>CM060401.1:124258402-133622577 GCA_030545235.1 Helianthus tuberosus
TAGATCAATGAACCTAAATAGTGACGATTATCCCTGTAGGTCAATGAACCTAACAGTGATTATCCCGAGTAGGTCAATGAACCTAACTGGGAGAAAATTAGTAATGTGCACAATACCCCACTAACCAGTAATTCAAGATATCCATGACTTAGTCCCTGTAATTATAACCTTGAAAATAATTTGAGGTATTGTAAAATAATTGATAAAAAGAGAATGACTCACATTGCAGATTTATACGAGCAGAGTTTGGCCTACTGATTTAGCCTTTTATCCTAAATTTAATAACAGGCACACAATTCGGGGTTAGTAATCAATCCAGCATTTACGATAACTCACGAGATCAAATTCTCACAACGAACGACAAAGTGCGATACTTCATCCATCGAATTAACGACGAACGACAAAGTATAACCCTAATGTGGGCGTCACTTAAACATCCATTGGATATATTGATCATCGGAAAATGAATCGTAGCAGCGATTGTGCTAATACCCTGGTTGCGGCGTTAATTTAGTGCCTGTGTGTGTTAATTGGAACATACAAAAGTTATCTCAGCGCATAAAGTGAATTTGAGCGTCGTTTCAACTCCCAGAATCAAGTGCCAATGTTTGCTATTTATACCCAAATTTTGCCACCCCTTACGGACCGTAACAAATAACCCTTACGGTCCGTAAGGGACACCTAATTTTTATAGAGTAGCCAAGCTGAATCAACAGATTTCTTAAATTCATTTCTGCCAACGAATTATTTGGATAATCGTAAACTAGGAAATACCCCCCTGAGTTTTAGGGGCCCTGATCCTGATTCTGATTGTTCTGAAAATTTTAGGGTTTGTTCAGAATCACTTGAGTGTCTCAATTAGGGTTTCCTATTAGTCAAATTAATTTAATAATTATGACTTTTGATGAGAGTTGTTACAGTATGACACTGTGATGTACTTGTACGCTTACTATGTGGTCTCAATATATGGCAATCGCAGTATTCTCATCATATTTGATGCTTGATTGGGTTATTTATATTCTATGACATGGGATGTTGTGTGATTGATGTTTGTAACGTGGGATGTTGTGTGATTGATATGATTATAACATGAGATGTTATGTACTATTACTATCATAATAAAGCGTACGTATTATAACATGGGATCTTTACTATGGCCTGACCAACGTAAACACATCTTTTAGAAGATGCCGCCGAAACGTCCAACGCCGATGCCTACCAATGAGGCAGAACTCCAACAAGTCATCGCTGCTGCCATCGCGCAATACGCCGCCTCGCAAGGAGGACCCAGCGGAAGCAGCTCAAACAACAATGGCAACAACAATCCACCTCATGGTAATACTAAGTCATTTAGACATACCATGACCTAATTGGATATCTATAGCAAAGATGCTAATACCGTTCACATGTTACAATGTGTGTGCAGGGTGCACCTACAAGCAGTTTCTAGACTGCAAACCAGTCAACTTTGATGGCACAGGAGGTGCTGTCGCCTTTGTTCGTTGGGCTGAGAAAACTGAATCTGTTCTTCGCATGAGCAAATGCGCACTAGATCAGCAAGTCACCTATATCTCGGGGCTATTCTTGGATGGAGCCCTCTCTTGGTGGAATTTGCAAGTACAGACACTTGGTGAAGCTGCTGCCTACGCGCTAACCTGGACCGAACTGAAGGAACTTATGCGCAAAAAGTACTGCTCTCACGCGGAAATCCAAAGATTGGAAACTGAGTTCTGGCATTTGAAAATGGAAGGTCCAAAGATCGCAGAATACGTTCAGAGGTTCCATGACTTATCGTATGTGGTACCCTACATGGTCACTCCGGAGTTCAAGCGGATTGAACGTTTCATTTGGGGATTAGCTCTTCAAATCATAAGCATGGTGACCTCATCCAAGCCTGCGACAATTACTGAGGCAATTGATCTGAGCGTGGCTCTCACAGAGGAGGCAATTCGCCTGAACAAGTTCGATGATGCTGAGCCTAAGAAGAAAGAGACTCACGTCGAGTCATCAGGAGGTAACAAACGGAAGTTCTCGAACTTCAAGCAGGGCGCCAGTGTGGTGGTTAAGAAAGGAGGATCAGACACGCCAGCTCAGGTTACAGCTGGTAGTGGAAAGAAAGGAAAAGGATATATGGGCACCCAGCCCAAGTGTAATACCTGCCAACGCCACCATTTTGGCCATTGTAGTGTGAAAGTATGCGAAGCATGTGGAAAGCCGGGCCACTTGAAGGACACTTGTTGGGCCACTGCTGGCCAGGGAGGCCAGGGAGGATTCGGAAACAGAAATAACAACCGGGGTGGGAATGGAAATCGCCCACAAGGAAACAATGGAGGTAATGGGAATCGAGGCAACAATGCTAATCAAGCGGGAGCCGTGAATCGTAACCAGAGGAATAATCAAGCTGGTGGAAACGGGCAGAGACCCGGATGCTTTAACTGTGGTGATCTTGGGCATTACAAGAGGAACTGCCCAGAGTTAAACCAAGCCCGTGGAAGAGTGTTTAATATTGAAGCGAGGGAGGCGCGCCAGGATCCCAATGTTGTCACTGGTACGCTCCCTGTAAACCAACGCTATGCATCCGTTTTATTTGATACTGGTGCCGATTATAGCTTCGTGTCGTTAGAGTTTAAGAATATGCTTGGTTTAGCCGCTAGTAAATTAGATATTCCGTACTCAATCGAATTGGCTAATGGAAAGATAGTAGAAGCCAATGAAGTTATCAGGGGTTGTGTGATCGAATTGGGAGAGCGTGAGTTTGCTTTGGATCTACTACCAGTCCAGTTGGGAAGCTTCGACGTGGTGGTAGGAATGGATTGGTTATCAGGCAACAAGGCTGAAATAGTTTGTCATGAAAAGGTCGTTCGTATCCCAACCGAAGATGGCGAAACAATTGTGGTTCACGGGGAGAAGCGTGATACGCCGTTAAGAATTATCAGCTGCCTGAAAGCGCGAAAGTGTTTGCAGAAGGGATGTGTTGCCTTCCTGGCACACATTGTGGATAAGAAGGCTGCTGAGCCGAGAATAGAAGACATCCCTGTCGTGAGGGAATATCCAGAAGTCTTCCCAGAGGACTTACCTGGACTGCCACCTCAGAGACAAGTAGAGTTCCGCATTGACTTAGTTCCAGGCGCCGCACCTGTGGCTAAGGCACCTTATAGACTTGCTCCGTCTGAGATGCAGGAACTGTCGACACAACTTCAAGAGTTGTTAGACAAGGGATTTATCCGACCAAGCTTCTCGCCTTGGGGAGCTCCAGTTTTGTTTGTCAAGAAGAAGGACGGTAGTTTTCGTATGTGTATTGACTACCGGGAGTTGAACAAGCTGACGATCAAGAATAGATACCCTCTGCCAAGGATTGATGATCTGTTTGACCAACTGCAAGGCTCAAGCTTTTATTCAAAGGTCGATCTTCGATCTGGATACCATCAGTTAAGGATACAAGAGGAGAGTATCCCAAAGACAGCCTTCAGAACTCGTTATGGGCACTACGAGTTCCTAGTTATGCCGTTTGGGTTAACAAACGCACCTGCAGTGTTCATGGATTTGATGAATAGAGTTTGCAAGCCGTACTTGGATAAGTTCGTGATAGTGTTCATCGACGACATCTTGATTTATTCAAGGACAAAGGCTGAGCACGAACAACATCTAAGAGCTATTTTGGAGCTGCTGAAGAAGGAACAGCTGTATGCCAAATTCTCTAAGTGCGAATTTTGGCTACGTGAAGTCCAATTTCTTGGACATGTGGTAAATGGAGATGGAATCCATGTGGATCCAACCAAGATCGAAGCGATTAAGAATTGGGAAACGCCAAAGACGCCAACCGAGATTCGACAATTCTTGGGTTTGGCTGGCTACTATCGAAGATTCATTGAGGATTTTTCAAAAATCACTCAACCATTGACGCTCCTCACGCAGAAAGATAAGAAGTTTGATTGGGGAATCAAGCAGGAAGAAGCGTTCCAGATATTGAAGGATAAGCTCTGCAATGCGCCAATCTTAGCACTACCGGAAGGTACAGATGATTTTGTGGTATACTGCGACGCTTCGCGTCAAGGATTGGGTTGCGTGTTGATGCAACGCCAAAAGGTTATTGCTTACGCATCACGTCAATTGAAAGTGCACGAAAAGAACTATACCACACATGATTTGGAACTTGGCGCAGTGGTATTTGCATTGAAGATCTGGAGACACTACCTTTATGGTACAAAGTGTACAATTTTTACAGATCACAAGAGCCTACAACACATATTCAACCAGAAGGAGCTGAATATGAGGCAAAGACGTTGGGTTGAGTTGCTGAACGATTACGACTGCGAGATAAAGTATCATCCAGGGAAGGCGAATGTGGTCGCCGATGCCCTAAGTCGAAAGGAGAGGATCAAGCCCATAAGGGTTAGGGCTTTAGAAATGATTATCCGAACCGATCTTTCCTTGCGCATTCGTGCCGCGCAGAAAGAAGCTCTCAAGGAAGGAAACCTTGAAGAAGAATATCTCCGTGGGATGGAGAAGCTACTGGTACCAAACGAGGAAGGAACATTATGTTTTGAGAAAAGGATTTGGGTTCCTTGGTTTGGAGGTTTAAGGAAGGTTATTTTCGATGAAGCTTACAAGTCGCGGTACTCTATCCACCCTGGAGCGGATAAGATGTACCAGGATCTCAAAGATTATTATTGGTGGCCTAGGATGAAAGGCGATGTTGCTGTTTATGTGAGCAAATGTTTAAGATGCGCTAAGGTTAAAGCCGAATATCAGAAGCCTTCAGGACTTCTGCAACAACCCGAGATTCCCAAGTGGAAATGGGAACAAATCTCCATGGATTTTATTACAAAGTTGCCAAGAACGCCAAGAGGCCATGACACTATATGGGTAATAGTGGATCGATTAACGAAGTCAGCACACTTCTTACCTATCAGAGAGAAGGATAATACGAGCAAGTTGGCCGAAATTTACATGAGAGAGATCATCGCACGTCATGGAGTGCCTCTCTCGATCATCTCTGATAGAGACGGAAGGTTCATATCAAGGATTTGGCAATCCTTCCAAGAAGCTTTTGGCTCGCAATTGAATATGAGCACCGCATTTCACCCGCAGACCGACGGGCAAAGCGAGCGAACGATTCAGACGTTAGAAGATATGCTGAGAGCATGTGTAATGGATTTGGGCGGTAGCTGGGACAAGCATTTGCCTTTGGTTGAATTTTCATACAACAACAGCTACCACACCAGTATTGGTGCCGCGCCATTCGAAGCTCTTTACGGACGCAAGTGTCGATCACCTCTATGTTGGGCTGACGCAGGTGATAGACAGCTTGTTGGTCCCGAAATCGTCCAAGAGACGACAGACAAGATTGCGCAGATCCGAAAACGCATCGAAGCAGCTCGTGAAAGACAGAAAGCCTATGCAGATCCAAACCGGAAACACTTGGAATTCCAAGTTGGAGATATGGTTTTATTGAAAGTTTCACCCTTGAAGGGTGTGGCACGCTTCGGAAAGCGTGGAAAGTTAAATCCGCGCTACATTGGTCCTTTCAGAGTTTTGGAAAGAATAGGACTAGTAGCATACAAGCTAGACTTGCCTGCCGAACTCCATTCAGTTCACGATACATTTCATGTATCCAACCTGAAGAAAAGTCCAACTCAAGATACCATTGCCATTCCCATCGACGAGATTCATGTTGACGACACGCTCCATTTCGTTGAAGAACCGGTTGAGGTTACGGATTGGAAAGTAAACAAGACCCGCCGGAGCAGTGTCAAGCTCGTCAAGGTTCGTTGGAATGCCAGACATGGTCCTGAATACACCTGGGAGCGTGAGGACCGGATGAAAGAGAAATACCCCCACTTATTTCCTAAGAACCCTGCATCTACAAGCAGAACTTAAAATTTCAGGACGAATTTTTTCTAACGGGGGGAGAATGTGACAACCCTCACTAAACCAGGTATCCGTACGACTTAATTAATAATTAATTACTGCTTAATTACTGTGCTTGCTTGAACTTGTGAATAAACTGCTACTTGAATACTGATACATGTACTTACTTGCATCATACTTTACTTGCTGTCACTCCATGTTTTGCTTACAGCACTTTTGTGACAACCTTGATGCACCAAAAGCACAGTAGCACAATGAACGGATAACCTATTAAACGTGCGGTCATAACTAGCACTAGGCAGGTACTGCCTCTAAGGCCTGTAAGAGCCTGAGATAGTTTGCTACACTAGTGGTGAGTGTAGGGATATAAGGGTTGTAGAACTGCGTCACTAGGAATAAATTACAGTGACCGGATGTGCCTAAAACGTACTCTAAGCACCAAAAAAAAAAAAAAAAACTCAGCACTTTAATAAACAATCCAGCTTTTGGCTAACTAATAAAGTGCCAAGACATGAGGAAAATATTCCCGACACTTTGGAGGAATAAGTTGTGTCACTAAAAATAATAATAACGACACTTTAAAGCTTTGTTTAACGCTTTAACGGATTACTATCCAACCAAACAACCGGACTATACCCGGAACATAAAAATATTGTTAATAACATTACTTATCTTTTTCTGAGCCAGTTAGGGTCCCTGAATACCCTAACACCCGCAATAAAGCACAACACACTACTAACCGGGTTAATCACTTAACTAACCTAGATTAACCTAACTATTATCTAACTAATTGGTTAGAAATGAACTAGCTACCCCCCCCCCCCTTGGCCGATTTCGGTCACAATGTGACCCACACATGTACCATTTTGATTAAACAATTCTCATTTGTCCCATATCTAGTGGACATGGAAACCATTGGATATTAACCTAAACTTTTGCCTATAAGAACTAGAGATTACACATTTGATCATTCACATTTCACAAATCAACAAAACACTCTCCCTCTCCTCTCTATAAACTCTCGGCCGAACACCCCTCTACCATCCATCCATCTTTCGATTTTGATCTTGCCATTCCAAGCTTACACAAGCGTTAAGGATCACGTATAAGGAGGCTTGGTGCATTCGGAAGACGAAGGACCTCACTCTATTGCTTTTATCCTCTCATTTTGCGTCTAGATTCTTCCCTAGCCTCGAGCTAGTAGTAAGTTGCTATAATCACCCTCTCGAACTATTTTGAAGTGGTTAAAATGATTTGTAACGGTTAAAACTCGTAAACATGCAAGTTGAAACATGAAAGTCTACTAAAAACACTAAAAGTGATGGTTAAAAGCTTGTTTGTTGTGTAAAACTTGTAGTATTTGATTTGTGTAGTTATTTGGACCCGATCTATGTTGTGGTAGCTCGGATCATCGTTTAACCCGGATTGGTCATGATCTTGGATCATGACATAAGGTTGTTTTGGAAGTAACAAGGGTTAAAGGATGAAACTCTACCACACACGAATCATGAACTTGTGTAAAAGCGATTTTGCTTGTGAAATAGTGTTTAAAACTAGTAGATCTACGTATCTACAAGCGGTATTTTCAAAGAACCAAGTATCAAAGAAATCATGTTTTCTAAAGACGGATCTTACACTAACACGAATGATTTTTAGAACACACAAGTGTGTAAACACTTGTGTAGCACACACTTTCGACAAAATAACTATCTTTGTAAAAATTGATAAGAAGTTGTAAAGATGGAATTTCTTTAAAAACGGGGTTTTTACGAAACTGGATTGATTTATATAAAGATCCACTAAAAGTAATGGAATTTACTTTATACTCTTGGATAAAACGCAAGTTCAGGTAACTTATGCGATATACATATTTATTTACTAGTTTGTTGTTTTGGACATTGTTGTGATTGAATGAAAATAATGTTGGTTTGATTTATAAAAGAAAATGATACGCTTAAAAGCGTGGCCACCTCCAGTTACAGGGGAAACTCTGGCGAAATTTTTCCAAAAACCTAACACTTAGAAATATTTTCACTATAAGTGTTAGAGATACTTTTCGACTTGTTTTCAAACTATAGATTTCGCCACGACTTTGTTTACAAAACATCGGAGGTGGAACTTCACAAAATAAAACTTGGTAAATATATATTTAGTATATATTTTTCATAAAGTCACTTGATATGTGTTTATGATTATTTTGTGAAAATACTAGTATTATTTTTAGGGTAAAAATAATACTATCGAATGTTAATGGATCCAAAATAATACGAACGTCTCTACGATAAATATATAAGTTACACCGGTAATTATTATTACCACTCGATCGTTAAAACGTAACTCACACATTTTAAGGAAATATTCATGAACGCGTATTTTTGTTAAAGTATTATTTTGGGGAAAATTATGTGTAATGGAAAATATAATATTTTTTAGAAGAATAGTTATATTTGGGATTAGAAATAAAATATATTTTAAGTGAGACTTAATAATATATTTCGAACACACATGTATTAAATCCCCCCATCCTTGGGAAGGAAAATGATCACCAAGTATTTACTAAATGTAAACACGAAATAGTTGTCTAACTATTTCCCAAAAACTTAAACCATAAAGCTAAGGCACGGCCGTCCGTCTAATAGAATTAGTACGTGTAGGTCGTCACACAGCTGCTTGATCAGGAGACATACTTGGTAGAGACGCACCACTGTGAGTTCATGTCCCCCTTTTCTCTTAACTGTTTTCAGTTTTCTAAACTACGGGGGTGAAATACATGTTACTTTGATTACAAGTACTTTATACATGGTATGGTTAGCGTAAGGAGGTTTACTACTTAGATCATGTGAGTGGGTAGGAGCAACATGAGGCCATTAGTCCTCATGGTAGGACCGAGGGACAGGAGCGGTAGATCTATCTGGGTGTAGCGAGCCCAGCCCCAGGCCAAACTAGAAACGGACCTCGGGGTGACTTTGTGCCCGACGCATAAATCTGCTAGGTTTGAGTCTCCCTACTTGCACTTCACACATATCAGTGGCCTTGCAAACCATTGGTGATCTCAATTCCCTTATGTGCTACATACCAGGATTTTTATACTTACAAAGGTTTATTTACTCACTTACACATGAACTCGCTCAACATTATTGTTGATTTTTCAACTTACATGTATTTCAGGGAATTAAAGGATCTGGCGCGGTATGACACGTTTTCCCGCTGCACTAGTTACGAGGTCATCCGGGTTTAGGGAATGTGACTCTTTCCTGGACAAGTCACAGTCCTTAAACTATGCTTATGTTATGTTGTGTTTGTTGAACAATGTTTATGTCGTTAGGATGTGTTTCCGTTAAGACAATGTTATTGTATTTGGTTTTTAAAACTTAATCAAATGGATGATCTTGCATGGTTTTATCTCATATAGCTTTGTTATGGTTAAGCTATGGTATTAAGAAGTCACACCAAATTTACCACGCTTCCGCAAAGCCAGGGTGTGACAAAAGGTTCAAGTCTCGACACTGATAGGCGCAAGACAATACATTCGAAAAGTGATATTTTCGAAAATGAAAGGTTGATACAAATTAAACATTATGTGACACGATCACGGTTAGGAAATGTAATGTGAAGTAAAATCACATTATAACCAGGCGAGCGGTAAAAAGTAACGGGACTAATAAGTCTAGTTAGTGAGACTGGTTAAGGCCAGTAATTCAAATCAATAAAAATTTGGCTTGCCTGTAAGCGGTGGATTCGGTATAACTAAACCGAATGAATAAATCTGAAAACAAAAGAAATTATTACTAAAAGTGAAATATTTCACTAAAGACCTTTAAACGGGTCAAAGTGACGGATTCATAAAGAATTCGATATTATATGAAAGCAATGGATATCGCTAAGTTAACTAAACTAGTGAAAATAACGAGATTACGTTATTTCAAGTTGCACTATGTCGTATGAGTTAAGTAGACAATTAGTAACCAAAAAGATGTTACCATACTTTTCTGGTAATACTAACTAGTGGATAAAAGTATAAGTAATGTGTAAAAGATTTCGCGGGTCGAATACATTGAGTTAAACTCAATAAATTATGTAAGAAAAGGTTTCGAGGACGAAACCTCTTTAAGGGGGGTAGACTTGTAACACCCCGAAAACGGGTTTGGTAATCAAACCACGTTTATACTAAAAGACGGGTAATTTACCTTTAGTGGTAAAAGAAACCCGGTGAATATTAGGATTCTTAAATAAACAAGAATTTGCTTACTAGGAATTTTAACCTAGTTAGCTAATAGTTTAGAAATAACTTATAATAAGGTTAAAATTAGCCAAAGTTATTAGAGAAACTAAAGTGGAGGGACCTAAGTTGTAAAACTTGAAACTAGAATTTGTTAAAACAAATTAAATAAAAACCAAACACACAAATTAGTGTGCTTGGTCGATCAAAATCGCAGGGGAGCGACCAGGAGTTCTCACCAAACCCTAACTCCACAAATTTGATCAATTGAAGGCTAATTCATGTCCCAAATCGAAAATTGAGCATAGATTAGTGATCCTCATCACAAGGGGGTTACAAGGTATGTAAAATTTGGTGTTAATTCTCTGTTTAAAATTCTCATGAAATTGGGAAATCTGAAAATTGATGTTGCATGTTTGCTATTTGGGTAGAATAGGGTTGATATGGTGTCTAGAAGTAAAACCTAGACAATAACATGTGAAATCATGGCTAAATTCTGAAAAATTTCATGAACACATTGAAGGTGATTCATGGGTTTTGTGAGAAAATGATAAACACTAGGATGTAGAATGCTAATCTAGTGTAAATTGATGCATAGAAACTGATTTCTGAAAATATGATGTGTAGTTCATGAACACTAGACATAGAGGTTGATTTGTGGTGTAAATATTGGTAAAAATAACTAGTTATGAACTAGTTAGTAAAAATGTAAAATTATGCCCACTAGGTGTTTGTTAAAATGCCTAAACGAAGCTAAAATGTTGAAATTCCATGTGAAGTGTGCATTTGAGTATGTTGATAGATCAATTGACTTCTAGGAAGTCAAACTAACCAATGATTTAATCAAGTGATAAAGTCGACATAAGACCCATTAGATGGAGTAGTCATAATTGATAATGACTAATCTAACCATCTTATGAATTATGATGATAGTTTGACGCCTAACGAGCTAGGTGGAAGCTTGATGAGTGAGCGGGTCAAACGAATCAAGTGTGAAGTAAAAGCGTGTTTCGGATGCAAAGTAAGTAAAACTTACACCTACTTGTAGTATACGTGTTTATTTTATAGGCGATAAATACGACAAAGGATTTGGTTTGAATTATGGGTTCCGACACGAAACGAATTGGGTCGGAACGAATAGAAACATTTTAAACCATGATTAATGGTGAAAAAGGCAAAATGGTAAACTAGTCATGAATTGGTTAAGAGTTTAAGAGTTTTTCTTAAGGTTACCTTATAGCGTAACTAGTAATGGGAAATTGGGTAAAAATGGAAATTTAGTCAAGTATCGACTAAAGTAAATTAAAGTTCAAAAGGGGCACCCGTGGCGTAAGCCGAATGGGTAAAAATATAAGAAAAGAGTTTAAGAGGAAAAGGGATCTAGTGGCAAAAAAAATCCGAAATGGGTCGGATGAACAAATTGGTAAATAATAACCATGTTTTGCTACTTATGAAAATGTTTGGTCTTATAGGCCAAACGGGTCAAATGGTGTGATAACACCATTTGACAATATCGATTAATATGGTTGTCAAGTCTTGTGTTAACAGGAGCGATTAGCGATTTGGTTAGTTGCGTCCATAGAATATGTGATAATAAAAGCGAGGTATAAATCGGGTCAATTTTTTGACCCGAGCCAGGTACGCATCAATGAGATTACATTTTAAATGTGCGATTTTGATCATAATTGTAGTGAAAGTCCTTCATCGTAAATGAAGGACTAATGTTGATAAATATATCTTTGATGGGTAAATCAGGCAAACGGCTCTTATGGGTGGTTTGGGAATCACGTATTATAATCATGTAATCCTTAGATAAGCATCAAGGTGATAGGCATAAACCTTTGTGGGTCAATTGCCTAGAAATAGGTCTTTTACGTAATATGACAAACCGAGAAGTAAAACGCGACATAAATAGTTTACTATATCAAATCCACCACAAATATAATTGTGGTGGAAGACCATTTGAGAACTAATGTGAAAATATGGTGCTAAAAATGAATGAGCGAGATTTATGCCAAAAAGGACATAAATACCCTTAACGGGTCAAAATAAACATTTGAGTAAAAACGGGTTCAAGAATGTATGTAAACCGGGATTTTGAACCTCTTATGATAAACAACATTTAATTTATGGAATTTATGAGAAATCGGAGTCAAATAAATATGATTGTTTGACAAATACAAGAATGGGTCAAAATTGGGTAAAAGGGCGATAAGCCGAAGACTTAAAAGTCTGAAATTTTATTATGTAGGATGTTAGATTTTAACTCCATAAGATGGAGAATTAAATTACGGACGCGTAGGAAAAAGAATCGCGTAAATCGGATCAATAACGAATAAGTTATGACCGTTTCCGTAAAATCTTATGTTGCTGGAAAATGCAGGACACGGGTCTGATTCTGCTGGAAAACGTGCACCTTCGCGACACGCGATGGGACACCATGTTGTCTTCACGCCACGCGACAGATTGTCGCGGCCCGCGTAAGTTATTAAGTAAGTTCTCGCGGCCCGCGAGAACTGTAACTTCTGGAAAAATTGGTTTGTTTCGTTGTATGATGCCTAGAACTTGTTTAAACCAGTATTTAAGTTATCAAGACTAACTTTTAAGTTGGTTTTGATCGTAGGTGATTATCAGGAGTACCCGGAGGAAGATCAAGCGCCGTGAAAGAACCGAACACATGAAAAAGAAGCTTCCGCACGTGTATCGTTGTTATTTTAAACGACGTGTTTAATTTATTATGAGGGTTTTTATTCTAAGAAGTAAAGTTTTTAATAAACCGTATTTTTATATGTGATGTGTAAACTTAAATACATTGTCGATTGTCGATTGTTGTATAAAAATCCTTAAATAATATTAAGGGTGTTACAGCTGCTAAAGTCACGAGCTCCTGAGGGGCTATACCAGCAGCTTCTAGTCGCGAGCTATGCAACCTGGATCTCGACCATAACCTCCCTAAGCATTCTCCATTTCTCTTATACTTACTCGTACATCTATGTTCTATGTTTATATATTCTTCTTAGGTAGATTACTAATGTTGAGCGTTGGAGGGTGGTCCAGAGACCCCGGTCTTTGGCCCCTTCTAACGGGTTCTTTCGTGTTATAGGTACAAGCTAGGAGGTGACGAGACTGACCCGAGGAGCATTCATACCTTCTCCTGACCTTATACTTGGTGTTTCAACATTTTACAAGCCAGTTTTAGTAAGTTAAAATATTTGAATTTGTTTAAAATGCATGGACTCGTAAAATCAAAGATAAACTTTGGCTTTAATTATTTTTTCCAATGAAGATAATAAATTATGTTGGTTTTTGTGGTATTAACTCTTGACAAAGCATCGTACATCCAAAGAACGTGACATCGAATTTTATTATTTTTTGTTGAGCTCATATGAAGTAGTTCGAAAACAACCCTAATTTAAAACTCCAAGAATTTACAAATTTGGATTACAGCTTTAAACAATATTTGTTTATACTTTCGCATTACATAATAATTTTTGTTAGAAAATCATTGAATTTAACATAAATAATTAATGTGATCCTTCTGTGTGTTCAGGATATGTGATCCTTAAAATATGCAGCGGGTACTGGAAGGATCAAGGATCCTTAGTTCATATAACGGTTTCTAATAATTGTCTTCGATATGTTGTTATAATTTTATGCAGGTAACTAGGTGGACTTGGTCAAACTGGAATATTGTGGAATATGCTTTAAGTTAAACACGTGCAAAAGAGGAAATAACCATTGTGGGCGATCGTGGGAGCTCCCCGAATTATCGTTCAGTTAGTTATTTGATATTTCTAAATATAATTAGGGGATAATGAAGCTCAATTAGAACACACACAACACTTACACACTTTCTCGCAACATTTAAAATGCTCTCAACACTTACACTAGAATTCCATTGTATCGAACTCATTATCTTCCGAAATTGTATTGAATTCTTGGTTATTTGTTCAATATTGTTGGTGATCGGTAGTTTCCATCACCCAAGGTTTTTTGTGTCGGGATCTCATAAAGATAAATGGCTTTTTCCTCGTATAAATCTCGATGTTCATTGTCATTTACACTTTGAAATCATTTACATTACTGTTCAAACATATACACACTCTACCTCACAAACAAACTTTGGTTACATTATCCTTAAACTGATTTTGACCAAAACAATCCTTATGAAATCTATCACTTTTAAAAATCTTACTATGAACTAAAAAGGTTGACATAACAAAAATAGCTTATAAAAACATTATAAACCAATTTACTAGACTAATCATAGCAAGTTACTTTGGTGTTAATAATGTGTATATGATGATACTAGACTAATCGGCTATTAGTGGGCCATGTTAGGTCTTAGTGAATTGTTTTAGATTAAAAATCCGTATTAGGTCACGACAACGTCATTTCAATGTTGATAGTGTTTTGTATGAGGAATAGCACAATAATAGGACGTTAACAAGCTTATCATATGTAAGTGAGTTGATTAAGGTTACTTAAAGACACATTAGGTTTTAACAAGTTTTTTTGACGTTAATGATATATGCATCACGATTAGTAAACTAATAAGTTGCTAATGTAACTTAATGGGCCACGTCATGTGTTATAATAAGTCATTTCAAGTTACCAAAGTTACATTCGGTCATAACAAATCCTTTTTGGGTGTTAATAACGCATGTTTAATAATTAGTACTCCAATTAGTCGTTACTAACTTAATCGTGTGTACGTAAGTGACTTGTTTTAGAATACATGAAGTTATATTATGTTATAGCAAGTCATTTTAGTATTAATGATAATTGGAACATTAATAGGTCGTTAATGGGCCCTAATTGGCCATGATATGTGTTAGTAAGTTATTTTATGTTACACAAAGTCATATTAAATCCTAATAAGCCATTTTGTATTAATAGCATATGCGTGATACTTAGTACACTAATAGGCTGCTAATGACCCATATCATGTGTAATATCATGTGTAATATCATGTGTAAGTGAGTTGTTTTAGTTTACTTAATATCAAACTAGGTCATAGCAAATCATTTTGGTGTTGATGGCATGTATATAGTGATCAGTGCTCTAAAAAAGTCAATAATGAGCCATGTCATTTTTATGAGTTGTTTTAGGTTAGACAAACATACAATTAACTCATAACAAGCAACTTTGGTGTTAATGATTCAAGAATATTGGTTAGTACACTCATTTACCTGTGTGGCATTATTCTGAGTATGTTACTTGTTTTAGGTTACAAAATGTCATATTATGCTCTAACAACTCATAATATAATTGTCACACCCTCAAATTTCATTTGCGAGGATTTACCACGAGGCGTGTGACAAACCAGGATCTAACCACTAGTCATGTTGAACCATTCATAATAAATGAAAAATACCACATTCAACACGAATAGTTATAGTGCTTTAATTGTTCTAAAATGAAAGCGATGAAAGTTTAGGTTTAACAGCGGGAGCAAAAAGTATCAAATGCCAGATATAGCAAAACAAACAGTTATCAGGATATTAAAGAAAAATAGTTTATTAACAAAAACGGCACTCCAACGTGCATGCAATGCGATGATCCAAGTAACATGCCTTAGCGACCTGTGGAAAAACATACTGAAGTGTGTCAATACAAGATTGGTGAGTTCACAAGTTTCAAATCTCAAGTAATGTTTTTAGAAAATGCATATTTCAGTTATATCAATAGGTAGCTAGCATGTTTACAAGTTACTAAACAAATGAACCGAAGCTAATTGTTATGTTTTGGTGCCTTCCACCACGTCTATCACGAACATGGTACTTGAGTTAGGTCAATGTTTCACGCCCAGCTCACAGTACTGTGTGTAAGGGCTTTCATGATAATGAGTGTGTTTAGTACACAAGTGATATTAAAGAAATACATTATCTAAGTAGTGTTCGTGTTTTCTCCTAGAAAATGTATAAGTAAAAGTAGTAGTGAAACTCACTGTTTGCGAAGAATCTGAGAAATGCAAGGACAAGGAATAGGTGTCCAGCTAACCGCTACCTATTACATGCAATGTCTACAAGTTTATGTTCGTGTAGTTTCACAAAACCCAAGTAATCCAAACAACCCTGTTTTTTAATGTTTTAGAAAAGACTCACATGTTTGACTAACTTAGAACAAGTTGACCCGTTGGTGACTAAGTTAGTGACTTCATGTTAATTCATGTTCATGCAAATAAAGTAAAGTTATGGCACACATCACATAACATGTTTGATGGAATTTATTTCAGTTTTACATCCTCAAGACACCTTGCATAGCTAAATAGATGTAAACTCTAGTGTTAACAAAAAGTTACAACAATTACAGTTCAACTTCAGTTTTTGAGTCAGTTTGTGTATTTTATTTGAAATAGTAAACGATATAGAATAATTATAAATTTTTATGAGATGTGCCAAATAGTCAATTTGACCTTGTGTAACTTCCTTGAGGTCTGAATATTTATAGAAAATTCATGAAAAATTCTACATTATGGAAAGGTCAAAAACGATGTTTTCCGGTGACAGTTTACCATTAAATTTATAAAAAAATCTATGTTCCTCCAATTGACACAAGAGTGTCTCACCAACTCTTAGGAGTACCCACTGTAAAAAAAATCATGTCCTGACTCCCAAAATTGATCAAGTTATAGTCCTCGTAATGGACCCTATTTTCTGATAAGAAAACTCAGGTTGACACCTCATCATTAAAAATTTACAAAAAAACATAGCTAAGGTTCATGAAAAATTATGAAAAATTTTTTGGATCATATACACATCCAGTATATGATCCTAGACTCAAGAATGACATTATTTTGTATATTTATTTTCGAGTTATGATCAAAACAAAACCCAAAAATTTTGCAGAAACATTTTGATGTTGTAAACTAGTGTTCTAAATAAGTTTCTAGGGTTTTCAATCAAAACAAAACCATTCAGTACATCCATACAAACAATATACATCCATTAGTTTGATTAGAATTGAGTTTGGATAAACTAGGGTTTTTTACTGGTTCTTGAAAATCATACAAACAAACGAAATTAATCATAAAACTTACTTGTTAGCGATAAATGGTATTGGAAACAATCAAGAACACAACCAATTTCAAGATTTAGGAAAGAAAACAAGATGATATAGGGTTTGATGGCACAATTTTTTTATTTGTTAAAAACTCCCCTATGGGCGCCATGGGTTTCAAGATGGGCTTTTTGGACCCCCATGAGCCCCTTTTCTAATAAAATACATTTTTAGTTAGAATTCCCCAAAGTTACATTTTTTTAAAAATTCTCACAATGAAATAAAACACGAAACCAAGTAATTACGCATAAAAGCAAGTGATTTCACGAACGTTCACACAAATAGATGCAATGCACATAAATACGAAAAACATATAAATTCACATGATATATATTTATTAATTTTTTCGGAATTATTATTTCACTTAATCACTAATGTTCGGGGACAGACTCGTGTGTGGTTCGGTAATCCGGTTAATTCACGGAATTTCCGTTATGTGGGTGTTCGTGTACTAACTGACACAATTAAATTAACCCTAATTAAGTGTAATGCAATAATGAATATTCGTGATAGCGTCACATATAACGGAGTTGACCTGAAAATGTCGGATGTCACATCATTCCCTTGTTGAAAGAATTACCGTCCTGAAAATTGATTGATGTAACTAAAAGAAGGGAAAAAAATTTTGGTTGTCACATCATCCCCTCGTTGAAAGAAATTCCGCCCCGAAATTTATCTAGTACCTTTTGTGTTTGCGACGATTGTTTGAATAACTGAGGATATTTGTGCATCATCTAATACTCACGTTCTCATGTGAACGCTCGTCCATGCTTTGAGTTCGAACGAACTCGTACTATAGGGATTTTGTTATGTTTTAGGGTTTTGACTTCCCTGTCCATAAATTCAATAGGTTCTTCGATGAAACACAACTGCTCGTCTATTTTTAGATCTTTGAGTGGAACAACGAGTATCTCATCCGATAGACACTTCTTTAGATTAGGGACATGGAAAACATTGTGTACTCCACTGAGTTCTTCGAGTAGATCTAACTTGTAGACAACAGTACTAATTCTTTCCACAATTTGGAACGGTCCAACGTAGCGTGGATTTAATTTTCCCCGTTTCCCAAAACGGACCACACCTTTCCAAGGTAAGACTTTCCACAAAACGTTTTCACCCACTTGGAATTCCGATGGTTTTTTGTATTTATCAGCATAAGTTTTCAGACGGTCATGAGTTGTCGCCATGCGATTTTTTATCTGAACAATCTTCTAATAAGTTTTAAGCATGAGCTCCGTACAACGCTTCGAATGATGTTTCCTGAATACTAGAATGGTAACTATTATTGTAGGGGAATTCCACAAGGGGTAGGTGTCTTTCCCAATTGTTACCGAAGTCGATAACACTTACCCAAAGCATCTCTTCAAGAGTCTGGATGGTACACTCACTCTGACCATCAGTTTGGGGATGGTACGTGATGCTCATATTCAAGTGTGAGCCTAAAGATTTATGCATTGATCGTCGAAGGTGGGAAGCAAAACGGGGGTCTTGATCGGAGATAATGGAAATTGGCACTCTGTGCCGAAAGATTACTTCCTTCAGATAAATACTAGCAAGTTTATCCTACTGTCTATTTCTTTGATTGCGAGGAAGTGAGTTGATTTGGTGAAACAATCCATGATCACCCAGATGGCAAGTCGTTTTAGTGCTAATGAAATGTGTAGATGATTTGGACACTCATAGACCATCAATGGGCCTTAATTATTTTGGTCATGTTTTAGTGAGTCATATTAGGTTACACAAAGTTACATTAAGTCAGCAGTAAGTATTATTCAAATTTATTTTTAATTTTTTTTGTTTTACTAGTTTCTATCACTAACAACCATTGTCGCAGAAGTCGCTAGGCACTCCCAGGTCGGTCGACTAGGGAGTTGCGAGTACTCACCCTAGGTGGAGAGTATTCGAGAACTACTCGGACATGTTAAATTATAAAGATATAACTTTTTGGGAAGTTATATATATGTCAAATATCATAAGTTTACTAATATTTATACCAAAATACGTGAATATCAATATAAATAAAAAAACATATGTTTAAATAGTAAAGTATTTCAAAAATTCATATCATTCTCTTGAAACATAATATCCGGTCTCTAATATGATAGGCCTCGAATTATGTTTTATTATTTTTTAAATCAAACTCGGCTCGAATTGACCAACTAGATCCGATTTTGGTCGTGGTTGACCATGTTTGATCGATTATGAGTAATTAGGTGGAGTTGAATAAAATCGCCTCGGCAGCCTACCTTGTAGTGATTACTTGACAAATATTGGCTTTCTAGACCTTGTTTTACATAACTAACGCTATTAATGTGTCGTTAATAGTTAATATTCTAATATTGAATATTTTTTTAAATAGGATTCGGAGGCATTCAGCTTGGTAGATACATCAATAGAATAGACGAATGTGATTACATTATAGAGTGAGTTCCAAAGTCCTTAGCATTGAAGATCAATTCAAGATAACATTGACATGGCCGACCTAATAGAGATATTGGGTAAAGCAAGAGCTTAGCCCCCTATCCTGTTTTTTTTTAAATCTATATGTTGGGTCGTATCGGTATCACATTTTTAGGAAAATCAATTAATTAACAAAGGAACGGGAAATTAAGGCAAAATCAACGGTCAAACTCTTGGGCCAAGTCTGATGTGCAGACCATGTTTGAAGATATGGCCTATGGGTTTCCAACCGGCCATTCAAGCACTATATACAAAGGCTTTTGTTGGAGGATTTTAGGTGTGTTTTCTTACCCCCACATTCTGTACTTTCTTTATATTTTTTTTAAATTACTTTGGGAGATGTCTTATTGAGTTATCCACATGCTAGTTTTCTTTTGTATATAATTATCCAATTAAGTTTTTGTGTGGTACATGCGAATGCAAATGAGTTGTTGGTTATAATGATGTTCAATGACACCATAGAAGTTTTTTATGCACTTAAAACCTTGGAGAAATTGAAGGAAAAAGTCCTGAGCCACATTAAGCGATAGTTGGAAAATAATCTAAGATGGGTACCATGTTAGGGCTGTTCATGAGCCGAGCGGAGCCGAGCCGAGCTAGGGCAAGCTCGGGCTCCACTCGATTATAAACCGAGCTGGCTCGGCTCGGCTCGGCTCAGATTGTAATGGGTCTAAATATATTAAATGAATATGCAAACAGCGTAAACGAACAAACTTAAGCAAACATAAACTAACACACATAAATGAACGGGGATAAATGAACAAACGAGATATGTGATCATTGGTTTGTTAAACTAAAAGGGCAAAAAAGATTTCTTCATGTCCGTTCATTTATTTATTAAAAATACATACAGAACTTCCTGTCACACAGTTTGTTGAACCATCGGTTCATTTACAGGCCTTTTTGCTAAAACAAAAACATTGATATGTATATCGTCATGTTGATCAGTTCTGTTTATACATAATGGAAAACATATAAATAACATACCTTTGATTGCATCAGACAGGCCAGCAGTAGTGTTTGACATGATTGTCAGCTTGATTTGGTTCCTCCTTAGGGTGCAATCTAATGATGGTGTTGAAGAAACCGAATAGGGTGTTCGGTTGGGAGAGAGAGGCAAGATTGATGTTATGTGTTATTAGGGTTTGTGTAATTGTCTAACCCTTTAACCTCCACATTATTCTCCTTATATGTGCACCCAGGAGGAAACCCTAATTAGTTAATAAGGGTAATTAGGCCCATCAACAATTACCAACTAATTATTTAATAGGTTGTTATATATTTTGATCCATATAATGTAAATGATTATAATGGCTACTAGATTAAATATTATACCATAATATATTTAATCTTACATTCTCCCACTTAGCCGAGTAATCATTTACTATGAGTATTAGATAAGCCTGATCAGGAGTTAACACTCATTTTAGCCTTAAACAAGTACTATAGCAGAGAAATACAGCCGTTGAATCATTATGCGACTCAGGACCCCCATTAGTCATACTATAGCCTTAATTTAAAACCTAATCGTCATGATCAAAATATGCATAAGCCCTTTGTTTGATTTGTAACTTTATTTGTCTATATGCCATTATGTCGACTTGACATGTTCTTAGAGACATACAAAATCAAACTGATGAGGAAAATTAACTAATACTTAGTCATTCATAGTACGATATGCAATTGCGCATGGCCATTAATTAATACCCGTCTAAGAGCTCTTTTAATAAGACTTATGGGTAATAGCCCTTCAGTTATAGGATCCTTAAGCATATCATGAATGTATTCGATACAAAACTTAGTTTCCTCGATTCGTTCATAAACGAATAATTAATTGCGTATCGAAATTTAATGCAACACCTCTTGAACTGTTACTGTTCAGGGAGTCATGGTAGCTGACTTTATCACACTAAGTCTTCAAAACATTAATTATATGGAGTTAATAAACTTATGAGTCCACTGATAAATTTCCAACAACATTTAGTGACTATATTATGTCGTTATAACTTAGGTTGTTAATATCAGTGCATTATGACTCCTCCATGAAATAGGTTTTGTTTGCTGACATAAAGATATACCCGAAATTACATTTTGTCATCTTTGAATATCTCAAAGTTAGAGTAATAAACCGGTTTTAATTCTCACTTCTTCTTCAAATTATAGCTTCTCGTTTCTTTTAAAGATATTGTAATACTCCATTAGATGCTTCACATTAATCTAGACATATCTAGTGTAATACTCAAGCAATGTGAGTAATATCTAAACGAGTATAGACTTAAACTTACATAAGGCTTCCAATTAATGAAGCGTAAAAAATAATCTCATTTACCATATTATCGTCTGAAGGAGAGCAGTATTGATTGTTACATATGTAAGGACCCATTTAATGTTAAACTTATGGAACGGAACTAATATCCCATTGGGTCTATCTCAGTATGTTATGATATCAATCACGTAAGAGATATCTCTGAGATTTATTATATCAAAGTTTGTGTTAACAATGCTTTGACTTATGTAACATATACTTGTCAAAAGAATGTCATCTATATAGACAAGTTTATTTTAGTTGCTCCCACTCATCTTGAGGTAGGTACATTAATCCACTTGATTCTTGATGAAAATAATTACGTTAGCTTTTCATCACATTATGATGTTTGCATTAACCCATACATGGATTTTATTGGCTTACAAATAAAGTGTTCTTTAACCTTCAGTTTAGAACTTTAAGGTTGTTTTATGAACATGTAAATATGTCAGCCATTTGTTAAGGAAAATTGTTTTTAATGTTCATCTAATGTAGCTTTAAACTATTATAAGCTACTAGAACAGTGATGATCCTCAAAGAAATCTTTGATAATTTATCTCTTTCTAAGTATAACCTTTGACAATCAATCATGCCTCTTTGTGTCTTAATGCTTATATTATGATTTGATTTAGTTATGAACACTCTTAGGTAATTCAATCAAATCCCAAACGTTATACGAACACATAAAATCAGTTTTACTAGAAAACTATTTTATTCCATTTAGAAGATTGATTGGCACTAATGGCTTAATTTGAAGAGATAGGATCGGTAAACTTTTCCAAAGTCCATTTCAACTTCATTAGGGAGGTTATGTAATCATCAAAGTTAGTAGGTTTTTAAACCTAGATGACCTCCTGAGTTGATTATTGGGTTCATTAGAAGTTTCAGTTTTATGGATTAGCTCTTGGTTAGGTTGCTATCATTTTCATTCTAAGTTTGTAAGAGTTGGTGCAGTATGGTGTACAAGAGGTGTAATCGGAGTTAAATTCAGAGTGAAATTTAATGACACTCTTCCCCCCGCCTCTTGTATTCCTTGCAAGTCATGATAAGGACCTTGATTGCTCCCACTGACCTTAGAAAACTTTAGGAACTCAGCATGCTTAGGGTCAATATGTAACAACCAACAAATTCTAATAGAGAAACAAGTTAATGACGTTAGTCGTGATTTCTCTTGTTGAGGATTATGCTAGTTTAGGTAAGAAATCTTAGTGTGCCCACAATTAAGCAACAATGAAACTTTTATAAAAGTAGCATTAGATTTTAAGGAGACAAGTTATGATAGAACAGTGTCAAGATGGAGCAGTGTCTTGTACAAGAGGTGTAAATTGAAGTAATATGAAGTTTTCACTCCCCCACCTCTTGCAACTATTGCAAGTTATTATTAAGATACTTAATCCTCCCACTGATCTTTAATATCTCTAGAGTGCTACAAGAGAAGTTTCAAGGAGCTACGTGACGTGGGAACCTATCATATATACGTTAGACTTTATTTGATTTCTTTAATGTCCAGATATCATATGAAACTTTAGGGACATATTTAATAGAAATCTTATTAAGTACATACATGAATAGATTTCTTCTAAGAACGTGGGCCATATGTGACAAAATTTAGATACAAGTTGATAGTCTTTTAAATGATAAATGAATTATGTCTGAATATTCCATTTGGAATAAGTTCCACAAATATCAATGAATGACTTATGATGGACCCATACTTATTCCTTAAGCCAAGTAATATTTAGGGCTGTAACGTCATGATTTAAAATCACTTAGAATGAGATTAGATGAAAAAATCATCCTCATAACCATGTCATGATTTCTCATGAATTTTGGTTGTAATGGATGAAATTTATAAGTCTCATTTTCCTTTTGTCAAATTCTCATTTACATGATGACAAAAGTTGTGAAAAATGTAAGGTATCATCTAGTTTTATCTTAGTAATGTTTCAATCCAGATATTTAGAACAAATAAGATGAGAGTTTAAGATAAGTGTGTGGCTTTATGTTGACTATGCAAACCTCACAACCTTCATAACATTGCTTAATTATGATACTATATTCTGATTAATCTTCAGAATATATAAGGTATCGAAAAGCGTTGTTAGAAGACTGCTTATTATGGTTCTTATAGTCTTAACATTTAATTTTGTCACTAACTCTCATGTTAGTTATTTGTTGACTTCTGGTAAGGAAACCTATGGAACTAGAGTCAACTAATCATGTGTTAATTGGAATATTAAAATTAGCAGACTTAAATATCATTAGTAAGTGACTATCTAATTAATTTATCCAACTGTTCTCTAGAATAATGGATAGTCTCGTTGCTTATGTCTAGTCTAATGGCATAATTATGCACTGAGATTTTCCCTTGAAGAACTTTAAAGTTGGAATTTTTACTTGTAATTTGTCTATCGACCTTAGAACAATCTCTTTTAAAGTTTAAATGGTTCTAAGGTGAGTAACAACTTATTTTCCAGCTTCAAACATTTATTTCTTTGTATATATGTTGCTTATCAACACACTCATTATACTTTGGTACTTTTGAGTGTTATAGTTGATTTATAAGGCATCAAATTGTACAAGTGAAAATCTTAGTATGTAATGTACTGGAAAAATGTACTTATTTCCATGCATAAGCCCTTAACTTTATGGGTCATGGTATTGTACATTATTATGTATTCACATAGACCACTTAGCTTATAGTTTAGAATTTTAAATGAAGGCATGCATATTAGGAATTCTTGTGATTATTCCATATATAATAGATTAGTCTTAGGAAAGACTTAATCTGGAATAACTTTAGTGATAGCAATTATGTTAGAGGGATCTTGATTATCATAAGAGACATCATGTTCGATTTATCCTATTCATCATGCTCTAATTTTCTTCTGTAGTACTTATATCAGAAGAGAGCAATAGGATTATCGTGTCTTAAGAGATAATCAAGGATTTAATTTAAGAGCTAATTCTTATAGAAACTTTAAGCAAAACATATTAGATTTAGGAATTAGAGTGGATGAGATATAGATTTATAGAAGAAAATTATAGTGAGTAAAAATTATGGGTACTAAGAATAAGGCAGACGAAATGATCATAAAAAATTAATTAAGGATCATTAATATAAGGGTCATTGTGTGAAGAGGTTGTGATATGTCTATTACTAACATCAAAATAATAGACTATTTAAAGTTCTACTTAAACGAAGACAAATCAGCTTTGGCCAGAAGTGTAATCATTTAAGCATGTGTGCAAAGTGGTTGTAACAAATCAGCTTTGGCCAGAAATTGAGACAATCACTTTAGTTATGCACTTGTTAAGTATACCATCTATGAAGGAATTAAATCAGCTTTGGCCAGATATTAAGACATTCATGTTTATGATACACACTTAACATAGCTTTCGTAATACTTGGATGATAAGTAGATGTATCAAGTCAGCCTTGGCCAGAAATGATACATCAGAAGCTCATTCAAGTAAAGCCATTTTGGTTTTGTAAAACATTATGTGATCCTTATTAATTAACTAAGTAATTACAAAAACCAATTATTTAGTAGCAAACCACCTCAATAAAGTAACAGGATTTCGAATAAGTCTTGAAATTTTATGAACACTCATGATTTCGGATGAATCATGAATGTCTTGGATTCATCCGAGATGATGATTTCGAATCATCTCGGACTATCCGAAATGGACCATTTCGAATGATCTCGGATGTGTCCAAGACGCCTAAGTCGAGTCATTTCGGATGATTTTGGATACATTTCGGAGGATTTCGGATGATGATGCTTAGTCCGAGATTCATCCGAAATGGTGATGCTTAGTCCGAAATGATCCGTGATGCTAAGTCCGAAATGTTCAAGCAGTTATTGATCCGTGATGGACGAGCATAAGTTCATCCGTAATGATCAGTCCTTGATGATTTCGGATTCATCCGAGATGTGTTCTTCAAGCCACAAAAAATCCTTAATTTAAGCAGTTATTAATTGATAACATTTAAATCCAAAATCGTAGGGATTATGGGATTAAGTTTCTGTTTAGATATTAATTATATTTATCTGTTTATTTCGAAAATTATATCCATTAATAATAATAACATATTTCGAAAAATTTAAGTAGATAAAATGGATCAAACAGGAACAAAAACACCCAATAATCCGAATTCATTCCAAAACTAAGGGAATTTTTTGAATTTTCTGATGAATAAGTGATGAACCCTAAAAAAATAAACATTCATCCGAAATCTGGAAATTTTATAACACATTTTAAGCATATCGATTTCGGAACAGTAAAAATTTAATGAACTTTCATCCGTAATGCATCCGTAATAATGAAACCCCAGATCCGTAATGATCCGAAATGATCCGTAATGATCCGAGATGCATTCAAGATGACAAAACCCAGATCTGTAATGATCCGAGATGCATTCGAGATGACAAAACCCAGATCCGTAATCATCCGTAACCATCCGTAATGATCCGTAATGATGATTTCGGATGGCAAAACGGGATTTTATTAAGGTTTTCAAAACTGTTTTCCAGTGTTATTCCAGATTTATGGATACAAAACAGAACCGACTAATCAACATATTCTCTGATACCACATGTTGATCAGTTCTGTTTATACATAATGGAAAACATATAAATAGCATACCTTTGATTGCATCAGACAGGCCAGCAGTAGTGTTTGACATGATTGTCAGCTTGATCTGGTTCCTCCTTAGGGTGCAATCTAATGATGGTGATGAAGAAACCGAATAGGGTGTTCGGTTGAGAGAGAGAGGCAAGATTGATGTTATGTGTTATTAGGGTTTGTGTAATTGTCTAACCCTTTAACCTCCACATTATTCTCCTTATATATGCACCCAGGAGGAAACCCTAATTAGTTAATAAGGGTAATTAGGCCCATCAACAATTACCAACTAATTATTTAATAGGTTGTTATATATTTTGATCCATATAATGTAAATGATTATAATGGCTACTAGATTAAATATTATACCATAATATATTTAATCTTACACGTCAATCCTTGGATCTTGTTCCAATTTTAGCTAAACCAAACACTTGATCAGTCATTACACTAAACTTAACGTAAGAGGAAATGTTACTCATCCGACAGCTAGAAGATGAGTATTCTCACAGATGGCCATGCTCGAGGCACTGTACATGAGAGTGATATTTATGTATTATTTGATAACGGGGCAACCCAATAAGTAGTATCCCATTTGTTCACGAAACTTGTCATGATTGCACCTTCATCATTAGAGTATGCTTTGATCATTTTCATGCATCTTAGAAGCTATACCATATATTCTCATGGTTACAGAGACCACCCTATCCGGATTAATTAATCAATTATTCATAAAGTTTATCTACTACCCATGCAATGGATATGTTATATCAACATAATGTAACTATGAAATGTTTGACTTTTAAACTCTCCTAAGTTAATATATGAGTTAATTACACAAATAGTCTATGTGGTTAAGTTTAGTCGTCACACTTTTAATGTCTTAGTTTGCAGGGCCGGCTCTGAGAATTCATGTAACGTGACCTTAGGCCCTAATGAAATTGAGTATTGGGCTCATTAAAGGTTTAAACCTAATGGCAATGAGCTATAACTAATCTAAACTATAAAAATAGTTTTGTAAGTGAGCCAATGTTGGTGTTTGTATGAGTATACCCTATTAATTTGTTTATTTTTACATTTACATATCAGATTTTTTTTTAAAATAACGTGCTCTTCGAAGTATCGGGCCCTGGCTGGTGGTCCTCCCCGCCCACCCTGAGGGCCGGCCATGTTAGTTTGTAAAGTTGCATGCTTAATTTTTAGTATTAATAATTTTCTTTTACTATAGACTTTTATGTATTCTATTGACTAGCATGATGCCCGCGCGATGCGGCGATAGCGACACATCGCATTGCGATACTCGTTTTTTGTAGTTTTTCTTATTCATATAATATTTATTGTAGGATTATTGTTATAGATGTACATCAAAAGCGACGTAATCGGGTAATCCATTTCATTGTGCTTTGCATGGTTCTATCGGTTCGGATATTATCCTCGACCGAAGCCGAAACCAAAGTCATCGATTAGTCTATTTTATTAACCAATCGGTTTTCGGTTAATCACTTCGGTTTATTTGGTTAGATTGACGGTTTTCGGTTTGGTTCATTTAATTTCAGTTAATAGCAAAAACTAAACTTGGGCTAAAACTTTGGCTTAGAAATATATGAAATTGAGGTATAAATACATGAAATGAAAGTATAAATATATGCAATGGAGATATAAAATATGAAATATATGAACTGAATGTATAAAAGTTAGAAATAAATGAAAATATGAATGATTCGATTCGGTTCAACTAATTTTGGTTAAACGAGAGTATAAAAAATTGATAACCAGTTTTTGGTTAATTCGGTTTTCAGTTAATTCAGTTTTTGGTTGATTTTGGTTAGGTTTCGTCTGTTTTCAATTTGGTTTAGGTTAATGATTTAGTTATTACTCACCGGTAATCGGTTTTGGTTAATAACCATTAGATTCGAGCGCGATGCAGTGCGAAACGCAGACATTGCCACAGTGTGCATTGTTCGATTGGTTAGATTATTATCCTTAACCTAAATCAAGGTCATAGATTTGTCTATTTTATTAACTAATCCGTTTTCAATTAATCGGTTTGGTTAATTCAGTTAGATTGACGGTTTTTGGTTTGATTCACTTAATTTCGGTTAATAATCAAAACCAAACTTTGGCTAAAACTTTTGATTAGATTTACATGAAATTTAGTTATAAATACATGAAATGGATGTATAGGTACATGAAATGGAGGTATAAATATATAAATGGGGGTATAAATATGAAATAAATGAACTGGAGGTGTAAAACTAGAAATATATAAAAATATGAATTGTTAGGTCCAGTTAATTTTGGTTAAATGAGGGTACAAAAAAATCGATAACAATTTTTCGTTAATTCAGGTTTCGGTTAATCAGTTTTCAGTTAACTCCATTTTTTGTTGATTTCGGTTCGGTTTCGGTAAATGATTCAGTTATTACTCACCCTTAGACACTGTTAATATATCAGTGTTTTTTATTAAAATTAAACTATAGCAATACCATACTCAAATTAAAGAGAATAAAATACCTATGGTGTAATTTAAAATATATATATATATATATATATATATATATCAGCATACCAAAAAGTGATGACCGTTTAAAAATGTGTTGGGGGGGGGGTAGGATTTTATAAGAGGATAAAGTGTAATAACTACTAACTAATTATCTATAATTTTGTTAAAGATGAGGGTTTAATCACTTGACATTTTGTAGCTATTAAACATTATGGGATAATGACTAAGTACGTTGGGCTTTAATCACTTGTACACTAAGGCATCATCTACTTGTACCTTTTTAATCCACACGTCAATACTGACCAAGACAACTACCGAAACGTCAACAAAAATGAGTAGGCCGTCACGGTACTTTTGGATTTTTTTTATAACATTATAGTTTATAAGATATGATAAGAATACGTAAAGAATTATAAATTTGTTCTGGAGGGAGAAAAGTGTAACTAATTACCCATAATTATGTTAAAACTTAAGGATTTAAGTGTAATAAGATGGGGGGCTAAAAAATAATTATTGTTTAAAAGACTAATTTACCCTAAATTTAGGGATGTATTTATAAATTAAGAGAGAAAAAGTTCTTATTTTTTTTGGTATGTTAACATGCTCCTCCCTCATGCATTATAATATAACTAGCAAGATGCCCGCGCGATGCGGCGGGAGCGACACATCGCATTGCGATACTCGGTTTTTGTAGTTTTCTTATTTATATACATCAAAAGCAAAGTAATTGGGTAATCCCTTTCATTGTGTTGTGCATGGTTCGGTTATTATCCTCAACCGAAGCCGAAACCAAAGTAATCGGTTAGTCTATTTTATTAAACAATCAGTTTTCGGTTAATCACTTCGTTTTATTCGGTTAGATTGACGTTTTTGGTTTGGTTCATTTAATTTCAATTAATAGAAAAAACCAAACTTGGGCTAAAACGTTTTGCTTAGAAATATATGAAATTGAGATATAAATACATGAAATTAAAGTATAAACATATAAGATAGAGATATAAAATATGAAGTATATGAACTATAGGTATAAAAGTTAGAAATACATGAAAATATGAATGCTTCGGTTCGGTTCAGCTAATTTTGGTTAAACGAGAGTACAAAAAATTGATAACCGGTTTTTGGTTAATTCGGTTTTCAGTTATTTTGGTTTTTGGTGGATTTCGTTCGGTTTCGTATGTTCTCGGTTTGGTTCAGGTTAATGATTTAGTTATTGCTCACCGATAACCAGTTTGGTTAATAACCGATAGGTGTGCGTGCGATGCGGTGGGAAACACAGACATTGCCACGGAGCATTATTCAGTTGGTTAGATTATTATCCTTAACCGAATCGAGGTCATCGATTAGTCCATTTATTAACCAATTCTTTTTCAGTTAATCGGTTTGGTTTATTCAGGTATATTGACGGTTTTTTGGTTTGATTCATTTAATTTCGATTAATCGTCAAAGCCAGACTTAGGCTAAAACTTTTGATTAGAAATACATGAAATTTAGTTATATATACATGAAATGAAGATATAAATACATAAAATGAGGGTATCAATATGAAATACATGAACTAAAGGTATAAAGGCCAGAACTATATGAAAATATGAATGATTCGGTTCAGTTAATTTTTGTTAAATCAGGGAACAAAAAAATCGATAACCGTGTTTTGTTAATTTGACTTTCGGTTAGGGGTGAGCAGAAAACCGAAATAACCGAACCGTAACCGAAATAATCGACAAAACCGAACCGAAATAAAAACCGACGGTTCGGTTTCGGATTTTTAATAACCGAAAATTTCGTTTTGGTTTTCGGATAACCATTTTCAATAACCGAAAAAAACCGAACCGAACCGAAATGAAAAAAACATATATTTTTATTTTAAGTTTAAGTGTTTAACCCATACTATTGGAAATTAATAATTTTATTCTTAAATATTAAGTATATATAATAAAAATTAACATGTTTATTTTTAATAAGAGATGATTTATTTATTCCCTGCAACAAATAACAAAATTTATTATATAAATTACATAATCTTCAAGGTATTATAAAAGAAAATGTCTTAAAAAAACTTTCGAGAAACAAATAAATAGATTAGAAGGTTAGGTTTATGTGAACATTATTAATTAGACAGGTTAAATATAGTAACTTAAATGTAAACTTATAAGAAAGATTCTTAAATTTTAAATTATACTTTTTATTTTTTTAAATCTTACATAATTTTGTTTCAAAAACCGAAATAACCGAAAAACCGAACCGAACCGGTGATAAAATCGAAAAAACTGAAACCGACAAAAACCGAAACCGAGCAGTTTTAAAAAACCCGAAAACCGACATTTCGGTTTTGGTTTCGGTTGTGATTGTCAGATCCCAACCGATGTCGGAAACATCGGGGGCGGGACGAACAAATCGCTCAAAGCATCATAACACTAATTGTGGCAATATAGTTTAATCAAATTTCATAAAGAGTACCAAAATGTCATACACAGATCAACCAAAACAAAACTGTATCAAAATTGTTCAAAACATTGTTTATTTTCTAAGATGAGTTTCTAAGTTCATCCTAGCTTGATTTCCTGTTTTCCTTTATCTATCAACCTGCAACATGTATTAAAATAAAATCAACAAAAATGTTGACGAGTATACAAGTTTAATACATAGCATAAATAGTTTAAAATGCGCATTTGCTCGTATCCGACATGAATAACATATTACAAGTTTCAAACATGCTAAGCTAACGTAATCAATATGTTAACCCAAGTTTCCAACGCGTTAATTTTGCATGTCCCAAAAGAGTAGCGGGAGGTTAACATGTTTGACTCGACAATACCCCAAGACTCACGGGCGGTGCGTTACCCCTATAGCGCTATAATTGTCAAGGTAGGCTAAACATACGATTCAACGTTCACATAGCGTATAAGACTTACAAGTATCATGTTTTCATGTATAATAGTGGATAGAGCCTGTTTACAAACAAGTTTCAAGTGTCGTGTGTTTATACTGAATACATGTTGCATCCCAAAGTGTTTAAAAACAAAAGGGGATCGAGTATACTCACAGTGGGTGCTTAGAACCTAAACACAGTCTGGTTGGATCGAAGGGAGCGCTGGATCAGCCTGCGTGCGGGAACAGAGTATAAGTCCTCTAAGTGTTGATCCGGTCGGGAACAGAGTGTCGAATAGTGCAAAAAAACTAGTTAGGTGTTCAACAGACTATCCGAGCGGATGAGTTCCATCCGGATGGATGGTCATTCGGACGGATGGCCATTCGAACAGATGGCCATTCGGTTAATCCGTGGTTGTTTGTGAACTGTTAAAATTTTCGAAGTTTTGATCAAAGTGTTCTAACAAAAGTAAACAACTATTATTATCATGGCCAGATCATCCGGACGGATGGCCATTCGGTTGGATGGTTCGTGTTCTAAGTTTTGTAAAATTTTCTAAGTAAAAGTTTCGAGTTAACGGAGACGGTGTGATGACGTGTCAAACAACGGAATATACCAAATCCAGTTCATTCGGCCGGATGGGCCCAGCCCGTTCGGACAAACGAGTTGTTCCTGATGAACATTCATGTTTGACCCGTTAATCGGTCCATCTCTTTTGTGGAAATCAGTTTTCAAGTCGGCTTTCGACTAAGGAACGAGTCGAGAGTCTGATTGAAGTGTTTCGTATAAATCGAAGAGAAGTTTCATGAATAAGTCAGAAAATGTTGAAATCTTTCATAACTAAGTTGGAAAGCGTGAAAATCCTTTAGATCTTAGACCAATCTCGATTTAATGGTTCTCCGCAACAGTTTGCCTAAGCAAAACGACTGAAAACCACCTTTGGAAGGTCTAAAATCAGTGTTTTTCAGAAAAAGTTAAGGTGTGTGTGTGATTTTGATGAAGAAGATAGAGTAGAAGTGATTAGAGATGAAGATTGGAGAAGATTTGGGTGAAAAAGCTTACAAAATGGCCTTAAATCTCGTTTGGAACTTGAGAGCGAATGGGCAGAGGTGAAAGGCGAAAATGAAGGTTCAAGTCTACTATTTATAGGTGACAGCGACAGGTCTATCCGACTGGTTACGTTCGGATGGCTAAGAGTTAAGGCGATGGCGAGTGGCAGTGTCCGGATGGTCATTCAGACGGATGGTCATTGTAACATTCCCAAAATTTTTATTTATAAAATTTATTTTAAAATAACGTATATAACAACTTATGTTATTAAAAGGATGCATCATGAGTAAGTTGACCAATGGAAATATGAGGTATTTTAGGCAAGCGTTGGAACCATTTAATTATTAAATTATAAAAATACATTATATTTAAACCTACTCTGTTTTTAATGAAACTTGGTTCAAAATATAGATAAAATTATTTTTGTTCTAATGGCATATTCAGCATTTTATAAAACGTCATATTTTATAAGTTATACGCGCCAAATGAGTGAAGCAGTTAAATTAATTATAATATATATATATTAATAATATAAATTGTAAAATGAAAGTAAAAACATTTGCATGTGTATGTATACATTAAATTATAATAAATAAAATAATAATAAAACTTACAAATGAATTGTTGTTTACATATGAGTTCCGTGTGTATGACTAAAGGATAAGATGGAATCAAAATAAACTTAGCCAACAAGCTTCATATATCAACTATAAATAGATAGAAGGTATGAACATTCAAAAACTGCTAAATTCTTTCCTTTCATTTCTCCTTGTCGCTCTCACTCAATTCATTTATATCCTTTTTTTTTAAGTAAAACACTCCATAATAATAATAACAAAACCCTACCCCATTTTAAGTGTTTTAACCCTGATCATCGATGCCCTGTCCGATAGACGTAGGGCCCCGTAACGTATGTCAAGGCTCTGCCTAAATTCGTTGGGGTTCTGTCTCATGACGTAGGGATAAAGTGGAATTGGGTTACTATATTTAAGTGTGAGTGCACTATATATTCTATTAAATAATCCAGGAGTTGTACCAAGATATATCAACCCTCCAAAATATTTCTGACACCCCTAATATATTTAGAATACCCCTATTTATTTTTAAATACACCCCGTATGTGAAAACCGAGCCCGAAATACAATATAGCATTAAAAATAAATGAAAAACAAGAAAATTTAAGTTGAGGCGGGCCGCGTAAGGTACCCCATAATCCTTACGCGGGCCGCGAGAAGCTAAAAAGGTGGCGCAGCCCGGTGCGGCCACGTGGCCCAACACCCGGCAAGTCTATAAGCTGACCCAGCCCAGCTATACGTTGACTGGAGGTCAACGCGGGCCACGTAAGCCCTGCCTCTATGTTACGCGGGCCGCGACAAATCCAAACTCAGCACCTATAAATAGAACGCATCGGATCTCAGTTGAATTCGTTCATTTCTTTCTTTCTTAAGCAAATCTCTGAATAGAAGGCATAATACTCGGGTATTATACCCCCCTAAATAGCGAAGTTCTGCTCCATTTTAAGTATTATAATCCCAGTTTTGTAATAGATACGTTGCCCGATTGATTTAGGGTTCCGTAACAACTGTCGTGGTTCTGCCCGACGTAGTTGTTGGAATACCGTCTCAGGGAGGGTATCATTAATATTTTCAAAGGGTTATGATACTAACCTATGTACATTTGTGTAATTTACAGATTATTCCCAGGAAACCCTTACACGAAATCTAAAATAGCAATGTGAGTTTATCCAATTTTTGTTAACCTTTTTGTAATATTTTACAAAACCTTAATGCTTTACACTATGATTAAGCGGTGATTGAGTCTTTGTAGTTCTTCAATTACTGCCAGTATGTTGGGGTTTTGTATACAAAATGTACTACTGCGAGTAGTAAGTCGGGATGACAGTACGTTACCATTGGACAATGAGTTAGCCAATGTGTAATATGACCCACAAGTCAGGATTGACAGTACTGAACGAGTAATTGTGTAGAAATAAACAATGTGATCGCTCTCAATACTGTTTTAATTAATAAAATGTTTCTTGATTAAACTGGGATTCACTCACCAGTATTTCCCACTGACAAATGTTTTTAAACACGTGTTTTAGGTAACACAATGTGAAAGCCAATTAGTAAAAAGCCAGCTCGAGAGCACTGGCGGCTTGGAAAAATGTGGCTATAAAAGTTATCTAAAATACGATGTTTTAAACTCAATAAAAGAGGGTTTAACCCTATGTTGTAATAAGAAACTTGGGTTTTACCCATGTAATTATTAATATCAAATAAGGTGGTTTTACTCTGATAAAATATTTCCTAACTACGGTCCTGATGAAATTTCCGCTGCCAAATTAATAACTGATACCACCATAAATGAATGTTCGCGGCCGCCCGTTCCCGGGACAGATAAGGGGGCGGGGGTTGTGACAGAAGGTGGTATCAGAGCCTAGCCACTGGTTCAAGCCAAAGAAGTGTTCTGCTTACACTTAACTTTTAAATTCTGTGTTAAGAAATAACTTATGTGATTATGTGTTTTATATTATTTGACTAATTGTTAGTCTACAGTATGGGTAAGCAAAGAATTTCGGACATCTATCGTCAACTAGATAGTTCACCAAAAGATAAGAGAACCTCATTTCAACCAAATCCCTCAGGATACTCAGCAGATACTAAGGAAGGAATATTTATTCATAAGGCACAGTATGAGAAACCATTTACCACTAAGAAGAGAAGTTGGATTATTAGAAAAAGTCAAGAGAAAATAAAGAAATCACAACCAAAGGGAGCGATAATCAATAAGGAAATAAATACACAAACTCAGGAAACAGACAATAACTTACTAGGGAAAGATGAATTAGATGAACAATGGGTAAATCTCCATATGTTAGCCACTACAACAGTAAATGCTAACTTATATTAAATAGTTGAACCACCAAACCAGTACCAGCACCCATGCCACCTATGAGCTAGAAACTTTAAAGGAACTTCGCCCGTTAAATAACAACTTAGTAGAGACAGGAGATAGAATAAACCTTATATAAAAGCATGTTGAGCCTAATACTCCTATAACCTAGATGGACTAAAATAAGTTACGGATGCATAATCACTAGTATATTTTGAATTCCAGTTGTAGTTTGTAATATATATATATATATATATATATATATATATATATATATATATATATATATAAGTCGCAATGTTCACCATTTTTTAATCAATATATTTTTATGATTGTACCCAAATGTTTGTACTAGAAATTTGTGTGTGATAATTAATACCACCTACTCAAATAATATCATAATATACATCAAACTAAGTTAGTTATTAACAAAGCAGTCATGTTTATGATTCTCTTTTGGAACCAATCATTTACTTTGATTTAAAATACATATGCAAATATATGGTATAAAACTTTAAAACTTTGTGGTTTTAATAATATTGTTTCAAAATAATTTATATTTAAATAAATAAAACCAAAGCTATTGAATTAACCAAAAGGATTTTAAGAAATAGTAAAATTTTAAAATATTTCTTTAGTGGATCTAGCGAAAGCAAGTTTTGAAACCCAGGTGTACCAATTTACCACTCCATTTTATCCTTTCTGGTTTATAACTAGTTGACCATAAAACTTCATACTTTCATAGTTTTATGAAATAACTGATGTTGGGATTACTTGTAAAGATTTCTATTAAAATACTTAGTAATAAAATAGATGGCTAAATGAATAGGATGGTTATTCATGATTAAATAAAATCATTTAGATTTTTTTAGAGATTTGGGTTGGTTGGACTACGTAGAAAGGCCTAACTAAACGTTGAAAGCATTTCTACAAATCTTTAATATTAAAGTATGTCCAGAATAGGTCTTATGCGTAGAAATAATTAATATAAGATTATAAGATTAACCAGTCATAATAGTTATAGGATTGTGTATCCTAAATTATAAAGAAAAATATTCGAGTCAGCTGGCTGATGTATAATAGTTAAATAATACAATATTAGTAAATGAGTTGAGTTGATAAATTGAATGTTAAACTTACCTTAAGTAGTTTCGAAGTTCTCATACAGAAAAAAAAAAGTAGAGAGGGGTAAGAAAGAAAGAGTGAATGATTTTTCAAATACATATAGATATAGGTATTATAAATAAACATGAAGAAAACTAAATGTTTTTACTTTTATTTATAAAATTACCAAAATACTCATATTTTTTATATCTTTTGGACGGAGTTAAAAGTGGAAAGGAAAATAATAACATTAGAGAATATTTTGATCACTTTTAAACTAGTGAGGCAAAAGAATTAAAACCGTTAAGCGTCGAAACAAAGAAGTTAACAATATATATATATATATATATATATATACTACTTCACATTTATATATTTTTTTAAGAATTACTCGTTGCTACAAAGTATGAATGATATTGACAATTGAATACGATAATGTTGATACGCTTCTTATATGTTTTAGATAGTTATGGTTAGAAAAGTTTATATTATATATTAATATTTAATCTTATATATATCCGCTATATTGTTATAACTAAAGTTTTCAATTACAGAAAGTAATTTATGTATAGTATATATATCTCCTGATAACCCATAAATACAATGTCATGGGTCACATATGCACATATTCTTCTAAATAAATGCCTCTCAATCTTAAATATATATTATGATTGATTCAAAAAGGAAAAGGTAGGAATATGATAATTGGAGTAGATATATAGATGATTACTTAAGGAGAAATTATTAATGTGATATAAATAGTGAAGTCTTGTATAGTTTAACCCATTAGATAAAAATGAAACTGTTCTTATGAGTCCAGAAAATTTATATTTTGAGTAATTTATTTCCCTAAACTTTTAATTCCAAAATATTATATTTGACGGAAGTTTATTTCAATATACTACTTTTATAAAAAGATAAAATAAAGTCATGGAAATAATCTTGATAATTGGTACCATCGGATGTATAGTTATTAATTTATTACAAAATAATTTAATATTATATATATGTGTGTAAATATTACATAAGTTTAATATTAACTAGAGATTTGAAATTTTATACAATTATACGCATATACCCAATATAATATCTTCTTTAAGATAAACATAAGAGAAAATATCATTGGTAATTCATATGAAAACATGAAGTTATTATAAGAATAAACCATTAAACCTACTATGTTTTAAAAATACCATCTGTCTCAATGAAATATTCCTTGTAACGGAATCTAAGGTTATATATACATAAATAGAGTTAGCTATAAGCATACTCTTCACATTGAACCTAGCTATAGTATCAATAGAGACAATTATATTTTCCAAATTCACAACCATAATAATACCTATGCTTAAACAAAAAGGTTAGAATATTGATAATTACTGGTAACACCTGGAATAGTATTTAGACTTGAACTTAAGAAAAATGTCTTAGTATAAAGCTTTGAGATAAGCCAATTACTTAGTAGATAAAAGTGTGATGGTTATTGGCATCCCGTGAGGATGATGACTAGAACAGTGCCAGTATGATAAATAAGCAATAACACTTGGCCACTGTTTCTTGTTTATTGATACTACTCGGTTCTAGAATATTATCCAACATGAGAATACTGATTTCCTTGTTTCTAGATGCAAACCATAATAAACAATGTACTTTCAAAATCCTGATTTGAGAGAAGTCTATTTATGGGAAATATTATGATAATTACCTCTCCGGTAAAACTGGGCATGGTGCGGTAGACTCTCCAGCTTGTCCGGGTAAGATGTGGTTACCTCTCCGGCAAAATTGGGTATGGTGCGGTAGACTCTCCAGCTTGTCCGGGTGAGATGGGGTTACCTCTCCGGCAAGACCGGATAAGATGGGGTATGTGTTATGAAATTCCCTAAATAGTACCATGACCTGATATCTGATTTATTTTTAGAAATATGAATCTGTTAAATACATTGACCTTATGAATGGTGTGTATATTACAGTATGTGAAATATATGATTTTATAGATATGTATATCTATGAGGAAATTCAAAAACCATAATGATTGACATTCAGGAATAAACCACGAACATGTGTGTCACTGATAATTTTAGATTTATTAGGAAACTCTCGTATACGTCTATAATTCCGGTATCAAACACTATTTCAATTGATCATCCGTCTTGTAAATTCGTGTGACTAAGATGAACGACAGGAACCTATAAGTTGGGACGCCATCGAAAATATAAGAATTCCCCTTACAATACCTTAGATTATTGACACATTGGGAAATCTGTAACTAAAAGAGGTGTTAAAATACAAAACATATTTCAGTCAAGAATAAGAATCTCATAGAGAATAGTTATGGTCAAAGTAAAGTGAAATTCAAAATAAAGACCAGAATATACCAAGAAACTAAACTAACTAAATATTCATCCATAATTCAGGGAATCTCGAGAACGAGATTTAAAACAAGGTGGGGAGGATGTAACATTCCCAAAATTTTTATTTATAAAATTTATTTTAAAATAAAGTATATAACAACTTATGTTATTAAAAGGATGCATCATGAGTAAGTTGACCAATTGAAATATGAGGTATTTTGGGCAAGCGTAGGAACCATTTAATTATTAAATTATAAAAATACATTATATTTAAACCTACTCTGTTTTTAATGAAACTTGGTTCAAAATATAGATAAAATTATTTTCGTTCTAATGGCATATTCAGCATTTTATAAAACGTCATATTTTATAAGTTATACGCGCCAAATGAGTGAAGCTGTTAAATTAATTATAATATATTTATTAATAATATAAATTGTAAAATGAAAGTAAAAACATTTGCATGTGTACGTATACATTAAATTATAATAAATAAAATAATAATAAAACTTACAAATGAATTGTTGTTTACATATGAGTTCCGTGTGTATGACTAAAGGATAAGATGGAATCAAAATAAACTAAGCCAACAAGCTTCATATATCAATTATAAATAGATAGAAGGTATGAACATTCAAAAACTGCTAAATTCTTTCCTTTCATTTCTCCTTGTCGCTCTCACTCAATTCATTTATATCCTATTTTTTTAAGTAAAACACTCCATAATAATAATAACAAAACCCTACCCCATTTTAAGTGTTTTAACCCTGATCACTGATGCCGTGTCCGATTGACGTAGGGCCCCGTAACGTATGTCAAGGCTCTGCCTAAATTCGTTGGGGTTTTGTCTCGTGACATAGGGATAAAGTGGAATTGGGTTACTATATTTAAGTGTGAGTGCACTATATATTCTATTAAATAATCCAGGAGTTGTACCAAGATATATCAACCCTCCAAAATATTTCTGACACCCCTAATATATTTAGAATACCCCTATATATTTTTAAATACACCCCGTATGTGAAAACCGAGCCCGAAATACAATATAGCATTAAAAATAAATGAAAAACAAGAAAATTTAAGTTGAGGCGGGCCGCGTAAGGTACCCCATAACCCTTACGCGGGCCGCGAGAAGCTAAAAAGGTGGCGCAGCCCGGTGCGGCCACGTGGCCCAACACCCAGCAAGTCTATAAGCTGACCCAGCCCAGCTATACGTTGACTGGAGGTCAACGCGGGCCGCGTAAGCCATGCCTCTATGTTACGCGGGCCGCGACAAATCCAAACTCAGCACCTATAAATAGAACGCATCGGATCTCAGTTGAATTCGTTCATTTCTTTCTTTCTTAAGCAAATTTCTGAATAGAAGGCATAATACTCGGGTATTATACCCCCCTAAATAGCGAAGTTCTGCTCTGTTTTAAGTATTATAACCCCAGTTTTATAATAGATACGCTGCCCGATTGATTTAGGGTTCCGTAACAACTGTCGTGGTTCTGCCCGACGTAGTTGTTGGAATACCGTCTCAGGGAGGGTATCATTAATATTTTCAAAGGGTTATGATACTAACCTATGTACATTTGTGTAAATTATAGATTATTCCCACGAAACCCTTACACGAAGTCTAAAATAGCAATGTGAGTTTATCCAATTTTTGTTAACCTTTTTGTAATATTTTACAAAACCTTAATGCTTTACACTATGATTAAGCGGTGATTGAGTCTTTGTAGTTCTTCAATTACTGCCGGTATGTTGGGGTTTTGTATACAAAATGTACTACTGCGAGTAGTAAGTCGGGATGACAGTACGTTACCATTGGACAATGAGTTAGCCAATGTGTAATATGACCCACAAGTCAGGATTGACAGTACTGAATGAGTAATTGTGTAGAAATAAACAATGTGATCGCTCTCAATATTGTTTTCATTAATAAAATGTTTCTTGATTAAACTGGGATTCACTCACCAGTATTTCCCACTGACAAATGTTTTTAAACACGTGTGTCAGGTAACACAATGTGAAAGCCAATTAGTAAAAAGCCAGCTCGAGAGCACTGACGGCTTGGAAAAATGTGGCTATAAAAGTTATCTAAAATACGATGTTTTAAACTCAATAAAAGAGGGTTTAACCCTATGTTGTAATAAGAAACTAGGGTTTTACCCATGTAATTGTTGGGTTTCAAAGCTTCAACACAGATAATACACAAAGATAAACTCACGAATAAGAAAATTATTTTACTGCTTCAAAACCCACTTGTATTCATTCAACAAATAACTTACATTAAATAGGAAAATAAAACTACTTACTCCTAAAGAAAAGGAAACTCACCCACTAACCCATAATATCTTGACTAAATAAACTAACACGTGACTCATTTAAAATACGAAAACATGTGACTAATATAATAGTTCTGCTGACCCGTATCCGACCAGTAAACAACCCGTGACATCAAGATTACCCAACATTCACCCCCGTAATCTTGATGTGGGTTGTTTCTCCTTGCTACTTGCTTGATTCTTTCTTATTCGAACTCTCTCGCTTGCTTGCTTCGAATCTCCTTGCTAACTTTTTATTCGAACCACACATGGCTCAGATCTTGCTCTTGCTAAACGAACCACACGGTTCCGATTTCTTTCTTTCTTGCGGCCTGCTACTTTCTTTCTTTCTTTCTTTCTTGCAGTACCGGTCTCTTTCATTCTTGCTAAACGACTTGCTTCCATTACTTGCTTCCATTACTTGCTATCATGCTATAACCGGAATCGGTTTTCATGCTTGATTCGATCCATTCTTGCTTGCTTACATCGAATCATCTTGCTCCTCTTGCTTGCTGACTTGCTTCAATAAATCACAGGCTACTTGCTACCTGATTTTCATGCATTCGAACCTTCACTCTCACTTTCTTTCTTGGTTCCGTTTCGTGCTTCTTGCTGTCTTGCTTTATACTTGCTTAATCATCTCACGTTCTTGCTTCTTCTTACTATCGGCCAGTTCACAATTATGCAAATACTTGTTGTTGCTTATTGTTTCTCGACACTTGCTATTGGTTATTACACCATACTTGCTTGCTTTCCATTATTTCAATAACAAATTTAATTCCTCCTTAAAAAAAAACCTTATCTTTCTCCACTTGATCACATCGGATCAACCTCCGCTACTTTTTTCTTCTGGTCACTGAATGTGATCAACCTTGCTTGCTGCTTTCTTTCTCCTCTCAGCGATAGTCATCGCCACAAAACAACGCCTCTTCTGCCGACCTTCTTCCTAGTCACCGGCGGGTTCTTCGATCTTTCTTTTAAGTTTCTTTCTGATTCTTTCTTTATTTCTTTCACAGTCACTCTTTCTCCTTTCCGATTGGCGACGATTCTTTCTTTCTCAGACCGGCCGGTCGCGACTTTCTTCTTTCTTTGCTGATTTCAATCAGTCGTTCTTCTTCTGCCCTGCAGCCAAGGGCTGCTCTCTTACTCGGAAACGACTCTCAAACTGACCCTCTATTTCTTGCTACAAATCAGGTATAAGCCTAGGGCTCTGATACCAATTGTTGGGTTTCAAAGCTTCAACACAGATAATACACAAAGATAAACTCACGAATAAGAAAATTATTTTACTGCTTCAAAACCCACTTGTATTCATTCAACAAATAACTTACATTAAATAGGAAAATAAAACTACTTGCTCCTAAAGAAAAGGAAACTCACCCACTAACCCATAATATCTTGACTAAATAAACTAACACGTGACTCATTAAAAATACGAAAACATGTGACTAATATAATAGTTCTGCTGACCCGTATCCGACCAGTAAACAACCCGTGACATCAAGATTACCCAACAGTAATTATTAATATCAAATAAGGTGGTTTTACTCTGATAAAATATTTCCTAACTACAGTCCTGATGAAATTTCCGCTGCCAAATTAATAACTGATACCACCACAAACGAATGTTTGCGGCCGCCCGTTCCCGGGACAGATAAGGGGGCGGGGGTTGTGACAGTCATCCAGGCGGATGGCCATTCGGACGAATGGCCATCGGACGGCTAGGTTCGCGTTTGTTAGTTTTCTAACTTTGGTTCGTTCGTCGCGTTTCGAGTTCGCGTCAAGAATCAGAACATAACAAAGAGTCAAGAATCAAGAATCTAGAATGAACGTGTCGTTCTCGTTTAAAAAGTTTCATTTTGAGTTAACCGTTAGCTCGTAGTTTAACACGATTATGATTAAACAGCTTTATTTTCATTACGGTCAGTCGTCTCGAGTTTCAATAGAATCGAAAGTAGAATACAACGAGAGTACAAGTGTCAGTAGGTAAAAAGTACGTTGAGACTTGCCAGGAATAAGAAGAATCAAAACGTGAGGCGTTACATTGATTTTGCCCAAAATCCAAACCGAAACGAACCGAACCGAACCGTGCACACCCCTAGTTTCGGTTAATTAGTTTTCAGTATTCAGTTTTTTGTTGATTTCGGTTAGGTTTCTTCAAACCCTTAGACATTGTTAATCACGTAACATATCAATTATTTTAAATAAAAAAACTATAGCAATACTATACTCAAGTTTAATAGAACAAAATACCCGTTTATATAATGTAATTTAAAAAAATATATATTAACGTATCAAAAAGTTATGACCGTTTAGAAATCGTAGGTGTATTAGTTTTTTATAAGGGGATAAAGTGTAACTAACAACTAACTATCTAGAATTTTGTTAAAGATGATAGATTTTGTAGCTATTAATGACTAAGTATGTTGAGCTTTAATCACTTGTACACTAAGACATCATCTACTTGTACGTTTTAATTTACACATCATACTGACCAAGACAACTATCGAAACGTCGACAAAAATGAGTAGGTCGTCACGATACTTTTGGATTTTTTTAAAACATTATAGTTTATAAGATATAACAAAAATACATAAAAGAATTATAAGTTTGTGGATGGAGAAAGTGTAACTAATTACCCATAATTATGTTAAAACTCAGGGATTTAAGTGTAATAAGATGATGGGCTAAAATATAATTATTGTTTAAAAGACCAATTTACCCCATTATAGGGGTGTATTTATAAATTAAGAGAAAAAAATTTCTTATTTTTTTGGTATCTTAAAATGCACATCCCTCATGCATTATAATATAGTATAGATATAGATTAAGTATAGAGCATCATGTTCCTTCTCTAATTGATTAAGTATCCATGCAACATCATATCCTTCTCTGAACTCTACCCATTGTTTTTTAACGGCGTACGGTTAGGATGTCGTTAATCAGATTAGTAGTTAATATTAAAATTCCCATTGCTTAAGGTTGAACCCAGGACTTCCAAGAGAAACAAAATTTCCCACCTCTCCCTTAACCACTAGGTCAAGAAATTATTGAACTCTACCCATTGTTAATTCATTTTTCGCAAGTCACCGTTTATTGATTTGTTTCAAAATTAATTAACTCCTAATTAATACAATGTGGACCACCAGTAACAATATCATATTAAATTGTCATTTAAGTAGGGCTGAGCGTTTTGCATTAACCGACTGACCCGCACAATACCCGACCCGAACCAATAACTGATTTTATGTAATATCAAGGACCGAAGATTGGACCCTATAGAGAATGTCGGGTATCAGTTATCATGGCCGGCCCCGAGGGTGGGGAGAACCACCGGCCAGGGTCCGATATTTCGAAGGGCACGTTATTCTAAAAAAACCCGATATGCATATGTAAAAATAAATAAAGAGTAAACTTCTGTTTTGCTCCCTATGGTTTGGTCACTTTAACGGTTTTACCCCAAACCTTTCAAAATAGCCATTTTACTCCCTGATCTTTGAAGGCCTTCATGATTTTGCTCCCCGTCCCTTAACGTCATCCATTTAAGCAGTTAAAGCATGTCACGTGCAAAACACCTGAGGGGCAATTATTTCTTTTCCCAACCCTGATTAATGAGTCACATTTTGTTGGACCGTTCTACGACCTTGAAACGTCAGTTAAGGCAGTTCATCTTTGAGTACGAAGGCGGAATCAACGTAAACAAAGTCATAATAGCTAGTTTCCTTTTAATCTTTCTTTTCTGATTGATTTACGTGCTTGTACAATGTATTCTGATACAAAACCGTCAGCACTTCGTCTCACACACAATGACCAAGTCTTACCAAATGAACAACACACTAACCTATATATAGCCATGTTGATTTCGCTTGAACCCAATTCAAGCGAAATCTTCAGTGTTGATTTCGCTTGAACCATTTCAAGCTAAATCTCCTGTGTTGATTTAGCTTGAAACACACATAGACCCTTTCAAGCGAAATCTACAAGATAAACATGTAAAAACCCTAATTTAAACCCTATTGTGTGTTCATTCAACCTATCTAGACACAAGACTTGATTAAGATGTAATCAACAGACATTCAATGCACCAACACATTTAAAACCCTAACAACCCATTATCTGCTTCCCCATTCCATCCTCTTCCCAATCACATTCAAAACCCTAACTTTCCCATGAGTGATTGATATGTGCGTATAATAAGAACTGATAATGCATTTTTTATTCCAGTTTTTCTGTTTCTGATGTTATTCAGTTGTAATTTTTTAACAGTTTTGAATGTATATGAATAAAAAACTTTGTTTACAACTTACTTGATCTTGTTCAACCAAATCGAAATCAATGTAAATCTGTTCCAAGTTGTCAAATCTTGATCCGAAACAAATCGATTCAGTTGGAAACTTGATCTTGCTCTAAAATGTAGCTAATGGAAGTTATGTGTTGGGTTTAACACCACATCTTCACCGTCGAACACTCCACCCCCTTTTCCGATCAAATGTTCACCATTCCGTCAAAACTCTTCCCCCTCTCCGACGGCCCACTGTCTCCATTAAACTACAGGTCAACAGTTTCGTTCCAGATCCACCGGTAACACACCGGAAAACAACGGTGATGTTTCCGCCGATGCGGAGGTAGTTATGTCGTCGCATCCGTGGCCGGAGTGGTCGGAATTGCTTGGATATGCGTCAAGCTCCGATCAGTTTGAAACAGATAGGAATATAAACGATGAATTTGTGCCGAATGAGAGTTTATCAATGGAGTTTGTGGATGCTGCGTGTTCGTTTCTAGGGTTTGCGAATGATAGAGATGATATGTTAGGGTTTGTTGTTCTGTTACTTTGATCTATTATTCGAAGTTAGGGTTTTGAATGTGATGGTGAAGAAGATGAAACAGGGAAGCAGATAATGGGTTGTTAGGGTTTTAAATGTGACTCATTAATCAGGGTTGGGAAAAGACATAATTGCCCCTTAGGTGTTTGCACGTAACATGCTTTAACTGCTTAAATGGATGACGTTAAGGGGCGAGGAGCAAAATCATGAAGGCCTTCAAAGATTAGGGAGTAAAATGGCTATTTTGAAAGGTTTGGGGTAAAACCGTTAAAGTGACCAAACCACAGGGATCAAAACGGAAGTTTACTCATAAATAAATTAATAGGGTATAGTCATACAAACACGGCCCACTTACAAAACTATTTTTATGGTTTATATTAGTTATTAGCCCATTAACATTAGGTTTAAATCTTTAGTGAGCCCAATACTCAGCGGGGCAGGTTTTTTCGAGCTCGAACAGGGTACAAGAATTCTTATGGCCGGCCCTGTCGGTTATAGACGGAATCGGGTCTTCGGTCTTCAATCAATACCGGAGACAGATTTTCAAGGTATTCTAAACCTGCAAATACGTTCCAGATTACTTCATATTTGTTCAAGATAACTTCGTTGTTGCTGCTATCATCATCAAGATTTCAAGGTAGGTGCTTGTATAAAAGTTCCCTGGTATTGATTTATACCCAATCCACTTGTATCAAATGTTTATATAGTGATGGTATTGTGTTGATTGTATAAAGGGTCGCTTCATATTATATGCCATATTTGCTGGATTCTATCAGAAGCTGCTTGTATCGAATGTTTATAAAGTGATGGTATTGTGTTGATTGTTGTCATCACCCACATTAAATTAAAGATTTTTGTGTGGCTGTGCTGATCATGATTCAATGTTGGGCTAATAAAATGCTTTATTGGATTAGTCATATTTGCAGGGCTAATAAAATGCTTTATTGGATTAGTTAATGCGCAAAAGATTTAGTCAAAATTGGGCATGGCCAGGTACTATGGGGTGTGGAGGAGGGGCTTGGGTTGGGGGCATTGCTCGACACGTGACGAGGGTGGGATCCACAAGGTAATACTAAAAAACTAGGGGTGTGGTGTGGCGTGGCTAGCCATGTGGATTTTTTTTGGTTTTGCAACGGCTAGATCGAATCCGCCAACCAAAAGAAGCCATGTCACCCACCCCCTCCCCCCCCGCCCCGCCCCGCCCCACACCAGGCTCAATCCTCACGCCAAAGGGGCAACGCCATGCCCAACGCTTGCTCGGTGTGGTGTAGCCAGCGTTAAAGCCAAACCGCCACCCACGCCCCACACCCCACAGTCTAATGCATTCAATTATAATAACTTCGGTTCGGTTTTAAACAATTTGGTTACCTTCGGTCTAGAACCGAGAACCGACCTGAACCCGATTTTTGGCTAAAATAAGAACCGACGAGCTAGTATTATATATAATCTTGGTTCGGTTTCGGGAAATTTTCGGTTCGGTTCTCAGGTATTTTCGGGTTGACCCCAATTTTGCTCACTAGGCCTGTAAACGAACTGAACGTTCATGAACTGTTCATGAACTTGTTCGGCGGGAAGTTGGTTTATGTTCGTTTATTTAATAAACGAACGAACACGAACAAAAAAATTGTTCGTTTAATTAAATGAACGAACATGAACACACCTTGTGTTCGTTCATTTATTTTCGTGAACGTTCGTTTATGTTCGTTCATTTATGTTCATGAACGTTCATTTAGGTTTTCTAACTACTTATATTAATATGACTAATTAGTATATTTATGAACTCTAATTTAGATGTGTTTTCGGATGAATTTTAATATATTAGACTTGTTTGTTCAATCATGTTAATTTATGTTTGTTTATGTTTATTCAAATATGTTCACTTTTTTTTGTTTATGTTCGTTTGTGTTCGTTAATGTTCGTGAACTGTTCGTTTAATCTTTAAACGAACGAACATGAAAATGCCCGATTTCTTAATGAACGAACACGAACAAAAAAATGTGTTCAATTATATGTTCGTGTTCGCATTCGTGTTCGGTTAAAGTTAAATGAACAAACACGAACGTGCCTATGTTCGTGTTCGTTCGGTTCATTTAAAGTCCTATTGCTCACCCCTACATTTAAGTAGAGAAAAATAAATATTAGAGTAAATTTCTGTTTTCGTCCCTGAGGTTTGTCCATTCTAACTAGTTTAGTCCAAAAATCTAATTTATAACAAAACCATCCCTAAGGTTTGCATTTCTTAACGCTTTTCATCCCTAAGGTTTGCATTTCTTAACGCTTTTCATCCTTGAGAATTAAATGAAGAGTAAATTACAAGTTTTGTCCTTTATGTTTGTCTCAAATTTCAGGCGTTGTCCTTTACCTTTAAAATTGATGAGTTTTGTCCTTAACGTTTCAAAAGCCTGCATGTTTTGTCCTTTAAGGCAAACCCAGTTAATTTTAAGAGTTAAATGAAGGGTAAATTGGTCTTTTTACTTATTTATTTAAAAAAACCTCTCTCCTTCATCAGCCCTCCACCGTCCAGCCTAATATCCCAAATCAACAACAGATCAACTCATAAAAAAAAAAAAAATTGGGCCGATCTTCATTGAAGCAAAAAAATTTCTCCTTTCACCACCTATATCCACCATAAAAAAACCACAATCCGTGTAAAAGGGTGTAAGAATCAAGACCGGTTGTTCTTCAAAATTGTGAAAAAATGTGACATTTCCTTACGTTTTTGAATCTTCTTCATCTGGGTTCTGACAACAATAACTAAGGGTCGATCTTCATAGATCTAGTATATGCAGAGCAAGATCTGTTCACCGGAGCTTCGCCGTCTCCACCATTGTGAGTCCAGAAACCACCCCGTCTTGACCGTCGGGGTCAGCGACGGGATCCATGGTGGCGGTGACGGTGGCGAGTGGAAATCGCAACGGTTACAGGTGGGAGTGATGAGTCTGTTGATGGATCTTGGAAGAGGTTGTAAACTGGTAAGGGTGGGAGTGGGTGGTGGGAGTTTGCCCAAGAGAGTGAGAAAGAGAGTGATTTAGGGAGAGAGATACAGAGGAAAAAAGTGTTTAGATATAAATATAATATACATAATTCATTTTGGGGGTGTTTGGCTAAGCTTTTTCACTTCTCCTTCTCAGAAGGACTCTCAAGAAGTCACAATTTGTGACTTCTCCTTTTCTCCTTCTTAAAGACAAAAAACCACATTGAAAAGTCATTTTCATGCTTGTGTTTGGCTAAGCTTTCTCATCTTTCTAACTTCTCAATATTGTTTGGCTAAGCTTCTCCTTCTCAAAAAGGACTTTTAGCTTCATATAACTGAATAAGTCATTTTGAGAAGGAATCCCAAACACCACCTTTGTTTCAATCATTAAAATGGTTTTTTTAAATAAATAAGTAAAAAGACCAGTTTACCCTTCATTTAACTGTTAAAATTAATTGGGTTAGGTTTAAAGGACAAAACATGCAAGATTTTGAAACGTTAAGGACAAAACTCATCAATTTTAAAGGTAAAGGACAACGTCTGAAATTTGGGACAAACATAAAGGACAAAACTTGTAATTTACTCTTAAATGAAAAAGCACCCTTAGGGATGAAAAGCGTTAAGAAATGCAAACTTCAGGGCTGGATTTGTTATAAATTAGATTTTTGGACTAAAGTAGTTAAAATTGACAAACCTCATACACGAAAACAGAAATTTACTCATAATACTTTGTTTGAATACAGCAACATTACGAGATAACAAACTTACCAATAAAGGATATAAAACCCATATTATATATATATATATATATATATATATATATATATATATTGTAATTTTGCACACTTCCGCAAAAGAGTACAGTCCCACAAGAATCTCATCCACTGACAAACAGACGTTTTTATTACCGAACTAGAAAAAACGGTTGTGAAAGTACGTGTATCATATTTTACAGACTGATGTTATATTTTGTGAAAAATGCAGAAATAATGTATTCTTTCAATAACTTTGTAAAAATCCTGACATTACCCATTACCCATTACCCATTACCCATTACCCATTACCTGGTCCTGCCAAATTACGATTTTATCCCCAGTTTAAAATTACGATTTCGTCCCAGTTCAAAATAAAATTTTGTTTTTGCCCGCAGCTTAAAATTACGATTTTGCCCTCAGTTAAAAATTATGATTTTGTCTCCGGTTCAAAATAAAAATATGGTTTTGCCTCTGTTCAAAATATGATTTTGCCTCCATTTCAAAATTACGGTTTTACCCTAGTTCAAAATTGCAATCTTGCCATTGTTTTTTTGGACAAAACTATGGTAGTGTTTTATTTTACTTGGTTGACTCAGTGTAGTTTTTATTCGTGTCAAACAGCTGCCTAGCACTCGCTAATTGATCTTAACAAATTATTGTTTTGACCCCAACTCTAAATTACATGCTTGCCATCGTTTTAGTTATTTTTTTGGCAAAATTATAGTAGTGTTTTGGTTTAATTGGTTCACTCGATGTATCTTTTTTTTAGATCGTGTTATAAGTAGCATGTATAAGTGACCGAAATAAAGACTTATATGTTATTAAACTAAGAAATATTCGGTTTAGCGCCCCGCAACACGGGCAACGCATAACACAAGTTTTGTTGATAAAAAGCAACATTTCCGTGATCTTCATATATATATGGCACGCCTTTATTTAAATAAATATTAAACTTATGTATGTATCATGGCATCATGTGCTGCGATTTTCATTCGAAGGGACGGACTGCTAATAGTATTTTCGATACTAATTTAAAACAAAATATTTTGAGTGAAATGTCAAAATGGTCTCTAAGTTTAGGTTATTTTTGTCACTTTAATCCAAAAATGAAACCTAAAACTTTTGGTATCTGGGTCCCCGAGGTTTCATTTTTATTGTCATTTTCATCCAATTGAAAACTGTGTTAGAACTTTTCGTAACTTTTTCCCTTTTTTTGTCGTTTTTTCTCATTTGATTAAAATATATTTTGGCATACAATGACGATTATACCTTTCATTAAAATAAGGAAACCGACAAAAAGTGGAGAAGTTAATAGAAAATTCTAACTCAGTCTGTCAATTGGATGAAAATGTCAACAAAAAATGAAACCTCAGGGCCCAGATACAAAAGATTTTATTTTTTAGACTAAAGTGGTAAAACTGACTTAAAGTCAGGGACCATTTTGGCATTTTATTCAAATATTTAAGAAACCATTTTGGCATTTTATTCAAATATTTAAGAAAATAATAGTAAAAGTTGTCCATGGCTTTATAACCTAGTGGCATTTTCGGAGTGGAATAAGACTTTGAGACCAATAGATCCCGAGTCCGATTTATAAAATGGGGTTTTTCCCATATTTATTGGATTTCCTCCTGAATTGGTGTATAGACATTATAGCCTACTAGAGATGGATATGATCGGATGGTTCCGCTGATGACACGACGATACTCCAGTAATCCAGATTTACCGTTAAAAATGAAAAAAGAAAAACAGTTATTAGAGTAGCTACAGTGTTGTATGTATTTTCTGTTATATAGAGTTTGTTGAGAGTTAGTTAGGTGGTTGAGATTGGTTAGTTAGTTAGCTCATAAACTCTCTTCTCTATATATAGTTGATTGTATTGAACATTATGATTAATGATAATTGAATAGTAGTCTGATATCTTCTTTATGGTATCAGAGCTATGCTCTAAGCAAGGTTGTTACCTTTCCGGTAAGATTTCCGGCAACCGCTGCGTCACCGGTCATCTTCTCCGGTGAATTTCCGGTGAATCTTTTCCAAATTTCTCTCAGATTCTTCTTTTTCTTCCCTTTTTCGTCATCTCCGTTTCATTCTTCTCAAATTCCTTCTCATATTTCGTTCTTCTCAGATTTTTTCTCAAATCTCAAATTTCAAATCTCAATTTCATTTTCAATTTCATGGCTACTCAGTCATCACCAACATCTACAGTGAGTGAAACCATTTCAAATTCGAGCAATAATTTTCCGAACATTACAAAACTAATGCCGATCAAACTCGATGACACAAATTTCTTGAATTGGCAACATCAGACACTTACAATTTTAAAAACGCTTGGATTGCTTCAGTTCTTGAACCAGAATCATACACCACCGGTTGATCTTGATGCGAGAGCTGCTTGGGAAAAAGCTGATGCATATGTGAGTGCTTTCATTACAACAAATCTATCACCATCACTCATACACATTGCAAGAGATACAATTTCTTCTTCAGATCTGTGGCAGAGAATTGAAGATCTATTTCATCAGCAAGCGTTTGCAAATCAAAATTTGTATCGAACAAAATTTCATTCCTTAAAACAAGATGATAAAACAGTTTTAGAATTCTGTGATTCAGCGAAAAATTTGTTCGATTCGTTGCAAGCTATAGGTGATCCAATCACAGAAGAGAATCTGGTGTTACAGATCTTAAACGGTTTGCATCCTGATTATCGGATGTTTGTGACAAATATTGAAAATCAAGATATTAAACCTACCTATTGTCAGTTGCGAGCAAATCTATTAACACACGAAGTTCGTCTTAAACAATCGCAAACTGCTTATTCCACGTCCATTCTAATTGCTGCCATGGCAGCCATGAATGTTAATCAAGCTCCACATGTGTCGAATTTCTCAAATTCAACTGTTATATGTCAAATTTGTGATAAAATCGGACATAAAGCAAGCAATTGTTATCAGCGTTTCTCGCTGGTGAGTCAGTCTGGCAATGGCGGACGTTTCAATGGCGGCAGATGGAGGTCGCGTGGTGGTCGTTCAGGCTCACGTGGTGGTTACAATGGTCAACGTGGTGGTTACAATGGTCACCGAGGTAATCATTCAGGAATGGTGGCTGAGTATTGTGGAACTAGGGTTTCGCAATTTGGGAGAAATTCTGCTGATAGTCCTGATAGACGAATTTTTGGTGATAAAGGCTTTAGTAGTCAACAAGGGATTTTAGGGCCTGGCCCAACTACTGGATCTCAGAACTCAGCCGTCTTTGATCAAACATATTCTCCTGGTCTTCAGCCTTCATCTCAGAACTCAGCTGGATCTGTTTTGTTTGATAATCAGTTTGGACCATCAAACTTTGCTCAGTGGGCTGGTTATTCGAGTGGGCCACATTTTGGGTCATCTGGGCCAAGCCAACAGAATATTGGATCTAATGGGCAGACTAGTACCTCCTTTGGGCCTAATGGATCACAGTTTGGGCTTATGGCGGATTTGTCTAGCATTTGTGATCACGTGGACTCTTGGGTTCCTGATTCAGGAGTAACCGAGCATATGACTGCTGATTCTTCGAGAGTTGTTGGTGTTGTTCCGTATACTGGTACTGAACGTGTTATTGTTGGAAATGGTACATCTCTCACTATTTCACATATTGGTTATGCCTATCTTCATTTATCTAATCGAACTATTTTACTTAAACACGTTCTTGTAGTTCCTGGCATTGCCAAGAACTTACTTTCTATTACTCAGGTTTTTATTGAGCATCCTATTTCTATCACATTTTCACATTTTGGATTGACTATTCAGACACTCGCTGGACAGCACCTCCACCACACGCGTGGTAGCCCACATCAGTTGTATTCGTTGACTGCTATTGCTGCTATTCCTCGAGAGACGTGGCACTCTCGACTTGGACATCCATCTGATGCTGTGATGGCTAGATTTCCATTTTTACATTTTGCGAATAAATCCATGTATACACATTGCACTGCTTGTAGTATCTCGAAATCAACACGATTATCATTTGATTCTGTTGTTTCTCATTCCATAGTGCCTTTACATGTGATTCATTGTGATATTTGGGGTCCATCCCCTATTGTGTCTCGTGATGGTTTCAGATACTTTATTACGTTTATCGATGATTTTAGCATATTTACGTGGATTTATCCGTTGACACATCGCTCTCAGGCGGTTGATTCATTTCACCATTTTAAACCGCTTGTTGAGAATCTCTTCTCATGCACTATCAAACATCTTCAGTGTGATGGTGCTCCCGAGCTTATTCATGGACCGATGGCCCGATATCTTTCTGAGTCAGGAATTGCTTATCGTATTTCGTGTCCGTATACACCCCAACAAAATGGGGTTGCTGAGCGGAAAAACCGTCATCTTTCTGAGATTGCTCGTGCTCTTTTGTTTCATGCGCATTTACCAAAGAAATTTTGGTATGATGCATATGCCACTGCAGCTTATCTCATTAACCGGTTACCTTCACCGGTTCTTCATTACTCCTCTCCTTTTGAGACATTGTTTGGTTCTCGACCGGATTATTCTATTCTTCGTACTTTTGGGTGTTTGTGTTATCCGTTTCTTGGTGATACACGAGCGGATAAACTTTCACCCAAGTCTACTCCGTGCATTTTTGTTGGCTATGCACCTTCTCATCTTGGATATCTTTGTTATGATCCTCATACATCTCGTACGTATACATCTCGACATGTTCGATTTCATGAGACTATTTTTGATATTCCGGGCAGTTTGCCTACTTCCACATGTTCCTCTGTCTCTATTCCTTTTGATATTTCTCCTCCTTCGTTTCCGTCTTCTATTCCTTCATCATCTCCTCCTGGTGTTTCTTCACCTACTATTTCTTCTTCTCCTCCTTCTCCTCCTCCTCCTCCTCATTCCTCTCCTCCTCCTCCTCCTCCACCACCACCTGTTTCGACTCATCCGATGGTTACACGCTCTCGTGATCATACACGGCAGCCGCGACAGTTTCCAGATCATGTTCTTCTTCATGTCTCTACTACTCCCACTACTGAGCCTTCCACATTTCGACAGGCTCAGCAGTACTCTGTTTGGTGGGATGCGATGCGCGCTGAGATTGATGCGCTACATGCCAACCAGACTTGGCGTCTGGTTCAGGCTCCCACAGACGCCAACATTGTTGGTTGTAAGTGGGTCTACAGGATTAAGCATAATCCTGATGGATCGGTGAGTCGCTATAAAGCCCGACTTGTTGCCAAGGGCTTTCATCAGACTGAGGGCATTGACTACACTGAGACTTTTAGTCCTATGGTCAAACCTACTACTATTCGTCTTGTTCTTTCAGTCGCCTTCTCTAGAGGATGGTCTATTCATCAGGTTGATGTCAACAATGCCTTTTTACATGGGGATCTTTCTGAGACTGTTTATATGACACAACCCTCGGGGTTTGTTGACACATCTAGACCACATTATGTTTGCCGTCTGCAGAAGGCTCTTTATGGCCTGAAGCAGGCTTCCAGAGCTTGGTTTTCCAAGCTTTCCACAGCTCTTCTTGCTGATGGTTTTACTCAGTGTATTTCAGATGTATCTCTCTTCGTTTATAGTCAGGATTCGATGCTTTGTTATGTCTTGATCTATGTTGATGACATCATTATTAGTGGGAGTTCTCCTGATTTTGTTTCTGGATTGATTGGACGCTTACACTCCCAGTTTGCACTTAAGGACTTGGGTCAGTTGTCATATTTTCTGGGTGTTCAGGCTACTTTTTCTGAGGATGTGTTACATTTATCACATCAGCCCTACTTGCTTGATTTGTTACAGCGTACTGGTCTTGCTGATTGTCGACCGTTATCTACACCTGTTTCTTCTGGTAGACAGCTCTCTCGACATACTGGTGATCCTTTATCTGATCCTACTACTTACCGGAATACGGTTGGTGCGTTACAGTATCTTGTGCTGACACGACCAGAGATAGCTTATGCGGTTAGTAAGGTGTCACAGTTTCTTCAGACACCTACTGACCGACATTGGGTCGCTGTCAAGCGTATTTTGCGGTATCTTAAGGGTATTGTTTCTCATGGGTTATGCATACGTCGGTCTACTTGTTTTGATTTACATGCTTATAGTGATGCGGATTGGGCCGGTTGTCCCGATGATCGACGTTCTACCACAGGTTATTGTGTTTTTCTTGGGCCCAATCTCATTAGTTGGAGTTCCAAGAAACAACATACAATTGCTAGGTCGAGTACGGAGGCCGAGTACCGAGCTCTTGCTCATACAGCTGCTGAGTTACGATGGATTACTTCTGTCTTACATGAGTTGCATATTACGTTGACTTGTCCACCATCTCTTTGGTGTGACAATATTGGAGCTACATATCTTGCAGTCAACCCGGTGTTTCATCAGCGCACTAAACACCTAGAGATTGACTTGCATTTCATTCGTGATATGGTTTTGACTGGTACTCTACATGTTCGATATGTTTCTACTATTTTGCAGATTGCGGATATTTTGACCAAAGGATTGTCTGGTGTTCGATTTGACAGTCTGAGGTCCAAGCTTCACGTGGATGCTCCCCGTTTAGCTTGAGGGGGCGTATTAGAGTAGCTACAGTGTTGTATGTATTTTCTGTTATATAGAGTTTGTTGAGAGTTAGTTAGGTGGTTGAGATTGGTTAGTTAGAGCATTCACATCCAAACCATCAAATTATACATACATTCCACTAAAAAACAACTCCTATATCAATATATTTCCACTAAAAACAAATACTTTTTCTCTCTCCTTTTCAATTAAATAATATTATCATCATATTTTTCTCTCTCCTTCACTCACAACCACTTTCAATATATATTAAAAAAATTATACTGGGTGAACAGTGTCCCCCCAAATATACAGATGAACAGTAACATTTTATCTCTCCTCCACTCACAACCACTTTTTATACTCTTTATAATATAAAAACTCCCACTCACATAATTTGATGGATAGAATGTGAATGCTCTTAGTTAGCTCATAAACTCTCTTCTCTATATATAGTTGATTGTATTGAACATTATGATTAATGAGAATTGAATAGTAGTCTGATATCTTCTTTAACAGTAAAAGTTGATTTAAGAAATCCAGCTTATAAGACTATGAATAAAAGTTATTGTGTACTCTAAATTTCCTCTTCTAGCAATAAGGCTTTCCAAACATCTAGAAAAGGCTGTGAAAGTACCTTTTTTTAACACGTTATTATAGAAAAAAAATCCAAAAAAAAGTACTATTTCTAAAAATATATAAAAATTTTCTGACATTTTATTAAAGTACAACTATTTCTAAAAATATATAAAAAATTTCTGACATTTTATATTATATAGTTATTTATGGATGATGACATCATGTGCTACAATTTTCATTCGAAGGAACGCATTGGTAAATAATATCTGTTACAGTCACCCACACCCACACCCACACTCATATTTATATGCTTTTTTGTCTTTTATAATATACACACACACGTATAGATATCTATACATCGAATATATCTATCTATATGTATACACATTAGTCTGTATATAAATTATAAAACTACTATTTTCATCAGGCGCTGTGGTCTTTGAATTCGATTCTTCGAATCAATCAAGAACAACTGGAAGCTAGGGTTTTGTTCAGAAGATTCATCGAATTTTCTAATTCATGTATCGATTCAGCTCACACTTCAACGTTCTTCATTACAGGTTCGTTTAATTCATTCAAAATTTGTGTTGTAGTGTTTGAATTTGTTCTAATTTGAGCTTATTTTGTGTTTACTTATCTGTTCTTGCTGTTATTGAATTCAAATAACGGTTCGTTCAGTGCATAGTGTTTTGTTTGGATTTATTGATTGAGTTATTGCAGGTAATTGTTGTAAAGTTGACTTGTGGTTGAATTATGATATTGTTTATTGAATTTGTAGATTAGTAGATTATGTAATATTGATATGTTGTTAAGATATTATGTGAATTTATTAGAAATTTGAATTAATATTAAAAATATTATATATTACAAATTCAGTTTTTGATTGTGTCTTGGTTTGACTTTATGAAATTAGGTAAAAGTGTTGAAGTTGATGGTGATAATGATAGATGTATGTATGATTGATTTTTGTTTCTGGTTTGTAGTTTTGCTTTAACGGTGCGGATGATAATGAACCGATGCTAAAGCTTAAGTTATTATTTGAGTCGCAATTTCGTTTGACATGAATTCATCATCCACTCAATATCTGAACTCAAAGAGGATGGATGTTTATGAACCGATGAATCCGTTTAGCATGTGGGGAGATTTTAAAGGGAATATTTATCAGGATGCAGCCATGATTATAGAGGTGGATGCGAAGCTAGAGAACCAGCTGGTACGCGTGTAGATCAGTTGCGTGTTTTTAGCAAATCTTTTCGATATACTAAAAGTAGTATGTACAATTCTGTTTTCTTAGTCAGAGGATAATTCACACACAACACATGGACCTTCAAATCAATATGATCAAGAAGCAACTAAACCAGTTGATAAGGTACAGCATATTGCATCTTCTTTGATATTGTAGAACTATCAGTTTGACTTTCGATGTAACAAACTTTGATTTTGTTACCATTTGATATAAACGTTAACCTAGAGCGGGTTAGAGGATGATGTGGCATTAGTTTTTTAAGTCATTTTTGACAAATAAGCAGCCACATGTACAACAGATAATGATGCCTTTTGAGCGTGTCAATCTGTGTTATTGGTGTTTTTGTTTGTTATTTGTGTTTGTATTCTATTTTGATGTAACTTGGCAAGTTTTTTTGGTGGAAATCTTAAATAATACTTCTAAAAAAAAATTTGAAAATGAATCTGATTTGGTAATAATTGACATGTAATTGCTTATTTGGCACGCCACACAAGCAGTGGCGAAGCTTGAAATTTTCCACCGGGGGGTCGGAAGTCACCGGACCTAAAAATTCTATATAAGTAAATTTTATTTTTATAAAACCGGGGGGGTCGAAAACGTATATACCTAAAAAATTCTATACGAAACGTACATACTTAACACTAATGAGCGAAAAGTTCGGGGGGTCGGGCGCCCCTCCCGTTGAAAGCTACGCCATTGCACACAAGCACACTTTCTATAAAATTCAAACAAGCACACCTTGGTTGCTTATGTAGTTGTAGTCCTGCATTGCATTCTTATTATAACAACAATGCATGTTAATTCTTTTCATGCTATTTTATTTTTGTTACCATCTGGTTCATTTTTCAATAAGTGAAGTTTAATATACAGGTTTTGAGACGCCTTGCCCAAAATCGTGAAGCAGCTCGTAAAAGTCGGCTGAGGAAAAAGGTTGGGAAACTTTTCAAATTACCATTCTCAAAACTGCTTTTTGTCTAGGTTTTAAGGTTAAAGTTCTAATTTTTTTTTATAAACAAAATGATGTCTAAAAGTGTCATAATTGAGCATTGTTTTCTTCTCTACCTCTCTGAAATACATCAAGCCCTCTTTTAGTCAAAATTGGAATACTGAAATTGATTGCCTAATTATAAAATTAAGTTCCCAAATAAACACATGTTATTCAAATCAAACATTCATGCGTTTTTACATAGAAAAGGAAATATCTTAATATTCAAAAACTGGTCCAAGTATGAGTCCGCTAGCTCTTGGAAAAACTGGTACAAGTATGAGTCCGCTAGCTCTTGGATCAACTCCGTATCACTAGCTTTAAATCCTGAATCTTGTGTTTTAGGCGTACGTCCAGCAGTTGGAAGCTAGTCGATTGAAACTGCTTCATCTCGAACAAGAACTTGAACAAACTAAGGCACAGGTAAGTCTAGAGTGAAAGTCTCATCTTTGCCTTATTACATTCCATATCTTAAATTTGTTGATCATACCAAATTTGACTTGAGCAGTATGCTTTAATGCGTGGTGGGGTCAATGCTAGTCAACTTGGATTCCCTGGAGCTGCAACACATGCAGGAATTGCAGCATTTGAGATAGAGTATGAGCAGTGGGTTGACTTACAAAATAAAAAAACTAATAATTTGAAGACGGCATTGAATTCTGGTATGGATGATACAGAGCTTGACAGACTCGTTCAAGACACATTGAATCATTATGCAAATCTTTTCAACATTAAAGCAACCTTAGCAAAGGCGGATGTCTGTTATCTCATATCGGGTGTTTGGAAAACATCAATTGAGCGCCTCTTCTTATGGATTGGAGGCTTTCGACCTTCAGAGCTTCTCAAGGTAGTTGAACTAACTGACTGTTCACATTTTTCTTATATTTTTATATTTATTATCGACGAATATAGTATAATATCATGTTGGGAGTGCTTTATCATTTTGTTGTGAGTGGGTGATTTGGTTAGTGCTTATTCTATCAATCAATAAAGTTCTTTCCCACTTCCATTGAGCTACCAACTGTTACACCACAGTTAGTTGCATATCTATCATGAGTGCTGGTCTATTAGATTATATTTTTATTATTATAATTTTAGTAAAATTATTGCTACGTAGGTTCTTGTACCGCAGCTTCAACTGTTGGACCATCAATCTCATGATCTGTATAACCTTATGCAAGCATGCCAGCAAGCAGAAGATTCTCTGTCACAGGGAATGGAAAAACTCCAGCAAACTTTAGCCGAGGCCGTAGCATGTGGTCAAGCTTTGGGAGGCGGCTGCTACGAGATGCGTAATGCAATGGATAAATTAGAAGAGCTAGTACGCCTTGTTATTCAGGTAACAATGTGTCCATCTCTGCTCTGTTTTAATGAAACAAGTTTATAAATAGGGTTTGGGAGAAGTCAAGTATTAACTCGAGCACATTTTGGTCATAAGCCATTTTGACCCGTTAGCCGACCCGGTCTGGCCATTTTATCAAGTATAACTGTACAAGTATCATGCTTGATTTCATTATTGGAAACAATCCGATTTTGTATATTGCATTTTATAATAAAAATATCATGTAATGAAACAAAAATATTATTATCCATGTTAGCTATGTTTGTAATGGAACAAGTTTATAAATAGGCATTAGAAGAACCTAAGCATCAACCTGAGCACATTTTGGTCAAAATCCATCTTACCCGAACCCAATTAATACTTAAAAAAGATCCATTTTGACCAATTAGCTGACCAACCATTTTGTCATGCTTAAGTATCATGCTTGATTTGATTATCGATAACAATGTGATTTTCTAAACATACAGGCAGATTACGTGCGTCACGAAACGCTGCAACAGACACTACGCAACCTAACCCCCAGACAGGCTGCTCAAGGGTTAATCTCTTTAGGCGAGTATCTGCAACGCCTTCGTTATCTGAGTTCAGCTTGGGCTATGAGACTTTGTGAACCGGCCTAATCGTGTTTTCTGAACCCACCCACCAGAGTAACGCACCGTAGTTCATGCACGCCCCCTTGTGTATAAAAATGGAATTATTATAGCATCTAGTAGTATTTCTACAGTTTTTCATCTGCCTTCCACAATTGAGAAGTTCTATATTGTATTAATCATGTCAAAAAGTAGCAGCCTGTAACCAGCTTTTTTTTTTTTTTTTTGTATTTATATAGTTTATATTCTCTTCAAGATAATTTTTGGTCAGAATTCAAGATATGGAGATTGTCTGATTGTTTGTGGTATGGTTGCTAAAAGATGTCTAGCATATAGCATTATATATTGTGATGTAATATATGATTATACAACAACTATTATTAATATCATAACATGTGGAACTTGATAAGAGATGGAGCATGTTTGTGAAGTGTTGAATTTGAAAGATAAATTTAATGGACTTGAGTTTTTTTTTTTTTCTTTTATTTCAATAATTGGAACTATGATGAATGGTAATATTCCTTGCTCCACATAAAAGCCAACGAGGAAATCCACTTCATGAATTATTATAGTTGTTCCATTAGTTTTGGAAGTTGTATGTAGACAATAATTTTTTTTACGGTTAACGGATTTTCCAAATAGGCTACTGACGAAATTCACAGCATTGGGATACATTCGTCTCCGAACTGGAGAAAACTCTCACCTAGGGCAGAAGCCCGTGAACACTCGCCCAAATGCACGACAGTGCGGTGCGGTGAGGTAAAACCCATTCAGTTCAAGGATCACCAAGTGCCTCTGAAAACTAATGAGGAGAAGCAGGAATTGAACTTGGGTCTCTTGGAAACCCAAATTTCTCCCTTACCACTCCACCACAAGCTCATTGACATGTATGTAGACAATAATGATTTGGAAAAATGTTAAATGTGAACCTTAACGCCCCGCTTGCGGTATGCGCATATAATGTATTTATGCGAGGGCGCTCGGGGGCAAAAATGAAAGTGCACTAATTTTAACGTTATTTTACTAATTTCGTGAAAATAATATTAAAAGAGGGGATGGTTAATCATGTATCATGTGGTGGCGTTGATAGCCGAAAGACAAGGGAGTACATGCACTAATTGGCCTTTGTCTTAATTGTCGAGTGTTATGTGTCTTATGTCCAAGGTTTGATGCAAAACTACCATCGAGTCGGGGGTCTCACTAGAAGCAGTCTCTCTATTCCTACGATGTAGAGGTAAGACTGTCTACATCTTACCCTCCTTAGACCCTACCTTAGCTTTGCTATTGGTAGGATTTACTGAGTATGATGATGATGTTAAATGTGAACCTTCTTATTTAAAGTTTGTATTTATTTATTTTTTATATTGGGAGCATTTTATTACGACCATCTATCCGCACCAATGTTGCATCATAACTTTATTTTTATCAATCCATCCTGACCCCTAATATTAAGCCTTTTCCCCATGTTGTCAATATCAATGTACTTTTAAAGTAATTAAGCGCAAAGTGATCCAATATATATAGATTTAAACCATGCATTATGGTTGATTAATGGTTCAAATCAATTAAGGACAATGTTATTAGAAAAATGATTTTTAAGGGTTTCGAATGTTATAATGAAAATAGATTTATTAAAAGACTCCCATGTAGAGGTGCAACCCTAAACTGGGTTAGAAACTGAACCCGACAACCCTGCTCAACCCGAACCTGGGTTGAACCCGATTTATAGCCAACCTAGTTGGACCCCTTTCAACCTGTAGGATAGTACTTGGTTTGGATTTTTTTCAGCCACACCGGTTTCAACATGACAATTTGTAACCCGCACAACATAAGCCGGTTTGCGAAACCGGTTTAAACCCTATTGAATGAACCCGCAAGACAAACAACTATGTTAGGTTTTAAGAGATAATTATTGATTGTAAAAGTAATTTGCTTGTCATTTTTTTCATGACAGTTAACACCAACTACAATTTTATAACTTGTCTTTTGTTTATATAATATTGTGATTTTATTTGAAAAATGAAACCATATCTTAATATTTTACCTTTCTACGACACTGGTTCTATTCGTCTTCACCCACCTAAATCTAATTAATGAAATTGCAGCATTCCAAAATTTTCATGCGAGAACCACCTTTATTGTGAGAACCGCGAGAACCAATGTGAACATGGGGCAATTTTGTAAATATCCAAACAATTTTTAAAACAAGCACCTGATGTCGGACTTCAATCATATATTCAGTTATAATCAATAAAGCCTTTCACGTCCGAACTATCCACAGGCTCTACACATTCTCTCCATCTCTCCACTCCATCTATCTGCATTTCATTCTGATTACATACGAATCTCTCAACATTTCACCATCACCAGTTCGTCGATTACAATCGATTCACCATATCGAAGCATTTGGATTGACATTTTATCGGAGATTTGAGATTTTACAAGCATATATTTCAGATTTCGTCATATAATCGAGGTTAGTTCCCAAAATTTTGTACAAAATTAGTCGTATAAACTTTGTTACGAACATAATCACATATCGTACTTTTTTTCTTACATTCGTAATTAGGGCAACGTGATTGTAAACACTGTGGATTTATAATCCGTATTAGGGCTAATTAGGGCAACGTGATTACAATAATAGTCAACATGACAGTATATTAAGGAATAACCACCCGAATCGCAATACAATCGCCGGAATATGTGGTGTATCATTGATAATGTGCATTGTAACATAGATATTGTGCAATGTAACATATATACTTTGTGCATTATAACATTTATATTGTCATGTAAATCGAGCACGTTTGCAAGTTTATACAAATCGTTTGTACTTTTTTATATGATATATATTACGTCGTTTGCATATTGTTGATTCGGAATTCGTGTTGTATTGTGTGATATATTGGTATGCACATGTGCATATGTTGACATCATAAGTTTATAAGAATATTTTATTAAGGTAATGTTTGGTATTATATATGCACTTGTGCATAAATTGTAATAATAAGTCAATATGCACATGTGCATAGTTTGCAATAACATGTGAATAATGTATTTTAGTTTTATTTTGATGTAATGTATGGTTATGCACATGTGCATTTCATGTTAAATTATGTTAATAAGATGTTGTGTGATATATACATATATACATATATGCACATGTGCATAGATTTACAAAATATGTTATTATGCACACGCGCATCATTTGTCATATTATGTTATTGATATATTTAACAGTTACTAAGGTATTTAACGTTTTTGAACATGTTAATTGTAGATCAGCAATTGAAAAAAAAATCGGAAAAAAAATTTGAAGAAAGTCACATTTGTATTAAAATCAAGAGATGAAGGATCGTAAAAAATGCTAGACGCAGACACAGACGCAGGCGCAACGAAAAAGAATATGAATAATAAACAAAAAGGTTATATTTTGTTGATTATTTATAATTCTTATTTTGATTGATCAGTAATTAAATATGTTTTTATGCACATGTGCTTCATTGTATTAATGTTTTTTTGTTGATAGTATACTTTGTATAAACATGTTAAGTTTATAAATGAAGATGTGAAAAAAGCGAGGAAGGATGTGCACAAGGACATTAATAAGAGGATTAGCAAGCGGAAACAAGAGGAAACAATAAATGAAGGTTTTGTTTAAGTTCGCACGACAAAGAATAGAAAGTTATCAACATTAAAAGCCAATAGTGACAAGGATGTCAATAAGGCAGATAACACTGTTGTTGATGGTATGTGTTATTTAAATTTTTTTAAATAAACTTTAAGATGCACATGTGCATTAGTATGTAAGAACATCTCATAACATGTGTTATTGTGTTTGCACATGTGCATATAATGTGTGGGTAAGCAGGTTCAATGAAAGAAGGGATATCATAAAAAAGAGTTAAGAAACTAGCAAAAAAATCAACATCACAAATATTTAAAACAATCGCAGAAAAGACAGAGAGTAAAGAAATTGTTAAAGGGACAGAATGTAAAAAAAATTGTTAGAGCTGTCAACTGGAGATCTATACGGACACGTTTGTTGCCACATCAAATGTTGATGGGGTTGGACGCAATGTCTAAAAACAGAAGGTTATAGTAAAAAAAATGGGGTTTCGTAGTATTTTGAATATTAAAACGGACAGCTTACCATCAAAATTGTCACATTTTGTGGTGGATAAGTTTAGAGGGAAAGAGATGGTCATTAAATTGGATGCTGGTAACATAAAGGTGGACGAGGATGTAATTAGTGGGTTGTTGGGGTTAAAGAACAGTGGGGTTGTTTTGAACTGTCAACAGAAAGAGAAAACGAAAGGAAAAAAAAGGACGAAACAAAGAAAGACGAAAATGTGCATAGTTATGTACATCTGCAAACTTTGACAGAATGGGTTATTAAGGTCATTCATGCTGATGTGCATGTGCATAATTATGCACTATGCACATGTGCATAATTTGCCAGAATATGTTAATAAGGTCGTTTATGTTGATGCACATGTGCATAATGTATATAGTGATAATAAAGTTAAAGTTAATGCACATTTTCATTGATAAGTTATGTTTATTGATCCTACATTTTTATTTTATTTTATTTTGTTTATTATTGTAGATCAACAATGGAAAAAAAATTGAAGAAAGCATCTTTTTTTGAAACCAATGGATGAAAGGTCAATTAAAATGCCGGATGGAATGGAATATGATTACACGACGGTTAAACAAAAAATTAAAAAAGGTTGATTAATGTTTGATGATCCATATGAGAGTTTATGCACATGTGCATCCCTTTATTAAATTCATGTTAAATGATATCACTTATGTAAACACATTATATATATCGTGCAGGTGCGCAAGAAGAAACAAACACAAAAAAAGGCGGGCAATTAAGCGACCTCGTGATGAAACCTCAAAAAATGAGGTTACGTGATGAAACATAAAAAAGGAGGTGACGGAGTGCGTGCGGTAAAGAACAAGAAGTTGGCAAGATCAACGGTAATGGCGACAGTTGATACTGATGACCATATGGTTGTATTCAGATTCAACATAGGGTATCCAATATAGCGTGCCATTAGGTGTAGAATGTACAATATTTGTAATTGTTCCTGTAGTGTAGAATGTACAACACTTGTAATTGTTCATGTATACATAAAACATTCTAATTAATAAGGTATATGGCGTGTGTACGCAAGTGTTCAACATTTATTCGGTGATGATTACGGGGCGTTGGTAATGTGATGCACATGTGCATAACATTATGTACTGATGGTTAACAGTTTATTTGTGATGATCATGGATTGTTATCAATATAATGCACATGTGCATGATTATGTAATATATGAAAATAAAAGTAATGAATGTAAGAAATAACAGTTATTTGTTTAATGTTTACTAGTGGGAATGCCCGCGCGTTGCCGCGACACGTTACATAAATGGTAGTATTAACCTGCTCTACAACAACCACCACTTTGAGGTTGCGTATTGGTAATGTTGTTAAAGTTTCTAATACATTGGTTTCCAAACCACCACTTGTTGGACTCTATCAAAATTAAAAAAAAAAAAACATGTTTAAAAGTCAAAATGGCTATATTTTATGGATAACCAATTGAGCCTAAAAAAACAATTCGTCTATTTTTATAAATAAAGGAAGATTGTTAAGAAAAATTATCTTAAAGGACCATATGTGTAAATTTAGCAAAAATTTCATGAGTTTTTTTTTTCTAGCGTTGCCCTAAACAATGTGTCATATATGATTACAGGTAATACATTAATATAATAAAATATTGTTTTATATAAACTACGATCAACAACAAAAAAAAAATTGGAGCCTATCCACATTTGACCCATTAGAGATCATATATAATCCAATTGAACCCACTTGTAGGCCGTAGCAACAAAAAGTCAGCTGGACACTATCGACATAGACAAAGCAACCAAATCAAAAGGGAAGAACCCTAACCAACATTAAATAGACTCGTAAGCAAAGAAACGAAATGCAAACGAAAGATATTTATAAAATAGGTATTGTAAGAATATTTATAAGAATGCAACCATAGATCTTCTCTATCCCCTTACATGGCATAAAACTTTTACTAAACTTCAGTTCATTGTATTTATCTAAACCCCTTAAAAAAATATTTCAACCGTTAATAAATTTTATTTTCTAACAAAAACAATCAATTTATAAACACTTAACTCAACAGTTGACCTTTTCATTTAGTCAAAGACCTTAACAAAACTAAACTTCAACTCACTTCTTTAAAATTTTTATAAAGATACTTGATGAACATCATCCCCCTAATACCATATTACTATTATCTCCACTAAAGCTTCCAAGTAGATTGGACAATCTGGTCATAATAGTTGGAAAAACATGTTGTCAAAGTCCAAAAGTCAACTTACCAGTCACACCTTGCTTGTTTTTTATGGAAAAAAAACCTACAGTATGTATGCAGTATGTATACTTATGCAGTATGTATACTGCTAAACACCTCTCAAATCTCATTAATTAGGAAACAAGGATCTGATGAAACAAAAATGGGATTGTGCCATTTTTTTTGAACAGAGCATTTTACTAACAAACAGCAAGGCTGTTGCACAGGACAACAAAGTTGCAACAAATCAAAACGATACCATTTTGACCATTCTAACGATTTACCCTTTGATATATTCTTGAACCAAAATAACCATATAGACCTTACGTCTCCTATAATGTCTTTTATTTCCACCTCGATACTCGAAAAAAGCATCTCATTCCTCACTTTCCATATCCACCAACACACCAATATCACAATGCCATGAAACACTTCTAATTTTTGCTTTGACAATCACACATGACAGTGAAGCTCCAAAAGGCCTCTAACCGAAAAGGCGAAAATTTGCAGAACACCAGACCACACACTAACATGCTGCTAAATCACCGTAGACACCTAACACGACGTAAATAAATGATCTGTTGTCAGAATCTCGGAATCACAATTGAAACGTATAATCTAACTGGGCGGGAAAAATGTTTAGAAACTAAATATAATCTACCTTCTCATCCATAAGTAAATCGATGAAAGCCCTTGGTTTACATGAAAAATTAATAATAAATGGAAGTAATGTGTTATGTAAAAATATACACGATGTTTTGTTATTTCTAACTTGTAAGATTTGATTTTATGAAGTTAAATTTTAAACTCTTAGAGATAAATGGGAAAAATAAATAAAAAGAAAGGGGTGCAATGGTTACCTTAATCGCCAAGAGAGACGAACTTGATAAAAATGGGTCAAAACTCGTAGATGAACGAAACAGACCCTCTAGATGTAGTCTCCAACAAAAGTACAGATGTTGACATCGTGTGCCAATTTGTAGAATATATGTTTTGGTGCCCACATCTGCTAGTTTACACAATTGGATCACCAGCCGAACTCATTTTTTTCTCCAAACCCGTTTTCACCCAAACCCAGTCTGATTCATCACTCAACCTACCTGTTTTGCAAGGCTTAGTCGACAAGACTAGCTCCTTATCCAATCACTCAACTTTCTAGCCAATCACTCAACTTTCTAATAGTCTTATATATAAGAGAATTACCTAGTTGTACCTGCATCAACCCAATATGATAGGAACATCTGATCGGGCACTTTCTAGAACGTCATGAAAGCGTTGTGGTGCCATTGAGGATGAAGTTGATCTAATCTGTAAGACAATCAACACCAACTAACATTGAAACAAAAATCAACAAAAAAAACCTAATCGAGGTCACCTATTCTGAATTTTTAGTGTCTTATTATTTTACCCAAAAATAATCAGAAAATCATAATCATTAAGGGGCGTTTCGACTGTCCTTATGGAACTAATTATTTAATTAATGTGACTTGAGGTCACAATAACATGTTCTGTGAAGGGACAGATAAACAGATTCCTCTTATAACTATCGAGGTATCGACAGATCAAGTAATCAGTATCAAGCCATCCAACTTCAAACCAGCTACAACATAACTAACCATCATAGATTCAAATGGTTACACAAAATTGCTAATTTACAAATTTCTTTAACCTAATTTAAAACACTTCTACTCCCATTTAACAAAAGAAATCCTTTTATTCCACAAGAAATTCCCAATTTGATCATCTTATCTATTACTTTCTTAATCAATCACACAGCTTCAAACTAACATAAACCCCCAAATAAAAACCCGAACTTGGATCGAAACAAACATCAATTAACACAAAACATCTAGGGTTTTATATAATCGAATTTCAAAACTAAAAGATAACAAATCTGAAATATTATACCTCTAAGACAGTTGGATGAGGATTTGAGTTGGGGTTACGGCCGCAATGAAAACAGATTTAGATAAGCGATTGAAGTTAAACGAAAACTCGAGAATGTGAAGAGCGTCCATGCCGGAATCGTCTCCCATGGCAGCGGTTATGGTGGCGTAGGGGTGGTGGATGAGAGTGACGAAGGAGAATAATAAGATTTGAGGTGGTTTTCGTAGAGATGAGGAGGAGAGATTTGTAACCGTGTGTGGGTATGAACTATGAAGGCAAGACGCTTCATTTGCAGGCTAGCATCAAATCCCATTCAATTCATTGGGTGAAAAGCCTAGTTTACCCCTGAAGTGTCTTAAAATTTTGGGTGAAACCCCTTTAAAATGGCTTACACATCCTTGTACATGATGCTTTATCACTTGTAAACATGGCAAAATTACCATCTTGTACATCACTTCTCCTTTTTATAATACTAGTGGGAAAGTCCGCGCGTTGCGGCGGGTGTTCCGACTTATATCAAATTTAAATATGATGTCTACTACGAACGACAACCCATTCTAAGTTCCTAACATTTTATCTCATTCAACAAAAAATAGTCATTGAACCTATTTGCGATATGGTCACACACATGCAGAGAAAGTCTAGCAGACTGCTTTAGTATTACAAGTATATGTATGTTCTAGGGGTAAGCATATAACCGAATTAAACCAACCTTAACCGAACCAAACAATTAACCGATAATTCGGTCAAGCCATAACCGATTAACCGAAGATTACAATTTGGTTTTAGCTATGGCGTGTGACATAACTGAATGAACCGAACCAATTAAAAATAAAATATAACAAATTCATCAATATAAATTATTTGAGATAAAAACCCAACTGAGAATCTCAATTATCTACATGTATAGTGCAAGATAATACAATATCAATGATTAACTGTTTCTATTTGTTTATTCTTGAAAAAACTGGGGATGGGTTTTACATTAATTTTGCATAAATTAGAATCAGTTTATAGGAGCGAAAAGTAAACAAAATAAGGAGATTTTGGAGGTAATGGCGGCTTAGCAAGCAATGGTGGTTCAGCAACAGTGGTTCCAGTAGCATTGCTGGCACTTGGTTTATTGGCATTCGACATCTCGATTTCTTTAAGTCGCGTTTTCAACTTAATAAGCTCAAATTTGAGCTCTTGGTTCTCTTTTTTAATCTCGAGATATCATCTAATACCATGTTTTGAGGTTCACTGTTGATCGAGCTGCATTCCATTTCCCTTAACCGTTGCTGTTCATAGTAAAGAACTTGAACCATTGTTTGAACCGGAAGCCTTTCGTTTTGGGCTGCATGGGCCCAGGCCTCACACGACAGCTTTTGATAGTCCATTAAGCTGCACACTTTCTTGCGGTCCATGTCACTAATAGCTGGATGAGCCTATAGAAGATTCCAAGTTAAGGTTTGATCAATATACAAGTCTAGATGACATTTCTCGATCAAAGATTCCACACCTGAACCTACTTTGACCCACCCGTTACCCTTAGAACGACAATGTTTAGTCAAATTAAATACTAAAAAGAGGGTATACCTTCAAGTAAGTATCAATAGATCTATACATTCCATCCTCTGTCACACGAACTTTGACTGGAATACATTCAGAAAAACTGATAAATTTTGAAACCAACAAATTTTGATCAGAAGCTATTTTAGCAAGAAAACTCTCCATTAGCTTTCCCAACATTCTCATCGTCACTTTTGTAATGGCGGAACGAAGTTTAAATCATAGTTTACGTCATCCAAACCCGTAGAATTATATTCAAAATAATTTATCATGATTTGTTGAACTGTACTGTATCAACATTAAACATTGTATCACCATCAAAGCAGCAAGAAGGAATTAATATATCATCTAAAAGCTTATTGATATTGCGGTTTTTTTCTCTTGGTAAAAGGCCAACTATCGTTTCTAATACAACCCGCTTCTCGTGTTTTTGTTTCCGGTCAAGATTTCTCTTGGATTTTCCAAAGATCTCATGTTTGTTTAAAAGAGATATGTACACTATTAGATGTTAAATAAGTGTATTAAAAAGGATAGTAAAAAAATAAGAGTTCTGGTAAACAATGAGCAGTTACTCAGTAAGCACATAAAATATTAAGCTTTTATATGAAAAAATTGTGCTTTACAAAATGACTACATATCATTTACATATACAAGTGATTCACATCTTGAATAATTGATTCACATCTTTATTATAAAGTTTATTTTTAAAAAGAAGTTATAAGTTTTTAGTTTGGGCCTTTTGCAGGTCAACCCAACCTACCCCGACCCATTTTGACCAGTGTAAAAAGTGGCCCAACCCAAGCCCATTTCAACCTGTTACCCAACCCGACCCATCCATTTTGCATGTGAAAAAGGGATCTTACCAGACCTCGAAGACTTTTTTGGGCATAAAGACTTAGAACCGGAGCAAGCGCAAACTGTTTAAATCCCTTTGAAACCAGTGCAACAAGAGAAACTCGACTTTTATCATTTCTTAATTTATTCAAGGATTTATATTTTATCATTAATAAAAGGAAAAAAAGATAAAGGTATATTTGTTTTATAACATAACATATATTTATATTTTAAAGTTTTACATCACCTGGATTTTGAAACCAATCTAACCTTTCCGACCTGTTCCCGCGCACTGGTAAGATTTTTCTGCTTTCAAAATCCCTGATTTATTTGCTACTTCGTACTTTATACTTTTTTTCTATTTAAAGCTTTATATTTTATTATTAAAAGAAAAAAAAGATTAAGTATCTCTATATTTTGTTTTAAGTTATCATATATTTATATTTTAAACTATTTATGACGTCATCCGTTTTTTTCAACTGGGCTCCAGAAAGGTGTCCAATTCGACAACCAGTCCGGTTACAAAAACATTGATGGGAAACTAATTAAGTATACCTCCCTTTGGTCACTAATACTTAAAAAAATCGATTTCAATTTATATCGCAATACATGGGGAAATACAGATTGATAATCTTGGTCTCGAAAATTACCCGATTTGCAAATCTGTGCAGTCAAGAGGCTGAAAGAAACCTTCATGATCTTGAGGATGTTGTTCCTGGTTCTGATGGTGTTGCCCAAATGAATTTACATGTTCTTCTAGCTGCATAAACAAAAATTCTATTAAGTTTTGAACCGGTTTTCTTTCATTATTGTGTATTAAATGTGATTTCTTGAATTACTCCACATATGAGTCTCCTTACTTTATTTTGCAAACCTTTGTTAGGTTCAAGCCAAATCCTTTCCTGCAAGTTTCATGCATTTATTTGTAACAAGTTATGTAAATTAGACAATTTTATGATTCGGATCTTAAATATAGAACTATGATACCTTAACTTGAAGTTCCGAAAGCCGATCTCGCATTGATTGAGTCTACATATTAAGCATAAGATCATACTATGTTGATAAATTTCAATAATAACATATACATATACATATACACATACACATACAAGTTAATTTCTTATTTCTCGACCTGTTAATAGAACTGAAATCGAGGACACTAATCACAGTAAAAACAAATAAGATTACAAACATCTAATTGCCCATGTTAATTAACAGAGGTAATCAATCATTCATCAACAACTTAAAACAAAATAAGAAAAAGAAACCTTTTAGGGTATAAGGTTGAAGAAGAGTAGAATCAATTTGAAGCGCCTTATCGCATTCCTTAATCACATGCTTATAAAGCTCCAATTGACTATAGCAACATGCTTGATTCCTGCAAACAACAAACAACAATCAACATCAATTATGATAAACAAAATAAAATAAAAATCAGCAAACAAAGTGCTCACCAGATAGATATCCCGAAAAACGCACGACTGAGAGAGAAGAGAATCGAGAGAGCGAATGGATTTGGACCAGTCGACCACCAAACAAACTGCTCATCAGATTTCTCTCTGTTTTATTATTATGGAAGATTCGCTACACTCAGCCGGATTAAAGAAACAAGTTTCCTTAAAAACCATTTATATCAGCACCAGGAAACCAGAATCGCAGAGAAGAGAAGATGAAGCCAGAGAAGAGTATCGGATGATTCTCCATCCGAACTTCTTAGAACTATTGTATTTGATGATGACACGATATTCAGAATTTTTGGGATGATTGTTGGTGATGATTTGGGAACCAGAAAACTCTAATTTAGAGTAATGGTGTATCTTTATAATCATATTTAAAAACAACTAATTATTCCTAGATTTCTTTTACTTTTGACCTTCTTGTTCATAGGCTACTAAAATCATAGATGCATCCTATGAAAATCCTAAATGCCTTAATGTGCTTAAACTCGCCTACTATAGTTAAATGTACTTCTAAGTTCTACCTTCTCAAAGTTTCAACCTATAACACCACAATTTCTTCGAATTAGATACCAGCCTTCACCACAAGCATCAAATAATTCATCAGAATCAATTAGAAACCATGTAAATAAAGGAGTGCTTGAGTTTTTTTAATCGAATATTACATACCACATTGATGATGGACTCAAATGTTGAAGACGTTTTCCACTGCTGTTAACTCCAGTTCTCTCTTTCTCTGATTGTAACCTATTTCATCCAGTACTTTGTTCCTGAACCTGTATTAATCGCCAAGCATGGCGACCGCTTAAAGCAAAACACATTACATCAGTGGCGAACACAGCAAAGCAGAATCAATTCAATAAAAGGCCTAAAATGAACACCCTCTTGAAGTCATTGACCTGAACTTACCAGTTTTAGAAGGCCTGATGGTTGGTCGCATGTTTCACGGAATATGAGTTGCTCAAATGTAGCGATTCCCACCACCGAGTGGTTATGAAATGGCATTGATAGCCTCTACTCGTGTCCTAGCCCGTCGGAGAGCTAGATTTGCCTCGATTGTTTGTCTCTTTCCTTCAGCTTTTCTCAAAGCAGCTTCTGCTATTTCAAGAGTTTGCTGAGCTTCTTGTGGATCAATGTCACTACTTTTCTCTGCATCAATTCAAGTCGCTAACATTTAATATCACCTTATCATTTTCAAAATGTCGCTAAACATTAACTTACTGAAAGATCAGCAATAACTCGGCTAATAGCACTGCATGCTCCTGCGGTTGCACCAGTTTGCCACAGAAATTACAGATAAAACGTCTTCCTTGATCAACAAACTTCATAAATGGATTGATGTCGCCTTTGTAACGTGAACAACAAACGGGACCTCCTTCACCAAAATCAACTATCTGAAAAAAAATCAAAAGTATCCATTTCATAATTAATTTGTTTACACTACATAAACTTTTATAGGGTTTGCTAAATTTCGAAAAAATCAAGAATTCCAATTTTCAAGTGTTACTTGGATAGGCTCTTCAGACGGATGAGGTAAGGCCAAGGGCTGGACCAACAGAACCAGTTGCATGCCAGATGTGTTCAAAAGATCAGAAGTCCAAAGAAAACCCCCATGCCACTAACCAAAGAAAACATCACTCCCGACCCAAAAGCTGCTACCATACTGCAATCATACATTGTAACATCAAAATATGATTGAAAAAATGATCTTTATCTTAATGAATGCTTACCTTGTTTGGACATCTTACTTGCCTCTTATTCTCTTCATCTCACGCTCCTTCGTAACTATAAAGACGTAATCCACACATATCAAAATTGTAAATTGAGGAGAAAAAAAAACCCTAATTTTTACTTTAAAAATAGATACAACAAGAGGGGTACCAAATATCTGTGAAATGAACTTTAAATCTTTGAAAACTAATTTGATTTTGCTGTCCATGACTAAAAAAACTACAGAGAAAACTTCAAAGCACCTTGTGGAAATTGAGCTAACAAGCAGAAAAATGACAAAACCAAACAAATGTCCTTTTTTCCTATAATAAATCAAATCAAGCATTTTGTAAAACAATTGGCGTGCATTGATTCCAATCAATTCACACGATGTCTGTGAATCGAAGCACAATGTTTAGTAAAGAGTGAATTGTTACCTTCTCTTCACAGAGAATTCAACCTAAAATTTGTTTCTTTTCTATATGTTTCATACTAAAAATTTTCTTCAAATTCTTTCTAATCTTAATAGGCATGGAAATGGAGATAAACACTGTGGATGAATATCAAGACAAAAAGAAAATCAAGAAAAAAGAAAGGAAATTTGGGAATAAAAAAGAAAGCCAATTTATGAAAGTAGGGTAAAATCGGTGGGTTTGTGTATAAAGAATATATTGCTGAAGAACATCAAGTAATCATATGCAGAATAACTGTTGAAGAACATCTAGAACCATTATCTACAAAAACGAAAAAAGAAAGGTAAACTTAAAACCATAACTACAACCTAGCAACCCAAAACCGCTTCCATCCAAAATTACCACCTCTAAATAATAAAAATATAAGAACATAATCAGCACTTCACAACCCAAAGTCATATTTCTGTAAGAAGATATAAATAATTTTCAGTAGTAACCATATTCTAAAATCAAAATCAATGGCATGAAAATAATTACACCATCAATTACCTTGATTCTTGCAATCGATTGGATGGTTTAGTTTTTTTCTCTAATGCTTTGTTGCAATGATGCATCAACTTTCAAATGTTGTAAATTTTAGTATTCTTTCTGCAACCAAAGGGGCAAATAATATAATCTTTTGAATTCAGCCTCAACCCAAATCAAATGAGTGTAAAGAAAACACATCCATTAATTGAAAAGGTGTGTTAGTGATGAAAACTTACTGTTGGAATGTAACAATCTTGAAAGGCTTTCATCTTCATTGGCGACATCACTAACCGCGTCTTCATCATCGACTGACCTAATTCGTGATGTAAGGCAATGGGTGGTTTTGAGAAGAGAAAAACAAAGACGAAAATCTTCAGAATTCCTAATTAAATTGAATGAATGGGGCGACGGTTGATGCGAAGAAACTGAAGCATTCAATCATGTGAAGAATGCTTTGATTTTGAGGATGTCGATCGACCAGTCGATTAGGTTTCTTTCTCGAGGGCAGAGGAGGAAATGATTTCAATTATATGAGTATGGGTGTAGATGCAATTTACTATTATACCCTTGTAGTGTTTTAAAATGTTGATTTCTTTACAATTTTACCCTCATAAAACAAGCTTTCATTAGTTGTACATATTGCATAAAATGATGGACGACGCCATGTAAAATTACATGTGTGTACATCACTTCTCCTTTTTATAATAGTATAGATATAGATTATAGATTAGTGATGATTATTGGGTGCTAATAATGTGATGCACATGTGCATAATTATGTACTGTTGGTTAACGGTTTTTTTTTTTTTTGATGATTACAGATTGTTGTCAACATAATGCACATGTGTAGGATTACATGATGTATGAAAATATAAGTAACTTATGTAATAAACCAATTGTTTGTTTAATGTTTAATGATAAAAAAGAAAAGGGTTGATAATTAAACATGGATTATGGTGTATTGGCAAAATAATGCACATGTGCATTATTAAGGTATGATTGTAAATAAATGTGATTTACTTTATGAGAGAATAATGAAGCATGTAAAAGTAAACTATGAAAAACATTTTAAGGATATAATAATGAATCATGTGAGTATAACCTTCGAAACACATATAAATGTATAATGCCTTTAATCTCAAAACGTATGAATTGCAACTCCTGTTGATCTAAATTTGTAGATGTTGTTGCGGTTGATGTTGAGGTGGTATCACAGGAGATTGAGTGTTCAGAAACGATGGTATTGTCTGCTTATACACAAGGGTCAACAACTCGAACCAACCACCGATGACTGAGACCACCCATAGGGTGCAAATGACCTGCATGTCTGCAAGTTTTTTTTGATCGGTCAATATAAAATTATTCATAACATTTAGCAAGGTGCTACACCACAATTACATCTACCAACAGAAGGAAAACTCATACAGCAAAAAAACAAACAGAATACTATACTGGAAAATACATCAAAATTGTTCCAAGCCCCCAAGTTAAACTCACCTCCTTTGATCTATTTTTTTACCCATAACTAACTCATGTTCTTGATCTCCTCTACTACCTTCTGCACCGACAATTGACTTTGATTAAAAACCATCTCGTTCCTCATTCGCCAAACGCTCCAGAGGTAGATAAGGGACACCGCATAAATCGCCTTTTTTTCTTTTTTGCAGACCCTTGGACAAGATTATGATATTCCAGCAAATCTTTGAGACTGAAAATAAATGCAGCCGGGCCTTTGCGCCATTGAGTAATTACGGACCAAACTGTTTGAGCGAACTGACATGAAACGAAAATATGTTCACATGTTTCTGGGGAATCGCTGCAGAAAACATAGCAGTTTGACTGTGTTTGGATGCCTCTCGCGTTAAGTGCCACCTTCGTTGGGAGTCTCTCTACTAGGGCTATCCACCCGACCAAACCAACTTTTTTAGGTGTCCAATTATTCCACACAAATACCTACTCGGGAACCTCCTTATTATATGTTTGTAGCCTAGACTTCAAACTCCAAACAGAAAAGTCTCCCGACGTGCTCAAACCCCAAACTCATAAATCTTTTCAAGTCTCTCTCAGCAGTCATTTCCATTAATTATAATCAGGCCTAATTGATCTGGTCCATCACAAGGAGATCAATAGCATCACAAATTTATTGGGACAATGTAATGTCAAGAAACTTTGGAGGAGACCTATCAAAATTAAAGGTAAATCAAACAAGAATATTGAAATTTTAACTTGTCAGGAAACAATTGGTCAGCCTGGATATGGAGTTATAGATACCAAGGTAATCAACTCACCTGTTAACAAAATAAGACAAATTGGACCACAAGAACAATATGGCCAGAGTACGTATTAGAAAGTGGTACAAAAATGGAAGAAGATGGTAGCTTATCCTCTAAAAACAGAAGCCATATGACAGTTGCAGAAACAAAAAATGGAAGAACATGCAATAGTTGTATCAATTGAGTATGTCGCCTATGGATTTCCGTCAGAGCTGATGGGTTCATCGTCGGAGGAGGAGTATTCGATGTGGTTATCGTCGGATGAGAAGTTTTCGTTGTGGTGGTTGGGTGATGTTAATGTCGATTATGTAGACGTGATGCACCATGAACGTCGCCGTGAACGCCGCCGGTGAACGCCACTGGTGAATGCCGCCGGTGAATGTCGTGAACGCCGCCGGTGAACGCCAGCGGTGAGTGCTGTCGGTGAATGTCGTCGTGAACGTCGTGATACCGGCACAACGGTGATGTGTGACGCTGATCGACGGGGGATGTGCCGGCAGCGGCGGTTGTGTCAGGTTGTGCCGGGCAGCGGCGGGGGTTATCATGGGGGTTGTAGGTTAACGATTGAGATGCAGAACTAGATCTAAGATATATATATATCTGTTAGATGGAATTTCACTTTAATTACAAAAATGCCATGTGTTCACACTAGTTCTCGCGGTTCTCGCAATAAAGGGTGGTTCCTAACGGATCTTTATCCTACATATATATATATATATATATATATATATATATATATAGGGGAATGTTCATTGGGGAACACTAAAAAAGTGGGGAACAGCGGGGAACCGGCTCAAACGAACTCCGATTGAACTCATTCCAGCGGCATTGTAACCGGCTCGTCGAACCTTAACTAAGATCTCTTAACCCTAAACCCTAAATCCTAACTCCTAAACTCTAAACCGTAGAGCTAAAAAATAAGGCTAAAACCTAAGCTAAACCGTAAAATCTAAACTATAAACCCTAAAAGCTAAACCTTAAAGGCTAAACCTAAAGCTATACCCTATAGCTAAACCCTAAACCCTAAATCTAAACTCTAAACCCTAAAGCTAAACCCTAAAACTAAACCCTAAGGTTAAAGCTAAACCCTAAAAGCCAAACCTTAATATATTTAGGGTTTAGGGGTTATGATTTAGGGTTTAGGGTTAAGAGATCCTAGTTAGGGTTCGACAAGACGGTTCCAACGTCGTTGGAATGAGTCCAATCGGAGTTCGTTTGAGTCGGTTCCCCACTGTTCCCCACTTTTTTAGTGTTCCCTAATGAACCTCACACTATATATATATATATATATATATATATGGTTAGGATCAAGAGTGAACACCTCCCTCATTTGTGAACTGTGTGAACTCACCTTGGCCCTTGATTTTAAAAGGATAGGATTGTCATTAACTAATTAGATTTAATTCTTATTTAATTTTAAAGGGTTATTGGATTTTATCACCCGCAACTATCGGCCTTTGGCCGTTGACACCCGCAACTAACACTTTGACACCCGGCACCCCCAACTTGACTTTTTGTTTGCACTGGCACCACTCAGTTAAATCTTTACTAACTCAGTTTGTTTCTGATCCTACGTGGCACAGACTTAGTTACGTGGACATGATGACATGGCAAATTCATGGCACCGACACAATCCCACATAGATGCTTTATAAGGCGGCATTTTCTCATAACCCTAATCTACACATAATCGATGAACACAGACACTCATCCTGCAAACACCACCGCCTCTTGTAAACACCACCTCATCCTGCCACTACCGGCACTGCTACAACCACCCTACTTCACCACCTCAACAGCAAATTGAATCGAAACAAGTGGAACGGCGTTTTAAAATCGGAGCAGTCATCGGAACAGCGAATCAAACTCAATAGCGAATCGAAACAAATGAAACGATGGAAGAGACGACGGCAGTGGTTATGGTGAGTTCAGATCGTTTACATTAGGGCTTTTTTAGTGGTAGTTAGGGTTAGATTAAAGCTTTTTATGGTATTCTCTGATGGGGCTTTTGATTAAGGTGAAGCTATGGTGGGGATTCTGGTGATTATGGTTGATGTGGTGGTATTTGAAGGCTGTTATGCTAGGGGCTGCCATTGTGGTTCCGTAATGATGGTGGATAACTTCGTTGGGTGATGATGGTGGCGGTTGGTGGAGATGATGATGACGGTGACTGTGGTGGTGGTGGTGGTTGGTGGAAATAATTGGTGACTGTGGCGGTGGTTGGTTGACGATGATGGTGGTGGCGGTTGGTGGCGATGATGGTGGTGGTGGTGGTGGTGGTGGTACGACGGAGGAATGTGACTGGAGTTGACGAACTGGTTTAGATCAGGGTCTATGGACTTTGATCTCAGACGAACTGGTGATGAAGACTAAAAGATAAGGTTTTTCTAAGAGTCCTCCTTCGATTTGTGAGTTTGTATTGGTTCTACGTTTTTATTGAGAAGAAAGAAAAGGATAAGAAGATGCAGGTTTTTTATGGACATAATGTGCCACGTAATCAATATTCGCCATGTCATCCTGTCCACACCTCATCAAAAACAAGCCACGTTAGCAAAAAAATGGCCACGTCAGCAAAAAAACTAACCAAGTTAGAGATTATTTAACTGAGTGGTGCCAGTGCAAACAAAAAGTCAAGTTGGGGGTGCCGGGTGTCAAAGTGTTAGTTGCGGGTGTCAACGGCCAAAGGCCGATAGTTGCGGGTGATAAAATCCAATAACCCAATTTTAAACCAATTATAATTAAGATTTATCCTAATCAGTTACCATAATATTCTGCTTAATTCCTGCATTTTAGGAATTCAAATTAATGATTGATAAACAAAATTACAACCTTCTCTCTCTAAATCGAGAAGATCAGACCTCCCTTTTTTGTTCCAATATTTACTTCTTCTTCAACAATTCAGGTTCCTTCAAAAGACGATTTGATTTGTGGGATATTGCAGGTATCAATCAAAGTTTTAATTTTTTTTCCTTATTTCTTCAACAATTCAGGTTCCTTCAAAAGATGAATTGCTAGCAATGTCGCACAAGGACGTGCAGATAGATGAGAGCTTGAAATTCATTGAAAAACCTTTATCGATCGAGGATCGACAGGTTAAGAAGCTTCGAAGGAAGCACGTACCGATTGTGAAGGTTAAGTGGGATGCCCGTAGAGGCCCAGAATACACGTGGGAGGTTGAATCCACAATGAAACAGAAGTACCCTCATTTATTTCAGTAAATCTCGAGGTCGAGATTTCTTTTAAGGGGTGAGAATGTAACACCTTGTAAAATCATGACTAATATAATGAAGACACGTGTCATGGACTTTAAACATATATTGGATTGATCTGGAGGGACTAAAATTGACAAACAATGTAAATATGTAAGTATAAGGATCCAAAGTGTGAACATGCCATTCTTGTGCCTCTGATTGACCTCATACGATGTTCGTATTCTTTAACGAATAATTTATCGAACATAGAAAGTCGTTTGTGCTTAAAATAAGGATCTTACGAAACATAAGGGTTAAAAGTGTCAACATGTTAAATGTTACCTCTGAGTGACCTTTTAACGAACCCAAAAAATTGTAATAATTATACATTTTGCTCTCAAGAATATTGGATATTAAGTTTGTGGAGTTTCGAAGAAAACAAGACTTTTCGGGTGATCGTACAACTAACCGGGAGCTTAACGGAGTTAGTTAATGACCCAAGGTCCTTAAAAGTTAACTATGGGGGGTCCTAAATGCAATAAATGAAAGATAAATAAACTTATTATGGACCAAGGACCAAAACTGCAATAGTTGAAACTTGTTTTCCGGTCATAGAGGAGTGTCGCGGCCCGCGTAGACTCCTTAAGAGTCTTACGCGGCCCGCGTGAAAGTGCCAGATGCAGAAAAATCAGCACAGCTGCATGTTCAGCCTGTTGCACCGCCTTTGCATGCCTGAATTCGATACCAGGGACTGTGCCAATGGTTTTTCATGCACTAGGGACACCTGGTAACATCTGGGATCAAAGTAGGGGCATGTGGAATGATCTTGAGAAGTGGAATTTGCTATATAAAGGCCTTGTTCTTCTTTGTACAATTGCACACTTTCAAAATCACTTCAAAACTCATTCTCTGGAGTCCCTTGGAGCTCTAGGAAGCTTTCCTCAGTTCATATTTCGTGCTAAGAGTTATTGTAAGCATTCTTAGCCCCTTAAGTTTAAGTTTTATTAGTTTAATGACCAAAAGTCAAAGCCATCGTAATTAAGCTTTGACTTAGTGATTAATCACTAATGGTCCAGCCATTATTCGAATTGAAAGTGGCTATGAGTTGGTAATTATGTAGGTAATAAACCCTTAAGAGGGCACCTACTGATTATCACTCTAACTTGGTAAATTGTCAGGTCAAACTTATTAATACAAAGTCAACAGAAGCTATTTTTGCAAATAAATTCATAACTAGCAATGCAGAGGTTATGGAACATGTTTAAACACCAAAAAAACTTGGTAAATAATATAAGAACATGTTTAGGCATGTTCAACCCGACAATTCTGAGTTTAGGCTCGGTTCGCAACCGAAAGTCGCAAAAGTAGACTTTTGCTTTGACTTTCAGTTCTGATCCGATTTAGCTTGTTTTAGATATGCCTTAAGTTCCTTTAGGACCATATTATAGGTTAGTAAAACCCTCTGAGGTTATGCTACATGGTTCCTTAATAATCCGATTCATTTGCATGTTTCCGTTAAATGCTTAAATGTTGACCATTATGCCATTTTTATATAAAAATGAGATTTTTGAAAATGTGAGAGGACAAAAACCTTTATTACTGATTTATAAACATGTCCTAAAAATTTGACATCAGTTTATGGTCTAAATTAGGAGCTATGCTCAATATCGTAAATGAAAGCCTTTTTTATTAATTAAACGACATTTTCGACATAAATCCTATTTCAAACCCAAATTTTGACACAAAACCTTTTACCCACTGATGTAATATAATATTTAGGGATTTTTGTAAATTTTTATTAAATTTTAAACTGATCATAACATAGAGTTCTTGCATAGACTCGGTAATTGACGATATTGTCCTTTTTGCTAATAAAATGAGTTTTATACATCCTTTGCATGTCAAACCTTTTTCTACTAATTTTATATAATAAATAAGTTATTTTAAACTATAAAGGCTGGTCAAAATCTCATATCTCTTAAATCAACCCGAATATCGTCAAATACCGACTTTTATGCGATTTAGGTGCATAGTATGGTTTAAAACCATATTAGGCACCTAAGACTTGTTACCTACTGATGTTATGAATAAATTTTTATACTTTAACAGTAAGTAAAATTTTTGAACTCAGATTTCCAAATTTGACCCTTATAGCATGGGTGAAATGACCAAAATGCCCCTACGGTGCATAGTTTGGTCATAAAAGATAAATTTCACTTATACATGGTATCTTACTGATATAACTTATTAAAATAAATATTTTTACTGATTGTTTTAGACAAGAAGCTCGGATTTCTATTTAACCTCTTTTAAAAACTTTAAAATGACCAAAATACCCTTTCGGGGCTTAATTTGATTTTAAATTCGTTTTGGGCATAATGGAAGGTATCCTACTGATATCATAACATATTTTAAGCATATTAACTTGTGAAACCTGTACATGACTCATTTGGTTACCCGCTATGCATTTTTCGCGTTCGGTACGGTTTATGTAACTAGTTTGCATAAATTAACCGAAACGGGTCAAACCTTTTCATTTTCACTTCAAAATCCAGAATGTGTTTAGTTTACCCATATTATACAAGTCTTCATACTTATCGGGTCTAAATCACATTCTAATCAGGTCTTCGCTTAATCTTGCGTTTAAACCGTAAACCTTTCATTAAAACTAACCGGTCTAAGTTAAGACTTAAATAAGACCCGTTAGGAATCTAATAGGTTATTAAAAACCTTCTTTCCAGATTAGGAGCCTAGTAAAAGCTATCTGTACTTGCTGATTGATGCTGGGATAAAATTTATATTTTTGCTCAGGTAAATACATTTAACTTATTTTCCCTTATACGGGCTTGGGGTATGGTATTTAATAATACCGCTTGGTCGGGTATTGAATCTTTAATCGAATAATGGTTAAATCATTGAGATAACCCGTTTAGTCTGTTTTGTTTGTTTTAAGCCTTTGGGGGGTTAATGACCATGTCCTGGATATCGTCGGCTCATTCATTGAAATGGCCACGACTTAAGCACGAGGTGTAGGCATACACCTGCCGGTGCGTATGTAAAAAGATATACCCGCTCGTTTGAGAATGACTCGCCATGGGTTTATATTATGTGGTGTGTCTATCTTTAACCCGGTACTTCTAACCCGGGCTACTGAATGTATAACAAACATATAATTCTTTTACAAGATTATTTTCAAATAATTATCCCAAGTTATAAAAGATTATTTGTGCCTTGTGCATTTAATTCAATTTTCTTTAAGGTTTTCAAAATGAGTCGGGTAATTGTATTTACCAGTGTTAACTAACGTATTTTCCGAAAAGGTTAAGTGCAGGTACTAACCGAAATGGGCTGGCTACTCCTAGTATCAAATAAAGAGTCTTGCAAGCTTTTGATTCTAAAATCTATTGAACAATATTTCTTTTTATCTTAGATCCGCCTGTGGATCCATCTTACAACCCGTTTGTAATATTTTATGTTACTTTCGAATCGGTTTGTATAATAATTACTTTTAGACTTCCGCTGTGCATTAAACTGTGATTAATTGACTATGATGATATCAACTACGTCACGATACTCCCCACCAGGCCCACCGGTAATACGTGAAAATATCGGGGTGTGACATCTCCCAAGGTACAACAGCCGAAGCAGTATGTACTGCCAGAAATGGCCACGCGCCCGAGGTTACTGTCAAGGCCCCCGTCCCGGGGTAACCCGGTCCAGGAGCCGCGGGACAGAAACCCGTGGTTTTTATTATTTGAGTTGACAGCGGAAGTTTAACAGGATCTTTTAAAACTTGAAAATACCCAATTATTTTATTTCATAATTAGGAACAAACCCCGTAATTTACAATAGAGGAATTTCACGAGGAAATTCCCTGTTTTACAAAACATGTTTATTTATTTAACTGAGCCACCACTTCAAGCTTTATTAGTGCTCCGTAGCACTTTTCCTTTATTCACAGTAGGTCACCTGAAACATGTTTTAAAAATATTTTATCAGCGGGGAAATACTGGCGAGTCACTCAAGTTATATAAAACGACACATTAGTTATAAATTACAGCATAAGAGCGATTGCAATGGCTACTATCTTATTTTTATCTGGCACCGTGTCACACCCTGGTGACGATGGTCAACCAGTATTGGGTCCTTTCACCCAAGTAGTGATGATTATCACTGTTAGGTTGATGAACCTAACCGTGAGAAATTAGTAATGTGCACAATACCCCACTTGCCAGTGATTCAAGATAACCAAGACTTAATCCCTGTAATTATAACTTTTGAAAATAAATGGAGTATTGTAAAACATTGTTGATAAAAAGAGAATGACTCACTTTGCAAGTTTAGACGGGCAGAGTTTAGCCTACTGATAAGCCTGATAACCTAATTTAAACAGCAATGCATACGAAACTAGGTCAGTAACTTAATACAACATTTACGATAAACTTCACGAGATCAAAACCCTCACGACGAATGACAAAGTATAGCCCAATTACGGGCAGCACTTAAACATCCATCGGATCGGTTTCAATCGATCGGACATTATATCGTAGCAGTGATCGAGTTAATACCCTGTTGTCGTAGCAGCGTTTCACTACTTGGAAATTCGAATTTGAGCAGCCTTCTTCGTGTTTTAGAAATTTTTACGTTCACAGATGCAAAGCTCATGAACTGGTCAATTTATAGCTGGTTTTTGGGTTTTACGCGGCCCGCGTAAACCCACACTTGACTCTTACGCGGCCCGCGAGGGCCACCTAGTCTACAACTAGGGCTAGCGTGTCATCAGTAGGTCCGCCACGTGTGTGACACGTGGCCCGGAATGCTTATCCGGTCAACTTCACTTTGACGCGGCTCGCGTAAGCCTAAGCTTATGTCTTACGCGGCCCGCGTGAAAACCGAAAATCTTGTTTTCTTGGTTTTTCATGCACATTAGGGTTTTAGGGGTCCGGTTTTTCACTTACGGGTCGTTTAGGGACATTTTTGCAGGTCCTTACATCCTCCCCACCTTATTTAAAATCTCGTCCTCGAGATTTATTGAAATAAGTGAGGATGCTTTTGCTTCATCTCCGATTCCAACTCCTAGGTGTATTCGGGTTCTCTTTTTGAATCCCACTTGACCTTGACCAGTACCAATCTTTTGTGTTTGAGAAACTTAATCTTTATGTCTGCTATTTGAAGCGGTTTTTCCACGAACTTCAACTTTTCATTCACCTCTATGTCTTGAAAGGGGACTACTAGTGATGCGTCAGATAGACATTTCTTGAGGTTAGATACATGAAATACATCATGTACTCTAGCTAGCTCATCTGGTAATTGCAAGCGATAGGCGACCGGTCCTATTCGCTGGGTTACTGGGAATGATCCTCTGAATCTTGGACTCAGTTTCCCTTTCTTACCAAACCGAACTACTCCTTTCCAAGGAGAGACTTTCAAGAGTACCTTGTTTCCAACTTGAAATTCTAGTGGCTTGCGTCGATTGTCTGCATAACTCTTCTGGCGATCTCGAGCCGTTTTCAGTCTTTCCTTGATTTAGGTGATCTTGTCGGTGGTTTCTTGTACGATCTCGGGACCTGATAATTGGCTTTCTCCTATTTCTGCCCAACACACTGGAGTTCTACACTTTCGTCCATACAGTGCTTCAAATGGGGCAGCCTCGATGCTTGCATGATAACTATTGTTATAGGAGAACTCGATTAAGGGTAAATGGTCATCCCAATTTCCCCCAAAATCTATGACACATGCTCTAAGCATGTCTTCCAGGGTTTGGATCATCCTTTCACTTTGTCCATCTGTTTGGGGATGATAAGCAGTACTTAAATTTAATTGTGTCCCCATGGCTTCTTGGAAACTTGTCCAGAAATGTGAAGTGAAGCGACTATCTCTATCCGATACAATAGAGAGTGGAATTCCATGTAATGATACTACTTCGTCCACGTACAACTTTGCTAACCTTTCCATACTAAAGGTTTCTTTCATGGGTAGAAAATGAGCTGATTTGGTTAATCGATCCACAATTACCCAAATCGCATCATTACCTTTTCTGGTCTTGGGTAACTTAGTAACAAAATCCATGGTTATTAGTTCCCATTTCCATACGGGCATTTCTAATTGTTGTAGTAGACCTGAGGGTTTCTGGTGTTCTGCATTAACTTGCGAGCAAGTTAGACACTTAGATACATATCTAGCTATATCCTTCTTCATTCCTATCCACCAGAAGTTATTCCTTAAATCTTGGTACATCTTATTATTACCAGGATGCATGGTATACCTAGATTTATGGGCTTCCTCTAGAGTCTTATCTCTTAAGTTTCCTTGCTTAGGTACCCAAGTCCTTTTCTTATGGAATCTCCAAATTCCATCACTTCCTTGCTCTAATTCTTTTATTCGTCCTTTCATTCCTTCAGCATCATCCTTGATTGCTGTTTCTTGAACATTCTTTAGTTGTTCCATTAAATATAATTGTAAGCTTAATCTAAGAGCACGAACTCGTCGTTGTTTCTCATGATACTTACGACTTAGGGCATCTGCAACTACGTTTGCTTTTCCTTCGTGATATTGAATATCAGAGTCGTAGTCACTTAGAATTTCCATCCATCTTCTTTGCCTCATGTTTAATTCCTTTTGCCCAAATATGTATTTTAAACTCTTATGATCTGTATAGACAGTAAACCTACTTTCGTACAGATAATGTCTCCAAATCTTAAGGGCAAAAATTATGGCTCCTAATTCTAAGTCACGAGTCGTATAATTTTCCTCGTGCTTCTTCAATTGTCTTGAGGCGTACGTAATTACCTTCTTGCGTTGCATTAGCACACATCCTAATCCTAGTTTAGAAGCATTATAATAAACTTCACAATCTTCTGTCCCTTCTGTCCCTTCTGGTAAGGCAAGAATTGGGGCGTTTGTTAACCTTTGCTTTAAAATCTTAAAAGCCTCTTCTTGTCTAGATCCCCATTCAAACTTCATTGCTTTACAGTTTAGCTTAGTTAATGGCATGGCTATTTTAGAAAAATCCTTAATGAATCATCTATAGTATCCGGCTAACCCTAGAAAACTTCTAACTTCCATAGCTGACTGTGGAACTTTCCATTTGGTGATCGCTTCTATTTTGGAGGGATCTACGTGAATACCTTCGTGATTCACCATGTATCCTAAAAAGTGTACCTCTTGTAGCCAAAATTCACACTTCGAGAATTTGGCATAAAGCTTCTCTTTTCTTAACAAAGTTAAGAGTGCATGCAAGTGTTCACAATGCTCGTCCTGACTTTTGGAATAAATAAGTATATCGTCGATAAAGACAGTTACAAATTTATCCAAATACGGTTTACAGATCCTATTCATCATGTCCATAAATGTTGCAGGAGCATTTGTTAATCCAAAGGGCATGACTGTAAACTCGTAATAACCATACCTAGTTCTGAAGGCAGTTTTAGGTATGTCTTCTTCTTGTACTTTCAACTGATGGTATTCGGAGCGTAAATCTATCTTAGAAAAATATCTAGCTCCCTGAAGTTGATCAAAAAGATCATCAATCCTAGGTAATGGGTATCGATTCTTAATTGTAACCTTATTTAATTCCCTGTAATCGATACACATTCGCATCGAACCGTCTTTCTTTTTCACGAACAACACTGGTGCTCCCCACGGGGATGAACTAGGTTGTATAAATCATTTGCTTAGCAATTCATCTAACTGCTTTTTCAATTCTAACATTTCGGTGGGTGCTAACCGATAAGGTGCCTTAGCTATTGGTGTAGTTCCAGGAATTAGATGAATTCTAAATTATACTTCCCTATCGGGTGGTAATCCAGATAGTTCTTCTGGGAATACCTCCGGGTATTCTGATACTATTGGAATTTCCTTAAGTTCCTTACCCTTAGTGTTAATGATTACCGAAATCATATATACTATTCCTTGTTTTCTTGAATAACTGGCCATTTTCATTACTGAAATGAATTTCATTGGCTTAAGTGGCTTATCTCATGTAATCACCACTATTTCTCCTGTTGGTGTATGAATTTCTATGGAATTCTTATCACATAGGATTCGAGCATGGTTGGCTACTAACCAATCCATTCCTAATACAACATTGAATCCGGCTAAATTCATAGGTAACAGGTTTGCAGAAAATTTATGGCCTAATAGTTATGTCTTTCCTTTTTGCAAAATCTTATCTATGTTAACAGAATTCCCATCTGCCGTTTCTACCGTAAGAATTTGTCTAAGGTTGGTTAAGGGTAGGTTAAGATCTTAACAGAATGAAGTATTTATAAAACTTTGGTTTGCACCAGAGTCAAATAATACTTTGGCATAAACGTCGTGAACTAGGAACGTACCAGCAATCACATCAGGGATTAGCTCCGCTTCCTGGGTAGTCAACTGGAAGGCTCTTGCGTTTTTCTTGGTAGTTCCTTCTGCAGGTTTGGCTTTGTTGTCAGCTGGTTTGACCAGTTTAGGGCAGTCTGGTCTAAAATGTCCAGCTTCTCCATAGTTGAAGCAGATTGTTGATTTCTTCCTTCTGCAGTCTTCTTCTTGATGCCCCGGAATTTTGCAGAAATTGCAATACCCTTTGCATCTTCCAAACCGCTTTCTTTTACAGGTACTGCAAAATGGAGTAGTGGATGATTGCCAGGTTCCCTTTTTCTTGAAATTACTACTATTACCCACATGGAATCCTTGGGTAATCTTTTGGGCCACTTCCTTCTTTCTATTTTCTTCTCGCGTACGCACCAGTCCATCTGTCAAAGTGTTGGCTAATTCCACTGCATCGTCAATTGTGCGAGGTCTCGCAACTTTAACGATATCATGAATTTCGCCAATCAAACCCCAAATATAGCGAGAAATAAGTACCGGTTCTGGCGAAGCCAGGGTTGGTACAACTCTAGCATACTCGAAGAATGTCGAAGTATATCCTCGACAGTCTACATCCACCATCCGGTGGTTCAGGAACTTATTTGTCATTTGTTCCTTTTCATATTCGGGACAGAATTTTCTTTCTACTAGACTCTTAAATTCTGCCCAGTTCATGGCATACGCCACATCACTTCCCTTAGCTTATAGTACGGTGTTCCACCATTCGAGTGCCCCTTCTTTAAAAAGATGTGACGCGTACATGACCTTGTCTTCCTCAGCACATTTACTTATTTCAATTACTGCTTCGGTTTTCTCTAACCAACGCAGTGCAGCAGTTGCCCCTTCATTGCCTGCAAATTCAACTGGTTTACAGGCAAGAAATTCCTTGTAAGTGCAACCAGGCGTTGCAGCTTTCATTTTCTTAAGAAATAGGGCTTGCATCCCATCATTATCATTATTATTGTTGTTGCCGCCTCCATTTACACTATTACTGAAATTGTCATCGCGAGTACGTTTGCTGGGAATAATTGGTTGAGGTTCAACTGGATTTCGGGCAGCAGCAATGATTGCTGGAATAGCATTGGCTATTCCTTGAGCAACAATGTTTTCTATATCTTGCCTATTAAGAAAGTGATCCTCATTGTTTTGCTCAGATTGGTTAACTTCATTAACTGGCTCATTGACGGCGTGTTCCATCTGATAATTATCAATATATAAATTATTTGCACAAAATATCTAAATAATAACCAGTCACAATTAAATAATCGCACATAATCACGTTAACACGTATAGCCAAAATTGTCGACCTTGCGACGTTCATATTTTTATATATTTTAGTAGGCATCCGTACACACCAGTTATGTTACAAAAGTTTTATTTTAAGTTATTTTATATGATTATATTTTTATTATTTTATTTATTATTAAACACATAACCACACAACCACATACGATCCCTGTCGGCTGGCACTTCAGAAACGACGTTCCCTCTCGTCGTATTTCCAAGATATCCTCTCCCCCACTTCCCGAATTCTATTTCCTGCATCCACCAGCTCCTCGCCATAGTGGCGGAGTTAAGCCAAGTTCTCGGTGCTCATCGGTGGGTTTGGTGCAGGCTCTGTGTCAAACTGGGGGAAAAAGGTATTAGGGTTATTCAAGAGGTTCTGAAATTGCCAATCACTTGTCCACCATTCCTCCAGCTCTCCGGGTAGAAGTTGGTGGTTGACAATGGGATCTGGGATAGCAGGTTCCAAATTAACTGGAAGTTGTGATTCAATTGGGTAATTGAAGAGATCTTCATTGGCAGGTCCAATGAGATCACAATTTGCCAGTTTACGATCCAACTCTTCCCATGGTGGCATTTTCTGGGCTTGCCCTGAACTTTCCCCGATCTCCTTTCCTTTGCCTTTATCCCTGGGATCCTTAGTCTTTTTAACCCTCTGTGCGGCTGGCTTCTTCCTCCGGCTGCGTCTCCAGCCTACGATCCTCCTTCTTTTCTTCGTCTTGGGTTTCTCCTGGACTTGAGCCAGGAACTCCATTGGTTCTTCAGTGTCGGCCAGATAATCGGAAAAGTCTCTGGAAACTTCTACGCCAGCAGGATAGATAGTGAGATTCTGAAGAGTTTCAGACAACTCATTCATGATGTTTAGCAGATATAGAGAAAACACACAATTGCAAGTTAAATTTTCACAGAATCACAGAGTGGTAATTTGAGAAATTAAGTATTTCTAAATACTTAATTGGCTTAAATCAGTGGCTCTGATACCACCTTTTTCTGTCACGACCCCCGTCCCGGTGTAACCCGGTCCAGGAGCCGCGGGACAGAAACCCGTGGTATTTATTATTTGAGTTGACAGCGGAAGTTTAACAGGATCTTTTAAAACTTGAAAATACCCAATTATTTTATTTCATAATTAGGAACAAACCCCGTAATTTACAATAGAGGAATTTCATGAGGAAATTCCCTGTTTTACAAAACATGTTTATTTATTTAACTGAGCCACCACTTCAAGCTTTATTAGTGCTCCGTAGCACTTTTCCTTTATTCACAGTAGGTCACCTGAAACATGTTTTAAAAATATTTTATCAGCGGGGAAATACTGGCGAGTCACTCAAGTTATATAAAACGACACATTAGTTTTAAATTACAGCATAAGAGCGATTACAATGGCTACTATCTTAATTTATCTGGCGCCGTGTCACACCCTGGTGACGATGGTCATACCACTATTGGGTCCTTTCACCCAAGTAGTGATGATTATCACTGTTAGGTTGATGAACCTAACCGTGAGAAATTAGTTATGTGCACAATACCCCACTTGCCAGTGATTCAAGATAACAAAGACTTAATCCCTGTAATTATAACTTTTGAAAATAAATGGAGTATTGTAAAACATTGTTGATAAAAAAAGAATGACTCACTTTGCAAGTTTAGACTGGCAGAGTTTAGCCTACTGATAAGCCTGATAACCTAATTTAAACAGCAATGCATACGAAACTAGGTCAGTAACTTAATACAACATTTACGATAAACTTCACGAGATCAAAACCCTCACGACGAATGACAAAGTATAGCCCAATTACGGGCATCACTTAAACATCCATCGGATCGGTTTCAATCGATCAGACATTATATCGTAGCAGTGATCGAGTTAATACCCTGTAGTCGTAGCAGCGTTTCACTACTTGGAAATTCGAATTTGAGCAGCTTTCTTCGTGTTTTAGAAAGTTTTACGTTCACATATGCAAAGCTCATGAACTGATCAATTTATAGCTGGTTTTTGGGTTTTACGCGGCCCGCGTAAACCCACACTTGAATCTTACGCGGCCCGCGAGGGCCACCTAGTCTACAACTAGGGCTAGCGTGTCATCAGTAGGTCCGCCACGTGTGCGACACGTGGCCCGGAATGCTTATCCGGTCAACTTCACTTTGACGCGGCCCGCACGAAAACCAAAAATCTTGTTTTCTTGGTTTTTCATGTACATTAGGGTTTTAGGGGTCCGGGTTTTCACTTACGGGTCGTTTAGGGACATTTTTGCAGGTCCTTACAGTTACACTGAATAGAATTATAGTGTTTGAACTTGTGGAAAAATAATGATACGAAGGTGATGGAATCTAGTAGAGAAAACTTATCTCTCTATAATTCCCGGTTCAAGTTTTCACCACTTCTCCAAGAATTCTTCATACATATTATTTTTCTCTAGTAGTTTTCTCATGATTCCAATGAGTCACATAGCCTACGATTTTTTTTACAAGAGTTGTGGGTAGTGAAGAGTTTCTCTTAATTAGTGATTTTATTGGAGACATAAAACTCTAATAAAAGTTTCACTTAATTAGTGATTTAATTAGAGACATAAAAACTCTAATAAAAACTAATCAAGTGACATAAAACTCTACTCAAGAGTTTCACCATATGAAGGAGTTTAATTAGTAATTATAATTTCACTCAATTATAAATTAACTAAATATCCATTTACTAATTTTCCCAACAATTACTACAACCTGGTTAAACGAATTAGAAAATTTATTCTTCATTCATCCGACATCATTTGATATTTGGCGTGCATTTCCACACGTGTTGATTATAGATGTCACGTACAAAACAAACCACTACAATATGCCTTTCCTTGAAGTTGTTGGTGTAACTTCAACCAGCGAAACATTTTCCATAGCTTTCGTCTTTATGCATAATGAGAAGACAGTTAACTATACATGGGTCTTATTCATCAACAGAACCTACGATGTTTCACACTATTGTGTGGTTTTGTTTCAAATGAGGCTCTCAAAATAATTCTTGAAGATCGTGAACGATGGAAGGATCGTCTGGTACACTGTGATTGTCGACTTCGCACTAATCATGGGTTACCATGTGCTTGTGAAATTTCAAAGTATATAACATCACGTAAGTATATTCATGTATATCAAATAAGACTCTTCATGTTAAAGTTTCAATAAAACCATATGTATTTGTATTTGCATGCAGATCAATATGTTTCCTTGGATTCGATTGATATTTTTTGGAAGAAGCTAGATATTTCACCATCGGTATCTTTTCAAAATGACGATGTTAGCTATGATAATGAACTACTACTTTTTAAAGAAAACTGTAACAAGCAGTCTAAAGATGGGGAAAAAAGTTGGTTAAGAAAACTGAAGGATATATTTGGTTCAGGTAAAACCGACATTCAGGAACCTCAAGTTCAAAAAAAAAAAACCTCGTGGAAGGACAAGCTTGAAGAAATCGCAACAACAAAGTGCCAAACAGGATCCGAAACCTCAAGCTAAAAAAACTCATGGACGACCAAGCTTGAAGAAATTTCAACAAGATAAGTCGGCTAGACATAGTTCATTCGAATTTGACTTGAACATGGAACCAGTGATAGATTGGAACGAGGTCACAGATAAGCCGGCCAGACATAGTTCATACATGATAAACTTGAACGAAGTGCCACTGATGAATGACTTGAATATAACGGGTGATATTCCAAAAGTATTTCATCCATACATAACAAATATACTAAATGTTAAACCCGATGGAAATTGTAGATTTCGAGCACTAGCTGTTTACCTCGGACTTGATGAACATGAATACTACGAGTACATTCGGCAGCAAATGAGAGAAGAGTTACAAAATCGATATCATATCTACGCGGGCATTTTTGTCAGGGATGTAAATTCATTATATCATGACTTATGTTTCTTTGGGTCGCCTTGTCCAGAAGAACACTGGATGAAAATGCATGAAGCACGTGTTCTGATTGCCAATAAGTTTGGTGTAATCGTCCATTCTTTAAGCATGTCAGGCAGTTTCACTATTTTCCCGTTTTGGAGTGGTCCAGAAGAGATTCAACATCACAGAGCTCTTACAGTTGCCCTAGTAAATGACGAGAACCATTATGTCATGGTGGAATTACAAGGAGGGTACCCAATGCCTACAATCACGCCTTATTGGAATTTTCACAACATTAGCATGTCTACGGCTGGATGGGAGACCATGTCTAGAATTATATACCCAACTTTATCGTCGTGAAAGTGGTTTTGTCGATCTAGGTGATTAATTGTTTTAATGTTTGCACGTTTACTTTTTTTATTAGAGACTCGTTGTTTATTTATTTATGATGAACTTTTTCACTTTCGTGTTATAATAAAGTGTCTTGATTATTTATTTATTAATATTGATATTAATACTAATAATAGTATAACAAAATATAAAAAAGTAATAAAAGTATTATAAAATAAAATAACATAAAAAACATAATTATTACTTTTGACTTTATAATAAAATAATATAATAAAGTACTTAATGATTACCAAGTTTGATTAATTGGTATATTAATTCATATCCAGCCCCCTAAAATTATACATACATTCCACTAAAAAACAACTCCTATATCAATATATTTCCACTAAAAACAAATACCTTTTCTCTCTTCTTTTCAATTAAATAATATTTTTATACCTTTATCATTACATTTTTCTCTCTCATTCACTCACAACCACTTTCAATATATATTAAAAAATTATAGTGGGTGAACAGTATCACCCAAAATATACAGATGAACAGTAACATTTTCTCTCTCCTCCACTCACAACCATTTTTTATACTCTTTATATTTTAAAAACCCCACACTCACAATTTAGTTCTTTGAATGTGAATGCTCTTAGGTGTATTTATCACACCCCAATTTCTTAATACTTAATAAAATATTTCTTAATAATTAATATAATTAAAAAAAAAACAATAATTAAGCAATGATTGACAGTCTCTTGATCACACTGTAAACTGTGAAGGGTGAAAAAATATGCCTAAGTGACATGTCTATTGATCACACTGTAACTGTGAAGGGTGAAAAAAATATGCTTAAGTGACATGCTAGCACTTTGGGTCTGTTTGTTATGGGATAATGGAATTGACGAAGGGAAGGAATGGAATGGACTAGGTAATGGAATGGACAAGCGAATGCAATGAGTCATTACCATTCCATGTCTTATTTGGTTACCATGTGTGAATGGAATGAATTATTATTATGTATTGTTTGGTAGGCAAGAAAAACGAAGGAATAATCAGCGGTAAGCGGTGGTGGTGGTCGATGGTAGTGATTGTGGGTGGTTATAGGTGGCAGTGATGGGTGGCGGCGAGTGGAGGTGTGCCGGTGACAGTGGGTGGCAGTGACGGGAGGTGGCGTTCGTCGGTGGTGGTTGGTGGCGGGTGGCGGTGGTGGTTGGTGGTGGCGGTGGTGGTGGCGTTGATGGTGGTAGTGGGTGGCAGTGGCGAGTGGCGTTGGCGGTGGGTAGCAACGATGGCGGGTGGGTGGTGGCGGCAGTGGCGGTGGCTGTCGGGGTGGCAACGGAAGCGGTGGGGGGTTGCGGGTGGTGGCGGCGGCTTCAGTGGTGGGTGGTGGTGGCGAAGTTGGTGAGTTATGGTGTTGTTGATGAATGGTGTAAAAGGAGATGAAATGAAAAAAAACATGGGTGGTGGATGGAACGATTTTAAAGGAATATAATGTCTTATGAAATGGGTGATTCTATTCCATTGAAAAACCGAACACTTTTTTCTTTACTCTCTCGTAATGATCTATTCAATTCCGTATTTCATTCTTTCATACCAAACTCTACCTTGTTTTTCTCTCTACTTTTCTCACGTCGGCTACACTTTTTTTCTAATAAAAACTCATTTGAGCGCCAAAAACACACAGGTTAGGAATGTTGGAATCAATTCTTATCCTAACCAAATTCCATTTTCGAATCGAATTTTAATCTATGAATTCAGAACTGAATCAGCCCGATCATTCAAAACTAAGTTATATAACTTACAGTTTTTATCTTCATTTTCTCTAATAATCCGGATTTCGAGTTGAACTCAAAATCAGTTTTTTTTTTCTTTCCGAATTTCTAAAACAAATCGGTTTGAATTTCCAATAATCTAAAAAACCAACCCAATGAACACCCTTGTCTAAGACCACGTTTAGTGGTAGAGGAAGATAATGTCCTCGGGCGTTTTACGTCATGTGACGGTCCAGTCAGCAAACATTGTGAGACGTTATGTTAAAAGAGTGTAGTGAGGTTTGAAATCTTGTAGGACATTATATTCTAATAAAATTAAATAAAAAGTAAAAAATAAAAATAAAAACCACAAAAAAAATGTTATTTGCGAAAGATAAAGTTAAGGCATTAAAAAAAACTTTCACCCATTTAAAAAAAAAAAAAAACGACCTTAGACTATGGGTATGGGGCGGGGGTTGGGGCGTGGATTGGGTACAAACGCCCAAGTCACCACCCCGGGTGGGCTTGGGTTTCGGCGTGGCCCCTTAAGCGAGGGTTTCAGCCTGGACGTTGGGCGGGGCTACCCACATACATGACGGAACCTCATTGGTCAAGAGCACTAGCCCTTTGAAATTGGTTTTTTTCCACGCCACCCCAGCCACACCCCACCATACCCCTTTAAAATTGGTTTTTGGTCTTGTGTGCCCCATACTCCACGTGTCGCACGATGCCCCCAACCCACGCCCCACCATACCCAACGGTCTTAGAGAAGTTACCGGGCGTTGTTGGGAAAAAACCCCACTTCGGGTGGTCTAAGACGCTAGAGTAAAATCTACTAAGAATCGCACCATGCCCCCAACCCACGCCCCACCGTACCCAACGGTCTTAGAGAAGTTACCGGGCGTTGTTGGGAAAAACCCCCACTTCGGGTGGTCTAAGACGCTAGAGTAAAATCTACTAAGAATGGGCGCTCAAACTTGAACACATAAAAATCTGATCATTACACATCCTTTAAAAACTCTTGAGATAACCAATTATATTAAAAGAAGGGAATCGGATCATTTATTTTTTTTACAAAATAGAAACAAATCAAAACTACACAAACAAAGACCGTTGAATTAAAAAAAAAAAAAGATCAAGGAGAGAATAAGCCATTAATGGTTGCTCGACCGATGTTCGATTTGGGCTCGTGAACAAGTTTTTTGAAGCGAGGCCTCTTGATCCAGATGCCAGTTGAATAAGATGGTAATAACTCTAGATCATCGTTATCACTTTGCATCTTCTTCTTCATCATCTTCTCGTACTCTTCTGCCATTAGCATAGCTATGTCCGCCATTTCTTTATGGTTAAATGATCTGATTGAATGATTTTGGTGTGATGAGGAAGAATGGTTTTTAGCTTTTATAGGCGGGTCATATCGAAATGGGGAATGGATATGGATGAATGTATGAAACCGGGGTTGGTATTGGAATCTTCGCATAGGATTCTCGTTATTATATGATTGTTTATTAGGGTGTCCGGAGTGGGCTTCGACAAGGAGTGGCAAACTAGTTTACCACTCGGTAAACACCACCGCCAACATAGTTTGCCGCTTCCAAGTTTACCAAATCGGTGGTGGCATGCCGAATCGGTGAGGGGAGGAAGGAGAGAGAGAGGGTGTGTGGGTGGGGTCCATTTAATCTTTCAACCAATCACATATTTTTTTTTTGTAAATAATTTATCACTTCACCAAGTGTCTAAACCATTGCCAACACTTTTCACCAAAGTTTAAACACTTTTGCCTAATTGACATGGTGCGTTCTGATTGGTCGGTTTTTTGGTTTGCCACTCCAAAGTGTTTAACCACTCCCCACACCCTTAAAAAACTGTTTTTTAGACTTTACTTGTGTTACACGATGGATTTTTTTTTTTTTTTACTGTAAGGAAGGAATGACGTTTCAATTACTATGATACTGAACGTTCTAGTCAAGGTCGGCTACTCGACCGCTGCCAGTCCCTTGGCTCTCCTAGATGCGTGGAAACCCGACCTCCACCCGTCTGAAGGCATGACAGTGGAAATCGATAAAATCTCGCATCTCATCCAAGACGAACTGGCGTCACCCGTATTCGTCCTTCACCTGGATGTCGCAGAAAATAATGAGGAGAGTGGAAGTCGAACTTGGATCACAAGGAATGCTAAATCTTTCTTTAACCACTCCACGAGTACCTCTTTGACAAATTATTTTTTAGTTGTTGTGTTACTTTACTTGAGTTATTGTGTGTACTTTAATGTTTTTAGTTGGATATTTTTTAACGGTAAATGTAACTGTTTTCTTCTTGTTCAAAAAAAAAATGTTACTGTTTTCTGTTTTACATTAAAAATTTAAATTGGTAGTCTTTTCTTATATTTGAATATAAGACCTTTCTTTTGAGTTTGATATAGATTTTAAAAAAAATACTATTGTATAAGTATAAGAACAGTTTTGTATTTGAGTTTGATATAGTTTTTGAAAAATTACTAAAGTATAAGAACGGTTTTGTATTTGAGTTTGATATAGTTTTTGAAAAATTACTAAAGTATAATAATTTAAAGATCACACATCCCATATTTATTATCATCACACGCGTTTAGTAACACTTGTTCACCCATGGCATTATAGCCTAGTGGTATCTTGGTGGTGGGATAAGGCTTATGATCATTAGGTCATGGGTTCGATTCCCACTGGGGGTTTTTCCCAGATTTATTGGGTTTCCTCCTGAATTGGTGTATAGGCATATTGCCTATCGGAGATGGATATGATCGGGTGGTTCTGCTGGTGACACGATGATACTCCAGTGGTGCGTCAGTGATCCAAATTTTCCGTTCAAAAAAAGATATATATATTAAAAATACAAACAAACAAACATTCTAGTTTAATTTACTTTAAAGCTCATAATAATTAGAGTAAAATGCACGGATAGTCCCTGTGGTTTTGCAAAGTTTCAGCTATAGTCCCCAGATTTTGGAAATTACACTCATAGTCCCTGTGGTTTGACAGTTTGTTTCGCTGATAGTCCCTGGAGTGGATGTGGGTTAGTTTTCTCAGTTAAGTCCATGTGAAATTACAAAATTACCCTTGCTTTTATTATATTCATCAACATCATCATCATCATTCATCAGTTCTACTCTCTCTCTCTCTCTCTTTCTCTCTCTCTCACTAAAAACCACCACCACCGTCACCTCCCCTGCCGCCATCACCACTCCCCACCACCGCCATCCCCTTCCACCACCACACCTCCGCCTCCTAAACCCATACCCGCCTCCACCATCAACCCCCCATCCCCAAATCAGGTCAACGCAAACAATAAGATGACAAGTATTGTAACAAATAACACAAAACTGAAACCCTACCTTGCCAGTATGCCCCTGCAAAATCCGGCAACAAACCAGATCCCTGGGGCCAAAACTAACCGGAGTCTTCCCCTGCGCTCTCGCATAACTCGCAACTGTCAAACTCAATCACAAAAAAAAGAGATCTAAGTACATTTAACACACAAATTCAAATCCAAATCCAAATCCAAACAACTACGTATACCGTCTGTATCTAACAACTGAAGCCGTCGTTCCTTCAACCGTTCTAACCGTTCTCTGAGAGAATTGAGAGTTTCAGTTGCAGCTATGTGCCTCTCTTTAAGCTCTGCAACGGTGGACATCTTTGTGGTCGATTTTGAGCCCTAATTGATGTTCATGTTCATATGCAAGTTGATTGATGAGATGAGATGAGATTGATGAAATGGGATTTAGGGCTTGTGAACAGTAGAGGGAGAATGAATGAAGATGGAAAAGTTGCAGAAAGAAAGCAGTATAATCAGCATGTACACGTCCCAAGTCCTATCACCGGGGGATGGTGGAGGCGGGTATGGGTTTAGGAGGCGGAGGTGTGGTGGTGGAAGGGGATGGCGGTGGTGGGGAGTGGTGATGGCGGCAGGGGAGGTGACGGTGGTGGTGGTTTTTAGTGAGAGAGAGAGAGAGTAGAACTGATGAATGATGATGATGATGTTGATGAATATAATAAAAGCAAGGGTAATTTTGTAATTTCACATGGACTTAACTGGGAAAACTAACCCACATCCACTCCAGGGACTATCAGCGAAACAAACTGTCAAACCACAGGGACTATGAGTGTAATTTCCAAAATCTGGGGACTATAGCTGAAACTTTGCAAAACCACAGGGACTATCCGTGCATTTTACTCTAATAATTATTAGGGCTGTTCATAAAGCTCGCGACTCGTAGCTCGGCTCGTAGCTCGCTCGAAAGAAGCTCGAGAAAAACTAAGCTAAAAAAACTCAATTTAAGATGACGTGAACCAAACTGGCTCATTTTGTAACCAAGCCCAGCTCGAGTTAAGCTCGGCTCGGCCCATGGCTCGACTCGTTGGCTCGTTCTTAAGCTCGTTTAACTCCGACGTAAAGCTCAAGCCAAGTTTTACCGCCTGAATTAATTTCGAGCTTGAGCTCGACCCCACCCTGGCTCGACTCGTTTACAGCCCTAATAATTATTAATAGAAAAAAAAAACGAGCCACTTTGTCCGTTTGTCGTCTTTACCAAAGAAATATATTTTGGTAATAATAAATAATTAAAAAATGGAAAAGCGGTGGATATGGATAAGCATGTATGTCGGTGGTCGGTGGACGGTGAGTTTGATGGTTTAGCATGCGATGTTGGTTTTGCAACATGTTCTGCACGCTTCCAATTGGTTGTTTGTTCTGTTGGATCCTCAACGTCCCCGGTTTTTTACTTTTCAATGAGACATCTATATTTTTTAATCTATTTATTATTTTTCTTAAAAAGCAACTCACACATTTACATTTTTAACAAAAATTATTAGTTTTACGCTACTTTATATAAAATTAATGGGGTTGTGTTCCATTGGCAAACACAAAGTCTTTAAACATCTTGAGAGGGGGAGGTCTTGGGTTTAAGTCCCAAAACAGGAATAAAAAGAAATTTGCCGTTAGAAAAAAACGCTACTTTATATAAATAATTCTAAATTACTTAATGTCTAGGTTTGAACTAAAATCTTCATTCTAAAAGTAAGTGTCTCTATCAAGTATCCCACTAACTCACACCCTTATCTAGATCTACTTTTAATTGTGCTTCACAATGCGGGACTCAAACACTAGACCTATAGGAGAGGAAGTATCGATTAACATGCCAAGATATCAATGGGCTAAATGCATTTTAGTTTTTAATATATTGGGTATACAAGAGTATTGTAATGATAGACGAACCCCTCCATCCAGACAATCTCATTGAGCACGACGTTCTCTCTCATACTTTCAAACTGTGGAGTTTTTCTCTCCCCATCTCAAAGAACTTACAAGAATCTTCTACGGATCGTCCAATCGTCCATTATGAGGTACCGGAAGCTCTCTCTTTTTCTCTCTTTTATGTATTTGTGTGAGTATATACACACAATTATTGGTACCCATTAAGGAGTACCCGGCTATTTTATGGAAACTATAAGTCTATTAATTATTCAAAATCGGCAGTTACATCCTTCGTATCCACGATTAATTCATCTGAAGTTCGGTATATGTATTGGTACCTAGTTTTATTGATTTTGGTATTCGCTACTTTCAATATTGGTACGGGTACAGGTAAAAACGGATACCAGCACCGAATTTTATAAAGAACTTTAAAAAATATATATTGTGTTCTATTTCGTATTATGGTATTTATGGTACCCGTACCAATTTTACCTATTTGGTACTCGTAGGGATGGCAATCAAAACCGAACCCGATGGGTAAACCCGAAACCCGACACATTTGGGACGGGTTTGGGGTCGGTTAATCGGGTTTGGGAATAGTTTTTATTTTTTTCGCGGGTTTGGGACGGGTTTGGGATTTAGTTATATACCCGTTTACCCGACCCGTTTACCCGATTGTATACCCGTTTACCCGATTGTATACCCGTTTACCCGATTGTATACCCGATATAATTTCTTTTTATATTATTAATATGTATATAAATGATACATCCATTTTTTACACATATAGGTATTCTCCGTATACATTGTAGTTATTTGATATATATTTTTATAATAACAATACAAAATGTAACCGGTTAGTAGTTGCCCGATAGATACCCAATGGGTTTTGAGATGAGTATACCCAACAAGTGATCTTTTTAAATTAACGGGTTTACCCGAAACCCGCGGGTATACCCGATATCCGATGGGTATTTACCCGCTAGAAACCCGACGGGTTTTGGGACGGGTTTGGGACAAGCTTATCTATTAGGGTTTGGGATTACCTAAACCCGTCCCAAACCCGACCCATTGCCATCATACTCGTACTATATTGGTATTCATACCGATTTTACTTATTCAGTACCCATACAAGTGCTTATTCGGTACCCACTTTCAGTACCAAATAGGTAAAGTAATATAGTGTTGATTTTAAACTATTGGACCAGTTTTTTCGATTTTAAACAAAGTGGTACCAAAACAAGTACCGTATTGAAATTGCCCATACCTGTACCGTACCAATATATTCGGTACGGTATTTAATATCCAGTTTTGTTAAATTCGGTACTGATATTTTCGGTACCGGTACGGGTACCAATCCAATACTCACAAAAACAACCACATTCAAACAGATATAAAAGGGTGCAAAGAACACACAAAATATACCAATTTGCAGCTGATAGGATTCGTATGATAGTTTCCATTTAAATAGTATTTTGTAATAGTGAAAGGGGGTTAGTGTAACTAATACTTCTATAAATAAGGCATTAGTCATTTTAAAGAGGGGGGGGGGGGGGGGGGGGAATAGAATTAGCTAGTTGATAGGCTCATTGCCTTGTGCATGAGTAGGGCTTAGCCCTGGGACCACTTGTGGTAGTTATCTTGTAGATCTTCGGATCATTTCTTTCCATTGAATACAATCACCAACAATTGATTTCATCATCTCTGTTTATCATCCATACTTATCATTGGTCCGACCTGCCACTGCTCTACTTCCAATCACCTTCCGATTCAATCAGATCTATCTTCATTTTCGGTTCTGTGTTTCAGTCGGCTCTCAAATCCATCTTCCGTTTCAACATCATTCAATTTCTATCTTCAATTCGTTTCAGATCTGGTTCATTTCATCCTCTGTTTCAATTTCCACGTCCTCCTCGCTCGATTTCTGAATACCTTCACCGATTTATTATCGAATTTCATTAAATTTCACCGATTCATTTTCAGATTTCATTTCCGATTTATTTTCAATCGCCGTCTCTATTTTCTGTTCAGGTTCATTTCCGATTCAGATTTCTTATTCACCTTCTGATCTATTTTCCGATTTCAATTTCCGTTTCTATGATGGTGAATCATAATGTTCGTCTGGATGCTCATGAGCAATTGCTTCAGAAACTTCAGGGTGATTTGGCTGCTCAGTCTTCGCGCTTGGATTCCATCACAGAGACTATGGCAACTCTCGAGGCGGATCGTTTGGAGAATTCTGAGTTCCGTAAAATGATGGCGGGCTTTGTACGACAACAGGAGAAGAAGTTGAAAGATGACGGGTCTTCAGGCTCTGGAATTTTCGATTTCGGTGATGGATTTAATGGTCCTTCGCATGGCCTTCCTTATGCGGTGAAGAAGGTTAAACTACCGGAGTTCAGTGGGTTCGATCCTCAGGGGTGGATTACGAAGGCCTGTTTGTATTTCGAGATCAATGAGACGCCGGATAATTTGCGCCTCAAACTCATTCAATTGAGTATGACGGGGGTAGCTCAGTCCTGGTTCACCGTTCTCACTCAGTTGCGTCCGGCGATCACTTGGCCTGATTTCCAAGCGGAATTATTGCTACGCTTCAGTGGATTAGAGATTCACAATCCTTATGAGCAATTGGCTACCATTAAACAAGGTGATTCTATTCTTGACTTCATCGATGATTTTGAGTATGTGTTATCCTTGGTCCCTCGTTTACCGGAGTCTCAAACGCTTGGCTATTTCATTGCGGGATTGAAAGAGGATGTCAAATAGCAAGTCCGCTTACATCGCCCCACGACTTGTATGGATGCTATGCATTTGGCCAAAGATGTCGAGTTGATGCTTCGGCCATCGGATTCCAGCTCTTTGTTGTCTCGTTTTCGGTATTCTCAACCTGTTGGGCTGCCATGGGAGGGTTCCGGGTTCAAGCATCATTCATTTGGCACTCGGGTGTCCAAAACTGTTGGAAATTCTGGATCGGCTAGTGGACTCGGGGCTGCAGGTTTTCGTGATCGAGGTATTCGCTCCTTATCTCGCACCGAATGGGAGGAACGTAGGAAGAAAGGGCAATGCTACAAGTGTGGGCAGCCTTATAGTCCTACTCATACATGTCCCAATGGTAAACTTCGTGTGATGTTGCTCGGAGATGATGAACCGGATGGAATCGAAGGGCTGCATTTTCAGTTGGAACATTTGGATGATGGACAGGCGGCTGGGGGTACTCGCACAACTATGTGGTCTTCTACCAAGCCTTGAGGACAAGGCTTGTGTTATGGGGGGAGTATTGATAGGATTCGTATGATAGTTTCCATTTAAATAGTATTTTGTAATAGTGAAAGGGGGGTTAGTGTAACTAATACTTCTATAAATAAGGCATTAGTCATTTCAAAGAGGGGGGGAATAGAATTAGCTAGTTGATAGGCTCATTGCCTTGTGCATGAGTAGGGCTTAGCCCTGGGACCACTTGTGGTAGTTATCTTGTAGATCTTCGGATCATTTCTTTCCATTGAATACAATCACCAACAATTGATTTCATCATCTCTGTTTATCATCCATACTTATCAGCAGCACACAGAAACCACACAAAACACGTCATATAACAAAATTTAAACAATTAATAATAATGATACATAATTTAACCAACAGTTACTTTGGAAATCACTTAAGAAAAACTTTGATTGAGAAGCTTCACCACATGAGTTTGAACCAAAAACCCCACACCTCTCACATAAAAATGGTTTGAAGCCAACACATCTCCCAAACTATAAACAAACTAGTTAATTACAAGAAATGGTTGTGTTCTTGAAACTAAATCTACAACACAATTTTTTCAAAAATTATATACAAAAATGGCTCTAACCCAATGTTTACTTGTTTGACCATTGAAATTCTATCTCCAGATCCCTTGAGGCGCCACTTTTGCTTTCGGGCAGCAAAGTATACTCACCAGCCACTGCCCCCAGCGTCACAACTCTGTCAATCTGTATCGTTACTTTGCCAAATGAACTCTGCACAATAACATGTTACATAAGTGATGCTGTACAAACATATCGACTTTTAATTAGAGTTGTAAACGAGCTCAACCGCTCAAGAAACAGTTCGCTAAAAGCTCGAATCAAGCCGAGCATAAGGAAGATCTCGAGCCAAAATTAAGGCTCATTCAATTAACGAGTTTGAGCCCGAGCTCCATTCCGAGCCTGATTAGGCTCAAGAAAGCCTATTATTTATGTTATAATATATTAGGGCATCCCATTAGCTTAGCCCTCTAGGATTAACTCGTTGTATTTTGTCTATTATACTTCTGGTAGATTGTAACAAATATTTTGAAAAAAAAGATCTTTGGAGCCAGGTGTCTTAGAGGGAGCAACCCCTCCATCTCACGTGATAGACCTCATCCCACCCTCCCCAGACCCTATGGGATTATATTGGGTACGTTTTTATTGTTTGTTTTAGATTGTAATAGATTATCGATCTCAATAATATCTCTATTATACCTTCACTATATACATTACAATTAAGTAACAACAAACAAGCCAAGCTTGAGCTTAGTCGAGCTTGGGTAGTCTCGTTTACATCCCTGCTATTAATAATTGTTATTTGATCACCCATTAGGACTTACCTTTCCCATCTTGCTTTTATTTTTGCATGAGATATGTAATTTCTGTCCTTTTGGTGGACTTTCAAAGGACCAAACAAAGCTCTCATCCCACTCGGGATTAGGGCCAGTTGAGACGATCTGAAAAACAAGTTGAGAGTGAAAATTAGAGCTTCTTAAGACTAAAATGCATATGTAAACTACACAATGTATGATTCATCAATCGGATATGCCGGTGTTATTAATTAATACATGAACAAGGTGGCAACCTGCAACTATTGGGTAAATTTAGGTTGTGTTTGAGCTCAAATGGCATCAAACAAGAAAAAATAGCTGAAAGGGACAATGGGCCAAGGGGGGTGAAAGTCGCCCAAAGTTTATATTTGATGTGTACAACCTTCTAAATTATTTGATTCGAAGTCTACTTTTACCACTGTAATAATACTTATTTGACATAATGAAAAAAGCAAAAAATATGTGTTTGTCAACTCAACCAGACCCACTACCCAACCTGTCCATTTTGCTACCTCTACAATTCTACATGCATACATACGCATGTATTTTGTGTACGTATGGGAGGTGCTGTTGAAGAAGCTGTGACACAACAAGCTGTTATAGAATAAGTAATGCATTTAGGTATGACACATACGTAATATATGTAATTTAACATAGGTCTCCGTGCCTCATTTCCTTTCTCCTTCTAGAGCAAATAATCACATGCTACTTTTAATTCTAGTTTTACCCCTAATTCTAGGTTTTTTTCTAAATTAAAAATTTTGTTAGCTATTTTAAAGATTCAAAGGAGTGTTGTACCTTGGTTTGCCTTGAAGGAGTGTTGCCAAGTGTAAGCTTGCAATAGGCACTAGGATTTCCCACAGACTGTTTCATATTGTTTCCACGTTTAATTATTACAGTCAATGTCCCCGGTAAACACTGCAACAAAAGTTCTGCCTTTTCTTGAAATCGAGGTGGGCCCGACTGGATCAAGTACTGCAACAAGGGTATTGCATCTGCAGCAGCATTTGACTGAGATCTAGACACATCAGCTGGACATGCTGACCAAGCTTGCCTCAGAAGAAATAGTGCATCCAATGCAGCTTCTTGAGTTGCTTCTGATCCAGTCTTGAGTGAGCTCACCAAGTGCGGGATGCTCAACGTTGCAGGTTCTGTGGCTCTCAACCGTGGGAAGTTTCCAAAAAGTGCATTTAGAGCTTTTAAATATTCATCATTCACTGTTCCCGTGGCCCACAAGTCCTTTTCGATAGCCGCTGCACCACCATTAATAATCAGAGATTAAAGTAAATTAGTAATCAAGTAGAAGTTAAAGTTTCTTAATAAGTTACCGGTTATAGCTCTGACAGTTTCGCTGGAGGCATACTCTTGGACGGTATTGTTGGAAAACAGAAGCTTAATAAACATTGCAGCCTGGACTGATGTATCAGTATCACTTGAACCAATCAGATCAAGTACAACTTGGACCCCACCAGCTTCTGCAACTGCTCTTTTATTTGAGCGACTATACATCACAAGATTCTGCAAAGCACAAATAGCTACAACTTTCATTTCTTCGGAAGGTTGATCCTCGAGCAGATTCACCAAAGCACGGCACGCTGCAACAGCATCAGTGGATCGTGCCAGAGTCTCATTTTGAAACAAATCACCGAGAGCTAGAGTCGCCAACAGTCTAGCTTGTTGAGCTTGCGTTTGTAGGTCCAAAAGGTACTGTGATAGTGGTAAGATAGCTGATTTGGTTGCTTTGGTTTCTCGGATTTTAATATTGTTTAATAGAATTTCCAACAGCCTTGCAGCAGTTTCCTCACATTGATGACCCCTCAGCAGGTCCAAAAGAGCCTCGATTGCACCGCTTTCAGCCATGGCTACAGCACTGGTTGAATCATCGCTTTCAAGTACTAAAAGAGCATTTAACGCACCAATTACAGTGGCTTCAGAGCCTGAATGAAGTAACCGTACCAACACTGCAATAGGTACTTCCAAGAAAAACTCAGAACTGAACTGTAGAATACTAGACAGAACAGCAGCAGCAGACTCCCACAATGTGTGAGGTATAGAAGTATCAGCAAGCAATATCACTTTTGACAGCTCGGCAACACCACCCTCTTTTGCAATTTCGTTAGGCCACATCACTGCAATGCTGACGAGAGCTTTTACAGCTCTTTGCTGCAAGATGGGAACACCAGAACCAATAGCACGCATTAACGGGCCAATTACTTGCTGTGAGATAGGATCCTTCTGGTAATGTTCTTCTAGAAGCAGATGAGATAAAAGCTCGGCTGATAACTGCTGCACTGCTGGAGCAGGAGAATCTAGTAAAGGAATGAGTGGTTCGATGGCTTGGTGAGAAGACAAAGTATAGTCAGCACGACACTGTGGATGCTCCAAGATATTAACCAGAACCTGCAAGGCACTATGCTGACCGTCAGGTCCAAACTCTGGTTTCGTTAGCAATAAAAACAGGGGTTCCACCGCTTTTGCTGCAGATGGACCTTTTGCTATAGTAGCATTATTCGTTAAAATCCGTAACAGTTCCGCAAAAGCAGCACAGAGAAAATCGGGTGCTTCATGGAGAATATCAAGTACCCTCTCAATCACACCAGCTTTCACCATTTCCATCTTACACGAAGGCCTATCTTTTCCCAATTTAACTAGAGCTCTTGAACTTGCTTCATGAAGCATGTAACTCCTGCCATAAAGAAGGCCTACAAGAGGAACTATCGCACCATGTGCGGCGACTAGTTCGGCCAAATTTTCATCGTCAACGAGTCTATCTAGTGCAAGAACAACAGAATGCTGAGCTGGACTTAACTCAGATACAAGGAGTGAGATCAAAGGCTCAACACAGCGAGCAGCAGCAATTGTGGATCTGATTCTTGTATTTCCAAAAAGTACACAGCACAACTCAGCAGCATCGCCTTTCAAGACCATTGAACAATTAGATGAAAGAATTCTGCAAAGAACATCGACTGCATTCATTTCAACATCCGCAACAGCAAGAGCTCCTGATGGATTATCACTCAATAGTCTAACTAGTGCAGCAATAGCAGCATGCTGGTCTTTCTCCAACCCACTATTTAAAACTTCCACCAATGGTTGAACAGCATGCCTAGCAGAATCTGCATTTCTAATGTGATCAGCACAAAATAGATTCTCTAGTGCTTTGGCCGCACTATACCTTGCACCCCTTCCCCCCATTCTTAAAACGGCTATAAGCTGACTCACAGCACCATATGCTGACTCATGTCTCCGTATTTCAGCAGTGCTGAATAAAATCCCTAGTAAATCAGTAGCAGCTTCTTCGGTAGCTTCTTGTGGGCCCAGTGAAAGATACTTTGTTAAAGCTTCCAAAGCACCAGATTCAACCATAACAATCTTATTTGACGGGGAGTCGTTTCCGAGCTGTATTAAAAGCCCGAGTGCTAGAAATGGTGCACCAGGTCGATCGGGAATGGGCTTGAGTAAATCAACAAGAGCTGGTATTGCCTTCCTAGAAGTAACACCAACCCTAATATCATCAACTCTAAACAACCTCTCGAGAGCAACTTGTTCTGGATAAGGAACCAGTGAGAATTCTTCAGATAGTTGGAGAAGATCACATATATCAGCATCAGCACAACCAAGTAACGAAATAAGACTGACTGCAGCCCCTGAGTTGGCAACAGACAAAAGGGTTCCTCTGCTTCCGTGGCAGACTAGGCTCGTTGTAGCTTGTGCGGCAAAATATCTATTTGCTGACTCCTCTGACCTCAACAAACTAGCAAGGGTCGGTATGGCTTTTATTGTTTCATTTCCACGTATGATATCTCTGTCTTGAAACAAAATTGCTAGTAGTAATGCACATATCCAGATGCTACTATCCTCATTAACATCAAACTGCATCAAACACAAATAGAATCAGGCATTCACAGTATAAGTGGTTCAGTTTCAAACTTTCCAGTGTTTTGTTTAGGCAATTCAGGTTTGCCGAAGATTACTGGTAGCAATATATACACAATTATGCATTATGTAAGAAAATAACATCACGAAGTTGAGTTTTTGACTTACAGAAAAATAGGAACTTTAGTACATACCTGACCATACTGCAACAAACACTGAGAGATCCTCTCAGTGAGGATTTCTACAGCTCCAGCCTCCGCAATTTCAACTTTACTTTTGTCATCATGACTAGCAATAGCAGACAATAACCATATAGCAATATTAGTGCCATATATATATGATGTACTGATCTCTTTTTCACTTGTCATTGCTTCTTCGGAACCTCTGAAAATACTAACAAAATCTCTTTCCTCCATATCTCCCAAATGAGAACCTTTTGGCATGGTTAGCATCGAAACAAGTGATCGAATTAAAGGGATATGCAATTGTACGTCATGGAGATCCTCCAAGACTCTTTGGATATTGACTTTTGTGGCACAAACAAGAAGTGCAGTTCCACCAATTTTTATATTTGCATTCGAGGAATTAATTACCCTACTTGCAATGGATGAAGTGCAACCAGAAATACCCGTGATCGCATTTCCTAGAACTCTACATTGTGCACGGCAAAGCCTTGATAAGATTTCTATTGCTTTGTCTTGTAAGAGCGGGGTAGCGCCAGCAATGCATGAAACAATGGGGCTTATGCTATCTGGATATTCACCTAGCACTGCCCATGCAGGTTTGATGTTGTCTGCTGAGCCTTTTAATCTTGACAAAATAGCAAGTGCATTTAATGCCTCTGACATGGCAACCGATCCACAATCAATGGATTTGATGAATGATACCAGTGCAAGAACTGATCCAGCGCGATTCACGTAGTCGGTTAAAGCAGAATCCGTATGGCGGGAATGAAGAAGGCGAGCAATTGTTGCTGCAGCATGGGTTTTACTTGTTGCATTGCCTTCAAGAAGAATTCTAGTAGCAGGCATGATGTACTCTTCAGGATCAGCATTCTCTGAAAGTTCGGAGTCCAACAAAAGATTTGCTAATGCACATACAGCTTGTTCTGCAACTTGCACATCTGATGAGCTAGCAAGTGTTAGCAACGGAGTTAGTGCATCTCTAGCAATAGCCGCCACATCACGGTTTTCTCTTATAGATAAAAATATTGCAGCAAGGCATCCGGAAGTTTCTGCCAGTACGCACCCAGATTCAGAGTTCAAGAGCTTCATCACAAACCGAAGAGTCTTAACAGCAAGGCTGCTTTCACGCAAGTCCTTTCGCCTATTAAAGATGCCAGCGAGAGCTGATACTGATTTGGCACGAGTCTCTTCTTTCGTAGAGTTTAGAATCTTGATAATTGTGTCAATTGCATCATTTGAAGCACAACCTTCTCGCAATAAATCAGTGAGAGGGGCTGCGGAAAGCAGACTTTTTAAAGCATCTAAAACGTAAGCCTTAGATTCGGGGAGATCACTGATTAGCAATGCGGTAAGTTGACTTATAGTTGTGGTATCCGATTTGTGAATTAAGTGGTTTAAAGTCTTTGCAGCAATCTCTTTCCCATTTGAGCTTCCATTTTTTAACAGCCACAATAAAGCAGGAACAGCATCAGCACTCTCAACACATTCCCGTATATCTTCACTGTGATTACAAAGATTACCGAGAATCGTTGCGGAATCTTCTTTAGCTTTTGCAGATCCAGTTTCAAGAATTTGAACAAGTGGCGGTATGCCACCAGCAGCAGTGATGGCCCACTTGCTGTCGTCATTCTCATTGGACAAAAGGCAAAGCAATGCAACCGCACACTCTTGTTGCTGCTCTGATGAAAGTCCGAGAAGGGAAATCAACATCTGAATACCCTCTCGACCCTGAAGAGCATACCATAAACTACCTTCATTTTTGCAGAGAATAAGGAGGGATTTTATCAACTCATCCTGAACTTCATTTGTTGCCATTGTGATTAAACCAACCAGCAAACGTTTCGAATCAGGATTAGCAAGTTTGCTTGAGAGTGTAGCATTCCCATACAAACTTGCTAGGGCTTCTATCGTTCTTTCTTGCACCAAAAGAGGTGAATTCGGCTTAAACTGCTTGATTAATGTCAACTCAACAATTGTAGGATCTGATGCTTTACTAGTTTCTGCTTTGCTGTCATATATCATAAGCGCTGAAGCTAAAGCCCCTAACGTATCAGCTATCTGTGCAGGTGAAGTGCACGATTCAAGGCTTTGACCAAGGCTTGAGATGACATAAGACAAACCTCCAGAAATATTCGCAAGAGCACACATTGCATTTTCTTGTAAAGCTTGTGCATGTTCGCCTTGCATAAACTCCTTTGAAGGAGCAATTGTAGCATTGATAAGAGAAGGAATACCATTAGAACTTGCTATCTCCTTTCTTGCTTCTTTGCACTGAGCCGAAAGTGATTTTAGAGCAGCTGCTGCTTGTGCTCTTACTGGAGCTTCATTACCGGGCCCCAACAGTTTAAGAAGTAGTTTTATAGCTTCAGCATCCACTATCCTATCACAAACAGATGCATCCTCCATCATCATGGATGCCAGCAAGCAGCAAACATTAGCTTGGATGCTAGATCGCTGAGCTGTCAGTAGCTTTACAAGTATATCTTCTCCGCCAGCTTGGATTGTGGCAGACCAAAAACCTTCTGTGCTGCTACAAAGGTTTCTTAAAGCACCCGTCAATAGATCATCAACTAAATGCTCACCTTTGAGCCCTTTCTCTAGCTGCTTCCACAATACTGGCACGACACCTTCGGTGGAAAAGATTTTAGAGCCAACATGATCTCTGGCTCCACCTTGAGAAACAGCATAGATGGTCTTTGCAGCTGCAATTTTCGCTTCTACTGAAGTTGACTTGAGAAGACCAAGAAGCGGAGGAATGCAGCCCCCGAGCAATACCTTGACACGTAGTTCGTTCTCCTTGCACAATGAACCTAAAACAGTAGCGGCTTGCATCTTCACTCCAAGTGAACCTGATCTCAGGAGAGATACCAACACTGGAACTGCTTGAGAATGAGAACCAACAGCACTAAATGCATTTCCGCGTGTATCAATCAGCTCTAGTAACTGCCTCAAGTTATACTCTTTGTCTTGTGCAGATAGTGAACTTTTTCGCAACTGCTCGATGCATTGGGCAACACTTGCTAATGTCCCATCTGGATCCTCCATGTTACCGCCCCCTCTGCAGAAGAAAATACAACACTCAACATATTTAGTACAACTGGCGTGATCTTTTAGATAACACACCTTCAAAAATATTGTATATGGTAAGCTGGAATAATCACAAACATAAGTGGAATGACAAGATGAAGCATCAAACATGTCACATTGCAGGGAACCTACTCGTCTATTAGCTGAATCTTGGGAATTACGTAAGAATTGTAAAATCTTTCAGGTGATATATGTTAGAATATTAGGGTTAGACTCATATTAAAGAAGGCTACCTAGATTAATGAATTTCAAATATTGTTTTTCGACACTCATATTCTTCATTAGCTATGGACTATGAGCCTATGACAATGATGATTCACGTGCTAGCGTGATTCACCATCTAAAGCCTAAAGCTACACTAGAATAAGTGACCCCCAAACAAAGCTACAAAGAGCATGAGAATATGGATGGAAATCCATATAAATCCGACAAAGAAAGATGGAAATTAATTCAGATTGCATATGTATAGTATAACTAGCCAGTGGTAAAAGGACACCCCATTTAGAGAAAAAACAAGACGTGTATACTTTATATTGGAGAGAGAGACATACATACTTTGCAATAAGTAACTGGTAACCAATTACTCAAACTAGATAACTAGGAACAAATAACCTAACAAACTACATAAAGTAATTAAACTGACCTCGAGCCCATCTTTATAAGGGATTGCGGAGTTGCAGACTCTGTGTCGTGAGGTCTAAAATCCCCATTTCTATCCTGCATTTAGAGAAGTAAAAATAAAATTGTCAATAGCTGGAAGATATTAAAAAAACTACCATTAACTATGCTTTTGCACATTCCCATCGCTCAAAGATATAACAAACTCTCTTAATATGTTTTATCTTTTGTAACCCAGAGCCGGCCGCAATGCATAACACATTGATCATCATCATCATACTCAGTAAATCCCACTACTAGCAAAGCTAAGGTAGGGTCTGAGGAGGGTAAGATGTAGACAGCCTTACCTCTACCCCGTAGGAATAGAGAGGCTGCTTCCAATGAGACCCCCAGCTCAATAGTAGTTTTGCATCAAGCCTTGGACATAAGGCACGTTACACTCAGCAATTGAGACAAAGACCGATTAGTGCATGTACCCCACATGATGTATGATTAACCATCCTCCTCTTTTAACGTTATTTTCACGAAATTAGTAAAATAACATTAAAATTAATGCATTTTCACTTTTGCCCCCCGAGCGCCCATACATTGACAGAAGGCCCCAAATGATACATATGATTGATTAAGTGGAATAATTACCAAATCATTATTTGCAAGACTACTGCCAGAAGAATACACCCAACCTACAGTCGCCGCCATCTTCGCCGTAACAATGCGACTCTTACTGCAAAGCAGATCTACCTCCCTAACTCCAAATCCCAATCAAAAGTTTAAATCACAATAGCTACCTGAAGAACTCAACCAAAAACCTCATCAGTCCCATCACAGACTAACCTAATTGAAATCATATTAGATTGCTCATGATTAGCTAAACAGAAGACTAGATCAATCACTATTTGCTAGATAAAAACAGCAAATCAACTATGGTTTGTCTTATAATTCAATCAGTAGAAGCAAATATGTTACGCATTTAGGCAGAATAATGTTAACAAAAGTAGAAGAATTAAAGAAATGCAGAGAATGTAGAGGGAAACATTGAAGAATGAGTGAATCTTACAAGAGTGGGAAGATACAGGGGAAGAGATCTGCTGTTGGTCTCAACGCATTTGATGGATTGCTTAGGAGACAAGTGACGATGGGATGAGAGAGAGTAGTGAGAGAGTATATGACAGACAGGGAGGGTATGGGAGTGAGGTGCCACAAGCCACCGACAGCTGACGTTTAACTTTGCTGAGCTTTTATACCCCAAGGTTGCCAAATTATTATTTCTTCTATAATATATCATATTTAATTATTAAAAAATAATAAAAGTATGATTCTTCTATTATATATCAAATTTAATTATTAATTAAAAAATAATAAAAGTATGATGATTAGTTGTATTATTAGAAGCACATGCCTTCTATGTGTTATAAGACTATAGAGAATGGGGATGGATGGAAGTTTGCCTCGTGGATTATCATGTTGGACTATGGAATCATCATTATACTGTCTTTTGTACAAATTATGGTGTCACACCCCAATCGATGACGGAAACATCGGGGTGCGGCACTAAGCGTTCAGATTGCTCAAAATTTTCGTAACACTAGATATTTCGATATAGATTTAAATAGATTCAAACATTGTCTAAAACGATCCACAAATCAAACACAAGTATCATGTTCAAAACATCAAATATTGTTCAAGATCCTAGATTATCTAGGCGTGTGTTTCTAGCAGCATCCTAGCTTGTTTTCCCATAGTTCTAGCATTCTATCATCCTGCAACATGTATTAAAATAAAGTCAATACAATAATGTACTGGCTAGTATACAAGTTTGAGTATATATCATAATAGTTTAAAAGACTCATATCCATCATGTAAACGATAAAATAGTTTCAGCCATGCTAGTGTTCGCAGTCCAAGTGATAGCTTAAGTGTCCCGATGCTTTAACCACTTTCCCAATAATCAAGGAAAGCAAATAGAATCCTCCTAACAATACCCCCGAGAATAATGGGGAGGTGCATCTTCCTATAGCGCTACTATTGTTAAGGCGGAACTACACACAAGGATTAAACGTTCACTTAGCATAAAGAATCAAGAATCAAGAATCACAAGTATCAAGTTTCACATTCACTGAGGGTAGAGTTTAGATTCAAAAGTTTCAAGTTTCATAGAATACATGTTGCATCCCAAAAGTTTAAAATGAAAAGGGATCGAGTATACTCACAGTGACTGCTTAACAGACTGTTATTGGATCAAAGGGAGCTCTTAGGATTAGCCTGATTAGAGTACAATAGATAAGCGTCGAGCAAAATAACGAACATCGTGCAAGTGTCGGATCAGTCACCTGATCGGATGGCCATCTGAACGGATGGTATAACACCTCGTAAAATCACATCCAATGATGTGTTGACACGTGTACTAAACTCTATTGAAGTCAAACGTTGACTATTAGGGACTAATTTTGCGAAAAAATCAAAAGCTTTGAATGTAGAGGGACTAAAAATGTCAACATGCCAAACTTGTGCCTCTATTTGACCTCATATTATGTTCGTATTCTTTATTGAATAAATTGTCGGACACAAGAAGTCATTTGTGCTTAAAAACCAAAAATTTACAAATCACAGGGGTTAAAAGTGTCAATATGTTAATTCTTACCTCTGAATGACCTTTTAACGATCCCGAGGATTTGTAGAATCTTTTTATACTCTCACGATTGTCGGATAATGATTTCGTGGAATTTCGATGCAAATAAACGATTTATATTGCAAATACCAAGAAGAAGGGTTAAAAGTGTCAACATGTTCAAATTAACCTCTGAGTGACCTTTTAACAAACCCGAAGCATCGTAATGTTCAAAATTACTCTCGAGAATGCCTAATATGGATAACTTAGAGCTTTAACGCAAGAAATTGATAATGCGTGCAAGTTGTGCATTAAAGGGGCCAAAAGCGTCAAACTATAAAACTACACCTTTGAGCGACCATTTAAGCAAACTGGAGTAAACTAGAGTGTCATAATATCCAATCGTACTATTGGGAATGCTTGTTATTGATCTTGAAAAGGCTCTTATGCCATTTCGCGTTAAAACGCACAAGTTCGCAAATTAAAGGGTTAAAAGCGTCAACGAACAGAAACTAGTGTTTTCGGTGATCGTTTAACGAAACCGGGCCTAACGGTGTTTGGTTATACTTCCTAGGTCACCTACATATTAACTTAAAGGGCCAAAAGTGCTGAATATGAAAGTTACTAAGCTTATAAAGGTGCAGGGACTAAAAGTGACAAGTTCAAAACTTGTTTGCTGAGATATAGGGTGGTAGCGCGATGCCACAGCCTATCCCTTTTGCTGTGGCGCGCGGCGATGGCTCAATTTTGACATAATTATGTTACCAGTTGTTGTTTTGTTTTTCCTTGGCCACCCACAATTTCCATACTCACATAAAATGATTCTAGGGATCATTAGATGGTTTTGAAAGCTGGTATTACACCTGAAATAATCCTAGCTAACATCTAGACACATGGTAAGATCATAACAATTCTAGAAAACTATAAATAAGTGAGGATTTCTCACTTTCAAACTCACCTTTATTTCATTCTGCTATCATTCTCAAATCATAGAGGATCCTGATCGTTTTGGAACCTCTCTTGAGTTCTATTCAGTCCATAGGACCAATTGTAAGTGTCCTTTCGTGACTAGTTTATTTTATTTGGCTTTTAGAGCCGAGAAGTCAAGCGTTTTCGATAAACGCTTTGACTTTTAGCTAGACCATAAACGATCAAGCCATTGTTCGCAACGAACATGGCTACGTGATCATAATTAGGTAGGTGTTAAGCCCTCAAAAGGGCACCTCCTAATTACCACGTTTACTTAGTGAATTGTCGGGTCAAAGTAATTAAATAAAAGTCAAACGGGTCCGTTTTTAAATAAAATTCATAACTAATAATATAGAAGCTATAAAAATCAGTTTTGTCATGTCTAGGCATGTTCAACCCAACAGTTCTGAGTTTAGCATCGGTTCGCAACTGAAAGTCACAAAAGTAGACTTTTTGTCACACCCCAATATTTCCACGTTTCACCGGTGGGCCCGGTAGGGGAGTATCGTGACGTAGTTGATATCATCATAGTCAAACAACACAATATATAAATGCACAGCGGAAGCAAAAGATAATTATATTACATTCTGAATATAAAGTAATATCAAAGTATTACAGCGGAAAGTAAAGGATCCACAGGCGGATCAAATAAAAGAAACTGTTCAACAGACTTCAGGCATCTAGAACTTGCAAGATTCCTTATTAACGCCTTGAGCTTCCAGCCAATTACGTTCAGTACCTGTCACTTAACCTTTTTGGAAAATACGTCAGTTTACACAGGTAAATACAATTAACTGACTCATTTTGGAAAAGAGTTTAAAAATTGATTTGAATGCACGAGGCACAAAATATCTTTTATAACTTGATTAAAATGCACAGAGGCAAAATTAATCTTTTATACTTGGGACAATTTTATTAATAAAAATCTTGTATCCGATTTACATGGTTGTCCAACATTTAGGGCCGGTGATTATACAATACAAGCCGGTCAAGATTAATCGACACACCATAAATATAACTCACAAGAAGACATCCTTACGAGTGAGTATACCTTTTACATACGCAACAGGAGGTGTTATGCCTACACCTTGTGCTTAAGTTATGGCCATTCACTTTTTAAAATGAGCCAAGGATATCCAGGACACGGTCATTAACCCCTAATGTTATTTGTTATCAATCAATACAGATTAAAACGGGATTATGCAATTCAATCATCTCCGATTAAAAGGTTTCTACACCCGACCAAGCGGTATTTTTATAATACCGTATCCCAAGCCCGTATAAGGGAAAATAAGTTAAAAGTATTTACCTGAGCTAGCAAGTGCAATTTATACTCAGCCGTATATTCTAATCAGCAAGCACAAGTACTTCTACTGGGGCTCTCAATCTGGAACGAAGGTTTTATTAACCTATTAGATTCCTAACGGGTCTTATTTAAGCCGTAACTTAGACCGGTTAGTTTTAAGGAAAGGTTTACGGTTCAAACGCATGATTAAGCGAAGACCGGAATAGAATGTGATTTAGACCCGACAAGTTTGAAGACTTGTATAATATGGGTAAACTAAACACATTCTGGATTTTGAGATAAAAACGATAAGGTTTGACCCGTTTCGGCTAGTTTATGCAAACTAGTTACATAAACCGAACCGAACGCGCCAGAGGCGTAACGGGTAACCATATGGGTCCTAAACAGGTTTCCTAAGTTAATATGCCTTAAATATGTTGTGATATCAGTAGGATATCTTCCATTATGCCCAAAACGAGTTTAATCTCAAAATAAGCCCCGTAGGGGTATTTTGGTCATTTTAAAGATTATAAAAGAGATTAATTAAAATTCTGAGATTCGGGTCCGAATACATCAGTAAAATAACTTATTTTATTATGTCATATCAGTTGGTAATATGTCTTATATGACAAAATGGTTTTAAACTCAAACTATGCGTTTAATACGCGTATAAAGTCGTTTTAAGCGATTTACGGGTTAAAGTAGGAATCTGAGTTTCCAAGTCAGTTCATAAGGTTCAAAACACTTCATTTATTATTTAAAATCAGTAGCAATTGGATTGGTGTCAAAAGGATTTGTAAAACTCATTTTATGGCCTAAAAGGGTATATTCGGTATTTACCGAATCAAGGCGGTAATCCTAGCTTATGATCAGTTTAAAAATAATTAAAAAATCTTCAAAAATCCCAAAATATTATATTACATCAGTGGGTAAAAGGTTTGGTGTCAAAAATTGGGTTTAGATAGGCTTTACGCTAATGACGCCGTTTAATTACTAAGACGCGTTCTAATTACGTCATTAAGCATAACTCCTAATCTAGACTTCCAACTGATGTGAAAATTTAGGGACATGTTTAATAATTAATAACAAAGATTATTGTACTTTCATATTTCCAAAATTCTCGTTTTATGGTCATAAGGGCATTATGGTCAATATTAGGCAATTAACGGGAACATCGGACAATCAATGATTCCAGTAGTATAAACGCAGAGGGTTATACAATCATGTAACTAGGTCCTAATGGAACTTTAAGGCATGTCTAAACCTATCAATATCGGGTCAAAACTGAAGTCAAAGCAAAAGTCAAAGTTTTGCGACTTTCGGTTCCGAAACGATCCTTAACTGAAAATTGTCGAGTCGGACATGCATAGACATGTTTTTATACTAATTACCAAGTTATATGAGCGATAAAATAGGTTACACGTCTTCTATATTGTTAATTATGCGTTAATGTGAAAATTATCATTTCGTTGACTTTTTACAATAAACATTGACTCGACAAATGATCTAGTTAGAGCGGGAATTAGAGGGTGCCCTCTTAAGGGTTTATTACCCACATAATTACCAACTTATAACAACCTTAAGTTGGACTAAATGCTGGATCATTAGTGACTAATCAATAAGTCAACCGTTAATTACGACGGTTTGACTTTAAGGCTATAAACTAATCAAAACTTAAACAAGGAAGGTTGAGGATACTTACACAAGTCCTATGAACGATTTGGAATGCTTGAGGATGATCCTTGTGCTCCAGAAATGACCAGAAGATGATTGAGAATGAATGATCAAAAGTTTGCACAAAGTAGGTTCTTATATAGTGGGTTTAGATTGATCAAGATCATGCCAAACAAAGTCTACAAGTGTTATGGGATCATCCCAAGTGTCCCTAGGCTAGTATAAGGCATCAAACAAGCCCCTATAATCGAAAAATGGAAAGTTAAGTCGGTTAAACCGGCTGTACAGGCAGCTGTGAAGAGTTTCTGCATCTGGCATGTTCACGCGGGCCGCGTAGACTCTTAAGGAGTCTTACGCGGGCCGCCTAGCCTCGGCTGACCTGAAAACAACTTTCAATAATTGCCATTTTGGTCCCTGGTCCTTCCACACTTGATTTTAACATGATTTCTTGCACTTTGAGCCCTCTAACTTGACTTTTAAGGGCCTTAAGACATAACCAAACTTTGTTAAGTCCTTGGGTAACTTTATGGTTACCCGAAAAGTCATAAATTTCAACGTTGACGCTTTTAACCCCTCGTATACGAATATTGTCATAACTTCCTCATTCTTTATCGAAACTTTGTGAAATTTTAATCACTTATTCTAGTGAGTATAATAAATCATTACAAAGCTTCGAGTTTGCTAAAAGGTCATTCAGAGGTATACTTTAAACATGTTGACACATTTAACCCCCGTAGTTTGTAATCTCTCACTTTCTTTCACAATTAGCTTCGTATGATCCACGATTTATTCGTTTAAGGGTATAAACATCATGTAGGGCTACTGTAAAGTATATTTATTCATTGTTGACATTTTGAACCCTTATATTCACATACTTTCCTTGTTTGTCAACTTTAGTCCCTCTAGAGTATACTTTCACACGTTCAAGCTTATGACACGTGTCAATACATTATAGGACGTAAATTTTCGGGGTGTTACACTTTTGCTTTGACTTTCAGTTCTGACCCGAATTAGCTTAGTTTAGTTACCCCTTAGGGCTCCTTTGTGACCATATTATATGTAAGTATAACCCTCTGAGGTTATACAACATGGTCCCATAGAAATCTGAATCATTTACATGTTTCCGTTAAATGCTTAAAAGTTGACCATTTTGCCCTTATGTTATATAAACGAGATTTTTGAAAATGTGAGAAGACAAAAATCTTTATTACTGATTTATAAGTGTGTCATAAAAATTTGACATCCGTTCCTGGTCTCAAATGAAAGTTATGCAAGATATCGTAAAACAAAAGCTTTTTGTTAATTAAATGGCATTTTCAACATAAATCATATTTAAACTCAATTTTTGGCACCAAACTTCCTACCCACTGTTAAGATATAACATTTAGGGATTTTTTTGAAATTTTTGTCAAATTTTATACTGGCCATAGCATAGAGTTCTAGCATAAATTCGGTAATTGACGATAATGCCCTTTTCGTTAATAAAATGAGCTTTAGATATCATTTTGATACCAAACCTTTTCATACTGATTTTATATATTAAATAAAATATTTTAAGCAGTTAAGACTGATCAAAATCTCAGATTTCCTTAAATATATCAATTATCGTCAAATACCGACTTTTACGCTTATTAGGCGCATAGTATGGTTTAAAACCATATTTAACGCCAAAGACTTGTTACCTACTGATTTTAAAAATAAATTTTTTATACCTTAACAGTAAGTATAAGTCTTGAACTCAGATTTCCAAATTTGACCTTAAAAGCATATGTGAAATGACCAAAATGCCCCTACGGTGCATAGTTTGGCCATAAATGATAAACCTCACATATGTATGATATCTTACTGATGTAACTTGATAAAATTAATATTTTTACTGTATAATTTAGACCAGAATCTCAGTTTGCTATTTAACCTCTTTTATAAACTTTAAAATGACCAAAATACCCTTACGGGGCTTAAATTGGTTTTAAATTCGTTTTGGGCATAATGGAAGATATCCTACTGATATCATATCATATTTAAAGCATATTAACTTGTGAAACTTGTACATGACTCACTCGATTACCCGCTATGCATATACGCGTTCGGTACGGTTTATGTAACTAGTTTGCATAAATTAGCTGAACGGGTCAAACCTTATCATTTTTACTTCAAAATCCAGAATGTATTTAGTTTACCCATTTTATACAAGTCTTCATACTTGTTGGGTCTAAATCACATTCTAATCCGGTCTTCGCTTAATCGTGTGTTTTGTACCGTAAACCTTTCTTGAAAACTAACCGGTCTAAGTTATAACTAAATAAGACCCGTTAGGAATCTAATAGGTTATTAAAGCTTCGTTCCAGATTAGGAGCCCAGTAAAAGCTACTTGCACTTGCTGATTAGAATATACGGCTGAGAATAAATTATATTTTAGCTCAAGTAAATACTGTTAACTTATTTTCCCTTATACGGGCTTGGGATACGGTAAATTATTACCGCTTGGTCGGGTATTGTATATTTAATCGATTAGTGGTTAAATAATTGAGATAACCTTTTTTAATATGTTTTGTTTGACACAAAGCCTTCGGGGGTTAATATGACCGTGTCCTGGATATCCTCGGCTCATTCATTTGAAATGGCCACGGCTTAAGCACGGGGTGTAGGCATACACCTGACAGTTGCGTATGTATAAACGGTATCTCACTCGTGAGTAAACTTCTTGTGGGCCTATACTTGTGGTGTGTCTGTTAATCTTGTACCGGCTCTTCTATTCCGGTCCTAAACATACGACAAACATATAAATCTGTATACAAGATTATTTTATATAATTGTCCCAAGTTATAAAAGATTTTATGCATTGTGCATCCAAACCAATTTTATAAACACTTTTCAAAAGAGTCAGTTAACTGTATTTACTAGTGTAAACTGACGTATTTTTCAAAAAGATTAAGTGCACGTACTACGCGTAATGGGCTGGAAACTCCTTAGTATTAAATAAAGAGCCTTGCAAGCACTTAATACTTAAAGTCTGTTGAACAATATTTTCTTTCTGTTTTAGATACGCCTGTGGATCCACTTACAACCGTGGTGTAATATTTTATTAGACTTTCAATTCGGTTTGTATTATTATTTTAGACTTCCGTTGTGCATTAAACTGTGATTCTTTGACTATGATGATATCATCTACGTCACGATACTCCCCACCGGGCCCACCGGTAATACGTGGAAATATCGGGGTGTGACAGATGGCCATTCGAACAAATGGTCATTCGATCAGTGTGATAAGTTTCCAAAATGTTTATCTTTTGAAGTTTTCAAAGTTTCTGAAATAATTCAAGTGTTGAAGGATGTAAGGCACATGTCATTCGATCGGATGGCCGTTCGATTGGACGGCACCGATCGGATAGCCATTCGACTGAAGTGACTTTGTCCCCTTTGCAACCTTGTAAAGTTTCTAAGTTTCGAGTTTGATGACGACATGGCACGTATTGAGACAATGGAGAAACACATCAAAGTTTAGCCTGTCTAATCGGATGGGAATCACCCTGTCCGATCAGGTTTTGACCTTGGCGGTGTTTATGTCCGAATCCGTACCCCGGCCATCTTCTCCGGCGATAATCCATTTCCAAGCCGACTCCATACTAGTCATCAAGTCTACTGCCCGTTTGGGTCCGGATTTCCACCGTTTTAGTAAAAAGTTTAAGAAAGTTTGAATAAATCGACTGAAAACCTTAGATTTAGTGAAGATTTGGTGTAAAAACACATGAGATTCCTTAGATCTGAGCTAGATCTTGGCTGGAATGACATCATACCGCTTGTTTGTACAACCGCCATGATGACGTCATCCTCAAGAGCTCAAATCTTAGAGATTTCATGGTGAAAAGTGTGATTTCAAAGAAGAATCATATAGAAAATAGTGTGTAGATTGAAGTTTTACAAGGTTTCGATTGAAACCTTACGAGGATCGGCCTATAATTGAAGAAAAGTGCTCGAAAGTGAGAGGGCGCGCGTCTGAGCAGGAGGAGGCTGTCACATCAGTGAAGAATGATGTGACAGGTCCTATTTATAGTGCAAGTGAGGAGTTAAGGCGGTGTGGCACGGATCGGATGGCAGCTCGATCGAATGGCCCTCCGATCGGATGGTCATCCGATCAGATTTCCATTCGGTCAATCCCATCCTTTCCGCCTTTGGTTCGTTTCGTGAGTTAGATTTAAGCGTTGCGTTGCGTATTATTGTGCAATAGTACCACATACTAGATTATATCATTAACACAAAGGTTTCCAAGTTTCCAAGTTTACACAAGTGTTAAGTCTCCAGTCCCTCGTTTAACCAAGTCTCAAGTTTCACGAGCCTCAAGAGTCAAGCACCAAGTATCAAGAATCAAGCCTCAAGCATCAAGTCTCAAGAATCAAGCATCATAACATTAAGTATCAAGAATCAAGGAACTAGAGTTGAGTATCAAGAATCTAGCTTCATAGGATTTAAGTATCAAGTATCAAGAATAAGATTCAAGTTTCATAGCATAAAGATTCACAAGTGTCAAAAATGTCAAGAATCACATAGTATAGGGACTAAAACTGACAATAACTAAAAGTTTAGGGACGCAGGGCTTTACAGTCTCCCCTCCTTTAGGAGATTTCGTCCCCGAAATCTAGGAGGAAGACTGCTCGAAGAGCTGCGGATACTTGGCCTTCATTTCGCTCTTGAGTTCCCAGGTGAATTCAGCGCCACGCTTGCCTTCCCATCGTACCTTAACTATAGGAATTTTGCTGCGCCTCAATCGCTTGACACCTTGGTCCATGATTTCAAATGGTGTAAGACCCTTGCTATTATTTTACGGTTTTTGTATAGTTTACGAAAATAAACATGTAACTATAATTACATAAACAATAAAATACATGTTAATTAAAACTTTTCTAAATTTTAAAACATCGCATCTTGATTGGTAAAAAACGTTGTTTAAAAAAAATAACGACAAAACTGTGTGCGAAAGCTTGTAACTGCATCGTGCTCGGTTCTTCGTTAAGCTTGATCCTCATCCGGGAAGTCTTGGCATACACCTAAGATCAAAACCAACTTAAAAGTTAGTTTTGTTAACTTATAAACAAGTTTAAACAAGTTCCATAATCAAATTAACAAAAATAAATTTTTATTGGACATATATATGTCTCTCGCGGCACGCGAGAGACTCTTCTGTTTTTGTCGTGTGTCGCGTGTCGCGCCCCTATCATTGTGACCCGTCACGTGGCGCGGGGAAGACTGATTTCCAGCAGGTTTGTTACTGAAACCTGCATTTTGCCAGCTATAGTTTTAATCTGAAATCTAACTTTGAAATGTCATAACTTTTGATTTACATATCCGATTCGTGTGATTCTTTTTCCTACGTGTCCGTAATTTGATTTTCCATAATATGGAGTTAAAATTTCAACATTCGAATTAATAAAATTCTAAATTTTTAAGCATTCAGCTTATTATTCAAATTCAACATTTTGACCCGTTTGTATTTAAAACCACCAACTTGTTTCTTAAACAACCCAATACATACATCAATGTAGTTAACTCAAGATCTCTAGCTCGGGTTCATACTTTCTTATGAAATACGCGACTAGTACATAAGCTATGCGCAAAATAAATCCTTTTTGACCCATTTATGGGATTTTAAGCGATTTAGTCTAAAACTCGCTCTTTTTTTTCACACTTCATAATTCCATATTCAAAGTACCTACCTATATTCCATAATCATAATGCAAGTTCCTAAACAACCCATATGGGTCATTTGCCCAATTAACCCATCAAGGGCTTTTTGGTCAATTTTAGTCCCTCGTTTTACGACGAAGGACTTCCACTAATTAATTGACCAAAATACCACTTTCAACTATAAATCTAATTATGTGTACCTGGCTCGGGTCATAGGATTGACCCGTTTACATACCTTTTGCTTCAATTTTTTTAGTTAAAGCAACACAAACATATGTTATTTCCTGTGATCACAAAAACTCAACAAGTGGTCATCAGTTATTAATGTCAAATGGTATTAACACACCATTTGACCCGTTTAGTCGAAATGACCATTTTTCAACATACGATGGTATTTTTAATACCATCTCGCCCCTTGAACCTATTCCGGTTTGCACCGTGAGTTTTATTTACTTAAAATACATTTTCTCAAATTGTTTGACCCATTATAACTTTCACCAAATGGTGTCCTTTCAAATCTTTTATCTATTCGTTAATCCATACCCGGATTACTACTTTACCATTTTACCCGCCACGTTTTCACATAACATAGTGTTTTCGAAATTTTAGATTTGTTTATCATCTCACATCAGGTTTACCTTATTTACCCTTTTTACCATAATCTATGGTTTTTGCCATTCTCACTTGTTCCGACCCGCATTATATCGTGCCAGAACATCTTACTTCATTTACATAGTACTATTCATATTCTATACCCACAATAAGCATTTGGTAAATAATAGAAGGGGCGTAAGCTTTACTTACCTTGCATCCGGTTATGCTTTTCCGCGTGCTCAATCCGTTTGACTCACTTCCTTCCCAAGCTTCTATCTAGCTTGTTAAGCGTCAACTATTATTATAATTCGTAAGACGGTTAGATTAATCATTATCAATTATGACTATTCCACCTTACGTATTTCATATAAAAATTATCATTCATCGTATTGTACGTCGGTTTGGCTTTTAAAAAGTCAAATGCCCATTAGCATATAAAATGCATATTCAAGTTTATCGACTAGTTTAGGCATTCTCAAATTATCCGGTAGGAGTTCCTTTAAGCCACCGTTTTAACTATTATTTTTTTTAACATCAAGTTAATTTAGCTCTCGTTTAACAAGGATAGTTTCTCCTTTCGTTATGCAAGATCTACGGATTTTCATTCATAAGTAAAAACTCGTTTCATCACTTTATTAGGCATTCATCCGAATACCTAATCTAATTAAGTTCTACATTCAAACGAGTAGACGCGCGATTTCATTTAGGCATTTTAACAAACACCTAGAGGGCATGATTTTTATACATCTTTTGTCTAGTTCATGACTAACATTTTAACCAAGCTTTAACATCAAAATCAAGCTTCTATGTCTGTGTACATGAACAACATCTAGAACTTATATCATGTCATCAAATTTCACATAGTTATCATCACTTTTCAAGTGTTCTTCCTAATACCATAAAACCCACTTATTTCATACTTCACTAGTTGACTAATCACTAGTTTATGGTACATATTCAACAAGTTTGCATCTAGGGTTTTGTTCCCAGACTTATACTCAAAATAATTTTACTAAAACATTCAACATTCATGCAAGAATTTCGTTCTTGAATGTTAATCAGAATTTCAAAATTTCACTAAATAAATAAATTCAACATACCTTGTGATCTCCAAGCTTGGGTGATCACGAATTTATTAAAAGCCCCAATTTTTAGCTTGATTTCCCCTTTGATTTGAGCATTTCTTTGCAATTTAGGGTTCAAAAGAAGAACCTTTTCTTGGCTGGTGAAAATGTCAACCAGAAACACACTTATGTGTGTGTGTTTTTGTGTCTAAGTTATTTTAAATAACTCAGTTTCAAATTTGCCACTTTTCGTCCCTCTATTTTTTTGTTAGTTAGTTATGAAGTAGGTCACAACCTACTTAATTCCAACATTATCTCTTTTTACTAACTAGGTTAAAAATTCCTAGTTAACTTAGTGGGTTCGGGAAAATTATAACCCGTTTTATTTTAAGTCCCATTAACCCGGGCTTCTTACAAACTTTGTTTTCTCTAAGCGTTTATTCTTCTTTTTAATTAATATTTAGGATTATTTATTTAAATCCTAATATTCACCGGGTTAAATTTTACCATTAACGGTATTTCACCCGTTCATTAATATTAACGTGGTTTGGCTATCAAACCTGTTTTCGGGGTGTTACAAGTCTACCCCCCTTAAAAAAGTTTCGTCCTCGAAACCTTTCTTACATAATTCCCACAGATTCCACGTTAATCCTGAAATGATAAGCGCTTCTATTAAGTTATAATTACTATTTTGACCTTAAATGGACTTTACGACTAGACTTACTAGTCACCTACTGCTTTATACCCCGTTACTCGGTATACCATATTTCCTTTCCGCCCTTATATGAGTTTATGACCTCCTATCCCGTAACTCACGTTACTACGTGATTATATTCTATATCACTTTTTGTGACCGTGCTCGCTTTGCATTCACGTCATGTTTACGTTTATATAAACTTTTCATTATCAAAATCTTCTTTCGAACGTATCGTCTTACACCTATCGGTGTTAAGACCTATATTGTCTAATATCAACCATTTTCTAATTTCTCTCGTAATATTCATATTCGTTAAAACGTTGTTTCTTACTAAAACTGAATTTTAGTTTAACGGTTTCTCTTTAACTTAAGTCAATCACTTATATCGAGGAATTGATGATCAAGAATTTATTCCTTCACGTTATTATTTTATGTGGGAGTCGCAACTAGTTCCCGTGCTTTATCCAAGTGACCCGTAGGTTCTTTTACTTAGCCTCATAGGCTGTTTCTATAGGCCTTCACCCCTTTTGACGAGGCCCTTATAGTTCATTTCTTTCTATTTGTGACCCAAAGGTCTTTTTGGTCCCGTAAACCTTAACATTACTTATAATCCCATAGGTTATGATGATCCCGTAGATCATCTTTTATTCGAGTCTTTATTTGAATGTATATATATTTATATGTATATGGCGTCAAGACACCCCTTTTTATGTTTAGAATCATTTATCTTTGCTTTTGGAATTCATTTGACCTTGACCATAGTCCAAGGCTACATTCTTTTTCTTTCGAATTATCCTTCTGACTCTATGATTTCTCACGTCATTTACGGGTCGGTTTGTTTCCCACTTACAGTTATCTGGTTTATTTCTATATTTGTTTACAACCGATTACCCGGGTTCTTTTATCTTAATATTTCGCGCTTTTATTTATTCGACCCGCGCTTACTTACATTAGCAAACGCTATTTTTATTTATTTAACTCGTTTGACCTGTTCGTGTGAAATTTCCTCACTTATGAATGTCAAACTTCATTCTTTATTCTACCCGTTCAACTTTGAAATAGTCGAACGAAATTTTCAAAATTTATGTTTGCAAAATCTTGTCGTCTTTTAGTCATAACTCTCAATCCGAGTTTTTTTTTTTACTTTCAATCCGCGTTCCCGTCTCTTGGTTTACACATTCTCTCAAAATCCTACCCATCTATCGGGTATCTTTACCCAAATCATCTTTAAAGTAACCATTATGATATGGTTTTAGACATCGTTTTAACTTATTGGGTCGTCTTAGCGAAATCCATCGCTTTTATTCTACCAAGTCCTCTATTCTTTATTTAATCTGTTTGACTTGTTCGTGTGAATTTCATCACTTATGACAGTCAAACTTTTATCCCTATACCTTAGCATTCTCATTAGTCAGTCCGTATTCTTATTGGCGTACAATATGATCAAACCCTAGAACACAACGCATAAAATAGCCTAATCCCAATCGTTCAGCGGGGTGGTAACTTAACAATACCCAAATAGAACAGCAGGCGGGGCGTTAATCCTATAGCGCTATAATTGTTAAGGTGGGCGAACAAAGTCAATGAGCATATAACATTCCAAATCGTTCATAGAGCATACAAGAATAGCAAGTAAGTCACATTAGTTTCATGCTTCGTTCAAAGATTGAGTATGTTTAGTTCAAAAGTTGTTTGCATAATTATACATGTTGCATCCCAAAGTGTAAAAGGGAAAAAGGGATTGAGTATACTCACGGTGGTTGCAAGCTTTCCTACTTGAAATTCCCGCGAGCGATTTGTTGGAGTAGATTAAGTTGGAGCACCTAGTCCTTCTACACGAGGAAACGTAGGTGTGTGAGTTTGGCGTTCAACGGAAGATTATAATTTGGAGTTTAACATAACATAAAGTATGATATCAAAATAATCATCTTTAACTTATACTCTTATATGACACTACGTAACCACTAGGGTTATATTGTATTTCATGGGTAGTATGCCAATTAGAATCATACTTGGAGTGTTAAGTCTTAGATGATATTCTACTACTTTAACATATAAACAGAAGTTTAATATTAAAGGTTCGAATGAGTGCATATTTATATTTAGGTTATGTATTACATATTATTAAGTTCGATAATTCAAGTAGGAGGTAGAAGATTAAGATCTTCATTTAGGCACCTCAAGTTATTCATGGATGTCATGTATGGGGTAGGAAGAATAAGTTTCCGTTTAGGAACCCCTTGAATGTTCACCACTTCTCTTGATGTAAAAACAACCAAGGAGGGTCACGAACTAGGATTAGTATAATATAAACAATCTAACTAAGAGAAATCATCAAATCATGTGAGGATTGTATGTTTGGAACAACCCAAGTTGTTCCATAATCACTCTACATCAAGAACTAGCTCGAACATGACTTGTGGGTCAAAACACCCTAACAAAACAGAAAGTTTATGAGGTTTAATCCTCTGATTTAAGTGTCTCAACCATGTTTTTAAGCTTAACCAACCATAAGAGAGGTTGTAAGCATTAGGACATTGGTGTGAGATGTGTTAGACACAAGTTGGATGAAGTTTAAACAAGTTTGAAAGAGTATGTAACAAAACAGAAAGTTTAGGTCCTTTTTAGGGAAATTCCAAGCCTGATTTCTCCAAGGAAAAACCAAGGAATCAAACCCAAGGACATAACAAAGCAATAGAAGAAAGAATCAAGTGATTTGGAGTGAAAACAAGCAAGTTACACTCACTTTTGTAGAAGTGTATGAATCTGTCCAAGAACTCAGATTTGCTGCAGATTTAGAGTAAATTTGTGAAGTGTAACGAGTTGTGAAAGTGTAAAAAGGGTTAGAGAGGGTGTGTATTTATAGTGGAAGAGTTTAGAGTTGATTGGAGGTGATTAGAGGTGGATTAAAGGGGATTGGGTGAGGTTAAATCTTGGGATTTCGTGCAATAGCTGGAAGAAAACACACTTGCTGTCGAAACAAGGGCCTAGCGTGACGCGAGGAGGCTTGGCGTCACGCGGCGCCCTAGTTCCAACAAGTTTCTCTTTTGTTGCATTTTAGTCCCTGAAGTTTATGCTTGATGATTTTAGGTGCAAGTTTGATAGTTTAGGGGCTTGTTTTGACATATAAGCATAGTATAAGATAAAATCGAGCATGGCGTTCATAACCCAAGTATAATTGAGTGTATAAGTGTCATAATCAAGTGTCTTTCTCGTCCAAAACACGTTTCGTGCATAAGTCTACTTTAATTACAAGTTTAGCACATAGTTTCCAAGAATAACGATCTAACATCAATTGATTCACAAAATCGAACATACGAGCATATATAAAGTGTGTATAACATATTTGTAACAAAATAAGAGTTTCATTAATGATCCAAGTCTCGGTGTTACAACGATTACAAAGAATACAAAGTTTCTAAAAATAGAAATACGAACAAAACTTTCTATAAATGGAAAGTACAAAAGAGCCGGGCGTTACAGTCTCCCCTCCTTTAGGAAATTTCGTCCCGAAATTTAGGAAGACGTAGGGAGAAGATAGGGATACTTCGTTGATAGAGAAAACATGGATGTTGAGCGCGAGGAAACAATAAAGGAAAGTAAAATTTTATGGTGATGAACTTGCCATCAAAATTTTGACTGGAAACGACATAAATTCAAGTTTAATAACACAAGGTTTTACGCGAATAGAGGTAATAAGGTTGCTAATGAGAACGCGTATCCTCACTGTCTTCGTCGTCATCTTGGGCTTGCTGTCGTTCTTGATTCCATAGAGGACATTGTGGGCGAAGATGAGTAGTGTCTCCACACTTGTAGCAAGCGCGTACTTTGTTGACTGACTCTGTGTGTTGAAACTTTCGTTTCCTGCCTTCGCCACCACTTGCTTGGGCTTCATGGTCAGTGGTAATCTGATTGGCTATCTTGGTAGCAACCTATTTATCGCGAATGCGATTGTTGTTTAGGGAAGCAGCGAGGCGGTAAACAGCTTCAATATTATCGAGTTTGGCTACCTCGATGGTATCACGCATAGCAGAGGGTAACCCATTGATGTACTTCCTTATCTTGCGGTCGGTGGTCATAACGAGGTGAGGAACAATGAAGCTAAGTTGTTTGAAACGGGTGGTATAAGCTAGGTTCTCATCTCCCACTTGTTTTAGCACCCAAAATTCTTCCTCTAGCCTTTGTTGCTCATGCGGAGGGCAAAACTCGTCCATCATTAGGGCCTTGACTTCTTCCCACTCCAACGCATATGCCAGTTCGTTCGAACGAATGTTCCTTTCGTTCGTCCACCATTCAAGAGCTCGGGCTTGGAATACCCCAGTCGCACTACACGTTCTGAGCTCATTGGGGCAATCACTGTTGATGAACGTGACCTCCATGCTATCAAACCATTCGAGCATGGCGGTCACCCCATCATTGCCGGTGAATGGCTTGGGATTGCACGATGAAAAGTGCTTGAAGCTGAACGAAGCGGGCTTGCGTATTTCGACCTTAGAGTCGACGGAAGAGTGAGGTGTTTCAGAAGCTCGAATCTCGGAAATGACCTTTGGAATGACGCGCGCAAATTGATCGGCCATGAAAGCCATCATCTTCTTCGTAGCACGGGACTTTGACTTCTTAGACGAGTTGGAGTGACGAGAAGACATCTAAGATTCAAAAGAACGAATAGGTGAGACTTGATCATAATGTTTGTTTAAGAAAAATCGTTTGCATAAATTGATTCACATAGCATAAAGCGTCACATATCATAAAAGTTTCAAATTGATTCACATAACATAAAGAGTTTAGATGTCACATATAGCATAGTCATGAGTCCAACATAGCATAACATGGATAAATGAAAGCATTGTAAATTTAGTTTGTTCACGAGGGATTATTATTGTTTGTGATTGCGATAACGTGCGAAATGATTAAAACGACATTTTAAAAGGGATGAACGTTCAAGTATAAAATCACATATAAATTGAGATACATAAAAGAAAGGCTCAATAAAACATTGGATTGTTTCGGGTAGAGAAACGTCGACTATTCCAAAGTGGGTTGAAAGTTCTTTCGAATTAGAGAAAACGTGCTTTGGCCTATAGGTAAGATACTCTCGTCGAGAAGCGATTAACGGTATCTTACCCTTCCGGTTACTACACATCTCTAATCGATTGAAACAATCGGGACTTTGGCGAGATTGAAAATCGAGGAATGGGACTTAATCGACGAGATGCGGGTTTCACCCCTAGCTTGACAATTCTAAATGTGGTTGGTACTTGTCGGATCAAAATAAAATTTCGACACTATGACAAGGGTCCACTAGAGTTGAAATGGAAATTACCATTAAGTTGTGGATTTCACTCCTAGCTTAATGGTGAAATTTCGTGCAAAAAGAAATAGTTTAAGGTAGAATGAGAGTCGTTTACCAAATTGTGGGTTTCACGCCTATTTTGGTAAAGTTGTCTCGTTTGTGTTACAAGAGTATACAAATAAACAAAAGTGTATTCATGTTAACCTTAGGAAAGGCATATAAATTTAATCAACAAGAAGTGTAGCTAGGAAGCATGCATGGTAGAGTACAAAAGTTTTAAACAACACATAAGAGGCAAAATTCCTAAAACTATAGATTAGGGCAAAAGCATGGCAATTTTCCTAATTCCCTATAGTTATGGCTCTGATACCAATCTGTCACACCCCAACCGATGGCGGAAACATCGGGATGAGACGAACAAATTGCTCAAAACATCATAACACTATGTGACAATATTAAATAAAATTCAAATTTCATTGCAAGAACTAAATTGTCATACAACATGTAAAATGGAAATACAACATTGTTCAAGTTCAAATCAACGAAAGATAAATAGATTTAAGGTGTGTATCTAGTCCACCCTACACTTGTTTCATCAATCATCCATACTTCATTAATCAACCTGCAACATGTATTAAAATAGAGTTTCAATGCTAAGGCAATGAGCGAGTATACAAGTTTGTTTACATAGCATAATAGTATAAAAACTCAAATCCAACATGATCCATAATATGTGATTACTAGTATGCAATTTTGGCGTACAATATGATCAAACCCTAGAACACAACGCATAAAATAGCCTAATCCCAATCGTTCAGGGGGGTGGTAACTTAACAATACCCAAATAGAACAGCAGGCGGGGCGTTAATCCTATAACGCTATAATTGTTAAGGTGGGCGAACAAAGTCAATGAGCATATAACGTTCCAAATCGTTCATAGAGCATACAAGAATAGCAAGTAAGTCACATTAGTTTCATGCTTCGTTCAAAGATTGAGTATGTTTAGTTCAAAAGTTGTTTGCATAATTATACATGTTGCATCCCAAAGTGTAAAAGGGAAAAAGGGATCGAGTATACTCACGGTGGTTGCAAGCTTTCCTACTTGAAATTCCCGCGAGCGATTTGTTGGAGTAGATTAAGTTGGAGCACCTAGTCCTTCTACACGAGGAAACGTAGGTGTGTGAGTTTGGCATTCAACGGAAGATTATAATTTGGAGTTTAACATAACATAAAGTATGATATCAAAATAATCATCTTTAACTTATACTCTTATATGACACTACGTAACCACTAGGGTTATATTGTATTTCATGGGTAGTATGCCCATTAGAATCATACTTGGAGTGTTAAGTCTTAGATGGTATTCTACTACTTTAACATATAAACACAAGTTTAATATTAAAGGTTCGAATGAGTGCATATTTATATTTAGGTTAAGTATTACATATTATTAAGTTCGATAATTCAAGTAGGAGGTAGAAGATTAAGATCTTCATTTAGGCACCTCAAGTTATTCATGGATGTCATGTATGGGGTAGGAAGAATAAGCTTCCGTTTAGGAACCCCTTGAATGTTCACCACTTCTCTTGATGTAAAAACAACCAAGGAGGGTCACGAACTAGGATTAGTATAATATAAACAATCTAACTAAGAGAAATCATCAAATCATGTGAGGATTGTATGTTTGGAACAACCCAAGTCCATAATCACTCTACATCAAGAACTAGCTCGAACATGACTTGTGGGTCAAAACACCCTAACAAAACATAAAGTTTATGAGGTTTAATCCTCTAATTTAAGTGTCTCAACCATGTTTTTAAGCTTAACCAACCATAAGAGAGGTTGTAAGCATTAGGACATTGGTGTGAGATGTGTTAGACACAAGTTGGATGAAGTTTAAACAAGTTTGAAAGAGTATGTAACAAAACAGAAAGTTTAGGTCCTTTTTAGGGCAATTCCAAGCCTGATTTCTCCAAGGAAAAACCAAGGAATCAAACCCAAGGACATAACAAAGCAATAGAAGAAAGAATCAAGTGATTTGGAGTGAAAACAAGCAAGTTACACTCACTTTTGTAGAAGTGTATGAATCTGTCCAAGAACTCAGATTTGCTGCAGATTTAGAGTAAATTTGTGAAGTGTAACGAGTTGTGAAAGTGTAAAAAGGGTTAGAGAGGGTGTGTATTTATAGTGGAAGAGTTTAGAGTTGATTGGAGGTGATTAGAGGTGGATTAAAGGGGATTGGGTGAGGTTAAATCTTGGGATTTCGTGCAATAGCTGGAAGAAAACACACTTGCTGTCGAAACAAGGGCCTAGCGTGACGCGAGGAGGCTTGGCGTCACGCGGCGCCCTAGTTCCAACAAGTTTCTCTTTTGTTGCATTTTAGTCCCTGAAGTTTATGCTTGATGCTTTTAGGTGCAAGTTTGATAGTTTAGGGACTTGTTTTGACATATAAGCATAGTATAAGATAAAATCGAGCATGGCGTTCATAACCCAAGTATAATTGAGTGTATAAGTGTCATAATCAAGTGTCGTTCTCGTCCAAAACACGTTTCGTGCATAAGTCTACTTTAATTACAAGTTTAGCACATAGTTTCCAAGAATAACGATCTAACATCAATTGATTCACAAAATCGAACATACGAGCATATATAAAGTGTGTATAACATATTTGTAACAAAATAAGAGTTTCATTAATGATCTAAGTCTCGGTGTTACAACGATTACAAAGAATACAAAGTTTCTTAAAATAGAAATACAAACAAAACTTTCTATAAATGGAAAGTACAAAAGAGCCGGGCGTTACAATTTTAACGTAATACGCTTCCATCATCGACTTGTGTTTACGTCTATTATCAGACATATTGCTTATTTGATTCATCTGGGTACCTTTTCAGTTCGTCCCATTCGCCCCATCCTTACTACATCGGACGTAAATGTGTCCATCATAAGAAGTTCATGGTATCATGTGTTCACTACTTACTTGGCCAGAGTAAGCAATCAACACATGGTACACATGACCTTTTTATAATTTTCACATTACACCCCATGTAAGTAATGCCTCTAATCTTTCTACATTATTGATTTATAATAGCAAAACTTTATTCAATGGCTATTTAACTATTTTTAGTTTTACCCGTTTCATTCTTGAACATATACAATGTTTTCCTCTTTATCCAACTATTATATAATTACACTCGTTAATGTGGTTGCTACTTTTCTCAATAGCATGATATTGAGCATTTTCCACTTGGATAATTACCCCCGTCCAAGTTTCTATATGAACTAATCATATTATTTCTTTGTTATTCATCATCGTGGATAACACATGCTTCTAGTAAATTTCTCTTGAAAACATCATCTTGAATAGATATCCTATTCAGGTTTTCCAAGTTTTATCGTATATATGCAACCGTCATTCCCTACGTGTTTGTTGCATATTACTACTTGTGCGATTAAATTAAAAGCGTGCACCTGGTAATGCTTGCCCTAACGGGCTTTCCATGCCATTAACCTTGTTCGCGATCGTCACGCGGTTTAGGTCTTTGTTGAGCATGCTTTGCTCGTCATACTTTGGACCGTCCCTTTGTCAGATCTGCAATTTGTTAAACTCCCGCTATCTTCGGATGCGAGTGTCCTTCAACTAAAACATTTATAAGAATTAGTAATTTCGACTTTGATGAACGCCCGTATTATAATACAAGGCTTTTCCACTATACGTATCAACACACGTAATTTTGTTAACTATATCTATCCTTTATCGATTTAATTGGGGTAACGTGTATTACACGATAACCCTATGTGTTGTTCACAACACCTTAGTCATACTAAACTATTAATATATATACACTTACCGTATTTGCGATCAAGCCTCAAATCGAACACGCTTTACTTCTTTAACCATGAGCTCGGATTACCAACTTGTAATACCCTTACTATTATTTTACGGTTTTCGTATAGTTTACGAAAATAAACATGTAATTATAATTACATAAACAATAAAATACATGTTAATTAAAACTTTTCTAAATTTTAAAACATTGCATCTTGATTGATAAAAATTCGTCGTTTAAAAAAAATAACGACGAAACTGTGTTTGGAAGCTTGTAACTGCATCGTGTTCGGTTCTTCGTTAAGCTTGATCTTCATCCGGGAAGTCTTGGCATACATCTAAGATCAAAACCAACTTAAAAGTTAGTTTTGTTAACTTATAAGCAAGTTTAAACAAGTTCCATAATCAAATTAAAAAAAAAATAATTTTTTTGGATATATATGTCTCTCGCGGCACGCGAGAGACACTTCTGCTTTTGTCGCGTGCCGCGATGCGTGTCGCGTGTCGCGCCCCTATCATTGTGACCCGTCGCGTGGCGTGGGGAAGACTGATTTCCAGCGGGTTCGTTACTGAAACCTGCATTTTGCCAGTTATAGTTTTAATCCGAAATCTAACTTTGAAATGTCATAACTTTTGATTTACATATTCGATTCACGTGATTCTTTTTCCTACGTGTCCGTAATTTGATTTTCCATCATATGGAGTTAAAATTTCAACATTTGAATTAATAAAATTCTAAATTTTTAAGCATTCAGCTTATTGTTCAAATTCAACATTTTGACCCGTTCGTATTTAAAACCACCAACTTGTTTCTTAAACAACCCACTACATACATCAATGTAGTTAACTCAAGATCTCTAGCTCGGGTTCATACTTTCTTATGAAATACGCGGCTAGTACATAAGCTATGCGCAAAATAAATCCTTTTTGACCCATTTATGGGATTTTAAGCGATTTAGTCTAAAACTCGCTCTTTTTTTTTCACACTTCATAATTCCATATTCAAATTATCTACCTATATTCCATAATCATAATGCAAGTTCCTAAACAACCCATATGGGTTGTCCCATATGGGTTGTTTTCCCAATTTACCCATCAAGAGCTTTTTGTTCAATTTTAGTCCCTCATTTTACGACGAAGGACTTCCACTAATTAATTGACCAAAATACCACTTTCAACTATAAATCTAATTATGCGTACCTGGCTCGGGTCATAGGATTGACCCGTTTACATACCTTTTGCTTTAAATTTTTTAGTTAAAGCAACGCAAACATATGTTATTTCCTGTGATCACAAAAACTCAACAAGTGGTTATCAGTTATTAATGTCAAATGGTATTAACACACCATTTGACCCGTTTAGTCGAAATGACCATTTTTCAACATACGATGGCATTTTTAATACCATCTCGCCCCTTGAACCTATTCCGGTTTGCACCGTGAGTTTTATTTACTTAAAAGACATTTTCTCAAATTGTTTGACCCATTATAACTTTCACTAAATGATGTCCTTTCAAATCTTTTATCTATTCGTTAATCCATACCCGGATTACTACTTTACCATTTTACCCGCCACGTTTACACCATAACATAGTGTTTTCAAAATTTTAGATTTGTTTATCATCTCACATCAGGTTTACCTTATTTACCCTTTTTACCATAATCTATGGTTTTTGGCATTCTCACTTGTTCCGACCCGCATTTTATCGTGCCGGAACATCTTACTTCATTTACATAGTACTATTCATATTCTATACTCACAATAAGCATTTGGTAAATAATAGAAGGGGCGTAAGCTTTACTTACCTTGCATCCGGTTATGCTTTTCCGCGTGCTCAATCCGTTTGACTCGCTTCCTTCCCAAGCTTTCATCTAGCTTGTTAAGCGTCAACTATTATTATAATTCATAAGACGGTTAGATTAGTCATTATCAATTATGACTATTCCACGTTACGTATTTCATATAAAAAATATCATTCATTGTACGTCGGTTTGGCTTTTAAAAAGTCAAATGCCCATTAGCATATAAAATGCACATTCAAGTTTATCGACTAGTTTAGGCATTCTCAAATTACCCGGTAGGAGTTCTTTTAAGCCACTGTTTTAACTATTTTTTTTAACATCATGTTAATTTAGCTCTCGTTTAACAAGAATAGTTTCTCCTTTCGTTATGCAAGATCTACGGATTTTCATTCATAAGTAAAAACTCGTTTCATCACTTTATTAGGCATTCATCCGAATACCAAATCTAATTAAGTTCTACATTCAAACGAGTAGACACGCGATTTCACTTAGGCATTTTAACAAACACCTAGAGGGCATGATTTTTATACATCTTTTGTCTAGTTCATGACTAACATTTTAACCAAGCTTTAACATCAAAATCAAGCTTCTATGTCTACTGTACATGAACAACATCTAGAACTTATATCATGTCATCAAATTTCACATAGTTATCATCACTTTTCAAGTGTTCATCCTAATACCATAAAACCCACTTATTTCATACTTCACTAGTTGACTAATCACTAGTTTATGGTACAAATTCAACAAGTTTGCATCTAGGGTTTTGTTCCCAGACTTATACTCACATTAACTTTACTAAAACATTCAACATTCATGCAAGAATTTCGTTCTTGAATGTTAATCAAAATTTCAAAATTTCACCAAATAAATAAATTCAACATACCTTGTGATCTCCTAGCTTGGGTGATCAAGAATTTATTAAAAGCCCAAATTTTTAGCTTGATTTCCCCTTTGATTTGAGCATTTCTTTGCAATTTAGGGTTCAAGGGAAGAACCTTTTCTTGGCTGGTGAAAATGTCGACCAGAAACACAATTATGTGTGTGTTTTTTTGTGTCTAAGTTATTTTAAATAACTCAGTTTCAAATTTGCCACTTTTAGTCTCTCTATTTTTTTTTTGTTAGTTAGTTATGAAGTAGGTCACAACCTACTTAATTCCAACATTATCTCTTTTTACTAACTAGGTTAAAAATTCCTAGTTAACTTAGTGGGTTCGGGAAAATTATAACTCGTTTTATTTTAAGTCCCATTAATCCGGGCTTCTTACAAACTTTGTTTTCTCTAAATTCTTCTTTTTAATTAATATTTAGGATTATTTATTTAAATCCTAATATTCACCGGGTTAAATTTTACCATTAACGGTATTTCACCCGTTCATTAATATTAATGTGGTTTGGCTATCAAACCCGTTTCCGGGGTGTTACAACTGGTTTCTTCACAAAATGTAAGGTTTCGTTCACTTGCAAGTCTTCGACGGGAACCTGAAGTTCTTCATTGGCCAAACACTTTCTGAGGTTAGATAGGTGGAATACCGGATGTACACTGTTAAGTTCCTATGGTAGGTCGAGTCGGTACGCCACATTACCAATCCTTTCGATTACCGTGAAAGGACCCACGTAGCGAGGGGCGAGCTTTCTCTTCTTATCAAAATGAACCACTCCCTTCCAGGGAGATACTTTGAGCAGTACTCGATCTCCAACACCAAATTCCAGAGGCTTACGCCTTTTATCAGCGTAGCTCTTTTGTCTGCTCCTCGTCTTGACCAAGTTATCGCGGATTTGAAGGATCTTATCCGTCGTATCTTGAATGATCTCAGGGTAGCTCTTTTGTCTGCTCCAACCTTAGTATCAATGAATTTTGAGCTGAACTATTATGTCAAATTGATTGTTAGATCGAATTTGACTGTCCATGCTCTGATACCAATTGTTAGGATCTGAGGCTTATCATGATTGTATTTGTTTGTAATAATTGAACAATGAATGAAAGTGAAACAGAGATCTAATGCAGCGGAAATGGTAACAAACTTTACAACACAATCAAAGAGAAATAGTTTTTAGTAAACATATGTTCTTCATTAAGTCGAATGATTACAAAAACATAATGATTGCAATGCTTACATACTAAAACTCCCCCTCAGCCTGATGTTCACTGGCTGATCGTACAAGATGAATGGATTGGAGGAGAAGACTCTCTCACACCTCCCCATAGAATAGTGCAAACTATTCTTTTTATAATACATATCAAACCACTGAAGCATCTAAGTTGACGTCTCCATGAAAGTGACATTTAACCACCTAACAACCTCTAACAACTGTTCTATACAAACACTGTTATCTAACTACTGCTATGCTAATAACTGATTACAATACAAAAGGAAAACAAACAACTGATTCTTCATACCACTGCTTCAGCCCTAGCAATGCTTTGGTCTTCAGCAGTACTTGAACTAAATCAGTAGATTGACTAAGCAGCACTTTGTCTTCAATAGTCTTTTGGAAACAACAGTTGTTGTAGACCATCAGTAGTTATAACAGATTAGTTCTTAGGGGCAGCAGTTGTTTAGAATCACTTTTAAGGGGAAAGTTTAGTGCAAACTACTGCTTATGATGTATCCATTGCTCTGAACTAGTTTTGGCTTTACATCATCTGTTCCTCTGTAGGGTTCAATCCCAACAATCTCCCCCTGGAACAGATGATGCCAAAACCCTTCATTATTCTGGATCTTTATTGTCTCATCAGAAGTTCCCTAACTTGTCCTTTAAATTGTAATTCAAAGTCCATGGAACTTGTGTCATCCTCATCCCTACACAGTATAAGCTCAAGGAGATCTTGTAGATCTTCAACACCCAGGCCCAATGCTTGTTCCCTTGATATGTGCTTTATTTCACCATTGGGTCTGATCAACGTCAATACATGGGTCTTTTGATCAGACATCCATTTTAGTATTTTTGAACCCAATGGGTTTCTTGGGAGAGGTTTATTTGAAGATGAGTTTGGAGATGATGGCCTGTTTAATAATTTGTTGGCAGCATTTTGAAGTTTTGCTGAGCTATCTTCTTCTAATGCCATTTTCTTAATAGCTTCTTTAAAATACTCAGCTTCTTTTTCTTTCTCTTCTGCATCAGTCAGCTGTTGCCTCTTCCTTTAGTTTAACACAATGACAGAGGTATCTGCTGATGTGAATAATGGTTCAGAAGTGTGGACCTGCTTCTTTGGCTTATAAATGGTTTCGTACTCAGTCTTATTTGGTAAGTTAGGATCTGTCATTCTCCTTTTTCTTAGCCTTTCATAAGCTTCATCTGTATATTGCTTTGTCCATTTTGATATGGCTTTGGCAGTTCCAACCTTTGCATCAACCAATTCTTGCTTCTTTCGTTTATACTCCAGGGTAAGATCATCAATGGCCTTTTTGTATTTACTTCAGTTTGGTGCTGACCTTTTCATACCTGGATCATTTTTTATCCTCTCAATTATGTTTACCTCATGCTTTAAAGCAATGAGTGGCCATTCACTGAACTGTTCTTCTTTAGCTGGATATAATTTTTCTCTCATGATGAATGTAAGACAATCCTTTCTCATTTCCTTTTGTAGGCCAGCTTCTGGTGGCAGATTATACATTTCTTTGCTCAGGTCTCTTGCATAATCCTCCAATATTTTAACCTTAGTGAGCAAAAACTGTGTATAACTTGAAATTTCATTGTCACTTTTCCCTTGGCATTCAAGTCTGGCTCTGGTATTAGCTTGCCTGGCTTTGAGTTTTAAATATGCATCGATGTTGGCTGGATCTCTATAACCAATTAAAGAAGGAAATTTTCTTTTTGAAGGATCATCCACTGTGTAGAATTGTCTCATTTCATTCTTTACAGCTTCCAATTCTAGTGGATAAGTGCAGCTATTGGAGTTATATCAGCAGGGTCATAGCCTTCAAGAATTTTTGGATCTTTTATTGGATTGGCTAGAGTTGGTGGAATGAATGGTCGTGTTGGAATTACATTGTAGGGTACAGATGAGAGGGGAACGGGTGCTGGTACATCTTCATCATTTACCTGAAGTTTTCTTTTTCTGGTGTAAGTTTTATTTGGTGAAGGAGTGTTTGTTGGTGGTTTTTTAATTGGAGTGAATATGGCTTGAAGTGTAGTGGTGGTGTTTTGACTAACAGATATTGAGACAACAGGTGTTTCAACTACTGTTGTCATTACAACTACTGATGTGTCAGTAGAAGTCTTCTGCACTTTAGCAGGTGGCTGTTTTGGTGGTGAGAATGTTTTTGGTGGTGATGGTATTTTTGGTGGGGCAATGGTTGAAGTGGGAGCAGTTGTTGTAGTGGAAGTGGTGGTTGTAGGGTTAACAACTGCTGAAACCACTGAAGTACCAACAGTTGTTGATACAACAGGTGTTACAACAGCTGTTGTTTGGAAGATTGTTGTGTGGAGCTTTTGGGAGGTTGAGAAGTGTGTTTTGTTTTTCTGGAAGGTGTGGTTTTGGGTTGCCTCACTTTTCTAGTGGGCTGTTTTCTTTTTGGCTGAGGATTTTCTTCATCCTTAGGCTCTGAAACACCCTAAACTTCCTTTTCCATAAACACTTTCTTTTCTTCTTCAAACCTGGACTTGCCCTTTGCCTCTCTATCCCTTTTAACCTTTGCATTTTCATCTGCAATGGCATTAGTGGTCACATCAATCTTTTTGGACCCATCTGGCTTGGGGATGTCTGCAAGCATGCTTGATTTATCAGGTGCAATGTAGATGCCATCTTCATATCCCCTTTTTCTCAACTGCTTCATCTTCTCCCCCTTTTTGGCATCAGCTGGTGGTGGGTTGTCCACAAAAATGATAGAGGGAGAAGCAGTGCCAGTGGTGTTTAATAAATGGGCCTTGATAGCCTTGATATCTGCTTGTGTGTCTTTAAACCTTGCTTCCATGGCATTTCTGATCTTTTGAACCTGAATCTCATGTTGCTGATCAGCTAATTACCTTTGATGGATGAGCAATGGTTGAACCAGATTCCAGAGCTCATTTGCAGCAGGTGCAGGTTGTGGTGCAGGTGCTTGAGCTGGAGCAGCAGTGGGTGGAACCTTTTGAACTTTCAACAACTGTTGCAGCATGTCTTTAATTTCTGCAACAGATGTATCCAGTTTTTCAACTCTAGCCGTCAATTCTTGGTACATTAAATCATCACCCAACTTAATGGGATCATCTGATTTCCCACCTGCAGTGGTTGTATCAATGTTTGACTTAGGGAACGAATTCCAAAAGTCATCCATTGATGCCCCTTGTTCTTGGTACTGGGGTCTTCTTCCTTCAGCACTTGATAACCTTTTGATGGTACCAGTGGTCAAAATAAACTCACTAGTGGATATCAGAGGTGTTATAGAAGGAATTGCCTTCAAGGGAGTCTTATTGATGAAACAACTGGCCAAATGTAGATCTGTTGATCCAACACTTGTAGTTGCTGCTCCACTTGAACTACTGACAGGAATTACAGGTAATTCCTGCAGTGTAACCTCCTCAGATGTTGGTGGGTTAACAGTGGTAAAGACACCAGATTCAGTCACTTGTTGGGGTATGTTCTCAATGACAGGTAATTGAGAAGAACTGTTTTGTGTCTGGGCAATATCAACTGCATCCAACAAAGGTAATATTTGTGGTGGAATTTGAGCTGTGAGGTTGGGTGTAGAAAGCGAATTTGCCCCGGGAAGTGGGTTGTGGATGATAGAATCAAGCGATTCTAGAGCATCATAATTTGGTGTCTCTGTGCTTACAACCTGATCTTTTTGTGAAGATGCAGGAGGAGTTTGAGGTAATGGTGGAGATCTTTCTTCCATCTGCTGTGAGGAAGTAGCAGCAGTGGTTATTGGTGACTTTGGTGTTGTCACAGGTATTTGCTCTGGGATCTCATCTTCCAAAGTTACCTTTTTTGTGGGTTTGGGGGGCTTTTTGGATGATTTCTTTTTGGGCTTTTTGGTATGGTAGGTGTGGGTTTCATAGCAGTGGTTGTGCTACTATGATCACCTGGAGCAATGGGCTCAGCAGTAGATACCTGAGGAGCAGTGGTAGCTGCTAAAGTCTGCTCAGGTACCTCTGCTTGTGTTTTGGAAGGTTTTAACATTCTTGTGAATGTTTTTACAGTTAAACTGTTTATGTGAAGAGGAGCACCCTGTATGAGCACATGGGCATTATATTTTGAAAACTTTTTCTTAAAATAACAACTCAAAAATCTAGGAAATAATAAGAAAGCCTTTTCATCAACATTTTTGACCAAGTCATTAAAAATTACTTGGGAGTAATTAAAATTTTCTTCTTGCAAAATAGCATACCCCAAGTATTGAATTTTTAATGCAATTTCATTGAATGCCGTGGTCTTATTAGATACACACAAAAGAAGAGTGTGAAACGAAAATCTCATGGCAGGAGAAAAGCTGCCTTTCTGTAGAGTATCTTTCTTCATTTGTTCATCATAACCTCTTTCCTGAAAATCATTTTGATACTCTATTTTTGGAAAAGAATTTTACCTTCATGATCGTTGAGTTCAAAAACTTCAGAAATACTTTGAGGTGTAATGGAAAATTTTACACCCTTTATTGAAGAATTTATAGCTACAACCTTTTTGTCCACCGTTTCAAGAGTTGCATTTTTCCAAAACTCCCTTTGAGTAGCAAGGTAGACGGTTGCATCGTAGGTTAGCAAAGTTTTGTACTTTGTGGATGAAAGTGTGTCGATGATGGAATCAAAGGTTGTGGTTTCACTAGGTTTGTCAAAAATACCCAAGTAATTGTGTGAATATTTGAATGGAATCTCAATCGTGGTTGAATCTTTTTGTTTGGTTTTACTGGATTTTTTCACCATGATTGAATCGGAGATGATGAAGATGAAGTGAAGATGATGAGAGTTGTGAGAATATTTGGGGAAAACTGTTTTAGAAAGGAATTTTGATTTCGATTCGACAGTGAAAACCCTATTTGGGGGTTTTGATCAGGGTTTTATAAGGGAAAAAGTAGATGCTGACGTGGCAGCGGTTACAAAGATCTGACAGCCTAGTACTGACCACGTGCCAACCTCTGATGAAGGATGAATAATGGAGGACAGTTGTTTAGGAAACCACTGATGAATCAATTACTAGTGGTTTATAAAGGTGAAATAAAAGCAGTGGGTGACTATAACTATCAGTGGATAGCTTGGGTCAGTGGTTTAAAACACTGATTTTGAACAACAGTGATTACCAAGGAGATGAGAGAACATAGGTTGACTTTCAGCAGTGGACAGTTTTGAATCAGAACAGATGTTTGAACCAAAAACAGTGGTTATGGCAGACTTTTAAGGATTTAATGAAAAATTCATTTTTAACTGTTTTTAAGGATGGATTTTTTATTTTCTAAAAACATTTTAATGCTTTTATTCATAGAAAAACAAGATTTTGCTTGTTATTCCATGTTTAGCATGCCAATCCTAGAGATCAAGCTTTCAAAGGTGGATGTGTCTAATGCTTTTGTTAGCACATCTGCCAGCTGATCTTTAGCTGGTACATGGTGCAGAGAAATCAAACCATTTTCATAGCAATCCCTCACAAAGTGATGTCTGATGTAAGGTGATGATGGACCAAGGAGATGTTGAATTTTTTTTAATGATATATCTCAGCTACCTGATATTCCTGCATAAAAGAAGTCTTTTAAGCAATTATATCAAAATCCAATAACATATTTTGAAATGACCAAAACAGATAGACTTTTCAGCTTGTAGCAGCATCAAGGTATTCTTCAATCAGTGGTTGTGATAACATCTGCTGTTGGTGCATAATCGGAATAACATGAGCCTTGACAACCATGCTCCAACATATGCTATGTTCTTTAAGGGCCCACTTTTTACCAATTTGACTCTCATCCTTTGGTAGTGGTACAAGTTTTCAGACTTGGTTTCCCTGAACTGTTGAAATTCCTCTTACATGACCACTATCCAACTTTCTGTCTTTTAGTACCCCATGGTACATGACTTGTTGATGGAATGATATGGTGCCAAGGAAAGGGCAATTGTTTTAGGATGACCTTTTTTACGAATCCCTTTTCAAATGATGTTGTCAGGTTTTTGGTAAAATGGATGAGGTTTATAAAGGATTTTATTTACAAAAGGTAAGGATGGAGATGTAACTCATCTGAGCTAACAACTGGTGGTGACTTTTGATGATCCAACAGCTGTTTGAAATGATTGTGAGAGGATATGAAGGATAGGATGGACAACTGAAGATCTTTTAACCATTTTTGATGGAGTTAATCAATCAGTGGTTAAAGAAAAAAATAATGGTAAGGATTTGAAAGCTACTTTGGTCAAACACTATTGTGCATCAGTGGATAAGCTTTGACAGTTGTTTTGGACAACTGCTGCTCTGATGATGAATGTGAAATACCTGCAGAGTTAATTTCTTGACAAAGATACATTTTAAATGCAAATTTATCAAGATTAACATAGCAAGCAAGGTTTACAGGAAGCTTAATGAAAATTTCCACATGCCCCGCCCTTGCTTTAAAACACTTTAGATCTAGGCAGTGGTTAAGTATCCCAGATGATTACCATACTTTACTTTGACCATACATTTTGTGTTTTAACCTTTTGACAGTTTTAGAATAAAACATGTACAGCCAAAATTTTGCAGGTTGTTAACAATCAGCTTTGGTTATTAATTTGAACTAGAGTTTATGAATGAAATGACTCGAATATAACACCATCTCCTTTTGATTCATTTTCAAGGACTATATCACCCTAGACAAAAATAAAAGGGTTCTGCATCCTGACAGGAGTTTGAAATTTTACTATCAAAAACCAGTAAAAGTACAAAATATATCATTCTTAAGAGAAAAATGAAGAATAATATATCCTGAACAAAAAACTTTGTCACAAAAAGAAAGGTTTTCTGAGAACAAAATCAAAAGGATCTAATGTATATTCCAAAAACAATCTAACCTATAGTTAGATCTGAGTCACTGTAATCTTTCTTCTTTCCCTTTTTACCCTTCCCATAGATGAGTACTGAGGAACTTACTGGAGGGTTTTTAAGGAAAAATACTTAATCTAAAAACATTTTTCAGCAAAGTTTTGGGATGATTTAATCATTTTTGCACAAGCCTATACCAAATTTCACATTACTCATGATCTGGACTTCTAAATATCAACACATAACCTTTGTAGGATCCTACTCTTTTATCATAAGTGATTTGAATAGATTCCACCTCCTTTTAACAACTCTGGTATTTTCTACCAGAAGTTTGGAGTTGATCCCTAGTTTTGTTTGATGTATATTCTGTGACTGCTAATTTTCTTATAGTATTTCAACAAATTGATTTGATCCCCCCCCCCTTTTTTGAGGATTTTCAACCTCTTTTTCAACATATAAGATATAATAACTAAAGTTTTATGTTACCTCTTTTTATATTAACGAAGACACTAATGCTTTTATCAGACACAGTCCTTCGTCAACATGAGGTGACACCTTAGCAGCAGCCATGATGGTATCATCATAGTTTCTCAACATGAACACTGAATCTATAATGATTTGATTCATGATACTCCAGTGTTACGTGACTCCTATGTGATAGGTAACATCTTGGTTGTTTTACAGAGTTTTTGAATAATCAACTTTGGACGTGATTAATCGTTACTCTGCTTTTCAAAGAATACGACCAACCTTAGTATCAATGAATTTTGAGCTGAACTGTTATGTCAAATTGATTGTTAGATCGAATTTGACTGTCCATGCTCTGATACCAATTGTTAGGATCCAAGGCTTATCATGATTGTATTTGTTCGTAATAATTGAACAACGAATGAAAGTGAAACAGAGATCTAATGCAGCGGAAATGGAAACAAACTTTACAACACAATCAGAGAGAAATAGTTTTCAGTAAACATATGTTCTTCATTAAGTCGAATGATTACAAAAACATAATGATTGCAATGCTTACATACTAAAACTCCCCCTCAGCCTGATGTTCACTGGTTGATCGTACAATATGAATGGATTGGAGGAGAAGACTCTCTCACACCTCCCCATAGAACAGTGCAAACTGTTCTATTTAAATACAGATCGAACCACTAAAGCATCTAAGCTGACGTCTCCATGAAAGTGACATTTAACCACCTAACAACCTCTAACAACTGTTCTATACAAACACAGTTATCTAACTACTACTATGCTAACAACTGATTACAATACAAAAGGAAAACAAACAACTGATTCTTCATACCACTGCTTCAGCCCTAGCAGTGCTTTGGTCTTCAGCAATACTTAAACTAAATCAGTAGATTGACTAAGCAGCACTTTGTCTTCAACAGTCTTTTGGAAACAGCAGTTGTTGTAGACCATCAGTAGTTATAACAGATCAGTTCTTAGGGGCAGCAGTTGTTTAGAATCACTTTTAAGGGGAAAGTTTAGTGCAAACTACTGCTTATGATGTATCCACTGCTCTGAACCAGTTTTGGCTTTATGACGTGTGCAAAATGCAACATATAAATTACATCAAATATGGCATAAAACTGACCCTTTTTTAGTACTAATGTTGGAAAAAGTGTGTTTTTGTCTTCCTTTTGTATTTTCAGGATTAAATGAGCTCAAATGAACAAAAGAAGCAAAAAGGCAGCTAAATCTAACATGAATACAAGAAAAGGAACAAACGTGGCATGCCCGACCCCCCGACAGCATCTTCCCAACAAAAACAAGAGAACAGAAGCCTGAACACGCCCCGTGCTCAGTGAGCACGGGGGCGTGCCCAAGTGTCAGCAGAAAAGACAAAGCTGTAGAAGCTTCTATCACCCACCACGGGGGCGTGCACAGCGGACACGGGGCCGTGGTCAACTCTAAGATTCGCAGAATCTGGGGAAATCTTGATAGTACAGATACGTTTCTGCACGCGGGGGCGTGCCCAGCGGACACGGGGGCGTGGTCAACTAATGCAGACAAACTGCAATTAATGAAGAAAGAGAAGGAAGGTGGACATGAGGCCGTGCCCAATGGACACGGGGTCGTGCCCGAGCCTCTGTTCAGCCTATAAATAGGGGTGCTTGGCTCATTTGCAAACCATCCCTTGGCACACCACCTCTCTCACACGTCACCCACCACCCACCACCATCACAACACCATCATCCACCACCATCATCCATCGTCCATCATAGAGTGTGTGAGTCGTCTCGGGATCCAAGATTGATCGTAAGAGTTCTTGACAATCAAAGGCCATGTTTGCTTAAGTCTCTTACATCACTTGGTGAAGACAAGTGTCTAGTGTAATACTTTTTTATTTTTAATATTTTCACACTTTTTATTTGGTTATGTATTAATGACTTTAATAACGATTTTCTTATGTTGAAGGTGATTCTTCCTTATCGTTTGTCCGTGGTGTATTGGTATTATTTTACTGTCTATATAAAATAAAAGATTTTCACCATTCATATCTCCACGGTCTATATGGAGATATGTTGGCTACCTGGTCGGGGGTTAAGGGAACGGTTTGGTAAGAGTCTTGCCTTGTTCAGTGTATAGATGCTGCAAGGACCTGGGTCAAATTTAGTAGGACCTCCTTCAATACCCACCGGTATTGGATGGCGGGGGTCCAAACTCTTTGATCCCCTCATATGTAAGCTACTATTAATACTTTAAACCGGCTACTTAGGACTGTATCCCTGCTGACTCAGACTACTTAGCCGAGGGTAACGTCACCTTCAAAAGAGGGGCATACCACAATATGCATTAATAACTTAATTAATTATCTTTCAATAATCCGACCCTTTAGGATTGTATCCTTGCTGACTCAAACTACTGGGTTGAGGGTAACGTCACCTTCAAAAGAGGGGCCTACTACAATAACTAAGATAATCTCTTAAAAAGTGCAAAAGTGCGGAAATAATCAAAGGTTACACTAAACACGAGTCGGAGCCAAGTGATTCATCTTGTCTATCTGTTTTTATTTTTATTTTATTTTTCAGCATTTTAGTTAGTTTTTATTTTTCTAGTTTAAAAACATTTTTCTAACTTTTTGATTTGATTAGACGTTGAGGATAAACCGGCATTAAAAGCTCTTGTGTCCTTGGACGACCTCGGTATCTTGCCAACACTATACTACGCTCATGATGGGTGCACTTGCCCATATGTGTGTTTGGTGTTAGTAAAATATCGTGTTTTATAAATTTAAAATTTGACTAATGTGTAAAAAGGGGTTTAAAATATACATTAAAAACATATACACACTCACACACATCAAGTTTTTGGCGCCGCTGCCGGGGACACAAGGATTTTAAGAAAGTTAGGAATCAACGGCCTAATCGTTTTTTCTTATTTTTCTGTTTTTTTTTTCAGTTTCTGCAGAGCTCAGCACGGGTCGTGCCTGGTCGGACACGGGCCGTGCCCAGCATTGTTACTGGCAGTTTTTATTTTCCGAGTTACAGAGAGTTGAGCACGGGGCCGTGTCGGTGCAACACGGGGCCGTGTCAAACTCCCCAGTAACAGGGATCCGGAAAACAATCACTGTATCTCCGACCACGGGCCGTGTTCACCTGAGCACGGGGCCGTGGTGAACCTTCTGACCAACGTTCTTTTCTGTTTTTATTGCAGGACTTGGAACCCAGACGCCACATCTGAACATTCCACGTAGTGTATGAGCTCCAGTTCTAGTAGAGACATAAAAGAACCTGTAGAAGAACCCGAACGCTTTCTTAGAAAAAGACTTAAAGCTAAAAACCAAGAGAAAGTTTCGGGGGACCCACCTCCAATGGCGGACCAACGTACTCTCATGGATTACTTACGCCTCACCGTAGGTAATCTAGGCGCCGCTATCAATGCACCGAATGTCGAAGCCAACAACTTCGAACTTCGGCCACACTTGATACAGATGCTTCAAAACTCCGCAACCTTCCATGGACTTGCGGACGAGGATCCCCATCTACATATTACTAATTTCTTAGAAATATGTGATACCTTTTGGATCAATGGAGCATCAAACGACGTCATCCGCCTTCGTATATTTCCATTTTCACTAAAAGACCCTGCTAAGGCTTGGCTTAATACCCTCCCAGTTGGCTCGGTAAACACCTGGGATGAACTAGCCCAAAAGTTTCTATATAAGTATTTCCCTCCTACTAAAACGGCTAAATTAATGACTGAAATTAATACATATTTACAAGAGGATGGGAATCCTTGTATGAAACTTGGGAAAGGTTCAAGGAGCTACTAAGAAAATGTCCTCATCACGGTCTTGCAGTATGGCAACAAGTATCCACTTTCTATAATGGGTTGTTGCCACACACAAGACAAACACTCGACTCTAGCTCCGGGGGACTTTTAGGTAATCGTCGCCCAAATGAAATTTATAATCAAATTGAGGAAATTGCTCAAACCAATTTTCAGTGGCACACTCCCCGAGGCAATAAATCTATTGCCCCGGGCGCTAGAGATGGCAAAAACAGCATCGGTCATGGCTTGTGAGGGGTGTGGTGGGCCACATGAAAATTGGAGTTGTATGAAAGATATAGATGATCATCCAGAATCGGTAAACTACATTGATAATAGACCTAGGTCGTCGGGTCCTCCAACGGGTACCTACAACCAAGGATGGCGTAACCACCCTAACCTTGGTTGGAGAGAACCCGGCAATACTAGTAACCAACAAAATCTAAACCAACGAACAAACTTTCAACAACCACAAAATTTCTCTTAACAACAAGGTGGACGAGAAAGGCTTGAAGATACTGTATCTCGCCTCATCTCTGACACCGAAAAGAAAAACTCGGATCGATTTCAGCAATTGGAATCAAATTTCAGAAATCAACAAGCTAGCATTCAAAACATTGAAAAACAATTAAATCAAATAGCTCAAAATTTCTCCGAGAGACCATAAGGCGCGTTACCAAGTAATACCGAAACCAACCCAAAGGCGCAAGTACATCTCACCACATTGAGAAACCGAACCGTGGGTCCCGAGGAGGCTCCATTAACGCCAGCTGAAAGAAGCCAATCCAGCCATACCACAACTCCACCCACGTCCAAACCAGAGAAGGCTTCTCCACCAATCCAAGAGCCTACTAAGACTCCCCCAGTTCCATGCCCCGGTCGGTTAATTCGTCAAAAGACCGATGAGCAATTCGCAAAGTTCAAAAATCTATTAAAACAATTGCATGTTAACATTCCATTTATCGAAGTCCTAACTCAAATGCCTAAATATTCAAAATTTATGAGGGACTTCCTCACTCATAAAAGGAAAATTGAATCATTGCAATTAGTTAATTTAGGCGAAGAATGCTCCGCCTTACTACTCAACAAACTCCCACAAAAGAAGATTGATCCTGGAAGCTTCACAATTCCTTGCTCAATTGGGGAATCCCCCATTCGCAACGCACTAGCCGATCTCGGGGCTAGCATCAACCTCATGCCTTCATCAATTTTCAACCGACTCGGCTCAGGGAAAACAAGCCCTACAAAGATAAGTATACAACTCGCCGATAGATCCGTCAAATATCCACAAGGTGTCACTGAAAATCTTTTGGTCAAAGTTGGCGAATTTGTCTTTCCGGCCGACTTTGTCATACTAGATATGGAGGAAGATGCCGAAGTACCACTCATCCTAGGGAGGCCATTCCTAGCTACGGCCCAAGCGGTGGTAGACATGAATGATGGAACACTAACATTGAGGATTGGGGACGAGGAAATGAAGTTTGGAGTTGGAAAAAGAGTAGAAGACGACGACCCGGTCAACTACATGAAGGTCATAGACTCAAGTTTGGATGACGCTCTCCGACGGTGTAGCATGGGATGCAAAACATCCCACTTGGGTAACATATGACCAGACTTTGGGTCTAGCCAAGGACCCTTATAAACGTGGCGCACCATGGAGGCATTCCGCGGAACTATCCTTAGCTTAGTTTAGATTAATTTAAATGTTTTCTAGTTTGGTTTAATTTGCAGGAATAAAATACACTCAAGATGGTGAAGGATACCAAGGGAAACTTGAACCAGCACCCCATGCACAAAAACAGGGCCACCCGACAAAGTTTTCTTCATTACAGCAAGTTCAGCACGGGGCCGTGCTCTCCCAACACGGCCCGTGCCCAACCATCTGCAGAAAATGCCCAGTTCAGGTAACTGGACACGGGGCGTGCTCACCGAACACGCCCCCGTGCCCAGGCTTTTGTTTCTTTTTACTCATTTTGTTACTGGCAATCTGAACACGGGGCCGTGTCCAGACGCCCAGTAACATAAATTTTTGCTTTTTCACATCTTTTTACACATTCAATCAACCTAAAAATTTAATTTTGGGACACATTGAGGACAATGTGTAATTTAAGTGTGGGGGGATGCTAAAACTTTGAATCTTGCAAGTCCTAATCACAAGCCTTACACAAAACTCTATTGGAACCGCTAATCACCCCAAATTTTTTTCAAATTTTTTTTTATTTTTTTTACTTGTCTAGGTTTAACTTGGGAATTTCAAGTTCTAAAAAAGCTATATTTTTACAAATTTACAACCGATAGCATCGTGATAAAAAGAACCAACATAAGAAAATTATGAAACGGCATGACAAGCTTAGTTAAAATTTGATTATATATACTTGATCACATAAAAACCCATTCCCACAAAAAGTGAGTTTTGAGCCTTTATCGAGCATACAAATACATATCTTTAAACTAAATGCTCATTTTTCGTTTCTTGTGTGAATAGCCGCTTGGTTCTTACGACTCGAGAACTTGCCACGACAATACATTCCCGGTCCTTACCAACTTAAACCCGAGTAAGTAAATGACAGAGGCATTAGGACTAACCCTTTTTATTTCTACACCATTATTTTTCTTTTTTTACCACCTACCGAAAATCCCCCTAGTTAACCCCTTTGAGCCTAAACCTTTTCATTTCATAACCCAAAACAAACACCCTTTCACCCACCAAAACCTTTTTATTTTTAACCCTTTGTTTTAGTAACAAGCTCGGTTTTTCGTATGACTTTTCAAAAAAAAAAAATTGTGTTGATGATGAAGCAAAAGAGAAATAAACAAACAAGTTTATCAAAAATAACTTTGTTTGAATAATAGCTTCAACAAAATAAAAATTGCAAAAAAAAAAGTCTTACGAAAACCGACGCTTTTTACGCCTTTCGCCCTTTTACTAACCACTAACCTAACCACCTACCTTTAACCCAAGCCTAACCCATCACCCAAAAGTCCTATTTATATTTACAAAGATATATAGTTAAAAAGGAGGAGGATTGATTGTTTGGCAAGCCTATGGTAGGAGTAAGTTCCATGCCGCTCTCGAGTGATTCACTAAAATACATCTTCGGCCGAGTGTTGAGTGATCCCCCGTGAGGTATGTGAACTTGTATATAAATGGAATTTTAAAAAAGGCATGTTATGCCCTAATAAGTAATTTATCTTATGTAATGTTTTAAATAAACCATGACGAATAGGATTGTAAATAAATAAAAATAAAACTTAACAAAGAATCTTGGAAATCAGGACACTCTATGACAAGCCCAAAACCTTCTTTTCTACTCATTCCATTTGGGAGTGTAAGCCACAAAATAAAGAGTTTTGCTTGAGGACAAGCAAAGATTCAAGTGTGGGGGTATTTGATGTGTGCAAAATGCAACATATAAATTACATCAAATATGGCATAAAACTAACCCTTTTTTAGTACTAATGTTGGAAAAAGTGTGTTTTTGTCTTCCTTTTGTATTTTCAGGATTAAATGAGCTCAAATGAACAAAAGAAGCAAAAAAGACAGCTAAATCTAACATAAATACAATAAAAGGAACAAACGTGGCATGCCCGACCCCCCCGACAGCATCTTCCCAAGCAAAAACAAGAGAACAAAAGGTTGAACACGCCCCGTGCTCAGTAAGCACGGGGGCGTGCCCAAGTGTCAGCAGAAAAGACAAAGCTGTAGAAGCTTCTATCACCCACCACGGGGGCGTGCCCAGCGGACACGGGGCCGTGGTCAACTCTAAGATTCGCAAAATCTGGGGAAATCTTGATAGTACAGATACGCTTCTGCACACGGGGGCGTGCCCAGCGGACACGGGGGCGTGGTCAACTAATGCAGACAAACTGCAATTAATGAAGAAAGAGAAGGAAGGTGGACACGGGGCCGTGCCCAATGGACACATGGCCGTGCCCGAGCCTCTGTTCAGCCTATAAATAGGGGTGCTTGGCTCATTTACAAACCATCCCTTGGCACACCACCTCTCTCACACTTCACCCACCACCATCACAACACCATCATCCACCACCATCATCCATCGTCCATCATAGAGTGTGTGAGTCGTCTCGGGATCCAAGATTGATCGTAAGAGTTCTTGACAATCAAAGGCCATGTTTGCCTAAGTCTCTTACATCACTTGGTGAAGACAAGTGTCTAGTGTAATATTTTTTATTTTAATCTTTTCGCACTTTTTATTTGGTTATGTATTAATGACTTTAATAACTAGTTTCTTATGTTGAAGGTGATTCTTCCTTATCGTTTGTCCGTGGTGTCTTGGCATTATTTTACTGTCTATATAAAATAAAAGATTTTCACCATTCATATCTCCACGGTCTATATGGACATATGTTGGCTACCTGGTCGGGGGTTAAGGGAACGGTTTGGTAAGAGTCTTGCCTTGTTCAGTGTATAGATCCTGCAAGGACCTGGGTCAAATTTAGTAGGACCTCCTTCAATACCCATGGGTATTGGATGGCGGGGGTCCAAACTCTTTGATCCCATCATATGTAAGCTACTATTAATACTTTAACCCGGCTACTTAGGACTGTATCCCTGCTGACTCAGACTACTTAGCCGAGGGTAATGTCACCTTCAAAAGAGGGGTCTACCACAATATGCATTAATAACTTAATTAATTATCTTTCAATAATCCGACCCTTTAGGATTGTATCTTTACTGACTCAAACTACTGGGTTGAGGGTAACGTCACCTTCAAAAGAGGGGCCTACTACAATAACTAAGATAATCTCTTAAAAAGTGCAAAAATGCGAAAATAATCAAAGGTTACACTAAACACGAGTCGGAGCCAAGTGATTCATCTTGTCTATCTGTTTTTATTTTTATTTTATTTTTCAGCATTTTAGTTAGTTTTTATTTTTCTAGTTTAAAAACATTTTTCTAACTTTTTGATTTGATTAGACGTTTAGGATAAACCGGCATTAAAAGCTCTTGTGTCCTTGGACGACCTCGGTATCTTGCCAACACTATACTACGCTCACGATGGGTGCACTTGCCCATATGTGTGTTTGGTGTTAGTAAAATATCGTGTTTTATAAATTTAAAACTTGACTAACGTGTAAAAAGGGGTTTAAAATATACATTAAAAACATATACACACTAGCACACATCACTTTACATCATCTTTTCCTCTGTAGGGTTCAATCCCAACAAAGTCTCTCCACTTTGAAGTCCTCACGGATCGGAAGAAAGTGGGCTAATTTGGTCAATCGGTCAATGATCACCCATATACTCTCATGACCAGCATGTGTGCGGATCAGAAGAAAGTGGGCTGATTTCAGGTTGTTAAAGAAGACCTGGAGGGCATTGATGTTTAGCCTTCACCTTTAAACAAGTGAGGCACTTCGAGACATAGGTAGCGATATCCTTCTTCATGCCAGGCCACCAATAGGTCGTAAACAAGTCATGGTACATCTTGTGGGCTTCATTCATAATGAGCTCACGTAGGTTATCGCGATCCAGTACCCAGATGCGATTAAGGTAATATTGGAGTCCAATACGTTTAGTTTCAAGTTGATCGATTTTAGCGCATTGGATTTCCACTTCTAGACTTCCTTCATTTGCTGACAAATATTGAGCTTCACGAATACAGGTTTAAAGATCACTAGAGGTATGATAACAACGAATAGTATTAACTTAAGCCTCACGACTAAGAGCGTCGGCCATGACATTCGCCTTGCCAGGATGATAGCGAATTTTGCAGTCGTGGTCATTAAGCAATTCCACCCAACGTCTCTGTCGCATGTTCAGTTCCTTCTGGTTAAAGATATGTTGAAGGCTCTTATGGTCAGTGAAAACCACACACTTAGTTCCATACAGATAGTGTAATCAAATCTTTAATGCAAACACAACTGCACCAAGCTTCAGATCGTGAGTTGTGTAGTTTTTCTCATGTATCTTAAGTTGGCGGGAGGCATAAGCAATAACCTTGTCCCGCTGCATGAGCACACAGCCCAAGCCACGGTTCGAGGCATCGCAATAGACCACGAAGTTGTCATTCCCATCAGGGAGAGTGGGGACAGGAGCGTTACACAAAAGGGTCTTAAGAGTCTGAAAAGATTCCTCTTGCTCGGGACCCCAAGTAAAAGGTTTCTCTTTTCGAGTTAACGAAGTAAGAGGAACGGCGATCTTAGAGAAGTCCGAGATGAATCGGCGGTAATAACCCGCCAATCCTAGGAAAGAACGAATCTCGGATGCAGATTTAGGCGTACTCCAATTCTTCACAGCTTCGATTTTAGAAGGGTCAACATGAATGCCTTGCTTACTGACAACGTGACCAAGAAATTGTACTTCATCAATCCAGAACTCACACTTAGGGAATTTAGCGTATAATCGTTCACCACGTAGTAACTCAAGCATCAAGCGTAAATGACGAGCATGATCGGCTCTAGTTTTAGAATAAATGAGAATATCATCAATAAAGACTATCACAAAATGATCCAGATAAGGTTTACAAACACGATTCATAAGATCCATGAACACGGCGGGTGCGTTGGTCAAACCGAAAAGCATGACCACGAACTCGTAGTGCCCATAACGAGTACGAAATGCGGTTTTGGGTACATCATCTTTGAGAACACGAAGCTGATGATAGCCAGACCGAAGGTCGATTTTTGAGAAACAGGACGCACCTTGTAGTTGGTCAAACAAATCATCGATGTGAGGTAGAGGATAATGATTCTTAACGGTAAGCTTATTTAGTTCACGATAGTTGATACACATACGAAATGAACCATCTTTCTTCTTGATGAATAGCATGGGAGCACCCCACGGAGAGGTACTTGGACGAATGAATCCCTTGTCGAGCAATTCTTGCAATTGACTAGATAGCTCTTGCATTTCGGAAGGTGCAAGTCGGTAAGGAGCCTTGGCAACATGAGTCGTGCCGGGTATGAGATCAATACGAAAATCAACAGTTCTAGGAGGAGGAAGACCAGATAGATCTTCAGGAAAGACGTCAGGGAAATCACACACTACTGGAACATCGCTTATGTTCTTTCCTTTGCCCTTTTGTTCCACCACATGGGCCAAGAAGGCAAAGTTCTGTTTATGTAAGCATCTGCTCGCTTGAGTGCATGACATCAACTTCAGTCCTCTAGAAGGTCGGCCTCCATAGACGTGTAAGATATCACCGGACGGAAGAGGTAGACGAACAAAATTCTCGTAACAAGCAATCTCGGCATGATTCTTACGCAACCAATCCATGCCGATTATGGCATCAAAGCTACCCAATTGCATGGGTATGAGATCAATAGTAAAAACGTGGCTGTTAAGAGTCAAGGAACAACCACTAAGTATAGAATCAACTAGAATAGACTTGCCATTGGCAACCTCAACAGAGAATGACATAGGTAGTTTTGAGCGTGCACAATTTAACAAGGATTCAAATTCTACGGACACAAAGCTTCTGTCAGCACCAATATCAAATAGTATCGAAGCGTAAAGATTATTGATGAGGAAAGTACCATTAACGACGTCATTGTCATTATGAGCCTGGTTAGAATTGAGGTTAAATGCTCATCCACGAGCGGCTGGCTGTTGCTCCTGGTTTAGCTGTGGACACTGGTTACGGAGATGAGTAGTGTCTCCACACTTGTAGCATGCACGAACTGCGTTGACTGGTCTAGGATTCTGTGGAGGAGCTGGGAGAGTTGGTAGAGCTGCCTGAACTGGGGCTTGCTGAGCGGGTTGGGCCGGGTTAACTTGATGGCAATAAGGAGTCGTGTGACCATAGCGATTGCAGTTGGTACACAACGACAACCAGAAGTAGCAGGGTGATGAAAGTTGCAAGTTGCACACTTAGGATGAGGTCCAGTGTACTTCTTTTTGATTTCAGGAGCAGGCTTAGCAGCAGGGACAATCGTATTGCATCCTGAACCCTGTGACTTTCTCCTCTTGTTCTTGCTACCACTAGGCTACTGGGTAACTTGATTCGCTATTTTCGAAGGGGCAAAGTTTCCAAGTTGTTTATCACGTACGCGGTTGTTGTTCAAACTTGCTGCCAGATGATAAACTTCTTCAATTGTTTTGAGCCGAGCTGCTTCAATCGAATCTCGTATAGCAGGAGGTAACCCATTGATGTACTTGGTTATCATGCGTTTAGGAGTAGAAACCAAGTGAGGCACGATTAAGCTGAGTTGTTTAAAACGGGTAGTATAAGCCAGATTGTCATCGCCAATCTGCTTCAAGTGCCAGAACTCCTCTTCAAGCTTCAGTTGTTCATGAGGAGGGCAGAATTCAAGCATCATCAATTCTCGCACCTCAGCCCATGGAAGTGCATAGGCGTCTTCATTAGAACGGATGCTCTCACATTCGACCACCACTCTAGTGCTCTGCCTTGAAACATTCCCGTTGCACTCCTAGTCTTTAAATGCTCTGGGCACTCGCTGTTAATGAAGGTAACCTCGATGCTGTCAAACTATTCCAGCATAGCAGTCACCCCATCACTGCCCGTGAAAGGCTTAGGGTTGCAAGAGACAAAGTGTTTGTAGTTGAACTTTGTAGGCTTCTCTTTCTCTGCTTAGAGTCAACAGAAGAGGGTGGAGTGTTCGATCCTTGGATCTTAGAGACGATCTTTGGCACGACTCGAGCAATCTGAACGGCCATGAAGGACATTATCTTTTTTATGAGACTTCTCCCTGGATCTCTTGAGAGTGTCGGACAACTTACGGGAAGACATCTAAAGATCCAACAAGAGGATCGTATAAGTTTAGATCTCAAAGTCTCACACTATATAGATTCATACACGATTGATTATGACTCAAGATTCAACAAGTTTCATGTAGTTTAAAAGTTCGAGTTTTAGTTTCACATAGATTCCAATAGATTCAACACCGCAAACCCACGACCTTCGCATGGCACGTTGTACGAAGTTTGGCAACATGTCAGAAACGCTTATATATAGGAAGTACCAGCGGCGTATCCACCACGCTTCGGGCACATCGCTTCCTCCTCGTATTCGGTGTCATGTTACGTGTCGCAATTGCCAAACATAACAACACACTCATCATCATCATCATATGTGCTTAGATTAACCCAATAGATTCACATAGATTAGTGTTTAACCATCTCACCATAACTCACAAAATAATGAATCCCCACACGGCACGTGATACGAAAGTTCGGCAACATGATGGAAGCACTTATATATAGGAAGTACCAGCGGCGTATCCACCATGCTTCAATCATGCCACGTCCGTCTCGTCATCGGTGTCGTGCTTCGCCAACCACAACACTAAACTTCATCATTCTCACAAGACTTTCTCATAGATTAACCAAATAGATTCAACAACTTCATCCCGAGTCTGCAAAACTACGAACTTCACTTAGCGCGTGGTACGAAGCTTTGGTAACATGCCAGAAACGCTTATATATAGGAAGTACCAGCGGCGAATCCACCACGCTTCGGACATGCCATGTCTGCCTCGTCTTTGGCGCTAGGCTACGTTTCGTATTTTGTTACTCAAAACGGCACATTCACACTAGAGCATAAGTAGATTACACATAGAATTCTCCTAGATTACACAAGTAGTTTCTCATAGCTTAGAGTTCAACATTCTCATCACCGGTCTGCAAAGCACTAAGTTTCGCATGGTACGTGGTACGAGAGTTGGTAACATGTCGGAAACATTTATATATAGAAAGTACCAGCGGCGTATCTACCATGTTTCAGACATGTCACTTCTGTCTCGTATTTCAGGGCCATGTTACGTTTGGTGCTTCACAACCACAATAACACATAGATTCCTCATATAACTTCACATAGTATCATAGTCGATCAAGATTCAATCATGACGAATAAAGCTTCATAAATTTAGTTTGTTCTGAGGTGTTATGAATAAAGCTTCGATGTTAGGCCTACGATATTCATCCTTTTGGTCATTCCACGTTCCTAATTCATTGGGAATTTTGAGACTTTGGTGAGACATGGAAATTAAAGAGTGGGACTAGTTATCAAGGTCTGAGTTTCACCTCTGTCTTGACAACATTGTACCCTAATAGTGTCGGTACTTGTCAACAGACAAGACCTACTAGAATAGAGTAAGGAAATTTCCCCATCAAGGTTCGGATGTCACTCCTGACTTGAGGGCAAATCTCGTGCAAAATATAAACACTGTTTAGCAGTGTTTCCAAAGTTTACAAGTGTCTATTGTGTCAGCCTTAGGAAAGGCATGTAAGTTTAACAGGAAACGTGCTGCTAGGAAGCAGATACGGTAGAATGCATAAGTCTTAAACAACATATAAGAATCAAGATTCCTAGAACTATAGACTAGGGCAAGTATTCCTACTTATCCTAATTACCTATAGTTATGGCTCTGATACCAATCTGTCACACCCCAACCGATGGCGGAAACATCGGGGTGCGGCACTAAGTGTTCAGATTGCTCAAAGTTTCCATAACACTGGATATTTCGATATAGATTTAAATAGATTCAAACATTGTCTAAAACGATCCACAAATCAAACACAAGTATCATGTTCAAAACATCAAATATTGTTCAAGATCCTAGATTATCTAGGCGTGTGTTCTAGCAGCATCCTAGCTTGTTTTCCCATAGTTCCAGCATTCTATTATCCTGCAACATGTATTAAAATAAAGTCAATACAATAATGTACTGTCCAGTATACAAGTTTGAGTACATAGAATAATAGTTTAAAAGACTCATATCCGTCATGTAAACGATAAAATAGTTTCAGCCATGCTAGTGTTCGCAGTCCAAGTGATAGCCCAAGTGTCCCGATGCTTTAACCACTTTCCCAAGAATCAAGGAAAGCAAATAGAATCCTCCTAACAATACCCCCGAGAATAATGGGGAGGTGCATCTTTCTATAGCACTACTATTGTTAAGGCGGAACTACACACAAGGATTAAACGTTCACATAGCATAAAGAATCAAGAATCAAGAATCACAAGTATCAAGTTTCACATTCACAGAGGATAGAGTTTAGATTTAAAAGTTTCAAGTTTCATAGAATACATGTCGCATCCCAAAAGTTTAAAACGAAAAGGGATCGAGTATACTCACAGTGATTGCTTAACAGTAAGACTGTTATTGGATCATAGGGAGCTCTTAGGATTAGCCTGATTAGAGTACAATGGATAAGCGTCGAGCAAAATAACGAACATCGTGCAAGTGTCAGATCTGTCACCTGATCGGATGGCCATCTGAACGGATGGTCATCCGGTCGGATGACATATGAATGGGATGGATCACCATCCGATCGGATGGTCATCCAGATGGATGGCCATTCGAACGAATGGTCATTCGATAAGTGTGATAAGTTTCCAAAATGTTTATCTTTTGAAGTTTTCAAAGTTTCTAAAATAATTCAAGTGTTGAAGGATGTAAGGGACATGTCATTCGATCGGACGGCAGTCCGATCGGATAGCCATTCGACTGAAGTGACTTTGTCCCCTTTGCAACCTTGTAAAGTTTCTAAGTTTTGAGTTTGATGACGACATGGCACGTATTGAGACAATGGAGAAACACATCAAAGTTTAGCCTGTCTGATCGGATGGGAATCACCCCATCCGATCAGGTTTTAACCTTGACGGTGTTTATGTCCGAATCCGTACTCCGGCCATCTTCTCCAGCGATAATCCATTTCTAAGCCGACTCCAGACTAGTCATCAAATCTACCGCCCGTTTGGGTCCGGATTTCCACCGTTTTAGTAAAAAGTTTAAGAAAGTTTGAATAAATCGACTGAAAACCTTAGATTTAGTGAAGATTTGGTGTAAAAACACATGAGATTCCTTAGATCTGAGCTAGATCTTGGCTGGAATGACATCATACCGCCTGTTTGTACAACCACCATGATGACATCATCCTCAAGAGCTCAAATCTTAGAGATTTCATGGTGAAAAGTGTGATTTCAAAGAAGAATCATGTAGAAAATAGTGTGTAGATTGAAGTTGTATAAGGTTTAGATTGAAAGCTTACGAGGATCGGCCTATAAGTGAAGAAAAGTGCTCGAAAGTGAGAGGGCGCGCGTCTGAGCAGGAGGAGGCTGTCACATAAGTGAAGAATGATGTGACAGGTCCTATTTATAGTGCAAGTGAGGAGTTAAGGCGGTGTGGCACGGATCGGATGGCAGCTCGATCGAATGGCCCTCCGATCGGATGGTCATTCGATCGGATGGTCATCTTATCGGATGGTCATCCGATCGGATTGCCATTCGGTCAATCCCATCCTTTCCGCCTTCCCGTCTTTGGTTCGTTTTGCGAGTTAGATTTAAGCGGTGCGTTGCGTATTATTGTGCAATAGTACCACATACTAGATTATATCATTAACACAAAGGTTTCTAAGTTTCAAAGTTTACACAAGTGTCAAGTCTCCAGTCCCTCGTTTAACCAAGTCTCAAGTTTCACGAGCCTCAAGAGTCAAGCATCAAGTATCAAGAATCAAGCCTCAAGCATCAAGAATCAAGTCTCAAGAATCAAGCATCATAGCATTAAGTATCAAGAATCAAGGGTCTAGAGTTGAGTATCAAGAATCTAGCTTCATAGGATTTAAGTATCAAGTATCAAGAATAAGATTCAAGTTTCATAGCATAAAGATTCACAAGTGTCAAAAGTGTAAAGAATCACATAGTATAGGGACTAAAACTGACAATAGCTAAAAGTTCAGGGGTGTAGGGCGTCACATATGGTGGTTCGTACAATTTGACCTATGACAACCATTACCATCTTTCAATTAGTTATGGAATTTTGATTGGTGGGGGAGGATAGAGGATGATAGTGAGGGTCATGACGCTGACATGGATGAGGGTAGGGTGACATGGCGCTGACGTGGAAGGTGGTGGTGGTTATTTGGGTCATGACCACATCATGTAGCCTAAGATTTAATTGGGATTAATGTGGGGCTTGCCTATTTGGTATAGGTATTTGCCTTTTAGAGCAAAATAGTAACTGAAACAACAGATATTTTATTAATTGCACTTATTAATAATATCTCGCCTAAACTACGCGCCAAAGACATCCTATAAACAGAAACGTTTGCACCTTCCATCGATCAAAACAAAAAACAAACGCCATGGTTTCTAAATACCACTCACTGTAAAACGCCAAAAAGTTAAAAAAAAACAAAACAAAGATGGCAAACATCATTTCTTGAATATTCAATATTGTTCTGCGTGAAGTTTCACTGAATGGATTGTTAGCTGAGGGGGGTAACTCAATAACATTTTGCTACATGAGATGGACAAATCTTCAAGAAAAAAAAAAGACAGATGATAGACATATGTCATTTTGTATGCTTTGTTCTTGATGAATATTTGAATGACATGAAGAGATCGATCACGCTGAAGAGTGGGATGAAGATAAAGATGAAGACCAAACAAAAAACCCACGTCATTTTGTCTCCAACATCCACAAAAAGCCACTTCAACAACAAAAAACAATAAATCACACCAAAGTAAAAAACGCCATATATTTGTGACGGTTCTTGTAGTTTCAAAGAAGAAAGAGACTGATGACAGTGAAGATTTAGAAGAGAAATTCAATTAGGATTTTTAATATATTTTTTCCGCTTCTATTTTTTTTCTTTCTGTGGTTTGTTTTCTAATTTTCCTATAAAAAATACATTATTTCACTAAAAAATTGCTTGTAAAACGCCAAGATGCCACAAATGCCAAACTCTACAATTATAATAAAATTTGTGGCATCTTGGGGTTTTACAAACATTTTTTTAGAAAAATGTATAAAACAATGTGCAAGAGAAACATAACAATGTGCCATCTTTGTCTAAAAGCCACTAAAAATACAAATGCCAAAAATCTAAAAAAGATAGGACGTGTTACAGCCATAAAACAGATGAAGCTGAACAAACAGTAATCTGAAACGACGGAGAATTTATTACTAACATTATAATTAAACCCCACTACATCGGTACTTGAATTTATTTTTCTTTTAAAAAACGCTATAATTGTCTGACGTTGTAGGACTGCATCCTACATGGCGCCAAGAAAAAAGTCATTATATAAGTAGAACAGGTAAACAAAACTTAACACTCCACATATTCTCTAACACGCCACACCTTGACTAAAACGCCAGAAAAAACTTAAAAAAAATGGCTCAAGTTATTGCATGGAGGCTTGATAGGTCGGAGAAACGTTTCGTCCTAAAGTTCTCTGACAAGAGAAGGATGAAAATCAAGACAATCAAGGCCATACTTAGCATGGATGAAGCCGTTCAGAGGGATATTTTGGCCCTTGGGGTTCCAATGGCCGACGATTGTGAAAGAACTCGAAAGGTAATAAGAAGATTGAAGAGAAAATTTCCAGCAGATGATGATGACGATGATGATATTGACGATACTGGTCTACCAACAATTAGCAGTTGGGGTTTGGATGAAAAATCAAGAACGGTTAAAGTGACTTATCAACACGGGGTGGAATATTTATTGCCGATGGAAGAAATGCTTAAGACAGAGAGACTACATCTTCTTAAACAACTCTGTGATTTAGCACCTTCAAATGATGCAAGATCCAGGGTTGTTATGATATTTAAGTATACGCTGCAGCAAAGACGAGACGATATAATGGTGTTATACGCCAATGCACAACATGATGATGATGAATCTGAAGAAAGCGATGAACAAAGCGATGGGTACATCTCTGATGTAATCCCATACACAGAAGACTATTAGTTTGTTTTGGTCTCGTCTTATTGTAATCTTTTGAATTATTAATGAATTATTAAGAAATCCATGAACGCCAAAAAAAATTACCTTTATAAGATATATTGGATTAATTCAATTGGTAAAATCTACAAAACGGCAAAAAAATGTATAGTTTGAATTATTAAATGTATATAATGATTTTGATAACACCATGGACGCCAAGATGTTAGAATTATTAATTAATTTTATTGAATTTGGGAATGCCATAAAACGCCAAACTGTTATCTATGTGACACAAAAACGATTAATTGAACGAGACAGATCTAAAAAAGACCAGTAAAACGCCAGATAGTTATTGAATCTAACTAAACGCCAAACAAATCTTATACGCCAAAAATAAATTAGTATTGTGACACACGAAAAATGGAAAAAGGGAAGATAAAAAGACAAAAAAGCCCATCCGCCCTGATAATATCGCGTGCCACGTTTCGACCAGGATCCGTTCTCACCGTTCTCACACTTTAGGGCGTTCTCTCCTGATCCCGTTTCTATATATATATATATATATGTATATTAACAATTGTAATTAAACTAGTGAGTTATACCCACACTTCCCGGCAGGCAACAGACCTATTTTCAATAAAATTTCAAAAAGTGTATACATAAAAAATGTTAAGCAACGGTGTATTCGAAGGACAAATTCACTTTCTTTATGAATTTAACTTACTTAAGAAGATAAAGGCTTACAAATTGAGAAGAACTAGCAATAAGATCCGCGCGCGTTGCGGCACAGGTACATCATAAACATCGAATCGATTAGTCCAAACATTATGTGATGCGTTAACCATATAAAAACAGGTGTTCCACGTATCCAGTTGAACTCAATGTAACATATATAAGCATTGCGATTGGAGCAAAATGTAAAGTAAATCGAGTTTATAACGTACGATCATAACATGTATTATATGTGACCCGATTCGTACATAGAAAACGTAACGGGTATAAATAAAAATCTAACACGTGTATGTGACCTGACTCGTACATAGAAAACGTAACGGGTAAAAAAGAAAACACGTGTAATCAAAAGGGATTAATTAGATCTTTTGAAAAAATAAACCACAATTTGACTCCACTCGTTTCGAAACAAAATTTCGAAACATCCATAAAATAAGCACGAAAATATATTATATTTGACCTGACTCGTTTCCCAAAAAAGTTTACGTCGAATCGTAGACTAACTCTAATTTATACCAAAACGTACATAAAAATATGCACATAAAAATGGTTTTTTTACAGAAAATGTATTATATTTGAGCTGACTTGTTTCCGGAAAAAGTTTATATCAAAACGTAGAGCAAATCAAATTTATACCGACACATACATAAAAATATCCACGTAAATAATTTATTTTTTAAGTAAAAAAAGTATAGGGTATGCTCGAAACAAATTATTAGTAAAAAACTTAATATGTTAAAAATGTTCGTATAACCGTGCCAAGTAGCACCAATGTCACACCACTGTCAACGACCACCAACATCAGAAAAGCTCGTAAAAATAAAATAAATAAAAAAGAAAATAACACCGAACGAAAAGCAGACATAAAAACGTTGAACCACGCATGCTCGTTGCGGCGTGTTAATGCGAAGAAACTAGACCGAAACGTAAAAACGTATGGTACCTCAAGACCAAGAACTTCTGCATTGCCCTTACAAGGACGAAATGGATCATTGTCAACATAAAGTGATCGAATGACCAATGGAGTACTTAACGGGTTTGCCTTGTCCATATTGAAACGTTTTAAGAGCTTTTAAGTATAATTCGTTTGATGCACAAGTATTCCATTGCTCATATGTTCAACTTGCAAACCAAGACAATATTTGGTTTTTCCAAGGTCTTTCATTTCAAATTCTTTCTTTAAAATAATACTTGCTTCATGAATTTCTTTTTGTGTCCCAGATATATTTAGATCATCAACATGTACAGCTATGATCACATATCCTGGCGTTGTCTTCTTAATAAAGACACATGGAGAAATAAGATTATTTATATAACCTTTACTTATCAAATACTCACTCAAACAATTATACCACATCCTTCCAGAATGTTTCAACCCGTGTAAAGACCTTTGTAATTTGATCGAATACATTTCTTTGGGTTTTGAACTTAACGCTTTAGGAAGTTTAAATCCTTTAGGGATTTTCATATAGGTGTTACTTTCAAGTGATTCATACAAGTAAGTTTTAACGACATCCATAAGACACATTTCTAATTTTTTAGAAATTGCTAAGCTGATTAAGTATCTAAAGGTTATTGCATCCATAACAGGAGAATACGTTTCTTCGTAGTAAATCCCTGCCCTTTGTGAAAAAACCTTGAGCTATAAGTCTCGCTTTATATCTTGTAACTTTATTTTTTTCTCATTTCGTTTTCGTACAAAACCCATTTATACCCTACATGATTTAGGGCCTTAGGTGTAACAACAATAGATCCAAAAAACTTTTCATTTGTTAAGTGAATCTAATTCAGCTTGCATAGCACCTTTCCTTTTATCCCAGTCATGTCTATTTTGACAATCATTGACAAATTTTGGTTCAGGGTCATATCCAACATATATTACCAACCTTCTTTGAGGCCCCATTTTTGTGCATTGTGGTGGTGCAATAGAAATATACACTACACACCCAAAAATTCTAAGGTGGGAAATGTTTGGCTCATGGCCAGGCACAAGTTGTAATGGGGAGTATCTATGATTTGCACCTGGTCTCACACGAATCAATGATCCAACATGTAAAATTGCATAGCCCCAAACCGACACTAGAAGTTTCGTTCTCATTATTAATGGTCTAGCTATTAGATGTAGGACTATAAACGAACCGAACGTTCAGCGAACAGTTCGTGAACCGTTCGGTGGGAAGTTCATTTATGTTCGTTCGATTAGCTTAATGAATGAACACGAACAAAAAATTTTGTTCAGTTAGCTTAGCGAACGAACACGAACACAGGTCTCGTTCATTCGACTGCGTTCGTGTACGTTCGGTAATATGTTCGGTTACGTTCGTTCATGTTTGTTCGTTTACGTTCGTTCGTGTTTGTTTGATAATATTAAAAAATAATAAATAATAAACCTTTTATCTAAACATATTGAAAACTTGAAACCCTATTTTTTCTAAGTTAGCTAAAATTTGGACATTCTAAGACATTTTTGGGGATAATTATGTCTAAGTTAGTTAAACTTGATTTATCGTTTGGTGGTATAGTACACTTCTTGTGTTTTGATTTATCATTTGATTGTTGTATTTAACTACTTATATCCAATATTTAAGGATAACGATGTTTTTTATTTTTATTTTTTAGCTTTAAGTTAAATGTTCGTTTGTGTTCGTTTTTATTTGCTTGCGTTTGTTTGTGTTCGAGACCAGTGTTCACGAACTGTTCAAGAACAGCTGAATTTTCTTAACGAACGAACACCGAACATAAACTTATGTTCGGTATGTGTTCGTGAACTGTTCGCGAACATGTTAATTTCCTTAACGAACGAACTCGGAGATGGCCTTGTTTGTGTTCGCTCGATTCGTTTATAGCCCTAATTAGATGTAAACGTTTTATCAGTTATTCAGCTAAGCCATTTCGTGTGTGTACATGAGCAACATGGTGTTCGACAACAATTCCCACAGACATGAAATAATCATTAAAAGCATGTGATGTAAATTCGCCAGCATTATCAAGTCGCACCCTTTTAATGATATAATCACGAAAATGTGCTCGTAATTTGATAATTTGAGCAAGAAACTTTGCAAAGGCAACAAAACGAGTTGATAATAAAGAGTCATGAGACCATCTACTGGATGTGTCTATCAACACCATGAAATATCTAAATGGTCCACATGGTGGATGAATTGGTCCACATATATCTTCTTGAATTCTTTCAAGAAACATTGGTGATTCCTTTTCATTTTTTAAGGATGAAGGCTTTGTAATTAGTTTTCCAAGTGAGCAGTTTGCCCACAAAATTGGAGCGTTGAGCATATTTTGAACAAAGCAGAAGTGTACTCATTTACTTTTTTGAAATCTTGGAACCTGAGGTTGTTCCATTCATCTTTAGCAGAGGGAAGTAAAAGTTCCGTTTGATGATCAAATCGTTTTTTAAATATTTCCACAAACGTACGGATCCTTACAATTTGAATATTTAGATTCTAGCATCTCATTAATGTGTTTGTGTAGGAAGACATCAGCTTTTGCATTGTCTTGATCGGTGAATCATTCCCCTCCGTTATCGTTTCCAAAACACCCATTGATTTGAGATGTCGCTTAACATGTGCCGTCCACGGCATATAATTTTTCTTCGGTGATATTAAGAGCCGGGATTCAATTGTTGCGATGTTTGACATTTATTGACATGAATAAGATAAATAATAAAAAACTAAATACTCATTAAAAATGAAATAACATACATAGGTAGAGCTACAAACGAATAAATGAATAAGTAAGTATTAAAAAGATTAGGTGGTAGCTCATACATTATGCTTGGCAACAATATTCGTATTATATCGGCCGATGTTAAAACTGGGTGAATTATCTTCGAAAATTTTCTTGAAAAAAACCTTGAGAAGAAGGGTGTTTGTTGTGGAAAAATAAGATTGATAATTGGTAATTTATAGTGGTAAATTATAACCGTTTTGTAACGGTTATATATATATATTTGTAAATAAGACCATAAGTGAGGTATTAAAGAAAAGTTATTTTATAAGACATAAAATTAGGATACATAATAATAAGAATAAAAATGTTAGAATACATAAATAAGCGTAAACTCTAAGGGATGAGGGGGCGCCCTTCGGTGAGTGCATCGGGGAAGAATTTTGTTGCGCGGTATACCGTCGCCCGCTATATTTCGATAATGGGTGACATGTTTGAACAATGACTACTCACCGATAAGAGAGGGGATAGATAGGGGTTAATGGTGGGCCCCACTCTCTTCCAACCAATCACACATTTATTTGTTTTTTTTTTTTGTTATTTTAAAGAAAAAAATGTTTAGGTGAAGCACCTCTAGTGATTGAGTGAAAAATGGAGAGTAAAGAAGAGAATTGACATGACATGAGGTAATTGGCTAGGTGAAGAGTTTACCACTCTCCATGTATTTGAGTACCCCTTCTACCCTAAATGAAATGTGAGTGTGTGTATAAATAAAAGTTAGTTGCAATAAAAGTAAAAGTTAGATGCACAATTAAAAGTTAGACGCGTAAATAAGAGTTAGATTATTAGTAGTCCCGTAGTTATGAAATATATATAATAAAATGTTCTTTTTTACTTTTTTTTTCAAAGTAAATTATAAAATTAATGAAGTGCTTACATTGCCTATGATATATATCTTTGTGCTTAAAGTCTTTCTTAATTATGATATAAGCGATTCGTGCTGATAACGTGTTATAACATAACATGAATTAACACAAGATTAGTGCTAAAACTATAAAAACTTTAGAAATATTGTAAGAATAAGAAATAGAGAAATGTATAACTTATGAAAGTGTAACATGAGGTGTATTTTCTCTTCTACCTTGAGCTAGTATTTTTACTTCAAAAATATTAACTATTTGGTAGACAAGTTTAACTATTTGATGGACAAGTAGTATGATACATTATCTATAAGTTTGACAAAAGGTTTATCCGCTTACTTGGTAAATCTAGAGGTAGATCTTGATCTTCATGGTAAATGTAATATAATATCTATGACATATAATATTCATAACAATATGAGTTTTTTGTCAAACAAAAAAGAAAAAGTTAAACAAATATATTCAATCAAAAAGCATAACACATCTAACATGTCAAAAACAATAGATAAATCATAACACAAATCATACTTATGGGTTGTAAACTAAACATAGGATGAAAAATTAGAAAGAACATATTAAAGGAAAAACACATATAAATTACTTAAATACCTAAGTAAATGCATAATAACAACAAAGTTAGGCACAAATCTATTATTTTGTACCAGAATGTCATGGCAAAAAATAACGTAACCACGCATTTAGTTCTTATAAAAAAATTAATGAACAAAAATTACAAAAATAAAATTATTGGGTTAAAGACGTATATTATTTATAGTATAAGGTGTGTAATTAAAACTTAAAAAGGTTAAGTTTTGTTGGGATCTAGATTGCTCACCGATTTGTTTAGTTTTTTTTTGCGTGTGAGCATTTTGTTGGTTGTTGTTCGGGTTCACGTTGGGGTTCGGGTGTATTTGGGGTAAATGGAAAGAACGAGGGTTGTGTTTTGGGTACTCATTGTGGTTGTGAATTGAGTACAACCCAACCGTCGGCCTCGTATTGTTCGTATAGGGAGTGCCTTTAGGGCACGGGGCGTGTCTGGAAATCATTGATCCAAGCTTCGGGCAGTGGTCTTCAGAGGTGTTGGCAATCTTCGGTAGTTGAGACATGGGGGTCTGGAGGACACGGGCCGTGTCTAAGTAATTCTTTAGTAGATTTTTCAGATTTTTGCCCGGTTTCGCTTCCTTTGTTCAACTTGGGTTCATTTTGTCCTAAAATAAAAAATAAACCAAAATAAGTTTTTTTTTATGTATATTCTTAGCAAAACCAATAAAAAGTTGGTGTATTTTGATATTATAAATGTGGGCAAAAGATCAAATACAAATAATCTTAACATACTAAACATACAAATTGAAGGAAAACCCAAAAAGACAAGGTGACATTTTTGTAATTACCACCAACTATCAAAGTTACAACCAAAAATACCTAAAAAAACACAATTTTTTTTAAACATTTTTTATTAAAAAATCGCTACATTTCGTCAGCAAAAAAAAAAAAAAAATTTTTTTTTTGCTGCTACTAAAAGTAGCGATTTTTTAATAAAAATGTTAAAAAAATAAAATAAAATAATTTGTGTGTTTTTTTTTTTTTTTAGATTTTTTTAGGTTTTTGGGGGGTGGGGGTGGGGGGGGGGGGGGTTAGGTTTTTTTAGGTTTTTGGGGGGTGGGGGTGGGGGGGTAGGTTTTTTTTAGGTTTTTGGGGGGTGAGGGGTTTAGGTTTTTTTTTGGGGGGGGGGGGGGGAGTGGTTAGGTTTTTTTAGGTATATTTGTAGAGTAACTTTGATAGTTATTGATAATTACAAAAATGCCACCTTGTCTTTTTGAGTTTTCCTTCAATTTGTATGTTTAGTATGTTAACAAGGTATGCCAATACATGCAGGATCCTTTAAAAAACCATTGGTCCGCTGCAAAACACATCTTTTGATACTTGATCACGGATTGCTCAGTTTTCACGACTCCACCACGCATATACAGGCTTTCATTGATGTTCATTAGTAGGGTTCCTCTACCGTGCGTGCTTTCTCGGATGCTTACCAGGCTGGTTACCCAAATAACCGTCGATCCACAAGGCGATTCGGTGTATATGGGTCCAACCTCATTTCCTGAATCACACAAAAATAGAAATCAGTTTCTCGGTCATCCACAAATTTAGAATACAAAGTTCTAGCATACACCATGGCTGAACTCACATGGTTAGAAGCTTTGCCGAAGAACTGGGACAAACACAACTTATGCTCCAACTCTCTGGTGCGATAACCTTAGGGCTACCTATCTCTCCAAAAACTCAATCTTTTTATGAAAGAACAAAACATGTTGAAGTTGATTTTTTTACTTGGGACGAGAAAATGTCACACATGAAACTACGAGTTTAATTCATATCTACAGAATTGCAAATTTCAAACATTTTTACTAAGTCTACCTACACATAGATTCATCTTCTTACGCTCCAAGCTACAGGTTGTTTCCCGACCTTAGTTATGGGGGAATATTAGACAACAATGTATGTAATCTAAGTTAGAGGAAACGTTATGTAAATATATAAACCATTTTCTTGTAATAGGACTACAAATGAACTGAGCGAACACGCCGTTGAGGAATATATGTGTTCATGAACTCTTACCAAACAAGAATTTATGTCCGTGTTCGTTCATTAAGGAATTGAACATTTTCATGTTCATGTTCGTTCATTAATTTTAGGTAACGAAAGCAAGCGAACATCCAAGAACATAATGAAAACAAATGAGCACATTCAAATGTTCGTCAACACAGATGAACACACAGACATTCATGAACAAAAACGAATACATATGAACATATACTCATTTTCGAATAAAATCAAAATCTTTCATCACAAACATTACATAGATCCACCCATAGTATACTAACCAAATATTTAGTAGTTAATTTTAACAAATGCAATCCACTTATATTTATTAAATATATTTTTAGTGGGAATATTGAAGAATAAATAAAAAAATACAAAAACTAACGAACTATCAAACACAAATACATATAAATAAACACGTTACTAAACGTTCACGAACATAAATGAATGAACACGACCTCTGATCATATTTGTTCATTATCTAAACGAACACAAACTAACTTCCGACCATACAATTCATGAACTATTCGCTGAAAGTTTCATTCGTTTGCACCTTGTAATAACCCGATTATTCCCGACAAATTTCTAAGTGCCACGTGTCTGGAAATCATCCCCATACTTAACTTGGTTAAAGTTGAGGGATTAAAATGCTAAAAGAGCAAAGAAAGAAGTTGAGGGGCCGAAACGGTCAAAAATCGAAAAAATTTTTCTGAAGTCCTTGCGAACCGTATGGCTTTCTCCTTGCGGTCCGCAAAGGGTGCCAGACAGCTGCAGTTTTGCTGCATTTTGACTCAACCTATCTTGAGTTTTTGCTTCATTTTCTCTGGTTGTGACACATAGGTGGACACTAGTCACTTATATAAACACTTTTTGGACACTTTTCCTAACATCATGACTCACCATTTGCTATAATAGCTCATTTGAGTCCATAATTTTCATTCTAAAACTCAAACAAACACACTTTACTATAAAGAGTCGTGTGTGAGTTTTTGTTCTTGCTTCTCCAAGCTTTTCCTTTGGCTTTCTAGAATCGCCATCTAAAGTCGGTGAGTCCCTTTTCATAAGCTCTTTCAATAGCAATTAGTTTCGTAGCTTAATTCTGTCCAAGTGTCGAGAATTTCAAACAGTTTGACTAAATTGTTTGACTGTCAATTATAGCCACTTTGGACAATCAATTTCACCCAAATGGTCTACATAATACAAGGAATAAAACCCTACATTTGTATCTAGTGATCATCTTGTCTAAATGGGTCAAAATGACAAGTCAAACCTGAGTTTTTGAAAAGTCAAACACAACTTTATGAAATAACCAAAGAATGACCTTAAGCATATGTAATATGGTATTTTGTCATCGAAGCAGTTTATATAACATAACAAAAATATGTTCTAACATATTTGATTTGTTAGAAACCCGGATTTACGCATACAACTCGTTAAAATGACGTAAACCAAATACACATGTCGTAATAGGTCAAACTTTTTCAAATTAGAATGTAAGGTTAACCAATCATAATACACGAGACTCCTCACTCGTATGGTTATAACCAACATTCTATCCGGTCAACGCTTAATCTAGGGGTGAGCAAGTTTAGGTCCGGACCGAATATAACCGAGAACCAAACCGAAAATATACCCAACCCGACCCGAACCCAAGTACCTAGGTATTTAGATCGGTTCCAATTTTTCATATAAAATAGGGTCGGGTCGGGTCGGGTCGGGTCGGGTCGGTTCTCGGTTCTTTTCATGGTGAAACCCGACTTTGACCTATGGACCGGAACCGACCCTATATTTAGGGTAGTGAATCGGTTCTGTATTTTATGTTTGATCGGTTCTCGGGTCGGGTTTTTCCTTTTGCTCACCCTTAGCTTAATCTAGTGGAACCGTGCTTAGACCCACGTAACCAGTCAAGTCTAACTGACTTATAAAGACCCGTAAACAATTCTCATGGATATTATTTCCATTCACTATGGACTATAGAGCCCTCCAGTAATCGCACCGTAGGAAATAAATTTTGAGTCCGGCTATACTACGAACTGAATTCGATGTGTTCTACGCTAGTACATGTAAATACTTTTAGCTACCTTTATCAAAACTTGGTATATAGTATATAACCCCTTGGTTCAGGTATTGTAACAGGCTAAATGTCTTTATAATGCAATAATCTGATTTAATCTGTATCGTTTGATAACAAAAACCATTGACGGTTGATAGTACCGTATCCGGGTTCCCTGATTCATTATTATAATGGTCATAAGTGTGCGGTGTAGGCATACACCTGACAATCACAAAATATGGTGTGTATATCAATCAAGTACTGACTTCCATCCCAGTCCCCGAACATGACAAACATGTAAATCTGGTAACAAGGATAATTGTCCCAATTAAAATTAAATGTTTTCAAAATGAGTCGGTTAACGATATTTACCAGTGAAAGCTGACGTGTTTTTAAATATTAACTTACAAATGATAAACCTAGACATTAAGCTGGACAAGGCTCGGTCTATAGCTATGGAATTTACGACTCCAATGGCAAAGATCTATGATGTCTCAAAGTCCATTTTATTTCGATCCTACCTTTGGGATACTTTGTATCGAATATTTGGTACCTAAAGTTTTGATATAATTTTGGAGTTTTTATATACGTATATTTTACTATTACATTACTCCGTATTTTCGTTGCGCTGTGAAGTAGTATACAATTATCACGCCCAAACATAACATCTGTCCCACCGGGAAAGCAGGGTGTGACACAACCCTAATTATAAAACCTAATTATCATCATCATCAAATATATTAAAACACAAAGCCAATGAATAGTAGTTGCACCATTAAGAAGTTGTCAGGTGACAATTTTTTGTTTTTTATTTATGCTATATAATTTTTCTCTAATAAAACACTTTTGTTAATTTAAAAAAAAAAAACTAAATTCGCAACTTTGCTTAACTTTTTCACGCGTTTCATTGTAAATTTTGCTGCGAGCATAGTTGCATTCAAAATAAAGTGTAAATTTTGTTTTTTATATATGTTATATGAGTGCATGCCAGTATCGTGGTGGTACCCTGAAGAATTGAACCAATTCTTACGAACCAAACAATTGTTTTCGATCACTGTAGATCACGTGTTGATATTCTTTTGATCATATCATGATTTTATCTATTTGTTTTTCGTCTTTTAGTTGCTATAACAAGCGTGGGTACCATAATGTAACGAGATGAACCGATACCAACCAAATTCCTGTGGCGTGATACCACTAGTTACAATTCAATATACAAGCATTTACAGTTATGGGCTGTTTGTTTACCTCTTAATGAGACTCTTAATGGTTCAGAGTTCAGACCTCTTACTGGTTCAGCACTTAATGGTTCAGACTGTTTGTTTCACGAGCAAATGTCTGAATGGTTCAGACATTTGCCTATGGTTAAGAATTATATAGAGTCTGAATGATTAAGACCTCTAATCTAAATTGGTCAGACATTTGCCTCTAAACAGTTAAACATTATACAGACTCTTAATGGTTTAGACTTCTTACTAGTTCAGAACTTAACCATTCAAATATTGCCAAACAGCCCCTTAAATACAATTAAGTTAACGATCTCGTTCAAGAAGACCTTGACTTTGAGTTTTAAAGATGACTCTTGACTTTAAGCATTTAAAACGTTCTTAACTTATTAAAATAAGATATTTGACAAATTACAAAGAAAAACAATAAAGCCTTTTGGGGGGCTAAGATTTCCGATCGTCCCTGTAAATTATGGTTGCCAGAAAGTTCATCGTCCATCATCAAGATTCCAACTTCGATGTCGATTACGACACTGAAGATGGCTTCGAAGTCTTCAAATTCCAGCTATTTTCCCTCACTGCACTTCCTCCAGATCACCAAAAGGTTATTCTCCATCACCTACTATCTCTCCTATAATAATATTGCTCATCAATTTAATCTATTACTTCCAGATACTCGCATTTGACGACGATCGAATTGTTTCTGATGACTCTGATCTCGTTTCAATATCCGACAAGCTGCGGTTGGTTTCCGTTACTGATCAAAACCCTAATTTGGACTCTGCCACGCTGAAATCTGATGAAGAATTAGCTCGTATGTTGCAGGTATATCAACAATATTAATATATATATATTATAAAATTTTGTAGATATGTCATTTGTTGTTATTGTTATAGGAAGAAGAAGATGCACTTATGCTTCAGCAGTTTGCTGTTAGTGAAGACAACGGGCAGTTCGAACAGAGAGTTCGGCCTTATGTCGATCAGATTCTTATGGTAATTTGAACTCCCTATGGTAGGGGCTTATATTATAGTACATATGATGTAGTGAAATGATCTTATATAAATGTTGTTATGTTCATGTAGTATGAAGACTCGCATCGCCAAGAGGCGGCGAGGAAGACGGTGCCGGTGGAGAAGCTTGAGGAGAAAGCATTAGTTGCTTTAGCCAAGGTTGAAGTTTCTGTCTTCTTATTGTTAAATTTGTGTGGCTTGATCTGGTATTTTGCTTACATGTATGCTAGTTTTGTTCAGGAGGGGAACTTAAATCCGTCAAAACCTGAGCTTGATCATGCATTCCTGCTGCAACTTCTTTTCTGGTTCAAACAGACATTCAAGTATGTTATCTGTTTTGATTTCTCCTTAAGTCTTGGTTTTAAAAAGCACGCGAGGTGCACTCAGACGCAAGCCTTTGCGCTTCTGACTGCTTGGCGCAATGTCTGTATAGGAGCCTAGGAGGCGCAGGTGAAAACGGCTTGAGGGGCACCTCATGTTCATGGGAAGATTTTGTGCCTTAGGATGTTGTACATATAGGTTATTTGTATATTAAATCATATATAGAACTTATTTTTATCTAAATTTTGGTACATGATTCTAGAAACCGATGGGATATATAAATAAATACCCTGCACCCTGAGTACGTGACGCGGTGCGCCTTGCACTTCAGCTGCGGACCCTATGGCATCGCGCTTTTTAAAACAAAGTTCTGAAGCTAAGCTTTTATTTACCAACTCGAGAAGAAAAGCCCCGTCACATGTCATTGTTTCTTTGAGAATGGGTGTCACTGTCTGAATATTCACCTCTGAAGAGTTGAATGTGTGGAAGTGTGGAATATTCACAAATAGTCACACCCCTTTCAAAGTAACGATTGCATATTCGCATGTAACAGTATTTTCCCTCTAGAGTTTTGTGAAAATTTCTTGTAAGGACCCCTGTTCCACACTTCCACCATGAGTGCCAATAAATCATATTCTTGCGTTGTTAATGTATGTTACTTGAGTTTGTAATTTTGTGATTTGACAAAATTTAGGTGGGTTAATTCACCTCCTTGTGAGGGTTGTGGCAATGAAACTGCCATTCAAGGAATGGGTGCAGCAAATTCATCAGAGTTAGCTTATGGAGCCTCTCGAGTTGAACTTTATCGGTACGGAGAGAAGATTTGTGATCTGTCATTTATAGATTTTGATGCTAGAATACCATCTTTGGATTTCCTTTGATTGATTAGTTATATATGAGTTTCTGTTTGCATCTATTAGAGCATAATTGTAGGCTCAGATTAAGTAGAGAATATATGGCAATGACATAATTCTTGTGATTTATATTTCCTTATTTACTGATGTATTAGCATTATATATTCTCTTCCATTGTAATCATCAATATATACAAAAATACAATTACCTTTACTTAATATGGTATCAGAGCTAGGTTAATACCTGCTCAACTTTTCTGGCCCTTTTACTGCCACCAGCAACAACCAAACAGCAACCACAGATCAATACCCGCCATTCAAATACTCCTCCTATCCACTGATTTCAATGGCTACTCTTCCCCTTTTTACCACTCAAGAAAAGACCAACCATAATTCCCATAAATTTGCCTTCACCCTTAATCGTAACAACTATGGGTATTGGAAGGCCATGGTTGAGCCGTTTCTTCTCTCCAACTCCCTATTCGGCTACATCGATGGCACAATCCCTTGCCCCTCACCCAAACTTTCAACAGGAGATGATGCTGCTGATAACCCTAACTATGCACGCTGGATTGCCAATGACGCTCATGTCCGAATGCTTATCATCTCCACTGTTTCAGAAGCATCTTTTCAGCACATTCAGGTAACTACTTCCAGAGAAGTCTGGAAGTCCCTTGAACGAGCCTATGCACCACAAACCGCCTCTCATGAATACACCCTAAAACAACAGCTGTTGAAGCTATCTATGAAAGGAGATGAGACCCCGGCTGATTATCTGAGTCGTGCTCAAGAGTACGCCACAGCCCTTGCAAATATCGGTGAACCACAAAAGGACAAAGACGTGGTCATGCTTGCTATCGCAGGTCTTCGCGAGGAGTACAACGGATTGAAAGGTAACCTTCTTGCTCGTTCCCCACCGGTACAGTTTTCAGAACTTCATGGTCTCTTAACTGATCATGATTATATGATTCATAAAAACACTGAAACCCAAAACTCTGCTGTCCCGCAAGCCCTTAACACCACCACTGGAAACCCTGTCTCCTCCGTAGCCAACATACAGTCCCAACTCCAAAGCCTCCAACTTCTTGCAACCCAACTCGGATATCAACTAAACCCAATATCAAACCCCATCCAACCAAATCACTCAAATACATCACAGCCACAGGCTTACTACGCTCCCCGAACCTCCAACAACCGTGGTAATAGACGGGGAAACTCTCGTGGAGGTCCACGTGGGAACTCAAACAATTACCGAGGCCGTGACATGAATAGTAACACTCGTCAGTTCTCTTGGGCTTCCACTCAGAATACCGTATTTGGGCATTGTAACAGGTGCGGTATTGGTCACATACCTTCTCAATGCCCAAATCAGCCAGGTCCATCTAAACAGCCTCATCAGGCAAATTATGCTAATTTTTCAGAGGTCGGATCACAGTATGAAGCCATTTGGAAACCTGACACTGGGGCTAACAGTCATGCCTCTCCAGACTTATCCAGTCTTGACAACTCTGAGGCATATCAAGGTAATGATTCTCTCCATGTTGGCGACGGTACACCCCTTCCTATTTTTCATATTGGCTCATCTAACATTTTTACACCACACAAAACCTTTAATCTTTCCAATATCCTTCATGTTCCCGAACTTAAACAAAACCTACTTTCTGTACAAAAATTTTGCTCAGACAATGATGTGTTCTTTGAATTTCACTCTTATTTTTTTGTTGTGAAGGACGAGTCTACACACACTACCCTTCTTATGGGTCCAAGTGAACAGGGTCTCTACACCATTCGTCTTCCCCAACTCAAGTCCATTCCTAAAGTTGCTTTCACTGCTACCAAAGAGTCCTCCACCATCTGGCATCATCGCCTCGGGCATCCACACCGTCGTGTCTTACAGTCTCTTATTTCTAGTTGTTCCTTACCTGTTTCAACAAAATTATCGTCTTGTCTTTGTTCTTCCTGTCAAATGGGAAAGTCATGCAAACTACCTTTAAAACTTTCTGCTTTTCATAGTAATCATGTTTTGGACTTAGTTTATTGTGATGTTTGGGGTCCTTCACCCACATTATCTATTGATGGCTATCGTTTTTTTCTATTATGTGTTGATCATCACTCTCGTTACATGTGGCTTTATCCATTAAAACAAAAATCTGATGTCTATACAATTTTTAAAAATTTTGTATCAATGGCTGAAAGACAATTTAGCACAAAACTAAAGTGTTCAAACTGATTGGGGAGGCGAATTCCGAAACCTTACACCATTCTTCACCTCTCTAGGCATTGTTCATCGCCGCTCATGCCCTCATACCAGTGAGCAAAACGGCACTGTTGAACGACGACATCGCCATGTTGTGGAAACCGGACTTGCTCTTCTTGCCCACTCTAATCTTCCACAACGCTTTTGGCACTTTGCCTTTGACACCGCCACCTATCTCATTAATCGTCTACCATCCCGGACTTCATCCAACAAATCTCCTTACCAACACCTTTTTAACCGAAAACCAGACTATTCCTTTCTTCGAGTCTTTGGGTGTCAATGCTTCCCGTTCCTTCGTCCTTACAACCGTCACAAAATGGACTTCCGTTCCGCACCCTGTGTCTTCCTTGGTTATAGTCCTGATCATCATGGTTATCAGTGCTTTGACCCAGCAACCGAACGTGTCTATGTTGCACGTCACGTCCGATTCAATGAACACATCTTGCCCTTTCGCGCTCCGCCACCACCAGCTACACCCCCACCAGCCTATACCTCAATTTTTCCTGACCCGCCACCATATACTACACCAGAAACCACACCTGAATCCTGCCCAGCTGCCCAAACAGCCCATTCTGATCATCAAACAACCTCTACCAGCTCAACTGCAGCCTTCCCAGCCCACTCCAGCCCAACCGCAACCTCTTCAGCCCACTCCGACCCAACCGAAACCCTTCAACAGCATGTTCCAGACCAAGTACACACTACCCAAACCAACTCCATACCCACAACTTCCCAAAATATCACCCAACCTGCCCGACCGCGTCCTGCAAACTTACGCCCCAACCCAAAACGTACAGATCGTTACAATCCTTCAGCCTACTTTACCACCACTTTCCCTGGTCAACCTACTGAACCTACCTCTTTTACTGTCGCTAACAAATCACCGGAGTGGCGTCATGCCATGGCCGAAGAGTTTCATGCACCTCATAAGAATGGAACATGGTCTTTAGTCCACTATGTTAAAAATACTAATCTGGTTGATTGTAAGTGGGTGTACAGGTTAAAAACAGATGCACAGGGAAAACTTACTCGCTACAAAGCTCGTCTTGTAGCCAAAGGGTTTCATCAACAACCTGGTATTGACTATCATGAGACTTTCAGCCCTGTTGTTAAAGCCACTACCATTAGGGTGGTTCTCTCTCTTGCGGTTACTCATAAGTGGTCGCTTAGGCAGCTGGATGTACAAAACGCTTTTCTTCATGGTGACTTACAGGAAACTGTGTACATGAAACAACCACCAGGCTTTGTTGATCCCTGCAAACCTAATCATGTTTGCCTTCTTCACAAGTCCTTGTACGGGCTGAAGCAAGTGCCTAGGGCCTGGTTTAATAGGTTGACAACTGCACTCCAGCAACTTGGCTTTCACGGCTCAAAGACGGACCCCTCACTGTTTATACTCAATTCTCGTGGTCATCTTGTCTATGCTCTTATCTATGTTGATGGCATTATAATTACCGGCAATAATGACCAGACTGTCAGTCACATTATTCAGCGTCTCAGCTCCATGTTTGCCATTAAGGATCTTGGTCCTCTACATTATTTTCTGGGCATTGAGGTTGTTCGTAATGACCTTGACCTCATCTTGTCTCAGCAAAAATACATATCTGATCTCCTGCAGAAGTCCGGTTTGTCAGACTGCAAACCAGTCAGCTCACCAATGAGCACCTCTCAGATTCTAATGCCTAATGACAGCCCTCTCTTATCTGATCCAACTAAATATCGCCAGATTATTGGGGCATTACAATATGCCACCTTATCTCGCCCAGACATTGCTTTCTCAGTCAACAAGGTTTGCCAATTCATGCATGCACCCACAGAAAATCATTGGACAACAGTAAAGCGCATCTTACGATACCTGAAGGGGACAACAGATTTGGGTCTACGCATACGCCATAACTCAGGTTCCCTTCTCCATGCGTTCACTGATGCTGACTGGAACAGCTCCATATCCTCTTCGGTACAAGCATACTCAGACTCTGATTGGGCTGGCTGCCCTATCGATCGTCGATCCACGGGGGGATTTGCTGTATATCTTGGATCGAACCTTATCTCTTGGGCAGCACGGAAACAGCGAACTGTGTCACGTTCCTCTACCGAGTCAGAATATAAAGCTCTTGCTGATACCGTTGCAGAATTAATTTGGTTGAAGGCTCTTCTTCGAGAACTCGGTGTTAATATACAGCCGTCACCAACTCTTTGGTGTGACAATTTGGGAGCGACCTATCTCTCTGCCAATCCAGTATTTCATGCACGCACGAAACATGTTGAAGTTGACTATCACTTCGTTCGTGAGCAGGTATCTCAGGGTAATCTACATGTCAAGTTCATCTCCACAAGTGATTAGATTGCTGATGTGTTCACTAAGCCGTTATCTTCACAACGCTTCCAGTCTTTACGGTCCAAGTTGCAGGTCGTTCCCCGTCCACAACTTGCGGGGGGATATTAGAGCATAATTGTAGGCTCAGATTAAGTAGAGAATATATGGCAATGGCATAATTCTTGTGATTTATATTTCCTTATTTACTGATGTATTAGCATTATATATTCTCTTCCATTGTAATCATCAATATATACAGAAATACAATTACCTTTACTTAATAGCATCTGTATTCTTTCAGTTCTAGGTCATTTATAAGCTTTTTTATTCTTTTTACTTTTATAACTTTTTAAATAAGGTTGTGAATTTATCATTTGGGTATGCAAAACTCAAAGTGGTATTAATTTCATCACCGATCTCACGATTAACTATCAATAATTCTATATAAGCTATTCTTCTAATTTATCAATAATTCTATGAGTTAAACTTTCTTCAATGCAACACTTTCTTGTTTAATCTTTCTGGTTTTTCTATATTTTCTTATATATTTTTCTTATGTTGATCAGTTGCAACACATGTTCTAGAACAACCCGTTTCCCTAGGTACAACGATCCTATAAAGGTAAGCAAAGCTTTGTTTTCCTTTCAAGAAGTTTCTGGTTATTGAAACTAATAGAGCATCTTTTAACAATGTAGCTTCTTGAAACAAAGAAGGGGCGTTGTGGGGAGTGGGCCAATTGCTTTTCACTCTATTGTCGTTCTTTTGGCTATGATACTCGTTTGGTGAGGCACTTATCTTCATTACTAGTTTGTTTGTTTGCACTTGAAGCTTTTTAAATGATAAAGTTGATCAACTCATGAATTCTAGTCCTTAATTAGAAGTTTAGGGAGGGAATCTTTGGTAGTTGTCAAAACAAATTGAAGGACTATTTACTCTCAATCAATGAATTTTATAAGTTGATTGTTGTTAGAGATGTCTTGTGCTTGTTGGTGAAAGCTTGATGTTATGGTTACTGTAGTATTTTAGTCATGACCATCTGGTCCGCCATTGTGTTATACCTTATGTTTCTTCATTGGTAAATATATACCACAGTTTTTGCGAAACCAAATTTATTTAATCAATAACCATTTACACTAGAACAGTTTATCATATCGGTGTCACATGATGTGTTTGAGGCACATGCCATGTTAAGGAGTTCTTTTGTTTAGAGGAATTTGAGGGATTTCCTTGCGAAAGTTCAATTCTGCCAAATGGTCCAAGAAACTTTACTGAGCCTTTTAATTTTTTCAAGAAAACCTAAAACCTTGAAGCAAAAACCTTCGAGCCCATCCATAATTTTTCTTTTAATTTCATTTAAATATCTGGTGGTGTGTTCTAAAGTACGACAAAAAATTGTGTAGAGTTTCAGAGGCGATGTGCCCTTTCTTCCACGTAACTGATTCCAAAGTTGTCCTATCATCTTCAACATTATTTTTACATTAATTAATTCAGTTATTAAGATACATAATATTTACAATTCAACAGTATTTATATACATAGTTGATATTTGTTAAATGGGGTGCGCTCTATAAAATTATTAAATTTTATTTTCACCTTTAGATAATATTAAATTCTTTTGGTCCCATTTCTGAATAATTGATTTATAGAGGTTTTACTGTGTTACAATTCATAATATTAAGTAGTTACTACTTACATAGTAAGTTTGTTAGATTTAATTAATGTAGCACATTTAATTAGTGAATATTGATGTAGGTTTATTTAATTGAAGTTAGTATTTAGAGTTGGTTACTTTAGGTTATTTGACTAGAGATAGATATTTAGGTTTTTTTTATGGTAATGATTTGGGTATGTAGTAGGGTGTAATTTTCCTAGATCTGCACTGTATGGAACATGTAAAAGCAGCATTCTATTCACATTCTAACTTTGTACTAAAAATATTTGTATCAGATACTGGATTTCACAGATCACGTGTGGACAGAGTGCTATTCAACGTTACTGGGAAAGTAATTTCACTCTAAGAACATCAATTCTCTAAATATTTTCCACTCTAAGTTGCTAGTTGTCTCTGTTGCAGATGGATGCATCTTGATCCCTGTGAAGGAATATACGATACCCCATTACTTTACGAAAAGGGGTACTTTCTTGGTTCTTTATTTCACCATGATATCGTACGCGGATCAGTAGAGGTGGCAAGATGGGCTGGTTGGGTAATGTCAAATTGGCATCTGGTTGAAACAGGTCACGTTCAGTCATGGTTGGTTTGGGTTGGGTTTACCTAAAAACACTTTTTTGCCAGTTATTTAGTACATAATGAATGCACTAGTTATGATTTAGAAATAAATATCATTACAACAGTAACCTGAATATAACGATGTAGGAGGTTATTTGCGTTAAAAGTAGATTTGGGCAACTTTTAACTTGTTTGATACTTTGATCCGTATGAAACAAAAATGCAACCCACTTCTATTCAGTTGAAATTGCAACCTCTACAAATCTGTTTCTACTTATGAAAAGCGAATAATAATCATGGGCAATGTATCCCCCCTGAAGGTGGAACAAGAAACTGAACTATACTATTGCTCTTGCAAAAGACGGAGTCTGTGATGTCACTAAACGTTACACCAAGAAGTGGCATGAGGTAAGTCTATGTTAGCTTTATTCTCCTATTCAATCTGCTATTTTGACTAACTGGGGACAAAAATGCCATTTTGAAGGTTCTATCGCGTCGTACCCTAACTACAGAATCGAGTGCATCTAAAGTTCTTGCAAATATAACAAGAGAACTTAGAAGGAACTTGACATCTGTGATAATATCTGAACTTGAGGATCGTGACCGTAATGAGGTCAAAGAGCTTGAGAAAAGTCAACACTCCCAAGAAAATGATTCTTTGTCCTTGCCAGGAAGATTAAGTGGTGATAAGGAATGGCGCACGTTAAGATCCGAAATTGGGTCGGATTCATTAAGTTCTTCTTCTTGCCCGGTTCGCATATGTGCAGACGAACACGTTTCAAGAATCTATAACGCTTTCTCTCCTTTAATTTCTCGATTAGCAGAATCTTCTTCCAAACATAAAGCTCTTGAAGCTCTTCATTTTATCAGGACGGTTTTGGTGGATTTAAAGAAGAGTCCATTCAAAACAAGAAGAGTTGTTGTTGATTCAAATCTAATCCGTGAATTGTTGCCATCTTTTAATCCAATGCTTGATGCTCTTTCTTTGAAAAGTAAGGTTGAGACAAATGGAAAAGTTGAAATTTGCTTAGCGGATGATAATCCTGTGAAAGCGTCCCTTGCATTGCCTGTTGTGTTCCATGCGTTGGATGACGTTGTCTATAACATAAAAAACGCCGACAACTTCAATAAATCTAATCTTTCTTGGCCTCTGCTAAAGCTAAACAGAATATGTTGTGGGTCGGTTCTTGCGAGTGGGGAGGAGCTCCCTTTTGGAATTGTAAGTACCCGGGGCACATCTTATAGTTCCGTATATTGTTATATTGTTAATGGAATATTCTTTAATAAAACTTTGGATACTTTGCAGGCCACATCAGCGTTTGATGGAACCCGCATGTCAAAATGGGAAGAACCAAATGGCGCGAAAGGTATAAAGCAATGGACATTAACTGCAACATTAACCTATTGTTTCTTGTTATGGTCTCGGTTTCCAATTCTTATTATTTACATTAATTAGAGCATTTAATGTTGCAGGTTGTTGGTTAATATATAAAGCAATGGGTGCCCAGGTCTATGAACTGTGCTCATATGAACTTATGTCAGCCAATGATGCTCCAGAAAGAGATCCAAAGGACTGGTAAGTCTATCAAGAATGAGATTTTTGGTATATATGTGTGTCTGTGTGTGTGTGGTGGAGGGTTCAATATAGAACTATAAATATAAATAATGCAACTGCGAGAACCAATATGAAGCATTCATTTATTTGTGAATTTATATAAGATTTCTAACATGACTATTTATGTTTATGTGAATATACGTGAATTGATATATTATGCATATGTGGGTAAATTTATAGTATTCATATACTATAAACATATAGACATGTGTAGATTCACTGTAATTATCTGATCTATACCTGTGTACAAAACTTGTTAACGAGGAAGGGAGAGAGGAGAAAAGTAGTGAAATTAATTAGAGAGAAATCTCTCAATATTTGTGATTCTGTATTGAACCCTCCGTGTGTGTGTGTGTGTGTATAGGGAAATGATAAATCGAAAACCCACCTTAGTTAAAGAAACCCAGAAAACTTCATCTCCACCATCCATCTCATTTGATAAATGGTGGATATTAAAAAGGTACAAAAAATGTTGCTTTTTCAGACAAATGTTATAGTCTGACAAAAAGTGTAAAGTGTTGCACTTTTCTCTCTCCTCTCTCACCTGACACAAAAAAATGTGACTACTGCATTGTTACATAAAAATCTCGCTGTAAATTTTTTTTTACGCACATTACAAAATAAAAATTTCATAAATTATAAGTTCTAAAATCCACACACTTTATATAATCTAAAAACTGTTGTCAAAACACAATAAAAAAATGTTACAGATGAGTTACAAAAAATGGGAACAACTGAAAAAATGTAACATGTTCTCTCTCCTCTTTCCACTGTTACGAAAAGTGTCAGTGTCAGAACGTGTTGAAGGTGTCAGTAAAAATGTTGCAGCGAAAAAGTGTAACGCGTGGCAATATTATGTCCATCCATTAGGTTTTTAGAGTTTTTGCAACTCACATGAGATTTCTCTCTATAATTCACCTATATATATATATATATATAGATGTGTGATTGTGGAGTAATGAAGGTCGGACCTGTAGTTATAAGAGAGAATGTATAAAATGACAATTTGTAATCTTTCAGGGTTGTTGAAGGTAGTGATGATGGCGGTTCCAGCTGGCGTGTTTTGGATGAACAAACTGGTCAAACATTTGACAGCCGTTTCCAGCGAAAAGCATATAAAGTCAAGTTGCAGGGATTTTTCGCAAATGTATTCAGGTATTTCATCTAGACCCTGGAAATGTGTGTGTGTGTGTGTATTTCATTCACTTAACCACCGGTCCTGCCCTGCACTTTTGGAAAATGATTAGGCCGATATAGTTTAACTTTATGTGTATGAACAAAGCAAATACTGTATATGAAGACCCTTGATATTGTTATAATTTTGATTTGTCAGTTCCATACAGTTATTAATTTAAGAAATGGCAGGTTTCGGTTTTTAGCCGTTGGTGGTGGGCAAGCAACTTCACGGTTTCAAATAGGCAGCATAGACCTATATGCAAGCGACAATGTGAACCAAAAACCGTTATCATGATCCGTTGGCATGGCGGTATTATTGTATTAAGGTGTCTGTTCATCAAGTGTAGTATAGTTATTGTGAACCATAAATAATTTGTTGTTGTAAGCAAATGTTGTGTTTGAATACTTTTAGCGGATGGTTTGAGATCTTCCTTTTTTATAATATTGTTTAGCTATCAATTGCTATTTTATTTCATAATTTATATTTCTTTTTTTATCAGGTGTATACAAAGCATTCTTTTCCGTTTCTAAAATATGAGGGCAAATGCCATAAAAACAACTTACATTTTCATTTTTCTTATAGAAGTCCCTTAACATTTTTTTCTGCACATGAAAAACCAACTTACTTTATGTTTTGTTTCATAAAAGTCTCTAAGACTAGCGGGTGTGGGCATGGGCGGTTCTTAGAAGGCATGTGCCAGGGCCACGGCCCTGACAAGTTTTTCGGCCGTAGTGCTAATTTTCCGCATTTCGATCGAAATTTTTTATATATACTATGTTCGGCCCGGGCATTTTTTAGTGCCCGTGTCTTTCGGCCCTGGGACGTTCAACGGGCAAGATCCGCCTCTGGGTGTGGGGCGTTGGTTGGGGCGGGGATGCCAGGCAACGCTGGCACACCGTGCCAGCGTTGGTCACAGCGTTGCCCCGCAAACGTGGCTTTGAAGCCCGGCGTTGGGCGGGGGGCGGTCTGAGGTGTCAGGCTAGGATTGGGTGGTGTCATTGGACCGTTTGGGGTAGCCGTTAGCCATAGCCGTTGGGGATGGCGGTTTTGAAGTAAAAAATCAAATTTTTAAAAATTTACAAATTTTTACATATAAATACCCATCCCAAACTTCATTTTTTACATATAAATACCCATCAAAATATGGTCAGATTTTTCACTCAACGTCCAGCTTTATTGTCTTTTTCCTCCCTTTTAATGAAGGGCAAAATGATCTTTTAACGTTTTATTATAGCAAATTAAAAAACTCTCACAATTTTGCGCTTCATTAAAAGGGAGGAAAAAGACAAAAAAGCTGAATGTTAACTAAAAAATCTGATCAGATTTTGATTTTGGAAGAAAATGGCAACACAATTGAAACCACAGGACCCAAATTTAAAAGGTTTGAGTTTTGGACTAAAATGGAAAAAGTGACCAAACCTTAGGGACCATGTTAGCAGTTTACTCTTTCCACAATTATTTACAAATCTTCTTCAACCAATCTCACAACAAATAACAAATCTTTTTCAACCAAACCAACATCAAAAAACCGAACATGGTGCATTGGACAGAGGAGGAGGAGGAGGAGATCGCACTTGTCACATCGATCGTCGATGCACAACGTACGTTACAACGCGGTCAAACCGTGTATTGGGGACAAGCGTTCCAGCAATACCAATAACACGTTGGGAACGCTCGTCACAATTTAAACGTCTGCCAACACAAGTGGAGTGAACTCAAACCGAAGCTGGATCGGTTAAAATTTGTTTCGACCGTGTCCCTGCGGGGGACCTGAGCCACGACGATCGAGTGGAGATCGAGTGGAGGCACGAAGGGAATCCGGAATTTAAGTGGGTTCCTCACTTTAACATTTATTGAACTCTGTAATTTTTTTTGGGGAATTAGTAACTACTTTATTTTTTATTTTTTAGGATTTAATAAGTAGTTTTTTTTTTTAATTTTTAGGATGTTATGTAACTTTGTTTTTAAATTAATATAAGTTTTTGTTTTATTTTATAAATCTCAACTATATAAAAAAACCAACATGGACCACCAACGCCGCCTGACCACGCCCCTTACACACCCCATTTTTTTGGGTGTGGACTAGTGGAGCCCACACCTGCCACGTGTCGAGCAATGCCCCCAATCCAAGCCCCTCCACACCCCATAGTCTAACAATTTTTTTCAAAATTCAAGTCCCTTCACATGTCAAATTTGAACAATATTATTACAAAAAAAAAAAAAAAAACAATTTAGAACCGTTAAAGGTGTCTATTGGTTCTTTTCGGTTTATTCAATTATCTGGTTCCTTTTATTCGGTTTGAAATTTTGGGTTAGACCAAAAATCGAACCAAACCAAACATAATTTAAGTATCTCAAAACTGAATCACAAACCATGTTCGAATTCGGTTTGGTTTTCGATTTCAACCAAATACAACCAAGTCGTATTATTGGGTTTATTCGACTAAATATATAGTATGGTTTACTTTGGTTATTCGGTTTAGTGGGCTACATATAAACCGAATTCATTTTATTGGGTTAGGGTTTAATTGTTTATTGTTTGATTTTCATTTTAATTGTTTTTGGTTTTATAACAGTGACCTATTAATTTTCAAACATATCTTAGGTTGAAACATAACTTCATATAGCAAGTTTTTTAAAAAAAAAGTTCGGGTCATAATTTTGTTCAAAGCTAACATGTGAGGTAACTTTAATATTCAAAAATAATAATAATAATAATAAATTGTTGAGTGACTTTTGTAAGACAAAACAAAAAGCCGATTTATGTTATTACTCTATTTTTAATTCCAAAGATTACTCTATTTTTTGTTTTTATATAAAGAAATAATATAAATTAGATTTATAGCCCCACCACCATCACCTCCACTCCACCTCCACCACCATCACCACCATCACCTCCGCCTCCAGACACGGTTGCTGGAAAATCAACCTTTTCCGGAACTAAAAGGTTTCTCCGTTCAGTAATCTTCAGTTCTGCACCATCCATGAGCATACGCTGCAACATCGAGCCGACACGATATTGTACGCACTAAGAGTGATCATTATCCCTCTATCCACGTCTATAAAAATGTTATCTTTTATAAAAAAAAATATTGAAGATTTCTTGTTTGGTGGTCCAAAAGATTGAAGGGTTTGTTTTATTTATGTTGGTTGAGAAGAACCCTTTTACTGTTTGAGGTAATTCGAAATTTGAATCTTGTTTATTGTGTTTTTGTGAAGAAAGGTTAAATTGGGTGAGTTTCTTGAATGGGTTTATGTTTGTGTCAAGATGTCACACCCCAACCGATGGCGGAAACATCAGGGAGCGAGCACTAAGCGTTCAGATTGCTCATGAGATTCCATAACACTAGATATTCCAATAGAATTTAAATTGATTTCATAGCATTTGTCTAAAACATCAATCACAAATAACAAGTATCCAAAACATAACAAACGTTGTTCAAATTGTTCAAATAGCTAGATTAACTAAGTGACGTTTCTAGGCATCTCCTAGCTTGATTTCCACGTTCCATCGCAACCTATCAGCCTGCAACATGTATTAAAATATCAATACAAAAGTATTGGCGAGTATACAAGTTTGATAATAGAATACTAGATTAAAAACAACTCATATCCACAATGTAAGCAATAAAAATAGTTTCAGCCGTGCTAGTGTCGCAGTCCACGCAGTGATAGCCCAAGTATCCCGATGCTTTAGTGTTTACCCAAGACTCAAGGTAAACTAGAATCCTCCTAACAATACCCCCCGAGAATAACGGGAGAGGTGCACCCCCTATAGCGCTACTATTGTTAAGGCGGAACTACACACCCTGGATTAAACGTCACATAGCACAAAATAGAATACTAGAATGCACAAGTTTCACATACACATAGGATAGAGTTTAGTTTGCAAAGATTCAAGTTTATATAGAATACATGTTACACCCCAAAGTTTAAAAGTAAAAAGGGGATCGAGTATACTCACAGTGATTGCTTAACAGTCGCAACTGTTATTGGATCAAAGGGAGCTCTTTTAGAATTAGCCTGATTAGATTAGAATAGGATGAGAGTCGGGCAGAAAAACGGGATTGTATAAAGTATTGGAAACTGTCACTGGATCGGATGGCTGTCCGATCGGATGGCTATCCGATCGGATTGCCAGTCGACCGGGTGACTTAGCATGAAACGACTGACTGTCCGATCGGGTGGCTTAGTGTGAGGGTGAAACGAATGGCTGTCCGATCGGGGGACCATCCGATTCGAGTGACATGTACATAGTTCAAGGGTTCTGGTTATCTTGATCGGGTGGTTGCTCGATCGGGCGGCTGTCCGATCGAGTTGCCACCCTTGAGATCTTCAAAACTCTAAGTTTCTAAAAAAATTACTAAGTGTTGGGAGGTTTCAAGGTTCAAAGGTTATAAGGCAAGTGTCACTCAATCGGGTGGTTGTCCGATCGGACGGCTGTCCGATCGGGTTGCCGCTCGATCGGGCAAACCTCGTTTCCCTTAACCATTCTGTGAAATTTTCTAAGTTTGACGATGACGGCATGGTACGTATTGGGACAATGGTAAACTCATCGTTGCACAGCCGTTCTGATCGGGTGGGAACCACCCCAATCCAATCAGTTACCGCCCGTGATAACGTTTATGTCCAACTCCGCATTCCGGCCATCATCCTCCGGTGGAAATCCATCCTTGAGCAGACTCTAGACTACTAATCAAGTCTATAGTCCGTTCAGGACCGGATCTCACCGTTTAGAGTAAAAGTTGAAGAAAGATGAAGGAACTCAAGTTTTATTATGAAAATGTTTAGATCTAGCTTAGATTTAGTGATAAACACATGGAATCCCTTAGATCTTAGCTAGATCTCACCAAGAATGACCTCATATGACAGTTTGTACAAACCACCATGATGACATCATCCTTATGATCTCAGATCTGAGAGATTTCATGGTGAAAAGTGTGATTTCAAAGGTGAATCACGTAGAGGATGAAGTGTAGATCAAGAAAGAACAAGGATCTAGCTTGAAATGTACCGAAATCGCCAAGAAATGGAGAGAATGTAGTGTGCGTGCGTCTGGTCGAACAGGGCTGTCACATCAGGGAATAAAGTGATGTGACAGGCCTATTTATAGTGTGGAAGGGACTGAGGCAGTGTGGCATGGATAGGGTGGTGGCCCGTTCGGGTGGTCATCCGATCGGGTGGTCATCCATTCGGGTGGCCATCCGGTAGGGTGGCAATCCAATCGGGTGGCCATCCGGTAGGGTGGCAATCCGATCGGGTGGCCATCCGGTAGGGTGGCAATCCGATCGGGTGGTAATCCGATCGGGTTGTCACTCTGGCCAATCCAACCTTGCCGCGTTCCCGACTTTGATTCGTTTTGTGTGATGGATTAGGCGTTGCGTATTATAGAATAACTAGATTATATCATAAACATCAAAAGTTTCAAGATTAATAGATTCCGCCAGTGACAAGGCTCTAGTCTCTCGTTTAACCAAGAATCAAGTTTCACGAGTCTAAAGAGTCGAGCACTAAATAGATTTAGACATCCCAAATGCATTTCAACATAGATTTAGGCATTTCAACATAGATTTAGACTTTCCAATTATAGAGTTTAGGCATTCCAAGCTTATAGACATAGACATTCCAAAGAAATAGACATTCCACACGTAGATTTAGGCATTTCAAGTATATATCATAGACTTCCACATAGATTAGGGGCTAGATTGACAAATAAACAAACTTCAGGGACTAATCTTGACAAAATCCTAAAGTTTAGGGATGCTGGGCGTTACAGTCTCCCCTCCTTTAGGAGATTTCGTCCCGAAATCTTAGACGAAGACTGCTCGAAGAGCTGCGGGTATTTGGCTTTCATATCACTTTTCAACTCCCAAGTGAATTCGGCACCACGCTTTCCTTCCCATCGAACCTTAACAATGGGAATTTTGCTGCGTCTTAGACGCTTGACAGCTTGATCCATGATTTCGACCGGTTTCTCCACAAATTGGACAGCTTCATTTATTTGCAAGTCTTCAAGGGGAACCTGCAGTTCCTCATCGGCTAGGCATTTACGAAGATTAGACACGTGGAACACCGTTTGCACATTGTTTAGTTCTTGTGGTAAGTCGAGTCTGTACGCCACCTCGCCAATCCTCTCAAGTATCACGAAAGGACCTACATAGCGGGGAGCGAGCTTTCCCTTTTTACCAAAATGAACCACTCCCTTTCAGGGAGATACCTTGAGTAGAACTCGATCACCAACAACAAATTCCAGAGGCTTGCGCCTTTTATCAGCATAGCTCTTTTATCTGCTTCTAGCCTTGATCAAGTTATCACGGATTTGAAGAATCTTATCCATCGTTTCTTGAATAATCTCTGGGCCAGTGAACTATTTTTCCCCAACCTCATGCCAGCTGAGAGGAGATCGGCATTTTCGTCCATACAAAGCTTCGAAAGGGGCCATCTGAATACTGGAATGATAGCTATTATTGTACGAGAATTCTATCAATGGTAAATGTACATCCCAGTTACCACCAAAGTCGATGACACAAGAACGGAGCATGTCCTCTAGGGTTTGAATAGTACGCTCGGTCTGTCCATCCGTCTGAGGATGAAAGGTCGTGCTAAGATTCAAGTGCGAACCCATAGCGGACAGGAAAGTTTACCATAGACGTGAAGTAAAACGACCATCATGGTCAGAGAATATGTCAAGGGGAATGCCATGACGACATATAATCTCATCGGTATAGACCCTAGCAAGTTTCTCCACTTTATAATCTTCACGAATAGGAAGAAAGTGGGCTGATTTAGTCAGACGGTCAATAATCACCCAAATACTATCATGACCGGCGGGTGTATGGGGTAACTTAGTAATAAAGTCCATAGCAAGACTATCCCACTTCCAAACGGGGATTTTAGGTTGCTCTAAAAGTCCGGAGGGATGCTGATGTTTAGCTTTCACCTTCAGACAGGTGAGGCATTTTGAAACATACACAACAATGTCCCTCTTCATGCCAGGCCACCAATAAGTCATACGCAGATCCTGGTACATCTTATCAGCGCCTGGATGAATAGAGTAACGGGATTTGTGAGCCTCATTCATAATGAGCTCATGTAGATTATCGCGATCCGGCACCCAGATGCGATTTAAATAGTACTGCAGTCCGTTAGGTTTAGTTTCAAGTTGATCAATCCTAGCGCCGTGGATTTCTTCTTCTAGACTTCCTTCATTTGCTGATGAATACTGGGCGTCGCGGATACATGCATGGAGATCATTAGAGACACGAATAGCATTCACATGGGTTTTACGACTAAGAGCATTGGCTACTACATTCGCCTTGCCAGGATGGTAGCGAATTTTGCAGTCGTAGTCGTTAAGCAATTCCACCCAACGTCTCTATCGCATGTTCAGCTCTTTTTGGTCGAAGATATGTTGAAGGCTTCTATGGTCAGTGAAAACCACGCACTTAGTACCATACAAGTAGTGTCGCCATATCTTTAACGCAAACACAACTGCGCCAAGCTCCAGGTCATGAGTAGTATAGTTTTTCTCATGCACCTTGAGTTGTCGAGAAGCATAAGCAATAACCTTGTCCCGCTGCATGAGCACACATCCCAATCCACGGTTCGGGGCATCGCAATATACCACGAAATCATCATTCCCATCAGGCAGAGTAAGTACAGGAGCGTTACACAAAAGGGTCTTAAGGGTTTGAAAGGATTCCTATTGTTCGGGACCCCAGACAAAAGGTTTCTCCTTCTGGGTTAGAGTAGTAAGGGGTACAACAATTTTAGAAAAATCTGCGATGAATCGGCGGTAATAACCCACCAATCCCAGAAAGGAACGTATTTCGGATACAGACTTAGGCGTAATCCAATTCTTCACTGCCTCAATCTTTGAAGGGTCAACATGAATACCCTGACTACTGACAATATGACCAAGAAACTGCACTTCATCAATCCAAAACTCACACTTAGAAAATTTAGCATACAGACGTTCACCACGTAAAAGTTCGAGCATAAGACGTAGATGGCGAGCATGATCAGCCTTAGACTTAGAATAAATAAGGATATAATCAATAAAGACTATAACAAAACGATCCAAATAGGGTTTACAAACATGATTCATAAGGTCCATGAACACTGCAGGTGCGTTGGTCAAGCCAAAAGGCATGACTACGAACTCGTAGTGCCCGTATCGAGTGCGAAACGCAGTCTTAGGAATATCATCTTCGAGAACACGCAACTGATGATATCCAGATCGGAGATCGATTTTTGAGAAACAGGACGCGCCTTGTAGTTGGTCAAACAAAGCATCAATACGAGGTAGAGGGTAACGATTCTTCACGGTCATCTTGTTAAGTTCACGGTAATCGATGCACATACGAAAAGAACCATCTTTCTTCTTGACAAATAAAACGGGAGCACCCCACGGAGAGGTACTCGGACGAATAAAGCCCTTATCGAGTAATTCCTGTAGTTGGCTAGATAACTCTTGCATCTCGGAAGGTGCAAGACGATAAGGAGCCCTGGCGACAGGAGTCGCACCAGGTACGAGATCAATACGAAAGTCGACGGATCTAGGAGGAGGAAGACCAGGTAAATCCTCGGGGAAGACATCAGGGAAATCACACACAACCGGAACATCGTTTATGTTCTTCCCCTTGTTCTTTTGTTCCACCACGTGGGCCAAAAAGGCAGGGTTCCGTTTACGTAAACTTTTGTTCGCTTGTGTGCATGACATCAGCCTTAGTCCTTTCGAAGGTCGGTCTCCATAGACGTTTAGAATATCACCGGATGGTAGAGGAAGACGAACAAGCTTATCATGACAACAATCTCGGCATGGTTCTTACGCAACCAATCCATACCGATAATGACATCAAAACTACCCAGACGCATGGGTATGAGATCAATAGAGAATACGTGATCGTTAAGAGTCAGGGAACAATCACGCACAATAGAATTAACAAGAATCGACTTACCATTGGCGACCTCAACAGAGAACGACTCTGGTAACTTAGAGCGTGTACAATTTATCAAAGACTCAAATTCCACGGACACAAAGCTTTTACCGGCACCAGTATCAAATAGGATCGAAGCATAAAGGTTATTAATGAGAAACATACCATTCACCACATCATTGTTGTTACGAGCCTGATTAGCATTGAGATTGAATGCTCATCCACGAGCGGCTGGCTGCTGGTCCTGGTTTAGCTGAGGACACTGGTTGCGGAGGTGAGTAGTATCCCCACACTTGTAGCATGCACGAACAACATTGACTAGCTTTGGATTCTGTGGAGGAGCTGGGAGAGCTGGTAGGGCTGCCTGAGCTGGGGCTTATTGAACTTGCTGAGCTGGATTACCTTGGCGACAGTAGGGAGTCGTGTGACCATAACGGTTGCAGTTGGTGCACAGACGACATGTAGAAGCAGTAGGATGATGAAAGTTGCAAGTTGCACACTTGGGATAAGACCCAGTGTATTGCTTCTTTGCTTCGGGAGCAGCAGGGTTAGCAGCAGCAGGAGTAGGAGCAGGTTTTGCAGCAGGGTTAGCAGTAGGGACAATAGCATTACATCCCGAACCATGGGATTTCCTCTTCTTGTTCTTGCTGCCACTTGGCTGCTGGGTAACTTGGTTAGCAGACTTTGAAGGAGCAGGGGTAGCAAACTGTTTATCACGCACACGATTGTTGTTCAAGCTTGCGGCTAGACAGTAGACTTCCTCAATAGTATCAAGCTGAGCTGCTTTAATGGAATCACGCATAGCAGGAGGTAGGCCGTTGATGTACTTGGTTATCATTCGCTTAGGAGTCGAAACTAAGTGAGGGACGATAAGACTTAGCTGCTTAAACCGGGTAGTATAAGCCAAGTTGTCATCACCACTTGCTTCAAATGCCAAAACTCTTCTTCAAGTTTGAGTTGTTCATGAGGAGGGCAGAACTCGAGCAGCATGAGTTCACGCACCTCAGCCCTTGGAAGAGCATAGGCTTCTTCATTAGATCGGATGTTCCTCTCATTCGACCACCACTCCAACGCTCTGCCCTGGAACATTCCCGTTGCACTCCTAGTTTTCAAATAATCTGGGCATTCGCTGTTAATGAAGGTAACTTCGATGCTGTCGAACCATTCGAGCATGGCGATCACCCCATCACTGCCCGTGAAAGGCTTAGGGTTGCAAGAGATGAAATGTTTGTAGCTGGACTTTGTAGGCTTCTACTTTTCAGCCTTGGAGTCCACAGAGGATGGAGGAGTGTTTGATCCCTGGAGTTCAGAGACGATCTTTGGACGACTCGAGCTATCTGGTCGGCCATGAAATACATCATCTTCTTCTGAGACTTCTCCCTGGATTTCCTGAGAGTGTCAGATAACTTTCGAGAAGACATCCTAAGGATCCCATAAGAGGATCCTATAAGTCTAGATTAACATAGTTTACCATAGATTTATGCACGATAGACTAAGAATCAAGATTCGCATAGATTTACATAGATACAGCAAACCAACGACCTTCGCATGGCGCGTTGTACAGAGCTTGGCAACAAGTCAGAAACGCTTATATATAGGAAGTACCAGCGACGTATCCACCACGCTTCGGCCACATTGCTTCTGTCTAGTACTCGGCGTCATGTACGTGTCGTAATTGCCAAACAACAACACTCCCACCATACACATGGATTTGATAGATTTCAATAGATTCAATCTCCACAACCCACGACCTTCACATGGCATGTTGTACGAAGCTTGGCAGTATGTCAGAAGCGCTTATATATAGGAAGTACCAGCGGCGTATCCACCACGCTTTGGACACAATACTTCCACCTCGTACTCGATGTCATGTTACATGTCGTACTCCACATTCATCATAGATTAACATAGGTTTTCATAGACGTCAATAGATTATGGTAGGCTTCTAATAGTCTATAATAAACTCAATAGACTTCAATAGATTCGATAGACATTCATTAGATTGCCATAGACTTCAATAGACTTTCCATAGACTTTTAATAGATTAATCATAGATTTAGTATCGACAATTCTCAACCAACGAAATCCCGTATGGCACGTATTATGAAAGTTTGGCGACATGACAGAAGCACTTATATATAGGAAGTACCAGCGGCGTATCCACCATGCTTCGATCACGCCACTTCCCCCTCGTCATCGGTGTTATACTTCGCCAACCACAACATTAGGCTAATCAAGATAGATTAAATAACATAGATGTCACACCCCAACCGATGGCGGAATCATCGGGGCATGGCACTGAGCGAAACAGATTGTCCAGAAGTTTCCATAACAATTATCATTACCATTCAATTTAAATAACATGTCCCATACCATGTCTCAAATAGTAAACAAATTATTACAGACAAATCCAGGAAAATATTCTATTCCGACAACTCAGATTTCAAAATGGAGCAATTGTTTATCTGCTTCTAGAGACCCATAATCCAGTTACTACAGACAACTATTTGTTAGGTTCTAAAGCTTTATTCTAGCCTCAACTTCCTAGCAAGTGTGCATCCTAAGCACCTGTCACATACGTTAAAATAAAGTCAATACATATAATGTAAAGGTGAGCATACAAGTTTGATAATAGCATATAGAGTTCGAATTCGTTTACGCATAACCAACACGTACACATAGCGAAATGAGGCACGTTAGTTATCGACAGAGATCCATCGATACCAATGACTACGTGTTGATTGCCCGAGGCAGTTCGCAATACTTGAATACCACTGTAATCCATGCAAGTAATTGTCCTTGACAAAGGACAACCCCCGGGTGAACGGGTGCTGAGTCCAAACTATAGTACTATCGTTGCTAAGGCAGGTGGACAACATTCCATGTGTAAACATAACAAACAAGCATTCATAAGCCACGTATAACATGCATTAACGGTTAGCGTTCAAATAGTATTGAGTAGTGTGATTGATGTGATTTGAATAGTTGTAACGTATGTAACACCCAAAAGTGCATAAAGCAAAAAGGGATCGAGTATACTCACAGCGATTGATGGATTGAAGGGAGCGCTTAGCGAGTAAGGTTAGCCTGAATAGATTCGATAGCATGACGATAAGTGACGCTTAAAACGATACGAAGTGTGAGTGGGTCGGATAGCAGTTCGATCAGATGGTAATCCGATCGGACGGCAATCCGTGCGGATAACAATTCGTTCGGATGGTCATCCGGTCGGACGGTAGCCCAGTCGGATGACTATTCAAGTGGACTGTTTCTTCCTGTGAGGTGAATGTGTTGTAGTATTTTGAAAACATTCAAGTATCTCTATCTTTCAAGTCGGTCGATCGATCATCCAGTCGTGCGGATAACAATCCGTTCGGATTGTCATCCGGTCGGATTGTCATCCGGTCGGACAGTGATCCGGTCGGACGGCGACCTTGTTGTGGAACATGTTGAAGGGTCACTCGATCGGATGGCCATCCGATCGGGTGGCAACCTTGTTGTGGAACATGTTGAAAATTGTTTAAGTCTTTAAAGTCTTAGTATCTCATGATCCGAAGAGTAATCTGATCAGATGGTAATCCGATCGGATAGCAATCCGTTCGATACTCTGACTTCAGTTAAAGTTGTTGAAGTGTGGGACCCAAGTGTGATCCGTTCGGATGGTAATCCGTTCGGATAGACTATCCGTTCGGACAGCATTCCGTTCCGGTTGTTCCGTTCGTCTTACACTTGGTTGTTTTGATGGTTTGTCATTTTATCGATGCGTTTTGACAACGTGTTAATCAACAGAATCCCCCTTTTTGACCCAAGTGACCAAACCGACCAGGAATCACCCTAGTTCGGCCGGTTACCGGCTCAAGACGGTGGTTCTTGTTTAACCCAAAGTCGGCGGTCTTGTATGTAGAATCCAGATCTCGAACTAGTGCAGCACTAAAACGAGTAGGAGACTAGAACCAAGTCCGATTCTATCGGTTTTGAGTGTAAAAGAGTTTAAAGAAAGTTAGAAATCATTCTTTCAATCCTTTTTCACCGTTGATTTGTGTAGATCTATGAAAGATCTTTGTTGTTTGTATGGAAATTGGTTAGATCTCGGTCGTTCTTGGTGGATTGAAGTCAAAACATGAAGTTCTTCAAGAACACATGATGACGTCATCCTAGAATACCCGAAATCCAGTGATTTCACGGTTAAAAGTTAAGATTTGAAAGATAGAAATGTGTAGGAGTGCGTGTAGATCAAGAAAGTACAAGATTTAGGACGAAGTCTTACCGGAATCGAAAGAAATATGAGAAAAGGTGGTGTGCACGAGCTGTTTGGACAAGGACTTCCAAAAGTAGAAAGGTTTGAGAGTGACAGGGGTATTTATAGGATTCCAAAAGAGGGAAGGGCTGTCCGGTCGGATGGCACACCGCCGGGATATCGTTCTGGTTGGATGACATCTCGGTCGGATGGCGCCTGATCAAGGACAAGTGGCTTATCCGGTCGGATAGCTATCCGGCCGGATGGCACCTGATTCGATTGTTTGACGTGACGAATTTTGCTGATTCGATTTCAATTGCGCGCGGTTCGACACGATAGGGTTTCCTAGTCAAATTACTTTCAGTCCCAACTAATTCATATCTCGCGTAATCTCTTCTCCACTATTTATCATAGTTCAATTTCGATTCGAGTTCGATTGAGTTCGATTTGCATTTCGAGTTTCGATTGATTTCCACACAACATATCATAAATAAACATGCACAAGTAACACATAAGGCACACAGACGTATAATAACCAGATACGTAAGTCGAGTTGTGGTTCGTATTACGGTTCGATGTCGATTCGATTAGCATAGGTCGATTATCGATTAATTAACTTTATCGCATTGTTACTTCCTATATTTCACAGTCGTAAGTCGATTAGAATAGCGATTAACATACTTCGATGGTTGCATTCATTGACACTTACTCCACATAATACAACTAAAATAAATACAGAAAAGAAATCTACTACAAGTCATGTCGTATAACCGGTCGTTGACTTTGACCTTGACTTTGACTTTGGCTTTCGAAAACACGGGGTGTTACAATAGATTGACCCAACTAATCCACATAGATTAACCAATAGATTTACGTCATAGATTAACCCGAATAGATTTCACAACTTCAAACCGAGCCTACAAAACTACGAACTTCACTTAGCGCGTTGTACGAAGGTTCGGTAGTATGCCAGAAACACTTATATATAGGAAGTACCGGCGGCATATCCACCATGCTTCGGACATGCCACTTTCTCCCTCGTCTTCGGCGCTAGGCTACGTTTCGTATTTTGTTTCTCAATCCACACATACGTAGTTTACACATAGATTTCACTAGATTACTCGATAGACTTCACATAGATTTCACATAGGGTACACAAATAGGCCTTCCATAGTTTTAGAATTCAACAACAGACACTAAGTTTCGCATGGCACTTGGTACGAAAGTTGGTAATATGCCAGAAACACTTATATATAGGAAGTACCAGTGGCGTATCCACCATGTTTCAGACATATCACTTTACCCTCGTATTCCATGCCATGTTACGTCTAGTGCCTTACAAACACATTATCACATTGATTGATCAATTAGGGTAAAGCTTCGTAAATTTAATTCGATCTGAGATTAGGATTAACGTTTTAGGTTGCGGACATACGTGTGAGTAGTGTAAAAGTATGCCAAATTGAACGAAGATTCGAGCTTAAAAACCACATACATAAGAATCGAGATAGCATAAAAGATAGGATTGTTCCGGGTAGAGAAACGGCGACTAACCAAAGTGATTCGAACCCCTTTCGAATTGAGGTAGCGTGTCTTGACTTACTTGGACAAATACGTCATCGATGTTAGGCCTACGATATTCATCCTTTTAGTCATTCCACGTTCCTAATTGATTGGAAGTTACGAGACTTTGGCGAGACATAAAATCAAGGAGTGGGACTAGTTATCAAGGTTTGAGTTTCACCTCTAACTTGACAACATCGTACCCTAAATAGCGTTGGTACTTATCCGCAGACAAGACCTACTAGAATTATGTGGAGATTTTACCATCAAGGTTCGGATGTCACTCCTGACTTGAGAGCAAATCTCGTGCAAAATACAAACACTGAGTAACAGTGCTTCCAAGATATAAAGTGTACATTGTGTTAGTCTTAGGAAAGGCATGTAAGTTTAACAGGAATATATGCTGCAAGGAAGCAGATACGGTAGAATGCATGAGTCTTAAACAACAAATAAGAGTCAGCTTCCTAGAACTATAGACTAGGGCAAGTATTCCTACTTATCCTAATTCCCTATAGTTATGGCTCTGATACCAATCTGTCACACCCCAACCGATGGCGGAAACATCGGGGCGCGAGCACTAAGCGTTCAGATTGCTCATGAGATTCCATAACACTAGATATTCCAATAGAATTTAAATTGATTTCATAGCATTTGTCTAAAACATCAATCACAAATAACAAGTATCCAAAACATAACAAACGTTGTTCAAATTGTTCAAATAGCTAGATTAACTAAGTGACTTTTCTAGGCATCTCCTAGCTTGATTTCCACGTTCCATCGCAACCTATCAGCCTGCAACATGTATTAAAATATCAATACAAAAGTATTGGCGAGTATACAAGTTTGATAATAGAATACTAGATTAAAAACAACTCAAATCCACAATGTAAGCAATAAAAATAGTTTCAGCCGTGCTAGTGTCGCAGTCCACACAGTGATAGCCCAAGTATCCCGATGCTTTAGTGTTTACCCAAGACTCAAGGTAAACTAGAATCCTCCTAACAATACCCCCCGAGAATAACGGGAGAGGTGCACCCCCTATAGCGCTACTATTGTTAAGGCGGAACTACACACCCTGGATTAAACATCACGTAGCACAAAATAGAATACTAGAATGCACAAGTTTCACATACACATAGGATAGAGTTTAGTTTGCAAAGATTCAAGTTTATATAGAATACATGTTACACCCCAAAGTTTAAAAGTAAAACGGGGATCGAGTATACTCACAGTGATTGCTTAACAGTCGCAACTGTTATTGGATCAAAGGGATCTCTTTTAGAATTAGCCTGATTAGATTACAATAGGATAAGAGTCGGGCAGAAAAACGACATTGTATAAAGTATTGGAAACTGTCACTGGATCGGATGGCTGTCCGATCGGATGGCTATCCGATCGGATTGCCAGTCGACCGAGTGACTTAGCATGAAACGACTGACTGTCCGATCGGGTGGCTTAGTGTGAGGGTGAAACGAATGGCTATCCGATCGGACGGCTGTCCGATCGGGGGACCATCCGATTCGAGTGACAAGTACATAGTTCAAGGGTTCTGGTTATCTTGATCAGGTGGTTGCCACTCTTGAGATCTTCAAAACTCTAAGTTTCTAAAACAATTACTAAGTGTTGGGAGGTTTCAAAGTTCAAAGGTTATAAGGCAAGTGTCACTCAATCGGGTGGCTGTCTGATCGGACGGCCGTCCGATCGGGTTGCCGCTCGATCGGGCGAACCTCGTTTCCCTTAACCATTCTATGAAATTTTCTAAGTTTGACGATGACGGCATGGTACGTATTGGGACAATGGTAAACTCATCGTTGCACAGCCGTTCTGATCGGGTGGGAACCACCCCAATCCGATCAGTTACCGCCCGTGATAACGTTTATGTCCAACTCCGCATTCCGGCCATCATCCTCCGGTGGAAATCCATCCTTGAGCAGACTCTAGACTACTAATCAAGTCTATAGTTCGTTCAGGACCGGATCTCACCGTTTAGAGTAAAAGTTGAAGAAAGATGAAGGAACTCAAGTTTTATTATGAAAATGTTTAGATCTAGCTTAGATTTAGTGATAAACACATGGAATCCCTTAGATCTTAGCTAGATCTCACCAAGAATGACCTCATATGACAGTTTGTACAAACCACCATGATGACATCATCTTTATGATCTCAGATCTGAGAGATTTCACGGTGAAAAGTGTGATTTCAAAGGTGAATCACATAGAGGATGAAGTGTAGATCAAGAAAGTACAAGGATCTAGCTTGAAACGTACCAAAATCGCCAAGAAATGGAGAGAATGTAGTGTGCGTGCGTCTGGTCGAACAAGGCTATCACATCAGGGAATAAAGTGATGTGACAGGCCTATTTATAGTGTGGAAGGGACTGAGGCAGTGTGGCATGGATAGGGTGGTGGCCCGTTCGGGTGGTCATCCGATCGGGTGGTAATCCATTCGGGTGGCCATCCGGTAGGGTGGCAATCCAATCGGGTGGCCATCCGGTAGGGTGGCAATCCGATCGGGTGGTAATCCGATCGGGTTGTCACTCTGGCCAATCCAACCTTGCCGCGTTCCCGACTTTGATTCGTTTTGCGTGATGGATTAGGCGTTGCATATTATAGAATAACTAGATTATATCGTAAACATCAAAAGTTTCAAGATTAATAGATTCCGCCAGTGACATGGCTCCAGTCTCTCGTTGAATGAAGAATCAAGTTTCACGAGTCTAAAGAGTCAAGCACCAAATGGATTTAGACATCCCAAATGCATTTCAACATAGATTTAGGCATTTCAACATAGATTTAGGCATTTCAACATAGATTTAGGCATTTCAACATAGATATAGGCATTTCAACATAGATTTAGACTTTCCAATTATAGAGTTTAGGCATTCCAAGCTTATAGACATAGACATTCCAAAGAAATAGACATTCCACACGTAGATTTAGGCATTTCAAGTATATATCATAGACTTCCACATAGATTAGGGGCTAGATTGACAAATAAACAAACTTCAGGAACTTATCTTGACAAAATCCTAAAGTTTAGGGATGCTGGGCGTTATACAAGAACCCTTATAGGGTTTAATGTATAAATTTGCTGAGAAGTTATATTTGTGTCACACCCCTTTCTGCGGCGGAAGCACGAGGTGTGATCATGAAAGGTTCTCATTGCATACGAAAGGTAAACATACTACATGCTCAAAAATAACTTCAAACATTACATTACTGAAACATATGTCAAGTGTTTACAACACGAGATAGCATATTGTCTTAAAAGTCACAACTTTATTTAACGATAAACAAAGCGACATCCACGAGCATGAGTAAGACCACGCGCACATCCATCCTAGTTACCTGAAATACATGTGAGTTTTGGAAAAAACGTCAACATAAAGTTGGTGTGAATTCATGCAGTTTTAGTTTTTCACGTTTGTATACTTTGTATGAAAACATAGATTGCGTCATGTAAAAATCAAGTTTTCATATATAAATCAAGTATTCATGTGTACACCAAGTACTTATGTATAATTCTAGTTTTCTTAAGTACCCCGCGTACTTCAAGTATAAATCAAGTTTTCTTGAGTACCCCACGTACTCAAGTATAATTCAGTTTTCTTGAGTACCCCACGTACTCAAGTATAAATCAAGTTTTAGTATGGTATGAATTTTATTTAAATAAAGAGTTCATGTATGTATCAGGATTGTTAATGGGTTGCAATGCCATTAACATGTGACACGACATAGGAAGTCACCAAACCTAAGGCACTTTTCTAGTTGGCATATTCTGAGACACAAAAGCACTACTCGGTACTCGTCCTCACCGAGAGTGTGGCTGCCCGACACCCGTTAGATCTAACCTTTTGTTCTGCGGTCTAGGTATATTGTTGATTAATGGTGCTTCTGTACCCTATTCGTGACACGATTTCTCGTATCATTTCTCATAGCGCATCATACTCGGTTCTCGTTCTCACCAAGTGCGCTTCTTGTATTCTTTTATCACATCACACTCGGTACTCGTTCTCACCAAGTGTGCATCTTATTATAATACCATTTGTAAACATAATTATAACATGTATTTCACCCCCGAAGTTATAAAACTGAAAACAGTTAAGAGAAAAGGGGGAGCATGAACTCACAACTTTGCGTTCCTTGCGTCGTAAACTTCACCGGATTTGCTTAATTAACGTCGTGACCTATACGCGTTTTCTTAACGTTAGTCACTAGACTTGCGTCACACAAGTACAGTCACTTTCTTTTGTATTTGTGTTCTCTCGTGTTAAAAATATTTTATATTTTTAACTAAGTGTCTTACTTATATTATTTTCTCAAAAATAATTATAAGTTTCTTGTATTTTTGCACTTTGCACCCGACAACCTTGACACGTGGCTCAAATCACAGTGCGCCAGCACCAACGAACTTCCGGAAGCCACTAACGGTCGACACCAGTGAGACAAAGAGCATATCCTCCAAGTTGTCGCCTTCTGGCCCAAGGCCCATCAGCCCACACCCTCTTACACCTCTCCGGCTATAAATAGAGACCTCACTTCACAGGTTAAACATTCCATTCCCTCTACACTCACTCTTAATACTTAATTATCTTCCCAAAGCAGTCGCTTATTCTCACGCCGGAGCCCAGTTAAGATGGAAACCCCCACATTCCCCTCTTAACGAGTTACGGTGTTCTGTTTTGCAGGATAACCCGGTCATTAAGAAGCTCAGAAAGCCATAAAGGAGATTAACCACTATGATAGGAACATAAACCAAAGTGATTAGTCCCATAATTAGTTTAGTGTTTCTTCATTGGCGCCCACCGTGGGGCAATTGTGTGAAGAAGCAACAATTCAAATGGACGCCTGAAGCTGAGGCTGCTTTTCAGCAAATGAAGGAGTGTTTGATCGAGCTCCCTACCCTGACTGCACCGTTCGAAAAGGAACCGCTCATCTTGTACTTGTCATCATCGGACAAGGCAGTTGGATCGGTATTACTGGTGGAGAGAAATGGAGTCCAAACTCCAATTTATTACGTCAGCAGGGTACTCACCGACCCAGAAACGAGATACTCCACAATGGAGAAATTGGTACTTGCGCTGCTACACGCCTCTCGGAGGCTGCGCAGATACTTTACAGGGCATGTGATCACCGTACTTACCAATTTCCACATCGGCATGATACTGCAAAAGCCAGAAACATCTGGGCGGTTGGCAAAATGGGCGATCGAGCTGGGGGCCACAACATTTTGTACAGGCCATGCCCAGCCATTAAGGGTCAAGTCCTTGCAGACTTTATCACAGAAGTCCCAGCGGAAAAAATCAAAGATTGTGAGCTTGTTGAGACTCCCTTGAAAGACACGACCAACGAGTTATGGATGTTATACGCTGATGGGGCCTCAAACGAAGATGGCGCGGGAGTAGGATTGCGCCTTGTGAGCCCCGAAAATCATGAATTTACTTACGCCATCAAGTTGGATTTTAAAAACACCAACAGCGAGGCGGAGTACGAGGCATTTCTGGCAGGCTTACGCCTCGCCATAAAAATGGGAGCTAAAAATCTTCAAGCGCATGTTGATTCACTTTTGATCGCCAGTCAAATCAACGGAATCTATGATGCGAAAGGCGAAGTTATGGCCTTATATTTGGATCAGGCGAAAGAGTTGCTCCAAAAATTCAAGTCCTACAAGGTAGTTCACATCAATCGCTCTGAAAATAAGCCAGCAGATGCTTTGAGCAAACTCGCTTCAACCTCCTTTCAACATCTCGCCAAAGATGTAAGGATTGAAGTGCTCAAGAATCCATCAGTTCTGCTACGACAAGTCAACGTGATCGAAATAGGGCAGCCATCCTGGATGACCCCTATAATTCAATATTTGCAAGAAGGAATACTCCCTGACAGCAAAGCAGAGGCAAGGAAGATTCAAAACAAGGCCCTGATTTACGAGATGAATGGTGGTATTTTGTACCGAAAATCCTTCTTGGGGCCACTACTGCGCTGCGTGGACCCCCAAGATGCGAACTATTTGATAAGGGAGATTCATGAAGGGATCTGCGGCATCCATGCAGGGCCACGCATGGTTGTCGCGAAGATTATGAACGCTGGATATTACTGGCCAGGGATGCATGTCGATGCCCTGAAGGAGCTGCGCAAGTGCGACTCCTGTCAGCGACACTCTCCAAAAACCCTGCGCCCAAAAAACGATCTTATCCCTGTATCCACTGCTTGGCCTTTTCAGCAGTGGGGAATTGATATGGTGGGACCTTTCCCAGAGGCTCTTGGCGCCGTCAAGTTCATAATAGTGGCCGTCGACTACTTTACGAAATGGGTGGAGGCCAAAGCCCACGCTTCAACCACAGTAATGATGGTGCGCAAGTTCATTTGGGAGCACATCATCTGCAGATTTGGCCTACCACTCAAGATTGTAACTGACAATGGCACCAACTTTGCGTCTGAGGACCTCCAGAAGTGGATGAAAGAGATGAAAATCGAACACACTTTCTCCTCCGTTGCGCATCCCCAAGGTAACGGCAGGTTGAAAGTGTGAACAAGAGTATCGTCGATGGGATAAAGGCCCGACTGGGCACAAAGCGAAGAGGCTGGGTGGATGAGCTCCCGAGTATCTTGTGGGCTCACCGAACCATGCCGAAGACAAGTACCGACGAAACTCCTTTTAGCCTAGTCTATGGCTCAGAAGCGGTTATCCCGGCAGAAGTTGGCCTGCCCTCTCCGCGTTTGACAGCAGTCAACGCAATCGAAAACGAGGCAGAGCGTCATCTTGACTTGGATTTGCTAGAGGAAAGGCGCGAAATTGTGCGAATTAAAGAAGCTAAGTACAAGACGCAATTGGAAAGGTATTACAACGCCAAAGTACGCATTTGCACCTTCACTCCAGGAGAATATGTCCTCAGGGACAATGAGGCTTCGAACGCTGAACACCCCTGAAAACTAGCACCCAAATGGGAAGGCCCATACTTGGTTCACGAAGTGCTAGGAAAAGGGGCATACAAATTGCGCACCCTGGATGGTCACGTCATCCCGCGAACGTGGAATGCGCAACAACTGCGCAAATGCTATATGTAATTACTCTCGGCCTTACGCCTTTACTCACTGATGTTGGCCATGCGCCTCTTTACTTTCCTATGTTGGCTAAACGCCCTTTACGTTACAAGCAATGTATGTTGGCCTAAGCGCCCGTTTCTTAATCAATGAAAGCATACGACATGTTTTCTTTTATCACGATGACTTCTTTCGTTACAAATGCATGTTAAACTTCTGATTAGCACGAAAACACTCCAGTAAATTACGAGCTCTTGAGTTATGCCTCCAAGGTTCTCCGCGACATCGCGCGAGACCGGGCAGTTACACTCACACAAGAGCCACACCTACATTTATTCGCGCTAACTTAACCGAAGTTTCTAACAACAGTGCAATAATTGTAACGGGAAAGAATAAACAAGCTTCATATTTAAACAAGCGCGACCGCGCAACAGTTACATAAAAGCAAAATGTCATTCATTTGACCCAAAACAAATGCAACCGCGCAACTACTAACATTGCAAAGATAAAAGAAAAATTACAAGGCAGAAAGCCTGTCAATACTACCTACTCAAAACCATCACCAGCATCGTCATCATCATCGTGCTTATCGCCACCATCATCACCTTCACCATCACCATCACCATCATCGCCCGCCGTTTCCTCTGCGTCAGATAGTTCAACATGTTCTGGTGGGTCGAGAATGCCCTTTAGACGTCTGCACCAGTCATCATGCTCTAGAGCCTTCGCAACCAAGTCCATTACAGGCAAGTCTAGATGATTGTAAGCATTTTCCGCACGAGCCAACTCGGCATCAGCTCCATTGGTCACCGAACAATGACTAGTATCAAACTCTTGACCATACACTTCTTCGACATGCTGCGCACACTCCATATAACCTCCGCGATGACCAACCGCGTGAAAAGCATCTATGAGAGCAGCAACAGTCCCGTCCAGTTCTCCAGCGTTCAAAATCGAGTTGGCCATCTACACCAGAACGAACAAATCAGAAACTGAATTAAGTAAATAACACCCAAGTTAAAAAGCAAAAAATACCAGCACTATTCCCCTGGCGCGTAGCCATTCAGCATCCGAAGATAACGTGTCCACAATACCCTGGACCTCAGCATTATTCTTTTGCGCTACATTCAAGGCAGAAGAGCTTATGGCACGCGCCTCCTCGGCCTTCTGTCTGGCCTCCTCCGCAGTGGCGAGCTTACCCTTCTCAGCTTCGAGATCAATTTCTAAAGATTCACTCTTATCAACCTGCTCCTGCAGGCGACGCTTAAGCTCTGTGATTTCGACGTCCTTGGCAGTCAAATCTTTATCCTTGCTGGATACCTGCATTTTTAATTCAGCCTATACAAGGTAAAAATAAAACTTGAGAATCCCCACAATAAAAAGCAAAGTGGAAAAGAGGAGTTAAACGTTAGAACCTCAACGCGCTCCTTATCAGCCGCAAGATCATCGACCTTCTTTGACAGCGTTGCATTTTGGCCCTCAAGGTCGACAATCTTGTTACGAGCCGCGAACGCGCGCTCATTATCCTTCTCACATATCTGCTTAAATTCTGCCTTCTCCTTCGCCAACAGATCCTCGGCAGCTTGAAGCTTGTTTTTCAGGGCCTCGCGCCCCCAGTCCTCCGCTTTCTTATCAGCTTCAAACTTGGATTTCTCTTCCTCAAACTTGGCATTAGCCTTCTCAAACTCCTTAACTTGCCGCACAAGGCGCTCGCGGTATTTCTCCCAATCGGCTCGCTCCCTAACCATCGTTCGCCATTCGCGAACGATTTGGTGGTTGGCGGCGCGGTATTGGCCTCCCCAATCACATAAGTGCGATACAGCCCATCATGAGTCTTCGCCCTCTGCCAATTAACCTCACCAGGAGGGAAGGAGTTTAAGAACCAATCGCGGCAAGGGCCGAACTCTTGAAAAGTGTCTTTCTGCTTCAAACCCCAGGGAGCTTGGTGGGGGGCATTACCACGTTCCTCTTCAGTATAAGTTTTATAATAGATGTCTCCAAGGGTATCCTTCGCCCTAATAACTTGTGGGTTATAACCCCCAGCGCCACCAGAACTCGCGCCGCCAGAAACATATGGACCTGAACCTCCAGTAGTTCCCTTGAAGCGATGGGAGGCATCAGGCCGCGCAGGGTGGGTAGGCTTATCCACCTCGGGTTCCTTCCTCTTCTCTTGATGAGGCTGGTCAAGCCTCGTGACGCTCACGACCTCCGGACCCTGCGCCTTATCATGAGCAGTGATAGCAGCGGCACCGGTATACTTTAGAGCATCATCAATAGGCTCTTCAGGAGCTTTTTTCTTTTCCTTCTCCTTCTCTCTTGCAGCAGCCTTCTTCTCCTCATCCTCATCCTTTTTCTTTTTCTCATCCTCGGCTTTCTTCCTCTGCGTTTCCTCAGCAGCTCTCGCTTTCTCCTCCTCAGCAACCTGTTTACTCTTCTCAGACTCTATTTCAGCAGTCTTGAGAGGTTTAATAGTTACCCTAGGCCTTTTAGGCGCCGGCCCTGAAGGCTCTGTGATGACAACTCCCTTCTTTTCAGGGATCTTTTTAGCCTCTGCAGGAGTAAAAACTGTTAAAAGAAAAATTGACAGAAACATAAAAGTAAGGTCCAAGAAGCTAACCAGGAGAAAATCTATAAAGAGAGCGCAAGTTGCTCTTTTTTCCAAGCTGGGGGACTTTACCAGGCTTTGGTATCACAGATGCACCAAGCGCAACCTCTCTACTCCTTTTCCTGATCAACTTCACAGCAGGTTCTTCTTCCTCTACGTCTTCTTCCTCCTCTTCGTCATGGGCGACAGATGAGGGAGTAGCGCAAGCATCCGGGTTGCGAGTACCCGTGCTTCCTGAACTCTTGGAGCCAACCCCTCCTGTCTTCTTCTCACCTATATGAGACAAGCCTTCAAGTGAATCACTGGCAATAACATAATCTTCCAAGTTACTCTGACGAAAGCGAAGAGTACATTTCTCAGCAGCGCCTGCGCGGCTACTCCCACCTTTCTTGCTGATCACGTCAGGATCAAGGTTGATCACCTTCTTCTTCCTCGAGGGTTTCTTCTTCTTCTTCTTCTTCTCTTCAGGGTCGATACCCAAATCGCGCAGCATACCTGCAAAGATGGTAGACCACGAACTTAGCTCGCCATTCGATGATCCCACAGACTCCTCGCTAGAAAGATAGACAATCTCTTTCCCAGCAGAAGTCAAAGAACGCAAGGGACATGGTTTAGGTATTCGCGCACCTTCGGTTGCAGTAGGTGGAGCGGCGAATGCTTCAGCAACTGGGTACATGAAATTACCCTTAATCTGTTCATACCAATATTCTTCTCCAGCCTGGAGCGGGCGCACGCCCATGGATCCACCAAAGGTGGGGAAGGCAGCTTGATACAGTTGCGCCTCTACACGTCAAATTATATAAATAAACACAAGATACAAAACAAGAAATAAAAGAAATCAGGAATCACTAACCTCTATCTTCGAACTTCAAAACTGGAACATCCTTGTTATCCGCAGCCCATTGGTCACTCATCCCCGCCGCTACTAGAACATTTTCACCAAACACCCGGTTTGGGGTCGCCGTAAGCCTCTGATATACGCTAAATTACACATATTTTAGTCCCCAATTTTATCCCCATTTTATGCGTTTTCGGCAGTAAAACCGTCATTCGGATACTTAATCATGTATACTTTTGTTTACAGGCCTAAAACAGCATACCAGACAAGATGATAGTGAAAACGAGGACTTTCCGGACAAAACGACGAAGCTGTGAAGATTCTGTGAGAATTCTGACCTGGGCCATCCGAACGGTCGTGCCACCATCCAAACAACCGTGCGTCGCTTACAAAATCAGTCCGATCCGGAAGTGAACGAGGGTCCAACAACGCGTGCAAACCAAAACCCGGTAAGGCACGCTCATTCCGATCACGCACGTCCGTGCGTTTGCAACATCAAAAAGACCATCCGAAAATGCACATCCGTGCGACCGGCGTGCCACTCGATTGCCGAGATCAAACGGTCGTTCCATCCGAGGAACGGCCGTGCACCTTTTGACAAAACACCCACCAACCGCACTAATCACTTGTCGGATCTGAGTGCGATGCACCTAATCAATGACGTCATAGGAACCGCACGACCGTGCGATAGGACGCACGACCGTGCGAGACAGACACAAAATCCCTATAATTAGCTGCATTCACTTCTGCTCAAATGTTGGGTTTTTCTCCAATTTTCTGGGCGATTTCTAGGTTCCGAAACAGTTTTGATCAAGCCACTTAGAAGCCTCAAAATCGTGTGGAAGTGTAGCCAATTCAACCCATCAATTCCTTGCTTGTTTATGGTTCCATTCCTTGTTCTTGAACATGTATTCCAATCATTTTGCAAGTATTGAGCTGATGTTAGTTTATGTTTAATGTACTTTATGTAATAGTAGTTATAAACTTGTTTCTTGAATAATCTTTATGTTGTAATCTTGCTTGTGTGAATCTTAAGTACTTTTTCATGTTTGAATCTTCATGATCATATGATGAATGTTTCGTTGATGTTGAATTCTTGATTATGTTTGATTATCTTGGGTAATGAATATGTGGTTAGTGGGATGGTAACTATTTCTTGATTAATCACTTATTTTTAGACTTTGTTTACACCATGAAACCAGACCAGGATATTGGTTTTACACGAGATATATCTTATTTTGATTAGGAATACTTTCTTGTACGTAAAGATTCTAACGAATTATATGGTGTTGTTTACATGTTCTTTCATGCGGTTTATGATCCTTGTTTAGTAGTTTTTGTCTGAAATTGCTGACATGGTAGATTTGTGTTTAAGACATGTAAAGGTGAAATTGTTTGTTATATGATCTACATAATTGCTTATCCTTGTGGCTGTATTGTGACCATCGGTATTGCTTTCTTTGATAAGTGAGGTTAGGAATCCAGACCCGGTAAATAACCTATCTTTAAAGGTTCACATGAATAAATATCAATAGCTCGCTAATGAATGGTTTTAGGTGGTTAACGTGTGACCATCGTGTTAACTTTTCGAAGAACCATAATGCTAGAAATCCAGACCCGGTAACTAGCTGTCTTGAAATTGGAAAATTGATTAAGTACTTTTGTGACATACATGATAGATAACATGTTTAGGTTGTTTGTGAGACAAGTTAATAATATATATTTATGTTTTAGTTATAATTTAGATAACTTAGATATACAATCATTCACTTATCCTTTTTATCTGGTAAAATACTGACAAAGATTTAGTATATTATAACGCCCGTGTTCCATGGATCGATATCTAGCTCTTACCAATACTTTGCTACATATATGACGGGATTCACTTGTCCTTTGTTGTGTGTGTTTTAATGTTAAGGTATAAACCATTTTTATAAATATTAAAACCCACGTGTGTGTGTAAATTCACTGTAAATAATATGTGTATATAACATAACATCAAGTTTTTGGCGCCGTTGCCGAGGACTACGGCGAAATTAATGGAACAATCCGAGTCATTATTTTACCGGTGTACATACTGTGTATACTTGTACATTTCTGTATCTATATATTTTTCTTTTTATTTACTAACTTGTGAATACAGGACTAACTTTTGACTAAATTTTTATTTATTCTGACTCACTAACCAACTAACCAATTACCCACTAACTTTACGGACTACTAACTTTACGGACTACTAACTTACTAACTTTTTATTTACTGTTTAACTAACATTTTATTTATTTATTTAATTCAGTTAATTTGTTCGGAATCGAACCATTCATTTATTTATTTTATTTATTTATTCATTTCTGTACAGTTATTACATTACTTCAATTCAGTTATTTCATTTCTTTATTTCAGTACCGTTATTTCATTTCTGTTTATATTTACGTTGATAGCCGTGTTCGGAGCCGAACCGCTTATATACGTATTTATTTCATTTATTTATTTATTTATTTTTGTATTTATTTATTATTTGCTCAGTTAACTGCTATTCATTCATTTTTATTTATTAATACTTATAAAAAAAATATATATATATGATAAAAATAAAAATAAAAACAACGTGCATAAGGTAGTCGTCGGGCACGCAATACCGTGGGAACCGATTACACTACTGTGCACAACAACACAACGTTGCGAACCGCTGTACATAGGTTGATGCACGACCATGTACGACTTTTTAGCAACATTCAAAAAAAAATTCAACAGTTTTCTGATGTAAATAAATAAATACTCGAGTAAATGGGTAAATAGATTTGAATAATAACTTGTGTATATATGTATATAATAGATTTAGTAATTATGCTTATTTCTTATATTATTATGTTCTCTTTTATCTGTATAATGCCTTGCCTTTTACATGCAGGCTAATGTCCACGCCCCCTACACCCGTTAACGCTGAGCCAATCAACGAACCAGAAAATAACTTAAGAAGAAGTAGGCGGCTTCGCGAAAGAGCACGTGTTGTTGCACAAAGGATTGCGGCCGCAATCGACGAACCAGTAACACTTTCTGACAGCGAGAGTTCAGAGGACGACAAAGGAAGCATTATGGCAGACGACGACCAGCCTTTGAATGAGACCGGCCGTCCAGGAGGAGAGGGCTTGCTACCGAGCATTGCCCGACCTAGGATAGAAGCACAGAGTTTTGAAATTAAATCTAGTATAATTAACATGTTGCAAAATTCTGTGCAGTTTGACGGGAAGGATCATGAAGATCCAGGTCGACACATCGCATCATTTCTCGAAGTGTGCTCGACATTTAAGATTAGAGACGTTTCTGAAGACGCAATTTGTTTGTGGCTCTTTCCATTTTCTTTGCGAGACAAAGCCCGATCTTGGCTTTTGTCGCTTCCAGCAGGGTCCATCACGACTTGGAACGAGATGGCGGATCTTTTTATGCAAAAGTATTTCCCGCCGGAAAAGACAGCTAAGCTTAAGAATCGTATTATGACATTCAAACAGGATGAAGGAGAATCTCTACACGCAGCTTGGGAAAGGTTCAAAGATCTTCTGATCGATGTTCCACATCACGGGTTTTCCAAAAGACAACTCGTGTTAAACTTTTACCAAGGACTTAGCTACAACTCACAAGAACGTTTAGATGTTTATGCAGGAGGTGATCTGGGAACAAAAACACCAAACGAAGCCTATGAAATCATAGAGAAAGCTACCTTGAAGTCAAGTTCGCGTCACAGTGGAGTGCGAAACAAATCATCGTCTATTCCTGGAGTCCACCAAGTGGATACATATACGACTCTTGCAGCACAGATTGGAGCTTTGGCAGCAAGGTTTGATCAAGCTTAGAACGTTTCGAAAGTACAATCATCATGTAAGCTATGTGGAGTGTCACACGAGCCAGGTACATGTGAGCAGGGTGTTATGTTTACAGGCCACGAAGAGGTGGACTATTTGGGCAATCAAATTAGGCCCCAGAATAACCCCTATAGCAACACGTACAATCCGGGTTGGAGGAATCACCCAAACTTCGGGTGGAAAGCCAATCCCAATAACCAAAACCCACTCGGATTTGCTCAACGCGCTATCACACCACAGCAACCTCAGGGGCAATTCTTTCAGCCCCAGGGACAATATTTTCAGCCCCAGGGACAATCTTTTCAGCCAACAGGGCAAACCTTTCAACCACGTTACAACAATTCCGGTTCAGGAAGCAATTCCCAGCCTCAAACCTCTCAAACCAACTCAAAACTAGAGGAGATGATGGCGCAGCTGTTAACAACTCCAACAATGCTAATCAATTATCTGAAAAACGATACCTGCAGCATGAGGAGCGTTTCATGGCACAAGAAGGGGAATTGCCGAGCCAGAAGGCTTCATTGCAAACCATTGAGAATCAAGTCGGCCAATTGGCCAAGATGTTATCCGAAAGACCACAAGGTAGTCTTCCAAGTAACACAGAACCAAACCCGGGAGGGCATGCTAATGCAATTATGACGAGGAGTGGTAAAACAACGGGGCCTGACAAATCGGACTCACCACCGATCACTGATACGGTCCAAACTGACGCTTCAGACGAGGTGCACGCTAGGCGAGACCCAGCAAGTACAGCACAGTTTCCGGAGCCAGTTAAAGAATTCATTCCTCCTATTCCATACCCGAATAGACTGAAGAAGCAAAAGAACGATGAACAACATGGTAAGTTTTTAGAAATGTTTAAACAATTACATATAAACATACCATTTGTTGAAGCATTGGCTCAAATGCCTAAATATGCAAGGTTCTTGAAAGACATCCTCACAAACAAACAGAAACTCGAAAGTTTGTCTTGTGTGTTGATGAATGAAAACTGTTCAGCCCTTCTCCAAAACCGTCTACCTGAAAAGATGGGAGATCCGGACAGTTTTACTCTTCCATGTCTCATTGGCAACATGAATGTCAGTCACGCATTAGCCGACTTAGGAGCAAGCATAAATCTTATGCCCTATAAAGTTTTTGCTAAGTTAGATCTAGGGGAACCTACACCCACTAGAATGAGCATTCGGCTTGCAGATCGTTCAATCAAATATCCTCGTGGATTCGTGGAAAACATGCTTGTTAAAATCGATAAATTTGTTTTTCCCGTGGATTTTGTCATTCTTGACATGGACGAAGATTCAAAAGTGCCATTAATACTCGGGTGCCCATTCCTCAACACTGCGAGGACGATTGTTGATGTGGCAGCAGGCCAAATCACGCTCCGAGTAGATGAAGAGCACGTGACTTTTGATATTGAAAGATCAATGCAACATCCGCAAAGTCACGATGACATACTTTACTGTGTCGACATTGTCGATACTTGTGTAAGCTCTCATTTCCAAAGCATTGTTGAAAAAGTTGATATGGACACACATTTCGAAATTGAGCAGCCGGTTTTTCAAATCGATGAACATGATTCTCAAAGTCCAGATCAATTTGTGGAAATTGACCGTGAAGTTGAAGAAAAATCGAAACCTTCGGTTGAAGAGGCACCGTCATTGGAGTTGAAAGAACTCCCACCGCATCTCGAGTATGCATTCTTAGACGAGGAGTGTCGCTTACCAGTCATCATTTCAGCATCTTTAGTAAAAGAAGAAAAGAGACAGCTTCTCGAAGTTCTAACACTCCACAAGAAAGCCATGGCGTGGAAGATCATGGATATCAAAGGCATCAATCCTTCTTTCTGTACTCATAAGATTCTCATGGAAGATAATTTTAAGCCTAGTGCACAGCATCAAAGGCGTTTGAACCCAAACATGCAAGACGTGGTGAAGAAGGAGGTTATTAAATTTCTAGATGCAGGGCTGATTTATCCTATATCTGATTTTGTTTGGGTAAGTCCAGTGCAAGTAGTACCAAAGAAAGGTGGTATTACTGTAGTTCCAAACGATATAAATGAACTTATTCCTACCCGTACCATCACCGGATGGCGAGTTTGCATCGATTACCGCAAACTCAACGATGCCACCCGTAAGGACCACTTCCCGCTTCCATTCATTGACCAAATGTTGGAACGACTGTCGGGGAAGTCATTTTTCTGTTTTCTGGATGGGTTCTTAGGATATTTTCAAATTCCTATCACTCCTGAAGATCAGGAGAAGACTACTTTCACATGTCCTTTCGGCACATTCGCCTACAGGCGTATGCCTTTTGGACTGTGTAATGCACCAGCCACATTTCAGCGCTGCATGGTTGCTATTTTCCATGAAATGATTGAAGACTCCATGGAAGTATTCATGGATGATTTTTCAGTATTCGGGAGTTCTTTTGATCAGTGTCTTGGAAATTTGAAAAGAATGTTGATGAGATGTGAGGAAACTAATCTTGTGCTTAATTGGGAAAAATGCCACTTCATGGTGAAAGAAGGGGTAGTTCTTGGGCACAAAATCTCTAAAGCCGGGTTGGAGGTTGATCCAGCAAAAGTGGATATCATTTCTAAACTTCCTCCCCCAACCTCGGTAAGAGCGATCAGAAGTTTCCTGGGTCATGCAGGGTTCTATAGGCGATTCATAAAAGATTTTTCAAAAATCGCAAGACCTATGACCCGTTTGTTAGAAAAAGATGCTCCATTTGTATTTTCAGACGAATGCATTAATGCGTTCAAGCAGCTGAAACAAAGGCTTATCGAAGCCCATATTCTAGTTGCACCCAATTGGGCATTGCCATTTGAGATAATGTGCGACGCCAGTGATTATGCAATAGGAGCAGTCTTAGGACAACGAAGGGATAAACATTTCCATCCTATTTACTATGCCAGCAAGACTCTACATGATGCTCAGGAGAATTATACGACTACAGAAAAATAGCTTTTGGCAGTAGTATATGCTTTCGACAATTCAGGTCGTACCTTGTGTTGTCCAAAACAATTGTGTACACGGATCATGCAGCAATTAAATACCTTTTTAGCAAACAGGACGCAAAACCGCGTCTCATTCGATGGATCTTGTTATTACAAGAATTTGACATTGAGATCCAAGACAAGAAGGGAGCTTTAAATGTTGCAGCCGATCATCTCTCAAGACTTGAGCATGGTACTTCGAAAAATTCGGTGGAGGAACCAATAAACGACAATTTCCCCCACGAACCTCTTTTAAGTATCGAGATGAATGACGAGTCACCTTGGTTCGCCGACTTTGCAAACTACCTCGCATGTGGAATCCTTATCAAAGGATTGTCATATCAACAAAAAAGGAAGTTCTTTGCAGATTTGAAGTATTACATTTGGGACGAACCATACTTGTTTAGAATCGGAGCCGATCAGGTGATCCGAAGATGTGTATTTGGAGAAGAGGCAGCTAGCATTCTGTGCCACTGTCACGAGCGGCCAACCGGAGGTCATCATGGAGCAAACTACACTGCAAAGAAAGTGTTAGACTCTGGGTTTTACTGGCCCACAATTTTTCGCGATGCGCATGAATGGGTTAGATCATGTGATGCTTGCCAGAGGGCAACAAATATCTCAGCACACAATGAAATGCCTCAACATCCAATACAAGTCTGTGAAGTCTTTGATATATGGGGTATCGACTTCATGGGACCATTTCCAGCCTCACGAGGTAACAAATACATCCTGGTTGCTGTAGACAATGTCTCAAAATGGGCCGAAGCTCAAGCTTTGCCCACAAACGACGCCAGGGTAGTTGTGAGGTTCTTAAAGAGTTTATTTGCCCGATTTGGTGCTCCAAAAGCACTAATCAGTGACCGTGGAATGCACTTTTGTAATGCGCAGTTAGAACGAGCCTTGTCCCGTTATGGTGTTCATCACAGATTGGCTACGCCATATCACCCTCAAACTAGCGGGCAAGTTGAGGTCACAAATCGGGGTTTGAAAAGAATCCTTGAGCGGTCCATTAATAATAACCGCAAGGATTGGTCAGACAAGCTAGATGACGCTTTGTGGGCTTTTAGAACAGCATTCAAGACACCTATCGGGACCACTCCCTTCAGGTTGGTTTATGGAAAAGCTTGTCATCTACCTGTCGAGCTAGAACACAAGGCATTTTGGGCCTTAAAGACAGCAAATATGGATTTAAAAAGCGGAGGTGAAGCCCGTTTTCTGCAAATTCACGAGCTCGAGGAGCTAAGAGACCAGGCCTATGAAAGTTCTAGCAGATATAAGGAACAAGTTAAGAGATTTCATGACAAGAGGTTGAGAGACCATAAGGATCTCCGTATAGGAGATCTTGTCTTGTTATATAACTCAAGACTGCGTTTATTCCCCGGGAAGCTAAAATCAAGATGGACGGGTCCATACAAGGTTAAAGAAGTATTCCCATACGGAGCCGTCACTATTGAAGATCAAAGCGGGGTAAGTTTCAAAGTCAACGGTCATCGTTTAAAACTCTACATCAGCGGACTGGTTGACCCGGTGGAGGTTATCGAACTCCACACCCCGCACACCTCATAAGTGTGGGGAGGAGAGTCTACGCTACTGACTCGATGATTAAAAATGTAGCAAGAGTGTCTTTGGCACTATAGGGGTAAAATCGTAATTTTTTGTGTTTTTATAGTTTTAGCGTAATTTAGGTATGTTTGATAGTTTGCGTTATTTTGTACAAGTTTTATACGTACCGAACAAAGATTCTATATGGGGAAACTGTTAAAACCGTTTGCGTATCGAAAAAAATGGCGAAAACCGACCAAAACGGATGCTGAAACGGCATTCTGCAGAAAAACTGATCTGCAGATCAGAAACGGTCATTCTTTATGTCGCACGACCGTGCGTTTTCGGTGACAGCCGGAACGAGTAGTCGCACCCCCTGTGCGTTTCAGAGCAAAAAGCTCAGGGTTTGAAAATTGTGGGCCACGAACGCCCGTTCGATCGGACGCACGACCGTGCCTGACCCAGGGGCAGTTTGGTCATTTTCACCCTATAAAAACCCCAATCTGCTACCTAACCCCCCATTCGCGAACACAGACCGAGAAAACCCGTTCCAGACCGATTTTCGCCCAATTTCGCACGGTTTCGTCGCACGGTTTCGACCCATTCTTCGCACGGTATGTTAATTCTTGTTGAGTTCTTGTTCTATCATAGTTTAGATTAGATTCATCCGTGTCTTCAAGGTGTTCTAGGGTTTTCCTTCATAATCTCAAATAAAACTAATACTTGTTAGAATCGAACATATCGTGAACAACCGTAGGATAATCTGACCCCTGTTTGCATAAAAAAACTTGTTGATTTTTGCGAAATCGGGACATTCAAAGTTCAGGGGTCGGAATCTGCAGATGCGGTGTCGAACGGTCGTTCCTCGGGTGGAACGGTCATTCCATTCCGGTTGTTTTCGATGAATTGTTGTTTGTTCGGTAATGCACGGTAGTTCCATTAGTCGCACGTCCGTGCCATCTCGACAAAATCCGAAAACCTGTGCTGATCTTCGGCGACGCACGACCGTGCGTCAGGCCGCACGTCCGTGTCATATGCCCAGATCAGCGGGACAGAACCTTCGTAACTCAGTTTTTGGCAGTTTTCGAGTCAAATTTTTGCTGTTTTCCTGTTTCTAACACTATTCCCCATACAGATGAATCATCCTTTTCTGCAATTCGATCCCGAAGATGAAAGAGAAGCCCTTTGTATCCCGAGACGCGATGCCTTATGGGCAAGGCGAGGGCAATTCGGCATCCCCCGAAGATTAGATTGGGATGTAATGACGGAACTAAATCAGCGTGATCGATTGGCAGACATGCTATCTCTCCCACTATCGCGTTTGGTCAATATCAACCAACCAATTTATCGAGAGCTAGCGATAGAGTTTTTCTCAACTTATTCCTACGAAAAACCAGTAGCTGCTAGAAAACCAAAATTCCGACACAAGGCACGGATCACTTTCAGGTTATGCGGAAGATGGAACACTTGGTCGGTTGGTCGTCTGGGTAGAAGGCTTGGAATATACACGAGAGCAGACATGGATGATCCTGAATTATTCACAGAGAAGTTCACCTTTCCGAGTAATGAGGTACGGGATGCGTTTTGGGCTGAAAATGCAGTAGGTGACCCGTACAACCCGAGGATGTCTAAAGCCTCACGTTTAAGAGACCCTCTCGTTCGGGTGATGCATCACATATTTAGCCACACAATTTGCGGCCGCATGGACAGTCTGGGAAACGTTCCAACACCAGATTTGCTTTTTCTTTATGAATTGGTTGAAAGACCCAATCTCAACCTTGCGGCAAGAATGGCTGAATATTTTGTAAACTGCTCGGGGAGGACAACGAACAGTGAAATTCACGGAGGTCAGTACGTGACCGAAATTGCTTACCACGAGAACTTACTGACTGATGAGGTACTCCAGGGTCTCCACCTGGTGACTGAGGGTGAATATGTGGATATTCGGTCACTAAAGGCGATGGGAGTGATTGTGACGACTGACGCAGGGGATAGATTGAGAGGATTAAACAACGAGGTCTGGGACCCGTTGCCTCCAGCTGTGGGGGAAAATGAGGATGAGGAGTTGCACGATCAGGAACATCCGGAGCAGCAGCACCAGCACCAGCCACAGACGCCACCACATTCACCGCAGCACCATGCATTCCACCAGCATCAGGACTGGCCTGAGTTCTATCAGCAGTTCCAACAGATGCGAGTTACTCAGGAGCAGCATGGGACTTACATAGACCAGATTAGGACTAGTCAGGATCAGATCCGGGCTAGTCAGGATCAGCTCCGGGCTACTCAGGATCAGCTTAGGGCCAACCAGGACAGTTTATATCAGGGAGTGAGTGCTGGATTTTCATACTTATTCGGGGAGATGCATCATGCCTACCCCGACTACTTTCAGCATCCTCCGCAGTTCCCACCGTGGAACCCACCTGGTTCTGGAGATGCGGGCCCGTCTTTCACGAGAGACGATGATGGTGATGATGAGTAGGAGTCGGTGGAGTTGGTAGTTTGTGGTTTTATTATTTACGTACTTTGATTATTTTGGGTGTTCGTTTTGTTGGTTATTTCAAACACCCCGGTTATGTACGCTTTATTTTTCAGACTCTTTACTTTAGTTTTTATGTCATGTCTTTATTTGGATTTCTAGTATTTCTGTTTATGTACATTATGGTTTATTTGTGATTTTTCTGTTTCTGTTCTGTTTTGGTGCACATGTGACATACTTGCAGATTTTGACTATCGAATCTTTGACCGGAGCACGTGGCATATACAGCTTCGGAAGTCTCGTGGCATCAACATCATCTTGAGGGGAGTACTATTATCCTTTTCTCTATATTTCGGGTCTCGCATTGGGGACAATGCGAAGTTCAAGTGTGGGGAGGGGGTTAACTTTGTTAACTTTGTTTGTCCTCATGTTTAATAAAAATCAGAAAATCAGAAAAATCATTCAAAAATACCTGTATTTTGTATATATTTTAGTAAATAAACCGGTTGGTTGTGTTTTAGAAAGCTTCGGACTTGATAAAAACTCGACAAGCAAAAATTAATTTTGAAAAAGGAAACCGGAAAGCGTGACAAACAAAGAAAGACTTGCATGATAGTTTTCACACTTTTACCCATTCCTTCCGTTACGTGAGCATATTGAGCCTTGATATTGTTATATACTTGTTCATTTTGGATATAAGAGTGAGCCGGATGTTATGTGTAATTTAGAACTTGTCACTAGTATGCTTGTTAAGACCATGAACGTGCGGATTTGTGTAGAAGTGATAGAGGCACTTAGATTACCCCTTTGTTGTAAACCTTGTTCTTTGTGTTGTGTTTCCCGTACACCTTATATTACCCTTTAGGATTAACCATGTCGAACCTTCCCGTTTACCTTTGTTTACCCAACATAAGCGCCCACTTAGCCAAATTTAACCTTTTTTATGTTTTAAACCTTTTAGTGTTGAAACTCGGTCAAGATAATCGTTTAACTAGCGCTTGTTATAGTTCATTATTCATTGTATAAATCCATTGAAAAAACAAACCAGAAAATAAAAAACCCTAAAATAGGGTGAAGTAGACAAAATTCGAGCAATTTTGATTGACAAAATGATGAAATCTTGTTTGTGAGCTCGTTGTCGCATTAGTCGCCTTTTTAAGGTGTGTGTATGTATAGTTTTGTTGTATTGCGCTTGTTAAACGTAACTACCGAGTTTTAACCATTTCGCCACTTTAAATATCCATTTCCATACCCTTCGCCCAAGCCTAACGTTACACCCCGTAAAGACCTCTTGATTTATACTTTTTCGCATGTTAGTTGGTGGAGACGAGATCTTATGACAAGCTTATGATATTATACATTTCATTGACGAGGCATTGAGTGTTTGCACATACACATGTTATGTATGTTTCATAAATAAAACCGAGTGTGTGTGAATATTGCGAGTAGTGTGAAAATTAACATGATAAGTCAATTGAAAGTAAGTCACGACTTTTTGGTTATCACCATATGTTTGCATATGCTTGTTTGGGTTTGATTCATTTGATATTGTCTCTTGAAAAACTGACTAACCGTTTGTAGTAATTTCAATAAATGATGTGTAAATTATCGTTCTTGTTTGATTCTACCATTTATCGCATTCTAGTTTAGCTTGCTTGAGGACAAGCAAGGTTCAAGTGTGGGGAGATTTGATATACGCTAAATTACACATATTTTAGTCCCCAATTTTATCCCCATTTTATGCGTTTTCGGCCGTAAAACCGTCATTCGGATACTTAATCATGTATACTTTTGTTTACAGGCCTAAAACAGCATACCAGACAAGATGATAGTGAAAACGAGGACTTTCCGGACAAAACGACGAAGCTGCGAGGATTCTGTGAGAATTCTGAGCTGGGCCATCCGAACGACCGTGCGTCGCTTACAAAATCAGTCCGATCCGGAAGTGAACGAGGGTCCAACAACGCGTGCAAACCAAAACCCGGTAAGGCACGCTCGTTCCGATCACGCACGTCCGTGCGTTTGCAACATCAAAAAGACCATCCAGAAACGCACATCCGTGCGACCGGCGTGCCACTCGATTGCCGAGATCAAACGGTCGTTCCATCCGAGGAACGGTCGTGCACCTTTTGACAAAACACCCACCAACCGCACTAATCACTTGTCGGATCTGAGTGCGATGCACGTAATCAATGACGTCATAGGAACCGCACGACCGTGCGATAGGACGCACGACCGTGCGAGACAGACACAAAATCCCTATAAATAGCTGCATTCACTTCTGCTCAAATGTTGGGTTTTTCTCCAATTTTCTGGGCGATTTCTGGGTTCCGAAACAGTTCTGATCAAGCCACTTAGAAGCCTCAAAATCGTGTGGAAGTGTAGCCAATTCAACCCATCAATTCCTTGCTTGTTTATGGTTCCATTCCTTGTTCTTGAACATGTATTCCAATCATTTTGCAAGTATTGAGCTGATGTTAGTTTATGTTTAATGTACTTTATGTAATAGTAGTTATAAACTTGTTTCTTGAATAATCTTTATGTTGTAATCTTTTTTGTGTGAATCTTAAGTACTTTTTCATGTTTGAATCTTCATGATCATATGATGAATGTTTCGTTGATGTTGAATTCTTGATTATGTTTGATTATCTTGGGTAATGAATATGTGGTTAGTGGGATGGTAACTATTTCTTGATTAATCACTTATTTTTAGACTTTGTTTACACCATGAAACCAGACCAGGATATTGGTTTTACACGAGATATATCTTATTTTGATTAGGAATACTTTCTTACACGTAAAGATTCTAACGAATTATATGGTGTTGTTTACATGTTCTTGCATGCGGTTTATGATCCTTGTTTAGTAGTTTTTGTCTGAAATTGCTGACATGGTAGATTTGTGTTTAAGACATGTAAAGGTGAAATTGTTTGTTATATGATCTACATAATTGCTTATCCTTGTGGCTGTATTGTGACCATCGGTATTGCTTTCTTTGATAAGTGAGGTTAGGAATCCAGACCCGGTAAATAACCTATCTTTAAAGGTTTGCATGAATAAATATCAATAGCTCGCTAATGAATGGTTTTAGGTGGTTAACGTGTGACCATCGTGTTAACTTTCCGAAGAACCATAATGCTAGAAATCCAGACCCGGTAACTAGCTGTCTTGAAATTGGAAAATTGATTAAATACTTTTGTGACATACATGATAGATAACATGTTTAGGTTGTTTGTGAGACAAGTTAATAATATATATTTATGTTTTAGTTATAATTTAGATAACTTAGATATAAAATCATTCACTTATCCTTTTTATCTGGTAAAATACTGACAAAGATTTAGTATATTATAACGCCCGTGTTCCATGGATCGATATCTGGATCTTACCAATACTTTGCTACATATATGACGGGATTCACTTGTCCTTTGTTGTGTGTGTTTTAATGTTAAGGTATAAACCATTTTTATAAATATTAAAACCCACGTGTGTGTGTAAATTCACTGTAAAAAATATGTGTATATAACATAACATCAGCCTCAGATACCAAGCATCATTCTTGGGGATCGCCAAATCTTCCTTCACAATGGGTTCAGACCAAGCGCGGAAGGTCATGGCGATCGGGATCACTTCCTCGCGAATATAGAAGAATTTCGGTTTCCAATCATGGAAACTCTTAGGAGGATTAAGGAGTATCTTCTTTGCGGCGCCTCGACTAGCAAAGGAATAGAAACCCATATTCCGGATGAGCTGGTAAATGCCCTGAACCTCTCAACCGTCGGCTCGATATCATGAGACCGACATAAAAAATCGAAATGTCGAACTCTCGCCATCCCTGGTGGACTCAGCTGTGAGATATGAAACCCATAAAACTGAAGAATATGGGCCATAAAGTTCATCGCCGGCAACCGGAAGTTTCCCTGATGAAAGAAATCCTCAAATAACGTGATATAACCCGGTGGTGCATCAGCGGCCGTCTGATTTTGACCGGGATATCTGGCATCCCATTCCGGTGGAAACCGGAAACTCCTCGTGATTTGCTCAAACAGCCCCAAGTCCCACCTAAGGACGGGAACTGGGCCTTCCTCACTGGGATTCTCCTCTTGATGTTCTTCAGCCATTGATGATAGAAGCAGAAAGTTTGAATATTTTCTCAGGAAGCTTGAAGATCTGCTACGATGTTCTTCAAAAGTTTGAAGATTCAAAGTGAAATCGAGAGCAAATAGGAAGGAGAAGAGAACAGAAGATGAAAAGTGATTTGCTTTCACCTCTCATCGAATATATATACACATCGCATTTAATGCGATGGGTAAACGTGCCAAGATCGCCGCGCACATGACCAATCAGAAGACGACACGTAAGGCGAGAATCCCGGAATGATAGTTACCACGCGCGCGCGGAGCTCACTCTCCTGACGGAATAACCAACCGTCAGAGACAACTTGATGACAGCCGTGTAAGTGGTCAACTCAAACGTCACCATCAACGACGTCTCTCACCAACTTGTCAGATTTCAAATTTCGAGGGATTTCCCGCCCAAAATCATTACAAACGTAATGAAAAAGTTAACCAGGTCACGCAATGTGCATAGTTACTCAAGGCATGCGCGCCATATCGACACAAAGCAAAGAATCATCACAGGCCAGATGTAGCCGCGCCGTAACAACTGTCAAACATTTGCACGCGCGCGCCTACCAGTCAAAAAACAAGCATTCTCTGCAACTCGCTTTTTTAAGTCCAGAGCTCCAACCACTTGCCTCGCGCATGGTGCAGCACTGGACTGGGGGGACTTGAATGGGTATGGTCCCAAAAAGCCGCGCAAACCTTTGTCATGGTTGCGCGCAGGACCATACTCCTTATTCAACAACTATCTTATTGACAACCTCGCGCGAGTTACAACACGTTTCATTAAACAGGCGTGAGGTCTAGGCAATAGGAAGCTCCAATTATAACACTTAGCATTCTAAAAGAACACTTAGTCATCCAAACCCAGCGCGAGATAGTTACGTGCCCAGCAAGACTCGCGCAGGGCAGCAGCGCAAAGCTGTTTCAGGTAGTACACAAGGTACAAGTGGCAGAAGAAAAGAGCCAATCAGCGTCCTTCTGGCCCTGCTCAATCGTGCTCCACGATCATCTGACATGCAGGAGGCAAAAAGTACTTAAGGACGCCGACGTGGCACCAATCACAGGGCATAGACAACTGCCCCACGATCTCCACTTACCTGCTGATGGCAGAAGGGCGGCCAGGCCGACAACCTTGACACGTGGCTCCAATCACAGTGCGCCAGCACCAACGAACTTCCGGAAGCCACTAACGGTCGACACCAGTGAGACAAAGAGCATATCCTCCAAGTTGTCGCCTTCTGGCCCAAGGCCCATCAGCCCACACCCTCTTACACCTCTCCGGCTATAAATAGAGACCTCACTTCACAGGTTAAACATTCCATTCCATCTACTCTCACTCTTAATACTTAATTATCTTCCCAAAGTAGTCGCTTATTCTCACGCCGGAGCCCGGTTAAGAGGGAAACCCCCACATTCCCCTCTTAACGAGTTACGGTGTTCTGTTTTGCAGGATAACCCAGTCATTAAGAAGCTCAGAAAGCCATAAAGGAGATTAACCACTATGATAGGAAAATAAACCAAACTGATTAGTCCCATAATTAGTTCAGTGTTTCTTCAACGTCTTAATACACTAGCACGTATAACACATACTATATACACTTAGCACAAAAGTTGGTGATCAAATAATATATATTTTTCTCTCAAAAATATACATACTTAACATAAATTTTTAATCTTGAAGAAATCATCATTTCTTATCACCAAAAATTAGGGAAACCTTGGTAATATTTTTAGATACATTTTTAGGGAATAAGTTTCTCAAAAACTTATATTTTTCTAAGTGTCAAAATTTATAGAAATTTTGATAGAGTTTCCCCTAAAAATGGAGGTTTCCCATGTTTTCAAAACATGTGTTTATTTTCTTTTAAAATCATCATCAACCAATTTCTCAACAACAATCAACAACAATATATACTAATTTCTCTATTTCATGAACTTGAGAATTTACAAAAGTGTGTAGTAACCTACTAGTTCATTTAGTAAGTCTTGTTACACAAGTGTTTACATACTTGTTTATTTACTAAAAATGTTTCTAGTTCATAAAATATCGGGGTTTTAACATGACTTGCATCTTTCACTTGGTTCTTCGGAAGAACCACTTGTAGATCTCTAGATCTACTAGTTTAAAACCTTATTTTACAAGAAAAATCACTTTTACACAAGTTCATGTTTTGTGAGTGGAAGAGTTCATCATCTTATAGCTTTTACACTTAACATATTACTAGTTCATGTTCCATGAACATGATCTAGTATGGTTAGATGATGATCCATCCCTCTACTATCATCAAACAACATAAAATAATCACAACTAGACAAGTTTCATAAGATTTACACCACTAGTTACTCTTTATCCAACTAGTTCATCATTCTTTCAAGACTTTATGTTTTGATCTTGTGTGTTCTCGATTTTTAACCGTTAAATCTCTTATTAACCACTTTAAACAAGAACAAGAGGATGTTTAGAAGCACTTACTACTAGCTCGTGGCTAGGGAAGAAACAAGACGTAAACAAGGTGGATAAAAGAAATATGGAGAGGTTCTTGAGTTTCTGAAAGCACCGAGCCTCCTTGTATGTCACCTTGCACCTTTGTATGTACGTGGATTAGCTAGATCGAAACTTGATGATGATGGTGGTGGCACTAGTGTTCTAGGCCAAACACTAAGGAAGAGAAGAGAGAGAGAGCAATTTTTGGTTTGGTGATTTGTGAATGAATGTGAAGACCTTGTATGTAAATTTATAATCCACTTTGTGCTTTATCCATCAAATAAAATGCTAACTAGATATTAGACATGTTTGATTAAAATAATCAAGAAATTGTGGTGTGGGTCACCCCATGGGGAACCGATCGGATGAGGGGGGGGTATATGGTTGGATTTTGATGACATAGTTAGTGTCTAGTTAAGTTCTAAAGATCTTAGTTAGAGTATTATGTGTGTAGTATAATACAAGGGGTGTTAGGGTGTTCGGGGACCCTAACTAGCTTAGAAAAATAAAAACCATGCTTCTAGCATTATTTTGGTGTTCCGGGTATTGTCCGGTTGTTCGGTTAGATACCGATTCGTTAAAGTGCTAAATTACACTTTTTAGTGTCTTTTAAGTACCTTTTTGTATCCCTTTCAATTCCCAACACTTGGGGAAGTATTCTGGATAATAAAACGTAATTTCTGCATAATAAACCCTTGTATGTATTCTTGGGTTTTAATGTATTCTTGTCGTTGGACCTACACCTAGGCTCCAATTTTAATGTCTGACTGCTTTCTGCAGTTATGTTGACACAGTGTGTCTTACCGGTGAGTTTACTAGTATTTCTGACGCAACGCAGTTCATTATTGCATAAGGCAACATTTTGTAGTATACAACGTGCATGAATTCACTTTTTAGTATGTGTTCAGACATTGCTGACATTTAAGCACATAATTGCAATTATTAAATAATAACTAAAGTGTACGGAAATTACCGGTTCGGTGCCAGTTGTCACAGTCTCCCCCCGTTAAAAGAATTTCGTCCCAAAATTCAGACTGTTCTATCTCTCGCAGGAGTCTTCTTGAATAGGTGGGGATATTTTTCTTTGAACTGGTCTTCACGTTCCCACGTATACTCGGGTCCGTGCTTAGAGTTCCATCGTACTTTGACAAGCTTCACACTGCTCCTCCGGGTCTTGTTGACTTTCCAGTCGGTAACCTCAACGGGTTGTTCAGTAAATCGGAGGGCGTCATCAATATGCACTTCATCCATCGGGATGATCACGTTTTCTTGTGTTGGACTCTTCTTGAGGTTGGATACATGAAACGTATCATGTACTCCATTAAGTTCTTCCGGTAATTCCAACTTGTATGCCACGGTACCAATTCTTTCCAATATTCTGAATGGTCCGATGTATCGTGGATTCAGCTTTCCACGTTTTCCAAATCTTACTACGCCCTTCCAAGGTGAGACCTTTAACAACACTTTGTCTCCCACCTCGAATTCTACTGGTCTTCTTTTCAGATCAGCGTAGCTCTTTTGTCGATCTCGAGCCGCCTTAATACGCTCTCGGATCTGTGCAATCTTGTCGGTTGTCTCTTGTACAAGTTCAGGACCAACCATACGTTTATCTCCTGCGTCTGCCCAACATAAGGGCGATCGGCACTTGCGGCCATACAGAGCTTCGAAAGGCGGGCCTTTATGCTTGTATGATAACTGTTATTGTAGGAGAACTCAACCAAAGGTAGGTGAGTATCCCAGCAGCCGCCAAGATCCATGACACATGTGCGAAGCATATCTTCTAACGTTTGTATAGTCCGTTCGCTCTGGCCGTTTGTTTGTGGATGGAATGCCGTGCTTAGATCTAACTGAGATCCAAAGGCTTCCTGAAAGGATTGCCAGATTCTTGAGACAAAGTGTCCATCTCTGTCTGAAATGATTGAGATAGGCACTCCATGACGTGCCACAATTTCTCTTAAGTATATCTCTGCAAGCTTTCCAGTGCTATCCTTCTCTCGGATCGGTAGGAAGTGCGCAGACTTCGTTAATCGATCAACGATTACCCATATCATATCGTGCCCTCTCGGGGTCCTGGGTAATTTTGTTATGAAGTCCATTGATATTTGTTCCCACTTCCACACGGGAATCTCTGGTTGTTGCAGTAGGCCGGACGGTTTCTGATACTCAGCCTTAACCTTAGCACAGGTCAGGCATTTTCCAACGTAAACAGCAACGTCGCTTTTGAGTCTCGGCCACCAATAATATTCTTTCAAGTCTTGGTACATTTTGTCCGATCCTGGATGGATCGAGTATTTTGGCTTGTGCGCTTCATCAAGGATGACTTCTCGTATGCCACCATAGAGCGGAACCAATATACGTTTCTTAAAGTATAAGGCTCCCTCTTCATTTGGCACCATATATTTCAATGCACCCCGGAGGTATTCAGCTCTACGGTTCTCTCCTTTAAGAGCTTCTTGTTGTGCGTCACGAATGCGTGCAGTGAGGTTCGTTCGTATAGTCATTTCCAATGCTCGAACCCTTAGGGTCTTAACCCTTTCTTTTCGGCTTAATGCGTCTGCTACAACGTTCGTTTTTCCACGATGGTACTTGATCTCACAGTCGTAATCATTTAGCAGCTCAACCCATCGCCTCTGGCGCATATTCAATTCCTTCTAATCAAATATGTGTTGCAGGCTTTTGTGATCTGTGAAGATCGTACATCGAGTACCATATAGATAATGTCGCCAAATCTTTAAGGCGAATACCACAGCACCAGGTCGTGCGTGGTATAGTTTCTTTCATGTACCTTCAATTGTCTTGAAGCATAAGCGATGACCTTCAAGCGTTGCATGAGCACGCAACCCAAACCTTGTCGTGAAGCATCGCAGTATACCATGAAGTCTTCAGTGCCTTCGGGTAAGGATAGTATTGGCGCATCGCATAGTTTATTTTTGAGTAGTTGGAAAGCTTCTTCCTGCTTGTAACCCCAGTCGTATTTCTTGTCTTTCTGAGTAAGGGTCATTAGCGGTTGAGTTATTTTTGAGAAATTCTTGATGAATCGCCGATAATATCCCACTAAGCCCAGAAACTGTCGAACTTCACTCGGGGTTTTGGGGGCTTCCCAATTCTTTATTGCTTCGATCTTTGATGGATCCACATGAATTCCCCTCTCGTTCACAACATGACCCAGAAATTGTACTTCGCGAATCCAAAATTCGCATTTCGAAAACTTCGCATAAAGTTTCTCTTTCTTCAGTAGCTCAAAAATGGTTCTGAGATGTTGCTCGTGTTCTTCTTTCGTTCGCGAGTAAATCAGGATATCATCGATAAATACAATCACGAATTTATCGAGATATGGTTTGCATACGCGGTTCATCAGATCCATAAAGACCGCTGGTGCATTCGTCAGCCCGAACGGCATCACAAGAAATTCGTAATGCCCATATCGCGTTCTGAAAGCAGTCTTTGGCACGCTTTCTTCTTGGATTCTTAGCTGATGGTATCCAGATCGAAGATCGATCTTGGAATAGTAGCTCGATCCTTGCAATTGATCAAATAAGTCATCAATCCTCGGTAGTGGGTACCGATTCTTGATTGTGAGCTTGTTTAGTTCCCTGTAATCGATACACATCCGCAGTGTTCCATCCTTCTTTTTCACGAACAATACAGGAGCTCCCCAGGGTGAGAAGCTTGGCCTAATGGATCCTTTGTCCAACAACTACTGGAGCTGTGTAGATAATTCTTGCATCTCGGATGGTGCAAGTCGATAGGGTGCCTTGGCTACAGGAGCGGCTCCTGGAACCAAGTCTATACGGAATTCGACTTGTCGTTGTGGAGGTAGTCCTGGCAGATCTTCGGGAAACACATCAGGGAATTCCTTTACCATAGGAATGTCTTCAAGCTTTGGCTCCACAGCCTTCTTATCTACAACGTGTGCTAGGAAAGTGACACATCCTTTCCTTAAGCACTTCTGTGCCTTCATACAACTGATGATTCGCAGAGGCGCGTCTCGTCTTTCTCCATGTACGATGAGAGTTTCATCATTCGCCAAAGGGATGCGAATGATTTTCTCATGGAAAATAACCTCAACTTTGTTCTTGGACAACCAGTCCATTCCGACTACTACATCGAAGCTACCCAATTGAATAGGTAAGAGGTCGATGCTAAATCTTCGTTCACCAAGTTCTAGTGTGCAGCCTCTAACAACTTCGCCGGATTCAATGAGTTTACCATTGGCTAGTTCTATGGAATAAGGAATTTCTAATCTACTAGATTCTATGCCAAGCATGCGTTTAAATTCCACAGACATGAAGCTATAATTGGCGCCAGTGTCAAATAATATGGATGCAAAGTGATTGTTAATGAGAAACGTACCGGTGACCACGTTAGGGTCCTCGCGTGCGTCTTTTGCTCCAATCACAAATGCTCGAGCCTGAGCATTGTCTTTCTTTGGGCAGTCTTTCATGAAATGATCCTTGCTTCCACAACTGAAGCATCCTTGGTTCCGCCCTTTCCCGTTACCGTTCTTGTTACCAGCACCATTTCCATTCCGGTTCTTTCCTTTACCCCAACAGTCTTCCGTTTGATGACCCAATCTACCACATTTGTCGCACCTTGGAATGCGACAAGCTCCATCATGATGATACTTACACTTTTGGCACTTAGGCATGGTGCCTTGGTATCCTTTGGCTGTAGTATTTGCCTCCTTAGGGGGGTTGGTGTCACGCTTCTTGTTGTATGAGCCTTTGTTGTTGTTGCAGGTTGCTTGATTCAGATTGGAATGCTTTCTCTTCTTGTCACCGGACGACTCAGCATGCGTCTCGGTCTTTTCAGTGGGGTTTAGCGATAACTTCTTCATGCGAACACAATCCTCAGTAAGGCTGACAGCCAGAGTTACAGCCTCGGTGATTGTTTGAGGTTTGGCCGAAGTTACCATGCCGCGGAACTCTGAGGCCAGTCCCCAAATGTAGTGTTCCACTCGCTTATACTCAGGAGTCACCATGTAGGGAAGCACTCTGGACAGATCATGGAACCTTCGAGTGTAACCAGTGATGTCAGCACCTTCCATGGTCAAGTGCCAGAACTCGGTTTCCAACCTTTGGAGTTCGGCACGAGAGCAGTACTTCTCTCTCATTTTCTCCTTCAGTTCATCCCAAGACATGCCATATGCGGCATCGTCACCCATAGTCTGGACTTGCAAGTTCCACCAAGTCAGGGCTTCATCGACAAACAAGCCAATAGCAAAAGTAACTTGTTGATCCGCAGTGCACTTGCTCATGCGGATGGTGGATTCAGTCTTCTCTGTCCAACGTACAAACGCCACTGCTCCTCCCGTTCCATCGTAGTTCAGTGGTTTGCAGTCGAGGAACTGCTTGAAGGTGCAGCCTTGAGCTGCGTTTCCTCCAGACGAATCTCCATGTCCGTTACGTCTAGCATTGCTGGGTCCTCCACTGTCTTGAGTACGGTTCGCCTTGTACTGGGCGATAGCAGCGGAGATCCTTTCTTCCAGAAGAGCGTCTAGTTCTTCAGCAGTTCTTGGCAGTGGGGGAGGAGGAGGTTGGTCATCATTGCGAGCTTTCACAGCTCTCCTGGGTGCCATGTTCTGACAGAACATAACACAACAGGGTTAGACATTTGTTTGATATCGTCATACGAGACAGTAGTATATATATTCAGGCATATACTACATAAGTGACATCAAACAATTATTACTCTAGCAGAGTATTTAGTAGGCTTGCACTGAGGGAATCTATACGTGACAAGACTTGCTGTGGTTTCTGTGCACTGAATTCCATAATCATGTATGCATCCATAATTACGTAACTCCTTGCCCAGTCCGCACAGTTCGTTTCATCCGCGTATTTCTTCCTTCAGATAGGCCATTGCTTTCAGGTAAGATCATGTATACTAGTGGTATTCTACATCTAGTATATGTCTATGCTAATTATCACACATAATTGCAAGTAATTTCTCAGTTAGAGACAAGTGCTACTCAAGTGCACTCTAAATCTCGTAGTGTCTTTTCTAGACTCATGCAGACAGTTTCAGGTAGTGGATGTCGCGGGACGTTTTATGCAATGAAAACTCATTGAAAAAAAATGTTTTCGTGAAAGGATCCTAGAGATTGTAGACTAGACTCGAGAAGGAATCCTGGTTCACTACAATCGCAGCTCTGATACCAATCTGTCACACCCCTTTCTGCGGCGGAAGCACGAGGTGTGATCATGAAAGGTTCTCATTGCATACGAAAGGTAAACATACTACATGCTCAAAAATAACTTCAAACATTACATTACTGAAACATATGTCAAGTGTTTACAACACGAGATAGCATATTGTCTTAAAAGTCACAACTTTATTTAACGATAAACAAAGCGACATCCACGAGCATGAGTAAGACCACGCGCACATCCATCCTAGTTACCTGAAATACATGTGAGTTTTGGAAAAACGTCAACATAAAGTTGGTGTGAATTCATGCAGTTTTAGTTTTTCACGTCTGTATACTTTGTATGAAAACATAGATTGCGTCACGTAAAAATCAAGTTTTCATATATAAATCAAGTATTCATGTGTACACCAAGTACTTATGTATAATTCTAGTTTTCTTGAGTACCCCACGTACTTCAAGTATAAATCAAGTTTTCTTGAGTACCCCACGTACTCAAGTATAATTCAGTTTTCTTGAGTACCCCACGTACTCAAGTATAAATCAAGTTTTAGTATGGTATGAATTTTATGTAAATAAAGAGTTCATGTATGTATCAGGATTGTTAATGGGTTGCAAGGCCATTAACATGTGACACGACATAGGAAGTCACCAAACCTAAGGCACTTTTCTAGTTGGCATATTCTGAGACACAAAAGCACTACTCGGTACTCGTCCTCACCGAGAGTGTGGCTGCCCAACACCCGTTAGATCTAACCTTTTGTTCTGCGGTCTAGGTATATTGTTGATTAATGGTGCTTCTGTACCCTATTCGTGACACAATTTCTCGTATCATTTCTCATAGCGCATCATACTCGGTTCTCGTTCTCACCAAGTGCGCTTCTTGTATTCTTTTATCACATCACACTCGTTACTCGTTCTCACCAAGTGTGCATCTTATTATCATACCATTTGTAAACATAATTATAACATGTATTTCACCCCCGAAGTTATAAAACTGAAAACAGTTAAGAGAAAAGGGGGAGCATGAACTCACAACTTTGCGTTCCTTGCGTCGTAAACTTCACCGGATTTGCTTAATTAACGTCGTGACCTATACGCGTTTTCTTAACGTTAGTCACTAGACTTGCGTCACACAAGTACAGTCACTTTCTTTTGTATTTATGTTCTCTCGTGTTAAAAATATTTTATATTTTTAACTAAGTGTCTTACTTAAATTATTTTCTCAAAAATAATTATAAGTTTCTTGTATTTTTGCACTTTGCACCCGAATTATGTATCTTGTATGTGTATTTTTGTGTTTATACTTCTCATGAGTATTTAGTGTATTTTTACGTCTTAATACACTAGCACGTATAACACATACTATATACACTTAGCACAAAAGTTGGTGATCAAATAATATATATTTTTCTCTCAAAAATATACATACTTAACATAAATTTTTAATCTTGAAGAAATCATCATTTCTTATCACCAAAAATTAGGGAAACCTTGGTAATATTTTTAGATACATTTTTAGGGAATAAGTTTCTCAAAAACTTATATTTTTCTAAGTGTCAAAATTTATAGAAATTTTGACAGAGTTTCCCCTAAAAATGGAGGTTTCCCATGTTTTCAAAACATGTGTTTATTTTCTTTTAAAATCATCATCAACCAATTTCTCAACAACAATCAACAACAATATATACTAATTTCTCTATTTCATGAACTTGAGAATTTACAAAAGTGTGTAGTAACCTACTAGTTCATTTAGTAAGTCTTGTTACACAAGTGTTTACATACTTGTTTATTTACTAAAAATGTTTCTAGTTCATAAAATATCGGGGTTTTAACATGACTTGCATCTTTCACTTGGTTCTTCGGAAGAACCACTTGTAGATCTCTAGATCTACTAGTTTAAAACCTTATTTTACAAGAAAAATCACTTTTACACAAGTTCATGTTTTGTGAGTGGAAGAGTTCATCATCTTATAGCTTTTACACTTAACATATTACTAGTTCATGTTCCATGAACATGATCTAGTATGGTTAGATGATGATCCATCCCTCTACTATCATCAAACAACATAAAATAATCACAACTAGACAAGTTTCATAAGATTTACACCACTAGTTACTCTTTATCCAACTAGTTCATCATTCTTTCAAGACTTTATGTTTTGATCTTGTGTGTTCTCGATTTTTAACCGTTAAATCTCTTATTAACCACTTTAAACAAGAACAAGAGGATGTTTAGAAGCACTTACTACTAGCTCGTGGCTAGGGAAGAAACAAGACGTAAACAAGGTGGATAAAAGAAATATGGAGAGGTTCTTGAGTTTCTGAAAGCACCGAGCCTCCTTGTATGTCACCTTGCACCTTTGTATGTACGTGGATTAGCTAGATCGAAACTTGATGATGATGGTGGTGGCACTAGTGTTCTCGGCCGAACACTAAGGAAGAGAAGAGAGAGAGAGCAATTTTTGGTTTGGTGATTTGTGAATGAATGTGAAGACCTAGTATGTAAATTTATAATCCACTTTGTGCTTTATCCATCAAATAAAATGCTAACTAGATATTAGACATGTTTGATTAAAATAATCAAGAAATTGTGGTGTGGGTCACCCCATGGGGAACCGATCGGATGAGGGGGGTATATGGTTGGATTTTGATGATATAGTTAGTGTCTAGTTAAGTTCTAAAGATCTTAGTTAGAGTATTATGTGTGTAGTATAATACAAGGGGTGTTAGGGTGTTCGGGAACCCTAACTAGCTTAGAAAAATAAAAACAATGCTTCTAGCATTATTTTGGTGTTCTGGGTATTGTCCGGTTGTTCGGTTAGATACCGATTCGTTAAAGTGCTAAATTACACTTTTTAGTGTCTTTTAAGTACCTTTTTGTATCCCTTTCAATTCCCAACACTTGGGGAAGTATTCTGGATAATAAAACATAATTTCTGCATAATATTCATATGTTTAAATGCTGATTTATTGCTGAATTATATATAATTCTGCACTTAAAGTGCGTTTCGGGTGCTTTTTAGTGCTTATTTTTGCTTCCGGAGAGTATATATATTAAACCCTTGTATGTATTCTTGGGTTTTAATGTATTCTTGTCGTTGGACCTACACCTAGGCTCCAATTTTAATGTATGGCTGCTTTCTGCAGTTCTGCTGACACAGTGTGTCTTACCGGTGAGTTTACTAGTATTTCTGACGCAACGCAGTTCATTATTGCATAAGGCAACATTTTGTAGTATACAACGTGCATGAATTTCACTTTTTAGTATGTGTTCAGACATTGCTGACATTTAAGCACATAATTCAATTATTAAATAATAACTAAAGTGTACGGAAATTACCGGTTCGATGCCAGTTGTCACAATTTGATCTTTGATTTTATGTTTCTTGTTGAATTGGGGATTTTACATTATACTTGCTGGTTATGCTTTGTTTTACTATCCAGATGAAAATAATCAAAATATGAGAGAAGACTGCATATAAAATTTTAAAGTTAAATCAAGAATAATAAAAACTCAGTGATGAAGTTTATGAAGCTTGGTTCAAGACCTGATGCTTTCTATAGTTCAAATGGTGTAAGGTAAACAAAAATAATATTTTTATCATATGTTTTTCTTCTTTATTCAAATAAAAATTTAAACTTTTGTGGTTTGTTGAATCATTAGCACAAGTTATGATTGTCTGATTTCAGGTCAACCGTGGCTGGAGGCGGAGGTGATGATAGTGGTGGTGGTGGGGTTATATAATCTTATTTATATTATTTCTTTATATAAAAACTAAAAATAGAGTAATGACACAAATGATCCTTGGAATTAAAAATTGAGTAATGACATAAATGATTCTTTTAAAATGAAAGAGTATTTTAGTCATTTTACTGAAATTTAACATAAATTAACTAAGTTTGGTGTTAGTACCCAAAGGTGTTACGAAATTCAAACCATGAAACCTGAACCTATTAAAGAAAGAGTAAATTACAAAAATCGTCCTTTATGTTGACAAAAGATTGCAAAGTACGTCATTTATCTTCAAAAAGTACAAAAAATGTACTCGATGTTTGCAAACCGGCAAACCCTTGCACGTTATGTCCTTTAACCATAACTCAGTTTATTTTCATGGTTAAATTTGAACAAGTGGACCCCACATGTGGGCAAATTAGACTTTTTACCATTTATTATTTATATAAAACAATATACCATATTACCATTTATTGTATACAATCTTAAAAGACAAAGTCGGTGGATTTTCCACCGGCTTTGCCTTCCAGCCCCTGTACTTTAACGATATTGCAATTTTAGCCCTTTGATTTTGGTACCTTTAAAGTTTTATAAAATGGCAAATTTATTCCCTAAACCTTCTACTTTGAATTTCCAAAACCACAGCCTCATCTTTCAAACTTTGTCAGCACCAATCCTCTACTTTGGTTTTCCACGATCACCCCCTTAGCTCTTACACAGTTACGCCACCAACCCTCTTCTTTTATATTTCCACCAACACCCCCTCATCTTTTACACATTTTCGACACCACCCCTATACTTTTACACTGTCTTTTTTAGAATTTACTTTTTTACTCCTTGCACTAGTACTTCATTTTTACATCCACCCAACTTTAAAAAATTGCAATTGTAACCCCTAGACTACAACTCCTACTTTTCCAAATGCCAATGCATTGTGTTTTACGAAATGTCTTAGGCATTGTGTTTTATACTTTGTGTCTACCTTTGTGTTTTACACTTTTTTTGTAATTGTCTTTTACGCATTGCGTTTTAGGAATCGTGTTTTGTCTTACTATATGTTTCCACCCGTCGCGCGCTGCCGCAACACGCGGCGGGCAAAATACTAGTTATTTATATAAAACAATATACCATATATTAATTAGCAAAATGCTTATGTGTGTTGATTTTACTGTTGATTTTATGTGTGTAGAAATGAGTAAGCATATAGAGGTAATTACCAGATAAAACATACCCACCACAAGTTCATCCTTTTCAACCCCTCTATCCATAGAGCTACAAACCACCTCCCACCACCGGGCACCGCTGCCGTCGGACCTCACTCCTACCGCTGCCACCTCTTCACCATCCTCTCTCTCCTCTCCTTTTCGTGGGTGTTTGGGATTCCCTTTGAAAAGGACTTTTGGAGGTAAGAAGGACTTTTGAGAAGGAAAGAAATCCCAAACACCATCTGAGAAGTACTTTTGAAGTCAAAAGGAATCCCAAACACCATGAAAGAAGGACTTTTGGAGCTAATTATGCCTTCAAAAATGAGAAAAGAAGAAGTCAGGATTTCTTACTTATTGCTTTTGAGAATGACTTTTGAGAAGGAGAAGTTGAAAAGGAATCCCAAACACCCCTTCCTCAACATTCTCTCTCTTCACCATCGTTCCGTACACCACCACCACCTCCGCCGCCGCCACAACCCACCCGCTACCCAACCCCATGTTCGACGCCGTCTGAGGCGAAATGTGGGGCTTGGAGGTTGTCTCCCTTGCTTATCAGATTTGCAACTCATCAACATTATCCAAAAAACAAGACCTACAACCCATCACCATTGCCAAAAAAACGAGAGGTAATAGGTTTTTTTGAATGGTTGGTTTTGTGGTTTTTATGGAATCGTCGGTATTCTTCATCGGTGCTTCAATGGATGGCATTCAGTGGCAATAATCAAGACAATGTTATGGTTCATAGTTGAATTAGGTTTTTGCTTTCAAATCCTATCTGACGCAATGAACGAAGAAAGAGCTTGAAAAGTCAATAAGTGTAATTTCATTTGAAATCAGTTTAATTTTGTTTAAAATCTGAAGCAGGTTAAGTAATTGATGGCCAATGTTAGTTTTGATTTTACCTGCTAAAATAATTTGAGGTTATTATTTGACAAAAGAAATTGGCTGCTAAAATGATTTGAGGTTATTATTTAATAAAAGAAATTGGCTGAGGTGGTTATTGCGGCGTGGTGGTTGGCTGGTCTGCTGGTGGTTGAGTGGCGGCGGTTGGTTGGGTAGTGGTGGAGGCAGCGGCTAGGGGAGAGAAGGAAAGAGTGTATAGTTTGCAATGATTAGATTTGGTCAAATTTAATTTAGGGAAAATGACAAAAATACACTCATGTGGGGTTTACTTGGTCAGATTTAACCATGCAAGCTAACTGAGTTATGGCTAATGGACACAGTGTGCAAGGGTTTGCAAACATCGAGTATGTTTTTTGTACTTTTTGAAAGTAAAGGCTATAGTTTGCAATATGATCTTAACATAAAGGACGATTTTTGTAATTTACTTTTAAAAAAATTAGTACCCAAAGGCGAAACTAGTTATAAACCACAGGGTCCATCTGTGTAATTAACTCTAACTTTTAAGATGTCTAAACAACATCGATACCGGTATTGTATAACATCAGTTTAGTTTTTATTTAAATAACATTGATTACCCTTGTCCTTTAATATTAATATAATATGATGTTTTATGAAATTCCGAATATACTATCGTCTGTACGATTCGATAAAAGTTCTATTCGATTAGGTCAAACATAGTTTATTTTTTTATCGTCACCCACCGCATATACTGACCAAACAACATCGGTATTGTTACTGTATATCTTGACGTGGTGGTATAAAGTTCGTTGAATACAGAGTTGTCTTTGCAATAGTTTTTTTTTATCATAAGCTATATCGAGTATTTATACAATACAAGAACCATAACAAACCGTACTGATAGCGACTGAACAACACCGGTAGTGATATGGGTATTCATTCTTATGGTTTTCAATTGATGTAAAACACATGCCGATTGCTATACCGAGTTTCAGTATCCTAAGAGTATTATAATGAATCAGACCACTGAAAGCCCGTCGCGAAGTGCAGGTGAATTCCATTAGTTGTAGCTTAAATTGAAAAAAAATCCATTGGTGGATGTATATCTGAAGTTATATATAACATCATATATAAAAAGGTAATTAAAAAATAAATTTGTATTTAAATAAAAGAAATTGTCACCTATCATTCTTGACATTAAGAATAAAAAAAATAAGGGTGAGAGGGGTGGTCACCTTGTGGAGAATGGTAAACTCTTCCCCAAGCCAATCACATCTTGCCATGTTAAGTACCCTCTCCCAACTCCCATCTTTTCACTCAAAGATAAAGGGTGGTCACCTCGGTGGAGTCCAATTTTATTTTTCTTTTTGTTTTCTAAAAAATATGCAATATTAATTAAAGCATATTTAAAAAAAATAAAACTACATTAAATAAAAAAAACAACATCACTAATGCCAGGTGGAATAAACAAGGGTATTTCATCCGCCATTTTAGAAAAATAGAGGTATGAGATTAGTTTAAGAGAAATGGTTTAGGTTAGAATTGTGAGAGTGTGGAGTGTTTAAAAAAAGTTATTTTTTTTAATTTCCAACGGCATTATAGTTGTTATAAAAGTTCCAAATGGTCAAAATATTCACCTCCCATGCGGTAACAACTTACCAAATTTTTAGATTCACCAGGAGGCCAAGGGGGGCGACGGCGATGTTATCGTGAGGTAACTCGAGTCACCGCCCCCACTCAACCCGACCGCCCTGCTCACCCTAAGGGAAAAAATGTAGCATTGATGCGTGTGTAGCGTTATATGTTTTTGTTGGTATTTTAAGCCCTTTTAAACACATTAGTCAAGTTTTAAATTTATAAAACATGATATTCTACTAACACTAAACACACATATGGGCAAGTGCACCCATCGTGAGCGTAGTATAGCGTTGGTAAGATACTGAGGTCGTCCAAGGACACAAGAGCTTTTAGTACCAGTTTATCCTCAACGTCTAATCAAATCAAAATTTTTAGAAAAGGTTTAAACATGAAAATAAAAACTAAAAATGTTGAAAAATAAAAATAAATTAAAACAGATAGACAAGATGAATCACTTGGATCTGACTCGCCTTTAATGTAACCTTTGATGATTTCCGCACTTTTGCACTTTTTAAGAGATTTTCTTAGTTATAGTAGTAGGCCCCTCTTTTGAAGGTGACGTTACCCTCAACTCAGTGGTTTGAGTCAGCAATGATACAATCCCAAAGGGCCGGAATATTGAAAGATAATTAATTAAGTTATTAATGCGTAATGTGGTAGGCCCCTCTTTTGAAGGCGACGTTACCCTCGGCTAAGTGGTTTGAGTCAGCAGGGATACAATCCCAAGTAGCTGGCTTAATGTATTAATAGTAGTTTACATATGAGGGGATCAAGCCATTCGCACCCCCGCCATCCAATACCAGTGGGTATTGAAGGAGGTCCTAGTAAGCTTGACCCAGGTCCTTGCAGGATCTATACACTGACCAAGGCAAGAACCTTACCAAACCATTCCCTTAACCCCCGACCAGGTAGCCAACATATCTCTATATAAACCGTAGAGATATGAATGGTGAAAATATTTTATTTTATATAGACAGTAAAATAACGCCAAGACACCACAGACAAATGATAAGGAAGTTTCACCTTCAACATAAGAAACTAGTTATTAAAGTCATTAATACAAAACCAAATAAAAAGTGCGAAAAGATTAAAAATCAAAAGTATTACATTAAATGCTTGTCTTCACCAAGTGATGTAAGAGACTTAGGCAAACATGGCCTTTGATTGTCAAGAACTCTTACGATCAATCTTGGATCCCGAGACTACTACACACACTCTAAGTTAGATGATGGATGATGGTGGTGGATGTGGGTGCTGTAGTGGTGGTGGAGTGGTGGTGAAGTGGGAGAGAGGTGGTTTGCCAAAGGATGCCTTTGAAGTGAACCAAGCACCCCTATTTATAGCCTGTACAGAAGCCCGGACACGGCCCCGTGGCCATCCTCTTTCTCTTTCTTCATTAATTGTAATTGCCTATATTAGGCTTCAGACGCCCCCGTGTCGGCCAGGCACGACCCCGTGTGCAGAAGCGTATCTGTACTATCAAGATTTGCAAGATTTTGTGAATCTTAGCGTTGATCACGGCCCGTGTTGAGCTGGGCACGCCCCCGTGCTGGGAATAGAAGCTTCTACCAGTTTGTCATTTTCTGCAGACACCTGGCCACGCCCCCGTGTCCGCTGGGCACGGGGCCGTGGTCAGCCTTCTGTTTCTTGTTTTTGCTTGGGAAGATGCTGTCGATGGGTCGGGCATGCCACGTTTATTCCTTTTCTTTGCATTTATGTTAGATTTTGCTGCATATTTGTTCCTTTTGTTCATTTAAGCTCATTTGGTCCTGAAAATACAAAAGGAAGACAAAAGCACATTTTTTCCAACATTAGTACTAAAAAGGGTTAGTTTTATGCCTCATTTGATGTAATTTATATGTTGCATTTTACACACATCAAGCATCCACGGATTTTTGGGATCCATTCCATGATCGATGTCATTTAGTTCATTCAGAGGTATACGAAGCTATGCCAATGGGACACCACAGTGGGTGCCAATCACATGTGATTGTGTTAACGATGCAACTGAGGCTATTTTTGGTCTTCGATTTATAATGACAACAGTTTTAGGGACAAAAGTTTGGGTGGTGTTTGTATTTAATTGTCACACCCCGATATTTCCACGTATTACCGGTGGGGAGTATCGTGACGTAGTTGATATCATCATAGTCAATAATCACAGTTTAATTGCACAGCGGAAGTCTAAAAGTAATTATACAAACCGAATTGAAAGTAACATAAAATATTACACAACGGATTGTAAAATGGATCCACAGGCGGATCAAAACAAAAGAAGTATTGTTCAACAGACTTAAGGTGATAAAAGCTTGCAAGACTCTTTATTTAATCACTCAGGAGTTCCAGCCCATTACGCTTAGTACCTGCACTTAAACTTTTGAAAATACGTCAGTTTACACTAGTAAATACAATTAACTGACTCTTTTGAAAACATTTAAGAAAATTGATTTAAGTGCACAAGGCACAAATATTCTTTTATAACTTGGGACAATTATTTTAAAATAATCTTGTATACAGTTTTACAGGTTTGTCGTCCATTCGGGACCCGGTTAGATGAGCCGGGTTAGATTAATTGACACACCACAAGTATATGACCACAAGATAGTGAGATACCGTTTATACATACGCAACTGTCAGGTGTATGCCTACACCCCGTGCTTAAGCCGTGGCCATTTCTAATAAATAAGCCTAGGATATCCAGGACATGGTCATTAACCCCCCAAAGGCATTGCATCAAACAAAACAGATTAAAACGGGTTATGTAAATGTATTAATCACAATCCGATTTAAATAACTACATACCCGACCAATTGGTATTATTATAATACCGTATCCCAAGCCCGTATAACGGAAAATAAGTTAAAAGTATTTACCTGAGCAAAATATAATTTAATCTCAGCCGTATAACAATCAACAAGTGCAAATAGCTTTTACCGGGCTCCTAAATCTGGAACGAAGGTTTTAATAACCTATTAGATTCCTAACGGGTCTTACTTAAGTTTAAACTTAGACCGGTTAGTTTTAATGAAAGGTTTACGGTTCAAAACGCACGATTAAGCGAAGACCGAATTAGAATGTGATTTAGACCCGACAAGTATAAAGACTTATATAATATGGGTAAACTAAACACATTCTGGATTTTGAAGTAAAAATGATAAGGTTTGACCCGTTTCGGTTAATTTATGCAAACTAGTTACATAAACTGTACCGAATGCGAATATGCATAACGGGTAACCAAATGAGTCATATACAGGTTTCACAAGTTAATATGCTTAAAATATATTATGATTTCAGTAGGATACCTTCCATTATGCCCAAAACGAATTTAAAACCAAATTAAGCCCCGTAAGGGTATTTTGGTCATTTTAAAGTTTATAAAAGAGGTTAAATAGCAATCTGAGGTTCTTGTCTAAAGTAATCAGTAGAAATATTTATTTTAGTAAGTTATATCAGTAAGATATCATACATGTGTGAATTTTATCATTTATGGCCAAACTATGCACCGTAGGGGCATTTTGGTCATTTCACATATGCTATGAGGGTCAAATTTGGAAATCTGAGTTCCAAACTTTTACTTAATGTTTAAGTGTAAAAATTTATTCATAACATCAGTAGATAACAAGTCTTAGGTGCTAAATATGGTTTTAAACCCTATTATGCGCCTAAATCGCATAAAAGTCGGTATTTGACGATATTCGGGTTAATTAAGGAAATCTGAGATTTTGATCAGCCTCTACTGTTTAAAATAATTTATTTAATGTATAAAATCAATAGAAAAAGGTTTAATATGCAAAGGATGTGTAAAACTCATTTTATTAGCAAAAAGGGCATAACCGTCAATTACCGAGTCTATGCAAGAATCCTATGTTATGATCAGTTTAAAAATTAACAAAAATTTCCAAAAATCCATAAATATTATATCTTAACAGTAGGTGGCAAGTTTGGTGTCAAAATTTGGGTTTAAATAGGTTTTATGCCAAAAATGCCGTTTAATTAATAAAAAGCTTTCATTTTACGATATCGCGCATAACTTCTATTTTAGACCATAATCTGATGTCAAACTTTTAGGACATACTTAAATATCAGTAATAAAGGTTTTTGTCCTCTCACATTTTCAAAAATCTCGTTTTAATATCAAAAGGGCATAATGGTCAACTTTTAAGCATTTAACGGAAACATGCAATGAACTAGGATTTCTATGGAACCAAGTTGTATAACCTCAGAGGGTTATACTAATCTATAATATGGTCCTAAAGGAACCCTAAGGCATATCTAAAACAAGCTAAATCGGGTCAGAACTGAAAGTCAAAGCAAAAGTCTACCTTTTGCGACTTTCGGTTCCAAACCGAGCCTAAACTCAGAATTGTCAGGTTGAACATGTCTAAACATGTTCTTATATTAATTACCAAGTTATTTTAGTGTTAAAACATGTTCGATAACCTCTACATTATCAGTTATGAATTTATTTGTAAAAACTGACCCGTTTGACTCTTTATTAATAAGTTTGACCCGACAATTGACCAAGTAAAAGTGATAATCAGTAGGTGCCCTTTTAAGGGTTTATTACCTACATAATTACCAACTCATAGCCACTTTTAATTCGAATAATGGCTGGACCATTTGTTATTAATCACAAAGTCAAAGCTTAATTATGGTAACTTTGACTTTCGGTTATTAAGCTAATAAAACTTGAACTTAGGGAGCTAAGAACACTTACTATGGTCCTTATCACTAATATTGAACTGAGGAAAGCTTCCTAGAGCTCCAAGGGACTTCAGGGAATGAGTTGTGAAGAAATTTTCAAATGTGCAAATGAACAAGTGCAAACAAAGGGCCTTATATAGGAATTTCTACTTCATATGATCAATCCACATGTCCCTACATTGATCCCAGATGTTACCAGGTGTCCCTAGTGCATGAAAAACCATTTTCTCAGACCCTGGTATCGAAAAATTGCATGCAAAGGCGATGGAACTGGCTGAACCTGCAGCTGTGCAGGTTTTTGTTCGCTGGCACTTCTCACGCGGGCCGCGAGGCTCCTTCTCAACCCGAAAACAACTTTCGAACTTTGCAATTTTGGTCCCTGGTCCAATTTAAGTTTATTTAACTTTCATTTATTGCACTTAGGACCCCCATAGTTAACTATTAAGTGCCTTGGGTCATATTTTAACTCCGTTAAGCTCCCGGTTAGTTGTAAGATCACCCGAAAAGTCTTGTTTTCAACGAAACTCCATAAAATTATTATCCAATATTCTTGAGAGCGAAATATTAAATTATTATAATGTTTTTGGGATCGTTAGAAGGTCACTCAGAGGTAACTTTTAACATGTTGACACTTTTAACCCCTATGTTTCGCAAGATCCTTAATTTAAACACAAACGACTTTCTATGTTCGACAATTTATCAATCCATTACACGTTTAAAGTCCATGACACGTGTCTTTATTATATTGGTCGTGATTTTACGAGGTGTTACACTAATAAGCCCAGAGACTCATTGGAATATACCTGCTAACTAGGGAGACCATGAACGATTGCATTAGCTAGAATGGTTTGCATAGTAGCTTGAATCTAATTGAGGATCGACTTGTGTGGAGCCAAGCCTCTCACTTACAAACACACTCATTTAACTCTTCATCAGAAAAATTTTGAACGTCCATAGATCACGATCTTTCTAATGCTATTCATTAAGTAAAACTAGAGAACGAGATAAGGTAGGAGATGAGTAAAGAATTCAAATGTAAAAGGATATGGGGCATGGTTCACCCATCCTCCACAACAACTTCACCTCACCACCTTCCTTTCCATCTGGAACAAAGAGGTGGTGATCCTCTTCATCCCCTTCCAGAAATCAAGAGAGAGAAGGATAAACCAGAGAAAGATATAGACATGTGTGCAGTCGGGGAGATGGGGGAGAAGTCCCCGAAGTTACCTAAACCGAATGGAAGGGGACAATGATCCCCTTCAGCATCTTCTTCTGGAAATCCTAGTTATTCTTAGCATGATAGTGGGGAATCTCATTGTTATTACTCAAACAAGCATAAAATGTATGCTTGCATATTCGTCCATAGGGCAAATCAGACATGTAATTATTGGAATAATTGTTGGAGACTCAAATGATGGATATGCAAGCATGATAACTGAAGGGGTATGGTCCCAAATCTCACACCAAAGCAGTCGCGAGTGACCATCACCCTTATCAAATACTCACACCGGCAAGAACTTATCTGCATCCGTGCGGGCACGCGCGAACGCAAATACCGAATCCAATCGGTCAAGTGAAGAGAAGACTTACCTTGTGTATGAATATGGACGTCATACATAGCGATGCGGTTTAACACCGCATCCTATGAACATTTTCATCACGAAAAGTTATCTAGGTAACAACAATGGTTACCGCATATGGCGATTCGGCTTGGCACCGCATCCTATAGACATCTTTGCCAAAGCAAGGGACGCGGAAATGACCACAGTTACCGCGGATAGCGATGCGGCCTGGCACCACATCCTATTCACAATGCAAGTGGGACTGACACCTCAACAGCAAGTGGCACCAATGACAGTCGCCTGTCAGCCCACACGTAAGCAACGCTGGCACACAGACTGACAGCCGCAATGGGACGTGTCATCACCTCCGTGACCAACAAGCCTGACACACCTGCAAAGGGCTGCACATTGTCAGTCTAGCCACTCAATCACCCTCCTTCACTCCTCGGCTATAAATACTCATCCCGGACCAGGTTTTAGGTATCGCTTATCAAACTCTCTCACTCATACTACTATCAGACACTTTGCTCTCAAGCAAATTACTGATTCTCACGCCGGAAAGTGGTAACAAGGAGCACCCCCCCCCCCCCACCCCATCCTCCTTGTTACGAGTCACGGTGTGTTCCTCCTTGTGTAGGACACAGATCAGCGGACGATCCGACCACCGATCCTCGGAAAGAAGGGATTAACCCTACTTGACGAGACAAGTGAATTAGCCTCCCTTGGTTAACCACTATTTTATCATTGGCGCCCACCGCTACTCTTAGCACTTATTTCCATCTCTCTCTTTCTTGAAGATCATGTCTGATCGTCAACATAACGCTAATGGGGAAAACCTTACCCCCGCAAATGTAGGACCTACGGGGAACACTCTCCCAGTCCAACAAACTGGCCACATTGGCATATCCACATAGGGGGCGCTCCCCCCATGTTCATTCCCGACTTCTCACAGTACGCCGCAGTACTGCCACCAAGAGTGGATCTCCACACCTGGTACTTCCAAAACAGGCTGCCCTTGCTGCAGCCTACAACAACGCTTGCACAAATGTGCAACCACCAGGAGGACCCACCCCCGCGCCATATACACCCATGGCTCGTACCTTGCAGTACAAGGATAGGGTACCAACACACCCCACCTCCCGGGATAGGCGCGGGTCACGTGGATCCTCCTACTGTACTGTCCATACGCTCCAGGAGGATGACTCCACTTACGGATCCCGGTCTAGGAGACCGGTACATGACCGCCTAGGCCCACATGGAGAAAATCGGCGAGAGTCAGCTTCAACGAACTTCAAGCTCTCATCTATCTGCACGTCCTTATGCGATATTGCTAGCGATTCATCGGCTAGACATTTCTTTAAGTTGCAGATGTGGAATACGTTATGTATTCCACTAAGTTCTTCTGGCAGATTTAGCTTGTAAGCCACAGTTCTGACACATTCGATAATCTCGAATGGTTCTATATATCTTGGGCTTAGCTTGCCCTTTTTCCCAAAACGCATCACCCCTTTCCAGGGTGACACCTTAAGTAACACTTTGTCACCTACCTCGAATTTCAGAGGCTTGCGCCTTTTATCCGCGTAGCTTTTCTGCCTATCCCTGGCAACCTTGAGACGATCACGGATCTGTACGATCTTATCTGTTGTCTCCAGGACTATATCGCCAAGACCCCAAGCGCAACAACAACAAGCACAACCAGGATACATGGAATTGAGGCAACGATTCCAAACCATACACCCCGCGCGGGTATCAGCCTGACGCGAGGGCCACCATTAATGCCCAGCGAGATCAGCGGGCATCCAAGAAGGAGTCTCGGGACCGCAATTGAACCGAGCTCAGGAAGTCGCCAAGTGACGTTCTTCTCACGGACGCAGAGTTCTTGCAATCGGCCCAACTGATGAAGTCTAAAAAAGGGCAAGACTTGAACCTTTACTGTGAATACCATAAAGACTCGGGCCACTCTATCAACAATTGCATCAGTCTCCGATTGGAGATTGAGTGAGCCCTAAAAGAGGGAAAGCTACAACTCCTGTTGTCAGTCGCGCCGAAGCAAACTATCACATCTCCCCCAACGACGAGGGCACCTCCAGCGGCAAGAAGGCCATGTATGTGGCAACCACTCACATGATCAATCACAGCCGCAGACAGCCGCGCAAAGCGGAAAGAAGAGGGGACGATGACTGGCGTGACGAACAAGTTATCTTCCCCAAAGTCCGAGACGGACCACGCGACAGACGCGCCGTCGTCATCACCGGCAACCTGGCTCATTACTGCACCGAGCGTCTATTTATCAACCCGGGCAGCACTTCCGATATCATTTATGAGCAATGCTTCAACTAATTTGATCAAGAAGACAAGGATCGGTTGCAGCTGGTGGACTACCCATTAGCCGGGTTCGCGGGGCAAACAGTGTTCCCCTTAGGCCAAATCACATTCCCCGTGCGCCTTACCAACGGTAAGCACACGCGGGTCGAGGAGGTAAATTTTATGGTCTTACCCCATACCCCCCGTTACGACGTACTTCTTGGGAGAGAATCACATGACGATTTCAACATGATAATGTCTGTCCCCCACTCTGCTATCGGTTTCCCAACCAAAACGAGGGTCGCGATAATCTACGCCCGCAGAGAAGTAATGTCTACCGACGAACTGCGTCCGACCAAGACAGCAAAGCTGACCCCCAGCACCAAACCGGAAAAATGGGTACTTAACGCAAGGTACCCCGAACAAACGGTCACATTGGGCCATACCTTGTCCAACAACACAAGAGCGCACTTGAAGCAACTTCTCTTCAGGAATCAAGACATCTTCGCATGGACACCCGCCGACATGAGAGGTGTCCCACGTGAAGTCGCGCAACACTTCTTAAATACCCTACCAGGTATCAAGCCCGTGATCCAGGGACAACACCACCTAGGATCCGCAAAGAATGAGGCGATGAATGAGCAGGTCATGGAACTGTTCACCGCAGGCATCCTGCGGGAAGTCAAGTACCAGACTTGATTATTAAACCCGGTCATTGTAGAAAAAGCAAGCGGGGGCTGGCGCATGTGCATCGATTACAAAGACCTAAACAAAGTCTGCCCCAAAGATTGTTACTCACTTCCCGAGATCGACGAAAAAGTCGACAATCTCACGTCGTTCCGATGGAAGTGTTTCCTCGATTGTTACAAAGGCTATCACCAGGTACAGATGGCAATCGAGGATGAAGACAAAATAGCATTTCGCACCCCTACCGGAAATTACTGCTACACAAAAATGCCGTTTGAGTTGCGCAACGCATGCGCAACCTATCAAAAAGTTATGAACGACACCTTTGGTGATCAGATCAGCAAGAGTGTCGAAATTTACGTGGAAGACCTAGTCGTTATGAGCATGGAGGAAGACACCATGCTCCACGACATTGAAAGAACATTCCAAACTCTGCGAAGCGTTAATGTGAAGCTCAATCCAGGGAAATGCTCGTTTGGAATGGAAAAAGGAAATTTCCCTGGATTCATCGTCACAAAAGATGGATTCAAGGTTAACCCAGAAAAAAGTTCAGGCGATAGAGTGCATGCCATCGCCTTCAACAATAAAGGAGATGCAACGGCTAGCCGGCCGGCTCGCCGTATTAAACAGATTCTTGGCCAATCACGCGGTAAAATCTTATCCCTTTATCAGTACTTTGCGCAACTTCCTAAAGAAAGAACAGTTTCGATGGAATGCAGAGGCAGAGAGCGCTCTCCGGGAAATGAAAGAGTGTTTGATTCAGCTACCAACTCTCACTGCACCGCGTAAAAAAGAGCCACTCATCATGTACTTGTCCGCCGCAGACAACGCGGTGGGCGCGGTACTCATAGTGGAGAGAGAAGGAGTCCAAACACCAATCTATTATGTCAGCAAAATGCTCAATGATCCGGAGACCAGATACTCTATCATGGAGAAGTTGGTTCTCGCGCTGCTACATGCATCTAGACGGTTACGCCGATACTTTGCAGATCATGTCATCACCGTTTTAACCAACTACAGGATCGGACAAATCCTCTTCAAGCCCGAAATCTCCGGAAGACTTGCCAAGTGGGCTATCGAACTCGGCGGACACACTCTTGTTTATAAGCTGCGCCCGGCAATCAAGGGGCAAGTTTTAGCTGACTTCGCTGCGGAAGTACCAGCGAATCGCATCCAGGAATGCAAAGATGAACAAAATCCTACACCTCCGTCATCCCCGTCAAACATCTGGGCACTATACACTGATGGTGCGTCAAATGAGAACGACGCGGGTGCAGGTCTGCGACTCGTCAGCCCTGACGGCAAAGAACTTACTTACGCCATACGCCTCGACTTCAAAAGTACAAACAACGAGGCGGAATACGAAGCATTACTCGCAGGGCTACGATTGGCAGTCAAACTCGGCGTGTAACATCTGGAAGCTCACTTCGATTCATTACTAGTTGCGGGGCAAGTCCGCGAAGACTATGCCTCGAAAAGGGAAATCATGATCCTCTATCTCGAACAAGCCAAACAACTAACATCACAGTCCACCTCCTTCAACATTCGACATATCAACAGGAGTGAGAACAAACCTGCGAATGCACTTTCAAAAATAGCATCCACTAGCTTCCAACACCTGGCAAAGGAAATACGTATTGAGATCCTGCAAAATCCCTCAGTACCCCTGCCCAAGTTAACGTCATCAAATGCAGTACAACCTCTTGGATGACACCAATTATAAGATACCTACAATCAGGTATTGCCCCCGAGAATAAAGCAGACGCACGCAAACTACAATACAAAGCGTGTCACTATCAAATGGGGGACGGTATCTTATACCGCAAGTCATACATGGGGCCACTCCTACGATGCGTTGACCCTCAAGATGACACATACCTTGTCAGAGAGATACATGAAGGAATATGTGGCATACATGCAGGCCCGCGCATGGTAGTGGCCAAAATCATGAATGCGGGGTATTACTACCCTGGCATGCATCTGGGCGCTGTTAAGATCTTGCGCAAGTGTTTCAACTGTCAACGACATGCACCAAAAACACTGCGCCCAAAGAACAACCTGATCCCTGTTACCACCGCGTGGCCTTTTCAAAAGTGGGCAATCGATATGGTGGGACCTTTTCCAGATGCACCAGGTGCGGTTAAATTTATCATAGTGGCTATCGACTACTTCACCAAATGGGTAGAAGCAAAACCGCTAGCCTCTACCACCGCTATGATAACAAGAAAATTTGTCTGGGAACACATCATCTGCCGTTTCGGTCTACCAATGTGCATCGTAACTGATAACGACACCAACTTCGCTGCCGACGACTTCCAAAACTGGCTGAAAGAACTAAACATTGAACACGTTTTCTCTTCCGTGGCGAATCCTCAAGGGAACGGCCAGGTTTAAAGTATTAACAAAAGTTTAGTCGAAGGAATAAAGGCACGGTTGGGAACAGCCAGGCGTGGCTGGGTCGATGAACTCCCAAGTATCCTATGGGCGCATAGGACCAACCCGAAAACAAGCAATGGCGAGACACCCTTCAGTCTAGTTTACGGCTCTAAAGCGGTGATCCCAGCCGAAATTGATCTCCTTTCACCTAGAATGCTGGCTGTCAACAAAATTGACAGCAGAGACGAGCGCAGGCTTGACTTAGACCTCTTGGAAGAAAGACGTGAAAACGCAGCAATCAACGAGGCTAAGTACAAAACAAAGCTTGAAAAATACTACAACGCGCGCGTCCGAATTTGCACATTCAATCCAGGAGATTACGTCCTTCGCGATAATGAAGCTTCTAACGCAGAGCGCCCAGGGAAACTTGCCCCCAAGTGGGAAGGCCCATATCTCGTCTAAGAGGTTTTGGGCAAAGGCACATACAAACTACAAACGTTAGAAGGAGCCACTATCGCAAGGACGTGGAACGCACAGCAGCTCCGACGCTGCTACATGTAGGCTGCAATTTACATTTTCTATGTAACACATTGGCCAACATGCCATCTATGAATAAATAAACAATTCAGTACAACATTGTTTACCTTTTCTATTACAAATGCGTGTTCCACTTTGCGGTATCTACAAAAAAACAGATTAGCAAAATCTTCATTCGCGATACCCATACAAAGTGGTAACCACACACAAATATTGTAATAGCTCAGCACGGGTAAACGTTGCGGTGTATCCGGCCGGATGCATACATCGGATTGCTCGCGGTTTTTTCAAACCAGAACACAATTCCTAGGCCCTAAGGGGATAAAAACAGGAATTGACAACTACTTACATGACAATGGTGTATAGTATACTCATTACTCCACGCATTCCCTAACCTGTGGAACGTGACTAATGAAAGGTGTCGACTCACCTGCACTCTAAGACCAGCAGAGTCACACATTAACATACTTGCATATCACCTAGACATGCAAATGGCAAACCCTGACTTAATGTTATTTACATGCGCCTTACACATTGGCCTTAAATAATATTAACTCACCTGCGCTCACACAAAGTCAAACAAGTAAATATCCTTTACTTATATACTTTGAGCCGCATATATTTGCATATCACCTAGACATGCAAATGGCAAACCCGGACTTAATGTTATTTACATGCGCCTTAAACATTGGCCTTAAAAAATATTAACTCACACGTATTCAAACAAAGGCAAAACCTAAAAATCCTTACATACTTTGAGCAAACAAGAATGTGATATCCAAAATATTTATGCACCCATCCGGTACATAAAGAACAACCTTTACATATGGTTTTTCGAACATTTACATGAAAGATAGCAAAAGAACGCACGCAGGCCCAACCTATTTTGCGTTTGCACCACTAGTGCCTTCATCCTCTTTCGCCGGCTCAAACAGCATGTGCAAACAATCCATGTAATCCTCCGCTTCCAAACATTTCTCAATATGATCAAGGGCGGGAATGGAAAGATTGTTGTACGCATCCACTGCAGCGTCATAAGCAGCTTCGGTATCTACACCGTGGAACCCAGATCGTCCATCAGTGAATTTGCTAGTAACGAATGGGTTCACATCACCAAGGCACTTGTTATAACCAGCCTTGAACCCGGCCCGACGCGCAAGCTCGTTCATATCAGCAACCGCAGTCGCGTTCTCAGGGGCGTTAAGGATGATCTCCACAATCTGATCACATGACAGTAATAAAATTACTAAGGCAAACACAGGAATAAAGAGGGAACAAGGTACTTACATGCCCGATACCGTGCTGCCGCATCCACGCATGATCCGCAGTAACTTGGCCTAAGGAGGTGCTCAACCCATCTCTGACTTCCTCAGCTTGCCTTACCTGTGCCTCAGCTTCAGTAGCGCGGGAAGTCACCTCCTCAAGGATAGTGAATCGGCTCTGTACTTCCGCCTGTCCGCAATAAGCACAGACAAGTATAAGCAGACAATCTATTACACTTATCAATACAAGGAAACAACTAGTCATAATTCATACCTGGAGTTCCTCCACAACCTTGTTCAGCTTGGTGCGGTCATCATCCGCATCCGCAAGCTCTTTGGCAGCACACGCCTCCGCCTCCTTCAGCGCGGTAGCACCGCGTGTCTCCGCTTCCTTAATAGCCGCTTCAGCGGCGGTCTTTTCCTTGACCAAAGCGGCATTAGCGGCCTTCAGATTATTAAGCTCCTGACGAACACGGAAAAGCTTTTCATTCTCTCTAGCACAAGCTTCCTTCTAAAGCTTGCGCTCATCAGAAAGCAATTTGGCAAGAGAATGAACCTGTTCAAGGCCAGCGGATACGACCCACCTTTCAGTCTGCTTTAACTTCTCAAAAGCAGCTTTATCCTTCTCCAACTGCTCCTTACCCGCTTGAGCAGCTTCCATCATCGTCTCAACCTGCGCCCTTAACTGGATGGTTTCCTCTTCCCGGCGAGCTAAGGCATTATAATCCTCCATAACCGCGTTCGTGATTATGGAGCCTCCAACAAGCATGGAGGCAAGCTGACTCTGCAATTTTTAGCAACTAAGGCCACGAGCGCGAGCAGTCTCAGCTGGGGTCCCCAATCCCCTCAAAGTTTCCCTGCAAGCAGAAGGATCATTCATCACCTCATCCCCCTGCAAGATACTCCAAGGGGGATGGTGGAATTCAAAACTACGCTCTGCCGCATAAGAATGGTAGTAATAATCCAATTCAGTCTCCCCCGGCTGAATTGGAGGTTGATCTTTGACTCCCTTGCCCGCGGCGGCAGAACTGGACGCCTTTTCAAAGATAGGGGATTTTGGCTTCTCGCCACCCTTATCACCTTCACCACATGGGTCGATCAGGTTGTTGAACGAGTCCAATGTGTCGAAGATTGTGTCACCCCTTGTTTTCTTCGATGACTGCTCCGCATGCACGACCGGAGGAGTACCTTCTTACTAAGCAGTTAATGCGGAAAAATATCGGTTATCGGTCAAGGACCGATATCTGAGATATCGTTTATCGCGGTGATATATCGGTGAGATATCGGTAATTTCTAATATAGTGCATAAATATATATATATACATATAGAACCTATATAAATTTATATATATAATGTTAAGTTTATACTTTTTATGCATAGATTTGTAAGTTTAAGGACTAAATATAAACTAGTGAAGATAGAGGGGTTAAATATTTATATACACAAACTAATAATGTGCTTTTATGTAAAAAAATACAAGTTTAAAGGACTAAGTATAAACTAGTGAAAGATAGAGGGGTAAATATTGAAATACTTGAAACATTTAACCCTAAAAGTCACGCATTCTTCATCATCAGCCGCTTTCACTTTCTTCCTGTCTCCCGCTTTCACCTTCATCTCGCTGTTCCCTCAGTTCTACTGGTTTACAGCAGAAATTCCGGCAGAGGCGTCGGAATTGGCCGCCGGAGGTCGCTATACGGTCGATATGTGGTCGATAAGTGCCAACAGGTATGTTTTTTGCTGAAATCCAGATTTTTTTTATACAAAATTGGCCCAACCGAGATTCTCGCTGAGATGGCCGAGATGAATTATGCAGAAAATCGGCGCTATATCGGTGGTTCTCGGCGATATTATCGGTGACCGATATAAGGGCCGAGATATGAAACCGATATTTGACTGGAGGTCCGATAACCGCTATATCGGTGATATAGCACCGGGATCTCGGCCGAGTTAACTGCATAGCCTTCTTATGGGCTTCCACGTCCACAGCTTTCCTCCAAGGGTTCTACAAAAACAAAAGACATTAGATACAATGCGGCACAAACATTTGCAAATCGTTGTACCAACTTACCAGTAGAGACCGCATGCTTTTGTTTTAAAACCGCAGTCGCCGAGTCTTCCGAAACTTGGGCACTTTCTCCCCACCGGCAGCAGAGGCACCTGCCTTCCGTTTTTTATCATCAACGGGCTTATTGCCCGCGGTCGCGCCATCCGCACCCGAAGAACCACCTGGAACACTCAAACCCTCAAGGGTGTCAGACACTACTACGTAATCTTCATATTTACGTAAACGAGTACGAAAGGTACCTGCTGCTTCCGATACCAAGGGGGAAGAGTAACAGCCTCATGCGTTTTTTTCTTGCGCTTTTGCTTATCAACAAATAGGTTTCCGGCCACCTTTGGAACACCCGTCGCATCAGGGTCTCCCAAAGCCCCAAGATGACCTGCGGATAGTTACAAATCAGTCATCAAGTAGAAGTTACTAAAAGGCAATGCGAGCATAATAAAAATATTGTGCCTTTGCCTTCCGGTAACACCGCATTCAACGCGGCCTCAGAAGGGATCCGGAAGTTGCTAAGAATGATTCGGTTCCATCCTTCCTCGTCCGAACCGCATTTCTCATTCTCAATCTTGCCCTCGAAGTCAGGGCAGAACATCCTCCACAATGGAGCTTCCATTACCAACCCATCTATAAAAATTATTAACACAAACAGGGAGGCAAATAAAAACAAGAAACACAAAGGGCACTTACCTTCGTTTTTCTCCCGCAACACAGGCCTTGCCTTCCTATCCAGCCTGCCACCCACCATCATCCGCAGTATCCACAACTGCCTGTTATCCAACTTCTTGGAACCAATGACACGCAGCTTGGGAAACCAAGCATGCCCCGCTTTGGGGGTACTCAAATTCTCAGTTGCAATAGGCCCCGTCACATTCCTAAACTACAGCTTTGCAGTCACCGCGGCTGCCTTCACATAGAAGAACTTGGTCTTCCATTTAGTCATGCCCTTGGGTGGGCTCATGAGCTTGGGAGCACCTTCCCGCACACATAAGGAAAAGAAACCAAGCTGTATAGTCAACTGGTAGAAACGTCGAAAATCCCCTACCAGAGGCTCCAAACCTAGAGCACGAAAGGTATATTCAAAATTTCCAACTCGGATCATTCCCAACGGACTCAGTTGGGAAATATAGATTTTGTAATACTCCAATATTTCCACCACGAAAACCGTTAGTGGAAGCCGGAGATTACAGTCACCGAACCAGTCGGCAAACTTGCTGACGTACCCTGCCGGAGCATCAGCGGCGGTGTCACCCTCCTGGGGATACCTAGCCCCATAAGCATCAGGCATTTGGATGCCCGTCATCAACGTCTGAAATGACGACTCAGTCCACCTCAAAACTGGCAAGTTCTTGCCAGGAGCATTCACCTCTGTCTCCTCCTCCGCCGTCGGCGACGACGGCGGTTCAGGATTATCGGTGGCAGTGGAAAAAGGGTTGGAAGGATCAGCCATCGAGAACAGGAAGCAACAAACAAAAGCAAGAAACTGTGAAAATCTCAACGGAAAACTCAAAGTTTTGGTCGGAGAAGACGAAGAAACTAAGTTCTCTCACCGGAAAAAATTTTGAAATTTCAAAAGTGAGGGGAAACCCTAAAAGGTTTCCCCTTTTATACTTATCGCAATTAATGCGATCACAATAACCAAACAGTCGTGCAAATTTGGAGCCCGTCACAGGACGCCACATGTCAAGCGACGGTTTCTCTGACGGTTATCACGCGCGCGTGGCCGCCCACGCGCCTGACATTACACGTCCTTTTGCACTCCTGCTACGGTGCATTTATTACCTTGGGCAGTGCAAACGTCCTTTCATTTCAGCACATGCCAGCTATATCTCACCAACTTCCACCAACCCGCACGTGCGGTCTACAAAAGCGACAAGTGAAGACAAAACTCATGTACGCGGCATGCGGTTTTTCTAGTTTCTCATACCACAACTTATACCGCATGTCGTTTTTTACATACCCCCTCAAAAAGAGAAAATATATATATACACACTATCTAAGGGGGTAACTAAGATGTTCATATTTCCACTTCCACACGTGGAATATGCGGAGATGACACACACGAGCCCGCACAGGTGTGTCAGATACTCAGAACCAGCAATGTTCTTTGGACTGGTATCCTACAGAAACCTAATTCGCTGAAACATGTCGCTCTGATACCAATTTGTCACACCCCGAAATATCAGAGCTGGCGTGACTGGACTGGTATCTTCATTGCACAGCGGAAGCATTTGAGCTAAGATTTCTAAACAGTGAACGCCCGCTAAGTACTCGAATTCCCATGGGTTCTCCTATTCCAACCGTTCCATAGTTTTGAAAATGCAACCTGAGAAAGAACATGCGAAAAAATCAACATAAAGTTGAGCGAGTTCATAGTTTGTTTTGAAAAGATTTAAAATAAATACTTTTGATAACCGGTTTAAAAGTTGTTGAGAAAATATAGTAAAATCATTTTCTCGGCATGATATATTAAAACTGTGAGTCTAGCCCACGAGAGTCTTTGTGCATTGCACGAGAGAGAATGGGCCGAGCCCAAAAGGGTTTTTGTAAGCAGGACCAACTCGTCCTCTTACTTGTATATAAGTTGAAAACGTTACCAAAGTTTGTAAATCCATGTATTTGTAAGTTTCCATCAAATGAATCTTAAAAACATTTGAAAATCTGAGTATCAAAAGCTGATATGTAAGCGTCTATGAACAGATCATTAATGTTTTGCAAGGACATTAATATATGCGGCGACATAGGACGCACTCAACCCTAGCGAATTTCCCCCAGTCCACCCGGTTAGAACAACAAAAGCACTACATGGGCCACACAAGGACCCAAGAGTGAGGCTCGCTACACCCGATAGATCTACCACTTTTTCCCTCGGTCTTATACAAGATTAATGGCACTTAAGAGATATTACTATTCACTCACATGAACTAACAGTCCATTCCCTAGCTAAACCGTACCATTGAGACATGTATTTTACCCCCAAGAGTTATAAATCCGAAAACATTTAAGAGAGAAGGGGGGCTTGAAATCACTGAGTGTCCAGTTCTTCAAAAGCAGACCAACCCAGTCCCGTTGTTATAACTAGGACGATCCCGTCCCTAGTCATGAAAATCATGCACGTTTCGAGAATACGCATTTGTTTTGTAAAACCGGTATATTTAGTATGAATCGTTCGTAAACCATTTGAGTTCCTTGAAATTCATTCGTAACATGGTTTAGAAATATGGGTTTTCGCTTATCGAAAAATTATTTACTTTTGCAAAACTTGCATGTCTTTCCACCCCCGAAAACATTTATAAAAATGTAAAACCGTAAAAAGTGAGGGTTATGAACTCACCTGAAGCACAAGCAAATGTAGCAAAGAAAATAGCTAAAATCAAAGTCCGTGGACGAGTGACACGACCTACTTGTATCCTAGACTTCCAAAGGCACCATGAGGTCAATGTATAAATTCTAGCATATGGTAATATGCATCAAGTCACCCAACTAGCTAAATGTTGTTCTTCTTATCTTTGAAAATGTACCTTGAAATATGGCTAACAATTAGTGAGACGTATATGTTTCTAGAAAATATATTTTTAAATAATATATTTATTTATCATGCGTGCAACTCGTCTTGTATTCTAACATTGGAATCCATGCTGAAGATTTGTAAAAAAAAAAATACAACTTATTCAAACCTGAAAGTTGACAGGATTATTTTATGAAATAAATGTATTTATTATATATTTATTTTTAGGGAAATAATCCAATAAGATCTATCGAGTCTTTGTTTTGAAAACCGAAAGTGGTTGATCGCCAAATGTTTATGTACAAAGCTACCTGATAAGTTTATATGTCGGGTTTTTGTCAAACGTGTAAAAATAAACTTATTTTTATTTTTACATAAAGAAGTTGCTCGAACTACATACACATGTTAAATAGGAAAATAGCCCTTGCATTTAGTATATATATGATTTCTAAAATACATAAATATATGTAACTGTTTGTAGAATTAAATGACCAAAATGACTAAAAAGGCTAGTTTATTTCTAGTAAAAATCCTTGTAAAATTACACAACAATAAACATTCCGAAAACCCATATTATGTAAGAGCATCTAATGTAATATATATACAAAATAAAAATATGAATCTAAACCCTAATGTCTTTCAAATAACAACGTAATATTAATACTTTTAATTTTAAGAACATTTTCCAAAAATCCAAGTCTTTTAAATATAGTTTTACAACTTACATGTGGAAACTAACTAGACAATGAGATGGTATAAGTTAACATTCTTATAAGACAATAAGGATTTGAGACCATCTAGAAAAACAAACATGATTATCTAGAAATGGTAAGTATGAACAACCAAGTTTTTAACTCTTTTTATATACTTCAAAATCTACATTTTTAAGCATGCATTATTAGTTTTTAATCTTTAAGTTATAAAACTAGTAGTATACGAATATGTTGGGTACGTAACTAGATTTTGATCCATGCTACATATAAACGAGTAAACAAGGTTTCTAGAATCATACCAATTCAACTGTGATGATGTAGAAACAGAGGAATGGAAATGCTCAAATGCCCCCAAGTTTGTAAAGTCTTCAAACGAAAGAAATATTGAGAATTGTGTGTTTGAAGGTCAAATAATTCTTTCTTAAAAAAAAATGATGGGGGTGGCATCCATTGTTTATAACCGAGAGAGAGAAGGAGAAAGAGTGTAAAAGTGATAAAAGTGGTGAGTGGGAGAGGTTTGTTGAATTTAAAAATGCAAATGTGAACGGTCTTGCATGGGGAAACTAAAGTGAGCATGGTTCTTAAGTCAAACAAATGATCAAGACAGTTTTCACATTGAGGGTATAGGGAGTGGTTAAACACTTCGGAGTGGCAAACCAAAAAACCGACAAATCAGAGCGTGCCATGTCAATCAGTCAAAAGTGTTTAAACTTTGCTGAAAATTGTTGGCAATGGTTTAAACACTTGCTGAAGTGGTAAACTTTTTTTTTTGTGCACTATTTTATTTAATATTAATAAATGTAGAATAAATACATTAAATTAAAAAACAATAAACTTTCATAAATTAAATTAAAAACATCAAAATTACACTAAATTAAAAAACAATAAAATTACATTAACTTGAAACAATTTAAACTAGTCTTCGTCGGAATCGACCAAAAGGTGGGGTAAATCTTGACTTGCGAGATGATCTATGAGATCGTGTTTTAGTCTCCAATGCGTGTCTTCATCCATCAACTCGCCCAACACCGTATCGTCTAGAGCGGGCTCGACCGGAGGATCCCGAATGTGCACCGGTGCTATCGTCTTTCCTTCATCTTTCAAAATCATATTGTGTAAAATAATACACGTGTACACGACACTCCTAATTTTTTTAACGGATTTTACTCGCATCGGTCGACTCAATACACCCTATTTCGCCTTCAAAACACCAAAAGCTCGTTCGACGTCTTTTCTTGCCGCCTCATGTTGCCTCTTGAATTTCTTTTGGTCTACTTCGTGAGGGTAAGGGATCGACTTCACAAACACGGACCACGAAGGGTAGATTCCATCTACGAGCAAATAACCACGTTTGTATAAATGGTTGTTAACGTAAAATGGACATTTTGGCGCGGTTCCATTTCGTTCCGTTAAAAATAACGGAGATTGTTGTAGAACATTGATATCGTTTTGAGAACCCGGTGGACCGGCAAAAGCATGCCAAACCCATAAGTCTTGAGAAGCAACCGCTTTGAGCATAACAGTCGGGTTTCGATGATCTCCTCGCATATATTGGCCTCGATACTCTGTCGGACAAAATCGCCAAACGAAATGGGTGCAATCAAGGCTACCGAACATACCTGGAAGGTGATGTTTTTCCTCATGAGCTTGGTATAAAAGTGTAATGTCGTGGCTTGTCGGTCTACGTAAGAACTCTGGACCGTATATTTTGCAAACCGTGTCGCAAAAATATTCTAGGCACTCGCGGGAAGTTCTTTCGGCCATATGCAAGTACCCGTCGTTCTCGTCTGGAGTGTTACCAGTTGCGAGCTGTTTAATAGCCGATGTCACCTTTTGCAACGGCGTAAAGCCCTTCTTACCTCGCGCATCGGGGGCCTCTTCAAACCACGGGCCGTTCTCTTCCACGTCGGCCACAATTTTTAGAAACAAACGTTTCGACATACGGAACCTATGCCGAAAGATATCTTCGTTGTACTTCGAGTCTTCGACAAAATAATCCGCCATGAGTGTCTCATGCCCCTCCTCACGTTGACGTTCAATATATCTCCTTCGGTTAGATGTGCCCGTGTCTTGAAGTTCGGCTTCTTCGATGAGATTTTGAAAAAAAAGAATGCTACTATCGGATGAATCGTCACTACTCATGGGTGGGAACCATAACGGGAGTTCATCCACCATTTTGTTTTGTAAATGTTTGGGAAGAATTGGTGGTATTTTTTGGTTTGGTTGGGTATATATTTGAAGGTATTTGGTTATGGTTTGGTTTGACATTTATAGTTTAATTTTTTAAAGAAAAAATATATTTTTTTTATTTGAACGGTAATATTACCGTTAATAACCTGGCCCACATTCCAAATTCCTTCTTCCCCGAGTCGGTAACCTGTCCCCGATTCGTTTGCTTTGCCGCGTCGGCATTGGGTCGGCGCCGGTGTTTGCCGATCGGCAAACACGTTTGCCGCCCTTTGCCGACTCCCACACCGTACACCGTGAGAAATGGTTTGGTGAGGTTAGTAGTACAAAAGTAATAATATTTTGGCATGAGGAAGATGTGTGTCATAAGCATGCCTAGACACTTGAAAAAGTCAAAAGAACTATAAATAATATAAAGATGGTTAAGTTGGTTTAGTTGGTGTCGATCAACCAAGAGAAAAGGGAAAAAAACTTAATTTTGTGTTTCAATAATAATACATAGGTGTAGTAACATGTGGGGATTTTGAGGACACCAGTAAGAATATGGAAGGTGTGGTGATCGTGCATATTAGTGTGATTTGTTAGATGGAGTGACTAAACGAGTAAGGTTAGTGGTAATAATCAAGTCAAAAGAATTTTGTTCGTAAATATAGATATCGATATGGTATAAAAATAATAAATTAAAAGTGACTAAAAATACTAGCAGGTGCTCACTAGTGACAGGAGTTAAATATAAAAACATGACGTTTTTTTTTATATCGTATATCATAGATGTAGAGATGCACAAAATAACCGGTTAATTAACCGTAACCGGTTATTAACCGAAACCGTAACCGGTTAATAACCGATTTAGGAATAACCGGTTAGTGGTTATTTTTAACCGTAGGTTAGTAACCGGTTATAAGTGTTTAGTATAATAACCGGTTATTAACCGGTTTTTTTAAACTGGTTTTTTAACCGATAGACTGGTAAACCGAAAAAATAACCGAAAAATTCAAAAAAAAGGCAAAAAAAACCGGTTAATAACCGAAAATAACCGGTTAATTAACCGAACTGGTTAAAGTAATTAACCGGACCAGTTAAAAAATAACCGGTTAAAGTAATAACCGGTTAAAGTATTAACCGATTAAAGTCAAAAAGTCAAATTAACCGGTATAACTGGTTAACCGAACCGGTTATTAAAATTAACCGGTTTGTGCACCTCTACATAGATGTTCGTTACGAGTTTTGCTTAAACGTACAGGAGTTTACTAAATCAAATACTTGGTTTTTATGGGTTTGGGCCCAAGGCCCACAAGCCCGTTTCTAGTGTTTTGAGCGGCCCGATCACATTTTTCCTAAGCCCGTTTTCGAATCCAAATGTCGTAAAATTTCGTAAAACGTTACTTTGGCGTCAAAATTACACAACATGATGTGGGTAGTCGGTATCCATTACGTGCGTTCGTCGGTTGCGTTAAACGCGTAATTTGTTTCGGTTGTCGTTTTCTTGTTCGTTTTTCAATCCAATTTCGATTGCGGAGATTAAAATTTGATCACGAAGCTAAATATATCGTAAAATATCAGTTTTGAAGGTAATACGCGAACCCGATGTGTTCGTTTTATTGTCGGTGCGTTCCTGCTATCGCGTTTTTCGTTCACGTTTGCGTCTTGTGCCGTTTAAAAGCATGAATATTTTGCCAAACCAAATTCATCTAGATAAAATATATATACAAGGTTTGTATTTGTTGGCGTTGTCAGTATTTTGTTTAGTTTCAGATCGTTATCGTTTAATATCCTGCAGTCTCTCCGCGTATCGTCATACGTGCACTGTAAAGTCGGTTAGACGTTCCTAGGCACTCCAAAAGGCCAAATCAAGTTTATTTACGTCTTAAACATTATTTATTATCGCCCTAATGTTTGTTAATCGCGTAATTAAGGGCCGTAAATTACCGGTTGTCACACAATGCAGGACATTTCCTCACATTGTTCGACCAAACATGGCCAACGATGCTCAGGAATGAGGTAACCACAAAGGACGTGCGGTTACTTGAGAGTTAAACTGGAAGACAACGAACACCCCACAAAGTAGGGATCATCGTCACATGTCCAGTTGATGAACATAAAGCATCAGCATGACACCCTCGTATTGCATCCGCAACCGCAAAGGTTACACCTAGAGTTGCGGGCAATGGAGAGTTCGTCCTCATCTTCGGTCACCGTCTCAAAGGTTGGTTCGGCACACCAACAAGTGACAATCATGCTTGATGACATTAGAAAAAGGTAGAGTACACTACCAGAGTCATCAGCTAATGTTAGAGCATCAGCCTGAACTTGCTCACCGATCCGGAAGAGACGTCACACGAATCTACCAGATCTCTGGCTTGATTTACTTGAAGCAGGAGCCACCGGTCAGGCCTAGAATCTTCTCCAAACCGACTTTTCAAATACCCACTCGACCTACTAGTCTAGTATTCCTCCCACCTGCAACTTGCATGAGGAAGCAACACTAGACTGGGGGGACTTGAAGGGGTATGGTCCCAAATCTCGCACCAAAGCAGCCGCAATCACCCTTATCAAATACTCCCACCGGCAAGAACTTATCTGCGTCCGTGCGGGCACGCACGAACACATATACCGAATCCAATCGGTCAAGTGATGAGAAGACTTACCTTGTGTATGAAAATGGATGTCATACATAGCGATGCGGTTTAACACAGCATCATATGAACATTTTCGTCACGACAATGAATCTAGGTAACAACAATGGTTACCGCATATGGCGATGCGGCTTGGCACCGCATCCTATAGACATCTTTGCCAAAGCAAGGGATGCGGAAACGACCGCAGTTACCGCGGATAGCGATGCGGCCTGGCACCACATCCTATCCACAGTGCAAGTGGGACTGACACCTCAACAGCAAGTGGCACCAATGACAGTCGCCTATCAGCCCACACGTAAGCAACGCTGGCACACAGACTGACAGCCGCAGTGGGACGTGGCATCACCTCCGTGATCGACAAGCCTGACACACCTACAAAGGGCTGCGCGTTGTCAGTCTAGCCACTCAATCACCCTCCTTCACTCCTCGGCTATAAATACTCATCCCGGACCAGGTTTGAGGTATCGCTTATCAAACTCTCTCACTCATACTACTATCACACACTTTGCTCTCAAGCAAATTACTGATTATCACGCCGGAGAGTGGTAACAAGTTGCACCCCCCCACCCCATCCTCCTTGTTACGAGTCACGATGTGTTCTTCCTTGTGCAGGAGACAGATCAGCGGACGATCCGGCCACCGATCCTCGGAAAGAAGGGATTAACCCTACTTGAGTGAATTAGCCTCCCTTGGTTAACCACTGTTTCATCAATAACTTATATGTTGTTCTATATCTCCATGAATCTAGGAACTTTTGCTTGCATTTTCTTATTTGGTCTATGTACCAGGACTAAGAACATTTGAGATTATGCAGGATTATACACGAAAGATCATTTTTTGTTCTCTTTAGCCCTGTCTCTTATCCCTAGGAGGCCTTTCTCCACTAGCATGTTTTTTTCGGAAAACTCTATTTATTCTGGTGTAGATGACAGCTGACGCTAACTTAGCCCTCCCCGACCCTTGCTGGCCCCACACCCATGGCCTAAATAACATAGGTAAATAGTCATACAAATACAAAAGACACCCCAACTAACAATAAAAATCAACTAACCCCTTGTAAAAGAAAATATAATTATTTACATAACACACGTATGATTAATGGTGTTAGATCTACACTTGTTGGAATGATTGATCATAAAAGCATAATGATTGAATTGAACAATGTGTGGCCCATGGGTCACCGAAAGTGAGGAAGGAATAAGAAGAAATGAGGATTTGCCGATATGGGTTTTTAAGTTTTTATTTTTTTTTCTTATTATTCGCTATATGTGGGATTATACTGGGTATGGTTGTTGTTGTTGTTGTTGTATTTTTTTCTTATTATTAAAGGGTAAAATAGCTATAGACAAAAAATCTAAGAGCATTCACATTCAACCCACTAAAATATGTGAGTGGAGTTTTTATAATATAAAAAGTATAAAAAGTGGTTGTGAGTGGAGGAAAGAGAAAATGTTACTGTTCATCTGTATATAATTTTTTACAGTAATATATTTTGAAAGTGTTGTGAGTGGAGGAGTGAGAAAAGGTAATGATAAAGGTATAAAAAATATTATTTAATGATTCTTTCCATATTACATATAGCCCCAAAGTAACAAATTACAAACATGTGGCAGGTAAACGGGCAACAAGCTGCGCCGCAACCCCCTTTTGAATTGCAAAACCAATCCTACTAAAGACGAAACGACCCTTAAAGGTTGAGAGATTACTATTCACAACCCGTTGGACCCTGTTTAGGAATTCCACGGCCTCTGCGGCTAGGGAACCAAATGTATCAAAAGCGAATGGGATAAACACATGTTGATTTTCTAAACAAGCCTTTTCGTGTTTAGCGACCTTGCTTGATTCCGCCTTCAATGCAGCCTGGCCAGCAACAAACCCATTATCCCTAAGCCCAACAAGAGGGGACACTCCTGTAAGGTCCACACAAGCGTGTTTCCCCCTGGCCCACCCAAACACAAGAATATCAGCTGGCCGAAGAGTAGACCTCCCGTCGAGCGGATCCGTCAGAAAGTTCACCGGAGCCTCCTTTTTTGCCGAAATTCCAGCCCGCTTTAGAACATCAAACAAAATATCCCTCACCAAATCATGCCTGTATTTAAAACCAGGTAACTCCTTACAATGAACCGCATGTTCGCCAAAAGTATCTAAACAAACCTTGTGGCAAACTGGGCAGGGCTCATCAACCGGAAACAGAGGGATCATTAGCCGGTACTTAAGAATTGCCCGGTATTCCACTGCCGACATGTGTTGGCCTAGTCCTTCAATGGGGATGACTGTCAGGAAATCCTGAGCATGAGGAGCCCGGAGACAATTGAACACGGCTTTCTGACGAGAGGATAGACTAAACTTCTCTCCCAAACTCTGGACAGTTCTACTAAATAGGGCACTCGCCAAAGCATTCTGGGCTTTAGGGGGGGCGGTGTCCTTATTAGAGAAACCGCCAAGATCGAAATCCGGAAGGGACATGTGCATGCAATCCAACGCACACACATAATCAGAATCTAACCCGACAATACCACAGTCCCGAAGAATGTGGTCCTGCAAACTCCAAGATTGCGCCCTCGAGGCCACAAAAGCATACGTAGATACATCCTCAGCCGAACATAAACCCAAACCCCCAAAACGGGTCGGAAGGGATGCAAGCCTCCATTGAAGATCCCCAAAAAACGGACCCCCACAAACCACAATATCTTCTATAGCTCTCCGAAGGCCTTTGTCAAAAACCGAAACAGCCTCCCCAACAAACGTGGGTTGGCACGTTCTGAGGCCGAACAACAACTTAGCAACACCCATGCAAGATCGCAGCAAGAGAAGCTCGCATTGAGGGTCTCGCAGATGTGAGAGATAGCTCATCAGATCCACTGCACAAGATGCCCTTTTCAAGGCCAACCTACTGATAAACCCCGCATCCCGACTAACAGCGCCCCCGAGGAGTTTGACACCCGACACTGGCCTTCCAATCTCACTAGGAAACAAACCCTTTTGCGCCTTAACTCCATTGCACGATGGCCAAAAAACTTCCGTTTTCTTGACGTTAAGTTGAAGCCCCAAACAAGGCCCCTTAGTCCTGATGATTTCTAAAGCTTTAGCCACCTCTTTAGCATCTCCTATAATTGTACCATCATCCAAGTACCAAGCATGGAAGAGTAACTTGCATCTATCTCGTATCTGATGAATGAGGGGATGTAAAACTAAGGCAAAGAGAAGAGGCCCCAAGGGATCTCCCTGCTGAACCCCGGTGGTGGACCAAATATGATCATCTCCGACATATAATCTAGCCGGCTGTCCATAGAGAAAATCCACCCATAAGGAAATTGAGGGGCATCGGGTCCGAACTTCTGACAAAAGGGTGGTTCTATCCACCAGGTTGAAAGCATTAGAGAAATCAACAGTAATCATGGCCAACGACCCATCCGAATGGAACACGTTTAAGAACCTGTTCGCACTATGAAGCACAGCCTCAGCCCCGCTAGGAATACCCACCCCAAATTGAAAATCACCAAGATATTTAGCCATCTCCTTCCCGACCCCCTTCATAGCCGCCTTAGAGACTAACCTCCTCCAAATGTAGTGTTTTTTAGTGTAATTTAGGGTAAAAATATAGTGGAGTGGATGTGAATGCTCTAACATCTATCTATTCTAAACCAAACATACAAACATTTGACTAAATAATGTGTACCATACAAATACAAATGATACTTAACATATAAATTGATTTAACCGACGTGAGAAGTGAATGAGAGATTTTTTTCTTTGAAAACTTTTCCCCCTTTTTATTAAGCACGTATTTTAGTCCCAGAATCTTTAAAAAAATCGTAATTTTATTACTCTACTAGTGTAAAATCACGAATTTATTTTGTGTGGACCTTACAAGAGTATCCCCTCTTGTTGGGCTTAGGGATAATGAGTTTGTTGCTTGTCAGGCAGCGTTGAAAGCGGAATCAAGCAAGGTCAATAAACACGAGAAAACTTGTTTGGAAAATCAACACGTGTTTATCCCATTTGCTTTTGATATATTTGGTTTCCTAGGCCCAGAGGCCGTGGAATTCTTGAATAGAGTCCAGCAGGTCGTGAATAGTAGGAACGGTTTTGCAATTCAAAAGAGAGTTGCTGCGCAGCTTGTTGCCCGTTTACCTGTCATTTCTTTGTAATTTGTTATTTTGTCTTATTAGAACAAAAAAAATATTAAGGTCATATTTGACTTAACTTTTCAAAACAACTTATAACTTTTTGGAAAAGTTTATAAGTCACAATGGAGTGACTTATTGACTTTTTCCCTCACAAAATTATTTCACCCAGACACTTTTTAACTTTTTAAAAAGTCGAACAAGCTAATAAGTCACTAAAATAAGCAATCCCAAACACCCCATAAGACTATTTTGTATACTAAGACTTATTTGTATTTGATCCTTACACGTAACTTCTAATATATACTGTATAATAGAACCTTAATTAATCTTGAAAATTTGAATACGGATACTGTATCCATACTCAATTTTACTTTTTTTTATTAATAGCAGATTATTGCAATTTATAGTTACATGGGTGACGTAATGTGTGAACATGTTATAGTATAATCATTGTCTAGTAATTGAGGTCCACATGTCCCATGAAGTTGAGGAAACAAGTGGAATAATATGAACACAAATCAAGCCGCCATACTTGTCTATATTTAGTCATCACTCATCACTTTACCCATGAATCCATCCCTTCAACTAACATCCACATGGGTTCATTCTCTCATCCTGTCATTGTTGGAATTGGTGTTCTCGGAATTATGCAGTCAGATCGTCATTGTTGGAATTGGTGTTCTCGGAATTATGCAATCGGATCTATCTTACGGTAGAATCGCATTCCACTTTGGTTCTGCAAATTAAACTACTATTTGAAGAAAATTACACTTACTTTTTCTGTCAAAATGTCTTAGCTTGTTAATTCAAATTTCATCTTTCAAGAATTTATTGTGATTTTAAAACAGTTATTTCATGTGGGAAATTGGTTGGTAGCTGATTTTAACAAAAATATAAATGATCTTGAAAATATATTCCTAAATTTGGTAAGAAAGTGTTTCTTTTAATCAGTACCTCAATATGTACACTTTCCATTGATTTAATGTTTCTCAATTTGTTGCATTTATGTTCCTTTGACTGATGATGTATGTATGTATAGTTATAGCATATCTGCAGATCTGTTCCCAAAAAGTACTCTGGATCATATCACTTTGATATCTGTTTTCTGTTTGTAAAGAATTTGTGTTAAATTATTACTAAAATTTGTTATTACTATGAGGATAGGTAGGGCTTTATAAAAGCGCGAGATGCTCTGAGGCGTTTATGTTTCATAAGCCGAGGCGCAAGGCATGCGCACCACGTATGTGAGGTGTTCCTCTATGTACAACCTAATAAGCTTTATTTACAACCATAATATCTTCTACAAACCCTAATTTTGACCAACTTTGACCAGTTTTGATACAGATATACGTGAGGCGCTTTCTTGATTGCCTCATGCGCCTTGCATATCAGGCGCGCGTTTTTAAGCAGTCAGCGTTATGTGATCTTGACATCATGTCCAATATACTACAACTAGATCTTAAATTTGTGTTCTCATAATTGTTTCTATGTATTTTTCTTGCACACCCCAAAAATGATTTAGTAAATTATCTACTTTTTCTTTTTTAGCTCTCGTGTGTATGATGTGGATACAAACTATCATAATTTGTCAACAAAGGTGCGTATAGATTTTCTTATAACCCTTCTGTAGTTTTATAAGTGGTTGCAGTTTCAGCCCATTTACTTCGGAATGGGTCAATTTGGGTTTTTTTTTAATCTAACGGGCAAAACCCAAAAAGTTAGTTATAACTGAAAGGGGTCAAATGAGTGTATTTTCATTTTCAATGCATAAACCTCCTTACCATTTATTTGAATAAAAATTCAAGATAACTTTTTAATCATATGTGACAAACTAGTTTTTTTATAAAAATAAAAATTGTTGGATATGAATTGTTTCGGTTCAACCTGACCCATTTGGCCATTTCCACATGTACAAATTTACCCATATTGAGCTGTTACCAAGCTTCCGGACCCACCTTATGTGTTCATCAAACTTGCTTGGTTCTGTCAGAAGATTTTCATAATCAATTTCGTATATGTTGCAGACGCTGGACCTTAAAGACCAAGCTTTCGTTGGCGAAGATAACTGTGTTATGTCAGAAGTAAGTTTATTTATAGTTCTAGAATTGCATGTCAGCTTTACCATATATTTTGTAGCAGATGTATTGCATTCTGTAACACTTACAAAATACAAAAAAAAAAAAAAAAACCGACAACCTGAGTTGATTCTTTATCATGTTGCACTTAGTAGGTTGAGCATTTGCCTTGTTAAAGACAAATACGAGATTATAATGTATATTGATTTGTAAGCATTCAGAAAAATGGCGTTGAATGTGTTGAAAACAGTATCTGGTCATCTTGCTGATGTCTAGTTCGTCATGTGCAAGTTCGTTTTAAGAATGTAATATTCTTTATTAGTGTTTCTTACTTGTTTTAGAACCAAACATTGAGGTCCATAACCAGAGTCTTGAGTCAAGAAATAAGTAAAAAGGGGTCAATCGGCACTAGTTTGAAGATAGGACCTTTTTCTACACATGAGCATCATTGTTAGAATGAACGGAAACAGAAGAATTTCCAATTTTATTATTAACAAGTGTTACAAAATACTTTTATATCGCGATTTGCATGAGACTGATTCTTTGGTAATGAAGTTGCAGTTATCTTTATCAGCTTCAAAGTTATGTGATCTTGACATCATGTCGAAGGTACTACAACTAGACCTTAAGTTTATGTTCTCGTTAATGCTTTTATGTAATTTTGTCGCATAATCCGTTAGCAATTTAGTAAATTAACTACTTTTTTTCCTTTTTAGCTCTCGCGTGCATGATGTGGATACAAAGTATCATAATTTGTCAACGAAGGTGCATATACTGTCATGTAGTTTTGTAAGTGTTGACAGTTTCAATTCATTGACTTACCAATGGGTCAGTTTTGGTTTTGTTTTATCTTTTAAGGGTAAAACCAAAAAAGTTAGTTATAACTGTAAAAGGTCAAATGGGTTATGGGTCAAACACGTCGTTTTACCTCCTAATATAAAAAATAAAAACTTTCAAATAAGATAACTTTTTAATCATATGTGACAAACTAGATTTGTATGAAATAATCAAATCTATATAAATTGTTGGACATGAAGTGTTTCAGTTCAACCTGACCCATTTCCACCCGTACAAAGTTACCCGTTTTGAGTTGTTACCAAACCTCCCGACCCACTTTATGTGTTCCTCAAACTTATTTTCTTCTGTCAAAAGGTTTATAATCAGTTTCGTATATGTTGCAGACACTGGACCTTGAAGACCAAACTTTCGTTGGCGAAGCTAACTGTGTTTTGTCAGAAGTAAGTTTAATTGTAGTTCTAGAATTCCATGTCACTTTGCCATATATTTTGTAGCAACTATTGTATATTTTGTAATTACTTTTCTGTCTGTTCTCTTTGATGTTTGTAACAGTTAAATTCGTATACATGATTATAAAAACTATACTATTTATATAATTAATAATAATCATAAACCTGTTTTGTGGCTAATTCTTGTTCATTATGTGTTATTAGTCTGAAAATAATCCTGAATCACATATATTTTATTCTTGTTTTCACAGGATAACCCTCTAGCTAGAGTGTTTTGATTTCAATAGCAATGACAACCACCCGCTAATTGGTAATTGCGTAATTATTTTGTTAATTATGTTGTAGTTGCTTAAATGATATTCACTTCTGGGGTCAAGTTATTCTACAAAGGCTTCTAATTGTAAGAAGTGTAAGAAGGATTTATAGAGTGACAAGTGTCCAATTACCTAAAACTAAACCCACTACATCACCACCAAAAACCTAAACACCCACCCACCCACCCCCACCCCCCCACCACCACCCAAAAACCTAAACCCCCCCCCCCCCCCCACCCAAAAACCTAAACCTCCCCCCCCCCCCCCCCCCCCCCCCCGGCAAAAAAAACAAAAAAAAAAAAAAACTATACCTCACCAAAAAAACCCCCAAAAAACCTAACCCCCCCCCCCCCACCCCCCAAAAACCTAAAAAAAAATATAAAAAAAACTAAACACCCACCCCCACCCCCTCGGCAAAAAAAAAAAATTTTTTTTTTTTTTTTTTTTTTTTTTGGGTGGGTGGGTGATGCGGGGGGGTGGGGGGGGGGGGGGGGGGGTTTGGTGGTGGTGGATGTTTAAGGTTTTTTTTTTTTTTTTTTAGTGGGTTTTTTGTGTAGTGGGTTTTTTTAGGTAATTGGACACTTGTCACTCTATAAATCCTTCTTACACTTCTTTTACAATTAGGATCCTTTTTATTTGATCCTAATCCTTCACTTCTGAACTAATTTGGGATTAAAAAAACTTGTTGATTTTGAAATTATAGTTGTCAAACCAAATTAATATGTAAAAAATAAAATAAGTAACAATATAACTGTAAACATTGTAAATTGAAAGAAGACTTTGTTCTATAAGTTCTGTTTTTTTTGTTATTTATAAATGGATACTCGAGTTGTATAAAAAAGTTAAAGAGTAATATGTCATTTTTGTCGCTGAGGTTTGACCACTTTTGCCACTTTCGTCCAAATGTTTGTTTTTCTGCATCTGGATCCAAAAGGTTTGAAATCTTGTCATTTTCATCCAACCCGTTAACTCCAAGGGCGTAGCTTTCAAGGGGCCAGGAGGGGCTCCCGACCCCCCGAACTTTTCGCTCAGTAGTGTTATGTATGTATGTTTCGTGTAGAATTTTTTAGGTATATACGTTTTCGACCCCTGGTTTTATAATTTTTTTTTTACTTATATAGAATTTTTAGGTTCGGTGACTTCCGACCCCCCGGTGGAAATTTTCAAGCTTCGCCACTGGTTAACTCCATGACTCCATCTATTTTTCTCTGTTAAATGAGGGCCATTTCCGTCTTTTAAGACATCTTTTTATTAAAATAAAAAACAATATAAGAAATAAAATCCACCTCTGTTGACTCTCTCCCTACCCAAACCCTTTAATCATCACAAAAATGTCTAAAAAGACGAAAATACCCCTGACTTAACGTTAAAAATGGATGGAGTTAACGAGTTAGATGAAAATGGCTATATTTTAAACCTTTTGGATCCAGTTGCGGAAAAACAAACTTTTGGACGAAAGTCGCAAAAGTAGCCAAACCTCAGTGACGAAAATGACATTTTACTCAAATGTTAATGACATGGTTAATTAATAAAGAATGGTCCGCGTAGCTGCTGACTTGATTCCTACATGGATTACTATGCCACATCACCCTTTACAAGTAATAGGTTACAACTTACAAGAGTGATGTCTTTGTCAACAATAGAAGGGTTCTGCAAAAATTTTAACAAGCACAATCTAGGTACATTAACCTACTTATTGTATAAAACATTCGCAAACACAATACGAAATAAATGGGTTTGGGTTGGGTATAACAGGCTCAAGTCTTAAATACAGTTTGATATTTGTAGTTAAGTTATTGGCATTAGTTCGGTTGTTTATTCTTCTGTTCCAACCCTGATGTTTCTGTTTATAATTTTGCAGTTGATTTTATGATTTATAGACACTAGTCATACAAATACAATGCATCTTGATGATGAAAGGGGGCGATTTAGTTGAAGAAACGAGACCTCAAAATGAATCTCAAGGTTTAAAGACGCAAGAGAACAAAAAAATTAAACTTACTTCGAGTGTTTGGAAGAGTTTTATTTTATAAAATATGGTAAAACATACTCGACACCCAGTAAAAATTGTACCGGTAACTTACTTCACTATCAAAGAGCGTGTGTAATATTGACAACAAAACATATTGGTCATATGTTTTGTTCTAGCAAAGGTTTTTAAGACACAAGAAATCTAAAACTTAATCAAGAACATTTTAGGGAGTTATTGGTTCATGCAATAGTTAGACATGATCTGCCAATAGCTAGACATTAGCTACATGCATGGCCGACCCAAGCCCAAGTATTCTGAGGCTTGGGCTTTAGGCCTCCAAATCAATAGGGTCTCCAACTAAAAAAAAATAATATATATATATATATATATATATATATTGATATTTGGGTTGACCTGAACTTATCTTTATATAAAAAACATATAAAAATACAAAAAAAAAATAAATAAATAAATTACTTCGCCAATAATAAATCTTTAAGTTTATTTTGCTGGTCCCAAGCCCGGATAAAGGAGGGTTTTTCTCAAATAGTGTTTTTTTTTTGGAAAAGAGGCCTCGAGTTTTTAATTCGCTTTATGCCACCAAAATGGTTGAGCCGGCCCTGGCTACATGATCTAGAAGGTCATACAAGAACATAGTAAAGCTCATAGATCCTCTGCTCAAGGTTCATCTTCTCAAGCTCAAGGTCATTTTCATTTTGTAAATGGTAGAATCTACTAACTTGTATTCATTTCTTGATGTAAGAAGAGATTGATTTGTTTAATTAAACTTTCGTGTGTGTGTATTGTAGCATCTATAATCAGTTTTTTTACTAATTGTTCTAAAATATAATAAACCATGTTTTGCAATTTGATTGCAGAATATGTTGTTCAGGATATTGTAGATGACTTGGTTGGAAAATATGGAATGTTGGATGTTCTATTAAAATATAAGAATTTACTCTTATTAGTTATTGGAGTTAGTTAATTTTTAAAAAAAATATTTTTATATCGGTATTGTAATTTGTTTTCCGTATAAAATTTAGTTAACTACTTGGATGGTTCCTGTGCTTTGCATGCGTTTTAAGTTTGTCCCCGATTTACATAGATGCTCCCTATGCTCCCAAAATACTCGGATGCTTTTTAAGTTTGTATAACTACCATAAAACAATAACAAGTTACAAAATATTAGAAAATTTTTGTTTATTTAAATAGGAATACCATTCAATGAATCAATCATCATAACATATAGCAATGTTACGTTAGTAACAACTATCATGGAACCTAAATGCTTTATTTTAAGATTAAACTTTATAACACGATGTAAAATTACATAAAAACTGAAATTGATTAGACGCTAGCGGTACCACGGCTCGGGATGTGGTGGAGACACGTGGAGAGAAAACTAGAAATCGTTTATGGATAATCAATGTTGTAAAACAAGGTCTCGGAGGTCGAGTGCTTACCGAGTACTCGCTACAAGGTTGGTTACCGAGTCGATTTTCTTCAACTCCGCCTAGTTACTCGGGATCGATCAACCGCGACCAAAATCGGATTTAGTTGGTCAACTCAGGCTGTGTTTGACTCTAAAAAAGAGTGAATTGTAAGTTTTGTCCTTTATCTTTATACCAAATTTCAGGCAGTGCCGTTTGTCTTTAAAATTAACTAGTTTTGTACTTAATGTTTCAAAATGCTACACGTTATGTCATTTGGTCATAACCTAGTTAATTTCTTTTGTTAAATCTAGTCATGGGCAAGCGAGGACAATTTTGTCATTTCACCTATTTCATATATATATACTCTCTCATCCCCACTCTATCCCCAATTTCTGCCTATCTGTTCTCTCACTCTCTCTCTCTCGCTCTGCCCTCACTCTGTAAGCTCTTATTTCCCCTTACATTTTCTTGTCTTTTCAATCGCAATGCATATTTTGGTAAGATTGTATGTATTTAGCCTTTTTCGATGTATTATTGCTCAATTTCATCTTCTGCGTTCGAAATTTTGATGTTTTGTTGTTTTTGTTCATGTTAGGGTTTCTGTTTTTAGGGTTTCTGCGTTTGAAATTTGGTGTTTCGTGTTGTTATTTTGTTTTGATGGTTGATGCTGGATATTATTGTTATTATGTTTGGTTTTTGCTGATCTGGTTTTAGATTTTGAAATTTATACTCGATTGTGTTCGATGAGGATAAGTTAGATTCATGTTTAGGGCTCATCAATGTGTTCGAATTTTTTAAGTTTTGTAAAAGAATAATGAAAGCTCGTTGTTACTACTTGATAATGTGTGGCTTCTGATTCATTCTTCTTTTGATTTGGTCATTGGTGAAGTGATGGAAGATGTAAAGTATGGGGTATGAAAAGCTACCATGGTATGCAAATGTTTGAAATTAGTCGCGTATGATACTGGTCAGGGTGATGAATTGTTACTGTATGTTTTATCTAAACCCATACGCAATTCCGCAGAAAGATTTTATGCATTGCAGATTACTGATGCAACCACAATATAGTATGTATGTGCGTGTAAGATGACTGGTAGAAATGGGGTTGTTTAGGTCAACGTTTTACCACAAGAGGACTGAAAACAAAGTCTGTATGGAAATTAAGATTTAGAAGCTTGAATTTAAAGTGACGTTGAGGTGTTTTTAGATGAGGTGACAACAACATGTTGCGCTTATGCATGTTTTTGTCCTCATATGGCTGATGATAAAAATCAATCTATTCAGCGATAAGATTTCTTGTCTATAGTTGAATAGTAATAAGTGAAGACAATGTGTTATAAGATTGGGTGGCCAACATCAAAATTATATCATATTTTTGTAATCACGTAGTCTCATTTTAAGCAAAATATGCCTTATCTTGGTTTTACGAAAACAAATTTCTGCAGTTTGTTAGTTACACTTACACCATATTATAATTGAAAGTTGAAACTGGTACTGAGTTTCCACATCCTTTTTGTGTTTTCAGATTGGGATATGAAGTGAACTGTGAAGAGGAAGAACATCGTGATCTTGTTATCCATTTATATTATAATATAGCCATGTTGGTTCATTATAAATGAGCTCATCCGAGTAGTTTTACATTTTTAAATCATATTAGTGGGAATGGAGTGTAACAAAGATGAGGCTCACAGGGGCAAGAAAATTGCAGAAGAAATGATGCTGAAAAATGATTTTGAAGGGGCTCGAAAGTTTGCATTGAAGGCCAAACAATTATATCCTGAACTAGATAATATTTCCCAACTGGTTACGGTGTGTGATGTCCATTGTGCAGCTCAAAAGAGGATATATGGTGCTGGAAAAGATTTATATGGAATTCTTCAAGTTGAAAATGTAGCCGATGACACAACCATCTGCAAACAATACCGAAAACTTGCACTTGTACTTCATCCTGACAAAAACAAATTTCCGGGAGCTGAAGCTGCTTTTAAACTTATTGGTGAAGCAAATATGACACTATCAGATAGAGAAAAAAGGTCAATTTATGACATGCAGTGTAGAGAATCCGCCAAAGCTTCTGCTAACAAGATTCATAATCATCAAGGAAATCAAACTTCTTATGCGGGTCAACAGAACAAATTCAAAACTGCTCCAAGTTCTCAGTTTCATGGTGTGAGTCGTGGTCAACAGTCAACATCTAACCCAAGCACTCTATTCTGGACGCATTGTCCGTTTTGTAGCGCTAAGAACGAGTCTTACAGAGAATTTAGTCAGAGACTTTTGCGGTGCCAGCAATGCTCAAAACTCTTTATTGCGAATGAAATATTCAAAACTGCTCCAAGTTCTCAGTTTAATGGTGTGAGTCGTGGTCAACAGTCAACATCTAACCCAAGCACTCGCTTAACATTCTGGACGCAATGTCCGTTTTGTAGCGTTAAGTACGAGTCTTACAGAGAATTTATTGAGAGACTTTTGCGGTGCCAGCAATGCTCAAAACTCTTTATTGCGTTTGAAATAGGGCCACAAGCACATAACGTAAATCTTGGATCCAAGGCGCAGAGTGTAAATCCTGGATCCAAGCCTGGTTCTCAACAGAAAGAGGCTGCAAAAGTTGAAAATGCCAAAGGAAATATTAAAAAGGACGGAAAGGTTCCTTCTAATTTGGAACGCAAGAAAACTGAAGGTACTAGAATGAAACAGGAAGGAGTCACGAAACCAAAGGTTAGTGGTGTACGGAAGCCAATGGAAACAGGAACTGCTAAAGCTACTGACAAAAGGATGGCGGCAGAATCTAGTGAAGCAAGTTCTGATAAAAAGGAGGCGGCAGGTGGCGGAGTTAGTGGTGGTAGTCCCAATGGGAAAAGATCTTCTCGACAAAGACAGCATGCTTCTTACCAGGAAGGTGGCGCTGGTGAGTTTTGTCCTTCAAAAAAATCAAAACTGAGTAAATCGTCTGGTGATGTGGCACCTGCTGATGTCAGCACGCCAAATGGCAAGCTGAAACAGAACGGAAAGGAAGTGGTGACACCTGACAGTCATTCTAAAAATGATCCAGAGCCGGGGTTAGTAGACTGTCCAGAACAAGACTTTACTAATTTTGATAAGGATAAGGAGGAGCATTGTTTTGCAGTTGGTCAAATATGGGCATGCTATGACTCTGTTGATGCCATGCCAAGATTCTATGCTCAAATTAGGAAAGTTTATTCTTCAAAGTTTAGGCTGCGAATCGCTTGGTTTGACTCGGACCCAGATAATGCACTTGAAATCAAATGGGTCGAAGAAGGATTACCTGTTGCTTGTGGGAAGTATGAGCTCGGGGAAACTGAGGAAACGAGTGATCCCCGTATGTTTTCTCATCAGATTGTAATTAAGAAAGTGAGTAAATCTTCATATTTTATTAGTCCCCAGAAAGGGGAAATCTGGGCTGTTTATAAAGACTGGGATATGAAATGGAGCATGGACCCAGAAAATCATACCAAATACAAATTCGATATTGGGGAGATTGTAGAAGCCGGCGAGGATTGTATAACTGTTGGTTTCTTGTTGAAAGTGAAGGGATTTGTTGGCGTGTTTCAGAGATCAATCTGGGCAGGAGCTGGTGATCTTAAGATTCCATGTAACGAGCTGTTTCGGTTTTCTCATCGTATCCCGTCAGCAAAACTTACCGGAACTGAAAGATTTGGTGTACCCGCTGGATCTTTAGAGCTGGATATGGCTTCTCTGCCTGCTGATTTTGAAGACTATTGTTCTTATTCTTCTAACAATGTAAATACTGCTTCTAAATCTCATGAAGAAACGGTCAAACCTGTTCCTAATTTGGTAAGTACTCGCAAGAAAACTGAAGGTACTAGAATGAAACAGGAAGGAGTCACGAAACCAAAGGTTAGTGGTGTACGGAAGCCAATGGAAACAGGAACTGCTAAAGCTAGTGACAAAAGGATGGCGGCAGAATCTAGTGAAGCAAGTTCTGATAAAAAGGAGGCGGCAGGTGGCGGAGTTAGTGGTGGTAGTCCCAATGGGAAAAGATCTTCTCGACAAAGACAGCATGCTTCTAACCAGGAAGGTGGCGCTGGTGAGTTTAGTCTTTCAAAAAAATCAAAACTGAGTAAATCGTCTGGTGATGTGGCACCTGCTGATGTCAGCACGCCAAATGACAAGCTGAAACAGAACGGAAAGGAAGGAGTGACACCTGAAAGTCATTCTAAAAAATCAAAACTGAGTAAATCGTCTGGTGATGTGGCACCTGCTGATGTCAGCACGCCAAATGGCAAGCTGAAACAGAACGGAAAGGAAGTGGTGACACCTGATAGTCATTCTAAAAATGATCCAGAGCCGGAGTTAGTAGACTGTCCAGAACAAGACTTTACTAATTTTGATAAGGATAAGGAGGAGCATTGTTTTGCAGTTGGTCAAATATGGGCATGCTATGACTCTGGTGATGGCATGCCAAGATTCTATGCTCAAATTAGGAAAGTTTATCCATCAAAGTTTAGGCTGCAAATTGCTTGGTTTGAATCTGACCCAGATAATGCACTTGAAATCAAATGGGTCGAAGAAGGATTACCTGTTGCTTGTGGGAAGCATGAGCTCGGGGAAACTGAGGAAACGAGTAATCGCCTTATGTTTTCTCATCAGATAGTTATTAAGAAAGTGAGTAAATCTTCATATTTTATTAGTCCCCAGAAAGGGGAAATCTGGGCTGTTTATAAAGATTGGGATATGAAATGGAGCATGGACCCAGAAAATCATACCAAATACAAATTTGATATTGTGGAGATTGTAGAAGCCGGCGAGGATTGTATAACTGTTGGTTTCTTGTTGAAAGTGAAGGGATTTGTTGGCGTGTTTCAGAGATCAATCTGGGCAGGAGCTGGTGATCTTAAGATTCCATGTAACGAGCTGTTTAGGTTTTCTCATCGTATCCCGTCTGCAAAACTTACCGGAACTGAAAGAGCTGGTGTACCTGCTGGATCTTTTGAGCTGGATATGGCTTCTCTGCCTGCTGATTTTGAAGACTATTGTTCGTATTCTTCTAACAATGTTAATACTGCTTCTAAATCTCATGAAGAAACGGTCAAACCTGTTCCTAATTTGGTAAGTACTCCAAAGAAGCGCATTGATAAGGATAGCACTCGCTTAACATTCCGGACGTATTGTCCGTTTTGTAGCGTTAAGTATGGGTATTCCAGAGAATATATTCAGAGACCTTTGCGGTGCCAGCAATGCTCAAAAGTCTTGATTGCGTATGAAATAGGGCCACAAGCACATAACGTAAATCTTGGATCCAAGCCTGTTTCTCAACAGAAAGAGGCTGCAAAAGCTGAAAATGCCAAAGGAAATATTAAAAAGGATGGAAAGGATCCTTCTAATTTGGAACGCAAGAAAACTGAAGGTACTAGAATGAAACAGGAAGGAGTCACGAAACCAAAGGTTAGTGGTGTACTGAAGCCAATGGAAACAGGAACTGCTAAAGCTAGTGACAAAAGGATGGCGGCAGAATCTAGTGAAGCTGAAGGTACTAGAATGAAACAGGAAGGAGTCACGAAACCAAAGGTTAGTGGTGTACGGAAGCCAATGGAAACAGGAACTGCTAAAGCTAGTGACAAAAGGATGGCGGCAGAATCTAGTGAAGCAAGTTCTGATAAAAAGGAGGCGGCAGGTGGCGGAGTTAGTGGTGGTAGTCCCAATGGGAAAAGATCTTCTCGACAAAGACAGCATGCTTCTAACCAGGAAGGTGGCGCTGGTGAGTTTAGTCTTTCAAAAAAATCAAAACTGAGTAAATCGTCTGGTGATGTGGCACCTGCTGATGTCAGCACGCCAAATGGCAAGCTGAAACAGAACGGAAAGGAAGTGGTGACACCTGACAGTCATTCTAAAAATGATCCAGAGCTGGAGTTAGTAGACTGTCCAGAACAAGACTTTACTAATTTTGACAAGGATAAGGAGGAGCATTGTTTTGCAGTTGGTCAAATATGGGCATGCTATGACTCTGTTGATGCCATGCCAAGATTCTATGCTCAAATTAGGAAAGTTTATTCTTCAAAGTTTAGGCTGCGAATCGCTTGGTTTGACTCGGACCCAGATAATGCACTTGAAATCAAATGGGTCGAAGAAGGATTACCTGTTGCTTGTGGGAAGTATGAGCTCGGGGAAACTGAGGAAACGAGTGATCCCCGTATGTTTTCTCATCAGATTGTAATTAAGAAAGTGAGTAACTCTTCATATTTTATTAGTCCCCAGAAAGGGGAAATCTGGGCTGTTTATAAAGACTGGGATATGAAATGGAGCATGGACCCAGAAAATCATACCAAATACAAATTCGATATTGGGGAGATTGTAGAAGCCGGCGAGGATTGTATAACTGTTGGTTTCTTGTTGAAAGTGAAGGGATTTGTTGGCGTGTTTCAGAGATCAATCTGGGCAGGAGCTGGTGATCTTAAGATTCCATGTAACGAGCTGTTTCGTTTTTCTCATCGTATCCCGTCAGCAAAACTTACCGGAACTGAAAGAGCTGGTGTACCCGCTGGATCTTTAGAGCTGGATATGGCTTCTCTGCCTGCTGATTTTGAAGACTATTGTTCGTTTTCTTCTAACAATGTAAATACTGCTTCTAAATCTCATGAAGAAACGGTCAAACCTGTTCCTAATTTGGTAAGTACTCCAAAGAAAACTAAAGTTACTAGAATGAAACAGGAAGGAGTCACGAAACCAAAGGTTAGTGGTGTACGGAAGCCAATGGAAACAGGAACTGCTAAAGCTACTGACCAAAGGATGGCGGCAGAATCTAGTGAAGCAAGTTCTGATAAAAAGGAGGCGGCAGGTGGCGGAGTTAGTGGTGGTAGTTCCAATGGGAAAAGATCTTCTCAACAAAGACAGCAAGCTTCTTACCAGGAGGGTGGCGCTGGTGAGTTTAGTCCTTCAAAAAAATCAAAACTGAGTAAATCGTTCGGTAATGTGGCACCTGCTGATGTCAGCACGCCAAATGGCAAGCTGAAACAGAACGGAAAGGAAGTGGTGACACCTGACAGTCATTCTAAAAATGATCCAGAGCCGGAGTTAGTAGACTGTCCAGAACAAGACTTTACTAATTTTGATAAGGATAAGGAGGAGCATTGTTTTGCAGTTGGTCAAATATGGGCATGCTATGACTCTGTTGATGCCATGCCAAGATTCTATGCTCAAATTAGGAAAGTTTATTCTTCAAAGTTTAGGCTGCGAATTGCTTGGTTTGAATCTGACCCAGATAATGCACTTGAAATCAAATGGGTCGAAGAAGGATTACCTGTTGCTTGTGGGAAGTATGAGCTCGGGGTAACCGAGGAAACGAGTAATTGCCTTATGTTTTCTCATCAGGTAGTAATTAAGAAAGTGAGTAAATCGTCATATTTTGTTAGTCCCCAGAAAGGGGAAATCTGGGCTGTTTATAAAGATTGGGATATGAAATGGAGCATGGACCCAGAAAATCATACCAAATACAAATTCGATATTGTGGTGATTGTAGAAGCCGGTGAAGATTGTATAACTGTTGGTTTCTTGTTGAAAGTGAAGGGATTTGTTAGCGTGTTCCAGAGATCAAACTGGGCAGGAGCTGGTGATCTTAAGATTCCATGTAACGAGCTGTTTAGGTTTTCTCATCGTATCCCGTCAGCGAAACTTACCGGAACTGAAAGAGCTGGTGTACCCGCTGGATCTTTTGAGCTGGATATGGCTTCTCTGCCTGCTGATTTTGAAGACTATTGTGCGTATTCTTCTAACAATGTTAATACTGCTTCTAAATCTCATGAAGAAACGGTCAAACCCGTTCCTAATTTGGTAAGTACTCCAAAGAAGCGCATTGATATGGATAGCACGCTTAAACTTCGTCGATCGCCCAGAGGTTTGGGAAACCAGAAAATCTAATTCTTGAGCCAAGGTCTGGATCGCATTTTATTTTAGTAAGATTATGTGTGAACGTTAAATCTTGTTTTAAATAGATGATATGTTAGAAACTTTATCAGCTGAATTTTGGGGAAAAAAAATATTTTATAAGTTCTTGAATCTTGAGGCTGGTAAGCTTTCTGGGCATTTAAACTAAAGAAATTCTGTGCTGTTGTCTTTGTTCATTTAAGGCTGTTCATCGGCTCAGTTATTTGGGTTATTCGAATTTGAAACTTTTGAAACCAGTTTGAATTTGAACTGCTTTGAGTTCAAAATTTGGAAAAACTAAGTATGAAATTTTGAAAATTGATTCGAATTCGTTCAGATAAGGACCAATTCGAATGTTCAAAACCTGAGTCGGGCAGTGGGATAGCGATTAGTCGGATTGAGATTTTTATATGTAATTTTCAATTTTTTTTATACATGTACACATATTTATAGGTAAACATTTTAATTAGATAAGTTTCAACTCCTCCTTGACCTAATTTTTTTAAGTATATAGGATTAATCGTCGGAATCTACATGATTTGGTTTGAAACTGGTAGAAATTTACAGGTAGAATTGCTGATTTTTGGCCGGAATTGCCGATTTTTGGCCGGCCGATTGGGTCTGACTAGGGCCGAGTAGGGGCGACTAGCGATTAGTAGGCCGATTAAAGAAAAGTTAATCGGTTAATCGGTGCCCGACCGAATAGCGATTAATCGCCGACTTGTCCCGATTTTTACAACATCGGGTGGGATAGTTAAACCTAACAAAAACGGACGTTAAAATATTGAATCACACACGTGCGTTACGAACTATTAACTCACCAACTTTAAACCTCTGGTAATCATCCTAATATTATTTTAATCATCTAATATAAGATCTAAAGAATGTAAGATAAGAAAAATAATGATTTTTTAAATGAATTTGAATATATTAATTAACATTAACTAGTATTAGGCCAACCCCCCCCCCCCCCCCCACCCGGCGTTGCGGCGGGGGCATAAACCTTGTCAAGTAGCACTAATGCTACACAACTACCAGATTAGTAAAACTGGAAAAGCACATAAAAACAAAATAAACAAAAAGGAAAAAATAATACCGAACGAAAGCATATGTAAATCGTTGCACCACGCATGCCTGTTGCGGCATTTCAATACGAAGAAATTAGACTGAAACGTAAAAATAGAAAAGAAAAACTACGTCAATCTAAGACTATGCGTGTTGCGACAAACCTATCAAACAGGGATAAATAAGCGCGTTGTGATGGTCCTATCAAACAGGGAAAAAATAAACGAAAAATGTTGAAATCCACACGCACATTGCGGCGTGTTCACTCGCAAAATTAAAACGAAAAGTAAAATGAAAAATTTACAAAAGATGAAAAATATGAGGATCAAAGTTTAAAATAAAAATGTGTAGAGTTAAATTACAAAAAATGAAAATTTTTAGGTTAAAAGTAAAAAAAAAAAAAAAAAAGAGGTTAAAGTGTAAAAAAATAAAAACCTTTGGATTAGAAATGAAAACTCAATTTTTTTTGGAAAATTCCCGATGCTTATTTTATAAAACACCAACATGTTCCTAATTTATAATATGGTATGTAACAACCCGTAATTCGGTTGTTCCTATCTTTTGTCGTATTTCTTTCATAAACGCTTGTACTCTCGAGAATCGATTAACGCTATGGGTTAAACTATATTTTAAATGCATTTTATCACATTTTTACATCGCTTATCTAAACGCTAATACTAAACGCTATCACAACGCAAATCGAAACGCGGGTTTTATTTATATTATGTGTGTTATTTGTATAATTACTTGTTTAGAATGTTATGTGGTTATCAACGCAACGCTTATACGCTCAAACGCTCACTCGCAACTCGATTTATCACGATAAAACGCAACGTAACACTTAAAGTTGGAATTAATGAAACAATCAAAACTCGTCCAATGGAACCCGTTCGAATGGGCCATCCGCCCGGATGGAGCCCATCCGTCCGGATGGAGCCATCTGGATACAGCCCATGCGCGCACCGCCTTAGTCCTCACCCTCACCTATAAATAGTGGACTTGTGTCTTCATTTCAACCTCTTAAGCTCTCTCATCCGCTCTCAAGGTTCCGACTGCGAATCAAGACTTCTTGTAAGTTTTCGCTCCGATTTCAACCTCAATTCCACTCCTACTCCATCTTCTTGCTTTAAAATCACAAACACACGCACACATCCTTCAATTTTTACTTAAAATCACTGATTTTAGACCACTCGAAGATGGTTTCCACTCGTTTTGCTTAGGCAAACTGTTGTGGAGCATCACTCAATCGAGATTGGTTCAAGATCTAAAGGGTTTTCACATTTTCAACTTATTTATGAAACTTCTCTTCGATTTTAATAAAACATTGGTGGAATCAGGACTCCGTCAGACTCTCGACTCATTCCATAGTCGAGAGCCGACTCAAAAACTGATTTCCTCCAAAGAGATGGACCGACTAATGGGCCGAACATGAACCTTCATCAAGAACAGAACATCCAATCGAATGGGCAAACCCCATCCGTCCGAATGGACTGGGCTTGGTGTTTTCCGTTGTTTGAATCCGTCAACATGTCCGTCTCCATTAAACAAAACCGTTGTTCAAGAAATTTTTTTACAAAAACTTCAGCTCAACCCATCCGTCCGAATGGACAACGTCCATCCGTCCGGATGAACTGACCCTGATGATTTCCATTGTTTAATTCCCGTTATCACGTCTGTCAAAACGTTTTGATCAAAACTTTAACAAATTTTAACGGTTCGCAAACAGTCACAGTCCATCCGTCCGAATGGACCATGTCCATCCGTCCGGGTAGACTCTATTACCACACCACATCTTTTCTCTCAAAATTTTAAACATCGGTTACACATCAGATCATTTCGTTCCAACAGAAATAGCCATCCGTTTGAAAGGATAAAGCCCATCCGTCCGGATAGACTGTTGGACACTTAACTTGTTTTTTCCCCACTCGACACTCTGATTTCGATCATGTCAGCACTTAAAAGACTTATGCTTCTGTTCCCGTACGCAGGCTGATCCGGCGCTCCCTTCAATCCAATCCAGATTGTGTTTACTTGATAAACACACACTGTGAGTATACTCGAACCCTTTTTTCATTTAACACACTTTTGGGTGTTACATACGTTCTCTATCAAAACACAACACACAACGCAAACACTTTCATAAACGCTAACCGCTCCCGTATGTTATACGTGATTTGTTGAATGCTTGTACTATGCTTATACGATGTTACTTGCCAGACCGCCCTTAGCAACGATTGTACTATAGTTTGGACTCAGCACATGTGTGACAGGGGTTGCTAAGGATCACATACTTTACTTCACGTGTTCGCTTCGGTGAACATGTGTCGCGCACACTCTACTCGCAGTCACGTGGTTAGGTTGTATCATTGTTGGTAGTTTACATGCATCGCCCGTTACGTGTTACATGTTGGTTATGCGTAAACGCTTTTCATACTATATCTATGCAAACTTGTGTACTCACCTTTACTTGATGTATTGACTTTTATTTTAACGGATGTGACAGGTTTGATTGGATGTTATGCTGCGAACAAGTTAGGAAATCTAGAAACTCACCAAATAAAATATGAGTTGTCAGAATGGAATTTGTTTTTGAGACTGATTATCTGTAATGACTGTTTTGAATTATTTGTTTAATAGTATGGGATATTAAACCTTAAAAATATTGTCATTTAATAGTTATAGATTCTCTTGAACAATCTGTTTCGCTCAGTGCCACGTCCCGATGATTCCGCCATCGGTTGGGGAGTGACAGATTGGTATCAGAGCCATAACTATAGGGAATTAGGTCGGGTCGTGTAGAACAGACCTATTCTATAGTCTAAGTACCAAACAGACCCTAGTACGAACTCACTTGGGGCTTCGTACGAACCCGCATTGAAGGGGTATGGTCACAAAAAGCCGCGTGAACCTTCCTACATGTCACGCGCGAGACCATACTCCTTACTCAGTAAGATGTTCAAACCCAGGCTCGCGCGGGTTACTTCAATATGATTAACCTCGCGTGAGGTCTGAACATGAAAAGAACATCAATTTTATACTTAAACATTTTGAATAAGAGCCTTCAAACACCCATACCCTGCGCGGGCTAGTTACATGTCCAACAAGGGTCGCGCAGGGCTATGGCGCAGGGCCACTTCAGAAGGTACAAAAAGTGGCAGAAGAAATGAGCCAATCCGCGTCCTCCATGCTGTGCTCAATCGTGCTCCACGATCGTCCGACGTGCAGGAGACAGAGAGTACACAAGGACGCCTATGTGGCACCAATCACGGGGCAGCGACACCTGCCCCACGATCTCCACTAACCTGCTGATGGCAGGAGGACGGCTAGGCCGACAACTGTGACACTTGGCTCCAATCACGGTGCGCCAGCACCGGAGAACTTCTAGAAGCCACTAACGGTCAACACCAGTGAGACAAGAAGCATATCCTCTATGTTGTCGCCTTCCGGCCCAAGGCCCATCAGCCCACATCCTCTTACACCTCTCCGGCTATAAATAGAGACTTCATATCACAGGTTAAACATTCGATTCCCTCGGCTCTCTCTCTCTTTACCCACCTTAACCTCCTCAAAACAGTTACTTATTCTCACGCCGGAGTCTGGTTAAGAGGGAAACCCCCATATTCCCCTCTTAACGAGCTAACGGTGTTCTGTTTTGCAGGATTAGCGGATCATTAAGGAGCTCAGAAAGTTGTAAGAAGATTAACCCTTATGGTAGAAACATAAACCACACTAACCAACCCTAAAATTAGTTCTTGTTTCTTCATTGGCGCCCGCCGAGTTTACAATCACTTTCATCTTCTTTTTCTGAGTTTTCGTTGAGTTTTTTTTCTGTTTTCTTGATCATGGCTGGTCAAGGAATCATTCCCGATTTCGGCTTTGGCACGAACTCTAACGCAGGACCGGTTGAAGACATTCATAATGTCCAAATCCAACCTGCTGAAGAGGTAGGCGAAATCGAAATAACAAACACTGGGGACCCCGCGCGAGCCTCACTTGCATCACTCAGACGTTAACCCCAGGAAACAATGGTGCTGGACCTTCAAATCCAGCTCCACCTCAGAACATTTCGGCGCTATTAGGGCTACCTGAAGGCGAAAATCCAGCCTCTTGGTACGCCAAGCAAATTGCTACCATCAATGCTGCGTATCAGTCTTTGAGCGCACAGCAAACAGTTTTGCAAGCATAACCATCTTTGGTCACACCTCAGGGTCCGAGTCAGGGGGCGCGCCAGATACCTCCACAGCAAAACCTCTAAGGAAGAACTAACAGACCTCCCCCCATGAGATGGCCAAGCGTGCATGACACGCGCGACACACGGGGAGAGACAGAAAGCTATTATGACTATCCGTCAAACGTTCAAAGAGGTCCAGTTCAGACCCGGCTTGGACCGCGCAACTTGAATAATGAATGGGACGACACAGACCCAAACGATCCAACTTGGCAAGATGACGAAGGGTCCTCAGTTTCATCCGCTTGCAGAAGAACCATGAATACTACAAGCCGAGGCAGCACTTCGGATACAACGAAGAAGCAGAGCGAGACTTCTGCCTCGCCTATAGACCAGCCGAAGCTGCCGAACATTCGAAGTTCATTCCAAAGATTGCTCTAGCGCCGCTATCAAAGGAGAAATTGCCTCCAACAGTTGGAAAGTTTAATGGGCTGACTGATCCTGATGATCACGTTATAGTATTCACAAGTGTTGGTTGCATGGGAGGATGGAACATGCCTATGTGGTGCCATCTTTTTATCCAAACTTTCACAGGAGCTGCTCGCGCTTGGTTCGACAACCTTCCGCCTGGGAAAATCACATCATGGGTCGATTTCAGAACCCAATTTGTCAACCATTTCAGTCAACAAAGACGTTACCAACGCGACACAGCTGAGGTAACAGACATTTGGCGCAGAGAGAACGAAGGTTTAGAAGATTTCATCACTCGATTTAATATGGAGTGTTTGGAAATCGGTGGTGTAAGCGAACAACTCATGCGCGCTCACTTCAAGAAAGCCATTCGCTGCGATAGCCTCATCAGGACTATAACGGGGAAAGATGGAATGCCCAAGGAATGGGATAAACTCATGGAAGCTGCGAAAATAGTTGCGCAAACTGAAGAGTCATTAGCCGGTAACAAGAACTCTTATACTAAGGATCGATTTTCCAAAGGAAGCTCGCGCGATAACTACAGGCGCAACAAAAGCAAAAACCCTGGATGGAAAGCCAGCCACTCCAGCGGTTATGATGAAAAGCCTCGCTACAGAGAGGACGCGCGAGACACAATCGATTACATTGGTTATCGAAAGGCAGGCAGTAATGAGAATCGAGAAAAGCACTGGACTCCGCTCATCAAGACACCAAAAAGGTGCTCATGACGGAGAACCATGATTTCAAGGCTCCAAGGCCTATGACGAACAAGAATGGGCAGGATCCCAACATGTACTGTGACTTTCACAAGGATATAGGTCATCTGATTGATGACTGTATCAGCTTAAGGCAAGAAATTGAAAAAGCGCTGAAAAGCGGAAAGCTAAGCCATCTGGTAAAGAACGTGCGCAAAGAGACACGTCAGATTCAGCGCAACGATGATGGAAGAGAGAAAAAGGTTAGGCGCTTGGAAACGCACATGGTCAACGGACCAAGATATAGCGCAAAAGATAAAGGCAAACGACCATTCGAACATGCATGGCAAGAGCAACAGGTCATCTTCCCGGTAGTACGCGGGGGTCCACACGCCCCGCGCCCGGTCCTCATTACCGGTATTATTGGTCATTACGAAACAGAATACGTATTCATTGATCCGGGAAGTATAGCGGATATCATCTATGAGCAATGCTTTAATTAGTTCGACGATGAAGATAAAGCGAGACTTGAGTCAGTCGACTACCCTCTGTTAGGATTCTGCAACGAAATGGTCTTCCCACTAGGCCAAATCAGCTTCCCCGTCACACTATCTGACGGGAAGCATTCAAGAACCACAATTGTCAACTTCATGGCGATGCCTGTCAAATCAAGGCATGATGTTTTAATTGGGAGAGAAAACCAAGGAGAGCTGAATATGGTAACCTCCACACCCCACTCAGCCATCGGATTCCCAACTGAGACGGGTGTGGCGATTATATATGCAAAGAAAGAAGTAATGTCAACAGAGGATGTGTGCCCGACCAAAGCGGCGAAAGTTTCAACAACTGAACCAGAAAAGTGGGTTTTAAACCGCAAATACCCAGAGCAAACGGTGATGATAGGCCACGCAATCTCACCAAACATCAGAACGCACCTCAAACAACTTTTGTTCAGGAATATGGACATTTTCGCCTGGACTCCGGCAGACATGACCGGTGTCCCGCGCGACGTTATCGAGCATTGTCTGAACACTTATCCCTTCGTTGAACCAAAAGTGCAAAGAAGGCGCAGCTTAGGGGCGGATAAGACTAAATTAATGAATGAACAAGTGTGTGAGCTGTTAAAAGCAGGAATCTTGAGAGAGGTGCGCTATCAGAGCTGGGTCGCGAACCATGTCATGGTCGAGAAGTCAAATGGAGGATGGAGAATGTGTGTAGATTACACCGATCTCAACAAGGCATGCCCCAAAGATTGTTATTCATTGTCGGAGATCGACAAAAAGATAGACTCTCTCGCGCCATACAGGTGGCAATGTTTTCTAGACTGTTATAAAGGATACCACCAAGTCCAGATGAAGCTGGAGGATGAAGACAAGACAACTTTTCGAACCGACCTTGGAATTTTCTGTTACACAAAGATGTCGTTCGGTCTCAAAAACGCTGGCGTAACATATCAGCGTCTGATGGATAAAATCTTTGCTGAAGATATTGGGAAATACATAGAGGTTTACATTGATGACCTCGTAATCAAAATTCCTGAGGAAGACCAGATGTTAAAGGATATAGAAAAGACTTTCCACTCTTTGCGAAGCGTGAATATGAAATTAAATCCAGCCAAATGTTCCTTTGGTATGGAAGAGGGAAAATTCTTGGGCTTCGTGGTCACAAATGGCGGCTTTAAAGTTAATCCAGAGAAAGTTCAAGCCATAGAGCGGATGTCACCTCGAACAATCAAAGAAATGCAAAGATTGGCCGGCCGCCTAGCCGCTTAATCGATTTCTATCAAACCATGCTGCGAAATCATATCCTTTTATCAGCACTCTGCGCAACTGGGTAAAGAAGCAAGAATTCAAATGGACACCAGAAGCAGAAACCGCATTCCAGCAGATGAAAGAATGTTTGATAAAGCTCCCTACTCTGACCGCGCCGTTTGAAAAGGAACCACTCATCTTGTACTTGTCCTCTTCGGACAAGGCAGTGGGGTCGGTATTATTGGTGGAGAGAGATGGAGTTCAGACTCCAATTTATTACGTCAGTAGGGTGCTTACTGGCCCAGAAACGAGATATTCCACAATGAAAAAGCTGGTACTTGCGCTGCTACACGCCTCCAGAAGGCTGCGCAGATATTTTACAGGGCACGTGATCACAGTACTCACCAACTTTCACATCGGCACCATATTACAAAAGCCAGAAACGTCAGGACGCTTAGCAAGATGGGCAATTGAGCTGGGGGGCCACAACATTCTCTACAGGTCGCGCCCAGCCATCAAAGGTCAGGTTCTAGCGGACTTCACCACAGAAGTCCCTGAGGATAAAATCAAAGATTGTGAAGTTGTGGATACTCCTATCAAGGATACATCTGATGGGTTATGGTTGCTATACACTGATGGGGCCTCAAACGAAGACGACGCAGGAGCTGGATTGCGCCTGGTTAGCCCTGAGAAGCATGAATTTACATACGCCATCAGGTTGGATTTCAAGAACACCAACAATGAGGCGGAATATGAGGCATTCTTGGCAGGCTTGCACCTCGCCATAAAAATGGGAGCTCAAAATATACAAGCACACGTTGATTCGCTCTTGATCGCCAGTCAAATCAACGGAGTCTATGATGCAAAGGGCGAAGTTATGGCCTTGTATTTAGACCAAGCAAAAGAGTTGCTTCAACAATTCAAGTCATACAAAGTAGTGCACATCAATCGCTCAGAGAACAAACCAGCAGACGCCCTGAGTAAGCTCGCTTCAACTTCTTTTCAACATCTCGCCAAAGATGTAAGAATCGAAGTACTAAAAAACCCGTCGGTTTTGCTGCGTCAAGTAAATGTGATCGAGATAGGGCACCCATCTTAGATGACCCCTATAATCCAATATTTGCAAGAAGGAATACTCCCTGATAACAAAGCAGAGGCAAGGAAGATACAGAACAAAGCCCTGCATTATGAGATGAATGGCGGTATCTTATACCGAAGATCCTTCTTGGGGCCACTTCTGCGCTGTGTGGATCCCCAGGATTCAAATTACTTGATCAGGGAGATTCATGAAGGAATATGTGGCATCCATGCAGGCCCGGGCATGGTTGTCGCGAAGATAATGAACGCTGGATATTACTGGCCATGGATGCACGTTGACGCTCTAAAGGAATTGCGCAAATGCGACTCCTGTCAAAGGCACGCCCCAAAAACCCTACGCCCGAAAATGATCTCATACCCGTGTCCACTGCCTGGCCTTTCCAGCAGTGGGGGATTGACATGGTGGGACCCTTCCCGGAAGCTCCTGGAGCTGTGAAGTTCATAATTGTTGCCGTGGATTACTTCACAAAATGGGTGGAGGCCAAAGCACTCGCTTCAACTACTGCAATGATGGTGCGCAAGTTCATTTGGGAGCACATCATTTGCAGGTTTGGTCTCCCACTCAAAATCGTAACAGACAACGACACCAATTTTGCTTCCGAAGATCTCCAAAAATGGATGAAGGAAATGAATATTGAGCATACTTTCACCTCCGTTGCGCACCCTTAAGGCAACGGTCGGGTAGAAAGTGTCAACAAGAGTATCGTTGAAGGGATAAAAGCCCGTCTGGGCACAAATAGAAGAGGCTGGGTAGATGAGCTCCCGAGCATCCTGTGGGCTCATCAAACCATGCCGAAAACAAGTACTGGCGAGACTCCTTTTAGCCTAGTTTATGGCTCTGAGGCAGTCATTCCAGCTGAAGTTGGCCTCCCCTCGCCGCGCTTGACAGCAGTTAACACAATCGATAACGAGGCATAGCGCCGTCTTGACTTGGATCTACTTGAAGAAAGGCGCGAAATAGCGCGAATCAAAGAAGCCAAGTATAAGACACAATTGGAAAGGTATTACAATGCAAGAGTACGCATTTGTACCTTCACTCCAGGAGAATACGTTCTCAGAGACAATGAAACTTCAAACGTTGAACGCCCCGGAAAGCTAGCACCCAAATGGGAAGGCCCATACTTAATACACGAGGTGCTAGGGAAAGGGGCATACAAGTTGCGCACTCTGGATGGCTACATCATCCCGCGCACGTGGAACGCGCAACAACTGCGCAAGTGTTATATATAACAACTCTCGGCCTTGCGCCTTTCTCCACTCATGTCGGCCACGCGCCTATCCTAATTTCCTATGTTGGCTAAACGCCCTTTATTTTACTTGCATGCGATGTATGTCGGCCTAAGCGCCTGTTTCTTAATCAATGAAAGCATATGCCTTATGTTTTCTTTTATCATGATGACTTCTACGTTACAAATGCATGTTAAACTTTTGATTAGCACGAAAACACTTCAATAAATTACGAGCTCTTGAGTTATGACTCCAAGGACCTCCGCGAACATAGCGCGAGACCGGGCAGTTACACTCGCTCAAGAGCCACACTTACATTTATTCGCGCTAACTTAACCAAAGTTTTTTAACAACAGTGCAATAATTGTAACTGGACAAAGGGAAAGCAAGCATAAACGTCATATTCAAGAAGCGCAATGATTACATGATAAAATAACAAAGCATCATCAGTTCGAAGCAAAATAAGCGCAACCGCGCAACGGGTTACATTTAACATCTAAAAATAAAATTACAAGGCACAAAGCCTGTCAACGCTATCTATTCAGCACCATCACCATGTGACAACCGGTGATTTATGGCTCTTAATTACGTGATTAACAGGTGATTAACGCGATAATAAATAGTGTTTACAGCATAAATTAACTTAATTAGGCCTTTGGAGTGCCTAGGAACGTTTAGTCGACTTTACAGTACGCGTATGAAGATTCGCGTGGAATCTGCGGAGCATCAAACGACAACGAACTGAAACCGAACGAAATACTGACAACGCAGACAAATACGGATTTTCTACGAATAATTTATATTTATGAATTTAATGTTGTGAAATTATTTCGCTTCCGTACATCGCAAAACGCAGACGCGAACGAAAAACACGGAAACAGTAACGCACCGGCAATCAACGACGAAACTGTCGCACCAGACTCGAATTTCGTCTCAATATTAATATATTATGATATATTTGGTTTCGTTTTCAAATTTTAATATACGTAGTTCAAACTGGATCGAAAAACGGATTAAAAACAATAAAAGATGCAACTTCACACGATTTTTACCGTAACCGACTACGAACACGCAAACACCGACTACCGACCATATCTTACTCGTGTTAATACTAGAATTTTAATTTACAATGATATTGAGAGTTTGGGTTTTTTTTATAACGAGTCTCGTAGGAATTACGGGTCACCTAAAACACGGGATTGGACTTGTGGGCCTTGGGCCCGAGCCCATTAAGGCAAAATCTAACCTAGTATTTAAAGCTAGTAAACTCTAAATCCCTCATACTTGTTCAGCCGACACCACAAATATCTTCCCTCCCACTTTTCTCTAACCTATCAACCTTATCCTTTTCACTCCACTTTCTCTCAAACTCAATAGCAGACACACATAAGAAACAACCGACTTCACCTTCTCAAACTAGATACTCACAAAACAGCCCCTCTCCCTCTCGATTATCGGCCGGCCACCACCACTTTTAGTGGCGGCGGACCAGAACGGCGACGACAACACCACCACCACAGGCGGCGGCGCTGTGGTGGGTGGTGTCAGACGATAAGAACAGAAACGAAGAGAGATCGGAGAAAGGGTGTAACGGCAGTAGCAGCGCTGCCATCTGCGGCGGAGCGGCGAGGGTGGACCGATGACGGTGATGATGTTGGTTGACGGAAACCGCGACTTCTTTTCCGGTAACACTTCAAGTTCTTTTCGTTTTCTTCTTCTTTTCTGTTAGAACTTTTAAGAACCGAGTGTTCACTGGCCGTAGCCGGTAGTTTTCAGGAGTAATTAGATGATGATGTTGTTGATGAAGACGGTGGTGGGGGAGCGACGGTGGTGATAATCGACAGGAACGTTTTTCCAGTAAACCACACCTTCATCTTCTCTATTAACAACTGTTTGTTCTTCCTGTTGCATCTGAATCAACGATCTGTTCAACGGATTGTCACATATTTCGTAATTTACGCATGTATTTGCAGACGACCTGTGCTCGGACTCATGGATCTTGTTTCTTTCTCAGTAGTTCGATACGTCTATCTCAGATTCGGGAGTCGCGATTCAGTTTAAATTACGGTTCGGGTGGTTCGGGTCGCGGCAGGGTCGGTTCGAGTCACCTCAGTCAAACGGGTCAGTCGGGTCAACTCAGTCAAAACCGAGTCAACTCGGGTCAACTGGTCAACGGTTCGGTCAAAGATGGTCAGAACCAGTCAACACAAGTTAAAGCTCAGGTCAACAGTTAAATCTAGTCTCGGTCAAAGGCACTCAACAAGTCAATGGTTCGGTCAATTCAGTCAAACTCTGTCAACGCAGTCAACACTCGGTCAACTATCGGGTCACAGACGGTCAACTCAGGACCGGTAAAGTTTAAACGCGAGTTGTTATTGCGTTATTTTTAGTGTTATAGTTATTCGCGACCGAGCTCGAACCGATTCAATTTGAAACTAGTTTACATTTAATACTCGACGAAAATATTATATAGATTGATTTTAGTATTGAATTGTGTTAAAAAATTGTTGAATTTTGATAAATACGACAACTTTTTATTGTCGGGATCGTCTAAAAACAGAGGGAACTCTGTCCGTTTTTTCGTTAAAAACCCGATATACGAAACGTATTTATACTTTATAAATGACATTTATCGAGGGTCAAACTATTTTATGAACTAAATATATGCGTATATTTATTGTCGACAACCCTTTTGTAACTCGCCAAAAACAAGTTTACGACGTTTCAATGAACACGATTTTATAAGTTAACGAAATCCGATACTTGTATAAAATAAATATAATTGTTATATTTATTTCAACGTCGTTACTTCATGCTATTTTATAAAATAAATATAGTCGTCTATATTTATTTCGAATGCCAGAATTCGGATTCATATTTCAAATTCTTATAAAAGGAAAATAGATGTTTATATTCGTTTCAAACGTCAATATATCATACCTACTTATAATTTCGGATTCGTAACACTTTATATATATATATATATGTATGTATGTATATAGATGTACCTGAATAAATATATACTTACATCTTATAAAACACTACGATGAGTCGTAGTATGATCCGTCAACGTGTTTGACGACTAGTCGGGAAACAAATGAATACATTATACGAGTCTATAGCGTGTGTTATTTTTATTCGAATATTTAATTACATACACATACTACCTTTTGAGACGAATAGTACGATTCATAAATATATTTATATTTTCATATAAATATATCCCTAGCATCTCAAACACCAAATATTCCTAAAGATAACAACACCTTCGTAGAGTTGTTTTGTTAACGACTCGGTAGAGCTCGGACACGTAGTTTAACTATGTTGTTTAATTAGAAACTTATAATTATTCCGTGAATAGGAATGCTTTAGTTGCACGTTAGCGAGTTCACGTTCTTGGAACGACACTTCGGAATCACGCTAAACTAGCTTTGCACAGGAATAACAAGGTGAGTTCATAACCCCACCTTTTACAGTTTTACATTTTGATAAATGTTTTCGGGTGGAAAGACATGCACGTTTTGCAAAAGCATACAAGGCTTTTGATGAAATTACATTACACATTTCTAAATCATGCTTCTAAACAAGTTTTGACTAATACAAATGGTTTGTGAATTACAACAAGCACAAATGGTTTACAAATGACTTATGTTTTATACCGGTTTTTCAAACAAGTGTACTTTTCGACATATGCATACACACGAATTCTATGCCCTGTGAGTTCATGTCCCCTTTTTATCTTAAATGCTTTTCAAGCTTTACAACTATCGGGGAAAAATACATGTACAATAGTATGATAAGTCAAGGAATGAAACACCTTAGATCATGTGAGAAATTAGGGCCATAACTAAAGCTCCATTAATCCAAGTTTGGACCAAGGAACAAAAGGGTTAGATCTAATGGGTTTTGGCGAGCCCCACTCATGGCCATTCGTTTGCTTAGGAGTGCTTTTGTTGCCCTACGACATGGTGTCGATACAATTAAAATCGTCTAGGGTTTGGATTGCTTCCTATTTCGTCACACGTATTAATGTCCTCGCGAAACATTAATGATCAACGATTTCATTGACGCTTTACATACTACATCATTACATACAGATACATTTTATACAACTCACATTTTATGGGTACATTTTATACAACTCCGTTACAGATACATTCTACATGATACATACAAACATTCATAGTACTCAGTTACATATACGTTTTACAAGTTACATACCATGTTTTCATACAAAGTTTCTATATAACTTGACAAGAAAATGATTTTAAATTCGTTTTCTCAACAATACTTCAAAAACCGGTTATTCAAAAAGATTTATTTCAAATCTTTTGCAAACAAACTATGAACTCGCTCAACTTTATGTTGACTTTTTCGCATGTTCTTTCTCAGGTTACTTTTCAAAGTTATGGCACGATTGGAATAGGAGAACCATTGGGGATTCGAGTACTTAGCGGGCGTTCAATTTCTAGAAAGTCTTTGCTTATTTGCTTCCGCTGTGCAATGAAGATACCAGTCCAGTCACACCAGCTCTGATAATTTTGGGGTGTGACACACCATCACCATCGCCATCACCATCATCATCATTCCTAGCTGGTTCTTCATCAGACAGCTCCACGGTCTCTGGAGGGTCGAGAATCTGCTTTAACCGATGGCACCATTCGTCATACTCCAGTGCCTTTGCGACCAAATCCATCACAGGCAGTGATAGATGGTCGTAAGCTTTTTCAGCACAGGCCAACTCAGCATCAGCCTGATCGATCACGGAGCAGTGGCTAACATCGAACTCTTGTCCCATTGCCTCCTCAACATGCTGCGCACACTCCAGATAACCTCCACGGTGACCAACCGCGCGGGAGGCATCTATAAGAGCAGCAACAACTCCATCTAATTCTCCAGCATTCAGGATAGAGTTAGCCATCTACAGCAAAGGCAATGGATGAGAATTTGATTTTTACATATAAAGCCAAACTGAAGAGGAAAACCATACCAGAACTATTCCTCTGCCACGCACCCACTCAGCCTCGACAACCAACGTGTCAACGATGCCTTGGGCCTCGGAGTAATTGTTATGTGCTATGTTAAGAGCGGATGTACTCATGTCTCGCTCCTCCTCAGCCTTTTGCTTGGCCTCCTCAGCAGAAGCAGCTTTCCCCTTCTCAGTTTCAAGGTCGATCTCCAAGGACTCACGTTTGTCAACCTGCTCTTGCAGGCGACGCTTTAACTCTGCAATCTCGACGTCCTTGGCCGCCAGGTCCTTATCCTTACTGGATACCTGCGCCTTAAGCTCAGCCTACAAAGGTTAAGACTTAGTTCAACAAACAAAAAGGATAGGAACAAAAAAGGTCAACTCGGTTCGAACCTCAGCATGCTCCTTAGCAGTTTGCTCATCTTCGATCTTCCCTGTCAACTCAGCAACCTTACCCTCGAGCTCGGTAACCTTGGCACGAACCGCATCATGCGCTGGTTGTCTTTCTCACAAATCTTCTTCCACTCGGCACGCTCCTTCGCCAGGAGATCTTCAGCAGCACGAAGCTTACTCCTAAGGCCCTCGTGGCCCCATTCCTCAGACTTTCTATCCACCTCAAACTTAGACTTCTCCTCAGCAAATGCGGCATTAGCCTTCTCAAACTCCTTCGCTTGCCTCACAAGACGCTCACGATACCTCTCCCAATCAGCTCGCTCCTTAACTATTGTGCGCCACTCACGTACAATCTGGTGATTGGCGGCACGAGTATTGGCCTCCCCAACCACATAAGCTTGGTATAGCCCATCGTGAGTGTGCGCCCTTTGACGGTTGACCTCACCAGGAGGAAAGGAGTTCAGGAACCAATCACGACATGCACTAAACTCCATGAAAGTATCCTTCTGCTTTAGACCCCAGGGAGCTTGGTGGGGAGCGCTACCGCGCGCCTCCTCGGTATAAGTCTTATAATAAAGATCACCCACAGTATCTTTAGGGCCGATGGGATATTGTGGTACAAAACCTCCAGCACCACCAGAGCCCGCGCGTCCTACAGCAGCAGATTTTTCCTTATGAATATCAGAGCCCGACCCCCCAGTATCAGAAGTATCTTTAACAGTCTGGGAGGGGGCATCAACCTGCGCCGGCTTTGGGGGTTCGACAACCTCAGGCCCTTTGCCAGTTTCTTTCCTTTTTTCATGAAGGGGCTGGTCAAGCCCTGTGATGTGGACGACCTCCGGACCCTGTGTTTTTTCATTGGCAGTAACAGCAGCAGACGCAGTCTCCTTTTGAGCACCACTAACAGGCTTTTCAAAAGCCCTCTTTTTCTCCTTCTCCTTCTCAGCAGCCTTGTCAACAGGCTTCTCGGCAGCGTTCTTTTTCTCCTTCTCAGACTCTACCCCAGCAGTCTTGAGAGGCTTGATTATGACTTTGTCTTCTTCAGCGCCGGCTCTTGGGGATCTTTGAAAACAACATTCCTCTTTTCAGGAGTCTTTTTTTTGGCCTATGCAGAAACTAAGTGTTAAAAAGAGGTAACAACAAAGAAAGCAAGGTAGTCAAGAAACTAACCAGGAGAAAATTTATAAAGAGAGCGCAGATTGCTCTGTTTTCTGATTACGGGAGCTCCACCAGCCTTCTGCGCCACAGAAGCACCAGCTGTGGTCTCCCTACTCCTTTTCCTGCTTATCAACTTCTCAGCAGGTTCTTCCTCCTCTTCTTCCTCCTTTTCGTCTTCAAGCGTGACAGAGGACGGGGTGGCACCAGCATCAGGGTTCCGAGAACCCACGCTCCCAGAGCTCTTCGACCCAGCGGCGCCAGTTTTCTTCTCGCCTACGCGCGACAAACCTTCAAGTGAGTCACTAGTTATAACGTAATCTTGTTACTCTGACGAAAGCCTAGAGTACCTTTATCAGCAACACGTGAGGCCGCGCGGCTACTTTCACCCTTTTTGCTGGTCACATCAGCGTTAATAATCTTCTTCTTCTTTGACTTCTTCTTCTTCTCCTCCGGGTCAATCCCGAGGTCGCGCAACACACCTGCAAAGATGTTAGACCAGGAACTTAGTTCTCCATTTGAAGACCCCACAGACTTCTCGCTGGAAAGATATACAATCTCTTTCCCAGCAGAAGTCAAAGCGCGCAAAGGCCGAGGGTTAGGTATGTGCGCACCTTCGGTTGCAGTAGGTGGGTTGGCGAAAGCTCCCGCAACTGGATACATGAAGTGGCCTTTAATCTCTTCATATCAATATTGCTCCCCCGCTTCCAGCGGGCGCACCCCAATAGACCCACCAAAGGTGGGGAAGGCAGCTTGCCACAGATGCACCTCTACACTCGAAATCATCAAGTTAAGCGCAGAAAGATTACACAAAAAAAGAGAAGTGAAGTAATTAAAGAAGTGACTAACCTCTGTCGTGGAACTTCAAAACCGGAACTTCCTTGCTCTCTGCCGGCCACCGATCACTCATCCGCGCCGCTACCAGAATGTTTTCACCAAAAACTCGATTCGGCGTAGGAGTGAGCTTCACATACTAATCCTCCTCCTTGGGAATTGCCAGCTCCTCTTTCTCGATCGTATCAGACAGACGAAAGGTCATAGCAATGGGGATAACCTCCTCTCGAATGAAGAAAAATTTTTGTTTCCAGTCATGGAAACTCTTCGGTGGATTCAGAAGGATCTTCTTCGCAGTTCCCCGATTACCAAACGAATAGAACCCAATGTTCCTGATAAGTTGATAGAACACCCTAAATTTTTCCACTGTGGGCTCTATATCATGGGCCCGGCATAAAAACTCAAAATGCCTCACCCTAACCATGCCGGGTGGACTCATCTGCGAAATATGAAACCCATAATACTGAAGTATATGGGCCATAAAGTTCATCACCGGCAACCGGAAGTTGCCTTGCAAAAAGAAGTCTTCAAATAAGGTGATATACCCGGGCGATGCATCGGCGGCCGTCTGATTCTGGCCGGGGTACCGGGCATCCCACTCCGGGGGAAACCGGAAACCTCTTGTAATTTGCTCGAACAATCCTAGGTCCCACTTCAAGACGTGAAGTGGACCTTCCTCGCCAGGATTTTCTTCTTGATGATGTTCTTCAGCCATGCGTAAAGCAGTAACAACTTGAGAAACTTCAAATATTTTCTGGGATAACTTGAAGATCTGTACTTCAATCTCTGAAAATTTGAAGGTGTTCTTGACGATTTGAGAGAAAAAGAGGAAAGACAGAAGAAGTTGTGACCTTCTCTTACCCCTCATTGGATATATATACCCATCACATTTAATGCGATGGGTAAACGTGCCGAATTCACCGCGCACGTGACCAATCAGAAGACGCCACGTAAGGCGGGATTCTCAGAGTGACGGTTACCACCGCGCGTGGATCTCACTCGCCTGACGGAAAGCCGAACCGTCAGGGACAACTTGATGACGGATGTGTCAGTAGTCAACTCAAACGTCACCTTCAACGACATTTGCACCAACTTGTCAGAATTCAAAATTCGAGGGTTTTCCCGCTCACATTACTACAAACTTCATGCAAAAGTACTCAGGCATCACAGCATTCATAAACGTCCAATAAGCCAGCACGCTTGTACCCAAAAGCAACAAAAATCATTAAGCAAACCTGGTAGTCGCGCGGTAGTAATTGACAAACAAATTTCACGCGCGTCGACTACCATGACAAAGCAAGCATTAACAACACTTCTTTTTTCTAAGTCCAGAGCTCCAACCACTTACTGCGCGTATGGTGCAGCACTGGACTAGGGGGACTTGAAGGGGTATGGTCCCAAAAAGCCGCGCAAACCTTCCTACAGGTCGCGCGCGAGACCATACTTCTTACTTAGCAAAATGTTCAAACCCAGGCTCGCGCGGGTTACTTCAATATGATTAACTTCGCGTGAGGTCTGAACAAGAAAAGAGCATCAATTTTATACTTAAACATTCTGAATAAGAGCCTTCAAACACCCATACCCTGCGCGGGCTAGTTACGTGTCCAACAAGGGTCGCGCAGGGCTATGGCGCAGGGCCACTTCAGAAGGTACGAAAAAGTGGCAGAAGAAAAGAGCCAATCCGCGTCCTCCATGCTGTGCTCAGTCGTGCTCCACGATTGTCCGACGTGCAGGAGACAGAGAGTACACAAGGACGCCTATGTGGCACCAATCACGGGGCAGCGACACCTGCCCCACGATCTCCACTAACCTGCTGATGGCAGAAGGACGGCTAGGCCGACAACTGTGACACGTGGCTCCAATCACGGTGCGCCAGCACTGGAGAACTTCTAGAAGCCGCTAACGGTCGACACCAGTGAGACAAGGAGCATATCCTCTATGTTGTCGCCTTCTGGCCCAAGACCCATCAGCCCACATCCTATTACACCTCTCCGGCTATAAATAGAGACTTCAGAACACAGGTTAAACATTCGATTCCCTCGGCTCTCTCTCTTTACCCACCTTAACCTCCTCAAAATAGTTACTTATTCTCACGCCGGAGTCTGGTTAAGAGGGAAACCCCCATATTCCTCTCTTAACGAGCTAACGGTATTCTGTTTTACAGGATTAGCGGATCATTAAGGAGCTCAGAAAGTTGTAAGAAGATTAACCCTTATGGTAGAAACATAAACCACACTAACCAACCCTAAAATTAGTTCTGTGTTTCTTCACGCATGCTGTTATACTCTCGTTCGAACCTACTATACTACACCTTCGTACGAACCCACTCACTACAGCTTCGTACAAAGGGAGCCTTTCCTAAGGCGTGTAAACTTATTTTGCCTTTCCTAAGGCTAACACAATACACACGTTTTGGAAAACGCTCGCATGACACAACCAAGTGATTGGGTCGAGATTAGGTGTGAAAACCAAGAACTCTCGATAAGATCACTCACCCCGAGTATTTTTTTTACTCTCAGCACGAGAATCTTCATTGGGTTAGGAGTGATATCCACATCTCAACGGAATTCTCCATCTCTATCTGGTAGTTGTTTACCCACAGTTAGGAGCGAAGTTGTTAAGTTAGGGGTGAAACCCGCATCTTAATGACCTGTTCCACTCCCTACTTTGATTTTTACAAATCTCACCAAGGTCTCGACTGTTCCGATGATACGAGTCACGTAGTAACTGGAATGATGCATGTCGTTCACCGCGTCGCGGTGAGAGCATAGTCTATTAGGCCAAAGCGTGTACTCGAGTTTGTTGTGGATAGTCGAATCACTTTGGGTAGTCGATGTCTAACACCCAATGCACCCCATTCATTTTCTAGTCTGCGATCGCCGATTTTTATGCGTCACTGGTTTTATTATGTTTATGTGTTTTAAAATTTATGAATTATGGTTTCGATTTCTCGCTTTCCGCTCTCCGCTTTACAAAAACGCGCACAACTCGCACAGCGTCCGTAATCTAAAACGCTAACTAATCGCAAACAAACTAGGAAATCTCGTACAACTCGCTTTATGATACGTTATATCTCGCTACGCTATCTCTCGCAACTCTCGCACACGCTATACGCAATTTATGAGAGCCAAAGGATGTAATTAGAGGTGAATACGTGCAAAATATGTAGGTGAATACATGCATAATGTGTGTTTACGTGAATTATATGCTCATACGTGCTTATGTGTATACGTGCTTATGTGAATTATGTGTATACGTGAATATGTGCCTACGTGTTCCTGAGCTTTACATGGGTAATAATATAATAATAGTAAATGGGTTATTAAAACGCAAATCTTTCAAAGCAAAACCCGTTATAATCGAATCTCATCTGATCCACAGATGTCTTCTTTTGGATCACATACTCGCCGAACTGTACAGAGGAACAATGCTGACAAACGAATCGCCTCTCTCGTGGCCAAGGAAATGGCCAAGGTGATTCCGCAAATTGTTAGTGAAATCAATGCTGCCAGCAATGCCTCTACAATTGATTCAAAGAATGAAGCACCTAAAGCTCCTTTCAGCTTTAAACAGTTTAAAGGCTGTGGTCCTGCAAACTTTACTGGTGAAGATGGACCCAGTGCCATGTTTCAGTGGTTCGACTCAATTGAAGTCACTTTACTGGTGAAGATGTCCTGAGAATCTCCGCACTGTGAATGCTACTGGAGTCTTCTAGTCAAGGGCACTTGATTGGTGGACCGCAGAGCGCAACAGGCGTGGTAATGATGCAACTTATGGTCTCTCGTGGGAGGATCTCAGGGAGCTCATGATGAAGGAATTTTGTCCTCCCCACGAAGTCCAGAAGCAGGAGAATGAGTTCTGGAACATCAAGCAAGAAGGAGGTGACAACGCTGGTCTTACTGCTCGTTTCAAGCAGTTGAGTATTATATGTCCCAGTCAGGTGGACACACCTGATAAGACTATCAAGAAGTACATTTGCGCTATTCCCGATTATGTAGTTGATTTTGTTCAGGCAGCGAGACCTACTACTATCGAGGAAACCTATCGACTCGCAGCTGAGATCAACGACAACCGAGTCTTGGCTGGAGCTTTCAAAACCTCGACCAAAAGTCTCAACCAAGCCACTGCAACTTCCAGCACCGAATTTGCAGCATCACAAGGTTCAAAGTCCTCACGTCAAAGTCGCAAGCAAAGGAGCAACAACAAGAACAAGAACAATGCGGTAGTCACAGCACCGCCCAACAACCAGAATCGTCAAGTTGCTATTACCAACGCACCGCCTGCCAAACGTGCGTACACTGGTACTCACCCTCTGTGCCCTACTTGCACTTATCATCATTCGACATGGGTCAACTGTCATTTCTGTGTGAACTGCAATCTCTACGGGCACTTCACTGCACACTGCCGCTTAGGCCCCCGTCAGCAAGTTACTCAAGCTCTTCCAGCACCACCAGCTCAACCTCTTGCTCTTCAGGGTAACCCAACAGTTCCAGCACCCATTGCTAATGCTCAAACTTGCTACACTTGTGGCGACCCGAGTCATTTTGCTAATGTTTTCCCACACCGCGTCGTGAAACAAGAACCTCAGCAGCAGCAACCACCACAGCAGCAACAACAGTAACAGCAGCCTCAGCAACAGCAGCCACAATAAGCAGCCCACGGAAGAACCTTCAACATCAACGTACGCCAGGCTCAGACTGACAACAATGTTGTCAATGGTATGTTTCTTGTCAACGGTATTTATGCTTCTTGCTTATTTGATACTGGAGCCGATAACTGTTTTGTGTCGTTTGAATTCGAAAAGCTCCTAAAACGTAAACGTGCTAACCTCCCAACGACCTTCGACATGGAAGTTGCCACAGGAAGAACCATCACCGTCAACTCTGTTCTCTATGATTGTACTCTCGAACTCAATAATCACATCTTCCCGATGGATCTCATACCTATGTAACTAGATAGTTTTAACGTCATAGTAGACATGGATTTTCTTCGTGAGAATCATGCTGAAGTTGTTTGTTTCAAAAAGATGATTCGTTTCTATCTCTCAAACGGTGATCAACTATGTGTGTATAACGAGTATCCTTGAAAGATTTGAAGCTTATGTCGTGTATTCAAGCGAGCAAGTATCTCCGCAAGGAGTACACCGCTTTTCTAGCTCATATCGTAGCACCAGTGAAGAAGGAGAAAACTGTGAAAGACGTTCCCGTTTTTATTGATTTTCCTAACGTTTTTTCCGATGATTTACCTGTTTTACCCCCTACTCGCGATATCAACTTTCGCATTGACCTCATTCTAGGTGCTACACCTGTCGCTAAAGCTCCTTATCACCTCGCACCGTCCGAAATGCGTGAACTTTCTAGCCAACTACAGGAGTTACTTGATAAAGGCTTCATACGCCCTGGCACATCTCCTTGGGGCACACCTGTCCTTTTCATGAAAAAGAAGGATGGATCATTCCGAATGTGCATCGATTCTAGGGAACTCAACAAGCTTACTATTAAGAACCGCTACTCGCTACCTCGAATCGACGACTTATTTGATCAACTCCAAGGCGTTATGTGTTTTTCTAAGATCGATCTACGTTCTAGCTATCATCAGTTGCGTATTCAGGAACAGGATATTCCGAAAACCGCTTTTCGTACTTGTTATGGCCATTATGAATTCGTGGTCATGCCTTTTGGTATCACAAACGCACCCGCGGTGTTCATGGATTTGATGAACCGTGTGTGTAAACCCTTCTTGGACCGTTTAGTTATTGTGTTTATCGACGACATCCTTATCTATTCGAAGTCGAGAGCCGAACATGCGCAGTGTTAGGGGAGGATTTTCCAATCCTAAGGATCACGGATCCTCAATTCTGTTTGAATTAAGGATCCTCAGAAGGTGTTGCAGGATCAGGATCCAGGATCCTCATTGTTATCCTTACACTAACGGTTGTCTACATTATATGTGAGCTTGTTTTGTAGGAGTATATGCATGGACCAAGTCTTACCGATATTCTTGGAGAATATGCCCTCAATATTCCGCACGTGCTTGGCCTTTGTGAACGTTATGGAGATCGTGGGAAGCTTGCACATTTAGCGGATAGTTAGTTATCTAGTTATTTCTAATTTTAAAAGGGGATAACAAGCTTAGATTAGAACAGATGGCTGATTTAGCTAACACACACACACTCTCTCAAGCTCTCGGCAATACATTGGCGATTTCATACACATTGCACTCTAGTGATCCTTGTAACAAGCTTGTTATCATCCCGAGTTGTAACAATCATTTGTTTAATTATAGTTGTTGATCGGTAGTTTCCATCACCCGAGGTTTTTTATGCCGGAGATCAACTCTTGATCAAGGGCTTTTTCCTCGTATAAATCCTTGTGTCACTTGTTCATTTCATTTGCAAGTTATCCATACAATTGTTCATTGATTCAAGCATCACACCTCACAACAAAAGATTTGGTTACATTATCCTTGCTTGATTTTTAACCAAAACAGTTTGGCGCCAACAGTGGGGCAATTGGTGCTTCACTCCTAAGAAATTTCTGTCTTTGTGATCATTCTGGTTCATTACAACCAAGAAGATGGATTCTTCAGCAAAGAGCACTTCAAGTTCCATGCCGGCAGTCACTTCTTCGCAAGGCGTTCCACCTTTGCCTCCACCACCTTTTGGATCTCAGAAGAATGCTGAGAATGTTGCAAAGAGACAGAGCCCCATTTTCCCAAAACCACCAACTTCTTCTGTTTCTTCTAATCCTACTAACAATGATCTTTTTACTTTGATTTTGCAGATGAGGGATCACATACAAGAGCAGGATAAAACCAACGAAAGGATCCTCAAGGAGATTGGTGATATCAAGAAACAGAAAAGATCAGTGGAGGATCATTCTCCATTGATGCCTAGATCGCTGAATTTCGACACTCCGGTCATAACCTCCCAGCATTCTGCAGCTCCGGATGTCCAATACCTGGGTGGATTAACAGGAATGCGTTCTGGATCATCGGCAATGACTCAGGCTCTAGGATCCTACTTTCAACCTTCAGGATCCTCTATTCAGCATCAAGGATCCTCCTTCCAGCATCAGGGATCCTTCACCAATTCAGGAGGATACATGGGGACACAGCCGGTTCAAGGATCCTCTCAGGTTCAAGGATCCTTTCAGGTTCAAGGATCCTCTCAGGTTCAAGGATCCTCTCAGGTTCAAGGATCCTCCTTTCAGCCTCAAGGATCCTCATCTCAGGTTTTCGGATCCATGGATTATCCTCCAAGACCCCCATTTACGACACATCAAGGATCCAACATCTTTCAGGATCAAGGATCCTTAAGAAGTATGCAACCTGGAAGTTCAGATGTTCATCAAGGAGACTTCATACCAATGCAGACCATTGCTTCTTCTGGTCCCTCAGTTATACCAGAATCTCATCAATATGGATTCACATCCGGAATTCCAAACATGAATCCTCCGGGAGGTAACACTTTGAATAATTCTTATACTACTAACCATAGATTTATGCAGGATACAGGTATCAACCAGGCTATGGCTAGGGAATTACAGAAACTGGAGGATATGATATCCAGTGTACCAGGAGTGGTTAAACCCATTCCTGAAATCCCAGATGGAAGCCACAGGATATCTCGTTTTGCACCACCTCTTTGTGATGCAGAAATCCCAAAAAGGTTCCAGATACCAACCATGAAGTTATATGATGGTTCAACGGATCCAGAAGAGCATGTGGCTCAATACAAAGAAAGGATGGAGATCAATCCAATTCCTGAAAGGTTAAAAGAGGCATGTCTATGCAAGGGTTTCGGATCCGCACTCACAGGATCAGCTCTTAAATGGCTGCTAAGTCTTCCCCCTTACTCTATTACTTCATTTGCTAATCTAGTTAACCTGTTTAATAGTCAATTCTCATGTAGCAGAAAATTTGAACGATTAACTAGTGATCTATATAGGGTAACACAAGGTCAAAATGAATCACTTAGAGATTATATCACTAAGTTTAGTAAAGAATCCTTGGATATTCCTAATTTGGATATTGCTACGGCTGTAGAAGCCTTCAAAATGGGTTTACTTAGGGATTCATTATTCTATGATGATCTTGTCATGACCCCTTGCAGGAATCTTGATGAAGTAAGAACCAGGCCCTTAGATTCATCCGGTTAGAGGATGATAAAAGGATCCAGGAAAGCCTGGTAGGATCCTCGAAGCAGGAAAAACAAGGATCCTATTTCAGGAACAACAAGTCCAAGTCCTACAACAAGTCTGATAACCAGAATGTGCATGCAGTAGAACAGGAAGAGGATGATGAGGATTATCCTCCAATTTCTGAATATTGTTTTTCTGTTGATAACAATGAACTAATCCTTACAATGCAGAACCTATGTGAAAAAGCAAGATGGCCTAGAAAAAGTGATAAACCAGCTGCAACAAAAGACAAATCCAAATGGTGTGCATATCATGAGGATTTCGGGCATCTCACTGAAGAATGTATTGCACTAAGAAAAATAGATTGGTTACTTGTTAAGCAAGGGGCATTTAAAGGAGCTTTTGGGGAGAAAAAAGTCAAGGATCCTGGATCTTGAAAGGGTTCCAGAAAGGGCTCCTGCCCCTCCAGCAGATGCACAAGTTATAAACTTCATATCCAGTGGATCAGACATTTGTGGTACTTCCTTTTCAGCAGCCAGGAGACATGCCAAGGAAACCAAGATGGATAATGGGGATAGACCCATCTGAACCTCTACTGTTACCCAGGATAAAGTTATAACTTTTGATGAGGATGATCGTGTTGATGTCCAGGATCCTCATCATGATGGTCTTGTTATTACTTTATTTATATCTAACCACTTTGTTCGCAGGATCCTAATAGATGGAGGAAGCTCAGTAAACATCATTCAGCTTGATGTCCTCAAGAAGATGAACATCCCTGAATCGGATATTGTGCCAAGATCCTTAGTTCTTGTGGGATTTAGTGGAGAAACCAAGAACACATTAGGGGACATCAAACTCCCCATCTATATTGAAGGACTTCATTCTTATCAAAAATTTTGTGTTATAGATTGCTTATCCTGTTGTAATGTTATCCTTGGCAGGCCATGGATACATGACATGAAGGCAGTCCCATCTACCTATCATAAATGTGTAAAGCTTCCTAGTCCCTGGGGAGTGGTAAAGATTGAGAGTGATCAACAAGAAGCTAATAATTGCTACACATCATCAATGAAGTCGACCTCAAGACCAAGGGAGCAATAGCAACTAAAGTATCCTCCAAGAGATGTCTTGGAGGCAAGAGAACAGGATGTGAAAGACATCCTTATGGATCCTCATGATCCTGAATCCAAGGTCTTCATAGGATCGGGGATCCTTAGCAACATTGAACAGGATTTGGTATCCTTCCTAAAGAGGAGAAAAACTACCTTTGCCTGGAAGCATGAAGATATGACAGGTATATCTAAAGATATAATTACTCATAAACTTGGTGTTGACAGGTCATTCAAACCAATACATCAAAAAAGAAGGAAATTTACACCTGAGAGGAATGCTATTATCCAGGAGGAGGTAGATAAACTACTCCGGGCAGGTATGATAAGAGAGGTTAAGTATCCAAGGTGGTTAGCCAATGTGGTTGTTGTTCAAAAGAAAAATGGAAAGTGGAGGGTATGTGTCGATTTTACTGATTTAAACAAGGCATGTCCCAAGGATCCTTTCCCATTACCCCACATTGGCTCCATGGTGGATGCTACCGCGGGTCATGAGTTGTTGACTTTTATGGATGCTTCATCTGGATTTCAACAAATTCAGATGGAACCATCTGATCAAGAGGATACAGCCTTTATGACCCCAACTAGTATATATTGTTATATTGTTATGCCATTTGGACTAAGAAATGCATGTGCTACTTATCAAAGGCTAGTCAATATGATGTTTAAGGAACAAATTGGACACACTATGGAGGTCTATATAGATGACATGGTGGTTAAGTCCAAGAAAGCTGAGGATCACCTTAGAGACTTGGAGGAAGCATTCGATATCCTTGATAAATTTAATATGAAACTAAATCCTTCCAAGTGTCACTTTGGTGTTAAAGCAGGAAAATTCCTAGGCTATATGGTGACAAAAAGAGACATTGAGGCAAGTCCAGAGCAAATCAAGGCAATTGTGAACATAAAATCTCCTGCCAATGCAAAGGATGTGCAAAGGTTGACAGGCAGGATCACAGCCTTGAACAGGTTCATATCCAAGTCATTAGAAAAGTGCAAGGAATTCTATGACATATTGAGAAAGAACAAGAAATTTGAGTGGACTGAAAAGCATGAAAATGCTCTCAAAGCCCTTAAGGATTACCTATCCTCAGCTCCTGCCTTAATGAAACCAAAAAGAGGGGATATATTATCCTTATATCTGGCGGTATCCTCTAGAGCAGTAAGCGCAGTCCTTGTTAAGGATCACCAAGGTACACAACATCCTGTCTATTATGTAAGTAAGAGTTTGCTTGATGCTGAATCCATGTATTCACATTTAGAAAAACTTATCCTTGCTTTGATTATGGCATCTACTAAATTAAGACATTATTTTGAAACTCATGCCATTATTGTTAAGACTAATTTTCCAATTAAGAATGTTCTCAGGAAACCTGAAATGTCAGGAAGGATGGCTAAATGGGCAGTGAAGCTCAGTGCTTATGATATAAGATATGAACCTAGAACTACCATTAAATCCCAAGCCTTAGCTGACTTTGTGGCAGATTTCAGTAGTGACTTGCAAAGGGAAGCTGGTTAGAAGTCCAATAGCTTGAAGAAACTAAGGATCCTTGGATACTCTTCACTGATGGAGCCTCTAATGTCAAAGGAATAGGACTTGGAATACTACTAAAATCGCCACAGGGGGACATAATACCCCACTCAATAGCTTGTGAGTTTCAAACTACTAACAATGAGGCTGAATATGAAGCCTTGATAGCTGGTTTGCAAATTGCCAAGCATATGAGGATCAGGTATCTTGAGGTACATGTAGATTCATTGTTAATTACTAATCACTTTAATGGATCCTATGCTGTTAAAGGTGAAAAGCTAATCAAATATTTAGAGATAGTCAAAGAATTGACACTCTCTTTTGTTTCCTTTAGTTTGACACAGTTACCCAGAGAAGAGAATGCAGAAGCTGATGCATTGGCCAAACTAGGATCATCCTTGAAGATCTCAGAGGATATCAAGATCCCTATTATTCATATCCTAACTCCTGCTATTGAGGATCATGTAGCTATGGAGATAGGAGAGGATTCTGCAATCATCCCTAGTGACGATACACAGTCTCATTCAGGATCATGGATCCTTCCAATCATGAGATATATCCAACATGGAGATATTCCTACAGGAGAAAACCCCGGGGCTTTCAAAATTAAGGTATCTCAATTTACAATATTGAATAACATGTTATATAAACGATCTCTTGCAGGACCATATCTAAGATGTATTGAGGATCCTGAAGTCCAAGAAGTTATAAAGGATTTTCATGAAGGAGATTGTGGAAACCACACTGGGGCAGGGCATTGTTCTCAAGGATCCTTAGAACAGGATACTATTGGCCTACTATGAAGAAGGATGCTATAGATTATGCCAAGAAGTGTGATCCTTGTCAAAGACATAGTAACATCCTTCACCAACCAGCAAAGCTCTTGCATCCTATATCCTCTACTTGGCCATTTATGAGATGGGGAATGGATATAGTTGGTAAACTTCCCAAGGCACCTGGTGGAAAAGTGTTCATGCTTGCTATGACTGATTACTTCTCCAAGTGGATAGAGGCTGAAGCCTTTGCTCAAGTCAGATAAAAAGAAGTGATATCCTTTATTAAAAGAAACATTATTACCATATTTTGTATTCCTTCTGAAATTGTTTGTGATAATGGATCCCAATTTATTGGGAATAGAACTACTAACTTTTGTGACAGCTGGGGGATTAAGATGATAACATCAACACCAGTCCACCCACAAGCTAATGGTCAGGCAGAATCATCCAACAAGATCATCATCGACAACTTGAAGAAGAAGCTTGGATCCAAGAAAGGAAAGTGGGCAGAAGAACTACCTTATGTACTATGGGCTGATAGGACAACTCCCAAGAATGCTACTGGTCAAACTCCATTTTCTTTAGTATTTGGAGCATAATCAGTGATCCCTACAGAGATGGTGGTTCCTACTGCAAGAACAAGCATCCGTGATCCTGAAGGAAATGCTGAAAACTTAGTTCAAGACTTGGATACCATAGAAGAACTCAAGGATTTGGCGAGGATAAGGATGGCTAGTTATCAACAAAGGATGGCTGGAGCCTATAATAAGAATGTCAGGATCAGGAAGTTCCAAGTTGGCGATATGGTATTAAGGAAAGCATTTCAGAATACCACCAATCCTGCTGATGGCAAGTTAGCACCAAAGTGGGAAGGCCCCTATCTTATTGAAGCTGAAGCAGGAAAGGGGGCATATCGATTGTTAACCATGGAAGGAGATTTACTACCAAGAGCTTGGAATGCTGTCCACTTACAAAGATACTTCATGTAATAAGGATCCGAGATCCTCAACTGTTTCAGTATCCAATGTCCATGAAGGATCCTTAGAGGATAGTTGATCCTCATTCTGGTAATGATCCAATTCTAATCTATTTAATTCTTTAATTATCTTATATACAAGGAGAATGATCCTGCATCCTTTATCCTTCTTTCACTTAGTTCTGAGTTTTGCAGAAGCTTGATATATCCTTAGCAAAGGATCGAGTACCCACAGAAGTCTCCAGTTTTTTGGGCTTGTCCCCTGTTTTTTGGGCTAGTCCCCAGTTTTTTGGGCCTGTCCCCAGTATCGCCAGTAGCGCACGATGATCCTGGTGCAGTTCATGGCAATGGGACCAGTACTCACTTCAGGGGCTGACAATTTCATTGTACTGGCTGTATTCAGGATCCTACGTATAATGGTAGACGTACCATACATCTGTTCCTAAGGTTTCTAACGTTTTCACGTTAGCTAAGGTTTTGGCATTTTCATGTCACTAAGTTTGGATAGTCGCCAGTGAGGGCCATACTCCAGTTTACACAAGATCCTTTGGGCTTATCCCCAGTTTTTCTTTTTGGGCTTGTCCCCAGTTTTTTGGGCTTGTCCCCATGTTTTTGGGCTTGTCCCCAGTTTATTGGGCTTGTCCCTAGTTGCTAACTCTTCTCTTATATTGGCTTAGTCCCAAGTTATGCTCTATTTCAGGTTTTTGAAGCTAAACAACTAAGGATCCTTTATCCTAACCTTTCATTAAGGTTTTTCTTTTGGTTATCCTGATTGTAAATGTTAAAGGTCTAGGATCCTAACTTGGATTCTCAGGTATGATCCTTAATTACTTTGATTTTATTCATTATTTATATAAGTGACCCTTATCCTTTGACAACATGATACATGATCCTTGAACTATACTACTTTTCTTGAATTTGTCGATCATAGGATATTTGATCCTTGATCATATCCTAAACTTTTTGACATGATATGTTAAATCTTTGTTTTTACCTTATGAATTCAAATAAAGTAAGTCACAACGGTTGAAAGATCAAATATTCACAAAAATAACAACACATGATAAGCCAAAAGATTAAATTTTTATTTATTTATCGTAAGTTAACCCTTAAAGGTTGTCAAAATTGCCAACCCAAGTTTCTACCAATAAATCGTGGCCCGTCCACTTGGGTTGGCAAAGGGTGTCCATATTAACAAGTCTTAGTGCAGGAAATAAAAGCGGCAGGATAACAAGTGGTTTCATCCCCCAAACAGATGATCCATCCACCACCCATTATCCTACCTATTGTCCAAGGATCCATGATCCATAACCCTAAAAACTATTGTTCAAGTACCAACCAGCATTGTTCAAAAAACATCACAACCAAAAAAAATTAACATCCTAAAAAATGGGCTCCGGTCGCGTCTAGATAAATCCATCATTGCCCATTTCTGCAGCTCACACCTTGGCCGCATCACCATCACCACCAGCATCAGCACCACCAGCTTGATCCTTCCCGCTGCCACTTGCCTCAATCGCCAAGACCTCAGTAGCCTCCTCTTCATCGTCTAGCTCAGCCAGCTTAGCCCTCCAGCCCTCCTGGTCCCAAGTGGTCCTGTCGAAGTCAGGATCCTCAGCCTCCTTAGCCATTTGCAGCTTGATCTTGTACATAGTGATGGCAGCAAAGACTTTAGCATCCTCCATCACCTCATGCTTCTCGTGATCAGCATTAATTTGGGCCATGACCACCTGCTTCTTCGCCAAGTTCAGCTCTTTCTCAAGGGAATAGATGGTTTGGTCCTTAGCCAGGAAGAACTTTTGGAACTCTAGATGCTTCTGCTCAGCCTCTTCAACATATGCGTCAAAAAGCGTCTGGATCTCGGCGAATTTCTGCAAAAAGACAAGGTAAAGTTCAGGATCCGTTATCCTCAAATGGGCAGGATACTCAGTCAGGATCAAGGATCCTTACCTCAGAGAAATATTCCTCAAACTAGTGACGGATGAGGGGCAGGCCTTAAAGGTTGTCAGCTTCAGTGGCCTTCCTCTTCTTTCCTCCCTTGGAGGTGACAGGCTTAGGCATTGGGACGCTTGGGCTAGCAGCAGACTTCTTCTTTCCGGACCGGGGAGCCACAGTGCTGAGATCACTGACACTGAAGCGGGAGGCTGACTTTGAAGATTTTCCAGCACCTACAAACAACGAATAACAGATAAGTATCCTTTACATAAATTTATTTACTTACATATAAGTTTAAATACTTACTTGACATTGTGACTAAACCGGAGGATACTTCTTGTGAATCCTTTGTGTTTGCTTAAAATGATCTAACTGCAGGATCAAGATTCCAGAAAGCAGTAATCCTTTCTTTGGTTGCAGGTGATGGAACGATATGAGAGACTGAGATAGCTGCACAAAAAACAGAGAAGGATCAGTTATCCTCAACAAAAACAGAGTCATCCTATGATCCTTCTATAAGGATCCTATATCCTACCATGGGTGGTCCACGTTTTGGGGAGATATTTCCCATCAGGGATAGAATCCCTCCTAACAAAGAAGAATCGCTTCTTCCAATTAGTATCATTCTTTGTGATCTTGAGGATTGGGTGAGCAGCACCGAGTTTGTTTTTGAACAGGTAGCGATGTGATCCATGGCTTACAAGGTTATACAGCTCCGCCTATTCTGATATCCCTATCTCTACGCCCTCTTGCTCAATGATTTTCTCTAGGGTATATAAAACTCTCCACATCATTGGCATGACCTGAATGTAACACATGCCGGTAAGAGAAAAGAAGGATTCAGTGAAGTCAGGGAAAGGATAGGAGTATCCTATCAGGAATGGGGTAGCCGGAAAAGCAACCCAAGTTTCAGAAATAAAGTCGCTTTTGGCAGTAGGGTCAAAGGGCTTGAAGACGGTGTCCGCCGGACAACAGTAGCGGATCCGGTCGATCTCTGGATCGGTAAAGCAGTAGCGTTCCTTCGGAGTATTTTTGATAATACCTTGGCTTTTCAAAGGACTATCTTTTTGATGATCCTTGGCGGGGGATGATCGTAGTTTCATTGTGATCTAAAGACTTAGAAGAAGAACAGACTAAGAAGATGAAGAGAGAAGGAAGAGAGAAGTACCTGATCAATCTTCGAATAAGGATTTAAAGGGAGTATCGCTCGAATTTAAAGAACAGTTCGCTATACATTCGTTCGTTTACAGGGTAAGCCAATATAGTTCATATTGTTCCTTATTTTATATGCTATATTTCGGATGTTAAAAAAATTGTTGTAGCAAAAATAAAAGAGAAATAATAGAGGGACTACTTTTGTAACTCCCAAAACCAAATTTGACCTCCATCTTTTCAACATTTCACTGAAACCACACCCCTGTTCCTTTCCCGCCCACTTTCACTCTCTTCTCCCACACGCCACCACACACCGCCGCTAATGGCGGATTCCGGCACCACCACCGCCGTAACAGAATCATCACTCCTCTCAAAGCTCGAATCCTCCACCGATCTCACAAACATCCACCACCTCTTCCTCTCACACCTCCACCCATTCTCCCCAGTCCTCAACAAAAAACCACCAAAAGCTGACGTCACCACTCTCCGATCACTCGCAAAGCAGTTCTTATCATTCCTCAACAAATCCTTATCACTCATCCCCAAACGCCTCAACGAAACCCCCAAAATCGACTCTCGTTACGCCTCACAACTGTTCGATACTTACAGGCTTTGTATCGATTGTTTGGAGGCTGTTTCATCGCAGTTGTCGTGTAAACCTTGCACGATTCAGGTTCAGCGTGCTCGGTTTATGAATTGTTGTGGAAATTGGGGGAGATATGATGAGGTGGAAGCGGTAGGGGTGGCTGTGCTAGGGTTTGTAGGGAGTTTGTGTGGTAAGAGAAGTGGAATTGGAAGTGGAAGGATTGTTCCGGAAGTGAGGAAAGAGATCGAGGATAGGGAGATTGCGGTGTTGCTGCTCCAGGTGGTTGTCGCGCTTGTTAAGCGTGTTGCTAATGTTCAGAGTAAAGAGGAGCAGGAGTATCGTAGAGTGCTTTCGATGGTTGACGATATCCAGCCGTGGTTGAGGTATATTGTTACAGTTTGTTATAAGAATGAATAATGAAATTAGTTTAATTGATGTTTAGGAAATGATATTTTGCTTAGAAGCTATGGTAGGAACCCTAGGAGACATTGGCAGTTAGGTACACTGTACACATTCTTGTATATATGTGCTTTAACAGTGGAAGTTTTATTAAAATGAGTGAGTTTATGTGACAGGGTTATTGGTGTGGATGGATATGATAAGTTGCATAGGATGCTTGTGTCGTATATGAGCAAATGTGCTTATTTTATGGTTGGGGAGCTTGCAAGTTTTGATGTGAACTTGATTTGTAAATTTTGTGTTGAAACGTTTTCAGAGTATAAAAGACCGTCTCTGAATGATCAGATAGAAAAGGTGAGTTGCTATACAAGAGTTTATTTTACTGATGAGTGATGCCTTAACAAAGCTTGATGAGATGAACATGAAGTTTTATATTCATGTTTTTAATGCAGTTTGCTCACAAGATATGCAGTTTAGTATTTTCACAGCTGGATCATGAAGTTTTGGGCAGTGAAAAAGTACTAACTTTGGTGTTGGATACAATGGCTAATGAATGCGCGGTAATCCTCTAAGCTCGTTTCTCAGTTTTAATGCTTAAGTAAAGTTATGCATTTTTAGTTTCTGTTATATACTTTGAAGTGTGACGATTTGTTATGCAAAAAATATGCTAAGGAGGTCATCAAGGTTGGAATTTTGTGAGAGAACATCACGGTACTCTAGAGTATGTTTGTTTTGAGCGGTGCAAAGTACGTAGCTAAGTGAAAAAAGAAGTTAAACAATATATAATCCAAATCTACAACAGAAATGAAGTATCTACTTGGGTCGCTATGGAAAATCGAATCACCAATGATATAATGGCCAAAAATAATTTTATCACAACCTTAAGAACAATTTAGTTTTTTTTAATTGTTTGGAGGAACACTGCACACCATACATGATGTTTAAGTTAAATAGAAAGTCAGGTTGAGTAGATAGAGGATATTTGTATGAGGAAGATACATCACATGGAGATTCGAGGGAACACCGAACATAGTAAGAAGTCAAAACTGGTTGACCCAAACATTATGATAAAATTTGGATAGAAAAATGAAATGAAGAATTGGATCATACACATATATACAAATGAATTATCAACTTCATAAGAAACACAATCCTATTTCTTGACAAACATTCACTCAATCGTGTCATGTGTACATTGTCATTGCCTCATTGGGGACTGGGGAGAGTTCTAAGTTTATTTGAACATTTATACGCAATAAAACTATAAATTTAACTAAATGTAATCTTTATGCATTGCATTAATCTCCTTTGTCAACAATAATTACAAAAAGCTTAACTATATGTTTGTCAGGTTGGCAAGGAAAAGGCTAACGTTGATTTTCTGGAACTTGTTGTTTATTTTGCCATGAAATGTCGCAATGCGACTGCATATCCTCGTGATGCAGTTGCATCTCACTTTAAGAAACTGGCAAATTACTTTTCTCAGGTATGCATATATGTTCTTGAGTGTATTTTTTTTTTAAATTTAAGTTTTTCTAGTATTTGTTAAAGAGTCCAGTTTTAGTAACAAGCTAACAACCATTTTGCAGGTCAATTTATCAATGATTGATATGATCATGAGGCTTTATGCCATCACATTTTCTACGGGTGATTTGAATTACTATTCAAGAGGTGGTAACTCCAAAGACATTTCTGTCCCCAAACTTTTGCTTGATGTGGAGAATCAACTTCAAAGTTTAAGAACCTCTATCACCGCACATACGGGGACTTTCATGCGCTTTTATTTTAACTCTTTAAAGTTTTTGTGTGAACCTCTTTCTGAGTTGATACAGTCTGAGCGTAAAGGCATACTTTGTGGATTTGGTGACATGTCAAATCCTATCAAGCTATCTAACATTGAACAGGTTTTCCAACAGTTTAGACTTGTGTTTGATGCTTATTGGTACGTCTATAAGATGTTGATGCATGTAGTTTGTTTTAATAACTTTTAAGTTAAACATAAACATCCCTTTGACATTATCTTCTCTTTGGTTTATGGATGCAGTAAATTTGAACACGAGAAACACGTTTATGAGGACAACAGCCGAGCTGTACTGGCTGTAGCTACTGCTTCTTTCACACTCTCGTTTACTACAAAGCAAAGTTTTGAGGTTTCATTTCAAATGTAATTACATGTTATGCTGTTGGTCATCTTGTATACCGAGCTTATCTTATTTTTACTCATTGCAGGAAAGTACCGCTTATCTCAAGGAGTTAATTTCAGCCAAATGGGTTCAACCTAACGGATTGAAATATCTGTATGCATCTTTGCACAATGTCGGGATAGTTTTGTACAAAGCTAATAGATTAAAAGAGGTACGTTACATATGCATACTGTAACCTAAATCTTTAATTATATTTAAACACATATATATATTTTTTCTGACTGATGGTGCATTCTGTTTGTAGGCAACAAAGTCATTTGATTTATGCTGTCAAGCAGCATGGAAGTGTGTAATGAATTATTGTAAATTGTTTGTTTCAAGTAAAGATGAGTCTACAAGTGACCTCTCAGAGGATGCCATAGCTGTTTTTGTCACAGAAACTTGTGCAAAAAGTGCTTTTTTGTTGGATATACTTTACCAATGTGGTACCAGTAGTGAGGAGATATGGATGATTTTAACTGATTTTTTTGAAAGTTGGTCTGCTGCTCAAAACTGGTTTGACAAGATTCCAATTCCAGTAGCTCTTGTTAAACAATGGGCGAAGGTAAGTAACAAAACACTGCCTTTATATATACATACACTAGAGATGGCAACATGAGGTCAGCTGGGTTGGTCAATATTAGAGCTAGGGTTATAATATGTCATTAGTCAGAGGGTATTAGATGTAATTTGTTTTCTTATTTATAATCTCTTGTAATCTCTCAATTAACACACAATAATACAATACATCGTTATCTCAATTGTCAACGGGTCAAAATGGGTTGGATTGAGTTGACAAGTCACTTATTTGTCAGAAGTTTTTTCAGCTTTTTAAAGTGATTTTTGTTTCGGATATAGTTACTAAAGTTAAATTATTTTAGTGATAATCTAACTTTATTAAATATAATGATTTAGGAGGTGCTAGTGTGTTGCACAATAATATACACTTTAGATGAGTTTCAATTCATTGGACCTGTTTCATTTTAGTTATTTTTGATTTGACCCGTTTGACATGTTAGTCATAACACATAACATGAATTGCATCACCTTTGCTATCTGATATTCTTTGCTTGTAGATATTTTGTAAAGAAACTAAGGATCTGGAAGATGGGTGTAGGGTTCGAACCATATATTCTATGGTGTCATCTTCTTTGAAAATGTCAAAGGAAACTCTTGGTTTTCTATTAGAGCAGGTTCTCTCTCACTCCCTCTTTCCTCTCATGTATATGTGGTGCACACGCACACACATGTATCTCTTGGTTTAAAAAAGCGAGCTTGAGGCGTGAAGCGCCCGAGGCGTTAGGAAAAACGCTTTTTTTGCCTTGAAGCGTTATTTGAAGTGAAGCGTTTCGAGGCGACGCTTCAGGCCCAATCAGGTCAGATTTGGGTTTTATTTGGGCCCAATATTTCAAATCAGCTCCAATAGGGTTTCATACGGGGCCTAACAGCTTTTAATCAAGTCAGATTTGGGTTCTTTACCCTAAAAAACGAGTGTTGATGGAGAAATACGTACTTGCTTATGATGATTATTGATTAGGGACTATTATTTTATGTTTATGTTTTAAGTGTGTTTCGGCTTCAATGTATGTTTTAACTATGTTTTTTACGTGGTTAAGTGTGTTTTATAATCATGTTTTTGTTTTTATTATTGAGTAACAAGTAGAATCTGTCATATTGATGTGTACAAATATTTATTTATATATATATTATTTTTTATTTTGAGCACCTCACATACGTGAAGCTCTCGCCTCACGCTATTTTAAACCAAGGACTGAATCTCTTATATAGTTTTTTTTTACAATCCCATTTTATGTTCTTATGCTATTATGGTTTCATAATCTTTTCATGAGTCCTTTATTGTAGATTTAACTATTGAGATACGTTTCTTTTGTTCAGGAGCTTGAAGCTTATAGGGAAATACAGTCTCTTAATCCTGAATTATGTAAAAAAATGCAAAAGATCATCTCTAACATTCTTTTAGAAGATATCTACAGTACAAAGGACAATTTGTTAAATAAATCTAGGATTCTCATTGCAAAAGCAAGGGAATTAAGAGCATGTGGAGTTGAAGGTCTAAATGAGTGCATTGACATTTTGTCTGAAACAATATCTACTATGGTCAGCTACTTTCATTCTAAATTCTACTTTCTTATCTTCTCATTTTTATTTTAGTTTACCGATATAAAGTGACTTTGCAACTAATCCAGAGTGATATGTACAACAAGAACAAGGAAGCCTGTGGTCCGGTTTGTAATTTGTTAGCTGAGGCGTATTGCTTACATGCATTGTGTACCCAAGAGGCAGAACCAAACTCTAAGGTACTACCTAACAAAAGTAAATATTAATGTTTCAGGCGTTGTAGTTCATTCATACACATGTATCACATTAATGAGGTGGCAGTTTTGAACCGCTTACTTACGCCTGAGTCAGTATGGGTTATGTTTTATCTCAAATGGGCCAAATAAGCGTTCGTGGTCAACCCAGCCTGACTTGTAACAAAAAAATGTCGTGTTTAAAATATCATGGCCTTGGTTTTAAAAAGTGCACCTCAGGCGCTGAGGCGCAAGTGTTGGGGCTTTTTTGGTCAGCGCCTAGAGTAAATACTAGAAGTGCTCAAAAGGCGCAAATTTTAGGGTTTTTTGATGCTTTTGTCCTGAGGCGTGCGCTTCATGTATCTGAGGCGTTTTGATGCTGAAAAATGTTGTGCTTTGGGTTTGTTGGTTTGTACATGTAGGTAAAATGGTATAAAAACCTTACTTTTAGCTATATTTTGGGTAAATGAAGCTAAAAACCTATGGGATATATAAAATTATGTATATAATCACCTTGTGCCTCAGGTACGAAACGGCATGTTAGCCATGGTTGAGCCAACAGGTTTTTGCTCTTTGTATTTACTTTTTTTGGTGCAAACAGGTTTTTGTTCAAGATATTGGCTACGCTTTAAAGCTATGGTTGGGCCAAGAGCATTCCCAATCTGTTAAACAAACTGATAAGGTGTATCATAATACCCTTATCTTGCTGTACCATGTTGGTGATTTGTTATCTCTTAAGGTTTGTTTTCTCGTTGTCCTTGTTACTTATTTTTTTTTTATTATGTGTGCCTCATTGAGTCATTGTTTGTAATGTCTTTTGTTGTAGGGCTATATGGACATTCATTCTGACATATATGAGCTGATGATCAGATATTGCACTTGCAAGAATGTTTCTTTAAAGGAGTGTTTGGCCATGCTCTGGCAAAGTAAAAGCCTTAGTCACGCCCTTTGCACTTCACATGTAAACGATGCGTTTATTTCGACATTTTCAAGGCACTGCAAATCGTCAAAGTCTATGGAGTTTTGGAAAAGTTGTATGGAGAAATCAAAATCTCTAGAAGTTGGTTTTCAACAGTGCTTTTCAGTTATCTCTACTCTTTCTTCTCCAAGCTCTTGTAAACATGATCATGCAACCGGATATGCACATTTAACAACTGATGTTATCAAGAAGACTGCTTTTGATCTCAGTAACAGTGTATGATTCTTATTATATGGTTTTTGTTTTTTTTTAATTTCATAACTGATTAGTTTGCTAAATATGATTACAAAAACTATGCTATTACAGTAGTAATCTACTTCCTAAATAAGCAAACGATTGATGGGGTTTTATGCATTGATATACACTTCGAATTTCAACCAGTTTGTTTTATCGTTAAATCTTTTGGCTTCAACTATTTTGACCTTTTAAGGTGAAACACTTACCAAAATTGAATTATTTATAAGTAAATTGGTCAAACTTTTCACCTATGGTTTTTTGTGATTACATCTGGAATGTGATACTTTTGCTAATCTTTTATCCACATTCACTTCTTATTGTAGGTTCCTGTGACAAGCAAGTCATTGTTTCTTTCTTCAAACTTGTATTATGATTTGAGTGAAAAAATGATATCAAAGGGATCCATGATCGAGGTACATTTATCAAATGCTGGTGTCATATTTTAACTTATTTTAGTCTTAGTAGATTTTTTTGTGTGCAACTTAACCTTATTATTTTCTAACAAACTGCCCCTTCTTTGTAGGCTCTTTTATATGCCAAAGAAGCCCATCGATTGCGCATGAAACTTTTTCAAAAGAATTTCATATACACACTTGAGCAACACAACGATATCATTGGTGATAATGGGGAAATAGTTCAGAAACGTGGATATGGACTCAAGACTTTTCACATGCAAACTTCAGTAGCTACCGGAGCTTGGTCAAACAATAAGGGTTCAAGCGACTTTGACTTTATTCTGACCCCATGGAATGTACTTCGTTGTTACCTTGAAAGCATCCGTCAGGTGGAATTTTTAAATTTAAATGGTTTTCTAACTTTTTCAAAAATTTTAATTTATCAAATTCTTGTTAATATTTGGTTGATGTAATCCAGGTAGGAACTATTCAAGAGATTGTCGGTAATGGATCTGAGGCTGAATCTCTTTTTCTTTGGGGAAAGAACATTTCTTCTTTCCAAAGCTTGCCGATCTTTTTAGTTAGTTTTTCTACTGCTTTAGGTATGTAATTTTATTTTATTTTTTTTGTTTTATTGCATGTTTATTAATCTAGTGACATCACTTGCTCACTTAAGAACCACAAAGACGTACAACTCTACAAGTGCCCTGCATGTATATTATATAATATAAATGCCACTACTTTTCGGACCATAAGTAGTGAAAAGGCAAATTGGGTGGGTCAAGCGGGTGGTCAAGGTTGGTTCAGGACAAAATGGGTAAATTTTTGTATGATTTATCACAAGTCATGTTAGGTTGACCGTTGATCAAACAGACTTTCTATCGAAATTGTTGAATTCTAATCAGAAGTTATGAAGTTTAATTACAAAAGTTGTCTGATATAAATAAGAGTAAAAGTACACGGATGGTACCTGTGGTCAACCAAAATTTTGGATTTGGTCCCTAACTTTTCAAAAGTACACGCATGGTCCCTGTGGTTTGCACTTTGTAACACATTTAGTCCACAGCTAACAAATATAAAGGTTTTAGCATGTCCAAGTTAGGGCCTAAATGCGTTACAAAGTGCAAATCACAGGGACCATCCAAATATTTTGGCAAAAGTTGGGGACTAAATGCATTACAAAATGCAAACCACAGGACCGTTCATGTACTTTTTTAAAAGCTAGGGACTAAATCCAAAATTTTTGTCAACCACAGGGACCATTCGTGTATTTTACTCTATAAAAAATTAAATTGGTTGAAATTTCTACCTTTACCGAGTAGTATTTGCAAAATATTATTTTTGTGTCCAATCTACCGTTTATAATTGTTAGATGCTTCCACTTGTATATGCCAACTGAATTTGATCTGTTTTTTTTCAGGCAAACTATACTGTAAACAACAGTGTTGGCATTTAGCTGAAAAAGAATTGGAAAGTGCGAATCATATGCTGGTTGATAGCTTCAGTCTCGTTTCTTGCTTGAAGTGCAAGTTAATCATGGAAGCTACAGTTGGCAAACAATTTGGCGATCTATTCAGAAGGCGTTTTAATAGCACAGATGTTAATAAACTTGATGGATTATCAAAAGCCGAAAATTTCTATAGATCTGCTTTAGAAAAACTGAAGCTTTCCGAATGGAAAAACTGTATTAGTTACCCTAAGGAAACCATTTCAACAAACACAATGTTTTGTGATAGATTTTTAGTTGGCGGGAACGATAGCATTTCATCTGATTGTCAAAATCACGAAGAACAAGAAGCAATCCAACCGAAAGTAACTAGAAGGGGTAGGAAAACCGCTATAAGTTTGCCACAAGAGCAAAGGTTGACTTCTAGAGTCACTAGATCCTCTAAGCAAAAGAATGAAAATGCTCAAAGTGAGTTTAAGGGGGTACAAAAGTCAAAGGGTGACCACATTATTTCTTGTGGATGTGAGGTTACATGTGTTTCCGATGAAATAAATTGTTGGCATTGTGTTCCTTTTGGAGTTATGAAATCAGCATCGGTTACAAGTGTTATACAGATGAAATGGGAGTGCACTCGCAGGCGGCTTTTGGTTAAACTTCTCATCGGGATAGGTATTGTAAAACTAACCTGAAGTTTATTACCTTTTTTTGTTATAAAGACGGTGTGTTTTTGTTTTGAACTGTTTAATCCTTTACGTTTTCAGGAAAATGTTTGTGGGCCCATGGCGAAACTCAAAGAGCACATGATATATTCTTGGAAAGCATATCTGTGCTGGTCAACAGAAGCACGTTTCACCCGTCAAAATTTAAGATTTCATTCACTTTTTTGGGAGAGTTAATAAAACAGAATGTGATTGGAGACATGCTTGCAATTGAGCATGCATCGTTACTCTACAACATATGTTGGTTTTCTTTAAGAAGCTCTTGTGACAATGGTACAAGGTACTGTTTTTTAATCATAAAATGTCTATATGTTTTAAATGTTATCTAGTTGTTTGTTCATCTTATAATCTATGTATTTTACTATTTTTTTTGGAGAAATGATCTGATATTTGTTGGTATTCTTATTGACTAGTAAAAGTGCTTTTCTAGTTTCATCAACTGCTATATAATAACTAAAGAGTTAAAGAATTGAATATGTCTCTTGATCTTACTGTTGTATCATCTCTTTTAATTTGTTTTCTATAGGAACCGCTCTTGTGACATGTCTTTCATTCCCATACCCATAGTAGTTTTCGGTTTAAAGCTATCTTTCACAGTTTGCCGTGAGGTTCCTGAACTTTTTCAAAAGGTAATTACAATTATAGTTTAACACAGCCGTCATTTTAATCCTTTTGACAAAATTTAGTTATACATTCCAACTGTGTTTGACTTTGGCCATTGATGTTGATGTTGCAGGTTTCACGATTGTTAGCAGTTCTGTATACACTTGCTCCTTCAATCGAAACTTTTTCTATGTTGACTTCTTCTAGCAGTTCGTTATCAGAGAGTCAATGGGCGGCATATTTCCATCAAGCGTCACTAGGAACACATGTTAATTATCAGTTATTTTCTCGTCTCAGGAAGCAAAAAGATCAGAATACTATGGATGGCGATGTAAGGATTTGGAAAAAATAAATGTTTTTATTGTTTTTTTTAAAGCATTTAATAAATGTTCATATGCTGGTGCATTTTACAAAAAAAAAAAAAAAAAATTGTTTTATCCTCTCTCTAGTGATTTCTTTAGCTTAAACTTCTGGTTAAGTTTGGATACTATTTTTACTACAAATAAACCAGTGTAAATGAGATACTATTTTTACTACAAATAAACCAGTGTAAGCTTTTATATTTTTTATGTCTTGTAACACACTGTGTGTGTGTATTTGGCCTTACATGTTTTTAATGACAAGAATAAATATCCAAGTTATTTTATTTAAATTAATACACATTGTGATATTTGTCACGACGATGAGCCAAACAATGCAAATCACTTCAATCAAAATTAAAATAATCTCTGCATTTAAACCTTTTTGCTAGTGAATCAAGACACAATGTTCTACCTTTGTTGATAAATGTCTAATCTATTGATCCAAAACTTACTAGGAGCCACACAATTCTTAAAAACTTTGTATATATTGGGTTATACATCCTTAAAAAGCTGTTCTTTTATGTGTATGTATACAAATTGTTACTGAAATTTGAAGGTGAACCCACCTTACAATTTAACGCATTATTATTCATGAAACGTTTTATAGTGATTCCGGATTCTATTCACAAACAGTTAACCACTTTTTTCTGTTTTGTACATTTTAGACGATGCATTTAATTGTGTCACCAAATTTTGTTTTCAGGGTTCTTTCCCATCCAGCTCAACTCTTCTCAGCTTGCATAGGTACGTGTCTTGCCTCTTCAGTCCTCACTAGAGGTGGCAAAACGGACGGGTTGGGTAATATATCAAACAAATAGTTTATTTGTACCATTTGGGTCAACACCCAAAGCACTTGTCAATTGTTCTTTTCATAGTTGTTAATGTTAAGTCTGGGTACGAGATTCACAAATTACTTCTATTAACTTTGTGAATGAAAAAACTTGATCACAAGGACTCAATATTTAAAGACTAGACATCCTAGACTAATACGAATTCTATTTCTTCTTTAACTCAAATACTAAACAACACTTATCTAAACAAATAATAATAAAACTAATAACTTTAATTATTATTTTACTCGTTTAGTCCGTCTTAAGATCTCTTCCAGACCACCCCTTTGAGATCAACTGAACCTCCCTGTTGATGTTGTAATTTTTATCAGTTAATAGCGAATAGCGGACAATAGCAACAAGCTACCTACCTACACGCTACGTAGCGATAGCGATGAAATAGCGGGCGCTATTTTATGTTTAGCGACACACCATAAGAAAATTTTAGAAATATCTTATATGTATATGATATCCAAATACACTATTTTATACGTATCTTTAACAAAAAACTAAAATCCCGCAATTTTATACCTATTAAATCCTGCTATTTATATTAAAACAGAAAAAACCTAAAGTCCCGCTATTTACCAGCTATGTAGCCGCCAAAATCAGTTAGCGACACATGAGCGCTTCGCTAACGCTATTCGCTATTGTGCCCGCTATGAGCGCTATTAACAGCTATGGTTCTTTTTATAAAAAGTTAAGTGTGTCATATATGATTGCAAAGATTATACTATAACAGCAATAATTTAATTTTTCAAATAAATTGATAATTGAGGTTTTATGTGTTTACGATATGCTATCAACTATTAAGGCTTTTGACCCAACTGATTCGTTTTTAGTTTTATCTTTTATTTTTTGAGTTTACCTGTTAAATCTGTTAGACAAAACATAGCCCGAATCAACCTGTCTACAAGCAATGAACAGAAATTGCCACATAAGCAACACGGTCTTTTAACACTCATTTCTGCAGGCTGGCACCTGAATCTCTTCTGGATCTTGAAGAATTCGTATTGAATTTTTTTCAAGGTCTTCCTCGCGCAACCATTATCTGCATTAGTGTACTTGGAGATGATTACGCCAGCTTGCTGAGAAATTTATTACTCTATGAACCTACTCATTCATGGATAATGTTATCGCGTCTGAATCTAGACTGTGCACCTATAGTCGTTATTTTGCCCATTGTTTCAATTTCAGAAGGTAACTAACTAACTACACATGTTCACGATCGTATATTAACTTGCATTTGAACTAATTTGTTGCCTGCTTGAAACCTTTAGGAAGTGAAGATGATGAAGATTCAAGTTCCGGTAACTTATTTGAAAAAAAGAGTTCTGATAAACCATGGCATTGTCCATGGGGCCGCACCGTTGTTGATGATATCGCACCATTGTTTAGAACAATTTTGGAGGAAAGTTATTTATCGGCATCTGGATTCCTCACTTTGGAGAATACCAATCAAAACAGGTTAAGATGGTGGGATCAAAGACGAAAGCTTGATCAATGGCTCGGTGATCTTTTAAGGTGAGGGTCCCTCTACTTTTGGTCATAAATGTGGTGATTTTGGCCCACTTGATAGCCTAAGCTAGAATTGGGTTATGATTTATCATTATTGGGTTAAATGGATTTAGTTAAAAAAAATTAGCTTAAAGGGAAACAGACTGAAAGTTATTCAGGTGCTGTTTGTTTTTTCTGTGGCAAAAGGTCTGCAGTCTGCGGACCACATCTGCAGGCATCTGCAGGAGAAGAGGTGGACCAAATGTCTGCAGTCTGCAAGGAGAAGAGGGTTTGTTTTTTTTTTTCTACAAAACCTCTCCACACTTCACACACAATACTCTGCCTCTCTCTCTCTACAAACACACTCTCTCTCTAGAATCTGCAACCACCACCGCCCAAAGCACCACCACCACCACCGCCGTCACACCACCGCTCTCTCTCTCTCTCACCGATCTCGCCGTCACACCTGGAGAAGCTCACCGATCTGTAACAGGGGGTGGTCTCTCTCTCTCTACGATCTCTCTCTCTCTTCTTTCTCTCTCTCTCTACGGTGGTGGTGGTGATGCCGGATCGGCTGGAGAAGCTCTCCGATCTGTAACAGGGGGTGGTCTGACTGGTCTCTCTCTCTCTCTTCTTTCTCTCTCTCTCTCTACGGTGGTGGTGGTGATGCCGGATCGGCTGGAGAAGCTCACCGATCTGTAACAGGGGGTGGTCTCTCTCTCTCTCTCTCTCTCTCTCTCTTCTTTCTCTCTCTCTCTACGGTGGTGGTGGTGATGTATCAGGTGGCGGAGTTATTTGGGGGGTTTTGGGGGTTTTGTCGGAGATGTGGTGGTGGCGGAGTGGAGGTGGTGGCGGAGCAGTGGTGTCTGAGATGTGGTGGTGGCGGAGATGTGGTGGCTGAGAGGTGGTGGTGGCGGAGATATGGGGCAGATGTATGTTTTGAAGAGGGTGAAGAGGTCTGCAGAGGTTAGAAGACTTGTGGACAGGTCTTCTTGGGGAAGAGGCCTCGCAGACGTTTTTGGTCTGCAGATCTTCAAGAAAACAAACAACCTGCAGGAACCTTATGTCTGCGCGCCTCTGCGCGACGCAGACATAAGTGCTCAGAAGAGCTTCTGGGCAAAAAACAAACACAACCTCAGTGTGTATTTATTTATCCTAACAGTCTCATAAATTGTTTTTACATGAAGAATGGATAAATATTGTAATGACATAGATTCTATTGTTTTATTTCACAAATAAAGTATTTATAAAGAAGAGTAAAATGCCATTTTCGTCCCTCAGGTTTGGCCAGTTTTGCAACTTTCGTCCAAACGTTTGTTTTTTCGTATTTGGATCCAAAAAGTTTGAAAACTTGCTATTTTAATCCGACTTGTTAACTCCATCCATATTTCTCCGTTAAGTCAAGGGTATTACCGTCTTTTTAGACATGTGTAAGATCCACCTCTTTTGACTTTATTTCTTATAGTGTTTTTTAGTTTAATAAAAAATGTCTAAAAAGACGGTAAGAAATAAAGATCCACCTCTTTTGACTTTATTTCTTATAGTGTTTTTAGTTTAATAAAAAATGTCTAAAAAGACGGTAATGCCCCTGGCTTAAGGAGAAAAATGGACGGAGTTAACGAGTCGGATGAAAATAGCAAGGTTTGAAACCTTTTGGATCCAGATGCGAAAAACAAACCTTTTGACGACGAAAGTTGCAAAACTGGCCAAACTTCAGGGGGAAGAAAATGACATTTTACTCTATAAAGAAAGAACAAAAAATGTTTTCTGGTCAACATAACAATCATTTATCTTTATGTACTATTAAAAAAATTTTAAGCTGTGTATATGTAACTAGTTATGAACATATTTTATGATGCTTTTGTTTCATTATCCTTAACTGAAATCTTATTTTATGATCTACTTGCTTTTCCCAGAGATATGGAAGATTTATGGTTTGGCCCGTGGAAGCACCTGCTGTTGGGAGGACCGTCAGATCACAAGCACTTTGATTTGTTACACAAGAAACTCAGAAAAGATCTTAAATCCAAGTGTAAAATTGATGTTCATGAAAACATCATAAAAGCTGTACTTAGAGGTGGTAGACGACAAGAAGACTGTTTATCAGAGTTGATAATGAAAAAAGGATGCTACGTTGGTGGAAGAGAACTCATTAATGATGGGAGCTTGTCCTCTTTAGTTTCTGATTTGTTGTTAAGCACAATGCACGAATTTGGAATAGAAGAGTATGTAGATAGAGAACCCGTCATTTTGGTGCCAGACTTTGACATTCAGGTTCGTAATCTTGTTATGTTTCATGCATTTTCTTGCAATTTTTATTTACTAAAAATGCCATTGTTTGTGACTCACTGACTTATGTGCAACCTGTTTTTTAATCTAAGTGGCGATACCCATTTGGTTAGTTTGTATTCCATAGGTGGCAAAGAAGCGGGTTGGGTACGGTTCAAACGAGTACTTTGTTAGTGTATGTCCAAATGGGTTGGGTTGGGTCGACACATACTTCTTGGCCATTACTTCCAAGTTTTAAAGCAATTTAGGAGGTTTTAAGCTGCATGTGACTTTTGGCCTGTTTGATCTGATGGACTCATTTCCATAATTCCATTAAAGCTAATGTATTAGTTTTTTTTTTTTTTTTTTTTTTCATTCTACCCATTGGATACACTTCAGGTTCGGCGTGTTTGATTTGGTCGGCCTCATGGCTGTCAATAGCGGTCGCTATGGTCGCTGTAGCGAACAGCGTAGCGTATAGGTCGAAGGTCGCTAGAGGGTATGTAGCCATGAATAGCGGGATTTCAGTTTTTTTTAAATATAAATAGCGATTAAATATAGCTATAGAGTAGCTGGATTTTAGGGTTTTGTTAAACATACATGTAAAATAGCGTATATACCAAGGTATTTTGATATAATATACATATAATTTTTTTCGTGTATCGCTATTTATAAAATAGCGCCCGCTATTACCGCTATTTGCTATGTAGCATATAGGTACTATACCACTATTTTTCCTTATTCTCCATTAACAACTATGGTCGGCCCATTTCCACTGTAGCTAATACATAGTTTTTTTCCATTTCACCAAAATCGAGTTTTTTTAAGGAAAGTTGATAGCTTTACTTACTTTTTTAAAAGGAACTTCTAAAACAGAACCTTACTTTTTTTAATTGACACTGCGACAATTTGTGGCATAGCCTTGATGGCAGAGGTGGTAATTGCAACCCGATTATTCTCGGAAGCGTGTCAATTTGGGCTGTATTTTATAGATAACAGATCTGACAGGTCATATGTAGTAATTGACCAAAAAAATAATAATTAAGCGGGTCGAACATGCTAGACGGGTCAAAGTTTCCCTGATATGTATTCATATGCTTGTAGTACCCCACTTGAGTTCTATTTTTAGAATCTTTCTTATTTTTATCAAATAATATAGTTTTGTAATCAGATTTAATAGGTTATGCATTTAAAGAATGTACAACTGTCTTGCTCGTTTTGATGTGACCCGATTACCCAAACCGCTTGTTTTGCCACCTCTACCGATTAAGCTTTATATTAAACGTTTTTTTTTTGTCTTGATTAAATCGGTAACATGAACATATTTTTGTCGTTGTTTGGTGTGTAGATGCTGCCATGGGAAAGCCTACCGATATTAAGAAACCAAGAAGTGTACCGGATGCCTTCAGTTGCCAGCATTTCGTGCACTTATGGTAGATGCTGTCATTCTCAGGAAAAAGACGGGAAAGATTCTTCACTCTTTCCTATGATTGATCCATTGGACGCCTACTATTTGCTGAATCCAGGTGGCGATCTTAGCAGCACGGAAGCTGAATTTGGTAATTGGTTTAAAGATCAAAATTTAGAGGTATGTGTGCTCAATCTTACATTGTTCATTAAGGAAACATTACTTCTATTACAAAGATCACATATTTTAACAAGAGTAAACTGCCAAAATCGCCCCTGAGGTTTGGGCACTTTTGCCAGATCCGTCCAAAAAGTTTATTTTACTCAACAGAACCACTCAGGTTTCACAAAAGTTGCCAGATCCATCCATTTCTCCAACACCGTTAAATACTAACGTTAAGTGATGGGTATTTTGGATGGATCTGGCAAGTGCCCAAATCTCAGGGACAATTATGACAGTTTACTCTTTTAGTGTTTTTCTGATCTTTTATTAACAGTTTCTTATAACTTAAAAAAACGTCTTTAATATAAATGTTTTATTTTTTAATTTCTTTAAAATTTCTTCTTACCACCAAACTATAGTTAAAAGTATCTGGATTTATCAGTGATTCCTATCAAATATCAAGAGAAAACATCGCGTACCCCTTTTTAGTTATATCATTTAGGCTGTAAGAAGAAAACACAAAATATTAACTATACACTTATATGTAAGCAGATACAATATAATATCCATTAAGTTTTTAATTCCAACAAGAAAAAGGAAGCATAATAAAGTAAACACATATATTCAAAACACATCAGTTGTGTTTTGAATTTTGACTCCTTTCACATTATATTTCAAGTTTGTCAAAAATTATAAAGCTCTTGATTGTAAACCTTTTTATTTATGTTGTTAAAGTTTCTTAAAATAACCAAGTAATCCTTAAACTTATAATAGATATTAGAAATGTACAGATATTAAATTTATGTGTTTACTTTATTACGCTTCCTTTCTTTTTGTTTTCCGGAATTAAAAACTTTTATTGGATAATATATTGTATTGCTTACATATAAGCATATAGCAGTATAGTTAATATTTTGTGTTTTCTTCTTATAGCCTAAATGATATAATTGAAAAGACGTACCCAATGTTTCCTCTTGATATATGAATTATTGATAAATTCAATTACTTTCAACTATAGTTTGGTGATAAGAAAATATTTTAAAGAAAACATTTATATAAAAAGCGTTTTAAAAAAAAGCTATAAGAAAATGTTAATAAAAGAGTAAAAAAACGTGAAAAGGAGTAAACTGTCAAAAGTGTCCCTGAGGTTTGGGCACTTGCCAGATCCCATCTAAACTACCATCATTTTACGTTAGTATTTAACGATGTTAGAGAAATGGATGGATCTGGCAACTTTTGTGAAACCTAAGTGGTCCAGTTGAGAAAAAAAAAAACTTTTTCGATGGATCTGGCAAAAGTGCCCAAACTTCAGGGACGATTTTAGCAGTTTACTCAACAATGATTTAAATAGTTTGAAACACAATATAGGATGCTTGCATTAAATATATACCTTATATGATTGTCGGCTTGTTTTCATTATAGCTATCATTTTCGTAGATTTAACTCGCATACTTCAACGATGATTTAAATAGTTCGAAACACAGTATAGGATGCTTGCATTAAATATATACCTTAGATGATTGTCGGCTCGTTTTCTTTATAGCTACCATTTTTGTAGATTTAACTAACAATAAGAATACAACCTGAATTGGGTTCAACTAGATACATTCTCATTAAAAGAAGTAAAATCATCATGTGTCGTTCATTGCTTAGTTTTAACTTATTTATCAGGGGACAGCTGGCACCTCACCCAGTGTGGATGAATTGAGTACCACATTAAAAAACCACGATCTTTTCATTTACCTTGGACACGGAAGCGGTATATATGCTTTACACCTTTTCTTTGCGTGGTTATAAATTTCTTTAGTTTCAAATTTTAATCCACTTTTTTGGTAATATATACATGATTTTAGGGGTACAATACATTCCTGGTGGTGAGATTCAAAAACTCGAGCGGTGTGCAGCTACGCTTCTTATGGGCTGCAGTAGTGGTTCTCTATCTTTAAACGGCTCATACACTCCAAAAGGGGCTCCATTGCATTATATGTTTGCGGGCCCACCTGTAATCATCGCCAACTTGTGGGATGTGACGGACAAGGATATTGATCGGTTTTGTAAAACAGTGTTGGATGGATGGATAAAAGCAAGATCAAATATCTCGGTAGATTGTGCACAGTGTACTCAACTTTCGGATAAATTCAAAGACATGAGTGTCACTGATGGGGGACCCAGAAAGGGAAAAAAGAAACTAGCAAGAAGTAAATCTGTTGAAGATTGTGAGGTAACACTTGGTTGTAAGCATAGACCGAAGATCGGGTCTTTTATGGGTCAAGCCCGTCAAGCATGTACACTACCGTTTTTAATTGGAGCTGCACCCGTATGTTATGGTGTGCCAACAGGTATTCGAAGGAAAGGTTTGTAAGTATGTTAGATTTTGTTTGTTTTTTTTATAGATGTTAGGTTTCATATAAAATGATTTTAAATGGTTTGTTTATTTTTACGAGTCTGCATGAGTAACCGAATGTAGACTGAAATATGTATGTATACATGAATATAAAGTAATCAAATTGTATTAATGGATAACATTACACTTTATATGCCCATTGTGTGACTTATATTATATAGAGACTAAAAACAGATATCAGAGAATTGGGCCTGCGATATTGGAGGCCCCTGCAGCTATACACTTTCAAATATGGCTTGGATATCAGGATTACAATGGCAATTTGCAATAATGGGTTTGATGAAGTCTCAACGTTTGGTTTGAGTTTGTTAAAGTATATTCTAATATGACATTATGACATCTCTACATATATACAAAATTGAGAAAGTAAATTTAAGAAAAAAAAACGATCTTAATTCATGATAAAACAAATGAACTAAAGTCTAAATAGCATAACTGATAAGTATTATATCCATGGTACTCTAGACGATAATGCCTTTAACTTTGTATTATTCAAAAGCTTTCAATTTTATATCTATCCTATTTATATATAATACTAACTAGACTTATACCCGTGTGCGTTGCGGCGGCAAACTCATGTGACTTCGTTACATACGATACGATGATTACATTGATGTGTTGTGCATACATGTGACATGACGCGTGTTTTACTTTGTTAAACACATTATGTTAGTGACATTAACGTGATTAGGCATAGATGAAAAAAGTATAATGTCTCGTACGTGGTGTAAAGTTGTAAATATAATTTAAATAAAAATTTGAAGTGTCGTAGAAGATGAGATGTGAAGTTATTAAGTAAAAATCAATCAAGGGTCAAAGTGGTTAAATAACAAAAGTTAGGGGTCAATATATCACTTACTAGATTGAATATGTAAAGTCTATAAATTCAAGAGTAAAAAAAGAAAAGAGTAAATTACAAGTTTTGTCCTTTATGTTTGCATCAAATTTCAGGCGCTGTCCTTTACCTTTAAAATTGTCAGGCGGTGTCCTTTATGTTTCAAAATCGTGCAAGTTTTGTCCTTTAACCCAAACCAGGTTAGAATTCTCAGTTAAATCAAGGCATGTGCAGGGCACATGAGGGTAAAATGGTCATTCCCTCTTAAATCATTTAATTCCCCATTTATATCCTCATTTATATCGCACACCAACCACAAAACAAAATCATCTCTCTGCATTTGATCAAATTAGGGTTTTCTTCAACCTCCAAAGCATCGTTGATCATGTTTTTTTGCCATTGTGGAAGAGATGCAATAATACAGACGTCATGGACAAGCAAGAATCCTGGTCGTCGTTTTTATGCTTGTCCTGTCCAGGTAATCTTTCATCTTCAAAATTAGGGTTCATCGATTAGATTAGGGAATGTCGTTTGTGATTTTAATGTTATGATCTGGTCAAATGTAGGGTTCAAATTGTCCATTTATTGGATGGTTCGATCAGCAAAGGTGCATAGATATCATACCTGGATTGCTTAGGGCTAAGAACAAGTTGGAATCGGAGAAGATGCAGCTGCAACAACAGAACATGAATCTGCTAGAAGAAAACATTAAGCTGCAACAAGAGAACATGAAACTTGAAGCAAAGTCAAGAAAATTGAAAAAGTATTTGGTTTTTAGTTGGATCTGTTTTGTGATGTATGTTCTAGCATTTTAGGGTGTTATACATGACGTGCAGTATGTGTTAAATGAGAAGATCTAATTTTGAATGACAAGATCTAAGTTTGTGATGTATGTTATGGTTTTTTAGTTTGTTATATGTTATGTGCAGATGGAAGTGGAATGTCCAATGTAATTTGACCAAAACAAGCTAACCTGTAATGACCAAAACAAACTGACCCATTCAAACAAACTGACCAAAACAAAGTGACCATAACCTGTACTGACCAAAACAAAGTAACCATAACCTGTACTGACCAAAACAAGCTGACCCATTCAAAGTTCAAACAACAAAGTGCAGCAATTGACCTAAACAAGCTGACCCATTCAAACAACAAAGTGCAGCAATTGACCTAAACAAAACAAACCAAATCAAACCAAAACAAAAGAAACCAAATCAAACAAAAACAAAACAAACCAAATCAAACCAAATAACTACTTATCATATTATAGCCAAACCTGATTCATGTTCCAAATACTACCAACATTTCACAAAAGACCTAAAACAAGTTCACAAACATCTAAATACTAGCAACCAACATTTCCAAAAGACATAAAACAAGTTCAAAAGACATAAAACAGGTTCAGAAGACATAAAACAGGTTCAGTTTGCTGCTGCCTTCCTTTTCTTCCCTGCATTGCCACGCTTCCCTGATTTGCCAGTCTTGACAGCTTCACCTTGACCCTTGCAAGTCCTGGAATTATGTCCAGTCTTCTTACACTTTGAACATGCACCTTTAGTGTGCTTTTTGGACAGCCTTCCTGATTGGGTCATCTCTTCAAGCTCCACAGCAGATCTTTTCCTTAATTTCTTGGGTCTACCAACCTGGGTGTGATGTTTTGGGGGTGTAATCGTTGTAGGAACATTTATCCTTGTCCATAAAGTCCGACCATTGATAGGGTTCACCGTAAAAGAGTACACCTGTTTCCACCTCTCCATTGTATGAACCGGATGTACCCAACTCTCCAAAGCACCCACCCTGCCCCCATTAGCAGCTCTCTCCCAAATTGCAGCCACAGCATGTCTGCATGGCATTCCTATAAAACATATTCAACCTTTAGACAAACATCCAGTTAACAACTTCCACAAATGAAGAGTTAGTTACCTGTTATTTCCCAGGCTCTGCAACTACATGTCCTTGCAGCCAAATTTACTACACGTGCATGATTTGGCTTTCCACTAACCTGATACAAATCCCCCCCATTCCACTGAACATGGTAAGCGGTTGCATCTCTTTTGATCCCTTCAAAAAGTTCTGTTGCCTTGGGTGTAAGCAAGCCTTTCACTTCTCTCCATTACGTTCAACACAGTTACTATTCTCCTCATTAGATACTCCCTGATGTATTCAAGGGCTGATATGATAGGCTTGTCCCTGCCTTCTACTATCTTTCCATTGAAAACCTCACACATGTTATTAAGCACTATGTCAGACACAACCCTCCCTGTGCCAAATGAATACATAAGTGAACAAAGGAATCCATCAGTGAACAAATGAATACATAATTGAACAAATGAAAATTACCTGAAAAATAAGCCCTTGACCAATGTAAAGGAGGAATCTTTGACAACCATAAGTGAGCTTTCTTGTTGAAAGCCTTCAACTCATCCATAGCAACTGCTAATTCTGGGACTGTTGTTGCACAAGCACACTTCCAAAGCTTTTCCTTGTAAAGATCTCCTTTGAAAGTAACTTTCATGTTTTCATGTATGTGGCGAAGACAGTATCGATGCTCAGCACAAGGAAACAGTTTTGAGATTGCAGGAAGTATCCCCTGCAGGATTAAAAGACAGTTAACAAAGTAAAACACAGTTAACAAAGTAAAGGACAGTTTACAAAGTAAAAGACAGTACCTTTTGTCTATCACTTATGAAAGTAAAATTTGAGTAAGTGCCTAAACCAAGATCATCACATAAAATCTCTAAGAACCAAGTCCATGACTCTTTGTTTTCAGATTCCACTATTGCATAAGCAACAGGGTAGATCCCATTATTGCAGTCAACACCTACTGCACTTAACAGTTGCCCTGGGAATGGTCCTTTCATGAATGCACCATCTAGACCTAAGAAATCCCTTCCAATTGCTTTGAACCCCTGCTTTAATGCAGCCAAACACACATATATCCTTCTAAATTATCTAGTATTATCCCCTGGATCTGGATTAGCATCAAACTCAATCTTAACAGTTGTACCTGGATTTTGTTGGATGAGTTCATGAGCATAATCCCTCAAGACTGTATACTGTTCAGCATAGTCTCCTGCGACATGCTTCTTGGCTATGCACTTAGCCCTATATGCTTTCATTCTTGAAATTCCAACTGAAAACCTCCTTTGAAACTGTTCTTGTACAGCCTTAACTGGTATTTCTGGGTTCTCTTCAATCTGCTCTAGCATCTCTTGTGACAGGAACTTTGAAGTACATGCATAATGCTTTCTTGTTGTAATACATGTGTGGTCAGTAATTAGGGTTCTGACCACCCAGGATTCAGCATTTTTTCTTTTGAAATCAACAAGACCCAAGGACATTGATAATGATGGGGGGTTTGTCCTATTCCCCCTACCACCCACATTTATTTCAACTTTTTGCTGATTGGTCCCTGTGTCTTTATTCTTTTCAACAGAAACCCCCTTCCCCTTTTTTTTCTTACCTTTTTTTCCCCTTGTCTTCATTTTTTTCCATCTCTGTACTTTTTTCTTTACCTTTTGCATGGCTGACATGCACCCCATTGTCATCTACCTCAAAGTCTGGTTTTGAGCCTTGACAAACTGCCCTAACCCTGCTGTGATCATCTTTGATAATCTTTATAATCCTTCTAGTTTCAACAGCATGTTTTTTGATCAGCTTTTTAGCTTCTTGCTTGCTGCCAAACACCTGCCCAAGGTAAAAGTTTACCAAATTCTCATTTGATCTTCTTATTTGGTGCAGCAAATGTTTCCTGGTGCTTGTATGATTATCATCAGATTCAGAACCACTGTTAAACTTGTCATTATCTAATACATCCACTTCCATTTCTTCATCACCATTCATATGTTCACTAATGTTGTCCTCAACTTCCATATCGACATTAGCCCTATAGTCACTCATGTCCACTTCATGATCACTCATAGTATTCAATTCATCCACTATGTAATCACTATCATCCCTATCATCAGTAACATCCCTATCCTCACTAACATCCCTATCATCAGTAACATCCCTATCCTCACTAACATCCCTATCATCAGTAACATCCCTATCCTCACTAAAATCCCTATCCTCATTGACTGGCACCTTACTACTGGATTCCCCATAGCCAATATTTGCATTTTTCTTCATAGGGACTACGGCATATGGTCCAATTTCATCTATCTCTTCAATGGAGATGTTAGGTCTAGGAGGTTTACTAGGTGAGCTAAACAGTTCCTTCATGTTTTTCAAGCCATGAGTGGTATATACATGGATGACCTTGTGCATTTCAACATACCTAGCCAAGTTCCGACAGTCTTGATCACTGGTTAGGTGTTCAAGACCATCATCTAGGGTTTTTTCAGGATTCAAAAACTGGTAATACATTGGGTTCAAGCTATTATACCCTAACTGATCAAGCATAAGATCGACTTCATGAATGGAAAACATATCAATATCTATAAAGTCAACATAACTGATTTTGCCTCCCACATATGTGCGTCCAGGAGGTGATGTAAGCCTACCACCATGATGAATGCAAATGCTAAAGTAATTGGGAAAACCATCTGCAAATTTTCAACATTTATGTCATTAATCAACTGATGATCAACAAAAACCACAACATTTTATCCCAAAATCGAAGCTAGGGTTTGTAACTTACCATAAAGTTCAACGACATTTTCATTATCAAGATGATCCCTGATATACCAGCCTTCTTGATCATTCGACATCGGAATCTTGATCGGAATCTTAATCGTCTTTTTACAGTGGCTAAAACCCTAGAAATGAAAGATGAGGGATGATCGATGTGAAGCAGGTGAATGAATGAGGGCATGTCTTGTTATAAATGAGGATATAAATGGGGGATTAAATGATTTAAGAGGGAATGACCATTTTACCCTCATGTGCCCTGCACATGCCTTGATTTAACTGAGAATTCTAACCTGGTTTGGGTTAAAGGACAAAACTTGCACGATTTTGAAACATAAAGGACACCGCCTGACAATTTTAAAGGTAAAGGACAACGCCTGAAATTTGATGCAAACATAAAGGACAAAACTTGTAATTTACTCAAAAGAAAATTTAACACCATGGTACACCAATCATGGTTTTCAAGTATATATATAATAATAATAATATAACTTGTGAATTAGAAACTTTCAGCTATAAAGATAACTATATTTTCTATTGCTAATAATGGGTTTCAAAAAGAAACTTCCAGTAGGTTTACGGTGTTACGCTTTGCGGAATCTGGACTATAAGGGTCTGTTTGGTATGTGGTAATGAAATCTACGAGAGAATGGAATGGACGAGGTAATGGAATGGACAAATGAATGAAATGGATCATTCCATTCCATAGTCTTGTTTGGTTACCATATGAGAATGGAATGGATCATTACCTTGTAGTGTTTGGTGGACATGAAAAGAAGAAGGAATAAAATTGGCGATGGGTGGCGGGAGTACAGGTACGGCATACTGATACATGTACCAAATAACTAAAATCGGTACGAGTACAGGTACGGATACGGATACGAGTACGAGTATTTAGAAAAAAAGCCCATCCCTATACAGTACGACAACAAACAACAAAGTGTTGCTATTTATAGAATGGAAATAACCCTAATTTACCACCACCTTCATTGTTCGCCCCTTTTCACTTCTTCAAGAGCACACAAAGATACAAACTCAGCCCCAAAATTCTGCTCAAATTTGCTTCGATTTTGGTTCAAAATAAGGCAAGAACTCATCCTACTTAATTTATTTAGTTCAATTTTGACAAACTAGGTCCGATTTTGAGAGATTTTGGACTGATTTTGACCCATTTTGACTATGAGCGCCTGGACAAACCATTTGGGCAAATCCAGGCGAGCGATTAGCAATTAATCACCGCTTAGGCGAGCGATTACGACATTGCTTGTGGTTGGCTGTAGGAATTTGGATGGTTTACTTTGGTCGGGTGTGACTGAAAATCTTGGTCAAAAACAAAATTCACACACGCAATCACTTATGTTTAACGTTGCATACAACGAGTTTAACAACAATTCCACTCACGTTTTTTCGTAATAAATTGTTTTTTCAGGTGTTCACCAACGAAGATGAGATTTATCAAGATTTGTCAAGCAAATCTTCAATGGCGACTTGTTGAACGCCATCCTTTCATAATAACCATAAACACCGCATGTTTTTGAGCTTCAGAATGGTGAGTATTATATTAAGTTTGTGTTTGTGTTACTTGGTTTGTTGTAGTAAATATCAAACAAAACAAAAACTTTTTGCTTGCAAGTGTGAATCAATTTTCATAATAAGTTGTTTTTTACTATTATATAACGTTAGATAAGTTGTTTTCTACAACAAGCAATGTAAACCTTTTGATAAGTTAGTTTAGAGCTCGTTGACGTGATTGTCGTGGTCACGCAAATTTAATCCCAAAAACAACTATATAGATAGCGGTAAGTGGGTATCGAACACAGGGAGTTTGTGGAATATGTGCTATCTCGATGTATGTCTAACTTGACTAAATTAATCTAATTGCAAATAAATTAAATTCAAGAGTTTTGGCGATTGGATTTAATTACTAGATTAAACTAAATTAAATTACAAATCAAAGTTAAGTTTTGTAACAAGATAAGAGGATAGTGATCATCCCGAATTTCAGGTTTTAAGGGACAACTAACGTTCATGTTCAACTGGAAAGAACCACATAGACATGGCTCATGTAAGATCAATTGTTTGTGATGAAAGGGAACTAAGTACTCGGATTCCTAGAACGCGAGGTTGTTACCCGATGACCAATCAACACATATCCAACCCTAATCCCTCCCATGATATCTCGATTGCCAACGGCACCAAGAACGTATGGTTTAGAACTATGATCAAACATACATCAACAATTTACAAACAATCAATCAAACACCATAATAAACTAACAACACATGCACAGTCTAATATTCCAGAAATTAAAGAACAAGCATAATTGTCACAAATAAAACCTTACATCCGAGACGATCACCAAACAAACCTAGCCGCTCATAGTGTTATGAACCATCATCACAATCGAACCTTTGTCAATTGGAATCCAAAACAAAGTCTTCATGTTTTTGATCACTCAAGAACACAAGAGAGAGCCAAAAATCGCCCCCCACTCCTTCCAAAACCGTCCAATGATCAGATCCTTCCAAAAGACACCATCCAAACTCATTTAAGAGGGCAGTTACGTTTCAGATGCAGCTTCCACCGTAAATTACGGTATCACCGTAATTTACGGTGACCTTCAATATGTTACGGCGCTTAGAGACTGATTTACGGTGAGCTTTAATGTTGACTTGTGTGCCTTTCATGACCACGTGTTGATGATGATGCTTATATTCTTCAAAAGCCCAATATGTCTGTCTCCTTAACTCACATATGCCGCCCAACAGTCCAGCCCACATGTGCCGTGATGATGATGTTTTCTCAAACAAAGGTTTCCAAAAGCCTCGTGATATGTCGCTGCTTGTTGACTTCCTTGCATGTGCCACCCAAAAGGATAAGATCGGCCCACTTTTCCAAAGTAAATGGCTGCACATAAGCCCAAGTCCCATGTGATGTGTCAGCCCATGTCTCCATATGCGGCCCAATCACAAGTCTCCTCGATTTAGTGAATGCCCAAAACAAAGAATATTAATCATAAAGATGCTGACTTTATGTGATGGCCACGTGATGTTGATGACGTTGTTGACTTTTGTTGGACTCCTCCTACTTGTCCAGCATGTGCCGCCCAAGTCAAGTTATCTGCTGCCCTCCAATGTCAGCCGCCAACATGCCCCTTAATTAGTTCACGTGCAGCTATATGTTGTTTTTGTTTAAATCCGTAGGCCCCATATTCACTTCACTGTTTGTTTTGTTTGTGCGTGCCCCTAAATCACATGAATCCTCTTTTCTTTGTTTGTGTTGAATTCGATGCTCCACACATGCAGTCCAATCACCTCCTCCAAAGTCAACCAAACAATGATGATGTTGTAGAATGATCTTCTAATAATGCCCCCCATATGTATTTAATGATGATTGATAATATTCCTTCCACATGTTTTACCTACAAAGAACACAAACACTCGCACTTACTAAGTTCAAGCAAATAACCAAGTAAAATATGGGATATGCACGTATTTAGCTCATTTAAGGGTTGTCCTACGGACCACCCGTCACATCCCCACACTTACCCGTTGCTTGTCCCAAGCAACCGATTCAAAAACTATTTCAACACCAAACCGATCAAACATGCAAACCAAGCTAAATGTGCCGTCCTTTTACTAACTTTCAATCATACCACAAGACACACCCCTCACAAAAATCTCTCGGTTACAAGAATTATTAGCATAATGCTAAACCACTCAATGCGTGTGTGTGTTTGTGCGACAATAAGCTTGTATACAAATCAAGTTTCCTCCTAACAAATATCTAACATGCTTTAGAATCAAAGGGACTTGCGGGTTGTAACGGGGCTAGGTGTCAAGGTAGGAAAATTGTGGAATACATATGAAAGAGCTAATTGATTTGACCCGGTTTTTTCTATGTCTAGTACTACGAAGCAAACACCAAAAAAATATATACAAAGCTTCTTGACATTCTCAACTCTATTGCAACTAAATACTTTTTTTTTTTCATATCTTTCTCATATTTTTTTTTCTTTTTCTTTTTTCTCTCTCTTTTTTTTATTTTTTATTTTTATAACACCTCAAACTCAACAATATATACAAGAACATCAATACTACAAACTAAATCTCCTAAACCGGGTCATCTCAAAAGGTAAAATTTTTGTAGGAAGTAGGCTCGGGTCACAATCGAATGGTCTAAGGCTCAACATGGCTTTCTAAGGACCAAACCCCCACCCCTCACAATACCAAGCTCATATATGTAACATATGAGGTCCAACCCACCAATCCCACACTCTCACACATATAGACGAGGCTTCCTAAAAGTCCCCCTATCATTTTCAAAAGCATGCTAATTCTAGGATTTAACAAGAATTCATACACAAGTTCTATTAACACAATAAACACACCGCCACTCAAAACAAAGAAATATCTATAATAATCATATGTGGCTCAAACACTCACCAAGAAATGACTAGGAATGGGTATCGGTGTGTCAAATGGCACAATATCAAGTTTTCAAATTTGAACAATTTTCGCTTGGTTTTACAAAATTTTTTTTTTTTTAAAACTCCCAAAAATTTCCCCCATCCCCACACTTGGGATACATTGTCCCAATGTATGGCTTTGAGGGCTTTGATCACTAAAATTCATTCAACATCAACAAAAGCTTTAAATCTCAAACCCCAAATTTCTTTTTTTTTTTTAATTATTAAAAACACCACCAATTCCTTCACAACCCATAAACTAAACACATCAAAACACCACCCAACCGCCCAACCAAAAACTTAAACAAGAATATATACAAAGGTGCAAAAGATGAGAACAAGACACGACCTGATTGGTAAATTAGCAGTGTTGGTAGTGATGCAGCTGCGGTAATCGGACCGGTTCAAAAACATCTCTTAGATTCGCCGATATCTCAACAGGGATGTTGCCAAACATCCCCACACTTGAATCATTGCATCCGCGAGGGTTGAAACGTAATAACCTGCCAACACACAAACACAACACCAAAACAAAACCAAACAAAGCAAAACAAAACAAAACAAAACACAAATACAATACTCTACATCCTCGGGCTGCCTCCCGAGAGCGCTAAGTTTAAAGGTCTTCAGCCAGACCATACCTGATATGCGTTATGGTGGTCTTAATGCACACTTACCCGCAGCATTTCCAACAAATGCCCGGAAATTTACATGCCATCTCCATAGATTTGTCAGTATATTTGGCATGTTAAAGCTGCTCCTACGGGCTTTGCTAGTCCACTTCATGACATATACCTTAATGTCTGGTAGTTTCACCCTTCTCATCTTGTTTCTCGAACCCTCTTCCCCACACTTGTTAATTTGAATTATGGGAAGAGGTTCGGTACACATATCCATCCCATCAGTCTGCTCTACCTCATAACCTGCACACATCATCTGATCTACAAGTGACTCTTCATCAGATAAAGGACTCATTGGTGTGGTATTATCCTCCACAACCTCCTCCTTCATGTGAGAATAATCTCTAATATCGTCAGGTAATGGTGAGAGGCGTTCTTCTATCTCTATCTTCAATTTTAAAGTGTGACACTTAGAAACTAAGCAGCTGATTCGGTCTTCATTGGACAGGTTGGGTGTTGCTAAATATTGCTCGAGTTTGGACAAAGTTACTTCCAATACAGCAAGCTCTTTTTCCTCCTCGGTCTCATAAACATAAACACCCTCGGGCTCAGAATATTCTTCGGGATGATATTGTCGATATCCCTGATACGGTCTATAGATGCGCGCTTCCATCATCTTTTTATTCCAATATTTCGGGTTTTCCGAATACACCGGGCACACATCATAATCATAAGTGTGATCGCGACCGCAACAAAAACATAGACCATCCATCCTTGCCTCATAATAAACTTCCTTGTCCCGATCGTATCCATATGAATAATAGTCATCCTCCATTTCTGATTCATAATCGTCAACGTATGATGGAGGTGGAAGCTGTGAAACATAAGACACCGGTTTTCCATGTGCCCTCCTGTAGTGAGCCTCGTGGCAACCAATACATGGATGTCGTGGACCCCCGCACAATCTACACGTAAATAAGCTAAAATTTGTGTAATGCCCTGTCATCCTGCACAACACAACTCAACTACCAAGTGTAAATCATGATCATAAAAGAAATCTTTTTGGTTTTTTTTTTTAAATTTTTTTTTCTTTTAATTTTTTTTTTCAAACTAATACACAAGATAACACACGTTGCGCACTACTCCCCGGCAACGGCGCCAAAATTTGACGTGATTGTCGTGGTCACGCAAATTTAATCCCAAAAACAACTATATAGATAGCGGTAAGTGGGTATCGAACACAGGGAGTTTGTGGAATATGTGCTATCTCGATGTATGTCTAACTTGACTAAATTAATCTAATTGCAAATAAATTAAATTCAAGAGTTTTGGCGATTGGATTTAATTACTAGATTAAACTAAATTAAATTACAAATCAAAGTTAAGTTTTGTAACAAGATAAGAGGATAGTGATCATCCCGAATTTCAGGTTTTAAGGGACAACTAACGTTCATGTTCAACTGGAAAGAACCACATAGACATGGCTCATGTAAGATCAATTGTTTGTGATGAAAGGGAACTAAGTACTCGGATTCCTAGAACGCGAGGTTGTTACCCGATGACCAATCAACACATATCCAACCCTAATCCCTCCCATGATATCTCGATTGCCAACGGCACCAAGAACGTATGGTTTAGAACTATGATCAAACATACATCAACAATTTACAAACAATCAATCAAACACCATAATAAACTAACAACACATGCACAGTCTAATATTCCAGAAATTAAAGAACAAGCATAATTGTCACAAATAAAACCTTACATCCGAGACGATCACCAAACAAACCTAGCCGCTCATAGTGTTATGAACCATCATCACAATCGAACCTTTGTCAATTGGAATCCAAAACAAAGTCTTCATGTTTTTGATCACTCAAGAACACAAGAGAGAGCCAAAAATCGCCCCCCACTCCTTCCAAAACCGTCCAATGATCAGATCCTTCCAAAAGACACCATCCAAACTCATTTAAGAGGGCAGTTACGTTTCAGATGCAGCTTCCACCGTAAATTACGGTATCACCGTAATTTACGGTGACCTTCAATATGTTACGGCGCTTAGAGACTGATTTACGGTGAGCTTTAATGTTGACTTGTGTGCCTTTCATGACCACGTGTTGATGATGATGATTATATTCTTCAAAAGCCCAATATGTCTGTCTCCTTAACTCACATATGCCGCCCAACAGTCCAGCCCACATGTGCCGTGATGATGATGTTTTCTCAAACAAAGGTTTCCAAAAGCCTCGTGATATGTCGCTGCTTGTTGACTTCCTTGCATGTGCCACCCAAAAGGATAAGATCGGCCCACTTTTCCAAAGTAAATGGCTGCACATAAGCCCAAGTCCCATGTGATGTGTCAGCCCATGTCTCCATATGCGGCCCAATCACAAGTCTCCTCGATTTAGTGAATGCCCAAAACAAAGAATATTAATCATAAAGATGCTGACTTTATGTGATGGCCACGTGATGTTGATGACGTTGTTGACTTTTGTTGGACTCCTCCTACTTGTCCAGCATGTGCCGCCCAAGTCAAGTTATCTGCTGCCCTCCAATGTCAGCCGCCAACATGCCCCTTAATTAGTTCACGTGCAGCTATATGTTGTTTTTGTTTAAATCCGTAGGCCCCATATTCACTTCACTGTTTGTTTTGTTTGTGCGTGCCCCTAAATCACATGAATCCTCTTTTCTTTGTTTGTGTTGAATTCGATGCTCCACACATGCAGTCCAATCACCTCCTCCAAAGTCAACCAAACAATGATGATGTTGTAGAATGATCTTCTAATAATGCCCCCCATATGTATTTAATGATGATTGATAATATTCCTTCCACATGTTTTACCTACAAAGAACACAAACACTCGCACTTACTAAGTTCAAGCAAATAACCAAGTAAAATATGGGATATGCACGTATTTAGCTCATTTAAGGGTTGTCCTACGGACCACCCGTCACTCGTATACCAGCCTCAGGGCCGTCTCCGAAAAGCACAACAATTTTTTAGCCCTGTTCGAGATAAAAAAATTGGGCCCTATTCGCAAATCTTCATATAATACCAACTCATCAATAATTTAATCAAATATATAAATACTAAAAATTGATAATACTACGATAATTGTTAAGAAATAGATAAAAACAAATTAACAAAAATAGTGTCGCAAAAATGATCAAGTTATCGAACCTACTTGCTAAGCGAACAGTGTGGTTCTTCATCTACGTTCACATCTTCTTCACCCACATTATCGTCACCCAAGTTAGAACTAGAATTTTGAGTTTCTTTTGAAAAAAACTTGTGTATTAGGTTTTGTTTTACTTCGTCCGCCTTTCTTTTCTCTTCATCTAGCTTCCTCTTCTTACGTTTTTGATGGTCGGATAGGTGTTTGTATTTAGGAACGGGAGGCATAATTTCTATATATTAACCAAAAACATTCATTCAATCACATGAAGTTTTATAGTATATGAAATCAGAATCACATATATTAATATGGGTTAGTATATAATAGGAAGTTTATTTGGCTAAGAAGGCTAGGAAGTAATCTTGACCATCCATTTAGTTAATCAAGGGCTAAGATTAAATGAGGGAAATTGAAGGGAAGAAAAAAAGCGCGTGGGTTTGTTTAGGGGCATTCTAGTCAATCCAAGGCAATAAGAATACAACCTGAATTGGGTTCAACTAAGTCCATTCTCATTAAAAGAAGTAAAATCATCATGTGTCGTTCATTGATTAGTTTTAACTTATTTATCAGGGGACACCTGGCACCTCACCCAGTGTGGATGAATTGAGTACCGCGTTAAAAAACCACGATCTTTTCATTTACCTTGGACACGGAAGCGGTATATATGCTTTACACTTTTTCTTTGCGTGGTTATAAATTTCTTTAGTTTCAAATTTTAATCCACTTTTTTGTTATATATACATGATTTTAGGGGTACAATACATTCCTATTTATATATAATACTAACTAGATTTATACCCGTGTGCGTTGTGGCGGCAAACTCATGTGACTTCGTTACATGCGATACGATGATTACATTGACGCGTTGTGCATACACGTGACATGACGCGTGTTTTACTTTGTTAAACACATTACGTTAGTGACATTAACGTGATTAGGCATAGATTAAAAAAAGTATAATGTCTCGCACATGGTGTAAAGTTGTAAATATAATTTAAATAAAAAATTGAAGTGTCGCAGAAGATGAGGTGTGAAGTTATTAAGTAAAAATCAATCAAGGGTCAAAGTGGTTAAATAACAAAAGTTAGGGGTCAATGTATCACTTACTACACTAAATATGTAAAGTCTATAAATTCAAGAGTAAAAAAAGAAAATTTAACACCATGGTCCACCGATCATGGTTTTCAAGTATATATAATAATAATAATAATAATAATAATAATAATAATAATAATAATATAACTTGTGAATTAAATTTTTTTGGCTATAAAGATAACTATATTTTGTATTGCTAATAATGGGTTTCAAAACGAAACTTCTTACGGTGTTGCGCTTTACGGAATTTGGACTATAAGGGTCTGTTTGGTATGTGGTAATGGAATCTACGAGAGAATGGAATGGACGAGGTAATGGAATGGATAAATGAATGAAATGGATCATTCCATTCCATGGTCTTGTTTGGTTACCATATGAGAATGGAATGGATCATTACCTTGTAGTGTTTGGTGGGCTGGAAAAGAAGAAGGAATAAAATTGGCGATGGGTGGCGGGAGTCGATGGCGGCGGCGGTGATAATAATAATAATAATAATAATAATAATATAACTTGTGAATTAAAATTTTTTGGCTATAAAGATAACTATATTTTGTATTGCTAATAATGGGTTTCAAAACGAAACTTCTTACGGTGTTGCGCTTTACGGAATTTGGACTATAAGGGTCTGTTTGGTATGTGGTAATGGAATCTACGAGAGAATGGAATGGACGAGGTAATGGAATGGATAAATGAATGAATGAAATGGATCATTCCATTCCATGGTCTTGTTTGGTTACCATATGAGAATGGAATGGATCATTACCTTGTAGTGTTTGGTGGGCTGGAAAAGAAGAAGGAATAAAATTGGCGATGGGTGGCGGGAGTCGATGGCGGCGGCGGTGGGTGGCAGCGGCAACGGTGGTGGCGGCATAGGTGGTGGCGGCAGAGGTGGTGGTAGGTTGTGGTGGCAGTGATGCTGGTGTTCGGTGGCGGAGGGTGGCGATGGTCGGAAGTGGTGCCGATGTTGTGGCGAAGGGTGGTGGCGGCGGGTGGGCGGTTTTAGTGGTGGTGGCCGGTGGTGGCGTCGGTGTTAGGTGGTGGAGGGTGGCGACGGTGGTGGGTTGTGGTGGCGGTGGTCGGTGGTCGGTGGTGTTTGGTGGTTGATAGTGGCGTTGGTGCCAATGTTCGATGGCGGAGGGGGTGGTTGCGGCAACGGGAGGTGGCGGTGGCGCTGGTGTTCGGTGGCGGAGGGTGGCGGTGGTCGGCTGTAGGAAGACGGGTGGCGGCGCACGTGGTCGACGACGGGTGGCGGCGCACGTGGTCGACGACGGGTGGTGGTGGCATTTGTGGGTGGCTAGTGGTGTAGGTGGTGGGAGGTGTTGGTGATGAAGGTGGGAAAACGAATGGAATGGAAAAAAATCAGGGGGTGTGGATGAAATGAATTTGAGGGAATGGAATGCAATATGTAATGGATGATTCAATTACCTTGATCAACCAAACACATTTTTTTTCCATTCCCTCGTAATAGTCCATTGCATTCCCTCTCTTATTCATGCATACCAAACACTACCTAACAAATCTTGGACCCCAACAAGTGGTATTAGCTTTGGCTGTGATGTAGATGGCCTTTCTAGGCTTTTGGGCTAACCCTTGTTTTCATTCTTTAGGAGTAGGCTAAATGGGCTTGGCACTAGCCCGAGTTGGTTTTCGCTTGGCCTATGAACAACTCTTGTTTAAAGAAATGAAAAACATAACCTTACTTCTAACTAGAGGTCTATAAAAAACCGGGGCGAAACCGGGTCATAACCCAACCCTATACACAGAAGGAACTGGTTTAGGCCAAATCAGTTTGAGCCTGACCTAACCTGGCGATTTGAGAACACGAATCGGTTTGGGCTTGATAAAAAACCGGTTCTAGAGGTGTAAAAAAACTGTTTAGGGATTAGAAAAATTGATTTGAGGAACTGGTTTGCGTCGTTGAATAACGGTTATATGGTCGTTAATATAGTTGTGAGGCCTCGAAAATTCAATAGTTAGCTTTTTTCTTCCTGCATTTTGGCCTCCCATAAATTAGTACAAATATGCATGGACAAGTTTTTGTCAAGAGAGAAATCAGAGAAGTATTACAGCTCAAAACTACAGCTCCTTTCTTATTACAATGATCTTTATAGTCTTCTACAAATCATTAAGCTACTTTACAAATGATCCCTAAAGTTCTACATATTACAAGAATGGTCCCTGAACTATTACAAGTATGTAAAAGCCGTAACAATACTTCCCTCTTTTTGAAAAAGTCTTGTCCTCAAAACTCAAACTTGAAGTGGGAAATCTAAGTATAAAATCATGATAGTCGTCCTATGTAGCATTTGTTAGTGATAATCCTTGCCAACGTATTAACAGTTGAAAAGAACCTTTATATCCCTTCTTGACCTATCTCTTTTCAAGAACTGCAGCTGGTTGCAAGTGAAATCTAGGTTCCTTTGGAAATAGAATGACTTGAGTTGGAGACCCATGAGACTTCTTGAACAGGGGGACACATGAAAGGTGTGATGTATGAGTACATCATTGGGAAGATCTAGCTTGTAGGCGACTGGACCAATGCGCTCCAAAATAAGGAATGGGCCATAATACTTTGGAGAGAGTTTTGAGTGTTTATGTGACAACCCGAGATCCCAAGGTCCTTCCTCTACGCATCACAACCCTGTTTTCTCAATTTGTTTTACGTTTTACCATGTGCACGATATATGAATGATTAAAGTATTGTTATTTCTGGTTATTGTTAGATAAAACTTAGGAATTGTTAAATGTTTAGACATATCATGTTCATGCTTCTTAACTCTGGGCTGCACACCACACTTGAGTCACGAAGGACCCAAGTCGACGAAGAAGGGTTCTTCGTCACAATTACTTCCTGACGAAGAAGGTTCTTCGCCAGGAGTATCCTTCGCCGGAAAGGGCTCTCGGCCCAAATCTCTTCGAAGCCCAAGAGGGGTCCGGCTCACTTATTCGATCATATACATGCTTAGGGTTTTTATTATCCCACGAAACTCACTTTGTTGCAAACCCTAATCCCCTCCCTCTCCTCACAACTCGACGGCAGCCCTTCCCTCACACGAAGCTTCACTCTCAGCTCAAACAATTTCTCCAACACCTCATAATTCAGTTAGTATACATATCTTATGTTACTCGAGTTCCTTTTGCTTATGTGTCATTGTGTTTCTGTTTGTTTTGGTCTGAATGGACCATCATGGAGAGTGTTTATGAATAGGTATTGTTTGATGGTAAGGATTTAGATAGTTGTTGGTGATTGTTATGATATGATCATGCGAATATTTCGAGTATTAATACCTGTTGATGTTGATAAATTTGTAATTAAAGGTTTGATGATTAGTGATGATAAATGCTTGCGGAATAACTATGATGCTTGGATTAGTTGGTTAATCATAATCATGTGTTGAGTGACTTGATGATTGATCATTGGAGATCTTTAGGTTGCTTGATTTGATATAGATCTGGATGAAACTGTTAAGTGCATAATTAGGGTGCATGATCATGATTAAAGGTGTCGTTTGATCTGATTAGAAAACTGTCAAGCTTGTTAGCAACTGTTACGACAGAAAATAAGGGAATCATAACCATCTGTTGAGATGCAGCGACGAAAGACCCCCCCCCCCATGAAGAGCATAGCTCGACGAAAAACCTGGTTCTTCGTTGTCTGGTTCTTGACGAACCACTAGGGTTCTTCGTCACACTCATGTATTTATTAAATGAACGAATACGGACAAAGGTGACGTTTGTTCAATTTTGTTTGTGAACATTCAGTAATATCTTCATTTACGTTAGTTCATGGTCGTTTGTTTAGTTTATGTTTGGTCATTGTTAAAATATGTAATTTGTTATATCATTCTTATGGTTTTTGGGCTCATTACATTAATATGTGGGCGTCTGCATTATGGAAGTGTTGTGGACTTTTGGGCTTGAGTGTTATGGGCTCAGAGGTTATCATGGTGTTTTGTGTTGTATATATATGTTGGGTTTATTTTGAGCAGGTTGTATTGTGTGAGGGTGTAATGTGAAACATTTTGGGGACTGTGATCATCATGTGTGAAAGTTTTGGACCTGGATGTAACATTTGAGGGGCTTCATATAAAAGGAGGATTGACTGAGAATTTGTTCATTCTCTCCTTCACTTACACTTTTCTCTGTATTGTTCGTTAGGGTTTGTTAGTCTGTTGAAGTTGTTATCATCTATCGTTTGTATTTCAGAGAGACTGGTCTGTTAATTGTGTTGATGATCATCATTGGATGATCATCTAGAGATCTCTGTATTGTTATAGATCTTACAATTGTAAGATCTTTGGGTTCTTGGGGGTAAACACTTTTGGGTTGGTTTAATAAGATTTTGTCACCTAATTTTGTCGCTATTTCTTGTGTTTGTTTGTTTGTTCGATCTTCATATCATGTTTCTTAACATGGTATCAGAACTATTTGGCTCTTTTTGATGATCGATCCATTGTTCCACTATGATATTGTTATCTGATTGTTTGTCTGTTGTGTATATCTAGGGTTTCTGATCTTGGAAACGGTTGGTGGTGTTTTGTGAGACAGATCTGCTTAGATTTGTTGTCTTAGAGGTGTGCTAGTTATTGTTGGAGACGAAACCCTAACTTAGGGTTTGTTTCTCTTCTTGAGGATCTTCTGCTCAGATCTGTGTTAGTCTCTGTAATCCTAGAAGATTACAGGGAAAACTAACCAATCTGGTTAGCTTGGAGTTATACGCTCTTTGTGAGATCTTTCTGACTTTTCTTTATTTTCAGTTTCACTTGTATTGTGTCTAGGCATTCTTGTTACTGGGCTAGTCGGACCGACCTTGATCGAGTCTTATTTGTTACTTGTTGCATTGTATTTGTTTGTTAGTTATTGTCTAGTGATTTTTGGCTCATGTGTAAAGGTTTGTCCATGCACCATTGAGTGACGATCCTGGAATCTGGTCCCTGACACAGCTTCGCCCTAGGGTTTTTTGTTATTGTGTATTGGTTGTTCTGTGTTGTTTGTTTATGTTATTATGGGTGATACTAGGACTTCTGCTACTCTCATTAGTAAACTGGGTATATGTGATCCTTTATACTTGCACCCTAGTGATTCGAGTGCATTAATTATAGTGAATATCAAATTAAAAGGTACTAAAAAGTACTCTGTCCGGTCTAATGCTATGAGGCTTGCTTTAGAGGCTAAGAAGAAATATGGTTTCACTGATAGTAAATGTGAGAAATCCCAAGATGATGATGTACTTGCTAGTCAGTGGGATAGGTGTAACTCTGTGGTTATTACTTGGATGTTAAATTCTATTTCTGAAAATTTATTCTTGGGGCAAGTTTTGAAAAACTTGCCTCTGAGGTTTGGACATATTTGAAAGAATCTTTTAATAAGGTGGATGGCTCTGTAGTGTATGATCTTTATAAAAAGATAAACTGTATTTCTCAAAATGGCAGTAGTGTTGCTGAATATTATAATAAACTGACAAGAATGTGGAAGTAGTTTGATGTTATGGTGCATCTGCCTTCATGTTCTTGTCAGACAACTAAAGACTATAATGATTTTTCAACTTTAATCAAATTAATGCAGTTTCTTATGGGTCTTGATGATGTGTATCAACTTGTAAGAACAAACTTATTAACAAGATAGCCATTTCCATATGTCAAAGTTGTTTTCTCTATTATTTATAGAGAAGAGTCTCATAGGATTACTAGTGGTGGGTCTAAAGGGCAGAGTGTGTCATTTATGTCTAAAACTAATTAAAACTTTGATCCTATAAGAAGAAACTTTAGAGGTCCTAATCCAAATTTGAAGTGCACTCACTGCAATATGTTATAACATACTGTTGATCGTTGTTTTGAGATAATTGGGTACCCTCCAGGTATTAAGAAGAGGACTGTAGGACAATTTGCTAAGAGTAGTAGTAATAATAATAATGATGGTAATAATAATAATAAGTCTAGTTTGTATGCTGCTTCTTCTAGCTCTGTTGTGTCTGCTTTACCATTTACTTCTGAGCAGATAACTAAGTTGTTAAGTTTAGTTGTTGAAAAGGCTGGTGGGAGCAATTAAAGTCTAATATGGGAGGTGAGCTGTCCAATATGTCTAATTGTGTTAATAATTTTGTTTGTTGTTCTAGTAGTGTGAGTTTTGAACATGAGTATAATTGGATTGTTGATTCTGGTGCTAATCAACATATGATTAAGTCTGATAAGGATATGATTAATTGTGTGGATGTGTCTGAGTGTGGTTTAACTGTTAGTCACCTTAATGGAACTAGTGTAAGAGTGTTAAAAATTGGAGAGTTAAAATTAATTAATGATGTGATATTAAAAGATGTGTTTTATGTACCTTACTATAGTGTTAATTTGTTGTCTCTTCATAAACTTGCTAAAGATAATGGAATTACAGTGTTATTTAATGAAAATAATTGCATGCTACATGATTTGAGATCAAAGAAAATCCTGGTGATTGGTAGTCAGGATAATGGTCTATACTTTGTTGGTAGAAGTGGTAATTCTGTGAATATGTGTTTTAATAGTATTTTAAAGTCTAATATGTGGCACAGTAGGTTATGTCACCCTTCAGATCAAGTTCTGGCTGTTTTAAAAGGTAGTATAGGTATTAAGTCTATTGAACATGGTCCTTGTGAAATTTGTCATAAATATAAACAAGTTAGGGTACCTTTTCCATTAAGTAATCATAAGTCTAAGTGTGTTGGAGATCTCATTCACTTAGACTTATGAGGTCCTTATAGAGTTGCTAGTTACGAAGGGTACAAGTATTTTTTAACTGTGGTTGGTGATTATTCTAGGTCTGTTGGTGTTATCTTTTAAAGAATAAAATGGAAGTTTATGAGAATCTAAAAGTCTTTTATGAACTAATATTAACTCAGTTTAAAAGAAAGATTAAAGTGTTTCGTAGTGACAATGGAACTGAGTTTGTTAATAATCAAATGAGTAGCTTTTGTAATAATAGAGGTATAATACATCAGGCCTCCTGTTCATATACACCACAACAAAATGGTGTTGATGAACGTAAACATAGGCATCTTTTGAACATAAACAGAGCTCTGATGTTTCAGGGTGGTCTACCTTTGAGATTTTGGAGTGATTATGTGCTAACTGTTGTTTATTTAATTAACAGGCTTCCATCATCTGTGCTAGTTGGAAAGAGTCCTTATGAACTTATGTTTGGTTTTAAATCCTCCTTGTCCCAGTTGAGAAACTTTGGGTGTTTATGTTTTAGTATTGTGTTGAATGAGTTTGATAAATTTGCTTATCATGTTGATAAGTGTGTTTTAGTTGGATATTTTAATGTTAAAAAGGGGTATAAACTTTGGAGTTTGGATGAGAAAAAAAATTCTCTAGAGATGTAAAATTTTATGAACATGTTTATCCTTTCAAGTCTAAACTCATTAATGATCGAATGTTTGTTGATAAAAGTTTGAATCATATAAATTTACCTAAAGTTTCTCGCACTCCCAATGATGAAGATGGTACTGTTGTATCTCATGACACTTTCAGTGATGATCAACAACCAGTTCCCTCTACATCTGCCACTCTTAGACCGACTGAGTCCGGTCATGACATAGGTTCTAGTGTAGAAAGTAGTGTTAGAGTGGAGTCTGGCAGGGAAAAGGACACTGAAGTGTTAGTTGATGAGATCAACCCATCTGAGGTGACCATTTCTGGTCTTAGGAGATCTTCTAGGAATACTGTGTTACCAAAACGGTTTGATGATTATGTGTTAAATAGCAATGTGAAATATGGTATAGAAAAAGTTGTGAGTTATGCTTGTTTGTATGTTGAGAATTTATGTTTTATTAATAGTTTAAACAAGTCAAATGAAAGTGAAGCTTCCAAAGATTCAAAGTGGGTTGAAGCTATGAATCTTGAAATGGAAGCTTTACATAGGAATAAAACGTAGGAAATTGTTGATTTACCTAAAGATAGAAAACCTATAGGGTGTAAGTGGATATATAAAATAAAATATAAAGAAAATGGTGAGGTTGAGAGATATAAAGCTTGTTTAGTTGCTAATGGCTATAATCAACGTGAAGTAATAGATTTTGGAGAAACCTTTTCTCTAGTTGTTAAAATGGTGACCGTTAGATGTGTGTTGAGTATTGTTGTTCAAAATGGCTGGTCTTTGTTTCAGCTTGATATTAGTAATGCATTTCTGTATGGGTCTATTTCTGAAGATGTTTATATGTCACTTTCAGAGGGATATTATTCTAAAAATGAAAATAAAGTGTGTAAACTTGTTAAATCTCTATATGGATTAAAACAAGCTCCTAGGAAGTGGAATGAAAAACTTACTAATGTGTTGCTAAATGTTGGTTTTGTGCAAAGTGTGTGTGATCATTCATTGTTTACATTTTCTAAAGAGTCCGTGTTTGTTGTTTTGTTGGTTTATGTGGATGACATAGTGATAACTGGAAATGATAACACTGAAATTGCTAAAGTAAAAGCTATGCTTAGTGATACATTTCAAATTAAAGATTTAGGCACACTTAAATATTTTATGGGTTTAGGGTGTTGTATAATAAAATTGGTCTATGTTTAAGTCAGAGAAAGTATTGTTTGGAATTGCTAAATGAGTTTGGTTATCTGGACTGTAAACCTGTAAATACCCCCATAGAAATAAGTCATGTTGTTAATTCTAAAACTGAAGTCTGTAATGAGAAATTGGCTGATATTACTAGTTATCAAAATTTGATAGGAAAGTTAATATACTCATCCTTAACACGTCCTGATATTAGTTATGTTGTTAAGTATTTAAGCCAATTTATGCATAGTCCTTTAGAGGCACAACTTAAAGTTGCTTTAAGATTGTTGAGGTATTTGAAGTCAAGTCCTAGTAGAGGTCTTATGTTCAGGAAGAGTGTTAGTACAAATTTGTCTTGTTATGCTGATTCATTGTTGACCGCCTCAATCATCCCTTGCAATCGAATAACATTTGTCTGCAGAGCAGCATGCTGAGAAGACAGTTCAGACAACCCATGCATAGCTCCTTCAACAGGATGTGCTTTTCTTTCCTGATTCTCAGCGACTACACTTTGAATAAAGACGACCTGCTTGTCAAGAACCTGAAGCTCAGAATTGAATCATGGTCATCACTCATCTAAAATCTGCTTGATCCTGGTCCGATATATATTTATTCACTAAAGATCACATCAAATAAATAAATATTAAGCAAAATGGATGGAGTTGGTTAAAAAAGAAAAGATCAATAATTGCAAAAAAAAAAAAAAAAACAAACAAACCAGCAAAAGTTTCTTCAAGAACCTGCAACTGAAAAGGTGTCTTCTTCAAGTATTTCACCCTTGACTCACCATCCATTTCAGCTCAAAAGGATTGAGTTGTGGGAACTGAGAAGATAGTTCAGACAACCCATGCATAGCTCCTTCAACAGGATGTGCTTTTCTTTCCTGATTCTCAGCCACTACACTTTGAATAAAGACGCCTGCTTGTCAAGAACCTGAAGCTCAGAATTGAATCATGGTCATCACTCATCTAAAATCTGTAAACCAGGCCAGTATACGAGCTCTAAACTAACTTATCAAAAGGTTTACATTGCTTGTTGTAGAAAACAAATTATCTAACTTTGTATAATAGTAAAAAAACAACTTATTATGAAAATTGATTCAGACTTGCAAGCAAAAAGTTTTTGTTTTGTTTGATATTTACTACAACAAACAAAGTAACACAATGACTAAAACACAAGCTTAATATAATACTCACCATTCTGAAGCTCAAAAACATGTGGTGTTTATTATGAAAGGATGACGTTCAATAAGTCGCCATTGAAGATTTGCTTGACAAATCTTGATAAATCTCATCTTCGTTGGTGAACACCTAAAAAAACAATTTATTGCAAAAAAACGTGAGTGGAATTGTTGTTGAACTCGTTGTATGCAACGTTAAACATAAGTGATTGCGTGTGTGAATGTGGTTTTTGACCAAGATTTTGAGTCCCACCCGACCAAAGTAAACCATCCAAATTCCTACAGCCAACCACATGCAATGTTGTAATCGCTCGCCTAAGCGGTGATTAATTGCTAATCGCTCGCCTGGATTTGCCCAAATGGTCTGTCTTGGCGCTCAAAGTCAAAATGGGTCAAAATCAGTCCAAAATCTCTCAAAATCGGACCTAGTTTGTCAAAATTGGACCAAATCAATCAAGAAGAAGGAGTTCTTGCCTTATTTTGAACCAAAATCGAAGCAAATTTGAGCAGAATTTTGGGGTTGAGTTTGTATCTTGTGTGTGCTCTTGAAGAAGTGAAAAGGGGCGAACAATGAAGGGGGTGGTAAATTAGGGTTATTTCCATACTATAAATAGCAACACTTTGTTGTTTGTTGTTGTACTGTATAGGAATAGCAACACTTTGTTGTTTGTTGTATTGTACAGGGATGGGCTTTTTTTTTCAAATAGTCGTATTCGTACCCGTACCTATACCCGTATCGATTTTAGGTATTTGGTACATATATCGGTACCCAGTTTTATTGATTTTGGTATTCGGTACTTTTGGTATTGGTACGAGTAAAAACGGGTACCGGTACCGAATTTTATGTAGACCTTTAAAAGTTTTTTTTGTATTATGTTTTATTTCATATTATGGTATTTATAGTACTCGTATCGATTTTACCTATATGGTACCTGTATCGTATTGGTACTCGTACCAATTTTACCTATTTGATACTCGCACTATATTGGTACTCATGTCAATTTTACCTATTTAGTACTCGTACAAGTGCTCAAAAACTAAATAAAAACAAAATGGTACCAAAGCGGGTACGGTACCGAAAATACCCGTACCAGTACTCGTACTCATACCCGTACCGTACCTATATATTTGGTACGGTATTTGGTACCCAGTTTTGTTCGAATTCGATACTGGTATTTTAGGTAACGGTACGGGTATGGGTACGGGTACTGTACCAATCCCACCCCTAGTACTGTATGCCTAAAGGAACTTTTTTTTTAAACTTGATTTTTCACTTTTCACCCAAAGATTTATATTTTTTTTTTGGCATTTTAACCCTTTTGATTTTTTTTTACTTTTAGCCCAAATGTTTTCATTTTTTGTAATTTAACCCTAACACATTTTAGAGTGAATTACAAGTTTTATCCTTTATTTATATATCAAATTTCAGGCGGTGTCATTTGTCTTTAAAATTGATGAGTTTTGTACTTAATGTTTTAAAATTCTACACGTTTTGTCCTTTGTCCCTAGCCTAGTTAATTTTTTTTGTTAAATCAGATCATGTGCTTTGCACATGAGGGTATTTTTGTTATTTTACTTTTTCAGTAACACCTTGATGGAGAAGGTGTTAGCGCGTTATGGAGTCACTTACTGTTTGCCCACCGCTTACCATCCTCAAACAAGCGGTCAAGTAAAGATCACGAACCGATGAGTGAAGAGGATTATTGAGAAAACCGTAGGGAAGAGTCGGAAAGATTGGCCCGGAAAATTAGACGATGCATTGTGGGCGTTTCTAACTACGTATAAAACACCCTTAGGAGCCACCACGTTTATGATCGTTTACGGGGAAACGTCTCATCTCCCCGTACAGCTAGAACATCGAGCTCTTTGGGCTCTTAAAATCGCTAACCTAGATGAAGAGGTATGGTCCTAGACCTTGCGCCAACAAGGTATAAAGGTGCGCGCGCACAAAGGACCATACCCCATCAAAACCAAATCAATATCGAACTTAGCTACCTTCACAGGCTTCGCTCAAGCTGTATAAGCGTAAGCGCGAGCATGCAAGCTAAAGATAGTACAATGATAGAACCTGCAACCAATCAGGGCACGCCAGGCTGTGATCATGCAACCACCACGGTGAGCAATCGTGAAGGAGACAAATGGTACAAAAGGACAGTGACGTGTAACCAATCAAGTTACGCCACTCATAGTTGATGATAAACTCGACACCAAGGACGACCCTCAGGCCACGTGGCTCCAATCACCGTGCGCCAGCACCTCAATCCTCTTTACACACTAACGGTCGTGTCAGAAGAGACAAACAGGATATTCCTTGATGGCGACGTCCAACCCAAGGCCCATAAGCCCATCTCCTTGTCCACACTTTTCAACTATATATAGGAATCTTCACCTTCAGGTTTAAGGACCGTTTCTTTCAATTTCTCACTCTTAACCCACATTTGTTTATCCTCAAACGAGTTCTTATTCTCACGCCGGAGGGTGGTTACAAGGATAACCCCCACCCCCACCTCTCCTCCTTGTAACGAGCTTCACGGTGTTATTCGTTTTGCATGATCGTGTTTTATATCATTCAAGCCACCAGTCGAGGAAAGAAAGAAGATTAACCATTCTTAACGAGACCGTTCTGACAAGCTGATTAACTTGGTGTTTCTTCACTAGATCTAACCGAAGCGGCAAAGAGAAGATATTTTCAAATCCATGAGTTGGCGGAGCTTCGGGATGAGGCGTATGCACGTTCTTGGAGTATTAAGGAGAAGACGAAGGCGTTTCATGAAGGTAAGAAGGCAACAATTATTCGAAACTTTCTGTAAAAACGGTCCTCTCGCGTCATGCGAGAGGCACCCGTACTTTCTCTCGCGTCGCGCGTTACTTATCAGTCAAAAACAGGTCAAAGACCCTCTCATGTCACGTGAGGGGAATGAAAAACACCTCTCACGTCACGCAAGAGGCCATAAGTCAAATAACGAGTCAAAGACTCCCTCACGTCAAGCGAGGGAAGCCTTAAAATGTGTCGCGTCGCGCGACGACCTTAGATTTTGCTTCGGATCTTGGAAATCCCCAAAACTAGTTTCACTTTTCACCTATCTCTTCTCCAACATTTAGAAAAACCACCATTTTCAACCACTTTCACCACCTTCAAGTATACTAAACACTAAAATCTCTCCAAAGTATTATGGCCCATACCTTATTTTGGAGCGCATTGGTCCAGTCGCCTACAAGCTAGATCTTGATGTGCTCATACATCACACCTCTCATGTGTCCCTGCTCAAGAAGTCTCATGGGTCTCCAACTCAAGTCATTCTATTTCCAAAGGAACCTAGATCTCACTTGCAACCAGCTGCAGTTCTTGAAAAGAGATGGGTCAAGAAGGGTTATAAAGGTTCTTTCAACTGTTAATATGTTGGCAAGGATTATCACTAACAGATGCTACATAGGAGGATTATCATGATTTTATACTTAGATTTCCCACTTTCAAGTTTGAGTTTTGAGGTCAAGACTTTTTTAAAGAGAGGGAAGTATTGTTATGGCTTTTACATACTTGTAATAGTTCAGGGACCATTCTTGTAATATGTAGAACTTTAGGGATCATTTGTAAAGTAGCTTAATGATTTTTAACAGACTATAAAGATCGTTGTAATAAGAAAGGAGCTCTAGTTTTGAGTTGTAATACTTCTCTGATTTCTCTCTTGACAAAAACTTGCCCATGCATATTTATACTAATTTATGGGAGGCCAAAATGCAGGAAGAAAAAAGCTAAATATTGAATTTTCGAGGCCTAACAACTATATTAATGGCCATATAACCGTTATTCAACGACGCAAACCAGTTTCTCAAATCAATTTTTCTAATCCCTAAACGGTTTTTTACACCTCTAGAACCGGTTTTTTATCAAGCCCAAACCGATTCGTGTTCTCAACTCGCCAGGTTAGGTCAGGCTCAAACTGATTTGGCCTAAACTAGTTCCTTCTGTGTATAGGGTCGGGTTATGACCCGGTTTCGCAGGACGAAACTGGTTTTTTATAGACCTCTAGTTAGAAGTAAGGTTATTTTTTTCATTTCTTTAAACAAGAGTTGTTCATAAGCCAAGCGAAAACCAACTCGGGCTAGTGCCAAGCCCATTTAGCCTACTCCTACAAAATGAAAACAAGGGTTAGCCCAAAAGCCTAGAAAGGCCATCTACATCACAGCCAAAGCTAATACCACTTGTTGGGGTCCAAGATTTGTTAGGTAGTGTTTGGTATGCACGAATAAGAGAGGGAATGCAATGGACTATTACGAGGGAATGGAAAAAAATGTGTTTGGTTGGTCAAGGTAATTGAATCACCCATTACATATTGCATTCCATTCCCTCAAATTCATTCCATCCACACCCCCTGTTTTTTTTCCATTCCATTCGTTTTCCCACCTTCATCACCAACACTTCCCACCACCTCCACCACTAGACACCACAAATGCCACCACCACCTGCCGTCGACCACCGGCGCTGCCACCCGTCTTGCTACCGCCGACCACCGCCACCGAAAACCGGCGCCACTGCCACCTCCCGTTGCCGCAACCACCCCTCCGCCATCGAACATCGGCACCAACGCCGCTATCAACCACCAAACACCACCGACCACCACTACCACAACCCACCACCGTCGCCACCCTCCGCCACCTAACACCGACGCCACCACCGACCACCACCACTAACACCGCCCACCCGCCGCCACCACCCTTCGCCACAACATCGGCACCACTTCCGACCATCGCCACCCTCCGCCACCGAACACCAGCATCACTGCCGCCACAACCTACCACCACCACTGCCACCACTGCCACCACCACCGCCGCCACCACCGCCGCCGCCACCGCCGCCATTGACTCCCGCCACCCATCGCCAATTTTATTCCTTCTTCTTTTCCTGCCCACCAAACACTACAAGGTAATGATCCATTTCATTCTCATATGGTAACCAAACAAGACCATGGAATGGAATGATCCATTTCATTCATTTGTCCATTCCATTACCTCGTCCATTCCATTCTTTCGTAGATTCCATTACCACATACCAAACAGACCCTTATAGTCCAGATTCCGCAAAGCGCAACACCGTAAACCTACTTGAAGTTTCGTTTTAAAACCCATTATTAGCAATAGAAAATATAGGTATCTTTATAGCTGAAAGTTTCTAATTCACAAGTTATATTATTATATATATACTTGAAAACCATGATCGATGGACCATGGTGTTAAATTTTCTTTTTTTACTCTTGAATTTATAGACTTTACATATTCAATCTAGTAAGTGATACATTGATCCCTAACTTTTGTTATTTAACCACTTTGACCCTTGATTGATTTTTACTTATTGACTTCACATCTCATCTTCTGCGACACTTCAAATTTTTATTTAAATTATATTTACAACTTTACACCACGTGCGAGACATTATACTTTTTTTATCTATGCCTAACACGTTAATGTCACTAACGTAATGTGTTTAACAAAGTAAAACACGCGTCATGTCACGTGTATGCACAACGCGTCAATGTAATCATCGTATCGCATGTAACGAAGTCATATGAGTTTGCCGCCGCAACGCACACGGGTATAAATCTAGTTAGTGTTATATATAAATAGGATAGGACAAAAGATCAAATACAAATAACTTTAACGTACAAAACGTACGAACCGAAGGAAAAGACAAAAAAAAATGCGTTGGCATTTTCGTAATTATCAGTAACTATCAAAATTACTCTACAAATGATCATGTAGAGTAATTTTGATCTTTTGTAGAGTAATTTTGTAAAATGTTCTTGTAGAGTAATTTTGTTCTTGTAGGGTAATTATCAAAATTACTTTACAAGTGTATCAAAATTACTCTGCATCAGAATTACTTTACAAGTGAATCAAAATTACCCTGCAAGTTTATCAAACAACATACAATTCAAAATTACTCTACAAATGATCCTGTAGAGTAATTTTGATATTGTAAAGTAATTTTGATGTTGTAGAGTAATTTTGTTAGCATTTAGTTATGGGGTTCAGCTTTATGCTTTAGTTTTTAGCTTTTAGTTTGCGGGGGGGGGGGGGGGGGGGGGTTAGGTTTTTTGTATTAGACTATGGGCCCATGGGCTCGGTTAGGTTTCTAGGGTTACTTGTAATCCCTATATATTGTAACCTACTCATTCAATAATAATCATTCAGTCTTTAATAATCTTACATGGTATCAGAGCCAGCCTAGGCTCTATACCGTTTCCACCGCGCCACACACAAATATACAAACCCTAGCCGTCACCACTTGAGAAAACCCCTAGACAGGGCGGCGTGCCGCCACTGCCGCCCTGACCAGTCTTTGTTCGTTTTCCGTTTCCATTTTTTTTCAGTTTAGTGTTCAAATAAATCTTCGTCTTCGGTTCTAGATTCACCGGTCTTCTTACGGTCTCTTACCACACAGATGATGCTACGGCTCATCCTGTTGATTTCGCATCTCCGTCTAGCCGCCCCTTGCCGTCGTGCCGCCGCCGCTCATTAGACTACGGTCTTCGCCGCGCCGCCTGCAGGATTACGATCCGCCGCCGCACCGCTACCAGCCGCTGCTGCACTGCCGTATTGGTTGTCTCTTATTGGATTACGATTCAAAACCGTGTATCGAAGATTATGGATTGAAGATTGCAAGATTATGGAATTTTGACCGAAATCGAAGACAATTTTTTAGGGTTTATTATTGTTTTTTGGTTTCAGTCTAAGCTTCTAGTTCCATCCGCTACGACTGCGGGGGAGTATTAGACTATGGGCCCACGGGCTCGGTTAGGTTTCTAGGGTTACTCGTAATCCCTATATATTGTAACCTACTCATTTAATAATAATCATTCAGTCTTTAATAATCTTACATTTTGGGGGGTTTTTTGGTTAGGTATAGTTTTTTGATCAAAATTACACTACAAGATCAAAATTACTCTACAGGATCAAAATTACTCTACAGTATCATTTTGTAGAGTAATTTTGATAATTATCCTACAAACAGATAATTACAAAAATATCACCGTGTGCTTTTTGTTTTTTCATGTTATTTGTACGTTTAGTATACGTTAACTTTATTTGTACAGAAACTTTCCCCAATAGGATAGATATAAAATTGAAAGCTTTTGAATAATACAAAGTTGAAGGCATTATCATCTAGAGTACCTTGGATATAATACTTATCACTTATGTTATTTAGACTTTAGTTCATTTGTTTTATCATGAATTAAGATCATTTATTTTTTTTCTTTAAATTTACTTTCTCAATTTTGTATATATGTATACCTAGGGTAGGAATAGTGTACAAAGTGTCTAAAGTGTAAGAAATGTTTTAAACCATTAGATCTTTGATCTAATGGTTGAGATCAATAGGGACCAAATTATAAATTGTGTTTTAATTATTTGGACTGATTTGAAAATTATAGGGGTAATAGTGTCTTTGTATATGTTTCAAATTAGGTAACATCTCCTAAATTCTAGCGATTCACTCCTAAATTTTAACGATTCAATTTTAAACTTATTCTAAAATATGGACATTCTAAAAAATCCAGAAATATGTAACTGCTATAAGAAATATATAACACTATACATCCATCGTATAACACTATATAACACCATATAACACCGTATAACACTATGTAACACCATATAACACTATGTAACACTATATAACACTATATAACAATAATATAATACTATACATCTATCATAGATATGCTATCGGAAAAATATAACACTATATAACACTATACATCCATCATATAACACCATATAAAACTATGTAACACTATATAAAAATATATAACACTATACAGTTCTGAAGGAGATGACACAAATTCGTAAATTAATTCTTAATTCGTATTCCTATAATTAAGGGTGGCGGTTATGAAAGGTTATCAATTAATTAAATCAATAAGAAAGATACTTGTTTACCCTTTTGAATTAATTTAGATTGAGGACACATGTCATCTTCACAATATTTCTCACACTTCTCACACTTTTGAATTAATGTACACCTATCTGTATACCTATATTATAAATCTTGTAGAGATGTCATATTAGAATATACTTTAACAAACTCAAACCAAACGTTGAGAATTCATCAAACCCATTATTGCCATTGTAATCCTGATATCCAAGCCCATATTCGAAAGTGTAGCTGCAGGGGCCTCCAATATCGCAGGCCCAATTCTCTGATAACTGTTTTTAGTCTCTATGTAATATAAGTCACATACAATGGGCATATAGAATGTAATGTTAACCATTAATACAATTTGATTACTTTATATTCATGTATACATACATATTTCAGTCTACATTCGGTTACTCATGCAGACTCGTAAAAATAAACAAACCATTTAAAATCATTTTATATGAAACCTAACATCTATAAAAAAAACAAACAAAATCTAACATACTTACAAACCTTTCCTTCGAATACCTGTTGGCACACCATAACATACGGGTGCAGCTCCAATTAAAAACGGTAGTGTACATGCTTGACGGGCTTGACCCATAAAAGACCCGATCTTCGGTCTATGCTTACAACCAAGTGTTACCTCACAATCTTCAACAGATTTACTTCTTGCTAGTTTCTTTTTTCCCTTTCTGGGTCCCCCATCAGTGACACTCATGTCTTTGAATTTATCCGAAAGTTGAGTACACTGTGCACAATCTACCGAGATATTTGATCTTGCTTTTATCCATCCATCCAACACTGTTTTACAAAACCGATCAATATCCTTGTCCGTCACATCCCACAAGTTGGCGATGATTACAGGTGAGCCCGCAAACATATAATGCAATGGAGCCCCTTTTGGAGTGTATGAGCCGTTTAAAGATAGAGAACCACTACTGCAGCCCATAAGAAGCGTAGCTGCACACCGCTCGAGTTTTTGAATCTCACCACCAGGAATGTATTGTACCCCTAAAATCATGTATATATTACCAAAAAAGTGGATTAAAATTTGAAACTAAAGAAATTTATAACCACGCAAAGAAAAGGTGTAAAGCATATATACCGCTTCCATGTCCAAGGTAAATGAAAAGATCGTGGTTTTTTAATGTGGTACTCAATTCATCCACACTGGGTGAGGTGCCAGCTGTCCCCTGATAAATAAGTTAAAACTAAGCAATGAACGACACATGATGATTTTACTTCTTTTAATGAGAATGTATCTAGTTGAACCCAATTCAGGTTGTATTCTTATTGTTAGTTAAATCTACAAAAATGGTAGCTATAAAGAAAACGAGCCGACAATCATCTAAGGTATATATTTAATGCAAGCATCCTATACTGTGTTTCGAACTATTTAAATCATCGTTGAAGTATGCGAGTTAAATCTACGAAAATGATAGCTATAATGAAAACAAGCCGACAATCATATAAGGTATATATTTAATGCAAGCATCCTATATTGTGTTTCAAACTATTTAAATCATTGTTGAGTAAACTGCTAAAATCGTCCCTGAAGTTTGGGCACTTTTGCCAGATCCATCGAAAAAGTTTTTTTTTTTCTCAACTGGACCACTTAGGTTTCACAAAAGTTGCCAGATCCATCCATTTCTCTAACATCGTTAAATACTAACGTAAAATGATGGTAGTTTAGATGGGATCTGGCAAGTGCCCAAACCTCAGGGACACTTTTGACAGTTTACTCCTTTTCACGTTTTTTTACTCTTTTATTAACATTTTCTTATAGCTTTTTTTTAAAACGCTTTTTATATAAATGTTTTCTTTAAAATATTTTCTTATCACCAAACTATAGTTGAAAGTAATTGAATTTATCAATAATTCATATATCAAGAGGAAACATTGGGTACGTCTTTTCAATTATATCATTTAGGCTATAAGAAGAAAACACAAAATATTAACTATACTGCTATATGCTTATATGTAAGCAATACAATATATTATCCAATAAAAGTTTTTAATTCCGGAAAACAAAAAGAAAGGAAGCGTAATAAAGTAAACACATAAATTTAATATCTGTACATTTCTAATATCTATTATAAGTTTAAGGATTACTTGGTTATTTTAAGAAACTTTAACAACATAAATAAAAAGGTTTACAATCAAGAGCTTTATAATTTTTGACAAACTTGAAATATAATGTGAAAGGAGTCAAAATTCAAAACACAACTGATGTGTTTTGAATATATGTGTTTACTTTATTATGCTTCCTTTTTCTTGTTGGAATTAAAAACTTAATGGATATTATATTGTATCTGCTTACATATAAGTGTATAGTTAATATTTTGTGTTTTCTTCTTACAGCCTAAATGATATAACTAAAAAGGGGTACGCGATGTTTTCTCTTGATATTTGATAGGAATCACTGATAAATCCAGATACTTTTAACTATAGTTTGGTGGTAAGAAGAAATTTTAAAGAAATTAAAAAATAAAACATTTATATTAAAGACGTTTTTTTAAGTTATAAGAAACTGTTAATAAAAGATCAGAAAAACACTAAAAGAGTAAACTGTCATAATTGTCCCTGAGATTTGGGCACTTGCCAGATCCATCCAAAATACCCATCACTTAACGTTAGTATTTAACGGTGTTGGAGAAATGGATGGATCTGGCAACTTTTGTGAAACCTGAGTGGTTCTGTTGAGTAAAATAAACTTTTTGGACGGATCTGGCAAAAGTGCCCAAACCTCAGGGGCGATTTTGGCAGTTTACTCTTGTTAAAATATGTGATCTTTGTAATAGAAGTAATGTTTCCTTAATGAACAATGTAAGATTGAGCACACATACCTCTAAATTTTGATCTTTAAACCAATTACCAAATTCAGCTTCCGTGCTGCTAAGATCGCCACCTGGATTCAGCAAATAGTAGGCGTCCAATGGATCAATCATAGGAAAGAGTGAAGAATCTTTCCCGTCTTTTTCCTGAGAATGACAGCATCTACCATAAGTGCACGAAATGCTGGCAACTGAAGGCATCCGGTACACTTCTTGGTTTCTTAATATCGGTAGGCTTTCCCATGGCAGCATCTACACACCAAACAACGACAAAAATATGTTCATGTTACCGATTTAATCAAGACAAAAAAAAAACGTTTAATATAAAGCTTAATCGGTAGAGGTGGCAAAACAAGCGGTTTGGGTAATCGGGTCACATCAAAACGAGCAAGACAGTTGTACATTCTTTAAATGCATAACCTATTAAATCTGATTACAAAACTATATTATTTGATAAAAATAAGAAAGATTCTAAAAATAGAACTCAAGTGGGGTACTACAAGCATATGAATACATATCAGGGAAACTTTGACCCGTCTAGCATGTTCGACCCGCTTAATTATTATTTTTTTGGTCAATTACTACATATGACCTGTCAGATCTGTTATCTATAAAATACAGCCCAAATTGACACGCTTCCGAGAATAATCGGGTTGCAATTACCACCTCTGCCATCAAGGCTATGCCACAAATTGTCGCAGTGTCAATTAAAAAAAGTAAGGTTCTGTTTTAGAAGTTCCTTTTAAAAAAGTAAGTAAAGCTATCAACTTTCCTTAAAAAAACTCGATTTTGGTGAAATGGAAAAAAACTATGTATTAGCTACAGTGGAAATGGGCCGACCATAGTTGTTAATGGAGAATAAGGAAAAATAGTGGTATAGTACCTATATGCTACATAGCAAATAGCGGTAATAGCGGGCGCTATTTTATAAATAGCGATACACGAAAAAAATTATATGTATATTATATCAAAATACCTTGGTATATACGCTATTTTACATGTATGTTTAACAAAACCCTAAAATCCAGCTACTCTATAGCTATATTTAATCGCTATTTATATTTAAAAAAAACTGAAATCCCGCTATTCATGGCTACATACCCTCTAGCGACCTTCGACCTATACGCTACGCTGTTCGCTACAGCGACCATAGCGACCGCTATTGACAGCCATGAGGCCTACCAAATCAAACACGCCGAACCTGAAGTGTATCCAATGGGTAGAATGAAAAAAAAAAAAAAAAAAAAAACTAATACATTAGCTTTAATGGAATTATGGAAATGAGTCCATCAGATCAAACAGGCCAAAAGTCACATGCAGCTTAAAACCTCCTAAATTGCTTTAAAACTTGGAAGTAATGGCCAAGAAGTATGTGTCGACCCAACCCAACCCATTTGGACATACACTAACAAAGTACTCGTTTGAACCGTACCCAACCCGCTTCTTTGCCACCTATGGAATACAAACTAACCAAATGGGTATCGCCACTTAGATTAAAAAACAGGTTGCACATAAGTCAGTGAGTCACAAACAATGGCATTTTTAGTAAATAAAAATTGCAAGAAAATGCATGAAACATAACAAGATTACGAACCTGAATGTCAAAGTCTGGCACCAAAATGACGGGTTCTCTATCTACATACTCTTCTATTCCAAATTCGTGCATTGTGCTTAACAACAAATCAGAAACTAAAGAGGACAAGCTCCCATCATTAATGAGTTCTCTTCCACCAACGTAGCATCCTTTTTTCATTATCAACTCTGATAAACAGTCTTCTTGTCGTCTACCACCTCTAAGTACAGCTTTTATGATGTTTTCATGAACATCAATTTTACACTTGGATTTAAGATCTTTTCTGAGTTTCTTGTGTAACAAATCAAAGTGCTTGTGATCTGACGGTCCTCCCAACAGCAGGTGCTTCCACGGGCCAAACCATAAATCTTCCATATCTCTGGGAAAAGCAAGTAGATCATAAAATAAGATTTCAGTTAAGGATAATGAAACAAAAGCATCATAAAATATGTTCATAACTAGTTACATATACACAGCTTAAAATTTTTTTAATAGTACATAAAGATAAATGATTGTTATGTTGACCAGAAAACATTTTTTGTTCTTTCTTTATAGAGTAAAATGTCATTTTCTTCCCCCTGAAGTTTGGCCAGTTTTGCAACTTTCGTCGTCAAAAGGTTTGTTTTTCGCATCTGGATCCAAAAGGTTTCAAACCTTGCTATTTTCATCCGACTCGTTAACTCCGTCCATTTTTCTCCTTAAGCCAGGGGCATTACCGTCTTTTTAGACATTTTTTATTAAACTAAAAACACTATAAGAAATAAAGTCAAAAGAGGTGGATCTTTATTTCTTACCGTCTTTTTAGACATTTTTTATTAAACTAAAAAACACTATAAGAAATAAAGTCAAAAGAGGTGGATCTTACACATGTCTAAAAAGACGGTAATACCCTTGACTTAACGGAGAAATATGGATGGAGTTAACAAGTCGGATTAAAATAGCAAGTTTTCAAACTTTTTGGATCCAAATACGAAAAAACAAACGTTTGGACGAAAGTTGCAAAACTGGCCAAACCTGAGGGACGAAAATGGCATTTTACTCTTCTTTATAAATACTTTATTTGTGAAATAAAACAATAGAATCTATGTCATTACAATATTTATCCATTCTTCATGTAAAAACAATTTATGAGACTGTTAGGATAAATAAATACACACTGAATAACTTTCAGTCTGTTTCCCTTTAAGCTAATTTTTTTAACTAAATCCATTTAACCCAATAATGATAAATCATAACCCAATTCTAGCTTAGGCTATCAAGTGGGCCAAAATCACCACATTTATGACCAAAAGTAGAGGGACCCTCACCTTAAAAGATCACTGAGCCATTGATCAAGCTTTCGTCTTTGATCCCACCATCTTAACCTGTTTTGATTGGTATTCTCCAAAGTGAGGAATCCAGATGCCGATAAATAACTTTCCTCCAAAATTGTTCTAAACAATGGTGCGATATCATCAACAACGGTGCGGCCCCATGGACAATGCCATGGTTTATCAGAACTCTTTTTTTCAAATAAGTTACCGGAACTTGAATCTTCATCATCTTCACTTCCTAAAGGTTTCAAGCAGGCAACAAATTAGTTCAAATGCAAGTTAATATACGACCGTGAACATGTGTAGTTAGTTAGTTACCTTCTGAAATTGAAACAATGGGCAAAATAACGACTATAGGTGCACAGTCTAGATTCAGACGCGATAACATTATCCATGAATGAGTAGGTTCATAGAGTAATAAATTTCTCAGCCAGCTGGCGTAATCATCTCCAAGTACACTAATGCAGATAATGGTTGCGCGAGGAAGACCTTGAAAAAAATTCAATACGAATTCTTCAAGATCCAGAAGAGATTCAGGTGCCAGCCTGCAGAAATGAGTGTTAAAAGACCGTGTTGCTTATGTGGCAATTTCTGTTCATTGCTTGTAGACAGGTTGATTCGGGCTATGTTTTGTCTAACAGATTTAACAGGTAAACTCAAAAAATAAAAGATAAAAATAAAAACGAATCAGTTGGGTCAAAAGCCTTAATAGTTGATAGCATATCGTAAACACATAAAACCTCAATTATCAATTTATTTGAAAAATTAAATTATTGCTGTTATAGTATAATCTTTGCAATCATATATGACACACTTAACTTTTTATAAAAAGAACCATAGCTAATAGCGCTCATAGCGGGCACAATAGCGAATAGCGTTAGCGAAGCGCTCATGTGTCGCTAACTGATTTTGGCGGCTACATAGCTGGTAAATAGCGGGACTTTAGGTTTTTTCTGTTTTAATATAAATAGCAGGATTTAATAGGTATAAAATTGCGGGATTTTAGTTTTTTGTTAAAGATAAGTATAAAATAGTGTATTTGGATATCATATACATGTAAGATATTTCTAAAATTTTCTTATGGTGTGTCGCTAAACATAAAATAGCGCCCGCTATTTCATCGCTATCGCTACGTAGCGTGTAGGTAGGTAGCTTGTTGCTATTGTCCGCTATTCGCTATTAACTGATAAAAATTACAACATCAACAGGGAGGTTCAGTTGATCTCAAAGGGGTGGTCTGGAAGAGATCTTAAGACGAAGGACTAAACGAGTAAAATAATAATTAAAGTTATTAGTTTTATTATTATTTGTTTAGATAAGTGTTGTTTAGTATTTGAGTTAAAGAAGAAATAGAATTCGTATTAGTCTAGGATGTCTAGTCTTTAAATATTGAGTCCTTGTGATCAAGTTTTTTCATTCACAAAGTTAATAGAAGTAATTTGTGAATCTCGTACCCAGACTTAACATTAACAACTATGAAAAGAACAATTGACAAGTGCTTTGGGTGTTGACCCAAATGGTACAAATAAACTATTTGTTTGATATATTACCCAACCCGCCCGTTTTGCCACCTCTAGTGAGGACTGAAGAGGCAAGACACGTACCTATGCAAGCTGAGAAGAGTTGAGCTGGATGGGAAAGAACCCTGAAAACAAAATTTGGTGACACAATTAAATGCATCGTCTAAAATGTACAAAACAGAAAAAAGTGGTTAACTGTTTGTGAATAGAATCCGGAATCACTATAAAACGTTTCATGAATAATAATGCGTTAAATTGTAAGGTGGGTTCACCTTCAAATTTCAGTAACAATTTGTATACATACACATAAAAGAACAGCTTTTTAAGGATGTATAACCCAATATATACAAAGTTTTTAAGAATTGTGTGGCTCCTAGTAAGTTTTGGATCAATAGATTAGACATTTATCAACAAAGGTAGAACATTGTGTCTTGATTCACTAGCAAAAAGGTTTAAATGCAGAGATTATTTTAATTTTGATTGAAGTGATTTGCATTGTTTGGCTCATCGTCGTGACAAATATCACAATGTGTATTAATTTAAATAAAATAACTTGGATATTTATTCTTGTCATTAAAAACATGTAAGGCCAAATACACACACACAGTGTGTTATAAGACATAAAAAATATAAAAGCTTACACTGGTTTATTTGTAGTAAAAATAGTATCTCATTTACACTGGTTTATTTGTAGTAAAAATAGTATCCAAACTTAACCAGAAGTTTAAGCTAAAGAAATCACTAGAGAGAGGATAAAACAATTTTTTTTTTTTTTTTTTGTAAAATGCACCAGCATATGAACATTTATTAAATGCATTAAAAAAAACAATAAAAACATTTATTTTTTCCAAATCCTTACATCGCCATCCATAGTATTCTGATCTTTTTGCTTCCCGAGACGAGAAAATAACTGATAATTAACATGTGTTCCTAGTGACGCTTGATGGAAATATGCCGCCCATTGACTCTCTGATAACGAACTGCTAGAAGAAGTCAACATAGAAAAAGTTTCGATTGAAGGAGCAAGTGTATACAGAACTGCTAACAATCGTGAAACCTGCAACATCAACATCAATGGCCAAAGTCAAACACAGTTGGAATGTAAAACTAAATTTTGTCAAAAGGATTAAAATGACGGCTGTGTTAAACTATAATTGTAATTACCTTTTGAAAAAGTTCAGGAACCTCACGGCAAACTGTGAAAGATAGCTTTAAACCGAAAACTACTATGGGTATGGGAATGAAAGACATGTCACAAGAGCGGTTCCTATAGAAAACAAATTAAAAGAGATGATACATCAGTAAGATCAAGAGACATATTCAATTCTTTAATTCTTTAGTTATTATATAGCAGTTGATGAAACTAGAAAAGCACTTTTACTAGTCAATAAGAATACCAACAAATATCAGATCATTTCTCCAAAAAAAAATAGTAAAATACATAGATTATAAGATGAAGAAACAACTAGATAACATTTAAAACATATAGACATTTTATGATTAAAAAACAGTACCTTGTACCATTGTCACAAGAGCTTCTTAAAGAAAACCAACATATGTTGTAGAGTAACGATGCATGCTCAATTGCAAGCATGTCTCCAATCACATTCTGTTTTATTAACTCTCCCAAAAAAGTGAATGAAATCTTAAATTTTGACGGGTGAAACGTGCTTCTGTTGACCAGCACAGATATGCTTTCCAAGAATATATCATGTGCTCTTTGAGTTTCGCCATGGGCCCACAAACATTTTCCTGAAAACATAAAGGATTAAACAGTTCAAAACAAAAACACACCGTCTTTATAACAACAAAAGGTAATAAACTTCAGGTTAGTTTTACAATACCTATCCCGATGAGAAGTTTAACCAAAAGCCGTCTGCACGTGCACTCCCATTTCATCTGTATAACACTTGTAACCGATGCTGATTTCATAACTCCAAAAGGAACACAATGCCAACAATTTATTTCATCGGAAACACATGTAACCTCACATCCACAAGAAATAATGTGGTCACCCTTTGACTTTTGTACCCCCTTAAACTCACTTTGAGCATTTTCATTCTTTTGCTTAGAGGATCTAGTGACTCTAGAAGTCAACCTTTGCTCTTGTGGTAAACTTATAGTGGTTTTCCTACCCCTTCTAGTTACTTTCGGTTGGATTGCTTCTTGTTCTTCGTGATTTTGACAATCAGATGAAATGCTATCGTTCCCGCCAACTAAAACTCTATCACAAAACATTGTGTTTGTTGAAAACGCTTCCTTAGGGTAACTAATACAGTTTTTCCATTCGGGAAGCTTCAGTTTTTCTAAAGCAGATCTATAGAAATTTTCGGCTTTTGATAATCCATCAAGTTTATTAACATCTGTGCTATTAAAACGCCTTCTGAATAATAGATCGCCAAATTGTTTGCCAACTGTAGCTTTCATGATTAACTTGCACTTCAAGCAAGAAACGAGACTGAAGCTATCAACCAGCATACGATTCGCGCTTTCCAATTCTTTTTCAGCTAAATGCCAACACTGTTGTTTACAGTATAGTTTGCCTGAAAAAAAAAAACAGATCAAATTCAGTTGGCATATACAAGTGGATGGTCCCTGTGGTTGACAAAAATTTTGGATTTAGTCCCTAGCTTTTAAAAAGTACATGAACGGTCCTGTGGTTTGCATTTTGTAATGCATTTAGTCCCCAACTTTTGCCAAAATATTTGTATGGTCCCTGTGATTTGCTCTTTGTAACGCGTTTAGGCCCTAACTTGGACATGCTAAAACCTTTATATTTGTTAGTTGGGGACTAAATGTGTTACAAAGTGCAAACCACAGGGACCATGCGTGTACTTTTGAAAAGTTAGGGACCAAATCCAAAATTTTGGTTGACCACAGGTACCATCCGTGTACTTTACTCTTATTTATATCAGACACCTTTTGTAATTAAACTTCACCCCCTAACTACTGATTTAAGAATTCAACAATTTCGATAGAAAGTCTGTTTGGTCAACGGTCAACCTAACATGACTTGTGATAAATCATACAAAAATTTACCCATTTTGTCCTGAACCAACCTTGACCACCCGCTTGACCCACCCAATTTGCCTTTTTACTACTTATGGTCCGAAAAGTAGTGGCATCTATATTATATAATATACAATTATACATACAGGGCACTTGTAGAGTTGTACGTCTTTGTGGTTCTTAAGTGAGCAAGTGATGTCATTAGATTAACAAACATGCAATAAAACAAAAAAAAATTACATACCTAAAGCAGTAGAAAAACTAACTAAAAAGATCGGCAAGTTTTGGAAAGAAGAAATGTTCTTTCCCCAAAGAATAAGAGATTCAGCCTCAGATCCATTACCGACAATCTCTTGAATAGTTCCTACCTGGATTACATCCGCCAAATATTAACAAGAACTTGATAAATTAAAATTTTGAAAAAGTTAGAAAACCATTTAAATTTAAAAATTCCACCTGACGGATGCTTTCAAGGTAACAACGAAGTACATTCCATGGGGTCAGAATAAAGTCAAAGTCGCTTGAACCCTTATTGTTTGACCAAGCTCCGGTAGCTACTGAAGTTTGCATGTGAAAAGTCTTGAGTCCATATCCACGTTTCTGAACTATTTCCCCATTATCACCAATGATATCGTTGTGTTGCTCAAGTGTGTATATGAAATTCTTTTGAAAAAGTTTCATGCGCAATCGATGGGCTTCTTTGGCATATAAAAGAGCCTACAAAGAAGGGGCAGTTTGTTAGAAAATAATAAGGTTAAGTTGCACACAAAAAAATCTACTAAGACTAAAATAAGTTAAAATATGACACCAGCATTTGATAAATGTACCTCGATCATGGATCCCTTTGATATCATTTTTTCACTCAAATCATAATACAAGTTTGAAGAAAGAAACAATGACTTGCTTGTCACAGGAACCTACAATAAGAAGTGAATGTGGATAAAAGATTAGCAAAAGTATCACATTCCAGATGTAATCACAAAAAAAAACATAGGTGAAAAGTTTGACCAATTTACTTATAAATAATTCAATTTTGGTAAGTGTTTCACCTTAACGGGTCAAAATAGTTAAAGCCAAAAGATTTAACAATAAAACAAACTGGTTGAAATTCGAAGTGTATAGACTTTGACGATTTGCAGTGCCTTGAAAATGTCGAAATAAACGCATCGTTTACATGTGAAGTGCAAAGGGCGTGACTAAGGCTTTTACTTTGCCAGAGCATGGCCAAACACTCCTTTAAAGAAACATTCTTGCAGGTGCAATATCTGATCATCAGCTCATATATGTCGGAATGAATGTCCATATAGCCCTACAACAAAAGACATTACAAACAATGAGGCACACATAATAAAAAAAAATAAGTAACAAGGACAACGAGAAAACAAACCTTAAGAGATAACAAAACCATGGCTAACAGGCCCTTGGTTTTAAAAAGCGATAGGCGCACAAAAGCGAGGTCTATAATAGAGGCGCAAAAGCGGTGGCCGTTTCGTACCTGAGGTGCATGGTGATTATATACATATTTTTATATATCCCATAGGTTTTTAGCTTCATTTACCCAAAATATAGCTAAAAATAAGGTTTTTATACCATTTTACCTACATGTACAAACCAACAAACCCAAAGCACAACATTTTTCAGCATAAAAACGCCTCAGATACATGAAGTGTGTGCCTCAGGCCAAAAGCCTCAAAAAACCCTAAAATTTGCGCCTTTTGAGCACTTCTAGTATTTACTCTAGGCGCTGAGCAAAAAAGCCCCAACACTTGCGCCTCAGCGCCTGAGGTGCACTTTTTAAAACCAAGGCCATAATATTTTAAACACGACATTTTTTTATACAAGTCAGGCTGGGTTGACCACGAACGCTTATTTGGCCCATTTGAGATAAAACATAACCCATACTTACTCAGGCGTAAATAAGCGGTTCAAAACTGCCACCTCATTAATGTGATAATATGATATACATGTGTATGAATGAACTACAACGCCTGAAACATTAATATTTACTTTTGTTAGGTAGTACCTTAGAGTTTGGTTCTGCCTCTTGGGTACACAATGCACGTAAGCAATACGCCTCAGCTAACAAATTACAAACCGGACCACAGGCTTCCTTGTTCTTGTTGTACATATCACTCTGGATTAGTTGCAAAGTCACTTTATATCGGTAAACTAAAATAAATATGAAAAGATAAGAAAGAAGAATTTAGAATGAAAGTAGCTGACCATAGTAGATATTGTTTCAGACAAAATGTCAATGCACTCATTTAGACCTTCAACTCCATATGCTCTTAATTCCCTTGCTTTTGCAATGAGAATCCTAGATTTATTTAACAAATTGTCTTTTGTACTTTAGATATCTTCTAAAAGAATGTTAGAGATGATCTTTTGCATTTTTTTACATAATTCAGGATTAAGAGACTGTATTTCCTTATAAGCTTCAAGCTCCTGAACAAAATAAACATATCTCAATAGTTAAATCTACAATAAAGGACTCATGAAAATATTATGAAACCATAATAGCATAAAAACATAAAATGGGATTGTAATATATATATATATATATATATAAGAGATTCAGTCCTTGGTTTAAAATAGCGTGAGGCGCTCCGAAGCGTTTTGGTTCCAAACGCTTTAGGTGAGGCGAGAGCTTCACGTATGTGAGGTGCTCAAAATAAAAAATAATATATATATATATATATATATATAGAGAGAGAGAGAGAGGCCGGTTATTGTACAATACCCCTTATCCTACAAATTGTACGCGATGACCCCAGCCGTTAGATCTTCTGTCTATCAAACCCGGACATGTTCATAAAGTCGCATGGGACTCACAAACTCTGACTCACAAAAATGGTTATTCGCATGTTATGTCCAAAATCGCATGGCTTCATAAACCCTGACATTTTCATAAATCGCATGGACTCACAAACTCTGACTCACAAAAAAGGTTGTTCGCATGTCATGTCCAAAATCGCATGGCTTCACAAACCTTGACATTTTCATAAATCGCATGGACTCACAAACTCTGACTCACAAAAAAGGTTGTTCGCATGTTATGTCCAAAATCGCATGGCTTCACAAACCCTGACATTTACATACATCGCATGGACTCACAAACTTTGACTCACAAAATAGGTTGTTCGCATGTTATGTCCAAACTCTGACTCGCAAACTCTGACTCACAAACCCTGACATTTCCAAAAATCAAACCCTGACTCACAAAAAATGGCTGTTTCGCATGTTATGTCCAAAATCGCATGGCTTCACAAACCCGGACTCACAAACTCGAACACTAATCGCGTACGCATAGGAAAAATGAACCAGGGACACGTGTAGGGCTATTATCGTCGCGTATGTAATGTATGATTAGGTAATTTGTACCATACTCTTTACCTATATATATATATCTGGGTTTTAAAAAGCGCGCCCTAGGCGCGCCTAGGCGCAGGGTCTTGGGCTTTTTTGCTTCTCGCCTTGTGTTTTTCCAGGAAGCGTCAAAAAAGCGCATTTTTTGATGTTTTTTTGTGGGCTTTTTGGCCTGAGGCGCGCGCCTCATGTACCCTAGGCATTTCACTGCATAAAAATGTTGTACCTTGGCTTTTTTTGGCTTGTACATGTAAAAAAAATGCTTAAAACCAACAGCATAAAAAAAGAAAAAAAAAACTTAATTAAATGGTGCAAAAACTGCCGCACGCGGGCCTGGGTTTTCGGAGCTTCATTCGTGTCCGCAGGACGTGCGGGCACGAGTTCAAGCAAATACCAGCTGAGAAAATCATTTTTTGCACCCCCCCTGCGCGCGGTAGGACTTGTGGCAAAACATGTCATAAAGCTACAATGGAGTAGTAAATGCTTTACCTTATAAACAACCACTCACTTTGTCTCCACACCGATGTGGGACAAAGTATTTACCCCACCTTTTGAGACTTTCATTCCCATACCTAGATTTCTACCACCTCTTGATGAACATTTATTTATTTTGCTATTAATATTATATAGGTTCTAGAATTCTAGTATATATATGGGCTCTAGATATGAATATAAATATATATATATATATGCATGATATTATCAAGGTTTAAAAAGGCGATTAGAGGCGCGCCTCGAGGCGTACGCCTCAGGTGAGGCGCTGAAAAATCGCAATTAAGGCTTAGCCTCACAGGGGGGAACTGAAACCTAAGCCTCAGCCACACGAGGCGGTCTGAGGCGGTGGGGCGGTGAGGCGAGGCGGTGAGGCTTAAGCCTCACCAGACTTGTGCAAATTGATCAGTTTTTTGTTTTCTGGACTATTTTTTTCGGCCCATTTAGTTTTTATTGGGCCTAATTGGTGAATCGAAGCTTACCTGCTGATCGAACCTTAGATTCCCTGCTGATCGAACCTTGGATTCCCTGCTGAAGCGTAGAATGAAAGAAGCTCTGTGTCGGCTGTTTGTTTTTTAGGTTTAGAAGATGGAGGAGCGTACAGGGGAAGGAGATAGACAAGACGGCCACTGCTTTAGTTTAGGGTTTTTATTTATTAGTAGGGACTCATTCTTTTTCTTGTTTACACCTTTTCTTTTAACTGAATTACACTTTCATCCTCCGGTTATAGATTTATCAAAATTAACCCTAGACTTTTACAAGTTAGTGCATAAAGATGTTGTATACATATATTATATAGGTTCTAGATATTAATATACATATATTATATAGGTTCTATATATATATAATATATATATATATACACATTATATTATAAATTACCGATATCCCATCGATATCCCACCGCGATAACCGATATCTCAAATATCGGTCCTTGACCGATATCCAATATTTTTCCGCATTAACTGCATAGGTCATAACATTACTAGTTAGTCTAGTTTAAGTTGTTTGAACTATTTTATGATGTTTGTTTTATGTTTAAACCTTGTTTGTTGAAATATTTTCTATTTATGATGTTTGTCTTATGCTAATTTGTGATTTTTATGAGACATCTATATATTTTTTTAATTTTTTTTAATAATGTTTTGAGGCTTACGCCTCGACCTGCCTCGAGGCTTACGCCTCGTGAGGCTAAGGGAAAACGCCTCGATACCCGTTTTAGCCTTTTTAAACCTTGGATATTATAAATTAACTGCATAGATGGGATATATAAAAAAAATTATATAAACATCTTGCGCCTCGGGTACGAAAAGCCCACCGCTTTTGCGCTTTGCGCTTCGCGCCTCAATTTTAGACCTCGTCGCTTTTGTGTGCCTCTCGCTTTTTAAAACCAAGATATATATAATATTTGCACGCATCAATATGACAGATTCTACTTGTTACTCGATAATAAACACAAAAACATGATTATAAAACACACTTAACCACGTAAAAAACATAGTTAAAACATACATTGAAGTCGAAACACACTTAAAACATAAACATAAAATAACAGTCCCTAATCAATAATCATCATAAGCAAGTACGTATTCTTCTCCATCAACGCTCGTTTTTTTGGGTAATGAATCCAAATCTGACTTGATTAAAAGCTGTTAGGCCCCGTATGAAACCCTATTGGAGCTGATTTGAAATATTGGGCCCAAATAAAACCCAAATCTGACCTGATTGGGCCTGAAGCGTCGCCTCGAAACGCTTCACGTCAAATAACGCTTCAAGGCAAAAAAAAGTGTTTTTCCTAACGCCCCGGGCGCTTCACGCCTCAAGCTCGCTTTTTTAAACCAAGAGATACATGTGTGTGCGTGTGCACCACATATACATGAGAGGAAAGAGGGAGTGAGAGAGAACCTGCTCTAATAGAAAACCAAGAGTTTCCTTTGACATTTTTAAAGAAGATGACACCATAGAATATATGGTTCGAACCCTACACCCATCTTCCAGATCCTTAGTTTCTTTACAAAATATCTACAAGCAAAGAATAGCAGATAGCAAAGGTGATGCAATTCATGTTATGTGTGATGACTAACATGTCAAACGGGTCAAATCAAAAATAACTAAAATGAAACAGGTCCAATGAATTGAAACTCATCTAAAGTGTATATTATTGTGTAACACACTAGCACCTCCTAAATCATTATATTTAATAAAGTTAGATTATCACTAAAATAATTTAACTTTAGTAACTATATCCGAAACAAAAATCACTTTAAAAAGCTGAAAAAACTTTCGACAAATAAGTAACTTGTCAACTCAATCCAACCCATTTTGACCCGTTGACCAACCCAGCTGACCTCATGTTGCCATCTCTAGTGTATGTATGTGTATGTATATATAAAGGCAGTGTTTTGTTACTTACCTTCGCCCATTGTTTAACAAGAACTACTGGAATTGGAATCTTGTCAAACCAGTTTTGAGCAGCAGACCAACTTTCAAAAAAATCAGTTAAAATCATGCTTATCTCCTCACTACTGGTACCACATTGGTAAAGTATATCCAACAAAAAAGCACTTTTTGCACAAGTTTCTGTGACAAAAACAGCTATGGCATCCTCTGAGAGGTCACTTGTAGACTCATCTTTACTTGAAACAAACAATTTACAAAAATTCATTACACACTTCCATAAACAGAATGCACCATCAGTCAGAAAAATATATATATATATATAATATAATTAAAGATTTAGGTTACAGTATGCATATGTAACGTACCTCTTTTAATCTATTAGCTTTGTACAAAACTATCCCGACATTGTGCAAAGATGCATACAGATATTTCAATCCGTTAGGTTGAACCCATTTGGCTGAAATTAACTCCTTGAGATAAGCGGTACTTTCCTGCAATGAGTAAAAATAAGATAAGCTCGGTATACAAGATGACCAGCAGCATAACATGTAATTACATTTGAAATGAAACCTCAAAACTTTGCTTTGTAGTAAACGAGAGTGTGAAAGAAGCAGTAGCTACAGCCAGTACGGCTCGGCTGTTGTCCTCATAAACGTGTTTCTCGTGTTCAAATTTACTGCATCCATAAACCAAAGAGAAGATAATGTCAAAGGGATGTTTATGTTTAACTTAAAAGTTATTAAAACAAACTACATGCATCAACATCTTATAGACGTACCAATAAGCATCAAACACAAGTCTAAACTGTTGGAAAACCTCTTCAATGTTAAATAGCTTGATAGGATTTGAAATGTCACCAAATCCACAAAGTATGCCTTTACGCTCAGACTGTATCAACTCAGAAAGAGGTTCACACAAAAACTTTAAAGAGTTAAAATAAAAGCGCATGAAAGTCACTGTATGTGCGGTGATAGAGGTTCTTAAACTTTGAAGTTGATTCTCCACATCAAGCAAAAGTTTGGGGACAGAAATGTCTTTGGAGTTACCACCTCTTGAATAGTAATTCAAATCACCCGTAGAAAATGTGATGGCATAAAGCCTCATGATCATATCAATCATTGATAAATTGACCTGCAAAATGGTTGTTAACTTGTTACTAAAACTGGACTCTTTAACAAATACTAGAAAAACATAAATTTAAAAAAAAATACACTCAAGAACATATATGCATACCTGAGAAAAGTAATTTGCCAGTTTCTTAAAGTGAGATGCAACTGCATCACGAAGATATGTCGCCGCATTGCGACATTTCATGGCAAAATAAACAACAAGTTCCAGAAAATCAACGTTAGCCTTTTCCTTGCCAACCTGATAAACATATAGTTAAGCTTTTTGTAATTATTGTTGACAAAGGAGATTAATGCAATGCATAAAGATTACATTTACTTAAATTTATAGTTTTATTGCGTATAAATGTTCAAATAAACTTAGAACTCTCCCCCGTCCCCAATGAGGCAATGACAATGTACACATGACACGATTGAGTGAATGTTTGTCAAGACTCAAGAAATAGGATTGTGTTTCTTATAAAGTTGATAATTCATTTCTATATATGTGTATGATCCAATTCTTCGTTTCATTTTTCTATCCAAATTTTATCATAATGTTTGGGTCAACCAGTTTTGACTTCTTACTATGTTCCCTCGAATCTCCATGTGATATATCTTCCTCATCCAAATATCCTCTATCTACTCAACCTGACTTTATATTTAACTTAAACATCATGTATTGTGTGCAGTGTTCCTCCAAACAATTAAAAAAAAACTAAATTGTTCTTAAGGTTGTGATAAAATTATTTTTGGCCATTATATTATTGGTGATTTGATTTTCCATAGGACCCAAGTAGATACTTTGTTTCTGTTGTAGATTTGGATTCTATCTTGTTTAACTTCTTTTTTCACTTAGCTACATACTTTGCACCGCTCAAAACAAACATACTCTAGAGTACCGTGATGTTCTCTCACAAAATTCCAACCTTGATGACCTCCTTAGCATATTTTTTGCATAACAAATCGTCACACTTCAAAGTATATAACAGAAACTAAAAATGTATAACTTTACTTAAGCATTAAAACTGAGAAACGAGCTTAGAGGATTACCGCGCATTCATTAGCCATTGTATCCAACACCAAAGTTAGTACTTTTTCACTGCCCAAAACTTCATGATCCAGCTGTGAAAATACTAAACTGCATATCTTGTGAGCAAACTGCATTAAAAACATGAATATGAAACTTCATGTTCATCTCATAAAGCTTTGTTAAGGCATCACTCATCAGTAAAATAAACTCTTGTATAGCAACTCACCTTTTCTATCTGATCACTCAGAGACAGTCTTTTATACTCCGAAAACGTTTCAACACAAAATTTACAAATCAAGTTCACATCAAAACTTGCAAGCTCCCCAACCATAAAATAAGCACATTTGCTCATATACGACACAAGCGTCCTATGCAACTTATCATATCCATCCACACCAATAACCCTGTCACATAAACTCACTCATTTTAATAAAACTTCCACTGTTAAAGCACATATATACAAGAATGTGTACCTAACTGCCAATGTCTCCTAGGGTTCCTACCATAGCTTCTAAGCAAAATATCATTTCCTAAACATCAATTAAACTAATTTCATTATTCAATCTTATAACAAACTGTAACAATATACCTCAACCACGGCTGAATATCGTCAACCATCGAAAGCACTCTATGATACTCCCGCTCCTCTTTACTCTGAACATTAGCAACGCGCTTAACAAGCGCGACTACCACCTCGAGCAGCAACACCGCAATCTCCCTATCCTCGATCTCTTTCCTCACTTCCATTTCCACTTCTCTTACCACACAAACTCCCTACAAACCCTAGCACAGCCACCCCTACCGCTTCCACCTCATCATATCTCCCCCAATTTCCACAACAATTCATAAACCGAGCACGCTGAACCTGAATCGTGCAAGGTTTACACGACAACTTCGATGAAACAGCCTCCAAACAATCGATACAAAGCCTGTAAGTATCGAACAGTTGTGAAGCGTAACGAGAGTCGATTTTGGGGGTTTCGTTGAGGCGTTTGGGGATGAGTGATAAGGATTTGTTGAGGAATGATAAGAACTGCTTTGCGAGTGATCGGAGAGTGGTGACGTCAGCTTTTGGTGGTTTTTTGTTGAGGACTGGGGAGAATGGGTGGAGGTGTGAGAGGAAGAGGTGGTGGTGGATGTTTGTGAGATCGGTGGAGGATTCGAGCTTTGAGAGGAGTGATGATTCTGTTACGACGGTGGTGGTGCCGGAATCCACCATTAGCGGCGGTGTGTGGTGGCGTGTGGGAGAAGAGGGCATGTTTGGCTAAGCTTTTTGAAACAACTTATTTACTTTATTTACTTATTGGCTTTTTGAAAAGTCATAAGCTTCAAAATGATGTTTGGCAATGAGGGTGTATGTGAGGAAAAAAAACCAATAAGTCAATAAGTCATTTCATACTGACTTTTTCAAAAAGTTAATAAGTCAATAAGTTGTTCTGAAAAGCTTAGCCAAACATGCCCAGAGAGTGAAAGTGGGCGGGAAAGGAACAGGGGTGTGGTTTAAGTGAAATGTTGAAAAGATGGAGGTCAAATTTGGTTTTGGGAGTTACAAAAGTAGTCCCTCTAGTATTTCTCTTTTATTTTTGCTACAACAATTTTTTAACATCCAAAATATAGCATATAAAATATGGAACAATCTGAACTATACTGGCTTACCCTGTAAACGAACGAATGTATAGCGAACTGTTCGTGAACCATTAGGGGAAGTTCGTTTATGCGTGTTCTTTTAATAAATGAACGAACATGAACTAGGAGTTTCGTTCGATTTATTAAATGAACGAATACGGACAAAGGTGACGTTTGTTCAATTTTGTTTGTGAACGTTCAGTAATATCTTCATTTATGTTAGTTCATGGTCATTTGTTTAGTTTATGTTCGGTCATTGTTAAAATATGTAATTGGTTATATCATTCTTATGGTTTTGGGCTCGTTACATTAATATGTGGGCGTCTGCATTATGGAAGTGTTGTGGGCTTTTGGGCTTGAGTATTGTGTGAGGGCAAATTGATTAAATTTGTAAATATTATGTTTTGGGTAGAGGATGTGCAGGATAGCCAGGTTCCTGAATGTGAAGAGCCAGGTTGTGAACCTGTTCCTATGAAGATTTCAAAGCCTGAGAAGGATGTGAGCCAGGTCTTGATTTTTGATCTTGTGAAAGCCAGACTACGATCCCAGCACAATTCAAGGGGGAGCCTGGTCGCATACGAGAGTCTGTTAATGCATAGAGCCAGCATCTGATCTTGGTAATCATGCGAGATGCTGATTTTGAAACAGAATAAGAGCCAGGATTACGATTCTGGGAAAAGGAATCAAGATATCTGATTAAGAGAAGATAGAGCTAGGAGATTGATCCTGAACATGCAAGAGATGGTTACATCCGAGGGGGAGGATAGTTGGAGATAAAAAGAAAAGAGCTCGTAGACTGATAAAGACTGAAGGTTGTGAAGACTCGACACTGAAAACTCGCCAATATCCGAGGGGGAGTCTGTTGGTGCATTACGTCTATCGACTTCGTCTTGTATCGAGTCTTGTACTAGAATTTGTTAGATCAGGGCACGTTGTACGAGAAATCTATGGTTTTAGGTGGTTTTGAGCTAATTCCGCTTGAAAGTGTCATGTGCTGTTTCAAGCGAAATTAACTTTGTTAATTCCGCTTGAAATGGTCACAGCCACTTTCAAACGGAATCACCGGTCTATAAATACCCCTGAAACGAAATCATTTGGAACGGAATTAGAATCTGATACCGAGGTGCTGCCGGTGTCTCTTGTGATCTGTAATAGTGTAATATCAATATATAAGTCATTTAAAGTGATATCCAAGTTGTTTTCAAGTCTGTTTCATTGTTTCCGCCTTTGAAACATATAAGAACTCTTCTGAATGACTCGTTTGGGTCACAAAACGATCCTACAGGTGTTAGCAGCATCTGTAGTAGAAAGTGCAAACACTCTTCCCGCAGTGTTTGGTGGTGCTACATTCCCTCCAGTTATCCTCTTAGTATCTGGCTTAGTACAGTCTTTAATCATGTGTCCAGTCTCGCCACATCTGAAACATGTTCCCGCAGCCCTACGACATACACCATGATGTTTCTTGCCACAAGTATTGCATAAAGGGCTCGTGGTCTTATTTTGGTTCATTAATTGAGCCTTGTTAGGTCCTCCATTTGGTTGTGGCTGATTCTGGACAGGTGTTTGATTGAGGGGTCTTGGTTTCCAAAGACTTGGTCTGATTTCCAGGGTTTCGATTCGCTTGAACTCTACGGTCCTGATTGTTTGCAGCAGTGGATGACTGGCCCGTAACCTGTTTGGGAATTCCATCCTTGTCTCTCTTTTTGTTTTCCCCAGTTCGAGATAAGAATTCCTTTCTCTCGAACTCGAAAGTCTTAATTACATCCGCCACCTCAGTGATGTCCTTAACCTTCATGAACATGATCGTTTTCCGAATTCGATCATTAATTGCCCATTTGCACTTCTCAGCTTGAACTGCGGCAGATCCTGCCGCTTCTCCCACAATATTGGCCAACCTTGAGAATCGGGTAATAAACTCCGAAGCAGGCTCGTCGATCCCTTGTCGGATAACAGCATACTCCCTGATGTGAGCTTCTCTGTCAGCAGTCGAGAAATACCTCTCATAGAAGATGGTACGAAATTCAGCCCACGAAAGAGTGGCGACGTAAGCATCTCCTCCTTTGACTTGTTTTTATCCTTCCCACGAAGTCTGTGCATCGTCTTCCAGCTTGAAGGTGGCCAACCTGACCTTGTACTGATCTGCAACTCCCAGTACCTCAAAGATCTTCTCTATATGGGCTATCCAGTTACGTGCATCGATCAAAGTAGCTGCGTGGCTGAAAGATTTTGGGTGTTGCCTTTGGAAATGACAGAGCGACACATGGATGCCTTCAGAAGTGTTGTTGGTGGTATTCTCACCAACGACGACTCCAGAATTAGGGTTAGAGTGTCCTTGAGTTTGTTGCATAACAACCTATACGGTCTGAGTAACGAGGTTCGGAAGTATTTCGGCAAACGCTTGGTTGATAGAAGAAACCATGTTTGGGTCAAGTGGAGTTTCATTTGAGGCAGTGTCGTTAGGCTGACAGTTAGTCGTGTGGGCATTCCTACGAGTTTGGCGACGAGGAGGCATCTATCAAAAGTAGATGCGTGAGTTAGAATATAAAAGCGGTGACGCATAACTGGGAACATTTACCAGAATTTTATCCTAGACGTCTACCCCAACCTCACAGGCCTAATTACTAATGTTTAAGTTTTCTACAGGAAAGAGCCTTTGCTCTGATACCATAGCTGTAACACCCCAACCCGGATGGGTTGACGTGTCACTATAACTGTGGATCAGAACATAGGTCGTAATTCCATTATTTAAAGTTAGGCTTACATTTCAAAATATGGTTCATAGCCCTACGGCCCACAATACATATTTATTTTATAAAAGTGACAAACTTCTTCGGTTAGCATCCTAGGGTTTATTCTTCACTCTTCACCCCGCCCAAAGTAACCTGTGAACCTATAGTGAAATGAAATATACGGAATGAGCCAAATGCCCAGTACAGAATAATAGGCTTAAATAGAAAACAAATAAACGACTGAAATGATATCACTGACCAGAAGCCCAAAACAGCAAAACATAACATAAAACTGAACTGAATGATATCATACGAATGTACCCAAAAGCTAAACAGAGGTGACAACCACAAAGTCTGTCACATGAGACGGAGCGTGTTGGCCTACCTGTCACACCCCGATATTTACAGCTCAGCTCGGTGGGCCCGGTGGGGAATATCGTGACGTAAGATTGGTATCGTCATGGTCAAACATACACAGAATAGCACAGCGGAAGTCTTTTGGAATATAAAATATTATTACAACTCAATTGTCTAAAAATACCAAAGTAATAATTACAGACGAGCTTGTAATAATAATCCACAGGCGGATCATTACAGAATGTATAAAATGAAGTTTAGTAGACTTTAAGGCATCTTTAAGGATTTGCAAGATCCTCTATTTCGACACCGATCAGCTCTCGGCCTATTTCGAGTAGTACCTGTCACTTAGTCTTTTGAAAATACGTCAGTTTACACTGGTAAAAACAATTAACCGACTCTTTTGAAAATGTTTTATGAAAATTGGTTTAGGTGCACCAAGCATGAAAATATTTTATAACTTAGGATAATTACATTTATAATCTTGTATACTTAATTTCATGTTTGCCATACATATGGGGCCCAGTACAGAGACTGAGACATGATTAACCGACACACCACTTATAAACCCATAAAGGAGTTATCCCCAACTTGTGGGTAATTAATATTCTAGTATTAGCATATTTTCGGTGTATGCCTACACCTTGCGCATCGGTCGTGGCCATTAGCACTTTTAATGAGCCGAGGATATATCCAGGACATGGTCGCATTAACCCCCAATGTTTAAGTTATCAACAGAACAGTATCAAAATGGGTTATGTGGATTTACTAGCCACAATCTGGCATTTTATTGATTCCACACCCGACCAAGCGGTAATAATTTAGTATCCCAAGCCCGTATAGGGAAAATAAGTTAAAATTATTTACCTGAGCTACAGCAAAATAACTCAGTCGTATCCAATCTAACTAATTGCAGGTAGCTTTTACCGGGTGGCTCTAGTCTGGAATGATGGTAATATATAACCAATTCAGAATGCTAACGGTCTTATTTAAGTCGTAGGCTTAGACCGGCTTGCTTAAAGTATCTAAAACGGTACGATTCGCTAGATTAAGCGGTGACCGGATTAGAATGTAATTTAGACCCAACAAGTATGAAGACTTGTATAATATGGGTAAACTAAGTACATTCTGGATTTTGAGATAAAAATGATAAGGTTAAACCCGTTTTGAAACACTTATGTAAACTGGTTATGTAAGTCTAACCATACGCGTATAAGCGATCACGAGTAACCGAATGAGACATATACAAGTTCCACAAATCATTATGCTTAAAACATGTTATAATATCAGTAGGATACTAACATGTATGCCCATTAAGGGTTTAGAACCGAATTAAGCCTCATAAGGGCGTTTTGGTCATTTTCTGACTTATAAAAGGAGTTTGTAAGTAAACTGATGTTACGGTCATAAACATTCTGGAAAAATATTTGATTTATGATATAGTATCAGTAGTATATCAAATATATGTGTGGTTTTGTTTTGGTAAAAAATTACCGAAGCAATTTTGTGATCAAATTAGTTAAGTGAGGTAGTGTGCTAACAATGTGAGTTGAAAATATTCTGATTATCTTGTTTACAAAAGCAGTTTTCAGGATATAGCTCAGGATATCGAGCTATATCAACAATCAAACAAATGAGCAATAAAGTAAAGGGCGACACGAGATATACGAGGAAAGCCCTTGATCAATCTAGATCGCCGACACAAAACCTTGGGAGCTGACAATCGCAGCTACCTTGTTCTTCTTATTACTTCAATCTTCAGGATACAATGCAGGATATGATGCGGATTACCTAAGTGTTACAATGAGATTCGAGTGTAAATGTTGGTGTTTTCGGGTAATTATAGCTAGTAGAGAGCAAAAGTGTACGTAAAAATTGTGTGTTCCTACTGATCCGATCATTCCTTTATATAGCAAAAGAAATAACAACCTATCCTAAAAATGGGGGATGCTTTGAATATTCCCCTTTTAACGTTGGAGACCCCTTCTTTGCGGCTTCAACGTTCTCTTCTCAACCACTTAGTGCGAGTCTTCAGGAGAAGCAGTCTTCTTGACAGTTATGAGCATGCCTTACTAATCTGCACGTGAAATAATTAGTCATTACCAGGATACTGCATCAGGATGTTACCAATATCCTGATCCGGTATCCTGATCACAATCAAAAGTAATAGAACCAGAATATAATTCAGGATATATGTGCAGAAAACCACCCATAACAATTGTCCCCAAAATATATCTGTTAGAATACTAATTTCCAACGGATATATTTTAAAACTTATCGCATATTTCGAGGTAATTAAGATGAAGAGACGCTTGAAGTGACAGCGTGCAACTTCCAACGTGGTTTATACTCGATGGCTATCTATTATGCCCATATATCTTCTCACTTTCTCGTTGATAATCATCCATCCTCCTCAGAATTCTCAGGTACTTCCTCTTCCCTTTTCTTTCAAAATTCTTTTTGCTTAAGTTCTTCAATGGCCAGCAGAACCCGATCACATTCCCGCGAGTCCACTTCGGCGTTTACTAACCAGAACCTGCTCAAACACCCTGAGAAGGAGGTATGCTCTTTCGACAACGCTGATATCGCCGCACTGAGAACTTCTGACGCTTTTTCCAACAAGGCGGTGATTCGTCCGTTCGACCGGAGCATCCGATCAGACGTTTCATTTGAAGGATGGATCTGCTTTTCATCATACCCATTTTCTCTTGGCCTTCGATATCCCTTTGCAGAATTTATTATGTAATTTTTCCAAACCACCGGTCTCTGTTTTGCCCAAACAATGCCCATGGTCTGGAGAGTACTCATCATGCTTAACCAGATCAAAAACCTTCACGTCCCTGACCTTTGTATCGAAGATATTCTGATTTCTTATCATCTCCGATCCCACAACAACAACCGTTTTTTGCTTTTTTCAACCTCTAGCAACCCTCTCATCCTCAAAGTATCAAGGAACGAGGATGGGTGGCAACGAAAATTTTTCTTTGTTAGACAAGACTCAATTGCCAAAGTTGATAGCCTTCCGGTGAAATGGTTGACCTCCGGTAGGGTTTAGGGTTTTAAGATATCCCCAAATATATCCTAATGATATATCCTGTACTAATATCCTTATATTTCTTTGCAGCAAACTTCAAAGAGTTGGCTCCTCCCACTGAAGAATCTCAAGAGAGAATTAATAGGGTTCACCAGTTGCCCGATAGTGATAGAACCTTTTCATTGCACCTTCCAAGTTCAAGCCAATATTCTTCACCTGACATGTCTGGTAAGGATTATATAACTTTCTACATATTTAATTAGTTAAACAAAAAATTAGGGTAGAGATTAAAATTTTTTCCCCTGTGATATAGCACCAGCTAAGATTCTAGAAGTCTTCGACCTTGACGAGTTGGACAGTTACTCTGGCCCTGTCCAAGTGAAGAAAGAACCCAACAAACCTACTACCACCTCCAAACCGGTACCCAGCTCCAAAGCAACAGCCGTTCCTAAGCCTTCCCCTGTTACCAAGCCGCGTGCCTCAAGCTCCCGTAAAAGAAAGGAAACTGACTCTCCAACTTCATCTGAAACCTTCCCCTATGAAAACCATGGGTTCCTTGAATCTAGTGGCTTGATGACCAGCTTTCTTAACCAGGTACATATCCTTAACCTACATGCTGCACCTATATGCTGGTTATATACATTAATATATGTTATACCTGTTTCCTTGGTTTGTAGGGTCTTGAACGCCTGACAAGCCTTTATGAAGAAAGCTGTGGACTGAACAAGATGCTGGAAGTAAAGTTGAAGAAAGCAGAGACCACCATCGCCGATCAGGGAGTGATAGCCGCCGCCAAGTCACAACATTACGAGGACAAATTTAAAGCCGTGACCCAGGAAGCCAAAGCCGCCATCAACAAGGCCAACCAAGATGCTCAAGCCAAGCTAGTTGCCGCCCATCTCCAATACGAGCAGGACATGAACACCTACCAAGAGGGCCTTAAATGGTCTGTTGTAATTTTCCTCCTTCAAGCCAGGCTAAAGATGGCTTACGAAGCCAAAGCCATGGGCTTTGAATGCCCATCCTGGAATGTTAATGCTTGGGAGGCAAAATTGAAGGATCTCGAGGGTAATCCTATGGAGTATCATGCGAAGCCTGAGGGTGAGGAGCCTTCCAAGGCGACATAGGAGGCGGCTAATGCTGGTGGCGATGTTGAGAAGAATCCTGATGGTGATGCTGGTGCGGGTGCTGGAGGAGACGCTGCGGTTGAAGAAGGTGCTGCTCCTTGAAAGCAGCGAAGTGGGCAATGATGGATATTCATGCCTAGGCCGGAGCCCACTTTTTAATCTCTGATGGTTGTGGTAGTTGTCGAACAATTTACTTTCCCTGTCTTGTTAATCAATTTACTTTCCTACACTTTAGAACAATTTGATGGTCAAAGGTGGAGGGATCCTGAGTTTCAGGACGAAGCCCTTGGTCATCAATCATTAGTATGCTTTATTTTGAATAGTTTAACAGTTGAAGGTAGAGGGATCTTGAGTTTCAAGACGAAGCCTTCAATTGTTAAGTAAATATGGTTAAGACTAATTGTGTTTTTGGTGGATGGATCTCGGTTTGAGATGAAACCAAAAGCACAACCTTTTGCAATGTTAATAATAAACTAACCTTTTTTGGCCTTATGCATTATTGTTTATTCTTACTTTGCAAATCTTGTTATGTGTTGTTTGATTTGAATGTAGTTTCAATTTTTAGTCTTAGTATAATATTTCAAATATTCTGACCAAATATCCTGAGAATATATCCTGGTCAGGATACTCATAAATACTCCATCAAGACTTTTGTCAAGCATGGTTTCAAAAACTTAGATGATTCGAATAAGGCTTCCAAAGAATAAAAAGGAGAGATCATACCAGAGATAGAATATATCTCAATCCCTAAACTTTAATCCTTTTGCAATTTTCCCATCGAAGATGTCCCCAGTCCGAGAGACTTAGTAAACCAAGTCCAAATTCGATCTTTTGAACTGTTCACAATGCCTTAGTGGGAATGTCCCCTGTACATGTTGTTTTCAAATACTTAGGAATTTTTGTGCATTAATCGTAACTGATTTCACACTTGTATATAACTTTAGTATTACAGGGGATAAACCCTAAATATCCTGGAGATAGATCCTCAATATTCTGGGGATAAACCCTAAGTATGCTGGGGATAATCCCAAATTTTCGTGCGCTACAGGCGGGAGTGTATAAATTCCAATACTTAGAAAGGTGAAAACCTTTAAACCTTAGAGAGTATGAAAACACCCTTTCGTGAGAGAGGGTGATCAATCCTCATATACCTTAATGATCCAAGATATAGCCAATAATAACGAAATTGTCAGCCACTTTTACATGAACTGGTCCGCTATATTGAACTATTCTCGGATAACTTGCGCTCCAGGCGGGGTGTTTAAACCCAATTCTAGAGAAAGGTGAATACCTTTAAACCTTTGAAGGGATAAGGATCCCTTAAACGTGAGAGGGGGGGCCAATCCTCTAATCTTTCGACTTATCTTGGGTATATATCCTAGAGTAACATCCTAAAGCATATTCTGCAAAATAACCTTAAACTAAGGTGGGTGTTAGCTTGGCTAGCACCCATCCGATGCTTAAGTCAGTATTGGGTTCAAAAGGAATAAAATAAAATTATATTTAAAAGAGATAGAATTCATACCATCCTGAGTTAGAAATTAAATTCTAAACTCAATTGAAATAGGCTTTGAGGTGTATAGCATTCCAGGATCTTGGCAATATATCCCCCTCCATATTCTTAAGCCTGTATGCTCCTTTCCCAGATTCCGATTCAATCTCATATGGTCCTTCCCATTTTGGAGCCAACTTTCCATCAGCAGGATTAGTAGTGTTCTGAAAAGCCTTCCTTAATACCCAATCTCCAACTTGAAACCTTCTAGTCCTTAGGTTTTTGTTATATGCTCTGGATATCCTCTGTTGGTATGCTGGCATCCTTAACTTTGCCGCATCCCTTGTCTCATCGACAGTATCCAACTCTTGGTATAGAGCTTCAGGATTCTTCTCAGGATCCCGAAGGTTGGATCTCGCTGTAGGTATCACCATCTCTGTTGGGATCACTGCTTCTGCTCCAAATACTAAGGAAAATGGGGTTTGCCCAGTTGCACTCTTTACTGTTGTCCTATCGGCCCATAAAACAAAGTAACTCTTCTGCCCATCTTCCTTTCTTAGCTCCTAATCTTTTTTTCAAATTGTTGACTATTATCTTGTTTGAGGATCCTGCTTGCCCATTTGCTTGAGGATGTACCAGAGTAGATGTGATCATTTTGATTCCCAAACTCTTGCAAAAATCGGTAGTCCTCTTACTGATAAACTAAGAGCCATTGTCACAAATTATCTCAGCTTGTATCCCAAACCTAGTCAGGATATTCCTCTTTATGAAGGATACTACTTCTTGATCTCTGACTTGGACAAATGCCTCAGCTTCAACCCACTTGGAGAAATAATCTGTCATTGCCAGCATAAAAACTTTTCCTCCTGGAGCTTTTGGCAACTTTCCCACTATGTCCATACCCCATTTCATGAATGGCCAAGGGGAAGCAATAGGATATAGTGGTTCAGCAGGTTGATGTAGTATATTACTGTGCCTTTGACATGCATCACATCTTCGAGCATATTCTACAACATCCATCCTCATCGTCAGCCAATAGTATCCTATTCTTAGCACCTTTGAGAATAACGATCTGCCCCCAGTATGGTTGCAACAATCCCCTTCGTGTATATCTTGAAGTACTTCCTTAGTTTCGGGATCCTCCAAGCACCTCAGGTATGGTCCTGCAAAAGACTTCTTATATAAAACATTATTTATAATAGTGAATCAAGATACCTTCATCCTGAAAGCCTTAGGATTCTCATCCTTTGGGATGTGTCATTCTTTGAGATATTTCATGATTGGGGCCGTCCAGTATTTAGGATCCTCCTCAGGATACTCATCATCAGGATCCTGGATACTTGCTACTTCCTTATCCTTAGATTTGAAAAGATCAACTGCAGGATATAGGATATGTAGTATTGGTATTTGAGTTCCTTTCGGTATTCTGACTGATGATCCTAAGTTCGCCAAGGCATCTGCTTCAGCATTATCCTCTCTTGGTACCTGTTCAAGTGTAAAAACATCAAAATATCCTACTAATTTTTTGAGAATTTCAAGATACTCGATTAACCTTTCACCTTTGACTGCATAGGATCCATTAAAATGGTTAGTAATTAACAAGGAATCAACATATACTTGCAAACTTTTAATATTCATACTCCTGGCCTAATCTAATCCTGTAATCAAAGCTTCATGTTCTGCTTCATTATTAGTGGTAGGAAATTCACATCTAATAGCCTGGGGTAATATGTCCCCCTGTGGCGAATTTAGTAGTATACCCAATCCTACACCTCTCACATTAGATGCACCATCAGTATATAATGTCCAGGATTCTAAGGTTTCTCCTAGTTGTTGTACTTCTAGGTCTACTTCATTTTGAATATCACTACTGAAATCAGCCACAAAGTCTGCTAGAACCTGAGACTTTATAGCATTTCTAGGCTCATATACTAGATCATAGGCACTTAACTTTACTGACCACTTAGCCATTCTACCTGACATTTCAGGTTTCCTAAGCACATTTTTAACAGGATAATTAGTTTTAACATGAATCCTATGTGTCTCAAAATAATGTATAAGCTTAGTCGATGCCATAACTAGGGCCAATATCTATTTTTCTAAGTGTGAATATCTAGTTTCAGCATCTAATAAACTTTTACTAACATGATAGATAGGATGCTGCTGACCTTCATGATCCTTTATCAGAACAACACTTACTGCATTCCCTGATACTGCAAGATACAGGGATAACGGTTCACCATCCTCGGGCTTCATCAATAGAGGTGCAGTTGAAAGATATTGCTTCCGTTCCTGCAAGGCTGCTTCATGCTTCTCTACCCATTCAAATTTCTTATTCTTTCTCAGGATATCGTAGAATTCCTTGCATTTCTCTAAGGCTCTTGATATAAACCTGTTTAATGCTGCTACTCACCCTGTTAATCTTTGTACATCTTTCATGTTGGAAGGTGACTTGATATCCAGGATAGCTTTAATCTGTTCCGGGCTTGCTTCTATCCCCCTTTTAGTCACTATATATCCTAAAAACTTTCCTACCCCCACTCCAAAATGGCATTTGGCAGGATTTAGTTTCATATTGTACTGGTCCAGGATATCAAATGCTCCTTCAATATCCTGGAGATGATCCTCAGCCTTCTTGGATTTTACTACCATATCATTAATGTATACCTCCATGGTGTCCCCCAGTTTGTCTTTAAACATCATGTTCACCAATCTCTGGTATGTTGCACCTGCATTTTTCAAACCAAAAGGCATAGCAGTATAACAATAAATACCTGTTGGTGTCATGAAAGCAGTATCCTCCTGGTCTGAAGGTTCCATTTGGATCTGCTGGAATCCTGAGGATGCATCCATGAAGGTTAACATTTCATGACCAGCGGTTGCATCCACCATCAAGTCTATATGAGGCAGAGGGAATGGGTCTTTAGGACATGCTTTGTTCAAGTCTGTGTAATCTACACAAATGCTCCATTTCCCATTCTTCTTTTGAACCACGACCATATTCGCTAGCCATTTGGGAAATTTGACTTCCCTGATCATCTTGGACTTCAATAATCTTTCAACCTCTTCTTGAATAATCACGTTTCGTTCTGGAGCAAACTTCCTTCTCTTTTGCTGAACAAGCTTGAAAGACCTGTCAATTCCAAGCTTGTGAGTTATAATATCCTTGGAAATACCTGTCATATCCTCATGCTTCCATGCGAATGTTGACATCCCGCATTTCAAAAAGTTAGTTAACCGATTTTCAATATCCTGAGGGATATTGGTTCCTACGAGCACCGAGATATCCGGATTATCCTGATCCAGGATAATTTTCTTAACATCCTGCTCTGAAGCCTCTGCGATATCCTGGGCTCGTATCTTTAATTGCTATCCTGCTTTGGGTTTGGTCGAAGATTTCATCGAGGAAGAATAACATTCCTTTGCCTCTTGTTGATCACTTTCCACCTTGACAACCCCCCAAGGGGTAGGGATCTTGATACACTGATGATAGGTTGATGGCACAGCCTTCATATCGTGGATCCATGGCCTGCCCAATATGATATTGTAGCAGGATAAGGAGTCCATGACACAGAAATGTTGCATTGAGTTGACTCCTTCAACATATACTAGCAGCTTTATCTCTCCCACAATATTCTTGGCCTCTCCACTGAACCCACAAGTATAGTGGATTTTGAAGTAATCTCCATCGGGGAGATATTCATTCTTTTTAGTGTCTCCAGTTGAATAATGTTGACGGAGCTACCATTATCCACCAGTATCCCGCGCACAAAATGATTAGCAATATATAAAGTTATTACCAAACCATCATGATGGGGATCCTGAACGGTATCCCTGTCATCACTGTTGAACGTGATCACTTTATCAGTTGTGAGGGTTGTCATCCTGGTTGGCTTATCTCCCTGTTCTGCCTTAGCCTCCTTTGCATGTCTTTTTGGTGCAGAATAAGAGGTTCCACAAATGTCGGATCCCCCTGAAATAAAGTTAATTATCTTGGCATCCGCAGGAGGTGATGCTGCTCGTTCAGGATCCTTCTCAGTATCCTGACCCTTATTCTTCTTTCTACCCAGGAGATCCTTCAGATATCCTTTGCTTAGCATGTAGCTTATTTCCTTCCTCAGAGCAATGCAATCCTCCGTAACATGTCCGAAATCCTCATAGAAGGCACACCACTTGGATTTATCCTTCCAATCAGCTTTTTATTGGTTCTTCCTAGGCCACCTGGCTTTATCTCCCAAACCCTGCATATCATACATTAGTTCATGTATATTAACAGAAAAATAATATTCTGACAATTCAGGATACTCCTCAGGATCCTTATCTTCAACAACATTCACTTTCTTGCTGTCATTCCTGCCATATGGCTTAGAGCGATATGGTTTGTATGAGGATTCTGACTTCCTGTTAGTTGATTCATAGGTTGAGGATGAATTCATCCTCTCTTGCATCTTTTTATCATCTTCCAGTCGAATATATCTCAATGCCCTGTTTCGAGCTTCATCCAGGTTCCCGTAATGATTCATTACAAGATCCTGATAAAATTGGAAATCTTTTTGCAACCCCATTTTGAATGCCTGCACATGTGTTGCAACATCAAGATGTGGGATATCCAGAGATTCCCTACTGAATTTGTTCACATAATCCCTTAGGGATTCTTGAGGACCTTGGGTTATCCTGCAGAGATCACTGGTTAGTTTTTCAAAACTTTGACTACAAGAAAATTGACTATTAAATAAATTAACTAAGTAAGCAAACGATGTAATTGAATGAGGTGGAACGTTTAGGAGCCATTTTAAGGCTGATCCTGTTAGGGTAGAACCAAAACCCTTGCAGAGACATGCTTCCTTGAGATCCGGAGGGACAGGGTTAATTTCCATCCTTTCCCTATATTGTGCAACATGTTCTCCAGGATCTGTAGTTCCGTCATATAGATTCATGTTGGGGGTTTGAAATCTTTTTGGGATTTCAACATCACATATAGGATATGCAAACCGGGATATCCTGTGACTATCCTGGGATACTTCCGAAATGGTCTAAACAACCCAGGTACGCTGGATATCATATCCTATAACTTCTGAAGCTCCCTAGAGAGTGCCGACGTCACACCTATATCTTGCAAAGATCCAACACCATTAGTAGCAAGAGTATTAGTATTATTAGACACGTTACTAGTCTGAGGATTCTGGCCATATCATGGAGCATATCCTGAGCTTCTCACAGTTGATACCCTGACTGATGAGGGTATCTCAGGAGTATGACTCTGGGAATGACTAGGTACAATATTGCCTCTGTTATCCTCAGTGTATACTGCCGAACTGAAGTTCAATGCTCTGGGCTGCAAGGGAGTGACAATATCCTCAGCAGCCCTACTTGAGCTAGATTTCAAGAGTTGTAGATCTCTTATCAGCATTTGGTTGGTTTCCTGCTGCTGCTTCATCTGATCCTGTATACTATCAAACAAAGTTAGAATTTCATCATTAGAAGCCATAATAGGGGTTCTTCCTGAAGCAGAGGATCCTTGAACATTCTGAGTGGGAATAATATCCCGAGCCACGTGAGTTTCGGTCCTTCTTGGAGGAGCTTGAGGCTGTGAAGAAGCTTGCGTCCTTGGAGTTGGTGGAAGCACCGAACCAATTGTTGCAGAGGTTTTCGTAGACATGGTAGAAGAGCTCATGTTTGATTTTGAGACCATTGAAAATAGTTGTGCAAAAAGCTTTGAAAATGGAAAACCAAGTAACAATTTTAAGAAAGATTTTAGTAAAAATAGCACCACTTGCCCCACGGTGGGCGCCAAATTATTTTTGTCAAAAATTACCGAAGCTATTTAGTGATCAAATTAGTTAAGTGAGGTAGTGTGCTAACAATGTGAGTTGAAAATATTCTGATTATCTTGTTTACAAAAGCAGTTTTCAGGATATAGCTCAGGATATCGAGCTATATCAACAATCAAACAATGAGCAATAAAGTAAAGGGTGACACGAGATATAAGAGGAAAGCCCTTGATCAATCTAGATCACCGGCACAAAACCTCGGGAGCTGACAATCGTAGCTGCCTTATTCTTCTTATTACTTCAAACTTCAGGATACAGTGCAGGATATGATGCAGATCAACTAAGTGTTACAATGAGATTCGAGTGTAAGTGTTGGTGTTTTCTGTCACACCCCGACCGCGTTAAAACAACAAACCGCGGCGGAAACGTCGGGGAGTGTCGTAACAGAATCATTGTTTCACAACACATGGATTTAAGTTTCGTTTTATTGAATTAAGTTTATTACATTGTATTGAAATTAGAAACAAAACATGAACAAATTGACTTTCATTGTTATTAAGTCACTAAGGCCTCGTCAATTCCTATGTGAGCATGCACCAATATCATCATCAAACATCATCAACTATGGTACCTGAAACATATGTGAAAATACGTCAGCATAAAAATGCCGGCGAGTACATAGGTTTTGTGTGAGTGTCAGATTCATGGCTCGTTTACATTTTGAAATAACTCGAACAACTTCATTAATTGATATTAGAAAACCTAGTTTTGTAAAATGTTTGTAATGTAAATTGAAATAACCAAGTTAAAATAGATTAGTTATAGTTTATAAAACCTCGATGCCATGAATCTTAACTCAAAACATTTATTTATGTAAACCCAGATCATAAGTCATTTTTGTAATAAAACTCGAATGGTTTATATTGTTAGAAAACCCCTGTAATGTAACCTCGTTTTGAAAACATTTGCCCAAGTGATCTAGATAACGCAACGATATATAATGTGTTAAAAGCACTTATATATAGGAAGTACCAGCGGTGCATCCACCATGCTTTTATCACATTACACCCGCCCCGTTACCTAATCACTTCCCTAACCCAATGGTTCAAACAGTTCAAATAGTTCACATAGATCAAACAGTTCCAAATGGTTCAAACAGTTCAAATAGTTCACATAGATCAAACAGTTCCAAATGGTTCAACCAGTTCAAATAGTTCACATAAATCAAACAGTTCCAAATGGTTCAAACAGTTCAAATAGTTCAGGTAGTTTAATATAAACCATAGTATTTGTTTAGAAAACTCGAAATCATTTAGCACATATGAATCACCCCAAAACAGTTTAAAACGGTAAGAGAGGGGAACTATGTACTCGCTTGGGAATGCTTAGAAGTCTTGAATAACAACCAAACAATGCTAGAGGGATCACGGAATCAATCGGCACCTAATATAGGTAACTACGCTAATAAACCGGACCTAAATCGGAAGATCGGATAGAATGAGGTCTTGTAAACTAAATGAGTGTTGGAACTCATATAATATGGTTTAACAAAGCCTACATTCTAAAACGGAACCTATCCTAAGTGCTTACGACCCGTTACAACCTGTTTAGGTAGCTTACGCTACTTTAACGCGTCGTTCGCGTAATTATATGCCTTAACATGTCTAATGATGTTACCTAATCAGTTTAGATGTAAAAATTTAGGTTACATATAATTAAAATGAAATTATGCGTAAAAAGGGCATTTTGGTCATTTTCCTAAGGCATATAAACTACCTATCATACAACTAACCAAACGAAGTGACCGTAAGGTATAACCTCGGAAGGTTATTCCCTATACGACTATGGTCACAAAATATGTTTGGTCGGATCCTCATGATCGACCAAACGGGTCAGGTTCGAAAGTCTAAGCGGTTGTTTAGACTGCTTATCTTACGACCCTATACAAGCACTAGACTAAAAGTGACGAGTTAAACATGTTAAAACATGTTTAACTAAGTTAGAAAATAAGTTTGATATCAAAACAAAGGGTTTTGATACCCAAGAATAGTTTGGTTGCAAAATACGCATAAACACGTATTTTGACCGAAACTATGACTCGTCACTATGCCTAAATAACGTGGTAATCAATAGGTATAGTCACAAAGGACCATGACCATCGTGATTACACTCACGTTGCGAAGTTCAAACGGACTTCGTGTTGACCATTGACTGGTCAAAGTAGAAAGTCAAACACTGTTTGACTTTCGTGCTTAAAAACACATAAAAGAATGAAAGAAACTTACAAAGGGTCCAAGCAATGGAGATTTGATTCAAGTTGCTCAGGTATGAAGTGTGGAAACTCCAACTTAGAGCAGAAATTGAATCAAGGTGTGAGGATTGAAATGAACCAAAGTGGGTTTATATAGTATTTGGACAACCGTTAAGATCTTTTCTTGGATTACGAGCTTCGATCTTGGCCCTCCATGTGTGCCCACTGATTTAACATTCTATGGGTGCCTAAAACCAAGCTCAAGGTTTGAAGAAACCATGTCCAAAACCAGAAACCAGCTGCTGAAACAGAAAAACAGGTTTGCTGATCTGGGCAGCTGTCATGCCCCGTGTAAGAGGAGGCTTCCTCTTACGCTCCCCGCGAGGGCTAAGTTTGGCAGAATGTCAGAACTAGTCCCTGAATGTCCAAAACTTGCTTTTCGATGCATTTTTGACACGTTTAAGCCTCGTTAACCTCATTTCAAGGATCTATAATGAAGTTAAAGTATAGGGAACATGAAACATGCTCAAAAACATCTCGGATGTCGGTTCATTTGGCCGTACGGTTGCGTTGTTCGGTTAATTACGACGAAACATGAACGGACGCGAAAAACGATCCAAATTACGCGACGAATGGGATTTTAGCATGCCGATCACTAAAATAAAATATTTTAATGATTAAAATTTTTTTGGATGTCCGGATATATTCAGAACGTAAGATATGCGCGAAAATGTAAACTTATGCACTTTTTGACGCTTTTAGTCCCTGTTTGACCAAAAAGTTTATTTTTGCACATCGAACCCCTCAAAGCCTATTTCTAAGCTATGTAAAGGATATTTATGGTATGTTTAACTTATGATCAAGTTCCGGAATGTTCGTTACTATTTGATTCGGTATACTTTTGCAGTTTGACGCAAATTGTCCCTGCGATCAAATAAACTTGATTTCGACACACCAAACCCTCCAAAACTTATTTCTAAGTTATGTAAAGGTTATTTAAGGTATGTTAAGCCTATGTCACTATTCCGGAGTGTTGGTTGCATTAAACTGATTACGTTTACGCATCAGTTCGCGTATAATCTTCCAGAAAGTGATTTAAAGCTCGAAATCGAACAAGAATTGATATGTACAAATGATACACATATTTATACAAATCCCAAGTATGAAACACAATATTTCATTGATTTGCTATTTGTTTGATGGTCGTAGAGGCACAGATGTCACAGTCTCCCCTACTTTAGGAAATTTCATCCCGAAATTTATTCGTAGGAGTCTGTCTGTGACGTTGTGTTAAATAATTGTCTTGCATGGAATCTAGGGTGTCATCTATTTGAGTAGAGTAACCCATCAAAGATATGCAAGGCATAATCTTGTCATTTCCCAGTGGATATACCTTAAAAAAATGAATGGATGATTTATTTTCTCCAATGGATTTTTCGTTAGATGAGGAAATGCAAGATGAATAGGTTATTCGTTCCCAATGGATATTTTTTTCAGAAGCGAAAATGAATGAATGATTCATTTTCCTCAACAGGTACTTCGTCAGAAGTGGGAATGAAGGATTATAGAATAAGATATTCATTTTCCCCTGATGGATATTTTCTTCAGAAGCGAAAATGAATGGATGATTCATTTTTCCTCAATGGGTTTTTCGTCAAAAGTGAAAATGAAGGAATAATCGAAAGGATATTCATTTCCCTCGATGGATATTCTTCAGAAGCGAAAATGAATGGATGATTCATTTTCCTCAACGGGTTCTTCGTCAGAAATGGAAATGAAGGAATAATCAAAAGGATATTCATTTCCCTCGATGGATATTCTTCAGAAGCGAAAATGAATGGATGATTCATTTTCCTCAACGGGTTCTTCATCAGAAATGGAAATGAAGGAATAATCGAAAGGATATTCATTTCCCTCGATGGATATTGTTCAGAAGCGAAAATGAATGGATGATTCATTTTCTTCAACGGGTTCTTCGTCAGAAATGGAAATGAAGGAATAATCGAAAGGATATTCATTTTCCCCTGATGGATATTCTTCAGAAGCGAAAATGAATGGATGATTCATTTTTCTCAATTGGTTTTTTGTCAGAAGTGAAAATGAAGGAATAATCGAAAGGATATTCATTTCCCTCGATGGATATTCTTCAGAAGCGAAAATGAATGGATGATTCATTTTCCTCAACGGGTTCTTCGTCAAAAATGGAAATGAAGGAATAATCGAAAGGATATTCATTTCCCTCGATGGATATTCTTCAGAAGCGAAAAAGAATGGATGATTCATTTTCCTCAACGGGTTCTTCGTCAGAAATGGAAATGAAGGAATAATCGAAAGGATATTCATTTCCCTCAATGGATATTCTTCAGAAGCGAAAAATGAATGGATGATTCATTTTCCTCAACGGGTTCTTCGTCAGAAATGGAAATGAAGGAATAATCGAAAGGATATTAATTTCCCTCGATGGATATTCTTCAGAAGCAAAAATAAATGGATGATTCATTTTCCTCAACGGGTTTTTCATCAGAAATGGAAATGAATAGAGTTAACTCTAGATACATGACAAAACTTGCTGTGATTTCTGTGCACTAAATTCCATAATTATGTATGCATCCATAATTACATAATTCCTTGCACAGTTCGCACAGTTTGTTTTATAATGTGTAGGGATAGAATTTGTTGAACAAGCTTGAGATAACTTTGATTAGGTCAACACATAAACACATAAGCACATAATAGTTCATTTGGTTATTAATTGTTATAAATTTTTGTCGATTTGTACATAGGTATTCAAGGTATACCAGGAACCCAGTCAATGGACTTCAACGTCCTCAAGAATCTATCTGTAAAGATAGGATGATCTTATAAGAATTTGATTTCGATTACAAGGAATCGTAACATTCGAATTAAGGTAGACAAGGAATCCAATTAAGGACTTTGATTATGTGCTTTGAACATCCACGAGGATCTAATTATGAAGAAGAACCTCTAAGGATTTGGAATTCTTATAGCGAGAAGAGTTTAGGAACTTGGTACCAAGTATGCTATGACAACATACAAAGCATAGTGTTTATGAGATCAAGGTGCTAGATATGCTGTGACAACTGTCAAAAATCCAGATATACGTACAATTAATTAACCATGATTAGTGCTTAATGACTGTGCTGAATTGCAATTAACTGCTTTCTGATTACTGCCATATACGTACATAAGCATCATACATTGTTTAATGCCATACCAATATTGCATGAAAGCTATATTGCCTCAAATGATGCAGTAAGTACAGTTAGCACAATTATCTGATAAATCAGGAAAATGCTGAGAGAACTCAGCATATAGACAGACAGTGCATTGAGACGCAGAATGAGCCAGAAACTAAGTACCACACTAGTGTAGTGTGTAGGAAAGTAAGGATCACAAAACTGCCTTTCTAGTGATAGTCTAAGTGCAGGAAAGTGCCCAAAACTCACCCAAAGTGCTGAATTCAGCAAAATTCAGCAAAAATCAGCATTTTAACACACTAATATCATGCAGAAATATGGTAAAATGGTCCTGAATGCTTTCCTAAGTGTCGGGAATCAAAAGTGTCACAAAAAGATACATAAAGCACACTAAACTGCAAGGTTTAGCACTTTAACGAACCAGTGACCAACCGAACAACCGGACACTACCCGAAACACCAAATTTTCACTAGAAGCATTGTTTTGACATTACCAAGCTAGTTATGGTCCCCTAACATCATAACACACTATATAAACATATAATAACTAAAAACCTAACTATTATACTTAGATTTCAACTAATTCTCTTAACTATTAATTGCATCCTAACCAAGACCCCCCTTTGTGGACGGTTAGACAAGGGTGGCCCACCCTTGATTTCTTTTAATTGTTTATGTGATCTTGTTGATGGTCCATGAAACATATAATCCATTAGTCTTTCATGTGTTGGAAGATTATAATAAAACCCACAAGTCTTGAACTATCATTCTCATTCAACACACTTCACACTCAAACTCCCTTCTCCTTCTCCTCCCCTCACGGCCGAGAGCACCACCCACCATCACCATCATCTTCACCTCTTGTTCTTCCATTTTCAAGTGATACCAAGGGTGCTAGATGGTGTATAAGGAAGGTTGGAGCCTTTGGAAGCTAAAGGACCTCTCACATAAGCTTTTATCCACTTCATTTCATCTAGTAATCATCCCTAGCCTTGTGCTAGTGGTAAGAGTCTTGATCTTGCTATATTAATTCTATTTTAAGTGGTTAAAGAAGAATCATAATCAAAAACTTGAAGAACACTAAAGATCATAAGAATGAAACTTGAACATAAGCATGTTTAATGAAGTAATCTTGATGAATATTGTTATGGGCCATTTTATGAACATATATCCTGACTAATATTCTGCTTTTGATTGTTTATTTGTGATCAGGATACCGGATCAGGATATTGGTAACATCCTGATGTGATATTGTAGGATCGTTTGCAGACCCAAACGAGTCGTTCAGAAGCGTTCTAATCAATACGAAAGGCGGAAACAATCGTATCGACTTGGAATCGGCTTGATTTACACACAGAATCACTTTTAATGTCTTGTTAATTGATTTGACAATGATTATATAGGACAAGTGATTTCGCACGGAATAGACAAAAAGTATTTCGTGCGAAATAGCTGATTGCTATTTCGTACGAAATAGCTAATTGTCATTTCGTGCGAAATAAACTTTCAACACACAAATCCTATTTTCCTCGTACTACGTGCCCTGATCTAACATTTCTATTATAAAAATCGATACAAGACGAAGTCGACAGACGTATGCACCAACAGACTCCCCCTCGGATGTTGACGAAGTCTTCGGTGTCGAGTCTTCACATTCTTCATCCTTGATCAGTCCTCGGGCTTTTTTCAAAATTATCTGACAGTGTAAGCATCCTCAATCTTTAACACTTCTGAATCTCAATCTATCTCTTCACATTCTCTTGATCAAATCTCTTGATTCCTTAAGCTTCATCACCAGACTCCCCCTTAAAGAATGCTTGGGATCATAGTCTGGCTTTCACAGGTTCTAGAATCGCAACATGGCTCTCTCATAGCCATAACCTGCACATTCTCTACCTCAAAGTAAATTTCACAAATTTTAAAATTTGACAAATTTAAACTCTGCTAACCACCTGTAGAATTAAATTCAAAACATCATCTTGTAATAATATGACATTTCACAAATTCTCTTAACCACTTGTATATGGCATATTCAAATTCGGTTTCAACTGAATGAGCCATCTAATCATTTGAAAAACATTTTTCATTTCAACAAACTCTCCCAACCCTGTTGTTCATCATGTTTAGCACTCGGAATTTTGAAAATCTGCTTTTCAACATCAGTTGTTTAAAATCTTTTTGTATTTTTCAAAATTTATGCTAAAACAATCCGAAAATCTTTTTAGATTTTTGAAATTAATGAAATGCAGTAAAGAAATATTTACAGACAATAATTTTGTGAGTTTGTGTAAGAGGATCATATCAGTTTATGAGACAAATCATCAACACCGTTAAGCTTTAAACATTTTAAGTTCTAAACGATTCACTTAGATTGTCAGTATACCGATCCACTTAAATTTTCACACAAAGTTCAACTGTTTCGAGATACGAGATTAATGTTTTAGAGACTTAAACTTATTCGCGTGTCCCACCTCAGAATATACTCCCGTATCCAGATCCCAATATTCAGTCTTACAGGTGAGTATACCTAGATGATATCTGTAAAGGGTTAAATGCGAGGGCCGTGAGAGCTCAGGCTATTGCTTCCGCAAAATCAGAGAGATGATGGCTTCGACTTTAGGTGTGTTCCCTTTAGAGAATCTTTTCTTCAACAGCACATGATTAGCATTTTGCAATGTTTCATCATTTTTTATGTTGAGGGGGGTGCTTTTATTTCAAGCAAGCGAAAAGTATTATACGGGGACTAGGCCATTGCTTCCGCAAAATCAGAAGTCCCGGGATAATACCCCAGATATCACTAAGCATAAAGATCTAGTATCTCAGAAAGAGGGGTCTTTCAAACAAGATTTCGGGGGTTACCCATATATCCGAGAGATGTTCCCCACGAGATAAGTAAGTTTGAAATTTAGGTTTATATCTCGAATACAATCTACTAAGTGTGTAAAAACCTACTGGCATATCATCAGTGAGACCGTTTATCACATTTTGACTTTCCAATTTTTTAGCGTGCTGTGACTGTTCATTGATGTACTATCATTTCCTCTTTTTCACAACAAAACTCGTTTTTGCCTTTATCATGTTTTTGACTTTTTCAAATTTTCTAATGTTTTTGGATTTTCCGAAATTTCTTACTCCCCCTAAAATTCAAAATCATTTAAAGGAAATTTGAAAACAAACTGTACACATAAACTGACAAACTGATTTGAATTGCTTCAATTCGCCATCCTCTTGGCATAAACAATCAGAACTCCCCCTGACAACAAACTATTTTCCCATTATGATTTCAAAACACTTAAGTTTGTTTTAATAAAAAATGGTTTTTCCGGAAAATAAGTTTTGTTGATTTTACCACTTGTAAGATTGGGGATTCATTCATCACTTTGTTTTCTCAACCATTTGAATGAAAGTTAAATCAAGTTCAAATTAATGACCTTGATTAACCACTTGTAAGATCACAAATTAATCATAACCTCTTGACTCATAGATTGAAATACCACTTGTAGAAAAAAAAATGCCGATTCCTACTCCACACTTAACAACCTGAGAGTTCCGGCAAGTTACACTTGTAGAATTTTAACAATTTTTAAATGTTTCACAAAAATTTTAAAGAATGATGCTGATTCATGCTCCACGATTACCCACTTGGGAGCTTCGGCAATTCAGGATTTCTGTTTGAAAATCCTGTCACCCAAGCCTGACCAGCCTTGGGTGATTTTGAATCAACTCTATCCCAACCTCCTTTCGATTGATAAAAATCTTTTGCACTTTTCACTTTCCCATCCACCATCTTCCCAAATATATGTTTGACTTTCCCATTGAAAGCCTTTTCAGCATCAAATTCTCCTTTACCAGAGAAGAATTGATCTGAGAAAATCTTGTCACCCAAGCCTGACCAGCCTTGGGTGATTTTGAATCAACTCTATCCCAACCTCCTTTCGATTGATAAAAATCTTTTGCACTTTTCACTTTCCCATCCACCATCTTCCCAAATATATGTTTGACTTTCCCATTGAAAGCCTTTTCAGCATCAAATTCTCCTTTACCAGAGAAGAATTGATCTGAAATCTCAATCTTACCAACTTTGGATTTCAAATTATCTTTTGACAATGGCGGAAAGTTTTCATCGTTCATTTCTGGAACGGGATCCTCAACATGTTTCTCAACAAATGACTCATCTGATTTTATAAAATCAAAATCATTGTCAGAACTACTTTCTGATTTTACAATCCACTTTTGTTTGTTCAAATCAACTTTTCTTTTGTAAAAACGTTTTGAACTTTCACCAGTTTCGAAAGTCGAATCTTTGAATTTTTAAAAATTTTATGTTGGTTGTTTCTTTTTATCAACACATTTCTTTTTCAACTTTGAGTTAGAAGTAACTCCCTGTTTTGTGTTGATGGACATTGGGCAGTTCCAAGCGATGTGTCCAACTTCTTGGCATTTGAAACAGGTTCTTCTTTCAACTCTCTTCTCAGATTCTTTCACCAGATTCTTTTTCTTTTCAGCAAGAAACTCTTTGTTTGTTTGTCTCCATAATGGTTTCTTCTGCTCTTCTACTGAATTTGCACCTGAAACAAATTTAGTTTTTGTTTTATAAGTTTTCTCATTTTTATGGTTTTCCGGGGGAATGAAACTTAATCCTTTCTTTTTGAAATTACTGTTATGGTTTGGTTTCTTCTGAAAACCATAACCAGAGCTGTAACCCTTTTTCTTGTTCAATCTCTGTTGAACTCTTGAAGTGTACGTATTAGGCTTTTCGTTAAGATTTAAATCTTTTATTTCAGAAATATTAATTTCTGTTAATTTGAAAACCTGTTTGATCATTTCAGTTTTGACACTTCTTTTTGGAAATTCCTCATCGGAATATAATTTTTCTGAATCATTCAAAGTATATGCCACTTTGATTGGTCCGTCATTCAAATTAGATTTTGATAACAAGAATTCTTTATTGTAAACCCGTTTAACCGGTGTACTCGGACTCTTTTCTGATGAACTCGAGCTTTCAGATTTAGACTTTGACTTTGACTTTGACTCTTCATCTATATCCAACACCTGATCGACCACTTTCTTTAACAACTCAGACTCATGATCAGTGTCAGATGCTGTGAATGTGACATCAATGTTGTCTGGTAACTCATCAATGGTTTCAGACATTAACTTTATGTTGAGTGCCTTATTTAAACGCTCCTCATTTGGTTTTCTGGGAGAATAACTTTCATAGATCGGGGGCGGACACTTGTTATACTTGACACTTTGTTTCTTACCAATATCCGTTTCTTCTTTCTTTTGTTCTTGAAAGGCTTTAAGACCTGCAACAGTAGGATAAACTCTGTCAATCAAATAATCACACGTTGTATAACTCAACATCAATCGTTTGATTCTTTCACTTTCTATCTTTTCAAGTTCCAAATCTTGCTTCAGCTTTGCACAATCTTCAATATACTCATTGATGACCTTCTGCTTTGTCATTAATGTTGAGCTCATCATTGTCATAGCAGCATTAACTTCTGAATTTGTCTTTTTCAGACTATCAACTATTCTGTTCAACACATCATATGATTCCTTCACGTACTTCACATCAAACAACAATTTTTCTTTCAACTCTTCAAGTTCACGAATCTTCTTGTCCTTTTCTTCACAATGTTTGCAATACTCCAAACAGTTTAGACAAGGTTTTGTTACCTCAATGATCTTGTCAACTTTAACAATTTTTTCAACTATTTTCTCAACCTCAACTATTTTTTCGACTTCAACAATTTTCTCCACCACTTTCTCCACTACCTTTTCAAACACTTCCGGTTCTTCATCGAATTTTATTTCTTTTTCCCATCTTTCAACTTCAACCTTTTCTATTGAATTTTCTTCGACTTCTGCTTTTTCAATTTCCAACTTTGCCTTTTCTTCAGCAATCTTTCTTGCTTCCAATTCTCTCTTCAATCTAGCTGCCTTCTTCTCATTCAACATCTCGACTTTATCTGCAAAAAACAAATTAAAACTATCAGTATCCAAACCTTTTCTAGCTTTATTGATATACTCTTCCTCGTCATCGGTGTCAGCATCAATTCCTAATTGACTAAAAATCAGTATTCTTTTCAGCTTAGATTTAACTTCTTCTTCTCCCAGAATTCTAGCAACAAGTCCTGAACCAGCTGGAATGTATTTATCCCAGCTAAATCCCTCTGTAACTTTTTCATCATCTTGATTAACAAGATAAGCTGTCTTCTTTCCATCTTCAATGGCACGAGATGATGATGGTTGTTGAGCAATATGATGAAAAATTGATTTTTGATAATAATCGTTCTTTTCTTGTCTTTCGGTTGCTTCTTTGTTTGTACATTCTCGCTTAAAATGACCCTTTTCTCTGCAACGAAAACATGTAACATTTGATTTGTCAAACCCTATAGGAGATTTAGCAATCTCACAAAACTCATTTCTACCGGTGATTTGTTGAAATTTTTCTGCTCTTCTTACAGCACTAGCTAAACACCACTTGATGTCCATCAATTCAAGTTCCTCAGAATCAATCTGATCATAATCCTCTTTGGTGAGCATTGGATTTCCAATTCGTCCAACAACTAAGCTTTCATATGACTCTAGCATAGTGACAAGTGATGCCATGTGTTGCTTAGCCATTTATGGAGATAGATTTTGACCGTTTTGAATGTTCAATGTAACATTACATTGCAAATTTGTTGAATTCTGTCGTTAAGGACTTGGTGTTGTGAAATTCGGATCAAAACTTGAATACGAAGACGAATATCCACCACTCTGAGTTACCGTGCTACCATTTGTTCCAGAAGAACTATCAGCACTGAAAGCAGTCTTAACCTTTGGACTCAGAGTAGTTTCAAATTTATTTCCTCTGTAGTATAGACTAACATCTTGTTGAGCGTTCGGATTACTCATGATAGCAGTTTTCTGTACATCCAATTCATGTTCTTCAAGCTTCTGAATGAATTTAGCCAAATTCATACTTTCATGTTTTCTCATATGCTTTAAGATCAACAAATAAGTTCCCCATTTATTATGTGGTAGCGCATCAGCAAGTTTATCAACCCATTCATCATCTTCCTTCTAGATGTCCAATCTTCTCATTTCAAGAACAAGACGACAATATCTATCGATAGTTGTTTTTGTTGTTTCACCTTCAAAAGCTACAAACATGTCAAAAGATTTTTTAAGTAAAGCACATTTATTTTTGATCATGTCAGCACTTCCCTTAAACTTTTGAATCAATGCCAACCAAATTGATCTCGCAGTGTCCTCATGCTGTAGTAAAACAAAAATATCTTCTTTTACTGCTTGTTGCAAAATGCTAATCATCATTTTCTCACTGGTGTATTTTAATTTCTCACCATCTGAATAGTCACTAAAAGCCTTCTCATTCCCACGTTCATCTGTCGGTTTAACGTAATCTACATCCAAAGAACACCATGCATCAAATTTATAAGCTTGCACCCAGTTTTCAAAACGATTTTGCCATCATTTAAAATCCTCAATATACATAAGCTTTGGCGGTTTTTGATACGTTCCTGTTTCATTCTCACTATAAACAGTTTCGGCAGCTGTAACTGGAGCAACTGGTGTAGCAAATGCATTGTAAAATTCTTCTTCCATGTTTCGGTACAAACTTTTCGAAATTCACAAAGTTTAAACAAAATGATGATTTACACGAAATCACTTTTGGTGCGAAATAGAACTTCAAGCGAAATAACCACTTTCAAACGGAATGATGATTTCGTGCGAAAATAGTCATGCGGAATGACAACCTGGTGCGAAATGATCTGATTTCGTGCAAAATAAGGTGATTTCGTATGAAATGAAATTCAAGATGCTGATTTCATGCGAAATAGATGTCTTTTCAAGCGAAATGAGGTATTTCGTGCGAAATAATGATGAAGATGATGATTTCGTGCGAAATAAGCCGATGATTTCGTACGAAATAAAGAACTGATTCAAACGAAATGGACTATTCCGCACGAAATGCTGCTGATGTCATCCTTTCGAACAGATTTTGCTAAAATTAACCAAGTTTTTGTCCAATTTTAAGTCTAATTCTTTCAAGGCTTTGTTAAAACTATGTTTCGCACTTAATATGTGAAATTCAATCCATTTTAACCGTGAAATTTTGTTAAATTTTGAAAAGAAGGTGTAGAAGTCAGAAATATTGGTGAAATCAAGCTGATTTGTCAAGAACTCTTCCTCCTTAGCTCTGATACCACTTGTAGGATCGTTTGCAGACCCAAACGAGTCGTTCAGAAGCGTTCTAATTAATATGAAAGGCGGAAACAATCGTATCGACTTGGAATCGGCTTGATTTACACACAAAATCACTTTTAATGTCTTGTTAATTGATTTGACAATGATTACAATCAGTAGACACGTCAGCAGTAGTTTGGTACCGGAAATCAGAATCGTTACAAATGACTTCGCACGACAGGTATTTATAGGACATGTGATTTCGCACGGAATAGACAAAAGGAATTTCGTGCGAAATAGCTGATTGTTATTTCGTACGAAATAGCTAATTGTCATTTCGTGCGAAATAAACTTTCAACACACAAATCCTATTTTCCTCGTACTATGTACCCTGATCTAACATTTCTTTTATAAAACTTGATACAAGACGAAGTTGACAGACGTATGCACCAACAGATATCCTGGTAATGACTAATTTGACCACGTGCAGATTAGAAGGTGCGGGTCCCTAAAGGTCAAGTGGACCTCTTCTCCTTAAGACTCGTGCAAACTAGTTATATGAGAGACGTTGAACCCGGAAGAAGTGTACTACAACGTTCACTTGAGGAATATTCGAAGCATCCTGGTTTAATAGGATAGTTAGTTGATTTCGTTTAACTATAAATAGATTGATCGGATCAGATTAAGTCACTCACTCTCTTTCGCACACTTTACTCTCTAGCTACTAGCAATCACTAAACACAAACACTTGTACTCAAATTACATTGTAACACCTAGTTGATCCGCATCATATCCTGCACTGTATCCTGATATTTGAAGTAATAGAAGAACAAGGCAGCTGCGATTGTCAGCTCCCGAGGTTTTGTGCTGGCGATCTAGATTGATCAAGGGCTTTCCTCGTACATCTCGTGTCACCTTTTACTCTTTTGCTCATTGTTTGATCATAGATACAACTTTATATCCTGGGCTGTGTCCTGAAACTATTTTTGCAAATAACTTGATTAACATATTTTCGACACACATTTCTAGCACACTACCTCACTTAACTAATTTGATCACTTAATTGCTTCAGTAATTTTTGACCAAAACAATTTGGCGCCCACCGTGGGGCAAGTGGTGCTATTTCTACTAAAAGCTTTTGCAAAATCGTTACTTGGTTTTCTATTTTCAAAACTTTTTGCTACACTATTTTCAATGGCCTCAAGATCAAACATGAGCTCTTCCACCGTGTCTGCTACAACCTCTGCAACAATTGGTTCGGTGCTTCCACCACCTCCTCCGAGAATGCAAGCCTCTTCACAGGGAACTGAAAGTCATGTGGCTCGGGATGTTATCCCTGCTCGCAATGTCCAGGGATCCGGTCCTGTTTTGGCTTCTAACGAAGAAATTATGAATTTGTTTGGTAGTGTACAGGAACAGATGAGGCAGCAGCAGGAAACTAATCAGATGCTGATAAGAGAGATACAACTCTTGAAATCTGGCCCGAGTAGGCCTGCTGAAGATACTGTCACTCCCTTGCAACCCAGGGCTTTGAACTTCAGTTCTACAATTTATACTGAGGATAACCGGGGGAATATTGTGCCTAGCCATTCCCAGAATCACACTCTGAGATACCTTCTTCAGTAAGAGTATCAACTGTGAGAAGCTCAGGATATGCTTCAGGATATGGCCAAAACCCCCAAGCTGGTAATGTATCTAATAATAATAATACTCTTGCTACTAATGTTGTTGGATCTTTGCAGGATGCAGGTATGACATCAGCATTTTCCAGGGAGCTTCAAAAACTGAAGGACATGATATCCAGTGTATCTGGGGTGGTTCAGCCAATTCCTGAAGTATCCCAGGACTGCCACATGATATCCCGGTTTGCATATCCCATTTGTGATGCTGAAATCCCAAAAAGAATTCAAACCCCCCAACATGAAGCTCTATGACGGAACTACGGATCCTGAGGAGCATATTGCCCAGTATAGGGAAAGGATGGAAATCAACCCTATCCCTCCAGACCTCAAAGAAGCATGCTTGTGCAAGGGTTTCGGTTCTACCTTAATAGGATCAGCCTTAAAATGGCTGTTAAATGTTCATCCTCACTCAATTACTTCTTTTGCTCATTTAGTTAATTTATTTAATAGTCAATTTTCTTGTAGCCGGAGTTTTGAGAAACTAACCAGTGATCTTTACAGGATAACTCAAGGACCTCAGGAATCCTTGAGGGATTATGTGAACAAGTTTAGTCGGGAATCCTAAGATATCCCACATCTTGATGTTGCAACAGCTGTGCAAGCCTTCAAGATGGGGTTGCAAAAGGATTCTCAATTTTATCAGGATCTTGTAATGAATCCCTGCAGAAATCTGGACGAAGCTCGTAACAGGGCTTTAAGATACATTCGGCTGGAGGATGATAAAAAGATACAAGAGAGAATGAATTCGTCCACAACCTATGAGTCAACCAACAGGAAATCAGAATCCTCGTATAAACCATATCTCTCAAAGCCATATGGCAGAAATGATAGCAAAAAAGTGAATGCTGTTGAAGACGAGGATCCTGAGGAGTATCCTGACTTGTCTGAATATTGTTTTTCTGTTAACATACCTGAACTAATGTATGCTATGCAGGGTTTAGGAGACAAAGCAAGATGGTCCCGAAAGAATCAACAAAAGGCTGATTGGAAGGACAAGTCCAAATGGTGTGCTTTCCATGAGGACTTTGGGCATGTTACTGAGGATTGCATCGCTTTGAGAAAAGAAATAAGCTATCTCTTGAGAAAGGGATATCTGAAGGACCTCTTGGGAAGAAAGAAGAATAAGGCTCAGGATCCTGTGAAGGATCCTGAACGGGTAGCATTGTCACACCCGCTCATAGCGGAAGCGTGAGGTGTGATCTGTCTGGTTTTCATTGCATAAATAACGATGTACATGAACAAACTATATGAATAAAACATACTCCATTGCCATTACATAAGTGTTTTAAAAGATTACATCATAAGTTTAGTGTGTCGGTTACAAACCATTAACATAAAAGTAAAGTGTTATTGTTTCATACATCAACATGAAAGTAAACTACTAAGGTTTAAACCATCATATTTCCGCAAAGAGGCGGAATATAATAGTTAAACCCTCCAAAAGATGGCATGGAGTTCTGGTACTTGTTATCTTGACTGAGAATCCTGACATGGTCCGTTAATTCCCTGAAATACATGTTAAGTTTGGAAAACATCAACAAAAGTTGGTGAATTCATGCAGTTTAGTTGTAAAAGATGTATTTAAAATGTAAGTTGTAGTATGTAAAGCGTCAATGAAATCGTTGATCATTAATGTTTTGCAAGGACATTAATATGTGTGACGAAAAAGGAAGCAATCCAACCCTAGACGATTTTATGTCGACTCCTATCGACTGGGACACAAAAGCACTCTTCTGTATGGGTCCACGACCAAGAGTGGGGCTCGCCAAAACCCATTAGATCTAACCACTTGTACCTAGGTCCAAACTGGATTAATGGTGCTTAGATGTATAACCCTAATTCGTACATGATCTAAGGTGTTTCATTCCCTAACTTTAACATACGTTGAACATGTATTTTCCCTGATAGTTGTAAAGTTGTAAAACATTTAAATGAATAGGGGACATGAACTCACAGTATCGCGTCCTGTGAATAGAAGTAACTAAGATCTCACGTGCGGTCGTCCTGAATAGTGTTGCGACCTACAAATGTTCTTATATTTGTTAGACACTTCAGTCCTTGTAAATAACTTGAGTACAAGTCTTGTGTCTTAAATATGTGTAAGACTTGTATGTCTTTGTTGTTCGTTGAACTGTGTATTAGGTGAATGAATTGTTAAACTGTTATATATATATATTTCACCAAATATATATATATATATGTCATCTTGTATATCGTGAGTTGTATCATCGGGTCTTGTCTTCTTGATTTCGTGTATTTGTATAAGTAAATTGCATAATTGTAATTTTTACCAATTATGTGTCATTGGGCCGAGCCCATGTTTTCATGTTATTGCGCTTAAATAGTGTTGGGCCTAAATAGTGTTGGGCCTCAATAGTGTTGGGCCTCAATAGTGTTGGGCTTAAATAGTATTGGGCTTAAATAGTGTTGGGCCTAAATAGTATTGGGCCTAAATAGTGTTGGGCTTAATTAGTTTAGGGCTTAATGTTATTGGGCCTTGGCCCATATGTTTGGTATTGGGCTTAGCCCATGTGTTTTGATAAGCCCATTATGAAGTTAAACCCATTTAGAAAAGTAAGCCCATTTGTATAAAAATAGCCCACTAGTAAGTATAAGTCTTTCATTTTTATAAAAACATTTTTATAAAAATTCACCAAGTATACTTTTTAGTAAATAAAAACATAATAGTTTTTATAAGTTTCAAAATGTCCGAATTTTGTTAACGGTAACATAATTTTTGTGTCCACGTCGGAAGATCGCCTAAACGTCGTAGTAACTCCTCGGAGTGGCGATTCGCTTATGAATTCGTCCGTCGTCCGTTTTGACCATAAATGGTGTCCGATTATTCGGATCGTCCGTAACTCGTTTTAATGTGTAATTATGTGTAGCTTTGTAAGGCTTTGGTTATAAAGTGTCTTGAGTTTAAATGTGACATTAGATTCAAGTTCCTACTTTGATATATATAACTAATACATCAAGTACCACATAGCACTTAAGTTGTTAACTTATTCAAATATATATTTTCTCAAAATATATATTTATAACTAACTTTGTTTTTATAAAAAGCATTCTTTTAAATCTTTTTAAACTTTGTAAAGATTTAACCAAAAATGAAAGTTTTGTTAACATAATGTATTTAAAAAAAATGGCCATATAACCTTTGTATTAATCATTTGGCCATGTTTAATAAACATATCAGTTTCTTTTCCAAATCACCATCAATTTACTCAACATCTTAACTAAAAACATATGAGGTTTTTATAACATAAACTTATCAAAATGATATCCAAATCATGTAGGGTTTTGGACATGATCACAACATATGCTAACTAGTTCAAAAACCAAGTTTACTTCTAGTTTTAACAACTTTTATAAAAATCTCATGTTGTATGTTACTTTTTATAATCTTGTAAAAGTCTTGTTTTTAAATAAAAACCTTTAATAAATTAACTAAACCATAAGTTATGATCATCCATTTATCTTTTAAGTTTAACAAAAACCCTTTAACATATTCATGTATAATTGTTAGATCATATTTTTAAAACATCATCTAACAAATTATTCATATCATAATCCTCATAACAAGATCAAATATGCATATAACAAGTCTTAGATCACAACATAAACAAACATAAATATATCATGATTATTATTTTTGCTTCTTTGTATTTTCATATTTATTATGTATGATTATTTAGTTATTACTAGTTATAATAACAATCATAAACATAATATAAGTATGAAAAAATAGATCTAGAAGCTTACTTCTAGCACTAGGCTAGGGATGATCTTAGAGGATGATTAAGAAATAAAAAGATGAAGATCTTGATGGTAGAATGCTTTTGAATGGATGAAAACCCTTGCTTTAACTTATAAGTGCTTTAGACCTCCTTATGTCCCATAGAAAATCATCTTGATCATAAAATAAAAGACTAAAGTGAAGTGGGTTTTTGGTGTTCTTGGTGGAAGATGAAGATGATGAGAGAGTTTGTGTGTAGAGGATAAGGTGAAATTATGAGTGGTAAAGTGCTAGTAAGACTTAATGGTTAAGTGTTATAATTAATCATCCATTCTCATCCACTAGTAACTATTAAATATCTAGATATTATTAGCAAAGGGTTAAGGGGATGTGGGGCCTTCTTATTCACGGTTCATACATGGGGGGGGGGGGGGTCTCTTGAATTGTTAAATGTGTTAGTGAAATTTTAATGCTTCATAAATGTGATGAAAACTTTAAATGTTTAGGTGTTTCAAAATTTCAAGATATTTAATGACTTGGAATGATCATAAATAAGCTTTAAAAGACCAAAAATAATATTCACTAGTTTGCAAACTATGCCAAAATATAGTTCGGATAGTTGTTTAGTGCTCGTTCCGCAAGTAGATAGTCGAAAGGTTAACTTATGAAAGTTGTAGGGAAAAAATCGGTTATGTATATAAATGATATTCCCTATGTATTTTTATATGAAATTTGTGTTTAAACAACACTTTTGCATCTTGTAATAAAAATTCTAATGCTGAATTTTGCGGAAAAGTATTGAAATGGTAACTTTTAGCGCTTTTCAGATAGTTTTTAGTGCTACCGGACATCGGTAATATATTAAACCAAACCCTTGTATTCCCATAAAGGGTTTAATGTATATTTGATGTTGGACTTTCGTCTGAGTCCTAAAGATGTAATTTAGTTGGTTTATGCGGATCCTGAGTTTTCGTCAGCACGCTAGTTTACTAGGTACTACTCTAGTTGTTTCGATGCATTGTTTGCATTGTTTCAAATGTACTCAATAAAAGTGAATCATGTGTATAATAAATGAATATTCCCTGAGTTTTCTAAGATGTATATCATGTAATCATGCAGTTCGAATATTCAAAATACATACTTGTATAATGTAAATCATCGTTTTAAATGTAAGTAAATTACCCGAAAGTGGCAGTTGTCACATTCTCCCCCTGTTATTGAGAATTTCGTCCCGAAATTCTAGCTGAGTGATCCTTTGCAGGAGTCTTCGGGAATAGGTGGGGATATTTTGCCTTCATTCGATCTTCACGTTCCCAAGTATACTCGGGTCCGTGACGAGAGTTCCAACGAACTTTTACTAACTTGATACGACTTCTCCGTGTTTTCTGCCCCTTCCAGTCCGTGACCTCAACAGGTTCTTCAGTGAAATGGAGTTTGCCGTCAATGTGAATTTCATCCGCAGGAATGATAACGGTTGCTTGTGTTGGACTCTTTTTAAGATTTGACACATGAAACGTGTCGTGCACACTGCTAAGTTCATCTGGTAACTTCAACTTGTAGGCAACAGTGCCAATCTTTTCTAAGATTTCAAATGGTCCAATGTAACGTGGGTTAAGCTTTCCACGTTTACCGAACCTCGTTACGCCTTTCCAAGGCGAGACTTTCAATAAGACTTTGTCTCCAACCTCGAAAGATAATGGTTTTCGTTTTCTATCTGCGTAGCTCTTTTGTCGATCGCGAGCCGCCTTGATACGGTCTAGGATCTGAAAATTTTTATCCGTAGTCTCTTGGACTAGTTCCGGACCAATTAATTGACTATCGCCTGTTTCCGCCCAACATAGCGGAGAGCGACACTTTCGACCATAAAGAGCTTCAAACGGTGCAGCTCGTATACTAGTATGGTAGCTGTTATTGTAGGAAAACTCAACTAAAGGTAGATGAGTATCCCAATTGCCGCCTAAATCCATAACACACGCACGAAGCATATCTTCGAGTGTTTGGATTGTCCGTTCGCTCTGGCCGTCAGTTTGTGGATGAAAGGCCGTACTTAGATTCAATTGAGATCCAAAGGCCTGCTGAAATGATTTCCAAATTCTTGAAACAAAACGACCGTCTCGGTCCGAAATGATTGAAATAGGCACTCCATGACGAGCCACTATTTCTTTGAGATAAAATTCCGCTAGTTTCTCAGTACTATCCTTCTCCCAAATCGGTAAGAAGTGTGCGGACTTTGTCAACCTATCGACGATTACCCATATCATGTCATGGCCTCTTGAGGTCCTGGGTAACTTCGTAATGAAGTCCATCGATATTTGTTCCCATTTCCAAGAGGGAATCTCGGGTTGTTGTAGTAAACCCGATGGTTTATGATACTCTACCTTGACCTTTGCGCAGGTCAAGCATTTTCCGACATAGATAGCAATATCCTTTTTGAGGTTAGGCCACCAATAGTACTCCTTTAAGTCTTGGTACATCTTATCTGATCCAGGATGGATCGAGTACTTTGACCTATGTGCTTTCTCAAAAATGAGATCTCGGAGGCCTCCAAAGAATGGAACCCAAATTCTACCGGCAACGTACAAAGTTCCATCCTCCTTTGGCACTAACCGTTTTTCCATGCCTCGAAGTGATTCTGCTATAATATGCTCTTCCTTGAGCGCTTCTTGTTGTGCATTATGAATTCGTTCGGTAAGATCTGTGTGAATCGTCATTTCTAGTGCTCGCACTCTTAGTGTTTTAACTCGATTCTTGCGGCTCAAGGCGTCTGCTACAACGTTCGCCTTGCCCGGATGGTAATTGATTTCACAATCATAATCGTTCAATAATTCAACCCAACGTCGCTGACGCATATTTAATTCTTTTTGGATGAATATGTGTTGTAGACTTCTATGATCTGTGAAAATAGTGCACTGTGTACCATATAAGTAATGCCGCCAAATTTATAAAGCAAATACCACCGCGCCTAACTCTAGGTCGTGAGTGGTATAGTTCTTCTCGTGAACTTTCAGTTGGCGAGACGCGTACGCGATAACCTTTTCACGTTGCATGAGTACACAACCCAAACCTTGATGCGAAGCATCACAGTATACCACAAAGTCATCGGTACCGTCGGGTAATGATAAGATTGGTGCAATGCACAACTTGTCTTTAAGAAGTTGAAATGTTGCTTCTTGTTTCTCTCCCCAATCGAATTTCCTGTCTTTCTGTGTAAGAGAAGTTAGCGGTTGAGCAATCTTTGAAAAATTCTCAATAAATCTCCGATAATATCCCGCTAATCCCAAGAACTGTCGGACTTCAGTTGGTGTCTTAGGCGCTTCCCAATTCTTAATCGATTCAATCTTCGACGGGTCTACTTGAATACCCTTCTCGTTCACTACATGCCCGAGAAATTGTACTTCGCGAATCCAAAATTCGCACTTGGAAAATTTCGCGTATAGTTTCTCTGTTTTTAACAACTCTAAAATGGTTCTCAAATGTTGCTCATGTTCATCAGTCGATCGAGAGTATATCAAAATGTCGTCAATAAACACTATGATGAATTTGTCGAGATACGGCTTGCACACGCGATTCGTTTAGTCCATGAAGACCGCTGGTGCATTCGTTAAACCAAAAGGCATAACGAGAAACTTGTAATGACCGTAACGAGTCCGAAAAGCCGTTTTCGGTATGCTTTCTTCTTGAATCCGTAACTGATGATACCCCGATCGTAAGTCTATCTTTGAGTAGAAACTCGACCCTTGCAGTTGATCGAATAGGTCGTCAATCCTCGGTAATGGATACCGATTCTTGATGGTGAGTTTATTCAACTCTCTGTAGTCGATACACATTCTGAATGTCCCGTCCTTCTTCTTCACAAAAAGAACTGGAGCTCCCCAAGGCGAGAAGCTCGGTCTGATGAATCCTTTATCCAACAACTCTTGAAGTTGTGTGGATAACTCTTTCATTTCAGAAGGTACTAATCGATTTGGAGATTTAGCTACGGGAGCGGCTCCTGGTACCAAGTCGATGTGAAATTCGACTTGTCGATAAGGTGGTAGTCCTGGCAAGTCTTATGGAAAGACTTCAGGAAATTCTTTTACTACCTGAATATCTGTCAACTTCGGCCCATCGGCCTTCTTGTCCACAACATGTGCTAGAAAGGCAATACAACCTTTTCGTAAGCACTTATGTGCTTTCATGCAATTGATGATCCGCAATGGGGTGTCGCGCTTCTCTCCATGTATCACAAGTGTCTCTTCGTTCGGTAGTGGTAGGCGAATGATCTTCTCGTGGCAAACGACTTCGGCTCGATTGTTGGATAGCCAATCCATGCCAACCACTACGTCGAAACGACCCAATTCAACGGGTAAGAGATCGATATTGAATTTTTGTTCGCCAAGTTCTAAGGTACACTCCTTAACAACTTCTCCCGTCTCTACTAGTTTACCGTTAGCCAATTCTATAGAATATGGAACATCTAGCTTACTAGGTTCCAAGCCTAGAACATTTTTAAATTCTATAGAAATAAAACTAAAATCGGCTCCGGTATCAAATAATATGGATGCGAAATGATCATTGAGGAGAAACGTACCAGTGACCACATTAGGGTCTTGGCGCGCATCCTTGGCTCCAATCACAAATGATCGACCACGAGCTTGGTTTTCCTTAGGACAGTCTTTCTTGAAGTGATCTTTGCTTCCGCACCCAAAGCATCCTTGACCACGCCCATTTCCGTTCCCATTCTTGTTACCATTTCCACTTCCCGATCCAGTATTATTTCCCGTTCCCCAACACGATTCAGTGCGGTGGCCATTCTTGCCACACTTGTCACACTTGACAACCCGACAATCGCCCAACTGATGATATTTGCATCGCTCACACTTGGGTAAAGTACCAGCGTACTTCTTAGGACCAGTGTCGTTTGTGGCTACAAACTCCCTTGCATCCTTTTGCGAGTTATTATGTCGCCTGTTGTTGTTGTTATTGTTATTGTTGTTGTTGGGGTTATTGTTGTTGTGGTTGTCGTTACTGTGGTTGTTGTTATTACCACGGGTTCCCTTCTTGAAATTCGAGTACTTCCTCTTCCCACTGTTGGAAGACTCGGCATGTGTTTCCTTCTTATCATCGCCTTTCTCAGTGAATATATTCATCCTGACCCCGTCTTTAGTAAGACTCACGGCTATAGTCACAGCCTGAGTAATAGTCGTGGGTTTAGCTGCAGTAACCAGACTTCGAATCTTGGGAGAAAGTCCCCAGATGTAGTGTTCGATACGCTTGTATTCCGGTGATACAAGATAATGAATCACGCGGGACAGATCGTGAAATCTTTGCGTATATCCCGTGATATCAGCTCCGACCATGGTAAGGTGCCAAAACTCGTTCTCCAACTTCTGGAGTTCAGCACGAGAACAATACTTATCCCTCATACGTTCCTTCAGTTCATCCCAAGTCAACGCATAAGTAGCGTTATCACCCAAAGTTTGCACTTGTAAGTTCCACCATGTAAGGGCCTCGTTGAGAAACAGGCCAGTAACGTAAGTGACTTGCTGATTAGCGGAACATCTGCTCATCCTGATAGTGGAATCCGTTTTCTCAGTCCATCTCACGTAAGCCACATCACCGCCTGTGCCATCGTAGTTAAGTGGCTTGCAGTCCAGAAACTGCTTGAATGTGCACCCTGAAATTGGACAACGGATTATGAATGAGCAAACAGTGAATCGCACGAATAGATCACAAAACAGGAATTTAATGAGTTGTCACTAAAAGAAAATGACTAACCATTACCATTACCATTGTTTCCGTTTGAAGCACCGCCTTGGCCCTGGCCTCCCGATCCGCCGGTGCCACCACTGGTATCGGCACGGGATGCCTTACACAGTGCAATAGCTTGGGCTATTCTCTGTTCTATTAGTGCATTCAGTTCTGCCTCAGTCGTAGGCATTGGTGGGGGTGGGGGTTGATTAGTCCGTGAACGTAAAGCTCTCCTCGGTGGCATGATTCTTCCAAAGGAGAAATAGGATAAAGATTAGACGTTGATTTGGTTTGTTAAATATTTTTACTAAGTCAGAAAAGAAAAACAAAAAATATTCATAACATTAATAGCAATATCACCAAGAAACATATAATGTGAGTAAATAAGTTAATCATAAACAATAAGATATGTCCAACCAGACCATTCAGATGCATTTAATAGATAACACCAAGTTTTTCATATATATTAGTCAACCGGTTACATAATCGTTTGAAAGGAAACAAAATAGACTCGGGCTACATAACCCGGTCATACTAGTCTAGTACAACAAAAGAGATAACAAAATCTTCCTTCCAACTGTGTGATCCGCTGTATGTCGGTTGTCTTCAAAACTTGGTGGAGCGTCAATATGTACACAAAACGGATATAGATACCCGTCTCAAAAGTATGATACCTGCAAACACAGTCTATGGTGGGGGAAAGACTGGTGGTGGAATCGGGAACAATAACCTGTGAATATGAGAAACCCTATCCTCCAAATCAAGAACCAAACGGTTAAGGAAAACAATCTGCTGCTCGAGTGTCAAAACACGAGCAGGTAAACCAACTGGTGGTATATCAACTGGTGGCATCTGAGGTGGTAGTGGGGGTAATGGTGGTGACCCTGGTGGTGGTGGAGCATGGGGTGGTGAATGAGCTGGTAGTGGTGGAGTCAGAAGTACCAAACCATGAAGGTGAGTAAGCTCCTCCTCGAGTTCACTAACTCGACGGATAATAAAGTCTATATGTTGCTCGAGTGTCAGCACACGAGCACGTAACTCAGTAGTAACAACTGGGTAATGCAATGGATGGTACGAATCTGATATGGGCATAACATGAGGTGGAGAGTATGGAGCAATAAGAGGCTCGACAGGGACCTGTGGGACTGAGTGAAACTGCTGATAGTATAGGTCCGTATCACTGGGTGGTATGTGTGCATGTCCAGATGGTCCGGCCTCATCAGTATGATCAGTCGGTGGTATGATAGGTGCAAAGTGCATGAGGCGAATGTGCTCAGGAGATGCATCCGGTGCAGGGACTGGAATAGGTGCAGGGATGGTTGGCTCTGCTGGAATAACGTCATCCCCAAAGTCTGCATTGCACTGTAGGCCAATGGCCTGCAGTGCGGACGAAGTAACGGACGCATAAGAGGAAGCATCTGAATTGGTATCTGCATCAGAAGAGATATCGATCACCGAGACCACTGGTGATGCAATGTCTAGAATAACCACATCGTGAACCTCTCCGTCTCCCAAATCAGCATCCATGTGATCCACCGGAATCACTGGAACGACGTCATCATCATTGTCGAGATCGACGATAAAAGGAATGATATCAAGAGGAGCGACGTCAAAGGGTATAATCTCTACCACATGTTCACCCTCTGGGTGACCCAGAATAACCTTATCGTTGAGTATAGGAGGGATAGCTAACACATCATCATCTATGATATCGCCCAGAAGTGCGAACGGTTGGAAGTCGTCCATGTCGCTGTCAGATGTAGCGTCGCTATCAGATAATATGACCTGAACCTCTGGCACGAAATCATCGTCGGAAACAATCTCCATGGGGTCTACGTCGTCGTATACATTACTACCTTCAGATGAAGACATGGTGACCTGAGAAATAAGTTGTTCGACACGTATGAGTATTTGTTACTTTACATATATACACAAAATGTATTTTTCACATAATGTTCATTTTAAGTTATCCTAATTGAGTTGTGTGGATTAACTTAAAGTTGCATGTCTACCATTTAGATGACTAAGACACTAATGTCCTTGCTTGATTTGTATGAGATGAATTCTTGTTGAAAATGGACCATGAAAAATGTTTATGCAAATGAAAACATTTGTTTGTGTTTAAATGGTTTTCGTGAGAGATCCCTAGTAATTGTAGACTTAGACTCGAGAAAGAATCCTGGTTCACTACAATCGATGCTCTGATACCAAACTGTGACACCCGCTCATAGCGGAAGCGCGAGGTGTGATATGTCTGGTTTTCATTGCATAAATAAAGATGTACATGAACAAACTATATGGATAAAACATACTCCATTGCCATTACATAAGTGTTTCAAAAGATTACATCATAAGTTTAGTGTGTCGGTTACAAACCATTAACATAAAAGTAAAGTGTTATTGTTTCATATATCAACATGAAAGTAAACTACTAAGGTTTAAACCATCATATTTCCGCAAAGAGGCGGAATATAATAGTTAAACCCTCCAAAAGATGGCATGGAGTTCTGGTACTTGTTATCTTGACTGAGAATCCCGACATGGTCCGTTAATTCCCTGAAATACATGTTAAGTTTGGAAAACATCAACAAAAGTTGGTGAATTCATGCAGTTTAGTTGTAAAAGATGTATTTAAAATGTAAGTTGTAGTATGTAAAGCGTCAATGAAATCGTTGATAATTAATGTTTTGCAAGGACATTAATATGTCTGACGAAAAAGGAAGCAATCCAACCCTAGACGATTTTATGTCGACTCCTATCGACTGGGACACAAAAGCACTCTTCTGTATGGGTCCACGACCAAGAGCGGGGCTCGCCAAAACCCATTAGATCTAACTACTTGTACCTAGGTCCAAACTGGATTAATGGTGCTTAGATGTATAACCCTAATTCGTACATGATCTAAGGTGTTTCATTCCCTAACTTTAACATACGTTGAACATGTATTTTCCCCGATAGTTGTAAAGTTGTAAAACATTTAAATGAATAGGGGACATGAACTCACAGTATCGCGTCCTGTGAATAGAAGTAACTAAGATCTCACGTGCGGTCGTCCTGAATAGTGTTGCGACCTATAAATGTTCTTATATTTGTTAGACACTTCGGTCCTTGTAAATAACTTGAGTACAAGTCTTGTGTCTTAAATATGTGTAAGACTTGTATGTCTTTGTTGTTCGTTGAACTGTGTATTAGGTGAATGAATTGTTAAACTGTTATATATATATATTTCACCAAATATATATATATATGTCATCTTGTATATCGTGAGTTGTGTCATCGGGTCTTGTCTTCTTGATTTCGTGTATTTGTATAAGTAAATTGCATAATTGTAATTTTTACCAATTATGTGTCATTGGGCCGAGCCCATGTTTTCATGTTATTGCGCTTAAATAGTGTTGGGCCTAAATAGTGTTGGGCCTCAATAGTGTTGGGCTTAAATAGTATTGGGCCTAAATAGTATTGGGCCTAAATAGTGTTGGGCTTAATTAGTTTAGGGCTTAATGTTATTGGGCCTTGGCCCATATGTTTGGTATTGGGCTTAGCCCATGTGTTTTGATAAGCCCATTATGAAGTTAAACCCATTTAGAAAAGTAAGCCCATTTGTATAAAAATAGCCCACTAGTAAGTATAAGTCTTTCATTTTTATAAAAACATTTTTATAAAAATTCACCAAGTATACTTTTTAGTAAATAAAAACATAATAGTTTTTATAAGTTTCAAAATGTCCGAATTTTGTTAACGGTAACATAATTTTTGTGTCCACGTCGGAAGATCGCCTAAACGTCGTAGTAACTCCTCGGAGTGGCGATTCGCTTATGAATTCGTCCGTCGTCCGTTTTGACCATAAATGGTGTCCGATTATTCGGATTGTCCGTAACTCGTTTTAATGTGTAATTATGTGTAGCTTTGTAAGGCTTTGGTTATAAAGTGTCTTGAGTTTAAATGTGACATTAGATTCAAGTTCCTACTTTGATATATATAACTAATACATCAAGTACCACATAGCACTTAAGTTGTTAACTTATTCAAATATATATTTTCTCAAAATATATATTTATAACTAACTTTGTTTTTATAAAAAGCATTCTTTTAAATCTTTTTAAACTTTGTAAAGATTTAACCAAAAATGAAAGTTTTGTTAACATAATGTATTTAAAAAAAATGGCCATATAACCTTTGTATTAATCATTTGGCCATGTTTAATAAACATATCAGTTTCTTTTCCAAATCACCATCAATTTACTCAACATCTTAACTAAAAACATATGAGGTTTTTATAACATAAACTTATCAAAATGATATCCAAATCATGTAGGGTTTTGGACATGATCACAACATATGCTAACTAGTTCAAAAACCAAGTTTACTTCTAGTTTTAACAACTTTTATAAAAATCTCATGTTGTATGTTACTTTTTATAATCTTGTAAAAGTCTTGTTTTTAAATAAAAACCTTTAATAAATTAACTAAACCATAAGTTATGATCATCCATTTATCTTTTAAGTTTAACAAAAACCCTTTAACATATTCATGTATAATTGTTAGATCATATTTTTAAAACATCATCTAACAAATTATTCATATCATAATCCTCATAACAAGATCAAATATGCATATAACAAGTCTTAGATCACAACATAAACAAACATAAATATATCATGATTATTATTTTTGCTTCTTTGTATTTTCATATTTATTATGTATGATTATTTAGTTATTACTAGTTATAATAACAATCATAAACATAATATAAGTATGAAAAAATAGATTTAGAAGCTTACTTCTAGCACTAGGCTAGGGATGATCTTAGAGGATGATTAAGAAATAAAAAGATGAAGATCTTGATGGTAGAATGCTTTTGAATGGATGAAAACCCTTGCTTTAACTTATAAGTGCTTTAGACCTCCTTATGTCCCATAGAAAATCATCTTGATCATAAAATAAAAGACTAAAGTGAAGTGGGTTTTTGGTGTTCTTGGTGGAAGATGAAGATGATGAGAGAGTTTGTGTGTAGAGGATAAGGTGAAATTATGAGTGGTAAAGTGCTAGTAAGACTTAATGGTTAAGTGTTATAATTAATCATCCATTCTCATCCACTAGTAACTATTAAATATCTAGATATTATTAGCAAAGGGTTAAGGGGATGTGGGGCCTTCTTATTCACGGTTCATACATGGGGGGGGGGGGTCTTGAATTGTTAAGTGTGTTAGTGAAATTTTAATGCTTCATAAATGTGATGAAAACTTTAAATGTTTAGGTGTTTCAAAATTTCAAGATATTTAATGACTTGGAATGATCATAAATAAGCTTTAAAAGACCAAAAATAATATTCACTAGTTTGCAAACTATGCCAAAATATAGTTCGGATAGTTGTTTAGTGCTCGTTCCGCAAGCAGATAGTCAAAAGGTTAACTTATGAAAGTTGTAGGGAAAAATTCGGTTATGTATATAAATGATATTCCCTATGTATTTTTATATGAAATTTGTGTTTAAACAACACTTTTGCATCTTGTAATAAAAATACTAATGCTGAATTTTGCGGAAAAGTATTGAATTGGTAACTTTTAGCGCTTTTCGGACAGTTTTTAGTGCTACCGGACATCGGTAATATATTAAACCAAACCCTTGTATTTCCATAAAGGGTTTAATGTATATTTGATGTTGGACTTTCGTCCGAGTCCTAAAGATGTAATTTAGTTGGTTTCTGCGGATCCTGAGTTTTCGTCAGCACGCTAGTTTACTAGGTACTACTCTAGTTGTTTCGATGCATTGTTTGCACTGTTTCAAATGTACCCAATAAAAGTGAACCATGTGTATAATAAATGAATATTCCCTGAGTTTTCTAAGATGTATATCATGTAATCATGCAGTTCGAATATTCAAAACACATACTTGTATAATGTAAATCATCGTTTTAAATGTAAGTAAATTACCCGAAAGTGGCAGTTGTCACAAGCATCACCTCCTGCGGATGCAAAAATAATTAACTTTATTTCAGGAGGATCCGACATCTGCGGCACATCATATTCTGCGGCAAAAAGACACGCGAAGGAAGCCAAAACAGAGAGGGGAGAAAAGCCGACAAGGATGTCAACCCTCACAACTGACAAAGTCATCACGTTCGATAATGATGACAGGGATACTGTCCAGGATCCCCATCATGACGCCTTAGTGATAACGTTATATGTTGCTAACCATTTTGTGCGCAGGATATTAGTGGATAATGGCAGCTCAGTCAACATAATTCAGCTGGAAACATTGAAGAGGATGAATGTATCTCAGATGGACATTACTTCAAAATCCACTGTGCTCGTTGGTTTCAGTGGAGAAGCTAGGAATACCGTAGGAGAGATAAAGTTGCCTGTGTATATTCAAGGGGTCAACTCAATGCAATGCTTTTGTGTCATGGACTCTTTATCCTGCTATAATATTATACTGGGTAGGCATTGGATCCATGATATGAAAGCTGTTCCATCAACCTACCATCAATGCATCAAGATCCCTACTCCTTGGGGAGTTGTCAAGGTGGAAAGTGATCAACAGGAAGCAAAGGAGTGTTATTCTTCTTCGATGAAATCCTCAACAAAGCCTAGTGCAGCATAGCAATTAAAGATTCGAGGCCAGGATATCATGGAGGCTTCAGAGCAGGATGTAAAGAAAGTGGTCCTGGGTCAGAATACTCCAGATATCTCAGTGCTCGTGGGAACCAATATCCCTCAGGATATTGAAGATCAATTGACTAATTTTTTTGAAATGCAGGATGTCAACATTGGCGTGGAAGCACGAGGATATGACAGGTATTTCCAAGGATATTATAACACATAAGCTCGGTATTGACAGGTCATTCAAGCCTGTCCAATAAAAGAGAAGGAAGTTTGCTCTGGAGTGTAATGTGATCATCCAAGAGGAAGTCGAAAGACTACTAAGGAGCAAGATGATTAGGGAAGTGAAGTTTCCTAAATGGCTGGCGAATGTAGTTGTGGTGCAAAAGAAAAATGGGAAATGGAGAGTTTGTATAGATTACACAGACTTAAACAAAGCTTGTCCCAAAGACCCATTTCCTCTTCCTCATATTGACTCAATGGTGGATGCTACTGCCAGCCATGAGATGTTAACCTTCATGGATGCATCTTCAGGATTCCAGCAGATCCAAATGGAACCTTCAGACCAGGAGGATACTTCCTTCATGACGCCAACAGGTATTTATTGCTACACTGCTATGCCCTTTGGTTTGAAAAATGCAGGTGCAACATATCAAAGATTGGTGAACATGATGTTCAAAGACAAGCCGGGGGACACTATGGAGGTGTACATCGACGACATGGTAGTAAAATATAAAAAGGCTGAGGATCACCTCCAGGATATCAAGGGAGCATTTGATATCCTGGATCAGTATAACATGAAGCTAAATCCTGCTAAGTGCCATTTTGGAGTGGGGGCATGAAAGTTTCTAGGATATATGGTGACTAAAAGAGGGATAGAAGCAAGCCCGGAGCAGATTAAAGCTATCCTGGATATTAAGTCACCTTTAAATATGAAGGATGTTCAACGGTTGACAGGACGAGTCGCAGCATTAAATAGATTTATTTCAAGATCCTCAGAAAAATGCAAGGAATTTTATGTTATCCTGAAGAAGAATAAGAAGTTTGAATGGGGAGCAAAGCATGAAGCAGCCTTGCAGGATTTGAAGCAGTATCTTTCAACCACACCTTTATTGATGAAGCCTGAGGATGGTGAACCATTATCCCTATATCTTGCGGTATCAGGGAATGCAGCAAGTGCTGTCCTTATAAAGGATCATGAAGGTCAGCAGTATCCTGTTTATTATGTTAGTAAAAGTTTATTAGTGTTAGGGGAGGATTTTCCAATCCTAAGGATCATGGATCCTCAAGTACTGCCAGGATCATGGATCCTTAATTCTGTTTGAATTCAGGATCCTCAGAATGTGTTGCAGGACCAGGATCCTGGATCCTCATTGTTATCCTTATACTAACGGTTGTCTACCTTGTATGTGAGCTTGTTTTGCAGGAGTATGTGCATGGACTTGGTCTTGCCGATATTCGTGGAGCATATTCCCTCAATATTCCGCACGTGCTTGGCCCTTGTGAACGTTATGGAGATCGTGGGAGACTTGCACAATTAGCGGACGGTTAGTTAGTTTAGTTATTTCTAATTTTAAATAGGGGATAACAAGCTTGAGTTAGAACACTTGGCTAATTTAGCAAAAACACACACTCTCGAACAGCTCTCGACAGTTTACTTGGCGATTTCATACACTCTAACACTTTTGCACACTAGTGATCCTTGTAACAAGCTTGTTATCATCCCGAGTTGTAACCATTTTTCTGTTTAATCTTAGTCAGTGATCGGTAGTTTCCATCACCCGAGGTTTTTTATGCTGGAGATCAACTCTTGATCAAGGGCTTTTTCCTCGTATAAATCCTTGTGTCACCTCTTTATTTGATTTGCAAGTTGTTCATACAATTGTTCATAGATTCAAGCATCACACCTCACAACAAAAGATTTGGTTGTATTATCCTTGCTTGATTTTTGACCAAAACAGTTTGGCGCCCACCGTGGGACAATTGGTGCTTCATTCCTAAGAAGTTTTTGTTTTTGTGATCACTTCGGTTCGTTACAACCAAGCAGATGGCTTCTTCAGCAAAGAACACTTCAAGTTCAATGCCGGCAATCAGTTCTTCACAGGGCGTTCCACCTTTGCCTCCACCACCTTCTGGATCCCCGAAGAATGCTGAAAATGCTGCAAAGAGACAAAGCCCCATTTTTCCAAAACCACCAACTTCTTCTGTTTCCTCTAATCCTACTACTAGTGATCTTTTTTACTTTGATTTTGCAGATGAGGGATCACATACAAGAGCAGGACAAAACCAACGAAAGGATCCTCCGGGAAATTGGTGACATCAAGAAACAGAAGAGATCGGGGGAGGATCATTCTCCTCTGATACCAAGGTCACTGGATTTCGACACTCCAGCTACGACTGCCCCGCAATCTGCAGCTCCGGATATCCAGTATCAGAGTGGACCATGGGAAAGATGTTATGGAACAACAACTATGAGTCAGGATTTTGGGTCTCACTTTCAGCCTTCGGGATCCTCTTTCCAGCATCCGGGATCCTTCATCAGCTCAGGAGGATATATGGGGACGCACACAGTTCAAGGATCCTCTCAGGTTCAAGGATCATCTCAGGTTCAAGGATCCTCTCAGGTTCAAGGATCCTCTCAGGTTCAAGGATCCTCTCAAGTTCAAGGATCCTCTTTCCAGGTTCAAGGATCCAACATCTTTAAGGATCAAGGATTCTTAAGAAGTGTACAACCCCCAAGCAGAGAAGTTCATCAAGGAGACTTCATTCCAATGCAGACCATTGCCTCTTCTGGTCCTTCAATCATTCCAGAATCCCGTCAATATGGATTCACATCTGCAATTCCAAACTTGAATCCTCTGGGAGGTAACACTTTCAATAATTCTTATAACACTAACCATGGCTCTATGCAGGATACATGTATCAATCCAACTATGGCTAGGGAATTACAGAAGCTGAAGGATATGATATCCAGCGTTCCAGGAGTGGTTAAGCCCATCCCTGAAATTGCAGATGGGAGCCATAGGATATCTCGTTTTGCACCACCTATTTGTGATGCTGAGATACCCAAAAGGTTCCAGATACCAACTATGAAGCTATATGATGGTTCAACGGATCCAGAAGAACATGTAGCTCAATATAGAGAAAGGATGGAGATCAATCCAATTCCTGAGAGGTTAAAAGAAGCATGTCTATGCAAGGGTTTTTGATCCACACTCACAAGATCAACTCTTAAATGGTTGCTAAGTCTTCCCCCTTACTCTATTACTTCATTTGCTAACCTAGTTAACCTGTTTAATAGCCAATTCTCATGTAGCAGAAAATTTGAACGATTAACTAGTGATCTATATAGGGGTTAACACAAGGTGAAAATGAATCACTTAGAGATTACATTACTAAGTTTAGTAAAGAATCCTTAGATATCCCTAACCTGGATATTGCTACGGCTGTGGAAGCCTTTAAAATGGGTTTGCTTAGGGATTCATTATTCTATGATGATCTTGTTATGACCTCGTGCAGGAATCTTGATGAAGTGAGAACCAGGGCCCTTAGATTCATCCGATTAGAGGATGATAAAAGGATCCAGGAGAGATTGGCAGGATCCTCGAAACAGGAAAAACAAGGATCCTAGTTCAAGAATAATAAGTTCAAGTCCTACAACAAGTCTGATAACCAGAATGTGCATGCAGTAGAACAAGAAGAGGATGATGAGGATTATCCTCCAATTTATGAGTACTGTTTTTCTGTTGATAATAATGAACTAATTCTTGCGATGCAGGATCTAGGTGAGAAAGGAAGATGGCCAAGGAAAAGTGATAAACCAGCCGCAACAAAGGACAAGTCCAAATGGTGTGCATATCATGAGGATTTCGGACATCTCACTGAAGAGTGTATTACACTTAGAAAAGAAATTGGTTACTTGTTAAGCAAGGGGCACTTGAAGGAGCTTTTGGGAAGAAAGAAGTCAAGGACCCAGGATCCTGAGAGGATCCCAGAAAGAGCTCCTGCTCCTCCAGCAGATGCACAAGTTATAAACTTTATATCCGGTGGATCAGACATTTGTGGTACTTCCTTTTCAGCAGCCAAAAGACATGCCAAGGAGACCAAGATGGATAATGGAGATAGACCCATCCGGACCTCTACTGTTACACAGGAGAAAGTCATAACTTTTGATGAGGATGATCGTGTAGATGTGCAGGATCCTCATCATGATGGTCTTGTTATTACGTTGTTTATATCTAACCACTTTGTTCGCAGGATCCTGATAGATGGAGGAAGCTCAGTAAACATCATTCAGCTTGATGTCCTCAAGAAGATGAACATCTCTGAATCGGATATTGTACCAAGATCCTCAGTACTTGTGGGATTTAGTGGAGAAACCAAGAACACATTGGGGGACATCAAACTCCCCATCTATATTGAAGGACTTCATTCTTATAAAAAAATTTGTGTTATAGATTGCTTATCCTGTTACAATGTTATCCTTGGCAGGCCATGGATACATGACATGAAGGCAGTCCCATTTACCTATCATCAATGTGTAAAGCTCCTAGCCCATGGGGGTGGTGAAAATTGAGAGTGATCAACAAGAAGCTAAGAATTGCTACACATCGTCAATGAAGCCAGCCTCAAGACCAAGGGAGCAATAGCAATTAAAGCATCCTCCAAGAGATGTCTTGGAGGCAAGAGAACATGATGTGAAAGAAGTCCTTATGGATCCTCATGATCCTGAATCCATAGTCTTCATAGGATCAGGGATCCTCAACAACATTGAACAGGACCTAGTATCCTTCCTCAAAAGGAGAAAAAACTACCTTTGCCTGGAAGCATGAGGATATGACAGGTATATCTAAAGATATAATTACCCATAAACTTGGCATTGACAGGTCATTCAAGCCAATTCATCAAAAGAGGAGGAAGTTTGCACCTGAGAGGAATGCTATTATCCAGGAAGAAGTAGATAAACTACTCCGGGCATGTATGATAAGAGAGGTTAAGTATCCAAGGTGGTTAGCCAATGTGGTTGTTGTTCAAAAGAAAAATGGAAAGTGGAGGGTATGTGTCGATTTTACTGATTTAAACAAGGCATGTCCCAAGGATCCTTTCCCATTACCCCACATTGACTCCATGGTGGATGCTACCGCGGGTCATGAGTTGTTGACTTTTATGGATGCTTCATCTGGATTTCAACAGATTCAGATGGAACCATCTGATCAAGAAGATACAGCTTTTATGACCCCAACTGGTATATATTGTTATATTGCTATGCCATTTGGACTAAGAAATGCAGGTGCTACTTATCAAAGGCTAGTCAATATGATGTTCAAGGAACAAATTGGACACACTATGGAAGTCTATATAGATGACATGGTGGTTAAGTCCAAGAAAGGTGAGGATCACCTTAGAGACTTGGAGGAAGCATTCGATATCCTTGATAAATTTAATATGAAACTAAATCCTTCCAAGTGTCATTTTGGTGTTAAAGCAGGTAAATTCCTAGGCTATATGGTGACAAAAAGAGGCATTGAAGCAAGTCCAGAGCAAATTAAGGCTATTGTGAATATCAAATCCCCTGCCAATGCCAAGGATGTGCAAAGGTTAACAGGGAGGATCGCAGCCTTGAACAGGTTCATATCCAAGTCTTCAGAAAAATCCAAGGAATTCTATGACATTTTGAGAAAGAACAAGAAATTTGAATGGACTGAAAAGCATGAAAGTGCTCTCAAAGCCCTTAAGGATTACCTATCCTCAGCTCCTGCCTTGATGAAACCAGAAAAAGGGGATATATTATCCTTATACCTGGCGGTATCCTCTAAAGCAGTAAGTGCAGTCCTTGTTAAGGATCACCAAGGTACACAACATCCTGTTTATTATGTAAGTAAGAGTTTGCTTGATGCTGAATCCAGGTATTCACATTTAGAAAAACTTATCCTTGCATTAATTATGGCATCTACTAAATTAAGACATTATTTTGAAACTCATGCCGTTATTGTCAAGACTAATTTTCCAATTAAGAATGTTCTCAGAAAACCTGAAATGCCAGGAAGGATGGCTAAATGGGCAGTGAAGCTTAGTGCTTATGATATAAGATATGAACCTAGAACTGCCATTAAATCCCAAGCCTTAGCTGACTTTGTGGCAGATTTCACTAGTGACTTGCAAAAGGAAGCTGAGTTAGAAGTCCAACATCTTGAAGAAACTAAGGATCCTTGGATACTCTTCACTGATGGAGCCTCTAATGTCAAAGGAACAGGACTAGGAATACTACTAAAATCGCCACAGGGGGACATAATACCCCACTCCATAGCTTGTGAGTTTCAAACTACTAATAATGAGGCTGAATATGAGGCCTTGATGGTTTGCAAATTGTCAAGCATATGAGGATCAGGTATCTTGAGGTACATGTAGATTCATTGTTAATTACTAATCACTTAAATTGATCCTATGCTGTTATAGACGAAAAACTAATCAAATATTTAGAGATAGTCAAAGAATTGGCACCCTCTTTTGTTTCCTTTAGTTTGACACAGGTACCCAGGGAAGAAAATGCAGAAGCTGATGCATTGGCCAATCTAGGATCATCCTTGAAGATTCCAGAGGATATCAGGATCCCTATTATCCACATCCTAACTCCTGCTATTGAGGATCATGTAGCTATGGAGATAGGAGAAGATTCTGCAATCATCCCTAGTGAAGATACACAATCTCATTCCGGATCATGGATCCTTCCAATCATGAGATATATCCAACATGGAGAGATTCCTACAGGAGAAAACCCCAGGGCTTTCAAAATTAAGGTATCTCAGTATACAATATTGAATGACATGTTATATAAATGATCTCTTGCAGGTCCATATCTAAGATGCATTGAGGATCCTGAAATCCAAGAAGTCTTAAAGGATTTTCATGAAGGAGATTGTGGAAACCACACTGGGGGCAGGGCATTATTCTCAAGGATCCTAAGGACATGATACTATTGGCCTACTATGAAGAAGGATGCTGTGGATTATGCCAGAAAGTGTGATCCTTGTCAGAGACATAGTAATATCCTTCACCAACCAGCAGAGCTCTTACACCCTATATCCTCTTCTTGGCCATTTATGAGATGGGGAATGGATATAGTTGGTAAACTTCCTAAGGCACCTGGTGGAAAAGTATTCATGCTTGCTATGACTGATTACTTCTCTAAGTGGATAGAGGCTGAAGCCTTTGCTCAAGTCAGAGAAAAGGAAGTGATATCCTTTATTAAAAGAAACATTATTACTAGATTTGGTATCCCTTCTGAAATTGTTTGTGATAATGGATCCCAATTTATTGGGAGTAGAACTACTAACTTTTGTGACAGCTGGGGGATTAAGATGATAACATCAACACCAGTCCACCCACAAGCTAATGGTCAGGCAGAATCATCCAACAAGATCATCATCAACAATTTGAAGAAGAAGCTTGGATCCAAGAAAGGAAAGTGGGCAGAAGAACTACCTTATGTATTATGGGCTGATAGGACAACTCCCAAGAATGCTACTGGTCAAACTCCATTTTCTTTGGTATTTGGAGCAGAATCAGTGATCCCTACAAAATTGGTGGTTCCTACTGCAAGAACAAGCATCCGTGATCCTGAAGAGAATGCTGAAAACTTGATTCAAGACTTGGATACTATAGAAGAACTCAGGGATTTGGCAAGGATAAGGATGGCTAGTTATCAACAAAGGATGGCTGGAGCCTATAATAAGAATGTCAGGATCAGGAAGTTCCAAATTGGTGATATGGTATTGAGGAAAGCATTTCAGAATACCACAAATCCTGCTGATGGAAAGTTGGCACCAAAGTGGGAAGGCCCTTACTTGATTGAAGCTGAGGCAGGTAAGGGGGCATATCGATTGCTAACAATGGAAGGTGATTTGCTACCAAGAGCTTGGAATGCTATCCACTTGAAGAAATACTTCATGTGATAAGGATTCATGATCCTTAGCAATATTCATGATCCACATCCTCGAAGGATCCTTAGAGGATGGATGATCCTCATTCAGGTAATGATCTAATCTCAAACTATTTCATTCTTTAATTATCCTATATACAAGGAAAAGGATCCTGGATCCTTTATCCTCCTTTCACTTGATTCTGAGTTTTGCAGAAGGTTCATGTATCCTTAACGAAGGATTGAGTATCCACAGAAGTCTCCAGTTATTTAGGCTTGACCCCAGTTTTTTGGGCTTGACCCCAGTTATTTGGGCTTGACCCCAGTTATTTGGGCCTGTCCCCAGTATCGCCAGTAGCGCATAATGATCCTGGTACAGTTCATGGCAATGGGACCAATACCCGCTTTAGGGGCTGACAATTTCATTGTACTGGCTGTATCTGGGATCCTACGTATAATGGTAGACGTACCATACATCCGTTCCTAAGGTTTCTAACGTTTTCACGTTAGCTAAGGTTTTGGCATATTCATGTCACTAAGTTTGGATAGTCGCCAGTGAGGGCCATACTCCAGTTTACACAAGATCCTTTGGGCTTGTCCCCAGTTTTTTGGGCTTGTCCCCAGTTTTTTGGGCTTGACCCCAGTTTTTTGGGCTTGTCCCCAGTATATTGGGCTTGTCCCCAGAATTGTTGGGCTTGTCCCCAGTTGCTAACTCTACTCTTATATTGTCTTAGTCCCAAGTTATGTTCCATTTCAGGTTTTTGAAGTCAAACAGCCAAGGATCCTTGATCCTTACCTTTTACTAAGGTTTGTCTTTTGGTTATCCTGATTGTAAATGTTAAAAGTTTAGGATCCTAACTTGGATTCTCAGGTATGATCCTTAATTACTCTAATTTTATTCATTATTTATGTAAGTGACCCTTATCCTTTGACAACAGGATTTATGATCCTTAAACTATACTACTTTTTTGAATTTATCGATTATAGGATATTTGATCCTTGATCATATCCTATAACTTTTTGACATAATTTATTAAACCTTTATTCTCTACTTATGAATTCAAAGAAAGTACATAACAACAGTTGAAAAATGAAGAATTCACAAGAATAACAACACAAGAAATAGCCAAAAGATTAAAGTTATATTTATTCACAAAATGTTAAACCCTTAAAGGTTGTCAAAATTGCCAACCCAAGCTTCTACCAGCAAACCGTGGCCCGTCCACTTGGGTTGACAAAGGGTGTCCATTGTTAACAGGTCTTAAAAGTGCAGGAAATAAAAGTTGGCAGGATAACAAGTGGTTTCATCCCCCAAACAGTGGATCCCTCTACCTATTGTTCAAAGGATCCATGATCCTCAACCCTAATAGCTATTGTTTAGTTATTACAGACCATCATTGTTTAAAATAAAAACATCATAACCAAAAAACCACTACCAAATCCTAAAAAAATGGGCTCCGGCCACGTCTAGAAATATCCATCATCGCCCATTTCTGTAGCTCACACCTTGGCTACATCACCACCAGCATCAGTACCACCAGCTTGATCCTTCCCGCTGCCACTTGCCTCAATCGCCAAGACCTCTGTAGCCTCCTCCTCATCATCTAGCTCAGCCAGCTTCGCCTTCCAGCCCTCCTTGTCCTAATCGGTCCTGTCGAAGTCAGGATCCTCAGCCTCCTGAGCCATTTGCAGCTTGATCTTGTACATGGTGATGGCAGCAGAGACTTTAGCATCCTACAGCAACTCATGCTTCTCATGATCAGCGTTTATCTGGGCCATGACCACCTGCTTCTTTGCCAGAGCGAGATCTTTCTCGAGGGAGGAGATGGTTTGATCTTTGGCTAGGAAGATCTTTTGGAACTCTAGATGCTTCTGCTCAGCCTCTTCAATGTATGCATCAAAGAGCATTTTGATCTCAGCGAATTTCTGCAAAAAAGACAAGGTAAAGTTCAGGATCCGTGATCCTCAAGTGGGCAGGATAATAAATCAAGGTTGGTGATCCTTACATCAGCAAAATACTCCTGAAACTGGTGGCGGATAAGAGGCAAGCCCTCCAGGTCGTCGGCCTCGATAGCCTTCCTTTTCTTTCCTCCTTTACCCCTGGAGGTAGTGGGCTTTGGCACTGGAACGATGTGGCTGGCAGCAGTTTTCTTCTTCCCGGAGCGGGCAGTGACAGTGTCAAGATCACTAACACTGAAGCGAGTGGCTGACCTTGAGGATTTTCCAGCGCCTACCAATCCAAAACAACAGATAAGTATTCTTGTTTTATTTTCATTTAAACATTTAATTATATATAAACTCAGATACTTACTTGACATTGTGACTGAGCCTGAGGATACTTCTTGAGAATCCTTGGTGTTTGCTTGAAATGATCTTGATGTAGGATCAAGTTTCCGGAAAGCAGCAATCCTCTCTTTGGTTGCAGGTGATGAAATGATATGGGAAACAGAGATAGCTGCACAAAAAATACAAAAAGGGGTTAGTGATCCTCAGCAGAAACAGGGTTATCCTATGATCCTTCTATAAGGATCCTCTATCCTACCATGAGTGGTCCACTTTAAGGGGAGATCCTTCCCATCCGGGATAGAATCCCTCCTAACGAAGAAAAAACGCTTCTTCCAGTTGGTGTCATTTTTGGTGGTCTTGAGGATTGGGTGTTCTTCACCAGGTTTGTGTTTGAATAAAAAGCGATGTGAACCATGGCTCACAAGGTTGTACAATTCGGCAAGTTCCGACATCCCCAATTCTATGCCTTCTTGCTCGATGATTCTCTCTAAGGTATACAAAACCCTCCACATCATAGGCATTGCCTGAACATAGCACATGCCGGTGAGAAAGAAGAAGGATTCGGTGAAAGCAGGGAAAGGATAGGAGTATCCTATCAGAAATGGGGTGGCCAGAAAAGCAACCCAAGTTGCAGAAACAAAGTCACTCAAAGCAGTAGGGTCGAAAGGTTTAAAGACAGTGTTCGTCGGAAAGCGATGACGAATCCTGTCGATCTCAGGATCAGTAAAGCAGCAGCGTTCCTTCGGAGAATCTTTGATGATTCCTTGGCTCTTTGGTGGGCTATCCTTTTGGTGATCCTTAGCCGGTGAAGATCTTAACATCATCTTGGTCATGGATGATGGTAAAGAAAGAAGGAACAGAGTAAGAAGGTGAAGAGAAGAAGGAGAGAGAAGTACCTGTTTGATCTTTGAATGAGGATTTAAAGGGAGTATTACTCGAATTTAAATGCACATTAGTCCTTATCTCTAACCTCTATATATAATGATGATTCTGCAGGGACGTCGCTTCAATGACGTATGATTTGCAACGGCTAGTTAGATTGTAATGGCTATATATCTGTTAGTTAGTTGCAGATAAGATCAAAAAATATAACTCGCTAATTTACACTTTACTCCTTATATTTTGGGGGAAATTGTTAGGGGAGGATTTTCCGATCCTAAGGATCATGGATCCTCAAGTACTGCCAGGATCACGGATCCTTAATTCTGTTTGAATTCAGGATCCTCGGAATGTGTTGCAGGACCAGGATTCAGGATCCTCATTGTTATCCTTACACTAACGGTTGTCTACCTTGTATGTGAGCTTGTTTTGCAGGAGTATGTGCATGGACTTGGTCTTGCCGATATTCGTGGAGCATATTCCCTCAATATTCCGCACATGCTTGGCCCTTGTGAACGTTATGGAGATCGTGGGAGACTTGCACAATTAGCAGACAGTTAGTTAGTTTAGTTATTTCTAATTTTAAATAGGGGATAACAAGCTTGAGTTAGAACACTTGGCTAATTTAGCAAAAACACACACTCTCGAACAGCTCTCGACACTTACTTGGCGATTTCATACACTTTAACACTTTTGCACACTGGTGATCCTTGTAACAAGCTTGTTATCATCCTGAGTTGTAACCATTTTTATGTTTAATCTTAGTTGGTGATCGGTAGTTTCCATCACCCGAGGTTTTTTATGCCGGAGATCAACTCTTGATCAAGGGCTTTTTCCTCGTATAAATCCTTGTGTCACCTCTTTATTTGATTTGCAAGTTGTTCATACAATTGTTCATAGATTCAAGCATCACACCTCACAACAAAAGATTTGGTTGTATTATCCTTGATTGATTTTTGACCAAAACAATTAGATGCTGAAACTAGGTATTCCCATTTAGAGAAACTGATTTTAGCCCTAGTTATGGCGTCAACAAAACTTAGACATTATTTTGAAACACATAGGATTCACGTTAAAACCAACTATCCTGTTAAAAATGTGCTTAGGAAACCCGAGATGTCAGGTAGGATGGCTAAATGGCCAGTGAAATTAAGTGCCTTTGATCTAGTATATGAACCTAGAAATGCCATAAAGTCTCAGGCTTTAGCTGACTTTGTGGCTGATTTCAGTAGTGATATTCAAAACGAAGTAGACCTAGAAGTACAACAGCTAGGAGAAAACTTAGAATCCTGGATGTTATATACTGATGGTGCATCTAATGTAAGAGGTGTAGGTTTGGGTATACTACTAAAATCGCCACAGGGGGACATGTTACCCCAGGCTATTAGATGTGAGTTTCCTACCACTAATAATGAGGCAGAATATGAAGCTTTAATTGCAGGATTAGAATTGGCTAAAAGTATGAATATCAAGAGTTTGCAAGTATATGCTGATTCTTTGTTAATTACTAATCATTTTAATGGAACCTATGCAGTTAAAGGTGAGAAATTAATCGAGTATCTCGAAATTCTCAAAAAATTAGCAGGATATTTCGATATTTTTACACTTGAACAGGTACCAAGAGAGGATAATGCTGAAGCTGATGCCTTGGCAAATCTAGGATCATCAGTCAGGATACCGGAAGGAACCCAAATACCAATATTACATATCCTATATCCTGCGACGAATCCTCAGGATAAGGAAGTAGTAAGTGTTCAGGATCCTGATGATGAGTATCCTGAGAAGGATCCTAGGTCTTGGATGGCTCCAATCATAAGATATCTCAAGGAAGGACACATCCCAAAGGATGAGAATCTTAAGGCCTTTAGAATGAAGGTATAATGTCTTGTATAAGAAATCGCTTACAGGACCATATCTGAGGTGCTTAGAGGATCCCGAAACCAAGGAAGTGCTTCAGGATATACACGAAGGGGATTGTGGTAACCATACTGGGGGCAGGTCGTTGTTCTCAAAGGCATTAAGAACAGGATACTATTGGCCGACGATGAGAAAAGACGCTGCAGAATATGCTCGAAGATGTGATGCATGTCAAAGACACAGTAATATATTACATCAGCCGGCCGTGCCACTTTGTCCTATAGCTTCCCCTTGGCCATTCATGAAGTGGAGAATGGATATAGTAGGAAAATTGCCAAAGGCTCTAGGAGGAAAGGTCTTCATGCTGGCAATGACCGATTATTTCTCTAAGTGGGTCGAAGCTGAAGCATTCGTTCAAGTTAGAGATCAAGAAGTGGTATCCTTCATAATAAGGAATATCCTGACAAGGTTCGGAGTACCAGCTGAGATAATTTGTGACAATGGATCTCAGTTTATAAGTAAGAGGACTACTGACTTTTGTAAGAGTTGGGGAATCAAGATGATTACATCCACACCGGTACATCCTCAAGCAAATGGACAAGCAGAATCCTCAAATAAGATAATTGTCAACAACCTGAAAAAGAGACTAGGAGCTAAAAAAGGAAGATGGGCAGAAGAACTACCCTTTGTTTTGTGGGCTAATAGGACGATGGTGAAAAATGCAACTGGCCAAACCCCGTTTTCCTTGGTATTTGGAGCAGAAGCGGCGATCCCGACAGAAATGGTAATACCTACAGCAATATCCAACTTCCGGGATCCTGAGCAGAATCCTGAAGTCCTATGCCAAGAATTGGATACTATTGATGAAATAAGAGACGTAGCAAGGCTAAGGATGGCGGCATATCAACAGAGGATATCTAAAGCATATAACAAGAATATAAGGACTAGAAGGTTCCAGGTTGGAGATTGGGTATTGAGGAAGGCTTTTCAGAATACTACTAATCCTGCTGATGGAAAGTTGGCTCCAAAATGGGAAGGACCCTATGAGATTGAATCAGAATCAGGAAAAGGAGCATATCGACTCAAGAATATGGAGGGGGATATGCTACCAAGATCCTGGAATGCTATACATCTAAAGCTCTATTTCAAGTGAGTTTGGAATTTAAATTCTAATTCAGAATGGTATGGATTCTATCTCTTTTATTAAATTTTAATATTATTTATTGTTTTGAACCCATTAATGACTTAAGCATCGGAGGGGTGTTAGCCAGGCTAACACCCACCTTAGCTTACAGTTGTTTTGCAGTATATGCTTCGGGATATAGCTCCAGGATGTACATTCAGGATACTTCGAAAGATTAGAGGATTGGCCCCTTCTCTCACGTTTAAGGGATCCTGATCCCTTCACAGGTTTAAAGGTATTCATCTTTCCCTCGAATTGGGTTTAAACACCCCGCCTGGAGCGCAAGTTATCCAGGGATAGTTCAAGGTGGGGGGACCAGTTCATGTAAAAGTGGCTGACAATTTCGTCACTATTGGCTATATCCTGGATTCTCAAGGTATATGAGGATTGATCACCCTTTCTCAAGGAAGGGTATTTTCATACTCTCTAAGGTTTAAAGGTTATCACCTTTCTAAGTCTTGGAGTTTATACACTCCCGCCTGTAGCGCATGAAAATATGGGATTTTCCCCAGGATACTTATGGGATTTTCCCCAGGATACTAAGGATTTATCTCCAGTATGTTTTTGGGTTTTACCCCAGTAACACAAGAACTGTCCAAACAGTTAGAACTTGAATTCAAAAAAAATTCTAAGTGATTCGAAGGCTTTATGCACAGGGGACATTCCTCCTAAGGCGATTATGTAAGGCTTAAGGAATCAAACTCAAACCTAGTATACTAGGTATCTCGGACTGGGGACATCTTAGTTGAAGAAGTTGCAAAAGGATTGAAGTTCGATACTAGGGTTACACTCTATTCCTGGTATGATCTTTCCTTTATGAACCTTACATAAGTTGTTTAAACTTTTGAAACTGTGTTTAAGGCTCAAATATCCTGATAAGGATATATCTTTAGGATATATTCTCAAAATGTGTTTTCGGGATACGTTTCAGGATATTTGATTGGGATATTTGGGAAATAATACTTGGGTTGAAAATTAGTACTCTGGTCAAACAAGTGTTATCAAAACGGATTTTGAAAAATAAACTATCTTTTATTCTTTAGAGACTTTGTCTAAATTATTTGGATTTTGAGAAGTCCTATTTGACGAAAGTCTTCGTAGGATACCACTGAGTATATTGATCAGGATATTTTCAAAAAATAATTGCACAAATTTTGCAAAGCTAAAATTTAAACTAAGTAATGCATGACAAAAAATTAAAAGGCAACAGCAAGTAAATCATAAGGAGGTAATATTGTCTAAAATAAGCAATACTAGTTGATAACCGAAGGCTTCATCCTAAAACCTAGGACCCATCCACCTTTGGTTATCTAACTGTTGAAATTTAAATGAAAATTGTTCAACAAACCATAACAATCAAAACTAAGAAAGAAAAAGAAAGGGGTAAGTTTTAGGAGGCAGCGCCTTCTTCGTTCATCACAGCATCCGCCTCAGGATTAGCTTGAACATCCGTCTCGGCTTCATCATTGGCACCAGTTGGTTTTTTAACCGCTTTTGAAGGCCATTCAGCTACAGGTTTAACAGGATCGCCGCCGAGACTCCTTAGCTTGGTCTCCCAAGCGTTGACATCCGAAGAAGGGCATTCGAACCCCAGGGCTTTGGCTTCGTTGGCCATCTTTAGCCTGGCCTGAAGAAGGGAAGTAACGACGGAACTCTTAAGGCCCTCCCGGTAGGTGATCATGTCCCGTTCATGTTGGGCATGGGCAGCGTCGAGATGAGCTTGGGCCTCGAGAGTAGCTTTGTTAAGGGCAGCCTGGTGTTCCTGGGTCATAGCCTTGAACTTATCCTCGTAATGCCGGGATTTGGCAGCAGCAATCACGCCCTGGTCGGAAATGGTGACCTCGGCTTTCTTCAATTTGGACTCGAGTATCTTGTTGAGCTCACAGGATTCTTGATATAGATGAACCAGACGTTCAAGGCCCTACATCCAAAAGCACAGGTATTATGATAACCAGGATACTAATTTGACATATATGTGCAGGATAAGGAATAAGGCTTTATACCTGGTTGAGAAAAGAGGTCATGAACCCGCTCGCTTCGATAAACCCATGATTTTCATAGGGAAACGTATTAGAAATGGCAGGTGAATCGGTCTCTTTCCTTTTACGGGAACTTGAACTCCGAGGTTTAGTAGCTGGTGATGGTTTGGGAATGATGATGGTTTTGGAGCTGCTGGGCTTAGATGTAGCTGTAGCTTTTGGACTAGGCTCCTTCTTGACCTGGACGTGATCGGAGTAACTGTCTAACTCCTCAGGGTCGAAAACTTCTGGGATTTTGGCTGGTGCTGCATAAAAGGAGAGTTCTAAACTCTTATTGTTCTTTCGTTATATTATCAATTGTTTGTAAAATAACTCTTACCAGACATCTCGGATGATGAGTATTGGCTAGAACTTGGGAGGTGTGTGGAAAAACTCATGTCACCTTCTGGTAGCTGGTAAATTGCTTTGATCCTTTTTTCAGATTCTGCAGTAGGGGGAGCTACTTCCTTAAGATTCACTGCAAAAAAGACCAAATAAGAAAATATTAGCACAAGATAGAGGCCTAAAAGTGTCTATGGATATTCTTGAAGCCCTAAACCCTACCGGTGGTTAACCACTCCACCGGAAGGCTAGCACCCTCGTAGATGGAATCTCGCTTGACGAAAAAGAATTTACATTGCCATCCATCTTCGTTTTTGGTGGCTTTAAGAATGAGAGGTTTGCTGAAAGTTGAAAAAAGCAAGAATCGGCTGGAACCGTGTGATCGGAGGCGGTAAGCGATTGGGATATCTTCGATGCAGAGATCAGGACAATGAAGATGTTTGATTTGATTAAGTACGATTAGTACCCTCCAAACCATGGGCATTGTTTGGGCGAAGGAAATACCAGTGGTTCGAAAAAACTGCATCATGAATTCAGGAAATGGGTATCGAAGACCTAACGAGAAAGGGTATGCTGGAAAACAAACCCATTCGGCAGAAGAAACATCCGAACGAATTGATCGGTCAAATGGCCTGAAAATCGTGTCATCGGGGAAAGCGCCGGAGGCCCTCAGCGCGGAAATATCCACGTTGTCGAAAGCACAAATCTCCTTCTCGGGATTTTTGAGAAGATTTTGCTGGACAAAGGTGCCCGATGATTCACCGGTTTGGGAGTGGGTCCTGGTGGCCATTGGAAGAAGGATGGAAAAACTAACAGGAAACGAAGAAGGAATAAGCGATTACCTAGAGACTCTGTTGATGATATCTGATTTTCAAACAAGAAGAGAGAAGATATAGGGGCATAGTGGATATCCATAGAGTAAAAACCGCGTTGGAAGTTGCATAAAGCTACCCCAAACGTCGCCTCGTTTTAATTACCTCGGTCTACGAGATAAAGTTTTAAATTATATCCGTTGGATTGGTATACCGATAGATATATTTTGGGGACAATTGTTATGGGCCATTTTCTGAACATATATTCTGACTAATATTCTGCTTTTGATTGTTTATTTGTGATCAGGATACCGGATCAGGATATTGGTAACATCCTGATGTGATATCCTGGTAATGACTAATTTAACCACGTGCAGATTAGAAGGTGCGGGTCCTTAACGGTTAAGTGGACCTCTTCTCCTTAAGACTCGGGCAAGCCAGTTATACGAGAGACGTTGAACCCGGAAGAAGTGGACTACAACGTTCACTTGAGGAATATTCGAAGCATCCCGGTTTAATAGGATAGTTAGTTGATTTCGTTTAACTATAAATAGATTGATCGGATCAGACTAAGTCACTCACTCTCTTTCGCACACTTTACTCTCTAACTACTAGCAATCACTACACACAAACACTTGTACTCAAATTACATTGTAACACCTAGTTGATCCGCATCATATCCTGCACTGTATTCTGATATTTGAAGTAATAGAAGAACAAGGCATCTGCGATTGTCAGCTCCCTAGGTTTTGTGCCGGCGATCTAGATTGATCAAGGGCTTTCCTCGTACATCTCGTGTCACCTTTTACTCTTTTGCTCATTGTTTGATCATAGATACAGCTTTATATCCTGGGCTGTGTCCTGAAACTGTTTTTACAAATAACTTGATTAACATATTTTCGACACACATTTCTAGCACACTACCTCACTTAACTAATTTGATCACTTAATTGCTTCGGTAATTTTTGACCAAAACAAATATGAGTTGTTATGCTTGTTGATCATTGATTGTTTGTAGAAATGATGTTGATCATCATAAGATCTTGCTAGATCATGATTAAAAACATAATCTAGCAAGATGAGAAAATAGGAATGTTGTAGGATGATGGATCATCCACACATGAATCATGAACTTGAATGAATAAATGATTTTCTTGAAAAATGAAGATCAAAGTAAGTTGTTAATCATTTAGATCTAAAGATCCATGGGTGGTTTTTCAAAGGAACCAAGTTAATAATATAAGTTTTATTAAAACTTGGTTCTTACATAAACAAACTCTATTTTTGGTGGATAAACAAGTGTAGAAACACTTGTGAAACAAGAGTGTAGGATCGTTTTCTGACCCAAACGAGTCGTTCAGAAGAGAACTCGTCCAATATGAGAGGCGGAAACAAACATATCGGAGTTATTTCAGCTGGATTACACAGGAAATCACTTTAACTGTCTTGTATATTGAAAACACAACGTTTTACAGCCTGGAGACACTTCGGCAGCACTTCGTTGCCAGAATCAGATCGTTACAAATGACAAGGCATGACAGGTATTTATAGGCATGATTATTTCGGACGAAACTGTTCATGCGAAATCAACTTCACATGAAACGACTATTTCGTGCGAAATACCCAGTTGATTTCGTGCGAAATGACAATTTGTCATTTCGTGCGAAATACTCCTATAATCCATATTTCTCATATTCTCGAATAACGTGCCCTGATCTATCTAAACACAAACAAGACTCGATACAAGACAAAGTCGACAGACGTATGCATCAACAGACTCCCCCTCGGATGTTGACGGAGTCTTCGGTGTCGAGTCTTCGGTTGTCAATCCTTCAGTCTTTATCAGTCTTCACATTCTCTCCAAAGTTTCTCCATTGTAAGTATCTTTAAACTCTTTCTCTTCTCTCTCCCATCTTCTTCTTGAAAATTAATCTGGCTTTTGAGCTTTCTGATTCTCTTGATTAGATCTCTTGAATCTTTTTCTCAGAATCAAAATCCTGGCTCTTATCCTGTTTCAGCATCAGCGACTTCAGACTCCCCCTTTTGATAAGCTGGGATCGCAGTCTGGAATTCTTGATTCTGGATCTTGACCTGGCTCACACTTTTACAGGTTCTATGATCGAAACCTGGCTTTTCTCAGACTTCGTTCCTGCACAATCTCTACCTCAAACATAAGTTTCACAAATTTAAGATTTATCAAATTTATATCGCTAGCAGGTGTCGTTCATAATGATTTAACATTTAAAAGTTTTTGATGACCACTTGTAAATAAACATTCAAATTTTTCTCATTTTAAACAGACTCTCCCAACCCTGTTCATCATATTTAGCACTCGGAATTTTGAAAATCAGCTCTTCAACATCAGTTTTCGAAAATCTTTTTGTATTTCCAAAATTTATGCTAAAACACTCCTAAAATATTTTCGAATTTTTGATTTTAAAGAAAAATAGTAAAGAAATATATACAAACAATATTTTTTGTGAGTTTGTGTAAGAGGATCATATCAGTTTTTGAGACATATCACCAACACCGTTAAGCTTTAAACATTTTAAGTTCTAAACGATTCACTTAGATTGTCAGTATACTGATCCACTTAATTTTTCACACAAAGTTCAACAGTTTCGAGACACGAGATTAATGTTTTAGAGACTTAAACTTATACGCGTGTCCCACCTCAGAATATACTCCCGTATCCAGATCCCAATATTCAGTCTTACAGGTGAGTATACCTAGATGATATCTGTAAAGGGTTAAATGCGAGGGCCATGAGAGCTCAGGCTATTGCTTCCGCAAAATTAGAGAGATGATGGCTTCGACTTTAGGTGTGTTCCCTTTAGAGAATCTTTTCTTAAACAGCATATGATTAGCATTTTGCAATGTTTCATCATTTTTATGCTGAGGGGGGTGCTATATTTCAACCAAGCGAAAAGTATTATACGGGGACTAGGTCATTGCTTTCGCAAAATCAGAAGTCCCGGGATAATACCCCAGATATCACTAAGCATAAAGACCTAGTATCTCAGAAAGAGGGACCTTTCAAACAAGATTTCGGGGGTTACCCATATATCCGAGAGATGTTCCCCACGAGATAAGTAAGCTTGAAATTTAGGTTTATATCTCAAACACAATCTACTAAGCGTGCGAAAACCTACTGGCATATCATCAGTGAGACCGTTTATCACTTTTTAACTTTCCAATTCTTTAGCATGCTGTGATAGTCCACTGATGTACTATCATTTCCTCTTTTTGCAACAAAACTCATTTTGAATTTTTCAATGTTTTTGACTTTTTCAAATTTTCCAATGTTTTTGTATTTTCTGAAAATTTCTTACTCCCCCTAAAATTCAAAACCATTAAAAATTTGAAAATGACAACTGTTGTGAATTGCCTCAATTCGCTATCCACTTGGCATAAACAATCAGAACTCCCCCTTACAACAAACTATTTTCCCATTAAGATTTCAAAACACATAAGTTTGTTTTAATAAAAATGGTTTTTCCAGAAAATAAGTTTTGTTGAAATTCACAAATCACTTGTGTTTTGGTCAAAAATTACCGAAGCAATTTAGTGATCAAATTAGTTAAGTGAGGTAGTGTGCTTAAGAGTGTGTTGAAAATATGTTGGTTAAGTTGTTTGAAAAAACAGTGTTCAGGATACGGCTCAGGATATTGAACTGTATCTCCGATCAAATAATGAGCAAAAAGTAAAGGGGACGACACAAGATGTACGTGGAAAGCCCTTGATCAATTTAGATCGCCGGCACAAAACCTCGGGAGCTGACAATCGCAACTGCCTTGTTCTTCTTATTGCTTTAAACTTCAGGATACAGTGCAGGATATCGACCAGATCGCTAAGTGTTACCATGATTTTGTGTGAAAGTACAAATTGCGAGAGAACAAGTGTTAGAGTGTAGTGAGTGTGATTGCAGTGCCCTATTCGAAGGTGGTGGACAAGACTGGAAACAAGAAGGATGCCGGAGAGGATGCTGAAATGGATGCTGGTGAGGATGCTAGAGAGGATGCTGCCAAGGATGCTGAAGCTGAGAAGGCAGAGAAGGTTGGAGAAGATGCCGCTATGTGAGGGCATACAGGTGGGCAATGATGGATATATGTGCCAAGGCCGGAGCCCACCTTTTTGAATTTGAATGTTGGTTTGTAACCCCAAACAATTTACTTTTCTGCACCTGAACAATTTACATTTCCTGCATGCTTTTTGAACAATACAACAGTTGGAGGTGGATGGGTCTCGGTTTGAGATGAAACCTTCAACTGTTGGGTAAATATGGTAAGGAAATATTAGTGCTCTTAGTGGATGGGCCTTGTTTTGAGGTGAAACTAAGAGCACATCTTTTGGTATGTTAATAACATAACTTCTCTTTTGACTTTATTATTGTTGTTATTAGTGCACAAATTTTACTTATGAAAACTGTTTTGTCTGAACATTTTCAGGAATTTTATGAGAACACATTCTGAGAATATCCTGACAAGTATCCCAAAGATATCCTGGTCAGGATATTGTCATATAACTTAGAAGACTTAAATCATTTGAAAAAGGAGAGATCATACCAAAGACTCTTAGAGAGTCAATTCCAATCTTCCACCTTAGGAATGTCCCCAGTGCATACTTATAAACTTGGATCCAACCTTTGAATAGTATAATGTATGTCCCCTGTGTACGACACAGAAATGCAAATGTATTCATACTTTGGCTTGAATAAATTCCAAACACCCCGAGGCAAAACCCTTGATATCCTGAAATGAATCCTTAGCATACTGGGGATAAACCCTTAATATCCTGGGGATAAACCCTGATATCCTGGGGATAAACCCTTAATATCCTGGGGATAAACCCTTAGTTTCATGCGCTACAGGCGAGAGTGTATAAACTCCAAATCTTAGAAAGGTGAAAAACCTTTAAACCTTAGAGAGTATGAAAATACCCTTTCGTGAGAGAGGGTGATCAATCCTCATATACCTTCAGGATCCAGCATATAGCCAACAGTAACGAAATTGTCAGCCACTTTTACATGAACTGGTCCCGCTACCTTGAACTATACCTAGACAACTTGCGCTCCAGACGAGGTGTTTAAACCCAATTCGAAAGAAAGGTGAATACCTTTAAACCTTTGAAGGGATCAGGATCCCTTAAACGTGAGAGAGGGGGCCAATCCTCTAATCTTTCGAGTTATCCTGAGTACATATCCTGGGGCTATATCCTGAAACATATGCTGCAAAACAACTGAAAACTAAGGTGGGTGTTAGCTTGGCTAACACCCCTCCGATGCTTAAGTCAGTATTGGGTTCAAGATAATAAACAAATATATTTAAAAGAGATAGAATACATACCATTCTGAGATAGAAATTAAATTCTATCCTTACTTGAAATAGAGCTTTAAGTGTATTGCATTCCAGGATCTTGGTAGCATATCCCCTTCCATACTCTTGAGTCGATATGCTCCTTTCCCTGCTTCCGACTCAACTTCATATGGTCCTTCCCATTTCGGAGCTAGCTTGCCATCGACGGGATTAGTGGTATTTTGAAAAGCTTTTCTTAGCACCCAATCACCAACTCGAAATCTTCTAGTCCTTATGTTCTTGTTATATGCTCTGCATATTCTTTGTTGATATGCTGCCATCCTTAGTCTTGCCGCATCTCTTTTTTCATCTAAAGTGTCCAAATCCTGACATAAGGCTTCAGGATTCTGTTCAGGATCCTGTAGGATAGATATTGCAGTAGGTATCGCCATTTCCGTTGGAATCACTGCTTCTGCTCCAAATACCAAGGAAAATGGGGTTTGGCCGGTTGCATTCTTTACCGTCGTTCTATCAGCCCACAAAACAAAGGGTAATTCTTCTGCCCATCTTCCTTTTTTGGCTCCAAGTCTCTTCTTCAAGTTATTGACAATTATCTTGTTTGAGGATTCAGCTTGTCCATTTGCTTGAGGATGTACCGGAGTAGACGTAATCATTTTGATTCCCCAACTCTTGCAAAAGTCAGTAGTCCTCTTGCTTATAAACTGGGACCCATTATCACAAATGATTTTAGCTGGTACCCCAAATCTGGTCAGGATATTCCTCTTTATGAAGGATACTACTTCCTGGTCTCTAACTTGAACAAATGCTTCAGCTTCAACCCACTTAGAGAAATAATCCGTCATTGCTAGCATGAAGACTTTTCCTCCCGGAGCTTTTGGTAATTTGCCCACTATATCCATCCCCCATTTCATAAATGGCCAAGGGGAAGCTACAGGATATAGTGGTTCAGCTGGCCGATGCAGTATGTTGCTATGCCTTTGACATGCATCACACCTTCGAGCATATTCCGCAGCATCTTTCCTCATCGTTGGCCAATAATATCCTGTCCTCAATACTTTCAAGAACAATGACCTGCCCCCAGTGTGGTTACCACAATCCCCTTCATGTATATCCTTCATCCTAAATGCCTTAGGATTTTCGTCTCCGGGGATATGTCATTCCTTGAGATATCTCATGATTGGAGCCGTCCAGGATTTAGGATCCTCTTCAGGATACTCTGCTCCAGGATCCTGAATACCCGCTACTTCTTTATCCTGAGGATTCATTGCAGGATACAAGATATGTAATATTGGTATTTGGGTCCCTTCTGGTATCCTGATCGATGATCCCAGATTTGCTAAGGCATCTGCTTCAGCATTATCCTCCCTTGGTACCTGTTCAAGTGTAAAAATATCGAAATATCTTGCTAATTTTTTGAGAATATCGAGATATTCGATTAACTTCTCACCCTTAACTGCATAGGATCCATTAAAATGGTTAGTAATTAACAAGGAATCAACATATACTCGCAAATTCTTGATATTCAAATTCTTAGCCAACTCTAATCCTGCAATTAAAGCCTCATATTCTGCTTCATTATTAGTAGCAGGAAACTCACACCTAATAGCCTGGGGTAATATGTCCCCCTGTGGCGATTTTAGTAGTATTCCCAATCCTACTCCTCTTACATTAGATGCACCATCAGTATATAATGTCCAGGATCCTGAGGATTCCCCTAACTGTTGAACTTCTAGGTCTACCTCATCCTGAATGTCACTACTGAAATCAACCACAAAGTCAGCAAAAGCCTGAGACTTTATGGCATTTCTAGGTTCATATACTAAATCATAAGCACTCAACTTTACTGACCACTTGGCCATCCTTCCTGACATCTCTGGTTTCCTAAGCACATTTTTTACAGGATAATTAGTTTTAACATGAATCCTATGTGTCTCAAAGTAATGTCTAAGCTTTGTTGATGCCATAACTAATGCTAGTATCAATTTTTCTAAATGAGAATACCTAGTTTCAGCATTTAACAAACTTTTACTAACATAATAAACAGGATATTGCTGACCTTCATGATCCTTTACGAGGACATCACTTACAGCATTTCCTGACACTGCGAGGTATAGGGATAGTGGTTCACCATTCTCAGGCTTCATTAGTAGAGGAGCGGTTGAAAGATACTGCTTCAAATCCTGCAGGGCTGCTTCATGCTTCTCGCCCCATTCGAACTTCTTGTTTTTCTTCAGGATATCATAAAACTCTTTGCATTTCTCTTAGGATCTTGAAATAAATCTGTTTAATGTTGCCACTCGCCCTGTTAACCGTTGAACATCCTTCATATTCGAGGGTGATTTGATATCCAAGATGGCTTTAATCTGCTCCGGGCTCGCCTCTATTCCTCTTTTGGTCACCATATATCCTAGAAACTTTCCTGCCCCCACTCCGAAATGACACTTAGTAGGATATAGCTTCATGTTATACTGATCCAGGATATCAAACGCTCCTTTAATATCTGGAGGTGATCCTCAGCTTTTCTTGATTTTACCACCATATCATCAATGTATACCTCCATGGTGTCCCCCAGCTTGTCTTTGAACATCATGTTTACCAATCTCTGGTATGTTGCACCTGCATTTTTCAAACCGAAAGGCATAGCAGTATAACAATAGATACCTGTTGGTGTCATGAAGGCAGTATCCTCCTGGTCAGAAGGCTCCATTTGAATCTGCTGAAATCCTGAGGATGCATCCATGAAGGTCAACATTTCATGCCCAGCAGTGGCATCCACCATTGCATCAATGTGAGGAAGAGGAAATGGGTCTTTAGGGCAGGCCTTATTCAAGTCTGTGTAGTCTACACAGACTCTCCATTTCCCATTTTTCTTCCGTACCACAACTACGTTTGCTAGCCACCTCGGGAATTTGACTTCTCTGATCATCCTGGACTTCAACAATCTTTCAACTTCCTCTTGAATAATCGTATTCCGCTTAGGAGCAAATTTCCTTCTATTTTGGTGAACAGGCTTGAACGATTTGTCAATTCCAAGCTTGTGAGTGATAATGTCTTTGGATATGCCTGTCATATCCTCATGCTTCCATGCAAACGTTGACATCCAGCACTTCAAAAGGTTAGTTAATTGTTCTTTAATATCCTGAGGGATATTGGTTCCCACGAGCACCGAGATATCAGGATTATCCTGATCCAGGATAATTCTCTTCACATCCTGCTCCGGATCCTCCACGATATCCTGGGCCCGCATCTTTAATTGCTATGCTGTACTAGGTGTGGTTGAGGATTTCATCGAGGATGTGTAGCATTCTTTCGCCTCCTGCTGGTCACTATCAACCTTGACAACCCCCCAAGGGGTAGGGATCTTGATGCATTGGTGATATGTTGATGGCACAGCCTTCATATCGTGAATCCATGGTCTTCCCAGTATGATGTTATAGCAGGATAGAGAATCCATCACACAGAAATGTTGTATTGAGTTGACCCCTTCAACATATACTGGTAACTTTATCTCTCCCACTGTGTTCCTAGCCTCTCCACTGAACCCAAGGAGCACTGTGGACTTCGAAGTGATATCCATTGGAGATACATTCATTCTCTTCAGAGTCTCTAGTTGGATTATGTTGACGGAGCTGCCATTATCTACCAATATCCTGCGTACAAAATGCTTAGCCACATATAACGTTATTACCAGAGCATCATGATGAGGATCCTGGACAGTATCCCTGTCATCAGCATCAAATGTGATCACTTTGTCAGTTGTGAGGGTAGTCATCCTGACAGGTTTGTCTCCCCTTTCCGCCTTAGCTTCTTTTGCATGTCTCTTGGCCGCCGAATACAAAGTCCCACAAATGTCGGATCCTCCCGAAATAAAGTTGATTATCTTGGCATCCGCGGGAGGTGATGCTGCTCGCTCAGGATCCTTCTCGGTATCCTGGCCCTTATTCTTCTTTCTTCCTAGGAGATCTTTCAAATATCCCTTGCTTAGAAGATAGCTTATTTCTTTTCTCAGAGCAATGCAATCCTCAGTTACATGTCCGAAATCTTCATGGAAGGCACACCATTTTGACTTATCCTTCCAATCAGCTTTTTGTTGATTCTTTCGAGGCCACCTAGCCTTGTCTCCTAAACCCTGCATGGCATACATCAATTCAGGAATGTTAACAGAAAAGCAATACTCAGATAATTCAGGATATTCTTCAGGATCCTCGTCTTCAACAGCATTCACTTTCTTGTTTTCATTTCTACCATATGGCTTAGAGCGATATGGCTTAAATGAGGATTCTGACTTCCTGTTAGTTGACTCATAGGTGTTGGATGAGTTCATCCTCTCCTGCATCTTTCTGTCATCCTCCAATCGAATATATCTTAGAGCTCTGTTTTGGGCTTCGTCCAAGTTCCTGCAGGGGTTCATCACAAGGTCTTGGTAAAATTGAGAATCTTTTTGCAGCCCCATCTTGAAAGCTTGAACAGCTGTTGCAACATCAAGATGTGGGATGTCTAAGGATTCTCGGCTGAACTTGTTCACATAATCTCTTAAGGATTCCTGTGGTCCTTGAGTTATCTTGTAGAGATCACTTGTTAGTTTTTCAAAACTTCGACTACAAGAAAATTGACTATTAAATAAATTCACTAGGTGAGCAAATGATGTAATCGAATGAGGAGGAACATTCAGGAGCCATTTCAAGGCTGATCCTGTTAAGGTAGAACCAAAACCCTTGCACAAGCATGCTTCCTTGAGCTCCGAAGGGATAGGGTTAATCTCCATCCTTTCCCTATACTGGGCAATATGCTCTTCAGGATCCGTAGTTCCATCATAAAGCTTCATGTTGGGGGTTTGAAATCTCTTTGGAATCTCAGCATCACAGATAGGATATGCAAAGCGAGATATCCTGTGGCTGTCTTGGGACACTTCCGGGATCGGCTGGACAACTCCAGGTACACTGGATATCATGTCCTTCAACTTCTGTAGCTCCCTAGTAAATGCTGATGTTACACCTGTATCCTGCAAAGATCCACTATTGTTAGCAGCATGAATATTGTTATTATTTGACACGTTACCCGTCTGAGGATTCTGGCCATATCCTGAAGCATATCCTGAACTCCTCACAGTTGACATCCTGACCGAGGAGGGTATTTCAGGAGTATGGTTCTGAGGAAGGCTGGGCACAATATTCCCCCTATTATCCTCAGTATACACAGCCGAACTGAAGTTCAAAGTTCTGGGTTGTAATGGAGTGACGATATCCTCAGCAGATCTGCTCGAGCCAGACTTCAGGAGTTGTATTTCCCTTAACAGCATTTGGTTTGTTTCCTGTTGTTGCCTCATTTGTTCCTGCACACTTCCAAACAAGGTTAGAATTTCATCATTAGAAGCTAAAATGGGAGCAGATTCCTGAACACTCCGAGTAGGGATAACATCTTGAGTAAATGAAGAAGCTGGAATCCTCGGAGGAGGTGGTGGAAGCACCGGACCAGTAGTAGCAGAAGTTGTAGTAGAGACAGTGGAGGAGCTCATGTTTGATCTTGAGGCCATTGTAAATAATGTGGCAAAAAGTTTCTAAAACAGAAAACCGATTAACGATTTCACAAAGATTTCTAGTAAAGAGAGCACCACTTGCCCCACGGTGGGCGCCAAATTGTTTTGGTCAAAAATTACCGAAGCAATTTAGTGATCAAATTAGTTAAGTGAGGTAGTGTGCTTAAGAGTGTGTTGAAAATATGTTGGTTAAGTTGTTTGAAAAAAACAGTGTTCAGGATACGGCTCAGGATATTGAGCTGTATCTCCGATCAAACAATGAGCAAAAAGTAAAGGGGACGACACAAGATGTACAAGGAAAGCCCTTGTTCAATTTAGATCGCCGGCACAAAACCTCGGGAGCTGACAATCGCAGCTACCTTGTTCTTCTTATTGCTTTAAACTTCAGGATACAGTGCAGGATATCGACCAGATCGCTAAGTGTTACAATGATTTTGTGTGAAAGTACAAATTGCGAGAGAACAAGTGTTAGAGTGTAGTGAGTGTGATTGCAGTGCCCTATTCGATCTGATGTTCCTCCTATTTATAGTAACGAAATACAAACAAATATTCCTATAAATATGGGATGCTCCGAATATTCCATCATGAACGTTGTAGACCGAGTAATACGGCTTCAATGTCTTTATTTGAACGACTTGGACCGAGTCTTTAGTGGAATAAGTCTTCGTGAACGTTGCCAGCTTCTAACCCGCGTACCTGCACATAATCCGTTAGTGATCCTGAGGATACCATTCAGGATGTTACCAATATCCTGAATCAGCATCCCGGATGTGAACAGATATTATATAATCAAGATATAAGCCAAGATATTTCTCAGGATATGAGCTCAGAAATTAGCCCACAACAACTTGTAGGTTAGGGGATTCATTCATCACGTTGTTTTTCAAAAATACCACTTGTATGAAGATTACATCAAGTTCAACTTAATGATCTTGATGAACCACTAGTAGGAATAACCAATAACCACTTGTAGGTTCATTCAAACAAACATAATTCAAGAATAATGCCGATTCATGCTCCACGCTTACCAACCTGGAAGCTCTGGAAAGTCAGGTTTTTTAGTTATCTTGATTCTACCAAGCCTGACGATCCTTGGGAGATTCCGAGTTATCAATACTCGGTTTCTTTCCTTTCATCTTCTTCTCATATAATTCCTTTACCCCTTTGACCTTCCCGTCAATCATTTTTTTCAAAAATATGTGTCACTTTGGGGTTAAATGCCTTTTCAACATCAAAATCCTTCTTTTCAGAAAAAAAATTGATTTGAGATCTCTATTTTTCCAACTTTTTGTTTAAAATTTTCAGCCCTCAATGGTGGAAAATTTGCATCATCCATTGGCGGAACTGACTTTTCATCTTTTAGAACAACATGTGGCTCATCTGACTTTGTGGAATCAGATTCATCGCCAGACGATAGCTCTTCTGATTTTAATGAATCGGAATCATTGCTAGAACTATAATCAGATTTCTTAACAACCCACTTGTGGTTGTCAAGATTCACTTTTCTTCTGTAAAAACTTTTTGAACATTCACCAACCTCAAACTTTGAATTTTTGTAAACTTTAAATTGTTTGGTTGGTGGTTCATTATCAACCATCTTTTCTTTCATTTTTCAGAGACTCCCTGTTTTGTCTGTATTGCCTTTGGACAATTCCTGGCAATATGGCCAACTGTTTTGCATTGAAAACAGGTTCTCGTTTCCTTTTTCTGAGCAACTTCCTTCTTCATTTCTTCTTGCTTCATAGCAAGGAATTCTTTGTTTGTCTGCTTTCTGAACAATTGCTCCTTTTCTTCTTCAGATGATATTCCTGAAACAAAAACAATTTTTGGTTTATAAGTTTTTTCATTTTTATGATTTTTCGGTGGAATAAATCCAAGACCTTTCCTTTTGAAATTACCATTATGGTTTGGTTTCTTTTGAAAACCAGAACCAGAATTGTAACCTTTTTTCTTGTTTAACCTTTGTTGATCTCTTGAGGTGTACTTTTTAGGTTTTTCAGAAAGATTTACATCTTTTATTTCAGAAATATTAATTTCTGTTAGTTTGAAAACCTTTTTAATCATTTCAGTTTTAACACCTCTTATTGAAAATTCTTCATCAGAATATAATTTGTCCGAATCATTCAAAGTATATGCTATTTTGAATGTTTCATCATTCAAATTAGATTGTTGATCAGTGTCAGACGAGGTGAAAGTTACATCAATGTTTTCTGGCAAATTATCTGATGGTTCAGATTCCCACACTAAGTTGGTTGCCTTTTTTTACTCTTTCTGAATTTGGATTTCGTGGAGAATATCCATTTTCAAGTGGGGGTGGACACTTGTTGTAACTGACACTTTGTTTCTTACCAGAATCTTTCACTTCAGTGTCCTCTTTTGTTTCAACTTTCTTTGTTTCAGATGTTTCTTCTTCAAATGCCTTCATGCCTTCAACAGTTGGATAAGTCCTATCAATAACATAAGAAGTACATGAGTAACTTTTTAACAACCTGTTTACTCTCTCTGTTTCAATTCTCTGTGTTTCCAATTTCTGTTCCAACACAGCACACTTTTCAATATAATTGTTGACAATTTTCTGCTTTGTCAAGAAAGCTCCTTGAAGTGTCTTCATAGCTGTTGCTTGTTCACTGCTTGATTGATTGTACTAATTCATTGCTTTGTTTAGAACATCATATGATTCTTTCAATCTGTTCATGTTATGAATCAAAGTACTGTTTTGCTTCTTCACTGCTTCACAATTTTCACATTTCACAGGACTCTTTTGTGCATCAGCTTCTGCTTCAACTTTGAAAGCTGGAATGTCTTTTATTTTCTTCCTTATCACATGAACTTCTTCATCATCACTGCTAATTGGTTTTTTAACTTTCTTCTTTTTCACTCGAACTTTTTTTATCATCACTGTCACTCTCTTCTAGCATTCTTAAATGCTCTTTCATTCTTTTTGCATAATAATCATCATTATCACTATCTTCATCAACCCGAGCAACAAATGCTTTATGATTTGACTTCTTGTTAGGATCATAATCATCCCAACTGAAATTTTCCCAAGTGAAACCTTCTGGAAGTCTTTCATCATCTTGATTTATCATTTTGTTCATCAAATATGCTTTCTTTGATGATTCCTCTTCAATCACCTTCCTAGCATGTGCAGTTTGTGTCTGTTGTTGATGTGGTTGTTGAGCAACTTGATGATAAATCGCTTTTCGATAGTAATCATTGTTGTTGAATGGATTTTGAGCTCCACTTGCTTCGCGCTTTGTGCACTCTCGCTTGAAATGCCCTTTTTCCCTGCAACGAAAACAAGTAACTTTAGATTTATCAAAACCTAAAGTAGAAACATTTGCATCACGGAAATCATCTCTTCCCGTGATCTGTTTGAATTTTCAGCTCTTCTCAGCACACTAGCCAAACACCACTTAATATCCATTAACTCCATCTCTTCAGCATCGATCTGATCGTAATCCTCTTTAGTCAACATTGGATTTCTGATCTTTCCTGCAACTAAACTTTCATATGATTCTAACACAGTTACCAACAAAGACATGTGACCTTTTGCAACCTCTTCCAAGAAATTCTGACCATTCTCAAGGTTTAATGCAATGTTGCATTGTCACATCTTTCCATTTTTAGTTGCTGAAAAGTTTGGATCAAATGATGGATATGAAGAAAATCCCGTTTTGCTATTTGATCCTTGAGATGACTCTCCAGATGAACTTTTTGCATTAAAAGCAGTTTCGATCTTTGGTGAAAGATTGGTTTTGTCACCGATACCTCCTTTGTAATATAGACCAATGTCTTGTTAACCATCAAAATCTTTCATTCTAGAGATCTTCCGTTGTTCCATCTCTTGAGCTTCAAATTTTTCAATAAACTTGCTCAGTGTTAGATTGCTAAACCCTTTTCTTGTTCCTTAACATCATAAGATATGTGCCCTAAACTTCATGTGGCAACGCATCAACCAATTTTTCAATCAACTCTTCATTATCCTTTGTGATGCTCAACCTTTTCATGTTAACAATCAAATTGCAATATCTTTCTATGATCTGCTTGGTGCTTTCATTTTTTAAACCACGAAATAAATAGAACTCCTTTTTCAAAAGTGATTTTTTGTTTTTAATCATCTCTTGACTCCCTACAAACTTTGATTTTAATGCTTTCCAAATTGAATACGCACTCCCATTGTGTTGCAGTAAAACTAAGATATCTTCTTTAACCACTTGATGCAATAGACTAATCATCATCTTTTCATTTTGTATTTCTTTCTATCATCAACACTTAGATCTCTAATAGCAATCTCCTCTTCATCATCATTCAATGGTCTGATATATTTCGTTTCAACACATTCCCAAGCATCCAAATAATTTGCTTGAACCCAGTTTTCAAAACGCTCCTCCCATCCTTTATATTCCTCAATATTCATGAGCTTTGGTGGTTTTTGCATGGTGCCCGTTTCATTTTCCATGTTCAAGTTCTAAGTAACAACAGTATGAGTACTCGGTGCAGTAGCAAATGCGTTATAAAATTCTTCTTCCATGTTTCAGCAACAAGTTTCACAAATTCACAACTTTCAAACGAAATACCAATCTCAAGCGAAATAACCTCTTCACACGGAATACCTGTTCAAACGAAATACCCTGCAAGACAACTTCAAACGAAATCAGTTCACACGAAATAAAAACTTTCACACGAAATAAATGGTTTCGTGCGAAATAGCCAAGCGAAATACACTCTTGGTGCGAAATGACCTGATTTCGTGCGAAATAGCTGATTTCGTACGAAATGAGAATGTTGTTTTCGTACGAAATGAAACTTTTCATGCGAAATAGATGAAACTAAGTGATTTCGTGCGAAATCAAATTTCTATTTCGTGCGAAATGCTGCTGATGTCATTATCTCGGCCATGTTTTTGACAAATTGATCAGGTTTTAGTCCGATTTTAAGTCCAATTCTCTCAAGGCTTTGTTAAAACATAGTTTCGCATATAATGTGAGAAATTCAAGTCATTTTGACCATGAAAACAAGTTTAATTTTGAAAAAAAGGTGTAGAAATCAGATTTTGCAGCTGAAATGGTAAGAACTCTTCCTCCTGAGCTCTGATACTACTTGTAGGATTGTTTTCTGACCCAAACGAGTCGTTTAGAAGAGAACTCGTCCAATATGAGAGGCGGAAACAAACATATCAGAGTTATTTCAGCTGGATTACACAGGAAATCACTTTAACTGTCTTGTATATTGAAAACACAACGTTTTACAGCCTGGAGACACTTCGGCAGCACTTCGTTGCCGGAATCAGATCGTTACAAATGACAAGGCATGACAGGTATTTATAGGCATGACTATTTCGCACGAAACTGTTCATGCGAAATCAACTTCACACGAAACGACTATTTCGTGCGAAATACCCAGTTGATTTCGTGCGAAACGACAGTTTGTCATTTCGTGCGAAATACTCCTATAATCCATATTTCTCATATTCTCGAATAATGTGCCCTGATCTATCTAAACACAAACAAGACTCGATACAAGACAAAGTCGACAGACGTATGCACCAACAAAGAGAATTTCATAAAGAAACATTTTTAGAAAATGTGACAAGAAGTTATAAACATCTAACTTCTTTATAAATGAAGTTTTTAAAGAACTAATCACATTTTTAAGGGTAACAAGACTTACTAAGAACACTAGTAAGTTACTACAAATTTTTACAAATATTCAAGTTCATGAAGTTGTAGAAAATGCATGATTTTGGCAAATTGGTAAGTAAAGGTTGTTTGTTGATGATTGTGAATTGATTGTGATGATTTTTACAAAAGAAAATGATATGCTTAAAGGCATGGAAACCTCCATTTTTAGGGGAAACTATGGCAAAATTTTCTAAAAATATAAACACTTAGAAAAATATTTTTAACAAATATTTACAAGTGTATTTTAAACCATGAATTTTGCTACAAAAAATTAAATATTGGAGGTTGGTTTTCATAAATAAAGGTGACTAAATATGTATTTAGGAAATATATATTTAGAGGACACAATTGTTATGGGTGAAATTCTGAGCCCATATCCTGAGAAATATCTTGGCTTATATCTTGATTATATAATATCTGTTCACATCCAGGATGCTGATTCAGGATATTGATAACATCCTGAATGGTATCCTCAGGATCACTAACGGATTATGTGCAGGTACGCGGGTTAGAAGCTAGCAACGTTTACAAGGACTCATTCCGCGGAAGACTCGGTCCAAGTCGTTCAAATAAAGACGTTGAAGCCGCATTACTCAGTCTACAACGTTCATGATGGAATATTCGGAGCATCCCATATTTATAGGAATTTTCGTTTGTAATTCGTTACTATAAATAGGTGGGTATATCAGATCGAATAGGGCATCACATCAACACACACTACACTCTCACACTTGTTCTCTCGCAATTTTTACTTTCGCACAAAAGCATTGTAACACTTAGCGATCTGATCAATATCCTGCACTGTATCCTGACGTTTAAAGCAATAAGAAGAACAAGGCAGCTGCGATTGTCAGCTCCCGAGGTTTTGTGCCGGCGATCTAGATTGATCAAGGGCTTTCCTTGTACATCTCGTGTCATCTCCTTTACTTTTTGCTCATTGTTTGATCGCAGATACAGCTCAATATCCTGAGCCGTATCCTGAATACTGTTTTTCCAAATAACTTAACCAGCATATTTTCAACACACTTTTTAGCACACTACCTCACTTAACTAATTTGATCACTTAATTTCTTCGGTAATTTTTGACCAAAACAATTTGGCGCCCACCGTGGGGCAAGTGGTGCTCTCTGTACTAAAAATATTTGTGAAATCGTTAATCGGTTTTCTATTTTCAAAACTTTTTGCCACATTATTTACAATGGCCTCAAGATCAAACATGAGCTCCTCCACTGTCTCTGTTACAACTTCTGCTACTACTGGTCCGGTGCTTCCACCACCTCCTCCAAGGATTCCAGCTTCTTCATTAACTCAGGATGTTATCCCTACTCGGAGTGTTCAGGAATCCGCTCCTATTTTAGCTTCTAATGATGAAATTCTAACCTTATTTGGAAGTGTGCAGGAACAAATGAAGCAACAACAGGAAACTAACCAAATGCTTTTGAGAGAAATACAACTCTTAAAAGCTAGCTCGAGCAGATCTGTTGAGGATATTGTTACTCCATTAATTTCAGTTCGGCTGTGTATACTGAGGATAATAGGGGGAATATTGTGCCCAGCCATCCTCAGAATCATACTCCTGAAATACCCTCCTCGGTCAGGATGTCAACCATGAGGAGCTCAGGATATGCTTCAGGATATGGCCAGAATCCTCAGACTGGCAACGTGTCAAATAATAATAATACTCATGCTGCTAACAATAGTGGATCTTTGCAGGATACAGGTGTAACATCAGCATTTACTAGGGAGCTTCAGAAACTGAAGGACATGATATCCAGTGTACCTGGAGTGGTCCAGCCAATCCCGGAAGTGTCCCAAGACAGCCACAGGATATCTCGCTTTGCATATCCTATCTGTGATGCTGAGATTCCAAAGAGATTTCAAACCCCCAACATGAAGCTTTATGATGGAACTACGGATCCTGAAGAGCATATTGCCCAGTATAGGGAAAGAATGGAGATTAACCCTATCCCTCCGGAGCTCAAGGAAGCATGCTTGTGCAAGGGTTTTGGTTCTACCTTAATAGGATCAGCCTTGAAATGGCTCTTGAATGTTCCTCCTCATTCGATTACATCATTTGCTCACCTAATGAATTTATTTAATAGTCAATTTTCTTGTAGTCGGAGTTTTGAAAAACTAACAAGTGATCTCTACAGAATAACCCAAGGACCACAGGAATCCTTAAGGGATTATGTGAACAAGTTCAACCGGGAATCCTTAGACATCCTGCATCTTGATGTTGCAACAGCTGTTCAAGCTTTCAAGATGGGGCTGCAAAAAGATTCTCAATTTTACCAAGACCTTGTGATGAACCCATGCAGGAACTTGGATGAAGCCCGAAACAGAGCTCTAAGATATATTCGACTGGAGGATGACAGAAAGATGCAAGAGAGGATGAACTCATCCAACACCTATGAGTCAACTAACAGGAAGTCAGAATCCTCATTTAAGCCATATCGCTCTAAGCCATATGGTAGAAATGAAAACAAGAAAGTGAATGCTGTTGAAGACGAGGATCCTGAAGAATATCCTGAATTATCTGAGTATTGCTTTTTTGTTAACATTCCTGAATTGATGTATGCCATGCAGGGTTTAGGAGACAAGGCTAGGTGGCCTCGAAAGAATCAACAAAAAGCTGATTGGAAGGATAAGTCAAAATGGTGTGCTTTCCATGAAGATTTCGGACATGTAACGGAGGATTGCATTGCTCTAAGAAAAGAAATAAGCTATCTTCTAAGCAAGGGATATCTGAAGGATCTCTTAGGAAGAAAGAAGAATAAGGGTCAGGATACTGAGAAGGATCCTGAGCGAGCAGCATCACCTCCCGCGGATGCCAAGATAATCAACTTTATTTCAGGAGGATCCGACATTTGTGGAACTTCGTATTCAGCGGCCAAGAGACATGCAAAAGAAGCCAAGGCCGAAAGGGGAGACAAACCTGTCAGGATGACTACCCTCACAACTGACAAAGTGATCACATTTGATGGTGATGACAGGGATACTGTCCAGGATCCTCACCATGATGCTCTGGTAATAACATTATATGTGGCTAACCATTTTGTACGCAGGATATTGGTAGATAATGGCAGCTCCGTCAACATAATCCAACTAGAGACTCTAAAGAGAATGAATGTATCTCCAATGGATATCACTTCGAAGTCCATTGTGCTTGTTGGATTCAGTGGAGAGGCTAGGAATACAGTGGGAGAAATAAAGTTACCAGTATATGTTGAAGGAGTCAACTCGATACAACGTTTCTGTGTGATGGATTCTCTATCCTGCTATAACATCATACTGGGAAGACCATGGATTCATGATATGAAAGCTGTGCCATCAACATATCACCAATGCATCAAGATTCCTACCCCTTGGGGAGTTGTCAAGGTTAATAGTGATCAGCAGGATGCGAAAGAATGCTACTCATCTTCGATGAAATCCTCAACCAAGCCCAGTACAGCATAGCAATTAAAGATGCGGGCCCAGGATATCGTGGAGGATTCGGAGCAGGATGTGAAGAAAATTATCCTGGATCAGGATAATCCTGATATCTCGGTGCTCGTAGGAACCAATATCCCTCAGGATATTGAAGAGCAGTTAACTAACTTTTTGAAATGCAGAATGTCTACGTTTGCATGGAAGCATGAGGATATGACAGGTATTTCGAAAGACATTATCACTCACAAGCTTGGAATTGACAGATCATTCAAGCCTGTTCAGCAAAAAAGAAGGAAATTTGCTCCTGAGCGGAATACGATTATCCAAGAGGAAGTTGAAAGATTGTTGAAGTCCAGGATGATCAGAGAGGTTAAATTTCCAAGATGGCTAGCAAACGTAGTCGTAGTACAGAAGAAAAATGGGAAATGGAGAGTTTGTGTAGACTACACAGACTTGAACAAGGCTTGTCCTAAAGACCCATTTCCTCTTCCTCACATTGATGCAATGGTGGATGCTACTGCCAGACATGAAATGTTGACCTTCATGGATGCTTCCTCAGGATTTCAGCAGATTCAAATGGAGCCTTCTGACCAGGAGGATACTGCCTTCATGACACCAACAGGTATTTATTGTTATACTGCTATGCCTTTCGGTTTGAAAAATGCAGGTGCAACATACCAGAGATTGGTAAACATGATGTTCAAAGACAAGCTGGGGGACACCATGGAGGTATACATCGACGATATGGTGGTAAAATCAAGAAAAGCTGAGGATCACCTCCAGGATATTAAGGGAGCATTTGATATCCTGGATCAGTATAACATGAAGCTGAATCCTGCTAAATGTCACTTCGGAGTGGGGGCAGGAAAGTTTCTAGGATATATGGTGACCAAGAGAGGAATAGAGGCAAGCCCGGAGCAGATTAAAGCCATCTTGGATATTAAATCACCCTTGAATATGAAGGATGTTCAACGATTAACAGGGCGAGTGGCAGCATTAAACAGATTTATTTCAAGATCCTCGGAGAAATGCAAAGAGTTTTATGATATCCTGAAGAAGAATAAGAAATTCGAATGGGGCGAGAAGCATGAAGCAGCCCTGCAGGATTTGAAGCGATATCTTTCAACTGCACCTCTACTAATGAAGCCTGAGAATGGTGAACCACTATCCCTGTACCTCGCAGTATCAGGGAATGCTGTAAGTGCCGTCCTTATAAAGGATTATGAAGGTCAGCAATATCCTGTTTATTATGTTAGTAAAAGTTTGTTAAATGCTGAAACTAGGTATTCTCATTTAGAAAAATTGATACTAGCATTAGTTATGGCATCAACGAAGCTTAGACATTACTTTGAGACACATAGGATTCATGTTAAAACAAATTATCCTGTCAAAAATGTGCTTAGGAAACCAGAGATGTCAGGTAGGATGGCCAAGTGGTCAGTAAAGTTAAGTGCTTATGATTTAGTATATGAACCTAGAAATGCCATAAAGTCTCAGGCTTTAGCTGACTTTGTGGATGATTTCAGTAGTGACATTCAGGATGAGGTAGACCTAGAAGTCCAACAATTAGGAGAATCCTCAGGATCCTGGACATTATATACTGATGGTGCATCTAATGTAAGAGGAGTAGGATTGGGAATACTACTAAAATCGCCACAGGGAGACATATTACCCCAGGCTATTAGGTGTGAGTTTCCTGCTACTAATAATGAAGCAGAATATGAGGCTTTAATTGCAGGATTAGAGTTGGCTAAGAATATGAGTATCAAGAATTTGCAAGTATATGTTGACTCCTTGTTAATTACTAACCATTTTAATGGATCCTATGTAGTTAAGGGTGAGAAATTAATCGAATACCTCGATATTCTCAAAAAATTAGCAGGATATTTCGATATTTTTACACTTGAACAGGTACCAAGGGAGGATAATGCTGAAGCAGATGCCTTAGCAAATCTGGGATCATCGATCAGGATACCAGAAGGGACCCAAATACCAATATTACATCTCTTGTATCCTGCAACGAATCCTCAGGATAAAGAAGTAGCGGGTATTCAGGATCCTGGAGCAGAGTATCCTGAAAAGGATCCTAAATCCTGGACGGCTCCAATCATGAGATATCTCAAGGAAGGACATATCCCCGAAAATGAAAATCCTAAGGCATTTAGGATGATGGTATCACGATTCACTATTATAAATAATGTTTTATATAAGAAATCTCTTGCAGGACCGTATTTGAGGTGCTTGGAGGATCCTGAAGCCAAAGAAGTACTTCAGGATATACATGAAGGGGATTGTGGTAACCACACTGGGGGCAGGTCATTGTTCTCGAAAGTATTAAGGACAGGATATTATTGGCCAACGATGAGGAAAGATGCTGCAGAATATGCTCGAAGGTGTGATGCATGTCAAAGGCATAGTAACATACTACATCAACCAGCTGAACCACTATATCCTGTAGCTTCCCCTTGGCCATTCATGAAATGGGGGATGGATATAGTAGGGAAGTTACCAAAAGCTCCGGGAGGAAAGGTCTTTATGCTAGCAATGACGGATTATTTCTCGAAGTGGGCTGAAGCATTTGTTCAAGTTAGAGACCAAGAAGTAGTATCCTCCATAAAGAGAAATATCCTAACCAGGTTTGGGGTACCAGCTGAAATCATTTGTGATAATGGGTCTCAATTTATAAGCTAGCTCCAAAATGGGAAGGACCATATGAAGTTGAGTCAGAAGCAGGGAAAGGAGCATATCGACTCAAGAATATGGAAGGGGATATGCTACCGAGATCCTGGAATGCAGTACACTTAAAGCTCTATTTCAAGTAAGAATAGAATTTAATTTCTATCTCAGAATGGTATGTATTCTATCTCTTTTAAATATATTTGTTTATTATCCTGAACACAATACTGACTTAAGCATCGGAGGGGTGTTAGCCAAGCTAACACCCACCTTAGTTTATAGTTGTTTTGCAGCATATGTTCCAAGATATAGCTCCAGGATACGCACTCAGGATAACTCGAAAGATTAGAGGATTGGCCCCTCTCTCACGTTTAAGGGATCCTGATCCCTTCAAAGGTTTGAAGGTATTCACCTTTCTTTCGAATTGGGTTTAAACACCTCGCCTGGAGCACAAGTTATCTAGGTATAGTTCAAGGTAGTGGGACCAGTTCATGTAAAAGTGGCTGACAATTTCGTTGTTGGCTATATCCTGGATCCTGAAGGTATATGAGGATTGATCACCCTCTCTCACGAAAGGGTATTTTCATACTCTCTAAGGTTTAAAGGTTTTCACCTTTCTAAGATTTGGAGTTTATACACTCTCGCCTGTAGCGCATGAAACTTAGGGTTTATCCCCAGGATATCAGGGTTTATCCCCAGGATATTAAGGGTTTATCCCCAGTATGCTAAGAATTCATTTCAGGATATCAAAGGTTTTGCCTCAGGGTGTTCGGAATTTATTCAAGCCAAAGTGTGAATACATTTGCATTTCTGTGTTGAACACAGGGGACATACATTATACCATTCAAAGGATGGATCCAAGCTTGTAAGTGTGCACTGGGGACATGCTTATGGTGGAAGATTGAGATTGATTCTTTAAGAATCTCTGGTATGATCTCTCCTTTTTATTTGGATAATTTATAGATTGTATTTCAGTATCCTGAGCAGGATATCTTTCAGGATACACTTACAGTGGGTTCCCAAATATGATCAAACAAAACTGTTTTCATAAGTAAAATTCATGAAATAAAGGTGTAACAACAAGTATAAAGCTAAAGGAAAGTTATATTATTAACATAGCAAAAGTCTGTGCTTTTTGTTTCATCTCAAACCGAGATCCATCCACCAAAAGCACAATTAGTCTTTAAACATATTTACCCAACAGTTGAAGGTTTCATCTCAAACCGAGACCCATCCACCTCCAACTGTTGTATTGTTCAAAAAGCATGCAGGAAATGTAAATTGTTCAGGTGCAGAAAAGTAAATTGTTTTGGGGATTACAAACCAACATTCAAATTCAAAAAGGTGGGCTCCGGCCTTGGCACATATATTCATCATTGCCCACCTGAATGCCCTCACATAGCGGCATCTTCTCCAACCTTCTCTGCCTTCTCAGCTTCAGCATCCTTGGCAGCATCCTCTCCAGCATCCTCACCAGCATCCTCACCAGCATCCATTTCAGCATCCGCTCCAGCATCCTTCTTGTCTCCGGCCTTGTCCACCACCTCTGCCGACTTAGAGGATTCACCAGCTTCAGCAGGAAGGGGCACAACCTTGCCTCCAAGCTCTTTCAGCTTAGCCACCCAGGATTCAACCGGCCAGGATGGGCACACGAGGACTGTCTCCTTGGCCTCATAGGTAGGGGTGTTCAAAAAAATCCGAATCCGAAACCGAATCCGAAATATCCGAAATTCCGAATCCGAATTATCCGAATTTTCGGATATCCGAAAATTCGGATATCCGAATTTCGGATATCCGAAAATTCGGATTCGGATTCGGATACCAGTTTTGAAAAATTTCGGATAGTTCGGATATCCGATATCCGAAATGTTAAATTTTGTTATTTTTTAATTATTAATTTTATTTAAATATATATATCATTTAGAGAAACCCTAGCCCCTAATTTCATTTCTTCGCTGCCTCCTTCTGTCTCCCTCAACATCAAACTTCTAACTTTCTTTTCTAAATTCAATCTTTCAAGCCTAATCGGTTGAAATTAGACTTCCGACCACATAAGAATCGCAACAGAGGTAAGAACAAAGCCGAAACCAATAGATCTGAGCTCATTTTCAAAGAAGACGATCAACAATACGCCGTCGTATGTGCGATACTAAACGCCCGTCGCCGCCGTCGACATCCTCCTAGTTGGCCTCCGTGGTTACCTGGTTGATAATGCTTATTCGCCGGTGAAGTCGATGCGGAGGATGGCAACAACGGTGATGGATACATTGATAAAATCTCGTGTATGTGATTGATGTGTTAATTTTTTCTCCATTTTGTAATATATGGATCTGTTTGGATATAGAATGGATTTGTGCAAGTGTTTAATCAAGAAGTTTGTTTTGGATTTAATTGTAAAACATTATCTATTTGAATATTTTTTTTGTTTTTGCTTTTAAGAATATGAAATACATAGATGTTTATGTGCAAACTTATCATTTATAGATATACGTAATCATCTGTTCTTCCATTGTATAAGATATTCATGTCTTTGTTTTTTATTTGTTACTTTTTAGTTAACACTTTGCTGGATTGAAAAGATATATTTGTTGGATTGAAAAGATATATTTTGTTTGATTTTTATTTTGGAACAATTTTTTAGAATTTCGGATATCCGTTTCATTATCCGAACGGATATCCGAAATTTCGGATATCCGAATTTCGGATATCCGAAATTTCGGATACGGATTCGGATAGTGAAATTTAGCTATCCGAAATTTCGGATATCCGAAATTCGGATATCCGAATTTTCGGATATCCGGTTTTGAACACCCCTACTCATAGGCCATCTTGATGCGAGCTTGTAGCAGGGAGATGATGGCAGAGGCTTTAATTCCTTCCCGGAAAGAAACCATGGCCTGTTCGTGGTCCATTTGGACGGTGGCAAGTTTGAGATCAGCATCTTGGATGACCTTTTTCAGCTTGCCCTTGTAGTGCCGGGTCTTTGCTTCAGCAATGGCACCTTGGTCGGCAACGGTGGTTTCGAGCTGTTTGATCCTGGCTTCATGGAGTGCAGCAGTACCACAAGCATCATTGTACAGGTGGAGCAAATGCTGGAGGCCCTGCATATCAAATTCAGGTATGAGTCAGAATATATTAACCAGGATATCCTGTTAGGATATCCTATCAAGATATATGTGCAGGATATGTAGCAGAATATTACCTTGTTGAGGAAGGATGTCATTGGCTCTAAGGAGTCAGAAAAGCTGAGTTCATCGTAGGAGAACCCTTCTGGACCTGGAGTACTGACTTCAGGAGCTTTCCTCTTCTTTTCCGTGGAAGCACGAGTCCTCGGGTTAGCCTTAGGAACCGGGAGTGGCTTGGAGCTGGTGGCAGCAGGGGTCTCTTTCTTGACCGTGACTGGAGTAGGGTAGCTGTCAAGTTCTTCAAGGTCTAGATAGACTGGAACCTTGCTGGAGTCTGTATACAGGGAGTAAAATTTCTCCTAAGTATAACAAATAAAAACATGTATGTACAGGATATTTTGCAGGATCCTTACCGGACATGTTTGCACTAGAAAGAGGACTTGGAGATGGTGGAGATGGGTTGAAACTTCTTTCAGCCTCTGGAAGGAGTCTGATGGCGTCAATCCTTTTCTTTGAATCAGCAAGGGGAGGAGCAATCTTCCTAAAATCAGCTGCATACACAACAGAAAAAAGACAGTTGATCAGTTCAGGATATGGAACAGGATAAGAGGCAGGATCATCCTTAAACCCTAAATCCTACCCTTTTTCAACCATTGCACCGGATATTCCGTTCCACCAGGGATTGAGTCTCTTTTTACAAAGAAGAACTTAGATTGCCAATTATCCTCGTTCCTGGTGGCACGAAGTATCAGCGGGTCGCCGGAGGTGGAATAAAACAAAAATCTACATGATCCATGGCATCTAAGCCGGTAAGCTAGGGGGAGATCATGAATAGAAAGATCAGGGATGTGGTTTCTCTTGATCTGGTCAAGAACAGACAAAACACGCCAAAGCATCGGCATTGTTTGGCTAAAAGAGATTTTGGTAATCTTGAAGAATTTTGTGATGAAGTCTGGAAAGGGGAACTGTAACCCTAAGGTGAAGGGAAAAGCACTAAAGCACAACCACTCATTGGAGACCATATCCGACCGGATTTCCCGGTCGAAAGGCCGGAATACCGTTCCTTCCGGAAAGATACCGGAGGATTTGAGACCCGACAAGTGGGCACTATCAAAAGAGCATATCTCCTTCTCCGATTCTTGGAGAAGATTCTGCTGGAAAAATGTGGGAACTGAATCACCGGAACTGGATCTTGTCTGTCTCGGCATTTGATCACCTGATTTTTTAACCGGAAAAAGAGGATGAAGATGAAGATTAGAGAGAGAATGTTACCTTTTTTTCTTATCAGAAGTGATTAAAAAAGAGATGAGGATGAGAAGATATAGGGTGCAATGAGTAAATATAGGCTGAGTAGTTGCAAACGGTCACATCATGGGTCTTATCTCTTAATTATCTCGATCTCCGTGAAAAATGTAACCGTTAGTGGCAGGATACTAAGCGGTAACATTTTTGGAGACAATTGTTATGGGTGAAATTCTGAGCCCATATCCTGAGAAATATCTTGGCTTATATCTTGATTATATAAGATCTGTTCACATCCGGGATGCTGATTCAGGATATTGGTAACATCCTGAATAGTATCCTCAGGATCACTAACGGATTATGTGCAGGTACGCGGGTTAGAAGCTAGCAACGTTCACAAGGACTCATTCCGCGGAAGACTCGGTCCAAGTCATTCAAATAAAGAAGTTGAAGCCGCATTACTCGGTCTACAACGTTCATGATGGAATATTCGGAGCATCCCATATTTATAGGAATTTTCGTTTGTAATTCGTTACTATAAATAGGTGGGTATATCAGATCGAATAGGGCATCACATCAACACTCACTACACTCTCACACTTGTTCTCTTGCAATTTTTACTTTCGCACAAAAGCATTGTAACACTTAGCGATCTGATCAATATCCTGCACTGTATCCTAACGTTTAAAGCAATAAGAAGAACAAGGCAGCTGTGATTGTCAGCTCCCGAGGTTTTGTGCCGGCGATCTAGATTGATCAAGGGCTTTCCTCGTACATCTCGTGTCATCTCCTTTACTTTTTGCTCATTGTTTGATCGCAGATACAGCTCAATATCCTGAGCCGTATCCTGAATACTGTTTTTCCAAATAACTTAACCATCATATTTTCAACACACTTTTTAGCACACTACCTCACTTAACTAATTTGATCACTTAATTGCTTCGGTAATTTTTGACCAAAACAACAATGTGTGTGATTATTTGTATACTATGTGTATTAGTTATATTATTTTAGGACTTGAAATAATATAACTCACAAAAATACCAAGAATTACAATCCAAAATAGTACCAAAATTCCAAGAAATAAATATGAAAGTTGTACACAAAATATTGGTGAAACCGAACTATGGAATAAGGCTTACAAAAATATTCCAGAAAATTTATTCACAAAGTATATTTTGGTAAATAATATTTTGGATACAAGGAACCAAAAATATGATTTTTACAATTACTACAAAAATATATCATATTTTTTTACAAGGAAAAATATATTATTTTTGACAAGTATGAAATATATATTTTCTTGAAACATTTAGAAGGTATATTATTTTTAAGAAATATATATTTTCTCACACAAACACGAAATACAATATTTCGAGGTGAGAGATATATTTTCTCAAATAAATTTGTGATATATCATATTTTTTTGAAGAAAAATGAGCCTATATATATATTTTCCAAGTGGGACTTGAAAATATATTAATTTCTGAACTTATGAGAAAATGCAAATATTTTTGCCAAAGAAAAATTATAAATAATTTTTCTAAGTAATATTCCTTAAAATATGTATTTTGGAAATATATATCGAATCTTTATTAAAGATAATATTCTGGAGTAATTAATGTGAAATTAAGTATAAAGAATACTTAATGAATACAATAAAAATACGTGTTCTCGTACGTATTATGACACACCGGAATACGACCCCGATACATGGCAAAAATATACAAGTATAAGAATACAAATACAAAAACCCCCATCCTTGGGAAGGATATATAAGTATAAATACTTGGGAAGTATTAAGTTACAATAATATTGTTTTAACAATTATTCCAAAATTTAGTGAATATAATTTGAGTTAAAATATTTATTATTTTAACAAATAATTATATAACATGAAATAATATCGAAGATACAAAGAATCGTAACTCAAAAACAATAATACTAAGTCAAGGCACGTCCCGTTCGTCTAATAGACATTAGTACGTTGTAGGTAGTCGTGTTTACCCGAAGGAGCTTGAGTTACGGTTATTGAAGACGCAAGACTGTGAGTTCATGTCCCCCTTTTCTTTTAACTGTTTTCAGTTTTATAACTTCGGGGGTGAAGTACATGTTACTAAATGTTTACAAACAATTACAAATGGTATGGTTAGCTTTGGAAAGTACAGTAGATCATGTGAATGGGTAGGCGCACTCCTAAGACCATTAATCCTCGTGTTAGGACCAAGGGACATGAGTGATAGATCTATTTGGGCGTAGCGAGCCCCCACCCACGTGGACCGGGGGTTGGCCCATGAGGTGACTATGTCTTACAGCCGGAGGCCCGGTACAAAATCTGCTAGGTTTGAGCCTCCTTACCCCGTTGCACGCATGTTAATGGCCTTGCAAACCATTAATCGATCTGTTTCCTAGTTTTGCTTTCATACCAGGATTTACAAACATACATACATACATACATACATACATACATACATACAATGTTTACAAGGTTTTATTCATACACATAAACAAACACATGAACTCGCTCAACTTTTGTTGATGTTTTCAAAATACATGTATTTCAGGGAATTAAAAGTGGATCTGGTGGGCGTTGGATGTTTTCAGTTGCGTTAAGAATAAGAGATGTCATCCATGGTCTGGAGGTTTGGATTGGGTGTCCTATCGTGGACAAGACACCACTTCCAAATCTTGGTTTTATTTAGAGTCTTTTGATGAGTCCTTGTGAACTCTTAAACAATTTGTATGGTTTGTAACACTTGAAGTTGAATCCCTATGTTTTAAGACTATGTTGTTATTATGTTTCAAACTTAATTAATGGATGACCATCTACGGTTTATATCATATAGTTTTTGTTATGATTGAATGCAATGGTATTAAGAAAGTCACACCATAATCACGCTTCCGCAAAAGTCAGGGTGTGACAGCTTGGTATCAGAGCTTCGATTGTAGCGAACTAGGATTCTTCCTCGAGTCTAGACTACAATCATTAGGGCTCTCACGAAAATGTTTTTACAACATGTTTTCATTGCATACATGAAACGCCCAGATCCAGGAGAAACAAACATTTTTACAAACAAAAGACACGAAGCACATTTCAAGGTTTATGTTTATGGTACAGTCTAAGAGACTGGGTGGTACAGTCTAAGAGACTGGTTGGTACAGTCTAAGAGACTGAGTGGTTCAGTCTGAGAGACTAGGTAGTTCAGTCTGAGAGACTGGGAGGTCTAGTCTGAAAGACTAGGTAGTTCAGTCTGAGAGACTGGGAGGCTTAGTCTGGGAGACTAGGTAGTTTAGTCTGGGAGACTAGGAGGGATACACGAATACATGACTGCATTATCATTTATTACATGTTTAACTTTAGTAGTTAATATATGTGCATATGTGGTGATTGTTATGTTACAGATACCATGTCATCATCCGAGAGTGGACTGTCTGATACCGATGACCCTATGGCTGTAGTTTCTGACGATGAGATCGTCCCTGAGCTAGAGATCTTTACTTCTGATACCGAGAGTGACCCGGAGATGATGTTTGATGATGATGACGACTTTCAGCCCTTTGCGCTGCCCGATTTCGGAGATGATTTACCGATTGCTGATGGTATCCCAGACGATGATCCTTTTGTCATTCCCATTCCAGTTCACGATTATCTTATCATCGGTCACCCCGATGGTGAGCATGTCGTGGCACCAATCCTCGCTCCTGTTCCTTTAGTGGTCATTCCTCCTGAGGATTGGCCATTCGATGATCTTTTTTACGACGATTTTGATTTGTCTGTTGATGGTCCTCCCGATGATGCTCATGGTGATGGAGAGCTCGATGAGGACGTTGTTGCTATTCCACTTCTGGGGATTCCTGTGATTGAGATTTCTTCTGATTCTAGTTTACATTCTGTCCCCGATTCCTTTGAGTCTGTGTCTTCATCCGCCTTACAGGTATTTGGTTTGCGATGTTACGCCACTGATTCTGATGATGATATAGCTATGTCAGCTGCACCGATTCCTCCAAATGACATTGAGCCTGGACTTGAGCTTGATTTTATTCCTGATGACCAGCCTGTCGATGCACCCGCTGATCCTGAGCCGATGCCAGCTCCTGAGCCTTTGCCTGATCTTGATCCTATCCCATTTGGCGTACCTGACATTGCACCACTTATGTCAGATCCAGTGCCTGCACCCGCTGACCCTCCTGTTATTGAGCCAGTCACTCCCCCATTTGCACCTATTGATGTTGCCCCTTTTCACCCGATTGAGTCCGATGTTCACCGCACTGGCTTACCTATCACTTTCTTACAGGACATCCCTCCACCCCGTCCAGGGGAAGGTACTTCTAGCCAGCAGCCTAGCCATGGCCCACATATCAGTAGCTTTCCCTCACATGCCACAGTCTGCACCTTCTGCTCATTTTACTTCTTCACCACTTGACGAGTCATTTCGATGGTTCCCACCGTACACCATGCCGGTTTCTGATCCCTACCATCCCTCACATTTCACTGGTTATACACGGGATGAGTTACTTCTATCATTGCAGCTTCAGTATGAGATCATGAGCCGTAGGATTCTAGAGCTTGAGATGACACCGCGACCTTTGCTATGTCCGTGTCAGCCATCTTTTGTTCCCCCACGTTCATCACCATCCCCGTTTTCGCATCCTCCTGCACCACTTACTCCGTTTCCCAAGTTTGACACTTGATTTCTTACTGTTGAGCAGCAGATCAGTTATCTGTTGTGTCATGTTTATGATCTTGAGGAGGAGCTAGAGCATGTGCGCAACTTGCTTTTTGTTCCTCCACCTCCTCCTCCACCGCCATCAGCATAGACGGTTTTTAGTTTTATGTAGGTAGCTTGCTTTTGATGAGAGCACCGCTATTGAGCTGAGCTAGCGAAGCCTTTTGGAGACCACCTCTTGACTATATGACTTATGGTAGATTGAGAGACATTTTGGGCAAGGGTAGTGTAACCCTGTGTTCCCTTTTGATACGATATTTATGTAAAACATGTAACTATATTCGTGGTCGATGATTAATGAAAGCTCAATCGTAATGTTCTCATTAAATACGATGTTAAATTTCTTATTTATGCCATGATTGTGATGATTACATGCTTACTTGTAATGACAAACGCTACTATATACATACTACTTATTATATACATACGACCTGACCCATACAATCTTCTTTATAGAAGATGCCTCCTCGAAGGAACAATCAGTTGCCCATAACAGAGGCGGAACTGCAAGAACGGATTTCACAGGCAATCGCACAACATGAGGCCTTCCGCTCTTAACACAGCGGAGGTACCTCAGGAAATAACCCACCTCACGGTAATGTTTAAGTCATTTAAAGACACATTACGGTACGTTTGGACATTCCATGTGCGTTTGCTAATGCTTTCTGCGAATGATGTTGCTTGTACAGGCTGTACTTACAAGCAGTTCCTAGACTGCAAGCCTCTGAACTTTGACGACACTGGAGGTGCTGTGGCCTTTGTAAGATGGGCTGAGAAGGCAGATTCTGTGCTACGAATGAGCAAGTGTGCGCCAGAGCACCAGGTCACCTACATTTCTGGACTATTCCTAGACGGAGCTCTATCATGGCGGAACCTTCAGGTTCAGACTCTAGGAGAGAATGCTGCGTATACTATGACTTGGGATGAGATGAAAGAGCTGATGCGCAAGAAGTACTGCTCGAGGGCAGAGATTCAGAAATTTGAAACCGAATTTTGGAACCTTAAGATGGACGGTCCCAAGATTGTTGAGTACGTATAGAGATTCCATGACCTGTCTTGTGTGGTCCCCTACATGGTAGAGCCAGAATTTAAGCGAGTTGAACACTTCATCTGGGGACTGGCACCCCAAATTATGAGCATGGTGACCACTTCGAAGCCTCCAACGATCACTGAGGCCATTGATTTGAGTGTGGCGTTGACTGAAGAAGCAATTAGATTGAACAAGTTTTCGATCTCTGAGGGAAAGAAGAAGGAGACTCATATCGAGTCGTCAGGAGAAAACAAAAGGAAGTTCTCAAACTTCCAGAAGGGTACCCAATGAAACAACAGTGGTAACAAGAAGAGAGATGCGAATCCACCAGCCGAGGTTAAGACTGGTGCTGCCACTTCTGGTGCTGAGGTTAGAGGAAAAGGATATATGGGCACCCTGCCTAAATGTGACGTGTGTCAGTTTCATCACGCTGGATGATGCCGAGCTGGAAAATGTGAGACGTGCGGAAAAGTTGGCCAAGCCAAGGAGACATGCCGGTATGGTGCCGGTCGTGGGAATAATGGTCAAAGAGGAAATGGTAATGGCAACGGAAACCGTGGTGGCAACGGTTATGGCAACAGAAACCAAGGTGGAAATCAAGGAGGAAATGGCGGTAATGGAAACCGCAACCAAAACAACAATCAGGGTGGTACCGGAAACAAGCAAGGATGCTTTAGTTGCGGAGATGTCGGTCATTTCAAGCGAGATTGCCCAAAGAACAATCAAGCCCAAGGAAGAGTTTTCAACATAGGGGATAGGGAAGCTCGTCAAGATCTGAACGTATTTACTGGTACGTTCCAGATCAACCAACACTTTGCATCTGTTCTGTTTGATACCGGTGCCGATTATAGCTTCGTGTCCCTAGAATTTAAGGATATACTTGGGCTAGTGGCCAGTAAGTTAGATATTCCGTACTCAATAGAACTAGCTAATGGGAAGCTAGTAGAGGCAAATGGAGTGATTAGAGGTTGTGTAATAGAGCTCGGAGAGCATGAATTTACGCTTGATCTTCTTCCAGTCGAGTTGGGAAGCTTTGACGTGGTAGTTGGAATGGATTGTTTGTCGAGCAACCGAGCTGAGATCGTATGCCATGAGAAGATCATTCGCATCCCGATGGTGAATAGAGAGACGATTGTAGTGCACGGAGAGAAGCATGATACGCCTCTACGAGTTGTTAGCTGCTTGAAGGCACAAAGGATGTTGCAGAAATGATGTGTTGCCTTCTTGGCTCACGTTGTTGATAAAGAAGTGGTAGAGCCGAAGCTGGAAGATATCCCGGTGGTAAAGGAATATCCTAAAGTCTTCCTCGAAGACTTGCCAGGATTGCCACCTCAACGACAAGTCGAATTCCATATTGACTTGGTTCCAGGCGCCGCGCCTGTAGCCAAGGCACCTTATCGACTTGCGCCTTCTGAGATCCGTCAGTTTCTAGGTTTAGCCAACTTTTCTGTCACACCCCGACCACGTAGAACATACAAAACGTGGCGGAAACGTCGGGGAGTGTTGTAACAGAATTAATTGTTTCAAATCCATGGCAATTGAAGTATTGTTTTATTGATTTAAAAGTGTTACAATGTCTTAACAAACAAAGAAGTACAACATAATTAACTAGTCTTGCATCTTTTAATGTCACTAAAGCCCAAGGTTGCCTATGTGTATCTTGATCATCTTATGCAACAGCTCCTGAAACATGTGTAAAAATAGGTACGTCAGCATAAAAATGCCTGTGAGATACATAGGTTTTGTGAAAGTAAGATTCATGACTTATGTTTAAAAAAATGTTTAGTCATGAACCTTGTAGTTTGTTTTGTTTTGTAAATCGTTTGAAAAACAATGAGTTAATATGATATGTATAATTAAGAGAATAATGTATGGTTAATGAATAACCATATAAAATGAGTTTGTATAAGTTAGGTTGTTTGAAAAACAATGTTTTGATAAAAGGTTTATGGTATATATAAAAATATACTTTGGTTTTTAAGAAAGTTGAATAAGTAATATATTAAAATATATTTCAGTTCCAATATTGTTAACCCAAGTGTACTAAATAATGCCACGGTATGTAATGCAATGAAAACACTTATATATAAGAAGTACCAGCGGCGTATCTACCATGTTTTCATCACATTGCACCCGTCCCGTTATCTAAACACTAACCAAAAACCCAATCGTTTGATAAATAGTATATTAAATATACTTTAGTTGTTCAAAATAATAGTTTTCAGTAGTATATTACAAGTATACTTTGGATTTATAAATAACATATTAAACTATGTTTTTGGTTTTGTAAGTAACATATCAAAATATGCTTTGGATGTGATAAATAACATATTAAACTATGTTTTTGGTTTTGTAAGTAACATATCAAAATATGCTTTGGATGTGATAAATAACATATTAAACTATGTTTTTGGTTTTGTAAGTAACATATCAAAATATGCTTTGGATGTGATAAATAACATGTTAAACTATGTTTTTGGTTTGTAAATAACATATCAAAATATGTTTTTGGATGTGATAAATATATGTTGGTTTTGTACAATACCACACATGAGAGTACATCAGAATATACCTTTGGGAGTATATCAAAATATACAAATAATAGTGTGATTTATGAATTCATTCAGACCTAGTGCATCAAAATACACCTTTGAGACTATAGGAATACCACAAAGGCAATCCCTATTTGGATGGAAAAACAAATTGGTTTCAGACATTCCATGACAACAGGAATGGGGTGTCAAATCCTATAGCGCTATATCATACTAACAACCGATCTGGTGAACAAAATAAGTACAATTCAACAATTTATGTTATAGTCTTTGAAAAATCAGTGTTTAAACCATAGATAGTCATTCAGTTTGTCAACAGATAAGTACTAACATGTATAATCAATTATACTTTTGGAAAATATGAAAATAACAGATAGGTACACATGCTTCACCCCAAAACAGTTTGAAAACAGTAAAAGAGGGGAACTATGTACTCACTTGAGATTGCTCAGTAGTCCTTGAGTAACAACCAAACAAAGCTAAAGATCACGGATATCAAACGGCACCTAATATAGGTAACTATGTTAATTAACCGGACCTAGATCGGAAGATCGGGTAGCATTAGGGTTTGTAAACCAAACGAGTGTAGAGACTCGTTTCATTTGGTTTAACAAAGCCTACATACTAAATGAAACTTAACCTAAGTGTCTACGACCCATCGCAACCCATTAAGGTAGCTTATGCTACTTTAACGCATCGTACGCGTGAAACGCGTTCGGACCGTCTAACTAGTCCTATGACAAGTGTTATATGCCTAAATATGTTACATAATCAGTTATGTGGCAAAAGTTTAGGTTACATATGCTAAATTACCAATTATGTATGAAAAGGGTATTCTGGTAATTTACCTAAGGCATATAAACTACCTATCATATAACTACTTAAACGATGTGACCATAGGGTATAACCTCGGAAGGTTATTCCCTACCTACTATGGTCACCTAATGTATTTGGTCGGATCCTAATGATCGACCAAATGGGTCGAGTTCGAAGGTATAGGCGATTTATCAGATCGCCTACCCTACGACTCTAGACAACGTGGTAATCAGTGGGCATAGTCCCAAGGGACTATGACCAACGTGATTACACTCACGTTGCGAAGTTCAAACGAACTTCGCATTGACCATAACTGGTCAATGTAGAAAGTCAAACAAAGTTTGACTTTCAGACTCGAAAGACTCGAAAAGCAATAAAAGAACGAAAGAATACTTACCCAGGGTCCCCGAATGCTAACTTCGATTCAAAAATCTCAGGTATGAAACAATAGTTTCAACTTAGAGTTTCTCAAATCAAAGTTCTAGTGATTTAAGCAATGGGGGTATGGGGTATTTATAGTATTCGGTGCACCGTTGAGATCGTTTCATGGAAACCGTGATTCGATCCCATCCGTACACTTGTTGGAAGGTTATGGAAGCTAAAATTGATGCTTATCATCTGACTAAGCAAGTTAGAACATGTGGTGGAGGATCAAACAGCTGCAACTTGTGGTTAAATGCACTTAATCTGGTCAGAAGGACTGACGCGGGCCGCCTAAGGATGTTAAGATCCTGAGGCGGGCCGCCTAGTAGTCACATATCAGAACAAAGTTTCAGAAATGTCAGTTTCAGTCCCTGCACGTGTTTAAGGCCATTTCCGACACTTCTAAGGCCCGTAAAGCCAACTTTAAGGCCCTAAAATGTTGCCTAAACATTGAGGACATGAAACATGCTCAAAAATATGTCGGATGTTGGTTCGTTTGGTCGTACGAACGCGATGTTCGCTAAATTACGACGGAATGCGCATAAGCGCGAAAAACGATCCAAATGACGCAACGAATGGATTTTTGGCAAGCCAAACACTAAAGCATAATATATTCATGCTTACATAAATTTTTGGATATCCGGATGTATTCAGAACGTAAGTTATGCGCGAAAATGCAAACTTGTGCACTTTTTGACACTTTTAGTCCCTGAATGACACAAAAGTTTATTTTAGCATACCGAACACCTCAAAGCCTATTTCTAAGCTATGTGAAGGATATTTATGGTATGTTTAACTTATGGTCATGTTCCGGAATGTCTGTTACAGTTCAAATTGGCATACTTTCGCAGTTTGTCAAGTTTAGTCCCTGTAAGCGAATTAACTTGTTTTTGCCATACCAAAGCCTTTAAAACTTATTTCTAAGTTATGTAAAGGTTATTTAAGGTATGTTAAGCCTGTTTCACTATTCTGGAGTGTTCGTTGGATTAAACTGGTTATATTTACGCATCTGAGCGCGTATAACCCTCCAGAAAGCGATTTAAAGCTTAAAATCAAACAAGAGTTGATATGTGTAAAAGATACACATAATTTTACAAATCCCAAGTATGAAATACAATATTTCATTGGTTTGGAATTTGTTTGACGGTTGAAGTGACACAGGTGTTACAGTCTCCCCTACTTTAGGAAATTTCGTCCCGAAATTTAATTCTAGAGGAAACTTGTGAAGACAGCTGTAACGGTTTCGCCTTCTAATAGATCCATTGAACCCTTAAGTAAAACTTTGGGCCATGTTAGGAATCTTAGCGAATTTGTTAACCCTCAAAGTGAATTCCTTGTAGCAGTAAAACATGGAATTTTTTGAACTATGGATAGAAAAACGTTTCTTATGAAGACTTATCATAGGAAACTTGTGTGTGCTTGAAATGAGAATTGGGGAGCGTAAGATAAAATGACATCGGTCAAGGTCCAAGACTTCTCCCGTATCATTATTCTCGTCACTATGGGTCTTAACACATGACAAAATTCCCTGTGGTTTCTGTGCACTGAATTCCATAATTATGTAGGCCTCCATAATTACTTAATTCCTTGCACAGTCCGCACAGTTCATTTCAGAATGCGTAGAGGAAAAATCAATTGAATAAACATGAAATGACTCGACTAGACCACCAAAGGGTCCTTTTAATTTGATCAACGAACGATCTTTTTAACTAGATCAACATATGATCTTATTAAATAAACCGTCATACGATCTCCTTAAATAGACCACTTAAGGGATCTAATTATAGAATAGTACTTTAAAATCCAAGGGACTTGACTACAACGTAGAAGTCCATTAAGGATTTAAGATAGTAACTTTGGATATCCTATTATGAATCTCTCGTATGAGATATGAAAGATTTTACGAGGATTTGGATGGATCACATACAACCACAAACATGTAAGAAAACACATAAGCACAAAATTAGTTAACTTGATTCTTTAATTTGATATCTTTAGGTATGGATATTTAAAGTACACCAGGAAATCCAATCCGTGGATTTCATTTGGCACTTTAATTATTAGAATCTAACTATGGAAATAGAAAGATCTTAGTAGGAATTCGAATTTATCCTTATTGAATCGTAATATACGTATTAAGGCATACGAATAATTCAATTTAGGACTCCGATTTGATTGATAATCATCCATAAGGATCTTAATTATGAGGATAGAAAGATCCTATTTTGAAATTTGGAATCTTGTGTAACGAAAGGTTTTTCGATACCTTGCACGAGGTGTGCTTAAGTCGATCCTTGTGATAGAAAGTTCATGAGGTTGAGGCGCTAGATATGCCCAGCGACATATGAAGCAGAGTTTGAAGGTTGGGTACTACGTATGTTAAGTCGATCATACGAGCAGGGTTGACTTAGGGTTGGTTTAGACCACCTTGGTTTGGGTCAAAATTGACAAGCGTTTGTCAGGTGACCGAGTTGTCCACGTGATGCATACAGACGACACTGTCGGTAAGCTTGGTGAGGTGCATTACATTTGTTGTATATAAGCACATACCGGCATTAGGTTTCCTTGCAAAAGGTTGAGCAGCAGCAGGATTTGTAACAGCTTTGCTTTGGATTGCAAAGCGGCACATGTTAACCAAATGTCTCCATCGTACACCGTGGGTACATTTGAAACATGGTATTTGATTTGGATGATGATAGTGGCATTGGTTGCACCAAGGAGCAGTTCCCTTATACGGCTTCATCCCTGAGACGAGTCACGGTGATAGCTAAATCAACGGCCTTCTGGTAGTACGACGCCTAATTGATGGACAATTGCAGCACCTAGTTCGGACATTGTTGTTGCAACGTAGAGGCACCATGTAGAAAATGGAAGACATGGGAGGAAACAAGGGAAAGATAATCAAAAGAAAATGACAACGCATGAAGATTGCGACCATTTGTTTGTTACCAAAGGCAAACAAATGAGACATTGACTAATCAAAGTAAATAGGTCAAAAATAATGTATCGCGAAGACATGCTCACCTATAAGTGAACACTCATCCCAAGAATTCCCAGGTAAGCACAACTGGTCTCGCGTCTGATGAGATATATACGAAGTGCTTGCCTAGACAGAAAACCCAGAATACAGGCATTCACCCTTCCAGTTTGTACGTGTTCACATTATTTAAAACCCAAAACCTTGACGAGATTTTTGAAAATTCAAAGGGGTTCAAAACCTTGTAATCAATCATCCTAGAACAGATGATTAGTTTTCAAAGCGGTTTTGAAATTTATGTTCTTGTTGTGGTCGTCGCCTAAGGATAGGTGACGGTATTGTTTTATGACTAAACGCAAGTAAACTCGCGTTAGGGTCCTAGAAAGGTTATAGACTAGGTCAAAGCATTACTAATAACCTAATTCCCTATAACCATTGGCTCTGATACCAACTTTTCTGTCACACCCCGACCACGTAGAACATACAAAACGTGGCGGAAACGTCGGGGAGTGTTGTAACAGAATTAATTGTTTCAAATCCATGGCAATTGAAGTATTGTTTTATTGATTTAAAAGTGTTACAATGTCTTAACAAACAAAGAAGTACAACATAATTAACTAGTCTTGCATCTTTTAATGTCACTAAAGCCCAAGGTTGCCTATGTGTATCTTGATCATCTTATGCAACAGCTCCTGAAACATGTGTAAAAATAGGTACGTCAGCATAAAAATGCCTGTGAGATACATAGGTTTTGTGAAAGTAAGATTCATGACTTATGTTTAAAAAAATGTTTAGTCATGAACCTTGTAGTTTGTTTTGTTTTGTAAATCGTTTGAAAAACAATGAGTTAAGATGATATGTATAATTAAGAGAATAATGTATGGTTAATGAATAACCATATAAAATGAGTTTGTATAAGTTAGGTTGTTTGAAAAACAATGTTTTGATAAAAGGTTTATGGTATATATAAAAATATACTTTGGTTTTTAAGAAAGTTGAATAAGTAATATATTAAAATATATTTCAGTTCCAATATTGTTAACCCAAGTGTACTAAATAATGCCACGGTATGTAATGCAATGAAAACACTTATATATAAGAAGTACCAGCGGCGTATCTACCATGTTTTCATCACATTGCACCCGTCCCGTTATCTAAACACTAACCAAAAACCCAATCGTTTGATAAATAGTATATTAAATATACTTTAGTTGTTCAAAATAATAGTTTTCAGTAGTATATTACAAGTATACTTTGGATTTATAAATAACATATTAAACTATGTTTTTGGTTTTGTAAGTAACATATCAAAATATGCTTTGGATGTGATAAATAACATATTAAACTATGTTTTTGGTTTTGTAAGTAACATATCAAAATATGCTTTGGATGTGATAAATAACATATTAAACTATGTTTTTGGTTTTGTAAGTAACATATCAAAATATGCTTTGGATGTGATAAATAACATGTTAAACTATGTTTTTGGTTTGTAAATAACATATCAAAATATGTTTTTGGATGTGATAAATATATGTTGGTTTTGTACAATACCACACATGAGAGTACATCAGAATATACCTTTGGGAGTATATCAAAATATACAAATAATAGTGTGATTTATGAATTCATTCAGACCTAGTGCATCAAAATACACCTTTGAGACTATAGGAATACCACAAAGGCAATCCCTATTTGGATGGAGAAACAAATTGGTTTCAGACATTCCATGACAACAGGAATGGGGTGTCAAATCCTATAGCGCTATATCATACTAACAACCGATCTGGTGAACAAAATAAGTACAATTCAACAATTTATGTTATAGTCTTTGAAAAATCAGTGTTTAAACCATAGATAGTCATTCAGTTTGTCAACAGATAAGTACTAACATGTATAATCAATTATACTTTTGGAAAATATGAAAATAACAGATAGGTACACATGCTTCACCCCAAAACAGTTTGAAAACAGTAAAAGAGGGGAACTATGTACTCACTTGAGATTGCTCAGTAGTCCTTGAGTAACAACCAAACAAAGCTAAAGATCACGGATATCAAACGGCACCTAATATAGGTAACTATGTTAATTAACCGGACCTAGATCGGAAGATCGGGTAGCATTAGGGTTTGTAAACCAAACGAGTGTAGAGACTCGTGTCATTTGGTTTAACAAAGCCTACATACTAAATGAAACTTAACCTAAGTGTCTACGACCCATCGCGACCCATTAAGGTAGCTTATGCTACTTTAACGCATCGTACGCGTGAAACGCGTTCGGACCGTCTAACTAGTCCTATGACAAGTGTTATATGCCTAAATATGTTACATAATCAGTTATGTGGCAAAAGTTTAGGTTACATATGCTAAATTACCAATTATGTATGAAAAGGGTATTCTGGTAATTTACCTAAGGCATATAAACTACCTATCATATAACTACTTAAACGATGTGACCATAGGGTATAACCTCGGAAGGTTATTCCCTACCTACTATGGTCACCTAATGTATTTGGTCGGATCCTAATGATCGACCAAATGGGTCGAGTTCGAAGGTATAGGCGATTTATCAGATCGCCTACCCTACGACTCTAGACAACGTGGTAATCAGTGGGCATAGTCCCAAGGGACTATGACCAACGTGATTACACTCACGTTGCGAAGTTCAAACGAACTTCGCATTGACCATAACTGGTCAATGTAGAAAGTCAAACAAAGTTTGACTTTCAGACTCGAAAGACTCGAAAAGCAATAAAAGAACGAAAGAATACTTACCCAGGGTCCCCGAATGCTAACTTCGATTCAAAAATCTCAGGTATGAAACAATAGTTTCAACTTAGAGTTTCTCAAATCAAAGTTCTAGTGATTTAAGCAATGGGGGTATGGGGTATTTATAGTATTCGGTGCACCGTTGAGATCGTTTCATGGAAACCGTGATTCGATCCCATCCGTACACTTGTTGGAAGGTTATGGAAGCTAAAATTGATGCTTATCATCTGACTAAGCAAGTTAGAACATGTGGAGGAGGATCAAACAGCTGCAACTTGTGGTTAAATGCACTTAATCTGGTCAGAAGGACTGACGCGGGCCGCCTAAGGATGTTAAGATCCTGAGGCGGGCCGCCTAGTAGTCACAGATCAGAACAAAGTTTCAGAAATGTCAGTTTCAGTCCCTGCACGTGTTTAAGGCCATTTCCGACACTTCTAAGGCCCGTAAAGCCAACTTTAAGGCCCTAAAATGTTGCCTAAACATTGAGGACATGAAACATGCTCAAAAATATGTCGGATGTTGGTTCGTTTGGTCGTACGAACGCGATGTTCGCTAAATTACGACGGAATGCGCATAAGCGCGAAAAACGATCCAAATGACGCAACGAATGGATTTTTGGCAAGACAAACACTAAAGCATAATATAGTCATGCTTACATAAATTTTTGGATATCCGGATGTATTCAGAACGTAAGTTATGCGCGAAAATGCAAACTTGTGCACTTTTTGACACTTTTAGTCCCTGAATGACACAAAAGTTTATTTTAGCATACCGAACACCTCAAAGCCTATTTCTAAGCTATGTGAAGGATATTTATGGTATGTTTAACTTATGGTCCTGTTCCGGAATGTCTGTTACAGTTCAAATTGGCATACTTTCGCAGTTTGTCAAGTTTAGTCCCTGTAAGCGAATTAACTTGTTTTTGCCATACCAAAGCCTTTAAAACTTATTTCTAAGTTATGTAAAGGTTATTTAAGGTATGTTAAGCCTGTTTCACTATTCCGGAGTGTTTGTTGGATTAAACTGGTTATATTTACGCATCTGAGCGCGTATAACCCTCCAGAAAGCGATTTAAAGCTTAAAATCAAACAAGAGTTGATATGTGTAAAAGATACACATAATTTTACAAATCCCAAGTATGAAATACAATATTTCATTGGTTTGGAATTTGTTTGATGGTTGAAGTGACACAGGTGTTACACGAACCAATAACTACATCAATTCTCACAAGTTACACAACTTAGCGTTCAAATAACGTCTAACCGAAACAATTTGAAACGAATATCCGAACAATATCAAATCATTTTTTTAGTGACCATCTAGTGTTAATTGGATCATTATGGTCTAGTAATGGTCATTTAACATCCTTTAAACACTTAAACACTTATACATATAACTTTCCTAAACAATTTCCTCAATAATCCTAACACTTTTTAACAAGGAAAGTCATGAAACAAATTCACAAGGCAAGGGTACCCCCCCCCCCCCCCCTTCATTCACGGTTACAAACACATGTGGGACCCACTTTTTTTACCTTTTCTCCACAAATATCTTGCTAATTACCTTAAGATGCAAGTGGTTACACAAGTGGGCCTAGTGGTAAAGCATGGTGAAGACTTATAACACTTTGATTCATAATCCTCTAAGCACTTCATCTCATTTTTTCACCATCTTTTTCACACACTTAAGAAACTCTCTCAACATTCATAAATTATCCAAGAACACCATCAAAAACATTTCACCTTTCAAGACTTCTTTGATGATCAAAATGGAGCTTGAAGATACTTATGGTGATCTAAAGCAACAACAAGTTGGAGAAGCCTTTCCATCCATTCAAAAGCTTTCAAAACCCCAAGATCAACAACTTTTCTTTTCTTTAAATCATCATTAAGATCATCCCTAGCCATTAGTGCTAGAAGTAAGCTTCTAAAATCCCTTTTTCATACTTATTTATGTATTATTTGGTTAAAGAACATGTAATAAACTAAATAATCATACAAAATAATATGAAAATACAAAGAAGCAAAATAATAATCATGATATAAAAGTGTGTTTATGTTGCGATTTAAGGATGAATACTTGCATATTTGATCTAGTTTTGATGATTAGTATACAAATAACTTGTTAGATGATGTTTAAAAACATAATCTAACAAGTGTACATGAAAATATTTAAGGGTTTTGTTAAACATAAATGTTTAGATGGATGATCATAATCTTTGATTTTGTTAAAGTATATAAGGTTTTTCACTAAAAATAACACTTTTACAAAGTTATAAAAAGAAACATACAAGATGGGTTTTTATAAAAAGTTTGTTAAAACTAGAAGTAAAGCATGGATTTTGAACTAGTTAACTTATGTTATGAAAAATAACACTTTTACAAAGTTATAAAAAGAAACATACAAGATGGGTTTTTATAAAAAGTTTGTTAAAACTAGAAGTAAAGCATGGATTTTGAACTAGTTAACTTATGTTATGATCATACAAAAACCCTACATATTATTGATTTCATCTTTTTAAGATTTTGATATAAATCTCATATGTTTTTATTAAGAAAAATATGAGAAGATTATTGGTGATTTTATAAGAAAAAGATATGTTTTATATAAACATGGCAAAGTATATATTTCAAAGGAAATATGGTCATTTTTCTTAAAAATCATAAGTTATAAAAACTATTATTTTTGACAAAATCTTTATTAGATTAAAAAGATTTTAAAGAATAGTTTTTATAAAAGCAAAGTTTGATATAAATATATATTTTTGAGAAAATATATATTTAGTTAACTTAAAAACTTATGTGCTATGTGTTATTTGTTTGTATTAGTTATATGTATGATAACTAGGAACTTGCATACAATGATACAAATAAACACAATGTACATTTCGACTAAAGTCTTACAAGACTACATGTAAATACGCCTTAAAAACAAGTTACGGACATTCCGAGCCTTTGGACACAACTTATGGTCAAAACGGACGACGGGCGAATATATAAACATATCGACATTCCGAAGAGTTACTACGACGCTTAGGCGATCTTTCGACGCGGATACATATATATATTACCGTTAACAAAAGTCGAAATTTTAGAAACTTATAAAAACTTATATGTCTTCTATTTAACTAAAAAACTCCATCTATGGTGATTTTTTATAAAATGAAAGATGTTTTATAAATGGGCTTATAATTACAAATGGGCTTATTTTTATAAATGGGCTTATACTTACAAATTGGCTTATTTTTATAAATGGGCTTATATTTACAATTGGGCTTATCTTCATAAATGGGCTTATCAAAATACTTGGACTAAGCCCAATAACATAAATACATGGGCTAAGCCCAATGTCAAAACATATGGGCTAAGGCCCAATAACATTAAGCCCAATAACATGAATACATGGGCTAAGCCCAATGTCAAAACATATGGGCTAAGGCCCAATAACATTAAGCCCAATAACATGAATACATGGGCTAAGCCCAATGACAAAACATATGGGCTAAGCCCAATGACAAAACATATGGGCTAAGGCCCTATAACATTTGGGCCTAATAATATTATGGCCCAATAACATAAATTCATGGGCTTGGCCCAATAACATTAAGACATGATTTATTCATACAAGACATGAAATCAAGAGGATAAGACCCGATAATACAACACACAAGATACAAGATTATATATATATATTGCAAGAAACATTGTTTAATTATTTCTTGGCTAGTTATGATCCCCGAACACCATAACACCCACTAGAATATCCACTAACTAACATATGTAATCATATACTTGGATTTGAACTAGTATTTACCACTTACCATGAAAATTTACAAGTAACCCCCCCCCCCCCCCCATCAAAGATCACGACCCCATAAGGGACCCCACAACTAGATTTCATGGCAATATTTTACTTGATATCTTGCTTGTGTATCTTGGCAAAATATTGTGCAAGATCATATAAGTATGGATCCAAGATTTCAAAGTCACTTCATATCTCCATCATTCACCAACACACCACAGACCTCTCTCTCCCTCTTACAAAGCTACGGCCAAACAACCCCCATATACCACCACCATTTTTATTCAAGTTCATCCATTTCAAGTGTACTTCAAGGTGCTAGAAGGTGTTTTAGGAGGCTTGGTGTTCTCGGAACTTGAAGGACCACCTTCGTTCGCTTTTATCCTCCACATTTTCGCTTGTGATCTTCCCTAGCTTTAAGCTAGTTGTAAGCTTCTTGAACACTCTTGATACTTCATGTTTTTAGGTGGTTAAAAGATATATCTTGATGAAATCATTTGAACACTAAAGATCAAACACATAAATCTTGAACATAAAGATGTAATATGATGAAATAATGCTAGTATGATGTTGTTATGTTGATGATGGTACTTGACATGATAAATCTGAGTTAAATAAACGATAACCTATTGCAAGTGATGTTAAATGTCGTTGTTGATCACTAAACATGTTAACGGAACAAATAGAACTTGCGTTAGAGCACTATAAGCTGAAAACAGCTTTTGTCCAAACATTTACAGCCAACTTCAGTTGGCTGTAAACAGGTTGATATTTATCGAAAAACTGATTTTCTTGAGTCTATAACGTGTTATTTCGAAATACAGTTCTAATGGCACTGGAATCATAATTTTTGGACTCCGTTTGCTATTTTTAACGGGTCGTTTTTCACAGCAGCAAAAGCTGCGTTTTTACTACAGAAAATGTGTGTTATGTTTTTCATCATAACTTGAAATCTGTGTAGAATTAGCTCATGAAATTTATACTGTAGATGACCACTGATGTCGTGGTAATGTTCCAACTGGAATTTCATCAATCGGACTTACGATGAATTTTAATAAATTATTCCGTGGACTGCAGTCAGAAAGTGATGAATCTGATTGCAGTCCGGTAAATGATTTTTTATAAAATATTGGTAATGAATTGGAACCCGATATTTTTATACAGTAATATTTGGATTAAGGATCACGGATCCTCAATTCTGTTTGAATTAAGGATCCTCAGAAGGTGTTACAGGATCAGGATCCAGGATACTCATTGTTATCCTTACACTAACGGTTGTCTACATTATATGTGAGCTTGTTTTGCAGGAGTATATGCATGGACCAAGTCTTACCGATATTCTTGGAGAATATGCCCTCAATATTCCGCACGTGCTTGGCCTTTGTGAACGTTATGGAGATCGTGGGAAGCTTGCACATTTAGCAGATAGTTAGTTATCTAGTTATTTCTAATTTTAAAAGGGGATAACAAGCTTAGATTAGAACAGATGGCTGATTTAGCTCACACACACACTCTCTCAAGCTCTCGGCAATACATTGGTGATTTTATACACATTGCACTCTAGTGATCCTTGTAACAAGCTTGTTATCATCCCGAGTTGTAACAATCATTTGTTTAATTATAGTTGGTGATCGGTAGTTTCCATCACCCGAGGTTTTTTATGCCGGAGATCAACTCTTGATCAAGGGCTTTTTCCTCGTATAAATCCTTGTGTCACTTGTTCATTTCATTTGCAAGTTATCCATACAATTGTTCATTGATTCAAGCATCACACCTCACAACAAAAGATTTGGTTGCATTATCCTTGCTTGATTTTTGACCAAAACATGCAGCATCTTCGTTTAGTTCTCGAGCTTCTCCAAGGGAATCGCCTCTACGCCAAGTTCTCCAAGTGTGAATTTTGGCTTGAGCAGGTTCAATTCCTCGGTCATATCGTTAACAGTCTAGGAATTCATGTTGACCCCGCAAAGATAGAAGTTGTCAAGAGTTGGATTACGCCGAAAACTCCGTCTGAAGTCCATTCTTTTCTCAGATTGGCGGGTTACTACCGTCGATTTATCGCTGATTTCTCTAAAATCGCCGTATCGTTTACTGCCTTAATGCATAAAGACAAGTCTTTTGTTTGGGGAACAGAACAAGAGGATTCCTTTCAAACTCTCAAGCGTATGCTTAGCAACGCTCCCGTACTCGCACTTCCCGACGGAAAGGACGAATTTGTTGTTTACTGTTATGCCTTTAACCTAGGTCTTGGTTGTGTTCTTATGCAACGAGACAAGGTTATCGCGTATGCATCTCGACAACTCAAAGTCCACGAGAAGAACTACACAACCCACGATCTCGAACTCGGTGCAGCTGTCTTTGCGCTAAAGATATGGCGACACTACCTTTATGGTACCAAGTATACGGTGTTCACCGACTGTTAGGGCATAATTCTATATTAAGGATCATCTATCCTGAGACTGGGCCTGGATCACGGATCCTTAACGGATAATGCAGGGAGTCTGAGGATCCAGGATCCTTACTATTATTTATGTTTTAACAATTGTTCCTTGTGTTTTCAGTTTACGATTGCAGGCACTTGTGGACTGAGTCATGGAGAGAATCTCAGAGGAATATGCCACTATTTGTGCACGTGAATGAGGCTGATGACCGTTATGGTGATCGTGGATAGCATGCTTAATTTTCGGATAGTTAGTTATCAGGACTTTTTCTATTTTTTAAGGGGATAACAAGCTATTTTTAGGAACACAACTGCACTATTCGAACTCTCGGAAACATATTGGCGAATACACACACAAACATACTAGAAATCATTGTATTGAGCTTGTTATCATCCAAAGTTCTAATCTTTTTTATCAATATAGTTGATAGTGATAGTTTTCACTATCCGAGGTTTTTTATGCTGGAGATCATTCATTGATCAAGGGCTTTCTCCTCGTATAAATCCTTGTGTTCACTGTCATTTCACTTTGATAATTGTTCTTACATTTGTTCGTTTAACCAAGCATCCAACCTCACAAAATTCAGATTTGGTTACATTATCCTTGTGTGATTTTTTACCAAAACAATTTGGCGCCCGCCGTGGGGCAATCGGTGCTTCATCTTTGGAAATTCTGTTCATTTCAATTTCATTCATTACCTTCAGCCACATAGCTTCTCAAGGGAAAAACGCTTCAAGCTCCATGTCGGCGATCACCTCATAACAGGGCATTCCACCTTTGCCTCCTGTTTCTTCTGGATCCCAAAAGAATGCTGAGAATGCAACGAAGAAGGCAACCCCCGTTTTCACAAAAACAACTACTGCTGTTTCTTCTACTCCTACTAACAGTGATCTTTATTCTTTGATTTTACAGATAAGATGTTACACGCAACAGCAGAACGAAACTAACGGCAGGATCCTTCATAAGATTGATGAAATCAAGAAATTGAAAAAATCAGCGGAGGATCACTCTCCATTGATACCCAGATCGTTGGATTTCACTACTCCACCAACAACCATCCAACATTCCAAAGGATCAGGTGTCCAGTATCATGGAGTATCATCAAGTATGCAGTATGGATCGTCGGCTATGACACAGGCTCAAGGATCCTACTTCCAACCTACAGGATCCTCTTTTCAGCCTCAAGGATCCTCCTTCCAGCATCATAGATCCTTCTCCAGTTCGGTAGGATACATGGGGACACTGTCAGTTCAAGGATCCTACCCTCAGCATCAAGGATCCTCATCGCAAGTTCAAGGATCCATGGAATATCCTCCAAGACCTTCAGCTCCAATGTATCCTGGATCCAACATCTTCCAGGATCAAGGATCCAGGAGAGGCTATCAGGATCCTCAAAGCAAGACAAACAAGGATCCTATTTCAGGAATAACAAATCCAAGTTATACACTAAGGTGGTGTTTGTTTTTTCATAAAACCTCTGCACAGGCTCTTCTGTCTACGCGGCGCAGACCACGCGCAGACATTGTCACGCGCAGACTGTTTGTTTTTCCGAAGACGTTTCATTAAAAAAGGTCTGCGCGAGGTCTTCTTGGTGCAGACTTGGTCCAGCCATTTCTAAGATCTTCTAAGGTCTGTAGAGGGTTAAACACCACCACCGATCACCACCGTCCATCACCACTACCACTATCCACCACCAACCACCGCCCATCACCACCACCGTTCATCACCACCACCATCCACCACCCACCATCGTCCATCACCACCACTACCACCACCGTCGACCACCACCGTCCATCACCACCACCACCACCGTCCATCACCACCACCACCACCGTCGACCACCACCGTCCATCACCACCACCACCACCACCACCGTCCATCACCACCACCACCACCACCGTCGACCACCACCGTTCATCACCACCACCACCACCATCCACCACCGTCCATCACCACCACCACCGTCCATCACCACCACCACCACCACCACCCACCACCGTTCATCACCACCACCACCCACCACCGTTCATCACCACCACCATCCACCACCCACCAGTCACCACCACCGTCCGTACATCATCGCCAGTTTATTTTAGAAGCCTGCAGAAGTTAAAAACAAACAGTCTTCCTCTTGCAGACTGCAGACATTTGGTCCACCTCTTCTGCTACAGATGTCTGCAGATGTGGTCCGCAGACTGCAGACATTTTACCTCTTAAAAAACAAACATCACCTAAGTCTGACAACCAGAATGTGCATGTTGTGGAACAAGAGGAAGATGATGAGGATTATCCTCCTATCTCTGAATATTGTTTTGCTGCTGATAATAGTGAACTAATCCTTGTTATGCAGAACTTAGGTGACAAGGCTAGATGGCTAAGGAAAAGCGACAAGCCAGCTGCTACCAAAGACAAATCGAAGTGGTATGCTTATCATGAAGACTTTGCTCATCTCACAGATGAATGCATAGCACTAAGGAAGGAGATTGGTTACCTTTTGAGCAAAGGATACTTGAAGGAGTTACTCGGAATGAAGAAATCAAGGATCCGAGATTCTGAGAAAGTCCCTGAAAAGGCTCCTCCTCCACCAGCCGATGCTCAAATCATCCATTTCATATCCGGTGGCTCTGATATCTGTGGTACTTCATTTTTGGCAGCTAAGAGGCATGCAAAGGAGACGAAGATGGAGAATGGGGACAGACCTGTTCGAACTTCCATCCTTACCCAGGAGAAAATCATATCCTTTGATGAGGATGACCGTGTGGATATACAGGACCCTCATCACGATGGTCTAGTTATTAAATTATTTATCTCTAACCATTTTATTCACGGGATTCTCATTGATGGGGGAAGCTCAGTGAACATCATCCAGTTAGATGTCCTCAAAAGAATGAACATTCCTGAATCCGGTATTGTTCCAGGATCATTTGTCCTTGTGGGATTCAGTGGAGAGACCAAGAATACATTGGGGTACATCAAACTTCCTGTTTATATAGAGGGAGTAAATTCTGTTCAAACATTTTGTGTCATTGATTGCTTATCTTGCTGTAATGTTATCCTTGGCAGGCCATGGATACACGATATGAAAGCAATCCCCTCAACATATCATTAGTGTGTGAAACTCCCTACTCCATGGGGTATGGTGAAGATTGAAAGTGATTAACAAGAGGCCAAGAATTGTTACACTTCTTCCATGAAACCAGCCTCAAGACCTAGGGAGGCATAGCAATTAAAGTATCCTCCAAGGGATGTCCTGGAGGCAAGAGAGCAAGACGTCAAGGATGTTCTGATGAACCCTGAGGATCCTGAATCCAAGATTTTTGTAGGATCCGGGATCCTTGACACTATTAGCAGGATTTAATATCCTTCTTGAAAAGAAGAAAAACAACCTTTGCTTGGAAACATGAAGACATGACAGGTATTTCTAAGGATGTTATTACTCACAAACTTGGTATTGACAGGTCCTTCATGCCAATACATCAGAAAAGGAGGAAGTTTGCACCTGAAAGAAATGCCATTATCCAAGAGGAGGTAGATAAATTGCTCAACGCAGGTATGATCAGAGAGGTAAAGTATCCAAGATGGTTGGCCAATGTGGTTGTTGTTCAGAAAAAGAATGGAAAGTGGAGGGTATGCGTTGACTTTACGGATTTAAACAAAGCATGTCCCAAGGATCCTTTCCCTTTACCCCACATTGACTCCATGGTGGATGCTACAGCGGGTCATGAGTTGTTAACTTTTATGGATGCTTCATCTGGATTCCAACAAATTCAGATGGAACCATCTGACCAAGAGGATACAGCTTTTATGACCCCCACCAATATCTATTGTTATATTGCTATGCCTTTTGGACTAAGAAATGCAGGTGGTACATACCAAAGGCTAGTGAATATGATGTTTAAAGAAAAGATTGGACACACAATGGAGGTCTACATAGACGACATGGTGGTTAAGTCCAAAAGAGCTGAGGATCACCTTAAGGATTTGGAAGAAGCATTTGATATCCTTGATAGATACAACATGAAACTGAATCCTTCCAAATGCCACTTTGGAGTCAAAGCTGGTAAATTATTAGGTTACATGGTGACTGTTAGGGGAGGATTTTCCAATCCTAAGGATCATGGATCCTCAAGTACTGCCAGGATCACGGATCCTTAATTATGTTTAAATTTAGGATCCTCAGAATGTGTTGCAGGACCAGGATTCAAGATCCTCATTGTTATCCTTACACAAACGGTTGTCTACCTTGTATGTGAGCTTGTTTTGCAGGAGTATATGCATGGACCAAGTCTTACCGATATTCTTGGAGCATATTCCCTCAATATTCCGCACGTGCTTGGCCCTTGTGAACGTTATGGAGATCGTGGGAAGCTTGCACATTTAGCGGATAGTTAGTTGTTTTAGTTATTTCTAATTTTAAAAAGGGGATAACAAGCTTGAGTTAGAAAACTTGGCTAATTTTAGCAAACACACACTCTCGAAACAACTCTCGATAGTTTACTTGGTGATTTCATACATTTTTGCACATTGCACTCTAGTGATCCTTGTAACAAGCTTGTTATCATCCTGAGTTGTAACAATCTTTTGTTTAATTTTAGTTGGTGATCGGTAGTTTCCATCACCCGAAGTTTTTTATGCCGGAGATCAACTCTTGATCAAGGGCTTTTTCCTCGTATAAATCCTTGTGTCACTCGTTTATTTGATTTGCAAGTTGTTCATACAATTGTTCATTTGTTCAAGCATCATTCCTCACAACAAAGATTTGGTTGCATATCCTTGCTTGATTTTTGACCAAAACAGTTTGGCGCCCACCGTGGGGCAATTGGTGCTTCATTCCTAAGAATTTTTTGTCTTTGTGATCATTTCGGTTCGCTACAACCAAGCAGATGGCTTCTTCAGCAAAGAGCACTTCAAGTTCAATGCTGGCAATCAGTTCTTCACAGGGCGTTCCACCTTTGCCTCCACCACCTTCTAGATCTCAGAAGAATGCTGAGAATGTTGCAAAGAGACCAAGCCCCATTTTTTCAAAACCTCCAACTTCTTCTATTTCCTCTAATCCTACTACTAGTGATCTTTTTTACTTTGATTTTGCAGATGAAGGACCACATACAAGAGCAGGACAAAACCAACGAAAGAATCCTCAAGGAGATTGGTGATATCAAGAAACCGAAGAGATCAGTGGAGGATCGTTCTCCATTGATGCCTAGATCGCTGAATTTCGACACTCTGGTCATAACTTCCCAGCATTCTGCAGCTCCAGATGTCCAATACTTGGGTGGATTAACAGGAATGCGTTCTGGACCATCGGCAATGACTCAGGCTCTAGGATCCTACTTTCAACCTTCAGGATCCTCTGTTCAGCATCAGGGATCCTTCTTCCAGCATCAGGGATCCTTCACCAATTCAGGAGGGTGCGTGGGGACACAGCCAGCTCAAGGATCCTCTCAGGTTCAAGGATCCTCTCAGGTTCAAGGATCCTCTCAGGTTCAAGGATTCTCTCAGGTTCAAGGATCCTCCTTTCAGCCTCAAGGATCCTCATCGCAGGTTTTGGGATCCATGGATTATCCTCCAAGACCCCCATTTACAACACATCAAGGATCCAACATCTTTCAGGATCAAGGATCCTTAAGAAGTATGCAACCTGGAAGTTCAGATGTTCATCAAGGAGACTTCATTCCAATGCAAACCATTGCTTCTTCTGGTCCTTCAGTCATACCAGAATCCCGCCAATATGGATTCACATCCGGAATTCCAAACTTGAATCCTCCAGGAGGTAACACTTTGAATAATTCTTATACTACTAACCATGGCTTTATGCAGGATACAGGTATCAACCAGGCTATGGCTAGGGAACTACAGAAACTAAAGGATATGATATCCAGTGTACCAGGAGTGGTTAAACCCATTCCTGAAATTCCAGATGGAAGCCACAGGATATCCCATTTTGCACCACCCCTTTGTGATGCAGAAATTCCAAAAAGGTTCCAGATACCAACCATGAAGTTGTATGATGGTTCAACGGATCCAGAAGAGCATGTGGCGCAATACATAGAAAGGATGGAGATCAATCCAATTCCTGAGCGGTTAAAAGAAGCATGTCTATGCAAGGGTTTCAGATCCACTCTTATAGGATCAGCTCTTAAATGGCTGCTAAGTCTTCCCCCTTACTCTGTTACTTCATTTGCTAATCTAGTTAACCTGTTTAATAGTCAATTCTCATGTAGTAGAAAATTTGAACGATTAACTAGTGATCTTTATAGGGTAACACAAGGTCAAAATGAATCACTTAGAGATTATATCACTAAGTTTAGTAAAGAATCCTTGGATATTCCTAATTTAGATATTGCTACAGCTGTAGAAGCCTTTAAAATGGGTTTACTTAGGGATTCATTATTCTATGATGATCTTGTCATGACCCCTTGCAGGAATCTTGATGAAGTGAGAACCATGGCCCTTAGATTCATCTGATTAGAAGATGATAAAAGGATCCAGGAAAGACTGGCAGGATCCTCAAAGCAGGAAAAGCAAGGATCCTACTTCAGGAACACCAAGTCCAAATCCTACAACAAGTCTGATAACCAGAATGTGCATGCAGTAGAACAAGAAGAGGATGATGAGGATTATCCTCCAATTTCTGAGTACTGTTTTTCTGTTGATAACAATGAACTAATTCTTGCAGTGCAGAATCTAGGTGAGAAAGCAAGATGGCCGAGGAAAAGTGATAAACCAGCCGCAACAAAAGACAAGTCCAAATGGTGTGCATATCATGATGATTTCGGACATCTCACTGAATAGTATATTGCACTTAGAAAAGAAATTGGTTACTTGTTAAGCAAGGGGCACTTTAAGGAACTTTTGGGAAGAAAAAAGTCAAGGATCCAGGATCCTGAGAAGATCCCAGAAAGAGCTCCTACTCCTCCTGCAGATGCACAAGTTATAAACTTCATATCCGGTGGATCAGACATTTGTGGTACTTCCTTTTCAGCAGCCAAGAGACATGCCAAGGAAACCAAGATGGATAATGGGGATAGACCCATTCGAACTTCCACTGTTACCAAAGATAAAGTTATAACTTTTGATGAGGATGATCGTGTTGATATCCAGGATCCTCATCATGATGGTCTTGTTATTACTTTATTTATATCTAACCACTTTGTTCGCAGGATCCTGATAGATGGAGGAAGCTCAGTAAACATCATTCAGCTTGATGTCCTCAAGAAGATGAACATCCCTGAATCAGATATTATCCCAAGATCCTCAGTTCTTGTGGGATTCAGCGGAGAAACAAAGAATACATTGGGGGACATCAAACTTCCCATCTATATTGAAGGACTTCATTCTTATCAAAAATTTTGTGTTATAGATTGCTTATCCTGTTGTAATGTTATCCTTGGCAGGCCATGGATACATGACATGAAGGCAGTTCCATCTACCTATCATCAATGTGTGAAGCTTCCTAGTCCATGGGGAGTGGTGAAGATTGAGAGTGATCAACAAGAAGCTAAGAATTGCTACACGTCATCAATGAAGCCAGCCTCAAGACCAAGGGAGCAATAGCAATTAAAGTATCCTTCAAGAGATGTCTTGGAGGCAAGAGAACAGGATGTGAAAGACATCCTTATGGATCCTCATGATCCTGAATCCAAGATCTTCATAGGATCAGGGATCCTTGGTAATATTGAACTGGATTTGGTATCCTTCCTCAAGAGGAGAAAAACTACCTTTGCCTGGAAGCATGAAGACATGACAGGTATATCTAAAGATATAATTACTCATAAACTTGGCATTGACAGGTCATTCAAGCCAATCCACCAAAAAAGGAGGAAATTTGCGCCTGAAAGGAATGCCATTATCCAGGAAGAGGTAGATAAACTACTCCGGGCAGGTATGATAAGAGAGGTTAAGTATCCAAGGTGGTTAGCCAATGTGGTTGTTGTTCAAAAGAAAAATGGAAAGTGGAGGGTATGTGTCGATTTTACTGATTTAAACAAGGCATGTCCCAAGGATCCTTTCCCATTACCTCACATTGACTCCATGGTGGATGCTACCGCGGGTCATGAGTTGTTAACTTTTATGGATGCTTCATCTGGATTTCAACAAATTCAGATGGAACCATCTGATCAAGAGGATACAGCCTTTATGACCCCAACTGGTATATATTGTTATATTGCTATGCCATTTGGACTAAGGAATGCAGGTGCTACTTATCAAAGGCTAGTCAATATGATGTTCAAGGAACAAATTGGACACACTAAGGAAGTCTATATAGATGACATGGTGGTTAAGTCCAAGAAAGCTGAGGATCACCTTAGAGACTTGGAGGAAGCATTCGATATCCTTGATAAATTTAATATGAAACTAAATCCTTCCAAGTGTCACTTTGGTGTTAAAGCTGGAAAATTCCTAGGCTATATGGTGACAAAGAGAGGCATTGAGGCAAGTCCAGAGCAAATCAAGGCAATTATGAACATAAAATCTCCTGCCAATGCAAAGGATGTGCAAAGATTGACAGGCAGGATCGCAGCCTTGAACAGGTTCATATCCAAGTCATCAGAAAAGTGCAAGGAATTCTATGACGTTTTGAGAAAGAACAAGAAATTTGAATGGACTGAAAAGCATGAAAATGCTCTCAAAGCTCTTAAGGATTACCTATCCTCAGATCCTGCCTTGATGAAACTAGAAAAAAGGGATATATTATCCTTATATTTAGCGGTATCCTCTAAAGCAGTAAGTGCAGTCCTTGTTAAGGATCACCAAGGTACACAACATCCGGTTTATTATGTAAGTAAGAGTTTGCTTGATGCTGAATCCAGGTATTCACATTTAGAAAAACTTATCCTTGCTTTAATTATGGCATCTACTAAGTTAAGACATTATTTTGAAACTCATGCCATTATTGTTAAGACTAACTTTCCAATTAAGAATGTTCTCAGGAAACCTGAAATGTCAGGAAGGATGGCTAAGTGGGCAGTGAAGCTCAGTGCTTATGATATAAGATATGAGCCTAGAACTGCCATTAAATCCCAAGCCTTAGCTGACTTTGTGGCAGATTTCAGTAGTGACTTGCAAAGGGAAGCTGAGTTAGAAGTCCAACAGCTGAAGAAACTAAGGATCCTTGGATACTCTTCACTGATGGAGCCTCTAATGTTAAAGGAACAGGACTTGGAATACTACTAAAATTGCCACAGGGGGACATAATACCCCACTCAATAGCTTGTGAGTTTCAAACTACTAACAATGAGGCTGAATATGAAGCCTTGATAGCTATTTTGCAAATTGCCAAGCATATGAGGATCAGGTATCTTGAGGTACATGTAGATTCATTGTTAATTACTAATCACTTTAATGGATCCTATGCTGTTAAAGGTGAAAAGCTAATCAAATATTTAGAGATAGTCAAAGAATTGGCTCTCTCTTTTGTTTCCTTTAGTTTGACACAGGTACCCAGAGAAGATAATGCAGAAGCTGATGCATTGGCCAATCTAGGATCATCCTTGAAGATTCCAGAGGATATCAACCTATTATCCATATCCTAACCCCTGCTATTGAGGATCATGTAGCTATGAAGATAGGAGAGGATTATGTAATCATCCCTATTGATGATACACAATCTCATTCAGGATCATGGATCCTTCCAATCATGAGATATATCCAACATGGAGAGATTCCTACAGGAGAAAACCCCAGGGCTTTCAAAATTAAGATATCTCAATTTACAATATTGAATAACATGTTATATAAATGATCTCTTGCAGGACCATATCTAAGATGTATTGAGGATCCTGAAGTCCAAGAAGTTTTAAAGGATTTTCATGAAGGAGATTGTGGAAACCACACTAGGGCAGGGCATTGTTCTCAAGGATCCTTAGAACAGGATACTATTGGCCTACTATGAAGAAGGATGCTGTGGATTATGCCAAGAAGTGTGATCCTTGTCAGAGACATAGTAACATCCTTCACCAACCAGCAGAGCTCTTGCATCCTATATCCTCTTCTTGGCCATTTATGAGATGGGGAATGGATATAGTTGGTAAACTTCCCAAGGCACCTGGTGGAAAAGTGTTCATGCTTGCCATGACTGATTACTTCTCAAAGTGGATAGAGGCTGAAGCCTTTGCTCAAGTCAGAGAAAAAGAAGTGATATCCTTTATCAAAAGAAATATTATTACTAGATTTGGTATTCCTTCTGAAATTGTTTGTGATAATGGATCCCAATTTATTGGGAGTAGAACTACTAACTTTTGTGACAGCTGGGGGATTAAGATGATAACATCAACACCAGTCCACCCACAAGCTAATGGTCAGGCAGAATCATCCAACAAGATCATCATCAACAATTTGAAGAAGAAGCTTGGATCCAAAAAAGGAAAATGGGCAGAAGAACTACCTTATGTACTATGGGCTGGTAGGACAACTCTTAAGAATGCTACTGGCCAAACTCCATTTTCTTTGGTATTTGGAGCAGAATCAGTGATCCCTACAGAGATGGTGGTTCCTACTGCAAGAACAAGCATCTGTGACCCTGAAGGAAATGCTGAAAACTTCGTTCAAGACTTGGATACTATAGAAGAACTCAGGGATTTGGCAAGGATAAGGATGGCTAGTTATCAACAAAGGATGGCTGGAGCCTACAACAAAAATGTCAGGATCAGGAAATTCCAAGTTGGTGATATGGTATTGAGGAAAGCATTTCAGAATACCACAAATCCTGCTGATGGAAAGTTGGCACCAAAGAGGGAAGGCCCCTACCTGATTGAAGCTGAGGCAGGAAAGGGGGCATATCGATTGCTAACAATGGAAGGTGATTTTCTACCAAGAGCTTGGAATGTTGTCCACCTGAAGAAATATTTCATGTAATAAGGATCCAGGATCCTCAACCATTTTCATGATCGATATCCTCGGAGGATCCTTAGAGGATAGATGATCCTCATTCTGGTAATAATCTACTTCTGATCTATTTAATTCTTTAATTATTACATATGTAAGGAGAAGGATCCTGGATCCTTTATCCTGCTTTCACTTGATTCAGAGTTTTGCAGAAGGTTCATGTATCCTCAACTAAGGATTGAATATCCACAGAAGTCTCCAGTTATTTGGGCTTGACCCCAGTTATTTGGGCCAGTCCCCAGTTTTTGGGCCTGTCCCCAGTATCGCCAGTAGCGCACGATGATCCTGGTGCAGTTCATGGCAATGGGACCAGTACTCGCTTTAGGGGCTGCCAATTTCATTGTACTGGCTGCATTTAGGATCCTATGTATAATGGTAGACGTACCATACATCCGTTCCTAAGGTTTCTAACGTCTTCACATTAGCTAAGGTTTTGGCATTTTCATGTCACTAAGTTGGGATAGTCGCCAGTGAGGGCCATACTCCAGTTTACACAAGATCCTTTGGGCTTGTCCCCAATTTTTTGGGCTTGTCCCCAGTGTATTGGGCTTGTCCCCAGAATTGTTGGGCTTATCCCTAGTTGCTAACTCTTCTCTTATATTGGCTTAGTCCCAAGTTATGTTCCATTTCAGGTTTTTGAAGTTAAACAACCAAGGATCCTTGATCCTTACCTTCTACTAAGGTTGGTCTTTTGGTTATCCTGATTGTAAATGTTAAAGGTTTAGGATCCTAACTTGGATTCTCAGGTATGATCCTTGATTATTTTGATTTTATTCATTATTTATATAAGTGACCCTTATCCTTTGACAACAGGACACATGATCCTTAAGTTACATTACTTTTTTGAATTGATCGATTATAGGATATTTGATCCTTGATCATATCCTAAAACTTTTTTACATGATTTGTTAAACTTTTCTTCTTTAGTTAATGAATTCAAACAAAGTATATAACAACAGTTGAAAAATGAAGAATTCACAAGACTAACAACACAAGAAATAGCCAAAAGATTAAAGTTTTATTTATTCACCAAAAGTTAAACCCTTAAAAGGTTGTCAAAATTGCCAACCCAAGTTTCTACCAGCAAACCGTGGCCCGTCCACTTGGGTTGGCAAAGGGTGTCCATTGTTAACAGGTCTTAAAAGTGCAGGAAATAAATGATGGCAGGATAACAAGTGGTTTCATCCCCCAAACAGAGGATCCCTCCACCACCTATTATCCTACCTATTGTTCAAAGGATCCATGATCCTCAACCCTAATAACTATTGTCTAAGTTATTACAGACCAACTATTGTTCGAGAAAAACACCATCAAAACAAAAACCACTACCAAATCATAAAAAATGGGCTCCGGCCGCGTCTAGATGAATCCGTCATCGCCCATTTCTGTAACTCACACCTTGGCTGCATCACCACCAGCATCATCACCACCAGCTTGATCCTTCCCGCTGCCACTTGCCTCAATCGCCAAGACCTCGGTAGCCTCCTCCTCATCATCCAGCTCAGCCAACTTAGCCTTCCAGCCCTCCTGGTCCCAATTGGTCCTGTCAAAGTCAGGATCCTCAGCCTCCTGGGCCATTTGCAGCTTGATCTTGTACATGGTGATGGCAGCAGAGACTTTAGCATCCTCCAGCACCTCATGCTTATCATGATCAGCATTTATCTGGGCCATGACCACCTGCTTCTTTGCCAAATTGAGATCTTTTTCGAGGGAGGAGATGGTTTGATCCTTGGCCAGGAAGATCTTTTGAAACTCCAGATGCTTCTGCTCAGCCTCTTCGACATATGCATCAAAGAGCATCTGGATCTCGGCGAATTTCTGCAAAAAAGACAAGGTAAAGTTCAGGATCCATGATCCTCAAGTGGGCAGGATAACCAATCAGGATTGAGGATCCTTACCTCGGAGAAATATTCCTCAAACTGGTGGCGGATGAGAGGCAAGCCTTCTAGATTGTCAGCTTCGGTGGCCTTCCTCTTCTTTCCCCCCTTGGAGGTGACAGGTTTGGGGATTAAAGCGCTTGGGCTAGCAGCAGATTTCCTCTTTGCAGACCGAGGAGCCACAGTGCTGAGATCACTGACACTGAAGCGGGAGGCTGATTTCGAAGATTTTCCAGCGCCTACCAATCCAAAACAACATATAAGTATTCTTGTTTTATTTTTATTTAAACATTTAATTATATACAAACTTGGATACTTACTTGACATGGTAACTGAGCCGAAGGATACTTCTTGAGAATCCTTTGTGTTTGCTTGGAATGATCTTACTGCAGGATCTAGGCTCCAGAAAGCAGTGATCCTCTCTTTTGTTGCAGGTGATGGAATGATATGAGAGACAGAGATAGCTGCATAAAAAGTTAAAAGAAAGGATCAGTTATCTTCACAGGAACAAGGTTATCCTATGATCCTTCTATCAGGATCCTCTATCCTACCATGGGTGGCCCACTTTCTTGGGAGATCATTCCCATCCGGGATAGAATCCCTCCTAACGAAGAAAAAACGCTTCTTCCAGTTGGTGTCATTCTTGGTGGTCTTGAGGATTGGGTGTGCATCACCGGGTTTATGTTTGAGTAAGAAGCGGTGTGAACCATGGCTCACAAGGTTATACAGTTCAGCCAGTTCCGACATCCCCAACTCTATACCTTCCTGCTCAATGATTCTCTCTAGGGTGTATAAAACCCTCCACATCATTGGCATGGCCTGAATGTAGCACATGCCCGTGAGAGAAAAGAAGGATTCAGTGAAGTCAGGGAAAGGATAGGAGTATCCTATCAGGAATGGAGTGGCCGGAAAAGCAACCCATGTTTCAGAAACAAAATCGCTTTTGGCGGTAGGGTCAAAAGGTTTAAAGACAGAGTCTGCCGGAAAGCAGTGACAAATCCGGTCTATCTCCGGATCAGTAAAGCAACAGAGTTCCTTCTAAGTATCTTTGATAATCCCTTGGCTTTTCAAAGGACTATCTTTCTGATGATCCTTGGCGGGGGATGATCGTAGTTTCATTGTGATCTAAAGACTTAGAAGAAGAATAGACTAAGAAGATGAAGAGAGAAGGAGAAGGGAGATACCTGGTTGATCTTCGAATGAGGATTTAAAGGGAGTATCACTCGAATTTAAATGCACATTAGTCCTTATCTCTAACCTATATATAATGATGATTTTGCAGGATTGTCACTTTAATGACGTATGATCTGTAACGGCTAGTTAGATTATAACGGCTATATATCCATTAGTCAGTTGCAGATAAGATCAAAAATATAACTCGTTAATTTACATTTTACTCCTCATATTTTGGGGGCAATTGTTAGGGGAGGATTTTCCAATCCTAAGGATCATGGATCCTCAAGTACTGCCAGGATCACGGATCCTTAATTATGTTTGAATTTAGGATCCTCAGAATGTGTTGCAGGACCAGGATTCAGGATCCTCATTGTTATCCTTACACTAACAGTTGTCTACCTTGTATGTGAGCTTGTTTTGCAGGAGTATATGCATGGACCAAGTCTTACCGATATTCTTGGAGCATATTCCCTCAATATTTCGCACGTGCTTGGCCCTTGTGAACGTTATGGAGATCGTGGGAAGCTTGCACATTTAGCGGATAGTTAGTTGTTTTAGTTATTTCTAATTTTAAAAAGGGGATAACAAGCTTGAGTTAGAACACTTGGATAATTTTAGCAAACACACACTCTCGAAACAGCTCTCAATAGCTCTCGACAGTTTACTTGGCGATTTCATACATTTTTGCACATTGCACTCTAGTGATCCTTGTAACAAGCTTGTTATCATCCTGAGTTGTAACAATCTTTTGTTTAATTTTAGTTGGTGATCGGTAGTTTCCATCACCCGAGGTTTTTTATGCCGGAGATCAACTCTTAATCAAGGGCTTTTTCCTCGTATAAATCCTTGTGTCACTCATTTATTTGATTTGCAAGTTGTTCATACAATTGTTCATTTGTTCAAGCATCATTCCTCACAACAAAGATTTGGTTGCATTATCCTTGCTTGATTTTTGACCAAAACAGTAACCAAAAGGGGAATAGAGGCAAGTCCAGAACAAATCTCGGCCATTGTGAACATCAAATCTCCTGCCAATGCTAAGGCTGTGCAAAGGTTGACAGGAAGAATCGCAGCCTTGAACAGATTCATCTTAAAGTCGTCAGAGAAATGCAAAGAGTTCTATGACATCCTGAGAAAGAATAAGAAGTTTGAATGGACTGAAAAGCATGAGAATGCCCTCAAAGCCCTCAAGGATTACTTATCCTCAGCTCCAGCTCTAATGAAACCAGAAAATGGGGAAACATTATCCTTATATCTAGCTGTTTCTACTAAGGCAGTGAGTGTGGTCCTTGTTAAGGATCATGAAGGTTCTCAACATCCGGTATACTATGTAAGTAAAAGTCTACTTGATGCTGAGTCCAAGTATTCTCATTTAGAGAAACTTATTCTTGCTTTAATCATGGCATCTACTAAATTACGTCATTATTTTGAAACTCATCCAATTATTGTGAAAACTAACTTTCCTATCAAGAATGATCTCAGGAAACCTGAAATGTCAGGAAGGATGGAAAAATGGGCAGTCAACCTTAGTGCATATGACATTAAGTATGAACCTAGGACTGCCATCAAATCCCAAGCCTTAGCTGACTTTGTGGCTGATTTCAGTAGTGATCTACAAAGCGAAGCTGAATTGGAAGTTCAACAACTTGAAAAGACTAAGGATCCTTGGATACTCTTCACAGATGGAGCTTCAAATGTCAAGGGAACTGGACTAGGCATACTACTAAAATCGCCACAGGGGGACATTGTACCCCAATCAATTGCTTGTGAGTTTTAAACCACTAATAATGAGGCTGAGTATGAGGCCTTAATAGCAGGTTTGCAATTAGCCAAGCATATGAGGATCAAGTATCTTGAGGTACATGTAGATTCTTTGTTAATTACTAACCACTATAATGGTTCTTATGCTGTTAAAGGTGAAAGGCTAATCAAGTATCTAGAAATAGTCAAGAAATTGGTAGATTCTTTTGCTTCTTTTAGTTTAACACAGGTACCCAGGGAAGAAAATGCAGAAGCTGATGCCCTAGCTAACCTTGGATCATCATTGAAGATTCCAGAGGATGTTAAGATACCCATCATCCACATCTTAACCCCTTCTATTGAGGATAACATAGCCATGGAGATAGTGGAGGATTCTGCAATTGTACCTAGTGATGGTGCACAGTCAAATTTAGGATCCTGGATCCTTCCAATCCTGCTAAAGATATGGCGACACTACCTTTACGGTACTAAGTGTACGGTGTTCACCAACTGTTAGGGAATGAATTCTATATTAAGGATCATTTATCTTGAGACTAGGCCTGGATCGCGGATCCTTAACAGATAACGCAGGGAGTCTGAGGATCCAGGATCCTTACTATTATTTATGTTTTAACAATTGTTCCTTGTGTTTTCAGTTTACGATTGCAGGCACTTGTGGACTGATTCATGGAGAGAATCTCGGAGGAATATGCCACTATTTGTGCACGTGAATGAGGCTGATGACCGTTATGGTGATCGTGGATAGCATGCTTAATTTTCGGATAGTTAGTTATCAAGATATTTTCTATTCTTTAAGAGGATAACAAGCTATTTTTAGGAACACAACTGCACTATTCGAACTCTCGGAAACATATTGGCGAATACACACACAAACACACTAGAAATCATTGTATTGAGCTTGTTATCATCTAAAGTTGTAACCTTTTTTTATCAATATAGTTGATAGTGATAGTTTTCACTATCCGAGGTTTTTTATGCCGGAGATCATTCATTGATCAAGGGCTTTTTCCTCGTATAAATCCTTATGTTCATTGTCATTTCACTTGGATAATTGTTCTTACATTTGTTCGTTTAACCAAGCATCCAACCTCACAAAAATCAGATTTGGTTACATTATCCTTGTGTGATTTTTGACCAAAACACCGACCATAAGAGCCTACAACATATCTTAAACAAGAAAGAACTAAACATGCACCAACGCAGATAGGTTGAACTTCTCAACGACTACGATTGTGAGATACGCTACCACCCAGGCAAGGCAAACATAGTTGCTGACGCTCTTAGTCAACGAAGCTATTTACATAGTCTTTGTAATGTCCAAGCCCAACACAATCTCAAAGCTCTAATTTGCGACGCTCAGCACGCCTGTTTTCTCGAGAGCACTTTGAAGGAAGAAATAATATGTGGAACCAAAAATTAGTTAGTGAACAAACAGAACGGTATCTATTATTATCTCGACGGCATTTGGATTCCCAGTCGCAATAACCTTCGGGAGATATTGCTAACTGAAGACCACAAGTCTCGATATTCCATTCACCCCGGTGCCGACAAGATGTACCAGGACCTCTGTGCCAGGTATTGGTGGCCGGGAATGAAAAAGGATATCGCTCTGTACGTCTCAAAATGCCAAACTTGTTCGAAAGTTAAGGCCGAACACCAACGACCCTCTGGGTTACTCGAACAACCCGAGATCCCGACGTGGAAATGAGAGATTATTTCCATGGATTTTATCACGAAACTTCCTCGTACGCCTTCTGGTCACGATGGCATTTGGGTTATCGTGGATCGTCTTACGAAATTCGCACACTTTATTCCGATACGAGAAGACTTCAAGGTTGAACGATTAGCACGAATCTATACCGACGAAGTCATCTGTCGACACGGGACGCCTCGTGACATCATCTCTGACCGCATCGGTCAATTTATCTCACGTCTCTGAGAGACTTTTCAATCCGTACTCGGTACGACTCTTAATCTTAGTACCGCATTCCATCCCCAGACCGACGGTCAGACTGAGCGCATGATCCGCACTCTTGAAGACATGCTTCGTTCGTGCGTTATAGATTTTGGTGGTAATTGGGATTAGCATTTACCTTTAGTAGAATTCTCGTACAATAACAGTTATCAGGCCAGTATTCAGATGGCACCCTTTGAGGTACTTTATGGTAGAAAATGTCGATCGCCTATTGTATGGCACGAGATCGGAGACACTCAGATCACCGGTCCTGAGTTATTACAAGAAACGACAGACAAGATTCTCCAGATACGAGACAATCTCTTGAAAGCTCGGGGTCGTCAAAAGAGCTACGCCGATAAACGTCACAAGCCCCTTGAGTTTGAAGTTGGTGATCACGTACTCCTAAAGGTTTCACCTTCGAAGGGGGTGATCCGATTTGGCAAGAAAGGGAAACTAGCGCCACGATACGTGGGTCTTAAGATTCTGAAAAGAATTGGCAAAGTGGCCTACCGACTCGAATTACCGATTGAACTCAGCAACGTACACCCGAAATTTCACGTCTCGAACCTCAAGAAGTGTCTAGCTGAAGAGAATCTTCATGTACCTCTTTAAGATTTGCAAATAAACGAGACTCTACACTTTGTGGAAAAGCCAGTAGAAATCATGGATCGAGAGACCAAGAAACTTCGACGCTCTCGCATTCCCATAGTGAAGGTTCGCTGGGAAGGCAAACGCGGCGCCAAGTTCACTTGGGAACTCGAAAGTGATATGAAAGCTAAATATCCGCAACTCTTTGTTACGTCTACTACTTAATTTCGGGACGAAATTCCCTAAAGTAGGGGAGACTGTAACAACCCGTAATTCGGTTGTTTCTATCTTTTGTCGTAATTCTTTCATAAACGCTTGTACTCTCGAGATTCGATTAACGCTATGGGTTAAACTATATTTTAAACGCATTTTATCGCATTTTTACATCGCTTATCTAAACACTTATACTAAATGCTATCACAACGCAAACTCGTAACGCATATTTTATTTATATTATGTGTGTTATTTTTATGATTACTTATTTAGAATGTTATGTGGTTATCAACGCAACGCTTATACACTCAAACGCTCACTCGTAACTCCATTTATCACGATAAAACGCAACGTAACACTTAAAGTTGGAATTAATGAAACAATCAAAACTCGTCCGAATGGAACCCGTCTGAATGGGCCATCCGCCCGGATGGAGCCCATCCGCCCGGATGGAGCCATCCGGATACAGCCCATGCGCGCAACGCCTTAGTCCTCACCCTCACCTATAAATAGTGGATTTGTGTCTTCATTTCAACCTTTTAAGCTCTCTCATCCGCTCTCAAGGTTCCGACTGCGAATCAAGACTTCTTGTAAGTTTTCGCTCCGATTTCAACCTCCATTCCACTCTTACTCCATCTTCTTGCTTTAAAATCACAAACACACGCACACATCCTTCAATTTTTACTTAAAATCACTGATTTTAGACCACTCGAAGATGGTTTCCACTCGTTTTGCTTAGGCAAACTGTTGTGGAGCATCACTCAATCGAGATTGGTTCAAGATCTAAAGGATTTTTACATTTTCAACTTATTTATGAAACTTCTCTTCGATTTTCATAAAACATTGGTGGAATCAGGACTCCATCAGACTCTCGACTCGTTCCATAGTGGTGAGCCGACTCAAAAACTGATTTCCACCAAAGAGATTGACCGACTAACGGGCCGAACATGAACCTTCATCAAGAATAGAATATCCGATCGAATGGGCAAAGCCCATATGTCCGAATGGACTGGGCTTGGTGTTTTTCGTTGTTTGAATCCGTCAACATGTCCGTCTCCGTTAAATAAAACCGTTGTTCAAGAAATTTTTTCACAAAAACTTCAGCTCAGCCCATCCGTCCGAATGGACAACGTCCATCCGTCCGGATGAACTGACCCTGATGCTTTCCATTGTTTGATTCCTATTATCACGTCTGTCAAAACGTTTTGATCAAAACTTCAAAAAATTTTAACGGTTCGCAAACAGTCACAGTCCATCCGTCCGAATGGACCATGTCCATCCGTCCGGGTAGACTCTGTTACTACACCACATCTTTTCTCTCAAAATTTTAAACATCGGTTACACATCAGATCATTTCGTTCCAACAGAAATAACCATCCGTCTGAAAGGATAAAGCCCATCCGTCCGGATAGACTATTGGACACTTAACTCACTTTTTACCCCACTCGACACTCTAATTTCGACCGTGTCAGCACTTGAAAGACTTATGCTTCTGTTCCCGTACGCAGGCTGATCCGGCGCTCCCTTCAATCCAATCCAGATTGTGTTTACTTGATAAACGCACATTGTGAGTATACTCGAACTGTTTTTTTGCTTAACGCACTTTTGGGTGTTACATACGTTTTCTATCAAAAAACAACACACAACGCAAACACTTTCATAAACGCTAACCGCTCCCGCATGCTATACGTGATTTGTTGAATGCTTGTACTATGCTTATACGATGTTACTTGCCAGACCGCCTTTAGCAACGATAGTACTATAATTTGGACTCAGCACCTGTGTGACAGGGGTTGCTAAGGATCACATACTTTACTTCACGTGTTCGCTTCGGTGACCATGTGTCGCGCATACTCTACTCGCAGTCACGTGGTTAGATTGTATCATCGTTGGTAGTTTACATGCATCGCCCGTTACGTGTTACATGCTGGTTATGCGTAAACGCTTTTCATACTATATCTATGCAAACTTGTGTACTCACCTTTACTTTATTTATTGACTTTTATTTTAACGTATGTGACAGGTTGATTGGATGTTATGTTGCGAACAAGTTAGGAAGTCTAGAAACTCACCAAATAAAATCTGAGTTGTCAGAATGGAATTTGTTTTTGAGAGTGATTATCTGTAATGACTGTTTTGAATTATTTGTTTAATAGTATGGGATATTAAAACTTAAAAATATTGTCATTTAGTAGTTGTTATGGATTCTCTTAAACAATCTGTTTCGCTCAGTGCCACGCCCCGATGATTCCACCATTGGTTGGGGTGTGACATGGTAATTATAGTAGTTTTGAACAATATATAACTAATAACTTTAAATATCGTTTTATATATATATATATATATATATATATATATATAGGGTCAGGATTTAGAGAAAACGGGGGAAAGTGTGAGAACGGTGAGAACGATTATGGATCATCAGATCAAAACAATCTATGGACTAGATAGCGCGGTGGCGTTTTCGTAAATAACATAAACTTTTTAAAGTGGGCGTGCTTCCATAAGGGCAAAAAGGTAAATGTTCATCTACAAAACACATCAAAGCGTGACCGAAACATATATACTTCCCAGAGAAACCTCCCTAAAACCAACGTAAAACAGGAAAACCCTAGAAAACGCAAAACAACAAAAACTATGGCGTTGAAAGATCATACCAGATCCAAAGGCAAAAACATAGTGAGTTAACTTCGATTTACATTGTGCTAGTTTATGTTGCTTTTGGTGTTCTAATTTTAACAATAAATTTGTAGTTTCTACGAGTGTGGAAGGGGAAGGGTCATCTGCTCCAAAACGCCAAAAACCCAACGAGCAACGAAAGAAGACAACAAGAGGACATGGTACAGATTGTTACTTTTCAGGATGTTGTAAATACACTTTGATACTTTGTTACCAAAAAACCAAAATTTGTATCATTTGTTTAACAATGTTAAAATGTATGAGAACGAAATTTTACATATATAATATTACTAAACGCCAAATGTTAAAATATTTTTTGTCTTATTAAACGCCATGAATCATATATCATTATCTTATTGAAAAAAACATATATCATTCATGTGTTACTAAATGCCAAAACATGTATCGTTTGATAGCTTTGTTACTAAACGCCAAAACATGTATGATTTGTGTTATAAACGCCATGTATCATTTGTTATTGTCTTATTCAACATCTATCATATGTGATTAATTTATGAAAACGCCATACATGTATCATTTATGTTATTAAACGCCATAAAATAAAACGCCATGAAATCATTTTTATAGGCGAAGAGAGGTTGAGATTGGGAATAAATGTCCACACTGGCAAGGCCCATAACGCCAATAAGAGGAAGACATTAAGTCAGAATGTTGAGGTTGAGGAAGAACCATATAATGAATTCAGTGGGGCTAGGGTTTTGTCAAGAGTAAAACCTACAAACTTGACTGGTTGGTTTATGAATCTAAACCAAAATCAAAGACAGGCAGTACAACAAATGGGGTTTGGTGCTACACTAAAGTTGAAAATAGACACCGTACCGACAATGCTTGGGTACTGGTTAGTTGAAAATTACAATGAAAAGACAAACACCCTAAACGTTGGCAACCATACCGTACATATGAATGAAGAATTGATAAACTCTTTAACGGGTATACCGAAGTGAAGGGTGCCCGTGAACATGAAAAAAAGACCAATAACTAAAGACCAGGTGGTGGCTGAGTGGAAAGCATAGTTCAAAGGGTTTGACTGGGTTAACAGACCAAGCGTGAAGCTCTACTTTGAGAACATTTTGCCTGTGATGCATGACTTCGGGAGAGACTTCTGCCTAAATTTCCTTGTAGCATTCTTCACTATAATGGGGCATGCAAGTGATAATGCAATCATCAAAAAACAGTTCTTGCACAACGTTAAACCAAACGTTGAAATAAACCAAATGAACTGGTGTGGTTATATCATCCAATGCTTGCAACACACCAAAACCGCATGGTCTCCAACAAAGCATTACACAGGGCCGTTGATCATACTTGTAGTAAGAATAAAATTTCCCTATATAACATATATAATTTGTGTGTCATTAAAACGCCAAAAATATATGTCATTTGAAAAATCTATTTTTTACAGCTTGCCTTGGTAAACGATGCTTGCAATAGAAAAAAATGGGACCGAAAAGAAGGATACCCAATTGAGTGGGTTACAACAGATACTCTTGACTTGTTTGAGGGTGCAATGGCAAAACGCCTTGTTGGCAATGAAGTAAAAAAGGAAAACAGTTAAAAAGGCTAAGGAAGGCAAACCCAAAAAAAACAAGAAAAATACAGGTTGTTGTTGATGATGAAGCTGATGGTGATGATGTTGAGAATGAAGATGAAGATGATGTTGACAATGTTTATGACCATGCTGATAAGGATGATGATGAGTTTGATGATGATGATGATGATGATGGTTTTGATCACGATGATCATTATGATTATACCGGGCTCCACCCTGATGTGAAAAACACCATGCACATTAATGATGAGAATGAGAATGAGAATGAGAATGAAGATAATGAGGATGAAGAGGCTTCACTTTAAATGATGGTGAATGAGGATATAGAAAGCCGGGCAATGATGTTTGAAGTTTCTGCATCAGGGAACCATGCTCTTGTCAGAGGAGTAACACAGTATGACAACATTTTTGCTGATGAAGAAGAACAAAACAATGAAACTGAAGAGGTATGTTGTTCAAATCATAAATTTAATAAAAACCACAAAACGCCATGATTAACAAAATCTTTTTTTCTTAATTTAACAGGAAATGGCTGATAAATTGGATGGGGCATACAAAGAATTAGTAGATTGTTACAATAAAATGAGCACATTGTTAAAACAGTCAAAGACTGAATACCCAAACAGCCTCCTGGTACACATTAAATACTCACAATGTCTAACATTGTTGGAGAACATCTCAAAATTTGTTGATGAAAACGCCAAGGAAGTGCCAGCTGAAAGAGAACAAGGTAAATATGAAACTGTGGTAGAAAATGAGGTGGTACTAGGAGATGAAAATGAAGAAGAAGGGGAGAAGGAGATGGCTGGAATAGAAAACGCCATTGAAGTGGAAACAGTTGATGAAAACGCCAATGAAGTTGAAAATGAAGGAGAAGGAGGATGTGAAAATGAAGAAGAAGGGGAGAAGGAGATGGCTGGAATAGAAAACGCCATTGAAGTGGAAACAATTGATGAAAACGCCAATGAAGTTGAAAATGAAGGAAAAGGAAAAGGGGAAGGAGAAGAGGAAGGGGAAGGAGAAGGGGATGGAGAAGGAGATGGAGAAGGAGAAGGGGAATGGGAAGGAGATGGGGATACGAGAGTAGAAAAAGAAAGGGGTATGGCCGGAGAACAAAACACCGAACCCTCAACTGCTATAACAACACCAATATATGATGATGTTGAGGATACTATATTATCAGATGAAGATATAAATGAAAACGATATTGAGAGATAGAGTTGTGATTTCAAGACACTTGAATGTCACATTTCCAGATACAATGGGGAAAAATAATTAAAAAGAATATTGCAGGATTTTGGAGCTGCCTGTACAAGATCTAAAACAAATTATTGATATAAAAGAAGGTCTAGATAATTCAAAGATGGTGGATGAAGCAATTAAAGCAATAAAAAAATGTCTGCAACCTGCTGAAGAGACCCCAAAAAAGCCTATATTTGATAAGACACCAAACATCCCCACAACAGAAACACAATACAGTCAGGCGTTCATCACTGAACTAAAAAAACTGAAGGGGAGATGGTAAACAAAAGTGTTGACCAACAAGATGCAGTGTTTGATAAAACACCATATGAGGAGCCACCATCTACAGCTGGGGAAAACCTCTTGGAAACTTTTGAAGAGGAAGAGACACCCAATAAACCCCAAAATGAAAACGCCATCAACACATCACCACCAAAAACACCAAACAGGTCAGATGTGCAGGAGAAGGGTGATGAGGACAAAACTCCAGACATCACAAGGTTGATGCAAGAAAATACAATTTTAAACCCTGAAGAGCTGCCTGGTGATGAAAAAGCTGATAAAGATGATGAAGAAGATGAAAATATAAACAAAAAGACTGTGGGTGAAAAGGAGAAGAGAGATAAGAAATTGAGCAGGGCATGTTTGTCACCTTATGTAAGGAGGCAAATGGTTATACATGAACTAAGGACGAACCATGAAAATAACGTTGCCACATATATCTTCATTGGATGCGGGGAATACGAGTATGTACACTTCTCTCAAAATAAAACGCCAAACTTTCCATTTATCACGTTTACTTGAATATGCATATAAAACGCTCAAAACGCCATGTATTATAATAGAATGAGTTTGTATAACTAAAACACCAAATGATGTTTATTTTAGGACTGAGGTGTTCAAGACGGGAGAAAAGTTTCTCATGAGGGTGATTTGTGAGAGCATGAAACAGGATTTCAAGCACACATCTCAATTATTCTATGTTGGGCACATATCCTGAACTATGAAGAAAGATACAAGGCTCCAGAATCACCCTCAAGGTTATTTTGCATAGAATTAATGCTGGTAACTCTTTTGCTATATTTAATTGATGAAATTATATTAGGACATTGTTTTGTTGTTTAAAATGTGGTACTCAATATTACAGAATACTCCGACATACGACAAAAAACGAAAGTAAATTTACGATACAAAGAATTCAACAGAAACATGGAAACTGTTCTGAATAATGCTTGTTTCAAAGGAGATCAGAAAGATAAAACCATCAAAGATTATGAACTGGTCTTCATGCCAATTATATGGGCAAAACATTTCTATGTTGTCTGCTTCAACATAAAACACGAAAGAGTTGATGTATTGGATAACAGCGGTAACTGGGATGTCCTCAGCATTAAAGACAAGTATGAAGGATGGGTGGGAAGGTTGGTAAGTATCTTAAAAACTTTGTATATAGGAACTATGTTGACAAAACGCCAAACTAATATATGCAAAAAAATGTGAAACTGCAGCATGGTGCTTTTGCAAACTACTTGCGTCTTAAAAAACGCCCAAAGCATAAGATCATGACCAAGGCGGAGATTGTTAGACAAAAGATGAATTGGAGGACAACGTCTAACGTGGTCGACTGTGGGGTTTTCGCAATGAGGCATATAGAAACATACATGGGGGATATAGCTGATTGGAGAAGTGGTTTGGCAAAAGAAGATGCCCCAAATCAACTACAGCAGAGACAGCTAAATGAACTGGGGGAGAAATACATCAAAAAAATCCTGCTTCATAGCGAAAATGAAATCAGAACAGAACACGATTGACAAAATCTGTAACAAAATTATTGGCTTTAGGGGGGATACGTGAAATGTATGAAACAGCGGACAAGAGAATAGCACAAAGGATGGAAGATTATGTAGATTAGCTTAAAACGCCATGGATTGTATAATTTTAATGTTGACTAATGTGTTCTGCTTTTTAGATTGCTGCATCTACATGTTTCGTTGTGTGATTGTCGATAATATTTATGCAAATCAATGAAAACGCCATGATTAGAATAATTAACAAATAGTAACCATTTAAACATAAACAACATTAAAAAAATGGTTAAAAAACTAAATTAAAACAAGTAAAAAACACAAAAAACGTCATATCTGTTGGATATCAATAGAACCCCATTCAAAGATAAACGTCATTCGTAAAAAAATACTTTAAAAAAACGCCATGTAAAACTAGCATAACGATTAAAACGCCATTTCTGATTAATTTTTTTTGGAACGAAATCATAACGCCATTATTTAGCGGGATGTGGACAATAATAATCATACCCCTGTACATAATTTAGAGCGCTATACCACGTGGCCGACCAGGATCCGTTCTCACACTTTTCACCGTTCTCTCCTGATCTCGTACCTATATATATATATATATATGTAGGGATGAGTTAAAATGAAAACCACCCCTAGTTGCGAAACCGTAGAAACCACTTTTCCAACTTTGATCTTTTAAGATGGATGATTGAGATTAAAAGTTACTTTATCTAATATTTAATTCCTTTTGTCTTATTATATTTTTAATATTTTATTGTCAAAATGGTAATTTGGTCGATTTGCTATTTTTGTTTTATTGTTATTAATATTTTAATATTTGGTTTTGTCTTATTTGTTTTTTTTTTTACAAATCAGTTTTTACGCCCCTTTTTTTACACCGCGTTTTTTACGCCAGAAACTTTTTTATGAAACAATTTTTTTAACAAAAACTTTTTGTATGAACAATTTTTTTACGAAACATTTTTTTTACAAATTTTTTTTTATGAAAAACTTTTTTTTACGAATTTTTTTTTACGGTTTTAACCTTTTTTTACGCCAAAATTTTTATGGTTTTAAACTTATTTACAAAAAACAGATTTTTTTACAAAAAGCATTTTTTTAGATTTTTCTACAAAAAAAACAATTTTTTTACGGGTTTAAACTTTTTTACAAAAAACAAATTTTTTTTACACCAAACAAAATTTAAAAAAAAACTTTTTTTACAAAAAGATTTTTACAAATTTTTTTTACGCCAAACATCTTTTTACGTCTCCCGACCCCCGATTTCAGGTTTACGAGATTTTAGAATCTTAACAAACGAACTCACCCAAAAATCACGACTCAGTAAGTGTTTCAGATAAATTGAACTTGTCATCATCGACTGAAAAAAAAACCCACAACAAAAAATCATAACCATGTGTGGATCTTTAAAAAAACGGGGTTTGGCTCAACGTTTCCAATAATCATGGCTGCAAAGTGGGGTTGCAGGTTCAAAAACATGCCCTCCACTGTCCTTGCCACGCTATCGTCATCAATTGTCAGGAAAAAAAATTCGACCTATCACTGCCAACTCAATCCCCATATCTTTAATTTCAACCCAAACGATCAAATATAAAAAAACAAAAGATCAATATTTAAACAGAAGGTACAAAAAATCCCACCAATATTTTCACCATATTTAAACAAACTCAAGAAACCCCATCATCAAATTGTGCTTAAAACTCATCACAGAAGGTATGAAAACTTATGTAAACTCACATACCCATTTCACCAAAACTCAAAAACCTTCAAAACCCAGCAAACCGGCGGCGGAGGGGTTGTTGTGGGTGGAGGAGATGGGAGAGGAAGGGAGGCCGAAGATGTTGAGCCGATGACTTTATCCCCAAAACACCGAGTTAAAAGACACCGAGTTAACTCAACTCAAACACCTCTTAACCACCGCCATTAACGAAAAACTCGAAGCTCAAAACCACTACCAAATTCTCCTCCACCACGGTCAAACCACCGCATCACCGCCGCCGAACTCCATCCACTCCGCCTCAACCGACGACCAAATCTCCGATTGCGACGAAGGGCAAATAAAATACAACCAAAACCTGCACTACTTATAACTAAAAAACCAAGCACAAATTCCAGCACCCCATATTAAAAACTCACGACCCAAGACAGAGAAGTAAGACCACACCCAACTGCGCTCATCCCAAACCTACTTTTAAGTGTATCTTCCAATACCTGTAAGATCCTGACGTGCGTGGGTGAGCATATATTTTTTTAGGTATTTTTAGCTCTTTTTACTCGCCGATTTCAAGTTTTAAATTTATAAAACACGATATTCCACTATTACTCTACACACACGATTAGAGCAAGTATACCCATCGCAGACGTAGTATAGTTATGGCAAGATATCGAGGTCGTCCAAGGACACAAGAGCTTTTAGTACCGGTTTATCGTCAACGTCTAATCGAACCAACTTTTGAGAAAAAAAATCCAAACTAATAAAAAGATAAAAGCAGGAAAATAAAAATAAAATAAAAATGATAGACAAGAAAGAATCACTTAGATCCAACTTATATTTCATGTACCATTTTGATGATTTCCGCACTTTGGGCATTTTAAGAGATTATCTTAGTTATTGTAGTAGGCCCCTCTTCCAAGGCGACGTTACCCTCAACCTAGTGGTTTGAGTCAGCAAGGATACAATCCCAAGAGGTTGGATTATTGAAAGATAATTAAGTAAGTTATTAATGCAAAATGTGGTGGAACCCCCTTCCGAGGCGGCGATCACCCTCAACCCGTTGGTCCGAGTCAGAAGGGATACAGTCCTCACGGGGTTGGTTTAATGTTTTAATAAAAGTTTAAGAATAAGGGATTCAAGCTTTTTGCACCTCTCCCATGGTGGGTAATGCCCGCTCGAACTCGTGAGGTGTTACTGGGCTTGAACCAGGTTCTCGCAGGATCTATACACTGAACGAGACATAGAATTACCCAAACCACCCTCCTAACCCCCTTCCAGACAATTTACATGCTTTATATAGACCGTAAAGACATGAATATGTTGAATCAACGAACATATGAAGAATGATTGAGTAAATTCGCCTTCAATATAAAAAATCTATTTATTAACGTCATTAATACATACCCAACTAAAAATGAGCCAAATATTAGAAATCATAAAAGAAATACATAAAAGAAAAGTCTTCACCAAGTGATGTAAGAATTTAGCCAAGCATGGCCTTTGTTTGACAAAGATTCTTACGATCAATCTTGGATCCCGAGACTACACACACACTCTAAAGATGGAAAAATGGATGATGGTGGCGGATGATGGTGTTATAGTGGTGGTGGAGTGGTGGCAAGTGAGAGAGAAGTGGTTTGCCATGGGATAAGTTGAAGTGAAACCAATCATCCCTATTTATAGCTGAAAATAGAACATCCAGTACGGCCCATGCCCGCCTGGCACGGCCCCATGCCCCCCCAGTCTCTCTCTTCTACATTAACTGCAGTGTCAGACTTGTACTAACACGGCCCCGTGTGTCAACGGCACGGCCCGTGGCCAAAGTACTTGTTGTACTTCTCCAGATTCTGGAAATCTAAGAGTTGACCACGCCTCGTGTGGGCTTAGCACGGCCCCGTGTTAAGCTTGATTTTTGTCTTTTGTTGTTGTCTCTTTCTGCTGCAGCAAATTCCCACCGGGCACGACCCATGCTAGGTGAGCACGGCTCCGTGCTGAAGCTTTTGTTTTTGTTATTTCTTAGGTTTGGATGTGGACGGAGGCTCGGCAAGTTGGTCAATCCTTCCTTATAGCATTTTATGTTGGTTTTTGCTGTCTTTTTGCTTCTTTTGTTCTTTTAAGCTCATTTACCCCTGTTTATTCAAAAGGAACAAAAACGCAAGCTTTTTCCAACATTCGTACTAGAAAAGGGTTGATTTTAGGCCTCCTTTGATGTCATTTATATGTTGTATTTTGGACACATCAATCCTTAGTTCCTTGCAACAAACCACCATCTATAACATCTAACAACAAACTGTTTCCAGATTCAAACATTCAACAACTTGCATCATGATCATCCTTTTCATTAGATCGGATGCCGCCACCATCGGACCTACCCTCCACCATCACCCACCTCTGCCCCACACCACAAAAAACACCCACCGCCACCAACCCCAACGCCACCACCACCAACACCGTCACTCATCTCTGCCAAACACCACCACCAACACCGATCTGTACCGACCACCACCACCTAGGTAACATCTGAGTCTGTTAAGTGAGAAAGGAGAGAGATCTGATTTCTGTAACACCCCGAAAATATAAAACTTTATACTAGAACTATAAAGTATAAAATAAACGAGAATAAACTAACTAGGATAAATAACCCAGTTAGTCATGAGTCTTGTTATAACAAAGAAACTTGATTTAAAACACTTAAAGTTTAACTTGGCATTAGTTGGAGGTCCAAAGGTGTTAAAATGGAAAACTTGATTTTATTAAACATAAAAATTAAATCCAAACACACATTTAAGTGTGCCTAGATCAAACAGAGTAGGGGTGGGGCGACCAACTCACCTTCAAACCCTAGCTTCACTAAATTGATCAAATTGAGGGCTTAAATCTGTTCCAAATCGATTTCCAAGCACAAATTCGTGATCACCTCGTTGAAGGGATCATAAGGTATGCTTAATTTCATCATTTAACTTCATCTCAAATTCTTGATAATTTATGAAATCGAAATTGGAACTTGATTTTGTGATGAATAGATGGAACTTGTCATGGAAACAAGTCTAGGAGTGAATCTTAGATGATAACTTGTTGTGATCATGCTCAAAATTATAAAACTCATGAATATCTATTCATAGGTTAAATGGGTTTTACAAAGCAGGATGAATACAGAAATTATAACCATCAAAAGTAGTAATTCTTGATTTCTATATAGTGATTGTGATGATATTATGCATGCTTGACATGATGGAATCGAAATATGTGATTATATTTGGCGAAAATAACAAGTTATGAACTTGATTCTAATTATGTAAAAAGTAAACCCGTTAGGTGTTTGTTAAAATGCCTAAGTGAGGAATTAAGTGTTAAAATCGGATGAAAGCGCATGTTTGATTGTTATGACAAATTATGCGTTAAAGTTTACAAAAAGGGTTCTAAAATGGTTGTGAATTGAACTCTTTAGGCAAGGAGTCCGAATCATCAAGTGGACAAGCCGGAAGGGATACTCGCTTGAAAGGGGTGCTCTAAAGGTACGTGACTTTAGTCCCGTTACATTATGCATAAACGTTTGGATATAGTTTATTAATGGTGTCATAGTGTAGTATATGCGTTTGGTGTGTCATTGAAGTGATGAAGCTCACTCGACAATCAAACGGGTCAAAATGATGGTTAGAAATAGCTAGGTTTGTCATTGAAGTGATGGTTTTCACTCGACAACCAAACGGGTCAAATCTATGTTTCTAAAACATTAACAATTGAAGTGACTTAGACGTCATAAATTGATTTGGTGTTAAGAGTGCATAAGCAAAGATATGGATACGCTAAATTCGATTTAACGAACCCATGATATTGGGTCAAATGTTCAAGATTATAATCTTGTAGACATTGCATAAATTAGTATGCTTGAAAACATAAGGTACCTAGCATGACGCTAAGGAGTGCGCAAACCATATGATGGGAGCGAAACATAGATGTTAGATAAGCCCGGGAGTGGGTCAAAATGTTGGTAATTGTTAGTGTTAACATATATGTAGAGTGACATAAAAACCAAATGGGTCGAATAATTATAAAAAGGATTTATAAAGCCATTAACTTATAAATCGGATTTTATGCAAACTAAGATGACAAATGGATCCGTATTTAATTTACGGACATGTAGGAAAAAGAATCGCGTAAATCGGGTTTGTAAATCGAAAGTTATGTTAGTTTAAAGTTTGATATTGAAAATAACATTGTTGGGCAATATGCAGCTCCAATTCACAAACCTACTGTCGAAATGAGGTCCTCGTGCTACGCGACGCCAAACCAAGTTCACCATCGCGTCACGCGACGTTCGTCGCGAGCCGCGTAAGCCGAGACCTGATCTGTCGTCGGGCGCAACAGACCCAAATCGCCGCATTTTTGTTTTGTTTTTGTTGTTTGGCAATAGAACTTACATATACGTGTTGTTGGGTTGTCAAAACTAACAATTGATGTGGTTTTGACCTTAGGTAATGCTCGTTCGTTTCGGATGTCGATCAAGAAAGGAAACCAAGAACCGAACACAAGTTTTGAAGCTTCCGCACTAATCTAATCATGTTTAGACAATGTTGTTTTGTAAACACTACTAAATGTTGAATGTTTTTAATTTAGCTAGTTGACTATGTTAAAACACTATAACGATGTACATCTTAGTTTATTAACTAAGTTTTTGTTAATTATGCATTTTGTTTTTGAAAAGTGCGTATTTTATAATAAAATAATAAATAAATAAATAAGACGGGTGTTACAAGTTGGTACCATAGCTCAAGGTTGTTAACAAAGTGTGTTCGGTTCAAGCTTGATCAAACATCCGCTAAGAGTTAATTATTTTAGTAGACTTATTAAATGTAGAAGGGAAATATAAATTGACGTGCACGGGAAGAGCGTGTTAACACACTCAAACCTGGAAAGTGCACTAAATGAGAACGGTTAAAGCAAGTTATGAATTTGGCTAAACCGAAGCAAATAAAATATATGTTATAGATGAAATGTTTAACGATTGGTGTAAACATTTCAGTTTCAAAGATGACGGAAAAAGGTAATGATGATGCGGTGCCGATAGTCACCGAGCAAATGAAAGAAGTAATTGCCGAGGAGGTAGGAAAGGCAATCGAAAATAGCCTATCCGGTTTTATAGATAAGATCCAAAACACGGTACTTGCGGTAGTCAAAGAGAGGATCAAGAAGTTGGAAGATAGTACCAACACAACAAAGGAAAAATCTGGAGAGCGCAAGGGCTGCTCATACAAGGAATTCATGGCATGTAAACCACCACTTTATAATGGAGAGGTGGATCCGATAATATGCCAACGATGGTTAAGCGATATTGAGGGGGTGATTGAGAGAACCCACTGCGACACAAACGACTTCGTATCTTATGGTACGGGTCAGCTGAGAGGTCAAGCAAAAGATTGGTGGGATAACAAGAAAAAGGATATTGGAAGCGAAGCGGCAAGGGCAATGACATAGGACGAGTTTAAGATACCATTCCTTAAACATCACAGTACCAAGGCAGTTATCAACCGAATCAAGGAGGAATTTATTCAGCTAAGGCAAAAAGGTGAATCTATCGATAAGATCACGGGAATCTTTCTCGACAAACTGAGATTTTGTGACAAGTTGGTGACGTCCAAAGAGCAGAAAGTGTATTATTATTATAATATGCTGAGTGCAGAATATCGGGAGTTTATAACTCCCTCGAAATACGAGACTCTCACTGAAATCATTAACACTGCTCGAGAAAGGGAGATAGAGCTGAAAAAGCAAATTGAAAGAGGTGAACGAAGGGCACAAGTTGTTAATCCAAGCCCTACGAAGAAGGCGCGTACAACAGAGTCGTCTAAGAAACAAGATGGGAAAGGCGGGTCGCTGAGTTGTAAGGTCTGTGGTAAAGGGCACAAGGGCGAGTGTCTGTTCAAAGATAAGCCGTGCGCTATTTATGGAGAGATAGGGCATACGGCTGCATTATGCCCGGGAAAAGTGTCGGTTTGTTATAAGTACTACCAGCCGGGCCATAAGAAATCAGAATGCCCGGAGTTAGTTGGAAAGAAGGATGGCAAGGATTCGCAAGCAGAAACTCCAAAAGCAAAGGCCAGATCCTTCCAGTTAACCGCGGCCGAGGCAAAGATGGAACCCGATGTGGTCTCGGGTATATTTTCCATAAATTCAATTCCTGCACATGTGTTATTTGATACGGGTGCGAATAAATCCTTTATTTCACATGGATTTATTCGACATCCTTCATTTATATTGACAAAATTACCTATGCCTCTAGAAGTAGAAATAGGTGACAACAAAAGTTTTATCGTGTGTGACGTGTGTCAAGATTGTAAGATGAGTATTGATGGTGAAGAATACTCAATAGACATTGTTGATACATATTATGTGGACGCGACTCGGTTAGGTTCGAATCGGTTCGATTAGACCCGGTTAGGTTCGGCTCAAGTCCGACGTCACGACATTCCTCCGTCGTGCGCCCCAGAGTTCGATACGCGAAGCACGGAGAGCCGAGAACGTTTCCCGCTTGACACATCATCATGACATCATCATGATGATGTCACAACTTTGACTAAACTTCATCAATCTGAAACAAGTTGAATCGGAAGTGCATGCATATGACATGAATTTTGGGCCAATCAGAATGCAGTTTGGGCCTCAACTATTTTAAGCCCAAGCCCAGATCGACGAAACCCAGCTGATGTAGACGAAACAAGACTGTTTCGTCGAGTTTCGTCGTGTGTTCATCTGTTTCGTCGAGTGTTGTGTTGCTGTGACTATAAATAGACTGAAGACAGAAACAACAAGCAGAACACAAGTGTGAGAGAACACACACACGAGAGAACTAGAGAGAGAGATTACAGAGAGCATTTGTAAACATTGTGCTGTAACTGTTTTTTAAGTATTAATACATTGGTGTTAATCGTTGAGTCTCGTGTCTATCATTTACGTGTTCGATCTTGGTTTGCTATCTCGGTTGGATTCCGCACAACCGGGTTGGTTTGTACACAAGGATTAGGTGACTAGATCCTCCCCTAGCCGGACCTACAAGTGGTATCAGAGCCATGGTGCCCGATTTAGTAAATCTAACCGTTTACTAAGTCACATGTGCTATAGATCTGTGATTTTTGTGGTTTTTGTTCAAGATGTAAAAATGGTGAAAATGGAGAAAAACCCAGATCTAGCTGAAACAGAACAAATACGAGTGTTAGTTTTTCTGTTTTACACCAAACAAATCAATTTTTCATCTTGTTTCTAAAGATTTTTCGTCAGATCTGGGAATAAACAGTGGCTCTGTTCTTGATGTTCTTGGCGGCTGTTAAAGAAATTTTAGGGTTTCCGACAAAACCCCACTTCCCATGACGAAACGAAACTCCTTGGCGAAACAGTATTCCTGTTTCGTCGACTTCAGACATCATTCTGTTTCGTCGACAAAAATTCAAGATCTGTTTCGTCGTTCAACACACTTACATTCTGTTTTGTCGACAAGAATTAAAGATCTGTTTCGTCGCAGCACCTTTAACATATGTTTCGTCGACTGTGGAATTTCCGAGACTCATGTTTCGTCGTCACTGTACCGTTCTTGACAAGTGTTTGCGTCTAAAAAAAAACTGAACTCATTTCTGGCGAATCGAGCTAGTATTTGTGATTTACCGAGTGCAGAGTCTCCGATGAGCACTATCTTGAATACGTAGTTGATTTTCTGGCTCGGATCGCTGTAACCGCCACCGGTAGCCATAGATCTGCAACTAAACTTGTATATCGCTGATTGTTCATTAATGTTGAGAGATGATTCAGCTGGTGTATGACTTTTGTGTTTGGTATCGCACAAAAAAAGGAATGAGTTTGATGATGTCTGCACAATTTGTATTAGGGGATTTACAGTTGTTGCTGATGTTGAATGGAGAGAGAAAAAGGCTTTGAAGTGGGTGACAGCTAATGTGTGAGAAAACAAAGTGAGATGTCGGCTGCTTTTATGTAAATTGGGGTTTTGACTTGAAGTTTTGGTTGTTGTGTATTGAAGAGAGAGAAAGCACATGGAAGATGCCAGAAAGTAAAATAGTTGTCTGGCACATTCCTTTTTGGGGGCTGATTTTCGTTGATGCTGCTAGGCTTTCTCAACACATGTTGCATGGGCTAGGGATATGTTTTAGGGCCCATGACAACTTAATTACCTCATCAGTGGGCCTTCATGATACTTGGAGTGATGGTTGGGCCCACTTGTATTTTAGACGGAGGATGTCTCGACAGAAAGTAGTAGGAGATGTTGGACCCACATGGTCGGGTGTTCGCGAACTTTAGTCGAACCGCGCATCTAAAAATGTCAACGTCAAATTTGTACGGGTTCGGGAGCGCGCGGGATGATGAAGCTTGATGAAAACAATTGATTTTTGAAAAATGTGGGGTAGTCACGGTTACCGACGCAAACGTCAAATTTGGTACTTGACTACTATGGGCCAAAAACAAAACGGTATGTTCACTTCCGCACATCAATATTTATGATTGTTATCGGTTATTCGAAAATGTTCGAAAGCATTTTGTTTATTGTCATATTCTCGCATTTGAAAACGAACGTATGAACCTGGAATGTCAATACCGGTCCTAACGAGTTCACAAAGTCTTTGGAGGGATACAAGTCGGATCCTACGGGGTACTAGGCGAAATTTCTTTATTAACTAGAATATGCAACGAAGAAATCTTTTTGTTTATTGTCATATTCTCGCATTTGGTAACGAATGAATGAACCTAGAATGTCAATACCGGTCCTAACGAGTTCACAAAGTCTTTGGAGGGATACAAGTCGGATCCTACGGGGTACTAGGGGACGTTCTTATTCAACTAGAATATGCAAAGAAGAAAGTCGTTTTCGTGATTTTTCGAACAACCGAGAACATTCAGTGAAGATTGACGACAGTTCCGCTAAGTGGAGGGAATTGGTGAACATTTGACGACAGTTTCTTTGAAGTGGAGAGAATCTGTTAAGGTTTAGAGATTTTACCAAAGAAATGGGGGAATAAAAATTTTCATATGTTGAATTTCTTCGGTAAATTTCTAAACGCAATCACAGGTGGTAGAGTTTGTGATTTTCTGGTGATACTAACGGTTCGGCGTGGAATGTTTTGCACAGACACATATTTGAGGATTTTAATTAATTCTCCAGCCAGCGTGAAGGGTTTTGCACGGAAAAATACAGGTTTCTAAAGTCTACAGTAGTTACAAAAGCGCTGTTCACTGAAGACCTGGGGAATCTTTATGAAAGCTGAAAGTTCAAGACTGAAGACCTGCAGGATTCGGTTTTGGGTTTGATGTTTCTTTGGGATTTTACAGGGATCTGGGGGTAACTCAATTCGTTGAGTTTGCAAACGATGTACTTGGTCTAGCTGACTTCCTGAGTACTGATGCTGAAGATCCGTAGTGCATTACGTGGTCAACTTCACAAAGGCGAGACAATGAGATCTGGATGTAGTTCAACTAAGCGTGCCGTTTGGTTGAGCTTGCAAGGGATACACTTGGTCTAGCTGACTTTCCTGAGTGTTGATGCTGAAGATTAAAGTGCATTACTTGGTCGATTCCACAAAGACGGTTTACAGAAGACAGTTCACCAGAAATCTCTATCAATGTAGTATACTTGTATGAAATAGAGTTCTTATGACAAGATCAAGACTTGATGCAGTTCTTAAAGATTGGAACCCTTATCAAATGCCGGTTGGAGTATTGGAAGATCAGCGGAAGATCGGTCAATTGAGGAAATTGCACAACACCCAACACGGATACGCATACTTTAAGGGGGAAATATTATACAAGGAGCGTCAAGATACTACTTACATGGATCATCGGTCAAGGGGGAATTTGTTAACACAGAGAAGATGAATACTTGACTGAAGATCGATTGCAGTTGCATTTTCAGCATTCGACAGCAACGGACAAGGGGGAATTTGTTGATGCAGATTTTGTGTCCGATGCTTGTCGAATAGATTAGTTATTATTTTACGATGAATTTGTAATAGTTAGCAAAATGGTCAAACGAACGTGTATTGACCCGCTCGTTTGAAGTGGTCAAACAAGAGGGTTATTTGTTTGACCATGTGTGTTTGCTAGACAAATGGGTGTGGGTATAAATACCAACCCTTTGTCTCATTTGCAAATTGAGAGAAGGGGAGCTCATTTGAGAGTTCCCTGTGAGCTTCATTGTGTAGGGGAGAGATCACCACTGTCTCTCCCTGGATGTATACTTCTTTGGTATTAGTTCGGTTATCATGTAATCGGGCCGATTTGTAATGTTTTACTACCGGATTAATACAAAGTTGTTTGTTTATCATCTCTAATCTCTCCCGTCTTGAACCGATCTCACACGAATCACGGTTTCGGTCACGAAACTCGGTCCTACAGACATGATCCCGATGTCGATGGGAGAATTCCAAGTAGTGGTCGGGATGGATTGGTTATCCCGACATCACGCGAAGGTCGTGTGTTTCCGCAAGGAGATAAAACTAACGTCTCTAAGTGGAAAACACGTTACCATCTATGGCGAGAATGGGGGTAATCCCGTAATATGCTCAATGTTAAAAGCTCACAAACTTATGAAACGCGGATGTAGAGCGTTCATGATATACGCAAACGAACCAGACAAGGGATCGCCAAAGATTGAAGACGTACCGGTGGTACGTGAGTATGCTGATGTATTTCCGGAAGATTTACCGGGAATACCGCCTGAACGGGAGGTAGAGTTCGGAATCGAATTGATTCCGGGTGCGAAACCTGTGGCCAAGGCGCCGTATCGGCTCGCGCCATCGAAGCTACAAGAATTGATGTCTCAGATTCAATACCTGCTCGACAAGGGGTTTATTAGGCTGAGTGTGTCTTCGTGGGGCGCACCGGTGCTATTTGTGAAAAAGAAGGATGGGAGCATGTGAACGTGTATATATTACCGGGAGTTAAATAAACTCACGGTGAAAAATCGATACCCGCTCCCAAGAATCGATGACCTATTTGACCAACTACAAGGTGCGAGTTGGTTCTCCAAGATTGACCTTAGATCAGAGTATCATCAGTTGAAGGTCAAGGAGAAGGATGTACCAAAGACGGCCTTTCGTACACGGTACGGACATTATGAATTCCTCGTGATGTCCTTCGGATTGACCAATGCGCCCGCGGCTTTCATGGACCTCATGAACCGGGTTTGCAAGCCGATGTTGGACAAGTCGGTGATAGTATTCATCGACGACATCTTGATATATTCAAAGAATGAAGCAGAACATGCAAGCCATTTACGTGAAGTGTTGGAGACGCTCAGAAGAGAGAAATTATATGCGAAATTCTTGAAATGCGCTTTTTGGTTACGAGAAGTGCAATTTCTCGGGCACATTATTAGTGCGAACGAGGTGTTGGTAGACCCGTCAAAGATAGAAGCAGTGGCGAAATGGAATCCACCCAAGAATCCCTCGGAAATCAGAAGCTTTTTGGGGCTCGCGGGATATTATAGGAGATTCATACAAGATTTCTCCAAGATTGCGGCGCCGTTGACCAAATTAACTCGTAAAGATGAAAAGTTTATATGGGGCAATGATCAAGAAAAAGCGTTTCAAACGCTTAAGGAAAAATTGACTCACGCTCCGGTATTGACATTGTCGGACGGAGTTGATGATATGGTAGTTTACTCGGATGCGTCACATTCGGGGCTCGGGTGCGTTTTGATGCAAAGAGGCAAGGTTATAGCCTATGCCTCGAGACAACTGAAGACTCATGAAAAGAAATACCATACATACGATCTCGAGTCGGCGGCGGTGGTATTTGCCTTGAAGATATGGAGGCATTATTTGTATGGGGTAAAATGCACTATCTTTACCGACCATAAAAGTTTGAAATATTTCTTCGATCAGAAGGAATTAAACACGAGACAGAGGTGGTGGTTAGAACCAGTCAAAGATTTCGATTGTGATATACATTACCATCCTGGGAAGGCTAATGTGGTGGCAGACGCGTTGAGCCGAAAGGTAGACTATACACCAATTCGAGTACGATCGATGCAACTAATTGTGACATCGGGTCTACTTGAACAAATTCAAAAATCTCAAGTTGAAGCTATGAAGGAGGAAAATTTGAAGAAAGAAAGGATAATTGGTCAATTGATAGAATTGGTGGATGGTAACAACGGGTTAAGACCCGTTTTGGGAGAATATGGGTCCCAAATTCGTGTGGAGTCAAGACGCTTATACTTGACGAAGCCCATAAATCCCGTTATTCTATCCATCCCGGGGAAACCAATATGTATAATGATTTAAAGCAAAACTATTGGTGGCCCGGAATGAAAAGAGATGTTGTAAAGTATGTGGAGAAATGCTTGACCAGTTTGCAAGTCAAAGCAGAGCACCAAAAGCCATATGGTAAACTGCAACCGTTGGACATCCCAGTGTGGAAATGGGAGCAAATCACAATGGATTTATTGACCAAACTGCCCAAAACCAACCGCGGATACGATGCTATATGGGTAGTTGTGGATAGATTGACAAAAAGTGCTCACTTCATTCCGATTCGTGAGACTTATACGTCCGAAAAGATGTCAGAAGTGTATACCAATGAAATAGTGGCACGCCACAGAGTACCGACATCCATTGTGTCCGATAGAGATACTCGGTTTACTTCGAACTTTTGGTGCGAATTCCAAGAGCGAATGGGGACTAAACTGTTCATTAGCACAGCATACCATCCACAAACGGATGGACAAATTGAAAGAACAATACAAACGTTGGAAGATATGTTACGGGCATGTATTATTGACTTCGGGGGGAAGTTGGGATGTTTATCTACCATTGGTCTAATTTTCATATAATAACAGTTACCACGCAAGCATCGGTATGGCTCTATACGAGATTCTTTACGGTAGAAAATGCCGAACCCCGGTGTGTTGGGATGAGGTAGGTCCATGTGAGCTTGCACATAAGGATGTAGTCCGAATCACGAATGAGAAAATTGACTTGGTCCGCTTTCCACTTGAAAGCGACTCAGGATCGACAAAAGTCGTACGCAGACAAAAGAAGGAGACCGATTGAGTTTCAAGTTGGTGATAAAGTGATGCTGAAGGTATCTCCGTGGAAAGGGATTATTCGTTTCAGAAAAAGGGGAAAATTAAGCCCAAGGTTTATTGGGCCATTTAGAATCACTGAACGAGTTGGTAAGGTCGCATACCGTCTCGAACTACCCGAGGAACTGAGTGGAATTCATAGCACATTCCATGTATCACATCTCTGGAAATGTCTAACCGACGAAATAGTTTATATCCACTACAATGACATTGAAGTGGATAATAGTCTTAACTATGCAGTGAAACTGATTGCGATTTTAGATCGTAAAGTGAAAAGTTTGAGGAACAAAGAGATTAACCAAGTAAAGGTCAAATGGAAGCACATAAAGGGTTCGGATACCACATGTGAGTCCGAAGAGGAGATGCAACGACTCTACCCTATATTGTTTGGTACGTACTTTGGTTTCGGGGACGAAACCCTTTTAAGAGGGGTGGACTTGTAACATCCCGAAAATATAAAACTTTATACTAGAATTATAAAGTATAAAATAAACGAGAATAAACTAACTAGGATAAATAACCCAGTTAGTCATGAGTCTTGTTATAACAAAGAAACTTGATTTAAAACACTTAAAGTTTAACTTGGCATTAGTTGGAGGGCCAAAGATGTTAAAATGGAAAACTTGATTTTATTAAACATAAAAATTAAATCCAAACACACATTTAAGTGTGTCTGGATCGAACAGAGCAGGGGAGGGGCGACCAACTCACCTTCAAACCCTAGCTTCACTAAATTGATCAAATTGAGGGCTTAAATCTGTTCCAAATCGATTTCCAAGCACAGATTCGTGATCACCTCGTTGAAGGGATCATAAGGTATGCTTAATTTCATCATTTAACTTCATCTCAAATTCTTGATAATTTGTGAAATCGAAATTGGAACTTGATTTTGTGATGAATAGATGGAACTTGTCATGGAAACAAGTCTAGGAGTGAATCTTAGATGATAACTTGTTGTGATCATGCTCAAAATTATAAAACTCATGAATATTTATTCATATGTTAAATGGGTTTTACAAAGCAGGATGAATACATAAATTATAACCATCAAAAGTAGTAATTCTTGATTTCTATATAGTGATTGTGATGATATTATGCATGCTTGACATGATGGAATCGAAATATGTGATTATATTTGGCGAAAATAACAAGTTATGAACTTGATTCTAATTATGTAAAAATTAAACCTGTTAGGTGTTTGTTAAAATACCTAAGTGAGGAATTAAGTGTTAAAATCAGATGAAAGCGCATGTTTGATTGTTATGACAAATTATGCGTTAAAGTTTACAAAAAGGGTTCTAAAATGGTTGTGAATTGAACTCTTTAGGCAAGGAGTCCGGATCATCAAGTGGACAAGCCGGAAGGGATACTCGCTTGAAAGGGGTGCTCTAAAGGTACGTGACTTTAGTCCCGTTACATTATGCATAAACGTTTGGATATAGTTTGTTAATGGTGTCATAGTGTAGTATATGCATTTGGTGTGTCATTGAAGTGACGAAGCTCACTCGACAATCAAACGGGTCAAAATGATGGTTAGAAATAGCTAGGTTTGTCATTGAAGTGATGGTTTTCACTCGACAACCAAACGGGTCAAATCTATGTTTCTAAAACATTAACAATTGAAGTGACTTAGACGTCATAAAATGAGTTGGTGTTAAGAGTGTGTGAGCCAAGATATGGATACGCTAAATTCGATTTAACGAACCCATGATATTGGGTTAAATGTTCAAGATTATAATCTTGTGTGACACATTATATTCATAGGAGAAACTTATTTTTTCGGTCCGTCTTTCTTTCATATTTATCTTCTAATAATTATAGATAACATTAAATAGAAAATTGTTAGTTGAATACAAAAGAAAAATATAGGATAACTTCTAACTATTGTAGATAACTAGTGTTTGCCCCGCCCGCGTTGCGGGGCGATGGCCGAATAATTCTCAATCGATTAAAAAAACACTACTATAATTTTGCTAGGAAAAAACTAAAATGATGATAAGACCGTAATTTTGGGCTCCGAGCAAAACTGTATTTTTTCAGGACTAATGAGCGAGTGTTAGGCAGCTCATTGACACGGGAAAAAATTAAATGGAGTTAACCAATGAAAACAAAAAAAAATATAGTTTTGCTAAAAAAAAAACTAAAACCATGGGAAAAAAGTAATCTTTAACTGAGGGCGAAATCATAATTTTATTTGAGGGATAAAATCGTAAATTAAATGGACCAATGGGGGAGTGGCAGACAGCTGCCGGCATGCTTGTAATTTTACACTGGGGGCACAATTGTAATTTAACTAGGAAAACAAACAAAAACGATGGAGAAAATGTAAATTTAAGTTGAGGGCAAATTCGTAACGTAGCTGTGAGAAAAAAACCTACTGACAAATCTGTAAATTTAAACGGGGCAAAATCGTAATTTTTATCTGATGGCAAAATTGAAATTTTTAACTGGGAGCAAAAGCGTTAATTTATTTTTAAGTGGGGGTAAAAACATAACTTTGAACTGATGGCAAAATCATAAGTTTAAGGGAAAAACTAATTGCAAAAGTGTAAATTTAAACGGGGCAAAATCGTAATTTTGAACCGAGGGAAAAATTTTAATATTTAGCTGGGAGTAAAAACGTAAATTTATTTTTATGTGGGGGCAAAAACATATTGTTAAACTGATGGCAAAATCGTAATTTTAAAGCGGGATAAAAACGTAAATTTATTGGGCCAACAGAGGAGTGCCAGGCAGCTGCCTGGCACTATTACGTTAGCCGCCCATTTCAGCCAATAACGGGCCAACACTATTACGTAAATATAAGCTAACTTGGGGCAAGATCGTAATTTTAAACAGGGGATAAAATCGTAATTTGGTAGGACCTATAAATAACTATTTTATGCAAAAAAAAAGGGAAGAAGAAGGAAAAGGTGGCCGCCATTTTTGGCCAACCACCTATGAAAACTATTCCCGCCGACTTTTACAACTTATGTTTGTATGTATGGTAAATATCAAATAGAAAAATGTTAATTGAATACAAAAAGATATAAGATAACATCACATGAATATCGATTATATAATGTGTTGGCTCATGTGGACCCCGCCAAAAGAACAGACGATAGAAATCTAAAATGATCTGCAAACATATGATCATAAATAATAGTGCTCGAAGACATACTCCTCCCAATGGAAAAGGCATTACATCTGCTACAACCAAAGATCTGCTAAAGCTAAAGTCTGTTGAAGAACAAAGTCTGCTGATTCACAAGGTCTACCTAAGTAAACCACTGATGAAGACAAAGTCTGCTGATAAGCAAATGTCTGATCACCCTCTGTTTGAAGAAGATAAAGTCTGATGAAGAAAAGTCTGCTGAGGCTCAACAGATGATAAGACTCAACAGATGAAGAATAAACAGATGCTGTACAACAGAGTTTTCAATGCAACAGTGTTTTAATATTAGCAGATGTTAGAGGTTGTTAGAAATTGTTAGATGTCATTGTCTATGTGACGTCATCATTAGATTCCTCAGCGGTTCGATTGTACTATAAATAGAACAGTGCATGTACTGTTCTATTTATCACTTCACCTTAACATCTTGTACGAGCAAATCAGAGTGATCTTAGGCTGAGGGGGAGTTTGTAATTTATCCATACGTGAACTATTGTATTTTACAATTTTTCTATCAAAGTATCATGATGAAAGCAAATCTTCCATTGTTTGTGATTTAAAGTTTATTATCATTCCACTGCATTATTTCCATTTTTGTTATCTTTTTACATCATTCATCTTAAACATTCACATCACAAACAATTGAAACTCGGATCCTAACATAATGTATGAGATCTTTTTTACTATTATTATTATTATATTTATTATTTATCAAATATATCGATTACTTAAAAGTTTTTAAATAAGACTTTATCCAAAATTATATTTATTTAATATACTATTAATTCAAAATTACATCTATTTAACTCGTGTAATACATGATTTTTTTAAAGATTTAACTTTTTGATTATTTGGTATATAAATTACATTTATTCAACGCATATAATACAGGAGTTTCTTAAAGAAATATTTTTTTTCATTATTTAATATATAAAATTACATTTATTCAACCTTTGTAATAAATGAGTTTTCAAAGATATATATGGTTTTATTATTTAGTATATAAGTTAGATTTTTTTTTTTTGCTATTATTATATACTATCAATTTGTAACAATTTTTGGCATTGTTGTTTGTACTCTATGTATTGAAGTTTGTACCATGGTTTTAAGAAACCTTAATAAATCATAATTGGCATTGTTGTTTGTACTCTATGTATTGAAGTTTGTATGATGATTTTAAGAAACCTTATTAAGGGGCTGTTTGGCTAAGCTTATTTTAGTGACTTATTTACTTTTTGAAAAGTTAAAAGGTGTTTGGGTTAGCTTATTATGTGAGAGGAATAAGTAAATAAGTCATTCCATTATGACTTATTTGCTTTTCAAATAAGTAAATAATCAAATAAGTAAAGAGTTTTTTTTTTTTTTTAATGATTTTTCACTTTGATGCCCCATATTTTTCATCTTTTTGCAAGTTTTTCGTTTTACGTTTCGTTCTATATTTTGCAAGTTAACACGCCGCAACGTACGTGTGGGGTTCAATGTTTTTTCGTCAATTTTTTTTCCGTTTGACAAGCCTGTAACAACACGTCTATTTTTTCCTGTGTGGCAAGTTCGTCGCAACGCACGGGTCCTAGACCATCTTAGTTATTTTTTTTCTATGTTTTACGTTTCGATCTAATTTCTTCACATTAACACGCCGCAACGGGCGTACGTCGTTCAAAGATTTTACTTTGCTTTTCGTTCGGTGTTATTTATTTTCTTTTTAATTTATTTTGTTTTTACGAGCTTTTCTGGTGTTAGTGGTCAGCGACAGTGATGTATAATATTGGTGCAACTTGGCATGTTTTTAGCCCCCGCGCAACGCAGGGATGGTTTAATACTGGTTATTTTTATTATGTATTAAATATATCGATTACTTAAAATTTATATATATAAGACTTTATCTAGTATTATATTTATTTTTCCACTTTCTTTTATATTTATCTTCTAGTAATTGTAGATAATAACAAATAGAAAATTGTTAATTGAATACAAAATATAGGATAACATCACATGTGTGTCGATTACTTCAATAATTATACACATGATATTTTTTACTACTATTATTATTTTTATTATTTATCAAATATATGGATTACTTAAATTTTTTTTATATAAAACTTTATCCGAAATTATATTTATGTAATATACCATTAATCCAAAATTACATTTATTTAACTCGTGTAATATATAGAGTTTTTAAAGATTTAACCTTTTTATTATTTGGTATATAAATTACATTTATTCAACACATACAATACACGAGTTTCTTAAAGATATAATATTTTTTTTTATTATTTAATATATAAAATTACATTTATTCCACCCGTATAATAAATAAGTTTTTAAATATATATTGTTTCAACAGCTGCTTCCAGTGAGAACCCCCGACTCGATTATGTGAAAAAAGGCTGCTTCCAGTATTTTAGTAGGGTCGTTATGTGAAAAAAAAACTATAGGAATATTGAATCTCCAACTTAATAAGATCGAGTTCGAATCGACAGCGGTAGGTACCCCCGGGGCATGGATTTCCATAGGGCCAACTATGAGACTGAGTCAAAGGCATACTAGCTACCTCTCGCCTTCTCCCACTACTCTTATAAAGTGAACTTATTCACGAGGCTGGTTCGTAGTTCTCGTTACGTTACAAGAAAAAGACTAAGGGTCTGTTTGGTATGGCGTAATGGAATAGATGAGGGAATGGAATGAACGAGGTAATGGAATGGACAAATGAATGAAATGGATCATTACATTCCATAATATTGTTTGGTTACCATGCAGGAAAGGAATAAATCATTACCATGTGTTGTTTGGTACAGTAGGTAAGAAAAGAGGAATGAACTAAATCGGCGATGGGCGGTGGTGGCTAGTGGCGGTGGTGGCTAGTGGCGGTGGCAGTGATGGGTGGCGGTGGTCGGTGGGTGACGGTTGTTAGCGGTGGCGGAGGCGGAGGCGATGGTCGGGGTTGGCAGTGGTCTGCGGTGGCGGGTGGTGGCAACAGGTGGTCGTGGCGACGACGGTGGGTGGTGGTGGTTGACGGTAGCTGGTGGTGACTGCGGAAGATGGTGGTGGTGGTCGGCGGAGGGTGGCGGTAGTGGTCAGGTGGCGGTGGCGGGTGACGGCAATGGTGGTCGATGGTGGTGGCGACAGGTGATGGTGGTGGCTGCGAAGGTGGGTGGTGGTGGTCGATGGTAGCGGGTGGTGACAGCAGAAGATGGTAGTGGTGGTCGGCGGAGGGTGGCGGCAGTGGTCGGGGTCTTCGATGGCGGGTGGCAGCGATGGTAGTCGATGGCAGTGGCGACGGGCGGCGGTGGCGGGTGAGGACGGTGGTGGTGGTCGGCGGAGGTTGGTGGCGGGTGGTGACAATGGCAAGTGGTGGTGGTGGTGGTGGCAGATGGTGGTGGTGATGGGCGGTGTTTGTGACGTAGAGTGAGAGAGGGAATGGAATGAAAAAAAAAACAGGGGTAGTGGATGGAATGAATTTGAGGGAATGGAATGACTTATGGAATGGGTGATTCCATTACGTTGACCAACCAAACACACTTTTTTTCATTCCCTCGCAATGGTTCATTCCATTCCACCTTCCATTCCTGCACACCAAACACTACCTAATATAAAACTTGGAAAGAGGGCAAAATAGTCCTTGTTTGGAGAATTAGGCCCTGTTTCTAAGGCTGATAAGATTTTAATTAACTCATCAGTCTTAGGCCTTAGCAGGATTGCAACACTAGACTAAGAGATTCGAAGACCTTTTTTCCATCATTTCCTACTTTATTTACAGACTAGGATGAATCTTAAACATACATAACGGAAATGGAAGGCTTGGAGTGGACAGTAGCGAGTCGAGCGTACTCGACTACTTGAACAAGGACATATCCGGTATTTATATAGAAATTATAATGGAATAAAACTATATTAAATATTGGAAGTCTTTTTTGTGTTGTCTGAAGTATATGAATAAATGTTATTGTTTATTAATGATACAATTTATATGTATGTAATGTATATTTAATTTATAGTTGTTGTTATATAAATAAAAATTATATAATAGTCTTAATAGTAAAAAAGAAATATATTTGGAAATCCAGTTCCGTATCTTTTAACAAATTAACGGGTATACCCGAAGCCTGCGGTTATACCTTATACCCAACGGGTAATAAACTAGGTATGAGACACGATTTTACAACCAGGTATCAGGTATGTGTACGATATTACCAATACTCGGCCTGAACCCGGCCCATTACCATCTCTAATTAGTATTCAAGATTTAATTGAATAAATCAACTTAATAATAGATGATTCTAGAAGCTACCTAGTACAAGAACATATGCATAACGTACAACAGACAAGAACCCTAATGGCGCCCAATTTCTCATCACCCCTTTGGTAAAAACGCAAACAAATTCAGGGGGACGAACGGAAATTATTCGAGAGGCAAATCAATTCTCAAATTTTCATTTCATTCCCGCTGCCAATAATCACTCTCTCTCTCTCGCTCTACCCTCACTCTGTAAGCTCTTATTTCCCCTTACATTTTCTTCTCTTTTCAATCGCAATGCATATTTTGGTAAGATTGATTGTGTTTATTTAGCCTTTTTCGATGTATTATTGCTCAATTTCATCTTCTGCGTTCGTAATTTTGATGTTTTGTTGTTTTTGTTCATGTTAGGGTTTCTGTTTTTAGGGTTTCTGCGTTTGAAATTTGGTGTTTCGTGTTGTTATTTTGTTTTGATTGTTGATGCTGGATGTTTTTGTTATTATGTTTGGTTTTTGTTGATCTGGTTTTAGATTTTGAAATTTATGCTCGATTGTGTTCGATGAGGATAAGTTAGATTCATGTTTAGGGCTCATCAGTGTGTTAGCATTTTTAAGTTTTGTAAAAGAATAATGAAAGCTCGTTGTTACTACTTGATAATGTGTGGCTTCTGATTCATTCTTCTTTTGATTTGGTCATTGGTGAAGTGATGGAAGATGTAAAGTATGATATATCATTGTTGTAATCGGTATATAAGTTCCTGCAGTGTTTTGATGTTGAGTGTTTGGGATATGAAAAGCTACCATGGTATCCAAATGTTTGAAATTAGTCGCGTATGATACTGGTCAGGGTGATGAATTGTAACTATAAGTTTTATCTAAACCCATACGCAATTCTGCGGAAAGATTTTATGCATTGCAGATTACTGATGCAACCACAATATAGTATGTATGTGCGTGTAAGATGACTGGTAGAAATGGGGTTGTTTAGGTCAACGTTTTACCACAAAGTTTGTATGGAAAATAAGATTTGAAAGTGACATTGAGGTGTTTTTAGATGGGGTGGCAACAACATTTGTGCGCTTAAGCATGTTTTGTTTTTTCCTCATATGGAAAATACATGCTGATGATAAAAAGCAGTCTATTCAGCGATAAGATTTTCTTGTCTATAGTTGAATGGTAATAAGCAAAGACAAGGTGTTATACGATTGGGTTGTCAACATCAAAAATATATCTTATATTTGTAATCATGTAGTCTCATATTAAGCAATATATGCCTTATCTTGGTTTTACGAAGACAAATTTCTGCAGTCTGTTAGTTACACTTGCACCATATTATAATTGAAAGTTGAAACTGGTATTGAGTTTCCACATCCTTTTTGTGTTTTCAGATTGGGATATGAAGTGAACTGTGAAGAGGAAGAACATTGTGATCTTGTTATCCCTTTATATTATAATATAGCCATGTTGGTTTATTATAAATGAGCTCATCCGAGTAGATTTACATTCTTAAATCATATTAGTCAGAATGGAGTGTAACAAAGATGAGGCTCACAGGGCCAAGAAAATTGCAGAAGCAAAGATGGTGAAAAATGATTTTGAAGGGGCTCGAAAGATTGCATTGAAGGCCAAACAATTATTTCCTGAACTAGATAATATTTCCCAACTGGTTACGGTGTGTGATGTTCATTGTGCAGCTCAAAAGAAGATATATGGTGCTGAAAAAGATTTATATGGAATTCTTCAAGTTGAAAATGTAGCTGATGACACAACCATCCGCAAACAATACCGAAAACTTGCACTTGTACTTCATCCTGACAAAAACAAATTTCCGGGAGCCGAATCTGCTTTTAAACTTATTGGTGAAGCAAACATGACACTATCAGATAGAGGAAAAAGGTCAATTTATGACATGAAGTGTAGAGAACCCGCCAAAGCTTCTGCTACAAAGATTCATAATCATCAAGGAAATCAAACTTCATATGCGGGTCAACAGAACAAATTCAACAGTGCTCCAAGTTCTCAGTTTAATGGTGTGAGTCATGGTCAACAGTCAACATCTAACCCAAGCACTCGCTTAACATTCTGGACGTATTGTCCGTTTTGTAGCGTTAAGTACGAGTATTACAGAGAATTTATTCAGAGACCTTTGCGGTGCCAGCAATGCTCAAAACTCTTTATTGCGTATGAAATAGGGCCACAAGAACGTAACATAAATCTTGGATCCAAGGCGCAGAGTGTAAATCCTGGATCCAAGCCTGTTTCTCAACAGAAAGAGGCTGCAAAAGTTGAAAATGCCAAAGGAAATATTAAAAAGGATGGAAAGGTTCCTTCTAATTTGGAACGCAAGAAAACTGAAGGTACTAGAATGAAACAGGAAGGGGTCACGAAACCAAAGGTTAGTGGTGTACGGAAGCCAATGGAAACAGGAACTGCTAAAGCTACTGACAAAAAGAGGCGCAAAAGGATGGCAGCAGAACCTAGTGAAGCAAGTTCTGATAAAAAGGGGGCGGCAGGTGGCGGAGTTAGTGGTGGTAGTCCCAATGGGAAAAGATCTTTTCGACAAAGACAGCAAGCTTCTTACCAGGAAGGTGGCGCTGGTGAGTTTAGTCCTTCAAAAAAATCAAAACTGAGTAAATCGTCTGGTGTTGTGGCACATGCTGATGTCAGCACGCCAAATGGCAAGCTGAAACAGAACGGAAAGGAAGCAGTTACACCTGACAGTCATTCTAAAAAATCAAAACTGAGTAAATCGTCTGGTGATGTGGCACCTGCTGATGTCAGCACGCCAAATGGCAAGCTGAAACAGAACGGAAAGGAAGTGGTGACGCCTGACAGTCATTCTAAAAATGATCCAGAGCCGGAGTTAGTAGACTGTCCAGAACAAGACTTTACTAATTTTGATAAGGATAAGGAGGAGCATTGTTTTGCAGTTGGTCAAATATGGGCATGCTATGACTCTGTTGATGCCATGCCAAGATTCTATGCTCAAATTAGGAAAGTTTATTCTTCAAAGTTTAAGCTGCGAATTGCTTGGTTTGAATCTGACCCAGATAATGCACTTGAAATCAAATGGGTCGAAGAAGGATTACCTGTTGCTTGTGGGAAGTATGAGCTCGGGGTAACCGAGGAAACGAGTAATCGCCTTATGTTTTCTCATCAGGTAGTAATTAAGAAAGTGAGTAAATCGTCATATTTTGTTAGTCCCCAGAAAGGGGAAATCTGGGCTGTTTATAAAGATTGGGATATGAAATGGAGCATGGACCCAGAAAATCATACCAAATACAAATTCGATATTGTGGTGATTGTAGAAGCCGGTGAAGATTGTATAACTGTTGGTTTCTTGTTGAAAGTGAAGGGATTTGTTAGCGTGTTTCAGAGATCAATCTGGGCAGGAGCTGGTGATCATAAGATTCCATGTAACGAGTGGTTTAGGTTTTCTCATCGTATCCCGTCAGCAAAACTTACCGGAACTGAAAGAGCTGGTGTACCCGCTGGATCTTTTGAGCTGGATATGGCTTCTCTGCCTGCTGATTTTGAAGACTATTGTTCGTATTCTTCTAACAATGTTAATACTGCTTCTAAATCTCATGAAGAAACGGTCAAACCCGTTCCTAATTTGGTAAGTACTCCAAAGAAGCGCATTGATAAGGATAGCACGCTTAAGCTTCGTCGATCGCCCAGAGGTTTGGGAAACCAGAAAATCTAATTCTTGAGCCAAGGTCTGGACCGCATTTTATTTTAGTAGGATTATGTGTGAACGTTAAATCTTGTTTTAAATAGATGATATATTAGAAACTTTATCAGCTGAATTTTGGGGAAAAAATATTTTATAAGATTCTTGAATCTCGAGGCTGGTAAGCTTTCTGGACATTTAAACTAAAGAAATTCTGTGCTGTTGTCTTTGTTCAAGATCAAACTCATTTAAGGGTGTTCACTGGCTCAGTTATTTGGGTTATTCGAATTTGAAAATTTTGAAACCAATTTGAATTTGAACTGCTTTGAGTTAAAAATTTGGAAAAACTATTAAAGTATGAAATTTGGAAAATCGATTCGAATTTGTTCAGATAAGGACTCGATTTGAATGTTCAAAACCTGAGCTCGGCTCGAATCAAATCTGGGTTATTGGAGTCTGATTTGAATAATGAAACACCTTACACTCAAATTATCTAATGTTTCAGTCATGTTTTCTGGCGATGTGTCTTGCAAAACTTGGATTTAAAAAAATAAAAATTTACGTTTCCTAATATTTGATAAAACCTTTGCTTTTATGCATACACCCACTAATTTGTTTACGATCATTGTATCCTATTTATTACAATGGACTGATCTTCAACAAAGTTTGTTAAAAGAATGAAGAAATCGTCAAACCGATTGAGACATCAGTTTTTGGCTATGGTGTTTTATAACATAATTTTATGGTTTGGTTATTGCTATTTGCGTATAAATAATTGATTAGGGTCGAACCAAACCACCATTAGAATTAGAATAGATTTTTATAATTTTTTCTGTGTTGGAAAGCTTGTTATAACTTTAAATAAGTAATGAGTTTTTAACACCCTTGAGTTGTGGTGGGAGGTAAAAGTTGCTAGTAGCGATTAGTCGGATTGGGATTTTATATGTAATTTTCAGTTTTTTATATATGTACACATGTTTATAGGTAAACATTTTAATTAGATGAGTTTCAACTCTTCCTCGACCTATTTTTTAAGTATATAGGATTAATCGTCGGAATCTATATGATTTGGTCGGAAACTGGCAGATATTTACAGGTTTTGGCCGGAATTTGACCGAAATTGCCGATTGTTGGCCGGCCGGACCAAGTAGGGGCGACTAGCGATTAGTAAACCGATTAACGAAAAGTTAATAGTGCCCGGCCGACTAGCGATTAATCGCCGACTAGTCCCGATTTTACAACATTTGGTGAGCCGTTAAACCAAACAAAAACCGACGTTAAAATATTGAATCACACACGTATGTTGCGAACTATTAACTCACCAACTTTAAACCACTTGTGATCATCCTAATATTATTTTAATAATCTAATATAAGATCTAAAGAACGTAAGACAAAAGAAAAATAATGATTGTTTTTTAAATGAATATGAATATATTAACATGGGTCAAGTTATTCTACAAATGCTTCTAATTGTAAGAAGTGTAAGAAGGATTTATAGAGTGACAAGTGTCCAATAACATAAAACTAAACCCACTATATCACCACCAAAAACCTAAACACCCACCTCCACCCCACCCCATCACCACCCAAAAACCTAAACCCCCCACCCCCAAAAACCTAAAAAAAACCTAACCCCCCACCCCCCGGGCAATAAAAAACAAAACAAAAACTATACCTCACCAAAAAAAAATAACCCAAAAAACCTAACCCCCCCCCCCCCCCCCCAAAAAAACCTAAAAAAAAACTAACCCCCCCCCCCCCCCCCCCCACACACACACACCCCAAAAACCTAAAAAAAATCTAAAAAAACTAAACACCCACTCCACCCCCCACCACCACCCAAAAACCTAAACCCCCACCCTCTCGGCAAAAAAAAAAAAATTTGGGTGGGTGATGTGGGGGGGGGGGGGGGGGGGGTTAGGTTTTTGGTGGTGGTGGATGTTTAAGGTTTTTTTTTTTTTTTTTTTTTTTTTTTTTGTAGTGGGGTTTTTTTGTGTAGTGGGTTTTTTTAGGTTATTGGACACTTGTCACTCCATAAATCCTTCTTACACTTCTTACAATTAGGATCCTTTGTATTTGATCCTAATCCATATTAACATTAAGACCATGTGTAGTGGTAATGCCCTTACCCTTGGGGTTTTGCGTCATGTGGCAGCCCAGTCAACAATGAGACATTATGGGGCGTTTTCTAAAATGGGTGTAGTGGGGATGTGAGACATTATGTTAAAAGAGGTGTAATAAAATTAAATAAAAAAACCATCAAAAACTCTTATTAGACAAACAAAAGGAAGATGAAGGATGATTGGCCAAACCTAATGAACCAAGGTTTGGAATAAAGCACGCTCCAAACGAATTTTGCCAAAAAAACACCCACGGGGGCGGCTTGTGGGGCGTGTTCCGGCGTTTTGTTTCAAAGAAACGCCCATAAATCATCGACTACGGATGGTCTAATTATAGTAGTTTGCAACAATATATAATTAATAACTGTAAATATCGTTTAATATATATAGGCCAGTTATTGTAAAAAATGGGTTAACGTACGTTGCGTACGAGATTCATTATCAACATGCGAAATTTGGTTTATAACATGCGATTTCCTCTTTTTTTATGTACATGCGATTTTCACTTTTTGGTAACATAACGTGCGATTTTGCCATCTCATACGCAGCGTACGTTAAGACATATTGTACGATATACTTTTTCTATATATACACGTGCGATTTCTCATCGCGTACGTAATGTACGTTAAGGCTAATTGTACGATATATTTTTTCTATATATATAGAGGCCAGTTATTGTACAATAAGGCTTAATGTACATTGCGTATGCGAGGCATTATCAACATGTGATTTTGGTATTATTGGACGTCATGCGATTTGGGTTATCTTTTATAACATGCGATAATGATTTTTGTATACACATGCGATTTTATATATACACATACGAGAATGGTTATTTTTTTGAACATGCGAAGTTCTGATTCCCCACATGCGATTTCATTTTATGAACGTGCGATTTCTAATCGCGTACGTAATGTACATTAAGGCCAATTGTACGATATATTTTCTCTCTCTCTCTCTCTCTCTCTATATATATATATATATATATATATAAGTGTATTGTACAATCTGGGTTAACGTACGCTGGGAAAATATAACGTGCGTGATTAGTTGTATAATATGCGTGATTAGGGTTTGTTTCAATTAACCTGGGATTGATCAATTGTTTGATCAATTTCGTCCAATTCGTTTCAATTTGTAACACCCCGAAAACGGATTTGGTAATCAAACTCCGTTAATACTAAAAGACGGGTAAAGTACCGTTAGCAGTAAAAATAACCCGGTAAATATTTGGATTTAAATAAGAAATCCTAATAATTTAAATACAAGCGAATCAAAGAATTAAGGAATTAAGTTTATAAGAGCCTGAGTCAACGGGATTTAAAATAAAACGGGTTTTTAACTCCCGGAACCCACTAAGTTAACTAGGTAAAATTAACCTAGTTAGTAATGGGTAATTAAATAATAAACTATAAGTCATAGTTTCATTTATGAATCTCTAAACATGAGGGACTAATATGGACAAGTGGGAAACTTGTTTTATTAAAACTATATATATATATATATATATATATATATATATATATATATATATATATATAGGGTAGGGTTCTAGAGTGAACACCAGTGTATTTGCGAACTGAGTGAACAAATCCTGGCCATTGATCTACACACGTGTATGGCCAGGATCTCATCATCAAATCGTAAAATACACTAGTGTATTTCAACATCAAATCCTGACCATTGATCTACACACGTGTATGGCCAGGATTAGTTCACTCAGTTCGCAAGCTACACTAGTTTTCACTCTTGAACCTAATCCTATATATATATATATATATATATATATATATATATATATATATATATATATATATAAAATACACACACACGCATTGTGTGCGTGTTCGGATCGACCAGGAGAAGCTCCATGGGAGCTCAAACCCTAACTTCAACAAATCAACAAAATTCAAGGTCAAATCTAGCCCGAATCGGATGCATGAACACGTATTAATGATCACCTAGTCGTGGGGATCACAAGGTATGTTGAAATTTATGATTTAGTGATACTTTGAGATTATGATGAACAATCATAATCGAAATTCTGGAATGAATGTTGAATCTATGAGTGTTATTGTGATTATATCTTGGTTTAGAAACAAACCCTAGTAGAAAATTTGATGAATTGTTGTCAAAACTAGGGATTTGGTAATTACCCTATTATGTGTTAAATGGGTTTATTGACAATATGATGAACACTCGGATTAGGGTGTTAAATTGATGAATATTGGTTGCTATGATATAAGTTCTTGATGTAGTTCATGAACACTAGACATAGAGGTTTGATTTTTATGTAAATCTTGGTGAAAATAATTAGTTATGAACTAGTTAGTAAATATGTAAAATTATGCACATTAGGTGTTTGTTAAAATGCCTAAATGAGAACTAAGTGTTGAAATTTAGAGTGAAAACGCGTATTTGAATGATATGGCAATTACGTGTGATGTGAAGTGATAAGGGTTCTAAATACTATGTCGATTTAGACTAAATGTTGTAAACCATGTGATTTAAAGTAGTTAACTTTGAATAAATTAAGTTGACTAAGCATGAAGTCGAACAGTAGCTTCGACATAGAAAATAAGTGATGTGGAATAGTCATGATTGTTAATGACTAATTTAACCGCCTTGTAAATGATTGACAATAGTTTGACGCGTAACAAGCTAGGTGAAAGCTTGGAGGAGGGAGCGGGTCAAACGGAGCAAGTACGGAAAGAAAAGCATGGCGTGGATGCGAGGTAAGTGTAATTTACACACTTATGTAGAATACTTGTTTATTCGGTACGTTGTAAACGTGATAACGATAATATTGGAAATATGGATTTTCGTTAAGATTACCTTGTAGTGTAATCTAATAATGAGGGAAAAAGGGCAAAAATGGAAATTGGTCAAGTGTCGACTAATGTAAATCAAGGTTAAAAGGATACCCATAGCGTAAGCCGAAATGGGTTGAATCTGTAAGAAAAGAGTTTAAAAGAAAAAGTGTATGGTAATAAAATCCGGGATGGGATGGATGTATGAATTGGAAATCAAAAACGGTGTTTTTGATTAAATAGATAACGTTGGGCATTTAGTCCAAACAGGTCGAATGGTGGTGATAACACCATTTGACAATATCGACTAATGTGGTTGTCAAGTCTTATGTTAACAGGACCGATTAGCAAATCGGATAATTGCGTCACCATTGATTGTGTGATAATGAAAACGAGGTATAAGTCGGGTCTATTTGTTAACCCGGGCCAGGTACGCATATATAGTCTTATAGTTAAAAGTGCAATGATTGGTCAAGTATTTAGTGAAAGTCCTTCATCGCAAGTTGAAGGACTAAAATCGACCAAAAAGCCCTTGATGGGTCAACCGGGCAAACGACCCTTAGAGGTTGTTTAAAAACTTATATTATGACCATGCAACCCTTGGGCGCGCATAAAAGTTGTAGTAATAAACTTTCTAGGGTTAAACGCCTTAAAGTGCGTCTTGCCGTAAAATGACATATCCAAGGGATAAAATTTGGAATAAGTATTTAAGCACGTTAAATCCACTACAATTATAATTGTGGTGGAAGACTATTCAATATAAATGGGTGGACTTATGTTGCATACAAGGGACGAACGTAAATTAAGCTTAAAAGTACATAAATACCCTTAACGGGTCAAAACAAGCATTTAAGCGTAAACGGGATTTTATTATGTAAGAAACCCGTGATTTGAGATTAATATGATTGTAGATATTGAAATAATGAATTTCATGAGTTTAAAGGTTAAATAAACATGTTGGTGTGATAAAATCATGAATGGGTCAATATTTGGTAAAAAGGGTAGTAAGCCGAAGACTTAAAAGTCTGAGATTATTTTAATCCGGATGTCGGATTTTAACTCCATAAGATGGAGAATTAAATTACGGACGCGTAGGAAAAAGAATCGGGTAAACGGATTAAAAACGAGAGAGTTATGCTCGTTTTCGTGAAATCGGGTTAAGCTGGGAACGTACAGCAACTGTTAAAGCATCAGGCTGTGAAAACAGGGGCTTGGCGTCATGCGAAGCCCCTTGTTCCGGGAAAAAAATTATTTTGTTGTTGTTTGACCCATGTAACTTGTTTATACTGATTATTTAACTATCAAAACTAACTTTTAAGTTGGTTTTGATTATAGGTGATCGCCAAGAGTGCCCGGATGAAGATCAAGCTCGATGAGGAACCGAACACGATAAAATTAAACACTTGAGATTAAAGCTTCCACACGGCGTTACGTCATAACTTTTAAACGACGAAATTGTTTATATTATGTTGAAAACTTTTAAGTTGTAAAAGTTTTAGATTACTCGTATTTTCTAAGCATACTTAATCGTAATTACATGTTTATTTTCGTTATTTGTATGAAAACCTATGAAATAATAACAAGGGTGTTACAAGTTGGTAATCAGAGCTCAAGGTTGTTGACAAAATGTGTTCGGTTCGAGGCTTGATCGCAAATCCGGTAAGTACATGTATATAGTAATGATTTAGTATGATTAAAGTGTTGAAGAACAACACATAGGGTTATCGTGTAATACACGTTACATCAATCAAATCAATAAAGGATAGATATAGTCAATGAAATTACGTGTGCTGACACGTATAGTGGAAAAGCCTTGTATTATAATACGGGCGATTATTGATGACGACACTACTAACTTTTGTGAATGTTTTAATTGAAGGACACTCGCATCTGAAGATGACGAGAGTTGGACAAATTACGGATATGAGGATGAAACGGTCCGATGTATGACAAGCAAAGCATACTCATCAAGGATCTAAATCGTGTAGTGATCACGAACAAGGTTAACGGAAAAAGGAGAGCCTGATAGAGCAAGCATTATCAGGTGCACGTTTTAAATTATTGCATAAATAAGTAATATGCAACAAATATGTAGAAATTGAAAGTTGCATATGTAGATTAAAAACTTGGAAAAACCTGAATAGAAAATGTATTTGGGATATTGTTTCCAAGAGAAACAAATAAAGGCATTACTTACATAGGGCGTGATGTGAAAACTATGAAAAGGTCATGCGTGTCATGTGTTAATCGCTTACTCTGGCCAAGTAAGTAGTGGCATATGATACCATGAACTTCTTATAGCGGACGCATTTACATCCGATGTAGTAAGGATGGGGTGAATGGGACAAATTAAAAAGTACCCAAATGAAACAAATGAACAAAATAGTTGATAATAATGTAAACGCACAGCCGGGTGACGGAAGCGTATTACATTAGGATAATGAGCCCGAGAGAAGGGACAAGGATTAATGTAAATGATGATATAAATGAATGATCAAAAGAAAAATTCACGAAAATAAGTCATCTTGGACGAAAGGGCCATGGTGAACAAAATGGGCAAGTAAAACCAAAGTATTAACGATCCGCCGGGTAAAAAAAAAACAAAGGTGTTGCCCACACGAAAAGAATAATCAAGATTGTTAACTTTAGTCGTAGTAAAGCAAGGATAATGATGATAATCGTCACTCATAATTAATGAGGCCGCCAATGGCGGTCACATAAAAGATAAAAGATATGGTCGAATAAAAGCGACGGATTTCGCTAAGATGACCAAGTAAATCGAAACAAAGTCTTAATGCATACCGGAAGAGGGTGCAATGATAACGATTTCGGTAAACATCCGGTTGATGGGTAAGGAATTAAACGCATGCGTAGACTGAGAAACAGGAACGTGAAATAGAAAGTCAAAAGACTCGGAATATGAGTCATGACTAAAAGATGACAAGACTTTTCACAAACATAAATTTTGGTAATTATGTTCAACCATTTCAAAGTTGGACGGGTCAAATAAAGAACGAAGTTTGACATTTATAAGTGATGAAAAATTCACCCAAAATGAGTCAAACGAGTCAATTAAGGAATAACGCTTAATATAATAGGAAAACGCAAACCGGTGAAACCGGAAAGCTAAAAACAATAAGATAGAAGGACCCGGGTAATGGGTTGTAAAGGAGTATAAGTATGAACCGGGTAACGGTAAGCGTAGGACAAACCGAAGTGTAAATGACATTAGAAGTCGTAAAGTAGGAAAGATAGTCCTAAAGTAAACAAATGAAACCTTAGACTACGGTCAAGGTCAACTAAATTTTAAAAGCAAAATTAAATGATTCCAAACATAACAAAGGATGTTTTAAAGCTATATATGTATAAATATACAATTGAATAAAGACTATAATAAATGATGATCTACGGGATCATCATAACCTACGGGATACTAATTAGTGTAAAGGTCTACGGGGCCAAAATGACCCACGGGTCATGAATTGAAGCAAAGGGATCATAAGGGCCTCGCCTTAAAGAGGTGAAAGCTTAAGGAAATAGCCTACGAGGTTAAGTGAAGGAACCTACGGGTCAATAGTGTAAGGTGAGGGAACTTGTTACGATTCCCCGCGTAAAACGAGAATGGAAAACAATAAATTATGAGTTGTCAATTTCCTTGATATGAGTAATTGACATAGTTAAAAAGAAAAACGTTAGACTAAAATTCAGTTTTAGTAAGAAATAACATTTTTACAAATATAAATTCTGATAGGAAATTGAATAGTAAGCATGAAAGATTCAAGTCTTGACGCTGATAGGCGCAAGACGATATATTCAAAAAGTGATCTTTTCGAAAATGAAAGGTAGATATATAAATTAAACATGATGCGACACGATCACGGTTAAGAAATGTAATGTGAAGTAGAATCGCATTATAACCAAGCGAGCGGTAAAAAGTAACTGGACTAATAAGTCTATATAGTTAGACCGGTGAAGGTCAGCAATTCAAATCGAGAAATTTGGTTTGCTCGAAAGTGGAGGATTCGGAGTAACTGAACCGAATAAATGAATTTGAAAACAAAAGAAATAGTTGCTAAAAGTGAAAAATTTCACTAAAAACCTTTAAATGGGTCAAGGTAACGGATTCACCAAGAGTTCGATAATATATAAAAGCGATGGATATCGCTAAGTTAACTAAACTAGTAGAAATAACAGAATTACGTTATTTCAAGTTACATTATGTCGTATGAGGTACGTAGATGTTCTGTAACCAAAAAGATATTACCATAATTTTTCTGGTAATACTAACAATTGGTTAAAGTATGAGTAATGCTTAAAAGATTACTCAGGTCAAGCGCATTGAGTTTAGAACTCGATGAACTATGTAAGAAAGGTTTCGAGGACGAAACCTCTGTAAGGGGGGTAGACTTGTAACACCCCGAAAACGGATTTGGTAATCAAACTCCGTTAATACTAAAAGACGGGTAAAGTACCGTTAGCAGTAAAAATAACCCGGTAAATATTTGGATTTAAATAAGAAATCCTAATAATTTAAATACAAGCGAATCAAAGAATTAAGGAATTAAGTTTATAAGAGCCCGAGTCAACGGGATTTAAAATAAAACGGGTTTTTAACTCCCGGAACCCACTAAGTTAACTAGGTAAAATTAACCTAGTTAGTAATGGGTAATTAAATAATAAACTATAAGTCATAGTTTCATTTATGAATCTCTAAACATGAGGGACTAATATGGACAAGTGGGAAACTTGTTTTATTAAAATATATATAAAATACACACACACGCATTGTGTGCGTGTTCTGATCGACCAGGAGAAGCTCCATGGGAGCTCAAACCCTAACTTTGATGTCTGTCGTTAGTGACATGCAAAAACCGAAATAAACTAGGTAGCTAGAGTAAGTCGGATATCGAACCAGAGGAGGATTGTGGAAAGTGTCGAATGAAAAGTATTAATTAATTACTACTGAATTGGAAAATCGGTGTGATTGATTATAAGAATTATCTAAATTAACAAATAAAATTGAGAAAAAGATTGAGTTCTAATAAACAATGATAAGGAAAGGTGATCACTCCGGGATTCAGATTGTGTGATTAACTAATAACTTAGCTGATTGTCATATTGGATACTATTGGTTAAACGATATAATTATCAACTATTCATGCAATGAATAATTATTCAACCAACAAAGTATAATCGGATTTAAACGGATTTATGTCTCTGTCTATCACACAGGATTCGTTTGTCAAACGAATTATAAAAACGCAAGTAAAGACCGTCTGTCACACGGTTACAATCCAAACTCAATACATAAAACAATAAACCAAATCAATAGTGTCTTACACAATCATTCACCCGAAGTGTCCACAAGAGATTTAGCCGCTCATGTCGGTTGATTGATCTTCATAGCCTTCTCTATCCTCTCATCTCTTCGTCAAACCTCTGTCTGCCGTCGAGATATCTGTGTATATCGATGATGATTACGTTGTGTGTTTACTATTCGGCCCAATCCAAAGCTTCACGTGATGCTGGATTCTAAATGATGATGTCGGCCCAAGAAGGTGTTGATGATAAAGAAAGTGTATTGTGGCTGCTCTCTTTCGTGAATAATGGAGCCCAATATTGATTATGTTAAAGGTCCTCCATCCCACATGATTGATGCCCATTGTGTGGCGGCCCAATCAAAGAAGTCCAATCAGCATGGCTTTAAAGAGAGTTAACACTCTCTAATTTGTGTCCCCCACATTCACGTGCTCCCTCAGAAGTCTAGCCGCCAAAAATCAATCAGTCCAAGTTTGCATGTGCAGCCTCCAATTAATGATAATGTGATTTCATGTTATTGACTTTTGTTTTTGCCTGCTGCCATCGAAAGTCCCCCTTGTGCACATGACTTTTGATGATGTGTGGATCATTTGATGTAGTTTTTAATTCCTTTTAATTGCTTTCAACATAATATATCACGCACATCTTCATGTTTAGCCGTAGGCTACGGCTTATACCGTAGTTTACGATTCAGACCTTCTGTTCACTTATTAATTTCCAGCCGTATGCTATGCTTCACTTCCGTAGACTACGTTTCAACTTTAGATAAAATACCCAAAGGCCCCAGGACTTTATTGTTCCGCGTTCCTTGTTCCTTTGAGCTATTTTTCGACCCGAAGAACTCTCGTTTAACGTGATATCTCTTTAATAATTATCCGCGCTTGTCCCGTTTCATCACTAAGCTCGCTAATTTTACCGGTTTAAGCCGATTAACCTGTAAAACCACACACTTGCGTAGTTAACACATTCAACGCACATAATCACGTAAAACACAATAAAATGCGTATTATAAGACAAGTTAGCACACGGTTTTCACACTCTCCATCACATCCCCACACTTATCATTGATTGTCCTCAAGCAACCGTTACAAACATTACTCACCTTATTAACAAATCACCATTAAATTCCTTACCAAATCAACAGTTTAAGGTCCCAAGTCATACCCGTCCCATAGACTGACACAATCGAGGTTGACAATCTGACAAATAAATAATACGCATTTAAAACAATTTAAGACTTACCTAACTAAAACTAACATGCTTATATTACTACACACATGCCACACGCCCCTCACAATGATCACTCCTCTCGGCTCAATCAAGACTAGCGTGTAATGTGCTAGTATATATATCACTCAAAACCAAATATGCGACCTTGCAATCATAAGCTTGTATAGCAATCACACCTCCACTGTATCAATTAACGTAGCACAAATCAAAAGGACTTTTGGGTTTTGGGTTAAGGGTAAAGGTAGGGAAATATTTTTGGCTTTTTATGTTTAGATGGCGAACACAAAAGAATACCAAACCATGACAACTTCATTCACAATAACTACTAATACTTTGGTTGATTTTCAACCCATTTATTTAACACGAACATAACAATGATTTTTGTTTTCTTTTTCTTTCTTTCTTTTTTCTTTTTTTTTTCTCTTTTTTTTCTTTTTTTTCATAACATACTTCTAAACATACTTGTCATTCATAGTTGGTATTCAAACGGGTCAAACAAGGTGTAACAAACGAAAGGTGAAAGGCTCAACATGGTTAAATAAGGTGGGTGAAATCAACAATCAACATATAACACAACGAAGGAATCCTAATGCCTTTATCATTTATGTGTAAACGCTAAAGCACAGTCTCGGCACGTATCAAACCACACAAGTTCTAACACAAAGCAACATATGGCCTACACTCAGCAAATGAACATGTATAGTAATTCAATTAACAATCTAGTAGGCTCAAATATCTCACCGAACAAAAGGAATATAGGTTGCCGACACATAGCATGTGTAATTCCTAAAGCATGTTACCCCTAGTTAGGCATCTCTTCTCAACTATCATCTAAAACTTGTCAGAAATACTCTCATGAAACTTAAAGGGACAACCATGACTAGGGATCTAAGTTAGTTTAATATCAGTAGGAATCCTTTGGCGATTGAAAATGTTGGTTTTCATGTAGTTCAAGCATACTTGAGACAAAAAAAATTTCAAAATTTTTCAATTTTAGCCCAATTTCAACCCTTCAAGCATTTAAGACCAATAATCTTACCAACCCTCTCTCGAGTTACCGCATCCCCACACATTGTCCCCAATGTATGGTGCAATTTATACTCTAAACTCGAGAGATACCACCCGCAAACCATGAACGGCTAATAACCAACTCGACTCAACACAAGGAAACCACTCCCAACACAAAAATTTCACACCACCAAATACACGAAAACAAATAAAACACAAGATAGATAAACACATGCACCTGATCAGAAAACAAGTGAGTGTTTGTACTGGTGTAGCTGCTGCGATCTAACCGGAACATACGCCCCTCATGGATTCTTTGAGATCTCACCGGGGATGTTGCCAAACATCCCCACACTTGATTCATTGCATCCGTGAAGATGGAACGTAGAAACCTGTCAAAACACAAACACACCAAAACGAAACCAACAAAGGTACAGTACTCTACATCCTCGGGCTGCCTCCCGAGAGCGCTAAGTTTAAAGGTCTTCAGCCAGACCGTACCTGCTATGCGCTACGGTGGTCTCAATGCACACTTACCCCTTGTATTTCCCATGAATGCACGGAAATTTACATGCCATCTCCATAGATTTGTAAGTATAATTGGCATGTTCAGACTGCACCTGCAGGTTTCGTTAATCCACTTCACGAGATACACACCGATGTCTTGTGGCTTCACCCTTTTCATCTTCTTCCTCGAACCCTCTTCCCCACACTTGTTAATTGGAATGCTTGATATGGGAAGAGGTTCGGTACACATATTCATCTCCTCAGACTGTTCTGCCTCTTCATCTGCACACACCATCTGCTCCACTAGTGACTCTTCATCAGATAAAGGACTCATTGGTGTGGTATTATCCTCCACAACCTCCTCCTTCATGTGAGAATAATCTCTAATGTCATCAGGTAATGGTGAAAGGCGTTGTTCTATTTCTATCTTCATTTTTAAATTCTGACACTTAGAAACTAAACAGCTGATTCGATCTTCATCGGAAAGGTTGGGTGCTAATAAATACTGCTCGAGTTTGGACAAACTCGCTTCCAACATAGCAAGCTTTTTCTCCTCCTCGGTCTGATAAGCATACACACCCTCGGGCTTAGAATATTCATCGGGATGATACTGTCGGTATCCCTGATACGGTGTTGAGATGTACGCTTCCATCATTTTTTTATTCCAATACTCTGAATTTTCCAAATACACCGCGCACACATCATCATAATAAGAAGTATGGTCACGACCGCAACAGAAACATTGTCCATCCGTCCTTGGTTCATAATAAGCATCATCGTCCCGATCCCATCCGTCAGAGTAATAATCATCCTCCACCATTTTATCAGAATCATAGAAATATGGTGGAGGGGAAGGAGTACCATAGCAAGGCATCGATGGTTCTTCCAATTTCGCTCTTTCCCGTTTAAATCGGGCCTCATGGCAACCGATACACGGGTGAAGTGGTTCCTTGCACAAAATGCATCTAAGAGAGCTGCAGAATATTGTAAGATCTGTCATCCTGCATAAACACAAAAACACAAGCACCACGCATAAATCTGAACAAAACAAAACAAAACAAAACTGACACTATTTTTGGATTTTTTTTAATTATTTAAAAAAAAAAACTAAAACTAAAACTTAACACTAAACACTTTGCGCACGCCTCCCCGGCAACGGCGCCATTTTGATCTCTATCCTCTCCTCTTTTCGTCAAACCTCTGTCTGCCGTCGAGATATCTGTGTATATCGATGATGATTACGTTGTGTGTTTACTATTCGGCCCAATCCAAAGCTTCACGTGATGCTGGATTCTAAATGATGATGTCGGCCCAAGAAGGTGTTGATGATAAAGAAAGTGTATTGTGGCTGCTCTCTTTCGTGAATAATGGAGCCCAATATTGATTATGTTAAAGGTCCTCCATCCCACATGATTGATGCCCATTGTGTGGCGGCCCAATCAAAGAAGTCCAATCCGCATGGCTTTAAAGAGAGTTAACACTCTCTAATTTGTGTCCCCCACATTCACGTGCTCCCTCAGAAGTCTAGCCGCCAAAAATCAATCAGTCTAAGTTTGCATGTGCAGCCTCCAATTAATGATAATGTGATTTCATGTTATTGACTTTTGTTTTTGCCTGCTGCCATCGAAAGTCCCCCTTGTGCACATGACTTTTGATGATGTGTGGATCATTTGATGTAGTTTTTAATTCCTTTTAATTGCTTTCAACATAATATATCACGCACACCTTCATGTTTAGCCGTAGGCTACGACTTATACCGTAGTTTACGATTCAGACCTTCTGTTCACTTATTAATTTCCAGCCGTATGCTATTCTTCACTTCCGTAGACTACGTTTCAACTTTAGATAAAATACCCAAAGGCCCCTGGACTTTATTGTTCCGCGTTCCTCGTTCCTTTGAGCTATTTTTCGACCCGAAGAACTCTCGTTTAACGTGATATCTCTTTAATAATTATCCGCGCTTGTCCCGTTTCATCACTAAGCTCGCTAATTTTACCGGTTTAAGCCGATTAACCTGTAAAACCACACACTTGCGTAGTTAACACATTCAACGCACATAATCACGTAAAACACAATAAAATGCGTATTATAAGACAAGTTAGCACACGGTTTTCACACTCTCCATCAAACTTCAACAAATCAACAAAATTGAAGGTCAAATCTAGCCCGAATCGGATGCATGAACACGTATTAATGATCACCTAGTCGTGGGGATCACAAGGTATGTTGAAATTTATGATTTAGTGATACTTTGAGATTATGATGAACAATCATAATCGAAATTCTGGAATGAATGTTGAATCTATGAGTGTTATTGTGATTATATCTTGGTTTAGAAACAAACCCTAGTAGAAAATTTGATGAATTGTTGTCAAAACTAGGGATTTGGTAATTACCCTATTATGTGTTAAATGGGTTTATTGACAATATGATGAACACTCGGATTAGGGTGTTAAATTGATGAATATTGGTTGCTATGATATAAGTTCTTGATGTAGTTCATGAACACTAGACATAGAGGTTTGATTTTTATGTAAATCTTGGTGAAAATAATTAGTTATGAACGAGTTAGTAAATATGTAAAATTATGCACATTAGGTGTTTGTTAAAATGCCTAAATGAGAACTAAGTGTTGAAATTTAGAGTGAAAACGCGTATTTGAATGATATGGCAATTACGTGTGATGTGAAGTGATAAGGGTTCTAAATACTATGTCGATTTAGACTAAATGTTGTAAACCATGTGATTTAAAGTAGTTAACTTTGAATAAATTAAGTTGACTAAGCATGAAGTCGAACAGTAGCTTCGACATAGAAAATAAGTGATGTGGAATAGTCATGATTGTTAATGACTAATTTAACCGCCTTGTAAATGATTGACAATAGTTTGACGCGTAACAAGCTAGGTGAAAGCTTGGAGGAGGGAGCGGGTCAAACGGAGCAAGTACGGAAAGAAAAGCATGGCGTGGATGCGAGGTAAGTGTAATTTACACACTTATGTAGAATACTTGTTTATTCGGTACGTTGTAAACGTGATAACGATAATATTGGAAATATGGATTTTCGTTAAGATTACCTTGTAGTGTAATCTAATAATGAGGGAAAAAGGGCAAAAATGGAAATTGGTCAAGTGTCGACTAATGTAAATCAAGGTTAAAAGGATACCCATAGCGTAAGCCGAAATGGGTTGAATCTGTAAGAAAAGAGTTTAAAAGAAAAAGGGTATGGTAATAAAATCCGGGATGGGATGGATGTATGAATTGGAAATCAAAAACGGTGTTTTTGATTAAATAGATAACGTTGGGCATTTAGTCCAAACGGGTCGAATGGTGGTGATAACACCATTTGACAATATCAACTAATGTGGTTGTTAAGTCTTATGTTAACAGGACCGATTAGCAAATCGGATAATTGCGTCACCATTGATTGTGTGATAATGAAAACGAGGTATAAGTCGGGTCTATTTGTTAACCCGGGACAGGTACGCATATATAGTCTTATAGTTAAAAGTGCAATGATTGGTCAAGTATTTAGTGAAAGTCCTTCATCGCAAGTTGAAGGACTAAAATCGACCAAAAAGCCCTTGATGGGTCAACCGGGCAAACGACCCTTAGAGGTTGTTTAAAAACTTATATTATGACCATGCAACCCTTGGGCGCGCATAAAAGTTGTAGGAATAAACTTTCTAGGGTTAAACGCCTTAAAGTGCGTCTTGCCGTAAAATGACATATCCGAGGGGTAAAATTTGGAATAAGTATTTAAGCACGTTAAATCCGCCACAATTATAATTGTGGTGGAAGACTATTCAATATAAATGGGTGGACTTATGTTGCATACAAGGGGCGAGCGTAAATTAAGCTTAAAAGTACATAAATACCCTTAACGGGTCAAAACAAGCATTTAAGCGTAAACGGAATTTTATTATGTAAGAAACCCGTGATTTGAGATTAATATGATTGTAGATATTGAAATAATGAATTTCATGAGTTTAAAGGTTAAATAAACATATTGGTGTGATAAAATCATGAATGGGTCAATATTTGGTAAAAAGGGTAGTAAGCCGAAGACTTAAAAGTCTGAGATTATTTTAATCCGGATGTCGGATTTTAACTCCATAAGATGGAGAATTAAATTACGGACGCGTAGGAAAAAGAATCGGGTAAAACGGATTAAAAACGAGAGAGTTATGCTCGTTTCCGTGAAATCGGGTTAAGCTGGGAACGTACAGCAACTGTTAAAGCATCAGGCGGTGAAAACAGGGGCTTGGCGTCACGCGAAGCCCCTTGGCATCACGCGAAGCCCCCTGTTCCGGGAAAAAAATTATTTTGTTGTTGTTTGACCCATGTAACTTGTTTATACTGATTATTTAACTATCAAAACTAACTTTTAAGTTGGTTTTGATTATAGGTGATCGCCAAGAGTGCCCGGATGAAGATCAAGCTCGATGAGGAACCGAACACGATAAAATTAAACACTTGAGATTAAAGCTTCCGCACGGCGTTACGTCATAACTTTTAAACGACGAAATTGTTTATATTATGTTGAAAACTTTTAGGTTGTAAAAGTTTTAGATTACTCGTATTTTCTAAGCATACTTAATCGTAATTAGATGTTTATTTTCGTTATTTGTACGAAAACCTATGAAATAATAACAAGGGTGTTACAAAAATTTTTTCGTTTCAGTTCAAATTGGCCATTGTTCGGTCAATTTCATCGAATTGTGTTCAAAATCATATTTGATTTTGAAAATTTTCATCAAAATGACGACTTGAAATCAGACCGTAGAACAGAGGATGTAGGAACATGACCAACATGCGTGATTATAGGTTCAACATGCGTGATTATGGTTCCCAACATGCATGATTAGGGTTTTTGAGTTTTATAACGTGCGTGATTTCCCAGCGTATACATCGTACGTTAAGGAACATTGTATGTTAACCAACCCCTATATATATATATATATATAGGGTTAGGATTTAGAGAAAACGGGGGAAAGTGTGAGAACGGTTATGGATCGTCAAATCAAAACAATCCATGGACTAGATTGCGCGGTGGTGTTTTCGTAAATAACATCAATTTTATTATGTGGGACGCGCTTCATTAAGGGTAAAGGGGCTTTTTACGGTTTACCGCTCAAATTCAAAACGCCAACAAAAATGATAATACGCCATTCAAAAAAATAAAACACCATTAAATACAAAAAAGCCAAAAATTAGTGATAAAACGTGTTGGAGATTACAGGAAGAGGAAACAACACAGTAACTGAAATTCAGTTATTAACATTTATTAGAAGAAATTTCCTCCTAAATTACGCGCCAAAAACATCATTATATAAACGACGTAAAATATCGCTTCCATAATCACTTCAATCTATCATTCTGCAAAAAAACATCTTTTACCAAAAATGCCAATTTAACCAAAACGCCAAAAATGGCAACCATCGTTTGGTGGAGATACACTCTAGCAACCAGGCGATTCGTCCTGCGTTTTGACAACAGAAGGAAGGTGTATGTTTGGACGATTAAGGCAATTTTGAAGATGGAAGAAGAGGTATAGAGGGGTATCCTATCTCTTGGCATCGCTCTGGATAACGAATGCCATGAAACACATATGCTTATGAAAGCATTAACAAGGAAATTTGGACCAATCAAAGCAGATGGAAAGCCGGACCCTGTCATGACATCATGGCGTTTTGATGATGAAACAGACATGGTGACCGTTATATACGACAGCGGAGAGCAGGAAGACTACCTGCTTGAAAACATTATGACAAAGCAGAGGCTTTGGTTCATTGAAGAATTACACAACGCCACTTGTTTGAACACAGACATGGACTCAAAAATGGCGTTAATGCAAGACATGTTCAAATGGAGGCTTCAGAATCTTCAGGAACAAGAAGCCGATGAAAGTTAAGGTGATGACATGGATGAAGGTCTAGATGAAGACTCCGAGGAAGAAGATGACGCAAGTGATGGATACTTCTCGGATAAAGAACCTTCTGAAGAAGAGTTTTAATTTTTTTTTGTTAGTTTTCTTCTGTGTAATCTTTTTTTTTTCTTAAGATAATTAAATGATATATTTCTCTATTTAGTTGCAAAACGCCAAAAAATACTACAAAAAGTTATTGGTTACAAAACGCCAAAAATAATAAAAAAATATTTTTCCTGCTTAATATTTTCTCTGTTATTGTATTTTGTCATCTTGGTCTGCATATTTAAAAAAAATGCCAAACTTGGAAGATGTGACGTCTATCACCCTAGAACTGATAAAGATGAACAAAACAGTAAATACACACAGTAACTGAAAAGACGATTACTTTATTACTATCATTTATTATAATAAAAAATCTCGCCTAAACTACGCGCCAAAAAACTCCTATAAGAGAGGGGTCTCTACACAATGAATTGATCACACCTAGAAAAACAAACGCCATGTTCCCTAGAAACCACTTACTTTAAAACGCCAAAAAGTTAGTTAAAAAAACCACAGATGGCAAAGCTTTCACTGAATGTATTCTTCTCTGAGGGGGTTATCTCTATAATATTTTTCTGAATGAGATGGACAAATATTCAAGAAAAAGAGACTGATGACAGTGATACGTCATCATGTGAGCTTTGTTCTTGATGACTATATGCATAGCATGAAGAGATCAACACAAGTGTAAAATGCTATTTTGGACTCCATCATTATAAATAGCATTCAAGCAAGAGTTGATCTTCAATGACATGCCATCAAACAAGAATATCACACCAAAAAACAGGATGCCACTAACAAGCTTCGTCTAAAAAAGACGGGGTTTATGTAGGAAAGTTGGCATCTAGCTAAGGTATTCAAATGTTCAAAACGCCAAAACAAATTCAAGATGAAGAGGCTGATGACAGTGAAGATTTGGATGAGAAATTAGATTACCATTTTTATTTTTTTTCTTTTTCATTTTATATTGTTTTGTTATCAAATTATCTGTTGTTTGTAATCTAATTCTCTACAAATAAAATATATTATTATATAAAACGCCAAAAACTACAAACACCAAAACACTAGTAGTATGAAAACTGTGAGAACAGGTGCTGGCAAAACACCTTGTCAATGTATTAAACGTCAAAAAATTGACTAAACGCCATAAAAAACATTTGGTCTTATTGTAATCTTATGAAAATATTAACGACTCGTAGTGAATTATTATACAACGCCACAAAACGCCAAAAAAATTGACCAGAGAAATGCTATAACGCCAAAAAAATTATCTATGTGACACAAAAACAATTAATTCAACGCCAATTAGTTAATAAATACAATTAATGCCAAAATAATCTTAGACACAAAAATTGAAGCAGCATGTTACGCATAATTGGGAAAATAAAAGAAGATTGAAAAGATAAAAAACCCCTCATGCCCTGATCATATCCCGCGCCACGTGTTGGGACAGGATGCGTTCTCACCATTCTCACACTTTGGGGCGTTTTCTCCTGATCCCGTACACACACACATATACATATATATATATATATATACATATATATATATATAGGCCGATTAACGTACAATAGCTCTTATCCTACATTATGTACGCGATGCCCACAGCCGTACGATCTTCAATCGATCAACGCAAGCGAAACTAATTTATATGATTAAATTAATCACATTAATATATTTAAATCATAACGAAAAGGTTAAATTCGTCATTGCGAGATCATAAATCTCTGTAACTGATCGAAGAAAGTTCAAAATCAACCCCTAAATCAATTTCAAAAACATGAAATTCTTCTTCCCCAACCTCCCTTCGTTCCTTTTGGTGCGATTTCATTATAAGATAATAAGAGATACTGATTTGGGAGTTGTAAGGGACAAACAGAACAAGACTAACAACGATTGACCAACAATCGAAGAAGATGAATCCAGGTTATTGATTATTGTAATATGCGAATTCTGAATTAGGTACGCATTCCTCTTCAGGGTTAGCGACGTACTCCTTATCTGAATTAGGGATGTACTCGATTTCCGCAAGTAGTTCAGTTCCAGTCTTCATTCGTCCATGTCAATGGTCCATCAAACAGGAGGAGAGTGGTTTGCACGATGTACAAGTTCAACTAAAGGCGGAGGGTTTGCAGGGTGTATAAATTCAACCGAAAATGGATACCTTTTACCCATATTTGAGATAAGAGTGTGTAGGTTGAATTATGCGTGAATTTAATACTTGACCCTTGAGAGTATGCATGGATATTGGATACCGACCGCATAAGCATGGCTGTGTAATTGCAACATGCCCCGATAACATGTAAATGCACATAACTGTGTGGTAAGTGCTTGTATTTTGCTGGCAACAATGTTGATTACCTAAATCCAACCATTTGCATCAAGGTTCCATAACATGTGGATGCACATAACTATGGTAATTGCTTGCATTCTACTTGCAACAAGGTTGATTCCCTAAATCCAAACCACTTTGCAGCAATGTTGTATTCTGCTGGCGTATGTGTGGTAAGGTGAAAGTGGTAAGTTGAGTGTGTTTATAATTTGATTTTGGAAGGAAAGAACTTAGATGTACAGGTAGGGACGCATATTACAAGAACAACATATGAGGGCATATTGGTCTTTTCAACGTCTATTTAACAGTAAAGTTTAATTTGTAACTATCAGGGGCTCACATTGTAGAAAAATTAAACCACAGGGGCTCAGGGGTTGAAATTTAGAGATTAGGGGCTCAATGTGTGTTTACCGGACAATGACAGGGATGCAAATTACACTTTCTTCTCTCTCTCTCTCTCTCTCTCTCTCTCTCTATATATATATATATATAGGGGACCGCTAAAATGAGAACCACCTCCAGTTGTAAGAACCGTGAGAACTACACCGTACGGGGCGAGGTGGACCAAATTTTTTTCATAAACGTAGATGCATGTATTATAAACACAATTGTAAAAAAAAATTCAAAGAAAAAAAAGTCGGGTGTGTAGTTTTGAGCACCCAAAGTTTGCGTTTACGGGACCCGTAAATTTTATTTAAAATTTACGGTACCCGTAAACACAAACTTGACAAACTTGTGGTGTTCAAAACTACACACACGACATTTTTTTTTGAATTTTTTTTACAAATGTGTTTATAATACAAGCATCTACGTTTATGAAAAAAAATTTTGGTCCAACTCGCCCCGGATCAAAAAGTTCTCACGGTTCTTACAACTGGAGGTGGTTCTCATTTTAGCGGTCCCCTATATATATATATATAGGGCATGGATGTATAGAAAACTTATTTCTACTAAGAAAACCTAGGAAACCCAATCTATGACCATTGATCAAGATCATCCAATGGCTCATAAATTTTGAAGCCTTTTTGAATTAAATTTAATAGAATGATGAGGTCAACAAAAGTACTTGAAGGGTATTTAGGTAAAATCAACCATAATTGTAGTACATTATATATATTATAATATTATGTGATTTGACATGCATTAAAGGAGGTGCACAAATACCTATAAGAACTAATCAAATACCCCCTCCTCATTTCAAACATTTCAAAATACTCAACCCAAATTCATCTCTTTCTCTCTCAAACAATCGATCTTCCCAAAACCCACCGGAGAAGAAAAGGGGCACCGGAGAAGATGATCTGACCGGAGAAGATAAGGGGCACCGGAAAAAGGTGTTTTGACCGGAGAAGATGATCTGACCGGAGAAGAAAAGGGGCACCGGAGAAGATGATCTGACCGGTAAAAGTTGTCGGAAATGGAAGAAAGCAAGAACTAAGTGCAGAAGCAAGTAAGTTTGGTTCGATTTTTTATCAGTAGGTGTTTTGATCGGTGATGATTTTTTCTTTTTTCCGATCGGTAGGTGTTTTGATCGGATAAATGTTGGGTTTTCTGTTTTTTCCGATGGGTAGGTGTTTTGGTCCGATCGGTGTGTGATTTGATCGGTGGTGATTTTTGTTTTGAATGAGACTAGAAAGTGTTAATGTTGGTTTTTATGTTTTTTTTTTCCAATCGGTAGGTGTTTTTTGGTCCGATCGATGGTGATTTTTGTTTTGAATGCGACTAGGAAGTGTTAGTTATTTTGAGTAGAAACAGTCTCGGGTTATTTATTTATTTATTTATTTTTTGATTGCCAACTTGCCAACTGCACGTTAAAACTACTGATTTGTAACATGTGTTAAACCCGTCTTGTTTACTGTCAAAAACATGTGTTAAACATGTCTTATATTTTTTTATCAAAAACATATTAGGTAACATGTGTTAGACCTGCCTTGCTTTCTGTCAAAAACAAATTAGGTAAACCTCTGATAATAGGGTACAAGTCCAAGGGCTCAAAAGCATATAAATATATTAGCGTAACATGTGTTAAACTTGTCTGATATTAGGGTACAAGTCAACGGACTAAAAAGCATATAAACATATTAGCGTAACATATGTTAAACCTTCTTATTAGGGTACCATGTGTTAAACCTCCCTGATTAGGTAAACATATTAGTGTAACATGTGTTAAACCTGTCTCATTTTTATCAAATGATGTAAACGTGTGTTAAACCTGTCTTATTACCATGTGTTAAACCTCTCCTATTAGGTAAACATGTTAGTGTAACATGTGTTACACCTGTCTTATTTTTATCAAATTATGTAACATGTGTTAAACCTGTATTATTTAACAAGTGTTAAACTTGTCTTATTTTTATAAAAATAGGTAACATATGTTAAACCTGACTTTATTTTATCAAAAACATATTAGGTTAATGAAATTAAGTAACATATGTTAAACCTGACTTTATCTTAACATATGTAACAAGTGTTAATGAAATTAAGTAACATGTGTTAAACCTGTTTTATTTGCAGCAACAAAGAGAGTAACAAGATCGCAAACTGGTAAGATACCAAAAAAGCGAAAGAAAGTAGACGAAGAAACGGACGATGAATGGGATGAAGAAAGAGAAGAAACGGACGATGAATGGGATAAATTATGGCCATAACCCAAAATACAATATGACCATTCTGGTCTTCTCTGTAATATGTTGGTGTCTTGATGTTAAATAATTATGGTGGGAAATGTATTTGGTTACCAGTTATCAGTTACATGTGTTATTAGTTAACATGTTTTATTCATTACCAATTGTAAGAAAAGTAGTAGACGAGCATTGGGTGGTCAACATATTGTTTCAATTGTAACCTTTGATACTAATTAACAAGTGTAACATGTGTTACACAGGATGAAGTAGAAAACAAGGTACATACCTTTAATGTTACTTGGAAACAATAAGCAATTGTAACATGTGTTACACATCTTACGTAAGTAAATGCAGTACATGGTGGAACATGTAAGTAACATGTGTTACATACGATGTAGTGAATAAAAAGAAGGCACATATATAGTGAATAACATACATATACATGTAACATGAGTAACATGTGTTACATACGATGTAGTGAATAACATACGTATACATGTAACATGAGTATATGCACCACAAAGGCATACACATGTTACATGTGTGTATGAAACACACTTGGCATATATAAAACACTTAGTATATGTAACATGTAACAGTCACTATTACATGAATGAACAACATGTTGACAAATGTAACAGTCACTATCCATTTCCGGTTGTTTTATCACCCTTTTGTGGTCATCATAACTATATGATGTTTCTAACCTTAAAAGCCTTGGTAGGCTGCCACTTTTAATGATGTTAAGGGTTACAGTTAATGTTATATTACCCTTTTCTGACATTATGGTTTACGTTTAATGTAGTAGTTTACAACAACTTTTAATGATGTTATTGTTTATTTTTAATGATGTTATGTGTTACATGTAATGTTATATTATGTTTGATGTAATGGTTTGAAGAACTAGATCATACCCTACATTCAACAATACTCCTCTTTGCGAGATGTAATACTTCTTCTGATTTTAAGAGAATCTCTTTATGTTAACATATGTAACACCTCTAGGGTTTTGGTTCCTGGAAGTTGTAATTAGCTACATATGTAGTAACAATGTTACACATGTTACTTACGGTAAGAGCGACCCTTTATTGGACAAAACAGGGCTGCGTATATGTAACACATATTTGTAACATGTGTTACACTAGATGGTAACACATGTATAGCCATGTTGCACATGTTATATAGTTGTTACATGTGTTACACTAGATGGTAACACATGTATATATAGTTGTAACACATGTTATATAGTTTTAACATGTGTTACACTAGATGGTAACACATGTTATATAGTTGTAACATGTGTTACACTAGATGGTAACACATGTATAGCCATGTTGCACATGTTATATAGTTGTTACGCATGTTATACAGAACCTGTACCATTTGTAACAGTCACTATTACATGAATGAACAACATGTTGACAAATGTAACAGTCACTATCCATTTCCGGTTGTTTTATCACCCTTTTGTGGTCATCATAACTATATGATGTTTGTAACCTTAAAAGCCTTGGTAGGCTGCCACTTTTAATGATGTTAAGGGTTACAGTTAATGTTTTATTACCCTTTTCTGACATTATGGTTTACGTTTAATGTAGTAGTTTACAACAACTTTTAATGATGTTATTGTTTATTTTTAATGATGTTATGTGTTACATGTAATGTTATATTATGTTTGATGTAATGGTTTGAAGAACTAGATCATACCCTACATTCAACAATATTCCTCTTTACGAGATGTAATACTTCTTCTGATTTTAAGAGAATCTCTTTATGTTAACATATGTAACACCTCTAGGGTTTTGGTTCCTGGAAGTTGTAATTAGCTACATATGTAGTAACAATGTTACACATGTTACTTACGGTAAGAGCGACCCTTTATTGGACAAAACAGGGCTGCGTATATGTAACACATATTTGTAACATGTGTTACACTAGATGGTAACACATGTATAGCCATGTTGCACATGTTATATAGTTGTTACATGTGTTACACTAGATGGTAACACATGTATATATTGTTGTAACACATGTTATATAGTTTTAACATGTGTTACACTAGATGGTAACACATGTTATATAGTTGTAACATGTGTTACACTAGATGGTAACACATGTATAGCCATGTTGCATATGTTATATAGTTGTTACGCATGTTATACAGAACCTGTACCATTTGTAACAGTCACTATTACATGAATGAACAACATGTTGACAAATGTAACAGTCACTATCCATTTTCGGTTGTTTTATCACCCTTTTGTGGTCATCATAACTATATGATGTTTGTAACCTTAAAAGCCTTGGTAGGCTGCCACTTTTAATGATGTTAAGGGTTACAGTTAATGTTTTATTACCCTTTTCTGACATTATGGTTTACGTTTAATGTAGTAGTTTACAAAAACTTTTAATGATGTTATTGTTTATTTTTAATGATGTTATGTGTTACATGTAATGTTATATTATGTTTGATGTAATGGTATGACCAACATCAAACAAAGGAATGTTAAGGGTTACAGTTAATGTTATATTACCCTTTTAACGTATGTAACACATGTGTACCAAAGTCATATGACCAACATTTTATCAGGTCATTCTTTGCTATTAGTTAGTTACCTCTCACATAGGTTACACATGTTACGTCCAACACCAGTTACAAATGTTAATCAAAACAAAACTCACTTGTCATCATGGGTTGTTAGTAATTGCACACATTACAATCATACTTAAAGGTAACAAAAATCTTTATAAAAACTTAAACATATAAAAATGATCCAAAACTATCATAAAGGTTACAAAAATCTAGCTACGCTTTGCGTCTTGATAACCATCTTTATCTTGAACATAAACATCCATTCACCTATGAACAAAACAAGTACATCAGTGTTAATCCCCTAAAGTTAAACTTATTAACACAAATGTAACTACAGGTATGTAACATGTGTTACGTGTTATACACGTGTAAAATTTTATTGTAACACATGTAACATGTGTTACCTCCTAGTATAACACACAATAACAGTTACTATTCAGATCAAAAGCCCAAACAAGCAACCAACCCAACAAAAAACAGTTACTATTCAGATTAAAAGCCTCAAACAAGCAACCAAACCAAACACAACTTTTTACCACAAAAATGATTTTAACACAAAAATGAAAACCTGCAAATTACATAAACATTTACCCATTTTTAGAACCATTTTAACAAAAGAATCATGTTCATCTCTAAAACATCCATTACACAAAAACCTATAAATAACCATTTTAACTAAAACATCAAGTGTGAAATGATTTTTCAAAATAAAATACTCAAGAGATTGTTGTTTCTCTCTCTAAAATAGCAACTTTCTCTCTCTAAAAACACTTACCGAATCTAGAAACCGTGTGATGAACACGATGAAGATCTTCAAACTTGCTTCTCTCTATGTGTTCTTGGTGTTCTTGATGAATATGATGAAGATTGTTGTTTCTCACTCTAGAAATCACCTTTCAACAAGCATCAGCACACCCGAGATGAAGATGACGACGTGAGATGAAGCATGAACACACCCGAAATCAGCTTTCAACAAGCATGAACACATCCGAAATAAACAAGATGAATATTGTTGTTTCTCTCTAAAAAACATTAGCTTTCTCTCTCTAGGAGAACAAGCCTGAAAATCAGCCATGGAAGATGGGAGAAAGCAAAGGTATTTAGGGTTTTGGAAGAAGAAACGAATGGGGGGAAATAAGAAAGAAAGAGATGCAAGTTCTGTATATTGTTGGTTTTAAAAAAGTGATGAAATGATGGGTAATAAATGACTTGATGGGATGGGGGAGATGGTGAAATGATGGCTTGAACAAATGACTATGCCCTTTTAACATGTGTTTAAAGATATGATGTGGATCAATCTTGACCACACAATTCAGGTTTCCCAAGTTTTCTAGATTAAATGGGTTTTCCATAGATACTTACACTATATATATATATATATATATATATATATATAGGGTCAAGATCATTTCAGAACTAAATTTTTTTTCAGAACTTATCAAAGCCATTCAATATTATGATCAATGGCTCAAAACAATAATGGCAGATATTTAATAAATAGAATATAGAGGATTTTGAATTAAAAAAATATGGGTAATATTGTAATTTCAACTTAACTCTGTTCATAACAACCCCTATAATTTCTCCTTTAAATCATCATTTATTTAATTTATCTCTCTTAAAATTAAACACACTGAGTAATTCTCCATTCCCTACTCAATGCACATCACCGTTCACTGATTTGCTCTCATTCTCTAGCATAAAATCTTTGATTATCTTATCTTTTATTTATTTATTATTACATTTTTGTTGTTTGTACTTATCTTTTACTTTAAATTTAATTTGCATTTTCTATTTGGTTCCGAACTTACGAGTTTTCAGGTTAATTAATGGATATTTGATAGATTTTGATCGAGATTTTGAGTTTCTTCTATTATTGTTGTTATCAGTTTTTTTTTATTCCGATCCACATCATATTTTTACAAGTTAATATGACTAGCTTGAAGATTAAAACATATGTAAAAAAATATGTTCACTATAATTGATGATGATTTTGAATATTTACATATATGCTAATAGTAAACTTACACATATGTATAACATTTACATATAAGTTAATAGACTACCAAATTGAAGATTTACATATATGTAAATACATAATTTGTTTGAAAATTGGATGATCAGTATAAAGATTTACATATATGTAATAGTTTGAAAAATAGATGATTAATGTAATAGTTTAAATAGATGTTCATATCCTAAACTAATTTGATCCTTAACATATGTGTAGTTATGTTAAAACGGAAGAGAGGAGAGACAAAAGATAAAAGTGAATTAGTTAAATTATTGAATTAAAAATATATTAATTGATAAATTACTATTATACCCTTTTTTATTTTATTTTTTATTTGTAAGGTTGAAATAAAATGAGTGGTCTACATTGGTTCTGTAAGTTCTTTCAAAAGTTGGGGTTCTGAAAAGAACTCAACCCTATATATATATACATACATATACATATATAGGGGATGACTATATAGAAAACCCTTAAGTTTTTAGAAAACTCTGGAAACTCAAATCTCCCCTCATTTTTACCCAACCTCCCGACATTTTTTTTTGAAAAAAATAACACATGTAATATACATGTTTTAAAGTGTTTTGGGCAAAAAAAAAAAACAAAAAAGCGCCGAAGGGATGTTTTAAAAAAAAATAAACAAATTTCAGCATGCTTCGGGTGACTAACATGTGTTAGGCACAAAAGGCAGAAACTTGCTGAAACTTTTTTTTTTTTAAAACATTCCTTCGGCGCTTTTTTGGTTTTTTTGGCCCAAAACTCTTAAAAACATGTATATTACATGTGTTATTTTTTTCAAAAAAAAAAAAAAAAATGTCGGGAGGTTGGGTTTTCTAGGGTTTTCTCAAAATAGAGGGTTTTCTATCTAGCTTTAGCCTACATATATATATACATATATATATATATATATATGTATGTATAGATTTTACTTAACCTCAACGATCATGAGGAAGGGACCCACCATAAACCATCCGGACCAAGTCCTCGGTGACGGACCAAACTTCCCGGACCGGCTTGCACACCACACTTTCAAGGCAAATCAAGTCTTTGAGGGTTGGTTTGGGATTTCGGACGCATCCACATGATCTGCAATGTGGATGCTCTAAGTACCCTTGGTTATAACATCCATTATCTATCAGATCAATGATTCTAATTAGTTTTCTTGGTTTTTTTAAAAACCAAGGTTATATATGTAAAGAGGTCTAGCTTAAATAAGAGTTTTAGGATAAAAAATATTAAATAAAAAATCAAGAGATGATCAAGAGTTGGTACAACATAAGGGGTCTGTCTTCAAATATACACCAGATTGTATCCAAACAATGAACAACAGCAACCCATGTTCATATCAAAATATCTTCATTTGATACTGAACACTAGGATCTGTTTTATTATTAATCATAAATCAATATATTTTCTTCTAAATCAATCAATCAATCAGAACTTTGATAAAACAATATCTCTCATGAATTCCTCAGGTGCTGCAATAAACAAACAAGAAGCAATATCTCAGATGATAAAAACACAAAAGGACCCACATTGGAACATGAGATGATCAATTTACTTATAAAGATACCATTTTTTTATATGATTTTTTGACCAAAATCAGTGGGAAAAAAAGATGATTGAAACATGAGATGATCAGTTTATTTGTAAAGAGATACTAGGTGTTTTTAAATGTTATAAAAGTACCTTTGCCACCTGTGAAAAGATTGAACTGCCCAACCGCCTGCCGGAGGAACATCTCGACCCCACTAACAATAATAGCGCCCGCAGCCTCGGCGTCTGTTAAAAGTGTAGTTTTTCTAGGGGTGTAAACAGCATCAAAGACAACAGAGTAATCTCTCAAGGTTTCCTAAAACAATAGAAAGAAGGCACTTGTCGTCACTAATACAACCCCAACAAGAGCATTAAAATTTTCCAAGAACAGTTAATATGAGGATAACAAACCTCGGAAACAGGGATTCGGTTTTTATTTGGGTGCATCCCGATTGGTGTTGCATTGGCGAGGACTGCACCTTTCTCGGGTTTGAAGTTAGCCAACTCTTCAAATGGCCGAGCTTCACCCGACACAGCTAGAGCTAGTGATTTTGCTCTATCTATAAAAACAAACAATGTAATATTAATTTTCATTATTCAGCAGACAGCAGGTATATATAATATACTTAAAATCATTGTGACAGTAAAGAATATCATTGTTAAAATAGGTATAGGTATATTTGACTTTTCAAAGACAAACATTTAGAGTTGATATATATACACATACCATAGTCAATATCAAAAATTATAACGCGAGCTCCCCTACTTTTGGCGCCAAATGACAAAGCTCTCCCTGCACCACCAGCACCAGCCAACACAAACTGTTTTCCAGTAAGAGGGGAAGGGAGGGATGCTTCTCCATTTACGAGACCTCGAGCTGCAATTAAAGGATGATTACTATTAGTTAAAAAAAGTAACATCATATGAGCAAATGCACATGATTATTATTTATTCTAGGACTGTGAATTACAAACACGACATGATACTGACATTAAATTTGCGCATTTGGAGTTAGTCTAGACGGGGTTGGTCAATTTCTGGTCGAACCCATGAACATGATTGTTAAACGGGTTGTTTTCGGGTTGGTTGACCCATTTAACCAGTCATATTTTTATTTTTTAACAGTGTTCTTTTATGTCATGACTAAAACTAAATGAATATATTCTGCGAAATTAAAATATATAAAAGAGAATGTGCATCAAGTTTAATAGTTTAAACGTACTTATTTTATGCAGATTTATATATGTGATTGTAAATGTGTAATTTCAAAGTAATCATATGCAGAATACATAAATTTTCGGGTTACAAGGGTCATGTTCGTGTCAACCCGTGAAAACTTGTGTCGTGTTCGGGTTCGTGATGGGTTTGACCCGCCAACCTTTGAACAGGACCCATCTAACACCCATACATTATTCATTGCAGACATTAAAGTTTTCTTTTTAGTACCTTTTAGAGCATCCTCAATTGCTGTTATAGAAGCTTCACAATCTGTATTATAGCCAATCAGTTTCCCATCGCTGTGCCTTTTTACAATAGTGTTAACCGCGCCTATAGACTGGAGAAGGATACAATGTTGGTTAAATTTTGGTACAAAGGAACCAACATTACATAAGTTATGAAAAAAACTAATAGTTTTTTAAATTAAAAAAAAAATTAAATTTTTAAGATGTTGATGTCAACCTGAGCAAGAGGGTGAACTTCATCACAAAATTCCATCACTGCTTCCTTGTATGGTATTCCAACACTTCAAGTAATGATCAAAAGTCAAACTTGGCAATACTTGATTTAGAAATGTTACGGTCAACATGTACGAATATAGACATACCTGTAACCCGCAAAGTCGGGACTTTGATAAACATTAAAGAACTGTTTAAGATCATCCACAAACATTGGAACATAAACACCGTTGAAGCCCACGTGTCTAAAAGTAGGATTATGCAAAATAGGGCCTTTGCTATGGCTAACCGGCTTTGAGATTAGCCCAAACACCTTCGTATCCGCATCAATATTCTCAACTCCATACGCTTCTCTAAGGCTGGCAAGTGTTGGTAGACCAGCTACTTGTTTTCCTTCAAGTGATCCATACACTATAACACCACCAAATTTTGGACCTAGTAAATGACTAATTAGCCCCCGCTCCCCCGTTGAGTATGCAATCAAAGGTATCTGCATGGATACAAACATACATGAGTCTTCAAGACATTTGACAATAGAAAAAATTATACAAAAAAAAAGTACCTGACAATGTGAAAGCAAATGAAAGATTTTTGATAATTCTGTGATATCAGCTGCGGTTGCAACAAGTTTGATGATATGTGCACCAGTTGATTGCATCCTTGTTACAAGATGGCTTAAATCCTCCTTCAAAGATGTGATTCTGTCCACAAAACAAGATACTATTATCTTGGAACTGCTTTGCTGACCAAGCTTGTGTTCTTCCATGATATCAGAAGCTACCTGAATAGAAGTACAAATATTAAGATTCTTTGAAATCACAACCTTATAATATTAACAATAATAATAAGTTGATATCTATGTATACATAAAGTTTTTGGATAATTTCATCATTACCTGAAGCTCCAAGTCAATATATTCTGCTCCTAATTCTTTGGCAAGCATAAGTGCTTCTAGCCTTGACTTCTCATCACCATCATATAAACCACCATCCCATTTTGGTCTAAAAATAAGATTAATATATTTAATTAAATTGTCCAAATAGAATTGATAGCCAGATGCAAGAAACAGGGAAAATACTATTTTGGGTGCCATTATTACTGCTTATGAGTAGGGATCTGATTTTTAACATGATGTGAAATTAACATGAAATTTGCAGAGGCTTAGATTTAGTCGAAACTGGTTTGGGTCAGTTCCAAGTTGACCTGCGAACATGTTTAGCTAAACGATATGTGTTTGTGTCAACCCTGCGGGTTCATGGGTCCATTTATCCCATTTATTTATTATTTAACTTTTTAAAAAAGTGTTTTATCTTCTTATTTTAAAAACTGATACACTTATTTGGATCCATATTTTTTTTTTATTTTAATAATAAGCACAGTTGCAATATCCAATATCTTTGTGAGGGGTTTAGCGTTACGTGTTCGTGTCAACCACGTGGGTTCACGGGTTCATTTAACCCATTTATTGAACCCCGCAGGTTACGGGTCCATTTAGGTGTATATATATTGTGTGATGTCATATCTGTCCATGTTTTTTGTACCTTCCTATGTCTGTATATCTAATCTTGTCTGTCTATATGTGGTCTGTTTGGAGCCGGGGTCTCTCTAGAAGCAGCCTCTCTATCCACCAGGATGGAGGTAAGGTTTGTCTACATCATCCCACCCTCCCCAGACCCTATAAATAGCTTGGCTATTTGTGGGATTTACTAGGTATGGTTGTTGTATTTTAAAATATTTGGATGTTTTTGAGGCCAACATTTGAAATGAATAAAAAGAAATGGGTATAGGTTAAACGGGTCATGTTTGTGCGAACCCGCAAATAAATGTGTAGTTTTCGGTTCATGTTTGCGACATGATTTCTGGGTATGGTTGTTGTTTGTTGTTGTATAATTTTCTGGTTCGTGTCAGGTTCAACCCATCAACCTTGGGTTGATACATAATTTTTTAGGAGAAAAATATTTATTAATGTTGGGCTTTACAATTGATAAGAATTCTCAAAACTGATAAGGGTGATGTGGGGATTGGTAGCTGCTGGTGATGTGCAATTGTAATGTATCAAGGTCCTACACAGTTTTCACTTTTGGATATTGCAACTGTGGTTAACAATGATGCTATGGGCCCATAACCCCTCACAAAGATAAACCAATTATTCATATATTAAATAAAAAAAAATCATTGGATCCAAATAAGTGTATCAGTTTACTTATATAATCATGAAATTAATATCTGACTTACCTATGAAAAATATAAAATAGAATATATTAAAATTTAATTTCATAATTAGGAAATTATACATTTTCCTAAATTTAATATATTTTTTTTCATTTAAGTAATAATAAAAAATGTCTTTACACATCAGATATTGTAACATCACCAAAAACATGTGTTGGAAACCATGAGCAAATTGCAAGTTGGCATAGAAAATCAAGTAGAAATAAAGACAAAAGCATCTGCAGATTCTGTATAGTTGGCTTTTCTGATTTTGTTTTTTTCTATATAGATGCAAATAATAATAATAATAATAATAATAATAAATTTCTAATAGCTGGAAAAAAGATACACACACATGAAATTGAAAGGTAAACTACAAGCAACAAATAAAAATAAACATCGTTAATACTTTTTTTTTCTTTCTAAAAGTCAAGAATGTCACACAATAATACGTGTTTTGTGTTTGAATACGTAAATGGATTGAGTACCATTCAAACAAATCAGCTTGAAATAAAAAGTGAAAAATCAATTTTAAGTAGAGATTACAAAGCTTAATTAATCAATAACGTAGTCACTTAATAAAAAAATATGGTGATAAACACGTTTCTATACATTTCGCAATGTAGGGGAGGGTTATCTTGAGAACGCTAAATATTGTGAGAACCGTGAGAACGAATGAAAAAACCAATCAAAACCAATTTTTTTTAATACAAACCTCATTGTAATTAAGATACAACATCAAGAAAAGAATTTACAATATCAAATAATTCATTCCTTCTTTCAAAATCACTCTTTTTAGTTTTTTTACACATGTGTAAACATAACAGATTTACACATGTGTAAATGGCAAACTTACACATGTGTAAATTTTCTTTATTTACGAATTCGCGTAAATTTAAATGTGTAAATTTAATTTCTAACATTGTATTCGAATAATAATGATAAGTGTAAAAAGAAATTTTGAATTTGAATTGTTTTTGACCAAGTTCTCGTGGTTTTTTCATTTGTTCTCGCGATATTTAGCGTTCTCATTTAAACCCTTCCCTCACAATGTATTCCGTTAAATATCTATTTTAAAAAATATAATAATTACATGAAAAATTAGTGAAAATGGTAAGCCTTTTTCTATTTGCAAATTTGTTTTGACAGGTTAACAAAAGCCAATTAAAAAAAGAATATTAATATAGTTTAACAGCTAATTTAAATTTAGAGTAAACTTCCGTATTGCTCTCTGTGGTTTGATCACTTTAACGGTTTTGCCCCAAACCTTTAAAAATAGTCATTTTCCTCCAATAGTTTGCTATGGTTTTTCCATTTTGCTCCATGCGAGGAGCAAAATGGAAAAAAAAAAAAAAAAAAAAGACAATTTGGATGGAGTTAGAGGGGGGAGCAAAATGGAAAAACCATAGCAAACTATCGGAGGAAAATAACTATTTCTAAGGATTTGAGACAAAACTGTTAAAGTGATCAAACTAAAATAAGCAAAAGGGAAGTTTACTCTTAAATTTAAATGGCTTAAACCACAAGAAATATACACGTTGAATAATTTGAGTTTTTAAATTATCTTTTATATGCTAGTTGTTGACATGTAATAATCCATAAAAAAATAAATATGTAAGATGTAAGATAAAATTTCATGTTCTTTTTTTTTTTTTTTTACATTTAAAAATTAATAACGTTTCAAGTTGTCTTTTTAGAAAAAAAGTGATATTAAAATTACCATGTGTAGTGGTAACATGGAGTGAGCGTGTTCTTGTCACTTCACGCTCCAACACACCATGTACATCGCCCACATGGGTGTGATTCGTCTAAAATTTCGAATGGCGTGGATGATTTTGATTTGTCAAATAGAATTGTTTGCTTTTGTTTTTTGTTTTATTTTTCTAAAAAAATAATTATAATTAGGTAGTCATTAAAGCCCTTTCTAACTTCACGTTCATAATGCCTAGGGGTGTAAACGAGCCAGGCCGAGCCCAAGCTCGGCTCGGTTCGAGCCTACTTATTTGAGCTCAAGCTTGGCTCGGGCTATTTTGAGAACAAACTCAAACGAGTTAAAAGTCCAGCTCGAGCTCGCTTCAATATTGCTTAAACAGGCCAAAGCTCGGCTCGCCAATGTTATCGTCATTAGTATTATATTATAAACGAGCTTAAATTGTATTCAAGCTCGGGTTCGGGCTCGATAACTAAACGAGCTCTATTACAGGCTCAGGCTCGAGCTCGTTAAAGCTCGGCTCATTCGAGCTTTTAACCGAGCCAATAAAGAGTAGCTCTCGAGACTCTGGGCTTATTTACACCCCTAATAATGCCTCAAGTGTTACATGTCTAAGAAGGAGCATTATGATAATGTCCCTTTACATATGTTCTAATAACTTTTATTTTAAGAAAACCATGAGAAACAATGGTAGGCGTAAAAGGTGAGAAGACGACGTTAACATACTACTTGTATGAAGTGCATTGATGATTACACATACCGGTAAATGACGACAATCGGTAGCGGTCTACAACCGACAATCGTCCGGAGATCTTTCACCGGATCAAACTCCTTCAAGTAGTCAAGCCGAATTTCCACAAGGTCAGCACCTTCATTCTTGGCCTGAAACATATCACCCACCAACTGTTCGACGGAATGACTCATCAACGGCACACACACCATTGTTGCTTTTCTCAACACGCCGAGACTACCCATCACCCTTAATCTCCAACCAACCAACCAAAAACCCAAATCACAAAAAGTTGATTCTGGTTAATCACGGTTTCTATTCGGTGTTTAAATACGCAAAAAAGTTGGTAAGAAATTGGGGGTTGGTGAGTCCTACGTGGAAATCCAAATGACTTGTGAATGTGGCAGGTATTAGCTGTTGGGGAAGATGTAAATCTATGTTATTTTAATGGCAATGGAAAAAGTCAAATGTGTGCAAGTGGACGTGAAGAACCTCACGTTGAACCTGCAAAAATTATAAATAAATTGGTGATTTGTGAACAAGGTAGGAAAGGGGGTGTGAAAATGGATTGAAGGAGTTGGTGGCCACTATTACATGATTTTACTATTAGGATTAGGTTAGGTTTAGTATGTGGCTTTAAGATTGACTATCAATTTTTGTGTACTAAAATAAATACCAAACCGAGTTTGACTCAAGTTAATATCAAACCGGGCTAGAGGTACAAATTTTGGGCGGATCCAGCTTACATTTGTGGGTTCTTAGGAACCCAGTTTGTTTGGAAAAATGAAAAAATTAGTTAGAACCTTATAGAATTTAAAAAATTTAGTTAGAATTAAAGAGAATTTATCAAAATGAACCTATTAGAATAAAATCCTGGATTTGCCACTGGTACAGATAATACGAGCTGGGACTTGAGGTGATATTAAACTGGGCTAGAGGTATAAATAATACGAGTTGGAACTTGATATTTCGATTGAGTCAGAAACCAAGCTTTTCGATTCACCTTTGATTTGAACTAGCTTTTAGACCTGACACGGTTGAGTCAGGAACCAAGCTTCTATTCCAGTCACCTCTGATTTGAACTCGCTTTTTTACCGACAAGTTGTCTTGTTTTTTTTAGATTTTGATGTTTTATTTTAGGGATATTGGATTTAAAAAACCCGACTTTCACAAATTGGTCGATAGCACTCCCAACTTTCGATTTGTATCACACCACTCCCAACTTTCAACTTATTGACTGATAGCACTCCCAAACTAACTGAACCATAGACCAGTTAGTTTTTTTTACTGATGTGGCATTTATCTGTTGACGTGGAACTTTTTGATGATGTGGCGGCCGACATGGTAGCTGGCTTGGCTTTTTTGATGACGTGACAGATGACGTGACATCTGGCTTATCTTTTTTTGATGATGTAGCAGCTGATGTGGCATTAGTTTAGTGACGTGACAGCTTATGTCAGCAAACTGGGTTAGTATTGGGTTAGTTTGGTAGTGTTATTGGCCAATAAGTTGAAAGTTGGGAGTAATGTTGTATAAATCGAAAGTTGAGAGTAATATCGGCAATTGGTTAAAGTTGGAGATACTTATATCCATCCAATTTCCCTTTATTTTATAGGAGGCACAAAAAAGGTTAAAAGAATTGAATTATGTGATTATCAAATAAATACAACAATAAATTATAAATTTACAAGGATATTAACTAATTTATATTAGTAAACGAGCGAGTTACTTGAGGCAAATCAGCTCGTGAGGCAAATCATCTCGAATTTATATACTTTCAACTCTAACTAGGCAAAATCGAGCTTGTGGACTCAAGCCAAAATCAGCCCAAGCATTTAACAAGCTAAATCATTCAAGGGGATTAGTGAACTATGAGGTAATACTAGTTAAACAACCCGGAAAAACACTTAGGTGTTTGAAGGGGTATGGTCCGAGATCTCGCGTCAGCATGACCGCGAATGACCATTACCCTCATCAAAAACCTACAAACCGCAACTATGCGAACGGTAGCTACGGAAGAGCCACAACTAAAGCACCATGCGGAGGAGCAAAGCTACTTCAAGGAAAACTGCTTTTCAACTAAGCATTAAGGAAAGTGGCTACAAAACGAATGCGGAAGAGTTTCAACCAACTTCCCAAGTATCCAAGGTGATCTCCTCCGGCAACACCACTTAAAGAAAAGCTACTTTCCACCAAAGCGTGAAGGAAAGTAGCTCCAGAACAGTGGTAACAAGTCTGCTTATGACTAGTTACCCACCTATGGACCGCATAGAATAAACAATGGTGGGCACAACCATGCCTATGACCATGTTTATCTGCCCATAGTTCAGATTCACATTGTTCGACCAAACACGACCAACAATGGCGCAACTACCCCACGTTCCTCAAACAAACATGGCCAACAAGGTACGGCAACGAGGTAACCGCAAAGGACGTGCGGTTACTAGAGAGCTAAGCCTCAGAGGACGTGCGGTTACTTGAGAGATAAACCGTAGAGGACGTGCGGTTACTAGAAAGCTTAACTGGAAAACACGAATACCCCAATAAACAGGGATCATCATTGCATGTCCAGTTGCTGAACATAGAGCTTGAGCAAAGTACTTACAACTTTGCACTAGCTGACGCAAAGGTTACAACTAGACTGACGAAGACGTACATCTTCAGTCACGACCTCAGAGGTTGGTTCGAACCCTGCGTTCAGTCACCGTCTCAAAGGTTGGTTCGAAACACCAACAGGTGGCTGATGACATCAAGAAAAGGTAGACTAAGAGTCAAGTCCTTGGCTGAGAATTCCGCATCAGACGGAACTTGCTCACCAGACACCCTTCTTAAAGGAAGGAACAATCCACTCGAAAGACCTACTACGTACTGAAAGAAGGAGCCATCTGCATGGCCCATATTTAACCTTCTAGACAACATAGTCCAGTATCCCTCCCACATGCAACTTGCATACGGAAGGAACACTAGACTGGGGGGACTTGAAGGGGTATGGTCCCAGATCTCGCGTCAGCATGACCGCGAATGGCCATTACCCTCATCAAAAACCTCCAACAGCAATAAACTCACATGTGTCCGCGTGGGCACACGCGAACACAGCGGTCCAATCTGTCCAGTGATGAGAAGACTTACCTTAAGGACGGAAACTAATGTAACGCATAGCGATGCGGCCCCGCACCGCATCCTATGAACATTTTCGTCACGACAAGGGATCTGGACAACAGTAACAGTCACTCAGCAGGCAATGAGGCATAACACCGCATCCCGCGTAAATCATGGATGGAACAACCAACGCGGGAACAACATCAATGACCGCAAGCAGCGATGCGGCTTGGCACCGCATCCTGCCTACAAGGCAAGTGGGTCTGACACCACAGTGCAAGTGGCACTGGGAACAGTCGCCTACCGGCCCACGTGTATACAACAGTCTGACACCACAGCAGGACGTGGCATCACCACAGTATCCGACAGGTCTGACACACCTGCAAATAGCTGTGCGATGTCAGGCTAGCTACTCAACTACCCTCCTCCACTCCTCGGCTATAAATACTGACCCCAAACCAGGTTTGAGGTATCACTTCTCAACTCTCTCAATACTACTACTATCACACTTTGCTTCCCAAGCAAACTACTGATTCTCACGCCGGAGAGTGGTAACAAGGAGCACCCCCCACCTCATCCTCCTTGTTGCGAGTCACGGTTTGTTTCCTTGTGCAGGAAACCCACCACCAGACGATCCAGCCGGCGATCCTCGGAAAGAAGGGATTAACCCTCTTGACGAGACCAGTGAGTTAACCTACCTGGTTAACCATAGTTTCATCATTGGCGCCCAGCGCTACTCTTAGCACTTTTTTCCGACCATCCCTTTCTCTGCAAAGATCATGTCTGATCGTCAAAACAACACTACCGCGGATAACCTAAACCCCACAAACCAAGGGCATGCGGGAACCATTCCCCTAGCCCCAAATGCTGAACACATTGGCACATCAACGCAAGGGGGCGCATCCCTTACGTTTGGACACGATCTATCACAGTACGCTCCTGTGATACCTACAGGAATGAACCTTCATGACTGGTACGACCAACAAGCAGCCATGCTGGCTGCAACATACAACAGAGCTTGCGCAGAAGGGCAAGTATCTGCGGGGCCTACCCCAGCACCGCACACCCCTGCGGGCCGTACTTTACAGTACGATGGCAGAGCCCCAACACATCCGGCCTCCAGAAGCAGGCACGAAGATCGCGGTTCCTCTTACTGCGACATCCGCACACTTGATGAGGACGACTCCTCGTATGGCTCCCGCCACAGGAGCCATATACAGAGCCGCCTAGGCCCACATGGCGAAACTAGGCGACAGTCTACAGCCCACCACGGCCTAGGCATTCATAGCCGATTGGGACCCCAGTCCCACCGTGAAGGGCAAGGCCATACCGATCCGGACGATGGTACATACCGTGCGGAATCCCATGCGACCAGCAGCAGACCGGGAGGACGCAACTACGTTCCTCCCACTCACCCCTGCACTACGTACCTCCGCGCTGCAAAGCATCATCGCGGACAACCCTACAGGCCGAAATCTGCGGCCGAAAACTCCAAGTTCGTCCCAGAAATCGCCCACGCCGATGTCACCACCACAAAATTCCCATTAAACATTGGGAAATACAACGGTTCGACCGACCCAAATGATCACAACAACATCTTCGTCGGCGCTGGGTGCAACGGTAGGTGGGATGAACCCACCTGGTGCCATTTTTTCCCACAGACCCTAACAGGTCTGGCCAGGGACTGGTTCGATTCTCTACCACCAGGGTCACTGACCTCATTCGAGGACTTACAAGAAAAGTTCCTGGCGCACTTCAGCCAATAACGACGCCATGAACGTGATTTCATGGACGTCATGAACATCTGGCGCAGGGATAACGAATCGCTTGAAGCATTCGTTTTCCGTTACAATAAAGAATGCCTAGAGATAGGCGACATTGCCGACCAAATGGCGCGTAACCATTTCATTGTTGCCGTTAAAGACGAGCAAATGGTTATGAATATCTCTGGCAAAGATGGTTTGCCTAAGAAGTGGGAAGATGTCATGGCTGCGGTCAAGACATACGCCCAGACTCAGCGGTCCCTAAGACCGCGCATGTCAAAGGCACAACCCCAGGCGGAAGGCCAGTCTCCCCGCCAAGAGCCCAAGCGCAGCAATAAGCGCAACCGGGACACATGGAATCGTGGCAGCGATTCCAGACCATATGTCCCACGAAGCAACCAGCCCGACGCAAGGGCTACAATCAACGCCCAGCATGAAAATCGGGCGTCAAAAAAGGAATCTCGGGACCGCAGCTGGACCAAGATTAACCAGTCGCCAAGCGACGTCCTTCTCACGGACGCACAATTCCTGCGACCGGCCCAACCGATGAAGTCCAAAAAGAACCAGGATCTCGCACTCTACTGCGAGTATCACAAGGACAATGGCCACACAACAAACAGCTGCATCAGTCTCCGACTGGAGATTGAGCGAGCCCTAAAAGAGGGGAAACTGCAACATCTGTTGACAGGCGCACAAAAAGCTACCAAGCGCATCACTCCCCACAACGAGGGTACCTCCACGAGTAAGAGGACCATGTACGTGGCCTCTACCCACATGATCAATGGAGGAATAGGTAGGCCGCGCAAGGCGGCAAGAAGACCGGACAATGACTGGAAAGACGAGCAAGTCGTCTTTCCAAAAGTCCGAGGCGGCCCGCGCGATAGACGCGGCGTGGTTATCACAGGCCACCTGGCTCACTACTGCACCGAACGATTGTTCATCGACCCGGGCAGTACATCCGATATTATATACGAGCAATGCTTCAACCAGTTCGATCAAGAAGACAAAGATCGACTGCAGCCAGCGGACTACCCGTTGGCCGGGTTTGCAGGGGAAACCGTATTCCCCCTGGGCCAGATTACCTTTCCTGTGCGCCTCACCAACGAGAGGCACACAAGAACGGAGGAGGTAAACTTCATGGTTTTACCGCACACCTCCAAGTACGACGTACTTCTCGGGAGAGAATCCCAGGGCGACTTCAACATGATCACATCCATCCCTCACTCTGCCATTGGTTTCCCAACCGAGTCGAGGGTCGCGGTAATATACGCCCGAAGAGAAGTTATGTCTACGGACGACCTGCGTCCAGCCAAGGTAGCAAGGCCCACCCCCAACACGCAACCAGAAAAATGGGTGCTTAACGCAAGACACCCAGAGCAAACGGTCACGTTGGGCCATGCCTTGACACCTACCATCAGAGCGCGCCTGAAGCAACTCCTCTTCAGGAACCAAGATATTTTTGCATGGACACCCGCAGACATGACAGGGGTGCCACGTGAAATCGCGCAACATTTCTTGAATACCATGCCAGGTATCAAACCGGTGATCCAAGGCCAACGCCACCTTGGATCAGCAAAAAACGCGGCGATGGAAGAGCAGGTACATGAACTGCTCTCCGCAGGCATCCTGCGGGAAGACAAATACCAGACTTGGCTGTCCAACCCAGTCATGGTAGAAAAACCAAGCGGGGGCTGGCGCATGTGTATCGATTACAAAGACCTCAATAAGGCCTGCCCCAAGGATTGTTACGCACTTCCGGAGATCGACGAGAAGGTCGATAACCTCGCACCATTTCGATGGAAGTGCTTCCTCGATTGTTACAAAGGCTACCACCAGGTACAGATGGCAATCGAAGATGAAGACAAAACGGCATTCCGCACTCCTACCGGGAACTACTGCTACACCAAAATGTCGTTCGGGTTGCGCAACGCTGGCGCAACCTATCAAAAGTTGATGAACGACACTTTTCGCGGTCAAATCAGCAAAAGTGTAGAAATCTATATAGACGACCTGGTCGTCATGAGCATGGAGGAAGACACCATGCTCAACGATATCGAAAGAACATTCCAAACTCTGCGAAGCGTCAACATGAAGCTTAATCCAGGGAAATGCTCGTTTGGAATGGAAGAAGGCAAATTCCTCGGATTCATCGTAACCAAAGATGGATTCAAGGTAAACCCGGAAAAAGTTCAGGTGATCGAACGCATGCCATCGCCCTCAACGATGAAAGAAATGCAACGACTAGCCGGCAGGCTAGCCGCACTAAACAGATTCTTAGCCAACCACGCAGCTAAGTCATACCCTTTCATCAAGACCCTGCGGAGCTGCCTAAAAAAGGAACAATTCCAATGGACCGCAGAGGCCGAAAAAGCTTTCCGGGAGATGAAAGAGTGTTTGATCCAGCTCCCAACTTTAACCGCACCACGAAAAGATGAGCCACTTATTCTATACCTGTCTGCCGCGGACAACGCGGTAGGCGCGGTACTCATAGTGGAGCGGGAAGGAGTCCAAACACCCATCTACTACATCAGCAAAATGCTCAACGACCCAGAGACAAGGTACTCCATCATGGAGAAATTGGTACTGGCACTAGTACACACGTCGAGACGTTTACGACGTTACTCCGCAAACCTCGTCATCACAGTGTTAACTAACTACAGGATCGGCCCGATCCTATCCAAACCCGACATCTCTAGAAGGTTAGCAAAATGGGCAATTGAGCTGGGCGCACTTTCACTGAACTATAAGCCGCGCCCCGCAATCAAAGGCCAGGTCTTGGCTGATTTCATTGCTGAAGTACCAGCAAACCGCATTCAAGAATGCGAAGAAGAACAAAACCCTACATCACCACCATCCTCCGCAGAAACCTGGGCACTATATACAGATGGTGCATCCAATGAAGATGGTGTTGGCGCAGGTCTACGACTTGTCAGCCCCGATGGCCAAGAGCTAACCTACGCAATCCGCCTCGATTTCAAAAGCACGAACAACGAAGCGGAATATGAGGCTCTACTGGCAGGGCTGCGTTTGGCAGTCAAACTCAACGTCAAACATTTGGAAGCACATGTCGACTCACTACTGGTTGCAGGGCAGATACGCGGTGACTATGCCGCAAAAGGGGATATCATGATCCTCTACCTCGAACAAGCCTTGCAACTGAAATCAAGGTTCACCTCCTTCAATATTCGCCATATCAACAGGAGTGATAACAAACCTGCGGATGCACTATCAAAACTTGCATCTACCAGCTTCCAACACCTGGCAAAAGAGGTACGCATCGAGATTCTGCAAAATCCTTCAGTACCCCTGCGCCAAGTCAATGTCATCCAGTACGGTACAACATCCTGGATGACACCGATAATTGCATACTTACAATCAGGTGTTACTCCCGAAAGCAAGGTAGAAGCACGCAAGCTACATTACAAAGCGTGTCATTACCAAATGGGAGACGGTATCTTATACCGTAAATCATACATGGGGCCACTCCTACGATGTGTCAACCCCGAAGATGCCATATACCTTATCAAAGAAATTCACGAGGGAATATATGGCATACACGCAGGCCCACACATGGTCGTGGCCAAAATCATGAACGCCGGGTACTATTGGCCCGGCATGCACCTGGACGCAGTCAAAGTCTTACGCAAGTGTTTCAATTGCCAGCGACATGCTCCCAAGACCTTGCGTCCCAAGAACAACCTGATCCCCGTCACCACCGCATGGCCATTCCAAAAATGGGCAATCGATGTGGTGGGACCATTTCCAGACGCACCCGGTGCAGTGAAATTTATCATAGTGGCTGTTGATTACTTTACAAAATGGGTAGAGGCAAAGCCACTTGCATCAACCACCGCTATGATAACAAGGAAATTCGTGTGGGAATATATCATCTGCCGTTTCGGTCTACCAATGTGCATCGTCACCGATAACGGTACCAACCGCCGATGACTTTCAAAAATGGCTAAAAGAGCTAAACATTGAACACATATTCTCCTCAGTGGCGCATCCGCAAGGGAACGGCCAAGTCGAGAGTATCAATAAAAGCTTAGTGGAAGGCATCAAAGCACGGTTGGGAACAGCCAGACGCGACTGGGTTGATGAACTCCCAAGTATTTTATGGGCTCACAGGACAAGCCCAAAAACAAGCAACGGTGAGACACCCTTTAGCCTGGTCTATGGCACTGAAGCGATGATCCCCGCGGAAGTAGGCCTCCCCTCACCTAGAATGTTGGCTATCAACAAGATAGACAACAATGAGGAACGCAGTGTTGACTTGGACCTCTTGGAAGAAAGGCGCGAAAACGCTGCCATCAACGAGGCCAAATACAAAACCAAACTTGAAAAGTACTACAATGCACGCGTTCGCATTTGTACTTTCAACCCGGGAGACTACGTCCTTCGCGACAATGAAGCATCTAACGCGGAACGCCCAGGGAAACTTGCCCCCAAGTGGGAAGGACCCTACCTCATCCAAGAGGTCCTGGGCAAAGGCGCGTATAAGCTTCAAACATTAGAAGGCGAAACTATCGCACGCACATGGAATGCACAACAGCTTCGACGCTGTTATATGTAAGCCATGTTTTTTACATTCACCATGTAACCTATCAGGCCACGGGCCATTTGCAAATAAATAAATAGACGATTCAATGCAATGTTGTTTATTTATTTCTATTACAAATGCGTGTTCCACTCTGAGGTATACACAAAAACAGATTAGCAAAATCTTCATTCGTGATACCCACACAGAGTGGTAGCCACACGCAACTATTATAATAGGCCAGCAATGGCAACACTGTTGGTCCGACCAGAGACAATTCTTCATACTTGCATATCACCTAGATATGCAAAAGGCAATTACAGATTTAGTGTCACTCACAGTAACATTAAACTCTTACACATTCAAACATGCAAGTAGTAAAAACACTTGTACAAATTGAACAGAACAATTTTTTATATTCAAAAAATTCCTACACCTGCGCGGTGCACAGGGAATTTACATAAAGTTTTTTAAAACAATTACATGAGGAAACAAAAAAGGCACGCAGGCCAGCCTAGTCTTTCTTTGTGCCGCTGGAACCCTCACCATCCTTGCTCACCACAGTAGGTTTTTCCTCATCTTCTTCGTCAGCATATAACACTCGCAAGCGGTCCACATAGTCCTCCGCTTCTAGACACTTTTCAAGATCCTCAAGACCGGAAAGGGTTGTGTCATTATACGCCGCAACCGCAACATCAAGAAGCGCTTCAGTATCCACACCGTGGAACCCGGATCGCTCATCAGTATATCCGCCCTGGGCTACAACATTCATATGGCCAATACAGCGATTATAGCCAGCTTTAAAACCAGCATCCCGGGCACGCTCCTTAATCTCATTAACACCTGATACATTCTCAGGTGCGTCAAGAATGGCAGTAACAATCTGCGAAACAAGAATACAAAGGTTATCAAAGGCAAACCTATAACAAAAATAACAAAGGCAACGGATGCTTACATGCCCGATCCCGCGCATACGCATCCATTCACGGTCGGCCTTGAGCAGCTCAAGTGACGAAGCAAGGCTATCTCTAGCCTCCTCAGCCTCTCTTGCCCGCGCTTCAACCTCATCAACACGGGCAGAGACCTCCTCAATAGTGGCCCCCCGGGTCCGCACTTCAGCCTGTTAACAAAACAAAAACAAGTATACAAAAATAATCAACATACTTGTGAGATGTACAAATTCAAAAGCAAGAAACTTATACCTGGAGGCCCAAGATAGTTTTGGTTAAATTGGTGCGGTCAACATTCGCCCCTTCAAGAGCCTTTGCAGTGCGGGCCTCCGCCTCCTTGGCCTCTTCAAGAGCCTTGGCGAGGCGAGCTTCCACCTTTTTGGCCTCTTGGGCAGCCACAACAGCTGCTGTTTTCTCTTTAACCAGCGCAGCATTTGCTGCCTTAGCATTGAAAAGCTCCTGGCGAACACGAAAGAGAGTTTCATTCTGTTTGGCCCAAGAGTCTTTCCAAGCCTTGCGCTCATTAGAAAGTGTCTCGCGCTCATTAGAAAGAGATTCTTTCCAACTCTGGCGCTCAGTGGAAAGCAGTTTTGCAAGGGTACGAACCTGTTTAAGCTCAGCAGTTGCAGCCCACTCTTCAGTCTGCTTACGCTTTTCAAACGCAGCCCTATCTCGTTCAAGCTGCTCTGCACCCTCACGTGCAGCCTTCACCAACTCCTCAGCCTCGGCACGCAAGCGCACATTCTCCTCCTCCCTGCGCCCCAACACCTTATACTTTTCCATAATGGCATTGGCCATTACGGAACTCCCAACGAGCATGGAGGAAAGTTGGTTAATCTGGGCCTCACTTGACAGAGAACGGGCCCGGTTGACTTCAAAAGGGGTGCCCAAACCACCCAAAATCTCCCTACTCGCGGAGGGGTCAGCAGTAATATCATCCCCTTGCAGTACGGTCCAGGGGGCGGTGGTAAGCCATGGCCCGATCTTCCGTATAGGTGCGGTAATAATACTCCAATTCAGACTCTTCAGGCTGAATGGGAGTCTCTACGAAACCCGCACCCCCAGAAACGGAACCAGAAGCCTTCCCAGCAGCAGGAGACTTTGGCCTTTCAGTATAAGCAAATTTCAGGTTCAGGTCATCAGCATCCTCTGGGGTAATGACATTGTCATGAGAATCCACCGTGTCATGGATCTGGGCCGCAGGCCACTTCCCAGTGTCCTCCTCCCGCATAGAGGGCTCAGGTGTAACAACCTTATGAACCCCCACATCCACAGCAGTGTCATGCGGGGGAGGAGGAGGAGCATCAAAGATGGAGAACCCTTCATCTTGGGGTTCTGCAATCAAAGCAGAAATACGTTAAACTACAAGTACAAACACAAAATACTTGTCCAAGTTACGCATTACGTACCAGGAACAACCACAGGTTTCTTTTGTCCCACAAAAGCCCCGCGTCTGGTCTGAATCTTCGGCTTCTTTTTCTCACCAGCATCAACAGCTTTCCCTGCTTTCCTCTTCTTCTCATCAGCAGCCTTAGAACCCGCAGTGGTTCCACCTGTGGCCGCACCAGCACCTGGAACACCCAAGCCCTCAAGGGTGTCAGATACTACCACATAATCGGTATATCTGCGGAAATGAGATCGAGAGATACCTGCTGCATGCGGAACCAAAGGCGGAACAACAGGAGCTTCAGTTTTCTTCTTGCCACGACCCCGCACAGGTTTATCTACTTGTTTCTTCTCTGCATGCTTTTTGGGAGCACCCTTTGACTCAAACTTACCAAGGGCCCCAAGAGTACCTGCATGTAGAATATCAGCAACATGAAAATTATAAGGCAAGAAAAGCAGGCTATAAATTATACCTTTGCCCTGCGGCAGGGGTGCATTCATTGCCTCGCGTGTAGGAACGCGGAAGTTATGAAGAATGGTTAAATTAAAACCTGCACCTTCAGCAGTCTTGACAATATCAACCTTGCCAGTAAAGGTTGGATCAAATATCTTCCACAGCTCAACAACAACTTCTGATAATACACGTTCAAATTAATAAGAAACAAGGGAATAATAAAACCGCACAAGAGTAATAATACTTACCACCAGTTTTCTCCCGCACAACGGGCTTTGCATGCTTATCAGCCCTAGTCAATAACATCCGCAGCATCCACAATTCAGTGTTCTTCAACAGCCTATGCTCAATAGTCCTCAACCTTGGGAACCACTCCGCATTAGGAATGACAATATCCTCCGCAGGGATAGGCTCATTAACATTCCGCAAAGTCATGTTGAGAACAACCGCGACAGCTTTAACATAGAATAACTTGGTCTTCCACTTTGTAATACCCTTGGGAGGAGTCATCAACTTGATACTTCCGTACCGTTCTCGGAAAGAGAAGAAACCTGTGTTCACCGTCAACTGATAAAACCCCCGGAAATTATCAACTGTAACCGGCAAACCAAGGGCACGAAAAGTTGATTCAAAGTGTCTAATACGAATAAACCCAAAAGGTCTCATCTAGGAAATATGGACCTTGTAATACTCCAACAACTCAGCAACAAAAACGGTCAATGGTAAACGAAGGTTACCATCGATGAAAGAATCGGCCCACATGGTCACGTGACCGGCTGGAGCACAAGCACCGGTGTCACCGTCTTGGGGATAAACAGCCCCAAACTCGAAGGGCATCTGTGTACTGATCATCAGTTGGTCGAATGACACTTTCGACCACTTCAAGGGTGGCAAGCCACCACCAGGGGCACTACCACCATCATCTTCTCCTTCCCCGACCACCGGAGAAGAGGTTTCAGGGTTTTCACCCCCCACATTGTGTGGGTTAGATGGTTCAGCCATCAGAAATATGAAGAAGAGAAGGATTGAGTTGCACAAAAACTCCGAAAATCGACGGAAATACAGACAGTTTGATCGGAGAAGACAAAGATAACACTCTTTTTCACTGGAGAAATTTTTGAAATTTGAACAAAGTAAGGAGAAACCAAACGGTTTCCCCTTATATACTCATCGCAATTAATGCGATGCAGTAAACCGACTTACCACGTTCAAAAAGGGCCACTGACGTATCGTCACGTGTTCAGCGGTTTTTCAGCTGACGGTTATCACGCGTGCGTGGCCGCCCACGCGCCTGACAGAAGAGACCTTTACACTACTTGCTACAGTGCAGTTATGACATCGGTCAGTGCAAACGTCCTTTCAGATCATCACATGTCAGAGCCCTACGAACTTTCAACAACCCACACGTGCCATCAGCCACGTAGACAAACAAAAGCGACAAACATTATCCAAACTTAAGCGGCATGCGGTTTTTCTAGTTTACCGCACCATAACCCATACCGCATGTCGTTTTTTACATACCCCTCAAAAAAGGCAAAAATATATATCTTTAAATTATATAAGGGGGTATAAACAATAACCGTACATACCCACGAGCACGTGGAATATGCGGAGATGACACTCATCAACCCGCACAGGTGCGTCAGATACTCAGAACCAGCATGGTTCTTTGGACTGCGAAAACCGCTTCTCAGGATGCGGTAAACCGCACTCCATGTAAGCTTCTTCAAGCTTCAAAACCCTCATTTCCGGTTCACAACCACGGAGGGAACGCAAACAGCTTCTCCTTAAGGAAACGGACAAGTATGCTGAGCAACCGCACATCAGCACCCCTGTCTCCTGAACCTTCAAGAGCTACGTCCAGGCTACAAGACTTCTAGAAGCGAGTTCTTTCCTGCAAACCGCAACAACTCGTGAGTAGATACTACAAACCGCAACTATGCGAACGGTAGCTACGGAAGAGCCACAACTAAAGCACCATGCGGAGGAGCAAAGCTACTTCAAGGAAAACTGCTTTTCAACTAAGCATTAAGGAAAGTGGCTACAAAACGAATGCGGAAGAGTTTCAACCAACTTCCCAAGTATCCAAGGTGATCTCCTCCGGCAACACCACTTAAGGAAAAGCTACTTTCCAACAAAGCGTGAAGGAAAGTAGCTCCAGAACAGTGGTAACAAGTCTGCTTATGACTAGTTACCCACCTATGGACCGCATAGAATAAACAATGGTGGGCACAACCCTGCCTATGACCATGTTTATCTGCCCATAGTTCAGATTCACATTGTTCGACCAAACACGACCAACAATGGCGCAACTACCCCACGTTCCTCAAACAAACATGGCCAACAAGGTACGGCAACGAGGTAACCGCAAAGGACGTGCGGTTACTAAAGAGCTAAGCCTCAGAGGACGTGCGGTTACTTGAGAGATAAACCGCAGAGGACATGCGGTTACTAGAAAGCTTAACTGGAAAACACGAATACCCCAATAAACAGGGATCATCATTGCATGTCCAGTTGCTGAACATAGAGCTTGAGCAAAGTACTTACAACTTTGCACTAGCTGACGTAGAGGTTACAACTAGACTGACGAAGACGTACATCTTCAGTCACGACCTCAGAGGTTGGTTCGAACCCTGCGTTCAGTCACCGTCTCAAAGGTTGGTTCGAAACACCAACAGGTGGCTGATGACATCAAGAAAAGGTAGACTAAGAGTCAAGTCCTTGGCTGAGAATTCCGCATCAGACGGAACTTGCTCACCAGACACCCTTCTTATAGGAAGGAACAATCCACTCGAAAGGCCCACTACGTACTGAAAGAAGGAGCCATCTGCATGGCCCATATTTAACCTTCTAGACAACATAGTCCAGTATCCCTCCCACATGCAACTTGCATACGGAAGGAACACTAGACTGGGGGGACTTGAAGGGGTATGGTCCCAGATCTCGCGTCAGCATGACCGCGAATGACCATTACCCTCATCAAAAACCTCCAACAGCAATAAACTCACCTGTGTCCGCGTGGGCACACGCGAACACAGCGGTCCAATCTGTCCAGTGATGAGAAGACTTACCTTATGGACGGAAACTAATGTAACGCATAGCAATGCGGCCCCGCACCACATTTTATGAACATTTTCGTCACGACAAGGGATCTGGACAACAGTAACAGTCACTCAGCAGGCAATGCGGCATAACACCGCATCCCGCGTAAATCATGGATGGAACAACCAACGCGGGAACAACATCAATGACCGCAAGCAGCGATGCGGCTTGGCAGCGCATCCTGCCTACAAGGCAAGTGGGTTTGACACCACAGTGCAAGTGGCACTGGGAACAGTCGCCTACCGGCCCACGTGTATACAACAGTCTAACACCACAGCAGGACGTGGCATCACCACAGTATCCGACAGGTCTGACACACCTGCAAATAGCTGTGCGATGTCAGGCTAGCTACTTAACTACCCTCCTCCACTCCTCGGCTATAAATACTGACCCCAAACCAGGTTTGAGGTATCACTTCTCAACTCTCTCAATACTACTACTATCACACTTTGCTTCCCAAGCAAACTACTGATTCTCACGCCGGAGAGTGGTAACAAGGAGCACCCCCACCTCATCCTCCTTGTTGCGAGTCACGGTTTGTTTCCTTGTGCAGGAAACCCACCACCAGACGATCCAGCCGGCGATCCTCGGAAAGAAGGGATTAACCCTCTTGACGAGACCGGTGAGTTAACCTACCTGGTTAACCATAGTTTCATCAGTGTTGTTTGTTTTTTTAGAGGTAAAATGTCTGCAGTTTGCGGACCATATCTGCAGACATCTGTAGAAGAAGAGGTCGATCAAACATCTGCAGTCTTCAAGAAGAAGACTGTTTTTAATGTAGGTAGACTTCTAAAATAAACTGGTGATGGTGTACGGACGGTGGTGGTGGTGATGGACGGTGGTGGGTGGTAGTGGAGGGTGGACGGTGGTGGTGGTGATAGATGGTGGTGGTGATGGACGGTGTTGGTGAGTGGTGGTGTTTAACACTCTGCTGACCTTAGAAGATCTTAGAAGTGGTAATGAAAAATAAAAATATAAATTAAAATAAATCAACAATAGACAAGTGTTAATGAAAAATAAAAATATAAATTAAAAAATCGGGTATATAGTTCGGGTAAATGGATATGTGGTTTTGGGTAATCGGGTCGGGTATTACCTAATCCCATACCCGACCCATACCCGCGAATATTTTTAAAACTATTCCCATACCCGCCCCAATACTCGTCGGGTAACTAGTATACCCGTCCCATTTGTTTGGGGTATACCAATCGGGCTCGGGTATTTTTGCCATCCCTACTGGGAACAGAGGTTGCATTCAGCTGTTTTGTAACGGGTGTTTCAACAGGGACAAAGGTCTGTTGACTTTTGGGTGTTGATTTTTGTGTACTCTTTAGTTTTTTAGATGTAAACTCTTTTCTTTTGATCTCAAAAGATTTGAGATAAACACACTGTTGAGTTTGATGATTCTTTTTCCCACAAATTGTGCAATGGGTTGCAGGCACAATTACACTGGTTTTGTTAATAGCATATGCTTTTAGAAGAAAACAATCTTTAGTGACATGATTCTTCTTTTCACAGAAATCACAAAACAGATTTTTGACTTTCTCTTTTCTCTTCCTTTTTTCAACCTCCTTTGCAACCAAGGTTATAACCTCTGCTGGGATGTCTTTTAAAGGGATGATTTTAACCTTGGGTGCTTTGACACCTTCAATTGTTGAGAAGCCATTGGCTTAAAATTTTCAAGAATGTCACACTCATCGGACCAGGTGGGTTTTAATTGATATTTTTTAATTTCCTCAAAAGTTGAGGATCCTTCTGGTTTTTCTAAAACAATTTTCTTACCGTTTTGATCAGTGACTTTTATTTCTTGACCAGCCAAATTTGTGGGAATTATTTCAACAAAGCCATATTCACTTACAGCAGTGTTTTTAGAAACTTGGTCATTTTTTCTAAACCCAATGCCAAATTTCACATTGCTTTTGATCTGCTTTTCAAGCATCAACTCATAACCTTTACAAGATTCTACCCATTTCTCACAAGTGATTTGGGTAGACTCAAGCTCCTTTTTGCAACTCTGGTATTTTTCTACCATAGTTTGGAGTTGATCTTTGATTATGCTTGAATCATGTTTTAGACTGCTGATTTCATTTTCTTTTTCAAAAAAATTGGATTTTAACTCTTTAAAAGTTTTCTCAAATAGTACTTCATCATTTAAGATCTTGTTTTTAAGATTTTTATTCACCTCTTTGATGTTAGCAAAAACAATAATGCATTTATCTAAACACAAGTCTTTGAGGACTTGAGGTGATACCTTAGCAGCAACCATCATGGCACAATCACAATCACATTCACCATCACACACACTGGAATCCCATGGATCAGCAAGAGGTTCCAACAAAGGTTCTATCAGCTGTTCAGCAATCTTTTCATTTAACAGCTTTTCACCAACATTTTCTTTTGTAACATCTATTTCAGCATTCTCTTTCACCAACTCAGATTTGGACTCTACTTCCTCTGATTCAAGCCCTTCTAGTATTGTTTCTAGTGCCATAAAACAGAATTCATTAGGTTTCTTATCAGAATCAGCAACTAGAGCAAAATTTTAATCAGTTAAATCCTCAGGTAAGCTGCTCCAATCAACAAAGCCTTGTGTAAAGAAGCTCTGTTGACTAGCCTCTGCTTGAGCAGATGTTTGTGCAGCTTGTGGTGCAGATTGTACTTGGACCTGAGGTGCTGGGGCTTGAATATATTGAATTTGAAGAAGAATGATTTGGATATACTGGACAGGAACAATGTTTACAGGGTGTGCAAAATGAGCAGTGCTTTGCATTTGAGGTGCAGGGGTATATTGGGCATAGTGAACAGTGTTCTGGGTGTTTTGAGGTCTTGGACTAGGATTTGTAACTATGGGACCACTGGTTTGGCTCCTATAGTAACACTTTATCTTTGATTTATCCAACCCAACTTTTAAGTTCCCATGCAACCCTGGAAACTTCCTACCAGTTCTTTTATAAAACTTGCTTGTTCTCACACTTAATAAGGCAAGTTGATGTAAAATGTCCATTTCTTCCAGATCTGTGGGGTCAAAATGTTGAAGGTCATTTAATTCAAATGATAAGTTGTCAGAAATCTAGTTTTCTCCATTTGATGTGAAAGCATAGTTGGGTGGGTAAGAATCAGAGTTAAATGCTCCACCAGATGTTATGTCAATAAAATGATCATAACTCTGATCCTTACTGCTACCAGATGTTTCATCCTGACAAAAAAGTGTTGTACTACCAAAAGAGTAGTCATCAGCCACCTTTCTTGACTCCTGTAACTTCTTTTTCTGATTAAGCTTTCTCTCATAAGTAAGGAGCCTACCATGAAGCTGAGTCAAACTCATCTCCTTAAAACCCACAAAATTTCTAGTAACAAAGGCTATGGTGTCCATTTTTCTGGTAGTGATCTAAGAAATCTACTATTCAAAGTTGAATTAGCATATTCTACATTTACCAGTTTTAGCTCACTAATTAGACAACTAAACCTTTCAAACTGTTGGGTTAATGACTCTCCTTTGACATGACAAAACGTTTCATATTGTTGGTTCAAAACCTCTCTGTTGTTCTCAATGACCTTTTATGTACCACCAAACTTCTCTTTTAGTCCATCCCATAACTCATTTGCACTGTTACTGTAACACCCCGTGTTTCGAAAGTCAAATTCAATATTGAAGTCAAAGGAAGAAAAGATTGCTAATTGCGATCTGTCTCTCCCTGCTCAATTCCTGTTTTGACTTCTTTGACATGTAGATAGTCTATTTTATGTTTTACGTTAGTTGTATTATGTGGAGTACTTATTATAATCGAGGTTTATTCGAGATTTATCGCTTTATCGCTATCGCAATCGCAACTTGAAATACGCATTTGGTTATTGTTATACGTGTGTGTGTGCCTTATGTGTTATTTGTGCATGTTTATTTATGTTATGTGTGGAAATCAATCGAAATGCAATCGAAACTCAATCGCAGTCGAATCGCAAACGCTAAACGAATATGAAATAAGGATGCTTGTATGTTGATATAGTAGTTGGGATTAAAAGTAAATTGGTTAGGAAATTCTATCGCATCGCAATGCTCGCAATCGAAACGGCAAAACTCGTCGCACCAAACACACGAATCAGATGGCCGATCAACCAGGAGACCGGCCGACCGACCAGCCGCTCGATCAACCAGCTGTCCGATCGGGCCGCCAACCGATCGACCAGCCCCTTTCCACTTTGGGTAACCCTATAAATACCCCATGTCACCATCATACTTTCCACTTTTGGCAACTCTCGTCCGACCAGCGTTCTAACCTTGTTTTTTCTCCGATTTCTCGCAATTCCGGTAAGATCTCAACCTAAATCTTGTACATCTTTGATCTACACACGATTCTACACCTTTCTATCTTTTGAATCTTAACTTTTAACTGTGAAATCATCAAGATTCAAGGTGTTCTAGGATGACGTCATCATGCGTTCTTGAGAACTTCATGTTTTTGCCTCAATCCACCAAGAACAACTTAGATCTAACCGATTTCCACATAAACAAACAAAGATCTTTCATAGATCTAAACATATTCACAATGAAAAGGATTGAAAGATGGTTTTCCAACTTTCTTTCAACTCTTTTACACTCAATGCACTCAAAACCGATAGAATCGGAGCTTGCACCGACTTCCTACTCATTCTTGTGGTTGTGTGGCCCAAGATCTGGATTCTATCCACGAGGTTCACCGATTTCAGGTTAAACATGGAACACCGTCTCGAACAGTTAGCTAATCGGATTTGGGTGATTCCGTCCGATCAGGAGTACCAAGTATTGACGAGGTTTCTGTTGCTTAACACGTTATCACAACATCTCGATAAAATGACAAACTATCAAAACAACCAAGTGTAAGACGAATGGAACGACCAGGACGGAATGTCGTCCGATCGGACTACCGTTCGATCGGGTTGTCACCCGTTCGATCTACACCTTGGTCCCACACTTAACTTTTGTTTTCAAAACCTTGAAGGATGAACATTGAACGAAGGGCTGACCGATCGGGTTACCATTCGATCGGACTACCATTCGACCATGTGATGTTCTGACTTCAACACTTAAACAATTTTCAACATGTTCAATACCAGCAGGTTGCCACCCGATCGGACAACAATTCGATCGAACAACAAACTGCTGTGAACTTGTTCTCGCTGAATTGCCCAACCTATCTGACTGTCACCCGATCGAACGGTTGTTCGATCGATCGACCTGAAAGGTAGAGATACTTCAATGTTTTCAAAATGCTACAACGAAACCTTCAAAAGTCAAGCCATCATACACAAACACATCCTTCCCAAAGGAAGTAACAATCCACTCGAACGGCCATCCGACCGGACGACCGTCCGAACGGACTGTCACTCGCACGACCGGCCGCCCGACCGGACTACCATCCGATCGAACTGCCATCCTACCCACTTGCACTCTGTATCGTTTTACGCGTCGCTTATCGTTATGCTATCAATCTTTTCAGGCTAACCCTACTCTCTAGCGTTCCTTTCAATCCATCAATCACTGTGAGTATACTCGATCCCTTTTTGCTTTACGCAGTTTTGGGTGTTACATACGTTACTTATACAAAATCACATCGAACACACTACGCAATACTTTGAACGCTAACCGTTATCACAAGTATACATGACTTAATGAGTGCTTGTTTGTTATGTTTACACATGGAATGTTGTCTACCTGCCTTAGCAACGATAGTACTATTAGTTTGGACTCAGCACCTGTTCACTCAGGGGTTGTTAAGGACAATTACCTACATGGCTCACAGTGGTGAGTGTGTATCGCGAACTGCCTTGGGCAGTCAACCCGCAGTCATTAGTATCGATAGGTTCATGTCGATAACTAACATGCCTCATTTTACACTGTGTACATGCTGGTTATGCGTAACGATTTCAAAATCTATATGCTATTATCAAACTTGTATGCTCACCTTTACACTATGTGTATTGACTTTTACTTTAACGTATGTGACAGCTGCTTAGGATGCTTATTTGCTTACTTGCTGTGAAATCAAGGCTAGGAAAGACCTAGGTCAACAATAAACAATTGTCTGTAAGGAAAATCTGAGTTGTCGGAACAGAACAATTGACTAGATCTTTTCTATAATAATTGTATTATCATTTATGACATGGTATGGGATGTGTTGCTTTAAATATTTGGTAAATATAGTTGTTATGGAAACTTCTGGACAATCTGTTTCGCTCAGTGCCACGCCCCGATGTTTCCGCCATCGGTTGGGGTGTGACAGATTGGTATCAGAGCCATAACTATAGTGAATTAGGAAAGACTCGACCTAGTCCGGGTCGATGTCTTAGAGACCTAGTCTATAGTTAGGAACCAACAGACCAACTCATGCATGTCCAGTAGGGATTATGTGTGAGCGTACTTGCTATTTCTCGTTATTCTCGCCTACGCTACACTATCACTGCACCCGAATTTTCAAATATGAATGAGCGATTAAGTTGAGATTAGGTGTGAAAACCGGAAACTCTCGACTAAATTGCTTGTTCAACCCGCATTTTACCTACAAAAAAGGGGAATTGTGCAGAATCAGGAGTGAAATCCATACTTTGACACAATAAATCCTCCTTTATTTTATCAAGAACCGGGACGAAGTTGTTAAGTTAGGGGTGAAACCCGAACCTTGATGACTCATTCTACCCTATTTTTTTTACAGATTAACTGGAAGTTGTGGTTTCGCCGGGTAATTGAAGAGATTCCCATCGGCAGGTCCGATGAGGTCGCTATTCTCCAGTTGGCGGTCCAGCTCTTCCCAGGGTGGCATTTCTTGAGCTTGCCCTGAACTCTCTCCAATCTCTATTCCTTTGCCTTTATCTTTGGGATCCTCCGTTTTAATAACTTTCTGTGTTGCTGGCCTCTTTCTACGCACACGCCTCCAGCCTACAAATCTTCTTCTTTTCTTTGGTTTAGGTTTTTCCTGAGGTCAGGCTTGGAATACCATTGGCTCTTCTGTGTCATCCTGGTAGCCAGTAAAAGTACTGGTGGTATCCATATCTGAGCTATGGATAGAAAAGTTTTGAAGGGCTTCTGATAGTTCATTCATGCAGTTTAGCATACATGAAGAAACACACAAAATTCTAAGTTAAAATTTTGCAAATTTTCACAGAATCACAGAATGGCAATCAGTCAAATTAAGTATTTCTAAATACTTAATTGGCTTAAATCAGTAGCTCTGATACCACCTTTTTCTGTCACGGCCCCCGTCCCGGTTTGACCCGGTCCAGGAGCCGCGGGACAGAAACACGTGGTATTTATTAATTAAGTTGTCAGCGGAAGATTTAGCAGGATCTTTTAAAAACTTGAAATGCCCGATTATTTTATTTCATAATTCGGGATGAACCCCGTAATTTACAATAGAGGAATTTCACAAGGAAATTCCCTGATTTACAAAACATGTTTATTTGTTTAACTGAGCCACTACTTCAAGCTTTGTTAGTGCTCCGTAGCACTTTTCCTTGGTTCACAGTAGTCACCTGAAACATGTTATAAAAATATTTTATCAGCGGGGAAATACTGGCGAGTCACTCAAATTTGATAAAACGACACATAGTTATAAATTACAGCATAAGAGCGATTACAATGGCTTCTATCTTATTTTTATCTGGTGTCGTGTCACCTCCTGGTGACGATGGTCATACCACTATTGGGTCCTTTCACCCAAGTAGTGATGATTATCACTATTAGGTTAATGAACCTAACCGTGAGAAATTTAGTAATGTGCTCAATACCCCACTAGCCAGTGATTCAAGATAACCACGACTTAATCCCTGTAATTATAACTTTTGAAAATGATTGGAGTATTATAAAACATTGTTGATAAAAAGAGAATGACTCACATTGCAGATTTAAACGGGCAGAGTTTAGCCTACTGATTAGCCTTGTAACCTAAACTAAATGACAATGCATACGAACTAGGTCAGTAACTAATACAACATTTACGATAACTCACGAGATTAAAACCGTCACGACGAATGACAGAGTGCAATACTCAAACATCCATCGAATTCACGACGAATGACAAAGTATAGCCCTAATGTGGGCAGCACTTAAACATCCATCAGATAGTTTCAATCGATCGGACATTGAATCGTAGCAGCGATCGAGTTAATACCCTGTATCGTAGCAGCGTTTCACTATTTGGAAATTCGTTTTCTGCAGAAATCTTCGTTTTTGAAACTGATTTTTCGAACACAGAAGCAAGTCCCAGGTCCAGGCTACTTATAGCAATTTTTCGAGTTTTACGCGGCCCGCGAGGGTCACCTATTCATAGATTAGGGCTAGCGTGTCACACCTAGGCCTGCCACGTGTGCGACGCGTGGCACGGCAGGCTTATCTGATCAAACTTGAGTTGGCGCGGCCCGCGTAAGGGTCTTCTGATGTTTACGCAGCCCGCGTGAAAACCAAAAACCTTGTTTTCTTGGTTTTTCATGCACGTTAGGGTTTCAGGGGTCCAGGTTTTCACTTACGGGTCGTTTTGGGACATTTTTGAAGGTCCTTACATCCTCCCCACCTTATTTAAAATCTCTTCCTCGAGATTTACCGGAATAAGTGAGGATACTTTCGCTTCATTTCCGATTCCAGCTCCCATGTGTATTCAGGTCCTCTTTTCGACTCCCACTTGACTTTGACTAGTACCAATCTTTTGTGTTTGAGAAACTTAATCTTTCTGTCTTCTATTTGCAGTGGCTTCTCAATAAACTTTAACTTTTCATTTACCTCTACATCTTGAAGAAGTACTATCAAGGATTCGTCCGATAGACATTTCTTGAGGTTGGATACGTGAAATACGTCATGCACTCCAGCTAGTTCTTCTGGTAGTTGTAAGCGATAGGCGACTGGTCCTATTCGCTGTATTACGGAAAAGGGTCCTATGTATCTTGGACTTAGCTTTCCTTTCTTACCGAATCGAACTACTCCTTTCCAAGGAGAAACTTTCAAGAGTACCTTGTCTCTAACTTGAAATTCTAGTGGCTTGCGTCGATTGTCGGCATAACTCTTCTGGCGATCTCGAGCCGTTTTCAGTCTTTCCTTGATTTGAGTGATCTTGTCGGTGGTTTCCTGTACGATTTCAGGACCTGATAACTGACTTTCTCCTATTTCTGCCCAGCAAACTGGAGTTCTACATTTTCATCCATACAACGCTTCAAATGGGGCAGCTTCAATGCTTGCATGATAACTATTGTTATAGGAGAATTCGATTAAGGGTAGGTGGTCATCCCAGTTTCCACCAAAATCTATTACACATGCCCTAAGCATGTCCTCCAGGGTTTGGATCGTCCTTTCACTTTGCCTGTCTGTTTGGGGATGGTAAGCTGTACTTAAATTTAATCGCGTCCCCATGGCTTCTTGGAAACTTGTCCAAAAATATGAAGTGAAGCGACCATCTCTGTCCGATACAATGGAGAGTGGAACTCCATGTAGAGATACTACTTCGTCTACGTACAACTTTGCTAACCTTTCCACGCTAAAGGTTTCTTTCATAGGTAGAAAATGAGCTGATTTGGTTAATCGATCCACAATTACCCAAATTGCATCATTACCTTTTCTAGTTTTGGGCAACTTAGTAACAAAGTCCATGGTTATAAGTTCCCATTTCCATACAGGCATTTCTAATTGTTGTAGTAGACCTGAGGGTTTCTGGTGTTCCGCCTTAACTTGTGAACAAGTAAGACACTTAGAAACATATCTAGCTATGTCCTTTTTCATTCCTATCCACCAGAAGTTATTTCTTAAATCTTGGTACATTTTATTGTTACCAGGATGCATGGTATACCTAGATTTATGGGCTTCCTCTAAAATCTTGTCTCTTAATTCTCCTTGCTTAGGTACCCAAATCCTTTTCTTATGGAATCTCCAAATTCCATCATTTCCTTGCTCTAGTTCCTTTATCCGTCCTTTCATTTCTTCAGCATCATCCTTGATTGCTGTTTCCTGAATATTTTTCAGTTGTTCCGTTAAATCTAACTGTAGATTTAATCTAAGAGCACGAACTCGTCGTTGTTTTTCATGATACTTACGACTTAAAGCATCAGCAACTACGTTCGCTTTTCCTTCATGATATTGAATATCACAGTCGTAATCGCTTAAAATTTCCATACATATTCTTTGCCTCATGTTTAATTCTTTTTGCCCAAATATGTATCTTAAGCTCTTATGATCTGTGTAGACAGTAAACTTACTTCCGTACAGATAGTGTCTCCAAATCTTAAGGGCAAAAATTATGGCTCCTAACTCTAAGTCATGATTCGTATAATTTTCTTTGTGCTTTTTCAATTGCCTTGAGGCATACGCAATTACCTTCTTGCGTTGCATTAGCACACATCCTAATCCTAGTTTAGAAGCATCGCAGTAAACTTCAAAATCCTCTGTTCCTTCTGGCAAGGCTAGAATTGGGGCATTTGTTAACTTTTGCTTCAAAATCTTAAAAGCGTCCTCTTGTCTAGGTCCCCATTCAAACTTAATTGCTTTACAAGTTAGCTTAGTTAATGACACAGCTATCTTGGAAAATCCTTAATGAATCGTCTATAGTATCCAGCTAACCCTAGAAAACTTCTAATTTCCATAGCTGATTGCGGGACCTTCCATTTGGTGATCGCTTCTATCTTAGAGGGATCTACGTGAATACCTTCGTGATTCACCATGTGTCCTAAAAATTGTACCTCTTGTAGCCAAAATTCACATTTCGAGAATTTGACATAAAGCTTCTCCTTTCTTAACAAAGTTAAGAGTGCATGCAGGTGCTGACAGTGTTCATCCTGACTTTTGGAATAAATGAGTATATCGTCGATGAAGACAATCACAAATTTATCCAAATACGGTTTACAGATCAAATTCATCATGTCCATGAATGTTGCAGGAGCATTTGTTAGTCCAAATGGCATGACTGTAAACTCGTAGTGACCATACCTAGTTCTGAAAGCAGTTTTAGGTATGTCTTCTTCTTGTACTTTCAACTGATGATATCCGGAGCGTAAATCTATCTTAGAAAAGTATCTAGCTCCCTGAAGTTGATCGAAAAGATCATCGATTCTAGGTAATGGGTATCAGTTCTTAATTGTAACCTTATTTAATTCCCTATAATCGATACACATTCTCATTGACTCATCTTTCTTTTTCACAAACAACATTGGAGCTCCCCACGGGGATGAACTAGGTTGTATAAATCCTTTACTTAGTAATTCATCTAACTGCTTTTTCAGTTCTAACATTTCGGTAGGTGCTAACCGATAAGGTGCCTTGGCTATCGGTGTAGTTCCAGGAATTAGATGAATTCTAAATTCTACTTCCCTATTGGGTGGTAATCCCGGTAGTTCTTCTGGGAACACATCTGGGTATTCTGCTACTACAGGAATTTCTTTAAGTTCCTTACCTTTCGTGTTAATGATTACCGAAATCATATACACCACTTCTTGTTTTCTTGAATAACTGGCCAACTTCATTACTGAAATGAATTTCAGTGGCTTTCGTGGCTTATCTCCTGTAATCACCACTAATTCACCTGTAGGTGTATGAATTTCTATGGAATTTTTATCACAAAGAATTCGAGCATGGATGGCTACTAACCAATCCATTCCTAACACAACATCGAATCCGGCTAAATTCATAGGTAAAAAGATTGCAGAAAATTTACGACCTAAGAGTTCTATCTTTCCTTCTCGTAAAACCCTATCTATGTTAAAAGAACTCCCATCTGCCGTTTCGACTGTAAAAATCTGCCTAAGGTTGGTTAAGGGTAAATTAAGAGCTTGGCAGAATGAAGTATTTATAAAACTTTGGTTTGCACCAGAGTCAAATAATACTTTTGCATAAACGTCGTGAACTAGGAACGTATCAGCTATCAGGTCAGGGATTAGTTCTGCTTCCTGAGTAGTCAACCGGAAGGCTCTTGCGTTTTTCTTGGTAGTTCCTTCTGCAGGTTTGGCTTTGTTATCAGCTGGTTTGACCAATTTCGGGCAGTCTGGCCTAAAATGCCCAACTTCTCCACAGTTATAGCAGATCGTTGATTTCTTCCTTTTGCAATCTTCTTCTTGATGCCCTGGAATTTTGCAGAAATTGCAATACCCTTTGCATCTACCAAAATGCTATCTTTTACAGGTATTGAAAAATGGAACAGTGGAAGATTGCCCAGTTCCCTTTTTTTTTTAAATTACCACTGTTACCCATACGGAATCCTTGGGTAATCTTTTGGGCCACTTCCTTTTTCCGGTTTTCTTCTCTTGTGCGTACCAACCCGTCAGTTAGGGTGTTGGCTAATTCCACAGCATCGTCAATTGTGCGAGGTCTCGCAGCTTTGACGATATCACGGATCTCGCCAATCAATCCCCAAATATAGCGGGAAATAAGTACTGGTTCTGGCGAAGCCAGGGTTGGTACAACTCTAGCATACTCGAAGAATGTCGAAGTATACCCTCGATAGTCTACATCCACCATTCTTCTAATTCTCCTAGAGGTCGGGAGTTAACAAGGGGATCTGGAATAGCTGGTTCCAGATTAACTGGAAGCTGTGGTTTCGCCGGGTAATTGAAGAGATTCCCATCGGCAGGTCCGATGAGGTCGCTATTCTCCAGTTGGCGGTCCAGCTCTTCCCAGGGTGGCATTTCTTGAGCTTGCCCTGAACTCTCTCCAATCTCTATTCCTTTGCCATTATCTTTGGGATCCTCCATTTTTATAACTTTTTGTGTTGCTGGTCTCTTTCTACGCACACAACTCCAGCCTACAAATCTTCTTCTTTTCTTTGGTTTAGGTTTTTCCTGAGGTTGGGCTTGGAATACCATTGGCTCTTCTGTGTCATCCTGGTAGCCAGTAAAAGTACTGGTGGTATCCATATCTGAGCTATGGATAGAAAAGTTTTGAAGGGCTTCTGATAGTTCATTCGTGCTGTTTAGCATACATGAAGAAACACACAAAATTCTAAGTTAAAATTTTGTAAATTTTCACAGAATCACAGAATGGCAATCAGTAAAATTAAGTATTTCTAAATACTTAATTGGCTTAAATCAGTGGCTCTGATACCACCTTTTTCTGTCCCGGCCCCCGTCCCGGTTTGACCCGGTCCAGGAGCCGCGGGACAGAAACCCGTGGTATTTATTAATTAAGTTGACAGCGGAAGATTTAGTAGGATCTTTTAAAAACTTGAAATGCCCGATTATTTTATTTCATAATTCGGGATGAACCCCGTAATTTACAATAGAGGAATTTCACAAGGAAATTCCCTGATTTACAAAACATGTTTATTTGTTTAACTGAGCCACTACTTCAAGCTTTGTTAGTGCTCCGTAGCACTTTTCCTTGGTTCACAGTAGTCACCTGAAACATGTTTTAAAAATATTTTATCAGCGGGGAAATACTGGCGAGTCACTCAAATTTGATAAAACGACACATAGTTATAAATTACAGCATAAGAGCGATCACAATGGCTTCTATCTTATTTTTATCTGGCGACGTGTCACCTCCTGGTGACGATGGTCATACCACTATTGGGTCCTTTCACCCAAGTAGTGATGATTATCACTGTTAGGTTAATGAACCTAACCGTGAGAAATTTAGTAATGTGCTCAATACCCCACTAGCCAGTGATTCAAGATAACCACGACTTAATCCCTGTAATTATAACTTTTGAAAATGATTGGAGTATTATAAAACATTGTTGATAAAAAGAGAATGACTCACATTGCAGATTTAAACGGGCAGAGTTTAGCCTACTGATTAGCCTTGTAACCTAAACTAAATGACAATGCATACGAACTAGGTCAGTAACTAATACAACATTTACGATAACTCACGAGATTAAAACCGTCATGACGAATGACAGAGTGCAATACTCAAACATCCATCGAATTCACGACGAATGACAAAGTATAGCCCTAATGTGGGCAGCACTTAAACATCCATCGGATAGTTTCAATCGATCGGATATTAGGGCTAGCGTGTCACACCTAGGCCTGCCACGTGTGTGACGCGTGGCACGGCAGGCTTATCTGGTCAAACTTGAGTTAACGCGGCCCGCGTAAGGGTTTTCTGATGTTTACGCGGCCCGCGTGAAAACCAAAAACCTTGTTTTCTTGGTTTTTCATGCACGTTAGGGTTTCAGGGGTCCGGGTTTTCACTTACGGGTCATTTTGGGACATTTTTGAAGCTCCTTACATATACTATACTACTCGATGTGTTAATCGTGATCGCTATTCTCGAACGCTCGCAGACTTTGAATGATAGGTTTCTGTATTCTGACTGCTCTATGTGCTTATGTGTTTCTGTGATTCTGTGCCTTACGTGATTATGTGCTTATGTGCTTATGTGAATATGTGATTATGTGCCTATGTGTTTATGTGATACATGTTTCACTGTGTTCCTGAACTTTAGTAGTACTACACGTGTGAGGTGAGGTTCGATTATGACGTGTCTGAGACCTATGACAATGTCTGTTGCAGACAATGTCAACTGGACCATCATTTGGACCCCGTCACCCACGACTTTCTCGCCAGGAACAGAGGGACAAACGCCTTGCTCCCATCGTCGCTAAACAAGTGGCAAAGGTTGTGCCTCATATCGTGAGTGAAATTTATGAGAATGTTAGCAAATCATCTGAGGAGTCCAGAACCGAAGCTCCTAAAGTTGCTACCAAGACTGCTTTCAGCTTCAAGCAGTTCAAGGCTTGCGGTCCAAAGGAATTCACTGGAGAAGATGGCCCAACGGCTATGTTTCAATGGTTCGATTCCGTCGAAGTCACTCTGCGCCAGAGTGGATGTTTGGAAAATCTCCGCACTCTAAACGCTACCGGCGTCTTCCAGTCCCGCGCATTAGACTGGTGGACGACCGAAAGAAACAAAAGCGGAAATGATACAGCCTATGAGCTGACGTGGGAAGAGTTGAAGGCCATTATGATGGATGAATTCTGCCCTCCCCATGAACGCCAAAAGCTGGAGGACGAATTCTGGCACATTAAGCAGAAGGAAAGTGACAACGCTGCCCTGACTGCTCGCTTTAAGCAGCTCAACATCATCTGTCCCGATTAAGTGAAGACGCCCGACATGACGATCAAGAAGTACATTCGAGCTCTACCCGACTGTGTTGCATATTTTGTGCATGCCGCAAAGCCAGCAACGATCAAAGAAACTTACTTGCTTGACGTGGAAATCAACGACAAGCGAGTAAAAGCTGGTTGTTGGGATAAAACTTCAAAGAACCTGCACCAAGTCACCGTTGCACCAACCGCCGAAACCACCGCCGCTCAACCGTCAAGGTCCTCACGCCACAAGAAGAAGAAGAACAACAGCAGCTTCAGCAACAAGAACTGTGCTGTCACCACCACTGCTGCTCCACTTCAAGTCGTACCGGCTCAGCAGCAATCTCACCACCGCCTAGCACCAGTTACCTATTCACCGCCTGCAAAGCGTGCATATACAGGCCCCCACCCGGCTTGCCCAACGTGTTCTTACCATCACCCGGTGGGTCTTGCCTGCCGTTTCTGCACTCACTGCAATATATACGACCACTTCACTGCTAACTGCCGTACTGGTCCCCGTCAAACACCAGCTCAAGCCACTGCTCATCAAGCTCTACTCCCAGCCCCACAAGGCCAACAAGCGGCTCAGGCACTGCGGTCAACGCCCGAGTATGCTTCGCATGTGGTGATCCCAACCACTTTGCGAACATGTGCCCGAAAAGGGTTGTGAAACAAGAGCCCCAGCAGCAGCAGCCTCAACAGCAGCAACAGCCTCAGCAGCAACAGCAAGCCGCACGTGCCAGAAGCTTCAACATCAATGTGCGCCAACAACGTAGTCAATGGTATGTTCCTTGTGAATGGTATTCATGCATCTTGTTTATTTGATACTAGAGCCGATAACTGTTTTGTGTCGTTTGAATTCGAGAAGCTTCTTAGTCATAAGCGCTCCCATCTCCCCTCGACGTTTGATGTTGAAGTCGCCACCGAAAGAACTGTCGCCATTAATTCTGTTCTTCGTGATTGTACTCTTGAGCTCAACAATCACATCTTCCCAATCGACCTTATTCTGATGCAACTCGGAAGTTTTGATGTCATAGTAGGCATGGACTTTCTTCACGAAAACCATGCTGAAGTTGTGTGGTTCGATAAGATGATTCGATTCTCGCTCGCGAATGGTGATTTATTGTGTGTTTATGGCGAAACTGCTTCGAAAGGTCTCAAGCTCATGTCATGTGTCCAAGCTAGCAAGTATCTCCGCAAGGAATACAGAGCTTTCTTGGATAACATTGTAGTAGCGGAGAAGGAAAAGAAAGGAAGACCAGGCCTAAACGACGTCCCAGTGGTTCGAGAATTTCCTAACGTCTTTCCTGAGGATCTTCCCGGACTACCGCCAAGTCGTGATGTCGACTTTCGTATCGACCTCATTCCTAGAGCCATCCGTTGCCAAAGCTCCTTATCGACTCACACCGTCCGAAATGCGTGAACTCTCGAGTCAGCTTCATGAATTACTTGAGAAAGGCTTCATTCGCCCGAGCACCACTCCTTGGGGCGCGCCAGTCCTTTTCGTCAAAAAGAAGGATGGGTCGTTCCGGATGTGCATCGACTATCGGGAACTGAATAAGTTGACTATCAAGAACCGCTATCCCATGCCTCGCATTGATGATTTGTTTGATCAGCTACAAGGTGTTACGTGTTTCTCGAAGATCGATCAACGTTCAGGCTATCACCAGCTATGCATTCAGGAGGAAGATATACCCAAAACCGCTTTTCGTACTCGTTACAGCCACTATGAGTTCGTTGTTATGCCTTTTGGTTTAACCAACGCACCCGCGGTTTTCATGGATCTGATGAATCTCGTGTGTAAACCTTATCTCGACCGTTTCAACATCATGTTAATCGACGATGTCTTGATCTATTCCAAGTCGAAAGCCGAACACGCGCAACATCTACGTTTGGTTCTTGAGCTACTCCAAGGGAATCGACTCTATGCCAAGTTCTCCAAGTCCGAATTCTGGCTGGAGGAGGTTCAATTCCTCGGTCACATTGTAAATAGTCAAGGTATTCACGTCGATCCCGCGAAGATTGAAGCAGTTAAGAGTTGGATTACACCGAAGAACCCATCTGAAGTCCGTTCTTTTCTCGGACTAGCGGGCTATTACCGATGATTTATCAAAGGATTCTCAAAGATCGTTGTGCCGCTTACCGCTCTCACGCATAAAGACAAGCCTTTTGTTTGGGGAACTGAACAAGAGTCTGCTTTCCAAACCCTCAAGTGCATGCTTTGCAATGCTCCTATTCTCACATTGCCCGACGGAAATGACGACTTCATTGTCTATTATGATGCTTCCAACCTTGGTCTTGTGTAACACCCCGAAAATATAAATCCTTATATTAAAATTTAAAAGTAAAAATAAACAAGAGTTAACCAACTAGGAATTCTAACCTAGTTAATTACAAGTCTTGAAATAACCCATAATAAGGTTAAAACACTCAAACTTAAGGATAAATCAAAGTTGAGGGTTTAAACTTGTCAAAACTGAAACTTAGGTTACTAATAGTAACCAAAACAAAATCAAACACCCCAAAATTTGGTGCCTGGTCGAACAAAGGGCAGGGGGCGACCACAGGGATTTCTTCAAACCCTTGTTTCATAGCAAATCTCCAAATTGAAGCTTCAAATCTGCCCTAAATCAAGTCTTGAACATAAATTAGTAATCCCCTCGTAGTAAGGATCAAAAAGGTATGTATAATTTTGATAATTTGATTCACCATAAATTCTAGGTTAATGGTGAATAACTGAAATTGAACCTAGATATGTCATGCATGAATGGATCTTGAAGTAATATGTTGTTTAGGGTTAAACCCTAGATGATTATTTGTGAAAATCATTGCATGTTACTTGAAGAAATTACAATCACCATTGTAGGTGATTTATGATATTGTAAAGACTAGACAAGCACTAGGATTATGAATTTTTGATCTAGTGAAAAGCTGAATTGTATGAGGAAATTCAGTAATTTGAATGTTTAAATGTGTACAATTTGCTTAATTAAAGTGAAATTAGATGTTAAATTGCAAGTCATGAACTAAGTAATGATTGTAGAAAAATCTGACTCGTTAGGTGTTCGTTGAAATGCCTAAGTGAGGATTTAAATGTTGGAATAGGAGGAAAACGTAGATTTAGTCATGGCTTATAATGATGTGATTATGGTCATGAAAAGAGTTCTAAACAAGTTGTAAAACTGAATTTTCTAGGCAAAGAGTCCGGATCATCAAGCGGACAAGCCGGAGGGAATTCACGGGGGAAAGGCGTGCTCTAGAGGTACGAAATTATCGTTTCGTTACATTAAAAATTATTTGTTAGTTTTGTGTTGTAGTTTTGAAAACGTAGTAAACAAGATAGACCAATACGTCACGGAAGTGACTTTGCGTCTTAAACAAGTAAAATGGGTCAAAACAAGTGATAGATATTGGATTTTTGAAATATCTTGTTTGATGCCTAAATCTTGGCATCCAAATGGGTCGAGCAATCAAGTAAGGCATGATTAACGCTCCGGAACATGATAGATTGATTGTTGATATTGGTTATTATATAACATATTAGAAATACGTAGATTTAATGTTTAGTGTGCTAGAAAAAGCGAGTATCCGAGAGTTTGGGTTTTGAGTGCATTGAACAAAACAAACAAAATCCTGGAATTTCAGAGACTGCCGTAAATTACGGTAGTACCGTAATTTACGGTAGAGCCCAGATGTTTACGGTGGATTCCTCCTGGTTTACGGTGGACCAATAACTCTCCAGGACTCACCGTAACTTACGGTGACACCGTAAGTTACGGTGGAATCTGAAATTAAACTTAAATTTTATTTTTTTAAAATTTATATTAAATCTCATGCTTATATATTTATAACAAATGTCAAAACTAATGTTTTTAACGGTTTTGACCATAGGTAACGAGGTGGATCTTATGGATGGCGATCAAGCGAACGATGAAGAACCGAACACTACTTTTTGAAGCTTCCGCAACGTTTTAAATCTTTTGTGCTTTTGTGTATGGGTTGTAAACACTTGTTAAACAACTTTTGATATGTTTTAACTTTAGTCTTTAGTTTGACTAAAGTTGATGTTAGTTTTATGAATTCTGTTTATAAACACCATGTTATCTAAACAATACTTTATTTAAAATAGTATAGTCTATCACTAAAATCAAGTGAAAAATTTAAGGGTGTTACAAGTTGGTAATCAGAGCTCAAGGTTGTCAAGAAGTGTTCGGTTCAAGCTTGATCGATCGTCCGGTAAGAATTAACTTATTTTGTTAATAAATTATGTATTATGTAAAAAATTAGAAATGAATAAATATGCATGAAAAGAGTGTGTAAGCTCACCCAAAATACAAGAAATGCATGAAACAAGAATGATTAAAATCAAGTTATGAACTTGATTGAATTGAAACAAGAACGATTAAATCAAGTTATGAACTTGATATAATTGAAACAAGAATGATTAAAATCAAGTTATGAACTTGATTGAATTGAAACAAGAACGATTAAATCAAGTTATGAACTTGATAGAATTGAAACAAGAATGATTAAAATCAAGTTATGAACTTGATTGAATTGAAACAAGAACGATTAAATCAAGTTATGAACTTGATTGAATCAAAACAAGTAAAGCATGTGTTATAAATGGAATGTTTAACAACCTATGTAAACATTTCAGAAATAAAGATGGCTGATGGAGGTAATGATAATGCGGTGCCAAGAGTCACCGAACAAATGAGGGAAGTGATTGCCGAAGAGGTTGTAAAGGCGATCGAAAACAGTTTGTCGGGCTTTATTGGTAAAATTCAAAACACAGTTTTATCAATAGTAGAAGATAGAATCAAGAAATTGGAAGATGATTCAAATTTAGCAAAGGAAAAGCATGGAGGATGAAAACCTTGTTCATACAAGGAATTCATGGCCTGTAAACCACCAATATATAATGGGGAGGTTGACCCAATAGTGTGCCAACGATGGCTAAGTGACATCGAAGGGGTATTCGAGAGGACCTATTGTGATGAAGATGACTACGTAGCCTATGGTACGGGTCAATTAAGGAGTCAAGCGAAAGATTGGTGGGATAACAAAAAGAGAGAGATCGGTATTGAAGCTGCTAAGGTCATGACATGGGAAGAATTCAAGACGCCATTTCTTAAACATCATAGCCCCAAGGCGGTTATGAATAAAATCAAGGAGGAGTTCATGCAACTTAGGCACAAGGGTGAGACCATAGACAAGATTACGGCAACGTTTATGGATAAGATGAAGTTTTGTGATGATCTAGTGACAAATGAAGAACAAAAGATATACTACTACCATAACATGTTGAGTGCGGAGTATAGGGAATTTATCACCCCTTAAAAATACGAGACCCTTACCGAGATCATAAATGCTGCTCGGGAAAGGGAGATCGAACTGAAAAAGAGCATTGAACGGGGTGAACGGAAAGCACAAGATGTAAACCCAAGCCCAACTAAGAAGGCACAAACAAATGAAACCGCAAAGAAATCCGATATGAAAGGCGGGTCACCAAGTTGCAGAATCTGCGGAAAGGGCCATAAAGGCGAATGCCGTTACAAGGATAAGCCTTGTCCCATATGCAAGAAAACGGGACATATGGCTATATCGTGCCCGGAGAAAGTGACGGTTTGTTACAATTGTTATCGAACGGGTCACAAAAAGTCGGAATGCCCGGAACTGGTCAGAAAGAAGGATGGGCCGGACCCGAAAGGTGAAGCCCCAAAAGCAAAGGCAAGATCTTTTCAACTAACCGCCGCAGAAGCAAAGGTTGAACCTGACGTGGTCTCAGGTATATTTGCTGTAAATTCGATTCCTGCACGTGTGTTATTTGATACGGGTGCGAATAAATCTTTTGTTTCATATGGATTTATTCGACATCCTTCATTTGTTCTAACAAAATTACATGTTCCCTTAGAAGTAGAGATAGGTAATAACAAGAGCTTTATTGTTTGTGATGTATGTGAAAACTGTAAACTGAGCATTGATGACGAAGAATATTTGATAAATCTAATCCCGATGTCAATGGGAGAATTTCAAGTAGTCGTTGGGATGGATTGGCTATCTCAACACCATGCAAAGGTCGTGTGTTTTCGTAAGGAGATAAAACTAACATCTCCGAGCGGGAAACACGTTACCATTTATGGCGAAAAGGGAGGCAACCCTATAGTGTGCACAATGTTGAAAGCTCACAAGCTTATGAAGCGAGGATGCAAGGCATTCATGATATATGCTAATGAGCCCGAAAAAGAATCACGAAGGATTGAAGACGTACCGGTAGTACGAGATTATGAAGATGTGTTTCCGGAGGATTTACCGGGGATACCGCCTGAACGGGAAGTAGAGTTTGGGATCGAATTGATTCCGGGCGCGAAACCCGTAGCAAAAGCCCCGTACTGACTTGCACCATCGGAATTACAAGAGTTGATGTCTCAAATCCAAGACCTGCTTGACAAGGGATTCATAAGGCCGAGTGTGTCTCCTTGGGGCGCACCGGTATTGTTCGTGAGAAAGAAGGACGGAAGCATGCGCATGTGTATCGATTACCGGGAGTTAAATAAACTCACGGTAAAGAACCGATACCCGCTTCCGAGAATAGATGATTTATTCGACCAATTACAAGGTGCGAATTGGTTTTCGAAAATTGATCTTAGATCGGGGTATCATCAACTAAAGGTCAAGGAAGAAGATGTGCCGAAGACGGCTTTCCGCACGAGATACGGACATTACGAATTCCTCGTGATGTCATTTGGGCTAACAAATGCACCCACGGCTTTCATGGACCTCATGAACCGGGTTTGCAAGCCAATGTTGGATAAGTCGGTCATCGTGTTTATCGATGATATTTTGGTGTACTCGAAAAGTGAAGCGGAACACGCACACCACCTACAAGAAGTGTTAGAGATACTTAGAGGAGAAAGGCTGTATGCGAAATTCTCTAAGTGTGCCTTTTGGCTACGAGAGGTACAATTTCTTGGCCATGTCATAAGTGCCGACGGAGTATTGGTGGATCCGTCCAAGATCGAAGTTGTGTCGAAATGGAATCCCCCGAAGAACCCTTCGAAAATTAGAAGCTTTTTGGGACTTGCGGGATATTATAGGAGATTCATTCAAGATTTCTCCAAAATCGCGTCACCGCTAACAAAGCTAACACGGAAGAAAGAAAAGTTCATTTGGGGTGTCGATCAAGAAAAAACGTTCCAAACACTAAAAGAAAAGTTAACTCGAGCTCCGGTATTGACATTGCCGGACGGAGTTGAAGATATGGTGATTTATTTGGATGCTTCACTATCGGGGCTCGGTTGCGTGTTGATGCAACGGGGCAAGGTAATAGCCTATGCCTCGAGACAATTGAAGATACACGAGAAGAAATATCCCACGCACGATCTCGAGTTGGCGGCGGTGGTATTTGCATTAAAAATATGGAGGCATTACTTGTATGGGGTAAAGTGCACCATATTCACCGACCACAAGAGCTTGAAATACTTCTTTGATCAGAAGGAGTTAAATATGCGACAAAGGCGATGGCTGGAAACGGTGAAAGACTACGATTGTGAGATACATTATCACCTCGGAAAGGCAAATGTGGTAGCGGACGCTCTAAGTAGAAAAGTGGACTACGTCCCGATACGAGTAAGGTCGATGCAACTCGTGGTGACCTCGGGTATACTTGAACGTATTCGAGAGGCGCAGTTAGAAGCAGTAAAAGAGGAGAATTGGAAGAAAGAAAGAATAATTGGTCAATTGAAAGATTTGTCGGATGGGAATCACGGGTTGAAGACTCGATCCGGAAGGATATGGGTCCCACATACCTGTGGAGTGAAGGCGCTTCTACTTAATGAAGCTCATAAATCCCGTTATTCAATTCATCCGGGTGCGACCAAGATGTACAACGATTTGAAACAAAATTATTGGTGGCCCGGAATGAAGAGGGACGTGGCTAAGTATGTGGAAAAATGCTTGACATGTTTACAAGTCAAGGCGGAGCACCAGAAACCATACGGCAAACTCCAACCGTTAGAAATTCCGGTTTGGAAATGGGAACATATTACAATGGACCTGTTAACCAAGTTGCCTAAGACGAATCGTGGTTTTGATGCCATATGGGTAGTGGTGGATAGATTGACGAAAAGTGCTCACTTCATTCCGATTCGTGAGACTTATACGTCAGAAAAGATGTCAGAAGTTTATACCAATGAAATCATAGCACGTCATGGGGTGCCGGTGTCCATCGTGTCTGATAGGGATACCCGGTTTACTTCGAATTTCTGGCGAGATTTCCAAGAGCAAATGGGGACCAAATTGTTCATTAGCACTGCGCACCATCCTCAAACGGATGGACAAAGTGAAAGAACGATACAAACATTGGGGGACATGCTACGGGCGTGTATAATCGACTTTGGAGGCAGTTGGGATGTTCACCTACCGTTAGTCGAGTTTTCGTATAACAACAGTTACCAATCTAGTATTAAGATGGCACCGTACGAAATGCTTTATGGTAGGAAGTGTCGAACCCCGGTATGTTGGGGTGAAGTGGGTCCACGTGAACTCGCCCACCAAGATATAGTACGAGCCACAAATGAAAAGATCGATATAGTACGGGCACACTTGAAAGCGGCTCAAGACAGGCAAAAGGCGTATGCTGATAAAAGGAATAGGCCAATCGAATTCCAGGTTGGTGACATGGTTATGCTAAAAGTTTCCCCATGGAAGGGCGTTATTAGATTCAAGAAAAGGGGGAAGCTAAGCCCGAGGTTTATTGGGCCATTTAAAATTATCGGGAGAGTTGGCAAGGTAGCTTACCGTCTTGAATTACCAGAGGAGCTAAGTGGAATTCATAGCACGTTCCATGTATCACAATTAAGAAAGTGCCTAGCAGACGAAACGACCTATATCCATTACGATGATATCGAAGTGGATAATAGTCTAAATTATGCGGTGAGACCGGTGGAGATTTTAGATCGAAAGGTCAAACATTTACGAAATAAACAAATTGACCAAGTTAAAGTCAAATTGGAGCATAGGAAAGGTTCGGACACTATGTGGGAGTCCGAAGAAGATATGCGACGTCTTCACCCTACTTTATTTGGTACGTAATTCGGTTTCGGGGACGAAACCCTTTTTAAGGGGGGTGAACTTGTAACACCCCGAAAATATAAATCCTTATATTAAAATTTAAAAGTAAAAATAAACAAGAGTTAACCAACTAGGAATTCTAACCTAGTTAATTACAAGTCTTGAAATAACCCATAATAAGGTTAAAACACTCAAACTTAAGGATAAATCAAAGTTGAGGGTTTAAACTTGTCAAAACTGAAACTTAGGTTACTAATAGTAACCAAAACAAAATCAAACACCCCAAAATTTGGTGCCTGGTCGAACAAAGGGCAGGGGGCGACCACAGGGATTTCTTCAAACCCTTGTTTCATAGCAAATCTCCAAATTGAAGCTTCAAATCTGCCCTAAATCAAGTCTTGAACATAAATTAGTAATCCCCTCGTAGTAAGGATAAAAAAGGTATGTATAATTTTGATAATTTGATCCACCATAAATTCTAAGTTAATGGTGAATAACTGAAATTGAACCTAGATATGTCATGCATGAATGGATCTTGAAGTAATATGTTGTTTAGGGTTAAACCCTAGATGATTATTTGTGAAAATCATTGCATGTTACTTGAAGAAATTACAATCACCATTGTAGGTGATTTATGATATTGTAAAGACTAGACAAGCACTAGGATTATGAATTTTTGATCTAGTGAAAAGCTGAATTGTATGAGGAAATTCAGTAATTTGAATGTTTAAATGTGTACAATTTGCTTAATTAAAGTGAAATTAGATGTTAAATTGCAAGTCATGAACTAAGTAATGATTGTAGAAAAATCTGACTCGTTAGGTGTTCGTTGAAATGCCTAAGTGAGGATTTAAATGTTGGAATAGGAGGAAAACGCAGATTTAGTCATGGCTTATAATGATGTGATTATGGTCATGAAAAGAGTTCTAAACAAGTTGTAAAACTGAATTTTCTAGGCAAAGAGTCCGGATCATCAAGCGGACAAGCCGGAGGGAATTCACGGGGGAAAGGCGTGCTCTAGAGGTACGAAATTATCGTTTCGTTACATTAAAAATTATTTGTTAGTTTTGTGTTGTAGTTTTGAAAACGTAGTAAACAAGATAGACCAATACGTCACGGAAGTGACTTTGCGTTTTAAACAAGTAAAATGGGTCAAAACAAGTGATAGATATTGGATTTTTGAAATATCTTGTTTGATGCCTAAATCTTGGCATCCAAATGGGTCGAGCAATCAAGTAAGGCATGATTAACGCTCCGGAACATGATAGATTGATTGTTGATATTGGTTATTATATAACATATTAGAAATACGTAGATTTAATGTTTAGTGTGCTAGAAAAAGCGAGTATCCGAGAGTTTGGGTTTTGAGTGCATTGAACAAAACAAACAAAATCCTGGAATTTCAGAGACTACCGTAAATTACGGTAGTACCGTAATTTACGGTAGAGCCCAGATGTTTACGGTGGATTCCTCCTGGTTTACGGTGGACCAATAACTCTCCAGGACTCACCGTAACTAAACTTAAATTTTATTTTTTTTAAATTTATATTAAATCTCATGCTTATATATTTATAACAAATGTCAAAACTAATGTTTTTAACGGTTTTGACCATAGGTAACGAGGTGGATCTTATGGATGGCGATCAAGCGAACGATGAAGAACCGAACACTACTTTTTGAAGCTTCCGCAACGTTTTAAATCTTTTGTGCTTTTGTGTATGGGTTGTAAACACTTGTTAAACAACTTTTGATATGTTTTAACTTTAGTCTTTAGTTTGACTAAAGTTGATGTTAGTTTTATGAATTCTGTTTATAAAAACCATGTTATCTAAACAATACTTTATTTAAAATAGTATAGTCTATCACTAAAATCAAGTGAAAAATTTAAGGGTGTTACATCTTGGTTGTGTCGTCATGCAACGGGACAAGGTTACGCATCTCGTCGGCTCAAAATCCACGAGAAGAACTATACAACCCATGATTTCGAGCTAGGCGCAGTTGTTTTTGCATTAAAGATTTGGCGACACTACCTGTATGGTACAAAGTGTACGATCTTCACCGATCAAAGGAGCCTACAACATATCTTTGACCAGAAGGAACTGAATATGCGTCAACGCCGATGGATAGAGCTTCTCAACGATTATGACTATGAGATTCATTATCACCCTGGCAAAGCACATGTCGTTGTCGACGCTCTCAGCAGACGAGGTTACTTGCTCAGCATTCGTAGAACCCAAGCCCAATACGATCTCGAAACTCTCATTCGCGAAGCCCAGCATGCTTGTTTTAATGAGCGCACTTTGGATAAGGAAAGAATCTACCACGATGGAGCTCATCTTGTGAATAAGCCGAATGGGATATTCCATTATCTGGACCGGATTTGGATCCCCAAATGGACCGATTTGCGACAGATTTTGATGGACGAAGCCCACAAATCCCGGTATTCTATTCATCCCGGTGCCGACAAAATGTATCAGGATCTTCGCTACAAGTACTGGTGGCCGGGAATGAAAAGGGATATCGCTCTATACGTCGGAAAGTGCCTAACTTGCTCGAAGGTTAAGGCTGAACACCAAAGGCCCTCTGGCTTACTCGAACAACCCCTGATCCCTATTTGGAAGTGGGAGAGCATAGCTATGGACTTCATAACAAAGCTCCCGCGCGCGCCATCTCGTCACGACAGCATCTGGGTTGTTGTTGACTGTTTTACCAAATCAGCCCACTTTTTGCCAATACGGGAAGACTACAATGTAGAACGATTAGCCCCAATCTACACCAATGAGATCATTTGTCGACATGGGACGCCTCGCGACATCATCTCTGACCGTGATGCTCGGTTTACCTTGCGACTGTGGGAAACATTTCAAGCTGCTCTCGGTACCACGCTTAATCTAAGTACCGCATTCCACCCTCAAACAGACGGTCAGACTGAAAGAACGATTCGTACTCTTGAAGACATGCTCCGTTCGTGTGTCATAGATTTTGGTGGTAATTGGGATGCATACCTTCCGTTAGTCGAATTCTCATACAACACCAGTTATCATTCCAGCATTCAGATGGCACCATTCGAGGCTTTATACGAAAGAAGATGTCGATCACCTATTGTGTGGCACGAGATCGGTCACTCGCAACTAACCGGTCCCGAGCTATTACAAGAAACGACTGACAAAGTCCTCCAAATTCGAGATAACTTGTTGAAAGCTCGAAGTCGACAGAAAAGTTACGCCGGTAGATGACGCAAGCCCCTTGAATTTGACGTTGGCGACTACGTACTCCTAAAGGTATCACCTTGGAAGGGTGTGGTCAGATTCGGCAAGAAAGGGAAACTAGCGCCTCGATATGTTGGACCTTTTAAGATTCTGGAAAGGATCGGAAAAGTCGCCTATAGACTCGAACTACCGGAGGAACTTAGTAATGTCCACCCGACTTTCCATGTGTCAAACCTTCGAAAGTGCCTGGCTGAGCATGATTTAATTGTACCTCTCGATGACCTCCAAGTAAACGAAACACTACACTTCGTGGAGAAGCCTGTCAAAATCATGGATCGCCAAACCAAGCAGCTCAGACGCTCGCGCATTCCTATTGTGAAAGTCCGATGGGAAGGCAAACGAGGCAGTTATTTGTTACGGCTTCGGCCTAATTTCGGGACGAAATTCTCTCAACTAGGGGAGGCGGTAACACCCCGTGTTTCGAAAGTCAAAGTTAAAGTCAATATTGAAGTCAAAGGAATAAAAGATTGCTAATTGCGATCTGTCTCTCCCTGCTCAATTCCTGTTTTGACTTATTTGACTTGTAGATAGTCTATTTTATGTTTTACGTTAGTTGTATTATGTGGAGTACTTATTATAATCGAGGTTTATTCAAGATTTATCAATTGTTTAATCGCTTTATCGCTATCGCAATCGCAATCGCAACTCGAAATATGCATTTGGTTATTGTTATACGTGTGTGTGCCTTATGTGTTACTTGTGCATGTTTATTTATGTTATGTGTGGAAATCAATCGAAACGCAATCGCAGTCGAATCGCAAACGCTAAATGAATATGAAATAAGGATGCTTGTATGTTGATATAGTAGTTGGGATTAAAAGTAAATTGGTTAGGAAATTCTATCGCATCGCAATGCTCGCAATCGCAATCGAAAAGGCAAAACTCGTCGCACCAAACACACGAATCAGATGGCCGATCGACCAAGAGACCGGCCGACCGACCAGCCGCTCGATCGACCAGCTGTCCGATCGGGCCGCCAACCGATCGACCAGCCCCTTTCCACTTTGGGTAACCCTATAAATACCCCATGTCACCATCATACTTTCCACTTTTGGCAACTCTCGTCCGACCAGCGCTCTAACCTTGCTTTTTCTCCGATTTCTCGCAATTCCGATAAGATCTCAACCTAAATCTTATACATCTTTGATCTACACACGATTCTACACCTTTCTATCTTTTGAATCTTAACTTTTAATTGTGAAATCATCAAGATTCAAGGTGTTCTAGGATGTCGTCATCATGCGTTCTTGAGAACTTCATGTTTTGGCCTCAATCCACCAAGAACAACTTAGATCTAACCGATTTCCACATAAACAAACAAAGATCTTTCATAGATCTAAACATATTCATAATGAAAAGGATTGAAAGATGGTTTTCCAACTTTCTTTCAACTCTTTTACACTCAATGCACTCAAAACCGATAGAATCGGAGCTTGCACCGACTTCCTACTCATTCTTGTGGTTGTGTGGCCCAAGATCTGGATTCTATCCACGAGGTTCACCGATTTCGGGTTAAACATGGAACACCGTCTCAATCACTTAACTAATCGGATTTGGGTGATTCCGTCCGATCAGGGGTACCAAGTACTGACGAGGTTTCTGTTGCTTAACACGTTATCACAACATCTCGATAAAATGACAAACTATCAAAACAACCAAGTGTTAGACGAACGGAACGACCAGGACGGAATGCCGTCCGATCGGACTACCGTTCGATCGGACTGTCGTCCGAGCGGGTTGTCACCCGTTCGATCTACACCTTGGTCCCACACTTAACTTTTGTTTTCAAAACCTTGAAGGATGAACATTGAACGGAGGGCTGACCGATCGGGTTACCATTCGATCGGACTACCATTCGACCATGTGATGTTCTGACTTCAACACTTAAACAATTTTCAACATGTTCAATACCAGCAGGTTGCCACCCGACCGGACTACAATTTGATCGAACAACAAACTGCTGTGAACTTGTTCTCGCTGAAGTGCCCAACCTATCTGACTGTCGCCCGATCGAACGGTTGTTCGATCGATCGACCTGAAAGGTATAGATACTTTAATGTTTTCAAAATGCTACAACGAAAACTTCAAAAGTCAAGCCATCATACATAAACACATCATTCCCAAAGGAAGTAACAATCCACTCGAACGGCCATCCGACCGAACGACCGTCCGTCCGAACGGACTGTCACTCACACGACCGGTCGCCCGATCGGACTACCATCCGATCGAACTGCCATCCTACCCACTTGCACTCTGTATCGTTTTACGCGTCGCTTATCGTTATGCTATCAATCTGTTCAGGCTAACCCTACTCTCTAGCGTTCCTTTCAATCCATCAATCACTGTGAGTATACTCGATCCCTTTTTGCTTTACGCAGTTTTGGGTGTTACATACGTTACTTATACAAAATCACATCGAACACACTACGCAATACTTTGAACGCTAACCGTTATCACAAGTATACATGACTTAATGAGTGCTTGTTTGTTATGTTTACACATGGAATGTTGTCTACCTGCCTTAGCAACGATAGTACTATTAGTTTGGACTCAGCACCTGTTCACTCAGGGGTTGTTAAGGACAATTACCTACATGGCTCACAGTGGTGAGTGTGTATCGCGAACTGCCTTGGGCAGTCAACCCGCAGTCATTGGTATCGATAGGTTCATGTCGATAACTAACATGCCTCATTTTACACTGTGTACGTGCTGGTTATGCGTAATGATTTCAAACTCTATATGCTATTATCAAACTTGTATGCTCACCTTTACACTATATGTATTGACTTTTACTTTAATGTATGTGACAGGTGCTTAGGATGCTTATTTGCTTACTTGCTGTGAAATCAAGGCTAGGAAAGACCTAGGTCAACAATAAACAATTGTCTGTAAGGAAAATCTGAGTTGTCGGAACAGAACAATTGACTAGATCTTTTCTGTAATAATTGTATTATCATTTATGACATGGTATGGGACGTGTTGCTTTAAATATTTGGTAAATATAGTTGTTATGGAAACTTCTGGACAATCTGTTTCACTCAGTGCCACGCCCCGATGTTTCCGCCATCGGTTTGGGTGTGACAGTTACAATGTAATGGGCCAGCATAGATATCACTGGGTAGTGTTGTAGTAACTATACTGAATGCTTTAGCATCTTACTCAATTTTCTGAAAATCCTGCTCAAAGTAATTTTCAGGTTTCTTAGGTACTTGGACCTTGGGATCTTCTGCACTCGGCACCATCGGAACATGTGGTAAGAAGATAACCAATATCCAGCATCCGGTGTTTTGTTGTGCAAGTACATGACCCATCCTACGTTGCCAGATATTATACTCAGATCTGACAAGCATATGTGGTTTATACAGGGTGCCAGTGTTATGAGGATCTTGTGTGTTTTGAGACATTTTGATTGTTTTACAAAGCTTCGTTTAAACTACTTTGAACATGATTAAACTTTTAATTCTGTTTTTTCAACTTCCTACGAACAAACGATATCAGTGAAATGAGCTGATCTTTTATATCAAATTGATTGTTAAATCAAATTTGATTGATCAAAGCTCTAATACCAATTGTTAGGACCTGAGTTTGAATTGTTAGTAAAAGTTTAAGATGGAAGATGTAAGAAAATAACAATTAAATAATGCAGCGGAATGAAGATAAACTTTAATTCACAAACAATGAGAGATTTTCTTTCATCATGAATACTTTTAACTGAATGATTGAAATTGCAATGATTCACGTATCCATATAATATAAACTCCCCCTCAGCGTGAGATCACTCTATTTGCTCGTACAAAATGTCAAGTGATGAAGTGATAAATAGAATAGTACATGCACTATTCTATTTATAGTACAATGCAAACCTCTGAGGAACCTATGCTGATGTCACCTAGACAATGACATCTAACAACCACTGACATCTGCTATAACTAATAACTGTTACATTCAAAACACTGATATACAACATCTGTTGATTCAATATCTGATGAGCCTTGTCCTCTCTTGAGCCTCAGCAGACCTTCTTCATCAGACTTTGTCTTCATAAATCAAAGGGTGATCAGACCTTTGACATTAGCAGACTTTAGTCTTCATCGGTGGTTTACTTTGGCAGACCTTGTGAATCAGCAGACTTTAACTTCCAGTAGACCTTTGGTTGCAGCAGTTGTTTGATGCCTTTGCCATTGGGAGGAGAATGACTTCAAGCACTGTGATTATGGATCAGTTGATTGTAGACTATTTTGGCTTTCAATCATCTGTTCTTTTGGCGGGGTCCACATGAGCCAACATGCCTAACTAGTAGCTTATGTATAACAGTTTGAAAGGGTTATTTTGGCAACTGGTCATTTTTTGGGTTTTTGAATTTAATGATCAGGATTACCCTTGTTTTGTTATCTAACTGTTATGATGCTTATTTAACTGTCTTTGATTTAATGGTGATATATAAGTCTTAATGATGCTTATTAAACTATCTTTGATTTGAAGTTATTAACTGTGTTTGGGATCTAACTACTTGACTGTGTTTAGGATCAAATGACTTTGACTGGTACTTGAGTGTGTTTAGGATCAATTGTAGCATTTAAACAAGGATTCTGCCACTTGATTGTGTTTAGGATCAACTTGATCAGGGTACAATAGGATTTAGGCTAAATTTCAATTGCATAATGTTACTTAGTTATAAATAGAACAAGGATGATACATTTTGCTTTGCACAATAGGAATTAGACTAAAGTTCAACTCTCGTAGGCGTGCCTTGTAACTTTGGTAGGCATTGTTTTACCCGTTTGACCAGAATAAATGGTCAAACCTGTGTAACTGAAGGCAATTCAACTTCTGAAAGTAAAAGTCACTTGAAGTTGTGAAGGTCAATCACCATTCAAGTTCTAAAAGTAAAACTCATTTCAAGTTCTAAAACTTATAATTTAATTAGGAACTTACACTTTGGTAGGCATTGCTTGACCTGTTTGACCAGAATAACTGGTCAAACCTGTGATAATGAAGACGCCTCATGTTCTACAACTAAAACTTAATTGCAATTGCAAGTTCAATCCTAATTGAAGTTCTAACAGTCAATCCCAATTCAGGTTCTAAAAGTCAACCCATTTCAAGTTCTAAAGGTCAAACCCATTTCAAACAAAGTTCAATTCCGGTTACAAGTCTTAATACGGGTTGTTGATGTTAATAACATGATATTGCTGAGTAATTAAGGAGAATTGGTGGTTAGTTACTTGATTAGGAAATAGTTTTGAATATGAAGGGAAAATATGAATTATACGTTCAGGGACTAATATGGTAACTAAAGTTATGGGTGGTATTTTAGTCTTTTCACTGAATTACAAACGGTCTGTAAGTGCCAGGGACTTGATTGCGAGCAATTGACAACCACAGGGACTGTACTGTTGAATTTTTTTTTAAATGAAGGCTGAAAGTATGATTGAGTGTAAACCACATGAACTGAAACTGTACTCTACTCTAAAAGAAAGCGAATTATATTTTTGTAAAATTGTATTTTTATATTCATCTTAACTCTCATCTATAGTCCTCCATAATAAAAGAAATATGTGTACTTGACAATCATTTCATAAACTTGTGATCTCTTATTCACACCGCTTCTAAAGTGCTTAGCAACTCTAATCGCATTCATCACTCCTTTAGAAAAACTTCTTCTTTATTTTAAATCGTTAATCAATTAAGTAATAAAATATTGAGTTAAATGTCATTTTAGTCCCTGTGGTTTGGGTCATTTTGGCAGTTTAGTCCAAAGGTTTCATTTTTTGCCTATGGGTTCAAAAAGATTTCACCGTTCCTATTTTAGTCCACTGGGTTAACTTCATCCATTTTTTCTGTTAACGAGAAGGGCATTTCGGTCATTTTTAATGTAATTATGTTAACTAGAAGGGTAATTTGGCCATATAAAATGACCGAATTGCCCTTCTCATTAACAGAAAAATGGAGGAAGTTAACCCAGTGGACTAAAATGGCAACGGTGAAACCTTTTTGGACCCATAGACAAAAAATGAAACATTTAAACTAAACTGACAAAATGACCCAAACCACATAATCACATTTAACTCTAAAATATTTTTCTTTGAATATATCAAAGCATTTTGTCTCCAACATACATTGATAAAAGAAGAATCAATAATAGTTAGTTTGGCAAGCATGTGATCCGGCAAACGTCGTTTAAAGCGTTAAATTAATAAATTATTATAACCAAATTCTATTAACTTTATGAAAACGTGAATCAGCACTATAAGATATTTTTATACTAATTCTGTTTATTTTATGAAAACATGAATCAGCACTGTTAGAATACTTTTATGGCAAAAGATCAAATACAAATAATCTTAACATACTAAATATACAAATTGAAGGAAAACTAAAAAAGACAAGGTGACATTTTTGTAATTACCACCAACTATCAAAGTTACTATACAAATGTGAACTCAAGCAAAAATACCTAAAAAAAAAAAATTTACATTTTTTATTAAAAAAATCGCTACATTTCATTAGCAAAAAAAAAAAAATTTGCTGCTACTAAAAGTAGCGATTTTTTAATAAAAAATGTTAAAAAAATAAAATAATTTGTGTGTGTGTTTTTTTTAAGGTTTTTTGTGGGTTTAGTTTTTAGCTTGGGTGGGGGTGGGGGGTTTAGGTTTTTTTTTTTTTTTGAGGGGGGGGGGGGGGGGGTAGGTTTTTTTTAGGTTTTTGGGGGTGAGGGTTTTTTTTTTTTTTTTTGGGAGGGGGGGGGGGGGGAGGGGTTAGGTTTTTTAGGTATATTTGTAGAGTAACTTTGATAATTATTGATAATTACAAAAATACCACCTTGTTTTTTTTAGTTTTCCTTCAATTTGTATGTTTAGTATATTAAAATTATTTGTACAACAACTTTACCCTACTTTTATGTGATATAATCAAAGTGAATCAGCACAATAATAAGTTTGAAAATGAATGATTTGTGGATATTAATTAACGCCAAAGGGTGTGAAGGGCGTTACCCCTGTCACCTCACCACTGATAGCACCGGAGGGACGCCACCACCCATACCGGGCAATATAATAGTTGAGGATTGGATTTTAGGGCTGCAAACGAACCGAACGAACACGAACACGGCCTTGTTCGTGTTCGTTTGTTAAGGATTTCATGTGTTCACGAACAGTTCACGAACACTTACCGAACGAGATTTTTTGTTCGTGTTCGTTTGTTAAGGAAATGAATTTGTTCGTGTTCGTTTGTTAATTTAGGTACCGAACACAAACGAACGTTCATGAACGCACACGGACGCAAATGAACACAAACAAACGTTAATGAACATAAACAAACACAAACGAACATATATTTACTTTCGAAGATGATCATAACAAAAAAAAAACACTAAGTATATCCACCCAAAATATACCAAGCTAATTATCCAAACTTGAGTAGCTTAACATATAATTTTTATAAAAATAACTAACACAAAGTAGCTAATTCTGACTTCACACTTTCAACACAATCAACAGTTCTAATATGTTGAGCATACTTAGCACTACCAGTATTGATACCTTTACCAAATCTAGAAGTCAAAATATATAATATAATATAAGTTGGGTAACAATATATATATATATATATATATATATATATATATATATATATATATATATATATAGGGTGGGGATCTAGAGTGAACACTAATGTATTTGAGAACTAAGTGAACAAATCCTGGCCATTGATCTACACGCGTGTATGGCCAGGATCTCATCATCAAATCGTAAAATACACTAGTGTATTTCAACATCAAATCCTGGCCATTGATCTACACATGTGTATGGCCAGGATTAGTTCACTCAGTTCGCAAGCTACACTAGTGTTCACTCTTGAACCTAATCCTATATATATATATATATATATATATATATAGGAATAAGTTAAAATGAGAACCACCTCGAGTTGTAAGAACCAGCGAGAACCACCCCCGCGGGGGGCCGTTGACCACGATTTTTTTTTTACAACTAGATGTGTATATTTTAACACCCTACGCAAAGTTTGGGTTCAAACGGCGTGCCCGAGGGGGTAGTTTTTTACGCCCAAAGTTTGGTTAAAAAAAAAGAAAAATTAAAAGAAATTAAAAAAACCCAAACTTTGGGCGTAAAAAACTACCCCCTCGGGCGCGCCATTTGAACCCAAACTTTACGTAGGGTGTTAAAATATACACATCTAGTTGTAAAAAAAAATCGTGGTCAACGGCCCCCCGCGGGGGTGGTTCTCGCTGGTTCTTACAACTCGAGGTGGTTCTCATTTTAACCTTCCCCTATATATATATATATATATATATATATATATATATTCCTATACACAAACGAACATAAACAAACGAACACAAACGAACGTAAACAAACACGTTACCGAACGTTCACGAACACAAATGAACGAACACGGCCTTTGTTCATGTTCGTTCATTTAACAAAACGAACGAAATTTTTTGTTCGTGTTCGTTCATTTATTAAACGAACGAACACAAACGAACTTCCCGCCGAACGGTTCATGAACTGTTCGCTGAAAGTTCAGTTCGTTTGCAACCCTAGATTTCACTTAAAAAAAACATAGAGGGTAAACATTAATATTTAAATAATTAAAAGCATATGAGGCAATATGACGTGGACAATAGGAATGACTAGGACACAGCGCATCACTAAGAAAACGCCAAACAGGTGCTGACTCAAAAGGGCGTCTTTGTTTGAACGTTTCATAAAACACCAATTCTTTTCTTTTCGTCTGAGCATAATATTTTTAACGTTTTAAAATGCATTTTTTAATGCTTTTCTTATTACATTTTTTTCTAAATTATTTATAAATAATATAAATCAAAAACTTAAAAAAAAAACTTTAGCTGGATAAGCATCAAGAAAGGCTGAATCAAAGAAAATTAATAAGCACGCTAAAGCTTGCGCAGAGAACCAGCATGTCTTTGTCCCTTTTGCCTTTGATACCTTTGGCTCCCTAGCATCAGAAGTTATCCACTTCTTGACCAGGGTACAACGGGTCATCCACAACAATTGTTCAACACCAGGGGGAAGGGCTTTGTCTTTGGAAGTTTAGGATTTGCGATTCAGAAAAGGGTGGCGGTGCAGCTTGTTGCCCGTCTACCTTCTGTTTTGATGTAACTTGATTATACCGCTTGTTGCCAAAGGCTGTTGAAGTGGTTTATCTTATTCAACATAGGGAGCCATTTTGAACGTACTTGAGTATTTCCGCCGACCATTGCGTTGTAATGCTCGAGAACTTTTTTTCAAAAATTGTCCGCTTTTTGTTGGTTGTCTTTTTGTTTGTTTAAAGAACAATGAACACATGCTTTGGCTAAGGCCTCTTCTTGTGTTTTCGTCCAGGTTTGACGCTCCACCTTTCCTCCTTTTTCTTTCGGCTCACTTGCTTCACCAACATCTTCATCTTCGTCTTCCACCTCATATTCTTCCTCGTCATCGCCAATTTCTTCATCCAAATGTTGTGTTTCGGGGACAACCTCTACATCTTGGTCTTCATTGTAATCGTAGATCTGAAGTGAGCGCTCGACATTCTCTCTTGGTGATTGAATTGGTGAGCTCCTTAATGCAAATGGATCGAATGAGTTTTGCGCTTCCATGGAGTATTCGTACATGTCGGGTGCAACCATCGTTGGACCGTGTGGGTGTGAAAATATTGGTGGCGGAAAATTAGGTTGGGGTTTGGGTGTTATAAAAAGTCAGTTGTGAAGCTTGGGGGTAAAAATATGAAAGTTTGTTGAATATCCGTATGCGGTTTGAAACGGTGCACTAGGACCACTAGAACTGTCTCGTCTCGTTTGCGACACGCGTCCTCTTGGGTTTGAACTCGATCTACGGCTAGCGGAACCTTTTTCTTGGTTCACCTTTGTTTAGTTTATCCATGGTGTGGTGTGTAGAACCTAACGACCGATCTAAAACGACACAATCAACACAACCACACTACATAATTATAAATTTACACCACTCAATCCACTTGATGTCTTTGAATTTTGATCTACTTTTAAGCCAGATAAAACCTAACGACTTAACCTCGCTAATAATATCTTCGACAAAACAGCTTTATTTTAAAACTTCACTCCGTTCCTTACTCACCAGATGCTCCAGCAACCAATAATAATGATACCATACAATTGTGACATAATCATCAAAAACATTTCAGTGGTGGAATGTTAACGGTACATAAATACGCCCATGAAATTTTTTCTTCAATTATTCAAGTCACTGTCGCAATAATATTAGATTGTTGAATGAACTACAAAAATACACATCAATATTCTAACACCATGAGTAGTGGTTCATTATGTGAAGGGGCAAAATTCGTCGTGTGGCGTCCACATCAGCGTGGGTGAAATTATTCCCAAGTCTTAAAATGGTGTAACGGTGTGAAGTGTGCGAATCAAATAATACCCAACAAATACTCACTTTTCATAGATACTCACTCTCTCTCTCATAAAAAAGAAGCCACTCTCTCTCTCTCTTTCGCGTGATACAAACCACAGAGAGCACCCTTTCACATGCAAGGGGGTGGTGTACTCCATGGATGTGAGATTTCACGAGACCACTACGCATAGTCTATTATGTTTAATGCCATCCATGTCAGTGGACTTGTGTACATGAAAATCACCAATTAAGCTGTCAAATTTAAGAGTCCAAGTGTGTCTATGTGTGTTTACGAATTACTATGGTTTCAATGAAAAAGAAGCCAAACTAATCGGGTTGGTTGGGACGATCGAACATGACATTTTCGTTGTTCGACGGTTCAGTTTAGCGGTTTAAGATAATTTTATTTTGTTTTTTTTAAAGCATAATTTTGTACTAGGTTTAAAAATGATAAGGATGGTTCATTAATATAATATATTTTACATAACCTCGTATTACTAAATTGAATAGAAATATAAATAGTATATACTACCTCCGTCCCATTAAAAGTGTCCTATTTTGAATTTTCAAAGTCTTTATTTATAAACTTTGACTTTAATTATATATTTTTTGTGTTATATAAAACTTGATGAAAATTAACCCGATAAAAACACACTCAAATCATATAAATTTCATCAAGTATTATCTAACAAAAACAAAATTATTTAAGGTCAAACTTTATAAATAAAGACTTTGAAAATTCAAAATTTGACACTTTTAATGGGACGGAGGGAGTATTAAACTACTGGTTTGGGGATCCAAAGTGTCAACCGAACCATAGCCGAATCTGTTCCAACCAAAGCACATTATTTCAATTTGATCGATTTAGACGGTTCAATCGATTTACAGAAACGCCAACTAAATTGTGACAAGTATCACCAAATCCTGTCATTGCCATTGGCATGGTGGTCATGACCCAAATGAAATGATTAAAGGTTTGACAATCCAAACTATTACAAGTTGGAATTCTGTACAATATAGCCTAAAGCTTGAGAGTTTAAATTCTGTACAATACATGTTATGATTTATTTAGGGTAAATTACACTTTTCGTCCTTTATGTTTGTAGCAGGTTGCAATGGATAACCTTTAACTTCAATAATTACAGTCACCATCCTTTATTTGGAAAACGCATTACATCTTTCGTCCTTTAGCACTAACCAAGTAAAATTTTTAGTTATGTATATCCACTTAAGGGTATTATAGTCATTTCATATTTTTATTTAAAATGTTCATTAATAAATAAACATTATCTTCCCCAATTCACCCTAACCCTAAATCTCTCATCTTCATCTCTCACCAACCAACCTCTACCACCACCACTTTCTGATGAAGATGCTGGAGATGAACAAATGAAACATCCGATTGGGTCAGATTTGCTGGAGATGCTGCTGAATTGAAGCTATCATCGGACTGTTTCTCATTCGAAACTCCCACCCACGACTCAATTCTTTTCCTCAACAACTTCTTCATGATCAATGACTTTCGACCTCCATGATTATCTGATAAACCCGTTTTTGGGACAGACAAGACGCGAACTTTTGTGCCATTGGTGTCAATATAAACATCACCTTCATTATCAGCAACCACAGGATTGACTTTAGTCAACCTTGGCTTTTCTTCTTCCTCTTGAAATTGGCATTCTTGAGCAGGAAAACTCGAATTTGTAGCCCAACTGGTACCGTTTCTTCTATCGAGTTCCTCAACTGTACAATGTGAAGTTGTTTTGTAGATATCCAACATTAACCGCATTCTCCTGTGATTCGGTTAGCAATGTTGCAGTTAAATGATCAATTTGTGCACTGGCGGCCTCTTTCGTTGCGTTAAATTCATCTTGTAGCTTAATTAAAGGATCTTTCACAAGGCTAAACGATTCTAACAGCCAACTAACTTGAGATTCCAAGTTAGGAACCTGTGCAACTTCTGGTAAACTTAAAGAAAGAATTTCTGCACACTTTGCAAGTACCATGTCCCGTTGCATAAGAGCTTCTTGCAGCGAGTTAGCAAAAGTTTCAGTCTGAGTCTTTTCAGTTGGTGAGAGATGAAGATGAGAGATTTAGGGTTAGGGTGAATTGGGGAAGATGATGTTTATTTATTAATGAACATTTTAAATAAAAATATAAAATGACCAGAATACCCTTAAGTGGATAGACACAACTGAAAATTTTAACTTGGTTAGTGCTAAAGGACGAAAGGTGTAATGCGTTTTCCAAATAAAGGATGGTGACTGTAATTATTGAAGTTAAAGGCTATCAATTGCAACCTGCTACAAACATAAAGGACGAAAAGTGTAATTTACCCATTTATTTATCTTAAAAAATTAGGAGTTGTTTTTTTTATGTCATAATAAAAAATAAAGAATACCTGCCATTAGATTTTTGGGCCATTTTAAGTTTTAACCCCTTTTGATTCATAAAAAAACCAACTTTACTTCAATACGAACCCAAGAATCTTCTTCATAGGGATCAAATTGCTTTTAGTGTAGATTCTCGGTTCAGGTCAGAGTCACATAATAAAAAGATAAAACTATACTTTTTCGCCCAAAAATTTCAAGCCCAAGTGGCAAAGCCGAAAAAAAACAAAACCGAACCGAACCCATTGTGAAAACCAAAAAACATAAGCCGAAAAACCCAAACCACACTGTTTTTAGAAACCCAAAAGAAACGAATTTTCGTTTTTTGGTTTGTATTGAGCCCAAAATCAACCCATGCACACCCCTACAGCCTGTGATAGTAAGCGCCTTAGATGAATCGTCAATTGAGTCTTTAGTTTGAAAAGTCGACTTGTGGGTTGAAAGAGATTAATAAAACATGCCGCTCTCATTTTTAAAAAAAATTAGGTTAACCTTTTCAGTGCAAAAAAAATAGGTGGCTAAAAGCTTTTTGTGCTAAATTGTTTAAATGGTTATTGTGTAATTGGGTTTAGGGGTTAATGGGCTTAATGTTTAAATGGTTATTGTGTAATTGGGTTTAGGGATTAATGAGTTTACTTTAAAACGGGCTTATTTGTTTAATGAGTTAATTACTGTTTTCGTTCATGTAGTTTGTCAAAAATCACTATTTCAGTCCATTAGTTTAAAAATTGCGATTTCAGTCCCCGTGGTTTCACTTTCATAACCATTTTAGTCCCTGTGGTTTCACTTTCGTAACCATTTCAATCCATTTATTCTGTTAGTACAGGGACTGAAATGGTTACGAGGTGGACTGAAATGCTTACGAAAGTGAAACCACAGGGGCTGAAATCGCAATTTTTAAACTAATGGATTGAAATAGTGATTTTTGACAAACCACTGGGACGAAAACAGTAATTAACTCTTGTTTAATTGTATAGATTATGCAGCGGGGTTCAGTGATCTAATGGTTGTGTTTGGCTTCTAGTGGTTCGGTCATCTATTGAGTCAGTTGATGCAACTTTGTAAACGTATGTAACCAGAACCAAAAAATATTTATAAAAAAAAAAGCCTAACCATCTGTTTTCCATTTTCTTCGGGTGTTTTGGCCTACCAAAAACTAACATTAGCCGAAGATTAATCTTAATAATAATGGTAAACTAGTCCTACTATTTCCCCTTTCTACAATAAAGTAAGACGGGACGGGTACGAGAAGCCTAACCAATGCCAAAAATACTGAAGGATGATCTGTTTGATGACATGATGCTTATTTCCTGTATAAGAAATCAGGTTTCAACTCTTTGCTCTTGTGCTTCTGTCTGATTTCGGTTTTTGCTGCCAAAACGACATCTTCCAAGAATCCTCTTTGAGGAAACTCATCCGGTACGAGGCTTTGATACGTCAAAAACTGTTCTTCAGCTTCTTCCTTTTTATCAAGAAGGCTATAGATGATTCCCTGAATCAAATTCAAAACACAGGCACAATATTTATTCACATTTTTCTCTAAGTATAATAATAGACCCCAACTATATTTAGTCTTTGAACAACAAGGAACCTTAAAACTTCTAAATCAAGAACCAACCCACTATCGGACCTAGTCTTAAACACAACTTTAATAATTTAAAGAGTACTATAATACTAAAGAAGCATAATATAAATGAAATTGTAAAATGACAACGAGATTATAGTACCTGGCAAAGATAAGGCCGAAAGTCCCTAGGATTCTCATCTATAAGATCTTTAAATAGTTTCAAAGCCTCATCCAACTCCCCCTGGATAGAGTGTATAATCACAATGTCAATATACGTATAATATATCTAACAATTCAATAACTACGCCATCCAATAAACAACCATAGTATAACTATAAATAACTACGGATTTTATTAAAAGTTTGATGTACCACCTTCACGACATGCATTTGTGCGATTAATATTCTTATATTCCTTTCGTCTGCAACTTTCTTCCTTTGACGGGCAATTTCCAGTGCGTTATTCAGCATCTCAAACACTGCTGGTCCTTCATGATTCTTGTGCATTACCATAGCAAGCCCCTGCACACACATAAACTTCAATTCACCCTATCTCCTTGAAATAATCACAATCTAGTAACGAAAGATCCTAACGGATGAAATCTTGATTTACACCTCTAAATCAGTTATAATCTACTACATTAATGCATATACCAAACCAAAGTCGTAAAGGCACACAAGGCGCTCACCTAGGCGACCAGCACAACAACCAAAACATATCGCGGCCATGAAAAGTTCTGGTCTGAAACGTTCAAAAATGGCATGAAACCAGCCTAAAACATGTCTATAACCCCTAAAAATCTATGTTTATATTACAAGCCTTGCGTATAAAAGCCCTCGCTTTTTGAGCGATTTACGCCTAGGCCCGAGGCTCACCCTTGAGTGCGCCCAACGCATTGACTACCTAGCACCAAACCACATACCCCCCTAGAAGATAGATTCATATAATCATTTAAACTTTAATCATTTATCAAAGTCATTCAAATTCTTGGTTATAAAAAGGCGAGAGGCGACATGGTCCCCAATCGCCTCCTGAGTCGTCGAAAGGAAACATACATGCAAAGCTCTAAGTAAAAGAGGCCTCTGTATCAAAACATTCTTAAACAAAGTTTTAGCCTTGCTATAATCACCAATCATCTCATAACACAAAGCCTGCAACAGCCTCCACTCAACTTCCTTAGGCTCAACAGCAATCAACCTCTCCACATACTCGATAGCCTCTTTGGTTTTCCCCCTTTTCATCTTCACATGAAACACCGACTTCAAAGCCACCACATCTTTCGGATTACCCTCCAATAACTTCATACACATCATCTCCTCCTCATCCTCATCAACAACTTCCACACTTGATGTTTGACTTTGACTAGGTTTTGCTAATGCAACATTGTTGTTGCAAAACCCCATGAAAATGAATGACCCAACGAGCAAAACTGCAACCTTTTCGGTTAGGAATTTGGTGATGGATTTATGGGGTGATGGTGAAGTGATTAAGGGGTGGTGTGAAGTGGGTTTGTTGAGATGGGTGATAATTGAAGTGGGTTTATGGGGGGTTGTGAGGATGGGGTTGAAATGAAGGGGGGGTGCGAGAATGGGGGTGTGTGTGAAAGCGTGTAGGTGAATGGAGTGTGAAGGTGTTGATGGAGGAAGCCATGTCGGAGAATTCAACGGCCGGTGTTTGGTTTAGGGGGCAGCTAAAACCCTGAAGTTTTTGTGTAGGTGATAGGGTCCTCGACACACGAAATCGAGGTTTGTTAATATTCATGGGGAGGGGAGGGGATGGAAAAGGGTGTTAATATTTACATACAGGTGCAAACGAGCCGAGCGACTCGCGAGCTACTCGAGATCGGCTCGATAATAAGCTCAATCAGTCGAGCCTTATCGAGCTCGAGCCTGAGCCCGAGCTTGAAATTAGGATCGATTAGATAGCGAGCCCGAGTTCAAGCCTTGTATGTATAGCTCGTTTAGGTTCGACGAGCCTTATCGAGCTAAGTATACTTTAGGGTTTAAACTATGTATTACTTTCTGAATGATCTAGATGTTCTTTTTTAATTGAGTTCTCAAACTATCGAGTCTAGCTTGAGCCAAGCCTTGGCTCATTAACAGCCAAAAACGAGCTCGAGTGAAGCTTTAGCTTGTTTTAACTCGCGCCATAGATGCTTAGATCGAGCTTTCGAGTCGAGCTCGAGTTTTAAGTTTTACTAACGAGCCGAGCTCGAGCGCAAAATCCAAGGCTCGAATCGAGCCGAGCTCGAGCTTCAGAAAGTTGTAACGAGCCTAGCTCGATTATGGTAATTGCACCCCTATTCACACAATTCTCCCCTCTCTCCTTCTCTCTCTCTCTCTCTCTCTCTATATATATATAAAGTGAAAAGGGTGTGGAATTAAGAATTTAGGGGTGTGAGAATAGAATAAGCTAAAAAGAATCCAACCAAAAGCGGATATATATTTGAGTATGTGAGCTATAGTATCAATAAAACAAGATTTGTGTTTGGATACAGGTATTGCATTAAGTGATAGGGGTGTTCAATAAAATCCGAAATATCCGAAAATCCGTATCCAAGATAGCCGAAAATTCGGATATCCAAAAACCTGATAATCCGAATTTTCGAATTCAGGTTCGGATATGAAATTCAAAAATATTGGATAATCCGACTATCCGATATCCGAAAATTAATTTGTTTTTATAAATATGTATAGAATATGAGTATTATATTTAGTTTGAAATATAGTTAAAAATAGTAAAAAAAAATAGTAATAATCGGATTCGGGTGTGGATTTATGAATATTTTTAGTTTTCAATGTTGGAAATTTGGACAATCAAATATAGGTTTAGTTTTAATCTATACACGAAACGATCTTTTTTTTTATAAATTCGGATATACGTTTGGATATCCGAATCTAAATCCGTATCCGAAATTTCGGATATCATCATCCGAAATTTCGGATACGGATTTGGATATTAATATTCACTACCCGAAATTTTTGGATATCTAAAAACCAGATAATCCGATCTTGAACACCCCTGTTAGGTAATACCTACTTCTGAAACAATATACTTATTTACCCTAACTATATAACCGAATAATAGTTCCTTCAAATTTTCAATTTTTGTTTTTATTATCTTTTGAGCCCAGTCTTCTAATGCTACATTCAAGTTATTTCATCATGTGGAAAACATATTTTTTTTCTTTTTTCTATGTATTTTATGATATTATTCCTATTTTATATAACTATATGCGAGACTTATATTTTGTGATTTATATTACATGTAACGCAACTTATCATGTTTAAATTTATCATAGTTGCTAAATGTAAAGTTATATAAAATTAGAAGTACAAGAAAAAGAATTCTATATGAAAATCTCATCGAGTATTTTTTAACAAACTAATGGACATACACAATATGCAAAAGGTATTGGGTAAGGCTTGGCGCTAGGATTACCTACCATACCCGTCTTATTGTCGTCCCTACCAGCTTGTGATCATGTTTCAGTAGCACAAATTATGTTTTGGTTAACTAAGGCCGATGGGTATGGGGCTCGTCCCCCGGCTCGTCCTTGCTCACCGCCCCGTCTTCCCCACCCCCTGCTCCGGCGCCGTCCCCTGCTCCGTCTCCTCCGTCCTCCACAAGACGTTGGCGATGACCCTCTCTCCCCCACACACACCTCTACATACATACATGTATGTATATAAAGGGGTTCATCCCCCACCCCCCTAGGTTCATCCTCTTTAGGCCTATCCCACATGGCGGTGAAGTGGCGGATGATCCCTTTAGGGACTATCCAAACCATACCGGATGGTCTAAACGGGAATATGGGTAACCCTTTTTTTATGCACCTATATTAGATAAATGTTATATGTCATAGCTTAAACCTTCAATTTAAGTTTACAAATAATCTTTACAATGTAAACGACTATTCTTTAATTAAACAGATTAATCTATCTTAGAACATCTGCCGTTAAATTTAAAAAAAAAAAAAAAACTATTTTAGAACATCTGACAAGGTTAGTCAATGTGTAACACTAGAGACGGATTAATCTTAGAACATCTGCCGTTAAAAAAAAAAAAAAAAAAAAAAAAAAAAACCTATTTTAGAACATCTGACAAGGTTAGTCAATGTGTAACACTAGAGTAATGATTATTAAACTAGTCTAGTCTTCATATAAAAAAAAAAAAAAGGGTAAATGCACGGTACCCCTGACCGCGGGAGGGATCCCCCTCCCCAGGTTGCTACCCGACCAAGCGCCCTGGCGGTGAATTCCCTAGTCAGGTATAAAACACTTGTTACGGGTATCCAAGTCCCCTAGTACGTTGACATAAGAAACATAGACATTTGGTTAAATCCATACATCCAGAAAAGTCATCGAAAATTCATAACAAGTTACAAAAGCAATTCCCTCTGGTAAACTTTTCAAGCTTTTCTCTTTGCACTTGATTTCAGGTAGTTAATGGCAACCTTGGAAAAATGTGTAATCGAGAAAAACATTTGCATGTATGCACGGCTTTTTACAATGCTCTCCCGTATTCCCCTCGCTTTTCTAGCTACCGCTGGTCCCTCCAGCTCGGGTTTTGTTTGGACCACCACCACCTGCTGCATTGATGCTAACCAAGTAAAAATAATGTAAAACTCAGGCTCCAAAGCAAATTAGTAAAACTAGAGGTAGGGGTGTAAGCGAGTCGAGCCACTCGTAAACTACTTCAGATCGACTAGCTATTAGCTCGAATCAAGCCGAGCTTAAATTGAAGCTCATTTAAGAAACGAGATTGAGCCCGAGCTTCACATATTGAGTTTGACTAGGCTTACGAGCCTAAAAAAGCTTTAACAAGCCTTTTATCTTTTTATTTAGTGTATATAAATTATTATTGTATATTTGTATATAATATTATGATAAAAATAATATATATCATGTTATATAACTATATTATAATTAATAAACAAGTTGAGCCCAGGCCGAGCACGATCTTCAAAAACTACTCATGAGCCAAGCTCGAGCTTAGATGATGAGCTCAGGCTCGGCTCGGCTCAGTTTGGCTCATTTACACCCTAACTAGTGCCCGCAAAATAGGTGGGCCAGGAAACATGACAAAATGAAAATGGGTTGTTTTGTAGTATGGATAGATGGGCCCAGGTTGGGCCAGCCTATATAAACACTGTTGTTTTACTTTTCCAGTTTCATAAACAATAATCAAAAAACTATAACATCAATAATATCATAATATATCTTTGAATATAAAGAGAGTTAAAATGAATTTATGCATTTTGAATAAACTTTGGTGACTTTCAATCCATTTGACATGTTCTAGCTAATCTTTAAATCTCACCTATTAGAGACGATGTATATCCCAGACTGATCCATTTACCCATAAATGGGTTGGAACTGCAACCCCAAGTAAAACCATGTGAGGGCTGAGAATGTACTGCTAACCTGATGGATTCATGTTTGTCAATTGGCGCAATTTTTCCTCAGCCACACGCACAGCACGGGTTGAGCTTTTAACACCCTGGGTTATCTCCTGGCTGCAATAAAAGTTGACCCGGATGTGAATTATTATAAACTTTGATTAGAAGTAAGTAAAACCAGTGAGTTTTTTGATAACCCTAAATCACTGAGCTCCATTGTTAGGTCACTGATCTCCATTCCAGATAAACGGACAGCAGCCATTGTGTCAGGGAGTTCCTCCCTAGTAACATCAAGCAGTTTTTCAAGAGATTCTGCTGCCCTTTTAAAAGCCTTCAGCCCACAAAATGAAGTCATATAAGAATAGTAATTGGTTAACGTTGTTCAATAAGTTTAAACTTTAAATTTATTTTTTATAGATCTTTATCTTAAATTAGCTTTAAAATAGCTACAGTGACATGAGCTAAATAAACAGAAACAGAGGACAGTATAAGATAGTACTTGGATGTGCTTCTTCTGTTTGCATGTCTCAACTTTTACAGAAGTATAGTTATTTAAAAAATAAATAAATAGATAGATGAAACCACCAAAAATGGTCCTTCAAACTTCAAAAAAGGTTAAAGGGGTGAATAAGTAATTTTACTTCACACTTGAATAATCAGTTATGTTCAGAACTTCAGATGGTATAAAACTAATAATTTGATCCTACATGATCAGATAATATGCAGAACTTGCTTATCCAAACAATAAAAACTGGTTATACAGTAATCAGAGAACATGTTCCAAAACTCAAATCCATTCATCACCTATCGAAGATTGTTAAGGCAAAATACCAAGGAATAGTCATGAATATCAGACAATAAGGCAGGGATAGGGAAAAAAACCTTTTATTTTAAAAAAAACTATGCCACACAGCACACTTTTATCGCAAAATATAAATGCAAATGAGGCAATACAAGGACTAAACAACAAATGTCACACCTTAATACTGGAATTACATTTGAGCGTCCAACCAATGGGTGACACTTTAAAATGATACCATACTATTATAATGATGTCCAAAGTAAACAACTGTGAACAGAAAAATAAATATTCAGGATTCATATGACTAACCAGAAGGGTAGGGATAGTAGAGCAGAAAAGCCAAGTAGCTGAAATTCCCGCCTACAGAATGGGAACATTAAATTAGTAATGATCAAGCACTATTGCACTAGCATCGTTCCTGAAAAGAACATGGTTAAATGCTAAGAAATTATTGGTTGAATAGAAATATGCATCCTTCAATTACCCTTGGCTTTGAAGACCAGTAATTATGGGTTCCATACCAAAAAAGTGACATAGACTTGTTCGCTTCATTCCAATATACAACATTCAATTAAAGAAACAAATTGTCGAACATGAACTTCTTTTTGGTAATGAAAATAGTGTTGCTATATTTGTGTAACAAGAAAACCAAAACTTGTTTTTGGCAAGACTATTAAATCTTCCAAACACCGTCTTCTATCCAATGTAAACACAAAAAATGTGTCCCATCTTTTAAGAAGCCATTATTTCTTCTTAAAAGAGGGGTCATCAAAAATTAGATCTCCTTAATAGTAATGATTCGTTCCATCTTCCCAGCTCACAGACTTTAAGTTGTCTACACCGTAGACCAACCATAATTACTTATTTAAAAATCAACATAAAACAGCACAACTTTTTAGCAAAGTATTGAAACTACACAAACACCCATGACATCAACACTAACAGCCATGGCATAGTTATTCAAGAGTAAAGATGCTAGGCGCACTAAAGGTTCATAGGCATCGCCTGGGGCCTAGGCGCAAAAAAAACGAGGGCCTGAGAAAAAAAAAAGCAGACAACGAAAAAATTTAAAGTATTTTATGTATTAGAAAATCAATATTATTCTTCAAATATAATAAACAAAAGCTATTATATAACATTTAATATCATCTATTTATTACCAAAAGTTCTAAATTATTAGTGTAGTAGAAAAGTCGTTTTCCTTAGATAAAAGTAGAAGTGTGGCTCGAATCTTGCCGGAATTTAGAGAATTCGTCCAGAAACACTCCGGAATCTAGGAATCTCTCAGGAATCTGCGCCTAAACCATCACCTGGAGAATTAAAGCACAATTGCCTCGCCTGGAAGATGGGCCTAGGCGCAAGAGGCAATGGCTTTTAACACTATGCAATAAAGTAGTTTCCCATCATTCACAAATAGGGCTGTATTAACAATCCTTAGGGGACCCGGGGTGGAAGCTTGTTACCCCGTGATACAATGTTATAACGAGTTATAAATTCCCAAACACCACCGTCAGTCAAATGTATAACGCGTCAAACATAAAACGCGTGGTATTTTTGACGCGTGATGGTTTTGATTGTTTGAGGGAAATTGTTGGGTTGTGAGGGAAAGTTGTTGGGTGTGGTGAGTGATGGGCATTTCCACTAAAATCCATCACTAGTGATGGAATAATGATTGATGACATGGCGGAACTTGATTGGATGTTGTGAGTGATGAGTGATGACCACCCCTACCCCTTACTATTTGCCTGTAAAATCATATTATTTCTTTGTAAATCAAAATGTAGCTTATCTTTAAAGTTTAAACTTAAGAGATCATACTTCTCTCTGACGTCCATGGTTAGCTTAACTAACATCAAATATGCAATACCCCAAGCACAAAGTAGCAACTTAACAGTACTGAACTTGAAAATCTCTACACATGAGATCTCAATTAAATTCAAAACCTAGAAAATTACATAGCAGGACGCTGAAAACTAGCATTTCATAAAAAAAAAAAAAAACAAAAGAAAACTTAGATATTACCGCACAGGCGATGAAATTGAGGACGAGAATATGCCGTTGCGTGAGGTTCCATTGCGGTAGCGGCGGCGGAGATCCTACGGAGGTAGTAAAGGTAGTGGAAGAAGAAACGGACGGCTCCAACGACGACGTATTGGTTGAGTTTGTAGAAAGAGAAGCGACGCACAAATTGTGCGGTAGTCGACGGCGGAGGTTAGGCGGACGGACGGTAGTGGAGGATTGGTGGCGGTGAGAGTAACTGACGTTAGGGCACGAAATCTGTTGCAGATTAAGTGAAGTGATCATCGTTTGAATCGCCGGAACGAGACACACGCACCAGGAGGGAGTACTGAGTAGTGTTGTATATTTACAATTTGGACCCAACTTTACATCTCATCTTCAGCCTATGTCTGTCTATACGATTTAACTTTTTCAAGTAACGATTACTGACCTTCGGCCTATGTTTATACTGTTGGGTATTAAATAGTAGAGGGGTTGTATTGTAATAGTTCAAAGTATAGGGGGTCTCTTGTTAGGTTGTAAACTCGTTTGTGTATTTAATCTTGGTAGGAGGGTAATGAATGTATCGATTGATTTGAGTAACCTTCTCCTCTCTTTGTGTTCTTCTTTCTCTTGAAATCGATCAATACTTTGATACGTAACAATGGTATCAGAGCAATCATCCTCTTGACTTGTGGGTGGGTTAGGCAACAATAATATCATTACAATCGTGAGTAATCCCTCGAATTAGGGCTACAAAATCAGCAGTCGTGATTTGGTTTCTAGAATTGGGCAGCAACATCAAATTTCTTTGCAGAAGAGATTTAGTGGAATCAAGGGTTCGGTTCGATTCGACAAACAACAAATCTAATTCCGAATCAATTTTCTTCAAAAACTGCACCATTTGAAGTATAGATCAGTTCTGGGTTTCAAGTTCAGCAGCAAAATCAACATGGAACTTGCATTGGAGAATATTATGGCAATTAGCCAAGAAGGTACTGTTAAAGAATATTGCAATTCGTTTCAAATCTTATTCGATCAGGTTAAAAATCTAGAAGAAATGTCTGAATTCTACGCCATATACATATTCATATGTGGTTTAAAACCTGGAATTAGGAAAATATTTGCTAAATGGCATCAATATAGCTGCACTAAGGTGAAAGATGTGATTTCATTGGCTTTAAAAACTGATTCTAATGGCCTGCAAGATTCTTTCTCTCCATTTGATCCGAATTCTTCTTTTTATAACAAAGATTTAGAGTTTGATATTAATATCACTCTTGAGGAATTGATGAAAGGCAATGAGTTTTTTAAGAATGGAAAAATTCAAGAAGTTGATATTGTTCAAGAAACGATTGATGATGAAGTAATTGATGAGTCTACTGTTTTTGTTCATAAAAGCAGTAAAGATAAGGAGATTTGTGATGAGTGTTTCTGTTCAAGAGCTTGGTGATAATGAGTTTTTCGGAACTGATTTTTCTAAGGATTTACATGGTAGTGAGTCTTTAAAGCGAGATGTGAGTGTTGAATTTGAAAGGGTTAATAAGGACAACAACACAACAGTCCCTATGATACCTTATGATCAAGAAAACATAGGACTTAAGGCTCAAAATGAAATTGATTCTCTAAATTTTGTAAAAGTTGAGTATGCCCCTAAGGTGTTTGTTGAAATGCCTAAAGGAATTCCTGAAGTTGAGCAAATAGGCACGTAATTGATGGTTAAAAATTTTGAATGGAAACCAGGTTGGCATCTCTGTTTAATTGTTAAAACCTTTGAGTGGAAAGTTGGTTGGCAATGTTCGGTTGAGAAATTAAGGGAAAATGATGAAAAGCTATATGGTAATACAAACTATATAGGAACTAATTCTGCCATTGATGAGGGTCTCCGAGCTTCTAGCGTTAAAAATAGTTCAGGTCCAACTATTCTGTTCTTCAAAGAAAGTGCCAGAAGTGTTGAAAACTCCCTTGAGTTGGGGCACTTTATGTTACAAAAGGGACATTGCTATTTTTTCATGCTTTGTTGCAGTGGTTGTGATACTAGTAGATGTTATCCTTTTCAACAAAGAAGTTTGACCAAGATGATAAGTGATGTACAATTCAAGAATGCAGTTGTGTCAGGTAGAATAATAATTGTTGCTCCACAAAGATTCTATGTACACTTGCATGAAAAATTTCTAGGGTGGAAAACACTTGATATTAATAAAGCAAGTTTTGATGATTTTTGTAGAATTCTAGTTTTTCTGTACACTGTACTGGTGCAGTCAGTTGGTCATAAGGTTCCAGCAAAGTGGATTAGAGAACTAATCAAATCTGCATTTGAACAGGAAAAAGATATTGGAAATAAGGTTCAACGACAATGTGAAATTGCTAGTAACATGCATGTAATTAACCTGAGAAGTGATTTAGCAGCAACTTGGGCAACGATTGAGCAAGTAATGACAATTTTTAGTGAATGTGGAGATGATAAAGCCTTGTTACAAGTTAATCTGACTAGAGTAGCAACAACTATAGTGAAAATTGGAATTTGTTTTTGATGTCATTCGCCTTGCTATTATGCTGCAAGGACGGTGTATATGCATGATGCAAGAATAGTTCCGTCGGACTTGGTATGGAGATGATACCCTTGAGATGCTTGGCTACCTTGTTATTGTAGTTACAATGTTGGATTATTTGAGATCAAAATTTATTATGGATAAAAAAGAGTATGCTATATGGATGAGAGAAATCCAAGCATTGGAATGGCAATATGCTAACTTTCTAGCAGCATCAGTTAATGAACTGACCAAGCAAATTTATGAGGTGGGGTCATTTAAAGAGCTACAAAAAGTTGCATCAGAAGTGGGTCTAAAAATGGAGAAGTTAGATACACAAATGACAAATGGTATTAAGTTGGAAGGGGTTTCAATGATCATAGTTCAAATGTCACAGCTTGATGAAGCACAAGAATTTGCTCACTTTTGTTTTGATAGTTTTGACTAGCATTTTTTTTTTCTTATTCTGATTTTTGGGGACAAAAATCTTTTAAGGGGGGGGGGGGGGGGTAATGTTAGGTATTAAATAGTAGAGGGGTTGTATTGTAATAGTTCAAAGTATAGGTGGTCTCTTGTTAGGTTGTAAACTCGTTTGTGTACTTAATCTTGGTAGGAGGAATGTATCGATTGATTTGAGTAACCTTTTCCTCTCTTTGTGTTCTTCTTTCTCTTGAAAGCGATCAATACTTTGATACGTAACAGTTTATACGGTTTTTTTTAGTGTAAAGTGCAAATTGTTAGTCTTTTGTTTTTAGGGTTTCTCTAACACTCACTACTTAAATTTCTAGGGATTGTTCACAAGTCGAGTGAGCGGATTTTTGCTCGTGTTTGGCTCGTTTACAAACCGAACCGAGCGGAGCGGTTCATTTAAAACCGAGCCTCAAATCAAGCGAGCATTTTTCGAGCAATAAATATTCCGAGCGAGCGTCGAGAGATATAGTGACAATGTCTGGTCTCAAATTTTTATGTCTTAAAAAACAGGCACATTTCATGGTATAATATTTTTCTTATGAATAACAATGTTGTGGCCGACGAGGCGATGATCATATTGCACAAACAATGACGTCGAAAGCAGGAGATGATCGACTTAGGGTAATGCCATGAAACATTGAGGCGATAAGCAGACTGTCGTTTATCGGTCTAGGGTTTAACTTTTAGATTTGTTATTAATTTTTTATTGGCGTGATTGGGCTAGTACGTATAGATATAGATGTAAATTTTATATAGTGAACCAAAATCTAATAGAGGAGTATATATAAAACTTTAAATTTAATTTATATTTAAGTACATATGTATGTGTGTGTATATATAGGGTCGTGTGTGTTTATATGTATATTTTATATTTGTGTATATATATATGTGTGTGTATATACATGTTTATATATGCATGTGTATATGTATATGTATATATATATCAATTAAAAATAATAATTCGAGCCGAACCGAGCCGAGCGGACCTTTGCTCATGCTTGGCTCGTTTACAAACCGAACCGAGCAGAGCGGCTCGTTTACAACTGAGCGTCAAATCGAACAAGCAATTTTCGAATGAACGACGAGCGGTTTGAAAGGCTCTTGAGAAACTAGTGAGAGAACCCAAATTGTAAAGCTTGGTTTTGAATGAAATTCATGATTCAAGGTGTCGTCTTGATTAGTTTTATACATCACATACACACGAAGTGAACAAGTAGATTATGCACACCCGTTTACATATTAAATCTGAAATCTTGTGAAATCCAAGTTGGATTAGAGACCTACAATGGAAACAGATAATTATCATTACCTTGCCAAGGAGCCACCATCTAAACCTAACATACATGCTCAAACGTTAGCTACGCCAAATAAATTATATAGTAAATTAAAAGTTTTTCAAGTAGAATAGTTCAAAAAACATCGTTAAAAAAAGTATCGATCTTCATCCTTAAAACACATTTAGACACCTCAAAATCATTGTTTAGTTCCCATATCATGTACCAATATGTATGCATGTGTCACAAAAACGTGACGAACATCGTAAACTCATCATCACCAAAAAGGTAATGACTTGCCTAACATCATCAATAACATCGTCAAAAGCATCGTCAATAACATCATTACAAGCAGCGTTAAGAACATCATCAATAACCTCATCAACTCATCGTTGTCACAAGACACCAACTACTAGCACACATTACACATACAAGTACAACTCCCAAAAAGATTCACATTTAAACACTTGTGGGCATGCATCTCATTTATTAAATTCTTTTAACACGAAACACAAGTATGCCTACCATTATTTAAAAACACTTAAGCACGTATATCAGCCCAAAACTATTAAACGTAAAAATAGGTGAGAGAACTAACCTTAATATGCTATTAATCACCGCAACTCAGAAAACCCCCTTCGAGACGAGAAGCCTCAACCAACACGAAACTAAGTACGTCTTGACTAACTCAAAACCTACACAAAACACATCCGGTTACCATCAACTAGGGAAACCTGCACACTCAAATACCTAACGGACCCTAAACACTAGCTAGTTCACCTCAGCCGTAACCCATTTGGGTTCATTTCTCCAAAGCCGAGTCACCACCATGACTAGACTACACTTGACCCGCAGACATGAAAATAACAACTTTCAAATCTCTCTCTAGTTGCAAGATTTTGAGTTTTGAAGTTTTAGAATAATAAAGCAAGGACAAGTGAATGTTTGATGAATAGCAGGTTTAGTTTATCATCAATGAATGAGAATTAGACAAAAGCATTGACAATTTAATCTTTTGTTGTGAATATCAATATATTTAATTTGGTCTTTTATCAGTATTAGTGTAGCATGTTGCAAATGGTCATCACCGCAACATCGTACGGGTTTTCTACAAATATATATTTCCACCTCTCATTGATATTTTTTTACTACCACATATTTTTTTATTTATTAAATACAGATACTAGTTATATGTTTTAACAATTTGTAAATAAAAAAATAAAATAAAGTACATGTAACTTAAATAAACGATTTTCATCGACAATTAAAATATTACATAATAACTAAAATAAATACTAAAATATCAAACAACAACTACTAAAGAAAGATAAGATAAAAAAGCTACAACCCAAACCTTTTAAAGAAACACAAGCGTAAAAAAAAAAGTTAAATGTCTGGTCCTTATCGTCGGATACATATAAAAAGTTAAATATCTAGTCCTTATCATCATTGGGTAGTCGAAGTGCGTAAATATATTCCATCAAAATTGCTACATAATAACTAAAATAAATACTAAAATATCAAATAACAACTACTTAAGAAAAATAAGATAAAAAAGCTACAACCCAAACCTTTTAAAGTAATGCAAGCGTAAAATTAAAAAAAATGTCTGGTTTTTATCGTCAGATACATATAAAAAGTTAAATATCTAGTCCTTATCATCATTGGGTAATCAAAATGGTAAATATATTCCATCAAAATTACAGATATAAGTACGTGCTAAAGCCTTATATGAGACACACAATACTTTAATTTCAAAACCAACTTGATTTTTAATGAAACTTATGTCGAAATGTCCATAAAAATAAACAACACCTTGTGTTTGGTGTTTAGATTTATCTAAAAATTAACCTGTATAAGTGACGACCCAAAAATCAAATAAGTTAATTCTTTTAGAATATCTTTCAAAAAAAAAAAAAAACAGCAAATATTCATAGCTTGAGATTGAAGTCCCGCAAATATCGTTAACCCGCCAAACCAAACTCTTCTTCTCTTTCCGTTACACAAAACCTCTATAAATATCTTCTTCTTCTTCTTCTTCAACCGAATTCAATCCCACGCAATTTGCACAGCGTCAGATTTACGCACAATGACGAAGCGAAAAGCAAGCCCTATCGATGACAATGCTCATAGGAGAACTGTACGTTCGAAGCCTCAATCAGAGCCTCAGTTCTTCCAAGAGCAACGTCAATTGGTATATTTTATGTCTATTTACTTATTCTTTTTCAATGTTTAACTGATCCACGTGTAACACCTATGCATGTTAAGTTCATAATATGTGTGTATCAATTATCATCATGTTAGAGATCGATCTCTTGTGATTTGTTAATACGAATTTGTTGTTTGAAATTGCATGCCGTTAAAAATATACAAGTTGTTAATCAGGCAAGCTAGTATCATTGGTTAGAACTTAGAAGTACGTAGGGATATAAAAGAACCGAATATTCAGCGAACAGTTCTCGAACCGTTCGGCAGAAAGTTCGTTTATGTTCGTTCATTTAATAAACGAACGAACATGAACAAGAAATTTTGTTCAATTAGTTAAATGAACGAACATGAGCAGAGGTCTCGTTCGTTCAATTTTGTTCGTGAACGTTCGGTAAGGTGTTGGTGAACATTCGTTTATGTGTGTTTTAATTAAAGATTTTTGTACTTTCATATGTTTTATCTATGCTTTTTATATTATTTAATTTTTATTTATTTTATTACGCTAACAATTAAACTAAGAAACCCTATTTCCACGTTGTATATGTACCATTTCTTTCTCATCATTTACAATGACGAATACGATTGACATTCGTTTCACAATTAAAGCTTCAAGTTCCAGTGCTACTCTCTAGGCCATCCACCTTTAGCCTTCGTCACGTTCGCTAAGTTTATTTGTGTTCATTTGTGTTCATGAACCGTTCGTGAACACGCTCATTTCCTTAATGAACGAACACGAACATAAAATCTCGTTCGGTAAGTGTTCATGAACCCTTCGTGAACACATTTATTTCCTTAACGTGTTTGTTCGGTTTGTTTCCAACCCTACTTAGAAGAGATTACTCTTAGTTTTTTTTTTTTAATTTTATGTTATACTCTTTTTCAGCCGGATAGCTGCTGATTTATTTTTCCGAGTTAATTACGTTTTTTCGTCCCTGTGGGTTGTCAAAATATCACTATTTTGATCCATTAGTTTAAAAATTGCCAAAACAATCCATGTGGTTTCACTTTCGTAACTATTACAGTCCACCCACACTAACGATATCCGGTTATTATGTTAGTTTGTTTGAAATGACCATAATGCCCCTGTTATTAAAATTAAAACTAAAATAATTGAAGAGTTAGTTACATTTTTCGTCCCTGTGGTTTGTTAAAAATAACCATTACAGTCAAGTTTTTCAGGTAGGCCTCAAGTTTTAAAACTAATGGACTGTAATGGTTATCTTCACAAACCACATGGACGAAAAACGTAACGAACTCTTTATTTATTTTAATTTCAATAAAAAGGGCATTATGGTCATTTCAAATAAACTAACAAAATAACTGGATGACGTTAGTGAGGGTGGACTGTAATAGTTACGAAAGTGAAACCACAGGGATTGTTTTGGCAATTTTTAAACTAATGGACTGAGATAGTGATTTTTGACAAACCACAGGGACGAAAAACGTAATTAACTCTATTTTTCCTATTTATTGAGTTTAGTTGTCTATTTGTTGCACTTGAACTATAGCCAGCCATGTTAAATAAGATGTTTGTTTTGATGGTTTTATTCTTTATTACTTAATGTTGTTGCAGGAGGATTTGTGGAAGCAGGCCTTCCCTGTTGGTACAGAGGTATGTGGCACAATCAATGTCAATTGTGTTATTATCTGTTACGTTGTGTAGGCTACTCATCGCGATTGGAATTTTATGACAGTGGGACCAGATTGACTTGCTCTTGAAAGACAACTGGAATTTCTCAAATTTGGAAGTAAGTTGCACACTTTGTTGATAGCGTTAACCCCAAAAAGAAATTGATCGTTTCTTAATCTTTGTTTCGCCTTTGCAAATTGTGAAAATTCAAAGAAACGTGATAATTTGTAAGAAATAGAACTAATCAAGTTTTATTCATCGTCAAATGGTACAGGATGCATTTGAAGAGGGTGGGATATTACACGGGAAGAAAGTCTACATCTTTAGTTGTACAGAGCGTAAGTAATGAATTCACGTTTCTTAATATATTGGTTTTAAAAAGCACGAGGTGCGCGACGAGAGCTTCATGCACTGACGTGTTGCTCTATGTACAACCAAAAGCTGCATTTCTCTCATCTCTTATACATATCAGCCTTTTAATCAAGCAAACCATTTATAATATATTCATTCTTATAGTCATATTACTATTCAACCTCCTTCAGACCTTATATTGCGCGCGTGTGTTTTTAAAACCAAGTTTGATATGATGTGCTTATCTACGTCCAGATTAGAAAATCGAGGTTTTAGAGCATGCATTGTACTCTTTTTCTTTTTGGGGTTCTATGTGACTTTTTTTTAATTGCAGCACAGTCTAAATCAATAGCAACCTTGATACCTGTAGTGATTGCTGTAAGTACCAAGTAGAATAAACCTGTACCCTTACTTTCATATTTACTGTTTACATAGTTCAAGATTTGCATATGTGGCAATTCGGTATCGTTAGTTGTGTGTGTGTTGACTTTTATGTGTCATGAATTGCTTTTTTAGTTTTTATGTATTAGATTTTCCCTTTGTACAACTGAACAGGTTGTGTCTCCATATCCACCTTCTGATAAAATTGTATATACCTCCGTACAAATGGCGTCTAAAGAAATTATTGACATGAAGCGGATGAAAATGGATTGGGTTCCATACATTCCATTAGGAAAACGGTAATCATTTTCTTATATGTTGAAAACCATATTTGATAAATTTTAATTAGTGATCATAATTTTATAGTTGGCTAAACTGATATAAATCTAATTTTTACAGGGATTCTTCAGTTGAAAGACTTAAAACCCAAATATTTGTACTTGGCTGTGTCCAAAGAAGGTATCCACCATTCCTATAAAGCTCCATGTTCATGCTTGTTTACATGTCTTGTGAATGTTGTTTTATTTTCTTTGTTTTTTTATTTGTTTTATATCCATCTTTCAGTAATATTGATCTTAAGTTTTGTAACTTCATTTTGGTATATATTATGCTTGTTCAACTATCTTAGGCAGCAAATCAGGGTTGGAAGAATAGATCGAAACTGGTCGTGTTGGGTATATGAGGAGTGGTTTGGGTCAAAATGGTTAATTTGTTTATTAGTATAGATCAAACAAGTCAGTTCAGGCAAAGCCACACATATTTCGTATACACTTCTTTTTTAATTTTATAAACAATCAATGTATTAAATATGATTTCAAAAACTGCATCATCGATGATGTTATATAACTTTTTGATAAAACGGTTTAGGTGGTTTAATGCATCTGAATACACTTTGAATGGCTTTCTCCTTGTTTAAGATAAAGCATCGCCCGAATCAACCCGTTTATTTCGACTGGGTTGTAATAAAGATCTCTACTATAAAGTTTGTTGGTTATGACTATAGATGTCTAACTTAACTGGGTCAATATTTGAGAAATGGCATTGAGTGTTTATCTGTTGAACTTGATGTTTAAACTGATTAACTATAGCTGCATTTTAGTTTTTGCAAATAGAATTAATGAGATAAATGGATTATTAAAGGGTTTATCATTCCCTCTGTTGCCACACACATTTTTCGAGCATTTTGTATATCAAACAATTTGTACCGTGTGAATTTTAGCCATAGTTTTCGGGCACTATTTGTGTAAGTTGTAGCTTTATGCTAAATTGCAGTATCACTCTTATGAGAATTGGAATATTCATCTCATAGCTATGGGTATTTGAATTTTGATTTTTATTTTCAAGAGCATCCACTCGGTAGAGGTTTGTAAAGAGTATTATTCTTAGATAATAAATTTCTTGATTATTATAGAATTAGTAATTCATTATGTAATACGAAATACGAACAGTTATAAATTCATACCAAACAATTCCGTGGGATTATGGCTAGAAAAGAAAATCCAGACAAAAGATATTTCAGTTTTGGCTAAAGTTTTATATACTTCAATGTAATTGAGGACTTGATTTTCTAATTTTTACATTAAAGATCATTTGGGAATTGAGAAATTGGCTTTATTCTATCTGTTACTATTGCTCTAACTCTTCTATGTTTATGCTACAGTTTTCTTGTTGAGATTGCTAAAGATAATATTGTTCACTATCTGATTTTGACACAGGGCTGGTTTAAAACATTTGAAGCTAGAGCGCGTCAAGAAGTTTGAATACTGCATACCATGTAAGTACATATACAGACTTATTTCGGGTTCCAGTTTTCTTGCCCTTTGCATAAAATTTGGTTATGATCATAGCATAGTGGTGACTTGTCTTCTTAGATGATTTTCAATTTCAAATAATTTTAATTTTACCATCACATTATACATTAAAATTTGGAACAAATGTTTTGGAAGGTAAAAGTATCTTCATATAAGTGATAAATTTGAGCAATGACATGAGCGTTAGTCGGCATAGTTTTCAGAAGTGAATTGTATGGATAAATAAAGAAAGGATAGGTTTAGTTGATTCATATATAGAGTAATGTCAGTTGGTGTGTTGGTTTTCTGTTCATCAATTAGGAACAATTGTTTTTTTTTTTTTTTTTTTTTTTTTTTTGCAGACATTTGTAACCCCTTAGAGGAAGATGAGACTGAACAGAGTACTATTGTGGATATCCTGTATCCAGCCAAGCCAGAGCCTGTAAGCTATCTTTTGCGCTTGATTAATTTATTCACCACTCGGCATTAATTGTCTGTGCTTCTTAAGATATACATGAGTAAAACTAGAGGCGGTATTTTTTTCTCCCTTAAAGACGAAATATATTCTGTGTTTTAAAAAGTGTCCGAGGCAATACGGTCCTCGGAGCTGAGGCGCACACATCATGTACGTGAGGCACACTTGTTTTGCCAAAACACTTGTTAAGCAGAGGTGCGCCTAAAAGAAAAGCGTTAATAAGCATGCACCATACCATAATGTTTGACTGAGGTTAGCACTAATTTGCTTCTTTTATTTTTCATGAACATGTATAGGTTTTCTGTCAGTTTGATTTGGATATGGATGAACTTGGGGTGAGCCCTAATCCTCTTTTTCTAATCTCTATTGCTTTATTAGGCATCGTAAACTTGAAAAACTTTTATCTTTTGTAGGAGTTCACTAATGAGCGAATTTCTGTGGAGGAGTTGTCTGAAGATCAGTGGAATGGCTTCAAGGTAAGCTCAATCGAGTAGTTAGACTATGTTTTCATCATTCAACATATCTATACAAAAAATCTTTACCTTCTTTATATAGAAATTTGTCAGGGAAAAGGTTGGAGAAAGAAAGAGAGCTAATCATGAGGTAATTTATCTATCTAGTTATAACATTTGATCTATGAGTCAAAGGCGCGCATAGGCACCCAGGCGAGGTGCACTAAAACAGCTTTGATTGCAGCAAGGCACAAAATGGGTCTGAACAGGTCAAAACTAGTTTTAGACGGTCTGAACTAGTCAAAAACCAGCGTAAATCCTCAAACAAGCCAAAAATCCAGTGTAAACCAACCAGCCCAAAACAAGTCTAAACATCCAAAAATGGCTTGGACCGGACATGCCCCTTGCTTGTCTTGGGAGTGCGTTTTTTTGTGCGTCTAGGCGACAAACTCTTTTCGCCTTGAGCCTTTAACTACCTAGCATTTGATTTATATTACTTTTGTATATGAGAAGATGAGGTTTACAATAATAAGGGAATGTTGGCAGGAAAGGGTAAGGAGAAGGATAGCACGAGAGCAACTGAGTGCAGAGAGAGTGGCTGCATTTCAGAATATGAAGTTTTACAAATTCTATCCTGTTGCCACATCTGATACCCCAGATATATCCGGCGTCAAGGTTTGGTTCCTTTTTTTTATTTACCAAAATTTTTGATTTGTTTAACATTTACTTGGTGAAACCTGATATTCTGGTAACAGTCTTGTATAAAAATTGCAACTCTGGATCTCCAAGCCAATTTATAAGGCATTTGTGTCCTGCAGGCAGCATTCATAAATAGGTATTATGGCAAGGCACATCAAGTATTCTGAGCACAGGAAAGTAGCAAGTTTCATATCTTTCTCTAGTTACAGGATTTTGAGTTTTCATTATCAACCAATGAAACCAACAACTTCTGGAATTTATATAATTTAGAACACGATGATATTGTAAGTTCCATGATATGATATTTGATTCAAGTTAGAGGATTTGTTACCGTTATCTTTTCTTTTTGCCATTGAATTACAGATAACTCATTCCCTACTGCTACTATTTTTTTTGGACAATTGCATATTTCCCCTTAAAAAACTGCTTAATTGCGTATCTACGCAACTTAAAATTAAAATTGCATATATCCCCTTCCTTAACTATTAAAATTGCATATATCTCATTCCTTAACTAATATAATTGCAAATTTACCCATTTTGATTTATTTTATTAAAAACAAGTTATATAATGACTTTTTTACCCTTATTTTTACTAAAACTTAAAAAAATACAAAGTTATTCATCTTTACTAGTCTTTGTGGATTTTTCACAATTCTTTTAAAAATACATATTTACTCATTTTTACTAAAACTTAAACACTGAAATAAACCGCTAAACTAGTAAAAATCTACAAAAGCTAGTAAAAATGAATAAATATATATATATTTTTTTTAAGTTTTAGTAAAAATAAAGGTAAAAAAGTCATTATATAACTTGTTTTAATGAAATAAATCAAAATATGTAAATTTGCAATTTTATTAGTTAAGGAAGGGGATATATGCAATTTTAATAGTTAAGAAAGGAGATATATGCAATTTTAATTTTAAGTTGGGTAAATACGCAATTAAGAAGTTTTTTAAGGGGAAATATGCAATTGTCCCTTTTTTTTTTTGAAAGGAACCTAATTCTACTATTTGAAAGCCTTTATGTTAACAAGTTATAAGATCGGCGGCCATTTGAAAAATGTTTTATGATTATGATTCAAGAAAATATCGTTTTACAGGTTTACATGTTACAAGTTACAACGTCATGTTATGTGCATTGCATTATGAAGCCAGAGTCGGTATCTTTTGTATAAAGACGGCCATAGACCTAGCCGTTGTGACATAAAATGATGTAGGACCATTTACGACGGTGATTTGATCTCACGGCGCCTTAAACTTCTAGCTCCGAGAGCACCATGGCACATTATATATACACCTACAAAAAGCAACTTGAGTTGCCGCTAAAAGTGGACTTTTAAAAACAACACATACATGCCTTTTTGTTTGGTTGCCTCTCTAGAATGAAAACTGGTGACTTTTATATGCATACAATAAGTAACTTAAGACACCATAATTTGAAAAAGTCATGAGCTTTCACTTATAACTTATGACACAATAGTTTGCAAAAAGTCACGACCTTTCACTTATAACTTAAGACATAATGGTTTGTAAAAAGTCACGACCTTTTAATTATAATTTAAGACATAATGATTTAAAAAAATGTCATTGCCTTTCAATTATATGATATAATGTTATAATGTTATATCACCGTTTCCATTGAGAAATAAACATTTCAATTTACATTAGAACTTTCTTAATAGAGTAAATTACTTTTAGAGTACTTGTATTTTAGTGGCTTTAACCATTTGAGTCTAAAATCAAAATGTTTAACGCCCTAAGTCCCTAGACGTTTTTTTTTAACTTTTTGAGTCATTATGAGTCCAATTTTTTAACCTTTTGAGTCCAATTCTTTTAACAAAATTGGACTCAAGACATTATAAAATGAACATTTGACTCAAGACATTATAAAATGAGCGGTTAGAGACTTATGGCGTTAAACTTTTTGATTTTGAACTCAAATAGTTAAAACCACTAAAACACCAAGACTCAAAAAGTAATTTACTCTTCTTAATATTTGGGAACAACTAATTGCCACCGTTTCGCAAAATTGCCGCCACAACATATCAAACAAATTGTCAAACTCCACTTTATAAGGTTATATTTACCTGTCATATTTTTATTTAATACATATACGCAACTTTCTAAATTACTTATATACAATACATATAAAAAATAAAAAATTAACACCACCATCGATGACATATAATACATATAAAAAATTAACACCACCATCCACGACACAATAACCATCCACCAATGCATCAATTACTGAAGCAACACCACCAAACCGACTCGTATGCCACATTCTAACGGTACTACTGATTCCACCAATCAACCAAAGCAACACCACCTAACTGATACCGGGGGCGAAGTATAGTGGGTGCCCAAGGGTGCAACCCCCCCCCCCCCCCCCAATGTTTAGGTTAGAAGTGTATAAGTTCCGAATTTTCGTCTGAAAATTTTAAAATTATAGGATCGCCCCCCCCCCCCCGATTATTTTTTCTAAATTGTATATCCTAAATATTTATAAACTTTGTATATAAATGATGGGTAGTTTGGTAAATATACACTTTATTTTATTTGGAACTATTTTATTTGACCTGACCTGAATCGAATAGCCGACCACTGACCAAGCTCCAAACTCACTTTACACCCCCTCGAAACTTTTGGTCAAGCTCCACCACTGACCAATATGTCTCCTACCATCACCGTTCCCCCATATGTGATCATCCATTTAAAAACTTTCAAACTCATTTATCGATCTCCCAGTCCCCACAATCATTCACCGATCATGATGATCAGAATAAGAATGATCGCCTCAATGAAACTAAAAGTTCACTTAGATCTAAAGCCGACGTAGGAAAATATAAAAATGCAAAACATGCGTATGAGAAAGGAAAGTTCAGGTCTTGAAATTCTGAGAATACTCGAATGCAACGTTACAGACATGCAATCAAAACCATTTTTTGTTTTTTAAAATCAAAAGAAAGTATATACCCCATTTGTATGCATCACAATCAAATCCAAAACTTCTAAGTGACACCAATTTTTCTAATGAAATCATCAAACCGAACAAGAACATCACTTTCGATCATCGATTAAATAAGAATAATTAATTTAAAAATTTCCGATCCACAAAAATGAAGAACAGAGGTGGCTAATGTGGAGGAAACAATTCATCAAAAATGAAATTGATTTTCGTAAATCATTTATTGAACAATTGATATCATGATTGAAATGAAATCTAGATTTTTTAAACAATGTTGCCACCGGTTCATAAAAACAAAACGTTAGATTTGTTTAGATTTGTCTCTAGATGTTTTGAAAAATATGTTTCCACAAATATCTTTGATTGAAAAATCCAAAAAACAAAACAAGATTTTGAAGTTTTTTTAAATTGACATATTATTTGTTCAAAGCTATGAATACGTATCTAAAATTGTTTGTAACACCCCAACCCGGAACGGGTCGACGTGTCACTTTTACAGAGTCAGATCAAAAACATAATTTCATTAATACTTAAATGTATTACAAGGCTTTACAAGTTAATGGAAATAGGATATCTAATCCAATACATTTATTTCTACGGTCTTTTCCAAACACTCGAGCACTCTACCATATCCCGTCCCAGTAATCTTGATAACCTGACGTAAAGAAGAAAACACAAAAACGTACGTCTGAGCAAAATTTGAAAGTTTTGCCCAGTGTACGGATAGAGGGAAACAAAAAGGCTTATTTTATTTGAGAAAAAGGCTAAGTTCTTCAAAAATCCTTTGTTTTAGCAAAAACGCTAATTTTTCATAATTCAAAATATACTAAATGAATATAACAAATATTATCAAAATATGATATATAGATTTACCCGAAGTCCAGAAGGTTCATTTTATTACAGAGGTTGATACAGGGTAGATAGCCCATGTATCCAGACATGAATGGAGTGTGGGCAAATCACACCAACCATTCGCCAGATATCAGACTTTATTTACTTTTTCCTAGGATCGATCCATACGCCTCTGAACAGAAGTCCGTAGACTAACAGAAGTCCGTAGACTGAAACAGAAGAGACGTCATGAACTCAACTCACCGTCACGGATGATGCCACATCATTTTATGCCATAATGATGGTTCTGTGGTCATCCTCACACAAAAGGGACTGACTTGGGTAACATAATACATGTACATAACCTTAAACTTGTAAATTTATAAACACGTAAACTTTATAAACTCGTAACATTTATAATATAAACTTGTTGCATAATTTAAAAATCAAGAATCAAATGCCCGAAGGCCAAATGACATGTATTTGAAGGAAGGGATTCTATCCGTACCTTTAACGATGATCACAAAATCGAAATAAATCTTAGATTGCGACGAGACACTTCTCAAAAGCCTACAACGTCGTCGTATCTTAATTTAGACATGCTATCAATCTTCTCATTCGAGAGTTTAAAATATGAGATAACTATACATTATCATATGGTATAAAAATATAAATTTCAGTAAGTTTAAATATTGTTGTAGTTCAACAAAATGATATTTTAAATATACTTCTATAGACGTTACCTATAGTTGTATAATAATAATAATAATAATAATAATAATAATAATAATAATAATAATAATAATAATAATAATAATGATAATATATAATTATAGTATTATAAATTTACTAATTCTGATCATAAATTTAAAATATATATAATTAAGATTTAATAATTATTGTTGTATAAAACCTTAAAAGACAATATTTATAATATTATTACCAGTTAAGAAACATAAATTAACACTATTGGCTATATATGATCAATCGACTTTAAGTTTTTGTGTAAAAGTTAAACAACTTGTACTTTTCTTTTTCAATTAACACTAAAATTTTAACTTACTTAAAAATATTATTATTTAGTAATAATGCTCCAGTAAAAAATTAATATATAAACCATTTAGTAAGAATTTATAAAAAGGAGATCATGTTAATTAGAGTAGGTTTTAAAGATAAACTATTATGTCTTACTCTGTCATCATCTTCCTCAACACTTACACAGAAAAATACAATTTGCTTTTAAATCTAGTTCTTCTTAAATATAATTAACAAGACATATATGCATGAAAACGACGAAGAGTGATGATACCTATTTAAAGCGAAATGGAAGGGTTTCGTAGGAAAAATACGAACGTCGATTTATGTGAGTATGGCTGAAGATATAGTATTGCTTATTTTGGTTTTATAAATTCGTTGTGTTGTATCCAAATGAAAAAATCTAGTTCTTATTTATAGGATTCAATTCCTTCTCATGGAAGGTTTTACTCAACAGATGGCACTATCAAAGGAAAAAAAGTTTTCGTGACTCAGCTTTCTTGTGACCTCATTTTCATATGAGTACTCAATCTTCCAATATGGTAACTCCACGTATGAGTTCAAGATAATTATAATAATATATGTTTTTAATTTATTTATCTCTTAGTTTATAATTCTTTGGTTTTTCTTTTCTATATAATTTATTAATCCGATAACTTATACTATATTTTGTGAAGTATATATATTTTCTAAATATAAGATTTAGGTGGTTGTGCTATTAGATTTTGAAAAAAATTATTATAACCGTTTACTTTTTGTCATAATAACAAGTATTTGTCACACATAACTAATAAAATTTTCTTTTTCGTTACTTGCTTTTTTTTTTTGTTCATATAACGTTTAAATATATATAAAAATGTGACTTTAAATTTTCTCAAAACTCCTTCCAATATTATATCCGTAATATTTAATACGTTATTATTTATTAGTTTTGTTTAAAAAAATTCGGGTGTTACATTGTTTACCATAGATTTGCCTTTTGATGTATTATTTGACGCTTCTGTTCATCATAAATTTACATTTCCATGTGTTTTTTTACATTTTTAATTAAGGATTGGATACTGGTTTATAATACACCAGTAGTAGTTTTTGTTTTATCACCGTTTATGTTATACTGTTATGAGGACGTCGAAATGACGAGACTAATATTGACCAATTCAATGAAGTGTGAGGTTTTGAGTTCAAGTCTCACAAAAAAATTCGTTGTTCAAAAATAATAATAATAATAATAAATAGCGGATTTGTTTAGAGCCTATTTACAAACTAATAAGATTAAGGGTATTGAGATTGAATGTTCATTATGACAAATGTGACATAAATGATTGGCGTAGGTGAAAATAAAAAGAATATTTCTAAGTAAAATGTTTTAAAAGCGTTGTAGGCAGATGGTTTGGAAAAATAAAAAGAATGCTTTGCATGAACGTAAAATTTTTAGCATACATCCATAATCAACATCCCGCCGCAACGCGCGGGTTGCATTAACTCGTTATGTACAAATGTGGATGGGTATCCATCGATTCTAGGATAATGTAAATGACCATGTTACAAGGGAAATGAGTTGTGTGGTATTAATGTAAATGATCATGTTACAAGCGAAATGAGTTGTGTCGTGTGATTTGTCCATATGCCTATTTCGGTATGGATGTATGGGCTAGCTACCTATCGTCACCCATGCTAATTAATCGAACCACATGGACTCCGCGTGTAATTTGTTGATACGTTATGACATGTAAGTTTATTTTTAGGGTTATTGGATTTTATCACCCTTAATTATTGGCTATTGGCCGCAGCCACCCCTAACTATCACCTTGACGCCCATCACCCCAACTTAACACTTAGTATGTTTCGTCACCACGTCGTTAACTGATCACTAACTTTTGATCTTGGTACTATACTTTTAGAGGTGTTATAGAGATCTTATGAAGGTTTTAGGGATCTCAAGACACCCCAAAAGTATAGTAAGAAGATCAAAAGTTAGTGATTAGTTAACGACATGGTGACATAACACACTAAGTGTTAAGTTGGGGTGACGGGCGTCAAAGTGATAGGTGAGGATGGAAGCGGCCAATAGCCAATAGTTGGGGTGATAAAATCCAATAACCCTTATTTTTATATGTTCTTATTTGTTACAAACTGAATGAAATATGGAAAAAATGAGGTATTTTTATCACCTCTTATCCTAATTTTTCAGTTTTTATCTACGTTAGGTGATAAGACTATTAGGATGAGACAAGAAAGAGAGTTCAAGAGATGAAAAGGACATTTACGTTAGGTGATAAAACTATTAGGATGAGACAAGAAAGAGAGTTCAAGAGATGAAAGGGGCATTTGTAGTTAGTGAATGTGATGATTCTATTAGATATTTATGATAATTTACGTAACATTTGTGATACGTAAGTTCTAACTAGCTTAGTGGTGTTACATATTTTATGAAAATCTTGTTATCTTTATAACATTTTGCTCTAAAACTTTTTTTTTTCTTTCAATTAGGTAGTTTTCATAAAATGTTACTAAGAGTGATTATTTTGTTTAACTTCACTTCCAACATTTTTAGAGCTTGATTTTGTCTCCATATTGGTGATAAAGTCACTTGTGTCGAATGAATGATAAAGTCATTCTTAGAAAATTTGTTGTGATGGTTGAACCATGACATCTACGTGACGTTGTTGTTTGCTGCAAATATTGTGATTTAATTGGCCCTTGACGGTCAACGTGTTGTACACGACCCTAACATCAACTATGGTTCCGTTATGTAATTATTTGTCCACAATCCATCATCAAGCTTCTATGCCTCTTTTGAGCTCCACGTTTGATGGAGGAGTTTGGGAGATTTATTTATGAACGCATGTGTATTTACTATTTGTCTACACCATAGTGCATAGACATGCCTTCCTCCTCACTTTGCCTTTTGGAAAAGTAGCAATGATCAGATAAGCGTCGTGGGCAAGAAATAAAAGTGTCTCGTGCACGCTCGTGCATATACATGCACGCCCGTGCCTCCACATAAGAGCAAGAGACCAAAAGTACACATGTTGTTGGCCTGACAGGACACCTCACCATGCACGACCATGCATGGGCAGGCCCGCCCGTGCCTATGTACTACCAGGAGACAAAAAGGATAGGATCTCGGAGCTTCCAACGAATAAAAGGACATGCACCGTCGTGCCACCCCTGAAGGCGTGCTCACTTGCCCTCAACTAGCCTATAAATAAAGGTCTCATTCACCTATTTGAGGCATGCTCTTCTTTGCTCTCTGGTTCCCTCGTTTACTACAGCCCAAAGGATGATAGACTTGTGCATTCTTGGCTTTGTTCTCTCTTCTTTGAAGGCTCTAGTCCTTTGGAGAAAGTGTGGATGATCCATGGAGCTTGGTTAATCAATAGCCAAGCATGCCATGATCATGATTCTTCCCAAGCCTCCTTTGCTTGGAAGTATGAGGTTGATCCTTAAGGAAGGTCTTCATGTCGACCGTCACCTCTCCAAAGCTAGGATCCCAACATCCTACATTTGATTATCCATGTTGAGAATAAAGCATCGTTCGATTAGTTCACTAAATATATGTAATAAATGAGAGTTGAGAGACACTTTGTTGCACACACACTTGCACTTGAGCTAGAGCTTGAAGATCATGAAAAGTGGTAATCGTCATCGGTAAAAATGTTTCATATGTTTGTAATCTCTATGTCTTCTCATACTCTCGGATTAGTTAATCTTATTAATATAGTATTTTTATCTTATTTAATACGTTTATCTTTTACTAATTCTTGGTTTATTATCTTTTATGACAAGATTAAATGACCACTTTGAAACTAAACTAACTTAACAACTTAATTAACTATATTAATTTAACTTAACTTGACTAAGGTATCCGTACAGCTTATGGTACCCTTAATCAGATCCGGTGTAAGCTTCTGGTATTGAACCAAATCTTACTAGAGTTTTCTGATATTGAACTAGATTTGGGTGATAAACTTCTGGTATTGAACTAGATCTTGGGGGTACTAAAAGGCTTTTGGTAATGCACCAGATCCGATTGGAGGTAAAGATCCCTAAACGTGATCCCTCTTGTAAGCTTGAATTACAAGCACTAATTAATTAAGTTATAAAAAGATAATACAACCAAGATGGCTTTAAATCAATCTTGTTGTGGCATATCGTTTACTAGTTGAGAGGCTAGGGATGGTTCATTATGGACATATTTCCAGACCAGTCTATCGGTATGTTGTGACAAGGTTGAGGGACTGTCGGTAACCAGACTAGGAGTCGCTTCCAATTTTCATAAAAGATAAAATCGAAGGCTTAACCATTTTCCTCATTTTATAAAATAAACTAGAGTAAATTGCCAGAATCGTCCCTGAGGTTTGGGCACGTTTGTCAGTTTCATCCAAAACAACTTTTTTTGTATCGTATTGTGTCACACCCCAACCGATGGCGGAAACATCGGAGTGAGACGAAAACGAGATTGCTCGAGACTTCATAACGACTAATTGTGACAATAATTTAAGTAACAAGATTTCATTTCATTTCTAGTCAAAATACATCATTGGAAGGAAATTACAACAAATCGTTCATAACATAACCCAACAAACAAAATTCAAGACATAGACATTGGGTGTGTTTCTAATCCATCCTAAGTAGATTTCTTCGAATGTCATCATCAATTTCCTGCAACATGTATTAAAGTACAATCAACAAAAGTTGGCGAGTATACAAGTTTGATTACATAGCATACGTATAAAAGATTGTCTCAAATCCAATATGACATATTGTATACTAAGTTAACTATCATACTAGCATGCAAAAACTATAAGTCAAGCCAAAGTGTCCACTAGCGTAATCTTATCATCGCAATGAAAATACCGTAAAGAATGATTGAATACTTAACAATGACCCAATAAACGAGTGGTGTGCTACTCCTAAAGTCGCTTTAAGGAACCCCCCCAATATATATATATATACACACACACACTTACCAAAGGGGGAACGCAAAGCTCATTCTAGCTTTAGCTCCACGCATGGCATATGCGACGATATCAAACACACACGCAACTCATGCGGGTGTGTTAGATACTCAGAACCAGCAACGCTCTTTGGATTGTGAATCCCGCAGCTCGGCGACCTACGCCGTAGTACCTCATAGAGCCAGTTTGAGTTGAAAAACTCTTTTAAAGCGAGTCTTCGGTTAACAACCGCAGAAACGCAGTCAGAATCATCAACGATTTTCTCACCATGGGAATGGTGGCTATGGGAAACGACCGAATTCAGTACTGCGCTCGATCAGTAACCATGGGAACGGTGATTACGGAAAGATACCCCATCACCAGCTTGGTTATGCGGTCCACAAACAAATCCACGCCTTTGCATCACAAAGATGGTGGACCACAACACCGCAACAAGCCCTACCGCACGGACCGACGTGGCGCGGGCTGCTACTTTAAGAACAACTGTTTTCAGTGTTCTTTTTACTCTTAAATAAATCCCATTTATTTAAATGAACACTCAAACGAACGACCAGTTCATAAACATGAAGCAGCTTGAAGAACAACGCTTCAAAGCTGTTCATGTAGACTCTTGATAGTCATTGTGAACTCAAAGAGCAAGAAGCTCAACAATGGCGGTAACAAGTCTACTTATGACTTTGTTTAACTACTATAACAACCCTCCAAAATATTTTCGACACCCCTAATATATTTAAAATGCCCCAATATGTCCTAAAATACACCCCGTATATGAAAACAGGCCCCGAATACTTTTATTTTTATTAAATTTAATTAAAAACCATGGTTTTAGGTCTGTCGCGGGCCGCGTAAGACCACCTCTGGGTCTAGGCGGGGCGCGAGTGCTCATCAACGAGGCGAAACCCTGGGTTGGCATGTGGCGTACAAGTGTCGAAGCTACGTGTCAACTCAGCAAGGCTACGGCCTAGTCTACAAGACGTCGCGGGCGGCGTAGCCCTTGGCTACAGCCTTCGCAGGGCGCGACAAAGTCCAAAATCAGCCCTATAAATAGCAACCATCGGCAGATCAGTCGAACTCGCTCACATTTCTTTTCTCTCTCGAATTTCCACATAGCAATAGTAATTTCCGGGCATAATACCCCCCTAAATAACGAAGTTCTGCTCCGTTGTAAGTATCATAACCCCGGTTACGTATTAGATACGTTGCCCGATTGATCCAGGGTTCCGTAACGGCTGTCGTGGTTCTGCCCGACGTAGTCATTGGAATGCCGTCTCGGGGAGGGTATTACTAATGTAAATATTGGGTTATCATACTAACGCGTGTGCATTTGTGTATTTAATAGATAATCACCAGGAAATCCTTAAGGAAAACCCTAAGACAGCAATGTGAGTAATCTCCTTTTTTGCAAACTGTTTTTACAAAACCTCACTTAATTAATATTATATTAAACAGTGATTGAGTATTTGTATTCTACAATTATCGTTGGTATGTTGGGGTTTTGTATACAAAATTTGTTACTTCCTTGCGAGGAGTAACATGACCACAAGTCAGGTTGACAGTACCGTGGGTGCTAATTAAAGTAGATGGAAACAAATGTAATTGCGCGACCGCCATCAATACTGTACAATGGTTTTACTTAACTTGATTAAACTGAGATTCACTCACCAGTATTTCCTACTGACAAAATGTTTTTAAACCCGTTTCAGGTAACAAAATGTGAAAGCCAAATAGAAGCCAGCTGGACAACACTGAAGGCTTGGAAAAGTGGCTATAACGTTACCTAAAATAAAGAGATGTTTTATTTAAATAAAATAGGGTTTAACCCTATAAAAATGTGTGTACTTAAACTTGGGATTATTCTCACGTATTTAATATTATGAAAGTGTGGTATTTTACTCTGATAAAATATTTCCTAACTACGATCCTGATGTAATTTCCGCTGCCAAAATGATAAACACCTGAATACCACCGAAACTGGCCGCGGCCGCCCGTTCCCGGGTTGTTAGGGGACGGGGGTTGCGACAGAAGGTGGTATCGGAGCTAAGCCACTGATTCAGCCATAGAAGTGTTCTGCTGACACCAAGATAATATTCAATATGTTAGGAAATTTTCTACAGAATTACGTGCATATCTGTATTTTATTATTGTGTGTTATTTGACTATTTGTTAGTTTAAAGTATGAACGATCAAGGACCCTCCGACGCCTATCTTCAGTTGTCCGGCTCACCTAGGAACGAAGGCACCTCTTCACAGCCTGCCCTCTCAGGGTATTCAGCTGACAATGAAGATGGGATATTCATGTTTAAGGCTCAGTCTGAAGAGCCATTCCCTCCTAAAAAGTGAGGATGGTTCAGTAGGGGAGCACATGAGCGTAGGAAGAGAATGAAAAAGTTACAACAGCAGCGAGTTCTAGCAGCCGCTAAGAGAGAAATAGATGCTCACCCCCAAGACATGCTTAATAGAAGTTTAACAAATTTCTATATTTTAGCAACCACAGCTGCCGACCCAAACCTGGAGCAACGTATAACACCTCAACCATTACCCTTGTTTCCCACACAGCCAATGGAAATAGAAAACAACCCAGAAAACCAAATCCAAATGCATGATTTTAATCCATAAGAGATACCTAGAGTACCAGCACCCAATCCCTTAGACCCAGACTACGACCCGTGGTTCGATGATCATAGGGATTATCAGCAACGCTACCACATATCAGAAGAACCCATGCCAAACCTAGTAGCTTACCCAGGTCTGGACCCTCTAGATCCCTATTATGATAATGATGAGTACATTAGGGAAATCCTAGAGAATCCATATCTCCAGGAAGAACCCATGCCACAGTACCCAAATGCAGTACCAGCACATGCACCCCCAATGAGTGCAGAAAATGTGCAAGAACTCCGAACTTTCGGAGAAGAGATTTTAGAAAGTAGCGAGAGGATGAGGCAGGTTGGAGAACGACTCGTCTGGAAGTACGACAAGCGTAATATGAAGTTCTGGATGAACCCATATCAGTAATGGTGATAGTAATAATAAAATAATAATAATAAATATATATACTATGTGTGTACGAAAAAAATATAATAGTAATAATAATAATAATAATATATCTATTGTAGTATAGACCACTTTGTGGTTAATGATGCATACTAGTATTGTAATTTTAGATTCCAGTTTCAGTTTGTATTAGATGCATAATATATAAGAAAGAGTAAGTCGCAATGTTCAACGTTTTTTATCAATATGTGTGTTATGTGATTGTTTGCCTTAAATATTATTTTGTGATATTAATAATTGGCGAATGTTTAAAATTTAGATGGACAACAAAGTGAACCAGGAAAACCAGAATAATGAAAATCAGAGTAACAATAACCCGGATAACGATAACCCGAACAACAACAATAATGGAAACCAAGTGGATAACAGTGCCATCCAACACATAGTGGCACAATGAATACTAGATGCAATGCCATATATTATCAAAACGGTTAAGGAAGCAGATAATAAAAGTAAACGTGATAGTAAACGACCCACTAAACCTGAACACAGCGTAAACAATGGACCCATACTTAAAATGCCCATTCCCAAAAGAAGAAGAACCATGTCTTATGGTTGTTCCTATAAAGAATTTTGGTCTTGTAAACCAATGGAATTCTCGGGCGATGAAGGAGCCGTTGCAGCTTTACGTTGGATAGAAAAGACTGAGGCAGTCTTAAAAATAAGCAAGTGTGCGGAAGAGGATAAGATAATGTTTGCTTCCAATCTGTTTAAAAATCCAGCACTAGAATGGTGGAACACTATCCTCCAGTCCAGGGGAAGTGATAGGGTTTACAGCATGGTGTCACACCCCAACCGATGGCAGAAACATCGGGGTGCGAGTTCTAAGCGTTCAGATTGCTCATGAGTTTCCATAACGCTAGATATTTCGATAGAATTAAGTAGATTTCATAAAATAAATTGTGTAGAACAGAAACAAGTATCATCAAATTACATCACCAAATAGATTGTTCAAAAACTAGATTAACTAGGCGACGTTTCTAGGCATCTCCTAGCTTGATTTCCATGTTCCATAGCAACCTATCAGCCTGCAACATGTATTAAAATATCAATACAAAAGTATTGGCGAGTATACAAGTTTGATAATAGAATAATAGATTAAAACAACTCATATCCACAATGTAAGTAATAAAAATAGTTTCAGCCGTGCTAGTGTCGCAGTCCATGCAGTGATAGCCCAAGTATCCCGATGCTTTAGTGTTTACCCAAGACTCAAGGTAAACTAGAATCCGCCTAACAATACCCCTGAGAACAATGGGAGAGGTGCACCCCTATAGCACTACTATTGTTAAGGCGGAACTACACACCCTGGATTAAACGTCACATAGCACAAATAGAATACTAGAATGCACAAGTTTTCACATACACATAGGATAGAGTTTAGATTGTAAAAAGGTTCGAGTTTATATAGAATACATGTTACACCCCAAAGTTTAATAGTAAAAAGGGGATCGAGTATACTCACAGTGATTGCTTAACAGTCGCAACTGTTATTGGATCAAAGGGAGCTCTTTTTAGGATTAGCCTGATTAGATTACAATAGGATAAGAGTCGAGATTGAATAAAGAGTTGGAAACTGTCACTGGATCGGATGGCTGCCCGATCGGATGGCAATCCGATCGGACTGCCAGTCGGTCGGGTGACATATATGTGTGAGAGGACAGATGGCTGCCCGATCGGATGGCCATCCGATCGGGTTGCCACTTGGCTTGACATTCATAAGTGGAAGGGATAAGGTGGCTGCTCGATTAGACGGCAGTCTGATCGGTTTGCCACTCGATCCGGGTGTGTTTAGCGATTTGGTCATCTCAATCGGGTGGCACCTCGATCGGGCGGCTGTCCGATCGGGTTGCCACTTGATCAAGTTTCTAAGTGATTGGAAAGTCTCAAGGACAAGTGTCACCAGATAGGGTGGCTGTCCGATCGGGTTGCTGCTCGATCGGGCGACCCTTGTTCTTGCTTACCATTTTTCTAAAAATTTCCAAGTTTCTAGTTTAACGGTGACGGTACGGCACGTACTGTGACAACAGTAACTCATTAGCACACCACCGTTCTGATCGGGTGGGAATCACCCCTGTCCGATCAGTCGTCTGTTCGTAACGAGTTAATGTTAGAATCCGTTCCTTGCTCGTCTTCACTGGTATTAACTCAGATCTAAGCCGACTCTAGACTATTTACCAAGTCTACAGTCCGTTTAGACTCAGTTTCCACCGATTTAAAGTAAAAGTTTGAGAAAAAGAAGAAGATACACAAGTTTTATAGAAAAAAAGTCTAGACTTAGCTTGGATTTAGTGTGAAAACGCATGAAATATCTTAGATCTGAGCTAGATCTTGCAAAGAATGACATCACATGGCAATTTGTACAAACCCCCATGATGACATCACCCTCAAGAACTCAGATCCGAGAGATTTCTCGATGAAAAGTGTGATTTTAAGTGAGAATCACGTAGAGAATGATGTGTAGATCAAGAAAGTACAAAGATCTAGCCTAGAACGTACCGAAATTGATGAGAAAATGAAGAAATGAGAAGGTAGCGTGTCTGGTCGAGCAGAGTTGTCACAACACTGAAAATGGTGATGTGACAGGTCTATTTATAGTGTGAGAGTGTGAGAAAGGGATAAGGTGCACACGGGTCAGGTGGCAGTCCGATCGGATGGTCACCCGATCGGATGGCCATCCGGCCTGGTGGTAATCCGGTCGGGTGGTAATCCGATCGGACGACAATCCGATCGGATTGCCACTCTAGCCAATCCCACCTTTCTGTGTTCCCGTTTCTGATTCGTTTTGCGAGTTAGATTAGGCGTTGCGCATTATTTGAGAAATAGAATAACTAGATTACAACCTTCACATCAAAAGTTTACAAAATTAATAGATTCCGCCAGTGACAAGGCTCTAGTCTCTCGTTCAACCAAGAATCAAGTTTCACGAGTCTAAAGAGTCAAGCACCAAATAGATTTAGACATTCCAAACATAGATTTAGGCATTCCAGATATAGAATTAGGCATTCCAACATAGATTTAGGCATTCCAGATATAGAATTAGGCATTCCAAGCATATAAATATAGACATTCCCAAGATATAGACATTCCACACGTAGATTTAGGCATTTCAAGTATATAACATAGACTTTCACATAGATTAGGGGCTTAAAATGACAAGTAGACAAACTTCAGGGGCTAATCTTGACAAGGTCCTAAAGTTTAGGGACGCTGGGCGTTACACATGGAATGGGAGGAATTTAATAATATGGTAGAAAGAAAATTCTGCCCACCCAATGAAAAGGAACAGATAGCAAATAAGTTTCTAAACCTTAGGATGACCGGAGTGGATAGTAAGGGGTACACTACTTTATTCTTTGAATATGCTAGAATAGTGCCAACCCTTGCATCACCTGAACTAGTATTAATCTCCCGTTACATCTGGGGATTAATCAGTGAAATTAGGCATGTAGTCAAGGCAGCTAGACCTCAAACCATAGAAGAAGCTGTAGAACTAGCAAACACCTTGACAGATAAGTTAGTGCGTACTCGAGAAGAGGACCAAAGAAGAAACGTAGCCCAAAGGCTTACCCAAGAATTCTGTTATGGAAATTCCAACCATGGGAAAAATGTAGGTTCTACCTCTACACCATACTGCAAGGCTTGCAGGAAGAAGCATTCAGGAAAATGCTCCACTTACTGCAATTTCTGCAAGATACCAGGGCACAAGGAGGAAGACTGTAAGAAGAAACCTAATAATGGAATGTGCTTCAACTGTGGAGAAAAAGGTCACATTAAGCCGAATTGTCCAAAACTAGTTCCAGCCACGAACAACAAAACTACTAAAAATGCTAGAGCATTTGTTCTGACCGCAGAAGAAGCGAAGATGATCCCGGACATGATAGCCGGTACATTTTTAGTTAATGATATTTTTGGTAAAGTATTATTTGACTCTGGTGCGAACCAAAGTTTTATTAATACTTCATTTTGCAAACTTCTCAATCGACCATTAACTAAACTTCCACAAGAATGTCTAGTAGAGACAGCAAATGGGGAAACCATTAAGATTTCTAAAATCTTGCAGGGAGCAAGAATAGAATTTCTAAATCAAAAATTTATTGCAAACCTTTACCCAATGAATCTGACAGGATTCGATGTTGTATTAGGAATGGATTGGTTAATAGCCAATAAAGCCAATATTTTATGTGATCAAAAGTCAATCTAAGTAAATTCACCAAGGGGTGAAAAGATCACAATTAAAGGAAATAAACCATCTAGAGCCACGAAATTCATCTATGTAATGAAAACAGCCAGTTATGTAAGAAAGGGGTCACTAGTGTATTTGATTTCTATAATCATTAACACTAAAGGAAAAGAACTAAAAGATATTCCAGTAGTATCCCAGTTTTCAGATGTATTTCCAGAAGAGTTACCAGGGCAACCTCTAGACAGAGAAGTTGAATTTAGAATCCACCTGCTACCAGGAACAACACCGATTGCCAAAACACCTTACCGTTTGGCACCTACAGAAATGCAGGTGATGCGTGTGAAGTGTGTATATAAGTTTAAGTATATTTTAAGCCTTTTTACACTTTCTTTAGTCAAGTTTTAAATTTATAAAACACGATATTTACTAACACTAAACACACATATGGGCAAGTGCACCCATCGTGAGCGTAGTATAGTGTTGGTAAGATACCGAGGTCGTCCAAGGACACAAGAGCTTTTAGTACCGGTTTATCCTCAACGTCTAATCAAATCAAAAGTTTAGAAAAAGGTTTTAAACTAAGAAAATAAAAATTAACTAAAATGCTGAAAAATAAAAATAAAACAGATAGACAAGATGAATCACTTGTCTCTGACTCGTGTTTAGTGTAAGCTTTGATTATTTCCGCACTTTTGCACTATTTAAGAGATTATCTTAGTTATTGTAGTGGGCCCCTCTTTTGGAGGTGACGTTACCCTCAACCCAGTAGTTTGAGTCAGCAAGGATACAATCCTAAAGGGTCGTATTATTGAAAGATAATTAATTAAGTTATTAATGCATATTGTGGTAGGCCCCTCTTTTGAAGGCGACGTTACCCTCGGCTAAGTAGTCTGAGTCAGCAGGGATACAGTCCTAAGTAGCCGGGTTAAAGTATTAATAGTAGTTTAACTTATGAGGGGGTCAAAGAGTTTGGACCCCCGCCATCCAATACCGTTAAGTATTGAAGGAGGTCCTACTAAATTTGACCCAGGTCCTTTGCAGGATCTATACACTGAATAATGGCAAGACTCTTACCAAACCGTTCCCTTAACCCCCGACCAGGTAGCCAACATACCTCCATATAGACCGTGGAGATATGAATGGTGAAAATCTTTTATTTTATATAGACAGTAAAATAATGCCAAGACACCACGGACAAACGATAAGGAAGAATCACCTTCAACATAAGAAACTAGTTATTAAAGTCATTAATACATAACCAATTAAAAAGTGCGAAAAGATTAAAAATAAAAAGTATTACACTAGACACTTGTCTTCACCAAGTGATGTAAGAGACTTAGGCAAACATGGCCTTGATTGTCAAGAACTCTTACGATCAATCTTGGATCCCGAGACGACTCACACACTCTATGATGGACAATGGATGATGGTGGTGGATGATGGTGTTATGGTGGTGGTGGGTGGTGGGTGAAGTGTGAGAGAGGTGGTGTGCCAAGGGATGGTTTGAGCTTGAATCAAGCACTCCTATTTATAGGCTGAACAGAAGCTCGGGCACGACCCCGTGTCCAGTGGGCACGGCCCCGTGTCCACATCCTTCTCTTTCTTCATTAATTGCTCTTTGTCTTTATTAGTTGACCACGGCCCCGTGTCCGCTGGGCACGACCCCGTGTGCAGAAGCATATCTGTACTATCAAGATTTGCCTAGATTCTGCGAATCTTATAGTTGACCACGACCCCGTGTCCGCTGAGCACGGCCCCGTGGTGGGTGATGGAAGCTTCTACAACTTTGTCTTTTATGCTGACACTTGGGCACGCCCCCGTGTTCACTGAGCACGTGGCGTGTTCAGCCTTCTGTTCTCTTGTTTTGCTTGGGAAGATGCTGTCGTGGGGTCGGGCATGTCACGTTTGTTCCCTTTCTTGTATTTATGTTAGATTTTGTTGTCTTTTTGATTCTTTTGTTAATTTGAGCTCATTTAATCCTGAAAATACAAAAGGAAGACAAAAGCACACTTTTTCCAACATTAGTACTAAAAAAGGGTTAGTTTTATGCCACAATTGATGTAATTTATATGTTGCATTTTGCACACATCAAATACCCCCACACTTGAATCTTTGCTTGTCCTCAAGCAAAACTCTTTATAATATGGCTTTACACTCCCAAATGGAATGGGTAGAAAAGAATGTTTTTTTTTGGGCTTGTCATAGAGTGTCGGGATTTCCAAGATTCTTTATTTAGTTTTATTTTTATTTATTTACAATCCTATTCGTCATGATTTATTTAAAACTTTTCATAAGATAAATTACTTATTGGGGTATAACATGCCTCTTTAAAATTCTATTTATATACAAGTTCACATACCTCATGGGGGATCACTCAACACTCGGCCGAAGATGTATTTTAGTGAATCACTCGAGAGCGGCATGGAACTTACTCCTACCATATGCTTGCCAAGCAATCAATCCTCCTCCTTTTTAACTATATACCTTTGTAAATATCAAGAGGTCTTTTTGGGTGAAGGGTTAGGCTTGGGTTAAAGGTAGGTGGTTGGGTTAGTGGTTAGTGGTTAGTAGAAAAGGGCGAAAAAGCGTAACAAGCGTCGATTTTCGAAAGACTCTTTATTTTTGCAATTTTTTTATTTTGATGAAGTTTTTATTCAAACAAAGTTATTTTTGATGAACTTGTTTGTTTATTTCTTTTGCTTCATCATCAACACACACACACACACACACACACATATATATATATATATATATATATATATATTTGAAAGTCATATGAAAAACCGAACTTGTTACTAAAACAAAGGGTTAAAAATAAAAAGGTTTTTGGTGGGTGAAAGGATGTTTGGTTTGGGTTAAGAAATGAAAATGTTTAGGCTCAAAGGGGTTAACTAGGGGGATTTTGGGTAGGTGGTAAAAAAAAAAGAAAATAATGGTGTAGAAATAAAAAGGGTTAGTCCTAATGCCTCTATCATATACTTACTTGGGTTTAAGTTGGTAAGGACCGGGAATGTATCGTCGTGGCAAGTTCTAGAGTTGTAAGAACCAAGCGGCTATTCACACAAGAAACGAAAAATGAGCATTTAGTTTAAAGATATGTATTTGTATGCTCAATAAAGGCTCAAAACTCACTTTTGTGGGAATGGGTTTTTACGTGATCAAGTATATATAATTAAATTTTAACTAAGCTTGTCATGCCTTTTCATAATTTTCTTATGTTGGTTCTTTTTATCACGACGCTATCGGTTGTAAATTTGTAAAAATATAACCTTTTTAGAATTTTGAAATTCCCAAATTAAACCTCGACAAGTAAAAAAAATGAAAATTTTTGAAAAAATTTGGGGTGATTAGCGGTTCCAATAGAGTTTTGTGTAAGGCTTGTTATTAGGACTTACAAGTGTCACACCCCCAAAAATCCACCTGCGGAGTATCACCGCTTGGAGGCGTGACTGACCAGGATCCAGCCACCAATCATATCGAACATGCACAAAAGTAATTATAAAAGTCCAACCAATACAATTGGTGTCCAAACATAACGTAGTTAAGTTGCAAGCGGAAGCATAATGTTTAAAACCAAAACAGGAGTTCAATTGTTCAAAGTTTAACATGGCACACAGCTGTCCATGTCCCACAACGACTCTCTTCCATGCAAGCTCCAGTTAAGTACCTATTGTCCTGCAAAGCATGTAGTAACGAGTCAACAACAAGTTGAGTGAGTTCACGGTTGGGTGTTCGTTTTAAGTTGTTTTGAAAACAGTTTCCTTTATCTGGCATCCTGCCGTGGGGGTTACCCCATAGTTAAAAACGTGACTTGTTTATTCCCGGTTACTCTGGCAATCCAGCCGTGGGGGCTACCTCGTGTTAGTTATCTGGCATTTCGGCCGTGGGGGTTACCCCATGTATACACTAGACTCGTTACCATATCGACTGCTGACTGTAGTCATGTTTGTGTGCCCTGAAACTGTCAATGTCTATCATCATTGACGTGCCCCAGATCCATTAGTTCACGCCCGTCCTCTGCGGCACGGTGTGAGGTTTGTCAGACCTAAATAGCGCTATCTAACTAATGACCCGCTCGCCATTGGCCCGGCGATTAAGTCGATATAAAAATGAGGGACTTCATGATAGAGTTTTGGTCTAGTACGAGTTATCTGTCCATGAGGACGAGGAATTACATTCCTGAACCAATACTGTCCTACCCAAGGAGGACGAGGAATCCACGTTCCTTAACCCCATTCCCAACCCAGGGAATCCCATGCTTTGTAGAGGGTGTGAACTCACCTTGGTTTGCTCGGCAGATACACAGAAAAGTCAATCAAGTTGTAAGTGGTCAACTACGTCCTAACATAGATACCATTCAAGTCAGGTTCAAACCAAGTAGTGCACGTATCTTCTACACGTATTCATACACAAGTAACGATCATGGCATACACGTTTATCATGGTAATTTAACAACAGTGCACAACATACTCAATTAACAGTAGCACATGCGGCCCAGCGGTTCGGTCCAATCACTTAGGCCCGTAACAGTGTGAAAGTCCAAATAGTGTGCACATGTGTATGGTCTCGAGTCGAGACTGTGCGGTCTCGAGTTGTAGCTTACAAATTCTCGAGTCGCAATCTGAGGAGGTCTCGGGTCACGCATGTACTGGTCTCGAGTCGCAACCGGACTCGCAACCATGGTCTCTAGTCATGATGTGTGTTGATGAATTATGGTCTCGAGTCATGTTGTTTTGTGTGCTGATCAAGTGTGGTCTCGAGTCGAGACTAGGGGTCCTTGACTCGCAACCTAGTGTCGAAACCGTGATCTCGAGTTGTCATCCATGTGGTCTCGAGTCGAGACAGGAGGTCTCGACAGGAACACCTGCTGACTTCCGACGTTGTACTAAACCAATGAGGTTTTGATTTCATGCAACAATTGTGTACTATCCACTAAACATGTTTTCTTGTCTAGTTATTAACCAAAATGGATCAAACAATCAGATTTCAAATATTCATAACACACTCATATCATATTCAACAAGTTCTTCATATATTCAAGTCATGTTCATGTTGATCATCAAACTTGTTCATCATCTTTTAGGGTTTTTAGCATTAATCATAGTCATAACATGAACAACCATCAAAACACTTGAACATACTCATCTAATGGTTTCAAATCATCACATAACACCTCAACTCGACTCTACACTAATCCGATTAACATGATACTACACATATGCAAGCCGGTTTCATGAACACCCACATTTAATGGTTTGAATCACATTTAGACACAAGATATCAGGAGCTCATTGTGCAATATATCCGAAATCAAAACATATTAGCCGAATAACATCATATAACATCATCATACAAAATGAATACCTAGCATGCATCACTAACCTATGTCATTACACATCAACACCTTTAATCATGTATAAAACTTTAACTAGCAAACACATTACCAAGTATTTTCATCACACATAACTATCAATCGAAATATTGCACATCATCCTCAACCGAATAGAACACATAAATCACTAACCGGTTAAGTTTTCAAGGGAGATCTTAGGCTTGAATCCGAGAGCTCTTGTGGTTGCCGGTTTGATCCGAGAGTAAAGAAGAGGGGAGGTGATGCTTGATTCTCTAGGGTTTAAGGTTTTTCTAGAGAGAGAGTGTGTAGGAGAAGGTGTGTGTGAGAGTGAGTGTGTTGTCCAAAGAAATGGCAAACATGGCTATCCACCAAGGTTATATATCCGTTCCAAGTAGTGCACCCTAATGGGCTTTCGGTTGGGTTAAATGAGGTGCGTGGCCCATCCGGCCCACTGTTTCATTGTTCACTCGAGGCCGCATGGTCTCGAGTCGTGTTCATGGTTCTCGGCTCACTTAAACATATACACATACTATACATACAAGCATACATATACGCATAACACATAATCACATAGGATGTTCACTTATATCATTAAACCAACAAGTTAACTAATCACATAATGTTTCAAGCAAGTTACACCAAGATACAACGAAAGGTTCTAAATTTCGAGTTGTCACAACAAGATTCAAGGTTTTAGCATCCCCCCCACACTTAAATTACACATTGTCCTCAATGTGTCCCAAAAATAAGTTTTTAAGTTGATTGAATGTGTAAAAAGGTGTGAAAAAGCAAAAATTTGTGTTACTGGGCGCTAGACACGACCCCGTGCCCGGTGGGAACGACCCCGTGTTCAAGTGCCAGTAACAAAAACTTACAGAAGGTGAACACGGGGGCGTGTTGGTTGGACACGACCCCGTGTCTGGCCAAAAAAATCTGCATATTTAGACAAACAGCAGGTCTGGGCTAGTGGGCACGGGGGCGTGTCGGCTGGACACGACCCCGTGTAGACAATCTGCAAGGCTGAAAAACAGGTTTCTGGTTCTGGTTTTCCTGTCCCGGCTTTAGTAGCACTAACGTTTAGTGCTCTAAGCCTCGTATGTACCTGTTTTATTAATAAACACTCCACCAAAACATAGCAAACATCCTAGATTACCAGTGTTCAATATCCCATCCATCACAAAGTTAGAAAAAAATGCAGAAAATAAAAGAGTTAAAGGAAAGTAAATTGTTTGACACACGGCACGCAGGCCGAAAATTGTTCAAGATAAAAGGTTAACCTGGGGAATCACCAACCAACCGCTTCTTCCTCCGCTCCTCCCGCCTAATCCATGTCCTCATCATCATTATCTCCACCATGCCCAGCAATGTACTCCCGGATATTTCCAATATCGTCTTGGATATCGGATATGTTTCTCTCAATCGCCCCAACCCGGTTGTACGTGTTGCTTGCCATATTATAGGTGTTCCTGGTGCACATGAGGTTTTCCTGCAATAAATCATGTAAACTTTGGAAGTTAGGAAAACCGCCTCCGGAGGAGGACTGGCCTGGATCACCATGGTGCTGGTACTGGTACTGGTACTGATGATGTTGTGGAGGGTGAAGGACAAGTGCCTCTTGCGGGTTCCATGCATGCCCTTGCATCCTTTGGAAGCTCACTGTCCCGTCTTCAGCCTCATAGATTAGGTTCATTGAGCGGCAGATGTGTATGTCTACCCTACCCGACCATGGACTCCTTCCGAATGACCTAGGTATGTTGGTGAAGTGCTTGAAGAGACGGTACACCCATCCCCCAAAGAAGACAGGGGTTGGTGCAGTAGCAAGGCCGTTATGATGCATGTTTCGGAGCATGAGGAACGAAACATCTAGGTGCCTATGGTTATGGATGCAGTGGAGGACAACCAAATATCTTAACCCAACGACGACACCGCTGTCATGCCTTTGGCTAAGAGAGTAGCCGAGGAGCCTATGGATGTATCGGTAGAGCGGATCCCTCAACTTCGTGCTCTTAGTGCTGCTCGGATTGTAATTCCCTTCACCAATCTGAGCCCACGTGGCTTTTCAATCGTTTTCATCTATCTCTCGCATCCCTCCAGTATTTTCCTCGTTACCTGCATCTTCTTCCGCATACAACCCGACAATCGACCCAAATTGTGTCATGGAGATCGAATACCTAGTTCCCCCACATCGGAATGCTACCCCATCATTGTCGAATGGGTCGCACCTTGAGTTGAACATGAAGGTGCTATAGAATTCCAAAGTGCATTCGTGGACGGAACGGAGTCGAGTTGTTAAGGCGACTCTTAGTGGTCCTGTGACAAGGTTGTTGAAGCGGTCGAGTTGGTTTACCAATGCTAATAAATCCGTTCATGCTTGCCTTGGGTATTCCCCCGGCCTTGTTTGAAGTACTTCGTATCTAGCCCTAGCATCGAGCTCATTTGCGTTAAACCTCGTGAACTTCCTAGCCATCTGAAAGAATACACCAAAATTTAGCACGAAACATTAGCATTTTCGGACAAAGCTGCAAAGAGGGTGCTGGACACGACCCCGTGTTCAGCGGACACGGCCCCGTGTCCAGGCGTCTGTTACTCAAAAACATCATTTTTCGACCCGGTTTCGAAAACTTGAAAATTTTTAGTCCAATAGGTGCGGTTTCCCCCGAAAATGAAACCCCAAGTGCCGTTTTTCCCAAAACAACCCGTTTACCCATTCAATTTTATCTTTTTCGGTTCAAAAGCAAGGGTTTGGGGATTTCATGAGAAATCGGGCGAATCTATGAACAATACAAGTGTATTTACTTCCTTTAACACTAATCTAACTAAATGCTAACAGATTAAAGCAAAAATTTTAGGTTCGATCCGGGTGTAGTTCAAGAACCCTAGATTTTTCCCCAAATTTTTGAAGTTTTAACTACATGCAAATGCCTAATCTAACTAATAATAGTGATAGAATCATACCTTGATGTTGTTAGAATGATAGGAGACGCTGAAAATCTGCGGAAAATCGCCTGGAACTAGAGCGATTTCGGGGAAACGGGGCGTGTGGAATGAAGTAACTGTTATGAAAAAGGGAATATATCCCGACAGTAGCGCGGACACGGCCTCGTGCCGAGCAAAGTTTTGAATTTTTTTTTAGTGCTCGTGTGAGTGCCCTTGTTTCCCATGAACTTTGGTTAGAAAACTTACCGCTTTAGATGTCGTCCCAATCGTTCGTAACTTACCAGGTATGATGTTGATGTTTTCATTTTTCAACCGTTTGAAGCGAGATCTCCTCCTCTTCATCCTCAATGAATACTTGATAGAGTTTCAGCCGTTGGCCATTGACTTTGAATGGGGGTCCATTCCGAGATTTAATTTCTATTGCACCGTGTGGGAAAATATGGGTGATGGAAAAAGGTCCTGACCACCTAGACTTTAATTTACCAGGAAATAATCGAAGTCGTGAATTAAACAAAAGAACTAGATCTCCCACTCGAAATTCATTAGGTTTAATATGTTTGTCATGCAAGTTTTTCATTCTTTCCTTGTAAATTTTGGAGTTTGAGTATGCATAATTCCTAAGCCCGTCTAATTCATTCAATTGACAAAATCGATTTTTACCAGCAAATTCTAAATCTAAGTTTACATTTTTAATTGCCCAGTAGGCTTTGTGTGCAATTTCTACTGGTAAGTGACAACTTTTTCCGTAGACAAGCTTATACGGGGTTGTACCTATTGTTGTTTTATAAGCAGTTCGAAAAGCCCATAAAGCATCATCTAATTTATCTGCCCATTCCTTTTTATTTAACCCTACAGTTTTTTCGAGTATTCGTTTTAAACCTCTATTAGTCACTTCGGCTTGTCCGTTCGTTTGAGGGTGATACGCTGTTGAGACCCGGTGATAGACCCCATATCTTGTTAAAAAAATTTCAAGTTGATGGTTGCAAAAATGGGTACCTCTATCACTTATTAATGCTTTAGGTGTGCCAAAACGAGAGAATAATTTTTTCAGAAACCTTACCACGACTCTTCCATCATTTGTTGGAAGTGCCTCGGCCTCGACCCATTTAGACAAGTAGTCTACTGCCACAAGTATATATTTGTTTCCTTTTAACGGTGGAAAAGGTCCCATAAAGTCGAGTCCCCACACATAAAAAATCTCACAAACAAGAATGCCATTTTGTGGCATTTCGTTTTTGGAAGAAATATTACCTGTTCTTTGGCACGCATCACAAGTCTTGACAAGACTTTGGGCGTCTTTGTAAATGGTTGGCCAATAAAATCCTGAATCAAATACCTTTCGTGCGGTACTTGCGGCTCCATGATGTCCTCCGTATGGACCTTCATGACAATGGCGGAGAATTCTTCGTGCTTCACTACCATGTACGCATCGTCGGATGAGTTGGTCGGCACACATTTTGAAAAGATATGGATCTTCCCAAAAATAGTGTTTCACATTGGCAAAGAATTTTTTTCTTTGATGATGTGGTCAACCCTTAGCGACTATACCGCTAGCTAGGTAGTTAGCATAGTCGGCGTACCATGGTTCTTCTTTGTATTCCACCATTTCTAGGGACTCCGTTGGAAACTTTTCGTTGATTTGTTCGTCCCTGGTTGCCTCCAAAGCTGGGTCTTCTAAGCATGAAAGATGATCTGCTGCGGTGTTTTCTGCTCCTCTTTTATCTTTAATTTCAATATCAAATTCTTGGAGGAGTAGAATCCACCGAATCAAACGTGGTTTTGCGTCTTGCTTTTTGAAGAGATATCGAATGGCTGCATGATCTGTATAGACTATAGTTTTAGAAAGAACAAGATAAGAACATAATTTATCAAAAGCAAATACCACAGCTAGTAATTCTTTTTCAGTTGTTGTGTAATTTTCTTGTGCATCGTTAAGTGTTTTACTAGCATAATAAATTGGGTGAAAATGCTTTTCTTTTCTTTGTCCCAAGACAGCTCCAACTGCAAAGTCACTGGCATCACACATGATTTCGAAAGGAAATTTCCAATCAGGCGCTATCATGATAGGTGCATTGACTAGCATTTCCTTTAAGGTTAGAAATGCTTGATTGCAATCCTCGTCAAAGATGAAAGGAGCATCTTTTTCAAGTAATTTTGTTAGAGGCCTTGAGATTTTAGAAAAGTCTTTGATAAACCGTCTATAAAATCCGGCATGCCCTAGGAAACTTCTGATAGCTCTTACGGAGGAGGGAGGCGGTAGTCGAGAAATGGTATCTATTTTGGCTCGATCCACTTCCATTCCTTCGCTTGAGATTTTGTGACCTAGTACTATTCCCTCCGTTACCATGAAATGGCATTTTTCCCAATTAAGGGCGAGGTTAGTTTCCTCACATCGGGATAGCATTCGTTCAAGGTTATCGAGGCATTGGTCGTATGAATCCCCAAAGATAGAAAAGTCGTCCATGAAGACTTCCATTGTCTTTTCTATCATGTCGTGGAAGATGGCTACCATGCAACGTTGGAATGTTGCGGGGGCATTAGACCAAACGACATGCGTCGATAAGCAAAAGTTCCATAGGGACATGTGAAGGTTGTCTTTTCTTGGTCTTCGGGTGCTATCGGGATTTGAAAGTATCCTGAAAAACCATCCAAGAAACAATAAAATTTATGACCGTATAATCTTTCTAACATTTGATCAATGAAGGGTAAAGGAAAGTGATCTTTCCTTGTTGCTTCATTTAATCGTCTATAATCTATACATACTCTCCATCCTGTGACGGTTCTCGTTGGTATTAGTTCATTCTTTTCATTAGTTATTACCGTCAGACCTCCTTTCTTTGGGACTACTTGGACGGGACTTACCCAAGGACTATCGGAGATAGGATAAATAAGTCCGGCGTCAAGTAATTTGATGACTTCATTTTTAACCACTTCTTGAACATTGGGATTTACTCGACGTTGTGGTTGTATTACCGATTTGTAGTCATCATTCATTAAAATCTTGTGCGTACACATGGAAGGACTTATTCCTCTAATATCTACCAGCTTCCAAGCGATCGCATTTTTATGTTTTGTCAAAAGGTTAATTAATTTTTCTTTTTCTAATTTATCTAATTTAAACGAAATAATTACGGGTAACTTACCATCTTTGTCTAGAAAAGCATATTCCAAACCTTTTGGAAGTTCTTTGAGCTCAAGAGGTGGGTCTTTAGGAGACTCCTTATTTGGTTGCTCATTTTGATCAAGAACCTTAAAAGTTTGTTCTATGGCGACCTCTTCTTCAACAAAGTGGTCAAACTTTTCACTTGTATCGGGTGGTTCGTCTTCATCTTCAATTAGGGGGTCATTATTGCCGAATGGATATTTCATTGACCGCTCAAGATCGACACTTTTTTTAAATGCCCCTAATTGAAGAGGTAGATTGTTGAACTTCCGGTTTTTCAAAGATTCGTGAATTTTTACAAATGGTCATCCCAACATTAGAGGAGCGTCATCGAGGATGACAAATTCGGTGGGAATTACCATTTGATTTGTTTGAACCAAGACATCCTCAACTACACCGATTGATTTTATTATCTTTCGATTGGATAGAAAAATGGGTATTTGAAGTGGAGAAAAATCACTAATACTTAATTTTTCGAAAATGTTGTTAGGCATTATGTTAACACAAAGATCTTTATCGATTGTGACATTACTAATAAACGAATTTTGAAAAAAAACATGGAACTGGTGTAATGTTAATTTCAAATGGGTCTTCTTTTATTAGTGAAGTTTGATCAGTAGTTAACTTAACGCTTACTGTTTCGTCAATTTTAGTGTTAGTGTTTAACTCTTTTAAAAACTTAGCATGAGTCGGAACTAAACAATAATTTTCAAAAGAGGGTGACAAGAGATTAATTTCTTCAAAATTGGACTCTTCTTGAATTTTATCATTAACGGACTCACCTTTTACGTTGTTTAACTCATGTGTCGGTTTTTCACTTATTTGGTCTTCCATTTTTACACTTTCAGTCATCTCTTTTTTTATTAATTCTTCTCTTGCGCGGGACTCCTATTCCCTTGTGCGAGATTCTTTTATATAGCTATCGATAACTCTAAGGTGTTCTAATATCCTCTCGGTAACTTCGGTTATAGAAAAAGGATCGGGATTTTCAGAGCTTGAATCCGGTTGTTCGATCCTTTGTTCCTCATAATACCCATATGAAGTAGATGGTTCACACCATTGTTCTTCATTGTAAGTATATGATGGATAAGGGTCATAATTTTGTTCTTCATAATACTCATATGAGGTGGGTTGTTCACGCCATGGTTCCTCATAATAAGCGTACGAAGGTGGTGGCTCATATCTTGGTTCCTCAAAGTATGAGTAAGAAGGCTCATACCTTGGTTCATCAAAATATGAGTATGAGGGAGGAGGTTCATACCATTGGTCTTCATAGGATGTGTATGAAGTTGATGGCTCGTACCTGGGCTCCTCATAGTAGGTGTATGAATTGGATGGTTGATATGAGTGATTATATTGAACTGAGTGCGGGTTACTACCATTAGTGCAATAGTTACTCCTATAATCATCCTCCTCATAGGTGTAGTTGTAACCTCCTGAGTATTGATCCATAAGAATCACTCAACAGACCACAACCAAGTCTCGAGATCAGAAAACAAAAATAAAAACGGAAAACAGAGGCTGGAGACGACCCCGTGTTCAGTGGACACGACCCCGTGTACAGAATCTGTATCTGGGCGTTTTAATTAAATTTACTGATTTCGTTGAGCACGGGGTGTGTTCAGTGAGCACGGCCCGTGTTCAAGCTACTGTTACTGGGTGTTTTATGAAAAATGTACAGCACGGCCCCGTGTTCAGCGAGCACGGCTCATGTTCAGGTTACTGTAAATGCAAAACTAAACTAAAATGCAGAAAAATGTGCGCGCGTTTTAAAAAGGTTTTGAAAAACTGATTAGGCCGTCGATTTTAAGCTTTCTTAAAATCCTTGTGTCCCCTGCAACGGCGCCAAAAACTTGATGCGTGTGAAGCGTGTATATAAGTTTAAGTATATTTTAAGCCCTTTTACACTTTCTTTAGCCAAGTTTTAAATTTATAAAACACGATATTTACTAACACTAAACACACATATGGGCAAGTGCACCCATCGTGAGCGTAGTATAGTGTTGGTAAGATACCGAGGTCGTCCAATGACACAAGAGCTTTTAGTGTCGGTTTATCCTCAACGTCTAATCAAATCAAAAGTTTAGAAAATGGTTTTAAACTAAGAAAATAAAAATTAACTAAAATGTTGAAAAATAAAAATAAAAATAAAACAGATAGACAAGATGAATCACTTGGCTTCGACTCGTGTTTAGTGTAACCTTTGATTATTTCCGCACTTTTGCACTATTTAAGAGATTATCTTAGTTATTGTAGTAGGGCCCTCTTTTGGAGGTGACGTTACCCTCAACCCAGTAGTTTGAGTCAGCAAGGATACAATCCTAAAGGGTCGGATTATTGAAAGATAATTAATTAAGTTATTAATGCATATTGTGGTAGGCCCCTCTTTTGAAGGCGACGTTACCCTCGGCTAAGTAGTCTGAGTCAGCAGAGTTACAGTCCTAAGTAGCCGGGTTAAAGTATTAATAGTAGTTTAACTTATGAGGGGGTCAAAGAGTTTGGACCCCCGCCATCCAATACCGTTAAGTATTGAAGGAGGTCCTACTAAATTTGACCCAGGTCCTTTGCAGGATCTATACACTGAACAATGGCAAGACTCTTACCAAACCGTTCCCTTAACCCCCGACCAGGTAGCCAACATACCTCCATATAGACCGTGGAGATATGAATGGTGAAAATCTTTTATTTTATATAGACAGTAAAATAATGCCAAGACACCACGGCCAAACGATAAGGAAGAATCATCTTCAACATAAGAAACTAGTTATTAAAGTCATTAATACATAACCAATTAAAAAGTGCGAAAAGATTAAAAAAAAGTATTACACTAGACACTTTGTCTTCACCAAGTGATGTAAGAGACTTAGGCAAACATGGCCTTGATTGTGACAACTGTGTTCTGTAACCGATGTACGATGTAAAACAATGATGATTATTAATAAAACAATGTTCTTTGGTGTTATTATATGTGTTTTGGTGTTATTATATGTGTAATTGTGTTTAGTGATTTTACAATTTGATTCGATTCCAATTTCAAGCTCTAAATCGCTTTCTGGAAGGTTATACGCAAACTGGTGCTTAAACGCAGTCAGTATAACGCGACAAACACTCCGTAATAGTGACATAGGCTTAACATACCTTAAATAACATCCACATAACTTAGAAATAAGTTTTGAATGGTTTGGTGTGAAATCAACTTTGTTCGATCGCAGGGACTATTTGTGTCAAACTGCGAAACTATGCCGATTTGTATAGTAACGAACATTCCGGAACTTGATCATAAGTTAAACATACCCTAAATAACCTTTACATAGCTTAGAAATTGGCTTTGAGGGGTTCGGTATGCTAAAATAAACTTTATGCTCGTTCAGGGACTAAAAGCATCTAAAAGTGCATAAGTTTGCATTTTCGCGCATAACTTACGTTCTGAATACATCCGGACATCCAAAAATTTATGTAAGCATTAAAATATTTTATTTTAGTGTTTGGCATGATAAAATTCCATTCGTCGCTTAATTTGGATCGTTTTTGCGTTCGTTACGACTTCCGTCGTAATTAAGCGAATAACGCAACCGTACGACCAAACGAACCAACATTCGGGATGTTTTTGAGCATATTTTAAGTTCCCTATACTTTAACTTTATTTTAGAGCCTTGAAATGGGGTTAACGGGGCTTAAAAGTGCCAAAAAAATCAAGTTTTACAAGTGTAGGGACCATTTTTGAAATTTCTGGCAGATTCAATTAACCTAGTCCATTTTGAAGTGTTGATGGTTTTCACCCATGGTTTTGCAAAACCATGGGCTGGTGTTCTATGAACATAGTCCATATTAAGGGCTCCCGTGGTTTTAGAAAACCATGGGCACACATGTATGGTCCAGATCAAAGCTCAGTTTTCGAGGAACGATCTTAACGGTTCTAGAAATCCTATATATACCCCATCCATTTCACTTCAAAACCCACAATTTGAAATTTGATTTATGCTCTCTAAGTGGAAGTATATGCTTCCTACCTGAGAGAAAAATCGGAATCAAATCTTGCGGGGACCTTCTGTAAGTGTTCTTTCGTTCTTTTCATTCGTTTTAGCGTTAAAGTCAAACTGCGTTTGACTTTCTGCATTGACCAGTTTATGGTCAATGTGAAGTTCGTTTGAACTTCATAACGTGAGCGTAATCACGATGGTTATAGTCCCTAGTGACTATACCTACTGATTACCACGTTATCTAGGCTCAGTGACGAGTCATAGTTTCGGCCAAAATACGCATTTACGCGTATTTTGTAACCAAACTACTCTAGGATATCAAAACCGTTTGTTTTGATATCAAAACCTGTTTTCTAACTTAACTAAACATGTTCTAGCATGTTTAGCTCGTCACTTTTTAGATTAGTGCTTATGTAGAGTCGTAAGTCAAGCGGACTAAACACCCGCTTAGACTTTCGAACACGACCCGTTTGGTCGATCATTAGGATCCGACAAAACATGTTTAGTGACCATAGTAGCATAGGGAATAACCTTCCGAGGTTATACCTTATGGTCACCTAGTTTAGGTAGTTGTATGATAAGTAGATTATATGCCTTAGGTAAATTACCAAAATACCCTTTTCATGTATAATTGGTAATTAAGCTTATGTAACCTAAACTTTTGTCACATAACTGATTATACATCATGATTAAACTTGTATAGGCATATAATACTTGTCATAGGACTAGTTAGACGTTCCGAACGCGTTTCACGCGAACGACGCGTTAAAGTTGCATAAGCTACCTTAATGGGTCGTGATGGGTCGAAGGCACTTAGGTTAGGTTTCATTTAGGATGTAGGCCTTGTTAAACTATATCACATGAGTTCCAACACTCATTTGGTTTACAAGACCTCATTCTGTCCGGTCTTCCGATTTAGGCGTCTATTGTTTGACTAGTGATTCGATTACTAGGTGCTACTTGATTTCTCTGGTTTACTCGAGTTTGTTGAAGTACTATTGATTGAAGATACCTTGCACTATAGGTGAGTACTGTTTTCAATTGTTTTGGGGTGATTCATATGTACAAAATGTTTTCAAGGTTTAAACGATGATTTAAAAAGCGAATAGAACGATTTATACTAAACTATTAACGATTTCGATAATGTGAACGAACTTGTTGGTTGTAGTTACATAACGAACGACATTCATTAGCATTGATCAAGCCGACCAGTATTAGGTTATGGTACCATAGGATCTGACAAATCCCGTTATTGCACTATACCCATGGTTATGTGTGGGTGTTGTGGATAACGACTGAATCTGTAATTATTAACTTACCCTTTGGGGGTTTGTTAATACGAGAAGCGAGGAACGAGGTAGTCGAGTCACGAAGGTTTAAATGTTATTAGCGAGACGACCATATATATAAGTTTTCACAATTAAAACGAGGATGATTTGGAAACGATTTGGAAACGAGTTGGAAACGATGTTAAACGATTTGGGTAAACGATTGGTCTTTGGTTAGTGTTTAGATAACGGGACGGGTGTAATGTGGTGAAAACATGGTAGATACGCCGCTGGTACTTCTTATATATAAGTGTTTTCAACATATTACATTCCGTGGCGTTATTTAGTTCACTTGGGTAAACGATATGGAAACGATGTCACACAACGATGTTTTCGAAATAATATACGAGTTTTATTAACGAGTTTATACGAGGTGTTTCACAAGATGGTTTTCTAAAACAAAAAAGCTTTTGGGTTAAGAATCATGGCTACGAGATTTTATAAACTATAACCATCTTGATTTGAGTTGGTTAATCATGTTGCAATATTATATACTTTTCCAAAACAAGGTTTTCGAGTTATTGCAATATATGAAACAAGCCATGATTTCGATACTCTTATAAAACCTATGTACTCGCCAGCATTTCTTTGCTGACTTTGTTTTTACATATGTTTCAGGTATTGTTGCTTGATTGACGTTCTAGGATGCATGCGTCACATAGGATCTGGACGAGGCCTTAGTGACATAATATCTATGATAGACGATATAAAACTTATTTGTTATGTGTTAAAACAATGTTAATGTTTAATATTATCAATAAAATGAAACACTTTTTGTATCCATGGTTATGAAACGATAATTCTGTTACACCACTCCCCGACATTTCCGCCACGCTTTGTTGTTTTACGTGGTCGGGGTGTGACATTGATTGTCAAGAACTCTTACGATCAATCTTGGATCCCGAGACGACTCACACACTCTATGATGGACAATGGATGATGGTGGTGGATGATGGTGTTATGGTGGTGGTGGGTGGTGGGTGAAGTGTGAGAGAGGTGGTGTGCCAAGGGATGGTTTGAGCTTGAACCAAGCACTCCTATTTACAGGCTTAACAGAAGCTCGGGCACGGCCCCGTGTCCAGTGGGCACGGCCCCGTGTCCAGTGGGCACGGCCCCGTGTCCAGTGGGCACGGCCCCGTGTCCAGTGGGCACGGCCCCGTGTCCAGTGGGCACGACCCCGTGTCCACATCCTTCTCTTTGTTCATTAATTGCTCTTTGTCTTTATTAGTTGACCACGGCCCCGTGTCCGCTGGGCACGATCCCGTGTGCAGAAGCATATCTGTACTATCAAGATTTGCCTAGATTCTGCGAATCTTATAGTTGACCACGACCCCGTGTCCGCTGAGCACGGCCCCGTGGTGGGCGATGGAAGCTTCTACAACTTTGTCTTTTATGCTGACACTTGGGCACGCCCCCGTGCTCACTGAGCACGGGGCGTGTTCAGCCTTCTGTTCTCTTGTTTTGCTTGGGAAGATGCTGTCGTGGGGTCGGGCATGTCACGTTTGTTCCCTTTCTTGTATTTATGTTAGATTTTGCTGTCTTATTGCTTCTTTTATTAATTTGAGCTCATTTAATCCTGAAAATACAAAAGGAAGACAAAAGCACACTTTTTCCAACATTAGTACTAAAAAAGGGTTAGTTTTATGCCACAATTGATGCAATTTATATGTTGCATTTTGCACACATCAGCGGGAATTGAAGAAACAATTAGATGAATTATTAGAGAAAGGATTTATACAGCCAAGTTCATCACCTTGGGGAGCGCCAATCTTATTTGTTAAAAAGAAGGACGGATCAATGCGTATGTGCATTGACTACCGTGAATTCAACAAGGTCACGATTAAAAATCAGTATCCATTACCAAGAATCGATGATCTGTTCGACCAGCTACAAGGAGCACAATTTTTCTCTAAAATCGATTTACGATCAGGATATCATCAATTAAAGGTACAGAAAGAGGACATTCCTAAGACCGCTTTCAGAACAAGGTATGGCCATTATGAATTTACTATCATGCCATTTGGTTTAACCAATGCCCCAGCTGCATTTATGGAGATGATGAACCGAATATGTAAGCCATATTTGGATAAATTCATAATTGTCTTTATAGATGATATTCTCATTTATTCTAAAAATAAAGAGGAACATGCAAAAGATTTGCACGCATTTCTAAGTTTATTGAGAAAAGAAAAGCTTTATGCTAAGTTTTCAAAGTGTGAGTTTTGGTTAGAACAGGTACAGTTTCTTGGACATCTAGTCAATCATGAAGGAATTCATGTAGATCCCACCAAGATCGAGGCAATTACCAAATGGAAAACCCCTGAATCACCAACCGAGGTTAGAAGTTTCTTAGGATTGGCCGGTTATTATAGAAGATTTATTCGAGATTTTTCTAGAATAGCCATTCCCTTAACTAAGTTAACCTGTAAATCCGTTAAGTTTGAATGGGGACCAAAACAAGAAGAAGCCTTTAGAATTCTTAAGCAAAGACTAACCAATGCACCCATACTAGTGTTACTAGAAGGAACTGAAGACTTTGTAGTTTATTGTGATGCTTCTAAGTTAGGTTATGGATGTGTGCTAATGCAATGTCAAAAGGTTATAGCTTATGCCTCTAGACAACTTAAGAATCATGAAGAGAATTATTCAACCCATGATCTAGAATTAGGAGCCATAATTTTTGCCCTTAAGATGTGGAGACATTACCTTTACGGTAGTAAGTTTACCATTTTCACCGACCATAAGAGTTTAAGGTATGTTTTCGGGCAAATGGAATTGAATATGAGACAAAGACGCTGGATGGAGATACTTAGTGATTATGATTGTAATATCCAGTACCATGCAAGAAAGGCAAATGTAGTAGCTGATGCTTTAAGTCGGAAGTATCACGAAAAACTAAAAAGAGTACGTTCACTTAAATTAAATTAAATCTACAAGTAGATTTAAATGAACAAATTAGAAAGGCACAAGAATCAGTAATCAAGGATGATACTGAAAAGTTAAAAGGAACGATTAAAGAATTAGAACAAGGAACAGATGGAATTTGGAGATTCCATAAGAAAAGAATGTGGATACCTAAATTAGGAAACCTACGCCACCGTATATTAGAAGAAGCCCATAAGTCTAAGTATACGATGCATCCTGGAAGTGATAAGATGTATCAGGACTTAAGAAAGAATTTTTGGTGGATAGGAATGAAAAAGTATATAGCAGCATATGTTGCAAAATGTTTAACCTGTTCACAAGTTAAAGCTGAACATCAGAAACCCTCAGGTTTATTACAACAATTGGAAATGCCTGTATGGAAATTGATAACAATGGATTTTGTTTCTAAATTACCCAAAACAAGAAAAGGTAATGATACAATCTGGGTGATTTTAGACAGGCTAACCAAGTCAGCTCATTTCTTACCTATGAAGGAAACTTTCAGTATGGAATAGTTAGCTAAGTTGTATGTAAATGAAATAGTTTCATTGAATGGAATTCCTTTATCAATTGTTTCTGACAGGGATAGCCGTTTTACCTCTTATTTTTGGACAAGTTTCCAAAAAGCAATGGGAACCAAGCTAAATCTAAGCACCGTTTATCATCCTCAAACGGACGGACAAAGCGAAAGGACAATTCAGACAATGGAGGACATGCTTAGAGCTTGTGTAATTGATTTCGGAGGTAATTGGGACGATCACTTACCATTAATAGAATTTTCTTATAATAACAGTTATCACACTAGTATCAATGCTGCACCATTCGAAGAACTTTATGGACGAAAATGCCGAACCCCAGTCTGTTGGGCAGAAATTGGAGAAAAACAACTATCTGGACCTGAGATAGTACAAGAAACAACCAACAAAATTATTCAAGTCAAGGAACGACTGAAAGCAGCACGTGATCGACAAAAGAGTTATGCTGATAACAGACGAAAGCCCTTGGAATTTCAGGTAGGAGATAAATTATTATTGAAAGTCTCTCCTTGGAAAGGAGTGGTAAGATTCATCAAAAGGGGAAAGCTAAGCCCCAGGTATGTTGGAACTTTTGAGATTATTAGAAGAATAGGACATGTAGCCTATCAGCTGCAACTGCCAGAGGAAATGGCAGGAATACATGATGTATTTCATGTATCTAATCTCAAGAAATGCTTAGCTGATGAATCACTAGTAGTACCTCTTAAGGATATAGAGGTAAATGAACAACTTAAATTTGTAGAAAGGCCTCTACAGATTGAAGACAGAAAGGTCAAGAACCTTAAGCACAAGAGATTAGTTTTGGTTAAAGTAAAATGGGACTCCAAAAGAGGACCAGAGTACACATGGGAGCTTGAATCAGAAATGCAAAGGAAATATCCACACTTATTCCAGTAGACCTCGAGGACGGGTTCTAAAACAAGGTGGGGAGGATATAACAACCCTCCAAAATATTTTCGACACCCCTAATATATTTAGAATGCCCCAATATGTCCTAAAATACACCCCGTATACGAAAACAGGCCTTGAATACTTTTATTTTTATTAAATTTAATTAAAAACCAAGTTTTTAGGTCTGTCGCGGGCCGCGTAAGACCACCCCTGGGTCTACGCGGGGCGTGGGCGCTCATCAACGAGGCGAAACCCTGGGTTGCCACGTGGCGTACAAGTGTCGAAGCTACGTGTCAACTCAGCAAGGCTATGGCCTAGTCTACAAGCCGCCGCGGGCCGCGTAGCCCTTGGCTACAGCCTTCGCGGGGCGCGACAAAGTCCAGAATCAGCCCTATAAATAGCAACCATCGGCAGATCAGTCGAACTCGCTCACATTTCTTTTCTCTCTCGAATTTCCACATAGCAATAGTAATTTCCGGGCATAATACCCCCCTAAATAACGAAGTTCTGCTCCGTTGTGAGTATCATAACCCCGGTTACGTATTAGATACCCTGCCCGATTGATCCAGGGTTCCGTAACGGCTGTCGTGGTTCTGCCCGACGTATTCGTTGGAATGTCGTCTCGGGGAGGGTATTACTAATGTAAATATTGGGTTATCATACTAATGCGTGTGCATTTGTGTATTTAATAGATAATCACAAGGAAATCCTTAAGGAAAACCCTAAGACATCAATGTGAGTAATCTCCTTTTTTGCAAACTGTTTTACAAAACCTCACTTAATTAATTCTATATTAAACAGTGATTGAGTATTTGTATTCTACAATTATCGCCAGTATGTTGGGGTTTTGTATACAAAATTTGTTACTTCCTTGCGAGGAGTAACATGACTACAAGTCGGGTTGACAGTATCGTGGGTGGTAATTAAAGTAGATGGAAACAAATGTAATTGTGTGACCGCCCTCAATACTGTACAATGGTTTTACTTAACTTGATTAAACTGAGATTCACTCACCAGTATTTCCCACTGACAAAATGTTTTTAAATGCGTTTCAGGTAACAAAATGTGAAAGCCAAATAGAAGCCAGCTGGACAGCACTGAAGGCTTGGAAAAGTGGCTATAACGTTACCTAAAATAAAGAGATGTTTTATTTATATAAAATAGGATTTAACCCTATAAAAATGTGTGTACTTAAAACTTGGGATTATTCTCACGTATTTAGTATTATGAAAGTGTGGTATTTTACTCTGATAAAATATTTCCTAACTACGATCCTGATGTAATTTCCGCTGCCAAAATGATAAACACCTGAATACCACCAAAACTGGACGCGGCCGCCCGTTCCCGGGTTGTTAGGGGACGGGGGTTGCGACATCTACCCATTGTCTTCATAGAATAAACAATGGTGGTAACAGGTCTACTTATGACCATGTTTATTTACCCATTGTATTTCCAGAAATTACAATGGAAATAACAATTCAACTACTCACATTGTTCGACCAAACACAGCCGACAAGGGGTAGGTCGTGCTATCACAAGGGAGGTTGAATCAAAACGTTCCAACTAAGGATCGACGGTAACGAGGTAACCGCAAAGTAGATCCAGAACCCCAAGGACAGGTGTCCAATGGATGAACACGGAACACCTCACAGAAAGAGGGATCATCACTCTATGTCCAAGTGATGAACATAAAGCACCACCACGGTGCCAAATACTTTTGCGTCGGCAGACGCAAATGTTACAACTCGAGTTGCGGGTAATGGCGAGTTCATACTCATCTTCCGTCATCATCTCAAAGGTTGATTCGAAGACCTGCAAAATGGTGATCATGTTTGATGATATCAGAAAAAGGTAGACCACACTACCAACCTGCCATGAAAATGCAATAAACCAAGAGATGCTTCAGAATCAGCCTGAAGTTACTCACCGGTTCGGCACAAGTCAACACGACTTTACTCCAACCGCTCCATAGTCAACAATCAATCGACCGATTGATTTACATGAAGCAGGAGCAAAGGCCTCGGCCTAGTATCTTCTCCAAACCGATTTCAAGGGCACCCTTTCGACCAATAATCCAGCATTCCACCCATCTGCAGCTTGCATATGGAAGCAACACTGGCCTGGGGGACTTGAAGGGGTATAGTCCTAAATCTCACACCATGCTCGAGCACGAGTGACCATAACCCGGTCCGTTGCCCCTGCTGACAAGGATTCACGTGCGGTCGTGCAGAGATGCGCGGACCCGGTGTGCTATCCCTGTAACACCCCGTGTTTTCGAAAGTCAAGGTCAAAGTCAAGATTGAAGTCAAAGGAAGAAAAGATTGCTAATTGCGATCTGCCTCTCCTTGCTCAATTCCTGTTTTGACTTCTTTGACTTGTAATTAGTCTATTTTATTTTTGCTTTAGTTGTCTTATGTGGAGTATCTATTATCGAATAGTAATCACTATTTATCGCTTGTTTAATCGCTTTATCGCTATCACAATCGCACTCGCAGCTCGAATTACGCATTTTGGTTATTGTTATACGTGTATGTGTGCCTTATGTGTTACTTGTGCATGCTTATTTATGTTATGTGTGGGGAATCAATCGAAACGCAATCGAACTCAATCACAAGCAAAATGGTATGATAATTGGTGGAAAAGAGATAGTGTGAGATATGAGTAGTTGATGTGTTCAAATATTAACATATAAATTTCATCAAATGAGGCATAAAACTAACCCCTTTTTAGTACTAATGTTGGAAAAAGTGTGCTTTTGTCTTCCTTTTGTATTTTCAGGATTAAATGAGCTCAAATTTACAAAAGAAGCAAAAAGACACCAAAATCTAACATAAATACAAGAAAAGGAGCAAGACATGGCGTGCCCGACCCCACAACAGCATCTTCCCAAGCAAAACAAGAGATCAGAGGCCTGAACACGCCCCGTGCTCAGCCAGCACGGGGGCGTGCCCAAGTGTCAGCAGAAAAGACAAAGTGGTAGAAGCTTCTGTTGCCCACCACGGGGCCGTGGTCAACTATAAGATTCGCACAATCCAGGCAAATCTTCATAGTACAAAGATTCTTCTGCACACGGGGTCATGCTCAGCGGACACGGGGGCGTGGTCAACTAATAAGACAAAGCTGCATTTAATGAAGAAAGAGAGGATGTGGACACGGGGCCGTGCCCGAGCTTCTGTTCAACCTATAAATAGGAGTGCTTGGCTCAAGCTCAAACCATCCCTTGGCACACCACCTCTCTCACACTTCACCCACCACCCACCACCACCATAACACCATCATCCACCACCATCATCCATTGTCCATCGTAGAGTGTGTGAGTCGTCTCGGGATCCAAGATTGATCGTAAGAGTTCTTGACAATCAAGGCCATGTTTGCCTAAGTCTCTTACATCACTTGGTGAAGACAAAGTGTCTAGTGTAATACTTTTTATTTCTAATCTTTTGCACTTTTTATTTGGTTTTGTATTAATGACTTTAATAACTAGTTACTTATGTTGAAGGTGATCTTTCCTTATCGTTTGTCCGTGGTGTCTTGGCATTATTTTACTGTCTATATAAAATAAAAGATTTTCACCATTCATATCTCCACGGTCTATATGGAGGTATGTTGGCTACCTGGTCGGGGGTTAAGGGAACGGTTTGGTAAAGGTCTTGCCATTGTTCAGCGTTTAGAGGTCCTGCAATGGACCTGGGTCAAATTTAGTAGGACCTCCTTCAATGCTTCACGGTATTGGATGGCGGGGGTCCAAACTCTTTGACTCCCTCATAAGTTAACTACTATTAATACTATAACCCGGCTATTTAGGACTGTATCCCTGCTGACTCAGACTACTTAGTCGAGGGTAACGTCACCTCCAAAAGAGGGGCCTACCATAATATTGCATTAATAACTTAATTAATTATCTTCCAATAATCCACCCTTTTAGGATTGTATCCTTGCTGACTCAAACTACTGGGGTGAGGGTAACGTCACCTTCAAAAGAGGGGCCTACTACAATAACTAAGATAATCTCTTAATTATGTGCAAAAGTGCGGAAATAATCAAAGGTTACACTAGATACGAGTCGGAACCAAGTGATTCATCTTGTCTATCTGTTTTTCTTTTTATTTTACTTTTCAGCATTTTAGTTAGTTTTTATTTTTCTTAGTTTAAAACCTTTTTCTAAACTTTTTATTTTGATTAGACGTTGAGGATAAACCGGTATTAAAAGCTCTTGTGTCCTTGGACGACCTCGGTATCTTACCAACACTATACTACGCTCACGATGGGTGCACTTGCCCATATGTGTGTTTAGTGTTAGTAAAATATCGTGTTTTATAAATTTAAAACTTGGCTAAAATAAGTGTTAAAGGGGCTTAAAATATACACCTAATATATATAACACTTCACACGCATCAAGTTTTTGGCGCCGCTGCCGGGGACACAAGGATTTTAAGAAAGTTAGGAATCAGCGGCCTAATCGTTTTTCTTATTTTTCAATTTTTTTAGGATTTTTTTTTATTTTTTAGCTTCTGCAGAACTCAGCACGGGCCGTGCCCGCTGAACACGCCCCGTGCCCAATCATTGGAACTGGCAATCCTGTTTTAAGTCAGACAGTAAGCTGAACACGGGGCCGTGCCTACTCAACATGCCCCCGTGCCCAAGTTTCAGTTACTGAAAACAGAACCGTAAGATCCCGACGGTTGGTAATTTCTGACACAAACATGAGTGATACTGATACTTTTTACTTTCGGCACTCTTATGGTACTATGTGGTGTCAATTATGTGGTGGTAACCATAAAGAATTAGAATGTTTTTTTCTAAATTATAAACCCCACTATATAGACCCATCATTCCCTAGTATCCTTAAGAGGGGCGAAAGTAAAAATAATCCTTATCGCTCCCTCGAATGCGCCCAACCGGATATTCTAGGAGAAATGCTTCTCGACGAATTATTTCAACTAGAAGATCTAATTTTTAATTGGTTAGAAGAACTTAGGGGAGACCTCAAAAATCTTCTCCAAGACGATAACCAAGAAGAAAGGTTGGAAACGCATTCAAACAACTTCATTGTTTCCAATGATACTTCTAACTCTAGTGAGGACTTGAGCGATAGTCGTCCCTGTGTCGATTGTGCCATGAAGGACTCCCCATCGACTTCGTTCGATGCATACATAGACCTGAGCGATTCGACATACACCTTTTTTAATGAGAGCCCGGGAAAGGGTTGGACTTGTCCACCTACATATAGCATAGGAATCACCCTCACCGACAACCTCTTGCGTTCTCGTCTTAATCTAGAACAATTAAGGTATCTTAGGCACTTTGGGGTTGTTCCATCCAGTAAGGAACTGCCCGATCCGGATAAGTTCCTTAATAATAGACGCACTTCATAAAACAGTTTTCCGACACGGGGCCATGCCCAGGTCAACACGCCCCCGTGTCCACCAAAAGATTCCCTTCTGACTTTTGTCAGAATACGGACAAAATGTGTCAGGATCTTGCCTGCACACGGGGCCGTGTCCAGCCGACACGGGGCCGTGTCCAGCACGCTGTCATTTTCTATAAATGCAGCCAAGAACCCTGCACACTTGGACCATCCAGGGACAGAGATTTGGAGGGATTTTCTGACTTACCATCCTAGGTATGTTCTAAAAGAAGGTTCTTACAAGCATCTTGTCCTTTCCTCTTTTATCCATTGCCTTCTTCTTCATCTTTCTTGCACCAAGAACTCCATTAAAGCTTGATTTCAAGCTTTGTTGTGATGTTTATTGAATTTTTGTTCAAGGAATCTTGTTGAAAATAAGTTACAAAACATTGTTTTAAGTTATTTCTGCTCAAAAAGCTTCATAAGATAAGAAAAATAATTTGAAACCCCAAGATTCCTTGTTCTAAAAATCTGCAGAAAGTTGAACACGGGGCCGTGCTCAGTGAGCACGGGGCCGTGCCCGTGGTACTGTTTCATTAAAACAAACTGTTTTTGGTTTGTTTTCATAGAATGTCGAGCCAAAACAGCGGAACCTCTTCTGCACACTCAAGGAACAACCAACGGGAAAGAAGGCCATCGATTGAAGCAACTCTCGTAAGATACGTAATGGCGCTACGTGAAGCACTTGACGAGATGACTTCAGTAGAGGAGGTCCTCACTGACCATATAAATTATCTCTCGGTGGGATTGGAAAACAGTTTCCAGGAAATAAACCTCTTACACCAGAGGTTAAACATTCTGGTAACACCTCCCATGGAACCAATCCTCCCTCAAGAGGATTGGAACCTCGCACTTGGAATCCAAAATCCTACCAGTTGGGACAACATTCCGGCGGAACCTCCTCTTGAAGAACTCCAAGACATCCCGGTAGAAGTTACACCTACTCAACCTGATGCTCATGAGCCCGCTTTTCTTCTCCCTAGGGAGATCGAAGAGTGGCTCGCCGATGTATGAGGAGCCCATACCCGTAGGAAGAAGTCATCAAGCCACTTTTAACCGAGAGATCTATCCTTTCGGAAATTATGCTAGTAGAATAAATAGTAGGCTAGAAAACTTCTTGGACTTCTTGTGTTTCTTTGACCTAACTAGCTAATATTTTAATTTTTAGGACTATTATGTAATTCTCTCTATGATTAATGAATGATGGTTTTAGTTAAATTGGTGTTATGAATGGTGTTGAAATGAATAAAACACACTTGAGATGGCAAAGGATGCAAGGGAAACTTGAACCAGCACTCCATACAGGAAAACAGAACCGTCCGACAAATTTCTTCATTTACAGTAAGCTCGGCACGGGCCGTGTCCACCCAACACGGCCCCGTGCTGCACAGTCTGCAGAAAAAGACCCAGTTCAGGTAACTGGACACGGGCCGTGTTCACCCAATACGCCCCCGTGTCCAGACTTCTGTTTCTCTTGTTTCAATTTTGTCACTGGCACTTGAACACAGGGCCGTGCCCGGATAACACGGGGCCGTGTTCAGCGCCCAGTAACACAAATTTTTTTTGCTTTTTACACATTCAATTAACCTAAAAACTTATTTTTGGGACACATTGAGGACAATGTGTAATTTAAGTGTGGGGGGGATGCTAAAACCTTGAATCTCGCAAGTCCTAAATACAAGCCTTACACAAAACTCTATTAGAACCGCTAATCACCCCAAATTTTTTTCAAAAATTTTTCATTTTTTTACTTGTCTAGGTTTAACTCGGGAAATTCAAGTTCTTAAAAAGGTTATATTTTTACGAATTTACAACCGATAGCGTCGTGATAAAAAGAACCAACATAAGAAAATTATGAAAAGGCATGACAAGCTTAGTTAAAATTTGATTATATATACTTGATCACATAAAAACCCATTCCCACAAAAGTGAGTTTTGAGCCTTTATTGAGCATACACTTACATATCATTTGACTAAATGCTCATTTTTCGTTTCTTGTGTGAATAGCCGCTTGGTTCTTACGACTCTAGAACTTGCCATGACGATACATTCCCAATCCTTACCAACTTAAACCCGAGTAAGTAAATGATGGAGGCATTAGGACTAACCTTTTTATTTCTACACCATTATTTTTCTTTTTTTTTTACCACCTACCCAAAATCCCCTAGTTAGCCCCTTTGAGCCTAAACCTTTTCATTTCATAACCCAAACCAAAAACCCTTTTTACCCACCAAAACCTTTTTCATTTTTAACCCTTTGTTTTAGTAACAAGTTCGGTTCTTCATATGACTTTTCAAAAAAAAAAATTGTTGATGATGAAGCAAAAGAAAATAAACAAACAAGTTCATCAAAAAAAAAAAAAAACTTTGTTTGAATAAATAGCTTCATCAAAATAAAAGTTATGAAAATAAAAAGTCTTACGAAAACCGACACTTGTTACGCTTTTCGCCCTTTTTCTACTAACCACCAACCCAACCACCTACCTTTAACCCAAGCCTAACCCTTAACCCACACAGTCCTCTTGATATTTACAAAGGTATATAAGTTAAAAAGGAGGAGGATTGATTGCTTGGCAAGCCTATGGTAGGAGTAAGTTCCATGCCGCTCTCGAGTGATCCACAAAAATACATTTTCGGCCGAGTGTTGAGTGATCCACGTGAGGTATGTGAACTTGTATATAAATAGAATTTTACAAAGGCATGTTATGCCCTAATAAGTAATTTATCTTATGAAAAGTTTTTAATAAATCATGACGAATAGGATTGTAAATAAATAAAAATTAAATTAAATAAAGAATCTTGGAAATCCCGACACTCTACGGCAAGCCCAAAACCTTCTTTTCTACCCATTCCATTTGGGAGTGTAAATAGCCACATATTAAAGAGTTTTGCTTGAGGACAAGCAAAGATTCAAGTGTGGGGGTATTTGATGTGTTCAAATATTAACATATAAATTTCATCAAATGAGGCATAAAACTAACCCTTTTTTAGTACTAATGTTGGAAAAAGTGTGCTTTTGTCTTCCTTTTGTATTTTCAGGATTAAATGAGCTCAAATTAACAAAAGAAGCAAAAAGACACCAAAATCTAACATAAATACAAGAAAAGGAGCAAGACATGGCGTGCCCGACCCCACAACAGCATCTTCCCAAGCAAAGCAAAACAAGAGATCAGAGGCCTGAACACGCCCCGTGCTCAGCCAGCACGGGGGCGTGCCCAAGTGTCAGCAGAAAAGACAAAGTGGTAGAAGCTTTTATTACCCACCACGGGGCCGTGCTCAGCGGAAACGGGGCCGTGGTCAACTATAAGATTCGCACAATCCAGGCAAATCTTCATAGTACAAAGATTCTTCTGCACACGGGGTCGTGCTCAGCGGACACGGGGGCGTGGTCAACTAATAAGACAAAGCTGCATTTAATGAAGAAAGAGAGGATGTGGACACGGGGCCGTGCCCGAGCTTCTGTTCAGCCTATAAATAGGAGTGCTTGGCTCAAGCTCAAACCATCCATTGGCACACCACCTCTCTCACACTTCACCCACCACCCACCACCACCATAACACCATCATCCACCACCATCATCCATTGTCCATCGTAGAGTGTGTGAGTCGTCTCAGGATCCAAGATTGATCGTAAGAGTTCTTGACAATCAAGGCCATGTTTGCCTAAGTCTCTTACATCACTTGGTGAAGACAAAGTGTCTGGTGTAATACTTTTTATTTCTAATCTTTTGCACTTTTTATTTGGTTTTGTATTAATGACTTTAATAACTAGTTACTTATGTTGAAGGTGATCTTTCCTTATCGTTTGTAAGTGGTGTCTTGGCATTATTTTACTGTCTATATAAAATAAAAGATTTTCACCATTCATATCTCCACGGTCTATATGGAGGTATGTTGGCTACCTGGTCGGGGGTTAAGGGAACGGTTTGGTAAAGGTCTTGCCATTGTTCAGCGTTTAGAGGTCCTGCAATGGACCTGGGTCAAATTTAGTAGGACCTCCTTCAATGCTTAACGGTATTGGATGGCGGGGGTCCAAACTCTTTGACCCCCTCATAAGTTAACTACTATTAATACTATAACCCGGCTATTTAGGACTGTATCCCTGCTGACTCAGACTACTTAGTCGAGGGTAACGTCACCTCCAAAAGAGGGGCCTACCATAATATTGCATTAATAACTTAATTCATTATCTTCCAATAATCCACCCTTTTAGGATTGTATCCTTGCTGACTCAAACTACTGGGGTGAGGGTAACGTCACCTTCAAAAGAGGGGCCTACTACAATAACTAAGATAATCTCTTAATTATGTGCAAAAGTGCGGAAATAATCAAAGGTTACACTAGATACGAGTCGGAACCAAGTGATTCATCTTGTCTATCTGTTTTTCTTTTTATTTTACTTTTCAGCATTTTAGTTAGTTTTTATTTTTCTTAGTTTAAAACCTTTTTCTAAACTTTTTATTTTGATTAGACGTTGAGGATAAACCGGTATTAAAAGCTCTTGTGTCCTTGGACGACCTCGGTATCTTACCAACACTATACTACGCTCACGATGGGTGCACTTGCCCATATGTGTGTTTAGTGTTAGTAAAATATCGTGTTTTATAAATTTAAAACTTGGCTAAAATAAGTGTTAAAGGGGCTTAAAATATACACCTAATATATATAACACTTCACACGCATCAGTAGTTGGGATTAAAAGTAATTTGATAAGCAACTCCATCGTATCGCTCGCTCGAACCGCATTGCAACGCGCTGCACGCGAATCGAAACGACAACACTCGTCGCGCCGAGCACTCGAACCAGGTGCCGGTCGGCCGGATTGCCATCCGATCGAGGTGCCGTCCGATCGGGCTGCCACCCAGGTGAGATGCCATCCGACCGACCATCCCTTTCCATTTTGGGAATCCTATAAATACCCCTTGTCACTTTCATTCTTTCCACTTTTGGCAAGTGACGTCCGACCAGTGCTCCTACTCGCTTTTTTTTCGATTTCTCGCAATTCCGGTAAGATCTCATCCTAAATCTTGTACTTCCTTAACCTACACGCACTCCTACACCTTTCTATCTTTTGAATCTTAACTTTTAACCATGAAATCATCAAGATTCAAGGTGTTATAGGATGATGTCATCATGTGTTCTTGAATAACTTCATGTTTTGGCCTCAATCCACCAAGAACAACTTAGATCTAACCGATTTCCACAAAAACAAACGAAGATCTTTCATAGATCTAAACATATTCATGGTGAAAAGGATTGAGAGAAGGTTTTTCAACTTTCTTTCAACACCTTTACACTCAATGCATTCAAAACCTGTAGAATCGGAGCTTGTGCCGACTCACTACTCAATCTTGTGGTTGTGTTGGTTCAAGATTCGTATCCTATCTATGAGATTATCGATTCCGGGTTAACCAAGAACTATCGTCCTGAACCGGAGGACTGACCGGATTTGGGTGATTCCTGTTCAGTCGGGTCTCTAAAGCTTAGGATGGGACTCTGTTGGTTAGCACGATGTCAACACATCTCGATAACACGACAAACAATCAAAACGGCCAAGTGTAAGACGAACGAAACGACCAGGACGGAGTGCCGTCCGATCGGACTACTGTCCGAACGGACAGCCATCCGAGCGACCGGTTGTCCGAACGACTTGCACCTTGGGTCCCACACCTAAGCAATTTTGCCAAGATCTAAAGTCTGAGTGTTGAACGAATTGCTGTCCGATCAGACTACCATCCGACTGAACTGCCATTCGAATCATGAGACATTTGGACTTTAATACTTAAACAATTTTCAACATGTTCAGTATCAGGGTTGCCACCCGGTCGGATGGACATCCGACCGAGTGACCACCCTGCTGTGAATTTGTTCTCACTGAAGTGCCCAACCGAACGGGTTGCCGTCCGATCGAACGACCGTTCGATCGACCGACCTGAAAGGTAGAGATATTTCAATGTTTTCAAAATGCTACAACAAAAACTTCAAAAGTCAAGCCATCATACACAAACACATCCTTCTCAAGGGAAGAAACAATCCACTCGAACAGTCATCCGACCGGACTGCTGTCCGAACGGATTACCACTCGCATGACTGGCCATCCGATCGGATTACCATCCGACCGAATTGCTGTCCGACTCACTTGTATCCGGCATCGTTTTACGCGTCACTTATCGTTATGCTATCGTTCTGATCAGGCTAACCCTACTCCCTAGTCCTCCCTTCAATCCATCAATCGCTGTGAGTATACTCGATCCCTTTTTGCTTTATGCACTTTTGGGTGTTACATACGTTACTTATACTAAATCACATCGAACACACTACGCAATACTTTAAACGCTAACCTTTACCGCATGTTATACGTGACTTAATGAATGCTTGTTTGTTATGTTTACACATGGAATGTTGTCTACCTGCCTTAGCAACGATAGTACTATTAGTTTGGACTCAGCACCCGTTCACTTGGGGGTTGTTAAGGACAATTACCTACATGGCTCACAGTGGTGAGAATGTATCGCGAACTGCCTTGGGCAGTCAACCCGCAGTCATTGGTATCGATAGGTTCATGTCGATAACTAACATGCCTCATTTCACTCTGTGTACGTGCTGGTTATGCGTAACGCTTTCGAACTCTATATGCTATTATCAAACTTGTATGCTCACCTTTACACTATGTGTATTGACTTTTACTTTAACGTATGTGACAGGTGCTTAAGTTGTTTATATGCTTAGCTTGCTGTGAACTTGAGGCAAGGAAAGGTCTAGGATGCTCTCTGTGCTGTGATGAAATCGAAGCTAGGAAAAGAGGTCCTAGAAACCAATAAATAAACTATCTATGTATAAATCTGAGTTGTCGGAACAGAACTACTGGACTAGATTTGTCTGTAATAATTTGTTTGCCCTTTAAGACATGGTATGGGACATGTTACTTTAAATTAATTGGTAATGATAATTGTTATGGAAACTTCTGGACAATCTGTTTCGGTCAGTGCCATGCCCCGATAATTCCGCCATCGGTTGGGATGTGACAATCCCAATCGAAGAAGGAGAAGACTAACCTGGTGTATGAAAATGGGTTTTCATCACCACAAGGGATGCGGTAACCGTCGTGGTTACCGCACATAGCAATGTGGCCCAAAACCGCATCTTGTTGTCCCACAAGTGGCACCGCCACTTTGACTTCAGTGACAAAGCAAGCAAGTAGTCTGTCCGGGCACTGACAGCGGTCAGCTGCCCAGCCCACATGCATGAAAAGCTGGCAGACGGACTGACAGCCGCAACAGGACATGGCATCACCTCAGGAAGCGTCCAACACTTCTGTGACCTGCGCTTCTGACACACCTACAAAAGGCTACGCACTGTCAGTCTAGCCACTCGATCACCCTCCTTCGCTCTTCGGCTATAAATATTTACTCATCCCGGACCAGGTTTGAGGTAACGCTAATCTGCTCTCTCACACATAATACTCATCCCGGACCAAGTTTGAGGTAACAAGGAGCACCCCCACCCCATCCTCCTTGTTACGAGTCACGGTGTGTTTCCTTGTGCAGGAGACAGGTTAGAGGACGACCTGGCCATTGATCGAGGAAAGAAGGGATTAACCCTACTTGACGAGATTAATGACTTAACCCTCCAGTTAACCACTATTTCATCACGCCCCTGTCATATACTCATCATCTTCCTCGGTTCAAATTGAAAAACCTGCAAATAAAAACAATTTCTATTTTTTTCGTCTTTCTAAAAACTGTTTCACCTATACCGAAACAAACAACTCAACCGTGTTAACTCAGATCTGGAACATATATAACTCGGATTTAGATGCCAAACAAGCTGTGATGCGATCTAGAATGATACATTTTTATGAACAAGTTGTGATGCTCAACAAGTAAATGACGTAATGATGTGCAAAATCTGTGATTTCCAGCCAAGTTTATCTTTTTAACCAATAACAACTTCAATTGCGATTCAGATCTATTTCGAAACAAATTAACAACCCCCTTCTATGCTTCAAATCAAATGTAGCAACACAAATCTGGAAAAAAAACTTATCAACCGACGTAACAATTCATATCTAAAACGTGAAATGCTCGTTTTGAACATCTCATGGAATTGTGGGGTTCGCCGGAAGTTACTGGTTTGCTAGAGAGGTGTATGGTGGTGGTTTTACGAGGCGCCAGAAGTTATGTGTTCGCCGGAATCTGAGCAGAAGTGGCGGTGGTGCTGGTGGTTTGATGAGAGATGAAGAAGAAAAGGGGTAGAGGTAGAGATGTACAAAAAAACTGACTACGCAATCGAAACCGAAAAAAAAACTGAAATCGTTTTTTTTAAACCGGTTTTTTTGTAACCAGTTCGGCCGGTTATAGATCGGTTATGAATTTTTCTTGTCCAGACCGGTTATAAAACCGGTTTTTTAAAAACCGGTTATTAATCGAAACACTAAAAAAACCGGTTAACCGGTAACGTTCATATAAAAACCGGTTAAAAAAACCGGTTTTAATCGGTTAAAATCGCCCAGCTATGATTAACAGTCATATGACCGTTTGGGTGTAAAAATAGCCATTTTTTTTGTTTTTTTTTTTTTTTGCCTAAAATTCTTCTCCAAATAGTATAAAAGGGTTGTGGGTGTTTAGGTTCAATCACAACACTTGAGAATCTTCAAAAACTCTAAAAAAGTCTCTCATTCTTGTTCGATAACTCTCAAAACGCTATGGCAACCTCTAGTGCCCATGATTCGGTCAATGTTGGCGAGTCTACAACCGACTCGGTGATTCGTGTTGTTCCAACGAAGCGCTACCCCGAGGTTTGGTCACATTTTGATTTGTGCGAGATGGCCAACGGTAAAAGAAAAGCGCGTTGTCATCATTGTCAAAGCTTTTATGTCGAAACCGCAAACTCCACCTTGAAACAACACATCGAAAAACCGTTTTGCAAGGCGTTGAAACAACAACACGTTAGTGGTCAAGCTTCCATGGCAAGTGATAACGCTAATATTTTCAACTACAATTTCAATATGGCTAGGGAGGAAATGGCGAAGTTTGTAATCCAAGAAAGTTTGTCGTTCAACCGCTTCAACAACCAACGCTATACAAAGATGGTTCAACGAACTCTCCAACCACGATACACCCATGTAAGTCGTGCTACTCTTAGGAGGGATTGTTTAAGATTGTGAAAAAATGCTAAACTAGAATTAGTTTCTTATTTTGAAAAATTAGAAACCGGTGTTAACTTGATTAGCGACGTTTGGTCCGCACCGCACGGTTCACCCGATTCGTATATTTGTGTCACCGCCCATTGGATTGAACCGACGACGTGACAAATGATGAAACGCACGATTTTGTTTAAATTATTCGATTACCCTCACACCGCTGAAGCTATATATAAAGTAATCGACAAATGTATTACAACATACAAATTGGAAAAAAAGGTTCTTTCAATATCTTTTGATAACGCCTCAAACAATACGAGCGCGGTAATGCGTTTAAAATTAAAATACAATCCGATTTGTGAGGGTATTTTTTTCCTTAGTCAATGCGTTGCACACATCATAAATTTGGTCATTCAAGACGGTTTAAGGGTTATTGAACCACAAAAAGAAGCTTTCAAAAGAATGTTACGAAGTATATTTAGTAACACGCAAAGACATGCAAAATATATTAAAACTTGTAAGGAAGCGGGTCGAATATGCTTAGGACCCAATTGGGACGTTGCTCATAGGTGGAACTTGACTTGCACCATGTTTGAAAAAGCTATTTTGCAAAAGGAAAGTTTAATAGAATGTCATAACCTTTTGGCTAGTCGTAGAAAGTGTTCGCCTTACCACCCATCGGGTTGGGCTATTATTGAAACGGTTACACAATTGCTTCAAGTTTTCAAAACATCAACAAAGACTTTATCGGGGGTTTACTATCCAACAAGTTCATTGGTACTTCACAATTTGTTTAAAATGTGTTTGAAATTAAACGAGTTGTCGGTTAGAGGTAGACCATATTGTGACATGGCGGATACGATGAAGGAAAAACTAAAATTTTTTTAAAGAACTACCTGCGGTTTTCACTTGTGCCGCCGCTCTAAACCCTTGTTTTAATATTTTTGGAACCGGGTCTTTGATTGTAAAAATTGCACATGAGTTGAATTTAAACACCACTCAAGAACCAAACTTTGGTGAAGTTGCAAAATGTCGTTTCAACGATCAACTTTCAAAAGTGTTTGATGTTTATGTAACAAAATATGGTACAACCTCGTCACACATTCACGAGTCAATGAGAAACGCCACTTTTGGTGAAGGTTCAAGTTCAATTATGGAAGATACCGATTTGTATGTTTATAACCAATTGTATGATGAGTCGAGTCAAATGCATCGTGGTAACACTAGTAGTAGTGAACTCGTGTCGGTATGGTGGGTCGAACTTTCTACAAATGATGAGTTCACAAGACTTTAAAAATTTTGATTTGTTGGCTTGGTGGAAAAGTAAGGAAGATCAATTTCCGATCTTAGCCACAATGGCCCGAGATTTACTAACGGTCCAAGCTTCCACGGTAGCTTCAGAAAGTGTTTTTTTCTATTAGTGGTAGGGTGATTTCGATAAGGAGGACTCGACTAACACCAAAGGCGGTTGAGATGTCGATTTGCTTGAAAAATTACTTGGATGCGGCGGAGAGATGTCAAGACACACGCTCACTCGAGGGAGAATTAGATTACGAAGGCGAAGTTTACGAGGACGAGGTCCAAGCCGAATTGACAACCCCAATGACCGACGAAGAAGCCGAATTAGATGAATTCCTACGCAATAGTTCGGGTTCGGGGGAAGAAGATTAAAGGAGGCTTCTCAAGATATATTTTAGTATTGTAGTTCCACTAAAAATATATATATATATATTAGTGGACCTTCTTGTGGATTAATATTTTAAGTTTATGTAAAACCGTTTATCGTTTGTTACGTTTATCGTTTGTATTTTCATTATTATGTGATGCGTAGTCGAGTGTTATATATATTAGGTGTATATTTTAAGCCCCTTTAACACTTTTTAGTCAAGTTTTAAATTTATAAAAACACGATATTTACTAACACTAGACACACATATGGGCAAGTGCACCCATCGTGAGCGTAGTATAGTGTTGGTAAGATACCGAGGTCGTCCAAGGACACAAGAGCTTTTAGTGCCGGTTTATCCTCAACGTCTAATCAAATCAAAAAGTTTAGAAAAATGTTTTAAACTAAGAAAAATAAAAACTAACTAAAATGCTGAAAAAATGAAAATAAAAAAAAAGAAAAAACAGATAGACAAGATGAATTACTTGGTTCCGACTCGTATCTAGTGTAACCTTTGATTATTTCCGCACTTTTGCACTATTTTAAGAGATTATCTTAGTTATTGTAGTAGGCCCCTCTTTTGAAGGTGACGTTGCCCTCAACCCAGTAGTTTGAGTCAGCAAGGATACAATCCAAAAAGGGTGGATTATTGGAAGATAATTAATTAAGTTATTAATGCAAATTATGGTAGGCCCCTCTTTTGGAGGTGACGTTACCCTCGACTAAGTAGTCTGAGTCAGCAGGGATACAGTCCTAAATAGCCGAGTTATAGTATTAATAGTAGTTAACTTATGAGGGGATCAAAGAGTTTGGACCCCCGCCATCCAATACCGTTAAGTATTGAAGGAGGTCCTACTAAATTTGACCCAGGTCCATTGCAGGACCTCTAAACGCTGAACAATGGCAAGACCTTTACCAAACCGTTCCCTTAACCCCCGACCAGGTAGCCAACATACCTCCATATAGACCGTGGAGATATGAATGGTGAAAATCTTTTATTTTATATAGACAGTAAAATAATGCCAAGACACCACGGACAAACGATAAGGAAAGATCACCTTCAACATAAGCAACTAGTTATTAAAGTCATTAATACAAAACCAAGTAAAAAGTGCGAAAAGATTAGAAATAAAAAGTATTACACTAGACACTTTGTCTTCACCAAGTGATGTAAGAGACTTAGGCAAACATGGCCTTGATTGTCAAGAACTCTTACGATCAATCTTGGATCCCGAGACGACTCACACACTCTACGATGGACAATGGATGATGGTGGTGGATGATGGTGTTATGGTAGTCGTGGGTGAAGTGTGAGAGAGGTGGTGTGTCAAGGGATGGTTTGAGCTTGAGCCAAGCACTTCTATTTATAGGCTGAACAGAAGCTCGGGCACGGCCCCATGTCCAGTGGGCACGGCCCCGTGTCCACATCCTTCTCTTTCTTCATTTAATGCAGTTTTGTCTTTTTAGTTGACCACGCCCCCGTGTCCGCTGAGCACGACCCCGTGGTGCAGAAGAATCTTTGTACTATGCAGATTTGCTGGATTGTGCGAATCTTATAGTTGACCACGGCCCCGTGCCCGCTGAGCACGGCCCCGTGGTGGGCAATAGAAGCTTCTACCACTTTGTCTTTTCTGCTGACACTTGGGCACGCCCCCGTGCTGGCTGAGCACGGGGCGTGTTCAGTCTTCTATTGTCTTGTTTTGCTTGGGAAGATGCTGTCGTGGGGTCGGGCATGTCACGTCTTTTTCCTTTTCTCGTATTTATGTTAGATTTTGATGTCTTTTTGCTTCTTTTGTTAATTTGAGCTCATTTAATCCTGAAAATACAAAAGGAAGACAAAAGCACACTTTTTCCAACATTAGTACTAAAAAAGGGTTAGTTTTATGCCACAATTGATGAAATTTATATGTTGCATTTTTAACACATCAAATACCCTCACACTTGAATCTTTGCTTGTCCTCAAGCAAAACTCTTTAATATGTGGCTATTACACTCCCAAATGGAATGGGTAGAGAAGAAGGTTTTTAGGCTTGTCGTAGAGTGTCGGGATTTCCAAGATTCTTTATTTAATTTTATTTTTATTTATTTACAATCCTATTCGTCATGATTTATTTAAAAATTTTCATAAGATAAATTACTTATTAGGGCATAACATGCCTCTTTAAAATTCTATTTATATACACGTTCACATACCTCACGGGGATCACTCAACACTCGGCCGAAAATGTATTTTTGTGGATCACTCGAGAGCGGCATGGAACTTACTCCTACCATAGGCTTGCCAAGCAATCAATCCTCCTCCTTTTTAACTTATATACCTTTGTAAATATCAAGAGGACTTTGTGGGTGAAGGGTTAGGCTAGGGTTAAAGGTAGGTGGTTGGGTTAGTGGTTAGTGGTTAGTAGAAAAAGGCGAAAAGCGTAACAAGTGTCGGTTTTCGTAAGACTTTCTGTTTTTCCATTTTTATTTTTATGAAGCTATTTTTCAAACAAAGTCATTTTTGATAAACTTGTTTGTTTATTTGCTTTTGCTTCATAATCAACATTTTTTTTTTTTTTGAAAAGTCATACGAAAAATCGAACTTGTTACTAAAACAAAGGGTAAAAATGAAAAAGGTTTTGGTGGGAAAAAGGGTGTTTGGTTTGGGTTATGAAATGAAAAGGTTTAGGCTCAAAGGGGCTAACTAGGGGATTTTGGGTAGGTGGTAAAAAAAAGATAAATAATGGTGTAGAAATAAAAAGGGTTAGTCCTAATGCCTCCATCATTTACTTACTCGGGTTTAAGTTGGTAAGGACCGGGAATGTATCGTCATGGCAAGTTCTAGAGTCGTAAGAACCAAGCGGCTATTCACACAAGAAACGAAAAATGAGCATTTAGTCTAATGATATGTAGTTGTCTGCTCAATAAAGGCTCAAAACTCACTTTTGTGGGAATGAGTTTTTATGTGATCAAGTATATATAATTAAATTGTAACTAAGTTTGTCATGCCTTTTCATAATTTTCTTATGTTGGTTCTTTTTATCACGACGCTATCGGTTGTAAATTCGTAAAAATATAACCTTTTTAGAACTTGAATTTCCCGAGTTAAACCTAGACAAGTAAAAGAAAAAAATGAAAATTTTTGAAAAAAATTTGGGGTGATTAGCGATTTCAATAGAGTTTTGTGTAAGGCTTGTATTTAGGACTTGCAAGATTCAAGGTTTTAGCATCCCCCCCCACACTTAAATTACACATTGTCCTCAATGTGTCCCAAAAATAAGTTTTTAGGTTGATTGAATGTGTAAAAAGGTGTAAAAAGCAAAAATTTTGTGTTACCGGGCGCTGAACACGGCCCCGTGTTGTCCGGGCACGGCCCCGTGTTCAAGTGCCAGTAACAAATTTATATCAAGAGAAACAGAAGCCTGGACACGGGGGCGTGTTGGGTGAACACGACCCGTGTCCAGTTACCTGAACTGGGTCTTTTTCTGCAGACTGTGCAGCACGGGGCCGTGTTGGGTGGACACGGCCCGTGCCGAACTTACTGTAAACGAAGAAATTTGTCGGACGGTTCTGTTTTCCTGCATGGAGTGCTGGTTCAAGTTTCCCTTGCATCCTTTTTCATCTCAAGTGTGTTTTATTCATGTCAACACCATCCAAACACCAAATTAACTAAAAACCATCATTCATTACTTCATAGAGAGTTACATACTAGTCCTAAAAATTGAAAAATAAAGCAGAAAATAAAAGTTAAAAGTCCTAAAATTAGATAGGTCAAGTGATCCGTAAAGTCTTTCTAAGGAGCCCTACTTCTACAATAAGAACCAAAATTCCGGAAATAAATCTCCGGTCTAAAAGCCTTGTAGAACTCCAAGTCGAACGGTGTCCCTTAGATGTTGCTAGAGCCATTCTTCTATCTCCCTTGGGAGAAAGGAGGCGGCTTCATGTTCCTCAACATCTTGTGGAGGAGGAGCGACACCAATCGGAACCCCTCGTAGTATGTCTCGAGGAGGCTCCTGATGTAGGGCGTACCATTCGGCCGGAATGACGACTTCCGGCACCACGTTCCATGCCCTTTGGGTGATAATCGGTACCAAAGGAGGAGATGCGAGAATGTTCAACCTTTGGTGCAAAAGGTTGACCTCCCGGAGACATCCTTCTAGTCCCACCGTCAAATGATTGATGCGGTCAACCAATGCCTCTTCCACACTTGTTACTTCATCAAGGGCTTCTCTTAAGGCGTAAACATAGTTTACAAGAGAATCCTCAACCGTTGATGATCTTCTCCCCTGCCGGTTGTTTCTGGAATGCGACGAAGAGTTTCCGCTTGTTCTGCTTGCCATTCTGAGAAAACATACCGGAAAGAGTTCAACTTTATGGATTCAGTACTTCGGACACGGCCCCGTGTTCATCGAACACGGTCCCGTGTTCAGACATTTGCAGGATTTATGAGCAAGGAATCTTGGGGTTTCAAATTGTTTTTATGATTTTTGAAGTATTTCTGAACTTAAACAACTTAAAACATTGTTATAAAACTTATTTTTAACAAGATTCCATGAACAAAAATCTAACAAACATCTCAATAAGGCTTGAAATTATGGAATGTTCAAGCTTTAATGGAAGTATGAAGAAAATTGAAGAAGATGAAAGTGGATAAAAGAGGAAAGGACAAGAAGATGGTTGAGAAACTTCTTTTAGAAAATACCTAGGATGGTATGTGAGAATATTCCTCAAATCTCTGTCCCTGGAATGGTTCAAATGTGCAGGATTCTTGGCTGCATTTATAGAAAACGACAGTACGTTGCGCACGGCCCCGTGTGCAGATGGAATCCTGACACATTTTTGTCCGCATTCTGACAAAATCAGAAGGGAATCTTTGGGTGGACACGGGGGCGTGTTGACCTGGGCACGGCCCCGTGTCTAGAAGCTGTCTTAAGGAATTTGTTTATTTTCAAAGAACTTTTCCGGATCGGGCGGTTCCTTACTGGATGGAACAACCCCAAAGTGCCTAAGATAGCTTAATTGTTCTAGATTGAGACGAGAACGCAAGAGGTTGTCGGTGAGGGTGATTCCTATGCTATATGTAGGTGGACAAGTCCAACCCTTTCCCGGGCTCTCGTTAAAGAAGGTGTATGTCGAATCGCTCAGGTCTATGTATGCATCGAACGAAGTCGATGGGGAGTCCTTCACGGCACAATCGACACAGGGACGACCATCGCTCAAGTCCTCACCAGAGTTAGCAGTATCATTGGAAACGATGAAGTTGTTTGAATGCGGTTCCAACCCTTCTTGGTCATCATCTTGGAAAAGATTATTGAAATCTTTCCTAAGTTCTTTCAACCAATTAATAATTAGATTTTCTAGTTGAAATAATTCATCGAGAAGCATTTCTCCTAGAATATCCGGTTGGGCGCCTTCGAGGGAGAGATAGGGATTATTTTTACTTTCGCCCATCTTAAGGATACTAGGAAACGATGGGTCTATATAGTGGGGTTTATAAGTTAGAAAAAAACATTCTAATTCTTTATGGTTACCACCACATAATTGACACCACATAGTACCAGAAGAGTGCCGAAAGTAAAAAGTATCAGTATCACTCATGTTTGTGTCAGAAATTACCAACCGTCGGGATCTTACGGTTCTGTTTTCAGTAACTGAAACTTGGGCACGGGGGCGTGTTGAGTGGGCACGGCCCCGTGTTCAGCTTACTGTCTGACTTAAAACAGGATTGCCAGTTCCAATGATTGGGCACGGGGCGTGTTCAGCGGGCACGACCCGTGCTGCGTTCTGCAGAAGCTGAAAAACTAAAAAAAAAATCCTAAAAAAATTGAAAAATAAGAAAAACGATTAGGCCGTTGATTCCTAACTTTCTTAAAATCCTTGTGTCCCCGGCAACGGCGCCAAAAACTTGATGCGTAGTCGAGTGTTATATATATTAGGTGTATATTTTAAGCCCCTTTAACACTTTTTAGTCAAGTTTTAAATTTATAAAAACACGATATTTACTAACACTAGACACACATATGGGCAAGTGCACCCATCGTGAGCGTAGTATAGTGTTGGTAAGATACCGAGGTCGTCCAAGGACACAAGAGCTTTTAGTACCGGTTTATCCTCAACGTCTAATCAAATCAAAAAGTTTAGAAAAATGTTTTAAACTAAGAAAAATAAAAACTAACTAAAATGCTGAAAAAATGAAAATAAAAAAAAGAAAAAACAGATAGACAAGATGAATCACTTGGTTCCGACTCGTATCTAGTGTAACCTTTGATTATTTCCGCACTTTTGCACTATTTTAAGAGATTATCTTAGTTATTGTAGTAGGCTCCTCTTTTGAAGGTGGCGTTACCCTCACCCCAGTAGTTTGAGTCAGCAAGGATACAATCCTAAAAGGGTGGATTATTGGAAGATAATTAATTAAGTTATTAATGCAAATTATGGTAGGCCCCTCTTTTGGAGGTGACGTTACCCTCGACTAAGTAGTCTGAGTCAGCAGGGATACAGTCCTAAATAGCCGAGTTATAGTATTAATAGTAGTTAACTTATGAGGGGATCAAAGAGTTTGGACCCCCGCCATCCAATACCGTTAAGTATTGAAGGAGGTCCTACTAAATTTGACCCAGGTCCTTTGCAGGACCTCTAAACGCTGAACAATGGCAAGACCTTTACCAAACCGTTCCCTTAACCCCTAACCAGGTAGCCAACATACCTCCATATAGACCGTGGAGATATGAATGGTGAAAATCTTTTATTTTATATAGACAGTAAAATAATGCCAAGACACCACGGACAAACGATAAGGAAAGATCACCTTCAACATAAGCAACTAGTTATTAAAGTCATTAATACAAAATCAAGTAAAAAGTGCGAAAAGATTAGAAATAAAAAGTATTACACTAGACACTTTGTCTTCACCAAGTGATGTAAGAGACTTAGGTAAACATGGCCTTGATTGTCAAGAACTCTTACGATCAATCTTGGATCCCGAGACGACTCACACACTCTACGATGGACAATGGATGATGGTGGTGGATGATGGTGTTATGGTGGTGGTGGGTGGTGGGTGAAGTGTGAGAGAGGTGGTGTGCCAAGGGATGGTTTGAGCTTGAGCCAAGCACTTCTATTTATAGGCTGAACAGAAGCTCGGGCACGGCCCCGTGTCCAGTGGGCACGGCCCCGTGTCCACATCCTTCTCTTTCTTCATTTAATGCAGTTTTGTCTTTTTAGTTGACCACGCCCCCGTGTCCGCTGAGCAAGACCCCGTGGTGCAGAAGAATCTTTGTACTATGCAGATTTGCTGGATTGTGCGAATCTTATAGTTGACCACGGCCCCGTGCCCGCTGAGCACGACCCCGTGGTGGGCAATAGAAGCTTCTACCACTTTGTCTTTTCTGCTGACACTTGGGCACGCCCCCGTGCTGGCTGAGCACGGGGCGTGTTCAGTCTTCTGTTGTCTTGTTTTGCTTGGGAAGATGCTGTCGTGGGGTCGGGCATGTCACGTCTTGTTCCTTTTCTCGTATTTATGTTAGATTTTGATGTCTTTTTGCTTCTTTTGTTAATTTGAGCTTATTTAATCCTGAAAATATAAAAGGAAGACAAAAGCACACTTTTTCCAACATTAGTACTAAAAAAGGGTTAGTTTTATGCCACAGTTGATGAAATTTATATGTTGCATTTTTAACACATCATTATGTAAAACCGTTTGTTGCGAGACTTAATGAATGTTTTAACTTTTTATACTTTCATTGTTAAGTTTTTATATAAAAAACTGAATTTTACAAAAAAAACAGAAAAACAGTTAAAAACAGCAAAATATGCTGAAAACAGCAAAAACAACAAAAAAAACATTCCGTGAACCTTCTGTATGATTTTTGCAGCACCGGTTTTTTTAACGGTTTTTATAATTCGGTTTTTTTTTAATCGGTTAATTTAACAAGACAAAAAAAACGGTTTTTTTATCAACCGGTTATAACCGGTTACAAATTTTGTTGAAACCGGTTAAAAACCGTAACCGGTTATTGAATAACCGGTTTTTTTTCCTTTTTTATATTAACCGGTCCGGTTATCAAAAAAAGCCAATTTGTACACCTCTAGGTAGAGGTTGAGGGTGTGGGTTAGGATTTTATATTTAAATAAATAATAAGGGCATTCTTGTCATTTCGCACCCACTTAACTGAGAAAACTAACTAACATTCACGCCATGGACTATCCAAGAACGAATTTGCAAAACTTAGAGACTATAGCTGTAATTAAAAAATGTAAGAACTATAGATGAAATCTGAGCAAACTAGGGACACTCATCCCCTATTAATATATAGAAATATACTTTTTAGGTCTTGGTTGTCATCTAATAATAAGTTTAATAAATTAATAGAGAGAGAGAGAGAGAGAGAGACGTAGATCTATGAATAAGTTCACGAGCCAGTTTTAATTGCTTTTGTCAGGTAAAGAGAAATGTTTGTCGTCTTCATCAATGTAATGCTGCTGGTGCTCAGAAACAACCCCCCTTATTATTATACTACTACTATTACTATTTAATCTCCATTGATACATACCCCCAAATCAAATCATGCTCAAAACCCACCTTCTTCATCTCTACATTTCCCATCTGTTGCTTCCTCATATATAACCAACCCCACACCATTATTCTCAACACCATTAAAGTTAAAGCTGCTCAACTTCAATTCAATGGCGGTCAACTCCACTGAAGAAGAGGTTTTTCACTCTCAATTCCTCTGCATTTTGCTTTAATCGTTGATTCTTTGAAATTAACATCATTTTGCTCTTAATTTTGAGTTATATGTGCTTGAATATGGATCTGTGATATTGATGTTAAGGAGGGTAATGGTGGAATAGGGTTTTCAGGCGACAGTCGACTGGTGTGTTGACCTAAGATTGTCTGTCATAAATGAGATGGTGACAGGAGATGATCATTGGTGTCAGATGGAGCCCTATGTGTTTTTTCTAACATAAATGATGCTGTTTCTCTTTTGGGTTGGGATTATTATTATTTTTTTTAAATGGGCCGGCTTCATTCCAAAATTTATATATCTTTTCTTCTTTTAAATGCATACAGTTATTATAGTTTGATGTTTTTGCATCAGTGATTTAGACACTTTTAACTCATGTGTTAGGACTTAGGGGCTGTTTGTTTATCTCTTAATGAGACTCTTAATGGTTCAGACCTCTTACTAGTTCAGCACTTAATGGTTCAGACTGTTTGTTTCGTGAGCAGATGTCTGAATGGTTCAGACATTTGTCTCTGAATGGTTAAGCATTATACTGAGTCTGAATGGTTAAGACATCTAATCTGAATTGGTCAGAGATTTACCTCTGAACGGTTAAGCATTATATTGGCTCTTAAGGTTTAGACCTCTTACTGGTTCAGCACTTAATGGTTCAGACCTCTTACTGGTTCAGCACTTAACCATTCGGAAGTTGCCAAACAGCGAGGATACATGGTTATTTATTTTGAAAATACATAAATATAGAAAAATAGATTCTGTTATCAGTTTTGCTCCGAAATTAGTCATTCATGCTAACTGTAGTTTTTCGGTTTCCATTTTGAAATGAAAGATGATTTTGCATGTTCAAGAATTTAATTTTCTTGAACCTTAGTGAATCAGATTAATGTTTCATTGAAACACTTGTTGCTATACTTTGTGTTTGCTCTTTTGTATATTGAAAAACTGCAGTTTGTATGTTCATTTCTATTAGTATGACTATGAACGATAATACATATGGACAATTACTTGTCTTTCGAAATTTGAAACAATTTTAAGTATAGAACTATGAGAACCGCAATTAGGTGGTTACAGAACCACCTTATGTATCACGACATACAAGTGTTTATGTAATTCAACCATTTAAACACCCTTCATTGCTCTTAAAAGAAAATTTTCGGTACATTTTGTTATCATCAGTTTCTGTTCTTACGTCTCAAGATCTTTAACGATTTCTGTACTGTCTTAAGGGAATCCATTTTGTTCACATACATTTTTGTTGTTGCAACATTAAAGAAGCCATGACCTATGTGTTTGGTTTCGTTGTTTTTATTCAATTAATTGTTTTCTTGTATGCTTGCAGGGATGTGATGATTATAGCGTTGTAGTATTGTCTGATGAATGTGACAGCGGTCTCCATTGTGAACTGCCAATAGATTTCTCAAGTCCTGCTGCGACAGAGGTGGTTATTCCTCTTAAAAGCCAGCTTTCGTTGGATGGCCGTTTGAGCAATCAAAGCTACATCAACATGATGGTGGAAAATGCAGTTGCATATTCTGTAGATGTTGATGATGTTGAAACCAATAATGAGGAAACTCTTGGTAATTTGAAGAACGAACAACTATTGACGGTGAGTAGATCAAGTTATTCTATACGGACGGGCTCACTAATTTTTTAACAATAAAGTTTATCTGTTTAACCTATTAGATATATTTTAAAATGAGTAAATTACTTTTTGAGTCCCTGTGTTTTAGTGGTTTTAACCACTCGAGTCCAAAATCAAAAAGTTTAATGCCCTGAGTCCCTAACCACTCATTTTATAACATTTTGAGTCCAACTTTTTAACACTTCTGCTTTTGATTTTGGACTCAAGTGGTTAAAACCACTAAAACATAGGGACTCAAAAAGTAATTTACTCATTTTAAAATCCATGTTGACTCATAAGTTAAGGGGTGAAATTTGGTATCCTTGATTCTCTAAAAAGTAAAAACTAGTTGTTTTAGACGTTTGAAAAGTAAAGTTGTGGATCGATATGAAACTGTTACTATTCAAGAAGTAATTACTGGAATGATTTTGCAATGTTAATTTCATGGTAATGGTATTTTGCAGAAATCATTGCAGAAACAGATCAGCTTCGACATGGGAGGTAAGTACATGCAGATGTTGATGAACCACAGCCTCATGTTGTCCAAGTTTTCCACTCGAGGTTCTTAACCGTCTTCTACTTCAATTCATTTCTTGCTACAAAATTACCATGTGATCATATGATCAAACATAACATCTGACTAATGATGCGCTTGCTTTTGTTCAACAGATAAAATTGTTGGTGAGAAAGTTGTTGATGCTCCCAGATCGAGGAAGCATAAGCGTGCTGGCTCGTTTAATTCAAGAAAAATTGTTCTCCTCTTCTCAGTCTTGTAAGTTCTCAACTTCTCATGATTTTAAATATAAATTATAAATCAAAGTTACGTTAGTAAAAAATTCCCGTCAACACAAGTCAAACGCTTACGATGAGTATCCTTTCAAATGGGTCAAATAAAAACATTTGCTGAAAGAGGAACGGGTCAAACAAGTTGAAAAATGTATACAAACCCCTAAATCATTTTATTAAAAGATTTATTGCTATGATCTTTTAATAATCATAATTAAGACATTAACTATTTATAAACAATGGAAAATAAGAGTGTTTGACGGGCAACTTGACCCATTACCGAGCCTGACCTACCCAGTGGATAAAAATGTGAATTTGGGTGACAAGTATATGCTTCTTTTATTTCACACAAGCACTAAACTGTCTCTGTTTTGCAGGTCGAGTTTGGGGACGATTATACTTATATATCTGACACTGAGAGTAAGACAGATGGGTATTTATTCAGGCTGAACTCGCCGTCACTTTGCAACTTCACTTTTTTTGTTCCTGGAAACAGTTTCGTTAAATTAAAAAAAAAAAAAAAAAAAGTTGATGCGCACGATGACTTGACTTGTTATGAATCCGATAACGCATGATTCTGTCTTGATATGTACATAAGTTGAGAAAAACACTGTTGAAATGTTAAGTCATTTTTTTTTTGTGGATATATTGATCTCTTGTCTACTTTGGAAGCCTTTGTCCTAATAGTGTTGAAACTATGATTTTAATCTACAGATGGAAACGACTAATGAGTGTTGTAATGAATGCAAAGTTCTGGGGACTGTGTTAGGGCGTAAATCGTGTCAGGTTGGCGGGTTGAATTGTTTAACCTGAATATGACCCATTTTTTATTCGTGTCAAAAACAACAATCCTAACCCGCGCACATTTAAAATCATAAACGGGTTAGTGAGTTGAAATGTTTGGTTAAACAGGTTGGCATGTCAACGTGTTTAACTAAACATGTTACATATGCCAATATAAAACGTGGTTATTTTCATGTTGTGTTTGTGTCACGTTTTAGGTAACGCGGGAAATTACCATCCCTAGTCTATCTAATGAATAGAGTGAAATCCATGTCACACGAATAGCCTGTCAAACCCGACTTGCATGAATACAATTTCTTCGACTTATTTACATAAAAACAGGTTTAGTTGGGACTTCTCTGCGAATAAAAGTACAAAATATTTTGATTTTATTATAAAATAACAAAAATGAAAAAAAAAACAAAAAATAAAACTAAATGTGAAAAAAACTAACCATTGTCTGACTTATTCCTTACAGGGGTGGAAACAATTGAGCCCGAGTTCGCCTGTGTTCGAGTTCGGCTTGTTTAACTTTTAAGATTTTGAGCTCAAGCTTGGCTTGCTTATTTATTATTTATTAATTAATTTATTTACATTTATAGTTATTTTATATACAACTATGATTATTATATAATTTTACATTTAAAATATTAAATTTTGAATGTTGAATCAAGGGCTAAGATTGAATGGAGTTCATCATTAACAATTACTATATTATATAATAAGATATATGTTACCGACACCCACCTCTTCCCAGAGGTACCGCGTTCGAGTCTTGGGAGTGACATATGTCGCCCAGAATAAAAACTCGGCAAGGGGAATTCACCGCGGAGCTAGCTTGGTCGGGTAGCGGCTCCCGGAGTGGGATCACTCCGGCGGTTGGGAGGACCGTGCACTATCCCCCCCCCCCCCCCATAATAAGATATATGAGTATTTTAGTCATTTAGCCATTTTCCATTAAATACTAATTCCACCAAGGTTTTTTTAACTAAAATAAATTTTAAATACTTCATTTTTTTTAATTATACCATAAAATCCAAGTATTTTTTTATCTTTAATATTAGTACCATATTGCTATACTTTTTTTTTTATTTATAAAAGTGACTTTTAAAAAATTCACAAAAATGTGTTCTCTAACTGTGCTAGTTATGTAGTTGGAATGTGCTAGTACGAAAAATGTATTGTGTTGATTTTAAATCTATACGTATGTTCTTATTTTGTTATGTGTCACACCCTGATTTCCCGGTGGGCCCGGACTTGGGGTTTATGCGTGACAAATTGATATAGATATGCACAATAACATAGCGGAAGTCTTGGGAGTATAAAATAATTACTACAAATTACAATTGTCCGGAAGTTCATAAAATAATATACAGACCAAAGCGTATAAAAGATCCACAGGCGGATCAGATATCAAATGATTACATAAAAGACAACTAGGCTTCTTGCATGGAGTTGCAAATTCCACTAAGCAATTACCGGGCAGCTTCCAGCCTATTTACGTTCTTTGCAACATGCGCTTAGTCTTTTGAAGATACGTCAGTTTTCACTGGTAAATACAAATAACCGACACATTTTGAAAATATTTCAAAAATCATTTTATATACCATTTGGTATATTAATTTTCATAAATAACTTGGGACAAACTATATCTCTTGTTATCAGTATTACATGTCAATACATATGGGGACCGGAAACTATGTCCAAGAACATGATTAACGGACACACCACTTTAATACCCTTATTGGGCAAACCCATATTGGGTTAGAAAAATATTTTATCATAGCATTAGCATATGTCAGGTGTATGCCTACCCCGTGCTTAGGTCGTGGTCATTTGCAATTAAATGAGCCGAGGATATCCAGGACACTGTCGTATTAACCCCCAATGTTTAAGTTATCAAGCAATACGAATTAAAACGGGTTATTTGGATTCTTGAACACATAGGTCATTGATCCCATACCCGACCAAGCGGTAATAATTTACATTATCCCAAGCCCGTATAGGGAAAATAGGTTAAGAATATTTATCTGAGCTTAAATCTTTACAATCCAAAGATAATTATAAGCACAACCGATTAAACAAAACAACTAGCAAGGTTGCAATTTATTGGACGCCCTTAGTCTGGAATGAATGGAATTATTATCCATTAGAATGTTAACGGATCTTATTTAAGTCATATGACTTGGACCGGTTAACTAATATTAAAAACGGTACGGTTCGCTAGATTAAGCGGAGACCGGATAGAATATGGTTTGTACTCTCACAAGTACTATGACTTCTATAATATGAGTCAAACAATAATATATTTTGTTTAGAAGTGAACTTGAAGGAATTTAACCCAATTCAGTTAATTTATATAAATTAAGCTATATAAGTCAACCGTATGCGCATATGTGGTATCGGGTGATCAGATGAGTCAATGTCAAGTTCATTATGCCAAAACATCTTTACTATGTTACCGCATCAGTAGGTATTACAATTTATGTCTTCATTATGATTTAAAACTAATTTATGCACAAAAGGGCAAAATCGACATTTTTATGGCATTATATAAGAACTTGCATAAAACCCGACAACTGATTATGATCAAATGGTATAGCCTCAGAGGGTTATTCCATACATTAATATGATCATAACGCAACTTCAAATCAGTAGGTAACTTAACTAAAACGGGTCAGAATCGAAAGTCAAAGCAGAAGTCAAACTGTTTGACTTTCGGTTGCAAACCGAGCTATAAGTAGGAAATGACGGGTTGGACATGATCTAACATGTCCTAATATGTTTTACCAACTGATATAATGTCAAAAATTAATGTTTAGATGTTTAGAGATTCATTTAACTTAATTTCCGTAAAACTGAGTTTTGACTTTCATTTTAATATAACTTTGACCCGTCATTTGACAAACTTAACGTGATCTTCAGGAGGTGCCCTTGATGTACTGCAAAGGACATATGTTTTTAGTGTATATTTTGGTCAGTTTTCGGTAGTTTTGAGTCTAGTTTAGGTGAGAATTGTGATACTGCTGACGTTAAGCTTTGATTTCAGGTCCCGTAGCTTAAAGTGATGAAAACGAGTAAAAATGAGCAGTTTAGAAGAAAACCGGGATTCGTACGCGCGTCGGAGAAGCTGGAAATCAATTTAAATAAAAAATTCAGAAAAATCAGGATTTGGAGGCGCCACGTGACGCGAGGCCTCCTTGGCGTCGCGCGATGGGTGTATTTTCGGAGAATTATTGTTTCCAGCTAGGGTTTGATGTTGCTTTTCCAAGAAAACTGAATTGAAACCCTAATTACGAATTCAGACTTCTTTAGGGCGACTTTGGAGCATTCTTGGCGAGCAATCGGAGATTTGAAGGCGTAGGAATCATTGATACGAGTCGAGGGCGAAGAATCGAAGATTATATTGGGTTTTCTAATCCCTTGTTTTGTCGGTTATTTGTCTTGAAACTTTGTTACAATGAACTCTGTTCTATATTTCTTTGGATTGATGATACGTTTTAGTATGCTTGGCTAATTTCATAAGCCGCCTAGACTTGATGAATGGATTAATATAAAGTTTTTACCGGTTTTGTTAATTGCATGATTGTTATGGGTGATTGTGTTTAGTAAGCGGTTTGATTTAATGGTTTGATGTGTATGCGTACTTTGAATTGGTTTATTGTTATTATTTGTTTCATATGATTCTTAGTGACGGTCTATATCACAACGTAGAGTCATATTAGGGTTTAGGGTTTTGGTGAGTGTCTATATCACGTTAGAAAACCTTCACTCTTTAGGGAGAATTGCGCAATAACCCCTAGAAGTAACTGGTAATAATTTGCTAAGTCTTAGTGTTCTACTAGTCCTAATACCTGGAAAGTGAGGGGCTATTGGTAGGTCTTACCCGGCGAATTGCTTTAGATAGTCCTTGGAAAAGGTCATGTCTTGGTTTACATGTCGGTTTTATTAGTCTATCAAGTCAAATTAATTACTTCAAACTACCCTAGATCTAGGATTGGAAAAGAATAGGTCAACATTAGGGTACTTGCACAATAATTAGACAACTGGAAAGGCGTCTAATAACCGGTAGGATTAACGGCCTAGGTAGTTCCACAGGTTTCTCCTTGAGAAGGGTCGAGGGACCTCGTTGGTTCTTAATAGGTTTAGGGGCTGTTTGGTAGCCTCTTAATGACCATTCAGATGCTACCTCTTAATGGTTTAAAACCTCTGAATGAATAAGAGGTAACCTCAAGTCTGAATGGTTAAGAGGTAACCTCTGAATGGTAAATCATCATATGTCACATTCTTCTACATTCTCATTGGTAAAAATTTTAATAGTTCCATTAAGAGGTAGCCTCTTAATGACCATTCAGAGGTTACCAAACAGCCCCTTAGTACTTTAAGATCCCGGTTCCATAACTCATGCACTTAACTTAATCGGTAATCTCTTAAAAACAATCCAGGATTCTTGTCTAGGTGGTCGTGTTCTCATATAAGAAAAGTCCTCAGTCTTTATTCGTTTTTAGTCTAGCTTTAGTCTACTTTTTTTTGTTTAATATAGATTTCCTTAGTTTTCCGTACCCCCCCCCCCAAAACAAATAAACAAGTTAAGTCGTGTCTGTCAGCGTCTAGTTTACGTGGTTCATAGAGTCTCGTGGTTCGATATCCGGACTTCCTAGGGTATACTACATTGATCGGTACACTTGCCGATTGTGTGGTTTTAGGTCGAGTCTAGATTTAAAGCTTTTTAGTGTCTAGCTTAGAGAGCCTAATTTAGTTAATTTTTATAGTCTGTTTAGCACACATCAAGTTTTTGGCGCCGTTGCCGGGGACTCTTGGTAATTGCGTTCATTAGCTTTAATAGATTTACTTGACAAATACGTGCTACGTGTTTACTTTGTTTTGTGTCTTTTATTTTCATCTTGAGTCGTAGTAACTATTGTTTGCTTTTCTTGTGTTCAGGTTTTTGCTTGTAGTGGATGCCACATCTGCGCTCGCACGGACCACCACCACCAGTCAAGCAGTCATCATCTCAATTGGGCCAAGGCCCACAGGTTACTTCTACATCCTCTTCTCGTTTCCCCAATTTCGATTCCACCCCGTTACCCACCCCACCTCCTACACCACCACCTTCGCCTAACCATTCACCTAAAACCTCACCTAAGGTTTCCCCACCCGATAGCCCTACTTCTAGTACCTCTAGCAATCCCGCAAACTTAGAACCAATGGCAAACCCTAGGCAAACCGTCCATCAGCAAGCCACTCAGGATTTCACCGGCCTTGCTTCACCCATCACCGTCCCACCCATAGTTAATGAAAATTCATGGCAGATTCCCTCTTATGCCATGCAGGCTATCACTAATACCATCCAATTCCATGGCCGAGACGATGAGGACGCCCCGGCCCACATCAACCGTTTCTCTCGTATGTGACGTGTGCGTATATATACATAATTTTGCAATGAATTTACACACGATTTGGTTTTAAATTTATAAAAGTGATTTGTACTTCTACATCAGAACACACACGAAAGAGGCAAGTGTACCCCGTCATATATGTAATAAAGTATCAGTAAGAACCAAGTATCGATCCAAGGAAATGGGCGGAGAAATAATACTAGACCTTTGTCACTAAACTACCGGTAAAAACATAAGTTTTGTGATTTTTAGATAACTAAAGTAAGCATAAGCAAAAGCATATAAAAACATAATAAATAATAGATAAAAAGCCTTGCTTAATACACAACCACAGCATGTCAACTAAGTCGGTTTTGGCACTAGAAGCATTCGGTCAATTTTCCAATATAAAACAATTAGTATCCCTTTCGGGAATCCTAACATGACAATCATTCGGAAAGCTAAAACGATAAACACACTTTAACCACCTAAAATTGTTCTTTAACGTGCAATTGATAAATGTCTATGAAAATCTCTTAAAAATAAGTTAGTCATCCGTTAGGAGTTTTCTAACCGCACTTAATCAAGGAAAGAGACACCGATAAACACAATGCAACCACCGAGACAAGCATAAACTAGATTAAAGCACAACCGAGTTCATTTTACAAATCTTGCATAATAATTCACCAAGATAGCAATTTTGGCCTAAACTACTAACTAAGCTAACAAATCATGGCAAGAATTTATAACGACACCATCTAACCCGTTAAGGTCCTTACGTGACGGCAAGCTCTCTTGATTAACAATAATAACATTTTATTAAATCACTAACCATTTCTAGTATCATGATGCACACATTTAAACCAAGCTAAACTAGTTAACCAAGTTCAAAGTTTACTAATACAAGATTAATTAAGCTTCATTTTTCAACTATATTAACTAACCAAGCATCAATCATCCAACATAATTACTTATAATCAAGAAATCAATATCAATAACAAGGTTGCAAACTAATCATCAAAGATTAACATAGAAAATACTTCAAAGTGTCATTACAAACAAAGCTTAACACACTAATGGCTATAATCAAGCAAGAGATTGTTGTGTTTTTGCCCAAAGGCTACAATAATACATAAACATTAATCTAAATGCTTGAAAGATTAATAAAAACATGGAAAGATTAGAAAACCAAACCATAAACAAGCACTAGACTAAGGATCCGGATAGTAATGGAGCTAAACGACACAATGTGGCTTGAATCCGGGTCAAAAGCAAAGCCTCCGGAGCCTGTAAAATCGCCTGTGAAGCTCCCAAAATTCCAGAATATCCAACAGAATGTTTCTGCAAGTTTTTTATATTTTTTCGATGTGGCACGGTCGTTCTTCCTATGGCACGACCGTGCACTTTAAGCAATTATTGGAGTATGGTGCACCATACTGCATGACGTCATCAGATCGTTGACCAGATTCGATATCGCACGACCGTTCTTCATATGACACGGTCGTTCAATGCCGGGTTCTTGTTGCACGAGCTGCTGCACTGGTCGTTCATCACCGAGGCTCTGGCTGATCATCGGATCCGCACGGTCGTTCTTCGTATAGCACGTCCGTTCGTCACCGGGCTGGCCCTTGTATGCCTTGCACGCCTAGTCGCACTCTCGTTCTTTTCCGGGCTGATCAACATTTGTCGGAGATGCAGGGTCGTGCAATGGGCCGCACGACCGTTCCACACGCCCAGGTCAGTTTTCTAACAGAAGGTTCGCATCTTCGTCGTTTTGTCCGGAAAGTCTTCGTTTTTGCTATCATCTTGTCTGGTATGCTATTTTAGGCCTGTAAACAAAAGGGGTAAAACGGGGGACTAAAATATGTGTAAATTAGCGAATATCAAATCTCCCCACACTTGAACCTTGCTTGTCCTCAAGCAAGCTAAACTAAAAAGCAATAAAAGACAGAAACAAACAAGAACGATAAATTACACACTATTTTATTGAAAACTACTATAAACGGTTAGCCGGTTTTTCGAAGAACGACATCAAAAGACTCAAACTCAACAAGCATATGCAATTATAAAGCGACAACCAAAAAGCCGTGACTTCACATTTAATTGACTTAACATGTTAATCTTCACACGACTCACAATGTTCACACACACTCGGTTTTATTTATAAAACATACATAAAATGTGTATGTGTAAACACTCAATGCCTAGTCAATGAAATGTGCAATATCATAAGCTTGTCATAAGATCTCGTCTCCACCAACTAACATACAAACAAGTGTAAATCAAGAGGTCTTTACGGGTTGTAACGTTAGGCTTGGGCGAAGGGTATGGAAGTGGACATTTAAAGTGGCGAAAATGGTTAAAACTCGGTAGTAGCGTTTAACTAGCAACAAACAATACAACTATACATACAAAAGCCTTAAAAAGGCGACTATTGCGCAATCGAGCTTATCAACGAAATTTTAACATTTAAGCATTCAAAATTGCTCGATTTTTATCAACTTCACCCTATTTTAGGGTGTTTTTTTTAAACTAATTTATACAATGAAATATAAACAATAACAAGCGCTAGTTAAACTATTATTTTGACCGAGTTTCAACACTAAAAATGTTTAAAACATAAAAAGGCTAAATTTGGTTAAGTGGGCGATAATGTGGGTAAACAAAGGTAAACGGGAAGGCTCGACATGGTTAATCCTAAAGGGTAATATAAGGTGAACGGGAAGCACAACACAAAGAATAAGTACACAACAAAGGGGTAATCTAAGTGCCTCTATCACTTTTACACAAATCCGCAAGTTCATGGTCTTAACAAGCATACTAGTGACAAGTTCTAAATTACACATAACATCCGGCTCACTCCTATATCCGAAATGAACAAATATATAACAATAGGCTCAAATATGCTCACGTAACGGAAGGAATGGGTAAAAGTGTGAAAACTATCATGTAAGTCTTTCTTTGTTTGTCACGCTTTCCGGTTTCCTTTTTCAAAAATATTTTGCTTGTCGAGTTTTTATCAAGTCCGACGCTTTCTAAAACACAACCAACCGGTTTATTTACTAAAATATATACAAAATATAGGTATTTTTGAATGATTTTTCTGATTTTCTGATTTTTTTTTTAAATGAGGACAAACAAAGTTAACAAAGTTAACCCCCTCCCCACACTTGAACTTCGCATTGTCCCTAATGCGAGACCCGAAATATAGAGAAAGGGATAAAAATACTCCCCTCAAGATGATATTGATGCCACGAGACTTCCGAAGCTGTATCCGGTACGTGCTCCGGTCCAAGATCCGATAGCCAAAACCTGCAAGTATGTCACATGTGCACCAAAACATAACAGAAACAGAAAAATCACAAATCAACCATAATATACATAAATAAAAATACTAAAATCCAAACAAGACATAAAGTAAATTGTCTGAAATACATAACCGGGGTGTTTGAAATAACAGTCAAAATAAACACCCATAATAAATAAAGTACTGAAACAAAAAACAACCACCAACTGCCATCACCACCGCCATCTACTCGTCACCATCATCATCGTCTCTCATAAAAGACGGGCCTGCATCGCCATAACCAGGGGTTCCACGGTGGGAACTGCGGGGGATGCTGAAAGTAGTCGGGATATGCGTGATGTATCTCCCCGAAAAGATATGAAAACCCCGCACTCACCCCCTGGTATAAAGTATCCTGGCTCTGCCGAAGCTGGTCCTGAGTGGCCCTGAGCTGATCCTGACTAGCCCGGATCTGGTCCTGGCTAGATCTAATCTGGTCTATGTAAGTACCATGCTGCTCCTGCGTCGCATCTGCTGGAACTGCTGGTAGAACTCGGGCCAGTCCTGATGCTGATGGAATGCATGGTGCTGCGGCGAATGTGGTGGTGTCGGTGGCTGGTGCTGGTGCTGCTACTCCGGATGCTCCTGATCGTGCATCTCCTCATCCTCATGTTCCTCCACAGCTGGAGGCAACGGGTCCCAGACCTCGTTGTTAAATCCCTTCAACCTATCCCCCCTATCAAGCTCTACAATCAACCCCATGGCCTTTAGTGACCTAATGTCGACATGAACCCCCTCGGTAATCAGAGTGAGACTCTGAAGCACCTCCTCAGTCATATAGCGTTCGTTGTACGCTATTTCGGTCACATACTGACCGCCATGTATCTCACTGTTGGGAGTCCGCCCCGAGCACTTCACAAAGTACTCAGCCATGCGTGCGGCTAGGTTGATAGGTGCTTTCTCAACCAACGCATATAGAAAAAATCAAATCAGGTGTTGGACAGTTACCAAGACTGTCCATGCGACCGCATATCGTATGGCTAAATACATGGTGCATCACTCGCACCAAAGGGTCTCTCAGTCATGAGGCCTTCGACATCCTCGGATTGTAGGGGTCCCCAATAGCGTTTTCAGCCCAAAATGCATCCCGAGCTGCATCAGAAGGGAAGGTGAACTCATCTGTGAAGACATCGGTATCATCCATGTTGTCCCTAGTATAAATCCCGAGTCTTCTACCCAACCGACCAACTGACCACGTATGCCATCTTCCACATAACCTAAAAGCTATCCGGTTCTTGTAGCGAAATTTGGGTCTCCGATGAGCAACCGGCTTTTCATAGGCATAAGATGCGAAGAACTCAATTGTCAGCTCAAGGTAAACGGGTCGGTTGCACCGACCCGATTTGCAAGCGGGAGACTCATCATGTCGTCAAGTCTGTCATACTGACTGAGTTCCCGCATGACTTCCCAATCTAACCATCGGGGGACTCCGAACTGCCCCCGTCTCGCCCATAAGGCGTCGCGTCGTGGAATGCAAAGAGCTTCTTTCTCAATATTGGGGTCAAACTGAAGGAAAGGATGATCCATCTGTATGAGGAATAACATTAGAAAGATGGAAACAGGAAAAATTTTAATCGAAAACAGCCGAGCAACCAATTATGAAGAAACTGTAAATCTGATCTGGGCATATGGCACGGTCGTTCTACCTATGGCACGACCGTGCATTACCGACGACGAGTACCAAATGCCCAAATATGCCAGAACTGCACGGCGTGCGACCAACCGCACCACCGTGCAACACCGAAGAAACAGCAGACTATCGAAAACGTCTGTGTCACACCCCAACCGATGGCGGAATCATCGGGGCGCGGCACTGAGCGAAACAGATTGTCCAGAAGTTTCCATAACAACTATCATTACCATTCAATTTAAGTTAACATATCCCATACCATGTCTCAAATAGCAAACAAGTCATTACAGACAAAACTAAACAAATATTCTGTTCCGACAACTCAGATTTAAACATGACAAGTTTATTTATTGGTTTCTAGGACTCCAGTTCCTAGCTTTGATTTCATCGCAGCCCGAGAAGTATATAAACAACCTAGGCACCTGTCACATACGTTAAAGTAAAGTCAATACATATAATGTAAAGGTGAGCATACAAGTTTGATAATAGCATAATAGAGTTCGAATTCGTTTACGCATAACCAGCACGTACACATAGTGAAATGAAGCACGTTAGTTATCGACATAGATCCATCGATACCACTGACTGCGGGTTGACTGCCCGAGGCAGTTCGCAATACATGATTACCACCGTAATCCATGCAAGTAAAAGATCCTTAACAACCCCCGTGTGAACGGGTGCTGAGTCCAAACTATAGTACTATCGTTGCTAAGGCAGGTAGACAGCATTCCATGTGTAAACATAACAAACAAGCATTCATAAGCCACGTATAACATGCATTAACGGTTAGCGTTTAAATAGCTTGAGTAGTGTGATAATTGTAGTTTGAATATTCGTAACGTATGTGACACCCAAAAGTGCTAAAAGCAAAAAGGGGTTCGAGTATACTCACAGCGATTATGGATTGAAGGGAGCGCTTTTCAGCGAGTACGGTTAGCCTGAATAGATTCGATAACGTAATGATAAGTGGCGCGTAAATCAGTGCAAAGTGAGAGTGGGTAGGATAGCTGATCGTGCGAATCAACTATCCGTGAGAGGAAGTTATCCGTGCGAGTGAACTGTCCGTGCGGATGGTAATCCGTGCGGATGGTGACCCATCCGGATAAACTATCCGTACGAGTGAGTTGTCCGTACGGATGGTAATCCGTGCGGATTAGTCGCTCGTGCGGATTACTTATTCGTGCGGACAAGTTGTTCGTGCGGATAACTGTTCGAGTGGATTGTTTCTTCCTAAGAATGTGTTTGTGTATGATGGCTTGTGCTTTGAAGTTTTCATTGTAGCATTTAGAAAACATTCAAGTATCTCTACCCTTCAAGCCGGTCGCGCGGACACCAATCCGTCCGGGTGGTGGTCCGTACGGACACGTCTCTGAGGCTGAGTTGCTTGATGAAGTTTGGGGAATCCGTCCGGACAGTTGTTCATGCGGACAAGACAATCCGTCCGGATAGTCTGTCCGTGCGGATGAACTTTGTTTGAATGTATTCAAAGTCTTAGTATCTCATGATCCGAAGAGTAATCCATTCAGAGGTCGTCCGTCCGGATTGTTCATTCGTCGATACCCAAACCTTGTTTTGAATGGGAGTCCCAAGTGTAGCTCGCCCGGGTGACAACCCGTCCAGATTGTCTGTCCGTGCGGAGAGATTGTCCGTGCGGACAGCTTGTTCATGCGGACAAGTTATTCGTCCTGGTTGTTCCGTTCGTCTACTCTTGGTCTCTTTTGTCGTTTTATCGAGACATTCTGATTACGTGGCAACCACTTGGAATTGTATTCTTACTCGCGTGACTAAGCCGGCCAGGAACCACCCTAACTCGACCTGTCGGCGACTTAGAACGGTCGTTCCGGTTTATCTCGTAATCAGGTGTCTCGCGGGTAGGATTCCAGATCTAGGACTAGTGCATCACTATTATCGAGTAGAGACTAGAACCGATCAGATTCGTACCGATTTTAAGGGTAAAAGAAGGAGAGAACTTGAGTTTATTTCTTTCAACTCTTTTATCCTTTGAAAAGTTTAGATTTAGGTGATATTGTCGTGAAATCTTATGGAAACCGTTCAGATCTGAGTTATTCTTGATGGAATGAAGTCAAGCTTGAAGTTCATGAGAACTTCATGATGACGTCACCCGAGAATACCCCCAATCTCGATGGTTTCACGGTTGAAAGTTGAGATTTGAAAGATGAAAAGGTGTAGAATTGTGTAGTGATCAAGAATGTACAAGGATTAGAGCAAGATCTTACCTGGATTGAGAGAAATCTGAGAAAAGGTGAAGAATGCGTGCGGTTCGGACGTCACTTGCCAAAAGTGGAAAGCTTGGAGAGTGACCCGCGTATTTATAGGATGCTAAAAGGGGAAAGGGGTAATCCGCGCGGATGGCACGTACCCGGATAGGTTATCCGTCCGGATTGGTCATCCGTCCGGATTGGCAATCCGTGCGGATTGGCAATCCGTGCGGATTGGCAATCCGTGCGGATTGGCAATCCGTGCGGATTGGCAATCCGTGCGGATTGACCATCCGTTCGGATGTCGCCTGATTTGGTGCATTCGGTGCGATGACGCTTCGGCTTTGGTTTTCGAGCGATTGGATAGGGTTTCCTAGTCAAATTACTTTTAGTCCCAACTACTTCGTTTACGACATGGTTCGATTTGGAGTTCGGGTTCGAGTTCGATTGTATTCGAGTTAGACTTCGAGTTTCGATTGAGTTCGCTTGATTATTACAACATAACATAAAATAAACATGCACAGGTAACACGTAAGACAGACACACACGTATAAACAACAAGTAAAATACACAGTTCGAGTTACGGTTCGATGTCGATTTGATTAGCATAGCTTGATTCTCGATTGATTTACTTTATCGCATTGTTACTACCTATGATTCACAGTCGTAGGTCGATTGAAATACGATTAACATGAGTCGATTATTGCAATGTACGACACTTACTCCACATAACATAAACGAAGTAGTTGGGACTAAAAGTAATTTGACTAGGAAACCCTATCCAATCGCTCGAAAACCAAAGCCGAAGCGTCATCGCACCGAATGCACCAAATCAGGTGACATCCGAACGGATGGTCAATCCGTGCGGTTTGGCAATCCGTGCGGATTGACCATCCGTTCAGATGTCGCCTGATTTGGTGCATTCGGTGCGATGACGCTTCGGCTTTGGTTTTCGAGCGATTGGATAGGGTTTCCTAGTCAAATTACTTTTAGTCCCAACTACTTCGTTTACGACATGGTTCGATTTGGAGTTTGGGTTCGAGTTCGATTGTATTCGAGTTAGACTTCGAGTTTCGATTGAGTTCACTTGATTATCACAACATAACATAACATAAAATAAACATGCACAGGTAACACGTAAGACACACACACACGTATAAACAACAAGTAAAATACACAGTTCGAGTTACGGTTCGATGTCGATTTGATTAGCATAGCTTGATTCTCGGTTGATTAACTTTATCGCATTGTTACTGCCTATGATTCACAGTCGTAGGTCGATTGAAATACGATTAACACGAGTCGATTATTGCAATGTACGACACTTACTCCACATAACATAATTAAAATAAAAACATTTCTACGAGTCGAGTCGCGCGAAATCGGTCGTTGACTTTGACCTTGACTTTGACTTTCACTCGTGAAAACACGGGGTGTTACAGCCTCCCCTTGTTTAGGGAATTTCGTCCCGAAATTAAGCTGAAAGCCGTAACAAGGTCGTGAATCACGTGTGAGAGTTCTTCGTTTGGACCGATTTTGACTCGTGTAATGTGTGGAATCCGTGCACGATCGTGACCAAACACAATCGCAACGGAGTCGAAACCGGGCCTACAAGTGGTATCTAAGCAGGTGCTCGATTGCACTGATCAAACAACTAGATTCGTACCGGAATTGATCAGATTCAGAGTCTATTTCACACAGATTTGTCAAATTTCTTCACTTTTCAACTATTTCACGTTTCTAACTGAAAAACGTCAAATTAGACAAGATTTTTCGGATAAAAATTGCTAAAATTTGGATATGTTGTGCGAAATACATTGATCTATAAGCCTATAAAGTTTCAGATCTTAATTCGAAGTCATTTCTGAGAAATCTGAATTTTTTTGTGGTTCGCTTCTCTAATTAAACAACTGCGGGTACTTGGCCTTCATGTCGCTTTCGAGTTCCCAAGTAAACTCCGCGCCTCGCTTGCCTTCCCATCGGACCTTCACAATAGGAATGCGTGAGCGCCTGAGCTGGTTGGTTTGGCGATCCATGATTTCGACAGGCTTTTCCACGAAGTGTAATGTTTCGTTCACTTGCAGATCGTCTAGAGAGACATGTAAATCGTGGTCGGCGATGCACTTCCGAAGGTTCGAAATGTGGAAAGTCGGGTGGACATTGCTAAGCTCCTCCGGTAATTCGAGTCTGTAGGCGACTTTTCTGATCCTTTCCAGAATCTTAAAAGGTCCCACATATCGCGGCGCGAGTTTTCCCTTTTTGCCGAATCGGACTACACCCTTCCAAGGTGATACCTTTAGGAGTACGTAGTCACCAACGTCAAATTCCCGGGGCTTACGCTTTTTATCGGCGTAAACTTTCTGTCTATCCCGAGCTTTCGCCAAGTTGTCTCGAATTTGGAAAATTTTGTCTGTCGTTTCTTGTAGCAGCTCCGGACCGGTTAGTTGCGAGTGACCGATCTCGTGCCATACAATAGGCGATCGACATCTTCTTCCATATAACGCCTCGAAAGGTGCCATCTGAATGCTGGCCTGGTAGCTGTTGTTATACGAGAATTCGACTAACGGCAGGTGTCTATCCCAATTACCACCGAAGTCTAAAACACACGATCGGAGCATGTCTTCAAGAGTACGAATCGTTCTTTCAGTCTGACCGTCGGTTTGTGGAAAGCGGTACTTAGATTAAGCGTTGTACCGAGTGCCATTTGAAACGTTTCCCATAATCGCGATGTAAACCGAGCATCGCGGTCAGAGATGATATCACGAGGCGTCCCATGTCTACAGATGATCTCGTCGGTGTAGATTCGGGCTAATCGTTCCACCTTGTAGTCTTCTCGTATGGGTAGAAAGTGAGCTGATTTAGTCAAACGGTCAACGACAACCCAAATGCTGTCGTGACCTGATGACGTGGTTGGAAGCTTGGTTACGAAATCCATGGCTATGCTCTCCCATTTCCACATAGGAATTGGTGGTTGTTCGAGCAGGCCAGAGGGTCTTTGATGTTCAGCCTTGATTCTAGCACAAGTTAGGCATTTCCCGACGTAGAGAGCGATATCCCTTTTCATACCCGGCCACCAGTACCTATAGCGAAGATCCTGGTATATTTTGTCAGCTCCGGGATGAATAGAATAGCGGGATTTATGGGCTTCGTCCATGATAATCTGTCGTAAATCGGTTCGCTTGGGAATCCAAATTCGGTCTAAAAAGTGGAATATCCCGTTTGATTTGCTTACCAGCTGGGCTCCATCATGGTAGATTCGTTCCTTCTTCAAAGTGCGTTCGTTGAAACATGCGTGCTGGGCGTCGCGGATGAGAGTTTCGAGGTTGTGCTGGGCTTGAACATTACGGGTGCTAAGCAGATAGCTCCGTCTGCTAAGTGCGTCGCCAACAACATTTGCTTTGCCTGGGCGATAATGAATCTCACAGTCGTAATCGTTGAGAAGTTCTACCCATCGGCGTTGACGCATATTCAGTTCCCTCTGATTAAAGATGTGTTGTAGGCTCCTATGATCGGTGAAGATCGTACACTTAGTACCATACAGGTAGTGTCGCCAAATCTTTAATGCGAAAACAACCGCGCCTAGCTCAAGATCATGGGTTGTATAGTTCTTCTCGTGGATTTTGAGCTGTCGAGAAGCGTAAGCTATGACCTTGTCCCGTTGCATGAGAACACAACCAAGACCAAGGTTGGAAGCATCACAGTAGACAATGAAATCATTGTTTCCGTCGGGTAGTGTGAGAACAGGAGCATTGCAAAGCATGTATTTGAGGGTTTGAAAGGCAGACTCTTGTCTAGTTCCCCAAACAAAAGGCTGGTCCTTATGAGTAAAAGAGGTAAGTGGTACAGCAATCTTCGAAAATCCTTGGATGAATCGTCGATAATAGCCCGCTAGTCCAAGAGAAGAACGAACTTCAGACGGGTTCTTAGGCGTAATCCAGCTCTTGACAGCTTCAATCTTCGCAGGATCAACGTGGATACCCTGACTATTTACAATGTGACCCAGAAACTGAACCTCCCCTAACCAAAATTCGCACTTGGAGAATTTGGCGTAGAGTTGGTTCCCCTGGAGTAACTCGAGAACCAAACGTAGATGTTGCGCGTGTTCGGCTCTCGACTTGGAATAGATCAAGACATCGTCGATGAATACAATGACGAAACGGTCGAGATATGGTTTACACACGCGATTCATCAGATCCATGAAAACTGTTGGTGCGTTTGTTAGGCCAAAAGGCATGACAACGAATTCATAATGGCCGTAACGAGTACGAAACGCGGTTTTGGGTATATCCTCCTCTTGTATATGCAGCTGATGATATCCGGAACGTAGATCGATCTTCGAGAAACACGTAGCGCCTTGTAGTTGGTTAAACAAATCGTCGATGCGGGGTAAAGGATAGCGGTTCTTGATAGTTAGCTTATTCAATTCCCGATAGTCGATGCACATCCTGAACGACCCATCCTTCTTTTTAACGAAAAGGACTGGTGCGCCCCAAGGAGAGGTGCTCGGGCGAATGAAGCCTTTCTCAAGTAATTCCTGGAGTTGGGTCGAGAGTTCGCGCATTTCGGATGGCGCGAGTCGATAAGGAGCTCTGGCGGTAAGATTAGCTCCAGGAATGAGATCAATACGAAAATCAATATCGCGTTTTGGAGGTAGTCCGGGAAGGTCCTCTGGAAAAACTTGAGGGAATTCCCGAACCACGGGAACGTCTTTTACTTCCTTCTTCTCTTTCTTTTCCTTCTCCGCTGCTACAACGTGAGCCAAGAAAGCCCTGTATTCCTTGCGGAGATACTTGCTAGCTTGTAGGCATGACATAAGCTTGAGTCCCTTTGAAGTAGTATCGCCATAAACACATAATAAATCACCGTTTGCGAGCGAAAAACGAATCATCTTGTCGAAGCACACAACTTCGGCATGATTCTCTCGAAGAAAACCCATGCCTACTATGACGTCGAAGCTTCCGAGTTGCATCGGAATAAGGTCGATCGAGAAGATGTGATTGTTGAGTTCAAGAGTACAATCACGGATAACGGAATTAACAGCGACGGTTCTTCCGGTAGCGACTTCAATTTCGAATGCCGAGGAGAGTTTGGAACGTCTACGACTAAGGAGTTTTTCAAATTCGAACGACACAAATCAATTATCCGCTCCAGTATCAAACAAACATGAAGCATAAATACCATTCACGAGGAACGTACCATTGACCACGTTGTTGTCGGCCTGAGCTTGACGCACGTTAAGATTGAAAGTTCTGGCGCGTGCTGCCTGCTGTTGCTGTTGTTGTTGTTGTTGCTGCTGTGGCTGCTGCTGTTGCGGTTCTTGTTTCACTACCCTGTTCGGGCACATGTTGGCGAAATGATTCGGGTCGCCACACGTGAAGCAGGCTCTGGCCTTGACTGCGGGCGCCGGAGGAGCTTGTTGATCCTGCGGGGCAGCGAGTAGAGCTTGATTGGCAGGAGCTTGACGAATACGGCAGTTGGCGGTAAAGTGGCCGTACACGTTGCAGTGAGCACAAAAGCGGCATTGGATAGCAGTCGGGTGATGATAGGTGCAAGTAGGGCAGAGTGGGTGTGGCCCAGTGTATGCACGCTTTGCAGGCGGTGCATTGGCCACAAGCGCCGCTACTTGACGCTGTTGCGCAGGTACGGTTTGAACCGGTGCAGCAGTGATCGCACAGTTCTTGTTGGTGGAGTTGCTCTTTCTCTTATTCTTTCTCTTGCTGCTTGATGAGGTAGGTTCAGCAGTTGGTGTAGTAGCGGTAGCTTGATGCAGATGCTTGGAGGTTTTATCCAACACCCCAGCTTTAACCCTTTTGTCATTGATCTCAGCGGCTAGTAGATAGGTTTCCTCGATCGTCGTAGTCTTAGCCGCTTGCACGAAATCAGCAACGCAGTCGGGCAAAGCTCGGATGTACTTCTTGATGGTCATCTCGGGAGTCTTGACCTGGTCGGGACAGATAATGCTGAGCTGCTTGAAGCGAGCAGTGAGACCAGCATTGTCTCCATCCCTCTGATGTATGTGCCAGAATTCATCTTCGAGCTTTTGACGTTCATGAGGAGGGCAGAATTCCTCTAGCATGAATTCCTTGAGCTCGTCCCACGACAGACCGTAGGCTGCATCATTCCCTCTCTTGTTCCTCTCAGCCGTCCACCAGTCCAAAGCACGGGACTGAAAGACGCCGGTAGCGTTCAGAGTTTGGAGGTCATTAGGGCAACCACTTTGTCGCAGAGTAACCTCGATAGAGTCAAACCAGTGGAATAGTGCAGTAGGACCTCCTTCGCCTGTGAATTCTTTCGGCCCATACGACTTGAATTGCTTAAAACTGAAGGGCCTCGCGTTAGCTTTGGGAGCTTCGATTCTCGATTCCTCGGACGATTTGCTAGCATTCTCATACACATCACTCACGGCTTTTGCCACACTCTTCGCGATGATCGAAGCAAGGCGTCTGTCCCTCTTTTCTTGACGAGAGAGTGTATGACAAGATCCAGACGACATTGTCTGCAATTAGACATCGCCACGGAACTCAACACATGTATTCGAATCTCACCTCACACGTCTACTACTACTAAAGCTCAGTAACACGTACCATGTAAACGCATATAGTCACAAAATCACATAATTACACAAAATCACATAAACACATATAGCACATAGTTACAACATTCCTAAACACGTAAGCACAATAGCAGAAACACTTACGCCTTAGTCACTAGAGGTATGTCTAGAGCATTCTGAATGCCTCTATTATCGATTTGGAAACGTTCCTAATTCAGCGATTGGTTATCGATGTGTATCGTGTTATGAGGGTAGCGAAAGCAAAAGGCATTAGATCGAAACCAGTAGTTTCTCGAAACATTAACAAATAAGCATAAAACACGTAATTCACATAAAAGCGACGAAAATTTGAAACACATAAAATCGAGAATAGATTGTCTGCGGCTATTTAGACTTCGACTAACCAAAATGGTTAGACTATTCACAAGGACCCTGTGTGCACAATTACCTTCAGGACTATGCCTTTGCCTCGATTCTTGGGCGTTGGCGCAATTCCCATCGGTTATATTGTGTCTTCAGATCGTTGGAGTCCATCGAAACTTTGGTGGGAGTTTTATATAAGAGCAGGACAAGTCGTCAAGGTTAGGGTTTCACCCCTATCTTACAACTGCGTCCTTGTTCTTGATAAAATTGAGGAGATTATTCATCAAAATATGGATTTCACTCCTAATTTGGCATAATTCTCCTCGTTTGTAGCTAAAACGCAAGCTAATTAGGAAATTTTAGTCGAGAGTTTGCGGCTTTCACGCCTATTCTCGGCCTCATTACCCGTTCATAACTTGAAAATTCGAGTGTAGTGGTAGTGTAGAATAAACGAAAAGAGCGAGTGATAAGCTGGTACATAGCCCTACTGGTTATGCACAAGTTGGTATGTTGGTTCTTAACTATAGACTAGGTATCTAAGACTTCGACCCGGACTAGGTCGAGTCTTGCCTAATTCCCTATAGTTATGGCTCTGATACCAATCTGTCACACCCCAACCGATGGCGGAATCATCGGGGCGCGGCACTGAGCGAAACAGATTGTCCAGAAGTTTCCATAACAACTATCATTACCATTCAATTTAAGTTAACATGTCCCATACCATGTCTCAAATAGCAAACAAGTCATTACAGACAAAAACTAAACAAATATTCTGTTCCGACAACTCAGATTTAAACATGACAAGTTTATTTATTGGTTTCTAGGACTCCAGTTCCTAGCTTTGATTTCATCGCAGCCCGAGAAGTATATAAACAACCTAGGCACCTGTCACATATGTTAAAGTAAAGTCAATACATATAATGTAAAGGTGAGCATACAAGTTTGATAATAGCATAATAGAGTTCGAATTCGTTTACGCATAACCAGCACGTACACATAGTGAAATGAAGCACGTTAGTTATCGACATAGATCCATCGATACCAATGACTGCGGGTTGACTGCCCGAGGCAGTTCGCAATACATGATTACCACCGTAATCCATGCAAGTAAAAGATCCTTAACAACCCCCGTGTGAACGGGTGCTGAGTCCAAACTATAGTACTATCGTTGCTAAGGCAGGTAGACAGCATTCCATGTGTAAACATAACAAACAAGCATTCATAAGCCACGTATAACATGCATTAACGGTTAGCGTTTAAATAGCTTGAGTAGTGTGATAATTGTAGTTGAATATTCGTAACGTATGTGACACCCAAAAGTGCTAAAAGCAAAAAGGGGTTCGAGTATACTCACAGCGATTATGGATTGAAGGGAGCGCTTTTCAGCGAGTACGGTTAGCCTGAATAGATTCGATAACGTAATGATAAGTGGCGCGTAAATCAGTGCAAAGTGAGAGTGGGTAGGATAGCTGATCGTGCGGATCAACTATCCATGAGAGGAAGTTATCCGTGCGAGTGAACTGTCCGTGCGGATGGTAATCCATGCGGATGGTGACCCATCCGGATAAACTATCCGTATGAGTGAGTTGTCCGTACGGATGGTAATCCGTGCGGATTAGTCGCTCGTGCGGATTACTTATTCGTGCGGACAAGTTGTTCGTGCGGATAACTGTTCGAGTGGATTGTTTCTTCCTAAGAATGTGTTTGTGTATGATGGCTTGTGCTTTGAAGTTTTCGTTGTAGCATTTAGAAAACATTCAAGTATCTCTACCCTTCAAGCCGGTCGCGCGGACACCAATCCGTCTGGGTGGTGGTCCGTACGGACACGTCTCTGAGGCTGAGTTGCTTGTTGAAGTTTGGGGAATCCGTCCGGATGGTAACCCATATGGATAGTGGTAATCCGTCCGGACAGTTGTTCGTGCGGACAAGACAATCCGTCCGGATAGTCTGTCCGTGCGGACAACTGGTCCGTGCGATGAACTTTGTTTGAATGTATTCAAAGTCTTAGTATCTCATGATCCGAAGAGTAATCCATTCAGAGGTCGTCCGTCCGGATTGTTCATTCGTCGATACCCAAACCTTGTTTTGAATGGGGGTCCCAAGTGTAGCTCGCCCGGGTGACAACCCGTCCGGATCGTCTGTCCGTGCGGACAGATTGTTCGTGCGGACAGCTTGTTCATGCGGACAAGTTATTCGTCCTGGTTGTTCCGTTTGTCTACTCTTGGTCTCTTTTGTCGTTTTATCGAGACATTCTGATTACGTGGCAACCACTTGGAATTGTATTCTTACTCGCGTGACTAAGCCGGCCAGGAACCACCCTAACTCGACCTGTCGGCGACTTAGAACGGTCGTTCCGGTTTATCTCGTAATCAGGTGTCTCGCGGGTAGGATTCCAGATCTAGGACTAGTGCATCACTATTATCGAGTAGAGACTAGAACCGATCAGATTCGTACCGATTTTAAGGGTAAAAGAAGGAGAGAACTTGAGTTTATTTCTTTCAACTCTTTTATCCTTTGAAAAGTTTAGATTTAGGTGATATTGTCGTGAAATCTTATGGAAACCGTTCAGATCTGAGTTATTCTTGATGGAATGAAGTCAAGCTTGAAGTTCATGAGAACTTCATGATGACGTCACCCGAGAATACCCCCAATCTCGATGGTTTCACGGTTGAAAGTTGAGATTTGAAAGATGAAAATGTGTAGAATTGTGTAGTGATCAAGAATGTACAAGGATTAGAGCAAGATCTTACCTGGATTGAGAGAAATCTGAGAAAAGGTGAAGAATGCGTGCGGTTCGGACGTCACTTGCCAAAAGTGGAAAGCTTGGAGAGTGACCCGTGTATTTATAGGATGCTAAAAGGGGAAAGGGGTAATCCGCGCGGATGGCACGTACCCGGATAGGTTATCCGTCCGGATTGGTCATCCGTCTGGATTGGCAATCCGTGCGGATTGGCAATCCGTGCGGATTGACCATCCGTTCGGATGTCGCCTGATTTGGTGCATTCGGTGCGATGACGCTTCGGCTTTGGTTTTCGAGCGATTGGATAGGGTTTCCTAGTCAAATTACTTTTAGTCCCAACTACTTCGTTTACGACATGGTTTGATTTGGAGTTCGGGTTCGAGTTCGATTGTATTCGAGTTAGACTTCGAGTTTCGATTGAGTTCGCTTGACTATCACAACATAACATAAAATAAACATGCACAGGTAACACGTAAGACACACACACACGTATAAACAACAAGTAAAATACACAGTTCGAGTTACGGTTCGATGTCGATTTGATTAGCATAGCTTGATTCTCGGTTGATTAACTTTATCGCATTGTTACTGCCTATGATTCACAGTCGTAGGTTGATTGAAATACGATTAACACGAGTCGATTATTGCAATGTACGACACTTACTCCACATAACATAATTAAAATAAAAACATTTCTACGAGTCGAGTCGCGCGAAATCGGTCGTTGACTTTGACCTTGACTTTGACTTTCACTCGTGAAAACACGGGGTGTTACAGTCCGGCATGGCACGACCGTTCCATTGAAGGAACGTCCGTGCAACACCTTTTTTCTGCAGATTCTGACCCAGGCTCTAAGTTAGCCCGATTTTTCACAAATCAACAAGTTATTACATAAACAGGGGTCAAAAAATTCACCGGATGTTCACGATACTACGTTCAACAGGGGTTAGGGTTTCGATTTGTTTATGAAGAGAACCCTAAAAAATGCCTTGAAGAATCGGAAGAAATCTAACCTAGAAAGCAAGGAAACAAGAAATCTACAACTAGGAACATACCATGCGAAGTAGGGTGTGAGATCGTGTGAAAAACCGTGCGATTTGAAGAAGTATCGCTCTGGAACGGCCTGGTGCAACTAGGGTTTCACGAATTCTGAATGGGGGCTGCAGATGAGGGTATTTATAGTACCAAATGACAAAAATGCCCTCAGCCTGATGCACAGTCGTTCGACCTTTCGCACGGTCGTGCGTCACCGACATCGCTCAAACCCAGCCAACTTTTCTCGGAAATGCACCGGGGGTGCGATCCACCGTGCCGGCCCTCGGAGATGCACGGTCGTGCGAATCCTGGCATAGACGTGCAACAGCTGCAGATCAGAATTTTCCGCAGAAGCCATTTCCAGCAACTGTTCGGCCGTTTTTCGCCATTTTTTCGACACACAAACTGTTTAAACAATATTTCAACACAGAACCTTCGCCCGGTATGTAAGAAACTTAAACAAACTAACGGAAACTACCTAACTTACCTAAATTACGCTAAAACTACAAAAACATAAAAGTGGACTATTTTACCCTTATAGCGCCAAAGACGCTCCTGCTACATTTTTGTCGGCGAGTCAGTAGCGTAGACTCATGCTAAATTTTTGTCGGCGAGTCGATAGCAAGATTCCATGCTAAAACTAGAAAAATTCCTAAAAAGACGATACTACCCCTAAAGCGCAAAATACGCTCTTGCTACATTTTTGATCCGCGAGTCAGTAGTGTAGACTCTCTCCTCCCCACACTTATGATGTGTGCGGGGTTTGGAGTTCAATTACCTCCACCGCCGACTCTATCGGCCCGGCAACGTACAACTTCAACCGGTGACCATTTACATTAAATGTAACGCCATCCGCGTTCTCTACTGCAACAGTACCATACGGAAACACTTCCTTAACCGTGTATGGTCCTGTCCAGCGTGATTTAAGCTTCCCAGGAAATAAGCGCAGCCTTGAATTGTACAGAAGAACAAGATCACCCGCTTGGAATTCTTTATGGTCCTTCAAGCGTTTGTCGTGAAGTTTCTTCGTGCGCTCTTTGTAGAGTACGGAGCTTTCATAGGCATGGTGCCACAATTCTTCCAATTCGTGAATTTGGAGAAACTGGGCTTCACCTCCGGTTTTAAGGTCCAAATTCACGGTTTTCAACGCCCACATAGCCTTATGCTCCAACTCCACCGGTAAATGGCATGCCTTTCCGTATACCAACCTAAAGGGGGTGGTCCCTATAGGGGTCTTATAAGCTATACGGAATGCCCATAATGCTTCCTCAAGTTTGTCCGACCACTCCTTGCGGTTTGCACCTACAGACCGCTCAAGGATGCGCTTAAGCCCACGGTTCGTGACTTCCACCTGCCCGCTTGTCTGCGGGTGATAGGGCGTGGATAAACGGTGATGCACACCGTATCGGGATAAAGCCTTCTCAAGCTGTGTGTTACAGAAATGAGTCCCTCGGTCACTAATGAGCGCTTTCGGAGCGCCAAATCGGGCGAACAAACTTTTAAGAAACCTCATAACTACTCTGGCGTCGTTAGTGGGTAAGGCTTGCGCCTCCGCCCACTTTGATACATAGTCAACAGCCACGAGTATGTACTTGTTTCCACGTGAGGGGGGGAATGGTCCCATGAAGTCTATCCCCCAAACATCAAAGACTTCACAAACTTGTATCCAGTTCTGGGGCATTTCGTCGCGTGCCGATATGTTCGTCGCCCTCTGACAAGCATCGCACGCTTTCACCCAACTCTGCGCGTCACGGAAAATAGTCGGCCAGTAAAACCCGGAATCCAACACCTTCTTCGCGGTGAAGTTGGCTCCGTGGTGGCCTCCGGTAGGTCCCTCATGACACTGGCGCAGAATATCGGTCGCCTCAGTACCTGATACACATCTTCTGATCACCTGATCAGCACCCACCTTGAATAAGAAAGGGTCGTCCCATATGTAGTGCTTGAGATCAGAAAAGAATTTCCTCTTTTGCTGGTGAGTCAACCCTTTAATCAGAATCCCGCAAGCAAAATAGTTCACAAAGTCGGCGAACCATGGCGACTCATCGCATATCTCAACAACCATCAAAGACTCGTGTGGGAAATTGTCATTGATTGAATCCCAACGCGAGTCCTCGATGTCTCCGTTCTCTAACCGAGATAGATGGTCAGCCGCTACATTCAAAGCACCCTTTTTATCTTGAATTTCAATATCAAACTCTTGCAACAACAGGATCCATCTGATTAGACGCGGTTTAGCGTCCTGTTTGCTGAAGAGATATCTAATGGCTGCATGATCAGTATATACAACGGTTTTCGAAAGCACCAAATACGATCTAAATTTATCAAATGCGAAAACGACCGCCAAGAGCTCTTTTTCAGTCGTGGTGTAATGCTCCTGAGCGTCGTGAAGAGTTTTGCTCGCATAATAGATCGGGTGAAAGTGCTTTTCCTTCTTTTGACCCAGAACGGCCCCTATAGCATAATCGCTCGCGTCGCACATAATTTCAAACGGCAGACTCCAGTCCGGTGCAACTAAAATAGGGGCCTCAATCAACTTCTGCTTGAGGAGGTCAAAAACCCTCAAGCAATCATCTCCAAACACAAACGGAGCGTCTTTCTCCAACAAACGGGTCATGGGTCTGGCGATTTTTGAAAAATCTTTGATGAATCGCCGATAGAACCCAGCATGACCAAGAAAGCTCCGTATCGCTCTCACAGAGGTGGAAGGCGGAAGTCGCGAAATTACATCGACTTTAGCTGGATCGACTTCCATGCCAGCATGAGAAATCTTATGTGCCAGAACTATGCCCTCCTTCACCATGAAGTGGCATTTCTCCCAGTTCAGGACTAGATTCGTCTCCTCGCACCTCTTCAACATCTTTCTCAAATTTTCCAAACAATGATCGAAGGAATCCTCAAATACCGAAAAATCATCCATGAAAATCTCCATGGAATCCTCGATCATGTCATGGAAAATTGCAACCATGCATCTCTGGAAGGTCGCTGGTGCATTACACAACCCAAAAGGCATTCGCCTGTAGGCGAAGGTGCCGAAGGGGCAGGTAAAGGTAGTCTTCTCCTGATCCTTAGGAGCAATAGGAATCTGAAAGTACCCAGAGAACCCGTCCAGGAAACAGTAATACAACTTCCCCGACAGACGTTCCAACATCTGATCGATGAATGGAAGCGGGAAGTGATCCTTCCAAGTAGCATCGTTGAGTTTGCGGTAGTCAATGCAAACTCGCCACCCAGTGACGGTACGGGTAGGAATTAGTTCATTCCTATCATTCGAGACTACAGTCATACCACCTTTCTTGGGTACAACCTTGCTCTGGACTCACCCACACAGAGTCCAAAATAGGATATATCATCCCGGCATCCAACAACTTAATCACCTCCTTCTTCACCACGTCTTGCATATTTGGATTTAAACGCCTCTGATGCTGTGCACATGGTTTGTACTCGTCTTCCATCAGAATCTTGTGAGTACAGAAAGAAGGATTGATGCCTTTGATATCCATGATTTTCCATGCAATGGCTCTCTTATGAAGTCTCAGAACCTCAAGAAGCTGATTTTTCTCAACCTTTTCCAATGAAGCCGAAATTATGACCGGTAAGCGATGCTCCTCGTCAAGAAATGCATACTCGAGATGTGGCGGGAGTTCTTTCAACTCCAAAGACGGTGGATCTTCAACCGACGGTTTTGCTTTCTCTTCTTCTTCATGGACAATTTCAAGAAATCTCTCCGGACTCTGGGAACCATCGTCACCAATCTGATAGACTGGCTGCTCTAAATCGTGGCCCTCCTGCGTAATGCCAATCAGGTCCCCACACGACAGACGTGTGTCCGGATCAATCTCGTCAACAGTACCTTGAAAATGAGAGCACACACATGCATCGACAATGTCGACGTAACAAAGCTTGTCATCGTGACATTGCAGATGCTGCATCGATCTTTTGATATCGAATGTCACGTGCTCATCATTCACTCGGAGCGTGATTTGGCCAGCTGCCACATCAACAATCGTCCTCGCTGTATTGAGGAAAGGGCGTCCAAGTATCAAAGGTACTCTTGAATCCTCATCCATATCAAGAATAACAAAATCCACGGGGAAAACAAATTTATCAATTTTTACAAGCATGTTTTCCACAAATCCACGCGGATACTTGATTGAACGGTCTGCCAACCGAATGCTCATCCTAGTAGGTGACGGCTCACCTAGATCCAGTTTAGTAAAAACCTTATAAGGCATAAGGTTGATACTCGCTCCCAAATCAGCCAATGCATGGCTAACAGACATGTTTCCAATCAAACATGGAAGCGTAAAACTACCCGGATCTCCCATTTTCTTGGGCAAACGGTTTTGTAGAATGGCAGAACAAGTTTCATTCATCACCACACATGAAATATCCTCGAGCTTCTGTTTATTTGAGAGGATATCCTTAAGGAATTTCGCATACTTTGGAATTTGGGCCAAGGCTTCAACAAACGGTATATTGATGTGTAGTTGCTTAAACAACTCAAGGAACTTACCGTATTGTTCTTCATTCTTCTGCTTCTTCAGCCTGCCTGGATAAGGTACTGGAGGAGTGTAATCTTTGACCGGCTCCTGGACTTGTGCTGTACTTGCTGGGCGTAGCCTGGCTTACACCTCGTCCGGTGTGTCAGTCGGGACCGCTTCAGTGATCGGTGATGAGTCTGATATGACGGGTCCGGTAGTTTTTCCACTCCTGGTCATGATCGCATTCACATCCCTATGCCCGCTCGGGTTTGGTTCTGTATTACCCGTAAGACCACCCTGGGGTCTCTTTGACATCATCTGAGCCAGCTGACCAACCTGATTCTCGATATTCTGAATCGAGGCTTTGTGACTCCTCATTTCCCCCTCATGAGAGAGAAAACGATCCTCGCTCTGCTGATAGCGTTTTTCAGCTAACTGATTCGCGCTCGAGGAGCTAGTAAGAAGCTGAGCCATCATATCTTCCAGCTTGGAACTAGACTGAGGGGCCTGCTGCTGGGAACTGCTCCCAGTGCCCTGATTCTGATATGAATATGGACGCTGCTGGTAAGGTTGGTTGTATTGCTGAAACTGCTGACTCTGACCTTGCTGGGGCGCTGGAGTGCGCTGAGTAAATCCCAAAGGATTTTGATTGCCTGTATTCGCACGCCACCCAAAATTTGGGTGATTTCTCCAACCGGGATTATAGGTGTTGCTGTAAGGGTTGTTCTGAGGTCTAGTTTGATTACTTATGAAGTCAACCTCCTATTGACCCTCATACATGACTCCCTGAAAGCATGCACCAGGCTCGTGTGACACTCCACACTGGTCACATCCCGAGCCAGCCTGCGCAACTGTCTGGGATCTATCAAACTTCGATGCAAGAGCCAAGATCTGTGTAGTGATGGCTGTATAGTCGTCTACAGCATGAACTCCTGCGCGGGATCCAGATGATGATGAAGTAGCCCGACTTCTATCTCCTTCGCGACGAGAGCTAGACTTCAACGCAGCTTTTTCAATGATATCATAAGCCTCATTCGGCGTTTTCGTTCCCAAATCGCCTCCTGAATTCATATCTAATCGCTCCTGCGTATTGTAGCTAAGCCCCTGATAGAAAGTCAAGACTAGCTGTCTCTTGGAGAAGCCGTGATGTGGGACATCAAGTAACAGATCCTTGAATCTCTCCCAAGCCGCATGCAACGACTCTCCCTCATCCTGACGAAAGGTCACCACTCGGTTTCTTAACTTGGTTGTCTTCTCGAGTGGAAAGTATTTTTTCATAAGCAGCTCCGCCAACCCATTCCAGGTCCTGATGGACCCAGCTGGCAGTGACATAAGCCACACTCTGGCTTTGTCACCCAGTGAGAAGGGAAACAACCTCAACCGAACAACATCCTCCGAAACATCCCTCATCTTAAACGTGGAACAAACTTCGAGAAAAGCCGCTATATGTCGTCCTGGATCCTCATGTTCACGCCCGTCGAACTGCACCGAATTCTGTACCATATTTAATAATACTAGATTTAATTTCAAAAACAGGTGCATCTATAGTAGGTCTAAGGATACTCGGCTCCAGGCCTGTCACTCCAGGCTGATTAGACTCATTCAACGGTCGTTCATCATCTGCCATGATTGCGTTCCCTGCTGCCCCTGAGCCCTCGGCTTCAACGGGTACCACCGGTTCCGGCTCGCCAGATGCGAGCAGTAGTCCAACCGCACGCCCTCTCGCGCGAAGACGTCTCCTGAGATCACGTTCGGGTTCGTCTGACGGTTCAACAACTTCTGGAGCGGGGGTCGAGAACATCAACCTGCAAACGAAAAATTGACACAATGAATATTTTATTAATATAATAATGTTGTTTTTTTTTCAGCTGAATAGAAGCAGAATATTATTATAAATGGGCTGAAAATTTTATAAAAATCCGAAAATGCGCCCGAAATTTTATAAAAATTACAACACTAAAAATAAATGAATCGGCTAATACAAAAATGGTTTTAGGGTGCCGAAAACCCAAAGAATAAGTGAATAAATAAATCCGGATCAAATAAATAAATGGAACAAAAATTTACAAGTGTACAAAATATTCACAAAAACGAATAAATTGAATTAAAAGCAAGAAATATTAACAAATAAATAAACAAATAAAATAATCAAGAAAGTATTCACAAATATAAACAAGTATATACACCGATAACACAATGGCTCGGGTCGTTCCTAAAACTCGCCATTTCCCCGGCAACGGCGCCAAAAACTTGACGTGTGCGTATATATACATAATTTTGCAATGAATTTACACACGATTTGGTTTTAAATTTATAAAAGTGATTTGTACTTCTACATCAGAACACACACGAAAGAGGCAAGTGTACCCCGTCATATATGTAATAAAGTATCAGTAAGAACCAAGTATCGATCCAAGGAATTGGGCGGAGAAATAATACTAGACCTTTGTCACTAAACTACCGGTAAAAACATAAGTTTTGTGATTTTTAGATAACTAAAGTAAGCATAAGCAAAAGCATATAAAAACATAATAAATAATAGATAAAAAGCCTTGCTTAATACACAACCACAGCATGTCAACTAAGTCGGTTTTGGCACTAGAAGCATTCGGTCAATTTTCCAATATAAAACAATTAGTATCCCTTTCGGGAATCCTAACATGACAATCATTCGGAAAGCTAAAACGATAAACACACTTTAACCACCTAAAATTGTTCTTTAACGTGCAATTGATAAATGTCTATGAAAATCTCTTAAAAATAAGTTAGTCATCCGTTAGGAGTTTTCTAACCGCACTTAATCAAGGAAAGAGACACCGATAAACACAATGCAACCACCGAGACAAGCATAAACTAGATTAAAGCACAACCGAGTTCATTTTACAAATCTTGCATAATAATTCACCAAGATAGCAATTTTGGCCTAAACTACTAACTAAGCTAACAAATCATGGCAAGAATTTATAACGACACCATCTAACCCGTTAAGGTCCTTACGTGACGGCAAGCTCTCTTGATTAACAATAATAACATTTTATTAAATCACTAACCATTTCTAGTATCATGATGCACACATTTAAACCAAGCTAAACTAGTTAACCAAGTTCAAAGTTTACTAATACAAGATTAATTAAGCTTCATTTTTCAACTATATTAACTAACCAAGCATCAATCATCCAACATAATTACTTATAATCAAGAAATCAATATCAATAACAAGTTTGCAAACTAATCATCAAAGATTAACATAGAAAATACTTCAAAGTGTCATTACAAACAAAGCTTAACACACTAATGGCTATAATCAAGCAAGGGATTGTTGTGTTTTTGCCCAAAGGCTACAATAATACATAAACATTAATCTAAATGCTTGAAAGATTAATAAAAACATGGAAAGATTAGAAAACCAAACCATAAACAAGCACTAGACTAAGGATCCGGATAGTAATGGAGCTAAACGGCACAATGTGGCTTGAATCCGGGTCAAAAGCAAAGCCTCCGGAGCCTGTAAAATCGCCTGTGAAACTCCCAAAATTCCAGAATATCCAACAGAATGTTTCTGCAAGTTTTTTATATTTTTTCGATGTGGCACGGTCGTTCTTCCTATGGCACGACCGTGCACTTTAAGCAATTATTGGAGTATGGTGCACCATACTGCATGACGTCATCAGATCGTTGACCAGATTCGATATCGCATGACCGTTCTTCATATGGCACGGTCGTTCAATGTCGGGTTCTTGTTGCACGAGCTACTGCACTGGTCGTTCATCACCGAGGCTCTGGCTGATCATCGGATCCGCACGGTCGTTCTTCGTATAGCACGTCCGTTCGTCACCGGGCTGGCCCTTGTATGCCTTGCATGCCTAGTCGCACCCTCGTTCTTTTCTGGGCTGATCAACATTTGTCGGAGATGCACGGTCGTGCAATGGGCCGCACGACCGTTCCACACGCCCAGGTCAGTTTTCTAACAGAAGGTTCGCAGCTTCGTCGTTTTGTCCGGAAAGTCTTCGTTTTTGCTATCATCTTGTCTGGTATGCTGTTTTAGGCCTGTAAACAAAAGTGTAGATGATTAAGCATCCGAATGACGGTTTTACGGCTGAAAACGCATAAAATAGGGGTAAAACGGGGGACTAAAATATGTGTAAATTAGCAAATATCAGTATGCTAGCTACTTTTAGCCTTCACGGTGCACCCAACGATGCCACCTACCTACAGCTTTTCCCATTCTCATTAGCCGGCCATGCGGCTACTTGGTTGGACTCTCAACCAACCGGCACCTTTACCACTTGGGCAGGGCTTCGTCAAGCCTTTTTGAACAAATATTTCCCGCCCGCTAAAGCCTCACGTCTTAGGGACCAAATCCACTCTTTTCGCATGGAGCCCGACGAGCCTTACTACCTTGCTTGGGAGCGTTTCCAAAACCTTTGTGCTCGTTGCTCCCAGCATGGTCTTTCTGATTGGGCTTTGTGTGAGAAATTCTATAATGGTCTCACCCAAGAGACTCGAGATAGGTTCGATACTAATGCGGGGGGGGGGGGGGGGGGGGGCATATGATGGGTATTCTTACAGTTGCTGAGTGTTTAGAATGTTTTGAGGCATTTGCTCAGTCTCAATCACAATCACGATCCGATCAGCGATATCAAAGTGGTAATTCTAATACCACTACTAGTGCACCCGCCCGAGGGGTGAACCATGTCACCATGGATCCTAGTTTAGCCGCTGTTTTGGAAAACGTGACTAGGGAACTTAAAGAAATTAAGGCTAAGGTAGAAAAATGTGAGTTTTGTCGAGGGGGTCACGACACGAGTGCGTGTCCATTACTTGTTGGTGAGGAGCAGGTCGATTTTGTAGGAGGAGGGTTTGGTAGAGGTTAGTCTAGCGGTTTTGGTGGTAATAATAATTTTGGGTCGGGTTGGCGTAGTAATAATAATAACTTTAATAATAACACCTTTCACTCAAATGGACCCCCTGGCTTTCAAATGGCTCAAAACCCAAATAGGGGCCAAAAATCACTTTTTGGTGGGGTTCAAGTGGGCAGTTCAACAAAGGGTTCAATGGGCAGGTCAAGGATGGGGGGTCAAATAACCAAGGTCAAACAGGTCAAGGTCCAAGTTTTGATTTAGGGGGTAGCATAGAGAGAAGGGAGTCCATGATGAGTCAACTAATTGTCAGGGACCAAACCACTCAAAAAAACCTTAGTGAACATGACCTAATGCTTAAGAACCATCAAGCCTCCTTCCAAGACCTTCAAAGAGTTGTAGGGGATATGTCTAGAAAGTTAGAAGAGAGGTTACCCGGTCACTTTGCGGGTAATACCCAACCGAACCCTAATGCCCATGCTAAAGCCATTACCACTCGTAGTGGCAAGACCGTAGGAAACCCTAGAGTCGAGGAGAGAGTAGTCGATGAAGAGGGAGATATCATAGATGAAGAAATCAAGATGGAGGCTCCCGGCAAAGTGCAAAAGAGGCTAAGCCTAGCAAGTACTACACAGCCCGGTGAGTCTCAAAGTGAGAAGAAAGTTGAAAAGACCCCAATAGATGTTAGACCTTCACCCTTAGTGAACCATGCGTATGTTCCGTTTCCCTCACGCCTTAAGAACCAAAAATACTCAAGGGAATACGGGCAGTTTTTGGACATCTTCAAGCAATTGAAGATTAACCTTCCATTTATAGAGGCACTCCAATCAATGCCTAAATACGCGAAGTTCTTGAAAGATCTCCTTAGGAATAAAGAGAAGTTAGGAGAGTTGTCTAACGTTCCGTTGAATGGGGGATGTTCCGTCGTTGTGTTAAATAAGCTTCCCGAAAAGCTTACCGATCCGGGTATTTTTACCATTCCTTGTCTATTCGGTAGTAATACCAACACTAGAGCCTTAGCCGACTTAGGTGCTAGCATCAACTTGATGCCCTTTTCTCTTTATGAGAAGCTAGATCTAGGAGAGCTTGCACCTACCCGAATGACATTGTCTTTAGCCGATCGGTCCGTTAAGTACCCTAGGGGTATAGTTGAGAACTTGCTAGTTAAGGTAGACAAATTCATGTTTCCCGCCGATTTCGTAATTCTAGATATGGAAAGGGATGAGAGAGTTCCCATTATCTTAGGTCGTCCTTTCTTACGTACCGCTAAAGCCCTTATAGACGTTTACGATGTAAGATCACCCTTAGGGTCGGTGAGGAGAGAGTTACTTTTGAGATAGATCATTCCATGAACCACCCGAGTGGTTCGGATGACTATAGTGGTCCTTGCCATTCCGTCTACTTTTTGAACTCGTTTATCTCATGTGTCGACCATTGCTTAGAGTACATTAGTGGAGCGGACCTAGTGGTAGGAGAGAAGGTAGAAGAGGAGTTAGAGAATGTAGGTGAAGTTGAAGAGGAGGGGATTCCTTTAATCCCCGATGTGTTAGCGGTTAGTGATGACACCACCCAACCCCCACCCTTAGAACTTAAGGTACTTCCATCTCATCTAGAGTATGCTTTCTTAGGGGAGGGTTCCGAGCTATCCGTTATTATTTCATCCGAGTTAGAGGAGAGTGAGAAAGTGAGGTTGTTAGATGTGTTGAGGGCCAACAAAGAGGCCATTACATGGAGGTTGTCCGACATTAAGGGCATAAGCCCTTCCTATTGCACCCACCGGATACTCATGGAGGATGATTATAAACCGGTGGTGCAACCCCAAAGGAGGCTTAACCCTAACATGCAAGATGTAGTGAAGAAGAAGGTTCTTAAACTCCTTGATGCGGGGATGATATATCCCATTTCTGATTCACCTTGGGTTAGTCCCACACAGGTTGTCCCTAAGAAGGGGGGGATGACCATTGTCATGAATGAAAAGAACGAGCTTATCCCTTCACGTACGGTCACGGGTTGGCGCGTGTGCATCGACTACCGAAAGTTGAATGATGCCACCCGTAAAGACCACTTCCCATTGCCTTTCATAGATCAAATGTTGGAGCGTCTTGCCGGTCAACAATTCTATTGTTTTCTAGACGGCTTTTCCGGTTACTTCCAGATCCCCATCGCACCGGAGGATCAGGATAAGACCACCTTCACATGCCCCTACGGCACCTATGCGTACCGACGCATGCCATTCGGGTTATGTAACGCTCCAGCTACTTTTCAGCGGTGCATGGTCGCCATATTTCAGGATATGATAGAGACTTCCATGGAGGTTTTCATGGATGATTTTTCAGTTTATGGTGATTCTTTCGAGGTGTGTTTGAAGAATTTGGAAAGGATGTTGAAGCGGTGTGTAGAGACGAAGCTTATGCTAAATTGGGAGAAGTGTCACTTCATGGTGACGGAAGGTATAGTACTAGGGCATAAGATTTATAGAGAGGGTATTGAGGTAGATCGTGCGAAGATAGATACCATTAGTAGGTTACCTCCACCCACGAGTGTTAAGTCGATTAGGAGTTTTCTAGGGCATGCGGACTTCTATACACGCTTTATTAGGGATTTCTCAAAAATCACCCGCCCCATGACCTGTTTGCTAGAGAAAGACGTTCCATTCGTCTTTGACGAGGAGTGTCTTAAGGCCTTCAACTTTTTGAAGGAACAGTTGGTTAGTGCACCTATTCTTATCTCGCCCGACTGGAGCTTGCCCTTTGAGCTCATGTGTGATGCGAGTGACTATGCCGTTGGAGCGGTATTAGGACAAAGAAAGGATAAGCACTTCCACCCCATCTACTACAAGAGCAAAACGCTCAATGATGCTCAAGAAAACTACACTACCACGGAGAAAGAGCTTTTAGCCGTAGTTTTCGCATTTGATAAATTCCGCTTGTACCTCGTTTTATCCAAGACTATAGTTTTCACCGATCATTCCGCGTTACATTTTCTCTTTCAAAAGAAAGACGCTAAACCCCGACTCATTCGGTGGATTCTTTTGCTTAGCGAGTTCGATATTGAGATTAGGGACAAAAGAGGGGCCGAAAATGTGGCGGCCGATCACTTATCGCGGTTAGAGGATCCCAAGAGGGAAGAGATTCGTGAGGAGGAGATTGGAGACACGTTCCCTCACGAGTCTATAGAGTTTGTTGAGGCCGAGAAAGAAGGATTGCCATGGTTTTGCGACTTAGCGAATTATCTCTCTAGTGGCGATGTTGTGAGAGGGATGTCCACACAACAATGGAAGCGATTCATTAGCGAGGCGAGAAAGTATGTTTGGGACGATCCTTTTCTCTTTAGGATAGGAGGAGATAGAGTTCTTAGACGTTGTGTGTCGAGAGAGGAGGGGTGGAACATTATTAAACATGTGCATGAAGGCCTCACGGGAGGACATCATGGTGCACACGCCACCGCCCAAAAGGTATTCGATTGTGGTTTTTATTGGCCTACCGTTCTTAGAGATGCCGAGGAGTTCGTGAAGATGTGTGATGCATGTCAACGAACCGGAAATATTTCCGCCAAAGATGAGATGCCTCAAAACCCCATACAAGTAGTGGAGGTTTTTGACGTTTGGGGCATCGATTTCATGGGACCCTTCCCAAACTCTAAAGGAAACCGTTACATACTCGTGGCGATCGACTATGTGTCCAAATGGGTTGAGGCTCAAGCTCTTCCCACAAACGAAGCCCGAGTAGTGTTGAAATTTCTTAAGAAGCTCTTTTCACGATTCGGTACTCCTAAAGCCTTAATTAGTGACCGTGGCACTCACTTTGCAATGCATTGATGGAAAAGTTGCTTGCACGCTACGGTGTCACTCATCGTTTATCTACCGCATATCATCCACAAACGAGTGGACAAGTGGAGAATGCAAATCGCGGTATTAAACGAATCTTAGAGAAAACAGTTGGTAAAAATAGGAAAGATTGGTCCGACAAGCTAGACGATGCATTGTGGGCATTTAGAACCGCCTACAAGACGCCTTTAGGAACTACACCTTTCATGATCGTCTACGGAAAAGCTTGTCATCTCCCCGTAGAATTAGAGCATATAGCGCTTTGGGTTTTGAAAGCCGTTAATCTAGATATGACCGAAGCCGCTAGGAAGCGTTTCGTTCAAATTCATGAGCTTGAAGAGCTTAGGGATGCGGCGTATGCTCGATCGTTGGGGGTTAAAGAGAAAACGAAGTTGTTGCATGATAGAAGGTTGAGGAAAGTGAAGGAGTTTAGTAAAGGCGATAAAGTGCTTCTTTATAACTCGAGGTTGAAGCTTTTTGCGGGTAAGTTGAAATCGAACTGGTCGGGACCGTATATGGTTCATTATGTGTTTCCGTATGGAGCGGTGGAGATCTTGGATGAAGCGGATGGCCGTAGTTGGAAGGTGAACGGTCATCGTTTGAAGCATTACATTGGAGGAGCGATAAACAAGGATGAGAGGGAGGTAACTCCTCTCGAAATCCCACCTAAAGCCGCCAATTAGTGTTTTGGGTGAAAGCCCAATTGTATAGTTTGTATTGTATGTATACGAGTCGTCGTTTGAGTATTTTAGTGTTCTAACGAGTATTTTCGTAGTTTTTCGGTTTTTGTTTTGTGTCGTCGAGAATTTTGCAGGTTTCATCATCGCTATGGATCGGAAAAAGTATGAGAAAAGAGGTCCCAGGTATGTTTCTTGGACACTTAGAAAAAATTTTATGGGTTTTGGATGGTTGGGTAAAGTTTTGAAAATTTTTCTAAGGCATGAACACCATTTTTTTTCGAAACTTCCTGTGAAAAACGGCCCTTGGCGTGATGCCAAGGGCCTTAGCGTCGCACGAAGGTTAAAGGTTCAAAATCAATTGTTTTTCGACCCGCCGCGTAACGCGAGGCCCCCCATGACCCCCCTGGCGTCACGCGAGACCCCCCTGAACTAGGTTAAAACGTTTTAATTGAACCTGTTGCTGAAATTTCATTCCCCTTTCTCCACTACAAACCCTAAGTCGCAAATTACACATAAATCACCATAACTCACTCAATTCTTCACCAAATCACTTCATTCTTCTTCCTAAATCACCACAATCACATTCCCCACAATCTTAACCATCAATTTCACCCGAATTCGCACTACATTCTCGCGTTTTTGGACAAACTCGTGCACCACAACTTCAAGACTTCGTTTTTCTTGCTAAATCCGAATCCAAGGTATGATTTCTGTGATTTCTCGCTAGTAGGTAACTTTATTGCTTAGTTGTAGTGTCGGGTCAGTCATGTTTTAGATCTAGGGTTTGTGTAGGTTGATAAAGTTAGGATCTTTGAGCCTTTAGTCAGGTTAGTGGTATGCAGGTGGTTATGTTTGGGATGTTTACATACAATGGGGCTTGCGGATGGTTCGGGTTGGTTTGCTTGGGGTTGTTTGAGATTTGTGGGGTATGTTTGGGCAACTAGACAACATGTTTGAGCTTTACGGGTTTGTTTGGCTATAACTAAAGACTTTTTGCTAAAAAAAATAGGTTGTTGAACTGATTTTTGCAAATGTGATTAGTTTTCTAAACGGATTTTGTTGCCACAAACGTTGCTTTAAGGTTTAAAAAGTCAAACTCTCACGTGTTTCGCCTCAAGTGTGGGGATATTTCGGCACTTATGCTTAATTGAGGACAATTAAAGTGCTGGGAGGAGATAGTGTACATTGAGTCTTAGGTTGTTCGAGTTAGTGAGTCTAGTAGTCGTCTTAAAAGTAGTATTTAGAATCTAATGTCGGGTTTACTTATATGCATGTACAAGTTCACAACATTTTGCCCGTACTCAATCTCCATTCGGGTAAAATGGTGTTTAACTTACGCTTTTGTAAACGGTAACCCATGTTTTTCTTTAACTTCATTTTCAGAATTAGCCGCGAATGAAATGCTATACGGCTATTCTGGTTTTTATTTAAAAAAATAAAAATTAAAAAAATTAAAAAATTAAAAACACCAAAAATAGTTTGTGATTACTAACATTCTGCATTGTTTTTCTTGTCAAATCTTTCTTGTTTTGCAGAAACATGTCGGGTGAAGGTTCATCATTAAACCTAAGAAAAAGGAAAATCAAGTATTGGGGGTTTGATAGGAGAGTGTATTCCCGTGTCGAGAGGATTGTTGATCACCCGGTCTTAGACTTTGAAGACAGTGATGAAAGGGTGAAACTAAAGAAATATGCGGTAACTCATATGTTGGAGCATCGTACGATTAATTGGGAGTGGTTGCAAAGTATGGGAGCGAGTGACCGGGTGGCGGAGTTGTTGGGGCCACGACTGAGAGCGGCAATGGATTGTCATTGGCCGCAGTATACTGAACTTACACTTGAGTTCCATTGTACCTTCCATCATAAAAAAGGTACTTTTGCGGAGAATAACGCGGTGTAATTCTCATTGGGCCGGAATTTGTACGAGATGAGTATTCCTCAATTTGGAGTGGCTTTAGGTTTTTATACAGATGAGGAGGTGAGGACAGATGAGTTTGTCAATGGTTTAAGGGGTGTGTATACTCATCCTCGGCCGAAGTGTTTGGATTCGGTAGATTTGGCTAGATTTTGGGAGGAGATTGCGACCCAACCGTTCGCCCAAACGAACCTTATCACATCGGTTCGTGATCCTATACATAGGTATATTTTGAAAGTATTGGCGACTACGGTTGTGGCGAGAAAGTCGGGTGAAAATAAAGCAAATTGGTTGGATATTTTTGCATTGATGTGTATGGTGGAAAAGAGGAATTGGAACTTGGCAAGCTTCTTTGCATGGTCGTGCAATCGACCTCGTAGGGGAGGAAAAAGGGCTGCAATGGATCTTGGGCCGTACATAGCTAGGTTGGCAAGGAATGTACGGGCCCTCACAAAATATAAGTTGGAACAGATGCATGAGAGTTTTCCAACGGTTTATTGGGGTGTTGCGGAGCTACAGTTAGCGGGTGTTTTAACATCTTCGGACCCGCCACAATGGAATTATGAAGTGGGTACTCCTCCGGCACGACAGCCGATGCCTCGACAGAGACGTGAGACTCCTCCTCCACAGCAGCCAGTTAGACAGCAGAGACCTGACCCGTTCACTCCTGAGGCTGTTTTTGACTACACACAGCAGAGGTTTGATCAGATTGAAAATAGGATGCGGGTTGACCACCAGTGGACGATGCAGAGCCACCACCGACAGGACGACATGCTCAGGTATATGATGTCGGGTATGTCACTAGATGCTCAGATACCTCCACCCTTTGCCGGATTATTACCTCCACCAGTTTATGGAGGCGAGCAGCAGACCCCATATGTCTATGGTCAGTACCCGGGGTATGACCAGTGTGGGGGGGGGGGGGGGCAAAGTGGTTATGCTTATAGTGGTCAGTTCGGGTGGCAGCAGGCTGGAGGTTCGGGGACCCAGCAGATGGAGGAAGATTCAGGGGACGAGTGATGTAGCAGACTGCAGCAACATATATATCCTTTCATGTTTTATTTTATTTATGCTGTTTCAGTTAGGGGTGTGAATTTCTGACACGACCCAAAACCCGACACGAACCTAACACGAAATTCGTGGGTTTAGGTTTAGTCTAAACGGGTTCGAGTCAGTTTCAGGTTGAACCCGCAAACCCGTTTAGGTTAACGGGTCAGGTTCAGGTCAACCTGGTCGGGTTGGCGGGTTGACCCGTTTAACACATTTATACTATATTATATTTTTTACAATATATTTTATGTTATAAATTAAACGGGGTGTGTATTTTATGCCATGATTATAACTTAAAAAGAGAAATTAACATAGATTTTATAATTTAAATATGATATTATTATATACATTTGTGTTTTTAAGTAAATTGTAATTTTAATATATAAATTTCAGAAAAAATAAATTAAAAAATTCGGGTTAAACGGGTCGTGTTCGGGTCAACCCATGAAACTTCGGGTCGTGTTTGGGTTCATATGTATGATACGATTTTCGGGTTCGGGTCGGGTTGAACCCGCCAACCCGCGAACACGACCCGTTTAACACCTCTAGTTTCAGTAGTTTGATTTGGTTGTATTTGTAGGACATATATTCTTATTTTTCATTTGAACTCTGGATGATGGTATGTTGAACATGTGGTAGTCGTATGTTTGGTATGGTATTTATGTTTTAGGTTGATGATTTGGAGCCGCTTTCCGTTCGTGTGTGAGGGAGTTTGGTATTGTTTGCTGAGCACGTTCGGTATTGGAGGGCTTATGTGGAAACGACTGGCACTTTAACAGTCTCACATACTCAGCTAAGTCGTTTCTCTTTTTGTTGTTGTTGTATATTTTTTATTTATTTCGTTTGCAGTTTTTATTTTTAGGTAGTTGTTGAGTCGTATTTCTGTTCTTGCATTAGGGACAATGCAATCTCTAAGTGTGGGGATGGGATACATGTAAATAATCGAGTCTTAATATGGAAAACACAAAAAAAAAAATTAAAAAAATCAAAAATGAAAAAAAAATTGAAAAATCAGAAAATGTCTTTCGAATAAAAAAAGAAGTTTGCAATTAAAGCGGAAAATGATAGAAAAGATGAATTTTTGCTCGAGTTCGAATAATATTAATATGAGATTATAATAAATCGAGCTTGCGTCTAGTTTGGGATATGTGGATAGGCCCGGGTTTGGTTTTAAGTCCCTTTGAGCTAATATACCTTAATTGTCGGTCTGCTAGTGGGTTTTCGCCTGGGAAATATGGGAAATCAAAACTGCCAATAAGAGTATAAGGGGCACCGTTATAAGTTAAAACTGTTAGAGTTTGTGATCATGAAAAAAAAAAGAATAAAAAGTGAGCTAGAAACTAAATGAAAGTAACACAGGTCTATGTAATCCGAGTTGGGGATAGCGACTCTATAGCCGGAATGCCTCTGGGATGTGTGAAATCGAATTGCCGATTAAAAGTACCGAAACCTAAGTAACCTGTGGTTGAGGATAGCGACTCTACAGCCGGAATACCTCTTGGTTAGGGAAAGCATCGTCTAGACTCACGAGAGAAAAAAAAATTGATGGTAAACTCTCTTGGTTTTGATATAAGACGGTTGGGAATTGGTTGAATGATCGTTCCTTTAGTCCTATAAGCTTGAGGTGGGAGTAGGTGGACTGTAAATTCTGGTGTGAGACCCTAGGTGGATTGACCGCACTTAAATTAAAATCACATGATAAGGGCTTAGGATTGGACTTGGGTTTAAAGTGGACAAGTATATTCGCAATCGCGGCTAACGCAAATCTTGGTTTTAATTAATTATACCTATGCTTTTGACCCGAGTGATTATTCGTCTCTGATTCCGTTGCATAATTCTTTTTCGAGGACGAAAAAAGAGTAAGTGTGGGGATGTTTGATGTACTGCAAAGGACATATGTTTTTAGTGTATATTTTGGTCAGTTTTCGGTAGTTTTGAGTCTAGTTTAGGTGAGAATTGTGATACTGCTGACGTTAAGCTTTGATTTCAGGTCCCGTAGCTTAAAGTGATGAAAAACGAGTAAAAATGAGCAGTTTAGAAGAAAACCGGGATTCGTACGCGCGTCGGAGAAGCTGGAAATCAATTTAAATAAAAAAATCAGAAAAATCAGGATTTGGAGGCGCCGCGTGACGCGAGGCCTCCTTGGCGTCGCGCGAGGGGTATATTTTAGGAGAATTATTGTTTCCAGCTAGGGTTTGATGTTGATTTTCCAAGAAAACTGAATTGAAACCCTAATTACGAATTCAGACTTCTTTTGGGCGACTTTGGAGCATTCTTGGTGAGCAATCGGAGATTTGAAGGCGTAGGAATCATTGGTACGAGTCGAGGGCGAAGAATCGAAGATTATATCGGGTTTTCTAATCCCTTGTTTTGTCGGTTATTTGTCTTGAAACTTTGTTACAATGAATTTTGTTCTAGATTTCTTTGGATTGATGATACGTTTTAGTATGCTTGGCTAATTTCATAAACCGCCTAGACTTGATGAATGGATTAATATAAAGTTTTTACCGGTTTTGTTAATTGCATGATTGTTATGGGTGATTGTGTTTCGTAAGCGGTTTGATTTAATGGTTTGATGTGTATGCGTACTTTGAATTGGTTTATTGTTATTATTTGCTTCATAAGATTCTTAGTGACGGTATATATCACAACGTAGAGTCATATAAGGGTTTAGGGTTTTGGTGAGTGTCTATATCACGTTAGAAAACCTTCACTCTTTAGGGAGAATTGCGCAATAACCCCTAGAAGTAGCTGGTAATAATTTGCTAAGTCTTAGTGTTCTACTAGTCCTAATACCTGGAAAGTGAGGGGCTATTGGTAGGTCTTACCCGGCGAATTGCTTTAGATAGTCCTTGGAAAAGGTCATGTCTTGGTTTACCTGTCGGTTTTATTAGTCTATCAAGTCAAATTAATTACTTCAAACTACCCTAGATCTAGGATTGGAAAAGAATAGGTCAACATTAGGGTACTTGCACAATAATTAGACAACTGGAAAGGCGTCTAATAACCGGTAGGATTAACGGCCTAGGTAGTTCCACAGGTTTCTCCTTGAGAAGGGTCGAGGGGCCTCGTTGGTTCTTAATAGGTTTAGTACTTTAAGATCCCGGTTCCATAACTCATGCACTTAACTTAATCGGTAATCTCTTAAAAACAATCCAGGATTCTTGTCTAGGTGGTCGTGTTCTCATATAAGAAAAGTCCTCAGTCTTTATTCGTTTTTAGTCTAGCTTTAGTCTACTTTTTTTTGTTTAATATAGATTTCCTTAGTTTTCCGTAACCCCCCCCCCCCCCCAAACAAATAAACAAGTTAAGTCGTGTCTGTCAGCGTCTGTCAGAGTCTAGTTTACGTGGTTCATAGAGTCTCGTGGTTCGATATCCGGACTTCCTAGGGTATACTACATTGATCGGTACACTTGCCGATTGTGTGGTTTTAGGTCGAGTCTAGATTTAAAGCTTTTTAGTGTCTAGCTTAGAGAGTCTAATTTAGTTAATTTTTATAGTCTGTTTAGCACACATCCGCCCTCATAGGGGATTATCACCTACCTTATTACAATCATGTAGCCATGTTCGATTCGAACATTGGCTTGACCATAATGGTCATAACCGAAAGTCAAAACAAAAGTCAGTTTGCTTGACTTTCGGCTAATTACTTAGCCTAGAAAATAAAAGAGCTAAGAAAGAACACTTACAAGTGTTCTAGGAGGAATATGAACTCAGTAGGAGGCCTCTAAAGAGAAGCAAACTCCAGAAGTGATAGAGAGAAAGAAATGGAAATGAGCAAGGAATGAAGGTGAATTTGGGTGCTATTTATACTTGAACAAAATCACCATGATCATGCCAAGTGTTATCAGAGGTTCTCAGATGTGTGCAAGTATCATGTGAGGTGTTAGAACCAGGAGAAGGGTGGCAAGTCGCGAGCTACATGGCACAACATGCAGGCTGCCATGGCAGACTGCCATTTCTGCCAGCTGCAACCCCTTACGGACCGTAAGGGGTGGCAGCTTACGGTCCGTAAGGACCCTGCGTGCCCATAGATTCAATTCTCCTTACGGTCCGTAAGACACGGGTCTTGCAGTCCGTAAGAGACTGCCAGTTACATTATATATAATTGTTTTACGGTCTGTAAGGCATAAGCCTTGCGGTCCGTAAGGATCACTCAGAGGCCAAAAATTGGCATGTTGACATAAATGGTCCCTCCACAACCAATCTTCCACAATTTAACATATTTAGTCCCTCTCGTCCAAATAACTTGGCATATTTGAGAGTTGATTGGACATGTGTTGTCGTATAATTCAATAATAAATTCCGAGGTGTTACATTGTGTAATTCTTATGTGTTGTTATTTTTTCCTTTTATGTTGTTATAGGGAACCTATTTGGAAATAAACGTGTTTTCTACTAGTTATGTAATAACATGTACTATTTACAAAATTAAACAAAAACATGAATTGTGCTAGTATGTAACAGTATGTGTTGTTTACAAAAAAAAAATTAAAAATGAAATTGTGCTAGTTATGTAATAGTATGTGTTATTTACAAAATTAAAAAAAATGAAATTGTGCTAGTTATGTAACAACATGTGTGTTGTTTACATTAAAAAAATGAAATTGTGCTAGTTATGTAACAACATGTGTGTTGTTTACAAAATAAAAAAAAAATACATGAAATTGTGCTTGTGCTAGTTATGTAGTAGTATGTGCTCTTTGTATAATTAAAAAAAAAAACATGAAATTATGATAGTTACATAATAGCATGTGTTATTTACTAAATTAGAAAAAAAAAATGACCTTATCAAATGTACAAATTATAAATGGCATGTAAATAGAGATTTTCCATAATCCTTGTATATTGTCAAAGAAAAATATACCTTTATTGAGTCTTTATAAGTTATTCATGTGTTACTATTTTATTGGTTCTTATAGTTTTTAGATTTAATTTAGTTTGTATAAGATCCTACCACATATAAATAATAGGCTTGTTTAGACTTGTGAGCCAACTCAAGCTCAATAAGTGAAGCTCATACTTATGTATATATAGAGAGAGACAAAGTGAAAGGGTATGGGAATAAGATGACCCTTTATTAAACAAGGGATTTTATGCTAGAGTTTGGGATCGTGCTTTTAGCAAGCCAATCCAATCTCGAGTAGATCACAAGCGATTTGTCATGGTTACACCCCTAATTTCTTCTATCTATGTTATTATATACCCAATTTGAAAGTATCAAAATAATCAAAACTATATTTTAAATAAATACGTGAAAACCATTTTAATCAATTATTTGCTAATAAGTTCAAAGTAAATGGGTTTAGGGTACTCGGGGTACCCTTGAGTACCCCATTCGGTTCGGCAACACCATCGCAGGCGGCTCGGCTTGGAAATCGGGTAGTGAGAATTGGGTACGAGAAACCAATTGTGAATGTTGGGGAAACTCATTGTGAATGTGGGGGTGGCGATGAGGTGGTTGTCCCTCATTGGTTGGTGTCATTTGGGTACTTCTTCATATGGGCCCCTACCAAATTGGGTACCTTTCCATGGATTTGGTTAAAAATGATGTGGTTGTCCCTCATCGGTTAATACCATTTGGTACTTTGCTTTTTGATTGATTTAAAAAATTGGTGGGGACCATATATAGAACAATGAAAGCCAAATTTCATGGATAGGATCTAATCAAGCCAACCCATTTATATGTTACTCAAGATCGGTTTGCTAAAATGGGGACCATATATAGAACAATGAAAGCCAAATTACATGGATAGGATCTAATCAAGCCAACCCATTTATATGTTACTCAAGATCGGTTTGCTAAAAGCTTAAATCAAGTCAAGCTCGAGCTTGAATAGGCACAAGATCCTATACAAGTTACAAACGTATCATTTATGTCCTTTTTATACAATATATACATTGATGTTCTGAAAAAAAAAAAAAACTATATGTTAAATGTATATGTTTACGTAGTAATTGTTATCATATATAAAATTATAATAAAATAATCGGTTCTTGAAAACTACTTATGAGCCGAGTTTAAGCTTTAGAAATAGAGCTCGAAACGAGTTGTACTCAAAGTCGAGCTCTCATAGTTAAACGGATCGAGCTCCCCTCATTTACACCCCTTTTCATAGATAACAATATTCTGCTAGGGAGACACTAGATATGGCATTAAGACCCAAGGAAACATTTATTACCTTGTGCTCCAAGTAACATAACTAAAGCCGACAGATAATAGGAAGTAACACAAATCTTTGGTTTGTCAAAGCTCAAAAAGGTATTCTAAAGATGCATACTTTGATCATGTAACTTACATATCAAAATTATCAACATTACAATCTATAAAGCATCTCTAGCACGCGCACCCTCCACCTTGCTGCTCTGACTGCGAAGCGTTTCCTGAAGATTTCAAGTTCACATCAACCATGTCTTCTTGTTTTGTGGAAGAAAGAGTCTCCATCCCTGGTAATGCAGCAGCAATCTTTCGGAACAAAGGCTGTATCATATATGACAAATGTTTTTTTTATGAGAGATTGTTTGACTTTGAGTCAACCATGCTAGTGTTCACAAATCTTTTTGGGCCAGCCCGACCCACACTAAAAAGGCATCTATTTTGACCCATTAGCCAACCTGATATATTAAGTTATACACCCACCCATTTACCACCAAATGTACAGGCCGGTGAGTACAATTATATGGATGTAAAGCATGTAACTAAAAAATCAGTTTTGCATACAAAAAAATGATGGTAAGTTGGACTTTTATAGGGTAACAATGAGAACACATTACAGGAAAATTCACACGAGTGTATATAAAAGGTAAGAGTGTAACCTTGATATTGAATCCAGCCTTTGCACTGGTTTCTATGAACATGACGCCGAATTCACGAGCTTTGCCATCTCCTTCTTCAATTGAAACTTGCCTGTTTCATCATCAAGTAGACCGGTATCACAATTACATCAAGCACAGGTCAATCATGTTGGAAGTCCGCCTGAGTGTATATTTAATGCTCTTTATTTACGCTTTAGATTATTATTATTATTATTATTATTATTTTTCTCACCATTATCATAAAAAAAACATTTGTAATCATTATTAATTCATCAGCTATTAAAATCAACAAAAGGAAGAAACAAAGTTCTCCTGGTTCATCCCAACCCACCCGTCCTGTTTTGACTTGTATTAAAAATGACTCGTTCTGACACGAACCCTTTTTCACTCATCACCCAACCCGCTCATCTTGCCACCCCTACCAAACAAGATCGGCGGATAAAAGATTGGCTTATAACTAACTAGTTTCACAAAAACTAGCAGCTTTTAAAGCATAGTAGAGGTTACATCTTTTAACATCAAACCTTTTGTCAACAAGATCGGTTTTGTTTCCAACAAGGACTATAATGACATCAGTGCCTCGCTCTGTACGCACTTCTTCTATCCATTTTGCAGTGTTCAAGAATGACTGTCGATCTGAAAAAATAACAAATCCGATACAGGAAATGATTTACAACAGAACAAGTATACGTTGTACTAGTTTCATGTGTACGTGTGTTTACTCATAAAGATTCAGATGCATGCATAAAAAAATAGATAGCATCAACAGAGTCCTCGTCAACCATTTGTAAGACAACAAAACCATCTTATCAACTGATAAGATTAATTCTTGTGCCTAAAAAAATTAAGAACATTTTGATTACACGTTAGGCACCTTTTGGCCCGTTCTTATTGTTTCAGTTTTAACTAATTGCCTACATTTGACCAGTTGTCATTATCAATATATTGCCATTACCATTGCCACCTGAAGTAACCCGCTTACATATAAATGGGTTGAAATTGCGACTTCAGAAATGCATCATGAGCTAATAAATAACTTCATTTTTTTCTATGTATCTCAAGTAAGAAACAATGAAACGTGTCTGCGCTGATTAAATATAAACTATCTATCCAAAGAAGAAAAACATGACAGAGATAATTTGTGACTCACTAGCAACATCATACACAATGACCGCGACTGATGAATCTCTTATGTAGCTTGGAATGAGACTCCTAAATCTTTCCTGCCCAGCAGTATCCCTGAAAAATGTTAAGCAAACATTAAAAAAAGGATTAACCAGATATTTTACTTGATTTCAGGGGCAATTAGAAAAGAAGAAGCTACAAGTACCAAATGAGAAAACCTACCAAAGCTGTAACCGAACTGTTCTATCTTCAAGGTACATAGTCTTTGACAAGAAATCTATACCAATGGTAGCCTGCAGTTATTATCCAAACATATGTAAGTCCGGTCTTCTATCAAATGTAACATAATTCTGCAACCGTTGCTATAAACAACATCTACCAGAAGACAACATTTGAACAAATTCTCTCAAACATGGAATCAGTTAGTATTCTTATCAATCTATTCTAACAAGTCTGTCAGAAAATATTATTTGCATCATTTATCAACTAACCGCATACATGCATATTTGTGGTCAAAACCATAGTTATTAAAGGCGCTAGGCGCACTCAAGGCGCATAGGTCTTGCCTGCGGCCTAGGAGCAAAGCGCAAAAAAAGCGAGGGCCTGAGAAAAATAAAGCGCATAATGAAAAAAAAATTCAAATATATTATGTATTAGAAAAAGAATACTATTCTTTGAATAAAATAACCAAAATCTATTATATAACACTTTATATCATCTATTTAGTACAAAAAGTTTTAAAATATTAAGGTATTAGTGTAGAAAAGTAGTTTTCCTTAGATAAAAGAAGAAATCTGGCTAGAATCTTGTCGGAATTTAGAGAATGTGCGCCTAACCATCACCTGGAGAATTAAAGCGCAATTTCTTCGACTTAAAGCGCAACTGACTCGCCTCGCCTAGGCGCAAGAGGTGATGGCTTTTAACAACTATGGTCAAAACAATAAAGGGGTTTGGCTTTTCATTTTAAATCCAAATATGTTATGATTGTGACTTCAGTATTTAATGTTTTGGATAAACACATTCTACTTCTAATCATTATTTACTTAGGGTATCCAACTTCGAATAACCGGTTTCACACTAGCTGCAATATCACAAGCCCTGTATCTTTTTCTTTTACAAAAATAAACATTTATTTTAGTCATTTCATATATTGATTTCTTAAATATTATCAACTCAAGCACCATTACCTACAGCCTATTACAGCTGATTATCTAATTATCATCATTCAAAATCACAATATTCTCCAATTCTTATAAGATTCCCAAAAAAATCAGGTGCTTAAACCATTAATCAACTATTCAATTCATCAAAACAATAACAAATTCATTAACCTAACATCGATCAGAAGTTAAATCTTGTACGTAACGATCACGATCCGATCATCCGTCATCAATTGCATACAATTCAGAAATAAATCAACAAGAAAACGATTAAAAAAAGAGAGAGAGCGGAATGAATTATACCTGATAGGTGGTATCGAATTTGTCGTACATGAATCGGGTAATGATGCTGGTTTTGCCGACGGATTGATCGCCCAAAAAGACAAGTTTGTATTTGGCAAGAGGTGACACACCCGCCATTATTATTCAGGTGTTGTTTCTCTCGGCGATCAGATCAGATCTGAATCTGTGAAATGTTAGAAAGAGAGAGAGAGAAGTCCGGAGGAGAGAGAAAGAAGAAAAAAAATATGATATGAAATGGGTTTGGATTTTCAATCGGGTTGGATTTATACCACACGGAGAAGAAACCGCCAAGGTGACGAAGATCGCATCATTTTTTACATGATTCTTATATGATTTTAGTAACAGGATCGCCCGCGTGTTGTGGCAGGAGCTACATATTGTATTGCGATACTCGTTTTTTTTTTTAGTTTCTTATTCGTATAATATTTATTATAGCTTCATTGTGATGGATATATGTCAAAAACGAAGTAATCGGGTAATCCATTTCATTGTGTTGTGTATGGTTCAGTCGGTTCGGTTATTTTGCTCGTCCGAAGCCAAAACCAAAGTCATCAGTTAGTTTATTTTATTAACTAATCGGTTTTCGGTTAATCACTTCGGTTTATTCGGTTAGATTGACGGTTTTTTTGTTTGTTTCATTTAATTTCAGTTAATAGCAAAAATCAAACTTGAGCCAAAACTTTTGCTTAAGAATATATGAAATTGATATATAAAATACATGAAATGAAAGTATTAATATATGAAATGGAGATATATAAATTTTATGAACCGGAGGTATAAAAGCTAGAAATACGTGAAAATATGAATGATTCGGTTTGGTTCAGCTAATTTTGGTAAAACGAGAGTACAAAAAATTGATAACTGGATGTTGATTAATTTGGTTTTCAGTTAATTCCGCTTTTGGTTTATTTCAGTTCAGTTTCGTCTGTTTTTGATTTGGTTTGGTTTAGGTTAACGATTTAGTTATTGCTTACGGATAACCAGTTTTGGTTAATAACCAATACTAACGCGAGATGCGGCCGGAAACACAGACATTGCCACGGTGTGCATTGTTCTGTTGGATAGATTATTATCCTCAACCGAAATCGAGGTTATCGGTTAGTCTATTTTATTAATCAATCTGTTTTCAGTTAATCGGTTTGGTTTATTCAGTTAGATTGATGGTTTTTGGTTTGATTCATTTAATTTCGTTAATAGCCACAACCAAACTTGGGCTAAAACTTTTTATTAGAAATACATAAAATTTAGGTATAAATACATGAAATGATATATATATATACATGAAATGAAGGTATAAATACATAAACTTGGTATTTAAATATGAAATACATGAACTAAAGGCATAAAAGCTAGAAATATACGAAAAATATGAATGGTTCCATTCAGTTAATTTTGTTTAAATGAGGGTACAGAAAATCGATAACCGTTTTTGGTTAATACGGGGTTCGATAAATCAGTTTTTTGGTTGATGTCAGTTAACGATTCAGTTATTACTCACCCTTAGACATTGTTAATCACGTAACATATCCTTTTTTGATTAAAAAACTGTAGTAACACTATACTCAAATTAAAGAAAATCAAATACTCGTTTATATGGGTAATTTAAAAAGAATATATATATATATAGGTCGGGATTTAGAGAAAACGCTCAAAAGTGTGAGAACGCTTATAAAACGTCCGATCAAAACAATCTATGGACTAGATTGGCGATGTGACTTTTTCGTAAATAACACGAATTCTATTGAGTGGACGCGCTTCATTAAGGGTAAAAAGGTCTTTACACTTCTATACCAAAACGCCAAAGAAATGAATAAAACGCCATTACTGGCCAAAACGCATCCCTATATAAACAAAACATTCTCATACATAAGAACACAACTCCCCCAATCTGAAAAACATTCATCTTACAACGCCAAAAATTCCAAAACATCAAACACACCTAGTAAAAAACGCCATGTTTTACTATATACCAATCATCTTAGAAAACGCCAAATCTCTCAAAAATAAAAAATTTTCCAAAAAAAATGGACGTTTCTTTCAGATACACTATTTCCTCAGTAAAACGCCAAAAATGCCAAAAAAACGTTTCTTGTATATTCAATATTATTCTACGCGAAGTTTCGGAGAATGCAATTTTTCCAGAGGTGTTGTGACTCAAATAACATTTTGCTGAATGAGATGGACAAAACTTCAAGAAAAAGATACTGGTGTCAGACTTATGTCAGTTTTTGTGTTTTGTTATTGATGAATAATATAATGGCATGAATAGACGAATGACACTGATGAGTGGTTTGAAGATACATATTCAAACAAAAAACTCATGTCATATTGTCTTTCCAAACGGCCACAAAAACACGAGCATGACAAAACCAAACCACCAGTGAACATTTTTCAAAGTAAAAAGAGAATGATGACAGTGAAGATTTCGAAGATGAATTGTTTCTATTTTCAGTTTTTTAATTTCCCTTTTCTGTTGTTTAATATGTATTTTTCGACTAAAAATAAAAAAAGTTTAATAAAGAGCCAAAAAGTCATAAACATTGGGAAACGCCATAATGCAGTAAAACGCCAAAAACTCCCAACCTATAATAAAAGTAATTTGGAGAAGTATTATTAAAAGTTAAAAAATGAAAAAAACGCCAAAAACTACTTAAAGCCATTAAAAAAACGCCAAAGTTGGAAGATGGAATGTCTATGACCATAAAAGCTCATAAAAAGCTGAACAAAAAACAGTAAAAAATAGACACAGTAAACGAAATGACGGCTACTTTATTAATATCATTTATTATAAATAAAAATCCCGCCTAAACTACGCGCCAAAAACATCCTATAAGAGAGACGTCTCTGCACAATCAACTGATCACACCACCAAAAAATAAACGACATCTTTCCAAGAAACCATTCACTTTAAAATGCCAAAAAAGATACTTAAAAAGCCACAGATGCGGAACCTCATTTCTTCTATATTGAGTATTGTTCTAAATGAAGTTTCACTGAATGGATTCTACTCTGAGGTGGGTATATCTATAAGCTTTTGCTGAATGAGATGGACAAATATTCAGGAAAAAACGAAGTAAAAAAGACTTTTACCCCTTAATGAAGACGGGCGTTATGTAGGAAAATAAGGATCTACACAAGGTATTCAAAACAGGTTCAAACGCCAACATGGTTAAAGTAGAAGAGGCTGATGACAGTGAAGATTTGGAAGAGAAATTAGATTATAATTTTTTTTTTCAATTTCTATTGTTTGTTATCTAATTCTCTGATTTTATTATCTAATTCTCTACTTACAAAAAAAAATTAATATAAAACGCCAAAAACATAAAAACGTCTGACAGTGTGAAAACTGAGAGAACGGATGCTAGCAAAGCACGATGTTGCTATAAAACGCCAAAAACGCAAAACAAGGTATTACTGAAAAATCAACACTAATTCATAGATGAAATTGAACGAAACAATAATTGCTAAACAGTAAAATAAAAAGACGGTACCATTATTGCCAAACATTTATTATATTAAAAGCCACTACATGGAAAACTGAATTTATTTATCTTTTCAAAACACCATAATTGTCTGTCACATTATAGACCTGAATTCTACTTTATATAATAAACATCAAGAAAATTACTGATGTTTTTTAAATCATATACATGCATCCTGATTTAGAAAAAAAACAATAAAAACGCCAAAACATACTTAAAACGCCAAAATGTTTACTATGATCCTGATCTACAAACAATAAAACGCCGTGTATTTATTAAACGCCAAAAAATGGAAACGGGATGTGACACGCGTTTAAAAAAAGAAGTATGAAAGGACCAAAAAGCCCCTCCGCCCTTCTCTATGTCGCGTGACACGTGTTGGGCCAGGAAGCGTTCTCACCGTTCTCACACTTTTGAGCGTTTTCTCTAGAACCCGTTTATATATATATATATATATTTATATAGGCTAAAGATAAATAGAAAACCACTTTTATTAAGAAAACCCGGGAAACTCAAAGCTCCCGACTTTTTTTTTTTTTTTTGAAAAAATTACCACACGTAATATACATGTTTTTAAGAGTTTTGGGCAAAAAAAATCGAAAAAGCGCAGAAGGATTATTTAAAAAAAAAATAAACAAATTTCAGCAACTTTGTTGACTAACACGTGTTAGGCAAAAAATGCTGAAACTTGTTTATTTTTTTTTTAAAAAATCATTCGGCGCTTTTTTGTGTTTTTTGACCCAAAACTCTTAAAAACATGTATATTACACGTGTCATTTTTTTCAAAAAAAAAATGTCGGGAGCTTTGAGTTTCCCGGGTTTTCTCAATAAAAGTGGTTTTCTATATATCCTTACCTTATATATATATAGGACAAAGATCCGTTAGGAACCACCCTTTATTGCGAGAACCGCGAGAACCAGTGTGAACACAAACAGTAATTCCTAAAAAAATCTAAAAAACGTCCAAAAATTTTATTTTATTTCTATTTTTTTTTGAAAAAATCGCAATATTTTGTTAATAAAAAAAATTCAAAAAAAAAATTTCGAGTACCAGTTATCTATGCACATGTGCATATGTATTGTTTCTTTGTCAAATTCCGTAATTCATTACAAATAATAGTCAATTGCACTTTCATTTACACTACCACGTGTAATACACTACTTTTTACGTTAACAATGTTAGAAATGCACATGTGCATCTATATGTATCAACAGGAAATAAGATGTTTTGGTACACTACTTTCTCTTTCATCTATCATTCCATCCATAATACACAAGCATGCACATGTGCATTTTTGTCATTTCTTTGACAAATTCCGTAATTCATTATATATATTAGACAATTGCACTTTCATTTACACTACCATATGTAATACACTACTTTTTACATTACCAATATTAGAAATGCGCATGTGCATTTATATGTATCAACATGAAATAAGTTGTTTTGGTACACCACTTTGAATACACTTTCCCTTTCATCTATCATACCATCCATAATACACTACCATTACCTCCTACCATCCATAATACAATACCATTACCTCCTACCATCCATAATATAATACCATTAACAATATTTTCACTTTATTACATGTATGTAAACACCATTTATACCATCCAATCAACATATTACATAAAAAAATTGACAACTATAACCAAACCATCAACCACTAGATATAACTAACCAAAAAACATGTATATGGGCCTACTTCTCCATTCAAAATCACAAACTTTTTGTACCAAAACACGTTATATCATGGTTATACCTAATTATGCACATGTGCATTTTGAATATTGGTAATGTAAAACGTAGTGTATTACTAATGATATTGTAAATTAAAGTGCAATTGTCTATTCCAGATAACGTATTACCGAATTTGTTGAAGTAATGATACATATGCACATGTGCATGGATAACTGTTACTCGAAAAAAAAAGTTTTTTTTTTATAGTAACGAAATATAGCGATTTTTTATTAAAATAAAAAAAAAAAAAAAATTTTGAGTGCTTTTTTGATTTTTTTAGATTTTATTTTGTGTTCACATTGGTTCTCGCGGTTCTCGCAATAAGGGTGGTTCTCGCATGAACCTTACCCTATATATATATATATATATATATGGGTAAATTACACTTTTCGTCATTTATGTTTGTATCAAATTGCAATGGATGACCTTTAACTTTAATAATTACAGTCACAGTCATTTGTTTGAAAAACATATCACACCCTATGTCCTTTACCACAAACGAGGTTAAAATTTTCAGTTAAATACAACATGTGCCTTGCACATGAAGGTAAGTTAGTAATTTTACTAATATATTTAAAATAGTAAAAAATAGTTTTACCAATCCATTTAAAATAGTTTTTTTACCCACCACCCGCCACCAACAACCCACCACCGTCGCCACCACCAACAACCCACCAGCCACCATCACCTACTGAAATATACGAACTTGATAATTCTTAAGCTGATTACATAATGTGCCAATTAACCAAAATATATAAACTTCATAAATCCTACCATAGACCCAAAATACATCAAAGAATCATAATGCCTGATGCAACAATTAGTATAGAAAAGTAATTGTGCGAACCCCTACTTATTAACCAAAAACAGAATTGAAATTCTACCATTAATTGCATAAAACAATATTTATCTTATCAAGAAAATTTAGATAAGATGAATTATCAGAAGCTTAGGCTTTCGATCCTCTAAAATCCAACATCCTCATCAAACCTTAGCCCCAAATCCTCATTAAACCCTAACCCCAAACCATTGGAAGAGAGATACATGTACAGATCCAATGGATTTCGTCAAGTTCTAGCCCCAAATCTGGTGGATTTCGATTCTGGCAAGAGAGAGAGAAGTGATTTCAGATCTAGTCTCACTCTCTCTCCCCCACTTGATTCCAATCTCCTTCACCCCATCTTTTTTCTTTTTTCAATCCAAGCATGTTCACCGGCCACCTGATTTGTTCACCCTCTCATTGTTCGATTCAAACATGTTCACCACCTGAACTATGTTGTTTACGATTAGAGAGAGTAGAGATGAAAATATGTGAGAATATGGCGGCGGTGGTTGCTTGGTGCTAGCGATTGTATGGTGAAAGATCTTGGTGTCGTGGTAGCAGGTTATGGTGGGAGAGAGGGTGAGAAAAAGAGAGAGAGAAGAGGGTTATGGATTGTTTTATATGCATTGTTATATAGAGAAATGATCAAATAGGAAGTTTATTTTAGCTAGGAAGGATAGGAAGCAATAGAATTAGGACATGTTACAAAATTTAAAATAAAGAGGAAAGGATATTTTAGTCAATCTTATCCTTTCTTCTTCCTTTTCAAAACCCAGTAACTTTAAAACCCACAATTTTCAAACGCACCATCTTCAAGCATTTCTTCACTTTCTATCTCAATAATCACTACATTATAGTGCGATTATCGTCACCAATCAATGATTCAAACACCCGATCAATGTGTTCTTCATCTTTTTTGAAGAAAACCCATTTTAATTTCATACAAAATCTCGTTTTTTTCGGTGATTTTGAAGATAATCACTCGATCCGTTCGATTCGAGCGCTGATAAGTGTTTCAATCATTCAAAATTCGTCAATTATTGAAGAAATCACTTCGATCCATGTAAGAAATTCTTTAATTTCATTTTTACGATATGGGTTTTTGATTTAGTCATCGCGTTTTACGATCTTGGCGGGGGTCCAGGGGCAGCGCCCCTGGTAGCGGGGTCCCAGGGGCGGCAGCCCCTGGCGGGGTCCAAGGGGCAGAGCCCCTGGCTGGGGTTGAATTGCCTCTGGAAATTGCATTCGTAAACTGCATTGGTTCAGACAGTTCACAGCACAGACAATTCACAGCACAGAGAAAACTATTGTCATGGTTCAATGCGTTTTAGAGAGAACACATTCTTTGGTGTTTTTAGGCAATTGCGTTTTAGAACTAAAATATTTTTATGTGTTTTCTAGCCATTGCGTTTTAGAAAAACACATTCTTGAAGTGTTTTTGGTGCATTGCGTTTTAGGTAAAACACTTTTTAGGTGTTTTCAGTCCATTGCGTTTTACAGAGAACACTTTCTTTTGTTTTTTTAGGCAATTGCGTTTTAGAATGAGTCATTTTTAAGTGTTTTCTGGCCATTGCGTTTTACAAATAAGACATTTCTTTGTGTTTTTTGTGCATTGCGTTTTAGGTAAAACATTTTTTTATGTGTTTTAAGTCCATTGCGTTTTAGAAAACAGACATTTTAAGTGTTTTCTGGCCATTGCGTTTTAGAAATAAGACATTTGTTTGTGTTTTTTGTGCATTGCGTTTTAGGTAAAACACATTTTTATGTGTTTTTAGTCCACTGTGTTTTAGAAAGTACATTTTCTTTTGAGTTTTTAGGCTATTGCGTTTTAGAAATAAGACATTTCTTTGTGTTTTCTGGCCATTGCGTTTTACAAATAAGACATTTCTTTGTGTTTTTTGTGCATTGCGTTTTAGAAAAATGTCATTTTTAAGGTTTTTTTTTCATTGCGTTTTACGTAACTGGGGTTTTTCTATTGCGTTTTACGCAACTGGGTTTTTAAAAAAAATTCGAAAATATAGCAATAGCATACTCGTTTTAAAGATAAAAAACGCTCATTTTTTGGTGCAATTTTTATAAAAAATAATGTTGTATGAAAGAGTTATTAACGTTTATAAAATGGGGGGAATTGGAGGAGAGAGAAACTATTGGCTTGTATTGACTAGAATACCTCTAAACAAACTCACGCGCCTCTTTTATTCTCTTTAATTTCCCTGATTTAATTTTAGCCCTTGATTAACTAAATGGATGGTCAAGATCACTTCCTAGCCTTCTTAGCCAAATAAACTTGCTATCATATCTCCACCCTTGTTATATATTACATTTTTTAAATTAAATAGATGGGTAAAATTACTAACTTAACCTCATGTGCAAGGCACATGTTATATTTAACTGAAAATTTTAACTATGTTAGTGCTAAAGGACCTACGGTGTAATGATTTTTAAAAAGAAAGGACTGTAAGCGTAATTATTGAAGTTAAAGGGTATCCACTGCAATCCGATACAAACATAAAGGACGAAAAGTGTAATTTACCCTATATATATATATATTAACGTACCAAAAGGTTATGACCTTTTAGAAATCGTGAGGGTGTGGTTTTTTTATAAGGGTATAAAGTGTAAGTACTAACTAATTGTCTATAATTTTGTTAAAGATGAGGGATTTAAAGTATAAGGATAAATTACACTTTTCGTCCTTTATGTTTGTATCGAATTGCAATGGATAGCCTTTAACTTTAATAATTACAGTCACAATCCTTTATTTGAAAAACTCATTACATCTTTCGTCCTTTACCACTAACTAGGTTAAAAAATTAAGTTATGTCTAATCATGTGACTTGCACATGAGGGTAGATCGGTAATTTTACTTATTTATTTAAAAAATAAAAAAAATTATATAATACACACCCAACTCTCAGCTAATCTCATCTTTCAACCAACCTCACCACCACCAAATTCAGCCACCGCCACCGAATCGAGCACCACCACCACCGTATCCCAGCCAACACCACCGAATCGAGCCCCACCACCACCAGCCACCGTAAACTAGCCAACGACGGAGACGAAGAAGACGATCCAAACTACGACGTTCGCTCCAAATCCGTTACCGAATGAACATCCTGAGCAAATCCGTTACCGAATGAACAATCTGAGCAGAAGTATTACTTTTTGGATTCTTACCTATCACACCATTTGGATTCTTACTATCACACCTTTATCCAAATAAATAGTCATATTCCAATTAGCTGATAATTGATATTGAGGTAACTGTTGACCAGATTTTAAACTCTTAAACTCTTGTGTTCTAGTGATTTCAATAATCTGGTAAACTTGCATATAAATCAAACTAAACAGTTAATAATTCTAAACATGTAAACTAATAATTAAATACCAATAAATTAAGCTCTCTTGACTCCTGCTATTCACCCCTTCAACTTTCACTTTCTTTCAAAACAACCCATTTAGTACTAAAACCTTCAGTAACTTTGGTTTGGTTAAACTTCTAAGACACATTCTTCTGTATTTAATATTCTCTATTTTACAGGTACCAGTCTTTACAACCGATTCAGGTTCTGTTCAACGCGTTCAGAAACCAATCCTCCGATTTCGTACTGTTTTCCATCAAGGATCCGATCGAAGAAACCGATTCAGGTTTCGTCGGAAAAAAAAACAACCGTAACCGTTTTCCAGATCTTCATCGGTCGTAACGGAAAAAAACAACCGTAACCGATTCAGGTACCAGTCTTTACAACCGATTCAGGTTCTGTAAACGACGCCGCTGCGGACGGTAACGATGAGGAAGATGACGATCGGAGCAGAATTTTGGAGAGGCGGCGAGTTAGGTGGTGATTAACGAAATCGAATTTTGGGATGTTGGTTGTTCTAGGGTTCATGGTGGTGATGGGGTTTGGTGGTTATTGCCAGATCTAGATCTGGTTGTTTAGAGAGGGAGAGAGAGGAACTTATAATGTTTAGAGATTAGAGAGAGAATGAAATTTAGGTATTATTTCTTTTTGTTTGTTAAAATATATTTTAAATGATTTGGTAATTAGTAAAAAGACTGAATTACCCTTATGTGACTAAAGTTGATTGAAAATTTTAACCAGGTTAATGCTAAAGGACGAAAGGTGTAATGAGTTTTCCATATAAAGGATTGTGACTGTAATTATTGAAGTTAAAGGTTATCCATTGCAATTTGATACAAACATAAAGGACGAAAAGTGTAATTTACCCAAAGTATAATCTAGATGAGAATATTAAATTGACGATATTTAATCACTTGACATTCCGTAGCTATTAAACATTCTGGGATAATGACAAAGTACATTAGGCTTTAATCTCTTGTACACTAAGACATCATCTACTTGTACCTTTTAATCCATGCGTCAATACTGATCAAGACAACTATTGAAACGTCGACAAAAATGAGTCGGTCGTCACGGTACTTTTGGATTTTTTTTAAAAACATTATAGATTATAAGATATGGAAAGAATATGTAAAAGAATTATAAGTTTGTTGTAGAGAAAGAAAATTGTAACTAATTACCTATGATTATGTTAAAACTCAGAGATTTAAGTGTAATAAAATGAGGGACTAAAATATAATTATTGTTTAAAAGACCAATTTCCCCTCTAAAAATCAGAGTATTTATAAATTAAGAGAGAAAAAGTTCTTGTTTTTTGGGTATCTTAAAATATATTTGATTTGGGGATTAGGATCAAATACAAGGGATCCTAATTATAAGAAGTCTAAGAAGGATTTATAGAGTGACAAGTGTCCAATAACCTAAATAAACCAACTCCACAAAAAAACCCCACTAAAAAAAAATAAAAAAAAAAACCTTAAACATCCAAAACACCAACCCCCCCCCCCCCCCCCCCACATCACCCACCCCAATTTTTTTTTAGGTTTTTTTTTAGTTTTTTTAAGGTTTTTGGGGGGTGGGGGGTGGGGGGGGGGGTGAGGGGGGTTAGGTTTTTTTGGATTTTTTTTTGGTGAGGAATAGTTTTTTTTTTTTTGCCGGGGGTGGGGGGGTTAGGTTTTTTTTTAGGTTTTTGGGGGGTCGAGGGTTAGGTTTTTTGGGGGTTTTTTTTTGGTGAGGTATAGTTTTTTTTTGTTTTTTTTCGGAGGGGGGGGGGGGGGTTAGGTTTTTGGGTGGTGGTGGGGGTGGGTGTTTAGGTTTTTGGTGGTGATGTAGTGGGTTTAGTTTTAGGTTATTGGACACTTGTCACTCTATAAATCATTCTTATAGTTTTTACAATTAGAATTTTTTTGTAGAATAACTTGACCCTTGATTTGGTATATGTTCTTTTTTTTTAACCAACAAAACCAATTTATTACTTCACCGAATGAATATGGATACACCAACCAGTTAGGCACTAACACTCACAAAGCAACCCGACAACAGAAAAAAACGACAAACAAAACAAAAGGCAAATTAACCTACATCAAAATGCTTCCAGGCCTCCCAAGATAAAGACACCCTTCCCGACCTGTTGTTGACCAAAAAATAGCCAAGTGCTTTCGTTTCCTCGATAACCTTCGAAACCGTTGGCGTCATGTTGTTGGAAACCGCATCGTTCCTAGCTTTCAATATGCTCCACATAACCGTAAGAACAACCGCTTGGATGGTATATTTACTAACCGTTGACCCTCTCATGAAATGACAAAAGATCCCGAATCTGAAAAGCATATACCGATGGAACCCGCCACCATTGTGCCACAACATTCCAGATAGTAAGACTAAGCGGTATGGGGGCCGGCTTAGGCCCGGCGCCGGTCCCCCACACCGCCCCCCTCGCCCCGTTCCGTCGTCCCCGGCTGCCCACAGACGATTGTGACGGCCTCCTTTCTCCTCTTAGCTCTCACATATACCTATACATACATAGATATATATACATAAAGGGGTTCATCCCCCACCCCCTAGGTCCATCCCCTCCAAGCCATTCCTACTAGGCGCCTACGTGGCGGCCCATCCTCTTGAGGATGGGGCTCTCCATACCCTCTAGTCTAAGAGAGAAGTGACAAGCGGTAAAGATATGGTCGACAGACTCCATCGCATCACCACATAATCTACACCAAGGTTTTTGAACAGTTATGTTTCTGGCCCGTAAAGCATCCGCAGTCCGCAATCTGTTGAGGTACGCACGCCATGCCACGAAGCAGACTTTCTTGGGCACCCACTTATTCTAGCCAAAACTGGCAGGAGGTTGCTGCACAATCGCCTGACCCATCTCCGCTTTTAGATCCTTCACCGCGAAAGTTCTTGACCCGTTTAGAACCCCACTCCACATATCGCTAGTCTGGCCCATAGTAACCACCCCCAACAGACCCAGAAGACCTGCTAATTCTGCAATTTCAGGGGCTATAAAGTGGACCAGAGCCCACTCCCAAACAAACACACAACCTGCAGAATTTTACATATGTTCTTAAAGTAGGATTTTACATGACGTGTGTTGTAGACATGTAATGCATCTATTAAGTAATTTAAAGTATTTGTTCAAAGCTAAAGTAAATTAATATGAATTGTTTTAGGGGGGTCATTGTCCAAAGGATAACCCAACTTATTAAATGTTACGTCGTCTCAGAGTGGTAAGACCATAAAGTAATTCTAATTCATCTATACTATCTATAATAAGAGAATATGGGCTGATGTAAAACTGCCTATGTGTCAACCATTAAGATATGCCACTTGTCACTGCTAATGTCATAATTCATATTTATCTATATAATATAAAAATCTATTAATCGAAATAATAGATTATACATAATTAAAGGGGGGTAATTTGAATTTTAAAAAGACATGGGGAAAATCAAAGATCCGCCACTCTCTCTCTCTCTCTGGCCATCCAGGCGATCCAAGCGATTCAGAAGATTTCTCCCAGATCCTTTCATCAACGCTGCAAATCAAGGTTAGATCATTAATATTTTCGATTGTTGTTTGTATTTTCTGTGATAAATGTTCGAGTATATCGTATTTAGGGCTTCATCTTCTTCAACACACTTCACGTATTTAGGGCTTCATCTTCTTCAACTGCAAAGGTGGAATCAAAACTTGCTGATGCTCGCAGGGAAGGTAAGGTTCACTCAGCCAGCAGGTAAGCTTCAATTCAGCAACTTCGATTAGCCCCCATTTCTTCTCTATTACAGATTTAAGGTTAGAAATCCTCATCTCATATTTTTGCATCAGACATTCATGCTCCTGTTTTCATTGTCTGTTTTAGTTCCCGATCCTGGTGCGTTCAATCTTTCTCCCTCTGGTATCTCTCATCTCACAAATAAGTTACATATCACGTTAATTGAACCTGTAACATATACACAATCAGCCTAAATCGTTCACAGTTTCATTTTTTTATATATTAATTATGTTTCTAGCATTTAAATAGGACTAATTATGTTATTTTGTGTTGTTTTTATTGAGTGGTTGCAGGTAAGATGCAGTTACGAGAGTAGAAAAAATGGTGGAGAAAAGTAAAAGAAGAAAAGCAGAGGTTGTTACCAGATAGTACGCCATCAGCCTACACAAACGCCTTCATAGATGGTAACACTTTAGTTTTTTTCTTTTGAACTTTCACTTATATTTGTTTCTTTTGATTTTTTTTGCCTTTAATTGTGTTGTAAGGATCTAATCAGTGTAATTACTAAATGAAGGGTGATGTATCTTTGTATTTTTTGTATTAAAATACATTTTATATTTGTTAATTGTTATCTGTTTTTGCCTTTTACGCTTTTATGAATGGCAATAGTTTGTTACTTTGTTATGAATCCTATTTAATAGTAGTTGGCTATATAATCTAAGTCTACTGATTGGATGCTGAGATTCATGTAACAAATCCTAAGAACACAATATAGTTAATAGTTATTTTTCATATGAATGTGTAAAATGGTTTGGAACATAATGATGACTACAGTAGTTGCTGGATAATTGGTTTTATATGCTTAATATAGGTTACGGACATAATGCTCTTCTGTTTCATAGTATAGATTCAGTAACGAAGACGATGATGGTGGTGTTTCGGGTAGGAGAAGCGACAATGTTGGTGAGCAGTGGTAAGTTTTTGTTGATTAGGTATTTTATTATTTTTTTCAAATCGGATAAATAGTTAGGGTTCTAAGTTGTAACGCCCCAAAAACTCGAATTTTAATATATGAAGGGTTGGATCGGATCTATGTCGTTAACTCTTTTATCAATCGGCAAACACATCAGCCGCCGTTTTCATAAACCCTAACTCCGGTACCAGCGGTTTTTCTTCACCGGAATCAATGGCGGACTCGTCGGAAAATGTCGTCATCGACAACTCCGCTTCTCCCCTGCTCGGCGGAAGCAGAAACTATTAGCAAAAAGCGAGTTTGATACGGTTACATTTTCAATTTGGTAAGCGTTAACTTTTATTCTATTAGTTACTTTAGCTTTAGTAACTGTTAACATAAAAACGAATATCAATAAATAAAATCTTTATATCTATACATTTCTTTTTAATATGTTTATGGTTTGCATTGTAGATTGCAAGTTTTAAAGATGAAAAGGATAATATTTGTAGGATCGTGTGGCTGACCCAAATGAGTCATTTAGAGAGGTTCTGATCTATTTCAGGTGCGGAAAACAAGAAATAGACTTAGTAACAGCTTGATCTTCACTTAATTCACTGATTGTATTGATCTGACGTTGATTATAATCAAACCTCACACCGGCAGCACTTCGGCATGGAATACAAGGACTGGGTATCTGATTTCGCTCATGGACACCTATATATAGGATCCTGATTTCACCTGAAATGACATGAAGTCATTTGGAGCGGAATCAACTCTTTAGATTCCGGGCGAAATCACTAATACATGTTGCTAGGAGCGAAATCAGCTTCTTAACACTCTAAACATGCTGTTTTCTTGTAAAAACGTGCCCTGGTCTAAACAATATAATCTAAGACTCGATACAAGACGAAATCAACAGATGCATGCACCAACAATATTCCTGAGAGTTTACTATCAGGAACTTTTGCTGATTTACCTGCACCTGAAACCGAATGGGAAGAGATGGCACCGGCACCTATGCCGCGTCTTGATGGTGCTTCAATACAAATCAGTGACCTCTTTTATGTGTTTTCTGGATAAAGAAACCTTGACCATGTAAGTATCAATATTTGCTTCATGCTAAACTGCTTAATCTTTATACAAAACCCATATTTTGTTTGTTTATTTTGTTTTGATTTGGTTAACAGAACTGATACATATTTGCTATTATCACTTTCAAATTTTATCATAGGTACATTCCCATGTTGATGTTTACAATTTCACAACCAACAAATGGGAAGAAAACTTTGCTACACCATAACACATGGCTAATTCCCATTTAGGAATGGCGACCGATGGGAGATATATATACGTTGTTTCAGGGCAACAGGGCCCTCAATGTCGAACTCCTCCTGTAGCCGAAACGTTTGTGCTCAATACTCGAACAAGAAAATGGCAATCATTTCCCCCATTGTCAGAACCAAGGTATGCTCCTGCAACTCAAGTTTGGAGAGGAAGACTTCACGTGATGGGGGGTGGCAAGTCGAATCGCTATACGCCCAGTACAGATCATTGGAGTATTGCCATGAAAAATGGCAAACCGTTAGAGAAAACATGGAGGAAAGAAGTGCCAATTCCTCGTGGAGGCCCACATAGGTAAAAATCAACTAAACTAACTAATAATATGTCCGTATGGAATCCATTGGTTTTATATAACATCTGTGTTGTGTTTTAATAGAGCATGTGTTGCTGTCGGTGATCGGCTGTATGTTATTGGCGGCCAAGAGGGTGATTTTGTGCCTAAACCAGGGTCACCTATCTTCAAGTGTTCACGCAAGCATGATGTAAGTTGAATTTTAAAACTTACCATTGTAAAGAAGTTTATTTTGACTTTTGTGGGTCAAACCTGTTGCTTTTATGATCAAAGTGATACCAAATTCATGAGATTTTGAAGTTCGAATTAGCATATCCGACCTTCAAGATTCAAACACTTATTAATGATTTCTTATAGCAGCAGATTATAAACTGAACTGTTTATAAATGTTCAAAACTTCAGGTAGTTTATAGCGATGTTTACATTTCCTTGCTGCTTGAAACCACAAGTCCTCAAATTTCTTAAACTGCAGTAAGTTTGATATATTTTAAACCTGCGTGTATTATATATATTAACGAGCCCCCTTGAAAACTGTAATGCAGATCTATGTGGCAGGTGATAGAGTTGTTACAGATCCCATTTGCAAGCCCTTCAGCATGGGCAGGCATATATTTTTTCCGGTTATAACAATTCATTCATTCATATTCATAGTGGAGTAGTTGTAAACAGTTCCGGTCAATCATATTTCTAAATAAATTATGTATTCTTTGATCATCTATCTAATCCGTTACATGTTTTCGATCCACTGCACATACAGTTTCGTGACCACAACATCAGGATTTCGTACCTAAATTTCGATCAAGATGTCGATGCTTCATTCTATCTTCGCTAAGGGGGCTTTCAAGGGTTCCAAATGGTAAAACCTTATCTATATGCTTAATTGTGTTTTTGTCTGGATTTACCTTGTGTTTGTTAATTGACAGTGAAATGTTTAGGTTAAAGTTGTTGTAACTATTTGGTTGTGAATTGTTGATTACAGTAAAACGCTTTTGAAGTTGACGATACCGCAGATAAAATTGTTGAGGAATCGTAGAGAAATTCATATAAAACAGATGCGGTGGGATATTGCAAAACTTTTAGAGACCGGTCAAGAAGCTACGGTCCGAATTCGGGTATAATACATGCTTTTGTTTGGACTAGAAAAAGTACATAAAATATTAATTGACCTTTAGTTATGTAACTTATATAGGTAGAGCATATAATAAGGGAAGAGAAAATGATGGCAGCTCAAGAAATTATTGAGTTGTTTTGCGAGCTTGTGGTTGTTCGGCTACCGATTATTAAAGCTCAAAGGTCTGTTTTATTTGTTTCATTTGATCTTCATTTTTTGATTGCGCTTTTTGGTCTTTTCATGGTAGAGTATATTTGAAGGTTTTGACTGCGTTTTGCTGTAGATAATTTATTTTGGGGACAAAGCCATCCCGGAAGAACCGATAGAGTATATTTGAAGGTTTTGACTGCGTTGGCAGCTGCTGTGATCACGTTTGGTTGTGATATGTCTGCTTTGGTGAATCTGAATAAGTTTGAGGCGGAACATATGTCATGGGCAGTGGTAAAGGACTCTAAACCGTCTCTAATGCTATAACAATCATTATGGTATATGCTTTTTTCTTTATATATATGTATATTTATATATAATAGAATAATATATAATAGATTCCTTATATATGTATATTTAAACCGTCTCTAATTCTATAACAATCATTATGGGTTATAAACAGTGTTTGAAACCACTGTTGGGTTAACAACAGTGTTTGAAACCAAGAGTGGTTTCAAACCACTGTTTTAACAACACTGCTTTGACTCAACAGTGTTTTCAAACACTGTTTTTAACCCAACACTGGTTTCAAACACTGATAGATTAACCCAACAGTGGTTTAAAACTTTGTTTTAACCCAAAAGTGGTTTCAAACCACTGTTTTAATAACACTGTTTTGACTCAACAGTGTTATTAAAACAGTGGTTTGAAACCACTTTTGGGTTAATCTGTCAGTGTTTGAAACCACTGTTGGGTTAAAACAGTGTTTCAAGCCACTGTTGGGTTAAAAAGAGTGTTTGAAAACACTGTTGAGTCAAAGCAGTGTTGTTAAAACAGTGGTTTGAAACCACTCTTGGGTTAAAACAGAGTTTTAAACCACTGTTGGGTTAAAACAGTGTTTCTAGCCACTGTTAACTTAAATTACTCCCTGCATAATGTCATGTTTCATGTTTTTTTACTCTTGTCAAAATCTGTCTAAGGCGCGAAGAAGTGTCCATCACAAAAAATCCACAATCTTTTCTTGTGACTATGGAGGAGTATATAAGCGAAGCGCCACGGATGGTACCCGTCACAACAGACGCTTTGGTGCGTGTAAACTTACTATCATTCCCTAAATCATTTATTTAAAATTTAATTATTTTTTAACAATATTGTGCACTTCCAGGAATATCCGGAAAGGCTTATGCTGACTTATAAACCAGAAGACAACAATGAGCCTACTGAAGATGCAAATTCGCTTGTTGAAGCTAAACCCGTGCCCGTATAAGCTTACAGTACTTTCTACAAGTATATCATAAGAAAGAGGCTGAAGAAATTATATTATTGGTCAAATCGATGCAAAAGTTGAAGTCGGAGTCATCATCGCTTCTTGACGGTGATAACCACCGTAGTTACCGGGACCAAGGTCTACCACTGCTATCTCTGTAGTGCTCAGGTACGTCTATCTCTCCTTTCTCATCATCGTCCAGTCAAGTGTGTACGTTGTTTTAGAAGCTGCTTTTTTTTTACTTTCTACCACATATCTTTCCTTGCATCACACTTGAATTCAGGTCTAAAACAATATACAGATACATCTTTGTGGAAGAAAGGAAGAAAGAGAAAGAGAAAGGACGTGTCTCCGCTTAATTGGTTTTGAGCAAGCTTTCTGGTGATTGAACTCCGAATGCTACTAAGGTTTGTGATTGATCTGCTGCGAATGAAGTGAAAGTGATTTTTTTGCTTTGAAACTCATACATATCTGAAGTACATGCTATTATTTGCGATTGCGAAACCCTAACTTTCATCTCTCTTTACATCTTCGCTTGAAGAAAGTGAAGCAAAGTTGCATTGTGTGATTTTGTAGGAAGAAAAAGTGGGATGATTTGCTTGTGGATCACTACAAGGAGAAGAATAGAGTAACCGAGAGAGAATCTAAATAGATAATGACCGAAAAGACTTGCAACTCAGAAGATGAAGAGGATGGTTGTGTTGCTTAATTTTTCTAAATACGTCAAGAGAAAGCTTCTGACATAGGACAATTGAAAACACTTTGTTTTTTGTGTTGCTTTTAGTTTTCATTTGTATGTGCTGCTCCTTGCTAAGGTTCAGCTTTTTTGTTTGGCAATAAAGTTCCGTTTTGTTGGTAAAAAAACGACTCAGCTAAGTGATGAAGATGTATCCCATTGAGATATTGCTTTCTCATATATTGGTGAGATTTTATATGATGTTTTGTTTTCACTGATTTGTTGGAAAAGGATTTGTGGTTATGTATAACCACAAATCCTTCTTGCTGCTAAATTTTTAGTCAATTGGAATCTAATATTTTAAAATTTAAAGTTTAAGTTTAATTTGTATCAGAATATCAATCATCAGATCATACCCTTCAAAAGTTTTCGCATACTTCCGCCATCAAAAGTCTGGAGTGGTCTACATACTGTCTTTAACATTGTTTTATAAAGATATGTAACTAAATACAAACAATTTAAATGATGTATTATAATCTATTTCGATGGTTGTTAAAGCTACCCGTGTGGTCACACGGGCCCTACACCTAGTATGTATTATATCACCAAGGTGTCTAATACTAATAAAAGAGTCTTCTAAATGCCACATGACATTCTCTCATAATAAAAGATTTCACCAAAATGTCATGTGGCAATTTATCATGCTACCTCAACCATTATAAATAATAGGGTAAATTACACTTTTCGTCCTTTATTTTTGTATCGAATTGCAGTGGATAACCTTTAACTTCAATAATTACAGCCACAGTCCTTTATTTGAAAAACTTATTACACCTTTCGTCCTTTAGCGCTAACCAGGTTAAAATTTGGTGTTAAATCTAATCAAATGAGGGCATTATGGTCATTTCATGTTTTTTAACGTTATTAATAAATAAAACTTAAAATAACATATATACATAATACAACTTATTTAATCTCTTTAATCATTTCATCTCATCCCCCTAAAACCCTTTATCTCCTCCAATTACTCACACACTCTCTCCCTCTGATAAAACCCTTTATCACCACCACCATCATCGGAGCTACACGACCACCACCCTTTAAGTCCGCCACTGCCACCGTCTGTAACATCACCACCATCATCATCGGAGCTACACGACCACCACACACTCTCTCTCTCTCTCTAAATCATAGCACCACCACCATCATCGGAGCTACACGACCACCACACACTCTCTCTCTCTAAATCATAGCACCACCGCCGGATCTACAAACACCACCAGCGCCGCCGTTGGCGTTTAGTTCATGGTCTCATCCACAATCGGAGCCCTAGATTTTCTGGATCTACAAACACCGCCAGCACAGCTTGTGACATCACCACCACCATCATCGGAGCTACACCCCCCTCTCTCTCAAACATGCTCAATCGGAGCCCTATATTTTCTGAAATTTCTCACTCAATGAGCTCAAACTCATGGTTCAAGAAGCAATAACCAATAAAGATTCAACCTTTACACTTAATCCAGAACAACCCACTTCAGAAATCACAATTTGGGGGATACCCCTGTTCAAAGTTGAAAGAACTGATTTGATCTTGCCTAAGTTCTTGCGTGCCAGAGAGTTAAAAGTCAAAGATTCTTTCATAATGCTAAAGAACACATTCTTGTGGAGAAAAGCCTTTAGCATTGATGATTTAGTGGATGAAAACTTCAACAATGATCTTGAGTTTCAAGATAAGGAGCTGGTTAGCGCTATAATGTGAATGGTGAGTTTCAAGATAAGGAGCTGTATCAGGGGATGAGATAATGATTGAAGGGGATTAAATAAGTTGTATTATGTATATATGTTATTTTTGGTTTTATTTATTAATAACATTAAAAAAACATGAAATGACCATAATGCCCTCATTTGATTAAATTTAACACCAAATTTTAACCTGGTTAGCGCTAAAGGACGAAAGGTGTAATGAGTTTTTCAAATAAAGGACTGTGGCTGTAATTATTGAAGTTAAAGGTTATCCACTGCAATTCGATACAAACATAAAGGACGAAAAGTGTAATTTTTCCTAAATAATAAGTAAATTAGTTTAAGAACCCACGAGTTTCGCGGGTGGCTTAACACAAACATATAATATCTACTGACATTGAGATGAACTTTGTAGTGAAAGAACTTTTCAATATAAACGTATAAAAATGATACTGAAATAGAAAAAATTATAGATAAATGAGTAGCCCACTATCAAAAGGCCGCCCAAAGGCCCACTACGACAAAACCCGTTTGGATTATTTCGAACTTGAGCCCTCTTGGTATCACCAAGAATATGATATTAATCGATGATGTATCTTACTAAGAATAGCATTGCATATGTTCTCAGCTAATTCCTTTTTAACTCTTGTAAATTAAAAATATAATTTTTACATGAAGATTAAATAGGTAAATTTGGATTAGTATCTAAATGCACAAATTGAACCATTACGAAAATTCCTCTTTAATGTACTCCAATTGCTCAGCCTACCACCTACAGCTTAAAAAAAAGAAATAAATGAGTGAGTTTAGCCAAGATTGTATCACCAACTTTCTTTTTGTTCCAACATATTAAGCAATGTTCTTGTAAATTTTTACATGAATAAAACTAATTATGTGGTCCTGTTCAACCAAAACAGTGATTTTAGAGAGGAATAATGTCAAATCCACGCCTTACAAATTGAAAGAGAGAATGTCTGAAATAATTAACAAATAAATAAGTTATTGCATACCTAAACAAACCTGTTGCAGAAAACTTCCAATTTTTTAACCTCGGCCTTTTTCTTGAATCAACCCTCCCTCCCTCCCTTCGAGTCGGTAAACAACTAAAGTTCTTCAACCTAAAATAAGATGAAAGTGAGTTGAGATTAAAACGATTTCATAAATAATTATTAGATTCATTCATAATCATCTATAAAAGTAAGAGAGTGAACATAAACCAATAGTAATTGCAAAAGTCATTGTTGGTTGGCTGCTTATATAATCAAATTAGAAGAAAAAAAAATTAGTCTTGAAAAATTGCAATATATAATCAAAGATGGTGTATATGGTCATAACAATTCAAGCTTATAGTAGGATTCAACAAATTGAAATATCGAGTGAATGAGTGATGCTATAAAGATCTGCACCATGTCTTTCAAAAAGCATTGTAATTCAATTTTTTCACAACTATAGGTGTAAATATGTCATCATACCTGGAATTCTAGAAAAGGTTGTAGAGCTGAATCAAAGGCACTTTTATTTTTGTTTTGGTTTCACACATCTACAATACTCAAGTTAACTGATATAACGTTTGTGTTCGGAGCTGCATGATGATAGTTAAGTTGATACACTAAACTATAACACTTTATTTTGGAAAGAATCATAGGATGCATTTATGTTGGATACGTAGGCTTACCTGGTTACGTGGTCGTTTAGGTGATGATGCGTGTGAAGTGTGTATATAAGTTTAAATATATTTTAAGCCCTTTTACATTTTTTTTAGCCAAGTTTTAAATTTATAAAACACGATATTTACTAACACTAAACACACATATGGGCAAGTGCACCCATCGTGAGCGTAGTATAGTGTTGGTAAGATACCGAGGTCGTCCAAGGACACAAGAGCTTTTAGTACCGGTTTATCCACAACGTCTAATCAAATAAAAAAGTTAGAAAAAAGGTTTTAAACTAGAAAAGTAAAAACTAACTAAAATGCTGAAAATAAAAATAAAACAGATAGACAAGATGAATCACCTGGCTCCGACTCGTGTATAGTGTAACCTTTGATTATATCCGCACTTTTGCACTTTTTAAGAGATTATCTTTGTTATTGTAATAGGCCCCTCTTTTGAAGGCGACGTTACCCTCGACCCAGTAGTTTGGGTCAGCAAGGATACAATCCTAAAGGGTCAGATTATTGAAAGATAATTAATTAAGTTATTAATGCATATTATGGTAGGCCCCTCTTTTGAAGGTGACGTTACCCTCGGCTAAGTAGTCTGAGTCAGCAGGGATACAGTCCTAAGTAGCCGGGTTAAAGTATTAATAGTAGCTTACATATGAGGGGATCAAAGAGTTTGGACCCCCGCCATCCAATACCGTTAAGTATTGAAGGAGGTCCTACTAAATTTGACCCAGGTCCTTGCAGGATCTATACACTGAACAAGGCAAGACTCTTACCAAACCGTTCCCTTAACCCCCGACCAGATAGTCAACATACCTCCATATAGACCGTGGAGATATGAATGGTGAAAATCTTTTATTTTATATAGACAGTAAAATAATGCCAAGACACCACGGACAAACGATAAGGAAAAATCACCTTCAACATAAGAAACTAGTTATTAAAGTCATTAATACATAACCAAGTAAAAAGTGCGAAAATATTAAAAATAAAAAGTATTACACTAGACACTTTGTCTTCACCAAGTGATGTAAGAGACTTAGGCAAACATGGCCTTGATTGTCAAGAACTCTTACGATCAATCTTGGATCCCGAGATGACTCACACACTCTATGATGGACAATGGATGATGGTGGTGGATGATGGTGTTATGGTGGTGGTGGGTGGTGGGTGAAGTGTGAGAGAGGTGGTGTGCCAAGGGATGCCTTTGAAGTGAACCAAGCACCCCTATTTATAGCCTGCACAAAAGCCTGGACACGGCCCCGTGTCCACCCTTTTCTCTTTCTTCATTAATACAATTTGTCTGCATTAGCTCCACACGCCCCCGTGTCCGCTGGGCACGGCCCCTTGTGCAGAAGTGTATCTGTACTATCAAGATTTGCTCAGATTCTGCGAATCTTTGCGTTGACCACGGCCCCGTGTCCGCTGGACACGCCCCCGTGTTGGGAAATAGAAGCTTCTACAGGTTTGTCTTTTGTGCCTGGGCTGACCATCCTGGACAAGGCCCCGTGCTCGCTGAGCACGACCCCGTGCTGAGCTGGGCACAGCCCCATGCTCAGCTTTCTTCTTGTTTTTGCTTTGGGAGTTGTTGTCAAGGGGTCGGGCATGCCACGTTTCTTCATTTTCTTTGTATTATTGTTGGTTTTGGCTGTATATTTGTTCCTTTTGTTCGTTTAAGCTCATTTGACCCTGTAAATTCAAAAGGAAGACAAAAACACACTTTTTCCAACATTAGTACTAAAAAAGGATTAGTTTTATGCCTCATTTGATGTAATTTATATGTTGCATTTTACACACATCAAATACCCCCACACTTGAATCTTTGCTTGTCCTCAAGCAAAAATCTTTATTATGTGGCTTACACACCCAAATGGAATGGGTAGAAGAGAAGGTTTGGGCTTGTCTTGAGTGTCAGGAATCCAAGATCTTTATTGGGTTTTATTTTTATATTATTTACAATCCTATTCATTACGATTTATTTAGAACGTTTCATAAGAGAAATTACTTATTTGGGCATAACATGCCTCTTTAAAATTTTATTTATATACAAGTTCACATATACCTCACGGGGAATCACTCAACACTCGGCCGAAGATGTATTTTAGTGAATCACTCGAGAGCGGCATGGAACTTACTCCTACCATAAGCTTGCCAAGCAATCAATCCTCCTCCTTTTTAACTATATACCTTTGCAAATATCAAGAGGACTTTTGGGTGAAGGGTTAGGCTTGGGTTAAAGGTAGGTGGTTAGGTTAGTGGTTAGTAAAAGGGCGAAATGCGTAAAAAGCGTCGGTTTTCGTAAGACTTTTTATTTTTGCAATTTTTTTATTTTGATGAAGCCATTATTCAAACAAAGTTATTTTTGATGAACTTGTTTGTTTGTTTTTTTTTTTTTTTTTTTGCTTTATCATCAACAATTTTTTTTTTGAAAAGTAATACGAAAAACCGAGCTTGTTACTAAAACAAAGGGTTAAAAATAAAAAAAAAGTTTTGGTGGGTGAAAGGGTGTTTGTTTTTTTGGTTAAGAAATGAAAAGGTTTAGGCTCAAAGGGGTTAACTAGGGGGATTTTGGGTAGGTGGTAAAAAAAAAGAAAAATAATGGTGTAGAAATAAAAAGGGTTAGTCCTAATGCCTCCGTCATTTACTTACTTGGGTTTAAGTTGGTAAGGACCGGGAATGTATCGTCGTGGCAAGTTCTAAAGTCGTAAGAACCAAGCGGCTATTCACACAAGAAACGAAAAATGAGCATTTAGTTTAAATATATGTATTTGTATGCTCAATAAAGGCTCAAAACTCACTTTTTGTGGGAATAGGTTTTTATGTTATCAAGTATATATAATCAAATTTTAACTAGATTTGTCATGCCATTTCATAATTTTCTTATGTTGGTTCTTTTTATCACGACACGGTCGGTTGTAAATTTGTAAAAATATAACCTTTTTAGAACTTGTTATTCCCAAATTAAACCAAGACAAGTAAAAAAAATGATGGGGTGATTAGCGGTTCCAATAGAGTTTTGTGTAAGGCTTGTTTTTAGGACTTGCAAGATTCAACGTTTTAGCATCCCCCCACACTTAAATTACACATTGTCCTCAATGTGTCCCAAAAATAAGTTTTTCGGTTGATTAAAATGTGTAAAAGTGGGTTAAAAACAAGATTTTATGGTACTGGGTAGCTGAACACGGGGTGGTGTTGGCTGAGCACGGCCCTGTGGTCAGACTGCCAGTATCAAATTTAAACAGAAGGCTGGGCATAGGGGCGTGTTTAGTGAGCACGGCCCCGTGTCCAGTTACCTGAACTGGGCATTTTCTGCAGAACCTCGGGCACGAGGCGTGTTGGGCTGAGCACGGCCCCGTGCTGAACTTGCTGTAATGAAGAAAAATCGTCGGGAGGCTCTGTTTTTGTGTATGGGGTGTTGGTTCAAGCTTCCCTTAGCATCCTTTACCATCCCGAGTGTGTTTTATTCCTGAAAATTAAAACTAAACTAGAAAACATAAAAGTTAAACTAATCTAAAACTAAGGATAGTTCCGCGGAATGCCTCCATGGTGCACCACGTTTATAAGGGTCCTTGGCTAGACCCTCCTTATCGGGTGGTTCCGGCTCATCTTCAATTAGGGGGTCGTCATTGCCGATTGGATATTTCATTGATCGTTCAAGATCGACACACCTTTTGAAGGCCCCTAATTGAATAGGTAGATTGTTGAACTTCCGTTTTTTCAAAGCTTCGTGAGTTTTTACAAAGGGTCGTCCCAACACTAGAGGAGCGTCATCGAGGATGACAAAGTCGGTTGGGATTACCATTTGATTTGTTTGAACCAAGACATCCTCAACTATACCAATTGATTTTATTATTTTCCGATTAGATAGAAAAATGGGTATTTGAAGTGGAGAAAAATCACTAATACTTAATTTTTCGAAAATGTAGTTGGGCATTATGTTAACACAAAGATCTTTATCAATTTTGACGTTACTAATAAATGAATTTTGAAAAAAACATGGAACCGGTGTAATGTTAATTTCAAATGGGTCTTCTTTTATTAGCGAGGTTTGATCATTAGTTAACTTAACACTTACCGTTTCGTCAGTTTTAGTGTTAGTGTTTAGCTCTTTTAAAAACTTAGCATGAGTGAGAACTAAACAATGATTTTCAAAAGAAGGTGACAAGAGATTAATTTCTTCAAAATTAGACTCTTCTTGAATTTTAACGTTGTCGGACTCACCTTTTTCGTTGTTTAACTCATGTGTCGGTTTTTCACTTATTTGTTCTTCCATTTTTACACTTTCAGTTATCTCTTCTTTAATTCTTCTCTTGCGCGGGACTCCTCTTCCCTTGCGCGCGATTCTTTTATATAGCGATCGATAACTCTAAGGTGTTCTAATATCCTATCGGTCACTTCGGTTATAGAAAAAGGATGGGGATTTTCAAAGCTTGAGTCCGGTTGTTCGATCCTTTGTTCCTCTTAATACCCATATGAAGTAGATGGTTCACACCATTGTTCTTCATTGTAGGCATATGATGGATAAGGGTCATAATTTTGTTCTTCATAGTACTCATACGAGGTGGGTTGTTCACGCCATGGTTCCTCATAATAAGCATATGAAGATGGTGGCTCATATCTTGGTTCCTCAAAGTATGAGTAAGAAGGCTCATACCTTGGTTCATCAAAATATGAGTATGAGGGAGGAGGTTCATACCTTTGGTCTTCATAGGATGTGTATAAAGTTGATGGCTCGTACCTGGGCTCCTCATAGTAGGTGTATGAAGTGGATGGTCGATATAAGTTACAATATTGAATCGAGTGCGGGTCACCACAATTAGTGCGATAATTATTCCTATAATCATCATCCTCATAGGTGTAGTTGTAACCTCCTAAGTATTGATCCATAAGAATCACTCAGGAGACCACAACGAAGTCTCGAGATCAGAAAAAAAAAACAGAAACAGAGGCTGGACACGGCCCCGTGTTCAGTGGACACGGCCCTGTGTACAGAATCTGTATCTGGGCGTTTTAATTAAAGTTACTGACTTCGTTGAGCACGGGGGCGTGTTCAGTGAGCACGGCCCGTGTTCAAGCTACTGTTACTGGGTGTTTTATGAAAAATGTGCAGCATGGCCCCGTGTTCAGTGAGCACGGCCCGTGTTCAACTTACTGTAAATGCAAAACTAAACTAAAATGCAGAAAAATGTGCGCGCGTTTTGAAAAAGTTTTGAAAAACTGATTAGGCCGTCGATTTTAAGCTTTCTTAAAATCCTTGTGTCCCCGTCAACGGCGCCAAAAACTTGATGCGTGTGAAGTGTGTATATAAGTTTAAATATATTTAAGCCCTTTTACACTTTTTTTAGCCAAGTTTTAAATTTATAAAACACGATATTTACTAACACTAAACACACATATGGGTAAGTGCACCCATCGTGAGCGTAGTATAGTGTTGGTAAGATACCGAGGTCGTCCAAGGACACAAGAGCTTTTAGTACCGGTTTATCCTCAACGTCTAATCAAATCAAAAAGTTAGAAAAAAGGTTTTAAACTAGAAAAGTAAAACTAACTAAAATGCTGAAAATAAAAATAAAAATAAAACAGATAGACACGATGAATCACTTGGCTCCGACTCATGTATAGTGTAACCTTTGATTATTTCCGCACTTTTGAAATTTTTAAGAGATTATCTTAGTTATTGTAGAGGCCCCTCTTTTGAAGGCGACGCTACCCTCGACCCAGTAGTTTGAGTCAGCAAGGATACAATCCTAAAGGGTCGGATTATTGAAAGATAATTAATTAAGTTATTAATGCATATTATGGTAGGCCCCTCTTTTGAAGGTGACGTTACCCTCGGCTAAGTAGTCCGAGTCAGCAGGGATACAGTCCTAAGTAGCCGGGTTAAAGTATTAATAGTAGCTTACATATGAGGGGATCAAAGAGTTTGGACCCCCGCCATCCAATACCGTTAAGTATTGAAGGAGGTCCTACTAAATTTGACCCAGGTCCTTGCTGGATCTATACACTGAACAAGGCAAGACTCTTACCAAACCGTTCCCTTAACCCCCGACCAGGTAGTCAACATACCTCCATATAGACCGTGGAGATATGAATGGTGAAAATCTTTTATTTTATATAGACAGTAAAATAATGCCAAGACACCACGGACAAACGATATGGAAAAAATCACCTTCAACATAAGAAACTAGTTATTAAAGTCATTAATACATAACCAAGTAAAAAGTGCGAAAATATTAAAAATAAAAAGTATTACACTAGACACTTTGTCTTCACCAAGTGATGTAAGAGACTTAGGCAAACATGGCCTTGATTGTCAAGAACTCTTACGATCAATCTTGGATCCCGAGACGACTCACACACTCTATGATGGACAATGGATGATGGTGGTGGATGATGGTGTTATGGTGGTGGTGGGTGGTGGGTGAAGTGTGAGAGAGGTGGTGTGCTAAGGGATGCCTTTGAAGTGAACCAAGCACCCCTATTTATAGCCTGCACAGAAGCCTGGACACGGCCCCGTGTCCACCCTTTTCTCTTTCTTCATTAATACAATTTGTCTGCATTAGCTCCACAAGCCCCCGTGTCCGCTGGGCACGGCCCCGTGTGCAGAAGCGTATCTGTACTATCAAGATTTGCTCAGATTCTGCGAATCTTTGCGTTGACCACGGCCCCGTGTCCGCTGGACACGCCCCCGTGTTGGGAAATAGAAGCTTCTACAAGTTTGTCTTTAGTGCCAGGGCTAACCATCCTGGACACGGCCCCGTGCTCGCTGAGCACGACCCCGTGCTGAGCTGGGCACGCCCCGTGCTGAGCTGGGCACAGCCCCATGCTCAGCTTTCTTCTTGTTTTTGCTTTGGGAGTTGTTGTCGAGGGGTCGGGCATGCCACGTTTCTTCCTTTTCTTTGTATTATTGTTGGTTTTGGTTGTATATTTGTTCCTTTTGTTCGTTTAAGCTCATTTGACCCTGTAAATTCAAAAGGAAGACAAAAACACACTTTTTCCAACATTAGTACTAAAAAAGGGTTAGTTGTATGCCTTATTTGATGTAATTTATATGTTGCATTTTACACACATCAGTGACGTCAACTGTGGAAGTGTAATAAGCAACCCTAAACCAATATTATAGCTGCTGGAAGTTTCTAATAAAATAAATCCAAAGTATATTAAATGGATATAAGAACTTAAGATGCCTGGGTCATTACTACAATGTAACAACCCGACTTTTTGAAGTCAAAGTCAAAGGAAGAAAAGATTGCTAATTCGATCTGTCATTCCTTGCTTAGTTATTACTTGTACTCTCGAATCTCGTTAATCGATTCTCTAGTTTACGTTATTTTAGTTGTATTATGTGGAGTAACAATGCAATAAACGCAATTAAACGCCAATCTACTTAACGCTATCTCATCGCTATCGCATCGCAACTCGAATCGCAGTTATGGATATAGTTTTATGTGTGTGTGCTATTATGTGTTACTTGTGCATTATTAATTATGTTAAAGGTGTTAATCGCAAACACAATCACAACTCTATCGTAACGCAATCTCATCGCGAACGGGAAACGCAAGATTATTTATGTTGTTGTGTGTTAGTTATGTTATTTGTGTAACTATTATTTAAAAATATCGCATCGCTTATTCGACACTCGCTTAAATGCATCGCAACGCTCAACGCACGGAACAAAGGTCGGAAACCAACTCACCCGAGCCATCTGATCGAAAGGCCCTCCGATCGAATCACTCCCACTGCCTTTCTCTCCTTCCCCTATAAATACTCACCTGTCACATCACTGTTCACGTGATGTGACAGCTCTCCTTCGACCCTTCGCATTCTCAGCCACTTTTCTCTCGATTCCTCGCGATTCTTGTAAGTTTTCATCTCAAATCTTGTACTTTTACAATCAGCACACACTTTCTCATCAATTTCACCCACAAATCACAACTTTTTAACCATGAAATCCACCTGATTTGGGCTGTTATCGAGTGACGTCATCGCGGGCTCATATGAACACCGGAGTATGACCTCATCTCACCAAGAACAACTCAGATCTAAAGGATTTCTACAATATTTAAACACTGATTTCACCTATATCTAAGCATAATCAAAGTTTTTCAAACATTCTTCACTTTTACTTAAAAACCGATAGGATCCGAGCTCGTTCAGGCCTTCTACTCATTTTCTGGTGAAGTGCCGGTCTGAGAACGGATTACTATCAAAGGGACAACTGATTCACGAGTTGAACATGAAACACCGTCGTGAATAGCTGGTTCGGATAGATCGGGGTGATTCCCGTCCGACCGAATAAGTTGGACCTGACGAGGTTTCCGTTGTTTAACGCGTTGTCACACCGTCTCGGTCAAACCGCAACTTTCTAAACTTAACGGATTTTACAAGTTTTCAAACGAACAGGTTGTCGAACGAATTCCCGTCCGATCGGATCACCATCCGATCGAACGACGATCCGAACGGGTGACTTGTGATTTTCAACACTTGAACATTTTACAGAACTTTGAAGGATATCAGTGCCAAACGAATAGTCATCCGATCGGACGACCATCCGATCGAATGACTATCCTACCAGGAGACTTGAACCTTTGTAACGTTCTACTTGGACGGATCACCATCCGAGCGAACGGCCATCCATCCGCATGACCGTCTGACCGGACGGCCTGATAAGTAGAAACATTTCTCATCTTTTAAAATGCTACAACGAAAACTTCAAAGCTTACAAACACATCCTTTCCAAACGAATGACTATTCGACCGAATGGTCATCCGTCCGGACGGTCATCCAATCGGATCATCCTTCATCACTCATCCCACAGACATGCTATTCCATGCACTGTTCAACGCTTATACTGTCGTTATCTGATCAGGCTAACTCTCAAGCGCTCCCTTCAATCCAAGACTGTGTTTATTCCTTAAACACGATCTGTGAGTATACTCGATCCCTTTTTGCTTAACGCACTTTTGGGTGTTACATACGTTACTTATATCAAAATCACATTGACACACAACACAACTACTTTTATACGCTAAACGTTCTACACGTTATACGTGTTATTCGATGAATGCTTGTATGTTATGTTTACACAGTGATTGTTGCCTGACACCTTAGCAACGATAGTACTATAGTTTGGACTCAGCACCTGTCGTGGACAGGGGTTGTTAAGGGTTTTACTTCACATGTCATGGTGGTGATACGTGTTGCGCATTCTACAACTCGCAGTCATGTCTGTGCATATTTCATTGTCGATAGCTTACATGCTTCACTTTTCAACATGTTACGTGCTGGTTATGCGTAAATCACTTTCGCTACTATTATACTATTAAACTTGTATGCTCACCTTTACACTATGTGTATTGACCTATTTTAACGTATGTGATAGTTGTTTAGGATGCTTATGCTATGCTTGCTGCTACGGAATCAAGTTAGGAAGTATAGAAACGTCACATTAATTTCTGAGTTGTCGAAATTTGAGATACTATTTCTGTATTAACTATTTTGCTGAGTATGTTATGGTATGGGACGCAACTTTAAATATTTGGTAATATTAGTTGTTATGGATTTCTCCTGTACAATCTGTTTCGCTCAGTGCCGCGCCTCGATGTTTCCGCCATCGGTTGGGGTGTGACAGATTGGTATCAGAGCCATAACTATAGGGAATTAGGCAAGAGTCGACCTAGTCCGGGTCGATGTCTTAGAAATGACCTAGTCTATAGTCTAAGCACCAACAGACCGCCTTGTGCGAACCCAGTAGGGGTCCTGCACAAGCCTATTTATGTATTGTCTTCTCTCGAACTCATCCTTGCGTGAACACCGCATACTACAGCTTCACGCAAAGTCAGCCTTTCCTAAGGCTGGAACACTATCACTTAGCCTTTCCTAACGCTAGTGACACACACGATTTTTCAAAAATGAACGAGTGGTTGGATCGAGACTAGGTGTGAAAACTGCAAACTCTCGATTAGATCGCTCGCTCGACTCGCATTTTCACTATAAACACGAGAATTTGCGTTGAATTAGGAGTGAAATCCATACTTCAATGCAGATCTCTCTCTATCTCGTGATTTTATCGCCCAAACAGGAACGAAGTCGTTAGGTTAGGAGTGAAACCCGCATCTTAATGACTAGTTCCAATCCTTATTTTGGTTTCTACAAAACTCTCACCAAAGTCTCGATGGATTCCGTTGACTCGAGTTGCGTGCATAACCAAAAGGATACGTGTCATTCACCGTATGTCGGTGAGATAGCAGAGTCTATTTAGGCCAAAGCGTGTTGATGCGTGTGAAGTGTGTATATAAGTTTAAGTATATTTTAAGCCCTTTTACACTTTCTTTAGCCAAGTTTTAAATTTATAAAATACGATATTTACTAACACTAAACACACATATGGCAAGTGCACCCATCGTGAGCATAGTATAGTGTTGGTAAGATACCGAGGTCGTCCAAGGACACAAGAGCTATTAGTACCGGTTTATCCTCAACGTCTAATCAAATCAAAAGTTTAGAAAAAGGTTTTAAACTAGAAAAATAAAAACTAACTAAAATGCGGAAAATAAAATAAAAAGAAAAACAGATAGACAAGATGAATCACTTGGCTCCGACTCGTGTATAGTGTAACCTTTGATTATTTCCGCTTTTTTGCACTTTTTAAGAGATTATCTTAGTTATTGTAGTAGGCCCCTCTTTTGAAGGTGACGTTACCCTCAACCCAGTAGTTTGAGTCAGCAAGGATACAATCCTAAAGTGTCGGATTATTGAAAGATAATTAATTAAGTTATTAATGCATATTATGGTAGGCCTCTCTTTTGAAGGTGACGTTACCCTCGGCTAAGTAGTCTGAGTCAGCAGGGATACAGTCCTAAGTAGCCGGGTTAAAGTATTAATAGTAGCTTACATATGAGGGGATCAAAGAGTTTGGACCCCCGCCATCCAATACCGTTAAGTATTGAAGGAGGTCCTACTAAATTTGACCCAGGTCCTTGCAGGATCTATACACTGAACAAGGCAAGACTTTTACCAAACCGTTCCCTTAACCCCCGACCAGATAGCCAACATACCTCCATATAGACCGTGGAGATATGAATGGTGAAAATCTTTTATTTTATATAGACAGTAAAATAATGCCAAGACACCACGGACAAATGATAAAGAAAAATCACCTTCAACATAAGAAACTAGTTATTAAAGTCATTAATACATAACCAAGTAAAAAATGCGAAAAGATTAAAAATAAAAAGTATTACACTAGACACTTTGTCTTCAGCAAGTGATGTAAGAGACTTAGGCAAACATGGCCTTGATTGTCAAGAACTCTTACGATCAATCTTGGATCCCGAGACGACTCACACACTCTATGATGGACAATGGATGATGGTGGTGGATGATGGTGTTATGGTGGTGGTGGGTGGTGGGTGAAGTGTGAGAGAGGTAGTGTGCCAAGGGATGGTTTGAGCTTGAGCCAAGCACTCCTATTTATAGGCTGAACAGAAGCTCGGGCACGGCCCCGTGTCCATTGGGCACGCCCCGTGTCCATTGGGCACGCCCCGTGTCCATTGGGCACGGCCCCGTGTCCATTGGGTACGGCCCCGTGTCCACATCCTTCTCTGTCTTCATTAATTGCAGTTTGTCTGCATTAGTTGGCCACGCCCCCGTGTCCGCTGGGCACGCCCCCGTGTGCAGAAGCATATCTGTACTATCAAGATTTGCCTGGATTCAGCGAATCTTATAGTTGACCACGGCCCCGTGTCCGCTGAGCACGGCCCGTGGTGGGCGATAGAAGCTTCTATAGCTTTGTCTTTTATGCTGGCACTTGGGCACGCCCCCGTGTTTACTGAATATGGGGCGTGTTCAGCCTTCTGTTTTCGTGTTTTGCTTGGGAAGATACTGTCGTGGGGTCGGGCATGTCATGTTTGCTCATTTTCTTGTATTTATGTTAGATTTAGCTGCCTTTTTGCTTCTTTTGTTAATTTGAGCTCATTTAATCCTGAAAATACAAAAGGAAGACAAAAGCACATGTTTTTCAATATTAGTACTAAAAAGGGTTAGTTTTATGCCACAATTGATGTAATTTATATGTTACATTTTACACACATCAGTGTACTCGGAGTCTTTGAGAATAGTCGAATTACTTTGGGTAGTCGATGTCTCACACCCAGACACTCGCAGCCGCTGAATCTGTGATTATCGTTTTTATGTGTTTTATATGTGATTTTACGTGTATTATGTGGTTTTATATGTTTATGTGTTTCGATTTGGAGAATTTATTCACTTTTCGTTGTTAACACGCACAACTCGCACTGCACATTTATCTCAAAATGCTGACAAATCGCATGCTATGTTACTCGCTTACGCTATACTATTCGCTGTGATACTCGCTATTCGCACTCGCAACTCTCGATTGCATTACACAGCTGTGAAAGATAGGTGAATACGTGCAATATATGTAGGTGAATATGTGCAAAATATAGTTGAAGATGTGCTTATGTGGACTACCTGCCTCTGTGCTTACGTGGACTACGTGCTTATATGCTTACGTGCTTAGGTGGACTATGTGCTTATGTGCCTATGTGATTACGTGCCTAAGTGATTGATGTATTCCTGTGCTTTATATAAAGTAGACTTGGGTGATACGCTAGACTATACTCGATTTAATCGCGTCTGAGTCCTATGACGATGTCTGTTGCAGACAATGTAGACAATATCGTCGTTTGGATCTCATACTTCCCGAGCCGCTCGCCGCAACCACGCAGACAAACGCATCACCTCGCTTATCGCTAAGCTAATGGCTCAGGTCATTCTGCAAATCATCAGCGAACTTAATGAAAACGCTAGCAAGTCCTCTGAGGAATCTAGGACTGACTCTCCAAAACCCTTTTAATTAACGACTATCAAAAAAATCAGAAAATGTTACAAAATTGAGATTAACTGCATTTAATATAAGTTCAAGACACATAAGAGCCCTAACCATATTTCGACTTGTAATCAATCCATATAGACCGACAGAAAATAAATAGGCACTCAAAACAAGTACATGCTCGAGCATCATTAACCAACTCCTTATCAATCTCGATTCATTTCAATATGAACAACAATTTAACCAATCAGATTGACTAGAATATAACGAGTAGCTTCAAGCAGTTTAAGGCCTGCGGCCCCAAAGACTTCACTGGAGAAGACGGGCCTACTGCCATGTTTCAATGGTTCGATTCAATTGAAGTCACTCTACGCCAAAGCGGTTGTCCTGATAACCTCCGCCTTGTCAACGCAACTGGCGTTTTCCAGTCCAGGGCTCTGGATTGGTGGACCGCCGAAAGGAACAGGCGAGGGAACGACGTAGCCTATGGGCTTACTTGGGAGGAATTGAAAGGATCATGATGAAGGAATTCTACCCCCCCCCCCCCATGAACTTCAGAAGCTGGAGGATGAGTTTTGGAACATTAAGCAAGAGAGTGGCGACAATGTCGGTCTAACTGCCCGCTTTAAACAGCTAAGTATCATTTGTCCCAGCCAAGTCTCTACTCCCGACATAACCATCAAGAAATATATCCGTGCTTTACCGGATTGTGTTGCTGATTTCGTGCAAGTCGCGAAGACAACCACCATCGAAGAGACTTACCTACTCGCTGCAAAAATCAATGACAATCGAGTTAGGGCTGGTTATTTCAAAAATACCACCAAGAGTCTCCATCAAGTTACCGCTGCTCCCACGTAGAGCACCTCGTTTACACGCACGCCGATGTTTTTCAGGGGAGTGCATCATGCAATCAAAAAATTGATCTTATTGAGAAATTGATGTCTTACTCCATAACTTTGAGGGAAGAAGAGAACAATAGCCTGACAAGGATTCGGTCCGATTTAGGTGCCCAGTGAGGTGCCAAACAGACCCCATCGTTGATTTGATATATTGATAAGGTGAATACCCAGTCTATTCAATGCTAGGCTGAGTATCAGGGCCTCAAAAAAATCTCTTGAAACCACTGCATCGCAAGCTTCCAAGTCTTCACGCTGCAAGCGCAAAAACAACAACAAGAATTACGCTGTCACCTCTGCTCCACTCAATGTTGTCCCTGCTCAACCCCAGAACCAGAACCGCCAAGTAGCGGCACCAGTGGCCAATGCACCACCAACTAAGCATGCATATACTGGTCCACACCCACTGTGCCCTACCTGTATTACCATCATCCTATTGGGATCACTTGTCGATTTTGTGTTCACTACAACCTTTATGGCCACTTTACTGCCAATTGTCGTACTGGTCCCCGTCAAGCTCAAGTTTAAGCTCCTGCACTGCCAGCTCCTCTTCCCACTCCACAGGGTCAACAAGCAGCTCCTGCTCACGCAAGAGCCTGCTTTGCATGTGGTGATCCCAACCACTTTGCAAACGTCTACCCGAACAGAGTGGTGAAGCAAGAGCCACAGCAGCAACCAGCGCAACAACATCAACAGCAGCCTCAGCAGCAGCAGCCAGCAGCCCGCGGACGAACATTCAACATCAACGTCCGCCAAGCCCAAGCTGACAACAGCATGGTTAATGGTACGTTTCTTGTCAACGGTATATATGCTTCGTGTTTATTTGATACAGGAGCCGATAACTGTTTTGTAACGTTAGAATTCGAAAAGCTCCTAAAACGTAAACGCGTTAACCTCCCTTCGACGTTCGACGTAGAAGTTGCCACTGGAAGAACCGTCACTATTCATTTTGTTCTCCATGATTGTACGCTTGAACTCAACAATCACGTTTTCCCTATCAATCTTATTCCGATGCAGCTTGGTAGTTTTGATATCATAGTAGGCATGGATTTTCTTCGTGAAAATCGTGCTGAAGTCGTTTGCTTTGATAAGATGATTCATTTCTCGCTTGCAAATGGTGATCAACTCTGTGTCTATGGTGAAGTTTCATCGAAGGATCTCAAACTTATGTCATGCATACAAGCGAGCAAGTATCTCCGAAAGGAATACAAAGCTTTCTTGGCGCACATCATAGTAGCGGAGGAAAAGGAAAAGAAGGCAATGGATAAGGTGCATGTGGTTCGTGATTTTCCTAACGTCTTTCCTAACGATTTACCTGGTTTACCCCCAAGTCGTGATATTGATTTCTGAATCAACCTCATTCCTAGAGCTAATCCTGTTGCTAAAGCTCCTTATCGCCTCGCTCAGTCTGAAATGCGCGAACTCTCGAGTCAACTCCAGGAATTGCTTGACAAAGGCTTCATTCGCCCTAGCACCTCTCCTTGGGGGTCACCTGTTCTTTTCATAAAAAAGAAGGACGGATCATTCCGGATGTGCATCAACTATAGGGAGTTGAATAAGCTGACTATCAAGAATTGCTATCCCCTGCCCCGGATCGATGATTTGTTTGACCAATTGCAAGGTGCAACGTGTTTTTCGAAGATTGATTTACGCTCAGGCTATTACCAGTTACGAATCCAGGAGGAAGATATACCTAAAACCGCTTTTCGAAACCGATACGGCCACTACGAGTTTGTCGTTATGCCTTTTGGTTTAACCAACGCACCCGCGGTTTTCATGGATCTGATGAATCGCGTGTGTAAACCCTTTCTCGACCATTTCGTCATCGTGTTTATCGATGATATCCTGATCTATTCGAAGTCGAAAGCCGAACACGCACAACATCTACGTTTGGTTCTCGAATTACTCCAAGGGAATCGACTCTATGCCAAGTTATCCAAGTGCGAATTTTGGCTGGAGGAGGTTCAATTCCTCGGTCACATTGTCAATATTCAAGCTATACACGTCGACCCCGCGAAGATCGAAGCTGTTAAGAGTTGGGTTACACCAAAATCACCATCCAAAGTTCGTTCATTCCTTGGATTGGAAGGCTATTACTATCGATTCATCGCTGACTTTTCTAAAATCGCCATTCCATTTACTTCTCTGACGCACAAGGACAAGCCTTTTGTTTGGGGAACTAAACAAGAGACTGCCTTTCAAACTCTCAAGCATATGCTCTACAATGCTCCTATCCTTGCTTTACCCGAAGGAAACGATGACTTCGTAGTCTACTACGATGCCTCTAACCTCGGTCTCGGTTGTGTTCTCATGCAACGGGACAAGGTTATCGCGTACGCCTCTCGTCAGCTCAAGATCCACCAGAAGAACTATACAACCCACGATCTCGAGCTTGGTGCAGTTGCTTTTGCGTTGAAGATTTGGCGACACTACCTTTACGGTACGAAGTGTACGGTCTTCACCGACCATAAGAGCCTGCAACATATCTTGAATCAAAAGGAACTGAATATGCGCCAATGATGATGGGTTGAACTTCTTAACGATTAAGACTGTGAGATTCGTTACCATCCTGGCAAATCAAATGTCGTTGCCGACGCTCTAAGCCGACAAAGCTATTTGCATAGCGTTCGTAATACTCACGCCCAACATGACCTTGAAGCTCTTATTCGTGACGCCCAACATGCCTGTTTCACCGAACGCACTTTGAAGGAAGAACGAATTCTTGGTTCTGAAAACCAATTGGAAAGCAAATCGAACGGTATCCTCTACTATCTTGACCGCATCTGGATTCCAAGTTGCAATAACCTTCGGGAGTTATTGTTGACCGAAGCCCACAAGACTCGATATTCCATTCATCCCGGTGCCGACAGGAAGTACCATGACCTTCGTCTTCAGTATTGGTGGCCTGGAATGAAGAAGGATATCGCTATCTATGTTTCGAAATGCCTGACTTGGTCGAAAGTCAAGGCTGAGCAACAAAGACCCTCTGGCTTACTCGTACAACCCGAGATCCCTATGTGGAAATGGGAGAGTATAGCTATGGACTTCATAACTAAGCTTTCGCGCACGCCATTAGGTCACGATAGCATCTGGGTTATCATTGATCGTCTTACAAAATCTGCTCATTTTCTGTCGATTCGAGAAGACTTTAAGGTAGAACCATTAGCAAGGATCTACACTGACAAAATGATCTGTCGTCACGGGACGCCTCATGATATCATCTCTGACCGCGATGGTCGGTTTACCTCGCGCCTTTGGGAAACGTTTCAATCTGCTCTTGATACTACTCTTAATATTAGTACCACTTTCCATCCCCAAACCGACGGTCAGACTGAACGCACGATACGCACCCTTGAAGACATGCTTCGCTCGTGTGTCATAGATTTCGGTGGTAACTGGGACGCGCACTTACCTTAGGTCGAATTCTCGTACAATAACAGTTATCATTCTAGCATTCAAATGGCACCATTTGAGGCCATATATAGAAGAAAATGTCGATCGCCGATTGTATGGCACGAGATCGGAGATGCGTAAATTACCGGTCCTGAGTTATTATAAGAAACGACTGACAAGATCCTCCAGATTCGAGACAATATCCTGAAAGCTCGGAGTCGTCAAAAGAGTTACACCGATAGACGCCTCAAGCCCCTTGAATTTGACGTTAGCGATCACGTACTCCTAAAGGTTTCACCTTGGAAAGGGGTGATCAGATTCGGAAAGAAAGGAAAGCTCGCACCTCGATATGTTAGACCCTTTAAAATTCTGGAAAGAATTGGAAAAGTGGCCTACAGACTCGAACTACCGGAGAAACTTAGCAACGTCCACCCGACTCTCCATGTTTCGAACCTCAAAAAGTGCCTGGCCGAGCAAAATTTACATGTACCACTTGAGGATCTACAAGTAGACGAAACATTACACTTCATGGAAAAGCCAGTCGAGATCATGGATCGAGAAACCAAGAAGCTCCGACGCTCACGCATTCCCATAGTGAAGGTTCGCTGGGAAAGCAAACGCGGCGCCGAGTTCACCTGGGAACTCGAAAGTGACATGGAGGCTAAGTATCCACAGCTTTTCATTACGCCTGCGCCTTAATTTCGGGACGAAATTCCCTAAAGTAGGGGAGGTTGTAACAACCCGACTTCTTGAAGTCAAAGTACAAGTCAAAGTCAAAGTTAAAGAAAGAAAAGATTGCTAATTCGATCTGTCATTCCTTGCTTAGTTATTACTTGTACTCTCGAACCTCATTAATCGATACTCTAGTTTACGTTATTTTAGTTGTATTATGTGAATTAACAATGCAATAAATGCAATTAAATGCTAATCTACTTAACGCTATCTTATCGTTATCGCATCGCAACTCGAATCGCAGTTCTGGACATAGTTTTACGTGTGTGTGTGCTATTATGTGTTACTTGTGCATGTTTAATTATGTTAAAGGTGTTAATCGCAAACGCAATCGCAACTCTATCGTAACGCAATCTTATCACGAACGGGAAATGCAAGATTAATTATGTTGTTGTGTGTTAGTTATGTTATTTGTGTAACTATTATTTAAAACTATCGCATCGCTTATTCGACACTCGCTTAAACGCATCGCAACACTCAACGCACGAAACAAAAGTCGGAAACCAACTCACCCGAGCCATCCGATCGAATGACCCTTCGATTGAGTGGTCATCCAACTGGATGACCATCTGATCGGATGGCCATCCGATCGAAAGGCCCTCCGATCGAATCACTCCCACCGCCTTTCTCTCCTTCCCCTATAAATACTCACCTATCACATCACTGTTCATGTGATGTGACAGCTCTCCTCCGACCCTTCGCATTCTCAGCCACTTATCTAATCGAACGACGATCCGAACGGGTGACTTGTGATTTTCAACACTTGAACATTTTACAAAACTTTGAAGGATATCAGTCCCAAACGAATAGTCATCCGATCGGACAACCATCCGACCGAATGACTATCCTACCAGGAGACTTGAACCTTTGTAACGTTCTACTTGGACGGATCACCATCCTAGCGAACGGCCATCCATCGAGATGACCGTCCGACCGGACGACCTAATAAGTAGAAACATTTCTCATCTTTTAAAATGCTACAACGAAAACTTCAAAGCTCACAAACGCATCCTTTCTAAACGAATGACTATCCGACCGAATGGTCATCCGTCCGGACGGTCATCCGATCGGATCACCCTTCATCACTCATCCCACCGACACGCTATTCCACGTACTGTTCAACGCTTACACTGTCGTTATCTAATCAGGATAACTCTCCAGCGCTCCCTTCAATCCAAGACTGTGTTTATTCCTTAAACACGATCCGTGATGTAACAACTCTCATAAAAAGTCCTAGTTATTATTTTAATTTGGTCAATAGGAAACCCTAATTGAGAAACCCAAGTGATTCTGAACAAACCCTAAAATTTTCATAATTTTCAGAATCAGGATTAGGGCCCCTAAAACTCAAAGGGGGTAAACCCTAGTTGATAATTATCCTCAAAGTTTCGTTGTAACATTCAAAAATTACGAAACTACTGACTCAGCATAACTAGTCCCAAACGTGGCTACTCTATAAACCTATTTTTCATACCATACGATGCGCAGGGGTTTAAGGCCTACGATGCGTAAGCCTGTTAAAAGACCATACGATGCGCAGGGGTTTTTAGGCCTACGATGCGCAGGGCTGATCAAATTTTGGCTATAAATAGCAGACATTGGGACTTGAATTTGGCATAAGTTCGACGAAGAAATTCGTTTCTGATATCGAAATTACTTTCTGTTTACACAATTAACACACACTAATCACTAATTGCTGCCACAATCAGGGTAATAACTCGATCGCTATTACGATTCAACGTCCGATCGATTATAACTATCCAACGATTGTTTAAGTGCCGCTCAAATTGAGATTATACTTTATTAATTCATTGTGATTTCGACTTGAATGTTTGAGTACTGCTCGAATTCGGACTATACTCTGTCATTCGTTGTGAATCCGCTGAATTGTTAAGTATTGCACTAATAAATCGTTGTGAAGGTTTAATCTCGTGAATTGTCGTAAATGTTGTATTAGTTACTAACCTATTGTGTGTGCATTGTTAATTAAATTAGGTTAATCAAGGCTAATCAGTAGGCTTATATTCTGCTCGTTAAATCTACAATGTGAGTCATTCTCTTTTTATCAAAATACTTTTCAAAAGCATGTTTTTATCAAAATTATAGTTACAGGGATTAAGTCTTTGTTATCTGAAATTACTGCCAGTATGTGGGGGGATGTGCACATAGCTACTAATTATTTATCACTTGGGGTGAAAGGACCCTACAAGTGATATGTCCACAGTCACAGTCCGGTAAAGTGACAACTGGATCAGTTAATTTAAAAGATGAGGCAATTGTAATCGCTCTTAATACTGTACATTATAACAAACAGGATGTTTTAATAAATAGAATGATTCACTCAGTATTTCCCTGCTGACAAAACCTTTTTCAAACATGTTTCAGGTGATCTGTTGTGAGCAAAAGAAAAGTGCCGTGAAGCACTACAAGCTTAGAAAGTGGCTCAATGTAAATAAATAAAGAAACATGTTTTAAGAAATAAGGATTTCCCAGTGAAATCAAGTATTTGTAAATTATGGGATTTATACCTATATTATATATAAACGAGCAGTTTTAAATATTAATCGATCCTGTTTAAAAAGTCTTCCGCTGTCACTAAATTAAATACCACGGGATTTCCTGCCTCGCGGCTCTGGACCGGGTCAAACCGGGGCCAAGGGCCGTGACACGTGAGTATACTCGATCCCTTTTTGCTTAACGCACTTTTGGGTGTTACATACGTTACTTATATCAAAATCACATCGACACACAACGCAACTACTTTTATACGCTAATCGTTCTGCATGTTATACGTGTTATTCGATGAATGCTTGTCTGTTATGTTTACACAGTGATTGTTGCCTGAGACCCTTAGCAACGATAGTACTATAGTTTGGACTCAGCACCTGTCGTGGACAAGGGTTGTTAAGGGTTTTACTCCACATGTCACGGTGGTGATACGTGTTGCGCATTCTACAACTCGCAGTCATGTCTATGCATATTTCATTGTCGATAGCTTACATGCTTCACTTTTCAACATGTTACGTACTGGTTATGCATAAATCGCTTTCGCTACTATTATACTATTAAACTTGTATGCTCACCTTTACACTATGTGTATTGACCTATTTTAACGTATGTGACGGGTGTTTAGGATGCTTATGCTATGCTTGCTGCTACAGAATCAAGTTAGGAGGTCTAGAAACGTCACATTAATTTATGTGTTGTCGAAACAATTTAATTGTCTTTGAGATACTATGTCTGTATTAATTATTTTGCTGAGTATGTTATGGTATGGGACGTAACTTTAAATATTTGGTAATATTAGTTGTCATGGATTTCTCCTGGACAATCTGTTTCGCTCAGTGTCGCGCCCCAATGTTTCCACCATCGGTTGGGGTGTGACATACAAATTATCAACTTTCAGGTTGCACAAAAGAAAGACACAATAATAGAACCAACATACCTCATTCATCACCTAAACATGAAGATGAGTGACGGTAGACCAGCAGTAATTACACCTGCATACAGCAAATAAAACCCATAATTAAAGAAAACAAACATTCAAACGTTTTAGAAATTTAAACGTAAACAAAGAGAACCCTAACATCGGCAGATTAAGAAACATAAATAAAAAAGAAAATTCATTGTTCAAAATGGTATCAGCGGGCTTTCAACATAGAAGTGACCAATGCCTACACCATAACTTGTCGACATATTAGCCCTGTCATCACCATTGGCACTATTAAACAATCTCAGGATGATCGCACTATTTATCAGCAATCATGAACGAAAAAGAGCTTAGCTGCTGCTTTATAGAGCCAAATAAATATCTAAACCGACTATTGGTTAGGAGTATTGCTTGTATGCTACATTAGAAAAGAAGGTAGTCTAGTTTAAGTTTTGCTCAGTTCTTTCTTGTTTAAGATTTAGTCCTCAACCAAAGCTCAACAGAATGTAATTAATGACACTAAGACACCTTACAACTGTCAGAAAGTTTACAGATTAGTCGAGATAAATAAACTTCAGAATTAACAGTGATTGTTGCCTGACACCTTAGCAACGATAGTACTATAGTTTGGACTCAGCACCTGTCGTTGACAGGGGTTGTTAAGGGTTTTTACTTTACACGGTCACAATGGTGATAATGTGTTGCGCCTTCTACACTCGTAGTCATGTCGGTTGCATATGTCATTGTCGATAGCTTACTTGCTTCACATTTCTACGTGTTACATGCTGGTTATGCGTAAACGCTTTCGCTATACTATATGTTATTAAACTTGTGTACTCACCTTTACACTATGTGTATTGACTTTATTTTAACGTATGTGACAGGTGTTTAGGATGCTATGCTTTGCTTGGTGAATCAAGTAGGTGGTCTAGAAACGTCACATGAAATCTGAGTTGTCGGAACAATTTAATTGTCTTTGAGAAACAATGTCTGTAATAACTGTTTATGCTTTATATGTTTATGGTATGGGACGTGAACGTTAAATATATTGTCACTAATAGTTGTTATGGATTCTCTTGGACAATCTGTTTCGCTCAGTGCCGCGCCCCGATGTTTCCGCCATCGGTTGGGGTGTGACAACCGAATCATCAATAGCTCCATGTAAATTCATCAGATCTGACCTAACATGAATTTTGCGCACTCGGACATGGTTTAGGATTGTCGTATAACACGTTAATAGTCCCGTGCTGCAGTTGAAAAGTATAATGACACTCATAAGAAAAGGGAAACGGTGAGATTCTGAATCATCATTTTGCATTCTAAACCTTACCAGGTAATCGTGAATGTGTTAATTATGCTTTTTTTTTGGAGTCATATACATAATGTCGTACCGACTACTTTCAACATTTGTTTGTGCACTTGTGTTAGTCTGAGCAGTAGAAAGATGCTTAGCTTTAATACCTCTTTGTTTTAAAGCCATAACATATAAACAAACAACAAATGCATTACTTAAGATTTGGTTAAAGAAATAAACAAAAGTAAAAATACCTGATCTTGCATCAAAGAAATGAGTGGGCTTAAAACCATACCAATCTTATTTGAATTTAGTGGAGCCCCTGGTAACTTGATTAAATAATTAAAAAAAGTAAGTCAATTGCAAATTTTAATACAAAAAATAAACAGTTTTACCACTTTCATATTCTAAGGCCATGGGTATGGGGCGTGGGTTGGGGGAAAACGCCCAAGTCACCACCCCGGGGGCTTGGGTTGGGGCTTGGGTTTGGGCGTGGCCCCCTTTGGCGTGGGTTTGAAGCCGGGCGTGGGGCGCCTAGCAAGGTGACATGGCGGGCTCTTAATGGCTATGTGTCAACTCATGCCCCCAACCCAAGCCCCCAACCGAAGCCCCACCATACCCCATGGGCGTGAGTTTTGGTGGTGGAGGGGCCCCATTCTACATGTCAACAAATGCCCCAACCCAAGCCCCCCATACCCCACGGTCTAAGATCCTAATTTGCTGTATCAACTTTACTTCATAAATGATAATAAAAACAATGTCCAACTTCTAATCTAACAAACCTAATATATAACTTACATTCAAGAATGCTAGATATAACATTAGTGTCAATAATGCACCACTTCATTTGCAACCTTATAGAGCCTTATAAAACTTCAAGAGAGCTTGTGTTTGAATTGCTTATAGATAATTAGCTTATTAAAAACAGCTTATTTCAATAATGGATCCCATAGATTGCAACACATTCGGCATAGAAGAACAAATTAATCGCATCGATTTGGAAGTCGTAATATTGGGGAGCACTTACAGGGGAATCAATGTTGAGAATATAGCACTACAACAAAGATGAGGCTAATATCCTTACCAAAGTTGCACCGGTTGCCGTTGTTGCCACATGATGTAAAATTGTAAATCATCCTTGCGCATGCTTCTAATTGCAATTACAGCAGCCTCAGAAATAAAACTTGGTAAATAAACAAACTCAATAAAGACATGAAGGAGTGTTAGGATTATTTATACCTTGAGTTCCATGTCTTCAACCCCCTTTGTCGTTAAAACAACATTAGCTCCAACCTTCTCAATGAGTTATCATTGTTAAGATTGAGTTTATTTGCTGCTACTGATACATGGGTATATTATGTTTATTAAAGTCAAGCTGGAATGAATGGATTATCACAAAAGGATTCCTTCCACCAGCAAGCAAAAAAAGAAACTACTGGACATAACCCAACCAAGTACAAGGAAGAAAGCATAAACTACAAGCGACAAACAACAAAATTCCTATGGAGTAAAACGCCACACCCTAGGTATGAAACAGATCCAGATCGAAAAAAAATTATACGAGGCTTTAAACGAACACGAACATGCCCGATTTCTAAACGAACACAAAAAAAAATGTGTTCGATTATATGTTGATGGGTTAAAGTTAAATAAACACATGTTCGTGGTGTTCGCCTATACCTAATGGCTTATGACAGCTAGCTAGTTAGTTACAAATTACAGTATTGACATTTGACCCCCTCAACTAACAATATGATACAAAACAGTCCCTGAGCTAACTCTCTCTATTATTGAAAAATTACATTATAAATGGTCCCCCCATTATAAAGCAAGAAAGAAATCCACCACCGGCTGGCTGTTGTTAAAAGGGGGAGAAGGAACGAACGATTTCTAACAAAAATCATGTAAAGCGTACGGAATCAGAACAAGAAATAAGCAAACGTAAACCCTAATTGTTATTCGTCATCAATGGCGTCCACCAAATCGAAAGCAATAAGTTCAAACAATCATTCAGGTGATAATTCAAAAGTGTGGTTCTATTCGTTGTTGCTCACTATTCAATATGGCGTTCAACCTTTGCTCACCAAACGCTGCATCCGGTAATAAACTTTTTCAATATTCTTACTTTGCTATATATAATTATTATAGGGTTTTGGATGGATGGATGTGTTTTATAGTGATAGGGTACGATTAGTTTTAACATATTTAGCTAAATCAATTATCATTATTTGACCACCCGCTCACGCACTGCTTGCGGTATGCGCATACAATGTGTTGGCGCTCGAGGGGTAAAAGTGAAACTGCACTAATTTTAACGTTATTTTACTAGTTTCCTGAAAATAATGTTAAGAGAGGGGATGGTTAATCATGCATCATGTGGTGGTGGTGGTGGTGGTGTTGATAGCCGAAAGACAAGGGAGTACATGCACTAATGGGCCTTTGTGTTAATTGCCGAGTGTTAGGTGCCTTATGTCCAAGGTTTGATGCAAAACTAACATCGAGCCGGGGGTCTCACTAGAAGAAGCAGCCTCTCTATTACTACGGGGTAGAAGTAAGACTGTCTAGGGGCGGATCCAGCCCACATTTGTGGGTTCCCAGAACCCAGTGCGTTTGGAAAAAAAACAGAAAAAATTAGTGAGAACTTTGTAGAATTTAGAAAACATTAGTGAGAATTAAAGAGAATTTACCAAAAGGAACCCATTAGAATAAAATCCTGCATGTCTACATCTTACCCTTCTCAGACCCTACCTTAGCTTTGCTATCGGTGGGATTTACTGAGCATGATGATGATGATGATGATGATTATTTGACCCGCCCATTTTAGTAAAGGATTGGAAATTCGAGTTTGTGTAAACTTGCTAAGTACAAAGATTCGGAACTAGAGTTTGTTTGAGTCCGTCCGCCTCGAAAAAATTGTAACTCGAGTTGATTGACATGAAAACGCCGAAACATAGTGATCAATCAATAAATGAACTAAGTATTAATCTTAACAAGGATGTATGCACGATTGTATTTATGTTGAATCTTTGTAACTGTGAACATATATGTTAAGTATGATTTGTTGGATGTGTATTTTGTAATTTTGTGTGTGAGAAAACAAGTATCCATGGTTTAGTGGTATCTAACATAAAAGACTTTGTTCTATACATTATTAATGTATCTTGTAAACAAACACCGAGAACAAACTTGCATATTCACACACAGGATATAACAATAGAGGCTACCTGATATCGACAAAACATTCTACATATTAGGTTCTTCACATGCCAAATCTAATTGATGTTTAGATGTATATTTAACAAAATTTTTATATGTATATTACATCAAAATACCCTTGTATATATGCTATTTTACATGTATATTTAACAAAAACTAATAGTTAGCAGCAAAGGACTTATATGTTGGGTGTGTGAATGAAAGTCTCAAAAGGTGGTAAAGACTTTGTCCCACATCGGTGTGTGAACAAAGTTAATGGTTGTTTATAAGGTAAAGTCTTTACTACTCTATTGTAGCTTTATGACATGTTTTACCACAAGTCCTACCCGCGCGCAGGGGGGGGGGGGGGTTGCAAAAAATGAGTTTCCGCACTGGAATTTAATTGAACTCGTGGTATGCCCGCACGTCCTGCGGACACGAATGCAGCTCCGAAAACCCTTGCTAAATGAAACATATGGTTTCAAGGTGATCCTTTGTGTTGTTCTATAGACATAAGCTTAATGTAAAATTTCCTTCTGTAGAACCTACATCCTCCTATGGAAACTTAACAACATATCTAAATTCTCTTTATGCCCATGTATGTAGTTATGAGTCATGTAATATAAAAAAATAACTTCTATTGGTGATTGATTATTGTTGCTTTCTAACACATTGGTATCAACCCTTAGCCTATATTTTTTAATGTCCTTTGGCTAATCTATCTTCTTATGTTTTCTATGCTAGTAGACTCGTAGAGGGCTAGAGGCATTTAACCATTCATAACATCCCTTGTTATTTTGTTAACAACATTTGTACCAAATCGTTCAACTATTAGCGAATCTTTTTTCTGCATTCTATTATATTTCTCATTGATGTTCCAAGCCCTTTACTTATTTATTCTAAGAGAAAGTATAATGTACTTCACGCCTTAACGTACATTAACGTACTTCACGAAATATATAACATGCGTAATTATTTTTTTGACCAAAATAACGTGCGTGATTTTGGATCTCATGCGTGATTATGTGGTCCCATGCGTGATTATGTGGTCCCATGCGTGATTATATGTTCCATGCGTGATTATACCCCAGATCCAACGGTTACCATTGTCTCCTACGTGAAGTATGATAAGCCGTGAAGTATGTTAACCTTTCTCTTTATTCTAATGCTTAATATACTCGCATATATTTTTTTTCAAGGTTTAGTCAACTAGCTTCATGTTGTCTAGCACCCTTGCTTTGTTTAAAGTTATGCCTAATGTAGATTTTTGCTACTAGTAATTTATGTTATTATGTCACTTTATTCACAACTTATGTGTGATATTTCATCTCCTTATCCCCAATAATTCCTAGAAAAAGAGTGTATAGGCGAGAAGTGTCAGATTTGACGCTATATTGCTGATATAACTATAAATTATAATATGGCTGCCATTACTTTGAATATAACTTGATTGTATCTTAATATTCCTACAGGCAAGAAGTGATTGTAACTTCCAATGTTTTGGCATGTGAGATTATAAAGGTAACGTATATTCTTTCTTTTTTTACATTTCTTATGTATTCTTCTTTCCTAATCTATATGTTTGCATAATAGGTTATTTGTGGACTGGTTCTCATGGCAAAAGATGGTAGTCTAAATAAAGCATTAAAGGAATGGACTTTGATTGGCTCGCTAAGTGCATCAGGATTACCTGCAGCTATTTATGCCGTACAGAATAGCTTGTTGCAGATTTCTTACAAGAACCTTGATTCCCTCACTTTTTCAATGTTGAATCAGACCAAATTGATTTTCACAGCATTGTTTACATATATTATTTTACGGTATGTTCTTGAGTTTTTTTATTATTATCAGCTGTCAACTCGCATTACTCAATTTGGTTCCCAACTGCATTTTACATGTTTATTAATAAGAAAGAAAAAGTGGACTGCAGGCAGAGACAATCCATTCAACAAATTGGTGCCCTGTTCATACTTATCTTAGCAGCTGTTCTTTTAAGCATTGGGGAAGGATCACGAAAAGATTATGGAAGCGATGACCCTGATAAGATTGTTCTTTACGGAATTATTCCCGTCTTGATTGCTTCTGTACTTTCAGGTCTTGCTTCTGCTTTGTGCCAATGGGCATCTCAGGTTTGTCAAAAATTCCGTCGTCTTAAAAAAACAAAAATTGTCTTGTAATCTGTAAAGTGTGTATTAGTGATCATATACAGCGTTACTCATCCCAATTTTCATGTTGTAGGTTAAGAAGCACTCGGCATACTTGATGACGGTAGAAATGTCATTGGTTGGGAGCCTTTGCTTGCTGGCAAGTACTTACAAGTCTCCAGACGGTGAAGCAATGAGACAGCATGGGTTCTTCCATGGGTGGACCCCACTTACGATGGTAATCGTCTTTATATGTGCGTTAAAATGCTTGCTACACTTCTCAGTTATTGCTGCTGTAAAAATTAACACTTGAGACATAGTTTATGATTGAACTTAAAGCTGTTCAACCGATTTGAGCCTGTTCAGAATCCAAAATCCATAATAATATTAATACTGGACCAACATGATATGGTTCGGTATCAGTTTGGTTTAGGTATCGAACCGGTTTGTTCCATAGCAAACCATGGACCTAAATTTGAAAAACAAACCTACGGGCAAAAGAAAAATTAAACAAGTTTGATTCTGAAATAAGTTTGTGTTTTCTTTATTTTGATTCAGATCCCTGTTTTTATCAACGCTGTTGGTGGGATTCTAGTGGGCCTGGTCACTTCATATGCTGGTGGTGTAAGAAAGGCAAGTTTGTATTGACATTCATTATTGTTTAGCGGGACGGGCCAGTTGGGTGATATATCAAATTGGTTCGTTTTAGTACGGGTCAAACTGGGTTGGGTATCATAATGGGCCAGATAGTGCCTGCTAACCCTTTCTTTTTCCCTTTTCTTGAATTTACTAAATAATGAATTGTTTAAAAACATATGAGTATATTTTACTGAAACAAAACAATTTAAGAGGTTTTATGCATTTTGAATACATTCATGTGACTTTCAAGTTTCAACCCGTTTGACCCACTAGATACATTCCATTTGAGCTGGTTTTTGTATATCTATTTATATGCCTCTTTTGGTAAAAATGTACATGCAGGGGTTTGTCATTGTCTCTGCCCTCTGTGTTACTGCTTTGTTGCAATTTGTGTTTGATGGGAAACCGCCTTCATTGTTCTGCCTTTTGGCTCTTCCGCTTGTGATGGTCAGCATTTCAATATACCAGAAGTACCCGTATCATGCCAAAAAGAAGGAAGCATAGACGACGTTATCCCGAAACAGGTATTATGCATTCTGTCGAATTCTGTAAGTAACATGATGACGCGACACACACTGGATTGTAGATTGTTTTACTAACTCTTTGAAACACATTGCTAGTATTGGAGGTCGGGCATTGCGTATGTCTCATTATCTATCAAATGGACGGAACGATGTGGGAGTTGCCTAAGGTGTCACACAATGTTATATGCATGTACACCAGAACTGACTACAACAATGAATCAAACTTGGAAAGTTGGGACACATTGTTGTAATTGTTAGATACAATGTTATATACTTGTGTATAACAAATTAAACCCTGAAAAGTTGGATACATCTTTGTAATAACAATGCCAAAGACTGAAAATATGCAATTCTAGCATAATGTTGAATCAATAATCCCATTCATCCACCGCAGCTTGTTTTAGGTTGTGTTCTTGTAGGTTTTTGTTGCCACTAAGATGTCATCATGTTATGTATCCTCTAAAAAAACTTAGCCAAATCAATTTCAAACCAATACTAAAAACCTTAACTAGAAAGCCCATCAAGAAGGTGGTGGAAGAAACCAAATTATTATTTGTGTTATAATTAATAGTAGTAACAGTAATAATAGCAGGAAAAAAATTATTAATAAAAAAAAAACAAGAGTTAACATCAACACACTTGATCAAATAAAAGTCACCCTAGTGACATTGACATTATAAATTGGAACCATCAGTTGTGTTATAACAATTATATAAGATTACAAATGAGGAAAACACACTATTAATATGACTTGCAGTATGCAAAATAATAATCAGATATTTGTAGGAGCCTTGAGGGTGAGGATAGCCTTTTTGATTCTATCAGCAGCGGTCTGTAAGTCGGAGAGGGATGCCGCATATGAGATCCGGATGCAACTGCCATCCCCAAATGCATCTCCAGGCACAAGGGCAACCTGGTCATTTCAAAATTAATCAAAATCCAATTTTTTTTATTCATTTCCTCACTTTTAATGTTTTCTTGGCTATTATTCAAGTATTATAACCTGTGTAACAATCTTTAATAGTTCTTTTTTTGGACAGTTGGGTTCAAAATTTGAACTCTACAAACTCTTCCTGGACCACCTTCAGCCAGTAACCAGGTCATGATTGGTCGAGCCTAACTGGTCCCAGGGCTGAAAACCGGGCATGTTTGATGACCAAAAGGACCATGGGTCCTGTTACGGTCCTTAGACTGTTTTCCCAAAAAAATCTTAATTGAGAGAAATATTGGTATGACTTGTAAACCATGATACAAAAGTTCCAACTTAACAAATGTGCATTTGGTAAAATATTTACCTGACCCTTTTCCAGCAAATACCGACACAGAGACTCTGAATCCTTAATCAACCCGAACCCATCAACCTCGGTGCCGTAGTAATGGCTGAAATCAAGAAAGAGGTAGAAAGCACCCTGCAAAACCCGAGTGTTACAACCAAGATTACATATAAACAAAAGGCTAACCCTTTATCCTCATATTTAACCAAAAAAAATTACAAAATAATAAGTGTACCTGGGGTTCAGATATTTTGACACCATCCAATTCTCGGAAAGCTGAAACCAAAAAATCTCGGCGTTCACGAAATGCTTTGACCATATGTGATACGGCTTCCCCACCAGCGTGTCCCATTCCTAATGCAGCAACTGCAGCTTTTTGTGCTATACTACTTGCACCTGAAGTGGACTAAAACAAGTACAGGGAACATTTGTGACATTATGCAGAAGATGTCTATCATACTCAACAAAAAAAATTGAATGAATAACGGAGTCAGGGCCGCTTTAGAAAAAGTGTCAATTTGGTACGGGTCAGATTAAGTGAGCCATGGCTGATATGGTGTAATTACATGCTGTTTGAACGAATAAGATTCTTATAGTAGCTTTAATGCGAAACTATGTACCTGACTTTGAATTTTATCACACGCAGCAATGAAGTGTTTAGGACCAGCAATATATCCAACTCTCCAACCAGTCATTGCAAAAGCCTAGGGAAATGCAGATTAAGTGAACCATGGCTAATATGACGGTAAATGATGCTAATTTATTTAATAAATACACCTTTTGAGTGCATTTGTAGAAACCAAATCATTAATGCAACTATGTACCTTAGAGAACCCGTTGACTGTTAGTGTACGTTCCCACATGCCAGGCAAAGATGCAAAGCTCGTGTGTACAGCTGGTGTGTATATTATGTGCTCGTATAATTCATCAGAGATCACCTGAGTAGAACCGACAAAAATAAGATTCACGTTAGCCAACACTAGTTTACTTATGAATGATTGATTTGGGTTGTGGGTTCAAATATTAACAGAGCGGGTTTGTGACTTTGTGTGCAAGTGTTTGCAGTTAAATGCAATAAAACTGTTTTTGATTCAAAGAATTAGATTTTGATTGTAATACAAATTATATAATCATAATTAATGCGTTGTTTACTGCAATAATTTCTAAATAGGAAAAGAAAGTGTTGTGCATATCAATGCAACCCGACCTGTTTTCATCCATAACCCAACCTGGCCTACCCAGTACCCGCCCATCTACTAAAACGAAGCATGCTGAAGTAAGAGTTGTGGTTATTCTACCAAGAGTCTTGGATGCTTAGCAACAACTCGAGCAATTTCTTGAAGCAATTCCTTAGGATAAACCGAGCCTGTCGGGTTAGATGGAGAACAAAGAATCAGCAGTCTTGACTTCTCGGTAAGCTTAGATTCTAGAAACTTCGGATCCAACAGAAAGTTTTCTGAAATGGTTGCAGGAAGAAGCACGGGTGTTGCGTCAGCCAACCTTGCCATTTCAGGGTAGGTCACCCAACATGGAGCAGGAATTATAACCTGAAAAGGGAGAAAGATTACAAGATAAACGATATACTGTCGATAATCACACAACAATTTGTCTACTTATACAAAGAAAAGTAGATGGCAATTGACCTCATCTCCTGGGGAACAAACAGCAAGGATTGCTTGTAGTATGCTCTGCTTTGCCCCATTACTAACCACAATTTGGTCAGGTGTGTAAGAAATATCATTCTCATCTACACCACAAAATGGAAGAAATATAATAATATAAAAAATTTCATTCAATATCTTGGTTTAAAAAGAGCGAGACACGCGCATCACGTATAGTCAATCTGGAGAACATTGTTGTAAATGATAGAGCTTACCCTTTAGTTTCTTGCATATCGCTGTTCGTAGTTCCAGGGTCCCAGCATTAGGAGTATACTTTGTGTAACCTTCAAGAATTGCATTTATTCCGGCCTTTTATAAACAAAACATATAATTAGCAAAGAAAAAGGTAGGATTAGATAAATAATTATTAACCACCTGAGCTATAACCGCAGGGGTGTCAAAATCAGGTTGTCCAGCAGATAGACGAATGACAGGAACACCAGCTTCTACAAGTGCAGTGGCTTGGTCAGTTATAGCCATTGTTTTTGCAGGCTGTACTGAGTTGACTCTAGGACTCAGAGTGGTGTCAACCTCCATTTGTTCAAAGTTGTTTTCTACTAGTACTGCTGAACAAATTGTAGATGACTTCTAAGTTGTTCGATTCTCCAACGCTCTACTCCAAAATACATACAAAACAAAAATAATCATAAAGTGGTCTAATCCACATAGATAAACCAGAAATTGTATTGTATTGTATATTGATATGTGTAACTAAAACGGTTGCAAAGAGGCTCAGTGTATACAGAGAATAATATTACACGTGAACATCTTCTACGTTTAGTTATTATATAACTAAGAAGTATACCTGATGGAAGTATTTCCGTTGAGGTTCGAATAAAACGAGATTGATGATCTGAGTGAATCAAAAGCCTTTGAAGTATGCAATAGAGTATATTACAGGGTTCTTTTTAAATATATTCCTAGGCTAGTCTTGCATGTTAAATCATAGAAGAGAAGTTTAATTTTGCTCTCTTGTGTATATAGTATATATAAACAATGATCTTAGCATAGAAAAAACGTACATTATGTTTACTTTTTTTACATGATTGCATTTTTTTCTCTCAAGTACTAAACCTTTTTGACCTACTATGTATAGTTACAATTCCATTTTATTTTCTCATCTCTTGCTTTTTCAAAGTCTTCATTTAACTTCACATCATAGTAACACTAAGGCCACGGGTGGCATACCGTCCCTGGCCACCTCAGCTCCGATAGCTCCTTTTAGTGCTCCTATCCCATTTCTCAAGCGCCATAGGGGGCGCCATTGATATTCCGCCAGCATGGTAACAGACGTTTTTGCGCTATTTTCGAGAATGTTGGTCAAAATGGCCGTTTGGCAATGGTCTTATATAAGAAAAATTAAAATTTTCTTAATATATATACATAGGTAAAGGATCCTGTAAAAAAGACCAAAAGTGTGAGAAGGGTAAGAAAGAATATCAGCCATTAGATCTTTCCCTATCCATTTTATTAGATCAAGGATATAATGGTAATTGTACTAATAATTCTAATTAAGGATTAAATTAATGTAACCGAATTTAGGTAGTTATTTTAGAATTAAATAAATGTAACCGAATTTAGGTAGTTATTTTAGGAATTCGAATTTCAATCTGATTAGTTTTCTGATGAATATGGTTGTTGCCCCTTTGATGTTACAGTGTATGGTGTTTTTTGCATGGGTGATTTTCGTTTAGTATACGAGTTTATTTAATGACACCATGTGTAATCCTTCCATGGTGTTTTTATATGTACATGGTGGTTTGATGTATACTATTGAAGTTGAAGGGTGTTTTTTATACCAGTTGTTTCTTTTCTACAGTTTGATTAGTTGCGTATGGTGTTATGTTGTAGATATTATGTTGCAGTGTCTTTTTTTTCACATCGTTAGTTTTGAATGGTGTTTTCTGCATTAGTTGTATATTTCCATATGGTGTTTTACTGTAAAACACAACGCCTTGAATCACAATACAATGAAAACACCATTGTATGAACATAGAAAAAACACCATGGACTAAAACATCCAATCGAAACATAATTTTTTTCTCTACATAAGCATAACAATATGGTACTCATATTAAAGATTAAAAAACACTCGTTATTATGGTGTAATTTAAAAAAAAAAAGAGTTACGTATAAAAAGTTATTGACGTTTAAAAAAGAAGGGGGGAACTTGCATGTGGATTGCATGTGTCTTTCTAAATTTAAAAATGTTAATTTTACCTTTATACCATTAATCTAGAAAATTAATTATTTTAATTGTTACACTATTTAAAGATTGCCATCAAGATCTCAACCATTAGATTAAAAATCTAATGGTTTAGATTCTTTCTTACCCTTCTCACAAAAAAACATTTTTTTTACAATAACCTCACCCTATATACATATATTTTTACAGGTTAGGTTCATGAGTGAACAACATCCTTGTTTGTGAACAGAGTGAACTAATCTCAGCCATCCATTTGTTTTTTTGATTAAAAGGATAGGATTGTAATTTTAACTTTAATTTTCATAAATTAGATTTAAATCATTTTGTTTTAATTCTTGATTTCAGTTACACGTTTCCTATTTAAATCATTTAATTCTTGATTTCAGTTACACGTTTCCTATTTTGTAGAGATTATACATTTTCTCATGACATATTTACATTTTTTCATTTTCCAACTTCCTTGGATGATGATTCTGTTATTAATAATTAGTAGTGCATGCGGAGTTTGGAAAAAAACAACGATTTTTTTATTATTTTGTCCCCATGGCCTCTCAAGTAAATATGGGAAGTAAGGTAAAATAATATTTAACACCAGATCTTCTCTTTTAATAAGAATATAAAAAAAATTCGCATCAATAGCATTTGTAATTTTTTTATTATATAGTTTATAATACAAGGGGTATAAATTTAAATTAATTAAAATGAATAAATCATCAATAAGATTTTCATTTGAGTTCAGTTTACTAATAAGATTGTAAAGATTTTGCCATCTATTTCTTTTTAATAAAAAAGATAAATGTCATACCGTATATAAGCACCATCTGGTAATACACTAAACGTTGTTTCTTTTTAATAAGATTGTTTTTTTAATTTGTTTATCATCAATAAATACTAATTCTCACTTTTTAATTCTTTTTGTATAAATAGTTCGAATATTTGACATCAAGTATGAAGATAGTTAGTAATATGTAATAATGTGTCTTTTCCTTAAAAAAAAATTCATCTTTTGTTCAATACATTTCATTCATAGTGTTGTTATACATATATGTACTTTTTAATTTACATGTGTATGTATGTGTATAAAAAAGATATACATATGTGTATAAAACAGTTTGGCTGAATAGAAACTGTGTATAAATTATCACAAACAGAACTAATAAATTGTTTATACACATATGTACTTGTATTGGATACTCAAAGTACACATGTATTATTCAAATTACATATGTACGCATGTGTATAAAACGGATATACGTATGTGTATAAAACAGGTTGGCTAAATAGTAATTGTGTGTATTTTTAAATTAATAAATTAGTCAATTGGTGAGAGAAATGAAGAGAGAGAATGTAATTAAATATTAATTGGAAAGAGAACTAGTTAACAATTTACACTTATACCCTTTTCATTTATTTTCTACACATAAATAATTAGAAAATTGTTATTATTATAAATCTCAAGATCTCCTAAACCAATGGACAAGATTTGTTCACAAAAACAATATGGTTCACTCTTGAACCCTACCCTATATTTTTACATAAACCAATCACAAACTAAAACACACACCAATCACTAAAAACACACATTCTCTCCAATCATTTTTATAACAAAAATGTCATCCCACTCTTCATCTGATTCATCCAGATCTTCATTTGACGGAATGATCGATGATATGCTTATCGCAGTGACGCAGGAGGCGATTCAATATTTGCGAGAAGAAGCCGAATCGTCTACACCGCGTACCAGACAAGCACCTCTTGAACGAGATCGGTTAGGTGCTCATGAACGTTTAATGCACGATTATTTTGTTGAAAATACGTTGTACGATGATGCACAGTTTAGGCTTCGGTTCCGTATGAGCCGTCGTCTTTTCTTAAGAATTTCTAATGATCTTGCGGACTAATATCCATTTTTCACACAAAGAGAAACTGCTAGTCGCAAAATTGGTTTCTCTAGAATACAAAAGTGTACTGCTGCAATTTGGCAACTTGCGTACGACGCTGTGAGTAATGCGTGGGAAAAATATTTAAGAAAGTCGGCCAGAAGTTATCATCACTGTCTTGATAATTTCTATGAAGGTATTCGTTATTGTTGTTGTTGTTGTTGTTGTTGTTGTTGTTGTATTAGGTGTTAACTATTCAGTTAAAAAATATTTTATATTTTTGTATTTGTATTTGTTTTTTCGTTTTCTATTTTACATGGGTAGTTATAATAATGTTAATTTTGACACATTAAATTATTTATTTGTTACACTCATACCATCATTAAACATGTTATCGATAACCCGCTTAAAACCGAACAACTCGTTTATAAATCATCAACTATATCTCTCATTTAAAAATATGGGTTAAACGGGTTGGGTTCGGGTTGACCCGAATTAATATGGGTCGGGTTAGGGTCAGTGGCGGACCAATAAATTATTTGTTGGGGGTGCGGATGAGGTGTTCAACCATATTTTCAAGGGGTGCGGTCAGGTTTTTTTTGCCTAAAATATACACTAATTTTTTCTTTCAAGGGGCGAGGCCGCCCACCCTGGCCAAAGGGTAGGTCCACCCCTGGTTAGGGTTGAAATCTTTGACCCGAATAATAATATGGGTCGAGTTCAGGTTGAATATTTTAACCCACCAACCCGTAACCTGTCAACCCGCCAACCCGATACGATTGCCACTTACACCCCCACCTGGATGGGCTGGTGTGTCACTCATACAGATAACAAATCCAAACAATGAAACGAAAAGATCATAATTACATTTTATTGTGTTGCAGAAATAAACAACTGAATCCTAATCGTCAACTTCTTTTAATGCTCCCTACTAATTCTCCGAATTTCTCAAATTACCTGTCAAACAAATAAGACAACACCACAAAGAAAATTACTGTAGGAACTAGGTTCACTTTTTATTAAAATATATTGCAAAATATATAATAACGAGACTCTCGTTATTTGTGGGAAATTCAACTAGTACAATTCCGGTTACATAAACAAAATAAACAAAAGAAAAATACAATTTAATTGTACCAATCTTGATTCAAGCCATCGTCTTTGGAAGAACTTCAACCGCATCATCTTGTACGAACCTCCGCTGCAGGAATGAACAAACTGACGTTGACGGTTTTGGTTGAGGATCGTGTTAGACACGGAGCCCTTAAAACAGATTTCGCGCCTCCTCTCAGACGGTCTGTTTCCAGGATACAACAACCGAAGCAGTAGTTGTACTGCCGGAGATGGCACTCACGCCCGAGATTACACCGGGTATAATTTGATGTACATATAATTAGGAAATATGAAGTTGAAGAAAAAGACAATTTAGAGAATACTCTTCTCTAAATTTCTATGGAACAAAAATTCTTTTATGTGTGTGTATTTCTCATCTTTTTCGATGATTATGAACTATCATGTTCATATATACACACATCAAGATTAACGTCATTTAATCTTGTAATGAAACAAGACATTCAATTTGTAATAAACAAGATATTAAATCTTGTAATTAACATGGCAATTAATCAGGTTTTAATCTCGAATTAAATGGACTTAAGTGGTTAGTCAAAAACGGTCATTTTCATCATGACACAAATTAAATGGTTTGAAACAACTAGTTTGACTAGGTCCAACTAGATCTTCTATTACTGTTGCAAACCTGCGCGCGCTAGAACTGATCCGCTAGTCCGCGCGCCACGCTTCAAGGATCTCATGCCACGCCATATGGAGCCGCGCGTCACACGGATGCCACTACGCATACCAGGACGCCACCTGGTCATGCGCCGGCCATACTCGTGCGCTACCTGCACTCTCCGCCCTAGCCAATGATGTGCGCCATGCGCCTAAGTGGCTCGCGCCACATCGACATGTGACATGCCATGGCATCCGCCTACGCCACCCAAGGGTGCCCCATAAGCGTACCCGCCATGTATCTGACCACGTGCTCATGGGCAAAAATACAAAGGCGGTATGCGAAGTTCAAAGTGCACCACATTGGGCCTCTAGCCCATGTCACGCGCACATATGCCCTACTAGTGTTTGCCTTTAAGGAAACAATTTACAAGGAGTTCTTCTCCTTATATACCACTTTAAGTTTTGTCATTCCACCTATGTGGGACAAGTTGACAAACTAATCCATTTTATTCATCTTTGTTTCTTCCAAACATACAACTTCAAGCTTCGATATCACATTCATCTTAGATCTATTTGGACATAGTTTGAACACAAACCATAAATAATTATTTATACAACACATATATAGATATTATTGATGTCCAAATTATTTAGTGAAAAACTCATTTTCACTAAAATTTCCAACAATTACGGCTGAACTAAAACTTGCTCAGTGAAGAAGGAATCAATTAGTACAAGCAAATGCCAATCAGCAAAAACCAAAACATAACATAACAGAACTGAGACTAAACTAAAAATGAAACTTCAGTTAATACCGAACCAATGCAAACAAAGACAATGATACTATACACCGAAATTGGTGATGTAGACACAAGAGCATAAACATAGGGCATGCAAACGCATGACTAACTATGAACCCGGAGGAAAACTGACAAAACCAACACATATTTAACCATAAAGTCTATACCAAATTTTCATTTATAAACGGTTTTATTTTAATAATTTTTGAAAGTGTTGTCTTTCAATTGAACATTTGGATTCAAGTCAAAATACTTAAATACTAAAACAAGTACTGAGAACATATGCAGTTACTCGTACAACAAGAAACCTGAATCTAAATTTGTCACACCCCTTTCTGCGGCGGAAGCACGAGGTGTGATCATGAAAGGTTCTCATTGCATACGAAATGTAAACATACTACATGCTCGTAAAAATATCTTCAAATACCAAACATTACATAATTTGAAAACATAAGTTAGCGTTTACATCGCGAGATAGCATAAAACATTGTCTTAAAAAGTTTACAACTTTATTTAAGCATAAACATAGACGACATCCAAGAGCATAAGCAAGACCGCGCGCACATCCACTTCTAGTTACCTGAAATACATGTGAGTTTTGGAAAAACGTCAACATAATGTTGGTGTGAATTCATGCAGATTTTGTATTTCACGTTTGTATACTTTGTATGAAAACATAGTTTGTGTCATGTATAAATCAAGTTTTCATATATAAATCAAGTATTCATATGTACACCACGTACTCATGTATAATTCAAGTTTACTTGTGTACCCCACGTACTCAAGTATTAATCAAGTTTTAGTATGGTATGAATCTTATGTAAATAAAGTATTCATGTATGTATCAGGATTGTTAATGGGTTGCAAAGCCATTAACATGTGACACGACATAGGAAGTCACCAAACCTTAGGCATTTTTCTAGTTGGCATATTCTGAGACACAAAAGCACTACTCGGTACTCGTCCTCACCAAGAGTGTGGCTGCCCGGCACCCGTTAGATCTAACCTTTTGTTCTGCGGTCTAGGTATATTGTTGATTAATGGTGCTTATGGTACCCTATTCGTGACACCATTTCTCGTATCATTTCTCAAAACGCATTATACTCGGTACTCGTTCTCACCAAGTGTGCTTCTTGTATTTATATCATACCATTTATAAACATTGTAACATTTGTACATGTATTTCACCTCCGAAGTTATAAAACTGAAAACAGTTAAAGAAAAGGGGGAAGCATGAACTCACAAATTTGCGTTCCTTGCGTCGTAAACTCCACCGGATTTGCTTAATTAACGTCGTGACCTATATGTGTTTTCTTAACGTTAGTCACTAGACTTGTATCGCACAAGTACAAGTCACTATCTTTTGTATATGTTTTTGTGTTAAAAATATTTTATATTTTTAACTATGTGTCTTACTTATATTATTTTCTCAAAAATAAATATAAGCTTTCTGTATTTTGCACTTTGCACCCGAATTATGTATTTGGTCCAAGTAATATATTTTCATAAATATATCTCCTTGTATTTGTCTAAGTATGTTGTATGTGTATTTTGTGTTTTTGCTTCTCATGAGTATTTAGTGTATTTTCAAGTCCTAATACACTATCAAGTATAATACATACTACATACACTTAGCACAAAATTTGGCGATCAATAAATATATATATTTTTCTCAAAAATATACATACTTAATATAAATTTTAAGTCTTGAAGAAATCATCATTTCTTGTCACCAAAAATTAGGGAAACCTTGGTATACATTTCTAGGGAATAAGTTTCTCAAAACTTATATATTTTTTTTTCTAAGTGTCAAAATTTATAGAAATTTTGACAGAGTTTCCCCTAAAAATGGAGGTTTCCCATGTTTTCAAAACATGTGTTTATTTTCTTTTAAAATCAACAACAATATCAACAACACAATCTTTATTTACCAAACTTGTCAAAACAAGTATATACCACCAACTTATGAACTTGAAAGTTTGTAAAAATATGTACTAAGTTACTAACATGTTTAGTAGGTCTTGTTATCTTTAAAAATAAGTTTAGTTTCTTAAAAACTTTATTTTTAAAGGAAGTGCATTTTCACATCTTCTAGTCTTATTTTCCAAAAATATTTCTTTGTGGGATTTTTTTTGTTACACAAGTGTTTATACACTTGTTTACTTACTAAAAATGATTTTACTTCATACAAGATCCGGGTTTTTAACAATCTAGTATTTTCCACTTGGTTCTTCCGAAAAACCACTTGTAGATCTTTAGATCTACAAGCTTGTAACCTTATTTTCCAAGAAAAATTATATTTATTCAAGTTTCAAGTTCATGGGTGGATGGTTTCATCATCCTTCATATTTCTAGCATTTACATCTTGCTAGTTCATGTTCTTAAACATGAACTAGTATGTCTAGATGATGATCCATCCTACTTCTACTAACAAACATCATCAAATAATCATAATTACACAAGATTCACATGATTTACCCATATATCTTCTCTTTATCCACAATTTATCACTTTATGTTCAAGACTTAGCTTATGTTCATTAGAGTTTTCATCATTTAATCATTCTATCATCTATTAACCACTAAATATAAGAACAAGATAAAGATTTGAAGCACTTACTACTAGCACAAGGCTAGGGAATTGTGTTTAGGTGTTTTAGGATGTATTATGATGTTTGGTGACCATAACTAGCTTTGTAACACTAAAACAATGCTTCTAGTAATATTTTAGTGTTCCGGGTAATGTCCGGTTGTTCGGTTAGATACCGATTCGTTAAAGTGCTAAATTGCACCGTTTAGTGTCTTTCAAGTATTCTTTTGTGACACTTTCAATTCCCGACACTTGGGGAAATATTCTGGATGATAAATCATAATTTCTGCATAATATTTCTGTGTCAAAATGCTGATTATAGCTGAATTTATTAAAATTATGTACTTAAAGTACGTTTCGGGTGCTTTTTAGTGCTTAATTTAGCTTCCGGATGGTATATATGTAAACCCTTGTATGTACTCTTGGGTTTTAATGTATTCTTGTCGTTGGACCTACACCTAGGCCTCAATTCTAATGTCTGACTGCTTTCTGCAGTTCTGCTGACACAAAGTGTCTTACCGGTGAGTTTACTAGTATTTCTGACGCAACGCTCTCGTTTATGCATAACGCAAGATTTTGTAGTATACACGTGCATGAATTCACTTGTTTATCATGTAATCAGTCAATGTTGACCTTTAAGCACATAATTGCAGACATTAAATAATAATTTAAGTGTACGGAAATTACCGGTTTGGTGCCAGTTGTCACAGTCTCCCCCCGTTAAAAGAATTTCGTCCCGAAATTCAGGCTGAACTAACTCTCGTATGAGTCTTCTTGAATAGGTGGGGATACTTTTCTTTGAACTGGTCTTCACACTCCCACGTGTACTCGGGTCCGTGCTTAGAGTTCCAACGTACTTTGACAAGTTTAACAGTGCTCATCCTGGTCTTGTTGACTTTCCAGTCGGTAACCTCAATGGGTTGTTCTGTAAATCGGAGGGCGTCATCAATATGTACTTCATCCACAGGGATGATCACGTTTTCTTGTGTTGGACTCTTCTTGAGGTTGGACACATGGAACGTATCATGTACTCCATTAAGTTCTTCCGGTAATTCCAACTTGTACGCCACGGTACCAATTCTTTGCAAAATTCTGAATGGCCCGATGTATCGGGGATTCAGCTTCCCACGTCTACCGAATCTGACTACGCCCTTCCAAGGTGAGACCTTTAATAAAACTTTGTCTCCAACCTCGAACTGTAACGGTTTTCATTTTTTATCAGCGTAGCTCTTTTGTCGATCTCGAGCCGCCTTAATGCGTTCTCGGATCTGTACGATCTTGTCGGTTGTCTCTTGTACAAGTTCAGGACCAACCATACGTTTATCTCCAGTGTCTGCCCAACATAAGGGCGATCGGCACTTGCGGCCATACAGAGCTTCGAACGGTGCGGCTTTTACGCTTGTATGATAACTGTTATTGTAGGAAAACTCAACTAAAGGTAGGTGAGTATCCCAGCTGCCGCCTAAATCCATGACACGTGCGCGAAGCATATCTTCCAACGTTTGTATAGTCCGTTCGCTCTGGCTGTCTGTTTGTGGATGGAAGGTTGTGTTTAGATCTAATTGAGATCCAAAGGCTTCCTGAAATGATTTCCAGATTCTTGAGACAAAGCGTCCATCTCTGTCTGAAATAATTGAGATTGGCACTCCATGTCGTGCCACAATTTCCCTTAAGTATATCTCAGCAAGCTTTCCAGTGCTGTCTTTTTCTCGTATCGGTAGGAAATGCGCAGATTTCGTCAATCGATCAACGATTACCCATATCATACCGTGCCCTCTCGGGGTCCTGGGTAGTTTTGTTATGAAGTCCATCGAGATTTACTCCCACTTCCACATGGGTATCTCTGGTTGTTGTAGGAGGCCGGACGGTTTCTGATATTCAGCCTTAACCTTAGCACATGTTAGGCATTTTCCAACATAGACATCAACGTTGCTTTTGAGTCTCGGCCACCAATAGTATTCTTTCAAGTCTTGATACATCTTGTCCGATCCTGGATGGATCGAGTATCTCGATTTATGCGCTTCATCAAGGATGATTTCTCGAATGCCGCCATAGAGCGGAACCCAAATACGCTTTTTAAAGTATAAGGCTCCCTCTTCATTTGGCAACATATATTTCAACATACCCCGAAGGTATTCAGCTTTACGGTTTCCTTCTTTAAGAGCTTCTTGTTGTGCATCACGAATGCGCGCTGTGAGGTTCGTTCGAATCGTCATTTCCAATGCTCGAACCCTTAGGGTCTTAACCCTTTCTTTTCGACTTAGTGCGTCTGCTACAACGTTTGCCTTTCCAGGATGATACTTAATCTCACAGTCATAATCGTTCAGCAGCTCGACCCAACGTCGCTGTCGCATGTTTAGTTCTTTCTGATCAAATATGTGTCATAGGCTTTTGTGATCTGTGAAGATTGTACATCAAGTACCATATAGATAGTGTCGCCAGATCTTCAAGGCGAATACCACTGCGCCTAGCTCCAGGTCGTGAGTGGTATAGTTTCTTTCATGAACCTTCAATTGTCTTGAAGCGTAAGCGATGACTTTTTGGTGCTGCATGAGCACGCAACCCAAACCTTGTCTTGAAGCATCACAATATACCACAAAGTCTTCAGTGCCTTCGGGTAATGATAATATCGGTGCATCGCATAGCTTGTTTTTAAGTAGCTGGAAGGCTTCTTCCTGTTTGTAACCCCAGTCGTATTTCTTGTCTTTCTGTGTAAGGGTCGTTAGCGGTTGAGCTATCTTTGAGAAATTCTCAATGAATCGCCGATAATAGCCCGCTAGGCCCAAAAATTGTCGAACTTCAGTCGGGGTTTTGGGGGCTTCCCAATTCTTTATTGCTTCTATCTTGGCTGGGTCTACATGAATGCCTTTCTCGTTCACAACATGACCCAGAAATTGTACTTCGCGAATCCAGAATTCGCATTTCGAGAACTTTGCATAGAGCTTCTCTTTCTTCAGTAGTTCCAGAATAGTTCTGAGGTGTTGCTCATGTTCTTCTTTCGTTTGTGAGTAAATCAGGATATCATCGATAAATACAATCACGAATTTATCGAGATATGGTTTGCATACGCGGTTCATCAGATCCATAAATACCGCTGGCGCGTTCGTCAATCCAAATGGCATCACAAGAAACTCGTAGTGCTCATATCGTGTTCTGAATGCAGTCTTTGGCACGCTTTCTTCTTGTATCCTTAACTGATGGTATCCAGATCGAAGGTCGATCTTGGAATAGTAGCTTGATCCTTGCAATTGATCAAATAAGTCATCAATCCTCGGTAGTGGATACCGATTCTTGATCGTGAGCTTGTTCAGTTCTCTGTAATCGATACACATCCGCAGTGTTCCATCCTTCTTTTTCACGAATAATACCCGAGCTCCCCAGGGTGAGAAGCTTGGCCTTATGAATCCTTTATCCAACAACTCCTGGAGTTGTGTAGATAACTCTTGCATCTCGGATGGAACAAGTCGATAGGGAGCCTTGGCTACAGGAGCGGCTCCTGGAACCAAGTCTATACGGAATTCGACTTGTCGTTGCGGAGGTAGTCCTGACAGATCTTCAGGAAAAACATCAGGAAATTCCTTCACCACAGGAATGTCTTCGAGTTTCGGCTCCTCAGCCTTCTTATCTACAACGTGTGCTAGGAAGGCAACACATCCTTTCCTTAAGCACTTATGTGCCTTCATGCAACTGATGATTCGAAGAGGCGCGTCTCGCTTTTCTCCATGCACGACGAGAGTTTCACCATTCGCTAAAGGGATGCGAATTATTTTCTCATGACAAATAACTTCAGCTTTGTTCTTGGACAACCAGTCCATTCCGACTACTACATCGAAGCTACCCAATTGAATAGGTAAGAGGTCGATGCTAAAATTTCGTTCACCAAGTTCTAATGAGCAGCCTCTAACGACTTCGCCTGATTCAACAAGTTTACCATTGGCTAGTTCTATGGAATAAGGAATTTCTAATCTACTAGATTCTATTCCAAGCATGCGTTTAAATTCCACAGACATGAAGCTATGATCGGCGCCAGTGTCAAATAATATGGATGCAAAGTGATTGTTAATGAGAAACGTACCGGTGACCACATTAGGGTCCTCGCGTGCGTTCTTTGCTCCAATCACAAATGCTCGAGCCTGAGCGTTGTTTCCCTTTGGGCAGTCCTTCATGAAATGATCATTGCTTCCACAACTGAAGCATCCTTGGTTCCGCCCCTTCCCGTTACCATTCTTGTTACCAGAACCATCTCCATTCCGGTTCTTTCCTTTTCCCCAACAGTCTTCTGTTTGATGACCCAACCTACCACATTTGTCGCACCTTGGAATGCGACAAGCTCCTTCATGATGAAACTTACATTTTTGGCATTTAGGCATGGTGCCTTGGTATCCTTTGGTTGCAAGGGTTTTCGTCTCCTGAGGCGGGTTAGTGTCGCGCTTCTTGCTGAAACCCTTGTTGTTGCGAGTTGCTTGATTCAGGTTTGCATGTTTCCTTTTCTTGTCACCGGACGACTCAGCATGCGTCTCGGTCTTTTCTGTTGGGTTCAGTGATAGCTTCTTCATACGAACACAATCTTCAGTAAGGCTGACAGCCAGAGTTACAGCCTCAGTGATAGTTTGAGGTTTGGCCGAAGTTACCATGCCACGGAATTCTGAGGCCAATCCCCAAATGTAGCGTTCAACGCGCTTGAATTCAGGGGTCACCATGTAGGGAAGCACTCTAGACAGATAGTGGAACCTTCGAGTGTAACCATTAATGTCAGCACCTTCCATAGTCAAGTGCCAGAACTCCGTTTCCAGTCTTTGGAGTTCAGCACGAGAGCAATACTTCTCTCTCATTCTTTCCTTCAGTTCATCCCAAGATAGGCCATAAGCGGCATCATCACCCAAGGTCTGGGCTTGCAAGTTCCACCAAGTCAGAGCTTCATCGACAAACAACCCAGTAGCAAAAGTGACTTGCTGATCCGCGGTACACTTGCTCATGCGGATAGTAGCTTCAGTCTTCTCCGTCCAGCATACAAATGCTACTGCACCTCCTGTGCCGTCGTAGTTCATCGGCTTACAGTCGAGAAACTGCTTGAAAGTGCAGCCTTGAGCTGCGTTGCCTCCAGATGAATCTCCATTCCCATTACGTCTAGCGTTGCTTGGCCCGCCACTGTCTTGAGTTCGGTTTGCCTCATATTGGGCGATAGCAGCGGAGATCCTTTCTTCCAGTAGAGCGTTCAGCTCTTTAGCAGTTCTTGGCAGTGGGGGAGGAGGAGGTTGATCACGAGCGTTCACAGCTTTCCTGGGTGCCATGTTCTGACAGAACATAACACAACAGGGTTAGACATTTGTTTGATATCGTCATACTAGACAATAGTAGTATATATTCACAGGTATATACCACATAAGTGACATCAAACAATTATTACTCTAGCAGAGTACTTAGTAATCTTGCACTGAGGGAATCTATACGTGACAAGACTTGCTATGGTTTCTGTGCACTGAATTCCATAATTATGTATGCATCCATAATTACGTAACTCCTTGCACAGTTCGCACATTTCGTTTCATCCTCGTATCTCTTCCTTCAGATGGGCCATCGCTTTCAGGTAAAGTCACGTATACTTGTGACATTCTACTTCTAGTTTATGCTAATTATCACACATAATTGCAAGTAGTTTCTAGTCAACAACAACTGCTACTCATGTGCACCCTAAGTCTCATAGTGTCTTTTCTTGACTCTTGTAAACAGTTTCAGGTAGTGGATGTCGCGGGACGTTTTATGCAATGAAAACTCTTTGAAAAATTGTTTTCGTGAAAGGATCCTAGAGATTGTAGACTAGACTCGAGAAGGAATCCTGGTTCACTACAATCGCAGCTCTGATACCAATCTGTCACACCCCTTTCTGCGGCGGAAGCACGAGGTGTGATCATGAAAGGTTCTCATTGCATATGAAAGGTAAACATGCTACATGCTCATGAAAATAACTTCAAATACCATAATTTAAAAACATAAGTTTAGTGTTTACATCACGAGATAGCATAAAACATTGTCTTGAAAGTTTACAACTTTATTTAAACGTAAACATAGACGACATCCAAGAGCATAAGCAAGACCGCGCGCACATCCACTTCTAGTTACCTGAAATACATGTGAGTTTTGGAAAAAACGTCAACATAATGTTGGTGTGAATTCATGCAGTTTTTGTATTTCACGTTTGTATATTTTGTATGAAAACATAGTTTGTGTCATGTATAAATCAAGTTTTCATATATAAATCAAGTATTCATGTGTACACCACGTACTCATGTATAATTCAAGTTTACTTGTGTACCCCACGTACTCAAGTATTAATCAAGTTTTAGTATGGTATGAATCTTATGTAAATAAAGTATTCCTGTATGTATCAGGATTGTTAATGGGTTGCAAAGCCATTAACATGTGACACGAAATAGGAAGTCACCAAACCTTAGGCATTTTTCTAGTTGGCATATTCTGAGACACAAAAGCACTACTCGGTACTCGTCCTCACCAAGAGTGTGGCTGCCCGGCACCCGTTAGATCTAACCTTTTGTTCTGCGGTCTAGGTATATTGTTAATTAATGGTGCTTATGGTACCCTATTCGTGACACGATTTCTCGTATCATTTCTCAAAATGCATCATACTCGGTACTCGTTCTCACCAAGTGTGCTTCTTGTATTTATATCATACCATTTATAAACATTGTAACATGTGTACATGTATTTCACCCCCGAAGTTATAAAACTGAAAACAGTTAAAGAAAAGGGGGAAGCATGAACTCACAAATTTGCGTTCCTTGCGTCGTAAACTCCACCGAATTTGCTTAATTAACGTCGTGACCTATACGTGTTTTCTTAACGTTAGTCACTAGACTTGTATCGCACAAGTACAAGTCACTATCTTTTGTATATGTTTTTGTGTTAAAAATATTTTATATTTTTAACTAGGTGTCTTACTTATATTATTTTCTCAAAAACAAATATAAGCTTTCTGTATTTTGCACTTTGCACCGAATTATGTATTTTGTCCAAGTAATATATTTTCATAAATATATCTCCTTGTATTTGTCTAAGTATGTTGTATGTGTATTTTGTGTTTTTGCTTCTCATAAGTATTTAGTGTATTTTCAAGTCCTAATACACTATCAAGTATAATACATACTACATACACTTAGCACAAAATTTGGCGATCAATAAATATATATATTTTTCTCAAAAATATACATACTTAATATAAATTTTAAGTCTTGAAGAAATCATCATTTGTCACCAAAAATTAGGGAAACCTTGGTATACATTTCTATGGAATAAGTTTCTCAAAACTTATATATTTTTTTTTCTAAGTGTCAAAATTTATAGAAATTTTGACAGTGTTTCCCCTAAAAATGGAGGTTTCCCATGTTTTCAAAACATGTGTTTATTTTCTTTTAAAATCAACAACAATATCAACAACACAATCTTTATTTACCAAACTTGTCAAAACAAGTATATACCACCAACTTATGAACTTGAAAGTTTGTAAAAATATGTAGTAAGTTACTAACATGTTTAGTAGGTCTTGTTATCTTTAAAAATAAGTTTAGTTTCTTAAAAACTTTATTTTTAAAGGAAGTGCATTTTCACATCTTCTAGTCTTATTTTCCAAAAATATTTCTTTGTGGGATTTTTTTGTTACACAAGTGTTTATACACTTGTTTACTTACTAAAAATGATTTTAGTTCATACAAGATCCGGGTTTTTAACAATCTAGTATTTTCCACTTGGTTCTTCCGAAAAACCACTTGTAGATCTTTAGATCTACAAGCGTGTAACCTTATTTTCCAAGAAAAAATATATTTATTCAAGTTTCAAGTTCATGGGTGGATGGTTTCATCATCCTTCATATTTCTAGCATTTACATCTTGCTAGTTCATGTTCTTAAACATGAACTAGTATGTCTAGATGATGATCCATCCTACTTCTACTAACAAACATCATCAAATAATCATAATTACACATGATTTACCCATATATCTTCTCTTTATCCACCATTTTATCACTTTATGTTCAAGACTTAGCTTATGTTCATTAGATTTTTCATCATTTAATCATTATATCATCTATTAACCACTAAATATAAGAACAAGATGAAGATTTGAAGCACTTACTACTAGCACAAGGCTAGGGAAGTTCAAGAGTATAAATGTGGTGGTTAAAAGAAAATGAGAGTGGTCCTTCAAGTTCCGTGAGCACCGAGCCTCGTTGATGACCTTACTACACCTTGAAGTACACTTGGATCTCTTGAATGAAAACCGAAAATTGTGGTGGTATAAGGGGGGGTGTTCGGCCGAGACCTATGGAGGGAGGAGGAAATGTGGTGGTGTTGTGAATGGTGAAGATGAAATGGGTTATGGACTTGGGGTTTTTATAAAGTTCTTCCAACATCTTTTTATTCATTGGTCCATATGTTTCATAATCTCAAGACATATCACTTAAAATATTGAGATAAAATCCACCATGTGGAACCCATGTCCCAACCGGTTATGGGGGGGGGGGGGTGTCTTGGTTGCTTCTCAACTACAAGTTACATTTTCTAGTTAGACTTTAAGTGTTAGTTTAGGGGTTAATTGTGTTTAGGTGTTTTAGGATGTATTATGATGTTTGGTGACCATAACTAGCTTTGTAACACTAAAACAATGCTTCTAGTAATATTTTAGTGTTCCGGGTAATGTCCGGTTGTTCGGTTAGATACCGATTCGTTAAAGTGCTAAATTGCACCGTTTAGTGTCTTTCAAGTTTTCTTTTGTGACACTTTCAATTCCCGACACTTGGGGAAATATTCTGGATGATAAATCATAATTTCTGTATAATATTTCTGTGTCAAAATGCTGATTATAGCTGAATTTATTAAAATTATGCACTTAAAGTGCGTTTCGGGTGCTTTTTCGTGCTTAATTTAGCTTCCGGATGGTATATATGTAAACCCTTGTATGTACTCTTGGGTTTTAATGTATTCTTGTCGTTGGACCTACACCTAGGCCTCAATTCTAATGTCTGACTGCTTTCTGCAGTTCTGCTGACACAAAGTGTCTTACCGGTGAGTTTACTAGTATTTCTGACGCAACGCTCTCGTTTATGCATAAAGCAATATTTTGTATGTAAGACCCTAACAGGTATTTGACAAAAATCGCAGCGGAAATTCGTGCCATAAAATTTCTTTCATTAACAACGTCTTGACTTACTTGAAAGTTTGTTTTAAAAATATCTCTTTTACAAAACAAAAGCATAACTCTCGTTTACTAAAGTACATACTCGATTATTCCCGTACAATCTATCTTGTGACTCGGTCTTCGATCTCTACCCCTTGTAATAATCGCCCATGAACCGCACAACCTGCACTCACCACATACATTCATAACATTAGCACACATTATATAAACAAGATTCATTCACGTACACTTCACATTTCGTCATTTTTCAAACTTTAAGCATTTCATCTGCGTATCCATTTCTTGGTGAGGCTTCAATAATGCACCTGCATTTCTTTTCATTCTTAAGGTACACCATTAATAACGTTAACACTCAACGTATCTAATTCATGCATACATACGTACTTACATACCTACTTACATACACATCTACATACGTACATACCCTTCCTACAACTTTACATACGTGCATACACTCATACATGTCTTTATACATACATACATACATACATACACAACTACATACGTACATACCTTTACTACATCTTTACATACATGCATACACTCGTACATATCTTTATACATACATACATACACATCTGCATACGTGCATACCTTTCCTACAGCTTTACATACATGCATACACTCATACATATTTTTATACATACATACATACACATCTGCATACGTACATACCTTTCCTACAGCTTTACATACATGCATACACTCGTACATATCTTCATACCTACATACATACACATCTGCATACGTGCATACCTTTCCTACAGCTTTACATACATGCATACACTCGTACATATCTTCATACATACATACATACACATCTGCATACGTGCATACCTTTCCTACATCTTTACATACATGCATACACTCGTACATATCTTCATACATACATACATACACATCTGCATACATGCATACCTTTCCTACATCTTTACATACATGCATACACTCGTATATATCTTCATACATACATAAATACACATATGCATACATACATACCTTTCCTACATCGTTACATATATACATGCTATCATACGTATCTTCATGTATACATAAATACGCATCTACATACACGTACAACATCTTGCATACCTCTTACATACTCATACGTTATCTACATGGGACTTAAACTTTTATTTATAGCCCATAAACATCTAAGGATCGATCAAAATCAAGTTTAGAAAGCCCGCCGTAGTCCACGGATAACAAACCGAAGCCCACGATACATAAATCAACTTAAATAACAAGATTTCAGCTTACGAGACTTGGGGAGGCCGTCGCCGACGGCCCTAGGGGCGTCGGCGACGGGCCTTGCAACTACCCGTAGCCAGAAACACCCGTAGACAGGTAATTAAGGCGTCTGGCAAAACTGGTGTTTCCAGGGGGCGTCGGCGACGGCCTCCAGAAACATCAGTTTTCCGCTGTGTTGTTTTGTCGTTCGTACGCACTAAAACGCGCATAACTTTTGAACCGTTTACCCGTTTAACCTCCCGTTTCTTCCTACATGCTTGTAAATTCACATTCTATCATATGAAATGAAAATCCCACATCCGGATTAAGGAAATTCTTATCTTACGCCCTATCGGCTTATTATCATTTTCTAATTATTTGACCCGTTATGGGTATTTGCGCATTAAATGGTTTATGACATACCAAAACCATACTCTTCGCTTTCACACATGACCAAAACATTACTCTAATCGATTCGCTTGTTTCCAATAGACATTTAAGGTCGTTTGCCCGATATACCTATCAAGGGCGTTTTTTTCAATTTCGCTCTATCCTTAACAACAAAGGAATTCCTTACATAAGTAACCAATCCTACTACTTAGCTAAAATTCTTAATCACACATACCTTGCTCGGATCAAAACTAAGATCCGTTTAATACTTCATCGACATCATACAATTCATTCCTATTTGACCTCAATTATCATATTTAATTAAGTTGCATATAACTTTACATAAACAACTAAGAAGTGATTACGGAATCACTTACCTTATGCGTCCGTGCTTGTACCCGATCTCTTGCCTCCTCTTGGCCCGTTAACACCTCGTGCTTGAGCTCGTCTCGACGTGATTCCTATGCTTCCATTTCATCGAAATCACGCTCTTATTAGCATACTCATTTGTACATGTTAACGGTCATATCATTAGTCATTTCTAACAAACGTAACTCATATAGCCATACCCATATCCATTTGTACTCATGTAATTCATCATGTCATCGCATCAAACACACATAAGTCTAACACGCACCGTATAACTTACTCTAATCTTACAATTATGACAACACGTCTAACCATTCTTCTTATACCCAGTTGACTTTTAGAAGTCAACGGTTCATTTAATTTTAACTTTCGACTTATCATTATATACCCGTAACATCATAATCGACTATACGGACGACAATATATACATTTTATCATACGATTGGTGTGCGTACCACCTTTTAAGCATAACGTACAACTAATTCATGTACAATCTTCTAAATTCATACATAGTTCATCAAATCCTTCTACTAATCAACATGTGGTATTTAAAATTAAACATCAAACATATTATCATCACATTTTATTCAATTCATCTAACAACAATTCATCATTTCTTATCCAATTTCTTTAAACATTCACACATATAAAACGATTTCAAACATCAATAATATGAATATATTATCATTTTCATCATATCATCAAAACCCACTTCATAACTATTTTTCTAATCACTTACAAGTGATCAAATCTTAAGTTCTTCATAATTTCTTCATACTTTTGATGTGTGTACTACCTCCTAAGCATAGTGTACAACTAGTTCATGCATATCCTTCAAATCTCATACATAATTCATCAATTTCTTCCTTCTAATCAACATGAATCATACATGCATAAACATCAAACATACTACTATCACATTTCTTTAAATTCCTCTAACAAGAATCCATCATACAATTCAAAATACATCAACATTCAACAAGAATTAGACATGGATGATGATTCAAATCGTCATTCTCACCATAACTAGTGGGTTTCACCCTTAAACATCAAATTAACCTAATTCATGCATAATCCATGTTCCAAATGATGATTCTAACACATACTCATACTCAATTTCATACAAATTCGTGATTTACATCATAACTCGCTTCATGCATAATCACCAAACTAACTTTTAAGACATACCTTGCGATCCCCTTGTGAAGGTGATCATTAATCTATGCTCGGTTATGAATTTGAGCTTCGTTTGACTCCTCAATTTGATGATTATGTTAGAACTAGGGTTTGGTTCATGGGGAGTTCCCCTGATCGATCTAGAACACACACGATGTGTGTGTCGTGTGTGTGTTTGTTTTGTTTTTAAACATAACTTTCCCCTTTTTCAACTTTGGTCCCTCATGTTTATTACTTACTCATAATATTGGCAAAACTCTTGTCTTTTCATACTTCTAACCACACACTTAACTAAGTTAGATAGCCTAGTCATTTATTTCATGCTAAGTCATATGGGACACACGATAATTATAAACATTCGGGTTTTGGGGTGTTACATTGTAGTATACACGTGCATGAATTCACTTGTTTATCATGTAATCAGTCAATGTTGACCTTTAAGCACATAATTGCAGACATTAAATAATAATTTAAGTGTACGGAAATTACCGGTTTGGTGCCAGTTGTCACAAAATTAAAAACTGATACAGACACTAAGACAACTACTATTACATTCTTGTACAAATACTATGTCAAAACAGACATAACTAATATATAACATAATCGGATACTAAACATAATTAGAAACAAATCTAAAGCAGAACAGGTACATATACAGAACACGATTAGAAACATATCAGAACCTATACAACACATAACAATAAATTAAGTCATGTGAGACGGATGCACCCACGAGCCTTAACAAACATGTACACAACTAGCTAGTCCATGCACTTATGAGATAGTGAGTATGCCGTGCACCCATTATTCCATCTCCACAAAACAAAACAAAACAAACTCAAACTCAAAGCTAAGATCGCTCTATATGCCTTTAGGGACCAAGGTGCTACACAAGCATGAGCTAGAGACGTCGTGTACTTTTATTACGCACTATCACGATGTGTGTCATGTCGTCAGTGGCGAAGCTTGAGATTTCCGACCGGGGGGTCGGAAACGTATATACTCAAAAATTTCTATAAAACCAGGGGATCGAAAACGTATATACCAAAAATTCTATACGAAAACTACATACTCTCCACTACTGAGTGAAAAGTTCGGGGGGTCGGCGGCCCCCTCCGGCCCACTAGAAGTTGCGCCCCTGCATGTCATTGACGCCCAAACGACAATTCAAACATGCTCCGATGATATAATACAAAAGTTAAAGTCATGTAATTGACCTACATGCAACCGAACATAAGTCTGTCAGGAAGAGGCAATAACGAGTACAATATATATGGTCTACTGCATGCTACAATGTGCTAACAAACAAATAAACATAGAACCAAATCAAATGATGTATCACAGTGGCGTCTCTGATAATTCATGTACCATGTTCGAGCTCGAAAAATGTACCCATATGCTTTAACGAAAATTGTTTTTTTTATTTTTATTTTTTAAAATCATATTAGTATTGGGTTGAGCCCAATAAACCTAATGTTAAGTTTGGTAAATTATAAAGCATAAAAAGGTATTTGATAATGGGTCTCTATATTGGATGTGTATGTGTTTACAATTTTTTTTAAATAACATATGTATATCGATTTTTTTTTAAATCCCGTGCCCCTCGAAATCACGGGCCTTGTGCGGAAGTCTGCCCCGCACACCATAAGAGCCGCCCCTGATGTATCAAATACCAACAGACTATACATATCAACCATGGCAAATCAAACTCTAAAACAAAGACAAAAGTTCATACTACAAGTAACGGATACAGATTTATACTAGGATGAAAAGAATAAAGAATCCTTACCTTAATTCGATAAGGCAAAGCAAAGCAAGACAAAATCAAGTCGTCTTTAAAGAAGTATGTGAACCTATATTTTCATTTTTTTATCGGATTAAATTTAAGAACCACATTTCGTTGATTCGTTGATTTTCTGGCGAATGGAGACTTTAACATATCTTAATTAATTAATGACAACTATCGTAGGTTCGTTTACACTTTACAAGATTATATAAAATCTAACTTGATATATTTTGTCGATCAATAAAGCATATTTGTTAACTTTCTAATGCACTTAGTCCTCTTGACTAACAAACTATCTTATTTGTCACATTTGTTATGACCAAATCAAGGATTTACCACTTGGTGCTTTAGTAATAATAGGTAAAATAAAATAAAATTTTCACATCAGTTAATAAAATGTGACAAGCGTTCACCCGCTAGTGTTTTTTAAGTATCTCGAAATTCTATTATAACAATTATTTAAGAAAATTACAAATTACAATTGATGAAAACACATTATTAATAGCATGCAAAATACGATTAGATATTCGAAGGAGTGTTGAGAGTGAGGATAGCTTTCTTGATTCTATCAGCAGCGGTCTGTAGGTCGGAGAGAGATGCTGCATATGAGATTCGGATGCAGCTGTCATCCCCAAATGCATCTCCGGGCACAAGGGCAACCTGGGCATTTCCAAAATTATTCAAAACTTCCAAATATTTTTTTATTCATTTAAATTTTTTAAATATTATAACCTGTGTAATAATCTCTCAAATAGTTTATATGACATCAATAATTAAACATTTTTCTAAAAGGGAGTCACCAGGTCAAAATTTGAACTCTAGATCAAACTCTTCCTGGACCACCAGCTGATGCCTGGTCGACCGTTACCGGTCCCTGGACTGAAATTTGGCATGTTCGATGACCAAAAGGGCATTGGGGCCGGTTACAGTCCTTGGGCCATTTGTACTACATTTATATGTACTTAAACAAAGACGATTGTTTTCCACAAAAACTATTCCGAATGAAGAGAAATCCTGTATAATGACTTGTAAACCATGAAGCGAAGGTTCCAACTTAACAAATGTGCATTTGGTAAAATATTTACCTGACCCTTTTCCAGCAAATACCGACACAGAGACTCTGAATCCTTAAGTAAACCAAATCCATCAACCTCTGTGCCGTAGTAATGGCTGAAATCAAGAAAGAGGTAGAAAGCGCCCTGCAAAACACGACTAGGATTATCAAGTTCCATTAAAGGACAGATTACGAGGAGAACTTGTAAACAGGGATAGATGGAAATAAACGAAATGGTAAACCTTCATCTTTATATATTTAAAAAAAAAACTACAAGACAAAATAATAAGTGTACCTGGGGTTCAGATATTTTGACACCATCCAGTTCCCGGAAAGCCGAGACCAAAAAATCTCGGCGTTCACGAAATGCTTTGACCATATGCGATACGGCTTCCCCACCAGCGTGTCCCATTCCTAATGCAGCCACTGCAGCCTTTTGGGATATGCTACTGGCACCTGAAGTGGACTGAAACAACATATACAGGGACCATATGCATCATTATGTAAAAGATATCTATCATATTCAACAAAAAGTTTAAATGAATAATTAAATCCGGAAAAAAAGGCGGGTCCGGTCGGGTTTGGCAACGGTCAAAACATGTTTGGGCCAAACTTGGTCCAGGTCAAAACAAGTTATGAGCAAAATGAGTTCGGGCCAAAACGGACCGTTTTAAGGTACCGAGATGGTGCGGGTCAAAATAAGTGAGCCATGGAAGATATGATAATATTATACAACGTTGTGTAATTATTTTTAAAGTGGCTTTAATGTGATATTTTGTACCTGACTTTGAATTTTATTACACGCCGCAATGAAGTGCTTAGGACCAGCAATGTATCCAAGTCTCCAACCAGTCATTGCAAAAGCCTAGGGAAATGCATATTAAGTGAGCCATGGCCGATATGATATTTAGTAAACGGTTAATTATAATACATGATTACATGACGCTAACTTATTAAAAGAAAGCAGCTTTTGAGTGCATTTGTAGAAACCAAATCATTAATGCAACTAAGTACCTTAGAGAATCCATTGACTGTTAGTGTACGTTCCCACATGCCAGGCAAAGATGCAAAGCTCGTGTGTACAGCTGGCGAGTATATTATGTGCTCGTATATTTCATCAGAAATCACCTGAATAGAACCGACAAAAATAAGGTTCACGTTAGTTGTCGCTGGTTTACTTATGAATGACTGATTTGGTCCATGTTAGCTAAAAGGGGAACCAAATGGGTGTGATTATTCTACCAAGAGTCTTGGATGCTTAGCAACAACTCGAGCAATTTCTTGAAGCAATTCCTTAGGATAGACTGAGCCTGTCGGGTTAGATGGAGAACAAAGAATCAGCAGTCTTGACTTCTCGGTAAGCTTGGATTCTAGAAGCTTCGGATCTAACAGAAAGTTTTCTGAAATGGTTGCAGGAAGAATCACGGGTGTTGCATCAGCCAACCTTGCCATTTCAGGGTAACTCACCCAAAAGGGAGCTGGAACTATAACCTTAAAACGGAGAAAGATTGTAAGATAAATGAGATACTATCAATAATCAAATAACTAATATAAACAACTAGTCTAAATTTATATGCACAAAAGAAGATAACAAGTTACCTCGTCCCCTGGGGAACAAACAGCAAGGATTGCTTGTAGTATGCTCTGCTTTGCCCCATTACTAACCACAATTTGGTCAGGTGTGTAAGAAAGACCATTCTCCTCTACAGTAAGACAAAAATATATTAAAGAATTTTAATTCAGTATCTATCACTTCATCTTGTTTTACAAAAGCGCAAGGCGGGCGCATCATGTACGCAAGGTGTTTCTCTATCTACAACCAGAAGCTGCATCTCTCTCAACTGCTTTACGTATCAACTTTTTTTTATCAAGTTAACCTTTCATAATTTCTTCATCCCTTTAGTTGTTTTTACATATCAACCTCCCACAGACCCTAACTTTGACCGCTATTAAACCAGAAGTACACAACGCGCCACCTCAAGCCCCTGAGGCGTTTTTCAGCTCACCTCACGCCTCAAGCGCGCCTTATAAAACCAAGCACTCCATATTAGTCAAGCTGGAATACATTGTTGTAAATGACGGAACTTACCCTTTAGTTTCTTGCATATCGCTGTCCGTAGTTCCAAGGTACCAGCATTAGGAGTATACCTTGTGTAACCTTCACGAATTGCATTTATTCCCGCCTATTTCAGAATTTTATAAAAAGATACAATTAGCAAGACAAAAAGCGGAAAAATATTACATTACAAAAATAATGATAATAAATTTGAATCAACCACCTGAGCAATAACCGCGGGGGTATCAAAATCAGGCTCTCCAGCAGCTAAACGAATGACAGGAACACCGGCTTCTACAAGTGCAGTGGCTTGGTCAGTTATAGCCACTGTTTTGGAAGGCTTTACTGAGTTGACTCTAGGGCTCAGAGTGGTGTCAACCTCCATTTGCTCAGATTTGTGTTCTACTAGTACTGCTGAACAAATTGTAGACGACTTCTGACTTGTTCGAGTTTCCAAGGATCTACTCCAATATATAAATAAAACCAAAACAATCATAATCTACATACATAAACCATGAATTGTATTGTATATTGATTGTATGTCTGTCTATTATTTGTGTCTATATACGCAAAAAAATAATATTAGGCTTGAATACCTTGTGGATATGATTAGGGGTGTTCATCGAATCGAATAACGAATTATTCGAATCGAATTTTTATTTTTTTACCTAAATCCGTATTCGATTAGTATTTGAAACTCGGATTCGAACCGAATTCGAATAAATTCGATTTAATTCAAATTCACCCTAAACAATAAATTATTTTACTTTCATTTATTAAAACTACTACAAACTAATTATATTTAGCATAAAATATAATAATTTGCTAAATTAATTAACTATCAATATGTCAAAACACCAACATTTAGAAGATAGGTTGGTTACTGGTAGCGATTTAAGTTAGGTAAAAATTTAGATATAAGTGGTATGGGCTATTTGTCAGTAGGTTTGGTAATGTTATGAATAATAAACTTATAGCTTATGGATGGATGTAGTTCGTGATTTGGCCAAGTTCAGAAGTTATATGTGTGTGTATATATATGTTTGTGTGTATACACATATATTAAAAAATTATATATAAACTGAATTCGAATTTCGAATCGAATTGAAAATCATAAATTCGTATTCGATTACCAGACTCGAATACGAATCAACTCGAATTCGAACCTTATTAATCGAATTCTGAACACCCTATATATGAAAATTATATAACTAGTGTGATTGATGATATCAATTTGGGCATTTGTTCCAAATGATAACCAGAAATTAAACGTATTGGAGTCAATGAATTCAACCAAATGTGAATGCGAAATCAAAGCAAAACAACAACATGATCTACTGAATTCGGATAATAACAACAACAAGTAAAAGCTTAGAAGCATACTTGATTGAAAGATTTCCGTTGAGGTTGGAAGAAAACGAGAGTGTTGATGATCTGATGGAGCTGAGTGAATCAAAAGGAGACTGATTTTTGAAGGATGCAACGGAGCATGTGGAAGAGATACCAGAAATTTGAGCAGCCATGGTTCTGAGTTGACTGAATCTGGCAAATGTGGTTGATTCGATGCATTGACGGAATATGAATATATAGGGTGACGTTGGGTTGGGGGTTGGTGGTGATAAGCGGTAGGTGGGTTGGGTGTGTATATATAACTAGGTTTTGCCCGGTCCGCGTTGCGGGGCACTAAGCTAAATATTTCTCTTTCATATACATTTGTGTTTCGTTTACTTGTAAATACTACTTATAACACGATCTCAAAAAACACTACATCGAGAAAACCAATTAAAACAAAACACTATCAATACTTTTGCTAAAAAATCTAAAACGATGGAAATACTTTAATATTTAGCTAGGGCAAAATTGTAATTTTTGAGGACAAATGAGCGTGTGTCACGCAACATCCTGACACGAATAAAAATTACACCGAGTCAACAATTAAAACAAAACACTACCACATATTTGTCAAAAAGAAAACTAAAACGATAGCATGACTCTAATTTTACACTGGGAGCAAAATCACAATTTGACAGGAAAAAAAACAAAAACAATGGCAAACTTATCAATTTGAAACCGAGGGAAAAATCGTAATTAGGATGGACGGGAAAAAACAAAACAAATGACAAAACTGTAAATTTAAACGGGGGAAAATCGTAATTTCGCTGGACCAATAGGGAAGTGCCAGGCAGCTGTGGGAACAAAATCGTAATTTTGAAATGGGAACAAAATCATAATTTAACAGAGGGCAAAAGCGTAAATATTTTTTGAACTGGGCGCGACATTATAATTTTAAACTGAGGGCAAAATCATAACTTTGAGCTAGGGGGGAAACATAATTTTATTTTGAACTATGGGCAAAAACATTATTTTGAGCTGAGGGCAAAATCGTAATTTTTAGCTAAGGGAAAACATAATTTTATTTTGAACTGGGTGCAAAAACGTAATTTTAAACGAATGGCGAAGCCGTAATTTTAAACTGGAATAAAATTAAAAAAGGGTTTTTAAACTGAGGGCAAAAGCGTAATTTTCAGCTAGAGGTAAAAATATAATTTTATTTTAAATTGAGGCAAAAACGTAATTTTAAACGAAGGACGGAACTGTAATTTTAAACTGGGAGTAAAATTAAATTAAAAATTGGTTGGTCCAATAGGGAAGTGCCAGGCAAGCTGCCTGGCACTATTCCCTCAAGTTGAAAATGTATATGTAGTAAATATGTCAAATTAGGCTACTCGGTGCGGGGTGCGGTTGATGGAGGACGAGTCTTTATGTCAGTGTCAAGTAGGGTGGGTGTAAAGATGGAGCAAAGAGGATGGACATAAGGAATTGAGGGATGGACCTAAAATATATATGTATTTGTTGTATGTATATGTGTGTGTGAGAAGAAGATGCACAACTTTTTGTTCTTTACTTCCCGTCCTCGTCGTCCCACCCCCGACGTTCACGACGATGACGAGCCACCTGGAATGGTGTTTGGGGGCGTTGCCGAGCCTGGACGACCCCCTCACCGAGTGACCTTATGGATGAGCACGGTATTTGTTTTGTACCGAACCGGTACCGAAAGTACCGGTATCGAATATGCCGGTTCGATACCGGTACCGGTATTTACCGGTGTTTTACCCATAAATACCAGTACCGTATTGGTACCGATACCGAAAAATGAGGATAGTGGATACCGATACTGAATATACCTGTTACGTTTCTGTATTGGTTCGGTTCGATACCGATACCCGATACCAAATACTTTATCCCTATGTGAAATTTGGTTTTTCTTTAATGAGATAAGAGAAGAGAAGTTTAAATTTTTTACTCTTCTATAATTGTATGTAATAGATAAATTTAGAATAGGAAAAACTTGTAAATCTTTACTTTTTTATCCATATTTGCTCTTTTTTCTCCGAAGTACTACACATTTTTAATCCATTGTCTTACTCTTTTACTTTTTCGTAGGTTTGATTTGTTTACCTGTCTCACATTTTTGCTCTTTTTTTCTCTTAAGTACTACACTTTTTAACCTAATATGTATTGTTAATGTTAGATTTGGTTACGTATTTCACTCTCTAACTTTGACTTTTGATGTGTTGTTATTTCAAAAATCATAAATAAAGCACATAATTTGTAATATTAAAAGTAACTATTCAAAGTTTGGAACTTTAAAACATCACTACTAAAATTCAAGAACTTGTTTTAAATATTTGTTAGTTAGTAATAGTACATGTTCTTCTCTAGTGTGTCTACCTCTCTTAGTATTGTGTGTGTTGATGTAATGAAATTGTTAGGACATAGAATAACGCACTATTGAGCCAATTTTTTTATTGAACATATACTTGAGCCAACTTTTTTATTGAACATCTAACTTATAATAAAAGACTTCAAATAATGTCACATGTCATTCTCTCTTTTAATTTTTAAATAATATGATTAATATCTAATTTAATACTATATATAATAACATAAATATAAAGTATTGTTAATTCCTTCAGTTTATTTTCCACTATTATTGTTATCCGTAATTTATATATTTATTTTATAATATTATATTATTTCTCACATGTATTAAAAAGACTCCGGTAGATATTTTTTTTAACAGTCATGATTCTCATATAACTAGATCATTGTAAGAGTCCTCGATTTGAATTGTGCTTCTTTTCCATTGTTGTTGTTATGGTACACTCTTTGTTGAGTATTTAGGTTAAAAAATTAATGACCCATTTGTAGCATATGGATATTATAATTTACAAACACTAAAAGCCTCAACTCTATGGGCTTATAGTTATAGTAAATTTGTTGGACAATTAGAATGTCCGGAATGGGGCGGTATATATCGCCGGAAATGATGATGGCGCCCCATAGCGTCCGACTACACCGTTACGGCCGGCGCTATAGTGTAAGTTTTTTGCCCTCCCGCTATGTATATAACGACGTTACTATTCCTTCCCCACTCACACTATATACATATATATATATATATATATATAGAGAGAGAGAGAGAGAGAGAAAGTGTAATGTACATTACGGCTTAACGTACATTACGTACGACAACTTGCGTAATTTTACACTATAACGTGCGTGATTTTGTTCTTTTTCAATTAACCTGGGTTTGATCAATTTCGTCCGATTCTTTTCAATTTTCTTTTCCTTTCACTTCAAATTCGCAATTGTTCTGTCAATTTTATCGATTTGGGTTCAAATTTATCTTTGATTTTGAAAAGTTTCATCAAATTGTCGACCATCGAATTCAAATCGTAGAACAGAGGGTGAAGGGATATGACGAAACTTTTGATTCCGACCGTAACAGACGATGCAGAAACATGACCAAGCTTTGATTCGATTGGAGTCAGAGGGCGGTAACAATGGTTTCAGATCATAAAACAGGGGATGCGTTTTTTGAACTGGGAGTTGGACATGCGTGATTAACATGCGTGATTATATGTTCCAACATGCGTGATTAGGTTTTTGAGGATTATAACGTGCGTGATTTTTCAAATGAACGTGCGTAATTTCGTGAAGTACCGGTCGTACGTTAAGCCGTAATGTACGTTAACCTTCCTCTATATATATATATATATAAAGTTCTATACATATATAACCCCACTACACACCCAAGATATATAAAGCTCCATAACCCTCTTTTCTTACAAAATTCCTTAACAACTTAATACTAATAAATGTTTTATTGTTTGCTTAGATATTAATCATTTACTTTTGACTTATCTATAATATATAATTAGTTATTAGTAACAATTTCACTTATAATAAACAATTTCAAATAATATCAATGTGACAACACCTTCTTCTTCTTTAAAATGATTTTTTTACTATAGGTTTAAAACATCTATTAAATAAATTATTATTTTATATTATAATAATAAAAATGGAAAAAAAAATATGTTAACCCCATACTTGAAAACCGGTTTACTTTCATGCTTTGAAAACACTTTTAAGGTTATTAGATTTGTGTAATACACGGGTTTAAGGATATAACATCTTCATGATAATTTTGATGCAAGTCTATACTCACCGGATGTTCTAAATAGAGTTATATTTTTAGGCTTGTCAAACTACTGATAATTACCAAATGTCAGTATTCCAATGACGTTATCAAGAAATATTGATCGAAAGTGTTATGTAATGGAACTCAACTACAGGTCCGAGCACTGGTTGATCATGTTATTGAGGCACTCATATTATCTGGAAGTAATACTGGAACACGAACGTTTATCCCTAGATTTCGTTTAATACCGCCAAATAGAAAGATCCCGTTTAAATTGAAAAGGAGACAGTTTTCTCTCGCCATATGTTTTGCCATGACGATAAATAAAAGTATAGGACAATTTCTATGTAAAGTTGGTTTGTTTTCAAAAGAATCGGTGTTTACACATGACCATTTGTTGCGTCATCTATGGTAAAATTCACTTATGTAAATTTATGAAAACAATTTAAAATTAAATAATTTATAATGTTATATCCTTAAACCCGTGTAGTACACGGGTCTCATAATCTAGTATACAAATAACAGAATCAACAAATATAATATGAGCAACAAAGATAACATAAATATCAGAAATAAGAAGATATAACTAAACATAACTACGAAGTAATAGAGATATTATATATCAAATTTATTTTACAAAGACTCCTAATTGTAAGAAGTGTAAGAAAGTTTTATAAAGTGACAACTGTCCAAGAACCTACAACCTAAACCTACCACACCACCACCCAAAACCTAAACACTCACCCCCACCCCACCACAACCCAAAAACCTAAACCTAAACCCCCCACCCCACTCTCCAAAAGCCTAAAAAAAAACCTAAACACCCACCCCTACCACACCACCACCCAAAAACCTAAACACCCCCCCCCCCCTCTCGGGAATTTTTTTTTTTTTTTTTGGGGGGGGGGGGGTTGGGTTATTATCTTTCAACCTCATTTTCCCTAAATTTATCGATTCTGTTTTTTCAACAGGGATATAATACAATGATTCCTCTCAATTGAATAGATTCATAAGACTCACTTGAGTCGTCTCGGATGTAATAACAGTACGTTTAGCATCCGTGCCTGCTTGAATTGCAGGAAGCAAAGGATAACGAAGATGAAGATTGTATTTATCACCAAAGTACTGAACAACCGAGATAACAGCTCCGGTTTCATCAGCTGTATTTGGAACAAGAAGTCCAACAATTCGTTCATTATCTGTTGTTGTCTCAACAATATGAATGTACGCAACGAATATCTACAATCCAATCAACGCACATTATGCGTTTCAAATCAAGGGTCTCATCATTATAACCACTTGTTTGAAAATGGCAAGGAAAGTTGAAAAAAACTGCAATTGGAATTGATCTTGGAACAGCATACTCTTGTTACCATATGACACATGATAAAAGCGCTTCTCTAAACAATGTGGGATTATGTTCCGCAAATTGGGAACCACATATTTGCTTCAAGATTTACGTCTGATGTCCAAGTTTGATCACATTTGACTTCATCTGCGGCAGCCCAATGACTTTCTTCCCACGTATCTGCACCGTGATCTTCATATTCTTGGTTCAATACCAACTCATCTTTAGTAGTGTTTGGTTGAGAGCCTGATTCAGATTTAAACCATGCACGCCTCATTTCATCTTTTTTTCTCTTTTCTTCGTTTTCAACATATCTTTTCAATAATCAAGGGTCCCATCATTACAACCACTTGTTTGAAAATGGCAAGGAGAGTTGAAAAAATTGCAATTGGAATTCATCTTGGAACAACATACTCTTGTTACCATATGACATATGATAAAAGCATTTCTCTAGACAATCTGGGATTATGCTCCGTTTTAGTTTAAACAATTAGGTTTACGGCAACCCCGTGAACGAATCCGATATGACTTGAGTTTAAACATACACGCATCCCCGACTTTTAAGTCATTTTTAATCATGAGTTTACACCAACCCCATAAACAAATCCGATATGTCTTGATATAGAGTGTTGCTAAGCATGTCCTCTTTGCTTCGTCCACTAGAACTATTTGTGTATGCATTATTTTGGTAGTTAAAGCGCTAATGAGGCGTCATTAGAAGAAGTACCCAAACATTCTCTCTCTCTCTCCCTCTCTCTCTCCTCGGTCTCGGGTGGGCATAAGATCTGTGAGCCCTATTGTCGTATCTGTGGCTCCATGGAAGATGTGATTAAGGTAAGCGTGTCGTAAAGTTGCATCTTTTAAGAAGTCCAATAATTCATTCATTATCTGATGTTGTCTCAACAATATGAATGCAAGCAACGAATTTGACAACTGTGACAGCTTACTAAAAGTTCCCCAGGCTCACGGAAACCGCACTGGTTTTTCAGTCAATTCAACTATGTTGGTTCGGTTTAGTTTTTTTCCGGCTGTTTCAGTTATGTTTCAATAAATAATATCTGATTGAGAAGCACTAAAATAACAACGGTTCTCCAATTCCAGATCAGTAATGTAAGGAGAAGCGTTGAGATAACGGACATCCATCAAGCTCAAAAAGAAAACTTGTGTTTCCCATAGTCACAAACGATTGCGGTTTGTATTTCCCATAGCCACCGTTCCCGTAGTAAAATAACGGTTGCGGTTTGCACATTCAGTCTTCATTGCTTCATTAAAATTAACAAGGCGGTCTCGGTTGCATGAAGCTTTGATGTATGTTGCAAGTTAAATCCACAATCAATGTATGTTGGTTAATTGTAAGTACTGCATTTGTGTTAACACGTCTCATTTCATCTTTTTTACTATTTTCTTCGATTACAACAAATCTTTTCAATAATCAGCAAGCAAGTACATAACGGTTCTCCAATTCTAGATCAGTAATGTAAGAAGAAGCGTTGAGATAACGGACATCCATCAAGATCAGTTGTGTATAATCATATCTGAACCATTGTATTTATCACGAAAGTACTGAACAACCGAGATAACAGCTCTGGTTTCATCGGCTGCATTTGGAACAAGAAGTCCAACAATTCATTCATTATCTGTTGTTGTCTCAACAATATGAATGCACGCAACGAATTTGTCAACTGTCACAGCTTATTAGAAGTTCCTCAGGCTCACGGCAACCGCACTGGTAACAAACAGTGTACTGAACGTGAACCATGCTTGTACAATATTATTAAAAAGAATGCACGCAATGAATTTGACAACTGTTCTGGAAATTGAAGGAAAAGGACTGCGATTCTGTTTTTCAACGGGGATGTAATGCAATGATTTCTCTCAACTGAATAGACAGACACTTGCTTCATTAGACTCACTTGAATCGTCTCGGATGTAAAAAATATGCTAAAATACGTCGAAATACGTAAAAATAACCTAAAATAGGTTAAAATAAGCTAAAATACGTTAGAATACACTCAAATACGTCAAAAATACTTTAAAATACGCAACAATATGTTAGAATACGTCAAAATAGGCAAAAATACGTCAAAATACGCGACTAATGATGTCACACCCCCAAAATACCACCTAGGGAGTGTCCCTGTTAGGCGTGTGACGTACCAGCAATGAGCCACTAATCACATTGAACCCATACAAATTTCTAAATAACGTTTTTAATCATTATTAAAATACCATCAACAAGTTTAAATGAAAACCAATATGTTCAACAGAAGCAAATAGTAAACCAAGTTAAACTGTTTCAAAACCAAAATATAGTATCAAGAAATCAATCACAAAAATCCTTCTAGTCGACCCATGACCACTCCAGCTACTCCAGACAGCAAGTTCCCAAATCCAAGATATCTAACGACCTGCGAGCATGCAACTAGTGTATCAGACAACGCTGGTGAGTTCATAGTTTTACGAAAACGTTAGTTACCAAGTGTTTAGTTAATCCATTGAATTTAATTCCGAAAGTAATGTTGATAATACCCCGAATACAAGACGGCTTCTGATTTACTTTGCCCTTTCTCCAATGCTCCTATCAAAGCATTGGTCATGACTAGGTCATTAGTTCAACACCCGTCCTCCCAGGTACGGGGTGAGGTTGCCAAACCTAAGTAGCGCTACTAACTAATACTATGTTACCTCCCCGGTAACCAAACAACACGGAGGGACTTTAAAGGTGATAGGATGAGTATATTATCCAACATTCCCGTTTTTACCCAAAAAACTTATCCCTCTCTGGGATACCCACTGACTGTCCCAACAACCGGGACGCATGCTCAAGAGAAGTGAACTCACCTTAGATTTGCTCGGTAAGACTAGTTACTTTATTTAACAGTTGAGTAAACACGCCCTATCACAGTTACCGATAGCAATTAGTTTCATACTCACATTGCACCACTTATTTGTCACACATTTCACAAGTCACATTCATGAAATACACATCCGTGATGCAAGTTATAACGATTAGTCAAGTCACACATCATCCAGGTTAACAAGGTTTATCCACACAACAGATTATCGCGTCACTCACAAATTTACTTCACAAGTGAAATTCCCATTTTAACCTAACAGGTTAATATCGCATGCAAAAGATGCTATACAACAATGGAAGGTAACAAGCATCCCTCATAATCCTAAGTATTATGATCTTTTACTAACTCAACAATACACATATTCATGTAAAGTTAATTAGAACTCTTGGACTAAACCCTGAAGCCCACAACCATACTCATCGGCCCAAACATTCCAAAGACATAAATGATTTACAAGTCCTCAATACCTTTTTATCAACTAACATCAAAATATGTGCACTATAACTCGGACCATGTAAGTTTATCTGGAAACCCTGAAACAAGTATACATAACTCGGACCTAGGATAGTCACATGTTAAATTCTGACCTTTGGTTTTTATTTAATTAACTCGGACAACATGACATTTAGTAAACTCGGAATATGTGTGTGTCCGATTGTAGCTAAAACTCGGACCAAAGCACAGGTGATCAGAGTTTATAAAATGACTTGAACATACTTGTTTTTCCAAAGTTTATAAAAGAAGTCAGAATTGGTTTTCTTTTTTCTTTTTTTACAACCAAACCCGGACCCATAACTGAATCAAAACCAGACCCCAACCATAAATAATTTCATCTAATAATACTTGTAACCCAATTAACATGTATCAGCCCACTAAACAAATACTCATTCAATGGCTTAATAGCCTATCGAAATAGCAGAATATTAACTAATTTTTATCATAGTCATCATCATCAAGAAATCATGTAATCAATTAACTCTAACCAGTAAGCACGTCCTCGGCCAACATCATAAACAAATTCAGTTACTACACTAATTCAATTGATTCAATTAATTCGTATAAGGTCACAAGTAATCAAACAAACATAACTATTAATCAAATCGTTCATATATGCATGCAATCTTATAAACCTAATCCGTATGTATCATAATCAAGTAGTTGAGAACTAAACAAGCATGAACTCACTAACCAGAAGTCTCGACTGATCAAGATGCTATTGCGAGGGGGGGTCTGCCACTGTAATCGTGCGATCAGGGGAAGCTTTAGGGTTTTTGGCTTGAGTTTCACGTTTAAACTAATCAAGAAACGAATTAAGTGTTCATATATTGTGAAAGCTTGGGGCGGTTATCCTTAATAGCTGAAGTGGGCTCAAGCCCAACCAATTGGGCCGTCCCACAAACAGGAAGGGGTGTTGTAATTTGTGAGGTATATGCATGTTACATATGTTTAATTATAGAACCAAATAACACAAGTGGGCCGATCACATGTTTACTAACTAATACACAAGTGGGCCGAGTTACATAATACACACACAAGGAACAATCATGGTACACTAAGGACATGTTGGGCTCAGGAGTTCTATTTGGGCCGATAGGGTGAGTTACTTGTAAAGTATAGTTATAAGGCCCAACATATACGCGACCCAACCATTTCCAATAAATGATCTAATCGGGTTATCAAACGTTTAAGTTTAATGGGGTTACGATTACAAGATTACACATCACTAACCTTGAAAGTTCGGGTTGTCACATCATCCCCAACTTGAAAGAAATTTCGTCCCGAAATTTGACAAGTAAGCATAGAAGAGTGTAGCGATAGAAACTCTAATTAAACTATATGTAATACTACACAAATAATAATCACAAATAATAATCAAGCATTACACGCAATCACTAAGCATCCAGATAACTGCACAGACACCACGTAAACTAAATTGTAATACAGGATTGCGAGGTCAGTTGGGTGCCACCACAAATAATAATCACAGAAGAGTGTAGCGATAGAAACTCTAATTAAACTATATGTAATACTACACAAATAATAATCAAGCATTACACGCAATCACTAAGCATCCAGATAACTGCACAGACACCACGTAAACTAAATTGTAAAACAAGATTACGAGGTAAGTTGGGTGCCACATCATCCCCAACTTGAAAGGGAATTTCGTCCCGAAATTCGCCAATGATATCGAAAGTTGGTCCCACCGTTTGAACAATCGGAGATAACAGAGCTTCACCTGATCTTTGCGTTCTCACAGGAACTTCGGTCCACGTCTTGAGTTCCAACGAACTCTCACGATTGAACTTCGACTGTGTTAACAGTGGGTTTCTCAACAAGGGTATCGCAAGTGTTGCGTCAAACAGACGCTTCTTTAGGTTCATGACATAAATGACATCGTGTACGTCATCGAATTTGTAGGTTACGCTACCGATTCTTCCCAGACTGTTGAATGGTCCATCGTGACATCAGTTAAGCTCGCCATGCTTCCCAAGCATTCCACACCCTCCCAAGGTGTTGTGTATTGCCTGACACAGATCATGCATAGATCAAATTCAGAGATGACAAGAGTTGGCACCTCGTGCCCTAAAGCCGCCTCTCTCGGAGGAATATTTACAAGCTGTGAAGACTTGTCAGTTCATCGACTGCAAGAAAGTGTGCTAGTAACGTGAGTCCATCAACGATCACCCAGGTGATAATGTTCCCGTTTCAAGTTGTAAGTAGACCAGTGACAAAATCCATGGCAGTCTGTTCTCATTTCCATATATGTGTTTCTGGTTGCTAAAATCCCACCTTGACTTTCCCACATGTCAAACATCGTTCCCATGCGTGGCTATGTGGGCCTTCAGGCCCGGTCACCCGTACATGGTCTTCAGGTTTTGAAACATCCTATCAAAATTCAGATGAATAGGATATCGAGGCCCGTGTGCTTCGCCTGCACCAGTTGCTTAAGGTTGCTGTATAGTGAGGTCCATATTCGTTCCATGAAGTAGCAAATATCGTCCGACCTGCCAAAGGTTGCTTCCCCATGCCCCGCACGGGTTAATCTTGAGAACTCTCTTCCTTCAGTTCTTTAGTTTGGGCATGGCGGGTCTGATCAGGTATGTTAGAGTTGATAGTTGGCTGCCAAGCTCGTGCACGTCCAGGTTTCACGGTCGTATTTATCCAATAGCTCCATCCAGCGATGTCGTTACATGTTTAGCTCCTTCGAAACAAGGGTATACGGGAGGCCCTTGTGATCGGTCTAGGTAGTGCATTTGGTACCGTCCAAGTAATACCTCCAACTTAAATCCAAAGACCATGGCTTCCACCATAGGTCGTGACTCGTGCAGTTCTTCCTGTAAGTCCACCACGTGGGCCATCTCCTTCTCGTGCTGCATTGATGTGTAACTGGGACTCTGATCCGAACCATCATGGTATACCGCCAGATCATCAGTACCCTTGGATAGAAGTGATGCTCAATGCGTTGCAGGGTTGGGTTTCAAAAGCTGAAGCAACGTTCCCCTGTTTTATTTCTCATGAATTCACAGTTCCCGCTGTGCTAAGGATGTTGAAGTTGCGCCATCTTCGAAAATCCCATGGTGAATCTGCGATAGTATCCAGCGAACCCAAGGGATTGCTGTATCCCATAAGGAAAACTGAAATTGCATACGATCAGTATGAAATTCCACCTGACGAGGTGGAGGTAAACCAGGTAACTCTTCAGAAAACATGTCAGAAAATTCACGAACAATTGGAAGATCCTAGATCTTTCTTTATTCGGGTTGCGAATCAGTGACGAGAGCTAGAATAGCAGGGTAGCCCCTTTCGTAGACACTTCTGGGCTTTCATGGCTGAGGTGATGCCAACCATGGCACCACTACGATGACCTTGAACTGATAAGGATTCCCCACTAGGGAGAGGGATACGCATGATTTTCTCTTTACAGAGAATTTCCGCTTGATGCATAGATAACCGAATCCATGTCAACGACCACGTCAAAACTTACAAGAGTATCAGGAAGTAGGTCAATGTCGAACACTTGACCCATGAGATCAAGTTTACAACCAAAAAGAACATGAGAAGCTTCTATCGATGTACTATCAGCTAATTCTACTACATGCTTATTTTACAAGAGGGGTGGGAGTCAGTCCTAACTGGCGACTGAACCCCAGAGACACATAACTCAAATCGGCACCAAAGTCGAATAAATCAGAAGCAAAAAAGATCATTCAAAGAAGACGTATCAGTCTCAGCATTGCCATCATTGCGAGCTTCCCCAGCGCCAATAGTAAATACCCTTCCACGTGCCCCGTTCCCACCATTGTTCCCGTTGTTGTTATTCCCTGCGTTGTTGTTGTTGCCAGCATTCTGGTTAAGCTGAGAGCAATCCCGCTTAAAATGACCCTCTTCACCACACTGAAAGCACCCCTTTTGATTTCCCCGATTCTGTTGGGGCTGCTGCCTCTCCTGTTGTTGCGGCTGCTGCGGCGGCTTTGGGAGCCAGACCCTACAATCTTTAGCCATATGGCCCACCTTGTTGCACCTATGACATATCGGGTGCATGCCCGCGATGGTGGAACATACACTTATCACACTGTGGTAGCTTTCCCGCGTAGGAACCCTGATTTGAATTGTTGCTCTGATTCTGGTTCACAGAAGACAACTGGCTGAAACTACGGTGGATGCTGTTGTCTGCCCTTTTCTGAGATTGGCTGGCACTGGTTGCTTTGTCACTATCGTTCCATTTGAGCTTGTTATCACTGGCAGGTGTGGTAGCTGTAGCAGTCGAGGTAGTAGGAGAAACACGTGGCGGCAAGTTTCCACGTTCGACCTCTTGGTTAGTAATCTTATGTGCCAAACGGACGATACGGGGCAGATTGTCTAGGTTTGCAGCAGTAACGTACCCCTTAACAGCTGGTGCTAAGCCTTTGAGATACAACTCAATTCGCCGATGTGGGGGTCGAGATAAGTTAGGGCACAAAGTTGCTAAATCATTAGACCTCCTAGTGAACGCTTCAATCTCAAATCCCTCCATTTTCATATTGTAGTACTCGTTCTCCAGTTTCTGAACCTCATCACGAGGACAATACTCCTCCCTCATCAACTCCTTAAAGTCTTCCTAAGTGGTGGCATTTGCCATTTCGATACCCAACATTTGAACCTGGGCATTCCACCATGGCAGGGCACTATCCTCGAGTGTGCCGTAGCATACTTCACTCTGTCCCCAACAGGACAGTTACACATTGCAAATACCGATTCTGCCTTCTCAAACCATCGCAGGAGTCCTACAGCCCCTTCAGTCCCACTGAAGGTCTCTAGCTTACAATCCATGAACATCTTGTACGTACAAGCAGGTGGAGCAGGTGGATTGTTTTGGTTCGCAGGTTGACCTAAAACGAAAGAACGTACAATGCACAGGTAAGATTCGAGTATACGACACAAGAATAGAAAGTAATTGGCACATATCGTACCAGCCTGGTAAGCCGCTAGGGCTTCAGCTACACGAGTGTTGATCACGTTGGTTAATTCGGCCTGCGTTATAGCAATGTGGTCGCGTCCATGGCCTCATCCGCTCATGATTCTATAGGAGAAGAGGGAAAAGGTTACGAGTCGTAATAAGGTAGGAGTCAAGTATTACTATGACCTTTATAGACTACTGAGTTCTAACATAACACCAATTAACCGAGCGGACCCCTTTTCACACTCGTTAAGCCTCACTGGGCTTACATGCGCCTCACGTTATTATTATGTGTGCACCCATAATAATAAGGCGATTTGCATGCTTATCTCAATGCCTCTTAACTTGCGCTAAAAGGTTCCCCACATTCAAATAGCAAACGAAAGGTTTTATAGGATCAAGAATCACAATAGTGTAAGGGTAGTGTCACACTAACAGTTCACATAACGGGGTTGATAACATAAGGACTCATACTGCAGTGTCAGGTGTGCATTCACATGTAATATCATACATAAGTGTACACTAGATATACTATGCAATAGTAAATGAGAAACGAACCTTGCAGTCTGGAGCTGAGTGTCATGGTCGATTTCAGATCTATTCGGTTATAGTTTGGTTTTATAAAAACGTTTTAAAACCAAGTTCACTATAACTAGTGGCTCTGATACCAAACTGTCACACCCCCAAAATACCACCTAGGGAGTGTCCCTGTTAGGCGTGTGACGTACCAGCAATGAGCCACTAATCACATTGAACCCATACAAATTTCTAAATAACGTTCTCAATCATTAATAAAATACCATCAACAAGTTTAAATGAAAACCAATATGTTCAGCGGAAGCAAATAGTAAACCAAGTTAAACTGTTTCAAAACCAAAACATAGTATCAAGAAATCAATCACAAAAATCCTTCTAGTTGACCCATGACCACTCCAGCTACTCCAGACAACAAGTTCCCAAATCCAAGATATCTAACGACCTGCGAGCATACAACAAGTGTATCAGACAACACTGGTGAGTTCATAGTTTTACGAAAACGTTAGTTACCAAGTGTTTAGTTAATCCATTGAATTTAATTCCGAAAGTAATGTTGATAATACCCCGAATACAAGACGGCTTCTGATTTACTTTGCCCTTTCTCCAATGCTCTTATCAAAGCATTGGTCATGACTAGGTCATTAGTTCAACACCCGTCCTCCCAGATACGGGGTGAGGTTGCCAAACCTAAGTAGCGCTACTAACTAATACGATGTTACCTCCCCGGTAACCAAACAACACGGAGGGACTTTAAAGGTGATAGGATGAGTATATTATCCAACATTCCCATTTTTACCCAAAAAACTTATCCCTCTCTGGGATACCCACTGACTGTCCCAACCACCGGGACGCATGCTCAAGAGAAGTGAACTCACCTTAGATTTGCTGGGTAAGACTAGTTACTTTATTTAACAGTTGAGTAAACACGCCCTATCACAGTTACCGATAGCAATTAGTTTCATACTCACATTGCACTACTTATTTGTCACACATTTCACAAGTCACATTCATGAAATACACATCCGTGATGCAAGTTATAACGATTAGTCAAGTCACACATCATCCAGTTTAACAAGGTTTATCCACACAATAGATTATCGCGTCACTCACAAATTTACTTCACAAGTGAAATTCCCATTTGAACCTAACAGGTTAATATCGCATGCAAAAGATGCTATACAACAATGGAAGGTAACAAGCATCCCTCATAATCCTAAGTATTATGATCTTTTACTAACTCAACAATACACATATTCATGTAAAGTTAATTAGAACTCCTGGACTAAACCCTGAAGCCCACAACCATACTTATCGGCCCAAACATTCCAAAGACATAAATGATTTACAAGTCCTCAATACCTTTTTATCAACTAACATCAAAATATGTGCACTATAACTCGGACCATGTAAGTTTATCTGGAAACCCTGAAACAAGTATACATAACTCGGACCTAGGATAGTCACATGTTAAATTCTGACCTTTGGTTTTTATTTAATTAACTCGAACAACATGACATTTAGTAAACTCGGAATATGTGTGTGTCCGATTGTAGCTAAAACTCGGACCAAATACTCATTCAATGGCTTAATAGCCTATCGAAATAGCAGAATATTAACTAATTTTTATCATAGTCATCATCATCAAGAAATCATGTAATCAATTAACTCTAACCAGCAAGCACGTCCTCGGCCAACATCATAAACAAATTCAGTTACTACACTAATTCAATTGATTCAATTAATTCGTATAAGGTCACAAGTAATCAAACAAACATAACTATTAATCAAATCGTTCATATATGCATGCAATCTTATAAACCTAATTCGTACGTATCATAATCAAGTAGTTGAGAACTAAACAAGCATGAACTCACTAACCAGAAGTCTCGACTGATCAAGATGCTATTGCGAGGGGGGGTCTGCCACTGTAATCGTGCGATCAGGGGAAGCTTTAGGGTTTTTGGCTTGAGTTTCACGTTTAAACTAATCAAGAAACGAATTAAGTGTTCATATATTGTGAAAGCTTGGGGCGGTTATCCTTAATAGCTGAAGTGGGCTCAAGCCCAACCAATTGGGCTGTCCCACAAACAGGAAGGGGTGTTGTAATTTGTGAGGTATATGCATGTTACGCATGTTTAATTATAGAACCAAATAACACAAGTGGGCCGATCACATGTTTACTAACTAATACACAAGTGGGCCGAGTTACATAATACACACACAAGGAACAATCATGGTACACTAAGGACATGTTGGGCTCAGGAGTTCTATTTGGGCCGATAGGGTGAGTTACTTGTAAAGTATAGTTATAAGGCCCAACATATACACGACCCAACCATTTCTAATAAATTATCTAATCGAGTTATCAAATGTTTAAGTTTAATGGGGTTATGATCACAAGATTACACGTCACTAACCTTGAAAGTTCGGGTTGTCACAAATGATATTTCCACACGCGTATACATATAACACGACACTATACAATACAAGTGGATTTCAAACAAAATTGTACATAATCATAGAATAAGATAATCGCACGCAACCGAAAGTCACCGAAATGACGTTTGTTGAAGGTATACGTCATAAAATGACAAAATATGCGAAAGTTCGTCAAAAAACGACACGTATATGCGTCGAACTGAGGAAAACACGATAAATCTAAATTTCAATTATGGCATATACGATCGTATAGGCCTATGTTGTATCGTATATTGTCTTAGTACGCATTGTATAGGCCTATACGATGCGTATTAAACTTTGAATTTTCTCAAAAATACCCTTGAATTTATAAAAAAAACAAGGGTATTTCAGTAATTTCCTCGAATAATACGCATCGTATAGGCCTATACGATGCGTATTAAACTATGAATTTCTCAATTGAAGGTGTCAATTTAATTTGTTCAGTACTTCGTGTGTTGCAGTTTGGAAAGATGACCGAATAGAGATCTGAATAAGTTTCTGGAATTGGAGAACCAATGTTACCAAAAAATGTTTCCTAGATAACAGCTCCGGTTTCTTCACTTGAATCGTCTCGGAAGTACTGAACAATCGAGATAACAGCTCCGGTTTCATCACTTGAATCGTCTCAGAAGTACTGAACAACCAAGATAACAGCTCCGGTTTCATCACTTGAATCCTCTCGGAAGTACTGAACAACCGAGAGATAATAACTCCAGTTTCATCACTTGAATCGTCTCGGAAATACTGAACAGCCGAGATAACAACTCCGGTTTCATTAGCTGCATTTGGAACAAGAAGTCCAACAATCTGTTGAAACCACATATTCGTGTGTTTCACATTATGCGTTTCAAATCAAGGGTCCCATCATTACAACCACTTATTTTCAACGGCGATGTAATGCAATTGTGACACCTGTGCCTCTGCGAACATCAAACAAATACCAAACCAATGAAATATTTTATTTCATACTTGGGATTTGTATAAATATGTGTATCTTTTGCACATATCAATTCTTGTTTGATTTCAAGCTTTAAATCGCTTTCTGGAAGGTTATACGCGCACTGATTTCCCTAAATATAACCAGTTTAATGCAACGAACACTCCGGAATAGTGAAATAGGCTTAACATACCTTAAATAACCTTTACATAACTTAGAAATAAGTTTTGGAGGGTTTGGTGTGGCGAAATCAAGTTTATTCGCTTACAGGGACTAATTTCGACAAACTGCGAAAGTATGCCGATTTGTACTGTAACGAACATTCCAAAACATGACCATAAGTTAAAAATACCCTAAATATCCTTTACATAGCTTAGAAATAGGCTTTGAGGGGTTCGATGTGCTAAAATAAAGTTTTTGGTCATTCAGGGACTAAAAGCGTCAAAAAGTGCATAAGTTTACATTTTCGCGCATATCTTACGTTCTGAATACATCCGGACATCCAAAACTTTATATAATCATTAAAATATTTTATTTTAGTGATTGGCATGATAAAATTCCATTCGTCGCGTAATTTGGATCATTTTTCGCATTCGTTCGTGTTTCGTCGTAATTAACCGAACAACGCAACCGTACGACCAAACGAACAGACATCCGAGATATTTTTGAGCATGTTTCATGTTCCCTATACTTTAACTTCATTTTAGAGCCTTGAAAAGGGATTAACGGGGTTTAAATGTGTAAAAAATGCATCAAAAACCATGTTGTGCACATTCAGGGACCAAAATTAACAATCTGCCATAGTTATCTTAGAAAGGGACCAAAATAAAAAATCTAAATTCCAGCTTGTTCCAGCTGTTCCCCTCATTTGCACATGGTTTTAATGAAACTAGGGGCTCCCATGGTTTCACAAAACCATGGGCACATGTGTACGGATGAGATCGAAGCTCGTTTTACGATGAACGATCTTAACGGTTGTGCAAAAACTAAAATACCCACCTTCCTCATTTGCATTCTTCATAGCTTGATCTGATTTCTCTCTAAGTTGAAGTGCTTTCACTTCATACCTGAGAATAATCGGGTCAAATTTCCGTTCTTGGACCTTTTGTAAGTCCTCTTTCGTTCTTTTTCGCGTGAAAGTCAAACTGTGTTTGACTTTCTGCTTTGACCAGTTTATGGTCAACATGAAGTTCGTTTGAACTTCATAACATGAGCGTAATCCCGATGGTTTTAGTCTCTTGTGACTATACCTACTGATTACCACGTTATCTAGGCATAGTGGCGAGTCGTAGTTTTGGCCAAAATGCGTATTCTTGCGTATTTTGTAACCAAACTACTTTTAAGGTATCAAAACCGTTTGTTTTGATACCAAACCTGTTTTCAAACCTTGTTAAGCATGTTTTAACATGTTTAGCTCGTCACTAGGTTTAGTGCTTATGTAGGGTCGTAAGGTAAGCGGTCTAAACAACCGCTTATACTTTCGAACCCGACCCGTTTGGTCGATCTTTAGGATCCGACCAAACACATTAGGTGACCATAATTTTATAGGGAATAACCTTCCGAGGTTATACCTTATGGTCACTACGTTTAGCTAGTTGTATGATAGGTAATTTATATGCCTTAGGAAAATTACCAAAATGCCCTTTTTATGCATAAATTCATTTTAAGCATATGTAACCTAAATTTTGACATCTAAACTGATTAGGCAACATTATTAGACATGTTAAGGTATATAATACTTGTCATAGGACTAGTTAGGTGGTTCGAACGCATTTTACGCGAACGACGCGTTAAAGTGGCGTAAGCTACCTAAACGTATCATAATGGGTCGTAAGCACTTAGGTTAGGTTTCATTTTAGTATGTAGGCTTTGTTAAACCATATTACATGAGTTCCTATACTCATTTGGTTTACGAAACCTCATTCTATCCGATCTTCCGATTTAGGTCCGTTTATTTACATAATTACCTATATTAGGTGCCGTTTGATTCCGTGATCCCTCTAGCTTTGCGTGGTTGTTATTCAAGACTTCTAAGCATCCTCAAGTGAGTACATAGTCCCCACTTTTACTGTTTTTCAAACGTTTTGGGGTGAAACACATGTGCCTACTTGTTACTTTCGTGCTTTCCATGTTTTCATATCATATACTTGCTATGTTCATTAGTACGCTATTAGTACATGATTTCATTATGTTTTTTCTATGTATGTCCTTTTAGTGCATACTTAGTACATCGTTTTACATTACATTTCATGCTATGTATGTTCATTTGTTGCATATACTTATCCCTTATATGGACACGTTGTTTTATATCTTTTTAAACCATTTGAAGCTGATTGATTTATGGGAACCATTTGTAGCCTGTTGATTTATGTGAACCATTTGTAACCTGTTGATTTATGTGAACCATTTGTAACCTGTTGATTTATGTGAACCATTTGTAACCTTTTGATTTATGTGAACCATTTGTAACTGTTTGAACCAGTGGGATTAGGGAAGTGATTAGGTAACGGGGCGGGTGTAATGGGTTAAAAGCATTGTGGATACGCCGCTGGTACTTCCTATATATAAGTGCTTTTAACACATTATATATCGTTGCGTTATCTAGATCACTTGGGCAAGGTTATCAAAACAAAGTTATATTACAAGTTTTTTTCTAACAATATAAACCATACGAGTTTTATTAAAGAGTTTTTACGAGATGTTTTACAAATTTTGGTTTTTCTTAAACAAACGTTTTGGGTTAAGAATCATGGCTATGAGATTTTATAAAGTATAACCAACTTGATTTGAGTTGGTTAGTTATGATGCAATGCTATACTTTTCAAAACAAGGTTTTTAAATAAGTATTGCAACATGTAAAACGAGCCATGAATCTGACACTCACATAAAACCTATGTACTCGCCGGCATTTTTATGCTGACGTATTTTCACATGTGTTTCAGGTACCATAGTTGATGATGTTTGATGATGATACTTGTGTACGCTCACATAGGAATGGACGAGGCCTTAGTGACTTAATAACAATGAAAGTCTATTTGTTCATGTTTTGTTTCTAATTCCAATGTAATGTAATACTTTTAAATTCAATAAAAAAAATAATTGTTTAAATCCATGGTTGTGAAACAATGATTCTGTTACAACAATCCCCGATGTTTCCGCCACGTTTTGTTGTTTTACGTGGTCGGGGTGTGACAACAATGATTCCTCTCAATTGAATAGACAGATACTTGCTTCATAGGACTCACTTGAATCGTCTCGGAAGTACTGAACAACCAAGATAACAACTATGGTTTCATCAGCTTCATCGTTTACCGTGGAATGCATCCTTATTTCTTTAAATCGCACAAACAAGCATGCCTTGAATGAGTCTAGAAACATACAAAGAACCTTCAAAAGTTAGAGAATATACAGACTTCAAAAGTTAAACATATTTTATTAGCTATTATACCTCGTTTAATAGCAAGATACGAAGGATGAGATATCGGTAGTTAGCTCGAAGAGGTTTCTCTTGATCATTCAACACGTGTGATCCAGAGGTCGGTCTCGGATGGGCATAAGTGTCACACCCCAACCGATGGCGGAAACATCGGGGCGCGGCACTAAGCGAATCAGATTGCTCAAGAGATTCCATAACACTACTTATTTCAATATAGATTAATCAAAATTTCATAATCATATCTAGATGTCAACCACATTCCACAACCAACATAATGTTTCAAAATAACATAATGATTCAGATATTGTTCAAAATTGTCTAATTATCTAAGATGAGTTTCTAAGTTCATCCTAGCTTAATTTCTTGATTCCCAGCTACTATCAACCGGCAACATCTATTAAAATACAATCAACAAAAATGTTGGCGAGTATACAAGGTTGAATACGTAGTATAATAGTTTAAACATATAAAACTCATATCCAACATGAACAACATATCACAAGTTTCAACATGCTAGTTTACGTGGTTCATATGATAACCCAAGTCTCCAACGCGTTAACATGCCTTTCCTACTTCGACGCATCGAAAAGGAGGTAAAAGAATCAAGAATCAAAACTTAACAAAACTCCCAAGACTCAAGGAGCGGTGCGTTACCCCGATAGTGCTACAATTGTTAAGGCGAGTTACACATAATAATCAAACGTTCACATAGCATAAAAGTCTTAAGTTTCACAAGTATCATGTTTTCATGTTTAATGCGGATAGTGCATGTTTCAAATAAGTTTCAAGTGTCAAGTGTTTTTGATATAGAATACATGTTGCATCCCAAGAGTGTTAAAGCAAAAAAGGATCGAGTATACTCATAGTGGGTGCTTAGAACCACACACTGCCTAATTGGATCGAAGGGAGCGCTGGATCAGCCTGCGTGCGGGGAACAGAGCATAAGTCCTCTAAGTGCTGACCTGGTCAGGAACAGAGTGTCGAATGGTGTGAAAATCGAGTTAAAGTGTCTGACAGCCTACCTGAGCGGATGGTCATATGGACGGATGACCATTCGAATGGATGGCCATTCGAATCAGTGGGTGCTTATGAACTGTTAAAGTTTTCAATGTTTTGATCATAGTGTCCTGTAAAACAAACAACAAGTGTTATCAAAATCAGATCACCTGGACATATGGTCATCCGATCGGATGGCCACTCGGACAGATGGTCAGTGAGTGAAGTTTCGTGAAATTTTCTAAGTTTTGAGTTAACGATCACAGTGCGATGACGTGTCAAACAACAGAAACATACCAAACCCAGCTTGTTCGATCGGATGGGCATCACCCCTTTTCGAATCATTGAGTTGTTCCTGATGAAATTTCATGTTTGGACCCGCCAATCGGCCCACTTTCTGGTGGAATTCAGTTTTCAAACCGACTCTTGACTAAGGAACGAGTCAAGAACCTGTTTGAGTCTGATTTCACCAAGGTTTTGTATAAAAACTGAAGAAAAGCTTGGAAATCAGTTGCAAAACGTGAAGTTCATCAGATCTGAGCCGGAGACATGTGAAATTCCGTCAGATCTGGTGTTGAAGTGCGAAAATCCTTTGGATCCTATGTAAAAGTTGTGAAAATCCACTAGATCTAGCACCAATCTTGGTTAAATGGTGCCCCACCATAGTTTGCATAAGCAACTGGGTGGAAACCACCTTTAAGAGGCCCAAATCAGTTGGTTTTTGAGAAAGAGTTGAAGTGTTCGTGTGATTTTGATGAAGAATATAGTGTACAAGTGATTAAAGGTGAAAGTTGTACAAGATTGGAGGAGGAATACTTACGGATGGCCTTGAATCTCGATTAAAGTGCCTGAGAGTGCGTGTGGTCGAATGGCAGAGTGTAAAGGTGAGAATGAAGGGTCAAGGGTCCTATTTATAGGTGATAGTGACAGCTAGTCGGTGGAGAGGTGTAAGGGGTCGGATGGTTTTCCGGTCGAATGGCCATTCGGTCGGATGGTCATCCGAGCTGATGGTCATCCGATCGGATGTCCATTCGGACAGCTGATACCCGTTTGCTAGTTTTCCGACTTTGGTTCGTTTTGCGAGATGGGTTAAGTGTTGCATTACGTATTATTGTGAGTAACCATTAGATGGTATTATATAATTAACACAAAAGTTTCCGTGTTTCAAGTCTGCATTTAAGCTAGTTTCTCGCTCAATAAGTATCAAGTTTCTCGTTCAATAAGTATCAAGTGTCAAGTTTCTATCATCACAAGAGTCAAGTCTCACATTGTTCTTGTATAAAGCATCACATATAGTAAAAGTCTCACATATTTTAACAAAATAAAGATTCAAATAGCATCATTTATCACTATGATCGACCGTCTCGAGTGTAAAGCATCACTAGCTAGGAAGTACGGGAAGACTTGCTATAGATAGGTTAGCATCAAAACGCAGGGCGTTACAGTCTTCCCTGCTTTAGGAGATTTCATCCCCAAAATCTGAGAGGAAGACTGAGCGAAGAGCTGTGGATACTTGGTTTTCATTTCACTCTCGAGTTCCCAAGTGAATTCGGCGCCACGCTTTCCTTCCCATCGAACCTTCACTATGGAATTTTGCTGCGCCTTAGTCGCTTGGTGCCTTGATCCATGATTTCGATCGACTTTTCCACAAAATGAAGAGTTTCGTTTATTTGCAAGTCTTCGATGGGAACCTGAAATTCCTCGTCTGCTAAACACTTCCTGAGATTAGAAACGTGGAATGTCGGATGTACGTTGCTAAGCTCTTGAGGCAAATCGAGTCGGTAAGCTACCTTGCCAATCCTCTCGAGTATCTTGAAAGGGCCCACATAGCGAGGGGAAAGCTTTCCCTTTTTACCAAAACATATCACTCCTTTCCAGGGAGATACTTTGAGCAGAACGTGATCTCCAACATCGAATTCCAGAGGCTTACGCCTTTTGTCAGCATAGCTCCTTTGTCAGCTCCTAGCCTTGATCAAGTTATCGTGGATTTGGAGAATCTTATCCGTCGTCTCTTGAATGATCTCAGGGCCAGTAAGTTGCTTGTCACCAATCTCATGCCAATTGAGAGGAGATCGACACTTGCGACTGTATAAAGCTTCAAAAGGAGCCATCTGAATACTGGAATGGTAGTTGTTGTTGTACGAGAACTCGATCAATGGTAAATGTACATCCCAATTACCACCAAATTCGATGACACAAGAACGGAGAATATCCTCTAGGGTTTGTGTATTACGTTCAGTCTTTCCATCCGTTTGAGGAGGAAAGGCTGTACTAAGATTCAAGTGAGAACCCATAGCGGACTGAAAGGTTTGCTAAAGGCGTGAAGTGAACCGACGATCGCGGTCAGAGATTATATAACAACCCTCCTAACATAATTCCGACACTCCTAAATATATCCTAAAATATTTAGAACGTTCCTATGCGTCCTAAAATACACCTCGTATACGTAAAATGGCCTTAAATACCTTTATTTTTATAAAAATTAAATAAAACAAGTTCTAATGGTCCCTGGCGGGCCGCGACAAAGCCAGTAAAGGCTTACGCGGGCCGCGACAACTCAAGACTAGGGCGCACCCCCTTCTGTTACGTGTCAGGTGTTGTGTTGAAGCTATATGTATGACCGGACAAAGTTAGGCCCTACACACCCTACGTCGCGGGGCGCGAAGCCCCCTTGTATATCCTTCGCGGGTCACGAGGAAACTGAGATCAGCTCCTATAAATTGGGAGCATCGGCCTTCATTTTCCGATCGCTCACACTCGAATTCTCTCTCTAATTTTTAGAGTATAGACATAATATTCGGGCATAATACCTCCTAATTAGCGAAGCTCTGCCTCGTTGTAAGTATTTTAACCCCCGGCTACGTATTAGATACGCTGCCCGATTGATCTAGTGCTCCGTAACGGCTGTCGAGGTTCTGCCCGACGTATTCGTTGGAGTTCTGTCTCGGGGAGGGTATAACTAATGTAAATATTGGGTTATTATACTAACGCGTGTGCATTGTTTAATTTATTAGATTATAATCAGGAAACCACAGGAAAAAGTCTAAATTAGCAATGTGAGTAATCTCCTTTTTGTAAACCTTTTTGTAAACTGTTTTTACAAAACCTTAATTGTTTTACATGATAATTAACAGTGATTGAGTATTTGTAATTCTACAATTATCGTCGGTATGTTGGGGTTTTGTATACAAAATTTGTTACTACACTGTGAGTAGTAACATGACCACAAGTCGGGTTGACAGTACCGTGGGTGGTAATTAAAGTAGAATGGTAAACAAATGTAATTGCTGGATTGCCCTCAATATTGTATAAGGATAAAATCTGAGTTGATTAAATTGGGATTCACTCACCAGTATTTCCCACTGACAAAATGTTTTTAAACGCATTTCAGGTAACAAAATGTGAAAGCCAAATAGAAGCCAGCTGGACAGCACTGAAGGCTTGGAAAAGTGACTATAAAAGTTACCTAAATAAAGAAAATGTTTTATTTCAATAAAATAGGATTTAATCCTATAAACCTGTTTGTAATGAAAACTTGGGCTTTATCCCAATATATTATTATAAAATGTGATGTTTTACTCTGATAAAATATTTCCTAACTGCGGTCCTGATGAAATCTCCGCTGCCAAATAATGATAAACACCGATACCACCATCTCTGAGTAGGCCGCGGCCGCCCGTCTCCTGAGGCAGGGGTCGGGGGTTGCGACAGAAGGTGGTATCAGAGCTACAGCCACTAATTTCAGCCAAAGAAGTGTTCCGCTGACATTGAAATTGTCAATTTTGTTAGGAAATAATCCATGATACTATGTGCATACATGTAGATTATTATTTCGTGTTATTTAACAATTTGTTAGTTTACAGTATGAGTGACCAAGGACCTATGGACGCTTACCGTCAATTGTCCAGCTCTCCTAGGGACGAAGGAACTTCTTCTCAGCCTACCCCCTCGGGGTATTCGGCTGACACCGAAGAAGGGATTTTCGTATTCAGGGCACAATTTGAAGAACCATTTCCTCCCAAGAAAAGAGGATGGTTCAGTAGAGGAGCTCTCGAGCATAGAAAAAGGATGAGGAAATTACAGCAGTAGCGAGCTTTAGCAGCCGCGAATAGAGAAATGAACACTCAAACTCAGGATATAATCAATAGACTACTATCCAATTTCCACATATTAACTACCACAGCTGCAGACCCAAATCTAGAACAACTCATTGCACCCCAGTCGTTACCACTGTTTCCCACACAACCCATGGAAATTTAACAAAACCCAGTAGACCAGCCTCCAGTACCTGCTTTTGACCCAGCTGAAATCCCTAGAGTACCAGCACCCTATCCCCCAGACTACGACCCATGGTTTGACGACCATAGGGATTACTCAGAACTCTATCCACAAGAAGAACCCAAGCAAAACCCAGTAGCACCCTATCCAAACCTTGACCCTCTAGACCCATATTTTGATAATGACCAATATATGAGGGAGATCCTAGAAAACCCGTACCCTTACGAAGAACCGATGTCACAGTACCCTGACCCGATACCAGCACCTGCACCACCCATGAGCACTGAGAATGTGCAAGAACTCCGCACCTTTGGTGAGGAGATAATAGAAGGAAGTGAAAGAATGAGACAAATAGGGGAGAGACTCGTCTGGAAGTATGACGAGCGTAATATGCAATATTGGATGGATCCCCACTAAGTAATAATAATATAAATATATATATATATATATATGTGTGTGTGTGTGTGTGACTTGAAAAAAAATCAACAAAAATAGATAATCTTATAGTACTAGTATTATGTTTTAAATTTCCAGTTATGGTTTGTATTAGGCGCATATATAAAATAGAGTAAATGTCGCAATGTACGACGATTTTGATCAATGTGTTGTTGTGTGTTTATTGGCATTAAATATTGCTCTGGGATATTAATACTTGGTAATTGTTTGTAAATTCAGATGGCTAACGATGCAAATCGGGAAAACCAGAATAATGATAATCAGATAAATAACGGTGCCATTCGACACATAGTAACCCAGGGAATTAGAGATGCTATGCCAGCTATCATCCAAAACGTTAGGGAAGCGGAAAATAATATAAAAGTAATAGTGGAAGTAAGCGATCACGTACTGAACCCAGTCACAGCGTGAACAATGGACCATTACTTCAATTGTCTATTCCAAAAAGAAGAAGAACCATGTCTTATGGTTGTTCTTACAAAGAATTTTGGTCCTGCAAACCAATAGAATTCTCAGGCAATGAAGGGGCCATTGCAGCTCTACGCTGGATAGAAAAGACTGAGGCAGTCTTAAAAATAAGCAAGTGTGCAGAGGAAGACAAAATCATGTTTGATTCCAATCTGTTTAAGAATGCAGCTCTAGAATGGTGGAACACTATTCTCCAGGCTAGGGGAAGTGATAGAACCTATAATATGGAATGGATTGAGTTTAAGAATATCGTTGAAAGGAAATTCTGTCCTCCCAACAAAAAAGAACAGATAGCCAATAAATTCTTAAACCTTAAAATGACTAGAGTAGACTGTAAGGGCTACACTACTGTATTCTTCGAATATGCTAGAATAGTGACAACCCTTGCATCACCAGAACCGGTATTAATCTCCCGTTACATCTGGGGATTAATAAGTGAGATTAGGCATGTAGTCAAGGCAGCTAGATCACCAACCATAGAAGAAGCTGTAGAACTAGCCAATACATTGACTGATGAACTAGTGCGTACGCAAGAAGAAAACCAGAAGAAGAACCTAGTCCAGAAACTTACCCAGGAATTTCATTATGGTAATTTCAATCGTGGGAAGAACGTAGGTTCTACTTCTGCACCTTATTGTAAGGCTTGCAAGAAGAAACATTCAGGAAGATGCTCCACATACTGCAACTACTGCAAGATACCTGGACAGAAGGAAGAAGACTGTAGGAAGAAACCCAGTAATGGAGTGTGTTTCAACTGTGGAGAAAAAGGGCACATCAAGCCGAATTGTCCGAAACTAGCTCCAGCCATAAACAACAAGACTACTAAGAATGCTAGAGCATTTGTTCTGACTGTAGAAGAAGCAAAGATGATCCCGGACGTGATTGCCGGTACGTTTTTAGTTAATGATGTTTTTGCTAAAGTATTATTTGACTCTGGTGTGAACCAAAGTTTTATTAATACTTCATTTTGAAAACTTCTCAATCAACCATTAACTAAACTTCAACTAGAATGTCTGGTAGAGGCAACAAATGGGGAAACCATTAAGATTACTGAAATCTTGCAGGGAGCAAGAATATAATTTTTAAATCAAAAGTTTATTGCAAATCTTTACCCAATGAATCTGGCAGGATTTGATGTTGTTTTAGGAATGGATTGGTTAGTAGCCAATAAAGCCAGTATTCTATGTGATCAAAAATCAATACAAGTAAATTCACCAAAAGGTGAAAAGATCACAATTAAAGGAGATAAGCCATTTAGATCCACGAAATTCATCTCTGTGATGAAAACAACAAGTTGTGCAAGAAAAGGATCACTAGTGTACATGATTTCCATAATCATTAACACTAAAGGAAAAGAATTGAAAGATACCCCCGTAGTATCTCAATTCTCAGACGTATTCCCAAAAGAACTACGAGGAATACCACCGGACAGAGAAGTCGAATTCAGAATTCATCTGCTACCAGGAATCGCACCAATTGCCAAAGCACCCTACCCTTTGGCACCAGCAGAAATGCAAGAATTAAAGAAACAATTGGACGAACTGTTGGAGAAAGGATTTATACAGCCAAGTTCATCGCCATGGGGAGAACCGATCTTATTCGTCAAAAAGAAAGACGGGTCGATGCGTATGTGCATTGATTACCGAGAATTGAACGAAGTCACGATTAAAAATCGGTACCCATTACCGAGAATCGATGATCTGTTTGATCAATTACAAGGAGCTCGATTCTTTTCTAAGATCGACTTACACTCAAGATATCATCAATTAAAGGTACAGGAAGAGGACATTCCTAAGTTTAGGACAAGGTATGGCCATTATGAAGTTACTGTCATGCCATTTGGTTTAACCAATGCCCCAGCCGCATTTATGGACATGATGAACCGAATATGTAAGCCATATTTGGATAAATTCATAATTGTCTTTATAGATGATATTCTCATTTACTCTAAAAGTAAAGAGGAACATGCAGCGCATCTGCATGCACTCCTAAATTTGCTGAGAAAAGAAAAGCTTCGCTAAATTTTCAAAATGCGAATTTTGGTTAGAAGAAGTGCAATTTCTTGGACATTTAGTTAATCATGAAGGAATTCATGTGGATCCCACAAAGATTGAGGCAATTACTAAATGGAAAACCCCTGAGTCGCCAACAGAGGTTAGAAGTTTCCTAGGATTAGCCTGTTATTATAGAAGATTTATCCGATATTTTTCTAGAATAGCCATTCCCTTAACAAAATTAACCTGTAAGTCTGTTAAGTTTGAATAGGGAACAAAACAAGAAGAAGCCTTTAGAATTCTTAAGCAAAGATTAACCAACGCACCCATACTAGCATTACCAGAAGGAACCGAAGACTTTGTAGTCTATTGTGACGCTTCTAAGTTAGGTTATGGATGTGTGTTGATGCAACGTCAAAAGGTTATAGCCTATGCATCTAGACAACTTAAAAATCACAAAGAAAATTATTCAACCCATGATTTGGAGTTAGGAGCTATAATTTTTGCCCCTAAGATTTGGAGATGTTACCTTTACGGTAGTAAGTTTACCATTTTTTTCCGATCATAAGAGTTTAAGGTATGTTTTCGGGAAAAAAGAATTGAATATGAGACAAAGACGTCGGATGGAGATACTAAGTGATTATGATTGTAATACCCAGTATCATGCAGGAAAGGCAAATGTAGTAGTCGATGGTTTAAGTCGAAAGTATCATGAAAAGCCAAAAAGAGTACGTTCTCTTAAATTAAATCTGCAGATATATTTAAATGAGCAAATTAGAGAAGTACAAGAATCAGTAATCAAGGATGATACTAAGAAATTGAAAGGAATGATTAAGGAATTAGAGCAAGGAACAAATGGAATACGGAGATTCCATAAGAAAAGGATGTGGATACCTAAACTAGGAAACCTACACTACCGAATATTAGAAGAAGCCCATAAGTCTAAATATACGATACATCCTGGAAGTGATAAGATGTATCAAGACTTAAGAAAGAATTTCTGGTGGATAGGAATGAAAAAGGATATAGCAGCTTATGTTTCTAAGTGTCTAACCTGTTCACAGGTCAAAGCTGAACCCCAGAAACCCTCAGGTTTGTTGCAGCAATTGGAAATGCCTGTATGGAAATGGGAATTGATAACAATGGACTTTGTTACCAAATTACCCAAGACACGAAAAGGTAATGATACAATTTGGGTAATTGGAGATAGGTTAACCAAATCTGCTCATTTCTTACCGATGAAGGAAACTTTCAGTATGGAACAATAGCCAAGTTGTATGTAAATGAAATAGTTTCATTACATGGAATTCCTTTATCTATTGTGTCTGATAGAGATAGCCGTTTTACTTCTCATTTTTGGACAAGTTTCCAAAAAGCAATGGGAACCAAGCTAAATCTAAGCACCGCTTATCATCCTCAAACGGATGGACAAAGCGAAAGGACAATTTAGACGATGGAAGATATGCTTAGAACTTATGTAATTGATTTTGGAGGAAATTGGGACGATCACTTACCATTAATAGAATTTTCTTACAACAACAGCTATCATACCAGTATCAATGCTGCACCTTTCGAAGCACTTTATGGACGAAAGTGCTGAACCCCAGTCTGTTGGGCAGAAATTGGAGAAAAGCAATTGTCTGGACCAGAAATAGTACAAGAAACCACGGATAAGATCATTCAAGTCAAGGAACGACTAAAAACAGCACGCGATCGACAAAAGAGTTATGCTGATAACAGGAGAAAGCCATTGGAATTTCAGATAAGAGACAAGGTGTTATTAAAAGTTTCTCCATGGAAAGGAGTGGTAAGATTCATCAAAAGGAGAAAGCTAAGCCCCAGGTATGTTGGACCCTTTGAGATTATAAAGAATAGGACCAGTAGCTTATCAGCTACAACTGCTAGAGGAAATGGCAGGAATACATGATGTATTTCATGTATGTAATCTCAAAAAGTGCTTAGCCAATGAATCATTAGTGATACCTCTTAAGGATATAGAGGTAAATGAAAAAGCTTAAATTTGTAGAGAAGCCTCTATAGATTGAAGATAGGAAAATCAAGAATCTCAAACACAAGAGATTAGTTCTAGTAAAAGTGAAATGAGATTCCAAGAGAGGACCAGAATACACATGGGAGCTTGAATCAGAGATGCAGTGGAAATACCCACACCTGTTCCAATAGACCTCGAGGACGAGTTCTCAATTAATGTCGGGAGGATATAACAACCCTCCTAAAATAATTCCGACACTCCTAAATATATCCTAAAATATTAAGAACAATACACCCCGTATACGTAAAATGGCCTTAAATACATTTATTTTTATAAAAATTAAATAAAAACAAATTCTAATGGTCCCTGGCGGGCCGCGACAAAGCCAGTGAAGGCTTACGAGGGCCGCGTCAGCTCAAGACCAGGGTGCACCCCCTGCTGCCACGTGTCAGGTGTTGTGTTGAAGCTATATGTATGACCGGACAAAGCTAGGCCCTACACACCCTACGTCGCAGGGCGCGAAGCCCCCTTGTATATGTTTAGCGGACCACGAGGAAGCCGAGATCAGCTCCTATAAATTGGGAGCATCGGCCTTCATTTTCTGATTGCTCACACTCGAATTCTCTCTCTAATTTCTGTAGTATAAACATAATATTTGGGCATAATACCCCCTAATTAGCAAAGCTCTGCCTCGTTGTAAGTATTTTAACCCCCGGTTACGTATAGATACGCTGCCCAATTGATTTAGTGCTCCGTAACGGTTGTCGAGGTTCTGCCCGGCGTAGTCGTTGGAGTTCTGTCTCAGGGAGGGTATAACTAATGTAAATATTGGGTTATTTTACTAACGCGTCTGCATTGTTTAATTTATTAGATTATAATCAGGAAACCACAAGAAAAAGTCTAAATTAGCAATGTGAGTAATCTCCGTTTTGTAAACCTTTTTGTAAACTATTTTTACAAAACCTCAATTATTTTACATGATAATTAACAGTGATTGAGTATTTGTAATTCTACAATTATCGTCGGTATGTTGGGGTTTTGTATACAAAACATGTTACTACACTGTGAGTAGTAACATGACCACAAGTCGGGTTGACAGTATCGTGGGTGGTAATTAAAGTAGAATGGTAAACAAATGTAATTGCTGGATTGCCCTCAATACTGTACAAGGATAAAATCTGACTTGATTAAATTGGGATCCACTCACCAGTATTTCCCACTAACAAAATGTTTTTAAACGCGTTTCAGGTAAAAAATGTGAAAGCCAAATAGAAGCCGGCTGGAGAGCACTGAAGGCTTGGAAAAGTGGCTATAAAAGTTACCTAAATAAAGAAAATGTTTTATTTCAATAAAATAGGATTTAATCCTATAAACCTGTTTGTAATGAAAACTTGGGCTTTAACCCAATATATTATACTAAAATGTGGTGTTTTACTCTGATAAAATATTTCCTAACTACGGTCCTGATGAAATTTCCGTTGCTAAATAATGATAAACACCGATACCACCATCTCTGAGTAGGCTGCGGCCGCCCGCCTCCCGAGGCAGGGGTCGGGGGTTGCGACAGATTATGTCAATGGGTATACCATGACGACATATGATTTCATCAGTGTAGATTCGAGCAAGTCTCTCCACCTTGAAATCTTCACGAATAGGAAGAAAGTGGGCTGATTTGGTTAAACGGTCGATGATTACCCATATACTATCATGACCGGAAGGTGTACGGGGTAGTTTAGTTATAAAGTCCATAGGAATCCTATCCCATTTCCAAACAAGGATTTCAGGTTATTCGAGAAGACCTGAAGGGCGTTGATGTTCAGCTTTGACCTTTGATCAAATAAGACACTTCGAGTCGTAGGCGGCTATTTCCTTGTTCATACCAGGCCACCAATAGGACGCACGCAAGTCATGGTACATCTTATCAGCACCAGGATGAATAGAGTATCAGGATTTGTGAGCCTATTCATAATGAGCTCATGGAGATTGTCGCGGTCTGGCACCCAGATGCGATTGAGATGGTACTAAAGTCCATCAGACTTTGTCACAAGTTGATCGATTGTAGCGCCTCGTATTTCAACGATCAGATTACCTTCGTTGGTTGACGAGTATTGAGCTTCACGGATACAAGCATGAAGATCACTAGTGATCTGGAAACAGCAGATGCTACTAACATGAGTCTTATGACTAAGAGCGTCGGCCACGACATTCGCTTTACCAGGATGGTAACGGATCGATCAGTCGTAATCGTTAAGCAACTCTACATATCATCGCTGACACACATTCAGTTCCATTTGGTTAAAAATGTGTTGCAGGCTCTTATGGTCAGTGAAAACCACACACTTAGTACCATATAGATAGTGTCGCCAAATCTTTAACGCAAAAACAACTGCGCCAAGCTCCAAATCGTGGGTAGTGTAGTTTTTCTTATGTATTTTGAGCTGTCGGGAGGCATAAGCGATGGCCTTGTCCCATTGCATGAGCACACAACCAAGACCACAATTCGAGGCATCGCAATACACTACAAAATCATCATTCCCATCAGGGAGGGCAAGTACAGGAACGTTACAGAGCAAGTTCTTAAGAGTTTGAAAGGATTCCTTTTGCTCGGGACCCCAAGCAAAAGGTTTCTCTTTCTGAGTCAACGAAGTGAGAGGGACGGTGATCTTTGAAAAATCCGAGATGAATCGGGGGTAATAACCCGCCAATCCTAAGAAGGAACGAATCTCAGATGCAGATTTAGGCGTACTCCAATTCTTCACTGCCTCGATTTGGAGGGGTCTACATGAATTCCTTGTTTGCTAACAACGTGCCCGAGAAATTGTACTTCATTATTCCAGAATTCGCACTTAGAAAACTTTGCGTATAAGCGTTCACCACGTAAAAGTTCTAACATAAGGCGTAAATGTCGTGCATGATCAGCTTGGTTCTTTGAATAGATAAGGATATCATCAATAAAGACTATAACAAAACGATCCAAGTAAGGTTTACAAACACGACTCATAAGGTCCATGAACACGGTGGGTGCGTTAGTTAAGCCAAAAGGCATAACCATGAACTCGTAGTGTCCATAACGAGTGCGAAACGCAGTTTTAGGGATATCTTCTTTGAGAACACGGAGCTGATGATAACCGGATCGAAGGTCAATTTTAGAGAAACAGCTTGCGCCTTGTAGTTGGTCGAATAGATCGTCGATGCGAGGGAGAGGATAACGATTCTTGACGGTGAGTTTGTTAAGTTCACGGTAGTCGATGCACATGCGAAATGAACCATCTTTCTTTTTTATGAATAGCACAGGAGCACCCCACGGCGAGGTACTTGGACGTATAAAACCTTTATCGAGTAATTCTTGCAGTTGACTAGATAATTCTTGCATCTCAGAGGGGACAAGTCGGTAAGGAGCCTTGGCGACAGGAGTCGAACCAGGTATGAGTGTAACAACCCACTTTTGGAAAGTCAAAGTCAAGATTGAAGTCAAAGGAAGAAAAGATTGCTAATTGCGATCTGTCACTCCTTTCTTAACTACCGATTTGACTTCTTTGACTTGTAGTCGAATTCTATTTTAAATTGCTTTAATTGTATTATGTGGAGTACATGTAAATAATCGAGGACTAATCGCATGCTTAATCGCTAATCGCATCGCAATCGCAACTCGAATTATGTGTTCTGGATATTATTTTACGTGTGTGTTCTATTATGTGTTACATGTGCTTGTTATGTTTATGTTGAGGTGATAAATCGCAACCGTAATAAAAATCTAATCGCAAAACGCAAAACGCAAGTATTTATAGTGATTGTATGTTAGATATAGTAGTTAGGGTATTTGTGTAACTAATGGGTAACACTATCGCATCGCTCACTCGAATCGCATCGCAACGCTCAACAGGCGAATCGAAACGACAAAACTCATCGCGCCGGACACCTGGATCGAGTGGCCAACCGATCGAGTGGACATCTGATCGGATTGCCATCTGATCGGATGTGCCATCCGATCAGGTTGCCATCCGATCGGTGACGCATCTGACACTTATGCCTTTTTCCATTTTGGGAAACCCTATAAATACTCTCCTGTCACATCATTTGTGATGTGACAGCTCCCCCACTCGACCAAGCCGCACTCAAGCCTTCTTTCTCTCGATTTCTCGCGATTCTTATAAGTTTTCAACCTAAATCTTGTACCTCTATGATCTACACGCACTCTTTCATCTTTTTCACCTTTAAATCCTAACTTTCAACCGTGAAATCACCAGATTTGAGGTGTTCTAGGGTGATGTCATCATGGAGTTCTTATGAACTTCAAGGTTGGCTTCATTCCACCAAGAACAACTTAGATCTGAAGGATTTCCACAAGATTAAACAAAGTTTTCGCATAGATCTACACATATTCATGGTAAAAGGATTGAAGGATGATTTTCTAACTTTCTTTCAACTCTTTTACACTCAATGCACTCAAAACCGATAGAATCGGAACTAGTTCAGACCTTCTACTCGTTCTCTAGTAAAGTGTCGATCTCAAATCTGATTCCTATCAACGAGACAACCAACTTCGGGTTAAACATGAACAACCGCCAAGGAACAGTTGACGGATCGGATTTGGGTGATTCCTGTTCGATCGGACGACTTGGGACTTGACGAGGTGCTGTTGTTTAACACGTTGTCATAACGTCTCGAGCAAACTTCCAAAAACTTAACAAATCTCAATTTGCAAAAGGATTAGGATGTGGGACGGATCGTCGTCCGATCGGATTGCCATCCGATCGGATTGCACTTGAGGTTCAACACTTAAGCAATTTCAACATGATTCAGTTCCAACGGATTGCCACCCGATCGGATTGCTATCCTATCGAGTGACCGTCCTGCTGTGAACTTGTTCTCAACTGGGAAGCCTCGCCAATCGGATCGCTATCCGATCGAACAACCGTTCGATCGACGACCTGAAAGGTAGAGATACTTCTCTATTTTCAAAATGTTACAACGAAAACTTCAAAGCCATCATACACAAACACATCCTTACTAAACGAATGTCAATCCAATCGAATGGCCATCCGATCGGATTACCGTTCGAAATTTGGTCACTTTCACCGTTTTACGCACCGCTCTTCGCTTACGCTATCGTTAACTGTTCAGGCTAATCTCACTCTAGCGCTCCCTTCAATCCATTAAACTTCCATCGCTATGAGTATACTCGATCCCTTTTTGCTTTACGCACTTTTGGGTGTTACATACGTTACTTATTCTAGATCACATCGACACACTACGCAAATACTATTTATACGCTGACCATTACTGCATGTTATACGTGACTCGGTGAATGCCTGTTTGTTATGTTTACACATTGATTGCTGTCTACCTACCTTAGCAACGATAGTACTATAGTTTGGACTCAGCACCTGTTCACTCAGGGTTGTTAAGGACAATACTTCACGTGTTTGCAGTGATGAACATGTGATGCGCACTCGCTACTCGCAGTCAAATCACAGTCATTGGTATTGATAGGATCTTTGTCGATAACTTACATTCTTCATATTATACGTTGTACATGCTGGTTATGCGTAAACGATTTCGAACTCTACTATTAATATTAAACTTGTATGCTCACATTTACACTATGTGTATTGACCTCTATTTTAACGTATGTGACAGGTGTTTGAAATGCTTAAGATGCTGTGCTCTTGCTTTTGTGGAATCAAGTAGGAGAGAGTCTAGAAACAAACAAACAATTTGCTTATTTGAATCTGAGTTGTCGGAACATGTTATTTGTCTTGAGATATCTACGTCTGTAATAATTAACTTACTTGATGGGTTATGGTATGGGACATAATATTAACTATCCGGTAATGTAGTTGTTATGGAATTTCTCTCGACAATCTGTTTCGCTCAGTGCCATGCCCCGATGTTTCCGTCATCGGTTGGGGTGTGACAATGAGATCAATACGAAAATCAACGGATCGGGGAAGAGGAAGACCAGGAAGATCTTCAGGAAAGACATCAGGGAAATCGCACACTACTAGAACATCACTTACGCTCTTTCCCTTTCCCTTTTGTTCTACTATATGGGCCAAGAAGGCAAAGTACTGTTTACGTAAGCATTTGTTCACTTGAGTGCATGACATCAGTTTCAGTCCTCTAGAAGGTCGGTCTCCATAGACGTGCAAAGTATCACCAGACTGGAGAGGTAAACGAACATACTTTTCATGACAAGCGATTTCAGCATGGTTTTTACGCAACCAATCCATGCCAACTATGATATCGAAGCTACCCAACTGCATGGGTATGAGATTAATAGAGAAAACATGATCGTTAAGAGTCAGGGAACAATCACAGAGAAAATAATCAACTAGAATAGACTTACCATTGGCAATCTCAACAGAGAATGACTTAGGTATTTTAAAGCGTGCACAGCTTAACAAAGATTCAAATTCTACGGACACAAAGCTTCTGTCAGCACCAGTATCAAATAGTATCGAAACGTAAAGATTATTAACGATGAACGTACCATTAACGACATCATTGTCGTTACGCGCCTGATTCACATTGATGTTGAACGCTCGTCCTCGAGCGGCTTGCTGTTGTTCTTGATTCAGCTGGGAACATTGGGGACGGAGATGAGTGGTATCACCACACTTGTAGCAGGCTCGCACGTTGGTTGCTAGTTTGGGGTTCTGCTGGGCTGGCTGAGCTGGTGGTGCTTGCTGGACTTGATTGGCTTGACGGCAGTAAGGGGCGGTGTGACCATAGCGACTGCAGTTGGTACACTGGCGACAAGCAACGCCAGCAGGGTGATGATAGTTGCAAGTGGCACACTTGGGATGAACCCCAGTGTACGACTTCTTGGTGTTTTCTGGAACAGGAGGGTTTGGAGTAGCAGCAGGCACAATGGCATTGCAACCAGAGTTTTGAGACTTTCATTTCTTGTTCTTGTTGCCACCAGGTTGCTGGGTAATCTGGTTAGCTGGTTTCGAGGGAGCAAAGTTTCCAAACTATTTGTGACGGACTCGGTTGTTGTTCAGGCTTGCTGCAAGGCGGTAAACTTCTTCGATGTTGTCTAGCTGAGCTGCTTCAATGGAGTCACGCATGGCAGGAGGTAACCCATGAATGTACTTCATGATCATGCGTTTGGGAGTAGACACCAAATGTGGCACGACGATGCTGAGTTGTTTAAAACGGGTAGTATAAGCCATATTGTCATCACCAACTTGTTTCAGATGCCCAAATTCGTGCTCAAGTTTCTGTTGCTCATGAGGAGGGCAGAATTCAAGCATCATCAATTCCCTAACCTCGACCCGTGGTAAAGCATAAGCTTCATCATTTGAGTGGATGTTTCTCTCATTGGTCCACCATTCTAGAACTCTGCCTTGAAACACGCCAGTTGCACTCCTAGTCTTGAGATGTTCAGGGCACTCGCTGTTAATGAAAGTAACCTCAATGCTGTCGAACCATTCCAACATTGCAGTCACCCCATCACTGCCCATGAAAGGCTTAGGGTTGCAAGAGACAAAGTGTTTGTAGTTGAAGCTCACAGGCTTAGGCTGGACCGCTTTCGAGTCAACAGAGGAGGGATGAGTGTTTGATCCCTGGATCTCAGTGACAATCCTGGGAACAATGCGTGTGATCTGATCGGCCATGAAAGACATCATCTTTTTCTGAGTGTTGGCCTTAGATCTTTTGCGAGGGTTGTTAAGACGACTCGACGACATCTAAAGATTCAACAAAGAATCGGGTGAGACTCGATCATAATGTTCTTGCTTGATAACATAGTTTCATGATTACGTAACATATGTAACACCCCGAAAATATAAATCCTTTATTATAAATACAATGTCGGTAAATAAACAAAATGAACTAACTAGGTATAAAAATAACCTAGTTAGAGGAAAAGTCTTGTAATAACATTTTAGCGGGTTAAAACACCAAAGATAAAAACCTGATAATAGATGGGGGACCAAAGTTGTTAAGTTTGAAACTTGAATTATTACAAATAAAATAAAACACCAAACACACACCTAAGTGTGTGTCTGGTTCGATCAGAGCACATGAGCGACCAAGGAATCCCCCATCAAACCCTAACTCACACAAATCTCACAAATTGAAGGCTCAAATCAGTTCCAAAACGAAATCCGAGCATAGATTGGTGATCTCCTTAGTAAAGGGATCATAAGGTATGTGAAATTTCATTGAATGATTCCAACTAAAATTCTGGATGAATACTTGAAATTCGAAATTAGTGATGCATGATGGTTGCTTGGATGAAATAGGAATGAAATAGTGTCTAGGGATAAACCCTAGTCAATTACTTGTTGAAATTTTGCTTATTACTTGTGAGATTCATAATCACAATTGATGGTGTTAAGCGGGTTTTGTAGAAACATGTTAAACACTAGGATTATGATTGTTATTCTAGTGTAATTTGAGTTATATGAAGTGAATTCAGATTTTGTTAATGTGAAAATTGATATGAACATGCCTAATTGATGTTATTCTTGGCTAAATAACAAGCTATGAACTTAATTGTGAAATGTGTAAAATTATGCTCTTAAGGTGTTTGTAAAAATGCCTTAAAGAGAGTTAAATATTGGAAAATTGAACCAAAACGCATACTTATATAAATTGGTGAACAAATGCGTTAAGTGACACAAAAAGAGTTCTAAACAATTTGTGATTGAACTCTATAGGCAAGGAAACTGGGACGTCAAGTGGACAAGCCGGTGGCGATACACGTTTGAAGGGAGCACTCTAAAGGTATGTAACCGAGATCCCGTTACATGGTGTTATTTGAATAATTATGGATACTTGAAATTGTGTTTATTAGAAATGGTAGCATTAGTAAAAGTGACGTAAATCACTATTAGTTAAACGAGTCAAAAACTTGAATAGAAAATGTTTGGCAGTCATTAGAAATGGAGGATTCCATAAATGAGCCAAACGGGTCGAATAATTGATTAGTAAGTAGTAAAAATGTGTTTTGAATATCATTTGGCGATGATGGATCACAAGAGTGTGAAACCATAGATTTGGTAATGAAACGCCGGTGATCGTAAGCCCTGGATGTTGGGTAAATACGCCTTGAGGTTACAATAATATTAGTAGTAGAATTAGTGCAAAGTTATGCGTGTCGAATAAATAGAAAGGGGACTATAAGCCGTTCAGTCCGTAAACTTAGAATTATGACATGATAATAATGATAGGTGCGTTGGTAATTTAGTTACGGATGCGTAGGAAAAAGAATCACCTAAAACGGACACTTAGATAGAAAGTTACAAGATTTTGAAGTTGGAATTGTGAAAAACGAAACTGGACTGAATATGCAGGTCACAAACCTGCACCCCCTGGAAAATGGTCTCCCCCACGGCACGCAGGGCTCTCTCGCGGGGCGCGTAAGCTTAAGGGCAATCTGTCGCGGGGCGTGACAGACCCCAAAAGCAGAAATTTTATTTTATTTTCATTGTTTGGCATTAGATTTCGATTTTATACGTTTTAATGTTGTCAAAACTAACATTTAACGTGGTTTTGGCACTAGGTGATGATGGTCTTATCCCGGATGGCGATCAAGCAAGAATCCAAGAACCGAACACAAATTTTGAAGCTTTCGCGCTTATCTAATCTTGTTGAAAACAATGTTTATGTTGTAAACACTTAACTTGTCGTTTTTGGATGTTTAAACTAGATGGTTGGTTAACTTAGTTACTATCATTATAAACTCCTACTATTTCCTTTAACTAATGAAATGGTGATTTTGTTTTAAAAGTGCTATATTTTATGATAAAATATTAAATAATCGAGACGGGTGTTACAAGTTGGTTATCAGAGCTCAAGGTTGTCAACAAAGTGTGTTCGGTTCAAGCTTGATCAAACATCCGGTAAGAATTGGTTACTTTAGTAGATTGTATTATATATGAGAAAAAAAGATGTGAATTGATGTGCACGGGAAGAGCGTGTTAACACACTCAAACCCAGAAAGTGCACTAAATAAGAACGGTTAAAGCAAGTTATGAACTTGGCTAAACCGAAGCGAATAAAGTATACGTTATAAATGAAATGTTTAACAATTGGTATAAACATTTCAGTTTCAAGATGACGGAAAAGGGTAATAATGATGCGGTGCCGATAGTCACCGAACAAATGAAAGATGTGATTTCTGAAGAGGTAGGAAAGGCAATCGAGAATAATCTATCTGGTTTTATAGACAAAATCCAAAATACGGTGCTTTCGTTAGTTGAAGAACGGGTTAAAAGGTTGGAAGACATTGTCAACCTTGTGAAGGAAAAATCCGGAGAATGGAAGAGTTTCTCATACAAAGAGTTTATGGCGTGTAAACCGCCAATTTACAACGGGGAGGTTGACCCGATAATATGTGAAAGATGGCTAAGTGATGTCGAAGGGGTGTTTGAAAGAACCCACTGTGACGTAAGCGATTTTGTGGCTTACGGAACGGGTCAGTTAAGGGGTCAAGCCAAGGATTGGTGGGCAATCCGAAGCGGCAAGGGCTATGATGTGGGACGAGTTTAAGGTGCCATTCCTTAAACACCACAGTCCCAAGGCGGTTATCAACAGAATCAAGGAGGAGTTCATCCAGTTAAGACAAAAGGGTGAATCAATTGATAAGATCACGGGTATTTTCATGGACAAGCTAAGATTTTGTGATGAGTTAGTGACTACTGAAGAGCAGAAGATATACTACTATTACAATATGCTAAGCGCTGAATATCGGGAGTTCATGACTCCTTCGAAGTACGAGACCCTCACATAAATCATTAACACCGCCCGGGAGCGGGAGATTGAATTGAAGAAACAGATTGAGAGGGGTGAACGAAGGGTGCAGGATGTGAATCCAAGTCCTACAAAGAAGGCGAGAACATCGGAGTCGACACTAAAGGCTGATGCAAAAGGCGGGTTGCCAAGTTGCAAAGTTTGTAGGAAAGGGCACAAGGGTGAGTACTGCTTCAAAGATAAATCGTGTCCTACATGCGGGAAGACGGGGCACACAGCATCACTATGTCCGGGAAAGGTTTCTGTTTGCTACAAATCTTACCAACCGGGCCACAAGAAGTCCGAATGTCCGGACTTGGTTGGAAAGAAAGATGACAAAGAATCTCCGACGGAAACTCCAAAGGCGGAGGCCAGATCCTTCCAATTGACAGCAGCTGAAGCAAAGACAGAACCTGATGTGGTCTCTGGTATATTCGCAATAAACTCGATTCCTGCACATGTATTATTTGATACGGGTGCGAATAAATCCTTTATTTCACATGGATTTATTCGACATCCTTCATTTGTATTGACGAAATTATCTGTGCGCTTAGAAGTTGAAATAGGGGATAACAAGAGTTTCATAGTGTGTGATGTTTGTCAAGGCTGTAAATTGAGTATCGATGATGAAGAATACTCAATAGATCTAATCCCGATGTCGATGGGAGAATTTTAAGTGGTTGTTGGGATGGATTGGCTATCCCGACACCACGCAAAAGTCGTGTGTTTCCGTAAATAGATAAAGTTAACATCTCCGAGCGGAAAACACGTTACCATCTATGACGAGAAAGAAGGCAATCCTATGATATGCATAATGTTAAAAGCTCACAAGCTTATGAGGCACGGATGTAGAGCGTTTATGATATACGCGAATGAACCAGGGAAAGAATTACCGAAGATTGGAGAGGTACCAGTGGTACGTGATTATGAAGACGTGTTCCCGGAAGACTTGCTTGTAATACCGCCCGAACGGGAGGTAGAGTTCGGAATCGAATTGACTCCGAGCGCGAAACCCATTGCCAAGGCGCCGTACCGACTCGCGCCATCGGAGTTACAAGAATTAATGTCGTAAATTCAAGACTTGCTTGATAAAGGATTTATAAGGCCGAGTGTGTCTCCTTGGGGCGCGCTGGTATTGTTCGTGAAAAAGAAAGACGGGAGCATGCGAATGTGTATCGATTACCGGGAGTTAAATAAACTCACGGTGAAGAATCGATACCTGCTTCCGAGAATTGATGATTTATTCGACCAACTACAAGGTGCGAGTTGGTTTTCAAAAATTGACCTTAGATCGGGGTATCACCAGTTAAAGGTCAAGGAAGAGGATGTACCGAAGATTGCCTTCGTACGTGGTACGGACATTACGAGTTCCTCGTGATGTCATTCGGGTTGAAGAATGCACCCGCGGCTTTCATGGATCTCATGAACCGGGTTTGCAAGCCTATGTTGGATAAGTCGGTAATCGTATTTATCGACGACATTCTTGTATACTCGAAAAATGAGGCGGATCACGCGCATCATTTACAGGAAGTGTTAGAGACACTCAGGCGGGAAAGATTGTATACGAAATTTTCGAAGTGTGCCTTTTGGTTACGAGAGGTACAATTCCTCGGTCACATTATAAGTGCCGATGGAATATTGGTACACCCGTCAAAGATAGAAGCCGTGTCGAAATGGAGCCCTCCGAAGAATCCTTCAGAAATTAGAAGTTTCTTAGGGCTTACGGGATACTATAGGAGATTCATTCAAGATTTCTCCAAGATTGCTTCACCGTTAACTAAATTAACTCGCAAGGAGGAAAGATTTATATGGGGTGTTGAACAAGAAAAGGCGTTCCAAACGCTAAAGGAGAAGTTAACTCACTCTTCGGTATTAACGTTGCCAGACGGAGTCGATGATTTGGTAGTCTACTTGGATGCTTCACATTCGGGGCTCGGATGTGTTTTGATGCAACGAGGCAAAGTGATAGCTTATGCCTCGAGACAACTAAAGGTGCACGAAAAGAAGTACCCCACACACGATCTTGAATTGGCGGCGGTGGTATTTGCATTAAAGATATGGAGGCACTATTTATACGGAGTAAAGTGCACTATATTTACCGACCACAAGAGCTTAAAATACTTCTTCGATCAGAAGGAGTTAAATATGCGGCAAAGGCGATGGTTGGAAACGGTAAGAGATTATGACTGCGAGATACATTACCACCCCGGGAAGGCCAATGTTGTGGCGGATGCTTTGAGCAGGAAAACAGATTATGTTCCAATACGAGTGCGGTTGATGCAGCTTGTTGTAACCTCGGGTTTACTTGAACGAATCCGAGAAGCATAAGCCGAGGCAATAAAAGAGGAAAATTGGAAAAGAGAAAGAATCGTTGGCCAGTTGGAAGAATTAACGGATAATAACAATGGGTTGAAAACCCGGTTTGGCAGAATATGGATTCCTAATTCGTGTGGAGTCAAAAAGCTTCTACTCGACGAAGCACACAAAAGTCGTTACTCCATCCATCCGGGAGCGGCCAAGATGTACAACGACTTGAAACAAAATTACTGGTGGCCCGGAATAAAAAGAGACGTGACGAAGTATGTGGAAAAATGCTTGACTTGTTTACAAGTCAAGGCGGAACACCAAAGACCCTATGGTAAACTTCAGCCATTAGATATTCCAATTTGGAAATGGGAACATATCACCATGGACCTATTGACCAAACTACCAAAGACGAACCGAGGATTTGATGCCATTTGGGTGGTTGTTGATAGACTGACGAAAAGTGCTCACTTTATTCCTATACGTGAGAGTTATACTTCAGAAAAGATGTCGGAGGTGTATACAAACGAGATAGTGGCACGCCACGGAGTACCAGCATCCATTGTGTCCGACAGGGATACCCGGTTTACTTCAAACTTCTGGCGAGATTTCCAAGAACAGATGGGTACGAAACTTTTTATCAGCACTGCATACCATCCTCAAACGGATGGGCGGAGTGAAAGAACGATACAGACACTAGAAGACATGTTGAGGGTGTGTATTATCGATTTCGGGGGCAGTTGGAACATGTATTTACCGTTAGAAAAATTCTCTTATAACAACAGTTATCATGCCAGTATCGGCATGGCCCCATATGAGATGCTATATGGTAGAAAATGTAGAACCCCGGTATGTTGGGGTGAAGTGGGTCCGCGTGAACTGGCCCATAAAGACGTAGTTCAAGCCACTAATAAGAAAATTGACGTGGTTCGAGCCCATTTGAAAGCGGCCCAAGACAGACAAAAGTCTTATGCCGACAAAAGACGAAAACCGATTGAATTTCAGGTGGGCGACATGGTTATGCTAAAAGTATCCCCATGGAAGGGCGTTATCCGATTCAGAAAAAGGAGGAAACTAAACCCGAGGTTTATTGGGCCATTTAAAATCATCGAACGGGTTGACAAGGTAGCATATCGCCTTGAATTACCGGACGAATTAAGCGGAATCCATTGCACGTTTCATGTGTCACAACTCCGAAAGTGCTTAGCTGAGGAAACGACTTATATCCACTACGATGATATCGAGGTGGACAATAGCCTTAACTATACGGTAAGGCCAATTGAAATTCTAGATCGGAAGGTTAAGGATTTGCGGAATAAGAGAATTGATCAGGTGAAGATCAAGTGGGAGCATAGAAAAGGGCCGGATACTACATGGGAATCCGAAGAGGAGATGTGACGTCTCTACCCAACCTTATTCGGTACGTATTCTGGTTTCGAGGAAGAAACCCTTTTAAGGGGGGTGGACTTGTAACACCCCGAAAATATAAATCCTTTATTATAAATACTATGTCGGTAAATAAACAAAATGAACTAACTAGGTATAAAAATAACCTAGTTAGAGGAAAAGTCTTGTAATAACATGTTAGCGGTTAAAACACCAAAGATAAAAACCTGATAATAGATGGGGGACCAAAGTTGTTAACTTTGAAACTTTAATTATTAAAAACAAAATAAAACACCAAACACACACCTAAGTGTGTGTCTGGTTCAATCAGAGCACAGGAGCGACCAAGGAATCCCCCATCAAACCCTACCTCACACAAATCTCACAAATTGAAGGCTCAAATCAGTTCCAAAACGAAATCCGAGCATAGATTGGTGATCTCCTTAGTAAAGGGATCATAAGGTATGTGAAATTTCATTGAATGATTCCAACTAAAATTCTGAATGAATACTTGAAATTCGAAATTAGTGATGCATGATGGTTGCTTGGATGAAATAGGAATGAAATAGTGTCTAGGGATAAACCCTAGTCAATTACTTGTTGAAATTTTGCTTATTACTTGTGAGATTCATAATCACCATTGAAGGTGTTAAGTGGGTTTTTTCGAACATGTTAAACACTAGGATTATGATTGTTATTCTAGTGTAATTTGAGTTCTATGAAGTGAATTCAGATTTTGTTAATGTGAAAATTGATATGAACATGCCTAATTGATGTTAATCTTGGCTAAATAACAAGCTATGAACTTAATTGTGAAATGTGTAAAATTATGCTCTTAAGGTGTTTGTAAAAATGCCTTAAAGAGAGTTAAATATTGGAAAATTGAACCAAAACGCATATTTATATAAATTAGTGAACAAATGCGTTAAGTGACACATGAAGAATTCTAAATGATTTGTGATTGAACTCTATAGGCAAGGAAACCGGGACGTCAAGTGGACAAGCCGGTGGCGATACACGTTTGAAGGGAGCACTCTAAAGGTATGTAACCGTGATCCCGTTACATGGTGTTATTTGAATAATTATGGATACTTGAAATTGTGTTTATTAGAAATGGTTGCATTAGTAAAAGTGACGTAGATCACTATTAGTTAAACGAGTCAAAAACTTGAATAGAAAATGTTTGGCAGTCATTAGAAATGGAGGATTCCATAAATGAGCCAAACGGGTCGAATAATTGATTAGTAAGTAGTAAAAATGTGTTTTGAATAGCATTTGACGATGATGGATCACAAGAGCGTGAAACCATAGATTTGGTAATGAAACGCCAGTGATCGTAAGCCCCAGATGTTGGGTAAATACACCTTGAGTTTACAATAATATCAGTAGTAGAATTAGTGCAAAGTTATGCGGGTCGAATAAATAGAAAGGGGACTATAAGCCTTTCAATCCATAAACTCAAAATTTTGACCTGATAATCATGATATGTGCGTTGGTAATTTAATTACGGATGCGTAGGAAAAAGAATCACCTAAAACGGACGCTTAGATAGAAAGTTATGAGATTTTGAAGTTGGAATTGTGAAAAATGGAACTGGACTGAATATGCAGGTCACAAACCTGCACCCGCTGGAAAATGGTCTCCCCCGCGGCACGCGGAGGGAGCCACTCATTCTGTCGTGACACACGGGGCTCTCTCATGGGGCGCGTAAGCTTAAGGGCAATCTGTCGCGGGGCGTGACAGACTCCAAAAGCATAAATTTTATTTTCTTTTCATTGTTTGGCATTAGATTTCGATTTTATACGTTTTAATGTTGTCAAAACTTACATTTAACGTGGTTTTGGCACTAGGTGATGATGGTCTTATCCCGGATGGTGATCAAGCAAGAATCCAAGAACCGAACACAAATTTTGAAGCTTCCGCGCTTATCTAATCTTGTTGAAAACAATGTTTATGTTGTAAACACTTAACTTGTCGTTTTTGGATGTTTAAACTAGATGGTTGGTTAACTTAGTTACTATCATTATAAACTCCTACTATTTCCTTTAACTAATGAAATTGTGATTTTGTTTTAAAAGTGCTATATTTTATGATAAAATATTAAATAATCGAGACGGGTGTTACAACATAGCATAAAGTTTCACATGATCACAAAAGGCTCAAGTAATTTCACACATCACAAAACGTTCAACATGTTTCACATAGCTTAATCAAGGCTTCCACGTGGCATAATATGAATAAAGCATCATAAATTTAGTTTGTTCCCGAGAAATTATTATTATTGTTTTAGATTGCTGAGATAGTGCGATTCATGCAACAGTCTCAGAATGAACAAGGCATTAAGTATAAAACCATATATAAATCGAGATAAAACAAAAGGTTGGCTCATAAACCGCAGGATTGTTTCGGGTAAAGAAACGTCGACTAACCAAAGTAAACTGAACCCCTTTCGAGTTAGGGTATCGTGCTTTGGCCTACTTAGACAAGTACGTTCATCGATGTTAGGCCTACGATATTTGTCCTTTCGGTTACTACACGTCCTCAATCGATTGGGAAAATTCGAGGCTTTGGCGAGACTAAAGGTCAAAGAGTGGGACCAGTTATCAAGATGCGAGTTTCACCTCTAACTTGATAACATCGTACCTTGATGTAGTTGGTACTTATCAAAAGATAAGACCCACCAGAATATGAAATGGAATTTTCCCTTCAAGGTTTGGATGTCACTCCTATCTTGAGGGTAAATTTCGTGCAAAATACAAGTATAGCTGAATGAAAGTCGTCATCAAAGGCGGGAATCACCCCTGTTTTGATGAGTCGTTTCGATTGTGTCATAAGAGTGTTTTCAAAGCATCCAAGTGTGTATTGTGTTAGCCTTAGGAAAGGCATGTAGGTTCAACGAACATGAAGTATTGCTAGGAAGCATGTAAGGTAGAATGCATAAGTTTTATAAACAACAAATAAGAGTCAAAGTTCCTAGAACTATAGACTAGGGCAAAGCATTCCTACTTTTCCTAATTCCCTATAGTTATGGCGCTGATACCAATCTGTCACACCCCAACCGATGGCGGAAACATCGGGGTGCGGCACTAAGCGAATCAGATTGCTCAAGAGATTCCATAACACTACTTATTTCAATATGGATTAATCAAAACTTCATAATCTTGTCTAGAATGTCAACCACATTCCACAACCAACATAATGTATCAAAATAACATAATGATTCAGATATTGTTCAAAATTGTCTAATTATCTAAGATGAGTTTCTAAGTTCATCCTAGCTTGATTTCTTGATTCCCAGCTACTATCAACCTGCAACATGTATTAAAATACAATCAACAAAAATGTTGGCGAGTATACAAGTGTAACAACCCTCAGTAAAACCAACACTCTCAGTATATTTCTGATACCCTATTCTATGTTAAAATATCTTAATACGTCTTTAAATACACTCCGTATGTGAAAACCGAGCCCGAAATATGTTATAACATATAAAATAAATTAAAAACAATAAATATTGAGTTGAGGCGGCCCGCGTAGACCCACCCCAAACCCTTACGCGGGCGGTATCAAGATGGATACCGGATTCCTTTAAGTTTCTTTAGTTCAAACGGGCCGCGTAAGACCCCGTTTAAGTTTACGCGGGCCGCGAGAGTTATGAATGGTGGCGCAGCCCTGAGCTGACACGTGTCGTCATCGTGGCGAGTCTAGGCAATGACCCGGATCACCTAAACCCTACCCGGGCTAGTACGCGGGCCGCGTAAGCCTTTGCGTACATCTACGCGGGCCGCGTGGAGACCAGATTCCAGCCCTATATAAGAAGGCCTCGGGATTTCATTTCAACTCGTTCATTTCTGTTTCTCAATCTTGAATTCTCTGATAATAGGCATAATTTTCAAGTATTATACCCCCTAATTAGCGAGGTTCTGCTCCGTTGTAAGTATTATAACCCCGGTTTCATAGTAGATACGCTGCCCGATTGATTTAGGGTTCCGTAACAACTGTCGTGGTTCTGCCCGACGTAGTTGTTGGAATGTCGTCTCGGGGAGGGTATCATTAATATTTTCAAAGGGTTATGATACTAACCAATGTACATTTGTATAAATTATAGATTATATCCAGGAAACCCTTACACGAAGTCTAAGATAGCAATGTGAGTTTATCCTCTTTTTGTTAATCTTTTTGGTAATGTTTTACCAAACCTTAAATGTTTTACAATGAAATTAAGCAGTGATTGAGTCTTTGTAGTTCTTCAATTACTGCCGGTATGTTGGGGTTTTGTATACAAAATTTACTACACTGTGAGTAGTAAGTCGGGGGTGACAATACGTTACCATTGGACAATGAGTTAGCTAATGGGTAATATGACCCACAAGTCAGGTTTGACAGTACTAATGGAGTAATTGTGTAGAAATAAACAATGTGATCGCTCTCAATACTGTTCACTGTGACTTTTTATTTAAACTTGATTAAACTGGGATTCACTCACCGGTATTTCCGACTGACAAATATTTTTAAAACACGTTTCAGGTAACACAATGTGACAGCCAATTAATAAAAAGCCAGCTAGAGAGCACTGAAGGCTTGGGAAAATGTGGCTATAAAAGTTACCTAATAAAGGATGTTTTAAATTCAATAAAATAGGGTTTATCCCTATACATGTATTGTAATAAGAAACTTGGGTTTTACCCATGTGTTTATTAATATGAAATATGGTGGTTTTACTCTGATAAATATTTCCTAACTACGATCCTGATGTAAATTCCGCTGCCAAATTAAAGACAAACCTGATACCACCGTCACTGAGCTCGCGTCCGCCCGTTCCCGGGGGTCAGGGATCGGGGGTTGCGACAACAAGGTTGAATACGTAGTATAATAGTTTAAACATATAAAACTCATATCCAACATGAACAACATATCACAAGTTTCAACATGCTAGTTTACGCAGTTCATATGATAACCCAACTCTCCAACGCGTTAACATGCCTTTCCTACTTCTACGCATCGAAGGGGATGTAAAAGAATCAAGAATCAAAACTCCCAAGTCTCAAGGAGCGGTGCATTATCCCGATAGCGCTACAATTGTTAAGGCGAGTTACACATAAGAATCAAACGTTCACATAGCATAAAAGTCTCAAGTTTCACAAGTATCATGTTTTCATGTTTACTGTGGATAGAGCATGTTTCAAATAAGTTTCAAATGTCAAGTGTCAAGTGTTTTTGATATAGAATACATGTTGCATCCCAAAAGTGTTAAAGCAAAAACGGATCGAGTATACTCACAGTGGGTGCTTAGAACCACACACTGCCTAATTGGATCGAAGGGAGCGCTGGATCAGCCTGCGTGCGGGGAACATAGCATAAGTCCTCTAAGTGCTGACCCGGTCGGGAACAGAGTGTCGAATTGTGTGAAAATCGAGTTAAATTGTCTGACAGTCTACCTGAGCGGATGGTTATCTGGACGGATGGTCATCCGAATGGATGACCATTCGAACGGATGGCTATTCGAATCAGTGGGTGTTTGTGAACTGTTAAAGTTTTCAATGTTTTGATCATAGTGTCCTGTAAAACAAACAATAAGTGTTATCAAAATCATATCACCTGGACGAATGGTCATCCAATCGGATGGCCACTCGGACAGATGGTCAGTGAGTGAAGTTTCGTGAAATTTTCTAAGTTTTAAAGAGGCATGTTATGCCCAAATAAGTAATTTCTCCCGTGAGGCATGTGAACTTGTATATAAATGGAATTTTAAAGAGGCATGTTATGCCCAAATAAGTAATTTCTCTTATGAAATGTTCTAAATAAATCATAACGAATAGGATTGTAAATAACATCAAAATAAAACCCTATAAAGATCTTGGAATCCCGACACTCAAAGACAAACCCAAAACTTCTCTTCTACCCATTCCATTTGGGTGTGTAAGCCACATTATAAAGAGTTTTGCTTGAGGACAAACAAAGATTCAAGTGTGAGGGTATTTGATGTGTGTAAAATGCAACATATAAATTACATCAAATGATGCATAAAACTAACCCTTTTTTAGTACTAATGTTGGAAAAATGTGCTTTTGTCTTCCTTTTGTATTTTCAGGATTAAATGAGCGCAAATAAACAAAAGAAGCAAAAATACAGCTAAATCTAACATAAATACAAGAAAAGGAATAAACGTGGCATGCCCGGCCCCTCGACAGCATCTACCCAAGCAAAAACAAGATATCAGAAGGCTAAAACGCCCCGTGTCCAGCGGACACGGGGGCGTGCTCAAGTGTCTGCAGAAAAGACAAAGTTGTAGAAGCTTCTATTTCCCAACACGGGGGCGTGTCCAGCTCAACACGGCCGTGGTTAACGCTAAGATTCACATAATCCAAGCAAATCTTGATAGTACGGATACGCTTCTGCACACGGGGCCGTGTCCAGCAGACACTGGGGTGTGGTCAACTAATGCAAACAAACTGCAATTAATTAAGAAAGAGAAAGTGGATGGACAAGGGCCGTGCCCAATGGACACGGGGCCGTGTCCGGGCTTCTGTGCAGGCTATAAATAGAGGTGCTTGGTTCACTTCAAAGGCATCCCTTGGCAAACCACCTCTCTCACACTTCACCCACACTCCACCATCACAACCCACATCCACCACCATCATCCATCATCCATCATAGAGTGTGTGTAGTAGTCTCGGGATCCAAGATTGATAGTAAGAGTTCTTGACAATCAAAGGCCATGTTTGCCTATGTCTCTTACATCACTTGGTGAAGACAAGCATTTAGTGTAATACTTTTGTTTTTTTTATCTTTTCGCACTTTTTATTTGGTTTTGTATTAATGACTTTAATAACTAGTTTCTTATGTTGAAGGTGAAACTTCCTTATCATTTGTCCATGGTGTCTTGGCGTTATTTTACTGTCTATATAAAATAAAAGATTTACACCATTCATATCTCCACGGTCTATATGGAGATATGTTGGCTACCTGGTCGGGGGTTAAGGGAATGGTTTGGTAAGGTTCTCGCCTTGTTCGGTGTATAGATCCTGCAAGGACCTGGGTCAAGCTTACTAGGACCTCCTTCAATACACATTGGTATTGGATGGCGGGGGTGCGAATGGCTTGATCCCCTCATATGTAAACTACTATTAACACATTAACCCGGCTACTTGGGATTGTATCCCTGCTGACTCAAACCACTTAGCCGAGGGTAACGTCGCCTTCAAAAGAGGGGCCTACCACATTACGCATTAATAACTTAATTAATTATCTTTCAATAATCCAACCCTTTAGGATTGTATCCTTGCTGACTCAAACTACTGGGTTGAGGATAACATCACCTTCAAAAGAGGGGCCTACTACTATAACTAAGATAATCTCTTAAAAAGTGCAAAAGTGCGAAAAACATCAAAGGTTACACTAAAGGCAAGTCAGATCCAAGTGATTCATCTTGTCTATCTGTTTTTATTTATTTTTATTTTCAGCATTTTTGGTTTTTTTATTTTCGTGTTTAAAACCTTTTTCCTAAAATTTTGAGTTGATTAGACGTTGAGGATAAACCGGTACTAAAAGCTCTTGTGTCCTTGGACGATCTCGGTATCTTACCAACGCTATACTACGCTCACGATGGGTGCACTTGCCCATATGTGTGTTTAGTTTTAGTAAAATATCGTGTTTTATAAATTTAAAACTTGACTAAAGTGTTAAAAATGGCTTAAAATATAACTAAAATTATATAACGCTACACACGCATCAGTCCTATGTAAAAGTTGTGAAAATCCACTAGATCTAGCACCAATCTTGGTTAAATGGTGCCCCACCATAGTTTGCATAAGCAACTGGGTGGAAACCACCTTCGAGAGGCCTAAATCAGTTGGTTTTTGAGAAAGAGTTGAAGTGTTCGTGTTATTTTGATGAAGAATATAGTGTATAAGTGACTAAAGATGAAAGTTGTACAATATTTGAGGAGGAATACTTACAGATGGCCTTGAATCTCAATTAAAGTGCCTAATAGTGCGTGTGGTTGAATAACAGAGTGTAAAGGTGAGAATGAAGGGTCAAGGGTCCTATTTATAGGTGATAGTGATAGCTAGTTGGTGGAGAGGTGTAAGGGGTCGGATAGCTTTCCGGTCGAATGGCCATTCGGTCGGATGGTCATCCGAGCTGATGGTCATCCGATCGGATGTCCATTCGGACAGCTGATACCCGTTTGCTAGTTTTCCGACTTTTGTTCGTTTTGCGAGCTGGGTTAAGTGTTGCGTTGCGTATTATTGTGAGTAACCATTACATGGTATTATATAATTAACACAAAAGTTTCCGTGTTTCAAGTCTGCGTTTAAGCTAGTTTCTCGCTCAATAAGTATCAAGTTTCTCATTCAACAAGTATCAAGTGTCAAGTTTCTATCATCACAAGAGTCAAGTCTCACATTGTTCATGTATAAAGCATCACATAGAGTAAAAGTCTCACATATTTTAACAAAATAAAGATTCAAATAACATCATTTCTCATTATGATCGATCGTCTCGAGTGTAAAGCATCACTAGCTAGGAAGTACGGGAAGACTTGCTATAGATATGTTAGCATCAAAACGCAGGGTGTTACAATAAGATCCGTGGGCCGTATTGTCGGATCTGTGACTCCATGGAAAATGTGATTAAGGTAAGCATGCCGTAAAGTTGCACCTGAACAACGATGTCCTGTTAATTATTTCAGATGACATTCTTGGTAACAAAGAAGAACACTTTCTTCTTTTGTTCTTCAATCTTTGTTAGACCATGGGGTATGGTGGGGCTTGGGTTGGGGCTTGGGTTGGGCATTGGTTGACATGTGTAGTTTCAAAAGTCAAGGGATCAACCCACTTTTGAAGGTGGTATGGTAGGCGTGGCTTGGCTGGCGTGGCCAAGCCACATCAGCTGTTTTTTTATTTTTTTTATATATATTTAAACCAAAAACTACTAAACATACAACATAATTATTAAAATAAACATACAAAACAATTATCAAAATAAAAACCTATCATTCTTCGTCGTCTTCGTCGGTTTCGAACCCAGGAATCGTTGAAACATGTTTCACCAAATCAGCTCGAAGGTTGTGATTTATATCCCTTGACTTTAATAAAAATTCATTTGCCGCTTTATCTTCGTCTGTTACGTTACCTGGTTGGGGGTCCTCGTCATCGTAATAGGTAACGACCGCTCTACCCATACACGTACTCAATCCCGTTTACAAAGAAAGTTCCTTTAGGTCCTATACCATTTACCTGATCATTGAAAAGAGGCGAGTGGTGTATGATGGTAATATCATTATGTGAACCTGGCATACCGAAGAACGTATGCCATATCCAAAGATCTTGGGACGCAACCGCTTCAAGCATTATGGCTGGCACCCCGTGAAATCCACTTGTGTGAGCGCCTTGCCATTGGGTAGGACAAAGTTCCCAAGGCCATTTCATACAATCTAAACTACCTAGCATCTCGGGTAGCCCATGATAATCTGCGTGATGTTCCAATATTTGTTGCATGTCACTGAAGGATGGCTTTCTCAAATATCTTTTCCTATAAAGTTCTAGAATACACGAACAAAAGTTGTGAAGAGTTTCTCTAGCTACACGTGCAGACATTTTTAAATAGTCATCCATAATGTCCGAACTATTGTCGTACGCTAACTGCCTAAGTGCGGCCGTGACCTTTTGCCACGTACTAAATCCTAATTGCCCGGTTACATCAGGTTTTTGTTGGAAATAAACATATTTCTCCTCAAGATCTCTAGATATCCTTAAAAATAAATTTCTACTCATACGAAAACGACGCCTAAACATTTTTTCATCATACTTAGGTTCCGCTAAGAAGTAATCGCTTACAAACAAATCGTTAGCGGTGTGCCGTTCACGAGCGATGTACCTTCTCCTCCGTTTACGTTGTTGAGTCTCTTCCTCACCGTCTTCGTCTTCCACGATAGCTTTCACCACCGCCGCGATCGTTTGTAGAAATATTTCCGCACCATCGTCAGATGATGATGACGATTCACTATAACTTGAAGAACTCATGGCAATATTTGTGTTTTATGTGTTTGATATTGTGTGAGAAAGATGTTAAATGTGGTAAGTATTTATAAAGGATTTTTTTTTTAAATATAGACCCCAACGGCTAGCCCAACGGCTACTTTGAAAGGGCCATTCACAACCCACCATGTCAGCTTGCTCCCCCGCCCCACGCCCGGCTTGAAAGCCAAGCCCCAAGGGCCACGCCCAAAACCAAGCCCACCCGGGATGGTGGCTTGGGCGTTTTCCCCCAACCCAAGCCCCATACCCCATGGACTTAGTTGTTAATGTTTTATTTTTTTCTACTTTTAGAAAGATTTGACCACCCCACGACTGTAATAAAACGGAAGATAATTCCAGATTGTCTAGAGAAGCGCTTTTATCACGTGTCATATGTTGGACGAAATATATGGATGGAAAGCCCGCATAGTTTTTTTTTTATAATTTTACAGACGATTTAGAGAAACAGAGAATACGTTACGAGATTCTTCGAGAATTAGAAAAAGGAGAAAATACAAAACGACAACGGTGCTGGTCTTTTCTCCCTCTGTGCAAACTTGAAGAATCTCACCATAACACATTGTAGACTGGTGGGCTTGAAGATCTGTGGGCCCTATTGTCGGATTTGTGACTCCACGGAAGATGTGATTAAGGTAGGCGTGCCGTAAAGTTGCATCTGATTTTTAAAACATTCCCAATGACATGATATTTTACAAATTGAGAACCACATATTCGTGTGTAAAAGCTTGGAAAGATGACTGAATAGAGATCTGAATATCGTGCTTTCCACCAAACACTTGGAGTGCTCAAACATACGCATTCCATTCTCCATCTGAACTATGCGTTCTCTCACAATGTCCAACAACTGAATTTTACTTTCTTGTAATGACTGGAAATGTGTTGACTTTTGTTGATATAGCGATATTATTAAGAGTCTGTATCAATAACTTCCATATCCCCTTGGTAGTTGTTACCATATGAGACATGATAAAAGCGCTTCTCTAGACAATCTGTGATTATGTTTCGTTTCAGGGTTTCTTCATCACCTATAACAATGTCGATAAACGTTGATCAGAACACGCCGCTTAAGTCTCAGTTATGTCTCATTGCATTATGACAATACTGACAGGGGTGCTGGTCTTTTCTCCCACTGTGCAAACTTGAAGAATCTCACCATAACACATTGTAGACTGGTGGGCTTGAATGATTTTAATATATTTCACCTTGGACTATCTAGTCTAACACTTGAAAATGGATATGATCGTATCAAGATCTTTATCTATCATGTCATCGACCAACTGCTCGAAATCCCTTTCGTTTCTCGGGTTCACATTCGACACAAGACACCAAAAAATAAACTTTAAAAATTCAGTGCCTTGATACGCATCGTATAGGCCCATAGGATGCGTATTAAGCCTACCGCCAGACATAACCTGCACCTGTCAGTCTGTCATATCTTTTACTTTATTTCAATACGCATCGTATAGGCATATACGATGCGTATTGAATAGGAAAAGTGTGCGGATAGACAGAGGGGTGTGCCATTAGAATCTCCCACCTAAGCCATAGCACACTCCGTCGCGTGACCCGACGGGGGAGTGTGGAGCCGGTCGCATGACGCGACGACGTCAAAATTCAGTTGTAAATAGAGCAATTCTTGTGCATTCCAAACTGCTCATATTCGATTTCTCATTCTCTTTCTCTCGCTCTGTCGTTCTAATACCAGAACCCCTAAATCTCGAAACTCTGCTCCATAGAAAGGGTACTAAACCCTGATCACTGAAACGATACCCTGCCCGATTGATCCGAGACCAATCAACGGATGCCAAAGTGCTGCATGAATAAGGCATGTTATTTACCAGTATTCGCGTGTTGATAATGCATCACGTACGCATCGTACGTTAAGACATTTTGTATGTTAACAAACCCATAAGATATATATGTACCAACAAGATTTTATTATTTTTTATAAAATCATACAACATAGACATCATAAAAAATAAACAAACAAGAAAAGAAAAACACAATAATACCACAAAGTCACAATTGTAGGCATAATAATAATAAGGGGAAATCACGAAAATGGCCACTGCAACGCCGTCTTTTCCAATTTAGCCAATGGACACCCCTCGCCGAGCCGTTTCAGCGAGCTGAAACGGCACAAGATTCCCTTTAAACGGCCAGCCAACCGTTGGGTGACACGTGTCCGACAAAGCCTGTAACGGCTTGGGATTTCTGCAGTCAACGCCACGTGTCCGTCAAACCTTGAAAGAACTTAGCCAAGTCGTTACAATCGGCTCATGTTGAAAGATCTTAGCCGAGTTCCTTCAACGAGCCAAGCCGTGTTCTTAGGATTTAGCCGAGCTGATACCCTTCAAAAGTGGTCCCCACTTCTGCAAGCCAAGCCGTTACAGCTGGCACCGAGCCGCTTCGTCCCATGCTCCAAGCCGTCTCCGCTGCTCCAAGTCGGTACAGCTGCTCCAAGCCGTTTCGTCGCAATGTGTGTGCCGTGTCAACTGCACCGAGCCGTTTCAACTGGCTCCGAGCTGGTACAGATGTCTAATGCCGGTTCAACCTATACATCAGGCCGGGTCAACGTGTTGTTCGAGCCGGTTCATCCCACTATATATTTACCAACTTTGTTATTTATTTGTGTGCCTGTTAAACGAATCTCTCTACCACACTTAAATCTCATAGAAAATGTTATCTTGCTTTCTTCATTTGATTGTCATAGATGTTTTCGTGTATCAAATGCAAGAAATATTTATGAAATCTCATGTATCTGATAGTGTAAAAGACGTGTTCCTGGGCTTTAGTTATCAAATTAGCTTTTGATATTGTTTCTCATATTGGAGTGTCTTCCTCTTCAGAAATCCGACCACTACTTACCTAGTGTGTGTGGATGGAACTATCGAGCAAACGACGCATCTTTATCATTGCTACAAGCGTTTTGACTCGAATTCCAGAAGAAGAGATTTGATTCACTCCTAACTTTCAATTTGCTCTCGGTTATCTGCCGATTCAGAAGCAGCGGTTTGGCGAAGTTATGTTGTTATCTGAAGACTGCTTGCTTCGAGACCGAGATTTTTTCTCTACTAGCTGTTTCAGCGGTTATCAGAAATTATGTGGATGAAATTGAATCACTTTATTAGCCGTTTCAACGGTTTGGCGAAGTTATGTTTGTATTTTTACATGTTATATCTTTTATGTAATTTGTATTATATAATAGTCCAGTAAATTACCTAGCAAATAATTTTAAATCTTGTTTGGGCTGTTTATGTGTTTGGGTTGTTTATGTGTTTGGGCTGTTTATGTGTTTTGGGCCGTTCATTTTAAATAATTTTAAATTTGTGTGGGCTGTTTATGTGTTTGGGCCGTGCTTTTTTATTGAATAAACCGTTGCCATTCCAAGTTCCAAAACAAAAACAAATTATATCAAAAAAACTTTAACCGCGTTTATTATTGAACCCGTTGCCGTTCCAAGTTCCCACGTTTACCCCCTTATAAATACTCACCACATTCATCCAACCACGCCGTCTGTGATTCAAAACAACTCCCCGTTTTCAAAAGACTTTTTCTCACCACTTTCATCCAACCACGCCGTCTGCAACTCCGTCAACGAATGGCAAATACCTGGACCGACGTCGAAGATATCGCATTGTGCGAAGCATGGGAAGAAGCGATGACCGATCCCCCAAGACGTGGACAGGGGGGGCTGTGGGTTAAGGTTCAACAGATCTTTGGGCAGCTTCGTGGTCCGGACCATAACCGGAGCGTGGACGCCTTATCGTCCCGTTTTCGTGTGCTGCGGTTGGAGTGTGAGCGATTTGACCGCTATTTCAAGAACGTCGAGAGAGAAATGCCGGACCTGGTTGAGGATGACCAAAAGGAGGTGGCACTGATCAATTACCGTCATGACGAGGGTCATGAATTCAAGCACGTCGCCGAGTGGGAGGCAATTAGGATTTGGTTTTAGTTTTTTTTGTATTATGTTTTGTTTACTTTTTTTAAGTTATGTTTAATTTTTATGTTTGCTATATTATTATTAATATAAAAAAAATTGTCTCCTTAAAAAAAATTATACGGTTTGTCTATGTGTTTGTTAATTTAAGTCCGTTAACAAACGGCTTGGGCCGAAGTAGCATAAACAAGCCCACGTAGTATAAAAAAATTGTCTCCTTTAATTTTTATGTTTGCTATGTTTAATTTGAGTCCGTTAACAAACGGCTTGGGCCGAAGTAGTATAAACAAGCCCACGTATGTCAAAGAGGCCCAAGTATTAAAAATAAATTTACTGTTCAAAAATTTGTGTCTTTGGGCCGTCCATATTAAACAGGCCCATGTTTTCCAACTAGTGTATATGAATAATAAAGGTTAGAATTCTATCAGCTCCTATTAGGAGGATAAACTGGTAAAGATGTTAGTGTTTCATACGAAGGGCGCGGGTTCGATCCGTGAAGGGCCGGTTCTTTAAAGAAGAACCCCCTTTTTTATCCGTTTTTTGAAAAATTATTAGTTTCAATGTTTTGCCCGTCCATATTAAACAGGCCCTTGAAGTTTCATAAGTTTACTAACTGATCTAACTGAATTTTATTAACCTAGTTAGTCTTTATATAGGATATTTAACTAACTTAGTTGATTTGATTATTAATAACTAATTAACCAAGTTAGCTAACCATGTTAACTTTAGTAACTAAACAAAATTAAATTTATCTATTAATTTTTGTTATAATTTATTTAATTTATATAACTTTATTAATTAGTCTAATTAATTAAAAATATTAATTAATTAATTATATTAATTAACCAAATTAACGTACTAACTTCCGATTTTTGTAAATTCACGGTTCACATAGACAAACGGTTAAAAGTCATATATTAACTTGCATGATACAACATAAATATTACAAATTCATTTCGTGAATTACAGATAAATTTTCAAAGTTTCAAACACTGAAAGGTGTTCAAAGTCCTCGTCGTAAAGTATTGCGTAGTCGAGCAGGGCCTCTTCAACTACCTCTTTTTCTTCCATGTTCGGATTAGTTTTTTTAACATTTTTGCACCTTCCTAAAAAACGGTTCCCTTTAAAGCGTAGAAAAGAAAGACGAGTCGTCAAGGCCTCGACACTTCGGGACGTCTCTTGTAGGTGAATGCAGAAGTAGTTGAAAACCTGGCTCCAGAAAGCAGCATCGGAAACTGAATAAGTGCCCAGATCACGAGCGGCGGCGTACGAAACGACAGCAGCAATATCTTCCTCCTCGGTCCAAGAATCCATTTTTTTTTGTTAGTTAGAACTTTGAGATGAGAATGATGTTAAATGGGAGGAAAAATCTATGTATTTATAGCTTTGAAATGAGAATGGGGTTAATATTAAATATTAAAACATATTAAAAAGAATAGTTATTTTATTTACTAGCATTTGGGCGTGGCAAACACCGCCAAAAATACAGTTTATCACCCATGAATCGTCTATATGACAAACATATTTGTTTTACATCTCCAGTAATGTTAATTGGTTTGTCCGTAACGAGATGCTCCATAAGCATACATAGATAGACAGCTTCATTGCCTACGATTGACCTGTTAGAAATCACGTAGTTATCGTTTAGCTCATGAGTTATGCAGCATTCTTGTTTGCCTGTTTTTTTCCAATACTGCAAATGCACCAGCAAACCAGTTAAATACACCTTAAGCTTCGTCAACCGTGGAATAATAACTGCTCTAAATTTGTCTAGTCGTCCACAAAAGTCCTCAAACGGGTACAAAACTAATTCCTGAGATGCCAACTCTAATCGTACCAACAGCCATTCGTTATTGTCAATCGGCAGTGGGATAAACACAAAATCCACGTCAAAAAAGGAAGGAAACGGGTTTTCTTTACCATTTCCATAACCAACCACACTCTTAGGAGTGGATTGTAGTAACGTGTCATAGAATTGCGGTGGAAGTATTGTCCACCGCAAATTTAACGTGGGATCCTTTTGTAGGTTTCTGCTTCTCCAAGCCATTAGTCTTCCAGTCCATCCCTCAATATGCTGTTTAATCAATATTATTTTAATACAAGTTACATGTAATAAACAGTATAAATACAAATTTTGTTAATAAAATAAGTTCTAATGAAATTACCGTTGCTGTTAGGTAACCATTACAACGATATCCTAACAGAGTGCCCCAAAATTTTTTGTCCAACTCCACATAACGACTGAAAACAGCTAAATAACAAAATGGGGCGTCCCCATTATTGTAAAATGTTGCAACATCTTTTGACCAATTCTCAGATTCGTCGTCTGGAATTGCCCATCTTCCGCCTCTTTTGGGGTGTAAGCTTTGACGATTAGTTACAAAGTTGTTTTCTTCCGGCACCTGCGGCACAGTCGTTTCAGACGATGAAGATTCACCTGACTGTTTGGCTATTCTCCATTTCTTAAGAATCCACGTTGACGATTTACTAACTGGTTGAGAGCAGTATACGTCACTTTTGTTTTTTTCAGCCATTATTTGTTTCAAGGGTGTTTCAACGCTTCACAATGGAGCTGTAAGAATAATTTGGCCACCTTATTTAAACATGAAATGAAATTGGGGAATTTTGAAAAAAATGATTTTTTAAGCGGTTTCAATACACACGTTTCAATAAAGCTACTGTCCGAGCCGTTTCAAGTAACTGCCCGAGCTGTTTCAAGGAAGTGTCAAGCCTTTACCACACCATGCATGTGCCGTTTCAACGCACATGCTCCAATAAAGTAAAAAGCAACTGCCCGAGCCGTTTCATGTAACTGCCCGAGCCGTTTCAGTGCACGTGCTCCAACTTAGTAAAAGGTCAAGCCTTTACCGTTTCATGCTTGTTCCGTTTACATGGTTGTGCCGTTTGCATGCTTGTGCCGTTTCATCTTAAATGCCGAGCCGTTTCAGCTGCAACACACGTACTACGATAAAGCAAAAAGCAACTGCATGAGCCGTTTCATGTTACTGTTCAAGCCGTTTCAGTTGCTTTTTATGCCGTTTACAATATATGGCCAAGCCATTTCAAGGCGCGTGTACCAATAACGTACTGTTCCCCGTCAGACGACATTCAAGTCGGGTAAACAAATCGAGTAGCCGTTTCCCCAAGGTGACAAACACCAACACACTTTGAACCCACTTCCAAAGTTTTCTCCACTTTGGAGCAAAGCAAAGGACTATCCAACCTTGAAGATCCGAAAGATCGTTGACTCGTCTGGGACCACTAATCACACTTCTTCGACATTAGTTGTGGGCCCCTCACTATGGACTTCAACCGACACGTGAACATGCCAAATGATTTCGGGAACATGCCAAATGACCAAGAGATGGAAGAAGCTTTGATGGACCCCCCTTCATGCCCGGTAAGATTTTTATTTGAATTCATATACTTTTTTTATTTGAATTCGTATACTTTTTTTAAATATTTTTATTTGAATAAAATATAAGATTTTTTATTTGAATTCGTATACTTTTTTTAAATATTTTTTTTTCTTATATAGCAAATAACCATTAAAGTACGAGAAAAGTGGTTGGTTTTACAAGATTTGCGTAAAGTGATGACTCCGGCGGTTGAAACAGCTATTAGGCAGACGTGTTTCGGTCCATATTTAGACAATAGATGCACCATATGTGATAGCCTTCTTTTATATGGCGTTGCACAACTACAAATCTCGACTACTTTTCCCCGTCTTGGTATTTCGTATAGATTACGAAGGGAGCTACTTACATTCACCCCTAAACAATTTTGTTTAATAACGGGGCTACGTTTTGGGCACACTTCTTGGTCACCTAGAGACCATCCGAACTCCTTTAAGAACAGATATTTTGAAGGTGGACCTGGATCAACTGTTAATTTTGGGAGAATAATGACTTTATTCGAGAACATTGGGAATATTAACGATAATGACGCCACGAGGGTATGTCTCCTCATGCTAATCGGTCAAGGTTTTTTGGGTTTGCAAAAAACTAATGTTGTTGATAATATGCTTTTAGACCTTGTGGATAATTTAGAAGAATTTAGACAATATCCATGGGGTAATTATTTTTGGGAAAGTACTTATAGTGCTATATACAATTTGCACAATCGGCAAAAAGAAGACGCTAAAGGTTTTTCTTTGGGTGGATTTTTCTGGCCCTTTAAGGTACCCGTGAATGTTAATTAATATTGTTATTTCGAAAACCATATAAGTTTTCATTGAATTCTTTCTGTAGATGTGGTTGGAGATTTTTCCTCAATTTAAGAATTCAAGCGAATGGTTTCAAGGTGAGACGATTCCAAGATTTTTGGGATGGAAAAAAGGCAAGAAGTTTATGACGAGCACTGTGGACGGATTGCTTCAACTAGCTGCAACGGTAAAAATTTTGCTTTTAAATATATATAATTCATTATATTATATTTTAACGTATAATGGGTGGGCTGTTTAGGGTGTAAACTGCTATTTTGCCAAAAAAAATAGGTTGGGACTAAAATGGTAAATTTGACCAACGAACAGGGAGCAAAATTGGAAAGATAAATATTAATAATTTAATAATTGTTTTTCTATTTATAACATTGCAGAAACGTGAATTTAGGCCGTCCTTGGTTATATTGCCCACTGAAAATGAGTTGCGAAGCGAGTGGTATGTGTCCAGTTCAGATTATTTAGACGCTGAACGTCGGTTGTATGCCAGTGCAATGCCGGGCGAGAATCCGGTTCAAATGGCCACGGAAATACCCGTTCAGATGCCCACAGGGTTCACGGGTCAAATCCATCCCGAAATGCAGGCAGCCACCGGTGTCGGCACACAAGAACAGATGGCGTCTCTAATGAACACTTTGTTTGGTGACGATGGCGCCAATCAAGGTTATAATCCGGCACCGAATCAACATGAGATTCCACAACAGAATTTTGTCCCCCCTACGTCCACGTTTCAATCAAATTACGAGAATGAGTTGATTTCACAATTTAAATCACTCATGGACGAGAGGCTGATCGAGAACAACTGGAGACTGACCGATATGGTCATGTCACAGTTTGCACAAACATATCGGTGGTCACCAAAACAAAAAACTGTCAGGACTCCGGCCACCGTACAAACGCCAAAAGAACAGGGACACACTCAGAGTGATAATGTAATGTGCTTTGTGAATAAATTTTTTTATAATAACAATATCTACTAATAACAGTTAATTTAATCGTCATTCTTTTTTGTAGGCTGTTGCTGATTCATTTATCAACTACGATAATGCTAATAATGCCTACCACGTCTCTATGAGCCCGATGGAGAATGTTTTTGTAAGTTTTTCCATTTTATATATTTTAATTACTGGTCACATTTTATAAAGTTAATAAAAATATATTTTAGAAAGTGAAATTAATACATATATACAATATTTTGTAGATTGAGGATCCTGAATTAATCAAAATGAGACGATCCGAAAGGCTTGTAAAGCCCGCAGCAGCTTTGCTATCCCCGTATGTGGCTTTCAAAAGAGTGAAAGATAAACAAGCCAAAAAGTTAAGGAATGGGGATAGACAAATTGAGTACATCAAGGAGTGGTATCCAGATAGCGGCAGTAAACATCTTTCCCTATTAATGGGGAATTCTGTCGGTCCAAATTTTTGGGGGTCGTTGCTGGGCGTAGAAAACCAAGGCTGGTTAAACGATGATGTAAGTAATGGCGTCTGTATATAACAACCATAAATAATTAAATTTATATATTTTGTATATTGTTTTGCAAACTAACACGTAAATGTTTAACAGCATATATTTGGGTGGATGATCCACATGTATCTTTCAAGAAATGAAAGTGATCGCTGGAGTATTCTACCCCCATATTTTCAGAATTCTTTTCGATCGCCGGCCATCGACCAGACCTTCAAAGGTTACTTCACTGGGCAGGTTGAACCTTTTCCACGAATACATACTGTTGACGAGGTAATGTGGAACGAACATATTGATTACTGGATAAATGTATTTCGTATTATATTAATTTAATATTTTGCGTAATAATTATATAGGTTTACGTACCGTTGTTTATAGAAGGCCTCCACTGGTTTTTAGGCGTTTTCAACCTTGTCGATTACACGCTGACGATATACGACAGGTATTAGCCCGATTTAACTGATTAGTACTCCAAAATACATGTTGCTAACTTGTTAATTTGTTTCTGTTTTAGCCTTTTAAATGCTATGGGAAGGGAAAGAACGGATGTGGTGTGTCATATAAATTTTGCGTTTGACCATTGGCTACGAATTCATGGTTATAATACCCACAAACAATTACCGTTATATTATCCCTTCAAAGTTATTTATGCAACCGATGCTCCTCAGCAGTCCGGACCTTTGGGAGACTGTGGAGTTTGGGTTTGCATATTTCTTGACAGGTTGATAAATAAAAAACCTTTGAACGATGGTGAAGATACTCAGAAAACAGCGGCACGAATGAGACGTCAACTAGCTTTACAATTTTATGATTCTGTGTTACCCGATAGTACAAGCGACAACGTCTTTGATGATGATGATGTTACAGCATTGTAAGATAATTGTAATTGTATTGTTTTGGTTTAAAAAAATTAAATACAATTGTACTAGGGATCCCTTTGTACTACTCTATATGTGTATATATATTAGTGTTCCACCTTTATAGAAACACATATGTGTTAGTAAAACATTACCAATGACAAGCATTCCTCCTTCAGTACAAAACACAATTTGGATAAATCAACAGGATCGGGATCGCCAGTGGTCTTCAAATGTTCTTGAATTTTACTACGATGGCGATAATCCTACTTGCTATTCTTCATACACGGGGATAACACCACTAGGAAAAGCTTGGTGGGGGGGGGGGGACTGCTTGGATTTACTGGAGCGGGTTTTATTCAAAAAACGGTAACTTACTAATTAATTTCGTATTAAAAATCAGTTTCGTCATTTTTGTAACAACTAAATTACCTTTATTTTTTAGCACGTAAAAGCATGGTGTAACAAACTCATGTATCAACGCGAGATTGAAATAAATGCAAGGACGCTGTCCTCAAACGATTACCGTTGGACAGTTCTACCGCCTAATTTCTTCGAGATGTTAAATGAACAAGATATTGATGCAACCAGATACGCAGATGGTTCTACAGCAACATATCCTCCATTTTGGGAAATTGATACGGTAGACAGTAGGCTTAATCAAATTTTTTATTTTATTATATCCGTTTTTTATTAAGATTTTATATTTATTGTTCTTTTACCTCGTAAATACTTATACCGTATATAGCCAAGCATAAGTCTCATTCTTACTCCACCCCTATTTAAACATATGTTAATCCACCTCTCAACTGGCATCCCCCTCTTTTCTACCTCATGGCGAATCAACAACAAAACATTCATCTACACATTCATATCAACGTCAACATTTCCCAAACGGTTAACCACCAAAACCCACCCTCAGATAACCCCGAACCAAACAATTCCCAAACTCGTAACCCCCCAAACCCGGTGCAACAGCCAACAAGTGAAGCACCAATTAGCGGTTCAGGTCAGTGTCAGGCGCTTGTGCCGTTACCTAACACCGATGAGCGACAACGTCCGTTGGACCAGATTATTCCACAACAATGTTTGACTGTTACTGCTGACGAAGACTCAGACGAGGAGATGGATTTCGAAAGACTGTACGATGAAGTCCGTTTTGAAGCTTATCGTGCGGAAATGGAAGAAATGGAAGACTCAGAAGGAGAAGAGTATGATTCTGAAGTGGAAGACCATTCCGGTTATTAGTTAAATGTCAAGGTTTTTTTTTTGGAATAACAACTTTAACGTGTTTGATGTAATTTTTTTTTTTTTGCTAAGAATTTTTTTTTTCTCACACAAGCCCACTAACAGCCCACGAGTCCACGAGCCTATGCTTCCTTTTCGACCACAGCAGCCCACGAGCGTCTATGCTTCTAGCCCACTAACAGCCCATGAGTCCATGCTTCTAGTTTAGCCCATTTCCTCATTATTAAATAAAACAAAAAAAATATAAGATATAAAAGAAATAATAACTATAAAAGTGAAAATATATGTTTATTTTTAATAAGATTATTCACTTTTTGCAGGTATACATTCCTATACCGGACAAGGAACAAAATTGGTTGCTTTTTAAAATAAATCTAAAGACACTAGAATTAAGAATTTTTTTTGCCAATAGTTGTGACACAATTAATTGCGGAGATTCATTTTGCGTACACATAAGAGTACATCAAATTGTGCTAGAATTTGAGTCTCAATTTTTGTGGTTTCTCGGACGTATATCGTACTGGCAACACTCAGAAATATATGAGAAGCGTGCCATGCAAATAGTAGGGGATTTCGTGTGGCCTTATCAAACAGATCGTATTGGGAGAAATTCAGGAGTCATCATATGTATGTTAATGGAAAAACTTGTTCGGGATCTTTCTTTAACATGGAACGAAGGAAACCTTCAGGATGCTTGTTTCAGATACAGACGGTACATGGCAGATGAACTCTACGCCGGACGCTTCACACCTGTTAATGTTTAATGGTTTTATGTATGCATGTAATATAAAAAAAATAACATATTGTAATGAAATTATTTTCAATATTAATTATTTGCAACTAAATAGACTTACTACGTTATTTTAGAAATTAAAATACACAAAATAATTTAAAGTATTAAAAGTCTCCCAAGTTAAAAGACGGATACATATAATTAGGCGGAGATTGTGTAAAACGATCAGGATTATCGGTTTCTTTCCCTTTGTCTGGGTCTTTGCGAGTACGAATTTCTGACGGCATGGGCTGCCGACAGACATCCCGATGATGACCGTATGAGTTACACCGGGAACAATACAGGGGAGTAGGTTCTTCCCCGCGGGATAAGATCCGGTGGTTATCTCGAGGACGACCGGCCTGGCGTTTTGTCATATGCGGCGGTTGAAGATTGATAAGGTCTTCTGGAGTCTCCCATTCAGATCTATGAGGAAGAGGATTAATCGCTTCTTCATAAGTTTTTTTATAGACTTCGTTTGAGTAACACGGGAAGCAATACTTATTGCAATCGGTTTCACCTAAAAATTTTGACACGGCAATAACATGCCCGCACGGTAAACCAGAAACCTGCCAAACTCGGCAACTACAGCTTCCATTAACAAAGTCAACTAAACCCCCCTTTCCACTGTCTGCGACAGAATAACTGTTTAACCCAATCCCAGCAACCGTCCAGGTTCTAGACCCTTCAATTTTTTTTAAAATTTTTTTCTGTGCCCATTGTGTAAGTAAATGATTTTCATGAATACCTTGCAAACGGCGCTCGTAAAACCATTTCTGTACAGATTGCCGGAAGAACTCTAAGAGTTGCGTTACCGGCATTTTACGCGAGTGTCTAGATAAAGCGTTAATAGACTCCGCGCTGTTAGATGTCATATAATGATATCGATTGCCTGGACAATGGGCCCTTGCCCATCTACCGAACCCAATACTTGTCAGAGGGTGACGTAGTCTAGGAACGGCAAGACAAAGAGCATTGAATGACTCGTTAAAATCAGACAATCGGTACGATTTGCATGTCTTCCACCACAGCTTCTCATTTTCTTTTTTTTTTATCAGAGGGTAAACGTAGGTTCATCATTAAATGACGACAACATAACCCGTGATAAGCATGTGGAAAGACGTTTCTAACAGCTAGGTGTATAGAATTCGCTCTATCCGATATTATCGCCATGTCCGGTATTTCACTGATGCATTCTTTAAGCTTTGACAGAAACCATGTCCAAGATTCACCATCCTCTGATTTTCCTATTCCATAGGAAATAGGTAAAATTTGGTTGTTTCCATCCATCCCAACTGCTATAAATAACGTCCCTTTAAATTCACCCTTTAGGTGTGCAGCATCAATGATCACCACCGGTCTTAGATTACTAATAAAGGTACGAATCTGAAACAAAATTATTTAAAATACGTCAACAAGATGTACTTTGACGAAAAAAAAACAAAGACTGCTGTAACTTACCGCAGCACCAATCGCAACAAAGACCATTTCAAACCGAAGCTCGTCATCAGTCTTGATATGAGTGACAGAACCTGGATTTGCACGCTCTAGATTGTAACAGTAAAATGGTAGTTCTGCAAAAGAATTTTTGCTTGTTCCTTGTAAAACCTCTAGTGCCAGACTTTTTCCACGCCAAGCTTGACTAGTGGTTATCTCAACTTGGAATCTTTGTCTAAAATCTCTCACTATTTCATTACAACGATATATTCTACCACAGTCTTTTAAAGGTTCTTTTAAATAGTGAGCAAGAACCTTTGGGTTTGCCTGACGAAGATGTGGGTACGTTAGCGTCTTCGAGCACGTGTGTTTATCATTAAAACTCTTAACAAAAAAACACACCACTATCCCCGAAACTGTATGCACGAAAACGCCAAACGCAACCGTCCACCAAACATGACACTTCGTACCGAGTTTTAGAAGATCTATCTACTTTAAACTCAAAGTGTTCTAACAAACATTTTTTTCCCAACTCAAGTTTCATGTCGTCTTTGTTATTAAATACGTGACCTTGTTCAAAAGTAATTGATGAAGATGACAAACAATTTTCAAATGAATTATCAGGATTTGGCTGGTAGTGGTTTAAAACATCATAATTTTCTTCATCAGTGCAGAAATTCAAATCAGGAACTTTAAATTTTTTTGGAGGTGAAAAACTAGATGACCCAGCACAAAACCCTTCAACGACATATAATTTATAAATTTCAAAAATATTTTCCATAGCAAAATTATAAAACATTGCAAGATCTTCATCGTTTATTATATCGATTGGATCACTAAAGGAAGACAACATATACGATAACTTCGTAATGTTTGTAGAACTACACATGTTTGAAACTTTACTCAGAAGAGCATTGTATGAAAGGTTGGGTTCAATTTCTAAACCACGTCTACTTGAATCAGCATCAGCAACATACTCTAACTTTCCGTTAACGATTTCCCACTTTCCGCCGCTGTATACAACCAAACGAATCTTCATAATTTTAAGTTGGTAACTTCTCTCTACAAAAGCTAAATGTTTTGATAATTTTAGATGAATCTGTTGCACAAACACACAGGAAAAAACATACAAATTTAAATCTATAAACTTAACCATTGAAACCGCTCGTAGCCAGCTGAAACGGCTCGAACCATATATCGAAACGGCTAGGTGCCAGCTGTACCGGCTTGGAGCAGCGGAGACGGCTTGGAGCATGGGACGAAGCGGCTCGGTGCCAGCTGTAACGGCTTGGCTTGCAGAAGTGGGGACCACTTTTGAAGGGTATCAGCTCGGCTAAATCCTAAGAACACAGCTTGGCTCGTTGAAGGAACTCGGCTAAGATCTTTCAACATGAGCCGATTGTAACGGCTTGGCTAAGTTCTTTCAAGGTTTGACGTACACGTGGCGTTGACTGCAGAAATCTCAAGCCGTTACAGGCTTTGTCGGACACGTGTCACCCAACGGTTGGCTGGCCGTTTAAAGGGAATCTTGTGCCGTTTCAGCTCGCTGAAACGGCTAGGCGAGGGGTGTCCGTTGGCTAAATTGGAAAAGACGGCGTTGCAGTGGCCATTTTCGTGATTTCCCCTAATAATAATAGTATTAATGAAATGATGATATGATATCTCCTGTATTTAACATTTCTTCCCACTGCACCTCTCTTTCTATTTTAGCTTTACTTTCTCTTTCTTTCTTTCTTTCTTTCTTTCTGTCACCACTGCAAATCAATCTCTCACTCACTCTCATTCGTCATTTCTTTCACACACCAAACCCTAGATCTCTCACCGCATTGCAAACTCACAATTACTTCCTTCCATTCACTCGCCATGGAAGAAGTAGCTCCATCTCTTCTACTTGCTCTATCCATGGCAGCACTTGTTCTCTTAACTCAATGCAGTTTGTCCGCACAATCGGAGCTCATGTTCTCTTCCAGACTGATTCACCGCTTTTCTGACGAAATGAGAGCTCTTATGGATACGGATGTTGATGTTCAGAGGCAGAAGATGAACGTAGGCTCGCAGCATCAGTTACTGTTTCCCTCTGCTGGTAGCAAGACGATTTCCGGTGGAAATGACTATGGATGGTTAATTTTTCTTACTTTTTTGCTTGTTTATGTTTTGAATGATTTGTATGTATATATAGGATTAATGCATATAGTTAGGAATATGAGGTTTAAGGAACTTCTGTTTTTTTGCTAGGGTTAGGGTATAGTTAAATCTATTAACTGAATTGTAACTGAAATAACTGGAAAGCTTATGGTTCGGTTTAGATTTTTTGTTGATAGATTTTCTCTGGTGTAGGTTACATACTTCTGCTTTGTAATAGATGACTATCCTGTGTTCCTGTGATATTTTTAAGTCAAAGTTGCTGCCGTGTGACCGGGAGGTGTAGGGTTAGGGTAGTGAAAATCGCCTCTTGCAGAAATGCAGGGCAAGGGTGTGTGCGTTAGCCCGATTTGGCCTGACCCTCCCCTGGACCCGTGCATGCGGCAGCCTCGTGCACTGTGTTGCCCTTTTTAGTCAACCAGTTAACAAAGTATTGATTAACTGAAAAACCAATGGTTTGGTTTAGAATTTTTGGTTTGCTTGTAATAGATGACTATCTTATGTCCCTGTGGTTATTTTAAGTCAACGGTCGAGAAAATCCTGTGTTTCCTGCAAAATGTGCATTTAATCGATCTTAACACGCTGAACCATTTCTAATTGTGATATTGTTATAGTTCCTGCCAGTTATGTTATGTTGACTAAGTTGTTATTTGTCACAGGTTACATTATACTTATATTGCTGTAGGGGTGCCAAGTGTTTCTTTCCTTGTTGCACTTGATACCGGAAGTGATCTTCTCTGGCTTCCATGTGACTGTGTGCAGTGTGCTAAACTTTCAGTAAGATACTATGGTAGTCAAAATACCAGCCTTAATTACTTTTTGTCTTACACTGGGGGGTGCCTTACCTTTGTGAGTTTATTGTGTTTTATTTACCTGGTGCGGCTTTTGTTTTACCTTTTAATATTTACATTTCTTTGAAACAATGACTTAATTATCTATATATTGTTATGGAAGTTACATTTTAAATCGTATATTTTTGTAGAATCTTTATTGAAGGTAAAGTTATTGGTTGATAACTGTTCGTGTTTGTCATAATGCTTGTTGTTACGTCCATTCATATCTGTTACTATTAAGAACCCTACCAAAAAATGGTATTTTCATTTATTAGTTCACCTGCACATCTAACAATTTAGATAATGCCTTCTGTGTGGGTGTGTGGCCAATTATCTCTTCCGCACAGCTAATAGACTCCACCTCCTGGAGATTTAGTATTAGATACCGATGAGGTCTAGAAAAAAAACTTGGCTACAGTTTTAGCGCTTATTCAAATTGATTGATTTGCAGGTGCTCCCTGGTATTTGGGGCATCTATTATGCAGGACAATGATGAAAATGAATACAATCCATCCCATTCAAGCACAAGCAAAACCATAACATGTAGCCATGAGTTGTGTGAGTTGGGTTCCACATGCAAAAACCCGAGACAGCCATGCCCGTACACTGTTAACTATGCCTCAACAGCTACATCCAGTTCTGGATCATTAGTTGAAGACATCTTGCATCTTGCAGCAGATGGTGTTAATGGATCTAACACCTATGTAAGGGCTCCAATTATCGTAGGGTATATTCTTTACTTGATCTTTGTCATTTTTTATTCCCCCCAGATGTCGTTTTCCCTTTATGGATATTATTAGTAGTTATTAAATGCAGATGTGGTAAGAAGCAGAGTGGTGGTTACCTGGATGGTATAGCTCCTGATGGTTTATTGGGTCTTGGACTTAGTGAGGTCTCAGTTCCAAGCTTTCTTGCCAAATCCGGAGTCACAAGAAACAGTTTCTCTTTGTGTTTTGGCGAATCAGGTTCTGGGAATATATATTTTGGGGATCAAGGACCATCTACTCAAAGAACAACTCCATTTCTGCCAAAAGATGGAAAATAGTAAGGATTGTTAACACGGTTTAATGCACTTTTTTCTTTATCTTTTTTTAATATTTTGGGATGTAAAGCTTAGGGTATTTTCAGTGTCTTTTGAAAGTGGGTATTTTATTGGATAAATCAGATGTACTAAAAAGGGCCGTGGGAGGTAGTGTTTGGGGATTTTGACTAGCCAAGAATTTATCACATAGAATGACCAAAAAGATCCCCGTGAAAAAAATTAGATTCGCCGACATATTGGAGTATAAGTAGGATAATTAGGTATTTAGGTAATTGTTGTTCTACCACTTGATAATCAGTTTAGTTGTAGATAGTGCGAAACTGATTGTTTAGCAAGATAATCAAAAACAGAATGTGTTCGCTCAAATATTAAAAACTAATTAAAAAGACCGAGTCATAATAATAAGATAATTAGCTTCGAATTGTAAACCCAAACACCCTTTTTTATAAATGTTATAAAAAACTTGATATTGTCATGCAGCATTACCTACATAATTGGAGTAGAGAACTTCTGTATCGGTGCTAATTGTCTTGATCAGACAAGCTTCAAAGCTCAATTTGATAGTGGAACATCTTTTACTGCTCTTCCAGATGGAATATATAAAGCTGTTGTTGAAGAAGTAAGCCTTCATCATCTAGATTCTTTATTACATCCGGAAAGTTCTAAAACCTGACCGTTTGCATTCTCTATTGTCATAGTTTGACAGACAAGCACATGCCACAAAGATAACTTTTGACGGTGTGCCATTTGACCACTGTTACAAGTCCAGGTATTTGAAAAGTAAATAACATTTTTTTATTTACTTTTTTTGTATTTTAAATTTTATGATTCTTTTTTGCGTATTCATGGTGATTTTGGTGCCAAACAGTTCTCAAGAACTGTTAGAAACTCCATCAGTGACTATTAAGTTATCAGTGAACAACACCTTTTTGGTCCGCAATCCACTTTTTGTTGTGAATGACAGTCAGGTTAGTGTTCTAAAAGGTTATTGTTGTTTACTTGTTTTAATGTGAGATTTTCACAACTATCAGCTTCGGTTACCAACTAATTGTTGAAATAAGCGTTCCAAAAAGTAACAGGAGTGATCACCTTTATGTTTGTTAAGTAACATTATCTTTTCAATCCGTTATGAGTCATTTAATTACTAGAACAATGAGTACTTATTTAGAAACATTTTTCTACAAATTAGACCACTTGAACAAAAGAAGTTAAATGTGCCTAAAAAGGTTCAATAGATTTTATGAACTTATGATTAAAAGTTGGTTTTCTTTTTGGCTGATTAGAACTTACGTAATTTCATCTCGTTAAGGATTCAATGATATGATGTTTTTTTGCCACCTTTGACTGGCTGTTCCTTTAAGCAAATAAACAAAACAAAAAAGTTGGACTAAAAGATGGTTAGCCAAACAGAAAAAAAAAGTAACTGGACTATGATTTAAGCCCATGTTATCGCTTCAGTAAAAAAGAAACAAACGGAATTTAGACTAGGAAGGGGTGGACTACATTTCCGAACATATTGTTACAAACTTACAATGCAGGCACTATTGGATTTTGGGCCCTGTACAGGCCCAATTTGTCCCACTTATGGTTTTACGAAGTAGCACTTGCGTTTGTTGTTTGAAGATCATAATGTTTTTTTGTGCCCTTTTGTTGAATTGCAGGGAGGAATTGTTGGAGTTTGTTTAGCTATACAGTCATCGCCTACTGAAATGGGACTTATTGGACGTAAGCATTCTTAGTCTTCCTTTTGTTTGCTCATTGTTTTTCAAACTAATTCAAACATCCAGTATTTAGTGAAGGTTGTAAACTATCTATCAGATAGATTGGGTTGACCCACAAACACCTTTTTGTCAACTTTTGAAATAAGTTTATTGCGAAAGCAATATTATTACAACAAGAATCTAAAACTCTAATACAAAACATCTTAGGAGGTTGTGTTCATTAAAAATGACTTTGCACGAGTTTCAATTCGTTTGAACAATTCAAACCCTTTTAGTTAATTTTGTGGATTTAACCCGCTTAAGTAAATTGGTAAATTGGTTGTTGAGTTCGTGATTTCTTTTTAATAATGTAGAATGCTTCTTTTTTCATATGTGCAGAGAACTTCATGACAGGATATCGGTTGGTTTTTGATAGGGAAAATCTTACACTTGGATGGTCACACTCAAGATGTGAGTATATCAACCACTTCTTTTTACAGACAGTTGATGTCAATTGTCAAACCACCTTTTGTCAAATTTATTAGCTTTGGTGGGTATAGTGGTCTATTTCAAACTTTTTTTTAAGACCATTATTCTCTTGAGGATACTCTTTTTACCATATATTTGATAAACCAAAACCACCAAGGCTTGACAAGAAGTTTCGATATTAGACAAAAGATGTTATATTTGACCCTTATACGAATCAGTTTTTGACCCTTGTACGGATTACTTTGGGTCACACTTTGCCTCTATCGAGCTAAATGGGATTTATTAAAGATTGGTTAAAGTGAAAGCCAAAATGTTTTCATAATGCATTAAACCATTTCATTTAAAAACAAGATTATCGTTCTAATAATATAGTTTTTGAATTATAGTTGAAACCTTAGTTTTATTCCTATAATTAAAGAAAAGAAAAAAACAAGGTTTTTATAGGCTGGGCCCGACCCACCCTAAAAGTTTACTTTTTTGACCCGTTGTCCAACTTTCCAGACGCTTATTTATATGACATGTCAGCCAAATTTCTTACCAGAAACGCTAGTCGAAAAAAACTGTTGATCCTTGAAAGACATGGTTATAAATACTGTTTTGATTCTTAGGTCAACCACTTAGGGGCGGGGACACGATAGGAAGTAATGCCAGCTCGCCAATTTCACTACCGACGACAACTGAGCAACAGAGGGCCCCACCTAACACTCATGCGGTTGCACCTGCTGTTGCTGGTAGGACACCCTCAGCTGCTTCCATGTTGAATTCATCTTGTTTACTATTGTTCTTACTTGTTTCATCAACTATGGTGTAAATATCACTCTTCCTTATAGCTTTTAGGAGTAAGACTTCCCTTGTTTGTTTGTTTCTGGATATGTTTTGTTCTAAAATGCTTCATGTAAATATATGAAAGAAAGGATGGTGCTTGGTCTAGTTTGCATTACATATTCACTTGAAGAAAGCGGTCAGAATGGTAATTTCTGTATCGGCACAAATAGTGTTAAGTGTCAATGCTTGATTGGTTAGGAGCGCAACTCCTTCATGGTTGTTTTTTTTTATCATTGCTGCCGCGAGGGGTATGCTAAGACAGAAGTGGACTTCGGAAAGTTCTTTTCCGAAACCCAACTCATTTTTCGGATCAATGGACTTGTGGATGTCAATTGTCCAGCAACATTGAGGACGTGCCCATATCTTCTATGGTCGAGGCTCGAGGAGGTTCGACATAACTCCCCTTCCTCACTACCACTTAGGGGAAATGCAAACAAGTAGTACATGTCCCATTGTGTTAATAGACGCATCGAAATAAGTGCAGCTTGTTCTCATGGAAACCTAGCTCATTTTGCAATGGAAATAAAGAATTTGAGATTAGACAAAGTGAGAGTAGGGCATAAAGATCCGACTCAAGGATAGAATGTAGCATATACTAAATTTTATTTAAATACTATCTTCAGGAATTATATTATTTAATTAATGAAATATTCCGTTATTTGTAATGGTAGTAGGTCCAAGTTTAGTATTAAATGGAATGAGAATTGAAGTTCTATTAACCATAAACACAAGTTTTGACTAAAGTTAACATTGTACCTACTTTTACAAAATTGTTTTGAGAGAATTCTACAAAGAAAGTATTAGAAGTTAGAGGTTGGAACCCATCTCATATTTGGCATATGTGCAAGTTGCAACACCCGAAAATCTGATAGGGTTAAACCCTAAAAGAGAAGAACTAGGAGAATATTTGGAGAAGATAGGAGAATTTCAAACTTCAAATCTGATTTCCTTCCTTCATATTACGTACATAAATAAGTAAATAACCCAAACAATTACATTAGACTCCCTAAACTACTAATAATTAGTAAAATACCCCTAAACTATCATTCTTCACGTAACAATACTTCCCCCTTAAAAGATTCTTGACCTCAAGAATCACAAAATAGAGAAAAAAAAATGCATCATCCATGAGTTCTTTTGGGTCGACTCATTCCAGGGTGGACGCCATTCGGTCCTTCCGATTGCAATCGGAGAAATCCTAGCGATGCGCCATGGTGGGCGCCAATCATTTACGGAACTCGCCTTTGTCTTTAAACAGGCACCAAAAAGATTGTTGTTAACAACGTCAATTATATCATCATCTGGAAGGGTATCAAACTTCCTACCATATTTGACATGAAGACCTTGACGAACAGGAACCGCATCACTGTTCGGAACCAGTAGGCCAGCCTTAACAACATTGTATAGTCTAGTTTTGGGTTCTTCGCAAGCACCATTAGCAAGGATTATGCAAAGTGTGTCTCTATGTTTTCTTCCTTTATGAAGAACGGTGTCTTCATTGAAGGGCTGGAGCTTTTTCACTGTCTCATGTAGTGCAACAATGGAATTATCACTGTTAATATTTTCATCAACAACAATTATGTCTTCTGTCTTCAGAGTACCCGTCCGTGAATCATCGCTAAACTGGCCCTTATCAGGGCCGCCGTTGAAGCCGCCTCCGCCGCCGCTGAAGCCGCCTCCGCCGCCGCTAAAACTACCACCGCTTGAATGCTCCTTGAGTGCTCGTAAGATCTCTTCTTGTTGTTTCATCGACTGTTCTTGTTGTTTCAACATGGTGGCTAGGGTTTCTTGGAGATTTGAGATTGTCTTGCCATGTTCCTTGAGAGTGCTGTCAATTTCTTGATTGCGAATGTTAGTCATGGTAATCGAAAGTAATTCCGACCGGAGATCGGAACGGCTCTGATTCCCTTGATAGGGTTAAACCCTAAAAGAGAAGAACTAGGAGAATATTTGGAGAAGATAGGAGAATTTCAAACTTCAAATCTGATTTCCTTCCTTCATATTACGTACATAAATAAGTAAATAACCCAAACAATTACATTAGACTCCCTAAACTACTAATAATTAGTAAAATACCCCTAAACTATTATTCTTCACGTAACAAAATCTAATATGCAAGTCTTGGAAAGTGGATACAAGTAACTTGAATCGTAAATACAACGCAAAACTGAGAAAACGGAGTTCAAAATCCATAACAGACCATCCCCAATTGATAACGATATGTGCCACAATCTAACTTCTCTAGCCGCAATTTATGGAGTGACGCATGAGCTGGTGACTCAAGTTCATGACGGATCCTCTCCATTTCGTAACGGGTTGTTCACTCAGATCTCCCGAAAAACTTTCGCACTACTTTTAACGTATCCCAAGCCCCCGAGACCTACCTTTGAGCATAGTTAGTCAGCACCTCGTCGACAAACTCAGTAAATAGTTCGCAAGTATTATTCTGCTCGACTGTTTAAGATTGATTAATAAACGTTAAGTTAGATATGCTTATTTAGTACACATACATGTATAATTTTAGGTTCCTAAGCTAGGAACTTATACTCTATTTGTGTAGAAGCAGAGATATTAGTAAGGTGACTTCTATGAATGTTTGTTACTATGTGAACATTCTTCTCCTAATTGGTAGTTGTTTGTGCTTGTATCTTGCAAACTGATGACTGTGTAATGCATGTCTATAACCTAAGTATACGTACACATGTATATTGGGGTCCCTTATATGTGCCATCACGAATATACTTAGGCCAGGGGTGTGGCTTAACGCCACCCCGTCACCTAGACAATTTTGGCATCCCGGGGCGCTATGGACCACACCCTCAAAATTAAATTGGGGGGGGGGGGGGGGGAGGCTATAGAGTGTCCGCCATTGTGCTAACGGACGTTAAAGGTATGTGTAGGTGAGGGCCACCTCTTTTCAACCAATAAAAGTTTTTTTTTTTTTTTTAAATTATGTACAAGACCATTGCAAGCAAGTTAAAGGGAGGGCTTTAAAGCCCCCCATATGATGTGGCACCTAGGTGGATCTGACGTGGCGTGATAAAGCCCTTAGGGGCTTTATACCACACCCTCCAGCCTTATCATTATTGCATTGGCCATGTGTTGGGATTTGCGGTGTATTGGGATGTAAGTCACTGGCCCATGTATTGGGAGCCTGTGGTGACGTTAGGTTATAACAACATGGGTGGGTGCAAGTCATGGTTGGGTAAATATATGATTTGATAACTATGTATATTCATGAACTCACTTCCTTAAGCTGGTGTGTCTTTTAAGCATGTGTCACATGTCATTCCGATGTAATATTGTACTTGTGATTCTAGACAGTCTAATATATGTTTGTGTAATAATTGTTAATATGTAACACCATAACCCGAATGGGCTAATGCGTCACTATATAGTGGTTCAGAAACAAAAGTCATAATTCCACTAGTTAAGCCAAAGTCGGAAATACATAAAAAAAAGTTAGAACAAACCTGAATGTCCAATACAATTATTCAGAAAACATAAAGTTAACGGGCATCTTCGGATTAATCTTAAAGCATTAGTCTTCTCTTTTGATCTCGCTCAAGGTATCATGTGAACCTGAGGTGTACAAAAATGTTTACAGAGTGAGCCAAATGCCCAATATGGAATAATAGGCTCAAATAGCAAATATCAATCAATTGAAATGATATCAGAATATCTCATAATGTAAATTGATAAGAAGCAAAACAAAACAAAGCATAACATATAAATGAACTAAACCATATCATACAGATGTACCCATAAGCATAACTGAGTCTGATAATACGTAACAACATATAGAGGCCACTCATGTATATCAATCACATGAAATGGTGCAGGTTGGCATACCCACAACCATTACTGAAACTGAGCTAGGCTTGATTCATACGCCTCCTAATAGCTATGTACACACATGTACTTAAGACACGTCCTGAACTGATCTCTCCCTCAAGAGAGGAGCATATATTGCCAATGCCACAACAACATGCCCATAGGACTCTCCGTGGGAAGTGAGCGTTGAGGGTAACAGAGTACTGAAGGACAAGATAAGGAATAGAATTTGTAAAAGCTGAATTAAAGGGATAAAAAAAATTTAGCATGTCATAAAAGCAAAGATTGCAATACTAACTATTTCATGGTGTATTTACAACAAACGAAGTGCCTTCTTTATACAAGCATAAAAATTGTTGTAAGGTGCTAAAAAAATAATTATCCTATATATTAAAAAACAAAGCTAATGAATAGTACTTGTCAGATCATAATCAATAGTAAACTTTCCTTATTGGTTCACGTACATCCACTCACATATAACATATAGACACGTGACAAAGTTAATGAATAATAAAGTGGAATTTTTGCCAAACACCCCTACCCACCCGAAACACTACCCACCCAACACTACCCACCCGAAACACCCTCCCTTGGCCGAAATTGTTGACTTTTGAATAACACTTAAAAATTGTTTTTTTTTATAAATACTTAAATATTAAAATACCCACCCAACACTACCCACCCGAAATACCCACCCGAAACACCCTCCCTTGGCCGAAATTGTTGACTTTTGAATAACACTTAAAAATTGTTTTTTTTTATAAATACTTAAATATTAAAATACTTATTACTTAATATACACGTATTAATAATGTGATTCGGTTAATAAAACAAGGGGGTTTTATACACATCTCTGTTTTATGAGTTTTAAAGAGACTCAAGTTCAAATAATGGGGTCTTTTTTTTTTCTTTTCCATTTTATGCTTACATAACTTCACGTCATCTTCCTTTTTCTCCTCTTTCACACGTTTTTCTGATTGTATTTATACAATTCTTATTCCTTATTTGTTGGGTTAGTGGATGCTTAGACATCGCAATAGTCGCCATCGCCAGGAGTTACTAACTCGCTTGCTGCCAACGGCTCTGTTGTATGAAAACTCCACTTGTCAACTTAAAAATAAGACACTAAATAACAACCAAGTATTTAGTCGCAATAAATAGTTTTACAATGACTTAGTTTTGTCACGCCGCAACGCGACGCGCAGCATTAAAACCTAGTTATTATAAAAAAACAAAGAGAGAAATATTCTAACGATACATAATTACAACTAGAGGTGCACAAAATAACCGGTTAATTAACCGTAACCGGTTATTAACCGAAACCGTAACCGGTTAATAACCGATTTAGGAATAACCGGTCCAGCCGGTTATTTAACCGTAGGTTAGTAACCGGTTATAAGTGTTTAGTATAATAACCGGTTATTAACCGGTTTTTTTAAACCGGTTTTTTAACCGATAGACTGGTTAACCGAAAAAATAACCGAAAATTTCAAAAAAGAGGCAAAAAAAACCGGTTAATAACCGAAAATAACCGGTTAATTAACCGAACCGGTTAAAGTAATTAACCGGACCAGTTAAAAAAATAACCGGTTAAAGTAATAACCGGTTAAAGAATTAACCGGTTAAAGTCAAAAAGTTAAATTAACCGGTATAACTGGTTAACCGAACTAGTTATTAAAATTAACTGGTTTGTGTACCTCTGATTACAACCCTAAAATTCTAGTTGTCTTAGAGTTAGAACTCACAAAAAGGTTATAAGGGCCCAATAGACAAAATAAAAACCGAGGCCCATTTAACACAAACACCCATTTCCCCACCTATATCACTTCCACTCAAAACCCTAATCCTCCTTGCCGAAACCCTAACCTCCCTCCCACATTCTCTCTGCACCCAAAAATGGCCGCCGCCCGCCCTCTCGTCACCGTCCAGCCACTCGAATCCGACATGGCCACCGACGCCGCCACCACCCTCCCCCTCCCCTCCGTCATGAAATCCTCCATCCGTCCAGACATCGTCAACTTCGTCCACTCCAACATTAGCAAGAACTCCCGCCAACCCTACGCCGTCTCTCGCAAAGCCGGCCACCAGACCTCCGCCGAGTCTTGGGGCACTGGCCGTGCCGTATCCCGTATCCCCCGTGTCCCCGGCGGCGGCACACACCGTGCCGGCCAAGGAGCCTTCGGAAACATGTGTCGCGGTGGCCGTATGTTCGCTCCCACAAGGATCTGGCGCCGCTGGCATAGAAAGATTAACGTTAACCAGAAACGATACGCCGTCGTTTCGGCGATCGCTGCTTCTGCTGTTCCGTCGCTTGTGATGGCGCGTGGCCACCGGATTGAGACGGTGCCGGAGTTACCACTAGTGGTTAGTGATTCAGCTGAAGGTGTGGAGAAAACGCATGCTGCAATTAAGGTTTTGAAACAGATCGGTGCGTATTCGGATGCTGAAAAGGCGAAGGATTCGGTTGGGATTAGGCCTGGAAAGGGGAAGATGAGGAACAGAAGGTATATTAACCGAAAAGGACCGTTGATTGTGTACGGAACTGAGGGTGCTAAGTTAGTGAAAGCGTTTAGGAACATACCTGGTGTGGAGATTGCTAATGTGGAGAGGTTGAATTTGTTGAAATTGGCTCCTGGTGGACATTTAGGTAGGTTTGTGATTTGGACGAAATCCGCTTTTGAGAAGTTGGATTCGATTTACTGGTCGGTTGATAAGGTGAGTGAGAAGAAGAAGGGGTATGTGTTGCCCAGGGCGAAGATGGAGAATGCCGATTTGGCGAGGATTATTAATTCGGATGAGGTGCAGTCCATTGTGAAGCCGATTAAGAAGGAGGTGAAGAGGGCGGCAATGAAGAAGAATCCTTTGAAGAATTTGAATACTATGCTGAGGTTGAATCCGTATGCCAAGACTGCTAAGAGGATGGCTGTGCTTGCTGAGGAACAGAGGAAGAAGGCTAAGAAGGAGAAGCTTGACAGCAAGAGGCAGCCCATTTCTAAGGTATATTTCATTCAATTTCGATTCGGTTTTTATGTGTTTTTGTTTAATGTTTAATTATGTATGTGTTGGTCCTTAATTGTTTTGTTACTTGATTGTCTGGTAACTAGTAACTCCCATTTTGTGTTTGGTTTTGTTTCATATTATGTTTTTTTATTATTCTGTTAGTTAAGACTAAGTATAAAAGTGTGCCTAGTATAGTAGTATGCTTCATGAGTTTTACTCCTAAACTTACTAAAGACATTTTTTGACTGATTCAAAGTACTAGCTTTTTAGATGTTTTTGACAAGTATAATTGAAATGTGGGTGTGTTATAGAATCTAAGTTATGTAACGGTTAAATATGTTTCTCATTATTTTTGTGTTTGAACAGAAGGTTAGTTTAGTTTGTACTGTTTGAGCACAATTACAGTTATGCATTCTTTTTTGATGCATTGATGAACTTATATGATATTGCGAGCGTTTTAACAGAAGATTTTTGTTGGATAGATTGCAAGCTAATTTTGCTGTGACATCTTTGGTTTTGTAATAATTTGTAATTGTCAATGCATATGTTGTTCAATTGAGTTAATGGTATTGGTTTATAGATAAATTATTTGTTGCACTATGCAAAGATACGTGTACTCATAAGACTAAGTTGTTTAACCAAGTGGGATTGTACATCACCAACTGGGATGGTGCTACATCATGTTGAGAATTTAGCCTATTCTAGCCTTTGAAAGCTGTAACGCTTTGTTATATAATTTATTGTATTTTCTTCACTTACATAACATTTTGGCGCGTTTACAAATAACTCGTGATTTCATTCTAGGATCAAAGTATTTTTTCCCAGGAAAGCAATGCATTTGATTTTATGTACGAAGTAGGGAATATGTGATAACATAGATTGTTGATAGATGTTTAACAACTTTTAGTATATCTCTATCATAGCGTTTGATTTTGTCTGAAGTTTGATGGACTTACTGAATGAGGTTATGTATTCACATAACTGATAACTTGTATTTGATATTTATTGCTTTACATTTTAAGTAGAGAATTGTATAACTGATGACCTGTATTTAATGTTTCTGCTTGGCACTATGTGCATAACTGATAACTTGTATTTGATATTTATTGCTTTACATTTTAAGTAGAGAATTGTATAACTGATAACCTGTATTTAATGTTTCTGCTTGGCACTATGTGCAAGTGTTTACACGCAGTTTTCACGCTTACTGGATGTATGGTCTTTTACATCTGAATTAGAGCAATTTGAACATGCGTTAAGTTTGAATGACTCTAATTTTTGTGAAACAGGAGGAGTCTGCTAAAATTAAGGCGGCTAGCAAGTCATGGTACAAGACCATGATCTCTGACAGTGATTATGCTGAGTTTGATGTCTTCACTAAGTGGCTTGGTGTTTCACAATAATTCTTCTACTCTACTCTCATATGCTTTGAAGTCGCTGCTGCATCTGTTTGTTAGGTTTGAGATAGTATAAACACTTTATCTTTTGTTAATTTGGATTTTTGTTGTGGGTTTAGTTTGGCAACAAGTTTTGTTGTGATTCGGCTTCTGTTATTGGATTTGAATCTATTTTACTAATTATCAATCTTTGGTTCATGGACTGCAATTGTTTTTTACAAGCTTCAGTTTATTTAATTCCAATAATATATTTCTTTAAAAACATTAGGTAAACCAAACATTTTTCAAGTATGTGAACTTGAACATGACTTGAAAGTATCATTCATTTTAAAGATGTTAAAGATGTATACTGCATTTATCTGATTAAGTTAAAGATGTGTAAGTTGAATGTTTGCGATTTCATTGCGAAGACCTTGTAAAAACTATAAATTTGTTTACTTAACAGGATGGTGTCATCGACTTGAAGACAATGATGGTTTAGTTAAAAATGTTAAACAAATCCAATTGAATGTTACTTTTAACTTGATTATTCTAGTGTCATGTCTGAACTTTGAAATGGCCACCACCACACCATGACTTGGGGCGGTGTGCCGGTGTGGTGGAGGTCTCCACGCGGCCAAAACCACGCCTCCACACCGTGGAGTCTTAAAGAGAAGCTGGGGAAGTGCAGTGTGTGTGGAACTGGAAACATCCTCCTCCTAGCTACGAGGAAGTGGGTGAGCTTATGGCTTGTCTATCTCTGCTTCACAGTGTCATTCTTTCGGTTGAGAGAGATCTTTGGGAACGGGTTCCAGATCTCAAAAATAGTTTCTCGGCCAAGTCAGTCGATCTCTAAATCCTCGTGTGTGGCTGACCCGTTTGTCTTTCCATGGAATAGATGGCTTCCCTTTAACGTTAACATTTTTGGGTGGAGCGCATTGCTGAATCAGTTACCCACGAAAGAAGCTCTTTGTCGTCGGATGTTCAGGTTGGATCTCTATCTTCTTGTTGTTTATGCGGGGAAGAACCGGAAACGGTGGATCACATATTCACTGCTTGCAGTTTATCCTTAAAAGTTTGGGCAACAATTGCCTTTGGGTGAAGCTCTCAAAGAAAGGTAGGAGGGTGGTCCAGTCAGTCCTCTTGTTGACCTGTTGGGCTTGTGTTGGAGCCGTGGTACTGGTGGCAGAATAACCAGATTTTCAAACATAAGAAGGCTTGTGTTGGAGCCATGGTGATGGAAATCAAGTCGTTGGAGTCTCTTTGGATCAAACAACGTGCAATTGTAGTTTGTGGCACATCTTTAATCTTTAATGTAATGAAAAGCAACAACACACTAACTAGGTTTTTTCATACCAAGACACTTTACATTGATCCATCTGATTTTCATTTTTTTTTTAAACGGCAAAGATATTTTATTAAAAAGAGACCACACTAGCAAGTAACTAGAAAATGATCGCTACCAATCTAACAAATTGAAATTTGATTTATTTTTTAACGACACGAAAAGATTGACACGAAAAGTATGTTCTAACCAGTGGCGGATTTAGGATTTTTTTTTACTAGGAGTTCCTTTTAATAGATTCTTACTAATTCTTACTCATTTTGTTTTCAAATCATACAAGATTTCCACTGATTGTTTCTAAACTGAAGGGGTTTCCAAAAACCCCATGGATCCGCCCTTGGTTCTAACATGACCGTGCATATAAACCATACCAAGTATTTATAGTAAAAAAAGTTGAAAACAAAATTAAAGACTCAACATAAATGAATAAAAATGTAAGACGTTTGTGTGCAATACATGGATGAAAAAATTACTCTACAATAAAAGACATCAAACTGTAAAAATGAAACTACAAGGACTGAATAGATAGATGATTAAAGTATAAGGGCAAGGCTGTCGTAACTTACATTTCTCAATCCACATGTGACGTGGCGTCCCAATCCTTCCTTAAATTGCGTGCAGGATTCACTTGCACGTTATCTATCCATTTGACGTCATTGAGATAGATATCGACGAGATCTGCTCAATATACGATTTTCCACCCCTCTAAAATTTTATTTTTCACTCTTATATGCATAACTGAAAGTTGAAAAAAAAAAAAAAATTAGGGAATGTTTTTTTTCCATATATACGGGCCGTATAACATTTTACGACCCGTATAAAATGTTATACGACCTAATATTTTCTCTATGTATACGAGCCATATAATATTATACGACCAAATATTTGTCAGATTATATTATTCTACGCGGGTCGTATAACGTTATACGGTCAATATAAAGTGTGTAAAATTAAGATTTTAGGGTCTGATACTTTAGGTCTTTTGGCTTTCTCTTTCGTTTTCTTTAAGATTTTCTCTGTTTTTTTTTATAATTACTTTCATTAACTTTGAAAGTTCATGAACTACTAGCAAGAAAGGTAAATAATGAATTGAAACTTTTTAATTTATAATTTGTTTATGAAACTTTAGTGATTAATGCTGATTATTCTTTTCTCAAACATACTCTTAAATTTACATCTTTTCACTTAAATTTGAAAAGAGACATTTTCTGATAGTTTGATAGTCGATACCACTAGGCCAACAACCCTAATATTTATCGAAAATTTTAATACTAGACAATTAGATTATGGTGTTTTTTTTTATAAAACTAGTCTTAAGTCGCCCGCGTTGCGGGGAGGGAGGTGTAATACTCTGCTACCAACGTTGCGGAACCAAGGGCATAAAATCGTTTTAAGTAGCAACCAAACAACGACCAAAAGCGGAAAAAAACGTAAAACAAAAACACGAATTTTTAACAATCAATGACGTAAAAGGTAGACGAAGATGAATTTATACCGACACGTATTAGAAAGTCGAGAGAGTAAAAAAAAACTCGAGGAACCAAATATTACCACCAAACACCGTACTAAGTAGCAATCAAACGACGACAAAGTTGAAGAAAAACGTAGATAAAAATTAATAAAAAAACTAAACTCATTTAATTTTTGTAGCAAAATTATTAAAAACCAAAATACAAAATTAATTTAAAAAAAAAAACTCTAATGCTTACAATGAAAAAAAATATATAAAAGTAAAAAAAGTAATTATTATTCATTTGTATGCTTAAAATTAATATATAAGTAAAATTTTTTCTCAATTTATGAGGGACTAAAAGTGTCGAAGTGAAGAAGTCATGTGCCAAAGTCAACAAATGCAAACATTACTATTGCTCATGATGTTATCGAAAATTCTAATACTAGACAATTAGATTATGGTGTTTTTTTGGATAAAATTACATCAGAAAACTACGTAATTAATGGGATAACACATACAAAACTATTTAGTTCCACATCACCATTTAAGCATGTTGAACGAAACATAGAGGATAGGGTTTCTTACAAACCATTGAAACTAAGGGGCTGTTTGGTAGCCTCTGAATGGTTATTAAGAGGCTACCTCTTAATGGAACTATTAAGAATTTTACCAATGAGAAGGTAGAAGAATATGACATGTGATGATTTACCATTCAGAGGTTACCTCTTAACCATTCAGACTTGAGGTTACCTCTTATTCATTCAGAGGTTTTAAACCATTAAGAGGTAGCATCTGAATGGTCATTAAGAGGCTACCAAACAGCCCCTAAAATTATTTCTCACCCGATTTATTTATCTGGTCTAGATGAAAACGTCAATAAAATTCGTAAAAACTATGACATTGAGGACCAGGAAGAGGAGCATACGTGATCCAAACCAACATGGGAGGGGTGGATTAAGAAGTTCTTGAATCCTTCGTTTTTTCTACACTTTTGGTCGTATTAGCCTTAGTTTTGACTCAACACTTTGTTAAGAGTATAGTTTTGCTAGGAGAGCGTACATACACCTTCAAGGAAATTCGTGCTACTTTTTAGTCGCTCCATTCTTTCATATATTAGTGTTATGGTTTTCTCGATTTTATGGTATTTGCTATACATTTGTTTGCTCGTTTGTTTAAGGGTGGAAGGGGCACTCAAGAGTATTACTCTAGCCCCGTCTGTCAATTTTACACTTAAGTACTCAAGAACGACTAAAACACTGACCTCAAGTACCTTAAAATCATAGACCCCATCATTGTTCTCCACCCATCAATCACAACCCCCCCCCCCCCCCCCCCAATACATACGAAAATCATTAACAAAACTTGACAAACAGTTTGGTCAATTTAATATATATTAAAGACAAAGGTCGGTGGACCTTTGTCTTTAAGTCCCTAACTTTTGCAAAACTACACATATAACCCTTACACTTTTATCTTCTTTCAACTTTCAAATAACCACCAAAAGTTACAATTCTAACCCTTATACTTTAATTCTTTCATTACACACTCTCAAACTAAGTAAGTTACACATTCATTTCCAACTTTGGTAATTGACAACTTTGATCTACCAACTTTTTGTACTTAATAACTTGATGTCTCATTTTACTACGAATTGTTTTTACGACTTTAGATCATAGCGTCACATGTAACGCCTCGTATTTTTGTATTTTTATATTTTTAGAAAATTCAAGTTCGTTTTCTATTTTTAGAAAATCAGATCGAAAAACGGAATAAAAACGTCAAACGACGCATTTTTACTCGCTTTTAACGCAGCCGACAACGAACGCGTCACATAGCGATTATCGACACTATTTTACGCCTTTTGATTTTAAAACACTGTAACACCCCGAAATCGGGTTTGGTAATCAAACCCCGTTATTATTAATACACGGGTAAAATACCGTTAGCAGTAACGGTAACCCGGTAAATATTAGGATTTAAAATAAATAAACCTAATATTCAATAAAACGTGAATAGATGTTTTTAAGGAAATAAAGTTATGAGAGGCCCGAGTTTACGGGACTTAGAATGAAACAGGTTATAACCCTAGAACCAACTAAGTTAACTAGGAATAATTAACCTAGTTAATTATGTGTGATCAAGTGAATGAATAGAAAACAAGATTTTAACCCTCTTTATAAAACATCTAAATATGAGGGACTAAAAATGGGCAAACTAGAAAATGTTTTAATTAAAACATAAACACTCCATATTGGAGTCTCCTGGAGATCGACCAGAGAACAGGGGGTGCGACCCCAAGCTTTATCAAAACCTAGTTCATCACAAAACTCACAAATTGAGGGCTCAAACCAAGTCAAAATCGAAAATCAAGCATAGATTACTGATCCTCATCACAAGATGATCACAAGGTATGTAAAATTTCATAAAAACTCTCAACTTGAATTTCTCATGTAATTGGGAAAAATCTGAAATTATAGTTGCATGTATGTCTTATGATGATCTAGGAACAACTATAGTGTCTAGGGACAAACCCTAGACAAATACAAGTTGAAATCATGTGAAATTGTAGTGAAACCTATGAACATCATTGTAGGTGATTAATGGTTTATGTGAAATTTGATGAACACTAGGAAATAGAGTGTTGATCTAGTATAAATTGACAATTTTGAAGTGATTTCAGAAATTATAGAAGTTAACAACTTGATAAGATGGTTGATTTATGTGAAATTAGGGCTAAGAGATAAGCTAGAGACTTGATAAATAAACATGTAAAATTCTGCCCTTAAAGTGTTTGTTGAAATGCCTCAAAGAAGGCTCGAAACTAGAATTTTAGTAGTTAAAACACTTAATTGTGACGTTTTGGCTGTTATACAAAATGTGATTAAAAAGAGTTCTAAATATGATGAACGTGGTTAGAACTTTGGTTAAAACGGTGGTCTAAAGATAACGCCTACCGGGTAATTAAAGAATGCTAAAACTAGTTGATGAACTCGAATATGCAATTAGTATACTAATGGGCATTTGACTTTTAAAAAGTCAAACTGACCTATAATTCGATAAATGGTAATTTTTTATATGAAATTTGTAAGGTGGAATAATCGTATTAAATTATGATTAAACTAACCACCTTGGAAACGAATGATGATAGTTTGACGCGTAACAAGCTAGGTGGAAGCTTGATGAGGGAGTGAGTCAAACAAATCAAGAAGGAAAGGAAAAGCGTAGTTCGGATGCGAGGTAAGTAAAACTTACACCCACTTGTAGTATATGTGTTTATTTTATAAGCAATGAATACAAGAAAGGATTAGGTTCGAATCATGAGTTTTCGTTAAGATCACTTTAAAGTGCAACTAATAACGAGAAAATAAGTAGAGATGGAAATTTAGTCAAGTACCGACTAAAGTAAATTGTAGTTAAAAGGGGTCTAGTGGCAAAAACCCGAAATGGGTCAGATGGGCAAATTGGTAATTAATAACCATGTTTTGCTATTTATGAATATGCTTGGTCATATAGGCCAAACGGGTCAATTGGCGTGATAACACCATTTGACAATATCGACTAATGTGGTTGTCAAGTCTTGTGATAACAGGAGCGATTAACGATTCGGATACTCCCGTCACCATAGAAAATGTGATAATAAAAGCGAGGTATAAATCGGGTCTATTTGTTGATCCGAGCCAGGTACGCATATTTATGATGTATGTAAAAGTGCTAATTTGGTCGAATAATTGGTGATAGTCCTTCATTGTAAAATCGACCAAAACGCCCTTGTAGGCTAAATTGAACAAACAACCCTTAGAGGTTGTTTGGAAAGGAGTCTTATGATTAAACAAAAGTTTAGAACGAGTATGGGTAGTGAAAGACGTAATTCTTGGGCCAAAAGACTCCATACGAGTCTTTGCCGTAAAATGATATTTCAAGGGGTATAAATTTGGAACACATATATATCTACTTTAAATCCAACACACATTTAGTTGTGATGGAAGAGTACTAGATAAGAAATATAGGTTACAACGCTAGATTAGAATGAAAGCGAATTTGAGCTTAAAAGTGCTTAAAATATCCTTAACGGGTCAAAATAAGCATACTAGTGAAAACGGGTTTAATTTGTGTAATAAACCTATGATTAGAACCTAATATGGTATATCACATTTATTTGAAGAAGTGTATGAAATATAGGAATCAAATAAATACGTTTGTTTGATAAAATGCATAATCGGGTCAAAATTTGGTATAAAGGGTAATAAGCCGAAGACTTAAAAGTCTTAAATTTTGTTAAGCCGAATGTCGGATTTTAACTCCATATGATGGAGAATCAAATTACAAACACGTAGGAAGAAACGGTAGGTCAAACGGACTAACGAATAGAAAGATACGGAAGTTTTCGTGTCATTAAGCGGCAAATGGAAAAGGCTGGAATGCAGGGGCCACCGTAACTTACGGTGCCACCGTAAGTTACGGTGGAGCTGAACTTGTTACGGTGATTACCACCTGTGTTACGGTGGGAGAACTTTTATTCAAAGGCCACCGTAACTTACGGTGTCCACCGTAAGTTACGGTGGAGGCCAAATTCAAGCATATTGTTTTTGGGTCGAATTATCAATGTTGGATTTACATAATTTCCTCATTATATTAGATATTTAATTATCAAAACTGACTTTTTAGTTGGTTTTGATCACAGGTGAATGTCGAGGGTCCCGGATGAAGATCAAGCATCAAGCAAGAACCGAACACACGTTAGATAAAGCTTCCGCAATGCAATTTCGCAGTTATACTAAAACGATGAATCAAATCACATTACGTTATATCACATTAAATTGTGAAAGTTTTTAGTAATCCTGTATTTCCAATGTATACGTAATCATTAATTATATGATTGTTTTCGCAAAATATACATTAAACCTTAATTATTAAGAACAAGTGTTACAAACACTAATTTACGACGCTTATGGAGCTCGGGTTTTTGAAAACGGGTTTGAAAACGTATCGGGCCGCTTAAAAACGCAAGAGATGGGCTTGTGGGCCCTGGGCCCAAGCCTAATTAAAGTCCTAACTATAAATACCCTCTTTATAGAATTCAAAACCCTAACCCTCACTTTATGTTCAGCCGCTCATTCTATCTCCTTCCCTCTCAAATCTTTTCTCTGCACATTCAAGATCATACACACACCCTAACCTAAAGCTCTCCATCTTCAAGCAAAACCACACACACTTCCAACTTTTCGCATCCATTCTCATAATCATCGACAACCCTTTCTTCCATCCCTTCAAACTGTTTACCACACTCTCCCTACTCTTTAAAGCATAACTCAGCTAATGACGAAGAACCCGCAACACACCGGAGATATACGGGAGTCGCACGGAGAAACAAGACTTACCGGAAAACGCGGAACATTGCCGGAGAAGAAACAAAGTTCGCCGAAACACGAGTCGTCGCCGGTGATACCGGAATTCACGTTGAAGACCGTTTCGCCATCGTTCGAAACCATGTTCGCCGGGAAACCAAACTCGTCGGAGCTCGGGAAGACGACCGGAGAAACCCGCGGAGTTTCTTTCTTTGTTCGGAAAACCGCTCTCATACGTTCGGTTTTTCCCAATCTTTTCCTTGTGCGATAATTCAACGAATTCCCATACGCAACCAATGTGAGTATATTCGACCCCTTTTTACGCTTTATGCACTTTTGGGTGTAACATGTATTAATTAACAAATACACTTTGTACAATCAAACATACGCACTTGTGCATTCCAACGAACACGTTACTCATTATACTTAGGAGGTTTATGCATGATGGCTTCAACTTGTATTTCCATGTCATTTGTTATGTTTGGATTGTTTATGCATGTCAATTTTTAATTTGGGTACCATGCTATTCGTTATGTTTAGATTGTCTATGTATGCTAGTTAGGACGTGAATACAAGTTGCCATGTTGGATTGAAACAAACTTTCGTACTTATACTTTTATTCAAACTTGTATGCTTGCCAATACTTTTGTATTGATCTATGCTTTTAATACATGTTGCAAGATTGATGATGAAAGGAATCTGGTAGGATTGCCTAGAAACACACTTAAACTTTAATACTTGCTGTATCGTACCTTGTTTTCAAACATGTTGTATTTTGTTTCCAAACTTTGTATTAAACCGTCATTAATGAAATGAAATTTTATTTCTTTTTATACTTGACGTAAATATAAATTTGTTATATTCTAGTTCAAGCAATGTAAAAAGTAATTTATTAAATACTTGACACAAATAACGTTATGAAGCCTCTTGCAATCTAGTTTTCGTCTCACTCCGATGTTTCCGCCATCGGTTGGGGTGTGACATCACACATTAATATATATATATATATATGTATAATCATGTTAATGTCTAAATTACTTTTACGATTTTACACGGTTATCTAAAATATTGTTACAACTTTACACCACAATGAGCGGTTCATACTCTTTTTTTATCCATATCTAATGACGTTAATGTCAAGAACGTACTGTATATAACAAAGTCAAACACGTGTAATGTCGTGTACGGGGATCACACGTTAATGTCATCACCGTACACTGTAACCGCAATGCTTATATAGACTACACAAAGTTAGATCGGATATGTCAAAACATGTGTTTTATATGGTTAACGAATCATATAACGTGCCGCCGGCTATAAACAACTAAGGTGTCGCCACAGTAATGCGCGATATATGGCAGTTTTAACGTACCTGTCATTTTTAATTCACGTTTCAACGTAAACGACTCACGTTTTGACATAAATTTTTCTCTCAAACGAGTTTGGTAAAAAATAATACGTTTTTATACTTATTTTGTGTACGTTCGTAAACTGTGTTCGAAAGCGAGTCGGGTCAAATATAATGTGTGTTCATTCGACGAAGACGTAAATTTTTTTTTTGGATAAAGAGTCGAGTCAAATATACACTATAAATGCAAGTTGTTATAACTTTCGACGTCGGCGCAACGCGCGGCAGGTCAAGATCCTAGTATGGTAACAAAATAAAAAACAAGTTAGTATTCATTATTATGTTGAATACTAGTTTTTGTCCCGCCCGTGTTGCTGGGCAATAAGCCAAATATTTCTCTTTCGTAACATGTATGTCTGTACAGAGGGCAAATTCATAATTATATTTTGAACTGGTTCGAAATTATAAATTTAAACTGAGGGCAAAATCATAATTTTGAGCTAGGGGAAATACATAATTTTATTTTGAACTGTGAGCAAAAAAGTAATTTTGAGCTGAGGGCAGAATCGTAATTTTGAGCTAGAGGAAAAAACAACATTTTATAGTGAACTGGGGGAAAAAACGTAATTTTAAACGGAGGGCGAAACCGTAATTTTAAACTGTGAACAAAATTAAAAATGAGTTTTTGAACCGAGGGCAAAAGTGTAATTTTGAGCTAGGGGCAAAATTATAATTTTATTTTGAGCTGAGGGAGAAAACGTAATTTTAAACAAAGGACGAAAGCGTAATTTTAAACTGGGAATAAAAGTAAATTAAAAATGGGTTGATCCAATAGGGAAGTGCCAAGCAAGCTGCCTGTGTAACACCCCGAAAACGTAAAACTTTATATTAGAATTATAAAGTGTAAAATAAAGGAGAAATAAGCTAACTAGGATAAATAACCCGGTTAGTTAGGATTCTTGCAATAACACATGAATGAGGTAAAAAGCCTAAATTATAAACCCAATTGAAAGTTGAGGGGCCTATGTTGTTAAAAATAAAACTTAATTACATAAAACAAAAAAAAAAAAACAAACTCACTTTTTGTGAGGTCTGGTTCGATCAGAAGCAGGGAAGGGCGACCCCCATCCTCCAAAACCCTAACATTCACAAAAGCCACAAATTGAAGGCTTAAATCATGTCCAAATCGATTTTCAAGCATAAATTAATGATCACCTAGTCGAAGGGATCATAAGGTATGTAAAATCTTGAAGTTTTGATTCATCTCAAGTTCTAGGTTAATTATGAAAGATCGAAATTTAGCTTGATTGTGTCATGCATGAATGTAATTAGAAGAGATATGGTGTCTAGGGATGAACCCTAGGTGAAATCTTGTTAAAAGATTTCATGATAATTATAGAGTTTATAACCACCATTGTAGGTGATTAATAAACTTGAAGAAAACTTGATAAGCCTTAGAATTGTGATCTCGTTCTAACACAAATCTGAAATTTGATGTTAAGATATATGTAGAGTTGACTAAGTAAAGTTAGTTTAGATGATAATTACAAGTCATGAACTTGGTTTTGTTTATATAAAAATCTGACCCGCTAGGTGTTTGATGGAACGCCTAAGTGAGGGTTAAAATGTTAAAAGTTGGGTAAAAACGCAGATTTGATTATTGTAGCAAATCATGCGTTAAAGTTTGTGAAAGAGTTCTAAACTTATTGTGAATTGAACTCTTTAGGCAAGGAATCCGGAACGTCAAGCGGACAAGCCGGAGGTGATACACGCTTGAAAGGTGTGCTTTAAAGGTACGTAACTTCGGTTTCGTTACATTATGCATAAACAATAGTCGTAGAAATGTTTAATGAGAATGTAGTGTCAATTGCGAGTTGGTATGTCATAGAAGTGACGAAGTTCACTCGACAAACAAACGGGTCAAATAGTTAATTAGAATTGTTGATTGATAATGTTGTTTAATTATGTGAGTATGTAACTTGACCCGTTACATTAATCGAATTGTTGTTAAATTGTGTGTAATTACATTGTAGGATAGTTATGGTGTTGATTGTAGCGACCATGATCGCTACTTGTGTTAATAGGCATTAGAATTGATAGGGAACCGTTTGGTAGTCATCATATTGGAGATTTTCCACAAGATGAGCTAACGGGTCGGATAATTGTGTAAAACGCAGCATTTGTGTTTTAATTGGATAACAATGGTGATATCAATCATTAACGCATTGAACCATGGAAATTGGTAAGGAAATGTGAGTGGTATTAAGCCCCGGATGATGGGCATAAGGCACCATAAACTTATTAGTAAATGGTAAAAATGGGTAAAGTTAGAATGGGTCGAATAAATGATAGTCTAGTAACTTTTAGCCGCATGATCGGTGAGTCAAAGATCGGTATGATAGTCGAAATGAACATGTCCGTAATGAATTTACAGACATATAGGGAAGAAATAGCTTAAAACGGCATGCGGATTTGGGTGAAATCAATAAAATAGTTAAATGGCAAAGTTACAGAGCCCACCGTAAATTACGGTCTCCACCGTAATTTACGATGGAAAACAAAAGTCTTACGGTGGATCCCTACTGATTTACGGCAGACCAAAACAATTTACTGTCTACCGTAATTTACGGTAGATACCGTAAATTACGGTAGAGCCCAGAAAACTTTGTATTTTATTTAAATTTCGATGTTGGGATTCGTTTACATGTACTATATTAATGTCAAAACTAATGTTTTTAGTGGTTTTGACCCTAGGTGATTATGCGGATCTTACGGATGGCGGTCAAGCAAGTTTTGAAGAACCGAACACACTTAGAAGCTTCCGCGATATATATAACTTTAATAGACGATGTTTTTGGGAATGTAAACAAATTGCTAAACAGCTTTGGAATGTTTCGAATTAGTCGTTAGTTGACTAATGTTTTGCTACTTTGAATCTTAATTATGGAACTTATGTTATAACTTAGATATTTTTTATATAAAATGGTATGAATTATTATTAAATTCAAGTGAAATTAGACGGGTGTTACAGCCTGACACTATTACCTCAAGTTAAAACAACATTTTATTTTGAACTGGGGGGCGAAAACGTAATTTTAAACGGAGGGCGAAATCGTAATTTTAAACTGGGAACAAAACGAAAAATTAGTTTTTTGAACCGAGGGCAAAAGCGTAATTTTGAGATAGGGGCAAAAGTATAATTTTTTTTATATGGAGATAAAAACGTAATTTTAAATGAATGACGAAAGCGTAATTTTAAACTGAAAATAAAATTAAATTAAAAATAAGTTGATCTAACAGGGAAGACACTATTCCCTCAAGTCCTCAACTAGGAAATATGTAGGAAACTAGTTTTTGCCCCGCCCGCGTTGCGGGGCAATAAGCAAAATATTTCTCTCTCACAACATGTATGTCTGTACAGAGGGCAAAATCGTTATTATATTTTAAACTGGAGACGAAATCATAATTTTAAACTGAGAGCAAAATCATAATTTTGAGCTAGGGGAAAACATGATTTTATTTTGAACTGTGGGCGAAAACGTAATTTTGAGCTAAGGGCATAATCGTAATTTTGAGCTAGTGGAAAAAACAACATTTTATTTTTAACTGGGGGCAAAAACGTAATTTTAAACAGAGGGCGAAACCGTAATTTTAAACTGGAAACAAAATTAAAAATGAGTTTTTGAACCGAGGACAAAAGCGTAATTTTAAGCTAAGGCAAAATTATAATTTTATTTTGAGCTGTGGGCAAAAAAGTAATTTTAAACAAAGGACGAAATGGTAATTTTAAACTGAGAATAAAATTAAATTAAAAATAAGTTAGTCCAATAGGGAAGTGACAGACAGCTAATAATTTTGAGCTAGGGGGAAAACATAATTTTATTTTGAACTGTGGATAAAAACGTAATTTTGAGCTGAGGGCAAAAGCGTAATTTTGAGCTAGAGGGAAAAACAACATTGTATTTGAACTGGGGAAAAACGTAATTTTAAACTGGGAACAAAATTAAATATGAGTTTTTGAACTGAGGGCAAAAGCGTAATTTTGAGCTAGGGGAAAATTATAATTTTATTTTGAGCCGGGGCAAAAACGTATTTTTAAACGAAGGACGAAAGCGTAATTTTAAACTGGAAATTAAATTAAATAAAAAATGAGTTGATCCAATGGGGGAGTGCTAGGCAGCTGCCTGGCACTATTCCCCTTAGTTTGTAGATGTCTGGCACTATTCCCTTAGGGTATCCGGGGCACTCTCGGGGAGGGTGTTCGGTGACCCCATTCCCCGATCGGGAACACCGCCGCCATCACCACGGGGACCCGAATCGGGGAGGGGTTTCGGTGGGGAGACACCGCGATGAAATGGCACATTGATCGAGGATAGACGTTGGCAACGGTCGTTTTAAAAAAAAAAAAAAAATTCAATTTTAACAATATAAATAACCAACTTAAACTCACTCTCAAATAATTTTTTTACCACACCCACCACTCTCAAATTCACTCTAAAAAATCTATCAAATACAACACAAAATGGATTCCAAGTTCCCGTTTTTTTCTCCCCTACCCGACTTTCCCGACGATGAAGGTTCTCCGTCAAACGATAGTAGTTTAATTTTCTTCCAAAATCTCATTCAACAAACGGAGATACTAGACACGACATCGTCTAGTAAAAAAAAATTGTCCGTCGAGATCGTGTGGGTGGCCACGAAACACTCATGGCCGATTATTTTGTAGAAAATCCAAAATTTAATGCCGATATTTTTCGTCAGAGGTTTCGTATGTCCAATTCTTTGTTCCTAAAAATTGTTAGTGACGTCGAAGCGAACAACGAGTGGTTTCAAGAGGGCTTGGACGGGAGAATGAAGAAAAGTTTGTTTTTATATTTTTTTAGTTTGAATGTAATTTTTATTTTTCTAGTTTAAATGTAATTTTTATTTTTAATTTAATGAAATGTCTTTTATTAAATTTTTATTAATATTTTTTTAATTTATAAACATGCTAATTTTACAACAAATTAAAAAAAAAACACAAGTCCCGTAAGAGGGGAGTGCCGTCATCAAATTGGGGTGTTAGGGAAGTTTAAGAGGGGAGTTGACGTGACATATGCTGATTGGTAATACGTAAGAAAAGGGACTCCCCTCTTAGGGGACTCCCTGTTAGGGGAGTGCCCTCCCACCCTTACTTAGGTAATTATGTTCTCTCACACACCGACCCAGTTGACATTTTTAAATAATAAAACATACCCATACTCCCATCATCTTCATCTTCTTCCTTACATAATCGCAATCAAATTCCATAATTCAACATTTCAACTAACAAAATTTCATCATCTTCTTCACCTTCATCCCCAACCATGTCCTCTGCAACAACCCCCAATACGGTCAACAACCATGTTGACGACGAACAACCCACCACCCGCAGAATCCGCCACCTGTCCCTCCACCTCAACCCACCCTTCACCCACAACCACAACCACCAGATTGAGCTCGGAGCGTGCTCTTCACGCTCCAAGGTGGACGTGAACGCCGGCCAACTCTCATCCTACTTGCGTGGGAAACACCGTGACGTGCAAGAAAGGGTTTTTGCCTATTTCAATTCGAGACCTGATCTGCAAACCCCGATTGAGATCTTGAAGGATGATTATCGGGAACTTTGTATGCGACAGCTAGTTGGGATTGTTAGAGAGGCTGGGATTAGACCCTTTGGATATGTTGTTGATGATCCTGTTAAGTATTTTGCCATTATTGAAGCTGTTGGGAGTGTTGATATGTCCTTGGGGATCAAATTGGGCGTTCAGTACAGGTCTTTCTTTAACTCCTCCACTCCAATTGGCTTTTATTTCTTGTTTATGTTCAATTGGATTTAGTGAAGAATTCTGATTTAGGGTTTGGATTATTTGGGGAGGGGGGTCTTGTAGAAAACTGAAAAAAAAAACTGATTTAACCGAACCGAAATTTATGGTTCAGTTTCGGTTTTGCATTTAGTTGTTGAATATTGTTAATCTGTATTAAAGGTTTGGCTGCTTGAGTTTAAATGTGTTAGGTGTGTGCAGTTTATGGGGTGGCTCAGTGCTAAACTTGGGTACCAAGAAACATAGGGATAAGTACTTTGAAGGTATTGACAATTTGGAGTATCTTGGTTGTTTTGCCATGACAGAGCTTCACCATGGTATGGTTTTGATCTTATCTTGTGTTTGTTTTTTTTAGTAAATTATTGGTTATGTAATGGGCTACTTTTAATCTGCTCAACCCGTTTCCCTTCTAGTCAAGGTTGTAAGTTTACGTGTCTGACCGGTTAGCGTAATAGTAACTCCCGAACGGCCAAACCGTTAAAACATTGAATTTGTTAGTATAATAATTTTGATGATAAGATGGGCTACCTTTAATCTGCTCGACCCGTTTGACCCATTTCCCTTCTAGTTAAGTTTTAAAGTATGCATGTCTGACCCGTTAGCTTTATAAGTAAGGCTCGAACCAACCATCAAAGCATAAAATTTGATAAAATAATAGTTGATTATGTAATGGGCTGCTTTTAATCTGCTTAACCTGTTTAAACTATTTCCTTTCTAGTCAACTTTTAAAGTTTTCCTGTCTGACCCGTTAGCTTAAAAGTATGGCTTGAACCAGCCATTAAAACAAAAAAAAGCTGTCAAAATAATAAATGATTATCCCGTTAGTTTAAACGTAAGGCCCAAATCAGCCATTAGAACATAACAGTTTGTTAATAACGAAAGCTAACAAGCTCCCTTTTGACTGCATGTCTTTAAGGTTCAAATGTTCAAGGCATCCAAACTATTGCTACCTTCGATCCCGTAACAGACGAGTTTATTATCACCACCCCGAATGATGGAGCCATAAAATGGTGGATTGGGAATGCTGCAGTTCATGGTAAATTTGCAACGGTTTTTGCTAAACTAATGTTACCCGCACACGACAAAAATGCTTTGTCTGATATGGGTGTTCATGCTTTTATCGTTCCAATTCGGGATCTAAAAACCCACAAAACACTTCCCGGAGTTGAAATAAATGATTGCGGTCATAAAGTAGGTCTAAATGGTGTAGATAATGGTGCTTTAAGATTCCGTGATGTTAGAATTCCACGAGAAAATCTTCTTAACCGATTTGGAGATGTGTCAAGAGATGGAAAATACACAAGTCCCCTTCCAACTATAAATAAACGATTTGCAGCCACGTTAGGTGAGCTTGTAGGTGGACGGGTCGGGCTTGCTTATTCTTCAGTTGGTGTACTCAAAATAGCTGCCACTATTGCTATTAGATACTCGTTACTTAGACAACAATTCGGGCCTCCAAAACAACCAGAAATTAGCATTCTTGATTATCAATCTCAACAACATAAGTTGATGCCAATGTTAGCCTCCACTTACGCCTTTCATTTTGCAACCGTGCATTTGATTGAAAAATATGCTCAAATGAAGAAAACCCATGATGAACAATTGGTGGCGGATGTTCATGCACTTTCGGCTGGACTCAAATCTTATGTGACTTCTTATACGGCTAAGTCATTAAGCATCTGCAGGGAAGCTTGTGGGGGCCACGGTTATGCTGCTGTTAATCGGTTTGGCAGTTTGAGGAACGATCATGATATTTTTCAAACATTTGAAGGGGACAACACTGTTCTTTTGCAGCAGGTATGGTTTCCTTAAACGGTCAACATATGTTGTGGTTTGACTTTTTAGCTAAAAAAGCATTGATTTTTTTTTAAATTTAGGTGGCTGGTGATCTGTTGAAGCAATACCAGGAGAAGTTCCGTGGTGGGACAATTGCCGCTACATGGAGTTACTTGAGAGAGTCGATGAACACGTATCTTTCTCAGCCCAATCCCGTGACCGCCAGGTGGGAAGGTGAAGATCATTTACGAGATCCTAAATTCCAGTTGGATGCTTTCCGGGTAATTATCAAATTTCCCCGTGTTTTTGACACTATTAAAATTCTATAATGTTACCTTGTGGACCAAAATCGATATATCAGCATTTCACCAATTCCTTATGAGATTAATGTTATTACGCCTCCGTCACCCGAAAAAGTCAATCTTTTGACTTTTGAATCTCGTGAGATTTGTATTATCGGGTGGTTTTAGAGACATGTGTCGATATTTAGAATAGGGATACTTCATGCATCCCCCTCAAAACTTGGTATAATCATATATCTACCCAACAAAAAATCTGTTTTAATAAAATGGGTATAAAAAGTTAAGTATATTGAACAGGTATATTTGATAGTTACTCTTTTGGTTGGGTAAATCAATATAATGAAAGTTTTTAAGAGTGTATATAAAATTGCCCCTTTTGTTAAACCGCATTTGCAATTCAGAAGATAGTTAACTTGTAAATATATATGTATGGGCGCAGTATCGAACATCAAGATTGCTACAAAGTGCTGCAGTCCGATTAAGGAAGCATACAAAGACTCTTGGAAGCTTTGGTGCATGGAATAGATGCTTAAACCATCTTTTGACACTTGCGGAATCCCACATTGAAACGGTCATTCTTGAAAACTTCATTGAAGCAATTAAGAGGTATCTAAATATATTTGTCAATGTTGTTCATATATATCTTCACCGTCTTAATGTTTTGGTTTATGTTGTCTAATTCAGGTGCCCGGATGCAAATTCTCGAGCTGCTCTCAAGCTTGTTTGTGATCTTTACGCCTTGAATCTCATATGGAGTGATATAGGAACTTATCGTAACGTGGACTATGTTGCTCCTAACAAAGCCAAGGTCAATAGCTTTTGTTACTTAAATAGTTGGATTTTTCTAGGGTGACAATTCCTGACACGACAGCTAAATAATTAGATTTTGAGTTGTTGTATTGAACCCGTTTAATTAAATGGGTCGTGTTCGGGTCGACCTATTTAATTAAATGGGCCCCGTTCGGGTTAAGTCGCCAATTCAAGTTAAACACATTGATCCGTTAACCCATTTATTATAACGCTCCTACATATTTAGCACATTTTCAATTTGGCTAAATAGTTTACAACCCACCAACATGTCAGCGTGTTTGACCCGTTAAGATTAATGGGTTATACACGCATTATTCGTGTTACAGGATTTGAAGTTCTAAACATTGGAATGCAACACCCGTTTTCTTTCTGTTCTGTGTAGGCAATCCACAAGCTGGCGGATTATTTAAGTTTCCAGGTGAAGAACATTGCTAAAGAACTTGTTGACGCCTTTGATTTACCCGATCATGTGACAAGGGCCCCAATCGGCAAGCAGTCACCGGGTGAAGCCTATGCCGAATACACCCAATTTGTTGGCTTCTAGCCATAGAAACCGGATCATACAACTCAGAAAAAGAAGTCTGAAAATAAGAACATAAATGTGGTGAATTTGTTACTTTCTTAGAATTGTTTCGAATGTTATTTTTGTAAAATTACGAAAATAACACTAGACATTATGAAAATGATAGTTTGGTCAAATTATTTGTCTGGGCCCAAATTAGGTTTGATGGTTCTACTGGTCTCATACCATCCTTAGCCAGGAACTGGTGGCTTGGACCAATGCCTGTTAAAGGCTAGTTAGGCATGGTTTGTACCCTGATATCATGTTTTTTAACTATTGTTTTTGTTCTTATCAATCCTACTGTCATTCCTATAGGCGTCAATGCTTGGTCTTTCTTTTTCACTTTGTGTTACCAGCTATAGTCACCCCGCTTGTGCACATATAATGTATATGTATGGACTCTTGAGGGGGCAAAAGTGAAATTGCGCTAATTTTAACATAATTTTACTTTCTTAGAAGTCTTGATGATACGCGCTGAAAAGTTAATACGCTATATGTTAGTTGCATAAGTTGTGTTTATTTGTAATGAATAATTATGGCATTAACTATAGATGTATAACACTCCTATGTCATGCTTATTTTGATGAAACCGAAACTGGACAATATGCTATTCGCAATGGCTGAAACAGAACCATCGGTTATGTCAGTTTTCAGTTATATTTGGACCGGTTATGTTGGTTACTCAGGTATCTATGCTCACCCCAACACAAACCATAATTTATTCCATACACATCTTTGAATGCAGACATGGGTAAGTAAGAAAGAAAAACAATAACAGTTGAAATAATAAAACTATAATTTAATTTTCATATGATGGAAGTTCTAGTTGGTGGTCTATAATTCAAATACAAACTTCCTGCAGTTTCCCCCTTCTCTTTTATATCTTCATACATCTTCCATGATTCTTCACAATAGCTGGTCAAACGATCAAAAACCTTGGTCAAACTCCCATCAATCATGCTTAAATCCCACCCTGCAATCTTCTTCTCCTCTCCATTCTCAATCAAACTCAACTCCTTGTTCTTCATTTCTTCTTCCATCGAAAGCCGACGAATATGACATAACAACTCTTTGATCACATCACTAACTTTCTGCCAAGGCAGAGTTCGAACCCCGGCTGACCAATCACGGCACAATATGAAAATCGGTGGGGCCACAGCCCGCCGAGGAGAAAATGCTCGACGCCCCTTGACCCGTTCCTTTGGTTGAGTGATGCAGTTTTGGAGCCAGTTGTTGATTGCTTCAACATATGATGTGTAGGATTTGACCAGGTCTGAAAAACTTGACCCGAAGCGCTCTACCTCATGTTCCAGCTCAGCAATGATCACTGAGTTCTTGGTCCGTGTTCGTGTTCTTGTATTCTTTTCATAGTTTGCTGTTAGGTATTGAGCATGGTGGCATTCGAGCATCGACTTCCACATTCTCATCATTCTGCGTAATTTAATCACCAAACAGACATACGATAAGTTGTTGGAAAACACTAGATTGGTTGGAGTGTTACAATTACATATTTACATGCTTACCCTTGAATGAGTTCCATGAGTTGAGGTTGTAACTCTTCATCGCGCATTTTTTCAATCCGTTTTGATATGGAATCAACTGTATGCAATGCTACCTTCATACGCGAGTGCAAATCTTTAGCCACAGCTCGGGTTTTATCGATTAAATGAGGTTTGAGATCCTTGGCGAATTGATGTCTAAGTTCATCACACTTTTTTTCATACTCCTTCCTAATACTTTCACTAGCCTGCATATTTTAACAACACAACAATCATAATAAACTTTCGGAAAAAGACATTTGACCCGAAAAGTCAAAATCGACATTTGACCTGAATGGTCAAAGGGGGATTGGTTTACCTTCACTTCATCATAGAGCTTCCTTTCCCAAGCATACAATCTGTCAAGAGTTGAGGAATGGCTTCCTGCTATCATGCAAAACTCTTCTATGAAATTGTTTTCGTTATCGTTATCTTCGTTTGATGGTGGGCCCGGAAGACGCAACAACGATGAATTTGTAGACATTGACCGCTTCCATGTAATGACTTTTTTTCTTTGTTGAGGTTCTACAATTGAAAAAACCGGTTACATTCGTAAGATGTTTGTTGGAGTCCTATTTCATTTAATATCCTTGGGATCATGCTTGACATATGTGCCATGTATTCAGGAGAACACAACATTCGGGACAAGTATTCAAACGCGACACAAATTACACACGAAACTACCAAACTTACCATGTAAATCAAGCGGGTTTTCCCCTCGAAAACAAGTCAGAAGCGAGGAAGATGATCTAGTTGAGCCACCTGAATCAAACAAACATCTTAAATCACAAAACAATCATACAATTAAACCTTATAACCATCTTACAAAACACGACATACCATTCGCTTCGGAATAGCTAATCTGGATCTGATTCGCCTCAAGCATCCTCGAAACCTCATTCCCCGCTTTCGAACCTCTAACAAACCAATTCTCAACCTCTTTCATCCTCCAAACAAAACCTTTACCCCTATGAAACACAACCTCAGCAGGATCCTCTGTTTCACAACCATCTTTCAACCCACATTGTTCAATCTGACCGCTTTCACAAACCGAATCATCCCCGATCGCTTCACCATCATCTAAACCATCCTCCCCATACCCAATTTGACCCTGTTTCACCGCAACCAACCGGTCTTGACCCATTAACCTAAAGCTCCCATCACTGGGATCAAAATAGTCCCACGAGAACCGCGGTGGTGGAGGTGGTGGCGGTGGCGATGGTGACATTGTTAACGAATCGATGTCGTCTACGTATACCTTACAGCTGTTATTAACAACAGTGGATGGATTAAGATTAACTGTTACAGAACCAACTCCAGATGATTTCATGTAACTTAAGGTTGAATTGTGGGTTGGAGATGGTGGAAGAGAGGATTCCCCTGTTTCTTGTGCTAATTTAGCGAGGGTGATTCCGAGGTTATGAAGTGATTGGATGTAGAGAAGATGGGATGCTGCTAAATTGTAGCGGGAATCGATAGCTTGTTTCATGAAGCGTCTTCGTTGTTTGCATAATCGCAATGGTTGGCAGGAGGGCTCTGTTTTTGAATTGGAAACACCCATTGTTGGAGTTTGATGTTTTGCTTGGGGATGATGATATCTAGTAATTGGTGTGGTTTATACAGGAGGAGGAGGTTTCTAATGAGTTGAGGTTTTGAAGAAAAGTGAGATACAACGAGGAAACATGAATATCTGGGAATCTGATTCACTGGCTTTTTCAAAGTGAGGGTCCATACCTGCACAACACACCTGCTGCTTACTCTATATTTCTAACACCCCGTGTTACATATAGAAATAAAAGTTAAAAGCTTAAGTCAGCACGTATCTATACGCCTCGTATAACTCTATACTAGACGTATAGTCCCTTTATATTAAGCGTATGAGCCTGTACTAAGGTTTTTTTTACGTATACAATTGTTATCATTTTAGCAAATTATAATAAAAAAGTAAGTAATATTTAAAAAAAAAAAACATTGTTAAATATAAGAGTATTAAATTTAGATTTGTTAGCATTAGATTAATAGTTTCTTTATAAAGTATAACTTTGTTAATTAATCGAATGGTACAATACTATACCTATGTTATGCGATGATATACTATACGATACTATACTATACTACATATATACTATACATATAAGTATACTATGAGACCTATACTACTTCTATAAGCCTATATGGCACCTATACTACATTTATACTAATCTAATACTATACTATACGATACATATACTACACCTATAAGCATATACGGTACCTTTACTACACATATAAGCCTACAAAAGCCTATACAGGACATATGCATATACAAGATCTATAGTACACCGATAAGCATGTAAGATGCCTATACATGGCCTATACTCATGGTTGCAGAAATCGGCCTAGGCGGCCGATAGGCGATAGGCTACTGATTAATTTTAAGCTAGTCGGTGGAATTAATCGGTTTTGGTCAAAGTCGGTCGTAGGCGGTCGTAATCGGTGAAAATCGGTCCTAGGCGGTCAAAAATCGGATTAATCGGACTATATTAATCGGTGAAAATCGGTCCTAGGCGGTCAAAATCGGTCAAAATCGAACCATACTATCTGAAACTTGAAGTATTTATGTGAATTTTGAAGTATTATTTTTATATTATTGGGTATATATATATATAATTTTGAAAAAATACATATAAAAATCCCATTCCGATTAATCCTGATTAATCCCGATTAATCCCTAGGCGGTACCTCACCGCCCGACTAGCGCCTAGCGCCTTCTACAACATTGCCTATACTACACCTAAAGCTTATACAAGGCCTATACGACACCAATACTATACTATAAGATACCTATACTATACCTATAAGCTTATACGGGATCTATACTACATCTATAAGCCTATATATGACCTATACTGTAGTATACCATACTATTATAGACTATATGATACTACATGATATAATACTATACAATACGTTAGGATACGATACTACACTATACTAGTCTATACCTATACTAAACCTATGCCACACCTATAGGCCTGTACGAGGTCTATGCGGGAATCTATGGGTTTAAACAAGTAGGGTCGAGCCCGACTAGGCTCGAGCTCAGCTCGTCAAGTTTTTTTGAAACTCGAGCTCGACTCAAGCTATTTTGAGAACAATCTCAAACGAGCTAAAATCTCAGCTCGAACTCGCTTTGATATTACTTAAACGAGCCAAAGCTCGGCTCGAACTCGGCTCATCAATGTTATTAGTTTAAATCACATGGGCCTAAGTTGAAACCGACTTGAGCTTTTTAGGATTTGATTATAATCATCATCATCATTAGAATATATATAAAAAACCTAAACTTTTGATTGGTCTTGTTTAGGCTCGTGAGCTAAACAAGCTTTGTATTTCAGGTTCGAGTTCGTGCTCAAATTCGTTAAGGCTCGCCTCGTAACGGGACCTACCTACAGGCCTATACTACATCTATACTATATATAGTATACTATTAGTGACTATACGATACTACACGAAACTACACGAAACGATATCTATATGTATACTATACTATCCGATACATGTACCAAACCTATACTGCACGATAAATTTTTAAGAACGTTTTTACTTTGAAAATTAATTAAATTTTTATATGAATTTGTTCAAACTATAAATTACTGCATAAAAATATTTGCAAAAAAAAACCCTTCAATACGCCTAGTATAGGCATATACGGGTAGTATATAGGCTCATACGAGGCTTATACGAAGGAAACCTATACGACCAATATAGACCTATACAAGGCGTATAGGTCCAGCCAGCTAGACATGATTTGACACATCAGTTTTTGTTGCAAATTGGAAAAGCCAAATGCCCGCCTTGTGTATACAGGGCGTATCAAGGGTGTGCAAATAAGGAGAAAGGGTGTACGACCCTTTATAATTTGTGTGCACATGTGATGTTATACATTCATATAGGACATTCTATGTTACAATATACACGTGTATGAACATTGTATGTTACTATACACATCAATATAGGATACTAAGATATAAAGGTATACTAATATACGTAAAATGCATCATATAAATTATATCAAATAAGGTATAAAATCAACCTTTTTATGTAGTAATGTTAGAAAAGTACGTTTCTTTGTGTACTTTTGATTTTCAGAATCAAAAGAGTTTAAATGTACAAAATGAACAAATTAACGGAAAAAAGTAACATAAATACAAAAGAAGAGAAAGTGACATGCCATGCCTACCCTCCAAGCTTCACCCCAAGACCAAAACAACAAATCAGAAGACAAGCACGGGGTCGTGCCACCAAGGCATGGGGTCGTTCCCCACTCCAGAGTCCATGAAGAAAAAGACAAATATAAGCAGACAAGAGACACGGGGCCGTGTCCCATGGATACGGGTCGTGGTCAACTCACAGATATGTAAAATCTCCTATAGTACAACAAGTACAAGACCACGGGGTCGTGCCTTTGATACACGGGGCCATGTGTGCATACAGACTGACACAGCTTATTAAATGAAGACAGAAAAGAAGAAGACATGGGGCCGTGCCCCTTGGGCACGGGGCCGTGTGAAAGACATGTTTCCAGCTATAAATAGGGGTGTTTGATTCATTTTCAAGTCATACTTGGAAAACCACTTCTCTCACACCTGCCACCACTCCACCACCACTATACTATCATCACCCGCCACATTCCTTCATCATCCATCTTTAGAGAGTGTGTATTAGTGTCGGGATCCAAGATTGATAGTAAGTGTTTTTTGTCAAACAAAGGCCATACTTGGCGAATCTCTTGCATCACTTGGTGAAGACAAATCTTTTATTTATTAATTTTGATTTCCAAGCTTTGGTTAACTTTTATTTGTGTATCTATTAATGACTTTAATAACTAGTTTTTTATATTGAAAGTGAACTTTATCCTATCATCTCTTCATGTTTTGTTGATTCAATCATTCGAGTCTATATAAAGCACGTTAACTGCCTGGAAGGGGGTTAGAAGGGTGGTTTGGGTAAAGTTCTTGCCTCGTTCAGTGTATAGATCATGCGAGGACTTGATTAAAGCTTATTAGGACTTCTCTTGAGCCAGATAGCATCAAACCGGGAGAAGTAAGAACGGCTTGAATCCCTTATAAATAAATTACTATTAAAACTTTAAACCGGCCTTGCAGGACTGTATCTCTGCTGACTCAGACCAATATGGCCGAGGGTAGTGTTGCCTCCAAAAAAGGGACATGACACTATAAATAAGATAATCTCTTAAAAAAACCCTAAGTGCAGAAATTATCAAATGATACGTAAAAGAAGAGTCGGAACCAAATGATTCTATCTTGTCTATTGTTTCTTTTTAATATTTTAGTTTCTTTCTAATTTTTATTTACTAAACATCTTTTTTCGTAAAAAAATGGTTAGATTAGATGTTGATGATATTCAGGTATTAAAAACTCTTGTGTCCTTGGACGACCTTGGTATCTTACCATCTACTACGCCACAGTGGGTGCACTTGCCCTAACGTGTTGTAGAGAGTGACAGTGTTATATCGTGTTTTATAAATTTAAACCTTGATAAACGAGTAAAAGTGCTAAAAATATATTAAAAATTATAACCACACTCGCATCACGTCATATACAACTTTATAGATATGTCATAGGTGGACTTTGATTGTTAGATTGATGTAGTGGTTAAAGGGCACTGGTTGACATAGAGGAAAACAAGTCAAGTCGAGCTGAACTTGACTAAGCTCACCTCAACTTAGCTCGAGAAATAGATATTTTTATAAATAGTAAGCTAGTTTAGTTTCAGGAGTCAACTCGAGCTTCTGTTTATTTAAGCTTTATTTAATTTAAGTTTTTAACGGGTGGATTGCGAATTGCTAATAATCGAATCTTAAACATGTTAATTCTCTTTTAAAGGAATGTAAGTAATTTTTTTTAAAAGACTTGAAATATTGGTTTTATGAATGTGGGCCATGGTGGATTTATGAAAAAAGTGAGAGGAATCTAACAGGATGACTCATCAACACCACCATTGTTCTTGATCTCATTCTTTCCCACGTACCTTTGTTCTACAAAAAGATATTGATTTAAATACAAAAGTGTATCATAAAAGATTAATGATAAAAGTTATGACTTTATGAATTAATTACATAAACTTAATTAAATCGGTCTTTTGTTTATATTTTTCTAACTTTATAAAATAGAAATTTAATCAGATTTAATTTAACTCATATAAAAATAACCGGTTAAAACAAAGAATGTACTTATTTAATTATAACTGATAATTTTGTTTTTAATTATTCTATTGATTAAGCAATGATTTTACTATTTAATTATTATGAATATAAAGTAAGCTACATGAAAAATGAAATATAATTTATACAAATTTTTACTTTTTCTTGTGCACCACAAACTTTTTGATCTTACTATTTAATTATTATGGAAATAAAGTATGCTAAATGAAAATGAATATAATTTATACACAAATTTTTAATTATTATGAAAATAAAGTATGCTAAATGAAAATGAAAAAAGAAGTCGTGTAACAGCTACTTTTAGTTTCTGGCATTGAATTTTTTTAACGGCAAATTTGGATCACTGACGGACCATTAGAGTATCATCATGTCACCAGCGGAATCATCCGATCATATCCATTTCCACTAGGCATAATGCCTATACACAAATTCAGGAGGAAACCCAATAAATATGAGAAAAACCCTCTTGTGGGTATCAAGTCCAGAACCTATTGGTCCCAAAGTCTTATACCACCATCAAAATACCACTAGACTATAAAGCCATGGACTAGTTTTTGGCATGGATGAGTGTTGGAAATGAGTCTAATTATTACGATATGAGTATATATTAAAAATACTTGGTTTTATATAATTAATTTATACGCCAAAAGTAGGTATCATAGGTATTTACCAACCGGTTTGGTAGCCTCTTAATGACCATTCAGATGTTACCTCTTAATGGTTTAAAACCTCTGAATAAATAAGAGGTAACCTCAAGTCTGAATGGTTAAGAGGTAACCTCTGAATGGTAAATCATCACATGTCACATTTTTCTACATTCTCATTGGTAAAATTCTTAATGGTTCCATTAAGAGGTAGCCTCACATTTTTCTACATTCTCATTGGTAAAATTCTTAATGGTTCCATTAAGAGGTAGCCTCTTAATGACCATTCAGAGGCTACCAAACAGCCCCTAAAGTGTTTGAACATAATTTCCACACTTTTATCCAATAAATAACAATACACATGACTTTCACAATCTTTTAATTATCTAATTCTAGAAGTTATTTATTTTAACGGTTAAAGTCACACCACACATTCATTTGTAAGATTTAAACCCACAATCACTTGGTTGAAGAATACATCACTTTACTATCCGACTAACAATAAATATAAACACACAACTAAAAGACAGTCTTTCTACTAATTATGTTTATTTATTAACCAATGTAAGGTACAAGAGTAAAGTCAGGATGTCTTTATTATAAATAGCCTTAAGATTTTTTCTTATACAAAAAAAAATTGATTTTTTGTTCCACTTAAATTTTAAACATACTTTTCTCTATAATACATGATTATCACAATCTATCTAAACTTACATATCAAAGTGTACTAGTAACATTAACTTGCTAAAACAAAACCTCAACATAAATAAGAGTGTACCATGTTTTAGCAAGTCTTCAACATCTAATAGTAGATGCATTTAATACATCTTCCTTTAGTTTCCTCCTCTTGTGTCTTTTTCCCCACCACTGGACAAATGACAACACATCACACTCATGGCCAACCCATAAACCCTTGTCAATTATCACTTTTGCTTTTTTGAACCTACAATCACAAGGTCCAACTCCTCTTCATCCCATGGCAATGAATATGATCTTGTCTATTTGTTTTCATTTTAGGAACACATTGTAACACTTGATAATTTTTATACATTTCTCAGAGTTTAGGACAAGACATTTTTAATTTATAAGCGGTTAGTACATCCAAAATATATACAAATCCATGTACAAAAACATGTCATTAAAGTAGTTTTAGATAACACATTTGATTTACAAAAATACGTAGGTAGTGTTTGGTATGCAGAAATGAGAGGCGGATCTAATAGATTATTACAAGAGAACGAAAAAAATGTGTTTGGTTGGTTAATGTAATAGAATTACGTTACATAAGGCATTTCATTGTCTCAAATTCATTTCATCCACCCCCTTTTGTTTAATTTATAAGCGGTTAGTACACCCAAAATATAACAAAGTATAATTTAAATTTGACTATATACATATATGTATATTTTCAAATCTTGAATTATACACATGTATATAATCAATTTTAAACTATACATATGTGTATATATGAAAATCATAGGAAAAATGTGTGGTCCAGAATGTTTCTTAAGTTGATTCTCATACGATCCTAACCCTATATGGGTGAGGATCAAATATGAAGTTACTTTTTGCTAGGAAGTATAGGAAGCAATAGGATTAGGACATGTGGCAAAATTTAAAATAAAGAGGAAGATTATTTTAGTCAATCTTATCGTTTTCTTCTTCCTTCTTCTTCCCAGTAACATCAAAACCCACCATTTTCAAAATCCACCATCTTCAACCATTTCTTCACATTCTATCTCAATAATAACTACATTATAGTGCGATTTTCGTCACCAATCAATGATTCAAACACCCGATCAACGTGTTCTTCAGCTTTTTGAAGAAAACTCAGTTTAATTTCATACAAAATCTCATTTTTTTCGGTGATTTTGAAGATAATCACTCGATCCATTCGATTCGATCTCTGATAAGTGTTTCAATCATTCAAATTTCGTCAATCGTTGAAGAAACCGACTTCGATCCATGTAAGAAATTCTTTAATTTCATTTTTATTATCTGGGTTTTTTTATTTAGTCATTGTGTTTTACGATCTTGGCGGGGGTCCGGGGGCAGCGCCCATGGTAGCAGGGTCCCAGGGGCGGCAGCCACTGGCGGGGTCCAAGGGGCAGAGCCCCTGGCTGGGGTTGAGCTGCATTGGTTAAGACAATTCACAGCACAGACAAAACACATTTTTGGTGTCCTGGTTCAATGCGTTTTAGAGAGAACACATTCTTTGGTGTTTTTAGGCCATTGCGTTTTAGAACTAAGACATTTTTATGTGTTTTCTGGCAATTTCGTTTTAGAAAAACACATTTTTGAAGTGTTTTTAGTCATTGCGTTTTAGGTAAAACACATTTTTAGGTGTTTTCAGTCCATTGCGTTTTAGAGATAACACTTTCTTTTGTTTTTTTAGGCCATTGCGTTTTAGAAAAGAGACATTTATAAGTGTTTTCTGACCATTGCGTTTTATAAATAAGACATTTCTTTGTGTTTTTTTGTGTATTGCGTTTTAGGTAAAAACACATTTTTATGTGTTTTCAGTCCATTACGTTTTAGAAAACAGACATTTTAAGTGTTTTCTGGCCATTGCGTTTTAGAAATAAGACATTTGTTTGTGTTTTTGGTGCATTGCGTTTTAGGTAAAACACATTTTTATGTGTTTTCAGTCCATTGCGTTTTAGAAAGTACAATTTCTTTTGTGTTTTTAGGCTATTGCGTTTTAGAAATAAGACATTTCTTTGTGTTTTCTGACCATTGCGTTTTACAAATAAGACATTTCTTTGTGTTTTTGGTGCATTGCGTTTTAGAAAAATCTCATTTTTAGGCTTTTTTTTTCATTGCGTTTTACGCAACTGGGTTTTTTCCATTGCGTTTTACGCAACTGGGTTTTAATTTTTTTTTTCCGAAAATATAGCAATAGTATACTCGTTTTAAAGATAAAAAAACGCTCGTTTTTTGTGCAACTTTTATAAAAAAATAATGTCGTATGAAAGTGTTATTAACGTTTAAAAAATGGGGGAGAATTAGAGGAGAGAGAAACTATTGCCTTGGATTGACTAGAATGCCACTAAACAAACCCACACGCCTCTTTTCTTCCTTTCAATTTCTCTCATTTAATCTTATCCCTTGATTAACTAAATGGATGGTCAAGATTACTTCCTAGCCTTCTTAGCCAAATAAACTTCCTATTATATATAACTAGTAAATAATAAAATAATTAAGCCTGAGAGATACTACCAACAACACTCGAGCTTTGTATCAAGCTTTGTAAATAGACATCGAAACGAGTCAAGCTCAAACTCAAGTTTAGTAACTTAAACAAGCCGATATTAGACTCAACTCTACTCATTCCTTCATACTCTCACATTTAGAAAAGCATGTTTGATTACAATTTCTTTTTCGCTTTTTAAAAAGCCGTAAAATTTAGATAAACTACTTTTCAAAAAGCTAAAACTTTTGATAAACAAAATTACTCAAATGATACCTTTTATTTCTATTTGAGGGTTTATTTGCTCTAGCTAAACTTATTGAATATCTTTTTTCAAAATTTGAGTTCGAGTACAAAAGCTTGTCAAAACTATAATAGTAATAATAACAATAATAAGCAAACAAATAACCTTATTATACAAAAGTTGAAACTTGATGACACATACATAATTAAAGTCCCTCCAAACATCATAAATCGTATCTAACACAATAGAGTAAGATCAAACAAAAACCTTAAAACTTTTTTTTCAACATTCTAATACTTTTGCCAATATACAGAGTTACAACTTACAAATGATCCACAGTTTTATAATTATGCTCAAGATATATAATTATAATAAAAAAAAATATAAAGTTAATAGCAAATCAATGTTTTCTCACGCGGGATGCCAGATACAGTAATTCTTTCAACGATCCGAGTGGATTTAAAAACTTAAAAGGTTCCTTGCAGCAGCCGCATTCAACTTATAACTTTTGCAGCATCAGATCCTTATAAAGGGCCAAATTCTGAAAAAACAAGGCATGATATATCACTTACCCATAAATCACATGACAATATTCTCTCTCTTTATGCATCACCTGATCAAGTTTATGTATTACCAGATTTGCTTAGCTAGACCCGAGTCAAGCGTCACTAAATTAATCATTAAACAGAGATAATTATAAAGACAAACTTACAGGCAGATTAACTATGCAGAAAAGTCCATTTTGGGGCAAATTAGTATAATGGATCGTCTCGGTCACGAATCCATGGAATACTACTATTTGGAGGGGTTTAAAATAATTGATTTATTGACAGTATTGGGTCTCTAAAAACCACCAAAACTTTTTTACACGCACAGACGTGGGATCGTGTGTGAACTCTCTTTTTGTTAGAACCAAGAGAACACACTAGTTTAACGTTTTAACATTAACTATCTTCCAAAAGGTAGGCTTTTGAACATAAAAAATGGTACGAACTTTGCATTTTGGAAAAAGGCCTTGAGTTTTTGAATTTGCTTTAGGCCACCAAAATGGTTGAGCCGGCCCTGATCTTTTACATGTTCATTGTGATGCTAGTGCTAAGTTTGTATATTCAAAGCCATGTTGGTAGCACGAGTTTTTTATGGTTGAAATGAGGTTTGCTCATTCTAGTTACTTCATTAAACTGTTTTAAAAATTGTGGGTGGGTTGGGTAATGGGAAAAATGGTTGAATACATTGCTTCGTTTTCTATATACATTGTGAGGCTTGTTGAAATGTTTTAATGTTATGGGTCGAGTTGGTTACGGGTTTCTTTCTTGATGATTAAAAATAATTACAATTACATAGCTCGTTTCTATATAACTTGACCGTTTTTTAGTTATATTGGTTATATGACGAATTAACGATTAAAAAGGCTATAATAATATGACTATATGAATCTAACAGGGTTCGTTTATTGATGATTAAAAATAATTACAATTACATAGCTCGTTTCTATATAACTTGACCGTTTTTTAGTTATATTGGTTATATGACGAATTAACGATTAAAAAGGCTATAATAATATGACTATATGAATCTAACAGGGTTCGTTTATTGATGATTAAACTGTTTACAGTTATACCAGTTAGGTTAGGTAACGGGTTTCTTTTAGATGATAAAAGTGAAGTAATATAGGCCGGTTCAATAACTTGTTAATTTTAGATTATTAAAATGTTTATAGTTATACGAGTCAGGGTGAGTGAAGGGTTTCATTATAATTTATAATGCTTAATTAAGAGCAAGTAAGTAACTATAAAACTCGAGTCCAGTAATGAGTTATTTGACAATGAAAACGTTTATAATAGATGGAAGGGGTCTATATATAGGTTATACATACATTTATATATGTGTGTGTGTGTGAGTTGTCTTACTGTCTTGTGGTGGGTTTCAATTGTGTGTTGCAATAGCTTTCTTTCTGCAATTAAAAAAAAAATCTTTGATTTTAAATATTTAAACAATGAAGTTGATTTTTTCTGATTTCTTTTGTTTCTTTTTGTATAATATGATAAATAAAAATATATAAATTATGGAAATACTATTTTTGTTTTCCAGTTTCTTTATATTTTTTAAAGCTTCTTTGGTTGTATATTGAGATTGTTCATGCTGTTTTAATAATAAATTGTGTGTATTTCTTTTTATCTTCTTATTTTTGGGTGCTTAAGAATTAACAAATAGAAAATGTTATCTAGAATTAATCTGAAGGTTTTATATAAATACCTCGCACTTCACGTACGCGAAGCTCTCACCTCACGTCTTAGCTTCCGAGACCTGCGTGCCTCGCGTTTTATAAAACTATGCGTGTGTGCTTAGTATGTGTTAATAAGCATCTTGGTTAAAATAGCATGCATCAAGCGCTAGGCGTCTCAGGTGCATCGCTTCTCGTATAGGGCGGCTGCAACTATAAAAGGCCACTGATCATAGTTGTTGATAGCGAATAGCGACAAGTAACGACGGCTATTTTATAAATAGCGATTACACTAGAAAAAGAATTTTGAAAATTTTTATATGTATATTACATCAAAATACCCTTGTATATATGCTATTTTACATGTATATTTAACAAAAACCTATAAATCCAGCTATTTTATAGCTATATCTAATTGCTATTTACATAAAAAAAAAACAATCGCTATTTGTCGCTATGACTCATATAGCGACACTACGTCGCATGGCTACATAGCGTGCTATAGCGGTCACTATAGCCGCTATTAACAACTATGCCACTGATTCTTACTATTAGAAAAAGAGACTATTGATTCTTCCGCGACTGCAACTAACCCTATAAGGTCACACACTTTTCACATTCACATCACAGTCTCCCACTTTACTATCCTAGTGTCATCCATATGTAGAAGATACTGTCGCAAGCTGGAACAGATTGCAAATACTTATTCTCATTTCTTGCCTTGATTCATGCTCTACAATCTCTTAACAACTACCTAAACTAAGCCTAGCATACTTACACATTAATTAAAAAAATAAATAACCTACATATTATCCAAAAAAGATTGTATCATGAACAGATAAATGTCAGATTTGTTACCGAAGTATAAGCATAAACACCAGCCTCCTTTGTTCCTGGAGGACTTCCCCTTCTGATGAATTTTCCATCTTTATAAATGTATAACATCGGCACCCCAGTAGATAGCTCCAAGTTGATTACCTTTTAGAAACAAATAATATTAAACTACTGTAAAAAACATAAAAGCTATCCAGAAAGACAGATTTGTTACCTCTTGAGGACTTAGATTATCAAGATACATGATAATAGACCTCAGGGAATTCGCATGTGCAACAACCATCACATGCTTTCCCGCCATAAGCTGTGGTTCTATCTGTGCAATACAAACATTGTGAGCACCAGATTCTTTCACCAACATTTGGTTGAAAATACAAAAAAGTAATATTACATTTTCTTTAAAGTAGGTAACGGCTCTTTGCAAGCACATTTCTAAGCTTTCACCATTCGGGGGGCGAACTTCATAAGTTCTACGCCACCTTAAAACTTGCTCTTTACCAAATACTTCAGCAGTTTCTTGCTTGTTAAGACCTTGAAGGTCACCATACCTGATACAACAAAACAACAATAGTTTATTTATTAAATTGCTCAGCTATACAACTCTTGTTTACAGATGAGATTAACACAAGATTACATTCTCTCATTTAATTGCCATGCTTTAACAACCGGAATAGACTGATTTTTGGTGTCTTCACTGTAGATTTGATTCCAAATTTCGGCTTCTTCATTCTCTTTGTGAATGATTATAGGAACCTGCAAATTCAAATGCTACTTATTATAACATGTTTCAAATGGACACTGTTATTATGCAAAACAGCATGCTAGTAGAATATTATTTTCAAGAGATATTAGTGAAGCAGAATTGTTACTTCATGGTATCCAGTTTGTTATTAAGGAGCTTAGGAAACTGAAGAAGCTACCTTCTGGCAGCAGTGTTGGGTAAGGGTAAGCATCGCTGTCATTTGAGAACGAACCAATGCTGACGTGTACACAATGTCAAGTGGCATGGTACTGATTCTCTTGCCGGCTTCTATTGCTTCTTCCACACCTTTTTTTGTCAGAGGCACATCAACACAACCAGTGAACAGATTCTTTTCATTCCACATTGATTCTCCGTGGCGAACTATGATCAAATTTGATTCATCTGTCTTACATAGTACACAAGAAAATTTGAAGACAGTCATTTGAGTAATTGAAAATATATCAAGTTACTGTAACTTAAAGGTCTTTTTGCATAAAATAGCAAGATACTATGAACCGATTCCTAATTCTAGCAACCAAATATGAAAATTCTCTAAAATGGCAACATACTTCCATTTTTTTGGCAAAAAAAGTTAGCCGTCTGTTTTCTGTTTCCTCCTTTCCCAAGATTTTTTTTTTTAAACTTTCAGTATTTTTGTACTTTCTTTTAATTAACAAAATAAAAGGTACTTTCTAGCAAGGTTTAAAAGAACGGAAACGAGTTTCAAGGCGTTTTCCCTTCGCCTCACGAGGCGTAAGGCCGATGCGGTATTAATAAATAAATATAAAAATATTATATATTATAAAATAATAATAATACTAACTAATTTCATCATCAGATTCATCAAAATCATCAAAAACACACATAAAAAAGACATGAAATGCTTGAAATTGACACAAAAAGTCAAAAAACATCAAAAACAAGTATCAAAATCCCCTGAGGCGCAGCCTTCTTAGCGCCTTTGCCCCTCTGAGGCGATTAACACTAAAAACCCCTTGAGGTGCGCCTCAAGCGTTTTTTAAAACCATGCTTTCTAGTATTACTAATAGACTATAAACGAAAAAGAAATTCACAGACAAAGACAAGAAGGGGATGTTTCTTTTTTTTTTTTTTTTTCCAAACGGAAAGTATGCAAGTGTTTTAGAAAGTTTTCATAGTTGGTTGCTAGAATTACAAACCGAAACATAATACTGCAACTTCATGCACACATCACTACATTAAACTGAAAAGCATGGAAAAGAAACTAAAGAAACGAAATTGTGCGGTTCTGATTCTGGATTGTCACTCACTTGTCCTAAACGGTTCATAACTGTCGGTCGGTGTAGACGATGTGACTGTATCACAAAGTGCAGAACAATGATTAGCCGTTCCGTTCATCCTTATTTGCAGTTGCCAGTTGGTTCTCGGTAATAACTTACGAAATCCATCACGCTTAAGCAGTAAACTCCAATAAAGTTTTCTTGATGTTGCATTAAAACCCAAATTATCAACATTTGTTTGCAAACAGTTGGCCCCTGTTGCTAATTGACTAGCAGTCAAAGCCATTCTGATCATCATAAGTCAAACACAAATCACATTAACACAGCACTAAAATTACAGTCCTGCAGCATTTATAGATGACTAAGACTAAGTAATTAAACCTAAAACATTTCATATGAACAATTAAAAGTTTGAAACATTGGTAACAGAAGTAGGGATGGATATACTTACGGCTGATCATGCAGAAATGGGAACTAGAATGCAAATGTTGGTCAATTGATCATCGAAATCATAGAGGTCTGGTCAAGATCGCCGTGTAGCAAAAACCTGAGATTCGGAATTTTACTGTATAAATAACTAGGGCTTTGTAAATTCTTTCTTCGTGATAGAGGGTGTTTGGGTTCTTATTTTTTTTTTAAGGGTAAAAGTCCTTTTTACAAGTGTTTGGCTTTCCTTTTGAAGGGCAAAGTCTTTTGGATTTGCCAAAAAGTCAGGATTTCATGACTTATTTTGGCCAAAATTCCTTTTGCAAAAGTTGAAAATAAGCTAAGCCAAACATGCACATAGTTCACCTGATTTGACTATTTTTTTTTTGAACGGCAAATTTGGATCACTTACGGACCACTGGAGTATCATCGTGCCACCAGTAGAACCACTCGATCATATCCATCTCCACTAGGCAATAATGCCTATACACCAATTCAGGAGGAAACCCAATAAATCTGGGAAAACCCCCTTTGTGGGAATCGAACCCATGACCTAATGGTCATAAGCCTTATCCCACTCCCAAGATACCACTAGGCTATAATGCCATGGGTACCTGATTTGACTATTGTCATGTCGTTTGTCGGTATGAGTTTAGGGAAGAGATTTTTTACCGAAATACCGGTGATCATAAACGGTATCGGTAATAGATTTTTTGAAATTCGGTATTGGTAAAAAATGGTATCGGTACTGGTATTTTTCGGTAAATACCAGTATTAATACCGAATTTAATAATGAATTCCAAGGGGTTTTTAGGTTGGATTGAAGATGTGATAAATATGCAAAACGAAAGAGGAAAAGGGAAAATGCAAAGCGATTAGCGAGATTAAACCAATATCAAATTTCTTTTGTTTGGTTATTTTTAATCAATTATGATCCTGTTTTAGATATGATATTTTTTTTGTTTGATTTTTTTACTACTTAATATGTTTACCTTTTGTTTACATTCATCTATATATTATCATAGTTCAGTTAATAATGGATGGATGGGTTGCACATGATATTTTTTTAGGTAACACAATGGATGACACCAAAGCGGTACCAATGTGGTGAAGTACCGAAATACCGGTACCGATACCGGTGCCGTACCGGTACCGAATCTATAAATACGGTACGGTAATCGATATCCACATTTCCTCAATTTCGGTAACGCTATTTACGGTATCGGTACTGGTATCGTACCGATCTCATCCCTAGTAGGAGTTAAGTGCTTTTTATTTTGTAACGAATATGAAGAGTAAATTACAAGTTTTGTCCTTTATGTTTGTCCCAAATTTCAGGCGCTGTCCTTTACCTTTAAAATTGATGAGTTTTGTCCTTAATGTTTCAAAATCTTGCACGTTTTGTCCTTTAGGCCAAACCCAGTTAATTTTTTTTTTGTCAAATCTAGCCATGTGCAAGGCACATAAGGGTACTATTGTCATTTTACCTCCCTGGGGACTACTAAGTAAATAACTTGAATTTCAAAGGACTAATTGTGTATGAAATAGAAAATAAAACATAAATATTGAAAAAAAAAAACAGAAATCTCCTCTCTGACTCTCTCTCCTTCCTCTCCTTTCTCTCTCTTCACCCACTACCACCACCTTCCACCACCACCTCCACCTCCCACCACCAACACCCACCGCCGTCACATCCCATCTCCCACCGCCGTCACATCCCATCTCCCACCGCCACATCCCAAGTAATGAGGACCTCTTCATCTAATTTGTTCCTCACATTCACAACAACATTGTTGTTAGTAGTCGAATTAATCGTAGGGCCTGGAAATTTCCCATTGATAGCGATAACCTAAAAATCCAGATTCAAACAATATTCAAATAACTCAAAAACAACACCATATCTGAAGCTACAAAACCCTAAACGTATCAATCTATAGCATGAATATACTACTTGAAGGGTGAGATCTTTGGCTCTGCTGGAGGTGTCGCCGGTGGCCGGAGAAGTGTCCAGATCGTCGTTTCTCTCTCTCTAGAAAACCCACTTTTATCTTTACTCCATCTTTCTCTATACCAAATTTGTCACATCCCAACCGATGACGGAAACATCGGGATGAGACGAACAAATCGCTCAAAAGCATCATAACACTAATTGTGACAATATAGATTAAATCAAATTTCATAAATGACTAAAATCAAGTACATTGTTTCAAATAAAGATAAATTGCAACAAACATGGTTTATTATTAAAATGGGTATCTAGTCCATCCTAACTTGATTCCTTCATGATCTTGACTATCAACCTGCAACATGTATTAAAATAAAATCAACAAAAATGTTGGCGAGTATACAAGTTTGATACATAGCATAGTAGAATAAAATAGTTTAATGTGCTCATATCCAACGTAAATGACATGATGAAAGTTACTAATACGCTGAGCTAGTGTCACTATATGTTCAAACCCTAGAATACAACGCAATTAACATAGCCTATCCCAAGAGTTTAGCGGGAGGTAAAATAGAATAACTTAACAATACCCAAAAGAATAGCGGGCGGGGCGTTACAACCTATAGCATATGCATAGTACTATAATTGTTAAGGTGGGCTTGTACGAAGTTAATAAGCATATAGACACTAATAGTTTACATAGCATATGAGATTAACAAGCATCAAATCGTTCATAGAATAGCTCCCAAAAGTCTAGCGGGAGTTGAACATGTTTACATGTGGATAGATTATGATTCAAAACTTTCAAGTGTTTAGTGTTTTCACATAGAATACATGTTGCACCCAAAAGTGTTTAAAATAAAAATGGGATCGAGTATACTCACATAATTGCTAAGTCTTCCGATTATCCAAACGTTGACGAGTGTACGAGATTAGAAGGATGGAATGCCGAGGTCACCCTATATGGGCACACGAAAGTGTAAGAGGAATCGGGATTACGACGAAGGATTTGATGTGAAAACTCAAGTATATCTAGTTGATCTGAACGTGTATATATATATATATATATATATATATATGTATGTATGCATTTTATATAGTTAAGTAATGTTTCTAAATTAATTCTTTCAAAAATATTGTTGAAGTGTTGTCAAAATAAATATACGTTTATATTCATTGTTGTAAAAATCATTTGAACTTCGATGCGTTTTCATTAGCGATTAGCCTAAAAAGTACATATATATTTTTAACGAAAATCGGGCAGAGTTTCCTCTGTTTTTGGACGATCCCGACAATACTAGTTGTCGATAACATTGTCAAAATTCAACAATCAACGAAAAAGTACAAGTTTATACAAGTTTTATAAACACAATAAGTTTACAAGTACGGATAATTTAATGTTCTACGATTAAAATGGTCAGTTTATCTAAATATCAATAAATAAAAAAAATATAAAAAAAATTATATATCGCGTCGTTAAGATCTTACCCAACCTCGTGTTTGACTAGTTGACCTGGCGTGACCGAAGGTTGACCAAGTTTGACCCGAAACAGAAACGGGATAGATCCCGAAACCCACGTTGACTCGAACACCCAAACCAGGATCTGAGATGAACCCGAACCAACTCGAACCCGAAGTTACTCTTCGAACCGAATCTGAACCAAAGCTCATCAAACATGAACCGAACCGAAACCCGCGACTGATGTTGAGCTGAACCTGAGTCGAAACCCAGAACTGAACCCGCTGAACCGACCGATGAACTCGAGAAACATTATCAGACTCGGTATGACATAACCATCTTCAATGTGTAAGAAAGTAAAGAAAAAGAAGGGGAAAGTGTTACCGCGAACTCCTCGGACCAAGCACCACCGCCGTCGTCGTCGTCGCACCACCACCTCCGTCTTCGTCATCATTATCAACAATCAATAGCGGCAACGTCTTCATCTTCGTCGTTGCTGTAGCGGCGACGTCGATAGACAGAGGGAGAGCGACGGGTGTGTAACAGGGGTGAGGGTCGGGTGTTTGCAGGTGTGTGAGACGTCGGAACTCGTTGCCAGTCGGAGGGGTGTCGCCGGAGAACCGAATGGCCGGCAGCCGGCTCCTCCTTGGCTGCCGTGTTCGATTGTGAGGATGAAGGTGGAAGCAAGTCTGATTGTTGTGTTCTTCATATATCTTTGAGGTGAGTAGCAGGGATTTGTTTTGGAGAATGTGAAGTCAGACAAAGAGAAGGGTGAGAGGAACTGGTGTGTGTACGTATGCGGCTAGGGTTTGGGGCACCTCTTGTTTTAACTGATCTTAGTATTTTCAGAATTTGCACATTCAGTCCCTGTGGTTTAATTAATTAGGTTAGGTTATGTCATATATATATTAGAAAAAGACTAACTTAACAACGAAAGTGACTAGGTTAACTTGTATTTTCTAACTTTAGTATTCTAACGAGACTAACTTAGTTTATTAAAAAAATAATAAGCTTTTTAAATTGTAAAATTAATTAATTTAATTAATTAAAAAAAATGAAAAGTTAACCATATTTATAACGAATTAAAATAGAGATAAAAGATTTCCGACGATACGACGGATTATAAATTTGGAAAGAGGCAAGTTTCTAAAAATAGCTTTTTAAGACTCGATTTCTAATCAGGAAAGTCATGAAAACGCGGAGCGTTACAGCCTTTAGGAAATTTCGTCCCGAAATTTATTCAAGAGGAAGGCTCGAAAGAGTTTGGGTAAACCGAAGAGGATTATTTAAAATAGAGACTTTGGAGTTTGAGACAACGGAGAATAATTGCGGTATAAGGGTGAACGAACGAATGCGAGTATAAGAATAGCTTAAGTATCGAATAGACGAAGGTAGCATGTTAAGAATGAAGTTTTGTCGGGATAATCGGATATAACGCGTTTGTGAGTTGCTTAAAGTTTGAATTAGGTCCAAAAGGTCTGCAAAACACTGAATTTCTCATGGCACGTTTTACGAAAGTTTAGTAACATGGTGAAAACACTTATATACAGGATGTACCAGCGGCGTATCCACCATGTTTTAACCATATTACGTCCGTCTCGTATTCGGTGTCATGTTACATGCCGTGTCTTACCATACGCAGTAGCACACTCTATGGTTCTCATACGTCCATTACTATAATCCCGTGTGCTACCAATCGTCGCATGATCCGCATAGCTTGTACTAATTGCGTATGAATCAAGGTATACATAAATTTTGAAAATAAGATTGGGTGCGTATAAAAGTGTAGCATATAAGCAAGTTCGCATTCCAAATAGTATAAGACCAACGTAAGCGAATCCCTCGGGTTTCGCTCGCGTATAGGTGCGAAAGTATAAATTTTGAGTATGATGAAAGCATGATCATGGTATAAGTTTAAACATGAATATGCATGCGAGCATAAACACAAAAGCGTGACAAGAGTATGGGCACAAGCATAACGTGTATGAAAAGGGAGTATAAATGTGAGTACAAATTTGAGCATAAACGAATGAATGTGAGTATAATCATAAATCGTATAAATGCGAGCATACATACGAGTATGAGTATAACATAAATCATATAAATGAGAGTATAATTGCGAGTATGAGTATAACATGAATCATAAAAACGTGAGTATAAATGCTAGTACGAGTATAACATAATTCGTATAAGTGAAAGTATAAACACGAGTACGAGTGTGAATACGAGTATAAATGTGAACCCAAAACTTGTGAGTATGAATACGAGTATAGGTATAATTATGTACATGAGATGCGTGAATATGAGTGTGAATATAAGTGTAGGAATAATTGTATAAGTATGAACAAGGGGTATGAACGTGGAGATAAGTGTAAGCATAATCGAATAAATATGAGTAAAACATGATTGTGAATATTAGTGTAACCGTAATTGTATAAGTGTAGGTGTAAGTGAAATGTAAGGGATGGATGTGAATATGACTACAGGTGTAAAACATGTTTAAGTATGTAAAAATGTACGAGTGGAAATGTGAATGTGAACATTAGTATAAACGTAACGAGAGGAATTGAATACAAGTACCAGTATATAATGCATGAATGTGTATATGGGTATGAATATAGATACAACCAAAATTGTATACGTGTGGTTATAAACGCAAATGTATAAATTTTGAATTATAAACATAAATGTGTAAGTATGGATATAAGTGTAGACATAAAAGGTATAGATATGAGTGTAAGAAATAATGATTTTGTTTGTAACATTAATCGGAACTTATGAATTAAAGCGCGCAAGAGATTAAGAAGGTTTGAGTAAGAAAGAGAAGAAAAACGAGTGGTATGCGTGAGATTGTTGTGAGATATTACTAAAACGGGTAAAATGATATGCATATATAATTGTTTGCGCAAAACATGAAGTTAAAATAGATTAAGTTGTTGTTGATGCACAAGAATGTCTGTTGACTGCATCTTCATCAAGTCTTAAATCATGAAAGTCAAGATTGGATCTTAAAAGTCAAAATTAGGGTTTTATGCTTGATTTCGCTTCAATGTACATTGTTAAGTGTTGATTTCGCTTCAAGGGACATTAGGAGATTTCGCTTTAATGTACATGAGGTGATTTCGCTTCAGTGTCACTGACACATAAGCGAAATCAGCCTTAGTATAAATACCATACATGTGTTCGTTCATGGTAACCATTGGAGCGGAATTAGGTCATTAGCTTGGTAGTGAAACTCTGTCAAAATCATTCTAGAAAGCTAATAAAGAGAAGAAATTGAAAGGATAAGCTGTTGTTACTTTGCGTGCATTGATTCCGCCTTTACACGTGAAGATGAACTGCCTTGACTGATCGTTTAGGGTCACGACACGGTCCAACAAGTGGTATCAGAGCTTCAGGACGAGGAGTTCATACTACTACAGCTGAATCTACAAAAATCTCTCATTCCTACTCACTTTCTTTGATACTTTTTCGATTTGAACTGGTTCCTACGGTCGAAATGATCTGATTTTTGAATATAACTTGTAAAATACAGTAATAACAAACCCTAGAAAGTTTCAGGTTATAAAACGGACTAAAACATGGTGAAAATTGGTTAAAAGTTGATTTCGCTCCAGTGGACAAAAGTTGATTTCGCTCCAGTGTACAAAACTTGATTTCGCTTCAACGGACATTATAAGTTAGATTTCGCCCCAGTGTACAAAACTTGATTTCGCTTCAACGAACATCATCTAATTTCGCTCCAACGAACATGTTAATTTCTCTCCAACGAACATGTTAATTTCGCTCCAACGAACATGCTAATTTCGCTCATAAGGACAAAAGCTGATTTCGCTTTAATAGACAATAGCTAATTTCGCTTCAATAGACAAAGTCTAATTTCGCTTCAAGGAACACTTGTGATTTCACTCGAGTGAACAATTGTGATTTCACTCGAGTGAACATTGTTGTTGATTTCGCTTTTGTGTCACTATTAGTGATTTCGCTTCAGTGTCAGTGTTTGTCAAAAATTTCGAAAATTTGTCTAAGTGTTTGTTTGTTTGCAGGTGATTCAAGGCGATTTTGTTTGAGCAGGATAATTTCATTTGAAAGTGATTGACATTGTGAAAATTGTTATCTAAATGGATAGTGATGATGAATATGGTTGTTCCTTTGCAGATGATATTTTTAACAATAATTCAATGGATATTATTGATATTCTTGCCGGAAAACAAAATTCTAGAAAATCATTTTCAATAAACAAGGATTCAAAAATTGTTGATTCAAAAATTGTTGTGGATAAAATAGAAAAGAGTTTTGAAGTTAGTTCTGAAAAAGATGAAAAAGTTTCAGAAGTTATTTCAGAAAAAGTTCCAGTTTTTGATCATTCATACTCATCTGATGAAGAGTGTGATGGTGATAGTAAAGAACTTGAGAAACTTGAGTTTTATAAACAGTTATTTTCATCTGAAATGGTTAATGATTCTTTTGCAGAACAAATTGACGAGCTCAAGAATAAACTTGCTGCGAAAAAGATGAATCAAAAGGCAGCAGATGTTGAAGAAATTGAAGAAATTAAGAAAGAAGCTGTTACGGAAAAACACCAGGTTTTTGAAGAAGTAATTTCAAAGAAAGAAGAATCTGAAAAGTCTGTATCTGAGAAATCTGAACCAGTGATTAAGAAAGAGGTTGTTCAGAAAGAGAAGAAACAAATTGAAGATATTCAGACTTTGAAAGCTGAAATGAAAGCTGATGATGAACATATTTTGGAATTGCGCTTAAACTGTGAAAAACTGAAAACTGAAAATGTCAAACTGTTGAGTGATGTGGACAGTTTAACATTGGAAAACAAAGGTTTGAAAGAAAAAGAAAAAGATTTTCAAAATCAAATCAAGATTTTAGAAGATGAGAGAGATATTTTTGGTAAAGATAATCTTGGAAAACAAATTGAAATCAATTCTCATCTTGCTAAAATCATTCAGCTTGAAAAAGAAGCTGAAAAAGCTCGGATTAAAATCAACGAGCTTGAGAATAAATTGAAAGGTTTTGAGAATTCTACTTCACATGTTTGTCCAAAACCGATCAATTCTGTTCCAATAAGTGACAATGTCACAAATTTTGACAAAGTCAAAGTCAAAATTGAAGATTGTGATGAAATATCTGATGATGAAAAAGAAAAGAAAAGAAAAGAAAAGAAAAATATTTTTAGATTTACAAGAAAAATTTAAAAATACTGTTTTGCAATCTACTGAAACAGGTGAATGTTCTAAACAAAAACCTGTTAAGAAGAGTGTAGAACAGAAACAAAAAGATAAAAATTTGAAAAATTCTAAAATTGAAAATAAAAGCTCATCAGATAAGTCATCCAATCATTATCAAAAATCACAAAAATTTAAAAATGAAAACTCACAAAATGTTGGTAATAAGTGGTGCAGGTTTGACCACAGTGCTCAAAAGACAAATCCAGCATTGAAGAGGAGAAATGATTATTACCAAGCCAAACAATGTTATGATTTGAATGTTTGGACAGACAGAAGTGGATGGCACGATAACAGAGTGTGTTACACATGTGGTGTGAGAGGACATATTGCTGTTAACTATCAGAATTGGAATCATGAAACAAGAAGATGCTATAATTGTCATATCAGAGGACATATTGCCAGAGATTGCCCAAGGAGATCGATGGGAAGATCGAGGGTTGAATCTCAGAGAACGGTAAAGAAGCCAGTCAACGTCAAGCCCCATGAACAGAAGGTTCTAAAACCTAAAGTTCAGGATCAGACAATTCAAGAAAAGAAAGTTAAACTTTCAGAGGGGCAGAAAGACAGACTGCGAAAGAAAAGGAAGAAGGCGAGAGAGTATCTCGAGAAAATTTTGTCTTCGGGTTCAAAGGACAGATTGAATAAGAGTTCTGATGAATCGATTCACTCGACTGCAAAACCAAGAAAATCGAATTCTTCAGATGCAAATCTGAGGACAAACAAGAAGAAAAAGAATGTCATTGGCGATGAATCTGGCTCATCCAAGTCAGACAAGCCAAGTTCAGGCAATGAATCTGATTCCACAAAATCAGAGGAGCCACAAGTTGAGGTAAAAAAGGAAGAGACAGTTCTTTTAATGAATGATGAGAATTTTCCACCATTACTAGCCGCAAACCTAAAATCAAAAGGGGTTGATGCTGGAAAAATGTTTAATAGCAATGTTAAACATATTTTTAGCAAGATGGTTGATGGTAAGGAAAAAGGAGTGAAAGAATTTTATGAAGAAAAGAGAAAAGCTCAAAACACACCTAAGGCTGGTCAGGCTTGGGTGTCAAAATCTGTTGGTTGAATTCCTGACTTGCCGGAGCTTCCAGATTGGTAAGTGTGAAGCAGGTATCGGCATCATTCTTGAGAAATTCACAGAATGGTAACTGTGATATTTCGATTTACAAGTGGTAAATCAGGGACATTAAGTTGTACTTGATTTTCTACTAGTGTTTGTTGTTGACAAGGGTCTTAATTGTTAAATCTTTCAAAATGGTTAAAGAAGAACAATGTGATGAAACCCCAAATTTGTGAAATGACACATAAAACTAATTTTCCGGAAAAACCATTTGATTAAAACAAACTTAAGTGTTTTGAAATCTAAATGGGAAAATAGTTTGTTGTCAGGGGGAGTTCTGATTGTTTATGCCAAGTGGATGGCGAATTGAAGTGATTTGATATCAGTTTGTCACGTTTCTTGTATAGTCTGTTTTTCAAATTTTCCCAGAAAATCAAAATTGAAACATATTTTGATTTTAGGGGGAGAAAAATTTTAAAAAAATTAGAAAATTTGAAAATGCCAAAAACATTGAAAAGCAAAAATGAGTTTTGTTGTGAAAAAGAGGAAATGATAGTAAATCAGTGAACTATCACAGCATGCTAAAGATATGTAATGTCAAATGTGATAAACGGTCTCACTGATGATGTGTCAGTAGGTTTTTGCACATTTAGTAAATTGTGACGAGATATAAACTTAAATTTCAAACTTGCTTATATCGTGGGTAACATCTCTTGGATATATGGGTAACCCCCGAAATCTTGTTTGAAAGGTCTCGTATTCTGATATACTAGGTTTTTATACTCAGTGATTTCTGGGGTATTATTCCGGGACTTCTGCTGAACGGTGGTTCTGACCTAGTCCTCGAATAATACTTTCTGCAAATGCTTGAAACATAGCATCACCCTCAGCATAAATGATAAGACAATAAAATTGCTTAGCAATGCTATTGTAAAAAAAGATCCTCTAAAGGGGACACACCCAAAAGTTGAGTCATGATCTCTCTGCTGAACGGTAGTTCTGACCTGAGCTCTCATGATTCTTCATAATTTATTAACCCCTTACAGATATCATTTGTGTTATAATTACCTGTAAGACTGAATATTGGGATCTGGATACAGGAGTATATTCTGAGGTGGGATACGCGAATAAGTTTAAGTATCTAAGACATTAAACTCGTATCTCGAAGCAGTTGAAATTTGTGTGAAAATTTAAGTGGATCAGTATACTGACAATCTAAGTGAATCGTTTAAAACTTAACATGTTTAAAGCTTAACGGTGCTAGTGATTTGTATCATAAACTGATATGATCCTCTTACACAAACTCACAAAAATATTATTTGTACATATTTGTTTACTGCATTTCTTTAAACTCAAAATTCAAAAATATTTTCGACGACTGATGTTGAAGAGCTGATATTCAAAATTTCAAGTGCTAAACATGATGAATTGGGTTGGGAGAATATGTTGAAAACTTTGAATGTCATATACAAATGTTTTGAAAGATTGTGTGTTTAGTTAATCAAGGTCATTCATTTGAACTTGATGTAACTAGTATGATTGTTTGTGATAATTGATTTCTACCAGTAAGTTTACTAAATTCAATTGTTATAAATTTGTGAAACTTATGTTGAGGTAGAGGATGTGCAGGTTAACAGGTTGTAAACTTCATTATTCCCAAATGGAAGCTAATTGTTAAAGATTGAACCAGATTTCTCAGATTCTAGCATATCGAGGGGGGGAGTCTGTGAAAGGAGGAGTCTGGATCAACATTCAAAGGGAAGAAAGAAGTTAGAGCCAGGAGGACAAGATCCTGAAACCTGTGAAGATAGAGTGCTTATAATGAGACGACAGAGAGTTAAAGAAAAGACTAAGACTGAAGACTCAGGATCTGAAGACTACGTCAACATCCAAGGGGGAGTCTGTTGATGCACAAGAATGTCTGTTGACTGCATCTTCATCAAGTCTTAAATCATGAAAGTCAAGATTGGATCTTAAAAGTCAAAATTAGGGTTTTATGCTTGATTTCGCTTCAATGTACATTGTTAAGTGTTGATTTCGCTTCAAGGGACATTAGGAGATTTCGCTTTAATGTACATGAGGTGATTTCGCTTCAGTGTCACTGACACATAAGCGAAATCAGCCTTAGTATAAATACCATACATGTGTTCGTTCATGGTAACCATTGGAGCGGAATTAGGTCATTAGCTTGGTAGTGAAACTCTGTCAAAATCATTCTAGAAAGCTAATAAAGAGAAGAAATTGAAAGGATAAGCTGTTGTTACTTTGCGTGCATTGATTCCGCCTTTACACGTGAAAATGAACTGCCTTGACTGATCGTTTAGGGTCACGACACGGTCCAACAGTTGTCATGGAATGTAGAATTTAGTTTGTGAATGTAAGAGAGTATAAAATAGCTATTGGTTACGTAAAACGTACTTTGTAAAAAGAACAGAAAAGCTGCTACGGTTTTAAAAGAGTTTACATAAGTTGAAAATTTGTCGGTCCTTATGAAATTTCCTTGCCCACGTGTTTTGAATTTAATTGACATATCGAGTGAGGTTTTGAAAAGTTCTAGGGATTAACAAGTTCGCATCGTTTTATGTAACTTTGTTTTAGAAAATTCTGAAGTTTACAGATTCTTGTGAGAAAGTTGATCCTTAGAAAAAGGAATTTGGTATATGAACTTAGTGATTGTTGAAAAGCGTCTTTTAATAAAAAAAAATTATTGCTTTTGAGAGAAGTTTTAGTAAATGTTGAATAATAGTTGTAATATTTTATAGGTGTGTGCAAAAAGTTGGTTTGATTCCCAACTAAAATAGAAAATCTCTAGTTTAATAATGATATGTGATGAGCTTGTTTCAATAGTTACGTTGAATACAAAATCTCGTGGGCAATGGATTTGTTAGACCGACTAAGTTGACGAGTAGCATTTCGTGAAATTTTGAATATTGAGGAACAAGCGTCTACGGAAAAGTTACAAATTTCATGTGTGTGAGCTATATGAAAATAGATTGTACGATAAGAAGTTCGTTCATATAAAAAAAGCATTTTGAAATAATTAGGGATTTGACTAATGATAAACGATTTAGATATAAACATGGTCGTGTTTACGTAATATAGTCTATTAAAGAAAGTATTGGTAACGATCACCTAGGTAAGGGAATCGCCCCAAATCCGTTGGTGAGGTCTGTAACAACCCGCACTTTTGTGCGTTGTTACTACTCGTTATACTCGTTACGCCTAGCACTAGAGATTCGGATCATAATGTAACTATATCGTATATATCGCTATTCGAAGGATAATCGCATATTTTCGAAATACAATATTGCTATACTATACACTATTATCACGAACACTAACACTCACGTAGGCATTGAGTGAGGACCTATTCTACCCTCCTCAGTGGCCATGATGTGTCAAACGCAGACAATTAACGCTAACAAAGACTCTCGGGTGAGTGCTATAACTCCAGTCGTCGTGACGATGATGACAATACGAGTAAATGGTACCCCGTCAGTCCTTGTGGCACAACTCGCAATAACGATCACGATGACGTCGAGGGAGGACCTATACTACCCTCCTTGATGGCCGTGAAACGTCGCTTATAATCACATACCCGAAACGAAAACCGATTGTTAATTATCGAAACTTTGAAATATGTATACGTAAATACGACCCTTAGTTATATATATACATATATAATAATAATATAACTTAAATATGGAAAGCACGTACTTCGAAAACTATCAAAACGATCGAAAACGGAGAAATCTATCGCGTCGGGATAGCCATCCGGACGGATGGGCCATCCGGACGGATAGCAATCCGCACGGATGGGCTATCCGCACGGATAAGTCATCCGGATCAGCCACTCCCTTCAGCCTCTTCTGCCTATAAATAGCCCGCCACATCACTGTTCAAGTGATGTGACAGCTCCCACTCGACCAGACACGCTCCAAGACCCTTTTCTCTCGATTCCTCGCGATTCCGGTAAGATTTCAACCTAAAAACTTGTACTTCTATGATCTACACACGATTCTAAATCATTCTATCTTTTAAAACTCAATTTCTAACCATGAAATCTGCTGATTTGAGGCGTTTTGAGGTGATGTCACCAAGAGTTCTTATGAACTTCAAGTTGTGACCTCATCCCACCATAAACGACTCCAATCGGGGTGATTTCCACATATTTTGATAACAAATCTCATCTAGATCTGTGTACCTAGCCAAGGAACTGTGCGATTCCGAGTTAACCAGGAGAAACTGTCAAGAATGGCCAGTTCTGATGGAGCGGGGTGGTTCTCGACTGTTAGAGCGGGTCGGAATTGATGGAAATTCAAGTGGTTAGTGCGAGATTACACTGTCCCGGTAACTCTACACGTATTCCCTCCGATAAACACTCAGAAACAATGTTCAGAATGCGAAGCAGACGTGTCATCCGCACGAATCACATGTCATCCGGACGGACAACATGTCCGCACGGATAACATGTCCGCACGGATAACATGTCATCCGCACGGATAACAAGTCATCCACACGAATACATGTCATCCGCACGGATGAACACCATACGACTGGACCACTCATCATTCAAGCGAATGACCATCCGACCGGATTTCCATCCGATCGGATAATCACTGACACGCACGAATGGCCATCCGGCCGGATTGCCATCCGACCGGATAGTCACTGAACCTTATCACTTCAAACGAATGGTCAATAGTCACCTGTTGTACCCGACACCGTTTAACGCGCTCTCATTCGATCAGGCTAACTCAGACGCAACCCAAATCAAGCTGTGTTTACTTACCGATTACGCACTGTGAGTATACTTGATTTTAATCAAATTTTGGGTGTAACATACGTTTCTAACAAATCGAACTCATCAAACGAAATATTCAATCAATCGAATTATCACTTGCGAATAACTGTTATGCATAGATATACGTGATGCTAGTTGCATATGTGCTAGGGCTTATACTCGCGACGTCCCACCACGACTAGTATAGTACTATTGCGCCCGACGGGGTCTAGTTATGCCATCGTACATTCGAGCATCGAGGACTTAGTTGGTAGTATCAGTTTTGTGAGTATATATGTCGTGTATTACGTTTATGCATGTGGAAATTCGCAGCTCTTTTAATCTATTATGCTATACTTATCAAACCTGTATACTCGACAATACTTTTGTATTGACAAATATTTTAACGTATGTTGCAGGTTAGATCGCAGACTATATCCAATCAAGCTAGGAAGTCTAGAAACTCAACTAAAATCTAGGTTGTCGGATTTGCATTGTTCGAGAGGACAATAAATTTGTGATAACTTATGTGATTGTATTATTTGTTAGTATGGGATAACGAATGTATTAAATATTATCGCAATATAGTTGTTATGGATTCTCTTGAGCAATCTGATTCGCCTAGTGCCGCGCCCCGATGATTCCGCCATCGGTTGGGGTGTGACAGATTGGTATCAGAGCCATAACTATAGGGAATTAGGCCAGACTCGACCTAGTCCGAGTCGACGTCTTAGAAATTGACCTAGTCTATAGTCTAAGTACCAACAGGCCGACTCGTACGAACCAGTAAGGGTTTGTACCGGGCCTATTTGATACTCTCGATCGAAATTGCTAAAAGCTACAACTTTGTGTGAACACCGCGTACCACAGCTTCACACGAAGAAGCCTTTCCTAAGGCTGAAATGCTACTTAGCCTTTCCTAAGGCTGACACAATACACGTGTTTTCGAAAATTCTCGCATAATGAAACAGAGCGATCCAGTCGAGATCAGGTGTGAAAACCAAGAACTCTCGATAGGATTGCTCACTCAGCGCATTTTTCTAGCACGAGAACCTTTCATCGAGTTAGGAGTGACATCCACATCTCGACGAAAGTCTCCATTTTGAAATCTAGTGGAACTCACGAATTTATTCGAAGAGCATAACCACAATTAGGAACGAAACTGTTAAGACAGGGGTGAAACCCGTACCTTAATAAGTCGTTCCACTCTCTATAAACTGGTTTTCAAAAAGCTCTCACCAAGGACTCGACTATCACGATAACTCGAGCCACGCGAGGACTAGGAAGACGAATGCCATGAGCTGCATCCCAGTGGAAGCATGGAGTCTTCTAAGTCAACGCGCGTGCACGAGCTTGTTGAATGTAGTTGGGCTACCTGGGTTAGTCGACGCCTAAACACCCAAGGCACTCTATCATACGACCCGCCAATCTTACAACTGGTTGGAAACTCATTTACGTTTTAAAACTTTACGCGTTATCGATTTCTCGATTTAACGATTTTCACTCCCTGTTTTTATAAACGCACAATTCGCACAACCATCGCAATCTAAAATGAAACCCGAACGTTCGCAACAAAACTAATGCATAATCTATCGCCTTCGCTATCGTTATCTCACCTCGACGCGTCCTCGCTTATTCTAAATCAACCTGTATGTGTATGGTTACAAATTACAAATATATAAATACATATATACATACGTATAAACAAACAAGTCATTGTGTGAGAACTTAGGAACTTCGTGTCTCCTATATGGCTCCTATGTGATTCGCATTACTATTATACTATCGCATCAAGTTTGAACGCGCTCAAATCGCAACGCAAACTCACAAATCATTATGATCGAATCTCACTCCAAATCTCTTTCTGTCTAGATGCCTTCCAACAACTCTACTTCGAGAATGTTAGCAAAGAGACAAGCCAAACGAAGGGGCGAAAAGAGGATTGCGTCACTTGTGACCAGGGAAGTGGTCAAAGTCATTCCTCAGATTGCCACACGAGTGCACTCTCTTATCAACTCTCGAACTTCGGAAGACGATAAGACAGAAGAGTCGCAATCTACATTTCTTTACAAACACTTCAAAGCCTGTGACCCGATGGAATTCACAGGTGAAGGAGGTGTGACACAACTACTCAAGTGGTTCGATTCTATCGAAGTTACCCTTCGTCAAAGTGGGTGTCCCGATAGTTTCCGTACTACTTGCGCTACCGGAGTATTTCAGTCACGAGCACTCGACTGGTGGACCACCGAACGTAACAAACGTGGGATCTCCGCAGCTTACGCTCTCTCTTGGGATGAGCTGAAAGAGCTCCTGAAGAAAGAGTACTGCCCCCCTCACGAAATCCAGAAGCTAGAAAACGAATTTGGGAAGTCAAGCAAACCAAAGGTGACAATGCTGGCTACACCGCAAGGTTCAAACAGCTTAGCATAATCTGCCCAAGTCAAGTCAACACTCCAGAGAAAGCCATCACGAAGTACATTCGTGGCTTGCCTGAGTGTGTGGGTGATTTTGTCAAAGCTGCAAGACCTGCCACTATCGAAGAAACCTACCGCTTAGCAGCAGAAATCAATAACAAACGACTCCTGGAAGGATTATTCTCAAGGAATCCTGTCAAGCAAGCTCATCAAGCAATCTCCGGTAAACCGTCAGGCGAACATGTTGACGAATCTTCTGATGAATCTTCTGAAAAATATGTTGCCGATTCTTCTAACGAATCAGGTAACGATTCTTCCAACGAATCTGCTAACGATTCTTCGGATGGATCTGCTGCCGATTCTTCTGACAAATCTGCCGACGGATCTTCCGACAAATCAGCCAAAGACTCTGCAAGTGAGTCTTCAAACGAATCCTCCAACGACGAAACCTCATCGCAAGACACCGACAAACCCAGCCGCAAGCGAAAGACTTCAAGCCCGAGCTCATCAACCACCGAACTGCTGCAACCGAAACCTCTTCGAACCGTTCCGGTGTTTCCAAAACGAGCCTACACTGGAGCTCATCCTCAGTGTTACTCATGCACCTATCATCATCCAGTTGGGGCTGACTGTCGCTATTGCAATAACTACAACCGTTACGGTCACTTCACCCGCAACTGCCGCATCGAACCGTGAACTTGAGCACAACAACAGCAGCTCCAGCAAAAGTCTTCAGCATCAGACATCTAGCAAGCGTAGGATAAAGTTGTAATGATATGATTTTCGACGTTTATTTCTAAGTTTGAACCTACTCTATTACTCGATGTCGCCACTATGCGTAACATTAACTCTCGTTCTCATTATCCCTATCACACTCTAATCGTCGCACTTAGACTAGAATCACGCACACACTGTGTACTATATCACGAAATAATATGTTTTACCCTCACTACACTATTAGAACGAGGTATGATAAACGTGCAAGGAACAACTAATCACGGGTGCACACGGGATTATTTGGGTCAGTGCACGGAGATGTTAGTGAATTCTAAGGTGCCATAAGCGTTTTGACGAAGTATGACACCAAATCACGGGATCTAAGTAGTAGGGGTCAGGCAAGGTGTGCTTTATCATACTACCAAAGTTCCGTGAAGAAAGTGCCACGTGGAGTTGAACGTTATTAGACCTATTATACTATTGTGATTATTTTCAACACACTACACTCAATCGCAAGGCGTAACAACTGAAATTGCATCATCGCAAGACTTGTCGTAAGTCTGCGAACGCAATGCAATCGCCTCATCGATGGACTCTGGAGAGTCTACCTCGCAGGACAATTGCATCAACGCAAGACTGGTTGTAAGTCTAAAAGCAATCAATCTCATCAAGCACATTAACTCCCACGATGTTGTCGGGTGAGGACCTATTCTACCCTCCTCGATAACCGTGATGCGTCGCAACGTAACGTTAAGCTTATTCGGAACAAAACTCGACTAATCGCAATCGTTTATCATGTGTATCTCGCAATCTCTATCACTTATTATGTGGATCTATATCGTTTGCTGTGTATCAATCTATCGCTATACCATTAGCTGTGATATTCGTGTTAAGTTAGCACGCATGACCTCGCTTCGCGAAATGAAGCTCATATGGTTAAAGCAGGGTGTTTTAGTCATATCAGCGACCTTTCGTGGAAAAAGGCCATGTGGGGTCTAATGTTAGTTAAACTCTGTGGTGTTAATCAATCAAATCGAATCGCATAAACCACGTATACCTCCATCGCTTGCAACGCAACAACTGCCGCTTATCGTAATTCGTTTATCGTCGCCGTCGTTACCAGTGTGGTGTTATGTTATCTGCTTAATCACCAAATCGCTTATCGCATATCGTGTATAGTCTACCACTTATTCGCGTACCGCTTATCGCTCGCTTGGTGTTCATTGCAGACTGTATGGTATTAGTACACATGACATCGCTTCACGAGGCAAAACTAACCTGGTTAATCATGGTGTGTCGCCATGTTAGCAAACTCTCGTGGAAATGTGCCCTGTGGGTTTAATGTGGAATCTAATCGAAAACGCGCTATTCGTTTCTCGCTTATCAACTCACCGGGTTAACCTATTCGATTCTATCTTATGCTCGGTCCGACTTACTACCGATTGGGCCAAGTAAACGCAATTCTATTCGCGTCATATCAGCACACCTGACACTGCCTCACGAAACAGAAATAATATGGGCAAAGCATGGTGGATACGCCGCTGGGACTTCCTATATATAAGTGTTTTAAACATATAAACAAACTTTCGTGGGAAAGTGCCAAGTGGGGCTCAGTGATTAACTACCTTTTGTACTGATTTAAAACGTCTTTTTACGAATTTTTGATTTAAAACCGGTGGACAAGTGAAACTTTCTCACGACGTGGAGTTAACATCGAATCAGCTTAACTCCATGTCCAAGAAAAGTTTCATAAGCCCAGTTTTCCCTAAACTTTTACAACGTCAAAACAAAATCCTTCTTAAGACATTGGTTCGACATCGAATCCCGCTTGAACCCATGTCATAGGAGAGTTTTCGTAACCATGGTTTTCATCTTTGAATTTCGTAAAATGTTTAAAAACTTAAACTTCCTTCCAACATCGGTTAACATCGACTCCGTTGACCTCACGTTAAAAGGAAAATTTTTCAAGATTTTCATCCTAAATTCCTTTTAAATATCTAAAATGAACGTTTCTCATAACGTTGGTTAACGATCGACTCAGTTAATTCTACGTCATGAGAAACCTTCTCAAGTCCTTCAAAATTTCGATCGCATCGAGCTAAAAGATTCTTCACAACACGAGGTACTTTGGAACGCCAACTCGTGGGTTATTATTTTTGTCTTACGTCGCCTTCCCGCTATCACAATCGATCTCTCTTATTCAAAGCACTCTTGCTCGTCAACTCACGGTCAAACCGCTCGCCGTATTGCTACTTGTACAAGATCAACTCTCAGAAGTCTACCTATTGGTTTAATTTCGGGACGAAATTTCCTAAAGTAGGGGAGACTGTAACAACCCGCACTTTTGTGCATTGTTACTACTCGTTATACTCGTTACGCCTAGCACTAGAGATTCGGATCATAATGTAACTATATCGTATATATCGCTATTCGAAGGATAATCGCATATTTTCGAAATACAATATTGCTATACTATACACTATTATCACGAACACTAACACTCACGGAGGCATTGAGTGAGGACCTATTCTACCCTCCTCAGTGGCCGTGATGTGTCGAACGCAGACAATTAACGCTAACAAAGACTCTCGGGTGAGTGCTATAACTCCAGTCGTCGTGACGATGATGACAATACGAGTAAATGGTACCCCGTCAGTCCTTGTGGCACAACTCGCAATAACGATCACGATGACGTCGAGTGAGGACCTATACTACCCTCCTTGATGGCCGAGAAACGTCGCTTATAATCGCATACCCGAAACGAAAACCGATTGTTAATTATCGAAACTTTGAAATATGTATACGTAAATACGACCCTTAGTTATATATATACATATATAATAATAATATAACTTAAATATGGAAAGCACGTACTTTGAAAACTATCAAAACGATCGAAAACGGAGAAATCTATCGCGTCGGGATAGCCATCCGGACGGATAGCCATCCGGACGGATGGGCCATCCGGACCAGCCACTCCCTTCAGCCTCTTCTGCCTATAAATAGCCTGCCACATCACTGTTCAAGTGATGTGACAGCTCCCACTCGACCAGACACGCTCCAAGACCCTTTTCTCTCGATTCCTCACGATTCCGGTAAGATTTCAACCTAAAAACTTGTACTTCTATGATCTACACACGATTCTACATCATTCTATCTTTTAAAACTCAATTTCTAACCATGAAATCTGCTGATTTGAGGCGTTTTGAGGTGATGTCACCAAGAGTTCTTATGAACTTCAAGTTGTGACCTCATCCCACCATAAACGACTCCGATCGGGGTGATTTCCATATATTTTGATAACAAATCTCATCTAGATCTGTGTACCTAGCCAAGGAACTGTGCGATTCCGAGTTAACCACGAGAAACCGTCAAGAACGGCCAGTTCTGATGGAGCGGGGTGGTTCCCGGCCGTTAGAGCGGGTCGGAATTGATGGAAATTCAAGTGGTTAGTGCGAGATTACACTGTCCCGGTAACTCTACACATATTCCCTCCGATAAACACTCAGAAACAGTGTTCAGAATGCGAAGCAGACGTGTCATCCACACGAATCACATGTCATCCGGACGGACAACATGTCCGCACGGACAACATGTCCGCCCGGACAACATGTCCGCACGGACAACATGTCCGCACGGATAACATGTCATCTGCACGGATAACAAGTCATCCGCACGAATACATGTCATCCGCACGGATGAACACCATACGACTGGACCACTCATCATTCAAGCGAATGACCATCCGACCGGATTCCATCCGATCGGATAATCACTGACACGCACGAATGGCCATCCGGCTGGATTGCCATCCGAACGGATAGTCACTGAACCTTATCACTTCAAACGGATGGTCAATAGTCACCTGTTGTACCCGACACCGTTTAACGCGCTCTCATTCGATCAGGCTAACTCAGACGCAACCCAAATCAAGCTGTGTTTACTTACCGATTACGCACTGTGAGTATACTTGATTTTAATCAAATTTTGGGTGTAACATACGTTTCTAACAAATCGAACTCATCAAACGAAATATTCAATCAATCGAATTATCACTTGCGAATAACTGTTATGCATAGATATACGTGATGCTAGTTGCATATGTGCTAGGGCTTATACTCGCGATGTCCCACCACGACTAGTATAGTACTATTGCGCCCGACGGGGTCTAGTTATGCCATCGTACATTCGAGCATCGAGGACTTAGTTGGTAGTATCAGTTTTGTGAGTATATATGTCGTGTATTACGTTTATGCATGTGGAAATTCGCAGCTCTTTTAATCTATTATGCTATACTTATCAAACCTGTATACTCGCCAATACTTTTGTATTGACAAATATTTTAACGTATGTTGCAGGTTAGATCGCAGACTATATCCAATCAAGCTAGGAAGTCTAGAAACTCAACTAAAATCTAGGTTGTCGGATTTGCATTGTTCGAGAGGACAATAAATTTGTGATAACTTATGTGATTGTATTATTTGTTAGTATGGGATAACGAATGTATTAAATATTATCGCAATATAGTTGTTATGGATTCTCTTGAGCAATCTGATTCGCCTAGTGCCGCGCCCCAATGATTCCGCCATCGGTTGGGGTGTGACAAGGTCGTTGTAAGATGAGAAAAGAAGCGGAGTTAATCGTCAAGGTAAGGAAATCACTCCTATCTCGATGATATGTCTCTGCTCGTTGTAATAAAAGCGTAAATAAAATTATGTGAAATCATGCATGCTAATAATGTATAATCGTATGAAAAGTAAGAGTATGATGTTACGCAAAAATGAAATCTCGAAAAATTGTTCAAAATTGACAAAAGATCGAAAATAATAAAGCGTAAGCTAGAATAAAACTTGGAGGGTTCCAAACGGAACATTGACTAACCAAAGTGGTCGAAAGATCTTTTGAAATTAGGAAACATGCTTTGGCCTAATAGGTGGAATACTCTCGCCGATATCTCGGCTAACGGTACTCACCCTTCCAGTTACTACATGTTCCCAATCCATCGAAAATTCGAGACATGGCGGGATATTTGAAAATCAAGGAGTGGAACTAGTCGACAAGGTGCGGGTTTCACCCCTAACTTGACGATTTCGTACCCTAAGTGTGATTGGTTGTCACACCCCAACCGATGGCGGAATCATCGGGGCGCGGCACTAGGCGAATCAGATTGCTCAAGAGAATCCATAACAACTATATTGCGATAATATTTAATACATTCGTTATCCCATACTAACAAATAATACAATCACATAAGTTATCACAGATTTCTTGTCCTCTCGAACAATACAAATCCGACAACCTAGATTTTAGTTGAGTTTCTAGACCTCCTAGCTTGATTTGATATAGTCTGCAATCTAACCTGCAACATACGTTAAAATATTTGTCAATACAAAAGTATTGGCGAGTATACAGGTTTGATATGTATAGCGTAATAAACAAAAGGTGTAGCGAATTTCCATATGCAAGAACGTAACACACGACATATATACTCACAAAGCTGATACTACCAACTAAGTCCTCGATGCTCGAATATGCGATGGCAAACTAGACCCCGTCGGGCGCAATAGTACTATACTAGTCATGGTGGGACGTCGCGAGTATAAGCCCTAGCACATATGCACTAGCATCACGTATATCTATGCATAACAGTTATTTGCAAGTGATAATTCTATTTATTTAATAATTCGTTTGATAAGTTCGATTTGTTAGAAACGTATGTTACACCCAAAATACGATTAAAAGGGGTCAAGTATACTCACAGTGCGTATTTAGCGGGAATACAACTTGATTGGGTCGGTTGCGAGTACGTCTGTGTTAATCATTGAGGGATACAACAAACGATGCATGGTTAAGCGAGAATAGCATTGAAAAGTCAGTCATCTGGTCGGATGGTGCTCACCCATTTGGATGGGCTCATCCGATCGGATGGCATATGGATCTGAGTCGGATGGCTGTCATCCGGTCGGATGACAGACTATCCGGTCGGATTAGTGTTGACTAGTGCGGATTGTAAGTGTTGACTCGTGCGGATTGTCATCCGTTCGAACAAGTGTTGACTCGTGCGGATGGTCATCCGTTCGAACAAGTGTCATCCGTGCGGATTGACATGTTATCCGTGCGGATTGACATGTTATCCGTCCGGATGACATGTATTCCGTGCGGATAACACGTCTGTTTCGCATTCTGAACACTGTTTCTGAGTGTTTACCGGAAGGAATACGTGTAGCGTTACCGGGACAGTGTAATTTCGCACTAATATTTGGAATTCCATCAGTTCCGACCCGCTCTGACGGCCGTGAATCACCCCGCTCCATCAGAACTGGTCGTTCTTGACGGTTTCTCTGGTTTAGCTCGAAATCGCACAGTTCTTTGGTGGAATACATAGATTTAGGTGAGATTTGTTTTCAAAACATGCGGAAATCACCCAGATCTGAGTTGTTTATGGTGGGATGAGGTCACAACTTGAAGTTCATATGAACTTTTGGTGACATCACCTTAAAACACCTCAAATCGGTAGATTTCACGGTTGGAAATTGAGTTTTGAAAGATAGAATGATGTAGAATGGAGTGTAGATCATAGAAGTACAAGTTTCTAGGTTGAAATCTTACCGGAACCGCGAGGAATTGAGAGAAAAGGGTCTTGAAGTGTGTCTGGTCGAGTGGGAGCTGTCACATCACTTGAACAGTGGTGTGGCAGGCTATTTATAGGCGAAAAGAGGAGAAGGGAGTCATAGATCCGGATTGCCCATCCGTCCGGATTGCTGTCCGTCCGGATTGCTATCCGTCCGGATGGCTGTCCGTCCGGATTGCTATCCGTCCGGATGGCTATCCGTCCGGATTGCGATCCGTCTGGATGGCTATCCGTCCGGATGGCTATCCTGACGCGATGAATTTCCTCGTTTTTAATAGTTTTTGAGGTGCGCGCTTCTATAGTTGAGTTATATTATTATTATTATTATATATATATGTATACATCACTAAGGGTCGTATTCACGTATCCATAATCCACAGTTTCGATAATTAACAATCGGTTTTCGTTTGAGTAAGCGATTATTAGCGACGTTTCACAGCCATCAAGGAGGGTACTATAGGTCCTTTCTTGATGTCCTCGTGAATGTTATTGCGTGTAGTGCCACGAAGACTGACGGGGTACCATTCACTCGTATTGTCGTCATCGTCACAACGACTGGAGCTATAGCACTCACCGGAGAGTCCTTGTTAGCGTTAATTGTCTGCGTTTCGACACATCACGACCACCGAGGAGGGTAGAATAGGTCCTCACTCAATGTTATTGTGAGTGTTAGTGTTTGTGATAATAGTGTTGTATAGTGATAATGTATTGCTAAAATATGCGATTATCCTTCGAATAGCGAGGTATGCGATAAAGTTACATTATGATCCGAATCTCTGGTGCTAGGCGTAACGAGTATATCGAGTAGTAACAACGCACAAAAGTGCGGGCTGTTACAGTCTCCCCTTCTTTAGGAAATTGCATCCCGAAATTAATCCAATAGGTAGACTTTTGAGAGTTGATTTAGTATGAGTAGTGATACAACGAGTGATTTGACCGTGAGTTGACAAGCGAGAGCGTTTCGAATAAGAGGAATCAATTGCGATAGCGTAAAGACAAAAGTAGTATCCCACGAGTTGCTGTTACAAAGCACCTCGTGTTGCAAAGAATTCGTTAGTTCGATGCGATTGTAATTTGAAGGACTTGGAAGATTTCTCATGACGTAGGGTTAACTGAGTCGGTCGTTAACCAACGTTACATGAGAGTTTAAGTTTTAAACATTTTAAGGAGTTCAAGATGAAAACCGAGGCTACGAAAACTCTTTTATGGCATGGGTTCAAGCTGAACTCGATGTTGAACCAATGTCTCAAGAAAGTCTTGTTTTTGATATTGCAAAAGGTTTTTAAGGAAAAATTGGACTCATGAAGCTCCCCTTGAACATGGAGTTAAGCTGATTCGATGTTACCTCCACATTGTGAGGAATTTCACTTGTTCCATGGTTTTAATAAAAGTTTTATAAAAATCAGTTTTAACCTTTTGAAAAGGATGATTTAGCATCAAGCCCCACTTGGCACCTTCCCACGAAAGTTCGTTAATATGATTAAAACACTTATATATAGGAAGTACCAGCGGCGTATCCACCATGTTTTGCCCATATTACTTCCGTTTCATGAGGCGGTGTCATGTGGGCTGATATGACACAGATAGAATTTCGCTACCTTGGTCCAATCGATAGGAAGTCGGACCAAGTTGAAGATAGAATTGAATAGGTTAAACAAGCGAGTTGAATTGCAAACGTTGCTATAACAGCGTGCGCGAATAGCCTGGTGACACGAAATGCGTATGCGTCGTGTCTGGTTGGGCGTTGAACGGTAGACGATAAGCGATTAGCACGATGTCGATTAGATTCCACATTGAACCCGCATGGCACGTTTCCACGAGAGTTTGCTAACATGGTGAAACACCATGTTTAACCAGGCTAGTTTTGCCTCGTGAAGCAATGTCATGCGTGTTATTACCACATAGGTTGTACCAAACGAGCGAATAAGCGGTAGATTATACATGACAAGCGATAAGCGATTAGGTGATTTAGCGAATACCGCATCACCATCAATGACGGCGATGATGAACGAGTTACGATGGGTGGCAGTTGTTGCGTTGCAAGCGATGAAGGTATACGCGATTTATGCGGTTCGATTGGATTGATTTGCATCACAGAGGTTAACTGAAATCAGACCCCACGTGGCCTTTTTCCACGAAAGCCCGCCGATATGACTAAAACACCTTGCTTTAATCATATGAGCTTCATCTTGTGAAGCGAGGTCATGTGTGCTAACTTAACACAAACACCACAGATAACGGTAGGCGACCGCGATAGATTGATACACAGCAAGCAATATAGGTTCATATAATAAGCGATAGAGATTGCGAGATACACATGACAAGCGATTAGTCGAGTTTTGTTTCGAATAAGCTTAACGTTACGTTACGTTGCATCACGACTATTGAGGAGGGTAGAATAGGTCCTCACTCAACAATACCGTGAGCGTTTATGTTCTTGATGAGATTCGTTGCAACAGACTTACGACCAGTCTTGCGTCGATGCAATTGTCCTGCGAGGTAGACTCTCCAGAGTCCATCGATGAGGCGATTGCACTGCGTTTGCAGACTTACGACAAGTCTCGCGATGATACGGTTTGTTACACCTTGCGATTGAGTGTAGTGTGTTGAAAATAATCACAATAGTATAATAGGTCTAATAACGTTCAACTCCACGTGGCACTTTCTTCACGGAATTTTGGTAGTATGATAAAGCACACCTTGCTTGACCCCTACTACTTAGATCCCGTGGTTTGGTGTCATACTTCGTCGTAACGCGTGATTAATCGTTAGAATTTACTACGATCTCCGTGCACTGACCCGAATAATCCCGTGTGCACCCGTGATTAATCGTTCCTTGCACGTTTATCGTACCTCGTTCTAAGAGTGTAGTGAGGGTAAAACACATTATTTCGTGATCTAGTATATAGTATGTGTGTGAATCTAGTCTAAGTGCGTCGTCTAGAGTGTGATAGAGAAAACGAAAATAAGAGTTAATGTTACGCATAGTGGCAACATCGAGTAATAGAGTAGGTTCAAAACTTAGAAATTAACGTCGAAAATCGTATCATTACAACGTTATCCTACGCTTGCTAGGTGTTTGATGTTGAAGACTTTTGCTGGAGCTGTTGTTGTTGTACTCAAGTTCGCGGTTTGATGCGGCAGTTGCGGGTGAAGTGACCGTAACAGTTGTAGTTATTGCAATAGCGACAGTCAGCCCCAACCGGATGATGATTGGTACACGAGTAACACTGAGGATGAGCTCCAGTGTAGGCTCGTTTTGGAAACATCGAAACTGCTCGAAGAGGTTCCGGTTGCAGCAGTTCGGTTGTTGTTGAGCTCGAACTTGAAGTCTTTCGTTTGCGGCTGGGTTCGTCGGTGTCTTGCGAAGAGGTGTCGTCGTTGGAGGATTCGTCTGAGGACTCATTTGTAGAGTCTTTGGCTGATTTGTCGGAAGATCCGTTGGCAGATTTATCGGAAGAATCGGCAGCAGATTCGTCCGAAGAATCGTTAGCAGACTCGTTAGAAGAATCGTTAGCAGATTCGTCAGAAGAATCGTTGACAGGATCCCCTGAAGAGTTAATGGCGAATGCTTGATGAGTTTGCTTGACAGGATTCTTTGAGAAGAACCCTTCCATGAGTCGTTTGTTGTTGATTTCTGCGGCTAAGCGATAGGCTTCTTCGATGGTAGCAGGTCTTGCAGCTTCGACAAAATCACCCACACACTCAGGCAAGCCACGGATGTACTTCGCAATGGCCTTTTCTGAAGTGTTGACCTGACCTGGGCATATTATGCTAAGTTGTTTGAACCTTGCGGTGTAGCCGGCATTGTCACCTTTGGTTTGCTTGATTTCCCAAAATTCATTTTCAAGTTTCTGGATTTCGTGGGGAGGGCAATACTCTTTCTTCATAAGCTCTTTCAGCTCATCCTGTCACACCCTGGCTTTTGCGGAAGCGTGGGTTTATTTGGTGTGACTACTTAATACCATAGCAACAATCACAACAATGCTATATGATAAAATACGGGATGTTCATCCATTAAAATAGTTTAGAAAATGCGCAACATATTGTTTTAAAATCTAAATCCCAAAACATATTAAAAAACGTGACTTGTTTGAAATGAGTTCATAAGACTCAACGAAGAACTACCAATAAAACGAGGATTTAAGACATGCAACCCGTCCAGGAATGAGTCGCACTTCCAAAACCCAATGACCCTGGATGACATCCTTATCTAGTACGCATCTAACATGCACCACTTGCCATATCCTATTCATTCCCTGAAATACATGTAATTTGAAAAAGTCAACAAAAAGTTGAGCGAGTTCATGTGTAAGTGTGTATATAAAAGCCTTTAAAATGTCTGTAAAAGTAAAAGTCCCTGGTATGTAGCAATTAAGGAAAAACCTGATCACCATTGGGTTGCAAATCCAATAGTATGTGTGAAATGATGCAGGAAGACTCAAACCTAGCAAATTTGTCTCCGGTATGAAGACATAGTCACCACTATGGGCCGCCCCGGCCTCATGGGTGTGGGCTCACTACACCCAAATAGATCTATCACTCATGTCCCGTGGTCCTACAATGAGGATTAATGGCCTTAAGCGTTGTACCCACCACTCACATGATCGCGTAGTAAAAACCCTCCTTAAGCTAACCATACCATAATAAATGTCTGTATAAGTCTGTAAATGTATGTAACATGTATTTCACCCACGAAATGTAAAACTGAAAATAGTTAAGAGAAAAGGGGGACATGAACTCACTGTAGTGCGTCTTGTACCGAATCTCAAACTCTGTCTGCTACACGACAACCTACACGTACTAATGTCTATTAGACGAACGGGCCGTGCCTTGGCTTAGAGTTTAGTGTTTAGAGTTGGGTTACTTATATTGATTCGCGTGATAAATATTTGTTCGTTCAATGTTCTAGTAAATTCTAGTCTTAGAAGGCAAATATTTACCGAGTGTTAGTAGTTTCGGAAAATTTCGCCATAGCCTCCTTTGTAAATAGAGGTGCCCATGCTTAAGAGCATATTATTTTCTTTTACAAATATCTCGTAGAGTGTTCCCACATAGCCAACCCGACAATCATACATGCAATGCCCTATTTACGTCTTTTCAGCTTTATTAACCAAAACTGGACTGTTTTCGAGTATTTAAATAAAATAGTTAACCTTTTCCAAAAATTCTCAAATTTTTACAGAATGTCATATATAATCCAATATTTATTGTGTAAAATTTTCGGGGACCAGTTTATTACCAATTTTATATAAAAATTCTTTTACCCGACTGCAATCAGATTTGTTACTTTCTGATTGCAGTTTTACGGAAAAATTCACCAAAAATCAATCGTAACTCCGATCGACGAAGTTCCAGTTGGAGGCTCACGGAAACAACAGTGACCACCTACAGTAAAAATCCCATGAGCTGATTCTGCTCAGGTTTCAAGTTTTGACTCCGAATACGACACATTTTTTCAGCAGGAAAATTTCAGCTTGAGCTGCTGTCTTAAAATAATTCTTTAAAAATAGTAAACGACCTTGAAAAATTACGATTTTAGTGCCATTTGTTTGGTTGTTCAAAATTACACAATTTAGACTCCAGAAATTCAGTTTTTCGATTAAAAATGACCCAGTTATAGCCTGTTGAAGTTGGCTGGAAATTTCAATCAGCATGTTTATTTCAGGTTTAATGATTCTAAAAACATATTAACAAGTGTCCTAACCTTGATTTGTTAATAACTTAATGATCAACCATTGTGCATGTATTATCCAAACTCAAACCAACCTGATTTTAACCCCATACAAACTTTTTATGTAGGGTTTTTATGTAGAGTTCCATGTTCATGTTTTAGGGTTCTATTTCTTGTGATTTGAACAAACAAACGTCATGCTTCACATTTTGACTAAAATAAGATGGAACAAGGTGTAGAGACTTACTACTAGCACAAGGCTAGGGTAGAAATCTAGTGAAGATGATGGTGAGAAAAAGTATGGTGAAATGACTAGAACAAGCTCTCTTGAAGTTCCTTCAACCTTGCAACTTCCTTGGATCCTCTTGAAGCTTGAATGGACTTGTATAATGGAGAAGATGAAGATGGTTGAAGTGGGGAGGGGGTGTTCGGTTATATGAACCGAATGGGAGGGAGAGAGAGTGGGTTTGTGTGTGAGTTTAGTTAAAATGATGAGGTTTATTGGAGTTTTAAAGATACAAATCTCATATTCATCATTATAGTAGAGTTTGGCCCAATCAACACACACTGGGACCATGATTAAGTATCTAAATAAAATATGTAAGAGATTTTATAGATATGGTGGGCCCAAGGGGGCTGAATTCGGTTGGGGGGGGGGGGGCTTGAGGTAAAATTTGTTAATTAGAAGGTAAATAATTAGGAGGTTAAGGGTAATTTCCTTGAATAGTGGGTGTATGTCATGTTTCTATAGTGTGTGGGGATTTATTGTGACCATGATTATTTAAGAATAATACAATAATGTTTCTGTCAAAATTTTGGTGTCCCGGGTACTGTCCGGTTGTTCGGTTAAGTATTGTCCCGTTAAAGTGTTAAATTGTACCGTATAGCGTCTTTTATGCATATTTTTGTAACGAAATCATTCCTGGCACTTAGGAAAGTATACAGGGCCACTCTGCTATATTTGTGTATTCTACTGGTATAATAAAATGCTGAATTTTATAAAAGAATGCAGAAATCTGTATTTAACGCATGTTTTAGGCACTTCCAGGCACTATATCTATCCCCTAATGACGCAGTCTTATGGTCCTCACTTCCCTACACTACAAACCAGTGTAGTACTCTATCCCTGGCTCATACTGGCCATGATAATATTGTCTATCTAAGTGCTGGCATTGTCAGCATTATTTCTGAATCAACCGTTTAGTGTGTCAACTGTGTTGGGTGCATCAAGTATGTCACTAATGTAGGTGTGTAATGAATGGAGTGACTGTATAAAATATGATGCATGTATATATGATATAAAATCATAGAGCAGTTTAAATTATCGGTTGTAATCAAGCACAGTCATTAAGCACGTAATTAAGATTAATTAATTTGTACAGTACCAGAAATTTTGAGGGTTGTCACATTCTCCCCCCGTTAAGAAATTTTCGTCCCGAAATTTAAGGTCCTACGCCTAGTTGCAGGGGTCTTAGGAAATAAATGTGGGTACTTGGCCTTCATACGATCCTCACGTTTCCACGTGAATTCTGGCCCATATCTAGCGTTCCATCGAACTTTGACGAGCTTGACACTACTCCGGGGTGTCTTGTTAATTTTCCAATCAGTGACCTCAGCAGGTTCTTCAACAAAGCGGAGTGTGTCGTCGATGTGAACTTCGTCAGCAGGAATGACAACGGTGTGTTGAGTTGGACTCTTTTTCAGGTTCGATACATGGAATGTATCATGAACACCATTGAGTTCAGCAGGCAGGTCCAACTTGTATGCTACAAGCCCAATCCTTTGTAGGATTTTGAAAGGGCCAATGTAACGCGGATTCAACTTCCCACGCCTCCCAAAGCGTGCCACACCCTTCCAGGGTGAAACCTTTAACAAAACCATATCCCCAACTTGATATTCCACGGACTTCCTGTTTGGATTTGCATAGGCTTTTTGTCTGTCGTGAGCTGCCTCAATGCGTTTTCGAATTTGTGCAATCTTGTCTGTCGTCTCTTGGACGATTTCGGGACCAGCGAGCTGCCTATCACCTGCATCAGCCCAGCATAGTGGTGATCGACACTTGCGTCCGTAAAGAGCTTCAAATGGCGCGGCTCTAATACTTGTGTGGTAGCTGTTGTTGTACGAAAATTCGACCAATGGTAAGTGATTATCCCAGCTACCACCTAGATCCATTACACATGCTCTTAGCATGTCCTCCAATGTCTGAATAGTTCTTTCACTTTGGCCATCAATTTGCAGATGAAATGCAGTGCTCAGATTCAACTGGGATCCAAAAGCTTCTTGGAAGGATTGCCAAACCCTTGATACAAATCTCCCATCTCTATCTGAGATAATTGAGAGAGGCACTCCATGACGTGCCACGATCTCTCGCATGTAAATCTCCGCAAGTTTACTCGTGTTGTCTTTTTCTTTGATTGGCAAGAAGTGTGCAGACTTTGTTAGACGGTCTACAATTACCCAGATCGTGCCATGGCCCTTGGGTGTCTTCGGCAGTTTCGTTATGAAGTCCATAGAAATTTGTTCTCATTTCCATTTGGGAATTTCAGGTTGCTGCAGGAGACCTGAAGGTTTTTGGTACTCGACCTTTACCTTGGCGCACGTTAAGCATTTGCTAACATATACCGCCACATCGCCTTTCATCCTTGGCCACCAATAGAAATCCTTAAGATCTTGGTACATTTTATCCGCTCCTAGATGAATTGAGTACCGTGACTTGTGAGCTTCTTCAAAAATGACCTTTCTCAATCCACCTAACAGGGGAACCCAAATCCGTTTCATGAAGCACAAAGTTCCTTTCTCGTTTGGTATCAACTGCTTCTCCATGCCACGGAGGTATTCATCCTCAATATTCATTTCTTTGAGAGCTTCCCTCTGCGCGGCACGAATGCGCAAGGAGAGGTCCGTCTGGATGATCATTTCCAAAGCCCTAACCCTTATGGGCTTGATCCTTTCTTTTCGACTTAGGGCATCGGCGACCACATTCGCCTTCTCTGGATGATACTTGATCTCACAATCGTAGTCATTTAACAGTTCAACCCAGCGTCTTTGCCTCATGTTAAGCTCCTTCTGATTGAATATGTGCTGCAGGCTCTTATGATCAGTGAAGATTGTACACCGCGTGCCGTATAAATAATGTCGCCAGATCTTTAATGCGAACATCACCGCGCCCAGTTCCAAATCATGGGTGGTGTAATTTTTCTCGTGTATCTTCAGTTGGCGTGAGGCATAGGCTATAACTTTCTGGCGTTACATCAACACGCAGCCCAAACCTTGACGCGAGGCGTCACAATATACCACGAAGTCTTCCGTGCCTTCGGGTAGAGATAGAATCGGTGCGTCACAAAGCTTGTTCTTCAACAACTGAAACGCTTCTTCTTGCTTGTCACCCCAATCAAACTTCTTGTCTTTCTGTGTGAGTGTGGTCAGGGGTTGAGCTATCTTTGAAAAATCCTCAATAAACCTTCGATAATAGCCAGCCAAACCTAAGAACTGTCGAATCTCAGTTGGCGTCTTTGGAGTCTCCCAATCCTTGATTGCCTCGATCTTTGTGGGATCAACATGAATTCCATTTCCATTTACCACGTGACCAAGAAACTGGACTTCGCGTAACCAAAACTCACACTTTGAGAACTTAGCGTATAACTTCTCCTTCTTAAGTAGCTCTAGAATGGCTCTTAAGTGTTGTTCGTGTTCATCCTTCGTCTTCGAGTAGATTAGAATGTCATCGATAAATACGATCACAAACTTATCCAGGTACGGCTTGCAGACTCGGTTCATTAGGTCCATGAAAACTGCCGGTGCGTTTGTCAATCCAAACGGCATAACCAAGAACTCATAATGTCCATAACGAGTCCTAAAGGCCGTCTTCGGGATGCTTTCCTCTTGTATCCTTAGTTGATGGTATCCTGAGCGAAGATCGATCTTTGAATAGAAGCTTGAACCCTGTAGCTGATCAAATAGGTCATCAATTCTCGGCAAAGGATATCTGTTCTTGAAAGTCAACTTGTTAAGCTCTCGATAGTCTATACACATACGAAAGCTACCATCCTTCTTTTTAACGAACAGAACCGGAGCTCCCCAAGGCGAGAAGCTTGGTCTGATGAATCCTTTATCCAATAGCTCCTGGAGTTGTGTCGACAACTCCTGCATCTCCGATGGTGCAAGTCTATAGGGTGCCTTGGCTACAGGCGCGGCGCCTGGAACCAAGTCGATGTGGAACTCGACTTGTCGTTGTGGCGGCAACCCTGGCAAGTCTTCTGGAAAGACTTCAGGATATTCTCTTACGATCGGAATGTCTTCAATCCTTGGCTCAGCAGCTTCTTTATCCACGATGTGTGCTAGAAAGGCAACACACCCCTTCCGTAAACACTTTCTAGCCTTCAGACAGCTAATGATTCTCAGCGGCGTATCACGCTTCTCTCCGAGTACTACGATCGTTTCTTCATCTGTCATGGGGATGCGAATGGTCTTTTCGTGACAAACTATCTCGGCCTTGTTGCTCGATAACCAATCCATTCCTACTACCACATCGAATCTTCCCAACTCGACTGGTAGTAAATCTAGCGTAAACTCGTGTCCTCCCAGTTCTATCATACATCCTCTGATGACTTCTCCCATTTCAATTAGTTTCCCATTCGCTAATTCGATCGAGTATAGAACGTCTAATTTACTAGTGGCCAACCCAAGTATATTCTTAAACTCTAACGATATGAAACTATAATCGGCACCAGTATAAAAAAGAACAGATGCAAAGCGTTGGTTTATAGGGAACGTACCGGTGACAACGTTTGGATCTTGGCGCGCGTCCCTCGCACCAATGTTAAAGATTCGGCCTTGCGCCTGATTTAGCTTTGGGCATTCTCTTTTGAAGTGCCCAACGTCACCACAGTTGAAGCATCCTGGCCCTCGGCCATTTCCATTTCCATTCCCTCCTCGATTTCCGTTGGTTCCTCGATTTCCAGCTTGATTGGCGACGTTCCCACGATTACCATTTCCCCTATTATTCCCTTGTGGCCGGTTTCCATTACCACGGTTGTTGTTATTGAAGCCCCTTTGGCCGCCCTGGCCTGATCCAACCCAACATGTTTCCTTTGAATGGCCTGTCTTCCCGCAAGATTCACATTTTCTAAGTCGGCATGGACCGAGGTGATGGAACTGGAAAATACCACACTTGGGCAGAGTGCCCATATAACCCTTTCCTCTGTTTTCCTCACCGGTTTTGGCTCTGGCCGGTGTGCTCGACTCGCCCCTCTTGCTCACATTGCTTGTACCCTGCTTGAAGTTGGAAAACTTTCGTTTGTTATCAGCAGCCGACTCCGCATAAGTCTGTTTCTTCTTGGGTTCAGAGATTGAGAACTTGCCCAACCTTACGGCCTCCTTCGTAAGTGCCACACTAACGTCGATCGCTTCTGTAATTGTTGCCGGTTTGGATGTGGTAACCATACTCAGGATTTGGGGTGCCAATCCCCAGATAAAGCGCTCAATCCATTTGAATTCCGGTGTAACCATATAAGGTACCACATGTGACAAGTCGTGGAATCTCTGAACATATTCCGCGATTTTGGGACCATCCATCTTCAAATGCCAAAACTCAGTCTCTAACTTCTGTATCTCAGCCCGAGAACAATACTTCTTTCGCATCAATTCCTTTAACTCAGCCCATGTCAATGCGTAAGCAGCGGCCTCACCAAGGGTTTGCACTTGCAAGTTCCACCAGGACAGGGTTCCGTCCAAAAATAGCCCAGAAATGTAGGTCACTTGCTGGTCTGGGGCGCACTTGCTCATTCGGAGTACAGACTGCATCTTCTCGGCCCATCTTACAAAAGCAACAGCACCTCCGGTGCCGTCAAAGCTCACAGGCTTGCAGTCTAGGAACTGCTTGTAAGTGCACCCTGCACATACGTTAGAATATACAACTTGTATCAGCGGACGTGCTATAAATATCCAATGTATTGTAATACGTCCAAAACGGCTTAATATTACCATGTGGTGGGTTGTTGCCCTGGTTGTTGTTGATACTTCCGCTCGATCCTGGTTGGGATGCTGCATATTGCGCAATGGCGGCAGCGATGATTGCTTGGAGCTCCGCCTCGTTGGCAGGCATGTTCGTATGGCGTCTTGGAGGCATCCTCTAAAAGGTGATTTCACGTTGGTCAGGTCATAATAGGTAAAAATACGTATGTACTCAACAATATCCACACATAACATCTTATGTTATAAATAAATCAATCACATAACATCTCATGTTATAAATAAATCAACTACATAACATCTCATGTTATAGAACATAAACAAACAGTTTTAACAAAGCATGTAATGAGAATACTGCAATTGGGCTTTTATAAAATCAAGACCACCATACACTGTTTACAAGTTTTCCAAATGTACATACATCCAAAAGAGACTAAGGGTCAAAATGCCCTTGTCTGAACTGTCTAGACAAATACAACAAGCAAAAATCACATAACCAAAGTCATCCTGTCAAAATGTGGTCTCAAAAGGTCTTCATAATCATGGCTCGAGCGATGTCTTCTCACTAGGAGTAGCCTGTCTGTAGAAGATCTGGAATCCCTATTGCCCCGAATATCCCTAAGCTGATGGTGGAGGAGGAGGTGGAGGTGGAGGTGGAGGAAAATGCAAAAAGAGTAAACGTCGCATATGCAGCCAATCCTCCTCCATAGCGCGATGAGATCTCTCTAGCTCCAGCATGCGCCGGGTCAGGGCCTCCTGCTGTATCATAAATGAAACAAGAACATCCTCGGTAGAAGGCCCGACATGATAGGGGTGATATGGATCTGTTGGTGGCATAATAGATGGTGTGGTCCAGAGAAAAGGCTCACCAGATGGAGCAAAAGATGGCACGGCAACTGGTGCGACAGTGGATGCAACAGAAGAAAACTGGGGTAAGACTGGAACAAATGTCGGTATATGACCAACGGGATGTGCTGAAGAACCCTCCCCCGGACGTGAGGGCGGAACAAACTGTAGGAACGAAACAGGAGGGCCTGTGTGATGAGCGTCTGTGGCGTGTGGGAGAAAAAGTGGGGTACCAGATGTATGTGGGTGGGTAGATGGGATATCGAGTTGTGCGGTGACAGGTGCGGTAGGGGGAGTAACTGGGACCACATACGGAGGGTAGTCATCCTCCTCAATCCACCCATTCTGGGTGTCAGCGTATCTCGGGTTGATATGGGTAGCAAACGGTGCCAGGTCATAAAAAATGGGGTCAGGCATGGGCGCTACATCTGGGATCTCAGCAGCTGGTGGTGCAATAACAGGTGCATCAGTGACAGGTGGTGCAACGACTGGTGCATCCTCAGGAATGGGGTCAAGAGCAAGAACGGGCTCGGGAATGATGGGAGCAGGCTGACGATCAACAGGCATAGCAGGATCCTGACCATCCGGGAGAACAGGAGCCTCAGCAGGATGCTCCTCGGGATCCAACTCATCCTCCATATCCGTCTCCTCATCGTAGTTAATACGAGGGAAGTTACCGAATCCCAAGGGTGGGTAAGAGGAAGCTAATGACTCAACGGAGTCTGAGGCTGACGAATCGGAATGAACCTCCATGTCGGGAAGCTCAACCATGGGAATAACGGGGTAACAACTGGGATATCAGCATGCGGAGCATCGTCCTCCATCGGGGCCCCACCATCCCGGTCTCCCTCCGGGGGACCCTCGATGAGTAGATCAATGTCAACACCGGGTAACGCGTCGAGAGGTTGTTCCTCAAAAGGAACTGCAACAAATGGGAGAGGAGCAGGGATCGGAACAAGGGGTAGATCCTCTCCTGGGGGGCCATCAGCTAGGGGTATGTCGTCTCCGAAGTCCGGTAGGGCAAAAGGCTGAAAGTCATCTTCATCGGTGCTCGTGTAGTCTGAAGTGTAAACTTCCGGGTCTGTGGCGATCTCGTCGTCTGAAGTAATGGCCATAGGGTCGCTGGTGTTGGACACTCCACTACCAGAAGATGCCATGGTGTCTGTAACACAGCCACAACATATACACATAAATCAGGTAAGCATGTAAACAAAAGCAATGTAATCATGTATGCATCCTAGTCTTCCCAGACTATCCCTCCCCATTTCTAAGACTGAACTCCCTAGTCTCTCAGACTACCCTGGTCTCTAAGACCAACCTCCCAGTCTCTAAGACTAATTCTTTCCCAATCTCTAAGATTGAACTCCCTCAGTCTCTAAGACCGAACTCCCTCAGTCTCTAAGACCGAAATATAATTTTTGAAAAGTGTATTTGTGCCTTTTTGTTTGTAAAAATGTTTGTGCCCTGGATCTGGACGTTTAGTGCATGCAATGTAAAATGTTTGAAAACATTTTCGTGAGAGCCCTAGTGATCATAGTCTAGACTCGAGAATGAATCCTAGTTCGCTATGATCGAGGCTCTGATACCAAGCTGTCACACCCTGGCTTTTGCGGAAGCTTGGGTTTATTTGGTGTGACTTCTTAATACCATAGCAACAATCACAACAATGCTATATGATAAAATACGGGATGTTCATCCATTAAAATAGTTTAGAAAATGCGCAACATATTGTTTTAAAATCTAAATCCCAAAACATATTACAAAACGTGACTTGTTTGAAATGAGTTCATAAGACTCAACGAAGAACTACCAATAAAACGAGGATTTAAGACATGCAACCCGTCCAAGAATGAGTCGCACTTCCAAAACCCTATGACCCTGGATGACATCCTTATCTAGTACGCAGCTAACATGCACCACTTGCCAGATCCTATTCATTCCCTGAAATACATGTAATTTGAAAAAGTCAACAAAAAGTTGAGCGAGTTCATGTGTAAGTGAGTATATAAAAGCCTTTAAAATGTCTGTAAAAGTAAAAGACCCTGGTATGTAGCAATTAAGGAAAAACCTGATCACCATTGGGTTGCAATCCAATAGTATGTGTGAAATGATGCAGGAAGACTCAAACCTAGCAAATTTGTCTCCGGTATGAAGACATAGTCACCACTATGGGCCGCCCCGGCCTCATGGGTGTGGGCTCGCTACACCCAAATAGATCTATCACTCATGTCCCGTGGTCCTACAATGAGGATTAATGGCCTTAAGCGTTGTACCCACCACTCACATGATCGCGTAGTAAAAACCCTCCTTAAGCTAACCATACCATAATAAATGTCTGTAAATGTCTGTATAAGTCTGTAAATGTCTGTAACATGTATTTCACCCCCGAAGTGTAAAACTGAAAATAGTTAAGAGAAAAGGGGGACATGAACTCACTGTAGTGCGTCTTGTACCGAATCTCAAACTCTGTCTGCTACACGACAACCTACACGTACTAATGTCTATTAGACGAACGGGCCGTGCCTTGGCTTAGAGTTTAGTGTTTAGAGTTGGGTTACTTATATTGATTCGCGTGATAAATATTTGTTCGTTCAATGTTCTAGTAAATTCTAGTCTTAGAAGGCAAATATTTACTAAGTGTTAGAAGTTTTGGAAAATTTCGCCATAGCCTCCTTTGTAAATAGAGGTGCCCATGCTTAAGAGCATATCATTTTCTTTTACAAATATCTCGTAGAGTGTTCCCACATAGCCAACCCGACAATCATACATGCAATGCCCTATTTACGTCTTTTCAGCTTTATTAACCAAAACTGGACTATTTTCGAGTATTTAAATAAAATAGTTAACCTTTTCCAAAAATTCTCAAATTTTTACAGAATATCATATATAATCCAAAATTTATTGTGTAAAATTTTCGGGGACCAGTTTATTACCAATTTTATATAAAAATTCTTTTACCCGACTGCAATCAGATTTGTTACTTTCTGATTGCAGTTTTACGGAAAAATTCACCAAAAATCAATCGTAAGTCCGATCGACGAAATTCCAGTTGGAGGCTCACGGAAACAACAGTGACCACCTACAGTAAAAATCCCATGAGCTGATTCTGCTCAGGTTTCAAGTTTTGACTCCGAATACGACACACTTTTTCAGAAGGAAAATTTCAGCTTGAGCTGCTGTCTTAAAATAATTCTTTAAAAATAGTAAACGACCTTGAAAAATTACGATTTCAGTGCCATTTGTTTGGTTGTTCAAAATTACACAATTTAGACTCCAGAAATTCAGTTTTTCGATTAAAAATGACCCAGTTATAGCCTGTTGAAGTTGGCTGGAAATTTCAATCAGCATGTTTATTTCAGGTTTAATGATTCTAAAAACATATTAACAAGTGTCCTAACCTTGATTTGTTAATAACTTAATGATCAACCATTGTGCATGTATTATCCAAACTCAAACCAACCTGATTTTAACCCCATACAAACTTTTTATGTAGGGTTTTTATGTAGAGTTCCATGTTCATGTTTTAGGGTTCTATTTCTTGTGATTTGAACAAACAAACGTCATGCTTCACATTTTGACTAAAATAAGATGGAACAAGGTGTAGAGACTTACTACTAGCACAAGGCTAGGGTAGAAATCTAGTGAAGATGATGGTGAGAAAAAGTATGGTGAAATGACTAGAACAAGCTCTCTTGAAGTTCCTTCAACCTTGCAACTTCCTTGGATCCTCTTGAAGCTTGAATGGACTTGTATAATGGAGAAGATGAAGATGGTTGAAGTGGGGAGGGGGTGTTCGGTTATATGAACCGAATGGGAGGGAGAGAGAGTGGGTTTGTGTGTGAGTTTAGTTAAATGATGAGGTTTATTGGAGTTTTAAAGATACAAATCTCATATTCATCATTATAGTAGAGTTTGACCCAATCAACACACACTAGGACCATGATTAAGTATCTAAATAAAATATTTAAAAGATTTTATAGATATGGTGGGCCCAAGGGGGCTGAATTCGGTTGGGGGGGGGGGGGTCTTGAGGTAAAATTTGTTAATTAGAAGGTAAATAATTAGGAGGTTAAGGGTAATTCCTTGAATAGTGGGTGTATGTCATGTTTCTATAGTGTGTGGGGATTTATTGTGACCATGATTATTTAAGAATAATACAATAATGTTTCTGTCAAAATTTTGGTGTCCCGGGTAGTGTCCGGTTGTTCGGTTAAGTATTGTCCCGTTAAAGTGTTAAATTGTACCGTATAGCGTCTTTTATGCATATTTTTGTAACGAAATCATTCCTGGCACTTAGGAAAGTATACAGGGCCACTATGCTATATTTGTGTATTCTACTGGTATAATAAAATGTTGAATTTTATAAAAGAATGCAAAATTCTATATTTAACGCATGTTTTAGGCACTTCCCGGCACTATATCTATCCCCTAATGACGCAGGTGGTGTTTGTTTTTTGGCCAGAAGCACTTCTGGCCACTTATGTCTGCGCCGCGCAGACGCGGGCAGAGGTTTGGGTCTTGCAGCTTGTTTGTTTTCTTGAAGGGCTTCTCACCAAAAAGCTCTTCCCCACCTCTTCCCCGTGCAGACTTCTCCTTGTGTCTTCCAACCTCTTTAGAACCTCTTCTCCCTCTTCAAAATACCCATCTGCTCCAAAACCCTAGCTCCACCTCCACTCCGCCACCACCTCCGCCACCACCTCCACCTCCGCCACCACCTCCACCTCCGCCACCACATCTCCGCCACCACCTCCACCACCACATCTTCAAGACTCTTCTCCCTTTCAAAACACCCATCTGGAATCCTTATGTCTCCCTCTTCACAACCCCCTGCCTGAAAACAATCAATATCGACCGAAAAAAAGAAACATGGATCTGAAATAATCTTGAAGAAACTAAAAAAATGAAAAGAGGAGAAAGAGATTCCAATTCTTACCGGAAATTTGTCGTGAAGACCACTAGTTCGTAGTGAACGGCGGCACCGCCGCTCATCTCCGCCGTCCGACGTCGCCACTGCCGTGTCGCCGGTATCCCACGGGAACCCCCAAATCGATCTCTCTCTCTCTCTTCAGAAACCCCCAAACCGTGGTGGTGGTTGTGACGGGGTGGTGGTGGCTGTGATGGGGTGGGTGGTGGCTGAAGTGGTGGTGGTTGGTTGTGGTGGTGGTTGTGGTGGTAGAGGGAGACAGAGAGATCAGTGTGTGAATGTGTGTTGTGTGTGTTTTAAACCTTAGAAGTGGTTTTATATATAAAAAAAACAAACCCTCTTCTCCTTGCAGACTGCAGACATTTGGTCCACCTCTTCTCCTGTAGATGCCTGCAGATGTGGTCCGCAGACTGCAGACCTTTTCCCTTAGAAAAAACAAACAGCACCGCAGTCTTATGGTCCTCACTTCCCTACACTACAAACCAGTGTAGTACTATATCCCTGGCTCATACTGGCCATAATAATATTGTCTGTCTAAGTGCTGGCATTGTCAGCATTATTTCTGAATCAACCGTTTAGTGTGTCAACTGTGCTGGGTGCATCAAGTATGTCACTAATGTAGGTGTGTAATGAATGGAGTGACTGTATAAAATATGATGCATGTATATATGATATAAAATCATAGAGCAGTTTAAATTATCGGTTGTAATCAAGCACAGTCATTAAGCACATAATTAAGATTAATTAATTTGTACAGTACCTGAAATTTTGAGGGTTGTGTTGGGATTGAACCCTACCAGAGGAACAGATAATGTAAAGCCAAAACCAGGTCACAACAGTGGATTCACAATAAGCAGCGGTTTACACTTTGCTCTCCCCTTGAAAGTGATTTATAACAACTGATGGTCTCTATCTGCTGCTCATATTCAACTGCTGCTGTCCTTTCAACTGCTGATGAAAACCCTGAAGTATTCAACACTGCTGGTCCTATCTACTGATGTTAAAGCACTGCCCAGTCAAGGACTGATCAACCTTGAGGAAAGCACTGACATAAAGGGAGAGCAGCTGTTTAGTAAATTGTTTGTCTTATGTATAGTCAGTGGTTAGGTTAGCAGTGTTTGTGTAAGGTCAGTAGATACAGGTTGTTAGGCTGTTAGACGTCGCTTTCATGGTGACGTCAGCTGAGATACCTCAGTGGTTTGGTTTGCCTATACATGTATCAGTACCCTGTACTGTTACATTTGATTGACTGAGTGGGATCTTCTCCTCATGTCTAATCCTTTCATCTTGTGTGCAACCAACCTTGGGGCATCAGGCTGAGGGGGAGTATAGTTTGTAAGCATGACTGTAATCTTTTGCTTTGATTTGTAATCTTTTGACTCTTTGTGAAGCAATTGTTTATCAAACTATTTTCTTCTTTGATTGTGTTTACAAAGTTTGTTTTCATTTCCGCTGCACCTAACATGTTTTCATATTCATTGATCATTCATTTCAAACAAACAAACAAACACTATCATGAGAGCCTCCGATCCTAACAGGTTGTCACACATCCCAAGAGAGAGCATATACTGCAGAGATCCCACGTTTGTTACGTTCGGCGGTCCACCAGTCGAGTGCTCGTGTTTGAAATACTCCGGTAGCACAAGTAGTACGGAAACTATCGGGACACCCACTTTGACGAAGGGTAACTTCGATAGAATCGAACCACTGAAGTAGTTGAGATACACCTCCTTCACCCGTGAACTCCATCGGGTCACAGGCCTTGAAGTGTTTGTAAAGAAAAGTAGATTGCGACGCTTCCGTCTTGGAGTCTTCCGAGGCTCGAGAGTGGCTGAGAGAGTGCACTCGAGCAGCAATTTGAGGAATAAGCTTAACCACTTCCTTAGTCACAAGTGATGCAATCCTCTTATCGGCGCTTCGTTTGGCTCTTCTCCTGGCTACTCGTCTCGAGGTAGAGTTGTTGGAAGGCATCTAGACAGGAAGAGACTTGGAATGAGATTCGATCATAATGATTTTTGAGTTTCGCGATGCGATTGAGCGCGTTCAAAACTTGATGCGATAGTATATTAGTATTGCGAATCACATAGGAGCCACATAGGAGACATGTAATCCCTAAGTTCTCACACATTGACTTGTTTGTTTATACGTATTTATATGTATTTATATAGTTGTAATTTGTAATCATACACATACAGGTCGATTTAGAATATGCGAGGGCGCGTTGAGGTGAGAAAACGATAGCGAAGGCGATAGATTATGCATTAGTTTTGTTGCGAACATTCGGGTTTCGTTTTAGATTGTGATGGCTGTGCGACTTGTGTGTTTATAAAGCAGGGAGTGAAAATCGTTAAATCGAGAAATTGATAAAGCGTAAAGTTTCAAAACGTAATTAAGTCCCAACCATTTGTAAGATCGGAAGTTCGTATGTTAGAGTGCCTTGGGTGTTTAGGCATCGACTGCCCAGGGTAACCCAACTATGTTCATCAAGTTCGTGCACGCGCGTTGTCCTAGAGGTCTTATGCCTCCACTGGGATGCAGCTCATGGCATTCGTCCTCCGAGTCATCGCGTGGCTCGAGTTATTGTGATAGTCGAGTCCTTGGTGAGAGCTTTTTGGAAACCATTTTATAGAGAGTGGAACGTCTTATTAAGGTACGGGTTTCACCCCTGACTTAACAGCTTCATTCCTAATTGTGGTTATGCTCTTCGAATAAATTCGTGAGTTCCACTAGATTTTGAAGTGGAGACTTTCGTCGAGATGTGGATATCACTCCTAACTCGATGAAAGGTTCTCGTGCTAGAAAAATGCGCTGAGTGAGCGATCTCGTTGAGAGTTCTTGGTTTTCACACCTGATATCGACTAGATCTCTTGGTTTCGTTATGCGAGTATTTTTGAAAACACGTGTATTGTGTTGGCCTTAGGAAAGGCTAAGTAGTATTCCGGCCTTAGGAAAGGCTCTTTCGTGTGAAGTTGTAGTATGCGGTGTTCACACAAAGTTGTAGCTTTTAGCAATTTCGATCGAGAGTATCAAGTAGGCCCGATACAAACCCTACTGGGTTCGTACGAGTCGGCCTGTTGGTACTTAGACTATAGACTAGGTCAATTTCTAAGACGTCGACCCGGACTAGGTCGAGTCTGGCCTAATTCCCTATAGTTATGGCTCTGATACCAATCTGTCACACCCTAACCGATGGCGGAATCATCGGGGCGCGACACTAGGCGAATCAGATTGCTCAAGAGAATCCATAACAACTATATTGCGATAATATTTAATACATTCGTTATCCCATACTAACAAATAATACAATCACATAAGTTATCACAAATTTCTTGTCCTCTCGAACAATACAAATCCGACAACCTAGATTTTAGTTGAGTTTCTAGACCTCCTAGCTTGATTTGATATAGTCTGCAATCTAACCTGCAACATACGTTAAAATATTTGTCAATACAAAAGTATTGCCGAGTATACAGGTTTGATATGTATAGCGTAATAGACAAAAGGTGTAGCGAATTTCCATATGCAAGAACGTAACACACGACATATATACTCACAAAGCTGATACTACCAACTAAGTCCTCGATGCTCGAATATGCGATGGCAAACTAGACCCCGTCGGGCGCAATAGTACTATACTAGTCATGGTGGGACGCCGCGAGTATAAGCCCTAGCACATATGCACTAGCATCACGTATATCTATGCATAACAGTTATTCGCAAGTGATAATTCGATTTATTTAATAATTCGTTTGATAAGTTTGATTTGTTAGAAACGTATGTTACACCCAAAATACGATTAAAAGGGGTCAAGTATACTCACAATACGTATTTAGCGGGAATACAACTTGATTGGGTCGGTTGCGAGTACGTCTGCGTTAATCATTCAGGTATACAGCAAACGATGCATGGTTAAGCGAGAATAGCATTGAAAAGTCAGTCATCTGGTCGGATGGTGCTCACCCATTCGGATGGGCTCATCCGATCGGATGGCATATGGATCTGAGTCGGATGGCTGTCATCCGGTCGGATGACAGACTATCCGGTCGGATTAGTGTTGACTCGTGCGGATTGTAAGTGTTGACTCGTGCGGATTGTCATCCGTTTGAACAAGTGTTGACTCGTGCGGATGGTCATCCATTCGAACAAGTGTCATCCGTGCGGATTGACATGTTATCCGTGCGGATTGACATGTAATCCGTCTGGATGACATGTATTCCGTCCGGATGACATGCTATCCGTGCGGATGACATGTGATCCGTGCGGATTACATGTGATCCGTGCGGATAACGTGTCTGTTTCGCATTCTGAACACTGTTTCTGAGTGTTTATCGGAAGGAATACGTGTAGCGTTACCGGGACAGTGTAATTTCGCACTAATATTTGGAATTCCAACAGTTCCGACCCGCTCTGACGGCCGGGAATCACCCCGCTCCATCAGAACTGGCCGTTCTTGACGGTTTCTCTGGTTTAGCTCGAAATCGCACAGTTCCTTGGTGGAATACATAGATTTAGGTGAGATTTGTTATCAAAACATGCGGAAATAACCCAGATCTGAGTTGTTTATGGTGGGATGAGGTCACAACTTGAAGTTCATATGAACTTTTGGTGACATCACCTTAAAACACCTCAAATCGGTAGATTTCGCGGTTGGAAATTGAGTTTTGAAAGATAGAATAATGTAGAATGGAGTGTAGATCATAGAAGTACAAGTTTCTAGGTTGAAATCTTACCGGAACCGCGAGGAATCGAGAGAAAAGGGTCTTGAAGCGTGTCTGGTCGAGTGGGAGCTGTCACATCACTTGAACAGTGGTGTGGCAGGCTATTTATAGGCGAAAAGAGGAGAAGGGAGTCACAGATCCGGATTGCCCATCCGTCTGGATTGCTGTCCGTCCGGATTGCTGTCCGTCCGGATGGCTATCCTGACGCGATGAATTTCCTCGTTTTTAATAGTTTTTGAGGTGCGCGCTTCTATAGTTGAGTTATATTATTATTATATATATGTATATATCACTAAGGGTCATATTCACGTATCCATAATCCACATTTTTGATAATTAACAATCGGTTTTCGTTTGAGTAAGCGATTATTAGCGACGTTTCACAGCCATCAAGGAGGGTAGTATAGGTCCTTTCTTGATGTCCTCGTGAATGTTATTGCGTGTAGTGCCACGAAGACTGACGGAGTACCATTCACTCGTATTGTCGTCATCATCACAACGACTGGAGCTATAGCACTCACCCGAGAGTCCTTGTTAGCGTTAATTATCTGCGTTTCGACACATCACGACCACCGAGGAGGGTAGAATAGGTCCTCACTCAATGTTATTGTGAGTGTTAGTGTTTGTGATAATAGTGTAGTATAGTGATAATGTATTGCTAAAATATGCGATTATCCTTCGAATAGCGAGGTATGCGATAAAGTTACATTATGATCCGAATCTCTGGTGCTAGGCGTAATGAGTACATCGAGTAGTAACAACGCACAAAAGTGCGGGTTGTTACATTGGTACTCGTCGGGTCAAAATTTAATTTCGACACTTTGACGAGAGTCCACTAGAGTTTGAAATTTCCATTAAGATGTGGATTTCACTCCTCACTTAATGGTGAATTTCGTGCAAAAATAGAATCAAGCGGATGAGAGTCGTTTACCAAATTGTGGGTTTCACGCCTATTTTGGTAAACTCGTCTTGTTTGTATAAGATGAGTGTTGTCGGATTTAGAATAATCAAACAAAAGCCTTAGAAAAATGTATGTTAAGAAAATAAGCAAACAAGTAATAACACATAAGAAGGCTTGTCAGGAATAAAACATAAGAATCGAATATTAAATAAGTGTCGACACATCATAAAACAAGTATTAACACATAATGAAACAAGTATTAACACCTAAGGATGGCATGTCAAGTATAGTGCATAAAGTTGAGATGACATATGTACTTAAAAGTTTAAAGAGAATGAATAAGAAGCAAGTAAGTAGCATGCAAGTAGTTTAAAGCAAAACCTAAGAATAAGGCTCTAAAACTATAGACTAGGTTAAAGCATTCCAACTTTTCCTAATTCCCTATAATTATGGCTCTGATACCAATCTGTCACACCCCAACCGATGGCGGAAACATCGGGATGAGACGAACAAATCGCTCAAAAGCATCATAACACTAATTGTGACAATATAGATTAAATCAAATTTCATAAATGACTAAAATCAAGTACATTGTTTCAAATAAAGACAAATTGCAACAAACATGGTTTATTATTAAAATGGGTATCTAGTCCATCCTAACTTGATTCCTTCATGATCTTGACTATCAACCTGCAACATGTATTAAAATAAAATCAACAAAAATGTTGGCGAGTATACAAGTTTGATACATAGCATAGTAGAATAAAATAGTTTAACGTGCTCATATCCAACGTAAATGACATGATGAAAGTTACTAATACGCTGAGCTAGTGTCACTATATGTTCAAACCCTAGAATACAACGCAATTAACATAGCCTATCCCAAGAGTTTAGCGGGAGGTAAAATAGAATAACTTAACAATACCCAAAAGAATAGCGGACGGGGCGTTACAACCTATAGCATATGCATAGTACTATAATTGTTAAGGTGGGCTTGTACGAAGTTAATGAGCATATAGACACTAATAGTTTACATAGCATATTAGATTAACAAGCATCAAATCGTTCATAGAATAGCTCCCAAAAGTCTAGCGGGAGTTGAACATGTTTACATGTGGATAGATTATGATTCAAAACTTTCAAGTGTTTAGTGTTGTCACATAGAATACATGTTGCACCCAAAAGTGTTTAAAATAAAAATGGTCAGTTTATCTAAATATCAATAAATAAAAAAAATATAAAAAAATATATATATCGCGTCGTTAAGATCTTACCCAACCTCGTGTTTGACTAGTTGACCTGGCTTGACCAAAGGTTGACCAAGTTTGACCCGAAACAGAAACGGGATAGATACCGAAACCCACGTTGACTCGAACACCCAAACCAAGATCTGAGATGAACCCGAACCAACTCGAACCCGAAGTTACTCTTCGAACCGAATCTGAACCAAAGCTCATCAAACATGAACCGAACCGAAACCCGCGACTGATGTTGAGCTGAACCTGAGTCGAAACCCAGAACTGAACCCGCTGAACCGACCGATGAACTCGAGAAACATTATCAGACTCGGTATGACATAACCATCTTCAATGTGTAAGAAAGTAAAGAAAAAGAAGGGGAAAGTGTTACCGCGAACTCCTCGGACCAAGCACCACCGCCGTCGCCGTCGTCGCACCACCACCTCCGTCGCCGTCGTCGCACCACCACCTCCGTCTTCGTCATCATTATCAACAATCAATAGCGGCAACGTCTTCATCTTCGTCGTTGCTGTAGCGGCGACGTCGATAGACAGAGGGAGAGCGACGGGTGTGTAACAGGGGTGAGGGTCGGGTGTTTGCAGGTGTGTGAGACGTCGGAACTCGTCGCCAGTCGGAGGGGTGTCGCCGGAGAACCGAATGGTCGGCAGCCGGCTCCTCTTTGGCTGCCGTGTTCGATAGTGAGGATGAAGGTGGAAGCAAGTCTGATTGTTGTGTTCTTCATATATGTTTGAGGTGAGTAGCAGGGATTTGTTTTGGAGAATGTGAAGTCAGACAAAGAGAAGGGTGAGAGGAACTGGTGTGTGTACGTATGCGGCTAGGGTTTGGGGCACCTCTTGTTTTAACTGATCTTAGTATTTTCAGAATTTGCACATTCAGTCCCTGTGGTTTAATTAATTAGGTTAGGTTATGTCATATATATATATATATATATATATATATATATATATTAGAAAAAGACTAACTTAACAACGAAACTGACTAGGTTAACTTGTATTTTCTAACTTTAGTATTCTAACGAGACTAACTTAGTTTATTAAAAAAATAATAAGCTTTTTAAATTGTAAAATTAATTAATTTAATTAATTAAAAAAATGAAAAGTTAACCATATTTATAACGAATTAAAATAGAGATAAAAGATTTCCGACGATACGACGGATTATAAATTTGGAAAGAGGCAAGTTTCTAAAAATAGCTTTTTAAGACTCGATTTCTAATCAGGAAAGTCATGAAAACGCGGAGCGTTACAGTCTCCCCTCCTTTAGGAAATTTCGTCCCGAAATTTATTCAAGAGGAAGGCTCGAAAGAGTTTTGGTAAACCGAAGAGGATTATTTAAAATAGAGACTTTGGAGTTTGAGACAACGGAGAATAATTGCGGTATAAGGGTGAACGAATGAATGCGAGTATAAGAATAGCTTAAGTATCGGATAGACGAAGGTAGCATGTTAAGAATGAAGTTTTGTCGGGGATAATCGGATATAACGCGTTTGTGAGTAGCTTAAAGTTTGAATTAGGTCCAAAAGGTCTGCAAAACACTGAATTTCTCATGGCACGTTTTACGAAAGTTTAGTAACATGGTGAAAACACTTATATACAGGATGTACCAGCGGCGTATCCACCATGTTTTAACCATATTACGTCCGTCTCGTATTCGGTGTCATGTTACATGCCGTGTCTTACCATACGCAGTAGCACACTCTATGGTTCTCATACGTCCATTACTATAATCCGGTGTGCACCCGCGATTATACCAATCGTCGCATGATCCGCATAGCTTGTACTAATTGCGTATGAATCAAGGTATACATAAATTTTGAAAATAAGATTGGGTGCGTATAAAATTGTAGCATATAAGCATGTTCGCGTTCCAAATAGTATAAGACCAACGTAAGCGAATCCCTCGGGTTTAGCTCGCGTATAGGTGCGAAAGTATAAATTTTGAGTATGAAGAAAGCATGATCATGGTATAAGTTTAAACATGAATATGCATGCGAGCATAAACACAAAAGCGTGACAAGAGTATGGGCACAAGCATAACGTGTATGAAAAGGGAGTATAAATGTGAGTACAAATTTGAGCATAAACGAATGAATGTGAGTATAATCATAAATCGTATAAATGCGAGCATACATACGAGTATGAGTATAACATAAATCATATAAATGAGAGTATAATTGCAAGTATGAGTATAACATGAATCATAAAAACGTGAGTATAAATGCTAGTACGAGTATAACATAATTCGTATAAGTGAAAGTATAAACACGAGTACGAGTGTGAATACGAGTATAAATGTGAACCCAAAACTTGTGAGTATGAATACGAGTATAGGTATAATTATGTACATGAGATGCGTGAATATGAGTGTGAATATAAGTGTAGGAATAATTGTATAAGTATGAACAAGGGGTATGAACGTGGAGATAAGTGTAAGCATAATTGAATAAATATGAGTAAAACATGATTGTGAATATTAGTGTAACCGTAATTGTATAAGTGTAGGTGTAAGTGAAATGTAAGGGATGGATGTGAATATGACTACAGGTGTAAAACATGTTTAAGTATGTAAAAATGTACGAGTGGAAATGTGAATGTGAACATTAGTATAAACGTAACGAGAGGAATTGAATACAAGTACCAGTATATAATGCATGAATGTGTATATGGGTATGAATATAGATACAACCAAAATTGTATACGTGTGGTTATAAACGCAAATGTATAAATTTTGAATTATAAACATAAATGTGTAAGTATGGATATAAGTGTAGACATAAAAGGTATAGATATGAGTGTAAGAAATAATAATTTTGTTTGTAACATTAATCGGAACTTACGAATTAAAGCGCGCAAGAGATTAAGAAGGTTTGAGTAAGAAAGAGAAGAAAAACGAGTGGTATCCGTGAGATTGTTGTGAGATATTACTAAAACGGGTAAAATGATATGCATATATAATTGTTTGCGCAAAACATGAAGTTAAAATAGATTAAGTTGTCATGGAATGTAGAATTTAGTTTGTGAATGTAAGAGAGTATAAAATAGCTATTGGTTACGTAAAACGTACTTTGTAAAAAGAACAGAAAAGCTGCTACGGTTTTAAAAGAGTTTACATAAGTTGAAAATTTGTCGGTCCTTATGAAGTTTCCTTGCCCACGTGTTTTGAATTTAATTGACATATCGAGTGAGGTTTTGAAAAGTTCTAGGGATTAACAAGTTCGCATCGTTTTATGTAATTTTGTTTTAGAAAATTCTGAAGTTTACAGATTCTTGTGAGAAAGTTGATCCTTAGAAAAATGAATTTGGTATATGAACTTAGTGATTGTTGAAAAGCGTCTTTTAATAAAAAAAATTTATTGCTTTTGAGAGAAGTTTTAGTAAATGTTGAATAATAGTTGTAATATTTTATAGGTGTGTGCAAAAAGTTGGTTTGATTCCCAACTAAAATAGAAAATCTCTAGTTTAATAATGATATGTGATGAGCTTGTTTCAATAGTTACGTTGAATACAAAATCTCGTGGGCAATGGATTTGTTAGACCGACTAAGTTGACGAGTAGCATTTCGTGAAATTTTGAATATTGAGGAACAAGCGTCTACGGAAAAGTTACAAATTTCATGTGTGTGAGCTATATGAAAATAGATTGTACGATAAGAAGTTCGTTCATATAAAAAAAGCATTTTGAAATAATTAGGGATTTGACTAATGATAAACGATTTAGATATAAACATGGTCGTGTTTACGTAATATAGTCTATTAAAGAAAGTATTGGTAACGATCACCTAGGTAAGGGAATCGCCCCAAATCCGTTGGTGAGGTCGTTGTAAGATGAGAAAAGAAGCGGAGTTAATCGTCAAGGTAAGGAAATCACTCCTATCTCGATGATATGTCTCTGCTCGTTGTTATAAAAGCGTAAATAAAATTATGTGAAATCATGCATGCTAATAATGTATAATCGTATGAAAAGTAAGAGTATGATGTTACACAAAAATGAAATCTCGAAAAATTGTTCAAAATTGACAAAAGATCGAAAATAATAAAGCGTAAGCTCGAATAAAACTTGGATGGTTCCAAACGGAACATTGACTAACCAAAGTGGTCGAAAGATCTTTTGAAATTAGGAAACATGCTTTGGCCTAATAGGTGGAATACTCTCGCCGATATCTCGGCTAACGGTACTCACCCTTCCAGTTACTATATGTTCCCAATCCATCGAAAATTCGAGACATGGCGGGATTTTTGAAAATCAAGGAGTGGAACTAGTCGACAAGGTGCGGGTTTCACCCCTAACTTGACGATTTCGTACCCTAAGTGTGATTGGTACTCGTCGGGTCAAAATTTAATTTCGACACTTTGACGAGAGTCCACTAGAGTTTGAAATTTCCATTAAGATGTGGATTTCACTCCTAACTTAATGGTGAATTTCGTGCAAAAATAGAATCAAGCGGATGAGAGTCGTTTACCAAATTGTGGGTTTCACGCCTATTTTGGTAAACTCGTCTCGTTTGTATAAGATGAGTGTTGTCGGATTTAGAATAATCAAACAAAAGCCTTAGAAAAACGTATGTTAAGAAAATAAGCAAACAAGTAATAACACATAAGAAGGCTTGTCAGGAATAACACATAAGAATCGAATATTAAACAAGTGTCGACACATCATAAAACAAGTATTAACACAAAATGAAACAAGTATTAACACCTAAGGATGGCATGTCAAGTATAGTGCATAAAGTTAAGACGACATATGTACTTAAAAGTTTAAAGAGAATGAATAAGAAGCAAGTAAGTAGCATGCAAGTAGTTTCAAGCAAAACCTAAGAATAAGGCTCTAAAACTATAGACTAGGTTAAAGCATTCCTACTTTTCCTAATTCCTTATAGTTATGGCTCTGATACCAATCTGTCACACCCCAACCGATGGCGGAAACATCGGGATGAGATGAACAAATCGCTCAAAAGCATCATAACATTAATTGTGACAATATAGATTAAATCAAATTTCATAAATGACTAAAATCAAGTACATTGTTTCAAATAAAGACAAATTGCAACAAACATGGTTTATTATTAAAATGGGTATCTAGTCCATCCTAACTTGATTCCTTCATGATCTTGACTATCAACCTGCAACATGTATTAAAATAAAATCAACAAAAATGTTGGCGAGTATACAAGTTTGATACATAGCATAGTAGAATAAAATAGTTTAACGTGCTCATATCCAACGTAAATGACATGATGAAAGTTACTAATACGCTGAGCTAGTGTCACTATATGTTCAAACCCTAGAATACAACGCAATTAACATAGCCTATCCCAAGAGTTTAGCGGGAGGTAAAATAGAATAACTTAACAATACCCAAAAGAATAGCGGACGGGGCGTTACAACCTATAGCATATGCATAGTACTATAATTGTTAAGGTGGGCTTGTACGAAGTTAATGAGCATATAGACACTAATAGTTTACATAGCATATTAGATTAACAAGCATCAAATCGTTCATAGAATAGCTCCCAAAAGTCTAGAGGGAGTTGAACATGTTTACGTGTGGATAGATTATGATTCAAAAGTTTCAAGTGTTTAGTGTTTTCACATAGAATACATGTTGCACCCAAAAGTGTTTAAAATAAAAATGGGATCGAGTATACTCACAGAATTGCTAAGTCTTCCGATTATCCAAACGTTGACGAGTGTACGAGATTAGAAGGATGGAATGCCGAGGTCACCCTATATGGGCACACGAAAGTGTAGGAGGAATCGGGATTACGACGAAGGATTTGATGTGAAAACTCAAGTATATCTAGTTGATCTGAACGTGTATATATATATATATATATATATATATGTATGCATTTTATATAGTTAAGTAATGTTTCTAAATTAATTCTTTCAAAAATATTGTTGAAGTGTTGTCAAAATAAATATACGTTTATATTCATTGTTGTAAAAATCATTTGAACTTCGATGCGTTTTCATTAGCGATTAGCCTAAATAGTACATATGTATTTTTAACGAAAATCGGGCAGAGTTTCCTCTGTTTTTGGACGATCCCGACAATACTAGTTGTCGATAACATTGTCAAAATTCAACAATCAACGAAAAAGTACAAGTTTATACAAGTTTTATAAACACAATAAGTTTACAAGTTCGGATAATTTAATGTTCTACGATTAAAATGGTCAGTTTATCTAAATATCAATAAATAAAAAAAATATAAAATAAATATATATATCGCGTCGTTAAGATCTTACCCAACCTCGTGTTTGACTAGTTGACCTGGCTTGACCGAAGGTTGACCAAGTTTGACCCGAAACAGAAACAGGATAGATCCCGAAACCCACGTTGACTCGAACACCCAAACCAGGATCTGAGATGAACCCGAACCAACTCGAACCCGAAGTTACTCTTCGAACCGAATCTGAACAAAAGCTCATCAAACATGAACCGAACCAAAACCCGCGACTGATGTTGAGCTGAACCTGAGTCGAAACCCAGAACTGAACCCGCTGAACCGACCGATGAACTCGAGAAACATTATCAGACTCGGTATGACATAACCATCTTCAATGTGTAAGAAAGTAAATAAAAAGAAGGGGAAAGTGTTACCGCGAACTCCTCGGACCAAGCACCACCGCCGTCGCCGTCGTCGCACCACCATCTCCGTCGCCGTCGTCGCACCACCACCTCCGTCTTCGTCATCATTATCAACAATCAATAGCGGCAACATCTTCATCTTCGTCGTTGCTGTAGCGGCGACGTCGATAGACAGAGGGAGAGCGACAGGTGCGTAACAGGGGTGAGGGTCGGGTGTTTGCAGGTGTGTGAGACGTCGGAACTCGTCGCCAGTCGGAGGGGTGTCGCCGGAGAACCGAATGGCCGGCAGCCGGCTCCTCCTTGGCTGCCGTGTTCGATCGTGAGGATGAAGGTGGAAGCAAGTCTGATTGTTGTGTTCTTCATATATGTTTGAGGTGAGTAGCAGGGATTTGTTTTGGAGAATGTGAAGTCAGACAAAGAGAAGGGTGAGAGGAACTGGTGTGTGTACGTATGCGGCTAGGGTTTGGGGCACCTCTTGTTTTAACTGATCTTAGTATTTTCAGAATTTGCACATTCAGTCCCTGTGGTTTAATTAATTAGGTTAGGTTATGTCACATATATATATATATATATATATATATATATATATATATATATATATATATATTAGAAAAAGACTAACTTAACAACGAAACTGACTAGGTTAACTTGTATTTTCTAACTTTAGTATTCTAACGAGTCTAACTTAGTTTATTAAAAAAAATAATAAGCTTTTTAAATTGTAAAATTAATTAAGAGTAAAATGCACGGATAGTCCCTGTGGTTTGGTGAAATTTCACCTTTAGTCCCCAACTTTTCAGAATTACACTCTTAGTCCCTGTGGTTTGACAAGTTGTTACTCGGATAGTCCCTAAAGCGGATGAAGGTTAATCGGATAGTCCCTGTGGTTTGACAAGTTGTTACTCGGATAGTCCTTGTCATTTCACACCCACTTAACCAGAAAAACTAACCTCCATCCACTTTGGGGACTATCCGAGTAACAACTTGTCAAACCACAGGGACTAAGAGTGTAATTTTAAAAAGTTGGGGACTAAAGGTGAAATTTCACCAAACCACAGGGACTATCCGTGAATTTTACTCATTAATTAATTTAATTAATTAAAAAAAATGAAAAGTTAACCATATTTATAACGAATTAAAATAGAGATAAAAGATTTCCGACGATACGACGGATTATAAATTTGCAAAGAGGCAAGTTTTCTAAAAATAGCTTTTTAAGACTCGATTTCTAATCAGGAAAGTCATGAAAACGCGGAGCGTTACAAAATCGACATCTGAGATTCAAAATCTTGAAACAAAACACAATATTTATTCAAGAATGATGCATCCCCACCCCAAATCTTTTCCGATCCCATCCAATCCCGTCTCAAATCTTCCGTCGCCGGAGATATCTCGTCCAATCCCATCTTTCTGTCTCAGAACTCTTTCTCTCCATCTCTCTCTCTCTCGGGTTTGAACGGCGGCGGTGGTGCGATTCAAAACCCTAGCCCTAAACCAAATCAATCACCCAAAAACCCCTCCCCGTCACAAAGAATCGATGCAATCAACCAGAAGCCTGTGATTGTTTTTGATTTATCACCATCAGTTTCATCTTCATCTTCATTTTCAAATCTCCATTTCGATTCAAAACTTTTGAAGCAGAGAGCGAGTGGGGTGGTGGATGGTGGTTGTAGGGGTGATGGTTGCACTGGTGGATAGTGGCTGAGGCAGTGGTTGATGGTGGTAGAGATCGAGAGAGAAACAGAGAGCTAGAGAGAGAAGCAGTTGTAGAGAGAGAGAGAGGAGAATCAGATGATGATATATATAAATAAATAATAGTAATAATAATAATAGTATTTTTTTAATAATAATAATATTAAATATATAGGTAAAAAGACAAAAATACCCTTGGGTAATCAGATTTAACCAAAAAAAAGTAACTGGGTTTGCCATAAAGGACATAACGTGCAAGATTTGGAAACATTAAGGACAAAACTCATTAATTTTAAAGGTAAAGGACAGCGCCTGAAATTTGGGACAAACATAAAGGACAAAACTTGTAATTTACTCGAATATGAATATATATGAATTTTAACACTAGTTTCGTTAATAGTATGTTAAATTTTTGCAAGACAACGACTTTACCCAGTTATATAATTTAATAAAACGCTTACAATCACCATAAGCATGTATTTATGTAGTAGATTGTTATATGACAAATCGAATTTTAGCTAAGATGCTTGTCTCAAATTAATTTTATTAATTATTCAAGCTAATAATAAAACTTCAATTAAACATGATTAGACGAGTTCAAGTATATCAATTTCATGTCTTAACAAGTAGGCCTAAACCTTTCTAATAGCCATGTTAGACTAGGAAATAAAGGTCTAGTTTTCTCGTTTAACCGATCTGAATCAGTACAAGTACGAATCGTTCTATAGCATCATGTGACTATTACCTTTTCAGGTAACACATGGCACATCTTATGGTGACTTGAATAATACATGCATGCGAATAACTAACAAGGTCAATTTCAAATTCAATCCTCTTGGAGTTTGGCGATACATTTCTTATGTATCTTCTCAATAAAATAATGTAAGAGATTAGTTTGATCATGGTTAGAACATAATATGTGTGAAAGAGCACATGGTTTTTAATGCAAAAATTCTTATATTTGCTATTTTTTTTTTGTTTTTTTTAATGATTTGTAGGTAGTTAACCAAAAAGAATAAGGAAAAGGAAGGATTTCTAGAGTGCAAGGAATATAGAGCTGGAAAAGAGAAGAGAAAAATGCAAAAATCAGTTGAGTACGACATGTATCCTAGCGTCGTCATGCAAGAAAGTTAAACCCTAATTCCGGCCCATTATTACCCGATATGGTCTGTACTCAATTAAGCCATATCGGGCCATACTGTTGTCACGAAGTGATGGCTGGAACCCTGGGTACCACGATAGAATAGTTGTGGACGACGTTTGGAGGCTATTTCGTCTTGTTCTAACACGAATCAAGGCTACGAAGCAAGGAGATTGAAAATCGAACGCACGGTTGGCTTGGAAGCTTAACTAATCAAGTGTGATTGTTCTTTTAATTTTTGAACCTTTAGTCATGTTTTGATTATGACAATGGTGGCTAACCGCTTTATAGCCGGTTAAATACAATGAATCTGTGTTGAATGATTTGTTTATGAATGTATGGTTTCTTATAGTTTGTTATCATGATGGTGATGTATATGGTTGCATGTTAAGTATTGATTTTTAAATTGGTTTGTGTGGATTGATTCGGTTTTTCAACGAAGTATGTTAGTTAGAATCAGTTTTATCTATCTCTAGGTTATATATCGATCATTAACTTAGGCCTTGAAACTTACCCGGTAAAAAGATAAACTAATTTATTGATTGGTAAAATTATGAACTACATTTGAGAAAGATCTGGAAATTAGTTAGGGTTTTTTAAAACTGATCTGTATGGGTTATAATCTGCAAGTCGGTGACCTGCAAGAACCCGGTTAAGAGGTCTTAAGGAATTAGTAATTGCTATTTAAATAAGGATATATTGTGCTAAAACGTTGTTAGACTGAACATCTTGTGCTCATGTGGATTTCATGTAGAGACGAGAGCGAGAAGAGTCAATCAACATTCAAGCAATCAAACAAACAACATAACGATTAGATAAATGCAAAAATCAGTAACTAGTCGGCTTGATTATTGATACGGAAAGAGTTTATATTGTTTAAACTCACATTGACAACCTAGATGTGCATCTCTAGGTGTCTTGACTTATAGGAGCTAGGTGCGCTAAACTTACATGCTCACCTGCTCTCAAGCTTACATACAATTACAAACACACAACTATTTATTGTGAGTTGCCCCTAACTAGCTGCCTCTAGTTATCATGGGGCATAACCGGTAGTTGCGCTACCTCATATGACACAATTGGTAGGTGCGCTACCAGCTCTGATGGCGCAACTGCTCAGAATCATTAACAAGCTGCTCCAAATCACATTCGTCTAGCATCTGACACAAAAGTGTACCAACATTTTGTTTATGCCTGTCTATAGCATAAATGTGTGCATTTATGTTATTATCCTGATAGGACTCTAATCTTACTAGCACTTCTCACGTTGTTTTGAGAAAACACATATTTAAACAATTTTCATAAGTAACTCATCATTTCCTGTCTAACTGGTTGTGTTTCCAAATTCTGAATTCACAACTACTCACTTTCGTCATACTTTTGTTTTAGCAATTAAAAATCAATTTTTGATCAGTTAAATATCGGTAGAGGTTTTAGTATCAAGAGTCATTGTGTCCACGAATTGATATTCGGTAGTTGTCATTCTAAAGCATAGTTGGGTTTCACAATGAAATCACACACAATAAAATACATAATAAATAATAAACAAGCCAAACTCAAGCTTAGGTGAGCACAAGCTCGGCTCAACTCGTGAAGACTATGCAACGGGCAAAAACATGCATGTTTGTAATGTTTTGAAAACCATACATGTTATTGAACCATTTGCTTTACTGGTCGAGTTGCTTGCATCGGTTGAACCAGTCTAAAAAAGGATGACATTATTGATAATTTATTTTATAAACAAAATATTTTCAATATAAAGATTAATAAATATATAAAAGTAAGTAATAAACATTAGTATCACACACCATAAAATACATAATAAATAATAAATGTTCTTTTAGAATTAAGAGTTAATTGCCAAAATCGTCCCTGAGGTTTAGGCAGTTTTGCAAAAAGTTACAAACGTTGGGGGCAATTTGGTACAAAAGTGTCATTTTGGACGAAAATGGCAAACGTGCCCAAACCTTAGGGACGATTTTGGCAATTAAAACTCTAGAATTAATGAATGAATTGTTTCCGCTTCATGAAATATTTAAAGAACAAGGAACTTGGTTTTGTCCATTTTAACCCAATAAGTGGATCCACTAGTTCAATACAAGAATGGCCCAACACCTTAATCTCTTTATATACTTGGCCCACCTTGATGATCCGGTCTTCGGGTTTGGTTTATGGAAATCTCAGTTTGGGCCTGGGGCGATCCAGCTTGGCTCCAAGTCTCCAACTTAAAGTCAGTTGAAGAAGAAAATAAATTTACCTTACATATTAAAATCATAGATAGCACATTTAATCACAAAAAGAAAATATCCTCATGACTCCTTTGAGGAAAGCCGGTTCGAATTGTCTTGTTTGTAAATGAGTTGATGCCCAACCAAGGTAAGCTTGCTCGTTAACCAGCTTATTCGGCTCTTTAATTAAAGCCCAAATTTTAATACGATAAACTTTAACCCAAAGTAGTATGCATAAAAAAATACATAATGTATAAATTTTCACCTGATATGTGTGTATATATTAATATTAATATTGAATTAAAAAAAAAACAAACGAGTTGGCTCGATAAGTCACTACCTATAAGCTCGAGCTCGAACCCGAGCTCGAGCCCAATCTGACTTGGCTAGACATGTTTACAATCCTTAAATATCCATTGTTTTTTTATTTACAAAAACACCAAAAACAGATTTAAAAATAAATAAATCTTTTTCTATCTAAAAGTTGTTTATATTGACAAGAAGTCACAATATTGATTTTTGCATCCATGCTCATGGATTAGCATCTAAAAAGCTAATCAAACCCCTTTATTTGATCGTGTAATTATAGTTAAGTCTTATTATTAAACCATCTATTTAAAGTTGCATTGTCTTTTCAAATGAAAAAGACATGTATCAAAAGTAATTTAATTATCAAATAAAAGAAAAAAAAACTAATTTTAATAGAAAGTTTGAGCCTTGAAAGGTTATTCAAAAAAGACCGACAAAAGAATTGTGGGTCATGCGATCAAATTTCCTTAAAGAGATATATTGTAACGGAAAAATGGCATTTTTTTAAAAACTATACAATTATTAATTTTGGTTTATTATGCACAGGGGCGGCCTGGTGTGGGCGGGGAGGATCAATGGACATAATTTGATAATGAAAATACACTAGTGTATTTTACGATTTAATGATGTAAATCAATGCCTATGATTTGTTCACTCAGTTTACAAATACATTAATGTTCAGTCGATAACCCCACCATATATATATATAGGGGATGGATCATGAGAAAATTAGTTTAAATGAGAAAACAAAAAAAATAACTAAAAAAGCCTAAAAAACATATCAATTTTTTTATAATTTTTTTATTAATTTTCGCTAATTTTTGTATATAAAAAAACTTTTGAAAAATAATATAAAATAAAATTTGTATTGCATGTGCAATAATATGAAAAAGCCTAACCCACCCCAAAAACCTAAACCCCCCCACCACCATAAAAAAAAAAAAAAACTAAGCCCTAAACATAAACCCCAAAAACCTAACCCCCTCCCCCCACACCCAAAACCTAATCCTAAACCTCCAAAAAACCTAACCCTAAAAGCTAAACTAAACTCAAAAGCTAATTTTAAGCATGTAATGCACATGTGTAGTACACATATAATGCACATGTGCAGTACAAGTTTTTTTTTGAAATTTTTTTATAGAGTTAATTGCCATTTTAGTCCCTGTAGTTTTTACCATTTTGCCAGTTTAGTCCAAAGGTTTCATTATTAACATCTGGATCAAAAAAGGTTTCATCGTTACCATTTTGGTCCAACTGACTTAACTCCATCAATATCTGTTAAAGCTGCCAAGGGCATTTTTGTCAGATATGGATGGAGTTAAGTCAGTTGGACCAAAATGAAATGACAAAAATGCCCTTGACAGCTTTAACAGATATGGATGGAGTTAAGTCAGTTGGACCGAAATGGTAACGATAAAACCTTTTTGGATCCAGATGTTAAAAATGAAACATTTGGACTAAACTGGCAAAATGGCCCAAACCACAGGGACTAAAATGGCAATTTACTCTTTTTTATATGTATAAAAAAAGAAATTGAAAAAAAATTGGTATGTTTTTTAGGCTTTTTTAGTTTTTTCATTTGTATGTAGTTTTCTCGTTATCCTCTCCCTATATATGTATGTATATATATATATATATAGGGAGCCGCTAGAATGAGAACCACCACGAGTTATGAGAACTACGAGAACCGCGCCCCGCGGGTGGCCGTTGACCACGAAATTTTTTTTACGACTAGATGTGTATATTTTAACACCATACGTAAAGTTTGGGTTCAAATGGCGCGCCCGAGGGGGTAGTATATATATATATATATATATAGGGGGCCGCTAGAATGAGAACAACCACGAGTTATGAGAACCGTGAGAACCGCGCCCCGCGGGTGGCCGTTGACCACGGAATTTTTTTTACGACTAGATGTGTATATTTTAACACCATACGTAAAGTTTGGGTTCAAACGGCGCGCCCGAGGGGGTAGTTTTTTACGCCCAAAGTTTGGGTTTTTTTATTTTTTTTAATTTTTCTTTTTTTTTAACCAAACTTTGGGCGTAAAAAACTACCCCCTCGGGCGCGCCGTTTGAACCCAAAGTTTACGTATGGTGTTAAAATATACACATCTAGTCGTAAAAAAAATTTCGTGGTCAACGGCCACCCGCGGGTCGCGGTTCTCATAACTCGTGGTGGTTCTCATTCTAGCGGCTCCCTATATATATATATATATATATATATGGATGGAGTAAAATATGAATCACCTTTAGATGTGAGAACCGTAGGAAAACCATTATCCACCCAAGATCTCTCATGTATGAGTGGTTGAAATTGAATTGTTAAAGTTTTATTTGTCTTGTAATGATTTTATTTATTAAAAAAGAATAAATAGTACAAAAAGTGTATTTTGGAAAATTTGACTTGTGTATTGTTCATGGCAACTTGTCAAACTAACAATCAAACATCATAGACTACATCACTCTTTATGTTAACATTAATTACGTTTATCTATTTAAAAAAAATTAATTATAACACATGATTTTTTATACCAAAAATTACACTACATGTATAAAAAGAAAACGTCTTCAAACTCTGATCTTGATCTTCATTTTTTGTTCGTTATCGTCTTCATCTAAAAGTAAAAGCCCCAACACCTATGAAATCAAAGGAAAAACATAGCGTTTACATTCCACAAACGTTTAGAGGAGCTCGGGCCGGCGATCAGGGACGTAAAAAAACATTTTTTATCACGTGTAATAAAAAAATATTTTTTACATTCGACACCGTGCACGATTATTTTTACATTCGACACCGTGCGCGAAATTTTATTATATTCGACAACGTACGAGAAATAAATTTTCAAACGTATGTAAAAACCAAACATTTATGCCTGCCGTTTTTACATACGTTTGAAAAATATATTTACGCGTAACGTTTAGAGGAGCTCGGACCGACGATCAAGAGCGTAAAAAACAATTTTTTTATTAGACACCGTGCGCAAAAAAAATATTTTATATTCGACAACTTACGTAAAAACTATTTTCGCCTTCCGTTTTTACATACGTTTGAAAATTAGATTTACGCGTGATGTTTAGAGGAGCTCGGGTCGGCGATCAGGGGCGTAAAAAAGCTTTTTTTACGCACGTTGTCAAAATATTTTTTATTTATTTTTTACATAGTGGTGTTCTCATACTCAGTTCGTGTAAATGTTTACGCACGTTTTCAAACTTTTTTTTACGCACGTTGTCAAAACTTTATTACGCACGTTGTCGAATGTTTTTTTAAACAGTTGTAGTGCAAAGTCATCAAACGTTAACGAATGAAATAGAAATTCTCAATAAATATATAAGACAATATAGCTTGAATTTTATAAAAAACATTATGTCAGAATTAGGGAAAATAGAGCAAAAAGAAATAGATATCAATTTCGATAATTTTGAATTTTCTAATAAACATATAAGAAAATATAGCTTGCATTTTATAAAGAACATTATGTCATAATTAGGGAAAATAGAGAAAAAAGAAATAGATATCATTTTTGATATTTTTGTATTTTCTAATTATGTAATACTTTTGGTGTTTAAATTTAAAACCTAAGATATTTTTTTCCCAATTTTAAATATGAAAAGTACAAAAGAGATGAAAGGAGATTGATATTGTTATGTTAGACATATAAATGATGATGTGATGTGATTTTGAGATAAGAGAGATGGGATGTGACATTGAGAGAAAAAAGACTAAAATAGCCTTTTGAATTAAAATGATTTTACGTGATATGTTAAAATTCTATTGGATGGGAGGAGTTCTTATGGTTCTCGCAACTGGTAGTGGTTCCTCATTGAACCGAATCCTATATATATATAATTTTAAACTGGCAATTAATGATCTAAGGGAACCTTGGTCCGCTTTGTTTCCCGTTTTTATGATTGATAGGGAGTGTTTTTGGACTGGTTTTAATTTGCCTTATAAGTTAATTTGACAGGTTTTAATTTTGTAAAATTTATAAACCTTCTTTTGACGGTTTATGTTTTGTAAAACCTTTCTCCATAAGATGTCTCCTTATGGTATCAGAGCCATGAAATCAAAGGAAGTTATTGTATGTCTTGTTTCAATACTTTAATTTTTAATTATGATAAATTTATTTAGAAAGAAGAGTACTATTAAAAATAGTACTAATGAGGAATATGATATACCTCAAGATCTTGATCTACTTAATAAGTGGACTATACCTCATATAAATCCTAGGGTCATATACCAAATTGGAAATTTTGAAAATTTAATAAACAAACATGTGGTTAAAACCACTGAAGAATCAGTCTCTATAAAAGATAAGGAAATGGTAATAAAACTTTTAAATATATTTGACATAAACAGATATAAAAAAGATTTTAATTTTATGCATATTGGTTTAGTTCTGTAGGACCGGTTTTGACACCGTTCGATTGCGTAACGAACGTTCGACGTGCGGAATCCGTGAACGTACGTGATCGAACACACTATAACGTACTAGAACCGTGATTTTATTACAAGATATGACGTGAATGATACAAAAACCACGTAGAGAGAGTTTTCTCTCTCTAGACTTTCTCTCTCTAAACGTGAATCACCAAAATCACCAAATGGAGCAAAAGTCTTCCAAAAGTCTCAAACTTTAAACCTAAGGCTCCTATTTATAGGCCTTGGAATTAATGAGATTTCTCATTAATTACCAAAATGCCACCTTGCTAAAACTATCTAAATATTACAATAAGATCCTAGATTTCTACAGTTTCAGCTACGGTTTGAATTGACGGAGGCCATAGACATTAATGCATCAACAAACTCCCCCTTGGATATTGCCGCAGTCAATCCGTAGTTAAACTCGTAGCGATTTGTCTTTCTCTCTCTCTTGATTCTTGCTCGAACAGAATCCTGGTGGATCTGTTTTCAGTTTTAGCTCCCCATTTTGGTAGTCTCTTCAGGCTCCCCCTTTCGACAAGCTTCTGTGCTTTTGGGATCGACACCTGGCTTTCTGTATTTTCTGGCTCCCCCTTTCGTTAAGCTTCCTTGCTTTTGGGATCGACGCCTTGCTTTTCGTAGCCAAAGAATCAAAACCTACACGTCTCAACCTTCTCGTAAGAAAAAAATTTTGACTCTAAAAGAATTCATTCAACATTTTCAAACATATAACACACAATATTGTGATTCAAATTAATGAATCATCTAAACATTTGAGGATTATCTTCCAACTTCTCATCATCTTAACCAAACCAAATGTTCATCTTGTTTAGCCTTTGAGATTTTGAATATCAGCTTTTCAACATCAGTTGTCGAAAATCTTTTTGAAATTTTCAAAAAATGAAACATAAATGCAATAACAGAAATTAAATGCAGAAATGAAATATGTACAAGCATATTTTTGCGAGTTTGCGAAAGAGGATCATATCAGTTTTTGAGACACATCACAAGCACCGTTAAGCTTTTAATCGTTTTAAGTTCTAAACGATTCACGTTGATTGACGATATGTTTGTCCTCTTAAGCTCAATCTAAAAACTTTCAAAATGCTTACCGATACGTTAAGGTATATTAATTTTGCACTAAATTCTTATGGACCCCACGATCTCAGCATATCCCCTCATCATGCAATACACTAACTCAAGTAATGCCTTTAAACTTTTCATCAACTGTGATATGTGCGAAAACAAAGCAGAATGTTTAAACATTAACAATCAGGTCGATACTTCCGTATACGCAGAGAAAGTCCAATGTTTAAACAAAATAAGAAATAAAACAAGTTGAAGTTGTTTAGGCTTTAACCACCAGGTCGATACTCCCGTATACGCAGAGGTGATCCAAAGCTTAAATGAAACACCAAAGAAAATAAAGCAGAACGTTTAGGCAACAACATCCAGGTCGATACTCACGTATACGCAAAGGATGTCCGATGCTTAAACAAAATAAAGAAATAAAACAAGTTTAAATCTTTGCAAAATAAAATGCACAATCACAGTGACTTTTCAGCAAAGTAGTGAAAGTTCACAAACTTAACCAGTTTTATGCTTTTTGGCATTCAGCGATTACTGAGTAGGTACACAATCATGAAGGACAAAACTAAGTACTATGCTTTTGATCATGTTTCCCACTAGAACTAGGCTTTTTCATTTAAGTTTGTATCGTTCTCGCAAATCTACTAGTCTAGCTGAGCCTATCGTCACATCTTTAGTGAGACCGTTTATCACATTTTACATTTCATTTCTTTAGCATGCTGTGATAGTCCAACTGATCTACTATCATTTCCTCTTGTTTCAGCAAAACTCATTTTGAATTTTTCAATGTTTTTGACTTTTTCAAATTTTCAAATGTTTTTGGATTTTCTAAAATTCTTACTCCCCCTAAAATGCAAACACATTTTAGGAAATTTGAAAATAAACTGTACAAAAACTTGACAACCGATATCAAATCACTTCAAATCGCCATCCACTTGGCGTAAACAATCAGAACTCCCCCTGACAACAAACTATTTTCCCATTATGATTTCAAAACACTTAAGTTTATTTTAATCAAAATGGTTTTTCCGGAAAATTAGTTTTGTGTGTCGTTTCACAAACATGGGGTTTCATCACATTGTTCTCAACCACTTATAGGTTTATCACAAAAACAATCACTTGAAGAAAAGATAAATCAAGTACAACTTAATGTCCCTGATTATTCTTTTGAAAGTCGAAATATCACAGTTACCAACCTGTGAATTTCTCAAGAAAGATGCCGATTCCTACTCCCCAAATACCAACCTGGGAACTCCGGCAAGTCAGGTTTTTCATTTAAACAGTTTCACCCAAGCCTGACGTTCCTTGGGTGCTTTTGAATTCTCGTTCAACAATGGTGGAAAATTTGCATCATCCATTGTTAAACCAGAATTCTCTACTTTTACCTCAACAGCTGGCTCCTCTGGCTTTGATGAACCAGAATCATTGCCTGAACGTGGCTTGTCTGACTTTGATGAGCCAGATTCATCGCCGACATGTGGCTCCTTTGTTTCCAAAGAAACAAATTCATCGCCAGGAAGTGAAAATCTCACTTTCTTTGATTTGTTAATCGTTTGATTAACCACTTTTTCTTTCTTTATCTCCTCTTTTGTCCTCAGACTTGCAACTGAAGAATTCGGTTTACTTGACTTTGTTGTCGAGTGAAGCGATTTATCAGTACTCTTATTTGTTGTACCCGAGGACAAAATCCTTTCAAGATACTCTCGAGCTTTCTTTCTTTTCTTTCTCAGTCGGTCTTTCTGCCCTTGTGAAAGCTTCACTTTCTTTTCTTGAACTTTAGGTTCTTTGACTTTCTGTTCTGAAACTTTCAATTCCTTGGGCTTTTCTTTGACTTTGACTGACTTCATCACCCTTTTCTGAGATACAGCCCTCGATCTTTCAATTGATCTCATTGGGCAATCTCTGGCAATGTGACCTCTGATTTGACAATTATAGCATCTTCTTGTCTCAAATCTCTGTCTCTGGCAGTTAACAGCAATGTGTCATTGAAAACCACAGTTGTAACACACCCTGTTATCGTACCATTCACCACTTTCACACCAAACGCTCAAATCATAGCATTGTCTGGCTTTGTGGTAATCCTCACTCCTCTTGTAAGCTTGATTTGACTTTTGAGCACTGTGGTCAAACCTGCACCACTTATTACCAACTTTTTGTGAGTTTTTATTTTCAACTTTTTGTGGTTTTTTATAATGAATGGATGACTGAACCGATGAGCTTTTATTGTTGTTTTGAAAAATTTTCGGTTTTTTAACATTTTGTTTTTGTTCCACATTCTTCTTTACAGGTTTTTGTGTTGAGCATTCACCTTTCTCAGTAGAATGTAAAACAGTATTTTGAAAATTTTCTTGTAATTCTAAAAATATTTTTCTTTTCTTTTTCTATTTCATCATCAGCTTTGTCATCGAAATCTTCAATTTTGACTTTGTCAAAATCTGTGACATTGTCACTTATTGAAACAGAATTGATCGGTTCTGGACACACATAAGGTGCAGAAGTCACAAAACCTTTCAATTTATTTTCTAAATCAGCAATTTTATTCCGATCACTTTCAGCTTCTTTTTCAAGCTGAATGATTTTAGCAAGATGAGAATTTATTGCAATTTGTTTTTCAAGATTATTTTTAACAAAAATATCTTTCTCATCTTCTAAAATCTTTATTTGATTTTGAAAATATTTTTCAATTTTCAATTTTTCATTTTCAAAATCTTTTTCCTTTTCTTTCAACATTTTCTTTTCCAATGTCAAACTCTCTACATCCTTCGAGAGTTTGTCATTTTCAGATTTCAGTTTTTCACAGTTCAAGTGCAACTCCAGAATCTGTTCATCATCAGCTTTCTTCTCAACCTTCAAAGCTGAAATTTCATCAACTTGCTTCTCTACCATTCGAACATTTTCTTTAGATTTGAATTTTTCTTCATCAGTTGCTGCTTTACTCTTCTCTCTTGAATCAGACCTCAATTTTCTAATCTTTTGGAACTCAAGTTCTTGAGCTTCAATCTTTTCGATGAATCCACTAAGGTTCAGATTATCAAAGCCTGGAGTGTTTTTCAACTTTATCAGGTAAGTACCCCACTCATCCTTTGGTAAAGCATTCGCCACCTTGTCAATCCACACCTCATTAGCCTTGGTTATCTTCAATCTCCTCATCTCGTCAACTAGAAGACAATATCGATCAAACAATTCTTTTATAGACTCTCCCTTGATACCTGTAAAATTATCAAATTTGTTCATTGCAATATAAATCTCAGAACTCATGCTTCAGTATTAAAAGATTCACAAAAAAACAAATTTTCGAATGATACGAGAATTCACACACTCTAAAATCAATTCAATCACTTTGTCAAATCACTGAATCAGATGAATATCCGATTTAGTGACAAAAATCTAGTAACAATGGATCGCGTGAAGAATTCGTTCGGACGAGTATACAATGCTTGTCAAATCACCTCAGGTTGCCTGCAAGCAAACAAACAAACAATCAGTTTTAAACAAACTGAATATGTAAACGTGTGTGTTTGTGAAATCAATCTAAGACTCGTTGTCAAAGATTCGCGGATTCGATCCAATGTTGTTCGGGTGAAAAACAATATATCAGTCCAAATTTTTAACTCAACTTGCAACCCAATTTAACTAAAATGACCAGGCCCAAATGTACTAATCAAACAATTTCAGTAGCTCAACCCGATATCTAATTTTCTAAGCTCAAACCACTTATATGTCTGATCAAATCTCGTTCACAAGTCACTAACACCATTTTACACAAGGTAATTTATTGACTTGCCAGAGTTCTTGTTCAAAACAACTCGTTCACGTGATGTATTTATTGAAGTTTATTACTTGGCTTACACTATAGACTGACAAATGAATATGATTGAGCTGAGTGATTTATCAAAATAACATCTCATGCACTACTGATGATTGGGCTCATTACACAACCATTACACAACCTGATTGGACCATAACAATTCACTAGTCAGTACATATCAATGGTCAACGTTTCATGTGATTGGGCTGTGATTGGGTCGACCAACTACAATCTCAACTGTAAAAATGTGATTTGGCCTTCACTTCCACTAATCCGACAATTACAATTCAAGAACTGTTCCACATTACACTCATTGGGCCGTCTAATTTCAAACAATCTGAATCAATCTTATTTGACCGTTCAAAACACTAGTATAACCAATTCACTTTTGCCGACAATAACTTTTAATTGTGATTGGGCCTTTCGATTAAGTGGATTCTTATATCAATTTACAAATCCTAAAACAATTTTCTTTAATGACTGACAAACAATATCAACAACATCTGATTGGACCTTCATTTTTAGATCAAACCAATTTTATCACTTTGCCGACAATCTATGATCACACATGCAAATGTTTCAGTCAATATACGACAAAATCAATTACCAACTAAAATCCTATTTGACCAATTATCAAGTGAATCTGATTGTTTTAAATTTGATTGAACCGATGAATATTAATCACATGAACTCATAACCACTTTCAAACGGACAGGATTTCAAACGGTCATGTCATCATTATGATACTTTCAAACGGTCAGGATCTTTGATTTCAAACTGTCACGTCCTCAAACGGACACCTTCAAACTTTAGTTCTCAAACGGGAGGGTGTCAGTTTCAAACGGGAGGGTGTCAGTTTCAAACGGAAGGGTCACTTTCAAACGATGTCGGACACAAAAACTCAGATTTCTCCTAAACGGCTAGGAATTAGGATCTGAAACTTGGTAGGGTTATAGATCAGGTGTTTTCGCACAACATATCAAAAAATCAGACGATTTGGACCGTAAAAACTCGTTCAATTTGATGATTTTCAGTGGAAAACGTGAACAATATGAAAAAGATGAAGAAATAGATGAAATTCGGATCTGAAATCGCTGAAATCTGGTACGAATCAAAGTGTTTGATCAGTGCAATCGAGCTCCTAGCTCTGATACCACTTGTAGGACCGGTTTTGACACCGTTCGATTGCGTAACGAACGTTCGACGTGCGGAATCCGTGAACGTACGTGATCGAACACACTATAACGTACTAGAACCGTGATTTTATTGCAAGATATGACGTGAATGATACAAAAACCACGTAGAGAGAGTTTTCTCTCTCTAGACTTTCTCTCTCTAAACGTGAATCACCAAAATCACCAAATGGAGCAAAAGTCTTCCAAAAGTCTCAAACTTTAAACCTAAGGCTCCTATTTATAGGCCTTGGAATTAATGAGATTTCTCATTAATTACCAAAATGCCACCTTGCTAAAACTATCTAAATATTACAATAAGATCCTAGATTTCTACAGTTTCAGCTACGGTTTGAATTGACGGAGGCGATAGACATTAATGCATCAACAAGTTCAAGTTGCTTTTAAACCTTTAACATTAAAGGGTTTACCGGAAAGTTTTCTAGCCGTTTTACGAGATGCTCGTAATTTAAACTGGAAACAATCATTAATGAGTATTATAGAAACCAGTCTGGCACATGGTCCAGTGTATTTTAATGTTTATCCTGATGTTCATTTATCTCTAACAGATCAAAATATTGATGATGCTTTAACTTTATATGTTAAAACACATGGTTACAATTATGCTGAAGGATCTGAAGTTATATGTATTTGTTATAGAATATATTATATATTACTTACTACTATGAATGCTAAATGTAAAAGGATTGATAAATCTAGTGATGAAACTATTTTAATAGAAACAAATTATGGAAAATCTAATATTTCCATAAAAAGACCAGTTAAATGGGAAGAAATAACTTTTCCAGAAAATTGGGTAATTAATAGGGCTGTTAAAATTCAACCACAAATAAATCATAAATTAAGGAGACTTATAGAAACTCCTGAATGAAATATAGAAATAGAATTTGAAGAAGAAAGGAAAGATAAAAAACTTTTGAAATCTATTTCGTCTAGATCTTATATATCACCTCTTGATCATAAAGTAGATTTACCAGAATCCTCTAGAGCCTCTACTTCTCAAATAAGAAATAGTAGAGTAGAAAATCTAAATGTTGATAATAATTTAGTTTCAGGAATATATCAACCTGTTAGTAAGGATGATACAGTCTTCACACATGAGTTTTAGTTTATAATGATAAAAGAAAAACTTGATTTTAGTCCTGGATCTGTTATAAGACAGAAGATATGTGAAAAATATAGAAACCCTATATGGGAACCATTTAAAGATTGGTTTATGGAATCATATCCTAGAAATAAAAGATTTGAAATAGGAAGAGAATTTTATAAAGATTTGGATGAAGTTCAGGAAATCATAGAGTTTCCTGTCTGGTTTATAAACAAATATTCTTTGAATTATATTTCAGTTATTGAAAAAAATTATAGACTTATTACAGGAGAAATTATAAAATCTGTTTTTCCTCCTCAAAATGATTTTGAAATGACAAAAGATAATTTTGCAATTCATTTTACTGCTTTTAAAAGAGCTTTACAAAATGAGCCTATGACTGCAACTATTGCTCATGTTAATCATATTATACAACAAAATAATTATACTAATTTATGCCTTCAAAATTTATCTGAAAATCTTCAAGAAATAAATAATAAAATTGAAAAGGTTTTAGATAATCAGAAAAAAGAAGTTGGAGAATATAGTAATACAAAATCTTCTGAGCCTGAATCAGCTATTTTAGCTAAAGCTACTATTCAGCCTCCTCCTGAGATAGAAAATTATAAAATTAAAACCTGTCAAATTAACTTATAAGGCAAATTAAAACCAGTCCAAAAACACTCCCTATCAATCATAAAAACGGGAAACAAAGCGGACCAAGGTTCCCTTAGATCATTAATTGCCAGTTTAAAATTTTAACCCTACCAGTTTATGTTTTAACCAAAAATCTTTTTATAATATTAGGACCATGTTATCAAAGGATGAAATTGAGCCATGCTTCAATACTTTAAGGGCTTTAGCCCATCATGATTAAAATAAATAAAACAAAATTAAAATTCTTACTATGGAACACCGGGAAGATCTTCAATAGTCGGAAGATTTTATTCAAACTTCAAAATATTTTACAAGTGCAGAATTTTAGAGAGAGAAGAGAGGGGCTAAAGATTGTAGGATCGGTTTGCGACCCGAACGAGTCGTTCAGAAGAGATTTATCAGTTTCAGAGGCGGAAACTAAGAAACCGATTGCGAAACAGCTTGCGTATCACTTTAACACTGATTATATTGATATACTATCGTCTACAATCAGTCCTCACACCGGCAGCACCTCGGTATGGAATTTCAGAAAATGTTACAAATGATTTAGCTTGAAGGCTATTTATAGTGGTGTTGATTTAGCTTGAAATGACACATGCCACTTTCAAGGGAAATCTTGATTTAGCTTGAAACTGTCAAGTAACATTTTCAAGGGAAATCACCACTTTCAAGCTAAATTACATTAAACACACTCTAAAACCTCCTATACTCTCGTATAACAAGATCTAATCTAACAGTTCTAATCCTAGACTCGATACAAGACGAAGTCGACAGATGAATGCACCAACAGACTCCCCCTCAGATGTTGACGAGTCTTAAGTGTCGAGTCTTCGCATCTTCAGTCTTTATCAGTCTTTTTTCTTTCTTAGCATACACCAGGATCTTCTCTTTGGCTCTAACCTCGTCAGACTCCCCCTTTCATCATGATGGGATCGCTGTCTGGAATTAGCTATCACCTTGAGATCAATCCCTGGCTTTATCTCTGATCAGCTCATCTTCTGCACAATCTTCTCACAAACTCATAAGTTTTTACTTAAATCAATAAGCAAAACTTACTAGTAATAGTTACATCAAGTTCAAATTAATGACCCTGATTAACTAATCTCAACTTCTTTTAAACGCACACTCCCAAACCAGTTCATCATGTTCAGCACTTGAAATTTTGAAAATCAGCTCTTCAACATCAGTTGTCGAAAATCTTTTTTTGGATTTTTCAAAATTTATGCTAAAACACACTAAAATCTTTTTGGATTTTTGACTGAAAAGAAATGCAGTGAAGTAATATTTACAAACAATATTTTTTTTTGTAAGAGGATCATATCAGTTTATGTGACCAATCACTAGCACCGTTAAGCTTTAAACATTTTAAGCTCTAAACGATTCACATTGATTGACGATATTGTTGTCCACTTAAACTCAATCTAAAACTTTCGAAATGCTTACCGATACGTTAAGGTATATTAAGATAGCACTAAAATTTTTAGACCCCACGATCTCAGCATATCCCCTCATCATGCAATACACTGACTCAAGTAATGCCTTTAAACTTTTATCAACTGTGATTTGTGCGAAAATAAAGCAGAATGTTTAAACATTAACAATCAGGTCGATACTTCCGTATACGCAGAGAAAGTCCATTGTTTAAACAAAATAAGAAAATAAAAATAAGTTGAAGTTGTTTAGGCTTTAACCACCAGGTCGATACTTCCGTATACGCAGAGGAGGTCCAAAGCTTAAACGAAACACCAAAGAAAATAAAGCAGAACGTTTAGGCAACAACATCCAGGTCGATACTCACGTATACGCAGATGATGTCCGATGCTTAAACAAAATAAAGAAATAAAACAAGTTTAAATCATTGCAAAATGAAATGCACAATCACAGCGACTTTTCAGCAAAGTTGTGAAAGTTCACAAACTTAACCAGTTTTATGTCTTTCGACAATCAGCGATTACTGAGTAGGCACACAATCAAGAAGGACAAAACTAAGTACTATGCTTTCAACCATGTTTCCCACTAGAACTAGGCTTTTTCATTTAAGTTTGTATCGTTATCGCAAATCTACTAGTCTAGCTGAGCCTACCGTCACATCTTTAGTAAGATCGTTTATCACATATTATCATTCCATTTCTTTAGCATGCTGTGACAGTCTAACTGATCTACTATCATTTCCTCTTTTTGACAACAAAACTCATTTTTTAATTTTTCAATGTTTTTGACATTTTCAGATTTTCTAATTTTTTTTTAAATTTTTACTCCCCCTAAAATCAAAATATGTTTCAATTTTGATTTTCTGGGAAAATTTGAAAACAAGCTGTACAAGAAACATGACAACATGATGAGAATTACTTCAATTCTCCATTCACTTGGCTTGAACAATCAGAACTCCCCCTGACAACAAACTATTTTCCCATTGTGATCTCAAAACACTTAAGTTTGTTTAATCAAAATGGTTTTTCCGGAAAATAAGTTTTGTTGATTAATTTTAACCAATTGTAAGTTAGGGGATAAACTCATCATTTTGTTGTTCAACCACTTATAGAAAATCAGATACAACTTAATGTCCCTGATTTACCACTTGTAAGATCAAACTAATTCAACTTCTGAACCACTTGTAAAAAAATCACAAACATACAACTTAAACCTGTTTTTCAAGCAATTTACCATCTGTTGGTTGAATTCTCAAGGTGCCGATTCCTACTCCTCGCTTACAAACCTGGGAGTTCCGGCAAGTCAGGTTTTTCATTTAAACAGCTTCACCCAAGCCTGACGGTCCTTGGGTGATTTTGAATTCTTGTTCAACAATGGTGGAAAATTTGCATCATCCATTGTTAGACCAGAATTCTCTACTTTTACCTTAACACATGGCTCTTCTGGCTTTACCATACCAGAATCATTGCCTGAATGTGGCTTGTCTGACTTTGATGAGCCAGATTCATCGCCTGAAAGTGGCTTGTCTGACTTCGACACATCAGATTCATCGCCGACCATTTTCTTCTTTTTCTTATCTTCTTTCGTCCTCAGATTTGTATCTGATGAACTCGTCTTGCTTGACTTTGCAGTAGAGGAAAGCGATTCATCAGAACTCTTATTTTTACCAACAGACGAACCCGAGGACAAGATCTTCTCTAGATACTCTCTAGCCTTCTTTCTCTTCTTCCTCAGTCTGTCTTTCTGCCCCTGAGAAAGCTTCACTTTTGTTTCTTGAACTTTAGGTTCTTGAACCTTCTGTTCTTTGGGCTTGACATTGACTGATTTCTTTGCCATTTTCTGAGAATTAACCCTCAATCTTTCATTTGATTTCCTTGGGCAATCTCTGACAATGTGACCCTTGATATTGCAGTTAAAGCATCTTCTCGTCTCATAATTCCAACTTTGGCAGTTAACAGCAATGTGTCCTTGATAACCACATCGGTAACACACTCTGTTATCGTACCAATCACCATTTTCAGCCCAAATGCTCAAATCAAAGCACTGTTTAGCTTGGTGATATTCCTTGCTCCTCTTGTTTGCTGGATTTGACTTTTGAGCACTGTGGTCTGACCTGCACCATTTATTGCCAACATTTTTTGAGTTTTGATTTTCCAATTTTTGTGATTTTTTATCACGATTGGATGATTGAACTGATGAGCTTTTATTTTCTTTTTGAAGATTTTTCGGTTTTTTATCTTTATGTTTTTGTTCTACATTCTTCTTTACAGGTTTTTGCGTTGAGCATTCACCTTTTTCAGTAGAATGTAAAACAGTTTCTTGAAACATTTCATTCAATTTCAAAAATATTTTTCTTTTTTCAATTTCATCATCAGTTTTATCATCGCAATCTTCAACTTTGACTTTGTCAAAGTTTGTGACCTTGTCACTTATTGGAACAAAATTTAAAGGTTTTGGACAAGGAAAATTCAAACTATCTGATGAAGTCACAAAACCTTTCAATTTCCTTTCAAGTTCATCAATCTTGTTTCTTGAATTCTCAGCTTCATTTTCAAGCTGAGAAATTCTTTCAAGATGAGACTTAATTGATTTTTCATTCTCATTCTTCATGTTTTCAAGAACAGACTTTTCATTTTCCAAAACATTTATCTGTTCTTGAAATTTTGTCTCATTTGCTTTCAGATTCTTATTCTCAAGCTTTATCCAGAAATCTTCCTTTTCTGAATTTAACTCCTTTTCTTCTAACTCTTTGATTTTCTTTTGAGCACATTCACCTTCTTTTTCAAGTTTGATTATTTTCTAAAGATGGGAATTTATCATTTTTTTGCTTTTCGATGTTATTTTTGCTAAACACATCTCTCCCATTTTCAAGAATTTTTATTTGACTTTGAAATTCTTTTTCCATTTTTAATTTTTCGATTTCAAAAACTTTCAATTTATCTTCAAAATTTCTTGCATTTTCTTTCAACTTCTGATTTTCCAATGTCAAACTGTTCAAGTTACTTAATAGTTTGTCATTCTCAGATTTCACATTTACACAATTTTCCTGCATAACAAGAATCTGCTTATCATCAGCTTGCTTCTTATCATTCAGCTTTTTGACTTCCGATTTCAAACTTTCCACATCTTTCAAGAGTTTGTCATTGTCAGCTTCAAGTTTATCACATTTAGAGCACACTGATGCAGAACTTGAAGATTCATTCTTCACAGATTCTTCATTCTTTGGAGCTTGCTCTTCTTTTGCCCTAAATGTACCTGCACAAAAGATTTTAACGAAATCAAGAGGATTTGCATTCTCATCAATATAACAACCTCTCTTAATATCGTATTTTATCACATATTTTGCCCTAACACATTCAACAATCCTTTTGTTCATCTCATCAATCACATCTAAGCCCATATCCATCAAATGATTTTCCAAGACATTTATCATTTCTTTCCTTTTCTTTCCATTTTCAAATTCATGAGTTTTAAGTATGCTGATGAATCTTTTTAGATGTAATTTTGAAAAATTTGAATCCTTTCTTAAAATTTTCAAAAATTCACTCCATTCAATAGGTAATGCATCTGCAAATTTTTCTATTTTTTCAGCATCTGATGGAAATATCTTATGATTTTTTAAGTAACCAAGTAAGACTCCATATCGGTTATCTAATTCTTCCAATGTTTCATTTTTCAAACATGCAAAATATTTAAACATTTTGACCCAAAGATCCTTTTTCACATTTCTATAACTATCATCCAAATACCCCATATACCAATCATTTAATCTTTCAAGATCATGATTTTCCATCTCATCAAATACCACTTCCATTTTTCAAGTATAAAGTGGGTTGCACTAAACAATGATTTTGCGGATGATGATTACATGCAATCACAAATCTCAAACCCACTAAGCTTTGATCCAAGCCCACTAAAACGACAAACTTCAAGTGTTTTTTTTATTAAAATTCTGATTTGACCTCAACACTATAACAAATGATTTTTTTTATTTGACCGAAATGTAAGTGACCACCTCTATACACAATGATATAACCGAGACCATGGGCTTATCAGCAATCACATGCAACACTTAAATGTCTGACAATCACAAATGCAAGAACCGAACTCAAATTAATTGATACAATTTTCAATGTATTGCCGACAATATCAATTCCTAATTGATTTTTTTAATATATGTCCGGCAAGTTCAAGTCAATCAGCAAAGAATTCACAAGTCTGCAAATTATCAGTTCCAATGCATATTCACATGCTCTCTTTTCTCAATACCTGACAACCTCGTAAAATGATTTACAAAAATCGAGAACTTTCAATCAGTTCACACTACTCAAAGCACAACTTTGTTCACTTAATCAAACCGATGCAATCCTGACACAAGTCACATAATTTTGTTTAATGTTTTCACCCAACACACGATGCACTTTCTCGTGAAAAACAAAAAACAGTTCCAGCGATAAGATTGTCTGATGATAATCACGTGGTAGACACTATTAACTTTCAAGTGATATTAACACTATGTTTCAAGCGAAATCTCAAACTTTTTCAAGCAAAAACTACGTGATTATCAAGCGAAATCTGCAAATTGTGAACTTTCAAGCGAAATTATTAACTAATCTCAAGCGAAATCATGATGATGTCAGCAAAACGATATGATTTTAGTCCGATTGAACAAGATTTAATCCGATTTTAATGCTGAAACTTTTCAGGATTCAATAATACATGATTACGCACAAGATATGTGAATTTGAGCCATTTTTAACCGTAAAAATTTGTTCGATTTTGAAAGAAGGTGTAGAAAATCAGAAAAAGTGACAAAAACGAGCTGTTTTGGCGAAATCTCTTCCTCCTGAGCTCTGATACCACTTGTAGGATCGGTTTGCGACCCGAACGAGTCGTTCAGAAGAGATTTATCAGTTTCAGAGGCGGAAACTAAGAAACCGATTGCGAAACAGCTTGCGTATCACTTTAACACTGATTATATTGATATACTATCGTTTACAATCAGTCCTCACACCGGCAGCACCTCAGTATGGAATTTCAGAAAATGTTACAAATGATTTAGCTTGAAGGCTATTTATAGTGGTGTTGATTTAGCTTGAAATGACACATGCCACTTTCAAGGGAAATCAACATGTTGATTTAGCTTGAAACTGTCATGTGACACTTTCAAGGGAAATCTTGATTTAGCTTGAAACTGTCAAGTAACATTTTCAAGGGAAATCACCACTTTCAAGCTAAATTACATTAAACACACTCTAAAACCTCCTATACTCTCGTATAACAAGATCTAATCTAACAATTCTAATCCTAGACTCGATACAAGACGAAGTCGACAGATGAATGCACCAACAAAGATTAGCGTACCTCCTCCATTAAAGACTAATCCTATATATAGGGAAAATAAAAAGCAAACAAAACACTAAAAGTAAACCGGACAAAAGAAAAGAAAAAGTAAAAGTAAAAAGGAAAAGAGACTCTATGATTGTCTCGGTGCCGTGTATAATGGCCTTTCTTTTCTCCATTTTCAAAGATTCCCATTATGAGTGGGGTCCTTGTGTCTTTTCAATTATCAATCTTTTTTCACCTCATCTTTGGATTCTTTCTTCGGGGTAAATTCTTTTACCACTGTCTGAAGATATGCTTCTAGATCATCATCCAGTTTTATCTCTGGAATATCTTCTATTGGTTGAGATTCTCCTGCTAAACATGAGAAACGGTTCTCATCTTCTTGACTGGCGGATGAGATTGACATTGCTTTGGAGGAGCTTTCAGTAGTTGATTCAAAAAACTTCTTTAACTCCTTCTTCATTTCTTCTTTGTATAATTCCAGAATTTCAACCTTTGAGGCTACTGAGACTGCTTGCTTATCTTGAATCCTTCTTGAAATTTGTTCAAAAGGACTTGGGAGCTGTCTTTGTTGTCTTTTATCAATTTGAGATTTATAATACTCAGTTTTATTGGTGATCAAATTTATTGTGTCTTGACCTTCCAATTCTTTTGTAAAGTTATTAACTATTACCATTTTTTACCAGAACTTTGTATAAGAAGTTCTCTTGAGACAGGGAATATTATCCCGCAGGGTATAACCTGTTGTGGGTTTCCATCTCAAAATCCATGGAATGGAAAACTCTATAAAAAGTACATCGAGGCTATTCCCTCAAACAAAGTTTTATTATACTCGGCTTCTATAAGGTCTGGAGAAACTGCTACCCATTCTTGGTAGAGACCTTTGAATGGTTCAGGAAGGATTTGAACCGATGGACCATATAAAATGAACCATTTTTGGAACCAACTTGGAATCCCATCTTTATAAATCTTATCACTCACTTTTATGAACCATGAGTGTTTCTTACTGGGATTTTCATAAAATAAACATTTTTCAAAACTTTGGATATAATCCCAGAAATTGTATTTATAAGTTTGCCTATTGGAATTTATAAATTCCTTTTCATTTAGAGTACTTAATCCCCACTTTTGAGGAGATAAAAGAGATTTTATAAAGATTTTACTCAAATTAAATGAACTCTTAATTTTATCTGCTGGGTAAAAGTGTCTTATTTCAGCAGACTCGGAAACTTGAACAATACTTTCATAATATTGCCTTGGTTTATAGGATGTGGCATTATATGATGCTGGCTCTAAATATTTTTGCATCAAAAACCAAGGATCATCAAAAAAAATTTTGTCTTCTTGGTTTAGAAGAATTATTTTCTTCTGTCTGTCGGATATAACCCATTCATCATCATCATCATCATCATCATCATCATCATCATCATCATCATCATCTTCCTGTTCTATATGAGCATAAGAGGGAGCTTTTGAAGCTTGTTCCTCTTCTTGGGCTTTTATGATAGCCATGATCTTTTCATATGACAGATCATTGGGACTAATTTGAATTCCCATATTATTATTATTTGAGCTGCTAGAAGCAATATCAGAGGCTATGAGCCTTCTGTTTCCTTGTTGAACCAAGGCTAAATCTTGGCCTCTTCCTCTGCCTCTCCCCCTATAATTGGGAAAATGTTGTTTTCCTCTATTATGAGGAATCATAACTGAAAATATAAAGTCAAGCTGATGAGATTATTTTCTCATTATCCTCAAGAACCCTTATTTTATTCTTGATATCATTTAGAATAATATACTCCTCTGAAAGTTCTTTTAGACTATCAGGATTACCATAATCATTCATTAAGTTATGAATCCTTATAATTGTTATTCTTTTCAAAATATTATAATCATCTTTTTCAATCTGAATATTATTAAAAACTGTTTTCAGTGGTCCTTTGGCCTTTGTCATTGAAACACCTGCAAATTAAACAGAAGATATTATCTTCAAATATTCTCTAGTTAGAAAATCTGAAAGACTATTTTCTTCTCCTTTTTTATATTGTATTTCAAAATCAAATGGAGCTAATTGAGATTGCCATCTGGCAAACATTTGTTTTGAAACATCATGTTTAAAATCTTTTTGAAATATAAATTTAGCTGCTTGACAATCAGTTTTTATTATAAACTTTTGGTTGTATAAATCATCTTGAAATTTTAAAACACATTTCAAAATTGCTAACATTTCTTTTGCAATAGTAGCATATTTCTTCTGGCTTTCAAGCCATTTTCCTGAATGAAACCTAACAAGATATTCTTGTTTTGTTTGAGGAGAAATTTGTTTTAGTATTCCCCCATAACCTATTTCTGAGGCATCTGTTTCTATAATTTTTCCCAATTTGGATTAGCAATAGTCATACAAGGAAGACCTAACACTTTCTTTTTTATTTTTATAACTGCTTGAGTATGATTTTCATCTCAAGGCTTAGGATTCTTTTTTAACCTATCGTATAAAATAGAAGAATCTTTAGCTAAATCGTGGTAATAAGGAGCTATATAATTTAAACTCCCTAAAAACCTTTGAAGTTGAGTTTTATCAGTAATTTTATCAGGGAATTTAGAAGCAAATTCTGTACTTCTATTAATAGGAACTATTTTCCCTTTTTCTATGATATGACCTAAAAATCTGATACTTGTTTGAAATAACATCATTTTTGGACTAGATATAACCAAACCATTTTTTATAATAATGGTTTTAAATATATCAAGATGCTTAAAATGAGTTTCAATATCTTTTGAAAATACTAAGATATCATCTATATAAACAATTATAAAATTTGAAAAAGGAATGAATATTTCATTCATAATTTTTTGGAATTCTGAAGGGGCATTTTTCAGACCGAAAGGCATAACATTCCATTCATATTGCCCCAAAGGAACATTAAAAGCAGTTTATATCTGTCTTTTTTATCAATTTGGATCTGCCAATATCCTGATTTTAAATCAAATTTTGAGAATATTAAAGCATCATATAATCTGTCTAACAAATCTGTTTTATTAGGAATTGGATATCTTATCCATTTCAAAACTTTATTAAGAGGTTTATAGTTTATAACTAATCTTGGAACACCTCTTTCAATCTCAGAGTGTTTATTAACATAAAAAGCAGTACATGACCATGGAGATTTTGAAGGATATATTAATCCTTTTTGTTGAAGAGATTCAATTTCTTTTTTACATAACTTTAAATATTCAGAGTTCATCTGACAAGGTCTTGCTTTAGTTGGAATATTACTTTCTATAAAACTTTCTTCATAAGGAAGAGATACAATATGTTGTTTTCTATTCCAAAAAGCATTAGGGTGATCATTACATATTTCTGTATTAAATTGATTTTTTATAATCTCAATTTTTAATATCAGTTTGGGATTCTTTAATCTTTCCTCAATAGTATGAATACTAATTTCTTCTTTAAGAAAATTTATTTGGTTTGTCTTAGCTTGTATAAGAAATTCATTCAAAAAATTTTCAAATGGCTGAGTTATAAACTCAAAATACAACTCTTTATTATTATAAAAAGCTTTAAATCCCTTTTTATCAACTTCTTTTAAAGGAAATATTTTTGAAAGAAATGGAGTTCCTAATATAACTTCATTTGTTATATTTTTTACAAGAACAAATGATAAAGGAATACACTCTCCATTATTGCAAATTTTTGCATTTGGAATTTTATATTCAACTCCCATATCTTGCTTATTAGCCGCTTTAAGAATATGAGTTGTTTTTCAAAATATTTTGTAGGAATCAATCATTCTCTTAAACAATTTAAATATGCTTCGGAATCAATTAGAGCAATAAAATCCTTTTTAAAAGTATTTTGTATTAAAAGGGTTATTCTAACTAACCATTTTTGGGAAATAAATTTTTCTATTTTATTAATAAACTCTTCTTCTCCTTTATTTTTAATTACTAAAGGAGGAAAATCATGATCATAATTATTAGTAGGATTTTTTTTAGGAGAAGGAGGTTTATAAGAAGTTTCTCCTATTTCAAAAGGTTTATAAAATGTTTCTCCTATGTTTTTCCCTTCAAGGTTTATAATTCTTTTTTCAAAATTAGAATTTTCCTTTTTTAAATATATAATTTCTTCTTTTAGATTAGTGATTTCCATTTTTAAATCTTCAGAAGTAGAGGAATTATTTTTCCTAGTATTTAGAATATTATGAACATATTTCATGGAATAGGGACCTTCAGGTTCCTCTATTCGAGTATTCTTTTGAACTTCTTCATTCTTGTATAAAATTTGAAGAATTTTTAGTCTTTCTTCAGGATTTTTAATTTTGTTTAAAATAATTTCTAAAATATTACTATCTATCATATTAATCTCACTATCATTAAGATCATTATCCTGGAATTGTGACATGACTTTATATAACATTTCATTATCAGAAACAATTTTATTACAACAATTTTCTTGACAATTATCAGAACAAGAACTTTATTCTGAACTATAATCTGAGGATTCTTCAGAATCAAAAATCTTATTTAATTCATTTTTGACATTTTCTTCTATGTCTAAATTATTTATTTTATTTTTTACTATTTTTCTTTGGCGACATTCATTAGCCTTGTGACCCTTCTTCTTGCATATGTAGCAAGTAGGAACCCATTTTTCTTTTCTTTGGGTCTTTCGCCTTTCTCTTTTTTCCCTTATTTTCTGGAAATATTTTTCCCTACTAGCTTTCTTATATTTTTTTTATAATACTTATCATTATTCTTTTCTTTGGTACAATCCATACCAAATTGTTCATAAAATTGTCCTAACTGAGTTTTTTCTGTTAGGGTTTGTTTCTTAATTTGTTGGTTTAACTTTAACTCATTGCATAAAGCTAAACCTTCTTGAACACAGACTCCTATTAGTCTGCCATATGTATAATTATCATAAGGGATTTGAATATTATTACCTCTAAGAACTTTCCTAACTCTTTCAGCAAATAAGGATGGAAGACCATCAATGAACTTGGACTTCCAGTGAGAACTATTATTCTCTGGGAGCTCATAGACTCTACTTAAAAAGACATCTTTATACCATCTGAACGAGGTCAAAGTATGACATTTAAGACCATTTAATAAGGTTCTAATGGTTTCAGAATTATCTGACCATCTTCCTGTAAAGTGTTCTATAATGGTTATGATTAAAGTGTAAACAGCATCAGAAATTTGTTTATCACCTTCTTGTCTAAAATGTTTATAAATTTGTTCCTGTTTATCACCTATATAACTATCCCACCAACCTTTTAACTGACCTGTAAAGCCTGCAGTTATCATTTTACAGACTATCTCATCAGTATTTTGATTATTTTTAGCTATCGTGGCATACATTAACATCCTATGTGTCATCATATAAACTTGTCTATCAGTATAACCATCTAAATTCCATTCATAGATAGCTTTTCCATTATAAGAATTGTTTATTTCAAATTCTCGTTCCTCATGAAGAACATCTTGAGGAGTAGGCCTAGGGTAATAATATAGCCTTTGCCTAGGTCTATTAGCATATTTGTTATTATAATTATCATAACTCTTATGTTTTTTTACCTTTTCCGAATTTATTTATGGAATCTGTAACATAAGCTTCAAAAGTTTTATCATCCATCTTTTCTTCTTCACTAAAGGCATTAATCTGGATATTTGAAAACTTTCCTTTTATAATTTCAATTAAATCATCCATAGACTTAAGCTCTTCTTCAGGTTTTATTTTATAAAATTTATAAACCTTCTTTTGACGGTTTATGTTTTGTAAAACCTTTCTCCATAAGATGTCTCCTTATGGTATATATATATATATATATATATATATAGGGAGAAGATCATGCGAGAACCACCTCTTATTGCGAGAACCAATGTGAACACAACCAAAAATGCCTAAAAATAGCTAAAAATCACACAAATTTTTTTTATTTTTTATAAAAAAATCGCTACTTTTCGAAGCCAATAATTTTTTTTTTTGCTTCTAAAAGTAGCGATTTTAACATAAAAAATTAAAAAAAATTAGATTTTTTTAAGATTTTTTAAGATTTTTTTTAGGTTTTTTGGGGGTTTAGTTTTTAGCATTTTAGCTTGGGGGGGGGGGGGGGGTTAGGTTTTTGGGGGGTGGGGGAGGGGGAGGGGGGTTTGGGTTTTTTTGGGGGGGGGGGGGGGCTAGGTTTTTTAGCTATTTTAGGTTGTGTTCACATTGGTTCTCGCGGTTCTCACAATAAAGGTGGTTCTCGCATGAGCTCCTCCCTATATATATATATATATAGGGTAGGGTTAGATAGAAAACCCTAAAAATTTGAGAAAACCCTAGAAAACCCAACCTACCGACTTTTTTTTTTGAAAAAAATAACACATGTAATATACATGTTTTTAAGAGTTTTGAGCCAAAAAAATCAAAAAAGCGCCGAGTGGTTTTTAAAAAAATAAATAAACAAGTTTCAGCAACTTTTTGTCTAACACATGTTAGTGAAAAAGTTGCTGAAACTTGTTTATTTTTTTTTTTAAAAACCACTCGGCACTTTTTTGATTTTTTTTGGCTCAAAACTCTTAAAAACATGTATATTACATGTGTTATTTTTTTCAAAAAAAAAAAAGTCGGGAGGTTGGGTTTTCTAGGGTTTTCTCAAAATGGAGGGTTTTCTCCCTAGCATTATCCTATATATATATATATATATATAACATACTTATATAAAACACCAAGTTACTGACAAGTTCATTTACAAATCTATCTTAATTTATATAATGTACCCCATTACTACATTAGGTTTAGCCCAATACCCGTTTGATTTTCAAACACAAATAAAAAATAAACTGATATCGTTTCTTGGTGGCAATTTGGTACTTTTAGGAGTAGTAAAAGAGACAAACAGACGACAGTGAACGAAGCACGAAGCAAACCAAGGCTACCACACTAGTCACCAGCCAACCACGCAACCACCGTGATTCCGTGACACCATCTGACCGTCTGGTGTTTGATCGGCTGATCGCAAGGCTGCTAAAGCAGTGAGGCGCGAAGCAATCCACAAACACATAACTCCGACTCGGCGACTCGCAACTCGCAAGGCTTTATGGCACTGACTAGGTATGATTAGTTAGGTGTTATTTGGCGTATGAATGTATGATTGTCGATTATTTGGCGTTAATTATCGATGTTAGGTATTATTTAGAGTTAATTGTCGATTATTTGATTATTTGAATGTGATTTGGCATTAATTTCGATTATTTGGGCGTTAATTAACCTAATTTGTTAGAAACTTCATTAGATATCGACGTTTTGCACTTTTTCTAATAGTGTTGTTAACGCCTAAAAGGCATATTTTTTTCGTGCTCATACAGAGTACGTAAATTCTCAGGACCAGTCCTGATTATGCATTTGCTATCTAACACTAAAACTAATGTTATCTTTAAATAAAAAATAATGAGTCAATATAACTGAATATATTATAATAATTGTTATGAACAAATAAATATGTAACATACGAATTAAAGGTTTAAAAATATAAAAATATGGGGATGATTATGAAGGGGATATAACTAAATATCATCACATTAAATGCTATCTAACTTATAAATTTTATCTAGTTAGGGTGTAAGGGTGCATGTCCATTGAGATTAGGCAAATTTTCCTCTACCCAATCATGTTGTGCCATGTAATTTCCCTCTTATTCTTGCCTATTGTCCAAAAAATGTAAGGGGTGCATGCCTAAATTGAGATTAGGCAAACTAACTTAAAAAAAAAAAGAAAAAAGGATGATTGGTTGACAAGAACTGGGCCCCACCACTTACCCTCACCCTCACCTTTGCCACAAGCGGCATCTTCTCCTCGAAAATGGACTCCCGATCGACAAACATGGGTGTGGCGGTGGACTCCCGATTGGTAAAAGGGGTTTGCCGATGGATTTGCCTAACCCACCCCATACACCCTTATAACTAACATATTCCTTTAATACTATCTCCCAATCAAAAGGTTGGAATCAAACACTTTTACTTGAGCAAATAACAGGCGTAAATAATCTTGAAAAAATAAATAGAGTAAACTGCCATTTTGGTCTCTAAGGTTTGGTCACTTTTGCCACTTTAGTCCAAAACTCAAATCTTTTGAATCTGGGTCCATGTGGTTTTATTTTTATTGCCATTTTGGTCCAAAAGTGAAATTAGCTCATATTTGTCTAATAAAATCCTGGTATTTTGGCATTTTCCTTAGGGGGAAAATGGTCATTATAATTTTGTTATAACACATCATCTTCTCCAAACCCAAACCGCTCATGAACCGGCGTTCCCACCTTCCACCGGCCTGCAACAATCAAAACCTCACCGAAGCTCCATCTCTGCTTCGAAACCTCACTGGAGCTCCGTTTCTGTTCAGAACTTAACAGCACCATCGGCTCCTTACCTCGTTGTTACTCCGCCGTGTCAGTTTCACCGGTTATGTTAGGTCTCCATAACATGAATACGAAGAAGATTCATCTAAATGGTCTAATAAAACATCATCTTCTCGTTCTGAAACCTAACATCACCGTCACACTCACTCGATTTCAACATCAATTTCGTAACAGAATCGTTAACAGAGCTATAATCCGGTGCGTCACACCAGTTACGAATCGCCTTTTTGAGCGTTAAATTAGGTATAACAGTAAAAAAATCAGGTTTAGATCCGTCAATAACCGGAATAAAATTGAGTTTTCGACATACCGGTTCGAACATCAGTGATGAAGAGAAGGAGGAGGTGATGAAGATTAGGGTTTGTATTTGGGGAAGATGATGATATATGTCCGCTTTCTCCTCTCTCACCATCACGATCAACCACCTGCTACCACCACTACCACCACCACCATCATCAAAAACAACACCACTACTAACCCTCCTTCAATCGACCGCCCACAACCAACCCTACACCACCGGCCACCCACAACCGCCCTTATATCATCGTCCAGCCATAACCACCGCCCCTGCACCATCTTCTTGTTCTTCAGAATTATGGTACAAAATTTGGGGAGAGAGAGGGAGAAAGAGACTTTAGACTTTAGAGAGAGAGTGTGTGTGTTTTGGGTTTATATATATTTTATTAGTTTTTAATTAACATATGTTTTTTATTATAATGACCATTTTGCCCCTGAGGAAAAGGACATACAAGGATTTTATTAGACAAATATGAGCTTATTTCACTTTTGTATAAAAATGACAACAAAATTGAAACCACAGGGACCCATATTCAAAAGGTTTGAGTTTTGGATCAAAGTGGCAAAAGTGCTCAAACCTCAGGGACCAAAATGACTCTTTACTCAAACAAAAAAGACAATAAAAACTAAGAATAAGAAAACCTGTTGTGAGAAACAAGTGGGGAAAAATGCAAGATTGGAATATCCAATATTATTTGCTCATAAACCTATTTCCCCCATTATTTTCAAACAACTATATTTTTTCATACAATAATATTTTTTTTAAAAACATTATACCATATTAACGAGCATTTCATTCTTTTTAATTAAGTAAGCTAATGCTATAGTTTTCTTAATTTTTTATTTTACAAGCTATAAAGTTACATGATTATGTTTCTGTACGTAAATGCATACCAGAACATCATCAATGAATACCTAAATCACATACCATATATGCAAACAGTAACAAATTCTCAATGTAACACCACATCTGTAATCATGTACGAAATGATCAATGAATACCTAAATCACGTATCAGATACTTAATATATACCTAAATCTAGAATCACCTACTATAACTACAGAAACAATAACAAATGCTCAATGTAACAATCACATAACACATGTGCAAGCAGTAACAAATACCCAATGTAATACTACATTTGTAATTACGTAATGACTTATATTACATATCTAATAACGTAATAGCATAAAAATAATTATGCTATCATTATATTGAATGTATAATCTCGTAATAAGCACAACTTTAGTAAAAAAACATTATACAATAAAAAATTATAATAACGTAATTACGTACTGGTACACAATCACGTGACATTATACTTGTTACACATGGTATGTGATTGTAGATGTATGGTCACATTGAGTATCTGTTACTGCTTGCACATATGGTACGTAATTATGTACTGGAACATAATCACGTAACATTACACAATCACGTGACTTTATAGCTTGTAAAATATTTTTTATAAAAAAATTAAGAAAACTATAGCTATAACCTACTCCATTAAAAAGAATGAAATGCTTGTTAATATGGTGTATTTTTTTTTACAAAGTATTATAAAAAAGGTTGTAAGTGTTTGAAAATTGGAGAACTAATTACATGTTAATGCTTGGGTTTACTTATTTTGTCATTTTATGAGGAAAAAGCATTATTGTTTGTGCATAGTGTAATCATTTTATGAGGAAAAAGCATTATTGTTTGTGCATAGTGTAATCTTAGGCTGCTGGGTATGGTGACGGATGAAGACGGGGACGTGGATGAAGACGGGTGGGGCGGGATGGGGTGAAGGATCCGGCGCCGAGAAGAAAGAAAGGGGGCCCATCTGTTTGGTCCGTCGCAAACGGCGAAGAAAGGACGAAGAGGATGGGACGGGAGGGGGGCGGCGTGGAGGGACGCCGGGGACGTGGCGTCGCCGGAGCAGGGCGGGTGGGTCGACGGACCCATACCGTGTAGCCTAATAGATGTGTCTTAGAAAAATCATAAAATAAAGAGGTTATCGATGTGTCGAGTTATCTCCGGCGTGGAGTTCCATTATGAGGACGTGGCCACTTGTTTTACGGTCCCATGGTTTCACATCACCAACTGTTTCCGTTATAATTGGTTAAACACAAAAGACAAATCATGTTATCATTATTATCGTATCATCAAAAACAATACAATTTTCACACAAATATTATATATAAAGATATAAAAATATACGACATTTCTATGTGTGCAAGAAATAGTTAAATAATAAATATAGATTGATATAGTAAAAAAACTTAGGATGCATGTACTTAGGCTAAAAGGTACGAGACTTATGGTTGGGGCATGATTCACCACGTAGGAACATGAATGAAAGATTATATCACCCTCTTTCCTAATCCACCATGGTTTGCATGGATTAAACCATGACAATCATGGTTCTCTTTTCTATTTTCAAGTAATCATTTTCTTTTTCTATAGACAAACATAAATTAAAATAAATAAGGGGATAATGGCTTGGATCATGACCACACCCTTAGGGTAGTGGATTTGAATTATGGATTAGAGATGAGTGATATGAAACTGACATAAAGGGTCATGGTGGTCATAACTCTCATGACCACACCCAATTTATTCAAAATAAATAGTTACCTTTTAAATTTGCCACCGCCGAGCATTTTGTTTATATGATTTTATTGAACTTGAGGTCCATGTAAGCCGTGTTAGGAAACTTGATGGGCTTACAAGAACTTTGAGAAATACAATTTTTTGTGTTAAAAAGTCAGAGCACTCATTGATATAAAAAAATGTTTGGCTTACAAAGTTTTGTTTTGTTTTTTCTTTTTTCATCTAAAATAGTGGCGAAGTTTGACACGAATGATGGGAGGGTCGAAAACGTATACACCCAAAATTTTCTATAGAACCGGGGGGTCAAAAACGTATATACCCAAAAAATTTTATACGAAAACTACATATATAATATGTAAGATTAAATATATTTTTATGTTATATTTAATCTAGTAGCCATTATAACAATTTACATTATATAGATTAAAATATATAACAACCTATTAAATAATTAGTTGGTAATTGTTGAAGGGCCAAATTACCCTTATTAACTAATTAGGGTTTCCTCTTAGGTGCATATATAAGGAGACTAATGTAGAGGTTTCAAGGTTAGACAACTTGATTAAACACATAACATCAAATCGCCTCCTCTCCTAACCGATTCCCCTTTATCGGTTTCTTCATCATCATCATTAGATTGCACCATAAGGAGGAACTCGACCAATCTGACGAACATGACGTCTACTTCATTCTCTAATGCGGTGCCTAACTAGGTACACATGTGTTTTTATTATTAATGATTGAATTTATTTAATTAGGGTTTATGTTTTACCCATGTTCTACCGATATAATCAACATGTGGTATCAGAGCAATGTTGATTATATCAATTCAATCATGTAAATCAATCGGATATTGATGGTTAATTTTCTGAAGTAGTATTGATAAGCCGATGAGATATTCTAAGAAATAAAATCAAAGGGTGAAAATTTTTTCCGCAATAAGTCTTGTGCAGATACCGAATAAGTTTTAGAATGAATAAAATTGTTTTAATAATTATCAATCCAGTTCATGTCTTGAAATTTGTGAAAACAAAATAATGACATGGATTTAACTAACATGAATTTAATCGATGAATTGGTTTTACCTTTTACAATTGTCTAGAATTTTGAGTTATCAAGATTCTAAAGTCAACAATTCATCATCAGCTTATCAATAAGGTTGAATTAATTCCGAGTTATCAAGATTCTAAAGTCAACAATTCATCATCAGCTTATCAATAAGGTTGAATTAATTCCTTTAGTAAACAAAATAATGACATGGATTTAAGTAACATGAATTTAATCGATGAATTGGTTTTACCTTTTACAATTGTCTAGAATTTTGAGTTATCAAGATTCTAAAGTCAACAATTCATCATCAGCTTATCAATAAGGTTGAATTAATTCCTTTAGTAAACAAAATAATGACATGGATTTAACTAACATGAATTTAATCGATGAATTGGTTTTACCTTTTACAATTGTCTAGAATTTTGAGTAATCAAGATTCTAAAGTCAACAATTCATCATCAGCTTATCAATAAGGTTGAATTAATTCCTTTAGTGGCTTTGTTATCTATCAATTAATATGAATATTTGCCGCATATTGTATCAAGATCGAAATTTTTTGATTATTATTTCACTAATACATGTTATTTAGAGAATAATTATATCTCCTTAAATTGTGTAACTTTTATCTCCAAATTTCGTATAGATATTATAAACGAATGATTAATTTGGATAGATACACACTTTCATCTGTTCTTAGAAAAAAACCGAAATTCCTTTATGTTTTGGAATATGTTTTGGATTATTGAGTGTTTTTCCATGTTCTGGTCTGTTTTAACTCTTAGAAATTCTCGAAAACTGTCATTAGATCAACAGATAAAAATTTTTGAAATTTTTGATAAAATTAGATCAACACTAAAATAGGAAATTACATCTCAAAATCCCTAAGAATTCGAATTTTTAGTTATTTTCACAATAATAGCTGATTACAGAAGGTTCGAGATCATCCATAACGAGTCGAGACCAAAAGATTTTGACTCGAAATCATAAGGGTTTTCAGTCTTTTCATGACTCGAGACTAAGTTAACGAGTCAAGACTAAGATTTCGACTCGAGACCACAAGGTTGCGACTCTAAACCTCATTATGAAGTCGAGATCTCATAAAAAATTCAGTACTCGAGACCTCGAGATTTCGATTGAGGTTGCGACTCGAGACCTTAATGACTCGAGATCTCATAATGTTTCAAGATGAGTCGAGACCTGACTCGAGATCTCACTCGAGACCTCATAACTGAGTCGAGGTCTCACTCGAAACCTCATTATTTTAAGCTGTTAATGTGAACTAAAAATTGTTTTTTTTTTGTAAATACTTAATTAATCAGATAATTTTGCAAAAACCAAAATAGCTTAACTTGAATAAGCTTCTGATGTATCATTTCTGGCCAAAGCTGATTTGATGCATCTATTTATTGTTCAAGTATTATAAAAGCTATGTTGAGTATGCATTACAAACATGAATGTCTTATTTCTGGCCAAAGCTGATTTAATTCATTTATGTCTAGTATACTTGACAAGTGCATAACTAAAGTGATTGTCTCATTTCTGGCCAAAGCTGATTTGTCATGATTACTTTGCACACATGCTTAAATGATTACACTTCTGGCCAAAGCTGTTTTGTCTTCGTTTAAGTAGAACTTTAACTAAGTCTATTATTTTGATGTTAGTAATAGACATATAACAACTTCTTCATATAATGATCCTCACATTAATGATCCTTCACTAATCTTATGATCATTTTGTCTGCCTTATTTTTAGTACCCATAAATTTTACTCACTGTAATTTTCTTCTATAAATCAATATCTCATCCACTCTAATTCTTAAATCTAAAATGTTTTGCTTTATTTAAAGTTTCTATAAGATTAGCTCTTAAATTAAATCCTTGATTATCTCTTAAGACATGATAATCCTATTGCTCTCTTCTGATAAAGATACTATAGAAGAAATTTAGAGCATGATGAATAAGATAAATCGAACTTGATGTCTCTTATGATAATCAAGATCTCTCTAACATAAATGTTATCACTAAAAGGTTATTCCAGATTAAGTTTTTCCTAAGACTAATCTATTATCTGTGGAATAATTACAAGAATTCCTAAGATGCATGCCTTCATTTAAAATTCTAAACTATAAAGTTAAGTGGTATATGTGAATACATTAAAATGTAAAGTACCATGACCCATAAAATTAAGGGCTTACGCATGGAAATAAGTACATTTTTCCAGTACATTACATACTAAGATTTTCACTTGTACAATTTGATGCCTTATAAATCAACTATAACACTCAAAAGTACCAAAGTATAATGAGTGTGTTGATAAGCAACATATGTACAAAGAAATAAATGTTTGAAGCTGGAAAATAAGTTGTTACTCACCTTACAACCACTTAAACTTTAAAAGAGGATTGTTCTAAAGTCCATAGACAAATTACAAGTAAAAATTCCAACTTTAAGGTTCTTCAAGGGAAAATCTCACTGCATAATTATGCCATTAGACTAGACATAAGCAATGAGACTATCCATTATTCAAAAGAACAGTTGGATAAATTAATTAGATAGTCACTTACTAATGATATTTAAGTCTGCTAATTTTAATATTCCTATTTACACATGATTAGTTGACTCTAGTTCTAAACGTTTCCTTACCAGAAGTCAACAGATAACCAACTTGAGAGTTAGTGACAAAATTAAATGTTAAGGCTGTAAGAACCATAATAAGCAGTCTTCTAACAACGCCTTTCGATACCTTATATATTCCGAAGATTAATCAGAATATAGTATCATAATTAAGCAGTGTTATGAAGGTTGTGAGGTTTGCATAGTCAACATAAAGTCACACTTACCTTAAACTCTCATCTTATTTGTTCTAAATATCTGGATTGAAACATTACTAAGATAAAACTAGATGATACCTTACACTTTCACAACTTTTGTCATCATGCGAATGAGAATTTGACAAAAGGAAAATGAGACTTATAAATTTCATCCATTATAACCGAAATTCATGAGAAATCATGACATGGTTAATGAGGATGATTTTATTTCATCTAATCTCATTCTAAGTGATTTTAAATCATGACGTTAAAGCCCTAAAACATGACTTGGCTTAAGGAATAAGTATGGGTCCATCATAAGTCATTCACTGACATTCGTGGAACTTAGAATATTCAGACATAATTCATTTATCATTTAAAGACTATCTACTTGTATCTAAATTTTGTCGTATATGGCCCACGGTCTTAGAAGAAATCTATTCATATATATACTTAATAAGATTTCTATTAGATATGTTCCTGAGTTTTCTTATGATATATGGACATTAAAGAAATCAAATAAAGTCTAACATATATATGATAGGTTCCCACGTCATATACCTCATTGAAACTTCTCTTGTAGCATTTTGAGATATCACAGATCAGTGGAAGCATTAAGTGTCTTAAGAATAACTTGCAATAGTTGCAAGAGGTGGGGGAGTGAAAATTTTACATTACCTAAATTTACACCTCTTGTACAAGACACTGCTCCATCTTGACACTGTTCTATCATAACTTGTCTCCTTAAAATCTAATGCTACTCTTACAAAAGTTTCATTGTTGCTTAATTGTGGGCACATTTAGAATTCTTACCTAAACTAACATAATCCTCAATAAGAGAAATCACAACGACTAACGTCATTAACTTTTTTCTCTATTAGAATTTGTTGGTTGTTAAATGTTGACCCTAAGCATGCTGAGTTCCTAAAGATTTCTAAGGTCAGTGGGAGCAGTCAAAGTCCTTATCATGACTTGTAAGGAATACAAGAGGTGGGGGGAAGAGTGTCATTAAATTTCACTCCGAATTTAACTCCGATTACACCTCTTGTACACCATACTGCACCAACTCTTACAAACTTAGAATCCTGAAAATGATAGCAACCTAACCAAGAGCTAATCTATAAAACTGAAACTTTTAAAACCCAATAATCAACTCAGGAGGTCATCTAGATTTAAAAAAAAACCTACTAACTTTTATGATTACATAACCTCCCTAATGAAGTTGAAATTGATTTTGGAAATGTTTACTGATCCTATCTCTTCAAATTAAGCCATTAGCGTCAATTAATCTTCTAAATGGAATAAAACAGTTTTCTAATAAAACTGATTTTATATGTTCGTATAACGTTTGGGATTTGATTGAATTACCTAAGAGTGTTCATAACTAAACCAAATCCTGATATAAGCGTTAAGACACGAAGAGGCATGATTAATTGTCAAAGGTTATACTTAGGAAGAGATAAATTATCAAATATTTCTTTGAGGATCATCACTGTTCTAGTAGCTTGTAATAGTTTAAAGCTACATTAGATGAACATTAAAAACAATTTTCCCTAACAAATGGCTAACATATTTACATGTTCATAAAACAACCTAGAAGTTCCAAACTGAAGGTTAAAGAACACTTTATTTGTAAGCCAATAAAATCTGTGTATGGGTTAATGCAAACATCATAATGTGATGAAATATTAACGTAATTATTTTCATCAAGAATCAAGTGGATTAATGTACCTACCTCAAGATGAGTGGGAGCAACTAAATTAAACTTGTCTATATAGGTGATATTCTTTTGACAGGTATATGTTACATAAGTCAAAGCATTGTTAACACAAACTTTGATATAATAGATCTCAGAGATATCTCTTACGTGATAGATATCATAACATGCCGAGATAGACCCAAAGGGACATTAGTTCCGTTCCATAAGTTTAACATTAAATGGGTCCTTACATATGTAACAAACAACACTGCTCTTCCTTTAGAGGATAATAGGATAAATGAGATTATTTATTTATGCTTCATTAATTAGAAGCCTTATGTAAGTTCAAGTCTATACTCGTTTAGATATTACTCACATTGCAACACACTTGATATGACTAGATTAATGTGAAGCATCTAATGGAGTATTACAATATCTTTAAAAGAAACGAGATGCTACAATTTAAAGAAGTGAGAATTAAAACCGGTTGATTCCTCTAACTTTGTGATATTCAAAGATGACAAAAATGTAATTTCGGGTATATCCTTATGTCAGCAGACAAAACTTATCTCATGGAGGAGTCATAATAAACTGATAATGACAACCTAAGTTATAACGACATAATATAGTCACTAAATGTTGTTGGAAATTTATCAATGGACTCATAAGTATACTAACTCCATATAATTAATGTATTGAAGACTTATTGTGATAAAGTCAGCTACCATGTCTCCTTGAACAGTAACAGTTCGAGAGGTGCTGCATTAAATTTCGATACACAATTAATTATTCGTTTATGAACAAATTGAGGAAACTAAGTCTTTGTATCGAAAACATTCATGATATGCTTAAGGATCCTATAACTGGAGGGCTATTACCCATAAATCTTATTAAGAGAGCTCATAGACGGGTATTAATTGATGGCCTTGCGCAACCGCATATCGTACTATGAATGACTAACTATTAGTTAATTTTCCTCATCAGTTTGTTTTTGTATGTCTCTAAGAATATGTCAAGCCGGCATAATGACATATAGACAAATAAAGTTACAAATCAAACAAAGGGCTTATGCATATTTTGATCATAACGATTAGGTTTTAAATTAAGGCTATAGTATGACTAATGGGGGTCCTGAGTCGCATAATGATTCAACGGTTGTATTTCTCTGCTATAGTTCTTGTTTAAGGCTAAAATGAGTGTTAACTCCTGATCAGGCTTATCTAATACTCATAATAAATTATTAATCGGCTAAGTGGGAGAATGAAAGATTAAATATATTTTTATGTTATATTTAATCTAGTAGCCATTATAATCATTTACATTATATAGATCAAAATATATAACAACCTATTAAATAATTAGTTGGTAATTGTTGATGGGCCAAATTACCCTTATTAACTAATTAGGGTTTCCTCTTGGGTGCATATATAAGGAGACTAATGTAGAGGTTTCAAGGTTCGACAACTTGATTAAACACATAACATCAAATCGCCTCGTCTCCTAACCGATTCCCCTTTATCGGTTTCTTCATCACCATCATTAGATTGCACCCTAAGGAGGAACTCGACCAATCTGACGAACATGACGTCTACTTCATTCTCTAATGCGGTGCCTAACTAGGTACACATGTATGTTTTATTATTCATGATTGAATTTATTTAATTAGGGTTTATGTTTTACCCATGTTCTACCGATATAATCAACATAACACTACTGAGCGAAAAGTTCAGGAGGTCGGGCGCCCCCAACCCCTTCTATACTTCGCCCCTGATCTAAAAGATGCTACGAAATTACATTTATTAAAGAACTAAAACATTTGTTTAACAAAATTACTCATGAATTTTTTAATTAGTTGGGATTTTCATTAATTTAGTGTTCAATTTATGTGTTTTATGTGTCCCAAAGAGTTTGAGAATTCCGTGTGCTCACAACCAAAAAAATTAAGAAATTAAATCATATATTGCGTAGATTATAACGTAGATGGCTACGTTTATACCCGGTTATAAAACCATGTCTCATACCCAGCCAAAAACCCGTTAGGTATTTATTGGGTACTTACCCTCGTGTATACCCATTAGTGTTTTAAAAAATGTGCGTTGGGATTTTCAAGTATATGTTTTCTTTCTTTTATAAATTTATGTTTTTAAAATCTAAAGAAATAAATATATAATAACTTACATACATATTGTTATCACCATATAATATTTGACACATCCTAAGGCTGCATCGTATGGAGAAGGGCTCCATTGTACCATGTTAACGACACCTTAGCTCCACGTAAGCACACCAGTGCCACATAAACAATAGAGCCCCCACCTTTAGCAACCAAGGTATGGGTCAAAGCCCCGAATAGTGCCCTCTATTTATTATTTGGTTTTAAAGGTTTAATCTGGAAGTGGGGCCCTGTAGCGCCTCTCTTTTTAAAACTTTCCTTATTTAGAAAGTTTGTTTTTCTATTTTTGGAAACTTGTATTCGTATTGCATTTCCAATCATTGTAACCCGAGGCTTTGATCCTAATAAAAACTTGATCATTTTACATAAATCACACATTGATTATACATGTTTGTCATACATTAATCACATATACGTGCAAACTCAATACATGCTCTCTCGCGCAAACTCATACTTGTTTTACATACAATCAGTCGTAAATACGTGTTTTGGTACTATTTATATGTGCAAATACTTATACATGGATTCACGATACTCGAATTGTGGTTGCATACATGTTTTATAGTTAAAAACTTGCTAAAAATGCAAGTTATGGCTTAAAATGATAATAATATCAAAGTTCAGGGGTTGAAATGAAATAAAATAAAAATTCCGGATTTAATTTAGCGCCGCGCTACGCGGGGCTCAATCCTTTTCTCGTCGTGTGCCGTGAAGGTCATGAATCTGTAACACCTTAAAAACGGGTTTAATAATTAAACCAAGATAATTCTGATGAACGGGTAAAATACTGTAAGGGGTAAAAGTTACCCGGTAAACATTAGGATTTAATTAAATAAATCTAATGTTAAATAAGGAGTGAACAAATACTTTTTTTGTTAGTAAATAAAGTTTATAAAGGCCCGGGTTAGCGAGACTTGAAATAAACGGGGATTTAACCTCCCCGAACTAACTAGATTAACTAGGGGTTGTTTAACCTAGTTAATAAGAAGTAATAATTGTGGAAATAAATGGATTTCAACCCATTTAACTACTAAAAAACTACAAGGGCTGAATTGTAGTTTCTAAATGTTGAAAAAATATATATGAAAAAATAAAAATAAAACACACATACATGTGTGTGTATGTGTCGTGAGTTAGAGGGAGAAAGAAGGGAGAAACCCTTACAACCTTTAAGCATAAAACCTAGAAATCAAGGGTGAAATCAAGTAAAATTTGATTTCATATTGAAGATTTTATCTCTCTAACATCATCTAAACAAAGGCATGTGAACAATTTAGTGATTTGATTAAGTGTTCATACATGACTTGACGTGGGTTTAAATGATATGATGAACTTGATGATGTTGTAATGTTCATAACCAACATACTTGCTTGTATGGGTGAAGTACATAAACAATTATGTGATTTGAATAAGTGTTCATACATGACTTGAAATAGGTTTAGAATATATGATGAAATTGATGATATATTGATAGAATAAGGTGCTTGAAATCATCATGTCTACTAGTTTGTATGGAGAACTTAATTGTATTAGATGTTCGGATGAATGCCTAGTAACATGATGAAATGGGTTTTACATAAAGATGAAACCCTTAGTTCTAGCATGATAAATGGATGAACTAGTAATTGAAAGCTAAGTTAACTTGAAGTTAATAATTGCATGAAATTGTAAAAGTAAAAGGAATGAGATGAACTTGGTTGGGAATTTAGTTAAAAGGGTAGCCTAAAAATAATGCCTACCAAGTATTCGATAAAATGCCTAGATGAGTTCATTAAACTTGTTAATGCATTGCATATGTCAATAGGCAGTTGACTATTAAAAAGTCAAACTGACCTATAATAGGATCAAATGGTAGTTTTGTTATAAAGTAAGGTGGGATAGTCGTGATAAAGAATGACTAATCTAACCATCTTGCGAATGATAAATGATAGTTTGACGCTTGACAAGCTAGGTGGAAGCTTGGGAAGAAGCGAGTCAAACGAATCAAGTACGCGGGAAAAAGCATAACCGGATGCAACGTAAGTAAAGCTTACATCCTTTTAGTATAATATCTACTTATGTATTGATATAGAACAAGGTGATCTAGTATTTGAAACGAGTCTTTGAAATACGACGTTCCGACACAAATTGAGTACGGGTCGGAATAAGTGAAAACGGAACCATATCTGATGGTACAAAGGGGTAAAATGGTAATTTGGTCGTGTGTTGATGAATAAATAAGGAGTTTTGAAAAGTTACCCTATGGTGTAAACCATAATGGGTAAAAAGGGTAAAATAATAATATGGTCACGAGTTGACGGATAAATAGAGTTTTGAAAAGACACCCTATGGCGCAAGTCATAATGGGTCAAATGGATAAAAAACGACTATTAAGTAATATGATCATATGGTGCAAACCGAAACAAGCTAAATGGGTGAGATGGTAAATAAATACCATCTCACAATACATACTATTTTAGTCGTCCCAATGCAAATAAGAATAAGTCAAAATGCGAGTAAAATGGTCATTTAGGCCAAACGGGTCAAATGGTGATGTTATCTCCATTTGACAATAGTGACTTATGGTTGCTTGTCCAGTTTTGTGCTCACAGGAAGAATAGCGTATGGCTTGCATTGCTTTTAATTAGCAACCAATAATGCAAGGTAATAAAACGGGTCAACGCTATGACCCGAGCCAGTTATGTGTAATGGGTCAAAATCTCAATGAGGACTTAGGATCCGACGAGAGTTAAACGAGTCATGGTTGGACATTTGATTTCCTAAAGTAAGGCACATCTAATAATTTAGATGGAAGGTATTATGTCCTTAGGAAGCCAATGATTTTAAATAGATTAGGACTTAAAAGTGCCCACTTGGTCAAAACAAGTTTTTAAAAGTCCTTCGTGTTTAAAAGGACTAAAATTGACAAAAACGCCCTCAAATGACAAACCGGGCAAACGACCCTTATGGGTAGTTTAAATATGAGTTTTATATTTCGGTCAAACCTTCCGGTAGTATAAAATGGAGGGTTTAAACCATTTGGCTTAATGCTACATAATTGGTCATTTTCGTAAGAGTGTTAAACTCGAAGGTAGAATGGGAATATAATGATTTCTCCTATCATAATCCATCACATTTGAAGTTGTGATGATATATAAATGAAGACCTAAAAGTGGGAATTAAGAAATATAAAGGGTTGCGAACAATTTAAGCTTAAGTGCTTAAATCCAATAACAGGTCAAAATTTAATACGCGCCTAAGCCAGGTAATAGTTGCGTAATCCATAAAATTTATGAATCTGGGTTGAGGATTGGATTAATTACGTAGACAAATGTTTTACGATCAATTAGAAACAAGTTTGGAGCGAACCAGATAAAAATTGGAAAAGTTATGTAATTTATTGTGAAATAGTATAATTGCATAACAATAAAAAACAAAAACTGTAGACATGTGCCGTAAGCTACGACATCAAGACTTAACTTACGGCGAGCCTTTGCTGAAACAAAAAGACTATGGATGTCGTAAGCTACGACACCATGCCGTAACTTACGGCGGGCCTATACTGGATCAAGCAGATTGCGGGTGCCGTAAGCTACGACACAAGGCCGTAACTTACGGCGGGATATTGAACAAGATATTTTTGTTTTTGTTTTGGGCCTTCGGGTTTAATTTGTTACGTTATATACTCCTTATAACTATTGTATTTCATGATTTATGAAATGTAGATAATGGTTCGAAGTACCGGATGACGATCAAACTTGACGAAGAACTGAACACGATCAAAGTTCAAGCTTTCGCATTTTGGTTTAGTTGCTTATCAAATTGAACATCGCTAACATGTAGTGATTTTATTAAAATGATCTAAAATTTTAATGACCATACAATGGCGTATGGTCTCTTATTTGCATTTCGAGTATAAAAATGTAATTTTTTTATAAATTCTCAGTTATGTAAGTTTGGGTCTTACAGAATCTGCATCCAGTTGTTTCTTGGCTGCGAGTTGGCCAATTCTTCTACCTCCACAACTAAGTAACCACTATATAAACAAGCTTCCTAAGACTCATTTTCACTTTCCAAACTCCTCTACAAACTCAGAACTCTCTCAAATCTACTGAAATTGCAAGAACAAGGCAAAATATTATAAGTGCTAAAAGTGAGTTCAAACTCACTTTTCTTCATATTTTCTCCATCTTTTCTTCCTCTACAAAGCTTGGAACACCTCTAGGAGTGTTTCCACAAGTTTACCATGGTAAACTAAGGTGGACCATCACCATTTTGAGGTCCGAACTTTCTGTTTTGGAAGATTATATGGAAAACTTTTATGAACTTTACTTTTTCTTCATGAATCTCATACTCAACATCTTCCTAAGCCCATCTATGGTTAAGGGACTTGTTGGAGATTGATCCTTACAAGTTTAGAGGTGCAATTACCCTCTAAACTTTCTGTTTTGATAGGGTTTAAGACAACCCACAAGTGTTGAAGTCAACCAAGTCGACCATAGTTCATATGGCAAGACTTATGCTTGATGAAAGTGTGAACCTTGGAAGCCATAGCTATCCTAACTTGTTCCACACCTCACCTGATGTTTTAATCTTGCTATTCCAAGTAGCTTACTAGTCCTAAAGTAACACAACCCCGTCTAGCCTCCAACACTTGGTTCACTACTTCCATGTTGAGACGTCATACCCGGGTTGATCTTACTTGGCTACTTTATGAAATGTAGATAGTTGTATATTTCCTTTTCATTCATGACCATCCGAATCATCCTTGTGATGATTTGTGCATTGGTGAATTCATACAAAGAGGTTAATCTTACCTCCATGCTTGACTTATATGACATCTATGATACTCTTGATGGACTTAGCTTTAGGATTAAATTATATAATATATATATATATATAGGAACAGGATCAGGAGAGAACACCTCAAAGTGTGAGAACGGTGAGAACGATTCTCAGCCACAAGATCTTAGTGGTTTGTGGCTGAGATTGATGCGATGACATTTTTGTAAATAATGGGGGCCTTGGAACTTCCAGGAGGGGTAAAAGGGTAAAATAGGAAGATCCAAACAAAGGTGCACACGCCAATCACATGCCATTTTCCCCATCATATTTAAACGACAATAACTTTTTTATACGTGATTATTTTTCGAAAAAAATTACACCATAAAACTCAGCGTTTTTTATTTTTCCAACGAGTATACTATTGATATACTTTTCGAAAAAAAATTAACTGGGTTTTATGGCGTTTTTCTGAACTGGGTGTTTTATGGCGTTTTAGACTAGGTATTTTCATGGCGTTTTATGAACTCGGTGTTTTTATGGCGTTTTAACTAGTTATTTTCATGGCGTTTTTATGAACTGAGTGTTTTATGTCGTTTTCAACTGAATTTTTTCATGGAGTTTTTCTGAACTCGGTGTTTTATGGCGTTTTTACAATACAAATTATGATTTTTCTGAAACGATATTAATTTAGGCGGTTAGACACAAAAAAAAATGGTTTTTTTGAGCTACATGGCTCAAAAAATGGTTTTTTTTGAGCTGTTGTAAATTATAGCTCAAAAAATAGTTTTTGGGCGTGGCGTTCTAACTTGAGCTATATGGCTAAAATATGGTTTTTTTGAGCTGTTGTAAATTATAGCTAAAAAAATAGTTTTTTTTTTTGTTATGACGTTTTAATGGGAACTATATATGGCTAAAAAAATGGGTTTTTTGAGCTGTTGTAAATTATAGCTCAAAAAATAGCTTTTGTTTGGCGTGGCGTGTTTTGGGAGCTTATGGCGTTTTTTGAGCTATATGGCTCAAAAAATCGTTTTTTGAGCTGTATGGCTCAAAAAATCGTTTTTTGAGCTGTTGTAATTTATAGCTAAAAAAAATAACTTTTTTTAGTTATGGCGTTTTAATGGGAGCTATATGGCTCAAAAAATAGTTTTTTTGAGCTGTTGTAAATTATAGCTCAAAAAAATAACTTTTATTGGCGTGCCGTTTTAACTGGGAGTTTATGGCATTTTTTTGAGCTATATGGCTCAAAAAAATGGTTTTTTTTGAGCTCTTGTTAATTATAGCTAAAAAAATAGCTTTTTTTGTTATGGTGTTTTATTTGAACACCCAGTTCACGTGAGTGGGTTTTTTTTGACAATATTACCCCTTAGTGTAATTTAACATCAATGCCACATGTCACCACCAAAATTGTTCTCATCGTTCTCACACTTTTCACCGTTCTCTCTAAATCCTGACCCTATATATATATATATATATATATATATACACATAGCTGAATTCATGATGCTAATTGGTTTATGATTGTGTGTCGTGAACCTAGGCTACTTTATCTAATGTTCTAAGTTTCTCGTTTTTTATTCTAATGGGCCAACTAGGACCCATGAAATCACATAGAACGTAGTGTCAAAACGAGTACTTAGACAAGATATACTTATATGCATATATACTTTTTGTAACTTAAATTCTAATCCAAATCCTTCGTCAAATTCCGAATACTCACACACCTTCGTTTACCCCATGTAGGTGACCTCGGTGTTCCATCCTCCAACTCTTCAACTCGCGGGATTAACAAAGGAAAGCTTTGCAAAACCGTGAGTATACTCGAATGCCCTCTTTAGGTTTTACACTTTTGGGTGCAATATGTTTATATTATCAAATTACACACTCACACTTATACTTTATGCAAACACAAACAATCCAATCATACATGCTTAAATACGTAATACTTGATTTGTATTCTTGGAACATTCTTATGTGATTTACTTGTCATTAACTTCGTACGAGCCCCCCTTAACATGTAGAGTGCTATAGGACTATCGCACCGCTCATAGTCTTGTGGTCATGTTAAGTCTTTAATTCATGCGGTATCAGAGGATTGACTTGTATAATTGCATGCCGTGATTACATTAATCTAGTTTACTATTTTTGCTATATGGATCCGTTTAAACCTTTTATATACTTATGCTATTATTAAACTTGTGTACTGGCCAATACATTGTGTATTGAACTATACTTGTAAACATGTTGCAGGTTGATGATGTTGATATTGACGAAATCTTGTATGGACGACTTAGAAACATACTTAGATTCTAGATTATGTTGTCGTATCGTTGTTGAATTATGTTGTATTGTTTCTTGAACCATCTCGTACTTTATCTTTCAAATGTTGTACTTTGAATTTCAATTTGTTGTAACTTGAATTATTTGCAATGAAATGAAATGAAATCGGTTTTGATTAAATATTGTCATAATAGTGTTTTGAAGTCTCGAACAATCTCGTTTTCGTCTCACTCCGATGTTTCCGCCATCGGTTGGGGTGTGACAGGCCCACATTTCATCCGCTAATGCTCGCTATTCCTTTGGCTAGCCGCAATCCCCCTGGATAGCTATCATGGTATAGGGGAGGGTCACTATTGATGGAAAAAATGCTGAGGTGGTAGGGCAATCGCGCCCCATACCTTGCAGCCTAAATATGTTAACTATCATAATAATCTAAATTTCAATTAACAGATAGTATTCGTAACATGCAAATATAAATAACATCATCATCATCATTATATATAGATATACATATATATATATAGAGGCCAGTTAACGTAAAAAAATGGCTTAACGTACATTGCGTACGCCATTGTTTTCCAACGTGCGAATTTATGTTTCAAACATGCGATTTGTGATTTTTGACACCCCATGCGAATCTAAGTGTGTTTTAACTTAAATGAAATTTATAAAATTATAATTTTAGTGTTTTATTGTTAAGTTATAATTTAAAAAAAATAAAAAAAGGTTGTGAGTGATGGAATTCCATCACAAGTGATGACCATTTCTACTAAAAAAATGTTGTAAGTGATGGAATAATGGTTGATGACATGGCGGAACTTGATTGGATATTGTGAGTGATAAGTGATGACCACCCTTACCCCCTAAGGAGTATTGAGAATGCAAGCAAGTTTTATTGAATTCTACCATCATTTATGGCGTTTTATTATTCTCCATCATTTATGGTGTTTTATGTTACACTTACTATTTTGGCATTTTACTTTCATTAAGTGTTTATAAACTGTCTTTTAATCATTTTTAAGCAAAATATTGACGTTGATCATAGAATGCAAAGGCATTTAATATTATAGGAAAACAACAAATAAAACATTATAGAAAAATACAAGAGAGCAACTAAAATTCGTCATCGTATGAGATTATGTCCGAGAAGTACCCATCACTCCCTTCCTCCTCTTCTTCTGATTCCTCACCAAAATGCTCATCTTCGTCTCCAGTTTTAACGGCATCCTCGTCCTCAAGTTCTTGACGCCTTCATTGACACATCCCCCTGCAATGAAGTCACTGTTGGAGTTGTATCAATGTTTAAACATCTTGCATTGCATAATTGTTCTATAAAAGAGAGCCCCTATTCGGTCAGTATGTTATCAATTGTGTGGTCTTCCTCTTGACCGTTGTTCCACACAACTGTCACCCACTAATATGCTTCATCATAAGGACATGATTCGATGATTGGACCTTCAAATTGATATGCATTATTTAGAGGAAATTTTTTTTTCATTCTCCTTATGACAGTTTGTGTTTGTTCACACATGTTGTCCATAGGAACTCCAAGTTCCAGTATCATCATCTACACTTCTTCTTCCATATTCAGTATGGCGTTTATAGTTTTCACCATAACCCTTATTCTGGAGTCGAATTTTATAATGGACCTGTTGATTGAAGTTTTGAACCTCCAAGAGATTACAATTTCCATTTTCCGTTTGTGTAAATTTCTTGAAAGTATTATGATGTTTGGCGTCTTATAGAGACTAGCGTTTTTGTTTTTCGAGTATGCTCAATGAAAAGGAAGTTTAGTTCATTTATATAATGAGTTTTAGGCGCGTGATTTTGGGCGGGAATTTTTCTACATTGAATGTAAAGCATTAAAGCTCTGGTCCTTTTTTTGGCGTTTTGTTTGCTTTTTTTATCGGTACAATAATGTTATGCGGTTTCAGATGTTTATAATTAATTTGTCAGCGAGTGCCGTTTTTGGCGTTTTTATGTCTCGTCTTATTAAGTAAAAAGACTAGTTTACCCTTAATGAACCTCGCAAGATTACCAAAATCATTGATATTTACAAAAACGCCACCGCTTCAATTTAGTCCGTAGATTGTTTTGATCCAGCGACAGTGATCCGTTTTTACCGTTCTCATACTTTGGGGCGTTTTCCCCAGATCCTGACCCTATATATATATAGTGGAGGGTTCAAATGAGAAGAATTTTTTTGTAAGAAGAAAAAAGAAGAAGTTTCAATCAATAAGAATGCTTCATTTTACTTCATTTAATATTTGCATTTAATTTTAATATAAGGGTATATTTATAAACTTAAATAGATCATTAATTTATAGTCTTCCTCTTTAATAGCTACCAAATTAAATTTGTATCTTATTTTTCAAAATATATAATGTTTCAAAAAATAAAAAAAATTAATTTAGAGTGTAGGATAAATTACTAAGTGTGTAGGATAAATTACGAGTTGTGTAGGATAAATTAAAATATGTGTCGGATAAATTTTGAAATGTGTAGGATAACTTTTTATGTGTGTAGGCAAAAAAAAAAAAAATTAGGGTAGTGAATGATAATCTTTATGAGTAATTAATTAGTTAACGATAGTAATAAATGAGATGAATGAAAAACTACTTAATTTTACAATTGTACCCTTTGTTCTTTTTCTTCTCAAATGAACCTCCCCCTATATATATATATAGGAGAAGGATCCGTTAGGAACCACCATTTATTGCGAGAACCGCGATAACCAATGTGAACACAATCAAAAATACCTAAAAAAAACTAAAAAACACACAAATTTTTTTTAATATTTTTATATAAAAATCACTACTTTTAGTAGCCAAATAGCCAAAAAAGATTTTTTTGGCTACTAAAAGTAGCGATTTTTATATAAAAATATTAAAAATTAATTTTTGTGTGTTTTTTAGGTTTTTTGGGGCTTAATTTTTAGCATTTAGCTTGGGGGTGGGGGGTTAGATTTTTTTTTAGGTTTTTGGGGTGTTTAATTTTTAGCATTTAGCTTGGGGGTGGGGGGGGGGGGTTAGGTTTTTTTCGGTGTAGTGGGTTTATTTTGTTGTGTTTACATTGGTTCTCGCGGTTCTCGCAATAAAGGTGGTTCTCGCATGAACACTACACTACCCTACCATATATATATATATATATATATATATATATATATATATATATATATATATATATATATATAGGCCGGTTAACGTATAATACCTCTTATCCTACATTATGTACGCGATAAGCCCAGCCGTCCGATCTTTTATCTATTGAACGCTGGGAAATTAATTTATATAATTAAGTTAATCAAATTAATATGCATAAAACCAACCGCGAAAGATAAAATTGAAAATTCCTCTATCAAAATCCCGGTAATTTCGTTTGGTACCTTCTTCTTTTTCTCCAACCGACTCTTCTGCAATCGACGCTTGCCGGTGCGATTTCATCCAATCGATTGTTCATCCGACGATTATGACCACTACCGCAGCTTTGGGAGGTATTATATCCCCAATCGACAACAATGTTTACTAGAATAATAAAAATTTTGATGTGATTGTTCATGTCAGTTGTGCGGGAGCAACTAAGCAAGAAAAACGACCGACCACAAATCCAACATGCGAATACTTATTACTAACGTACAAAATCTATAACATGCGAATTTGTAAATAACATGCGAATACTTGTAACTAACATGCGACTTTAGGTTTCCATAACAACATGCGAAATTGTATAACTTGCGAACAACATGCGAAAATGTATAACATGAAATTGTATAACATGCTAAATTGTATAATATGCTAAATTGTATAACATGCTAAATTGTTTAACCTGCTAAATTGTATAACATGCAAAATTGTATAACATGCTAAATTATTTAACATGCTAAATTGTATAACTTGCTAAATTGTATATTGTATAACATGTTAAATTGTATAACATGCTACATTTTATAACATTCTAAATTGTATAACATGCTAAATTGTATAACATGCTAAAATGTATAACATGTTAAATTGTATATTGTATAACATGCTAAATAGTATAACATGCTGCATTGTATAACATGCTAAATTATATAATATGCTAAATTGTATAACATGCTAAATTGTATAATATGCTACACTGTATAACATGCTAAATTGTATAACATGCTAAATTGTATAGCACGCGACATTATAAACATGTGAAATTTTATAACATGCGACATTAAAAACATGTGAAATTGTATAACATGCGAAATTGTATTTCATGCTTTTTATAACATGCGATTTGTTTAAATAATAACATGCGAAATTAATTTCTATTGGAATGCTCACTGACGAATTCAACGTCTTCAAAATCAACATCTGTGTTTCGTCCGGTGTTGTTCTGTGTATCCATTGAAAACAACAATCGATTAAACTGATACGATTCATAATTACCTTACGTTTGTTTCCTAGTCCGTATTTCCGGAACTCAGGTCCGTAAATGTAAACCACATCCGGATGCTATCGCAACTTAATAATCAACACTACAAGAGAAAAAGTGCTATATATCTGACACAAATTTTATTTTAAGTTACACTTTACTATAATCTACCTTAAAAACAATTAACATGGTTTTCTCTGACACTCACAAACTTAAAAACTTTTTATAGTTTACTATAATTTACCTCAAAAACATTAAACATGGTTTTGTTTGAATTCGGTTTCATTAAATTCGCATATGCATTCTTCTATTCAAGATTATTTACATGTGAAAGAATATAAAAGTAATATGGTCATTTTTAATTAACGAACTACTAAAATACACAAAAAAATAAAATAAAATAAAATAAAAATAGTAAAAACATGAATCATATTTATACGAGTCAATTTCAAAAATAATCTATGTGGTTTCATCATAATTACAGGTGTAAGTATAAAAAAGTTAATTGTTTAGGTTATAAGATTCTAACTTTTTTTAATAACTAGGGATTGTGCCCGCGCACGATGCGGCGCGGTACATGTATACATTAGGCGATAATTGGTGGCAGAAACATTAAGAAAACCAATAGCCTTATAGACATATAGAGGTAGTAGGTTACATTAGGATTTATAGAACAACAAACAAACAGCCTGGACCCCATAATATCAATCAGTAAGTTAAGGTTCTTGCTTGATTCTTTCACAGTTTTGTTGCCTTGTTGCTGAGGCCAAAATGTCTTCTATTAAGTGAGATGTTGATGTCTTTGGCTTTCCAATCTTGTTGTTGATGCCAAAATATTGTGCTAAAGTCAAAGCATTCGTTGGTGCTAGTATTTTTTTCACTTGGAAAATCGGCAAGGATGCATTTTGGGTTTTTCTAATCTGGCAAAAATGTTACCTTCTCCATTACCCTTTTACTTCTTTGCTTGCTTTCCTGTTGTTTCATCGTCTGTGTAATAGTGAAAGGATTTTATAGTTAGTTTTATACGTTTGGCGTTTTAAATAAAAAAAGTGCATATATTTGCGTCAGTGTAATCTATATACCTGGTGAATCCGGTGCGCTTCTTTTCAAAGTTGCTGTTTTAGGATCCGGTGTAACACCCCGAAATTTATAAAACTTGAAATCAGAATAATAAAGTATTAAGCTAACAAGAACGAGCTAACTAGGAATTTATAACCCAGTTAGTTATGAGTTTAGAACTGGCATAAAATAAGGTTAAACACCTAAACTACAAGTAAATTAAAAACTTAGGGGCTTAAGTTGCAAATTTTGAAACATGAAAGATTAAAATGGATAATTAACACCAAACACAGTGTGTGTCTGGTCGATCTCAAACACAGGGGGCGAACCAGACTTCTCCATCAAACCCTAACTTGCATAAAACTCACAAATTGAAGCCCCTAATCTACTCTAAATCAAGTTTCAAACACGAATTAGTGATCCTCTCGTTGCAGGGATCAAAAGGTATGCAAAAATTTTAGTATTTTGATTCTTGTTCAGTTTTAGGTTAATTAAGAAAATCCAAAAGTGAGCTTGAATATATGTTGCATGGATGAAATTAGAAGTGACATGATGTCTAGGGATAAAACCCTAGATGGATTCTTGTTAAAATTTGGTATGATAATTGTAGAAATTATTATCACCATTATAGGTGATTATTGGGTTTGTAGAGACTAGATAAACACTAGGATTGTGATTACTATTCTAGTGAAAACTGAATTCATGTGTTAAAATTCAGTATTATTGATGTTGAAATTTTGTGCAAATTGCCTAATTGAAGTGAATGTAGATGGAAATAACATGTCAAGCAATGTTTTAAATACCGGTATGAACCGGCCGGTTATACCGGTTAAACCAGATATCGGACACGAGTTCGGTACGATAAAGGCCGGTAAAACCCGAATACGATATATCTTACGTACCGGCGGTAAATCCGGTTCTACCGGTTCAAGCCGTTGAACCGGTTTGGATTATCTTACGATTTGATTTCTTAATTTTAATAAAATACGATATTAAGGTAATATTTATCTTCCATAGTTCCGGTAATTAACCTAGTGTCTTCTATTCTAATATTTTATCGTTGTTGAAATTATTACTCACCTCGTCAATGCATTATTGTTTATAACTAATAAAAACGAGTTTTTAGAACCCGTACGTTGTGACGGGACCATTAAACCGAACAATTAATAGACGTAAGAAGATTAAACCATGAACGCGTAGCAAACGAAAAGCCACGCGTTAAGCATGAAAAAGATAACATAGATACGTTAACACAAACTCGCACTTTGAGGTCAGAATGTTTGAATCTTTATAAGAAAACGAAATGTCAACATTATAAGTGGATGATGGTTGATTATTATTAAAATATAATAAGTAACATGAAAAATAATAACCTCTAGTCTTACAAATAAAATTTAATATATCTGGTTAAACTCTAGTCTAAGTCAGGATTTCAAGTTATATTGTTATATAAATTTTGTGCATTTTTATTTATAAAAATTACAAAAAAAAAGAGTATGAAGGTTGGATATCCTTTGAGTTCCAATTTTACTTTACCAACATCACAATTAATGATTTTATTATTATTTAATTCAGTCCATTGTTTTCTTCAAACCACCTGACACCAATTCAAAACCATCAAAACCACCCTTTTTAAAAACTAAAAACCACCCATTATCTTCTAATTTCACACACAAATAAATTCTCTTTTAACTTCAACACCCGCTGCCACCACCACCACCACCGGCAACGCAAACGCCATAGCGCCCTCTACGACAGCCACATCCGCCCTGGCTACCTTAAAGATCTCCACCTCCTCAGTCCAGATCAATGCTGACCACCATCTAATCTACGTTTATCTTCTCATCCACTGCCACTGCCACCGCTACCAACCACCCGCCTATCTCCTTGTCTTTCTCAATCTACTTTAACTCACCATGACTACCGGCGTTGCCTGAAACATGGCAAATCAAAGGAACCTGTGCTTAAATAGATCTTAGTTCTTAAACGCGGGTTATATCAAGAGTAGATGGGTTACAGCGGCACTTTTCAGATAATGGTGTTTAAACTTGTGACGATAATGGTGATGAAATCGCGGGGAAAAGTCTTTTTTGCGGGGTTGAGGACTGGAGCAATTTGTCGCCGGAGTTGGCCTAGTACTGGCTATGATAGTGGGGTGTCTGGGTTTAAAGGTCTAGGTTTGTATTTGTGGTCTCTAGAAAGTTGACCAATCATAAGCAAGAAAATTGAACAGTAGTTTTGTGAGGGGAAGTATTTTTGTGAATTAATATAGGGAAAATATTCTTAAAATGCTTAATAAGTTACAATAAAAATAGTTGTTTTTAGATAAAACTAAGATCAGTTACATAAATTCAAGTTGAGATTTGAGTTTTTTTTAGATGAATTTGTATTTTATGGAATTTATAAGGTTAACTAGTAACCCGGTTTAACCGCCCGATACAACCCGGTTCAATCGGTTGAACCATTTTATAGCCCAACCTGATATGACTTAAAAACCGGTTTTTAAAACATTGATGTTAAGAACTTAGTAATGATTATGTAAGAATCTGACCCGCTAGGTGTTTGTTGAAATGCTTAAGTGAGGAGTAAAATGTTAAAAAAACGGACAAAAAACGCAGATTTGAATATCATAATGAATTGTCCGTTATGGATTATAAAGAGTTCTAAATTGGTTATGAATGGAACTCTTTAGGTAAAGAATCCGGATCGTCAAGTGGACAAGCCGGAGGTGATACACGCTTGAAGGGATCACTTTAAAGGTACGCGACCTATGGTTTTGTTACACTATGTTATTTATTTATCCTAGTTAGTCGTATTGGAGATTAGCCAAACAAGAAAACCCGTTAAGTCACGGAAGTGACGAAGTGCTTAGACAAATAAAACGAGTCAAAAACAAGTGTTAGAAGTAGAGTTTGGAATGTCTTGAAATGGTGGTCTCCATTCGGCAACCAAACGGGTCAAAACAAGTTGAATTATAAACGTCGAAGTCAAGGACCATCACTTGTTGATTGGTTATAACAAAGTGTAAGCCGTAAAGAGGACACGCTATCTTGTTTCAAAAACATGAACCCTTGTAGAGGGATTAAAGTTCGGGATTTCACTTGTCAAATGTTCGAGAAAAGCATGTTTAAATCCTTAGAAACCAAGCATGATGATTATCGCGTAAGTGTCCCTTTTGAAGGGAGCGAAACGCTATAGTAGGTAAAACCGAGATTGGGTAAATCGGTTGAAGACATGAGATGACAATGAAACAAGTTGTTGAAACTTGTAGACGAACGGGACGAATAAATAAAGAGCCAAAATAAAGGCCAATTGTTTTTTAAACTGAAAATTTGTGTGAATTGTGTTGATAGACGGGTCCGTAATTCAATTACGGTCGCGTGGGAAAAAGAATCGGCTAAAACGGACGCCCGAATCAAAAGTTATGTCAATTTAAAGTTTGGAATTGATAAAAATGGAGCTGGGCTGATTTGCAGCTCCAGCCATCAAACATTCTGTCAAAATATCACTGTGGCGTTACACCACAACGAAATGGGATCACCGTCGCGCGACGCCAACTTGGTGGCGGGCCGCGACGGCTCACCCTTATCGCTGTTGCGCGGTGCGACCTTCCCGAGATGAGAAATTCCCTTGTTTTTGACATGTTTGAACACGGGACTTGTTTTTACTTGATTTTTATAGTGTCAAAACTAATTATTTTCATGGTTTTGACCGTAGGTGAAGATGGACCTAATCCGGATGGCGATCAAGCAATTATCAAGAACCGAACGCACCAAATGAAGCTTCCGCATTTTGTCTATTTTGTTTTAGTAATATGTAAACACTTGAAACTATGTTTTTTTAAAAGTTATCTAGTAGGATGATGGCTTGAATGATATGATCAAGTTTGATCTTAAAACCATGAAGATTTTTGTAAACTTATAATTTTTTTACTAAATGCATGTTTTGTATCACTAATCTCGTTATATTAAGTTGGGTCTTACAAGTTGGTAAACAGAGCTAAGGGTTGTCAATAAAGTGTGTTCGGTTCAAGCTTGATCAAGCATCCGGTAAGAGTTAATTGTTTTAAGTAGATTTAGAGAATATAGAAATGAAACATGAACTGATATGCACGAAAAGAGTGTGTAAGCTCACTCAAACACGGGAAATGCATGAAACAAGAACGGTTGAATCAAGTTATGAACTTGATTAAATCAAAACAAGTAAATCATATGTTATAAATGAAATGTTTAACGGTTAATGTAAACATTTCAGTATTAAAGATGGCGGATGAAAGTAACGATGATGCGGTGCCAAGAGTTACCGAGCAAATGAGAGAAGTGATTACCAAGGAGGTTGGAAAGGCAATCGAAAATAGTTTGTCCGGTTTTATCGATAAGATCCAAAACACGGTATTATCGATAGTGGATGAAAGAATCAAGAATTAGAAGATAGTGCCAATCTAGCAAAAGAAAAGTCCGGAGGACGAAAGCCTTGTTCATATAAAGAATTCATGGCATGCAAACCGCTAGTTTATAACGGAGAGGTTGACCCAATAGTATGCCAGCGATGGCTAAGCGATATCGAGGGGGTATTTGAGAGGACCCATTGTGATGTAGACGACGACGTAGCCTATGGTACGGATCAATTAAGGGGTCAAGCAAAAGACTGGTGGGATAACAAAAAGAAAGAAATTAGAAGTGAAGCGGCTAAGGCCATGACATGGGATGAATTTAAGACGCCGTTTCTTAAATATCACAGTCCCAAGGCGGTCATTAATCGAATTAAAGAAGAGTTCGTGCAACTTAGGCACAAGGGTGAGTCCATAGACAAGATCACGGGAATGTTTATGGATAAGATGAAGTTTTGTGACGAATTGGTGACAAATGAAGAACAGAAGATATATTATTATTACAATATGTTGAGCGCCGAGTATAGGGAGTTTATGACTCCTTCAAAATACGAGACCCTTACCGAGATCATAAATGTTGCTAGGGAACGGGAGATTGAATTGAAAAAGCAGGTTGAACGGGGCGAACGGAGGGCACATGATGTTAATGCATGCCCTACCAAGAAAGCGCGAACAAACGAAATGGGGAAGAAATCAGATGCAAAAGGCGGGTCACCAAATTGCAAAATCTGTGGAAAGGATCATAGGGGCGAGTGTCGCTTCAAGGATAAACCTTGCCCCATATGTCGGAAAACGGGGCATATGGCTTCATCATGCCCGGAAAAGGTGACGGTTTGGTATAATTGCTATCGACTGGGTCACAAGAAGTCGGAATGCCCAGAGCTAGTGGGAAAGAAAGACGGGCAAGACGCGAAAGGTGAAGCCCCGAAGGCAAAGGCTAGATATTTCCACTTGACTGCCGCAGAGGAAAAAGTTGAACGAAGTGGTTTCAGGTATATTTGCTGTAAACTCGATTCCTGCACGTATATTATTTGATACGGGTGCGAATAAATCCTTTATTTCATATGGGTTTATTCGACATCCTTCATTTGTTCTAACAAAATTACCTATGCCTTTAGAAGTAGAGATAGGTAATAACAAGAGTTTACAAAAACGGTCCGTTAAGAGGCATATTTGCATTTTTCGGGTTCGAGTGTAAGTACACCCCCTCCCATTGCATATCTTAATCATTTTACATTAATCTTTGTCCCTTCACTCGGGCTCATTATCCTAATGTAATACGCTTCCGTCACTCGGCTGTGCGTTTACATTATTATCAAATATTTTGCTTATTTGATTCATTTGGGTACTTTTTAATTTGTCCCATTTACCCCGTCCTTACTACATCGGATGTAAATGTGTCCGCTATAAGAAGTTCATGATATCATATGCCACTACTTACTTGGCTAGAGTAAGCGATTAACACATGACACGCATAACCTTTTTATAGTTTTCACATCACACCCTATGTAAGTAATGCCTCTATTTGTTTCTATTGGAAACAATATCCCGAATACATTTTCTATTCGGGTTTTTTTCCAAGTTTTTAATCTACATATGCAACTTTCAATTTCTACATATTTGTTGCATAATACTATTTGTGCAATTAAATTTAAAATGTGCACCTGGTAATGCTTGCCCTAACGGGCTTCTCTTGCCATTAGCCTTGTTCGCGACCGTTACTCGATTTAGGTCCTTGATGAGCATGTTCTACTTGTCGTACCTTGGACCGTTCCTTCGTCAAGTCCGTAACTTGTTAGACTCCCGCTATCTTTAGATGCGAGTGTTCTTCAACTAAAACATTTACAAGAGTTAATAATATCAACTTCAATAACCGATGGTATTATAATACAAGGCTTTTTCTACTATACGCGTCAACGCGCGTATTTTCGTCAACCATGTCAATCATTTTAATTAGGGTAACGTGTATTACACGATAACCCTATGTGTTGTTTACAACACTTTAACACGCTAAACCATTAACATACATGTACTTACCGGATTTGCGATCAAGCCTCGAACCGAACACACTTTATTCTTTAACCGTGAGCTCTGATTACCAACTTGTAACACCCTTATTATTATTTAACGGTTTTCGTATAAAGTACGAAAATAAACGGGTAGTTATGATTTCAAATACATTGAAAATACGGGTTCATTAAACTTTTTACAGAATTAAAACTATACAACATATCATGTGTGAGTTCGTCATTTAACATAACAACGATACATAGTGCGGAAGCTGATTTCTTGATCGTGTTCGGTTCTTCGTTGTGCTTGATCGTCCGCCGGTGCTAAAATCATACCTGAAACTCATAAAACATGAGTTGGATTAGTCATACGTAACTTAGAACGTTTTTAAACGAGTCCGGGAAGTGAAACTGATTAAAATAAAAATTTTTTCGCCAAAACAGGGCTTTTCGCTCCACGCGAAGGAACCAGGTTGCTCCCTCGCGCCACGCGAGGGAGACAGTTTTCCAGCAGCTCTGCAGCCCAGTTTCAGCTATGCCAGTTTTCACGGAAACGGCCATAACTTCTTCGTTATTGATCCGTTTTACCCAATTCTTTTTCCTACGCGTCCGTAATTTAATCCTCCATCTTATGGAGTTAAAATCCTACATCCAACATAAGAAATTTTGAGACTTCTAAGCCTTCGACTCGTTACCTTTTTACCAAATTATGACCCGTTCATGTTTTTATCAAACAAAACATGTTTGTTTGATCCTTATTCTCATGATATTCATAATTTCAATAATTCCTATCATATTAGGTTCAAGTCACGGGTCTCTTACGTATCTTAAACCCGTTTACGCTCATATGCGTATTTTGACCCGTTAAGGGTATTTAGGCATATTTTGAGCATGAAACGCTTTCATTTATTTCTAGCGTTATTATACAACATTTCTTATCAAGTAATCTTCCACCACAACTATATTTGCGGTGGACTTAATGAGATGATCTATATAATCCGAGTTTTTCTCGTCGGATTGCTAATTTACGACAAAGACTCTTATAGAGTCATTTGGCCAAAGGTTTACATCTTTCGCTTCTTATACCTATTCCAATTATTTATTTGATCATAAAACTCGTTTCGAAACTACCTTTAAAGGTCGTTTCTCCAATTTAGCTTATAAGGGCGTTTTAGTCCATTTAGCCAATCATTTACGATGAAGGACTTTTGAAAGTATATTTGACCCTTAATCCCTCTTTTAACCTATGATTTTGTTTGAAAAGTCATTAAGCTTTCCAAACGAAATGTTCATTACTTAAAACATTCGGTTTACTTATCAAGTAACCAAATGTTTATTTTGACTTCTTTTAACACTCATTGAACCACATGTTCTAAATGAGGGTTATCCTTTTTCACATACCTGGTGCGGATCAATATATTGACCCGTTTTTAATACCTTGCTTTTATAACCGCTAATTCATAGCGTTGCTAATGCCCATTTGACATTTACTCCTGAAATAATATAACTTGACAATAATCATTAGTCGTTATTGCCAAAGGGTGATATCTTCACCTTTTGACCCATTTGATCTAAGTGATCGATTATGTTGGCGAGATGATATTTATTACCATCTCATCTACATGAATTGCCCCAGTTTACACCGTGCGGTCATTTCACTTATTAACCGTTTCTTAACGCTTTTTAGCCTATCATGGTTTACGCCATACAATGTCTTTCAAAACCAATAGTTATGGTCAACGCGTGACCAATTTACCGTTTTACCCTTATTGTTTGTTTTGGTTTACCCTATAAGGTAACCATTCAAAAGTTCATTTTTCATAAAATGATCGAATTACCGATTTAACGCCTTTTAAACCATCAACATGGTTTCTTGTCATGCTCGACTATCTTGTTCCGTACGTCTACACACCGGAACATCATACCTCAATTATGTATTTATCTTACTCGTAACTACTACGATAAGAGAAAATTCTAAAATATAAGACTAGTGTAAGCTATACTTACCTTGCATCCGAATTACGCTTTTCCTTCATTCTTGATTCGTTTGACCCGCTTCCTTCCCCAAGCTTGCACCTAGCTTGCCAAGCGTCAAACTATCATTGTAATTGTAAGATGGTTAGGTTAGTCATAATCATTTACAACTAAACCATCCTACGCTTTTATGTCGAATTTATCATTCGATCATACTCTTGGTCGGTTTGATTCTTTAAAGTCAATCGACTTATTCAAAGCACATTTGTTTTATTGAATTTCACTTAGGCATTTCGTCCGAACCTTTAATGAACTTCAAATTTTACACACTATCTACTAGGTAACATGATTTCAAGCATCTATATCATGATTTTAACATCAATTCTTTTATATCATACTAAACCCATTTCATGAGAAGTATGATCTTGTACCCAATTTCATGGTTTAATCAAACACTTTCTATTTGATATCATGCATGTTGATTCTAAGCATAGCTATATCATAAATTTTATCATAACATTAAAACCCACTTATCTAAGTGTGTTAACTCATCAAGTCCTTCAATTCATAGCATGTTATGCATGATTTTCACTTAGGGTTTCGTTCCTAAGCAAGTATACATCACTAATCTAGCCATAGCTTCTCTAATCCATGCCTAATTCGCGATTAGGATGATTATCCAATTTTTACAACTTCACCAGACATCAAGATTTTACATACCTTATGATCCCCTAGCTTGGGTGATCATTAATCCATGTTCAATTGTGAACTTAGGCTTCATTTGATCCTTCAATTTGTCAATTTTTGAGCTTGCTAGGGTTTATGTGAGGAGCCCCTGGCTTCTCTGGATCATTCGACCAGAACACACACTTAAAGTGTGTGTTTTGGTGTCTAGTATTTTATTTTAAACAAACTTGTTTCAAGTTTGCTATAATTGGTCCCTATACATTATTCCAAGTTACATAAAGTGTATTATTTAACCAATTATCCTTATTATTCTTAAAACACTTAACTAACTAGGTTGATATTCCAAGTTACTTAGTGGGTCTCGGGAGTTATTACCCGGTTTATTTTAAGTCCCGTTAACTCGGGCTCTTATAAACTCAATTCCTTAAAACTTTGATTCGCTTGTATTTAATATTAGGATTTCTTATTTAAATCCAAATATTTACCGGGTTATTATTATTTTTTTTACTACTAACGGTACTTTACCCGTCTTTTAGTATTAACGGAGTTTGATTACCAAACTCATTCTCGGGGTGTTACAGAGGTGCAGTTTCTCGGGCATATCATTAGTGCCGACGGAGTACTAGTGGATCCATCAAAAGTAGAAGCCGTGTAAAAATGGAACACTCCAAGGAATCCCTCAGAAATCAGAAGCTTTTTAGGGCTCGCGGGATATTATCGGAGATTCATACAAGATTTCTCCAAAATTGCCTCACCGTTGACCAAATTGACTCGCAAGGAGGAAAGATTTGTGTGGGGGCATCAAACAAAAGACGGCCTTCCAAACGCTTAAAGAAAAGTTAACTCACGCTCCGGTGTTAACGTTACCGGAAGGAGTTGACGACATGGTAGTTTATTCGGATGCGTCGCATTCGGGGCTCGGATGTGTCTTAATGCAACGAGGCAGGGTCATAGCCTATGCCTCGAGACAACTGAAGATCCATGAAAAGAAATATCCGACTCATGACTTGGAGCTGGCAGCAGTGGTATTTGCCTTAAAAATATGGAGACATTACTTGTACGGGTAAAATGTACCATCTTTACCGACCATAAAAGTTTGAAATATTTCTTTGATCAGAATGAATTAAACATGAGGCAGAGGTGATGGTTGGAAATGGTCAAGGACTACGATTGTGAAATACACTATCACCTCGGGAAAGCCAATGTAGTGGCATATGCGTTGAGCCGAAAGGAGGATTATGCCCCGATACGAGTACAATCAATGCAGCTTATTGTGACCTCGGGCCTACTAGAACGAATCCGAGAAGCACAAGTTGAAGCAGTAAAGGTGGAAAACTGGAAAATGGAAAGAATTGTCGGCCAATTTAAGGATCTTGAAGAAGGCAATCACGGTTTGAAAACACGTTTCAATAGAATCTGGGTTCGTAACACATGTGGAGTTAAAAAGCTTCTACTCGATGAAGCTCACAAATCCCGTTATTCCATCCATCTGGGAGCGACCAAGATGTATAACGACTTGAAACAAAACTATTGGTGGCCCGGAATGAAAAGAGATGTAGTGAAATACGTGGAGAAATGCTTGACATTTCTACAAGTCAAGGCGGAGCACCAAAAATCATACGGTAAACTCCAACCGTTGGAAATTCCGGTTTGGAAATAGGAACATATTACAATGGACCTATTAACCAAACTACCAAAGACGAACCGCGGTTTTGATGCTATATGGGTAGTTGTTGACACACTAACCAAGAGTGCTCATTTTGTCCCAATACGTGAAACATATACGTCCGAAAAGATGTCTGAAGTTTACACTAATGAGATAGTGGCACGCCACGGAGTACCGGTATCCATCGTGTCTGATAGGGATACCTGGTTCACTTCAAATTTTTGGCGAGATTTCCAAGAGCAAATGGGAACCAAATTGTTCATCAGCACCGCGTACCATCCTCAGACGGATGGATAAAGTGAAAGAACGATACAAACATTGGAAGACATGCTACGGGCATGTATTATTAACTTCGGAGGTAGTTGGGATGTTTATCTACCATTGGTTAAATTTTCATATAATAACAGCTACCATGTTAGTATCGGGATGGCACCATACGAAATGCTTTAGGGTAGGAAATGCCGGACCCCAGTGTGTTGGGAAGAGGTGGGTCCACGTGAACTCGCCCATAAAGACATAGTTCGGGCCACTAACGAAAAGATTGATGTGGTTCGGGCACACTTGAAAGCGGCTCAAGATAGACAAAAGTCGTATGCGGACAAAAGGAGGAGACCGATCGAGTTTCAGGTTGGCGACAAGGTCATGCTTAAGGTATCCCCATGGAAGGGGGTTATCCGGTTTAGAAAGAGAGGAAAATTAAGCTCGAGATTTATTGGGCCGTTTTCGATTGTCGAACGAGTAGGAAAGGTAGCATACCGCCTTGAACGACCGGAGGAATTAAGCGGAATTCATAACACATTTCATGTGTCACATCTTCGGAAATGTCTAGCGGACGAAACAGCTTATATCCACTACGATGACATCGAAGTGGATGATAGCCTTAACTATGTGGTGAAGCCGGTTGCGATTTTGGATCGTAAGGTGAAAATCTTAAGGAACAAAGAGATCAATCAAGTAAAGGTCAAATGGGAACACAAGAAGGGTTCGGATACCACATGGGAATCTGAAGAAGAGATGCAACGACTCTACCCTACATTATTTGGTGTGTAATTCGGTTTTGGGGACGAAACCCATTTAAGGGGGTGGACTTGTAACACCCCGAAATTTATAAAACTTGAAATCAGAATAATAAGGTATTAAGCAAACAAGAACGAGCTAACTAGGAATTTATAACCCACTTAGTTATGAGTTTAGAAGTGGCATATAATAAGGTTAAATACCTAAACTACAAGTAAATTAAAAACTTAGGGGCTTAAGTTGCAAATTTTGAAACATGAAAGATTAAAATGGATAATTAACACCAAACACACACTTAGTGTGTGTTAAGTGTGTGTGTCTGGTCGATCTCAAACACAGGGGGCGAACCAGACTTCTCCATCAAACCCTAACTTGCATAAAACTCACAAATTGAAGCCCCTAATCTACTCTAAATCAAGTTTCAAACACGAATTAGTGATCCCCTCGTTGCAGGGATCAAAAGGTATGCAAAAATTTTAATATTTTGATTCTTGTTCAGTTTTAGGTTAATTAAGAAAATAAAAAATTGAGCTTGAATATATGTTGCATGGATGAAATTAGAAGTGACATGATGTCTAGGGATAAAACCCTAGATGGATTCTTGTTAAAATTTGGTATGATAATTGTAGAAATTATAATCACCATTATAGGTGATTATTGGGTTTGTAGAGACTAGATAAACACTAGGATTGTGATTACTATTCTAGTGAAAACTGAATTCATGTGTTAAATTCAGTATTATTGATGTTGAAATTTCGTGCAAATTGCCTAATTGAAGTGAATGTAGATGGAAATAACATGTCAAGAACTTAGTAATGATTATGTAAGAATCTGACCCGCTAGGTGTTTGTTGAAACACCTAAGTGAGGAGTAAAATGTTAAAAATCGGACAAAAACGCAGATTTGAATATCATAATGAATTGTCCGTTATGGATTATAAAAGAGTTCTAAATTGGTTATGAATGGAACTCTTTAGGTAAAGAATCCGGATCGTCAAGTGGACAAGCCGGAGGTGATACACGCTTGAAGGGTGCACTTTAAAGGTACGCGACCTATGGTTTCGTTACACTATGTTAATTATTTATCCTAGTTAGTCGTATTGGAAATTAGCCAAACAAGAAAACCCGTTAAGTCACGGAAGTGAGGAAGTGCTTAGACAAATAAAACGAGTAAAAAACATGTGTTAGAAGTAGAGTTTGGAATGTCTTGAAATGGTGGTCTCCATTCGGCAACCAAACGGGTCAAAACAAGTTGAATTATAAACGTCGAAGTCAAGGACCATCACTTGTTGATTGGTTATAACAAAGTGTAAGCCGTAAAGAGGACACACTATCTTGTTTCAAAAACATGAACCCTTGTAGAGGGATTAAAGTTCGGGATTTCACTTGTCAAATGTTCGAGAAAAGCATGTTTAAATCCTTAGAAACCAAGCATGATGATTATCGCGTAAGTGTCCCTTTTGAAGGGAGCGAAACGCTATAGTAGGTAAAACCGAGATTGGGTAAATCGGTTGAAGACATGAGATGACAATGAAACAAGTTGTTGAAACTTGTAGACGAACGGGACGAATAAATAAAGAGCCAAAATAAAGGCCAACTATTTTTAAACTGAAAATTTGTGTGAATTGTGTTGATAGACGGGTCCGTAATTCAATTACGGTCGTGTGGGAAAAAGAATCGGCTAAAACGGACGCCCGAGTCAAAAGTTATGTCAATTTAAAGTTTGGAATTGATAAAAATGGAGCAGGGCTGATTTGCATCTCCAGCCATCAAACATTCTGTCAAAATATCACCATGGCGCTATGCCACAATGAAATGGGATCACCGTCACACGACGCCACCATGGTGGCGGGCCGCGATGGCTCACCCTTATCGCCGTCTCGTGGTGCGACCTTCCCGAGATGAGAAATTCCCTTGTTTTTGACATGTTTGAATACGAGACTTGTTTTTACTTGATTTTTAAAGTGTCAAAACTAATTATTTTCATGGTTTTGACCGTAGGTGAAGATGGACCTAATCCGGATGGCGATCAAGCAATTATCAAGAACCGAACGCACCAAATGAAGCTTCCACATTTTGTCTATTTTGTTTTAGGAATATGTAAACACTTGAAACTATGTTTTTTTAAAAGTTATCTAGTAGGATGATGACTTGAATGATATGATCAAGTTTGATCTTAAAACCATGAAGATTTTTGTAAACTTGTAAGTTTTGTACTAAATGCATGTTTTGTATCACTAATCTCATTATATTAAGTTGGGTCTTACATCCGGGGTTGATGAGATTATGGCTGGTGGTACTCCGACTTTGTTTACGACCATTGAGTTATCTTGTTTCATTGAGATGTCCAAAAATGCAATTTTTCCTCTGATCCTATAAATATCTGCTGGTGTTGTTTCCGGATCTGTGTGTCCATCCTTGACTACCATGTCATAGCAAGATTTTTCCAGCATTTGTTCCATTGCTTCGTTGAAGAAAACAACCTTTGCTTTGTCACTTTTATCTTCTATAGTTGTGTTAACACAATACCTTAAGATTGAAGGTCAATTGTTCTTTCAGTCGTACATTATGTGCTTTTGTATATGATAGTTCAAGGAGACTTACATGAAAGTTGGGTTAGGAACATGGCCATCGTCTTCGCATACAAAGAGGGGAATTTCAGCCCTTTGCAGGTGGACTTTGCCTTTGCATTTTGGACATGTAACATAAAACCATTTACAATCTGCAGTGATTTCTGTCACTGTTGCCTTGCAGGTAAACGTGGTTCGCTGTATTTGATTAATCCATGTGTTTTAATATAGTAAGTTACAACCTACTTATTTACTAATAGCATAAAGTAAAAGGATAGTAACTTGTATCATTGTATCTTGCTTGTACTTGGCTTTGATTTCGGCTATCAGAAGTACTGGTTTTCTTTGTCCAACTGTTTCGGATCTTTCCAATTTGCTAAATCTATAATTGTGAGTTTACTATTTAATATTAATTATTTGAGGTAAAGCATGCATATGAAAAATTGAAACCTATATATTGCAATGAAATGGTTATGGCCCTCTTTTATTTTTTATGTATTAGCTGAAAGTCAAAAAATGATGGACATCATTAGTGTTTGGATAATGAAGCACCTAGGAGAAAATTATGTTGTTAATACGCAAATACTTACTTGTAAATGTAGCTTTGTAATTCTGGAATGCCTGGGTTTAGAACTGCCGTGGTTGCATCAGTAGATTCTAATTGGAGATTTTCTGTTAAAGGGACATATTTGTTGTTAATACACAAATGAAATCTCTATAATAAAGGAGGTGCGGTGAAATGGTTTACAACTTACCTTGGAATGTTGTTACAATGGTTGCTGTAACCGCGAGCAACTGGCCCACTGCTTTTTCTTTTTCATACGGGAACATCGTTTGCGCCCAGAAAGTAATCTCAATCACATTCTTCCTGTTCCAGTAAGTATGTGAAAAAAGAGAAGAAAACATGTTATTTGCGATTCAGTCTAACGTGAAAATGTTATGTTTTAGGTATGAGAAGTACTGACCATTCATCTTGGATTTTAACCTTGATGATATTCTTGCCTGCCCTTCTTAACGGAGGAGATATTGTTTCTACACGTCTTATGTAATCTGCAAAAAAATGTTATCCGATTAGTTCCATATTTATTTATAATGAGTATCGGGTTAAATGGTTAACTTGTTGTTGGGCTGGTGAAGTAATGGGCGAAATTTTTTATTCTTGATAATGATCTATATGGCTGGCTGTATTTACTTCATTCTTCCTAAAGCAGTTGCTATGCTTATTTATATATGCAGGGCACCTGAAATAAGAGTGCCTCCAAAATATATTTTATAATTCTAGTTTCCATTCCTGTTTCCATATCATTTTCCCATAAGTTATCCTTTGTTATTTGCATATAGGATGTATTATGCAATTCATCTTATCGATTTATGCAAAATAAACTCTACATTCTGTCTTTAAGTGAAAACGCTGATTTGGAAATATCTTGAGTGCCACATGTCTGATAAAGTTTCTCTCAGTTAAGTTACATAAATGATAAATGTTTGATGTGCGTGAAGTGTCGTATATATTAGGTGTATATTTTAAGCCCTTTTTAACACTTATTTTAGCCAAGATTTAAATTTATAAAACACGATATTTCACTAACACTAAACACACATATGGGCAAGTGCACCCATCGTTGAGTGTAGTATAGCGTTGGTAAGATACCGAGGTCGTCCAAGGACACAAGAGCTTTTAGTACCGGTTTATCCTCAACGTCTAACCAAAACAAAAGTTTAGAAAAATGTTTTAAACTAAGAAAAATAAAACTAACTAAAATGCTGAAAATAAAAATAAAAATAAAAACAGATAGACAAGATGAATCACTTGATTCCGACTCGTATCTAGTATAACCTTTGATTATTTCCGCACTTTTGCACATAATTAAGAGATTATCTTAGTTATTGTAGTAGGCCCCTCTTTTGAAGGCGACGTTACCCTCACCCCAGTAGTTTGAGTCAGCAGGGATACAATCCTAAAAGGGTGGATTATTGGAAGATAATGAATTAAGTTATTAATGCAGTATTGTGGTAGGCCCCGCTTTTGGCGGTGACGTTACCCTCGGCTAAGTAGTCTGAGTCAGCAGGGATACAGTCCTAAATAGCCGGGTTATAGTATTAATAGTAGTTAACTTATGAGGGGATCAAAGAGTTTGGACCCCCGCCATCCAATACTGTGAAGTATTGAAGGAGGTCCTACTAAATTTGACCCAGGTCCATTGCAGGACCTCTAAACGCTGAACAATGGCAAGACCTTTACCAAACCGTTCCCTTAACCCCCTACCAGGTAGCCAACATATCTCCATATAGACCGTGGAGATATGAATGGTGAAAATCCTTTATTTTATATAGACAGTAAAATAATGCCAAGACACCACGGACAAACGATAAGGAAAGATCACCTTCAACATAAGTAACTAGTTATTAAAGTCATTAATACAAAACCAAATAAAAAGTGCAAAAGATTAGAAATAAAAAGTATTATACTAGACACTTTGTCTTCACCAAGTGATGTAAGAGACTTAGGCAAACATGGCCTTGATTGTCAAGAACTCTTACGATCAATCTTGGATCCCGAGACGACTCACACACTCTATGATGGACAATGGATGATGGTGGTGGATGATGGTGTTGTGATGGTGGTGGGTGGTGGATGAAGTGTGAGAGAGGTGGTGTGCCAAGGGATGAGATGAAATGAATTCAAGCACTCCTATTTATAGGCTGAACAGAGAGCTGGACACGGCCCCGTGTCCGCTGGGCACGGCCCCGTGTCCGTCTGACACTCTCTCTCCTCATTAATTGTAATTCGCAATTACAATAAATGTGCCTGCTGTACTTTCGACACGCCCCCGTGTCCGCTGAGCACGGCCCCGTGATGGGCAATAGAAGCTTCTATAGGTTTGTCTTTTCTGCTGCTTCTTGGGCACGGCCCCGTGCTGGCTGAGCACGGGGCGTGTTCAGCCTTCTGTCTTCTCTTTTTTGCTTTGGAAGGTGCCGTTGAGGGGTCGGGCAGTCCACTAATGTTCCTTTCCTTGTATTTATGTTGGATTTAGCTGTCTTTTTGCTTCTTTTGCGTTTTTGAGCTCATTTAATCCTGAAAATACAAAAGGAAGACAAAAACACTCTTTTTCCAATATTAGTACTTAAAAAGGGTTAGTTTTATGCCTCATTTGATGTAATTTATATGTTGCATTTTACACACATCAAATACCCCCACACTTGAACTTTTGCTTGTCCTCAAGCAAAACTCTTTAATATGTGGCTTACACTCCCAAATGGAATAGGTAGAAGAGAAGGTTTTGGGCTTGTCGTAGAGTGTCGGGTTTTCCAAGATCTTTTTGGGTTTTATTTTTATTTATTTACAATCCTATTCGTAATGATTTATTTAGAACTGTTCATAAAAGAAATTACTTATTTGGGCATAACATGCCTTTTTTAAAATTCTATTTATATACAAGTTCACATACCTCGCGGGGAAATCACTCACACTCGGCCGAAGGTGTATTTTTAGTGAATCACTCGAGAGCGGCATGGAACTTATTCCTACCATAGGCTTGCCAAGAAATCAATCCTCCTCCTTTTTAACTTTTATACCTTTGTAGATATCAAGAGGACTTTACGGGTTAAGGGTTGGCTAGGGTTAAAGGTAGGTGGTTGGGTTAGTGGTTAGTAGAAAAAGGGCTAAAAGCGTAACAAGTGTCGGTTTTCGTATTTTTGCAACTTTTTATTTTGATGAAGCTTTTATTCAAACTAAGTTATTTTTGATTAACTTGTTTGTTTATTTTCTTTTTGCTTCATCATTATCACAAATTTTTTTTTTTTTTCACGAAGAACCGAACTTGTTACTAAAATAAAGGGTTAAAAATGAAAAAGGTTTTGGTGGATGAAAGGGTTTTTTGTTTGGGTGATGAAACGAAAAGGTTTAGGCTCAAAGGGGCTAACTAGGGGGATTTTTGGGTAGGTGGTAAAGGAAAAAGAAAAATAATGGTGTAGAAATGAAAAGGGTTAGTCCTAATGCCTCCATCATTTACTTACTCGGGTTTAAGTTGATAAGGACCGGGAATGTATTGTCATGGCAAGTTCTAGAGTCGTAAGAACCAAGCAGCTATTCACACAAGAAACGAAAAATGAGCATTTAGTCAAATGATATGTAATTGTGTGCTCAATAAAGGCTCAAAACTCACTTTTGTGGGAATGGGTTTTTATGTGATCAAGTGTATAATCAAATTTTAAATAAGTTTGCTATGCCTTTTCATAATTTTCTTATGTTGGTTCTTTTTATCACTACGCTATCGGTTGTAAATTTGTAAAAATATAACCTTTTTTGAGAACTTGAATTTCCCGAGTTAAACCTAGACAAGTAAAAAAAATGAAATTTTTGAAAAAAATTTGGGGTGATTAGCGGTTCCAATAGAGTTTTGTGTAAGGCTTGTATTTAGGACTTGCAAAATTCAAGGTTTTAGCATCCCCCCCACACTTAAATTACACATTGTCCTCAATGTGTCCCAAAAATATCCCGTTTACCTTATCAATTTTGTCTTTTTCGGTTCAAGAACAAGGGTTTTGGGGTTTTTGTAAGAAATCGGGTGAATCTATGAACAATCTAAGTTTATTTACTTCCCCTAACACTAATCTAACTAAATGCAAGCAGATTTAGGCAAAAATTTTAGGTTCGATCCGGATGAACATCAAGAACCCTAGATTTTTCCCCAAATTTGTGGTGTATTAACTACATGCAAGTAACTAATCTAACTACTAAGAGTGATAGAATCATACCTTGACGTTGTTAGATCGGTAAGAGACGTTGGAATTTCGCGAAAAATCGCCTGGAACCAGAGCTTTTGTGGGGAAACGGGGCGTGTGGAATGAAGAAACTGTTTTGAAAAAGGGGTTTTATCCCGTCTGCAGCGCGAACACGGCCCCGTGTCCAGCGGACACGGCCTCGTGCCGAGCTCTTTTTTTTTTTTGTGCGCGTGTGAGTGCCCCTTTTTCCCATAAGCTATGGTTTAGAAAACTTACCGCTTTATTTTGTCGTCTCAATCGTTCGTAACTTACCAGGCATGATGTTTTATTCTTCCACGGTTTGAAGCGAGATCTCTTCTTCCTCATCCTCAATGAATCCTTAATAGAGTTTCAGCCGTTGGCCATTGACTTTAAATGGTGGCCCATTTCGAGGTTTGATTTCTACTACACCGTGTGGAAAAATATGGGTGACGGAAAAAGGTCCTGACCACCTAGACTTTAATTTACCAGGAAACAATCGAAGTCGTGAATTAAACAAAAGAACTAAATCTCCTACCCAAAATTCATTAGGTTTAATATGTTTGTCATGCCAATTTTTCATTCTTTCCTTATAAATCTCGGAGTTTGAGTATGCATAATTCCTAAGCTCGTCTAATTCATTTATTTGACAAAATCGATTTTTACCAGCAAATTCTAGATCTAAGTTTACATTTTTGATTGCCCAGTAGGCTTTGTGTGCAATTTCTACTGGCAAGTGACAACTTTTTCCATAGACTAGCTTATATAGGGTCGTTCCTATCGTTGTTTTATAAGCAGTTCGAAAAGCCCATAAAGCATCATCTAATTTATCAGCCCATTCCTTTCTATTTAACCCTACGGTTTTTTCGAGTATTCGTTTTAACCCTCTATTGGTCACTTCGGCTTGTCCGTTTGTTTGAGGGTGATAAGCTGTCGAAACCCGGTGATAGACCCCATATCTTGTTAAATTTTTTTCAAGTTGATGGTTGCAAAAATGGGTACCTCTATCACTTATTAAAGCTTTAGGTGTGCCAAAACGAGAGAATAATTTTTTCAGAAATCTTACCACTACTCTTCCATCATTTGTTGGAAGTGCCTCGGCCCATTTAGACAAGTAGTCTACTGCCACAAGTATGTATTTGTTTCCTTTCGATGGTGGGAAAGGTCCCATAAAGTCGAGTCCCCATACATCAAAAATTTCACAAACAAGAATGCCATTTTGTGGCATTTCGTTTTTGGAAGAAATATTACCTGTTCTTTGGCAAGCATCACATGTCTTTACAAGATTTTGAGCATCTTTGTAAATGGTTGGCCAATAAAATCCTGAATCAAATACCTTTCGTGCGGTACTGGCAGCACCATGATGTCCTCCGTATGGACCTTCGTGACAATGGCGGAGAATTCTTCGCGCTTCACTACCATGTACGCATCGTCTGACGAGTTGGTCGGGACACATTTTGAAAAGATATGGATCTTCCCAAAAGTAGTGTTTCACATTGGCAAAGAATTTTTTTTCTTTGATGATGTGGCCATCCTTTTGCGACTATTCCGCTAGCTAAGTAGTTAGCAAAGTCGGCGTACCATGGTTCTTCCTTAAATTCCACCATTTCCAGGGATTCAGTTGGAAATTTTTCGTTGATTTGCTCGTCCCTGGTTGCCTCCAAAGCTGGGTCTTCTAAGCGTGAAAGATGATCCACTGCGGTATTTTCTGCTCCCCTTTTGTCTTTGATTTCAATGTCGAATTCTTGGAGGAGTGGAATCCACCTGATCAAACGTGGTTTTGCGTCTTGCTTCTTAAAGAGATATCGAATGGCTGCATGGTCTGTATAGACTATAGTTTTAGAAAGAACAAGATAAGAACGAAATTTATCAAAAGCAAATACCACAGCTAGTAACTCTTTTTCAGTTGTTGTGTAATTTTCTTGTGCATCGTTAAGTGTTTTACTAGCATAATAGATTGGGTGGAAATGCTTTTCTTTTCTCTGTCCCAAGACAGCTCCAACTTCAAAGTCACTAGCATCACACATGATTTCGAAAGGAAACTTCCAATCAGGTGCTATCATGATAGGCGCATTGACTAGCATTTCCTTTAGTGTTAGAAATGCTTGATTGCAATCCTTGTCAAAGATGAAAGGAGCATCTTTTTCAAGTAATTTTGTTAGAGGTCTTGAGATTTTTGAAAAGTCTTTGATAAACCGCCTATAAAATCCGGCATGCCCTAGGAAACTTCTAATAGCTCTTACGGAGGATGGAGGAGGTAATCTAGAAATGGTATCTATTTTGGCTCGATCTACCTCCATTCCTTCGCTTGAGATCTTGTGACCGAGTACTATTCCCTCCGTTACCATGAAATGGCATTTTTCCCAATTAAGGGCGAGGTTAGTTTCCTCACATCGGGATAGCATTCGTTCAAGGTTATCGAGGCATTGGTCGTATGAATCCCCAAAGATAGAAAAGTCGTCCATGAAGACTTCCATTGTCTTTTCTATCATGTCATGGAAAATGGCTACCATGCAACGTTGGAATGTTGCGGGGGCATTACATAGACCAAACGGCATGCGTCGATAAGCAAAAGTTCCATAGGGACATGTGAAAGTTGTCTTTTCTTGGTCTTCGGGTGCTATCGGGATTTGAAAGTAACCTGAAAAACCATCCAAGAAACAGTAAAATTTATGACCGGATAATCTTTCCAACATTTGATCAATGAAGGGTAAAGGAAAATGATCCTTTCTTGTTGCTTCATTTAATCGTCTATAATCTATACATACTCTCCATCCTGTGACGGTTCTTGTTGGTATTAATTCATTCTTTTCGTTAGTAATTACCGTCATACCTCCTTTCTTTGGAACTACTTGGACGGGACTTACCCAAGGACTATCGGAAATAGGATAGATAAGTCCGGCGTCAAGTAATTTGATGACTTCGTTTTAACCACTTCTTGAACATTTGGATTTACGCGACGTTGTGGTTGTATGACCGATTTGTAGTCATCAGTCATCAAAATTTTGTGTGTGCACATAGAAGGACTAATTCCTTTTATGTCAACAAGTTTACAAGCTATTGCATTTTTGTGTTTTTTCAAAAGATTAATTAGTTTTTCTTTTTCTAAGTTATCTAATTTAGACGAAATAATTACAGGTAACTTACCATCTTTGTCTAGAAAAGCATATTCCAAACCTTTTGGAAGTTCTTTGAGCTCAAGTGGTGGGTCTTTAGGAGACTCCTTATTTGGTTGCTCGTTTCGATCAAGAACTTTAAAAGTTTGTTCTATGGCGACCTCTTCTTCAACAAAGTGGTCAATCTCTTCACTTGTATCGGGTGGTTCATCTTCATCTTCAATTAGGGGGTCATTATTGCCGAATGGATATTTCATTGATCGTTCGAGATCGACACTTCTTTTAAATGCCCCTAATTGAAGAGGTAAATTGTTGAACTTCCGGTTTTTCAAAGCTTCGTGAGTTTTTACAAATGGTCGTCCCAACACTAGAGGAGCGTCATCGAGGATGACAAAGTCGGTTGGGATTACCATTTGATTTGTTTGAACCAAAACATCTTTAACTATACCGATTGATTTTATTGCTTTCCGATTGGATAGAAAAATGGGTATTTGAAGTGGAGAAAAATCACTAATACTTAATTTTTCGAAAATGTAGTTAGGCATTATGTTAACACAAAGATCTTTATCGATTGTGACATTGCTAATAAACAAATTTTGAAAGAAACATGGAACCGGTGTAATGTTAATTTCAAATGGGTCTTCTTTTATTAGCGAAGTTTGATCATTAGTTAACTTAACACTTACCGTTTCGTCAATTTTAGTGTTAGTGTTTAACTCTTTTAAAAACTTAGCATGAGTGGGTACTAACCAATGATTTTCGAAAGAAGGTGTCAAGAGATTAATTTCTTCAAAATTAGATTCTTCTTGGATTTTAACGTTATTGGACTCACCTTTTTCGTTGTTTAACTCATGTGTCGGTTCTTCACTTATTTGTTCTTCCATTTTTTCATTTTTAGTTATCTCTTCCCTTTTTAATTCTTCTCTTGCGCGGGACTCCTCTTCCCTTGCGCGAGCTTCTTTTATACATCGATCGATAACTCTAATGTGTTCTAATATCCTATCGGTCACTTCGGTTATAGAAAAAGAATCATTATTTTCTAAGCTTGAATCCGGTTGTTCGACCATTTGTTCCTCATAATACCCATATGAAGTTGATGGTTCACACCATTGTCCTTCATTGTAAGCATATGATGGATAAGGTTCGTAATTTTGTTCTTCATAATACTCATATGAGGTGGGTTGTTCACGCCAAGGTTCCTCATAATAAGCATATGAAGGTGGTGGCTCATATCTTGGTTCCTCAAAGTATGAGTAAGAAGGCTCATACCTTGGTTCATCAAAATATGAGTATGAGGGAGGAGGTTCATACCTTTGGTCTTCATAGGATGTGTATGAAGTTGATGGCTCGTACCTGGGCTCCTCATAGTAAGTGTATGAATTGGATGGTTGATACGAGTGATTATTTTGAATCGAACGTGTATTACGACAATTTGTGAAATAATTACCCCTATAATCATCCTCATCATAGGTGTAGTTGTAACCTCCTGAGTATTGATCCATAAGAATCACTCAGCAGACCACAACTGAGTCTCGGGACCAGAAAATGAAACAAAAATTGAAACAGAAGGCTGGACACGGCCCCGTGTCTGGTGAACACGGCCCCGTGTACAGGATCTGTATCTGGGCGTTTTAATTAAAGTTACTGGTCACGTTGAGCACGGGGGCGTGTTTAGCGAACACGGCCCCGTGTTCAGACTCTGTATCTGGGTATCTAACTAAAAATAGGCAGCACGGGGGCGTGTTCAATGAGCACGGCCCCGTGTTCAGGCTACTGTAAATGCAAACTAAACTAAAATGCAGAAAACTGTGCGCGCGTTTTGAAAAGGTTTTGAAAAACTGATTAGGTCGTCGATTTTAAACTTTCTCAAAATCCTTGTGTCCCCGGCAACGGCGCCAAAAACTTGATGTGCGTGAAGTGTCGTATATATTAGGTGTATATTTTAAGCCCTTTTTAACACTTATTTTAGCCAAGTTTTAAATTTATAAAACACGATATTTCACTAACACTAAACACACATATGGGCAAGTGCACCCATCGTTGAGTGTAGTATAGCGTTGGTAAGATACCGAGGTCGTCCAAGGACACAAGAGCTTTTAGTACCGGTTTATCCTCAACGTCTAACCAAAACAAAAGTTTAGAAAAATGTTTTAAACTAAGAAAAATAAAACTAACTAAAATGCTGAAAATCAAAATAAAAATAAAAACAGATAGACAAGATGAATCACTTGATTCCGACTCGTATCTAGTATAACCTTTGATTATTTCCGCACTTTTGCACATAATTAAGAGATTATCTTAGTTATTGTAGTAGGCCCCTCTTTTAAAGGCGACGTTACCCTCACCCCAGTAGTTTGAGTCAGCAGGGATACAATCCTAAAAGGGTGGATTATTGGAAGATAATGAATTAAGTTATTAATGCAGTATTGTGGTAGGCCCCGCTTTTGGCGGTGACGTTACCCTCGGCTAAGTAGTATGAGTCAGCAGGGATACAGTCCTAAATAGCCGGGTTATAGTATTAATAGTAGTTAACTTATGAGGGGATCAAAGAGTTTAGACCCCCGCCATCCAATACCGTGAAGTATTGAAGGAGGTCCTACTAACTTTGACCCAGGTCCATTGCAGGACCTCTAAACGCTGAACAATGGCAAGACCTTTACCAAACCGTTCCCTTAACCCCCTACCAGGTAGCCAACATATCTCCATATAGACCGTGGAGATATGAATGGTGAAAATCCTTTATTTTATATAGACAGTAAAATAATGCCAAGACACCACGGACAAACGATAAGGAAAGATCACCTTCAACATAAGTAACTAGTTATTAAAGTCATTAATACAAAACCAAATAAAAAGTTCAAAAGATTAGAAATAAAAAGTATTATACTAGACACTTTGTCTTCACCAAGTGATGTAAGAGACTTAGGCAAACATGGCCTTGATTGTCAAGAACTCTTACGATCAATCTTGGATCCCGAGACGACTCACACACTCTATGATGGACAATGGATGATGGTGTTGTGATGGTGGTGGGTGGTGGATGAAGTGTGAGAGAGGTGGTGTGCCAAGGGATGAGATGAAATGAATCCAAGCACTCCTATTTATAGGCTGAACAGAGAGCTGGACACGGCCCCGTGTCCGCTGGGCACGGCCCCGTGTCCGTCTGACACTCTCTCTCCTCATTAATTGTAATTCGCAATTACAATAAATGTGCCTGCTGTACTTTCGACACGCCCCCGTGTCCGCTGAGCACGGCCCCGTGATGGGCAATAGAAGCTTCTATAGGTTTGTCTTTTCTGCTGCTTCTTGGGCACGGCCCCGTGCTGGCTGAGCACGGGGCGTGTTCAGCCTTCTGTCTTCTCTTTTTTGCTTTGGAAGGTGCCGTTGAGGGGTCGGGCAGTCCACTAATGTTCCTTTCCTTGTATTTATGTTGGATTTAGCTGTCTTTTTGCTTCTTTTGCGTTTTTGAGCTCATTTAATCATGAAAATACAAAAGGAAGACAAAAACACTCTTTTTCCAATATTAGTACTTAAAAAGGGTTAGTTTTATGCCTCATTTGATGTAATTTATATGTTGCATTTTACACACATCAATGTTTTACACTATGTATTGAATGATCTAATATGGATTACCAAAAGGAATTGATTTGTAATTGCATTTTGGTCGGACCACCAGTTGCTGAATTTCACAAAACGTTAAAGCGTTGTTATTACTTGTTAATGGTCTTGGATTTGCCTTTTGACTTGCAAGCATATCATAAGTTGCAAAATTGTAATACTAAGTTGGTATGCTGTTGTCGTGAAGCGGTTCAAAAGTTGCTATGGTGCCAAGCCTTAAAGATGCATCGTGTGGGACGACCTTCATGTATTCTCGAGATTTGATTGAAATGTATTCACTTACCTTGTAGCATGCGCCGATTTTCAACTTTGAATCAAAATAAGTTTCTTTCTTTGGATTGGCAGTTGCCTCTATTGCAGCTCCCTGTGGTTAGTTCATAGTTAAATTAAATTATGTAGTATAAAAGGTTTTAATAGTAGATATATCTTTATGTAACATACATGTTTGTCTACAAAAGGTAGCACAAATCTTGATCCATTGTTTGTGATTTTAGATAATCCATCGTCTGCGTTTTCCACTTCTTGATGACTCTTATGTGTAGTGGAATGGGCACCTGATTGGGTTTAACATCAACAATTTGCTGCATCATTTGTGTCCTGAGGAATATAGTGCGTAAGTAATAATGGTTTTTTATAGTAAGTCATTATAGGGGAAGGATCTGCAAGATGGGAGAAAACATACTTTTGGTATAGATTCCAAAGGAAGAAAATGCCAAATACGTGCCTGTTGCAGTAAAAGGAAGTTAGTGCAAATAACTTTTATTATCAGTTAGTGAATGGAAAAGTAAAATGCATAAAGAATCAGTGATGCCATTGAAAAATTATTAATTAATAAAACGGTATCTAATACACAGTTCTTTACATATTACACTTACTCTAAGATTAGTGTGCAGCTTGTTATCTTTAGGACCACCTACTGGTCATTAGTGAAGTCTAGTAAGATAGCCAAGTATATCAAAAAGAAATTGCTAATGATTTCGTCATGAATTAGCGAGCGTAATAATTTAATGTAGCTAGGTAATAGGCATATTATTATTAAACAATATAGAGGGTAGTCTACTACGATGTCTTTGAGAAATGAAAGAAGCTTGTAATGATGATATAGGTTTCCTAATTATTGGCCAAGGCGTCATCTATTTCCTTTAAAAAGTCTGAGTATACTATATTTTTCGTACAATTTAGTGGCGCATTAGCATTTGGAACACTTAAAATTTTAAGTGATTGCGGAGATGTGGCATGTGAAAGTGCCACATAGAGTTGACCATGTCCAACCACTGGTTCAGGAAGATAGGCACCAATTTTGTTTAGTGATTGACCTTGACTTTTGTTTATGGTCATTGCATAACAAAGTTTTATTGGAAACTGTTTTCTTTTGAAAGTGAAAGGAAGTTGTTCATCTTTGTGAGTCAACGTGATTCGAGGTATATAGACACGTCGTCCTATTGCTGTACCAGTCATAATTTGTGCTTCAATGACCCTTGACAATAGTTGAGTGCGATCATCCTTGTGCCATTGCAAAGTCCAGATGTCTGATTGATATTACGAGTAAGTATTACTTGAGCATTAACCTTCAGCTCTAATTCACGTGGTGGCAAACCAGTGAAATTTAGCATAGCCAGGTATTCAGTTGGATAGAGCAAGTCGATGTCACCATGGCAGCCGGCACGTGGGATTATTGAGTCTACGCTCAAATAAGTCTTGCTATCGCCTGGAGCCATGCCGAGAACCATTGTATTTATTTCATCCACTGTATGATTTTTGGGGCAGACTATTGCTTTTTCAGAGAGATTTTGAGCAGTTGGATTCTCAACGGTAGGGCTATCATAGATGAATTGAGTGAGTTCTTTGATAGCATTATCGTTTGGAGGTATCATATAGTCTGACGGTATTTCAATTTGTTTTGTGTTAAGCGGGTCGTCATCATCAATTGTGCCTAATACCCCGTCGCCCACTTTTAGTAACCATGCTGAGAACGACGCCACTTGAAGTCTATTTGCTAAATCCATGTTTGGCCGTTGTAGTCGCATGTTCTCGCTCAGCTTGTAAACTCTAAAGTATCGCCATAGATATGACCTAGGTAATGCGGAGTTCAAGATTTCCGTTTTAGATGCCTTTGGTTTAACAAGTAAAGTCTGACGGAAGTCACCACCTAAGAGAACTGATTTGCCACCGAAAGGCCTGTGACAATCACCTAATAAATCTTTTAGGCTTTTATCTAATGATTCAAAGAATCGGCGATCATTCATCGGAGCTTCATCCCAAACTATAAGTGAGGTTTCTATTAGCAACTGAGCGAGTTGTGTCTTTTTCTTTATATAACATAATGATTCATCGGTGAGATCTATTGGTATCTTAAATCGTTAATGACCTGTTCTACCAGAGGGAAGCAACAATGAAGCAATACCCGAGGCTGCAACTGCCAAAACAATCTTGCCATCAGAGCGTAGTCTAGCAATAATTGTTTTCCACAGGAAAGTCTTTCCAGTCCCGCCGTGCCCATAAACAAATGCCAAGACTTGTCTGTTTAGTGCCAAAGTTGTGATGACGTGTTCATCAATGTGATTTTGCTCTGGGTGTAGGCTGGAGCGAAATGACTCATGCTCAGTTCTAAGTATTTGTCTATCGTAATTTTTCTCTTCCATTAGCAGTCGATTAGTCAATGATGCAAGAACTTCTGGTTTAGGCATGGGTAATCCGTAATCAGACAACGAAATCGAGGGTGTTCCAGAATGTAACAGCAACTTCGATTTCATAAAGAACATATTGCATTTGGTCTTCAACATTGACTATGCCATGTATATAACTTGCATCGTCACTCATTTTTTTCCATTGTTGATCGAAGAGTCTTTTGGGGTTTGACATCTCACAAAACAGAAGCATATGAGTGAATAAAGACCTTAACTCAGAAGCATTTGCCCACGTACCAGCTTCTTCTATTGCAAGTGACCATTCATTGTCATCTCCAAGTAAGCCGAGTTTCTCGCATGCTGTGCGATATGTTGGAAGGATCTCACCAGCAACGGTTCGTATGTCTATGAATGACTTACAACCTTTCTGATGTGACAAAAGCATTCGAAGGTAAAATGCCTCACCGGCACTTGGATGTATGTATACAAGTCTGCCGATCGCTTATGTTTTATTTGTGATTCTGCGAAGCCAACATTTTCCCGTAGATTCCCATCTGTATTCAGAAAGGTAGTCAATGTAACAGAGATAGAGTCCACTGTCGTCCTCACAATTATTTTTTAGCCATTCTGTTAAGGTAGTGCGCTTGGCATTTGGATTACGCAAGACATTCTGAAGCTTCTCATTGTCTTTGAATGTGACATTTTGCCTATTCTCTAAGTGAACAGAAAGCGTCTACATGGAAGGAAATCCATTATTAGTAAATGACGAAAAAAGTTTCCAACGGATGTTTTGTAAGGTTATAAAGTTACCTGAACAGAAGGGTTTCGTTCATGAATCATGAAGTTAAAGATTCTCCAAGCTGATTCATGTGGACAAATGAATCTGCCATTAACAAAGTCTTTAATTTCGTCAATTTCTGTTGCAACATTACTTGTGGAGTTGCCTGTTGGGGTAGGCGTCTTTTTAACAGTGTATTTTATACGGTCTGTTCCTTTAGATATGTATTTGAAAAGGTACTTTATGAGCATACTCCACCCGCAGTATTCGACATTTATGTGAGCATGAAAATGAAGCAACAAAGAACGGTTGTACGGTACAACGTAACCATTATCTAATGAAATCCCATTCTTTTGAACAGAGTGAGTACTTTGACATCTCCTATAGCGTGCATAGCCATTGTCATCGAATCTTGTAAAAGGCTCATAATCCTTAGAGAAATTTTTCTTACATGATCCTAATGCCATGCATGGCGAGTTAGGTCTGGCGATGCCGCAAGGTCCATGTATCATGGTGTCAGTGACAATTGTATAGAATGTTGGGTCCTTGATGGGATCTGGAATTTCCGCTGATATGTAGTCATCTAATTGTGCAGCGTCCTTTATTTTGTGTGCTTCGTCAACCCATAAAAGAAGGTGGCAATGAGGCAAACCTCTTTTCTGGAACTCTATGGTGTATAAGTCTGGACAATATAAACGAACGAATGTCAAAGAACATGAGTATACCTTTATAATAGCTATAGAGTTTTCTATGTAATATGAGGCAAATAAGTTACATGCAGTAACCTTTCCAAATGGTCTTCTAACTTTAAGAAAATTTACAAACGAAGTCACTTTCATATGAAACACTCTTGCAATGACATCTGGACGATCTTCCGCCTTCAGGTTTGGGAATCTGGCGATCTATCTACGAATCTCAAGCCATTTAACATTGCAGGTGAACGTAATGAAGTATTGTGGGTTCCCATGAAATCTGCATATTGCCAAGGCATCCTGATAGTGTTTGTACATGTAATGTGGACCACCAGTAAACGTTGAGGGCAAAACTATACGTTTGCCTATATCCTTTCCGTCGGTGTCAACGCGTGTTACTGCATCGTGTATTCCTTGCATGTATTCACTTCTAAGAGCATTTTGATTATACCTATGGTAGTTAAGCCTGTTTTGCTCGATGCACACGTAGGCATCTAGCAGGTATTGTTGGAAAAGACGTCCATCTCTTAGTAGTAAAGAATAGGTATTAGCACGATCATGTAGTTGGTAGCAATAGAACATATTCCTAGTCAAAGTATTATTTTTGTTTGAGCCATTACCCTGTAGGCGCAAGTCACAGGACCAACCACTTTCACCATGAATAAACAACAAAGGATATTGTAATGACATGTACAATGGGTGCAATATGTTTATTCTTTGAGGGCCATTAACCTTATGTCTAATGACAATGTCAAATCCATCTGACCAATGCAACATGGGCTTGGATTATCATAACGTAAAGAGTTATAAGAATTATACAAACGGATGTAGAATGAGGTTACATCAGTTGATTGACATAGATCTCTTGCGTCCCTAAAAATTTTATCCAGTTTGTTACTATTTTCAAGGATCTGAATAAGTAAAGTGACAATCTCAGAATTCAAGCGCGAACGGCTATCGTTTCCGAATACGCCTAGTCTATTAGAGACCTCATTTTCCTTATCGTACATATACATTTGCAAGAACCGAGGACGTTCATTCAGTGATGGATAGAAAGAACCAAGCCAATGATAAATTTGGCCTTCAATTTTGAAAACGTAAGGAGCAGAGCCATCGTTGATAGAATCGACGACTATTCCACCAAAAGATGTCATTGAGAACATGCTGTTGTATGCATGTATATTATCAAGAAAATCAGATTTATCAAATAGATGTAACAATGACGGTGGAGGAAGGGAAGGAGAATCAAGCTTGACACGACCATATTTACAACAATGATTATAGCAAGCACGATTAGAAGACATCGCATTGACACGTTCATCGTACCAAAACAGGGCATGGCAATGTTCGCATATGCAAGTACAATCACCGTTATCTATATACATAGAATTAGAGTCCTCATTGCTACATGACGCAAAAGACTCCTGTACAGGGACTGAAGTGGATGCATTGGGAGTAGGAAGAGATTGATGAAGTACACGACGTCGTTTTCGAGAGGTAGACATAGTTAACGATAAGGTTTCTTAATATACTAAGACGACAACAATTATGGAAATAAAATAAACAACAAAGCATATAAAAAGCAAATTACAAACTAACCTGAGTTGACAGTACCAGCCAAAAAAACTGAAAAGGCAAAGCAAAATTCGTAAGTAAACATATGTATGCATAATCATTAGAAAAATATGAAATAATGAAAAGAGGCATAGAGATTCAGGCAATATAATAGTGGCTGGAGAAAGAGTTTTGTGTAAGTTGTTTTTTCTAATAATAAAAAACAGCCCAGCATGCAAAAATTAACATCATGAATGAAACTAATAAAACATGTCTACATCATATTGACTAATCGTGAATTATTCTATTCATTCTTATTTATTTATATTGTACGATGATCGAAAGTTACGTTTACTTTTTGATTTTCATAATTTTTTAATGATATTACCTTTATCAATCAATGTGTGCGATGTACAAAACACAACGGAGAAGCGAAAACTTTGCTGGCTAGGATTTACATCGGCTTTGGGTGGCCTTTTCATTTTTGGAGTCGTCAATTTTAGTCCCTTCTATGTTTCTACTACACCTTTACTTTAGCGTTTGGCATTTTTAACCCTTGTCTTTTTACTAAATGAATTTTTCGTCAGTAGATTTTGTTTGTTAAATTATTTTGTTTATCTCATTCAAACTTTTACTTTTAGAAAACATTTTTTAAGTGCATATTTTTATGTACGTGTCAATATAAATTTGAGGGTGTCTACGTTTTGACGTAATAAGAGCCAGATCACGTGCCTTAAAAATATATGGTGGAACTGATAGCAACATAACTGTTGAAAAGCGAAGTTTGAAATGTTAAGGGATTTAGTAATGTTATTGCAATTGAGGAATCTAAGGACTTATCAGCTTATACTTTTGGTTAACAATTGACACTGGTGAGGCAAAGGAAATACTTTCTTAAAAGACGTCAGGTATCAACAAAAAGATGACTACAGTGAAGTACATAGTGATTCTAAAATAGATGTAAGTTGTAAACTCTAATTGAAAGCCCATGAAGAATATAGATAGGTACATGTTGAAATAAATAAAAAAATAAAAATAATGAATTACAGTCTACATACAAACCATTGATAACATTGTAACCAATTTCGTAGCCTATATATGATCATAAACAATTAGACTATATGAGAAGCATGCATTCTTAAAAGTAGTTGCGCAAAATTAATATAACTGGATAAGGAGGATATACATACTTTTTAAGCAGCTTAAATTTGCGAAAAGCATTGCTATCCAATTTTTTCCTTGTTGGTGTTAGCTAATTGAAGTTATCAATTTTTTTATTCATATTCTAAGCTCAAACATTATCTTTATTCTTATCCAATGTGATATTGCCACATGTGGCTTAGACAGATGCATCCTTTGTTGTGAAGACGATGCGGCTGAGAACGCAGTCTCACAACACGAAGCTAGAAGGGAGGAGAGGCTAGTCGAAAGACCGGCGAAAATACCCGACCTTTGTCAGAATCGGTTATAGAAATGAGAAGGATGAGAGGGACTGCAGATGACCCAGCCTTTGTCAACACCGAGCGCAACCGCCAACGTCTTCTCCGATCTCTCGGTTATGACGCCTTAGACGATCTATTCCACTTTGACTTTGACATCATGTTTGACATCTATAAAAGCATTCAAGGCATGTTGGAAAAGTATTTAGAATGCCTGAAAATTTTTGACAGAATTTGCTTTCCTTACAGCAAATATATGGCAGCTTGAAAGGAACAACTTGCAACATACACTTGCAAAATGTTATCGAATTTTCAGATTGCTAAGCATATTATTAGTTTGTGTATGTGGTTTTGGGTAATCGAGACGGGTATCACCTAATCCCAAAGCCATCCCATACCCATGAAAATATAAAAAAAACTAATCTCATTCCCGGTCCCATAGCCATTGAGCTTCGGGGTACACCCGTCCCGGATGTCTCGGGTTTCGGGAATACCCGTCGGGGTCGAGTTTTTTGGCCATCCCTAATAATATCACCTAATCCCAAGGCCATCAACTAACCATGAAAAAAATATAAAACTAATCTCATGCCCGGTCCCATACCCGTCGAGCTTCGGGGTACATCCGTCCCGTATGTCTCGGGTTTCGGGAATACCCGTCGGGCTCGAGTTTTTTTGGCCATCCCTAATATGAAAGCAAGAACAGTATGTTATATAAATAAAAAATTTCATAATACTCCACTTATAGAATCATGTAAGTTTGAACGATTCTAAGAGCTCTTTGCATTACCTTGATGTTACATTCTTGTTTGTGAATGGACGAATCATCATTGAAAACATTGTTATCGGTTTCCAATGAGGTTCGAACCGACTTCCAGGCCATATAACCGGCTAAAATGGCCGAGAAAAACACCAACAGAAATCTGATGGAACACATGTTGTTTGTTGATTATAGTGAGCTGGTTTTCTTTGAGCTTGTGCTGGAAAGTAGGATATGATATGGAAAGAGGTGGTGGTTAAGGTTTCGTTAATCTTTTTGGCATATAATATGTAGAGGAACGCGTCTCATCTTAGTGCAGCTGGTATTGCTATTACAAAGTGAAGGTTGGCTAAACCTACTATTTTTTGGCAAAGGGTATTATTGGCATTTCTGTTCACATTGATCTAGTCTTGAAATGGGAAAAGAGTTGATTTTTTTTAATAAACAATGGAGGGTTGAAAAAAAGGACAAATTCTTGTCAACTAATTTCTCGATAAAGGATTCAGGGACACTGAAGTGATCCTAGGTTGCAATGTTACAATCTCATTAGTACCAAGGAAATTTAATTGTGAAAATTGTTCTATGGTAAGCTATTTAAAAAAAAAAGGAATATATGCAAACTTATTTTTGAATCAAATCAAAGTTGATCCAGGCATGCATTCTCCACATTTGTTGTATGCATATGTCAGTATCTTTTGTTATAGTGGTAACTGTTGGAGCTAATTTGATTATAGATGCTAGCATAATGAGTTCCAAAAGGTAATGCGAAACGTAAGCTATAATATTCGTCTCTAGCCATGATTATTTGAAGGGTAAAAAGTAAAAAAAAGACACTAATGATAAACTATTCATAAAAAAATTTGCAGGCAGCCTCCCTTTTAATCCGCCAATACTCTCCTTTGTCCCGTTGGCGCCACACTCAAACCTTAAAAAGTCGTCGGGGGATGAAATTCATTATGAAACAGCATACCATCGCCGATCGATACCTATTCTACATTCATTGTTGGATCTGTGAAGGAAACGCCAACGGCGCCAGCTTCTAAACCCTAACTCCTCCAACGGCGCCGTCAGCCTGTCCCCACTACTGCGGTTCTAGACTGAAAAGGCATCCATAGTTGCGATCTACCCGTTGAGCTCCCAGGCGCCTGATACATGACAGTGTGCCTGGTGCCGGTTGTATCCGACGTTACCTCTCTCTGGAACCTCGCCTTAACTATTAGCGCGTTTTGAGTAAAATATAAGTTTTTATATGAGTCATTTTCTCTTTTTGAGTTCATACAGACAATAATCCTTGCACATATCGTTATTTACATGTAACCTACAAAAACAATAGAACCTCGTACTGTCCATATGGTATCGTCCTTTTCAAAATTTGATTGTTAACCTTCTTTAAATTAAACATTTATGCATGGATTTTGTTGTATTGGTTGTTTACAGACGCCAAAGCGATGATTAAAATTAATAAAAAAAAAGAATCAATCGATGTCTTCAGCAAGTAACAAATATATACTCAAAAGAATTTGAGAAATAAAGCACAATCAGTCGATATCTTCAGCAAGTAAGAAACATATACTCAAAAGAAAGCAAGCATACATGCATCAAATTCATTCAGTTTGACATAAGACCACCACACATGAAACCTAAACTCAGTTAACAAACCCTAGACTGTCAATTAAAAGGAATGTGCTAAGAAAAACTCACCTGAACAGCAAATTAACGGTCCTGATAGCCTGCAACTTGGAAGCCCTCTACAAGATTTGAAACCCGAGATCGAAAATCGTGAAAGCCATTGCTGCGTAATCTGATCTAATCTCCTGAATTCTCAGCTGAGGAAAAAGTGAGGAGGCATAGAAGAAGGGACGTGATAGTAGAAGAGGGAGAGACACGTGGAAGCTGAGAGGGAAAAAGGGGATCAATGAAAGCACCGACTTTGTGCTTTACGGTTATACTAGTTGTAGGACCCGTGTGAGCACACGCGTAGGTTTAATAACAATCGAAACCAAATACTAAAAAACAGATTATAATACATCATTTAAATTGTTTGCCTTTAGTTACATATATTTATAAAACAATGTTAAAGACATTTTCTATCAAAACGCTAATACTCACTATCATTAAACAATAACAAAAGCAACGTTAATAAATAAGAAAACACGAATTTTAATATCAAAACGCTAATAATCATTATCATTAAACAATAGTTCAAGCATACCGCTAACAATGACAAGGCCATCCAACTTCAAAGCCTTACATGCAGCCATTGCGGCATCAACTTGTTCTTGCGTTCTTATTTGATCTTTCGTTCGTCCCAACAGATCATAAACACCTTTATAGGATTACACAGCCATTAATGAATATACGTTATAGAAGAGAAATACATTCACAAAATTGTATTTGCTTGTACGCTACCTTGGTTTCTGTAGGTTGCAAGTACATCATCTGTGATCTCAAGTGTTCTTTGAGCAAATAAGCCTTCAGAACCACCTAGTTACATCCATGAAAGAATTAAAAGCACATCATATAGAAAACTGACTTTCTTTGAGTTAAAAACAAAGTCAAATAAGGTGTCAATTAAAAGCACAACAAAAAAATAAGCGAACGTAACAATAAAAACATAAGACGATAAATACTCGAATTAAGCATTAAGAAAATATATTTACCATAAAACATGAATTAAGCAAATCTTCAATCACATTGGGTTAAAACAGTGTTTTGAAGCCAGTGTTCTGGATTAAAACAGTGTTGTTAAAACACTTTTGGGTTAAAACAGTGTTTGAAACCACTATTGGGTTAAAACAATGTTGTTAAAACAGTGTTTTGAAACCACTTTTGGGTTAACAGTGTTTGAAACCACTGTTGGGTTAAAACAGTGTTTTGAAACCACTTTTGGGTTAAAACAGTGGTTTCAAACACTGTTTTAAAAGTGGTTTCAAAACACTGTTAACCCAAAAGTGGTTTCAAAACACTGTTTTAACATCACTGTTTTAACCCAACAGTGGTTTCAAACACTGTTTTAACCGAAAAGTGGTTTCAAAACACTGTTTAACCCAAAACAGTGGTTTCACTTTTTTGTTTTCTCCCATTGATCTTATCCACGTGAATATTTAACAAAACCAAAAGAATGATACTAACTTGCCATAGGGCATTTTTATTCGTTTTCTCCCATGAATTTCAGATGCTGGAGCTTAGGTCCTTCTTAGTCTTCTTTCTAACCGATGCCTTCAATCTTTGCCTCAATTCAAGGTATCCCGTCTCTTCATGTGTAGACATCCACTCCTTGTTCTTCTTCATATTCACCACCTTCCTGAATTGAAATGCTGGAGATTAGGTCCTTCTTAGTCTTCTTTCTAGAGATCTCCACATACTCTGCAAAAGTTTCATAATTTTAATATCAAAACTGAATTGAAATGCAAAAAAGATTATGAGCCATTAGCCAATAACTCAATTAATTAAGTAAAAACATGTAGGTACCTTTTGACATTATTATGCTCTTATGCTCTTATGCGAACAAAGAACCTGCACACAAAAAATACATTTGTATAATTGAAATGATCTTACACAACAGAAATTAACAAATGTAAAATGCTGCTAAAACAATACCAGATTCATATAGTCTAGAAGGGCGTGAAGGTGCATCTTTGACGTCGCAAAAATAGGAATTTTGTGTGGCCTCGAAGACCTGGTTTACAACAAACTGTGTCGAACCTGGTTGTACCTGATTGCTTATATGAAGTTGAATCTCATCTTAGTTCGGATAGAACAGCCATTTCCAAACATGTACAAAACAATACACAATAGGTGAATGCAATTAGAAAAAGCAAGAAAGAAGGTGTCTTCGAGAGCCCTAGAGGCAGCGAAAACACTAAAGAACCAACATTCAAATTGAATTAAAAAAGACACACTTGTCAGATAAGAAGAGACGTGCGCGAAGTTATCAACCCAGAACTAAGAAAATGGCTGAACAATTAGAGTTTTAAGGGAGAGAATGGAGCTTCTTGCTGGGCAGCTACTTTCCATCTAGTGATTTTCTATTCGGCTGCGACAATATCCATCATAAGACCTTCAACCTAAAGCATACAAAACATTATATATATACACACTATCATAATTTTTTTAGCAAATAGCTACAATGACATAGATAATAATCATGAAGTTAAATATAAAAATACCTTTAACACATCAATAGCAGTTTACATTGTAATCCAAGCTGAACCTTCTGAAAACACAATTATTTTCAATAATTAGCACTCACTGTGATTGTAATGATAATATCAAAGTAGAAGAGAGTTGTAGATGATTAACAAACCTTTTGGGAGTCCGGCTAAACCGAGTGGCAACAGGTCAGAAAAGTAAAACTGGTAATAAGTTGCCTAAAGTGTAATTTTAATGCAAAAAAGCTGCCAAATGGGTTTATCAAAGACTTTAGCTAATTACTGTAATAATATACTTTTTGTAATCATATTTAACACACTTATTCATCAAAAAAAAAAAAAAACATCAAGAAGAGTGTTCCACGTCAACCCAACATGTACTCTAAATTACACATTTTGACCCACATGATACGTTTTGAAAAAAGAAAAACACCAAGTAGAATTTGGATCATCAGATTCACTATTGAGTGGAGGTTGATTTTGTTGTCTTCCTTCATTAGACATAGGTTTACGAAACAACCACATCTACTTTGTTAACTTTATCCTTCCAAGCTGCCTCAACCTCCGAGCACATTGATTTGGTTAATTTATTCATTGCTACCCAAATTTCGAAAATAGTTAAGCATTCATTATTTGGGTCCTGCAAGCAACTGCTTTACAATAAAACACCATAATAAATAGCTAAAAGTACATATCGTCCCAAATTCCAACATCTTCCGGATTTTTCTAATAGATAGGAGTAGCAGAATGATGACCCAATTTCTCAACACCACTTCTGATAAATTAAAATACTTTATTTATTTCATAACCTTTCTTAGTCTAGACACTGAGTATCCCAGACTTCATATCATCATAAATAAATATTACAATTAGATGAACATTAAATAAATACCAGGAATCATTTATTGTTACCAGTTTTCTCAAAATTAATTACAATTGGCATCTAAAATCATAGAGTAGCTCACTAAAGACCAACATGTTACATAGATTCATTGCAAAATCATAGACAAAATATGCATACAATAGTAAATAGTAAGAAGCATAGTGTACTTTGTTAGTTCTGTTGGGTGCGTGTAATCATCTTGGATTTCTTATTTTTCATACCTTCTGGTATGAAAGCATCCCTAAAGAAAAAGATTAAGCAGGCCAAGTAAAAACTTACATAGATATGGAAGTAACCTACAACACAAATTGAATAACCTCAGTTATACGTGGCCTTTAATTTAATTCACTACATACGAATAGAAAAAAACATTTGATAGATTCAGCCAATTATATGAACTCACCAACGCATTCAACAACAATGACTACATTGTACTCGATACTCGTTAAGCATATCAAATCTGGAAAGTTCATATAATCGATCGGATATAAGATCAATTAAGTTGACCACAAAAGTCAACTGTAGTATGACAGATAAGTAGTAGATAACCCATCTAAGAAGAACATCGGGTATAGTGAAAGCCAAATAAATTGAATTGAGATAAAAGATTGAAAACACGAAAACCACGTATATAACATAATATAAATTTTACATCAAAATAGCAATTTGAAGGTGTAGGATCGGTTTGTGGATCCGAACGAGTCGGTTCAGAGGAATTCTATCAAATACAGGTGCGGAAAACAAGTATTTGACGTGTAAACAGCTGAATCTTCACTTTAACACTGATTTGTATTGATTAGACAACAATTACAATCAGTTCTCACACCGGCAGCACCTCGGTATGGAAATCTCTCAAATGTTACTCTATAATTTCGCTTGACCAACATCCCTATATATAGAGATTGAGATTTCGCTTGGAATGACCTGAAGCGAAATCGTTTCATGTTGATTTCGCTTGAGGCTTCAAGCGAAAACCTTTACAAATCCAATTCTTCAAGCGAAATCTTCTAACTCTCGTTTTACGTGCCCTGATCTATTCTAACTAGTGTAAGACTCGATACAAGACGAAGTCGACAGATGTAGTGCACCAACAGACTCCCCCTCAGATGTTGACGAGTCGACTATCGAGTCACACCAATGCTTTGTCTTCACATCTTCAGTCTTGATCAGTCTCTGGGCTTTTCTCTCTCTATCTTCTTCTCAAGAATCTCCTGGCTCTATCAGACTCTCCCTCACGATTTGCTGGTATTCATTTGTTCTTCAGCAACATATGCTTTAGGATCAATGTCTGACTTAAATGTTGTTTACAAGATCATTGCCTGGCTTTTATCTAATTCTCTTAATCAGATCTCTTGATTCCTTAAGTTCATCAGCATCAGCAGCTAGTAAACCTTTTAGATTCATGATCAGAGTCTGACTTTCGTAAGCTTTGAATGAATTAACCTGGCTCACCTGCAACAATCTTAACCCAGAAATAAATTTTCTAATTTTTTACATTTCAAAAATCTGCGCACCAACACATAACATTCATAATCACTAACACAAACATATAATTGCAACATTTCAGACTCTCTCTCAAATATCTATGATGAACCACTTGAAGAAGATTAAATTTAACAAGACAGTTAGATTTACACAAACACTCCCCCTCAAATGCTGCTCATTATGTTTAGCACTTGAAATTTTGATAATCAGCTTTCCAATATCAGTTGTCGAAAATCTTTTTGAATTTTTTTAAAATTTATGCTAAAACACACTAAAAATCTTTTTGTAATTTTTTATTGTAAAGGAATGCAATAAAGAAATATTTACAAACAATATCTTTGTGAGTTTGTGCAAGAGGATCATATCAGTTTCTGAGACAAATCACTAACACCGTTAAGCTTCATTTCATTATAAGTTCTAAACAATTTACCTAGATTGTCAGTATGTTTGTCCACTTAAATTTTCACACAAAATTCAACTGATCCGAGATACGATAGTTAATGTTTTAAGCAACTTAAACTTATCCGTGTGTCCCACTACTTGAATATACTCCCGTATCCAGAATCTCAATAATCAGTCTTACAGGTGAGAATACTACAATGATATCTGTATATAATTTAGGTATGCGAGGGCCGAGGGATCTCAGATCGATACTTCCGTATACACAGAGAGATATCAGCTTCGACTTTTCGGCGTGTCCCCTTTAGAGGATCTTTTTGCTTACAACAGCAGCATATATCAATTTTATTGTTTCAGCATGCTGAGGGTTTAATGCTGTGTTTCAAGCATTGCAGCAAGTATTAGCCAGGGACTAGGTCAGAACTACCGTTCAGCAGAAGTCCCGGAATAATACCCCAGATATCATAGAGTATAAAGACCTAGTATATCAGATTAAGAGACCTTTCAAACGAGATTTCAGGGGTTACCTATATATCCAAGTTTGTGTTAACCCACAGAACAAGCAAGTTTGAATTTTAGATTTATATCTCGTCACAATCTACTAAATGTGCAAAAACCTACTGACATATCCACAGTAAGATTGTTTATCACATTTTTCTTTACATTTCTTTAGCATGTTGTGATAGTCCACTGATGTACTATCATTTCCTCTATTCACAACGAAACTCATTTTTGAATTTTATCATGTTTTTGTCTTTTTCAAATTTTCAAATGTTTTTGGATTTTCTGAAAAATTTTTACTCCCCCTAAAATGCAAACACATTTTAGGAAATTTGAAAATAAACTGTACAATAAAACTTGACAACTGATATCAAATCGCATCAAATCGCCATTCACTTGGCATAAACAATCAGAACTCCCCCTATCACAAAACTATTTTCTCATTTAGATTTCAAAACACTTAAGTTTGTTTTAATCAAAATGATTTTTCCGGAAAATAAGTTTTTATGATATAATCATTTAAAGATTCGGAGTGTGGTTCATCACATTGTCTATTTGAAGTACCAATTGTAAGTATAGTCCAATCAAGTTCAACTTAATGACCTTGATTAACCTTTTCATGTATGCACCTACTATACCAAACACAATACCACTTGTAGGAATGTTACGTCTACATCACAATTTTACCAATCAAAATGCCGATTCCTGCTTCGCACTTACCAACCTGGAAGCTCCGGCGTAGTCAGACAACCTGTAAACATTCAAATATTATCAAAAATTTTCAATCAAAAACTTCAAACATTAGAAAGATGCCGATTCCTGATCCACGATTACACACTTGGGATCTCCGGCAAGTCCTAAGACTTTAAGGAAAACAAACTTCCACCCAAGTCTTATTTGACTTGGTGGCTTCCAATTCCTGGGCAGTAGGGTTGTAAGTTGCCTTTTTAGTTGCATAAAAATCTTTAACCCCCTTTACTTTCCCATCAAGCATTTTCTTAAAAATTTTCTTAACATTTCCATTGAATGTTTTTTCAATATCAAAATCTGAAATTTCTATTTTACCAACCATTTGTTGAATCTCTTTCACACTCATTGATTTAATATCAGCATCATTCAACAAATCATTAATCTCATTTTGTGACTCCTCTGATTTTGTGGAATCAGATTCATTGTCAGAACTATCAACTGATTTCTTAACAACCCATGTTTGGTTGTCTTTTGCCTTCTTGTTGTACATCTTTTTAGAATTTTCACCAACTTCATTCTTTGAATTGTCAGAAATTTTGAAATTTATAGTTGGTGATCCATTCTTTTCAACCATTTTTTCTTTAAGTTTTTCAGAGACTCCCTGTTTTCTGTTGATTTTGTTTGGACAATTGTGAGCAATGTGTCCAACGACTTGACATTGAAAACAAGTTCTTGTATCTCTTGGAATGTCTCTTGAATGAAAAACTCCAGTTCCTGTTCTTTTCCTTTCAACAAGAAACTCCTGGTTTGTTTCTTTCCAGAAAGGTTTCTTCTGTTCTTCTTCAACACTTCCACCTGAAACAAATTCTGTTTTTGGTTTAGAATTGTTTACCTTTCTGTAACTTTCTTGCTGAATAAAACCTAAACCTTTTCTTTTGTAATTACAATTTTGGTTTGTTTTCTTTTGAAAACCAGAACTAAAATTGTAATCCTTTTTCCCTTTTTTCTTGTTTAACCTTTGTTGAACTCTTGAAGTGTATTTTTTAGATTTTTCATTAAGATTTAAATTTTTAGTGTCAGAAATATTAATTTCTGTGACTTTGAAAACCTTTTTGATCTTGTCAAATCTAACACTATCCATCGGAAACTCTTCATCAGAATATAATTTGTCAGAACCATTTAAAGTATATGCAACTTTAAATGTTTCATCATTCAAATTTGCTTTTGATAACAAAAATTCTTTACTATAAGACCGTTTTTCCGATGACTTTGAACTGTTGACTGACGAACTTGAACATCCAGACTCAAACTTTGACTCAGACACCTCCTCAGTATCCAACACCTGATCAACCACCCTTTTGATTAACAGTATCAGACGCGGTAAATGTGATGTCAATGTTATCTGGTAAAACGTCAGTTGTCTCTGATTTTAACTTTATATTGACTGCTTTTTCGACTTGTTCCTCATTTGGTTTTCTAGGAGAATACCCTTCCCAGATAGGAGGCGGACACTTGTTGTATTTAACAGTCGATTTCTTACTAGTCTCATTCTTTGTCTTTTCATCCTGAAATGCTTCAAAACCTGCAACAGTTGGATAAACTCGATCAATAACATAATCAGAACAAGAATAACTCAGTAATAACCTTCTGATCCTTTCATTCTCAATCTTTTCTTTCTCCAACTCTTGCTTTAGATTAGCATTTTCTTCGATGTAATGATTAATTGCCTTTTGCTTTGCCATCAGCGTAGAATTCGTCATCGTTAACGCCTTTTCTCTTTCAGAATTCGTTGTTTGAAGACCTGTTACTGTTCTGTTCAACACGTTATAAGATTCTTTCACATAGCTGATGTCAGATAGTAACTTTTCTATCAGTCTTTCTCTATCAAACAAAGTCACATCTTTTTCTTCGCAATTTTTGCAAGCTTCCAAACACTTCTTGCAAGGCTTTTCAACTTCAACAATCTTTTCAATCTCAATTGTTTTTACTATTTCAATCACTTTTTCTTCCTCAGTTACTTTCTCAGCTTCAGTCACCTTTTCTTCAACAACTACTTTAACTTCCTCATTCGGTTGTTGTTCTTTAGCAGATTGTTTCTCCTTCAGTTTCTCCATGCGATCTGCAAAATAAAAATGAAAACTTTCAGGAGAAAGATGATTTTTAGCAATATTAATATGTTTCTCTTCCTCATCATCACTGCTACTCTCCATCGGTGTTTTATCAAACTGTGCAGATTTGTCAGAATCATCTTCAGATACACCAGAATCAGATGGTGTTTGATCAAATGTAACTTCCTTTTCTGAAGAAATATCATTCAGCACACTTTCATCTGTACTTAGTGAATCTGCATCAACACTTTCTGAGCTTTCTTCAGATGTAACTGAATGTTCTTTCATTGTTTCACCAATAGATCTCATCCAGGTTGCAAACAAGTCTGGTTCTTTAACAATCTTTGCAATGAAAGCTTTGAAGTCACCCTTTTTATCAACAAACATATCCCAACTGAAACCTTCAGGTAATCTCTCATCATCTTGATCGACTGTGCATGCTTTGCTATCAGAAGATATATAGTTGCTCCAGTTGAAATCTACCAAACATCCTCTCTTTGAATCTTCAATCTTTCTACCATGAGCTGTTTGTGAGTCTTGTAACTGACCAACTTGTTGATAAATGGCTTTCCGGTAGTAATCATCTTTTCCAAATGGATTCTGAGCGCCACTAACTTCTCTATTTTTGCACTCCCGCTTAAAATGACCTTTTTCTCTGCACCTGAAACAAGTAACTTTAGATTTATCAAAACCTAAAGTAGAAACACAAGCATCAAGAAAATCATTTCTCCCAGTAATTGTTTTGAACTTTTCAGCCCGTCTAAGAACACTTGCAAGACACCATTTGATATCCATTAATTCCAACTCTTCAGCATCTATCTGGTCGTAATCCTCTTTGGTAAGCATAGGATTTCCAATTCGACCAGCCACTAGACCTTCATACGAGATAAGCACAGAACCAAGTAATGCCATATGATCTTTCGCAATGTCTTCAGAAAAACTTTGACCTTCTGGAAGATTTAGAGCTATGTTGCATTGAATCACACAACCATTTCCCGTCTTTGTGCTTTGAGACTGAAAATTTTCTGATGAAATCTTTGGATTGACACTTGGATAAAATGAGAATCCACTACTGCTTTTGTTTGAGCTTTGATCAAACTTTTCTGTAGAATCTTCAGCACTAAACGCAGTCTGGATTTTCGGACTTCTTTCAGCTTCTGGAACCGGAATACTACCTTTGTAGTACATCTTTACATCCTGTTGACCACTTGAACTGTTCATCCTTGCAATCTTCTGCTGTTCCAAATCCTGACTTTCAATCTTTTCAATGAACTGAGAGATCGACAATCTATCATAAACCCCAGTATTTTTCAGTATCATTAAATAAGTTCCCCACTCTTTCTGAGGTAATGCATCAGCAAGTTTATCCACCCATTCATCATTTTCCTTTTTAATACCCATCATTGACATTGTTCTCACTAAGTGACAATATCGTTCAATGAGTTTCTTTGTATCTTCTCCGGGCAAACTTGTGAACAAATCAAATTCCTTTTTAAGCAATGCCTTCTTGCTTTTAATCATACTCGTACTGCCTTCAACTTTGATTTTTAGAGCATCCCATATTGATTGTGATGTTTTGTCATGTTGAAGTAGTATGAAGATGTCTTCTTTTACGGCCTGTTGAAGTAAACTGATCATCATCTTTTCAGCTCGGTATATTTCCCTTTCTTCCTTACTAAAATCTGAAAGCTGTTTTTCAGTCTGCATTTCGGTTTGTGGTGGAGTATACTTTGTTAAAATACATTCCCATGATCTCAAATGATTTGCCTGCACCCAGTTTTCGAATCTATCTTTCCATCCGTAGTATTCTTCAATTCCCATTAGCTTCGGGGGTTTCTGAGTAGTCCCCATTTCATTTTCAGAATTCATGTTCTGAGCAATGGAAGATGAACTAGACGATGTTGCAAAAGCATTGTGAAAATCGTTATCCATGTTTCAGACACTTTCAAGCGGTACCCTTAGTGAAATTCTTGAAACAAGACCCTTTGAAGCGATCCTGAAAGAAACGAACACCTTGAAGCGAAAACTTTGAAGCGAAATCGTTCAAGCAACAGTTTCTGAAGCGAAATCGTTGAAGCGACGGCCCTGAAGCGAAATAGAATGCTGTTTGAAGCGAAATCTAGGTGTCGTTTGAAACTTCAAGCGAAATCTACTACTAAAATCTGATCCGTTCAAGCGAAATCCATTCGGAGGTCAATTTTAATCACTTTTAGGTCAAATTTGGCTGTGAAACTTTCAAGGATTTGTTATCTTGTACTTTTAAACAATCTGTGAGAATTTGAGATGATTTAGACCGTGAAAAGTTTCTGAACTGTTAAAAGAAGATGTAGAAGTAAGAGATTTTGATGAATTTCGGCTGAATTTTGCAAAACTCCTCCTCCTGAGCTCTGATACCAATTGTAGGATCGGTTTGTGGATCCGAACGAGTCGGTTCAGAGGAATTCTATCAAATACAGGTGCGGAAAACAAGTATTTGACGTGTAAACAGCTGAATCTTCACTTTAACACTGATTTGTATTGATTAGACAACAATTACAATCAGTTCTCACACCGGCAGCACCTCGGTATGGAAATCTCTCAAATGTTACTCTATAATTTCGCTTGACCAACATCCCTATATATAGAGATTGAGATTTCGCTTGGAATGACCTGAAGCGAAATCGTTTCATGTTGATTTCGCTTGAGGCTTCAAGCGAAAACCTTTACAAATCCAATTCTTCAAGCGAAATCTTCTAACTCTCGTTTTACGTGCCCTGATCTATTCTAACTAGTGTAAGACTCGATACAAGACGAAGTCGACAGATGTAGTGCACCAACAGAAGGTAAAGCAGCAGTTAATTCTTTGCATCACAAATAAAACATAGAAAACTAATCCAAAAAATAACAAAATGTTCACAACTCACCCGGATTGCGGTCCACTTCTGCCCCCTCGGAAACGACCGCCACCCCTTTGAAACAACTTTCTCCCTCCACAATTTGAAAATCCGTTGCCTTGATTAATTTTTTTTAGAACTTTCACCATTTGCAACAGCAACAAAAGATCTCACAGCATTGTTATTGTATTCCCATTTGAAGTTGATTAGGCATTGCAACTCCTTGCGGTAAGCTCGTGAACTCCATTGGCGGGCCCACTTGTGATTGGTTGAAGTTGTTCTGAGGCATACCTGAAGGCCAAGACACAAATGCACCAAAATTGGAGGGAACCAGTCGAGAAAACAAAAAATATAACATAAAAAAACAAATCGGGTGAAACGGGACCTGAACCAGCTATGTTCGACCCACTTCTTGATTTTTTTTGAAAGAAATGGTTCTTGGTTTGGTTTGAATTTAGAACTGAACCAGTTTTTTGTTAATTTATTTATTTTTTAAACTTAAAAATGGAGTTGTTTCAGGTATGCTTTTAACACAAAAATCGTAAACTGTAACCAAATTGATTCATGTTGGTTTGCCTTACATGTCTGGTCCACTGGTATTGTTCAATGAGAACTAAGCTGCATAACAATCTATGAAAAGTTCAGTGATAGAAGTATACCATTGTTTTCATTGGAATCAAATTGGCAAGTATCCAACCTTATCTTCAAGTGATCCTTCTGTATCCCGGTGAACATGAACATATGTAAATTAATAAAGAATAAAAAAATTTAAATCTGTTAGACTAATACATCACCTGTAAATTAATATTTGATGCCAATTACCCAGCAGAGAGTTTATAGCCAACCCATCCACTCTTAAACCCTAGATATTCACCGGCTATGATCACAAAAATCATGGCACACATGTTTGCAGTTGTCACAATCGATTTCACAAAAGTGCTCTACCACATAAAACTAACAATCTTAAAAACTTTTTAAAAAAAGAATGAATAAAAAATTAAAGGTAAATATGATTAATACATCATGAATCTGCTCAAATCGATGGAGGAATCAAATGAATCAACCAATTTTGTATGGATTGTATTGCAATTAACATCAAATGAAAATTTGATAGCGAAAACTATGACCCTATTTTGAAAGAACAAACCTGGTAATTGGGGATTGAAGAAGAAGATGTAGCAACGAGGATGAATTCGAAGAAGATGCAGTTCTCAGCATTGTAATGGCTAAAACAATTATTTCCATTCCAACTAAATGAAGGTGAATCATCCGCCTGCATGTAACACCAAATTGTATTAGTAAAAAGCCATTTATAGACTAAATAATAAAAATGAAAGCACACCTCTATAGAGCACTGTTATAGAGAAGTTTCAATCATAGAACGATCAATGATTACATATCTGAAAGCCTGTTAACAAAGCGAAAGCCACAAATAAAACAACCGAGATAAGTAGATAACAAAACGAAAAAGGGAAAGAGTGTTATTAAACAACCAAAGGTAAATAAGCGATCAAATTACCTATCTGAAACCAAAACGCCGACTTGGAGCCAAAGCTGAATCGCCGACGGGAGAAATTGCGACGTAGGTAGTGATCCAATATTCATTTCACTCTAAAATTAACACATAGGGTAATATTTTTGGCACCAATCTTAATACCAAATTTTGTTGATAAAAATATTCAAAAGTAAAAAAAAAACACAACACTTTTTTCATTTGGATAAAATTAAGAAACTAAGTAAGCAAGAACGTGATTTTTTAACACTAAATTCGAAGAGATGAAGAAAGATGATAGAATCACACATAAACTATCAATTAACAGCAAAGTTAGAAACTTGTACCTACATGAAGCCTAAATTCACATTAAATAGTTATTTACCCTTCAAATGGAGCAATTTTCTAACCACTGATGAACACATAAAACAGAGTTAATGTGTTTTGATTTTCCGGATCCTTGGCCAAGACAAGGAGCTTCTGATGTAGCAATACATCTTCAACTCGGTCCATGTTGATATCCGGTGCATAACTGGCACAAAAAGGCGCATCAGAGTATTAATGACCGAATCATAGCTATGAAGATATTAAACTTTAAAAGAACCTCCAATGTTCACCAAGTATTTTTTTAAGTCACAAGCAAGTAGCAACTAATGCCCCATAATTCACAATTTGCAAATCCAAGAACATGCAACTGAAACTGTCTTTTTTCAATATTTACATATATGTACAGATACTGTTCTCACACCTTCTACTGCATGAAAATTGACTGAAATTAACTTAATCTCAGGTTAAAAATAGAAGTTACTACACAATTATTGAACATTGGATCAGAATCATCAAAAAGTAAAGAATCGCACTTATTAAGCCTTTTTATACCAAATTCTATTCCTTATGTTCTAGAACATTTGTGCTGGTTCCTAAATAAACATAAATATAAATATTAATAAAAAATGTGTTGGTGTGTCACTTTACTAAAAATACAGAAACAAAATTTCAAAAAGTCAAAAACAAATCGTCACCATTTTACACACTTTCTTTTACACATACTAAACATAACAATAGCTATGATAAATCCACTTCATACAGGAGTTATCAACATAACCACAATAAAGTTAAACAAAAGCATTAAAAAACGTACACGGAAGCACTCCTTTATAGATACGCAAAAAGTAGATTAACGAAGAAGATACCTAATAATCAAAAGAAGATTTGTTACATGTTTGTTGAATCATCAAGACGTTGATGAATCCAGTAGAAGCAACGATGAATGGGATGGAAGGAGGCTAGGGTTTAGAAAATTAGATACAGAGAGTAGAAGAGAGTGCAACGACGGCAGCGGTGGTGGAACGACGGTGTGCCGCTATTCATCGCAGGACGGCAGCTGATTAGGTATATGTTGATTGAATTGGTTGTTGTGAAGTATTAGGGCTTTGAGAGAGAGAGAGAGAGAGAGAGAGAGAGAGAGAGAGAGAGAGAGAGAGCTGAGAATTGATAAAGGAGAAGCCATTGAGAGGACCTTTTTTTTTCTCTGGTTCTCTCTGCAGATCGATTTAGGGTTAGGGTTTGTGAAATGGGATTGAAGAAGATAGGGAGAGACGAAAGTGAATTTTAGAGAGAGATTACCCTTTTTATACTTCTGTTGTTTAAATTTTGAATCTGGAGTCATGTTTAAATTTTGAAACTAGAGCCAAAATTTTGAATTGGCAGTGGTTTGATGCTGAGGTTTGAATTTATAACAGATGTTGGGAGGGGCAGTGGTTTGAAAAGGTGAATGTGGGACGGGCAGTAGTTTGATGGCAGTGGTTTGAAAAGGTGAATGTGGGTCAGCTTTGAAATTTAAAGTCTTTTTAAAATTCAAATTACCCCCTTTAATTATGTATAAATCGGAATTATGACATCATCATTGACATTTGGCATACCTTAGAAGCTGACACATAGGCAGATTTACATCAGCCAATCTTCTCTTATTATAGATAGTATAGATAAGGTAATAGGGGACAATAGTCCTTTTATAAGATAATTTTTAGTGAAACTATATGTTAGTCCTCAAATTTGTTGAATAAGAAAACTATATGAAACATATATATCAAAGGTGTGATTATGTTCAAACAATAGACTTTTGTGTAGTTAACTTAATTCATAAATAGTTTCCAACAACACAAATTTCATGATCTTTACGATTACTTTGATTATTTTGTACTTTTAATATAGTAAATTACAAAAATCGTCCTTTATTTTTGTCACTTATTGCAAACTGTGTCATTTGTCTTCAATAATTACAGAAAACGTACTTGATGTTTGCAAACACTTGCAAGTTATGTCCTTTAGCCCTAACTCAGTTAATTTTTGTGGTTAAATCTGACCAAATGAATCCCACATGAGGGTATTTTTGCGGTTAAATCTGACCCAATGGACCCCACATGAGAGTAAAATGACCAGAATACCCTCATGTGGGGTCCATTTGGTCAGATTTAACCACAAAAAAATAACTGAGTTTTGGCAAAAGGATATAACTTGCAAGAGTTTGCAAACATCGAGTACGTTTTCTGTAATTATTAAGGACAAAGGACACGGCTTGCAATAAGTGACATACATAAAGGACGACTTTTGTAATTTACTCTTTAATATATCCATGAATGGTCAGACACTAAACCAAGAGCGTATTCAGTTATTATATCCTAAAGCATGGCCTCTTAAAAATATAAATTATATCAACTCAATTATTAAGTATCACAGAACTAATTTGGGAACATGAATCCAAACAATCACTTAAACATGAAAACATGTATCCAAACACTCTGATTTTCTAGTGTTTTGTCATTTGAAAAAGGGAATATGAGGTGGAGATGAAGGTTGGAGAAACTACTAAGATGGATCAGTTGTATAGAGACAAACCCAACTATACAAAGTTTTGGTTGAATGTGCCGACCTCTAAAAGTGATAATAACTGCACGTCTGCACCTTTAAAAAAGCTATATATTATATTACTGATGGGATGAAGGCTCTTATTCATACTTTTTGTCTCAAACAAGTGTCAAAATTTGAATCAAGATCAATTGCTATAACTATGATGTTATATATAATCTAAAAAGTATATACTTAAAATTCTTTGTTATCGTTCAAATAGTTAGTCTTCTAAAAATAGGAAGTTATAGGAAGGGTATCAAACGAACTTCGATTAAGCTCATTCTAGCGCATTTGAACATTCTCATCGAACTCTACGATGCTAGATTTTTGGTTTTCGCTTTTGGTTTTTTACCTTGTAGATTTTAAATTTTTTGTTTAAATCATTATGCCTTTTTTATTTGCGTCATGTGTTTTTTTTTGCGATTCAGTGTCTTTTTTCTTTGGTGTTTTGTTATATTTCTTGGCATTGTGTTATATTTCGCGATCCGTTGTGTCTTGATACACTTCCTAATTTAGGAAACTTTGTCGGATAACTTTACCCATCTTTTTTAATCTATCATTCAGTAATCATATTTACCGTTTTTGCTAATGTGGGGTTAACTCACTTGGTAGAGGCTATTGCCTTTTAGTGAGAGGTCTTGGTTCCAAGCAATGCGATAATTTGGTGTAATTTAGTAGTGATTAGGAGTTATGTACAATTAGCCGTTATATATATATATATATATATATATATATATATAGGGCTCGGTTCAAATGAGAACCACCACGAGTTGTGAGAACTGTGAGAACTCCTTCTTCCCGTGCGAGTTGGGCCAAAAATTTTTATAAACACATCTATAAAAAAGTAAAAAAATTTGTCGAGTCGATAGTTTTGACTGATGCAAGTTTTTTTTACGCGCTGGTATAAATTTTGTACGAAGATAAATATTTTTTTACGCCTCATGTAAATGTGTGTATGCAACATTTTTAATTTTTTTTTTTCTGAAACAAGTGAATTTTTATGACCTTTGAGACTTTTTTTTTTTTCAGAAAAACATTTTGAATGGCATAATTCTTATGGTTCTCACAACTTAAGGTGGTTCTCATTTTAATTCATCCATATATATATATATATGTATATATATATATATATATATATATATATATATATATATATATATATATATATATATATATATATATATATAGGGTAGGAGTTGGCTACAAAGCCATTTTTTCCTACAAAGTGTAGGAAGCCTTCTACATGTGACATGTGGCAATCCTAGTTTTTTATCAAAAGGGTATTAGGGTAATTTCATTATTTATTTTAATTATGGATTTTATTATTAGATAACTAACTAACCAGAATTTTATGGAAAGTAAATATCTAATTATAAATTTATAATATGGTCGACAGTTTCATCTTAAATCATTTATGAATAATTTCTTCACGTTGTGTTTTATTAGTCACACACAACACGTCATATGATCATTCATGAACAATTTCATCACGTTGTGTTTTATTAGTTACATGTAGTTTATGTTTTAAGAAGGACGTGCCTTTATAATTATTGATGTTGTGTTTTGTCATTTATTGGTTTCATCACGATGTGTTATACCAGTTTATGATTCACAATGACAGGTTTTTTTTTGTATTTTTTTTCTTGAGATTGTGTTTTATTAATATTGGGTTATTCATGATGTGTTATAGTGTATATAACACACTAGATGTAATCACATCAGAAGTGGTTACCTTTGAACACAATAATGACACAACTACTATCAAACATATTTGGATCCATTTTAAACAAGCAATTTAGATCTATTATATTATATAAAACACATACTGAGTTTGCACAACAACCATAAAAAGGAATGCAAACAAACAAACAAATATAACATAAAACACACTACTTTGAATACAATGTCCAGAAAAAAATTAACAATCGGTGTCTTCGTCTTCTACACAACCCATTGTCTTCTTCTTCAACACAACCCACTGAATACTTCAAACGCATTATCTAACAAAAAACAAGCTACAACACATCATGTTCCCGTATAACATACTGGTATAAACAAAACATTAATGTTCCCATATAACACACTGGTATAAACATACTTTGATCGCTTACAATCGAAACAACTTTGAAGGCTTGAAGTATATAAAAAAAACATACCTCTGCCCGACGATCCAATCTTGGAACGTTTTTTTTTTGGAACAGATCGGAGTCTCGATTTTTTTACATTGTCTCAATGTTCTTGAATCTTTGACATGCAAGAAAATCGACAAAAAAAACACACTGATGATGGATTTCAACTTCCAGGACACATAAAAAAAACACGCTTGTATCTGAGTGCGAATTTGTTATCTAAATCCATGATTCTAGCTAATTTTGGTATGATTGGGGGTTTCCTAATGTGTGTGTTTAGAGAGAGGAAAAAACCCATGAATGTAGGGATGTGGGTTTTAGGTTGACGGTTATATGATTGATTTAAAAACACATAATGACCAAAATACCCCCAATATATTAAAACAATTTATTTTTAACATACACATATTACCAAAATGCCACCAAAATAATCTCAACCATTAAACACTCCCATCCTATGGCCAAGATTGCTTCCTACACTTTGTAGGAAAAACACACTTTGTAGAGAAACCTCACCCTATATATATATTAACCATTTCTTTATAAATGATGCGAAGAGTTATTGTTTTCATATATTTAGTTTTATATATTTTTCTTTAATTATTTTTGTTTGTCTTTTTAGGTATTTATGACTTTATTATTTATTTAAATTTATTATCTCATACAAACAAATGCATGTAAATAAATAAATAAATAAATATATGCATGCAGGGAGCCGCTAGAATGAGAACCACCACGAGTTATGAGAACCGCGACCCGCGGGTGGCCGTTGACCACGAATTTTTTTTTTACGACTAGATGTGTATATTTTAACACCATACGTAAAGTTTGGGTTCAAACGGCGCGCCCGAGGGGGTAGTTTTTTACGCCCAAAGTTTGGTTAAAAAAAAGAAAAATTAAAAAAAATAAAAAACCCAAACTTTGGGCGTAAAAAACTACCCCCTCGGGCGCGCCGTTTGAACCCAAACTTTACGTATGGTGTTAAAATATACACATCTAGTCGTAAAAAAAATTTCGTGGTCAACGGCCACCCGCGGGGCGTGGTTCTCGCGGTTCTCATAACTCGTGGTGGTTCTCATTCTAGCGGCCCCCTATGCATGTATATATGTAAAGGTAGGTTTATGTATAAAGCCCTTTTAGTGTGCGAAGGTACAAAACCATCAGAAAGCGACACATTGGCTTGTGAGTGAAAGCCGAAAGATATATTTGCCTGCATGATAATTATGCACACTGTGACAACCCGAGATTTCAAGGTCTTTCCTTACGCGTCACTTGTTTCACAAATCCTGTTCTCACAATTATTTTACGTTGTATCTAGTGCTTATTTGGTGGATTAAGTATTGTTACGTTTGGTGTTGCATGATATCTAATGTTTTGTCTTAAAACTTATGATTTGAAACACTTGATGAATTCGAAACACACTTGGTGAAGAACTAGAGTTCTTCGTCACACAACCTTCGCCGCCACCAATCTTCTTCGGCGAAGAATGATCTTCGTCTTCACTCACCTAGACGAAGAATGATCTTCGCCATATTGAGAGAGAGTTCGTCGCCAAAAGGGGTCTCGACCCAAGTCTTGTCCAACCCAAACCGAGCCCAACCCTTCCCATTTATTTACGTGCGTGAAGGAATGTATGCGTACAACTCTTTTTGCAAACCCTAAGTTCCTTTCGACCGCACATGGTTGGCGGCAGCCCCTGATCTCGGCAGGTTCCTCTCTTCGAAGCTTTCTCTCTCTCTCGTCCCGAGTATCTTCGTTTCCATCACACGGTTAGTACGTTAACATTGTTTGGGTTGAATCCGTGGTTATACTTGGTTGTGATTATGTCTATCGATTGATGCTTGTTAGCACGAGTCTTGTTATTGATCTCAGGTTGCTAGAATTCTGTGAATATGACTAATTTTACATCTAATTGGAATGATGATTTATGGTTAGTGTTGCTTGATGATTTTTGATTATTGCAAATTGTATATGTCATGATATCGGAAACAATGAGTTAGGTTTCATTGAATTAGTTATATAAATCAAATTGCAAGATGATGAGGATGCGAATCGATGAGTAGTATGGCCATGAATGGTGTTCACATTAATTTAGGAACTGCTTGTAGAATGTGTTGATTTTGATAAGTGTGATGATCGATGAAACTGTTAGGGTACAACAAAAGATCCCCGACGAAGAACCCAAGTCGACGAACTTGATCCTTCGTCGACTGGTTCTTGACGAACCTCCGTGAATCTTCGCCGTACTCATCCGCGACGAAGATTAATACTTCGCCGACTGTTGTTTGACGAACCCTCGGGATACTTCGTTACATCCAATCTCGGTGAAGAATGTGATTCTTCGTCGACTAGTGATGGCGAACCATTATAATTCTTCGTCAAGTGCATGCTCGATGAAGAATAGACCGTTGTCATTGGGATACTTCTCCGAGAAGGCAAACGGGAAGAACAGTGGATAGTTATGATGTTTATGATTATAGATATTGGTGTTTATAAAATACTGTTATTGCATGTTAATAAGAATGAGAAACCTGGTTGGAACTGTGTGAGTAGAAAACCTACCTATTATGTGTTATGTGACCTACACATGGGATATAGACTTGTTTGAGAACTGAATGTCTGATATGTGATATACTGTAATCTTAGCAGCAACTGCAATCTTTGAAAATACATGTACTGTAAGTGATTGATTTGCATGCGAAACCCATACACTTGTTATGCGACTTTATGACAAACGTTATGGATCAATAGGTTGCATGATTAATAATTACTACTTACTACTTGTGTAAGGACATGCATCCTACCTGTTTGCTATGTGTGTAACCTGTACGATATATACGTGATATATGTGAACGGTAATACTGACTATTCTTGGTAACCACGGTAGGGTATGGTTGACCAACTTGGAATGGGTAATGTAACATACCGAGCAAATCTAAGGTGAGTTCACTTCTCTTGAGCATGCGTCTCGGTGGGTGGGACAGTCAAATGGGTATTCCTAAGAGGAATAGGTCTTTGGGTAAATCAGTGGATATTCCTGAGAGGAATAAGTCTTTTGGGTAAAAACTGGAATGTTGGATAATACACTCACTCCTATCACCATTAAGTCCCATCTTGTTTGTCACACCCCGACCGCGTTAAAACAACAAACCACGATGGAAAAGTCGGGGAGTGTTGTAACAGAATCATTGTTTCACAACACATGGATTGAAGTTTCGTTTTATTGAATTAAGTTTATTACATTGTATTGAAATCAGAAACAAAACATGAACAATTGTCTTTCATTGTTTATTAAGTCACTAAGGCCTCGTCCATCCCTATGTGAGCATGCATCATAATCATCATCAAACATCATCAACTATGGTACCTGAAACATATGTGAAAATACGTCAGCATAAAAATGCTAGCGAGTACATAGGTTTTGTGAGAGTATTGGATTCATGGCTCGTTTACATGTTGCAATACCTTGTTTGACTACAAGAGTCGTTACTTGAAAACCTTGTCTTGAAAATAGTTTGGTATTACAATATGAACAACCAGCTCAAAATAAGTTGGTTATAGTTTATAAAATCTCGTTGCCATGATTCTTGTTTTGGTGAAAAATCAGACGAGGATAATGCAACCAAACTCTTTGTTACGGGGTATGATGCTTGAATTGATGAACAATAATATGGATCACTGTGAAGTATGATGAACAAATGACACGAAGATTTATACGGGGAAAAAGCCCTTGATCAAGAGTTGATCTCCGGCACAAAAAACCCCGGGTGATGGAAACTACCGATCACCAACTTAAATTAAACAAATTATCTGTTACAACTTCGGATGATAGCGAGCTAAGTACAAGGATCACTATAGTGTATCGTGTAGAAAATGTGGGTAATCGCCAAGTGTGTTAACGAAAGTTGATGAGAGCAGTTGTATGAGTGTGTGTGTAGCCAAAAACAACCAAAAGTGTTGTCTAATTAGCTCGCTACCCCTTTTAAATTAGAAAATACATAGCCTAACTAATTGTCTGCAAATGATGCAAGTCCTCCACGACTCCACAACGTCCATTTCTGACCAAGCACGTGCGGAATAGACGTGGAATATTTTCCAGGAACGTTACCAAGACTAAGTCCAAGCTGATATTCCTGCAAAACAATATCGAATTCAAAGCAGACAATCATTAGTATAAGGATCCTTAGGATGATCCATGATCCTGATCCTGAAGCACTTCTGAGGATCACTAACTGACACAGAAGTAAGGATCACCAAGCAGGATAATAATTGAGGATCACGAGTCATTTAGAAATCCACCCCTAACAATTGCCCCCAAAATATAAGGAGTTATATTGTAAATAAACGAGTTGTATTTTGTTGATCCTATCCGTAACAAACTAACGGATAACTAGCTGTTGTAGACCTGACGTCACCGAAGTGACAATCCTGCAAATCATCATTATAAATAGGAGTTAGAGATAGGATCAATTTGCATTTAAATCCAAGAGAACTTCCCTTTAAATTCTCAACCGAAGATCAATCAGGTATCTCTTTTCCTACTTCTCGTTCTCTTACTCTGTTTTTCTTTCTTTACCAATATCACGTTAAGAATGATGCTCCGGTCCTCCCCCGCCAAGGATCACCAGAAGGATAGCCCCTTGAAGAGTCAAGGGATCATCAAAGACTTAGTGAATGAGAGGTGTTGCTTTAACGATGCACAAGTAGATAAAATCCGGCACTGCTTTCCGGCGAACGCCTTTTTCAAACCCTTTGATCCCACTGTTCTGAGCGACTACACTTCTGAGACATGGGTTGCCTTTCCGGTTACCCCATTCACTATAGGATACACCTATCCTTTCCCAGCTTTTACCCAATCCTTTTTCTCCCTTACCGGCATCTCCTACATCCAAGCTATGCCGATGATATGGAGGGTCCTATATACCCTTGAAAGGATCATAGAGCAGGAAGGGATTGATTTAGGAATGTCAGAACTGGCAGAGATGTATGATCTTACAACGTTTGGATCCCACCGATATCTGTTTAAGCGAAAACCCGGCGAAGAACATCCCATTTTTAAAGCCACCAAGAAGGATACAAACTGGAAACAACGCCTTTTCTTTGTCAGGAGGGATACCATTCCAAACGGAAAGGATCTACCAAGGAAGTGGTCCACCCATGGTAGGACAGAGGATCCTGAGAAGGATCACCAGGTAGTCTTGTTTTTGTATAAGGATCACTAACCCCCTTTTGTTTTATGTTATACAACTATCTCTGTTTCGCACCTCATACCATCACCTACCACCAAGGAAAAGCTTGCTGCTTTTAGAAGGCTTGAACCTGTAACCAGATCATTCAAGACAGACACCCATGATTCACAAGAAATATCCTCAGGTTCTATCACCATGTCAAGTAAGTATCCTGCTTTTTATATAGTTATAGATTTAAATAAATAGTTAAATAAGAATAGGGTAAGGATACTTATCTTGCTTTGAATGTGTAGGTGCCGGAAAAGCTTCCAAGCCTGCCTCCCAGTTCAACATGGCCGACCTTGACACTGTTCGATCCAGAAAGAAGAAGGCCATTGCCAGCCCTAGTGTCTCCATCCCCAAGGCACCCACTAAAGGAAGGGGTGGCAAGAAGAGGAAAAACTCTGAGATAGAGGACCTACAAGGCCTGCCACTGATCCGCCACCAGTTCCTTGAATACTTCAATGACGTGAGGATCACCAATTCTGCCTAGGTATCCTACTAATTTGAGGATCACCTGATTTTGAACTGCTTTGTCTCTTTTGCAGAAATTTGCTGAGATTGAAGACTACGTAGGGAGCGTTGAGGAGCTGGATAAGAAGATTGCTGATCTCCAACAAGTTGCAGTGCTCAAGGATCTTAAGATTGCTGATCTCGAAAAAGCCCTTCAAGACGCCAAGACTAAGACAGCTAAAATCTTGATCGACATCGACTACGAGAAGCATGACCTCATAGAAGGTGCAAAGGTCTCCGCTGCCATCACAATGTACAAGACAAAACTGAAGATGGGCGAGGAGGCTCAAGATCCTGACTTTAACAGAAGCAGCCGGGATGTTGAGGGCTGGAAGGCGAGGTTAGCTGATCTGGAAGATGATGAGGAGGCCGAGGAGGTTTTGGCGATTGAGGCTGGAAGCAGTGGAAAGGATCTGGTGAAGGATACCGAAGCTGGAGGGGACGAAGATGCAGCGAAGGTGTAGGCTGCATGATTGGGCGATGATGGACATTCCTAGACGTAGCCGGAGCCCAATTTTTAAATTTGGTAGTAGTTTTTTTCTTTTGATGATGTTTTGATGAACAATGGTTGGTTTGTACTCAAACAATAGTAACTAGGATTGAGGATCATGGATGATCCTTTGAACAATAGGTAGGATTACAAATGGTGGAGGGATCCTCTGTTTGGGGGATGAAGCCATTGTGATCCTGCCGTCTTTTGATTCCTGCACTTGAAAAACCTATGAACAATGGACACCCTTTACCTACCCCAGCGGACGGGCCACGTATTGCTGGTAGATGCTCGGGGTAGGTAATTTTGACAACCTTAAAAGGGTTTAAGCTTTTGTGAATAAAATGACTTTAACTTTTTGGCTATATCCTGTGTTGATATCCTTGTTGTTATTTTATTTTTCATTTGTTTTGATGTACACTTGTCTGTATAAGAAAAGTTAAACAAATTAGATAAAGAAAATATTTAGGATATGATTCAGGATCAAATATTCTATAGTTGAAAAATTCCAAAAAGTAGTATATTTTAAGGATCATGAGTTCGGTTGTCAAAGTATTAGGGTTATTCAAATAATCAGTGAATAAAATCACAATAGTTAAGGATCATACCTAAGGATCCAAGTTAGGATCCTAACCCTTAATATTATAACCAGGATAACCATATGACAAACCTTAGTAAGGATCAAGGATCCTTGGTTGCTTAACTTTGAAGACCTGAAATAGAACATAACTCGGGACTAAGCCAATATAAGATAAAAGTTAGCAACTGGGGGCAAGCCCGAAGGATAACTGGGGACAAGCCCAAGGATAACTGGGGACAAGCCCAAGGATAACTGGGGACAAGCCCAAGGATCGTGTGTGAACTGGAGTATGGCCCTAACTGGCGACTATCCAAACGTAGTGGCATGAAAATGCCAAAACCTTAGCTAACGTGAAAACGTTAGAAACCTTAAGAACGGATGTATGGTACGTCTACCATTATACGTAGGATCCTAGGTATAGCCAGTACAATGGAATTATCAGCCTCTAAAACAAGTACTGGTCCCACTGCCATGAACTATACCAGGATCATCATGCGCTACTGGCGGAACTGGGGACAAGCCCAAACAACTGGGGTCAAACCCAAGTAACTGGTTGCTTTTGTGGATAATCATCCTTTCGCTAAGAGTACCTGAACCTTCAAAACTCAAAATCACGCGAAAGGAGGATAAAGGATGCAGGATCCTTATCCTTCTGTGAGAAAGTAAGGAAATGAAATAGTTTAAGATTAGAATGTTACCCAAATGAAGATCATCTGTGCTTTAAGGATCCTTTAAGGATATTTATCATGTGAGGATCATGGATCCTTATCACATGAAGTATTTCTTCAAATGGACAGCATTCCAGGCTCTAGGTAGCAGATCACCTTCCATTGTTAGCAATCGATATGCCCCCTTTCCTGCCTCAGCTTCAATCAAGTAAGGTCCTTCCCATTTTGGTGCCAACTTTCCATCAGCAGGATTGGTGGTATTCTGAAATGCTTTCCTTAGTACCATATCACCAACTTGGAATTTCCTGATCTTGACATTTTTGTTGTAGGCTCCAGCCATTCTTTGCTGATAACTGGCCATCCTTATCCTTGCCAAATCTCTGATTTCTTCTATAGTATCCAGGTCTTGAACCAAGTTCTCATCATTTTTCTCAGGATCACGAATACTTGTTCTAGCAGTTGGAACCACCATTTCTGTAGGGATCACTGATTCTACCCCAAATACCAAAGAAAATGGAGTTTGGCCTGTAGCATTCTTAGGGGTTGTCCTATCAGCCCAAAGCACATAAGGTAGTTCTTCTGCCCATTTCCCTTTCTTGGATCCAAGCTTCTTCTTCAAATTGTTGATGATGATCTTATTAGAGGATTCTGCCTGACCATTAGCTTGTGGGTGGACTGGTGTTGATGTTATCATCTTAATCCCCCAGCTGTCACAAAAGTTAGTAGTTCTGCCCCTAATGAATTGGGAACCATTATCACATATAATTTCTGAAGGAATACCAAATCTAGTTATAATATTTCTTTTAATGAAGGATATAACTTCCTTTTCTCTGACTTGGGCAAAAGCTTCAGCCTCTATCCACTTGGAGAAGTAATCAGTCATAGCACGCATGAACACTTTTCCACCAGGTGCCTTAGGGAGCTTACCAACTATATCCATGCCCCATCTCATGAATGGCCAAGTGGAAGATATAAGATGCAATAATTCAGCCGGTTGATGAAGGATATTGTTGTATCTTTGACAAGGATCACGCTTCTTAGCATACTCCACAGCATCTCTCTTCATAGTTGGCCAGTAGTATCCTGTCCTCAGGATCCTTGAGAATAATGCCCTGCCCCAGTGTGGTTTCCACAATCTCCTTCATGGAAGTCTTTTAAAACTTCTTGGATTTCAGGATCCTCAATGCATCTTAAATATGGTCCTGCAAGAGATCGTTTACAACATATTATTTAAAATTGTGAATTGAGATACCTTAATTTTGAAAGCCCTAGGGTTTTCTCCTGTAGGAATCTCTCCATGTTGTATGTATATCATGATTGGAAAGGTCCATGATCCTAAATGAGATTGATTAGCATCACTAGGGATGATTGCAGAATCCTCTCCTATCTCCATAGCCACATGATCCTCGATAGCCGGGGTCAGGATATGGATAATAGGGATCTTGATATCCTCCGGGATCTTCAAGGATGATCCTAAATTGGCCAATGCGTCTGCCTCTGCATTCTCTTCCCTTGGTACCTGTGTCAAACTAAAGGATACAAAAGAGAGTGCCAATTCTTTGACTATCTCCAACTATTTGGTTAACTTCTCACCTTTAACAGCATAGGATCCATTAAAGTGATTAGTGATTAACAAAGAATCTACATGTACCTCAAGATACCTGATCCTCATGTGCTTAGCAATTTGCAAACCAGCTATCAAGGCTTCATATTCAGCCTCATTATTAGTGGTTTGGAACTCACAAGCTATAGAGTGGGGTATTATGTCCCCCTGTGGCGATTTTAGTAGTATTCCAAGCCCTGTTCCTTTGACATTTGAGGATCCATCAGTATAGAGTATCCAAGGATCCTTGGTCTCCTCTAGCTGCTGGACTTCTAACTCAGCTTCCTTTTGCAAATCACTACTGAAATCTGCCACAAAGTCGGCTAATGCTTGGGATTTAATGGCTGTCCTGGGCTCATATCTTATATCATATGCACTAAGCTTCACTGCCCACTTAGCCATCCTTCCTGACATTTCAGGTTTCCTGAGGACATTCTTAATTGGAAAATTAGTTTTAACGATAATGGCATGAGTTTCAAAATAATGTCTCAATTTAGTAGATGCCATAATTAATGCAAGGATAAGTTTTTCTAAGTGTGAATACCTGGATTCAGCATCAAGTAAACTCTTACTTACATAATAGACAGGATGTTGTGTACCTTGGTGATCCTTAACAAGGACTGCACTTACTGTTTTTGAGGATACCGCCAAGTATAAGGATAACACATCTCCCTTTTCTGGTTTCATCAATGCTGGGGCTGAGGATAGGTAATCCTTAAGAGCTTTTAAGGCATTTTCATGCTTCTCAGTCCACTCGAATTTCTTGTTCTTCCTTAGGATATCATAGAATTCCTTGCACTTCTCTGAGGATTTGGATATGAATCTGTTTAAAGCTGCAATCCTGCCTATTAACCTCTGAACATCTTTAGCATTGGCAGGGGACTTGATGTTCACTGTAGCTTTGATTTGTTCTGGACTGGCTTCAATACCCCTCTTTGTCACCATATATCCTAAGAATTTACCTGCCTTTACACCAAAATGACACTTAGAAGGATTAAGTTTCATGTTATACTTGTCAAGGATATTGAATGCTTCCTCCAAGTCTCTAAGGTGATCCTCAGCCTTTTTTTATTTTACCACCATATCGTCTATGTAAATCTCCATAGTTTGTCCAATCTGATCCTTGAACATCATATTCACTAGCCTTTGATAAGTTGCACCTGCATTTCTTAGTCCGAATGGCATAGCAATATAACAGTATATACCAGTTGGAGTCATAAAGGCTGTATCCTCTTGATCGGATGGTTCCATCTGAATTTGTTGAAATCCAGATGAAGCATCCATAAAAGTTAACAGTTCATGACCCGCAGTTGCATCCACCATGGAGTCAATGTGGGGTAACGGGAAAGGATCCTTGGGACATGCCTTATTTAAATCGGTGAAATTGACACATACCCTCCACTTTCCGTTTTTATTTTGAACAACAACCACATTGGCCAACCATCTTGGATACTTGATCTCTCTAATCATACCTACTCGGAGTAATTTCTCTACCTCCTCCTGGATAATGGCATTTCTTTCTGGTGCAAATTTCCTCCTTTTTTGATGGATTGGTTTGAAGGACCTATCAATGCCAAGTTTGTAAGTGATTATATCTTTAGATATACCTGTCATGTCTTCGTGTTTCCATGCAAAGGTAGTCTTTCTCCTTTTGAGGAAGGATATGAGGTCTTCCTTTATTTCACCAAGGATCCCTGATCCTATATAAACTTTAGATTCAGGATCATCAGGATCCATAAGGATTTCTACTACATCCTGTTCTCTTGCCTCCAAGACATCCCTTGGAGGACGCTTTAATTGCTATTGCTCCCTTGACTTTGATGCTGGTTTCATTGATGAGGTGTAGCAGTTCTTAGCCTCTTGCTGATCACTATCAATCTTCACTATTCCCCAAGGACTAGGTAGCTTTACACATTGATGATAAGTGGATGGGACTGCCTTCATGTCATGTATCCAAGGCCTGCCAAGGATAACATTACAACAAGATAAACAGTCAATAACACAAAACTTTTGGTAAGAATGTAGGCCTTCGATATAGATTGGGAGTTTAATGTCCCCCAGAGTATTCTTAGTCTCTCCACTGAATCCCACGAGCACAGAGGATCTTGGTATGATATCGGATTCAGGAATATTCATCTTCTTGAGGACATCAAGCTGGATAATGTTCACAGAGCTTCCTCCGTCTATAAGGATCCTGCGAACAAAATGATTAGAAATAAAAAGAGTGATAACCAAACCATCGTGATGAGGATCCTGAATGTCAACGCGGTCATCCTCATCAAAAGTTATAACTTTTCCTTCGGAGACGCTGGATGTTCGAATGTGTCTATCTCCATTATCCATCTTGGTTTCCTTTGCATGTCTTTTAGCTGCAGAGAAGGATGTTCCACAAATGTCTGATCCTCCAGAAATAAAGTTTATAACTTATGCATCTGCTGGAGGGGCTGGAGCTTTCTCTGGGATCCTTTCAGGATCCTGAGTCCTTGACTTCTTTCTCCCCAATAATTCTTTTAAGTGCCCCTTGCTCAACAAGTATCCAATTTCTTTTCTCAGTGCGATGCATTCTTCTGTGAGATGCCCAAAATCTTCATGATATGCACACCACTTTGACTTATCTTTGGTTGCAGCCGGTCTGTCATTTTTCCTGGGCCATCTAGCTTTATCACCTAAATTCTGCATCGCAAGGATTAGTTCATTGTTATCAACAGAAAAAAAATATTCAGAAATTGGAGGATAATCCTCATCGTCCTCTTCTTGTTCAACGGCATGCACATTCTGGTTATCAGATTAGTTATAGGATCTAAACTTGTTGTTCTTGAATGAGGATCCTTGCTTCTCTTGCTTTGAGGATCCTGCTAACCTCTCCTGGATCCTTTTGTCATCCTCTAGCCGGATGAACCTAAGGGCCCGGGTTCTTACCTCATCTAGATTCCTGCATGGTGTCATAACAAGATCATCATAGAATAACGAATCCCTAAGCAATCCCATTTTAAAGGCTTCAACAGCCGTAGCTATATCCAGGTTAGGAATATCTAAGGATTCTTTACTAAATTTAGTGATATAATCCCTTAATGATTCATTATGACCTTGGGTTATCCTATACAGATCACTAGTTAAACGCTCAAATTTCCTACTACAAGAAAATTGGTTATTAAATAGGTTAACTAGATTAGCAAATGAGGTAATAGAGTAAGGGGGAAGACTTAGCAGCCATTTAAGAGCTGATCCAGTAAGAGTGGATCCAAATCCCTTGCACAGACATGCTTCCTTTAACCTTTCTGGGATGGGATTGATCTCCATCCTTTCCCTGTATTGTGCTATGTGTTCTTCAGGATCTGTTGAACCGTCATACAACTTCATAGTAGGCACATGGAACCTCTTTGGTATCTCAGCATCACAGATTGGTGGTGCAAAACGAGATATCTTGTGGCTCCCATCTGCAATTTCCGGGATAGGTTTGACCACTCCTGGGACACTTGATATCATATCCTTTAACTTTTGCAATTCTCTGGCCATGGCGTGATTGATACCTGTATCCTACATAAGGCCATGGTTAGTGGAATAAGAATTATTGAAAGTGTTACCTCCCATTGGATTCAAATTAGGAAGAGCGGATGTGAATCCATATTGTTGGGGCTCTGGAATGACCGATGGACCAGTAGAAGCAATGGTCTGCATTGGAATGAAATCTCCCTGATGGATATCGGAATTCCCTGATTGCAAACTCCTTAAGGATCCATGAAACTGAGAGGATCCTTGAACCTGTGAGGATCCTGGGACGTAGGAGGATCCTTGAACCTGAGAGGATCCTTGAACCTGCGAGAATCCTGGAACATAGGAGGATCCTTGAACCTGCGAGGATCCTTGAAACGGCCAGAACCCTTGAATCTGCTGCGCTCCTGAGTATCCTCCTGAGCTGGCGAAGGATCCTATATATTGAGGATGGGATCCTGCTGGTTGGAAGTGTAACCCTGAAGCCTGAGTCATTGCTGATGATCCGTGATGCACTCCTTTTGGTCCTCCCACATATTGAACGTCTGGATCCACTGAAGGCTGAGAAGTTATAACCGGAGTATCGAAATTCAAAGATCTTGGCATTAGTGGGGAATGATCCTCTGCCGATCTCTTCTGTTTCTTGATGTCTCCAATCTCTCTGAGAATCCTTTCATTGGTCTTATCCTGCTGCTGTATTTGCTCCTTCATCTGCAAAATCAGAGTAAACAAGTCACTAGTAGTGGGAGTGTAAGAAGCAGAAGAAGTTGGAGGTTTTGAGAAAATGGGAGTTGGTTTCTTCTCGGCATTTTTCTGAGGTCAAGAAGGTGGTGGAGGCAATGGTGGAATGCCCTGGGATGAATTGACTGCAGACATCGCACTGGAGGTGTTCTTTGATGACGAAGCCATCTGCTTGGATGTAACGAACCGAAATGATCACAAAAATGAGAATTTCTTAGGAATGAAGTACCAATTGCCCCACGGTGGGCGCCAAACTGTTTTGGTGAAAAATCAGACGAGGATAATGCAACCAAACTCTTTGTTACGGGGTATGATGCTTGAATTGATGAACAATAATAAGGATCACTGTGAAGTATGATGAACAAATGACACGAAGATTTATACGGGGAAAAAGCCCTTGATCAAGAGTTGATCTCCGGCACAAAAAACCCCGGGTGATGGAAACTACCGATCACCAACTTAAATTAAACAAATTATCTGTTACAACTTCGGATGATAGCGAGCTAAGTACAAGGATCACTATAGTGTATCGTGTAGAAAATGTGGGTAATCGCCAAGTGTGTTAACGAAAGTTGATGAGAGCAGTTGTATGAGTGTGTGTGTAGCCAAAAACAGCCAAAAGTGTTGTCTAATTAGCTCGCTACCCCTTTTAAATTAGAAAATACATAGCCTAACTAATTGTCCGCAAATGATGCAAGTCCTCCACGACTCCACAACGTCCATTTCTAACCAAGCACGTGCGGAATAGACGTGGAATATTCTTCAGGAACGTTACCAAGACTAAGTCCAAGCTGATATTCCTGCAAAACAATATCGAATTCAAAGCAGACAATCATTAGTATAAGGATCCTTAGGATGATCCATGATCCTGATCCTGAAGCACTTCTGAGGATCACTAACTGACACAGAAGTAAGGATCACCAAGCAGGATAATAATTGAGGATCACGGGTCATTTAGAAATCCACCCCTAACAATTCTTAACCCAAAATATTTGTTTAAGTAAACCAAATTGTAAATCATTCTTGTAATAAAAATCGTATGGTTTATATCGTTAGGAAAACCTTGTAGTGTAACTTCGTTTTGAAAAATTCGTCCAAGTGATCTAGATAACGCAACGATATGTAATGTGTTAAAAGCACTTATATATAGGAAGTACCAGCGGGCGTATCCACCATGCTTTTATCACATTACACCCACCCCGTTACCTAATCACTTACCATAACCCAATCGTTTATGTTTTGGTCAAAAATCAGACTAGGATAATGCAACCAAATCTTCTTTTGTGAGGTATGATGCTTGAATCAATGAACAAATGAATAAACAACTTGTAAATGAAATGAACAAGTGACACAAGGATTTATACGAGGAAAAAGCCCTTGATCAAGAGATGATCTCCGGCATAAAAAACCTCGAGTGATGGAAACTACCAATCACCAACTATAATTAAACAAATGATGGTTACAACTCGGGATGATAACAAGCTTGTTACAAGGATCACTAGTGTGCAAAATGTATGAAATCGCCAATGTATTGCAGAGAGCTTGCGAGAGTGTGTGTGTTCGCTAATTGTTCTAATTCAAGCTTGTCATCCCCTTTTAAAAATAGAAATAATCTAAATAACAAACTGTTTTGGTCAGAAAATCTGATGATGATAATGCAACCAAACTCTTTGTATAGGGGAATGATGCTTAAAATGTGTAACAACAATGAGGTTCACTTCAATGTAGAATGCACAAACAACACAAGGATTTATACGGGGAAAAAGCCCTTGATCAAGAGTTGATCTCCGGCACAAAAAACCCCGGGTGATGGAAACTACCGATCACCAAGCTCAAATAAATGAATAAACGTTTACAACTTCGGATAGTAACGAGCTAGGTACAAGGATCACTACGGTGAAATGTGTAAAAAGTGTAAGTAATTGCTAAGTGTTTGAACGAGAGCTTGTATGAGAGCGTTTTCGAGTGTGTGAAACTGCCAAAAATGACTAAGTGTCACTAACTAGCTCGTTACCCCTTTCAAATAAGAAAAATATCTAGTTAACAAACTCTCCGACTTTCGGGCCAAGCCTCCACGTTCTCCATAACGTCTAGTTTTGATCTAGCACGTGCAGAATACTTCAGGAATATTCTCCAGGAATGTCGCTAAGACTTGGTCAAGCTTGATATACCTGCGAGACATTTCAAAAACACAAGTAAACAATCGTCAGTAAGAGGATCCTTAAAGTGATCCATGATCCTGATCCTGAAGCTCTTCTGAGGATCACCACCTGTCACAGAAGTAAGGATCACTAGTTAGGATAACGAATAAGGATCACTAATTGTTAGAAAATCCTCCCCTAACAATTGCCCCCAAAATATAAGGAGTAATTTGTAAAATTTGACGAGTTATATTTTCTTGATCTTATCCGTAACAAACTAACGGATATATAGCCGTTAATTTTGAACTAGCCGTTGCGATGATGATGTCACGGAAGTGACAACCTGCAAGATCATGATTATAAATAGAGATATAGATAGGATCAAATGCATTTAAATTTTCAGAGAAACTCCCTTTATAATCCACATTCCGAAGACGTTCAGGTATTCTCCCTCTCTATCCTTTTCCCTCTCTTGCTCTGTTTTCATCTTTCCATCAAATATGTTGCTCCGAAGTTCTCCGGGAAAAGATCACAAGAAAGATAGCCCTTTGGAAAGTCAGAAAATCATCAAGGACTCCGCAAATGAAAAGTGTTGTTTTAACGATGCACAGATAGACAGAATCCGTTGCTGTTTTCCGGCGAATGCCTTTATCAGACCCTTTGATCCTACTACCCTTAGCGACTATGTTTCAGAAACATGGGTTGCATTTCCAGCCACTCCATTCACCATAGGATACACCTATCCTTTCCCAGAGTTTACTCAATCCTTCTTTTCCCTTACCGGCATCTCTTATATCCAAGCCATGCCGATGATTTGGAGGGTCTTGTATACCCTGGAGAGGATCATCGAACAGGAAGGCATTCCTTTGGGCATGTCAGAATTGGCGGAGCTGTATGATCTTACTACCTTTGGTTCCCATCGTTATTTGCTTAAGCGAAAACCCGGTGCAGATCACCCTCTTCTCAAAGTTACCAAAAACGACAAAGATTGGAAACGTCGCTTCTTCTTTGTAAGAAGGGATACTATTTCAGATGGAGAGCATTTACCAAGAACATGGTCCACCCATGGTAGGCCGGAGGATCCTGGGAAGGATCATCAGATGGTCATGTTTTTGTAATAGGATCACTAACCCCTTTTTTGTCTTGTGTCATGCAGCCATCTCTGTTTCACATCTCATCACAACACCTGCGACCAGGGAAAGACTTGCTACTTTCTGGGGACTTGACCCTGAAACTAGAACTTTCAAGACAACAACCCAAGACTCACAGGAGGTATCCTCAGGCTCTGTCACAATGTCGAGTAAGTATCCTTGTTTATAATTAAATAAATAATTAAATGTTTATTAAGAAAAGATACTTATCTTATTTTGGTTGTGTAGGCGCTGGAAAATCTGCCAAAGCTGCTTCAAGGTTCAGTGTCACCGATCTCACCACTGTCAAATCCTACAAAAGAAAGGTCCCTACTAGCCCGACAGCCTCAATCCCTAAGGCACCCCTCAAAGGGAAGGGAATCAAGAAGAGAAAGACTTCCGAGGCTGAGGATTTGCAGGGTCTGCCCTTAATTCGCCACCAGTTCCTCGAGTACTTCAATGATGTAAGGATCACTGTCTCCGCTTGTATATCCTGCTGATCTAAGGATCACTTGCTCTTGAACTGCTTTATCCTTTTCTTTTGCAGAAATTTGCTGAAATCGAGGATTACGTCGGCCATGTTGAGGATCAAGATAAGAAGATTGCCGACCTCCAGCAGACTGCTGTGCTCAAGGATCTTGCACTTGCTGATCTTCAGAAGGAACTCCAGGATACCAAGCAGAAGATGGCTAAGGTGCTGGTTAACTTTGACTATGAAAGGCAAGAGATCATGGATGATGCTAAAGTTTCTGCCGCCATAGCAATGTACAAAACCAAACTCCAAATGGCCTTGGAAGCTCAGGATCCTGCCTTCGACAAAGGCAACTGGGAGATTGAAGAATGGAAGGCCAGGCTGGCTGAATTGGGTGATGAAGAAGAGGCTGAGGAGATTCTGGCAATTGAGGCTAGTGGCAGCGGGTTGAAGGATAAAGCTGAGGATGCAGCGGCTGGTGGTGATGATGCAGCGAAGGTGTAGGCTGCACAATTGGGCGATGATGGATATATGTGCTGAGGCCGGAGCCCAATTTTTAGTTTGATGGTTGTTTTTGTGGTTGTGATGTTTAAGACAATTTCATGGGTTGTACTTTGAACAATAGGTTTTTAGGATTAAGGATCATGTATGATCCTTTGGACAATAGGCAGGATTGCAATTGGTGGAGGGATCCTCTGTTTGGGGGATGAAGCCATTGTGATCCTGCTGCCTTTATATTCCTGCACTACTTTTGAACTCATTATCATGGACACCCTTTACCTACCCCAGCGGACGGTCCACGTTTTGCTGGTAGAAGCTCGGGTAGGTAATTTTGACAACCTTTAAAGGGTTAGTCTTATGTTAATAAATAAAAACTTAACCTTTTGTCGCTTATCTTGTGTTGTTATCCTTTTTAGTATGTTATTTTCCAACTGTTATAATGTTCAATTTGTTTATACTTATCAAGCCTTGAAAAACTAGGAAAGATATCCAAAAAGTTTAGGATATGAACAAGGATCACATATCCCATAACATATAAGTTTTAAAAAATGACATGATTTAAAATTTATAAGTTCAGTTGTCAAGTATAAGGGTCATTTAAAAGAATAATAAATAAAATCCAAAGAGTTAAGGATCATACCTGAGGACCCAAGTTAGAATTCTAACCATAATAAGGATAACTATAAGATAAACCTTAGAGTGAAATAAGGATGAAGGATCCCTAACTGCCTACCTTCAAGGACCTGAAATAGAGCATAACTTGGGACTAAGCCAATATAAGAAAAGAGTTAACAACTGGGGACAAGCCCAAGGATAACTGGGGACAAGCCCAAGGATCGTATGTAAACTGGAGTATGGCCCTAACTGGCGACTATCCAAACTTAGTGACATGAAGATGCCAAAACCTTAGCTAACGTGAAAACGTTAGAAACCTTATGAACGGATGTATGGTACGTCTACCATTATACGTAGGATCCTAAGCATAGCCAGAACAATGGAATTATCAGCCCCTATAATGAGTACTGGTCCCAAAGCCTTGAACTATACCAGGATCATCGTGCGCTGCAGGCGGAATCTGGGGACAAACCCAAATAACTGGGGTTAAACCCAAAGAACGGATTGCTTCTGTGGATAACCAATGTTGTGCTGAAGATACCTGAGCTTTCAAAACTTGAACTCACGTGAGAGATGGATAAAGGATACATGATCCTTATCCTTAGATGAAAAAATTAAGAAATGAAATAGTTCAAGATTAGGATATTACCTGAGTAAGGATCACCGATACTTTGAGGATCCTTTAAGGATATCTCTTTGATGAGGATCACCTATAACATAAGGATCCTGCTTACATGAAATATTTCTTCAAGTGGACAGCATTCCAAGCTCTTGGTAGCAATTCACCTTCCATGGTTAGCAACCTATATGCCCCCTTTCCTGCTTCAGCTTCAATCAAATAGGGGCCTTCCCATTTTGGAGCCAATTTTCCATCAGCAGGATTGGTGGTATTCTGAAATGCTTTCCTTAACACCATATCTCCAACTTGAAACCTCCTGATCCTGACATTTTTATTGTAAGCACCAGCCATTCTTTGTTGATAACTGGCCATCCTGATCCTAGCCATATCCCTGATTTCTTCAATAGTATCCAGGTCTTGAGCCAAGTTTTCATCATTTTCCTCAGGATCACGGGTACTTGTTCTAGCAGTAGGAACCACCATTTCTGTTGGGATCACTGATTCTGCCCCAAACACCAAAGAGAATGGTGTTTGACCAGTAGCATTCTTAGGGGTTGTCCTGTCAGCCCAGAGCACATAGGGTAGCTCTTCTGCCCATTTTCCTTTCTTGGATCCAAGCTTCTTCTTCAAGTTGTTGATGATGATCTTGTTGGATGATTCCGCTTGACCATTAGCTTGTGGGTGGACTGGTGTTGATGTTATCATCTTAATCCCCCAGCTGTCACAAAAGTTAGTGGTTCTGCCCCCAATAAATTGGGAACCATTATCACATATAATCTCAGAAGGAATTCCAAATCTAGTTATAATATTTCTTTTAATGAAGGATATAACTTCCTTTTCTCTGACTTGGGCAAAAGCTTCAGCCTCTATCCACTTGGAGAAGTAATCAGTCATAGCTAACATGAATACTTTCCCACCAGGTGCCTTAGGGAGCTTACCAACTATATCCATACCCCATCTCATAAATGGCCAAGAGGAGGATATAGGATGCAATAATTCAGCTGGTTGATGAAGGATATTGCTGTGTCTCTGGCAAGGATCACATCTTCTGGCATACTCCACAGCATCTTTCTTCATGGTTGGTCAATAATATCCTGTCCTCAGGATCCTTGAAAATAAAGCCCTGCCCCTAGTGTGGTTTCCACAATCTCCTTCATGGAAGTCTTTTAAAACTTCCTGAACTTCAGGATCCTCAATGCATCTCAAGTATGGTCCTGCAAGAGATCGTCTATACAACATATTATTCATAATTGTGAATTGAGATACCTTAGATTTGAAAGCCCTAGGGTTTTCTCCTGTAGGAATCTCTCCATGTTGTAAGTATCTCATAATTGGTGAGATCCATGATCCGGATCCTGAATAGGATTGAGTATCCTCAGTGGGGATCATTGCAGAATTATTCCCTATCTCCATAGCCACATGGTCCTCAATAGCTGGGGTTAGGATATGGATAATAGGGATCTTGATATCCTCTGGGATCTTCAAAGATGATCCTAAGTTAGCCAATGCATCAGCTTCTGTATTTTCTTCCCTTGGTACCTGTGACAAACTAAAGGAAACAAAAGAGAGTGCCAAACTTTTGACTATCTCCAAATATTTGGTTAGCTTTTCACCTTTAACAGCATATGATCCATTAAAGTGATTTGTAATTAACAAAGAATCTACATGTACCTCAAGATACCTGACCCCCATATGCTTTGCAATTTGCAAACCAGCAATTAAGGCTTCATATTCAGCCTCATTATTAGTGGTTTGGAACTCACAAGCTATAGAATGGGGTATTATGTCCCCCTGTGGCGATTTTAGTAGTATTCCAAGCCCTGTGCCTTTGACATTTGAGGATCCATCAGTGTGGAGTATCCAAGGATCCTTGGTCTCTTCTAGCTGCTGGACTTCTAACTCAGCTTCTTCTTGTAAATCACTACTGAAATCAGCCACAAAGTCAGCTAATTCTTGGGATTTGATAGCTGTCCTAGGCTCATATCTTATATCATAGGCACTCAGCTTTACTGCCCACTTAGCCATCCTTCCGGACATCTCTGGTTTCCTGAGGACATTCTTAATTGGAAAATTAGTTTTGACAATGATAACATGAGTTTCAAAATAATGTCTTAACTTGGTAGATGCCATTATTAATGCAAGGATAAGTTTTTCAAGGTGTGAGTACCTGGATTCGGCATCAAGTAAACTTTTACTTACATAATAAACGGGATGTTGTGTACCTTGATGATCCTTAACAAGGACCGCACTTACTGCTTTTGAGGATACTGCGAGATACAAGGATAACACTTCACCTTTTTCTGGTTTCATTAAAGCCGGGGCCGAAGATAGGTAATCTTTGAGGGCTTTTAAAGCATTTTCATGCTTCTCCGTCCACTCAAATTTCTTGTTCTTCCTTAGGATATCATAGAATTCTTTACATTTCTCGGAGGACTTGGATATGAATCTGTTCAAGGCTGCTATCCTTCCTGTTAACCTTTGAACATCCTTAGCATTGGCCGGAGATTTGATGTTCACTATTGCTTTGATTTGTTCCGGGCTAGCTTCGATGCCTCTCTTAGTCACCACGTATCCTAAGAATTTACCTGCTTTGACACCAAAATGACATTTTGAAGGATTAAGCTTCATATTATAGTTGTCAAGGATATCAAATGCTTCCTCCAAGTCTCGCAGGTGATCCTCAGCTTTTAAGGATTTCACCACCATATCGTCTATGTAGACCTCCATAGTTTGTCCAATCTGATCCTTGAACATCATATTCACCAGCCTTTGGTACGTTGCACCTGCATTTCTCAATCCAAACGGCATAGCAATATAGCAATATATACCAGTTGGAGTCATGAAGGCTGTATCCTCTTGGTCGGATGGTTCCATTTGGATTTGTTGAAATCCAGATGAAGCATCCATGAAAGTTAACAGTTCATGACCCGCAGTTGCATCCACCATGGAGTCAATGTGGGGTAAAGGGAAAGGATCCTTGGGACATGCCTTATTTAAATCGGTAAAATCGACACATACCCTCCACTTTCCGTTTTTCTTTTGAACAACAACCACATTGGCCAACCATCTTGGATACTTGACCTCTCTAATCATACCTGCCCGGAGCAATTTTTCTACCTCTTCCTGGATAATGGCATTCCTTTCTGGTGCAAACTTCCTTCTTCTTTGATGTATTGGTTTGAAGGATCTGTCGATGCCGAGTTTATGGGTGATAACATCTTTGGATATACCAGTCATGTCTTCATGTTTCCATGCAAAGGTAGTCTTTCTCCTTTTGAGGAAGGATATGAGGTCTTCTTTCATTTCGCCAAGGATCCCTGATCCGATATAGATTTTGGATTCAGGATCATCAGGATCCATGAGGATTTCTACCACATCCTGCTCTCTGGCCTCCAGGACATTCCTTGGAGGATACCTTGATTGCTATTGCTCCCTTGACTTCGAAGCTGGTTTCATCGATGAAGTGTAGCAATTCTTAGCTTCCTGCTGATCACTATCAATCTTTACTATTCCCCAAGGACTAGGGAGCTTCACACATTGATGGTAAGTAGGTGGGACTGCTTTCATATCGTGTATCCAGGGTCTGCCAAGGATAACATTACAACAAGATAAACAGTCAATAACACAAAATTTTTTATAAGAGTGTAAGCCTTCAATATATATTGGGAGCTTAATGTCCCCCAGGGTGTTCTTAGTTTCGCCACTAAATCCCACGAGCACGGAGGATCTTGGTATGATCTCTGATTCGGGGATACCCATCTTCTTTAGAACGTCAAGCTGGATAATGTTCACTGAACTTCCTCCGTCTATTAGGATCCTGCGGACAAAACAGTTAGATATAAAAAGAGTAATAACTAAACCATCGTGATGAGGATCCTGGATATCAGTACGATCCTCTTCATCAAAGGTTATGACTTTTCCTTCGGAGACACTCGATGTTCGAACTGGCCTTTCTCCGTTATCCATTTTAGTTTCCTTCGCATGCCTCTTAGCTGCTGAGAAGGATGTGCCACAAATGTCGGATCCCCCAGAGATAAAGTTTATCACTTGTGCGTCTGCTGGAGGGGCTGGAGCCTTCTCAGGGATCCTTTCAGGATCCTGAGTCCTTGACTTTTTCCTACCCAACAACTCTTTTAGATGCCCTTTGCTCAACAAGTACCCAATCTCCTTTCTTAGTGCAATGCATTCTTCTGTGAGGTGCCCAAAATCTTCATGATATGCACACCACTTTGATTTATCCTTATTTGCAGCTGGCCTTTCATTCTTTCTTGGCCATCTAGCTTTATCACCTAGGTTCTGCAAGGCAAGGATTAGTTCATTGTTATCAACACTAAAGCAATATTCAGAGATTGGAGGATAATCCTCATCATCCTCTTCTTGATCAATAGAATGCACGTTCTGATTATCAGATTTGTTGTAGGATCTGAACTTGTTGTTTCTGAATGAGGATCCTTGCTTATCCTGCTTTGAGGATCCTGTTATCCTCTCCTGAATCCTCTTATCATCCTCTAGCCGGATGAACCTGAGGGCCCGGGTTCTTACCTCATCTAGGTTCCTGCACGGTGTCATAACAAGATCATCATAAAATAAGGAATCCCTAAGTAATCCCATTTTGAAGGCCTCAACAGCCGTGGCTATATCTAAGTTGGGAATGTCTAAGGATTCTTTACTAAATTTGGTAATGTAATCCCTTAATGATTCATTATGACCCTGGGTTATCCTATATAAATCACTAGTTAATCGTTCAAATTTTCTACTACAAGAAAACTGAGTATTAAACAAGTTAACTAGGTTTGCAAATGAGGTAATAGAATAGGGAGGAAGACTTAGCAGCCACTTGAGTGCTGATCCAGTAAGAGTGGATCCGAATCCTTTGCATAGGCATGCTTCCTTTAACTTTTCTGGGATTGGATTGATCTCCATCCTCTCCCTGTATTGTGCTATGTGTTCTTCAGGATCCGTCGAACCATCGTACAATTTCATTGTAGGCACATGGAACCTCTTGGGTATCTCAGCATCACAGATTGGTGGTGCGAAGCGAGATATCTTGTGGCTCCCATCTGCAATCTCTGGAATAGGTTTGACTACCCCCGGGACACTCGAGATCATATCCTTTAGCTTTTGCAATTCTCTGGCCATGGCATGATTGATACCTGGATCCTGCATAAAACCATGGTTAATAGTATGAGGATTATTAAAAGTGTTACCTCCCATTGGATTCAAGTTAGGAAATATGGAGGTTAATCCATATTGTTGAAATTCTGGAATGATCGAAGGTCCAGCAGAGGCATTGGTCTGCATTGGGATAAAATCTCCTTGATGAACATCTGAACTTCCTGTTTGCAAACTCCTCAAGGATCCTGGCATCTGGAAGGATCCCTGAAACTGGGATGATCCTGGAACAAAGGAGGATCCTTGAACCTGGGATGATCCTGGAACGAAGGAGGATCCTTGAACCTGGGATGATCCTGGAAGGAAGGAGGATCCTTGAACCTGGGATGATCCTGGAACGAAGGAGGATCCTTGAACCTGGGGTGATCTTGGAAGGAAGGAGGATCCTTGAACCTGGGATGATCCTGGAACGAAGGAGGATCCTTGAACCTGGGATGATCCTGGAACGAAGGAGGATCCTTGAACCTGGGATGATCCTGGAACGAAGGAGGATCCTTGAACCTGGGATGATCCTGGAACGAAGGAGGATCCTTGAACCTGCTGCATTCCTGAATATCCTCCTGTACTCGTGAGGGATCCCATATGCTGGGGATAGGATCCTGCTGGCTGGAAATATGAACCTAGTGCCTGGGTCATAGCTGTTGTTCCGTAGTGCACTCCCTTTGGTCCACCCGCATATTGAATGTTTAGAACCACTGACGGCTGAGAAGTAACCACCGGAGTGTCAAAATTCAAAGATCTGGGCATCAGTGGAGAATGATCCTCTGCCGTTTTCTTCTGTTTCTTAATTTCATCAATCTCCCGGAGGATTCTTTCGTTGGTCTTATCCTGCTCTTGTGCATGATTCCTCATCTGCAAAATCAAGGTATAGAGATCATTAGTAGTAGGATTAGTTGAAACAGAAGGAGAAGGTGGTTTTGAGAAAATGGGAGTCGGTTTCTTCGCAGCATTTTCTGTATTCTTCTGGGATCCAGAGGGTGGTGGAGGCAAAGGAGGAACGCCTTGTGAGGAAGTGAATGAGGGCATCAAGTTTGAAGCATTCTTCGCCGAGGAAGCCATTTGCTTGATTGTAGTGAACCGGAATGAGCACAGAAATGCGAATTCTTCTAAGGCAAAGCACCAATTGCCCCACGGTGGGCGCCAAACTGTTTTGGTCAGAAAATCTGATGATGATAATGCAACCAAACTCTTTGTATAGGGGAATGATGCTTAAAATGTGTAACAACAATGAGGTTCACTTCAATGTAGAATGCACAAACAACACAAGGATTTATACGGGGAAAAAGCCCTTGATCAAGAGTTGATCTCCGGCACAAAAAACCCCGGGTGATGGAAACTACCGATCACCAAGCTCAAATAAATGAATAAACGTTTACAACTTCGGATAGTAACGAGCTAGGTACAAGGATCACTACGGTGAAATGTGTAAAAAGTGTAAGTAATTGCTAAGTGTTTGAACGAGAGCTTGTATGAGAGCGTTTTCGAGTGTGTGAAACTGCCAAAAATGACTAAGTGTCACTAACTAGCTCGTTACCCCTTTCAAATAAGAAAAATATCTAGTTAACAAACTCTCCGACTTTCGGGCCAAGCCTCCACGTTCTCCATAACGTCTAGTTTTGATCTAGCACGTGCAGAATACTTCAGGAATATTCTCCAGGAATGTCGCTAAGACTTGGTCAAGCTTGATATACCTGCGAGACATTTCAAAAACACAAGTAAACAATCGTCAGTAAGAGGATCCTTAAAGTGATCCATGATCCTGATCCTGAAGCTCTTCTGAGGATCACCACCTGTCACAGAAGTAAGGATCACTAGTTAGGATAACGAATAAGGATCACTAATTGTTAGAAAATCCTCCCCTAACACAAACTATCCGCCAAATGTGCAAGCTACCCATGACTTCTATAACGGTCATTACAGCCATGCACGTGTAGAATATTAAAGCATATTCCCCAGGAATATCGGTAAGACCAAGTCCCACTCGTTCCTTCCTGCAAAACAAGCTTAAATATAATGGAAACAACCGTTAGTGTTAGGATAACAATGAGGATCCTGGATCCTTAAATCTGCAACGTCTTTTGAGGATTCTTAACTCAAACAGAATTGAGGATCCGTGATCCTGGCTGCACTTGTGGATCCGTGATCCTTAGTTATAGAAAATATATCCCTAATAATTGCCCCCAAAATATGAGGAATAAAATACAATTTAATGAGTCATATTTTAGATCTTATCTGCAACGAACTGAATAACGTAAATATAGCCGTTAGAGTAGGACTAGCCATTACACATCTTGCGTCAGCGAAGTGACAACCTGCAGAATCATCATTATATATAGGTTAGAGATAAGGATCAATTTGCATTTAAATTCGAGCGATACTTCCCTTCAAATCCTCATTCAAAGATCGGAACATGTATCTCTCTTCTCCTTCTCTCTTCATTTGCTTATTCTGAATTTCCGTTTCATGAAAATCTTAAGATTACATTGAAGCTATGATCCTCCCCTGCCAAGGATCACCAGAAGGATAGTCCCCTGAAAAGCCAAGGGATTGTAAAAAAATCCTTCATCTGAGCTCTGTCGCTTCACCGACCCGGAGATCGATCGGATCCGCCATTGCTTCCCGGAGGATGCTGTTTTCAGACCTTTTGATCCTTCCCTGAAGAGTGACTGTGTTTTCGACACTTGGGTTGCTTTTCTGGCCACTCCCTTCTAGATAGGATTCTCATACCCTTTCCCCACTTTCACCCAATCCTTCTTTGGACTCACCGACATGTGCTATATTCAGGCCATGCCGATGATGTGGAGGGTACTGTACACCTTAGAAAATATTATTGAGCAAGAGGGTATAGAGATAGGAATGTCTGAGCTGGCTGAGTTGTACAATCTTGTGAGCCATGGTTCACACCGTTTCCTGTTCAAACATAAGCCTGGTGATCCTCATCCAATCCTTAAGACCAAAAAGAATGATACCCACTGGAAAAACCGTTCTTCCTTGTTAGGAGGGATTCTATTCCAGACGGGAAAGATCTCCCCAAAAAGTGGACCACCCATGGTAGGATATAGGATCCTTATAGAAGGATCATAGGACAACTCTGTCTCTTTTAAGGATAACTGATCCTTTTCTGTCTTTTTGTGCAGCTATCTCAGTTTCTCATCTCATTCAGTCACCTGCAACAAAAGAAAGGATCGCTGCCTTTTGGAACCTTGATCCTGCTGTTAGAACATTCCAAGCCAAAACAAAGGATTCACAAGAAGTATCCTCTGGTTCAGTCACCATGTCAAGTAAGTATTCTCATTTATGTATAATTAAACATTTAAATAGATATAGAATAAGGATACTTATCTGTTATTTATCCTTTGTAGGTGCCGAAAAGTCTTCAAAATCAGCCTCCCGCTTCAGCGTCAGTGATCTTGACGCATTTGCCTCCTCCAGGTCCGGCAAGAAATGACTTGCTGCTAGTCCCAGCATCCCAATCCCTAAGGCTGTCAGCACCAAAGGCAAGGGTGCAAAGAAGAGGAAAACCGCTGACACTCTTGAAGGCCTACCTCTCCTCCAGCATCAGTTCGAGGAATACGTCTCTGAGGTAAGGATCCTTGATCCTTGAATCTGTTCTACCCGTATTGAGGATAACGGAACCTGATGCATGTCATTCTTTTACAGAAATTTGCTGAGATTCAAATGCTCATGGATTCCTATGCTGAAGAGGCTGAGCAAAAGGAGCTGGACTTCCAAAAGTTGTACCTGGCTAAGGATCAGACCATCTCTTCCCTCGAGAAAGATCTCAACTTGGTGAAAAAGCAGCTGGTCATGGCCCACATCACTGCTGATCAGGAGAAGGCTGAAGTGATGGAGGGTGCTAAGCTTTCCGCCACAATTGCTATGCTCAAGATTAAACTGCAGATGGCAAAGGAAGCTGAGGATCCTAGCTTTGACAGGACCACCTGGGACCAGGAAGGTTGGAAGGCCAAGCTGGCTGAGCTAGATGATGAAGAGGAGGCTGGAAAGGTCCTGATGATTGAAGCCAGTGGCAGCGGGGTGAAGGATCAGGCTGAGGATATAGAGGCTGGGGGTGATGGTGATGCAGCGAAGGTGTAGGCTGCAACAATGGGCGATGATGGATATTTCTAGACGTGGCCGGAGCCCATTTTTTATGGTTTGGTAGTTTTTTTGGTTGTTGATGTTTTTAGAACAACGGTTGGTTTGATGTTTTTAGAACAACGGTTGGTTTAAGGATCACTGATCCTTTAGACAATAGGTAGGATAACAAATGGTGGAGGGATCCTCTGTTTGGGGGATGAAGCCATTGTGATCCTGCCGTCTTTCTATTCCTGCACTTATTTAGAACTTATTATCATGGACACCCTTTACCTACCCCAGCGGACGGGCCACGGATTGCTGGTAGATGCTTGGGGTAGGTGATTTTGACAACCTTTAGAGGGTTAACCTTTTGCTAAATAAATAAAAGTTTAATCTTTTGGCTTATCATGTGTTATTACTTTTGTGAATACTTTATCTTTCAATTGTTATGATATACTTTGTTTGAATTCATAAGTTAAGAACAAAAGTTTGACAGATCATGTCAAAAAGTTTAGGATATGATCAAGGATCAAATATCCTATAATCAAAAAATTCAAAAAAGTGATATATTTTAAGGATCATGTATCCTGTTATCAAAGAATAAGGGTTAATAAGATAAATAAAGAATAAAATTAAGGTGATTAAGAATCATACCTTAGAATCCAAGTTAGGATCCTAAACCTTCAATACTTACAATCAGGATAACCAAAAGACAAACCTTAATAAAAGGTTAGGATCAAGGATCCTTAGTTGTTTAGCTTCAAAAACCTGAAATGTAACATAACTTGGGACTAAGCCAATATAAGAGAAGAGTTAGCAACTGGGGACAAGCCCAACAATCTGGGGACAAGCCCAATAAACTGGGGACAAGCCCGAAAAACTGGGGATAAGCCCAAAAAACTAGGGACAAGCCCAAAGGATCTTGTGTAAACTGGAGTATGGCCCTCACTGGCGACTATCCAAACTTAGTGACATGAAAAATGCTAAAACCTTAGCTAACGTGAAAACGTTAGAAACCTTAGGAACGGATGTATGGTACGTCTACCATTATACGTAGGATCCTGAATACAGCCAGTACAATGAAATTGTCAGCCCCTAAAGCGGGTACTGGTCCCATTGCCTTGAACTGCACAAGGATCATCGTGCGCTACTGGCGAAACTGGGGACATGCCCAAATACTGGGGACAATCCCAAAAGAACTGGGGACAAGCCCAAATAACTGGGGACAAGCCCAAATAACTGGGGACAAGCCCATAAAACTTAGGAGACTTCTGTGGATACTTGATCCTTTGCTAAGGATACATCAATCTTCTGCAAAACTCAGAACTAAGTAAAAGAAGGATAAAGGATCCAGGATCTAGGATCCTTCTCCTTGTATATAAGTAAATTAAAGAAGTGGATAAATTGAGGTTAGATCATTACCGGAATGAGGATCATTTATCCTCTAAGGATCCTTCATGAACATCGGACACGAAAATAGTTGAGGATCCTGGATCCTTATTACATGAAGTATCTCTTTAAGTGGACAACATTCCAAGCTCTTGGTAGCAAATCTCCTTCCATTGTTAATAATCGATATTCCCCCTTTCCTGCCTCAGCTTCAATAAGATAGGGACCTTCCCACTTAGGTGCTAACTTGCCATAAGCAGGATTGGTGGTATTTTGGAATGCTTTCCTCAACACCATATCGCCAATTTGAAACTTCCTGATCCTGACATTCTTGTTATAAGCTACGGCCATCCTTTGTTGGTAACTAGCCATTCTTATCCTTGCCAAATCCCTGAGTTCTTCTATGGTATCCAAGTCTTGAACCAAGTTTTTAGCATTTCCTTCAGGATCACGGATGCTTGTTCTTGCAGTAGGAACCACCATCTCTGTAGGGATCTTTGATTCTGCTCCAAACACTGAAGAAAATGGAGTTTGGCCAGTAGCATTCTTGGGAGTTGTTCTATAAGCCCATAGCACATAAGGTAACTCCTCTGCCCATTTTCCTTTCTTGGATCCAAGCTTCTTCTTCAAATTTTTGATGATGATCTTGTTGGATGATTCTGCTTGACCATTAGCTTATGGGTGGACTGGTGTTGACGTTATCATCTTAATCCCCCAGCTGTCACAAAAGTTAGTAGTTCTACTCCCAATAAATTGGGATCCATTATCACAAACAATTTCAGAAGGGATACCAAATCTAGTAATAATATTTCTTTTAATAAAGGATATCACTTCTTTTTCTCTGACCTGAGCAAAGGCTTCAGCCTCTATCCACTTGGAGAAGTAATCAGTCATGGCAAGCATGAACACTTTTCCTCCTGGTGCTTTGGGAAGTTTACCAACTATATCCATTCCCCATCTCATGAATGGCCAAGAAGAGGATATAGGATGTAGGAGCTCTGCTGGCTGATGAAGGATATTACTATGTCTCTGACAAGCATCACATTTCTTGGCATAATCCATAGCATCCTTCTTCATAGTAGGCCAATAATATCCTGTCCTAAGGATACTTGAGAACAATGCCCTGCCCCCAGTGTGGTTTCCACAATCTCCTTCATGAAAATCCTTTAGAACTTCTTGAATTTCAGGATCCTCTATGCACCTTAGATATGGACCTGCAAGAGATCGTTTATATAACATGTTATTCAATATTGTAAATTGAGATACCTTGATTTTGAAAGCCCTGGGGTTTTCTCCTGTAGGAATCTCTCCATGTTGTATATATCTCATAATTGGAAGGATCCATGATCCTGAATGAGATTGTGCATTATCACTGGGAACGATTGCAGAATCCTCTTCTATCTCCATAGCTATGTGATCCTCAATAGCAGGAGCCAAAATATGGATGATAGGAATTTTGATATCCTCTGGAATCTTTAAGGATGATCCAAGATTGGCTAATGCATCAACTTCTGCATTCTCTTCCCTAGGTACCTGTGTCAAACTAAATGAAACAAAAGAGAGTGCCAATTCCTTGACTATCTCTAGGTATTTGATTAGTCGTTCACCTTTAACAGCATAAGATCCATTAAAGTGATTAGTAATTAACAGTGAATCTACGTGTACCTCAAGATACCTGATCCTCATATGCTTGGCAATTTGCAAACCAGCTATCAAGGCCTCATATTCAGCCTCATTATTAGTAGTTTGAAACTCACAAGCTATTGAGTGGGGTATTATGTCCCCCTGTGGCGATTTTAGTAGTATTCCAAGTCCTGTTCCTTTGACATTAGAGGCTCCATCAGTGAAGAGTATCCAAGGATCCTTAGTCTCTTCAAGCTGATGAACTTCTAACTCAGCTTCTCTTTGTAAATCACTACTAAAATTTGCCACAAAGTTAGCTAAGGCTTGGGATTTGATGGCAGTACTTGGTTCATATCTTATATCATAAGCACTAAGCTTCACTACCCATTTAGCCATCCTTCCTGACATTTCAGGTTTCCTGAGAACATTCTTAATTAGAAAGTTATTTTGCTCTGGACTTGCTTCTATGCCTCTTTTTGTTACCATGTAACCTAGGAATTTGCCTGCTTTAACACCAAAGTGACACTTTGAAGGGTTCAATTTCATATTGAATTTTTCAAGGATATCAAATGCTTCCTCCAGGTCTCTAAGGTGATCCTCAGCTCTCTTGGACTTAACCACCATGTCATCTATATAGACTTCCATAGTGTGTCCTAAGTGATCCTTAAACATCATATTGACTAGCCTTTGATAAGTAGCACCTGCATTCCTTAGTCCAAATGGCATAGGAATATAACAATAGATACCAGTTGGGGTCATAAAGGCTGTATCCTCTTGATCAGATGGTTCCATCTGAATTTGTTGAAATCCAGATGAAGCATCCATAAAAGTCAACAACTCATGACCCGCGGTAGCATCCACCATGGAGTTAATGTGGGGTAATGGGAAAGGATCCTTGGGACATGCCTTGTTTAAATCAGTGAAATCAACACATACCCTCCACTTTTTGTTTTTCTTTTGAACAACAACCACATTGGCTAACCATCTTGGATACTTAACCTCTCTAATCATACCTGCTCGGAGCAGCTTATCTACCTCCTCCTGGATAATGACATTCCTCTCAGGTGCAAACTTCCTCCTCTTTTGATGTATGGGTTTGAATGACCTGTCAATGCCAAGCTTATGAGTAATTATATCTTTAGATATACCTGTCATGTCTTCATGCTTCCAGGCAAAGGTAGTTTTTCTCCTCTTGAGGAAGGATATCAAATCCTGTTCAATGTTGCTGAGGATCCCTGATCCTATGAAGACTTTGGATTCAGGATCATGAGGATCCATAAGGATATCTTTCACATCTTGTTCTCTCGCCTCCCGGACATCTCTTGGAGGATGCTTTAATTGCTATTGCTCCCTTGGTCTTGAGGCTGGCTTCATTGATGAGGTATAGCAATTCTTTGCTTCTTGTTGGTCACTCTCAATCTTTATCACTCCCCATGGACTAGGAAGCTTTACACACTGATGATATGTAGATGCAACTGCCTTCATGTCATGTATCCATGGCCTGCCAAGGATAACATTGCAACAAGATAAGCAATCTATAACTCAAAATTTTTGATAAGAATGAAGTCCTTCTATGTAGATGGGAAGCTTAATGTCCCCCAATGTATTCTTGGTTTCTCCACTGAATCCCACAAGAACTGAGGATCTTGGGACAATATCCGATTCAGGGATGTTCATTTTCTTGAGGACATCAAGCTGAATGATGTTTACTGAGCTTCCTCCATCTATCAAGATCCTGCGAACAAAATGATTAGATATAAATAAGGTAATAACAAGACCATCATGATGAGGATCCTGAACGTCGAAATGATCATTCTCAACAAAAGTTATAATTTTTTCTTGTGTAACAGTAGAGGTTCGGATGGGTCTATCCCCATTATCCATCTCGGTTTCCTTGGCATGTCTCTTGGCTACTGAAAAGGAAGTACCACAAATGTCTGATCCACCGGATATGAAGTTTATAACTTGTGCATCTGCCGGAGGAGCAGGAGCTCTTTCTGGAACCTTTTCAGGATCCTGGATCCTTGACTTTTTTCTTCCCAAAAGCTCCTTCAAGTGCCCTTTGCTTAACAAGTAACCAATCTCTTTTCTCAGTACAATACATTTTTCAGTGAGATGCCCAAAATCCTCATGATATGCACACCATTTGGATTTGTCTTTTGTTGCACCTGGCTTATCACTTTTTCTGGGCCATCTTGCTTTTTCACCTAGGTTCTGCATTGTAAGGATCAGTTCATTGTTATCAACAGAAAAGCAATATTCAGAAATTGGAGGATAATCTTCATCATCCTCTTCCTGTTCGACTGCATGCACGCTCTGATTATCAGATTTGTTGTAAGACTTGGACTTGTTCCTGAAGTAGGATCCTTGTTTTTCCTGCTTCGAGGATCCTGCCAGTCTTTCCTGGATCCTTTTATCATCCTCTAGTCGGATGAATCTAAGGGCCATGGTTCTCACTTCATCAAGGTTCCTGCAAGGGGTCATGACAAGATCATCATAGAATAATGAATCCCTAAGTAAACCCATTTTGAAGGCTTCTACAGTCATAGCAATATCCAAATTGGGAATATCCAAGGATTCTTTACTAAACTTAGCGATATAGTCTCTAAGTGATTCATTTTGAACTTGTGTTACCCTATATAGATCACTAGTTAAACGTTCAAATTTTCTGCTACATGAGAATTGGCTATTAAACAGATTAACTAGATTAGCAAATGAAGTAACAGAGTAAGGGGGAAGACTTAGCAGCCATTTAAGAGTTGATCCTGTCAGTGTGGATCCGAAACCCTTGCATAGACATGCTTCTTTTAACCTCTCAGGAATTGGATTGATCTCCATCCTTTCTCTGTATTGAGCTACATGCTCTTCAGGATCCGTTGAACCATCATATAGCTTCATGGTTGGTATTTGGAACCTCTTTGGAATTTCTACATCACAAATGGGTGGTGCAAAACGAGATATCATGTGGCTTCCATCTGCAATTTCAGGAATGGGCTTAACCACTCCTGGAACGCTGGATATCATATCCTTCAGTTTCTGTAATTCCCTAGCCATAGCTTGATTGATACGTGTATCCTGCACAAAGCAATGGTTAGTGTTATAAGAATTATTCAAAGTGTTACCTCCTAAAGGATTCAAGTTTGGAATTCCAGATGTGAATCCATATTGACGGGATTCTGGTACGTCTGATGGACCAGAAGAAGCAATGGTCTGCATTGGAATGAAGTCTCCTAGATGGACATCTGTACTTCCGGGTTGCACACTTCTTAAGAATACTTGATCCTGGAAGATGTTGGATCCCTGAACCTGGGAGGATCCTTGAACCTGAAAGGAGGATCCTTGAAGCTGAGAGGATCCTTGAACCTGGGAGGATCCTTGAAGCTGAGAGGATCCTTGAACCTGGGAGGATCCTTGAACCGTATGCGTCCCCATATATCCTCCTGAGCTAACGAAGGATCCCTGATGCTGGATGGAGGATCCTAAAGGCTGGAAGTGGGACCCTAAAGCCTGACTCATAGTTGTTGATCCATAACGCCTTCCCAATGGTCCACTCTGGTACTGGATATCCGGAGCTGCAGATTGCAGGGCGGTTATAGCTGGAGTGTCGAAATCCAGTGATCTAGGCACCAACGGAGAGTGATCCTCTGCTGATCTCTTCAATTTCTTGATGTCATCAATCTCTCGAAGGATCCTGTCATTAGTTTTGTCTTGCTGCTGCATGTAATCCCTCATATGCAAAATCAAAGAATAAAGATCACTGTTAGAAGGACTAGAAGAATCAGCAGAAGTTGGTGGTTTTGAGAAAACGGGGCTTTGTTTTTTCGCAGCATTCTCAGCATTCTTCTGGGATCCAAAAGGTGGTGGAGGCAAAGGTGGAATGTCCTGTGAAGAAGTGACTGCCGGCATAGAGCTTGAAGTGTTCTTTACTGAAGAAGCCATATGGTTGAAGATAATGAACCGAAATGAACACAACGAATAAAATTTTTCAGAAATGAAGCACCAATTGCCCCACGGTGGGCGCCAAACTGTTTTGGTCAAAAATCAGACTAGGATAATGCAACAAAATCTTCTTTTGTGAGGTATGATGCTTGAATCAATGAACAAATGAATAAACAACTTGTAAATGAAATGAACAAGTGACACAAGGATTTATACAAGGAAAAAACCCTTGATCAAGATATGATCACCGGCATAAAAAACCTCGGGTGATGGAAACTACCGATCACAAACTATAATTAAACAAATGATGGTTACAACTCGAGATGATAACAAGCTTGTTACAAGGATCACTAGTGTGCAAAATGTATGAAATCGCCAATGTATTGCAGAGAGCTTGCGAGAGTGTGTGTGTTCGCTAATTGTTCTAATTCAAGCTTGTCATCCCCTTTTAAAAATAGAAATAATCCAAATAACAAACTATCCGCCAAATGTGCAAGCTACCCACGACTTCTATAACGGTCATTCTAGCCATGCACGTGCAGAATATTAAAGCATATTCCCCAGGAATATCGATAAGACCAAGTCCCACTCGTTCCTTCCTGCAAAACAAGCTTAAATATAATGGAAACAGCCGTTAGTGTTAGGATAACAATGAGGATCCTGGATCCTTAAATCTGCAACGTCTTCTAAGGATCCTTAACTCAAACAGAATTGAGGATCCGTGATCCTAGCTGCACTTGTGGATCCGTGATCCTTAGTTATAGAAAATCTATCCCTAACAGTTTAATAGTTCAAATAGTTCACATAGATCAAATAGTTCCAATGGTTCAAACAGTTCAAATAGTTCACATAGGTCACATAGTTTCAGTGGTTCAATAGTTCACATAGATCAATAGTTTAAGTGGTTCAATAGTTCACATAGTTCCAGTGGTTCAAGTAGTTCACATAGTTCCAGTGGTTCAATAGTTCACATAGATCAATAGTTCCAGTGGTTCAATAATTCAAATAAATTAAATCGTTGTGTTTAATATAAACCATAACACTCGTTTTAGGAAACTCGAAATCGTTTAGCACATATGAATCACCCCAAAACATTTGAAAACAGTAAAAGAGGAGAACTATGTACTCACTTGAGATTGCAAGGTATCCTCGATTAAAGTGAACTAACAAGCTTGGGCAATCAAGGAATCAAGTGGCACCTAGTATCGGATCACTATGTTAATAAATCGACACCTAAATCGGAAGATCGGGTAGAATAAGGTTTTGTAAACCAAATGAGTGTTGGAACTCAAGTGATATGGTTTAACAAAGCCTACATTCTAAATTGGAACTTATCCTAAGTGCTTACGACCCGTTACGACCCACTAAGGTAACATATGCCACTTTAACGTGTCGTTCGCGCGAACGCGCATTCGAGACGTCTAACTAGTCCTATGACAAGTATTATATGACCTAACGTATTTAAATATGTTGCATAATCAGTTTAAGTGACAAAATTTAGGTTACATATGCTTATATACCAATTATGCATGAAAAGGGCATTTTGGTCATTTACCTAAGGCATATAAACTACCTATCATACAACTAATTAAACTAAGTGACCATAAGGTATAACCTCAGAAGGTTATTCCCTATACAACTATGGTCACAATACATGCTTGGTCGGATCCTAACGATCGACCAAACGGGGTGGGTTCGAAAGTCTAAGCGGTTGTTAAGACCGTGTATCTTACGACCCTATATAAGCACTAAACTAAAAGTGACGAGTTAAACATGTTAAAACATGTTTAACTAAGTTAGAAAACAAGTTTGATATCAAAACAAAGTGTTTTGATACCCAAAGATAGCTTCGTTTCAAAATTCGCATAAACACGTATTTTGACCGAAACTTTGACTCATCACTTCGACTAATCAACGTGGTAATCAGTAGGTATAGTCACAAGGGACTATGGCCATCGTGATTATGCTCACGTTGGAAAGTTCAAACGAACTTTGTGTTGACCAAAGACTGGTCAAAGCAGAAAGTTAAACACTGTTTGACTTTCACGCTTGAAAAGTAATAAAAGCATGAAAGAAACTTACAAAAGGTCCAAGCAAAGAAGAATTTGATCTAAAATACTCAGGTATGAAGCTAAGGCTTCAACTTAGAGCAAATTAGAGCAAATGTGTGAAGAATGAAGTGAAATCAAGTGGGTATTTATAGATTTCTAAGAAGCGTTAGGATCGTTTCTAGAAAATTGAGCTTTAATCTGGACCGTACAAGTAAGGCACACTGATTTGGGATACTAGGGGTGTCCAAAACCAGCATACGGTATTGAGAAAGTTACACAAAAGACCCTGAAAATCAAGCTGGTTGTCAAAAATGGAGTTTCTGCCCAGCTTGGGCCATCGCGTGCCACCACAGCAAAGCCCCTTGGCTGTGGCGCGATGCCACCACACACCAGTACTAGAAACTTTCAATTTTTGACAGTTTTGGTCCCTGCAGCATGTTTAAGTCGTTTTCGATGCGTTTAAACCCTGTTAACCCATTTTTAAGGCTCTAAAAGGATGTTAAAGCATAGGGGACTTGAAACATGCTTGCATTTATCTCGGATGTCGGTTCGTTTGGTCGTACGGTTGCGTTATTCGGTTAATTACGACGAAACACGAATGGACGCGAAAAACGATCCAAATTACGCGACAAATGGTATTTTTGCATTCTAATCACTAAAATAAAATATTTTAATGATTAAATTTTTTTTTTGGATATCCGGATATGTTCAGAACATAAGATATGCGCGAAAATACAAACTTATGCACTGTTTGACGCTTTTAGTCCCTGTTTGATCAAAAAGTTTATTTTCGCATACCGAACCCCTCAAAGCTTATTTCTAAGCTATCTAAAGGATATTTATGGTATGTTTAGCTTATGATCAAGTTCCGGAATGTTTGTTATCATACGAATCGATATACTTTCGTAGTTTGACGCAAATAGTCCCTACGAGCGAATAAACTTGTTTTCGACACACCAAACCATCCAAAACTTATTTCTAAGTTATGTAAAGGTTATTTAAGGTATGTTAAGCCTATGTAACTATTCCGGAGTGTTTATCGCATTAAAATGATTACGTTTACGCATCAGTTCGCGTATAACTTTCTAGAAAGCGATTTAAAGCTTGAAATCGAACAAGAATTGATATGTGCAAATGATGCACATATTTATACAAATCCCAAGTATGAAACACAATATTTCATTGGTTTTGTCTTTATATGATGGTTAAAGAGGCACAGATGTCACAGTCTCCCTACTTTAGGAAATTTCATCCCGAAATTTATTCATAGGAGTCTGTCTGTAACATTGTGTTAAACAATCGTCTTGTAGGGAATCTAGGGCGTCATCTATTTGCATAGAGTAACCCATCAGGGATTTCCATGCAAGGCGTAACTTTACTGTTCCCTAGTGGGTGCTTCCTTAGATAAAGTAGGAAGTGGGAACGAGTAATTTGATTAATAGCATAGATCAACTAACCAGTAGTTCTGTGGGTATCCTTTAAGAATCTAACTATTAAGAAAGATCTTGTAAGGATTTGTATTTCATATCTGCAGTGGATATTCTTCAGAAGCGAGAATGAATGGATGATTCATTTTCCTCAATGGATACTTCGTCAGAAGTGGAAATGAAGGATTATTGAATAAGATATTCATTTCCCCGATGGATACTTCTTCAGGAGTGAATATGAATGGATGATTCAAAGTGAAAATGAATGGATAATTCATTTTCCTCAGTGGATACTTCATTAGAAGGGGAATGGATTTATTTATTTTCCTCAGTGGATATTTCCTCAGAAGTGAAAATGAACGGATGGTTCATATTCCTCAGTGGGTACTTCATTAGAAACGAAAATGACAGAATTAACGCTAGATTATTCATTCCCTTAGCGGGTATTTCTTTTGAAATGAAGATGAATGATCAATTCATTTTCCTCAGTGGGTATTTCGTCAGAAATGGAATGAATTTATTCATTTTCCTCAGTGGGTATTTCTTAAAAAGTGAAAATGAACGGATGGTTTATCTTCCTCAGTGGGTACTTTATCAGAAATGAAAATGAATTTGTTCATTTCCCTCAATGGATATTTCTCAGAAGCGAAAATGAATGGATAATTCATTTTTCTCAGGGGGTGCTTCATATGAAATGAAAATGAACACGGTTCACGAATAGATTATTCATTTCCCTCAGCGGGTATTTCTTTCAGAATTGAAAAATGAATAGCTAGTTCATTTTTCCTCAGCGGGTACTTCATCAGAAATGGAAATGAATAGAGTTAACTTTTGTTTCTTGTTTAAGTTGATACATGACAAAACTTGCTATGGTTTATGTGCACTAAATTCCATAATTATGTATGCATCCATAATTAAGTAATTCCTTGCACAGTCCGCACAGTTTGTTTTATAATGTGCATGGGATAGAATTTGTTGAACAATCTTGAGATAACTTTGATTAGGTCGATACAAAAACACATAAGCACATAATTGTTCACTTAGTTATTAATTCGTTATCAGTTTGTTATTAATTGTTATTAGCTTGTTGTTGATTTGTACATGGGTACTCAAAGTACACCAGGAATCCAGTCAATGGTCTTCAACATCCTCAAGAATCTTTCTGTAAAGATAGGATGATTTTATAAGAATTTGATTTCGTTTACAAGGAACCGTAAAATTCGAATTAAAGCATACAAAGAATCCAATTAAGGACTTTGATTTTGCGCTTCAAACATCTTCAAGGAACTAACTATGAAGAAGATCCTATAAGGATTTTAGAATTCGTATAGCGGGAAGAGTTTAGGAATCTTGTACTAGGTATGCTATGACAACATACGAAGCATAGTGTTTATGAAATCAAGGTTCTAGATATGCTAAGACAACATATGAAGCAAACGGATCCTTGAGATCATTGTGCTAAGTATGCTAAGTCAGCGTACGTAGCAGGGTGTTCTTGAAAATTGCGCGCTACGTATGTTAAGGCAACATATGAGCAAATTTTTTTTTTGAGAGCTATGCTTGGGATCGTTAAAAATATGTTTTTGAAAACCTTTTTGTAATGTTTTTGAAATCATGCACTAAGTATATTAGGCAAACATTTTGATGAAATGCTTTAAAAACCATGTGAGATGATTTTGAAAACATGTATGAGGTTTTTGAAAACATGCATAATCTTTTGAAATCGTATGCTGTGTAAAATATTGTGAAGTCGGGAGGACATGATATGTAAGACCAATCAAGGGATTACGGAAGTACCCTTGGGTATCCAATTAAGGATTTGAAGTGATACTTTGGGTATCCGTTCAGGGTTGTAACTTGCACCTTGTACTTTGTTTCTTATAAGAAACGAGTACTTAGGATTTTCAAGTGATCACAAAATGGAAGAACTACGAGAGTGGTTTGTTTTGCAAGGAACACTGTTCCTTGATCGTCGGTATTGTAGGGGATATGTCGTTCATACATGTAACCACAGTTGTTTTTGTACATCGCAATGCAAATAAAGATTTATTTATAAACAAAAAATATTTGTTTCATTGTTATAGGATTACAAACGGAAAGTAATACATAAAGTTCGATTGATTCAAAACAGCGTCGTCTTCCAGTCAGTCGAAATGCTCATCCATGTGTTGGATTTGCATTAGCAAGCTTTGGGCAATTATTTCGAAAATGGCCCATCTCACCACAGTTGTAGCAAGAACCTGGTGGAAAACGAGCTTGTGCTGGGTTGTTATCAGCTTGATTTGGTGCAGCTACAGCTCGACAAAAAACTATCTGTATGACGTGTAAGACCACAATTTAGGCATTTGAGGCATTTCACACTAGCATGATGATGAAGGTTACATTGGTTGCACAAAGGTGTAGTTCCGTTGTATGGCTTCTTAGCAGGGGGTTGAGCTGGTTGGTTAGGGACAGCTTGGTCATTTTAAGCAACCACGGCGAAGTTCTGGAAAGCCTTTTGCTTCTTTGACTTCTTGGAGGATTCCGTCTGCTTATCCTTTGGTTTCGTTTCATCGGTTGGTTTCTTGTCGCCTTTTCGGAAAAGTTTACCTTTCCTGATCTGAGATTCAGTCAGGGTAGCGGATAGCTCAATGGACTGTCTAACTGTAGTAGGGTTGCTACCAGTAACAATGTCTTGTACTGAGTCAGGGAGGCCATCAATATACTTTTCAATTGCCTTATCCAATGGCGTAACCATGGTCGGGTATAACAGACTTAGCTTCTCATAACGGTCCGTGTAGGCTCGATGCTCCCCGCTATCTTGCTTAAGATCGTAGAATTTGTAACACCTCATAAAATCACGTCCAATGATGTATTGACACGTGTAATAAACCTAATAAAGTCAAACGTTGAATTTAAAGGACTAATTTTTCGAAAAGTCGAAAACTTTGATTATGAAAGAACTGGAAGTGTTATCATGCTTAAAATAAGTCTCTGAATAACCCTTTATGGTAATTATATTCACAAATGAGCCACTCATTGATCAAGAGTAGCCGTTTGCATAATTAATTGAAAGTTTGTACGATGAAGGGTTAAAAGCGTCAACATGTTAATTCTTACCTCTGAGTGACCTTTTACAAACCCGAAGCATCGTGATGTTTAATAATACTCTCAAGAATGCCTAATATGGATTATATAAGGCGTCGATGCTATTAAACGATGATATGCGCAAGTTTGCGCATTAGAGGGACTCTTTGCGTCAAACTGCAAAAGTATACTGATTCGTATGGTATCAAACCTTCCGAAAAATGATCATAAGTTAAACATGCCCTAAATATCCTTTATATAGCTTAGAAATAGGCTCTGAGGTGTTTGGTGCGCAAAAATAAACTTATTTGATCAAAAGGGACTAAAAGCGTCAAAAAGTGCATAAGTTTGTATTTTCGCGCGTATCTTACGTTCTGAATATATCCGGACATCCAAAAATTTATGTAATCATTAAAATATTTTATTTTACTGATTAGCATGATAAAATTCCATTCGTCGTGTAATTTGAATCGTTTTTTGCGTCTGTTCGTGTTTCGTCGTAATTAGCCGAACAACGCAGTCGTACGGCCAAATGAACCGACATCTGAGATGTTTTTGAGCATATTTCATGTTCCCTATACTTTAACTTCATTTTAGAGCCTTGAAATGGGGTTAATGGGGTTTAAACGCATCGAAAATGGCTCAAAAGTGTTGCAGGACCAAACTTGTCATTTTTGAAACTTTCTGGAAGCTGGTTCATGGTGGCGATGCGCCACCACCATAGTGTTTTGCCATGGCGCGACGCCACCGCCTCATCTGGGCAGAAACTTCATTTTTGAACCCATGTTGAATTTCAGGGGCCTAAGTGTAACTTTTCTTAATACAGTGTGATGGTTTTGGACACCTGTTGGTGCACAATGTCTGTCGCCTACATCATCAGTCTAGGTCGTGTCATGTAATAGTTTAAGTGTTAGAAAGTTAAGTTTATTTGTAATTGTGCCAGTTCGCACGAACTGAGAAATGGATAGTCAGGTCGGACGAACTGGGGGATGTCAGTTCCTGCGAAGTGGATGTAAGTGCTCGTGCGAACTGGTGATGCCTATAAATAGGCTGGTGTTGTTTTTCATTTGTAACTTTTCAGAGAATCTTACCATGAAGTGTTGATGAATTCTCTCCGTACCTAAACGTTTATAATCAATGGAAAACGTGTTTAAAGTGACTTTCTACTCTTCTACTCCTATTCTAACACTGATTCAAGGTTTCTAGTCTGCTTCCGCCTTTCTAGTAACCAGATCTGACTCAGATTGACTCGTATTGGTCGATTCATCGATCCTACAAGTGGTATCAGAGCTCAGGATGAGTCAAATCTTTTGATATCAGTGTTTTGAATGGTTTAGAACTCTAAACTTCTACTCTTTCTTGGATTTTTGGACGAATTCACGGACAAAATGGACTGAATTTTGGATATTGTGTGTAAAACATTATTTTAAACAATCCTACAAAGTTATAGATCATAAATCGAATTAAACTGATCAAAAATGTCAAAAATGTTCAGTTCGTGTGAAAATGATGCTCAGTTCGTGTGAAATGTGCCAGGTCGTTTGAAAACTTGTCAAACCGTTTGAAAATTTTTGTCCAGTTCGTACGAATTGGATCAGTCCGCACGGCTTGGGTGATCAGGTCTCATCACTTCGCACGAAGTGTGTGTCCAGATCGTGTGAACTCGTCAGTTCGCACGAGCAGAAGTTTCTTTTAACAATTTGTTGTCACCTCGCATGGATTGGAAGTCCAGTTCGTTTGAAATTTCCAGTTCGTTCGAAACATATCAGTTTGTTTGAAAGTCAGTTCGTTTGAAGTCCAGAAAGTGTGAAAGTTAGTTCGCTTGAAAGTCAAAGTTTTCAAAAATTAAAAATTTTTCGAAACAGTTTTCAAAGGTAAAAAATGGATAATCAAGAGTTTTACAATGCGTTTTTCGAAGGAGGTATGACTGTTCAAACTCCGGCAAGTATAACCCAGAATATGAACTTGGAGAATGAGCTCGGAACCATGCAAAAACCACCGAAACTGCTTAACATTGAAGATTATTCGGGGTGGCAAGATAGGTTTCGCACGTGGGTTCAGGCGAATCATCTCGAATGTTGGTTGAAAGTTGAAACGAAATATGTTGTTCCTGTGAATGATGCTGGTATTCCGAAAACACTTAACTCGTTAACTCTAGCTGAAGCAGAAAGTTTTAAAGCCGAGAAGAAGATGGTCAGTATATTGCAACAGACAATTAAGGAAGATATTTTGGTACTGTTACAACATCAGAATGACGCGCAATCTATTTGGAACTCGCTTAAAGTCAAATTTCTTGGAAGTGCTGCAATGATCAAAAGCAAAAAGGCACTACTGAAAAAAGAATTCGACATTTTTACTTCTATCAGTGGAGAATCAACGAAAGAATTGATTGAGAGGTACTTTCACTTGGTAGTGGAGATGAAGCGTTTGGGTATAGATAAAACAGACGAAGAGTTGGTTGATAAGTTGGCTGACTCACTACCACAAGAAGTGTGGGGTACGTTCTTAATGGTTTTGAAGAACAACTTGGAATACCTGGGTTTTAATTTGAGTACGTTTATCGAGAGAATTGAAGCTCAAGAGCTTGAAATGAGGAAGATGAGTAAAATGAAATCTGCAAACGTATAGCAAGACGTTCAGCTTTACTACAAAGGAAGCTCATCTGCCACATCTACTCCGAGTCCAAAGATTCAAACGGCATTCAGTGCAGATTCTTCATCGGGAGTAACTCAAAGCACGCCCAACAACAACTTCTCATCGTTTCCAAATTACGAACCGAATCCTAAGGTTCAGAGTTTTCAAGAGCAGGCTTCGCCTCAAAGTTCGTCAAGTTCAAACAATATAGTCATGGGATACTGTGCAATATCAATGTTAATATAAAAAACGATCAAGATTTTACTGAGACAGCCATAAAGCAGCATATAGCACTTCTAGCTTCCGTACTTGAGTCTTACGAGAGTCTAGTAGCCGGACATATTGGTAACCCAGACATGACAAAAAAAGATTACGATCAAATTGATCCAGAGGAACTAGAACTCATCGACATCAAATGGGGTATGGCGAGCATTGTGAGAAGAGCTATAAGGTTCATGGAAATTACGGGAAGAAGTAGTCTCACAGGTCCTGATCCGAAACTTGGATTCGACAAATCAAAGGTGACTTGCTTCAAGTGTAAAGAAAAAGGGCACTTCAAGCGTGAATGCCCGAACAGAGAAGTCAACAACCATCAGAATCCATTTGCCAATGACTATTACCGACATGCCATTTATCATAAAAACAGTCAAACACCATTCAATCCAAGACCTCAAATCGAGAACAGTCCATCCAAAACAGAAAAAGCTCTTTTGGTGAATCAAGATGATGAAAAGATTACAGAAGGCTTCAGTTAGGATAAGTACATTCCAGGAGGGGGTCTTGCAATGATGGCTGAAATTACTGAAGAGCCGGATGTTTCTGAAGTTGAAGAAGTTAGTGAAGTAATGACTGAAGAAAGTTATGCTGAACTAGAAGAGGCAGCAGCAGCGGTCTACTATTATCAGTCTGAACAGGAGGTTATTGCTAATACATTTAAATCTATAATGCCTTCTAATGTGTTTGATTCTTTTGCAGGTTTCTTTGGAGAACCGACTACGGGTTTTTGCCCACAGTACGAAGTTGAAAAAACTCCGGTTCAAGAGATCATTGATGTTTCAAAGGAAATGAATGAAGAGACTTTGAAAGAAATTACAGACAAAGCTCTTATGGTCAAGCTGCAAGAGGTAGAACAAACTAAAACACCTTCTGATAACAATGAGACCAAAGATGCAACTCAAGAGTCAGTTTCAGTTGAAAAGGAGTCAAATGAGTAGTCCGAGTCCGATGAAAAATCAGAAAATGTGAAGTCCGTGTTCAATGGCAAATCAGAAAATGTGAAGTCCGAATCCAGAGAGAAGTCCGAGTCTGAGTCCGAAAAGTTTGGTAAACCAGAAAGTAAAAATGACAAACAAGAAAAGGTTTTTGAAAAAGTTGATCCAATTCCTGAAACGCCATGCAAAAACTGTTTAAAACCATGCATGGATTGTCTTGAAAAAGACAAACAGTTTCAAGAGTTGAAAAAGTTTCATGACAAATTAAAATTTGATTTTAATGATGTTAAAGAAGCTTATGACACTCTGTCACGATCAATTAAAGCAATTCACACTGAGAATAAAGAAAATGATAAAGTTGTTAATTTTCTCAAAGCTACGGTCATGGATAAGCAAATATCGATAAACATGCATCTGGACACAATCGCATCTCTAAAGAAGGAACTTGAACTGATGAGAATTGAGACAGAAAGAGTAGACAAAAAGTTGATCAGTTATCTTTCATTATCATATGTGATTGATCAGATTGTCCCTCAACAAGCTGATTTAAAAAATGTTCCACCCCCAATGTGGAATCATTATTCTCATAAATATCCAGACGGGGTGGAAGAGGCATTGAATCTCAAACTGAGAACATAGGAGAATGAATTACCGGAGAACATAGATGTTACATTTTCTCCGTCTGAAACCGACAACGAGTCACAACTGGTCAAAACAGTTGTAGACAAAGTGTTGGATGAAGAGAGTGGTAACTCTGATTTCGAAACGATTAAAACTCATTTTGAGAATTCCAGTTCAGATTCTGAAGATGACGGAAACTTTCTTGATAAGTTCATACCAAAATCAGATAAAGTTTCAGATGACGATTCGATCATTGTGGTTCACACAATGACCGGAACTGACAAACTATATACTGATTTTGAGTATCCGATTCAGAATGCGAACCTGGAAAATGTTGAAAAAGTTTTCAAACTTGTGGAAATTAACATCTCAGAAGTTAACAACAACTCGTTTCTTTCAAAACCGAAAAAATCTTTTGTTAAAAAACAACCGACAAACAACCCGGGAAAGAAAAACGAAAGGGTGGGTAACAATGGTAACAAAAGACATGGCAATAATTTCAAGAAGAAAGGTGTTGGTTTTGAGAAGAACATGGCTAAGAAAGAAGTTAAGCCAAAAGAAAAATTGAGTGAAGTGTTTGTGGCTGGTAATAACACAGAAGTCGAAAAGGATTATATCTTTAGTTAGAAAGCAATTGACGATTTTATTGCGGCCAAAAAAATAAGAGATGAGACCAACAGATCCACTTTTGTTGAATATGACAAAAGAATCTGTTATTGCTGCAATGAAATTAGTCACATGGCCAAACAATGTGTCAAAAATATAATAAAACCAGTTTTCCAAAAACCAAAACCAAAAACTTCAAATGATGTTAAGGGAAAATCACCTATGGTATCCCCCGTGCGTATTCTGAAACGCGGTGAATCTTTGAAGTCTGAGGACAAATCAAAATAAACTTTTGAGATTGGTGAATCTTCAAAGTCACAAAAGACTTCAAAGGTTTATCCTAAAACAAAGACTTCCCAAAGTCAATCATGGGTGGAGAAACCTAAACAATCTTTTGAGGAGAAGAAAATGGAAGAGGTTTTAAAATCTGAACCGAAAATTTGTGCAACCACTGATGAGAAAATTGAGTTTGAGTTAGACAAATTGATTGAAGAATTCCCACCTATCAAGGAAGGAACTCTAAAATCAAAACCAGAACCTGAAGTTCCAAATGTTGTTTTTAACATTCCAAAAGTTGACAAAGTAGCTCATGATATTGTTTTTGGTAGTATACCAAATGTTGAAAAATCTTGGGTATCGTTGTTTAAGTAAATGTCTTTTGATGTGTGCAGGGGCTTCCAAGGTTTATCATTTCTAAGTGGATAATGGATAGAGGCGCCTCAAGGCACATGACAGGAATGTTAGCACTGCTATACGACGTCAAATCAATCAATGGAGGTTATGTCGGGTTTGCTGGAACTCAAGGTGGAAGAATAGTTAGTGAATGAATTCTTACTAATGGGGTTATGTCATTCGAGAAAGTGAATTACATTTCTGAATTAGAAAGCAATCTGTTAAGCATCTCGCAGATCTGTGACAAGTTGTTCACTGTTCATTTCACAAAAGATGAATGTCTTATTCTGAAACCAAGCTTTAAGATACCGGAAGAAATGGTGTTGATGCACGCTCCTCGTGAAAACGATCTCTATATACTAGACATGAGCGTTGCAACGACATATAAGAAGGCTCAATGTTTTATGAGTAAAACGAAAGCGACGGAAAAAGAATCCATCATGTGGCATCGTAAAATGGGGCATATTCACTTGAGGAAAATGAACTTTTTAGTTCATAATGATCTTGTTGAAGGTGTTAATGTGAAAAGCTTCCATCTAAATGATGACTGTGTTGAATGTAAGAAAGGGAAGCAGACGAAAAAATCACACCCGAAAAAGCTCTTGAACTCCATCAGATTACCGCTCGAAAGACTCCATATGGATCTTTTCGGTCCGGTAAATGTGAAAAGCATAAGTGGAGATCTATACTGTATAGTTGTTACTGATGACTTTACAAGATTTTCCTGGGTGAATTTTCTAGAAAGAAAAGATGAAACGTTTGATTTCTTGATGACGCTATTAAAAAAGCTGGAAAATGTCTACAAACTTCCGATCAGATGTATTAGAAGCGACAATGGCATGGAATTCAAGAACAACCGTATGCTCGAATTCTGCAACGATAAGGGTATTCTTCATGAATTCAGCGCACCGTATACTCCTCAACAAAACGGTGTCGCATAACGGAAAAATCGTACGTTGATCGAAACAGCTCGTACCATGTTAGCAGATTCGAAGTTACCGGTATATTTTTTGAGTGAAGCGGTTGCCACGACATGTTACACACTCAATCGGGTTCTTATGGGGAAGAAGCTCAAGAAAACTTGTTTTGAATTGCTACGTTTTTACAAACCGAATCTGAAATTTTTAGAACCATTTGGATCACCATGCACATTCATTGATCCCGACGGTAAATTTGGTGCAAAAGCTAATGAAGGTTTTTTTTTTGTAGGATATGCTAGTCCGTTGAAGAGAGTATTTGTTCCATGCTTGGGGAAGATCATACAAGTTCAACACGTTGACTGTCAAAGGTTTACTGTTCCAAATCAACTTCCCGGAAACAGGTTGTTATTTGATTACGATAATCTCTAGGAGTCATTCCATCTACCGACAGAGCCGAATGAAGAGGAACTTGCATTCTTATACCAACAACAGCAGTCTCTTTCACAAGAACAAGTGTCAAGACCGTTGGTAGTTTCCTCGCCCACCGTGGGTTCTAATGATCATGAGGCTGGTCCTAGTGGAACTACACACGTAACCCCAGAAGAAACAGCTCCAATATTTGACCAATCTGACGACTCAGAATCGGAAAACGATTCGATTTATGATGAGGAACCAAATATTGCGTCTTCAAATGCTGTTGATCACACGGGTGATCAGAATATAACAAATTTGCAATAAGAAGTGAGCGTACCGGATACACTCATGCCAAGAACCTTATCTTATCATCCCTCAGAGCAAATCATTGGTAACCTTCAAAGCAGAGTCAAAACCCGCGATCAAATCAACAAAGGGCTTACATGTTTTTACTCATCTGTAGCTCCTTTACAAGTAGACTTCTCATTTAAATGTTTTATTTCGCAGGTAGAGCCGAAAACATATAAGGAAGCATTGACCGAAAAGAGTTGGGTAAATGCAATGCAAGAGGAGTTGCAACAATTTGAAAAGCTTGGAGTGTGGAGGTTGGTTGATCTCCCAGAAGATCAGAAGCTGATCAAGACCAAGTGGGTCTTCAAATGTAAAAAAGATGATAGAGGGGTTATTGTAAGGAACAAAGCACAGTTGGTAGTCCAAGGTTTTAGTCAGCAAGAAGGGATTGACTTTACTGAAGGATATGCTCCCGTTGCTCGACTTGAGGCAATTAGGATCTTCTTGGCATTCGCGTCATGGAAGGGATTCAAGGTCTACCAACTGGATGTCAAATCTGTATTCCTTTACGGAAAGATTAAAGAAGAAGTGTACGTCAGACAACCACTGGGTTTTACCGATCCAGTACACAAGAACAAGGTGTATCTACTCGAAAAGGCGTTATACGGATTACACCAGGCCCCGAGAGCCTGGTACGAGACGCTTTCCTAGCATCTACTGACCAACGGGTTCACCAGAGGGACTGTCGATAGTACCCTGTTCACAAAAGAGGTTGCAGGACATCTACTCATCATGCAGATATGCGTTGATGATATAATTTTTGGATCAACGAACGACGAGTTGTGCAAAGAGTTTGAGAAGGTCATGAAGAAGAAGTTTGAAATGAGTTCAATGGGGGAGATGAAGTTCTTTCTCGGGCTTCAAGTTGAGCAACTGCCCGATGGAATCTTCATACACCAAACCGAATATGTGAATGATGTGTTGGACAAATTCAATATGTCCGAATTATCTCCCATATCAACCCCCTGGCTACAAATCATGGCATATGTCCGGATGAAAGTGGTGACAAAGTGGATGAAACGCTTTATCGGTCAATCATAGGATCGCTTATGTATCTGATAGCGTCACGACCGGACATCATGTATCCAACCTGCCTCTATGCCCGGTACCAGTCAAGTCCCAGAGCATCCCACATGACGATAGTGAAGAGGATCTTACGGTATCTCAAAGGTTGCCCAAGCACCGGCTTATGGTATCCCCGATCCGGTGACTTCTCTCTAACTGGATACTCTGACTCTGACTTCGGGTCCTATAAGTTAATTGCTAAGTCCACAACTGCTGGTTGTCAGTTCTTCGGAACTCAGCTAATCACTTGGCAGTGCAAGAAACAGACCACAATCGCTCTCTCAACTTGTGAGGCTGAATACGTTTCAGCTTCCAGCTGTTGTTCCCAGATTCTCTGGATTCAACAACAAATGAGGGACTATGGTTTGCAATTCTTAGACACGCCAATTTATGTGGACAATGAGGCGGCCATTAATATTACTAAAAATCCGGTTCAACACTCTAAAACTAAACATATTGAGATTCGACATCATTTTATTCGTGATTTCTACGAGAAAAAATTGATTCGAATTGATTATATACACACCGATGATCCGAGAGCTAATTTTTACACAAAACCCTTTGATAAAACAAGATTTAATTATCTTTTGAAATTGAACGGGTTAAAGAATTTGTTTTCTGGGAGGGTGGTAGAGTGTGTGGCTGAGGAGGACGGCGATCATAAGTGATCTGCGTCTTGTTGTCATGTTTTCTGTACAGTTTCGTTACTGCTGTTGATAAAACCAAAAAACACAAAAATATGTTTTTGATTTTAGGGGGAGAAAGTTTATAGAAAATACAAAAACATGATAAAATTTCAAAAATACAAAAACATGATAAAATTTCATAAATACAAAAACAGTGAAAAAGGCAAAAAGAGGTTTGTGTAAAAAGGGGAAATGATAGTACATCAGCTAGACAGTTGCAGTACGCTAAAGAAATGCATAGTTTAAAAGTGTTAAGCAGTCTCGCTGATGATATGCCGATAGGTTTTTATACATTTAGTAAGTTTGTTTGGGATATAAACCTAAATCATTTCTTGCTTATTACGTGGGGAACATCTCTCGGATATATAGGTAACCCCTGAAATCCTGTTTGAAAGGCTATATTTCTGACATACTAGGTCTTTGTACGTGATGATATCTGGGGTATTATACCAGGACTTCTGATTTTGTGGGAGCAATAGGCTAGTCCTCGTATAATACTTTGCACTACTTTAAATCTTAAAGCCCACCCTCAGCATAAAAATGATGAAACATTGAAAAATGCTAATCATGTGCTGTTGTAAAGAAGATCCCCAAGGGGGACCCACCTAAAGACGAGCCATCATCTCTCTGATTTTGCGGAAGCAATAGCCTGAGCTCTCATGGCCTCGCATTTAACCCATTACAGATATCATTAGTGTGCACTCACCTGTAAGACTGAATATAGTAGTATGGATATAGGAGTATATTCTGAGGTGGTACACGCGTATAAGTTAAGTCTTTAAAACACTAATTCGTATCCTGAACAGATTGAAATTTGTGTGAAAATTTAAATTAGATCAGTATATCGTCAATCACTGTGAATTGTTTAATGCTTAGTATGAAATCAAAGCTTAACGGTACTTGTAACTTGATAGCAGCTGATATGATCCCCTAACACACTCAACAAAATATGTTTGTACAGTTTCCTGTTTCTTAAATCCAAAGCATTTCCTATTTGTTTAGCAAAAGGTTGTAAAATCCAAAAAAGATTTGTTACTTCATCTTATTTTCGACAACAGACGTTGGGGATCTGATGATCAAAGTCTCACAGTGCTAAATATGTTGGATCATTCGGTTTGGATAAGATAAGTTTGAGAAAAGTGTTAGTAATTGCTCAAAATGTATCAAAGTTCATTAATTTGAACATTAAAATGTTTCAAAATATCAGCGAGAATAGTATTTGGTCAGCCAAGGTCATTAACTTGGACTTGGCAGGCTAAACAGTTGACCAGGGTCATTAACTTGGACTTGGTTAACTGAGTGTGTTGGTAAATTGTTAAAAAAATAAAAGTTAAAAAGAATAAAAATTCAAAAATTCAAAATTTGAAAATTTGAAAAAAATCAAAAGTTCACACGAGGTGATCAACTCGTGCGAACTGGCCAAAAAGTGTTAAATACTAGCCAGTCCGCACGAACTCACCAAACTGCCTCATCATTCATTTCGTGCGAACTGGATCCTCTATTTAAGGGGGAGTCCAGATCGCGTGAACTCTTCATTCTCACACCACTCCGCACCAAACAGAAACCCTTTAAGCGATCTGAAGCGATTTGAGCGAATTCTTAGATTTCAAGCCGAAATTTTGTGTTCTTGTTGATCGGATTCATCTTATAAGTTGGTTTGCTCAACTTATAACATGGGAAAGGTAAGGATTAATGTTAATTTGAACGAAATCCCATGAAATCACATGAACTCGGATGAACAAGATCTTTGAATCTAGATCTAGGCTTGTATAATGGACTAAAATGAATAAAAATCACATCAATGTGATCGGAATATGATGTAGATCAGATCTAGGGTTTCAATTTCAGTATAAAAACATGTTTTAAAACCTGTAAATTTACTGTTCATATTCATGTGTTTCAAACAAAGTGACAATAGTCAGACTGTACGAAATGGCCAAATCATTTGAAGTATCAGGTCGTTTGAGATCGGCTACTTCGTATGAGATCCACACAGGTTGAAATTAGTCAGTTCGTTTGAAGTACCAAAACGTATGAGTTTGTCAGTCCGCATGAAACCAAATCGTTTGAAATGTTTGATTAGTTTGACACCAAACCGCATGAACTGGCCACTTCGTTTGAAAGCCAGATCGTGTGAAGTGAATGTTGGTTTGTTTTGAAATTTGCACAAAATGTGTAACTTGTGTTTTTGTTTTGTGTTTCAGGCATCGAATGTGGAATTTGATCCGTCGCACAACATTTGATGTGTCTACGATGAAACTCTTTCAAAGATGACTGTGTTCAAGGAGATTTTGCTGTTTATGAAGCGTTTACCGATTCAGAAAGCTTTGACGAATCAACATAAAGCATTCAGATCTTATGTTGCTCATTTCTGGAAGAATGCTAAGTATGATGACGTGAATGATGTGATTAATTTAGTTGTTAGCATAAATGGTGAAGATAAAGAGATCATTATCAGTGAACAACTTGTACGTGAAGTGTTAGATTTTCCAGATGATGAAAATTCACCAACAGGATTTCCAGAGTGAATGGTCAAAGGTTGTATGCTGTGAATGGGATATAATGGGCCACTGAATAAAGCACATTACTTGAAAGCTTGTTTCACGAAGCCGTACAAATTTTTCATTCACTCAGTGATTCAACCACTATGTCACAGAAAGGTGGATATGATGTGATGAAAGATTATCAGATGTGTATGGTGACAGCGTTGGTGTTGAACAAGAAGTACAATTTTTCTAGAATCATTTTTCGTTACATGAAAGATAACATTACTTCAGGTAGTAGAAGTTGGATGTATCCGAGGTTTGTACAATTGATGCTGGATCATGCCTATCCTAATCTGGTGAAAGATGAAGATAATGATTTGATGATGTTGAATCATATGGATAATGAAACATTGATCAGATTATCCAAGTATCACAAGAATTGGCAAGAACCGAAGAATAAGCCAGAATTTTTCGGATTCATAAAAGATGAGAAATATGAAGATCCAGATCCTGTGAATCATTTGAAGTGGAGGAATGATACTAAGATGAAAGAAAAGAGTGCAGCTGCTGAATTAACAAAGTTAGAAGATTTTTCTGAAACTCGTAATAATTGGTACACAAAAGTTGAAAAAGAAAAGAAGAAACGAGGTGGTAAGAGAACTCCAAAAGTTGAAGCTGAAGAAGGTTCGTCTTCTCAACCACAAAAGAAGCGTAGAAAGAATGCAGTTGAAACAATGTTGGTTGATGAACCAGAAGAAGATGTTGAAATAGATCAAAATCCATTAACTCCTGAAACTGAGCGTCTGTTGAAAGATATTGATGAAACTTTAGATGCTGAGAAAGCAGCTGGTAAGAAAGTGGTTAATGATGAAGAGGATAGTTCATCTGATGAAGATTCTGATATTGATGTTAAAGTGGATCATTGGATCAAAGTAAACTATGATCCAAAGGATAAAGAGAAACAAAAGAAAAGAAAGAGGAGTTCAGATGACGATGATGAAACGTATGCTCCACCGGAAAATGTTCAGGTTGTATCACCACCATCTTCAGGAGGCAGAAAGAAGTCAACTTCAAGGAAACGTGTAATAACTCCAGCAGCTCGAAGGTTGAAATTTAAGCTGAAAGTAAATCCACCACAAGAACCACAAAAACAACCATCACCACAACCAGAACCTCAACAACCACCACCACCACCACCACAACAACCACCATCACCACCACCACAACAACCACCATCACCACCACAACAACAATCATTAACTGAACCAATTACTTCTCCCCACATTCAACAAACACCACCAACCACACAACCACCTGTTCACACAACTCCTGGATCGTCTGGATTTAAAGATTTTTCACATATTCCAGAGAATATAGCTCTTGAAGAGATTGGTGATTTTAGCTTCGTAAATGATGATCTTGCGAGAAAGCTGCAACAGAAGGTGAATGAAATGTCTAGTGAGAAAAAGAAGTTGGAAGGACGTGTAAAGACTGTTGAATCTGAAAATTCATCTTTGCTGAAGAGAATTGAAACTGATCAAATCGAAATTGATATTCTGAAAGTTCGGATAACGGTCTTGGAAGAAGAAAAGGCTCGTAGAGATGAGCAAAATGAGTATTTCAAGTTGAAGCATAAAGAGTTGGAAGCCAAGAATGCCAGAAAAGAACATGAAGAGTATATGATGAAGAAAGTGATTGAAGATTTGATCGGAAAGACAATTGAACAAAAGTTTGAAGAGATAGAGCTTGAGGAGGTTAGAGCAAAGCGTAAAGCTGAATTGGAAGCTGAAATGCAAAATAAAGGCAAAAGTGTTCTTGTTGAAGGTGAAGATCAAGTGACTGAAAGGGCAATAGTTCTGACTGAGCCTTGTCCATTATCTTCAGTATCTGGTTTGATTAAGCAAGAAGATGATGAAGATGATGAAGAAGACGATGATGATGTTCTGAAAGATGATGCAGATGATGTACATAGTGATGATGATGATGATGGAAGTGATGATGATGATCAAGGTACTTCGGGTATCAAAGTAACTGAAGCGTCAAATGAAGAGAATATTGATGATTATCTTCAAGACAGTGCAAATGAAGAATCTGAGAATGCAAGTGGTGAGGGGGAGCATGATGATGCTGAAAAAGTTGATGAAAATGTTGATCATTTGATACTACGTCTTGAACACGATGTAGAAGAAGGTGAAATTCTGCATACTTATACAAGAGCTGAGATTGTTAAGATGATGGTTATTGAAGACATTGATTTTAATTTCGATTTTGAAGAAGAGTTAAACAAGTTTGACATCAATTAGCAACCAGAATATCAGTACACGTACGTTGAAGATGCTGATAACTACGACAAAGTGGAAGTAGAAGATTAGAGTGATGAAGATCAGTCTGAGAATGTTAACGTTGATACTTCTAGCTTTCCGACACTTGCTGAATTTTTCAGTCAGGCGAATGAAGATGAATTGAGAAGAAAGGTTGCAGAAAGTGTTAAGAATAAAAGTTTTCAAGAAATGTCAAAAGAAGAACGACTTGAAGAAAAAAAGAAGTGGTTCAGAAAAGATACAGAAAGAAAATTCAAAAGACCACTAAAGTATTACAAAAGAGATAGAGAAGTTTCTCTTGGAGATATCATAAGTTGGGGTTATCTGCCACAAGTGAATGCTTATGCAATCAGAAGAGAGTTTGGCATTCAGTATTTTCAGTACATTCAGGATATAATGTCTCTGCCTTGGTGGGATGTCAAAGAGTTGCCCAAAGTTAGAACATTATCTTATCCGGTCAGGGTTCACGATATTCCTACATGGGGCTTAATGAAGTTTGAAGCTTTCAAAGAATTTAAACACTGGAAGCCACATCAACCTAAGAAAGTCAAGAGGGTGGATCCAGTTACAGGTGTTGAAGAAACAATTCGGCAGATCAAGAAACCCAGAGTTATAAAGAATATTCCATTGCCGAAGATGGAACAAAACTTTCACGAAGGGTTCGTATGCTGGGTGTACAGTTGTTTGACGACTGAAGCTGTGATTGTTTACAAAGTTGGGAATGAAAGCAGATACATTCATCTGTATGATCCAATGTGGATTGTGAATTGTTCTGCGAAGGATATCGAGTGTTTGTTTTTCTAAACAAGATTGGGTATAAAGCTGAAGATAAAGATCAAGCTTTGCAGTATCAGAAAGTTGCAACAATCTGTTTTCAGAAAGGAATAAATTCTGAAAATATGTGGTTATCAAAGTGGAGAAAGATTGAAAAGGAAGAGTTTCTGAAAGCTGAGAAGGAGAGAAAAAAGCGTGAGGAGAAAGATAAGATTGCTAGATTCACATGTGTACAAAGGCTAGCTGAAGAAGAGAAGAGAGCTGCAATAGAGAAGGAAAAACTCAGAAAGATGTTATTGAAGAAGCCAAAGCGTCATGAGGAAAAGTTCAAGTCTTTGTGAAAGAAAGTTTTGAAGACAGGCTGACTGAAGACTGCGGTAATATCCAAGGGGGAGTTTGTTGGTGCACAATGTCTATCGCCTACGTCATCAGTCTAGGTTGTGTCATGTAATAGTTTAAGTGTTAGAAAGTTAAGTTTATATGTAATTGTGCCAGTTCACACGAACTGAGAAATGGATAGTCAGGTCGCACGAACTGGGGGATGTCAGTTCATGCGAAGTGGATGTATGTCCTCGTGCGAACTGGTGATGCCTATAAATAGGCTGGTGTTGTTTTTCATTTGTAACTTTTCAGAGAATCTTGCCACGAAGTGCTGACGAGTTCTCTCTGTACCTGAACGTCTATAATCAATGGAAAACGTGTTTAAAGTGACTTTCTACTCTTCTATTCCAATTCTAACACTGATTCAAGGTTGCTAGTCTGTTTCCGCCTTTCTAGTAACCAGATCTGACTCAGATTGACTCGTATTGGTCGATTCATCGATCCTACAACACCCCTAGTATTCCAAAACCATGTGCCTTATGTGTAAGGTCCATATCGAAGCTCAATTAGCGAGGAACGATCCTAACGGTTCTTGAAATCCTATATAAACCCACTTGTTCTTGCTCTCATTTCACACTTGATCTGAATTGTTCTAATTACCACGTTTACTTAGTTAATTGTCGGGTCAAAGTAATTAAGATAAAAGTCAAACGAGTCAGTTTTTAAATAAAATTCATAGCTAATGATGTAAGAGCAATAAACTCAGTTTTGTCACTTTAATAACTTGGTAAATATTAATTGAACATGTCTAGGCATGTTCAACCCGACAATTATAAGTTTAGGCTCGGTTCGAAACCGAAAGTCGCAAAAGTTGACTTTTGCTTTGACTTTCAGTTCTGACCCGATTTAGCTTAGTTTAGTTATGCCTTAGGATACCTTTAGGACCATATTATAGGTTAGTATAACCCTCCGAGGATATACAACTTGGTTCCATAGAAATCCTAGTTCATTGGATGTTCCGTTAAATGCCTAAAAGTTGACCATTATGCCCTTTTGATATTAAAAAGAGATTTTTGAAAATGTCAGAGGACAAAAACCTTTATTACTGAATTATAAACATGTCCTAAAAATTTGACATCAGTTTGAGGTCTAAATTAAGAGTTATGCTCGATATCGTAAATTGAAAGCTTTTTATTAATTAAACGGCATTTTCGGCATAAATGTGACACCTGTGTCATTCCAACCATCATACAAATACCAAACCAATGAAATATTGTGTTTCATACTTGGGATGTGTATAAATATGTGTATCGTTTGCACATATCAATTCTTGTTCGATTTCGAGCTTTAAATCGCTTTCTGGAAGGTTATATGCAATCTAATGCGTAAATACAAACCAGTTTAATGCAACAAACACTCTGGAATAGTGAAATAGGCATAACATACCTTAAATAACCTTTACATAACTTAGAAATAAGTTTTGGTGTGGCGAAATCAAGTTTATTCACTCACAGGGACTATTTGCGTCAAACTGCAAAAGTCTGCCGTTTCGTAAGGCAACGTACAGTCTGGAACATGATCATAAGCTAAACATACCATAAATAACCTAAACATAACTTAGAAATAAGCTTTGAGTGGTTCGGTGTGTGAAAATATGCTTATTTGATCTTAAAGGGACTAAAAGTGTCAAAAACGGCGTAACTTTGCATTGAGAAAGAAAGAGTAGACAAAAAGTTGATCAGTTATCTTTCATTATCATATGTGATTGATCAGATTGTCCCTCAACAAGCTGATTTAAAAAATGTTCCACCCCCAATGTGGAATCATTATTCTCAGAAATATCCAGACGGGGTGAAATTACTGAAGAGCCGGATGTTTCTGAAGTTGAAGAAGTTAGTGAAGTAATGACTGAAGAAAGTTATGCTGAACTAGAAGAGGCAGCAGCAGCGGTCTACTATTATCAGTCTGAACAGGAGGTTATTGCTAATACATTTAAATCTATAATGCCTTCTAATGTGTTTGATTCTTTTGCAGGTTTCTTTGGAGAACCGACTACGGGTTTTTGCCCACAGTACGAAGTTGAAAAAACTCCGGTTCAAGAGATCATTGATGTTTCAAAGGAAATGAATGAAGAGACTTTGAAAGAAATTACAGACAAAGCTCTTATGGTCAAGCTGCAAGAGGTAGAACAAACTAAAACACCTTCTGATAACAATGAGACCAAAGATGCAACTCAAGAGTCAGTTTCAGTTGAAAAGGAGTCAAATGAGTAGTCCGAGTCCGATGAAAAATCAGAAAATGTGAAGTCCGTGTTCAATGGCAAATCAGAAAATGTGAAGTCCGAATCCGGAGAGAAGTCCGAGTCTGAGTCCGAAAAGTTTGGTAAACCAGAAAGTAAAAATGACAAACAAGAAAAGGTTTTTGAAAAAGTTGATCCAATTCCTGAAACGCCATGCAAAAACTGTTTAAAACCATGCATGGATTGTCTTGAAAAAGACAAACAGTTTCAAGAGTTGAAAAAGTTTCATGACAAATTAAAATTTGATTTTAATGATGTTAAAGAAGCTTATGACACTCTGTCACGATCAATTAAAGCAATTCACACTGAGAATAAAGAAAATGATAAAGTTGTTAATTTTCTCAAAGCTACGGTCATGGATAAGCAAATATCGATAAACATGCATCTGGACACAATCGCATCTCTAAAGAAGGAACTTGAACTGATGAGAATTGAGACAGAAAGAGTAGACAAAAAGTTGATCAGTTATCTTTCATTATCATATGTGATTGATCAGATTGTCCCTCAACAAGCTGATTTAAAAAATGTTCCACCCCCAATGTGGAATCATTATTCTCATAAATATCCAGACGGGGTGGAAGAGGCATTGAATCTCAAACTGAGAACATAGGAGAATGAATTACCGGAGAACATAGATGTTACATTTTCTCCGTCTGAAACCGACAACGAGTCACAACTGGTCAAAACAGTTGTAGACAAAGTGTTGGATGAAGAGAGTGGTAACTCTGATTTCGAAACGATTAAAACTCATTTTGAGAATTCCAGTTCAGATTCTGAAGATGACGGAAACTTTCTTGATAAGTTCATACCAAAATCAGATAAAGTTTCAGATGACGATTCGATCATTGTGGTTTACACAATGACCGGAACTGACAAACTATATACTGATTTTGAGTATCCGATTCAGAATGCGAACCTGGAAAATGTTGAAAAAGTTTTCAAACTTGTGGAAATTAACATCTCAGAAGTTAACAACAACTCGTTTCTTTCAAAACCGAAAAATTTTTTTGTTAAAAAACAACCGACAAACAACCCGGGAAAGAAAAACGAAAGGGTGGGTAACAATGGTAACAAAAGACATGGCAATAATTTCAAGAAGAAAGGTGTTGGTTTTGAGAAGAACATGGCTAAGAAAGAAGTTAAGCCAAAAGAAAAATTGAGTGAAGTGTTTGTGGCTGGTAATAACACAGAAGTCGAAAAGGATTATATCTTTAGTTAGAAAGCAATTGACGATTTTATTGCGGCCAAAAAAATAAGAGATGAGACCAACAGATCCACTTTTGTTGAATATGACAAAAGAATCTGTTATTGCTGCAATGAAATTAGTCACATGGCCAAACAATGTGTCAAAAATATAATAAAACCAGTTTTCCAAAAACCAAAACCAAAAACTTCAAATGATGTTAAGGGAAAATCACCTATGGTATCCCCCGTGCGTATTCTGAAACGCGGTGAATCTTTGAAGTCTGAGGACAAATCAAAATAAACTTTTGAGATTGGTGAATCTTCAAAGTCACAAAAGACTTCAAAGGTTTATCCTAAAACAAAGACTTCCCAAAGTCAATCATGGGTGGAGAAACCTAAACAATCTTTTGAGGAGAAGAAAATGGAAGAGGTTTTAAAATCTGAACCGAAAATTTGTGCAACCACTGATGAGAAAATTGAGTTTGAGTTAGACAAATTGATTGAAGAATTCCCACCTATCAAGGAAGGAACTCTAAAATCAAAACCAGAACCTGAAGTTCCAAATGTTGTTTTTAACATTCCAAAAGTTGACAAAGTAGCTCATGATATTGTTTTTGGTAGTATACCAAATGTTGAAAAATCTTGGGTATCGTTGTTTAAGTAAATGTCTTTTGATGTGTGCAGGGGCTTCCAAGGTTTATCATTTCTAAGTGGATAATGGATAGAGGCGCCTCAAGGCACATGACAGGAATGTTAGCACTGCTATACGACGTCAAATCAATCAATGGAGGTTATGTCGGGTTTGCTGGAACTCAAGGTGGAAGAATAGTTAGTGAATGAATTCTTACTAATGGGGTTATGTCATTCGAGAAAGTGAATTACATTTCTGAATTAGAAAGCAATCTGTTAATCATCTCGCAGATCTGTGACAAGTTGTTCACTGTTCATTTCACAAAAGATGAATGTCTTATTCTGAAACCAAGGTTTAAGATACCGGAAGAAATGGTGTTGATGCACGCTCCTCGTGAAAACGATCTCTATATACTAGACATGAGCGTTGCAACGACAGATAAGAAGGCTCAATGTTTTATGAGTAAAACGAAAGCGACGGAAAAAGAATCCATCATGTGGCATCGTAAAATGGGGCATATTCACTTGAGGAAAATGAACTTTTTAGTTCATAATGATCTTGTTGAAGGTGTTAATGTGAAAAGCTTCCATCTAAATGATGACTGTGTTGAATGTAAGAAAGGGAAGCAGACGAAAAAATCACACCCGAAAAAGCTCTTGAACTCCATCAGATTACCGCTCGAAAGACTCCATATGGATCTTTTCGGTCCGGTAAATGTGAAAAGCATAAGTGGAGATCTATACTGTATAGTTGTTACTGATGACTTTACAAGATTTTCCTGGGTGAATTTTCTAGAAAGAAAAGATGAAACGTTTGATTTCTTGATGACGCTATTAAAAAAGCTGGAAAATGTCTACAAACTTCCGATCAGATGTATTAGAAGCGACAATGGCATGGAATTCAAGAACAACCGTATGCTCGAATTCTGCAACGATAAGGGTATTCTTCATGAATTCAGCGCACCGTATACTCCTCAACAAAATGGTGTCGCATAACGGAAAAATCGTACGTTGATCGAAACAGCTCGTACCATGTTAGCAGATTCGAAGTTACCGGTATATTTTTTGAGTGAAGCGGTTGCCACGGCATGTTACACACTCAATCGGGTTCTTATGGGGAAGAAGCTCAAGAAAACTTGTTTTGAATTGCTACGTTTTTACAAACCGAATCTGAAATTTTTAGAACCATTTGGATCACCATGCACATTCATTGATCCCGACGGTAAATTTGGTGCAAAAGCTAATGAAGGTTTTTTTTTGTAGGATATGCTAGTCCGTTGAAGAGAGTATTTGTTCCATGCTTGGGGAAGATCATACAAGTTCAACACGTTGACTGTCAAAGGTTTACTGTTCCAAATCAACTTCCCGGAAACAGGTTGTTATTTGATTACGATAATCTCTAGGAGTCGTTCCATCTACCGACAGAGCCAAATGAAGAGGAACTTGCATTCTTATACCAACAACAGCAGTCTCTTTCACAAGAACAAGTGTCGAGACCGTTGGTAGTTTCCTCGCCCACCGTGGGTTCTAATGATCATGAGGCTGGTCCTAGTGGAACTACACACGTAACCCCAGAAGAAACAGCTCCAATATTTGACCAATCTGACGACTCAGAATCGGAAAACGATTCGATTTATGACGAGGAACCAAATATTGCGTCTTCAAATGCTGTTGATCACACGGGTGATCAGAATATAACAAATTTGCAATAAGAAGTGAGCGTACCGGATACAGTCATGCCAAGAACCTTATCTTATCATCCCTCAGAGCAAATCATTGGTGACCTTCAAAGCAGAGTCAAAACCCGCGATTAAATCAACAAAGGGCTTACATGTTTTTACTCATCTGTAGCTCCTTTACAAGTAGACTTCTCATTTAAATGTTTTATTTCGCAGGTAGAGCCGAAAACATATAAGGAAGCATTGACCGAAAAGAGTTGGGTAAATGCAATGCAAGAGGAGTTGCAACAATTTGAAAAGCTTGGAGTGTGGAGGTTGGTTGATCTCCCAGAAGATCAGAAGCTGATCAAGACCAAGTGGGTCTTCAAATGTAAAAAAGATGATAGAGGGGTTATTGTAAGGAACAAAGCACAGTTGGTAGTCCAAGGTTTTAGTCAGCAAGAAGGGATTGACTTTACTGAAGTATATGCTCCCGTTGCTCTACTTGAGGCAATTAGGATCTTCTTGGCATTCGCGTCATGGAAGGGATTCAAGGTCTACCAACTGGATGTCAAATCTGTATTCCTTTACGGAAAGATTAAAGAAGAAGTGTACGTCAGACAACCACTGGGTTTTACCGATCCAGTACACAAGAACAAGGTGTATCTACTCGAAAAGGCGTTATACGGATTACACCAGGCCACGAGAGCCTGGTACGAGACGCTTTCCTAGCATCTACTGACCAACGGGTTCACCAGAGGGACTGTCGATAGTACCCTGTTCACAAAAGAGGTTGCAGGACATCTACTCATCATGCAGATATGCGTTGATGATATAATTTTTGGATCAACGAACGACGAGTTGTGCAAAGAGTTTGAGAAGGTCATGAAGAAGAAGTTTGAAATGAGTTCAATGGGGGAGATGAAGTTCTTTCTCGGGCTTCAAGTTGAGTAACTGCCCGATGGAATCTTCATACACCAAACCGAATATGTGAATGATGTGTTGGACAAATTCAATATGTCCGAATTATCTCCCATATCAACCCCCTGGCTACAAATCATGGCATATGTCCGGATGAAAGTGGTGACAAAGTGGATGAAACGCTTTATCGGTCAATCATAGGATCGCTTATGTATCTGATAGCGTCATGACCGGACATCATGTATCCAACCTGCCTCTATGCCCGGTACCAGTCAAGTCCCAGAGCATCCCACATGACGATAGTGAAGAGGATCTTACGGTATCTCAAAGGTTGCCCAAGCACCGGCTTATGGTATCCCCGATCCGGTGACTTCTCTCTAACTGGATACTCTGACTCTGACTTCGGGTCCTATAAGTTAATTACTAAGTCCACAACTGCTGGTTGTCAGTTCTTCGGAACTCAGCTAATCACTTGGCAGTGCAAGAAACAGACCACAATCGCTCTCTCAACTTGTGAGGCTGAATACGTTTCAGCTTCCAGCTGTTGTTCCCAGATTCTCTGGATTCAACAACAAATGAGGGACTATGGTTTGCAATTCTTAGACACGCCAATTTATGTGGACAATGAGGCGGCCATTAATATTACTAAAAATCCGGTTCAACACTCTAAAACTAAACATATTGAGATTCGACATCATTTTATTCGTGATTTCTACGAGAAAAAAATGATTCGAATTGATTATATACACACCGATGATCCGAGAGCTAATTTTTACACAAAACCCTTTGATAAAACAAGATTTAATTATCTTTTGAAATTGAACGGGTTAAAGAATTTGTTTTCTGGGAGGGTGGTAGAGTGTGTGGCTGAGGAGGACGGCGATCATAAGTGATCTGCGTCTTGTTGTCATGTTTTCTGTACAGTTTCGTTACTGCTGTTGATAAAACCAAAAAACACAAAAATATGTTTTTGATTTTAGGGGGAGAAAGTTTATAGAAAATATAAAAACATGATAAAATTTCAAAAATACAAAAACATGATAAAATTTCATAAATACAAAAACAGTGAAAAAGGCAAAAAGAGGTTTGTGTAAAAAGGGGAAATGATAGTACATCAGCTAGACAGTTGCAGTACGCTAAAGAAATGCATAGTTTAAAAGTGTTAAGCAGTCTCGCTGATGATATGCCGATAGGTTTTTATACATTTAGTAAGTTTGTTTGGGATATAAACCTAAATCATTTCTTGCTTATTACGTGGGGAACATCTCTCGGATATATAGGTAACCCCTGAAATCCTGTTTGAAAGGCTATATTTCTGACATACTAGGTCTTTGTACGTGATGATATCTGGGGTATTATACCAGGACTTCTGATTTTGTGGGAGCAATAGGCTAGTCCTCGTATAATACTTTGCACTACTTTAAATCTTAAAGCCCACCCTCAGCATAAAAATGATGAAACATTGAAAAATGCTAATCATGTGCTGTTGTAAAGAAGATCCCCAAGGGGGACCCACCTAAAGACGAGCCATCATCTCTCTGATTTTGCGGAAGCAATAGCCTGAGCTCTCATGGCCTCGCATTTAACCCATTACAGATATCATTAGTGTGCACTCACCTGTAAGACTGAATATAGTAGTATGGATATAGGAGTATATTCTGAGGTGGTACACGCGTATAAGTTAAGTCTTTAAAACACTAATTCGTATCCTGAACAGATTGAAATTTGTGTGAAAATTTAAATTAGATCAGTATATCGTCAATCACTGTGAATTGTTTAATGCTTAGTATGAAATCAAAGCTTAACGGTACTTGTAACTTGATAGCAGCTGATATGATCCCCTAACACACTCAACAAAATATGTTTGTACAGTTTCCTGTTTCTTAAATCCAAAGCATTTCCTATTTGTTTAGCAAAAGGTTGTAAAATCCAAAAAAGATTTGTTACTTCATCTTATTTTCGACAACAGACGTTGGGGATCTGATGATCAAAGTCTCACAGTGCTAAATATGTTGGATCATTCGGTTTGGATAAGATAAGTTTGAGAAAAGTGTTAGTAATTGCTCAAAACGTATCAAAGTTCATTAATTTGAACATTAAAATGTTTCAAAATATCAGCGAGAATAGTATTTGGTCAGCCAAGGTCATTAACTTGGACTTGGCAGGCTAAACAGTTGACCAGGGTCATTAACTTGGACTTGGTTAACTGAGTGTGTTGGTAAATTGTTAAAAAAATAAAAGTTAAAAAGAATAAAAATTCAAAAATTCAAAATTTGAAAATTTGAAAAAAATCAAAAGTTCACACGAGGTGATCAACTCGTGCGAACTGGCCAAAAAGTGTTAAATACTAGCCAGTCCGCACGAACTCACCAAACTGCCTCATCATTCATTTCGTGCGAACTGGATCCTCTATTTAAGGGGGAGTCCAGATCGCGTGAACTCTTCATTCTCACACCACTCCGCACCAAACAGAAACCCTTTAAGCGATCTGAAGCGATTTGAGCGAATTCTTAGATTTCAAGCCGAAATTTTGTGTTCTTGTTGATCGGATTCATCTTATAAGTTGGTTTGCTCAACTTATAACATGGGAAAGGTAAGGATTAATGTTAATTTGAACGAAATCCCATGAAATCACATGAACTCGGATGAACAAGATCTTTGAATCTAGATCTAGGCTTGTATAATGGACTAAAATGAATAAAAATCACATCAATGTGATCGGAATATGATGTAGATCAGATCTAGGGTTTCAATTTCAGTATAAAAACATGTTTTAAAACCTGTAAATTTACTGTTCATATTCATGTGTTTCAAACAAAGTGACAATAGTCAGACTGTACGAAATGGCCAAATCATTTGAAGTATCAGGTCGTTTGAGATCGGCTACTTCGTATGAGATCCACACAGGTTGAAATTAGTCAGTTCGTTTGAAGTACCAAAACGTATGAGTTTGTCAGTCCGCATGAAACCAAATCGTTTGAAATGTTTGATTAGTTTGACACCAAACCGCATGAACTGGCCACTTCGTTTGAAAGCCAGATCGTGTGAAGTGAATGTTGGTTTGTTTTGAAATTTGCACAAAATGTGTAACTTGTGTTTTTGTTTTGTGTTTCAGGCATCGAATGTGGAATTTGATCCGTCGCACAACATTTGATGTGTCTACGATGAAACTCTTTCAAAGATGACTGTGTTCAAGGAGATTTTGCTGTTTATGAAGCGTTTACCGATTCAGAAAGCTTTGACGAATCAACATAAAGCATTCAGATCTCATGTTGCTCATTTCTGGAAGAATGCTAAGTATGATGACGTGAATGATGTGATTAATTTAGTTGTTAGCATAAATGGTGAAGATAAAGAGATCATTATCAGTGAACAACTTGTACGTGAAGTGTTAGATTTTCCAGATGATGAAAATTCACCAACAGGATTTCCAGAGTGAATGGTCAAAGGTTGTATGCTGTGAATGGGATATAATGGGCCACTGAATAAAGCAAATTACTTGAAAGCTTGTTTCACGAAGCCGTACAAATTTTTCATTCACTCAGTGATTCAACCACTAAGTCACAGAAAGGTGGATATGATGTGATGAAAGATTATCAGATGTGTATGGTGACAGCGTTGGTGTTGAACAAGAAGTACAATTTTTCTAGAATAATTTTTCGTTACATGAAAGATAACATTACTTCAGGTAGTAGAAGTTGGATGTATCCGAGGTTTGTACAATTGATGCTGGATCATGCCTATCCTAATCTGGTGAAAGATGAAGATAATGATTTGATGATGTTGAATCATATGGATAATGAAACATTGATCAGATTATCCAAGTATCACAAGAATTGGCAAGAACCGAAGAATAAGCCAGAATTTTTCGGATTCATAAAAGATGAGAAATATGAAGATCCAGATCCTGTGAATCATTTGAAGTGGAGGAATGATACTAAGATGAAAGAAAAGAGTGCAGCTGCTGAATTAACAAAGTTAGAAGATTTTTCTGAAACTCGTAATGATTGGTACACAAAAGTTGAAAAAGAAAAGAAGAAACGAGGTGGTAAGAGAACTCCAAAAGTTGAAGCTGAAGAAGGTTCGTCTTCTCAACCACAAAAGAAGCGTAGAAAGAATGCAGTTGAAACAATGTTGGTTGATGAACCAGAAGAAGATGTTGAAATAGATCAAAATCCATTAACTCCTGAAACTGAGCGTCTGTTGAAAGATATTGATGAAACTTTAGATGCTGAGAAAGCAGCTGGTAAGAAAGTGGTTAATGATGAAGAGGATAGTTCATCTGATGAAGATTCTGATATTGATGTTAAAGTGGATCATTGGATCAAAGTAAACTATGATCCAAAGGATAAAGAGAAACAGAAGAAAAGAAAGAGGAGTTCCGATGACGATGATGAAACGTATGCTCCACCGGAAAATGTTCAGGTTGTATCACCACCATCTTCAGGAGGCAGAAAGAAGTCAACTTCAAGGAAACGTGTAATAACTCCAGCAGCTCGAAGGTTGAAATTTAAGCTGAAAGTAAATCCACCACAAGAACCACAAATACAACCATCACCACAACCAGAACCTCAACAACCACCACCACCACCACAACAACAACCACCATCACCACCACCACAACAACCACCATCACCACCACAACAACCATCATTAACTGAACCAATTACTTCACCCCACATTCAACAAACACCACCAACCACACAACCACCTGTTCACACAACTCCTGGATCGTCTGGATTTAAAGATTTTTCACATATTCCAGAGAATATAGCTCTTGAAGAGATTGGTGATTTTAGCTTCGTAAATGATGATCTTGTGAGAAAGCTGCAACAGAAGGTGAATGAAGTGTCTAGTGAGAAAAAGAAGTTGGAAGGACGTGTAAAGACTGTTGAATCTGAAAATTCATCTTTGCTGAAGAAGATTGAAACTGATCAAATCGAAATTGATATTCTGAAAGTTCGGATAGCGGTCTTGGAAGAAGAAAAGGCTCATAGAGATGAGCAAAATGAGTATTTCAAGTTGAAGCATAAAGAGTTGGAAGCCAAGAATGCCAGAAAAGAACATGAAGAGTATATGATGAAGAAAGTGATTGAAGATTTGATCGGAAAGACAATTGAACAAAAGTTTGAAGAGATAGAGCTTGAGGAGGTTAGAGCAAAGCGTAAAGCTGAATTGGAAGCTGAAATGCAAAATAAAGGCAAAAGTGTTCTTGTTGAAGGTGAAGATCAAGTGACTGAAAGGGCAATAGTTCTGACTGAGCCTTGTCCATTATCTTCAGTATCTGGTTTGATTAAGCAAGAAGATGATGAAGATGATGAAGAAGACGATGATGATGTTCTGAAAGATGATGCAGATGATGTACATAGTGATGATGATGATGGAAGTGATGATGATGATCAAGGTACTTCGGGTATCAAAGTAACTGAAGCGTCAAATGAAGAGAATATTGATGATTATCTTCAAGACAGTGCAAATGAAGAATCTGAGAATGCAAGTGGTGAGGGGGAGCATGATGATGCTGAAAAAGTTGATGAAAATGTTGATCATTTGATACTACGTCTTGAACACGATGTAGAAGAAGGTGAAATTCTGCATACTTATACAAGAGCTGAGATTGTTAAGATGATGGTTATTGAAGACATTGATTTTAATTTCGATTTTGAAGAAGAGTTAAACAAGTTTGACATCAATTAGCAACCAGAATATCAGTACAAGTACGTTGAAGATGCTGATAACTACAACAAAGTGGAAGTAGAAGATTAGAGTGATGAAGATCAGTCTGAGAATGTTAACGTTGATACTTCTAGCTTTCCGACACTTGCTGAATTTTTCAGTCAGGCGAATGAAGATGAATTGAGAAGAAAGGTTGCAGAAAGTGTTAAGAATAAAAGTTTTCAAGAAATGTCAAAAGAAGAACGACTTGAAGAAAAAAAGAAGTGGTTCAGAAAAGATACAGAAAGAAAATTCAAAAGACCACTAAAGTATTACAAAAGAGATAGAGAAGTTTCTCTTGGAGATATCATAAGTTGGGGTTATCTGCCACAAGTGAATGCTTATGCAATCAGAAGAGAGTTTGGCATTCAGTATTTTCAGTACATTCAGGATATAATGTCTCTGCCTTGGTGGGATGTCAAAGAGTTGCCCAAAGTTAGAACATTATCTTATCCGGTCAGGGTTCACGATATTCCTACATGGGGCTTAATGAAGTTTGAAGCTTTCAAAGAATTTAAACACTGGAAGCCACATCAACCTAAGAAAGTCAAGAGGGTGGATCCAGTTACAGGTGTTGAAGAAACAATTCTGCAGACCAAGAAACCCAGAGTTATAAAGAATATTCCATTGCCGAAGATGGAACAAAACTTTCACGAAGGGTTCGTATGCTGGGTGTACAGTTGTTTGACGACTGAAGCTGTGATTGTTTACAAAGTTGGGAATGAAAGCAGATACATTCATCTGTATGATCCAATGTGGATTATGAATTGTTCTGCGAAGGATATCGAGTGTTTGTTTTTCTAAACAAGATTGGGTATAAAGCTGAAGATAAAGATCAAGCTTTGCAGTATCAGAAAGTTGCAACAATCTGTTTTCAGAAAGGAATAAATTCTGAAAATATGTGGTTATCAAAGTGGAGAAAGATTGAAAAGGAAGAGTTTCTGAAAGCTGAGAAGGAGAGAAAAAAGCGTGAGGAGAAAGATAAGATTGCTAGATTCACATGTGTACAAAGGCTAGCTGAAGAAGAGAAGAGAGCTGCAATAGAGAAGGAAAAACTCAGAAAGATGTTATTGAAGAAGCCAAAGCGTCATGAGGAAAAGTTCAAGTCTTTGTGAAAGAAAGTTTTGAAGACAGGCTGACTGAAGACTGCGGTAATATCCAAGGGGGAGTTTGTTGGTGCACAATGTCTATCGCCTACGTCATCAGTCTAGGTTGTGTCATGTAATAGTTTAAGTGTTAGAAAGTTAAGTTTATATGTAACTGTGCCAGTTCACACGAACTGAGAAATGGATAGTCAGGTCGCACGAACTGGGGGATGTCAGTTCATGCGAAGTGGATGTATGTCCTCGTGCGAACTGGTGATGCCTATAAATAGGCTGGTGTTGTTTTTCATTTGTAACTTTTCAGAGAATCTTGCCACGAAGTGCTGACGAGTTCTCTCCGTACCTGAACGTCTATAATCAATGGAAAACGTGTTTAAAGTGACTTTCTACTCTTCTATTCCAATTCTAACACTGATTCAAGGTTGCTAGTCTGTTTCCGCCTTTCTAGTAACCAGATCTGACTCAGATTGACTCGTATTGGTCGATTCATCGATCCTACAACACCCCTAGTATTCCAAAACCATGTGCCTTATGTGTAAGGTCCATATCGAAGCTCAATTAGCGAGGAACGATCCTAACGGTTCTTGAAATCCTATATAAACCCACTTGTTCTTGCTCTCATTTCACACTTGATCTGAATTGTTCTAATTACCACGTTTACTTAGTTAATTGTCGGGTCAAAGTAATTAAGATAAAAGTCAAACGAGTCAGTTTTTAAATAAAATTCATAGCTAATGATGTAAGAGCAATAAACTCAGTTTTGTCACTTTAATAACTTGGTAAATATTAATTGAACATGTCTAGGCATGTTCAACCCGACAATTATAAGTTTAGGCTCGGTTCGAAACCGAAAGTCGCAAAAGTTGACTTTTGCTTTGACTTTCAGTTCTGACCCGATTTAGCTTAGTTTAGTTATGCCTTAGGATACCTTTAGGACCATATTATAGGTTAGTATAACCCTCCGAGGATATACAACTTGGTTCCATAGAAATCCTAGTTCATTGGATGTTCCGTTAAATGCCTAAAAGTTGACCATTATGCCCTTTTGATATTAAAAAGAGATTTTTGAAAATGTCAGAGGACAAAAACCTTTATTACTGAATTATAAACATGTCCTAAAAATTTGACATCAGTTTGAGGTCTAAATTAAGAGTTATGCTCGATATCGTAAATTGAAAGCTTTTTATTAATTAAACGGCATTTTCGGCATAAATGTGACACCTGTGTCATTCCAAACATCATACAAATACCAAACCAATGAAATATTGTGTTTCATACTTGGGATGTGTATAAATATGTGTATCGTTTGCACATATCAATTCTTGTTCGATTTCGAGCTTTAAATCGCTTTCTGGAAGGTTATATGCAATCTAATGCGTAAATACAAACCAGTTTAATGCAACAAACACTCTGGAATAGTGAAATAGGCATAACATACCTTAAATAACCTTTACATAACTTAGAAATAAGTTTTGGTGTGGCGAAATCAAGTTTATTCACTCACAGGGACTATTTGCGTCAAACTGCAAAAGTCTGCCGTTTCGTAAGGCAACGTACAGTCTGGAACATGATCATAAGCTAAACATACCATAAATAACCTAAACATAGCTTAGAAATAAGCTTTGAGTGGTTCGGTGTGTGAAAATATGCTTATTTGATCTTAAAGGGACTAAAAGTGTCAAAAACGGCGTAACTTTGCATTTTCGCGCATATCTTACGTTCTGACCACATCTGGACATCCAAAATTTTTGTACACACTAAAATATTTTTATTTTAGTGATCGGCATGCAAAAATACCATTCGTCGCTTAATTTGGATCGTTGTCGCGTCCGTTTGAGTTTCGTCGTAATTTAACGAACAACGCGACCGTACGACCAAACGAGCCGACATCCGAGAGTTTTCTGAAACGGGTCAAAAACTTATACTAGCGACCGTACAATGTGACCGTACGACCGTACGATCAAACGACACATTATAGTAGCTTGCACTACCATAATGCGTCGAAACGGGTCAAAAGCACTTAGGTAGACTTTCAAATCAGAATGTTAGCTCTATTAAATCATACCATATGAGTTCTATTACTCATTTGATTTATAGAACATCATTCTATCCTATCTCCCGGTTTAGGAGCCGTTTAATAACATAGTTACCTATATTAGGTGCCGTTTGATTCCGTTCTCCCTCTAGCATCGCTTGGTTGTTATTCAAGAGATCTAAGCACTCTCAAGTGAGTACATAGTCCCCTCTTTTACTGTTTTTAATGTTTTGGGGTGAAGCATGTGTACCTATTTGTTATGTTTATGATTTCAAAGTATAATTGATTATACATATTAGTACTTATCTTTTGACAAATTAAATGATTATTTATGGTTTAAACACCGATTTTTCAAAGATTATAAAATTAATTGTTGAATTGTACTTATTTATGTTCACAAGACCGATTGGTAGTATGATATAGCACTATAGGACTAGACACCCCATTCCTGTTGTCATGGAATGTTAGAAACCAATATTTTATCCAAATAGGGATTGCCTTCCTGGTATCTCTATAGTCTCAATTGGTGTAGTTTGATGCACTAAAGTCTGATTGAATTCTGAAATCACATTATTATGGTATATTTGATTATACTCCCAAAAGTATACTTTGATATACTCTCATATGTGATATGGTACAAAACAACATATATTTTATAAATTACTAAAACATATTTTGATATGTTATTCATAAAACCAAAGCATAGTTTAAATATGTTATTTATAAAACCAAAGTATACTTTTGATATACAACCAAAAACGATTATTTTGACTACTAAAGTATATTTAATATACTATCTGTTTAACGATTATGGAACCAAAATATATTTTGATATATTACTTATTAGACTTTCTTAAAACCAAAGTATATTTTTATATATACTACAAAACCTTTTTATCAAAACATTATTACAAACTCATTTTACTTAATTATTTATTTATGCATCTTTCTTTTACATCATCTATTTTCTTATCACTTGTTTATAAAAGAAAACATTTCTAGATTCATGACTATTTTAAAAACATTCTTTTAAACTTACAAGTCATGAATCATGCATTAATAAAACCTATGTATCTCACATGCATTTTTATGCTGACGTACATATTTTTACACATGTTTCAGGTTCTGCTATGTGGTGATTCTTGACGCATGATACACATAGGATGGACTCGTGCCTTAGCGACTTAAAAACTTGAAAGACAATAATTGTATTTGTTTGATTTGTAATAAACAGTGAGTTTAATAATTCAATAAAATGAAATTATTTAATCCATGGTTGTGAAACAATGATTCTGTTACAACACTCCCCGACGTTTCCGCCACGTTTTGTTGTTTTACGTGGTCGAGGTGTGACAATAAAGCCTATTTAAACCCAAATTTTGACATCAAACATTTTACCTACTGATGTAATATAATATTTTGGGATTTTTGGAAATTTTTATTAAATTTTAAAATGATCATAACATAGAGTTCTCGCATAGGCTCGGTAATTGACGATAACGCCCTTTTTGCTAATAAAATGAGTTTTATACATCCTTTACATGCCAAACCTTTTTCTACTGATTTTATATATTAAATAAGTTATTTTAAACAGTAAAGGTTGATCAAAATCTCAGATTCCCTTAATTAACCCGAATATCGTCAAATACCGACTTTTATGCGATTTAGGCACATAGTATGGTTTAAAACCATATTAGGCACCTAAAGCTTCATACCTACTGATGTTATGAATAAGTTTTTATACTTTAACAGTAAATAAAAGTTTTGAACTCAGATTTCCAAAATTAACCCTTAAAGCATATGTGAAATGACCAAAATGCCCCTACCGTGCATATTTTGGCCATAAATGGTAAATTTCACATATGTGAGATATCTTACTGATATAACTTGATAAAATAAATATTTTTACTGATTATTTATACCAGAAACTCAGATTATTATTCAACCTAATTTTATAAACGTTAAAATGACCAAAATACCCCTACGGGGGGAATAAATTGGTTTTAAATTCGTTTTGGGCATAATGGAAGGTATCCTACTCATATCCCAACATATTTATGGCATATTAACTTGTGAAACATGTTTATGACTCATTTGGTTACCCGCTATGCATCTTACGCGTTCGGTATGGTTTATGTAACGAGTTTACATGAATTAACCGAAACGGGTCAAACCATATCATTTTCACTTCAAATTTCAGAATGTGTTTAGTTTACCCATATTATACAAGTATCCATACTTGTCGGGTCTAAATCACATTCTAATCCGGTTTTCGCTTAATCTTGCGTTTTGAACCGTAAACCTTTCCTTAAAACTAACCGGTCTAAGTTTCAACTTAAATAAGACCCGTTAGGAATCTAATAGGTTAATAAAATCTTCTTTCCAGATTGAGAGCCCCAGTAGAGGTACTTGTGCTTGCTGATTAGAATATACGGCTGAGTATAAATTGCATTTTAAGCTCAGGTAAATACTTTTAACTTATTTTCCGTTATACGGGCTTGGGATACGGTATTATAAAAATACCGCTTGGTCGGGTGTAGAAACCTTTTAATCGGAGATGATTAAATTGCATAATCCCGTTTTAATCAGTATTGATTGATAACAAATAACATTGGGGGTTAATGACAGTGTCCTGGATATCCTTGGCTCATTTTAAAAAGTGTAAATGGCCACAACTTAAGCACAATGTGTAGGCATAACACCTTCTGTTGCGTATGTAAAAGATATACTCACTCGTGACTTAACTTCTTGTGAGTTATATTTGTGGTGTGTCAATTAATCTTGACCGGTTTGTTTAATCACCGGCCCTAAATGTTGGACAAACATGTAAATCTGATACAAGATTGTTATTAATATAATTGTCCCAAGTTATAAAAGAATATTTGTGCCTTGTGCATTTAAATCAATTTTCATAAAGATTTTTCAAAAGAGTCAGTTAATTGTATTACCGGTGTAAATTGACGTATTTTCCAAAAAGGTTAAGTGACAGGTACTATACGTAAATTGGCTGGGAGCTCAGGGCGTTAATAAGGAATCTTGCAAGTTCTAAACGTCTAAAGTCTGTTGAACAATGTTTATTTTTCTGTTTTAAGATCCGCCTGTGGATCCATATACAACCGTTGTGTAATACTTTATTATACTTTTAAATCGGTTTGTATTATTATTACTCTAGACTTCCGTTGTGCATTGAACTATGATTATTTCACTATGATGATATCAACTACATCACGATACTCCCCACCGGGCCCACCGTACGTGGAAATATCGGGGTGTGACTGGTTGGTATCAGAGCCAACATTGAGTGAATTAAACACTAGCCTTTTGTGTTTAATCTCAATGACACAGTAGCACATTCCTTGACTTCCGAGTCTAGACTTGAACTAGGAATGATCTCATCCCTGTTATATGTATACATTGTTTTCGATATTATGCGTCTCAGGATCGTGTCGCCGAACAAAGCTGCCATTAGTGGAAGTTCGCCAGACCCGAAATATAAGAATGCTAAGTTTCGTACTACAGCTCGAATTAGCGTACGACTAGTATTGAGAAAGGACCTTTTTAACCCATTAAACCATATTTCAAATTTTGTACCCAAGACTTTTGAAACTTCAAATGAGAAGCCAACATCGGAGGAGTTTATACCAGCTGTCCCTGAAGCTCCCGCTCCAAAGATAATACCTATGGACCCAAAGGACTCGTATTTCTTACCTCCAAGTCTTGGAATCCCACACTTGGAATATACCTATCCTGACCTTATTCATGATTCATATTATTCATTAACCATAGAATCCTTGGATTCCACTTTTGCAAGGATTTCTAATATAGAAAATTTTGACTACCCACAAGAACCTTCTGTACCTATACCGCACTCAGGGAACCAAGGAGAAAACTTTCAGAAATAAAATAAAGAAGAAACTTCCTTATTATGTTTCATTTCTATAGTAGTCCCTATAAGGACATATATATCTTTTAAGTCCCCGGTGGGCGAATTTCCTTGTGCAAGACCCGTTTAGGGCAATTATTGTATTTTTGAGACTTTCTATGAAAAGTTTCCTATATTGAAATTTACTTTGGTATTAAATAGTATACGTATGTATTATGTCCTAAATCAGAATGTCATTTCAATTTATGATTGCTCTGCCATTGTATATTAAAGAAAATCTTAAAGGTATAACCTAGCCTATATGTCATTTCGACATAGCTAAGATGGTAAAGCCTTTTTAAGATAATAGATCCTTGTTAACTCCTAAGAACGTGTTAACACTCCTTGACAAATGTGGTTCGAGAAAATCACAATAGTCATCCTTTTATTGGATTCTTCCAATTTCTTATCTAGCCTAGTGATTTAGAAATGATGATCATATCATAAACATCCCTTAGTGATGAAATGCCTACGGGCTATATCTATTATCCTAAAAGACAAAAGACAGTTGTAGTCTTTGACTCTCTGTCAAGAAAGGTAATGAACTATGTTCAAACCTTAATGCCTCGATCCTATAAGATCATGGCTTGTAAATTCAAAATTGTCCTCGTGACAAGGCCTTTTGTGCCATTTCAATATCCTTAATAGCTTATAGCTGGATTAATTATAATGAAAATTTAAAATAACCCTGATTATCAAATTAACCAAATATGGTCTATTAATACCATGGTTAATTAATCATCGAAGATGATGATTCCAAAATAGATTCCTAAGCAAAAATTATTGGCGATTGTTTTATAGAAAACAAGCTTCAGCATGTCTGAGTCAGATGAAGTCAACAGTCATCCCAATATGAGGAATGACAATACAAGGATGAATGTATTGGCTGCAGAATTACAGACAACAATAGATAAAGCTGTCACTCAAGCCATTGACAGGCAGTTCAAGGATTCAAGTGGTGATCATAGTAGGACCCAATCTGTGCCTCACACAAAACCACCTCCTAAGATACATACGTCTTATAAGAATGATTCTCATCATTCTTCAAATCAGAGAAGTGGTCCGTCTCGACAAATTGTGCTCAGTCAGGAGCCACATGTTAAGACCTGCTTTTATAAATACTTTGTCTCTTGCAAACCAAGGGACTTTACAGGAGAGAAAGGAGCCATCGATTGTATGACATGGCTGGATGAGATGGACACAGTAGTAGACATCAGTGGTTGTGCAGAGTAGGATATTGTGAAGTTTGTTTCATAATCATTCAAAGGAGAAGCGTTGGCATGGTGGAGATCATTGACCCAAGCCACGGGGAAGATCCTACTTTATAACTTGTCTTGGGACCAATTTGTTGCACTGATCAAGGAAAAATTTTGTCCTCAGCATGAGGTAGAAAGGATAGAAACAGACTTCTTGACTCTGGTCATGAAGAATTTAGATTGTCAGGCATATGTGACAAGTTTTAACACTATGTCCCGCCTAGTTCCCTATTTAGTCACCCATGAACCTAAACGCATAGCGCGTTTTATTGGAGGCCTAGCACCAGAAATTAAGGGAAATGTTAAAGCATCTAGGCCTACCACATATAGGTCCGTGGTGGACTTATCCTTATCTCTCACTTTAGATGCAATCAGGAATAAGTCTGTTAAGACCTCTAGTGAGGAAAGCTCTCACCGATCAGACAAGAAGAAAAAGGGAAGTTCTGAGCACAGGAAAGATTCCGAGTTTAGGAAAAACTAGAGTCAGTCTAATAACAGACCCAAATGCAGTAACTGCAGAAAGCAACATTTTGGAAAATGTACGATTAACCCAAGTGCTAAACTGTGTGGAATTTGCAAGACCAAGGGTCCAAGACTTTAGATTGCAAAGAGTTGAAGAACGCGACTTGTTACAACTGTAACGAGGAAGGGCACATCAAAACCAACTGCCCAAAACTTATAAAGAATCCTGGAGAGGCCAAGAAAACAAATGCGTGAGTCTTCCAGATGAACACCCAGGATGCAATACAGAATTATAACATCATAACAGGAACCAAGTCTTGAGTATGACAAACTCGGATAAGACAACTGTCAATCGCACCATTAATGATGCGACACATGCTAATGATGCTACAATTGTGAACCTCAAAATTGACAAAGATGTTCTCCAAGCTAAGATTGACGCAGCTGTTGGAAAAGCTGTGAGAAGGGTCATGAAAAAGTTCAAGGAACCCAATACTACTTGCTCCAAATCTCATTTAAGACTACACTCCCTTACTCACGAGAAGGATCTTGTTCGTACCTTGGATGCAAAGAATGAACTAAAAAGGAAAAGGGAGAAAGATAACTCCCATATTTCTAAGAAAAAGGGTAAGCTTGGGCATAAGGAGAACAAACAAAAGTCCAACAAGAAACCTGTATGCAAGACCTGCAAGAAGCGCCACCTCGGGAAATGCAGATTTGAATCTCAACCTCTACCTTGTGGGATCTGCAAGTCTAAGGAACATAAAACGTTGGATTGCAAGGACATAAAGGATGCAGTCTGCTTCGGCTGTAACGAGAAGGGCCACATCAAGACTACATGCCCTAACTATGTCAAGGGAAGTGTGACTAAGGATAGAAAGCCTAAGAATGAAAGGGCTTAAACTCCCCCGATAAATGCCTGAGGCAGTTCACATCAATAATGACATCAGGTACATCCCTTATCATTTATCAGTAATATAAATGCTAAGAGTTCGGTTTTGATTCGGGTACCAATAAATCCTTCATAAATTATAAGTATAGCAAACTTTTAAAATCTTCCATAAGAACCCCAGAGATTAAGTGTAAGGTAAAACTTGCAGACGAAAATCATAGGAAGAAATCTTCAGTCGTAAAATTCTAGAGTACTCTCTCCAGATGGAGTACGTCAGTTTATGATAGTTTGATATCTCTTTGATTTCTATCAATTGCGAATACCAGACTGTATGATGAAAGTGCCATATGAGGATTGGTGTATCTTAATATGTCCCATAGATTGCTTCCATGCCTGATCAGTATGGAGGTTTAATGCATGGAACCACAAAGATATTCCAATGGTCATATGGTACTAAAGTCAGCTAATGGTATTCAAAGAAGATATCCAGAATGGAATTGTCCAAGTAAGTGTCTCTGATTAAAAAATCTGTGGACTCGCAAAGTAAATTTGTCACTTATCTGACACAAGCAATGATAGATGAACTAGAGCCTGAGATTTGGAAAATCTCTGTAACCTCATTGTGTCTTGATTATCATCTCCAAAGACTACCCTGTTTACCTCCTGAAAGGCAAGTAGAGTTAAGATTTATATCCCGCATAGGGCTGCATTATTGTGAAATCTCCAGGACGACTAGTACCATCATTGGAAGAATCGAAACCTAAATCAAATGTATTTTAAGATAAAGGTTCTTAAAGCCTAATTCAAAATTTTGAGAATCTCGGTATTATAAATTTAGAAAGACTGTTCATTATGCTTATGCATTGTTTACCGCAACCCTATTTAGGAAACAATTAAGAATCGCCATCAGCTGCCCAGGATCGTCGATTTGTTCGACTAGCTGTAAGGATTAGCTATTCCTTAAGATTGGTTTTAAGCAGTGGTTGGAATAACCATCTCACCTTAAATAAGCTATTTTATAACTAATAGTCGATATATAAGTACCAAGGCTGCTCCTTTGGAGACATCGTATAGATGGGATGTTAGACATCTGTTATTGGACAGGAGTTTGGTAAGTCTAATTATCAGGATCTGAAAGTTGCCTTGGGAACAACGAATAAGATCATACAAATCCGTAATCGTCTGAAAGTTGCCAGTAATCGGCGGAAAATCAAGGATTAATGAAAGTCACAACCCTCTTAAGTCCTTAATAAGGAATAAGGTTCAATTGTAGGTATCACGCTAAGATGGGTGTGTTGAATTTTTTTAATTTATCGGGCTAGTTAAGTTCTGATATATAGAATCATTCGAGGAAATTGAATATATCAAGATTGGTAGCTTATAAGCTAAAACTTACCTAAGGAGCTTGATGAAAATCAATGTGTCCCACACAAGTTATTTAAGGATATGTTCGCCGACAAGTCAAGAAGCATTATCACATAATGTTATACAGATTAATGAAAATTTATGGTTTGATGAGAAACCAATATCAAATAAGGATCGGCAGGATTAGAAGCTAAGAAAGAAAACATGAACCTATTATAAAGGTCATTTGTGATGCCCTTAGAGACCCAAATAGGTTGTTGAAATTAAATCCATTATCCGACAGAAAGTACATCCATTATTTTAGCAAATCTTGAGGTCGAGATTTCTTTTAAGGGGGTGAGGATGTAACACCTCATAAAATCACGTCCAATAATGTATTGACACGTGTAATAAATCCTAATAAAGTCAAACGTTGAATTTAAGGGACTAATTTTTCGAAAAGTCGAAAACTTTGATTATGAAAGGACTGGAAGTGTTATCATGCTTAAAATAAGTCTCTGAATAACCTTTTATGGTAATTATATTCACAAATGAGCCACTCGTTGATCAAGAGTAGCCGTTTGCATAATTAATTGAAAGTTTGTACGATGAAGGGTTAAAAGCGTCAACATGTTAATTCTTACCTCTGAGCGACCTTTTACAAACTTGAAGCATTGTGATGTTTAATAATACTCTCAAGAATGCCTAATATGGATTATATAAGGCTTCGATGCTATTAAACGATGATATGCGCAAGTTTGCGCATTAGAGGGACTCTTTGCGTCAAACTGCAAAAGTATACCGATTCGTACGGTATCGAACCTTCCGGAAGATGATCATAAGTTAAACATGCCCTAAATATCCTTTATATAGCTTAGAAATAGGCTTTGAGGTGTTTGGTGCGCAAAAATAAACTTATTTGATCAACAGGGACTAAAAGCGTCAAAAAGTGCATAAGTTTGCATTTTCGCGCGTATCTTACGTTCTGAATATATCCGGACATCCAAAAATTTATGTAATCATTAAAATATTTTATTTTAGTGATTAGCATGATAAAATTCCATTCGTAGTGTAATTTGAATCGTTTTTCGCGTCCGTTCGTGTTTCGTCGTAATTTGCCGAACAACGCAACCGTACGGCCAAACGAACCGACATCTGAGATTTTTTTGAGCATATTTCATGTTCCCTATACTTTAGCTTCATTTTAGAGCCTTGAAATGGGATTAACGGGGTTTAAACGCATCGAAAATGACTCAAAAGTGTTGCAGGGACCAAACCTGTCATTTTTGAAACTTTCTGGAAGCTGGTTCATGATGGCGCTGCGCCACCACCATAGTGTTTTGCCGTGGCGCGACGCCACGGTCTCATCTGGGCAGAAACGTCATTTTTGAATCCAGGTCGAATTTCAGGGGCCTAAGTGTAACTTTTCTCAATACCGTGTGATGGTTTTGGACACACCTAGTATTCTAAAACCATGTGCCTTATGTGTAAGGTCCAGATCGAGGCTCAATTATCGAGGAAAGATCCTAACGGTTCTTGAAATCCTATATAAACCCACTTGTTCTTGCTCTCATTTCACACTTGATCTGAATTGTTCTAAGTTGGAGTTTCTATGCTTCATAGCTGAGAATTCTAGATCAATTCCATCCTTGCTTGGACCCTTTGTAAGTGCCTCTTATGGCTAGTTTGTTTTATTTGGCGATTGAAGCCGAAAATTCAAGCGTTTGCGATAAACGCTTTGACTTTTAAACGGTCGAGCCATTGTTCGCAACGAACATGGCTACGTGATCGTAATTAGGCAGGTATTAAACCCTCAAAAGGCCACCTCCTAATTACCACATTTACTTAGTTAATTGTCGGGTCAAAGTAATTAAGATAAAAGTTAAACGAGTCGGTTTTTAAATAAAATTCATAACTAATGATGTAACAGCAATAAACTCAGTTTTGTTGGTAAATATTAATTGAACATGTCTAGGCATGTTCAACCCGACAATTCTAAGTTTAGGCTCGGTTTGGAACCAAAAGTCGCAAAAGTTGACTTTTGCTTTGACTTTCAGTTCTGACCCGATTTAGCTTAGTTTAGTTATGCCTTAGGATTCCTTTAGGACCATTTTATAGGTTAGTATAACCCTCTGAGGTTATACAACTTGGTTCCATAGAAATCCAAGTTAATTGCATGTTCCGTTAAATGCCTAAAAGTTGACCATTATGCCCTTTTGATAATAAATGAGTTTTTTGAAAATGTGAGAGGACAAAAACCTTTATTACTGAATTATAAACATGTCCTAAAAATTTGACATCAGTTTGAGGTCTAAATTAAGAGTTATGCTCGATATCGTAAATTGAAAACTTTTTATTAATTAAACGGCATTTTCGTCATAAATGTGACACCTGTGTCATTTCAACCATCATACAAATACCAAACCAATGAAATATTGTGTTTCATACTTGGGATGTGTATAAATATGTGTATCGTTTGCACATATCAATTCTTGTTCGATTTCGAGCTTTAAATCACTTTCTAGAAGGTTATATGCAATCTAATGCGTAAATACAAACCAGTTTAATGCAAAAAACACTCCGGAATAGTGAAATAGGCTTAACATACCTTAAATAACCTTTACATAACTTAGAAATAAGTTTTGGTGTGGCGAAATCAAGTTTATTCACTCATAGGGACTTATTGCGTCAAACTGCAAAAGTCTGCCGTTTCGTAAGGCAACGTACAGTCTGGAACATGATCATAAGCTAAACATACCATAAATAACCTAAACATAGATTAGAAATAAGCTTTGAGTGGTTCGGTGTGTGAAAATATGCTTATTTGATCTTACAGGGACTAAAAGTGTTAAAAACGGCGTAAGTTTGCATTTTCGCGCATATCTTACGTTCTGACCACATCTGGACATCCAAAATTTTTGTACACACTAAAATATTTTTATTTTAGTGATCGGCATGCAAAAATACCATTCGTCGCTTAATTTGGATCGTTTTCGCGTCCGTTTGAGTTTCGTCGTAATTTAACGAACAACGCGACCGTACGATCAAACGAGCCGATATTCGAGAGTTTTCCGAGCACATTTTGAGTCCTCTAAACTTTATTGACCTTGTAGAGCCTTGAAAATGGCTTAACAGGGGCCAAAAGGGCCTGAAATGAGCTTAAACCAAGTGCAGGGACCTGAACTGTAATATATGAAACTTTGGCTGATATGGGAGGGCCAGGCGGGCCGCGTAAGCCCCCTCCCTATCCTTACGCGGGCCGTGTGAAGACCCCAGCGACCAGAAGTCATTTTTCAGCTGATGTTTCATAATTCAGGGGCCAATCTTGCAATTTCTTTCTGTGGTAGCCAAGTTATCACCTCTCCAAGGCTTTGTACCTGCTTGTGACAATTGTAGGGCTATGATTCTTACTTGGAGGCTACACAAACATGTGTAATGATCTTTTGAGTTTGCATCAAGTATAAATAGCCCAACCTTTTCATTTGTTCATTGCTTATTTCTTCTCATTTCTCTTCTAATCTAATTTGGGAGCTCTCTCAAGTGATTAGGAACTTCCTCTTTGGTTTTCTTATTATCTTTCTTTAAGCATTGGACCTTTGTGAGTGTTCTTTCATGCTTATTCTTTATGTTAGTGCAGAAAGTCAAACAGTTTGGCCAACAGTTTGACTTTCGGTTTTGACCATCAATTGGTCAAGTCAAAGTTCAATTGAACTTTGTAACGTGATTCTAATCATGATGGTTATAATCCTTAGCGATTATACCTACTGATTACCACGTTAACTAGGCATAGTGACGAGTCAAAGTTTCGGTCAAAATGCGTTTTAGCACGCATTTTGCCACGGAACTACTTTTAGGTATCAAAACACTTTGTTTTGATACCAAATCAGTTTTCTAAGTTAGTTTAACATGTTTTGACATGTTTAACTCATCACTATTAGTTTAGTGCTTGTTTAAGGTCGTAAGTTAAGCGGTCTAAACAACCGCTTAGACTTTCGAACCCGACCCGTTTGGTCGATCATTAAGATTCGACCAAGCATGATTAGTGATCATAGTTGCATAGGGAATAACCACTGAGGTTATACCTTATGATCACATAGGATGAGTTAGTCATTTGCTAGTTAGCTTGTATGCCCATAGAAAATGACCAAAATGCCCTTTTGAAGCATAAATCCATAATGTGCATATGTGAACATATTTTTGACATCTAATCTGATTTAGTAACATGTTTAGGTATAATTGGGCATGTAAGACTTAACATAGCACATAGTTAACCATCCGAACATTGTTTTGCACAAACGACACATTATAGTAGCTTATACTACCATAATGGGTCGAAACGGGTCAAAAGCACTTAGGTAGACTTTCAAATCAGAATGTTAGCTCTATTAAATCATACCATATGAGTTCAATTACTCATTTGATTTATAGAACATCATTCTATCCTATCTCCCGGTTTAGGAGCCGTTTAATAACATAGTTACCTATATTAGGTGCCGTTTGATTCCGTACTCCCTCTAGCTTCGCTTGGTTGTTATTCAAGACATCTAAGCACTCTCAAGTGAGTACATAGTCCCCTCTTTTACTGTTTTCAATGTTTTGGGGTGAAGCATGTGTACCTATTTGTTATGTTTATGATTTCAAAGTATAATTGATTATACATATTAGTACTTATCTTTTGACAAACTAAATGATTATTTATGGTTTAAACACCGATTTTTCAAAGATTATAAAATTAATTGTTGAATTGTACTTATTTATGTTCACAAGACCGATTGGTAGTATGATATAGCGCTATAGGACTAGACACCCCATTCCTGTTGTCATGGAATGTCAGAAACCAATATTTTATCCAAATAGGGATTGCCTTCGTGGTATCTCTATAGTCTTAATTGGTGTAGTTTGATGCACTAAGGTCTGATTGAATTCTTAAATCACATTATTATGGTATATTTGATTATACTCCCAAAAGTATACTTTGATATACTCTCATATGTGATATGGTACAAAACAACATATATTTTATAAATTACTAAAACATATTTTGATATGTTATTCATAAAACCAAAGCATAGTTTAAATATGTTATTTATAAAACCAAAGTATACTTTTGATATACTACAAAAAACGATTATTTTGATTACTAAAGTATATTTAATATACTATCTGTTTAACGATTATGGAACCAAAATATATTTTGATATATTACTTATTCGACTTTCTGAAAACCAAAGTATATTTTTATATATACTACAAACCTTTTTATCAAAACATTATTTTACAAACTCATTTTACTTAATTATTTATTTATGCATCTTTCTTTTACATCATCTATTTTCTTATCACTTGTTTATAAAAGAAAACATTTCTAAGGATTCATGACTATTTTAAAAACATTCTTTTAAACTTACAAGTCATGAATCATGCATTAATAAAACCTATGTATCTCACAGGCATTTTTATGCTGACGTACCTATTTTTACACATGTTTCAGGTTCTGCTATGTGGTGATTGTTGACGCATGATACACATAGGATGGACTCGTGCCTTAGCGACTTAAAAACTTGAAAGATAATAATTGTATTTGTTTGATTTGTAATAAACAGTGAGTTTAATAATTCAATAAAATGAAATTATTTAATCCATGGTTGTGAAACAATGATTCTGTTACAACACTCCCCGACGTTTCCGCCACGTTTTGTTGTTTTACGTGGTCGGGGTGTGACAATAAAGCCTATTTAAACCCAAATTTTGACATCAAATATTTTACCTACTGATGTAATATAATATTTTGGGATTTTTGGAAATTTTTGTTAAATTTTAAAATGATCATAACATAGAGTTCTCGCATAGGCTCGGTAATTGACGATAATGCCCTTTTTGCTAATAAAATTAGTTTTACACATCCTTTACATTCCAAACCTTTTTCTACTGATTTTATATATTAAATAAGTTATTTTAAACTGTAAAGGTTGATCAAAATCTCAGATTCCCTTAATTAACCCGAATATCGTCAAATACCGACTTTTATGCGATTTAGGCACATAGTATGGTTTAAAACCATATTAGGCACCTAAAGCTTGATACCTACTGATGTTATGAATAAGTTTTTATACTTTAACAGTAAATAGAAGTTTTGAACTTAGATTTCCAAAATTAACCCTTAAAGCATATGTGAAATGACCAAAATGCCCCTACGATGCATATTTTGGCCATAAATGGTAAATTTCACATATATGAGATATCTTACTGATATAACTTGAAAAAATAAATATTTTTACTGATTATTTAGACCAGAAACTCAGATTATTATTCAACCTCTTTTTATAAACGTTAAAATGACCAAAATACCCCTACGGGGCATAAATTGGTTTTAAATTCGTTTTGGGCATAATGGAAGGTATCCTACTGATATCCCAACATATTTAAGACATATTAACTTGTGAAACATATTTATGACTCATTTGGTTACCCGCTATGCATCTTACGCGTTCGGTGTGGTTTATGTAACTAGTTTACATGAATTAACCGAAACGGGTCAAACCATATCATTTTCCCTTCAAATTTCAGAATGTGTTTAGTTTACCCATATTATACAAGTCTCCATACTTGTCGGGTCTAAATCACACTCTAATCCGGTCTTCGCTTAATCTTGCGTTTTGAACCGTAAACCTTTCCTTAAAACTAACCGGTCTAAGTTTCAACTTAAATAAGATCCGTTAGAAATCTAATAGGTTAATAAAACCTTCATTCCAGATTAAGAGCCCCAGTAGAGGTACTTATGCTTGCTGATTAGAATATACGGCTGAGTATAAGTTGCATTTTTAGCTCAAGTAAATACTTTTAACTTATTTTCCGTTATACGGGCTTGGGATACGGTATTATAAAAATACCGCTTGGTCGGGTGTAGAAACCTTTTAATCGAAGATGATTAAATTGCATAATCCCGTTTTAATCAGTATTGCTTGATAACAAATAACATTGGGGGTTAATGACCGTGTCCTGGATATCCTTGGCTCATTTTAAAAAGTGTAAATGGCCACAACTTAAGCACAATGTGTAGGCATAACACCTTCTGTTGCGTATGTAAAAGATATACTCACTCGTGAGGTAACTTCTTGTGAGTTATATTTGTGGTGTGTCGATTAATCTTGATCGGTTTGTTTAATCACCGGCCCTAAATGTTGGACAAACATGTAAATCTGATACAAGATTGTTATTAATATAATTGTACCAAGTTATAAAAGAATATTTGTGCCTTGTGCATTTAAATCAATTTTCATAAAGATTTTTCAAAAGAGTCAGTTAATTGTATTACCAGTGTAAACTGACGTATTTTCCAAAAAGGTTAAGTGACAGGTACTATACGTAAATTGGCTGGGAGCTCAGGGCGTTAATAAGGAATCTTGCAAGTTCTAAACGTCTAAAGTGTGTTGAATATTGTTTATTTTTCTGTTTTAAGACCCGCCTGTGGATCCATATATTATACTTTTGAATCGGTTTGTATTATTATTGCTTTAGACTTCCGTTGTGCATTGAACTGTGATTATTTGACTATGATGATATCAACTACGTCACGATACTCCCCACCAGGCCCACCGGTAATACGTGGAAATATTGGGGTGTGACAGAATTCCCTTTCCAATGCCTTGATTTCATAACGAGGACATAATTCCTTCATCATTAGAGCTCGAAGCTCTTCCCAGGTTTGAGCCAGTGCCACATCGGAACCACTATCTCTCATCACACCATTCCACCATGTTAAAGCTCGTTTCTCAAAAACACTAGATGCGAATTCAACCTTTTGCTCATTTGGACAGTGAACATGTCTGAAGGTGCTTTCTAGACTCTCGAACCATGAGCGCAGTTGCTCCTTGAGACCCAGAAAATTTCGATGGCTTAGTTGAATTGAATGTTTTGAAGTTACACGGAGTATTGTTATTGTTATTTTCCTGGTTTATTTGGGTAATGAGGTTCGGAAGCACAGCAGCCATCTGCTGACGCGGCAGAAACGTCAGGGAGTGTCGTAACAGAATCATTGTTTCACAACACATGGATTGAAGTTTCGTTTTATTGAATTAAGTTTATACATTGTATTGAAATCAGAAACAAAACATGAACAATTGTCTTTCATTGTTTATTAAGTCACTAAGGCCTCGTCCATCCCTATGTGAGTATGCATCATAATCATCATCAAACATCATCAACTATGGTACCTGAAACATATGTGAAAATACGCCAGCATAAAAATGCCAGCGAGTACATAGGTTTTGTGAGAGTATCGGATTCATGGCTCGTTTACATGTTGCAATACCTCATTTGACAACAAGAGTTGTTACTTGAAAACCTTGTATTGAAAATAGTTTGGTATTACAATATGAACAACCAGCTCAAAATAAGTTGGTTATAGTTTATAAAATCTCGTTGCCATGAATCTTAACCCTAAATATTTGTTTAAGTAAACTAAATTGTAAATCATTATTGTAATAAAAATCGTATGGTTTATATCGTTAGGAAAACCTTGTAGTGTAACTTCGTTTTGAAAACATTCGTCCATGTGATCTAGATAACGCAACGATATGTAATGTGTTAAAAACACTTATATATAGGAAGTACCAGTGCCGTATCCACCATGATTTTATCACATTACACCCGCCCCATTACCTAATCACTTACCATAACCCAATCGTTTAATAGTTCAAATAGTTCACATAGATCAAATAGTTCCAATGGTTCAAACAGTTCAAATAGTTCACATAGTTTCAGTGGTTCAATAGTTCACATAGATCAATAGTTCCAGTGGTTCAATAGTTCACATAGTTCCAGTGGTTCAAGTAGTTCACATAGTTCCAGTGGTTCAATTGTTCACATAGATCAATAGTTCCAGTGGTTCAATAGTTCAAATAAATTAAATCGTTGTGTTTAATATAAACCATAACACTCGTTTTAGGAAACTCGAAATCGTTTAGCACATATGAATCACCCCAAAACATTTGAAAACGGTAAAAGAGGGGAACTATGTACTCACTTGAGATTGCAAGGTATCCTCGATTAAAGTGAACTAACAAGCTTGGGCAATCAAGGAATTAAGTGGCACCTAGTATCGGATTACTATGTTAATAAATCGACACCTAAATCGGAAGATCGGGTAGAATAAGGTTTTGTAAACCAAAAGAGTGTTGGAACTCAAGTGATATGGTTTAACAAAGCCTACATTCTAAATCAGAACTTATCCTAAGTGCTTACTGATGTATTGTAAAATACATCTTTATTCGCGTCTAGGTTTGTTCGGTTTTAGTTAGATTTAGTGTCGTTCTTAGATTAGAATGTATATGCTTTTGATTGTTTGTGTTTTCAGGTATTTGGAGCTGAAACGTGCATGCAATAAACGAGTAAAATATGACAAGGGAAAGTGTCGGGTCAAGAACCGGAAGCTCGGGAGCGAAACGGAACGGAAAAAGCTGATCTGGAGCTCGCTAGCGGCCCGCGTGAACTTACATGCATCTTATAAGCGGGCCGCATGCGATTACAAATGGTTTTCGGAGATTATCAGGCGCGCGGCCCGCGTCCACTTATGTTGAATCTCCATGCGGGCCGCGAGGGGTTTGGTTACGTGAAACAATGTCGTGAACAGCAAGGATGTTAGGGTTTCTTGATTATATATGATCATAATTGACAACAGCCGATAACAACAACTTTACGAATTTTAGACATCTTGGGCGACCATTAGAGGCTGATTAAGGGCAGTTGAAGTGCTCGAGACGCGTGGAATCATCGGGGATCATTCAGGAGCACTCGAGATCGAAGAAAACGGGTTTTACAATCTTGTTCATTCGTTTTTCGTTTGTTTTTTATTATTCGATGATGAATTCTGATTTGATTTTGATTGCTATGTTTTTAGACATGATTATTGGCTAAATCTTTATTACTACCTAGACATGGATGAATGATTGTTTAAGTTTGATTATTTTTGGATTCATAGAAGCTATGGATAGTTTATAAATTATAAACGGTTTGTTCTATCAGTTAGATGTGTTTGCGTGCTTGATGTTATTTTATTATTGATTATTGCTTCGCTTGAATCTTGGTGACGGTCTTTATCACGGAATAGAGTCGGGCTAGGCTTTTAGGTTTTGGTGAGTGTCTATATCACATAATAAACCTTTGATCCTTTAGGGTGAAAATCATGTAAGTAACCTTAGAAGTAATATTTGGTAATTTAATAAAATCAAGTGTTCTACTAATCATCAATAGCTGTAAGGTGCGAGATTATTGCTAGGTCTAAGTGATTAAACCGCAAGGTGGGTCCTTCTTAGAAAGTTAACCTATTTGCTGCTGTCTAGCAAGTCTAACTGAGAAAACAAACCTATCCTAGGTTTAGGTATCGTAAGGGAGTGAGCCTTGTAGGATACTTTTATAAACACCATTAGATGTCTTGTAAGAGAGTCTAAAACCGGTAGTTTAACAACCTTTAGGGGATCTTAGCGTGCTCTTGAAAAGGTCCTTAGATTTCCCGATAGGTGAGAATTTCAAGATCCCGGTTCCATAGCAGACAACTTCCAATTATAATCATAACTAAAAGCAATCAGGATTCCTGTCTAGGTAGTTCTTTCACCATCCTTGAGTTCAGCCTTCGTGTGAGTTCGTGTCTAGTTCGTCTAGTGTAGCTAGTATTTGTTATTTGCATTCTTAGGATTTTTAGAACCCCCCCCCCCAATCAACAAACATTTAGTTCAGTTGTGTCAGTTTGAGTCTAGATAGAGTCATTAGCGTAATCAGTAGAGTCTCTTGGGTTCGATACTCGGACTTCCTTAGGCTATACTACATTCGATCGGTACACTTGCCGGTTGTGTGTTTTAGGGTTTAGAGAGTCTTAGTTTTATAAATTTAAAGCTTAGAGAGTCTAGAATTAGGGTAAATTTAGTTAGTTTTGTTAACCCGTTTTTAGCACATCAAGTTTTTGGCGCCGTTGCCGGGGACTCTTAGGTAATTGCGTTGATTGCTTTGTTTGGACTTGTTTGACATCATACGTGCTATTTGTGTTCGTTGAGTCGTAGGAGTCTAAAAATCATAAAAAAAATCAAAAAAATATTTGCTTTAGTGTCTTTTCTAGGTTAGTGAGTCGTTGTTAGAGTCTTTTCATTGTTCGTAGTTGGTGGATGCCCCATACGCGCTCGCAGGGACCGCCGCCACCTTTGTTTACAGTCAAGTCTTCTGTCTCGTCTTCTTCGTCTTCTTCAGTCCCGCATTCCACCCCTACTTTCGACTTCACACCGAAGCCATCACCACACATTTCCCCACCACCATCCCGTTCTCGTACACCTAGTCCTCCACTATCGTAAAGTGGGGAAATTGAAAATAACATAATTATCATTATTCGTAAACTAGACACCCGCCATGGCGAACCGCACCGTTTACCAGCAAGCTACCACCGGTTTCACCGGTGTTACTTCACCCATCACCCTTCCCGACATAGCGAATGATAGGTCCTGGCAGATTCCTTCTTACATCATGACAGCCGTCACCAATTCATGTCAGTTCCATGGTCGTGACGACGAGGATGCTCCCGCCCACATAAATCGCATCACTCGTCTTTGTGGCACCTACTCCATAGAGGGTGTCAATCTAGATGCTAGGTACTTACAGGTCTTCCCGTTTTCACTCGCTGGACGCGCAGCCGTCTGGTTCGATTCTCAGCCCGCAGGCACGTTCACTACTTGGGCTGGTCTTCGCGATGCTTTCATAGCAAAATACTTCCCGCCATCCAAGGCATCTCGCCTTCGTGATCAGATACACTCCTTTCGTATGGAGCCTGATGAGCCGTATCACTTAGCTTGGGAGCGTTTTCAGACGCTTCTTTCTCGTTGTTCACAGCATGGTTTGTCCGACTGGGCGTTAGTTGAAAAGTTCTATAACGGACTTACTCCTGAGATTAGAGGGCGATTCGATACTTCAGCAGGAGGACAGCTTATGGGAAAGAAGACGGTGGCTGAGTGCAATGATTTGTTTGAGAGTTTTGCACATTCTGATATGGACTACAGCTTTACCAGCAGGACTTCCATTCCTGTTCGTACCTCCTCGGCCGGTCGAGGGGTAAACCAAGTTAGCTCGGATTCGTCGGTAGTTGCTGAAGTCGAGATTTTGAAGCGAGAGATTGATGAGTTAAAGAAGAAAGTTGATAGGTGTGAGCTTTGTAGGGGAGGTCACGACACGCTCGAGTGTCCCACACTTACGTTAGAGCAGGTAGAGTACATAGCCGGTCAGTCTAGGGGTCCCACGAATCCTTTCAATTCCAATTACAATTCCAACTGGCAGGGTAGTGGTAGTAGTTTTCGCCCTTCTGGCAATCCCCCTGGTTTCTCATCTGGTCAGTATCAAAATAGGGGGCCGGGTCTTTACACGAGTAGTGGTTCGGGTCAGAATGGTCAGTATAGTGGTTCAGGAGGTCAGTTTGCGAGTGGAGGGTCGAATCAAGAGAGTCAAGGTAGTGGCAAGGCTCCAGAGAGTGGTATGAGCAGGATGGAGGAGATGTTAGCTCAGATGATGACACACAGTCAGGCGATGATGACACAACATCAGGCGACGCAGAAATCCTTAGATGAATTTATTCAAACTCAGGGTCAAATTAATAAGAGTCACGATCTTCAGCTTAAAAATCAAGAGTCCACTCTTCTAGAGCTTAAGAGAACAGTAGGGGATATAGCTAGGCAGTTGAAAGAATCCCCTTCTGGTCAGTATTCAGGTACCACCCACCCAGTCCACCATTCTGTGAAAGCAATTACTACTCGTAGTGGGTTGAGTCTAGGAGAGGTTGTGAGAGAGAGGGTAGAGGAAGAAGAAGACGATTATGTAGATGAGGTGATCGAGTTGGAGGCTCCAGGCAAGGTGCAACATAGGCTAGACCCAGCAAGTACCGCACACGCTGAGAAGTCGCCAGTAGAGAAGAAAGAGGAGAAGCAGCCGAAGAAGGTTCGGCCACCACCGCTAGTGATTGATATTTCTCGTCTTCCGTTTCCCGCTCGAGCTAGGCAGCAGATATATGCTAGGGAGTATGACAAATTCCTTGACATGTTCAACCAGCTAAAGGTGAATCTTCCGTTTATAGAGGCCTTGAGATCCATGCCCAAATACGTCAAATTCCTTAAGGATTTTCTCAAGCGTAAGGATGGGGTAGGAGAGTGTTCAAGTAAGTCAGTGAGTGGAGAGTGTTCAGCAGTGATCCTAAATAAACTTCCTGAGAAACTTACCGATCCAGGCCTTTTCACGATCCCGTGTTTGTTTGGTGGTGATGTTAAAAACCACGCATTAGCGGACCTAGGTGCTAGTATTAATTTGATGCCATATTCATTTTACGAAAAACTAGGCCTTGGTGATTTGAAGCCGACTCGTATGACCCTCTCATTAGCCGATAAGTCAGTTAAGTACCCTAGAGGGATAGTTGAGAATCTGTTAGTGAAAGTTGATAGGTTTGTGTTTCCGGCTGATTTTGTAGTGTTAGATATGGAGGCCGATGATAGAGTTCCGTTGATTTTAGGGCGCCCGTTCTTGAACACGGCTAAAGCGTTGATAGATGTCTTCTTAGGCACGATTACACTTAGAGCGGGTGACGAGTCGGTAGTGTTTGAGGTGAATAATGCAAGAGGGGAGAGTGAGAAGGTTGGGAGTGATGAGAAAGAGGTGTTGAGTGAGCCGACTCTAGAGGAGATGTTAAAACCCAAGTGTAGGGATCTGTCGGATAGAAGAGTCAAAGAGTTGGAAGAAAGAGTGACGAGTTTGGAATCTAAAATAGAGAAACTGAGCAAGGCTCAGTGTGGGGATAGGTTTCGATATGAAACATCTAGATTCAAACCGCCCGATGATGAGTCGAGAGAGTATGAGAGAGTTAGGAGAGATGCGGGCGATGTTAAGAATGATAGTGCTATAGCCCGTAGGGTGCGAGCGATGTTAGAAGGTGAACTGCGCTTGTATGATCCGCCGTGAGTGCGTGAGTAGTTGTGACCCACTTGTAGAGTTTGTATTTTTGAGTCGTTGTCCGTGTCGTGTCTTTAGCTTAGTGTTTTTTGTGTTTTAGCGTATTTTGCGTCATTTTCGTATTTTTGCGTCTTTTGTGTGTCGTGAGTATGTTTTACAGGTTGGATCACCTTTACGTGGCCAAGAACGACACCCGAGCAGCATCACAGGTTTCGTAAAAGATAAAAACGACAAAAACGAGTGCAGGGGCAGTTTGGGGAATAAAGAAAAATAATTTTCTGCACATTCTGCTGTGCTGCAAGTTGAATCGCAGATATATGTTGTTCATGCGGCCCACCTCCACTTATCCTGAATTTTATGCGGGCCGCGCGGGCCTCAAAAAACGGTTGCGGATGTTTCAGTTCAGTCGGGCCGCTTTCACTTAACCAACACCCATGCGGGCCGCGAGCCCACTACATGTCGACAATGGGCTGATCAGGCCCAAATGATTTCAGATCTTTGTTCCATTTTTCCATATCAGACCCGTTTCATCCATATTTCATCATTGTTCGGGCTGGTTTGAATCGACGTTCAGGTATGTTTCCTGCATTTGTTGTTGTTGTATTTGAGTCATTTGTCACCGGGTCTATTTCCATCTTAAGTGTGGGGAAACGGGTTGCATATTTTTAAGGCGATAAAATGTGATTTTTCACTTAACTTTCAAACCGTTATCCGTTGCATCCACACTTGGTCAGGTTTGGCACTTGGGTTGTTCGAGGGCGAGCAAAGTACCGGGAGGGGGTAAGATGGTAATTTGGTGGTGTACTTTGAGTCTTTTATTTTGTACCATGCGTCTAAGTTAGTAGTTTTTGAGTCTATTTTGTGTTTCGAGTCGGTATTGCTTTGGTATTTTGCTTGTTTTTGTTGATGCAGGTTCGAACATGTACCACCCGTACTCAATCTCCATTCGGGTGAGTTTGGAGCTGTTTATTCAAATTTCGGGCGATTTATCAAGCATGTCAGTCAGAGTCAAAGCCGATCGCGAACGAAATGCTATACGATCGAGCTGGATTGGACGAGAGATTTGGAGCATATGAATTATAACCAGCTAAGTCCTTTCCAATTTGCCCTTGTCTTTTATTTCTTATTTATTTTAGTTTTTTGAGTCGGTTTCCATCCTACATTGAGGGCAATGTAAAGTTTAAGTGTGGGGATGGGAACTATCGTTTAGTATAGTTAGTAGTCTCGAGTCATAAAAAGTCGAAAAATACAAAAAAAGAATTAAAAAAATTGAAAAATCCAAAAAAAAATTAAAAATGAAAAAATGTCTTTTGAAATAAGAAGTTTGCAAAAATAAAAACGGATAATGATAGAAAAGTCGGGTTTTTGTTCGGGTTCAAATAATAATAATATGAGATAAAATAATCGTGCTTTTGTCTAGTTTGGGATATGCGGGTAGGCTCGGTTCGGTTCTGGGTTTCTTTGATCTTAAATATACCAAATTGTCGGTCTACTAGTGGGTTCTCATCTAGGGAGAGTGAGGAAATTGAAACCGCCAAAAATAGTATAAGGGGCACCGTTATAAGCTAAGATAGTTAGAGTTTTTTTATCATTATCTCGCTGAAAAAGAAAAAAAACAGAATAAAAAGTGAGCTAGAAACTAAATGAAAGTAGCACAGGCCTATGTAATCCGAGTTGGGGATAACGACTCTACAGCCGGAATGCCTCTGGGATGTGTGAAATCGACTTGCCGAATAAAAGTACCGAAACCTATGTAGTCTGTGATTGGGGATAGCGACTCTACAGTCGGATTACCGCTTGGTTAGGGAAAGCATCGTCTAGACTCACGAAAGATGTAAAAAAAAAAAAAAAGCAAGCAAAGAAAAAGAAAAAAAATGGAAAAATAGATTTGATTTTTAAACTCTCTTTATCTTGGTATAAAACGGTTAGGAAATAACCCAGTGGTTGTTCTTTTTGTCCTATAAGCTTGAGGGGGGATTAGGTGGACTTGCAATTCTTAGTGTGAGACTCTAGGTAGATTGACCGAACTTGAACTAAAATTGCATGATAAGGGCTCGGAACCGGGTTGGGTTTAAGTGGATCGATATACTCGCAATCGCGGCTAACACGAGTTTCGATTTTAATAAAATAACTAATACTTTGGCCCGTTCGACTATTCCGACTATGATTCCGTTTGCATAATTCTTTTTTGAGGACGAAAAAAGAGTAAGTGTGGGGATATTTGATGTATTGTAAAATACATCTTTATTCGCGTCTAGGTTTGTTCGGTTTTAGTTAGATTTAGTGTCGTTCTTAGATTAGAATGTATATGCTTTTGATTGTTTGTGTTTTCAGGTATTTGGAGCTGAAACGTGCAATAAACGAGTAAAATATGACAAGGGAAAGTGTCGGGTCAAGAACCGGAAGCTCGGGAGAGAAACAGAATGGCAAAAGCTGATCTGGAGCAAGCTAGCGGCCCGCGTGAACTTACATGCATCTTATAAGCGGGCCGCATGAGATTAGAAATGGTTTTCGGAGATTATCAGGCGCGCGGCCCGCGCCCACTTATGTTGAATCTCCATGCGGGCCGCGAGGGGTTTGGTTACGTGAAACAATGTCGTGAACAGCAAGGATGTTAGGGTTTCTTGATTATATATGATCATAATTGACAACAGCCGATAACAACAACTTTACGAATTTTAGACATCTTGGGCGACCATTAGAGGCTGATTAAGGGCAGTTGAAGTGCTCGAGACGCGTGGAATCATCGGGGATCATTCAGGAGCACTCGAGATCGAAGAAAACGGGTTTTACAATCTTGTTCATTCGTTTTTCGTTTGTTTTTGATTATTCGATGATGAATTCTGATTTGATTTTGATTGCTATGTTTTTAGACATGATTATTGGCTAAATCTTTATTACTACCTAGACATGGATGAATGATTGTTTAAGTTTGATTATTTTTGGATTCATGGAAGCTATGGATAGTTTATAAATTGTAAACGGTTTGTTCTATCAGTTAGATGTGTTTGCGTGCTTGATGTTATTTTATTACTGATTATTGCTTCGCTTGAATCTTGGTGACGGTCTTTATCACGGAATAGAGTCGGGCTAGGGTTTTAGGTTTTGGTGAGTGTCTATATCACATAATAAACCTTTGATCCTTTAGGGTGAAAATCATGTAAGTAACCTTAGAAGTAATATTTGGTAATTTAATAAAATCAAGTGTTCTACTAATCATCAATAGCTGTAAGGTGTGAGATTATTGCTAGGTCTAAGTGATTAAACCGCAAGGTGGGTCCTTCTTAGAAAGTTAACCTATTTGCTGCTGTCTAGCAAGTCTAACTGAGAAAACAAACCTATCCTAGGTTTAGGTCTCGTAAGGGAGTGAGCCTTGTAGGATACTTTTATAAACACCATTAGATGTCTTGTAAGAGAGTCTAAAACCGGTAGTTTAACAACCTTTAGGGGATCTTAGCGTGCTCTTGAAAAGGTCCTTAGATTTCCCGATAGGTGAGAATTTCAAGATCCCGGTTCCATAGCAGACAACTTCCAATTATAATCATAACTAAAAGCAATCAGGATTCCTGTCTAGGTAGTTCTTTCACCATCCTTGAGTTCAACCTTCGTGTGAGTTCGTGTCTAGTTCGTCTAGTGTAGTTAGTATTTGTTATTTGCATTCTTAGGATTTTTAGAAACCCCCCCCCAATCAACAAACATTTAGTTCAGTTGTGTCAGTTTGATTCTAGATAGAGTCATTAGCGTAATCAGTAGAGTCTCTTGGGTTCGATACTCGGACTTCTTTAGGCTATACTACATTCGATCGGTACACTTGTCGGTTGTGTGTTTTAGGGTTTAGAGAGTCTTAGTTTTATAAATTTAAAGCTTAGAGAGTCTAGAATTAGGGTAAATTTAGTTAGTTTTGTTAACCCGTTTTTAGCACATCACTTACGACCCGTTACGACCCACTAAGGTGGCTTATGCTACTTTAACGTGTCGTTCGCGCGAACGCGAATTCGAGACGTCTAACTAGTCCTATGACAAGTATTATATGCCCTAACGTGTTTAAATATGTTGCATAATCAGTTTAAGTGACAAAATTTAGGTTACATATGCTTATATACCAATTATGCATGAAAAGGGCATTTTGGTAATTTACCTAAGGCATATAAACTACCTATCATACAACTAATTAAACTAAGTGACCATAAGGTATAACCTCAGAAGGTTATTCCCTATACAACTATGGTCACAATACATGCTTGGTTGGATCCTAACGATCGACCAAACGGGTCAGGTTCGAAAGTCTAAGCGGTTGTTAAGTCCGCTTATCTTACGACCCTATACAAGCACTAAACTAAAGGTGACGAGTTAAACATGTTAAAACATGTTTAACTAAGTTAGAAAACAAGTTTTATATCAATACAAAGTGTTTTGATACCCAAAGATAGCTTCGTTGCAAAATACGCATAAACACGTATTTTGACCGAAACTTTGACTCGTCACTTCGACTAATCAACGTGGTAATAAGTAGGTATAGTCACAAGGGACTATGACTATCGTGATTACGCTCACGTTGCAAAGTTTAAACGAACTTTGTGTTGACCAAAGACTGGTCAAAGCAGAAAGTCAAACACTGTTTGACTTTCACGCTTGAAAAGCAATAAAAACATGAAAGAAACTTACAAAAGGTCCAAGCAAAGAAGAATTTGATCTAAAATACTCAGGTATGAAGCTAAGGCTTCAACTTAGAGCAAATTAGAGCAAATGTGTGAAGAATGAAGTGAAATCAAGTGGGTATTTATAGATTTCTAAGAACCGTTTTGATCGCTTCTAGAAAATTAAGCTTCAATCTGGACCGTACAAGTAAGGCACACTGATTTGGGATACTAGGGGTGTCCAAAACCAGCATACGGTATTGAGAAAGTTACACAAAAGACCCTGGAAATCAAGTTGGTTGTCAAAAATGGAGTTTCTACCCAGCTTGAGCCGTCGTGTGCCGCCACAGCAAAGCCCCTAGGCTATGGCGCGACGCCACCACACACCAGTACCAGAAACTTTCAAATTTTGATAGTTGTGGTCCCTGCAGCATGTTTAAGCCGTTTTCGATGCGTTTAAACCCTGTTAACCCATTTTCAAGGCTCTACAAGGATTATAAAGCATAGGGGACTTGAAACATGCTTGAATTTATCTCGGATGTCGGTTCGTTTAGTCGTACGGTTGCGTTATTCGGTTAATTATGACGAAACACGAATGGACGTGAAAAACGATCCAAATTACGCGACGAATGGTATTTTTGCCTTCTAATCACTAAAATAAAATATTTTAATGATTAAATTTTTTTTGGATATCCGGATATGTTCAGAACGTAAGATATGCGCGAAAATGCAAACTTATGCACTTTTAGACGCTTTTAGTCCCTGTTTGATCAAAAAGTTTATTTTCGCATACCGAACCCTCAAAGCCTATTTCTAAGCTATGTAAAGGATATTTATGGTATGTTTAGCTTATGATCAAGTTCTGGAATGTTCGTTATCATACGAATCGATATACTTTCGTAGTTTGACGTAAATAGTCCCTGTGAGCGAATAAACTTGTTTTCGACACACCGAACCATCCAAAACTTATTTCTAAGTTATGTAAAGGTTATTTAAGGTATGTTAAGCCTATGTCACTATTCAGGAGTGTTTATCACATTAAACTGATTACGTTTACGCATCAGTTAGCGTATAACTTTGTAGAAAGCGATTTAAAGCTTGAAAGAGAACAAGAATTGATATGTGCAAATGATACACATATTTATACAAATCCCAAGTATGAAACACAATATTTAATTGGTTTTGTATTTGTATGATGGTTAAAGAGGCACAGATGTCACATTGCTTGTTACCTGTGAGGTAACGGGGTATTAGTTGGTAGCGCTATCTAGGTTTGGCACCCTCACCCCGTACCTGAGAGGACAGGTGTGAACTAATGAACCAGTCATGCCCAATGGTTTGATAGGGGCATTGGGGAAAGGGCAAAATAATATGTATCCATCTTGTACGGTATCGAGTTATTGTCAACATTACTTTCGGTATTGTTATTAAACTGGATTAAACACTTGGTAACCAAACCTTTTCATAAAACTGTGAACTCACCAGCATTGTCTGATACACTTGTGTGCATGCTCGCAGGTTATAGGTATGTGTGGATGTGGAACTTGCTATCTGGGATGCTGGAGTGCTCATGGGTCGAGACACATGGAAACTTGAATCAAGACTAGTTGGTTACTTACACTTGGGTTGATAAAACTTTGTATTATGCTTCCGCTGAACACAACATGTTGTAAATATTGTTTGTACACCTTATCTTATTAAATTAAAGCTTTATTTAAAATCTTGTATGAGTTCAATGTGATTGGTGGCTGGATCCTGGTACGTCACACGCCTCGCGGGGGTTTCCGCTTAGGGTATTTTTGGGGATGTGACAATTTGGTATCATAGCCACTGGTTATAGTGAACTTGGTTTCAAAATGTTTTTATAAAACCAGACTATAACCGAACAGTTCTGAATATGTGAATACGACCATGACACTCAGCTCCAGATTGCGAGGTTCGTCTTCTCACCTGTTGTATACATTAGATGACTAGTGTACACTTGATTATGATGTAGCATATGGACACACACTCGTCACTGTATCATGATTACCTGAATTTCTTGCTTACATTATGATGCGTTGATAGTATGTCATAGTCCTTGGATTTTTGTGATCTTGTCATCTTGATAGCCTCCGTTTGACATCTGAGTTTGAGGAACCATTTGACATGAGTTAGGAGGAACTGAGATGAGCATGCAAACCACAATATTATTGTGGGTGCACACATAATAATAATGTGGGGTGCATGTGAGTCCCAGTGAGGCTTAACAAGTGAAAAAGGGGTTCTGTTCCATTATTTGATCAATGAGAAACATAACAAATCTATAGGAGTCATAGCAGTGATTGTTTCCTACTCGAACGTGATCTTTTCACTCGTCTCTGAATCCTTACGAATCTTAATGCTATCGAGTATTACCTGAACACCCATTTGAACACCTAGCGAACTATGTAGAATGTTAGGTGCTTGTACGAACGTCCCTGAGCTGGATGTCGCAGCGTCAAATGATTGGTCTGTACCTTTCTCACTCCTCTTCGTTTGCTGGAACTCAATGTATTGACGCCCTAGATCCCGAAGTGCGATCACTTTTTCAACACTCTAGAAATATACCGTGTATTACTCAATCAACTTGCAAGAACGATGGACAAGAGGATGAGCGTAGTGCCTTACCGACCTCAGTATTAGGACGACCCTGATTACCGGCAACGAACACCAGCTAATTGACTTCAATCGAATCCCTAACCCTAGTTAGCGACTTATGGGTGTCAACTCTTACGAATTAATCGGGACATAAACGATGACAATTGACTATGGTATGGAATGTGTAGCTGCTAGCACAATGAGTAGCACCTTAGGACGTGACACGGGATGTGAAAAGATGGACCCTGTTGGTGAAAGATCGCAGGGCTCCGTTTCAAGCAACGACGTTAGAGACAACAGTCACGGCGACATCAAGGTACTCTTAATCATAGCCTACAGTGTGGAAATGGAGGCGCCAATGACGTGGATTGGCCGTTGTTAGATCAAGACGACAACAACCAAGGGAACGACGACAGTACTGGAGATCCTTGTAACGAAAACAACAACACTGGAAATGATGCTCGTGGAAGGGCATTTAGGATTGGCGTAGGCGACGCCAGGAATTTAGCGACATGGTGGCCTGCACGTTCTTGGTAACTAATCGCTTCGTCTCTGTTCTATTTAACCATGATGCTTCTTGAAACCAAACCTATTGTGGAATCGGCTGATGGCAAGTCAATTGAAACCTCATATGTTCGTAGGGATGCAAACTCGACCTTGTGGGACAAGTGTTCGACATCAACCTACCTTTTACTATCCTTGATGGTTTTGATGCAGTAGTTACTGTGGATTGGTTATCCAGATATCGCGCAGATATACTCGGTAAGGAGAAAAATTATGTGTATCCCTCTCCCTTGTGGAGAATCGTCGTCAGACCTAAAGCGTCAGAGTGGTGTAAAGGTTAGCATTATTTCAGCAATGAAGGCCCAGAAGTGTCTACGGAGGGATTACCCCGCTATGTTAGCAACCATTACTGATGTTAAGGCTAAGGAAAAGAGGATCGAGGATCCATCAATTGTTCATGATTCCTCTCAGTGTGCTACCCGAGGAATTTTTAGGTTTACTTCCACAGCTGTTAGGCAGAATCTTAGTTTGATCTCACGCTAGAGGCAGCCCAGATGACTCGTACTCCTTACCATTTTACACCAGGAGGGTTGCAAGAATTGTCTAATCAACTGTAGGAACTGTTGGACAGGAGTTTTGTACGACCTAGTTTTCGCTTTGGGGAGCCCCAGTTATATTCGTGAAGATAGGCCTTTTCGTATGTGTACTGATTATCGAAAACTCAACAAGGTGACAGTCAAGAACCATTTGTCTCGACCATGTATTGACAACCTGTCTACCAGTTGCGAGGGTCAAGCTCCCATTCGAGGATTGACTGACGAACGAACTATCATCAGATGGAAGTCCAAGGGGAGAATGTTCCTATGACGGCATATCGAACGCAATGCGGCCATTGCGACTTTGTATTCCATGACCTTTGGGTTATTCAATACACCAGCAGCTTTATGGATCACATGAATCGACCGTGTTATTTGATGACGTTTTGAATCATTTCGAGGAGAAAGGAACATCATGGGCGGTATTTGTATCTTATTTTAGAGCTCCTGAGGGAGGAGCCACTCCGCGCGAAGTCTTGTTGAATGTAACTACTGGATTCGCGAAGTACATTTTTGGTTATGTAATTAACGAAGTGGGAATACACGTGGATCTCGCTAAGATCCATTTTGTTAGAAACTGATCGACACCCAAGATTCCTTCGGGGATACAACAATTCCTTGGTTTTGCTAGATACTATAGCAGATTCATCGCGGGAATTTCGAAGGTTGCGCAGCTTTAACCTCTATAGCACAGCGGGGTGCTGTGAATTCATGGGAGACAAAACAGGAGAACATCTTTTCAGCTTTTGAAATCCAACTCTACAATGCACTGAGCATCGTCTTTACCCGAGGTTACGGGTGATCTAGTGGTATACCATGATGGTTCAAACCAGAGACCCAGTTACACGCCGATGCAACACGAGAAGGTGATGACGTACGTAGTGGATTTATGAAGGGGAATCACACGAGTCACAACCTGCGGCGGAAACCATGGTCTTTAGATTTAAGTTGGAGGCATTACTTGGACGGTACCAAATGCAGTACTTAGACCGATCACAAGGGCCTCCCGTGTACCCTTGTTTCAAAAGAGCTAAACATGTGATGGCATCACTGGATGGAACTCTCGAGCGATTACGACTATGGAACCTAAACACGTATGAGCATGCAGCTCACCATCGACTCTAGCCTACCCGATCAGATTCGCCCTGTTCAAACCGAAGCACTAAAGGAAGAGAATTTTCAGGTTGGGTCCATGCGGGGCATGGAGGAGCAACTTTTGGCAAGTTGGACGATATTCGCCACTTCATGGAATGAATATGGATTCCACTATACGGCAACCGTAGAGAACTTGTGTTGAGCAAAGCACACAGGCCATGATGATCTACTCGTCTGGGTTTTGATAGGAGATATAGGATTTATAAATCTTGTACTGGCGACCGGGCATGGAGGCCCACATAGCCGAGTATGTGAACGATGTTTGACTTGTGCGAGAGTCAAGATGGAATATCAGAAACCTTCTGCTTTGTTCCAGCAACCGGAAACACCCATATGGAAATGGGAACAAACTACCATGGATTTTGTCACTGTCCTACTTGAAACTCGAAGCGGAAACAATATCACCTGGGCGATCGTTAATTGTCTCATGTAACCGGTACACTTTCTTGCAAATAAGGAAAGTTGATAAAGTCTTCATATCCTGTGAGTAATTACTTGTGAAGGGCGGTCTCTAGGCATGGAGTGCCAACTCCTGTTACCTCCGATTTTGATCTATACTTGATTTGTGTCAGGCAATACACAACACCCTTGGTTCACGTCTAGGCATGAACATTGCTTATCACCGTAGGACAAACGGTCTGAGTAAACGAACCATCTTGACACTCGAAGACATGCTGCGAGTATGTGTGTGATTGACTTTAGTAAAGATTGGAAGGACACTTACCTTTGGATGAGTCCTACTGCAGCAGATACCATTCTGGTATTCAGACAGCTTTGTTTGAGGCATTGCATGGATGATAATGCCAATCTCCTTGTTGGACTAAGGTGGGTGACAACCTAATCACAGGTCCAGGACTTGTACTCGAAACTCTTGGGAAGATTGTTTAGATCGGAACTCATTTGGCGGCAACGCGTGCCTATCAGGAAAACTGATAAGCTTAGGAAACACTTGGAGTTCGCTGTAGGCGAATGTGTCATGATTGAAAGTCTCACCCTGGGAGGGTGTGGTGCGCTTTGGGAAGCGTGGCAAGATGAATTTACGTCACGTTGAGCCATTCAAAAATTCTAGAAAGAATCAGGGGCATATCCTACAACGTCGAGTCACCCGACGAATTGGGTAACGTACACAATGTTATTTATGTCTCAAATCTAAGGCAGTGTTTGATGAAACATTTGTGATACCCTTATTAGACAAGTTGCAGTTGTCGAGGAGCCTATCAAAGACATGGACGAGGAAGTTAAGGTTCGTTAACATAGTCGAATTCCAATCATGAGAATTCGTTGGAACTCAAGACGTGGACCGGAGTTCACGTAGGAACGCAATGATCGGAGTAAGCTCTAGTATCCTCAGTTGTTCAAACGGTTGTATCAACTTCTGATATCATTGGCGAATTTCGGGACGAAATTCCCTTTCAAGTTGGGGATGATGTGGCACCTGGAGAAAATCCACAGTCATCCTAATCTAACACTTTTCCATTTTGTGTTACTGATCAAATTTCGGGACGAAATTTCTTTCAAGTTGGGGATGATGTGACAACCCGAGATTTCATGGTCTATCCTTACGGGTCACTTGTTTCACAAATCCTGTTCACACAATTCTTTTACATTGTCTCTAGTGCTTATTTGGTGGATTAAGTATTGTTACGTTTGGTATTGCATGATATCTAATGTTTTGTCTTAATATGTACATAAAAATTATGATTTGAAACACTTGATGAATTCGAAAAACACTTGGTGAAGAACTAGAGTTCTTCGTCACACAACCTTCTCCGCCACCAATCTTCTTCGACGAATAATGATCTTCGTCTTCACTCACCTGGATGAAGAATGATCTTCGCCATATTGAGAGAGAGTTTGTCGCCAAAAGGGGTCTCGGCCCAAGTCTTGTCCAGCCCAAACGGAGCCCAACCCTTCCCATTTATTTACGTGCGTGAAGGAATGTATGCGTACAACTCTTTTTGCAAACCCTAAGTTCCTTTCAACCGCACATGGTTGGCGGCAGCCCCTGATCTCGGTAGGTTCCTCTCTTAGAAGCTTTCTCTCTCTCTCATCCCGAGTATCTTCGTTTCCATCACACGGTTAGTACGTTAACATTGTTTGGGTTGAATCCGTGGTTATACTTGGTTGTGATTATGTATATCGATTGACGCTTGTTAGCACGAGTCTTGTTATTGATCTCAGGTTGCTAGAATTCTGTGAATATGACTAATTTTACGTCTAGTTGGAATAATGATTTATGGTTAGTGTTGCTTGATGATTTTTTATTAATGCAAATTGTATATGTCATGATATTGGAAACAGGGAGTTAGGTTTCATTGAATTAGTTATATAAATCAAATTACAAGATGATGAGGATGCGAATCGCTGAGTAGTATGGCCATGAATGGTGTTCACATTAATTTAGGAACTGCTTGTAGATTGTGTTGATTTTGATAAGTGTGATGATCGATGAAACTGTTAGGGTACAACGAAAGATCCCCGACGAAGAACCCAAGTCGACGAACTTGATCCTTCGTCGACTGGTTCTTGACGAACCTCCATAAATCTTCACCGTACTCATCCGTAACGAAGATTAATACTTCGCCGACTGTTGTTTGAAGAACCCTCGGGATACTTTGTCACATCCAATCTCGGCGAAGAATGTGATTCTTCGTTGACTAGTGATGCGAACCATTATAATTCTTCGTCAAGTGCATGCTCGATGAAGAATAGACCGTTGTCATTGGGATACTTCTCCGAGAAGGCAAACGAGAAGAACAGTGGATAGTTATGATGTTTATGATTATAGATATTGATGTTTATAAAATACTGTTATTGTATGTTAATAAGAATGAGAAACCTGGATGGAACCGTGTAAGTAGAAAACCTACCTATTATGTGTTATGTGACCTACACATGGGATATAGACTTGTTTGAGAACTGAATGTCTGTTATGTGATATACTGTAATCTTAGCAGCAACTGCAATCTGTGAAAATACATGTACTGTAAGTGATTGATTTGCATGCGAAACCCATACACTTATTATGCGACTTTACGAAAAACGTTATGGATCAATAGGTTGCATGATTAATAATTACTACTTGTGTAAGGACATGCATCCTACCTGTTTGCTATGTGTATAACCTGTACAATATATACGTGATATATGTGAACGGTAATACTGACTATTCTTGGTAACCACGGTAGGGTATGGTTGACCAACTTGGAATGGGTAATGTAACATACCGAGCAAATTTAAGGTGAGTTCACTTCTCTTGAGCATGCGTCTCGGTGGGTGGGACAGTCAATTGGGTATTCCTGAGAGGAATAGCTCTTTGGGTAAATTAGTGGATATTCCTGAGAGGAATAAGTGTTTTGGGTAAAAACTGGAATGTTGGATAATACACTCACTCCCATCACCATTAAGTCCCATCTTGTTTGTTACCTGAGAGGTAACGGGGTATTATTTGGTAGCGCTATCTAGGTTTGGCACCCTCACCCCGTACCTAAGAGGACGTGTGTGAACTAATGACCCAGTCATGCCCAATGCTTTGATAGGAGCATTGGGAAAAGGGCAAAATAATCTGGAGCCATCTTGTATGGCATCGAGTTATTATCAACATTACTTTCGGTATTGTTATTAAACTGGATTAAACACTTGGTAACCAAACGTTTTCATAAAACTGTGAACTCACCAGCGTTGTCTAATACACTTGTGTGCATGCTCGCAGGTTATAGGTATGTGTGGATGTGGAACTTGCTGTCTGGGATGCTGGAGTGGTCATGGGTCGAGACACATGGAAACTTGAATCAAGACTAGTTGGTTACTTACACTTGGGTTGATAAAACTTTGTATTATGCTTCCGCTGAACACAATGTGTTGTAAATATTGTTTGTACACCTTATCTTAATAAATGAAAGCTTTATTTAAAATCTTGTATGAGTTCAATGTGACTGGTGGCTAGATCCTGGTACGTCACACGCCTCGCGGGGGTTTCCGCTTAGGGTATTTTTGGGGGTGTGACACACACTGTTAGATAATTACACACAAATATTATACAACATATATAAATAGTTACACAACATAAATAATTACGCAACGTATATACATAATCACGCAATAATTTTTTATATGGTATAACAATGCTATACTCTCTAATTAAAGGTTACAAATCTCAATTTTATGGTATCACTTTTACAACAAAAAAATGAAGTATAAAAAGTTAGTGAGTAAAAAAAATTATGAAACTAGATAAAAGTTAACAATCATAAGCCTTTACCTATTTTGCACCTCCCACCCATTAATATGTTTTTTGTATGCGACACCCCAACATCTCAATGATTGATTAGTATTGATCAATAGCTTAGATCATTTCTTACACTTCTTACATTATAATTAATTTGCATGTCATCCCCACATTATGTCTGTATATAATAAAGATTACATAAAATGTGAAACTAATGTGAGAAGTGTAGGAAATGATCTGATTCATTGATCAAGGCTAATCAATGATTGAGATGACAACATGTGCGATAGGTACACAATGAAACAAATTAAATGACCTAGAGGGATGTAACATCCATAAAAAACAACGGACCTCCAAAACCCAACTCGTATTGCAAAACCGGATCCTTCGAAAATATATAAAAACGGGTTTTTTTTATGATTGCTATTATTTTAATTAGTTTATTCTTTAATGTTGGTTACGTACCGTGTTGGATAAAAACCGGGCTAAAAAAGTTAAACTTATAAGCATTTTCAGTTAGTTTTGTTAGATTTGTATAAGGGAAACCTTAACGAAGTTAAATTTTTTAGCTATATAAAGTTATAAGTTAAGGGGTTGATTTTGTAAATAATAGAAACTATAAAATAAAGGAAATTTATTTAACAAAGTTAGTTTGCAACTTAATTATATAAAAGAAATACACTAACTAAGTTAGTGTAATAAGTTAACCAAATTAGCAATAGTTAACACACAAGAGGGGTCTTAGTGCAACTATTTGAAACTTGGAAATAAAAGAAAAGGAAAAGAACTGGTTGGGCCAGGATTCGAACCGGGGTCTCCACCCTAGAAACACAACAACACACCACGTAAACCACTGGGCCACCGCCCCTTTTGTGAATAAAACCTGCACGACATAATACTTAAACCGAACCCGGTTAGTCTTCTCCCCCACCCGCTGACAACAGGAAACACGACACGTGAACAACCAAACTAAACCCGATCAATCCAAGCGTTTTACTTATTATTTCCATTTCATTTTTGTCCCAAACAACTCGTAATAATGCGGATTAATGTTAGCATTATCTAATCGTTCATTTAAACGTCCAAAAAGAATTAAATTAAAACTAGTTATGTTCACCATTAAATTCTTGTGTTCATTTTCGTAAAATTAGATCACAAACCTTATACCACTTTAATCTCTTCTGAACAAACCTAACAAAATCCCACTGAAAGTTTTGTGTTTCATCAATCCTGATCCAAGAAGATTCTAGCGCTCATAACTTCAAATGGTAAATTTTCCTTCAATACATAACCAATTGAGGTGATTCTTGAGCCTATTGTGTTTAGTTTTTTCGTGCTCTATAAAACCTCACAATCCATTTATGTGATAGGGGCATTATGAATGCGAATTTAATTTCTTGTTAAACTAGGGTTCTTAGACTATAGAAATTGGGGTTTTGATCTTAGGATTATGTTTTGGTGAAATTGAACTTATGCTACTAATCATTATCATGTTAGGTTGTTTGGCAAAATTTTGGGATCTTTTTAGATATCATTTGGATTTTACATGTGTGACAACTCGCAACTTCAAGTTACTACTTTAACCTAACCACAGTTAATTTAATCATGCATTCATAGCACTGCATTTAACTAGGGTTAGTTAAATGCGTCTAATTTGGTAATTCGGGGAATTACCGGAACACACACATGATAACTGTCGAACATTGGCGATTAACGCGAATAATAATTATAAACGGATGGTTTATAAGAAACTTATGTGCTGCATGACAAATACGTGAACTACATGTTTTAAATGTAAATTACATATTATTATGTGTCTTAAAAAGTTGCATAATTAGGGGTGTTTTGTGAATAAGTTATAAACTCTAATAACCATTCAAAACCCTAATCTCCCAACAAATTCACTATACGACAATTTATTTCTCACACAAATCATTGATCTTTGGCCCTTCAATTCTTCAAGAATCAATTCTAAATCAATCCAAGGTAAGGTTTATATCACACTTGTTATGTTGTTTCATTTGATTCAATGCAAAACCCTAGACATCCAAACAAATCTGTGTTTTTGTTTCATGATTGATGAATGTGTGATAATTGTTGAAGATTAAATGAGTATGTAATGATTGTTTGATGTTAATGGTATTAGGGACATGACATAACTGTTAGATTGATTGATTTGATTCCTAGCATTGTTGATTTCTGTGCGTCTGGGGGTTTTTGTTCGTGGAAACCTTGAAGAATGCATTCCTGAATTTTCAGACTTTGTGAAGTCACAAAATTATCCGCATTTGTTAAATTAACATATTGTCCACACTTATGATGTTGTATAATGTCCACATTTTTTAAACACCTGTAACTATTCAATCTGTTCGTATTTGTAACCATTTACACTGTCCGCACTTGTGGTTTAACAAAGATCCGAACTTGTTTGATATTATAAAGGTCCGAACTTAATCAACTACACAATGTCCGCACATGATTACATATGTCCGCATATATATTAAAAAGATGCAGTCTGCACTTATGAAGTTAAACAAGTTCGCACTTAACATGTATTTATACGCACTTATGCCCATTTGAAATGATCCGCACTTAACTGGAGTTAAATGATCTGCACTTAACTTGATTGGAATGATCAGCACTTAGTTGATTTGAATGATCCGCACTTAGGGTTTTAAAGGGAGTCCACACTTGTTATATATATATATATAATACATGAGTCCGCACTTATATATATATATATTCTTGTACATGATCCGTACCTGTGATGTTATGTCCGCACTTATATGTTAATCGATGATATATGCACTTAATATATGTCTAGAACTTGTAAACTTACATGTATGCTCCTGAATGTTACAAACATGATAACCTGATCACAAAAGCACTGAGTTGTTTGGACACTTAGGGTACCACAAACCCTACTCGTATACTTATCAAACACTGAATGTATATTAGGTCACGTGTAACGGATCTAACTTGTATTTAACGCGTAAAACACGTTATCATTTACCAAGCAAACTAAGGTGAGTTCACTACTTTTCACAAGCATGCGTCCCAGGGGGACAACCAAACTAATATTCCTAGGTGGAATATGTCACACCCTGACTTTTGCGGAAGCGTTGATTATTGGTGTGACTTCTTAATACCATAGCATTCAATCATAACATTGCTATATGATAAAAACATGAGATGTTCATCCATTAATTAAGTTTAGAAAAATACCATAACATACTTGTCTTGAAAACATTGACACCAATTAAGTTACAAACCATAACATGTTCAACTGAGTTCATAAAGACTCACAAAAGATATTAATTAAAAGCCAAGTTTAGAAACGTGTATCGCGTTCAGGAATAGGATGCATCTCCTAAACTCTACGACCATGAATGACATCCTTTATTTAGTACGTAGCTTGAAAACACATGCAACACTTGCAACACTTGCCAGATCCACTAGTTCCCTGAAATACATGTAATTTGAAAAACATCAACAAAATTTGAGCGAGTTCATGTGTAAGTGTATGTGAATAAACCTTTAAAGTATGTCTTGTACGTATGAATGTCCCTGGTATGTAGCAATAAGGAAAAAGAGATCACCAATGGGTTGCAAAGCCACTGGTATGTGTGAAACGGTGCAGGAAGTACTCAAACCTAGTAAACTTGTCTCCGGGAATAAGACATAGTCACCACATGGGCCACCCTAGTCCGCATGGGTCTGGGCTCGCTACACCCAAATAGATCTATCACTCATGTCTCTCGGTCCTACGACGAGGATTAATGGCCTTAAGTGTTATACCCACCTTTCACATGATCTAAGTAGTAAACCCTCCTTAAGCTAACCATACCATGTATAAAAATGTCTGTAATAATTGTACCATGTAATTAACCCCCAAAGTATAAAACTGAAAACAGTTAAAAGAAAAGAGGGACATGAACTCACAGTAGTGCGTCTTCAGTATCGGCAACTCAAATCTCCGCAGCTAATCACGACTACCTACAGAGTACTAACGTCTATTAGACGAACGGGTCGTGCCTTGGCTTAGAGTTTAACGTTTTGAGTTGAGTTCCTTATGTTATTCCCAGTTATAATTATTTGTTAAAATAATAATTATTTTAACCTTGAATTATATTTAGTTTTGGAATAATTGTTTAATCAATATTTTGTATTAATACTTCACAAGTATTTTAACTTCCGTATTTCCTTCCAAAGGATGGGGGTATTTATACATGAATATTTGTATTCTCGAAATAATATATTTTTAAGTCCTACTTAGGGAATATATATATAACTCATTGTCAAAAATTAATGTATTCCAAAATATATATATATTTTTCCCAAAAATAATATATTTTCACTTCTTTAGTTTCAAAAATAATATTTGCTAAAAATATATGTGTAAGAGTATTTTCTGGAATATTTCGTAAGTTACGTTTTATCATTCGGTTTCACCACATCAAGTGTGTAACTTAAATACTTATTCCGTGAGATTTTTAGTATTATTTTGGAGTTGCAAATGTCATGGTATTGTTAAGATATATTATTTTACCCTAAAATAATATAACTATTCCACCAAGTAAATAAATATTCACACAAGGGTCTTAGTATAAAATATATATTCTGAATATATATTTATCCATTTTATTTACAAAAACCATCCTCCAATACTTCTTATTTTTGTGACAAAACCTATGGCGAAGTTTATTTTGAAAAACAAAGTTAAAACATATTTGTAAACACTTGTTAGAAAATAATTTCTAAGTGTTGAAATTTTTAGAAAATTTCGCCATAGTTTCCTTTGAAAACGGAGGTGTCTATGCTATTAAGCATATCATTTTCTTTTCCAAAATCATTCAGACCATCAACAAACATACTCTAAACAATATTACACTTACCAAGTGCAAAACCATATATTTTACATAATGACATGAACTTGGTTTTTCACATAAACGCGTAGTAACTTGGTGAAGTGTTTAGTAGGTTTAGTTACCCTCCAAAGTGTGTTTACTTTTGTTAAAATCTCATTCTCGGGATTTCTAGATGTTCACAACTTGTGAACTCATTTTACAAAAATATTTATTTACAACATTTTCTTGTTTTACTAGTCTTCCTATACTTATTTTATTTCCAAAAATAATGTAAGTGCAAGAAAGGTTAGGATCTTTCAAAATCATCTTTTTAACTTGGTTTTTCTTGGAAAATCATACACAAGTCTTGGGTTCACAAGTTTACTAGTTCATTTGGTTTGTTACTTTGTAAGAAAATCATTTTTACTTTCAAGTTCATGTTTAGTCTAGAAGATGATTATTTCATAAGAGAACATAATCATCTCTAACTTGTTAAACCATGTTTTTAATCATACTCTAACAAGTTCCATATGATGATCAATCATCATATTACTAGTAATCATCAAGCAAACTTCATACATTCACTAAACAACATCATATCAACAATAATTCATCATGTTTCATCTTATTTAAGCTTTTGTTTCATGATTCAAGATTCAAGTCTTTTAGTGTTCTAGTTTTTTTTTTCATCATAATATATCTATTAACCACGAAAAATAGGAAGTAAACAAGGATCAAAAGAAGTCTTACTAGTAGCTTGAAGCTAGGAAAGATCAATGGAGAAAATGAGTGGATAAAAGCTTGTGGTAGAGGTCCTTCAAGATCCGTGAGCACTGAGCTTCGTTAATGACCTTCTAGCACCTTGTAGTACTCTTGGAATACTTGAGATTGCAACAAAAAAATGGTGGTGGTGGGACTATGTTCGGTCGTGAGTGTGTGGAAGGGAGGAAGAAAATTGTGGTGGTGAGTTGGTGATGCTCATGATCTTTTATAAACCCAATGTTATTATCCAAAAGTCCTTATGTCTCTCAAAGTGCATGGAACATCTAATTAGATCTTATCAAATCCACGTAAGGATTTTGGAAGGATTTAGAAGATTTATGGAAATCTTATTGTGGGGCCATGCTAGTTGACCAAAAATTACAATGGGGGGGGGGGGTAATTTTAAATTAAATGGTAAAGGGGGGTAATTAGTGGGGATGTTAAGTGTACGTCTTGAGTTTAGTGTGTTACTTGAATTATGTAATGTGTTATAGTGCTCGGGAACCAAACTAGCTCAGAAAAATAAAAACAATGTTTCTAGCAATATTTTAGTGTTCCGGGTAATGTCCGGTTGTTCGGTTAGATACCGTTCCGTTAAAGTGCTAAGTTATTCCGTATAGTGTCCTTTATGTAACTTTTCGTGACACTTTTAATTCCCGACACTTAGGAAAGCATACAGGACCATTTTGCCATATTTTTGCACATTACTAGCATGTTAAAATGCTGAATTTTAATGATTAATGCAGAATTCTGCACTTAGAGTGGGTTTTAGGCACTTTCCGGCTCTTAAACTATCACCTAGTGACGCAGTTTCGTAATCCTTACTTCCCTACACATTATACTAGTGTGATACTTTGTTTCTGGCTCATACTGGGTCTTAAAACACTGTCTGTCTATGTACTGAACCCCGTCAGCATATTCCTGATTTATCCGATAACTGTGCTAACTGTGTTTTGTGCATCATGTATGTCAAATAAGTTTGCATGAAGTAATGGTGTGACAGTATGTAATATGTGATGCACATGTAAGTAGGATGCAGTATTTAGAAAGCAATACAAGCATTTAATTGTAATTCAACACAGTCATTTAAGCACAATTTATTATTTAACAATTGTACGGAAACATGCAAATTTGACAGTTGTCACATTCTCCCCCTGTTAAGAAAATTTCGTGCTCGAAATTTATACTACCTTAACTCCTTAGGGTCACATTATTCGTGTATGTATATGAATAATGATGAGGTAGATATCGACAAAACTGAATCAAAATTCATTCGAATCAAGCGAAACCAAGGGCATCTTGCCATGTTAAGACCCTAATGGTCACAGTGTATGTCTCTCAGAATTTGATGTTAAAGAACGCAGGACGTACAGAGGTATAATTTAGTGTAACTTAGTTAACAAGGTGTCACCAGGGGTTTTGACCAATGGATTCTCAATTCAATCAGTCATAATATACCATCAAATGTTTACAACCATAGCACCCGCTATATGAACTCAAAATCAACAATCTTGAATACGAAATGATCTGTCAACTTTCGAATGAAAGAATGGTAAGGATTAGTGTGTTGACATTCTTGAATTTCGAAAGTACACCGAATGAAATACAAGCGAATAGGGTGTATCATCGTCCTAATTTGCAGTCGCATCAGGAATGTTTAAGCGTTAAGTCAAAGAGTATGTATAGTTTTGCGTGAAACGGTTGACCATGATTAGCACAAGCTACAAGTTTGTAACGACACCACAAGGTGTCGTAATGACATTATTCAAATATAGCGGTGACTGAACAAGTTCACCATGTCTGAAATCAAATGGAAGTGTACTGAAACAATCTGAAGATTTGGTTCACACAATGTCGTAGAGTTCTCAATCGTATATGTGACATCAAAGATTTACTGTTTCTGATTGAAGATGGAAAAGCAATAAACACTACCAGGCATTCAATTTGTAACGAAAGAATTGTTAGGAGGTACACTGTGATATGAAATGAATCTAGGTACCATTGTCTTAACACACAATGTTGTTGAGACCGCTTTAATTGTGATAAATAAAAAAATGGATTTAGAACAAATAAATGGATAATTAAATTCGTTTATGAGGTGCGTAACCAAATTAGCGCAAGCTTCAATTTTTGTGAAAGTATCACTGTCAAGTATCGTAACCAACAAACGATTTAGTGGAGTTGTAGACCAAACAAGTCTACTATGACTTGAAACAAAAGAACCTTTGCAAAAACAAATTTGAACATGATGCTCTCAATACATCATATGGTGTTTCGAATTGAATATGCGAAATAGATAAGTTCAAGCAATTGAAGTTGGTTCTGGCGTAATCCGATAATAAACGTCTGTATCAACAAGGGAATCCCAGCACGGTTACGAAGATGAACGATGAATGTAACTTGAAAGAAAGTAGTTTCAAGAAAGTGTGTCGACTTGGTAACAAAAGGGCCAACATTAACAATAATGTAGGTTATTCGAATCATGAATCAGTAATTAGGTTTAGCAAGGTAATATTTGAATTTCAATGAAGTGTTTGTTCGAAACGAAACCACATGCGTAGCAAATGGTGCGTGTGTGTCATAAAATTTTTCGAGTACTGAAACAATGAGTACTTGCTAAAATGAAGAAATGACCAAGTATCGAAACAAATGTGTGTTCACTCTCAGCGAAAAAAATCAACGCGATGCAACTACCATCAAGGGGAGTAGAGATACAAACATCTACTTGCTAGAAGCAAAAGTGAAGATTTCAACAAAAGAAATTTAAGTACTTTCTGTTTGGTTGACTGAAATGGCATATATGTCAGGTTAACGGTGTTTGCTTGAGTTAACAGATGTGGTTCCTAAGTAACAACCTTTACGAGTTTGGACCTGGGTTCCCAAAGATCCTAAGTACATGTTTTCTAGGTTCTAAAAGTTTCGTATTTGGTGTAAAATTGTCCAGTGCATCGTGTAGGAAACACCTTTTTTGTGTACGTCTAAAAACAAGTTATTGTCCCACAATTTCCCCGGTATACTTTTCTTCCTGAATTCACAGCTAATGACACTCGATCATCGATCAGTCGTGTGATAGTAGTTGGATCCTCATAGTTAGTTAAATAAATAATTCGTTAATCCTTAGCAAGAGTCACCGACTCTTGTTGGTTAGCTCGTTCGGCTCCTGGTGGTTGATGTTCGTACGAAAGCTATCGTCCCTTCTCTTGACGAGCAGAACTGGGTTACCCAAAACGGGAATCTTGGTCTGTTATCTTCCTTCTTTATCAACTATTAGGTTACACTGACAATCCTTGCATCTCCGAAGGTGTAAGTCATTAGGGTGCATTGGCTGCAGGCACAACGCCTGGGATCAAATCAATGCGAAATTCAACTTGTCGTTGAGGAGATAATTCTGGCAAGTCTTCGGAGAAAACTTCAAGATATTTCCTTATCACAGGGACATCTTCGAGCGTTTGGTCCTCCGGTTCCCTTGTCCACGACAATGAGCCAGGAAGGCAACGCATCCCTTGCGCGAAAACTTTTGTGTCTTCAAGCTCTAGTAGTTTGTAGAGGCGTATCCTGCTCCGTGAGTCACGATTGCTTCGTCTACCATTATCAGGTGGTGATACCAACCATCGTTCGTTTGCTCAACAACTGGTCCACCATGGTTACCACATCGGGGTTTCCTATTAGCTAGTTCTATTGAGTGTGGGTTATCTAACTTACCCCTTTACTAAACCAAGTATATTGTTAAATTCATGTGATATGAAGCTATGGTCGACACTGGTATCAAACAACATAGATGCAAAATTTTTGGTTGATAGAGAATGTAACAGTAACCACATCTGGATCCTGGCATGCTTCACAAGCTCCGATGTTGGATGCCCCTTCACGGTCTTGGTTAATCCTCCTTGGGAAAATTTTCCTAAAGTGCCCCACGTTCCCACATCGGTAGCAGCCTGGAAATTTGTTATTATTATTTCCACCTAGGTTGTTTTCATCGTTCCCTCCTTGTCTGGGACTCTTCATCCAACAAGAATCCTTGTTGTGTCCTTTCTTTCCGCACCTACCGCACTTAGGCTTCTGACATCCACATTCATGGTGATACTTGCACCCATCACGTCTCGGCTTAGTTTCTAAGTAAATCTTAACATCGGCTTGTATGTTGTTAGGGAAATCTTTCTTGAAATGCCCTTTGTCCCCACAGTCAAAACAACCTCGGACAGGTTTTTGTTCATCATTGGTCCCACCTTGATAGTCGTTGTTGACGTTGCTTCCCCCTTGGTTTTTGCTATCATCTTGACCTTTGTTTCCATGTCCTGATCTGTTTTGACACGTTTCCTCGACATGCCCTACTTTGTCACAGACATTTCTTCTTCCATACTTACATGGCGCTGTATGATGAAATAGGCAGTCGTCGCACTTAGGTAGGATGCCCATGTGTAGGATCGTTTTATGACCCGAACGAGTCGTTCAGAAGAGTTTTTTCTTAATACGAGAGGCGGAAACAAACGTATCAAGTCCAATTCAGCTAGATATACACTTTAAACGGTCTATTGATTGACTTGACAACATTTTACAGCGAGTAGACACTTCGGCAGCACTTCGGCTCTCAAACCGGAAAAGTAATTTCGTACCAAATGACGAAGACAAGACAACTATATATAGGCAAGCTAATTTCGCATGAACAGGTTCACACGAAATCACTTTCAAACAACATACCTATTTCGTGTGAAATCACCAGTTGATTTCGTGTGAAATCACTAGTTAATTTCGTGCGAAATTACACTATGTAATTTCGTGCGAAATTACCTTCTAACCTATTTTTGACATTTTCCTCGTATAACGTGCCTTGATCTATCTATACACATACAAGACTCGATACAAGATGAAGTCAACAGACATATGCACCAACAGACTCCCCCTCGGATCTTGACGAAGTCTTCAGTGTCGAGTCTTCAATCTTCAATCTTTATCAGTCTTCTCGAACTTCTTCCAAAGTATCTGACAATGTAAAATATCCTCAATATCTGTCTTCTTTTCATCTCCAGAATCTCCATCTGGCTCTTATCTCACTCTAATTCTCTTGATCAGATCTCTTGATTCCTTAAGTTCATCAGCATCATCAGCTTGCATGAACATCAGGTCTAGAATCAGAACTTGGCTCTCACTCTGCTTAGGATCGAAACCTGGCTCTCTCCAAAATTCAATCCTGCACAAACTCTACCTCACAATAAATTTCACAAATTTAAAATTTGACAAATTTATTCTCTGCTTACCATTTGTAGGCACAAATTTAAAACATCATTTTCAAGAATCATACAAAATGATTTAACATTTTTAATTTCTGATTAACCACTTGTAGAAATAATATTTATATCAAATCCACTTCTTATTTCAAACAGACTCCCCCTCACTAGATGCCCATCATTTTTAGCACTCGGAATTTTGAAAATCAGCTCTTCAACATCAGTTGTCGAAAATCTTTTTGAATTTTTCAAAAATTTATACTAAAACAAACTTAAAATCTTTTTGGATTTTGAAAATAAACGAAATACAGTAAAGAAATATTTACAAACAATATTTTTGTGAGTTTGTGTAAGAGGATCATATCAGTTATTGAGACAAATCACTAACACCGTTAAGCTTTAAACATTTTAAGTTCTAAACGATTCACTTAGATTGTCAGTATACTGATCCACTTAAATTTTCAATCAAAGTTCAACTGTTTCGAGATACGAGATTAGTGTTTTAGAGACTTAAACTTATTCGCGTGTCCCACCTCAGAATATACTCCCGTATCCAGATCCCAATATTCAGTCTTACAGGTGAGTATACCTAGATGATATCTGTAAAGGGTTAAAATACGAGGGCCATGAGAGCTCAGGCTATTGCTTCCGCAAAATCAGAGAGATGATGGCTTCGACTGTTGGTGTGTTCCCTTTAGAGAATCTTTTCTTCAACAGCACATGATTAGCATTTTGCAATGTTTCATCATTTTTTGTACTGAGGGTGATGCTATATTTCAAGCATGCGAAAAGTATTATACGGGGACTAGGCCATTGCTTCCGCAAAATCAGAAGTCCCGGAATAATACCCCAGATATCACTGAGTATAAAAACCAAGTATCTCAGAAAGAGGGACCTTTCAAACAATATTTCGGGGGTTACCCATATATCCGAGAGATGTTCCCCACGATATAAGTAAGTTTGAAATTTAGGTTTATATCTCGACACAATCTACTAAATGTATAAAAACCTACTGGCACACCATCAGTGAGACCGTTTATCACATTTTATTTTCCAATTCTTTAGCATGCCGTGAATGTCCACTGATGTACTATCATTTCCTCTTTTTCACCACAAAACTCGTTTTTGATTTTAACATGTTTTTGGCTTTTTCAAATTTTCTAATGTTTTTGGATTTTCTGAAATTCTTACTCCCCCTAAAATGCAAAACCATTTAAAAATTTTGAAAACAGTCTGTACAAATAAAGTGAAAACTGATATCGAATCACTTCAAATAGCCATCCACTTGGCATAAACAATCAGAACTCCTCCTTTCAACAAACTATTTTCCCATTGTAATTTCAAAACAATTAAGTTTGTTTTAATCAAATGGTTTTTCCGGAAAATTAGTTTTGCTGATTTATAAAACCAATTGTAGGTTAGGGGATCAATTCATCACCTTGTTCTTTCAACCACTTGAAAAATATGACAATTTTCAACAATGAAAATACCACTTGTAGGAAATCAAGTACAACTTAATGTCCCTGATTTACCACTTGTAGAAACAAACCAATAACCACTTGTAGGTAGAAATCACTTTCGTGAATTTCTCAAGAAAAATGCCTATACCTGCTTCACACTTACCAACCTGGAAGCTCCGGCAAGTCATACTTATCACATATGAAAAACAGACATCCAAGCCTGACCAAACTTGGATGTGACTTCTTCAGTTTCACTCGGGATGTAAGTTGCCTTCTTTGTTTAAAAATCTTTTGCCCCTGTGACTTTTCCCTCAACCATCTTTCCAAAAATCTTTTTAACATTACCATTGAAAACCTTTCCAACATCAAATTCTTTCTTCTTAGAATAGAATTGATTCGAAATCTCAACCTTACCAATCTTTTGTTTAAAATTTTCAGCCCTCAATGGTGGAAAATTTACATCATCCATTGGTGGAACTAATGTTTCTAATTTTTGAACAATTTGTGGCTCCTCTGACTTTGTGGAATCAGATTCATCGCCAGATTTCACATCAAATTTCTTAACAACCCACTTCTGGTTGTCAAGATTCACTTTTCTCTTGTAAAATCTTTTCGAACATTCACCAACCTCATATGTTGAGTTTTTAAACACTTTGAAGTTTTCAGTTGGTGATTTGGTGTTATCAACAATCTTTTCTTTGAGTTTAGAAACAACTTCCTGTTTTGTATTGGTAGCCATTGGACAATTCCAGGCTATGTGACCAACTTCTTGACAACGATAACAAGTTCTTGTCTCTTTTCTCTAATAAGCTCCATTCTTCTCAAATTTTTGTTTTTCTGTAAAAAATTCTTTGTTTGATTGCTTCCAGAATGAGCTCTTTTCTTCTTCCTCCGAACTTGCTCCTGAAACAAACACAATTTTTGGTTTATAAGTTTTCTCATTTTTATAATTTTTCGGTGGAATAAAACCGAGACCTCTCTTTTTGTAATTACCGTTGTGGTTTGGTTTCTTTCGATAAGCTGAACCAGAACTGTAACCCTTTTTTCTTATTTAAACGTTGTTGAACTCTTGAGGTGTAAGTTTTAGGTTTTTTCAGAACGATTTACATCTTTTATTTCAGAAATATTAATTTCTGTTAATTTGAAAACCTTTTTAATCATTTCAGTTTTAACACCTCTTATTGGAAATTCCTCATCAGAATATAATTTGTCTGAATCATTCAAAGTATATGCCACTTTGAATGTTTCGTCATTCAAATTAGATTTTGATAACAAGAATTCTTTATTGTAAACCCTTTTATCCGACGACTTTTGACTGTCAACTGATGAACTCGAACTCTTGGATTCGGACTTTGACTCTGACTCCTGATCTTTATCCAACACCTGATCGACCACCTTTTTTATTAACTCAGACTCATGATCAGTGTCAGACGATGTGAATGTGACATCAATATTTTCTGGTAACTCATCAGCTGATTCAGACTTTAACTTTATATTGACTGCCTTTTTGACTTGCTCCTCATTTGGTTTTCTGGGAGAATAACCTTCCCAGATTGGAGGCGGACACTTGTTATAATTTGCACTTTGTTTCTTACCGGTATCCTTTTCTTCAGTCTTCTTGTCTTGAAAGACTTCCATACCTGCAACAGTTGGATAAATTCTATCAATCAAATAATCAGAACTAGAATAACTTTGCAGTAAACGTCTGATTCTTTCATTTTCTATCTTTTCTGTCTCCAACTCTTGCTTCAATTTTGCACATTCTTCAATGTAATGGTTAATGGCCTTCTGCTTTGTCATCATCACTGCATTCATCATAGTTAAAGAATCTTCTCTTTCAGAATTTGTCTTTTGTAGACCAGTCACCGTTTTATTCAACACATCATACGATTCTTTCACATAATTGAGATTGAACAATAAATTTTCTTTCATCTTATCTTGCTCACTCAATTTTTCATCTTTCTCTTCACACTGCTTGCATGACTCCAAACACTTTAAGCAAGGTTTTGTAACTTCAACAATCTTTTCTATTTCAATAAATTTTTCAACTTCGATTATCTTTTCAGCTTCATCTGCTTTCTCAACTTCAACTTCCTTTTCAGATTCAACCACGTTCTCAGCAACTTTAACTTTTTCACTTTGTTCAGACTTCTCTTCTTGAACAACACTCTCACATTTAACCTTTTTCTGTTCTTTTGTTGCTCGTCTCTCCTTCAGCTTCTTCAATCTATCTGCAAAATAAAATTCAAAACTTTCAGGAGATAAATGAGTTTTTGCATTATTAATATGCTTTTCTTCCTCATCATCACTATCATCAGTTGATGATTGATCAAACACTTGTGTCTGTTCTGAACTATCATCTGAAGAACTTGATTCATCATCTTGATTCTTCTCATTAGCAAATACTTTCATCCATTCTGTCATCAAATCTGGCTCTTGAACTATTTGTGCAATGAGAGCAACTACTTTTGAATCAGGCGGAATATATTTGTCCCAGCTAAAACCTTCTGCCACTTTTTCATCATCTTGATCAATTATGCCATAATAAGCTTTCTTATTTGCTTCTTCGATCATTTTAGCATGTGCAGTTTGTGGTTCTTTTTGTTGATAAGGTTGATGAGTAACTTGTTGATATATGGCTTTTCGATAATAATCATTACCACCAAACGGATTCTTTGCTCCACTTGCTTCTCGATTGGTACATTCCCTCTTGAAATGTCCTTTCTCCCTGCATCGAAAACAAGTAACTTTAGATTTATCAAAACCCAAAGTGGAAACATTTGCATCTAAGAAATCATCTCTCCCTGTAATCATTTTGAATTTTTCAGCTCTTCTCAAAACACTAGCTAAACACCACTTAATATCCATCAGCTCCATTTCCTCAGCATCAATCTGATCGTAATCCTCTTTTGTCAACATAGGATTTCCGATTCTTCTTGCAACCAACCCTTCATATGATTCCAACACTGTAGCAAGTAACGCCAAATGACTTTTAGCAACCTCTTCAGAGAAATTTTGACTGTTCTGAAGATGCAATGCGATGTTGATCGTAATACATGACCATTACTGTTGTTTGAACTTTGAAATTGATGACTTGAAGTTGATTCCTTCGGATTAACACTTGGATATGAGGAAAATCCACTACTGCTGTTTGGACTTTGATTGACTGATCCAGATGAATTTTCTGCACTGAAAGCAGTTTGAATTTTCGGACTTGCTTCGACATTCTGAACACTCCCTTTGAAGTACATCTTAACATCTTGTTGTGCATTTGGATTGTTCATTCTAGCAATCTTTTGTTGCTCAAGATCTTTTCCTTCAATCTTTTCAATGAACTGAGAAATTGTCAAGCCATCATATTCTCCAGTATTCTTTAATATCATAAAAAATGTACCCCATTCTTTCTGAGGTAAAGCATCAGCTAATTTGTCAACCCATTCCTCACGATCTTTATTTATATTTAACAATGACATTGACCGTACTAAGTGACAATATCTTTCAATCAATTTCTTTGTATCTTCTCCCGACAAACTTGTGAATAAATCAAATTCTTTCTTTAACAATGATTTTTACTCTTGATCATTTTCTCACTTCCCTCAAACTTAATTCGAAGTGCTTCCCAAATTGAACATGAAGTGTTATCATGTTGGAGTAAGATGAAGATGTCTTCTTTGATAGCTTGCTGAAGTAAACTAATCATCATCTTTTCTGCTTTATACATATCTCTTTCTTTGTTCGAAAATTCAGAAATAGTTTTGATAACTCCCATATCAGTACGAGGTTTAACATATTTATTCTCAATACACTCCCAAGATCTCAAATGAATTGCTTGAACCCAATTTTCAAACCGATCTTTCCATCCATAATATTCCTCAATGCTCATTAGCTTCGGGGGTTTTTGCAAAGTTTCAATTTCATTTTCCATGTTCATGTTCTGAGCAATGGCAAAAGGTGTACTCGGGGCAGTAGCAAACGCGTTATAGAATTCCTCTTCCATGATTCGGCAAAATTTTTCAAAATCAGACACTTTAAAACAAAATCCCGTTCAAACGAAATACCCTGTTGAAGCGAAAATGACCTGCACAACAATACGAGAGGCAACTATATATAGGCAAGCTAATTTCGCATGAACAAGTTCACACGAAATCACTTTCAAACGAAATACCTATTTCGTGTGAAATTACCAGTTGATTTCGTGTGAAATCACTAGTTAATTTAGGGCGAAATTACATGATGTAATTTCGTGCGAAATTACCTTCTAACCTATTTTTGACATTTTCCTCGTATAACGTGCCTTGATCTATCTATACACATACAAGACTCGATACAAGACGAAGTCGACAGACGTATGCACCAACACCATGTATTCCTTTTTCTTTTTGGCTTTGTTCTTCTTATTCGTTTGGGTATCCTCCTGGAAGTCAGTGAGCTTTCTTTTGTTCTTTCCGGATGACTCTACCTGAGTTTCCTTCTTCTCGTCAAGGTTTGAAAGTTCTTCCAGTCTAATCGCTTCTTTACTGAGTGCCGCACTTAACTTGACCACATCGATGGTTGTTGGCGGAGATGATACCATCATTAAGCGCAGGATCTGAGGCACCAGTCCCCAGATGAATGGCTCCATCCTTTTTAACTCTGGTTCCACTAGGTACGGGACAACCCGCGACAGATCGTGAAGTCTTTGCACGTACTCTGCCCCATTTGGACCTTCTATCTTTAGCTTCCAGAATTCAAATTCAAGCTTCTGGATCGCCATCTGAGAACAAAACTCCCTATGCATCATTTCCTTCAGCTCATCCCATGTTAAAGCATTTGTAGCAGCTTTGCCCATTACTTGAACCTGTGAGTCCCACCATAACCAGGCCCCATCTTGAAACGATCCTGTCGCATATGGGACTTGTTGTTCTGGCGTACATCCGCTCAATCTCAAAACAAAATCCATATTTTTGGTCCATTTCACAACGGCTATGGCACCCCCAGTTCCGTCGAAATTCGGAGGCCCGCAGTCGAGAAACTGCCAGTTGGTACAGCCACGAGGTAGGTTGTTTTCTGAGGTACCCCTGCTAGATTCGGAGCGCAGGGCCTCGTGCTGTGCTATCGTTTGTGATATCAGTTCTTGTAGCCCTGCCTCGGTCATGGGTAGCTGAATGATCTTTTGATGAGACATCTTCTAGAAAGAAGTTCGGGTTAGTTAGGTCTCGTTTGTTCAGGGAATGTAAATAGTTGTTTGGAGATCATATGTATTTGCACGTAATAAATCATCATATCAACACATCAAGCAACAACATACTCATAGTATAAGCAAGTAAGTGGAATAATGTTAAATGAGGGTATAACAAACAAACAAACACATACATTACAATCATAGCACCTTCCTGCATAATAGTAACACGTTTAACGAGGATTTTGCGATTAAGCTTTCATTAAGCAGGTAAGCATATAATATCCCGATAGTAGCATAAGCCAGTAATTTGGGAATTACGTTTAATGAGAGCATAGAAAGCAAACACGTAGCATTAAAATTATAGCACACACTTATAGATCACAACGTGCTTAACGAAGACATAGTGACTGAGCTTTCATTGGTTATTGGCCACAAAGTATTGTCGCATGTTTAATGATGATTGGGCTCTCATTATTCTCCGACCGCAATTGCATTGTCTTACAGAATGTATCATATCAAAAGGGACACAGGGTCACCCTACCCTTGTCCAATAAGTATATCAGTGTATCAAAGTTACGTAGTCAGACGTGGTCTTCAAAAGTCTCGACAATTTTGGCTTATCTTTAGTGTCTTTACCCAAGTGTAATGCAATCCGCATAATTCCAGAAACCAACTATACTGGTGACGGAGATGGAGGAGGAAAGAAAAGTGAACTGCTAACATGCGTGAACTCCTCCTCGAGCTTGTATATACGTCAAAGTAGCTAACTAATCTGCTGTTCAACAGTAAAGAAACGAGCCTCAAAAACCTGGGAAAGGTGTAATAGCAGCATGAGAGAGCACAAAAGGAATCTTTGATAAATGTGGAGGACCAAAGCGTACTGGCAATAGACAGGGTGGAGGATGTGGTGTCAGATCAAGGTTCAAAATTTTGTGACTCATAACCTCAAACTGTAGCTGATGTGACAGGAGCAGCTCATTCTGTGTATAGTCTCCATAATGTGAGGGGTTGCAGGGGTCTATAATCAGCATAGTGTATTATAGGAACCATCGAAATGGCTCGTCCAGCGATGTAGAGGTGAAAGTATCAAATGGTGCGGCCTGTGAGGTCGAGGAAAATGCTGCTGTAGCAAAAGGATCGTCATGCGGGTGCTGACCTGGAGTACCTTTCCAGAGTGCGGGTAGACCCTGAAAGAAAGCGATAGGCATGTTGATGCAATGGACGTCGGTCTCCGTCAGAGCAACATCAGCGGGTGCAGGTGCAGGAATAAACGTCTCAACCAATAAGGAGGTCATCAGGTGCAGGTACTAGGTTAGGTATAAGGGGCGCAATGTCTGGTAATCCAAGGAAATAGGGTCATGATCAAGTAAGGGTGCAGGACCAGCAGGTGCAGCATCAATCTGACCCAAAAGGAACAGGAGCTGGATCAGGAGCAGGCTCTAGGTCGTGTAAGGGTGTGGCATCACGAACAGGTGATAGTGCAGCTGTCATAGCGGTGTCGTCGTTTGGCTCAGTAGTAAAAAGCTGTAATCCGGCCGGCTGTAAAGCTGCAGACGTCACAGACTCAAGGGATGTAATCCAGCCGGCTGTAAGGCTGCAGACGTCACAGACTCAAGGGAGTCTGAAATCGAGTGTATACTTAGAATCAGAGGATAGCCTGTTAACAGGGGTCTCAAGAAGTAAAATTTGTAACAACGTTCTCGTCTAACTTTCTATCATCATGGGCGTCAGCAGGAGGACCGTCAATAAACATGTCCACGTCATCATCAATTGTTCGTCGAGTAGCCAACCTTCGGAAGGAAAGTCCATAGGAGGTGCATCATCGAGGATCGGGGTCATGGTGTGCTCACTATCGGGATGACCAGTGATGAGGTGGTCATGGGCTGAAACAAGAGTGACAGAAGGATCCTTGTCAGAGAAATCATCAGCAAGGGTAAAGTATCGCCCAAAATCTGGTAGCGCGGACTGTTAGAAGTCGTCCTCGTCCTTGGTCAGCATATCAGGATCACTCTTAGTGTCTGACATAAATATCTTCGGCGCAGAGGCAATCTCATTATCTGTGGCGGTAGTCGTAGGGTTATCAATGTCTGATAACTCGCTTTCTAAAGAAGGCGTCATGTGTGTTGGTACATAGTATTCATAGGATGTATATCCATAGTAATCACTAACAATTAGTGTATGCAAGCAAAGGTAATTGATCATGTAATCAAGTATTCATATTACGAAACATTCTATCCTTCCTAGTCTCTCAGACTAAACTTCCCAGCTTCCCAAACTGACTTTCCCAGTCTCTCAGACTCAATTTCCCCGGTCTCTCAGACTCAATTTCCCCAGTCTCTCAGACTCAATTTCCCCAGTCTCTTAGACTCAATTTTTTTTCCCAGTCTCTAAGTCTGATCCTCCCTCAGTCTCTAAGACTGATCCTCCCCCAGTCTCTAAGACTGATCCTCCCTCAGTCTCTAAGACTGAATCATAAATATAAGTTTTGAAATGTGTATTTGTGCCTTTTGTTTGTAAAAATGTTTATTTCATGGATTTGGACGCTTTATGTATGCAATGAAAACATGTTGTAAAAACATTTTCGTGAGAGCCCTAATGATCGTAGTCTAGACTCGAGAAAGAATATTAGTTAGCTACGACCGAGGCTCTGATACCAAGCTGTCACACCTTGACTTTTGCAGAAGCGTGGATTATTGGTGTGACTTCTTAATACCATAGCATTCAATCATAACATTGCTATATGATAAAAACATGAGATGTTCATCCATTAATTAAGTTTCGAAAAATACCATAACATACTTGTCTTGAAAACATTGACACCAATTAAGTTACAAACCATAACATGTTCAACTGAGTTCATAAAGACTCACAAAAGATATTAATTAAAAGCCAAGTTTAGAAACGTGTATCCCGTTCAGGAATAGGATACATCTCCTAAACTCTACGACCATGAATGACATCCTTTATTTAGTACGCAGCTTAAAAACACATGCAACACTTGCCAGATCCACTAGTTCCCTGAAATACATGTAATTTGAAAAACATCAACAAAAGTTGAGAGAGTTCATGTGTAAGTGTATGTGAATAAACCTTTAAAGTATGTCTTGTATGTATGAATGTCCCGGGTATGTAGCAATAAGGAAAAAGAGATCACAAATGGGTTGCAAAGCCACTGGTATGTGTGAAACGGTGCAGGAAGTACTCAAACCTAGCAAACTTGTCTCCGGGAATAAGACATAGTCACCACATGGGCCACCCTGGTTCACATGGGTGTGGGCTCGCTACACCCAAATAGATCTATCACTCATGTCCCTCGGTCCTACGACGAGGATTAATGGCCTTAAGTGTTATACCCACCTTTCACATGATCTAAGTAGTAAACCCTCCTTAAGCTAACCATACCATGTATAAAAATGTCTGTAATAATTGTAACATGTAATTCACCCCCGAAGTATAAAACTGAAAACAGTTAAAAGAAAAGGGGGACATGAACTCACAGTAGTGCGTCTTTAGTATCGGCAACTCAAATCTCCACAGCTAATCACGACTACATACAGAGTACTAACGTCTATTAGACGAACGGGCCATGCCTTGGCTTAGAGTTTAACGTTTTGAGTTGTGTTCCTTATGTTATTCCCAGTTATAATTATTTGTTAAAATAATAATTATTTTAACCTTGAATTATATTTAGTTTTGCAATAATTGTTTAATCAATATTTTGTATTAATACTTCACAAGTATTTTAACTTCCGTATTTCCTTCCCAACTTTGGGGGTATTTATACATGTATATTTGTATTCTCGAAATAATATATTTTTAAGTCCTACTTAGGGAATATATATATAACTCATTGTCAAAAATTAATGTATTCCAAAATATATATATTTTTCCCAAAAATAATATATTTTCACTTCTTTAGTTTCCAAAATAATATTTGCCAAAAATATATGTGTAAGAGTATTTTCCGGAATATTTCGTAAGTTACGTTTTATCGTTCGGTTTCACCACATCAAGTGTGTAACTTAAATACTTATTCCGTGAGATTTTTGGTATTATTTTGGAGTTGCAAATGTCATGGTATTGTTAAGATATATTATTTTACCCTAAAATAATATAACTATTCCACCAAGTAAATAAATATTCACACAAGGGTCTTAGTATAAAATATATATCCTGAATATATATTTATTCATTTTATTTACAAAAAACCATCCTCCAATACTTCGTATTTTTGTTACAAAACCTATGGCGAAGTTTATTTTGAAAAACAAAGTTAAAACATATTTGTAAACACTTGTTAGAAAATAATTTCTAAGTGTTGAAATTTTTAGAAAATTTCGCCATAGTTTCCTTTGAAAACAGAGGTGTCCATGCTATTAAGCATATCATTTTCTTTTCCAAAATCATTCAGACCATCAACAAACATACTCTGAACAATATTACACTTACCAAGTGCAAACCCATATATTTTACATAATGACATGAACTTGGTTTTTCACAAAAACATGTAGTAACTTGGTGAAGTGTTTAGTGGGTTTAGTTACCCTCCAAAGTGTGTTTACTTTTGTTAAAATCTCATTCTCGGGATTTCTAGATGTTCACAACTTGTGAACTCATTTTACAAAAATATTTATTTACAACATTTTCATGTTTTACTAGCCTTCCTATACTTATTTTATTTCCAAAAATAATGTAAGTGCAAGAAAAGTTATGATCTTTCAAAATCATCTTTTTAACTTGGTTTTTCTTGGAAAATCATACATAAGTCTTGGGTTCACAAGTTTACTAGTTCATTTGGTTTGTTACTTTGTAAGAAAATCATTTTTACTTTCAAGTTCATGTTTAGTCTAGAAGATGATTATTTCATAAGAGCACATAATCATCTCTAACTTGTTAAACCATGTTTTTAATCATACTCTAACAAGTTCCATATGACGATCAATCATCATATTACTAGTAATCATCAAGTAAACTTCATACATTCACTAAACAACATCATATCAACAATATTTCATCATGTTTCATCTTATTTAAGCTTATGTTTCATGATTCAAGATTCAAGTCTTTTAGTGTTCTAGTTTTTTTTCATCATAATATATCTATTAACCACCAAAAATAGGAAGTAAACAAGGATCAAAAGAAGTCTTACTACTAGCTTGAAGTTAGGGAAGATCAATGGAGAAAGTGAGTGGATAAAAGCTTGTGGTAGAGGTCCTTCAAGATCCGTGAGCACCGAGCTTGGTTAATGACCTTCTAGCACCTTGTAGTACTCTTGGAATACTTGAGATTGCAACAAAAAATGGTGGTGGTGGGACTATGTTCGGCCGTGAGTGTGTGGAAGGGAGGAAGAAAATTGTTGTGGTGAGTTGGTGATGCTCATGATCTTTTATAAACCCAATGTTATTATCCAAAAGTCCTTATGTCTCTCAAAGTACATGCAACATCTAATTAGATCTTATCAAATCCAAGTAAGGATTTTGGAAGGATTTAGAAGATTTATGGAAATCTTATTGTGGGGCCATGCTAGTTGACCGAAAATTACAATTGGGGGGGGGGGTTAATTGTAAATTAAATGGTAAAGGGGGGTAATTAGCGGGGATGTTCAGTGTACGTCTTGAGTTTAGTGTGTTACTTGAATGATGTAATGTGTTATAGTGCTCGGGAACCAAACTAGCTCAGAAAAATAAAAACAATGTTTCTAGCAATATTTTAGAGTTCCGGGTAATGTCCGGTTGTTCGGTTACATACCGTTTCGTTAAAGTGCGAAGTTATTCCGTATAGGGTCCTTTATGTAACTTTCCGTGACACTTTTAATTCCCGACACTTAGGAAAGCATACAAGACCATTTTGCCATATTTTTGCACATTACTAGCATGTTAAAATGCTGAATTTTAATGATTAATGCAGAATTCTGCACTTAGAGTGGGTTTTAGGCACTTTCCGGCACTTAAACTATCACCTAGTGACGCAGTTTCGTGATCCTTACTTCCCTACACATTATACTAGTGTGATACTTTGTTTCTGGCTGATACTGGGTCTCAAAACATTGTCTTTCTATGTACTGAACCCCGTCAGCATATTCCTGATTTATCCGGTAACTGTGCTAACTGTGTTTTGTGCATCATGTATGTCAAATAAGTTTGCATGAAGTAACGGTGTGACAGTATGTAATATGTGATGCACATGTAAGTAGGATGCAGTATTCAGAAAGCAATACAAGCATTTAATTGTAATTCAACACAGTCATTTAAGCACAATTTATTATTTAACAATTGTACGGAAACATGCAAATTTGACAGTTGTCACAGAATACTTTTAAACGTCTTGGTTTAATTTCGATGTTAGTTAATAAACTCAAATCTAACACGAAAGTCCCTACTTACATACTGAGCTAGTTGTCTGTGAAGCAACAGGGTATTAGTTGATAGCACTATTAGGCTTGACAAACCTCACACCATACCTGAGAGGGCGGGCATGAACTAATGTCATTAAACACTTTGATCAATGATGTAGACATTAATGAGGGCACAAAAAAGAGCAGTCAATCAGTATAGAGTTTATTATTCGTAACATGTCTTTAAACTAAACACTTACATGATTTTTCGTTACACAAAACTGTGAACTCGCCAACTTTATGTTGACACACTTTTCTGCATGCTTGCAGGTCGTTAGGTATCTTCATGGAATAGAGCTTGCAATCAGAGGAGTTGAGTATGTCATGGGTCGTGCCGTTTATTAACACGTGTTTTGCTATGCTTTGTGAAAAGTTGTTTTCAAATACATAGAACAATTTCAAATGCTTCCACTGAACGTATACTTGTTTAAATCAGACGTTTTGAAATGCACTTTTCATATTGAATTAGATTTTGCATTTATTATTTACTGTTAGTTCAATGTGATTAATGGCTAGATCCTGATACGTCACACGCCCGTGGTGAAATCCATGTGTGGTATTTTGGGGGTGTGACAACATGAAATCTACATGTTTTAATCATTTAGATAAATTAATAAAAAACAAAAAAATTTACAAGTTAATTCTATAAATATTTTAACTGATTTTTAAAGATCACATAAATGTTATGGAATTTTTAAAGAATTTTTCTATAATTTTTGGTAATTATTTGTAAGGAAAGGATTTAATAAAATTGTTAAACAAATAAACTCTCTTATAAAAATAATTAGTTTAAATAAAAAAATGTGATAATCATTAAATCTGATTTATAAAATTATCACATGAATTTAGCTATTTTATTTAATTTTTGGCAATTAAAAAATATTATAACCTATTAAATTAGTATTTTTTAAGAATTAATCATATTTAATTATTCTAGAAATACAAATACTAATGTAGTTATTATTTTGAATAACTGTTTTGTATACTTTAAGTCCTAATTAGGAGAACCCAATTTGCTAGAATTATTGTATTATTTATTTCTTATGTCTTTATTATATTTGCTATGTATTTTAGGGTGATTTGTTGATATTCCGTATTCGTGCGTTAGCGTGTATTTGGGATATAATCGTCGCAAATAGTGAGTAAATTCTATCCCCATTTTTACATTAACTTTTTGGGGTGTATTATTTAGTAATAAGGTTTCTTGAATTATTTTAAATCATTTACCAAGCATGCAATGTTAATGGGTATTTCATATATTATTTGGTTGTTGTTTATTTGTGTAACGCCCCAATCGATGGCGGAAACATCGAGGCAGGACGAAAATAGACTGCTCGAGACTTTATAACCTTGTTAAATGTGACAATAATTTTAATAATAATATTTCATTCCATTCTAAACGAAAATACATTGTCTTGAAATGGAAAATACAACATCTTGCAAATTAAATGCAACAAAACATAAGGAAATGCATAACACAAATTTAATTCTCGTTTCTTGTTCGCCCTAAATCGATTTCTTGAGCGTCATCATACATTTCCTGCAACATATATTAAAGTAAAAGTCAACACAAGGTTGGCAAGTATACACGCTTGATTACATAACATACGTATAGAAGATTGTCTCAAATCTAAACAATGCAATTTGTATACTAAGTTACATATCATACTAGCATTCAAAAACTATAAGTCAAGCCAAAGTGTTTAGTAGCGTAATCTTATCATCGCAATAAAAATGACCATAAAGAATCATTGAATACTTAACAATGCCCCAACAAACAGTCGTTGTGCTACGCCTATAGTGTTATACATGTTAAGGTAAGCTCGCGAAGTAAACGAAAAATATGTTGCATGAATGTCTTTGGTGTGTGCAAAGCGTGATATGTTTTTATTGATATTTTGAGCCCATTTTACACATTAGTCATGTTTTAAATTTATAAAACACGATATACTACTAACACTAAACACACACTTGGGTAAGTGCACCCATCGTGAGCATAGTATAGCGTTGGTAAGATATCGAGGTCGTCCAAATTTTTTCGAGAAAAGGTTTTCAAACATAAAAATAAAAACTAAAAATGCAAAGATAAATAAAATAAAAACAGATAGACAAGATAGAATCACTTGGATCCGACTCACCTTTAATGTTTCCTTTGATGATTTTTGCACTTTCGGAATTTTTAAGAGATTATCTTAGTTATAGTAATAGGCCCCTCTTTTGAAGGTGATGTTACCCTCAACTCAGTGGTTTGAGTCAGCAAGGATACAATCCCCAGAAGTCGGTTTAATGAGGGGTTCAAGCTATTCGCACCCCCGCCATCCAATACGAGTGGGTATTGAAGGAGGTCCTAGTAAGCTTGAACCAGGTCCTTGCAGGATCTATACACTAAACAAGGCAAGAACCTTACTAAACCATTCCCCTAATGTCACACCCCGATATTTCCACGCATTTCCGATGGGTCCGGTGGGGAGTATCGTGACGTAGTTGATATCATCATAGTCAATAATCACAGTTTAAATACACAGCGGAAGTCTAAAAGCAATTTATACAAACCGAGTTTAAACTAACATAAAATATTACACAACGGAATGTAAGTGGATCCACATGCGGATCAAAACAAAAGAAGTATAGTTCAACAGACTTAAAGTGATAAAAGCTTGCAAGACTCTTTATTTAATCACTCAGGAGTTCCAGCCCATTTCGCTTAGTACCTGCACTTAACCTTTTTGAAAATACGTCAGTTTTCATTGATAAATACAATTAACTAACTCTTTTTGAAAACATTTATAAAATTAATTTGGATGCACAAGGCATAAAATCTTTTATAACTTGGGACAATTATTTAAAAATAATCTTGTATACAGGTTTACATGTTTGTCGTCCATTCGGGACCCGGTTAGAAGAGTCGGATTAGATTAATTGACACACCACAAGTATATGCCCAGAAGAGAGTGAGATACCGTTTATACATACGCAACTGTCAGGTGTATGCCTACACTCCGTGCTTAAGCCGTGGCCATTTCTAATAAATGAGCCGAGGATATCCAGGACATGGTCATTAACCACCCAAAGGCATTGCATCAAACAAAACATATTAAAACGGGTTATGAAAATGTATTAATCACAATCTGATTTAAATAACTACATACCCGACCAAGCGGTATTATTATAATACCGTATCCCAAGCCCGTATAACAGAAAATAAGTTAAAAGTATTTACCTGAGCAAAATATAATTTAATCTCAGCCGTATAACAATCAGTAAATGCAAATAGCTTTTACTGGGCTCCTAAATCTGGAACGAAGGTTTTAATAACCTATTAGATTCCTAACGGGTCTTACTTAAGTTTAAACTTAGACCGGTTAGTTTTAATGAAAGGTTTACGGTTCAAAACGCAAGATTAAGCGAAGACCGGATTAGAATGTGATTTAGACCCGACAAGTATGAAGACTTGTATAATATGGGTAAACTAAACACATTCTGGATTTTGAAGTAAAAATGATAAGGTTTGACCCGTTTCGGTTAATTTATGCAAACTAGTTACAAAAACTGTACCGAACGCGAATATGCATAACGGGTAACCAAATGAGTCATGTACAGGTTCCACAAGTTAATGTGCTTAAAATATAATATCAGTAGGATATCTTCCATTATGCCCAAAACGAATTTAAAACCAATTTAAGCCCCGAAAGGGTATTTTGGTCATTTTAAAGTTTATAAAAGAGGTTAAATAGCAATCCGAGGTTCTGGTTTAAAATAATCAGTAAAAATATTTATTTTAATAAGTTATATAAGTAAGATATCATACATATGTGAATTTTATCATTTATGGCCAAACTATGCACCGAAGGGGCATTTTGGTAATTTCACATATGCTATGAGGGTCAAATTTGGAAATCTGAGTTCAAAACTTTTACTTACTGTTTAAGTGTAAAAATTTATTTATAACATCAGTAGGCAACAAGTCTTAGGTGCTAAATATGGTTTTAAACCATACTATGTGCCTAAATCGCATAAAAGTCGGTATTTGACGATATTTGTGTTAATTAAGGAAATCTGGGACTTTGATCAGCCTCTACTGTTTAAAATAATTCATTTGATGTATAAAATCAGTAGAAAAAGGTTTGATATGTAAGGGATGTGTAAAACTCATTTTATTAGCAAAAAGGGCATAACCGTCAATTACCGAGTCTATGCAAGAATCCTATGTTATTATCAGTTTAAAATTTAATAAAAATTTCAAAAAATCACTAATTATTATATCTTGACAGTGGGTATAAATTTTGGTGTCAAAATTTGGGTTTAAATAGGTTTTATGCCAAAAACGCCGTTTAATTAATAAAAAGCTTTCATTTTACGATATCGCGCAAATCTTCCAATTTAGACCATAAACTGATGTCAAATTTTTAGGACATACTTAAATATCAGTAATAAAGGTTTTTGTCCTCTCACATTTTCAAAAATCTCGTTTAATATCAAAAGGGCATAATGGTAAACTTTTAAGCATTTAACAGAAACATGCAATGAACTAGGATTTCTATGGAACCAAGTTGTATAACCTCAGAGGGTTACACTAACCTATAATATGTTCCTAAAGGAACCCTAAGGCATATCTAAAACAAGCTTAATATGGTCAGAACTGAAAGTCAAAGCAAAAGTCTACTTTTGCGACTTTCGGTTCCGAACCGAGCCTAAACTCAGAATTGTCGGGTTGAACATGCCTAGACATGTTCTTATATTATTTACCAAGTTATTTAAGTGTTAAAACAGGTTCCATAACCTTTTCATCATTAGTTATGAATTAATTTGTAAAAACTGACCCGTTTGACTTTTTATTACTAAGTTTGACCTGACAATTAACCAAGTAAAAGTGCTAATCAGTAGGTGCCCTTTTAAGGGTTTATTACCTACATAATTACCAACTCATAGCCACTTTCAATTTGAATAAGGGCTGGACCGTTTGTGATTAATCACAAAGTCAAAGCTTAATTACGATAACTTTGACTTTTGGTCATTAAGCGAATAAAACTTGAACTTAGAAGGCTAAGAATGCTTACAAGAATACTTAGCACAAATTAGGAACTGAGGAAAGCTTCCTAGAGCTCCAAGGGACTTCAGAGAATGAGTTGTGAAGTAAAATTTCAAATGTGCAAATGAACAAGTGAAGAACAAGTGCATTATATAGGAATTTTGAGGCTCTAGGATCAATCCATCTGCAAATCTAGAGTACCCAGATGATCCCAAGTGTCCCTAGTGCATGAAAAACCATTTGCTCAGACCCTGGTATCGAAAAATTGCATGCAAAGGCGGTGGAACTGGCTGAACCTGCAGTTGTGCAGGTTTTCTGCATCTGGCAGTTTCACGCGGGCCGCGTAAGACTTATAAGAAGTTTACGCGGGCCGCGACAATGGAAGAATCCGGTAACAAGTTTCCAAACTTTTCAATTTTAGTCCCTGGTCCATTTTAAGTTTATTTAACTTTCATTTATTGCACTTAGGACCCCCATAGTTAACTATTAAGGGCCTTGGGTCATATTTTAACTCCGTTAAGCTCTCGGTTAGTTGTAAGATCACCCGAAAAGTTTTGTTTTCATCGAAACTCCACAAAATTAATATTCAATATTCTTGAGAGCAAAATATACAATTATTACAATGTTTTTGGGTTCGTTAAAAGGTCACTCAGAGGTAACTTTTAACATATTGACACTATTAACCCCTATGCTTTGTAAAATCCTTATTTTAACCTTATTTTAAGCACAAACGACTTTCAATGTCCGGCAAATTATTCATTAAAGAATACGAATGTCGTGTGAGGTCAATCAGAGGCACAAGATTGGCATGTTGACACTTTGGATCCTTTTACTTACATATTTACATTGTTTGACAATTTTAGTCCCTCCAGGTCAATCCATTACACGTTTAAAGTCCATGACACGTGTCTTTATTATACTGGGCATGATTTTGCGAGGTATTACATCCTCACCCCCTTAAAAGAAATCTCGACCTTGAGATTTACTGAAATAAATGAGGGTACTTCTGTTTCATTGTGGATTCAACCTCCCACGTGTATTCTGGGCTTCTACGGGCCTCCCATTTTACATTTACAATCGGCACATGCTTCCTTTGAAGCTTCTTAACCTGTCGATCCTCGATCGACAAAGGTTTTTCAACGAATTTCAAGCTCTCATCTATCTACACGTCCACATTCGACATTGCTAGCGACTCATCGGCTAGACATTTCTTTAAGTTGCAGATGTGGAATACATTATGAATTCCACTAAGCTCTTCTGGCAGATTTAGCTTGTAAGCTACAGTTCCGACACATTCGACGATCTCAAATAGCCCTATGTATCTAGGGCTTAGCTTGCCCTTTTTTTTTGCCAAAATGCATCACCCCTTTCCAGGGTGACACCTTGAGTAATACCTTGTCGCCTACCTCGAATTTCAGAGGTTTACGCCTTTTGTTCGCATAGCTTTTCTGCCTATCCCTGGCAGCTTTGAGACGATCACGAATCTGCACGATCTTATCTGTCGTCTCCAGGACTATATCAGGTCCTGACAGTTGGACATCTCCAACTTCCGCCCAACAAACCGCCGTTCTACACTTTCTTCCGTACAAAGCTTCGAAAGGTGCTGCTTGAATACTCGAATGATAGCTATTATTGTATGAAAATTCAATCAATGGAAGATTGTCTTCCCAACTTCCTCCTAAATCAATAACACAAGCTCGTAGCGTATCCTCAAGTGTTTGAATCGTACGCTCGCTTTGCCCATCCGTTTAAGGATGATATGCAGTGCTGAAATTTAATCGAGTGCCTAAGGATTGCTGAAAGCTTTTCCAAAAATGCGATGTGTATCTTGTATCCCTAATAGAGATAATAGACACTGGCACTCCGTGGAGAGATACAATCTCGTCCACGTATAGCTGAGCAAACTTGTCGGAGCTGTGGGTTTCTTTAATCGGCAAGAAGTGGGCTGACTTGGTCAGCCTATCGACTATGACCCAAATAGTATCATTTCCGTGCTTTGTCTTTGGTAACTTAGTGATAAAATCCATAGTTACCATTTCCCATTTCCATGTGGGAAGTTTAGGCTGTTGAAACAAACCTGACGGCTTTTGATGCTCTGCTTTAACTTGTGCGCACGTGACGTGATTGTCGTGGGTCACGCAAATTTAATCCCAAAAACAACTATATAGATAGTGGTAAGAGGGTATCGAACTCAGGGAGTATGTGGAAAATATGTCAATTATATAGCCTTGCAATTATACTACAATTATCCTAATTTGCAGAAAATTAAAATCAATGACTTGGATTGTTGTTTGAGAAAACTAAATTAAACTAATGGCAAATCAAATGTAGGTTTTAAAACAAATTAGGAGAGAACAATGACCATCCTAGGTTCCAGTTTCTTTAAACAATTGTGTGTAATTCCAACTAGAAAGAGTTACATAGACATAACTCGTGCATGCATAATCGAAGTGATAAAAGGGAACAAAGTACTCGGATTATATAAATGCGAGGTTGTTTCCCGATGACCAATTAATCAATAACCAACCCTAACCCTTCCCGTGATATCTCGATTGCCAACGGCACCAAGAACGTACGATTGAGACTAGAAATTGCAATATCAATTAACAAGTTACAAGCAATTAAACATACACCATGATATTCAAGCAACGCAAGTTATCATTCTAGAAATTCGGAAATAAACACACAAAAGTTCAATAGAAACCTTCACCTAAGATGATCACCGAAAAGTTTAGCCGGACATAGCTTGGTGAATCATCATCACAATCGATCCAATGTTCATACGAATCAAATACATAAACCGAATGATAGAAATTGTCTCCAACCAAGCAAGAACACCAAAATTCGCCCCTAGTGTCCCCAATAACCGTCCAATGATAAGAATCACCCAAAAGACATCATAAAAACCGTTTTTAATGAGCAGTTACAAGTCTGATCTCGGCCTCCACCGTAATTTACGGTGGACTTAATAGTGTTACGGTGGAGAAGTACTGATTTACGACAGCATCATTTGATTCTCAGGTCCACCGTAAATTACGGTAGGACCGTAATTTACGGTGGTAGGCTGATATTCCTTCTTTGTTTTGTCTTTTGTTCCGCACACGACCCGTTCAACTCCAATACCTTCCAAAGCTGCATTTCATCCACTTTAAGCTCCCGAATCGCACCTGAAACATAAGCACAGTAGTTATCTATTTCAAGATAATTACACGATTAAGTTAAGGATTATTTCATCTTTTAACATGATTAAGGGTTGTCCAATGGACCACCCGTCACATCCCCACACTTAACCGTTGCTTGTCCCAAGCAACTCATCAAATCAGTTTCAAAATAAGTGATCAAATTAAACCAAGCAAAAATAAGCAATCTTTTTACTAACCCCTTTTTAACACCCAACCAATGCACCCCTCTCTAAATCTCTCCTCTCGGCTACAAGTGAAAACTAGCAAAGATAAGCTAGACACACACTAGGCAAACGGGTAGTTGCACAATCATAAGCTTGTACCTAAATCAATCATTCTCCTAAAATGTGTCAAACGTAAATGCAAATCAAAGGGACTTTCAAGGTTGTAACGTGGCTAGGCGTATGGGTAGGAAATGGAATATATATGAAGTAGCGAAAACTTGACCCCGTCTTTTATTACACAAATAAACAAACAAACAACTATCAAACTTAACTACTATACACAAAATAACTAACATTACTTCTTTTTTTCATTTTTCCTTGCTTTTTTCTCTTTTTTTTTTCTTCAAGCAAACAAAAATACAATAACGCATTAACCATATCTACTTCAAACTACTAAAACTACTAATACTATCACTAATACTATAAGACCGGGTCAAATTTGGGTAAGTTTTTTTAGGTAAGTAGCTAGGGGTAACAAATGATAGGCTTTTAAGGCACAAAATGGGCAACTAAATGTCCAAACCCCCGCCCCTCTCACTACCGTGCTCATATATATAACTTATGAGGTCCAACCCCCCAAATCCCACACTCACTCACACCAACAACGAGGCTACCTAAATGCCCTTATCCTTTTTGCATTTATATCTAACTAAGGACTCAAATCGCATTCAAGCACAAGTTCTAATGCACCCCCACCCGTAGCCACTCTCATCAAAGATAAGCATTATTTATATATAAGTGTGGCTACAACTCTCACCAAGAATGAAAAAGGTATCAAGGGTTGCCGGTGCACTAACTTGGGGTTAATCTAGGGTGTTCAAATTTTCACATCGTTTCACTTGGCTCAAAATTTTTCAAAATCTTCAAAAAAAATTCCCCCCATCCCCACACTTGGGATACATTGACCCCAATGTATGGTTTTGAGAGGCTTTGACCACTAAAAATTTCTCAACATCACAAAAAATGCTCTTTCACTCAAACCCCAAATTTCTTTTTGTACTTTTCATTTTATAATTTTTTTATGTTTTTCATCTTTTTAACATAGACACCACCACTCAATCACCAACCCAAACACAACATATCAAAACACCACCCAACCTCCCAATCCTTAAACAAACAACTATCAAATATGCACAAAAAATATACAAAAGGAGAAACCCAACGTTACTAATAATAGCGCGGTCCCGGAGGTCCAAAAACGGAAGACATCACATCATTCCATTCACCGAACGCGAACGAACCACTACTACTTCCTCCTTCTTGTTGTTGCGCTCCCTCTCGTTGCCTCGGGTCAACCCATTGCGAGTGGTGGATCGGCGGGGTTGGATACGACATACTACCATCATATGGTGGTAGCGAAGCATAATCCACATGTTGTGGATCCACAACCACCGGCCGCCCGGCATGATAATCCGCATGCAATCGCCTTTCTTGATCATCAAAATAATTGTTATTTATTTCCACTTCCCGGGAATACGCATGAGTGCGATTCCATAACTCTTGACGATCCAAGCTATGTTTCAAGGCCCGCTCCATACTTGCGCTATTTCTCGTGTTTTGATCAAAAAGCGTCCTCTCCGAGCCCGACCACGTATCAAACAAGGATGCCGGAGGGCGTTGATTTGCAATTACTTCTTGCATGGTGCCTTTATAGGCCCATCCCGGCATATACGATTGCTGCGTATAATCATAAAACATCCCACCATGACCCTGACCATAACCACCTTGAACCACATTTTCACCACCATGCGGCTGATCCGCATAGTCTTCATCTCCACTCGGAACTACCTCCTCATCGCTCTCTGGCTCATCCGGCTCTCCCGGTAACAAATCTCGTGCACCCAACTTTAGTGCCCTCCACTGTTGCCCTTCCGATTTCAACTTGTGATACCGCTCCGACTGAGTATACGTCCAAACATTCCCCAACTTATCCAATGTAAAAGGCTGATGCCTTTTCGTTGCTCCGCGATCTTCGGAAGTTATCGCCTTCTGCTGTTTCATCAACCCCGTAATTATCCGACAGTACGGGACGATGTCTCTTCCATACTTGTTCCGACAGATCCATAAGTGGTTCATAATAAGGTAACGTATCGGAAAACGCGGACCCCCGTGCATCAACGAATAAAGAACAGGTACTTCAGGAAACCTCACCTGTTCTTTATCTCCCCTCGTTGGAATAACATTAAGAAGACAGATTGTATGCAACAATTTAGCTTCAATTTTCAAATTCTTCCGGTATAGGATACCACTGTATCTACCGGGCAAGAACAATGCTGCCAACATGTCATTCCATCGCTGATGTTTCTCCGGCTTCACAAGCAGATCATCCAAAGTCGGTATCATATAATCGCGGGCTGACAAACTGTCATACTTTCCGAGCTTCTTCAAGGTATCAAAAGACATTTCCACGGGGACTCCATTCACAACACCCGTCAGCTTCATATTCGATGGCCTGTCATACGTGTTAACCTTAAGCGTTGCCATCCACTCTTGAATTTCAGTGATAAACAAGTTGTTTTTGTCTTTGTCAAAACAAGTAAGTGCCGACTCCCAACCTAAAGCCCGAAACTTATCAAATACCCCAAACTGCCCAAACTCATCTTCTCGAACATCCCTTTCACATATGAAGGCTGCTGCCTTATTCTTCAACCTATTCATGCAATCATTATATAATGTTGGCTGCCATGCGTCCGGTTGTTCATCCAAAGGACCCGAGTCCCATTTCGGTTTCTCTGCCGGGTCCAATTCCATCTCTTCTTCGCTTTCACTTTCACTTTCGTCCACTCTACCCAAATATTGTCTCTTCTTTGGTTGTTGTTCCGGCTGTTTACCCTTTCCCCTTGAAGACGAAGACGAACCAGCTCCCATCTTTTCTTTAGTTCGCGCCATTCCTACACACATTAGAGTAAACAACACAACCAAAGAAACAAAATTAAACCCCTTTTTCAAAACATCCCCACACTTGCTTGTTATCATGGTTGTAGATGCTAGTGAACCAAAAATCTATCAACAATTTTTCAAAAATTGGGCATGGTGTCTCTACAATGTAGAGATCCCCAAAAGTTCACTACTTAACCACAAATCCTACATCTACAACCATAACCATGTTCAATTAATTAATTTCATAATCATATCTAAGAACAAGCAAGTGGGTATGGGCAAGCAACCTAAATAACCTTACTTTTCACAATGTAGCATCAAAATACAACAAATAAGCTTTCATACCTTTACTTGAAGATGCTAAAGTGCTTGTGAAACAAAAGCTCCAAAAACCCCCAAATTTTTCGGACTAGGGTTTTAATTTCGGACCCTAAATCTGCGTTTTCTCTTAAGTTTCTTGGCAAAATCAGAATCTACGTGAAAAATTAGTCAAGATAGACTCCGATTTCACTCAGTTTGGACAAGAATCGAGAAGGTTATGGAAGCTTGAAGGTTGAAGAAGCTATGGAAGCTTGTGGGTCTTGTGGGAAAGATGATGGATAGTGATAGATGAAGAAAGAGATGTGTGGCCAGGGTATACTCACGTGATGTTGTTATTATTTGTTTTTTTTTTTATATACAAGAACCGGACCTCATATTGACAAAAATCGCGTACCGTAAATTACGGTCAAACCGTAATTTACGGTGAGACTTGGATCTCAACTCATCACCGCAAATCAGGAGACTATTACCGTAAAACTCAAAACTTTTCAATGCTCACCGTAATTTACGGTATAACCGTAAATTACGGTACATGCTGAACTTGAATTCTTACCGTAAATCAGTAGAGATTTACCGTAAAAGCCAACCAAGTTTTAATTCCACCGTAAATTACGGTAAAACCGTAATTTACGGTGATACCTGGGAGATCCTGATTTGTGAAAAATGCAATTTTAAGGTATCAATTTTTTTATGTTTTTCAATTTTTTCGATTTTTTATGGTTTTTAAATTTTTTTCAAAAACGTGAAAAATCACCCTACCCCCTCAAAAATCCCGTGTTGTCCTCAACACAATGTTAGAGTAATTCGTGACCCGAACATCCCCACAGTTGTTTCAAACACGGATTTCGAGAAAATACGGCAATTGTGCAAATTATACAAAACAAACAAAACAAAACACTACTATGTACACTACCAAACCTGGGCCTCTCATGGTTGTTCCTCATCGACCGGGCGCAAGATGTAGCCCGCTTTGTCAAGCTCCAAGGTGTTTATGTCATTCCCATCCAAGTACGGCTTTAACCGGTGACCATTCACCGTTTGTTGCTTCAATGTTTGCTCATCTTGGATGTCTACGTCACCAAATCTACCAACTCTCCGAATGACATACGGACCCATCCATTTACTTTTTAGCTTGCCCGCGAACATCTTTAGCCTTGAGTTATACAACCAAACTTTTTGACCCACTTCGAACGTTTTCTTTCGCAATTTTGCATCATGCACCTTCTTGAGTTTATCTTTATACGCCGATGCACATTCATATGCCTCATCTCGAATCTCTTCGATCTCGCTTAGTTGCAACTTCCTCAACTTCCCCGCCTCATCATAATCTGCATTAACCGTCTTAATTGCCCAATGTGCCCGATGCGCTAACTCCATTGGCAAATGACAACCCTTTCCATACACCATCCGGCAAGGCGTTGTGCCAATTGGAGTCTTGTAAGCCGTTCGGTATGCCCACAATGCATCGTCTAACTTACTCGACCAATCCTTCCTATCCGTTCTTACCGTCTTCATGAGAATTTCTTTGATTTGACGGTTGGACACTTCGACTTGTCCACTCGTTTGCGGATGGTAAGGTGTGGCAATTCGGTGATTCACGCTATACCTCTTCAATAATTTCCCAAAGTTGAAGTTCTTGAAATGCGAACCACCATCGCTTATAATGACCCGCGGGATGCCGAAACGCGAAAAGATGTTGGATTGAACAAATTTACAAAAAACCGAATGGTCGTTTGTTTGTGTTGCAATAGCTTCAATCCACTTCGAGACATAATCCACCGCTACCAAAATGTATAGAAAGCCATTCGAATTCGGAAAAGGACCCATAAAGTCTATACCCCATACATCAAATATCTCTACAACCAAGATTGGCTGTAATGGCATTTCATCCCTCTTCGATATACTTCCCATCTTTTGACAGTTTATGCAGTTTCTAGCAAATTCACAAGCATCCTTGAAAATTGTGGGCCAATAAAACCCACATGAAAGAACCCGATAGCCCGTTTTGTGCCCACTAAAATGACCCCCGCATGCGGACGAATGAGCATGGGTCAAAATTTCCAACACTTCTGTTTCGGGCACACACCTTCGTATAACTTGATCCGGTCCAATCTTGAAAAGATCCGGTTCATCCCAAATGTATTTCTTCACTTGGACCATAAATTGTTGTCGACGCTTCTTGGTCCAATGACTTGGGATGGCACCCGTGGCTAAGTAGTTGACATAGTGAGCATACCACGGTGCAACAAAGGTGGAAACGGCTAGAAGTTGCTCGTCGGGAAAACTTTCATTGATTTCACTTACATCATCGATCCCTTCCACCGGAATCCGAGACAAGTGATCCGCCACTACGTTCTCACTTCCCTTTTTGTCTCGGATTTCTAGATCAAATTCTTGTAACAATAATACCCACTGAATCAACCGAGGCTTCGCGTCTTTCTTCTCCATCAAGTATTAGACCGCACTATGATCCGAGTAAACCACCACTTTGCTCCCCCAAATATAAGCACGAAACTTATCCAAAGCATACACCACCGCTAGTAACTCCTTTTCGGTTGTGGTGTAATTGAGTTGCGCTTCGGATAAAGTTTTGCTCGCATAGTAAATCACCACCGGCTTTCTATCAACCCGTTGACCCAAAACTGCACCAATAGTGGTGTCGCTTGCATCACACATTATCTCGAACGGCTTTGACCAATCCGGTGGTTCCAAGATAGGAGCTTTGACCAAATGTTCCTTCAAAACAGTGAAAGCTTGCATACACTCATTAGTAAAATCAAATGGGACATCTTTTAATAATAAGTTGCATAAGGGTTTGGTGATAACACTAAAACCCTTTATGAAACGTCTATAGAAAACCGCATGTCCCAAGAATGACCTTACACCCTTAACATTTTTCGGAGGTGGCAAAGATGCTATTACCCTTATTTTTGCCTTATCCACCTCCATCCCCCTTTCAGAAATTACATGACCCAACACAATGCCCTCTTGCACCATGAAATGACTTTTCTCCCAACTTAGCACTAGATTTTTCTCAACGCACCTTTTTAAAACCTTTTGTAATTCGTTGAGACAAGCATCAAAAGTAGTGCCAAAAATGGAGAAGTCATCCATAAATACTTCGAGCGACTCTCCAACCATGTCCGAGAAAATACTCATCATACATCGTTGGAAAGTTGCCGGAGCATTGCACATGCCAAATGGCATTCGCCGAAAGGCAAAGGTGCCATATGGACAAGTGAAGGTGGTTTTGTGTTGGTCATCCGGGTGTATTGCTATTTGATTGTAACCCGAGTACCCATCTAAAAAGCAGTAATATTTTTGACCAGATAATTTTTCAATAATTTGGTCAATGAAAGGTAGCGGGAAATGGTCCTTAGAAGTGGCGGCATTCAATTTTCGGTAGTCAATACACACACGCCACCCGGTAACCGGTCGGGTGGCAATTTGTTCACCACTTTCATCCTTGACTACTTGAATGCCGGCCTTCTTAGGCACAACTTGAGTGGGACTCACCCAAGCACTATCCGAAATCGGATAGATAATTCCCGCATCCAACCATTTAATTACCTCCTTTTTTACTACCTCCCGTAGGTTCGGATTCAACCGCCTTTGAGCTTCTCGTGTCGGTTTGGCATCTTCGGTTGTAATGATTTTGTGCATGACAATTGATGGACTAATCCCTTTGAGATCGGCAATTGTCCATCCGATAGCTCCCTTGTTTTCCTTCAAGACTTCCAACAATGCTTGCTCTTGGGCCAACTCCAAATTAGAGGCAATAATGACCGGTAAAGTGTCATTATCCCCTAAAAACACGTACTTTAAATGGCCCGGCAAGTCTTTGAGCTCCAACTTTGGCGGCTCCTCTAGCGATGGTTTAGTACCCGAATCTATTTCCGCTGGTAAGCCTTCAAACTGGTGGGTCCATGGTGGCCGACCTTCCTTCAATGCCATTGCATCTTGCTTTTCTTCTTCAACCCGGAGTGCATAAGCATGTACCTGTTCAGAAAAATCACATAGGCAAACATCCAAACCATCCTCCTCATACTCATGCGGGTTGCATCCGTCAACTATATCTGCCATAAAACACTCATCAACACCATTAGCATTAGAATTGTTAGTAAAAACATTCAAACGCATTTTCCGATTTCCAAAAGTCATATCGACTGTACCAAATCTACAATCGATGATTGCGTGTGCGGTGCTTAAAAATGGCCGACCCAAAATTACATTTTGTTGTTGCTTAGGGTCCGCCGATGAGTAGTCCAAGACTAAAAAGTCAACCGGATAATAAAATTCATCAATTTTAACAATAACATTTTGAACCATCCCCCGAGGTAACTTATGAGACAAATCGGCCAAACCAACCGTTGTCTCCACCCTTGATAACGGACCAAAATCATATTGGTCATATAAGCCCCCCGGTAAAATGCTAACTCCCGCCCCAAGATCTAGCAACGCCTTAGCCATTTGAAAATTACCCACTTGTATGTTAATCAATGGCGTGCCCGGATCTTGGAGCTTAGGAGGAAGCTCCCCGTTCAAAACCGCACTCACTTGCCCGGTTAAATCTACCCGCTTAGGCATTTTCTTTTTGTTTTGCCTCTTTTGTGTACACAATTCTTTTAGAAATTTTGCGTAAGCGGGTACTTGCTTTATTGCATCAAGAAGTGGAAGGTTAATTTTGACTTGTTTAAACATGTCCCACAATTCTTCTTTTTGGGGACCTCTCGATGCAATAAAATTTTTCTTACCCGGATCAAGTAAAGCCGATGGAAACGGGACTTGACTCGGTTCACCCTCAACTTTTTCACTTTCTTTATTTTCACCCAAACCCGGTTTATTAACATTTAATTCTTTTGGTTTAACAGGCGAAACATCATCATCACTATCATTACCCGTGATGTCCTCAACTACCCCCTCAACCAATTCGGGTGATAAATTGGCTTTAAACTCTTTCCCACTTCTCAAAACACTAACCTGATGAACATTTACATTACCTCTTGACGAACCGTGTGATGGATTTACCTTGGTGTCACTAGGAAGTTGACCCTTGTTCTTCTTCAATTCAGCCACATCGGTTGCCAATTGGCCCATTTGGGTTGTTAGTGATTGGATGCTTTTGTCACGAACTTCATCTTTTTGCATTCGTACTTCATCAAGTTGATTCCGTTTTTGCATCTCCATTTGCATGCTCTTTAGCATCTCCATCATCTCGTTTCCACCCGAAGAACCCCCTTGTTCTTGACCCGTTTGCCTTTGGAACCCTTGGTTGTTCCCACTTCTATATCCACCTTGAGTGTTATAAGGTTGGCGCGAACCATAGTTTCCTTGGCTACCTTGAAAGTTCGGGTTTGATTGATTTGAGGGGTTCCCATATCGAAAATTTGGGTGGTTCCTCAACCCGGGGTGGTATGTATTTGAATTCATGTTGTTGTAGTTTCTACCACCCCCTCCTTGACCTTGACCTTGGATAGCATGCACCTCTTCATATTGCCCTTCCACCATCCCTTGGCAATTCTCAGCCGCGTGACCTATTTCATTACACAAAGCACAAACATCATAAATTTGGTTAGTAGTTTGAACATTACCATCATCTATGGCGTGCACTTGTGATCGGGCAATGGCTGGTCGAGCTCTTCTTGAGGCTTGAGCTTTCCTCTTTGATGTAGTTGCCATGCTTTCCAAAAACTCCCAATCATCATTCTCATAATTTGTTCCAAAAGTCCCACCGGTAATAGACATCAAGTCACGTGCATCTTCGGCACTCAACCCCTCGTGAAAGGCATTCATCAACTCCCACAATTCAATTCCATGGTGAGGGCAATTTTTAATCATCATATTGAAACGCTCGAATGCCTCATGAAACATCTCACCATGTTGTTGTTGAAAGCTTCTCAACCCCTTTCTTGCATCGTTGGTCTTTTGGGCGGTGTAAAACTCATCCAAGAAAGTTTGTTGCATCTCCCCCCATGTATATATGGATGCCGAAGGTAACGTGTAGAACCATTTCTTCGCCTTATCTTCCAAAGAAAATTGGAATAATACCAATTTGATGTCATCAGCCGAAAACCCTTGACTCCCAAGAGTGTTGTAAATCGAGTCATAAGCCTCTAAATGAAAGTAAGGCTCCTCCGTTGCCAACCCTTTGTATTTTGGTAAACTTTGCAAAGAGTTGGTCCTCACTTCAAATGTTCTCCCTTGATCATTGTGAGGAATAACTATCGGTGAAGGATTTTGAGTGATTACCGGCCGAAAATGTGCTTCGATGCCCCTCACATTTTCTCTAAGGTGTCTCCTTGGTACACCAAACCTACCCCTTGGGCGAATAGGACCCATTGGCCTCGGTATAGGCCCTTGTGGTGCAATTGGTTGTTGAAATTGTTGTTGCGGCATCGGTGGGCGCTGAATTGGCCTTTGGAATTGTTGAACATTTGGTTGTACATTTTGTGGCCGGACTTGTTGCAATGGAATAGGGCGTTGCATTGGTGGCCCTTGTGGTCTTGGCCGAATATGTTGCGGTATGAGTTGTTGTTGCGACATCCCGCCAACATTTGACATTCCTTGAGATTGACTTTGCACATACCCAAACTCTCCTTGATCACCATAACCCTCGTAAAAATATCCATCCTCATCATAACCCTCAAATTCTTCGTATCCTTCCTCATATCCATCTCCCCCTATACCCGAAGTTTGCCCAAGTGGAATGGTCGAGTATTGAAAACCCGACTGGTTTGATGGCCTAAACGTAGAGGTAGTATGAACAATGGTTGTATTTGGTGGTATTGAATAATGAGAAGATGATTGACCTGTAGATGGAGGAAAGAAGTGTGATAGTGGTGGAATTGTTGCGGAAGGGCTATAGGTGAGAGTAGGTTCGACTTGGGTAGTAATAGGTGATGTGGTGTTGGTTGATGTAACTCCATGTGGTGACGTAAATTCGGTAGTGGAAATAGGCATGGTGGTATTTGGTGAAGGTTGTGTGGATGTAGGAATGAAGGATGAGGTCGTTTGACCCGTTGTAGGTGGTATTTGTGGTTCGTCCATAATGTTTCTTGGTGTAATGGGTGAAGTGGGTGAACCAACGATTCTGTTTTCGCGTAGTAAAACTCGGTTCTGCCTTAGTGTTCTTTCGATTTCCGGATCAAATGACAATGGTGACGCTTTGTGAGAGCCTCTAGTATGCATGCACCTGTAGAACCTGCACACTAAACACACCAGTGTAAACCCGAAAATAACAAAGCAAAACTAACAAAATGACACACGTTGCGCACTACTCCCCGGCAACGGCGCCAAAATTTGACGTGATTGTCATGGGTCACGCAAATTTAATCCCAAAAACAACTATATAGATAGTGGTAAGAGGGTATCGAACTCAGGGAGTATGTGGAAAATATGTCAATTATATAGCCTTGCAATTATACTACAATTATCCTAATTTGCAGAAAATTAAAATCAATGACTTGGATTGTTGTTTGAGAAAACTAAATTAAACTAATGGCAAATCAAATGTAGGTTTTAAAACAAATTAGGAGAGAACAATGACCATCCTAGGTTCCAGTTTCTTTAAACAATTGTGTGTAATTCCACCTAGAAAGAGTTACATAGACATAACTCGTGCATGCATAATCGAAGTGATAAAAGGGAACAAAGTACTCGGATTATATAAATGCGAGGTTGTTTCCCGATGACCAATTAATCAATAACCAACCCTAACCCTTCCCGTGATATCTCGATTGCCAACGGCACCAAGAATGTACGATTGAGACTAGAAATTGCAATATCAATTAACAAGTTACAAGCAATTAAACATACACCATGATATTCAAGCAACGCAAGTTATCATTCTAGAAATTCGGAAATAAACACACAAAAGTTCAATAGAAACCTTCACCTAAGATGACCACCGAAAAGTTTAGCCGGACATAGCTTGGTGAATCATCATCACAATCGATCCAATGTTCATACGAATCAAATACATAAACCGAATGATAGAAATTGTCTCCAACCAAGCAAGAACACCAAAATTCGCCCCTAGTGTCCCCAATAACCGTCCAATGATAAGAATCACCCAAAAGACATCATAAAAACCGTTTTTAATGAGCAGTTACAAGTCTGATCGCGGCCTCCACCGTAAATTACGGCTCCACCGTAATTTACGGTGGACTTAATAGTGTTACGGTGGAGAAGTACTGATTTACGGCAGCATCATTTGATTCTCAGGTCCACCGTAAATTACGGTAGGACCGTAATTTACGGTGGTAGGCTGATATTCCTTCTTTGTTTTGTCTTTTGTTACGCACACGACCCGTTCAACTCAAATACCTTCCAAAGTTGCATTTCATCCACTTTAAGCTCCCGAATCGCACCTGAAACATAAGCACAGTAGTTATCTAATTCAAGATAATTACACGATTAAGTTAAGGATTATTTCATCTTTTAACATGATTAAGGGTTGTCCAATGGACCACCCGTCAGCACGTCAGACATTTAGCCACATAAGTGGCTATAGATTTCTTCAAACCTATCCACCAATAATTTGCCTTTAAATCCTGGTAGATCTTATCACTACCAGGATGAACAAAATATTTGGAGCTATGAGCTTCTTGAAGAATCACATCTCGAAGTCCTCCATAAATTGGAACCCATATTTTCAACCATTCAGTCTTAGGATTCCATCCTTGCCATAAGATAATTGTTCAACAGTTACGCCCAGCTTCTCATTCGGATAGTTAGCTTCTAATACAGCTTCCTTTGAGTGGCTAACAACCTTTCATTCAAGTTGTTCTTTAATTCAATGCTCTTGGCACTGATTCTAATAGGCTTAACCCTTTCCTTCCTGCTTAAAGAATCAGCGACTACATTCGCTTTTCCTGGATGATATCGGATTTCACAATCATAGTCATTCAGCGTCTCCATCCATCGACGCTGTCTCATGTTAAGATCCTTCTGTTAAACAGATGCTGAAGGCTCTTATGATCAGAATAGATCACACACTTAGTCCCATAAAGGTAATGCCTCCAAAGCTTCAGTGCAAATACAACGACACCCAACTCCAAATCATGGGTGGTGTAATTTTTCTCGTGCACCTTTAGTTTTCGGGAAGCATATGCAATAACTTTGCCCTTCTGCATAAGCACACATCCCATACCTGTGTGCGATGCGTTGCAATAAACCACAAATTCTTTAGTTCCTTCTGGCAATGTCAATACAGGTGCATTGCTTAACTTCTGTTTAAGAATATGAAAGGACTCTTGCTGTTTTGGACCCCAGTCAAACTTGACATTCTTGCGAGTTAACGATGTTAAGGGTGCAGCAATCCTTGAAAAGTTCTCAATGAAACGTCGATAGTATCCTGCTAGACCCAAGAAGCTATGTATCTCTGTAGGAGTCTTAGGCTCTTGCCAATTCATAATTGCTTCAATCTTAGCGGGATCCACCTGGATACCACGCTCGCTCACCACATGTCCAAGAAATTGGACTTTACGAAGCCAAAACTCACACTTTGAAAACTTGGCGTAGAGCTTTTCTTGCTGTAGAAGTTTAAGGATACACCGAAGATGTCTTTCATGATCGGCTTGACTCTTCGAGTAAATAAGAATGTCATCAATGAAGACAATGACAAACTTGACCAAGAATGTGTGACAACTGGCACCAAACCGGTAATTTCCGTACACTTTAATTATTATTTAATGACTGCAATTATGTGTTTAAATGTCAACATTGTCTGATTACATACTAAACAAGTGAATTCATGCACGTTTTATACTATAAGAATTACTTTATGCATTAATGAACAGCGTTGCGTCAGAAATACTAGTAAACTCACCGGTAAGACACATTGTGTCAACAATCCTACAGAAAATAGTCAGACAATAAGATTGAGGCCTAGGTGTAGGTCCAACAACAAGAATACATTAAAACCCAAGAGTACATACAAGGGTTAACATATAGATATTCCGGAAGCTAGAATATGCACTAAAAAGCACCCGAAACGCACTTTAAGTGCAGAATTTTACAAAATTCAGCAATAATCAGCTTTTAATACATAAATATTGTGCAGAATTCATGTTTTATTATCTAGACTACCCTCCTAAGTGTTGAGAATTAAAAGGGTTACAAAAGGATACATAAAGGACACTAAACGGTGCAATTTAGCACTTTAACGAACCGGTATTTAACCGAACAACCGGACATTACCCGGAACACAAAAATATTACTGGGGGCATTGTTTAATTATTTCTTGGCTAGTTATGGTTCCCGAACACCATAACACCCCTTATAACACAATAACACATTAAATCCTTGAACTTTACTCTTGAAAACTTAATTAATTATGTAATTAGGGGATGAAATTACACATTACCCACACTCCACAAATCTTGCAAGATCTTTCATTGATCTTTCTTGGATACACAAAGATTGTTTAGATCATGTTTGTACTTCTTAAGACATTAGAACCTTTGGATAATAAGGACTTGTGGTTATAAGTAACACAAGCATCAACACTTCACATTACACCACACTTTCACCTCTCTTCCTTCTCCCTCACCTATCGGCCGACCCCCTTCACACACACCACCATTCTTTTGTTTCCACTTCAAGCAATCCAAGGCCTTTCCAAGGTGTTACATGGTGTTTTAGGAGGTTTGGTGTTCACGGAACTTGAAGGACCTCTCTTGTGTGCTTTTACCCACTCGATCTTCATCTTGTTGCTTCCCTAGCTTCAAGCTAGTAATAAGATTCTTTTAACACATGTTTACTCCTATTTTAGTTGGTTAAAAGATATAACATGATGATTAACCCAAGAACACTAATGAACATACACATGAATCTTGAAACATGAAGCTTGTAATATGATGAAATAGTGTTGAAATGATATTGTTTGATGCATGAATGATATTTGATAGTTGTTTACAAGAGATGATGTTAATCTTCATATGAAGCTTGCTAGATTGTGATTAAACACATGATCTAGTAAGATTAAGAGATGATTATGTGTTTACACAAAGATGATCATCTTCTTGATTAAACATGAATTTGAAAGTAAAATGATTTTAAACAAAGTAAACTAGTGAACATGTAAATCCAATATTTATGAATGATTTTCCAAGAAAAACCAAGTTTAAAATATGAATTTTAGAAGATCTTGGTTTTTACTTGAACCTACACAATTTTTATTAGAAAAACAAGTGTATAAACACTTATGAAACAAGAAAAATACAAAAGAAGTATTTTTAGAAAAATCATCCTACAAGTTGTAAAGAACCAAATCTTTTAATAAGGTTATTTACAAACAAATAACCATGTTTCTAAGGGTAACTAAACCTACTAAATAACATGGTAAATTACTACAGGTTTTTACAAGAACTTCAAGTTCATGATGTAGTGTGATTTACATGATCTAGGCTTATGGTAAGACTTGGTTGTGTTATTGATGTTGTTGATGATTTAAAAGTAAATAAACACATGTTTTGAAAACATGGGAAACCTCCATTTTTAGGGGAAACTATGTCAAAATTTATAAAAATTTTGACACTTAGAAAAATATTTTTGAGGAACTTATTCCCTAAAATTGTACCTAAAAATATCTACCAAGGTTTCCCTAATTTTTGTATTAAGAAATGATGATTTCTTCAAGATTAAAATTGATATTAAGTATGTATATTTTTGAGAAAAATATATATATTTATTGATCACCAAATTTTGTGCTAAGTGTATGTAGTATGTATTACATGTAATAGTGTATTAGGACTTGAAAATACACTAAATACTCCTAAGGAGTGGAAATACAAAAATACACATACAAGATACTTAGACAAATACAATAAAATATATTACTTGATAGAATAAATAACTTGGACAATTTATGAACATGAAATGAAGTTTTGGACGAAATACATAATTCGGGTGAAAAATACAAGATACTTATATTTATTTTTGAGAAAATAATATAATTAAGACACATAGTTAAAAATATAAATTATTTTTAACAAAAGAACAAACACATAAAAGATGGTGACTTGTACTTGTGCGATACAAGTCCAGTGACTAACGTTAATAAAACACGTTTAGGTCACGACGCTAAATAGGCAAATCCGGTGAAGTTTACGACGCAGGAACGCAAAGTTGTGAGTTCATGCTACCCCCTTTTCTTTAACTGTTTTTGTTTTTATAACTTCGGGGGTGAAATACATGTTACAATGTTTACAAATGGTATGATGAATACAAAAACCACGGAGAAACATTCTAGATCATGTCCCGAATAGGGTACCATAAGCACCATTAATCAACGTATACATTCAGACCACGGAACAAAAGGTTAGATCTAATGGGTTTCAGGCAACCCCACTCTTGGCCTATTTCTACCAATGAGTGCTTCTGTGTCTCAGTCAAAGTCGACAAAAATGCCTAGGTTTGGTGGCTTCCTATGTCGTGACACATGTTAGTGGCCTTGCAAACCACTAGCGATCTCAAACATTCATAGTACTCAGTTACAGATACATTCTACAAGCTACATACCATGCTTTCATTCGAGTATTTAAACATTCAATACAAAAACTGCATGAATTCACACCAACATTATGTTGATGTTTTTTCCAAAAACTCACATGTATTTCAGGTAACTAAAGTGGATGTGCGCGTGGTCTTACTCATGCTCGTGGATGTCGTTTATGTTTATGTATGAATAAAGTTGTAAACTTTTCAGACAATATGCCGTTTGTGTAAAACTATGATTTCAGTTATGTAATGTTGGGCAATTGAAGTTATTTTATGAGCATGTAGTATGTTTACCAATCGTATGCAATGAAAACCTTTCATGATCACACCTCGTGCTTCCACCTTAGAAAGGGGTGTGACAGATTGGTACCAGAGCTGCGATTGTAGTGAACCAGGATTCCTTCTCGAGTCTAGTCTACAATCTCTAGGATCCTTTCACGAAAACAATTTTTCAAAAAGTTTTCATTGCATAAAACTTTCCGCGACATCCACTACCTGAAACTGTTTACTTGAGTCAAGAAAAGACACTACGAGACTTAGGGTGCACTGGAGTAGCACTTGTCTGTGATTAAGAATGACTTGCAATCATGTGTGACAATTGATATATACATATACTAGAAGTAGAATGTCACAAGTACACGTGACTTCGTCTGAAAACAATGGCCCATCTGAAGGAAGAGATACGAGGATGAAACGAACTGTACGGACTATGCAAGGAGTTACATAATTATGGATGCATACATAATTATGGAATTCAGTGCACAGAAACCACAGCAAGTCTTGTCATGTATAGATTCCCTCAGTTCCAGAAAAGGGCAAACGTGAACCCCCTTCCCCCAGCCTATTAAATACTCTTTTGGAGTAATGATTTAGGGTATAAAGACAAGAACCGCCAATGTGAATATCTTATGACGCAACAGTATTTATCTATTTATGCATGCTTGTTGCTGTATGAATTGATACGTTTGCCGGATTGTTTGATGTCACTTAGGTGGTATATGCGTGTATGTACGTACTGCTACTAACTCGTATGAAGATATCAAACAAATGTCTAACCCTATTGTGTTGTGCTCTGTCAGAACATGGGACCCAGAAGAGCTGTGAACGCTCATAATCAACCTCCTCCACCCCCACTAACAAGGACTGCTGAAGAGCTTAACGCTCTACTGTAAGAAAGGATCTCCGCAGCTATCGCTCAGTACGAGGCGAACCGTAACGAACAAAGTGGAGGACCAAGCAATGCTAGACGTAATGGGAATGGAGATTCATATGGAGGAAACGCAGCTCAGGGCTGCACCTTCAAGCAGTTTCTCGACTGCAAACCACTGAACTATGATGGCACTAGAGGTGCAGTGGCCTTTGTACGCTGGACGAAGAAGATTGAGGCCACTATCCGTATGAGCAAGTGTACCGCGGATCAGCAAGTCACTTTTGCTACAGGGTTGTTTGTTGATAAAGCTTTGACTTGGTGGAACCTGCAAGTCCAAACCCTGGGTGATGATGCCGCTTATGGCCTGGCGTGGGATGAACTAAAGGAAAGAATAAGAGAGAAGTATTGCTCACGTGCTGAACTCCAAAGGTTGGAGACTGAATTTTGGCATTTGACCATGAAAGGTGCTGACATTACTGGTTATACCTGAAGGTTCCACGATCTATCAAGGGTGATCCCTTACATGGTGACTCCTAAATTTAAGTGCGTAGAACGCTACATTTGGGGACTGGCCCCAGAGTTTCACGACATGGTAACTTCGGCCAAACTCACAAAAATCACTGAGGCTGCAACTCTGGTTGTCAGCCATACTGAAGATGCGGTCCGTATGAAGAAACTATCATTGAACCCAACTGAGAAGACCAAGACGCATGCTGAGTCATCTGGCGACAAGAAGAAAAAGCATTTAAATCTGAACCAAGCAACTCGCAGCAACAACAAGGGTTCGAACAACAAGAAGCGTGACACTAACCCACCTATGGAGGAAAAAACCTTCGCGGCTGCAAGCAATACAGGAACTAAGAAGTACCAGGGCACTCTGCCCAAATGCAACCGCTGTGACTTTCACCACGTGGGAAATTGTCGCGTTGGGAAATGCGAGAACTGCGGGAAGTCAGGCCACCGTACCGAAGATTGTTGGGGAAGAGGTATTGGAGGCCGCAATGGTAATGGTAATAGAAACAATGGTGGAAATGGAAAGGGTAACCGCAATGGTAATAGAGCTGGGTAGAACCAAGGATTCTTCAGTTGTGGAAGCAACGATCATTTCATGAAAGACTGCCCAAAAGGGAACAATGCTCAGGCTCGAGCATTTGTGATTTGAGCAAGGAACGCACGCGAGGACCCTAATGTGGTCACCGGTACGTTTCTCATTAACAATCACTTTGCATCCATATAATTTGACACTGGTGCCGACTCTAGCTTCATGTCTGTGGAATTTAAACGCATGCTTGGAATAGAATCTAGTAGATTAGATATTCCTTATTCTATAGAACTAGTCTATGGCAAACTTGTGGAATCAGGCGAAGTTGTTAGAAGTTGCACTTTAAAACTTGGTGAGCAAAGATTTAGCATCGATCTCTTACCTATTCAACTGGGTAGCTTCGATGTAGTGGTCGGAATGGACTGGTTGTCTAAGAACAAGGCTGAAGTTGTTTGTCACGAGAAAATCATTCGCATGCCTCTGGCGAATGATGAAACTCTCATCGTACATGGAGAAAGAAGAGACACGCCTCTGCCAATCATCAGTTGTATGAAGGCTCAGAAGTGCTTAAGGAAAGGATGTGTTGCCTTCCTAGCACACGTTGTAGATAAGAGGGCTATGGAGCCAAAACTCGAAGATATTCCTGTGGTGAAGGAATTCCCTGATGTTTTTCCCGAAAATCTACCAGGACTACCTCCTCAATGACAAGTCGAATTCCGTATAGACTTGGTTCCAGGAGCCGCTCCTGTAGCCAAGGCACCCTATCGGCTTGCACCATCCAAAATGCAAGAATTATCTACACAACTCCAGGAGTTGTTGGATAAAGGATTCATAAGGCCAAGCTTCTCACATTGGGGAGCTCCAGTAGTGTTCGTAAAGAAGAAGGATGGAACTCTGCGGATGTGTATCGATTACAGGGAACTGAACAAGCTCACAATCAAGAATCGGTACCCGCTACCGAGGATTGATGACGTATTTGATCAATTGCAAGGATCAAGCTATTATTCCAAGATCGATCTTCGATCTGGATACCATCAGTTAAGGATACAAGAGGAAAGCGTACCAAAGACTGCATTCAGAACACGCTATGGGCATTATGAGTTTCTTGTGATGACATTCGGACTGACGAACGCACCAGCGGTCTTCATGGATCTGATGAACCCCATTTGCAAACCATATCTCGATAAATTCGTGATTGTGTTTATCGATGATATCCTGATTTACTCTCAAACAAAAGAAGAACATGAGCAACACCTCAGAACTATTTTGGAACTACTGAAGAAAGAGAAACTTTATGCAAAGTTCTCGAAATGCGAATTCTGGATTCACGAAGTACAATTTCTTGGTCACGTTGTGAACGAGAAGGGCATCCATGTAGACCCATCTAAGATAGAAGCCATAAAGAATTGGGAAGCTCCCAAAACCCCAACTGAAGTTCGACAATTTTTGGGCTTAGCGAGCTATTACCGACGATTCATTGAGAATTTCTCAAAGATAGCTCAACCGCTAACTACCCTTAGCCAGAAAGACAAGAAATACGACTGGGGTGACAAGCAGGAAGAAGCCTTCCAACTGCTTAAAAATAAGCTATGCGATGCACCAATACTATTCTTACCCGAAGGCACATAAGACTTCGTGGTATACTGCGACGCTTCGCGCCAAGGATTGGGTTGCGTGCTCATGCAACGCCAGAAAGTCATCGCTTACGCTTCAAGACAATTGAAGATACATGAAAGAAACTATACCATGCACGACTTGGAACTCGGCGCGGTGGTATTTGCCTTGAAGATCTAGCGACACTATTTATATGGTACACGATGTACATCTTCACATATCACAAAAGCTTACAACACATATTTGATCAGAAGGAATTGAACATGCGTCAGCGACGATGGGTCGAGCTGCTAAACGATTATGACTGTGAGATTAAGTACCATCCTGGAAAGGCAAACGTTGTAGCAGACACATTAAGCCGAAAGGAAAGGGTTAAGACCCTAAGGGTTTGAGCATTAGAAATGACTATTCAAACGAACCTAATTGCACGCATTCGTGACGCGCAACAAGAAGCCCTTAAGATGGAAAACCGTAATGCTGAATACCTCCGGAGTATGTTGAAATATATGGTGCCAAATGAAGAGGGAACCTTATACTTTAAGAAGCGTATTTGGGTTCCGCTCTATGGCGGTATTCGAGAAGTCATCCTTAATGAAGCTCATAAGTCGAGATACTCAATCCATCCAGGATCGGACAAAATGTATCAAGATTTGAAGGATTACTATTGGTGGCCGAGACTTAAAAGCGATGTTGCTGTTTATGTTGGAAAGTGCCTAACCTGTGCTAAGGTTAAGGCTGAATATCAAAAACCATCTGGGCTACTACAACAACCAGAGATACCCATGTGGAAGTGGGAGCAAATCTCGATGACCTTCAAAACAAAATTACCCAGGACCCCTAGAGGGCACGATATGATATGGGTGATAGTTGATCGATTGACGAAATCTGCGCATTTCCTACCGATCCGAGAGAAGGATAGCACTGGGAAGCTTGCTGAGATATACTTAAAAGAAATTGTGGCACGTCATGGAGTGCCTATCTCAATCATTTCAGACAGGGATGGACGCTTTGTCTCAAGAATCTGGCAAACCTTTCAGGAAGCCTTTGGATCGCAGCTAGATCTAAGCACGACATTCCATCCACAAACAGACAGTCAGAGCGAACGGACTATACAAACACTAGAAGATATGCTTCGCGCATGTGTCATGGACCTAGGCGGCAGCTGGGATACTCATCTACCTATAGTTGAGTTTTCCTACAATAACAGTTATCATACAAGCATAAAAGCCACACCGTTCGAATGTTGGGCAGACGCTGGAGATAAACGTATGGTTGGTCCTAAACTTGTACAAGAGACAACCGACAAGATCATTAAGATCCGAGAGCACATTAAGGCGGCTCGTGATCGACAAAAGAGCTACGCTGATCAAAGATGAAAACCATTAGAATTCAAGGTGGGAGACAAAGTTTTGCTAAAGGTCTCACCTTGGAAGGGCGTAGCAAGATTTGGAAAGCGTGGAAAGCTAAATCCACGATACATCGGACCATTCAAGATTTTAGAAAGAATTGGTACCGTGGCATACAAGTTGGAATTACCGGAAGAACTTAATGGAGTACATGATACGTTCCATGTATCCAACCTTAAGAAGAGTCCAACACAAGAAAACGTGATCATCCCTGTGGATGAAGTGCATATTGATGACACCCTCTGATTTACAGAACAACCCGTTGAGGTTACAGACTGGAAAGTCAACAAGACCAGGAGGAGCAATGTCAAGCTTGTCAAAGTACGTTGGAACTCTAAGCACGGACCCGAGTACACATGGGAACATGAAGACCAGTTTAAAGAAAAGTACCCCGACCTGTTTAAGAAGACTCATGCGAGAGCTAGTTCAGCCTGAATTTCGGGACGGAATTCTTTTAACAGGGGAGACTGTGATAACTGGCACCAAACCGTTAATTTCCATACACTTTAATTATTATTTAATGACTGCAATTATGTGCTTAAATGTCAACATTGTCTGATTACATACTAAACAAGTGAATTCATGCACATTTTATACTACAAGAATTACTTTATGCATTAATGAACAGCGTTGCGTCAGAAATACTAGTAAACTCACCGGTAAGACACATTGTGTCAACAATCCTACAGAAAATAGTCAGACAATAAGATTGAGGCCTAGGTGTAGGTCCAACAACAAGAATACATTAAAACCCAAGAGTACATACAAGGGTTAACATATAGACATTCCGGAAGCTAGAATATGCACTAAAAAGCACCCGAAACGCACTTTAAGTGCAGAATTTTACAAAATTCAGCAATAATCAGCTTTTAATACATAAATATTGTGTAGAATTCATGTTTTATTATCCAGAATAGCCTCCTAACTGTTGGGAATTAAAAGGGTTACAAAAGGATACATAAAGGACACTAAACGGTGCAATTTAGCACTTTAACGAACCGGTATTTAACCGAACAACCGGACATTACCCGGAATACAAAAATAATACTCGGAGCATTGTTTAATTATTTCTTGGCTCGTTATGGTTCCCGAACACCATAACACCCCTTATAACACAATAACACATTAAATCCTTGAACTTTACTCTTGAAAACTTACTTAATTATGTAATTAGGGGATGAAATTACACATTACCCACACTCCACAAATCTTGCAAGATCTTTCATTGATCTTTCTTGGATACACAAAGATTGTTTAGATCATGTTTGTACTTCTTAAGACATTAGAACCTTTGGATAATAAGGACTTGTGGTTATAAGTAACATAAGCATCAACACTTCACATTACACCACACTTTCACCTCTCTTCCTTCTCCCTCACCTCTCGGCCGACCCCCTTCACACACACCACCACCATTCTTTTGTTTCCACTTCATGCAATCCAAGGCCTTTCCAAGGTGTTACAAGGTGGTTTAGGAGGTTCGGTGCTCACGGAACTTGAAGGACCTCTCTTGTGTGCTTTTACCCACTCGATCTTCATCTTGTTGCTTCCCTAGCTTCAAGCTAGTAGTAAGATTCTTTTAACACTTGTTTACTCCCATTTTAGTTGGTTAAAAGATATAACATGATGATTAACCCAAGAACACTAATGAACATACACATGAATCTTGAAACATGAAGCTTGTAATATGATGAAATAGTGTTGAAATGATATTGTTTGATGCATGAATGATATTTGATAGTTGTTTACAGGAGATGATGATGTTAATTTTAATATGAAGCTTGCTAGATTGTGATTAAACACATGATCTAGCAAGATTAAGAGATGATTATGTGTTTACACAAAGATGATCATCTTCTTGATTAAACATGAACTTGAAAGTAAAATGATTTAAACAAAGTAAACTAGTGAACTTGTAAATCCAAGATTTATGAATGATTTTCCAAGAAAAACCAAGTTTAAAATATGATTTTTAGAAGATCTTGGTTTTTACTTGAACCTACACAATTTTTATTAGAAAAACAAGTGTATAAACACTTATGAAACAAGAAAAATACAAAAGAAGTATTTTTAGAAAAATCATCCTACAAGTTGTAAAGAACCAAATCTTTTAATAAGGTTATTTACAAACAAATAACCATGTTTCTAAGGGTAACTAAACCTACTAAATAACATGGTAAATTACTACAAGTTTTTACAAGAACTTCAAGTTCATGATGTAGTGTGATTTACATGATCTAGGCTTATGGTAAGACTTGGTTGTGTTGTTGATGTTGTTGATGATTTAAAAGAAAATAAAAACATGTTTTGAAAACATGGGAAACCTCCATTTTTAGGGGAAACTATGTCAAAAATTTTATAAATTTTGACACTTAGAAAAATATAAGTTTTTGAGGAACTTATTCCCTAAAAATGTACCTAAAAATATCTACCAAGGTTTCCCTAATTTTTGTATTAAGAAATGATGATTTCTTCAAGATTAAAATTAATATTAAGTAAGTATATTTTTGAGAAAAATATATATATTTATTGATCACCAAATTTTGTGCTAAGTGTATGTAGTATGTATTACATGTAATAGTGTATTAGGACTTGAAAATACACTAAATACTCCTAAGGAGTGGAAATACAAAAATACACATACAACATACTTAGACAAATACAAGAAAATATATTTATGAAAATATATTACTTGATAGAATAAATAACTTGGACAAGTTATGAACATGAAATGAAGTTTTGGACAAAACACATAATTCGGGTGAAAAATACAAGATACTTATATTTATTTTTGAGAAAATAGTATAAGTAAGACACATAGGTCACGACGTTAATAAAACACGTTTAGGTCACGACGCTAAATAAGCAAATCCGGTGAAGTTTACGACACAGGAACGCAAAGTTGTGAGTTCATGCTCCCCCCTTTTCTTTAACTGTTTTTGTTTTTATAACTTCAGGGGTGAAATACATGTTACAAATGTTACAATTTTTACAAATGGTATGATGGATACAAAAACCACGGAGAAACATTCTAGATCATGTCCCGAATAGGGTACCATAAGCACCATTAATCAACGTATACATTCAGACCGCGGAACAAAATGTTAGATCTAATGGGTTTCAGGCAACCCCACTCTTGGCCTACTTCTACCAATGAGTGCTTCTGTGTCTCAGTCAAAGTCGACAAAAATGCCTAGGTTTGGTGGCTTCCTATGTCATGACACATGTTAGTGGCCTTGCAAACCACTAGCGATCTCAAACATTCATAGTACTCAGTGACAGATACATTCTACAAGTTACATACCATGCTTTCATTCGAGTATTTAAACATTCAATACAAAAACTGCATGAATTCACACCAACATTATGTTGACGTTTTTCCAAAAACTCACATGTATTTCTGGTAACTAAAGTGGATGTGCGCGCGGTCTTACCCATGCTCGTGGATGTCGTTTGTGTTTATTTATGAATAAAGTTGTAAACTTTTTAGACAATATGTCGTTTGTGTAAAACTATGATTTCAGTTATGTAATGTTGGGCAATTGAAGTTATTTTATGAGCATGTAGTATGTTTACCAATCGTATGCAATTTAAACCTTTCATGATCACACCTCGTGCTTCCGCCTTAGAAAGGGGTGTGACAGAATGGCTTGCAAACGCGATTCATGAGATCCATGAATGCTGCAGGTGCATTAGTGAGCCCGAAAGGCATCACCAAGAACTCGTAGTGTCCATAACGAGTTATGAATGCAGTCTTATGCACATCTTCATCTCTGACTTTCAACTGGTGATAACCTGACCTTAGATCAATCTTGGAGAAATAACTTGCCCCTTGCAGTTGATCGAACAAATCGTCGATCCTGGGCAATGGATATCTGTTCTTGATTGTAACCTTGTTTAGTTCGCGATAATCGATGCATAGACGCATCGAGCCATACTTCTTTTTCTCAAACAGAATCGGTGCTCCCCAAGGGGATCAGCTAGGTCGAATAAAACCCTTTGCCAACAAATCATCCAACTGAGTCCTTAACTCTTTCATCTCAGTCGGTGCCAACCGATAAGGAGCTCTTGCAATTGGTGAAGCTCCAGGAATGATATCGATTCTGAACACCACTTGCCTATCTGGGGGTAAACAAGGTAGTTCTTCAGGAAAGACGTCTGGATATTCTGAAATAACAGGGATGTCTTCGATCTTGGACTTTGGTTCATCAATGGTTACCTGTGCCATATAAATGACACAACCTTTCTTCATACACTTCGACGCCTTAAGCATGGACACTTGCTTAGGTAACCCATACTGCGTATCTCCTTGTATTGATAACGGCTCACCATAGGGAGTCTTGATCACCACTTGCTTCTTATCACATACGATTTGGGCTTGCTTATGAGATAACCAATTCATGCCTATCACTATGTCAAATCCTGCTAATTTTAACGGAAGCAAGGACAACAGGAACGAGTGATTCCTAATGGATATAAAACATCCATCTAGAACTGTTGAGGCGTCTCTATAATAGCATCGGCTAATTCTACCTCATACTTTATGCTTAGGGTTTTAACAGCCAGATTTAATAACTTACAAAATTTATTGTCTACAAAAGACTTGTCTGCACCTGAATCAAACAACACTCTAGCATAAACATCATTGATAAGAAAGGTACATGTTATCACATTGTCGTTCTGAATGGCCTCTTGAGCATTCATCTGAAAGACACGAGCATTGGTTTTCTTAGCCTCTTTAGGCTTCTTTGCAAACTTGGGGCAATTGGTCTTAATGTGCCCCTTCTCATTGCAACCGTAACAGGTCGCGTCATTCGTCTTTTTGCAATCCAATGTCTTATGCTCCTTGGGCTTGCAGATCCCACACGCGATAGGCTTTGACTGCGACTACGATCTTGACTCGAGTCGACATTTCCCGAAATGATGTTTCTGGCAGGTCTTGCATTTGGGTTTCTCACCCGATTGTTGGTTATCCTTTTTAAACCCGGAACTCTTCATGTGATCTGAGTTCCCTTTATGTTTCTTATCAGAACGGCGTGAGTTCTCCTCCTAACGTTTCCTCTTTCCTTCATCAGAATTCTTAAGCGATCTCTGCCTGACCGCATCGAGAGTAACAGATAACGACAGATCAACCACTGACCTAAAGGTGGTGGGTCTGGATGCTTTCACACATACTTTAATCTCTGGAGCTAGACCTCCGATAAAACAAGCTATGCGCTTCGGTTCCGGTGTGACCAAATAAGGAACCAATCTAGACAAGGTGTTGAAACTCGTAAGGTATGCCTGACAATCTAAGTTCTTCATGACCAAGGTCAAGAAGTCAATTTCAATTCTTTCCACCTCATGCTGAGGATAGAAATTTTCCTTGATCAACTCCACAAACTGATCCCAAGTCAGATTATACAATGGAATCTTTCCTGTAGCTTGGATTAGGGACCTCAACCAAGCTAAAGCTTTGCCTTTAAAAGATTGTGAAACAAACTTCACAATGTCCTGTTCTGCACATCCACTAATATCAACCACTGTATCCATCTCATCGAGCCAAGTCATGCAATCAATGGCTCCTTTTTCCCCGGTGAAATCCTTGGGCTTGCAGGAGACGAAATACTTATAAGAACATGCCTTAACACGTGACTCTTGACTTAGCACAATATTCTTAGACGGGACACTCTTTTGGTTTGATGAGTGATTAGAATAGTCTCTGTGTAATGCGTGCGACTTGGACGGTGGTTTTGAATGAGCTACAGATAGGGTCCTGCTACGAGTACCACTAGATTCTTTGAACTGTCTGTCCATAGCCTGAGTGACCACATTATCTATCATTGCTTGCAATTCCGCACCGGCCACATTAATCTTGGTGGCATCATTCCTTTCCCTGGGGTGACTGTTAACCTCATCTGATTCAGCCATGTAGCTTGATTGCTACATAAAACAATTGACAATATTTTATTAAGAGGTTACTATGGAATCATCATTTCTGAAGATTCATTAGCCATGGTAATTATAAACCATATTGGTTAATTTATTTAGGATTTTCTTTATAATTTATCCTTAGTTATAAATCATTAAAGATACTAGAGTGGCACAAAAGGCCTAGTCACAAGGACAGTTTGAAAATATAATAGCCATGATCAAGACATTAAGGTTTGAACATAGTTCATTACCTTTTCTTGACAGGGAGTCGTAGACTACAACTGTCTTTTGTCTTATAAGACAATAAGTATGGCCCGTAGGCACTTCATCACTAATGGATGTTTAAATTAAATAGAGAAAAGGAATTGGAAGAATCCACTAAAGGATGACTTGTGTGATTTTATCGAATCACATTTGCCAAGAGTGCTAACATGTTTTCAGATGTTAACAAGGATTTGAATCTTAAAAAGGTTTTACCATCTAGGCCATGTCTAAAATGACATATAGGCTAGGTTATACCTTTAAGATTTTCTTTCAATATTTATTGGCAGATCATTTACAAAACGGAATAATATTTTGATTTATTTCATATAATATATTCTTACATATAATGACAAATGAAATTTAAATTTAAAATATTCCATAAATAAATGAAAAGAAGTACATATTTGCCCTAAACAGGACTTTTAAACAAATAGCATTGTACTCGCAGGGACAGAAATAAAAAAGACAAGTCCACGCAGGGACCGAGTACATAAATAAAATGTCCACGCAGGGACTTGATTAAAATTTAAAAATTACAAAACAAATAAATAAGAGATTTCAATAATCCCTCTTCTTCTTCCCCTTGATCAGATTTGCCAAACCCTTAAGCAGACCCTGGCGGCTCCTACGTTCCTCCTGAACCTGTTGCTCCACCTCTTGCAACCGTTGAAGGATTTCCTGCTGTTGCGGTGGCTGGCTCAGTGGCGGCTGCGGCGGCTGCTACTGCGGAGGTTGAGGAGGTGGCGGCTATTGATACCCATATGCTTGGTACCCAGATTGGCATGAAGCGGCGAATGATCCTTCAGGGTGAAGAGCATTATAGTTGGCCGCCTCGAGGTACGGGTCGACGACAGGGGCATTGTAGTAGTTGTAGCCAGGATAAGCTGGCTGCTCAAAAGGGTTATACGCCGCTGAACCGGCGTAAGAAGGAATTGGGTTATCATAACCCATTGGAGGTGGTGGTGCGACCGGAGCTGAGTTGACTTCTGAAGCTGGGTTTGAAGGCCCACCCATTTGTGGGTCTTCATACAGTGGCGGGTAGTGACTGCCACTGGAGTGTTGAGGGGTGCTGAAGTGAAAATCCCCTCTTCGCACGAACATCCGTGCATCTATTCTTCTTCGCCTCGGTGGCTCTGGAGGCGGCTGCTGTTCTGGCGGTGGCGGTGGCTTAACCGCCTGGAAACGAGAATCCTCAGAGGGATCCTGCTGCTGCTATTGTGGTGGGTTGAAAGGGGGAGTGAACTCCCAGTGGTATGTGGCCCACCTTTCTTGAAAACTGTCTAGGCCCCTGTATGGCGAACCATGAAAAGATGATCCGTCAGAAATCTCGATGGGATGCGTCGGCATCCCAGTTGGCATCTCCGGATCCGGATCTTCATCCATTTCCATATCCTACATTTCAGGATAGTGGTCGTCTGGCCCCAAAGGGTTTGGACCCTCGAGTTCTGGAATTTGGTTCATCGGATTGAACCTGCTTTAAAAGTACGGGGTCGGGTCCTGGAAAGCCCGGTGTGAACTTGACCGCTGCTGCGGGATGAAGGAGTGGTGTGAGTGATTGGACTCGTTGTTCTGGTGGAGCTCGAATGAGTTGTGGTATGATGGTGAGGAACTGAGCAAGACTGAACCTCTTGCTGGCTCCAGGTAAGTCCTCCAATCCTCCTGTGGACTTGAGCTGAAAGTTGCTGAAGTAGTTCGCTGGTGTGATGGCCAGGCCTCGTGATCATTTGGAGCAGTTATCGGCGCCTTGCCTCATCCACCTCTTCCTCTGAATCGTGGTGGCATTGTCTTTTGTTCCTGTCAAAACAAACAAAAGAAACCAACAAAAGAAAACAATAAGATTAGGATTAGTCCTAAGTCGTTAGCCTAGACTCGGAGGTCAAGGAATGTGCAAACTGTGTCATTGAGATTAAACACAAAAAGGCTAGTGTTTAATTCACTCAATGTTGGCTCTGATACCAACCTGTCACACCCCGATATTTCCACGTATTTCCGGTGGGCCCGGTGGGGAGTATCGTGACGTAGTTGATATCATCATAGTCAATAATCACAGTTTAAATGCACAGCGAAAGTCTAAAAGTAATTTATACAAACCGAGTTTAAAGTAACATAAAATATTACACAACGGAATGTAAGTGTATCCACAGGCGGATCAAAACAAAATAAGTAGTGTTCAATAGACTTAAAGTGATAAAAGCTTGCAAGACTCTTTATTTAATCACTCAGGAGTTCCAGCCCATTTCGCTTAGTACCTGCACTTAACCTTTTTGAAAATACGTCAGTTTTCGCTGGTAAATACAATTAACAGACTCTTTTTTAAAACATTTATAAAATTAATTTGGATGCACAAGGCATACAATCTTTTATAACATGGGACAATTATTTAAAAATAATCTTGTATACAGGTTTACATGTTTGTCGTCCATTCAAGACCCAGTTAGAAGAGCCGGATTAGATTAATTGACACACCACATGTATATGCCCACAAGAGAGTGAGATACCGTTTATACATACGCAACTGTCAGGTGTATGCCTACACCCCGTGCTTAAGCCGTGGCCATTTCTAATAAATGAGCCGAGGATATCCAGGACATGGTCATTAACCCACCAAAGGCATTGCATCAAACAAAACAGATTAAAACGGGTTATGTAAATGTATTAATCACAATCCGATTTAAATAACTACATACCCGACCAAGTGGTATTATTATAATACCGTATCTCAAGCCCGTATAACGGAAAATAAGTTAAAAGTATTTACCTGAGCAAAATATAATTTAATCTCAGCCGTATAATAATCAGCAAGTGCAAATAGCTTTTACTGGGCTCCTAAATCTGGAACGAAGGTTTTAATCACCTATTAGATTCCTAACGGGTCTTACTTAAGTTTAAACTTAGACTGGTTAGTTTTAATGAAAGGTTTACGGTTTAAAACGCAAGATTAAGCGAAGACCGGATTAGAATGTGATTTAGACCCGACAAGTATGAAAACTTGTATAATATGAGTAAACTAAACACATTCTGGATTTTGAAGTAAAAATGATAAGGTTTGACCCGTTTCGGTTAATTTATGCAAACTAGTTACATAAACCATACCGAACGCGAATATGCATAACGGGTAACCAAATGACTCATGTACAGGTTTCACAAGTTAATATGCTTAAAATATTTCATGATATCAGTAGGATATCTTCCATTATGCCCAAAACGAATTTTAAACCAATTTAAGCCCCGAAAGAGTATTTTGGTCATTTTAAAGTTTATAAAAGAGGTTAAATAGCAATCTGAGGTTCTGGTGTAAAATAATCAGTAAAAATATTTATTTTAATAAGTTATATCAGTAAGATATCATACATATGTGAATTTTATCATTTATGGCCAAACTATGCACCGATGGGGCATTTTGGTCATTTCACATATGCTATGAGGGTCAAATTTGGAAATCTGAGTTCAAAACTTTTACTTACTGTTTAAGTGTAAAATTTTATTTATAACATCAGTAGGCAACAAGTCTTAGGTGCTAAATATGGTTTTAAACCATACTATGCGCCTAAATCGCATAAAAGTCGGTATTTGATGATATTTGGGTTAATTAAGGAAATATGGGATTTTAATCAGCCTCTACTGTTTAAAATAATTCATTTGATGTATAAAATCAGTAGAAAAAGGTTTGATATGTAAGGGATGTGTAAAACTCATTTTATTAGCAGAAAGGGCATAACCGTCAATTACCGAGTTTATGCAAGAATCCTATGTTATGATCAGTTTAAAATTTAACAAAAATTTCCAAAAATCCCTGATTATTATATCTTAACAGTGGGTAGAAAGTTTGGTGTCAAAATTTGGGTTTAAATAGGTTTTATGCCAAAAACGCCGTTTAATTAATAAAAAGCTTTCATTTTACGATATCACGCATAACTTCCAATTTAGACCATAAATTGATGTCAAATTTTTAGGACATACTTAAATATCAGTAATAAAGGTTTTTTCCTCTAACATTTTAAAAAAATCTCGTTTTAATATCAAAATGGCATAATGGTCAACTTTTAAGCATTTAACAGAAACATGCAATGAACTAGGATTTCTATGGAACCAAGTTGTATAACCTCAGAGGGTTACACTAACCTATAATATGGTCCTAAAGGAACCCTAAGGCATATCTAAAACAAGCTAACTCTGGTTAGAACTGAAAGTCAAAGCAAAACTCTACCTTTGCGACTTTCGGTTTCGAATCGAGCCTAAACTCAGAATTGTCGGGTTGAACATGCCTAGACATGTTCTTATATTATTTACCAAGTTATTTAAGTGTTAAAATAGGTTCCATAACCTCTGCATTATTAGTTATGAATTAATTTGTAAAAACTGACCCGTTTGACTTTTTATTACTAAGTTTGACCCGACAATTGACCAAGTAAAAGTGCTAATCAGTAGGTGCCCTTTTAAGGGTTTATTACCTACATAATTACCAACTCATAGCCACTTTCAATTCGAATAATGGCCGGACCGTTTGTGATTAATCACAAAGTCAAAGCTTAATTACAATAACTTTGACTTTTGGTCATTAAGCTAATAAAACGTGAACTTAGGAGGCTAAGAATGCTTACAAGAATACTTAGCACGAATTAGGAATTGAGGAAAGCTTCCTAGAGCTCCAAGGGACTTCAGAGAATGAGTTGTGAAGTAAAATTTCAAATGTGCAAATGAACAAGTGAAGAACAAGTGCCTTATATAAGAATTTTGAGGCTCTAGGATCAATCCATCTGCAAATCTAGAGTACCCAGATGATCCCAAGTGTCCCTAGTGCATGAAAAAACATTTGCTCAGACCCTGGTATTGAAAAATTTCCTGCAAAGGCGGTGGAACTGGCTGAACCTGCAGCTGTGCAGGTTTTCTACATCTGGCAGTCTCACGCGGGTCGCGACAATGGAATAATCCGGTAACAAGTTTCCAAACTTTGCAATTTCAGTCCCTGGTCCATTTTAAGTTTATTTAACTTTCATTTACTGCACTTAGGACCCCATAGTTAACCATTAAGGGCCTTGGGTCATATTTTAAGTCCGTTAAGCTCTCGGATAGTGGTAAGATCACTCGAAAAGTCTTGTTTTCATCGAAACTCCACAAAATTAATATCCAATATTCTTGAGAGCAAAATATACAATTATTACAATGTTTTTGTGTTCGTTAAAAGGTCACTCAGAGGTAACTTTTAACATATTGACACTTTTAACCCCTATGCTTCGTAAAACCCTTATTTTAAGCACAAACGACTTTCAATGTCCGACAAATTATTCATTAGAGAATACGAATGTCGTGTGAGGTCAATCAGAGGCACAAGATTAGCATGTTGACACTTTGGATCCTTTTACTTACATATTTACATTGTTTGACAATTTTAGTCCCTCCAAGTCAATCCATTACACGTTTAAAGTCTATGACACGTTTCTCTATTATATTGGGCATGATTTTGCGAGGTGTTACACCTAACCCCCGACCAGGAAGTCAACATGCTTTTATATAGACCGTAAATACATGAATGATGCAATATTTTACTTTATATAGACAATAAAGTAACTTCAAGACACCACGGAAAAAGGATAGGTAGAATTCACCTTCAACATAAGAAACTAGTTATTAAAGTCATTAATACAAAACCAAATGAAAAGTGCCAAAAGATTAAAAATCAAAAGTAATACATAAAAGACTTGTCTTCACCAAGTGATGTGAGAGGCTAAACCAAACATGGCCTTTGATTGGCAAGAACTTACAATCAATCTTGTGTCCCGAGACTACTACACACTCTAAAGAAGGATGATGGATGATGGTGGTGGGTATTGGTGTTGTAGTGGTGGTGGAGTGGTGGCAAAGTGAGAGAATAGTGTTTTGCCAAAGGATGCCTTTGAAGTGAACCAAGCACCCCTATTTATAGCCTGCACAACACTCTGGCCATGGTCCCGTGTCCAGCGGGCACACCCCCGTGGCCAGCCTTTTCTCTTCCTTAATTAATTGTAAGTGTCAGCAGAGGGCCCCACACGGCCCCGTGTCTCTTGGGCACGGCACCGTGGTCAACTTTGTATCTATACTATCAAGATTTGTTAGATTCTGTGTATCTTTGCATTGACCACGCCCCGTGCTGAGCTGGGCATGCCCCCGTGGTGGGTGTGGAAGCTTCTACAGGTTTGTCTTTTGTGCAGGACCCTGACCACACCCCGTGTTCAATTGGGCACGACCCCGTGGTCAGTCTTCTATAGCCTTGTTTTTGCTTTGGGGATGCTGCCGAGGGGTCGGGCATGTCACGTTTACTCCTTCTTTTTGTATTTATGTTGGTCTTGGCTGCTTATTTGCTCCTTTTGTTCGTTTAAGCTCATTTGGTCCTGTAAATTCAAAAGGAAGACAAAAACACGCTTTTTCCAACATTAGTAGTAAAAAGGGTTAGTTTTATGCCTTATTTGATGTAATTTATTTGTTACATTTTGCACACATCAGTATTCTAGCAAGTATAAAAATCAAGTATAACAAGTAGCATGCTTTTAACGGATTAAGTGTTTGCATAAGATTGGATGTGTGTGTCTTGTGAATTCGATAGATTGTACATGTTACACCCAAAAGTGGCTTAAAGAGTAAAGTGGGTCAAGTATACTCACGATTTGCGTAGAATTCCATGTGAGTGAGTTTGATGAGTCTTTGAGTTTGGAACACCAAAATTACAATACGATGGGGGAAACGGAGGTGTATGATTTCGTGGATTCGATTAATTGGATTGGGTTTGGAATTAAAATGGTGGAAATATATATTATGGTTATAGTGTTATAAGGTACCATGAAATGGTCATGCAAGGAGGTAGGATGATCAACATCCATTAAACGTCATTATATGATTCAACAAAGCACAAAATCATCAACTTAGTTGATGATTTCGGTTGGTCATGAATATTGACTAAAATTAAAAGTACATAATTTACAAAGTAGCCAAATGAGGACAACCCGACGAGTACATACCTTAACATCAAAAATGTTGGAGAAGGGGTGGGGTTGGTTCATTTTGGTTCTTTAAAGCTACTTGGAATATTGTATTATCTAAGTCACCAAGCAACCAAGTGAGCACAAACTAGACTAGTGCATTCCAGACATAGCAAATATTTGAAGACTTGGTGTATTTTGGTCACTTTGTTACTAGTAAGCTTACTTGGTAGCTTAAAGGTAAGATTGACTAACAAATCAAGCAAGTGAGGTAGTGGAATCATAGTTGGAAACCAAGGCTCCATTGTTCACACTTTCACCAAAAAACAGGTCTCTCAACATTGAGGGTTATGAGCTTTGATTGTTTCAACACTTGTTTAGGTTACTTGGAACCTTTAGAACAGAAAGTCTAGGAGGTTATGAACCTCATAACTCCTATAAATTTACCATAACACAAGTCCCTCAACATGGGTTTACTTGGGAACAAGGTTTGGTGCAACCTTTCCACAAGATTTAATGTAACAAGAACAAGTTAAACAAAACATAATTTTGTACTCACTTTGGAGCCTCATATAGGTGATGTACCACCTTGTTACACCTTGGTGAACATTGGGTAACATCCCTAGAGGTTATCCAAGGATTTAGGAAGCAAGAAATAAGAAGAAAGGATTGAAGAAGTGAGTTAAAAACTCATTTGAACACTTAGAACTTTCTGCTCGAAGTTGCAAGTTTCTTGAGAATTCTTGAGTGTTTTGGAGTAGATTTGAGGTGTGGAAAGTGAAAACAAGGTGAGGGATGCTTGTTTATATAGGGGTGGATTAGGGTTTTAAGTTTAAATGAGGTTAGTAGGTGATTAGAGGAGATGGGAGGTGGAAAGGAGGCCCAATCCATGGGTTTTAAACATTTCTGCAACATCTGGGCATACATTCGGTCCGTATGTCTTTAGGATCCGGCCTGTATGTTTTTCCAAAAATCAAAAAATGTCATTTTTAGCCCTTGTTGTTTGGTGATTTGTCCAATTATGCAATAGCTTTAGTATGTTAAGTGTTCTTATGGCGTTTTAAGGCATGCACAAGCATGCGTATAGTATGAATGTGTATGAGTACAATCCTGAACATAAAATAAACGTTAAGTATAATTTAGTTCCGTTTATAAAACACATATTCGAGATTGATTAAGTATCAGGTATGTATGAACAAACGAGTGTGAATAAATGTATTTCCAGTATTATCAAAGTCTCAAGATTACAAAGATTGAAAGGAAATATGATTACATAGCTTCAAAAGATATAAAGTATGAAAATACGAATAGTTGCAATTTTGTTATTGTGTTGGTTTTTGAATTCAAGCAAGCAAGCAAATTATGGATCCACGGCTGACCTTTCCTCATGGCTATGGGATGTTGGTATCATTTACTTGGGTGTGGGACTGACGTGATTGTCGTGGGTCACGCAAATTTAATCCCAAAAAACAACTATAGATAGCGGTAATAGGGTATCGAACTCAGGGAGTATGTGGAAAGTGTGTTGATTTTCTAGCTTTGCAATTAACTACAATTAACCTAATTTGCAGAAAATAAAGATCAATGAATGTGGATTGTTGTTTTAGAAAACTAAATTAAAACTAATTGCAAATCAAATGTTGGTTGTAAAACAAATTAGGAGAGAACAATGACCACCTTAGGTTTCAGTTTCTTTAAACAATTGTGTGCAATTCCAACTAAAAAGAGTTACATAGACATAACTCGTGCATGAATAATCGAAGTGATAAAAGGGAACAAAGTACTCGGATTGTATAAACGCGAGGTTGTTTCCCGATGATCAATTAATCAATAACCAACCCTAACCCTTCCCGTGATATCTCGATTGCCAACGGCACCAAGAACGTACGATTGAGACTAGAAATTGCAATATCGATTAACAAGCTACAAACAATTAAACATACACCATGATATTCAAACAATGCAAGTTATCATTCTAGAAATTCAGAAATAAACACACAAAAGTTCAAGAGAAACCTTCACCTAAGATGATCACCGAAAAGTTTAGCCGGACATAGCTTGGTGAATCATCATCACAATCGATTCAATGTTCATACGAATCAAATACATAAACCGAATGATAGAAATCGTTTGCAACCAAGTAAGAACAAACCAAATCGCCCCTAGTGAGTCCCAAAACCGTCCAATCATGAGAACACTTGAAAACACATCATAAAACTGCTTAAATGAGGCAGTTACACTTTGGATCGCAGCCGCCACCGTAAATTACGGCTCCACCGTAATTTACGGTGGACTTGATTTGTTTACGGTGCAAAGTAACTGATTTACGGTAGAGATCTAGGTCATCATCAGGTCCACCGTAAATTACGGTGCGACCGTAATTTACGGTGGTGACTTGAAATTTCTTCTTTGTTTCATCTTTTGTTCCGCACACGACCCGTTCCACTCCAATACTCTCCAAAGCTGCGTTTTATCCACTTTAAGCTCCCGAACCGCACCTGAAACATAGACAACAGTAGTTATCTAATTCAAGATAATTACACGATTAAGTGAATGATTATTTCGTTTTTTAACATGATTAAGGGTTGTCCAATGGACCACCCATCACATCCCCACACTTAACCGTTGCTTGTCCCAAGCAACTCAAGCAACTCATCAAATCAATTTTAAAACAAGTGATCAAATTAAACCAAGCAAAACATGCAATCTTTTTACTAACCCCTTTTTAACACTCAACCAATGCACCCCTCTCTAAATCTCTCCTCTCGGCTACAAGTGAAAACTAGCAAAGATGAGCTAGACACACACTAGGCAAACGGGTGCTTACACAATCATAGGCTTGTACCTAAATCAATCATTCTCCTAAAATTTGTCAAACATAAATGCAAATCAAAGGGACTTTCAAGGTTGTAACGTGGCTAGGCGTATGGGTAGGAAATGGAATATATATGAAGTAGCAAAAACTTGACCCGGTCTTTTTATTACAAAAATAAGCAAACGAACAACTATCAAACTTAACTACTATACACAAGATAACTAAACATCACTTTTTTTTTCATTTTTCATTGCTTTTTCTCTTTTTTTTTCTTTTCTGAATTTTTTTATAGCAAACAAAAATACAATAACGCATCAAACATATCTACTTCAAACTACTAAAACTACTAATACTATCACTAACACTATAAGACCGGGTCAAATTTTGGGTAAATTTTTAAGTAAGTAGCTAGGGGTAACAATTGATAGGCTTTTAAGGCACAAAATGGGCAACTAAATGTCCAAACCCCCGCCCCTCTCACTACCATGCTCATATATATAACTTATGAGGTCCAACCCCCCAAATCCCACACTCGCTCACACCAACGACGAGGCTACCTAAATGCCCTAATCCTTTTCGCATTCATGTCTAACTAAGGACTCAAATCGCATTCAAGCACAAGTTCTAATGCACCCCCACCCGTAGCCACTCTCATCAAAGATAAGCATTATTTATATACAAATGTGGCTACAACTCTCACCAAGAATGAAAAAGGTATCAAGGGTTGCCGGTGCACCAACTTGGGGTTAATCTAAGGTGTTCAAATTTTCACATCATTCCGCTTGGCTCAAAAAAAAAAAAATTCAAAATCCTCAAAAAAAATTCCCCCCATCCCCACACTTGGGATACATTGACCCCAATGTATGTTTTTGAGAGGCTTTGACCACTAAAATTTTTTTTCAACATCACAAAAACGCTTCTTCACTCAAACCCCAAATTTCTTTTTGGATTTTTTTTATAATTTTTTTTCTTTTTCTTTTTAAAACATGACACCACCAACAAACACCAACCCAAACACAACATATCAAAACACCACCCAACCTCCCAATCCTTAAACAAACAAACTAGCAAATATGCACAAAAATATACAAAAGGGGGAACACCACCTGACTAATAATAGCGCGGTCCCGGAGGTCCAAAAACGGAAGACATCACGTCGTTCCATTCACCGAACGCAAATGAGCCGCTACTACTTCCTCCTTCTTGTTGTTGCGCTCCCTCTTGTTGCCTTGGGTCAATCCATTGCGAGTGGTGGATCGGCGGGGTTGGATACGACATACTACCATCATATGGTGGTAGTGACGCATAATCCACATATTGTGGATCCACAACCATCGGCCGCCCAGCATGATAATCCGCATGCAATCTCCTTTCTTGATCATCAAAATAATTGTTATTTATTTCCACTTCCCGGGAATACGCATGTGTGCGATTCCATAACTCATGACGATCCAAGCTATGTTTCAAGGCCCGCTCTATACTTGCACTATTTCTCGTGTTTTGATCATACAACGTCCTCTCCGACCCCGACCACGTATCAAACACAGATGTCGGAGGGCGTTGATTTGCAATTACTTCTTGCATTGTGCCTTCATAGGCCCATCCCGGCACATACGATTGCTGCGTATAATCATAAAACATCCCACCATGACCATGACCATAACCACCTAGAACCACATTTTCACCACCATGCGGCTCGTCCGCATAGTCTTCATCTCCACTCGGAACTACTTCTTCATCGCTTTCTGGCTCGTCCGGCTCTCCCGGTAACAAATCTCGTGCACCCAACTTCAGTGCCCTCCACCGTTGCCCTTCCGACATTAACTTGTGATACCGCTCCGACTGAGTATACGTCCAAACATTCCCCAACTTATCCAACGTAAAAGGCTGATGCCTTTTTGTTTCTCCTCGATCTTCGGATGTTATCGCCTTCTGTTGTTTCATCAACCCCGTAATTATTCTACAGTACGGGACGATGTCTCTTCCATACTTATTCCGACAGATCCATAAGTGGTTCATAATAAGATAACGTATAGGAAAACGCGGACCCCCGTGCATCAACGAATAAAGAACAGGAACTTCAGGAAACCTCACCTGTTCTTTATCTCCCCTTCTTGGAATAACATTGAGAAGACAGATTGTATGCAACAATTTAGCTTCAATTTTCAAATTCTTCCGATATAGAATACCACTGTATCTACCGGGTAAAAACAATGCTGCCAACATATCATTCCATCGTTGATGTTTCTCCGGCTTTACTAAAAGATCATCAAGAGTCGGTATCATATAATCGCGGGCTGGCAAACTATCATACTTTCCAAGCTTCTTCAAGGAATCAAAAGACATTTCCACGGGAACTTCATTCACAACACCCGTCAGCTTCATATTTGATGGCCTGTCATATGTATTAACCTTAAGAGTTGCCATCCACTCCTGAATTTCAGTGATAAACAAGTTGTTTTTATCTTTGTCAAAACAACTTAGTGCCGACTCCCAACCTAGAGCCCGGAACTTGTCAAACACCCCAAACTGCCCAAACTCAGCTTCTCGAACATCCCTTTCACATATAAAGGCCGCTGCCTTATTCTTCAACTTATTCATGCAGTCATTATATAACGTTGGCTGCCATTCCAATGGTTGATCATCTAACGGACCCGAATCCCATTTCGGTTTCTCCGCCGGGTCCAATTCCATCTCTTCTTCGCTTTCACTTTCGCTTTATTTTCACCCAAACCCGGTTTATTAACAGTTAATTCTTTTGGTTTAACCGGCGAAACATCATCATCACTATCATTACCCGTGATGTCCTCAACTACCCCCTCAAGCTCACCATGGTGTCTATACCTTCGAGTGGACCAAAGTCGTATATATCGTATAGATCGCTTGGTAACACACTCATGCTTGCCCCGTAGTCCAACAATGCGTGAGGGATTTTTAATTTTCCCACACGGATAGGCACGATTGGCGCTTCACACTCTTTATCATTCTCGACTTCGGCATCTTTTTCCAAACCTGCATTCACTTGATACGAAGAAGTTAGCAATGTTTCATTAAATTTAGTATTTGGAACGGTGCTTACCACATTGATGTTAATGCTTTTTGTGTTCTTGGGATTTGGCACCGTATCACTTGGTAGCTGGCCTTTTGCTTTCTTTAATATCGCCACGTCACTTGCAAGTTGACCCATTTGAGTGGTCAACGATTGGATGCTTTTGTCACGAACCTCGTCCTTTTGCATCCGAGCCTCATCACGTTGGTTCATTCGTTGCATTTCACTTTGCATCGCCTTCAACATCTCCATCATCTCATTTCCACTCGAAGAGCTTTGACCCGTTTGATATTGCCTTTGAAATCCTTGGTTTCCTTGGAAATTCGGGTTAGCTTGATTTGAAGGGTTCCCATACCGAAAGTTTGGGTGGTTCCTCAACCCGGGGTGGTAAGTGTTAGAGTTCATATTGTTGTAGTTTCTACCACCCCCTCCTTGACCTTGACCTTGAACCGCATGCACCTCTTCATATTGCCCTTCCACCATCCCTTGGCAATTTTCAGCCGCATGACCTATTTCATTGCATAAAGCACAAACATCATAAATTTGATTAGAATTTTGTACATTACCGTCATCTATCGCATGCACTTGAGGTCGGGCAATGGCCGGTCAAGCTCTCCTCGATGCTTGAGCTTTTCTTTTTGATGTAGTGGCCATGTTCTCCAAAAACTCCCAATCATCATTTTCGTAGTTTGTACCGAAAGTCCCACCGGTAATAGACATGAGATCACGAGCATCTTCAGCACTCAACCCCTCGTGAAAAGCATTCATTAATTCCCACAATTCAATTCCATGGTGAGGGCAATTTTTAATCATCATGTTGAAACGTTCAAATGCCTCATGGAACATCTCACCATGTTGTTGTTGGAAACTCCTCAACCCCTTTCTAGCATCATTAGTCTTTTGGGCGGTGTAAAATTCGTCTAAGAAAATTTGTTGCATCTCTGCCCAAGTATAAATTGATGCTGAAGGCAAAGTGTAGAACCACTTCTTTGCCATGTCTTCCAACGAAAATTGAAATAAGACCAACTTGATATCATCAGCCGAAAAACCTTGACTCCCAAGAGTATTGCAAATGGAGTCATAAGCCTCTAAGTGGAAATACGGCTCCTCCGTTGCTAGCCCTTTGTATTTCGGCAAACTTTGCAAGGAATTCGTTCTTACTTCAAATGTTCTCCCTTGGTTGTTGTGAGGGATAACCACCGGTGAAGGGTTTTGAGTAATGATTGGCCTGAAATGTGCTTATATCCCCCGTGCTTGTTCTCTAAGATGCCTTCTTGGAACACCAAATCGACCCCTTGGACGAATAGGACCCATAGGTCTTGGTATATGCCCTTGTGGTACGAACGGTGGTTGAAATTGTTGTTGTGGCATCGGTGGATGTTGAATCGGCCTTTGAAATTGCGGTTGTACATTTTGTGGCCGAATTTGTTGCAAAGGAATAGGACGTTGCATTGGTGGCCCTTGTGGTCTTGGTCGAATATGTTGCGGTATGAGTTGTTGCGGTAGCACTCCACCTACAATTGACATCCCTTGAGATTGACCCGGCACATACCCAAACTCTCCTTGATCTCCATCACCCCCATAAGCATATCCCTCTTCCTCGTATCCCTCAAACTCTTCTTCATAACCTTCAAAATACCCATCTCCTCCTATACCCGAAGATTGCATATAAGGATAAGACGAATATTGCATACCGGGTTGGTTCGATGGTCGATATGTAGAGGTAGTATGGATAACGGTTGGCTTTGTGGTAATGAGTGAGTAGAAGATGATTGACCCGTTGTCGGAGGAAAGAAGTGTGATAATGGTGGAATGGTGGCAGATGGGCTAAAGGTAAGACTGGGTTCAACTTGAGTAGTAATCGGTTGTGTAGTGTTGGATGGTGTAGTATCATGGATTGGAGTAGGAATTGTAGTGGTGTTTGGTATAGTGGTGTTTGGTGATGGTTGTGTGGAAGTAGGTATAAATGTTGAAGTCGTTTGACCCGTTGTGGGTGGTACTAGTGTTTCGTCCATGATGTTTCTTGGTGTAATGGGTGAAGTGGGTGAACCAACGATTCTGTTTTCGCGTAGTAAAACTCGGTTTTGCCTTAGCGTTCTTTCGATCTCCGGATCAAATGACAATGGTGACGCTTTGTGAGAGCCTCTAGTATGCATGCACCTGTAGAACCTGCACACTAAACACACCAGTGTAAACCCGAAAATAACAATGCAAAACTAACAAACTGACACACGTTGCGCACTACTCCCCGGCAACGGCGCCAAAATTTGACATGATTGTCGTGGGTCACGCAAATTTAATCCCAAAAAACAACTATAGATAGCGGTAATAGGGTATCGAACTCAGGGAGTATGTGGAAAGTGTGTTGATTTTCTAGCTTTGCAATTAACTACAATTAACCTAATTTGCAGAAAATAAAGATCAATGAATGTGGATTGTTGTTTTAGAAAACTAAATTAAAACTAATTGCAAATCAAATGTTGGTTGTAAAACAAATTAGGAGAGAACAATGACCACCTTAGGTTTCAGTTTCTTTAAACAATTGTGTGCAATTCCAACTAGAAAGAGTTACATAGACATAACTCGTGCATGAATAATCGAAGTGATAAAAGGGAACAAAGTACTCGGATTGTATAAACGCGAGGTTGTTTCCCGATGATCAATTAATCAATAACCAACCCTAACCCTTCCCGTGATATCTCGATTGCCAACGGCACCAAGAACGTACGATTGACACTAGAAATTGCAATATCGATTAACAAGCTACAAACAATTAAACATACACCATGATATTCAAACAATGCAAGTTATCATTCTAGAAATTCAGAAATAAACACACAAAAGTTCAAGAGAAACCTTCACCTAAGATGATCACCGAAAAGTTTAGCCGGACATAGCTTGGTGAATCATCATCACAATCGATTCAATGTTCATACGAATCAAATACATAAACCGAATGATAGAAATCGTTTGCAACCAAGTAAGAACAAAACAAATCGCCCCTAGTGAGTCCCAAAACCGTCCAATCATGAGAACACTTGAAAAGACATCATAAAATTCCTTAAATGAGGCAGTTACACTTTGGATCGCAGCCGCCACCTTAAATTACGGCTCCACCGTAATTTACGGTGGACTTGATTTGTTTACGGTGCAAAGTAACTGATTTATGGTAGAGCTCTAGGCCATCATCAGGTCCACCGTAAATTACGGTGAGACCGTAATTTACGGTGGTGACTTGAAATTTCTTCTTTGTTTCATCTTTTGTTCCGCACACGACCCGTTCCACTCCAATACTCTCCAAAGCTGCGTTTTATCCACTTTAAGCTCCCGAACCGCACCTGAAACATAGACAACAGTAGTTATCTAATTCAAGATAATTACACGATTAAGTGAATGATTAGTTCGTTTTTTAACATGATTAAGGGTTGTCCAATGGACCACCCGTTAGGGACATAAGCATTTGGTTTTGATTTATTTTATCCATGTTTCGTTATCGTATCATTCATTATAAATGTTTAAACATGAACTTGCATGTTTATTTTATTAAATTAAAATGCAAATTTAATTTTACCAAACTTAGATTAACTAACCAGCTCATTGTAGTTGACCCAAGATCAAGATCACATAGGAGCTTTTGCCTTATAAATTAATAAAGACAATTCTTATGTTATTTTATTTGGATATTGTTTGTGTATTTGGATATTTAATCTTATAGGAAATGTGTGAAGTTTTAATCATGCCTTGTTTAATTATGAAATTTTAATAGTACCATAAGCTTTGGACAATCATCATGGCCTGATCACCAATCCGTTGCGGGTCGGGGTGTGACAAGGGAAAATAGGATGAGAGCATCATTATTGACTTTAATCTAGTTCCATCATTTTTTTAAAACCCAAATAACTTTTATGTACTTTATTATTATTTTTTTAAATTACACCCTAAATTTGAGATGTTAATTATTTCTTTTAAATATTATTGCTATATAAACTTTATTGAAAATGATTATTTGAAAAAAAAATATAGATGTGTTGTGTGATAATTTTTATAAAGTACGTAATATACTTGCACATAATTATAAACATAGGTTGCATAATTATTTTTATACGTTGTCAAATAATTTATATTAGTTGTGTAATACAATATATAATTATTTATATACATAGCGTAATTTTGTGCTTGTGTAATCTCATGTGTAATTATAACACAAATTTATATAAGAAACATGTCGTAGTACTCTAGAGTTTTCCTGCACATCATAGGGTAAAAGCTTTATAAACTACATCCCTGTCTATTGATGGGTGTGTGTTTCTCTCTTCTTTTAAACACACACACACAAAGGGTGGAGGTATCCATTTATATGTGTGTTACTCTCACTTTAGACACAAAGACGCAGGGGTAGGTGTTAATCATTAGGGTCAACCAACACCCACCTTTTATACATTTTCGTAGAACATATAACAAGTGATTATTGGTAGACCCTAATCTTTTTTTTGGTTGACCCATAAACATAACTTGCATGAAAGAGTTAGCAAATGATATATTGTTCCGATGGTTTGCTTCACATCCCTCAAGATATTGAGGTCGCAGGTTCAAACCTCCTCCAAGAGCCTTTTCTTAGTTGCACAATTTTCCCTTAACATGCCTATTTTTTGGGGGTTTATTGTTGGGTTTGTATACCCAAATAATGACATTCGATAACACTACTAATAAGGTATATTAGTATGATCCAATGAATTGCACCTTAAGAAACGAATAAAAAAATATACACATAAAGAGTTAACTATTCTAACAAGAAATGACGACATGGCTACGTTATTTGTGAAGTAAATTATACAAATTATTAGTTATTGTTGGAACCTAAGTTGTATACCGATTGTGCACTAAAATTGGATCTTGAAGATTGTTTAACTTGTTTTGTTTATGATTTTGTTGTTGGCGACATTCCAGGCAATTGTAACACCCCAACTGACGGCGGAAACGTCGAGGTGATACACAAGTTGTCCAAAAGCACATAATCACTTTATTAACCCATAATTTAATAATCATACATCAAAAGAAAGACCATTTGCCCACAAATAACTAACATAACCCATATTAAATTAATCTAAGTCTGAGGCTTCTATGTGAAGCAAGTCTTGGAAATAGCTCAAATATTGGTTACCTGAAACATGTGTAAAATCAAGTGTCAACTTCGAGAAGTTGGTGAACAACATAGGATATTTATAAATGTATATGTATAAAAATGAATAGTGTACAATTCATATTGTACAGTAATCATTTAAGCAACTTGTTATACAAAACAAGGCAATCAAGGGTGTACACTCAAACCTATGTTAATATGAAAATGAGGAACCGCGACAAGTTAACCTCTTGCTAGTATAAGTGAGGAGCTGCGACAAGTTAACCTATTGATAATATAAGGGAGGAACAAGACAACAACTGTATATATGTGAGGAACAAATTAACCTCTGTATATATATGTGAAACAAGTTAACCTCTTGATAGTATAAGTGTCAATCATAGTAAATGGTGTACGAATACAATGTAATGTAGTTAACCAAGCAAGTATACACAAATAGCCACAAGATATTATACATGCCATAAAGTAATTGAATTGTAAATGTAGTGAAAATTTATATTTGCATATGACACATGAATCACCCTAAAATGTAAAAGTGATAAAAGGGCTACGTAAACTCACTTTAGCAAGCAAATGATCAAACAAGTTGTTTGTAGTGAAGATGTTGGGAGAATCCCAAATAGTTACCCGATTCCGTTGTTATTGAACCAGCTATGGTGTCACCGGAGTTCCAAAATTCCGGTGGACCTTGAAATGGCCGTAGAGGGTTTGTTTTATAAAATTAAGCGTGTAGGATTGTGGGGAAAAGTCCAAATGCAAGTACTGAGTTTGTTTTTATACAAAATTTTTATCGTATTAGTTTTCGAAGGAGTGATTGACGGTTCTGTGATTATGGGTTTAAAATATTCCGCCCAAAAGAGTTGTTATGATTAAAAACGTGTGGTCTAGAATAAGTAAGTTTGACTGAAGGATTGCTAAGATAAAAACGCAAAGTCTCGATTTTTTATTGGTCAATCATGCCCCGTCGATGATCCGGTTTTGCCGCCAAAAATTGTGTCTGGAAATATGAAAGAGAAAAAGGTTGGCGGGTGGGGTTTCTTTTAAAAGTAATTTACCAAATGGTCCTTGAAGTTTTTTGTGTTGTTAAAAAAAAATATTTAAACCTTTTTGTTATAAAACTTCAAATAATTCTAATAATTATTTTACAAATTTTCACCTTTTAATAAATTTTTTAACAAAATTTAGATCTTAAAAATTATAAATAATATGAAGACTTTAAATCTTATGAATTTTGGAAATGAAAAATTATTAATTATTATACATGGTTAATGTTTTGTAACAACTACCCTATTAACATTATAGAGATAAGAAAGAGAGATTGGGGAGATGAATATATGTTATTGATGTATAAAATGGATTACTTGTGCCTCTATTTATAGGCTTACAAGATGGGAGTTAAGTATATGGAGAGTCATAATACAAGTGGATAGTCACACAATAAATACATAATTATTCATAACACTCCCCCTTGATTATCCACATGACAAAATAATATATTATTCTCCCCCTGATGATTTAAGCTCCTTGAGTCGACGCATCCCGATCCCATGAACCAGTTTCTTGAATATAGAGGTCGGAAGTGATTTAGTAAACAAGTCTGCCAAATTGTCGCTAGAACGAACTTGTTGGATAGTAATATCTCCATTCTTTTGCAAATCCTGTGTGAAAAAGAACTTTGGTAAAATGTGCTTCGTTCTATCACCTTTGATGTATCCTTCCTTAAGTTAAGCAATGCATGCTGCGTTGTCTTCATGTAAACTTGTCGGTCCCTCATCTATCGTAGAAATACCACAAGACCCACGAATGTGTTGTATTACACTTCTTAACCAAACACATTCTCGACTAGCTTCATGAATCGCCAATATTTCTGCATGGTTAGATGATGTTGCTGTGATGGTTTGCTTTACAGAATGCCATGAAATAGCAGAGCCTCCACTTGTGAATAAATATCCAGTTTGAGATCGTCCAGTGTGAGGATCAGACAAATACCCTGCTGTCACACCCTGATATTTCCACGTATTACCGGTGGGCCCGGTGGGGAGTATCGTGACGTAGTTGATATCATCATAGTCAAATAATCACAGTTCAATGCACAACGGAAGTCTAAAGTAATAATAATACAAACTGATTCGAAAGTATAATAAAATATTACACAACGGTTGTATATGGATCCACAGGAGGATCTTAAAACAGAAATATAAACTCTGTTCAACAGACTTTAGATGTTTAGAACTTGCAAGATTCCTTATTAACGCCCTGAGCTCCCAGCCAATTACATACAGTACCTGTCACTTAATCTTTTTGGAAAATACATCAGTTTACACTGGTAAATACAATTAACTAACTCGTTTGAAAACATTTATGAAAATTGATTTAAATGCACAAGGCACAAATATTGTTTTATAACTTGGGACAATTATATTAATAACAATCTTGTATCAGATTTACATGTTTGTCAAACATTTAGGGCCGATGTTTAAACAACCGATCAAGATTAATCGACACACCACAAATATAAACTCATAAGAAGTTACCTCACGAGTGAGTATATCTTTTACATACGCAACAGGCAGGTGTATGCCTACACCCTATGCTTAAGTTGTGGCCATTTACGCTTTTTAAATGAGCCAATGATATCCAGGACACGGTCATTAACCCCCAATGTTATTTGTTATCAAGCAATATTGATTAAAATGGGATTATGCAATTTAATCATCTCCGATTAAAAGGTTTCTACACCCGACCAAGCGGTATTATTATACTACCGTATCCCAAGCCCGTATAACGGAAAATAAGTTAAAAGTATTTACCTGAGCTAAAATGTAATTTTATTCTCAGCCGTATATTCAAATCAGCAAGCACAAGTACCTCTACTGGGGCTCTCAATCTGGAACGAAGGTTTTATTAACCTATTAGATTCCTAACGGGTCTTTTTTTTTAAGTTGTAACTTAGACCGGCTAGTTTTAAGGAAAGGTTTACGGTTCAAAACGCAAGATTAAGCGAACACCGGATTAGAATGTGATTTAGACCCGATAAGTATGGAGACTTGTATAATATGGGTAAACTAAACACATTCTGAATTTGAAGTGAAAATGAGAAAGGTTTGACCCGTTTCGGTTAATTTATGCAAACTAGTTACATAAACCGTACCGAACGCAGAAATTGCATAATGGGTAACCAAAAGAGTCATGAACATGTTTCACAAGTTAATATGCCTTAAATATGTTGTGATATCAGTAGGATACCTTCCATTATGCCTAAAACGAATTTAAAACCAATTTAAGCCCCCCGTAGGGGTATTTTGGTCATTTTAAAGTTTATAAAAGAGGTTAAATAGCAACCTGAGGTTCTGGTCTAAAATAATCAGTAGAAATATTTATTTCAATAAGTTATATCAGTAAGATATCATATATATGTGAAATTTATCATTTATGGCCAAACTAAGCACCGTAGGGGCATTTTGGTCATTTCACATATGTTAAAAGGGCCAATTTTGGAAATCTTAGTTCAAAAATTTTAATTACTATTTAAGTATAAAAATTTATTCATAACATCAGTAGGTAACAAGTCTTAGGTTCTAAATATGGTTTTAAACCATACTATGCGCCTAAATCGCATAAAAGTCGGTATTTGACGATATTCTGGTTGATTAAGGAAATATGAGATTTTGATCAACCTTTACTGTTTAAAATAACTTATTTAATATATAAAATTAGTAGAAAAAGGTTTGATATGTAAAGGGTGTGTAAAACTCATTTTATTAACGAAAAGGGCATTATCGTCAATTACCGAGTCTATGCAAGAACTCTATGTTATGATCAGTTTAAAATTTAATAAAAATTTCCAAAAATCCCTAAATATTATATTACATCAATGGGTAGAAAGTTTGGTGTCAAAGTTTGGGTTTAAGTAGGTTTTATGCCGAAAATGTTGTTCAATTAATAAAAAGCGTTCATTTTATGATATCGAGCATAACTATAGTGTGGTAAATGTAACTTATGGGAGTCAACTCTTACGAGTTTATCGGGACATAAGCAACGACAATGGACTATAGTGTGGTATGTGTAACTGCCAGCACAGTGAGTAGCGCATTGGATGTGGCACAAAATACGAAAAGATGGACTTTGACGGTGAAAGATCGTAGGGCTTCGTTTCAAGCAACGACATTAGAGGCTACAGTCAAGGCAACATCAAGGTACTCGTAATCGTAGTCTACAACATGGAAATGACGGTGACATTGACAAGGATTGACTGTTGTTAAGTCAAGACGTCAACAACCAAGGGGATAATGACAGTATTGGAAATCCTCGCAACCATAACAACAACACTGGAAGTGGTACTCGTGGTAGGGCATTTAGGATTGGCGTAGGCGACGCCAGGCGTAATAGCAACATGGTAGCTCGGATGGGTGGCTATTCGCTTCGCCTCTGTTCTGTTTGACTCGGAAGCTTCTTAAAACAGAACTTGTTGTGGAATTGGCTGAGGGCAAGTCAATTGAAGCCTCATATTGTTCGTTGGGATGCAAACTCGACCTTGTGGGACAAGAGTTCGACATCGACCTTCCTCCTGCTATCCTTGGTAGTTTCGATGCAGTAGTTAGTATGGATTGGTTATCCAGACATCGTGCAGATATACCCTGTGAGAAGAAAATTTTGGGTATCCTTCTTTAGCAATGAAGGCCCAGAAGTATCTACGGAAGGATTACCCTGCTATGTTAGCAACTGTTACCGATGTTACGGTTAAGGAAAAGAGGATCGAGGATCCGCCAACTGCCCGTGATTTATCTCGATGTTCTACCCATAGAATTTACCAGTCAACTTCCACAATTGTAGAGAAGAATCTCAGTTGATCTCGCTCCAGGGGCAACCCTGATTACTCGTACTTCACGCCGTCTTACACCAGGAGGGTTGCAAGAACTGTTTGATCAACTACAGGAACTGTTGAACAGGAGTTCTGTTGGGCCAAGCTTTTCGCTTTGGGGAGCCCCAGTTATATCCGTGAAGATAAGCCTTTTCGTATGTGTACTGATTATCGAGAACTCAACAAGGCGGCAGTCGAGAACCGTTTGCCACGACCATGTATTGACATCCTGTCGACCAGTTGCGAGGGTCAAGCTCCCATTAGAGGATTGACTAACTGACGAACTATCATTGGATAGAAGTACAAGGGGAGAATGTTCCTAGAACGGCACACCAAACGCAATGCAGCCATTGCGACTATGAATTCCATGACCTTTGAGTTAATCAACACGCCAACAGCTTTATGGACCACGTGATTTTTGACATTTTGGATCGTTTCCCCAGAGAAAGGAACATCATGGGTGGCATTTGTATCTTATTTTAGAGCTCCTGGGGAAGGAGCCACTCCGCGCGAAGTCTTGTTAAAAGTAACTTCTGGATTCGAGAGATACCTTTTTGGTCATATAATCAACGAAGTCAGAAATACACGTGGATCTCGCTAAGACCCATTTTGGTTAGAAACTGATCGACACCAAAGATCCCTTCGAGGATACATCAATTTCTTGGTCTCGCTAGATACTACCGCAGATTCATCACAAGATTTTAGAAGATTGCGCAACTTTAATCTCTTTAACACAGCAGGGTGCTGTGTTCGTGGGAGACAAAACAGGAGGACGACTATTCAGCTTTCGAATCCCAACTCTGCAACGCACTGAGCATTGTCTTTACTGGAGGATGCGGGTGATCTAGTGGTATATCATGATGATTCGAATCAGAGTCCCAGTTACACGCCAATGCAACACGAGAGAGTGATGACTTACGTAATGGAGTTACAAAGAGGAACTGCACGACATACAACCTGCGGTGGAAACCATGGACTTTGGATTCAGGTGGAGGCATTACTTGGACGGTACCAAATGCACTACTTAGACCGATCACAAGGGCCTCCCGTGTACCTTTGTTTCGGAAGAGCTAAAACATGTAATGACATCGCTGGATGGAACTTTCGAATGATTATGACTGTGAAACCTGAACATACATGAGCTTTGCAGCTCACCATCGATTCTAGCCTACACGATCAGATTTGCCCTGTTCAACCCGAAGTACTGAAGGAAGAAATTTTCAAGTTGGGTCCATGCGGGACATGGAAGAGCAACTTTCGGCAAGCCAGACGATATCCGCTACTTCATGGAACGAATATGGATTCCACTATACGGCAATCGTATGGAACTTGTGTTGAGCGAAGCACATCAGCCTCGGTATTGTAGTTATCTGAGTTTGGATGGAATATACTAGGATCGAAAGATCTTGTACCGGCAACTGGGCTTGAATGCCTACACAGTGAATGTTGGGATTGAACCCTATCAGAGGAACAAATAATAAAAGCCAAAACTGGGTTATAACAGTGGATTCATCATAAGCAGTTGTTTACACCAGACTTTACCCTTGAAAGTGTTTATAACATCCGATGTCCTCTATCCACTGTCCGTATACAACAGCTGCTGTCCTTCAAACTGCTGATGAATCCCTAAAAACTAAACACTGTTGGTTCTATCTACTGAAGACTGTTAAGTACTGCTGATTAAAGGACTGCCCACTCAAGGACTGATCAACCTTGAGGAAAGCACTGATGAAAGTAGAAAGCAGTTGTTTAGTGTGTCACTTGTATTGTATTGTATCAGTGGTTAAGATTAGCAGTGTTTGTATAAGAACAGTGGTTATAGGTTGTTAGGTTGTTAGATGTCACTTTCATGGTGACGTCAGTTTTGATGCTTCAGTGGTTTGATTTGCCTATAAATGGAACAGTACCCAGTACTGTTACATTTGATTGACTGAGTGAGTTCTTCTCCTCCAATCCTTTCACCTTGTGCAATCAACCATGGAGCATCAGGCTGAGGGGGAGTTTTTGTTTATAAGCATGCATTGTAATCTTTTGATTTGATTTATAATCTTTCGACCTAATGAAAAGCATGTGTTTATCAAAACTATTCTCCCTTTTTTATTGTGTTTATAAAGTTTGTTTCCATTTCCGCTACACTTTACATTATTTCATATCCATTCATTGTTCAAATTATACAAACAAACACAATCATAAGAGCCTCAGATCCTAACAATTGGTATCAGAGCTCGGACAGTCAATTTCGATTTAACAATCAAATTGATATAATAGTTCAGCTCAAACTTCATTGATGCTAAGGTTGGTCGTATTTAGTTGAAAAACAGAGTAACGAGTGATCACGTTCAAAGTTGATTATTCAAAAACTCTGTAAAACAACCAAGATGTCATAAGACACACAAACTTCACAAAACAAGTGATGTCATACATAAGACACCTATAGTTTTCAGATCTGAAAAATGTCTGAGAACTATGGTATAATTATTTTCTTTACAAAATTGATTTCAATTGTTGTTATGAAGTTTTGTGCTGTAACCATCATATTTGCCGCTAAAGTATGTACCTCAGGTCGACAAAAACCTCTGTTCGTAAAAACATTAGTGTTTTTGTTAACATAAAAAGAGGGAAATTAAAACTTTAGTTATTAGATCTTATGTATTGAAAAACAGGTTGGGAATCTTGTTAAAAAGGATCCAATCAACTTTGTTAAAAATACATTAAGAAAATCTGGTGTTAAAATGGTCCAAATCATATGTAATGTGAGATTTGACATAAGCATATATATATAAGCAGATCTCTCAAAACATTGCTGCAAAATGATTCTGGAATAAGTATTCCTTCAATAAAACCTCCCAGTGAGTATTTCAGTACTTATGAATGGGAAGGGTAAAAAGGAAAGAAGAAAAATCACAAAAACTCAAAAGTGTGTTTATCTCAAAACTTTTTAAGTCAAAAGAAAAGAGCATAAATATAAAACACTTAAGAATCCAAAATTAGGTGAACAATGGTCATCAAGCAACTGTGTGTATTCAGTGATTCAGGAAAGTTCAGGTAACAATAGTATCACCAGTGATTAAACTTACAAGAGGACTAGACAAGTTTTTCAGAGCCATCACATGGTAACAAAATCTATAACCGGACTTTCAAAAACTTATGTGAACATGTCTCCTCATTTTTGCAATCAATTAAACAAAAGAATGGTATCAAATAGTGGTTATTACAATGTATTTCAAACCACTGACCATTTTCATAAAACTTGAGAATGATGTGATTATGAGTTTAATTGGACAATATACCATATCCTTTTTGATGTTGTTTTCAGAAAAACCTTTAATTATTTTTTCTTGAAAAGGTTTTTCTTAAATAAATCAGGATATATTATTCTTTATTTTTTTTCTTAAGAATGATATATTTTGTACTTTTACTTGTTTTTTATAACAAAAGTTTCAAACACCTGTCAGGATATAGAACCATCATTTTTTTAGGTGATTTTATCCTTGAAAATGGATCGAAAGGAAATGGTACAAGTGTCAAGGTCATGTCAAACTCAAGTTTTCTTTTAACACAGGTCAAAGATTGATTGCTAATAGACCTTAAAATACTTGGGTACTCATGTTCTAATTCATATATTATGACACAAAATGAGTAGCCTTAGTAAAAAGGGTTTCCATCATCTGGGGTACCAAACCACTGTCAGGAATCTATAAAAGCTTTAAAATCTGTAATAGACATGTGGCAAAACCTTGAATGAAAATTCCTGTAAAAACTGCTGACATATTGAACTTGACAATTTGCAACTAAAATGTATTTTGTTGAGGATAGCAATCTTGCAGATATTTCAGAATCTCCATCAACAGATATTGGACATGATATTGTGATTTCACAAGATAAAATCATTCCTTTTATCAAAACAGCAGATGCTCAAAATATTTGTCAAAAGCTTATCCACTAGAGCACTAGCAGTTGCTGACATAATAGCCTTTCAAATCCTTACCATTACCTTACCCCTAACCACTGTTTTGTTCAAACATATGTTTCCTAACTAATGTCCACTGCTGAAAGTCAACCCCTGTTCTCTCATTTCCTTGATAAGCACTGTTGCTCAAAATCAGTGTTTTTATCCACTGATGGTTAAAATCATCCACTGTCTTCACTTTAACCGTTGTAACCCCTGATATTTGCTTAATCAGTGGTTCCCTAAACAACTGTCCTCCATTATTCATCTTTTCACCAGAGGTTGGCACGTGGTCAGTTTTTAGCCATCAGATCTTTGTAAACTGCTGCCACGCCAGCATTCACTTTTTCCCTTATAAAACCCTGATCAAAACCCCCAAACAGGGTTTTACATTGTCGAATTGAATTCCAAAATTCTCTTCTCAAAGCAGTTTCCAACTTTCCGTCTCAAATCGTTCTTCATTCTTCTTCATCAAAATGACAAAATCAAAATCAAAATCATCCTCATCATCCAAAAAGGTCGCTGAAAAGGTCGCTGAACCTAGTGAAATACCATACAAAGCACCTCACAACTACTTGGGTCTACTCACAAAACCCACTACCACCAAAACCTTCGATTCCATCATTGACACTCTTGCTACTTCAAAGTACAAAACCTTATTGACTGCTGATGCTCCTATTTACGAACAAACCCAGAGAGAATTTTGGAAAAATGCCACACTTGAGTATCAAGGTGACAAAGTTATAGCCATTAATTCTTCCATAAAGAGCAAAAATATCCAAATCACTCCACAATCAATTTCAGAAGTCTTTGCACTCGATGACCAGGAAGGTAAAACTTCTTTTCCCAAAAACGAGTTAAAAACGGATTTTCTGGAAAGAGGGTATGGTGCAGAAATGAAAAGGGACACCTTACAAAAAGGCTTATTCCCTTCTGCACCAAGGTTTTTATTTCATACATTTTTGATGTGTGTATCAAATAAAACAACTGCTTTTAATGAAATACCATCAAAGATCCAAAACTTGGGCTTTGCTATCTTACACAATGAAAATTTTAACTATTCCCGGGAGATCTTTGATGATTTGGTAAAAAATATTGATAGCAAATCATTTCTACTTTTTCCAAGGTTCTTAAGCTACTATTTTAAACAAAAATTTGGAAAGGAGAATGAAAATTTGCTCATCCAAGGAAAATCTTTTCAAATACATGGGTTAACATCTGAAACATTCACTAGAATGTTAACACCTGCAAAAACACAAGCAGAGGTGCCTGAGCAGACTTTAGCAGCTACCACTGCTCCTCAGGTATCTGCTGCTGAGCCCACTGCTCCAGGTGATCATGGCAGCACACCCACTGCTATGAAACCCACACCTGCCATAACCAAAAAGACTAAAAAGAAATCATCCAAAAAAACCCCCCAAACCCACTAAAAAGGCAACTCTGGAAGATGAGATCCCAGAGCCACTGCCAGTGACAACACAAATGTCACCAAAAACCACTGCTGCTACTTCCTCACAGCAGATGGAAGAAAGATCTCCACCCTTGCCTCAAACTCCTCCTGCATCCTCACAAAAGGACCAGGTTGTAAGCACAGGGACCCCACATTATGAAGCTCTGGAGCCAATTGGATCTATCTTCCTCAGTCCTGATCCCAAGGACATGTCTCTTTCAACACCCATATCTTCACCCCTCACATTACCATAATCCATAATACCCTTGTTGCATGCAGTTGCTATAGCTCAGACACAAACCAGTTCCTCTCAATCACCTATCACTGAGAGTACACTCCCACAAGTGACTGGGTTTGATGCTTATACCTCTGCTATCCCAGCAACATTTGAGGAGGTTACACTACAGGAGTTACAAGTAAATCCTGACAGTAGTTCAAGTGGAGCAGCAACTACAAGTGTTGGACCAACAGATCTACACTTGGCCAGTTGTTTCATCAATAAGACTCCCTTGAAGGCAATTTCTTCTATAGCACCTCTGGTAACCACTAGTGAGTTTGTTTTGACCACTGGTACCTTCAAAAGGTTATCAAGTGTTGAAGAAAGAAGACCCCAGAACCAAGAACAAGGGGCATCAATGGGTGATTTTGGGGATTCATTTCCTAACTCACACATTGATACAACCACTTCTGGTGGGGAATCAGATGATCCCATTAATTTGGGTGATGATTTAAAATATCAGGAATTGACGGGTAGAATTGAAAACCTTGAGACATCTGTTGCTGAAATAAAAGATATGATGCAACAGTTGTTAAAAGCCCAAAAGGTCTCAACCACTGTTATTCCAACTCAAGCATCTGCTCCACCACAAGCATCTGCTACAAATGAGTTGTGGAATTTGTTTCAACCCCTGCTCCAACAACAAAGAGAAATGACTGATCAGCAGCATGCTATACATGTTCAAGAGCTGAGAAACATGATGGAGTCAAGGTTTAGAGATACTCAAGCAGATATCAAGGCTATAAAGGCCCACATCCTGAACACTACTGGCAAAGCCCGTCCCATTGTTCTCTTCATTGATAAACTTCCTTCAGATAATGCCAAAAAGGGGGATAAAATCAAAGAGTAGAAGAAGAAGGGAATAGAAGATGGTCTCTATATTGAACCAGAAAAAGAAAACATGACCAAAAACATTCCTTTGCCAAATGGTAGTAAGAAAATTGATACTACCACAAATGCACTTGCAGAAGCAAAAGCAAGTGTTAAAAGAGATAGAGGGGCTAAGGATAAAGCCAGGTGGGAACAGGAGAAGAGAGCTTATATGGAGCTGAATGCACAGGGTACTTCTGAGACAAAGGATGATGAAAATCCTAAGGATGAAAAGAAGAAGCCCACTAGACAAGTGAGGCAACCCAAATCCACACCATCCAGACCCACAAATCATGCCTCCAAACCACCTCCCAAAGGCTCCAAACCACAAAATCTCAAACTTCCACCCAAACAGTTGATATGTCAGTGGTTTCAAAAACTGCTAGCCAAACAGCTGCCACCACTACAACACACACCACAACCACTTCCCTACCACCACCACATAAATCACCACCTGCTAAAAAGCAGAAGACATCTACTGATACATCAGTAGTTGTAATGACAACAGAGGTTGAAACACCAGTTGTTTCAACAGCTGTTTGCCAGTCATCAACCACTGCCCTCACCATTTCAATAATCACCTTACATAGCCATCAAACCACAACCATCCATTCCACCAACTCTTGTCAAACCAATAAACCCTGCTAATATTGTATCCACTGCTGCAAGTTATCCACTAGAATTGGAAGCTGTAAAGGATGAGATGAGACAATTCTATACAGTGGATGATTCTTCACAAAGAAAATTTCCTTCTCTCATAGGCTTCAGGAATCCAGCAAATATGGATGAGTATCTAAAACTCAAAGCCAAGCAAGCAGATATAAGAGCTAGAATTGAATGCAAAGATCAAGGTGACAAAGCCATTTTAGAAAGAATGGAATTTTTACTCACTATGGTCAAACAAATGGAAGATTATGCAAAAGACCTGAGCAAGGATATGTCAAATATGCCACCAGATGCTACCCTCCTAAAGGAAATGAGAAAGGATTATCTTGCATTCATCATGAAAGAAAAGTTCTATCCAGCCAAAGAAGAACAATTCAGTGAATGGCCACTCATTGCACTAAAGCATGAGGTAAACATAATCGAGAGAATCAAGAATGATCCAAGTAAGAAAAGGACAGCTCCAAACTGGAGCAAATATAAAGAGGCCATAGATAAACTTACCTCAGAATACAAGAGGAAGAAACAAGAGCTGGTGGATGCAAAGGTTGGACCTGCCAAAGCCATAGCAAAATGGACAAGGCAATACACAGATGAGGCTTATGAAAGGTTAAAGAAAAGAAGGATAACAGATCCTAGTTTACCACAAAAGCCTTAATACAAAAAGCCAGAACAGCAGATCAATACTTCTGAACCACTATTCACTTCAGCAGATGTCTCAGTCATTGAGCTAGATAAAAGAAAGAGACAAGAGTAGATTGAAAAAGAAACTGCAAAAGATATAGCTGCAGCAAATGATATCATAAACAAGGCTTTCAAACAAATTGCAGCTGAAAACTATGAACTAGCAAAAGCTCAGGGTACTGCTCAACAAATTTTCACAAGGCCAGCATCACCAAACTCCTCATCAGTAAATAAAACTCTCCCAAGAAACCCATTGGGTTCAAAAATACTAAAATGGATGTCTGATCAAAAGACCCATGTATTGACCCTGATCAGATCCAATGGAGAAGTAAAGCACATATCAAGGTTACAAGCACTGGGCCTGAGTGTTGAAGATCTATAAGATCTCCTTGAGCTTATACTATGTAGGGATGAGGATGATACAAGTTCCATGGATTTTGAGTTACAATTTAAAGGACAAGTTAGGGAACTTCTGATGAGAAAATAAAGATCCAAAATAATGAAGAGTTTTGGCATTATCTGTTCCAGGGGGAGATTGTTGGGATTGAACCCTATCAGAGGAACAGATAATAAAAGCCAAAACTGGGTCATAACAGTGGATTCATCATAAGCAGTTGTTTACACCAGACTTTCCCCTTGAAAGTGTTTATAACATCTGATGTCCTCTATCCACTGTCCGTATACAACAGCTGATGTCCTTCAAACTGCTGATGAAGCCCTAAAGACTAAACACTGTTGGTTCTATCTACTAAAGACTGTTAAGTACCGCTGATTTAAAGGACTGCCCACTCAAGGACTGGTCAACCTCGAGGAAAGCACTAATGAAAGTAGAAAGCAGTTGTTTAGTGTGTCACTTGTATTATATAGTATCAGTGGTTAAGATTAGCAGTGTTTGTATAAGAACAGTGGTTATCGGTTGTTAGGTTGTTAGATGTCACTTTCATGGTGACGTAAGTTTTGATGCTTCGGTGGTTTGATTTGCCTATAAATGGAACAGTACCCTGTACTGTTACATTTGATTGACTGAGTGAGTTCTTCTCCTCCAATCCTTTCATCTTGTACAATCAACCATGGAGCATCAGGCTAAGGGGGAGTTTTTGTTTATAAGCATGCATTGTAATCTTTTGATTTGATTTATAATATTTCGACCTAATGAAAAGCATGTGTTTATCAAAACTATTCTCCCTTTTTGATTATGTTTATAAAGTTTGTTTCCATTTCTGTTGCACTTTACATTATTGCATATCCATTCATTGTTCAAATTATACAAACAAACATAATCATAAGAGCCTCAGATCCTAACAGTGAAGCCTATGAACGACGTTTGACTTGTGCGAAAGTCAAGGTGGGACATCAGAAACCTTTGGTTTGTGTCAGTAATCAGAAACACCTATTCAGAGATTGAAACAGACAGCCGTGGATTTTTCCGCTGGCCTGCCTAAATCTCAGAACGGAACCGATATCACCTGAGTGATCGTTGATTGTCGCACGTAACCATCACACTTTCTTGCAATCAAGAAAACTGACAAGTCTTCACAGCTTGTGAATACTCCTCTAAGAGAGGCGGTTTTAGGCACGGGGTGCCAACTCCTGATACCACTGATTTTGATCTATATCTGATTTATGACAGGCAAAACACAACACCCTTGGCTCCCGTATAGACACGAGCATTGCTTATCACCGTAGGACAAACGGCCAGAGCAAACGAACCATCCTGACACTCGAAGACATGTTGTGAGCATGTGTATGAGGTCGGCTTTTGTAAAAATTGGAAGGACACTTACCCTTGGGTGAGTTCCACTGAAGCAGTTACTACTCTTGTATTCATACAGCTCTGTTCGAGGCATTTCATGGACGATAATGCCGATCTCCTTGTTGGACTAAGTTGGATGACGACCTAATCGCAGTTCCAGGATTTGTACATGAGACCTTTGAGAAGATTGTTTAGATCGGAAATCGTTTGGCAGTGACGTTAATCTGTGCCGTTATAATTCCCTTAAACTTAACTTATAATAACTCCGTTAAATAGCATAAACCTATGTTTTTGGGCCGCCTTCATCCCTAACTACTTTGGGCAAGTCGCTTTTATCTTTGGGCGGCCAACACATGTGAACCAATTTGGCCCAACTCGTATATTGTGATTAACTCGGCCCAATCCCTTTCTTTTGCTTCTTATACGTAAGCTAAGGGTGTTAATATACAATCTAGTATTGCAAACCCTAAACAAACATCACCCCAACAATAAATTGCGATGGCAGGCCCCATCCCCTTCGTCGAAGCCCTTTTCTCTTAGAGATCATCCTTGGTGCCTAGCCCTATACATAGCCGGGTTAGCTTATAGCATTTCAGTTTTCTTATGTGTGTATATTCGTGTTGATTATTGATGTTGATCGTTTGCACACCTTGTTTAGAAGTAATAATACTTATTGATAACAATGAATTATGTGCGAGAATCTGATATGTGATTAGATGATGATTAGCGTATGTGTATATTTGAATAAGCGTTTTTTAATCATCAACTGCCATGAGAAACTTATAAGATGATTGTGATGTGATTAGATGATGATTAGCGTATGTGTATATTTGAATAAGCGTTTTTTAACATCAACTGCCATGAGAAACTTATAAGATGATTGTGTGAAGTAATGATGAAACAACGAATCGGTAAACCTAAACGTATAGCAAACCCGAATGAATTATGAGATTGATTGATTTAGTGTAGGATCTTATTATTATTTCATGTGAAACTTAGGGATAATAAGGTGGGGCATTCATAGATCTAATTCTAATTAGTGATGTTAATGGATGTTACATTTGTGCGATGATGATGATTGTTTCTGTGCAAAGATATCGTGTTAAAGATTAGGGTTGCAGGCTGAATTCTCCACGACGAAACAGAGGTGTTTCATCAAAATCCGGTCACGACGAAACCTTGGTGTTTCGTCACCTGTGGAATCGACAAAAGACTGCTATGGTGCTTCGTCGGTTGAAGTGTCACCGCCCAAGAGGATCGTTCACAGACTTGTTGGACGTTTAAGTTTGGTTAACAGCTCTTAATAACTTTCTCTCGGCCCAATGCTAATATACATCAAGAGGCCAAATAAGATAACATTTTGAATATAGTTTGTCGGCCATGATTATAAGAATTATCAGATTTGCATTTATTGTCAAGTGATTTGTTCCTTTATCATGTCAAACCATGACATCAGGTGTCAGGTTCATGTGTATTGTGCCGCATGGTAAACACTTAGGCATATATTGCATTGGGTCATATACTGAATGTGGGCTGAGATATAACAATAGATTGCACAAAACAATTATGGGCCTAGGTGTAACAGTGGACCGAGCAAACTGATTAATGGACAACAAACTGATATGAAATGTATGCTGGATTCTTGGGTCGCGCACTCTCGGGTGGGCCACTAACTTGTTTAGGTTGCCAAGGTGTGAATAACGAAATGAAATGTTAACTGTTATGGGTCTTGTGAAATACGAACTTGTGATGTGAACTTTTAAGTAAACCAATTAACTACTATGAGATTTCATGATGATAACTGGCGGACATGTTGCATGATAAACTATTATGATTCATAGAACATGTGTGATTCTTGTATGTCACTATGTATACATGATGAAATCTATGAATACGTGAATTACTGTTATGACACGTGAAACGATGGGTATAAATGAGTGTACGATCCTTGTTTATTGCATGTGTAGAAAATGTGGTTAATTACATGCAAAACTGATTCTTAATGGTAACCATATTAGGACTTGGTTGATTAAGTTGGATAACGGGTAACTTAACAAACAGAGCAAACCAAGGTGAGTTCACTGCTCTTTTTCCAAGCATGCATCCCGGGGAGGGATATCTAGTAATTGTTCCGGGGAGGAACGTCGGGTTATTGGGATGTTGGTTATTACACTCATTTCTATCATTAAGACCCTTTACATCTACCGATTAGTTACCGGGGAGGCAACGAGGTTATTAGTTGATAGCGCTATTAGGTTTGGCACCCTCACACCGTACCGGGGAGGACGGGCGTGAACTAATTACCTTAACCACTTGACCAATGTTTTGATAGAGGCATTGGGGTTTGGGCAAATACATCTGGAAGCCATCTGCGGTAATCGAGTTATTAACAACATCAAATCAAATCACTGAATTGACTGATATCTGGTAACTAAACGCGTTAACAAAACTTTGAACTCACTAGCGTCGTCTGACACACTTGTCTGCATGCTTGCAGGTCTGTAGGTTTATATCATTGGGACTTGTTGTCTGGGAAGCTGGAGTGGTCATGGGTCGAGAAACATGGAATCGTAAGACAATTCTAATATTTTGTAAGTGTGGTTTATGAAACGATTAACAAATGATATATGCTTCCGCTGTATACGATGAATTACATTTAACACTTTGTAACACTTTATGTTAATGAATGCAAGTTTTTATTTAAAATATTGTTATGAGTTCAATGTGATTGGTGGCTAGATCCTGGTACGTCACACGTCCCGTGGTTTTTCCGTAAGTGGTATTTTGGGGGTGAGACACTGAGTCCTAATGGTTACATTTTTACGTATTCCAAGGTTATTATGAGATAGGACTTTGATGTGACAACTTGTAACCGCCCAGCCTATATTTACTCATTACTTCCCTATAAATTCTCAACCTCATCTTCATTTAGTCTTCACCGAGAAGAAAAAGGTAAAATCATCTCTCTCATCTTCATCCCTTTTCTTTTTCTTATTCTCCGGTAAAAATGGCAAGGCAAACAAGATCTAGCTCCGGCGATTCTACTCCTACTTTTATCCACCAGAATATCCTCCAAGATCCGGAGAAGGGAATATGTTCCTTTGACGGTGTTCATCTGTCGGCCCTTAAAACCTCCGGCATCTTCCCGAAAGGGACTGTGTTCCGGCCGTTTAATCGGGAAATCCGATCCGACATGGTTTCTAATGAATGGTTGTGTTTCAACGCTTTTCCATTCACTTTAGGGCTTCGATTTCCTTTCCCTGATTTCATCACCGAGTTTTTCAAAATTACAAAAATCAGCTTTAGTCAAACAATGCCAATGCTTTGGCGGGTGTTGCTTGTTCTTGAACGAATCAAGAATACCCATATTCCTGATCTTTCTGTTCATGACCTTCCTTTAGCATACCGGCTAAGATGTCACAGTTCTTGCCGATTCTTGTTTTACTCTACCTCCGGTGATCCATTGATACTCCGCGCCACCAGGAACGAGGAGGAATGGAAATCCAAGTTTTTCTATGTGAAAAGAGATTCGATCCCTGGTGGAGCGGAATATCCGGTGAAGTGGTTAAGAAAGGGTAGGACTCAGGGTTTTAGGATGATCATGTCTCATATCCTAAACTAATTTCTTTATTTTCTTGTATACAGTTGATTTCAGAAAGCTTGCACCTCCTCTTGCTGACTCACAGAAGAGAATCAACACCATCAGACTTCTTCCAGAAGTTGAAAAAAGTTTCAATCCATACCCAGCATCTTCAAGTCAACATTCCAGCTCAAACATGTCTGGTAAGAATCATGCTCAATATCCTGCATACATGTTCTTATTTGATATTGTTATGAAAGAGTTTTAAAGTTACTCCCGGTTTGGAGACTCCAGCAAAGTTCCAATCCTCCTAGACCTTGATGAGCTTGACAGCTACCCCACTCCTGTGAATGTCAAGAAAGAAACTTCTGCTACCACCAGCTCCAAACCGATCCCAGCTCCTAAGCCTAACCCAAGAGCTCGTGCTTCTACCTCCAAGAAGAGAAAGGGTTCCGAGACCAGCACTCCAGGTTCTGAAGGGTTTTCTTATGAAAAACTCAGCTTCACCGAGTCCTTAGAGCCCATGACCTCCTTCCTTAATAAGGTAATATCCTGGCACTACATCCTGCACATACATCCTGATGGAGTATCCTAGTTACTAAGTTTTAACTTATACCTGAATTTTGACTTGCAGGGTCTCCAGCATCTGCTCCATCTTTATACCGATTCCTGTGGTACAACCAAGCTTTAAGAAGCCAGGATCAAGCAGCTTGAGACCACCGTTGCTGACCAGGGCACGATTGCTGAAGCCAAGAGCCGGCACTATGAGGATAAGCTGAAGAAGGTTACTTAGGACGCCGAGGTAAAGTTGGCAGCCGTCCAAGTTGAGCACGAACATGCCATGATCTCCTTCAGGGAAGGAATCAAAAATTCTGCCGTTGTCTCCCTGTTACAAGCTCGCATCAAGATGGCTTATGAAGCCAAGGAGACCGGTCTTGAGTGCCCATCCTGGCCGGCTGACTCCTGGGTGGCAAAGCTTAAGGAGCTTGGAGGCAATCCTGTGCCACATCCTGCCAAAGCTGGAGCTGGAGAGACTTCTAAGGAAGCCGAGGTGGTGGACAAGGCTGGAGAGAAGAAGGATGCTGGAAAGGATGCTGGTGAGGATGCTGGAGAGGATGCTGCTCAGGATGCTGAAGCTGAGAAGACGGAGAAGGCTGGTGGTGATGCCGCTGTGTGAGGGCATTCAAGTGGGCGATGATGGATATTGATGCCTAGGCCGGAGCCCACTTTTTTAAATTTGAATGTTGGTCTGTACTCCCCAAAACAATTTACTTTTCCTGCATTTTACTTTTCCTGCACTTGAACAATTTTTATTTCCTGCATGCTTTTGAACAATCAACAGTTGAAGGCGGAGGGATCTTGGGTTCCAAGACAAAACCTTCAACTGTTTATGTAAAGATGGTTTAGAACTAATTGCACTGTTGGTGGATGGGTCTCGTTTTGAGATGAAACCAATAGTGCAACCTTTTGCTTGTGGATAAAAATTAACTAACTTTTCAGCCTTAACTTTGTTGTTGTATTTTTACTGCATGTATTTAACTTCAAAAGCATTTCTCCCTAAACATCCTAGGAAACATTTTGGGAAAATATCATGAAAAGTATTCTGAAAAATATCCTGAAAAGTATTCTGAAAATATTTTGATCATGATACTCATAACTCAAAAACTTAAGTTACTTAGATAAAATTTCAAAAGATAAAAAAGGAGAGATCATACCAAAGGCTCTTAGAGAGTTGATTCCAATCTTCCATCGCATGGATGTCCCCAGTGTACATTTAGAAATTTGAGTCCATCCTTTGAATCGTATTAAGGAGTATGTCCCCTGTGTTCAGCATATCCGAAGACTTAGGAATTAATCAATGTAAACATAGCCTTATTTTGTTTGAAACCTGTCCTTAGACTTTAGTTTTTCTGGGGATAGACCCTAAATATCCTGGGGATAAACCCTTAATATACTGGGGATGAACCCTTAATATCCTGGGGATAAACCCTGATTTTCATGCGCTACGGGCGGGAGTGTATAAACTCCCAGACTTAGAAAGGTGAAAACCTTTAAACCTTATGTCACACCCCGACCACGTAAAACATCAAACCGTGGCGGAAACGTCGAGGAGTGTTGTAACAGAATTATTGTTCCACAACCATGGTAATTAAAAGTTATGATTTATTCATCAAACCAAGAGTTACATTGTCTTAAAACAACAGAAACGAAGAGTTCATCACATAATTAAACTAGTCCCATCTTTATTTTAAGTCTCTAAGGCACAGGTCCACCCTAGTGTGTCACGAACATCCTAAGCAACAGCTCCTGAAAACACATGTGAAAATAGGTACGTCAGCATAAAAATGCCTGTGAGATACATAGGTTTGGTGAAAATAGGATTCATGACTTAAGTTTAAGAAAATGTTTAATAAAATTTGTCATGAACCTTGTAAATTGTTTTGTTTCGTAAATCATTTGAAAAGCGATAAGATCAGAAGATGTGTATAGATGAGAGAATAATATATGGTTAAATGAATAACCAAGTAATATGAGTTTGTATAAAATAGACTATTTTGTAAACCAAAGTCTTGAAAAATATGTTGTTGTGTAAAATGTATCAGTCCAAATGTAGTCAAGTAATGTGTAACAAATGTTATGTATGGTAAGTAAAGTGTAGTCACATAAACCAAATGTAAAAATGTACAAAAGAAAGTATTTTGAATATATCAAAAAGTTATGTTTTGTAAAGTAAATGCATGTTTTACTGATACAAACACTTATGTGGTAAGTTAACGCATACATTCAAGCCTTGAGACAGACGGATAACCCTAAGTCAAGGTTATCAAATTAAAATGTTTTTGGATTCGGTCATTCCATCCATCCAAACAAACCTAGGATTTTAGGAACGGGATTTGTCAAGTCCTATGGTACCATTACTTACTACCGAGCGGCGTAGCTAATGTTAATGAACGTATATAAGTCACGTTTGTTCAAACCAAATGTTATACCAAGTGTAAACATGTTATATGAAAACAATGTACTAAGTATGCTAAGTTAACATACAAAGCAGAAAAGTCATGTAAATCAATGTACTAAGTATGCCAAGTAATCATACATAGCAAAACAATGTAATGTAAATCATGTACTATAAGTGTACTAATGAACATAGCAAGTATGTGATGTGAAAACAGGAAAGCATGAAAGTAATAAGTAGGCACATGTGTTTCACCCCAAAACGTTGAAAAACAGTAAAGAGGGGTCTATGTAGTCACTGTAGTGCGTCTTGAATCGAATCTCAAACTATGTCCGTTACACGACAACCTACAACGTACTAATGTCTATTAGACGAGCGGGTCGTGTCTTGGCTTAGAGTTTAGTATTTTGGGTCACGTTTCTTATATTGTTCCGTGTGATAATTATTTGTCAAAATAGCTAATGTTTTAACTTAATCATATGTCATGTTGGGATATTTGTCCGTTCCATGTTCTAGTAAACTCTTGTCTAGAAAAACATTTACTAAGTGTTGGATTTTTAGAAAATTTCACCATGGTCTCCTTTGTAAATAGAGGTGTCCATGCTTAATAGCATATCATTTTCTTTTACATATATTCCGTAGATCGTTCTCAAATAATTAACCCGACATTTAGACATGCAAAGAATTACTTATTTTGTTTCAGTTTTATTTAATCAAAACTGGACTGTTTTCGAGGATTTTTATAAAATAGTTAACCTTCTCAAAAAATTCCCAATTTTTTACAGAATCTTTCACACGATCCAAATTTTATTATGTAAAAATACCGGGGTCCAGTTCATCACCAATATTTTATAGAAATTTATTTACCCGACTGCTATCAGATTTGTTACTTTCTGATCGCAGTCTACGGAATAATTCACTAAAAATTAATCGCAAGTCCGATTGACGAAATTCCAGTTGGAGGATCACGGTGACAACAGTGACCACCTACAGTAAAAATCCCATGAGCTGATTATACTCAGGTTTCAAGTTATGACTCTAGATACAACACACTTTTTCTATAGTAAAAACACAGCTTGAGCTGCTGTCCAAAAACAGTCCTTTAAAAATAGTAAACTACCTCGAAAAATTACGATTCCAGTGTCATTTGATCAGTTTTTCGAAAATACACAATTTAGGCTTTAGAAAATCAATTTTTCGAGTTATTAAGGTCCAGTTACAGCCTGTTGAAGTCGGCTGAAAATGTAAATCAGCATGTTTCTTGTTCATATTTCTTGTTTAATCTTTTTAGTGTTCTTGTAAATTTCATCATACTACATATCTTGACTAAGAACAAAATGAATCAAGGTGTAAGACTTACTACTAGCACGAAGCTAGGGTAGAAATTCTAGTGTGAAGATGATGGGAACCTTGAATCACTTGAGAACACCTTGGAATCACCTTTGGCTCTTCACCACTACTTGAAATATGGATAGAAAAGGAGCTTGAAATGTAGAACAAAGTTTGCAAAGGATGAATATAGAGAGAGAAGATGGGGTGGAAGGTTTTGAGGAGAGAGGGAGAGGGAAGTGATGATGATTCTTGGAAGTTGGAGGATTATGTAAAGATTTGGAAGATACATGAAGCTAGCATGCAAGGACAAGTGTCACAATATCTCTAATGAAAATATTTTGCAAGATATTGATATATTTGGTGGGGCCACATCCTTCTAGAACCGAAAATTAGATGGGGGGAGGGGCCAAGGTGTAAATTTTTATATAAATATGCCACAAGTAGGCTAAAAGGGGTGTTTAACTGGATACCAGGTATTTTATCTAGCGTTTAAACCCCGGTTTATGGCGTTCTAAATTATTTTTATTATTCTACAAAAATAACCTGCCAAAATATTACTGAAATAAATTTCAGTTGTCGAGATTTGGCTGCGTTGTCTGCATTTTGCTGTAGAAGCACTGTGTCGCGCAGAACACACGGTACGCGCTTAAACTTGAAAAATAACGTTTTTAGTCGTTTTAATTTATTTTTCAACAAGGAACTAATTAGAAATAAGATTTTAATCATAACAGAATATTTTTAGGATTCAGATATTATCCGGGCGGTCACCAACGTTAGTTTCGCAGTTTTGTCGTAAATAGTCCTTCAGTTCAAATAAACATGTTTTTGTCATACCGAATCCTCCGAAACTTATTTCTAAGTTATGTAAATGATATTTAGGATATGTTTGGCTTACGTCACAGTTCTGGAGTGTACGTCACGTTAAACTGATTGCGTTTATGCACCAGTTTTGCGTATAACCCTCCAGAAAGTGATTTAAAGCTTGAAATCAGAATTGAATCAAATTGTAAAGTCATCAAACACAATAACACATATAATAAAACCAAAGCACATTGTTTTATTGATAATCCACATTGTTTTACATTATACGATGCTTACAGAACACAGTTGTCACACCTTAGAGTATGAAAATACCCTTTCGTGAGAGAGGGTGATCAATCCTCATATACCTTAAGGATCCATGATATAGCCAACAATAACGAAATTGTCAGCCACTTTTACATGGACTGGTCCCGCTATCTTGAACTATCCCTGGATAACTTGCGCTCCAAGCGGGGTGTTTAAACCCAATTCGAGAGAAAAGTGAATACCTTTAAACCTGTGAAGGGATCAGGATCCCTTAAACGTGAGAGGGGGGGGGGGGGCAATCCTCTAATCTTTCAAATTATCATGAATGTATATCCTGGAGCTATATCCTGAAGCGTGTTCTGCAAAGCACTGTTAAACTAAGGTGGGTGTTAGCTTGACTAACACCCCTCCGATGCTTAAGTCAGTATTGGGTTCAAAAGAATAAATAAATTCAAACATATTTAAAAGAGATAGAATTCATACCATCCTGAGTTAGAAATCAAATTCTAAACTCACTTGAACTAGAGCTTGAGGTGTATGGCATTCCAAGATCTTGGTAGCATATCTCCTTCCATATTCTTGAGTCGGTATGCTCCTTTCCCAGATTCTGATTCAACCTCATAAGGTCCTTCCCATTTTGGGGCAAGCTTCCCATCAGTAGGATTAGTAGTATTTTGAAAAGCCTTTCTTAACACCCAATCTCCAACTTGAAACCTTCTAGTCCTTAGATTCTTGTTATATGATCTGGATATCCTCTATTGATATGCTGTCATCCTTAACTTTGCCGCATCTCTTGTTTCATCCACAGTGTCTAATTCTTGGCACAAAGCTTCAGGATTCGCCTCAGGATCCCGGAGGCTCGATCTTGCTGTAGGTATGACCATTTATATCGGGATCACCGCTTCTGCTCCAAACACCAAGGAAAACGGAGTTTGCCCAGTTGCACTTTTTATTGTCGTCCTATCAGCCCATAGGACAAGGGTAACTCTTCTGCCCATCTTCCTTGCTTAGCCCCTAGTCTTTTCTTCAAATTATTGACAATTATCTTGTTCGAGGATTCCGCCTGCCCATTTGCTTGAGGATGTACTGGTGTTGATGTGATCATCTTGATTCCCCAACTTTTGCAAAAATCGGTGGTTCTCTTGCTAATGAACTGAGAGCCATTATCACATATTATCTCAGCTGGTATCCTGAACCTAGTCAGGATATTCCTTTTTATGAAGGATACCACTTCTTGGTCCCTGAATTGGACGAATGCCTCAGCTTCAACCCATTTGGAAAAATAGTCTGTCATTGCTAGCATAAAAACTTTTCCTCCTGGAGCTTTTGGAAATTTTCCCACTATGTCCATTCCCCACTTCATGAATGGCCAAGGGGAAGCAATAGGATATAGTGGTTCAGCAGGCTGATGCAATATATTGTTGTGCCTTTGACACGCGTCACATCTTCGAGCATATTCTGCAGCATCTTTCCTCATCGTCGGTGAATAGTATCTTGTTCTTAACACCTTTGAGAATAATGACCTTCCCCTGTGTGGTTACCACAATCCCCTTTGTGTATATCATGAAGCACTTCTTTAGTTTCAGGATCCTCTAAGCACCTCAGGTACGGTCCTGCAAGAGATTTCTTGTACAAAAAAACATTTATAATAATGAATTGTGATACCTTCATTCTAAAGGCCTTAGGATTCTCATCCTTTGGGATGTGTCCTTCCTTGAGATATTTCATGATTGGAGCCGTCTAGGATTTAGGATCCTCATTAGGATCATGACCAGGATCCTGAACACTTGCCACTTCCTTATCCTGAGATTTGAAAAGATTCACTGCAGGATATAGGATATGTAGTATTGGTATTTGGGTTCCTTCCGGTATCCTGACTGATGATCCTAGATTTGCCAAGGTGTCTGCTTCAGCATTGTCCTCTCTTGGTACCTGTTCAAGTGTAAAAACATCGAAATATCCTGCTAATTTTTTGAGAATTTCGAGATACTCGATTAACTTCTCACCTTTAACTACATAGGATCCATTAAAGTGATTAGTAATTAACAAGGAATCAACAAATACTTGCAAACTTTTAATATTCATGTTCTTAGCCAACTCTAATCCTGCAATTAAGGCCTCGTATTCTGCTTCATTATTAGTGGCAGGAAATTCACACCTAATAGCCTGGGGTAATATGTCCCCCTCTGGCGATTTTAGTAGTATACTCAATCCTACACCTCTAACATTAGATGCACCATCAGTATATAATGTCCAGGACTCTGAGGTTTCTCCTAGTTGTTGGACTTCTAGGTCTACTTCATTTTGAATATCACTATTAAAATCAGCCACAAAGTCAGCTAAAGCCTGAGACTTTATGGCATTTCTAGGTTCAAATACTAGATCATAGGCACTTAATTTTACCGACCACTTAGCCATTCTACCTGACATCTCAGGTTTCCTAAGCACATTTTTAACAGGATAATTAGTTTTAACATGACTCCTATGTCTCTCAAAGTAATGTCTAAGTTTTGTCGATGCCATAACTAGGGCCAATATTATTTTTTTCTAAATGAGAATATCTAGTTTCAGCATTTAATAGACTTTTGCTAACATAATAGACAGGATACTGCTGACCTTCGTGATCCTTTACTAGAACGGCACTTACTGCATTCCCTGATACTGCAAGATACATGGATAATGGTTCACCATCCTCTGGCTTCATCAATAGAGGTGTGGTTGAAAGATATTGCTTCAATTTCTGCAAGGTTGTTTCATGCTTCTCTCCCCATATGAATTTCTTATTTTTCTTCAGGATATCGTAGAATTCTTTACATTTCTCTAAGGATCTTGATATAAATCTGTTCAGCGCTGCTAGTCGTCCCGTTAATCTTTGTACATCTTTCATGTTGGAAGGTGACTTGATATCCAAGATGGCCTTGATCTGTTCTGGGCTCGCTTCTATCCCTCTTTTAGTCACCATATATCCTAAAAACTTTCCTGCCCCCACTCCAAAATGGCACTTGGCAGGATCTAGCTTCATGTTATATTGATCCAGGATATCAAATGCCTCTTTAATATCCTGGAGGTGATCCTCAGCCTTCTTAGATTTCACAACCATATCATCAATGTACACCTCCATGGTGTCCCCCAGTTTGTCTTTAAACATCATGTTCACCAATCTTTGGTGCGTTGCACCTGCATTTTTTAAACCAAAAGGCATAGCAGTATAACAATAAATACCTGTTGGCGTCATAAAAGCAGTATCCTCCTGGTCTGAAGGTTCCATTTGGATCTGCTGCAATCCTGAGGATGCATCCATGAAGGTTAACATCTCATGACCAGCAGTTGCATCCACCATTGAGTCTATATGAGGTAGAGGGAATGGGATTTTTGGACATGCTTTGTTCAAGTCTGTGTAATCTACACAAACTCTCCATTTCCCATTCTTCTTTTGAACCACGACCACATTCGCTAGCCACTTTGGAAATTTGACCTCCCTGATCATCTTGGACTTCAATAATCTTTCAACTTCCTCTTGAATAATTGTATTCCATTCAGGAGCAAACTTCCTTCTCTTTTGCTAAACAGGCTTGAATGACATGTCAATTCAAAGCTTCTAAGTGATAATATCTTTGGAAATACCTGTCATATCCTCATGCTTCCATGCAAATGTTGACATCCTGCATTTCAAAAAGTTAGTTAATTGATCCTCAATATCCTGAGGGCAATATCCCAAGGGATATTGGTTCATACGAGCACCGAGATATCTGGATTATCCTGATCCAGGATAATTTTCTTAACATCTTGCTCTGAAGCCTTCGCGATATCCTGGGCTCGTATCTTTAATTGCTATCCTACTTTGGGTTTGGTTGAGGATTTCATTGAGGATGAATAACATTCCTTTGCCTCCTGTTGATCACTTTCCACCATGACTACTCCCCAAGGGGTAGGGATCTTGATGCAGTGATGATAGGTTGACGGCACAGCTTTCATATCATGGATCCACAACCTACCCAATATAATATTGTAGCAGGATAAGGAGTCCATGACACAGAAGCGTTGCATTGCATTGAGTTGACTCATTCAACATATACTGGAAGCTTTATCTCTCCCACAATATTCTTGGCCCCTCCACTGAACCCAACAAGTACAGTGGACTTTGAAGTGATATCCATTGGGGATACATTCATCCTCTTCCATGTTTCTAGTTAAATAATGTTGACGGAGCTGCCATTATCCACCAGTATCCTACATACAAAATGATTAGCAACATATAAAGTTATTACCAAACCATCATGATGAGGATCCTAGACAGTATCCCTGTCATCACTGTCGAACGTGATCACTTTATCGGTCGTGAGGGTTGTCATCCTGGTTGGCTTATCTCCTCTTTCTGCCTTAGCCTCCTTTGCATGCCTTTTTGCTGCGGACTATGAAGTTTCACAAATGTCGGATCCTCCTGAAATAAAGTTAATTATCTTGGCATCTGCAGGAGGTGATGCTGCTCGTTCAGGATCCTTCTCAGTATCTTGGCCCTTATTCTTCTTTCTTCCCAGAAGATCCTTCAAATATCCTTTGCTCAGCAGATAGCTTATTTCCTTCCTCAGGGCAATGAAATCTTCCGTAACATGTCCAAAATCCTCATGGAAGGCACATCATTTGGATTTATCCTTCCAATCGGCTTTTTGTTGGTTCTTCCTAGGCCACCTTGCTTTGTCTCCCAAACCCTGCATAGCCTACATTAGTTCAGGTATATTAACAGAAAAACAATATTCTGACAATTCAGGATACTCCTCAGGATCCTCGTCTTCAAAAGCATTCACTTTCTTGCTGTCATTCCTGCCATATGGCTTAGAGCGATATGGCTTGTACGAGGATTCTGACTTCCTGTTGGTTGATTCGTAGGTTGAAGATGAATTCATCCTCTCTTGCATATTTTTGTCATCCTCGAGTCAAATATATCTTAAAACCCTGTTTCGAGCTTCATCCAGGTTTCTGCAAGGATTCATTACAAGGTCCTGGTAAAATTGAGAATCTTTTTGCAATCCCATCTTGAAAGCCTGCACAGCTGTTGCAACATTAAGATGTGGGATATCTAAGGATTCCCGGCTAAACTTGTTCACATAATCTCTTAAGGATTCCTGAGGTCCCTGAGTTATCCTGTAGAGATCACTGGTTAGTTTTTCAAAACTTCGACTGCAAGAAAATTGACTGTTAAATAAATTAACTAAGTGAGCAAATGATATAATTAAATGAGGAGGAACGTTTAAGAGCCATTTTAAGGTTGATCATGTTAAAGTAGAACCAAAACCCTTACAGAGGAAAGCTTCCTTGAGATCCGGAGGGATAGGGTTAATTTCCATCCTTTCCCTATACTGAGCAATATGCTCCTCAGGATCCGTGGTTCTGTCATAAAGCTTCATGTTGGGGGTTTAAAATCTCTTTGGGATTTCGGCATCACATATAGGATATGTAAATCGAGATATCTTGTGGCTATCCTGGGATACTTCTGGGATCGGCTGGACTACCCTAGGTACACTGGATATCATGTCCTTTAACTTCTGAAGCTCCCTGTAAAGTGCTGATGTCATACCTGCATCCTGTAAAGATCCAATACCATTAGTAGCAAGGGTATTAGTATTATTAGACACGTTACAAGTCTGAGGATTCTTGCCATATCCTGGAGCATATCCTGAATTTCTCATAGTTGACACCCTAACCGAAGAGGGTATCTCAGGGGTATGACTTTGGGAATGGCTAGGCACAATATTGCCCCTGTTATCCTCGGTATACACTACTGAACTGAAGTTCAATGCTCTTGGCTGCAGGGAAGTGACAATATCCTCAGCATGCCTACTCGAACCGGACTTCAAGAGCTGTATTTCTCTTATCAGCATTTGATTTATTTCCTGCTGCAGCTTCATCTGATCATGTATGCTACCAAACAAGGTTAGAATTTCATCATTAGAAGCCAAGACAGGAGTTCTCCCTGAGGCAACAGATCCTTGAACATTCTGAGTGGGGATAATATCCCGAGCCACATGAGTTTTGGTCCTTCTTGGAGGAGCCTGGGGCTGTGAAGATGCTTATGTCCTCGGAGGTGGTGGAAGCACCAAACCAATTGTTGCAGAGGTTGTAGCAGACATGGTAGAAGAGCTCATGTTTGATTTTGAGGCCATTGAAAATAGAGTGGCAAAAAGTTTCGAAAACAGAAAAGCAAGTAGCGATTTTACGAAAGCTTTTAGTAAAAATAGCACCACTTGCCCCACGGTGGGCGCCAAATTGTTTTGGTCAAAAATTACCTAAGCAATTTAGTGATCAAATTAGTTAAGTGAGGTAGTGTGCTAAGAATGTGTATCGAAAATATCCTGATTTAGTTGTTGGCAAAAGACAGTTTTCAGGATATAGCTCAGGATATCGAACTATATCTATAATCAAACAATGAGCAAAAAGTAAAAGGTGACACGAGATGTACGAGGAAAGTCCTTGATCAATCTAGTTCGCGCGACACAAAACCTCGGGAGCTGACAATCGCAGCTGCCTTGTTCTTCTTATTACTTCAAATGTCAGGATACAGTGTAGGATATTAACCAGATCGTTGCTAAGTGTTACAATGTTTTTCAGAAAGTGAAAGTTTCGAGAGAAAGTATGAGAGCTCGAGAGTAGTGAGTGTGATGTCCTATTGATCTGGTTTATCCGTATATTTATAGCTACGAAATGAAAACAAAATCTCCTATAATTGGGGGATGCCAGCGAATATTCCCTAGTTAACGTTGGAAACCAAGTAAAGCGGCCTCAACATTCTTCTTTGAACAACTTGGACCGAGTCTTCAGGGGAAGAGGTCTTTATGAACGTTGCAAACTTGAGCTCGTACTCCTGCACACAATCTGTTAGTAATCCTTAGGATACAGTATCAGGATGTTACCAATATCCTCATTCAGCATCCTGCTTATGCACACATATTATGTAATCAAGATTAATTCAAGATACTATCCAGGATATGGGCTCAGAATTTCACCCATAACAGTGCTGATAACGTGTTTTGTAACAACTAGCCTATTAACATTATAGAGATAACAAAGAGAGATTAGGGAGATGAATATATGTTATTGATGTATAAAATGGATTCCATATGCCTCTATTTATAGGCTTACAAGATGGGAGTTAAGTATATGGAGAGTCATAATACAAGTGGATAGTCACAAAATAAATACATAATTATTCATAACAGTTAAATGTATTTTTGGGGAATAACAATGTATTAATAAACTACATGATTTCTTATTTAATTTATTTTTATAATGTTCTATTTTATTTATAAAAATAAGATTTATAATATAGAACATTTTTTATGATTAGTTGAAAATTTTGGAGTTTGATATATGTATATATGTATACACTTATGTAACTAATATTTATGACAATACCTAAGTATTAAAATGGATATACATATAAGGGATTAAATAAATGTAATGGTGAAAGATAATATAAACTAAGATGTTTTATATATGAAAAAATACAGGGGTAGAATTGTAAGAGAAAATAAGTTGGATGATAAGAACATGGGTAAAATATCCTGGTTGTTACAGCAACACTAGTGTGTCTCCTGAGTTAACATTGTATTGTTGAGTGTTACATGGGTTTTTAGTTTTCCTTTGGTTTGGGCAGGCAACATTCTTGTGTCGTGTTGCCACAGTCGTTGGCGCCTCTATAGTCGGTGTCCACACTAGTGACAGAGGATTAACACCTGGAAAATTAGTCAACTTTAAATAGTCGTGCAATTTTTATTTCTAGGTTAGGCTTTTGGATATTATTCTCTAAACACATGTGTGTGTTTTCGGGCAACTTAGCAAAGTGTAAACATTTCCAAACTATTCAAAGCTTCTTATGATGTTCATCTTGTGTTCTTATTTCGGTTTCTAAGTTTTCTAGCTATTTTTGGGTTCAAATATCAAATCCATTGTTGTTTTGGATCTGATTCTTGTTGAGATCCGGCCTTTGGACTTACATTTGTTTATTTATTTATTTAGAATTAATAACTAAAGGGTTTGTTTAATTAATTATCAAATTAGTTGATAATTACATATGTTTATTTGATTATTACTTATTAAGTTGGTTAATGAATAATTACTTGATCTAATTTAAAATAAAATCTCTCTAAAACATTGTAAGTGCCATAAATGGTCCCATAAAAGAAATCCAGTATCTTTGGGTTAACAAATTTTGAGTGGAGCAGTATTTGATTATCAGATTATAATTTGAAACCATAAATTATATTAACGTACCAGTTGGTGCATATTTTTTATGTCCGACACTGTGAGAATAGGCTAGATAGAGCGTGTGTTGAATATTGTATACATTAGTGTGAAAACGGGCCGGATTTGTAATGTTTGTACCCATTCGTACAAATGGCACATTCGTACGAAAGGGACTTCAAGTCGTCCGAGTCACATTCGTACGAGAGAGCCTTCTCGTCCCAGACAGTTTCGTGCGAATAGGCTTTGCCTATAAATAGGGGATGAGGGCTCCTCATTTCACAAGTTTGGGTTTCCAGAGGGGAAATGCTGGCGAAATTTCTCTAGAGTTTCACCAGCTTGTAAACGATGTAAAATCTTTCGGTATGAATGAAGCAACCATTCAACCTATGATTATTCTTCTTCTACTCCTTTCTTATCAATAATATTCTACCAAATCGTTTCTATCAGGGCTAAAACTCCGTCTAATCCCACCGGATCCTAGAATTTCAATTGGTATAAGAGCTACGGTATCGATTCAATCGATCTAACAGTTGACTGAATTATCTACGCTCATGAATTTTGGATTTTTAGAGGGTTTAGACGTAAAACATCAATTAAAAATCAAATTGAAGGTTAATTCATGGATGGATTTTGAAATTGAAGATATCATTAGATTCGTAATTTATTTTCGCACATATCTGTGAAGTTTCATCATGAAATTCGCAGAAATAATAATATTGGATCGAAAAATATGATTGGGAATGTTTGTGAGATTGGATCAGTCGCTTTCACGTGAAAGAGCACTCCAGTCGCTTTCGCGTGAAAGAGCACTCCCATTCGTACGAAGTGGCAGCTCTCCCATTCGTACGAAGTGGCCTCTCGGATGAGAGGAGATCCCCATTCGTTCAAAAAGCTATTCGTTCCAAAATCAGCCTATTCGCACGAATAGGTCAAATGCCAGAAACGGCATTTTTTGATCGCATTGACAAGATGAGTCTCCAAATTTGGTGATTGAAATTTTTTCGAGTTTTTAACGACACACCGTCCGGAACTTCAGTGAATAGATTTGATGATGCGATCACAGATTGTGGAAAATAGTGGGGTACTTATGATACTGGTGCAGAATGATTGTCATCTGGGTTATCTGACTATTAATGGGCCATAACGAAAAATCCGCATTGATAAAAAACTGAATTCTGGAGGCCAAAATGACACATTTTCGGCATAGTCGAGTTTTTCAGAGATAAGAGAGGACTGAATTGATCAATTTGAGGGGGAATTTCGTGATAAGACGCAGAATTTGCAAAAATGAGGGGGAATAAAAATTTCATAGAATATATTGAAATTCCGGCATTTTTGAAATTCGTGACTATGCAACAGTATTCGGGTGGTTCCTACTTCAGATTGTCTGGGGATGCATAGGATCTGGATTCGTGATTTTGTGATCATAGGAAGTTCAGAATCTACAGATCAGGGTCAAATTGACATCTTCGGGTTTAAGTCTCGAGTCTTCGTCAAGCCGGTCAGCAGGATTAGCGTCAGGAGATGCAACTGTATTGTTGATACTTATAAGATATCACAACTTTGTGATAGTCTAAAGTATCAGAATGGTTAATCTTTGAGCAGAGAAATTGTTTTTCGGACTAACCGTCGGGGAATGATGATGTTTGTTGATTAAGTTGCTGCCGGAACTAGCGGAGAAGACTATACATCTGTTATCATGACTAAAGCGGAAGAATGTGAATCTGATCGTGGATGAATGCTTCTGAGATCTGAATGTGATACCAGATGATTTGTTATTCGATGAAGATTTACTGATTGTGGAGATTACCGTTTACACTGATCAATCATTCAGGAAGGTGCTTAAAGATGATTACGGAAACCGGGATTTCATATTTTCGTGAGTAATCATAGACTTGAAGTTAACCAGGGTGGTGTTCGAAGTTTCTATCAATTGCCAGTTGGATTTTTGAAGATTAGAGGATCAAGCAGGCGGAATGCATGATGGAGCTGAAATGGTAAATCAAAAAACGAACGCGGAGGTGGTTAAAGCCGAAACAGAGAAGCTGCATTGAATAATTTCAAGTTGGTGATTAATCGTGAAGATTGCAGTACAACAAATTAGAGGAAGGGTCGTGAACTATGCAAACAAAGACCTGAAGATTCATTTCAGGGGGAATTTGTGCATAACGAAGAAAATGCAAGCCCGAATCATCAATCAAGGGGGAATCGATAGAAGATTTCAAGATGCCTGATTGAAGTTGCAGAATATTCAAAACACGGCTCTAGGTTTTCAAAGATCAAGATTCGACAGTGACGACCAAGGGGAATCTGTTGGTGTATATTTTGTATGTCCGGCACTGTGCGAATAGGCTAGATAGAGCGTGTGTTGAATATTGTATAGATTAGTGTGAAAACACGCCGGATTTGTAATGTTTGTACCTATTCGTACAAATGGCACATTCGTACGAAAGGGACTTCAAGTCGTCCGAGTTACATTCGTACGAGAGAGCCCTCTCGTCCCAGGCAGTTTCATGCGAATAGGCTTTGTCTATAAATAGGGGATGAGGGCTCCTCATTTCACAAGTTTGGGTTCCTAGAGGGGAAATGCTGGCGAAATTACTCCAGAGTTTCGCTGGCTTGTAAAAGATGTAAACTCTTTATGTATGAATGAAGCAACCATTCAACCTATGATTATTCTGCTTCTACTCCTTTCTTATCAATAATTTTCTACCGAATCGGTTCTATCGGGGCCAAAACTCCGTCTAATCCCGCCGGATCCTGGAATTTTAGTACCTATCATAAATATTAGTATTAGAAATATATTGTAGGTATTGTTGTAATTAATTGTTGGGTTATGTAAGATCTGCTGACGATGAAAGGCAAAACCCAGGGGAAACCATCTCCGTGCCAGATGGAATAAGTTGGATTACAAGTCAATGTCCAGAAGTTTCCTCCCTTGAAAGTTATCCAAAAAACCACCCAAACTGCTGAAAAAAAATTGTTTCCTGAAGATACAAGACAACAACTACAAAGAGTTCGTATGAAAAGTGATGGTCAACTAGTCAATAATGAAAGTCAACGCAATGAAGACTTAGACCAGAATACCAAGTCAATAAGTCAAATGTAGACCAGAAGTACTGGATTCCAAAAGTGTTGCACCAACAATTTTGGAATCCCAGTTTTTACTTGTATTATACAACTGTTTTAGTTTTAATTGTTTATTTCTGACTTTCTAGCGGTTGAACACAGTTGAACTGCAGGCAGTTACACATTAAATTAGTTGTTTTGGGTCGCTTTTGTGGTGTTGTCACCAGCAGTTCTCTCCTCTATAAATAGTTCACTCTGTATTTCAGTAAACTTAACTTTAGGAACTAACATAGCAGAAAAACCTAGAGACAGAGTTTGCTTGGTGAGGGGGCTTTTGTACAATCTGATTGTAATTGAACATATGAATGATATATGAATAATTGGCAATCATTCCCAAATCCGATAGTCATTATTATCTCTGTTTGTTTGATTACCTTTTAATTTACAAACTGATTTATCAAAAACACACACAATTCACTAACTCTCTGATCCAACATAATATTATTACAATTATCACATACATTATTATTATTATTATTATTATTATTATTATTATTATTACTATTATTAATAAAAATGAATATCTTTTATATATTATTGTGTTATTCGCTACCAAATAAGATTAATATTGACTTGATCTTTGACTTTGATGTATTTAGTTAAATTATTTGAGCCTACAATGTGATACTTTAGTCAACCATTAGTCCTAAAATATAAATATCGTAGGAGTTTATTAAAACCCTAGTTTCACATCAATCGTTTGTGAAATTATCTAGGAATTTAGCAAGCATTAGCGATGACAAAGTAACTTACTAAATTTGAAAATCACACATCATAATAACCAAACATATTATGAGGTACTATATTAACACCTAATTTAATGATAAGAACCCAAAAGTTTGTTAACATGAAATTTTAAATGAAACCTTTATTAAAATGTAACATGTTAATCAAGTTGTTAAACTTTTTGTAAATTAACAAAGGAGAACTATTTAATTAAACAAAATAATAATAATAATAATAATAATAATAATAATAATAATAATAATAACAATAATAATAATAATAACAATAATAATAATAATAATAGTGTTTATCTAATCCCATTGGCCAAAGATTTCATCCCCTCCCATCATAATACTTTTTTTATTTTAATATCTTAATTATCCTTAAAACTAGAATTAGCATTAAACTCAAACTACTTGTAATTCAAGTCAAACTCCTAATCCTTATCAGTATTCTTATCAAAATCGGCCTACACCTCTTCTCCTACTCCATATTTATGGCCTAAACAACCCTATCTCAGTGTTTTTCTTTAATCCAAAATTCTATTTTGAGATTTAAGAGCATTCAATCAAGAACGATAAGTAATCTCTTCAAATCCTTATCAATTCCTTTCTTCTTATCATTCTAGATTTGACTTTACACTCTTTATGACGCAAAAACCTTAAATCCATCATCAAGTATAGACATCTTTTGTGTGGAGATTCGCTATCATCATCATCATCATCCTTAGAACAATCGTTTGCGGTATAATTTCTTATACTTGTTATTCATTGTTCTTCATTGATTCAAATTTGTAGTTAATTTATAAACCTTAATCATTAAATATTTCAGCATGTTCTATTAGCTAAAAATGATAATAACATCTTAAAGTCCTTAACTAATGAAAACAAACCCTAAAACTTGTTAAAAACATGAATTTGATTGTATTTTAGGAAGATCATATTCTCATCTGAAATGCTAGTCCGACTTTGGAGAGTCGTAACTCAACCAAAACTTAACCAAACATAACGACTCTTGAGTCTAGAATCAAATTCAGGAGAGTTAGTTATCAAACCGAAGTGGTTTCATAAGCTTTCAAAAAAAAATGATTACTAAAATGTGTAAAACCATACAGATGGTAAAAACTAATTTCAAACAACTAGCGCTATAAGCAGGAAATTGAATGAATATCTCCAACTTTGGCATTCATATTAATGTTCCTTGGTAGACATTTGCACACGAACACCTACAAAATACATATCAACTAAAAAAAGCTAAAAACAACTAAACAGTACCAAAAACCCATCTAAAATGTACAAAGTCACCATGGAAAATGGATTTTTTTTTTGCAACACATCAGAACCCAACATCTATCTCTCTTATCACTGATCGATATGAGATTTTCCTAGGGCGTGGGTGTGAACTTCGATGTAGTTGTAATCAAATGATGACTTAACATTGCCTCTATTAGTATCAAGAGATAATCTATTGTTTAAATTTTTGTTTGATGATGGCCATGAGCATGTACAAAACATGAAGATATGGGTATTCGAGGTTCATGTTTGATGTTTTGAGTACAAGTTTTCAAGGGATCAATCGAAGGGGGTGATAGGAGAAAACTGGTGCAATGGTGGGGTATTAGTCGCCCATAGAGGTCAGGGGAGGATTAATAAGGGTGTAAATCGAATCCTAAACTGAATCTAAAATATCCGAAAATCCGTATCCGAAATATCTGAATCGGATAATTCGAATTTTCATATTCGGATTCGGATATGTATTTCTAAAAAGTTTGGATAACCCTATATCCGAAAACTAAAAAAATATATATTATTAGCACTATGTTTTTAATTTAGAGTAAACTGCCAAAATCGTCCCTGAGGTTTGGGCATGTTTGCCAGTTTCATCCAAAACAACTTTTTTGTACCATATTGCCCTTCACTTTTGGGATTTTTTTTTTTTGCCATTTTCATCCAAACGTCTAATTTGCTTTATTTTTTTGTCAGGCATTTGGATGAAAATGAAAAAAAAATCTCAAATCTCAGGGACAGTTTTGGCAAAAAAGTAGAAGTTTGTATGAAAATGGCAAAAAATCCTAAGGGCAATATGCTACAAAAAAGTTGTTTAGGATGAAACTGGCAAACATGCCCAAACCTTAGGGTCTATTTTGGCCAATTGTTATGGGTGGAACTTTGAACCTATATCCCAATAATATGTCTTGACTTTATGTTTCTAATCTGCGACCTGGATACCCAACTAGGATATTGGTAACATGTATCTTGCTCGTTACTAATGGTTTGTTTGTATACTTCAGTTGCAAGGGACCAACGTTAACAAGGACTAGGTCTACGCGAAGAGTCGCTCAAAGTGGTTGAAAGGTGAACGTTGATAGCGGAAGAAGAGGTCTACAACGGTCACAAGGGGATATTCTCCGTATCCCTGAATTATAGGATATTCAGTTAGAATTTAAAAACTATATAAAGGGGTGTCGGATCATTAGAAAAACACATGTAATCTCGTACACACACTGATTAGTTGCTACTTCACAATCAGTCACTCAATTTTCACAATCATTGTAACACTTAGAGCTGATCCGTGCATTATCCTTAAGTTGTATCCTGATATTTCAATCAATAAGAAGAACGAAGGTTGCTGGCAGTTGTCAGCTCCCGAGGTTTTGTGCCAGTGATCTAGATAGATCAAGGGCTTTCCTCGTACATCCCGTGTCAATATTTACTTTTATTGTTCAATAATTGATATAGTTTGATATCTTGGAACTATATCCTGAAACTGTTTTCTTTATTAATCAACTTGATACATTTTTTGCAAATCTCTATAGCACACTACCTCACAAACTAAATTTGATCACTTAATTGCTTTAGTAATTTTTGACCAAAACAATTTGACGCCCACCGTGGGGCAAGTGGTGCTATTTTTATTCAAAACTTTGCTAAAATTATTAATCGGCTTTTTGTTCTCAAAACTTTTTACAAAACTGTTTTCAATGGCCTCTCAATCAAACTTGATCTCTTCTTCGATGCCTACTTCCACTTCTGCTGCGACTGGTTCATTGCCTCTTCCACCTCCACAAGTTCAAGCTTCCCAAAGGAGAAATGAAAGCCAAACACCTCGAGACGCTTCTGTTGCTCAGAGTGTTTGCAGATCCGAAGTTTCAGGGAGAACTCCTGTCTTTGCTTCTAATGATGAGATTTTGTCTTTGTTTGGAAACATACAGGATCACATGAAAAAGAAGCAGGAAACCAACCAGGTTATAATGAAGGTGATACAACTTTTGAAGTCAAACTCCAAGAAGCTTACTAAGCATGCAGCTACTCCTATACATCCTAGGATGTTGAACTTTAGTTAGGCAGCATTCATCGAAGATAATCAAGGCAACATGATACCGAGTCATTCCGGAGTAACATATTGGAAATATCCCCAACGGGCAGGATATCGACTGTGAGGGATCCAGGATATGGTCTGTGATATGGCCAGAATCGCTAGGCTGGTAACGCATCTATTAACACCAGCTTCCCTGCTATTAATAATCTTGAATCATTGCAGGATGCAGGTGTAACATCAGCATTAACCAGAGAACTTCAAAAATTGAAGGATATGATATCGAGTGTGCCTGGGGTAGTGCAGCCTATACCAGAAGTGTCCCAGGATAGCCACAAAATATCCTGATTTGCCTACCCCATTTGTAATGCAGAAATCCCAAAGAGATTCCAGACTCGCAACATGAAGCTATATGATGGGATGATGGATCCTGAGGAGCATGTTGCACAGTATAGGGAAAGGATGGAAATAAATCCATTCCCACCAGAACACAAAGAGGCATGCTTATGCAAAGGCTTTGGTTCCACTTTGATAGGATCAGCCTTAAAATGGCTTTTAAATGTTCCACCTCATTCTATTACATCTTTTGCTCATTTAGTTAACTTATTTAACAACCAATTTTCTTGTAGCAGGAGCTTTGAGAAACTAATGAGTGATCTTTACAGGATAACGCATGGATCACAAGAATCCCTGAGGGATTATGTTAACAAATTTAGTAGAGAAACCCTGGATATCCCGAACCTTGATGTTGCCATGGCAGTACAAACGTTTAAAATAGGGTTACAGAAGGATTCTCAATTTTACCAAGTCCTTGTATTGAATCCTTGCAGGAATCTAGATGAAGCTCGAAATAGGGCCTTGAGATACATAAGGCTCGAAGATGACAGGAAAATGCAGGAAAGGATGAACACATCCTCAACGTATAAATCGACGAATAGGAAGTCGGAATCCTCCTACAAATAATACTGATCCAAGCCATATGCTAAGAACGACAACAAAAGAGTGAATGCTATTGAGGATGAGGATGAAGAAGAATATCCTAAACTTTCATAATTTTGTTTTTCAGTAAATGTTCCTAAACTAATGTATGTGTCACACCCCCAAAATCCACACGCGGAGTATCACTGCTTGGAGGCGTGACATGACCAGGATCAAGCCACCAATCATATTGAACATAACAAGTAATAAGTGAAAATTCAACCACACAATATGAAAGGTGTTTCAAATAAAAAATGTAGTTAAGTTTTTAGCGGAAGCATAATTGTAAAACCCAAATGCAAGTATTAAGTACGAAATAAAGTAATGTTTTTAGCATGGCACACACTGCCATGTCCCACAACGACTACGCCTCCCTGTGCAAGCTCCATGAGTACCTAACGACCTGCAAGGCATGTAGCAACGAATCAACAACAAAGTTGAGCGAGTTCACAGTGGGTTGTTTAGTTATAGCATTCGTTTCGTAAATCATATGTTCGTTTGTGACCCATGTATCGTGTTAATTAGTATCGCGGTCTCCCAGACATGTTTGCGAAGATTAGTGGGGGTTTCCCATGTGTTACTAGACCACGCGTATCGACTGCTACGAAAATGTAAGAGGTGCCCTAAGTCAATGTCTATCAGCATTGACCCTTTGCCCATAGTCCATTAGTACACGCCCATCCGACTGGCACGGTGTGAGGTTTGTTAAAGCTAATAGCGCTATTAACTAATGACCCACTCGCCATAGGCCTCGGCGCTTAAGTCGATAAATGAGGGACTTCAAGTGATAGAGTGATGGTCTTATGGTCGTATGTATCTTGTTGTATGGGGAATACACAAGTTTGTAGTTACTGTTCAGTTCTTTAACCCATTCCCAACCCTTGGGAATCCCATGCCTTGGATAGAGTGTGAACTCACCTTGGTTTGCTCGGCAGATACACAGAAAGGTTACTTGAGCTATAAGTGGTCAACCACGTCCTAACATGGTTACCATACAACTCAGGTCTAGGTTCAAGTAAAGCACGTATGTTTACACATAAGTTAACAGATTACGAACACGTATTGATCATGGCAACACATAAACAGTCAAGTACATAACATACTCATTCTTGTACGATTCAAAAGATTGGGCTCGCACAAGTCTAACAGCCTTGTGCGATTCACCCATTGAAGCCCAAAGATACCCGACCCAATAAAAACATAAGCAGTCCAACAATGCAAACGGCCCAAACAAGTAAACATGAGTCTTGTGCGATCCGGATGGACTTGTGTGATCCGGATGGCTTGTGCGATTGTGTTTTGGGCTAATCGGCCCAACAGCATAAGTGAATTCCAACTGTTGTGTGTGGCCCAAGCCTTGTGCGATCGGCACTGCCTTGTCCGATCCACAAGGTCTTGTGCGATCATGCATATCCTGATTGTACTTAGTGTATTAACAGTTGCACTATTCTTGTGCGACTGTCTTGTGCGACCAGAACTTGTTCGATCGGATCAGATCTTGTACGATTCTGATCTTGTGCGACTGACAAGTTTGTGTGATTGCACTTGTGCGACTGGTCTTGTACGATCGGTTATGTATTTCCTTAAATCATGCAATCAGTTACTCTATTATTGATAATTTCCATATTTGCAGTTTATCAATCAACAGTTTCTAACTAACCATATCTCGATCAAAACAAGGTTTTTACCACGAAATTCATATGAACCCTAATAAAAATCAAAACATGAACAATAATCATAACTCATAAACATACTAACATAATTCATATTCTTGATCACTAGCATGCATACTAACATAACAATCCCCCTCCAGAATTCATTCGAACATGAACATATCACAGCCGGTTATCATTCATTCGGTTCTAGATCATTAACACATAATCATCAACTCTACATAATTCAAAACATGTTACACATATGAACCGATTTCATGAACATCAAATCTCATCATTCATAACTAATCACATATCATTCACAAATCATTGTATAGAGTCATATAAATCATAACGTCATTCAATCATGAAACCACAATAAAACACTAACCGGTTAGAAGGTAGAATGAAGAGGAATCCGAACTAGAAAGCTTCGAGAGATGGAGAAGTTGATGCCGTCAGGTTTGAGAGGGAGAGAAGGAGAGTAGGGTTTTGTAAACTTTGTGTGATTAGGTAAAGTGTGGGATTTATACTAACACCCTAGGTGTTGTGCGAGTTGATGGAGTGGGCCGAACCCTTCATGGGCTGCCCTTATGGTTCGAGTACAATAAGTGTCGCCCGATTGGGCTTGTGCGATCGGGTTGTGTTGTGTGATCGGTTCGTTAATATATAATTCAATTCGTTACACATAACACATCACATAACATTCAATTATTAACAAGGTTCACATAATCACATAACGTTCCACATACGTTACATCAAAGTACAAATATAGGTTCTAAAACACGAGTTGTCACAGTATGTTATGCAGGGATTGGGGGACAAAGCAAGATGCCCGAAAAAGAATCCAAAAAATGTTGATTGGAAGGATAAATCAAAGTTGTGTGCCTTTCATGAAGATTTTAGGCACATGACGGAGGATTGTATAGCCTTGAGAAAAGAGATCAGCTATTTACTAAGTAAAGGTTTCCTAAAGGAACTTCTTGGCAGGAAGAAGAACAAGACTCAGGATACTGATAGGAATCCTGAAAAAGCTGCATCTCCACCACCTGATGTAAAGATAAGCAACTTCATCTCCGGAGGATCCGACATATGTGGAACTTCTTACTCTGCAGCCAAAAGACATGCTAAAGAAGCCAAAGCAGAAAGGGGAGATAAGCCAACAAGAATGACGATGCTCACGGATGATAAAGTGATAACTTTCAAAAGTAATGATCGGGATAACATCCAGGATCCCCATCACGATGGGTTGATAATTACTTTATATGTTGCTAACCATTTTGTCCGCAAGATACTGGCAGATATTGGGAGCTCAATCAATATCATCCAGTTGGAGACTTTGAAAAGGATGAATATCCTGGAAACTGAGATTACTTCAAAATCCACAGTGCTTGTAGGATTCAGTGGGGAAACGAAGAACACTGTTGGGGAAATCAAGCTACCTGTCTATGTTGAAGGGATGAACTCATTACAACGCTTCTGTGTTATGGATTCATTATCCTACTACAACATAATATTAGGCAGACCTTGGATTCATGACATGAAAGCCGTACCCTCCACTTACCACCAATGTGTAAAGATATCTACTCCTTGGGGAGTGGTGAAGGTTGAAAGTGACCAGCAGGAAGCAAAAGAGTGTTACTCTTCCTCGATGAAGGCATCAGCAAAATCCCGAAAAGGATAGCAATCAAAGATATAAGCACAGGATATTACGGAAGCTTCTGAACAGGATGTCAAGAAAGTCATCCTTGATGAAGATAATCTAGATATCTCAGTGCTTGTAGGAGTCAACATCCCCTAGGATATTGAGAAACAACTTATTAACTTTTTAAAATGTAGGATGTCTACATTTGCCTGGAGGCATGAGGATATGACAGGTATATCAAAGGATATTATAACCCATAAACTTGGAATTGATAAATCTTTCAGGCTTGTTCAACAAAAAAGAAGAAAGTTCGCTCCTGAAAGGAATGCTATCATCCAAGAAGAGGTGGAAAAGCTGTTAAAATCCAAGATGATAATGGAGGTCAAATTCCTAAAGTGGTTAGCAAATGTAGTGGTAGTGCAGAAGAAGAATGGGAAATGGAGAGTCTGTGTTGATTACACACACCTTAACAAAGCATGTCCTAAGGATCCATTCCAATTACCTCACATTGACTCCATGGTAGATGCGACTACTAGACACGAAATGCTGACTTTCATGGATGCATCCTCAGGATTTCAGCAAATCCAAATGGAAACATTCGATCAGGAGGATACAACATTTATGACACCTACAGGTATATATTGTTATACTGCTATGCCATTTAGTTTGAAGCCATCTACAAAAGCGCTTTTATTCTAGTGGTATCAAGGTGTGTGTATAAATTGGTGTTCCTGACCATGAGGTTGAGGTTTCGAGTGAGAAGAAATGATTTATGGGTGCAGATGATTACATCGATTCACACTGAGAAGGCGGGAGCTATAAAGAATAAAGTGGGAAATGGGGAAGACACGATGTTTCGGTAGGATCCGTGGTTGAGTGATGTAACTTTGAGTGATAGATTTCTTAGAATTTTCCGTTTGTGTTCTCATCCCGATTGTATGATTAGTTCTTGAAGGGGAGAATACGGATGGATGTGGTCTTGGTGGTAATCGGTTAGAAGGTAAAGAGATGGAGCAGTTGTAAACTTGTTGAATTTACTATCTTATGTGACTTTTGATTCAATAGGAGATAGGTGGATTTTGTAGGACATGGGTCACAATTTTAATAAAAACTATATAAATGAAAAAAATAAAGATACTTTCTTTACATATTTAGGAAATTATAGTACATGTACAGTATGCAAATAATAACAAAAATAACTTATAATATAACATATGTGATTAAACTAATTCAAGCCATAGTTTTCAACAAGAGCTTTAACCGCGTCTTCTTGTATGGTCTGTTGTGTAGTCTTTAACGAACTCTTGAATCGCGTCTTTTTGTAAAATAAGGATACGAAGGTGATGGAATTGAGTAAAGAAAACTTATCTCTCTATGTGCTCAACACATGAGCCTTCAAGTATCTTCAAGAACTCTTCTAACTTTTCTCCTCTTGTAATTAGCTTCCTCAACTTAGTCACATACTTTGCGTACAATAGATATGGGGTGGAGAATAGTTTCACTTAATTAGAGACATAAACTCTAATAAAACCTAATAAATTGACATAAAAACTCTACTTAAGAGTTCATCACTCATAAATAAAAGAATCTAGTAAATAATTATAATTTTGCTAAATTATAATTTAACTAAATTAATATATATTCACACCATCTAAATTTCCAACATATTTGAGATTTTGATTGGGAGGAGTACTGTCTTGGTTGAAAGCATTTGGGAACACATTGATAGCATGTTGCTTTCAAAAGGGGATATGGAGACGATGTGGAATTAGTTGAACCCGATTAAAGTTAATATTTTGGGTTGGAGGGTGTTAATGATTCGATTGCTTAGTAGGCCAAATTTAGTAAAAAGGGCATTGGTATTTCTTCTACGTGTATGTCTCATTTGTGATTCGTTGGAGGAGTTGTTGGATCATTTATTCTGGTACTGCCATGTTATAACAAGGGTGTGGGAATTGATTTTTATGTGGTCCCCCCACCCCACCATTTTGTTCACGCCAATGGTGATTATTACGTGATTGGATTTGAGTGGTTTGCATAAGCCAAGGAAGTTGTTGGTTCATTGTATCATTCTTACTACTTGATGAACAATTGAAGGAAGTTGTTGGTTCATTGTATCATTGTTATTTGGTGAACAATTTGAAGGTTTCGTAATGATACGGTTTTCGGTGGTAAGAAGTAGCAGAATGGAAGCATTTTTTTATAATATTGTTAATTTTTCCTATGTAGGATTGTGAATAGAAGTAGGGAGATTAAAGTTACTTGGATGGGTTAGTCACAAAACCCGTTTTTTTTTTTTTTTTTTTTTTTTTTTTTTTTTTTTTTTTGTAATTTTTCGGCTTTGTTAGCTTTTAACCAGCCATTTATAAAATTTCCCTGTTCGAAAAAATATATATATATGTTATAAATATATTATTATTTATTATGGTTATCAACTACAAAAATAGATTAGCTTTATCTCTAAGTTTTGTACTCCTATATATACCGCTATTATATCTCATTGTAAATTACACCTCAATCAATGAAATATTATATCCCTTCTCCCTATTATTTTCTTCTTCTTCTACTCTTATTATTTGCTATTGGGCCAGTTTCGCAACACATTATCAGCACAAAAGTGCTCTCTCCCCTAAACCCTAATAACCTTCCGTGATTTATCGTTCAACCAATCCATATCCATGAAGTCGTAGCCATTAAAGCTCCCACAAGTGATTTTTCATCTTTCATCGAAGTATATTAATCATTCAAAATATCTTACAAGTAAGTTTTATTTATTGTATTATTTATTGGTTTTGATTTGGGGTGATTGGTTAATCTTTTAATTGGATATTGAATATATTTAAAAGAAGCTTCGTATATCATAAAATAAATCTTTTCCAATAGAAATTAAAGATTGCAATATTGGTTTTGATTTGGTGTGGATCTACCGAACTACTTCCATGTTGCAGCTCCATCACAAACCTGGGAAAGGCTAGATATGGTTCACTGTAGGACCAGACCTCTGACAACCAATGTATAAAAAAAATTTAAGGTAAAAAAATATTAGTTTTATTAACTCGTAAGTTAAAATTGTGATGATAAATATGTTGCAAGTTATTTCCACACATAAAGAAAACGCACAGAGTCACAAAATAAGTATGAAACATCATAATTAATTAAAATATTTACTTTTAACAAATCTTGTAGTCGGATACTCGGATCTTGGTTGATATCAAAATCAGCCCAACAAATCAATTAAAAAAAACCAAAAAATCTGGTCTAAGGTTCAGCTGTGCCCAAAAGCCCAAATTAAACATAACTTTTGAACATAGTTCATCATCTATAGAATAAATTTCAAAATTCGTCCTTTATGTATGTCTAAAATATCAAAGTATGTCCTTTATCTTTAATAACCTCAGAAAACATCCTTAATGTTTGAAAAACCAATCAGGTTATGTCCTTTACCCTAAACCTTGTTTGTTTTCCCAGTTAAGTCAGGTCACATGTGAAGCACATGAGGACATTAATGTCATTTTACCTACCATCCTGTTATAAAAACCCTAAAACCCCACAGAGAGAGCCACATCCACCTCCCACCACCGCTACCATCGGACCTCACTCCCACTACCATCTCTCTTTCTATTGAAAGATTCACAAACAAAGTGAAAAAAAAGTCTCTGTTTCTAGTGAAAGATTCACATGTTAAGCCTGACAATCATCTCCTCCACCATTCCAAGTTCAATTTCCCTCGTTTCACCTCTATCAATCTCACCCCTAACCTGTTCCAAAACCACATTCTTTGATCTTTCACTCTTGAAATCGCTCGAACAATCCCTCAAAAGTCGAAGCAGTGATTTCGCGCTTGCTTTAGCATTTCACCTCGAACAATCCGGCGCGAGATGAGAGAGAGAGAACATCATCTTCGTCATCATCGGAGAACGGCCGGAGTAAGAACAACACCAGAACCGGAACCGGCGCCGTGTCTCTCTCTCTCTTTCTGCAGCTTTCTCTCTCCTCGATCTCTCTCGTTATGTCCCTATTTCTCTGTCGTTGCAGCCGTATGCCGCCACCACCATGGTGGCCGGCCGTTTAATCGCGTGAAAACATGGGGGTTTTGTGGTGGATTTAAGGTGAAGAAGGAGGGTGGTGGTGTGGTGTGAGTGTCTCGTCGGAGCAAGAACGGGCCGGCATAGTCGTCGGAGTCCAGCTCCGGTCGCCGGACAGGAGACGAGAGGGGAGAAGAAAGGGAAGTCACTGCTCATGAGGGTTTAGGTTTTGAAAGGGAACTCCGAGCGGAAATCAGCAGTCACGACGAAATCTTCGACGGACTTCGTGGAAGCAGGTGTAGTGGAGGCGGTTATTGACAGACTACCGGATTTTGAAAAATGCGACACCGGATTTTGCGGTGGTGGTGGTGGTGGTAGTAGAGAGAGAGAGCAGAGAGAAAGATGAGTGTGTGTGTTCTGTATGTATGTGTGGGTGGGTGTATATATATATTGGTAGGTAGAATGACATTAATGCCCTCATGTGCTTCACATGTGACCTGACTTAACTGGGAAAACAAACAAGGTTTAGGGTAAAGGACATAACCTGATTGGTTTTTCAAACATTAAGGATGTTTTCTGAGGTTATTAAAGATAAAGGAAATACTTTGATATTTTAGACATACATAAAGGACGAACTTTGAAATTTACTTCATCTATATGGCCCAACCCAATCTTTATGAGCTTTAGGTTTTAGGGATTCTATTGTACTACTCTATAATGTATATGTTAGATGAATGATATGGTTGAATCATAGATGCAAGTCATATTGTAATTCAAAGAATTTTAGGTTAACAGGTTTTTTTTATGATATTTTACTCTAGTAATTAAATAATTTTTTGAAATATTGTTTTAAGTATTTATAAGGAATTAAAGTTTTGTTTTATGTTTTCAACAAGAAATTAAGCATTTACAGTTACAAAGGAAAATTAGATATATAAACCCTACATAATATGTTATGGGATTTTGATTTATAAAATTCTTAGATTTTGAATTAAGTTTTTTTTTTGTTCGTAATAGTAGGTGAAACTGTCTATCGGCTATGTTACTGTGAATTTTTATTATATTAAGATGTAATTTTTACTTGGTCATTCAATATAACTATTTGATGAATTCAACCTTGATTAGTCCTCTTAATTATTTTCAGGTTTTCAATATATCTATTTTAATAAATTAAAGTCATTTTAACTTAGGTGTCATCCATACATAAACTCACCTATTATTTTGACACCTGTCACTCTCATATGCAACCTTCAACCCTTTTTTTAACACCTGTCATCCATATATATAAACTCTCATAAAATTTATTATGCCCGCCGGTACTTCATTCAACCTCTCTCTTCTCTATGTTCTCTCCATTGAAGCCTCAACCTCATTCTGCTTTCATCTTTCAATCAGAAACCCTAGCATTACACACCGCACATCAGATCCTCTTCCTTCATCCTATTGAAATTGACCGGTAATTCTTTTGGGTCGACAATTCCCTATCTTCAAGGTGAGTTTTAGGGTTTTGATTATGTATTTAGGGTTCATATGATTTAGGGTTCGATTTCGTATGATTTTATATGAAACATTCGTTTAGGGTCTGATTTTCATATGATTTAGGGTTCGTTTTCATATTAAACATTCGCAGATTTGGAATCAAGTGATGGAGTCGCAGATTATTGACAGCTAGGATTGCTTCTGCTACGTGTCACCAAAGTTACCTTCCTCCTATAAATATCTACAAGACTATCGCAATCTCCACTTAGCGTCGTTACACAAACAACAACAACAAGCCCTAAGGTATTCAATCGCTTCATTCATCTTATCATTAAATTATGTTTAGTTTCATTGATCAATCATGTTAAATAGTTGTTTCGATTCGATTTCATTGCTTATTACCGATTATTTATCTCTGATTTATTATATGTGTGTTCAATTGTGTCTACTATGTGAACTTGTATTGGTTTTTTTGTATATGTTGTGTTATTGTTTGAGGTTTTGTGTAAGTGATCATGTAGAAAGTCGTTTTGTGTATCTCGATTTGAATTCTGATGATATCTGTTTGTTATATTTGAATTGCTTATGCTTTTGACGGTTGAATTGTTCAGTAATTGTTGTTTAATGGAGGATTGATTGATTAGTTGGTGTTTAATTCTTTAGTCACCAGTAGCACACAAAATAAGCATTGATTATGATTTTGAAGTTGCTAGGTTTTTTTTTTTTTGTGATGAACTGAAGGTAATTTTGGACTTTGAAGTGTCAAGTGTGATTTTTTTTATTCATATGTTTCTTTGTTTAGAGATTTTTGGATAGAATAAGGGCGGTGGTGGTTGCATTTAATTTGGTTACATCATGAACTTGCTATGTTTGCAAAGTTCGAATTTGTTTGTGTTATTCAGTGTATTCAAGTAGTTAACATTAAATCATTAATAATCTTATTATGAGAGAGATGGATGTTTAGCATGATTGGCTTACTATGAACAAATTTGATTTAAGCATTCTGTATTGGCATGATCAATATGTTGACATGTTGAGTCATTGAATTCGAAATACTTATAAAATAGACTTGACGGTCGGAACGGATTGACTGGTCATTCACTAGGAGTTAGCTATAAGATTAACAAGATACAATGAACTATTTAAACCGGACTTGACGGTCGGAACGGATTTCTAACTTTTTATATTTTTCTTTACAAAATCTCATTTTTAAATCTATTTGTTACTCAAAACATTTCATTTATTTAAGTATTTATATGTTATTACAATGGCAAATTCACCCCAAAAATATAGTATTTTATAGTTTATATTTTAATAGATATATGTATACAATGAACTGTTCTCAATTTTCTATATTTAAGTCTATTAAAGACTTTAAATCACACATATACATATTTACAAATAAATCTGTATATATTCATATAAAGACCTACCCGTTTAACATGTTGTTTTAGTAAACATAGCTCTGACTTCATAATCAATGACCGTTTTACCCTTGGACCCTTTAAGAATCGCGTACATACGTCATAAGTGTAAATACTAAGTATTGTATTTAACCTTGACGTTTTTCTTTCTTGAATTTGGACCAGATACAACAACGGGTCCATAGCTCAGTGGTAGAGCAATTGACTGCAGATCAATAGGTCACCGGTTCAAACCCAGTTGGGCCCTTAATTTTTTATTTATTTTATTTTTTCTTGAGCTTATACCCTTTTTGTTTGACGTTAGACATTAGATCAAGCAGCCCATGCCAAAAGCTGCTTGATCTAATACGCATATTTCTACTTGTCAAGTGTCTGTTTCCATGTTACATTTTTCTTCCTTTTTTTCTTTGAATTTTTCACATTTTTTTGCTGCTTAAAAAGTTAAATATATATTTAATTATTATAAATCCATTCACATGTATATTATATGTAATAATCAAGAAAATCTTTTTGCATTCTTTTTTCTTCTTTGACTTGCAATAGTCCATATGCAATGAGATCACTATTTTACTCGCCGCTATTTTATCTATAGTTTTAACAATCCCGTTAGCAAGAGTTCAAGAACAATATCAAGATAAGTTAATGGCTGCTAAAGATGATCGAATGTGGAAAACTTCTGACTGTCTTAGAAATATGAGGATTTTGAAATCACAAGCATGGGAAGATAGGTATAAAGTACGATTAGAAGAAATGAGAAGTGTCGAGTTTAAAAGAAGACAGTTTCCTATTGTTGTATGCTTCGCCATGACGATAAATAAAAGTCAAGGTCAATCGTTATCCAAAGTAGGTCTTTTTCTTAGACAACCAGTATTTTCTCATGGTCAGCTTTACGTCGCTTTGTCTAGAGTTAAAAACAGAGATGGACTCATGATAAAGATGGTAAACTTACGAATACGACACTAAATGTTGTATAACAAAAAGTTTTTAGAGATTTGTAATTTGTATTTGTATCTATAGATTTCTTAGTTGTTATAGTAAATATGATATGTAATTATAAATAAAGAATTTGCAATTACGATATGTATTTATTTTTTATAACTTTCTATTTCAGTTTTTTATGTTACCCAACCCCGTGTACCACACAGGTTTTAACCTAGTATCTTTATATATTAAAACATATATTCTATCATACGAATATTTAACTAATAGTTGCTGTTCATTTTTACAAAAGTTTAGATATTATTTTCTTTTGTTCGACGAAAAGTTGAAACTTTAGGCCAACTATTTGATATGAAAATTGATTTGTCTCAACATGATTAGTGTAAAACTTTTAGTTAAAATTCAACTATGTCTTTCCATATCCATGCATATATGTGTAAGATTCAAGATGTATAATTCTGTATTGCCTTGAAAGAGATATCACATATTACATGAGATATACTTCCGATTGACTATACGTAAATTATATATATTTGGATGTTATTAATGAATATAATATCTTATCTTATCTCATAAAGTCTTAATATAACTTGTTTAATACAGTGACGTCTTATAATGTCGTAAATTATTTTACTTTGTGTACATCTTCTATTCTATATGTTATGTGCATTATATAGATAGTATTTAATGGAACAATTAAAACAAAGTTGTGGTTTACTATCAATCTTATGTAAGAGCATAGATACGCTTCGACATGACACACGAAGTGTCATACTCCTTAATGCTCATTCAAGTTATAAAAGTTGTAAGATGTTAGACCAATAAATCTTACATGATCTGGACATTGAAATACTTCTTAGTGATGTTATGTGAAAAGAAGTTTATTTATTATGAAAACTTGATAAAAGTTTTTCCATTTGTGTAAGACCCTAACACGTAATTGACAAAAAGTCGCAGCGGAAATTCATGCCATAGAATTTATTTCCTTATAAATACCTTGACCTTCTCAAAAGTTCATTTTAACATAACCCTCTAACATAAAGCCATCAATCGACTCATTTACTAAATAAAAACATAACCTAGGTTTACTATATTACATACACCAACGTCCCCGTACAATCTATCTTGCGACCCGGTCCTCGATCTCCATTCCTTGATGATCCTCCGTGACCCGATCAACCTGCGCTCACCACATACATTCATAACGTTAGCACATATTATAAACATAAATAAGTTTCCTTCTTGTTGACTTTTCATTTCATTATCTCTTTTCATTCCAGCTATCCATCACATTATACAATCCGCGGCGACACTTCCTTATTGTACCTGCAATACACTTCGTTCACAAGGCACGTTATTATTATCGTCAATACTCAATCTCATTGAATACATGCGTACATACTTTCATATATACTCGCATATATGCATACGTTCAGACATAACCACTTGCATATATGTACATACACATACTGCCTACATACACACCTACATACATACATACATACATACATATATTCATATCTTCACGTGTGCCTACATACGTGCATACGCTCATATATATCTACTTGCATACATACAAACATACATTCAATCATACATACAACTAATAATCATACATACATACATACATACCTTCATACGTATCTACATCTCCTAAAACATAAAATAAGTTGATCATACTTAGCTTACAGGCGTTTAAAAATGCATTTAAACGAGTTCATGGAACAAAACAACAAAATAAACAATTTTCGGAATCAGGGGGGCTAGACGCTACACCTAGCCCCTTTTTTGACAGCAAGTTGCTTAATTGTTGCTGCAAAATTCCCAGCCAACCCAAGTTTCACGAAAACGGACATAACTCATTTGTTTTTTATCCGTTTTACCCGATTCTTTTTCCTACGTGATCATAATTTAATTCTCCATCACATGGAGTTAACATCCGACATCCGGATTAAAAAAATTCTGAACTCTTAAGCTATCGACTTATTACCTTTTTACAAAGTTTTGGCCCGTTCATGCATTTATCAAAATAATCTGATTATTTGACCTCGATTCCTCATGAACCTTATAATTTCAACGTTGTTTATCATAAAGGATTGAATTCTTGGATGTCTTGCATCCTCTTAACACATTTTCTCTCAAAAGCTTATTTTGACCCGTTATGGGTATTTACGCATTAAATGGTCTATGACATACAAAACCATACCCTTCGCTTTTTAAACTTAACCAAAACATTACTCTAATCGAATAGCTTGTTTCCCAATGACTTTTAAGGTCGTTTGCCCGATATACCTATCAAGGGCGTTTTTGTCAACTTTGCTCCATCCTTTACAACAAAGGACTTCATTGCATATTTAACCAATCCTACTACTTAACTATAACTCTAATCATACATACCTTACTCGAGTCAAAGCTATGACCCATTTTAATACTTCATCCACTAAGTTGTTAGTTAATAACAACGCAAATCCTTTCGCTATTCGCCCTGTGAATTCATAGTACTTCACAATAAAATCATTAGTCGACATCGTCAAATGGTAATGTCTTCACCATTTGACCCGTTAAGTCTAAATGTCCATTTTATCCTTGTGGGACTTTAGTTAGTCATTATCCCATCCATGTAACTTATTCCTTCGTTAACTCGTAACCAAAATCGCCATAATACCTTTTTTACCCTTTTTGACCATCAAACTTAGTTTCTTAACATAATCACATGTTCAGACCCATATCAAAACTTGTCGGAACATCATAATTCACATATTTACTTACCATGTTCATAATCTATACATTAAATAGATATTCTACCAAAAAGGGGTGTAAGCTTTACTTACCTAGCATCCGAATATGCTTCCCGTGCGCATTAGTCCCGTTTGACCCGCTTCTTTCCCAAGCTTCCATGTCGCTTATCAAGCATCAACTATCATACATCATTCTCAAGATAGTTAGCTTATTCATTATACATCACGACCCTTTCATCACGTGGGTCTTATATCAAAATCATCATTCGACCTCATAACATACTAATCTATCAAATCTTATCCGATTTCTTCAACATTCACATGCATATATGATTTCAAACATTATTAACATACGCAAATCATCATTTCCATCATGTTATACAAAACCCACTTCATCACTACTTTGTTAATCTTAATTACCTCATATTTCATCATACATTTGGTGTTTATACTACCTCCTAAGCATAGGGTACAACTAATTCATGCATATTCTTCTAACCTCATACATAATTCATCAAATTCCTCCTTCTAATCAACAAAAATCATTCATGCATAAACATCAAACATACTAGTATCACATTTTATTCAATTCATCTAACAACAATTCATCATATATGTCAAAATACATCGATAATAGGCAAGAATTTGGACATGGATGATTTACCCATGTCATCATCTTCATCATAACAAACGGGTTTCACCCTTAAACATCAAATTAACCTAAACCATGCATAATCCATGTTCTATATGATGATTCTAACACACACCCATTCTCAATTTCATACAAATTCGCAATTTACATCATAACCCACTTCGTGAAAGATCACCAATCTAAATTTTAAGACATACCTTATGATCTCCTCATGAAGGTGATCATTAATCCATATTTCTTCTTGATTTTGAGCTACAATTAACCCTTCAATTTGGTGATCTTCATGGTTAGGTTTTGTGAGCTTTCATGGAGCTCCTGGCTCCTTCTCGAACACACACGATGTGTGTGTTTATGTGTGTGTTGAGTTCTTTTAATTTGGTAATTCATCTTTCATTTTGTCCCACTTTAGACCCTCGTGTTTGCCACTAAAACATATTTGGCACAACTCTTGTCTTTTAATACTTTTAACCACACACTTAACTAGGTTAAATACCCTAGTTATTTATTTCATGCTAGGTCATATAGGAACATACGACAATTATAAACATTCGGGTTTTGGGGTGTTACAAGTCTACCCCCCTTAAACAAGGTTTCGTCCCCGAAACCTTTCTCACTTCCATTTACACATACACATATCTATGTTTGACTTCACGGTCACATCATAATTATAAGCAATCATCCTATCTCAATTCATAAGTATTTATACAATTGACTTCTTCCTAACAAGTCTATACTTTCCATGCCATACTTCCACGTAACCTACTCATTTCCTTGACCGGTTAGTAACAGTTCAATGTACATATACATTCAAACCTATAATAATGCTTACTTTCATATGATCTGTTTATAACCGGTCTAATACATTCATCTCATCCTTTAAGATCACATTCTATACATATATTACATAATATTTAATTTTGCTTCGTTATCGCAACGAAGTTACTATTTCATTGTCGTGCATTCGTACTTAACTCCAAAGTTAACATCATTATACGTTCTCTATAGTTATTTGTACTATGCGTACCTTTACGTTACCTTTGAATCATTTCATTCATTTCACATTACTATTGCTTTCACTTCATGCACTACTTAATTTACATAAGTAAATGTGTCGTACTAGTTCATCATACGAGAGTTTAATCAATATGCAAAACTTCCACTCAAAACTTTTGAGATTCACTTTTTAATGACATAATTTTCTTCTTATGTTGACTATTAATAGTCAAACATCACATACCATACCATTCCTATCCTAACATTCATTTCGTAGGTCATTTTCAATTTACTAATTCATACCTATCCAGCATGAGTTAAAACATTTTACTTACCTCTATTTCGTTTCATACTTCAGCAATCCGTAAACCAGATCGATATGCTCCTCCAGGAGTACTAACCGTGCCAGGCCAGATTTCATTTATCCTTGTAATGAACTTCCACGAGTGTACACTCTTTCACCAATTCGATTGGTTTCATCATATTAAGAGTTCTACCATTAATATCTACAAAGTCGGTGGTTAGCACATTTCATTCAAACATTCATTATACTAGGTGATTACTCACCTATAATCCCTTCTACGTTTTCATATGTACATGCTATAACCTATCACACATTCCATTTATTACATGCAAATCTTTCATTCTATTAATCATTTCGCCAACTTCCTACAGTTTGACTTTTCAAGGTCAAATGGCATTTCTTACTTATCGTAAATGTATTGAAGTGCATGCCCGTACTTCTTTCCTTTCATTCTTACTTGCAAAAACATTCATTACATTATTTCGGTGTTCTTAACAAAACTTATCCTTCTTGCTCATACTTAAATCATTGTCCGGGTCGTAGCCCGTCATTTATTATGACTCCTAAGAGTCGATTACTAACACATTTAACACATGACTTGTTCAAAACTTCTTCCTTTCGTTTTAAAATTTAGGTTTGCGTGCCAATTACGATCGTTCTTTCATTCAGTTACTTTACATTTACTCATATGACTCGTTTGACGCAACCAAGGTCAAACTATCGGCACATTCTGATGTGGGCTTATTTCATCCTTTTTATATTTTTAAATCCGTCCCGCGGATTCAAATGTAACATCCATACCTTTCATTACTTCTATGTTTCGAATCCGTCCAACGGTTCCAAATGTACCATTCATACCTTTTCTCCCTTCTATAATTTGAATCAATCTCACGGATTGAAACATATCATTCACATCTTTCATTCCTTACATGTGTTGAATCCCTCTCGCGGATTCAAACATATCATTTCTACATTTCATTTCCTTGAATCCGTTTTGCGGATTCAAACATTCCATTCATTCCTTGAATCCGTCTCGCGGATTCAAACATTCCATTCATATCTCGTTGATCCGTACTTACTTACGGATTCCGCATTCTCCATTCTTATCGTTCATACTTTTCATTCTTACATAGTACCCTCGATTTCCTGAGAGTCTCACTACCCATTTCTCCTGCACGTCCACCCATTACCCAATTCTAACCGACATACCTGCGATAATTACCACGGTCTCACGAACGTCATATGCTTCTTGCGTACTGGCCCGGTGCGCAATTCACATACTAGTTCGTGCCTTCATGTAATCATCGCCTTATGTCCGAAGTAGTGGGTCTCAGTTCGTGCAACATTTTTAAAATCTTACCAAGACAGTATCGTTGTCTTCCGTTTAATACTTACCCTCCCAAGGAGATTTCTTCCTTTTTCTTTTTACACCGGTACTCATACATATTAATATTGTGTACCTGGGGTCCATTTGTCTATTTGCATCCTTGCCTGCCTTAGCATCCATCTTAGACTGCATTCATGGATCATCCTCTTCAAACTTTTAAGCTTACCTTGCACATACAAAACCGTTAGTTTCTTCATATGAATGCCTACAAACACGCTTTCATTCCATTTCTACCTTTAGATCTTGATCGAGTCATGGATTGTACGGGTTCTGTCACACCCCCAAAATCCACCTGCGGAATACCACCGCTTGGAGGCGTGACTGACCAGGATCCAGCCACCAATCATATTGAACAAGCATACAAGTAGTTATAAAATCCAACCAATACAATTGGTGTCCAAACAAAACATAGTTTAAGTTGCAAGCGGAAGCATAACGTTTAAAACCAAAACATAAGTTTAATTGTTTCAAGGTTTAACATGGCACACAGCTGTCCATGTCCCACAACGACCCTCTTCCATGCAAGCTCCAGCTAAGTACCTAAAGACCTGCAAAGCATGTAGTAACGAGTCAACAACAAGTTGAGTGAGTTCACAGTTGGGTGTTCGTTTTAAGTTGTTTCGAAAACAGTTTCCTTTATCTGGCATCCTGCCGTGGGGGTTACCCCATAGTTGAAAACGTGACTTGTTTATTCCCGGTTATTCTTGCAATCCAGCCGTGGGGGCTACCCCGTGTTAGTTATCTGGCATTTCGGCCGTGGGGGCTACCCCGTGTTAGTTATCTGGCATTTCGGCCGTGGGGGCTACCCCATGTATACACTAGACTCGTTACCATATCGACTGCTGACTGTAGTCATGTTTATGTGCCCTGAAACTATCAATGTCTATCAGCATTGACGTGCCCCAGATCAATTAGTTCACGCCCGTCCTCTATGGCACGGTGTGAGGTTTGTCAGACCTAAATAGCGCTATCTAACTAATGACCCGCTCGCCATTGGCCTGGCGATTAAGTCGATATAAAAAGGAGGGACTTCGTGATAGAGTTCTGGTCTAGTACGAGTTATCTGTCCATGAGGACGAGGAATTACATTCCTGAACCAATGTTGTCCTACCCAAGAAGGACGAGGAACCCATGTTCCTTAACCCCAATTCCCGACCCCTGGGAATCCCATGCTTTGTAGAGGGTGTGAACTCACCTTGGTTTGCTCGGCAGATACACAGAAAGGTCAATCAAGTTGTAAGTGGTCAACTACGTCCTAACATAGATATCATTCATGTCAGGTTCATATCCAAGTAGTGCGCGTATGTTCTACACATATTGTACACAAGTAACAATCATGGCATACATGTCTAGCATGGCAGTTCAACAACAGTTCCTAACAAGTTCCACAGTAACATTCACGTAACAACCAAAGTCCAAGTGTGCGGCCCAACAACTTAGGCCCATGGCAGTGAGCAAGTCCAAACAGCGTGCACATGTATATGGTCTCGAGTCGAGACTGTGCGGTCTCTAGTCGAGACTGTGCGGTCTCGAGTTGTAGCCTATAAATTCTCGAGTCGCAACTGAGTAGGTCTCGGGTCATGCATGTATTGGTCTCGAGTCGCAACCGGACTCGCAATCATGGTCTCGAGTCATGATGCTTATGTGCTGATAAAGCATGGTCTCGAGTCGAGACTAGGGGTTCTCAACTCGAAACCTGCGTCGCAACCGTGTTCTCGAGCTGTCACATATAAGGTCTCGAGTTGCAACCGTGTTCTCGAGCTGTCATATATAAGGTCTCGAGTCGAGACAGAAAGGTCTCGACAGGCACACCTGCTAAATGTCAGTGCATGTACTAACCAATAGAATTTGGATTTCATGATTTGGTGTACTATCCAATGACGTTTCACAAACATGTTTATTTGTCTAACAATCAACTAAAATGGATCAAACAACTAGTTTTCAAATATTCAAGACACCTTCATATCATATTCATGTAGTTCTTCATGTATTCAAGTCATTCATCATGATCATTCAAACTTGTTCATCATCTTTTAGGGTTTTTAGCATCAATCAAAATCATAATATGAACATCAATCAAAACACTTGAACATACTCATCTAAGGGTTTCAATAATCACATAATACATTAAAAATTGTCTCTACACTAATCCGATTTCCACATACATGTAGCCGGTTTAACAAGCATTTGGTTCTTAGCACAAGAGTGTACAATCCGATTATCATGGCACTATCTAATACACATATGCAAGCCGATTTCATGAACATCAACAATTAATGGTTTAAATCACATTTAGACACAAGATATCATTAGTTCATCATGCAATATATCCGAAATCAAGACATGTTAGCCGAATAACAACATCATACACATCCGATTCACAAGAACATCATCATTCATACAACTAATCTAGTTAAACCATGTGCATTCATAGCATCTAACAACAAGCATCATAAACACTAACCGGTTGATGAAGAGTGTGTGAAGGAGAGTAGGTTCGTTGTCCAAAGGTTCCGAGTGAAGAATACAAGCAAATCCGGGAGCTCGTCTTGCTACCCTTGATCCGACACAAGAGGAGAAGGTGATGTTGCTAGGGTTTTAGTGAGAGGGAATGTAGGAGTGTGTATGTAGGAGGGTGTGTGTGTTGTCCAAAGATGGTAGTGTTGGCTAACAACAAGGTTATATACTTGATCTAAATTGGTGCACCCTAGTGTGCTTCGGGTGGATTAAATGAGGTGTACGGCCCAACTGTTTCCTATTCACTCGAGACCGCATGGTCTCGAGTCGGGTCCTTGTGTCTCGGGTCATATAAATACACACATATATACCAGCACGACACATAAACATAACACATAATCACATAGGATGTTCACTTATATCATTAGACCAACAAGTTAACTAGTCACATAACGTTTCAAGCATGTTACACCAAGATACAACGAAAGGTTCTAAATTTCGAGTTGTCACATCATCCCCAAGTTGAAAGAAATTTCGTCCCGAAATTTTTTAAGCACTCACTGAGGAAGCTAGTTAAGTTGTATGGTTTTCCTGGTTTTCCTGGGGTGTCACATCCACCCCCCGTTGATCTGGAATTTTGTCCCGAAATTCCGTAGCTTCGGCCTCAGTAGTGGTTGTACTGTTTGCGAACAGTTGGGGATACTTTTGTTTCATCCGATCTTCGCGTTCCCAGGTGAACTCTGGGCCGCGACGTGAGTTCCAACGAACTCGAACGAGAGGTATTCTAGTGCTCTTGAGGACCTTAACATCCCGGTCCGTGATTTCAACGGGTTCCTCGACGAATCGTAACTGCGCGTCGATGGTGAGTTCCTTCAGAGGAACTATGTGGGTCTCATCTGACAGACAATTCTTCAGATTCGACACGTGGAAAAGGTTGTGAACTGCACCGAGTTCTGCTGGTAAGTTCAGTCTGTAGGCCACCTTGCCTATTTTCTCGATGATTTCAAAAGGTCCGACGTATCGTGGGTTAAGTTTGCTCCGTTTACCAAAATGAACCACACCTTTCCAGGGTGAAACTTTGAGTAGTACCCGCTCCCCAACCTGGAGCTCAAGTGGTTTCCTGCCCTTATCGGCGTAGACTTTCTGACGGTCACGAGCTGCCGCCATGCGTTGTCGAATTTGAGCAATTCGTTCAGTTGTGTCTACCACATGTTCTGGGCCAGTGATCTGACTATCCCCCACCTCTGCCCAGCAAAGAGGTGACCGGCATTTACGCCCGTACAATGCCTCAAACGGAGCAGCTTTAATGCTGGTGTGGTAGCTGTTATTGTACGAGAATTCCACAAGTGGCAGATGCTTTTCCCAGCTGTTGCCAAAGTCGATTACACATGCACGAAGCATGTCTTCTAAGGTTTGAATAGTGCGCTCGGACTGCCCGTCCGTCTGAGGGTGATACGCTGTGCTCATGTCTAATCGTGAGCCAAAGGATTTGTGCATTGCCTGCCACAGTTCTGAAGTAAAACGTGCATCTCGATCCGAGATGATAGAGGTGGGCACCCCGTGCCTCGAAACAACTTCCTTGAGGTATACTTCTACAAGAGTTGAGAATTGATCCGTTTCTTTGATGGCCACGAAGTGCGCAGACTTTGTGAGTCGATCCACGATCACCCAAATAGTATCATTTCCGCGCTGGGATCTAGGCAGGCCAGTAATGAAATCCATGGAAATTTGCTCCCATTTCCATTGAGGTATCTCTGGTTGCTGGAGTAGGCCTGAGGGTTTCTGGTATTCTGTCTTGACTCTCGCACAAGTCAAACACTTGCTGACGTAAGTTGCTATGTGGGCCTTCATGCTAGGCCACCAATACGTAGTTTTGATATCGTGGTACATCTTATCCGAACCAGGGTGTACCGAGTAGCGAGACTTGTGTGCCTCGTCCATCACAAGCTCTCGTAGGTTGCCATAGAGTGGGACCCAAATGTGTCCCGTTACGTAGTAAGCACCGTCTTCCTTTTGTTCTAAGCGTTGTCTTGAGCCGCGTAGGGCTTCAGCCCTGACGTTTTCTGGTTTCAATGCCTCTACTTGAGCGTCTCTTATTTGGGAAGGAAGACTGGAATGTATAGTGAGCTGTAAGGCTCGTACGCGCTTAGGCGCAGTGTCCTTTCGACTAAGGGCATCGGCCACAACATTGGCTTTGCCAGGATGGTACCTGATTGCACATTCGTAATCGTTCAACAACTCGACCCATCGTCGTTGACGCATGTTTAGCTCCTTTTGCTTGAAGATGTGCTCGAGACTCCTGTGATCGGTGTAAATGGTGCACTTGGTGCCGTACAGGTAATGTCGCCATATCTTAAGTGCAAAAACAACATCTCCCAGCTCTAAATCATGTCTAGTGTAGTTCTTTTCATGAACTTTAAGTTGGCGTGAGGCGTAAGCTATGACTTTGTCCCGTTGCATCAGTACACAACCAAGTCCCTGAATTGATGCGTCGCAGTAGACCACGAAGTCGTCTGTGCCCTCTGGCAAGGAAAGGATAGGTGCTCTGCAAAGTATATCCTTTAGATGCTGAAATGCTAATTCCTGTGCATTTCCCCATCGATAAACAACGCCTTTCTGCGTTACTGAGGTGAGAGGCTGTGCAATCTTGGAAAAATCCTTAATGAACCTCCTGTAGTAACCTGCCAAACCCAAGAATTGGCGAATTTCCTTTGGTGTACGAGGTGCAGGCCAGTTCTTAATCGAGTCTACTTTGGATGGATCAACGTGAATCCCATCTTTGTTCACCACGTGGCCTAAGAAATGGACTTCACGAAGCCAGAAGTCACATTTTGAAAACTTGGCGTAGAGTTGTTCTGTTCGAAGAAGTTCCAAAATACGTCGTAGATGCTGCTCGTGTTCCTCCTGACTCTTGGAATAGATCAGGATGTCATCGATGAAGACTATAACGAACTTGTCCAGGTAAGGCTTGCACACTCGATTCATCAAGTCCATGAAAACCGCAGGTGCGTTTGTCAGCCCAAAAGGCATGACTAAAAACTTATAGTGTCCATATCGAGTTCTAAAGGCTGTTTTGGAGACGTCCTCCTCTCGGACTCTCAGCTGGTGATATCCTGATCTCAAATCAATCTTTGAATAGTAGCTCGACCCTTGCAGCTGGTCGAACAAGTCATCAATACGCGAAAGAGGATAAGGATTCTTCACCGTCACCTTGTTGAGTTCACGGTAGTCGATGCACATTCTGAAGGTACCATCTTTCTTCTTCACAAACAGAACTAGAGCTCCCCAAGGCGATGAGCTAGGACGAATAAAACCCTTATCCAAGAGTTCTTGCAGTTGCATAGAGAGTTCTTCCAACTCTGATGGGGCTAACCGATAAGGTGCACGAGCTATAGGCGCAGCTCCAGGAGCTAGTTCAATCTGAAACTCGACCTGGCGATGAGGCGGAAGACCAGGTAATTCCTCAGGAAATACCTCAGGATAGTCGCGTACAATTGGAAAATCTTCTATCTTCTTCTCTGTCTCCGAGGTGTCAGTAACGAGAGCCAAAATGGTAGTGTGGCCCTTCCGTAAGCACTTCTGGGCCTTAAGGAGAGAGATGATGTTCTCAACAGCACCCCTCTTGTCGCCGCGAATCATGAGAGGTTCATTACTGGAACTAGAAATACGAACGATCTTCTCGTTGCAAAGGATCTCTGCTCGGTGTTGGGATAACCAATCCATCCCAATGACAACGTCGAAACTACCCAAGACGATAGGAATAAGGTTGATAGAGAAGGTCTGGTTAGCAAGAACAAGTTTACAACCCTTGACTACGTGTGTGGCCTCTAAACTCTTACCGTTTGCTAGCTCTACAGTGTGCTTGTTGTTCAAAGGTGTTGGGGTACGCTTAAGCATTCGACTAACTTCTAGTGACACGTAGCTAGTATCGGCACCCGAATCAAATAAAACTGTAACATAAAAGTCATCGAGAAGGAACTTACCCGCCACAACATTGGGGTCATTCCTTGCTTCGCCTTGGCCAATCACGAACGCCCGCCCCCTGGCACCATTGTTGTTGTTGTTCCCATTGTTACCATTCCCCTGATTGTTGTTATTGTTGTTGTTGTTGTTCTGGTTCCTGTTCAGTTGGGGACAATCTCTCTTGAAGTGGCCTTCAGCTCCACACTGAAAGCACCCTTTGTTATCACCTTGCTGCTGCTGACGTTGGTTCTGTTGAGCTTGCTGTCGATTCTGATTGGCGGGATATAAGCTCCTGCAATCCTTTGCAGTGTGACCTGGCTTGTTGCACCGATGACAGTTACCCCTGGTGCATGGCCCGCTGTGGTGCAGGCTGCAGCGATTGCATTTGGGGTGATTCCCTTTGTACCCACCATGGCTTTGACCACCAGATGACTGTTGACTAGGGCTCTTGTAGTCATCAGTCTTTCTCTGCTGAGACTGGGACTGAACAGAAGTTGAACCCTTACTTGAAGCTCCATCCTATTTCCGTTTGTTGTCGTTAAGAGCACCTGAAGTAGTTGTAGCACCTATGCGCTTTGGTAACCTTTTCTGCTCCACCGCCTGATCCGTGAGACAGTGAGCCAACTGAACAACTTGCTGGATGGTGGCGAGGTTAGCTGAAGTCACATGACTTTGGATCTCTGGCACTAAGCCCTTGAGAAAGAGTTCAATACGCTTAATTGGAGGGTCCACCATAGTAGGACACAGTAATGCAAGCTCATTCGACCTCTTAGTATACGCCTCAATTTCTGACCCCGTCATCTTGAGGTTGAAGAACTCGACTTCCAGCTTATGAATGTCATCACGACTGCAGTATTCCTCCTTGATCATCTCTTTAAAGTTTTCCCATGGGGTGGCGTTGGCAGCTACAGCTCCTTCAGTGCCGCTAAAAGTAGTGGGTCGGCAGTCCATAAAAGTTTTAAAAGTGCACACAGGTGGCTGAGCATGTTGACCTCCTGCGTGTGCAGCTGCAAGTGCCGCAGCAACTCATTCGTTAATCAGAGCTGTCAACTGGGCTTGTGTCAGGTTAACGCGTCCAGACATGATCTTCATATCAAGAGGAACGTGAGTGAGAGAGGTTCGCGAAAGTGCGATGACAGAAGAGAGTAAGCACACACGTTTTCAAGCAACAGTAGTTATACTAACCAAGCATACCATGAGCAATGTACTATGTAACTAGCAAGTAGGCAATATGTACATAGATTATATCGCCTAGAATGTCGAGCCTTGCATGTGGAGTGAAGCATCGTTGTGGATCGTAGAGCACTGTACCGGTTTTAGTCTGATTTTAATAAAACTTTTTCCCCTTATTAAAACCAAGTTCACTATAACCAATGGCTCTGATACCAATCTGTCACACCCCCAAAATCCACCTACGAAATACCACCGCTTGGAGGTGTGACTGACCAGGATCCAGCCACCAATCATATTGAACAAGCATACAAGTAGTTATAAAATCCAACCAATACAATTGGTGTCCAAACAAAACATAGTTTAAGTTGCAAGCGGAAGCATAACGTTTAAAACCAAAACATAAGTTTAATTGTTTCAAGGTTTAACATGGCACACAGCTGTCCATGTCCCACAACGACCCTCTTCCATGCAAGCTCCAGCTAAGTACCTAAAGACCTGCAAAGCATGTAGTAACGAGTCAACAACAAGTTGAGTGAGTTCACAGTTGGGTGTTCGTTTTAAGTTGTTTCGAAAACAGTTTCCTTTATCTGGCATCCTGCCGTGGGGGTTACCCCATAGTTGAAAACGTGACTTGTTTATTCCCGGTTATTCTGGCAATCCAGCCGTGGGGGCTACCCCGTGTTAGTTATCTGGCATTTCGGCCGTGGGGGCTACCCCATGTATACACTAGACTCGTTACCATATCGACTGCTGACTGTAGTCATGTTTATGTGCCCTGAAACTGTCAATGTCTATCAGCATTGACGTTCCCCAGATCCATTAGTTCACGCCCGTCCTCTGCGGCACGGTGTGAGGTTTGTCAGACCTAAATAACGCTATCTAACTAATGACCTGCTCGCCATTGGCCCGGCGATTAAGTCGATATAAAAAGGAGGGACTTCGTGATAGAGTTTTGGTCTAGTACGAGTTATCTGTCCATGAGGACGAGGAATTACATTCCTGAACCAATGCTGTCCTACCCAAGAAGGACGAGGAACCCATGTTCCTTAACCCCAATTCCCGACCCCTGGGAATCCCATGCTTTGTAGAGGGTGTGAACGCACCTTGGTTTGCTCGGCAGATACACAGAAAGGTCAATCAAGTTGTAAGTGGTCAACTACGTCCTAACATAGATACCATTCATGCCGGGTTCATATCCAAGTAGTGTGCGTATGTTCTACACGTATTGTACACAAGTAACAATCATGGCATACATGTCTAGCATGGCAGTTCAACAACAGTTCGTAACAAGTTCCACAGTAACATTCACGTAACAACCAAAGTCCAAGTGTGCGGCCCAACAACTTAGGCCCATGGCAATGTGCAAGTCCAAATAGCGTGCACATGTATATGGTCTCGAGTCGAGACTGTGCGGTCTCGAGTTGTAGCCTACAAATTCTCGAGTCGCAACTGAGGAGGTCTCGGGTCATGCATGTATTGGTCTCGAGTCGCAACCGGACTCGCAATCATGGTCTCGAGTCATGATGCTTATGTGCTGATAAAGCATGGTCTCGAGTCGAGACTAGGGGTTCTCGACTCGCAACCTGCGTTGCAACCGTGTTCTCGAGCTGTCACATATAAGGCCTCGAGTCGCAACCGTGTTCTCGAGCTGTCACATATACGGTCTCGAGTCGAGACAGAAAGGTCTCGACAGGCACACCTGCTAAATGTCAGCGCATGTACTAACCAATAGAATTTGGATTTCATGATTTGGTGTACTATCCAATGAGGTTTCACAAACATGTTTATTTGTCTAACAATCAACTAAAATGGATCAAACAACTAGTTTTCAAATATTCAAGACACCTTCATATCATATTCATGTAGTTCTTCATGTATTCAAGTCATTCATCGTGATCATTCAAACTTGTTCATCATCTTTTAGGGTTTTTAGCATCAATCAAAATCATAATATGAACATCAATCAAAACACTTGAACATACTCATCTAAGGGTTTCAATCATCACATAATACTTTAAAAATTGTCTCTACACTAATCCGATTTCCACATACATGTAGCCGGTTTAACAAGCATTCGGTTCTTAGCACAAGACTGTACAATCCGATTATCATGGCACTATCTAATACACATATGCAAGCCGATTTCATAAACATCAACAATTAATGGTTTAAATCACATTTAGACACAAGATATCATTAGTTCATCATGCAATATATCCGAAATCAAGACATGTTAGCCGAATAACATCATCATACACATCCGATTCACAAGAACATCATCATTCGTACAACTATTCTAGTTAAACCATGTTCATTCATAACATCTAACAACAAGCATCATAAACACTAATCGGTTGATGAGGAGTGTGTGAAGGAGAGTAGGTTCGTTGTCCAAAGGTTCCGAGTGAAGAATACAAGCAAATCCGGGAGCTCGTCTTGCTACCCTTGATCCGACACAAGAGGAGAAGGTGCTGTTGCTAGGGTTTTAGTGAGAGGGAATGTAGGAGTGTGTATGTAGGAGGGTGTGTGTGTTGTCCAAAGATGGTAGTGTTGGCTAACAACAAGGTTATATACTTGATCTAAATTGGTGCACCCTAGTGGGCTTCGGGTGGATTAAATGAGGTGTACGGCCCAACCGGCCCAACTGTTTCCTATTCACTCGAGACCGCATGGTCTCGAGTCGGGTCCTTGTGTCTCGGGTCATATAAATACACACATACATACCAGCACGACACATAAACATAACACATAATCACATAGGATGTTCACTTATATCATTACACCAACAAGTTAACTAGTCACATAATGTTTCAAGCATGTTACACCAACATACAACGAAAGGTTCTAAATTTCGAGTTGTCACAGGTTCCTTATCACAAGAGCACACAGGTTTGATTTCAAGTATTTATCTTCTCGTACTTGATTCACTCAAACCAGGGCTCTGATACCAACTTGTAAGACCCTAACACGTAATTGACAAAAAGTCGCAGCGGAAATTGATGCCATAAAATTTCTTTCCTTATAAATACCTTGACCTTCTCAAAAGTTAATTTTAACATAACCCTCTCACATAAAGCCATCAATCGACTCATTCACTAAATAAAAACATAACCTAGGTTTACTATATTACATACACCAACGTCCCCGTACAATCTATCTTGCGACTCGGTCCTCGATCTCCATTCCTTGATGATCCTCCGTGACCCGATCAACCTGCGCTCACCACACACATTCATAAAGTTAGCACACATTATAAAAATAAATATGTTTCCTTCCTGTTAACGTTTCATTTCATTATCTCTTTTCATTCCAGCTTTCCATCACATTATACAATCCGTGGCGAGACTTCCTTATTGTACCTGCAATACACTTCGTTCACAAGGCACACTATTATTATCGTCAATACTCAATCTCATTGAATACATGCGTACATACTTTCATATATACTCGCATATATGCATACGTTCGCACATAACCACTCGCATACATGTACATACACACATCCGACATCCGGATTAACAAAATTCTGAACTTTTAAGCTATCGACTTATTACCTTTTTACAAAGTTTTGACCCGTTCATGCATTTATCAAAATAATCTGATTATTTGACCTCGATTCCTCATGAACCGTATGATTTCAACGTTGTTTATCATAAAGGATTGAATTCTTGGATGTCTTGCATCCTCTTAACACATTTTCGCTAAAAAGCTTATTTTGACCCGTTATGGGTATTTACGCATTAAATGGTCTATGACATACAAAACCATACCCTTCGCTTTTAAACTTGACCAAAACATTACTCTAATCGAATAGCTTGTTTCCAAATAACTTTTAAGGTCATTTGCCCGATATACCTATTAAAGGGGTTTTTGACAACTTTGCTCCATCCTTTACAACAAAGGACTTCATTGCATATTTAACCAATCCTACTACTTAACTATAACTCTAGTCACACATACCTTGCTCGAGTTAAAGCTATGACCCGTTTTAATACTTCATCCACTAAGTTGCTAGTTAATAACAACGCAAATCCTTTCGCTATTCACCCTGTGAATTCATAGTACTTGACAATAAAATCATTAGTCGACATCGTCAAATGGTAATGTCTTCACCATTTGACCCGTTAAGTCTAAATGTCCATTTTATCCTTGTAGGACTTTAGTTAGTCATTATCCCATCCATGTAACTTATTCCTTCGTTAACTCGTAACCAAACTCACCATAATACCCTTTTTACCCTTTTTGACTATCAAACTTAGTTTCTTAACATAATCACATGTTCCGACCCATATCAAAACTTGTCGGAACATCATAATTGACATATTTACTTACCATGTTCGAAATCTATACATTAAATAGATATTCTACCAAAAAGGGGTGTAAGCTTTACTTACATAGCATCCGAATATGCTTCCCGTGCGCATTAGTCCCGTTTGACCCGCTTCTTTCCCAAGCTTCCATGTCGCTTATGTAGGATCGTTTGCACGACCAAAACGAGTCGTTCAGAAGAGTTCTAATCAATACGAGAGGCGGAAACAAACGTATCGACTTTGAATCAACTTGATTTACACTCAGAATCACTTTAATTGTCTTGTATACTGATTTGACACGATTACAGATCAAACGACACGTCAGCAGCACTTCGGCTCTGGAATCACGAACTGTTTCAAATGAAATGATAGCTCCGGTATTTATAGGAGAGGCATTTCGTACGAAATGGATAAGAGCCATTTCGTGCAAAAAGGGCAATGGCCATTTCGTATGAAATGGTCTTTTCCATTTCGTACGAACTGGTCCAACATCTCCAAAACCCTATCAACTAGCCTACCGAGCTCCATTCTATCCAATCTAGATATAAGACTCGATACAAGACGAAGTCGACAGACATATGCACCAACAGACTCCCCCTTGGATGTCGACGAGTCTTCAGTACAAATCTTCAGTACATCGAGTCTTCAATCTTTATCAGTCTTCTTGCTCTCTCCAAAGTGTCTGACGGTGTAAGCATCCTATCTCTATCTACTTTCATCAGCTTCTATACTCCCCCTTGAATGTTGATCTAATCTTCAATCTCTTCTTTTTCTCGCTCATTCCCAGAATCTTAATCCTGGCTCTATTTTTAACAAACTTTCAGGATCAGAAACTGGCTCTTGCATCTTCAGACTCCCCTTTGCTAGCAGACTCCCCCTTAAATTGTTCCGGGATCGCAATCTGACATAGCTTTTCCACAGGTTCAGAACATCTCCTGGCTTTCCGTAGCAACAAGATCAGGAACCTGGCTTAAGTCTGCATATCTTCAAGAATCGAAACCTGGCTAACCTGCACAGTCTCTACCTCAAAATAAATTTCACAAATTTAATAATTTGACAAATTTATAAATCACTTGCAGGTATCGATCAAAATGATTTAACATTTTAAAATCTATTATGACCACTCGAAAGAATTTCATTTTTCTTTTTTCAAACAAACTTTCCCAAACCTACTTTTCTTCATGTTTAGCACTCGGAATTTTGAAAATCAACTTTCCAACATCAGTTGTGGAAAATAAGATGAAATAAAATCTTTTTGAATTTTCAAAAACTTTATGCTAAAACCACTTGTAGGAATAATATTGAAATGCAGTAAAGAAATATTTACAGACAATATTTTTATGAGTTTGTGTAAGAGGATCATATTAGTTTTGAGACAAATCACTAGCACCGTTGAGCTTTAAACACTTAAAGTTCTAAACGATTCACATAGATTAACGATATTATTGTCCTCTTAAACTCAATCTAAAAACTTTCGAAATGCTTACCGATACGTTAAGATATATTAATTTTGCACTAAATTCTTATGGACCCCACGATCTCAGCATATCCCCTCATCATCAATACACTGACTCAAGTAATGCCTTTAAACATTCATCAACTATGATATGTGCGAAAAATAACGCAGAATGTTTAAACATTAACAATCAGGTCGATCTTTCGATACGCAGAGAAAGTCCAATGTTTAAACAAAATAAGAAATAAAAACAAGTTGAATATGTTTAGATCTTAACCACCGGTTCGATATTCACATATACGCAGAGGTGATCCAAGATTTAAACAGAACACCAAGAAAAAATAAAGCAGAACGTTTAGGCACTAACATCCAGCTCGATACTCACGTATACGCAGAGGATGTCCAATGCTTAAACAAAAATAAAGAAATCAAACAGGTTTAAATCTTTGCAAAATGAAATGCACAATCACAGTGACTTTTTCAGCAAGTTGTGAAAATTCACAAACTGACCGGTTTTTATGCTCTTTTAGCATTCAGCGATTACTGAGTAGGTACACAGTCACGAAGGATAAAACTAAGTACTATGCATTCAATCACGTTTTCCACTAGAACTAGGCCTTTTCATTTAAGTTTGTATCGTTATCGCAAATCTACTAGTCTAGCTGAGCCTATCGTCACATCTTTAGTGAGACCGTTTATCACATTTTAACTTTCCATTTCTTTAGCGTACTGTGACCGTCTAGTTGATGTACTATCATTTCCTCTTTTCACAACAAAACTCATTTTTTATTTTTTGATGTTTTTTACTTTTTCAAATTTTATCATGTTTTTGTAATTTTCAAATTTTCAAAATTTCTAAAATATTTTTTACTCCCCCTAAAATCCAAAATATGTTTCAATGTTTGATTTTACAGGAAAATTTGAAAATAAAAGCAGTAAACTGTACAAGGTAAAGTGACAGACTGATGTGAAATGCTTCAAATCGCCATCCACTTGGCATAAACAATCAGAACTCCCCCTAACAACAAACTATTTTCCCATTAAGATTTCAAAACACTTAAGTTTGTTTTAATCAAATGGTTTTTCCAGAAAATTAGTTTGTGGGGTTTCATCACTTTGTTTTCTCAACAACTTGTATGAAAGTTAAATCAAGTTCAACTTAATGACCTTGATTAACCACTTGCAGGTACTTATCACAATACCACTTGTAAATCAAAATATGACATTTTTCAATTTTGAGAAAGATGCCGATTCATGCTCCACGATTACCAACTTGGGAGCTCCGGCAAGTCAGGATTTTAAGTAGAGAATGCTGTCACCCAAACCTGACCAATCTTAGGTGTTTCCGAATTCTTTTCACTCAGTGGGTGACTCCACCTCTATGATTCATAAAATTCTTTTGCTCCTTTTACTTTTCCGTCGACCATCTTCCCAAAAATATATTTCACATTTCCATTAAAAGCCTTTTCAGCATCAAATTCTTCTTTACCAGAGAAGAATTGATCTGAAATCTCAATCTTTCCAACTTTTAACTTTAAGTTTTCTTTTGACAATGGTGGAAAGTTTTCATCGTTCATTTCTGGAACGGAATTCTCATTTCTTTTCACAACAAATGACTCCTTTGACTTTGACGAGTCAGATTCATTTTCAGAACTAGTTTCAGAACTAGTTTCAGATTTAACAACCCATTTTTGTTTGTTCAAATCGACTCTTCTTTTGAAAAAACGCTTCGAACTTTCACCAACTTCGAAATTCGAATTTTTGAACACTTTGAATTTTTTTGTTGATTGTTCTGTTTTATCAACACATTTCTTTTTCAACTTTGAGTTAGAAGTGACTTCCTGTTTTATATAAGTGGACTTGGGGCAATTCCAATCAATGTGTCCAACTTCTTGACATTTGAAACAGGTTCTTCTGTCAACTCTTAGTTCAGATTTCTTCGAAATATTCTTTTTTCTTTTCTGCGAAAAACTCTTGATTTGACTGTTTCCTGAACAGTTTCTCCTTTTCTTCTTCTGAACTTGTACCTGAAACAAATTTAGTTTTTGATTTATAAGTTTCCTCATTTTTAAGATTTTCAGGTGGAATAAAACCTAATCCCTTCTTTTTGAAATTACTGTTATGGTTTGGTTTCTTTCAATAACCCGAACCAGAACTGTAACCTTTTTTCTTATTCAATCTCTGTTGAACTCTTGAAGTGTATTTTTTAAGTTTTTCAGCAAGATTTACATCTTTTATTTCAGAAATATTAATTTCTGTTAATTTGAAAACCTTGTTAATCATTTCAGTTTTGAGACTTCTTATTGGAAATTCCTCATCATAATATAATTTGTCCGAATCATTCAAAGTATATGCCACTTTGATTGGTTCATCATTCAAATTATTTTTTGATAACAAAAATTCTTTATTGTAAATCCTTTTAACCGGTGAACTCGGACTCTTGTCTGATGAACTCGAACTTTCAGATTTAGACTCCGACTTTGACTCTTCATCCATATCCAACACCTGATCGACCACTTTCTTTAATAACTCAGACTCATGATCAGTGTCAGACGTTGTGAATGTGACGTCAATGTTGTCTGGTAACTCATCAATGGTTTTAGACTTTAACTTTATGTTGACTGCCTTTTTTAATTGCTCCTCATTTGGTTTTCTGGGAAAAAAACTTTCCCAGATCGGAGGCGGACACTTGTTATACTTGACACTTTGTTTCTTACCAGTATCCTCTTCCGTCTTTTTATCTTGAAAAGCTTCAAGTCCTGCAACAGTAGGATAAACTCTATCAATCAAATAATCAGAAGATGTATAACTCATCAGCAATCGTCTGATTCTTTCATTCTCAATCCTTTCAGTCTCCAATTCCTGTTTCAGCTTTACACAATCTTCAATATACTCATTGATGACCTTCTGCTTAGTCATTAATGTTGAACTCATCATCGTTTCAGCAGCTCCCATTTCTAGGTTTGTTTTGTTCAAACTATCAGCCGTTCTGTTCAGCCATCATATGATTCTTTTACATACTTCACATCAAACAACAATTTTTCTTTCAACTCTTCTAGTTCACGATACTTCTTGTCTTTCTCCTCACAATCTTTGCATGGTTTTAAACATTTCAGACAAGGTTTCGTGATCTCAACGATCTTTTCAACTTCGATAATCTTTTCAACTTCGACTATTTTTTCAACTTCAACGATTTTTTCAACTTCAACATTTTTCTCAACTATTTTCTCAATCACCTTTTCACTAATCGGTTCTTCATCAAATTCTATTTTTACTTCACTTTCTTCAACTCCGGCTTTTTCTGTTGAATTTTCTTCAACTTTTGCCTTTTCAGCTTCCAATTTTGCCTTTTCTTCAGCTATCCTTTTTTCTTCCAGTTCTCTCTTCAATCTAGCAGCCTTCTTCTCATTCAACATCTGGATCTTATCTGCAAAAAACAAATTAAAACTGAATGAGTCTAAACTTTTTCTAGCATTATTAATGTACTCTTCCTCATCATCAGTGTCTTCATCACTTTCTGAGGATTTGAAAATCTTCACTCTTTTTGGCTTAGATTTGACTGCTTCTTCTTCCAAGATTTGAGCAACAAATGTTGAATCAGCCGGAACGTATTTGTCCCAGCTAAATCCCTCTGGTAATCTTTCATCATCCTGATTTACTAGATAAGCTTTCTTCTTTTCATTTTCAATAGCACGGGATGACGACGGTTGTTGAGCAACCTGATGATAAATCGCTTTTCGATGATAATCATTGTTTCCAAACGGATCTTGTCTTCCAGTTGCTTCTTTGTTTGTACACTCTCGTTTAAAATGCCCCCTTTCTCGGCAACGAAAACAAGTAACCTTTGATTTATCAAACCCTAACGGAGATGTAGCAGCATCACGAAGATCATCTCTACCCGTGATTTGTTTAAATTTTTCTGCTCTCCTTACCGCACTGGCTAAACACCACTTTAGGTCCATCAACTCAAGTTCCTCAGGATCAATCTGGTCATAATCCTCCTTAGTAAGCATCGGATTTACAATTCTTCCAGAAACTAAGCTTTCATAAGATTCTAACATAGTAACAAGTGATGCCATGTGTTGCTTAGCAATATCTGGAGAATGATTTTGACCATTTTGAATATTCAATGTAACATTGCATTGCAGATTTGTTGAACTCTGTCGTTGAGAACTTGGTGTTGAGAAATTCGGATCAAAACTTGAATAACCACTCTGAGTCATAGTGCTAACATTTGTTCCTGAAGTACCATCAGCACTGAATGCAGTCTGAATTTTCGGACTTGGAGTAGTCTCAACTCTGCTTCCTCTATAGTATAAACTTTCATCTTGTTGAGCACTGGGATTATTCATAATAGCAGTTTTCTAAACATCCAATTCATGTTCTTCAATCTTCTGGATGAACTTACACAAATTCATGCTTTCAGATTTTCTCATATGTTTTAAGATCAACAGATAGGTTCTCCATTTATCTTGTGGTAACGCATCAGATAGCTTATCAACCCATTCATCATCTTCTTTTGTTATCTCCAATCTTTTCATTTCCTGGACAAGATGACAATATCTATCAATAGTCTTCTTGGTCGTTTCACCTTTGGCAGTTGTAAACATATCAAAAGATTTCTTTAGTAAAGCACGTTTATTTTTTATCATATCAGCACTTCCTTTAAACTTTTGAAGCAATGCCAACCAAATTGATCTAGCAGTGTTCTCATGTTGAAGCAAAACAAATATATCTTCTTTTACCGCTTGTTGCAGAATGCTAATCATCATTTTTTCACTAGGGTATTTTCTCTTCTCAGCCGCTGAATAATCACTTAAATATTTTTCATTTCCACGGTCATCTGTCGGTTTAACGTAACCTTTGTCCAACGAAACCCATGCATCAAACTTATAAGCTTGCACCCAAGTTTCAAAATGGTTTTGCCATCCTTTAAAATCCTCGATGTACATAAGCTTTGGAGGCTTTTGAGACGTTCCCGTTTCATTTTCGATTTCAAGAGTTTCGACAACTGTGATTGGAGCAGCTGGAGTAGTAGCAAACGCGTTGTAAAACTCTTCTTCCATGTTTTGGTGTTGAAAGTTCACAAAATCACAATGTTCAAGCGAAATGGACTTTGGTGCGAAATGGCCTTTTCAACCGAAATGGCAACTTTCAAACGGAATGGGTCATTTCGTGCGAAATGAAGATCAGTTTCAAGCGAAATGGAATGTCTGTTTCACACGAAATGGTCTATTTCGTACGAAGTGATGCTGACGCCATAAAATCAGACATGATTTTGGCACAATTTATCAGGTTTTAGGTCGATTTTAGGTCTAATTCTTTCAAGGATTGTTTAAAACAGTGTTTCGCACGTTATATGTGAAATTCAATCCATTTTAACCGTAAAATCTTGTTAATTTTGAAAAAGAAGGTGTAGAAGTCAGAATTTTGATGAAATCAAGCTGAATAGGTATGAACTCTTCCTCCTGAGCTCTGATACCACTTGTAGGATCGTTTGCACGACCAAAACGAGTCGTTCAGAAGAGTTCTAATCAATACGAGAGGCGGAAACAAACGTATCGACTTTGAATCAACTTGATTTACACTCAGAATCACTTTAATTGTCTTGTATATTGATTTGACACGATTACAGATCAAACGACACTTCAGCAACACTTCGGCTCTGGAATCACGAACTGTTTCAAATGAAATGACAGCTCCGGTATTTATAGGAAAGGCATTTCGTACGAAATGGATAAGAGCCATTTCGTGCGAAATGGGCAATGGCCATTTCGTACGAAATGGTCTTTTCCATTTCGTGCGAACTTGTCCAACATCTCCAAAACCCTATCAACTAGCCTACCGAGCTCCATTCTATCCAATCTAGATATAAGACTCGATACAAGACGAAGTCGACAGACACATGCACCAATAGCTTATCAAGCATCAACTATCATACATCATTCTCAAGATAGTTAGCTTGTTCATCATTCATCACGACCCTTTCATCACGCGGATCTTATATCAAAATCATCATTGGACCTCATAACATACTAATCTATCAAATCTTATCTGATTTCTTCTACATTCACACGCATATATGATTTCAAACATTATTAACATACGCAACTCATCATTTCCATCATGTTATACAAAACCCACTTCATCACTACTTTGTTAATCACTTACAAATGATCTAATCTTAATTACCTCATATTTCATCATACATTTGGTGTGTATACTACCTCCTAATCATAGGGTACAACTAATTCATGCATATTCTTCTAACCTCATACATAATTCATCAAATTCCTCCTTCTAATCAACATAAATGATTCATGCATAAACATCAAACATACTAGTATCACATTTTATTCAATTCATCTAACAACAATTCATCATATATGTCAAAATACATCAATAATAGGCAAGAATTTAGACATGGATGATTTACCCATGTCATCATCTTCATCATAACAAACGGGTTTCACCCTTAAACATCAAATTAACCTAAACCATGCATAATCCATGTTCTATATGATGATTCTAACACACACCCATTCTCAATTTCATACAAATTCACAATTTACATCATAACCCACTTCGTGAAAGATCACCAATCTAACTTTTAAGACATACCTTATGATCTCCTCGTGAAGGTGATCATTAATCCATATTTCCTCTTGAATTTGAGCTACAATTAACCCTTCAATTTGGTGATCTTCATGGTTAGGGTTTGTGAGCTTTCATGGAGCTCCTGGCTCCTTCTCGAACACACACGATGTGTGTGTTTATGTGTGTGTTGAGTTCTTTTAATTTGGTAATTAATCTTTCATTTTGTCCCACTTTAGACCCTCGTGTTTGCCATTGAAACATATTTTGCACAACTCTTGTCTTTTAATACTTTTAACCACACACTTAACTAGGTTAAATAGCCTAGTTATTTATTTAATGCTAGGTCATATAGGAACATACGACAATTCTAAACATTCGGGTTTTGGGGTGTTACAATTTGCCATGCCTGAGATATGCTCATAAAATAGCAATATCGTTAAACCCATGAAAGGCTTGAAATGATTTTATATCTGTATGGTTGGCTCAGAAAATAATGAAAAACCATGAAACTTGTTTGGCTTTATTTTGATCCATGAAGTGAATATATAATGATCATTGTGATCATGGACATCATTGAGAAATTGTAATGATGGTTATATTAATAATGAGATCGGCCATCTAAAATGCAACGATGATATTGTCAATAACGAGGTAGACCCCTAAAAGTGTCATAACATGATTGTTGAACTTTGAAGTTATAATACATTTATTGTATCTTATATTTTGTATTACATACATGCAAGTAATATATATACGATCATAAACCAGAAGTTTATGGATCATGATTATTACTTTATTGGCATGACCGGTTAGACCACACCGAGTCAATGATGATGTGAAACATAATGAAGAACTTGAAGATTCTTCTAGCTGATAGCATGTATTGTTTGCTCTTAAGGGAAATTATGTATTTGTCAATTAAGGATGTGTAACCCTAAATATTCTGGAAGTGATTAAGGGATATGCATATCCCAACATGATACCCTTTAGTGTTTTAAATCGATGCATCGTCTAAATGGTTATCAAATTCACAACTTGATGTTTGTGTAATTTATGGCTTAGCTAATAAGATAGCAAGCACAATATTCCAGATTGCATTTATTTATTAGTAGCGACGATAAGTTTATTTTCCTATCTATTAATGATCGGCAGAATAAGTGTTGAACTTCATGTAGATTATGTTCATACACAAATTGCTTTTGTTAAAACGGTCATTGAACGTCTACGATTGTTAGCAAAGCCACTAATCATGTGAGCAAGTTCATGTTTATATATGCGTACATGTAATTATACAATCAATAACATTAATACACATCAAGCCAACATGTTGTAATAGTTTCTCCCCATTATAGTTGGTTTTTGGTCAGAAACCAAAAATATCCCTTCTAAGATTTTGGTTGTGCGGTATATATTGAAATTGATCCACCACTACGCACAAAGATGGGACCTTAAAAGGTGGTTGGGAATATATGATAAATTAATTTATATCCATCTCAATGGATTAACATTCCCAACATCAGGGGGAGATAAAAAGCAGTTGGAAAATAAATGAGTTGGTATGAATTATCATTGATCCTCAAAAACTAAAAGTGTGAACCAGAAGTTCAAAGAATAACTCATATACAAAGATTAGCGAATCTATTACTAGACGCGTTCACTGACCTTAAAAAGGTGATTATGTCACATATACCAACTGCTAATGCTCCAATTAAGATGAGTGTTCTAGAAGGACAACCACATGTTTTTAATGAGTCTATTGCACGTCTGAAGCGTGGTAGACTAGTCGATTCCAATAATAAAATTCCTCGAAAGTTGGAGCAACTAATTAAGATGGTCAAGTCGGGGTTATATTAAAAAGGTCTCCTGAAGAGACGATACACATGATGGTTCAAGAAGAACCTCAGGTACCTGAAACTAAAGAGATCTCGATAAGTTGTATCATGTCTAAGATATGTATGGAATCGAAATAAAATCGACGTCGTTATACTTTTGTATATAATATAGCGCTTGTAATGATGAAATGATGAGGATCAAGATTTTAGATCTGCCCATGAATGAATACAAAGAAATAATTGGCCAAAACGAAAAGACGCAAATGAGGCAGAGTTGAATTCTCTATTGAAATGGAAAGTTTTCGGACCAGTAGTCCATACAACAAATGTTGTAAAACATATTAGAAACAAACAGGTCTTTTATGTGAATCAATAAATGAAAAGAAAATGGTATAAGGCAAAATTGGTAGCACAAGGATTTCACAAAGACCTAATATTGAATATAAGGAATCGTATTATCCAGTGGTGGATACAATAGCTTTCCAATATTTAATTAGTCTGGTAATAATATTAAAGAGGGAATTGACATGCGTCTTATGAATAATATGTATCACTTGATACTGAAAGTTTACATGAAAGTCTCTAGAGGATTTAAATTATCAAAACCATGCAAATAAAGTTCTCGAGAACAACATGATCGTTGTATACATATTCATATTTGAATACGATTGAACTCCTGATGAGTTACCTAATGGTGAATTGAAACATCTTAACGATGTAATTCTTATGCACCAATAAATGATACATAGAAAACTTGTACATGATGATTATGATATCTCAATAAAAAGTGTACAAGCATAGTACAATATGGATTTTGGAAATAAAAGCAAGTGTTCATGACATTTTTGCATATGAATAGATATCTGTGTTTTAAATGGGCAAATTTATGTAGCAAAGCTCCTGAAGAATGAAAACACATGCATATTGGGATAAGATGGAACGAATTTTCTCATGCATTGATAATGCCAGAAGCATTAATGTCAAAACTTCAAGAACATACTATATGAAGTTAACAAAATATGTATGGACTAAAATAATCGGGTCCAGTGTTGTACAACTCGAGACAGATAAAGAGGGATATACGTTTGATAAAATTAGGCATGTTTTATCAACATTCTACTTTTAATAGTTCAATATAATCCCAGTTTACAGTGATGATGTCTACACATCATCGAGAGAAACTGTCGAGCTTTTAGAGGGAGAATTTTTGAATGACCTTGGCACGGTCTAATTATTACTCGAACTACTATTCGAGTATATATATAATTATATTTTATCAATCCTCGAGTACATCTAGAAGATGATGTTGGGATATTTTAGTATAGACATGGTTGAACCTTAAAGTATGCTAAAGGTTCTTAAGTCACTTGTTATAAGAAATGCCTATTATCATCTCCTACCAAAGTAGAGATTCTCATTTTAGAAGTAACATCGTTAAATGCGTATATTCATTAACATGTTTTGCTAGCTATGTATGATTATAATATCTTTCACTTGAGTTTATTGTCATGATATAGCCTTTGTCAAGCGAAGTGACAATGGAATGAGTTCAAAGAAATATTTTAGGTATAAACGATATTTGATTATATTTTACTAACCCACCAAAACAAGCTTGGTTAGTCTTGTAGATGCAGGACTGTAACAAAATACAATCGTGGACATATGATATTTTTTTAAAGGAGTAATTTAAAGTCTCGTTAGAATATTATACAACATTGCTCAACATAAATGATTGCGCATTAACGGATCGAGCGAAAAATCATCGGCTACAAAAGCTTTGATCAACTTTGAAGGAAGATGGACACACATCACTTAAGGGACACATGTTAAAATGAAGGGGAGACTTATTTAAGTTGCACTCTTTTTCCCTTGACTAAGTTTTGTCCCATTGGGTTTTCTTAGTAAGGTGTTTAACGAGGCAACAAACCTGATCTAGATGTATCAAGGGGAGAAAATATGCATTACAGACTGCACTCTTTTTCCCTTAGCTATGGTTTTGTCCCACTGGGTTTTCCTGGCAAGGTTTTTAACGAGACAGTATCTCCAAGCATAAGAAGTTGATAACCAAGGAGGAGTGTTATAAATATATTATTATTTATTATGGCTATCAACTACAAAAATAGATTAGTTTTATCTCAAAGTTTTGTACTCCTATATATACCGCTATTATATCTCATTGTAAATTACACCTCAATCAATGAAATATTAGATCCCTTCTCCCTATTATTTTCTTCGTCTTCTTCTACTCTTATTATTTGCTATTGGGCTAGTTTAGCAACAATATAAATGATAAGAATGACTTTACTTTATTACATTAGGTTTAACTGATTACTAATGAAAAAATCCTCATAAACTGTGACACACTCACACGCTAGAAACGTAATACGCTTCCAATGTGGGGTGTAGAATCTATAAGTATCATTATATACACTTTTATGATATTTACTTATTATTTAACTTACTTAAATTTATATAATATACATTCACATCTTTTAATAGAAAGAAACGGGTTTGATTTAGTTAGTTGGAAATTACAACGAAATAGAAGGTAAACTCGCAATAAGCTGCATCACGACCCCATTCTAAATAGTAAAACTAAGTCTTTAAAAAACCTACATCTATAGATCTCAAGGTCAAAACATTACTAAGCATGACCCTTTATATACGAACTTAACATTACTATACATGATCCTTTATATACTAATTAGACCATTTTATCTATTTAATTTTATTCTTTAACTTATATCGGTTTTCACTTGGTAATTATAATATTTTTCTACTCCTTATTTATTTATTAAAATAAAAAATATGATGGTAATTATTTATAATACACTAATAATACAATGCGCCATTGCTTTGTACCTTTTGGATATGTAAGATGTGTAAAGCAAATCTGAAACGTAATAAAGTGTACACTATTCAGATATGTATGATAAAGACTGTTTAATTAAAGCACATATAATAAAAGAGATATTACTGACTGTTATACACTGTTTAATAATGATGTAATTGTTGAAAATGGACTCAACTTGACTTGTATTGTTAGGCTAGGCTGGAGGGTATGGGGCGTCACCCCTAGCCATGTCACCCTCTATAGCACTCCAGGCGCTATCACACCACACCCACCAATTCAATTCGGGGCGACATTGATAGGGCTCCATCATGGTAACGAGCTCGAAGGGCTTTATCAGGTGGGGCTCATGTCATTTCACCCAATTAATGAAAACTTTTTTTTTTATTTTTTTAATAGGGGGCTCCATCCACACCATGCAAGTTAAAGAGGGGTGTGATAAAGCCCCATGACTGAGGTGGATCTTAGGTGGCGCTGACGTGGAGCTTAGGTGGCATGATAAAGCCCAAAAGAGATATTAGCGTTACTTTTGATTTGATAACTATCAAAAATTAACTTTTGATCGAAAATCTGTTACATTGTACGTTCTTCTTTTCAAAAGTTTTTTAAAATGATTGCAGATTGTTTGTAAAAATTAATTACATGCATCTTTTTTTAACGGCCAACATAATAATTATTTACATTAACTCTCTGTTGTGGGTCAGCAACAGGTCTAATCGCTCAAAGACGAATTGAGATTGTTTGTCTGATTTTAATGTTTTGAACTTGTTGTAATTGTCTTTTGCCTTTCGGGCCGGATTGTACGCCTTCCAGCGGCTTGCTGGCTCTATACATTCAGCTATATAGTGTTTCGTTGTTCAAAAAAAAAAACAAAGTAATATATATTATTTTATTGTAGCATGTGAAACCTAAATAGATTTTCATGCATCTTTTTCTTAACGGCCAACATAATAATTCCCGAGTACTTTCGGGCACCCATGGACCAAACGGAGTACTCCGAGAGGAACCCAAATTCACTATCAATTCCGGAGAAAACCCAGGAGTACTCCGAGATGAACCCAAATTCACTATCAATTCCGGAGAAAACCCAAAAACCTATCCGCCCGTAAAAACGATAGTAAAATAACGGGTCAATTTTACTAGATATTTACTCGGTACTTTTTGAACGATGTGTAAGATAAAATTTACTAGATACTTGCAATTTAATTCCTATTAGTCAAATAATTAATTATATACCTAATATCTACAGTTTAGTTTTGTTCTCTAAAAATGACAAACAAAATATAATATAATATAATAATAATCTATTCCTTGAAGTATTCCTTGAAGGAATAAAAAAATATACCCTTAACAAGGAATGGAAATTGTTATATCTGGAAGGAGTTACATTCTATTAGAATGCTCAATTCCATTACCACATGATAATCAAACATGTTTCTTTTCATTACATCAGAATGATCCATTTCATTCCACATTCTATTCTTTCGTACCAAACGTTACCTAAATGAATGCCTTTGCATTGGTTTTGAAAGTCTTTTTGTTCTTGATTCAACTCATTCATGCCATTGATTGATGCAGCCTGATTGCACCACCTCTCAAGGAGAATCTCCTTGATCTGAAGGACGTCCGCCTTGGCCCACTTTTTCTTCTACTGCCTTAGTTTCCCAAGGAGGGCCTCCTACCACTGTTGGAGGTCCTCCTTGGAGCCCTCGAGATAAGTGTTAATATCCAGCCTTGCATATATATTTTAGGGTTTTTCACTCTGTAGAGGATGGTTCAGGACGCGTTCGGGACATTTTGGAGATGTTTTGAGTGATTTTGTTGGGTTATGTCAGATCTGCTGATATGAAAGTCAAAACCCAAAGGATTCGTCTTCCTTAATGTGATCAATAAGGTTTAAGCATTTATCAAAGTACCAGAAGTTCTCCCTTGAAGGCTTCACAAACAACCACCCAAAACAGCTGGAAGTAGAACTACTGAGTCAAAGAGCTGAAAGACAAGTAAAAGTGTTGATGTGAGAAAGTGTTGGTCCACAAATTAATAATTGAAGACAAAGTGCAAGTGTAAGATTAAATATATTATGTTTAATATTTAATCTAGTAGCCATTATAATCATTTACATTATATAGATCAAAATATATAACAACCTATTAAATAATTAGTTGGTAATTGTTGATGGACCATATTACCCTTATTAACTAATTAGGTTTCCTCTTGGGTGCTTATATAAGGAGACTTATGTGGAGGTTAAAAGGTTACACACTTAGACATAACCTAATAATCCTAACATCAATCTCGCCTCTCTTCTCCATAGCCGATACCCTTTCGGTTTTCGTAATCACCATCATCAGTCAGCACCCTAAGGAGGAACCAGATCACCTTGACAAAGATGGCGAACTCCATGGCTTCTTCCATCACTGGATTCTCCTCTGCATTGTCTGCGGTGACAGGTATGTTTTCATGTTTTCCATTATTTTTAGAACATAACTGATCCAACATGTGGTATCAGAGCATATGTTGATTAGTCAGTTCTGTTTTCATATCCATTAATTCTGGGATTGAAATCTGGAAAGCATAAGTTTTGAGAATTTAATAAACTTCACGGCTGGTTTCGAGTCTGATGAGCCGAGATCATTTTTTTCAGAAAAAGAATGTTATATAAATGACTCGAAATCATAATGGTTAAAATCAAGTCCGAAATCTGTTCGTAGAAGCCTTAAAATTCAGGTTTCGGGTTCCAGAATTATGTTTTATTTTTTAGGGTTCATCACATGTTCTAAGTAAAACTCGAAAATTCTTTAAGTTTTGGAATGAAATCTGGATTAGTGGGTGTTTTTACTGTTTTGATCTGAATTTTATCTATTAAAATCTTCGAAAACTGTTAAAAGATAATCAGTTATAATTTTTTGAAATCCTTGATAAGTTCAGATCAACAATAAAACAGGAAACACTATCACACAATCCCTAAAATTTCGAGTTTTCAGTTATTATCACAATAACAGATGTTAACAGTGGACTCGAGACCATCAGGTTTCGACTCGAGACCAAGATCTCGACTCGAAACCACAAGGTCTCGACTCGAAATCATAAGTGTTCTCCAATCCTTACAACTCGAGACAACGATTTCGACTCGAGACCATAAGATTTCGACTCGAGACCACTGAGGTTTCGACTAAGGGCTTCAATCTTCACAACTCGAGACCATGGTTGCAACTCGAGACCTCATCAAGCACTCGAGATCTCATAACACAGTAGTCGAGACCATGATTACGACTCGAGTCACTGAGGTTGCGACTCGAGACCTTAATGAGTCGAGACCTCATAATGTTACAAGATGAGTCGAGACTTGACTCGAGATCTCACTCGAAACCTCATTACTTTAGGTTGTTTAATGTGAACTAAAATTCCGCGCTAACATGTGGTTTGCTATTAAATAAATGGTTTTGTAAATACTTAGCTAATTAATCAGAATCAGATAATGTTTTACAAAACCAAAATAGATTAACTTGAATGAGCTTCTGATGTACCATTTCTGGCCAAAGCTGATTTGATATATCTACTTATCGTTCAAGTATTACAAAAGCTATGTTAAGTGTGCATCATAAACATGAATGTCTTAATATCTGGCCAAAGCTGATTTAATTCCTTCATAGATGGCATACTTAACAAGTGCATAGCTAAAGTGATTGTCTCAATTTCTAGCCAAAGCTGATTTGTCACAAACACTTTGCACACATGCTTAAATGATTACACTTCTGGCCAAAGCTGATTTGTCTTCGTTTAAGTAGAATTTTAACTAAGTCTATTATTTTGATGTTAGTAACAGACAATATCACAGCTTCGTAAGGTAAAATGGTCATTATTTATGCCTGCCTTAGTTTAACGTGTCCTTAGATCACATTAGGACTTCTTCCTTAGTATCATAACTTGCTCATCTTATTTCCACTATCAGTGCCCAATTGCGGGATTCCACCTTTGACTGGTGATAACTTTGCTGCATGGAAGGATGCTCTCATGCTTACTCTTGGGCTGCTGGATTTCGATTATGCCTTAAGAGAGAATAAGCCAGAGGACCTTACTACTCAAAGTACTGCTGCTGAGTAGTTGACTCATGAAAAGTGGACTAGGTGTAACCGCATGTCTCTCATGTTTATGAAGCAGTCCATCAGCAATGCAATCAGAGGAGCTATTCCTGATTCTGAAGATGATAAAACCTACTTGGCTTCTGTAGAGGCTCAATTCAAGGGGGTGTCTAAAGCACACGCTAGTATCCTTATCCTTAAGCTGGTGACAACTAAGTATGATGGGAGGAGCGGCATTCGCGAACACATCATGATGATGAATGACATGGCCAATAAGCTGAAGGGGCTGGAAATGGAAATCAGTGATGGTTTCCTCGTTTATTTCATCATTACTTCGCTTCCTTCGTCCTTTGAAGCATTCAAGATCAATTACAACACTCAGAAGGACAAATGGACGATGCGTGAGCTGGTCACTATGTGCGTACAAGAGGAAGAGCGTATGAGGATGGATCGCACTACTGATGTTGCTAACTTCACCACCTCCAACTCTAAGAAGAGGAAGACAAATCATCAGAAGAAGTATGCTTCTAAAGTCCAAAGGCCCAATCCTAATATAAGTGCACCTTCCAGCTCTAAGAACTCCTTAGGCAGAATCCACTACAAGTTCTGTAAAAAGGCAGGACATATGCAGAAGGAATGCCCTGACTTTAAGGAGTGGCTGGCTAAGAAATGTAACGATTATTTTATGATACTTGAGTCCTATAATTTAAGTGTTCCTGCTAATTCTTGGTGGTTTGATTCTGGTTCTATAGTTCATGTTACCAATTCAACTCAGGGATTCCTTACAATCCGGAAGCTGGAAAGAAACCAAAGAACGCTTAAGGTTGGGGATGATCGAGAATTAGAAGTGAAGGCCATTGGAACATTACAATTATTTATGAAAACTGGTTTATATATTAAACTTTATGATACCTTATATGTTCCTGAGGTAACTCGGAACCTTGTATCAGGACCAAAGTTAGACATGGACGGTTTTATTGTTTCCCATGGTCATCGCAAACTCTCTATCCTCTATGATTCTGTTCTTTATGGTACTGGTATTCTGGATGGTGGTCTCTATAGACTAGAACTAGATGATAATTTTTCCAAATCTTTGTTGTCATATAACATTAATGAATCACTCACAAAGATGAAAGAGAAACGAGACTTAGAGACTTCGTCTGTGTTGTGGCATCAACGTTTAGGCCACATCTCAAGAGAACGATTAAATCGTCTCGTAAAGGATGAAGTCTTACCTCCTCTCGATATCTCTGATTTTGGAACATGTGCAAATGTCTTAAAGGTAAAATGACATTAGCGAATAAGAAATGTGCCACTAGGAGCTCTAATTTATTAGAACTCATTCATACTTACATTAGTGGTCCCTACCAAATCGCTGGCATAACAGGACATACTTCATTTATCAATTTTATTGATGATTATTCTCGTTACATGTACTTGTATCTAATTAAGGAATAGTCTGAATCTCTTACAACTTTTAAAGATTATAAGGCTGAAGTTGAAAAGCAATTAGATCATCAGATTAAAGTTGTGAGATCAGATAGAGGTGGTGAATATTATGGAAGACATACTGATGTGGGTCAAGCTCCTGGTCCATTTTATGAGTTTTGTAAGGGCCAGGGGATTGTGAACCAATACAACATGCCTGGTACACCTCAGTAGAACAGTGTCACTGAAAGAAGAAACCGTACCCTTATGAACATGGTGCGCAGTATGTTAGCCAACACTTATTTACCATTATTCCTCTAGAATGAAGCGTTAAAAGCAGTTGTTCATATACTCAATAGAGTTCCTTCTAAGTCTGTCCCTAAAGCTCCTTATGAACTTTGGGCAGGAAGGAAACCGAGTCTAAAATATATGAAAGTATTGGGTTGCATTGCTGAAGCAAAGCTTTATAATCCTTTCCTAAGGAAACTTGACCCTAAAACAGTTACCTGTTTCTTTATTGGGTATCCTGATAACTCAAAGGGTTACCGTTTCTATTGTCCTTCTCATGTCACCCGTATTGTTGAAACCAAGCGTGCTGCGTTCCTGGAGGATTTCAAGGTCAGTGGGAGCAGTACCAACCCTTACGAAGAATTGCAAGAAGTACAAGACGTGGGGGGGAGAGACTCGTCGCTTACCATTACTCCGATTACTCCTTTTGTACCCAATGCAAATACTGTACCGGAAGCTACTGCACCAACTCCAAATTTACCTCTATAATCAGAACCCATTATACCTCATGACGAAGGCACATCAAACACTCAAAACCAAGACAACGCTGAACCTAATAATCCACTCAGGAGGTTATCCAGGCAAAGAAGGCCTACTAATTGGGATGATTATGTTACCTACCTGACTGAAATGGAACTCGGAAAGCTAAATGATCCTATCTCTTACAATGAAGCCATTAGTAGTGATCAGTCTTCTGAATGGAATAAAGCAATGATTGATGAGCTTGAATCCATGAAGAAAAATGACGTTTGGGATTTGGTAGAATTAGCCAACGGAGTCAAACCCGTAGGATGCAAATGGGTGTTCAAAACAAAACTGGATCTGAATGGGAACGTTGAACGCGACAAAGCGAGATTGGTTGCAAAGGGCTACACTCAGAAAGAGGGAATTGATTATCAAGAGACGTTTTCACCTGTCTCTCTTAAAGATTCATTAAGGATCGTCATGGCCCTAGTAGCTCATTTTGATTTAGAGTTGCATCAGATAGACGTTAAAACCGCTTTCCTTAACGGAGACTTAGACGAAGATGTTTACATGAAACAACGTGAAGGCTTTAAACCTGAAGGTCAGGAGCATCTAGTCTGTAAGTTCAAGAAATTGAAGAAATCCATTTACGGGTTAAAACAAGCATCACGTCAATGGTACCTCAAGTTTGATGAAGTCATGAAGAAACAAGGTTTTATGAAGAATCAAGTGGATCAATGCACCTACCTCAAGATGAGTGGGAGCAACTTTACTATACTTGTCCTTTACGTAGATGATATTCTATTGGCAAGTAATAGTTTAGACATGTTGCATGAGTTAAAGCGGTTACTCTCGCATAACTTCGACATGAAGAATCTAGGAGATGCTTCTTACGTCATTGGCATCAAAATTCACCGAGATAGACACAAAGGGATCTTAGGATTGTCCCAAAAGGCTTACATAGATCTTGTCATTACAGGTTATAACATGCAATAGTGCAAACCCTCCGTCGCTCCAGTAGTTAAGGGAGATGTTTTCGGTTCATTCCAGTGTCCGACAACAGAGGTTGAGAAGGAGCAAATGAGCCAGATACCTTATGCGTCAGTAGTCGGGAGTTTGATGTATGCTCAAGTTTGTACTCGCCCAGATATCGCTTATATTGCTGGAATGCTAGGCCGTTATCAGACTAATCCTGGCCTAGATCACTGGAAAGCAGCTAAGAAGGTACTTCGATATCTGCAAGGGACGAAAGACTATAAACTGACTTATAGAAGAAGGTACTTTTGATTCTGACTTTGCCAAATGCAATGATGACAAGAAATCCACTTCGGGCTATATCTTTATGTTAGTAGGCGGCCCTATCTCATGGAAGAGTCATAAACAACAGTTGACCACAACTTCCACAATGATGGCAGAGTACATTGTTGTTTATAACGCAACCTGTCATGGAATGTTGCTTAGAAATCTGATCACTGGAATCAAAATTGTTAATTCCATTTCTAGACCATTGAAGCTTTACTGTGATAATTCAGCTGCCGTTAGTTTCTCGAACAGTAACAGTTCGACTGGAGCTGGTTTATATCTCGATACAAAATATATGTTCGTACGTGAACGAGTTGAGGAAAATAATCTTTGTATCGAGTATATTAGTACTAAAGATATGCTTGCGGATCCGTTGACTAAAGGTCTCCCTCCTAAGGTTTACGAAGAACATGTTCGGAATATGGGATTTAGTAAACACCTTATTTAAGCATATTGTACTAGCTTATGTTTTATGATTAATGAAATTTCCTCAGTTTGATTTTGTATGCCTCTTAGAATATGTTCAACCGGTATAATGGCATATAGACAAATAAAGTTACAAATCAAACAAAGGGCTTATGCGTATTTTGATCATAACGGTTAAGTTTTAAATTATGGCTATAGTATGACTAATGGGGGTCCTGAGTCGCATAATGATTCAACGGCTGTATTTCTCTGCTATAGTACTTGTTTAAGGCTAAAATGAGTGTTAACTCCTGATCAGGCTTATCTAATACTCATAGTAAATGATTACTCGGCTAAGTGGGAGAATGTAAGATTAAATATATTATGTTTAATATTTAATCTAGTAGCCATTATAATCATTTACATTTTATAGATCAAAATATATAACAACCTATTAAATAATTAGTTGGTAATTGTTGATGGACCATATTACCCTTATTAACTAATTAGATTTCCTCTTGGGTGCTTATATAAGGAGACTTATGTGGAGGTTAAAAGGTTATACACTTTGACATAACCTAATAATCATAACACCAATCTCGCCTCTCTTCTCCACAGCCGATACCCTTTCGGTTTTCGTAATCACCATCATCAGTCAGCACCCTAAGGAGGAACCAGATCACCTTGACAAAGATGTCGAACTCCATGGCTTCTTCCATCACTGGATTCTCCTATGCACTATTTGCGGTGACAGGTATGTTTCCATGTTTTCCATTATGTTTAGAACAGAACTGATCCAACAACAAGTCAACAAGTCAAAGCTGAAGATAGGCGTTGGTCAACAAGTCAATGTTTGAAGACTAAGGTGTCGGACTCTTTCAGTAGTTTTCTAGTAGTTTTGGTTTCCCAGCAGTTCCCTTTGTGATTTCAGTAGTGTTAGCCTTCTAGTTGTTTTAGACTACTGTCCAGCAGTTTTGCGAACTACTGACAATTACACCTTTATCAGGCTGTTTTAGGTCGCTTTCATGGTGACATCAGCAACAGTTCTCTCCTCTACTATAAACAGAACATTACATGATGTAATTCATAACTCTTATGGCTGAATATCCTCTGATCCAAGAATCTAGAGAGGGAAAAGCATAAATGGTAAGAGAGTGAGTGAGGGATGTGTCACCACTTATCTCAACAGAACACTGGTTTCTGGAGGTTTGTGGTTTAGGGTCCTTATGTTCCTTCTGTGCCAAGTACTAAAAGACCAAACACAAATGGAGCATGATTAGTGAGCTAAAGCTTGCTGATCAAGATTTTCACAAACTATTCCAAGCAAGATTTTCAAAAATTTGAGCACGATTAGTGAGCTAAGGCTTGCTGATCAAACTTATACAAATGTTGCTCCGACTCACAGATTTTTGAGATCTTTCCCTGATAAGTGGAGTACAATTGCAATTGTTTTGAGAAACTCTGTTGGATTCAAGGAAATGACTCTGACACAACTTCATGGCAAACTTCTCACATTTGAGAGAGGGCTTGATAAAAAACAGAAGTTGTTGTCATCAGGAAAAGTTGCTGATGATTACTAGTGTGGCAGAGTGTGGGTATAATTTTTAGTATATTTTAAGCACTTTTACTCGTTTATTAAGCTTTAAATTTATAAAACATGATATAACAATATCATTCTCTACAACACGTTAGGGTAAGTGCACCCATCGTTGGCGTAGTGTAGTGATGATAAGATACCGAGGTCTTCCAAGGACACAAGATCTTTCAATACTGGAATATCGTCAACGTCTCCTAACCAAATATTTTTGAGAAAAGATGTTTAGTAACTAAAATATAAAAAGACACAATAGATAAGATAGAATCACTTGGTTCCGAGTCCTTTTTTTACGTATCCATTGATGATTGCCGCACTTTGGGTTTTTTAAGAGGTTATCTTAGTTATAGTGGCATGTCTCTCTTTTGGAGGCAACGCTACTCTCGGCCATATTGGTCTGATTCAGTAGGGATACAGTCCCACAAGGCTGGAATATTGGAAGATAATTAAGTAAGTTATTAATGCAAAATGTGGCATGTCCCTCTTTTGGAGGCAACACTATTCTCGGCCATATTGGTCTGAGTCAGCGGGGATACAGTCCCACAAGGCCGGTTTAAAGTTTTAATAGTTGTTTATTTATAAGGGATTCAAGCCGTTCTTGTTTCCCCCTATTTGATGCTATCTGCCTCAAGAGAAGTCCTAATAAGCTTGAATCAAGTCCTCACATGATCTATACACTGAACGAGGCAAGAACTTTAGTTAATCAACAAAACATGAAGAGATGATAGAATAAAGTTCACTTTCAATATAAAAAACTAGTTATTAAAGTCATTAATACATACCCAAATAAAAGTTGACCAAAGCTTGGAAATCAAAAGTAATATATAAAAGATTTGTCTTCACCAAGTTATGTAAGAGATTAGCCAATTATGGCCTTTGTTTGACGAAAACTCTTATGATCAATCTTGGATCCCGAGACTACTACAATTTTATCACTTAACATAACTTGAAAAAAAGATCAAGAATCTTACTACTAGTTTAGGCTAGGGAAGACAAGTCTTGGTAGAGAAAAGAGAAGAAGTGCTCCAAATCCTTGTAAGAATAAGCTTCCTTGATGATTCCAACACCTTATATCAGCTTGGAACACCTTTAGGAACCCTTAGTTTACTTGTTAGAAAAGATGGAGGTGGTGGTGAGTCGTGGTTTATGAGAAGAGGAGAAAGAGAGTTTTGGGTGCTGTTGTGAAGTGTGGAAATGAGCTCTAAACTACTAGTGTTCATGTATCTTTCATACCACACTTCAAGTCCTTACCTTTCTTCCACAAAGTTAAAGATCATTTTACTCTAAATCTTATCAAAATCACCCAAGTATGGGGTTAGTGAGACCCCCCTTTGGGCCGTAGGATCTTGGGATGGGGATGGAGGTTTGGGGTTGTTAGTTGGTTTGACAATTTGGTCTTCGGTTGGTGGGGCCCCCCTTTGGGCCGTAGGATTTGAGATATTTAGGCACTTAGGGTCCTAATTAATTGTTAATTCATTAATCCTTCTTAACTAGCTCTCTAAACCCACTTCAAAGTTTAAACCTTTCAAGCAAGTGTGGTGATGATGTGGGCCCACCCATATGGGTCGTAGGTTATGAGGGTATGGGGGTGGGATTGGGTTTTTGATCTTGTTTGCAAGATTTGATATTCTAATGAGGTTAATTGAGATATTTAAGTCATTAGTGTTAATTTGGGTACTTAAGATAATGATCTAGAATTAGGGCATTAGTTATGGTTATCTAGGTCAATAGACATAGTTCGGATGGTGATTTGATGCGAAACAATCTTTTTTCGGCTAATGAGTGTTTATGAATTAAAAATCGGGTTTTATAATTTAGCCATCCCTTTGAGATCTTATAACCCCTAATTGCACCCAATATTAATCAATGTCACTTATTGGCCATATATTAGTACTTGTTTGGTGAAAAAATTATCCATTGTTAAAAACGGACGAAGACGATACTTGTATAATTTATCGGATAATCACGATACTTACTTATTGGGAAATATTTTTTTATCCATTATTCACATTGAACATATAATAATGCCATTGGTTTAATGTTCCATGCATATGGAATAGTTTTGGCATAAAAACGTTAACCGGATAACCGCCAACGCTCGTTAAAACTAGTTTCTCTCATTAGAACCCTAATTCAATAACCTTAAAGAAACCTTATATCATCCACTATATACCTATGGCTATGGTCCCAAGGTTTAGGTCCTTAATGAGCTTTAGTCATCATTAGGGCCCTAATTCGATTTGGAGCCCAATAAGACAATTACAAAAGATTAACATCTAGCTACTGTCATCAAAACGTGCATCTACAAAGTTTATTATATATGGGATCGTTTTTTTACTCGCACAAAACCACTGAGTTCTGAGAAACGACCCTGGAGATCAACTAATAACAATAGTGAAAATCCATTATTGTTATGATGAGTAGGTGACATTTGAACTCAATGTATGCTATGATGATTTGACAATATATGAATTGCCAAAACCGTTGACATGTATGTAATTCCATTATTTGTTTTAAAGTTTATATATTTTATTTTTATCATGATTCAGAAAAATTCTTAGATGATAAACTAAAAGTGCTTACAATGATGCGTTGAGATTTTTTTTTCATGGTGCGTCTAAATTCAGTGACGACCAAGAATTATGGAATATTGTTATTTTTATTAGCTTTTTTTGGTAATGATATTATCCTTTATTATAGGATCTTGGCTTAGTTTATTTTCCTCCTATTTATGTAATCGGTTGTAATCAAACGAGCATAATTCAATCAATAAAATTCCTGAGTTATCACTTGCCATATTCTTTATGGTATCAGAGCAGGTCTTTTACCTTGCTCTTGATTAATCGAGCCATGGCATGAGAAGATTCAAACAAAACCAAGGAAGGAGAAGGGTATGGTGGTTCGATTTCACATGAGTCACCTTACTATCTCCATTCGTCCGACCTTCCCAAACAACTACACGTGAACGGAGTCTTGACAGATTACAACTATGCAGATTGGAGACAAGAGATGTCTAACTTCCTATTTGCTAAAAATAAAATAGAGTTCGTTGATGGGTCGATCAAGAAACCGGAGAAAGCATCCAAGGATTATATGCCCTGGATGCGTGTAGATGCTATGATCAAAGGTTGGCTAACGACCGCGATGGAGAAGAACATCCATAATAGTGTGAAGTATGCTAGCACGGCCACAGAAATATGGACCGATCTCGATGAACGGTCCAGGAAAGAAAGTGCCCCCAGGGCATATGAAATCAAGCAGAAAATTGCAGGAACTCGTCAAGTGGGAAACTCGGTGTCGGCATACTTCACGTGCCTCGGTCACTGTGGGATGAAGCCCAATCGGTCCAGCCTTTCCCTCAGTGTTCATGTGATAAGTGCGAGTGTGAGGTTGGAAAGAAAATTTTCGAACACCAAGAGAAGGAGCACTTGTATGAGTTTCTCATGGGATTGGATAATGAGTTCTCCGTAATCAGGACTCAAATATTGGCAACCAAACCGATCCCATCTCTTACTGCCGCGTACCATATGGTACATGATGATGAGAAGCAGAGAGCCGTTTCTAGTGAAAGCAAAGGGAATGTTGAAGCCGCTGCATTTAAGGCATTTCAGAAAAGAGATCGTGATAATAACAAAGAAAAGAATGGGCCGAAGAAAGAAGGAGCCGAACACTGCACATTTTGCAACCGAGATGGGCATATGCGTGAAGGATGTTTTAAGCTAGTCGGGTATCCCGATTGGTGGCCCGGGAAGAAAGGAGAGAAGACAAAAGGGAAGGCGGCTTGTGTGGAGACAAATCCTAGTCCAATACCAGGTTTGACACAAGAAAATTACCAAACTCTCCTCAAACATTTCTCCGGCTCGGGTAACGACGAAACTACAAAATCTCTTGCTAATATGGCTTATAAAACTAATGACTAAGGTGAGTGGATTATCGACTCGGTTTGTACCGAATACATAACTCATTTACCTAATATTCTTATTAATGAGAAAGAAGCTCCCCTTGAAGGTCATGTCCTCATTCCTAATGGTGACTCCATTCCTGTAAAGGGAAAGGGGGAATACATCCTCCCCGGAGGAGCCAAAGTGAAAAATGTTCTTTACATTCCTAATTTTTAAGTTCAACCTTCTCTCCGTTAGCCGCCTTAGTCGTGATCTACAATGTGTCGTTTCTTTTTTTGCCGACTTCTGTGTCATGCAGTGATTGCAGAGGAGGAACTTGATTGGAGCGGGTAGATGCGAAGGGGGACTATACCGGATGAAGATGATGCAAGAAAAGAAAGCTTTTGGGACCACTATTGAGACATGGCACAAGAGACTTAGACATGCCTCGAAAGGAAAACTAGCTAAAGTTGATTTTCTTAGTACTATTACTACTGAACTTGGTAATTTTTGTGATTCTTGTGCCATGGCCAAGTTTGCCAGAACACCGTTTTCTTCTAGTTTTATTAAAACTGTTGAACCATTTCAGTTGATCCATTATGATATTTAGGGGGGGGGGTACCAGATACCATCTTATACTAAAGCCAACTATTTCCTCACTATAGTTGACGATTTTAGTAGAGCCGTGTGGGTGTTTCTCATTAAACACAAAAGTGATGCAAGTAAATGTCTTGTAAACTTTTGTAAGATGGTTGAGGTCCAATTTGATAAATGTGTTAAAAGATTGAGATGTGATAATGGTGGGGAGTTTACTTCAAATGACGTGGTAGAGTTTTATAATAAAAAGGGAATGTTGCTTGAAACCACATGCCCTCACACCCCTCAACAAAATGGTGTTGTCGAAAGAAAACACCGAAATCTCTTGGAAACGGCACGGGCCGTAAGGTTTGGTGCAAAACTTCCTAAACAGTTTTGGGGGGAATGTGTTTTGACCGCGGCTTACGTCATCAACCGTTTACCCTCCAAGGTCCTTAAAAATAAAACTCCTTTTGTTAGTGCACTATGTCTGTTGACTTCGTCTTGCATCAAGTATTGTATTAGAATGATATATCAGGGCTCGCAAAATGAGAAAATATGTTAAATGGCTAATTTCTCTTGAAACAGCCAAAGGTTATTTCAAACGAAATTAACAATGTTAATTTCTCTTGAAATGGTCCTTGGTCATTTCAAACGAAATCACACCGCTATATATAGAGGAGTCTAGGGTGTCATTTGATACGAAATTAACTTTTCTGATTCGGTAACGAAGTGCTGCTGAACCGTCTCCAGGTTGTAAATCATTGTTAGATCAATAAAAGAGACATTTAAATTGAATCCCATTGATTCTGCCTTTGATTCGGACCCCAAAACTCTTCTGAACGACTCATTCAGGTCGCACAATGATCCTACAAGTGGTATTAGAGCTCAGGAGGAAGAGTTTAGCTTGATTTCATCAGTTTTCTGACTTCTACAGCTTCTTTTACAAAAGTCACAAGATTTTACGGACAAAATGGATTGAATCTCACACATTATTTGCGAAACACAGTTTTAATGAATCCTTGAAAGTTTCAGATCATAATTTGCCTTTTACTGGATTAATTGGACAAAAATTGGATCGATTTGCTGATGTCATCATAATTTCGTGTGAAATCAGTATAATTTCGTTTGAAATCAGTGTTAATTCCGTGTGAAGAGGGTATTTCGCACCAGATTGGTAATTCCGTTTGAAAAGTTCACACGAAATTAGTTATTCCGCTTCAAAGTGTAATTCCGTTTGAAGTCATGATTTCGCTTTAAATTGTGATTTCGTTTGAAGTTGTCATTCAGGTGATTCCGTTTGAACAGGTTATTTTGCACCAAAAGTGATTCCGCTTGAGATTACTATTTCGTTTGAAATTGGATATTTCGCTTCAAGATCATTTCAAGTCAACCGAGTGTCAGTCTGTTTCAAGTTGTTTGATATTGTTTAAACTGATTGTGTTTGTTTGATTGTTGTCTCCAGGTAATTCAAGAAGTTTTCATCATGGCTGAAGAATTCTACAACACGTTTTACAACGCGTTTACATCCGAGTCTTCGGAAATTTCAACTGTCACACCAAAAACCATAACAAAAGCGATCAATGAAAACATTAAACATGATAATTTTTACGGAACACATTCAAAACCACCAACGCTTGAAAGTATTGAAGACTATACTTGGTGGAAAGAACGTTTCATTAACTGGGCAAAAGCATACGCGCATGGAAGTTGGTTCTGTCTTGAGTTCGGATATGAAAGACCAAAAGATGATAAAGGAGAAGATCTCCCACTCAAGAACTTATCCAAAGAAGACAAATCTGATTTTGCAGCCGAACAGAGAATGATTGCCTTGATCCAGTCATCAATTAGAAATGATATGTTTGCCTTATTACAACATGATGGATCTTCAAAATCAGTTTAGGAAGCCTTAAGGGTTAAAGCTGAGGGGGGTAAACAAATCAAAAAGAATAAAATTGCTTTGTTAAAGAAAGAATTCGATTTGTTTGACAGTCTTAATGGTGAATTAGTTCGACAAATGATTGAACGTTTTTGTCATCTAAAAATTGAATTAGAAAGATTTAAGATTGAGAAAACAAGAGAAGAAATAATTGTCAAAATCATAGAAGCGTTACCACGAGCTGATCAGTGGCAAACGTTTGTGTTTATTTTGAAAAATGATGCTTTGTATGAAACAATTTCTCTTGATATGTTAATTGAAAAGATTGAAACTCATGAGCTTGAATTGCAGAAACAAAACAAGATGAGTAGTTCTTCACATCAACAGAATGTTAGTCTCTATTATAAAGGTAATTTACCTCCGGTGAAAGTTGGAGAATCACCAAAGACAGCATTCAGTGGTGAGAGGACAAAAGAGCCACAGAAAAGCTCATCAAATTACGATCCGGGTTATCATTCATCTTCTTCAAAAAATAATTCTGAAGAAACAGAGGAGATATTGTGTAACATTGCTCTCAAATTGAAAAATTCTCCTGCAATGAGCATCAATTCAGCTAAGCAGCAAATGAGTTTCCTTGCATCTGTTCTGGAATCGTATGAAGGTCTAGTTGCAAGCAAAATTGGTAATTCAGAATTAAGCAAAGAAGACTACGACCAGATTGATCCGGAAGAGATGGAACTCATTGATATTCGCTGGTGCTTGGCAAGTTGCATCCGTAGAGCTCAGAGATACATGGAGATTACTGGGAAACAATCATTAGGTGGTCCATCAACAAAACTTGGATTTGATAAGTCCAAAGTGACCTGCTTCAAATGTAAGCAAAAACGTCATTTCAAGAGAGAATGCAACAATTCTGCAGTGGGTGGAAATGAACATCCGTTCAATGATTGAAGATAAATCCAGAGATAAGTCAAGAGCTTGTGCAGTAATCCATGATGATGAAGGATTTGATTGGAGCTAGATTTTACCAGAAGAAGATCGTGTTGATAATCGAGTTACAGCTCATGGCAGAAACCCGTCAAAGACCAACCATTATGTTTTTGTTGCTGAAATTAAAAAGGAAAACAAAGAAGAAAATGTTGTTGCTGAAATCAAAGAGAAAACCAGAGAAGAAATTCTGAATGAAAAAACGTACAGAGAAAGAAACATTGCCTTAAACAGAATTAATGAAATGCAAGAAGAGTATGATAGTGCAGTGAGCAATAAAAGATGGGATAAAAAGAGAGAGTGATATGTTAACAGACAAGGTGAACCAGTCGTTCCCAAGAAGGACATAATTTTTGATGATGTTCTTCTCATAATTCCTCGATCTGTTGAATATTATACAAATGTTGGAAAAGATAAAACGTATACAAAAAGACTTGAAAAAGAAATAAGACAAGTCATGATTTCAAGTCTGTGGAAGTGGGATGAGGAAAGAATCAAGAAGAATGTTGAGTGTATGGTTGAAGAGTTGAAGAAGGTCGTTGAGGAAGTCAAAGTCGAAGCAAGTAAAGAGGAAGATGTGAAGGTAGAAAAAGTTGTTGTGAATGTAGAAGTTGTGAAAGAATCAGTTACTAAAAAATTGCAGATTGAAGAAGCTGAGAAGAAGGTTGAAAGTTCGATTGAAGTGAAGAATGAGAGTTTAGTTGCTGGTGATGCTGGTGATGAAGTTGGTGTTGAAGAAAAACAAAAGAAAGAAGATGCTGATCAGATAAATGCAGCAGAAAACATCGAGGTGCCAATCACTGAGGTAAATTTTGATTCTGAAGTCTTAAATGAAACTGTTGAACAGTGCAAGAAATGCATGGAAATGTACAGAGCTTGTACTGAAAAGGATGAAAAGTTCAGAATAAGAGATCTTGAATTCACAAAAATTGAACAGGTTTTTAAAAATAAATACAAAGAAATGTTTGAAAATGAAAAAGTTTTAAAAGATAATGAGGAAAGACTTTTGGAAAAATGTAAAAAATTAGAAAAAGAAAATGAAGTTTTGAAAGAAAATGTTTTGAAAAAGACAGAAGAATGTGATCAAAAAGAAATTGTTTGTCAAGAAATGAAAAAGGAATATGATTCAATAAAATTGGCTTATCATATTACAAAAGAGTCATATGAAAAGGTGAAAAGTGAAATGAAATTTGTTAAATCAAGATTGGATTACTGTTCTGAGACAACTAATACGCTAAAGCGACAGTATGAAATAAAGCAACATGTTGTTAACTCTTACATTGAGGATGTTGCTAAGCTAAAGCGTCAGATTGCTGATTTAGAACAGGATAACAACAAGTTAAAAAGTAATCACGTGTCGTCATATGTGCTTGAAAGAATTTTCAACATAAAACCGGATGGAAAAGATTCTGAGCAAAACAAGAAAGGCATTGGCTCAGAATTTCATCAAGTTCCACCACCGGAAAATTTTGTTATCATGATGAAAAGGTCGAAAAAGCTTTCAACACGGTAGATCAATTGCCAGACAACATTGACGTAACCTATTCCAAATCTGAAGATTCTAGTGATTCAGAGGTGGTAGGTAAGGTCGTTGAAAGTGTTTTGAAAGAAGAGTCGGTTGATAAAGGTAAATCTGAATCACATGATGAAAATGAAGGTAATTTTCATGATGGATGTCTGAAAAACTCAAAATCTGAGAAAAAATTGAATGATGATTCAAAAGGATTGGTTTATACCATGATTGGATCGGACAAATTATTCTTAGATATTGTATTCCCGATTCAGAATGTGATTTCAGAAAAGATTGACAAAGTGTTCAAAATGGTTGAGATTGAAAAATCTGAAATTTCAAAGTTTGCTGGAAAGAGTCACAAAACTTTTTATAACAAACCTGGTTACAAGAAGAAAAACATGAAGGCTGGGTTGGGTTATAAGAACAAACAAAGTCGAAATAAAAATGAAACGCCAAATTATCAGGCAAAGATGAATTTTGTTCACGGAACAAGTTCGGAAGAAGAGAAAGAACTCCAATTTAGGCGTCAGTCCAATGAAGAGTTCTATGCTCAAAAGAAAAAGCAACAACCACAGGTCAAAGATGTGTCCAAGAGAACATGTTTCAAATGTGATCTAACAGGACATCTTGCACGCAAGTGTCAAAATCTGAAACTTGTTGATGTTGAGAAACAGAAATCTGAGAATGTGAAACAAAGGTCAAACAGATTTGATTCAAAACAAACTTGGAGGTACAACACAAACAAGTTTGTTTCGAACCAAACTTGGAAATCAAATCCAAGTAGGTTTGAGTTTAGTCAGACCTGGAATTCTCACATACCCAGATTAGGAACAACACAAAGTTGGAAAACAACTGTTGACACAACAAAACCAAACGAGTTTTGGAAACCAAAAATTGTTGTTCAGAATCAAAATGTTAAAAAAAAATTCAAATTTTTACAAAAGAGGTACTCCAAAAGGTCAAACATGGAATGTTAAGAAACAAATTGTTTTGGTAAATGATGGTAAAATTGAAGCCGAAATTGATAAAGTCTTTGTTCAGAATGACAAAGATTTTCCAAAGTTGAATGAAGCATATTGTGTTGAAACGCCTAAGGTCAAACAGACCTGGGTTAACTTGTTCAAGTGATTGAATTAGTTGAATATGCAGGTGCTCAAGAAAACTGAAGATTGTGAAAATGGAATTCGGAGCAGCCTGGCACAACGGGAAGAGGAGGCTACTGAACCCTGGTTTGGTTGAAACAGGGAGTTTGTTTGATTTCTGTACATAAATAAACAATATTTCAAAAACCCTAAAAATTGAAAATTTTAAAAACCAAAAATATGTTTTTCTTTTATCAAAATTTTGAAAAAAATATGTTTGTTTTTAAATTTGTTAAAAAAAATCAAAAATTATAAAAATATGTTAATTGAATATGCCGAAACCCTCACGGCGGAACAAACATGATTAATTTCAAAAGATTGAAAAACGGTTTTCAAACTGTAAAATATCAATGTGTTGTATATCATGGGGGTACGTTATATTTTCTGCAAAACAGTGGATGTGAAGCAGAAAATGGATGGCGAGACAAAGCTATCAGTGTCGGTTTGTCAAATTTTCTTTTAAATGGTTTTGAATTTTAGGGGGAGTATTATTTTCAGAAAATACAAAAAACATGATAAAATTCAGAATTGAGTTTTTGTGTAAAAAGAGGAAATGATAGTACATCAGTAGACAGTTACAGTATGCTAAAGAAATGTAATGATTTTATAGCGTTAAACAGTCTCACTGATGATATGCCGATAGGTTTTTATACATTTAGTAAACTTTTTCGGGATATAAACCTAAATTCAAACTTGCTTGTTTCGTGGGGAACACTACTTGGATATATAGGTAACCCCTGAAATCTTGTTTGAAAGGTCCCTTTTTCTGAGATACTAGGTCTTTATGCTTAGTGATATCTGGGGTATTATCCCGGGACTTCTGATAATGCGGAAGCAATGGCCTAGTCCCCGTATAATACTTTCTGCTAGTTTGAAATATAGCACAACCCTCAGCATAAAAAATGATGAAACATTGCAAAATGCTAATCATGTGCTGTTGAAGAAAATATTCTCTAAAGGGAACACACCTAAAGTCGAACCGTCATCTCTTTGCTGAACGGAAGTTCTGACATGAGCTCTCACGGTCTTCGCATTTTAACCCTTTACAGATATCATCTAGGTATACTCACCTGTAAGACTGGATATTGGGATCTGGATACGGGAGTATATTCAAGAGGTGGGACACATAAATGAGTTTAAGTTCTTAATACACCTAATTCGTATCCTGAATCAGTTGAAATTTATGTGAAAATTTAAGTGGATCAATATATCGACAATCTAAGTGAATTGTTTAATTCTTATTGTGTAACTAAGCTCAACGGTACTAGTGACTTGTCGGAAACTGATATGATCCTCTGTCGCGAATTCAAACAAAATATTGTATGTAAATATGTTTGTAAATATTTCTTTACTGCTTTATATTTCAGAAAAATACAAAAAGATTTTGATTTTTGTTTTATTTTCGACAACCGATGTCTGAAATGCTAAGTTTCAAAATCTGAGTATGCTGATTGTGTTTCTGAAAATAAACAAGTTCATTAATTTGAAACTTGTATTTTTAAAATTCAAAAATCAAAAACAGTTTGTGATATCTCCAAGGTCATTAAGTTGGACTTGGATGATTAACTGTGAGGGATTTGGATGCTTATATTGTTAAAATCTGTTGAATAAAGCCAGGTTATAATTTCTGGAAAATTGAAATTGCTTTCATTGTAAAATTGTTCATATGATAAAAGAACCAGGTCATTTAATCCTGGATGTTCAAAATGTTATTTCTTATAAATGTTTGAGAAATTGCAGATGTTATTCCAGACTACGATCCCGATAGCCGAGTCTAAGGGGGAGTCTGAAGACGAGCTCAACGCAAGAGGGAGCTTGTAATCAGAAAGCAAGGTGTCGATCCCTAAAGCACGGAAGCTTGACGAAAGGGGGAGCCTGAAGAAAGTGTTTCTAAAGGATGTTAATCTTAGAGCCAGAATAATATTCTGGTACAACATTCAAAGATAGAAGCTGATCAATGAAGAAAGATTGTTGGATGATTACAGTGTTAGATAATTTGGTAGGAGTTTGAAGACTGATCAAGACTGAAGATGTGTCATGATAAAGAATCGACACTGAAGACTTAGTCAACCTCCAAGGGGGAGTCTGTTAGTGCACTATGTCTGTTGACTTTGTCTTGCATCAAGTATTGTATTAGAATGATAGATCAGGGCTCGCAAAACGAGAAAATATGTTAAATGGCTAATTTCGCTTGAAACAGCCAAAGGTTATTTCAAACGAAATTAACAATGTTAATTTCGCTTGAAATGGTCCTTGGTCATTTCAAACGAAATCACACCGCTATATATATAGGAGTCTAGGGTGTCATTTGATACGAAATTAACTTTTCTGATTCGGTAACGAAGTGCTGCTGAACCGTCTCCAGGTTGTAAATCATTGTTAGATCAATAAAAGAGACATTTAAATTGAATCGAGCGTCCGTTTCATTGATTCCGCCTTTGATTCGGATCCAAAACTCTTCTGAACGACTCATTCAGGTCGCACAATGATCCTACGCCTTTTGAATTAATTCTTGGGATTAAACCCGATTACAACCACCTTAGAGTTTTTGGGTGCCTTGTGTATTTTAAAAATTTTAACACAAGAGGAGACAAGTTTGAGCAAAGGGGGAAACCGGGGGTGTTTATTGGATATCCTCCGAGAACGAAAGGGTACAAAATACTTGATCTTGAAACCAGAAAAATCATTGTTAGTAGGGATGTTCTCTTTCTTGAGGAGATTTTTCCCTTCACAAAGATACAAATGGAGGGATTTGATGAGAATGAAAATCCCATGAAGTTGCATGAATACATTTGTGATGACACATGCACGAGCCCAAGTCCATCAGTTGAAACCCACTTAAATTGCTCCCAAAATCAAAATCACTTCCTAAATGAGCCTGCTCATTTCACGGCCCAGAATAGTGAAGAAAATGAAATAAACTATGGGCCTGAAGTTGATTTAAACCATGGGCCTGAAGTCGATCATGGACCTGATGTTGAAATAAACTATGGGCCTGGAATAGAAGTTGATTTGAGCCAAAACAATAATATGGAAGCTAATGTTGAGGATCCTATTGGAGAACAAAATGAAGAAGCCGAGATTCCTGATAGACCGACTCGTAAAAGATCTCAGCCCGCAAAATTTAAGGATTTCATTGTCAATGTTCCCCCTTCCGTCCAACACCCCAGCTCCAGTCAAGCCTCCTCAGTGGTACGTTATCCCATCTCAGATTTTGTCTCTTATGATAAATTTTCGACTAAACAAAAAGCTTTCTTGGCGGCCCTCACTAAAAATGATGAGCCAAAATGTTTTCAAGAGGCTTCACAGGACGTTCGATGGTGTGAAGCCATGAAAAATGAAATTAAGGCCTTAGAAAGAAATGGAACGTGGACGTTGGAGAATCAACCTCAAGGAAAACGGGCTATCGATTCAAAGTGGGTTTACAAGATAAAGTACAAGCCAAATGGAGAGGTAGAAAGATACAAAGCTCGCCTTGTTGCCAAAGGCTTCACTCAACAAGAAAGGATAGACTATCACGACACTTTCGCTCCGGTTGCAAAGTTAGTTACGATGCGAACGCTTCTTGCTATGGCGGTGAAAAGAAACTGGTTTATTCACCAACTCGATGTGAACAATGCGTTTTTACATGGTGAACTCGAAGAAGAGGTGTATATGAAGATTCTTCAAGGTTTTTCTAATGAGAATGAAACACGGGTTTGTCGTTTAAGAAAGTCATTATACGGTTTGAAACAAGCTTCAAGAAATTGGTATCACAAGTTTGCCACATTCCTTTTAAGCTTGAATTTCAAACAATCCAAGGCGGATCACTCTTTGTTCATCTTCGAGGCCAAAGATGTTATGACAGTCATCCTAATTTATGTGGATGATGTTATCATAACGGGAAACTGCCTAGTCAAAATTGAAGAAGTTAAAAGGAAGCTTGATGAGAATTTTAGCATTAAGGATCTGGGGATCCTAAAATATTTTCTCGGGATAGAAGTTGCAAGAACTAAAGAAGGCTTGGTTCTTAGTCAGCGGAAATACACGTTAGATATTTTGGAGGACAGTGGAAAGATAGGATGCAAGCCTAATTCGACTCCTATTGAACAAGGATTAAAGGTGGACAAAGGAGAAGAAAACGAACGGGTTGATGCTAGTCAATACCGTTGCCTGGTAGGACGAATTCTTTATTTACAAGCAACGCGACCCGACATCACGCACTCCGTTAACATTCTGAGTCAATTCGTTGCGGACCCGACAAGCAATCATTTGGAGGCTGTCAACCGTGTTCTCGGTTATTTGAAGGCCACCTCGGGGCAAGGTATTATTCTTTCACGTGAAGGGGAACCTGTTTTGTCGGCTTATTGTGACTTTGATTGGTTAGGGTGCCCATATACTAGAAGATATCGGACTGGATATTTTCTCTTGCTTGGGGGCACTCCTATTTCGTGGAAGACTAAGAAGCAATCTGTCGTCTCTCGTTCTTCAGCCGAAGCAGAATACCGAGCTATGGCTTCTACTGTGAGCGAGATTATTTGGGTACGTTGGCTGCTCCGTGAGCTACGGGTTCACGTCACCTCGCCTACTCCTTTGTTCTGTGACAACCAAGCAGCTCGTCACATAGCAAACAATCCCGTTTACCACGAGAGAACGAAGCATGTTGAAATGGATTGTTTCTTTGTTCGTGAACGCGTTGAATCAAAGGAGATTGTCCCGATGAATATAAGTTGTAAGATGCAAATTGCAGACTTGTTAACCAAGGGCCTCTCAAGACAGCAACTCGTTTTTCTTCTTGGCAAGATTAGCATGACAAATTTACATGCTACATTTTGATGGGGAATATGGAATATTGTTATTTTTATTAGCTTTTTTTGGTGATGATATTATCATTTATTATAGGATCTTGGCTTAGTTTATTTTCCTCCTATTTATGTAATCGGTTGTAATCAACCGAGCATTATTCAATCAATAAAATTCCTGAGTTATCTATTGCCATATTCTTTAAGAATAACATGCGTTTGACCCTTATAACAGTTCATCAACCTATGTACATGTTACGCTTATGATGCTTTATTACAATTTACAAGATTTTGATTCTTTTTAGTATATAATCCGTCAACATTTATACATGCAATGCATTATTTTTTGTAAATACAAATCTGTCTACTATAATAAAAGAAACCAATAAGTGAACGTGTCGTTCATTGAAAACGTCTGTATTTGTAATTTCCTGCCTTTTCATACTTATCTTATATCAATTAATTAAACTAGGTTTTAATGCTGCGCGCCGCGTTGCGGCGCGACAAAACTAAGTCATTGTAAAACTATTTATTGCGACTAAATACTTGGTTGTTATTAAAGCTGTGCTATTTAGTGTCTTATTTTTAAGTTGACAAGTGGGGTTTTCATACAACAGAGCCGTTGGTAGCAAGTGAGTTAGTAACTCCTGGCGATGGCGACTATTGCGATGTCTAAGCATCCACTAACCCAACAAATAAGGAATAAGAATTATATAAATATAATCAGAAAAACGTGTGAAAGAGGAGAAAAAGGAAGATGACGTGAAGTTATGTAAGCATAAAATGGAAAAAAGACCCCATGATTTGAACTTGAGTCTCTTTAAAACACATACAACCACAAAACCACTCCACCATGATGAATAATCTACCTAACTTTGAAGAAAATGGATATATATACACACTTAAAAAGGGTATTGGGGAAAAAAGTCAAAAAAAGATGACTTGTAGTTATGTATATTTACTATTCATGACAACCAATAAAGAAAGTTTATTATTCATTATGATGTGACAACTACTATTCATTAGCTTTGTTACACACTTAAAAGGGTATATGGGAAAAAAGTTAAAAAAAGATGACTTGTAGTTATGTATATTTACTATTGATGACAACCAATAAGAAAAGTTTACTATTCATTATGATGTGACAACTACTATTCATTAGCTTTGTTTTTTAATATATAAGATAATAATAAATAATGAATTAATATTAAATCTTATCTTACTTTGAATATTGGATAGAATCATTCTATTTTTTCAAATAACATATTATCTTCAAATTTAAGTTATAAATTAAAGATATTTTTTAAATAATAACACAAAACAATAATCTTAAACTTAAAAAAACAATAATACGCTCATATAAAAAATTTAAAGTACAAACAAAATATACAAAATAACTTATTAGACATTAGACCAAACTTAAAAAAACACTAATTAGGAAGAGAAACTAATAATATAATTATGTTTTTGTTTTTGTTTTTTCAAATGGGGGTTCTAATCAATTCGAATTAAACTTAACCAAGTTTGTGATTTGATTCGAATTAAACCGAACCAAATTTATGATTTTTTAAACGAATCCAATAGCATATTATTTATTATATAAAATTACATTTATTTAACCCGTGTAATACATGGTGTTTTTAAAGATATAACTTTTTTATTATTTAGTATAAATTCGCCCCACTTGCGGTATACAAGGTTACAAAATTACATTTATTTAACCCGTGTGATATACAATGTTTTTAAAGATATAATTTTTTTTATTATTTAGTATATATAATTAGATTTATTCAACCCGTGGGATTTTTGTTATTTGGTATATAAAATTACATTTATTTAGTACAATACATGGGTTTATTAGAGATATAATTTTTATTATTATTTAATATATATAATTATATTTGTTCAACTCGTGTAATAAACGAGGCTTTTAAAGAATAATTGTTTTAATTTAGTATAAAAATTACATTTATTCAACTCGTGTAATACACGGGTTCTAACCTAGTTTTAAATAAACTTAACAATAAAAAGCTAGGATAATTGATGATAAGTGTGACGTAATGGATATATGAATGGAGCATTACTTATATCACTATATAAAGAGCAAAGATAGTAGATAAGGAGATAGAGAACTCATATAGAATTTATTTATTTATTAATGATATTAATAATTATATGCATTATCTTGAAAATCATCAACGTTTACATCAACATTCTTTATTTACATGATGAATAAATATAATTTACAACTTTTTCCCACATTCAAGTTTTTAATAAACTAGAATTGATTCTCGGCATTACAGGGTTGGTTTTTTAATGTAACTTAAGCGTACGGTTAATTTTTTTTTTTACAATTGTCTTTGAAGAGAAAATAATGAGCGATGCATTTCCAACCTTTTAGAAACTTTCAAAGTTGTTTGAGAAATCAATTGTAGTCGAATCACATGGTGTGTTGATGTGGTTGAACCCACATCTTACTGTAATTTTGTTTGTAATTATTAATAGAAGTTGGATCTCATGGACTATTTCAATTCAAACTTTTCAATTAATTATAGACTTTTAGTAAATATACACACAACACAAATACTAAACCGATATGACTTCACAAAAGTTAATTCTATTTATTATTCATTTTAATTTTTTTATAAAATAAGCATGTTACCTCAAAAAATTAAATTAATTAAATAAATACAAAAGTCATGAAAATTACAACAATATTACATGTATGAATTTATGAGATGACGTCACATTCTCTAATTATATATATATACTAGTAGTAAGACTCGGGTGCAAACACGGGTGATTTTTAGAAAACCATGCATAACACATTTTAATATAAAGTATAGAGGGGCCTACCACTATAACTAAGATAATCTCTTACTTAATTATCTTTCAATAATCCGACCTTGCGGGACTGTATCTTTGCTGACTCGGACCAATAGGTTGAGGGTAACGTCGCCTTCATAAGGGGGGCCTACCACTATAACTAAGATAATCTTTTAAAATGCCTAAAGTGCGAAAATCATCAAAATGATACATAAAAGAGGAGTTGGAAGCAAGTAATTCCTTCTTGTCTATTTGTTTTTCCTTATATTTTATTTTTTGCTTTTTAGTTTATCTTTCTTTCCATAGTTTAAAAATCTTTCCTTAAAAAGTTTGGTTCGATTAGACGTTAACGATAAGCCGGTATTAAAAGCTCTTGTGTCCTTGGACGACCTCGGTATCTTGCCATTACTATACTACGTCCGCGATGGGTGCACTTGCCCTAGCGTGTGTGTAGAGTGATAGTAGAATATCGTGTTTTATAAATTTAAAACTTGAATCGGCGAGTAAAAAGAGCTAAAAATGTACTAAAAATATATACACCCGCACGCACGTCCATGACAAAACACTAAAAATAATATAATTTTTAGACTCGACAATATATATTTTCAAGACTACGAAATTCCGGAAAGTATAAGGTGGAATTTACCAAGTGTAACATATGGAATATAAGGAATTGAACAAGTATATGAATACGTATAAAATACGTACAAAAATACACTTGGCGGAAATTGCTAAAGTACAAGAATTGTACATGTATACAAATACATATAGAATACGTACATAAATACCAATGATGGAATGTACAAGTACAAGTATAAATACGGTATACATATACGTATAAAATACGCAAGTACATAGTGATGTACTCAAATACACTTGTTGAAGTATATACTCACAAAGAATATCGTACATGTACATTAAGGTAAATACAATGTTAACAATAAATATTTTTAACAACTATATCTTGAAAAGATAAACATATATATTTGTGAAACAAATATTCACAAACGCAACAAACGTATATATACGAGTGAACGAGGTTCACCACCCGTAAATATATATATATATATTTGAAGAATATATAGGGTCAGGATTTAGAGAAAACGGTGAAAAGTGTAAGAACAGTGAGAACGGTTATGGATCGTCTGATAAAAACAATATATGGACTAGATTGGCGCGAAGGCGTTATCGTAAATAATACCAATTCTATTAAGTGGACGCGCTTCATTAAGGGTAAAAAGGTATTTTACCGCTCAAATTCAAAACGCCACCAAAAATGATAACACGCCATTCAAAACAAATAAAACGCCATTAAATACAAAACGCAAATAATTAGTGATAAAACGCGTTGGAGATTAGGAAGAGGAAACAACACAGTAACTGAAATTCAGTTATTAACATTTATTAGAAGAAAATCCCTCCTAAATTACGCGCCAAAAACATCATTATATAAACCGCGTTAAACATCGCTTCCATAATCACTTCAATCTATCATTCTTCAAAAACATCTTTTACCAAAAACGCCAAAAAATGGCAACCATCGTTTGGTGGAGATACACTCTGACAGTCAGCGATTCGTCCTACGTTTTGACAACAGAAGGAGGGTGTATGTTAGGACGATCAAGGCAATTTTGAAGATGGAAGAAGAGGTGCAGATGGGTATCCTATCGCTTGGCATCGCTCTAGATAACGAATGTCATGAAACACATAAGCTTATGAAAATATTAACCAGGATAATTGGACCAATCAAAGCAGATGTAAAATCGGGCCCAGTCATGACATCATGGCGTTTTGATGAGGAAACATACATGGTGACTGTTATATATGACAACGGAGAGCAGGAAGACTACCTGCTTGAAAACATCATGACAAAGCAGGGGATTGGGTTCATGGAAGAATTGCACAACGCCACTTGTTTGAACACAGAAATGGACTCAAAAATGGCGTTGACGCAGGACATGTTCAAATGGAGGCTTCAGAATCTTCAGCAACAAGAAGCCGATGAAAGTGAATGTGACAACCCAAGATTTCAAGGTCTTTTCCATACACATCACTGACTTCACAATCTTGTTTTTACAATTTGATTTACGTGGTGTCGTGTGTGGTTTATCTGAATGATTAATGTTTTGTGCTTGGGTGTTAAATGTTAAATGTGTAGTTTTGTGATTGATTAATAGTTATTTGATATGTATGGTGTAAATATAGTTTAATTAAGGTTTAATAAAGGTTCTTCGTCACTAGTTTTCCCCGACAAAAAATGGGATTTTTCATCATCAGTAATCTCGATGAATAAGGTTCCTTCGTCAAGGAAGGTCTTTCGTCGATAAGGGCCTTCGGCCCAACATTGTTTAACCCTTATAACCGTCAGAATGATTTGATAAAACCCTAGAGTCTCATCTCCCTTGTAAAACTCTGTGCGACGGCTACCATAGGAAACCTCAAAGCGTTCCTTCCATCTCGATTTATCTAAACTCTTCGATATTGCGGTTAGTGCTTAAACGTTATTATTTGATGAGATGATGCTATTGTGATTCTGTTGTCATGATTCTGTGTGGTGGTGATCTTGTGTGATTATCTAGGGTTGCAACAAAATGTATGATTAGTTTGGAAGTATGCATAATGTTGATCAATGATCCATAACTGTTAAACATAAAATTGATGATTAGAGAGCATGAAAACTAAGGTTATATGGTGTTGCATGTTCTTGGTGAAGTATGTTGGTTTGACCCGATTAGGGAGTGCATTATGATACTGTTAAATGGTAGTTAGGGATTAATGTAAATTGTAGATTTAGCAATTGGTATGTGCTTAATGAATGACGGTTACTACAGAATGTTATATGTGTATGAACTGAAACCTGCTTTTGATCTGTAACTGATTGACATGAGAGTATTGAGAAGTCGAAGAATATGATATTTGAAAACAGTCTGTTTGGCAACAGAAGGGTCCCCGACGAAATATAATGGTCCTTCGTCACATGTGACCCGACGAAAGATAGGGGTCCTTCGTCACAGGTAACTCGAAGAAATATGTGGTCTTTCGTCACACCTTGCCCCGACGAAGGACGACCCTTCTTCATAAGGGGTATTTCACCGGGATAGTAGAGGGGGGGGGGGAAACAGTAGACTGATTTGATGCATTTGATGACGAACAATTGTGTTACAAGATATTAATGTTACAAGATAATAATAACTGATGGTGAGAATCCTGATTTAACTTGTGTAGTTAAAACACCCATCTGTTGTAGGTTGTTATGAGCTATTCACATGAGATGTGAACATGCATAGAACTGAGTATTTGATATATGATATACGGTGATCTTGTGATAGATACAAACTGTGTACGAATACGTGACTTACCGTGTACAAATACGTGACTTGTTTGATTATGTAACTAATGTTGATTGGTAACCACGGTAGGGTTTGGGTTGACCAACTTGGACGGGTAATTTAACATACCGAGCAAATTAAAGGTGAGTTCATTCTTCTTGAGCATGTGTCCCGGTGGTTGGGACAGTCATTGGGTATCCCTGAGAGGGATATGTTCTTGGGTAAATCAATTGGGTATTCCTGAGAGGAATACATCTTGTGGGTAAAATCGGGAATGTTGGATAATACACTCATCCTATCACCTTTAAGTCCCATCTTGTTTGTTACCTGAGAGGTAACGGGGTATTAGTTGTAGCGCTATCTAGGTTTGGCACCCTCACCCCGTACCTGAGAGGACAGGTGTGAACTAATGACCCAGTCATGCCCAATGCTTTGATAGGAGCATTGGGGAATGGGCAAAAATAAATCTGGAGCCGTCGTGTATTCTAGGTATTATCAACATTGAAATCAATGAACTGAACTAAACACTTGGTAACTAACGTTTTCGTAAAACTATGAACTCACCAGCGTTGTTTGATACACTTGTTGCATGCTCACAGGTCGTTAGGTACTTTGGAAGAGGAACTTGCTGTCTGGATGGCTGGAGAGGTCATGGGTCGTACTGCTAGGATTTACAAGACTTATTTAATGACTTCACGTACAATGGTTTTTGAAAAAATTGAACAGTGTTTAACAATTTGCTTCTGCTGAACACGTTAAAATTGGATTTGTGATCATTGTTTTATTTAATGAATGGAAACTTTGTTATGTAACTTGATGTAGTTCAATGTGATTGGTGGCTAGATCCTGGCACATAACACGCCTAGCGGGGTTTCCGCATGTGGTATTTTGGGGGTGTGACAGTGAAGGTGATGACATGGATAAAAGTCTAGATGAAGACTTCGAGGAAGAAGACAACAGAAGTGATGGATACTTCTCGGATAAAGTACCTTCTGACGAGGAGTTTTAATTTTTTTGTTGGTTTTCTTCTGTGTAATCTTTTTTTCTTAAGATAATTAAATGCTATATTTCTCCATTTAGTTGCAAAACGTCAAAAAAAAAAAAAAATACTACAAAAAGTTATTGCTTACAAAACACCAAAAATAATAAAAAATATTTTTCCTGTTTAATATTTTCTTTGTTATTGTATTTTGTCATCTTGGTCTACATAACGCCATTTAAAAAAACGCCAAACTTGGAAGATGGGACGTCTATCACCCTAGAACTGATAAAGTTGAACACAACAGTAAATACACATAGTAACTGAAAAGACGGTTACTTTATTACTATCATTTATTATATTAAAAATCCCGCCTAAACTACGCGCCAAAAAACTCCTATAAGAGAGAGGTCTCTACACAATGAATTGATCACACCCAGAAGAACAAACGCCATGTTCCCTAGAAACCACTCACTTTAAACGCAAAAAAAAAAATAGTAAAAAAAACACAGATGGCAAAGCTTTCAATGAATGGATTCTTCTATGAGGTGGGTATCTCTATAATCTTTTGCTGAATGAAATAGACAAATATTAAAGGAAAAGAGACTGATGACAGTGATATGTCATCATATAAGCTTTGTTCTTGATGAATATATGCATGGCATGAAGGGATCAATACCAGTGTAAAATGCTATTTTGGACTCCATTATTCAAAACAACATTCAAGCAGGAGTTGATCTTCATTGACATGCCACCAAACAAGAATATCACACCAAAAAACAGCATGACACTAACAAGCTTCATCTAAAAAGACGGGCGTTATGTATGATAGTTGGCATCTAGCTAAGGTATTCAAAGGTTCAAAACGCCAAAACAAATTCAAGAAGAAGAGGCTGGTGACAGTGAAGATTTGGATGAGAAATTAGATTACCATTTTTTTTTCTTTTTCATTTTCTATTGTTTTGTTATCTAATTCTCTACTAATAAAATACATTATTATATAAAACGCCAAAAACTACAAACACCAAAACGCTAATAGTATGAAAACTGTGAGAACGGGTGCTGGCAAAGCACCATGTCAATGTATTAAACGCCAAAAAAATTGACTAAACGCCATAAAAAAATTTGGTCTTATTGTAATCTTATGAAAATATTAATGAATCGCAGTGAAGTATTAACAACGCCACAAACGCCAAAAAAATGACCAGGGAAACGCTATAAAACCAAAAAAAATTATCTATGTGACACAAAAACAATTAATTCAACGTGACAGATCTAAGAAAAAATAAAATGCCAATTAGTTAATAAATATAATTAACGCCAAAATAATCTTAGATGCCAAAAATGAAGCAGCAAGTTACGCAAAATTGGGAAATAAAAGAAGATTGAAAAGACAAAAAACCCCTCATGCCCTGATCATATCCCGCGCCATGTGTTGGGTCAGGATGTGTTATCACCGTTCTCACACTTTAGGGCGTTTTCTCCTGATCCCGTACCTAAATATATATACAAGGATCGAGGATCCTTTCAAGCATGAATGCATACGTATACAAGGATCAAGGATCCCTTCAAAGATGAATATATAATGGTGGCGCAATATACATATATATATATATATATATATATATATATATATATATATATATATATTTCATATCAATAACACTTGTGCGAGACACAAGCACAAAACAAGGGGCTAGGCCCAGTCATGCGTGACAAAGACGTACGATCGGTTGGATTAATCCAATGCTAACACTTGTGCGAGACACAAGCATGAAACAAGGGGCTAGGCCCAGTCATGCATGACAAAGACATACAAATGGTTGGATGAATCCAATGCGAACAATTTCATATAAGACTATCAAGGGCGAGGCCCGTTCATACATAACGAAAATACACGACAATATATATTTGTGAAATATATAGTTACAACAAATGGATACACAAACAAGGGTATCCAAACAAGACAAATACAAACCTAACGAACGTTCAAGATGAGCAACGTGTACACGGTCTAGTAAAAGACCTTAGTGTCTAACGAGTCAGAACACTTGTAGGTTGCAATATATATAAGGATACCCGAGACTGCTAGCACGCTATATTGTTGAATGCCAAAACTGTGAGTTCATGTCCCTCCTTTCAAACTTTTCAATGTTTTATTGTTAAAAAATCGAGGGGAAATACATGTTACAATAAATGGTATGTTAGCTATGGAATGAAATCACTTTAGATCATGTGCACATAAGTAGAAAATGATCAAGAGTAACCATTAATCAAAATGACCGAGGTGCAAAAGGTGTAGATCTACTGAGTTTTGGTGAGCTTCACTCTTAGTATTTTGGCCTTTTAGGGGTGCTTTTGTGGTCCCGTATCGGAAGAGTTCGAATATCATCGTCTAGGTTTGGTTGCTTACTTATGTGGCACACATATTAATGTCCTTGCAAAACATTCATGATCATCGAATTACGTAGACACTTCCACATACCGGTTTTCAACACAAGGTTTTCAAATGTTTTTTTAGATTCATTTGATATAAAGCAAACAAACACATGAATTCACCAACTTTATGATGACTTTTCAAACTTACATGTATTTCAGGCAACTAGTGGAACCTTGCAATTCATGAAACAAGAACGAGCATGTCAAGAAAGCGATATCATCCTTATGGAGGATTTGGTTCACTTCTCCCGCCCTTGTGCTATAGATGGAATGCTAAACCTCGATCTGTTAAAACTATAATTTTGGTACAAGTCTTTTGAAAATAATATAACGTGTAATGTTGTTTGAGAACAAACTTATGACTTATAAACTTTGCATATTTTGGAATGGATGAACATCGTGCATATTTTATTCATATAGTTTGTTTACTTACATCGTATGCAAACTGACTGTTAAGTTCAGTAGGTTTAATTATAACTGTTCTAGTTTGTAAGCAGTGAAGTAATTGTTTAAATCATTCAAATCAAGAAGTAAAGCCGTTAAACATGATGAACTGATGCAAAACAGAAACGAAATAAAAAAAGATTACGTGAAATGTCTGTTCGTGAGGATGGACATGTCAATTCGTGCGAATGTGCCATGCTAATCCGTGCGAACGCGACTGTTTTTTGAAAAACGTATGTTTGATCCATTCAAAACAGAGATCATTCCTTGATGGAAATTAACCCTAATACAAACCCTTAACTATGGGACGAGTTGAGGGTCTGATGGATTTTCCGGATTCCATCAAGTTTGTAAGGAAATTAAGATGAATGCTAAGAACAAGTTGTAAAAATGTTTAAAGTTTATGAACTTTGATTCAATCTCGCATGTGTGATGCTCCCACAGTAGTTTGCCCAAGCAAACTAGTGGAAACCATCTTCGAGAAAGGTTGAATCAAGAGATCTTTGTAAAAATGATTATGGACGGTGATTAAAATGCAAGAAATGAAGTGAAACGAGAATGAAAATGAAGGAAAATCCTTACAAAAGCTTCTGGTCGCCAAGGAGAGTTTGATAGCGTTTGTGAAGGAATGGGTGAATTGGGGAGTGGAGTAGTGTGCCTATTTATAGACTTTGGGGAAATTAGAGTTTCCAGGGATTTCGCGCGGATGCACTTTGGTGCGGATGCGCACATTTGTGCGGATGTGCAGATCTGTGTGAATGGACTTTCTTGGTTCGTTTGAGTTTCAAGTTTTTATTATTTTATATGTTTTAACCGGTTTTTCGTGTATCGAGCGTAAGCGTGTAATCGTGAAATCAAGAATCATGTATAACATGGTGTTCAAAATGTAAATTATGAGTAAAAGTATGCATATAAGTTTAACATGAATAACATGAATATGATTAAAATACTTTCATTTTCATTATGATCAATTGTCTCAGATTACAAATTGGAGCGAAATAGAATACAATAAGAGTACAAGTGTCTAAAAATAGAAAGTACAACAATAGTTGCTAAATCAGGAAAGTAAAAATATGCGAAGCGTTACATATTGATAGCCGAAATGTGCCACACATAGAATTCAAAACCAAAGATCGCATTTTAGTAACCAACAAAGAAATTTTCCGAGAGAGAATGAATTTACAAGGTTTGAGAAAAACTTTGGACCGTAACAACATTGTGGTCAAACCAGTTACTAATGTATACCAGTTACTAACATGTTGTACCAGTGTAACTATATGTTAAACCAGAGTTTAACGCAATCGTGTTTATCCAGCATCGTTGAAACGAAGAGGGTGTAATGTGTTTTACTTAACAATACCACAAATATACGGGCGGGGCATTAATCCTATAGCGCTATAATTATTAAGGTAGGCTTGCAAAGTTAATGAGCATATAGACACAGTGTAAACAGAGCATATGAGACTAACAAGTATAACAAGTTTCATGTTTTATAGTGGATAGAGTGTGATTGAATAAACAAGTTTAATAATGTTGCGTGTTTTTATATAAGTTTACATGTTGCACACAAAGTGATTAAAATGAAAATGGGATCAAGTATACTCACAGTTTTGCGTAGGGTTCCACGAAAACCGAGAGTTGAGTTGATGAAGTTTGGAACACCGAAGTTACCCTAAAATGGGTAAACTGAAGTGTAAGTATTCTGATGTGAAAGAGGTTCGGATCAGATTGCAAAAAACGAGAAAAGTACGGAACAAAACGAGTAACATACCATTTTGTACGAGAGGGCCTCTCGTGCAAAAGGGCAATGGCCTTTCGTACGAGTGTGCCTCTCGAACGACTGGTCCAGTTCCATAATGCGTAAAATTTAATCATAAACAGTAGAGAAATTTCTAAATCAGTCGAAAGCAGAAAGTAAAACGGTCAAATGACCAAGTGAAGACAACCCATGTGTGCCAACACGACATGGAAAGTGTGAACTAAGTGTCGGAGCCTGGACGGGGCTAACTCACTTTGTGACTAGTAAATTGTTTGGGGTTCATTGCGGATGAACTGATGTAAAATAGAAGAGAAATCGAAAACGAAAACGAAATAAACGACAACAGTCCCTTTCGTACGAATGGGAACTCCCTGTCATACTAGAGGGACCTCCTTTCGGACGAATGTGACTGTTTGTCAAACAACGTATGTTAGATCTGTCCAAAACAGATCATTTCCTGATGAAAATTAACCCTAATGCAAACCCTTAACTATAGAATGAGTTACGGGTCTGATGGGTTCCAAATTCCATCAAGATTGTACAGAGATCGAAATGAAAGTTATGAACAAGTTGTAAAAATGTTAAAGTTTATAGATCTTGATTGGAATCTCGGATGGTGATGCTCCAACATCAGTTTGCCCAAGAAAACTAGTGGAAACCATCTCTGAGATATGTTTAAATCAAGAGCTTTGCAATAAATTTTTAAGAAATCAAGTAATAATGTAAGAAATGTGTTTAAGAAATGAAAAAGATGGAAAAACAGCATAAAAGAAGACTTCCGATCGTAGAGAGAGTGTTTAGAGCTTTCTGAAGAGTGTTTGAGAAATGAGCAGGGAAAAGAATGGAGTATTGTGCCTATTTATAGGCTTTAGGGCGAAATTAGGGCAACAGACACTTTCGGACGAGAGTGACATAGGGACGATAGGCCCATTCGTACGAATGGGGCATTCGTACGAGAGGGGCTTTCCCTTTATCTCGAGGTTCAAGTTTGATTAAGTTGTAGGTTTTGACCGGTTTTACGTGTAACGAGCATAAATGTGTATTGTGCAATTATGAAACATGTATAATATAGTTTAAAATGTCGATTGTGAGTATAAGTATGCATGCAAGTTTAATGTGAAAAACATGAATATGAATAAAATACTTTTGTTTTCATTACGATCAATTGTCTCGGGTTACAAACTGAAACGAGATAGAATACAACAAGAGTACAAGTGTGTAAAAATAGAATGTACAACATTACTTGCTAAAATGGTAAAAATTACGAATATGCGAAGCATTACAGTTATGGGGGAACGTGGGATACTTGCATATTTTTCGTGTAGTTTGTTGTATAATTCTTTCTAATTTTATAAGGGGATAATGAGCTCAGTTAGGCAAGTGATACATAACACAACACTTACACATTCTCTCGCAACATTGAAATTGCTCTCAACACTCACACCAGAATTCCATTGTATCGAGCTCATTATCTTCCAAAGTTGTATTGAATTTTAGCTTATTTGTTCAATATAGTTGGTGATCGGTAGTTTCCATCACCCGAGGTTTTTTGTTCCAGAGATCTCATAAGGATCAAGGGCTTTTTCCTCGTACAAATCTCGGTGTTCATTGTCATTTTCACTTTACAATTGATTACATTGTTGTTCGTATACATAAGCACTCCACCTCACAATCAAAATATGGTTACATTATTCATCAACTGATTTTTGACCAAAACACTTCCCTTGTGCGACTGTGCCCATTCGCACCAATGAACATTCTGTTATTTTAATTCTCGTTCATGCATAACTCCAAGTGCTGAAACCATCCAGGATTCCCCATTTTCAATATGGACGAACCTGTGTTTTGGTAGAAGTGTGGACTGTGGAAGCCTTGGCTTTCCAAACTAGTCCCACTACCTCACTTGTGTACTTTGCAAACGAACACCCAAGCAGTCTCCTAGACTCAGAATAAGTTAACTCCGCCTCGGCTCCAACACTTGCCATGTTGGGAATGACACGCTCGGGTTGTCCTTATTCGGCTGCTTGGATATGTGTATTTATTTATTTATGTTATATTCATGACCAACCGGGTTTATTAACTATGTTAGTAAACTTTGAGCTATGGTGAATCATACAAATAGGCGTAGTACCTCCATGCTTGACTTCCATGAACTTCATGACTATACTGGACTAATAAGGCTATACTATATAAGATATACTTCAAATATACTTGACCAGATACACGACGTTAACCGGTTAATGGTTAAAATGTTCGAAAGGACTTCTGTTTGCACAAAGGAACCTTCTGTTCACACGAACAAAGTTATGAATGACGGTTATCTTTTATCTCCGTTCTGTGTTCCTCGTTTCTGATTCTAATGGGCAAATCAGGACCCATGAAATCACAGAAACTTAGTGTCAAAGCGAGTGGATAGACGAGATATACTTTCGTGTTTATACATATACTTTCGTACTTTAATTCCAATCTGAATCCTCCGTTCAATTCCGAATAACTCACACCTTCGTTTACCCATGTAGGGTAACCTCTGTGTTCCAACCCTCCACTCGTCAACTCGTGGTTTTATTGGAAAGCTTGTAAAACTGTGAGTATACTTGATCGTACTTTTTATACTTTTGGGTGCAACACATTCATGCTATTAAAATTACACAAACACGCATACTTTATTCTTACACACAATCAAACAATCATTCATACATGCTTAATATAGACTTTGATTCGTATGTGCTGGAACATTCTTATGTGGTATACTTGTCATTAACTTCGTACAAGCCTCCCTTAACATGTATAGCACTATAGGAGTAATGCACCGCCCGTATTCTTGAGGTCATGTTAAGTTAAAAACGGAACGGTCTTATTGTTGCTACGATAAGATTACGCTAGCGGTAATCTTTGGGTTGACATTTATAGTTGCATGCCAGTCATATGTTAATTTTAGATAACTATTTTTGCATGTGAATTATTTAAAACTCTTTACATCATGCTAGTACTCAAACTTGTATACTCGCCAATACTTGTTGTATTGAACTATACTTTGAAATGTGTTGTAGGAAATTAATGACGATGATGAAATCTATTAGGATGGACTAGAAACTCATTTTAGAAATTTAGAGTTGTTGTATTTTGTTTTATGTACTTGTTGTATTTTGTTTCATGAAAATGTTGTACTTTATTTCCAATGTTGTACTTGAATATTATTCAATGAAATGAAATTCGGTTTTGTTAAATATTGTCTCAAAATAGTTTGTGAAGTCTCTAGCAATCTTGTTTTCGTCTCACTCTGATGTTTCCGCCATCGGTTGGGGTGTGACAATAATTTGTTTTTTGTCCAAAAACTATTTCATAAGGTGTTTGGTTTTTAATGACTTTGGATTGGAGGCGATTAATGATATATGTTGTCGTTTCTATACACTCTTGTTGGTGCACTGATGTCTGTTAACTTCGTCTTTATTAAGTCTTGTATTGTATTGCATAGATCAGGGCATGGAAATCGAGAAAACATGTTAAAGGGTAATTCCGCTTGAAAGGTGCATGATGATATTTCAAACGGAATTAAGGTTTAAAGCGAGATTAGGTAATTCCGCATGGAATTAACTAATACCGTTTGAACTTGGTAATTCCGTTTGAGTCTGTTTCAAGCGGAATTAAACTTCTATAAATACCTGATCATGTTTGTCATTTGGAACGGAATTATGTGTGAGTGTTTGAGAGCCGAGGTGCTGCCGAATTGTAATCAGATCTGTAAAAGCTCAGGAAATCAGTATTAGATAAAGATTAGAAAAGGAACAAGTTGTGTTGACATCATTTACATTGATTCCGCCTTTGTTTTTGATGATGAACTACTCAGATTGACTCGTTAGGGTCACACGACGATCCAACAAGTGGTATCAGAGCTCAGGACAAGGAGTTCATACCAATTCAGCTTGATTTTACCTGATTCTCTCACTTCTACTCATTCTTTTCTGATTTGAACAAGATTGAACGGTTGAAATGGCCTGATTTTGACGTATATCAAGCGAAGCATACTTTTAACTAATCCTTGAAAGTATTGAACTAAAATTCGATCAAAATTGGACAAAAACTTGTAATTTCGCTTGAAAACAGATTCGAATATGCTGACATCATCATCATCATAATCTCGTTTAAACCAGATCGTAATTTCGCATGAAATAACCTAATTTCGTTTGAAACACTTAATTTCGCTTGAAAGTACAAACGGAATTACTAATTCCGCTTCTGGTACCTAATTCCGTTTCAATTGGGATAATTTCGCTTGAAAGTGTTCTAATTCCGCACGGAATTAGATATTGACTGGTAATTTCGTTTGAACCAAGTAATCCCGTTTGAAGGGTAATCTCGTTTGAAAATCACTTTTCAAAAATCCAAAAATTTTTCTAAGTGTTTGTTAATCGTTTCAGGTACTTGAAAATGGATGATTTGTTCATGAATCCGTTCTGTGATGCATTTGCTTATACCGGTGGTTCTAGAGATGCTACATCAAGCAACACGAATGAAACTACACCGAAATCAAGTGCAAAGAAAACTCTCAATGATTCGTTGAGTGTAGAGAGTGCCTATGGGACATACAATAAACCTCCAAAGTTGTTGGCTATTGAAGATTACAATAGGTGGGCTACAAGATTTGACGAGTGGCTTCAAGCTTTTGCATATCCAAGCTGGAAGAGTTTAAAGATTGGTTATGTTAGAGGAGGACGTTTTGGTGAAAGTGTGACAACTCGTATTTCCGAACCTATCTTTGTACTTGATGTAACGTATGTGAACGTGATATGATTATATGCAAGTGATTGATTAATGAATATTATGTTTGATTATGTGTTATGTGAATGTATGTTTGATGTAATCGCACAACACAACCCAACCGCACAAGCCTTTAGGCTTTACTACTCTCGGCCCACTCCTTTGAACTTGAACCGAATGGACAACCCATGTAAAGGGTTCGGCCCACTTCTACTATACGCATACATTGACCCTTAGAAAGTTTGTTCTCATTTGTTGCAAAAACATCCACTCACACAAACCCTAGTTATTCTCTCTCTCCCTCACGAACCCGAAGGCAGCCACACACCCTCTCTCTCAATCGAAGATCCTTGCATTTGAATCAATCCTTGTTCCTTCTCTCTATTCTGTTAGTATGTTAACTATTGTTTTATGATTGTATGATGTTATGCTGTATATGCTCGACATGATTGATGATGCAATGATATGATTGGTTCGAATAATATATGATTGAGCATGAATGTATGTAATCGGCCATATACATGTTAGATCCGATTGGTTTGATGATGGTGTTAGGATGACTTGGATTTGATGATGATGAAAGGAAACCGAATTCTTGTTAAATCGGCTGCAACATGTTTCGAATGATTAATATATCGTTATGGTTATGAATGTTGTTAATCGAGTTTATGAAGCATGTTTATATAATTGGTGTTATGATTATTGTCATGTATTGATTATGTTACTCATTAGGGTTCTTATGAATTAGATGATAATTACTTGGTTTGATCGAGTATTGTTAAGATTGAAACTGTTAGATTTGATTGTGACAATAAAGGAATGTAACTGATTTCCTTAAAGTTAGAGATTTCCTTATCTAATCACACAATAGCAATCGCACAAGACTCCTGGTCGCACAAGACCAGATCATACAAGATTTGATCTGGTCGCACAAGGAGCTCAGTCGCACAAGAGGTCCTCAGTCGCACAAGAGGTCCTCAGTCGAACAAGATCTGCTGGATCGCACAAGTTGAATTGTTATTTAACTGCTGGGCCTCAAAGCCCAAAAATCCAGTCGCACAACCCCATCAGACCGCACAAGACTTGTGTTGTTTAGTTGGGCCGATGCATGTTAGGACTGTTATGCTGTTTGTTGGGCCGGGTGTATTACTGAATCGCACAAGACATGTTGTTAGAACTGTATTCATGTTATGGTTTTTGGTTGGGTCTCTTGACATTGGGCCGGGTATTAGTGGGCTCCAACGGATGACTAGCACAAGGCCACTAAGCTTGTGCGAGCCCAATCTTGAATATGTTATAACTGTTGAACGTGATGTTGCATGCTGCCATGATCCGTATGTGTTTCTTATATGCTATTTATGTGATACTTGTATGCACTACTTGAAACCAAAACCTGACTTGTATGGTAACCAATGTTAGGACGTGGTTGACCACTAGCCGCTAGACTTGACCTTTCTGTGTAATCTGTCGAGCAAACCAAGGTGAGTTCACACTAGCCAAGGCATGGGATTCCCAGGGGTTGGGAATGGGTTTGAATAACTACTCGTTCAACTATTACTATTAAACAAATTATTACTGTCCTCGGTTGAAGGGCACGTACGTAAAACCTACGTACACGATCTTAAGACCATCACCTCTATCAAAGGAAGTCCCTCAATTATCGACTTAATCGCCGAGGCCTAGGGCGAGCGGGTCATTAGTTAATAGCGCTATTAGGTTTAACAAACCTCACACCGTGCCAGTCGGACGGGCGTGTACTAATGGACTATGGGCAAAGGGTCAATGCTGATAGACATTGACTTAGGGCACCTCTTATATTTTCGTAGTAGTCGATACGCGTGGTCTAGTAGCACATGGGAAGCCCCCACTAATCATCGCACACATGCCTGTATTGGCCGCGATACGGATTAATACGATACTTGGTTTACAAAACGAACATACGATTTACGAAATGAACACTATAACCAAACAACAAACTGTGAACTCGCTCAACTTTGTTGTTGATTCGTTGCTACATGCCTTGCAGGTCATTAGGTACTCATGGAGCTTGCACAGGGAGGAGCAGTCGTTGTGGGATATGGCAGTGTGTGCCATACAATGAACATTACTTTATTTCGTATCTAATACTGACAATGGGTTTTACAATTATGCTTCCGCTAAACATTTAACTATGCTTTGGTTTTTGAACACCTTTCATATTGTTTGGTTGAATTATATTTACTTATATGTTTGTTCAATATGATTGGTGGCTTGATCCTGGTCAGTCACGCCTCCAAGCGGTGATACCCCGCATGTGGATTTTGGGGGTGTGACAGATTGGTATCAGAGCCATTGGTTATAGAGAACTTGGTTTTAATAAGGGAAAACGTTTTTGTTAAAACCAGACTATAACCTGTACAGTGCTCTACGATCCACAACGATGCTTCACTCCAAGTGCAAGACTCGACACTCTAGGTGATATGGTTTATGTTATATTACCTACATGATAGATTACGTAGAACTTTGCTCATGATATGCTTAGTTAGTATAGCTACTGTTGCTTGAACACGTATGTGCTTACTCTCTCCTGTCATCGCACTTTCGCGAACTCGTCTCACTCACGTTTCTCTTGATATGAAGATCATGTCTGGATGCATTAACATGACTCAAGCCCAGTTGACGGCTCTGATTAACGAATAGGTTGCTGCGGCACTTGCAGCCGCACAGGCAGGAGGTATACCCTGCAGTTTAAAACTCATTCTAGGATCTTTAGATCCTACTCTCGTGAACCTATCTTTGTGTTAAAATTTGTCCTTTCTTACACCCACCACAGGTCAACATGCTCAGCCACCTGTGTGCACCTTCAAAACTTTCATGGACTGCCGACCCACTACTTTTAGTGGCACTGAAGGAGCAGTAGGTCTCCTCCACTGGTTTGAGAAACTAGAATCTGTGTTCGAAATGTGTGAATGCCCTGAGGCACGCAGGGTGAAATATGCTACCGACACTCTCGAGGGTTTAGCCCTCACATGGTGGAACGCTCAGGTCCAAATGCTGGGGTTGGTTGCTGCTAACGCTACCCCATGGAACAATTTTAAAGAGATGATCAAGGAGGAATACTGCAGTCGTGATGACATTCATAAGCTGGAAGTCGAGTTCTTCAACCTCAAGATGACGGGGTCAGAAATTGAGGCGTTTACAAAGAGATCGAATGAGCTTGCATTACTGTGTCCTACTATGGTGGACCCTCCAATTAAGCGTATCGAACTTTATCTCAAGGGTCTAGTGCTAGAGATCCAAAGTCATGTGACTTCAGCAAACCTCGCCACTTACCAGCAGGTTGTTCAGTTGGCTCACCGTCTCACTGATCACGCGGTGGAACAGAACAGGTTACCAAAACGTATTAGTGCTACAGCTACCTCTGAAACTCCCAGTGATAACAAACGTAAATGGGATGGAGCCTCAAGCAGAGGTTCGACTTCTGTTCAGTCCCAATCGCAGCAAAGAAGAACTGAAGATTTTAAGAGCCCTGGTCAGCAATCTTCTGGTAGCCAAGGGCAAAGTGGTTATCGAGGGAACCTTCCAAAGTGCAACAGATGCAACAAACACCACAGTGGTCAGTGCAACAAGAATCGTTGCCAGAGGTGTCTTAAGTTGGGTTACGAAGCTAAGGATTGTAGGAGCTTACGACATGCAAATCAGAACCAGCGACAACAGCCACCAGCTCCACAAGATCAACAACAGCAACAACGAGACAACAAGGGGTGCTTTCAGTGTGGAGCTGAAGGTCACTTCAAGAGAGATTGTCCCCAACTGAATAGGAACCAGAATAACAATAACAACAACAATCAGGGGAATGGGAACAACGGGGGTAACAATGGCAATGGTGCAAGGGGCCGTGCGTTCGTTATTGGCAATGGAGAAGCGAGGAATGATCCCAATGTTGTGACGGGTAAGTTCCTACTCGACGACTTTTACGTTACTGTCTTATTTGATTCGGGTGCTGATACTAGTTATGTGTCCCTAAAAGTTAGTCAACTGCTTAAGCGTACCCCAACACCTTTGAACCCCAAAAACGCTGTAGAGTTAGCTAATGGTAAGAGTATAGAGGTCACACACGTAGTCAAAGGTTGTAACCTAGTTCTTGCTGATCACACTTTCTCGATCGACCTCCTTCCTATCACTCTGGGTAGTTTCGACGTTGTCATTGGGATGGACTGGTTGTCCCAACATCAAGCTGAGATTCTTTGCAACGAAAAGATTGTCCGTATTCCTCGCCCAGGTGATGAACCCCTTATGATTCGTGGCGACAAGAGTGGTGCTGTTGTGAGCATCATCTCTTTTCTTAAGGCTCAGAAGTGCTTGAGAAAGGGCCACACTGCCATTCTGGCACTCGTTACCGACACCTCGAAGAAAGAGAAGAAGATCAAAGATTTTCCTATTGTACGCGACTATCCTGAGGTATTTCCTGAGGAACTACCTGGCCTCCCGCCTCATCGCCAGGTCGAGTTCCAAATCGAGCTAGCTCCTGGAGCAGCGCCTATAGCTCGTTCACCGTATCGTTTAGCTCCACCAGAGTTGAAAGAACTCTCTACGCAACTACAAGAACTCTTAGATAAGGGTTTTATTCGTCCTAGCTCTTCACCCTGGGGAGCTCCAGTGCTTTTTGTGAAGAAGAAAGACGGTACGTACAGAATGTGCATCGACTACCGTGAACTGAACAAGGTGACTGTGAAGAATCGCTATCCTCTTCCACACATCGACGACTTGTTCGAACAGGTGCAAGGGTTGAGCTACTATTCAAAGATTGATTTGAGATCAGGATACCACCAGCTGAGAGTCCGAGAAGAGGACGTCTCTAAAACAGCCTTTAGAACTCGATATGGCCACTATGAGTTTTTAGTCATGCCTTTTGGGCTGACAAACGCACCAGCGGTCTTCATGGACTTGATGAATCGAGTGTGCAAGCCGTACCTAGACAAGTTTGTCATAGTTTTCATCGACGACATCCTGATCTATTCGAAAAGTCAGGAGGAACACGAGCAGCATCTACGACTCATTTTGGAACTCCTTCGAACAGAAAAACTGTACGCCAAGTTTTCAAAATGTGACTTCTGGCTTCGTGAAGTCCATTTCTTAGGCCATGTAGTGAACAAGGATGGAATTCACGTTGATCCATCCAAGGTAGAGTCGATCAAGAGCTGGCCTGCACCTCGTACGCCAACGGAAATTCGCCAATTTTTGGGCTTGGCAGGTTACTACAGGAGGTTTATTAAGGATTTTTCCAAGATTGCACAGCCTCTCACCTCACTAACACAGAAAGGCGTGGTTTATCGATGGGGAAATGTACAAGAGTTAGCGTTTCAACACTTAAAGGATAGACTTTGCAGTGCACCTATCCTTTCATTGCCAGAGGGCACATGCGACTTCGTGGTTTACTACGATGCATCCATTCAGGGTCTTGGTTGTGTATTGATGCAGCGGGATAAAGTTATAGCCTACGCTTCACGCCAACTCAAAGTTCATGAAAAGAACTACACTACACACGATTTAGAGCTGGGAGCGGTTGTTTTTGCACTTAAGATTTGGAGACACTACCTGTATGGTACCAAATGTGCTATCTACACTGATCACAGGAGCCTCGAGCATATCTTCAAACAGAAGGAACTCAATATGCGACAGCGACGATGGGTCGAACTACTGAATGACTACGAATGCTCGATCAGGTATCACCCAGGCAAAGCCAATGTTGTGGCTGACGCCCTCAGTCGAAAGGACACTGCGCCCAAGCGCGTACGAGCTTTACAACTCACTATACAGTCTAGTCTCCCTTCTCAGATAAGAGATGCTCAGGTAGAAGCATTGAAACCAGAAAACCTCAGGGCTGAAGCCCTACGCGGCTCAAGGAAACGCTTAGAACAGAAGGAAGACGGTGCTTACTATGTGACAGGACGCATCTGGGTCCCACTTTATGGCAACCTACGAGAGCTTGTGATGGATGAGGCACACAAGTCTCGCTACTCGGTACATCCTGGTTCGGATAAAATGTACCACGATATCAAAACTACATATTGGTGGCCTAGCATGAAGGCCCACATAGCAACTTACGTTAGCAAGTGCTTGACTTGTGCGAGAGTCAAGGCGGAATACCAGAAACCTTCAGACCCCCTTCAACAACCAGGGATACCACAATGGAAATGGGAGCAAATTTCCATGGATTTTGTTACTGGCCTGCCTAGATCACAACGTGGTAACGATACTATTTGGGTGATCGTGGATCGACTCACAAAGTCTGCTCACTTCTTGGCTATCAAGGAAACTGATAAGTTCTCCACCCTAGCAGACGTATACCTTAAGGAAGTTGTCTTAAGGCACGGAGTGCCCACCTCTATTATCTCGGATCGAGATGCACGTTTTACATCAGAACTATGGCAAGCAATGCACAAGTCCTTTGGCTCACGATTAGATATGAGCACAGCTTATCACCCACAAACGGATGGGCAATCCGAACGCACCATCCAGACCCTCGAAGACATGCTTAGGGCATGTGTAATTGACTTTGGCAACAGCTGGGAAAAGCATCTGCCACTTGTGGAATTTTCGTACAACAATAGCTACCACACCAGCATTAAAGCTGCTCCGTTTGAGGCATTCTACGGGCGTAAATGTCGGTCACCTCTTTGTTGGGCAGATGTGGGGGATAGTCAGATTACTGGTCTAGAACATGTGGTTGACACAACAGAGAAAATTTCTCAGATACGACAACGAATGGCGGCGGCTCGTGACCGTCAGAAAGTCTACGCCGATAAGGGCAGAAAACCACTAGAGCTCCAGGTTGGGGAGCGAGTACTACTCAAGGTTTCACCCTGGAAGGGTGTGGTTCGTTTTGGTAAACGAGGCAAACTTAACCCACGATACGTCGGACCTTTCGAAGTCATTAAGAAAATAGGCAAGGTGGCCTACAGACTGAACTTACCAGCAGAACTCAGTGCAGTTCACAACGTTTTCCACGTGTCGAATCTGAAGAAGTGTCTGTCAGATGAGACCCACGTAGTTCCTTTGAAGGAGCTCACCATTGACGAGCAGTTACGATTCATCGAGGAACCAGTTGAAATCATGGACCGGGATGTTAAGGTCCTCAAACGTACTAGAATACCTCTCGTTCGAGTTCGTTGGAACTCACGTCGCGGCCCAGAGTTCACCTGGGAACGCGAAGATCAAATGAAACAAAAGTATCCCCAACTATTCGCAAACGGTGCAACCACTACTGAGACTGAAGCTACGGAATTTCGGGACGAAATTCCAGATCAACGGGGGGAGGATGTGACACCCCAGGAAAACCATGCAACTTAACTAGCTTCCTCAGTGAGTACGTACCAAATTCCGGGACGAAATTTCTTTCAACTTGGGGATAATGTGACAACTCGTATTTCCGAACCTATCTTTGTACTTGACGTAACGTATGTGAATGTGATGTGATTATATGCAAGTGATTGATTAATAAATATTATGTTTGATTATGTGTTATGTGAATGTATGTTTGATGTAATCGCACAACACAACCCAACCGCACAAGCCTTTGGGCTTTACTACTCTCGGCCCACTCCTTTGAACTTGAACCGAATGGACAACCCATGTAAAGGGTTCGGCCCACTTCTACTATACGCATGCATTGACCCTTAGAAAGTTTGTTCTCATTTGTTGCAAAAACATCCACTCACACAAACCCTAGTTATTCTCTCTCTCCCTCACGAACCCGAAGGCAGCCACACACCCTCTCTCTCAATCGAAGATCCTTGCATTTGAATCAATCCTTGTTCCTTCTCTCTATTCGGTTAGTATGTTAACTATTGTTTTATGATTGTATGATGTTATGCTGTATATGCTCGACATGATTGATGATGCAATGATATGATTGGTTCGAATAATATATGATTGAGCATGAATGTATGTAATCGGTCATATACATGTTAGATCCGATTGGTTTGATGATGGTGTTAGGATGACTTGGATTTAATGATGATGAAAGGAAACCGAATTCTTGTTAAATCGTCTGCAACATGTTTCGAATGATTAATATATCGTTATGGTTATGAATGTTGTTAATCGAGTTTATGAAGCATGTTTATATAATTGGTGTTATGATTATTGTCATGTATTGATTATGTTACTCATTAGGGTTCTTATGAATTAGATGATAATTACTTGGTTTGATCGAGTATTGTTAAGATTGAAACTGTTAGATTTGATTGTGACAATAAAAGAATGTAACTGATTTCCTTAAAGTTAGAGATTTCCTTATCTAATCACACAATAGCAATCGCACAAGACTCCTGGTCGCACAAGACCAGATCATACAAGATTTGATCTGGTCGCACAAGGAGCTCAGTCGCACAAGAGGTCCTCAGACCGCACAAGGCTTGTGTTGTTTAGTTGGGCCGATGCATGTTAGGACTGTTATGCTGTTTGTTGGGCCGGGTGTATTACTGAATCGCACAAGACATGTTGTTAGAACTGTATTCATGTTTTGGTTTTTGGTTGGGTCTCTTGACATTGGGCCGGGTATTAGTGGGCTCCAACGGATGACTCGCACAAGGCCACTAAGCTTGTGCGAGCCCAATCTTGAATATGTTATAACTGTTGAACGTGATGTTGCATGCTGCGATGATCCGTATGTGTTTCTTATATGCTATTTATGTGATACTTGTTTGCACTACTTGAAACCAAAACCTGACTTGTATGGTAACCAATGTTAGGACGTGGTTGACCACTAGCCGCTAGACTTGACCTTTCTGTGTAATCTGCCGAGCAAACCAAGGTGAGTTCACAGTAGCCAAGGCATGGGATTCCTAGGGGTTGGGAATGGGTTTGAATAACTACTCGTTCAACTATTACTATTAAACAAATTATTACTGTCCTCGGTTGAAGGGCACGTACGTAAAACCTACGTACACGATCTTAAGACCATCACCTCTATCAAAGGAAGTCCCTCAATTATCGACTTAATCGCCGAGGCCTAGGGCGAGTGGGTCATTAGTTAATAGCGCTATTAGGTTTAACAAACCTCAAACCGTGCCAGTCGGACGGGCGTGTGCTAATGGACTATGGGCAAAGGGTCAATGCTGATAGACATTGACTTAGGGCACCTCTTATATTTTCGTAGCAGTCGATACGTGTGGTCTAGTAACACATGGGAAGCCCCCACTAATCATCGCACACATGCCTGGATTGGCCGCGATACGGATTAATACGATACTTGGTTTACAAAACGAACATACGATTTACGAAATGAACACTATAACCAAACAACCAACTGTGAACTCGCGCAACTTTGTTGTTGATTCGTTGCTACATACCTTGCAGGTCATTAGGTACTCATGGAGCTTGCACAGGGAGGAGCAGTCGTTGTAGGATATGGCAGTGTGTGCCATACAATGAACATTACTTTATTTCGTATCTAATACTGACAATGGGTTTTACAATTATGCTCCCGCTAAACATTTAACTATGCTTTGGTTTTTGAACACCTTTCATATTGTTTGGTTGAATTATGTTTACTTATATGTTTGTTCAATATGATTGGTGCCTTGATCCTGGTCAGTCACGCCTCCAAGCGGTGATACCCCGCATGTGGATTTTGGGGGTGTGACAGAAAGTCTAACAGATAATGATGAGATTGAAAGATATGTTGCTGAACAAAAGTGCATCGCGTTGATTCATCAATCTGTGAGAGATGATATAATTTCGTTGACTGAATATGAAAATTCAAAAGATCTTTGGGAGAAACTGAGGGTAAAATGTGTAGGTAGTGCTGAGATAGTAAAAAACAAAAAGAAACTGTTAAGAAAAGAGTTTGATTTAATGCTCAAGATTGTATATACTCAAGAAGAGTTGGTTGACAAACTGTTCGACTCGCTGCCGAATGAACAAGATTGGCAGTACTTTGCATTAATGCTGAAGAATACAATCAAGTCTGAAGAGTTGACAATAGATCTGCTTATTGAAAGACTGGAGAGTCACGAGTTGGAGATCAAGAAATCTAGCAAATTCAACAATTCATCTTATCAGTAGAATGTGGAGTTGTACTACACAGGAAATCTACCAAAGACTGGTTCTCAAAGAACAACATTTTCTGCAGAAAGTTCATATAATGTGAATCAAGAAACTCCTCACAGTGGTTTTCATAGTGGATCTTCTTCAACAACTCCAAGCCAATCTGCATCAAAGAATCTGTTCCAATGTAACATTGTTGTGGATCTGAAGAACGCTCAAAATTTTAGTGAAGAGTCAGCAAAACAACAGATGGTGTTCTTAGTGTCGGTGTTAGAATCGTACGAGAGCCTCGTGGCGGGCAAGATTGGAAACACCAACCTGACTAAGGAGGACTATGATCAAATAGATCCTGAAGAGATGGAACTGATCGATATCAGGTGGTGTATGGTCAGTGCAGTCCGGAGAGCGCAACGGTTCATGGAGATTACTGGGAGACATTCTATCGGTGGACATCCACAAAACTTGGCTTTGATAAATCAAAAGTCACGTGCTTCGGGTGTAAACAAAAAAGGACATTTCAAATGTGAATGTCGTAACGCTCCTGCTGATGATACTGCAAATCCATTCCGTGAGGATTACTACAAAAGAGCGATCTATCATCAGAATAAATCAGAACCGCCTAGAATGAAGCAGCTTGAGGATGTCCCCAAAGAAAAATCAAGAGCTCTTGCTGTTATTCATGATGATGAAGGTTTTGATTGGAGTGAACTGCTACCAGAGGAAGATGCAGTAGGATACGCTTTTGTAGCAGAAAAGATTATTCCTTACAAAGACACCAGAAATGAAGAACAAAAATACCTCAGTAGAAAGAGTAGAGCAGAATACAAGATGATCAGATTATCTAAGGTGTTCTGTGAAGCCAAGAGAGCAAAGAGATGGGATGCTGATAGAGAATGTTACCTTGATCCTCAAGGAAACATTGCTATTGATACAAAAACTCTTAGTCTAGAAGCTTTCATTGAGGAATTTGCTGAAGAAGAAGAAGCCTTACAGAGAGAATGGTGGGGAGGTGGAGAAGAGAAAGAAAAAGAAAAAGAAAAAGAGAATGAGTCGTAGTCTAAGAAGATTGATGATGGAATTATTGATACTTCACAAGAATTCACCGCTGAAAACTTGGGGAAGATGGCTGACAAAGTGTTTGCTGCAAAGGAACTTGAGGTAGACTCTAAGTCTGAAACTGAGTCTAAAAGCAAGGTCAGTCCAAACATTTCAACAAGAGAGTCAGGTAAGAAAGTCAAAGGTGATAGTGACTGCAAAAGTTGCATGAAAAACTGCAAGTTTTGTAGTACACTCACTTACCTTAGTAATACAAAGGTTGAAGAATTGACAACAAGAGTCAGAAAGGTTGAAGATCAGATTCTAGATCGTGATAAAATGCTAAAAGCTTCAAATGATCGAGCTAAAAATTTAACTGAGAAAATTGAAAATGATATAATTGAAGTAGAAAGAATTAAGAAAATGAAAAATTGGTTCTTGAAAATCGTAAAATTTCAGAAAAGTTTGACAAACTAAAACGAACGGTAAAAGATTCTGATGAAAGAAACAATAAAACCAATAAAGAAAATGAGCATTTAACTGTAGTTCTTAGATACAAAGAGGAGCAAATCAACCAACAACTGGATGAGATTGCTAAATTGAAGTTTCAGTTTGAAGAAGCTAAGATTGAGAATGAGCGTATCAATCTGAAGTTAACCAGCTACAACTCCGCAAGCTTTGTTTTGCAAGTTGCAACACATTGTTCCCAAACCCATCGGGAAAAACAAAGCAGGCGAAGATGTTTACTCGGATGGAACTGGGGTTGGGTATCATCAGGTTCCACCGCCAGTGTTAAACAATTTCTCAAAGAAAAAGTCCGGGTTGGTTAATGATGAAGATGAAACGAATGAAATAAAACTTCCAGAGTCAATTGATGTTACATTTTCTTCATCTGATGATAGTGTTCAAACTGATATTGTTAAAGGCATGGCTGAAAGTGTTTTAAAGTCTGATAGTGATTCAGTTGAGGATGAAGAGTGTTTTCTGAACAATTACATTCCGAAACCAAAATCCAAACACAACTTAAATGAAGAACCTACTCTTGTCATGTACAAGATGTCGGAATCGGATAAGTTGTATTCAGATTATGAGTTTCCTCTGGAGAATGTTAACATGGACAAGTTGAAAAATGTTTTCAAACTGGTTGAAATTGATTTGTCTGAAATAGAAGGTCTAAAACAGACGAAGAGGCAAATGAATTTTGAAAAAGATAAAGCTTACTACAAGAAACCTATTGTTCTACCACGTTTTTATAACAACAATCGAAATAGATGGTTGGGTGGTTATCAGGGTGGTAAGAATTATCAAAGGAAAAATGTTCAAAACAGAAGGTTTGCTGAGAAAAAGGTGTTTGTGAACGGTTCGAGTTCACTTTCTGATGAAGAATCTGAAATTTTTTCCTAATCAAACAAAGCGTTCTTTGAGAAGAAAGCTTCACAACCTCAGTCTAAAGGTACAAGTCGAACATGCTTCAAATGCAATCAAGTTGGACATATTGCACGAAAGTGTACCAACTTGAAGCCTAAGACTGAAGTTGTGATGAATTCAAGAAAGAAAGATGATGTGAAGGGAAAATCTCCATTGGTTGTTGGGAAAAAAGGTTTTGAAAAATGACAACACCAAGACCAAAACTGAACCTGTTAAGAATATGGTAACTAAAAATGATAAATTTTACAAACGGGTTGCATCATCTCAACAAACATGGAAGCCAAAAGTGGTTGAAAAGAAATCAAGTGTTCCAAAACCAAAGGTTTCTGAGACTGAAAAACAATCATCTTCTACCACACTGGTAAAGATGAATGTTCCTTTGGATTATTATGAGAAACTTGAACCACAAGAGGCTACAACTTCTGAAAAGAAGAATGTACCAAAGAAAGACCAATCATCTGGTCAACCTTCTCAAAATGATTTCTTTTTATACAAAAAGGTTGAGATTGGGTCTGAGGAAAGCTTGAAGATGAATGACAAAAATTTTCCGCCACTTTATACTGGTAAAACTCACATCAAAGTCAACCTACCTGAGTCAAAAGAGGCTTGGGTAGCATCCAAATCTAACTAAAGTGTGTGTAATATGTGCAGGAGCTTCCAAGACCTGTTTCACGTTGGATTATGGATAGTGGAGCTTCTCGGCACATGACGGGGAAAACAGCCCTGCTGTACGATGTTAGAAATTTCAATGGTGGTTATGTAGGTTTTGCAGGAAATCAAGGTGGTAGAATAGTTGGTGAAGGAACGTTATCCAATGGGATTGTTACGTTTGAAATAGTGAATTACATCGCCGAGCTTGAGAATAATCTTCTGAGTATTTCTCAGATTTGTGATAGAATGTATACCACTCACTTTACTGACAAAGAATGTTTGATCTTGAAACCAGGATTTGTTATCCCTGAAGAATGGGTTATCATGAGGGCACCAAGAGTCAATGATCTGTACGTGTTGGACATGAGTGTAGAAACTACAACCACGGGTCAGGCTCATTGTTTTGTGTCAAGAGCAACTGAGAAGGAATCGCAATTGTGGCACCGGAAGATGGGTCATATACATCTTAGAAAAATGAATCACTTGGTGCACAATGACTTGGTTATTGGTGTTCATGTCAAAGGTTTTCATCTTGAGGGATAATGTATTAGTTGTGTCAAAGGCAAGCAGAAAAAGAAATCACATCCTCAAAAGAAAGTCAACTCAGTCTCAAGACCTTTAGAGAGACTTCATATGGATCTTTTTGGTCCAGTGAACGTCAAAAGCATCACTGGTGATTACTATTGTTTGGTTGTCACAGATGATTACTCAAGATTTTCATGGGTTTCATTTCTGAAGTCGAAAGATGAGACGTTTGATAGTTTGATGGCGTTGTTCAGAAAAATTGAAAACCTGTACCAAAGGCGTATCAAAAGAATTAGAAGTGATAATGGTACTGAGTTCAAGAACAACAAGATGGAAGAATATTGTAATGAAAGAGGTATATTGCATGAATTTAGCGCGCCTTACACTCCGCAGTAGAATGGAGTAGCTGAAAGAAAGAACAGGACGCTAATTGAAACGGCCAGGATGATGCTTACTGATTCCAAACTACCTGTCAACTTTTGGGCAGAAGCAGTATCCGCTGCTTGCTATACACTCAATCGGGTTCTCACTGTCAAGAAATTCAATAAGACGTGTTTCGAGCTGATCAATAACCGCAAGCCGAACCTGAAGTATTTAGAACCATTTGGGTCTCCCTACACAGTTCTAGAGCCTTTTGGTAAATTTGGTCCAAAGAGCATCGAAGGAATTTTCCTGGGTTACTCAAGTCCATTGAAACGAGTCTTTGTTCCAAGCTTAAAGCGGATTATCGAAGCACACAATGTTGAGTGTCAAGGTAACACAATGCCTCCGCAGAATCCAGGCGATTCATGGCGTTTTCATTATGACACTTTGTGGGATTCGTTTGACATGGAAAAAGAAAAGGGAGAAGAAGATTTCTTTGACGAGTTGGATATTTTGAGAGAGTATGAGTCTTCGCAGGAAAGGTTCCCAGCTGAGTATTCAAGACGACCGCAACAAACTTCAAATGATAATGAAGCAGGTCCGAGCAATGCTGGAGAACATGACGATATTCAACAAAATGAAGTTGCTCCTGATAATCAGATGGCAGACAATGATAATCAAGAATCTGATAACATGCCAGTATTTGATCATGGTGATTCAGATTCTGAGGGAGAGCAAATCTAGATTTCAAGTCAAACAAACCCAGTCAATGAAAAAGGTGCAAATCAGAATGTTACTAATCTGGAAGGCGAGGTAGTTGTTCCAGGCGAGGTGATGCCAAGAAATCTTTCATACCATCCAGAGGAGCTGATCATTGGAGAATTGCAATCAGGCGTTCGCACTAGACGTCAAATTGACCAAGGCCTTACTTGTTTTTATTCTACAGTAGCACCTTTACAAACTGAGTTTTCACTAAGTTGTTTTATTTCGCAGATCGAACCGCAAACATATAAAGAGGCGCTAACTGAAGATTATTAGGTCAATGCTATGCAAGAAGAGTTAAGTCAATTTGAGAAGTTAGGCGTGTGGAAATTGGTAGACTTGCCTGATGGTCAGAGAAAGATAAACACCAAGTGGATGTTCAAGTGTAAGAGAGACGATAGAGGGGTTATTATTCGTAACAAAGCTCGACTCGTAGTCCAGGGTTTCAGTCAGCAGGATGGGATAGATTTCACTGAAGTATATGCTCCAGTTGCTCGACTAGAAGCGATCAGAATCTTCCTAGCATTTGCATCTTGGAAAAATTTCAAAGTTTATCAGCTAGAAGTTAAATCGGCGTTTCTCTATGGGAAGGTAAAAGGGGAGGTATACGTCGGACAGCCACCGGGTTTCACCGATCCAATCCACAAAGACAAGGTCTACTTGCTAGACAAAGCGCTGTATGGTTTACACCAGGCCCCGAGAGCTTGGTATGAGACTTTGTCTCAACATCTGCTAGCCAACAGCTTCATCCGTGGAAAAGTGGATGCCACTCTCTTCACCAAGGAGGTCGACGGTCTTCTTTTGATAGTTCAGATATACGTGGACGACATTATAATTGGGTCTACAAATGAAAATCTGTGCAAAGATTTTGAAAGAGTTATGAAACAGAAATTTGAAATGTCATCGATGGGTGAGATGAAATTCTTCTTGGGACTTCAGGTTGATCAACTACCCAAAGGAATATTCATACATCAAACGAAGTACGTTCATGATATCTTAGAGAAATTCAGGATGTCAGGTTCTACTCCAGCTTCCACCCCATTAGCAACGAATCATGGCATAAACCCTGATCTCACCAGAGAGAAGGTAGATGAAACACTGTATCGTTCCATGATCGGATCGCTAATGTATTTGACAGCTTCAAGACCTGATATTATGTATCCAACCTGCCTCGCAGCAAGATTTCAATCTAACCCGAGAGCGTCGCACATGGTAATTGTTAAAAGGATATTACGCTACCTTAAAGGAACTCCATCATTGGGGTTGTGGTATCCAAAAGATGGCGAATTCATGCTTGAAGGTTATTCCGATTCTGATTTCGGATGCTACAAAGTTAACGCTAAATCAACAACAGCGGGGTGCCAGTTCTTTGGACCAAGATTGGTTACCTGGCAATGCAAAAAGCAGACCTCTGTGGCTTTATCCACATGTGAAGCGGAGTACGTATCTGCTAGCAGTTGCTGCTCTCAGATCTTGTGGATCCAGCAACAGATGCGCGACTACGGTTTGCAATTTCTAAACACCCCTATCTTTGTTGTTAATGAGGAAGCGATTAATATTACGAAAAATCCTGTTCATCACGCTAAAACTAAACACATAGAAATTCGTCATCACTTCATCCGAGATTGTTTCGAGAAGGAGTTGATACGAATTGAGAAAATCCACACTGACGAACAAAAAGCTGATTTACATACCAAAGCTTTTGACAAAACTCATTTTCAATACTTGTTAAAATTGAACGGTATGAAGCTTTTATCGGTGTTGGAGGAGATTCTTGGCTTTGATGAAGGTACCACTGTAGATGATGATGTTGAGAAGCAATCTGCAATGGTTTGTCGATTTTTTACTTGTTTTGGTATTTAGGGAGAGATAGGGTAATATTTTCAGAAAATCCATAAACAGTAAAAAATTCCAAAAATCCAAAAACATGAGATATTTTCAAAATACAAAAACAATAGAAAAATTGAAAAGGGCTTGTGTAAAAAGGGAAAATGATAGTACATCGGCTTGACAGTTACAGTATGCTAAAGATATGTAAAGTTTAAAAAGTCTTAAAAAGTATCACTGATGATGTGCCGATAGGTTTTTGCACATTTAGTAGGTTTGTTCGGGATATAAACCTAAATCTTTACTTGCTTATTTCGTGGGGAACACTACTTGGATATATAGGTAACCCCTGAAATCTCGTTTGAAAGATCCCTCTTTTTGAAATACTAGGTCTTCATATTCAGTGATATCTGGGGTATTATCCCGGGACTTCTGATAATGCGGAAGCAATGGCCTAGTCCCCGGAGAATACTTTACTGCTTGCTTGAAACATAGCATTTCCCCCAGCATAAAAAATGATGAAACATTGAAAATGCTAATCATGTGCTGTTGTAAAAAAGATCCTCTAAAGGGGACACACCTAAAGTCGAACCGTCATCTCTCTGCTGAACGAAAGTTCAGACCTGAGCTCTCATGGTCTCTTAATTTAACCCCTTACAGATATCATCTGTGGTATACTCACCTGTAAGACTGAATATTGGGATCTGGATACGAGAGTATATTCAAGAGTTGGACACATGAATAAGTTTAAGTCTCTAAAACACTAAATCCGTATCCTGGACAGATTAAAAATTGTGTGAGAATTTAAGTGGATCAGTATATCGACAATCTAAGTGAATTTTTTAATTCTGAGTATGAAATTAAAGCTTAACGGTACTCGTGACTTGTCTAACAGCTGATATGATTCCCTAACACGCTCACCAAAAATATGTTTGTATATAGTTTACTTTCATTGTATTCTATGTCTGCATTTTATTTCTGTATTTCATTTCTAGTTTAGAAACTTTATTAAAAAAATCCAAAAAAGATTTTACATTTCTGCTTTATTTTTGACAAACCAAAGTGGAAAGCTGATCTTCAGATTCGAAAAGTTGAAGCAGATACAGGAAGTGTCTGAACTGGAGGATGAGTTATGAGCTTAACATGATAAGTTTGTGAAAGTTGAAAAGTTAAAGCAACTTCATTAATTTGAGACTTGTAAATTTCAGAAAATTGTTTGAAAAAGTTGAACAAATGTCAGTGTGAATTGTCTCAGATCAACCAATGTCATTAAGTTGGACTTGGTAGACAAATTGAGTAATCAGGGTCATTAATTTGAACCTGAATACTTAAGCGGATTTCTAAATTCTGACAAAACCAACAAATGAAGGTGAATGGTAAATTTGGAATTGAAACTGTTATTGTCATATATCTTATATTTAGGTAGAGATTGTGTAGGTAACAGGTATGAGTTTATGAAAGCAGCTAAGCAAAATCCCAGCCTACTGATAGGGGGCGTCTGAAGACTTAAAAGTCAGATACAGTTTCTGGATCTACATTCAAGGGGGAGCTTGAAGGTTGTTAAAGATTCAGATTCTGTGTTTCATGCTAGTTGTTGATAGTAGAAGAGAAGATTTTAAGGAAGCTTTTACAGTGTCAGATAATTTAGGGCAGAGATTGATAGATCAAGACTAAAGACTGAAGACTGGATGCTAAAGACTTCGTCAACATTCAAGGGGGAGTCTGTTGGTGCACTGATGTCTGTTAACTTCGTCTTTATTAAGTCTTGTATTGTATAGATCAGGGCACGGAAATCGAGAAAACATGTTAAAGGGTAATTCCGCTTGAAAGGTGCATGATGACATTTCAAACGGAATTAAGGTTTAAAGCAAGATTAGGTAATTCCGCATGGAATTAACTAATTCCGTTTGAACTTGGTAATTCCGTTTGAGTCTGTTTCAAGCGGAATTAAACTTCTATAAATACCTGATCATGTCTGCCATTTGGAACGGAATTTTGTGTGAGTGTTTGAGAGCCGAGGTGCTGCCGAATTGTAATCAGATCTGTAAAAGCTCAGGAAATCAGTAATAGATAAAGATTAGAATGGAACAAGCTGTGTGGACATCATTTACATTGATTCCGCCTTTGTTTTTGATAATGAACTACTCAGATTGACTCGTTAGGGTCACACGACGATCCAACAACTCTCCCCAGAATCACTTCGGAATGCTCCCTTTGAACATGAGCACCCGAGCGATTTTGAGGAGATGGCGATGTTTTCATTCCACCACCCCATTTTGTTGGGGTGTGCGAGGATAGGTAGTTTCTAGAAAAATATCCCCTCACGAGCATAAAGCTCCTTCATGCGATTAGAAGTAACTCACCTCCATTGTCACGTCTTATCCGTTTAATTGGTTTTGAAAACTGAGTTTTGGCCATATTGTGAAAGCTTATCAAGCACTCACTCACTTCACTTTTTATTTGATGAGAAAAACTCAAAGTGCCCTATCAAAGTCATCAACAATGGTTAGAAAAAAACTTGCATGGCTTGTTGACGGTTTACGATATTTACACCAAATGTCACAGTGAATCAAAACATCCATTAGTCTTAATAAAACTCTTCAAAAATGGAGTTCAAGTGTGCTCAACTTTAACACATGAATCACACTCATTGTCTTTAAAATTAAACGAAACATCCCTTAAAAAATTAATATGCGATAACTTGGAATTGGAAGCGTGACTGAGTCTTGAATGCCAAACTTTAGTAATTCGGGGTACAATGTGACAACCTGCAACTTGTAATTCCTTTGATAATCTACTATTTAAAAACAAACTACAATTGAAGTTTGGAACATATAAAACTTTATTGGTTTTGTTTCCACCAATCAAGGTACAATGTGACAACCTGCAACTTCAAACTACTACTTTAACCTAACCACAATTAATTAAACCATACATTCATAGCACTGCATTTAACTAGGGTTAGTTAAATGAGTCTACGTTGGTAATTCGGGGAATTACCGAAACACATACATGATAACCCTCGAACATTGGCAACTAACGTGAATAGTATTTATAAACGGATGGTTATGCGAAACTTATGTGTTGCATGACAAATAAGTGAACTGTATGCTAAAATTGTACATTACATGGTATTATGTGACTTTTGTGTAAAAGTGATATTATTAGGGGGTGTTTAGTGTATTGTAAAACTCTTATAACCACTCAAAACCCTAAAACTCTCCATAACCTCTCTATACAACATTTCTAATACTCTCCAACCATCTATAATCTTTCTTCAATCATTTGGCTTCACAAGTTCACACACATCAATTCTTGATCTTCAATCCATCTAGATTTAATCAGAGGTACGTGTTTATGATTACATGATATGTTATTGATCTTGTTCTTTTGATTTATGTGAAACCCTAGATGATCCAAACAATTGATTGTGTGTGATTGATTATACCAATGAATACGTGATTGCTTAGACAAATGATTGTGCAATGGTTGTTTGATGTTTGTGGTATGATAACACTGCTAGATTGATTGATTTGATACCTGACATTATTGATTTCTGCGCATTTGGGGGTTTCTGTTTGTCAAAACCTTGAAGAATGAAATCCCTGATTGATGTCAGACTTTGTGAAGTCACAAAGCCATTATCCGTATTTGTGGAAGTCTAATATGTCCGCATTTGTAAATCTCCATGAGTGTCCGCACTTGTTTTAAATCAATTGATCCAAACTTATTCAGGATTGTTATGTCCACACTTATGGTTCCAAAAATCGTCCGCACATAACATAACAAACATTGGATCTCCGCACTTGTTCTATTTAAGGTCTGTACTTATACAAGTAATTGAGTCCGCATTTATGTCAAGATAAAGGGATCCACACTTATATTGGAAACTCAGTCCGCACATATGCAGAATTGTGTTGTCCATACTTGTGAGGTTCTAAGGGGGTCCGCACCTGTGTTGTCTTATTAAGTCCGCACCTAGTTATTTTATTAAAAAGGTCCGCATATAAGTAATTACTTGATGTCCGCACTTATATAAATGATCCAACTGTCCGAACTTGTTGATTACTTGTTGGCCCGCACTTATAATGCTTTCACATGTCCGAATTTGTGGTTATTCATGGGTCTGAACATAATAGTCTTATTAAGGGATCCGAATTTAGCATGTGCACATGGTCCGAACTTATATTAAAAGCTAGGAGGGTCCGAATTTGTTGACTAATGTTATCCGCACTTAAGAAATTAACATATAGTCAGAACTTATGTTTTCTTTAAGGAATTCCGCACTTAATCCATTTATGGTGTCCTAATTAATTTAGTATGCATGTTTGACTGAATTAATATAATACATGTATGCTAGTCAGAATTAATTTAGTATGTGTATGAATAAATATGATTAACTGAATTAAGATAAGTGATTATGCATTGACAATATATATAACAATGTGGGCCTACTATCCCGAATTATAAAATGAGGGAAACCCGTAGTGTGTTACTGTATGTCAATTTGTTTACATTGAACACTTGATTGTTTGGACAGTTAGGGTATTGCACAACCCTACATATATACATACTTACACATACTGTGCATTAGGTTGCGTGTAACGAACCTAACATTTGTTTAACACATAGAAGCATGTTATATCATACCAAGAAAACTAAGGTGAGTTCACTACTCTTTCACAAGCTTACGTCCCGGGGGGGACAAACAAACAAACTATTATTCCTGGGAGGAATACTTTTCAAACTATTATTCCTTGGAGGCATACTTTTTACAAATGTTGTGGTTTAATTTCGATGTTAGTTAATAAACTCAACTCTATCACAAAAGCCCCTACTTACTACCGAGCTAGTTTCCTGGGAGGCAATGGGGTATTAGTTGATAGCACTATTAGGCTTGACAAACCTGACACCGTACCTGGGAGGACAGGCGTGAACTAATGACCTTAAACACATGGCCAATGTTGATAGGCATTGATGAGGGCAAACAAACATAACGTCACTTTGGTATCGAGTTTATTAATGGCATGTCTTTAAACTAAACATTTACCAATTTTGCGTTAAACAAATTGTGAACTCACCAGCTTTGTTGGTGCATGCGTCTGTCGACTTCGTCTTGTATCGAGTCTTGTACATAGATTGATATATCTGGGTGCGTCATACGAGAATATATGAGTTTTTAGGGTTTGATAGATGTGATTTCGCTTGAAGTTGATGATTCCGCTTGAAAGTGATTTGGACAGTTTCAAGCGAAACCAACTTAAGTAATTTCGCTTGAACTGATACCTTGTCACATTCAAGCGAAATCAAGACACTATAAATAGGTGTTAAGCGAGATCAGATGTAAGAGTTCTGGATTTGGATACCGAGGTGCTGCCGGTTTATCCTATGATTGTAATCAGTGTTATATCAATCAGAAAGTTGTTTAAAGTGATTTGCAAGATGTTTCAAAGTCTATTTCTCTGTTTCCGCCTTTGAAATAGATTAAAACTCCTCTGAATGACTCGTTTGGGTCACGAACCGATCCTACAGTTGGTATCAGAGCTCAGGAGGAGGAGTTCTGCAGTTTTAAGCTTGATTTCATCTCGATTTATTTCATCTACACCTTCTTTTATTAATTGGACAACTTTTCACGGATAAAATGGCCAGAATTTTTTACAACATAAGCGAAACATTGTTTTAACAAACCCTTGAGAATATTAGACCAAAATTCAGCTTAATCTGATAAAAATGGACTAAACACGTGATTCCGCTTGAACATAACATCAGATTCCGCTTGAAAAGTTGAAGTTATTTCAAGTGAAATACCTTATTCCTCTTGAAAAGTATTATTCCGCTTGAAATTTCAAGCGAAATCAGTTGTTTTCGCTTCTAGTGCTGGATTTCGCTTGAAAGTGCAAATCTGATTTCGCTTCAAACAGTTATTTCGCTTGAAGTTGACATTCCGCTTGAAATCATAATTTCGCTTGAAGTTGTTTGCAGGCTATTTCGCTTGAAGGTGTTATCTCGCTTGAAAGTTCCTGTTATTGTGAAAAGTTTACGGAATCATGAGTGAAGAATTTTACAACGCGTTTGCGACATCCCCGACTAGTCCAACTGCCATTACTCAAAACATGAACATGGAGAATGAGACCGGAACTTTACAAAAACCCCCAAAGCTAATGAGTATTGAAGAGTATTATGGTTGGAAAGATAGGTTTGAAAACTGGGTTCAAGCAAACCATTTAAGATCTTGGGAGTGCATTTTGAAGAAATATGTTCTACCACGTACTGATCTGCAAGTTGTAAAAGAAATTTCTGAATTCAATGACAAAGAACGAGATATGTACATAGCTGAAAAGATGATGATCAGTCTACTTCAGCAAGCCATTAAAGAAGACATATTTGTACTGCTTCAACATGACAAAACTTCAAAATCAATTTGGGATGCTCTTAAAATCAAATTTGAGGGTAGTGAGAATATGATAAAAAGTAAAAAGGCATTGCTCAAGAAAGAATTTGATCTATTCACAAGTTTGACAGGGGAAGATACAAAGAAGTTGATTGAAAGATACTGCCACTTAGTGCGTTTTATGTCTTTGTTGAGTATAACCAAAGAATGAGAAGAATGGGTCGACAAATTAGCTGATGCTTTACCTCAGAAAGAGTGGGGTACATACTTGATGATTTTGAAGAATACCGATGTTTATAATGATTTAATGATTTCTCAGTTCATTGAGAAGATTGAAGGTCAAGATCTTGAACAGCAAAAGATTGCGAGGATGAATAATCCAAGTGGTCAACAAGATGTGAAGATGTATTACAAAGGCAATGTTCAAGAGATTGAAAGGAGTCCTAAAATTCAAACTGCTTTTAGTGCTGGAAATTCATCTGAAACTGTTGATCAAAGTCCAAACAGTAGCAGTGGATTCTTTTCATATCCAAGTGTTAATCCAAAGAGTTCAACTTCAAGTTTTCATTCTCAAAGTTCAAAAAGTGGAAATGGTTGTGTGATACAGTGCAACATTGCATTGAATCTTCCAGATGGTTAAAGTTTTTCTGAAGAAATTGCGAAAGATCATATGGCGTTACTTGCAACTGTGCTACAATCCTATGAAGGTTTGGTTGCAGGAAAGATCGTAAATCCTATGCTGACGAAAGAGGATTACGATCAGATAGACGTTGAAGAAATGGAGCTCATGGATATTAAATGGTGTCTAGCTAGTGTATTGAGAAGAGCGGAAAAGTTTAAAATGATCACAGGAAGAAATGATTTTTTGGATGCACATGTGTCTACTTTGGGTTTTGATAAATCTAAAGTTACTTGTTTTCGATGCAGGGAGAAAGGTCATTTTAAGAGAGAATGCAAATATCAAGAGGCTAGTGGAGCAAAGAATCCTTTTGGAAAAGATGATTACTACCGGAAAGTTATATATCAACAAGTTGCTCACCAACCATATCAACAAAAAGAAACACAAACTTCTTATGGGAAGATGATTGAAGATGCAAATAGAAAAGCTTATTCTGGTATCATTAATCAAGATGATCAAAAATCTTTAACAAATTTCAACTGGAACAAATATATTTCATCTGATAGTAAAGCATGTTTGATAAACCAAGATGATGAAAAGTTACCTGAGGGTTTCAGCTGGGATCAGTTTGCAGATGAGAATGGGAATTTTAAAGCTTTCATTGCAAAGATAGTTCAAGAACCTGATTTGTTTACTGAATGGATGAAAGAGATTGGTGTTCATAAGAAGAATCAAGAAGAAGAATCTGTTTCATCTGATGAAAGCTCAGAAGAAGAAACAATTGTTGTTGATCAAACATCATCTGATTCTGGTTCTTCAGATGAAAGTTCTGAAAAGACATTAATTTTTGATCAAACACCATCAGATTCTGGTTCTTCAGATGGTGATAGTTCTGAGAAAATAATAGATTTTGATCAATCACAAACTGATGATAGTGGTGATGATGAAGAAGAAAGACATATTAATGTTGCAAAAATTCATCTATCTCCTGAAAGTTTTCAATTTTATTTTGCAGATCACTTGGAGAAACTAAAGGAGAGACGAGCAGCAAAAGATCAAAAGAAAATGAAGAGTGAAAGTGTTGATCAAAAAGAAGAAATTGTTCAAAAAGAAGAAGTTAAAGTTGCTGAGATAGTGGTTGAAGCTGAGCAGATAACTGAAGCTGAAAAGGTGATTGAAACTGAACCAGTGATTGAGGTTGAGGAAGTGATCGAAATTGAAAAGATTGTGGAAGTCATTAAACCTTGTTTAAAGTGTTTAGAATCCTGCAAGCAATGTGCAGAAAAAGATGAGAAATTGGTTGAATTTGAAAAGACGAAAGAACAATTGTTGTTCAATCTCAACTACATGAAAGAGTCGTATGATGTGCTAAACAGAACAGTAGCTGGTCTTCAAAAGACAAACTCTGAGAGAGAAGACGCGTTGACCATGATGAATGTTGTGATGATGACAAAGCAGAAGGTGATAAATCATTACATTGAAGAATGTGCAAAGTTGCAGAAGGAGTTGGAGACATAAAAGATTGAAAATGAGAGAATTATACGTTTACTGCAAAGTTATTCTAGTTCTGATTATCTCATTGATCGAATTTATCCAACTGTTGCAGGTTTTGAAGCATTTAAAGATGATGAGAAGCCAAAGAAGAAGGATACTGGTAAGAAACAAAGTGTTAATTATAACAAGTGTCCGCCTCCGATTTGGGAAGGATATTCTCCTAGAAAACCGAATGAGGAGCAAGTCGAAAAGGCAGTCAATATAAAGTTAAAGTCCGATATAACCGATGAATTACCAGAAAACATTGACGTCGTTTTTACATCGTCTGACACTGATCACGAGTCCGAGTTATTAAAAAAGGTGGTCGATCAGGTGTTGGATACAGATGAGGAGTCAGAGTTAAAGTCTGAGTCAAAATCCGAGTCTGGGTGTTCAAGTTCGTCAGTCAAAAGTTCGAGTTCATCGAGCAACAGTTCAAAGTCGTCTGTTAAACAGGTTTACAATAAAGAATTCCTGTTATCAAAATCTAATTTTAATGATGAAGCAATCAAAGTGGCATATACATTGATTGATTCAGACATATTAAATTTTGATGAGGAATTTCCAATAAGAAGTGTTAATTTTAAAAAAGATAAAAAAAGGTTTTCAAAATGACAGAAATTAATATTTCTGAAATAAAAGATGTAAATCTTACTGAAAAACCTAAAAAGTACACTTTAAGAGTTCAACAACGTTTAAACAAGAAAAAAAGTTACGGTTCTGGTTCTAGTTTTTAAAAGAAATCAAACCACAACGGTAATTTCAAAAAGAAAGGTCTTGGATTTATTCCACCAGAAAATTATAAAAATGAAAAATATGTTCGAGATTTTATATCAAAAATGAAATTTGTTTCAGGATGAAGCGCTGAGGAAGAACAGAAGAAACCGTTCTGGAGACAATCAAACCAAGAGTTTCTTGCTGAAAAAAAGAGAATAGGAACTGGAGTTTTTCATAGAAAGGATACCAGAACCTGTTACAAATGCAATGAAGTTGGTCATATTGCATGGAACTGTTCTCAAGCTTCAAAGGTTAAACAGGGAGTTACTGAAAAACTTAAAAAGAAAGTTGTTGAGAAAAATGAGTCACCAACTGAGAAATTCAAAATTTTTGAAAATTCAACATATGAAGTTGGTGAGTGTTCAAAGGCTCATTTTTATCAAAAGAGAGCTAAATATGACAACCAAGTGTGGGTTGTTAAGAAGTTTTATGAGAAACTTAGTGATGAGTCTGATTCCACAAAATCAGAGGAGCCACAGGTTGAGGTTAAAGAAGAAAACTCAGTACCGCCTTTGGATGATGTTCACTTTCCACCATTGCGGACTGAGAATTTTAAATCAAAAGTTGGGAAAGTTGAGATCTCGAATCAGTTTTATTCTGAAAAGAATGAATTTGATGTTGAGAAAGCATTTAATGGAAAAGTGAAAAAGATTTTTGGAAAAATGGTTGAGGGTAAGGTTAAAGGAGTTAAAGATTTTTATGCAACAAAGAAAGCAACCTATAAACCTACTGAACAAGAGTTAAGATTACCCAAGGCTGGTCAGGCTTGGGTGGACATTTTCTTTAAGTGATAAGTATGACTTGCCGGAGATCCCAGGTTGGTAAGCGTGGATCATGAATCGGCATCATTCTTTATATCAGGTTTGATTATGCATATCTACAAGTGGTAATTGTTTTGTTACTTTCAAGTGGTAAATCAGGGACATTAAGTTGTACTTGATTTTTTCTACAATTGGTATTTTGAAGAACAATGTGATGAACCCCAAACCTACAATTGGTTTTAACAAAACTTATTTTCCGAAAAAACCATTTGATTAAAACAAACTTAAATGTTTTGAAATCATAATGAGAAAATAGTTTGTTGTGAGGGGGAGTTCTGATTGTTTATGCCAAGTGGATGGCGATTTGAAGCAATTTGATATCGGTTGTCAATTTTACTTGTACAGTTTGTTTTCAAATTTCCTAAAATGTGTTTGCATTTTAGGGGGAGTAAGAATTTTTCGGAAAATCCAAAACCATTTGAAAATTTAAAAAAGTCAAAAACATGATAAAAAAATAAAAAATGAGTTTTGGTGTCAAGAAGAGGAAATGATAGTACATCAGTGGACGATCACAACATGCTAAAGAAATGGATAGAAAAAATGTGATAAATGGTCTCACTGATGATGCGCCAGTAGGTTTTTGCACATTTAGTAGATTGTGACGAGATATAAACCAAAATTCAAACTTGCTTATATCGTGGGGAAACATCTCTCGAATATATGGGTAACCCCCGAAATCTTGTTTGAAAGGTCCCTCTTTCTGAGATACTAGGTTTTTATGCTCAGTGATATCTGGGGTATTATCCCAGGACTTCTGATAATGCGGAAGCAATGGCCTAGTCCTCGGATAATACTTTATTGCTTGCTTGAAATGTTGATGCACGAGAATGTCTGTTGACTACATCTTCATCAAGTCTTAGATCAAGAAAGTCAAAATTGGAGCTTATATGTAAAATTAGGGTTTTAGTTTTGAGTTTAGAATGTGTTTAGAAGGGTTCCGTTTGAAAACAGTTAGTTTATAGAGGGTTCTGTTTGAACATAAGGGTTCCGTTTGAACTCAAAGTTTGAAACATAGGGTTCCGTTTGAACTTTATGTTAAGTTTCAAACGGAAGGGTCAAAGTCTATAAATAGGGTGTGTAGTGTCATATTTCAAACGGAACGGTACGGTACGGAACGGTTGGAACAAGTAGGGAGGTGCTGCCGGATTTTCATCAGAAAACATTGTAAAAGCACGTTTATTAATCAGAAAAGAAAAGTTAAAAGGATTAGAGTTGTTTTGGACGTTATGTGCATTGATTCCGCCTTTACACATGATGTTGAACTACCTTAACTGACTTTCAGGGTCACGTACACGATCCAATAAGTGGTATCAGAGCTCAGGACGAGGAGTTCATACCGAAATCAGCTTGAAATCATCGGATTATCTCACTTCTACCTTTCTTTTCTGTTTTTAACCGCGAGAACTGGTTGAAATGGATTGAATCGATCATATATCAAACGAAATTCACTAATAACTAATCCTTGAAAGTTTGGAATCGAAATTCGACCTAAAACAGATTGAAATCGTTCAGACCGTTTGAAATTTTCGCGAAATTGCTGACGTCACCGTTTGAAAACTGTTCTATCGTTTGAAAATATAACCCTCCCGTTTGAAAATGAGTTCTGTCGTTTGAAATTTAACTCTATCGTTTGAAACTATTGATTCAAACGGAACAGTCCACCGTTTGAATCTTTATCGTTTGAATCTTTGTCGTTTGAAAATCAATCCGGTTCACCATCTGGATATCAATACACGTCACAACAATCCGAGTCTTGTGTTATCACCACGTTGTCACTTAGTCAACATTAGTCAGTTTTGTCAGCACCGAAACATAAAATCAATCGAGTTTAGAGTGAACATGCATGTGAGATATTAATTGAGATATCACGTGATCTAGTCATTGTTTGTCTCGATAAATGTTTGTCGGATACTGTTAAAGAATCAAAGTTATTGTCCAAATTAAACTTGCAACAGTTGTCACGTGAATTGTCTGGCCCAAAGTTTGGATATGTACTAATATTAGAGGTCCAATTAGGTTAAACAAATACTTTAAACTTTCGGCTAGTTTTATATTGAGGATAAATCAAACTTGATTAATTGTTGATATTGACGGCCATTTAGAAAGTCAAAGTTGTCAGATCATTATCATTTTGTCGATCATTAATTTGAGTGTTTGTTCGGTCCAATCAAGGTATTTTAGAAAGTGGTGTTTGTCGGTTTAAGTGGATTCAACGATCCGTTCACAATATTATAGTTGGTGTTGGTTTGTGTCTTTTGCACATGTGATTTAAAGATAAGGTCCAATCATAATTGTCGGTTTGTTTTGTTGAAAATTGAAAATTGAAATTGATTTGTTTGGTTAACAAGTAAGGTCCAATCACAGTGGTTTATCATTTAAAAGGCCCAAATTGAATGATTAGTTGGTGAATAAATTTGTGTTGTGTATTTGTTTTGTCGATATTATTGTGAAGTTGTCCACCTACTTGAACGACCCAATCATACAAAAGTGATCTAGTGGCCCAAGATTCATAATTGATGATCCAGTTCTTGAACATTATTTTGTGAGGCCCAATCATCTTTGAGTATTAATAAGCCCAACTTTGTTCATTGATTAATCAGCTTATTCGTTTAGTGATTTCACTTGAACAACTTTGGATTGAATCCGCGAATCTTCGACAACGAGTCTTAGATTGATTATATCAAACGTACACTGTTACATATGCAGTTTGTTTGAACTGATAGCTTGTTTGTTTTGTTTGCAGGTGTTTCGAGGTTATTCAAGGACATAAAAAGATGGCAAATTCCGAACCCATTCCGTGGAAAGACGATCGCACTGAAGAGCAGAAGTATAAATACAGAAAGATGATTTCGGAAAACAAAATTACTAGACTTTCTAGAATTTATTTGGAAGCAAAAAGAGCCAACAGATGGGATCCAGACAGAGAATGTTATCTTGATGAGTATGGAAATATTGCAATCGATCACAAAACTCTTGATCTGGAAGTCTTAATCATGGAAATGAAAGAGAGAGATGATTATTGGCAAAAGAAATGGTGGGGAGATGAAGAAGAGAAAAAGAAAAAGAAAGAGTTAATAGATGAAATTGAACGAAACTCAGAAAATATGAGTTTGGTTGAGTTTAGTGAATTAATCAAAAGGATTAAAGAAGGAATGACAAAGAATGAAGAATCAAAGAAGGATGAAACTTCGAAAAGTGAAGTTGTGTGCTCAAAATGCGAAAAATCAGAAGCAGAAAATTTCAATCTCTTGAAGGATGTGGAGAGTTTGACTTTGGAAAACAATACTCTGAAGATCGAGAAGAAGGCTGATGAAGAACAGATTTTGAGTTTGCGCCTGAACTGCGAAAAATTGAGATCTGATAATGACAAACTTTTAAAGATTGTTGAGAGTTTGTCATTAGAAAACAAAATTTTGAAAGAAAATGAAAAAGATTTTGAAAGTAAAAGAAAATCCTCAGAAAATGAAGATTTTTGGATAAAATTGGAAAACAAAAATTTAAAAGAAAATGAAACAAGATTTCAAGAACAGTTAAAAGGTTTAGAAAATGAAAAATCTGTTCTTGAAAATCTTAAAATTGAAAATGAAAATTCTATCAAGTTCTATCTTGAAAGAATCTCTCAGCTTGAAAAAGAAGATGAGAATTCAAGAAACAAGATTGATGAACTTGAAAAGAAATTGAAAGGTTTTGTGACTGCATCAAATAGTTTGAATTTTCCTTGTCCAAAACTGATCAATTCTGTTCCAATAAGTGACAATGTCACAAACTTTGACAATGTCAAAGTTGAAGATTGTGATGAGAAAACTGATGATGATGAGAAAAAGAAAACATTTTTTAAATTAAAAGAAATGTTTAAAGAAACTGTTCTACATTCTACTGAAACAGGTGAATGTTCTAAACAAAAACCTGTTAAGAAGAGTGTAGAACAGAAACAAAAAGATAAAAATTTGAAAAATCCTAAAAATGAAAATAAAAGCTCATCAGTTCAATCATCCAATCGTGATAAAAAACCACAAAAATTGGAAAATTATAACTCAAAAACTGTTGGTAATAAGTGGTACAGGTTTGACCACAGTGCTCAAAAGCCAAATCCAGCTCACAAGAGAAGATGGGATGAAGATTCTTCAAGGACAAATCATTACAATGATAGAAAACAAAGAAATGTTGATTACCACAAAGCCAGACAATGTTATGATCTAAGCATATGATGTGAAAGTGGTGAGAGGTATGATAACAGAGTGTGTTACACTTGTGGCTATCAAGGACACATTGCTATTAACTGCCAAAGTCAGAGATTTGAAACGAGAAGGTGCTATGAATGCCAAATCAGAGGACACATTGCCAGAGACTGCCCAAGGAGATCAATGGGAAGATCGAGGGTTGAATCTCAAAGAATGGCAAAGAAGCCAGTCAATGTCAAGCCCCATGAACAGAAGGTTCTAAAACCTAAAGTTCAGGATCAGACAATTCAAGAAAAGAAAGTTAAACTTTCACAGGGGCAGAAAGACAGACTGCGAAAGAAAAGGAAGAAGGCGAGAGAGTATCTCGAGAAGATTTTGTCTTCGGGTTCACCGGACAAATTGAATAAAAGTTCTGATAAATCAACTCACTCGACTGCAAAGCCGAGTAAATTGAATTCTTCAGATGCAAATCTGAGGACTAAAGAAGAAAAGAAGAAGAAGAAAATGGTTGGCAATGAATCTGATGCGTCCAAGTCAGACAAGCCACCATCAGGCAATGAATCTGACAGGTCAAAGTCAGACAAGCCACAATCAGGTAATGATTCTGGTTTGTCAAAACCAGAAGAGCCATCTGTTGAGGTAAAAACTGTCAAACCCAAGGCTGGTCAGGCTTGGGTGAATCTTTTCAAATAGAAAAAAACCTGACTTGCCGGAGTTCCCAGGTTGGTAAGTGTGGAACAGGAATCGGCACATTTCTTGAGAAATTCACAGGTTGGTAACTGTGATATTTCGATTTACAAGTGGTAAATCAGGGACATTAAGTTGTACTTGATTTTCTACTAGTGTTTGTTGTTGTCAAGGGTCTTAAGTGTTAATTTTTTTTAAAATGGTTGAAAAAGAAGAACAATGTGATGAAACCCCGAGTTTGTGAAAAGACAAACAAAACTAATTTTCCGGAAAAAACCATTTGATTAAAACAAACTTAAGTGTTTTGAAATCTAAATGGGAAAATAGTTTGTTGTCAGGGGGAGTTCTGATTGTTTATGCCAAGTGAATGGCGAATTGAAGCGATTCGATATCAGTTTGTCACGTTTCTTGTATAGTTTGTTTTCAAATTTTCTCAGAAAATCAAAATTGAAACATATTTTGATTTTAGGGGGAGAAAATTTTTAAAAAAAATCAGAAAATTTGAAAATTTCAAAAACATTGAAAAATCAAAAATGAGTTTTGTGTTAAACAAGAGGAAATGATAGAAAATCAGTGAACTATCACAGCATGCTAAAGAATTGTAATGTCAAATGTGATAAGCGGTCTCACTAAAGATGTGACGGTAGGCTCAGCTAGACTAGTAGATTTGCGATAACGATACAAACATAAATGAAAAAGCCTAGTTCTAGTGGGAAACATGGTCAAAAGCATAGTACTTGGTTTTGTCCTTCTTGACTGTGTACCTACTCAGTAATCGCTGATTGTCGAAAGACATAAAACTGGTTAAGTTTGTGAACTTTCACAACTTTGCTGAAAAGTCCCTGTGATTGTGCATTTTATTTTGCAAAGATTTAAACTTGTTTTATTTCTTTATTTTGTTTAAGCATCGGACATCCTCTGCGTATACGTGAGTATCGACCTGGATGTTGTTGCCTAAACGTTCTGCTTTATTTTCTTTGGTGTTTCGTTTAAGCTTTGGACCTCCTCTGCGTATACGGGAGTATCGAACTGGTGGTTAAAGCCTAAACAACTTCAACTTATTTTTATTTTCTTATTTTGTTTAAACATTGGACTTTCTCTGCGTATACGGAAGTATCGACCTGATTGTTAATGTTTAAACATTCTGCTTTATTTTCGCACAAATCACAGTTGATAAAAGTTTAAAGGCATTATTTGAGTCAGTGTATTGCATGATGAGGGGATATGCTGAGATCGTGGGGTCCATAAGAACTTAGTGCTATCTAAATATACCTTAACGTATCGGTAAGCATTTCGAAAGTTTTTAGATTGAGCTTAAGAGGACAACTATATAGTCAATCAAGGTGAATCGTTTAGAACTTAAAATGATTAAAGCTTAACGGTGCTTGTGATGTGTCTCAAAAACTGATATGATCCTCTTTCACAAACTCACAAAAATATTGTTTGTATATATTTGTTTACTGCATTTTTTTTAAAAACAAAAATCCAAAAAGATTTTCGACAACTGATGTTGAAGGACTGATATTCAAAATTCGAGTGCTAAACATGATGAATTGGATTGGAGAATATGTTGAAAACTTTGAATGTCATATACAAATGTTTTTTTGAAAGTTTGAGGTTTTAGTTAATCAAGGTCATTGATTTGAACTTGATGTAACTTTACAGATATATGGATGAATGTATTCTACCAGTAAGTTTTTAAATTCAACGGTTATAAAATTGTGAAACTTATGTTGTGGTAGAGAATATGCAGGTTTCAGGAATTCCCACGGAAGCTAAATGTCAAAGCTTGAACCAGACATCTCAGATTCAGCATATCGAGAGGGGGAGTCTGTGAAAGGGGGAGTCTGGATCAACAGTATATGGGAATGTGAAGATAGAGTGCTTATGATGAAAAGACAGAGTTGAAGAAAAGACTAAGACTGAAGACTCAGGAGCTGAAGACTACGTCAACATCCAAGGGGGAGTCTGTTGATGCACGAGAATGTCTGTTTTCTACATCTTCATCAAGTCTTAGATCAAGAAAGTCAAAATTGGAGCTTATATGTAAAATTAGGGTTTTAGTTTTGAGTTTAGAATGTGTTTAGAAGGGTTCCGTTTGAAAACAGTTAGTTTATAGAGGGTTCCGTTTGAACATAAGGGTTCCGTTTGAACTCAAAGTTTGAAACATAGGGTTCCGTTTGAACTTTATGTTAAGTTTCAAACGGAAGGGTCAAAGTCTATAAATAGGGTGTGTAGTGTCATATTTCAAACGGAACGGTACGGAACGGTTGGAACAAGTAGGGAGGTGCTGCCGGATTTGTATCAGAAAACTTTGTATAAGCACGTTTATTAATCAGAAAAGAAAAGTTAAAAGGATTAGAGCTGTTTTGGACTTTATGTGCATTGATTCCGCCTTTACACATGATGTTGAACTACCTTAACTGACTTTCAGGGTCACGTACACGATCCAACATGAAATATAGCGCCGCCCTCAGCAAAAATGATGAAATAATAAAATTGATAATCATTACTGTTGTAAAAAAGATCCTCTAAAGGGGACACACCAAAAGTCGAGTCGTCATCTCTCTGCTGAACGGAAGTTCTGACCTGAGCTCTCATGGTTTCGCATTTAACCCTTTACAGATATCATATGTGGTATACTCACCTGTAAGACTGAATATTGGGATCTGGATACGAGAGTATATTCTGAGGTGGGACACGCGAATAAGTTTAAGTCTCTAAAACATTAATCTCGTATCTCGAAGCAGTTGAACTTTGTGTGAAAATTTAAGTGGATCAGTATACTGACAATCTAAGTGAATCGTTTAGAACTTAAAATGTTTAAAGTTTAACGGTGTTGGTGATTTGTCTCAAAAATTGATATGATCCTCTTACACAAACTCACAAAAATATTTTATGTAAATATTTCTTTACTGCATTTCATTACATTCAAAAATCCAAAAAGATTTTAAGTGTGTTTTAACATAAATTTTGAAAAATTCAAAAAGATTTTCGACAACTGATGTTGGAGAGCTAATTTTCAAAATTCCAAGTGCTAAACATGATGAGCTAATGGTTTGGGAGTGTGTGTTTTAAATGAGAAAAGGTTTTAATTTTTTTTTCGATTCAACTGGTCATTTGAGATTTCTATCATTGATAAATTTTTCTGTCTAAATTTGAGGGAGAGTCTATATAGATAAATCTGAAAAATGTTAAATTTGTGAAATTTACTGTTGGGTAGAGAATGTGCAGGTGTAGCCAGGTTTCGATCTTGAACCTGAAGATAGAGTTCCAGGTTCCGATACCTGAGGACTATATGATTTCAACAAGCCAGATTGCGATCCCAGCATATCGAAAGGGGGAGTCTGAAAACACCTGTGGAAAGAGCTAAGAGCTAGGTTGTGATTCTGGAAGAAAGAAAAGAAAGAGATAAAGTTTGAGGATGCTTACGCGTTCAGACTGATAAAGACTGAAGACGTTAAAGACTCGACACTTAAGACTCGTCAACATTCGAGGGGGAGTCTGTTGGTGCATGCGTCTGTCGACTTCGTCTTGTATCGAGTCTTGTACATAGATTGATAGATCTGGGTGCGTTATACGAGAATATATGAGTTTTTAGGGTTTGATAGATGTGATTTCGCTTGAAGTTGATGATTCCACTTGAAAGTGATTTGGACAGTTTCAAGCGAAATCAACTTAAGTAATTTCGCTTGAACTGATACCTTGTCACATTCAAGCGAAATCAAGACACTATAAATAGGTGTCAAGCGAGATCAGATGTAAGAGTTCTGGATTTGGATACCGAGGTGCTGCCGGTTTATCCTGTGATTGTAATCAGTGTTATATCAATCAGAAAGTTGTTTAAAGTGATTTGCAAGATGTTTCGAAGTCTATTTCTCTGTTTCCGCCTTTGAAATAGATTAAAACTCCTCTGAATGACTCGTTTGGGTCACGAACCGATCCTACAGTTGGTATCAGAGCTCAGGAGGAGGAGTTCTGCAGTTTTAAGCTTGATTTCATCTCGATTTGGAACTTGCAGTCTGGGAAGCCGGTGTCGTCATGGGTCGTGTTGTTCGCGAAGTCATTTGATGTTTGTTTATATTTTCTTTACAAAACAATGTTGAATTGGTTAAACAATGATTTATGCTTCCGCTGAACGATTAATGGTTTGAATTAAATGTTTTGAAATGCACTTTTCACATAGATTCTGATCTTGTGATTATTATTCTACTATTAGTTCATTGTGATTAGTGGCTAGATCCTAGTACGTTACACGCCTCGCGGTGGATTCCGCATGTAGTATTTTGGGGGTGTGACATACAATCCCCTTTTGCTTCTACCGGTATGTTGTCACCATTCGGTATTATAACAGGCGCCTCTCGTATGTCACACCCCTTTCTGCGGCGGAAGCACGAGGTGTGATCATGAAAGGTTCTCATTGCATACGAAAGGTAAACATACTACATGCTCATAAAAATAACTTCAAACCATTAACATTGCATAACGGAAAACATGGTTTTAGTGTTTACATCACAAGACAGCATTTTGTCTGAAAAGTTACAACTTTATTCAATGATAAACATAAACGACATCCAAGAGCATGAGTAAGACCGCGCGCACATCCATCCTAGTTACCTGAAATACATGTAAGTTTTTGGAAAAACGTCAACATAATGTTGGTGTGAATTCATGCAGTGATTGTTTTGAATGTTTAAATACTTGAACGAAATCATGGTATGTAACTTGTAGAATGTATGAATGTTTGAATGTAACTTGTAAAACGTATCTGTAACTGTACTATGAATGTTTGAATGTATCTGTAACTCCGTACTATGAATGTTTGAATGTGTGAGATCGCTAGTGGTTTGCAAGGCCACTAACATGTGTCACGACATAGGAAGCCACCAACCCTAGGCATTTTTGTCGACTTTGACTGAGACACAGAAGCACTCATTGGTAGAAGTAGGCCAAGAGTGGGGTTGCCTGAAACCCATTAGATCTAACCTTTTGTTCCGCGGTCTGAATGTATACGTTGATTAATGGTGCTTATGGTACCCTATTCGGGACATGATCTAGAATGTTTCACTTGAATGTTTTTGTACTCCATCATACCATTTGTAAACATTGTAACATTTGTAACATGTATTTCACCCCCGAAGTTATAAAACCGAAAACAGTTAAAAGAAAAGGGGGAGCATGAACTCACAACTTTGCGTTCCTTGCGTCATAAACTTCACCGGATTTGCTTAATTAACGTCGTGACCTATACGTGTTTTCTAAACGTTAGTCACTAGACTTGTATCACACAAGTACAAGTCACTATCTTTGGTGTACGTATTCTGGTGTTAAAAATAATTTATATTTTCAACTACGTGTCTTACTTATATTATTTTCTCGAAAATAATAAATATAAGTTTCTTGTATTTTGCACCTGAATTATGTATCTTGTATGTTGTATGTGTATTTTTGTTACAAAAATTATGGCGAGATTTATATTCGAAAAGCATAGTTTAGAACACACTAGCAAACATTTGTCTAGAAAATATTTACTAAGTGTTAGGATTTTCAGAAAATTTCGCCATAGTCTCGTTTATAAATGGAGGTATCCATGCTAAGTAGCATATCATTTATTCAACATATAACACGTTAGATCGTTCTCAAATATTCAACCCGATATTCTGACATGCAAGATACTACTTTTGTCGTTTCAGTTTTAATATATAAAACTGGACTGTTTTCGGACATTTTAATAAAATGGTTAACTTATTCCAATAATTCCCAAATTTTTACAGAATGTCTTATACGAATCAAATATTATTGTGTAAAAATATTGGGGTCCAGTTCATCATCAATATTTTATAGAAAATCATTTACCGAACTGCGATCAGATTTGTTACTTTCTGACCGCAGCCTACGGAATAATTCGTTTAAAATTCATCGTAAGTCCGATTTACGAAATTCCAGTTGGAGGGTCATAACGACATCAGTGATCATCTATGGTATAAATTTTAGGGGCTGGTTCTACTCAGGTTTCAAGTTATGATGAAGAATATAACACATGTTTTTGGCAGTAAAAATGCAGCTTGAGCTGCTGTCCAAAAACAGACCTTTAAAAATAATAAACGACTTTGAAAAATTATGATTCCAGTTCCATTTGATCCGTTTTTCGAAAATACATAATTTAGACTTCAGTAAATCAGTTTTTCGAATTATAATGATCAGTTTACAGCCCGTTGAAGTTGGCTGAAAATGCAAATCAGCATGTTTCTTTATAGTTTAAACGCCACTAAAAGGTACCCATACGATCACCATTCCGTCTAATAATGATTTATATCATATCATAAGTCCTTTACAGCAGGTTGTTGCTTATTTAACTTAGATTTATCACGTATCATCGTCTCTCAACTCATGCTTCTTTATGTAGAGATTTATGTTTAAATCTTTTATGTTCAAGTTTCTTGTTTAAATTCTTCTAGTGTTCATACATCATACTACAACTTGCAACTACAAAAACAAGATGATCAAGGGTGTATAAGTAACTTACTACTAGCATAAGGCTAGGGTAGAATCTAGTGAAGATGATGAGAAAAAGATGATGAAGAAGCAAGAAACAAGGCTCCTTTGAAGCTCCACAAGTAGCAAGCCTTCTTGTATCAACCTTTAAGCTTAAATGGGACTTGAAAATGGAGGATGATGGTGGACTTGGGGTGGTGATGGTGGCGGTTTGGGGTGAGCCGAAAGAGGGAGAGAGAGTGAAGATGAGAGGTGTGATCTTGAAGTGATGATGAGAATGATATTGGCCATGTCTTTATAAGATATGTTCACATATCTTGGTAAGATTTACAAGCAAGCAATCTACTAAACAATTGAATAGAAGATATAAGAGCATGGTGTGGAAATATGGTGGGTCCACAAGGGGACCGAATTCGGTTGGGGGGGGGAGGGGTTGGTTGTAAATATTTTGTAACTAGAGTGTAATAGTTAGTTAGTTTCCAAGTGTTACTTACATAGGGTATTTATTTGATATGTAGTGGGTGTTAACGTGTTCGGGGATCACGACTAGCCAAGAAATAAATAAACAATGTGTTTGGCAAAAATTTGGTGGCCCGGGTAATGTCTGGTTGTTCGGTTAAATACCGGTTCGTTAAGTGTTAAATTGCACCGTTTAGTGTCTTTTATGCACCCTTTTGTACCCCTTTCAATTCCCGACACTTAGGGAAATATTCTGAACGATAAAATGTAAATTCTGCATAATAATTATATGTTTAAAAGTTGGTTATAGCTGAATTTAATTAAATTCTGCACTTAAAGTGCGTTTCGGGTGCTTTTTAGTGTGTATTTTAGCCTTCGGAAGGTCTATAAGTTAACCCTTGTATGTACTCTTGGGTTTTAGTGTATTCTTGTCATTTGACCTACACCTAGGCTCCAATTTTATTGTCTGACTGCTTTCTGTAGAGTTGTTGGCATATTGTGCTTTTCCAGTGAGTTTACTAGTATTTCTGACGCAACGCTCTCGTTAACGCATAAAGCAATATTTTGTAGTATGAAACATGCATGAATTCACTTGTATAGTATGTAATCAGACCATGTTGACATTTAAGCACATAATTGCAGTCATTAAATATTAATTAAATTGTACGGAAATTACCGGTTTGGTGCCAGTTGTCACATCGTATGGTTCGAGTACCATTTTCAAGAGACTCTGGTTGTGAATGATGTGCTCGGTCAAACCTGAATCCACGATCCAGTCACTATTTTCATTATGCTTACCAGCCATATTTTCCTTACGAACAAGGTCACCTTCAGTATTCTGCTCGTTGCCGGTAAAATGATTCATGAGCACCTGATATTGGGCTTCACTTAGGCCTGCTAAACTGGGCTCGGTCTCGATGTGGGCTACCTGTCACACCCCAACCGATGGCGGAAACATCGGGGCATGGCACTGAGCGAAACAGATTGTCCAGAAGTTTCCATAACAATTAACAATACTATTCAATTTAATTAATACGTCCCATACCGTATCTCAAACAGTAAAATAATTATTACAGACATAAATCCAGGCAAATATTCTGTTCCGACAACTCACATTTAAAATAGTCAGCAATTGTTTATCTGCTTCTAGAGACCCTTGGTTTGACCACTACAGACAACTATTTGTTGGGCTCTAAAGCTTTATTCTAGCTTCAAATTCCTACCAAGTATGCGTCCTAAGCACCCGTCAAATACGTTAAAATAAAGTCAATACATAAAATGTAAAGGTGAGCATACAAGTTTGATATTAGCATATAGAGTTCGAATTCGTTTACGCATAACCAGCACGTACACATAATGAAATGAAGCACGTTGGTTATCGACATAGATCCATCGATACCAATGATTGCGGGTTGACTGCCTGAGGCAGTTAGCAATACATGATTACCACCGTAATCCATGCAAGTATTGGTCCTTAACAACCCCCGTGTGAACGGGTGCTGAGTCCAAACTATAGTACTATCGTTGCTAAGGCAGGTAGACAGCATTCCATGTGTAAACATAACAAACAAGCATTCATAAGCCACGTATAACATGCATTAACGGTTAGCGTTCAAATAGTATTGAGTAGTGTGATTGTTGTAGTTTGAATATTTGTAACGTATGTAACGCCCAAAAGTGCGTAAAGTAAAAAGGGATCGAGTATACTCACAGCGGTTAATGGATTGACGGGAGCGCTTAACGAGTAAGGTTAGCCTGAATAGATTCGATAGCATAACGATAAGTGACGTTTTATGCGTCAAATGGTGCAAGGTGCAAATGGGTCGGATAGTGGTTCGATCGGATGGTAATCCGATCGGACAGCAATCCGTGCGGATAACAATCCGTTCGGGTGGTCATTCGGTCAGACAGTTTTCTGGTCGGATGACGATTCGAGTGGATTGTTTCTTCCTATAAGAAGAATGTGTTTGTGTATGATGGCTTGACTTTTGAAGTTTTCGTTGAAGCATTTTGAAAGCGTTGAAGTATCTCTATCCATCAAGTCGTTCGATCGGATGGTGGGTCTTGCGGATGACAATCCGTTCGGATGGTCATCCGGTCGGACGGTGGTCCGGTCGGACGGTGGTCCGGTCGGACGGTAACTTAGTGGTGAGATTACTTAGTGAAGGAAAGCTCTAAGCTGAAGTGTCACTCGATCGGATGTCCATCCGATCGGGTGGCAACTCTGGTAATGAACATGTTAAAAATTGTTTAAGTCTTTAAAGTCTTAGTATCTCATGATCCGAAGAGTAGTCCAGTCAGATGGTCGTCCGATCGGATTGCAATTCGTTCGATACTCAAACTTCAGATAAGATTGTTTTAAAGGTGGGACCCAAGTGTGATCCGTTTGGATGGTAATCCGTTCGGATGACCTATCCGATCGGACAGCAATCCGATCGGATAGCAATCCGTTACAGTTGTTCCGTTCGTCCTACACTTAGTCGTTTTGATGGTTTGTCATTATGTCGAGACACTTTGACAACGTGTTAGCCAACAGAACCCCTAGTTCGACCCAGATAACCAACCCGACCAGGAATCACCCTAGTCCGGCCGGTTACCGGCTCGAGACGGTTGTTCTTGACTAACCCGAAATCGGTAGTCTCGTGGGTAGAATCCGGATCTTGAGCTAGTACAACACTACGATAGAGTAGAAGACTAGATCAAGGTCGGATCCTATCGTTTTGAGTACCTTGAGTGCAAAAGAGTTGGAAGAAAGTTAGAAACCATCTTTCAATCCTCTTTCACTACACTTGTGTCGAGATCTTTACAAGATCTTTGTGGAAATCGATTAGATCTAAGTTGTTCTTGGTGGATTGAGGCCAAAACATGAAGTTCCTGAAGAACACATGATGACATCATCCTGGAACACCCGAAATCTAGTGATTTCACGGTTAAAAGTTAAGATTTAAAAGATAGAAAGGTATAGGAGTATGTGTAGATCAAGAAAGTACAAGATTTAGGACGAGATCTTACCTTGATCGAGAGAAATCGAAGAAAAGGTGGGGAGCACGAGCTGTTCGGATAGAGGGTTTCCAAGAGTATAAAGAATGACAATGACAGGGGTATTTATAGGATTCCAAAAGAGGAAAGGGTTATCCGATCGGATGACACACCGCCCGGATGACTATCCGGTCGGATGACACCCTGGTCGGATGGCATCTGATCTGCGGACAAGAGGTTATCCGGTCAGATGGCTATCCGGCCGGATGGCACATGGTTTGAATGTTCGACGCGACGATTTCGATTGCGAGCGGTTCGACACGATAGGGTTCCTAGTCAAATTACTTTCAGTCCCAACTAATTCATATCGGGCACTATCCCTTCTCCACTAATTATCATAGTTCGTTTACGATTCGAGTTCGATGTCGATTGAGTTCGATTGCATTTTGAGTTAGATTGTGTTTCGATTGATTACCACAACACAACATAAATACACATGCACAAGTAACACATAAGGCACACACACGTATAACAATAACCAACAAGTATAGATCGAGTTTCGATTCGATGTCGATTCGATTATCATAGCTTGATTGTCAGTTGATTAACTTTATCGCATTGTTACTTCCTATAGTTCACAGTCATAAGTCATTTGAATAGCACGTCGATGGCTTGTAATTAACAACACTTACTCCACATAATACAAATAAAATTAAGAAATTTCTATAAGTCAAATCCGTATAACCGGTCGTTGACTTTGACCTTGACTTTGACTTTGACTTGTGGAAACACGGGGTGTTACAGCCTCCCCTTGTTTAGGGAATTTCGTCCCGAAATTTGGCTGGAAGCTGTTCAACGTCGTGAATCACGTTTGAGAACTTTCTCTTTCTAGACTTTCTCTTTAAAAAACTGCGGGTACTTCGCCTTCATGTCGCTTTCGAGTTCCCAAGTGAACTCTACGCCTCGTTTGCCTTCCCATCGGACTTTCACGATAGGAATGCGAGAGCGTCGGAGTTACTTGGTTTGGCGATCCATGATTTCGACAGGCTTTTCCACGATGTGTAATGTTTCGTTCACTTGCAGATCATCGAGAGAAACGTGTAAGTCGTGGTCGGCTAGGCACTTTCAGAGGTTTGACACGTGGAAAGTCGGGTGGACATTACTAAGTTCCTCCGGTAGTTCGAGTCTGTAGGCGACTTTTCCGATCCTTTCCAGGATCTTAAAAGGTCCAACATATCGAGGCTCGAGCTTTCCCTTTTTGCCGAATCGGACCACACCCTTCCCAGGTGATACCTTTAGGAGTACGTAGTCACCAACGTCAAATTCAAGGGGCTTGCGTTTCTTATTGGCGTAACTTTTCTGTCGATTTCGAGCTTTCACCAGGTTGTCTCGAATTTGGAAAATTTTGTCTATCGTTTCTTGTAATAGCTCAGGACCGGTTAATTGCGAATGACCGATCTCGTGCCACACAATGGGCGATCGACATCTTCTTCCGTATAATGCCTCGAATGGTGCCATTTGGATGCTAGAATGATAGATGTTGTTATACGAGAATTCGACTAACGGCAGGTACTTATCCCAATTACCACCAAAGTCTAAGACACACGAACGGAGCATGTCTTCAAGAGTACAAATCGTTCTTTCCGTCTGATCGTCGGTTTGAGGGTGGAAAGTGGTACTTAGATTTAGCGATGTACAGAGTGATGTTTGAAACGTTTCCCACAGTCGCGAGGTAAACCGAGCATCACGATCAGAGATGATGTCACGAGGCGTCCCATGATTACAAATGATCTCGTCGGTGTAGATTCGGGCTAATCGTTCTACCTTGTAGTCTTCCCGTATTGGCAAAAAGTGAGCTGATTTAGTCAAACGGTCGACCACAACCCAAATGCTGTCGTGACCTGATGACGTGTGCGGTAGCTTGGTTATAAAGTCCATAGCTATACTTTCCTACTTCCACATGGGAATTGGTGGTTGTTCGAGTAAACCAGAGGGTCTTTGATGTTCAGCCTTGACTCTAGCACAAGTTAGGCATTTTCCGACGTAGAGAGCGATATCCCTTTTCATACCCGGCCACCAGTACTTATAACGAAGGTCCTGGTACATTTTATCGGCACCGGGATGAACAGAATACCGGGATTTGTGGGCTTCGTCCATCAAGATCTGTTGCAAATTGGTTCGTTTGGGAATCCAAATTCGGTCCAAAAAGTGGAATATCCCTTTCGATTTGCTCACAAGCTGGGCTCCATCGTGGTAGACTCTTTGTAGGATCGTGTACCGACCCGAACGAGTCGTTTCAGAGGAGTTTAATCAGATACAGGTGCGGAATAACAAGTATCTGATGTAGAAACAGCTTAATCTTCTCTTAATCTACTGATTTTATTGAATTGACAACGTTTACAGTTCAATCTTCACACCGGCAGAGCTTCGGTATGGAATACAAGGTGATGCTTATGATTTCGTTCATGTGACCACCTATATATAGGCCTCTGATTCTGCTTATGTGTACATGTACATATGAGCGAAATCACCTATGTACATATAAGCGGAATCACATGTTCACAAAAGCGGAATCACTTGCTAACTGCCCTATAAGCGAAATCACCTCTCTTACAACATACACTCTCCTATATTCTTGTAAATCATGCCCTAATCTATACAATTCAATGTAGACTCGATCCAAGACGAAGTCGACAGATGTAGTGCACCAACAGACTCCCCCTCAGATGTTGACGGAGTCTTAAGTGTCGAGTCTTCGCATCTTCAGTCTTGATCAGCCTCTGGGCTTTTTCTCTTTCTTTCAAAATTAACAGACTCCCCTTGCAATGTGCTGGCATTCCGTTAGTTCTTCAGCATCATTTGCTTTTAGGATCGTAGTCTGACTAGCTCTTTCTGAGGTTGTTCCAAGATCGCAACCTGCTCTCATCCAACTCAGGATCATCAATCCAGCTCATACTTAAACCTGCACAAACACACTCTACCTAAAAGTAAATTTTACGCATTTAACAATTCAATGTATGCACTAACACTCAATTATATAATCAGACAATTCCCTCTCATAATCATATTCATCATTAAACACTCTCCCTTAGATCATACACACCTGATGAACCACTTGTTGATTTCCAAAACATATTTTGATATTTTAAGACACACTCCCCCTCATAACAATGTCATCATGTTTAGCACTTGGAATTTTGAAAATCAGCTCTCCAACACCAGTTGTCGAAAATCTTTTTGTTTTTTTTTTAAATTTATGCTAAAACACACCGAAAATCTTTTTGAAATTTTGAATGTAATAAAATGCAGTAAAGAAATATTTACAGACAATATTTTTGTGAGTTTTGTGTAAGAGGATCATATCAGATTTTGACAAGTCACAAGTACCGTTGAGCTTAGATACACATTAAGAATTAAACAATTCACTTAGATTGCTAATATATTGATCCACTTAAATTTTCACACAAATTTCAACTAATTCAGGATATGAGTTAGGTGTTTTAAAGAACTTAAACTCATTCATGTGTCTCACCTCTTGAATATACTCCCGTATCCAGATCCCAATATTCAGTCTTATAGGTGAGTATACCACAGATGATATCTGTAAGGGGTAAATAAATTATGAAGAATCATGAGAGCTCAGGTCAGAACTACCGTTCAGCAGAGAGATCATGACTCGACTTTTGGGTGTGTCCCCTTTAGAGGATCTTTTGCATTACAACAGCAGCGACTATCAATTTTATTGTTTCATCAGCTTGCTGAGGGCGATGCTATGTTTCAAGCATTTGCAGAAAGCATTATCCGGGGACTAGGCCATTGCTTCCGCAAAATCAGAAGTCCCGGGATAATACCCCAGATATCACTGAGCATAAAGACCTAGTATCTCAGAATAAGGGACCTTTCAATCAAGATTTCAGGGGTTACCTATATATCCAAGTAGTGTTCCCCACGAAATAAGCAAGTTTGAAATTTAGTTTATATCCCGAAAAAGTTTACTAAATGTGTAAAAACCTATCGGCATATCATCAGTGAGACCGTTTAACACTATTTAAACATTACAATTCTTTAGCATACTGTGACCGTCTACTGATGTACTATCATTTCCTCTTCTAGACACAAAAACTCATTTTTGATTTTATCATGTTTTTGTCTTTTTCATATTTTCAAATGTTTTTGGATTTTCAGAAATTTCTACTCCCCCTAAAATGCAAACACATTAAAGAAAATTTGAAAACAAACTGTACAACAAACTTGACAACCGATATCAAATCGCATCAAATCGCCATCCACTTGGCATAAAAAATCAGAACTCCCCCTTTCACAAAACTATTTTCTCATTATGATTTCAAAACACTTAAGTTTGTTTTAACCAAAATGATTTTTCCGGAAAATGAGTTTGTTTTTACCACTTGTAAGTTTACCACTTGTTTAAGTACGGGGATATGGTTCATCATCTTGTCAGTTTTATCAACTGTAGTAAATCAAGTACAACTTAATGTCCTTGATTCACTGTTAGCAATCAAGCAACCTCTAAACCACTTGAAAGAATAACCACTTGTAGATATAACCAATCAATACCAATTGTAGGAATGAATCATCTACATTTTACCCATCAAAGTGTCGATTCCTGCTTCGCACTTACCAACCACGAAGCTCCGGCGTAGTCATTCAACCTGTAAAGTTTTAACAACTTCAAGTATTTTCAAAACAACTTTATTAAACATGAAAGATGCCGATTCCTGATCCACGATTACAAACTTGGGATCTCCGGCAAAGTCTTAAGACTTTAAGGGAAACAGACTTCCATCCAAGTCTTCTCAGACTTGATGGCTTTCAGTTCTTGCGCAGTAGGGTTGTAAGTTGCCTTTTTAGTTGCATAAAAATCTTTAACCCCCTTAGCTTTCCCATTCAACATTTTCCCTAAAATTTTCTTAACACTTCCATTGAATGTTTTCTCGACATCAAACTTAGTTTTCTCTGTGTAAAACTGATTCGAGATATCAACCTTACCAACTTTCTGTTTAACTTCTTCAAATTTCAGTGATGGAAACTCATCATCATTCACTGAAATTTTCACTTCAACCTGTGGCTCTTCTGGCTTTGTGGAACCAGATTCATCGCCGACATTCACATCAACTTTCTTAACAACCCACACTTGGTTGTCATTCTCTTTCTTTTTATAAAAATTCTTTTTAGAACACTCACCAATCTCATAAGTTGAGTTTTTAAAAATTTTAAATTTTTCGATTGGTGGTTCAACATCAACAACCTTTTCTTTCAATTTCTTAGAAACTCCCTGTTTTGTTGTGACATTTTTCGAACAGTTCCATGCAATGTGACCAGCTTCATTGCACTTGTAACAGGTTCTAGTTTCTCTTTGATAAAACACTTCAGTTCCATTCTTCTTCTTTTCAGCAAGAAATTCTTGATTTGACTGTCTCCAGAATGGTTTCTTCTGTTCCTCTTCTGCAAGTCCACCTGACACAAATTCTGTTTTTGTTTTAGAATTTTTCAAATTTTTATGATTTTCTGGTGGAATAAATCCAAGACCTTTCTTTTTGTAGCTACGATTTTGGTTTTGTTTCTTTTGAAAACCAGAACCAGAATTGTAACCCTTTTTCTTGTTTAGACGTTGTTGAACTCTTGAAGTGTACTTTTTAGGTTTTTCAGTAAGATTTAAATCTTTTATTTCAGAAATATTAATTTCTATCATTTTGAAAACCTTTTTGATCATGTCAAAACGAACACTTCTTATTGGAAACTCTTTGTCAGAGTATAATTTGTCCGAATCATTTAAAGTGTATGCAACTTCAAATGTTTCATCACCCAAATTTGCTTTCGATAACAAAAATTCTTTACTATAAGACCGTTTAACCGACGAATTTTGACTGTTGACTGACGAATTTGACCCTCCAGACTCAGACTTTGACTCAGACTCCTCCTCAGTATCCAACACCTGATCGACCACCTTTTTGATTAACTCAGACTCATGATCAGTATCGGACGAGGTAAACGTGATATCAATGTTATCTGGTAAAACGTCAGTTGTGTCGGTTTTTAGCTTTATATTGACTGCTTTTTCAAGTTGCTCCTCATTTGGTTTTCTAGGAGAGTACCCTTCCCAAATTGGAGGCGGACACTTGTTATATCTAACAGTCGGTTTCTTACCACAATCTTTCTTTTCCTTTGGCTTCTCATCTTGAAAAGCTTCCATACCTGCAACAGTTGGGTAAATACGATCAATGAGATAATCAGAACTAGAATAACTTTGTAATAAACGTCTAATTCTCTCATTCTCAATCTTCTCTGTTTCCAACTCTTGCTTCCATTTAGCACTTTCTTCGATGTAAAAGTTGATAGCTTTTTGCTTTGTCATCATAACAGCATTCATCATCGTTAGTGCTTGTTCTCGTTCTGAATTTGTCTTTTGGAGACCAGTTACTGTTTTGTTCAAGACATCATAAGATTCTTTCACATAGTTAAGATTGAACAGCAACAACTCCTTCTTCTTCTCATACTCAGCAATTTTCTCGTCTTTTGCTGCACATTCCTTGCAAGCTTCCAAACACTTCTCGCAAGGCTTTACAACTTCAACAATCTTCTCAATCTCGATTGTCTTTATCACTTCAACCACTTTTTCTTCTTCAATCACTTTCTCTTCTTCCTTCACTCGCTCAGTTTCAACATTATTCTCAGCAACACTTTCAACATTCTTTTTCTGAACATCATCTTCAGATTTCTTTAGTTGTTGTTCTTTAGCAGCTCGTTTCTCCTTCAGTTTCTCCATGCGATCTGCAAAATAGAAATGAAAACTTTCAGGAGAAAGATGAGATTTTGCAACATTAACATATTTTTCCTCCTCATCATCACTGCTGCTATCAACTGGTGTTTGATCAAACTCTACAGATTTTTCAGAACTAGCATCTGATAAACCAGAATCAACTGGTGTTTGATCAAAAACCACTTCTTTTTCTGAAGTAACAACATTTTGAACACTCTCATCTGAACTTAGTGAATCTTCATCAGCACTTTCCGAGCTTTCTTCAGATGTAACAGACTGTTCCTTCACACTTTTCACTGTCTCACCAATAGATTTCATCCATGTAGCAAACATGTCTGGTTCTCTAACAATCTTTGCAATGAAAGCTTTGAAATTCCCATTCTCATCTGCAAACATATTCCAGCTGAAACCTTCAGGTAGCCTCTCATCATCTTGATCGACTATGCATGCTTTGCTATCAGGAGAGATATAATTGTTCCAGTTGAAATCTACCAAACAACCTCTCTTTGAATCCTCAATCTTTCTACCATGAGCCGTTTGTGAGTCTTGTGACTGACCAACTTGCTGATAAATGGCTTTCCGGTAGTAATCGTCTTTTCCAAACGGATTCTGAGCTCCACTAGCTTCCCTGTTCTTGCACTCCCGCTTGAAATGGCCTTTCTCCCTGCAACGAAAACAAGTAACTTTAGATTTACCAAAACTTAAAGTAGATACACAAGCATCAAGAAAGTCATTTCTTCCGGTAATCGTCTTAAACTTTTCAGCACGTCTAAGAACACTAGCAAGACACCATTTGATATCCATCAGTTCCATCTCTTCGGCGTCTATCTGATCGTAATCCTCCTTTGTGAGCATAGGATTTCCGATCCGACCTGCAACTAGACCTTCATAAGATAATAAGACAGAACCAAGTAGAGCCATGTGGTCTTTAGCAGTGTCTTCTGAAAAACTTTGACCTTCTGGAAGATTTAGAGCTATGTTACACTGAATCACATATCCATTTCCTGTCTTTGTGCTCTGAGACTGAAAGTTTTTTGATGAACTCTTTGAATTGACACTCGGATATAATGAGAAACCGCTGCTGCTTTTGTTTGAACTTTGATCAACATTTTCCGTTGAATTTCCAGCACTAAAAGTAGTCTGGATTTTCGGACTTCTCTCAGCTTCTGGAACCGGAATGCTACCTTTGTAGTACATCTTCACGTCCTGTTGACCACTTGGACTGTTCATCCTCGCGATCTTTTGTTGTTCCAGATCCTGACCCTCAATCTTTTCGATAAACTCACCAATTGATAACCCATCATAAACTCCTGTGTTTTTCAAGATCATCAAATAAGTTCCCCACTCTTTTTGCGGTAACGCATCAGCTAATTTGTCTACCCACTCTTCAGATTCCTTTTTTATACTAAGCATTGACATGGATCGCACCAAGTGACAGTATCTTTCAATTAGCTTCTTGGTATCTTCTCAGGGCAAACTTGTAAACAAATCAAATTCTTTCTTGAGCAGTGCCTTCTTGCTTTTAATCATTTTCTCGCTACCCTCAAATTTGACTTTAAGTGCATCCCAGATTGACTTTGCAGTTTTGTCATGCTGTAGCAGAATGAAAATATCTTCTTTGATAGCTTGTTGAAGCAGACTGATCATCATCTTTTCAGATCTATACATATCACGTTCTTCATTACTAAATTCATGTATTTTTTTATCAACTTTCATATCAGTCTGTGGTAAAACATATTTCTTCAAAATACACTCCCAAGATCTAAGATGGTTAGCCTGAACCCAGTTCTCGAATCTATCTTTCCACCCGTAGTATTCTTCGATACTCATTAATTTCGGGGGCTTTTGAGTGGTTCCCGTTTCGTTTTCCAAATTCATATTCTGAGCAATAGTAGATGAACCGGACGATGTTGCAAAAGCGTTGTAGAATTCAGTATCCATGAAAACTTAATACGGTTATCAAAATTAATGACAAATAAGCGAAATCCAAGATGACCTAAAAGTGAAACCCCAAGTGTCTGTTGGAGCGAAACCTTGATGTTCGTTGGAATGAAACCACTAATGTACGTTGGAGCGAAATCACTAATGTTCCTATAGGCGAAATCAGTTGTTCACTGGAGCGAAATCAGCACTTGTACACTGGAGCGAAATCAGATGTTCTGTGGTGGTCACAAAAGCGAAATTAGAATGTTGATATGTCCTTAAAAGCGAAATCAGGTTTAAGATGTGACACAAAAACGGAATCAGGTGATAATATGTGACACAAAAGCGGAATCAGGTGATCATAAAAGTGAAATCAGCAAATGTTCATAAAAGCGGAATCAAGTCCGAAGGTAATTTGGTCCATTTTTAGTCCATATTTCAGTCCGAAACTTTCCAGGATTTATCTATGTTCAAATGCGCACAATCTGTGAAATTTTGAATGAATTCCGACCGGTACAAATTTCTGAATCGATGAAAGAATGTGTAGACGTAAGAAATCTCGAAGATAAACGGCTGTAAACTGAAGAACTCCTCCAACTTGGCTCTGATACCAATTGTAGGATCGTGTACCGACCCGAACGAGTCGTTTCAGAGGAGTTTAATCAGATACAGGTGCGGAATAACAAGTATCTGATGTAGAAACAGCTTAATCTTCTCTTAATCTACTGATTTTATTGAATTGACAACGTTTACAGTTCAATCTTCACACCGGCAGAGCTTCGGTATGGAATACAAGGTGATGCTTATGATTTCGTTCATGTGACCACCTATATATAGGCCTCTGATTCCGCTTATGTGTACATGTACATATGAGCGAAATCACCTATGTACATATAAGCGGAATCACATGTTCACAAAAGCGGAATCACTTGCTAACTGCCCTATAAGCGAAATCACCTCTCTTACAACATATACTCTCCTATATTCTTGTAAATCATGCCCTAATCTATACAATTCAATGTAGACTCGATCCAAGACGAAGTCGACAGATGTAGTGCACCAACACTCTTTCTTTCTTCAGGGTACGTTCATTAAAGCATGCATGTTGAGCGTCGCGGATGAGGGTTTCGAGATCGTGTTGGGCTTGAACATTACGAGTGCTAAGCAGATAGCTCCGTCTGCTAAGTGCGTCGGCAACAACATTCGCCTTGCCTGGGTGATAACGGATCTCACAGTCGTAATCGTTGAGAAGTTCTACCCATCGGCGTTGACGCATATTATGTTCCTTCTGACTAAAGATTTGTTGTAGGCTCCTATGATCGGTGAAGATCGTACACTTGGTACCATACAGGTAGTGTCGCCAAATCTTTAATGCAAAAACAACTGCGCCTAGCTCGAGATCATGGGTTGTATAGTTCTTTTCGTGGACTTTGAGCTGACGAGATGCGTAAGCTATGACCTTGTCCCGTTGCATGAGAACACAACCAAGACCAAGGTTTGAAGCATCACAATAGACAATGAAATCATTGTTTCCATCGGACAATGTGAGAACAGGAGCGTTGCAAAGCATGTGCTTGAGGGTTCGAAAGGCCGACTCTTGTTCAGTTTTCCAAACAAAATGCTTGTCTTTATGTGTGAGAGAGGTAAGCGGCACAACGATCTTTGAGAATCCCTCGATAAATCGTCGATACTAGCCCGCTAGTCCGAGAAAAGAGCGGACTTCCGACGGGTTCTTAGGCGTAACCCAGCTCTTGACAGCTTCAATCTTCGCAGGATCGACGTGAATACCTTGACTATTAACAATGTGACCCAGAAACTGAACTTCCTCTAACCAGAATTCGCAATTGGGGAACTTAGCATAGAGTTGGTTCCCCTGGAGTAACTCGGGAACCAAACGTAGTGATAGTGTAGTATGGGCGAGGATAGCGAGAAATAAGCCCATACATAATCCCTACTGGATGTACTCAAGTCGGTCTGTTGGTTCCTAACTATAGTCTAGGTTTCTAAGACTTCAACCCGGACTAGGTCGAGTCTGGCCTAATTCCCTATAGTTATGGCTCTGATACCAATCTGTCACACCCCGACCGATGGCGGAAACATCGGGGCATGGCACTAAGCGAAACAGATTGTCCAGAAGTTTCCATAACAATTAACAATACTATTCAATTTAATTAATACGTCCCATACCGTATCTCAAACAGTAAAATAATTAATACAGACATAAATCCAGGAAAATATTATGTTCCGACAACTCAGATTTAAAATAGTCAGCAATTGTTTATCTGCTTGTATAGACCCTATAGTTTGACCACTACAGACAACTATTTGTTGGGCTCTAAAGCTTTATTCTAGCTTCAAATTCCTACCAAGTATACGTCCTAAGCACCCGTCAAATACGTTAAAATAAAGTCAATACATAAAATGTAAAGGTGAGCATACAAGTTTGATATTAGCATATAGAGTTCGAATTCGTTTACGCATAACCAGCACGTACACATAATGAAATGAAGCACGTTGGTTATCGACATAGATCCATCGATACCAATGATTGCGGGTTGACTGCCTGAGGCAGTTAGCAATACATGATTACCACCGTAATCCATGCAAGTATTGGTCCTTAACAACCCCCGTGTGAACGGGTGCTGAGTCCAAACTATAGTACTATCGTTGCTAAGGCAGGTAGACAGCATTCCATGTGTAAACATAACAAACAAGCATTCATAAGCCACGTATAACATGCATTAACGGTTAGCATTCAAATAGTATTGAGTAGTGTGATTGTTGTAGTTTGAATATTTGTAACGTATGTAACGCCCAAAAGTGCATAAAGCAAAAAGGGATCGAGTATACTCACAGCGGTTAATGGATTGACGGGAGCGCTTAACGAGTAAGGTTAGCCTGAATAGATTCGATAGCATAACGATAAGTGACGTTTTATGCGTCAAATGGTGCAAGGTGCAAATGGGTCGGATAGTGGTTCGATCGGATGGTAATCCGATCGGACAGCAATCCGTGCGGATAACAATCCGTTCGGGTGGTCATTCGGTCGGACAGTGGTCCGGTCGGATGACGATTCGAGTGGATTGTTTCTTCCTATAAGAAGAATGTGTTTGTGTATGATGGCTTGACTTTTGAAGTTTTCGTTGTAGCATTTTGAAAGCGTTGAAGTATCTCTATCCATCAAGTCGTTCGATCGGATGGTGGGTCGTGCGGATGACAATCCGTTCGGATGGTCATCCCGTCGGACGGTGGTCCGGTCGGACGGTAACTTAGTGGTGAGATTACTTAGTGAAGGAAAGCTCTAAGCTGAAGTGTCACTCGATCGGATGTCCATCCGATCGGGTGGCAACTCTGGTAATGAACATGTTGAAAATTGTTTAAGTCTTTAAAGTCTTAGTATTTCATGATCCGAAGAGTAGTCCAGTCAGATGGTCGTCCGATCGGATTGCAATTCGTTCGATACTCAAACTTCAGATAAGATTGTTTTAAAGGTGGGACCCAAGTGTGATCCGTTCGGATGACCTATCCGATCGGACCGCAATCCGGTCGGATAGCAATCCGTTACAGTTGTTCCGTTCGTCCTACACTTGGTCGTTTTGATGGTTTGTCATTATGTTGAGACACTTTGACAACGTGTTAGCCAACAGAACCCCTAGTTCGACCCAGATGACCAACCCGACCAGGAATCACCCTAGTCCGGCTGGTTACCGGCTCGAGACAGTTGTTCTTGACTAACCCGAAATCGGTAGTCTCGTGGGCAGAATCCGGATCTTGAGCTAGTACAACACTACGATAGAGTAGAAGACTAGATCAGGGTCGGATCCTATCGGTTTTGAGTACCTTGAGTGCAAAAGAGTTGGAAGAAAGTTAGAAACCATCTTTCAATCCTCTTTCACCACACTTGTGTCGAGATCTTTACAAGATCTTTGTGGAAATCAGTTAGATCTAAGTTGTTATTGGTGGATTGAGGCCAAAACATGAAGTTCTTGAAGAACACATGATGGCATCATCCTAGAACACCCGAAATCTAGTGATTTCACGGTTAAAAGTTAAGATTTAAAAGATAGAAACGTGTAGGAGTGCGTGTAGATCAAGAAAGTACAAGATTTAGGACGAGATCTTACCTTGATCGAGAGAAATCGAAGAAAAGGTGGGGAGCACGAGCTGTTCGGATAGATGGTTTCCAAAAGTAGAAAGAATGACAATGACAGGGGTATTTATAGGATTCCAAAAGAGGAAAGGGTTATCCGATCGGATGACACACCGCCCGGATGACTATCCGGTCGGATGACACCCTGGTCGGATGGCATCTGATCTGCGGACAAGAGGTTATCCGGTCGGATGGCTATCCGGCTAGATGGCACATGGTTTGAATGTTCGACGCGACTATTTTTGGCGTTTCGATTTCGATTGCGAGCGGTTCGACACGATAGGGTTCCTAGTCAAATTACTTTCAGTCCCAACTAATTCATATCGGGCACTATCCCTTCTCCACTAATTATCATAGTTCGTTTACGATTCGAGTTCGATGTCGATTGAGTTCGATTGCATTTCGAGTTAGATTGTGTTCCGATTGATTACCACAACACAACATAAATACACATGCACAAGTAACACATAAGGCACACACACGTATAACAATAACCAAAAAGTATAGATCGAGTTGCGATTCGGTGTCGATTCTATTATCATAGCTTGATTGTCAGTTGATTAACTTTATCGCACTGTTACTTCCTATAGTTCACAGTCATAAGTCGTTTGAATAGCACGTCGATGGCTTGTAATTAACAACACTTACTCCACATAATACAAATAAAATAAAGAAATTTCTATAAGTCAAATCCGTATAACCGGTCGTTGACTTTGACCTTGACTTTGACTTTGACTTGTGGAAACACGGGGTGTTACACTACCTTCGGCTTTACTTTATCAACTTTTGTTTTTCCAGGCCTCCATTCAGGATAGCCTATCAACTTGAAACCACCAACACGTTTGTCTCCATCTCTCCCACAATGAGTGTAATGATCGATTTCGTCTTTCGTAGTTCGCTTCGGTTCTTTTGAGACCCCTTTGTTGTTCTATTGGAAGTTGGGGCATCCTTATTGTCGTCCTTGGGTCTTGAACCAGCCGGCTCATTTGAGTCCTCTCCATTATCATGATTTGCCTCTGTTGTTCCTCCTCTAAAGCAAGGCGATAGGCTTCTCTAAGTGTGGAGGTCAGGTTGCTTTAGAGAACATGGGTCCTTATTGTGGAGAAATCCCCATCAAGCCCCCTCAAAAACTCGTACAACCACTCATTTTACTTGAATTCACTGAGCCTTTTTCCAATGTTGCAAGTACAGTTTCCACAGGTGCATTGTGGGGACTGGAAGCACTGACTGTATCTCATCCCAGATACCACAAAGTTTAGTATAATAGGTTGAGACTCATGAACCATCCTGAAGAGTAACCGAAAAAGATTGTTTTAGTTCATAGGCTCGAGGAGCACTATCCTTCCCAAACCTTTCCTTGAGATCCTTCCATATTTCATAGGAAGCATTAGCGTATTTTACGATCCCCCTTGTATCTTTATCCATCGCCGTCATGAGCCATCCGATGATCATGACGTCACAACGCATCCACTGCATTTTATTCTCCGTTGTCTTCTCTACTTTGGGAACTGTTCCGTCCACGAACCCCATCTTGTTCTTTGAGATAGGACTGGTAGCTAAGGGGCGACGTTTAGATATATCCTAAGTGTTAGGACCGGTAGCTAGAAGGGAGACGTTTAGATAGGCAATTATGTCGTCATCTAAATGACATGTCGATTAGAAAACACACCAGTTCCTAAGTATAAATAAGGCTGATCTAAAACATTCGATCAATATAGTTGCTATTCGATTATAAACTAAAATTATGTTTGTTATTTGTATCTGTATATATATATTATATATATATATATATATATATATATATATATATATATATATATATATATATATATATATATATATGACCTAGAACTTATTATTATGTTAATTATCATTGTTGTAATTATGGCCGGATATGAGCTTAATCGTTAAAGGTTATTGACTGGGTTTGGGAGTTACTGTTTCCCGCCATATAACCATTTGAATAACGGTCAAGGCTCATATGTATATATAGGTGTTTCGGTTAATTTACCAAAACACCAAGATTAATCATATTATTGTTTAATCCATAATCGTTCTCTGAAATTCTTATCGATCACCATCACTATTTCCATTTTCAATTTGTTTTATTCTTATTTGATTCGAGTTTTGGGCCTTCATTTGGTATCAGAGCTGGGTTAAAACATTCAATACACCACACATCAATCTTCTGTAAAACAGTATACAATATGGAGGGAAACAAAGAATTCAAACACTGGAATCATGATCTTCGAATATGCTACTACTGTGGAGATCTAGATCATATAATACAGTGTTGCAAAGTGAAAGAGAGAGAGGAGACGACCTTATTAGTCCGACATGCCAAACACCAGAACAAGGCGAGTGCGAGAAAGTGATGATTATGTCGAATAATACATGGGTAGCGAAACCATACAAGGTTGTTGGAATGATGTCTGGTATGTTAACACTAAGTTTCAAAACAATTTCACCGGTATTCTTAGTCACTTTTATAAGATGAAAAATCTTTTGGTGCCGAAACTAGACAATCCGAAAATATTTTATTTTTAGAGGGATTAGGATGATAAAACTAAATTTACAAGATTGTGTTATGATTCCAAGCGTATATTATTCTCTGATTTAGACAAAAACATATGAAGTCTTAACCAATTAAGACAACAAAGGTTTGTGGTCTCACATGTTTAAGCATGAACCTATTATGTTTGTTCCACATCATATGATTGGTTCTGAAAAACATAAGGAAGGTTTATTAGAAGAATTGGGAGACAATAAGGATCACGGTGAATTCAAACAAAATTTTCTTGAAACATATTTTAAGGAACTAACATTCGATACAACTAATGACAAATCTACATGGATTAGCATGATTAATGATTATTGATGGTGTAGAATTCACCACACTTAATGATTGCATAACTTTGTTAGATTTCTTGGAGGAGATAAATGAACCATGGGCTTATAGGAATCTAATGAAGAGTAAATATCTTCTAATGATTGATTAGTTTCTAAACTTTTATCTAAAAGTATCAGATAGGCCAATACCACCATTGCTTGAGATAGGAAAGATTGCTCATTTCCACAATTCACGACACCAAAAACTCTCTTTCTCCCCCTCTTATAAACCATGGCTCACCACCACCTCCATCTTCTTTCAATTTCATGTTTCTAACAAGTAAACTAAGGGTTCCTAAGGGTGTTCCAAGGTGATACAAGGTATTGGAATTATCAAGGAAGCTTATTCTTATAAGGATTTGGAGCATTTCTTCTCTTTTCTCTACCAATACTTGTCTTCCCAAGCCTAGGCTAGTAGTAAGCTTCTTGATCTTTGTTTTAAGTTAAGTTAAGTGATAAAATGCAAGAGATCACCAATGACTTTGTTAAGACACTTGATGAGGTTAAATGAAACAAGATCAACTTTAAGAAAATGTTTGTGTTTGGTGATGATCTTGAGATGATATACACTAGTATACATACTTTTAACTCGTGATTATGTGTTGAAAGTGACTATACATGTTTACTAAGTATAAAGTGTGAAGGAACTTGTTTAAAGAAGGAAAGGTTCATGAAAGTGTTCTTTGAAAATTAGGGTTTTTTATCAGAATATACATAATCATGGATCTTGATTGAAAGTGTTGATGGTGATGATGTTGGTGGATGATGTTGATGAAGATGTTATAGAATTAACATGGTAAAAATATGAAGTTAATAATTTAAATAAAAAGAATAACAACCTTCCTAAAACCTTTAACATGCTCCAAAATGCCTAAAATACACCCCGTATAAGAAAAACAAGCATAAAATACCTTTATATTAATAAAAATCAATTAAAAACAAAATTATAGGGTCCTCGCGGGGCGCGACCCAGACAATCGCAGTCTGTCGCGGGCCGCAACAAGGTGACACCAGGCTGAACCCTGGTCCGCCACGTGTCCTAACGCGTATGAAGGCTAGATCATTGACTCGACCAAGCTAGGCCCTAGCCTAGTGGTCTTGTGGGCCGCGAGAAAGGAACAAGGGGGAGTCGCGGGCCGTGAGCCGCCCTATGTCCATCCTATATAAGGAGGCCTCTGGCCTCAGTTTCGATCGTTCAATTGTTTTCTTTCCTCCGTCCCTATAATAGCAATAGTATTGCTCGATATAATACCCCTAAAAAGAGAAGCTCTGCCTCGTTGTAAGTATTATAACCCTCGGTTACGTATTAGTTACTCTACCCGATTGATCTAGGGCTCCGTAACGCATGTCAAGGCTTTTCCTAACTCAGTCGTTGGAGTTTTGTCTCGGGGGTATGGCTAATGTAAATTAGGTTATCTTACTAACACGTGTGCATTGTTTAATTTTAATAGATTATAATCAGGAAGTCACCAGAAGGCAGTAGTATTATCTAAAATAGCAATGTGAGTACATTCTCTTTTTGTAAATCTTTTGTGAGTCAAAATGTTTTACCAAAACCTCGATTGTTTTAAATTATGATAACAGTGATTGAGTCTATGTATTATACAATTATTGTCGGTTTGTTGGGGTTTTGTATACATTACTTGTTATTACACTGTGAGTAGTAGCATGACTACAAGTCAGGATTGACAGTACCGTGGGTGGGAATTGGATAGATATAAACATTGTAATCGCTCTCAATACTGTAAAATATAAAAGCTTGTTTTGATTAAACTGGGATGCACTCGCCAGTATTTCTCGCTGATAAAACTTTTTAAAACGCGTTTCAAGTAACTTAATGTAAAGCTAATAGAAGCCAGCTGGAAAACACTAAAGGCTTGGAAAAGTGGCTACAAAAGTTACCTAAATAAAAAAAGAAGAAGTTTTATTTCAATAAAATAGAGTTTATTCCTATAAACATATTATAATGGAAACTTGGGTTTTTTCCCATGTATTTATTATTTATAATAGTGTGGTGGTTTAACTCTGATAAACTATTTCCTAACTACGGTCCTGATGTTTAAATTTCTGCTACCAAATTAACAAACACCGATACCACCGGCTCTGTGTGCTGCTCGCCGCCGCCCGCGTCTCGGGGCAAGGGGTTGGGTGTTGCGACAAGAGGTGGTATCAGAGCTACAACCACTGGTTTCAGCCACAAAAGTGTTCTGCTGACACTAAGATTTTTATCAGTTCTGTTAGGAAATAATCTATGTGATTATGTGTAAATATGTATATTACTGTTTTGTGTTATTTGACAATCTGTTAGTTTACAGTATGAGTGAGCAAGGTACGTCTGACGCTTACCGTCACCTAGCTAGTTCCTACAAAAGTGAAGGAACTTCATCACAGCCTACTCCTTCGGGGTATTCTGCTAATACAGAAGAAGGAATCTTCATCTTTAAGGCGCAATCCCAGGAACCATTCCCTTCGAAAAAGAGAGGATGGTTTAGTAGGGGAGCACATGAGAGGAGAAAGCGAATGAGAAAGTTGCAACAACAAATAGCGTTAGCAGCAGCCAATAGGGAAGTAAATGCCCAAACCCAAGAAGCAGCTAATAGACAATTAGCCAACTTTCATATCCTAGCCACCACTGCAGCAGATCCAAACCTTGACCAGATAATTGCACCACAACCATTGCCACTATTCCCAACCCAACCAATGGAGATAGATCTTAACCAAGGAAACCAATTTCCCATACTAGCATTTGACCCGAACGAGATACCTAGAATCCCAGCACCTAATCCTCTAGCGTAAGATTCATGGGAAGATGACCATAGGGAATATCAGGAACTCTATCCATAGAGAAAACCAATACCAAATCCCATAGCACAGTATACCAACCTTAATCCTTTAGATCCGTTTTGGAATGACGACCCGTATTTTCAGAGTGTGTTAAGCGACCCGTACCCGTATGTAGAACCTATACCTAGATACCCTGACCCAGTACCCGCACCACTGCCACCCATGAGTGAAGAGAATGTGCAGGAACTCCGGACATATGGTGATGAATTAGTGGAAGAAGGAGAGAGAATAAGACAGATAGGAGAAAAGCTCGTGTGGAAATATGACGAGCGAGAAATGCAGTTCTGGAGAAACGACACCTAATATATATATATATATATATACTAGACGTATACCCGCGCGATGCGGCGGGATGACAATTTACAATGCGGTATTCGTTTACTGTGAGTTTATCAATTTTCTCGTGATACATTGTATTATACGTTTGTTAAGTTTCTTATTCGTAGCATCCGTGTGTGACGTATACCATGAGCCTTACAGGCTTTTAAAAAATAACAAACATGCTATTAAGAAAATATCAGTCACAAACATAGTATTTAAAAAAAACGAACACGCGTGCCAAAACTGCATTAGCTAGCAATGCTATGAGCAATGTACAACCCGCAATCTATATCCCATCAGATGAAGTAAATTCGAGAAAAAAAAACTATAGTTGCACTTTGAAAGGGGAGCAGTCTGCCGTCTATATAGGGTACGGTCAGCATAACACATATAACCCAAGATTTAGGAGATTCAAGTGCAGCAGCAAAATTTCTAAGACCTTCAATGTGGTGTTTAACTTATGCCGTGCAATGCTAAGAAGCTTAATCTAATCATGATTCTCAATTAACTTCTGCCATTCTTAACATAACCTGAATAAGTAAAGTAGTGGGCTTAGCTTAAATGTCAACTGAGTCTGCATATATCCTATTTGAGTCAAAAGACATAAAAGTGACTTCATGTGCCATCAAATATACCTCTCTATAGTGGCAAAGTTCTCACGAAATTGATTTATTGTCTTCTCAGATGAAGCAGGTGCTTTAAGATCAACTTGTGCCCAATCAACCTGTACAAAAATGCATAAACAATATTAATCAAATTCACTGAAATCATTTCACCTAGAGGGGCAATCTTGACCCAAAGCCTTTCAAGTGGGTCAATTTGAGTTGCTTTTAAATTTATATGGGTTTGTTTGGGTAAGATATTTTAACTAAATGGGTCACTTGAAATTCCATCTTATTATTTTCGGGTCAAAGCGGGTTGACAACATTAAAGAAATGGGTCGATGTGGGTTAGTGTCTTAAAGAAACGGAGCAGGTTTCGGATTGGAATGGGTTTCAAGCTGGCACAAGGGTTCGCTTGAGACGGGTTGCGGCACAAAATGGGTTTTGGATCGGAACGGGTTCAGTTCGAATTGAGTTTCGGGCCGAGACGGGTTTCGACGCGAACCGTTTCGACCCGTACCGTTTCGACGCGTACCGTTTCGACACGTACCGTTTCGACGCGTACCGTTTCGACGCGAACCGTTTCGACCCGTGCCGTTTCGACGCGTGCCATTTCGTCGCGTACCTTTTCGACTCGTACCGTTTCGACGCGTACCCTTTCGGACCCGTACCGTTTCGACCAGTTCCGTTTCGACGCGTACCGTTTCGAATCGTACCGTTTCGACCAGTACCGTTTCGAACCGAACCGTTTTGACGCACCGTTTCGACCCGTACCGTTTCGAACCAAACCGTTTTCACGCAAACCATTTGGACTTGTACCGTTTCGAGGCGAACGTTATCTAGAGAAACAATGTTCTAAACAGATTAAATATCTTAAACTTCCCAAGGATTCTCTTGAAGACTGCCCTTATATAACAGAGAGTGAGTTATTTAACGACGACTATATCTTAGACCATTACTATGCTGATGCCTATGAAATTTCTACATATGACTCATGGTAATCTTCTCTAAGCAGTACGTTAATTTACTCTTATGCTTTTGTTAAACTATTGGAGTGACTTTTTGGCTTTCTTTGTAATGCTCTAAACAGCTCTCTACCATTTCTTTATTGTTGTGCTTAACTTAGTGTGGGGTTTAATTGTTTTATACTCTCTTGAAAGAGACCAATTTTTTTCATAGTTCAGGGTTAGTTTAATGGGTGTTTTATTATTAACCATGGGTTTACTTACTTTAGTAACTGAATATGAGGTTTGAACGAACCGATTTAAAATGGAGCTGAATATCAAATTTGGTTTTTGGTTTGGTTTGGTTTTAAGTATTAACCCAGATCAAGTAACTTGGTCAGCCCTGGTTTTGCAAATTTTTAACGAAATCTACCCAAACTTGTAAACAAACTTATATACTTATGTGTATTTATATGTATAATTTTTAACCAACCCACCCCGACCCTACCCGAAACCCGTTCTGACCTGAAACCCGTTCCAACCCTAACCTGTTTTGACCCGAACCCGTTTTGACCCATGACCCGACCCGTTTGCCAGGTCTAATTTCACCCAATCAAACTGTACAAAAATGCATAAACATTATTAATCAATTTCACTGAAATCATTTCACGTTCATTATTTCATTATAAAATCTTCAGAAATATCAACATGGCTACAGATTGGAGTAACCATGGTGATTCTGTAGAAACAAGATTTACCTGTTCAGCAACCATGCCTCTAAGGTGTGTAGCATTTCACCTTCACATTTGTGACTTTAGAACCGCTACTGAGCAGCAAAAGCAGTATCTTCAGCACTAACGTTCTCACAAACACCTAACTTGTTCAATGCAATCTCACATAGATCAAGTGCCTAGATAATCATGTAGATAATATGAATACTATGATTCTTTTAATGACTGATACAGGTAAATATGTAATTTCGTGTTTTAAAGTAAACCTGATGGTGGCTGAAAATGCGCTTTAGCTATTCTTTTCTTACTCCAATGATTGACAACTAACTGAACTTCGCAACAGGTCGGAAAATGCGCTTTATCACTTCAAGTCTTTGGCATGAAGGGACTTGTTTATTGAGTAATCCTCGAAATGTCTAGCATTAGATTCTCTTTGAATGTGCACTAACAACCGGAAATGAGAGTCGGTCCCTGATACAGTGATGAGTAAAAAACCTGATAAGCATATTACTGGCTGAAATCAGCACCTTCGAAATTCGAGTAAAAAAAGCATCTGTAAAGTCCTTTCAGGTAATAAGAACTTATGAGCATAATTAAATATTAATAACTCTCGTTTAGCATTCTCGAGGCCACCAATGTCTTCCCATCTTACATTGGGCACTTCCACAATAGTCTCATGAAGTGTAGAAGGATTGCTAAGCTAACAACATGAAATTAACAGCAACAATCATATAAATTAGTATTCAAGAAAATAGAAAAAAAGTTAAAAACTATTAACTGACATGGATTGAAAATAAAATACATACGCCTCAATAGTGTTGTCATATTTACGCAAGTGATTATGGCCTGCTTACACAGCAGAGACTCGGCCTTATGCTCACCCCTAGAAAAAAAAAAGACAATGTGTCAATCTTTCAAAATAGCAAGCAAATTCAAAAAAGATTTTAAAGCTTACCTTGAACATAAATGGGTTTCTGAGATAGACCAAGAGCAGACATATTTGTAGCCAAAACCTAAACGTCAACTTGCAGATCATCATGATGTAATGTTTTTTTGAAAAGACAATGGGGCTTTAATAAAGCATAGAGATTTTCTCATCAGCCCCACTTACATATCTATAGTTTCCTTTTCTAAAGTGCAAGTATACCAAAAATCACCAAATATTAGAAGATCATTGTGAGGATTACAAGAAGGTGTACCCAAATTATAAGCTTCAGGAAGTTCACTCAACTTAAAAAAGGAAAACAAATTAATTAAAAAAACATCTAAATTTGCAATTATGCTTTTATAAAGATTGTGTTATGGAATTCTGATTACATGTTATATTCGTGTCGGTTTGACCCGCCAATACGACCCATTTAACACCCCTAATTTACAATATAAAACATGATGCTCATTTCTTTCTTCTCTTCTAAAATCTTTAAGAATTGTACCTTTATGAGTCTCTAGTTCACTTTGCTAGAGGGTGTTTGGCATAATAAAAAAATCACGACTCTTATCGCATATAGATCTTGGCCTCATGACCTTTGTGGAATCTGAGAAAAGACAGAACATGAATATGGAGAGATTGACACATGGGTTTGAGTTCTTCATAGTTCACTTGGAGGAAAATTGCTTTAGAGCTTGACTTAGCCAGTTGACAGATCTGATTATTGACCCAAAAGTAAATCAATTAAAAGCAAATAGCTAAAATCTTGGATTAAAAAAGGGATTTTAGAATGTGTATACCTTTGGGTGTAGAGCTTTACAACCACCACAACCTGGTGAATAGAAAAAAAGATGGGATTTTATCCCATGAATTTCATAATGTGTCTACGTAATCTTGTGCTTAATTGATCTCAAGCATGTTGGGTTTAAGTGTATTTTCCCACCATCTCATGGGTTTGCTGACACAAACTGAAGGATGTACCTGTGTAATCATAAAATATTTCAAACATAGTTATCGAATAATGTACCGAATAATGTACGGAAAGCATACCAGCAAATCACTATAGTCAAATCCGTTAATGTATAGAAATTAAACCTAACCTCTATGGAAGATGCACACCTTCATACTACAAAACAATAGCTTGATCTTGAACTCTTCTCAAACCATTACATGTTCTTTAAACCATGACCAACAAAAAATGAAGATCCATCTTAAAAACACAAACAAATATAAATGAAATCCAGTGATTACATGACGAAATAGTGTTCAGAATCAAAAGAACGGTGTCACTTACCCTCATTAAATGAAATAAATCATGAAATTGACAAAGGAATATGTAATTGAAGGCTTACTATCTCGTTGAATAGTATCTCCAAAGCAAAGAGCAAATCCGAGAAAGAGAAAATGCCACACAAGTAATATAGAACAAAATTAGGGTTTGAATGTTTAGTGAAATTTTATAAAATATGCATGAACCAATGTTGTTACCTAATGATGAACATCAAAGATGAAATTCAATTTCACGACCAGAACCCTAACCGCCGCCGTCATCGTCGATCTTCAAGGGTTCCACCAAAGTTGTTCTGTTGCGAACCTCTTCCGTGACACCACCATCGACATCTCTGGAACCAGAGAAGGGAAGAACCTGCAGATCCAGGGGGAATTTGAAAGAGAGAGAGAGAAGGAAGGAAGAGCAGATCCAGATCTTTGAGGGAGAGAGAAAACGAAAATGAAAAAGGGCTCTGGATTTGAAATTTGAAATGAAATTTTTGGGTTTTGTTGGCCGCCCAAAGATTGGATGAGGCGGGTTAGGGTAGGAAGGTTATTGTTGGAAAGGTATAAATGTATTGTGTTTTAGAGTGTTGTACTTCATGCTTGAAAGGTGTTTTCAACACATTTGTTTCCTTGCCCTTCCTATATGCTTATATAAGTAGTATAGATATATATATATATATGTGTGTGTGTGTGTGTGTAGTTGAAAAAAAATCAACTAAAATAGATAACCTAATACCTATCAATGCATAACTATTAGTGTGTTTAAATTCCAGTAGTATATTGTAATAGATATGTATATGAAAAGAGTAAAAGTCGTAGTGTTCGACGTTTTTGATCAATTTGTTTGTCTGATCCTTTGCATTAAATCTTATTTTGTGATATTAATCCCTAATAAATGTTTATAATTCAGATGAACAACGAATTAAATCAGGAAAACCAGAATGATGAAAATAATGGAAACCAAGTAGATAACAGTGACATCCAACATATAGTAGCACAAGGAATTATAGACGCTATGCCATATATTATCAAGACTGTTAAAAAAGCGGAAAATAATAAAACTATAAGTGGAAGTAAACGACCACCTACTGAACCCAGTCACAGCGTGAATAATGGACCGCTACTCCAATTGCCTATTCTAAAAAGAAGAAGAACCATGCCATATGGTTGTTCTTATAAAGAATTCTGGTCTTGCAAACCAATAGAATTCTCTGGCAATGAAGGAGCCATTGCAGCTCTACGTTGGATAGAAAAGACAGAAGCAGTCTTAAAAATAAGCAAATGTTCAGATGAAGATAAAATTATGTTTTCTTCTAATCTATTTAAGAGTGCAGCCTTAGAATGGTGGAACACTATTCTCATGTCTAGAGGAAGTGATAAAATGTATAGTATGGAATGGGCTGACTTTAAGGAAAAAGTTGAAAGGAAATTTTGTCCTCGTCATGAAAAAGAACAAATCACTAATAAGTTCTTAAATCTTAAAATGACTGGAATAGACTAGACTGCAAGGGTTAAACTACCATATTTTTCGAATATGCTAGGATAGTGCCAACCCTAGCCTCACCAGAACCAGTATTAATCTCCCATTGTATCTGGGGATTAATCAGTGAAATTAGACATGTGGTTAAGGCAGCTCGACCACAAACCATAGAAGAAGAGGCAGAACTAGCCAATACCTTGACTGATGAGTTGGTACGTACACAAGAAGAAAACCAGAGAAAGAACCTAGCCCAAAAGCTTACCCAAGAATTTCGTTCTGGAAATACCTACCATGGGAAAAATACCAGTTCTACTTCTGCACCATACTGTAAGTACTACAAAAGAAGCATTCAGGAATATACTGCAACTTCTGTAAAATGTCTGTACATAAGAAAGAAGACTGCAGGAAGAAACCCAGCAATAAGCTAAGCTTCAACTGTGGAGAGACTGGGCATATCAAACCGAACTGTCCGAAACTAGCTCTAGCAACAAACAGCAAAGCTACTAAGAATGCTAGAGCAATTGTTCTGACAGCTGAAGAAGCCAAGATGATTCCAGATGTGATTGCCGGTACGTTCCTAGTTAATGATATTTTTGCTAAAGTATTATTTGACTCTGGTGCAAACCAAAGTTTTATTAATATTTCGTTCTGCAAACTTCTAAATCAACCATTAAATAAACTTCAACAAGAATGTTTGGTAGAAAAGGCAAATGGAGAATCCATTAAGATCACTGAAATCTTGCAGCGAGCAAGAATAGAGATTTTAAACCATAGTTTTATTGCTAACCTATACCCATTGAATCTGGCTGGATTTGATATCGTATTAGGGAAGGATTGATTAGTAACCAACCATGCCAGCATTCTATGTGATCAAAAGTCAGTACAAGTAAGTTCACCAAAGGGTGAAAAGATCACAATTAAAGGAGATAAGCCAATCAGGTCCACAAAATTCATCTCTGTGATGAAAATAGCAAGCTATACAAGGAAATGATCACTAGTGTATATGATTTCCATAATCATTAACACTAAAGGAAAAGAATTAAAAGATATTCCCGTAGTATCTAAATTCTCAGATGTTTTTCCAGAAGAGTTACCTGGATTACCGACAGGTAGAGAGGTTGAATTTAGAATTCACCTAATACCAGGGACAACACCGATTGCCAAGGTACCTTATCGTTTAGCACCAGCGGAGATGCAAGAACTGAAGAAACAATTGGACGAACTTCTAGTGTCACACCCCGATTTCCACGTGTCACCGGTGGGCCCGGTGGGGGAGTATCGTGACGTGGTTGGCAACATAATAGTCAAACAACACAATATCAATATGCACAGCGGAAGCAAATTTAAAATATGATACAACTGAATTTAATATTGTAATATCAAAGTCATAATATCCGGAAGTTTATCCACAGATGGATCGAAATAAAAATAATGTTTATGGTTCAACAGACTTCAGGCATCTTAAGCTTGCGAGACTTCTAATGATGCTAAGGAGAAATCCCAGCCAATTTCGCTTAGTACCTGCATTTAATCTTTTTGGGAAAATACGTCAGTTTACACTGGTAAATACATTCACCTGACTCATTTTGGAAAATGATTGAAAATTGGTTTGGATGCACATGGCATAAACATTTTTATTTAACTTGGGAGAATTATTTAATATTATAATCTTGTGAACGAATTACATGTTTCTTGTGCGTTCAGTAGCCCGGATCTTGTCCGGGTTAAGGATCAATAGACGCACCACAATGTTCTTTTATGCACTGACGGGTGTACGCCTACACCCCGCGCTTAAGTCGTGGCCATTTCGTAAAATGATGCTGAGGATATCCGGGACATGGTCATTAACCCCCCAAAGGCTTTAAGTAACAAGACTATTTAAACGAGCCGATCAAATTATTCAACTACCCACTTAACAGTGGAGATTTGATGCCCGATCAAGCGGTATGCTATATACCGTAACCCAAGCCCGTATACGGAAAATAAGTTAAAAGTATTTACCTGAGCAAGTATTAATCACAATAAGCAAAATGCACGTAGCTTTTACTGGTTCTCCTAATCTGGAACGAAGGTTTAATATAACCTATTAGAATCCGAACGGGTCTTTAATTAAGCTTAAGCTTAGACCGGCTAGTTTCAAAGATACGGTTCGTACGCATGATTAAGCGAAGACCGGATAAAATGTGATTTAGACCCGAGAAGTTCAGAGACTTGTTTAATATGGGTCCTTCATGCACATTCTGGATTTTGAGATTAAACCGATAAGGTTTGACCCGTTTCGGCTAATTTATGTAAACTTGTTACAGAAACCGAACCGAACGCGTAATAGGCGTAACGGGTATCCGTAAGAGCCATATACAGGTTTCCTAAGTTAATATGCTTCAAATATGTTGTGACATCAGTAAGATGTCTTTTATTATGCCCGAAACGTGTTTAAACACAAACTATGCCCCGTAGGGGTAGTTTGGTCTTTTTTAAAGGTTGCAAAAGAGTTTAAGTGCTAACCTGAGTTACAGGCCTGATGTAATCAGCAAATATACTCAATTTGCCAAGTTACATCAGTAGGTTAAAGTATATGAGTGAAATCTATCATTTATAACCAACTATGCACCGTAGGGGCATTTTGGTAATTTCACATAAGCCGAAAAGCTCAAAACTGAAGTATGAGTTTATCAACCTTTGCTTACTATTAAAATATTATAATTTTCCTCATATATCAGTAGGTATCAACCCGGGTATGTTCAAAATAATTTTATTACATACTATGCGTTAAAAACGCTTAATAAGGCGATTAAAGGCCATTTCCGGGTTCGATACTTAAATCTGATATTTTTATATTTCCAGAAGGCTTAAAATAATTTATTTATCATATGTGATCAGTAGCAAAAGGTTTGGAGTCGTTTAGATATGTAAAACTCATTTTATGGCCCGTAAGGGCAAAATAGACAATTACCTGATTAAGCCTACGACTACTAGTTATGCTTAGCCTAAAATTAATTAAAAATATTTAAAAATCCCAAAATAATATATTACATCAGTGGGTATTAAGTTTGATACCAAAAAGTAGGCTTAACTAGGCTATACGCTAATTACGCCGTTTTATTAACAAAAGCTTTAAATTTGCGATAATGAGCATAACTCTTAATCTACAAGTCAAACTGATGTCAAACTTTGCATACAAGTTTATATATCAGTAACTAAGGTTTCTACACTTTTACCTTTTCATAAATCACGTTTTAAGGTGTAAAGGGCATAATGGTCAACATATGAGCAATTAACGGAAATATGCATATTAATTGGATAACTAATGAACCAAGGTGTATAATCACAGAGAGTTATTTTAACAAGTAACCTAGTCCAATTAAAGCTCTGAGACATTTCTAAAACATGCCTAAACAGGTCAGAACTGAAAGTCAAAGTGAAAGTCAAACTATGTGACTTTCGGTTCCGAACCGAGTCTAAACAGGAAATTGTCGGGTTGAACATGTTTAGATATGTTCTTACACTTATTACCAAGTTATAACAATGATCCAACAGGTTGTATATGATCTACAATGTTAATTATGCATAAATAGCATTTTAGGCTTCCTGTTGACTTTTTAATTATAAGTTTGACCCGACTTTTGACCTGGTTAGAGTGGTGATCAGGGGAAACCCTTTTGAGGTTTTATTACCCACATAAATACCAACTTATAACTACTTTTGATTCGAGATATGCCTGAGCCATTAATCATTAATCTCGAAGTCAAACCGTAATTACGACGGTTTGACTTTTAGCTAAATAACTAAGCTAAACACAATTAAAGAAGGACTAGCAGACTTACAAGAGTCCTATGCACGAGATATGATCAGTTGAGGCTGCTTGGGAGCTCCAGAATTGATCAGGTATGCACTTGAAGGTGTGAGGAATGTTTGTGAACTTGAAGTCCCTTTTATAGTGAATTTAAGCACGACAATTGGTTGACAACAAGGTCTACTACTGCCCACAACATTCCCACATGTGTCCTAGTGCTCTAGGATAGTTTTGGGGTCGCCCATGTTGCATTAATGTCGAAAAAGGATCGGTTTTCCGCGTCTACAGGAGCCTGGTCGCACTTTCTGCATCTGGCGGCCTGACGCGGCCCGCCTCAAGATCCTTCAATGCCAACGCGGGCCGCCTGGGCTTGATAATCAGAATTTTATTTTTCTATTTTCCACATAATTGACCCTTGGCTCTTCGAAAGGGCAACCAAGGTTATTTCTTGCATTTTGACCCCCTTATATATACCCACAAGGGCTTTAGGACTTATACCCACTTTGCCAAGTCCCCGAACACTTCCGGTTAACCCGAAAAGTCTTAACTTTCAATGTTTACGCTTTAACCCCTCGCACACGAAATTTGATCATAACTTTCTCATACGATAACGAAACTTTATGAAATTTATATCGCGCATTCTAGTGAGCATAATTAACATTTACAAAGCTTCGGGTTTGTCAAAAGGTCACTCAGAGGTATATCTTTAAACATGTTGACACATTTAACCCATGTCGTTTGTAATCTCTCACTTTTAGCTTCGTATGATCCATGATTTATTCGTTTGATGTTATAAACATCATGTAGGGTTATTATGAAGTATATTTATTCATTGTTGACATTTAGAACCCGTATAATCACATACTTTCCATGTTTGTCAACTTTAGTCCTTTTATAATATTCTTTCACACGTTCAAACTTTATGACACGTGTCAACACATTATAGGACGTGAATTTTCGAGGTGTTACATCTAGAGAAAGGTTTCATACAGCCTAGTTCATCGCCATGGGGAGCACCAATCCTGTTTGTCAAGAAGAAGGACGGATCAATGCGTATCTGCATTGATTACCGAGAATTGAACATGGCTACGATTAAAAATCGGTACCCACTTGTCACACTCCCAAAAAATTTTATTTATAAAATTTAAAATAAAGTATATAAAAACTTATGTTATTAAACGGATAGATCATGGGTGAGTTGACTGTTAGAAATATGAAGTATCTAGACAGACCTATGAACCGTTTAATAATTAAATTATAAAAATACATTATATTTGAACTTACTCCATTTTTAATGAAACTTGGTTCAAAATGTAGATACAAATATTCTCGTTCTAATGGCATATTGATCATTTTATAAAACGTCATATTTTAGAGTTATAAGCGCCAAATGAGTGAAACAGCTGAATTAATTATAATAATAAAATAATACTAAAAATTTAACTAACAATTGAAATGAAAATTTACGTATGATTTGAATTAAATGCAATTGTGAATGTACGTGGACATGCATTTAAGGAATTGTGGACGTGTCATCAAATTTGAAAAGATCAAACACACTAGCGTGGCCTCCAAGGTTGATGGCAGCTATAAAATGCATCAAGCTTTTCAAATAATCTGCCCCTTTCCTGCTCTTGCTATCTCGATCCTCTTTCTATCTCTTCACATATATATTTTTTTTCTTTCCTTTTTTTCTTTAATATATCACCAATAATAATAATAAATCCCTGCCCCGTTTTAAGTGTTTTAACCTGTGATCACTAAGTCGATACCCTGTCCGATTGATTTGGGACCCACCAACGCATGTCAAGGCTCTGCCCGACTAAGTACGTTAGGGTTCTGTCTCGTGACATATTGATAAAGTTGAATTGGGTTGCTATACTTAACGCGAGTGCATTATATATTTTATTATATAACAACCTTCCTAAAACACCCCTGACACCCCTACACATCCTAAAATATACCCCGTATACGAGGAACGGACCCGAATTACCTTAGTTTTTACAAAAATCAAACAAAACAAGATTTAGGGGTCGCTCGCGGGCCGCGACGCCCCTTAGTCTGGTCTCTCAGGGCCGCGAGGCTCGATTGTTTGCCGGACACCCAGGCCGCCACGTGCCGACACGTGGCAGGTCTAGATACATTGACTCGACAAAGCAACGCCCTACTCTACCCTAGTCGCGGGCCGCGAAGGCCAAAGTGTCACGGTCCCCAACCCCATCCTGGGAGCGGAAGCCGCGAGCCAGTCAGATGGTATCGGTGTTTATTAATTTGGTAGCGGAAATTCTCATGAGGACCGTAGTTAGGAAATAATTTTATCAGAGTTAAACACCAAAATGTTTAAAATAGATAAAGGGGATAAAACCCAAGTTTTCTTTACAATACATTTATAGGGATAAACCCTAATTATTGAAAACACAGTCTCCCTTTTTTTTATTTAGGTAACTTTTATAATCACTTTTCTAAGCATTTAGTGTTCTCCAGCTAGCTTCTATTTGGCTTTCATATTTTTTTACCTGAAACACGTTTTTAAAAACATTTGTCAGTGGGAAATACTGGTGAGTGAATCCCAGTTTAATCAAAACAGGTTTTATCATTTTACATTATTAAGAGTGATTACAATGTTTATATCTACACAATTACTCATTCAGTATTGTCAATCCTAACTGGTGGGTCATATTACACATTGGCTATCTCGTTGTCCAATGGTAACGTGTTCCACATTTTGTATACAAAACCCCAACATACTGGCAGTAATTGAAGAATTACAAAGACTCAATCACTACTAATCACATTGTAAATTATTTAAGGTTTTGTAAAAACAGTTTGTATAAAGGTTTACAAAAAGGAGATTACTCACATTGCTAATTTAGGTATTTTGCTTGTGACTTCCTGGTTATAATCTATTAATTAAACAATGCATACGTGTTAGTATAATAACCCAATTTTACATTAGTTATACCCTCCCCGAGACAGAACTCCAACGACTACGTCGAGCAGAAGCTCGACAGGCGTTACGGAGCAATAGATCAATTGGGCAGCGTATCTAATACGTAACCAGGGTTATAATACTTACAACGAGGCAGAGCTTCGTTTATTAGAGGGGGGGTATTAGGCTATAACTTTAGCCTATAGAAGTTGAGGGAAAACAAAGAAAGTTGAACGATTGAAATGGCTGCTTCTCGGCCCTTTTATAGCTGAAACAGAAGTCTCTCGCGCCCCGCGAGAGCTTCTTCTTCTTCCTTCGTGGCCCGTGAGAGCCTTAAGGGCGGCGGTAGGGTTGCTGAGTCATAGCGTAGGGTCAACATGTGTCCGATACGTGGCTTGTTTGTGTGCCCGACAAAAATGGGGCCTCGCGCCCCGCGAAAGATTCAATTAACTGGGTCGCGGCCCGCGAGCGACCCATGCTTCTTGTTTTATTTGTTATTTATTAATATAAAGGTTATTCGGGTTCCTTTCTCACATATGGGATGTATCTGGGACCGTTTAGGGTCGTTTTCGAGGGTTGGTATATCTTGGGTATAACTCCTGAGCTATTTAATAAAATATATAATACACTCGCATTAAGTGTAGTAACCCAATTCAACTTTGTCCCTACATCACGAGACAGAACCCCAACGAACTTAGTCGGGCAGGGCCTTGACATACGTTATGGGGCCCTGGATCAATCGGACAGGGTATCAGTGATCAGGGGTTAAAACACTTAAAATGGGGCAGGGCTTTATTATTATAGGTTAAAAATAAAATGAAATTTAAAGAGGGACTGGAAGGGACGAGAGATAGAGATAGCAAGAAGGAATGGACAATTGATTTTAATTATGACTGAATGCCCTTTTATAGTTTCTATAACTTGAAGGTTAAGCAATTGAAATGCCATATTCTCAATTTTGCCATGCACGTAGACAAACATAGTGTCTACATGTGTACTTTCAAGTCATTGAAAGTAGTTTGAAATTTATATTATTTTATTATTTATATATGATAATTAATTTAACTGCTTCACTTATTTGGCGCTTATAACTTCTAAAGTATGGCGTTTTATTGAAATGCCATATTCTCAATTTTGCCATGCACGTAGGCAAACATAGGTTCAAATATAATGTATTTTTATTATTATAATTACTAAACGATTCCTATGTTTGCCAAAATATCTCATATTTCTATTGGTCAACTTACCCATGATCTATTCGTTTAATAACATAAGTTTTTATATAATTTATTTTAAATTTTATAAATAAAAATTTTGGAAATGTTACATCCTCCCCGCATTATTTTAAATCTCGTCCTCGAGATTTGCTGAAATATGGATGAATACTTTTAGTTTGTCACTGATCTTAGTTCCTAGGTATATTCTGGTCCTTGCTTTGAATTCCACTTTACTTTGACCAGAACTATTCTCTATGTTTTGAGACTCTTATTTCCTCAAGAGTTCTTAATGAAGGTAACATTACTGTTAGCGTAAGCTTTCGCACAACTTTTAGTTACAGGTTTTCTAATGCGTCATTAATCTAAGATAACGCAAGGGGAATTCTTATACTTTCGATGGCATTCCAACTTAAAGAGTTCCTGTCGTTCATCTTGTCACACGAATTACGAGACGGATGATCAAACGAAATAATGTTTAATATTGGAATTAGAGATGTTTACGAGAGATTCCTGAAATTATCATTGACACACTGGTTCGTGATTTATCCCTAATTGTCAATCATTATGGCTTTTGGATTTTCTTATAGATATACATATCTATATAATCATATATTTCACATACGATAATATACACACCTTTCATAAGGTCAATGTATTTAACAGTTTCATATTTCCAAATATTGGTCAGACATCAGGTCATGGTACTATTTAGGAAATTCCATTTACATAACATATACCCCATCTTACCCGGTCTCGCCGGAGAGGTACCCCCATCTTACCCGAACAAGCTGAATAGTCTACTACACCATACCCAGTCTTGCCGGAGAGGTAATTATCATTGTATTTCCCATAAATAGAATTTTCTCAAATCATGATTTTAAAAATGCATCATTCTTTATGGCTTATATCCAGAAACAAGGAAGTCAGTATTCTCATGATGGATCATATTCTAGAACCGAGAAGTACTAATAAACAAGAAATAACAGTGGCCATGTGTTATCGCTTATTTATCTTACTTGCACTGTTCTAGTCATTATCCTCCCGGCATACCAAAATTCATTACATTTTATCTACGCAAGTAATTAGCTTACGCAAGTAATTAGCTTATCTTGAAGCTTATACTGAGGAATTTTCCTTAGGTTCAAGTCTAAATACTATCCTGGGTGTTTACCAGTAAATATTAAAATCCCAACTCTTTTCGGTTAAGCATAGGTATTATTATGGTTGTAACATTCTTTTGTTTTGGAAAATGGAGTTTTGACAGAAATATCATTGTCTCCATTGACACTATGGTTAGGTTCGATGTGATGAGTATACTTACAGCTAACTCTATTTATGCATATATAAACTTAGATTCCGTTGCATTGAATATTTTATTGAGACATATGGTATTTTTAAAACATAACACGTTTCATGATTTATTTTTATATGACTTCATGTCTTTATGAGAATCACCAGTGCTATTTTCTCTTATTTTTATCTTCAGAAGATATATTTGATTATTATATTGTGTATACCATCAAGATATTTTATTATGTATATACATGTGTATATTTATTATTTAGAAACAAAACAAAATTTTCAAATCTCTTGTTTAATATTTAAACTTATGTAATATATATATACACACATATATATAATACTAAATTATTTTGTAATATCTTTAAATTATAAAAATACAATTATATATATCCGATTGAAATAAACTTTTGTTAAATTTATTGAATATAATATTTTGGAATTAAAGGATGGATAAAAGTTTAAAAATAAATTAATCAAATATAACTTTCTGGATTTATGGGAACAATTTCATTTTTAGTTAGTGGTTTGAACCATATTGGTTTAAAATATTAAAACTTAACTCTTAATTCATTGTATATTATATTATTTATTTAAAGAAGTATTATAGTAAGTAATACAAAGTTTGACGTTTCCTAAAATTGATTCTAAATATATTAGGTAATTAAGTAATATACATGTATTAGAATATGTATGTATATCTCAGACAATAGTAATAGTAATTTGTTTAAAGATACTAAAATTGTAATTTGATTTTTAAATAAGCTATATAATGGACAAGCATATTAAACACACACATTTGAGTCAATTATTTTAATGTGAGACATCCATTTTAATTTTAGTTTGAAAATGAAACAATAACTAGAATGTTCTGGGAAATTTTAACGTGCCAGGTAAAATAATTATATAAGTAAATAAATAGAATACTAAATTATTAATTTAAATCGAGTATGAAAAGTGGTTTTCCTTTTGTAATATCTTTTACTTGTAAAAAAAATCAATTATTTACTATCTTATATATATACCAATTGTACGAATCATCAGGCCCATCTTTTCTGTTCTGTTATAATATATCATAAAATGAAAATTATTACTTCTTTTAGATATAATTCTTTTTTCTAGGGTGTTACAACTATACCACCGTAAAAGAAATTTTTGTATTTAAAATTACTAAATAAAGAAAGAACTTGAAGGAGTACAGGGAAAGTTTCAATTTGATTCTAATCCAATATTTTGAAAACCCTTTTTAATTGGTTTTTTATGGGTGACTTAAACATAAAAACATTTTTCTGTTAACCATAGGTAAGTTATATGTTAAATTTACCCCTAGTACTTTAATATAGTAAAGTTCTTATAAATATAGGAAATATAAATAAAATCACACTACTTTCTCTAGTATATAGGAATATACTAATTAAGCTCCGGTAGAAATATTTAAATTATATTAGAAATAACACAATTGATTTTTATTATTTTTAGAAATTTTCTTCTTATAATCATTCAATATAACCCTAAAGGTTTAGTCAGTTCCAATAAAATATATAGCAGTTATGTAATGGAAGTCAAGTTTTAAAGTGTATTTATTTACGGGACTTACTTGTGTACATATAAACTATATTTGTGTATATATTGTGTAGTACTATATATAACAAGTACATAACCCAAATGACTTATGGTCATGCGCATATCCATGTATCTCGACCCATGACCACTCCAGCATCCCAGACAGCAAGTTCCACATCCACACATATCAAATAACCTGCGAGCATGCACACACGTGTATCAGACAACGCTGGTGAGTTCATAGTTTTACGAAAACGTTAGTTACCAAGTGTTTAGTTCAGTTCATTGATAATAATGTTGATTATAACTCGAGTACCGTACAAGATGGCTACCACATTGTTTTGCCCGTCCCCAATGCCCCCTATCTAAGCATTGGTCATGATTAAGGTGATTAGTTCACGCCCGTCCTCTCAGGTACGGTGTGAGGTTGCCAAGCCTAATAACGCTATCAACTAATAACCCCGTTACCTCTCAGGTAACCATTCGGTAAAAGATGGGACTTAAGGTGATAGGAAATGAGTGTATTATCCAACATTCCAGTTTTTTTTTTCCAAATGACTTATGGTCATGCGTATATTGTTTCTAAAATTGATTCTAAATATATTAGGTAATTAAACAATATACATGTATTAGAGTATGTGTCTTTATCTCTCAAACAATAATAATAATAATAATAATAATAATAATAATAATAATTTGTTTATAATATTAACATATAATTTGATCTTTAAATAAACTATATAAAGGGTAAGTGTATTAAATACACATTTGAGTCAATTGAGCCTTTCAAAATCAATTGTCCATTCCTTCTTGCTATCTCTATCTCTTGGCCCTTCCAAAATCAATTGTCCATTCCTTCTTGCTATCTCTATCTTATTATTATTATTATTATTATTATTATTATTATTATTATTATTATTATTATTATTATTATTTTAATTCTATCTTGAAAATGAAACAACAACTAGAGCGTTTAGGAAAATTTAACGTGCCAGCTAAATAAATAAATAGATACTAAATTATCGATTTAAGTCGGATAAGAAAAGATGATTTCATTTTTGTAATATCTTTTACTTCTAAAAATTAATTATCTAATCTCTTTTATATGTATCGATTGTTCAAACCATCAAACCCATCTTTTCTCTTTTTTTATTATACATCATAAAAATTTATTACTTCTTTTAAATATAATATTCTAAATGATAGAGAATAAAAACATGATTATTTATATATGATTATCATAATATATATAATAATCTTTTTGATCATACCCTTTCTTTAAATTATGTTATAGTTTTAAATGTATAAATTTTACATGTATACTAAAATAAATTTTAATTTACATTATATACATGTATACACATATAAAATATATAAACATTATTTAAATGTATTATAGTGTGTATATATTTCAAATAAAATAGAATTGTAATATATATTATCCTATATAAATAATGAAAGCCGATGAATAGTATATATAGTTCTTTTTTTATAATACTTTTATGGTTTTAATATTATAATAACAATAACAATAACTACCATTATTATATTTATGATTTGTTATTATTAGAATTATATTTTCTTTTTCATTATAAATTTATACTAAAAGTTTAATAATATTAATTTAATATGTTTTAGTAATTGGTATGTAATAACTAAAATCTCTTTTGAAATATTAGTAACAATATTAAACGGAATAAAATAATATAGAATATGTATAGACTTAATTTTATATAATTTCATAAAATTTAGAAAATATAATTATAATTATGTAAAGACTAGTTCATTATAGTAATATATTAGTATATATAACAAATTGTGTAGAACCTTATGAATAGTAAAATAATTACTCAAACTTTGAATGTTATTTATGGTACTACTATCCTTTATTTGGTCAAGTAATACATTCCTTGTTCTCAAACAAATTCTAAATTTTTTATACAAAATGTTATAATATTAACTATATTTGTTTATATAGTTTTTTGATATAAAATAATTAATAGTATCTTCGAACATTATATTACTAGTATATTAATTTAAATTATTTAATTCATGCGGCAAGGCTAATTATTATTTAAAAAGATTACATTATTTATAACACTAAATTTATAGAAATGTTCAAATTTATGCATTTAAAATATATTACATTTAGATACCCTTAAAATTCATAATATTTAAATTTATATAAACTAAATATTTGTATACGTATATGCATAAACCCCTGTTGTATAATAACTACTTTAAGTCTAAATTTATATAAATAATAGTATAATAACTACTTAAAGTGCATTATTAGTATACATATAAGTTTATAGGGGAAGGTTCATTTGAGAAGAAAATTTAATTGAGAAGAAAAAGAACAAAGGGTAATTTTGTAAAAGAGTTAATTACTGTTTTCGTCCCTGAGGTTTGTCAAAAATAACGGTTTCAGTCCATTAGTTTAAAAATTGTCATTTCAGTCCACTAACTTAATTCCATCCATTTATTTTGTTAACTAACTAATTCAGGGACGGTTTGCGTCAGTTTTAGAAACACACGGACTTAAGTGTAAACTCTAAAACATTAAAACAAAAAAAAATAGTAAATTCCAAAAAATCAAAAAAATTCCAAAAAACCAAACAAATTCCAAAAAATTCTAAAAAATAATAAAAATTCTAAAAAATCATAAAAAAATCTAAAAAATCCAAAAAATCCGTTTCGGCGCGAACTGTTTCGAACCCGAACCGTTTCGAGCTGAACCGTTTCGACGCGAACCGTTTCGACCCGTACCGTTTCGACCCGAACCGTTTCGAGCTGAACCGTCCGTACCGTTTCGAGCTGAACCGTTTCAACGCGAACCGTTTCGACCCGTACCGTTTCGAGCCGAACCGTTTCGACCCGTACCGTTTCGAAGCCGAACCGTTTCGAGCTGAACCGTTTCGAACCGAACCGTTTCGACCCGTACCGTTTTGAAGCCGAACCGTTTCAATCCGTACCGTTTCGAACCGAACCGTGCCGTTTCGAACCGAACCCTTTCGAGCTGAACCGTTTCGAACCGAACCGTGCCGTATCGAACCGAACCGTTTCGAGCTGAACCGTTTCGAACCGAACCGTTTCGAGCTGTACCGTTTCGAACCGTACCGTTTCGATGCGAACCGTTTCGAACCGAACCCTTTGGACCCGAACCGTTTCGACCCGAACCCTTTCGACGCGAACCGTTTCGAAGCCGAACCGGTACGGTTCGATACGGCACGGTTCGATACGACACGGTTCGGTTCGAAACGGTTCAGCTCGAAAGGGTTCGGTTCGAAACGGCACGGTTCGGTTCGAAACGGTACTGCTTCGAAACGGTACGGGTCGAAACGGTTCGGTTCGAAACGGTTCAGCTCGAAACGGTTCGGCTTCGAAACGGTACGGGTCGAAACGGTTCGGGTCGAAACGGTTCGCGTCGAAACGGTTCAGCTCGAAACGGTTCGGGTTGTAACGGTACGGTTCGGTTCGAAACGATTCAGCTTGAAAGGGTTCGGTTCGAAACGGAATGGTTCGGTTCGAAACGGTACGACTTCGAAACGGTACGGGTCGAAACGGTTCGGTTCGAAACGGTTCGGCTCGAAACGGTTCGGCTTCGAAACGGTACGGGTCGAAACGGTTCGGCTCGAAACGGTACAGGACGAAACGGTTCGCGTCGAAACGGTTCAGCTCGAAACGGTACGGACGGTTCAGCTCGAAACGGTTCGGGTCGAAATAGTTCGCGCCGAAACGGATTTTTTGGATTTTTCAGAATTTTTATGATTTTTTAGAATTTTTAGAATTTTTTGGAATTTGTTTGGTTTTTTGGAATTTTTTTGATTTTTTGGAATTTACTATTTTTTTGTTTTAATGTTTTAGAGTTTACACTTAAGTCCCTGTGTTTTTAAAACTGACGCAAACCGTCCCTGAATTAGTTAGTTAACTCAAAGTTAACAAAATAAATGGATGGAGTTAAGTTAGTGGACTGAAATGGTTACGAAAATGAAACTAATGGACTGAAATGACAATTTTTAAACTAATGGACTGAAACCGTTATTTTTGACAAACCTCAGGGACGAAAACAGTAATTAACTCTTTGTAAAACATTAAATAATTTTTCACTTATCTCATTTATTATCATTTTTTACTAATTAATTAGTCATAAAGACTATTATACTCCACACTAACTTTTTTTGCCTACACACATCAAAAGGTTGTCCTACATATTTCGAAATTCATCCTACACATTGAAATTTATCTTACACAACTCGTAATTTATCCTACACAACTTCTAATTTATCCTACACTTTAAATTATTTTATTTTTTTCAAAAAATATATATTTTGAAGATAAGTTACAAAACTTTAAATTATTTTATTTTATTTTTTTGAAAAAAATATATATTTTGAAGATAAGTTACAAAAAATTTAATGTATTAGCTATTAAAGAGGAAGACTACAAATTAATGACCTATGTAGATTTACCTATGTACCTTTATAGTAACATTAAATACTTATATTAAATGAAGTAAAATAAAGCATTCTTATTGATTGAAATTTATTCTTTTTTCTTCTTACAAAAAATTTCTTCTCATTTGAACTCTCCACTAAGTTTATAATATCTAAATTAAATGTATATAAACAATTGAATGTATTTAATTACATTTAAAAAACAATAATGTTGCTTCAATGGATTCATTCAACGCTTATTATTAGTCTTTATGGTCAATCTTTCGTTCAGTTATAATAACAATAATAATCGCTTTTAAACATGAATCTGTATAGAAACTAAAGAGACATCAACTACAGGATATGTGAAAATAATTATAAATGAGTAACGATAGATTTAGGAGTTGTTAGATTGGTTGATTTTGTCAAACTGACATGGATTCAAAAATATAATAATAATAATAATAATAATAATAATAATAATAATAATAATAATAAATTGTTAAGCTATGTAGATATAGTAAAACGACAGATATAACATTTAATAATAACGATATATGTTTTTGATGTAACACATCAACATATGTGTATATTAAAGTGTTAGAAATGACCTTATATTGAAGTGTATCCTGCAAAGTTATATACGTTTATAAATAGTATATATATGTAAGGTTTTACATGTGAGTAAGATTGTATACAAACACTAAAATTTATAGGGTATTTAAATAGCAGTTGTAATCTTTTAAAATCTTTAGGATATTTTATATATAAACCGGCTATATGTATATATATGTCTCCATGGCTGCCATTCCATATATATATATAGGAATAAGTTAAAATGAGAACCACCTCGAGTTGTAAGAACTAGCGAGAACCACCCCCGCGGTGGGCCGTTGACCACGAAATTTTTTTTACACTTAGATCCGTATATTTTAACACGGGGGGTAAATTTTGGGTTCAAACGGCGCGCCCGAGGGGGTAGTTTTTTATGCCCAAAGTTTGGTAAAAAAAAAAGAAAAATTAAAAAAATTAAAAAAAACCCAAACTTTGGGCGTAAAAAACTACCCCCTCGGGCGCGCCGTTTGAACCCAAAATTTACCCCCCGTGTTAAAATATACGGATCTAGGTGTAAAAAAATTTCGTGGTCAACGGCCCCCCGCGGGGGTGGTTCTCACTGGTTCTTACAACTCGAGGTGGTTCTCATTTTAACCTTCCCCTATATATATATATATATATATAGAGTAGGGTTTGCACGGAAAGTGTGTTTTTCCTAGAAAGTCTAGGAAGCGATCTGGTCCATCAGATTGGTGTGTTTAATGGTTGAGATTAAATCAATGGCAATCTTGTAATATTTGAGTTATATAATTATAGACTTTTAATATAGTGAGGGTATTTTGGTAATTGGAAGTGTTTTAAATAAGTCAACAAACTGCCATATCAATAACCAATCCCTAAATTCATGCAATTTCCCCTCTTTCTCTCTCTCTTTCTCTCTCTCCCTCTCTAAACCAGGCGACGCAAAACAAGACCCCAAGAGCATTCAGATTTCAGTTCCAAGGCTTGTTCATACCCCTTTTCTTCACTAGGTATTCATATCTTGTGTTGTGATTAAAGTTCTTGAAGTGCATATACGTTTTCGGTCTTAATCTGCTAGTAACTTGGCTGCGTTTTTTCTGTTTTAATTGATGATTGTAGAGAGGATTGTACCGCTGTTTCTGAGTCGTTCTTGATAAATGGAAGGATTACCAGCATGGATGGTAAAACACGGCGTCAAGAAATCTGCTTGCAGTTAAAACACAGCGTCAAGAATCTGCTTGCTGTTAAAACACAATGGCAAGAATCCTCCATCAATCTGCTTGCTGTTAAAACACATTGTCAATAAATCTGCTTGCTGTTAAAACACAATGTCCAGATTCCTCCAGCAATCTGCTTGCTGTTAAAACACAGCGTCAAGAATCTGCTTGTTGTTAAAACACAGCGTCAAGAAATCTGCTTGCTGTTAAAACACAGCGTCAAGAATCTGCTTGCTGTTAAAACACACTGGCCTGCTTGCTGTTAAAACACAATGTCAAGAAATCTGCTTGCTGTTAAAACACACTGGCCTGCTTGCTGTTAAAACACAGCGTCAAGAAATCTGCTTGCTGTTAAAACACACTGGCCTGCTTGCTGTTAAAACACAGCGTCAAGAAATCTGCTTGTTGTTAAAACACAGCGTCAAGAATCTGCTTGCTGTTAAAACACACTGGCCTGTTTGCTGTTAAAACACACTGACTTCAGATTTGAATTTAGTTAATGAAACATAAATTCGATTTGAATTTGACTCCATATAAACACATTGACCTCCAGATTTGAATTTGAATTCGAAAACAACAAAAATTCCGAAAATCATGGAATGTTAGTTAATGAAAAATAAATTCCAAAAATAAAATTAAAATGTGAAATTACCTAGTTGCCCTTTTAGTTAAAATAACTCAATGCCACATGTCCAATTCTCATTGCTTCCTAGACTTTCTAGGAAAAATAGACTTTCCACCCAACTCCTACTCTATATATATATATATAGGGAGCTGCTAGAATAAGAACCACCCCCAGTTATGAGAACCATGAGAACCAATCTCAACCAATCATATTATGCCAACAGAAAGGGTAATTTGGACATTTACCCCAATTGTCATTTCATTCCTCTCTCTCCACATTAATTCCACCAGCTTTTTTAAGTTTTAAAGTGTCAGACCCTTTAAAACCCATCTTTAGTCTCTCTCTCTCCTCATTCCCATTTGAAACTTATCCCTGATGAAGCAAATCTCTCTCTCTTAAAAAACCTTCAACTCTTAATCTCTCTCTCTCTCTAAAATCGTTCAACACCAAACCTCTCAGTACCACATGTGGGTCAGTACACAGCCGCCGGCGGAGGCTGACCACCCTGACGCCGCCGTGGACGGAGAAAGATTGGGGATGGAGAGGACGGAGAGAGATTGGGGAGAGAGAAAGAGGACGGAGGTGGGCCGACGGCAGCGCCGCCGTGAGCGGCGGAGTTCTTGGTCTCGTAACTCGTGCGACAAAATGAACGAAGAGAACCCTTTAAATTAAGACGCTATCAAAAGTATAAAGAATTCCCCTTGCGTTACTTTAGACTATTAATACATTAGGAAACCTGTAACTAAAAATTTTGCTAACACACAAAACATCTAAAAACTTACGCTAATAAGAATAATTTTTACTTTCATTAAAAACTCTTGAAAAGATAAGAGTCTCAAAACTTAGAGAATAGTTCTGGTCAAAGAAAAGTGAAATTCAAAGCAAGGACCAGAATATACTTAGGAACTAGGATCACTGACCAACTAAAGGTATTCCTCCACATTTCAGTGAATCTTGAGGACGAGATTTAAAACAAGGTGGGGAGGATGTCACACTCCCAAAAATTTTATTTATAAAATTTAAAATAAAGTGTATAAAAAGTTATATTATTAAACAGATAGATCATGGGTAAGTTGACTGTTAGAAATATGAAGTATCTAGACAGACCTAGGAACCGTTTAATAATTAAATTATAAAAATACATTATATTTGAACTTACTCCGTTTTTAATGAAACTTGGTTCAAAATGTAGATACAAATATTCTCGTTCTAATGGCATATTCATCATTTTATAAAACGTTATATTTTAGAAGTTATAAGCGACAAATAAGTGAAGCAGCTGAATTAATTATGATAATAAAATAATATTAAAAATTTAACTAACAATTGAAATGAAAATTTACGTATGATTTGAATTAAATTCAATTGTGAATGTACGTGGACATGCATTTAAGGAATTGTGGACGTGTCATCAAATTTGAAAAGATCAGACACACTAGTGTGGCCTCCAAGGTTGATGGCAGCTATAAATATTTTTTTTTCTTGCCATCTCGATCGAGATGGCAAGAGCAGGAAAGGGGCAGATCATTTAAAAAAAAAATATTTCCTGCTCTTGTCATCTCGATCCTCTTTCTATCTCTTCACATAAATATTTTTTTTTTCTTTCCTTTTTTTCTTTAATATATCACCAATAATAATAATACAGCCCTGGCCCGTTTTAAGTGTTTTAACCCCTGATCAGTGAGTCGATACCTAGTCCGATTGATTTAGGACCCACCAACGCATGTCAAGGCTCTGCCCCGACTAAGTACGTTGGGGTTCTGTCTTGTGACTTATTGATAAAGTTGAATTGGGTTACTATACCTAACACGAGTGCATTATATATTTTATTAAATAAAAACCTTCCTAAAACACCCATGACACCCCTACACGTCCTAAAATATACCCCGTATACGAGGAACAGACCCGAATTACCTTAGTTTTTACAAAAATCAAACAAAACAAGATTTAGGGGTCGCTCGCGGGGCGCGACGCCCCTTAGTCTGGTCTTTCGCTGGCCGCGAGGCTCGATTGTTTGTTGGACACCCAGGCCGCCATGTGTCGACACGTGGCAGGTCTAGATACGTTGAAACGACAAAGCCACGCCCTACTCTACCCTAGTCGCGGGTCGCGAAGGCCAAAGCCTTCTCTCTCGCGGGCCGCGATAGAGTGGCCGGTCAGCTTATAAATGAGGGGCTCAGGCTTCATTTTCAGTCATTCAAAATTCTCGAATCCTCTCAACTTCTGAATAGCAGAAATAATACTCGGGTATTATGCCCACTAAAAAGCGAAGCTCTGCCTCGATGTAAGTATTATAACCCCCGGTTACGTATTAGTTACGCTGCCTGATTGATCTAGTGCTCTGTAATGCATGTCGAGGCTCTACCTGACTCAGTCGTTGGAGTTCTGTCTCGGAGATATAACTAATGTAAATTGGGTTATTATACTAACACGTGTGCATTGTTTAAATTAATAGATTATAATGAGGAAGCCACCAGGAAATACCTAAAATAGCAATGTGAGTTAATCCTCTTATATGTAACATGTTTTTACAAAACCTCAATTATTTAAATTATAATTCACAGTGATTGAGTATTTGTAAATCTACAATTATCGTCGGTATGTTGGGGTTTTGTATACATTACTTGTTACTACACTCTGAGTAGTAGCATGACCACAAGTCAGGATTGACAGTACCGTGGGTGGTAATTAAAGTTGATATTAACAAATGTAATTGCGAGTTGCCCTCAATGCTGAAAATGACAAAACTTGTTTTGATTAAACTGGGATTCACTCACCAGTATTTTCCACTGACAAAATTTTTTTAAACGCGTTTCAGGTAACAAAATGTGAAAGCCAAATAGAAGCCAGCTGGAGAGCACTGAAGGCTTAGAAAAGTGGCTATAAAAGTTACCTAAATAAAAAGGATATTTTGTTTTCAATAATTAGAGTTTATCTCTATAAATGTATTGTAAAGAAAACTTGGGTTTTATCCCATTTATCTATTTTAAACATTTTGGTGTTTAACTCTGATAAAAATATTTCCTAACTACGGTCCTGATGAAAATTTCCGCTGCCAAATTAATAAACACCGATACCATCTGACTGGCTCGTGGCTCCCGCTCCCAGGATAGGGTCGGGGGCTGTGGCACTACTACCGAGAATCGATGATCTGTTTGATCAACTGCATGGAGCTCGATTCTTTTCTAAGATCGATTTACGCTCAGGATATCATCTATTGAAAGTACAGGAAGAGGACATTCGTAAAACTGCTTTCAGAACAAGGTACGGTCATTATGAATTTACAGTCATGCCATTTAGTCTAACCAATGTCCCAGCCGCATTTATGGACATGATGAATAGGATATGTAAACCATATCTGGATAAATTCATAATTGTCTTTATAGATGCTATTCTAATTTACTCTAAGAATAAAGGGGAACATGCAGTGCATCTGCATACACTTCTGACATTGTTGAGAAAGGAGAAGTTTTATGCTAAATTCTCAAAATGTGAATTTTGGTTACAAGAAGTGCAATTTCTTGGACATCTGATTAATCACGAAGGAATTCATGTAGATCACACAAAAATCGAGGCAATTACTAAGTGGAAAGTCCCTGAATCACCAACGGAGGTGAGAAGTTTTCTTGGACTAGCAGGTTATTATAGATGTTTTATTCAAGACTTTTCTAGAATAACCATTCTCTTAACGAAACTGACTTGCAAATCAGTTAAGTTTGAATGGGGACCAAAACAGGAAGAAGCTTTTAGAATTCGTAAGCAAAAGTTAACCAACGCACCCATACTCGCGTTACCAGAAGGAACTGAAGACTTTACAGTCTATTGTGACGCTTCTAAGTTAGGTTATGGATGTGTATTGATGCAACGTCAAAAGGTTATAGCCTATGCCTCTAGACAACTTAAGAACCCATGATTTAGAATTAGGAGCCATAATTTTTGCCCTTAAAATTTAGAGACACTATCTTTATGGTAGTAAATTTATTGTTTTCACCGATCATAAGAGTCTAAGATATGTTTTTGGGCAAAAGGAGTTAAATATGAGACAGAGATGCTGGATGGAAATTCTCAGTGATTATGATTGTGATATCCGGTATCATGCAGGAAAGGCTAATGTAGTAGTTGATGCTTTAAGTCGAAAGTATCATGAAAAGCCAAGACGAGTACATTCTCTCAAACTAAATCTGCAGATAGATTTAAATGAGCAAATTAGAGAAATGTAGGAAACAGTAATCAAGGACGATACTGAAAGATTAAAAGGAATGATTAAAGAATTAGAACAAGGAACAGATGGAATTTGGGAATTCCATAAGGAAAGAATCTGGATACCCAAACAAGGAAACCTACGCCACATAATTCTAGAAGAAGCTCATAAGTCTAAGTATACAATACATCCTGGTAGTGATAAGATGTATCAAGATCTAAGAAAGAATTTCTGGTGGATAGGAATGAAAAAGGATATAGCAACCTATGTTTGCCAAATGTCTAACCTGTTCACAGGTTAAAACTGAACATCAGAAACCCTCAGGTTTATTGCAGCAACTAGAAATGCTGATATGGAATTGGGAATTGAAAACAATGAACTTTGTTACTAAATTACCCAAGACACGAAAAGGTAATGATACAATCTGGGTGATTGTAGACAGATTAACCAAATCTGCTCATTTCTTACCTATGAAGGAAACTTTCAGTATGGAACAATTAGCCAAGTTATACGTAAATGAAATAGTTTCATTACATGGGATTCCTTTATCTATTGTTTCTGATAGAGATAGTCGTTTTACTTCTCATTTTTTTACTAGTTTCCAGAAAGCAATGGGAACCAAGTTAAAACTAAGCATGACTTATCATCCTCAAACGGACGGACAAAGCGAAAGGACAATACAGACAATGGAGGATATGCTTAGAGCTTGTGTAATTGATTTTGGAGGAAATTGGGACGATCATTTACCATTAATAGAATTTTCCTACAATAACAACTACCATACCAGTATCAATGCTGCACCATTTGAAGCACTTTATGGAGAAAGTGCCGAACTCCAGTCTGTTGGCAGAAATCAGAGAAAAGCAACTGTCTGGACCAGAGATAGTAGAAGAAACAATGGACAAGATTATTTAAGTTAAGGAAAGACTAAAAACAACACTAGATCATCAAAAGAGTTATGCTGATAACAGACGAAAACCATTGGAATTTCAAGTAGGAGATAAGGTATTATTAAAAGTTTCTCCATGGAAAGGAGTGATCAGATTCATAAAAAGGGGAAAGCTAAACCCCAGGTAAGTTGGACCTTTTGAGATTGTTAGAAGAATAGGACTAGTAGCTTACCAGCTACAACTGCCAGAGGAAATGGCAGGAATACATGATGTATTTCATGTATGTAATCTCAAGAAATATCTAGCAGACGAATCATTAAAGATACCTCTTAAGGACATAGAGGTAAATGAGAAACTTAAGTTTGTAGATAACCCCTGCATATTGAAGATAGAAAGATCAAGAATCTCAAACACAAGAGATTAGTTCTGATCAAAGTGAAATGGGTTTCTAAGAGAGTACCAGAATACACTTGGGAGCTTGAATCAGAGATGCAAAGGAAATATCCATACATTTTCTAGTAGACCTCGAGGACTAGATCTAAAACAAGGTGGGGAGGATATAACAGCCCTCCTAAAACCTTTAACATGCTCCAAAATGCCTAAAATACACCCCGTATACGAAAAACAAGCATAAAATACCTTTATATTAATAAAAATAAATTAAAAACAAAATTATAGGGTCCTCGTGGGGCGTGACCCAGACAAGCCCAGTCTGTCACGGGCCGCGACAAGGTGACACCAGGCGGAACCCTGGTCCTCCATGTGTCCTAACGCGTGTGAAGGCTAGATCGTTGACTCGACTAAGCTAGGCCCTAGCCTAGTGGTCTCGCAGGCCGCGAGAAAGGAACAAGGGGGCGTCGCAGGCCGCGAGCCGCCCTATGCCCAGCCTATATAAGGAGGCCTCTAGCCTCAGCCTATATAAGGAGGCCTCTACCCGATTGATCTAGGGCTCCGTAACGCATGTCAAGGCTCTGCCTGACTCAGTCGTTGGAGTTCTGTCTCTGGGGTATGGCTAATGTAAATTGGGTTATCTTACTAACACGTGTGCATTGTTTAATTTTAATAGATTATAACCAGGAAGTCACCAGAAAGCAGTAGTATTATCTAAAATAGCAATGTGAGTACATTCTCTTTTTGTAAATCTTTTGTGAGTCAAAATGTTTTACCAAAACCTCAGTTGTTTTAAATTATGATAACAGTGTTTGAGTTTATGTATTCTACAATTACTGTCGGTATGTTGGGTTTTGTATACATTACTTGTTACTACACTGTGAGTAGTAGCATAACCACAAGTTAGGATTGACAATACTGTGGGTGGTAATTGGATAGATATAAATATTGTAATCGCTCTCAATACTGTAAAATATAAAAGCTTGTTTTGATTAAACTGTGATGCACTCACCAGTATTTCTCGCTGATAAAACTTTTTAAAACGCGTTTCAGGTAACTTAATGTCACACCCCAATCGATGACGGAAACAGCGGGGTGCGGCACTAAGCGTTCAGATTGCTCACGAGTTTCCATAACATCAAAAGTTTCATTATAGATTAATTGAGTTTCATTAAAAAATTTGACTTAAACAACATCACCAAAAAAGTACCAAATACAACCATAAATCATTGTTCAAAAATCTAGATTAAACTAGGTGGGTTTCTAAGCATCAACCCTAGCTTTATTTCCATGATTCAGCATCCTATCAGCCTGCAACATGTATTAAAATAGAGTCAGTAAAAAATGTACCGGCGAGTATACAAGTTTGAGTACGTATCATAATAGATTCAAAAGACTCATATCCATAATGTAAATGATAACAAAAATAGTTTCAGCCATGCTAGTGTTCGCAGACCAAGTGATAGCCCAAGTGTCCCGATGCTTTAGTGTTTTCCCAAGAATCAAGGAAAACTAGAATCCTCCTAACAATACCCCCGAGAATAATGGGGAGGTGCATCTCCTATGGCGCTACTATTGTTAAGGCGGAACTACACACTCTGGATTAAACGTTCACAGAGCATAAAGAATCAAGAATCACAAGTTTCACAAACACATAGGATAGAGTTTAGATTCCAAAAGTTTCAAGTATCATAGTTTAATATAATACATGTTGCATCCCAAAGTTTAAAACAAAAAGGGATCGAGTATACTCACAGTGATTGCTTAACAGATTAACTGTTATTGGATCAAAGGGAGCTCTTTAGGTTTAGCCTGATTAGATTACAACAGATAAGTGTTGGATAAAACAACGAGATTGCGCAAAGTGTCGGATCAGTCACTGGATCGGATGGCAGTTCGATCGGATGGCTATCCGATCGGATTGCCATTCGATTGAGGTGACTGTTGTGAGTGAGGGACGGATTGCCATCCGATCGGATGGTCATCCATTCGGATGGCCATTCGATCGAATGGTTATTCGACCCAAGAGTTAAGATTCCAAATTGATCACCAAGTGTATAAGTGAGGTCACTTCGATCGGATGGTTATCCGATCGGACGGCAGTTCGATCGGATTGCCATTCGATCATGGAAGTTTCCAAGTTTCAAGTTTCAGAAAAAGTTTCTAAGTGTTGAAAGGTTTCAAGGCACATTGTCACTTTGATCAGATAGCAATTCGATCGGATGGCTATCCGATCGGATTGTCATTCGACGACCAAAGATTCAAGGTTCCAAAGTGTTTAACTTAAGAGGCAAGTGCCACCTAATCGGATGGCAGTTCGATCGGATGGCTATCCGATCGGATTGCCATTCAATTGAGTCATCCTTGTCCCGTTCCTAACCTTGTAAAGTTTCTAAATTTCGAGTTTAACGTGACGTTATGGTACGCATTGAGACAATGGTAAGCGCGTCAATGTGCAGCCATTCTAATCGGTTGGGAATCACCCCAGTGCGTTCCGGTGTCTGACCACGATAGTGCTTATGTCGGAATCAGTACCCCGGTCATCTTCTTCGGCAACAATCCATCCCCAAACCGACTCTAGACTAATCATCAAGTCTATAGTCCATTTAGATCCGGATTCCACCAATCTAAGTAGAAGTTTGAGAAAAGATGAAGAATAACATAAGTTTTTAGCTAAAAGTATAAATTTAGTAAAGATTCGGTGTAAAACGCATGAAATTCCTTAGATCTGAGCTAGATCTTGAACGGAATTACATCACTCAACAGTTTGTACAAACCGCCATGATAACATCACCCTCAAGAGCTCAAGTCTCAGAGATTTCACGGTGGAAAGTGAGATTTCATAGGAGAATCTCGTAGACAACAGTGTAGTGGTCAAAGATGTACAAGAATCTGGTGTAAAACGTACCGTAATCACCGAGAAATGGAAGAAAGAGGGTGTGCGTGCGTCTGGATCGAGTGAGACTGTCACATCAGTGTGAATGATGTGACAGGCCTATTTATAGTGTCAAATAGAGGGGGGGAGGCGGTGTGCATAGATCGGATGGCAGTTTGATCGAATGGCTATCCGATTGGTTGGCCATCCGATTGGTTGGTCATCCGATCAGATGGTCATCCGATCGGATTGCCATTCGGTCAATCCCATCCTTTTCATTTCACCGTTTCTGATTCGTTTTGCGAGTTAGATTAAGCGTTGCATTGCGTATTATTGGGTAATAGTATCACATAACTAGATTACATTATTAACACAAAAGTTTCCAAGTTTCATAGTTTCCGCCAGTGACAAGACTCCAGTCTCTCGTTCAACCAAGTCTCAAGTTTCACGAGTCTCAAGAGTCAAGCACCAAAGAGTCAAGAATCTAGATTCCAAGTATCAAGAATCATAGTTTCCAAGTATTAAGAATCATATAATTATAGCATTAAGCCTCAAGAATCATAGTATTAAGAATCAAGTGTCTAGAGTTAAGCATCAAGGATCATAGTTTTAAGAATCAAGCCTCATAGAATTTAGATTTACCAAGTTTCAAGATTCAAACATCACAAGTATCAAAAGTGTCAAGTACCACATAGCTTAGGGACTAAAATTGACAAAAGCTAAAAGTCTAGGGACACAGGCGTTACCGTCTCCCCTCCTTTAGGAGATTTCGTCCCTGAAATCTAGCAAGAAGAGTGCTCGAAGAGCTGCGGATACTTGGCCTTCATCTCACTTTTTAGTTCCCAAGTGAATTCGACGCCTTGCTTTCCTTCCCATCGAACCTTGACTATGGGAATTTTGTTGCGCCTCAATCGCTTGACACCTTGATCCATGATTTCGACCGGTTTCTCCACAAAGTGAACATCTTCATTTATTTGCAAGTCTTCAAGGGGAGCACGTAATTCCTCGTCGGCTAGGCATTTACGTAGGTTACATACGTGGAACACTGGATGCACATTGTTTAGTTCCTGTGGCAGGTCGAGTCGGTATGCCACCTTGCCAATCCTTTCGAGTATCGTGAAAGGACCCACATAGCGAGGAGCGAGCTTTCCCTTCTTACCAAAATGAACTACTCCCTTCCAGGGAGATACCTTGAGAAGAACTCGGTCACCAACATCAAATTCCAGAGGCTTGCGCCTTTTATCAGCATAACTCTTTTGTCTGCGCCTAGCCTTGATCAAGTTATCACGGATTTGAAGAATCTTTTTCGTTGTCTCTTGAATGATTTCAGAGCCAGTAAATTTCTTGTCACCAACCTCATGCCGGCTGAGAGGAGATCAGTACTTGCGACCATACAAAGCTTCGAAATGAGCCATCTGAATACTGTAATGATAGTTGTTGTTGTACGAGAACTCAATCAATGGTAAATGTACATCCCAGTTACCACCAAAGTCTATGATACAAGAACGGAGTATATCCTCTAGGGTTTGAATAGTTCGCTTGGTTTGTCCATCCGTTTGAGGATGAAATGCCGTGCTAAGATTCAGATGAGAACCCATAGCGGATTGAAAGGTTTTCCAAAGACGTGAAGTAAAACGTCCGTCACGATCAGAGATTATGTTGATAGGCATGCCATGACGGCATATAATCTCATCGGTATAGATTCGAGCATGTTTCTCCACTTTATAATCCTCGCGAATGGGAAGAAAGTGGGCTGACTTGATCAAACGATCGACGATCACCCAGATACTATCGTGACCAGAAGGTGTTCGAGGTAGCTTAGTAATAAAGTCCATAGCGATGCTATCCCATTTCCAAACAGGGATTTCAGGTTGTTCTAAGAGTCCATAAGGATGTTGATGTTCAGCCTTAACCTTCGTACAAGTGAGGCATTTAGAAACATATGCAGCAATGTCCTTCTTCATACCAGGCCACCAATAAGTCATACGTAAATCATGGTACATCTTTTCGGCACCTGGATGAATAGAGTAACAGGATTTGTGAGCCTCATTCATAATAAGCTCACGGAGATTATCGCGATCCGGTACCCAGATGGGATTGAGGTAGTATTAGAGTCCATTAGGTTTAGTTTCGAGTTGATAAATTTTAGCGCCTTGGATTTCCACTTCTAGACTTCCTTCATTTGCTGATGAATACTGAGCTTCACGAATACACGCATGGAGATCACTAGAGATACGAATAGCCATAACATGAGTTTTACGACTAAGTGCGTCAGCCACTACATTTGCCTTTCCAGGATGATAGCGAATTTCGCAGTCGTAGTCGTTAAGAAATTCCACCCAACGTCTCAGTCGCATGTTCAGTTCCTTTTGGTCAAAGATATATTGAAGGCTCTTATGGTCGGTGAAAACCACACACTTAGTACCATGCAGGTAGTGTCGCCAGATCTTTAACGCAAACACAAGTGCACCAAGCTCCAGATCGTGAGTAGTATAATTTTTCTCGTGCACCTTGAGTTGTCGAGATGCATAAGCAATAACCTTGTCCCGTTGCATGAGCACACAGCCCAAACCACGGTTCAAGGCATCACAGTATACCACGAAATCATCATTCCCATCAGGGAGAGTAAGAACAGGAGCGTTACACAAAAGGGTCTTAAGAGTCCGAACAGATTCCTCTTGCTCGGGACCCCAGGCAAAAGGTCTCTCTTTTTGAGTCAACGAAGTGAGAGGAACGACGATCTTAGAAAAGTGCGCGATGAATCGACGGTAATAACCTGCCAATCATAAAAAGGAACGAATCTCAGATGCAGATTTTGGCGTACTCCAATTCTTCACAGCTTCGATTTTAGACGGGTCAACATGAATACCTTTCCTACTAACGACGTGACCAAGAAATTGCACTTCATCAATCCAAAATTCACACTTAGAAAATTTAGCATAAAAACGTTCACCACGTAGGAGTTCAAGCATCAAGCGTAAATGACGAGCATGATCAGCTCTAGTTTTAGAATAAATGAGAATATCATCGATGAAGACTATCACAACACGATCCAAATAGGGCTTACAAACACAATTCATGAGATCCATGAACACAGCGCGTGCGTTGGTCAATCCAAAAGGCATGACCACGAACTCGTAGTGTCCATAACGAGTGCGAAAAGTAGTCTTGGGTACTTCACCCTCGAGTACATGAAGCTGATGATAGCCAGAATGAAGATCAATTTTCGAGAAATAGGACGCGCCTTGTAGTTGGTCAAATAGATCATCAATACGAGGGAAAGGATAACGATTCTTAACGGTAAGCTTATTAAGTTCACGGTTGTCGATACACATATGAAACGAACCATCTTTCTTTTTGACGAATAACACGGGAGCACCCCACGGGGAGGTACTTGGACGAATGAATCCCTTGTCGAGCAATTCCTGTAGCTGGCTGGACAATTCTTGCATCTCGGAAGGTGCAAGTAGATAAGGAGCCTTGGCGACAGGAGTCGCGCCAGGTATGAGATCAATACGAAAATCGACAGATCTAGGAGGAGGAAGACCAGGAAGATCTTCAGGAAAGACATCAGGGAAATCACACACTACTGGAACGTCACTTATGTCCTTCCCTTTGCCCTTTTATTCCTCCACGTGGGCCAAGAAGGCAAAGTTCTGCTTACGTAAGCATCTGTTCGCCTAAGTGCATGACATCAACTTCAGTCCTCTAGAAGGTCGGTCTCCATAGACATGCAAAGCATCACCGGACGGAAGAGGTAAGCGAACAAACTTCTCGTGACAAGCAATCATGGCATGATTCTTAAACAACCAATCCATGCTGATAATGATATCAAAGCTACCCAATTGCTTGGGTATTAGATCAATAGTAAACACCTGGTCATTAAGAGTCAAGGAATAACCACTTAGAATAGAATCAACTAGGATTGACTTTCCATCGGCAATCTCCACCGAGAACGACTTAGGTAACTTAGAGCGTGCACAATTTAACAAGGATTCAAATTCTATGGACACAAAGCTTCTGTCGGCACCAGTATCAAATAGTATCGAAGCGTAAAGGTTATTAACGAGAAACGTACCATTAACGACGTCATTATCGTTACGAGCCTGATTAGCATTAAGATTGAGCGCTCGTCCACGAGCGGCTGGCTGTTGATCCTAATTCAGCTGAGGACACTGGTTACGAAGGTGTGTAGTGTCTCCACATTTGTAGCATGCACGAACAACGTTGACTGGTCTGGGATTCTGCTGAGGAGCTGGAAGAGCTGGTAGGGCTGCCTGAGCTGGGGCTTACTGAGCGGGTTGAGCCGGGTTAGCTTGACGACAATAAGGAGTCGTGTGACTATAAAGATTGCAGTTGGTGTACAAACGACACGCAGAAGCAACAGGATGATGAAATTTACAAGCGGTACACTTGGGGTGAGGCCCAGAGTACTGTATCTTGGTTTCGGGAGCAGTAGTGTTCTGAACAGCAGCAACAGGAGCAGGTTTAGCAGCAGGAACAATAGCATTGCACCTTGAACCCTGAGACTTCCTCTTTTTGTTCTTGCTGCCACTTGGCTACTGTAACACCTTGTAAAATCACGTCCAATTATGTATTGACACGTGTAATAAACCCTAATGAAGTCAAATAGTAAATTTAAGGGACTAATTTTTCGAAAAATCGAAAACCTTGATTATGAAAGGACTGGAAGTGTTTGTATACCTAAAATAAGTTTCTAAATAACCTTGTATGGTATTTATATTCACAAATGAGCCACTTGTTGATCGAGTATAGCCGTTCGCGTAATTAATTGAAAGTTTGCGCAATGAAGGGTTAAAAGCGTCAACATGTTAATTCTTACCTCTGAGTGACCTTTTAACAAACCGGGAGCTTCATGATATTTGATTATACTCTCGGGAATGCCAAACATTGGCCGTCTAAAGTTTTTATGCCTATAAATAAGGTTACGCGCAACTTTGCAAGTTAGAGGGACTAAAAGTGTCAATATGTTTAATTATACCTTTGAATGACCTTTTAGCGAACCCGAAGTATCGTGATGCTTAATAATACTTCCAAGAATGCCTAATATGGATTAGATGAGGCTTCAATGCTATTAAATGATGAGATGCGCAAGTTTGCGCAATAGAGGGACCTAAAGCGTCAAATTTTGAATCTACGCCTCTTGGTGACCATTTAAGCGAACGGGAGCATAATAATATTTAAGTACATGCTTGGGAATGACCATTATGGTCCATGGAAGGCTTGGATATCTTTAAACGACATTTCGCGCCACTTTGAGTAATTAAAGGACTAATTGCGCCAAACTGCAAAAGTATGTCGATTCGTATAATATCGGACCTTCCGGAATATGACCATGAGTTAAACATACCCTAATTATCCCTTACCTAGCTTAGAAATAGGCTTAGAGGTGTTTCGTGTGCAAAAATAAACTTTTAAGTCATGCAGGGACTAAAAGTGTCAAAAAGTGCACAAGTTTGCATTTTCGCGCATATCTCACATTCTGAATATATCCGGACACCCAAAAATTTATGTAAGCACTAAAATATTTTATTTTAGTGTTTGGCTCGATAAAATTCCATTCGTCGCGTAATTTGGTTCGTTTTTCGCGTCCGTCCGTGTTTCGTCGTAATTAGCCGAACAACGTGACCATACGACCAAACGAACCGACATCCGGCATGTTTTTGAGCATGTTTCATGTTCCCTATGCTTAGGCATCATTGTAGAGCCTTAAAATTGGTTTAACGGGCCTTAGATGTGTCGGAAATGGCAAATATCAAGTGCAGGGGCCAAAATTGTCAACAAATGAAAGTTTTGGTGTGCTGTACTGGACCTTACGGACCGTATGCTGGACCCTTACGGTCCGTATACATTGCCCAACTCCTGAAAAAATCAAAACCAGCTTTGGTTTTTCCTCTTATCTCTCATAACTCAACTCTAGGGGCCTTTGATGGTTAATAAAAAATGGTTTTACACCTGTGATGATCCTAGATGTCCCTCTTAACACTTGTCATGATCAAATTGATACCCAAAACCTATAAATAGGAAGTGGGTTTCATAGTTCAAACTCAGCATTTCATTCCAATCTTGCTATCTTCTCATTTTTGGAGGATCCTGAGCATGTGGAACATCCTTGGAGTTCTTTTCAGTACTAAGGACCATTTGTTAGTGTCCTTAACATCCTAATTTCAGCTTTGATTAGTTTAATGGTCAAATGTCAAACTTATCATAGTTAAGGTTTGACTTAGTGATTAAACACTAATGATCCAGTCATTAGTCAAATTAAGAGTAGTTATAAGTTGGTAATTATGTAGGTAATAAACCCCTAAGAGGGCACCTACTGATTATCACCCTAGCTTGGTCAAATGTCGGGTCAAACCTAATAATAAAAAGTCAACAGAAAGCTATTTTGCAAATAAATTCATAATTAGCAATATAGAAGCTATGAAACCTGTTTTAACACTTGTATAACTTGGTAATTTGTATAAGAACATGTCTAAGCATGTTCAACCCGACAATTTCAAGTTTAGGATCGGTTCGGAACCGAAAGTCGCAAAAGTAGACTTTTGGTTTGACTTTCAGTTCTGACCCGATTTAGCTTAGTTTAGATATGTTTTAGGATTCCTTTAGGACCAGATTATAGGTAAGTGTAACCCTCTGAGGTTATACAACTTGGTTCCTTAGTTATCCGATTCATATGCATGTTTCCGTTAAATGCCTAAATGTTGACTATTATGCCCTTTTAACCTTAAAAAGAAATTTTTGAAAATGTGAGAGGATAGAAACCTTCATTACTGATTTATAAACTTGTCCCTAAAATTTTACATCAGTTTGAGGTCTAGATTAGGAGTTATGCTCATTAGCGTAAATGAAAAGCTTTTTATTTATTAAACGGCGTAATTAGCATAAAGCCTATCTAAACCCAATTTTTGAAACCAAACTTTTTATCTACTGATGTAAAATAATATTTTGGGATTTTTGAAGATTTTTATTTATTTTTAGGCTGAGCATAACATAGGGTTCTAGCCTTGATTCGGTAATTGCCGGTTTTGCCCTTTTGGCCATAAAATGAGTTTTACATAACATTTTGATTCCAAGCTTTTTGCTACTGATTTTATATGGTAAATAAAACATTTTAAGCTTTCTGTAATGATAAAAATATCAGCTTTTCTTATAAAACCCGAAAATCGCTTAAAATCGCCTTTTTACACGTTTTTAACGCATAGTATAAGTTAAAACTATTTTAACATATAAGGTTTGATACCTACTGATGTTTTAAGTAAATTTTCATAATTAAACAGAAGGAAAAAGTTTTAAACTCATAATTCTAATTTTGACCTTTAAAGCTTAAGTGAAATTACCAAAATGCCCCTTCGGTGCATAGTTTGATTATAATTAATAAATTTCACATATATGTAATACCCTACTGATATAACTTATTAAATTAAGTATTTTTACTGATTATATCAGACCTAAACCTCAGATTAATATTTAACCTCTCTTATAACCTTTAAAATGACCAAAATACCCCTACGGGGCATAAATTGGTTTTAAATTCGTTTTGGGCATAATGGAAGGTATCCTACTGATATCACAACATATTAAAGGCATATTAACTTAGGAAACCTGTTCATGACTCATGTGGTTACCCGCTACGCACTTTTCGCGTTCGGATCGGCTTATGTAACTAGTTTGCATAAATTAGCCGAAACGGGTCAAACCTTATCATTTCTATCTCAAAATCCAGAATGTCTTTAGTTTACCCATACTAAACAAGTATACAAGCTTGTCGGGTCTAAACCACATTCTAATCCGGTCTTCGCATAATCATGCGTTTTGAACCGTATCTTCTTTTTAAAACTAACCGGTCTAAGTTTAGGCTTAATTAAAGACCAGTTAGGAATCTAATAGGTTATTAAAAACCTTCGTTCCAGATTTAGGATCCCAGTAAAAGCTATCTGTACTTGCTGATTTGATATACGGCTGGGATTGAATTTATATTTAGTTCAGGTAAATACTTTTAACTTATTTTCCCTTATACGGGCTTGGGGTACGGTATATAAAACACCGCTTGGTCGGGCATTGAATCTTTAATCGTATGAAGGTTAAATTATTGAAATGACCTATTTAAATTGTTTTGTTTGCTTAAAGCCTTTGGGGGGGTTAATGACCATGTCCCAGATATCGGGTAAATTACACTTTTCGTCCTTTATGTTTGTACTGGATTGCAACGGATAGCCTTTAACTTCAATAATTACAGTCACAGTCCTTTATTTGCAAAACCTGTTACACTATACGTCCTTTAGTACTAACCAGATTAAAATTTTCAGTTAAATTTATTCACTTAAGGGTATTTTGGTAAATTCATGTTTTTATTTAAATGTTTAATAAATAAAACAAAAAATATTGCATATAAGCTTCATCCCCAATTTCCTAAACCTAACCACCACATCCTGCCACCACCTCTGCCACCACAACTCCGGCCACACCCATCGCACCTAACCCTTTGCAGATCTAAGAATAACATTCAAACTAAATGCCTGCAAGTTCTAAGATGAACAAACTAAGAAACTAAAAACAACAAACTACTATTGTCATATGATTCATTCATCTCCACTATACCAACCTAACATTCGAATGCACCAGTAATCATCAAACTAAAAACAACAAACTATTACTGTCATTTGATTCATTAATCTCCCTTAGTCAGATTGACGTCTCACACCACCACCAAACACCAAACTCACCCAAACCTCACCCCTAATCTTCTCACCGGAACCATCAACTGGCATCTTAAACCGACAAACCGGACACGACCCATGAATCTTCAACCATTTTCAATCTCGTCCGTACATTTAACCTCAGTGGTCGGTAAACCGTCGATCGACGCCTGACTCGCCGGCGGCTGACCCGGTTTCGTTAACTCGTTCATCACTACCATGTGTTGTGTCAGTGGGTTGATCAGGACGATCTGGTTCAGTTCTTGTTCTGGAGATGCGTCGGGTCGAGTTGTTGAGACTCTGCCGTGTGGCGATTTGGATGGATGGAGGTGGCGGTGTGGCAGATCTGGATGGAGGCGCTGTGACGGTGTGATGGATCTATATGGAGGCAGTGTTGTGGTGGTTGTGGTGGTGGTTGTCACAGTGGTGGTGGGAGTTGGTTTGAGAAAGAAAGATTGGAGAGACAGGAGATAGAGATAGGTAGAGGATGATGATATATTATTTATTTTTCTTAATTATATTTCAAGTATAAATGTATAATAGTAAAATTACTAACCTACCCTCATGTGCAAGGCAGATGTTATACTTAACTGAAAAAGTTTAACTTGGTTAGTGCTAAAGGACGTAGGGTGTTATAAGTTTTACAAAAAAAAGGATTGTGACTGTAATTATTAAAGTTAAAGGCTATCCGTTGCAATCCGGTACAAACATAAAGGACGAAAAGTGTAATTTACCCCCGGATATCCTTGACATCATTTTAAGAAATGGCCACGACCTAAGCACGGGGTGTAGGCGTACACCCGACAGTGCATATATAAATAATAAGGTATAACTGCCGGTTACGGGAATAACCCGCCGCGGGACTATATCATGTGGTGTGTCTATTAATCTTTAACCCGACGTCAATCCGGGCTACTGAACGTATAAGAAACATTTAATTCTTTTACAAGTTTATATATAAATAATTATCCCAAGTTATAAAAGTTTTGTGCCATGTGCATTCAAATCAATTTTCTTAAGCGTTTTCAAAATGAGTCAGTTAAATTGTATTTACCAGTGTAAACTGACGTATTTTCCCAAAAAGGCTAAGTGCAGGTACTAATCGGAATAGGCTGGCCTCTCCTAGCATCAAATAAAAGTCTTGCAAGCTTAGATGCCTTAAAGTCTGTTGAACAAAGTTTCTTTTTATCTTTTGATCCGCCTGTGGATCTTTTACATTCCGTTTGTAATACTTTGATATTACTTTATATCGGATTGTAATATATTTATCTTTTGCTTCCGTTGTGCATTTAAATTGTGCTGTTTGACTATGAAGATATCAACTACGTCACGATACTCCCCACCGGGCCCACCGGTAATACGTGAAAATATCGGGGTGTGACAGGTTGGTATCAGAGGCAACATTGAGTGAATTAAACACTAGCCTTTTGTGTTTAATCTCAATGACACAATAGCACATTCCTTGACCTTCTGAGTCTAGACTTAACATATGAATGCTCTCGTCTCTATTCGGAGAATTATTTCTTTCAATTCTATATACTTTTAATATGTCGCCAAGCAAAGGAGCCGTAATGGAAATCCTCCCCATCCGAAGCCTAGGAATGCGGAGCTTTGTACTGCGACTGGGATAAACGTGCAACCAAGGAGAAAACATTCAGAAATAAAATGAAGAAGAAACTCCTTTTGCTGAAGTTCGTTTCCTTAGTAAGTCCTTATAAGGGCATACTTATCTTTCATTCCCTTCATGGACAACATCACTCTTTCAAGCCCCGTTTAGGGCAATTCTGTACCTCCTTTGGAATCATTGGAATGTTTTATCTAAATTTATTTATCATTGCATATGAACATAAAATATGAAATAATAACATTCCTTTTATAAGATCTACCATTATAATAAAATGGCAAAATCTAAAAAGAACAAGACCTAGCCCATGTGTCATTTCAAGACAGGGCCAAGATGGTAGCTCCTCAACTAGATTCAGATCCTTATTAACATCTCAATTTAGGATTGCTCTGTGTTAAATATTAAAAGAATCTTAAAGGGATAACCTAGCCTATATGTCATTTCAGACAAGGCCAAGATGGTAAAACCTATTCAAAAGATTCAAATCCTTGTTAACACCTGTAAACATGTTAACATTCCTGGCAAATGTGATTCAATCACATAAATCATCCTTATACTGGATTCTCCCGAAATCCTTTCTTATTTGGTGGATTAAGCATCCATTAGGGATGTAATGCTTACGGGCCGTATTTATTGTCATATAAGACAAAAGACAGTCATAGCCTACAACTCCCTGTCAAGAAAAGGCATGAACAACGTTCAAGCCTAAATACCTTGATTCTACAAAATCATGGTTTATAATTTAAAGCTGCCCTTGTGACTTGGCCTTTTATGCCATAGTTATATTTTAATTAAGTTTAGGATAATTATAATGAAAATCCTGAATAAAATATATGAAATAAATCAAAATATCATTCCTTTTCTGCCAATATACATATTAAAAAGAATCTTAAAAGGTATAACCTAGCTTGAATGTCATTAAAGACCTAGCTATGATGGTAGAACCTGTTTAAAAAGAGATTCAAATCCTTGTTAACATCTGAAAACATGTTAACACTCCCGACAACAGTGATGCGATAAAATCACACTTGTCATCTTCATATTAGGAATTTCCAAACCCCTTATTTAGCGTAAATGATCAAGAGGAATCATGGCTAATAAACGTCAAACATGATGAACACATCAAAACATCCATTGGAATGAATACCTTCGGGCAAAGATGTATACATGAAAAAGATAGTTTTATTTCATAACTTCTTGTCAAGACAATGAACTATGAAATTTTTCGATCCAAAAGAATCATCGATTATGTTTTAAAATTTCCCTAGTGACAAGGCATCTATGCCATCAAAAAGTCCTTTGGAACAAGCCCTTGTGCTATATATAAAGTGTCAGTACGACATTGACAGTCGTGACTTATGTCCCATGTCTAATAAATATGAAGGATTATATTCCGTTTAAACGCCAAAGATGGTTTATTTAAAAACCTAGGCAAAACATAATCAAATAAATTAAATACTATCTATTGGCCTATATGGTTTATTTTGCACCATGGCTATTTAATCATCAAATTCGACAATTCACTATATAATTAAACAAATTATCACTACTTGGTTTGTAGCCTTCAAAGCTTAACCATGGCTGACTCATCTGAAGCTCGCAATCATCCAGTTGATCAGAATGATAATGCAAGACTGAACTTAACGGGCACCGAGTTACAGGCTATGTTGGATACAGCCGTAAACAAAGCCGTGGAGCGTGTATTAAAGGATCATAAGCGAAAGTGCGATAATACCCCAAATAAAGGTTACAAAAAGGGTAAGACTGGTTCAAACTATGACCAGTCCAAGCCAAAGGAGGCAAAACCCAAATGTAAAACCTGCGGGAAGAAGCACTTCAGAAAATGTTTCTATGAGCAGACCAGGGGATGTGTCATCTGTAAAGAGATGGATCACAAGACCCATGAATGCAAGGACTTGAAGGACGCCACATGCTATGGTTGTGGCGAGAAGGGGCACATAAAGACCCGCTGCCCAAAGAAGACAACTAAAAAGAAATGCACTTTGGAGTCACAAGCTAGGCCTTGTGGGATTTGTAATAAGGAAGGGCACAAGACCTTGGAGTGCGAAGACATAAAGGACGCAACCTGCTATGGTTGCAATGAAATAGGGCACATCAAGACAAATTGCCCAAATAAAACCAAGAAGCCTGGGAAGGCTAAGAAGACCAAAGCTAGAAGCTCTCAAATGAATGCTCAAGAGGCTATTCAGGATGACAATGTCACAACAGGTACTTTCTTTATCAATAACGCTCATGCTAGAGTATTATTTGATTCAGGTTCAGATAAGTCTTTCGTAGACAATAGATTTTGTAAATCATTAAATCTGCCTGTTAAAAACTCTAAGCGTTAAGTATAAAGTAGAATTGGCCGATAGTACCTCAGAGACTGCTTCAGCAATATTAGATGGATGTTTTATATCCGTTAGGAATCAATTTTTTCCGATGTCCTTGTTTCCATTTAAAATAAGAGGGACTCGATATAGTGATAGGAATGAATTGGTCGTCTTAAAATCAAGCCCATATTGTGTGTGATAAGAAGCAAGTAGTTATCAAGACTCCTTATGGTGAGCCTTTGACAATTCAAGGAGACACTGGGTATGGATTGCCCAAGCACTTGTTGAATATGGTATTTAATACCAAAGATTCGAGTATGGAAAACTCAGAAGAGACAAACAACAGTCGCGATGCTGGAGATGCGACAAATGTTAATGGTGCATCCAATGTGAACCTCAATGTTAATGGAGTTAATCTCCAAAACTGTAATTAACACAGCTATTAGAAAGGCTATGAGAAAAGTCATGAAAAGGTTCAAGAAGCCAGATGTTGCTCGCTCTAAAACACATGTCGCTGCTCATGAGAAGAGTTTTATTCATACTTCAAATGCGAAGAATAACCCAAACAAAATCATATGTGGCAAGGAGCCCATTCCTTTTAGGATATACTTAAGGGTACTTCATCTCTTGGAAGTCAAGAGACTTCAATAGTAAAAAAGGGCCATCGATTGCAGGAAATTGTTGAATGAAGGAGAAACCATTAGGTGTATCAGTGGTTATGCTGGAAAGGACACGGTGAGGTATACATCTCAGTCATTTGATGGCAATAACCTTGATTAGTGAGGACATTAATGAAGTCCACAAGAAAGATCCTCTTATACATTATGGGACGGTCCAAGTTTTAAGGACCTTATTAGAAAAACCTATTATCCGCTTCGCGAAATGGAAAAAGATGGAATAAGAATTTTATGACTCTCACCACAAACGTTTTAGACTGTCGACAATATATTACAAATTTTAATTCATTGGCTGAGATAGTTCCCTAGTCAGTTTACCCAAAAATCTAAGCTTAATGAAATTATTATTGGTGGTTAGCAACGGCAATTTTCGTACACTTTAATTATTATTTAATGACTGCAATTATGTGCTTAATTGTCAGCAAGGTCTGAACACCTGCTAAACAAGTGAATTCATGCACATTGTATACTACAAAATATTGCTTTATGCATAAACGAGAGCGTTGCGTCAGAAATACTAGTAAACTCACCAGTAAGACACAATATGCCAACAGAACTGCAGAAAGCAGTCAGACAATAAAATTGGAGCCTAGGTGTAGGTCCAACAACAAGAATACAGTAAAACCCAAGAATACGTACAAGGGTTTACATATATAGACATCCGGAAGCTAAATTACGCACTAAAATGCACCCGAAACACACTTTAAGTGCAGAATTTTATTAAATTCAGCTCAAATCAGCTTTTAAACATATAAATATCATGTAGAAATTACGTTTTATTATCCAGAATACTTCCCCAAGTGTTGGGAATTGAAAGTGTTACAAAAAGATACTTGAAATACACTAAACGGTGCAATTTAGCACTTTAACGAACCGGTATCTAACCGAACAACCGGACACAACCCGGAACACCAAAATAATGCTAGAAGCACTGTTTTTTCTAAGCTAGTCATGATCCCCGAACATCCTAACACACACTAAAATACCCAGTAACAAACTACACTAACTAGATACTTGGATTATGATTACAAGTAACTATATGGTTCAAAAGTTTACACATTACCCCCCCCCCCCCTCAAGGGTGAACGGTTATGGAGGGGCCACCCCATGATCATTCTAAATCCCCTAAAATCCCACTTTGATCTTGTTTAGATTGTTTATGATATGGTTGTGTACTATGGGGACATATAAACCCTTGGTTAAAACTCCAAACTAGTTTATAAAATCAAAGATCATTCATCATCTTCGCCATAACACTTAAACACCTCTCCTCCTCCCTCTACACCCCTCGGCCGAGCACCACCATACACCCCCATCAATTTTCATTTCACACTCAAGCATTCCAAGTGCATCCCGAGGTGTAAGAAGCAAGATTAGGAGGTGTGGAGCTCTTGGAACCTCAAGGACCTCTCTCGTTTTCTTTTATCCTTCACATTTGCACTCTTGAACTCCCCTAGCCTTGTGCTAGTAGTAAGTGACTTAGATCTTCATCTTCTTCATATTTTTAATGCTTGAATGATTAAAACTCTAATGAACATAAGCTAAGTCTTGAACATAACGTGATAAATGGTGGATAAAGAGAAGATATATGGGTAAATCATGTGAATCTTGTGTAATTATGATTATTTGATGATGTTTGTTAGTAGAAGTAGGATAGATCATCATCTAGACAAACTAGTTCATGTTTAAGAACATGAACTAGCAAGATGTAAATGCTAGAAATATGAAGGATGATGAAACCATCCACCCATGAACTTGAAACTTGAATAAATATAATATTTCTTGGAAAATAAGGTTACAAGCTTGTAGATCTAAAGATCTACAAGTGGTTTTTCAGAAGAACCAAGTGGAAAATACTAGATTGTTAAAAACCCGGATCTTGTATGAACTAAAATCATTTTTAGTAAGTAAAACAAGTGTATAAACACTTGTGTAACAAATAATCCCACAAAGAAATATTTTTGGAAAATAAGACTAGAAGATGTGAAAATGCACTTCCTTTAAAAGTAAAGTTTTTAAGAAACTAATCATATTTTTAAAGGTAACAAGACTTACTAAATGTGCTACTAAGTTACTACACATTTTTGTAATTTCTCAAGTTCATGAAATAGAGAAATTAGTATATATTGTTGTTGATTGTTGTTAAAAAATTGGTTGTTGATGAATTAAAAGAAAATAAACACATGTTTTGAAAACATGGGAAACCTCCATTTTTAGGGGAAACTCTGTCAAAATTTCTATAAATTTTGACACTTAGAAAAATATAAGTTTTTGAGAAACTTATTCCCTAAAAATGTATCTAAGAATATTACCAAGGTTTCCCTAATTTTTGGTGATAAGAAATGATGATTTCTTCAAAGTTAAAAATGGACATTAAGTATATTTTTTTGAGAAAAAATATATATATTATTTGATCACCAACTTTTGTGCTAAGTGTATGTAGTATGTATTATACTTGATAGTGTATTAGAACTTGAAAATACACTAAATACTCATGAGAAGTAAAAACACAAAGATACACATACAACATACAAGATACATAATTCAGGTGCAAAGTGCAAAACACAATATACTTACATTAATTTTTGAGAAAATAATATAAGTAAGCCATTTAGTTAAAAATATAAATTATTTTTAACACAAGAAAACATATACAAAAGAGAGTGATTGTACTTTTGCGACACAAGTCTAGTGACTAACGTTAAGAAAACGCGTATAGGTCACGACGTTAATTAAGCAAATCCGGTGAAGTTTACGACGCAAGGAACACAAAGTTGTGAGTTCATGCTCCCCCTTTTCTTTTAACTGTTTTCAGTTTTATAACTTCGGGGGTGAAATACATGTACAATGTTTACAAATGGTATGATACAAATACAAGAAGCACACTTGGTGAGAACGAGTACCGAGTATGATGCGTTTTGAGAAATGATACGAGAAATCGTGTCACGAATAGGGTACCATAAGCACCATTAATCAACAATATACCTGGACCGCAGAACAAAAGGTTAGATCTAACGGGTGCCAGGCAGCCACACTCTTGGTGAGGACGAGTACCGAGTAGTGCTTTTGTGTCTCAGAATATGCCAACTAGAAAAATGCCTAAGGTTTTGTGACTTCCTATGTCGTGTCACATGTTAATGGCCTTGCAACCCATTAACAATCCTGATACTTACAGGAATACTTTATTTACTTAAGATTCATACCATACTAAAACTTGAATTATACTAGAGTACGTGGGGTACACAAGTAAACTTGATTTATACTTGAGTACGTGGGGTACACAAGTAAACTTGAATTATACATGAGTACGTGGTGTACACATGAATACCTGATTTATATATGAAAACTTGAATTATAAATGACACAAACTATGTTTTCATACAAAGTATACAAACGTGAAATACAAAAACTGCATGAATTCACACCAACATTATGTTGACGTTTTTCCAAAAACTCACACGTATTTCAGGTAACTAGAAGTGGATGTGCGTGCGGTCTTGCTTATGCTCTTGGATGTCGTCTATGTTTAAGTTAAATAAAGTTGTAAACTTTCAAGACAATGTTTTATGCTCTCTCGTGATGTAAACACTAAACTTATGTTTTCAAATTATGGTATTTGATGTTATTTTACGAGCATATAGCATGTTTACCTTTCGTATGCAATGAGAACCTTTCATGATCACACCCCGTGCTTCCGCCGCAGAAAGGGGTGTGACAGATTGGTATCAGAGCTGCGATTGTAGTGAACCAGGATTCCTTCTCGAGTCTAGTCTACAATCTCTAGGATCCTTTCACGAAAACAATTTTTCAAAGAGTTTTCATTGCATAAAACGTCTCGCGACATCCACTACCTGAAACTGTTTACAAAGAGTCTAGAAAAGACACTACGAGACTTAGGGTGCACATGAGTAGCACTTGCCGTTGACTAGAATTATTTGCAATTATGGGTGATAATTAGCATATACTAGAAGTAGGATGTCACAAGTATACGTGACTTTACTTAAGAGCGATGGCCCATCTGAAGGAAGAGATACGAGGATGAAACGAACTGTGCGGACTGCGCAAGGAGTTACGTAATTATGGATGCATACATAATTATAAAATTCAGTGCACAGAAACCACAGCAAGTCTTGTCACGTGTAGATTCCCTCAGTGCAAGCCTACTAAGTACTCTGCTAGAGTAATAATTGTTTGATGTCACCTATGTGGTATATGTCTGTGAACATATATACTACTACTGTCTCGTAAGACGATATCAATCAAATATCTAACCCTGCTGTGTTGTGTTCTGATAGAACATGGCGCCCAGGAAAACTGTGAATGCTCGCAATGATGATCAACCTCCTCCTCCCCACTGCCAAGAACTGCTGAAGAGCTGAACGCTCTATTGGAAGAAAGGATCTCCACTGCTATCGCCCAATACGAGGCGAACCGTACTCAAGACAGTGGAGGACCAAGCAACGCTAGACGTAACGGGCATGGAGATTCGTCTGGAGGAAACGCAGCTCAAGGCTGCACTTTCAAGAAGTTTCTCGTCTGCAAGCCGATGAACTATGACGGCACAGGAGGTGCAGTAGCATTTGTACGCTGGATGGAGAAGACTGAAGCTACTATCCACATGAGCAAGTGTACCGCGGATTAACAAGTCACCTTTGCTACTGGGTTATTCGTCGATGAAGCTCTGACTTGGTGGAACTTGCAAGTCCAAACCTTGGGCGATAATGCCGCTTATGGCCTAACTTGGGAAGAACTGAAGGAAAGAATGAGAGAGAAGTATTGCTCTCGTGCTGAACTCCAAAGACTGGAAACGGAGTTCTGGCACCTGACCATGGAAGGTGCTGACATTAATGGTTATACTCGAAGGTTCCACGATCTGTCTAGAGTGCTTCCCTACATGGTGACTCCCGAATTCAAGCGCGTTGAACGCTACATTTGGGGATTGGCCTCAGAATTCCGTGGCATGGTAACTTCGGCCAAACCTCAAACAATCACCGAGGTTGTAACTCTGGCAGTCAGCCTTCCTGAAGATTGTGTTCGTATGAAGAAGCTATCACTGAACCCAACAGAAAAGGACGAGACGCATGCTGAGTCGTCCGGCGACAAGAAAAGGAAACATGCAAACTTGAATCAAGCAACTCGCAACAACAAGGGCTTCAGCAAGAAGCGCGACACTAACCCGTCTCAGGAGACGAAAACCCTTGAAACCAAAGGATACCAAGGCACCATGCCTAAATGCCAAAAATGTAAGTATCATCATGAAGGAGCTTGTCGCGTTCCAAGGTGCGACAAATGTGGAAGGTTGGGTCATCAAACAGAAGACTGTTGGGGAAAAGGAAAGAACTGGGATGGAAATGCCGCTGGTAACAAGGATGGTAACGGGAAGGGGCGGAACCAAGGATGCTTCAGTTGTGGAAGCAATGATCATTTCATGAAGGACTGCCCAAAGGGAAACAATGCTCAAGCTCGAGCATTTGTGATTGGAGCAAAGAACGCACGCGAGGACCCTAATGTGGTCACCGGTACGTTTCTCATTAACAATCACTTTGCATCCATATTATTTGACTCTGGCGCCGATTATAGCTTCATGTCTGTGGAATTTAAACGCATGCTTGGAATAGAATCTAGTAGATTAGAAATTCCTTATTCCATAGAACTAGCCAATGGTAAACTTGTTGAATCGGGCGAAGTTGGTAGAGGCTGTACACTAGAACTTGGTGAACGGAGATTTAACATCGACCTCTTACCTATTCAATTGGGTAGCTTCGATGTAGTAGTCGGAATGGACTGGTTGTCCAAGAACAAAGTTGAAGTTGTTTGTCACGAGAAAATCATTCGCATCCCGTTGACGAATGATGAAACTCTCATCGTGCATGGAGAAAAATGAGACGCGCCTCTTCGAATCATCAGTTGTATGAAGGCACAGAAGTGCTTAAGGAAAGGATGTGTTGCCTTCCTAGCACAGGTTGTAGATAAGAAGGTTGAGGAGCCGAAACTCGAAGACATTCATGTGGTGAAAGAATTCCCTGATGTTTTTCCCGAAGATCTGCCAGGACTACCTCCGCAACGACAAGTCGAATTCCGTATAGACTTGGTTCCAGGAGCCGCTCCTGTAGCCAAGGCTCCCTATCGGCTTGCACCATCCGAAATGCAAGAATTGTCTACAAAACATCAGGAGTTGTTGGATAAAGGATTCATAAGGCCAAGCTTCTCGCCTTGGGGAGCTCCAGTATTGTTCGTGAAGAAAAAGGATGGAACTCTGCGGATGTGTATCGATTACAGAGAACTGAACAAACTCATGATCAAGAATCGGTATCCACTACCGAGGATTGATGACTTATTTGATCAATTGCAAGGATCGAGCTACTATTCCAAGATCGACCTTCGATCTGGATACCATCAGTTAAGGATACAAGAATAAAGCATACCAAAGACTGCATTCCGAATGCGTTATGGACACTACGAGTTCCTTATGATGCCATTTGGGCTGACGAATGCACCAGCAGTCTTTATGGATCTGATGAACCGCGTATGCAAACCATTTCTCGATAAATTCATGATTGTATTTATCGATGATATCCTGATTTACTCGCGAACGAAAGAAGAACATGAGCAACATCTCAGAACTATTCTAGAACTACTGAAGAAAGAGAAACTTTATGCAAAGTTCTCGAAATGCGAATTCTGGATTCGCGAAGTACAATTTCTTGGTCACGTTGTGAATGAGAAGGGCATTCATGTAGACCCATCCAAGATAGAAGCAATAAAGAATTGGGAAGCTCCCAAAACCCCAACTGAAGTTCGACAATTTTTGGGCTTAGCGGGCTATTATCGGCGATTCATCGAGAATTTCTCAAAAATAGCTCAACCGCTAACGACCCTTACGCAGAAAGACAAGAAGTACGACTGGGGTGTTAAACAAGAAGAAGCCTTCCAACTACTCAAAAACAAGCTATGCGATGCACCAATACTATCATTACCCGAAGGCACAAAAGACTTCGTGGTATACTGCGACGCTTCACGACAAGGTTTGGGTTGCGTGCTTATGCAACGCCAGAAAGTCATCGCTTATGCTTCAAGACAGTTGAAGGTACATGAAAGAAACTATACCACTCACGACCTAGAGCTAGGCGCAGTGGTATTCGCCTTGAAGATTTGGCGACACTATCTATATGGTACTCGATGTACAATCTTCACAGATCACAAAAATCTAAAACACATATTCGATCCGAAAGAATTAAACATGCGACAACGACGTTGGGTCGAGCTGCTGAATGACTATGACTGTGAGATTAAGTACCATCCTGGAAAGGCAAACGTTGTAGCAGATGCACTAAGTCGAAAAGAAAGGGTTAAGACCCTAAGGGTTCGAGCTTTGGAAATGACTATTCGAACGAACCTCACTGCACGCATTCGTGACGCACAACAAGAAGCTCTTAAAGGAGTAAACTGTAAAGCTGAATACCTTCGGGGTATGTTGAAATATATGTTGCCAAACGAAGAGGGAGCCTTATACTTTAAGAAGCGTATTTGGGTTCCGCTCTATGGCGGCATTCGAGAAGTCATCCTTGATGAAGCGCATAAATCGAGATACTCGATCCATCCAGGATCACACAAAATGTATCAAGACTTGAAAGAATATTATTGGTGGCCGAGACTCAAGAGCGACGTTGCTGTCTATGTTGGAAAATGCCTAACCTGTGCTAAGGTTAAGGCCGAATATCAGAAGCCATCCGGCCTACTACAACAACCAGAGATACCCAAGTGGAAGTGGGAGCAAATCTCGATGGATTTCATAACGAAATTACCCAGGACCCCGAGAGGGCACGATATGATATGGGTAATAGTTGATTGATTAACGAAATCTGCACATTTCCTACCGATCCGAGAGAAGGATAGCACTGGAAAGCTTGCAGAGATATACTTAAGGGAAATTGTGGCACGTCATGGAGTGCCTATCTCAATCATTTCAGACAGAGATGGAAGCTTTGTCTCAAGAATTTGGCAATCATTTCAGGAAGCTTTTGGATCTCAACTTGATCTAAGCACGGCATTCCATCCACAAACAGACGGCCAGAGCGAACGGACTATACAAACGTTAGAAGATATGCTTCGCGCATGTGTCATGGACCTAGGCGGCAACTGGGATACTCACCTACCTTTAGTTGAGTTTTCCTACAATAACAGTTATCATACAAGCATAAAAGTCGCGCCGTTCGAAGCTCTGTATGGCCGCAAGTGCCGATAGCCCTTATGTTGGGCAGACGCTGGAGATAAACGTATGGTTGGTCCTGAACTTGTACAAGAGACAACCGACAAGATTATGCAGATCCGAGAGCGCATTAAGGCGGCCCGAGATCGACAAAAGAGCTACGATGATCAAAAACGAAAATCGTTACAGTTCGAGGTTGGAGACAAAGTTTTGTTGAAGGTCTCACCTTGGAAGGGCGTAGTCAGATTTGGAAAGCGCGGAAAGCTGAATCCACGATACATCGGACCATTCAGAATTTTGCAAAGAATTGGTACCGTGGCATACAAGTTGGAGTTACCGGAAGAACTTAATGGAGTACATGATACGTTCCATGTATTCAACCTCAAGAAGAGTCCAACACAAGAAAATGTGATCATCCCTGTGGATGAAGTACATATTGATGACGCCCTCCGATTTACAGAATAACCCATTGAGGTTACCGACTGGAAAGTCAACAAGACCAGGAGGAGCACTGTTAAACTTGTCAAAGTACGTTGGAACTCTAAGCACGGACCCGAGTACACATGGGAACGTGAAGACCAGTTCAAAGAAAAGTATCCCCACCTATTCAAGAAGAGTCCTGCGAGAGTTAGCTCAGCCTGAATTTCGGGACGAAATTCTTTTAACGGGGGGGGGGGGGGGGGGGGACTGTGACAACTGGCACCAAACCGGTATTTTTCGTACACTTTAATTATTATTTAATGACTGCAATTATGTGCTTAATTGTCAGCAAGGTCTGAACACATGCTAAACAAGTGAATTCATGCACATTGTATACTACAAAATATTGCTTTATGCATAGACGAGAGCGTTGCGTCAGAAATACTAGTAAACTCACCTGTAAGACACAATATGCCAACAGAACTGCAGAAAGCAGTCAGACAATAAAATTGGAGCCTAGGTGTAGGTCCAACAACAAGAATACAGTAAAACCCAAGAATACATACAAGGGTTTACATATATAGACATCTGGAAGCTAAATTACGCACTAAAAAGCACCCGAAACGCACTTTAAGTGCAGAATTTTATTAAATTCAGCTCAAATCAGCTTTTAAACATATAAATATCATGCAGAAATTACGTTTTATTATCCAGAATACTTCCCCAAGTGTTGGGAATTGAAACTGTTACAAAAAGATACGTGAAAGACACTAAACGGTGCAATTTAGCACTTTAACGAACCGGTATCTAACCGAACAACCGGACACTACCCGGAACACCAAAATAATGCTAGAAGCACTGTTTTTTCTAAGCTAGTCATGATCCCCGAACATCCTAATACACACTAAAATACCCAGTAACAAACTACACTAACTAGATACTTGGATTATGATTACAAGTAACTATATGGTTCAAAAGTTTACACATTACCCCCCCCCCCTCAAGGGTGAACGGTTATGGAGGGGCCACCCCATGATCTTTCTAAATCCCCTAAAATCCCACTTTGATCTTGTTTAGATTGTTTATGATATGGTTGTGTACTATGGGGACATATAAAGCCTTGGTTAAAACTCCAAACTAGTTTATAAAATCAAAGATCACTCATCATCTTAACCATAACACTTAAACACCTCTCCTCCTCCCTCTACACCCCTCGGCCGAGCACCACCATACACCCCCATCAATTTTCGTTTCACACACAAGCATTCCAAGTGCATCCCGAGGTGTAAGAAGCAAGATTAGGAGGTGTGGAGCTCTTGTAACCTCAAGGACCTCTTTCGTTTTCTTTTATCCATCACATTTGCACTCTTGAACTCCCCTAGCCTTATGCTAGTAGTAAGTGCCTTAGATCTTCATCTTCTTCATATTTTTAATGATTAAATGATGAAAACTCTAATGAACATAAGCTAAGTCTTGAACATAAAGTGATAAATGGTGGATAAAGAGAAGATATATGGGTAAATCATGTGAATCTTGTGTAATTATGATTATTTGATGATGTTTGTTAGTAGAAGTAGGATAGATCATCATCTAGACATACTAGTTCATGTTTAAGAACATGAACTAGGAAGATGTAAATTCTAGAAATATGAAGGATGATGAAACCATCCACCCATGAACTTGAAACTTGAATAAATATAATTTTTCTTGGAAAATAAGGTTACAAGCTTGTAGATCTAAAGATCTACAAGTTGTTTTTCGGGAGAACCAAGTGGAAAATACTAGATTGTTAAAAATCCAGATCTTGTATGAATTAAATCATTTTTAGTAAGTAAAACAAGTGTATAAACACTTGTGTAACAAAGAATCCCACAAAGAAATATTTTTGGAAAATAAGACTAGAAGATGTGAAAATGCACTTCCTTTAAAAATAAAGTTTTTAAGAAACAAATCATATTTTTAAAGGTAACAAGACTTACTAAATGGGCTAGTAAGTTACTACACATTTTTGTAAATTCTCAAGTTCATGAAATAGAGAAATTAGTATATATTGTTGTTGATTGTTGTTGAAAAATTGGTTGTTGATGAATTAAAAGAAAATAAACACATGTTTTGAAAACATGGGAAACCTCCATTTTTAGGGGAAACTCTGTCAAAATTTCTATAAATTTTGACACTTAGAAAAATATAAGTTTTTGAGAAACTTATTCCCTAAAAATGTATCTAAGAATATTACCAAGGTTTCCCTAATTTTTGGTGATAAGAAATGATGATTTCTTCAAAGTTAAAAATGGACATTAAGTATATTTTTTTGAGAAAAATATTTATATTATTTGATCACCAACTTTTGTGCTAAGTGTATGTAGTATGTATTATACTTGATAGTGTATTAGAACTTGAAAATACACTAAATACTCATGAGAAGTAAAAACACAAAGATACACATACAACATACAAGATACATAATTCGGGTGCAAAGTGCAAAACACAATATACTTATATTAATTTTTGAGAAAATAATATAAGTAAGCCATTTAGTTAAAAATATAAATTATTTTTAACACAAGAAAACATATACAAAAGAGAGTGACTGTACTTGTGCGACACAAGTCTAGTGACTAACGTTAAGAAAACGCGTATAGGTCACGACGTTAATTAAGCAAATCCGGTGAAGTTTACGACGCAAGGAACGCAAAGTTGTGAGTTCATGCTCCCCCTTTTCTTTTAACTGTTTTCAGTTTTATAACTTCGGGGGAGAAATACATGTACAATGTTTACAAATGGTATGATACAAATACAAGAAGCACACTTGGTGAGAACGAGTACCGAGTATGATGCGTTTTGAGAAATGATACCATAAGCACCATTAATCAACAATATACCTGGACCGCAGAACAAAAGGTTAGATCTAACGGGTGCCGGGCAGCCACACTCTTGGTGAGGACGAGTACCAAGTAGTGCTTTTGTGTCTCAGAATATGCCAACTAGAAAAATGCCTAAGGTTTTGTGACTTCCTATGTCGTGTCACATGTTAATGGCCTTGCAACCCATTAACAATCCTGATACTTACAGGAATACTTTATTTACTTAAGATTCATACCATACTAAAACTTGAATTATACTGGAGTACGTGGGGTACACAAGTAAACTTGATTTAGACTTGAGTACGTGGGGTACACAAGTAAACTTGAATTATACATGAGTACGTGGTGTACACATGAATACCTGATTTATATATGAAAACTTGAATTATACATGACATAAACTATGTTTTCATACAATGTATACAAACGTGAAATACAAAAACTACATGAATTCACACCAACATTATGTTGACGTTTTTCCAAAAACTCACATGTATTTCAGGTAACTAGAAGTGGATGTGCGCGCGGTCTTGCTTATGTTCTTGGATGTCGTCTATGTTTAAGTTAAATAAAGTTGTAAACTTTCAAGACAATGTTTTATGCTATCTCGTGATGTAAACAGTAAACTTATGTTTTCAAATTATGGTATTTGATGTTATTTTACGAGCATGTAGCATGTTTACCTTTCGTATGCAATGAGAACCTTTCATGATCACACTTTGTGGTTCCGCCGCAGAAAGGGGTGTGACAATTAAAGTTTCAAAGCCTTCTTATTATAAAACCATTATGGATCTACCTCAGCTACTCACGTGATATAGATTAAGAAATAACCAGTCAAAGCTGAGACTGCCCTAAAATTTGTCAAAGATTTTGCAGCTAAGTTTAAAAGGATTAAAAAATGGAGGCGTTTAACCCTCCTGATGAATTATTAGAGGCAGTTCACATTAATAATGACACCAGATAAATCCCTTATTGTGATTTCATTGCTAAGAGTTACTTTTGGGTTCAGGTGCTGCTAAGTCTCTCATAAGATCATAAGCTTAGCAAACTTTTAGAAATTTTCCCGTAAGAACCCCAGATATTAAGTGTAAGATAAAACTTACAGGCGGAATAATAAGAACCATTTCTTCTGTTTTTGTCAGAAACCTTCAGTCGTAGAATTTTAGAAGTATCCTCTCTCTAGAGGAAGTGCATCAGCATATATAGTTGATATCTCTTTAATCTCTATCGGTTACGAATACTAGATGGTACGATAAAAATGCCATATGAGGATTGGTGTATCTTAATATGTTCCATAGATTGCTTCCATGCCTGATCAGTATGGAGGTTTAATGCATGGGACCAAAAGTAAAGGTCTTCGATTAAGAAATTCGTGGACTCGTAACATAAATGTGTCACTCATTTGACACAAGCAAGGATAGATGAACTGGAGCCTGAGATTTGGAAAATCTCTGTAACCTCCTTGTATCTTGATTATCTTCTCCTAAGATTACCCTGTTTACCTCCTGAGAGGCAAGTAGAGTTAAGATTTATATCCCATTTAGGGCTGTATTATTATGAAATCTCCAAGACGGCTAGTACCATCATTGGAAGACTCGAAACCCTGATTAAGTGAGTTTTATAATAAAGGATTCATATAGCCTAACTCAATATTCTGATAATTCGGTATAGCTAATTAAGAAAGATGGTTCAATTTGCTTATGCATTGATTACCGCAACCCTAATTAGGCAACAATTAAGAATTGCCATCAGCTGCCCAGGATCGTCGATTTGTTCGACTAACGGCAAGGATTAGCTATTCCTTAAGATTAGTTTTAAGCAGTGGTTGGAATAACCATCTCACCTTAAATTAAGCTTTGCTGTAATAGTTGTCATATAAATATCAAGGCTGCTCCTTTGGAGACCTTGTATAGATGGAATGTTAAACAATTATTGTTAGACAAAAGTTTGGTAAGTCCAATTATCAGGATCTGAAAGTTGCCTTGGAAACAACGAATAAGATCAAACAAATCCATAATCATCTGTAAGTTGCCAGTATTCGACAGAAAATCAAGGATTAATGAAAGTAGCAACCCTCCTAAGTTCTTGTTAAGGAATAAGCTTCAACAAAATATATCACCCTAGAAGGGTGTGCCAATTTGTTAATTATCAGCCTAATTAAGCTATGAATATATATAGAATCATTCGAGGGAATCGAATGTATCAAGATCAGATAGCTCATAAGCTAAAACCTATTTAAGGAGCTTGGCGGATCTCGCAATACATACACTAATGATTTAAGGATGTGTTTTCACCAATAAGTCGAGAAGCACTATCACATAATGATATGAAGATTTATGATATGATGAGCAACCTGTATCGATTAAGGATCGACATGTTAAGAAGTTCCAAAAGGATACATATACCTAATATAAAGGTCACTTTGGGAGCTTGGAGAGACTCCAGATATGTTATAGAAGTTAAGTCCATTATGTGACAAAAAGAACTTCCAACATCTTAGCAAATCTTGAGGTGGAGATTTATTTTAAGGGGGTGAGGATGTAACACCTCGTAAAATCACGTCCAATGATGTATTGACACGTGTAATAAACCCTAATGAAGTCAAATAGTAAATTTAAGGGACTAATTTTTCGAAAAATAAAAAACCTTGATTATGAAAGGACTGGAAGTGTTTGTATGCCTAAAATAAGTTTCTAAATAACCTCATACGGTATTTATATTCACAAATGAGCCACTTGTTGATCGAGTATAGTTGTTTGCGTAATTAATTGAAAGTTTGCGCAATGAAGGGTTAAAAGCGTCAACATGTTAATTCTTACCTCTGAGTGACCTTTTAACAAACCAGGAGCTTCATGATATTTGATTATACTCTCGAGAATGCCAAACATTGGCCGTCTAAAGTTTTTATGCCTATAAATAAGGTTACGCGCAACTTTGCAAGTTAGAGGGACTAAAAGTGTCCATATGTTTAATTATACCTCTGAATGACCTTTTAGCGAACCCGAAGCATTGTGATGTTTAATAATACTTTCAAGAATGCCTAATATGGATTAGATGAGGCTTCAATGCTATTAAATGATAAGATGCGCAAGTTTGCGCAATAGAGGGACCTAAAGCGTAAACTTTTGAATCTACGCCTCTTGGTGACCATTTAAGCGAACGGGAGCGTAGTAATATTTAAGTACATGCTTGGGAATGACCATTACGGGCCATGGATGGCTTGGATATCATTAAACGACATTTCGCGCCACTTTGAGTAATTAAAGGACTAATTGTGTCAAATTGCAAAAGTATGTCGATTCGTATAATATCGGACCTTCCGGAATATGACCATGAGTTAAAGATACCCTAATTATCCCTTACCTAGCTTAGAAATAGGCTTAGAGGCGTTTCGTGCGCAAAAATAAACTTTTAAGACATGCAGGGACTAAAAGTGTCAAAAAGTGCACAAGTTTGCATTTTCGCGGACACCCAAAAATTTATGTATATCCGGACATGAGTTAAACATACCCTAATTATCGGACCTTCCGGAATATGACCATGAGTTAAACATACCCTAATTATCTCACATTCTGAATATATCCGGACACCCAAAAATTTATGTAAGCACTAAAATATTTTGTTTTAGTGTTTGGCTCGATAAAATTCCATTCGTCGCGTAATTTGGTTCGTTTTTCGCGTCCGTCCATGTTTCGTCGTAATTAGCCGAACAACGTGACCATACGACCAAACGAACCGACATCCGGCATGTTTTTGAGCATGTTTCATGTTCCCTATGCTTAGGCATCATTGTAGAGCCTTAAAAATGGTTTAACGGGCCTTAGATGTGTCGGAAATGGCAAATATCAAGTGCAGGGGCCAAAATTGTCAACAAATGAAAGTTTTGGTGTGTTGTACTGGTCCTTACGGACCGTATGCTGGACCCTTACAGTCCGTATACATTGCCCAACTGCTGAAAAATCAAAACCAGCTTTGGTTTTGCCTCTTGTCTCTCATAACTCAACTCTAGGGGCCTTTGATGGTTTATAAAAAATGGTTTTACACCTGTGATGATCCTAGATGTCCCTCTTAACACTTGTCATGATCAAATTGATACCCAAAACCTATAAATAGGAAGTGGGTTTCATAGTTCAAACTCACCATTTCATTCCAATCTTGTTATCTTCTCATTTCTGGAGGATCCTGAGCATTTGGAACTTCCTTGGAGTTCTTTTCAGTACTAAGGACCATTTGTAAGTGTCCTTAACCTCCTAATTTCAGCTTTGATTAGTTTAATGGTCAAAAGTCAAACTTATCATAGTTAAGGTTTGACTTAGTGATTAAACACTAATGATCCAGTCATTAGTCAAATTAAGAGTAGTTATAAGTTGGTAATTATGTAGGTAATAAACCCCTAAGAGGGCACCTACTGATTATCACCCTAGCTTGGTCAAATGTCGGGTCAAACCTAATAATAAAAAGTCAACAGAAAGCTATTTTGCAAATAAATTCATAATTAGCAATATAGAAGCTATGAAACCTGTTTTAACACTTGTATAACTTGGTAATTTGTATAAGAACATGTCTAAGCATGTTCAACCCGACAATTTCAAGTTTAGGATCGGTTCGGAACAAAAAGTCGCAAAAGTAGACTTTTGGTTTGACTTTCAGTTCTGACCCGATTTAGCTTAGTTTAGATATGTTTTAGGATTCCTTTAGGACCAGATTATAGGTAAGTGTAACCCTCTAAGGTTATACAACTTGGTTCCTTAGTTATCCGATTCATATGCATGTTTCTGTTAAATGCCTAAATGTTGACTATTATGCCCTTTTAACCTTAAAAAGAAATTTTTGAAAATTTGAGAGGATAGAAACCTTCATTACTGATTTATAAACTTGTCCCTAAAATTTTACATCAGTTTGAGGTCTAGATTAGGAGTTATGCTCATTAGCATAAATGAAAAGCTTTTTATTTATTAAACGGCGTAATTAGCATAAAGCCTATCTGAACCCAATTTTTGAAACCAAACTTTTTATCTACTGATGTAAAATAATATTTTGGGATTTTTGAAGATTTTTATTTATTTTTAGGCTGAGCATAACATAGGGTTCTAGCCTTGATTCTGTAATTGCCGGTTTTGCCCTTTTGGCCATAAAATGAGTTTTACATAACATTTTGATACCAAGATTTTTGCTACTGATTTTATATGGTAAAGAAAACATTTTAAGCTTTCTGGATTGATATAAATATCAGCTTTTCTTATAAAACCCAGAAATTGCTTAAAATCGCCTTTTTACACGTTTTTAACGCATAGTATAAGTTAAAACTATTTTAACATATAAGGTTTGATACCTACTGATGTTTTAAGTTAATTTTCATAATTAAACAGTAGGCAAAAGTTTTAAACTCAGAATTCTAATTTTGACCTTTAAAGCTTATGTGAAATTACCAAAATGCCCATTCGGTGCATAGTTTGATTATAATTAATAAATTTCACATATATGTAATACCCTACTGATATAACTTATTAAATTAAGTATTTTTACTGATTATATCAGACCTAAACCTCAGATTAATATTTAACCTCTCTTATAACCTTTAAAATGACCAAAATACCCCTACGAGGCATAAATTGGTTTTAAATTCGTTTTGGGCATAATGTAAGGTATCCTACTGATATCACAACATATTAAAGGCATATTAACTTAGGAAACCTGTTCATGACTCATGTGGTTACCCGTTACGCACTTTTCGCGTTCGGATCGGCTTATGTAACTAGTTTGCATAAATTAGCCGAAACGGGTCAAACCTTATCATTTCTATCTCAAAATCCATAATGTGTTTAGTTTACCCATACTAAACAAGTATACAAGCTTGTCGGGTCTAAACCACATTCTAATCCGGTCTTCGCATAATCATGCGTTTTGAACCCTATCTTCTTTTTAAAACTAACTGGTCTAAGTTTAGGCTTAATTAAAGACCCGTTAGGAATCTAATAGGTTATTAAAAACTTTCATTCCAGATTTAGGAGCCCAGTAAAAGCTATCTGTACTTGCTGATTTGATATACGGATGGGATTGAATTTATATTTAGCTAAGGTAAATACTTTTAACTTATTTTCCCTTATACGGGCTTGGGGTACGGTATATAAAATACCGCTTGGTCGGGCATTGAATCTTTAATCGTATGAAGGTTAAATTATTGAAATGACTTGTTTAAATTGTTTTGTTTGCTTAAAGCCTTTGGGGGGTTAATGACCATGTCCCGAATATCCTTGGCATCATTTAAAAAAATGGCCACGACCTAAACACGGGGTGTAGGCGTACACCCGACAGTGCATATATAAATAATAAGGTATAACCGCCGGTTACGAGAATAACCCGCCGCGGGACTATATCATGTGGTGTGTTTATTAATCTTTAATCCGGCGTCAATCCGGGCTACTGAACGTATAAGAAACATGTAATTCTTTTACAAGTTTATATATAAATAATTATCCCAAGTTATAAAAAGTTTTGTGCCATGTGCATTCAAATCAATTTTCTTAAACGTTTTCAAAATGAGCCAGTTAAATTGTATTTACCAGTGTAAACTGACGTATTTTCCCAAAAAGGCTAAGTGCAGGTACTAATCGGAATAGGCTGGCGTCTCCTAGCATCAAATAAAAGTCTCGCAAGCTTAGATGCCTTAAAGTCTGTTGAACAAAGTTTCTTTTTATCTTTTGAACCGCCTGTGGATCTTTTACATTCCGTTTGTAATACTTTGATATTACTTTATATCGGATTGTAATATATTTATCTTTTGCTTCTGCTGTGCATTTAAATTGTGTTGTTTGACTATGATGATATCAACTACGTCACGATACTCCCCACCGGGCCCACCGGTAATACGTGGAAATATCGGGGTTAGCAAACTGCTTATCATGAACGTGGTTGTTGTTGAGACTAGCTACAAGACGGTAGACTTCCTCAATAGTATCGAGCCGAGCTGCTTCAATAGAATCGCGCATAGCAGGAGGTAGACCATTGATATACTTGGTTATCATGTGCTTAGGAGTAGAAACCAAGTGAGGAACGATCAAGCTGAGCTGCTTGAAACGAGTAGTATAAGCAAGATTATCATCACCAATCTGCTTCAAGTGCTAGAACTCTTCTTCGAGCTTCAGTTGTTCATGGGAAGGGCAGAATTCAAGCATCATTAATTCTCGCACCTCAGTCCATGGAAGAGCATAGGCTTCTTCATTAGAACGGATGTTTCTCTCATTCGACCACCACTTCAGAGCTCTGCCTTGAAACATTCCCATTGCACTCCTAGTCTTTAGATGCTCTGGGCACTCACTGTTGATAAAGGTAACCTCGATGCTGTCAAACCATTCTAGCATAGCAGTCACCCCATCACTACCCGTGAAAGGCTTAGGGTTGCAAGAGATAAAGTGTTTGTAGTTGAACTTTGCAGGCTTCTCTTTCTCCGTCTTAGAGTCAACAGATGAGGGTGGAGTGTTCGATCCTTGGATCTCAGAAACGATCTTTGTCACGACTCTAGCGATCTGGTCGGCCATGAAGGGCATCATCTTTTTCTGAGATTTCTCCCTGGATCTCTTGAGAGTGTCGGATAGCTTTTGAGAAGACATCCTAAGATCCAACAAGAGGATCATATAAGTCTAGATTCACAAAGTCTCACTGCATAGATTCACACGTGATAGATTAACACTCAAGATTCAATAAGTTTCACGTAGATTCCAATAGATTCAACACTGCAAACCCACGACCTTCACATCGCACGTTGTACGAAATTTGGCAACATGTCAGAAACGCTTATATATAGGAAGTACCAGCGGCGTATCCACCACGCTTCGGGCACATCGCTTCCGCCTCGTACTCGGTGTCATATTACGTGTCGCAATTGCCAAACATAACAACACCCTCTTCATCATCATCATACGCTCGTAGTTTAACGCAATAGATTCACATAGATTTAACCCAATAGATTCACATACATTCCAATAGATTCCCATAGATTCACATAGATTCCAATAGATTCACATAGATTCCAAAAGATTCACATAGATTAGAGTTAACAATCTCAACACCAAACAATGAAATCCTGCATGGCACGTGCTACGAAAGTTCAGCAACATGACGGAAGCACTTATATATAGGAAGTACCAGCGGCGTATCCACCATGCTTCAATCATGTCACGTCCGTCTCGTCATCGGTGTCATGCTTTGTTACCCATAACATTAGATTCCATCACATCTCACAAATATTTCACATAGATTAACCAAGTAGATTCAATAACATAGACTAACCCAGTAGATTCAACAACTTCAACCCGAGTCCACAAAACTACGAACTTCACTTAGCGGGTGGTTCGAAGGTTTGAAAACATGCCAAAAACACTTATATATAGGAAGTACCTGCGGCGTATCCACCATGTTTCGGACATGCCACGTCCGCCTAGTCTTCGGATCTAGACTACGTTTCGTATTTTGTTCCTCAAGACAACACATACACACTTGGATTACACATAGATTACGCTAGAGTACGCATATATTACACACATAGATTCCTCATAGATTTCATGTAGGTTACGCAAGTAGATTCCTATAGCTAAGTTTTCATCAACCTCATCTCTGGTCTGCAAAACACTAAGCTTCCCATGGCACGTGGTACGAAAGATGGTAACATGCCTGAAACACTTATATATAGGAAGTACCAGTGGCGTATCCACCATGCTTCAGACACGTCACTTCTGTCTCGTATTACTATGCCATGTCCCGTTTAGTGTTTCACAACCACAATAACAAATAGCTTCACATAGTATCGTAGTTTATCAAGATTCCCACATAGATTAACATCAAGAACAAAGCTTCATAAATTTAGTTTGATTCTGAGGTTAGAATTAGCGTTTTAAATTGCGGACCTACGTGCGATTTGTGTAAAAAGTCTCAAAATGGACGAAGAATCAAGTTTAAAACCATAAAAATCGAGATAACACAAAAGATAGGCTTATAAAACACAGGATTGTTCCGTGTAGAGGAACGGTGACTAACCAAAGTGATTTGAACCCCTTTCGAATTGAGGCAACGTGTCTTGACTTACTTAGATAAATACGTCATCGATGTTAGGCCTACGATATTCGTCCTTTTGGTCATTTCACGTCCCTAATTGATTGGAAATTTCGGGACCTTGGCGAGACATAAAATCAAGAGTGAGACTAGTTATCAAGGTCTGAGTTTCACCTCTATCTTGACAACATCATACCCCAATAGCGTCGGTACTTATCAACAAATAAGACCTACTAGAATATAATAAGGAAATTTCCCATCAAGGTTCAGATGTCACTCCTGACTTGAGGAAAATTTTGTGCAAAGTATAAACACTGGTTAGCAGTGTTTCAAAGTATCAAGTGTATATTGTGTCAGCCTTAGGAAAGGCATGTAACTTTAACAGGAAAATTTGCTGCTAGGAAGCGGATACGGTAGAATGCATAAGTCTTAAACAACAGATAAGAATCAAGATTCCTATAACTATAGACTAGGGCAAGTATTCCTACTTATCCTAATTCCCTATAATTATGGCTCTGATACCAATCTGTCACACCCCAACCGATGACAGAAACATCGGGGTGCGGGACTAAGCGTTCAAATTGCTCACGAGTTTCCATAACATCAAAAGTTTCATTATAGATTAATTTAGTTTCATGAAAAATTTGTCTAAAACAACATCACCAATAAAGTATCAAATACAACCATAAATCGTTGTTCAAAAATCTAGATTAAACTAGGTGGGTTTCTAAGCATCAACCCTAGCTTGATTTCCATGATTCAGCATCCTATCATCCTGCAACATGCATTAAAATAGAGTCAGTACAAAAATGTACCAGCGAGTATACAAGTTTGAGTACGTAGCATAATAGATTTAAAAGACTCGTAACCATAATGTAAATGATAACAAAAATAGTTTCAGCCATGCTAGTGTTCGCAGTCCAAGTGATAGCCCAAGTGTCCCGATGCTTTAGTGTTTTCCCAAGAATCAAGGAAAACTAGAATCCTCCTAACAATACCCCCGAGAATAATGGGGAGGTGCATCTCCTATAGAGCTACTATGTTAAGGCGGAACTACACACTCTGGATTAAACGTTCATATAGCATAAAGAATCAAGAATCACAAGTTTCACATACACATAGGATAGAGTTTAGATTCCAAACCTTTCAAGTATCATAGTTAATAGAATACATGTTGCATCCCAAAGTTTAAAACAAAAAGGGATCGAGTATACTCACAGTGATTGCTTAACAGATTAACTGTTATTGGATCAAAGGGAGCTCTTTAGGTTTAGCCTGATTAGATTACAACAGATAAGTGTCGGACAAAACAACGAGATTGCGAAAAGTGTCGGATCAGTCACTGGAGTGAGGGATGGATTGCCATCCGATTGAGGTGACTGTTGTGAGTGAGGGACGGATTGTCATCCGATCGGATGGTCATCCGTTCAGATGGCCATTCATTCGAATGGTTATTCGACCCAAGAGTCAAGATTCCAAATTGATCACCAAGTGTTTAAGTGCGGTCACTTAGATAGGATGGTTATCCGATCGGACGGCGGTTCGATCGGATTGCCATTCGATCATGGAAGTTTCCAAGTTTCAAGTTCCAGAAAAAGTTTCTAAGTATTGAAAGGTTTCAAGGCACATTGTCACTTTGATCGGATGGTAGTTCGATCGGATGGCTATCCGATCGGATTGGCATTCGACGACCAAAGATTCAAGGTTCCAAAGTGTTTAAGTTAAGAGGCAAGTGCCACCTGATTGGATGGCAGTTCGATCGGATGGCTATCTGATCTGATTGCCATTCGATCGAGTCGTCCTTGTCCCGTTCCTAACCTTGTAAAGTTTCTAAGTTTCGAGTTTAACGTGACGTCATGGTATGTATTGAGACAATGGTAAGCGCGTCAATGTGCAGCCGTTCTAATCGGATGGGAATCACCCCAGTCCGTTCAGATGTATGACCACGATAGTGCTTATGTCAGAATCCGTACCCCGGTCATCTTCTTCGGCAACAATCCATCCCCAAACCGACTCTAGATTAATCATCAAGTTTATTGTCCGTTTAGATCTGGATTCCACTGATCTAAGTAGAAGTTTGAGAAAAAATGAAGAATAGTATAAGTTTTTAGCTAAAAGTCTAGATTTAGTAAAGATTCGGTGTAAAACGCATGAAATTCCTTAGATCTGAGCTAGATCTTGAACGGAATTACATCACTCAACAGTTTGTACAAACCGCCATGATGACGTCACCCTCAAGAGCTTAAATCTCATAGATTTCACGGTGGAAAATAAGATTTCAAAGGAGAATCTCGTAGAAAAAAGTGTAGTGGTCAAAGATGTACAAGAATCTGGTGTAAAACGTACCGAAATCACCGAGAAATGGAAGAAAGAGGGTGTGCGTGCGTATGGATCGAGTGAGGTTGTCACATCAGTGAGAATGATGTGACAGACCTATTTATAGTGTCCAAGAGAGGGGGAGAGGCGGTGTGCACAGATCGGATGGCAGTTCGATCGAATGGCCATCCGATCGGTTGGTCATCTGATCGGATGGTCATCCGATCGGATTGCCATTCGGTCGATCCCATCCTTTCCGTTTCACCATTTTTGATTTGTTTGGTGAGTTAGATTAAGCGTTGCGTTGCGTATTATTGGGTAATAGTATCACATAACTAGATTACATTATTAACACAAAAGTTCCCAAGTTTCATAGTTTCCACCAGTGACAAGACTCCAGTCTCTCGTTCAACCAAGTCTCAAGTTTCACGAGTCTCAAGAGTCAAGCACCAAAGAGTCAAGAATCTAGATTCCAAGTATCAAGAATCATAGTTTCCAAGTATCAAGAATCATAGAATCATAGCATTAGGTCTCAAGAATCATAGTATTAAGAATCAAGTGTCTAGAGTTAAGCATCAAGGATCATAGTTTTAAGAATCAAGCCTCATAAAATTTAGATTTACCAAGTTTCAAGATTTAAACATCACAAGTAACAAAAGTTTCAAGTACCACATAGCTTAGGGACTAAAATTGACAAAAGCTAAAAGTCTAGGGACGCATGCGTTACACTTAATGTGAAGCTAATAGAAGCCAGCTGGAAAGCACTGAAGGCTTGGAAAAGTGGCTATAAAAGTTACCTAAATAAAAAAAAGTTTTATTTCAACAAAATAGGGTTTATCCCTATAAACATATTATAACAGAAACTTGGGTTTCCCCCCATGTATTTATTATTTATAAAAGTGTCGTGTATTAACTCTGATAAACTATTTCCTAACTATGATCCTGATGTTTAAGTTTCTGCTGCCAAATTAACAAACACCGATACCACCGGCTCTATGTGTTGCTCGCGACCGCCCACCCCTTGAGGCAAGGGGTCGGGGGTTGCGACAACAAGGCTCGTAAAACTAGGATTTTATAAGTGTTAGAATGGGTATATGCATGTGTTATGTATATATTTGAGGAGATATAAAGATTAACATGATAAAATGATGAAAAATAATCAAGACAAGTTTTTGTGTAGAAAATCTGGTTTTCAGAAAAAAAAAACGGCCAAGTATTGATGTTATCGGAAAATCTTAAGTATCTTCACATGTATATAGGGTGAAAAATATATATTTCGGAGTTATCGTGAAAATATGTCTATTATCGAGTTTGTTATGAAAATATATATTTTCGATTTTGTTGTAAAAATATATATATATATATATATATATATATATATATTTATATTTATATATATATATATATATATATATATATATATTACCGGGTCGTTGTAAAAATATATATATATTTTTTCAAATTGATGTAAATATATATATATATATATATATATATATTCAAATTGATGTAAAAATATATATAATTTCAAGTGTCGTAAAAATATATTTTTAGAATATATTTTCCGGAAAACCGATTATTTGCTAAGTGTGAAATGTTAAAGGATATATATACACGTGATTATATATTTTAGCGTGCTTAGCAGATATGGTCAAGTATGTAGTGTATATGTATGTATGTATATATATATTACGTGATACGTGCTCATTGATTGAAAACATGTATATAAATACGTATATGTATACATAAATGATAAGCAAAACGTTCGTGAGAACGAACGGGTTTACGGCAAATAAAAATAAATAATATTAAAGATATTATTTTCGACAACCTATCAAATATGGAAAATATATTTATGATGATTAAAAGATAATTATATTTTCGGTCATGATCGGTGTTGGGATTGAACCCTACAAAGGAACAGTTGATAAAGCCAAAACTGGATCAGATCAGTGGATCCAGAATAAGCAGTTGTTTGTACTTAGTCTTTCCCCTTGAAAGTGATCCTATCATCTGTTGTCCTCTAAGTACTGCCCTTCTCAACAACTGCTGATGAAGACAAAGGACTGTTGATCAATCAGCTGCTATGGTTTAAGTACTGCTGAAGACACAAAGCACTGCTGGGGCTAAAGCAGTGGAATAAGGAAGCAGTAGTTTACTTTCTTTCTTTATTGTATTGTATTGTATTATATTTGTAATCAGTAGTTGTAAAGAATAGTTGTTAGAGGTTGTTAAGAGGTTAGATGTCACTTTCATGGTGACGTCAGCAAAGATTCCACAGTGGTTTGTTCTGTACTATAAATAGAACAGTACCCTGTACTGTTCTATTAGCTCTCTTTATCACAAGTCATTCTGTATAAACAATCACTATGAGCTCAGGCTGAGGGGGAGACTAGTGCATGCATGCATTTGTAATTGATAGTTGTAATAAATACAATCATTCGATTCCAAGTATAAACATGTTTGCTAAAACTATTTCTCTCATTGATTATGTGATGAATGTTTGTTTCACTTAATTCCGCTGCATTTAATTCTATTTCACTTCATTATAATCAAACAAGCACAATCAAAGGAAGCTCAGATCCTAACAATTGGTATCAGAGCTAGGACAGTCAAATTTGATTTAACAATCATTTTGACGTAAAAGTTCAGCTCAATTTCGTTGTTACTTTAGATTGTTCGGTTTCAGTTGTAAAACAGAGTAAGGTATAATCACGTACAAAGTTGATTATTCAGTGCCTGAAAAACAACCAGAATGACGTCACAATCACAGGATAACTCTAATAACAACATTGGTTCTCTCTTCAAACCACCTATGTTGGTGAGATCTGAATACAGCATCTGGGAGAGAAGGATGGGTCACATCCTTGCTCAACAGAATACCGGATGTTGGAAGTCGGTTGTCTTTGGACCACATGTTCCAATGGTGCCGAGTGCTGAGGATCTAAAGGTCATGGTTCCTAAGAAAATTGAGAACTACACGGACCAGGATTTTCAGAAAATTGAACTGGATGCTAAGGCATTTAACATCGTTGCATCTGCACTACCAAATGAGATATATGCTGGGCTGTTACATTGTAACAGTGCCAAGGAATTGTGGGATGCACTTATGGAACAGTTGGGGGGGGGGGGGATTGAAGAAGTAATTGAAAATAACAGAGAAGTTTTGAATCAACAGTATGAAACCTTTTGTCACATTAAGGGTGAATCATTAACACAACAGTTTGAGCATTTTAGTTGTCTCATAAGTGAACATAAGCTTGTTAAAACTGAATTTCCTAAATCAACTGTAAACAGCAGGTTTTTAAGGTCACTTCCTGAAAAATGGGACACAATTGCTTTTGTAACCAGAAATTCTGTTGGGTTCAAAGATCTAACACTGGCTCAACTTCCTGGTAGACTCCTTACCTATGAAAGGGAGTTGAACCAGAAAAAGAAGTTACAAGAGTCAGGGAAGGTTGTTGATGACTATTCCTTTGGTAGCACAACACTTCTAGGTCAAGAGGAATCTGGTAGTAGTAAGGATCAGAGTTATGATCATTATATTGACATAACTGCTGGTGAAGCCTTTAATAACTCTGATTCTTACTCAAGCAACTATGCTTTCACAGCTAGTAGTGAAAACCAGGTTTCTGATAACCTATCTTTTGAACTCAATGATCTTTAGCATTTTGATCCAACTGACTTAGAGGAAATGGACATTTTGCATCAACTTGCACTGCTGAGTGTTAGAACCAGCAAGTTTTACAAAAGGACAAGGAGAATATTTCTAGGCTTATATGGGAACTTGAAAGTAGGGCTGAATAAGTCAAAGATAAAATGTTATAAGTGTAATAGGTTAGGTCATTTTGCTAGAGAGTGCAGGAGTCAAACTAGTGGACCAATCATCACACATCATAGCTTAAACCCTAGACCACAAAATAACCAAAACACTGTGCATTATGCCCAATATGCCCCTACTGCTCATGTAAACACTGCTCACTTTGCACACCCTGCAACCCATGTTCCTGTTCATTATGTCCAAACCACTATTCCTCAGATACAGTATGTCCAGGCCCCAGCTCCTCAGGTTCAGGTGCAACAAGTTGCACCACAACAAGCTGCACCAGCAGTGGTTCAACCAGATCAGCAAAGCTTTTTCACCCAAGGCCTTGTTGACTGGAGTAGCTTACCTGAAGAGCTAGGAGATGAAAATTTTGCACTCTATGCTCGAAATAATGTTTCTAGTGATGATTTATGTTTTGTAGCATTGGAGTCTATACTAGAAGGGCTGGAAACTGAAGAAGGACAGTCAAGTGAAGAACCAGTGGATACAATTGCTGAAGCAGTGGTTACTGCTGTTGCTGGTGAAATACTGTTAGGAGAAAATTCAGAACCTTTGTTGTAACCACTGTCTGACCCCTTGTCTGAATAAGAAGAAGAGAAGAAACAAGGTGAAAAAGAAGAGAAAGTTCAAGAAGAAAGTGAGCATACCTATGATTGTGCCATGATGGCTGCAACTAAGGTATCACCGCAGGTTCTTAAAAACCTTTGTTCAGACAAATGCATAATAGCATTTGCGAACATTAAGGAGGTGAATGAAAACCTTAGAGATAGATTGTTAAATGTTGAAGTACAATTTGAAAAATCTTTAAAAGAATTGAAAAACAAATTGTCGGAAAAGGAAAATGAGATTTGCAGCCTCAAATAAGAGCAAAGCATAACCAAGTACCAACTTCAGACAATGATAGAAAAATATCAGGTCTGTAAAAAGGAGTTGGAATCCACCCAAATCACATGTGAAAAATGGGTGGAATCATGTAAATGTTATGAGATCATGCTTAACAAACAGATTGAAAGTAATGTAAAATTTGGCATAGGGTTTAGGAAAAATGACCAAGTTGAAAACACTGCTGCAAATCAGTCTGGTTTTGTTGAAGTCATACCCACCAACAAGGATGGTCAAGAAGTTAAAATAACTGATAAACTTGGCAACAAAATCACTCTGGAAATATCTGTGTGGTTCTCAACTTTTGAGGAAATTGAGAAATACCAATTTAAACCCACATGATCTGATGAGTGTGACATCCTTGAAAATTTTAAACCAATGGATTTCACAACTGTGGATGGTGTCAATGCTCCAAAGGCCAAGGTCATTCCTCTTAAGGACATCCCAACAGTGGTTCAAAACTCTGTTGCAAATGAGTCTGAAAAGAAGAAAAGAAAAGATTAAAAACTTGTTTTGTGATTTATGTGAGAAGAAAAATCATTTGACCAAAGACTGTTTTCATCTAAAAGCATACGATATTATCAAAACAAGCACCATTGTGCCTTCAAAGAGCTGCACCATCTGTGGTAAATCAAACCATCTCACTCAGGAATGTGTGTATCTTAAAACCTATGATGTAAAAAGGAATGAGTACAGTTCAAAATCACTCTTGAGTTCATCAAAACCACAAGTCAAGAAACAACCACTGTTTGTGCCAGTTTAAACAGTTGTTACAAAACAGGTGAACCAAACCTCTGTCAAAAGAGAAGTTCAGGTGACTGATGCACCCCCTGCTAACCAATACCAAAGAGGTAAAGGTCAACCACCATATCCAAGGGTCCCACATGTTTATGAAGGCTACAAAGGGCCTTCTAAACCAAGAGTGAACAGGCATCCCTTTGGATATCAAGAATTGATAGAAAATGGCCCCCAACAGTGATTAGAGAAACAAGTTTCAAAAATTGCTCAATCCCCTGATCTAACCACTGTTCATCTTCCTGACCTTACATAGACATTGTTGAGACCCCATCCAAAGCCTTATTGGCTTTGGAGACCCTCCTAAACTAATTATTTACTTGATGTGCAGGGAGCTTCTGCATGCTTAGATAGTCTTTGGTATGTAGATAGTGGAGGCTACAGGCACATGACTGGATGTAGAGCCCTACTCAAAGAATTCAAAACTCATGGAGGGGGTGACATGTCTTTTGGTAATAATAGTAAAGGGAAGGTGATGGGTTCTGGTACAGTACAGTCTGGAAATGTTAAGTTTGAAAATGTCAATCTGATAGACAATCTAAAATTCAACCTCCTTAGTGTCTCTCAAATGGGTAACAAAGGTTATGGTTCATTTTTTACTAAGGAGTATTGTAGGATTGTTGGACCAGAAATGGTTAAAAAGATTGAAGAAATAATAAAAAGTGGAAAAACCCAACTTGTTGCTCAAAGAAGTGGCAATGTTTATATAGTTGATCTGTCAAAAGAGAGCCCAAGAACTGATGCTTGTCTGTTCTCAGCTGCCTCTAACAAAGAGACAGAACTATGGCACAGAAGATTGAGGCACACAAATCTCAAGACAATCACTACTTTGTCAAAGCAAGGCCTTGTAAGAGGGCTTCCACAAAAAGTGTTCACCTGTCCTGAGCATTGTGTTTCCTATTTAAAAGGAAAACAACATAAAAGCTCATTTAAGTCCATTGAAGAGTCCAAAACAACCAAGTGCTTGCAAATGCTTCACATGGATCTGTTTGGCCCAGTTAAAGTCATGAGTCTTAGAAAGAAAAGATATTGTTTGGTAATTGTAGATGACTTTCCTAGGTTTACATGGACTTATTTCTTACATTCCAAAGATGAGACTGCAGGCATTCTGCAAGACTATGTCAAACAGGTTGAAAAGCAGTTTGACTTTCTAGTAAAAGTCTTCAGGAGTGACAATGGCACATAATTCAGAAATAGGGAGTTGGATGAGTTTTGTGTGTCAAAAGGAATTGTAAGGCAGTACAGCATTCCAAGAACACCAGAACAAAATGGGGTTGTTGAAAGAAAGAATGGAACATTGATTGAGGCTGCCAGGACCATGCTTGCTGATTCAGGTTTGCCATTAACTTTCTGGGCAGAGGCTGTAAACACTGCCTGCTATGTCCAGAACAGAGTTTTAATAAACCCCAGGCATCAAAATACTGACTCTGAAATTTTGTATAAAATCAAACCACTGATCTCATATTTCATAGTTTTTGGCTGCCTATGCTTCATTTTAAACTTAAAAGATTTCATTTCAAAGTTTGTAGCCAAAATTGATTATGGTTATCATTTGGGATACTCAACCACTGCTAAGGCCTACAAAGTGTTTAACACTAGGACTAAGACAGTGGAAGAGACTTTGAATGTGAAATTCAATGAACTTTCTTCAATGAAAATCCCTGCAAATCCTGCAGAATTATTTGATCTTGATAAATTTACTTTTGAAAATGTTTCTGTCAAGACTAACAGTGCAGGTCCATCTCAAAATCCTCCATCAGACAATGGATATGAAATCATCATTCCACAACAAAAGTCTGCATCCTTTGGTAGAGCAGCAGATGTTCAAAACAGTTGTCAAAGCTCAACCACTGCTACCTCAACAGTTGTTGACCAAAGTAGCCCATTAACCCCTGCTTCCACATCCTCAAACACTGTTGATAAAAATCCTCAAACAATTGTTAAATATCAACATGTTTCTACACCACTTCCTCCTATTCCTCCACCTCCATTTCAAGACCCTGTTGGATCATCAAAGTCACCAACAGTGGTTAGCTCAAATGATTCACATCTGCAGCCTTCACCTTTAAATGTCATTGTTCCATATAAAGGAGATCTAATCTTCATGAAGTCTCATCCACCTGACCAAATCATTGGCAACATCATTGAATGGGTGCTCACAAGAAGCCAATCCCAAAACATCTGTCTTTTTGCTGGTTTTATGTCACTCCATTAGCCAATCAAGTACCAAGAGTATAACAACCCTCCAAAATAATTTTCGACACCCCTAAAATATTTAAAATGTTCCAATATGTCCTAAATACACCCCGTATACGTATAATAATCCTAAATACCTTTAATTTAATAAAATAAAAATAAAAACAAAATTTAAAGGGTCGTCGCGGGGCGTGAAGCCCTTGGCTACCTCAGTCGCGGGTCGTGACAGCCTGGCCACCAGGCTTAACCCGGTGTCGCCACGTGTCGGACTCGTGTCGAAGCTACGTGTCAACTCAGCAAGGCTAGGGCCTACCCTAGCCACCCTCGCGGGCCGTGTAGCCCTTGGCTACATGCTTCGCGGGGCGCGACGAAGTCCAGGAACATCCCTATAAATGGAGGGCTTCGGCCTTCAGTCCTACTCGCTCAATTTTCTTTTCTCTCTCGAATTTTCACATAGTTAAAGCGATTCTCAGGCAAAATATCCCCTAAATAACGAAGTTTTGTCCTGTTGTAAGTATCATAACCCCGGTTACGTATTAGATACGCTGCCCGATTGATCCAGGGTTCCGTAACGGCTGTCGTGGTTCTGCCTGACGTAGTCGTTGGAATGCCGTCTCGGAGAGGGTATTACTAATGTAAATATTGGGTTATTATACTAACGCGTATGCATTTGTGTAATTAATAGATAATCACCAGGAAATCCTTGAAGGAAACCCTAAGACAGCAATGTGAGTAATCTCCTTTTTGCAACTTGTTTTTACAAAACCTCACTTAATTCATGATATATTAAACAGTGATTGAGTATTTGTATTCTACAATTATCGTCGGTATGTTAGGGTTTTGTATACAAAATTTGTTACTACATTGTGAGTAGTAACATGACCACAAGTCGGGTTGATAGTATCGTGGATGGTAATTAAAGTAGATGGAAACAAATGTAATTGCGCGATCGGTCTCAATACTGTACAATGGTTTTACTTAACTTGATTAAACTAAGATTCACTCACCAGTATTTCCCACTGACAAAAATGTTTTTAAACGCGTTTCAGGTAACAACATGTGTGTAGGATCGTTGTTGGACCCGAACGAGTCAATCAGAAGAGTCTTTTCTCTGTATCAGAGGCGGAATCAAAGATACAGACGCTCAAACTAATTATAATGCTTCTTTGATTGATTTAACAACGTTTACAACATGAAAGCAATCTGGCAGCACTTCGTTACAATTTTCAGAACCGTTACCAAATGAACAACATGTGCACTATATATAGTGGAGACATGTTCGCTTATATGGACGTCCATATGAGCGGACCTATTAGCTTATGGTTCGCTTTTATGGACAATGTCCATATAAGCGGACCTACTTGCTAATCCACCAACTTTTGATTCTCGAACCTCGTGCACTGGTTATTCTAACCTATACTATATCATAACATGATACAAGACGAAGTCAATAGACGTAATGCACTAACAGACTCCCCCTCGGATATTGACGAAGTCTTAAGTGACTATTCTCTGTTATGACACCTTCTTCAGTCTTGATCATTCTCCATCCTCACTCAGATTGTAACATTGTAAGCATCCATCACTCTCTTGATTAGCTTCACACTTTGACTCTTACACCAGGATTTCATCACTGGCTCTATCCTTAACAGCTTCATCATCAGCGGGCTCCCCCTTTCGTCAAGCTTCCGTGCTTTTAGGGATCGACACCTAGCTTTCCTGCTACAAGCTCCTCCTTCTAAATTTCAGCTTGTCTTCAGACTCCCCCTTAGACTCAGCTCTCGGGATCGTAGTCTGGACTTTTCCTGCAATCACTCATACAACTATAAGTAACAACATTTTAAACTTCCAGATATCGTAATCTGACAATTCAATCTCCTTAAAATCACTTCTCATGAATTTGGCAGTTTCATCGAATCGTATCGGAAACTAGCTCTATAACAATATAAGCATCCAAATCCCCCACAGTTAATCATCCAAATCCAAATTAATGACCTTGGAGATATCACAAACTATTTTTTAATTTTGATTTTTAATTCAAGTTTCAAATTAATGAACTTGTTTTATTTTTCAGAAACACAATCAGCATACTCAGATTTTGAAACTCGGCACTCAGACATCGGTTGTCGAAAATAAAACAGAAATCAAAATCTTTTTGTATTTTCTGAAAATATAAAGCAGTAAAGAAATATGTACAAACATATTTACAGACAATATTTTTGTTTGAGTATGCGACAGAGGATCATATCAGTTTTTGACAAGTCACAAGTACCGTTGAGCTTAATTTCACTTTAAGAATTAAAAAATTCACTTAGATTGTCGATATACTTGTCCACTTAAATTTTCATACAAATTTCAACTGATTCAGGATATGAATTAGGTATTTTAAGAACTTAAACTCATACATGTGTCCCACCTCTTGAATATACTCCCGTATCCAGATCCCAATATTCAGTCTTACAGGTAATTATAACACAAATGATATCTGTAAGGGGTTAATAAATTATGAAGAATCATGAGAGCTCAGGTCAGAACTACCGTTCAGCAGAGAGATCATGACTCAACTTGGGTGTGTCCCCTTTAGAGGATCTTTTTTACAATAGCATTGCTAAGCAATTTTATTGTCTTATCATATATGCTGAGGGTGATGCTATGTTTCAAGCATTTGCAGAAAGTATTATTCGAGGACTAGGTCAGAACTACCGTTCAGCAGAAGTCCCAGAATAATACCCCAGATATCACTGAGTATAAAGACCTAGTATATCAGATTATGAGACCTTTCAAACGAGATTTCAGGGGTTACCTATATATCCAAGTAGTGTTCCCCACGAAATAAGCAAGTGTTTGAATTTAGGTTTATATCCCGAAAAAGTTTACTAAGTGTATAAAAACCTACCGACACATCCACGGTGAGATCGTTTAAAACATTTTGACTTTCCAATTCTTTAGCATACTGTAACTGTCTACTGATGTACTATCATTTCCTCTTTTTACGCAAAAACTCAAATTTTTCAAATTTTATCATGTTTTTGTCATTTTCAAATTTTCAAATGTTTTTGTATTTTCTAACAACAATACTCCACCTAAAATGCAAAACCATTTAAAGAAAATTTGACAACCAATACTGATAGCTTTGTCTCGCCATCCATTTTCTGCTTCTCATGCACTGATTTGCAGAAAATATAACGTACCCCCATGATTTACAACACAATGATCTTAACAGTTTGAAAACCGTTTTTCAATCTGATGAAAGTAATCATGTTTGTTCAGCCGTGAGGATTTCGGCATATTCAATCAACATTTATTCAACAAAATTAAAGACAACATATTTTTGGTTTTTCAAAATTTAACTAAAAAATATTTTTGGTTTTAAATTTTCAATTTTTTAGGATTTTGAAAATATTGTTTATTTATGTCCAAACATCACTCAAACTAAACTCCCTGTTCAACCAAACCAGGGTCCTGCAACCTCTTCCTGTGTCAGGCTGCTCCAACTACCATTCTCACAATCTTCAGCTTCATTGAGCACCTGCACATTCAAACTTTATCAATCATTTGAACAATTTAGCCCAGGTCTGTTGGACCTTAGGCATTTCAACACAATAATATTCATTTAATTTCGGAAACTCTTTGTCATTTAAAACTTTTTCAGCGTTGACTTCAACTTTCTCATCTTTTTCCGACGTCACTTGTTTCTTAGCACTCCACATTTGACCTTCCGGAGTACCTCTTTTGTAAAAGTTTGTCTCTTTTTGAACCTTTTGATTTTGAATAACATTTTTAGGTTTCCAAAACTCTTGAGGTTTTATCATATCAACAGATGTTCTCCAACTTTGTGTTGTTCTCAATCTGGTTGTGTGAGAATTCCAGGTCTGTCTTGAATCAAACCTGTTCAGGTATGATTTCCATATTTGATTTGAAGCAAACTTGTTTGTATTGTACCTCCAAGTTTGTTTCGAATCAAATCTGGTTGACCTCGGTTTCACATCCTCAGATTTCTGTTTTTCAACATCAACAGGCTTTGGATTTGGACACTTTCGTGCAACATGTCCAATTTGATCACATTTAAAACACACTTTCTTTGAAACATCCTTGGCCTGTTGTTGTTTCTTTTTCATCGCATCAAACTCCTCATTAGACTGTCGTCCAAATTTGAGTTTTTCCTCTTCTTTCAAACTTTTCCCTTGAACAAAACTCATCTTTTGTTGCAAATTTGGTTTTTTACTTTGATTCCAATTCCGTTTCTTTTTATAACCCAAACCAACCTTCATGTTTTTCTTCTTAAAACCAGGTTTGTTATAAAAAGATTTATGACCTTTACCAGCAAACTTTGCAATCTCAGACTTCTCAATCTCAACCATTTTGAAAACTTTATCGACCTTTTCTGAAATCACATTCTGAATCGGGAATACAACATCTAAGAATAATTTGTCCAATCCAATCATGGTATAAACCAATCCTTTTGAATTATCATTCAAATTTTTCTTGGATTTTGTGTTTTTCAGATAACCATCATAAAGATTTCCTTCATCTTCATCATGTGATTCAGACTTACCTTTTATAGACTCATCTTTCAAAATGCTTTCAACAACCTTACTTACCACCTCTGAATCATTAGCATCATCAGATTTGGAGTAAGTCACATCGATACTATCAGGTAACTGGTCAGCTATGTTCAAACCCTTTGCCACCTTTTCCTCATCATAAAAAGTATAATTGTTTCTCAATGGTGGTGGTACCTGATGAAATTCTGAACCAATACCCTTTTTGAAATTTTCAGTATCTTTGTCATCTGGTGTGATGTTGAAAATGCGTTCGAGAATGTACGAAGAGTTATGATAACTTTGAAGTTTGGTAACAACCTTTTCTTTTTCAGCCAAGACTTGTTTAAGATTTGCAATTTCATCAACACACATGTTCAATTCAATTTGCTTTTCTTTAAACTTTCTTTCATACATTTCTTTAGTGACTAAAGTTTCTGACAATCTTTGATCAAAACTTTTGACTTGGCTTTTCAAAGTATCATAAGCTTCTTGTACTCTCTGACTCGACCACTTTAAAGAATCATACTGTTTTTGTAAATCTTGAAATTTAGATTCTTTTTCAACACAATCGACACATTTTGCTGAACACATTTGTCTATACACATCATTATCTTTTTCAAGATCTTGACACTTCTGTGTCAGCTTTTCAATCTTTAGTTTCAAAATTTCTTCTTTGTCAATCATTTCTTTAAATTTAATTGTGAAAACATTTTCAAGTTTAACTATGTCATTATCTTTTGTTTTTATGCTGTCATCTTTTTCTGTACAGGCTTTACACATTTCTATGCAATTCCTGTACGTGATTTCATTTTTATCAACAATCTCAACATTTGATAAGTCAGAAGATTCATTTACCTCATTTTCTTTCAGCACCGATTCTTCTGTTTCAGCTTTCTGAACTTCCTTTTTCTTTTCTTTCTGAGCTTCTTCTTTCTTTTGTTCTTCTTCAGCTTTCTGTTCCTCTTCAGCAGCAATCTTCACAACAGTCTTTACTTCTTCAATCATCTTCTTCAATTCTTCTTCTTTTCTCTTCTTCATTTCTACCACCTTCGGTAGACTTGCTTCACAAACCTCTCTTATCTTCTTCTCCAAATCAGGCAAATATGCTTTATCAGATAACCCTCGTGTGTTGAAAGTAGCCTGCCTTGGAACCAAATTTGTTACAGCTTTGAAATCCACTTTTGATGGGTCAACAACTGGATTACCCCGTGGATCCATGTAACATTCCAACTCTTCATTCCATCTTTTTGCTCTCTGGGCTTCTTTGAATGGTTCGTTTAATTTTCCAATTTCCCATCTTGCATAGTCTGCTTTCCAATATCTATCAGCATCAGCATCAGCCACAAATGCATATCCAACTGCATCTTCTTCAGGGCATACTTGACTCAAGTCGTAACCTTCATCGTCATATATAACTGCAAGAGCCCTTGATTTTTCTTCAGGCTCTTTCAATCTTGGTGGCTCAGACTTGTTCTGATGGTAAATCGCTTTCTTGTAGTAATCTTCATTGAACGGGTTTGCAGAATCATCATTAGCATATGCATTTCTGCACTCGCGCTTGAAGTGACCTCTTTGGTTACATTTGAAGCATGTCACCTTAGATTTATCATATCCCAGTTTGGTAGATGGTCCCCCAATTGACTTTCTCCCCGTGATCTCCATGAACCGCTGTGCCCGACGAACCGCACTGGCCATGCACCATCTTATTTCCATCAGTTCCATCTCCTCGGGGTCTAATTGATCATAATCTTCTTTCGTCAAGTTGGTATTGCCAATCTTCCCTGCAACGAGGCTTTCATACGATTCAAGTACAGATGCCAAGAAAACCATCTGTTGTTTTGCCGACTCTTCACTGAAATTCTGCCCATTCTTCAAATCCACTGCGATATTACACTGGAATAAATTCTTTGAAGCAGATTGACTTGAAGACTTTCATTGTTCACTGAGCTTGAGCTTTCTGCAGAAAATGCTGTTCTTGGAGACCCAGCCTGCGGTACATTTCCTCTGTAGTAAAGCTCTACATTCTGCTGATAAGCCGGATTGTTGACTTTAGATCTCTTTATCTCCAACTCATTACTTTCAATCCTTTCAATCAGCAAATCCACTTTTAAATCTTCAGGCTTGATTGTATTTTTCAACATTAGAGCGAAATATTGCCACTCTTGATCATTTGGCAATGAATCAAACAAATTATCCACCAAATCCTCTTAAGAATATGAAATTTCATGTCTGGCCAGCTCCATTTTCAGATGCCCAAATCTTTCGATCATTTTACAAACAGATTCATTTTTCATACAACTGAAAAGATCAAACTCTTTACGCAACAATTTCTTTTTGTTTTTAACAATTTCATTACTTCCAACACACTTTCTCCCTAACGCTTCCCACAAACTCTTTGAAGTTTTCTCTTGTTCAAGTAACGAAATAATATCCTCTCTCACTGACTGTTTGATTAATGTGATCATCTTATATTCAGCCACAACATTTTTTACATCTATGTCTGAGAAATCTTTTGGATCTATTAACTCTCCTCCCTCTTTTACTGGTTCAGTGTATCCATCTGTCATTTTTAACCAGCTTTCAGGAGCGAAAGCTTTTACCCAACCCTCAAATCTGTTTTTCCACCAGTGATAATCTTCCACTTTCATTAGCTTTGGTGGCTTCTGTTGGCTTCCGTACATGTTCTCAAACTTCAAATTCTCCGAAATCTCTCTTGAATATTCTTTCATCTCAGATCTTCTATCTGACGATTCGGAAGTGAACGCTTTGTAGAATGTGTTGTAGAACTCTTCACAGTTGTTTGACATCTTTAATCACCTGAAAGCAAACAAACAAACCCAATCAGTTTAAACAGACTGAAAATGTGAAAATATTTTGATTATGCCACACTTTCACTTAAACCAACAAACTCTTAACACCACAAACTCTATGATTGGGCCGTAGAATCCACTAAATCCAACACTTTCAAAAGTTCATAAATGTAATGGGCTGTACTTCACTGTGATTGGACCAAACTATTATAGTGGGCTATATTACACTGTGATTGGGCCGAAACTTTGACAAATGATTATTAAACCCACATGCAAACTGACACAAGATGATAAGTTTGGTATAGTGGGCTGACACTTGGTGTTAAACTATGATTGGGTCGTGTGAGTTGTGAGCTGACAACAATGATATTAATGTTCAACTGTGGTTAGGCCAAACACCCCACTAAACTGACACTTCAAGTGAAACAAACATCTGATTTGGCCGCAAAGTCTTCAACAACCAATATATCAATATCTCGGTCACATGGGCCTTTAATATACATGTGATACAGCCAACAAATTTAATGTGATGCCAGATCCAATTTCCGACAACTCAAATCGGATTTTGTGATTGGGCCTTCAATTGATTGTGGCCGACAATGTATTAAATGCACTTCAATGTTATTGGACCATTATTCTTGATCACAAATTTAAATGGCCGACAACTAATTCATCACACAACAGCGATACCCCTTGATATGATGTCACAAAAGCGAAACCTGTCACAGACCAAATGAGCGAACCTAATGTTACACCTATGAGCGGACCTGCACAATGAGCGGACCTCTTAATGTCACTATGAGCGAACCACTGAATGTACTTATGAGCGAACCACAAAAGCGGACCTCAACTAAATGTAAACACAAGCGGACCTCTTGAGCGAACCAAAAAACAATATGTTTCTAAAAGCGGACCTCTTGAGCGGATCTATGTAGTTTAGAGCAAAACTAGTGTCTTTGAAGTGAACCTAGAAGGTCATAAAAGCGGACCTATCCACTATCCGAATAAGCGGAACCACATCCGAAGGTTATTTTGTCCATTTTTAGGTTGAATTTTAACATGAAACTTTCAAGGGTTTGTTATTATCCACTAATACACATTCTGTGAAAAATTTGGCCGATTTTAACCGTGGAAACTTGTTCAGATCGAAAAAGAAGGTGTAGAAGACAGAAAATAGATGTAATTGAGCTAAACTCTTCCTCCTGAGCTCTGATACCACTTGTAGGATCGTTGTTGGACCCGAACGAGTCAATCAGAAGAGTCTTTTCTCTGTATCAGAGGCGGAATCAAAGATACAGACGCTCAAACTAATTATAATGCTTCTTTGATTGATTTAACAACGTTTACAACCTGAAAGCAATCTGGCAGCACTTCGTTACAATTTTCAGAACCGTTACCAAATGAACAACATGTGCACTATGTATAGTGGAGACAGGTTCGCTTATATGGACGTCCATATGAGCGGACCTATTAGCTTATGGTTCGCTTTTATGGACAATGTCCATATAAGCGGACCTATTAGTTTATGGTTCGCTTTTATGGACAATGTCCATATAAGCGGACCTACTTGCTAATCCACCAACTTTTGATTCTCAAACCTCGTGCACTGGTTATTCTAACCTATACTATATCATAACATGATACAAGACGAAGTCAATAGACATAATGCACTAACAATGTGAAAGCCAAATAGAAGCCAGCTAGACAGCATTGAAGGCATGGAAGGTGGTATTAGAGCTAAGCCACTGATTCAGCCACAGAAGTGTTCTGCTGACACCAAAATATTATATGTTAGGAAATTAATTACGAAAATACGTGCATATCTGTATTTTATTGTTATGTGTTATTTGACTATTTGTTAGTTTACAGTATGAGTGATCAAGGACCCTCTGACTCCTATCGTCAGTTGTCCGGCTCACCTAGGAGCGAAGGTACCTCTTCACAGCCTGCCCTCTCAGGGTATTCAGCTGACAATGAAGATGGGATATTCGTGTATAAGGCTCAGTCTGAAGAGCCATTCCCTCCTAAAAAGAGAGGATGGTTCAGTAGGGGAGCACATGAGCGTAGGAAGAGAATGAAAAAGTTACAATAGCAGCGAGTTCTAGCAGCCGCTAAGAGAGAAACAGATGCTCACACCCAAGATATGCTTAATAGGAGTTTAGCAAACTTCCATATCTTAGCAACCACAACTGCCGACGCAAACCTGGAGTGACTCATAGCACCCCAACCATTACCGTTGTTTCCCACCCAGCCAATGGAAATTGAAAATAACCCGGAAAACCAAATCCCAGCACCAGCCTTTGACCCAACTGAGATACCTAGAATACCGATACCTAGAATACCAGCACCCAATCCCTTAGACCCAGACTACGACCCGTGGTTCGATGATCATTGGGATTATCAGCAACGTTACCACATATCAGAAGAACCCATGCCAAACCTAGCAGCTTACCCAGGTCCGGACCCTCTAGATCCCTATTATGATAATGATGAATACATTAGGGAAATCCTAGAGAATCCATATCCTCAGGTAGAACCCATGCCACAGTACCCAGATCCAGTACCAGCACCTGCACCCCCAATGAGTGCAGAGAATGTGCAAGAACTCCGAACCTTCGGTGAGGAGATTTTAGAAAATAGTGACAGAATGAGGCAGATCGGAGAACGACTCGTCTGGAAATTTGACTAGCGTAATATGGAGTTCTGGATGAACCCGTATCAGTGATGGTGATAGTAATATATAATATATATATATATATATATATAATATGTGTGTATGGAAAAAAAGAAAAAAAGAAAAAAAAAATATATATATAATGATAATATATATGTTGTAGTATAGACCACTTCATGGTTAATGATGCATATTAATATTGTACTTTATTTCAGTTGTATTGTAATAATTATAGATGCATACTATAAGAAAGAGTAAGTCGCAATGTTCGACGCTTTTGAACAATATGTGTGTTATGTGAATGTTTGCATTAACTATTATTTTGTGATATTAATAATTGGCAATTGTTTAAAATTCAGATGGACAACGAAGTGAACCAGGAAAATCAGAATAATGAAAACCAGAGTAACAATAACCCGGATAACGATAACCCGAACAACAAAAATAATGGAAACCAAGTGGATAACAGTGCCATCCAACGCATAGTGGCACAAGAGATAATAGATGTGATGCCATATATTATCAAAATGCTTAAGGAAGTAGATAATAAAAGTAACCGTGATAGTAAACGACCAACTAAACCTGAACACAGCGTAAACAATGGACCCATGCTTCAAGTGCCCATTCCCAAAAGAAGAAGAACCATGTCTTATGGTTGTTCTTATAAAGAATTCTGGTCTTGTAAACCAATGGAATTCTCGAGCAATGAAGGGGCCGTTGCCGCTTTACGCTGGATAGAAAAGACTGAGGCAGTCTTAAAAATAAGCAAGTGCACAGAAGAGGATAAGATAATGTTTGCTTCCAATATGTTTAAGAATTCAACACTAGAATGGTGGAACACGATCCTCCAGTCTAGGGGAAGTGATAGAATTTACAATATGGAATGAGAGGAATTTAAGAGTATGGTAGAAAGGAAATTTTGCCCTCCTAATGAAAAGGAACATATAGCAAATAAGTTCCTAAACCTTAGAATGACTGGAGTGGATAGTAAGGGGTACACTACTTTATTCTTTGAATATGCTAGAATAGTGCCAACCCTTGCATCACCTGAACTAGTATTAATCTCCCGTTTATCTGGGATTAATCAGTGAAACTAGGCATGTAGTCAAGGCAGCTAGACCTCAAACCACAGAAGAAGCTGTAGAACTAGCAAATACCTTGACTGATGAATTAGTTCATACGCGAGAAGAGGACCAAAGGAGAAACCTAGCTCAAAGGCTTACCCAAGAATTTCGTTATGGAAATTCCAACTGTGGGAAAAATGTAGGTTCTACCTCTACACCGTACTGCAAGGCTTGCAAGAAGAAGCATTCAAGAAGATGCCTCACTTACTGCAATTTCTGCAAGATACCAGGACACAAGGAAGAAGATTGCAGGAAGAAACCAAATAATGGAATGTGCTTCAACTATGGAGAAAAAGGTCATATCAAGTCGAACTGTCCAAAACTAGCTCCAGCGCCAAACACTAAGAATACTAAAAATGCTAGAGCATTTGTTCTGACCGCAGAAGAAGCAAAGATGATCCCAGATGTGATCGCCGGTACGTTTTTCGTTAATGATATTTTTGCTAAAGTATTATTTGGCTCTAGTGCGAACCAAAGTTTTATTAATACTTCATTTTGCAAACTTCTCAATCAACCATTAACTAAACTCCCACAAGAATGTCTAGTAGAGACAGTAAATGGAGAAACCATTAAGATTTCTGAAATCTTGCAGGGAGCAAGAACAGAATTTTTAAATCAAAAATTTATTGCAAACCTTTACCCAATGAATCTGGCAGGATTTGATGTTGTATTAGGAATGGATTGGTTAATAGCCAATAAAGCCAGTATATTATGTGATCAAAAGTCAGTCCAAGTAAATTCACCAAAGGGTGAAAAGATCACAATTAAAGGAGATAAACCCTCTAGATCCACAAAATTCATCTCTGTAATGAAAAGAGCCAGTTATGTAAGAAAAGGATCATTTGTGTATTTGATTTCTATAATCATTAACACTAAAGGAAAAGAATTAAAAGATATCCCTGTAGTATCTCAATTTTCAGATGTATTTCCAGAAGAGTTACAAGGGCAACCTCCAGACAGAGAAGTTGAATTCAGAATCCATCTGCTACCAGGAACAACATCGATTGCCAAAGCACCTTACCGTTTGGCACCCGCCGAAACGAAGGAATTGAAGAAACAATTAGACGAATTGTTGGAGAAAGGATTCATACAGCCAAGCTCATCGTCATGGGGAGCACCGATCTTATTCGTCAAAAAGAAAGATGGATCAATGCATATGTGCATTGACTACCGCGAATTGAACAAGGTCACAATTATTAATCGGTATCCATTTCCAAGAATCGATAATCTGTTCCACCAGTTGCAAGGAGCACGATTTTTCTCTATAATCGATTTACGATAAGGATATCATCAATTAAAGGTACAGGAAGAGGACATTCCTAAGACCGCTTTCAGAACCAGGTATGGCCATAATGAATTTAATGTCATGCCATTTGGTCTAACCAATGCTCCAGCTGCATTTATGGACATGATGAACCGAATATGTAAGCCATATTTGGATAAATTCATAATTGTCTTTATAGATCATATTCTCATTTACTCTAAGAGCAAAGAGGAACATGCAGCGCATCTGTACGTACTTCTAAGTTTATTGAGAAAAGAAAAGCTTTATGCAAAGTTTTCAAAGTGAGAGTTTTGGTTAGAACATGTACAGTTTCTTGGACATTTAGTCAATCATGAAGGAATTCATGTAGATCCCACCAAGATCGAGGCGATTACCAAGTGGAAAACCCCTGAGTCACCAACTGAGGTTTGAAGTTTATTAGGATTGGCCGGTTATTATAGAAGATTTATTCAAGATTTTTCTAGAATAGCCATTCCTTTAACTAAGTTAACCTGTAAATCCGTTAAGTTTGAATGGAGACCAAAACAAGAAGAAGCCTTTAGAATTCTTAAGCAAAGATTAACCAATGCACCCATATTAGCATTACCTGAAGGAACTGAAGACTTTGTAGTCTATTGTGATGCTTCTAAGTTAGGTTATGGATGTGTGTTGATGCAACGTCAAAAGGTTATAGCCTATGCATCTAGACAACTTAAGAATCATGAAAAAAATTATTCAACCCATGATCTAGAATTCGGAGCTATAATTTTTGCCCTTAAGATTTGGAGACATTACCTTTACGGTAGTAAGTTTACCATTTTCACCGACCATAAGAGTTTAAGGTATATTTTCGGGCAAAAGGAATTGAATATGAGACAGAGACGCTGGATGGAGATACTTAGTGATTATGATTGTAATAACCAGTACCATGCGGGAAAGGAAAATGTAGTAGTCGATGCTTTAAGTCGAAAATATCATGAAAAGCCAAAAAGAGTACGTTCACTTAAACTAAATCTGCAGATAGATTTAAATGAACAAATTAAAAAGGCACAAGAATCAGTAATCAAGTATGATACTGAAAAAATTGAAAGGAATGATTAAAGAATTAGAACAAGGAACAAATGGAATTTGGAGATTCCATAAGAAAAAAATGTGGATACCTAAATTAGGAAACCTACGCCACCGTATATTAGAAGAAGCCCATAAGTCTAAGTATACGATGCATCCTGGAAGTGATAAGATGTATCAGGACTTAAGAAAGAATTTTTGGTGGATAGGAATGAAAAAGGATATAGCAACATATGTTGCAAAGTGTTTAACCTGTTCACAAGTCAAAGCTGAACATCAGAAACCGTCAGGCTTGTTGCAACAACTAGAAATGCCAGTTTAGAAATGAGAATTGATAACAATGGATTTTGTTACTAAATTACACAAAACAAGAAAAGGTAATGATACAATCTGGGTGATTGTAGACAGGCTAACTAAGTCAACTCATTTCCTACCAATGAAGGAAACTTTCAGTATGGAACAATTAGCTAAACTGTATGTGAATGAAATAGTTTCATTACATGGAATTCCTTTATCAATTGTTTCTGATAGGGATAGCCATTTTACCTCTCATTATTGGGCAAGTTTCCAAAAAGCAATGGGAACCAAGCAAAATCTAAGCACCGCTTATCATCCTCAAATGGACGGACAAAGTGAAAGAACAATTCAGACATGCTTAGAGCTTGTGTAATTGATTTCGGAGGTAATTGGGACGATCACTTACCATTGATAGAATTTTCTTATAATAACAGTTATCACACAAGTATCAATGATGCACCATTCGAAGCATTGTATGGACGAAAGTGCCGAACGCCAGTCTGTTGGGCAGAAATTGGAGAAAAGCAACTATCCGGACCTGAGATAGTACAAGAAACAACCGACAAGATCATTCAAGTCAAGGAACGATTGAAAGCAGCACGTGATCGACAGAAGAGTTATGCAGATAACAGACGAAAGCCATTGGAATTTCAGATAGGAGATAAAGTGTTATTGAAAGTCTCTCCTTGGAAAGGAGTGGTAAGATTCATCAAAAAAGGGAAAGCTAAGCCCCAGGTATGTTGGACCTTTTGAAATTATTAGAAGAATAGGACCGGTAGCCTATCAGCTACAACTGCTAGAGGAAATGGCAGGAATACATGACGTATTTTATGTGTCTAATCTCAAGAAATGCTTAGCTGATGAATCACTGGTGGTACCTCTTAAGGATATAGAGGTAAATGAACAACTTAAATTTGTAGAAAGACCTCTACAGATTGAAGACAGAAAGGTCAAGAATCTCAAACACAAGAGATTAGTTCTGGTCACAGTGAAATGGGACTCCAAAAGAGGACCAGAATACACGTGGGAGCTTGAATCAGAAATGCAAAAGAAATATCCACACTTGTTCCAGTAGATCTCGAGGACGAGCTCTAAAACAAGGTGGGGAGGATATAACAACCCTCCAAAATAATTTTCTACACCCCTAAAATATTTAAAATGTCCCAATATGTCCTAAATACACCTCGTATACGTATAATAACCCTAAATACCTTTAATTTAATAAAATAAAAATAAAAACAAAATTTAAAGGGCCGTCGCGGGGCGCGAAGCCCTTGGCTACCTCAGTCGCGGGCCGCGACAACCTGGCCACCAGGCTTAACCCGGTGCCGCCACGTGTCGGACTCGTGTCGAAGCTACGTGTCAACTCAGCAAGGATAGGGCCTACCCTAGCCACCCTCGCGGGCTGCGTAGCCCTTGGCTACATGCTTCGCGGGGCGTGACGAAGTCCAGGAACAGCCCTATAAATGGAGGGCTTCGGCCTTCAGTCCAACTCGCTCAATTTTCTTTTCTCTCTCGGATTTTCACATAGTTAAAGCTATTCTCGGGCAAAATACCCCCTAAACAACGAAGTTCTGCCCCCTTGTAAGTATCATAACCCCGGTTACGTATTAGATACGCTGCCCGATTGATCCAGGGTTCCGTAACGGCTGTAGTGGTTCTGCCCGACGTAGTCGTTGGAATGTCGTCTTGGGGAGGGTATTACTAACGTAAATATTGGGTTATTATACTAACGCGTATGAATTTGTGTAATTAATAGATAATCACCAGGAAATCCTTAAAGGAAACCCTAAGACATCAATGTGAGTAATCTCCTTTTTGCAACTTGTATTTACAAAACCTCACTTAATTCATGATATATTAAACAGTGATTGAGTATTTGTATTCTACAATTATCGTCTGTATGTTGGGGGTTTTGTATACAAAATTTGTTACTACATTGTGAGTAGCAACATGACCACAAGTCGGGTTGATAGTACCGTGGATGGTAATTAAAGTAGATGGAAACAAATGTAATTGCGCGATCGCCCTCAATATTGTACAATGGTTTTACTTAACTTGATTAAACTAAGATTCACTCACTAGTATTTCCCACTGACAAAAATGTTTTTACACGCGTTTTAGGTAACAACATGTGAAAGCCAAATAGAAGGCAGCTGGACAGCACTGAAGGCTTGGAAAAGTGGCTATAAAGTTACCTAAAATAAAGAGATGTTTTATTTAAATAAAATAGGGTTTGTCCCTATAAAAATGTGTGTACTTGAAACTTGGGATTTTCCCATGTATTTAATATATTAAAAGCGTGGTATTTTACTCTGATAAATATTTCCTAACTACGGTCCTGATGAAATTTCCGCTGCCAAACTGTTAAACACCTGGATACCACCGAAACTGGCCGCGACCGCCCGTTCCAGGGTTGCTAGGGATGGGGGTTGCGACAAAGAGGCACTAAGAAACAACAGCTGGCTAGAAGCCATGCAAAAGGAGCTCCAACAGTTTAAAAGATAACAAGTATGGGAGCTTGTACCACTGCCAGAGGGTGTGAGTCCTATTGGCACAAAGTGGGTCTTCAAAAATAAAACTGATGAAAGGGGTATTGTTGTCAAGAATAAAGCAAGGCTTGTGGTTCAAGGGTTCAGACAGGAAGAGGGCATTGACTATGATGAAACTTTTGCCCCTGTAGCAAGATTGGAAGCTATCAGATTATTCCTAGCCTTTGCTGTCAACCACAACATAAAGGTGTTTCAAATGGATATTAAATGTGCATTCCTCTATGGTAAGATTCAAGAAGAGGTATATGTTTGTTAACCTCCAGGCTTTGGGGATCCATTTAATTCAAATCATGTCTACAAGCTAAATAAAGCTTTGTATGGCTTAAAACAAGCACCTAGAGCCTGTTATGAAACTCTTTCCACCTTTCTTCTCTCTATTGGTTTCACAAGAGGTAAAATTGACAAAATACTGTTTTTAAAATGGAGAGGGAAAGACTTGATGATTGTCCAGATTTATGTGGATGACATCATTTTTGGAAGCACATGTTCCAAAATGTGTGAAGAGTTCAGACAACCCATGACAGCTGAGTTTGAGATAAGTGCAATGGGTGAACTATAGTGTTTTCTTAGTCTCCAAGTAAAGCAACTGCAAAATGGTACCTTCATCCATCAAGGCAAATATGCCAAAGAACTTTTAAAGAAATTTGAGATGGATGATTGCAAACCATGTAGTACACCCATAGCAACCACAAAGACAGTCATGTCTGATGAGAATGATGATTTGGTTGATCAAACTCTTTACAGAAGCATGATTGGGTCTTTATTGTACCTAACTGCATTTAGGCCAGACATCATGTTTGCAACATGTGTTTGTGCAAGATCCCAAACAGCCCCTAGAAAGTCAAATCTTATTACTGGAAAAAGGATATTCAGATACTTAAAAGGTGCTCCCACACTTGGTATCTGGTATCCAGTTGATGGAAATATCAAGCTTTCAGGTTTCTCAGATAGTGACTTTACTGGATGTAATACAACACGGAAGTCCACTTTAGGAGGGTGCCAATTCCTAGGCAGTTGCTTAGTGTCTTGGCAAAGCAAAAACCAAGCAGTTGTTTCAACATCCACTGCTGAAGCAGAGTATATAGCTGCAGCAAGCTGTACAGCCCAACTATTATGGCTTCAAAATCAACTGCTGGATTTTGGTATCACTGCCTTAAAGACACCTCTCATGTTGGACAGTCAGGCAGCATAAAATATCATCAAAAATCCAGTTTCACATTAAACCACGAAGCACATTGATATCAAACATCACTTTATGAGGGATTGCTATGAAAAAGGTTTGATTTCTCTACACCATGTTCCAACTAAAGATCAGCTGGCAGATGTGCTAACAAAAGCATTAGACACATCCACCTTTGAAAGTTTGATCTCTAGGATTGGCATGCTGAACATGGAATAACAGGCAAAATCCTGTTTTTCTATGAATAAAAGAATTAAAATGTTTTCAGAAAATCAAAATTTCATCCTTAAAAATAACTAAAAATGAAAAATTTCATTAAATCCTTAAAAGTCTTCCATAACCACTGTTTTGGTTCAAACATCTGTCTTGTTGATAGTGTACACAGCTGAAAGCGAACCTCTGTTCTTTCATTTCATTGTTAATCACTGTTGTCAAACATCAGTGTTTTTAACCGACTGATGGCTATCCACTGATAGCTTAAATTCAGCCACTGTTTCATTTCACCACTGTGAACCACTGATATTGCCCATCAGTGGTTTCCTAAACAACTATCTTCCATTATTCATCAGAGGTTGGCACGTGGACAATACTTAGTCGTCAGATCTTTTGTAACCGCTGCCATGTCAGCATACATTTTTTCACTTTATAAAACCCTGATCAAAACCCCAAACAGGGTTTTCACTGTCGAATCGAATTCAAAATTCCTTTCTAAAGCAGTTACCATCAATTTCCTTTAAATCATTCATCATCTTCTTCCTCTCGCAACTACTCTCAAATCACCATGGCTCTCCCATTCAAAACTCCTCACAACTACTTGTGTATACTTGAGAAACCAAGTCAAAGCACAACCTTCAATTCTGTCATTGATGCTCTCTCGTCTTCAAAGTACAAAACTTTGTTGACCTGTAATGCTCCCATCTACCTGGATACCCAACGAGAATTCTGGAAAAATGCAAAGCTTGAAGCTAAGGACAAAAAGCCCTTAGCTATTAATTCATCCAAACGGGGTATTCCAGTTACCATTACACCTCAAACCATTTCAGAGGTTTTTGAACTCAATGATCTTACAGGTAAAGCCTCTTTCCCAAAGGCTGATTATCAAACTGATTTCATTGAGAGAAGGTATGAAGAAGAAATGAAAAAAGATACTTTACAAAAAGGCAGTTTTCCACCTGCCATGAGGTTTTTGTTCCATACCCTCCCCATGTGTGTTTCAAACAAAACAACAGCCTTCAATGAAATACCTTTGAAAATCCAATACCTGGGTTAACTCAGGAGATTTTCAATGACATGGTTAAAAATATTAATAATATTAAAGATAATAAGAAACCATTTCTTTTGTTTCCAAGGTTTTTAAGTTTTTATTTACAAAAGAAATTTTCAAAGGATAATGCACATGTGCTAATCCAAGAAAATCCTTTTCAAATAAACAGCCCCGCTTTTGAAACATTCACAAGGCTATCAAAACCTTCCAAAACACAAACAGAGGAACCTGAGCAGAATTTAGCAGCAACAACTGCTCCTCAGGCTCCTGCTGTTGAGCCCACTACTCCAGGTGATCACAGTAGCAGACCCACTACTGTGAAACCCACACCTAAAATCACCATAAAGCCCAAACAGAAAAAATCCCAAAAGCCCCCCAAACCCTCCAAAAAGGTAACTCTGGAAGATGAGATTATACCTGTGATAACACAAAAGTCACCAATAACCACTGCTGCTAATTCCTCACAGTAGTTGGAAGAAAGATCTCAACCTGAGCCTAAAACTCCTCCTACATCCTCTCAAAGGGATCAGGTTGTAACCACAGGGACACCACAATATGAAGCAATCGATTCACTTGAATCTATCTTCCACAGCCCAGCTTCCGGGGCAAATTCTCTTTCTACACCCATTCTCACTGCCCAAATTCCACCACAAATCAAACCCTTGTTGGATGCACTTGATATGGACCAGGCACAAATCAGTTCTTCTCAACCACCTGTCAATGAGAATATACCTCAACAAGTGACTGAGTCTGGTTCCTCTATCCTTGTTAACCCACCAACAACTGAGGAGGTTACACTGCAGGAATTACCAGTAATTCCTGTCCGTAGTTCAAGTGGAGCAGCTACTACAGGTGTTGAATCCACTGATTTACACCTGGACAGTAGTTTCATTAGTAAGACTCCCTTGAAGGCAATTTCTTCTTTGGGAAGCTTAGTATCCACTGGTGTTTCCATTATACACTGGTATGCTTAAAAAGGTAACCTCTGTTGAAGAAAGAAGTCCCCAGTACCAAGAAAAAGGGGCATCAGTGGATGACTTTTGGGAAACTTTCCCTAAGTCCACTGCTGATACAACCACTGCTAGTGGGAAATCAGATGATCCCATTAAGTTGGGTGATGGTTTACAATACAAATAATTGACGGAGAGGGTTGATAAAATAGACAAAGCTGTTGCAGGTATCAAAAATATGATGCAACAGTTGTTACAATCTCAAAGGTCACACCCCCTGCTGCAACACCTGCTCATTCTCCCACTGAGCTTTGGAACATGATTCAACCTATGCTTCACCAACAGAGACAATATGCTGATCATCAACATGAGATTCAGCTTCAAATGGCCAGAAATGCAATGGAAGCTAGGTATAAAGATACACAAGCAGATATCAAAGCAATCAAGGCATATTTGCTGCAAACCACTAGCACTGCTCCTCCTTCAATCATCGTTGTTGAAAACCCTGATGATGCCAAAAAGGGGGAGAAAGGTAAAAAGGGAAAAGAAGGCCTATACATTAAACCAGATCCAATGTCTAAACTTATGGTTAAAATCCCAAGGCCAGATGGTTCCAAAAGGTTGATGAGACTCAAAATGCTTTTGCTGAACTAAAAGCAAACATGAAAGATTCAATGGAAATAAAAGGGTCTAAAAGGTTTGCACAGGAGAAAAAAGTTATGATGGAAAAGGAAGAGCAGGGTACTTCTACAACCAGAAGAAGAAGGCCTACCAGAAAGGTTAGCCAACCCAAAACCACCACAACACCTTCCAAAACCACCACACATACTCCCCAAACTCCCAAAAGTTCCTCTCATCAAACCACCAAACCAACAGATGTTGAGACACCTGTTGTATCAACAGTTGTTGGTACATCAGTGGTTTCAACAGATGTTACCTCAACCACCACTACTCAACCCACAAACACACCACCAATCTCTCCAAAGCATAAAAGGAGAAGGGTAACCAACATTGTACTGGAAGATGACACTTCCCCACCTCCAAAATCTTCACAATCTCTGACCTTAGCCATTATTCCAAACCCTGCTCCAATCTCTTCAGTTCAAGGCCTAAAACCAAACACTGCTCTAGTCCCTTTGGGAGTAAAATTTCCATTAGATCTTCCAGCAGTCAGGGAGGAGATCAAATCCTTCTACTCTGAAGATGACCCTGTAAAGAGGAAACTCCCATCTCTCCAAGGTTATCCTTTGCCTAGGAACATTGAAGAATACTTGCAATTAAAGGTCAAACAAGCAGAGGATATATCACAAAAAGACACAAATGGAAAAACTGACAAAGAAATTCAAAGGAATTTGCAGTACCTGCTCACCAAAGTCAGAACCTTATAGCAGTTCTCAAAAGATCTCTGTCAGAAATTATCAGAGAAAGATGATGAAAGTATGAGACATGATTACTTAGAATACATCATGGCATACAAGAAGTACAGAGCAGAGAAGCATCAGTATAAAGAGTGGACCATCTGTGAGCTTAAGGAGGAGATTGCCAGAATTCAGAAGATGATTGAAGACAAAGTAAAGCATACTCCTCCAGTCTGGGCAAATTACAAGAAAAATGTGCGAGAAAGGACCTTGAAAATAAAAAGAATGAAAGAAGAGCTCATTGCTGCTGATTATGGGTCAAGGAACCAGGTTACAAGATGGTCAAAGATGAAAGTGATTGACACCTATAAAAGGTTGGAAGAGTTAAGGAAGAAAGATCCCACTGCTCCCAAAAAGCCTGATTATCTAGAAACACTTCCAGGAGCAGTGGTTCCAGTGAAACAAAAGTTGCCCATTAGAAGATCGACTGTTCCACCTGTTGCTATCCTTTATCAAAGAAGGAAACAAAAGCAGATGGATGAAGAAACAAAAGAAGACAAGGCTCAAGAGGAATATATCATGAAAATGGTTCTTCAGACACTGCTGGCAGAAAAACAAGACTTAGCACAATCTCAAGACCCTGCCACAACTGTCATCACCAGGCCTTCATCTCCAAACACATCAAAAATAAAAACTCTCCCAAGAAACCCATTGGATTCAAAAATACTAAAGTGGAAGTCTGATCAAAAGACTCACGTATTGACTCCGCTCAAATCCAATGGGAAGGTGGAGCATATATCAAGGGAAGAAGCACTTGGCCTGGGTGTTGAAGATCTGCAAGATCTCCTTGAGCTTACACTGTGCAGGGATGAGAGTGATGAGGATTCCATGAACTTTGAATTACAATTCAAAGGGCAAGTTAGGGAACTCCTGATGAGATAATAAAGATCCAGAATAATGAAGAGTTTTGGCATCATCTGTTCCAGGGGGAGATTGTTGGGATTGAACCCTACAAAGGAACAATTGATAAAGCCAAAACTGGATCAGATCAGTGGATCCAGAATAAGTAGTTGTTTGTACTTAGTCTTTCCCCTTGAAAGTGATCCTATCATCTGTTGTCCTCTAAGTACTGCTTTTCTCAACAACTGCTGATGACTAAAGACTGATGAAGACAAAGGACTGTTGATCAATCAGCTGCTATGGTTCAAGTACTGCTGAAGACACAAAGCACTGCTGGGGCTAAAGCAGTGGAATGAAGAAGCAGTAGTTTACTTTCTTTATTGTATTGTATTTGTAATCAGTAGTTAGAAAGCAGTAGTTATAAAGAATAGTTGTTAGAGGTTGTTAGGAGGTTAGATGTCACTTTCATGGTGACGTCAGCAAAGATGCCACAGTGGTTTGTTCTGTACTATAAATAGAACAGTACCATGTACTGTTCTATTAGCTCTCTTCATCACAAGTCATTATGTACGAACAATCACTGTGAGCTCAGGCTGAGGGGGAGACTAATGCATGCATTTGTAATTGATAGTTGTAATAAATACAATCATTCGATTCCAAGTATAAATATGTTTGCTAAAACTATTTCTCTCATTGATTGTGTGTTGAAAGTTTGTTTCACTTAATTCCGATGCATTTAATTCTATTTCATCTTCATTATAATCAAACAAGCATAATCAAAGGAAACTCAGATCCTAACAATCGGCGATTAGTATGGTATGATATGATATTTTGATGAAGTGAGAATGTCAATGATCGAGTGGAATCCAGTATTAGTGTCGAGTTTGGTGAGATATGGAAGGTAATTACGTGGGGATTTGAGAATGAGAGCCATGATCGATGATTGTGGATTGAATAGTTTTTCTCTTTGTAAAGATTTTGATAATGGTAAACGAAAACCTCTGTAAGTTGAGGGTTTTTATAGGGTTTATGGAACAGTGGTGATGATGTAAGTGCATTGATTGATGATAGGTGCTAGATCTACAAACTTGAAGATGTTAAGGGTCTTTTATGTAAACTTGTATTTGTGTCTAAATCTCGTGTATTCTGAATTTATTATCATATAGTGTTCCGAGTTTAAGTCATAAACTCGGATGGTTCCTTGTGTATTCGAAGTTCCGAATTTATGAGTTAAATTTGGATGAGTTGTTTTGTTATTTTGTCCGAGTTTGTTAGTAGTGTATTCGGATAGGGTCTATGGACTTATGTTAGTCCAAGTTTGTATTTGGTTAATCCGGAACTCATGTGTTCCAGATTTAGTCCTTGTATATATAGTTGAATGATGTGCAATGACTATGAGACTTTTTAGGAAACCTTTCTGTGCAAGCTAACTTTATAGAGAGAGAAACAGACCTTAACAACTGTATGTGTTCATTGTGTGTGATTGACGGTTGTATAATCTGTGAATACTAAGTGTATTCATATATTGGTTTCATCACTATTCTTCTACACCCTCTGTCTAGCGACCTATGCAGCGGTACGTTTCACGTGGTGGATTCTGCAGATCATGTGTGTTGAGCGAAAGATCTGTATTTGTGTGTTCGAGGTACGTAGGCGACCTTATAGATGATATTGCAAACTGTTACTTTTTGAGTGACATGGCATGCCTCTATTTATTTAAAGCAGAACTCTATTTGTTCAAAGTTCTGTTTACTAGACGTCGACCTTGGTGAAGTAATGAAACCTCTGTTTGGTTGAAGGTCTATTTTACATTTTGAAACTTCTGTTTACTGTGAACAGAGGTCAGGATGTAACATAGTGGTTGGTATATCTATTGACAATAGATGGATGAAAACATATGTTTAAAACCACTGTTGGGTTAAAAACAGTGTTTTGAGGGGAAAATAGAGGTTACTTTTTGCAAACAATGTTTTGACTTTGGTCTAACAATCTTTTGAATCACTGGAATAGTGGTTTACTCTTTTAAAATAGAGTTTTTGTTATTGAACAAACTTTTTGATGATTTTAAACAAAAATTTGGAATTTTCAAAACAACATATTAATGTTTTATTGACAGGATTGAAAGTTTTATTTCATTCTATATTTATCATCCCAATTCTAGAGATCAAACTTTCAAAAGTAGATGTATCTAGATTTTTTTGTAAAAACATCTACTAGTTGATCTTTAGTGGGGACATGTTGGATAAAGATTAAACCCTTATCATAATAGTCTCTTACAAAGTGATAACGAATGTCAATGTGCTTTGTTTTAGAATGAGACACAAGTTTTTTGATGATTTTTCGGCTGCTTGACTATCCAATTTTATTGGTGTCTTTAGAGCAGTTATACCAAAATCAAGTAGTTAATGTTGAAGCCATAACAATTGGGTCATGTTGCTTGCAACAACTATATACTCTGCCTCTCCTGTAGAGTTTGAGACCGTTGCCTACTTTTTGCTTTGCCAAGAGACCAAGGCATTGCCAAGGAATTGGCACCCTCCTGATATGGATGTCCTTGTTGAGTGGCAACCAGCAAAATCATTACCTCAATATCCTGAAAGCTTAATTTTTTCATTAGCAAGATACTAGATACTAAGTGTAGGTGCACCTTTAAGGTATTTGAATATCCTTTTTACAACAATTAAATGAGACTTTCTAGGTGATGTTTGGTATCTAGCATAGACACAAGTTGCAAACATAATATCAGGTCTTGATGCAGTTAAATACAACAAGGGCCCAGTCATGCATCTGTAGAGAGCCAAATATACCAAGTCATCTTTTTCATCAGAAATGAATGGCTTGCTTGTACACACGGGAGTGCTGCATGGTTTACAATCCTTTATGTCAACTTTCTTCAAAATGGTTTTAACATATTTATTCTGATGAATGAAGTTCCATTTTCTTGTTGTTACTTGTAATCCAAGAAATCATTGTAGCTCACCCATTGCACTCATTTCAAATTGTGATATCATCAATTTAATTTTTTGAATTCATCACACATTTTGTCACATGTGGATCCAAAAATGATATCATCCACGTAGATCTTAATTATTAACAAATCTTTCCCTTTTCATTTTAGAAACAAATTTTACCTCTTTTCAATTCATTGCATAAGGGAAAAGTGGATAGAGTATCATACCAGGCTCTTGGTGCTTGTTTTAGTCCATACAAGGCTTTGTTTAGCGTGTAGACATAATATGGATGGAATGTGTCTTCAAATCCTAGTGGCTGGCACACATATACTTCTTCATGAATTTTTCCATAAAGAATAGCACACATCATATCCATCTGATACACCTTGATATTGTGGTTGGCATCAAAGGCCAAGAAAAGTCTTATAGCTTCTAACCTTGCAACTGGAGCAAAGGTTTCATCATAATCTGTACCTTCTTCTTGCATGTATCCTTGAACCACAAGCCTAGCTTTGTTTTTGATAACTATGCATCTCTCATTAGTTTTATTTTTGAAGACCCATTTTGTGCCAATTGGACAAGTGCTTTGGTAATGGCACAAATTCCCACACTTTTTGTCTTTTAAACTGAAGGAGTTCTTCCTACATGTGTCGCAGCCCCGACCCCTGCCCCGGGAGGCGGGGGCCGCGACCCGTTTCACGCAGAGCGGGTGGTATCGGTGTTTATTAATTTGGCAGCAGAAATGAGACATCAGGACCGTAGTTAGGAAATATTTTATCAGAGTTAAAACACCAAACTTTTTGTAATAAATAAATGGGATAAAACCCAAGTTTCCATTACAATACATTTATAGGGATAAACCCTAGTTTATTGAAAACAAAACTCCTTTTTAATTAGGTAACTTTTATAGCCACTTTTCCAAGCCTTCAGTGCTCTCCAGCTGGCTTCTATTCGCTTCACATTAAGTTACCTGAAACGCGATTTAAAAAGGTTTTATCAGCAAGAAATACTGGCGAGTGCATCCCAGTTTAATCAAAACAGTTTTATAACTTCGTAGTATTGAGAGCGATTACAATGTTTATATCTACACGATTACTCATTTAGTACTATCAACACCTGACTTGTGGGTCATGCTACTCATTGGCTAACTCTTTGTCCAATAGTAACGGATTACAATAATGTATACAAAACCCCAACATTCCGGGTCGGAAAGATTGGGCGGGTCGGAAAGGTTGGGTCATGGGTCAAATGTAACGCCCCAAAATCACGAATTTTAATGGACTAGTATGTTTCTTTGTGTGATGACATAAAATAAATAACCAAGCTATTTAACCTAGTTAAATAGTTAGTCAAGTAACAAGAGAAAGAGACTAAATGCTATTGGTGACAAAAGAATAAACTAGAAGGATTAAAAGTGGGAAATTGAGTTTAAGTTTTCATTAACTAGAAAGTTCAGTAATGTGAGTGTGTGTTTTGGAGGTGTGTCGACACCCACAAGATGGAGAAGGAGAAACCTTCAATTCATCCCTTTATGCCCAAATTGAAGGTGGATTCAAACTAAAACTCATGCATGAACTTGAATCCTTGATCATCTAGGCTTGCTACACATGTGGTAAGTTGTAAAATTTAATTTGATGATCTTGTATGAAGTGGCTTATGATCAATCCACGAATTTATATGAAATTGAGCATGAATATGTGTTAGCATCATCATATGAAACATGTGTTATGCATAATTTTGATTTAAATTGATGTTTAAAGATGAACACCCACTAGTTGGGTGATGAAGATGACATGGGTGTTTCACTATGTCTAAGTCTTGTTAAATTCTTGATATATTATGTAAATATGATGAGCTCTTGCAAGTTAGATTGAATATGGTATGAAGTTAATTTGATGTTTTGTTGTGTTGATAATTGAAAGTGAGAACCTATAATATTATGCATGAGTTAGTTGTACATTGTGCTTAGAAACTAGTACGCACACCAAGTGTATAATGAAATGTCTAAGTGAAGTTAGGATGTAAGATTTTATGAAATGGCTTGACATAAATGAATGAAATATGATAATGATGTAATCAGTAGCTTACTAACTTGAAGAATGTGCTTTAGATGGAACTCGTAGAAGAATTCGGGTTGAATGTATGTGTTGGTCAAGACTATGCATTAAGGGCTTGTACATTGTGCTTAATATCACTAGGTGATCATGTGATTGTAAGCACATTTGCATCGTGAGTAGGAGATGTATGTAGTGTCATTTGTATAGCATATTATGATGTTATGGATATATGAGGATAAGTCGAAAGTTCATATGATAAACCGTTGACTTCTTAAAGTCAACTAAGCATAGGAAGCGTGATTTGACTTGTTGTCGTAAAGGTAGGATTATAGAAAGTCGTATGGTACATGTTATATCAATACGCATTACATGGAATGACATGATGAATTACATGAGTTTGAAAGGATGTGAATTTGGGTATATGTCGTATGCTTGTTAGGATTGACTAATGAAAGTCAAATGTGAAATATGCAATTGATATGATCGTTAACATGTACAATTGGGTATGCTAACAAGAAAGTGATTTCGATAACATGAAAGTATAGGGAACATGTCGAGATGGACTCAAGCACGAAAGGCTAACAGGTCAAGAGGAGGCAAGGAAGCGGGTGCGAACAAGGATGCATAAGTTAAGTGATTTCCGGAATCACTTCTTAATTTGTTTAAGTAAAGTTAAGTACTAGTTATTTATGTATGATAATTCAAATCAAGTAGGGTTTTACACAGAATGGAAATGTTAGGATCCGGGTCAAAATGATAAGTGTATTAAAGGTTTGGTTATATAAAAGCGATGAATTTCGCTAAGTAAACCAAACGGTCAAAATGAGATTTTATTGTATGCCGGAATGGTTGCATAAGTAATGACTTCGGTATAACACCCGGGTAATGGGTAGGATTGTATATAAGCGCGCTAACCGAGAAACGAAGACGCGGGTTAATAGTCTAAAGACTCGGTTATGAGTTATGGTTAAATGGACAAACCATTTCGCATATGGGAATTGTACTAACAAAGTTCAATTACGTATAATTGAATGAGTTTAACGCATGCCGGTATCGGGTGTATAAACCCCATGTACGGAACTCCGGATAATGTAAAACTTTCATAGTTATCATGTTCATGTGAGTTTTGTGTATAAAGTATAAACAAATGAGTTGTTTGATAAAAACATAAACGGGTCGAATAATTCATAAATGAATATTAAGTAAAACATTTATAAGATAAGAATTTCCTTAATCCAGGTGTTGGATTTCGAGTCCATATGGTCAAGGACCAAATTACGATCATGTGGGAAGAAACGGATCGTAAAACGGACAAGAAATGAGAAAGTTATGACCATATTTGTAAAAATTTGTTAAGCTGAAAGTTGCAGCTCTTAACCAGGCGCAAGGTTGCCCCCCCCCCCAGGCACAACGTTACGCCCCTGACTGATGTCACCTGTATTGCGCCAGAATTAACACAAGGTTGTGCCAGATTGGTTTCTTCTTGCGCCAATCACTGGTTCTTTCATATTTTTAACATTCTTCAACTCCAAACTTGTGTGAAGGCTATCTAACTACGTTATATGCATTATATAACTATATGTATGTATGTAAGCATGTACGTATGTAGGATCGAGGTTTTGACCTAATGAGTCGATCAGAAGAGTTCTAATCCAAATTAAAGGCGGAATTTAATGATTCGGACATGGTTCCTGCTTGTTTAACACTAGAAATCACTTTAACTGTCGTTTAGATTGATTTGAAAGTGATTACAGATCGTTCGACACTTCGGCAGCACCTCGACTCCAGAAATAGAATGTTACAAATAAAGAACCAAGCTCACCTATTTATAGTGGAAGCCAGATCGCATGAAATCATCATGCCAGGTCGTGCGACCTGCTCACTTCGTACGAACTGGATTAACCAGTTCGTGCAACCTGGTCAAATAACTATAAAACTCTATTTTCTAGCCTACCAAGCTCTGGTCTATCCAATCTAGTTTACATGACTCGATACAAGACATAAGATGAAGTCAACAGACATATGCAACAACAGACTCCCCCTTGGATGTTGAGGAGTCTTCAGTGTATTAAGTCTTCAGTCTTGATCGGTCTTCTCGCTCTCTTTCCAAAATGTCTTACACTGTAAGCATCCTTCAATCTCTCTCTTTCACTTCCAGAATCTGAGTCTGGCTCTTTCAATCTTCAAACTCCCCTTTGCTCAGGCTTAAGTTGTTCCGGGATCGCAATCTGACATGGCTTTCATTCCAAGATCGTATCCTGGCTCAAACTCTGCTCAGGCTTAGACACGGGGATCTTCACAGGTTCAGAAACGTTTCCTGGCTCTCCGTAGCAACAGGATCTGGAACCTGGCTTTAATCTGCACATACTCTACCACTTGTAAGATAGACAATTTTGACATTAATAAACTCTGCTGAACCACTTGTTTTCAAAACACTCAAATTTGGTTTCAAATTAATGAACCATTTAATCATTTCAAAATCATTTCTCATTACACACAAACTCTCCCAATCCACTGTCGTTCATTATGTTTAGCACTCGGAATTTTGAAAATCAGCTTTTCAACATCAGTAGTCGAAAATAAGATGAAATAAAATCTTTTTGATTTTTCAAAATTTTATGCTAAAACACACTTAAACTCTTTTTTGGATTTTGGGAAATAAACTATATACAGACATCTTTTTGTGAGTTTGTGTGAGAGGATCATACCAGTTTATAACAAATCACTAGTACCGTTGAGCTTTAAACACTTTAAGTTCTAAACGATTCACTTAGATTGTTGGTATACTGATCCACTTAAATTTTCACAAAAAGTTCAATTGATTCGAGATACGGATTAGTGTTTTAAGGACTTAAACTTATTCGCGTGTCCCACCTCAGAATATACTCCCGTATCCAGACTCCTATATTCAGTCTTACAGGTGAATGTACACTAATGATATCTATAAACGGGTAATGCGAGACCATGAGAGCTCAGGCTAGAACTTCCGTTCAATCAGAGAGATAATGGCTCGACTTTTCGGTGTGTCCCGTTTGGGGATCTTTTCTTCAACAGCACATGATTAGCATTTTTCAATGTTTCATCATTTTTTATGCTGAGGGTGAGCTTTAAGATTAAAGCAATGTAAAGTATTATACGAGGACTAGGCTATTGCTCCCGCAAAATCATAAGTCCTGGTATAATACCCCAGATATCATCACGCACAAAGACCTAGTATGTCAGAAATAGAAAGCCCTTCAAACAAGATTTCAGGGGTTACCTATATGTCCGAGAGATGTTCCCCACGAAATAAGTAAGTGTTTGATATTTAGGTTTATATCTCGAAAACAATCTACTAAGCGTGCGAAAACCTACTGGCATATCATTAGTAAGACCGTTTATCGCATTTTAATTTTCCAATTCTTTAGCGTACTGTGATTGTCTACTGATGTACTATCATTTCCTCTTTTTTCACAACAAAACTCATTTTGTTTTTTCAATGTTTTTGGTTTTTAGATTTTATCATGTTTTTGAATCTTTCAAATTTTCAAAATTTCTAAATTTTTTACTCCCCCTAAAATCAAAAATATGTTTCAATTTTTGATTTTTCGGGAAAATTTGAAACGTGAAAGCAATAAACTGTACAAATAAAGTGACAAACTGATGTGAATTGCTTCAATTCTCCATCCACTTGGCTTAAACAATCAGAACTGCCCCTGACAACAAACTATTTTCCCATTATGATTTCAAAAACACTTAAGTTTGTTTTAATCAAAATAGTTTTTCCGGAAAAATTAGTTTTGTTGATTTCACATATCATGGGGTTTATTCATCATTTTGTTCTTTCAACCACTTGTAAAATCTAACACTTGTAAGTTTTTCACAAAAAACATTTTTCAAGAATGATGCCGATTCAAGCTCCATGATTACCAACTTGGGAGCTCCGGCAAGTCAGGATTTTACTTTTTAAAGAATCTCACCCATGCCTGATCAATCATGGGTGAACCATCCTCATTCGGTTTAACAATTTTCGATTCGTAAAATTCTTTCACTCCCTTTACCTTACCATCTGCCATCTTACCAAAAATATGTAACACTTTACCATTAAATGCTTTTTCAGCATCAAATTCTTTCTTATCAGAGAAGAATTGATCTGAAATCTCAATCTTACCAATTGATTTCAAGTTTCCGTTTGACAATGGTGGAAAATTTTTATCATCCATTGTTGGAACGGAATTCTCATCATTTAGCACAACAGATGACTCCTCTGACTTTAAGGAGTCAGATTCATTGCCAGAAACAACCTCTGAGTTCTTGACAATCCATTTTTGTTTGTTTAAATTGGCTCTTCTTTTGTAAAAATGTTTCGAACTTTCACCCACTTCAAAAGTCGAATTTTTGAACTCTTTAAATTTTTCTGTTGGTTGTTCTTTTTTATCAACACATTTTTCTTTCAATTTAGAGTTGGAAGAAACTCCCTGTTTTGTGTTGGTGGACTTTGGGCAATTCCAAGCAATATGTCCAACCTCTTGGCATTTGAAACAGGTTCTTCTTTCAACTCTCAGTTTAGATTCTTTCAACATATTCTTTTGCTTTTCGGCGAGAAACTCCTTGTTTGATTGTTTCCAGAAAGGTTTCTCCTTCTCCTCTTCAGAACTTGCTCTTGAAACAAATATAGTTTTTGGTTTAAAAATTTTCTCATTTTTATGATTTTCTGGTGGAATAAAACCTAAACCTTTCTTTTTGAAATTACTATTATGGTTTGGTTTCTTTCGATAACCCAAATCAGAACTGTAACCCTTTTTCTTGTTCAATCTTTGTTGAACTCTTGAAGTGCATTTTTTAGGTTTTTCAGTAAGATTTACATCTTTTATTTCAGAAATATTAATTTCTGTTAATTTGAAAACCTTGTTAATCATTTCAGTTTTAACACCTCTTATTGGAAATTCTTCATCAGAATATAATTTGTCGGAATCATTCAAAGTATATGCTACTTTAAATGTTTCGTCATTCAAATTATTTTGTGACATCAGAAAATCTTTATTGTAAACCCTTTTAACCGATGATTTCGAACTTCTGTCTGATGAACTCGAATTTTCAGTTTTAGACTCTGACTTTGACTCTTCATCTTTATCCAACACCTGATCGACCACTTTCTTAATTAACTCGGACTCATGATCAGTGTCAGACGCTGTGAAGGTGACATCAATATCATCTGGCAATCCATCGATAGACTCGGATTTCAGATTCAGATTGAGCGCTTCAGCCACCTTTTCAAAGTCTCGGGGGGTATAGCCATCCCACATTGGATTTGGGACTCTGTTATACTTCAAACCAGTTTTCTTACCAGAATTTTCTTCAACATCTGCAAACTTATGACCTGCCACGGCAGGATAGATGCGATCAATAACATACTCTGAACTTTGATAACTTCGAAGTAAATTGTTCACTCTTTCGGTTTCAATCTTCATTGCTGCCAATTCTTGTTTCAGTTCAGCATTCATCTCAATATATCCGTTGATTGCAGTTTGCTTTTGAATAACTGTTGCTTTCAGAAGATTTTTCATCTGAATATCTTCATCACAAGCTCCTTTGTACAAGTTCACTTTGCTGCTTAGGAGATCATATGATTCCTTTATGCTTCTCACATTATGCAATAAGTTCTCTTTGAGCTTTTCCAATTCAACCAACTTTATATCTTTCTCAGCACAATCTTTGCAAGATACTAAACACTTTGCACAAGGTTTTTCAACCTCTACAATCTTTTCAACTTCAACTATTTTTTCAACTTCGACGATTTTTTCAACTATTTTCTCCACCACCTTTTCAATCACAATCGATTCTTTATCAAATTCCATCTTTACTTCATTCTCTTCAACCTCGACCTTCTCTCTTGGTTTTTCTTCAACTTTTTCCTTATCAGCTTCCATCTGAACTTTAGTCTGTTCTTCAGCAACCCTTCTTGCTTCCATTTCTCTCTTCAGTCTAGCAGCCTTTTTCTCTTTCAAAATCTCGATTTTATCTGCAAAAAACAAATTAAAACTATAAGAATCCAATTGTTTTCTAGCTTTATTGATATACTCTTCTTCATCATCAGTGTCTTCATCACTTCCTGAAGATTTAAAAATCGGTTGTCTTCTAGAATGGTTCTTAGATTTGACTGATTCTTCTCCTGAGGTTGAGTCTTCAAAGATTCGAGCAATAAATGCTTTAGAAACTGAAGGTCTAGAAGGATCATAATCGTCCCAATTGAAATCTTTTGGAATCCTTTCATCTTCTTGATCTATCAGACCATAACAAGCTCTCTTCTTTCCATCTTCAATTTGAATAGTATTTGAGTGTGAAGATTGTTGTTGATATGGTTGTTGAGCAACCTGATGATAAATTGCTTTTCGATGATAATCGTTGTTTCCAAAAGGATCTTGTCTTCCGGTTGATTCTCTGTTTGTACACTCTCATTTAAAATGCCCTTTTTCTCTGCAACGAAAACAAGTAACCATCGATTTGTCAAAACCTAGTTGAGATGTAGCAGCTTCACGAAGATCATCTCTTCCGGTAATCTGTTTGAACTTTTTTGCTCTTCTCAAAACACTAGCTAAACACCACTTGATGTCCATCAACTCAAGTTCCTCAGAATCAATCTAGTCATAATCCTCTTTAGTGAGCATCAGATTGCCGATTCGTCCAGCAACCAAGCTTTCATACGACTCTAGCACAGTGTCAAGAGATGCCATGTGTTGCTTCGCAATATCTGGAGAGAAATTTTGACCATTTTGAATGTTTAATGTAAAATTGCATTGCAATACTTGACCTGTAGTATTTGTTGAATTTTGTTGTTGAGAACTCGGTGTTGAGAAATTTGGTTCAAAATTTGAATAAGACAAAGGAAATCCACTGTTCAGATTTGTATTGCTTGCATTTGTTCCGGAAGTACCATCAGCACTAAATGCAGTTTGAATCTTCGGACTCTGAGTGGTCTCAACTTTGCTTCCTCGATAGTATAGACTAACATCTTGTTGAGCACTTGGTCTCATTGTAGCAGTTTTTTTCATTGCTAGCTCATGTTCTTCCAACTTCTGGATAAACTTACACAAATTCATATCTTCAAATTGTCGGTTATGCTTTAAAATCAACAGATATGTTCCCCATTCATTTTGTGGTAACGCATCAGCTAGCTTATCAACCCATTCTTCATCTTCTTTCTTGATGTCTAATCTTTTCATTTCCATGACTAGATGACAATATCTCTCGATAATCTTCCTAGTTGTCTCACCTTCAAAAGCTGTAAACATATCAAATGATTTTTTTAGTAATGCACGTTTATTTTTTATCATATCAGCACTTCCCTTAAACTTTTTAATCAACGCTAACCAAATTGATCTAGCAGTTCCCTCATGTTGAAGCAAAACGAAAATATCTTCTTTTACCGCTTGTTGGAGAATGCTAATCATCATTTTTTCACTGGTGTATCTTAATTTTTCTTCCGGTGTAAATTGACTTAATGATTTTTCATTTTCAAGATCATCTTTCGGTTTAGTGTAATTTTTCTCTAACGAAACCCATGCATCAAACTTATTAGCTTGCACCCAGTTTTCAAAACGATCTTGCCATCCTTTAAAGTCCTCAATGTACAAAAGCTTTGGAGGCTTTTGGAAAGTTCCCGTTTCATTTTCTATACCAACAGTCTCGGAAACTGTAACTGGAGCAGCTGAGGCAGTAGCAAACGCGTTGTAAAACTCGTTATCCATGTTTTGATGCGAAAGATTTCACAAACACAATGTTCAAGCGAGATGGAGTTTCACACGATCTGATACAAACGAACTGGTTCAAACGAACTAGAAATGTTTCACACGACCTGGTAAACTTTCAAGTGAACTGATCACACTTCGTGCGAACTGAGGACCTTTCAAACGACCTGAACTGGTTTTTACTCAAACCGTGCGAACTGGAGGTCACTTTGCATGACCTGGGGTTAAACTCAAACGACCTGAAGAACTTCGTGCGAACTAGATGATCTCCAAACGACCTGACAAGGTTTTCACTCAAACCATGCGAACTGAGGTCAATTTCACACGAACTGATCCAAACCAAGCGACCTGGTTAACATTTTCATGCGATCTGATGATTTGTCGAACGATCTGAGATGAATTTCACACGATTTGGTCAATTTTATCAAGTTTAAGTTGAATTAGGTCCTGATTTTTTCAAGGATTGATTAAAACTAAGTTTTACGTGTTATATGCGAAATTCAGGTCATTTTAACCGTGAAATCTTTCTGATTTGATGAAAACGTGTAGAAGAATGAGTAGAAGTGAGAAGAAATCAGATTTTAACAATGAAAACAAGCTGAAATGGTAAGAACTCTTCCTCCTGAGCTCTGATACCACTTGTAGGATCGAGGTTTTGACCTAATGAGTCGATCAGAAGAGTTCTAATCCAAATTAAAGGAGGAATTCAATGATTCGGACATGATTGTAGCTTGTTTAACACTAGAAATCACTTTAACTGTCGTTTAGATTGATTTGAAAGTGATTACAGATCGTTCGACACTTCGGCAGCACCACGACTCCGGAAACAGAATGTTACAAATGAAGAACCAAGCTCACCTATTTATAGTGGAAGCCAGATCGCATGAAATCATCATGCCAGGTCGTGCGACCTGCTCACTTCGTACGAACTGGATTAACCAGTTCGTGCGACCTGGTCAAACAACTATAAAACTCTATTTTCTAGCCTATCGAGCTCTGGTCTATCCAATCTAGTTTACATGACTCGATACAAGACATAAGATGAAGTCAACAGACATATGCATCAACAACGTATAGATGTGTTTATGTTTGCATGTATCTTTTCGGGTGTATGTAAATAGATGTATGAGTATACATATATGAACGTATGTACGTACGTATTAAATGGGATTGAATGTACATAAAGGAATAAAGCTTGTATATATTCATGTAGGTATGTATGTGTGTATGAATATACGTGTGAATGTACGTATGCACGAAGTAGGATTTATCGCCCATGAAAGAATAGGGCATGTATGTATGCATAGTTTCAATACGTTTGAGTATTGACGTTACTAATAGTGTGCCTTGAGATTGAAATGTAATACAGGTACATTATTGAAGTCTCACCAAGAATTAGACACCCAGATGAAATGCGTGAATTTAGAAAGATATTGGAATGGAAAGTATATATAGGAGGATAGAACGTAACGAGACTCCATAATTATGAATCTTTATATATAATATGTGCTAATGTTACGAATGCATGTGGTGAGTGCAGGTTGTACATAAATTTGGATCAATATTATGAAGAGTAAGTGATTGAAGATCGAGTTAATGAGACATGGATTGTACAGAATGGGTGGTCATGTAATCTGTATTAGTATGTTATAATCGGCATATTAATGAAAGGTAAACGATGTAGTTCCTTACATAAAGATGTTTTTAAATGATTTTCAAGTATAAAGGAACATTTTAAGAAAAAAAATTATGGTACGCATTTCCGTTGCGTCTTTTTTATCAAAACGTTTTAGGGTCTTACAAACGGGTTTAGCAAAACTCGAAACAGGTTGGGTTGGGTTAAGCAATTTAAGTAGTAAGTGGTTCATCCAAAATCGTAAAACAAAAAAATTAATTGATTGTTGATAGTAAGAACTCATATGAAGTTTTACATCTACTTTGCCTAATTTCACAATATTTTCATTCTAACATTTTGTCATTGATCCTATACTTCGATGCAGTGCACTGGTCTGGGGTTCTAGTGCAAAACACAAGCCACAAAGAGTTGGCAAGGTAAGCTACATGTTGCAGGCTTATTTTCATATCCTTATAAAATACACACTGGTTTGAGTCAAAACATGTCATTTGATTTTTAATATTTTTGATTGTCAGGAACACGAGCTTGAAGATGAAGATGTTGTGCAGATCATAAAGAAAGTTTAAAAATAAAACAACTAAATCTCCTACTCCGTTTTTGAGTTTTATGTTACCGGTGTACTGAACAAGTAAGGTTGGTTTAGCAGTGGGTCTAAAACATTAGGACAAAGAAATCATAAATTAAGCAGATATATGTATGAGTGTTTCAGTATATTGATTTACAACTTGTCTATTTATATTTGTAAAAAAAAAAACCAACCCTGACCCGACCCGACCCGAAACTCGTTGTGACCCAGACCGTTCCGACCCGGACCCGTTCTGACCCGGACCCGTTTTGACCGAATCAAAACAACCCTTTTTTATATTTGTCCCGTTTTGACCCATAACCCGACCCGACCCGTTTGCCAGGTCTACCGCATTGAGGTATAAAAAAAGTTGAATTGTATAGTGGAATCTGTCATTATCTTAAGCTGAAAGATGAAGACGCTTCGTAACAAAGAAATTGAGGTGGTGAAGGCGAAATGAAAGTATCAACATGGAAATGACAGTAGGTGGTGGGAGACGATAGAGAAAGGATAATCAAGTGTTATTTCTTTATGTTTCAACTTTCAAGTATAATGTGACTTCGGACGTAATAAGCAATCGAAAATGTTATTGTTTCATTCAATAAAGAAAATATTTTTATAATATTGAAAGACATTACAAACCCTATTTTTGGTTAAAAGTTAAAAGAAATGTAACATTTTAGTAGCTATACCTTTAAATCATACATATGAAAGCTTCACAACCTTAACGTTGGAGCTTCTCCATGCAATATGGTGTTTCATTAACCATATCAGTTGGAAGTTGGAACCATATTAAAGATGTAGGTAGTGGATTATTAATTATACCACTTATTGAAAATTTAGTTTTATACGAAATTGAACACGATCGAAACTCAAAAGTCATCTCACGCATGTCAAATAAGAACTTTTGTTTTGTAAATTCATACTTTAAAGTTCTAAATGTACATGTTATATTCAGTTTACTAAGTAAATATGTTTTAAATATGCAAGATTAGTCTCAAACTTTTAAGTTTTAGCCTTAGGAATACCCTTATAGTTTTTAGTTTATTATATAAAACACACTTTAAAAAACTAAAAATTATATTTTTGGGATAAACATGTCGACCTGCAAAACCGTCAGATTGACACAAACCCATCTAGTTTTGGATAAACGTTTAAATGAATTTATACTGAAAATAGGACTGTTCAAAAAGCTCGCGCCTCGGAGCTCGCTCGGATTTAGCTTGGAAAAAGCTCGCTCGATATGGCTCGGTTTGAAAGTGAGCCGAGCCGGCTCGGCTCGGTTAGAAAGTGAGCCTAGCTAGGCTCGGCTCGTGACGAGCCAAATTGGCTCGGTTTGGCTCGCTTGGTAGCTCGTCTCGGCTTAGCTCGAATTATTTTACTTATAATATATTTTATTTTTATATACATATAATATATTACAAAAAAAGTGATTATTATTTACATGTATTTAGGCTTGTAGTTTGATATATATGACATATTTAAAGGTTGATTGTCGTGCTAATAAACAAATATTGTATTTACTTGAAATATAAAACTTATTTTGCGTTGTTGAACGTGATTTTGGCTTATAATGTATTAGGTTGAACTTATTTTGAATATGTTCTTTTAAAGTATTGAATAATATTTTATAATACTGAATTTTAAGAGCTATGTATTAATTTTTATTTTTAAAATCGAGCCAAACCAACCCGAATCAAGCCAGCTCGGTTTAAAACCAAGTCGAGCCCGAGCTTACATTTTCACCTCAGTTACAAATCCGAGCCGAGCCAAGCCAGCTCGGTTTATAATCAAGCCGAGCCCGAGCTTGCCCTAGCTCGGCTCGGCTCATGAACAACCCTAACTGAAAATGTCGTGAACTCTTTTAGACTAAACTCAAAAACATGAGTTAATTTTGTTTAGATTCATGTCGTATTAGAGATATACACCCTAGTATTGATTATCTTTAATCGAACCATATCAAGTAAAATTCAATTCCCTCTTTGACACCCTATAGTTCTGTAGATGTCGTCAAATTATTGGTTTAAACAGATTAGGAGAGTTAAAAGAAGAAAAAGAAAAAAAAAGCAATAGTAAACCCAATTTGGAAGGAGGACCGTTGAAAATAGCTTTTGTTTGAATATAGCTATATATTGTGCGATAGGAGGTTCCCAACTAAACTAAAGGGGAAATTTTACAGTGTAGCAGTTAGGCTATGCTTTATGGAACAGACTGTTGGGCTATCAAAAAGACACAAGCGCGTAAGATGGAGGTAGCAGAGATGAGGATGCTGAGGTGGATGTGTGGACACACGAGGTTAGATCGGATAAGAAACGAGGTTTTTAGGGAAAGATTGGGAGTGGCTAGTATATCGGAGAAGGTCAAGGAGGGGAGATTGAGATGGTTTGGGCATGTGAAGCGGAGAGAAACAACGGCACCAGTTAGAGTAGTGGAAACTCTTAGTGTGGAGGGGAGGAGAGGAAGAGGCAGACCCAAACTGACATGGGATGAGCAGATTAGGCATGATTTACTAGAGTTGCATCTTTCTGAGGACATGGTCCAAGATAGGACTTCGTGGAGGCGTAGGATTAGGGTTAACGACTTCTAGAGGATATTGCATTAAGGTTTTAGGTGTATTTCAGGGACGTATGTTTTTCTTATTCTTTAAGGGACTCTTCCAGTGATTGTCTTCTTGTGTTTTTGCCCAAATGATGTTGTATGCTATTATTCATGATTTACATTGCATTGTGCTGGTAAAGATAACTTCTTATTTCTATTTTTTTTGACTTGGTGTGTTGGCATGATGTTCGTTTTCGAGCCGAGGGTCTCTCTGGAAGCAGCCTCTCTATCCCTGTGGATAGAGGCAAGGTCTGTCTACATCCCACCCTCCCCAGACCCTATAAGTAGCTTTGCTATTTGTGGGATTTTACTGGGTATGATTGATTGATTGATTGATTGATTCAAACAATTCTGTTTAGTTATTCATATCATCGATTCTATCACAAAAGTACTTTCTGGATTCTTTAGTTAAAATAACCTTAAAAACTACTAAACATGTAGCGATTATGTGTTAGTGTAACCATACCTTAATTTAGTTCATACCTACCTACGTTGTTGCATAATTTGATTCATAACAACTGCTCAAAGGATGCACTAAACACTATCCTAAGCTCCCCCACCAGGGGCGCAACATAGTGGGGAGGGGCGGCCGACTCCTCAAACTTTTCGCTCAGTAATAGAGAGTATATAGTTTTCGTAAAGAAATTTTTGGGTATACACGTTTTCGACCCCTCGGTTTTATAAAATTTTTTGTGTATATACGTTTTCGACCCGCCGATCAGAAATCTCAAGTTTCTCAACTGTCCCCCACCACCCCACACTCTACTAGAAGAATCTTGTCCTGGTGACGTGTTCCCATTATTAATGGCCGATAAACGTAGAATAACTTAACTGACATTATATATGCCGAATTTTACTTGATTGAAGCAAAAAAGAGATCCTTTGGAAAGTCTGTAAATCGATTACTGGTTTCTCTTAGCAGCCTCGCAACGAAAAAAAAAAAATACTTATCTAAAAAGAATTTCTTTTTTTTTTTTTCCTCAAGAAGGTTCTACAAAGAACACTAAGTTTTACTAGCACCTAAACCAAAATGAATTATTCTTTTTTTTGTCTTTAAAAATCTTTAATAAAAATGATATAATTATGTTGATCCGTCTTACATTAAAAAAAAGCTATAGAAATTGTGTGCATGTGACATTTGTATGTAACCCGTAAAAAAAATAAAAACATTTAAAAAAATTAGTTTGAATTTTTTATGTAAACAAACAAACAAACACACACATATACATTTAAAAGTAGTAATAGAAAATATGAACTACTGATTGTAAATTAAATTGATTTAGGTTTGCAGTTTTCATCTTTCGCAAGTTTTTTATTTTATGTTTCGTTCAAAATTTTGCGAGTTAACACGGCGCAACGTGCGTGTGGGGTTCAAAGTTTTCTCGTCTATTTTTTCTCTATCTAAGAAGTTCGTCGCAACACACGGGTCCTACATCGACTTAGGTATTTTTCTATGTTTTACGTTTCATCCTAAATTTTTCACATTAACACGCCGCAATGGGTGTGCGTGACTGCGTGGTTCAACGATTTTTACATTTGCTTTTCATTCGGTTTTATTTTTCTCTTTTTCTATTTATTTTGTTTTTACGAGTTTTTCGGCGTTGATCGTTGGTAGTGGTGTGGCTTTGGTTCTACTTTGCATGGTTTTATACCCTGTGCCTTAATACTAGTTGTAATAAATTACTATATGTAAGTGCATATCTCCCGGTTGCAAATTGTTAGTATGAAATTAAGAAAATATTCCTGCAGATATAGATACAATCTATGATTCGGTTTAAAAGAGACTAGTAGAACATTCACATCTTTAAGCAAATGAAGGCTACCTATCCTTCAGGTATCATATGCTAATAAGGACCCGAATTTTCATGTCGATTTTAGCCTTTACATCATTGTACAATTGAAGGCTACCTATCCTTCAGGTATCATATGCTAACAAGGACCCAAATTTTCATGTCAATTTTAGTGTTAAAAGAAGGTTTAGTCTTTCTTACAAATCCTACCATTCATCAGGATCTCGAGTAACATGTTCCGAGTTTTTAATTAGCCATGTCAAGCTTGTTTCTAAGGAGGTGGGGTTTGGGCACGGGAATCACCACGGGGAGCTGAGGTGAAGTCGGTCCGCGACAAGGAACACCCCCACCTCATTTCAGTGCGCCCGGGAGAGATTCTCTGATCTCCCCTAAACCAACTTTTTCACTTTTCAAGTATTTGAAAGATTAACGGCTATTTTATTAAAAAAATCAATTTTTTTAATTCATACCCTATAAATACATCACTTTTAAACGTAAAAAAAAGGTAAATTGGAAATTAATAATCTCACCTATCTGAATTTGACCAATAATAATCTCAAGTCAGGAATTAGCTGCTAATAATCCGACCTCGTCCAATTTTTTTGTAAAATACTCCACAGTTAAATCTAGCTAACGTCGTTATATAAAAATGGTGACATGACTGACACATGTTAAATGACTCAAATGAGATAATTTATTTCCAATGACATGCATTATTTTAATCCTTTATTGTTGACTGAGTATGAAAAGGGGCATTGACCCCAACATAACACACCAACGACCCAGCAAATTCAGGGTTCTGCGACCCAGCCGCCGTCACAAAACTTACAATCTTCAGGATTTTCCACTGGACATAATCTAAATGGGGAAAATTCAAATTCAATCGAGGTTACTCTGAGTGCATCGAAGTCCCTGCTTGTGCGAATTCCACTCTTAGTGGAGCGGTAGAAGTTTTGGCGGCAAAACCAAAATTGGCGGCTCAAGAATCCCCTGATGCACACTCGATAGCTGCTGATGGTGTCATTGCTGGAAATCGATCTCCTTCAAAACCCATAAATGGGTCTTCCAAGAGCTGCTTAAGAAACCTAAGAAGCAGAAACTTAAATGTTGGTTCAGGGGATGCAGAATTGGATGTTTTACGAGCTCCGTATGTGGCCCAGGATGCAAAGCTAAGAAGCTACGTATTTCTGTGGGCGTCTTAGGTTCTTGCCAATTCATAATTGCTTCAATTTTAGCGGGATCCACCTGGATACCACGCTCACTTACCACGTTTCCAAGAAATTGGACTTCACGGAGCCAGAACTCACATTTGGAAAATTTGGCGTAGAGCTTCTCTTGTTGCAGAAGTTTAAGGATACATCGGAGGTGTTCTTCATGATCAGCTTGGTTCTTTGAATAAATAAGTATGTCATCAATAAAGACAATGACAAACTTGTCTAGATACGGCTTACAAACGTGATTCATGAGATCCATGAATGCTGCAGGTGCATTAGTGAGCCCGAAAGGCATCACTAAGAACTCGTAGTGGCCATATCTTGTTCTGAATGCAATCTTGTGCACATCTTCGATTATGACCTTCAGCTGATGATAACCTGACCTCAAATCGATATTTGAAAAGAAACTTGCCCCTTGAAGCTGATCGAATAGATCATCAATCCTGGGCAATGGATATCGATTCTTGATTGTAACTTTGTTCAGCTCACGATAATCGATGCATAGACGCATCGAGCCATCTTTCTTCTTCACAAATAGAATAGGCGCTCCACAAGGAGATGAGCTTGGTTGAATAAAACCTTTCTCCAGTAAATCATCCATTTGTGTCCTCAATTCCTTCATTTCAGTCGGTGCCAACCGATAAGGAGCTCGTGCGACTGGTGTTGCTCCTGGAATAATATCAATTCTGAATTCCACTTGTCTGTCGGGAGGTAAACCAGGTAATTCTTCAGGAAAAACAGCTGAATATTTACAAATAACAGGAATGTCTTCTATCTTGGGTTTTGGTTCATCTATAGTAACATGTGCCATGTAAATGACACAACCTTTCTTCAAACACTTTGATGCCTTAAGCATAGATACTTGTTTAGGCAACCCATACTGCGTATCTCCCTGAATTGTAAGTGGCTCACCATAAGGTGTCTTAATGATAACTTGCTTTTTATCACAAGCAATTTGGGTTTGGTTACGCGATAACCAATCCATGCATAAGGTGGCCCAGGATGCAAAGCTGCAAAAATGTCACACCCCGATATTTCCACGTATTACCGGTGGGGAGTATCGTGACGTAGTTGATATCATCATAGTCAAATAATCACAGTTTAATGCACAGCGGAAGTCTGAGATGAAAATAGTAATACAAACCGAAACACAAAGTATAAATAAACATTATACAAACGGTTGTATGTAGATCCACAGGCGGATCTAAAACATAAAGTAAAATATTGTACGACAGACTTTAAACACTAAGAACTTGCAAGATTCTTTAATTAGTGCCCAGGAGCTTCCAGCCAATTTCGTTTAGTACCTGCCACTTAGTCTTTTTGAAAAATACGTCAGTTTACACTAGTAAATACAATTAACTAACTCTTTTGAAAACATTTATGAAAATTGATTTAAATGCACAAGGCACAAATATTCTTTTATAACTTGGCACAATATTATAAAATAATCTTGTATACAGATTTACATGTTTGTCGTACGTTCAGGGCCCGGGTTAGAAGTCGAGACAAGATTAATAGACACACCACTAGTATAAGCCCACAAGAAGTTATCCTCACGAGTGAGATACCATTTTACATACGCAACTGTCAGGTGTATGCCTACACCCCGTGCTTAAGTCGTGGCCATTTCAAATGAATGAGTCGAGGATATCTGTTGGTCCCGTTGATACAGGATCTGATCGTAGGAACAAGATGAATCGATTTCGTCTTAATGTGCGGAATCTATTATGACGAATCACAGATTTGTGCAACAGAGAATTCAACGTTTAACTGCTTGTCTATTCGTTCTATTGATTGTTCTGAAAATCACAAAGTTCCGGTAGAAGTTACAGACTATCCGTGCGTGTCAAAAGTTCTTACAAAGTTGCACCGGACCTCCTATTTATAGACAAACTCAGGAACCTAACAAGTGTTGTACGTGCGGGTGGGCTACCCGTGCGTATGGCTTACCCGTGCGTATGGCCATCCGCGCGTATGACTAATCCGTGCGGATAAGTCATCCGTGCGTATTACCATCCGTGCGTATTGCCATGCGTGCGGATGAACTTGTCCCAAACAACACTTTTACATACAAAACCTATTCCTGAGTTGTCATGCTAACTATATACATACATTCAAACAATATACATAAACACATAATACAAAATATGACTACATGCTGACGGAAGCTACAGACGTAATGTACTAACAGACTCCCCCTCGGATGTAGCTGTAGTACCTTCCAGCATAGTCTTTAATTCCGTCTGTTGCGTCTTCGTTCTCGTGCTTTCTCTCTTCTTTTCTGTGCCTTTTCCTCCAACATTCTTTTTCGCTTTTGTTTTCCCTCAGTCAACCACCAATGTCTGTAGATAGGATCTCCATCACGCTTCCGTTCCCACCTTGGAATTTTGTTTTCTTCAGATTCAATTGGTGTTTGATCTGTTGGAGGAACAATTCCCAATCTACGTTTTCCCAACTCAGCAGCTCTTTCAGCAATCTTTTTGGAACGTTGTTCACGCTTGTATACTTTTAAGAACTCATCAATCTCTAGATCTCTCCATTTTGTCTTCCAGTATCTTCCAGAGTTGATGTATTTTGCGTAACAAACATCCACAACCTTTTGATATTGCAAAGCTTGCTCTCTATCAGGTCTCTCATAGACTATCTTGTTGTAGAACAGACAATCGATATCTTTCTTTGAGCAATTGACAAGCCACATAGGATCTAACACACAGATCCTTCTAGCTTCTCCTGTGGACTTGTTATTTAAAGAGATTATTGCTTCAGCTGTAGTTTGATTGTACAACCACCCTTCAAACTCATCGTGGAAATCTTGCTCCATTACCCGTAAAGGCATATTCTTCAAACAACTTGGAGGTTTGATATCCAGAGTAATATCCTTTTCACCACTTTCTAGGATTTTGACAATGTGTTGTGGAAAATGTGGTTTCCAATCAGGATATATTTTCTCAGCTTGCAGCTTCACATAATTCCATAACCTTTGATCATGTTGTTTCACATCTAACCCATGGTAATATTCTTTGATGTTCTTTGTTTTGACCAGCTCATCTATATCCCACCATGGCAGAGTTTTGATATCAGACAAGAACTCAAAATACTGTACTCCCTGTTCTCTTCTGATTGCATAAACTTTCAAGTCTTCCAAATATCCCCATGAGAGAATATCACCCCAAGAGAGTTCTTTGTCGTGTGTAAAGAATTGAAGTGCTCTTAGTTTCTTTCTCTCTTTCGGCATGACTTTGTACCATTTCTTTCTTTCTTCTGCAAGATTTTCTCTCGGTATGGTATCTGGAATACCTTCTGCAGACACTTTCTCCACTATCTTTCTTCTAATTTCATCTACATTTCGATCTTTGAACATTTCCGTCAACGAAGGAAATGTTGCATCAATCCCAGAATAATGAAAATGAACTTCATCATCAGATGAATCTGAAGCATCTTCAACAATTACATCGTTGTAATTATCAGCTTCAAAGGCAAATCTTGGCTCAAATACATCTTCAGACGTTTCAGGAATCTCATCTTCAATATCAAATTTAAATTTACCTTCTTGCAAACCCAATTCCTCTAACATCTCTTCCCTTGTTCTTTTAAACTCAATCACTTCCTGATTTTTATCTTGTAAGAAAATGACGGTGGGATTTGTGATGAATACCTGATCCATGTGTTGTTTTCCAGAAGTAGAAGTTTCTTGATGATCATCATCTTCTTGTTCGTTGATCTGATCATTCAGAAACTCCTCAATCTTTTGTTCATCAATAGGATTCTTCACAATCAATCCTGAAGAACCTTGATCATCGTCATCATTCTTCTTATCATCATCTTTCTTATTATCATCGTCTTTCTCATCATCGTCGTCTTTCTCTTCTTCTTCCTCTGCTTCATCATCTACAAGAAGTTCTTCATCAGAATCACTAACTTCTTCACCACGAGCCTTCTTCGCTTCTTTTCTCCTTTTCATAATTTTCATTTTGTGAAGAGCTTCTTTTACGTTGAGAGGCACAGTATATGCATTACCAATAAGTATAAATTGCTTTGTCTTGAATTCTAATAGCAACACTTCTTTGGCCTTTTTCTTCTTTTGTTCAGAAACAATTCTACAAAATGATTTGATCAGAATTAATGATTTGAGAAGGCTCTCCAACTAACATGAAATCTTGATCATGTACTACTTGTTCTTGAGCAACTTGTTCTTGAGCATTTTCAGCATCAATCATTTCAGCATCAACTTGACTTGAGTAACCACCAGCTTCCTGAACATCTTCAATTATGCTTTTGTTCTTTTGGATAGCATCCTCAGCTAGTCTTCGTTCCCTCTCAAGTCTTCTTTCTTCAACTTTTCCTACTTCAATTTCATTGAAAGCAGCATGAACATCCTTTTTCAAAAAAAATTCCACAACAGAATATAACATCTTGAGTTGTTCATCTTTCATCACTTTGTCAGCTTTCATGGCTTCCATCTCCAACTTCATTGCTTTCATTTCGTTTGAAGTAGATTCACTCATTTCACTTAGAAGTTGATTGAGTGTCTGATTTACATCTTGGAGATTCTTTGTTTTCTCGTTCAATGAAGAAATTTCTGCCATAAGAGCTTCAATTAATTTACCATTATTATCACTTTCTTACTTTGTTTTCTTCATGGTGTTTTCTTCATGAAAGATTATCACCGATCTGAGTTAATCATGAGCTTTCATTATTTTATTAACTTGCTTCAATAAAAGATCACGTTCGCTTTCAGCCTTTTCTTTTTCTTTCTCAAGATCTTTGACTTTCTTTGCCAGAACTCTCGCTGCTTCATTATTGAATAAGTCATCATCAAAATTCAGATCTTCCAACGGATCTCCTGAAGCAGATGGCATATTGCCAAAGAAATCATCTGAGTCTCTTGGACGTGAGGACGATTCTGGAATCTCTATGTTTTCTGGTACTTTTGGAAACTTTGAATAAAAGACTTCAGCCTCAGTAACTTCAACGTAGTCATCGTGACTAGTCTGCTTTTCGGCTTCTGTTTCTTGTGGTTGAGGTGATTCAACATGTTGAGTATTTTTACCATCATGTTCCTTTTGAACTTGACTTTCGCCTTTTCTTGCTCGAACACTTCTTGGAATGAGACCAGCTACAACTGCTTTTCTTTTCTTGATTTGTTTCTTTGGACTCTCAGGATCATAAGTTGAATCTTCTTCATCTGACCCTTTCTTTTTCTTTGGAGACTTCTTCTTTAACTGAGCTTTTCCTTTGCCAAGAGTAAGTGGATCAAGTTCAGATTCTGATATAGTGGTTTCAGAATCATCATCACTTGATAGATCTTGAACGACTCCTTCTTGATCTTTAACACCTTGTTGATCTTTAACACCTTGAGCAGCATCCTCATTCTTCTTTAAGAAACTTTGAAGAGATTGTGATAACAATTCAACACCTTCTTGAATAACTGCTGATGGTTCCAAAACTGTTTCATCTATCAACTTGTGCTTCTGTTTTCCAGAAGACCCTGCAAAACAGATGTTTGACAAATTTATTAGAAATTTTCACAATATAAAATTCTAATTTCCTTATGACTCCCCCTTTCACAATACCCTTTTCTACATTCTTCGGAATAGAAACTGCAGGGGACGTCTTTGGAGTTCTCTTTCTCTTTCCATCTTTGATACACCACCATCTTGTATCTTTCTTATAAAACAAACTCATCTTGTCATCTTCATTATCAGAATTACTATCTTCATGTCTCCAAGCATCATTTTCTGGAGCTTCATAGTTTGGATTTGAAATTTTGCAGATCATTCTCTTTGCTCCTGGATTTGGACCTTTGATCAACCTGCTGATTGTGTCTGGTGTCATATGCCTCAACCCCAAAATGTCGTTACTTCTCTTTTCTAATCCTTCAAACTGAGCATCTATCAACATCTGGACAAATCTAGGATACATAAGAAACCTCTTGCTTCCATCCTTTACATTCTCCATCATGTGATCAAAAATTACTTGAGAGATATTGTACGGTCTGTTCAGTACAAGACAAGCAATGATATTCATGATATAATCTTGAGTTTCGTCATATCCACCTTTTCTGTGTGACAATGCATGAATAACACAGTGTGCCATGAATTTATAAGCGTGACTAAAACTTGTCTTCTGCATCCTTCCATTTACACTACCAGCAAAACCCATTCTGCACCACAATCCTTTTACAAGACGTTCAGAAACTATGGTTGGGTCACTATCATTGTCTCCTAAATTCAACACTCTCCTTATATCACCAACTGTCACTTTCATCTCCAAATCTACATCTCTTCCATTCTCATCCTTCTTAGATAGAGCAGAATAAATGGTTTTATCACTTTCTTCGTATCTTGCAGCACTCCAAAATCGTTTCACATGAGATTCATAAGCTACTGTCTTATCAGTTAGAGCCTTAGAGATTCTGCTTTCTCTTAAGAATTTCGCAACATCTTGAACTATTGTGTTTTCGGTATACATTTCATCCAATACACAATAAATATTATAAGATTTATCCCAATCCTGCAGAAATTTTATTCAATTAAGAAATAATTTTGGGATCTCAAAATATTCTGTCAAAGAAAAACTTTCTGAATGGTAAGACACTTGAATGGTTATCCGTACGTATGACTTGTTCGTGCGTATGACTTATCCATGCGGATGAGTTCTCCGTGCGGATAAGTTATCCGTGCGGACAACTTGTCTATGCCCCGTATTGCCATCCGTGCGAACAGCCTAACATTCCAATGGATTGCCATCCGTGCGTACAACATGTCATTGCCACGGATTGCCATGCGTGCGTACAGCCTGACTTTGCCACGGATTGCCATACGTGCGTACAGCATGACTTTGCCACGGATTGCCATACGTGCGTACAGCATGACTTTGCCACGGATTGCCATACGTGCGTACAGCCACAGATGAAGAACAGTTTATGAACATAAAAAAAATTTCTATGGCAAAATCTAAAATTGAACACAGATCTACACATAGGATGTTAACGCGATCAAAACCCTATGTTCAATGATGTCTAAAACATCCTATTCACAGGTTAATTTCACAAAAACCTAGCCGACACTACGTACCGTTCAAACATCAGATCTACCAGATTTTAACATGTTATAACACAAATTAAACCGGTAAAACTCTAGATCTAATCATTCTGAACAAAACCCTATGATTTATTCATGACAAAACGAACTAACACAGGCTAGATCTAAGATTAAAGCTCCGAAAGAACAGATACGCGATGAACGGATAACAAACAACGGATTATTGCAGATTTGAGTTAGAAAAACATACCTTTGCCATTGTAAATGTTGTGTAATCCAACGAAAACAAAGATCCGTGCAAAGAATTCCGAAATCAGAAAGTCAAAGTGCGAGTGAGAAAGAGTATTGTATGTGCGGATAACTTTGACTGACTCTTTGACCCTCTATTTATACTATCAACAGACGCGTATGGTCACCCTGGCGCATTGCCATCCGTGCGTATGGCTAACCGTCCGGATAAACATCCGAAAGAGGCACACTTTAACCTTTTTCATGAAAACTTTGAATTTTCTCAACTTTTGCCAGTTTTTAGAAATCCACTTAAGCTGCTTGGTTCAAATTAATGACCCAAGTTACTTAAATTGTCAACCAAGTCCAACTTAATGACCTTGGTTGACCTGAAACAAAACATACTGACTTTTGAAATTTTTGTTCAAACAAATTTCTGAAAAAAATACAAGTATCAACTTAATGAACTTGTGTTTGACATTTTCAAATACAGATTAGTTATGATTAGCTCCAAACTCATCTTCCATCCCAGAAACTTCCTGCATCTTCTATCACTTTCGAATCCGAAGATCAACTCTCCACTTTGGTTTGTCGGAAAATTAAGCAGAAAAATAAAATCTTTTTGGGATTTTAATGAATGCAAGAAGACTAGAAATGAAAATGTCACACCCCTTTCTGCGGCGGAAGCACGAGGTGTGATCATGAAAGGTTCTCATTGCATACGAAGAGTAAACATACTACATGCTCAAAAATAACTTCGAATATTACATTACCAAAAACATATGTCAAGTGTTTACAACACTAGATAACACATTGTCTTAAAAGTCACGACTTTATTTAAAGATAAACAAAGCGACATCCACGAGCATGAGTAAGACCACGCGCACATCCATCCTAGTTACCTGAAATACATGTGGGATTTGGAAAAACGTCAACATAATGTTGGTGTGAATTCATGCAGTTTTTGTATTTCACGTTTGTATACTTTGTATGAAAACATAATTTGTCTTTTGTATAAATCAAGTCTTTTGTGTACACCACGTACTCATGTATAAGTCAAATATTTCTGTATGTATCAAGTGTTAATGGGTTGCAAAGCCATTAACATGTGACACGACATAGGAAGTCACCAAACCATAGGCATTTTTCTGTAGTCGATTTACGACTGAGACACAAAAACACTGCTTGGTAAAAGAGTGGCCAAGAGTGGGGCTGCCCGGAACCCATTAGATCTAACCTTTTGTTCTGCGGTCTAAGTATGTACACGATTAATGGTGCTTATGGTACCCTATTCGTGACACGATTTCTCGTATCATTCTTGTATCCATCATACCATTTGTAAACATTGTAATATTTGTAACATGTATTTCACCCCCGAAGGTATAAAACTGAAAACGGTTAAAAGAAAAGGGGGAGCATGAACTCACAACTTTGCGTTCCTGTGCGTCGTAAACTTCACCGGATTTGCTTACTTAACGTAGTAACCTATACGCGTTTTCTTAATGTTAGTCACTAGACTTGCGTCGCACAAGTACAGTCACTCTCTTTTGTATTTGTATTGTTGTGTTAAAAATATTTCATATTTTTAACTACGTATCTTACTTATATTATTTCCTCTAAAATAAATATAAGTCTTTTGTGTTTTGCACTTCGCACCCGAATTATGTATCTTGTATTTTGTATGTGTATTTTTATGTTTATACTCCTCACGAGTATTTAGTGTATTTTTAAGTCTTAATACACTAGTACGTATAACACATACTACATACACTTAGCACATAAGTTGGTGATCAAATAATATATATTTTTCTCTCAAAAATATACATACTTGTATCCATTTTTATTCTTGAAGAAATCCTCATTTCTTATCACCAAAAATTAGGGAAACCTTGGTAATGCTTTTAAACACATTTTTAGGGAATAAGTTTCTCAAAAACTTATATTTTTCTAAGTGTAAAATCTTATAAAAATTTCAACAGAGTTTCCCCTAAAAATGGAGGTTTCCCATGTTTTCAAAACATGTGTTTATTTTCTTTTAAATCGTCAACAATTTCCTCATTCAACAATAAACAATATGCAACTAGTTAAAATAGATATAATCGCAGAAATACATGAACTTGTGGTTTTTCCAAAATAGGTAGTATCCTTCCATTATTTTTAGTGGATCTTTGTCTAGATCAACTTTGTTTCTTGAAAGTCTCGCTTTTAAAGAAGTTACATCTTTACAACTTCCGGTCAACATTTACAAAAATAGTTATTTTGTCGAAACTTTGTGTTACACAAGTGTTTGCATACTCGTGTGTTTGCTAAAATCATTCTTTTTCATGTAAGACTCGGCTTTAGAAAATATGATTTCTCGACACTCGGTCCTTTAAAAATACCACCTGTAGATCCGTAGATCTACTAGTTTTAATCACTATTTTACAAGCTAAAACACTTTTACACAAGTTCATGATTCGAGTGTGGTAGAGTTTCATCTTCTAACCCTTGTTATACTTAAACAAGCTTTATGTCATAATCCAAGATCATGACTAAAACGGGTTAAATGATGATCCGAGCTACCACAACATAGATCGGGTCCAAATAATCACACAAATCAAATACTACATGATTTACACAACATATGTGCTTTTAACCACCATTTTTAGTGCTTTTAGTAGACTTTTAAGCTTCAACTTGTATGTTTACGAGTTTTAATCGTTACAAATCATATTAACCACTTTAAAATAGTTCGTGAAGGTGATTAAAGCAACATACCACTAGCTCGAGGCTAGGGAAGAATCTATGCGAAAAACGCGTGGATAAAAGCAAAGTAGAGAGGTCCTTCGCCTTCCGTTTGCTCCAAGGTTCCTTATATGCGACCCTTAACACTTGTATGAACTTGAAATGGCAAGATCAAAGCTTGGCAATGGTTGTGTGTTCAAGGGGTGTTTGGCCGTAGCTTCTTAGAGAGAGAGAGGGAGAGTTTGTGTTGAGTTGTGAAATGTGAAATGAATGATGTGCAAGAAGATGATCTTATAGATAATTAACATGAGTATTAACCAAAGGATTTAGTGCTATCTAGATATTAGACACACTAGATTTTATAATCAACAAAAGTACAAGGGTGTCCCCCTACTTGGGGACGGTTTGCAAAAGGGGGGGGGGGTCTTGGTTCAAATCCAACTAAGTAGTTAGACATTAGTTAGGCTAATCTTGTTAAGTTTAGGGATTAACCCGGTGAGTAGTGTGTTGTGCTTTATTGCGGGTGTTAGGGTATTCAGGGACCCTAACTGGCTCAGAAAAAGATAAGTAATGTTATTAACAATATTTTCATGTTCCGGGTATAGTCCGGTTGTTCGGTTACATACCGATTCGTTAAAGTGCTAAATTGCACCTTTTAGTGTTTAATAAGTATCTTTTTGTAACACTATCGATTCTCAACACTTAGGGAAATATTCTGGATAATAAAACGACATTTCTGCAAAATATTCATATGTCTAAAGGCTGAATTATTGCTGAATTATATGAATTCTGCACTTAAAGTGCGTTTCGGGTGCTTTTTAGTGCTTAATTTTGCTTTCGCCTTGCATATATATTAAACCCTTGTATGTACTCTTGGGTTTTAATGCATTCTTGTTGTCGGACCTACACCTAGGCTCCAATTTTATTATCTGGCTGCTTTCTGCAGTTCCGTTGACACAGTGTGTCTTACCGGTGAGTTTACTAGTATTTCTGACGCAACGCTCTCGTTTATGCATAAAGCAATATTTTGTAGTATACAACGTGCATGAATTCACTTGTTTAGTACGAAATCAGACATGGCTGACAATTAAGCACATAATTGCAGTCATTAAGCAATAATTAATGTGTACGGAAATTACCGGTTTGGGCCAGTTGTCACAGTCTCCCCCCGTTAAAAGAATTTCGTCCCGAAATTCAGGCTGATCTAACTCTCGCTGGAGTCTTCTTGAATAGGTGGGGATACTTTTTCTTGAACTGGTCTTCACGTTCCCATGTGTACTTGGGTCCGTGCTTAGAGCTCCAACGTACCTTAACAAGTTTTACGCTGCTCCTCCTGGTCTTGTTGACTTTCCAGTCGGTAACCTCAACGGGTTTTTCTGTGAATCGGAGGGCTTCATCAATATGCACTTCATCCATCGGGATGATCACGCTTTCTTGTGTTGGGCTCTTCTTCAGGTTGGATACATGAAACGTATCATGTACTCCATTAAGTTCTTCCGGTAACTCCAATTTGTACGCCACGGTACCAATTCTCTTCAATATTCTGAATGGTCCGATATATCGTGGATTCAGCTTTCCACGCTTTCCAAATCTGACTACGCCCTTCCAATGTGAGACTTTTAACAACAATTTGTCTCCCACCTTGAATTCTACTGATTTTCTATTCGGATCAGCGTAGCTCTTTTGTCGTTCTCGAGCCGCCTTAATGCGCTCTCGAATCTGCGCAATCTTGTCGGTTGTCTCTTGTACAAGTTCAGGACCAACCATACGCTTATCTCCGGCATCTGCCCAACATAAGGGCGATCGGCATTTGCGGCCATACAGAGCTTCGAACGGCGCGGCTTTTATGCTCGTATGATAGCTGTTATTGTAGGAAAACTCAACTAAAGGTAGATAAGTATCCCAGCTGCCGCCTAGATCCATGACACATGCGCGAAGCATATCTTCTAACGTTTGTATAGTCCGTTCGCTCTGGCCGTCTGTTTGCGGATGGAATGCCATGCTCAGATCTAACTGAGATCCAAAGGCTTCCTGAAATGATTGCCAGATTCTTGAGACAAAGCGTCCATCTCTGTCTGAAATGAATGAGATTGGCACTCCATGACGTGCCACAATTTCTCTTAAGTATATCTCTGCAAGCTTTCCAGTGCTACCCTTCTCTCGGATTGGTAGGAAATGCGCAGACTTCGTCAATCGATCAACTATTACCCATATCATATCGTGCCCTCTCGGGGTCCTGGGTAATTTCGTTATGAAGTCCATCGAGATTTGTTCCCACTTCCATACGGGAATCTCTGGTTGTTGTAGTAGGCCGGACGGTTTCTGATATTCTGCATTAATCTTAGCACAGGTTAGGCATTTTCCAACATAGACAGCAACGTCGCTTTTGAGTCTCGGCCACCAATAGTACTCCTTCAAGTCTTGATACATTTTGTCCGATCCTGGGTGGATCGAATATCTCTATTTGTGGGCTTCATTAAGGATGACTTCTCGTATGCCACCATAGAGTGGAACCCAAATACGCTTTTTAAAGTATAAGGCTCCCTCTTCGTTTGGCACCATGTACTTCAACATACCCCGTAGGTATTCAGCTTTACGGTTCTCTTCCTTAAGGGCTTCTTGTTGTGCATCTCGAATGCGTGCAGTGAGGTTCGTTCGAATGGTCATTTCCAATGCTCGAACCCATAGGGTCTTAACCCTTTCTTTTCGGCTCAACGCGTCCGCTACAACGTTTGCCTTTCCAGGATGGTACTTAATCTCACAGTCATAATCGTTCAGCAGCTCGACCCAACGTCGCTGACGCATATTCAATTCCTTCTGATCAAATATGTGTTGTAAGCTTTTATGATCTGTGAAGATTGTACATCGAGTACCATATAAATAATGTCGCCAAATCTTTAAGGCGAATACCACTGCACCCAGCTCCAGGTCGTGAGTGGTATAATTTCTCTCGTGATCCTTCAGTTGTCTTGAAGCATAAGCGATGACTATTTGGCGTTGCATGAGCACGCAACCCAAGCGTTGTCGTGAGGCGTCGCAGTATACCACGAAGTCTTCAGTGCCTTCGGGTAATGATAGTATCGGTGCATCGCATAGCTTGCTCTTAAGTAACTGGAAGGCTTCTTCTTGTTTGTGACCCCAGTCGTACTTCTTGTCTTTCTGAGTAAGGGTCGTTAGCGGTTGAGCTATTTTTGAGAAATTCTCGATGAATCGCCGATAATAGCCCGCTAAGCCCAAAAATTGTCGAACTTCGGTTGGGGTCTTGGGAGCTTCCCAATTCTTTATTGCTTCAATCTTGGATGGGTCTACATGAATGCCATTCTCATTCACCACGTGACCAAGAAATTGTACTTCGCGAATCCAGAATTCGCATTTTGAGAACTTTGCATAAAGTTTCTCTTCCTTCAGTAGCTCCAAGATGGTTCTGAGATGTTGCTCGTGCTCTTATTTCGTTCGTGAGTAAATCAGGATATCATCGATAAACACGATCACGAATTTATCGAGATATGGTTTACATACGCGGTTCATCAGATCCATAAAGACCGCTGGCGCGTTCGTTAAACCAAACGGCATCACAAGAAATTCGTAGTGCCCATAGCGTGTTCTGAATGCAGTCTTTGGCATGCTTTCATCTTGGATTCTCAGCTGATGGTATCCAGATCGAAGATCGATCTTGGAATAGTAGCTTGATCCTTGCAGTTGATCAAACAAGTCATCAATCCTCGGTAGCGGATACCGATTCTTGATTGTTAGCTTGTTCAGTTCCCTGTAATCGATACACATCCGCAGTGATCCATCCTTCTTCTTCACGAATAATACTGGAGCTCCCCAGGGTGAGAAGCTTGGCCTTATGAATCCTTTATCCAACAACTCCTGAAGCTGTGTAGATAATTCTTGCATTTCGGATGGCGCAAGTCGATATGGAGCCTTGGCTACAGGGGCGGCTCCTGGAACCAAGTCTATGTGGAATTCGACTTGTCGTTGCGGAGGTAGTCCTGGCAGATCTTCAGGGAACACATGAGGAAATTCCTTCACCACAGGAATGTCTTCGAGTTTTGGCTCCACAGCCTTCTTATCTACAACGTGTGCTAGGAAAGCAACACATACTTTCCTTAAGCACTTCTGTGCCTTCATACAACTGATGATTCGTAGAGGCGCGTTTCGTCTTTCTCCATGTACGATGAGAGTTTCACCATTCGCTAAAGGGATGCGAATGATTTTCTCATGACAAATGACTTCAGCTTTGTTCTTGGACAACCAGTCCATCCCGACCACTACATCGAAGCTACCTAATTGAATAGGTAAGAGGTCGATGCTAAATTTTCGTTCACCAAGTTCTAGCGTGCAGCCTCTAACAACTTCGCCCGATTCAACAAGTTTACCATTGGCTAGTTCTATGGAATAAGGAATTTCTAATCTACTAGATTCTATTCCAAGTATGCGTTTAAATTCCACAGACATGAAGCTATAATCGGCGCCAGTGTCGAATAATATGGATGCAAAGTGATTGTTAATGAGGAACGTACCGTTGACCACATTAGGGTCCTCGCGTGCGTCCCTTGTTCCAATCACAAATGCTCGGGCCTGAGCATTGTTTCTCTCTGGGAAGTCCTTCATGAAATGATCTTTGCTTCCACATCTGAAGCATCCTTGGTTTCGCCCATTCTCGTTGCCAGCACCGTTTCCATTTCCACCATTGTTCCTATCATCAGCCCCATTACGATTTCCATTCCCGTTCCTCTTACTCCAGCAGTCTTCCGTGCGGTGACCCAACTTTCCATACTTGTCACACTTTGGGATGCGACAAGCTCCCTCGTGATGGTGTTTACACCGATGGCATTTGGGCAAGTTGCCCCGGTATCCCCTTGCTGGTGCGTCGTTCATAGCTGCAAGAGATTTCGCCCCTTGAGGCGGGTTAGGGTCACGCTTCTTGTTGGAACCTTTGTTGTTACGAGTTGCTTGATTCAAGTTTGCATATTTCCTTTTCTTGTCGCCAGATGACTCAGCATGCGTCTCGGCATTTTCTGTTGGGTTCAGTGATAGCTTCTTCATTTGAACACAATCTTCAGTAAGGCTGACAGCCAGAGTTACAGCCTCGGTGATTGTTTGTGGTTTGGCCGATGTCACCATGCCACGAAACTTTGAGGCCAGCCCCCAAATGTAGCGTTCAACATGCTTGAATTCGGGAGTCACCATGTAGGGAAGCACTCTGGACAGATCATGGAACCTTCGAGTATATCCATTGATGTCAGCACCTTCCATGGTCAAGTGCCAGAACTCCGTCTCCAGCCTTTGGAGTTCAGCACGAGAGCAGTACTTCTCTCTCATTCTTTCCTTCAGTTCCTCCCAAGTTAAGCCATAAGCAGCATCATCACCCAAGGTTTGGACTTGCAGGTTCCACCAAGTCAGAGCTTCATCGACAAATAACCCAGTAGCAAAGGTGACTTGTTGATCCGCGGTACACTTGCTCATGCGGAAAGTAGCTTCAGTCTTCTCCGTCCAGCACACAAATGCTACTGCACCTCCCGTGCCATCATAGTTCATCGGCTTGCAGTCGAGGAACTGCTTGAAAGTGCAGCCTTTAGCTGCATTGCCTCCAGACGAATCTCCATTCCCATTACGCCTAGCGTTGCTTGGGCCACCACTGTCTTGAGTGCGGTTCGCCTCGTAGTGGGCGATAGCAGCGTAGATCCTTTCCTCCAGTAGAGCGTTCAGCTCATCAGCAGTTCTTGGCAGTGGGGGAGGAGGAGGTTGATCGTCATTGCGAGCATTCACAGCTTTCCTGGGTGCCATGTTCTAACAGAACATAACACAACAGGGTTACACATTTGTTTGATATCGTCCTACTAGGCAGTAGTAGTATATATATTCACAGGTATATATCACATAAGTGAACATCAAACAATTATTACTCTAGCAGAGTACTTAGTAGGCTCACACTGAGGGAATTTATACGTGACAAGACTTGCTGTGGTTTCTGTGCACCGAATTCCATAATTATGTATGCATCCATAATTACGTAACTCCTTGCACAGTCCGCACAGTTCGTTTCATCCTCGTATTTCTTCCTCCAGATAGGCCATCGCTTTCAGGTAAAGTCACATATACTTGTGACATTCTACTTCTAGTACATGCAAATTATCACACATAATTGCAAGTAATTTCTAGTCAACGACAAGTGCTACTCAAGTGCACTCTAAGTCTGGTAGTGTCTTTTCTAGACTCATGTAACTAGTTTCAGGTAGTGGATGTCGCGGGACGTTTTATGCAATGAAAACTCTTTGAAAATTGTTTTCGTGAATGGATCCTAGAGATTGTAGACTAGACTCGAGAAAGAATCCTGGTTCACTACAATCGCAGCTCTGATACTAATCTGTCACACCCATTTCTGCGGCGGAAGCACGAGGTGTGATCATGAAAGGTTCTCATTGCATACGAAGAGTAAACATACTACATGCTCAAAAATAACTTCGAATATTACATTACCAAAAACATATGTCAAGTGTTTACAACACTAGATAACACATTGTCTTAAAAGTCACGACTTTATTTAAAGATAAACAAAGCGACATCCACGAGCATGAGTAAGACCACGCGCACATCCATCCTAGTTACCTGAAATACATGTGGGTTTTGAAAAAACGTCAACATAATGTTGGTGTGAATTCATGCAGTTTTTGTATTTCACGTTTGTATACTTTGTATGAAAACATAATTTGTCTTTTGTATAAATCAAGTCTTTTGTGTACACCACGTACTCATGTATAAGTCAAATATTTCTATATGTATCAAGTGTTAATGGGTTGCAAAGCCATTAACATGTGACACGACATAGGAAGTCACCAAACCATAGGCATTTTTCTGTAGTCGATTTACGACTGAGACACAAAAACACTGCTTGGTAAAAGAGTGGCCAAGAGTGGGGCTGCCCGGAACCCATTAGATCTAACCTTTTGTTCTGCGGTCTAAGTATGTACACGATTAATGGTGCTTATGGTACCCTATTCGTGACACGATTTCTCGTATCATTCTTTTATCCATCATACCATTTGTAAACATTGTAATATTTGTAACATGTATTTCACCCCCGAAGGTATAAAACTGAAAACGGTTAAAAGAAAAGGGGGAGCATGAACTCACAACTTTGCGTTCCTGTGCGTCGTAAACTTCACCGGATTTGCTTACTTAACGTCGTAACCTATACGCGTTTTCTTAACGTTAGTCACTAGACTTGCGTCGCACAAGTACAGTCACTCTCTTTTGTATTTGTATTGTTGTGTTAAAAATATTTCATATTTTTAACTACGTATCTTACTTATATTATTTCCTCTAAAATAAATATAAGTCTTTTGTGTTTTGCACTTCGCACCCGAATTATGTATCTTGTATTTTGTATGTGTATTTTTATGTTTATACTCCTCACGAGTATTTAGTGTATTTTTAAGTCTTAATACACTAGTACGTATAACACATACTACATACACTTAGCACATAAGTTGGTGATCAAATAATATATATTTTTCTCTCAAAAATATACATACTTATATCCATTTTTATTCTTGAAGAAATCCTCATTTCTTATCACCAAAAATTAGGGAAACCTTGGTAATGCTTTTAAACACATTTTTAGGGAATAAGTTTCTCAAAAACTTATATTTTTCTAAGTGTCAAATCTTATAAAAATTTCAACAGAGTTTCCCCTAAAAATGGAGGTTTCCCATGTTTTCAAAACATGTGTTTATTTTCTTTTAAATCGTCAACAATTTCCTCATTCAACAATAAACAATATGCAACTAGTTAAAATAGATATAATCGCAGAAATACATGAACTTGTGGTTTTTCCAAAATAGGTAGTATCCTTCCATTATTTTTAGTGGATCTTTGTCTAGATCAACTTTGTTTCTTGAAAGTCTCGCTTTTAAAGAAGTTACATCTTTACAACTTCCGGTCAACATTTACAAAAATAGTTATTTTGTCGAAACTTTGTGTTACACAAGTGTTTGCATACTCGTGTGTTTGCTAAAATCATTCTTTTTCATGTAAGACTCGGCTTTAGAAAATATGATTTCTCGACACTCGGTCCTTTAAAAATACCACCTGTAGATCCGTAGATCTACTAGTTTTAATCACTATTTTACAAGCTAAAACACTTTTACACAAGTTCATGATTCGAGTGTGGTAGAGTTTCATCTTCTAACCCTTGTTATACTTAAACAAGCTTTATGTCATAATCCAAGATCATGACTAAAACGGGTTAAATGATGATCCGAGCTACCACAACATAGATCGGGTCCAAATAATCACACAAATCAAATACTACATGATTTACACAACATATGTGCTTTTAACCACCATTTTTAGTGCTTTTAGTAGACTTTTAAGCTTCAACTTGTATGTTTACGAGTTTTAATCGTTACAAATCATATTAACCACTTTAAAATAGTTCGTGAAGGTGATTAAAGCAACATACCACTAGCTCGAGGCTAGGGAAGAATCTATGCGAAAAACGCGTGGATAAAAGCAAAGTAGAGAGGTCCTTCGCCTTCCGTTTGCTCCAAGGTTCCTTATATGCGACCCTTAACACTTGTATGAACTTGAAATGGCAAGATCAAAGCTTGGCAATGGTTGTGTGTTCAAGGGGTGTTTGGCCGTAGCTTCTTAGAGAGAGAGAGGGAGAGTTTGTGTTGAGTTGTGAAATGTGAAATGAATGATGTGCAAGAAGATGATCTTATAGATAATTAACATGAGTATTAACCAAAGGATTTAGTGCTATCTAGATATTAGACACACTAGATTTTATAATCAACAAAAGTACAAGGGTGTCCCCCTCCTTGGGGACGGTTTGCAAAAGGGGGGGGGGGGTCTTGGTTCAAATCCAACTAAGTAGTTAGACATTAGTTAGGCTAATCTTGTTAAGTTTAGGGATTAACCCGGTGAGTAGTGTGTTGTGCTTTATTGCGGGTGTTAGGGTATTCAGGGACCCTAACTGGCTCAGAAAAAGATAAGTAATGTTATTAACAATATTTTCATGTTCCGGGTATAGTCCGGTTGTTCGGTTACATACCGATTCGTTAAATTGCTAAATTGCACCTTTTAGTGTTTAATAAGTATCTTTTTGTAACACTATCGATTCTCAACACTTAGGGAAATATTCTGGATAATAAATTGCACCTTTTTGTAACACTTGAAATTTTATGATGTTTTTGGGTTTTTGAAATTTTCTAATGTTTTTGGCTTTTTCGAATTTTTTATTGTTTTTGTATTTTCTGAAAAAAATAAAACTACTATCTCCCCCTAAAAACAAAAACAAGTAAAAATTCGACAAACCATTGCAGATTGTTTTTCAACATCATCTACAGTGGCACCTTCATCAACGCCAACGATTTCTTCCGCATCCGACAGTAACTTCATACCATTAAGTTTCAAAAGATATTTAAAGCGTGTTTTGTCAAAAGCTTTGGTATGTATGTCAGCTTTTTGTTCATCAGTGTGGATTTTCTCTATTCGTATCAACTTCTTCTCGAAACTGTCTCGGATGAAGTGATGACGAATTTCAATGTGTTTAGTTTTAGCGTGATGAACAGGATTTTTTGTTATGTTAATTGCTGCCTCATTATCAACAAAGATAGGGGAGTTAAGAAATTGCAAACCGTAGTCTCGCATCTTTTGCTGGATCCACAAGATCTGAGAGCAGCAACTGCTAGCAGATACATATTCAGCTTCACAAGTGGATAAAGCGACAGAGGTCTGCTTCTTGCATTGCCAGGTGACCAATCGTGGTCCGAAAAACTGGCACCCCGCTGTTGTTGATTTGGCATTCACTTTGCAGCATCCGAAATCAGAATCAGAATATCCTTCGAGCATGAAGTCGCCAACTTTTGGATACCACAACCCTAGAGATGGAGTTCCTTTCAGGTAGCGTAGAATCCTTTTCACAATTACCATGTGCGAAGCTCTAGGATTTGACTGAAATCGAGCTGCGAGGCAGGTTGGGTACATAATATCCGGTCTTGATGCCGTCAAGTACATTAACGAGCCGATCATGGAACGATACAATGTTTCATCTACCTTCTCTCCGGTGAGATCAGGGTTTATCCCATGGTTCGTCGCTAATGGGGTGGACATTGGTGACATTCCTGACATCCCAAATTTCTCCAGAACGTCATGAACGTATTTTGTTTGATGTATGAAAGTTCCCTCGGGAAGTTGATCAACTTGAAGTCCCAAGAAGAACTTCATCTCACCCATTGAAGACATTTCAAACTTCTGCTTCATAACTTGTTCAAAATCTTTGCAGAGTTGTTCATTTGTAGACCCGAAAATTATGTCGTCCACGTAAATTTGGACAATCAGAAGATGCCCATCGACTTCTTTTGTGAACAGAGTGGCGTCTATCTTTCCTCGAGTGAGGTGGTTGGCTAACAGATGTTGAGATAAGGTCTCATACCAGGCTCTCGGGGCCTGATGTAAGCCGTACAACGCCTTATCAAGGAGATAAACTTTGTTTTTGTGAATTGGGTCGGTGAAGCCCGGTGGTTGCCCGACATAAACCTCCTCTTTCACTTTACCGTAGAGAAACGCCGACTTCACATCTAACTGAAAAACTTTAAATCCTTTCCATGATTCAAATGCAAGGAAGATTCTGATAGCTTCAAGTCTTGCGACAGGGGCATATACTTCGGTGAAATCTATCCCCTCCTACTGACTGAAGCCTTGGACAACGAGTCGAGCTTTGTTTCGAATGATAACTCCTCGATCATCCCTCTTGCATTTAAACACCCATTTGGTATTAATCTTCCGGTGACCATCAGGTAAATCTACTAGCTTCCACACACCTAACTTCTCGAATTGGCTTAACTCCTCCTGCATTGCATTTACCCATGAATCTTTAGTAAGTGCCTCTTTGTACGTCCTTGGTTCTATCTACGAGATAAAACAACTTAATGAGAATTCAGTTTGTAAAGGAGCAACTGTTGTGTAAAAACATGTAAGCCCTTGATCAAGCTGTCTTCGAGTGCGGATGCCTGATTGCAGTTCTCCGATTATCAGATCCTCCGGATGATAAGAAAGCGTTCTTGGCATTACTTCGCTTGAAACATCTACTTCGCTCTCCAAATTTGTGACGTTTTGATCAGCAACTTGTTCACTGACTGGAATAGTTTGATTTGAAAACTGGATTAGCTCCCCCTCAGAGTCTGAATCATCATGATCGAATATTGGTCTGTTTTCAGATTCTTGATTATTATTCTCTACCGTCTGATTTTCTTGAGCAACATCATTTTCAAAATCGTCATGTTCTCCAGCATTGCTTGGACCCGCCTCATCATCATTTGAAGCTTGTCGTTTTCGATAAGTTTCTGATGGAAACCTTTCATCTTCATACTCTCTCAGAATATCTAACTCATCAAAGAACTCCGGTTCTTCCTCCATGTTGAAAGACTCCCACAAAGTATCATAATTGAAAAGCCATGAGTCGCCCGGATTCTGTGGAGGCATTGTGTGACCTTGACATTCAACATTTTGAGCTTCAATAATCCGCTTCAGACTTGGAACAAAGACTCGTCGTAATGGACTTGCATATCCTACGAATATTCCTTCAATACTCTTCGGACCAAACTTTCCAAATGGCTCTAGAATAGTACAGGGTGACCCGAACGGTTCAAGATACTTCAAATTCGGTTTTCGATTATTGATCAACTCAAAGCATGATTTGTTGAATTTCTTGACAGTGAGAACTCTGTTGAGCGTGTAGCATGCGGCGGAAACTGCTTCTGCCAAGAAATTTATCGGTAACTTTGAATCAGCAAGCATTGTTCTGGCCGTTTCGATTAGCGTCCTGTTTTTACGTTCTGCGACTCCATTCTGTTGCGGAGTGTACGGAGCACTAAACTCATGCAAGATGCCTCTTTCATCACAATATTCTTCCATCTTGTTGTATTTGAACTCAGTACCATTATCACTTCTAATTCTTCTGATACGCCTTTGGTACAAATTTTCAATCTTTCTGAACAACCCTCTCAAACTGTCAAATGTTTCTTCTTTCGACTTTAAGAATAATACCCATGAAAATCTGGAATAATCATCAGTAACCACAAGACAATAAAGTTCTCCGGTAATACTTTTGACATTCACAGGACCAAATAAATCCATGTGAAGTCTCTCCAAAGGTCTTGAGACTGAGTTGACTTGCTTTTTGGGGTGTGACTTTTTCTTTTGCTTGCCTTTCATGCAACTAATGCACTCTTTTTCCAGATGGAAACCTTTAATGTGAACTCCCAGAACCAAATCATTATGCACCAGATGATTCATTTTTCGAAGATGAATGTGCCCCATCTTACGATGCCACAACTTTGATTCTTTCTCCGTTGCTCTCGAAACAAAACAGTGTGCCTGACCCGTTGTTGTGGTTGCTACAGTCATGTCTAGAACATACAGATCATTCACTCTAGGAGCTCTCATGATAATCCATTCTTCAGGAATAACAAAGCCTGGTTTCAAAATCAAACACTCTTTATCTGTGAAGTGAGTAGTATACATCCGGTCACAAATCTGCGAGATACTTAGCAGATTATTTTCCAGCTCAGCAATGTAGTTAACTCTTTCAAACGTGACAATCCCGTTGGATAACGTTCCTTCACCAACAATTCTACCACCTTGGTTACCAGCGAACCCTACATAACCTCCATTGATATTTCTGACATCATACAGCAGCGCTGTCTTGCCCATCATGTGCCGAGAAGCTCCACTATCCATAATCCAACGTGAAACGGATCTTGGAAGCTCCTGCACATATCAAAAGCATTTAATGATATTTTGATGCTACCCAAGCCTCTTTTGACTCGGGTAACTGGATATTAATGTGAGTTTTTGCAGTGTAAAGTGGCGGAAAGTTTTTATCATTCATTTTAAGGCTTTCAGCAGTCCAAACTTCAACCTATTTGAATAAGAAAAATTCGTCTTTTTGAGGTTGACCAGCTGGTTGATTTTTCTTCACCACATACTTCTTTTCAGAAGTCGATTTTTGTTTCTCATAAAATCCAAAGGCACATACATCTTCTTGGTTGAAGATGATGATTTTTCAATTTCAGACACCTTTGGTGAATCTACTTTCTTTTCACCAACTTTTGGCTTCCATGTTTGTTGAGGTGATGCAACCCGTTGGTAAAATTTATCATTTTTAGATGTTGAATTCTTAACAGGTTCAGTTTTGATCTTGGTGTTTTCATTTTTCAAAACATATTTCTCAATAATTAATGGAGCCTTTCCTTTCACAACATCTCTCTTGATAGAATTCTTCACAGTTTCAGTCTTAGGCTTCAAGTTGGTACACTTTCGTGCAATATGTCCAACTTGATTACATTTGAAGCAAGTTCGGGTGTCAACTACCCGACTTGAGCCTTCAGACTTAGGCTGTGAGGCCTTCTTTTCAAAGAACTCTTTGTTTGATTTTGAAAAAATTTCAGATTCCTCATCAGAAAGTGAACTTGAACTGTTCACAAACACCTTTTTCACAGCAAACTTCTTGTTCTGAACATTCTTTTTCTGATAATTCTTACCACCCTGATATTCTCCCGACCATTTATTTTGATTGTTGTTAGAAAAACGTGGTGGAATAACAGGTTTCTTAAAGTAAGCTTTATCTTTCTCAAAATTCATTTGTCTCTTTGTCTGTTTCAAACCGTCTACTTCAGACAAATCAATTTCAACCAGTTTGAAAACATTTTTCAGTTTGTTCACATTAACATTCTCCAGAGGAAGCTCAAAGTCTGAATACAACTTATCAAAACCAGACATCTTGTACATCACAAGATCCGGTTCATCATTTAAGTTGTTTTTAGATTTTGGTTTCGGAATGTAATTGTTCAGAAAACATTCTTCATCTTCAGTCGAATCACTATCCAAGACACTCTCAGCCATGCCTTTTATGATCTCAGTTTGAACACTGTCATCGGATAATGATGAAGAAAATGTCACATCAATTGATTCTGCCAGTTTTATCTCATTTGTTTCAACATCATCATTTACCAACCCTGATTGCTTCTTTGAAAAATTGTTTAGAACAGGTGGCGGAACTTGATGAAACCCCACCCCAGTTCCATCACATTATACATCTTCGCCAGCTTTGGTTTTTCCAATGGGTTTTGGAACAATGTGTTGCAAAACAAAGCTTGCAGAATTGTAACTGTTCAGTTTCAAATTAATACGCTCATTCTCAATTTTAGCTTCTTCAAATTTAAGCTTCAATTTTGCAATTTCATCAAGTTGTTGGTTGATTAACTCTTCTTTTACTCGAAGAACCCCTGATAGTTGAAGATTTTCTTTCGTTGTTTTACCATTTCTCTCATCAGAATCTTTAACCGTTCGCTTTAGCTTCTCAAAATTTTCAGAAATTTTACGATTTTCAAGAATCAACTTTTCGTTTTCTTTTCTTATTCTTTCTATGTCATTTTATCATTTTCAATTTTCTCAGTTAATTCTTTCGATCTATCATTCGAAGCTTTCAGCATTTTGTCACGGTTTAAGATTTGATTTTCAACGCTTTTGACTCTACTGGTCAACTCTTCAATCTTCTCACCACTGAGGTAAGTGATTGTACTACAAACTTTGCACTCTTTCATGCAATTTTTGCAGTCATTTTCAGATTTATCTTTCTTACCTGACTCAAGTGTACCATTTGAACTGACCTTGTTTGTTGACTCAGTTCCAGAACTAGAAACTACCTCAAGTTCTTTTGCTGCAAGAACTTTTTCAGCCATCTTCTTCAAGTTTTCAGCCATTAACTCTTGTGATGTATCAATGATCCCATCATCAGCATTCTTTGACTTTGGCTTCTGTTCTGCTGCTTTGACTTTTTCTTCTTTCTCTACTTGTTTCTCATCACCACCTCCCCACCATTCTCTTTGTCTAGCTTCTTCTTCCTCAGCAAATTGTTAAGTAAGAGCATCAACACTAATGGAATCTGGGTCAACTGCAATGTTTACTTGTGGATCAAGGTAACATTCTCTGTCGGCATCCCACCTTTTTGCTCTTTTAGCTTCTCTGTATGTGTTATAAATTCTGCTCATTCTGGTTTGGGCTTTCATTCTTCGGTTGACGAACTTTTCTTCTTCAGTTCTAATGTCTTTAAAAGGAATAATCTTCGTCACGAATGCATAACCCACCGCATCTTCCTCTGGTAGCAATTCGATCCAATCAAACCCTTCATCATCATGAATCACAGCAAGAGCTCTAGATTTTTCTTTGTTGTCTTCAACCTGCTTCAATCTAGGCGGCTCAGATTTATTCTGGTGATAAATTGCTCTCTTGTAATAATCATCTCTGAAAGGGTTCTCTGACTCATCAGCATATGCATTTCTGCATTCTCGTTTGGAGTGACCTTTCTGCTTACATTTGAAGCACGTCACCTTGGATTTATCAAACCCCAGCTTGGTAGATGCACCACCAATTGTCTTCCTGCCGGTAATTTCCATGAAACGTTGTGCTCTACGAATAGCACTGGCCATAGCCCAACGAATATTGATCAGCTCCATTTCCTCGGGATCAATCTGATCATAATCTTCTTTCGTCAGATTGGTGTTACCTATCTTCCCGGCTACTAACCCTTCATATGACTCTAACACAGATGGTAGAAAGATCATCTGTTGTTTGGCCGACTCTTCATCAAAATTCTGAGCATTTTTCAAATCTACAGCAATGTTGCACGAAAACACGTTCTTTGGAACAGATTGTTGTTGACTTGAAGAATTTGAAGAAGATCCCTGACTTGGAGTATTGGATGAAAAACCTCCATGAAAACCATTGTTTAAACTTGGACTTTCTTTACTTGAAGGATTTGAATTTTCAGCTGAGAAAGCAGTTCTTGGAGAAACATTCTTGGGAAACATACTCTTTGGATAGTACAGTTCCATGTTTTGTTGGTATGATGAATGATTTACTTTATGTGTTTTCTTTATCTCCAATTCATGACTCTTTAGTCTTTCAATCAGCAAGTCGACATTCAGATCTTCAGCTTTGATTGTATTCTTTAACATCAATGCATAGTACTGCCAATCCATCTCTTCTGGTAGTGAATCGAACAGTTTGTCAACTAGCTCCTCCTGAGAATAGAGTATTCCGTGCCTCGCCAATTCCAACTTTAAGTGCCCAAATCTTTCAATCATTTTACAAACAGATTCATTTTTTAAGCATCCAAACAAGTCAAACTCTTTTCACAACAATTTCTTTTTGTTTTTGACTATTTCTGCACTCCCTACACATTTTATTTTTAACTTTTCCCATAGATCTTTTGCGTTTGTGTATTCAATGAGTGAAATAATGTCATCTCTTACGGACTGGTGAATCAAAGCGATGCATTTTTGTTCAGCTACAAAGTTCTCTACGTCTTCAGTTTCTGACAAATTCTCACAATCTTGTCTTTCTGCAACAAAACCATTCTTTAAGCTCTTCCAGCTCGGATATGCGAATGCTTTCAGCCATTCATCGAATCTTTTTGCCCACCGATTATACTCTTCAATTGCCATTAGCTTTGGTGGCTTGTTATAGGTACCGTATGCGCTTTCAAGACTTAGGGCATCGGATAAAGTTTTCTTCGGGTTCGGATTATCATTTGAATGGTTGGAAGTATCGTCTCCGGAATTACCCGCGAAAGCATACATCTCACTGAAGGGATTCATGAATTCTTCCATTTTCAAGTACCTGAAACAATTTTCAAACACTTAGACAATTTTTACAAATTCTAAAAATTTCAAATACTTGAACCGGATGGTTATCCGTTCGAGTAGGAATATGGATGGTGATAAATTTTATCCGCACGGATGGTGATCCGCTCGGATGGTTGTGCGTACAGGTAACTTTGACCTTTTGACTTTTTAGGTTATCCGCACGGGTTGTAATCCGTGCGTGTAACAATGATGAAGTCAGCAAACAATGTTCAATAACTAACTAATCCAATCCGTTAGGACAGCTGTCCGCACGGGTGAATGACGTCATCAAATACGAACAGCTAAACATGATTTTCGATGAATTTGATCTAGATTTAGGTTGAATCTGATTATGAAACTAAGTAGGATTATACTTTGAATGATTGCGAATCAACTGATATCAAATTTATCAAATTTTAACCGTAGATTCTTGCTCAATTTTAAGTTTTTCTGATTTTATGGTGACGAATGAAGAACAAATTTAAAAACTAAGTAGATGTAGAAGAAATCCGTCAAATTTCCGGTGAAATTTGAATCAAATCGGCAACAGATGTCAAATCTCCGGTGAAATTTGACTTTGATCGACGAATAAAGCTTGAATTCCGGTGAATTCGGTGTTGTTGATCTCGATTCAGCTCCCTGGACGCTCTGATACCACTTGTTGGTCCCGTTGATACAGGATCTGATCGTAGGAACAAGATGAATCGATTTCGTCTTAATGTGTGGAATCCATTATGACGAATCACAGATTTGTGCAACAGAGAATTCAACGTTTAACTGCTTGTCTGTTCGTTCTATTGATTGTTCTGAAAATCACAAAGTTCCGGTAGAAGTTACAGACTATCCGTGCGTGTCAAAAGTTCTTACAAAGTTGCACCGGACCTCCTATTTATAGACAAACTCAGGAACCTAACAAGTGTTGTACGTGCGGGTGGGCTACCCGTGCGTATGGCTTACCCGTGCGTATGGCCATCCGCGCGTATGACTTATCCGTGCGGATAAGTCATCCGTGCGTATTACCATCCATGCGTATTGCCATGCTTGCGGATGAACTTGTCCCAAACAACACTTTTACATACAAAACCTATTCCTAAGTTGTCATGCTAACTATATACATACATTCAAACAATATACATAAACACAGAATACAAAATATGACTACATGCTGACGGAAGCTACAGACGTAATGTACTAACAATATCCAGGACACGGTCATATTAACCCCCAAATGCTTTGTATCAAACAAAACAGATTAAAACGGGTTATCTCAATGATTTAACCACTAATCGATTAAATATTCAATACCCGACCAAGCGGTAATAATTTACCGTATCCCAAGCCCGTATAAGGGAAAATAAGTTAAAAGTATTTACCTGAGCTAAAATGTAAATTATACTCAGTCGTATATTCTAATCAGCAAGTGTAGGTAGCTTTTACTGGGCTCCTAATCTGGAATGAAGATTTTAATAACCTATTAGATTCCTAACGGGTCTCATTCAAGTTGTAACTTAGACCGGTTAGTTTTAAAGAAAAGTTTACGGTACGAAACGCGAGATTAAGCGATGACCGGATTGGAATGTGATTTAAACCCAACAAGTATGAAGACTTGTATAAAATGGGTAAACTAAATACATTCTGGATTTTGAAATAAAATGATAAGTTTTGACCCGTTTCGGCTAATTTATGCAAACTAGTTACATAAACCGTACCGAACGCGTATAAACATAACGGGTAACCGGATGAGTCAAGTACAAGTTCCATAAGTTATTATGCTTAAAATATGTTGTGATACCAGTAGGATATCTCCAATTATGCCCAAAATGAATTTAAAATCAATTTAAGCCCCCCCCCCCCCCCCCGTTGGGGTATTTTGGTCATTTTAAAGTTTATAAAAGAGGTTAAATAGCAAACTGAGGTTCTGGAATAAAATAATCAGTAAAAATAATTATTTTATCATGTTACATCAGTAAAATATCATACATATGTGAAGGTCACCATTTATGGCCAAACTATGCATCAGGTGGGCATTTTATTCATTTCACATATGTTTTAAGGACCAAATTGGAAATCTGAGTTCAAGACTTATACTTACTGTTAAGATATTAAATTTAATTTACGAAATCAGTAAATATCATGTCTTGGGTGCTAAATATGGTTTTAAACCATACTATGCGCCTACTTCGCATAAAAGTCGATATTTGACGATATTTGAGACGTTTATAAAATTCTGAGATTTTTATCAGTCTTGAGTGCTTAAAATACTCTATATACTATATAACATCAGTAGGAAAAGGTTTGGCATGTAAATGATGTGTAAAACTCATTTTATTAATGAAAAGGGCATTATTATCAATTAGAGAGTTCATGCAATAATTCTATGTTATGGTCAGTATAAAATTTGACAAAAATTTCCAAAATTCCCTAAAAATTATATCAAAATAGTAGGTAATGAGTTTGGTGCCGAAATTTGGGTTTAAATATGATTTATGCTAAAAATGCCATTTAATTAACAAAAAAGTTTCATTTTACGCTATCTTACATAACTTTAGTTTGACACCAGAAACTGATGTCAAATTTTTTGGACATACTTATATTTCAGTAATAAAGCTTTTTGTCCTCTCACATTTTAAAAAATATCGATTTTATAACATAAGGGCATAATGGTCAACTTTTAAGCAAATAACGGAAAATGCAATGTACTATGATTTCTAAGGGATCATGAAGTATAACCTCAGAGGGTTATTCTAATATATAACATGGTCACAAAGGAACCCTAAGGCATAACTAAACTAAGCTAATTCGGGTCAGAACTGAAAGTCAAAGCAAAAGTCTACTTTTGCGACTTTCGGTTGCGAACCGAGCCTAATACTTAGAATTGTCGGGTTGAACATGTCTAAACATGTTCTTATATTATTTACCAAGTTATTTAAGTGATAAAACGTATTTTATAGCTTATACATCATCAGTTATGAATTATTTAATAAAAACTGACTTGTTTGACTTTTCTGTTTATTACTTTGACCCGACAATTGACTAAGTAAACGTGATAATTAGGAGATGCTCTTTATAGGGATTATCACCTACTTAATTACCGACACATAGCCACATTCAATTCGAATAATGGTTGGACCGTTAGTGATTAATCACAAAGTCAAAGTGTCATTATGATAACTTTGACTTTCAGTCATTAAGCTAATAAAAGCTTAACTACAGGAGCTAAGAACGCTTACAAGGGTCCTTAGTACGAAGATTAAACTTGAGAAAACTTCCTAGATGACCAGGATGCTCCAGAGAAGTGTTTGAGAGTGAAAACTTTGAGTGTGCAAGTTCAAGGACACAAAACATGGCCCTGTATATAGGATTTTGGATGATCTAGGATCATTCCAGCTGTTAATGGAGGTCACCAGATGGTCACAAGTGTCTTTGTGTCAGGGAAAACCATTAACACAGTCCCTAGAATCAAAAACCAGCATGCAATGGTGAAGAAAATCGCAGAACCTGCACCTGTGCATGTTTGCTGTGAAAAGCAGGTCGTCGCGTAGCGGGACGGCACACCTGTTTGGGGGTCGCGTAGTGCGAGCCCTATGGGGGACCAGTTTTTGAGTTTCAAACCTGGCAGAATCAACCCCTGGACATTTTAAAACGTAATAACTTCTATTTTAAGCATTTTTAACCCATAAAGTTTATATTTGGATGATCTTTAGGATATAACCAAACATCGTTAGGTCCGGTTTCATTAAACGATAACCGAAAACACTAGTTTCATCAAGTTGACGCTTTTAACCCTTTATTTACGAAAGCTAACGCATTTAATATCAAACGATATCGAAACCTCGTGAATTTTTCGTCACTCATTCTTGAGAGTATAATCAATCGTTACAAATCCCCGGGTTCGTTAAAAGGTCACTCAGAGGTAGTAATTTAACATGTTGACATGATTAACCCCGGCGTCTTGTAATCTTTCACTTTCTTTCACAAACGGCTTTATACGTTTCATAATTTATTCGTTTAAGAATATAAACATCGTGTAGGGTTGTTGAAAGGCATAGTTTTCAAATATTGACACTTTGGTTCCTTTCACATATATCTTTTCCTTGTTTGTCAACTTTAGTCCCTTGAAATCAATTCGTTACACGTTTAAAGTTTATGACACGTGTCATTACTACATTGGCCATGATTTTGCGACGTGTTACATCCTCACCCCCTTAAAAGAAATCTCGACCTCGAGATTTACTGGAATAGATGAGGGTATTTCTGTTTCATCGTGGATTCAACTTCCCACGTGTATTATGGGCCTCTACGGGCATCCCATTTTACCTTCACAATTGGCACATTCTTTCTTTGAAGCTTCTTCACATGTCGATCCTCTATCGAAAAAGGTTTTTTGACAAACTTCAAGCTCTCATCAATCTACAAGTCCTTATGAGACATTGCTAGCGATTCATCGGCTAGACATTTCTTTAAATTGCAGATGTGGAATACATTATGTATCCTTCTAAGCTCTTCCGGTAGATTCAGCTTGTAAGCTACAGTTCCGACGCATTCGATGATCTCTAATGGTCCTATGTACCTTGGGCTCAGCTTTCCCTTTTTGCCAAAGCGCATCACCCCTTTCCAGGGTGACACCTTGAGTAGCACTTTATCACCAACTTTGAATTTTAGAGGTTTACTCCTCATATCTGCATAGCTTTTCTACCTATCCCTGGCAGCTTTCAGACGATCACGGATTTCAACAATCTTGTCCGTCATCTCCAGGCCTATATCAGGTCCTGATAGTTGGGTTTCTCCAACTTCCGCCCAACAAACTGGCGTTCTGCACTTCCTTCCATATAAGGCCTCGAAAGGCGCGACTTGGATGCTCGGATGATAACTATTGTTGTATGAAAATTCAATCAAAGGAAGATGGTCATCCTAACTTCCACCCAAATCAATAACACAAGCCCTGAGCATGTCCTCAAGCGTCTGAATCGTACGCTCGCTTTGCCCATCCGTCTAAGGATGATAAGCAGTACTGAAATTTAACGAGTGCCTAGAGATTGCTGAAATCTTTTCCAAAAATGAGATGTGTATCTAGTATCCCTATCAGAGATAATAGATACTAGCACTCCGTGGAGAGATACAATCTCATCCACATACAGCTGGGCTAATTTGTCAGAGCTATGCGTTTCTTTAATGGGCAAAAAGTGAGCTGACTTGGTCAGCCTGTCTACTATAACCCATATTGTATCATTCCTGTGCTTCTTCCTTGGTAACTTAGTGATAAAATCCATAGTTACCATTTCCCACTTCCAGGTGGGAAGTTCAGGCTGTTGCAGCAAACCTGACGGCTTTTGATGCTCGGCTTTAACCTGTGCACACGTCAGACATTTAGCCACATGAGTGGCTATAGATTTCTTCAAACCTATCCACCAATAACTTGCTTTTAGATCCTGACACATCTTATCACTGCCTGGATGGACTGAATATTTTGAACTATGAGCTTCTTGGAGGATCACATCTCTAAGTCCCCCATGGATTGGAACCCATATTCGACCATTTAATCTAAGGATTCCATCCTTGCCATAAGACAATTGATCAGCTGTTACGCCTAACTCCTCATTCGGAAAGTAAGTTTCCAAAACAGCTTCCTTCTGAGCAGCTAACAGCCTTTCATTCAAGTTGTTCCTTAATTCGATGCTTTTGGCATTGATCCTGATAGGTTTAATCCTTTCCTTTCTATTCAAGGCATCAGCAACAACATTGCTTTGCCCGGATGATAGCGAATTTCGCAATCATAATCGTTCAATGTCTCCATCCAAAGAAGCGGCCTCATATTAAGATCTTTTTGGTTAAACAGATGTTGAAGGCTCTTGTGATCTGAGTAAATTACACACTTGGTTCCATATAGGTAATGCCTCCAAAGCTTTAGTGTAAATACAACGGCATCCAATTCCAAATCATGGGTGGTGTAGTTCTTTTCGTGCACTTTTAATTGACGTGAAGCATAGGCAATAACCTTGCCCCTCTACATAAGCACACAACCCATACCTGTGTGCGATGCGTCGCAATAAACAACAAACTCTTCAATCCCTTCTGGCAATGTCAACACAGGGGCATTGCTTAATTTCTGCTTGAGAATCTCAAAAGATTCTTGTTGTTTGGGACCCCAGTCGAACTTTATATTCTTACGAGTCAACCCAGTCAAAGGTGCAACAATTCTTGAAAAGTTTTCAATGAAACGTCTGTAGTACCCTGCCAAACCTAAGAAGCTACGTATTTCTGTGGGCGTCTTAGGTGCTTGCCAATTCATAATTGCTTCAATTTTAGCGGGATCCACATGGATACCACGCTCACTTACCACGTGTCCAAGAAATTGGACTTCACGGAGCCAGAACTCACATTTGGAAAATTTGGCGTAGAGCTTCTCTTGTTGCAGAAGTTTAAGGATACATCAGAGGTGTTCTTCATGATCAGCTTGGTTCTTTGAATAAATAAGTATGTCATCAATAAAGACAATGACAAACTTGTCTAGATACGGCTTACAAACGTGATTCATGAGACACATGAATGCTACAGGTGCATTAGTGAGCCCGAAAGGCATCACTAAGAACTCGTAGTGGCCATACCTTGTTCTGAATGCAATCTTGTGCACATCTTTGATTCTGACCTTCAGCTGATGATAACCTGACCTCAAATCGATATTTGAAAAGTAACTTGCCCCTTGAAGCTGATCGAATAGATCATCAATCCTGGGCAATGGATATCGATTCTTGATTGTAACTTTGTTCAGCTCACGATAATCGATGCGTAGACGCATCGAACCATCTTTCTTCTTCACAAATAGAATAGGCGCTCCGCAAGGAGATGAGCTTGGTTGAATAAAACCTCTCCAGCAAATCATCCAACTGTGTCCTCAATTCCTTCATTTCAGTCGGTTCCAACCGATAAGGAGCTCGTGCGGCTGGTGCTGCTCCTGGAATAATATCAATTCTGAATTCCACTTGTCTGTCGGGAGGTAAACCAGGTAATTCTTCAGGAAAAACATCTGAATATTCAGAAATAACAGGAACATCTTCTATCTTGGGTTTTGGTTCATCTATAGTCACACGTGCCATGTAAATGACACAACCTTTCTTCAAACACTTTGATGCCTTAAGCATAAATACTTGTTTAGGCAACTCATACTACGTATCTCCCTGAATTGTAAGTGGCTCACCATAAGGTGTCTTAATGATAACTTGCTTTTTTTCACAAACAATTAACATCCATGGTACTGTCAGACTCGACTTGTGGAAATGTTACACCTTGACCAGGTGGTAACAAATTTTGTATACAAAATCCCAACATACTCATGATAATTGTATTCTTACAAATACTCAATAACTGCTTAATATACATATAATTGTATGAGGTTTTGAAAAAACAGTTAACAAAAGGTTAACAAAAAGCGGATCAACTCACATTGCTGTCTTAGATTATCCTTTAGGGTTTCCTGGTGACAATCTATAATTTACACAAATGCACACGCGTTAGTATAATAACCCATTCTAACATTAGTAATACCCTCCCCGAGACGGCATTCCAACGACTACGTCGGGCAGAATCACGACAGCCGTTACGAAACCCTAGATCAATCGGGCAGCGTATCTAATACGTATCAAGGGGTTATGATACTTACAACGGAGCATAACTTCGCTATTTAGGGGGTATAATACCCGAGTATAGTGTATACTACGTAATATTGAGAGAAAGAAAGAAAGTTTTGAACGAAATCGACAGAAGGCCGATCAAATCAATTTATAGGGCTGAAAACCAACTTTCTCGCGGCCCGCGTAAGAGTAGCCTAAGGGCTACGCGGCCCACGTCAAACTTAGTCAATAGCGTAGCTTGGCTGAGTCATCGACTAGACTTGCCGGGTGTTGGGCCACGTGGCCACACCGGGCTGCGCCACATCTTTGGCCTTTCGCGGCCCGCGTAAAGGTTGGGGCGGGGTTTACGCGGCCCGCCTCAACCCAAAAATCATATTTTTAATTAAATTTAATAATATTTAGGGTATTCGGGGTCCGTTTTCACGTATGGGGTGTATTTTTGGACATATTGGGATATTTTAAAATATATTAGAGTGTCGGAAATAATTCGAGGGTGTCGGTTATCTTGAGGATTGTTATATCCTCCCCACCTTGTTTTAGAGCTCGTCCTCGAGATCTACTGGAATAAGTGAGGATAATTCCTTTGCATTTCTGATTCAAGCTCCCATGTGTACTCAGGTCCTCTTTTAGAGTCCCACTTCACTTTGACCAGAACTAGTCTCTTGTGCTTGAAATTCTTAACTTTCCTGTCTTTAATTTGTAGAGGTGATGTATTGCAAAATATATTTTTTATTCGTGTAAAGTTTGTATAGTTTTCGTTCTATTTAGTTTTGTTTTTCGTTAGAATATACATACTATTGATCAAATCATGTTTCGCAGGTCTTGATGTTTAAATATGCGAGAAACCGAGTGGAATGAGCCAAAATATTGAAGTGTCAAGTCTTGGAGCATGTTGGAAAGGTCGGGGAGTTGAAATAGAGTTAAAGAGCTGAAAAATCACTCTTTGGCACCTCATCACCCACTAATCAAGTCTGTGGCACCCGGCGAGAGACTGGAGATGTTACATGAGAAAAAAAACAAGGTGGCACCCCGCCACCCATTCCTTCAGTTGGTGGCGCCCAGCCAGAAGCTTGTAGCTGCCAATTTATGCGAAATTAATAAAGGAGTGTTATGGAAAGTCATATAAATACATCTTAAACTTGGAAAAGAAACCCTAGGTCGAATTTGGGATATCTTGGGCGATATTTTGAGCATTCTTGGAGCAATTTTGGAGATTTTGAAGCCTAGGAATCATCGATACGAGTTCGGGGAAGAAGACTTGAAGATCTAATCGGGTTTTCTAGTTCTTTGTTCTTGACTTGTTTTTATGAAACTTGTTATGATGAATTCGTGTTTAGATTTCTTTGGATTGTTTTCACATTTTAACATGCTTGGCTAAATTTATAAACCACCTAGACTTGATGAATGGATTAATATAAAGTTTTTACCGTTTTCGTTAATTGCATGATTATTATGGGTTGATTGTGTTTAGTAAGCGGTTTGATTTAATGATTTGATGTGTATGCATGCTTTGAGTTGGTTTATTATTATTATTTGCTTCATATGATTCTTAGTGACGATCTATATCACAACATAGAGTCATATTAGGGTCTAGGATTTCGGTGAGTGTCTATATCACGTTAGAAAACCTTCACTCTTTAGGGAGAATCGGCCGATAACCTCTAGAAGTAATTGGTAATAATTTGCTAAGTCTTAGTGTTCTACTAGTCCTAATACCTGGAAAGTGAGGGGCTATTGGTAGGTCTTACCCGGCGAATTGCTTTAGATAGTCCTTGGAAAAGGTCATGTCTTGGTTTACCTGTCGGTTTTATTTGTCTATCAAGTCAAATTAATTACTTCAAACTACCCTAGATCTATGATTGGAAAAGAGTAGGTCAACATTAGGGTACTTACACAATAATTAGACAAGTGGAAAGGCGTATAATAACTGGTAGGATTAACGGCCTAGGTAGTTCCACAGGTTTCTCCTTGAGAAGGGTCGAGGGGCTTAGATGGTTCTTAATAGGTTTAGTACTTTAAGATCCCGGTTCCATAATTCATGCATTTAACTTAATCGGTAATCTCTTAAAAACAATCCAGGATTCTTGTCTTGGTGGTCTTGCTCTCATATAAGAAAAGTCCTCAGTCTTTATTCGTCTCTAGTCTAGCTTTAGTTTAATTTAGTAGTTTAATATAGATTTCCTTAGTTTTTCGTAACCCCCCCCCCAAACAAATAAACAAGTTTTAGTCGTGTCTTTCAGCGTCTGTTAGAGTCTAGTTTACGTGATTCATAGAGTCTCGTGGTTCGATATCCGGACTTCCTAGGTTATACTACATTGATCAGTACACTTGCCGATTGTACCACCACCTTCACCAAACCATTCACCTAAGGATTCCCCACCCGATAGCCCTGCTTCTAGCACCTCTAGCATCCCAGTAAACATAGAACAAATGGCCAACCCTAGGCAAACCGTCCATCAGCAAGCCACTCAGAATTTCACCGGTCTTGCTTCACCCATCACCGTCCCACCCATAGTTAATGAAAATTCATGGCAGATTCCATCTTATGCCATGCAGGCTATCACCAATAGTATCCAATTCCACGGTCGTGAGGATGAGGACGCCCCGGCCCACATTAACCGTTTATCCCGCATCCTAGCTACTTTTAGCCTTCACGGTGCCCCCAACGATGCCACCTACCTACAGCTTTTCCCATTTTCATTAGCCGGCCGTGCGGCTACTTGGTTGGACTCTCAACCAGCCGGTACCTTTACCACATGGGCGGGGCTTCGTCAAGCCTTTTTAAACAAATATTTCCCGCCCGCTAAAGCCTCACGTCTTAGAGACCAAATCCACTCCTTTCGCTTGGATCCCGACGAGCCTTATTACCTTGCTTGGGAGCGTTTCCAAAACCTTTGTGCCCGTTGCTCCCAGCATGGTCTTTCCGATTGGGCTCTATGTGAGAAATTCTATAACGGTCTCACCCAAGAGACTCGTGATAGGTTCGACACTAATGCGGGGGGGCATATGATGGGTTTTCTTACAGTTGCTGAATGTTTAGAGCGTTTTGAGGCATTTGCTCAGTCTCAATCCCAATCACGATCCGATCAGCAGTATCAAAGTGGTAATTCAAATACCACTACTAGTGCACCCGCCCGTGGGGTGAACCATGTCACCATGGACCCTAGTTTGGCCGCTGTGTTGGAAAACATTACTCGAGAGCTCAAGGAGATTAGAGCCAAGGTTGATAAGTGTGAGTTTTGCCGAGGGGGTCACAACACGAGTGCGTGTCCATTGCTAGTTGGTGAGGAGCAAGTTGATTTCGTAGGAGGAGGTTTCGGTAGAGGTCAATCTAGCGGTCTTGGTAATAATAATAATCTTGGGTCGGGTTGGCGAAGTAATAATAATAACTTTAATAATAATAACAATTTTCGCTCAAATGGACCCCCTGGTTTTCAAATAGCTCAAAATCCAAATAGAGGTCTAGGTTCACTCTTTGGTGGGGGTTCAAATGGGCCGGTCAAGGATAGGGGGTCAAATAATCAGGTTTAAACAGGTCAGGGTTCAAGTTTTGATTTAGGGGGCAGCATAGAAAGAATGGAGGCTATGATGAGCCAGCTAGTTGTTAGGGATCAAACCACCCAAAAGAAACTTAGCGAATATGACCTTATGCTTAAGAATCACCAAGCTGCTTTCCAAGACCTTCAAAGGGTCGTAGGTGATATGTCTCGGAAGTTAGAGGAGAGATTACCCAGTCAGTTTGCGGGTAACACCCAACCTAACCCGAATGCTCATGTAAAGGCCATTACCACTCGTAGTGGCAAAACCGTAGGGAACCCGAGCGTAGAGGAGAGAGTAGTTGATGAGGATGGAGATATTGTAGATGAAGAGATAGAGATGGAGGCTCCCGGCAAAGTGCAAAAGAGGCTAGTCCCAACAAGTACCGCACAGTCCGGTAAGTCTCAAGTTGAGAAGAAAGCTGAGAAAACACCCGTAGACGTTAGACCGTCTCCTTTAGTAGACCATTCGTATATTCCGTTTCCCTCACGTCTTAAGAACCAAAAATACTCAAGGGAATACGGGCAATTTCTAGACATCTTCAAGCAATTGGAGATTAATCTTCCGTTTATCGAGGCACTTCAGTCGATGCCTAAATACGCAAAATTTTTAAAGGACCTTCTTAGGAATAAGGAGAAGTTAGGGGAATTATCGAATGTCCCATTGCATGGAGGGTGTTCGGCCGTTGTCTCAAATAAGCTTCCCGAAAAGCTTACCGATCTCGGTGTGTTCACTATTCCTTGTCTTTTCGGTAGTAACACCAATACTAAAGCCTTAGCTGACCTAGATGCTAGCATCAATTTGATGCCCTTTTCTCTCTACGAGAAGCTAGACCTAGGAGAGCTTGCACCTACCCGAATGACATTATCCTTAGCTGATAGGTCTGTGAAACACCCGAGGGGCATAGTTGAGAATTTGCTTGTTAAGGTTGACAAGTTCGTTTTTCCAGCCGATTTCGTCATTCTCGACATGGAAGCCGATGAAAACGTACCGTTAATTTTAGGACGCCCGTTCTTGAACACCGCTAAAGCTCTCAAAGATGTCTTTTTAGGCACCATCACACTTAGAGCGGGCGAGGAATCGATAGTTTTTAAGGTTATGAATTCGAGAGGGTCAAGTGATAAAGTGGAGGCGATATCGTTAGTAGGGGAATGTGAGAAGGATGAGAGAGATGAGGAGAAGGTGGTGAGTGGTCCGAGTCTAGAAAAAGTAATAGGACTCAAGTGTGGGGACCCACCTGATAGGAGAGTAGAGGAATTAGAAGCGAGAATGGCACGTTTAGAATCTAAGCTAGAGATACTAAGCAAAGCTCAGTTTGCGGAGAGATTTCGATATGACGAGTCTAGATTCAAACCGCCAGGTGAGGAGTCGAGAGGTTATGAGAGAGATAAGGGTGTTTGGGGTGATTCGGGCAATAAGTATAATGGTGCTACAGCCTGTGACTCTGTGTTTGGAGGTGAGCTGCATCTCTATGATCCCCCATAAGCATATGAGAAGTTGTTAATCATTTGTAGAGTTTATACCGTTTGTATCTTCGTTTATTTTTCATAATTTTTAGTAGCTAACGATCGTTTTTTTGTTAGTTTTTCGGTTCTTTGTTTGTGTCTTGAGTCGTTTGCAGGAGTGCATTACCTAGGATTTGCAGGAATTTGCAAGAGAAATAAGGTTCCGGGTAAGTTTTACACTTTGAAAAAATTTAAGGTTGAATTTTGATGGGTTAAGAAAAAAAAACTAAAAAATTTTCTAAGGCATTGAAAGAAAGTTTTAGACAACCTTCTGTTGAAAATGGCCACTGGCGGGCCGCCACCCACCTACTCATAATTCTTCTCGCCCCCGCCAGCAGGTAACTTTGTTTTTTCCAGAAATTAATAACGTGGTGGCGGGCCGCCACCCACTTCTTCACTTTCTAGCGGCCGCCAGGGAGTACAGCTGCAGCCAACAAACATAAACAAACACCCAACTTTGTTTTTTCCGGAAATTTATAACGTGGTGGCGGCCGCCACCCACCTTGTCATATTGTAGCGGTCCGCCAGGTACCGTGTCTGCTGTCAGTCTGTCACAAATAATTAATATCCCAAATACACATTACAGCAGCACCCTATTCCCCCTTCTCCGACCTCACCCACCGCCGTAACCCTTCTTCCACATAACTCCTCACCATTCCATACTTCATAACCTGTTACTACTCCCTATCTCACCCACCACCACCCTCTTGAAAACCCTCTTGAACTCCCATCACCGCCGACAACCTTTTTAACCCACCGCCACTCACCTAACCTACCGCATAACCGTCGACCACCCCTTACCTCACTACTGATACCCACTAAAACACCTCCACTAATCATCATCGATAACCCTTATATCTCCACTATCCACCGCCGTGAACCCCCAAATTTCACCTCTCCTTCGCCGATACCCCTATACCTCTCCCATGAATCCACCGATAAACTCCCATTCACATAACCGATTTAACCCAAATCCATCATATTTCCACTTAAAATCGGGATTCCACTTTGGGCTTCAAGGTTCAACCGCATTTTCTTCTCGTTTTTCTTATTTTAAATGAATCTCAGGTATGTTTCTTGCACCTTCTCTGTACATTGAGTCCGATTTTAATAGTTTTAGTGGTCGAGTCTTGTAGTAAATTGTCGGGTCAGGTCTTTGTGTTCGTTTAGTTTAGGTTAGTCAATCGATGTATCGAGTCAAGTCAGGTCTATCTTTGGTCTAATTGTCGGGTCAATTTGTATGAGAGTGTAGTTCAGGTTCAAGTTTTTGTTTTGTTTGTGAGTCAGGTCTTTATTAGTTGAGTCAGTTGTTAGCAGGTCTGCATTTAGAATCGTCAAGTGTCAAGTCGTGGTTTTGTGTAAGTTGTTTGTGGATTGCGACAGAAGGTTTAACTGGGTTATCTGTTTTGGTTACAATGGTCGCGTTTAGTTGAGTTTGAATGATTATTGCTTTATTGACGAGTCACCAAGTTTCAGAAGGTAGTATGTTTGATCGTCGGTGTCGATATCGGAGTCTGTTACATGTATTAATCTGTTTTGTTTGATATGGGGTTGCACTTTTCGTATATGAATAGGACATGTTGTTTTACTGGGATGTTCGGGTGGCACAAGGGTTGGTTTGGTTATTTCTGTCATTGAAATTGTTTCGAACAAGGGCTAGTGGGTTGGTTGCTTGTGTGATGCATTGATACAGGCATAGTAACGCTCAAGTGTGGGGAAGCGGGTCGTGCACTTTTTGACGTAAAAACATATTTTTTTCACTAAAGTTGCGACCCATTGTCCGTTGCATCCACACTTTTGTCATTGTCGGCACTTGGGATTGCTCGAGGGCGAGCAAAGTGCCGGGAGAGGGTATGATCCTAAGTTTGGTTAGTGTCAAGTTTTGCGTCGTTAGCGTCGTTTGTGTCGTTAGCGTCGTTTGTGTCGTACGAGTCATTTTGGTGTGTTTAGAGTCTTATTGTAGTCGTATTGTTGCATCGCTTGATTACTAAACCGTTTCGCTCGTACTCAATCTCCATTCGGGCGGAGTTTGGTTTGTTTTCGAGTTGTTTGCGATAGAGTCATTTGTTTTCAAACAACGGCCGCGAACGAAATGCTATACGGCCGTCGTTTGAATGTATATTATTTTATTTAAAAAAATAAAAATAAAAAAATGAAAAAATACAAAAAAATGAAAAAATACAAAAAAAATAACAAAAATAGTTTGTGTTTACTGACTGTTCACCTGTTTTTGCGCGTTTTTGAACTAGTTTTACAGGATGTCAGGTGAAGGTTCCTCGTCAGGCACCAAACGCAGGCGAGGTGCTTCCACGAGATCTCAGGGGACTGCTCAGGAGCAGCCGGCTGATTTACCACTGAGAGTGGTCAGTTATCATGGAGCAGGGTTTGAGATGAGAAGTAGATGGTGTGGTTCGAGGATGATGCAGCAGTGATCGAGCATATCTTTTTGTTATATTTTTCTTTTATGCTGTTTTCATCATATCTTGGTCTGTACTAATATTTTAAACAGGTTGGATGGGTTTTGGGGTTGGTTGATACACTTGTGGATGGTTGTTGAACGTGATATTACATATTATCTTTTGCTAGTGTTTGGTGTTTGCTTGATTAGGTTTGATTGTAGTAGCTGCTTTCGTTCGCGTGTCTGAGGTTAGAATTGGTTGCTGAGCACGTATCGAATTGGAGGGCTTATGTGGAAACGACTGGCACTTTGACAGTCACATACTCAGCTAAGTCGTTTCCCTTTTTGTTGTTTTTTTTATTATTTATTTCGTTATCATTTCTAGTTTCTTAGATAGTGTTGAGTCGTATTTCTGTTCTTGCATTAGGGACAATGCAATCTGTAATGTGGGGATGGGATACATGTAAATAATCGAGTCTTAATATGAAAAACACAAAAAAATTTAAAAAAAAATCAAAAATACAAAAAAATTAGAAAATTTTGAAAAATCCAAAAAAAAAATTGAAAAATTAGAAAATGTCTTTCGAATAAAAAAGAAGTTTGCAAATTAAAACGGAAAATGATAGAAAAGATGAATTTTTGCTCGGGGTCGAATAATAATAATAAGAGAATAAAATAAATCGAGCTTGCGTCTAGTTTGGGATATGTGGATAGGCCCGGGTTTGGTTTTAAGTCCCTTTGAGTTAAAATATACCTTAATTGTCGGTCTGCTAGTGGGTTTTCGCCTGAGAAATATGGGAAATCAAAACTGCCAATAAGAGTATAAGGGGCACCGTTATAAGTTAAAACTGTTAGACTTTGCAATCATGCGAAAAAAAATGGAATAAAAAGTGAGCTAGAAACTAAATGAAAGTAATGCATTCCTATGTAGTTTGGGTTGGGGATAGCGACTCTACAACCGAATTACCGCTAGGGTGTGTGAAATCGACCGTGCAAATAAAGAAAAAAAAAGTACCGAAACCTAAGTAATCTGTGGTTGGGGATAGCGACTCTACAGCCGGATTGCCACTTGGTTAAGGAAAGCATCGTCTAGTCTCACGAAAAAAAAAGCGAAAGAGAAAAAAAAATGAAAAAAAAAATTTTGATTGTAAACTCTTTTGGTTTTGATATAAGACGGTTGGGAATTGGTCCAGTGATCGTTCCTTTAGTCCTATAAGCTTGAGGTGGGAGTAGGTGGACTGTAGATTCTAGCGTGAGGCCCTAGGTAGATTGACCGCGCTTAAATTAAAATCACATGATAAGGGCTTAGGATTTGACTCGGGTTTAAGGGGACAAGTATATTCGCAATCGCGACTAACGCAAGTCTTGGTTTTAATAAAATATACCTATGCTTTTGACCCGAGTAACTGTTCGTCTCTGATTCCGTTGCATAATTATTTTTCGAGGACGAAAAAAGAGTAAGTGTGGGGATGTTTGATGTATTGCAAAATACATTTTTTATTCGTGTAAAGTTTGTATAGTTTTCGTTCTATTTAGTTTTGTTTTTCGTTAGAATATGCATACTATTGATCAAATCGTGTTTCGCAGGTCTTGATGTTTAAATATGCGAGAAACCGAGTGGAATGAGCCAAAATATTGAAGTGTCAAGTCTTGGAGCATGTTGGAAAGGTCGGGGAGTTGAAATAGAGTTAAAGAGCTGAAAAATCACTCTCTGGCACCCCATCACCCACTAAGCAAGTCTGTGGCACCCGGCGAGAGACTGGAGATGTTACATGAGAAAAAAAACAAGGTGGCACCCCGCCACCCATTCCTTCAGTTGGTGGCGCCCAGCCAGAAGCTTGTAGCTGCCAATTTATGCGAAATTAATAAAGGAGTGTTATGGAAAGTCATATAAATACATCTTAAACTTGGAAAAGAAACCTTAGGTCGAATTTGGGATATCTTGGGCGATATTTTGAGCATTCTTGGAGCAATTTTGGAGATTTTGAAGCCTAGGAATCATCGATACGAGTTCGGGGAAGAAGACTTGAAGATCTAATCGGGTTTTCTAGTTCTTTGTTCTTGACTTTTTCTTACGAAACTTGTTATGATGAATTCGTGTTTAGATTTCTTTGGATTGTTTTCACATTTTAACATGCTTGGCTAAATTTATAAACCACCTAGACTTGATGAATGGATTAATATAAAGTTTTTACCGTTTTCGTTAATTGCATGATTATTATGTGTTTAGTAAGCGGTTTGATTTAATGATTTGATGTGTATGCATGCTTTGAGTTGGTTTATTATTATTATTTGCTTCATATGATTCTTAGTGACGGTCTATATCACAACATAGAGTTATATTAGGGTCTTGGATTTTGGTGAGTGTCTATATCACGTTAGAAAACCTTCACTCTTTAGGGAGAATCGGCTGATAACCTCTAGAAGTAATTGGTAATAATTTGCTAAGTCTTAGTGTTCTACTAGTCCTAATACATGGAAAGTGAGGGGCTATTGGTAGGTCTTACCAGGCGAATTGCTTTAGATAGTCCTTGGAAAAGGTCATGTCTTGGTTTACCTGTCGGTTTTATTAGTCTATCAAGTCAAATTAATTACATCAAACTACCCTAGATCTATGATTGGAAAAGAGTAGGTCAACATTAGGGTACTTACATAATAATTAGACAACTGGAAAGGCGTCTAATAACCGGTAGGATTAACGGCCTAGGTAGTTCCACAGGTTTCTCCTTGAGAAGGGTCGAGGGGCTTAGATGGTTCTTAATAGGTTTAGTACTTTAAGATCCCGGTTCCATAATTCATGCATTTAACTTAATCGGTAATCTCTTAAAAACAATCCAGGATTCTTGTCTAGGTGGTCTTGCTCTCATATAAGAAAAGTCCTCAGTCTTTATTCGTCTCTAGTCTAGCTTTAGTTTAATTTAGTAGTTTAATATAGATTTCCTTAGTTTTTCGTAACCCCCCCCCCCCCCCAACAAATAAACAAGTTTTAGTCGTGTCTGTCAGCGTCTGTTAGAGTCTAGTTTACGTGATTCATAGAGTCTCGTGGTTCGATATCCGGACTTCCTAGGTTATACTACATTGATCGGTACACTTGCCGATTGTGTGGTTTTAGGTCGAGTTTAGAATTAAAGCTTTTTAGTGTCTAGTTTAGAGAGTCTTATTTAGTTAATTTTTATAGTCTGTTCAGCACACATCAAGAGGCCTTTCTACAAACTTGAGTTGTTCATTTACCTCTATATCCTTAAGAGGTACTACTAGTGATTCATCAGCTAAGCATTTCTTGAAATTAGATACATGAAATACATCATGTATTCATTCCATTTCCTCTGGAAGTTGTAGTTGATAGGCTACAGGTCCTATTCTTCTAATAATCTCAAAAGGTCCAATATACCTGGGACTTAGCTTTCCCCGTTTGATGAATCGTACCACTCCTTTCCAAGGAGAGACTTTCAATAACACTTTATCTCCTTATTGAAATTCCAACGGTTTGCGTCGGTTATCAGCATAGCTCTTCTGTCGATCACATGCTGCTTTCAGTCGTTCCTTGACTTGAATAACGTTGTTTCTTGCACTATCTCGGGTCCAGATAGTTGCTTCTCCCCAATTTCTGCCCAACAGAATGGGGTTCGACACTTTCGTCCTTAAAGTGCTTTGAATGGTGCAGCGTTGATACTTGTGTGATAACTATTATTACAAGAAAATTCTATTAAAGGTAAGTGATCGTCCCAATTACCTCCAAAATCAATTACACAAGCTCTAAGCATGTCCTCCATTGTCTGAATTGTCCTTTCGCTTTGTCCGTCCGTTTGAGGATGATAAGCCGTGCTTAGATTTAACTTGGTTCCCATTGCTTTTTGGAAACTTGACAAAAAATGAGAGGTAAAGCGGCTATCCCTATCAGAAACAATTGATAAAGGAATTTCATGTAATGAAACGATTTCATTTACATATAATTTAGCTTAACTGTTCCATACTGAAAGTTTCTTTCATTGGTAGGAAATGAGCTGACTTGGTTAGCCTATCTACAATTACCCAGATTGTATCATTTCCTTTCTTTGTTTTGGGTAATTTAGTAAGAAAATCCATTGTTATCAATTCCCATTTCCACACTGGCATTTCTAATTGTTGCAACAGACCTGAGGGTTTCTGATGTTCAGCTTTAACTTGTGAACATGTTAAACATTTAGAAACATAGGCTGCTATGTCCTTTTTCATTCCTATCCACCAGAAATTCTTTCTTAAATCCTGGTACATTTTATCACTTCCTGGGTGCATCGTATACTTAGACTTATGGGCTTCTTCTAATATATGATGACGTAGATTTCCTAATTTAGGTATCCACATTCTCTTCTTATGGAATCTCTAAATTCCATCTGTTCCTTGTTCTAATTCTTTAATCATACCTTTTAGTTTTTCAGTATCCTCCTTGATTACTGATTCTTGTGCTTCTCTTATCTGATCATTTAAATCTACTTACAGATTTAATTTAAGAGAACGTACCCTTTTTGGCTTTTCGTGATACTTTCGGCTTAAAGCATCTGCCACTGCATTTGCTTTTCCTTCATGATACTGGATATCACAATCATAATCACTAAGCATCTCCATCCAGCGTCTTTGTCTCATATTCAATTCTTTTTACCCGAAAACATACCTTAAACTTTTATGATCAGTGAATATGGTAAACTTACTACCACAAAGGTAATGTCTCCAAATTTTCAAAGCAAAAATTATTGCTCCTAGTTCTAGATCATGGGTTGAATAATTCTCTTCATGATTCTTAAGTTGTCTAGACGCATATGCTATAACATTTTGGCGTTGCATTAATACACATCCATAACCTAGTTTGGAAGCGTCACAATAGACTATAAAGTCTTCAGTTCCTTCTGGTAACGCTAATATGGGTGTATTAGTTAATCGTTGCTTAAGAATTCTAAATGCTTCTTCCTGTTTTGGTCCCCATTCAAACTTAATGGATTTACAAGTTAACTTAGTTAAAGGAATGGCTATTCTAGAGAAATCTTGAATAAATCTTCTATAATAACCGGCCAATCCTAAGAAACTTCTAACTTCAGCGTGTGACTCAGGGGTTTTCCATTTAGTAATTGCCTCGATCTTGGTTGGATCCACATGAATACCTTCATGGTTAACTAAGTGTCCAAGAAACTGTACTTGCTCTAACCAAAACTCGCACTTTGAAAATTTAGCATAAAGCTTTTCCTTTCTTAATAGACTTAGAAGTGTGTGCAAATGCTTTGCATGTTCCTCTTTACTTTTAGAGTAAATTAGAATATCATCTATAAAGACAATTATGAATTTATCCAAATATGGCTTACATATTCGGTTCATCATGTCCATAAATGCAGTCGGGGCATTGATTAAACCAAATGGCATGAAAGTAAATTCATAATGGCCATACCGTGTTCCAAATGCGGTTTTAGGAATGTCCTCTTCCTGTACCTTTAATTGATGATATCCTGATCTTAAATCGATTTTTGAGAAAAATCGAGCTCCTTGTAATTGATCAAACAGATCATCGATTCTCGGTAATGGGTGCCGATTCTTAATCGTGACCTTGTTTAATTCACGGTAGTCAATGCACATACGCATTGATCCGTCCTTCTTTTTAACAAATAAAATCGGAGCTCCCCACGGTGATGAACTTGGCTGTATGAATCATTTCACCAACAATTTGTCTAATTGTTTCTTTAGTTCCTGCATTTCTGCGGGTGCCAAACGGTAAGGTGCTTTGGCAATCGGTGCTGTTCCTGCTAATAGATGGATTCTGAATTCGACTTCTCTGTCTGGCGGTAGTCCTGGTAAATCTTCTGGAAAGACATCTGAAAACTGAGATACTACTAGAATGTCTTTTAATTCCTTTCCTTTAGTGTTAGTGATTATGGAAATCAAATACACTATAGATCCTTTTCTTATATAGCTTGCAGTTTTCATCACAGAGATGAATTTCGTGGATCTAGATGGTTTATCACCTTTAATTGTTTTCACCCCTTGGTGGATTTACTTGAATTGAATTTTGATCACATAAAATATTAGCTTTATTGGCTATTAATCAATCCATTCCTAACACGACATCAAATACTGCCAGATTCATTGGGTAAAGATTTGCAATATATTTTTGGTTTAAAAATTCTATTCTAGCTCCCTGCAACCTAACCGTTTCTCCATTTGCTGTCTCTACTAGACATTCTTGTGGTAGTTTAGTTAATGATTGATTTAGAAGTTTGAAAAATGAAGTATTAATAAAACTTTGGTTTGCACCAGAGTCAAATAATACTTTAGTAAATATATCATTAACTAAAAATGTACCAGCTATCACGTCTGGAATCATCTTGGCTTCATCTGCAGTTAGAACGAATGCTCTAGCATTTTTAGTGTTCTTGTTGTTCGCAGCTAGAGCTAATTTTGGACAGTTTGGCTTGATATGACCTTTTTCTCCACAGTTGAAGCATAGTCCATTACTGGATTTTCTCCTGCAATCTTCTTCCTTGTGCCTGGCATCTTGCAGAAATTGCAAAGAGTGGAGCATTTTTCCGAATGCTTTTTCTTGCAGACCTTGAAGAATGGTGCAGACGTAGAACCTATATTCCTACGGTTGAAATTTCCAGAACGGAATTCTTGGGTAAACCTTTGAGCTAGGTTTCTCCTCTGGTCTTCTTCTCTAGTATGGATTAACTCATCTGTCAAGGTATTTGCTAGTTCTACAACTTCTTCTATAGTTTGAGGTCTAGCTGCCTTGACTACATGTCTAATTTCTCCGATTAATCCCCAAATGTAACGGGAGATTAATACTGGTTCAGGTGATGCAAGGGTTGGTACTATTCTAGCATATTCAAAGAATGTTGTAGTATAACCCTTACTATCTACCCCAATCATTCTAAGATTCAGAAATTTACTTGCTATATGCTCCTTTTCACTGGGATGGCAGAATTTCCTTTCTACCATATTTTTAAATTCTTCCCATTCCATGTTATAAATTCTATCACTTCCTCTTGATTGGAGGATAGTGTTCCACCATTCTAAGGCTGAGTTCTTAAATAAATTAGAAGCAAACATTATCTTATCTTCTTCAGCACACTTGCTTATTTTTAAAACAGCCTCAGTCTTTTCTATCCAGCGTAGGGCTGCAATGGGTCCTTCATAGCCCGAGAATTCTATTGGTTTGCAGGACCAGAATTCTTTGTAAGAACAACCATAAGGCATGGTTCTTCTTCTTTTGGGAATGGGCGCTTGAAGTACAGGTCCATTGTTCACGTTGTGTTCTGGTTCAGTTGGTCGCTTACTTCTATGTTTACTTTTATTATCAACATCCTTAACAGTTTGAAGAATAAATGGCATTGCATCTATAATTCCTTGTGCCACTATGTGTTGGATAGCACTATTATCCATTTGGTTTCCATTGTTATTGATGCCCAGATTCTCATTAACCAAGTTAATGTTACTCTGGTTCTCATTATTCAGATTTCCTTGATTTCCTTCGTCGGCCATCTGAATTTTAAACATTTACCACGTATTAATATCACAAAGTAATATTTAATATAGTCAATCACATGACACGCATTTTGGTCAAAAGCGTCGATCATTGCGACTTACTCTATTCATATACTATGCATCTATTACACACCAATACTGGAATTAAAAATTACAATACCGACTGAAATTTAAAACTACAATACTAGTAGTAGGCATCCGTATATATTTTTTTTTATATACATACACACATATTATTATTTTATTATTATTACTATCGTTCCACCATCACATTCATGGATATGGATTCATCCAAAAATCCATATTGTGCTCGTCATACTTCCAGACGAGTCGCTCTCCCACCTGTCTCATTCGTTCACTACTCTCTAAAATTTCCTCACCAAATGTCCTAAGTTCGTGTACATTTTCTACACTCATTGGGGATGCAGGTTCTAGGACTGGGTTCGGAATCTGGGGTGCGGGTTCCTGGTACGGAGGTGTAGGGGCTTGGAATCGGTAAGGATCTTCTAAACTCTCCCTAATGTATTCATCGTGGTAATAGGGATCTAAAGGATCCAAACCTGGGTAGGCTCCTAAGTTCAGCATGGGTGTGTCTTCATGTATCGGGTAGCGTTGCACATAGTCCCTAACGTCATCCCACCAGGGGTCGTAATTTGGGTCTAAGGGGTTTGGTGCTGGTACCCTATGTATTTCTTCCGGATTAAAGTCATGCATCTCTACTTGGTTTTCAGGGTTTTCTATCTCCATGGGTTGGTCAAGGATTGGTAATTGTGGTTGGGGTGCTATTATTTGTTCCAGATTAGGGTCAGCTGCAGTGGTTGCTAGGATGTGGATGTTGGCTATACCCCTATTAAGCATATTCTGGGCATAGGCGTCGGTTTCTCTTTTTACTGCTGCTAGTGCTCTCTGGTCTTGTAACTTTTTCATACGTTTTCTACGCTCGTGTGCCCCTCTACTGAACCATCCCCTCTTTTTCTGAGGAAATGGCTCTTCTGACTGAGCCTTAAACACAAAGATTCCTTCTTCCGTATTAGCAGAGTACCCTGAGAGGGCAGGCTGAGAAGAGGAGGTGCCTTCGCTTCTAGGGAACCAGACAATTGACGGTACGCGTCAGATGGTCCTTGGTCGCTCATACTGTAAACTAACAAATAGTCAAATAACACATAACAATAAAATACAACTATGCACGTATTCCCGTAATTTATTTCCTAACAAATTGAATTTTGATGTCAGCAGAACACTTATGTGGCTGAATCAGTGGCTTAGCTCTGATACCACCTTCTGTCGCAACCCCCGATCCCAGATCCCCGGGAACGGGCGGCCGCGAGCCAGTTTCGGTGGTATCACGTATTGTCTAATTTGGCAGTGGAATTTTTCATCAGGACCGTAGTTAGGAAATATTTGATCATAGTAAAATACCACATTTTCATAATATTAAACATATGGGATAAACCCAAGTTCGCAGTACACACGTTTTCATAGGAATAAATTCTATTTTATTTAAGAAAAACATTTATTTCTTTTTAGGTAACTTTATTGCCACTTTTCCAAGCCTTCAGTGTTGTCCAGCTGGCTTCTATTTGGCTTTCACAGTTTGTTACCTGAAACGCGTTTTAAAAACATTTGTCAGTGGGAAATACTGGTGAGTGAATCTCAGTTTAATCAAGTTTAAATAAAACCCAATGTACAGTATTGAGGGCGATCTCGCAATTATATTTGTTTCCAAGTTATAACAATTAACATCCATGGTACTGTCAGACCCGACTTGTGGAAATGTTACTCCTTGACCAGGTGGTAACAAATTTTGTATACAAAACCCCAACATACTCATGATAATTGTATTCTTACAAATACTCAATAACTTCTTAATATACATTTAATTGTATGAGATTTTGCAAAAACAGTTAAAAAAGGTTAACAAAAAGCGGATCAACTCACATTGATGTCTTAGATTATCCTTTAGGGTTTCCTGGTGACAATCTATAATTTACACAAATGCACACGCGTTAGTATAATAACCCATTTTAACATTAGTAATACCCTCCCCGAGACGGCATTCCAACGACTACGTCGGGCAGAACCACGACAGCCGTTACGGAACCCTAGATCAATCGGGTAGCGTATCTAATACGTATCCAGGGGTTATGATACTTACAACGGAGCAGAACTTCGCAATTTAGGGGGGTATAATACCCGAGTATAGTGTATACTACGTAATATTGAGAGAAAGAAAGAATTTTTGAACGAAATCGACCGAAGGCCGATCAAATCAATTTATAGGGCTGAAACCCAACTTTCTCGCGACCCGCGTAAGAGTAGCCTAAGGGCTACGTGGCCCGCTTCAAACTTGGTCAACAGCGTAGCTTGGCTGGGTCATCGACTAGACTTGTCGGGTGTTGGGCCATGTGGCCACACCGGGCTGCGCCACATCTTTGGCCTTTCTCGGCCCGCGTAAAGGATGGGGTGGGGTTTACGCGGCCCGCCTCAACCCAAAAATCATATTTTTAATTAAATTTAATAATATTTAGGGTATTCGGGGTCCGTTTTCACGTATGGGGTGTATTTTTGGACATATTGGGATATTTTAAAATATATTAGGGTGTCAAAAATAATTCGAGGGTGTCGGTTATCTTGAGGATTGTTATACCATCGAGGGTGTCGGAATCAAATAAAACTCTAGCATATACATCATTGATGAGGAAAGTACCTGTTATAACATTATCATTCTGTACTGCCTCCTGAGCATTCATCTGGAAGACTCGAGCATTAGTCTTCTTGGCCTCTTCAGGCTTCTTTGGGTTTTTCGGGCGGTTGGTCTTTTTGTGCCCCTTCTCGTTGCAACCATAACATGTTGCGTTCTTCATATTCTTGCAGTCCAAAGTTTTATGCTACTTAGACTTACAGATCCCACAAACTTTAGGCTGCGATTGCGATTGTGATTCGAGTCTGCACTTTCCAAAATGGTGTTTCTTGCAGACTTTACACTTCGGCTTCTCACCTGTCTGCTGGGTGTCCTTTTTAAACCCAGAACTCCTCTTATGCTCAGAGTTTCCTTTTCTTTTCTTATCGGAGCGATGAGAACTCTCATCATCCCGATTCCATTTTCCTTCATCAGAAGCTTTGACAGACTTATTTCTGACTACATCGAGTGTGAGAGATAAAGACAGATCTACCACAGACGTATAAGTGGTAGTTCAAGATGCTTTAAACTTCCCCTTGATTTCCGGAGCCAGACCTCCAATGAAGCGTGCTATGCGCTTGGGTTCAGGTGTAACCAGATAAGGGATAAGCCTAGACAAGGTGTTGAAACTTGTGACATAAGCTTGGCAATCCAAATTATTCATGACCAAAGTCAAGAAGTCTGTTTCAATCTATTCTACCTCATGCTGAGGACAGAAGTCTTCCTTGATCTGTACCACAAATTGTTCCCACGACAAATTATAAAGTGGGATTTTCCCCGTGGCTTGGATTAACGACCTCCACCAAGCCAAAGCTTCCCCTTTAAATGACTGTGAAACAAACTTCACAATATCCTGCTCCGCGTATCCGCTGATATCCACAACGGTATCCATCTCATCAAGCCATGTCATACAGTCAATGGCACCCTTTTCGCCTGTAAAGTCCCTTGGTTTACAAGAGACGAAGTATTTGTAAGAACAAGTCTTCGTGCGTGGTTCCTGATTGAGCACAATTTGTCTGGATGGGAGACTCTTCTGATTTGACGAGTGACGAGAATTGTCCTTATTTGACTCATGTGTTTTAGAAGGGGGCTTACTATGAGCCACATATTGAGTCTTTGTGCGAGTATTACTTGGTTCCTTAAACTATCTGTCAATGGCTCTAGTGACAGCATTGTCTATCATTGCTTGTCGATCTACACCAGTTACATTTACTCTGGTGTGTTCATTTCCTTCCCTTGGATGACTGTTAACCTCTTGAGACTCAGCCATGAAGCTTGATTGCTATAAAACAATTGACATTAATTTTGTTCAGAAGTTTATTATGGAATCACCATTTTCGATGATTCATTAACCATGGTATATGTAGACCACATTAGTGAATTTTAAAATTTTCCATTATAATTATACCCAGTTATAAAACATTAGGGATATATGGTGGCACAAAAGGCCTAGTCACTAGGACAGTCTAATTTATAAGCCATGATCTCATAGAATCGAGGCATTAAGGGTCGAACACAGTTCATCACCCTTTCTTGACAGGAAGTCATAGACTACACTGTCATTTGTCTTATAGAACAATAAGTATAACCCGTAGGCACTTTATCACTAATGGATGTTTAAACCATCAAGTTAGATAAGGAATTGGAAAAATCCAATATAAGGATGACTAGTGTGACTTTATCGAATCACATTTGTCAGGTGTGCTACCATGTTTTCAGATGTTAACAAAGATTTGAATCTTAAAAAGGTTTTACCATCATGGCCCTGTCTAAAATGACATATGGGCTAGGTTATACCTTTCGGATTTTCTTCTAATATTTAATGGTAGATCAATTGTAAATTGAAATGATATTTTGATTTGTTTTATATTGTACATGCATATATAATAATGACAAATATTTTTTTTAAATGAAACATTCCATAAATTGTCTCAAAAAGTACAATAGTTGCCCTAAACGGGACTTTAAACAAATAACTTGTCCATGTAGGGACTAAATAAGAAAGACAAGTCCACGCAGGGACCAATTACATAAATGAAATGTCCACGCCGGGACTTAATTGAAATAAAATAACAATACAATAATTAAGGATTTCTAATAATCCTTCTTCTTCCCCTTAATGAGGTTTGCCAAACCCTTTAGAAGACCGCGACGACTCCTACGCTCTTCATCTACCCTTTGTTCCACCTCATGCAACCTTTGAAGAATTTCTTGCTGCTGAGGTTGTTGGATTTGGGCTTGCGATGGCTGCTGCTGCAGTGGTTGAGGAGGCGGTGGGTATTGATACCCATATGCAGGATACCCAGTTGGGTACGTAGGTGGAAAGGGACCACGGTAGAGAGCATTGAAGTTTGCTGCTTCAATGTACGGGTCAACGGTAGGTGCATTGTTGTAGTTATAACCTGAATAAGCTTGCTGCTCAAATGGGTTGTACCCAGCTGCACCTGGGTAAGATGGAATTGGGTTTTCATAACCCATGGGTGGTGTAGGTGCGACTGGTGCAGAGTCGACTTCAGAAACTGCATTTGAAGGCCCACCCATTTGCGGGTCTTCATAGAGCGGTGTGTAGTTGCTGTTGCTGGAGTGTTGGGGGGTGCTGAAGTGGAAACCCCCACGCACGGACATCCGTGCACTTCTTCTCCGCCCCGATGGTTCCGGAGGCGGTGGCTGCTCTGGCGCTGGTGGTGGCGGTGGCGTGACCGCCTGAAAATGTGGGTCCTTTGAAGGGACCTGCTGGTGTGGTGGTGAGTAGTGGTGAGGGGGAGTATACTCCCACTTGTACGTGCTCCATCTCTCAGCCCAGATATCAGGGCCCCTGTAAGGCGAACCATGAAAAGATGATCCGCTAGAAATCTCGATGGGATGCGTCGGCGTCCCAGATGGCGGCATCTCAAGATCTGGATCCTCGTCCACATCCATGTTTTGGTACTCGGGAAAATGGTCAGCTGGTCCCAAAGGGTTTGGGCCCTCGGGTTCTTCGATTTAGTTCATCGGATTGAACCGACTCTGAAAATAAGATGTTGGGTTCTGGAAGGAACTGTGTGAACCCGAACGCTGCAAAGGAATGAAAGAATGATGTGAATCATGAGGTTCTTCATCCTGATGTGGCCCGAACGAATGGTGGTAAGACGGTGAGGAGCTAAGCGAGATAGAGCGTCTCGCTGGCTCGAAATAGGTCCTCCAGTCTTCGTGTGGACTGGAGCTGAGTGTTGCTGATGGTGTGCGCCGGCAAGATGGTCCGGCCTCGTGATCGTTCCTTCCCCTCATTGGGACTTTTCCTCATCCGCTTCTTCCCCTAACTCTTGGCGGCATGTTGATTGAAGTCCTGTCAAAACACAACAATTAAAGCAAAACGATTAAGATTAGGATTAGTCCTAAGTTGTTTGCCTAGAATCGGAAGTCAAGGAATGTGTAACTGTGTCATTGAGACTAATGTAACACCCCGAAATTTTAAATCATTTATTTTAAATATAATGTCGGTAAATAAACAAGTGAATTAACTAGGATTAAAAATAACCTAGTTAGATAAAAATCTTGTAGTGACTTATAAGTGGGTTAAAACACTAAAAATAAGAACTAAATGTTAGTTGAGGGACTAAAAGTGTATGAATTGAAACTAGTTATAATAAAACATAAATTAAACTCAAAACACACATTTGTGTGTGTGCTGAGTTCGATCAAAACACAGGGGGCGACATAGAGCTCCCCACCAAACCCTAAATTCTCACAAATCTCACAAATTGAAGGTCAAGATCAATTCCAAAACGAAATCCGAGCTAAGATTAGTGATCTCCATTGCAAGGGGGTCATAAGGTATGTGAAATTTGATAGGAAATCTCTATTTGAAATTCTAATGAACTTAGAGAATTCGAAATTTATGGTTGCATGATTGATATAAGGATGGAATAGGAACAATATAGTGTCTAGGAGTAAACCCTAGACAATAATATGTGAAATCGTGTTTAATTTCTAAGAATTCCATGAACACCATTGAAGGTGGTTAGTGGGTTTTGTGAGAACTTGATAAACACTAGGGTTTTGATTGTTATTCTAGTGTAATCTGGTTCATAGAATGTAATTTCTGAAATATTGATGTTGAAATTTATATGTGATTATCCGATTGATGTTAATTTTGGCCACATAACAAGTCACGAACTTGATAAGGAATTGTGTAAAATCCTGCCCTTAAACTGTTTGTAAAAATGCCTCAAAGAAGGCTTAAAACTGAAATACAAGTTAAAACGCATATTTGAAATGTTTCGGCAAATTATGCGACATATGTTAAGAAAAGAGTTCTAAACATGCTATGGTTGAACTCTATAGGAAAGGAAGCCGGAGTGTCTAGTGGACAAGCCGGTGGTGACACGCGTTTGAAGGGTTTGCTTTGAAGGTATGTAACATGTTCCGTTACATCGTGTAAATTTGATATTTTAGATATTTGGAATTGTGTTTTAGTATAAGGAATTATGTTGGTTGAAATGATGGTGATCACTACTTAATTGAATGAAATAGAATAGCTTAGAAAACATTTGGTAGTCATTAGAAATGGAGGATTCCATAAAGGAGCCAAACGGGTCAAATAAGTGAATGTTAAGTAGTAAAGACTTGATTTTGTTAGTTTTTGGAAATAATGGATCACAAGTGCATGAAGTTATAGATTTGGTAAAGAAATGCCGATGATCGTAAGCCCCGGATGTTGGGTAAATGCGCCATGACGTTATTATAGCATTGATAGTTGAGTTGGTATAAACTATATGGGTCGATTAAGCCAAAATTGTAACTTTAGACATTCGTTCCGTAACTCAAAATGGTGGTGTAATAAATGTAATAGGCACGTCAGTAATAAAATTACAGACATATAGGAAAAAGAATCACATAAAACGGACCTTCGGATCAAAAGTTATGAGTATTTGAAGTTAGAATGGTAAAATCCGAAGTTGGGCAGGAAATGCAGGTAAAAAACCTGCACTTGCTGGAAAACCGTATCCCCGCGCCATGCGACAGGATCATCTAGACCTGGCGTGACACGCGAGAGCCGTCGCGATACGTGACAGAATAAATGATGTCTAGCGCGACACGTGACAGGCCAGTTTCTGAAATTTTATTTTATTTTTGATGGTTTGATGCTAAGACTTGTTTATGCATATTTTAATAATGTCAAAACTAACTTTTTGAGTGGTTTTGACTCTAGGTGATGATGGAGTAATTCCGGATGGCGATCAAGCATCTTATCAAGAACCGAACACGATCTTTTGGAGCTTCCGCATATATTTAACCTTGTTATAGACAATGTTTATGATGTAAACAATTATCTAATTACTTTTGGGATGTTTAAAACTAGTTTGTAGTTATCTAGTAAATGATCACTATGTACACTTTGATTTTGTACTTTTAATGAAGTGTAGCCTTTTGTTTTAAAAATACGCATATTTTATTTAAATTCGAATAATAATTAGAAGGGTGTTACAACTAAACACAAAGGCTAGTGTTTAATTCACTCAATGTTGGCTCTGATACCAACCTGTCACACCCCGATATTTCCACGTATTACCGGTGGGCCCGGTGGGGAGTATCGTGACGTAGTTGATATCATCATAGTCAAATAATCACAGTTTAATGCACAGCGGAAGTCTGAGATGAAAATAGTAATACAAACCGAAACGCAAAGTATAAATAAACATTATACAAACGGTTGTATGTGGATCTACAGGCGGATCTAAAACATAAAGTAAAATATTGTACTTCAGACTTTAAACACTATGAACTTGCAAGATTCTTTAATTAGTGCCCAGGAGCTTCCAGCCAATTTCGTTTAGTACCTGCCACTTAGTCTTTTTGAAAAATACATCAGTTTACACTGATAAATACAATTAACTGACTCTTTTGAAAACATTTATGAAAATTGATTTAAATGCACAAGGCACAAATATTCTTTTATAACTTGGGACAATATTATAAAATAATCTTGTATACAGATTTACATGTTTGTCGTACGTTCAGGGCCCGGGTTAGAAGCCGAGACAAGATTAATAGACACACCACTAGTATAAGCCCATAAGAAGTTATCCTCACGAGTGAGATACCATTTTACATACGCAACTGTCAGGTGTATGCCTACACCCCGGGCTTAAGTCATGGCCATTTCAAATGAATGAGCCGAGGATATCCAGGACACGGTCATATTAACCCCCAAATGCTTTGTATCAAATAAAACAGATTAAAACGGGTTATCTCAATGATTTAACCACTAATCGATTAAATATTCAATACCCGACTAAGCGGTAATAATTTACCGTATCCCAAGCCCGTATAAGGGAAAATAAGTTAAAAAGTATTTACCTGAGCTAAAATATAAATTATACTCAGCCGTATATTCTAATCAGCAAGTGTAGGTAGCTTTTACTGGGCTCTAATCTGGAACGAAGGTTTTAATAACCTATTAGATTCCTAACGGGTCTCATTCAAGTTGTAACATAGACCGGTTAGTTTTAAAGAAAAGTTTACGGTACGAAACGTGAGATTAAGCGATGACCGGATTGGAATGTGATTTAGACCCAACAAGTATGAAGACTTGTATAAAATGGGTAAACTAAATACATTCAGGATTTTGAAATAAAATGATAAGTTTTGACCCGTTTCGGCTAATTTATGCAAACTAGTTACATAAACTGTATCGAACGCGTACAAACATAACGGGTAACCGGATGAGTCAAGTACAAGTTCCATAAGTTATTATGCTTAAAATATGTTGTGATATCAGTAGGATATCTTCAGTTATGCCCAAAATGAATTTAAAATCAATTTAAGCCCTGTAGGGGTATTTTGGTCATTTTAAAGTTTATAAAAGAGGTTAAATAGGAAACTGTGGTTCTGGTATAAAATAATCAGTAAAAATAATTATTTTATCATGTTACATCAGTAAAATATCATACATATGTGAAGGTCACCATTTATGGCCAAACTATGCATCGGAGGGCCATTTTGGTCATTTCACATATGTTTTAAGGACCAAATTGGAAATCTGAGTTCAAGACTTATACTTACTGTTAAGATATTAAAATTTATTTACGAAATCAGTAAATATCATGTTTTAGTTGCTAAATATGGTTTTAAACCATACTATGCGCCTAATTCGCATAAAAGTCGATATTTGAGATGTTTATAAAATTCTGAGATTTTTATCATTCTTGAATGCTTAAAATATTCTATTTAATATATAACATCAGTAGGAAAAGGTTTGGCATGTAAATGATGTGTAAAACTCATTTTATTAATGAAAAAGGGCATTATCGTCAATTACCGAGTTCATGCAAGAATTCTATGTTATGGTCAGTATAAAATTTGACAAAAATTTCCAAAATTCCCTAAAAATTATATCAAAACAGTAGGTAATGATTTTGGTGCCAAAATTTGGGTTTAAATATGATTTATATGCTAAAAATCCCATTTAATTAACAAAAAGTTTCATTTTACGCTATCTTGCATAACTTTAGTTTGAGACCAGAAAGTGATGTCAAATTTTGTGGACATACTTATATTTCAGTAATAAAGTTTTTTGTACTCTCACATTTTAAAAAATCTCGTTTTTATAACATAATGGCATAATGGTCAACTTTTAAGCAAATAACAAAAAATGCAATGTACTATGATTTCTAAGGGACCATGAAGTATAACCTCAGAGGGTTATTCTAATATATAACATGGTCACAAAGGAACCCTAAGGCATAACTAAACTAAGCTAATTCGGGTCAGAACTGAAAGTCAAAGCAAAAGTCTACTTTTGCGTCTTTCGGTTGCGAACCGAGCCTAATACTTAGAATTGTCGGGTTGAACATGTCTAAACATGTTCTTATATTATTTACCAAGTTATTTAAGTGATAAAACGTATTTTATAGCTTATACATCATCAGTTATGAATTATTTTATAAAAACTGACTCGTTTGACTTTTCTGTTTATTACTTTGACCCGACAATTGACTAACTAAACGTGATAATTAGGAGGTGCCCTTTTTAGGGATTATCACCTACTTAATTACCAACACATAGCCATGTTCAATTCGAATAATGGTTGGAGTGTTAGTGATTAATCACAAAGTCAAAGTGTCATTACGATAACTTTGACTTTCGGTCATTAAGCTAATAAAAACTTAACTACAGGTGCTAAGAACGCTTACAAGGGTCCCTAGTACGAAGATTAAACTTGAGAAAGCTTCCTAGATGACCAGGATGCTACAGAGAAGTGTTTGAGAGTGAAAACTTTGAGTGTGCAAGTTCAAAGACTCAAAACATGGCCCTTTATATAGAATTTTGGATGATCTAGGATCATTCGAGCTGTTAATGGAGGTCACCAGATGTTCACAAGTGTCTTTGTGTCAGGGAAAACCATTAACACAGTCCCTAGAATCAAAAACCAGCATGCAATGGTGAAGAAAATCGCAGAACCTGCACCTGTGCATGTTTGCTGTGAAAAACAGGCCGTCGCGTAGCGCGACGGCATACCTGTTTTGGGGTTGCGTAGCGCGAGCCCTGTGGGGGACCAGTTTTTGAGTTTCAAACCTGGCAGATCCAACCCCTGGACCTTTTAAAACGTAATAACTTCTATTTTAAGGAATTTTAACCCATAAAGTTTATATTTGGATGATCTTTAGGATATAACCAAACATCGTTAGGTCCGGTTTCGTTAAACGATAACCGAAAACACTAGTTTCATCAAGTTGACGCTTTTAACCCTTCATTTACGAAAGCTAACACATTTAATATCAAACGATATCGAAACCTCGTGAATTTTTCATCACTCATTCTTGAGAGTATAATCAATCGTTACAAAGCCCCGGGTTCGTTAAAAGGTCGCTCAGAGGTAGTAATTTAACATGTTGGCACGTTTAACCCCCGCGTCTTGTAATCTTTCACTTTCTTTCACAAACGGCTTTATACGTTTCATAATTTATTCGTTTAAGAGTATAAACATCGTGTAGGGTTGTTGAAAGGCATAGTTTTCAAATATTGACACTTTGGTTCCTTTCACATATATATTTTCCTTGTTTGTCAACTTTAGTCCCTCGAAATCAATTCGTTACACGTTTAAAGTTTATGACACGTGTCATTACTACATTGGCCATGATTTTGCGAGGTGTTACAAAAGAGATTTTGACAAGGCTAAAGGCATTACTCGAGTATCCAGGTCTCGTGTCAAACAAGGAAGGGTTCAGACTGTGGGGTTTGGGGTGGTTAGGAGGCAGAGAAAATCTGTTAAATATTGCCCTATGTAGTTAGGAGGTAGAGAAAATCCATGTCATTTAAAAAAATTCATTTCATTTGAGTCATTTAACATGTGGCAGCCACGTCACCATTTTTTATAACGGCGTTAGCTAGATTTAATTGTGGAGTATTTTACAAAAAAAGTTGGACGAGGTCGGATTATCAGCGGCTAATTCCTGACTTGGGATTATTATTGGCCAAATTCAGATAGGTGGGATTATTATTTTCCTATTTGCCTAAAAAAATCACCACACTCTCCATCTTTTAACATTTCTCTCCTCCATCTACATAATCTTTATAAAAAGAAACAGTTGCCATGAGTTCTTTATCGGAAGAGCAAGAGGAAGACGCTGTAAACTTTTTTGTTAACACGATGATTCAAACGGCGAAAATTATTGTCGAGATTGAAGATGACGGCGAATACAAAGATATTTCACAACCCAAAACAAGGGTCGTTACACTAAACAGAGATCAGAAAGGTATATTATTTTTTTACGTTTTATATTTTTAATAATAATTGGTTTCATAACTTTTGTTATTTATTATTAGGATTGTTTAGTATAATTTTATTAAAGATATTTTCCAAACTTTATTTAAGGTGCAGATGATCGTTTGGTGGGTGACTAACTGACTATTTTGCTGAAAATTGTGTGTACACTCAGGGGCGGATCTAGGTTAAAGGTGTGGGTTCACCCGAACCCATTGAGTTTAGAAATTGTAATAGAAAGCCTATATATAAATCTAGAGTGAACCCATAAATAGAGTATAGGATGAACCCATAAAAAAGAATGATGTAGCGCTCCAATGGTTAATGGCTTGAGTTTTATACAAAGGATCTCGGGTTAAATTATTGTTATTCGCATTATTTTACATTTATTTTTACCTTTGACCTGCATATATTATTCATATTTAATTTTACCTTCGACCGGCATATATTATTCATTTCTATCACTGGCTTCTATTTGTTCATTGTTTCATTACCATCTTACCATGTCTATGCATTTTATTAAACATGTTTTCACTGATAGCAGTTAGACATGTTAAACATTTAAACAGGGTTATGATGGATGAAATAGTTTTAAATCAGTTCATTTATTTCTTTATAAAATTCAAATACTACTAGTTTAACAACTAAAATATGTAAGAATATGAACCGTGATCCTTTCATTGATATCATTCACAATATATATTACAGAGATACAGGCTAAATATGGATATAGAATAATTACAATAATCACAATATAATCATGCCTAATATACGAATGCTATTACACCCCCGCAGTCGAAGCGGGAGGTGACCGAATGCTGAGACTGGACCTGAAATCTTCAAACAAAACCCGTGGTAAACCTTTGGTAAATATATCTGCTATCTGATATCGCGACGGCACATGAAGAATACGAACATTGCCGCGCTGAACCTGCTCTCGTACAAAATGAATGTCTAACTCGATGTGTTTGGTTCGTTGATGCTGAACCGGATTGCCAGAAAGATAAATGGCGCTGACATTATCGCAATAAACCATTGTAGCTCGTGTAAGCGGTAAAGAGAGCTCGAGAAGCAGGTTCCGGAGCCAACAAATCTCAGCAACAACATTCGCCACCCCTCGATATTCGGCCTCAGCGCTGGAGCGAGATACGGTGGCTTGTCGTTTAGAAGACCATGAAATAAGATTGTCACCAAGATAGACGCAGTAGCCACTAGTAGAACGCCTGGTGTCGGGGCAGCCAGCCCAATCAGCGTCAGTGTAAGCCACTAATGATGTGACACGAGAAGGACCGAGTGTGATACCAAACGATGAAGTGCCCTTCACATATCTTAAAATTCTCTTGAGTGCATGCCAGTGATCGAGACACGGTGCGTGCATATGCATGCACACCTGTTGAACAGCATAGGTGATGTCAGGTCGTGTAAAGGTGAGATACTGTAGAGCGCCGGCTAAGCTGCGATACAAAGTAGGGTCATGAAATGGTTCACTGGGCGTGGCACTGAGTTTGGTGTGTGTATCAACCGGAGTTGCCACCGGGTTGCACGATTGCATCCCGGCACGAGCAATAATATCAGTAGCATAGGCCTGCTGAGACAAAAACATGGAGTTCGCATGCCGAGTAACAGAGATACCCAAGAAATAACTGAGAGGGCCGAGATCTTTCATGGCAAACTCAGCTGCAAGACTATCCAAAAGACGATGGCGAAGTGCGTCAGAAGAAGAGATAAGCAGAATATCATCGACATATAATAGTAGATAGGATGTGTCACGACCATGAATGTACGTAAATAGAGACGCGTCGCACTTGCTGTGGTGAAACCCCATGCTGAGAACGTAATCTGTGAAACGTTGGTACCAGGCGCGGGGTGCCTGCTTAAGCCCATATAGAGATTTACGTAAGAGGCAAACATGGTCAGGAAAGGTTCTATCACGAAACCCCATAGGCTGATACATGTAGACTGTTTCGTTTAAGTTCCCGTGTAAGAAGGCATTAGTTACATCAAGCTGATGAACCGCCCAACCCTTAGATAATGCAAGTGACAGAACGGTCCGAATAGTTGCTGGTTTTACCACCGGACTGAATGTCTCACCACAATCGATGCCCACCTGTTGCGACCGCCCATCGCAAACCAATCGGGCTTTGTACCGCTCCAATGTGCCGTCCGACCTGTATTTATGTTTAAACAACCACATACACCTGCCAATATTCATGTTAGCCAAACGAGGTACTAACTCCCATGTACCGTTTCTAATTAATGCATTAAACTCAGTAGTCATGGCAGACAACCATACCGGGTCTCGCAAGGCATCAGTTGGGTTCTTAGGTATGGGTCGAATAGGAGATGTGGAAGATGTAGTGGTTAAGTTGAAATGTTGTTTGGGCTTATAGATCCCGCTCATGGAGCGGGTGTGGATGGAGCGAGTGGGTTGGTTGTTTGGCTGAACAGGAGGTATAGATGGCATAGTATTTGATGGGCCAGTAAAGGTGTGGGCTGTAGGGTTGGTAGAAGGTGCGGAGTGGGCTGGGTTGGGAGTAGGGGGATTCGGTTGGGCTGGGTTAGTGGGTGGAGTGTTGGGTTGGACCGAGGGAGTGGCCGAGTGTGGGCTGATGTGAGATGGGCCGTTAGGTTGGGGGGTTTGATGAACTACCGGTGAGGGGTGATTGGTGAGAGGGGGCGGAGATGGTGAGGAGGATGGGGCGATGTGCGGACAGAGGTGGTGAGGGAAAGGTGTATCAAGAAAGTCATAGGTAGGAGCGGGGGCGATGGATTGTTGGAATGGAAATGTTGTCTCGTCAAACGCAACATGACGGGAGATGAATATTTGGCTAGTGGCTAGGTCGAGGCAACGATAGCCACGGTGGGTAGGTGGGTAGCCTAGAAAAACGCATGGTGTAGAGCGGTTTTCAAGCTTGTGAATGGTGGTGGACGGTGTTAGCGGATAACAGAGGCACCCGAAAACACGAAGGTGGGCGTAGGTGGGTGTGGTGTTGTAGAGTAATTCGGTGGGAGTGTTATTTTTAGTTTGTTGAGATGGCAATATATTTAGTAAATAAGTGGCGGTTTCGAGTGCGAAGTGCCAAAAATGAGAGGGGATCGAAGCATGGGCGAGTAAGGTCCGAATCATATTATTAATTGTGTGTATTTTACGTTCGGCCTTGCCGTTTTGGGAGGATGTATAAGGGCAAGAAAGTCGGTATAAAATACCGTTGGTGGTGAAGAAATTTTGGAAAGTGGAATTAACGTATTCACGGCCATTGTTACATTGGAAGGTTTTGATTGTAGATTCAAACTGGGTTTTAATAATAGAAGCAAAATTAGAGAAGGAGGAGAAGACGTGAGATTTATTAGTGAGAGGATATGTCCACAAGAAATTAGTTAGGTCATCTAGAAATAACACATAGTATTTATGGCCCGAAGAGCTAATGATTGGTGAAGTCCAAACATCGCTATGCACAATTTCAAAAGGTTTAGATATCATATTAGGAGATGCAAAAAATGGTAAACGTATGCTTTTACCAAAAATACAAGATTGGCAAACATTATTGAAAGGTTTATCAAAGGAAATAGAGCTAGAAGTTTTTAATTTATTCATAATGGGCCGTCCTGGGTGGCCAAGACGGTGATGCCATAGTTGAGATGAGATGGCGGCAAAAGCAGTAGGTTGAGTTGTAGAAGACCCGAGTACCAGAGGGTAGAGATCACCGTTGCTGTTGCATCGAAGAAGCGGCGTCTTGGTCTTGAGGTCCTTCACAAGAAAACCAAACGGGTCAAATTCCACAGAAACAGAATTGTCCGTTGTAAATCGACGGACGGAAATAAGGTTTTTAACGAGCTTGGGTGAATAAAGAACATTTTTAAGGACAAAGGGTGGGTATGGTTTGGGTAGGTATTTAGTGCCTTGACCGAGAACCGGTATAGTATCACCATTACCTACAATTATATTTTGAGAAATGCAAGAATTAGAAAAAGTATGGAAGTCACCTTGTTCGTGAGACATGTTGCCAGTGGCGCCGGTATCCATATAATGAGTAGGGTCCGGTTGCTGTAACGACATGGTATATAATTCTTGCTCTATGTCGGTTGGGCTATAGGCAGTGTGTGCCTGATGAGGGCGTGGGCCGAGAAGGCCAGCTTGTGCCTGCGGTGCTGTGGTAAAGGTGGGCCTGTTAGTGGAAGGGTAGGGGCAAGGTGGAGGAGACCAAGTGTTGGGCTGCTGCGATGGGCCGTAGGGGTAGTGTTGGGCCGAGTAATGTTGAGGAGGAGTGGGCCAATATGGTGCCCATGGATATTGCATTTGGTTAGGGTAGTATGTGGATTGGTGTGAGCGGCCACGGCCATATGATCCTCGGCCACGGCCTCGACGACCAGAGCGTCCACGGCCACGGTAGGATTCAGAGGGTGACCGGGTGTACTCAGTGGCGGGTCGGGTTGCTTGAGCGGTGAGGGCGGTAGAGGCAGTTTTGGAGGATAATAAGGCCTGCTCATTCTTGCGAGTTTCAACCTGTATAAGTTGAGAACGGGCGTTGTAAAACGAGGGTAGAGGGCGCTGTTGAGTGATGATGGTGCCAATACCCTCATATTGATCATTCAAACCGGCGATGAGTTGAAGAACGAGCCGCTCATCAGTCACAGCAGCATCAACATTGGCAAGTTGGTCAGACAGTGTTTTAAGGGCTTGACAGTAAGCCGAGATATTTGGAAAGCCGTCCAGTCAGGTATTAGCGAATTTCTGCATGAGGTAAATGGCCCGAGATGCCTTGTTGTCGTGAAAAAGATTCTCGATAGCCACCCACGCGTCATGAGCGGTGGACGTTTTGTCGATTATGGTGTGAAGAAGATCATTGGAGATCGTACTATAGAGCCATTGCAAGACGATGGCGTCCAAGCGATTCCAGGTAGGCGGAGGATGACTCGGGTGTGGTGGTTTCAGGTTTGGCTTTAAGGTGGTCTTCAACTAAGTGAGCACGGCAGTGGAGGGTGAATAAGGTTGCCCAGGATGAGTATTGACTGGACTCGATTTCTAAGGTGAAGGGGATTAGAGTTTTGATATTGGTGACTGTGGTGGCGGGGTGGATTTCAGATTTGATGGTGATGGGAGGGGTGTTGGAAGTAGTGTTGTTGTTATCGTCCCCCATGGCAATGGTTACAGAGAAGAGAGAATCGGGGAAGCAGGGGAGGGAAGAAGGCGGCGAGTAGGGTTTAGAGGAGAGAGACCCAGACTCGTGATACCATGTAAGAATATGAACCGTGATCCTTTCATTGATATCATTCACAATATATATTACAGAGATACAGGCTAAATATGGATATATAATAATTACAATTATCACAATATAATCATGCCTAATATACGAATGCTATTAAAATAGTTTGAAAGAAGTTTTTCTGCAATGAAGCAAACCGTGATGGATACATAAACGATTCATGCATTTGTTACATTGAAAAAATAGTTTTTTTTTTCAATAAGCTTTGGTCGAAGATGTAACGCAACCTTTTCAAAAGATGAAAACTCGTAGGGAACAACAATATGTAGTTTTTTTATAATTCATCCGTATTTTTATTATCTGTTTTTTTTTTTAATTTCTGATGACAATGTTTTTTTAATCATTACTGTATCACATTTTTATTATGTGATGTACCTTACCCGACCTAAACCGTCGAACCACCCAGAATTTTTATGTCCGATTCTATGAAATTGAGGCATCTGGAACAATGAACCCACTGGTGAAAAAATAAAAAAATAATTGTTAACTCTATACCTAATCTCCCTGATGAAAATATAAAAAAAAAATTGCGAAGTGCCAAGAAGCAGCAAGAAAAGATATCGAACGGTTGTTTGCTGAGATAAAGTCAGGATGGGGGATAATACAACAACCGACACATGCATGGGAAGCAAAAAATTGAGATACATTATATATACTTGTACAATAGTACATAACATGATTATTGAATACGAAGTTAGCAATATGCGAATACGATCTGAATGACATTCATGAGAATGTTGAGCGGATTGACGAGGGGCAACAAGAATCAAATATGTTAGCGTTAAGCCTTGAGTATGTGCATGGAAACCTATGTGCGGATTTCATCGACCATATCTGGAATAACTTCCATGTCGATTCCATTGATGACGAGTAGTGGTGTTCGTAGGTTTAAGCAAAAATTATTTTATGCTTTTAGTATGTAATTTTAGATTAAATTTTGTGTTTTTTTTTTAATTTGTAAGTTTCTAGAATTTTTATGAAATGTTTAATTTTCTTTAAAAATTTGTATTTATTATTTTTAACAAATTAAACAAATAAAAAAATGTTATTTACAAATAAAATACATTAAATAAAAAATATAAAAAAAATAGATGGGGAAGAAAGGGGAACCACACCCATGTTTGGGGATGATGGTGAGGTGGAAGGGGAGGGTGAGTGGCGTCAATGTGGACTTGACGGAAGAGAGAACAACTAGCCTAAGTAGCAAGTATTCAAAACCGATTTTATCAGCGGTTTATGTTTCTAAAAAAATGTCTTTTTAGTAACAACTAAGAACAGAAATGATTAAAGTTTACTTTGTTACTCTTGTTCACCACCAACATTACTATGTATATTATTATGTATACAAACATAGTAAACATTTAACGTTTACAGTTTAAGTGGATATACTAATTTTGACTTAGTACATTTTAAGTAATTCAAAGGTGTAGATAGAGAGAGAAGGAGAAAAAAGACAAAACAAACAGGAGGAACCACATTCTTAGAGGTGTTTTGTCAAACTTTAAAGAAACCATGAACACATTATGTGGGCAGTGGGTAGATGCAGAGAACGAACGAACCATGCACATAAAGACGAATAGTACTTATGTCCCCTGACTTTTCCCACTGTTAGCTTGTCTTCTTCTTCCTTTGACGTATCAACACTTGACCAAAAATTTAATACGGTTTGACCATATATGAGAGTTTTCTAAAATGCATGTATAAAATCATAAATGATGCCCATGAGAGTGCACGTGATAACTCCATGTCCACTTAAAACATCAAAATTTGCATAAGGCAGATCGGTATGGCTTCGGGGAGAAGGTTTGCCGAGCGGGGAATGACACCGGGTGTTTGAATTGGGAGCGGGGAGTAGGAGAGAGGGTGTTTTTTCGGTGTATACTTATCGAAGGTGAAGAAGAACAAAGGGATGAGAGAGAGAGCCAATGAGATTTTTTTTTCTTTAATTGAGTGGGTGTTTGAATCACTCCTAGTGTTTGAGTAGAAAATGGGGAGTGTGGGGGGGGGGGGGGGGGGGGGGGAGTTGACATTGCATGTGATTATTGGGTAGAGAAAACTCAAACACCCTAACTCACCCCAACCATACCGTCCACCCATGTTAAAATTTTAAAAAAACACTCCAACATTCAAAACCGATTTTTGCCACTTTATTCCAAAAACATTGGATCTTTCATCTTTCTGGGTCCCTAAGGTTTCAATTTTGATTTCATATATGGGTCCCTAAGGTTTCAATTTTTGCCACTTTATTCCAAAAATAAAACTTTTGAATCTGGATCCCTAAGGTTTCAATTTTGATTCAATTTTCATCCAAAAAACAAACTAAGTCAGAATTTTCTGTTAACCTCCACATTTTTTGTCGTGTTCCTCATTTTAATGAAGGGTAGAATTGTCTTTTTATTCCTCGATATATCTAAATTAAAACGAGGAACACGACAAAAAAAGATGGAGTTTAACAGAAAATTCTGATCCAGTTTGCTTTTTGGATGAAAATGACATCAAAATTGAAACTTAGGGATTCAGATTCAAAAGTTTTCATTTTTGGACTAAAGTAGCAAGAGTAATATAAACCCACGGACCAATTTGGCAGTTTACTCATTTGCATAATATTGGGGTAAACAACGCTTCGACACGTAACACGACTAAGGGGCTGTTTGTTTACCTCTTAATGAGGCTCCTAATGGTTCAGACATCTTACTGGTTCAACACTTAATGGTAATGGTTCAGACTGTTTGCTTCGTGAGCAGATGTCTGAATGGTTCAGACATCATTCAAACATTTGTCTCTGAATGGTTAAGTATTATACAGAGTCTGAATGGTTAAGACCTCTAATATCAATTGGTCAGACATTTGCCTCTGAAGAGTTAAGCATTATACTGACTCTTAATGTTTCAGACCTCTTACTGGTTCAACACTTAATAGTTCAGACCTCTTATTTGTTCAGCATTTAATCATTCAGATACAAGATAATTATTTGCGACCATATGGCTTATCACACAGTTGGGTCTTAAATTATGGTTTCTTATGAGACAACTGTTAACTTGGTCTTCATCAAACGATTGGGGTCTTGAATTATGGTTTCTTATGAAACAACTTACACGTGTTTTTTTTTTCTTTTTAAAAAAAAGTTTGATAGCTAAAAACTTTGTGCGAATATAATAAAACAAATCACAACTATCAAAGGTTAGAGAATGTGTACCTTTACATTTTGTAAACATTGGACAAAAACACCGTGGGGTAACAACTTGGTCATTAGATTTCGTACATGAAAACTTACCAAGTTACCCCCACACACAAAAAAAAAGATAACTTAACCCGGTTCAGCTAGACCTCGATATTGACGAGATGCGCCGGTGCTGGCGGCATAGTGGTTGGTCATATGTGAGATAACTTAACCCGATTCAGGCTAGTACACGGCGGCGACTGTGAGATCTTCGTGATGTGTAGAGGTTTTTTTCCTCAAAACTCTAGTACCTTAAAAAAACCCCTAGGTTTTTATTTGTAACGCACAAATTCTAACACAAATAAAAAACAGTTAAAATTTTGAATAAATATAAACCCATAATAACTCTATATATATGGTTGGGTTCGGCTATAAAGTCTAATCTCCTAAAAAGTGTACAAAAATCATAAAACATTGTAATTTCAGCATAAAAAACACACTCAAAACCCACAAATAACAGAGTGAATATTAGTAAAACACTATAGTCAAGCCCTAGTAGTCTATAAAAAACTGAAAACACACTATCGTAGAACCATGGATATAAAACACAACATTGTAATCAACATAAAACACATAGGTGGTGTTTGTTTTTCAAAAAAAAGATATGCGTCGCGTAGGCATTGCCATCTGCAAATTGTTTGTTTTTCCGAAGATTTTTCATTAAAAAAACGTATGCGCGAGCTCTTCTTGGTGCAAACTTAGCTTAGACACTTCTAAAATCTTCTAAGGTCTACAGATGGTTAAACACCACCACCCACCACCGTCTATCATCACCACCACCACCACCACCACCACCACCGTCCACCACCCACCACCATCGTCCACCACCACCACCGTCCACCACCCACCACCACCGTCCACCACCACCACCTACCGTCCACGTCCAGCACCACCCACCATCGTCCAGCACCACCACTGTCCGTACACCACCACCGGTTATTTTAGAAGTCTACATACATTAAAAAACAAATAGTCTTTTTCTTGCAGGCTGCAGAGGTTTGTTACACCTCTGCTTCTACAGATATCCACCTCTTTAAAAACAAACAACACCATAATGTTAGTCATTGGATATCAGAGCCTTTGTCATCTAAAACACAACACAACACAAAACAAAACCCACAGATATGGTGTTTTGGTAATCTTTATTATGTTATTTGTGGGTTTTAGGTATGTTTTTATGGTTAACATTATTGTGTTTTATGACTTTTTATATTTTTTAGAAATTTTGGACTTTGTAACCAACTCCTAGTCTATATATATAGGGTACGGTTCATTTGAGAACCACTTTTATTACGAGAACCAATCTGAACACAACAAAATAAACTCACTCCACCACCACCCAAAACCTAAACACCCACCCCTACCCTACCACCACCCAAAAACCTAACCCCCCCCCCCCCCCCCCCGCGCCCAATCTAAATGCTAAAAACTAAACCCTAAAGCTAAACTCCACAACTAAATGCTAAAAAAATTTGTTGGGGAGAGGGGGGGGATGAAAAGTAGCAATTTTTTTAAATGTGTGTTCTTAATTTTTCTTTTTATGTATTTTTGGTTGTGTTCACACTGTTTCTCGTGTTTCTTGCAAAAAATGGTGGTTCCTAACGGATCCTTATCATATATATATATGGAAAGGATCTATAGAAAACTTATTTGTGGTAAGAAAACCTAAGAAACCCTATCTATAACCAGTGATCTAGATCATCTAAGGGTTCATGATTTTTTAAGCTTTATTGATTTAAATCAATTACTTTTTTGGGTTGATTAGTGGATTGAGAGGCATTTGGGTAAAACAACATGTACCATGTACAAATTATATATTATAATATTATAACCATCATTACTTCATGTCTCATTCTCTCTTCTTATTCAACTTGTCACCATCAAACCATATTCATCCCATATCTCTAATTCTATCTCTTCAAGATTCATTCATCCCATGTCTTTAATTCTCTGCGTTCAAGATTCAAAATTCTAAATATCAAACCATCATCACCCCTAATCAGTCTCTTCATTTGTGTGAACGACGACAAGATGAAGTTTTACATAGAGAGAAAGTTGTTGTTTTAGAGAGAGAAACAACAATCTTCATTGTGTTCATCAGAAGGCTCTAGGTCTGGTAAGTGTTTTAGAGAGAGAAAGTTGTTGTTTTAGAGAGAGAAACAACACTCTTCATCGTGTTCATCTGAACACCAAGAACAACAATCTCTTAAGTGTTTTATTTTGAAAAATCATTTCAGACTTGATTTTTTTTGTTAAAATGGCTGTTAATATTTTTTTGTGTGCTAAAAGTGTTCTAGTAATGGGTAAATGTTTATGTAGTTTGCATGTTTTTGTTCTTGTGTTAAAATCATGTTGAGTTTTTGATATTCTCGGTTGTTGTTTGATTATAAATGTATATCTTTTTAAATGTTAAAATGTTGTTTTAGATGTGTTGTTAGTTGTCTTGTATAAACTTCACTCGAATATCACATTTTCATTATGATGTGCGTCGGTGTGAATATATTTTTATGTATATTTTAAGCCATTTTTCACACTTTAGTCAAGTTTTAAATTTATAAAACACGATATTTTGCTAACACTAAACACACATATGGGCAAGTGCACCCATCGTGAGCGTAGTATAGCGTTGGTAAGATACCGAGGTCGTCCAAGGACACAAGAGATTTTAGTACTGGTTTATCCTCAACGTCTAATCAAATCAAAATTTTAGGAAAAAGGTTTTAAACATGAAAATAAAAACTAAAAATACTGAAAATAAAAATAAAATAAAAACAGATAGACAAGATGAATCACTTGGATCCGACTCGCCTTTAGTGTAACATTTGATGTTTTCCGCACTTTTGCACTTTTTAAGAGATTATCTTAGTTATAGTAGTAGGCCCCTCTTTTGAAGGTGATGTTACCCTCAACCAAGTAGTTTGAGTCAGCAAGGATACAATCCTAAAGGGTTGGATTATTGGAAGATAATTAATTAAGTTATTAATGCGTAATCTGGTTGGCCCCTCTTTTTAATGTGACATTACCCTCGGCTAAGTGGTTTGAGTCAGCAGGGATACAATCCCAAGAAGTCGGGTTAATGTATTAATACTAGTTTACATATGAGGGGATCAAGCCATTCGTACCCCCGCCATCCAATACCAGTGGGTATTGAAGGAGGTCCTAGTAAGCTTGACCCAGGTCCTTACAGGATCTATACACTGAACAAGGCAAGAACCTTACCAAACCATTCCCTTAACCCTCGACCAGGTAGCCAACATATCTCTATATAGACCGTAGAGATATGAATGGTGTAAATCTTTTATTTTATATAGACAGTAAAATAACGCCAAGACACCATGGACAAATGATAAGGAAGTTTCACCTTCAACATAAAAAACTAGTTATTAAAGTCATTAATACAAAACCAAATAAAAAGTGCGAAAAGATTAAAAAACAAAAGTATTACACTAAATGTTTGTCTTCACCAAGTGATGTAAGAGACTTAGGCAAACATGGCCTTTGATTGTCAAGAACTCTTACTATCAATCTTGGATCCCGAGACTACTACACACACTCTATGATGGATGATGGATGATGGTGGTGGAGTGTAGGTGAAGTGGGAGAGAGGTGGTTTGCCAAGGGATGCTTTTGAAGTGAACCAAGCACCTCTATTTATAGCCTACACAGAAGCCCGGACACGGCCCCGTGTCCACTGGGCACGACACCATGTCCATCCACTTTCTCTTTCTTCATTAATTGCAGTTTGTCTGCATTATTTGACCACGCCCCCGTGTCCGCTGGGCACGGCCCCGTGTGTAGAAGCGTATCTGTACTATCAAGATTTGCTTGGATTCTGCGAATCTTAGCGTTTACCACGACCGTGTGGAGCTGGGCACGCCCCCATGTTGGGAAATAGAAGCTTCTACAACTTTGTCTTTTCTGCAGACACTTGAGCACGCCCCCGTGTCCGCTGGGCACGGGGCATGTTCAGCCTTCTGAGATCTTGCTTTTGCTTGGGAAGATGCTGTCGAGGGGTCGGGCATGCCACATATATTCCTTTTCTTGTATTTATGTTAGATTTAGCTGTATTTTTGCTTCTTTTGTTCATTTGCGCTCATTTAATCCTGAAATACAAAAGGAAGACAAAAGCACACTTTTTCCAACATTAGTACTAAAAAATGGTTAGTTTTATGCCTCATTTGATGTAATTTATATGTTGCATTTTACACACATCAAATACCCCCACACTTGAATCTTTGCTTGTCCTCAAGCAAAACTCTTTATAATGTGGCTTACACACCCAAATGGAATAAGTAGAAGAGAAGTTTTGGGCTTGTCTTTGAGTGTCGGGATTCCAATATATTTATTGGGTTTTATTTTAATGTTATTTACAATCCTTTTCGTTATGATTTATTTAGAATATTTCATAAGAGAAATTACTTATTTGAGCATAACACGCCTCTTTAAAATTCATTTATATACAAGTTCACATACCTCACGGGAGATCACTCAACACTCGGCCGAAAATGTATTTTTGTGAAACACTCGAGGCCGGCATGGAACTTATTTCTACCATATGCTTGCCAAGCAATCAAACCTCCCCCCTTTTAATTGTAAACCTTTGTAAATATCAAGAGGACTTGGGGAAGGGTTAGGCTTGGGTTAAAGGTAGGTGGTATTGGGTTAGTGGTTAGTAGAAAAGGGAGAAAGGCGTAAAAAGCATCGGTTTTCGTAAAACTTTTTGTTTTTGTGGCTTTTTATTCAAACGAAACATTTTCAAACAAAGTTTCTTTTGAGAAACTTGTTTGTTTATTGCTAGACTTCATATTTTTTAAGGAATGTCACATGAAGACCGAGCTTTTTACTAAAATAAAGGGTTTAAAATGAAAAAGGGTTTTGGTGGGTAAAGGGTATTTGTTTTGTGGGTTTAGAAATGAAAAGGTTTAGGCTCAAAGGGGTTAACTAGGGGAATTTTGGGTACGTAGTAAAAAAAAAAAAAAAAATAATGGTGTTGAAAGAAAAAGGGTTAGTCCTAATGCCTCCATCATTTACTTACTTGGCTTTAAGTTGGTAAGGACCAGGAATGTATTGTTATGGCAAGTTCTAGAGTCGTAAGAAACCAAGCGACTATTTACACAAGAAACGAAAGATGAGCATTTAGTTTAAAGATGTGTATTTATATGCTCAATTAAAGGCTCAAAACTCACTTTTTATGGGAATGAGTTTTTAATGTGATCAAGTATATATAATCAAATTTTAACTAGATTTGTCATGTTGTTTCATAATTTTATTATGTTGGTTCTTTTTATCACGACGCTATCGGTTGTAAATTTGTAAAAATATAACCTTTTTTAGAACTTGTTATTCCCAACTTAAACCAAGACAAATAAAAAAAATGAAAAGTTTTTTGAAAAAAAATCTGGGGTGTTTAGCGGTTCCAATAGAGTTTTGTGTAAAGCTTGTAATTAGGACTTGCAAAGTTCAAGGTTTTAGCATCCCCCCCACACTTAAATTACACAGTGTCCTCAATTTGTCCCAAAAATAAGTTTTTAGGTTGATTGAATGTGTAAAAAGGTGTGTTAAAACAAAAAATTATGTTACTGGGCATCTGGACACGGGCCTCCGTGGTGTGCCACGTTTATAAGGGTCCTTGGCTAGACCCAAAGCCAGTTATAAATTACCCAAGTGGGATGGTTTGCTTCCCATGTTGCACCGTCGGAGAGCATCATCTAAGCTTGAGTCTATGACTTTCATGTAATTGTCTGGGTCGTCATCTTCTACTCTTTTTCCAACCCCAAACATCATTCCTTGTCCCCAACCCTTAATGTTAGTATCCCACCATTCATGTCCACCATTGCATGAGCCGTGGCCAGGAATGGTCTTCCTAATATGAGTGGCACTTCAATATCCTCCTCCATATCTAATATGACAAATTCGGCCGGGAAGACAAAGTCTCCGACTTTAACTAATATATTTTCGGTGACACCTTGTGGATATTTAATGGACCTATCGGCGAGTTGTATGCTCATTGTTGTAGGGCTTGTTTTCCCTAGGCCAAGTCGATCGAACATTGATGCGGGCATAAGGTTGATGCTAGCCCCAAGATCGGCTAGTGCATTGTGTGTGGGTGATTCTCCAATCGAACACGGGATGGTAAAGCTTCCGGGATCGATCTTCTTTTGTGGGAGTTTGTTGAGTAGCAAGGCGGAGCACTCTTTGCTAAAATTTACTAATTGTAATGATTCAATTTTCCTTTTGTGGGTGAGGAAGTCCCTCATAAACTTTGAATATTTAGGCATTTGAGTTAGGACTTCGACAAATGGAATATTAACGTGCAATTGTTTTAATAAATTTACGAATTTTGTGAATTGCTCATCGGTCTTTTGGCGAAGTAACCGACCGGGGTATGGTACCGGAGGAGTCTTGGTAGGCTCTTGATTTGGGGGAGGAGTCTTCTCTTTTTGGGGTGTCGGCGAAGTTGCGGGTTGATTAGACGGGCTCTTATCGGTTGGAGGGATCGGTGCCTCCTCGGGACCTACGGTACGGTTTCTCAATGTGATGAGATGTACTTGTGCCTTTGGGTTGGTTTCGATATTACTGGGTAATGCGCCTTGTGGTCTCTCGGAGAAATTTTGAGCTAGTTGATTTAATTGTTTTTCAATGTTTTGAATACTAGCTTGTTGATTTCTAAAGTTCAATTCCAGTTGTTGGAATCGATCCGAGTTTTTCTTGTCGGTGTCGGAGATGAGGCGAGAGATGGTTTCCTCAAGCCTCTCTCGTCCCCCTTGTTGTGGTTGAGAGAAATTTTGTGACTCGTTTCTTGGTTGTTGAAAGTTTGTTCGTTGGTTTTGATTTTGTTGGTTACTACCATTGTCGGGTTCTCTCCAACCAAGGTTAGGGTGGTTACGCCATCCTTGGTTGTAGGTACCCGTTGGAGGACCTGACGGCCTAAGTCTATTATCAACGTAGTTTACCGTTTCTGTTTGATTATCCATTTCTTTCATACAACTCCAATTTTCATGTGGCCCACCACACCCGTCACAAGCCATAACCGAGGCCGTTTTTGGCATTTCTAACTTTTTGATTTTTGAAGAAAGGGGCTCGATTTTGGCTTGCAAAGAGGTGCTTTCGTCAACCTTATGGGTGCCCGGGGCAATAGATTTTGTCCCTCAGGGAGTGTGCCACTGAAAATTGGTTTGAGCAATTTCCTCAATTTGATTATAAATTTCATTTGGGCGACGATTACCTAAAAGTCCCCCGGAGCTAGAGTCAAGTGTTTGTCTTGTGTGTGGCAGCAATCCATTGTAGAAAGTGGATACTTGTTGCCATACCGCAAGACCATGACGAGGACACTTTCTTAGTAGTTCCTTGAACCTTTCCCAAGTTTCATATAAGGATTCCCCGTCCTGTTGTGAATATGTATTAATTTCAGTCATTAATTTAGCCGTTTTAGCAGGAGGGAAATACTTATATAGAAACATTTGGGCTAGTTCATCCCAGGTGTTTACTGAACCAACTGGGAGGGTATTAAGCCAAGCCTTAGCTCAGTATTTTAGTGAAAAAGGAAACAATCGTGGGCGGATGGCGTCATTTGATGCTCCGTTGATACGAAAGTATCACATATTTCCAAAAAGTTGGTAATATGTAAATGGGGATCTTCGTCCGCAAGCCCATGGAAGTGTGACAACTGTGCTCTTTAAACGATGTACAATGTAAAACCATATCAATTATCAATAAAACAATGTGTTTTGGTGTTATTATATGTGTATTTGTGTTTGATAATTTTACGATTTGATTCGAGTTCGATTTCAAGCTTTAAATCGCTTTCTGGAAAGTTATACGCAAACTGGTGCGTAAACGCAGTCAGTTTAATGCGACAAACACTCTGGAATAGTGACATAGGCTTAACATACCTTAAATAACCTAAACATAACTTAGAAATAAGTTTTGGAAGGTTTGGTGTGTCGAAAACAAGTTTATTCGATCGCAAGGACTATTTGTGTCAAACTGCGAAACTATGCCGATTTGTATGATAACGAACATTCCGGAACTTGATAATAAGCTAAAAATACCTTAAATATCCTTTACATAGCTTAGAAATAGGCTTTGAGGGGTTCGGTATGCGAAAATAAACTTATTTGATCAACAAGGACTAAAAGCGTCAAAAAGTGCATAAGTTTGCATTTTCGCACATATCTTACGTTCTGAATATATCCAGACATCCAAAAAATTTTGTAATCATTAAAATATTTTATTTTAGTGATTGGAATGATAAATTTCCATTCGTCGCGCAATTTGATCGTTTTTCGCGTCCGTTCGAGTTTCGTCGTAAATAACCGAACAACGCAACCGTACGACCAAACAAACCGACATCCGAGATATATTTTAGCATTTTTCATGTTCCCCAAGCTTTAACATCCTTTTAGAGCCTTGAAAATGGATTAACGGGGTTTAAACGCGTCAAAAATGGCCTAAATGAGCTGCAGGGACCAAACCTTCCATTTTTGCAAAGTTTCTGGAGCTGGTTGTGGTAGCGTCGCGCGACCCCATAGGGGTGTTGCTGTGGCAGCACGCCACCCCCTCATCTGGGCAGAAACACTATTTTTGACAACTGGGTTGATTTTCAGGGGCCTTTATGTAACTTTCACAATACCGTGTGATGGTTTTGGACACCCATAGTATTCCAAATCTGTGTGCCTTACATGTATGGTCCAGATCGAAGCTCAATTATCGAGGAACGATCCTAACGGTTGTGGAAAATCTATATAAACCCACTTGATTTCACTTCATCTTCCACACATTTGATCTCAATCTCCTTCTCTAAGTTGAAGCTCTCCTTGTGAAGCTTCATACCTGAGAAATTTTGAGTTCAAATCTTCATTGCTTGGACCCTTTGTAAGTTTCTTTCATGCTCGTTTATGTATTTCAAGCATGAAAGTCAAACAGGGTTTGACTTTCTGCTTTGACCATGAATTGGTCAACACAAAGTTCGATTGAACTTTGCAACGTGAGCGTAATCACGATGGTTATAGTCCCTTGTGACTATACCTACTGATTACCACGTCGATTAGTCGAAGTGATGAGTCAACGTTTTTGTCAAAATACGTGTTTATGCGTATTTTGCATCGAAGCTATTTTCGGGTACCAAAACACTTTGTTTTGATATCAAACCTGTTTTCTAACTTAGGTAAACATGTTTTAACATGTTTAGCTCGTCACTTTTAGTCTAATGCTTGTATAGGGTCGTAAGATAAGCGTTCTTAACAACCGCTTAGACTTTCGAACCCGACCCGTTTGGTCGATCATTAGGATCCGACCAAGCTTATTTTGTGACCATAGTTTTATAGGGAATAACCTTCCGAGGTTATACCTTATGGTCACTTAGTTTAATTAGTTGTATGATAGGTAGTTTATATACCTTAGGAAAATGACCAAAAATGCCCTTTTTCTCGCATAATTTGATTTTAAGCATATGTAACCTAACTTTTGCCACTTAAACTGATTATGCAACATATTTAAACATGTTAGGGCATATAATACTTGTCATAGGACTAGTTAGGCGCCTCGAACGCACATTTTCATGAACGACGCGTTAAAGTTGCATAAGCTACCTTAATGGGTTATAACGGGTGGAAAGCACTTAGGATAGGTTTCGATTTAGAATGTAGGCTTTGTTAAACCATATCACATGAGTTCCAATACTCATTTGGTTTACAAGACCTCATTCTACACGATCTTCCGATTTAGGTGTCGATTTATTAACTAGCGATACGATTACTAGGTGCTACTTGAATTCCTTGGTTTACTCGAGCTTTGCTAGTTCATCTAATCAAGGATACTTGCACTTCAAGTGAGTACATACTTCCCCTATTTTACTGTTTTCAATTGTTTTGGGGTGATTCATATGTGTTAAACGATTTTGATGCTTTTAACGACGATTTTCTAAAACGAATACTATGGTTTATATTAAATAAATAACGATTTCGATAATGTGAATGAACTTGTTGGAGGTATTTACATAACGAATAACATTCATTAATTTTGGCCGAACCGACCAGTACTAGGTTATGGTACCATAGGATCTGACAAATCCCGTTATCTGACTGCACCCATGGTTATGTATGGGGGTTATGTGGGTAACGACTGAACCTGTTGATTGTTAACTTACCCTTTGGTGGTTTGTTAATACGAGTTAAACAATGGACGAGTTGCGAAGGTTTGAATGTTATTAGCGAGACGACCAAAAGTAGTTTTCACAATTAAAACGAGAACGATTTAAATGATTGGAACGATTTAAATGATTGGAACGATTTAAACGATTCGAACGATTTGAACAAATTAAACGAATGGAACAAACGATTGGTTTTGGGTTGTAATTAGATAATGGGACGGGTGTAATATGATAAAAGAATGGTAGATACACCGCTGGTACTTCTTATATAAAAGTGTTTGTTAAGATCTGAGTTTCTTATGATTGTGTTTTTGTTTGATAATTAAGAAGATGAATAAGTAATTGCAGCGGAAACTAAATGGAAACAAACTTTCATACAAAATCAAATAGGAGAATTGCTTTCAACACACATGTTTGACATTGAACCGAATGGTTAAATTTATTTCAATCTTCAATTACAACTTTGCATGCATGTATTACAAACTCCCCCTCAACCTGAGCTCACAATGATTTGTTCGTACTGGAAGACAAGTGATGAAAGAGCTAATAGAACAGTACAAGGTATTGTTCTATTTATAGGCACGAGCAAACCACTGAAGCATCTTGGCTGACGTCACCATGAAAGTGACATCTAACTTCCTAACAACCTGTAACTACTGATCTAATACAACTACTGCTATCAAACTACTGATTACATTACATTACAATACAATAAGTAAACAAACTACTGCTTCTCATTCCACTGTTGTGACTCCAGCAGTACTTTATGTCTTCAGCAGTGCTTGACCCATATCAGTAGATTGAGCATCAGTGTTAGTTCTTTAACAGTCTTTAATCATCAGCAGTTGTTGAAGGACAGTTGTTGTAGACAAGCAGTAGATAGAGGCCATCAGTTGTTTAGCCACTTTCAAGGGGAGAGAATTGAATACAAACATTTGCTTATTCTGGATCCACTGCTCTGATCCAGTTTTGGCTTTAATCAACTGTTCCTTTGGCAGGGTTCTATCCCAACAATCTCCCCTGGAACTGATGATGCCAAAACCCTTAATTATTATGGATCTTTATTGTCTCATCAAAAATTCCCTAACTTGGCCTTTGAATTGTAATTCAAAGTCCATGGAACTTGTATCATCCTCCTCCCTACACAGCGAAAGCTCAAGGAGGTCTTGAAGATCCTCTTCACCCAGGCCAAGGGCTTGTTCCCTTGATATGTGCTTCACTTCACCATTGGATCTGAGCAATGTCAATACGTGGGTCTGTTTATCAGACTTCCACTTTAGTATTTTTGAATCCTTTAGGTTTCTTGGGAGAGGTTTATTTAAAGATGAGTTTGGAGATGGTGGTGATTGAAGTGGAAGGTGGCTGACTAACAGCTGTTGAAACAACTGTGTTTCAACCACTGTTGTCATTACAACTGATGATGTGTCATCAGCTGTCTTCTGCTTTTTGGCAGGAGGCTTTAGTGGTGGTGAGGATGTTTTTGGTGGTGATGAGATTTTTGGTGGGGCAGTGGTTGAAGTAGGAGCAGTGGTTGTAGTGTGTGTTGAAGTGGTGGTTGTTGGGTTAACAACTCCTGAAACCACTGAAGTACCAACAGTTGTTGATACAACAGGTGTTTCAACAGCTGTTGGTTTGGAGGTTTGATGTGAGGAGTTTTTGGGAGTTTGAGAGGCATGTTTTGTGAGTCTGGAAGGTGTGGTTTTGGGTTGCCTCACTTTTCTAGTGGGCTGCCTTCTTTGGGGCTTAGGATTTTCTTCATCCTTTGGCTCTGAAGTACCCTGAACTTCCATTTCCATAAAAACTTTCTTTTCTTGCTCAAACCTTGACTTGCCCTTTGCCTCCGTATCCTTTTTTAGCCTTGTCTTTTCATCAGCTAAGGCATTTAAGGTTACATCAACCTTTTTAGTACCATCTGGCCTAGGGATGTCTGCAAGCATACTATAATTGCCTGGTGTAATGTACAACCCATCTTCATATCCCTTTTTCTTTAACTACTTCAATTTCTCCCACTTTTTGGCATCATTAGGTGGTGGGTTGTCCACAAAAATGATAGAGGGAGGAGCAGTGCCAGTGGTGTTCAACAAGTGGGCCTTGATTGCCTTGATATCTGCCTGTGTATCTTTAAACCTAGCTTCCATTAAGTTTCTGATCTTTTGAACTTGTATTTCATGTTGCTGATCAGCATACTGTCTTTGTTGGATGAGCATAGGTTGAAACAAACTCCAGAGCTCATTTGGAGTAGGAGCAGATGATGGAACAGATGTTTGAGTTGTAGCAGCAGTGGGTGTGACCTTTTGTGCTTTCAACAACTGTTGCAACATGTCTTTGATTTCTGCAACAAATGTATCACGTTTGTCAACTCTATCCGTCAATTCTCGGTACATTAAACCATCACCCAATTTAATGGGATCATCTGATTTCCCACTGGCAGTGGTTGTAACAGTGGTTGACTGAGGGAATGTATCCCAAAAATCATCCATAGATGCCCCTTTTTCTTGGAACTGGGGACTTCTTCCTTCAGTATGAGTAACCCTTTTAAGTGAACAAGTGAATACTGGAAACACCCGAGTTCCCAAAGAAGAAATTGCCTTCAAGGAAGTCTGATTGATGAAACTACTGTCCAAGTGTAAACCAGTGCGGTTAACACTTGTAGTAGGTGCTTCACTTGAACTACCACCAAGAGTTACATGTTACTCAAGGGGTGTAACCTCCTCAGTTGTTGGTGGGTTAGCAATGATAGGGAGCTCAGACTCAGTCACTTGTGGTGGCATACTCTCAATGATAGGTGTTTGAGAGGAACTGGTTTCTGTTTGAGCTATATCAAGAGCATCCAACAAAGGTAATATTTGTGGTGGAAGTGTGGCAGTGAGTATTGGTGTGGAAAGAGAATTTGCCCCGGGCAGTGGGCTATGGATGATAGAATCAAGTGATTATAGAGCATCATAATTTGGTATCCCTGTTCTTACAACCTGTTCTTTTTTAGAAGAAGCAGGAGGAGTTTCAGGCTCAGGTTGAGATCTTTCTTCCACCTGCTGTGAGGAAGTAGCAGCAGTGGTTTCTGCTGACTTTTGTGTTGTCACTGGTAGTTGCTCTGGGATCTCATCTTCCAGAGTTACCTTTTTTTGCAGGTTTGGGGGGCTTTTGTGTTTTCTTTTGTTTTGGTCTTTTTGTGGTTTTAGGTGTGGGTTTCACAGCAGTTGTTTTGCTGCTGTGATTACCTTGAGCAGTGGGCTCAGCAGCAGGTGCCTGAGGAGCAGTGGGAGCTGCTAAAGTGTGTTCAGGAGCCTCTGCTTGTGTTTTGGAAACTTTTGATAGCCTTGTAAATGTTTCAGGTGTAAGGCCATTTATTTGACAAGGATCACCCTGGATAAGCACATGAGCATTATCCTTTGCAAATTTCTTTTGAAAATAAAAGCTTAAGAACCTTGGAAACAGTAAAAATGATTTTTTATTAACATTTTTGACCAAATCATCGAAGATCTCCTGGGAGTAGTTAAAGTTTTCCCCATGTATGATAGCATAACCTAGGTATTGGATCTTCAATAGAATTTCATTGAAAGCAGTGGTCTTATTGGAAACACACATTAGGAGGGTATGAAACAAAAACCTTATGGCAGGAGGAAAACTGCCTTTTTGCAAAGTGTCTTTTTTCATTTCCTCAGCATAACCTCTTTCTAAAAAATCTGTTTGATACACTATTTTAGGAAAAGAAGTTTTACCTTGAAGATCATCCAGTTCAAAAACTTCTGATAGAGTTTGTGGTGTGATTATAACTGGCACACCCTTTATCGAGGAATTGATGCCTATGGGCGTTTTATCTTGAGATTCAAGTGTCGCATTCTTCCAAAATTCCCTCTGGGTTGCCAGGTAAACTGGAGCATCGGAAGTCAACAAAGTTTTGTACTTTGAAGACGAAATTGCATCAATGATGGAATCGAAGATGGTGATATGACTTGGTTTTGTCAATAGACCCAAGTAATTGTGAGGAGCTTTGAATGGAATTTCCATGGTGATTTGAGTATGTGTGCGAGAGGAAGAAGATGATGAATGATTTGAGAGAAATGGATGGTAACTGCTTTAAGAAAGGAATTTTGAATTCGATTCGACAGTGAAAACCCTGTTTGGGGTTTTGATTAGGGTTTTATAAAGGGAAAAAGTAAATGCTGACGTGGCAGCGGTGACAAAAGATCTGATCGACAAGTACTGTCCACGTGTCAACCACTGATGATGAATGGAAGACAGTTGTTAAGGGAACCACTGATGGAACAAGTATCAGTGGTTGCAACAGTTATAATGAGAACAGTGGCTGATTTTCAACTATCAGTGGATAGCCTATCAGTGGGTTAAAACACTGATTTGAACAACAGTGATTAACAAGGAATTGAGAAAACAGTGGTTGACTTTCAGCAGTGGACAATATTATCAAAACAAATGTTTGAACCAAAAACAGTGGTTATGGCTGACTTTTAAGGATTTGATGAAAATTTATTTTTTAGCTATTTTTAAGGATGGAATTTTGATTTTCTGAAAACATATTAATGCTTTTATTCATAGAAAAACAAGATTTTTCTTGTTATTCCATGTTCAGCATGCCAATCCTAGAGATCAAGCTTTCAAAGGTGGATGTGTCTAATGCTTTTGTTAGCACATCTGCCAGCTGGTCTTTAGTTGGAACATGATGCAGAGAAATCAAACCTTTTTCATAGCAATCCCTCACAAAGTGATGTCTGATATCAATGTGCTTGGTGGTTGAATGGGATACTGGATTTTTGATGATATTTTCTGCTGCCTGACTGTCCAACATGAGAGGTGTCTTTAGGCAGTGATACCAAAATCCAGCAATTGATTTTGAAGCCATAACAATTGGGCTGTATAGCTTGCAGCAGCTATATACTCTGCCTCAGCAGTGGATTTGGAAACAGCTGCTTGCTTTTTGCTTTGCCAAGACACTAAGCAACTGCCTAGGAATTGGCACCCTCCTGAAGTGGACTTCCTTGTCTTGTCACATCCAGCAAAGTCACTGTCTGAGAAATCTGAAAGCTTGATATTTCCATCAGCTGGATATTAGAGACCAAGTGTGAGAGCACCTTTTAGGTATCTGAATATCATTTTTACAGCAATAAGGTTTGACCTTCTAGGGGCTGATTGAGATCTTGCACGAACACATGTTGCAAACATGATGTCTTGCCTAGATGCAGTTAGGTACAATAAAGACCCAATCATGCTTCTATATAGAGTTTGATCAACCAAATCATCATTTTCATCAGACATGACTATCTTTGTGGTTGCAATGGGTGTACTGCATAGTTTACAATCATCCATCTCAAATTTCTTTAAAAGTTCTTTGGCATATTTGCCTTAATGGATGAAAGTGTCATTTTGCAGTTGCCTTACTTGGAGACCAAGAAAGCACTGGAGTTCACCCATTGCACTCATCTCAAATTCAGCTGTCATGAGTTGTCTGAACTCTTCACACATTTTATTGCATGTGCTTCCAAAAATGATGTCATCCACATAAATCTGGACAATCATCTAGTCTTTCCCTCTCCATTTTAAAAAACAGTGTTTTGTCTATTTTACCTCTTGTGAAACCAATGGAAAGTAGAAAGGTGGAAAGACTTTCATACCAGGCTCTTGGTGCTTGTTTCAGGCCATACAAAGCTTTATTTAGCTTACAGACATGATTTGGATTAAATGGATCCTCAAAGCCTGGAGGTTGACACACATATACCTCATCTTGAATCTTATCATAGAGGAATGCACATTTGATATCCATTTGGTACACCTTTATGTTGTGGTTGACAGCAAAGGCCAGGAATAGTCTAATAGCTTCTAGTCTTGCTACAGGGGCAAATGTTTCATCATAGTCAATGCCCTCTTCCTGTCTGAACCCTTTAACCACAAGCCTAGCTTTATTCTTGACAACAATACCCCTTTCATCAGTTTTATTTTTGAAGACCCACTTTGTGCCAATAGGACTCACACCCTCTGGCAGTGGTACAAGCTCCCAAACTTGTTGTCCTCTAAACTGTTGGAGCTCCTCTTGCATGGCTTCTACCTAGTTGTTGTCTTTTAGTGCCTCTTTGTACTTGACTGGATGATGGAGAGATAGGAAACCAGCAAAAAGACAGATGTTTTGGGATTGGCTTCTTGTTAGCACCCTTTCACTGATGTTGCCAATAATTTGGTCAGGTGGATGATACTTCAAGAAGATTAGATCTCCTTTGTATGGAACAATGGCATTTAATGGTGAAGGCTGCAGATGAGAATCATCTGAGCTAACCACTGCTGGTGACTTTGATGATCCAACAGTGGCTTTAAATGGAGGTGGAGGAATAGGAGGAACAGGTGTGAAAACATGTTGACTTTTATCCACTGTTTGATGGCTTTTGTCAACAGTGGTTGATGATGAAGGGCTACTTTGGTCAACAATTGTTGAGGTAGCAGTGGTTGAGCTTTGACAGCTGTTTTGAACATTTGCTGCTCGTCCAATTGAAGCAGACTTTTGTTGTGGAATGATGACTTCATATCCACAGTCTGATGAAGGATTTTCTGATGGACCTGCATTGTTAGTCTTGACAGAAACATTTTCAAATGTGAATTTATCAAGATCAAATAATTCTACAGGGTTTGTTGGGATTTTCATTGATGAAAGTTCATTGAACTTCACATTCAAAGTCTCTTCCACTGTTTTGGTCCTTGTGTTAAACACTTTGTAGGCCTTAGCAGTGGTTGAGTATCCCAAATGGTAACCACAATCAATTTTGGCTGCAAACTTTGAGATAGAATCTTTTAAGTTTAAAATGAAACAAGGACAGCACAAAACTTTGAAATATGAGATCAATGGCTTTATTTTATACATCAGTTCATAGGCAGTCTTTTGATGCCTGGGGTTGATTAAAACTCTGTTCTGGACATAGCAAGCAGTGTTTACTGCTTCTGACCAGAAAGTTAATGGCAAACCAGAATCAGCAAGCATGGTTTTGGCAGCCTCAATCAATGTCCTGTTCTTTCTCTCAACAACCTCATTTTGCTCTGGTGTTCCCTGAATCAGCAAGCATGGTTCTGGCAGCCTCAATCAATGCCCAGAAAGTACGAAGCTTTGAGTTTGATCAACTTCAGCATCTACCATTTCAACATCCGGTTGACTCGAAGAACCACCAGCTTCTTGAGTCTCGACAATCAACTCTTTCTTTTTCTTAGTTGCTTCCTGAGCCAAATCTTTCTCCCTGGAAACTCTTCGCTCTTCAATTCTTTGAATCTCCAAGTTGTTGTAGATAGATTGAACATTGATGCCCAGATGACTTTCCATCACAGTGTATAACATATTGAGCTGTTCATCTTTCACTGTCTTGTCTGCTCTTAGTGCTTCAATTTCTAGCTTCAATACTTTGATTTCGCTAGCAGACGCTTCATGAAGTTCACTTAACAACTGATGTAGTGTCTGATTTGTCTCATTCAAGCTCTTGTTCTTTAGATGCAAATTAGTAATCTCTAATGATAATTGCTCAAAAAGCTTAGCATTATCATCAACATCGCCACTTAAATTCTTGATATTCTTAGCATGTTTGATCACCACAGACTTTATCTCTTCATTCACTTTATACAATTCCTCAAGCTGCTTCTTTAATTCATCACGATCAGCCTCAGCTTTTGCCTTCTCTTTCTCTAGAAGACTAACTTTCTTCTTCAGATCTTTGACAGTAGCAGCATGAAACATGTCGTAGTCTTCTCCAAGAAGAATGTCATCTTTGAGTTCACCGTGAATGTTAGGAAAACCTTCAAATGGATCAGGAAGAACAGTTTTCTTTGGATGTGATGTTCCAGCATCTTGTGGAATAGATTGACTTTTTGGTGGTGGTGGTGGTGGTGGTGGTATAGAAGCTCTTTCATCAGTAATAACAACCTTAGGAGCTTCAACATTTTTGTCTTTAACATCTTCAGGACCCTTTGAAGTTACCACATGCTTTTCACTTTTGCCGCTTTGATCTTTTAGAGCTGTTGCAGATCCTTTCTTTGCCCTTAAGCTTCTTGGAATAACGCCTGTTTGAACTGCTTTGCGCTTTATTCGTAGCTTCTTTTTTTCTTCAGCTGTTGGTATATATGTAGAATATTCATCATCAGAACCTTTCTTCATCTTTTTCTGAGGTTTCTTCTTTAAAGTAACCTTTCCAACACCTATCTTTGACACATCAATCTCTAGCTCTGTATCAGTCGATTCATCGTCAGCATCACTTGAATTACTATGAACAACACCTTCTGGTTCTTTATCTTTGACACTTTATGCTTCAACACTCTTTGAAGACGCTTCAGTTTCCTTTACAACTTTCTCAGCTTGAGTCTGTGCAACATCTTCAGTAAGCTTTATATATTGTTCAAATGTCACTTTTTCCAAATCAACACCTTCTTGAGGTATATCAGCTGGATTAAGCACTGGTTCATCTACCAACCTTGGTGGTGATTGCTTTGAAGGCCCTGCAAAACAAGCATTGAAGCATTCATTAAACAAATATAACAATTAATGATCTAACTTTTCTTATAACTCCCCCTTTCAACTATATCTTTAACAACTATCTTTGGTGTTGACACTTTAGGAGCAGATACAGCTGGGGAGGTCTTTCTTGTTCTCTTCCTTTTTCCCTCCTTCACAAACCGGTATCTAAGCTTTTTCTCATGCATATCCCTCAAACTATCATCCTCATTCTCTGAATTGTTGTTTTCATGCCTCCATGCATCGTTCTCAGGAGAAACGTATCCTGGATTATCAATCTTGCAAATCATTCTCCTAGCCCTTGGCTCAGATTCATCTTTCTTTAAACCTTTATATGTAGTTAACCTTCCCAAAGTCTCAGCTTTCATATGACGTAGACCCAATACATTAGCAGGATCCTTTGGAAGGTCATTAACTTGATCATCTATCATCATTTGTATGAACCTGGGTACATTATGTACTTTTCCCCTCTGATGTTGTCCACTAAACGACCAGACAACAGTTGAGAGACATTGTATGGCCTATTAAGCACTAAGCATGTAATGATATTCATGATATAATCAGGTGTTTCATCATAAGCTCCTTTCCGATGTGACAAAGCATGCACGACACAGTGAATTAGGAACTTATATGGTGGACTACACATGGACTTAAGATATTTTTCGTTCACATGTCTTGTAAAACCCATTTTGTACCATAAACCTATGCATAATTGTTCAGGAATAATGGTAGGATAATTATCAGAATCTCCTAACTCCAAAACTCTTACTAAATCTCCCACATCAAACTTAATTTCTATATCTACATCCTGATCATTCTTGCCTTTCTTTTGTACAGCAGAGTATATCATCTTTTCCTTTTCATCATACCTTACTGATTTCCAGAACATTCTAACATGAGATTCGTACACTATTGTTCTATCATTTAATGCCTTGTTAATTTTACTCTCCCTTAAAAACTTTACGATGACTTTAAACGGGGTTGTATCTGTAATGTGTGCGTCCAAAAGACGGTAAATGTTGTGAGATTTGTCTCAATCTGATGCTCTTAACTGCAAAAATAATCAACGTTAGTGTTTGCACAAAGTTCGAGACAAAAAAAGTGAAAGTTGTCAAAAATTTTGAAAATTTTCAAAAAATTTCTAACTCTGGAACTTTCAATCTATACAGTACTTTGTATCGGATGGCCATCGGAGCGGATTGTCATCCGATCAGATGAACCATCAAACATTAAATATTAAAACATACAGGTCTTGTGCATTTAGATCGGATTGTCACTCGATCCATGTGACAAGCACAACAGCATCTTTGACAAGTCAACCCATATGAGTGAGTGGCATGGATCGGATGACCATCCGATCGGATTGTCACTCGATCCTTGACAAGTTTGAAAAGATGATGAACAATCATGTCATTATGTGATGAGGATCAGATGGCCATCCGATCAGATTGCCACTCGATCATTGGCATGAGGATACTTTGATGAACAGTCTTATAAATGTGTGTTTTGGATCGGATGGCCATCCGATCGGATTGTCATCCGATCGAGATGCCATTCTATCCAAAACAACTTGTAAGGCACAAAATCCAAGACAAATACTTAGAAAATTTTCAAACATGTAATGTGCATTGGATCGGATGGCCATCCGATCGAACTGCCACTTGATCACTGAGACATGAAGAACAGTTTGAACAATTAATGAATATCAAAATTTTTCTAAGTTAATCACAAAATTGAACACAAATCCATGTAGAGTTTTTTCCGAATATCAAAACCCTATGTTCAATTTTCTCTAACTCAGCCTAGATTGAAAGTAATTTCACTTTAAAAAGACCGACTGCTGATACCTATCTAAGAACAATTCATCAAATCTAACATGTTTATGTACAAATTGAAACGGTAAATCTGTAGATCTAAGGCCCGTGAACAAAACGCTATGTTTGGATTCTATCATAAATCAATAACAAAGCCTAGATCTAAGATATTTGGTTCGAACTGTCGCCAACATCAAAAACATCATAAAAACTTCAATTTAACAGTTAAAAGTTTGAGATCTTACCTTTCCCATAGTGAAGATTGTGTAAACCAATAATCCTATGAAGATTTGAAAGCAAGAGTGTGAAACAAGATCAAGAAAAGTGAGAGTGTTTTAGAGAGTGTCGAATGATCGTTCGATCGAGTAAAGGTTTGACTGAAGACCATTGACTACTATTTATAGAAATGACCAAGTATCGGATGGCCATCCGATCGGATTGCCATCCGATCTGATTGTCATCTGATCCAAACACCCTTTGACTTGATGTTTTGACCTTTTTGACATTTTGTCGTTTTTATCAAGTTTGTTCAGATTTAGAAATCCACTTTAGTATCTAGGTCCAAGTTAATGATGCTAGGCACCTAATTTGTCTACCAAGTCCAAGTTAATGACCTTGGTTGACCCGATACGAAACAACTGACATTTTTGTACAAAGATTTTTTTAAACACATTTTCAGAAATATATTCAAGTGTCAAATTAATGAACTTGTTTTTTACTTTGAATTTTTCAAAATTTATCAAGATTAGCTCCCAACCCTGTTGTCCAGTCCAGAAACTTCCTGCTCCGCTTCACTTCTCAGAATCTGAAGATCCGCTTTCCACCTCGGTTTGTCGTAAAACTAAAGCAGAAATGTAAATTCTTTTTTGGAATTTTAAGAAAGTTTAAACTAGAACTAAAAAAAATCTTTTTAGGTTTTTGACTAATAATGAAATGAAATGCAGTAAAAGTAAAAGTAACCAGTAAATGAAACTATTTACAGACATATTTTTGGTGAGCGTGTTAGAGGATCATATCAGCTACCGACAAGTTACAAGTACCGTTGAGCTTGATTACACACTAAGAATTAAACAATTCACTTAGATTGCCGATATACTGATCCTTTTAAATTTTCACACAAATTTCAAATATTCAGGATACGATTAGATGTTTTAAGATCTTAACTTATACGCTTGTCCCACCTCAGAATATACTCTCGTATCCAGACTCATATATTCAGTCTTACAGGTGAACGTACAATAATGATATCCGTAACGGGTAATGCGAGACCATGAGAGCTCAGGGTAGAACTTCCGTTCAGACAAAGAGATGATGGCTCGACTTTTGGTGTGTCCCGTTTTGGGATATTTTCTTCAACAGCACATGAATCACATTTTGCAATGTTTCATCATTTTTTATGCTGAGGGGAAGCTTTAAGATTAAAGCAGTGCAGAGTATTATACGAGGACTAGGCTATTGCTTCCGCAAAATCAGAAATCCTGGTATAATACCCTAGATATCATCAAGCACATAGACCTAGTATGTCAGAAATAGAAAGCCTTTCAAACAAGATTTCAGGGGTTACCAATATATCCGAGAGAAATTCCCCACGAAATAAGCAAGTTGTGTTTTTATATTTATATCCCGAAAAGTTTACTGAATGTGTAAAAACCTATCGGCATATCATCAGCGAGACTGCTTAAAACTTTTTAAACATTACATATCTTTAGCATATTGTAACTGTCTAGCTGATGTACTATCATTTCCTCTTTTTACACAAACTCTTTTTGGTTTACTATTGTTTTTGGATTTTGAAAATATCTCATGTTTTTGGATTTTTGCATTTTTTATTGTTTTTGTATTTTCTGAAAAATATATCTATCTCCCCCTAAATACCAAAACAACTAAAAATACGCAAACCAAAGCAGTCTGCTTCACAACATCATCTGCCTCGGTTTTCTCATCAACGCCAACTATTTTCTCCGCATCCGACAACAATTTCATACCATTCAGTTTTAAAAGATATTAAAAACGAGCTTTATCGAAGGCGTTGGTATGTAAATCTGCCTTTTGTTCGTCGGTGTGGATTTTGTCAACTCGTATCAACTTCTTTTCATAACAATCGCGTACGAAGTGATGACGAATTTCTATGTTTGGTTTTAGCGTGATGTACCGGGTTTTTCATAATATTTATTGCAGCCTCCTTATCAACAAAAATAGGTGAAGTAAGAAATTGCAAACCGTAGTCGCGCATCTGTTGCTGAATCCACATGATCTGCGAGCAGCAGCTGCTGGCAGATACGTACTCTGCTTCACATGTTGATAGAGCAACAGAGGTTTGCTTCTTACATTGCTATGTAACCAATCGGGGTCCGAAAAGTTGGCATCCTGCAGTTGTTGATTTAGCATTAACTTTGCAGTAACCGAAGTCAGAATCTGAGTAACCTTCGAGCGTGAAGTCACCATCTTTGGGATACCACAACCCCAGTGTTGGATTTCCTTTCAGGTAGCGTAGGATCCTCTTGACGATAGACATATGTGAGGCTCTAGGACTCGACTGATATCGGGCCGCGAGGCAAGTCGGGTACATGATATCGGGTCTGGATGCTGTCAAGTACATCAGCGAACCTATCATTGAGCGGTATAGTGTCTTGTCCACCTTCTCTCCGGTGAGATCAGGGTTGATACCATGATTGGTTGCTAATGGGATGGATATTGGAGCAGTCTCAGACATCCTGAATTTCTCCAAAACGTCATAAACGTACTTCGTTTGATGAATGAAAGTTCCCTCATGCATTTGGTCGACTTGCAGCCCTAGGAAGAACTTCACCTCACCCATTGATGACATTTCGAACTTCTGCTTCATCACCTTTTCAAAGTCTTTCCAGAGTTCATCATTTGTTGACCCGAAGATTATATCATCAACGTAAATCTGTACAATCAGTAAGTGCCCATTGACTTCCTTTGTGAAGAGGGTAGCATCCACTTTTCCTCGGATAAAGCTGTTGGCAAGCAAGTGTTGAGAGAGCGTCTCATACCAGGCTCTCGGGGCCTGATGCAAACAATACAGTGCTTTGTCTAGCAAATAGACCTTGTCTTTGTGGATTGCGTTAGTAAAGCCCGGTGGTCGACCAACATATACCTCCTCTTTCACTTTTCCGTATAGAAATGCCGATTTGACATCTAACTGGTACACTTTAAATCCTTTCCATGAAGCGAAAGCAAGGAAAATTCTGATAGCTTCAAGTCGAGCAACTGGAGCATAAACCTCTGTGAAGTCTATTCCTTCTTGCTGACTAAAACCCAGGACTACGAGTGATGTGCGTAGTGTGTTATATATTTTTAAGTATATTTTAGCCCTTTTTACACATTAGTCAAGTTTTAAATTTATAAAACATGATATTTACTAACACCAAACACACATATGGGCAAGTGCACCCATCGTGAGCATAGTATAGTGTTGGTAAGATACCGAGGTCGTCCAAGGACACAAGAGCTTTTAGTATCGGTTTATCCTCAACGTCTAATCAAATCAAAATTTTAGAAAAAGGGTTTTAAACAAGAAAAATAAAACTAACTAAAAAAGCTGAAATAAAAATAAAATAAAAGAGATAGACAAGATGAATCACTTGGATCCGACTCGCATTTAGTGTAACCTTTGATTATTTCCGTACTTTTGCACTTTTTAAGAGATTATCTTAGTTATAGTAGTAGGCCCCTCTTTTGAAGGTGACGTTACCCTCAACCTAGTAGTTTGAGTTAGCAAGGATACAATCCTAAAGGGTTGGATTATTGAAAGATAATTAATTAAGTTATTAATGCATATTGTGGTAGGCCCCTCTTTTGAAGGTGACGTTACCCTCGGCTAAGTAGTTTGACTCAGCAGGGATACAATCCTAAATAGCCGGGTTAAAGTTTTAATAGTAGTTTACATATGAGGGGATCAAGGAATTCGGACCCCCGCCATCCAATACAAGTGGGTATTGAAGGAAGTCCTACTAAACTTGACCCAGGTACTTGCAGGATCTATACACTGAACAAGGCAAGACGCTTACCAAACCATCCCCTTAACCCTAGACCAGGTAGCCAACATATCTCCATATAGACCGTGGAGATATGAATGGTGAAAATCTTTTATTTTATATAGACGGTAAAATAATGCCAAGACACCACGGACAAATGATAAGGAAGATTCACCTTCAACATAAGAAACTAGTTATTAAAGTCATTAATACATAACCAAATAAAAAGTGAGAAAAGATTAAAAATAAAAAGTATTACACTAGACACTTATCTTCACCAAGTGATGTAAGAGACTTAGGCAAACATGGCCTTTTATTGTCAAGAACTCTTGCGATCAATCTTGGATCCCGAGACTACTCACACACTCTATGATGGATGATGGATGATGGTGGTGGATCTGGGTTGTGATGGTGGTGGTGGGTGGGTGAAGTGTGAGAGAGGTGGTTTGCCAAGGGATGGTTTGCAAGTGAGCCAAGCACCCCTATTTATAGCCTGCACAGAAGCCCAGACACGGCCCCGTTCCCGTTGGGCATGGCCACGTGTCCACCCATCTTCTCCTTCTTCATTAAATGCAGTTTGTCTGCATTAGTTGACCACGCCCCGTGTGCAGAGGCGTATCTGTACTATCAAGATTTGCCTAGATTCTGCGAATCTTTGCGTTGACCACGGCCCCGTGTCTGCTGGACACGCCCCCGTGGTGGGTGATAGAAGCTTCTACAGCTTTGTCTTTTCTGCAGACACTTGGGCACGCCCCCGTGCTTAGTGAGCACGAGGCGTGTTCAGCCTTATGTTCTCTTATTTTTGCTTGGGGAGATGCTGTCGAGGGGTCAGGCATGCCACGTTTATCCTTTTTCTTGTATTATTGTTAGATTTGGCTGCATTTTTGCTTCTTTAGTTCATTTAGCTCATTTAACCCTGAAAATACAAAAGGAAGACAAAAGCACACTTTTTTCCAACATTAGTACTAAAAAAGGGTTAGTTTTATGGCTTATTTGATGTAATTTATATGTTGCATTTTGTACACATCAAATACCCCCATACTTGAATCTTTGCTTGTCCTCAAGCAAAACTCTTTATTTCGTGGCTTACACACCCAAAGGGAATGGGTAGAAGAGAAGGTTTTGGGGCTTGTCATAGAGTGTCGGGATTCCAAGATTCTTTTTTAGGTTTTATTTCTATTTTATTTACAATCCTATTCGTCATGATTTATTTAAAACATTACATAAGAGAAATTGTTTATTTGGGCATAACATGCCTCTTTAAAATTCCATTTATATACAAGTTCACAAACCTCACGGGGGATCACTCAACACTCGGCCGAAGATGTATTTTTGTGAAACACTCGAGAGCGGCATGAAACTTACTTCTACCATATGCTTGCCAAGCAATCAATCCTCCTCCTTTTTAACTATACACCTTTGTAAACATCAAGAGGACTTTGGGGAAGGGTTAGGCTCTGGTTAAAGGTAGGTGGTTGGGTTAGTGGTTAGTAGAAAAGGGCGAAAGGCGTAAAAAGCGTTGGTTTTCGTAAAACATTTTGTTTTTGTGACTTTTTATTTTAATGAAGCATTTATTCAAACAAGCCTTCTTTTGATGAGCTTTGTTTGTTTATTGCTAACTTCATTTTTCTTTTCTTTTCTATGATTTTTTTTATAATAAAGTCACAAGAAAACCTAGCTTTGTTACTAAAATAAAGGGTTTAAAATGAAAAAGGGTTTTGGTGGGTAAAAGGGTGTTTGATTTGGGTTAAGAAATGAAAAGGTTTAGGCTCAAAGTGGTTAACTTTGGGGATTTTTGGTAGGTGGTAAAAAAAGAAAAATAATGGTGTTGAAATAAAAAGGGTTAGTCCTAATGCCTCCATCATTTACTTACTTGGGTTTAAGTTGGTAAGGACCGGGAATGTATTGGCGTGGCAAGTTCTAGAGTCGTAAGAAAACCAAGCGACTATTCACACAAGAAACGAAAAATGAGCATTTAGTTTAAAGATGTGTATTTGTATGCTCAATAAAGGCTCAAAACTCACTTTTTGTGGGAATGAGTTTTTATGTGATCAAGTATATATAATCAAATTTTAACTAGATTTGTCATGCCGTTTCATAATTTTCTTATGTTTTTTTCTTTATATCACGACGCTATCGATTGTAAATTTTAAAAGTATAACCTTTTTAGAACTTGTTATTCCCAAATTAAACCAAGACAAGTAAAAAAATGAAAAGATTTTGAAAAAAAAATCGGGTGTTTAGCGGTTCCAATAGAGTTTTGTGTAAGGCTTGTAATTAGGACTTGCAAAATTCAAGGTTTTAGCATCCCCCCCCCCCCCCCACACACACACACACTTAAATAACACATTGTCCTTAATGTGTCCCAAAAATAAGGTTTAGGTTGATTGAATGTGTAAAAGGTATGTTAAAAACAAAATTTTATGTTACTGGGCATCTGGACACGGCCCCGTGTTGGGTGAACACGACCCCGTGTACAGAGTGCCAGTAACGAGGACTTACATAAGGTGGACACGGGGGCGTGTCGGGTGAACACGAACCCGTGTCTGGTGAAAGTTTGCATAAATAAAACAAACAGCAGGTCTGAGGCAATGGGCACGGGGGCGTGTTGGCTGAACACGACCCCGTGTGGACAAACTGCAAATGTGCAAAGCAGGTTTCTGGCATCGGTTTTGCTGTCCCGGCTTTAGTAGCACTAATGCTTAGTGCTCTAAGCCTTGTATATACCTGTTTAACTAATAAACACCACACCAATCATAACAAACATCCTAATTTACCAATGTTAATCATCCAAACCATAAGTAAAAAAGAAAAAAAGAAATGCAGAAATAAAAAAGAGTTAAAGAAAGTAAATTGTTCAACAAGCGGCACACAGGCCGGAAATTGTTCGTGATAAAAGGGGGTTAACCTGTAGGACCTCCAACCATGAACCGCTACCTCTACTCCTCCCGCTCAATCCATGTCCTCATCTTCATCATCGTCATCGTCACCTCCTCCGTGGCCCGCCATATACTCCCAGATGTTCCCAATGTCATCCTGCATGTCGGATATGTTTCTTTCTATTGCTCCGACCCGGGCGTATGTGTTGCTGGCCATATTGTAGGTGTTCCTGGTGCACATAAGGTTTTCCTACAATAAATCATGTAAGCTTTGAAAGTTAGGAAAACCGCCTCCTTGTGAGGAGGATTGGCTCGGATCACCCTGGGCTGTTAATGGTACTGAGGAGGAGGACGGATGTGTGGAGCGTGTAAGACGAGTGCTTCTTGCGGGTTCCATGCATGCCCTTGAACTCTTTGAAAACTGATTATCCCGACTTCTGCCTCATGAATCAAGTTCATGGGGCGGCAAATGACCATGTCTACCCTTCCCGACCATGGGCTCTTTTGAAAAGACCTTGGCATCCTATCAACAAAGTGTTTGAAAAGGCGGTAAATCCACCCTCCAAAGAAGATAGGTGTCGGGGGAGTAGCAAGCTGGTTCAGGTGCATGTTTCAGAGTAGCAAGTATGGAACATCAAGGTTGACACAGTTGTGGATGCAGTGGAGAACTACCAGATCCCGTAACCCTACAACACCGCTACTGTCGTGTCTTTGGCTAAGAGAGTAGGTGAGGACCCTGTGAATGTAGCGATAAAAAGGATCTCTCAATTGTGTGCTCTTAGTTCGGCTTGGGTTGTAATTGCCTTCCCCTAGTTGAGCCCAAACAGCTTGGCGTTGGTTTTCTTGAATCTCACGTAGACCGCCGGTGTTCTCTTCATCCCCAGCATCTTCTTCCGCGTACAACCCAACTATTGCCCCGAACTGGGAGATCGAAATCGAGTACCTAGTTCCCCCACAACGGAATTCTACCCCATCGTTATCGAATGGATCAGCTCTTGTCTTAAAGACGAACGTGCTGTAAAATTCCATGTTGTATTCATGCACGGAGCGAAGCCGAGTGCAAAGGGCAGCTCGTAGTGGGCCGGTGACAACGTTGTTGAAGCGGTCTAGCTGGTTCACTGCTGTCACGACCCCCAGCCCGGTGTGACCCGGTCCAGAGGCCGCGGGACAGAAAACCCATGGTAATTGTATTTAGTTTGGCAGCGGAAGTGTTAACAGGATCGTTTAAACTTGAAAATACCCAATTATTTTATTATACAACTTGGGAATCACACGCATAATTTACAATAAAGGTGATTTCACTGGGAAATCCCTGTTTTACAAAAAAACATGTTTATTTATTTTATTGAGCCACTTTCTCAAGCTTGTAATGCTACATAGCACTTTTTCCTGGATCACAGCAGATCACCTGAAACATGTTTAAAAAGATTTTTTATCAGCGGGGAAATACTGGCGAGTCATTCAAATTGCATAAAAGACACATTGTTATAAATTTACAGCATTAAGGGTTTCTATATTTGCCCTTATCATATAATTATCTGGTTCAGCTATCATACCCCTTTCTGCGGCGGAAGCACGAGGTGTGATCATGAAAGGTTCTCATTGCATACGAAAGGTAAACATACTACATGCTCAAAAATAACTTCAAACATTGCATTACTGAAAATATATGTCAAGTGTTTACAACACGAGATAGCATATTGTCTTAAAAGTCACAACTTTATTTAACGATAAGCAAGGCGACATCCACGAGCATGAGTAAGACCACGCGTACATCCATCCTAGTTACCTGAAATACATGTGAGTTTTGGAAAAACATCAACATAATGTTGGTGTGAATTCATGCAGTTTTTGTATTTCACGTTTGTATACTTTGTATGAAAACATAGTTTGTGTCACGTAAAATCAAGTTTTCATATATATAAATCAAGTATTCATGTGTACACCACGTACCCATGTATAATTCAAGTTTTTCTTGAGTACCCCACGTACTCAAGTATAATTCCCGTTTTCTTGAGTACCCCACGTACTCAAGTATAATTCTAGTTTTCTTGAGTACCCCACGTACTTCGAGTATTAATCAAGTTTTAGTATGGTATGAATTTTATGTAAATAAAGTATTCCTGTAAGCATCAGGATTGTTAATGGGTTGCAAAGCCATTAACATGTGACACGACATAGGAAGTCACCAAACCTTAGGCATTTTTCTAGTTGGCATATTCTGAGACACAAAAGCACTACTCGATACTCGCCCTCACCGAGAGTGTGGCTGCCCGGCACCCGTTAGATCTAACCTTTTTGTTCTACGGTCTAGGTATATTGTTGATTAATGGTGCTTATGTACCCTAATCGTGACACGATTTCTCGTATCATTTCTCATAACGCATCATGCTTGGTACTCGTCCTCACCAAGTGCGCTTCTCGTATTCTTATATCTCATCACACTTGGTACTCGTCCTCACCAAGTGTGCTTCTTGTATTCTTATATCTCGTCACACTTGGTACTCGTCCTCACCAAGTGTGCTTCTTAGTATCATACCATTTGTAAACATAGTAATATTTATACATGTACTTCACCCCCGAAGTTATAAAAACTGAAAACAGTTAAAGAAAAGGGGGAGCATGAACTCACAACTTTGCGTTCCTTGCGTCGTAAACTTCACCGGATTTGCTTAATTAACGTCGTGACCTATACGCGTTTTCTTAACGTTAGTCACTAGACTTGCGTCACACAAGCACAGTCACTCTCTTTTGTATTTGTTTTCTTGTGTTAAAAATAATTTATATTTTTAACTAGGTATCTTACTTATATTATTTTCTCAAAAATTAATATAAGTATCTCGTGTTTTGCACTTTGCACCCGAATTATGTATCTTGTATGTTGTATGTGTATTTTTATGTTTATACTCCTCATGAGTATTTAGTGTATTTTTAAGTCTTAATACACTAGCACGTATAACACATACTATATACACTTAGCACAAAAGTTGGTGATCAAATAATATATATTTTCTCAAAATATATACATACTTAATATCCATTTTACTCTTGAAGAAATCCTCATTTCTTATCACCAAAAATTAGGGAAACCTTGGTAGTATTTTTAAATACATTTTTAGGGAATAAGTTTCTCAAAAACTTATATTTTTCTAAGTATAAATTTTGACAGAGTTTCCCCTAAAAATGGAGGTTTCCCATGTTTTCAAAACATGTGTTTATTTTCTTTTAAAATCATCAACAACCAATTTCTCAACAACACCATCTTTATTTTCCAAACTTGTCAAAACAAGCATATACCACAAACTTATGAACTTGAAAGTTTGTAAAAAAATATGTAGTAAGTTACTAACATATTTGAGGTCTTGTTATCTTTAAAAATAATTTTAGTTTCTTAAAAACTTTATTTTTAAAGAATATGAAGTTTCACAACTTCTAGTCAAGATTCGCAAAAATATTTCTTTGTTAAACTTTTCTTGTGACACAAGTGTTTACACACTTGTTTATTCACTAAAATGCTTTTAGTTTATGTAAGGTCCGGGTTTTAACAAAACTAGCATTTTCCGCTTGGTTCTTCCGAAAAACCACTTGTAGATCTTTAGATCTACATGTTTAGAGTCTTATTTTGCAAGGAAAATTATGTTTACACAAGTTCCAAGTTCATGGTGGATGATTTCATCATCTTTTATATTTCTAACACTTAACATACTACTAGTTCATGTTCCATGAACATGATCTAGCATGGTTAGATGATGATCCATCCCACTACTAGCATCAAACAACACAAAATAATCACAACTAGACAAGTTTCACAAGGTTTACACAACTAATCTCTTTTTATCCAACACATTCATCTTACTTTCAAGACTTTAAGTTATGATCTTGTGTGTTCTTGATTTTTAACCGTTAAATCTTTTATTAACCACTTTAAACAAGAACAAGATGGTGTTTAGAGGCACTTACTACTAGCTCGAGGCTAGGGAAGAAACAAGACGTAAACAAGGTGGATAAAAGCAAATGGTAGAGGTCCTTCAAGATCCGCTTGCACCGAGCTTCGTTAGTGACCTTCTTACACCTCAATATCACCTTGGAATGGATGGATGATGTTTGAAAGTGAGGGTGGTGGTGGTGCTTGGTTGAACCGAGAACAAGGAAGAGAAGGAAGAGGTGGTGTGTAGGTGATGTTGATGAAGATGAAGTTATGTTCTAATGGGTATACTTATAATATGCTAACTTCACAATTTCCATTGGATATTATGCTTATCATGGGGAAACAAGACCCATTAAATTAATCTAATAAAATCATGGTGTGGCCCCCATGTCCCTTAACCGTTCAACATGGGGGGGGGGTGAATGGTTGGATTTCAAATGGATAGTTAGGATCTAGTTATGTTTAGTTAGGCTTTTAAGTAAGTTATTAGTGTGTAGTGTAATATAAAGGGTGTTAGAGTATTTGGGGACCCTAACTAGCTTAGAAAAATAAAAACAATGCTTCTAGCATTATTTTGGTGTTCCGGTTAATGTCCGGTTGTTCGGTTAGATACCGATTCGTTAAAGTGCTAAATTGCACCTCTTAGTGTCTTTTAAGTACCCTTTTGTGATATTTCCGATTCCCGACACTTAGGGAAGTATTCTGGATGATAAAACGAAATTTCTGCATAATATTCATATGTTTAAATGCTGATTTGAGCTGAATTTACTAAAATTTTGCACTTAAAGTGCGTTTCGGGTGCTTTTTAGTGCTTATTTTTGCTACCGCAATGTCTATATATTAAACCCTTGTATGTACTCTTGGGTTTTTAATGTACTCTTGTTATTGGACCTACACCTAAGCTCCAATTTTATTGTATGACAGCTTTCTGCAGTATTGTTGACACAATGTGTCTTACCGGTGAGTTTACTAGTATTTCTGACGCAACACTCTCGTTTATGCATAAAGCAATATTTTGTAGTATACAACGTGCATGAATTCACTTGTTTAGTATGTGTTCAGACATTGCTGACAATTAAGCACATAATTGCAGTCATTAAATAATAATTAAAGTGTACGGAAATTACCGGTTTGGTGCCAGTTGTCACAGTCTCCCCCCGTTAAAAGAATTTCGTCCTGAAATTCAGGCTGAACTATCTCTCGCAGGAGTCTTCTTGAATAGGTGGGGATACTTTTCTTTGAACTGGTCTTCACGTTCCCATGTGTACTCGGGTCCGTGCTTAGAGCTCCAAGGTACTTTGACAAGTTTAACAGTGCTCCTCCTGGTCTTGTTGACTTTCCAGTCGGTAACCTCCACGGGTTGTTCTGTAAATCGGAGGGCGTCATCAATATGCACTTCATCCACAGGGATGATCACGTTTTCTTGTGTTGGACTCTTCTTCAGGTTGGATACATGAAACGTATCATGTACTCCATTAAGTTTTTCCGGTAACTCCAACTTGTATGCCACGGTACCAATTCTTTCTAGAATCTTGAATGGTCCGATGTATCGTGGATTCAGCTTTCCACGTTTTCCAAATCTTACTACGCCCTTCCAAGGTGAGACTTTTAACAACACTTTGTCTCCCACCTCGAATTCTACTGGTTTTCTTTTCAGATCAGCGTAGCTCTTTTGTCTATCTCGAGCTGCCTTAATGCGCTCTCGGATCTGTGCAATCTTGTCGGTTGTCTCTTGTACAAGTTCAGGACCAACCATACGTTTATCTCCAGCGTCTGCCCAACATAAGGGCTATCGGCACTTGCGGCCATACAGAGCTTCGAACGGTGCGTATTTTATGCTCGTGTGATAACTGTTATTGTAGGAAAACTCAACTAAAGGTAGGTGAGTATCCCAGCTGCCGCTCAGATCCATGACACATGCGCGAAGCATATCTTCTAACGTTTGTATAGTCCATTCGCTCAGGCCGTCTGTTTGTGGGTGGAAGGCCGTGCTTAGATCTAATTGAGATCCAAAGGCTTCCTGAAAGGATTGCCAGATTCTTGAGACAAAGCGTTCATCTCTGTCTGAAATAATCAAGATCGGCACTCAATGACGTGCCACGATTTCCTTTAAGTATATCTCTGCAAGCTTTCCAGTGCTATCCTTCTCTCGGGTCGGTAGGAAATGCGCAGACTTCGTCAATCGATCAACTATCACCCATATCATATCATGCCCTCTCGGGGTCCTGGGTAATTTCGTTATGAAGTCCATCGAGATTCACTCCCACTTCCACATGGGTATCTCTGGTTGTTGTAGTAGGCCAGACGGTTTCTGATATTCAGCCTTAACCTTAGCTCAGGTTAGGCATTTCCCAACATAGACAGCAACGATGCTTTTAAGTCTCGGCCACCAGTAACATTCTTTCAAATCTTGATACATTTTATCTGATCCTGGATGGATCGAGTATCTTGATTTGTGCGCTTCGTCAAGAATGACTTCTCGTATGCCACCATAGAGTGGAACCCAAATACGTATAAGGCTCCCTCTTCAGTTGGCACCATGTATTTCAGCATACCCCGGAGGTATTCAGCTTTACGGTTCTCTCCTTTAAGAGCTTCTTGTTGTGCATCACGAATGCGTGCAGTGAGGTTCGTTCGAATAGTCATTTCCAATGCTCGAACCTTTAGGGTCTTAACCCTTTCTTTCCGGCTTAACGCATCTGCTACAACGTTTGCCTTTCCAGAATGGTACTTGATCTCACAGTCGTAATGATTTAGCAGCTCGACCCATCGCCGCTGGCGCATATTCAATTCCTTCTGATCAAATATGTGTTGTAAACTTTTGTGATCTGTGAAAATTGTACATCGAGTACCATATAGATAGTGTCTCCAGATCTTCAAGGCGAATACCACTGCGCCCAGCTCCAGGTCGTGAGTGGTATAGTTTCTCTCATGAACCTTCAATTGCCTTGAAGCGAAAGCGATGACTTTTTGGCGCTACATAAGCACGCAACCCAAACCTTGTCGTGAGGCGTGAACGATGACTTTCTTTCCAACAAATTGGAGTTCTACACTATCGTCCATACAGTGCTTCAAACGGGGCAGCTTCGATACTTGAATGGTAACTATTGTTATAGGAGAATTCTATTAAGGGTAGGTGGTCATCCCAGTTTCCACCAAAATCTATTACACATGCCCTGAGCATGTCTTCCAGGGTTTGAATCGTCCTTTCACTTTGTCCGTCTGTTTGGGGATGGTATGCAATACTTAAATTCAATCGTGTCCCCATTGCTTCTTGAAAACTCGTCCAGAAATGTTAAGTGAAACGACTATCTCTATCCGATACAATAGAGAGTGGGACTCCATGTAAGGATACTACCTCGTCTACGTATAACTTGGCTAATCTTTCCATACTAAAAGTTTCCTTCATGGGTAGGAAATGGGCTGATTTGATTAATCGATCCACAATTACCCAAATTGCGTCGTTACCTTTTCTGGTTCTGGGCAACTTAGTAACAAAATCCATGGTTATTAGTTCCCATTTCCAAATAGGCATTTCTAATTGTTGGAGTAACCCTGAAGGTTTCTGGTGTGCTGCCTTAACTTGTGAACAAGTTAGACATGTAGATACATATCTAGCTATGTCCTTTTTCATTCCTCCCCACCAGAAGTTATATCTTAAATCTTGGTACATCTTATTATTTCCAGGGTGCATGGTATATCTCGATTTATGGGCTTCCTCTAAAATCTTATTTCTTAACTCTCCTTGCTTAGGTACCCAAATCCTTCTTTTGTGGAATCTCCAAATTCCATCAGTTCCTTGCTCTAATTCCTTTATTCTTCATTTCATTCCTTCAGCATCATACTTAATTGCTATTTCTTGGATGTTTTTTAGTTGTTCCATTAAATCTAACTGTAGATTTAATCTAAGAGCATGAACTCACTTTTGCTTTTCATGATACTTACGACTTAGGGCATCTGCGACTACATTTGCTTTTCCTTCGTGATATTGAATATCACAGTCGTAATCACTTAAAATTTCCATCCATCTTCTTTGCCTCATGTTTAATTCTTTTTGCCCAAATATATATCTTAAGCTCTTATGATCTGTATAAACAGTAAAGTTACTTCCATACAGATAATGTCTCCAAATCTTAAGGGCAAAAATTATCACTCCTAATTCTAAGTCATGAGTCGTATAATTTTCTTCGTGCTTTTTCAATTGCCTTGAGGCATACGAAATTACCTTTTTGCGTTGCATTAGCACACATCCTAATCCTAGCTTAGAAGCATCACAATAAACTTCAAAATCTTATGTCCCTTCTAGTAAGGCTAGAATTGGGGTATTTGTTAATCTTTGCTTTAAAATCCTAAAAGCCTCTTCTTGCCTAGGTCCCCATTCAAACTTAACTGTTTTACAGGTTAGCTTAGTTAATGGTACCGCTATCTTAGAGAAATCCTTAATAAAGCGCCTATAGTACCCAGCTAATCCTAGAAAACTTCTAACTTCCGTAGCTGATTGCGGGACCTTCCATTTGGTGATTGCTTCTATCTTAGATGGATCTACGTGAATACCTTCATGATTCACCATGTGACCTAAAAATTGCACCTCCTGTAGCCAAAATTCACACTTCGAGAATTTGGCGTAAAGCTTTTCCTTTGTTAACAAAGTTAAGAGTACTCGTAGATGTTCACAATGCTTGTCCTGACTTTTGGAATAAATATGTATATCGTCAACGAAGACAATTACAAATTTATCCAAGTACGGTCTACAGATCCTATTCATCATGTCCATAAATGTTGCAGGAGCATTTGTTAACCCAAAGGGCATGAATGTAAACTCGTAGTGACCATACCTAGTTCTGAAAGCGGTTTTAGGTATGTCTTCCTCTTGTACCTTCAATTGATGGTATCCTGAACGCAAGTCTATCTTAGAGAAGTATCTAGCTCCTTGCAGTTGATCAAAAAGATCATCAATCCTAGGTAATGGGTATCGATTCTTAATTGTAACCTTATTCAATTCTCTATAATCAATACACATTCGCATGGAACCATCCTTCTTTTTCACAAACAACACTGGTGCTCCCCACGGAGATGAACTAGGTTGTATGAATCCTTTACTGAGCAATTCATCTAATTGCTTTTTCAGTTCTAACATTTCAGTGGGTGCTAATCGGTAGGGTGCTTTAGCTATGGGTGTAGTTCAAGGAATCAGATGAATTCTAAATTCTACCTCCCTATCTAGAGGTAATCCTGGTAGTTCTTCTGGGAATACATCCGAGTATTCTAATACTACAGGAATTTCCTTAAGTTTCTTACCCTTAGTGTTAATGATTACCGAAATCATATACACTATTCCCTACTTTCGTTCATAACTAGCAACTTTCATTACTGAAATGAACTTCATTGGTTTACGCGGCTTATCCCCTGTAATCATAATTACTTCTCTTGTGGGTGCACGGATTTCTATGGAATTCTTATCACAGAGGATTCGAGCATGGTTGGCTACTAACCAATCCATTCCTAATACGACATCGAATCCAGCTAAATTCATAGGTAATAGGTTTGCAGAAAATTTATAACCTGAAAGTTCTATATTTTCTTTTTGCAAAACCGTATTTATGTTAACAGAGTTCTCGTCTGCCGTTTCTACTGTATAAACCTCCCTAATTTTGGTTAAGGGTAGCTTAAGAGCTTGGCAGAAAGAAGTATTTACAAACTTTGGTTTGCACCAGAGTCGAATAATACTTTCGCATAAACGTTGTGTACCAGGAACGTACCAGCTATTACGTCGGGAATCAGTTCGGCTTCCTGGGTTGTTAGCTGAAAGGCTCTTGTGTTCTTCTTATTAGTTCCTTCAGCAGGTTTGGCCTTATTATCTGCTGGTTTGACCAATTTAGGGCATTCTGGTCTGAAATGCCCAGCTTCCCCACAGTTGTAGCAGACCTTCAATTTCTTCTTGCATTCCTCCTCCCGATGGCCCGGAATTTTGCAGAAATTACAATTTTCTCTACATTTTCCAAAACGTTTCTTTTTGCAATTCCCGCAAAATGGCGGGGTGGAAGAGGACCCAGTTCCCTTCCTCTTGAAATTATTATTATTACCCACACGAAATCCTTAGTTAATCTTTTGGGCTAACTCCTTTTTCCTGTTTTCTTCCCGTGTACGCACCAGCCCGTCAGTCAGAGTGTTGGCCAATTCCACTGCATCGTCAATTGTGCGAGGTCTCGCAGCCTTGACGATGTCACGAATCTCGCTAATTAAACCCCAGATATAGCGAGAAATAAGTACCGGTTCTGGCGAAGCCAGAGTGGGCACAATTCTGGCATATTCGAAGAATTTCGAAGTATACCCTCGACAGTCAACATCCATCATGCGATGACTCAGGAACTTATTCGCCATTTGCTCGTTTTCATATTCAGGGCATAATTTTCTTTCTACCAATCACTTAAATTCCTCCCAACTCATGGCATAAGCCATGTCACTTCCTTTGGCTTGCAGTACCGTGTTCCACCATTCTAATGCCTCTTCCTTAAAAAGGTGAGAAGCATACATGACCTTATCCTCCTCGGCACATTTGCTTATTTTAATTACTGCCTCGGTTTTCTCCAACTAATGTAGCGCGGCAGTTTCCCCTTCATTGCCTGCAAATTCGACAGGTTTACAGGCAAGAAATTCCTTATAGGTGCAACCAGGTGTTGCAACTTTCATTTTCTTGAGTATTGGGGCCTGAATTAAGTTGTCGTTATTGCCGCCTTCGTTAACACTATTACTGAAATTATCGTCTTGTGTGCGTTTACTGGGGTGAGCTTGTGAAGGCTCAACAGGGCTTTTGACCGCAGCGACGATTGCTGGGATAGCATTTGCTATTCCTTGAGCAATGATGTTTTCTATATCTTGCCTATTAAGAAAGTGATCTTCATTGTTTTGCTCGGATTGGTTAACCTCGTTAACTGGTTCATTACCAGTGTGCTCCATCTGGTAATTAATATATATAAGTTATTAGCAAAAAAATAAATAATAACCAAACACAATAAAACAATCGCACATAATCACGTCAACATGTATAGCCAAAATTGTCGACTTTGCGACTTTCCTATTTTATATATTTTAGTATGCATCCGTACACACTAGATATGTTACAAAAGTTTTATTTTAAGTTATTTTACATGATTATATTTTTATTATTATTAAACATGTAACCACACAACCACATACTATCTCTGTAAGCTGGCACTTCAGAAACGACGTTCCATCTAGTCGTATTTCCAGGAGATCTGTTCTCCTACTTCCCGGATTCGATTCCCTGCATCCACCAGTTCCTCGCCGTAGTGACGAAGTTCAGCCAAGTTCTCGGTGCTCATAGGTGGGTTTGGTGCAGGCTCAGGGTCAAACTAGGGAAAGAAGGTGTTAGGGTTGTTCAAGAGATTCTGAAATTGCCAGTCAGTGGTCCACCATTCTTCCAGCTTTCCTGGTAGAGGTCGGGGGTGGATAATAGGATCTGGGATAGCAGGCTCCAGATTAACTGGAAGTTGTATTTCAGCTGGGTAATTGAAGAGGTTTTCATCGGCAGGTCCGATGAGATCGCTAATTGCCAGTTTGCGGTGTAGCTCTTCCCATGATGGCATCTCCTGGGATTGCCCTGAACTCTCTCCGATCTCCTTTCCTTTGCCTTTATCCTTCGGACCCTCAGTCTTTTTAACCTTCTGCGCAGCTGGCTTATTCCTCCATACACGTCTCCAGCCTACGAGTCTTTTTCTCTTTTTCGGCTTTGGTTTCTCTTGCGGTTAGGCCTGGAATACTATTGGCTTTTCAGTATCAGCCTGATAGCCAGATAGATTTCCTGTGATACCCATATATGTGCTATGGATAGTAAAGTTTCGGAGTGCCTCCGATAGTTCATTCATGCTATTAGCACACATGAAGAAATACATAATTTTAAGTTAAAATTTTATTTATTGCAAATCAAATTTTCACAAATTCACAAAATGGTAACCAGGAAAATTAAGTATTTCTAAATACTTAATTGGCTTAAATCAGTGGCTCTGATACCACATTTTTCTGTCACGACCCCCGGCCCGGTGTGACCCGGTCCAGAGGCCGCGGGACAGAAAAACCATGGTAATTGTATTTAGTTTGGCAGCGGAAGTGTTAACAGGTTTAAACTTGAAAATGCCCAATTATTTTATTATACAATTTGGGAATCACACCCATAATTTACAATAAAGGTGATTTCACTGGGAAATCCCTGTTTTACAAAAAAACATGTTTATTTATTTTATTGAGCCACTTCCTCAAGCTTGTAATACTACATAGCACTTTTTCCTGGATCACAGCAAATCACCTGAAACATGTTTAAAAATATTTTTTATCAGCGGGGAAATACTGGCGAGTCATTTAAATTACATAAAAGACACATTGTTATAAATTTACAGCATTAAGGGTTTTTATATTTGCCCTTATCATACAATTATCCGGTTCAGCTGTCACTCGACCGAATCTATGACTGTGGACATATCACTAATTAGGTTCGCCCACCTAAAGTGATAAATCGTTAGTAGTAATGTGCGCAAAACCCCCACATACTGCCAGTAATTAAAGATTAGCAAAGACTTAATCACTGCAAAATATAACTGGAAAACATTTAGGGTTTTGTAAAGCACTTTGATAAAAAGAGAATGACTCACATTGCTCGAGCATCCAACTCATCTGCATTGAACCGAGTGAATTTCTTGGCCATCTAAAAGAAAACACCATACAATTAGCAAGAAACAGTGAAAATTTCGGAGAAAACTGAAAACAGTCGGCTGAACACGGCCCCGTGTTCAGCGGACACGCCCCGGGTTCACCACATTTTGGCTGGACACGCCCCCGTGCTCAGCGAGTACAACCCCATGTCCAGACGTCTGTTTCCCAAAAATTCAAGTTTTCGGATCCCATTTTTCAATTCGGTCCCGAAAACTTGAATTTTTTTGTCTTTTTCGGTTCAAAAACAAGGGTTTGGGGTTTTCGTGAGAAATCGGGCAAATCTACAAACAATACAAATTGGTTTACTTTCTATAACATGAATCTAAACTAATGCAAACAGATCTAAGCAAAAATTTGAGGTTTGATCCGGTTGAAGTTCAAGAACCCTAGATTTTTCCCCAAATTTTTGGTGTTTTAACTACATGCAAATGCTTAATCTAACTACTAATGATGATAGAATCATACCTTGATGTTGTTAGAAGTATAGGAGACGTCGAAATCTTGTAGAAAAATCGCCTAAACCAGAGAGTTTTCGGGGAAACGGGGCGTGTGGAATGAAAAAACTGTGTTGAAAAGGGGGTTTCATCCCAACAGTTGCGCGGACACGGCCCCGTGGGCAGGAAAATTTAAAAAAAATTATAAGTGCTTGTGTGAGTGCCCTGTATCCTGAAACTTTGGTTTTAGAAATCTTACCAATTTAGATGTTCTCCCGATTGTTCATAACTTACCAGGTATAATGTTGATGCCTTCATTCGTTGACCGTTTGAAGCGAGATTTCTGCCTATTCATCCTCAATGAATCCTTGATAGAGCTTCAGCCGTTGGCCATTGACTTTGAATGGAATTCCATTCCGAGATTTAATTTCGACTGCACCGTGTGGGAAAATATGTGTGATGGAAAAATGTCCTGACCACCTAGACTTTAATTTACCAGGAAATAACCGAAGTCGTGAATTAAACAATAGAACTTGATCTCCTACTCGAAATTCATTATGTTTAATATGTTTATCATGCAAATTTTTCATTCTTCCTTATAAATTTCGGAGTTAGAGTATGCGTAATTCCTTAATTCGTCTAATTCATTTAATTGGCAAAACTGATTTTTACCGGCAAATTCTAAGTCTAAGTTTACATTTTTAATTGCCCAGTAGGCCTTGTGAGCTATTTTTACTAGCAAGTGACAACTTTTTCCATAGACGAGCATATATGGGGTTGTACCTATTGTTGTTTTATAAGCAGTTCGGAAAGCCCATAAAGCATCGTATAATTTGTCAGCCCATTCTTTTTTATTTAACCCTACGGTTTTTTCGAGTATTCTTTTTAAACCTCTATTAGTCACTTCGGCTTCTCCGTTTGTTTGAGGGTGATATGCCGTTGAAACCCGGTGATAGACCCCATACCTTGTTAAGATTTTTTCAAGTTGATGGTTACAAAAATGGGTACCTCTATCACTTATTAAAGCCTTTGGTGTTCTAAAACGGGAGAATAATCTTTTCAGAAATCTTACCACGACTCTTCCATCGTTGGTTGGAAGTGCCTCGGCCTCGGCCCATTTAGATAGGTAATCTACCGCCACAAGTATATATTTGTTTCCTTTTAACGGTGGGAAAGGTCCCATAAAATCGAGTCCCCATACATCAAAGATTTCTCAAACAAGAATGCCATTCTGTGGCATTTCGTTTTTGGAAGAAATATTACCTGTTCTTTGGCAAGCGTCACATGTCTTGACAAGACTTTGGGCGTCTTTGTAAATGGTTGGCCAGTAAAATCCTGAATCAAATACCTTTCGTGCGGTACTTCCGGCACCATGATGTCCTCCATATGGACCTTCATGACAATGGCGGAGAATTCCCCTTGCTTCACTACCATGTACGCATCATCGGATGAGTTGGTCGGCACACATTTTGAAAAGATAAGGGTCTTCCCAAAAGTAATGCTTTACATCAGCAAAGAATTTTTTTCTTTTATGATGTGGCCAACCTTTTGCGACTATACCGCTAGCTAGATAGTTAGCATAGTCGGCGTACCATGGCTCTTCTCGGTATTCCACCATTTCCAGGGACTCCGTTGGGAACTTTTCGTTGATTTGCTCGTCCCTGGTTGCCTCCAAAGCTGGGTCTTCTAGGCATGAAAGATGATCTGTTGCGGTGTTTTCTGCTCCTCTTTTTTCTTTTATTTCAATGTCAAATTCTTGGAGGAGTAGAATTCACCGAATCAAACGTGGCTTAGCATCCTGTTTCTTGAAGAGATATCGAATGGCTGCATGATCTGTGTAGACTATTGTTTTAGAAAGAACAAGATAAGAACGAAATTTATCAAAAGCAAATACCCCGGCTAGTAACTCTTTTTCTGTTGTTGTGTAATTTTCGTGTGCATCGTTAAGTGTTTTACTAGCATAATAAATTGGGTGAAAATGCTTATCTTTTCTTTGTCCCAAGACTGCTCCAACTGTAAAGTCACTTGCATCACACATGATTTCGAAAGGTAATTTCCAATCAGGCGCTATCATGATAGGTGCATTGACTAGCATTTCCTTAAGGGTTAGAAATGCTTGATTGCAATCCTTGTCAAAGATGAAAGGAGCATCTTTTTCAAGTAATTTTGTTAGAGCCCTTGAGATTTTAGAAAAGTCCTTGATAAATCGCCTATAGAATCCGGCATGCCCTAGGAAACTTTTGATAGTTCTAACGGAGGATGGGGGTGGTAATCGAGAAATAGTGTCTATTTTGGCTCGATCTACTCCATTCCTTCGCTTGAGATTTTGTGACCGAGTACTATTCCCTCTGTTACCATGAAATGGCATTTTTCCCAGTTAAGGGCGAGGTTAGTTTCCTCAGATCGGGATAGCATTCGTTCAAGGTTATCGAGGCATTGGTCGTATGAATCTCCAAGGATAGAAAAGTCGTCCATGAAGACTTCCATTGTCTTTTCTATCATGTCATGGAAGATGGCCACCATGCAACGTTGAAAGGTTGCGGGGGCATTACATAGACCAAAGGGCATGCGTCGATAAGAAAAAGTTCCGTAGGGACATGTAAATTGTAACACCTCGAAAAATCACGTCCAATGAAGTATTTACACGTGTAATAAAACCTAATGAAGTCAAACGTTGAATTCAAGGGACTAATTTTTCGAAAAATCAAAAAACTTTGATTATGGAAGAAATGGAAGTATTATCATACCTAAAATAAGTTTCTAATTAACCTTTTATGGTTTTATATTCACAAATGAGCCACTTGTTAATCAAGTGTAGCCGTTTATGTAATTAATTGAAAGTTTGCGTAGAAAAGGGTTAAAAGCGTCAACATATTAATTCTTACCTCTGAGTGACCTTTTAACAAACCCAGAGCCTCATGATATTTGATTATACCCTCGGGATTACCAATCATTGGCCATCCAAGGCTTTTATGCCTAAAAGTGAAGTTACGCGCAACTTTGCAAGTATAAGGGACTAGAAGTCTCAACATGTTTAATTATACCTCTGAATGACCTTTTATCGAGCCCGAAGCATTATGATGTTTAATAATACTTTCAAGAATGCCTAATATGAATTAGATGAGGCTTCAATGCTATTAAATGATAAGTTACGCAAGTTTGCGCATTAGAAGAACCTAAAGCGTCAAACTGCTAAAGTATACCGATTCGTATGTTATCGGACCTTCCGGAATATGACCATGAGATAAACATACCATAATTATCCCTAATATTTCTTAGATATAGGCTTAGAGGTGTTTGGTGCGCAAAAATAAGCTTTTAAGTCATGCAGGGACTAAAAGTGTCAAAAAGCGCACAAGTTTGCGTTACGCGCATATCTCACATTCTGAATATCCCCGGACACCCAAAAATTTATGTAAACACTAAAATATGTTATTTTAGTGTTTGGCTTGATAAAATTCCATTCGTCGCGTCAATTGGTTCGTTTTTCGCGTCCGTTCGTGTTTCGTCGTAACTAACCGAACAACGTGACCGTACGACCAAATGAACCGACATCCGGCATGTTTTTGAGCATATTTCATGTTCTCTATGCTTAGGCATCATTAGAGAGCCTTAAAAATGGTTTAACGGGCCTTAGATGTGTCGGAAATAGCATTTAGAAGTGCAGGGGCTAAATATGTCAACAAGTGAAAATTTCAGAGTGCTGACCAGGTCCTTGCGCACCGTAAGGCTGAATCCTTACGGTGCGCAAGCAGTGCCCAGATGCAGCAACTCGGAAATGTTGTCTGTTCAACCCATTCAAACGACATGTATTGCCCTTTTTCACTTCCATGCGCGTCCCCTACTAATTTTAGGGCTTAGGGCCATGTGTTAATGATCAGGGATCACTCTTAGACTTAGTTGTCATCATCAAAATGGATAAAGAACACTATAAATAGCCCCATTGTTGCAAGACTTGATCACTCATTCATTCCTTCATCTCCTGATCATTTCTGGAACTCAAGACCTCCTTCTAAGCTCCCCTAATAGTGCATAGGACCTTGGTAAGTCTACTTAACCTTCCCTAATCTTGTTTTGCTTAGTTATTAACTTAAAAGTCAAACCGTCATAATTAAGGTTTGACTTATTGATTAATCACTAATGGTCCAATGATTAGTCGAATTGAAGGTAGTTATAAGTTGGTAATTATGTGGGCAATAAACCCTTAAAAGGGCACCCTCAGATTCCCACTCTAACTAGATCAAATGTCGGGTCAAAGATGTTTAGAAAAAGTCTACAGAAGCTTAATTTGCAAATTAACATGTAATTAGCAATGTAGAAGGCATGTAACCTATTTTATCACTCATATAACTTGGTAATAAGTATAAGTACTGATCTAAGCTTGTTTGATCCGACAATTTTCTGTTTAGACCCGGTTCGGAACCGAAAGTCGCAAAACGTTGACTTTTGCTTTGACTTCAGTTCTGACCCGAATTAGATAGGTTTAGAAATGCCTTAGGGCTTCCTTAGGACCAGGTTACATGTTGGTATAAACCTCTGTGCTTGGTTCGTTGATGGCCCCATTCGTTTACGCGTTTCCGTTAATTACCCAATGTTGACCAATATGCCCTTTTAACCATAAAACGAGAATTTTGGAAATATGAAAGGACAATAATCCTTATTACTGATTTATAAAGTTGTCCCTAAATTTTCACATCAGTTGGAGGTCTAGATTAGGAGTTATGCTCATTAGCGTAATTATAACGCCCTTTAGTAATTAAACGGCGCAATTAGCATAAAGCCTCTCTAAACCCAATTTTTGACACCAAACCTTTTACCCACTGATGTAATATAATATTTTGAGACTTTTAAAGATTTTTAATTATTTTTAAACTGATCAAAACCTAGGGTTATCGCCTTAATTCGGTAAATACCGATTATGCCCTTATAGGCCATAAAAATGAGTTTTACAAGTCCTTTTGATACCAATCCAATTGCTACTGATTTTATATAATAAATAAAGTATTTTGAACTTTATAACCTGATCAGAAAACTCAGATTTCCGGTATAACCCGGAAATCTCTTAAAATGGTTTTTAAAGCGTATTAAACGCATAGTTTGGGTTTAAAACCATTTTGTCATATAAGACCTATTACCAACTGATATGACCTATTAAAATAAGTTATTTTACTGATGTATTCGGACCCGGATCTCAGAACTTCATTTAATCTCTTTTATAATCTTTTAACTGACCAAATTATCCCTACGGGGCTTATATTGAGATTAAACTCGTTTTGGGCATAATGGAAGATATCCTACTGATATCACAACATGTTTAAGGCATATTAACTTAGGAAACCTGTATATGACTCTTATGGTTACCCGTTACGCCTCTTGCGCGTTCGGTTCGGTTTATGTAACTAGTTTGCATAAGTTAGCCGAAACGGGTCAAACCTTATCATTTTTATCTCAAAATCCAGAAGGTGTTTAGATTACCCATATTATACAAGTCTTCAAACTTGTCGGGTCTAAAACACATTCTATTCCGGCCTTCGCTTAATCATGCGTTTGAACCATATATTTCCTTAAAACTAACCGGTCTAAGTTTAGGCTTAATTAAAGACCCGTTAGTATTCTAATTGGTTATTTATACCATCATTCCAGACTAGAGCCTTCCGGTAAATTGTACCTACGCTTACTTAAGTGAATACGGCTGAGTTATTATAATTCTTGCTATTTAAGACAGGAGCTAGCCCAGGTAAATACTCTTAACTTATTTTCCCTTATACGGGCTTTGGATACGGTATTATAAAAATACCGCTTGGTCGGGTGTAGAAACCTTTTAATCGGAGATGATTAAATTGCATAATCCCGTTTTAATCTGTATTGATTGATAACAAATAACTTTAGGGGTTAATGACCGTGTCCTGGATATCCTTGGCTCATTTAAAATGTCAATGGCCATAACTTAAGCACAAGGTGTAGGCATAACACCTCCTGTTGCGTATGTAAAAGATATACTCACTCGTAAGGATGTCTTCTTGTGAGTTATATTTATGGTGTGTCGATTAATCTTGACCGGCTTTTATTGTATAATCACCGGCCCTAAATGTTGGACAACCATGTAAATCGGATACAAGATTTTTAATAATAAAATGGTCCCAAGTTATAAAAGATTAATTTTGCCATGTGCATTTTAATCAATGTGTCAAAATGTTTTGTGCCTGGTGCATCTAAATCAATTTTCTTAAACTCTTTTCAAATGAGTCGGTTGAGTGTATTTACCAGTGAAAACTGACGTATTTTCCAAAAAGGATTAAGTGACAGGTACTGAATGTAATTGGCTGGAAGCTCAGGGCGCTAATAAGGAATCTTGAAAGTTCTAGGAATCTAAAGCCTATTGAACAGCTTTCTTTTATTTGATCCGCCTGTGGATCCTTTACTTTCCGTTGTAATACTTTGATATTACTTTATATTCGGATTGTAATATATTTATCTTTTGCTTCCGCTGTGCATTTAAATATTGTGTTGTTTGACTGTAATGATATCAACTACGTCACGATACTCCCCACCGGGCCCACCGGTAATATGTGGAAATATCGGGGTGTGACAGGTTGGTATCAGAGCCAACATTGAGAGAATTAAACACTAGTCTTTCGTGTTTAATCTCAATGACACAGTAGCACATTCCTTGACCTTCTGAGTCTAGACTTAACATAGGAATACTCTCAATCCTAATCTGTAAATTTTGCTTCCAATTTTTATATATTAGATATGTCGCCAAGCGAAGAAGCCGTAATAGGAATTCTCCACACCCGGAGCCTTAATTTGCTGACCTTCGTACAGCGGCTAGGATGAAACGTGCAACTAAGGAGAAAGCATTCGGAAATAAAATGAAGAAGAAACTCCTTTTGCTGAAGATCGTTTCCTTAAAAGTCCTTATAACGATATTTATCTTTTAGTCCCTTCGAGGACAACATTATTCCTTTCAAGTCCCGTTTAGGGCAACCTTGAACTTTTAATTTTATAGTGGAATGACTAAATATTCATCCTAATCAGGAAATATGAAAAAAAATAACATTCCTTTTATAAGATCTACCATTATAATAAAATGGCAAAATCTAAAGAAGGACAAGACCTAGCCTCGTGTCATTATTAAGACCCGGCCAAGATGGCAGTTCCTCAATTTAGGTACAGATCCTTATTAACATCCCGAGTTAGGATTGTTCTGCGTTTATTATTAAAAAAGGAATCTTAAAGGTAAACCTAGCCTATATGACGAGGCCAAGATGGTAGGACCTATTCAAGAGATTCAAATCCTTGTTAACACCTAAGAACGTGTTAGCACTCTTGACAGATGTGATTCGAGAAAATCACAACAGTCATTCTTATATTGGATTCTTCCAATTTTCTTATCTAGTCTATTGATTTAGAAATCATGGCATATATCATCCTATAAGATGATCATATTATAAACATCCGTTAGTGATGAAGTGCCTACGGGCTAAACTTCTTGTCCAAAAAGACAACGACAGTGGTGGTCTTTGACCCCTGTCTAAAGATGTTGGAATATGTCCAAACATAATAGTCGGTAGGATCCATATGATCTAGACTAACATCATCTGAAAAGATGATCATACCATAAACATCCCTTAGAAGGGAAATGCCTACGGGCTATAATTAACGTCCTCTGAGACTAAAGACAGTGGTAGCCTACAACTCCCTGTCAAGAAAAGGTAATGAACGTTGATTCACACCAAAATGCCTCGATCCCAAACGATCATGGCTTATAAATTAAACTTGTCCACGTAACTAGGATTTTGTGATATTACTAACTTATAAATTTTCCTCGATTCTCTGAAATCATGGCTTATAAAGTAAACTTGTCCACGTGACTAGGCCTTTTGTGCTATTACTAACTTATAAATTTGCCTCGATTCTCTGAAATCATGGCTTATAAATTAAACATGTCCTTGTGACTTGGCTTTTGGGCTATAGTTATATTTTAATTAAATCCAGGATAATATTAATAAAAATCCTGAATAAAAATAAATATCATTCCTTTCCTGCCAATATAAATATTAAAAGAGAATCTTAAAAGGTTTGACCTAGCTTAAATGTCATTAAAGACCTAGCTAAGATGGTAAAACCTGTTTAAAAAGAGATTCAGATCCTTGTTAACATCTGAAAATGTGTTAACACTCCCGACAACAGTGATGCGATAAAATCACACTTGTCATCCTTATATTAGGAATTTTCCAAATCCCTTATTTGGCCTAATGATCTAGAAATCATGGCTTATATCATCCTATAAGATGATCATATTATAAACATCCATTAGTGATGAAGTGCCTACGGGCTAAACTTGTTGTCTGATAAGACAACGACAGTGGTGGTCTTGACCTCCTATCTAAAAATGTTGGACCATGTCCAAGCATAATAGTCAGTATGATCCATACGATCTCGACTAATAGCATCTGAAAAGATGATCATATCATAAACATCCCTCAGAAGGGAAATGCCCATGGGCTATATCTATTGTCCTAGAAGACAAAAGACAGTTGTAGTCGTCGACTCTCTGTCAAGAAAAGTAACCAACTATGCTCAAACCTTAAATGCCTCGATCCCAAACGATCATGGCTTGTAAATTCAAAACTGTCCTCGTGACAAGGCCTGTTGTGCCACTTTAAATATCCTTAATGTTTTATAACTAGGATAAATTATAATGAAAATGCTCCAACAAATCTTAGATTGATATTTTATATCTATTGGGAATCACTCTTTTCTAATATCCTTATGGCAAGCTTTCAAGCTATTCAAATTCATCAATATAATAAAGACAGATGTGACATTCTGATCCCCTGTCAAAAAGGTGATGGACTAAGTCCAACCCTTAAATGCCATTGATGGTCTTTTGTGACCTAGGCTAAGTGATATTGATATTCTTTTTAATGACGTTCATTAAGAATGTTAGTGCCATATTGGCCTGTATAGTTTAATGAAACCATGGTTAGTATATGTTAAGGCCATCAGGGTGATGAATAGCAGTTGTTGGATTGCAACTGAGTAAATGATTCATTTGGTGATAGGAACCATTTTTCTGTTCCTGCTAGAAATCTTCAGTCATATGATTCGAGTGCACCCTCTCCAGATGAAGTACGTCAGAATATGAAATTGATATCTCTTGATCTCTATCGATTAAGAATACCATATGGTATGACAAAAGCACCATATGAGGATTGGTGTATCTTAATATGTTCCATAGATTGCTTCCATGCCTGATTAGTATGGAGGTTTAATGCATGGAACCCCAAAGATATTCCAACGGTCATATAGTACTAAGGTCAACTAATGGTATTCAAAGAAGATATCCAGAATGAAATTGCCCAAGTAAATGTTCCTGATTAAGGAATTCATGGACTAGTAACATAAATGTGTCACTTATTGGACACAAGCAATGATGAGTGAACTGGAGCCTGAGATATGGAAGTCTCTGTAACCTCCTTGTACCTTAATTATCTTCTCCTTATATTTCCCTGTTTACCCCTGAGAGGCAGGTAGAATTAAGATTTATAGCCCATTTAGGGTTGTATCATTATGAAATCTCCAAGACGGCTTGTACCATCACTGGAGAAACCAAACCCTGATTAAGTAAGTTTTAAAATAGAGGATTCATATAGCCTAACCCAATATTCTGAGAGTTTGATATTGTTAAATAAGGAAGACGGTTCATTTGCTTATGCATTGATTACCGCGACCCTATTTAGGCAATAATCAAGAATCGCCATTAGCTGCCCAGGATCGTCGATTTATTCGACTAGCTGTAAGGATTAGTTATTCCTTGAGATTTGTTTTAAGCAGTGGTTGGGATAACCATCTCACCATAAAAAAAATAATAAGTTTTTCTATAAAAATTATTATGTAAATATCAAGGCTACTCCTTTGGGGACCTTGTATAGATGGAATGATAAACATCTATTGTTAGAACAATAGAATGGTAAGTCCAATTATCAGGATCTAAAAGTTGCATTGGAAACAACAAATAAGATCATTCGAAAATATAATCATCTTAAAGTTGCCAGTAATTGGCAGAGAAGAATTTTTTTTAAGGATTTATAAAAGTCGCAACCTTCTTAAGTCCTTAATAAGGAGTAAGGTTCAATAGAAAGTATCGCTCTAAGAAGGGTGTGCTAAATTCCAATTTCTCCGGGTAAGTTAAGCCCTGGATATACAGGAACATTCGGGAAATCGAATGCGACAAAGGTCAATAGCCTATAAGCTAAAACCTATATAAGGAGCTTAGTGGAGTTCGCAATGTGACCCACACTGATGATTTAAGGATAGGTTTCGCCAATAAGTCGAAACACATTATCACGTAATGATAGGCAAATTAATGAAACTTTATGATTGGACAATAAACCTGTATAGACTAAGAATTGACAGGTTAAGAAGCTCCGAAGGAGAGTATGTACCAATTGTATAGGTCAACTGGGATACCCTTAGAGGCCCAAATATACTATGGAAGTTAAGTCCATGCTACTTCAGAAAATACTTCCATTATTCTAGCAAATCTCGAGGTCGAGAATTCTTTTAAGGGGGTGAGGATGTAACACCTCGAAAAATCACGTCCAATGAAGTATTGACACGTGTAATAAAACCTAATGAAGTCAAACGTTGAATTCAAGGGACTAATTTTTCGAAAAATCGAAAAACTTTGATTATGAAAGAACTGGAAGTATTATCATACCTAAAATAAGTTTCTAATTAACCTTTTATGGTTTTATATTCACAAATGAGCCATTTGTTAATCAAGTGTAGTCGTTTATGTAATTAATTGAAAGTTTGCGCAGAAAAGGGTTAAAAGCGTCAACATATTAATTCTTACCTCTGAGTGACCTTTTAACAAACTGAGAGCCTCATGATATTTTATTATACTCTCGGGATTGCCAATCATTGGCCATCCAAGGCTTTTATGCCTAAAAGTGAAGTTACGCGCAACTTTGCAAGTATAAGGGACTAGAAGTGTCAACATGTTTAATTATACCTCTGAATGACCTTTTATCGAGCCCGAAGCATTATGATGTTTAATAATACTTTCAAGAATGCCTAATATGAATTAGATGAGGCTTCAATGCTATTAAATGATAAGTTACGCAAGTTTGCGCATTAGAAGGACCTAAAGCGTCAAACTGCTAAAGTATAACGATTCGTATGTTATCGGACCTTTCAGAATATGACCATGAGATAAAGATACCATAATTATCCCTAATATAGCTTAGATATAGGCTTAGAGGTGTTTGGTGCGCAAAAATAAGCTTTTAAGTCATGCAGGGACTAAAAGTATCAAAAAGCGCACAAGTTTGCGTTACGCGCATATCTCACATTCTGAATATCCCCGGACACCCAAAAATTTATGTAAACACTAAAATATGTTATTTTAGTGTTTGGCTTGATAAAATTCCATTCGTCGCGTCAATTGGTTCGTTTTTCGCGTCCGTCCGTGTTTCGTCGTAACTAACCGAACAACGTGACCGTACGACCAAATGAACCGACATCCGGCATGTTTTTGAGCATATTTCATGTTATCTATGCTTAGGCATCATTATAGAGCCTTAAAAATGGTTTAACGGGCCTTAGATGTGTCGGAAATAGCATTTAGAAGTGCAGGGGCTAAATCTGTCAACAAGTGAAAATTTCAGAGTGCTGACCATGTCCTTGCGCACCGTAAGGCTGAATCCTTACGGTGCGCAAGCAGTGCCCAGATGCAGCAACTCGGAAATGTTGTCTGTTTAGCCCATTCAAACGACATGTATTGCCCTTTTTCACTTCCATGCGCGTCCCCTACTAATTTTAGGGCTTAGGGCCATGTGTTAATGATCAGCGATCACTCTTAGACTTAGTTGTCATCATCAAAATGGATCAAGAACACTATAAATAGCCCCATTGTTGCAAGACTTGATCACTCATTCATTCCTTCATCTCCTGATCATTTCTGGAACTCAAAACCTCCTTCTAAGCTTCCCTAATAGTGCATAGGACCTTGGTAAGTCTACTTAACCTTCCCTAATCTTGTTTTGCTTAGTTATTAGCTTAAAAGTCAAACCGTCGTAATTAAGGTTTGACTTATCGATTAATCACTAATGGTCCAATGATTAGTCGAATTGAAGGTAGTTATAAGTTGGTAATTATGTGGGCAATAAACCCCTAAAAGGGCACCCTCAGATTCCCACTCTAACTAGATCAAATGTCGGGTCAAAGAGGTTTAGAAAAAGTCAATAGAAGCTTAATTTGCAAATTAACATGTAATTAGCAATGTAGAAGGCATGTAACCTATTTTATCACTCATATAACTTGGTAATAAGTATAAGTACTGATCTAAGCTTGTTTGATCCGACAATTTTCTGTTTAGACACGGTTCGGAACCGAAAGTCGCAAAACATTGACTTTTGCTTTGACTTCAGTTCTGACCCGAATAAGATAGGTTTAGAAATTCCTTAGGGCTTCCTTAGGACCAGGTTTCGTGTTGGTATAACCCTCTGTGCTTGGTTCGTTGATTGCCCCATTCGTTTACGCGTTTCCGTTAATTGCCCAAGGTTGACCAATATACCCTTTTGACCATAAAACGAGAATTTTAGAAATATGAAAGGACAATAATCCTTATTACTGATTTATAAAGTTGTCCCTAAATTTTCACATCAGTTGGAGGTCTAGATTAGGAGTTATGCTCATTAGCGTAATTATAACGCCTTTTAGTAATTAAACGGCGCAATTAGCATAAAGCCTATCTAAACCCAATTTTTGACACCAAACCTTTTACCCACTGATGTAATATAATATTTTTAGACTTTTAAAGATTTTTAATTATTTTTAAACTGATCAAAACCTAGGGTTATCGCCTTAATTCGGTAAATACCGATTATGCCCTTATAGGCCATAAAAATGAGTTTTACAAGTCCTTTTGATACCAATCCAATTGCTACTGATTTTATATAATAAATAAAGTATTTTGAACTTTATAACCTAATCAGAAAACTCAGATTTCCGGTATAACCCGTAAATCGCTTAAAATGGTTTTTAAAGCGTATTAAACGCATAGTTTGGGTTTAAAACCATTTTGTCATATAAGACCTATTACCAACTGATATGACCTATTAAAATAAGTTATTTTACTGATGTATTCGGACCCGAATCTCAGAACTTCATTTAATCTCTTTTATAATCTTTTAAATGACCAAATTATCCCTACGGGGCTTATATTGAGATTAAACTCGTTTTGGGCATAATTGAAGATATCCTACTGATATCACAACATGTTTAAGGCATATTAACTTAGGAAACCTGTATATGACTCTTATGGTTACCCGTTACGCCTCTTGCGCGTTCGGTTCGGTTTATGTAACTAGTTTGCATAAGTTAGCCGAAACGGGTCAAACCTTATCATTTTTATCTCAAAATCCAGAAGGTGTTTAGATTACCCATATTATACAAGTCTTCAAACTTGTCGGGTCTAAAACACATTCTATTCCGGTCTTCGCTTAATCATGCGTTTGAACCATATATTTCCTTAAAACTAACCGGTCTAAGTTTAGGCTTAATTAAAGACCCGTTAGTATTCTAATTGGTTATTTATACCATCATTCCAGACTAGAGCCTTCCGGTAAATTATACCTACGCTTACTTAAGTGAATACGGCTGAGTTATTATAATTCTTGCTATTTAAGACAGGAGCTAGCCCAGGTAAATACTCTTAACTTATTTTCCCTTATACGGGCTTTGGATACGGTATTATAAAAATACCGCTTGGTCGGGTGTAGAAACCTTTTAATCGGAGATGATTAAATTGCATAATCCCGTTTTAATCTGTATTGATTGATAACAAATAACTTTAGGGGTTAATGACCGTGTCCTGGATATCCTTGGCTCATTTAAAATGTCAATGGCCATAACTTAAGCACAAGGTGTAGGCATAACACCTCCTGTTGCGTATGTAAAAGATATACTCACTCGTAAGGATGTCTTCTTGTGAGTTATATTTATGGTGTGTCGATTAATCTTGACCGGCTTTTATTGTATAATCACCGGCCCTAAATGTTGGACAACCATGTAAATCGGATACAAGATTTTTAATAATAAAATGGTCCCAAGTTATAAAAGATTAATTTTGCCATGTGCATTTTAATCAATGTGTCAAAATGTTTTGTGCCTGGTGCATCTAAATCAATTTTCTTAAACTCTTTTCAAATGAGTCGGTTGAGTGTAATTACCAGTGAAAACTGACGTATTTTCCAAAAAGGATTAAGTGACAGGTACTGAACGTAATTGGCTGGAAGCTCAGGGCGCTAATAAGGAATCTTGAAAGTTCTAGGCGTCTAAAGCATGTTGAACAGCTTTCTTTTATTTGATCCGCCTGTGGATCCTTTACTTTCCGTTGTAATACTTTGATATTACTTTATATTCGGATTGTAATATATTTATCTTTTGCTTCCGCTGTGCATTTAAATATTGTGTTGTTTGACTATAATGATATCAACTACGTCACGATACTCCCCACCGGGCCCACCGGTAATATGTGGAAATATCGGGGTGTGACATAAATGTTGTGTTTTCTTGGTCTTCGGGTGCTATCGGAATTTGAAAGTAACCTGAAAAACCATCTAAGAAACAATAAAATTTGTGACCGGATAATCTTTCTAACATTTGATCAATAAAAGGCAAAGGAAAGTGATCTTTCCTTATTGCCTCATTTAATCGACGATAATCTATACATACCCTCCATCCTGTAGCGGTTCTCCTTGGTATTAATTCATTCTTTTCATTAGTTATTACCGTCATACCTCCTTTCTTTGGAACTACTTGGACGGGACTTACCCACGGACTATCGGAGATAGGGTAAATAAGTCTGGCGTCAAGTACTTTGATGACTTCGTTTTTAACCACTTCTTGGACATTTGGTTTTACTCTACGTTGTGGTTGTATTACCGATTTGTAGTCATCGTTCATTAAAATTTTGTGCGTGCACATGGAAGGACTTATACCTTTAATATCTACAAGCGATCGCATTTTTGTGTTTTTTCAAAAGTGAAATTAATTTTTCTTTTTCTACACTAGTTAATTTTGACGAGATAATTACAGGTGATTTACCATCTTTGTCGTCAAAAGCATATTCCAAACCTTTTGTGAGTTCTTTGATCTCAAGAGGTGGGTCTTTACGAGACTCCTTATTTGGTTGCTCATTTTGATCAAGAACCACAAAAGTTTGTTCTATGGCGACATCTTCTTCAACAAAGTGGTCAATTTCTTCTCTTGTATCGGGTGGTTCATCTTCATCTTCAATTAGGGGGTCATTATTGCCGAATGGATATTTCATTGAACGCTCAAGATCGACACTTTTTTTAAATGCCCCTAATTAAATAGATAGATTGTTGTGCTTCCGGTTTTTCAAAGCTTCGTGGGTTTTTACAAAGGGTCGTCCCAACACTAGAGGAGCTTCATCAAGGATGACAAAGTCGGTTAGGATTACCATTTGATTTGTTTGAACCAAGACATCCTCAACTACACCGATTGATTTTATTACTTTCCGATTTGATAGAAAAATGGGTATTTGAAGTGGAGAAAAATCACCAATACTTAATTTTTCGAAAATATAGTTTGGCATTATATTAACACAAAGATCTTTATCGATTGTGATATTACTAATAAAGGAATTTTGAAAAAAACATGGAACCGGTGTAATGTTAATTTCAAATGGATCTTCTTTTATTAGCGAAGTTTGATCATTAGTTAACTTAATGCTTACCGTTTCATCAATTTTAGTGTTAGTGTTCAACTCTTTTAAAAACTTAGCATGAGTGGGAACTAAACAATAATTTTCGAAAGAAGGCGACAAGAGATTAATTTCTTAAAAATTAGACTCTTCTTGGATTTTAACGTTGTCGGACTCACCTTTTTCGTTGTTTAACTCATGTGTCGGTTTTTCACTTATTTATTTTTCCATTTTTAAATTTTCAACTATCTCTTTTCTATTTAATTCTTCTCTTGCACGGGACTCCTCATCCCTTGCGCGAGATTATTTTATGCATCGTTCGATAGTTTTAATGTGTTCTATTATCCTATCGGCTACGTCGGTGATAGAGTAAGGATCGGGATCCTCAAAGCATGAATCTGTATGTTCGATCCTTTGTTCCTCATAATACTCATAGGAAGTAAATGGTTCACACCATTGTTCTTCATTGTAAGTATATGATGGATAAGGGTCGTAATTTTGCTCTTCATAATACTCACATGAGGTGGGTTGTTCACCCATGGTTCCTCATAATAAGTATATGAAGGTGGTGGCTCATATCTTGGTTCCTCAAAGTATGAGTATGAAGGCTCATACCTTGGTTCTTCAAAATATGAGTATGAGGGAGGAGGTTCATACCTTTGGTCTTCATAGGATGTGTATGAAATTGATGGCCCGTACCTGGGCTCCTCATAGTAGGTGTATGAAGTGGATGGTTGAAATAAGTCACAATATTGTACCGAGTGAGTGTTACCACAATTGGTGAAATAATCTTCCCTATAGTCATCCTCCTCATAGGTGTAGTTGTAACCTCCTGAGTATTGATCCATAAGAATCACTCAGCAGATCACAACAGAGTCTCGAGACCAGAAAACAAAAATAAAAACGGAAACAGAGGCTGGACATGGCCACGTGTTCAGTGAGCACGGCCCGTGTTCAGAATCTGTATCTGGGCGTTTTAATTAAAAGTTACTGGTTTTGTTAAGCACGGGGCGTGTTCAATGAGCACGGCCCCGTGTTCAGGCTACTGTAAATGCAAAAACTAACTAAAATGCAGAAAAATGCGCGCGTTTTTAAAAAGGTTTTGAAAAACTGATTAGGCCGTCGATTTTAAGTTTTCTTAAAATCCTTGTGTCCCCGGAAGTCGCGCCAAAAACTTGATGTGCGTAGTGTGTTATATATTTTTAAGTATATTTTAAGCCCTTATTACACATTAGTCAAGTTTTAAATTTATAAAACACGATATTTACTAATACCAAACACACATATGGGCAAGTGCACCCATCGTGAGCGTAGTATAGTGTTGGTGAGATACCGAGGTCGTCCAAGGACACAGGAGCTTTTAGTACCGGTTTATCCTCAATGTCTAATCAAATCAAAATTTTAGAAAAAAGGTTTTAAACAAGAAAAATAAAACTAACTAAAAATGCTGAAAATAAAAATAAAATAAAATACATAGACAAGATGAATCACTTGGATCCGACTCGCAATTAGTGTAACCTTTGATTATTTCCGCACTTTTGCACTTTTTAAGAGATTATCTTAGTTATAGTAGTAGGCCCCTCTTTTGAAGGTGACGTTACCCTCAACCCAGTAGTTTGAGTCAGCAAGGATACAATCCTAAAGGGTTGGATTATTGAAAGATAATTAATTAAGTTATTAATGCATATTGTGCTAGGCCCATCTTTTGAAGGTGACGTTACCCTCGGCTAAGTAGTTTGAGTCAGCAGGGATACAATCCTAAATAGCCGGGTTAAAGTTTTAATAGTAGTTTACATATGAGGGGATCAAGGAGTTTGGACCCCCGCCATCCAATACCAGTGGGTATTGAAGGAGGTCCTACTAAACTTGACCCAGGTCCTTGCAGGATCTATACACTGAACAAGGCAAGATGCTTACCAAACCATTCCATTAACCCTCGACCAGGTAGCCAACATATCTCCATATAGATCGTGGAGATATGAATGGTGAAAATCTTTTATTTTATATAGACAGTAAAATAATGCCAAAACACCATGGACAAATGATAAGGAAGGTTCACCTTCAACATAAGAAACTATTTATTAAAGTCAATAATAAATAACCAAATAAAAAGTGCGAAAATATTAAAAATAAAAAGTATTACACTAAACATTTGTCTTCACCAAGTGATGTAAGAGACTTAGGCAAACATGGCCTTTAATTGTCAAAAACTCTTACGATCAATCTTGGATCCCGAGACTACTCACACACTCTATGATGGATGATGGATGCTGGTGGTGGATGTGGGTTGTGATGGTGGTGGTGGGTGGGTGAAGTGTGAGAGAGGTGGTTTGCCAAGGGATGGTTTGCAAGTGAGCCAAGCACCCCTATTTATAGCTTGTACAGAAGCCCGGACACGGCCCCGTGCACGTTGGGCACGACCCCGTGTCCACCCATCTTCTCTTTCTTCATTAAATGCAGTTTGTCTGCATTAGTTGACCACGCCCCCGTGTCCGCTGGGCACGACCCCGTCTGCAGAAGCGTATCTGTACTCTGAAGATTTGCCTAGATTCTGTGAATCTTTGCGTTGACCATGGCCCCATATCCGCTGGGCACGCCCCCGTGGTGGGTGATAGAAGCTTCTACAGCTTTGTCTTTTCTGCAGACACTTGGGCACGCCCCCGTGCTCAGTGAGCATGGGGTGTGTTCAGCCTTCTGTTCTCTTGTTTTTGCTTGGGGAGATGCTGTCGAGGGGTCGGGCATACCACGTTTATCCCTTTTATTGTATTATTGTTAGATTTGGCTGCATTTTTGCTTCTTTTGTTCATTTAAGCTCATTTAACCCTGAAAATACAAAAGGAAGACAAAAGCACACTTTTTCCAACATTTGTACTAAAAAGGGTTAGTTTTATGCCTTATTTGATGTAATTTATATGTTGCATTTTGTACACATCAACGAGTCGAGCTTTGTTTCTGATAATAACTCCTCGGTCGTCTCTCTTACACTTAAACACCCACTTCGTGTTTATCTTCCTATGTCCATCAGGTAGGTCCACAACCTTCCATACACCAAGCTTTTCAAACTGACTCAGCTCCTCCTGCATTGCATTGACCCATGAATCTTCTGTTAGTGCTTCCTTGTAGGTTCATGGTTCGATCTGTGAGATAAAGCAGCTGAGTGAAAATTCAGTTTGTAAAGGAGAAATTTTAGTATAAAAACAAGTAAGGCCATGGTCAATCTGGCTTCTGGTGCAAACGCCTGATTTCAGCTCTCCTATTATCAACTCCTCTGGATGGTATGAAAAAGTCCTTGGCATAACTTCGCCAGGAACATCCACCTCGCCTTCCAAATTAGTAACGTTCTGATCCGCAACTTGTTCATTGTCAAGAACTATCTGATCTGAAGATTGGATTTGCTCCCCCTCAGACTCTGAATCACCACGATCAAATGTTGGTCTATCATCAGATTCTGAATTATCATCATTGACTACCATCTGATTTGCAGGAGCAGGTTCGCGTTCCAAAGTAGTCAGAGTTTGCTAAACTTCATCATTCTCTCCAGCATGACTGGGACCAGCTTCATCATCATTGTTGGAATTTTGTTGTTGATGTGTAGAAGACCTTTCTGGAAATCTTCCCTGAGATGCTTCATATTCTCTTAAAATATCCAAATCATCAAAGAACTCTGGCTCTTCTTCTAACTTGAATGAATCCCATAAGGCATCGTAGTTGAATCGCCATGAGTCTGAAGGCTTCTGTGGAGGCATTGTGTAGCCTTGACATTCAACATGTTGTGCTTCGATGATCCGCTTGAGACTTGGAACAAAGACTCGGCTGAGTGGACTTGAATACCCCACGAAGATACCTTATGTGCTCTGTGAACCAAATTTGCCATCGGGATCTAGAACTGTACAGGGTGACCCGAACGGTTCTAAATACTCGAGATTAGGCTTGTGATTGTTGATCAACTCGAAACATGTCTTGTTGTGCTTCTTCACAGTAAGTACCCTGTTGAGTGTATAGCAAGCGGCTGATACTGCTACTGCCCAGAAATTAATCGGTAACTTGGAATCAGCTAGCATCGTTCACGCCATTTTGATCAGCGTACTATTCTTTCTTTCTAGGACTCCATTCTGTTGCGGAGTATATGGTGCGCTGAACTCTTGCAACATACCTCGTTGATCACAGAATTCCTTCATTCTGTTGTTCCTAAATTCCGCACCATTGTCACTTCGTAATCTGCGTATTCGTGCTCGGTACAAATTCTCTATCTTCCTGAATAACCTCAGCAAACTCTCAAATGTTTTGTCTTTCGACTTCAGGAACGTCACCCATGAGAATCTCGAATAGTCATCAGTGACTACCAGGAAATAAAGATCTCTTGTTATGCTCTTGACATTCACAGGACCAAAGAGATCCATGTGAAATCTCTCCAGCGGCCTCGAGACTGAGTTCATCTTTTTACCAGGATGGGATTTCTTTCGTTGTTTTCCTTTGATACAACTAATACACTCCCCATCCATATGAAAACTCTTCAAGTGAACACCTTTTACTAAATCGTTATGCACCAGGTGGTTCATCTTGCGTAGGTGTATGTGGCCCATCTTTCGGTGCCACAACTCTGACTCCTTTTCGGTAGCTCTAGATACGAAGCACTGTGGTTGACCTGTGGTAGTCGTAGCAAAGCTCATATCCAACACGTACAGGTCATTAACCCGTGGTACTCGCATGATGATCCACTCCTCAGGGATGACAAACCCCGGCTTCAGGATCAGACATTCCTTGTCAGTGAAATGTGTCGAATACATTCTATCACAAATTTGAGAAATGCTAAGCAAATTGTTCTCCAGCTCTGCTATGTAATTGACTCTTTCAAAGGTGATAACACCATTTGATAATGTCCCTTCCCCAACAATATGTCCTCCCTGGTTTCCTGCAAAACCCACGTATCCACCGTTGAAACCTCAAACATCGTATAACAGGGCTTTTCTCCCCGTCATGTTCCGAGATGCTCCACTAATAATCTACTTTGAGATAGATCTTGGGAGCTCCTGCACATTTCACAAGCATTTAGTTAGATTTTGAAGCCACCCAAGCCTCCTTTGACTCGGGTAGCTTGACATTAAGGTGAGTTTCTTGTCATTCATTTTAAGCTTTCTTCAGACCCAACCTCAACCTCTTTGTATAAGAAAAACTCATCTTTTGGAGGTTGACCAGATGGTTGGTCTTTCTTCGGAACATACTTCTTCCCTGAAGTGGTGGAAGTTTGTTTCTCCAACTTTTCATAAAAATCCAAAGGTACATTCAACTTGACTGGTTTAGTCGTAGATGATTGTTTTGCATAATCTGAAACCTTTGATATTGGAACACTTGATGTCTTAGCCTCAGATTTTGGCTTCCAAGTTTGTTGTGGAGAAGCGACCCGTTTGTAAAACTTATCAGTTTTCTTTACCGGTTGTTTTACGGGTTCAGTTTTAACTTTGATGTTTTCATTTTTCAAAATCTTCTTCTCAACAAACATTGGCGCTTTGTCTTTGACATCACTTTTCTTTCTTGTATTTTCAACAACCACAGACTTAGGTTTTGAGTTGGTGCATTTTCGTGCAATGTGTCCAACTTCGTTGCATTTAAAGCACGTGCGGGTGTCAACAACCCGACTTTTCCCTTCAGTTTGAGGTTGTGAGGCCTTCTTTTCAAAAAATTCTTCATTTGTTTTCGAAAAAATTTCCGACTCTTGCTCGGAAAGTGAACTTGAACTTTTCACAAAACTTTCTTTTCGACAAACCTTTTGTTTTGAAAGTTCCTCTTTTGAGTGTTCTTACCACCCTGATAACCACCCGACCATCTCTTTTGATTGTTATTGTTAAAACGTGGGGGTACAACATGTCTTTTATAGTAAGATTTATCCTTTTCAAAGTTCAACAATCTTTTGGAACTCTTTAGACCCTCAATTTCAGAAACATCAATTTCCACAAGTTTGAAAACCTTTTTCAGCTTGTAAACATTCACATTCTCAGTTGGGAATTCAATATCCGAGTACAACTTTATCTGAACCAGACATCTTATACATCAGAAGAGTAGGTTTGTCATTTGAGTTGTTCTGGGATTTTGACTTCGGAATGTAGTTGTTCATAAAACATTCTTCATCTTCAGTCGAATCACTGTCTGATTTTAAAACCTTTTCAACAACATTCTTTACGACCTCAGATTGAACACTATTTTCATCAGACGATGAAGTGAACGTGAAGTCAATTGTTTCTGGCAATTTTACATCATTTGTTTTCTCACTTGTTTCATCTTCATTAACCAACCCGGACTATTTCTTTGAAAAATTGTTTAACACAGGCGGTGGAACTTGATGATAACCCACTCCCGTTCCATCCGAGTAGACATCTTCACCAGCTTTGTTCTTCCCAATTTGTTTGGGAACGATGTGTTAAAGAACAAATCTTACGGAGTTGTAACTGTTCAATTTCAGATTAATTCTTTCATTTTCAATCGTAGCTTCCTGGAATTGAAGCTTAAGATTTGAGATATCGTCCAATTGTTGGTTGATTTGTCTTTCTTTTGCCTGAAGAACTCCAGACGAATGAACATTTTCTTTATAAGTTTTACCATTTCGCTCATCAGAATCTTTTACTGTTCTCTTCAACTTCTCATAATTTTCAGAAATTTGTCTTTTTTCAAGAATTAATTTTTCATTTTCTTTCTTAAAACGTTCAAAATCAGTTTTATCCTTTTCAATCCTTTTTGTTAATTCATCAATTCTCTCATTTGAAGCTCTAAGAAGTTTATCTCGATGTATAAAACCTTTTTCAGTCATTTCGACATTCTCAACCAGATCTTGGATCTTTTTCATTGTGAGATACGCATGTGTGCTGCAAACTTTGCATTCTTTCATGCATTTTTTGCAATCACTTTCTGTTTTGGCGCAATCAGTCTTACCTGATTCATTGGTTAAACCACTACTACTGACCTTGCTTGTTGACTCAGAGGCAGATTTGGAATCTACATCTAGTTCCTTTGCCATAAGCACTTTGTCAGCCATTTTTGTCAGGCTGTCATTTTCTTTGAAGTATCGATGATCCTTTCATCTATCATCTTTGACTTTAGCTCTTCTTCTTCAGCTTTCTTTGCAAGATCTCTCTCTCTCTCTCTCTGTTCATCTCCTTGCTTTATAGATTCTATGAGAGTTTCCAATTTGATTGATGATGGTTCCACAATTATGTTGCCTTTCAGATCCAAATAGCATTCACGATCAGGATCCCATCTATTTACTTTTTTGGCTTCTTTCCAAGCTGCATAGTTTTTATCCCTTATATTTTCTGCAAACATCTTTCGATAGATGAATTTTTGCTCTTCAGTCCGTGTATCTTTATATGGTTGAATTTGTGCCATGAATGCAAATCCAACTGCATCATCTTCTGGCAAGAACTCACTCCAATCAAATCCTTCATCATCTTGAATCACAGCTAAAGCTCTCGAGTTCTCTTTTGGAGTCTCCTTGATTTGCTTCATTCTGGGCGGCTCTTCGTGGTTTTTATGATAAAAAGCTTTCTTAGGTGCTGTTTGTTTTTTCAGATGTAAAATGTCTGTAGTCTGCGGACCACATCTGCAGGCATCTGCAAGAGAAGATGTGGCCCAAATGTCTGCAGTCTGCAAGGAGAAGAGGGTTTGTTTTTTTCCTTCAAAACCAACTTCACACACACAACACAACACACAGCCAAGAGTTCTCTCTCTGCTCTCTCTCTCTACAATCTCTCTCTCTCTACAACCACCACCACCACCGCCACCACCACCACCGCACCATCTCCGCCACCACCACGGTCTCTCTCTCACAGAACTCTCTCTCTCTACAACCGCCACCACCACCGCACCATCTCCGCCGCACCACCTCTCTCTCTCTCTCTACGGCCTCTCTCTCTCTCTCACAGGTCTCTCTCTCTCACAGGTCTCTCTCTCTTACAGGTCTCTCTCTCTCAGATCTCTCTCTCTCTCACAGGTCTCTCTCTCTACGATCTCTCTCTCACATATCTCTCTCTCTCTACGGGGAGGTTGTGGCGGGGAGATTGTGGCAGGTGGAGGTTGTGGCGGGGAGGTTGCGGCTGAGAGGTAGGAGGTGGTGGCAGGTGGAGGTGGTGGCGGGGAGGTTGTGGCAGGGGAGAAGAGGAAGAAAGGGTGGGTGGTTTGTGTGAAGATCTGATCTCATTTGTGAAGCTTTGATACATAGCTTTTTTTTTAAGATATTAAAAGCTATTTGAAGATCTTTTTTTTTTAAACAAACCGTCTTCAAGAGCTTATGTCTGCCCGCCCGCAGACATAAGCTCTTTTCAGCCAATATAAGCAAAAACAAACAACACCTTATAGTAGTCATCATGAAAAGGATTAGCTGTTTCATCCACTGCTGAGTATCTGCATTCCCGCTTAAAGTGCCCCTTTTGTCGAAGGCCCACCGATTGAGTTTTTTCCCCGTGATCTCCATAAATCGTTGTGCTCTCCTGATTATGTTTGCCATGCACCAGCGTATATCGATCAATTCCATCTCTTCGGGACCAATCTGGTCATAATCTTCTTTCGTCAGATTTGTATTTCCAATTTTTCTAGCGACCAGACTTTCATATGATTCCAAGATAGAAGCAAGAAACACCATTTTTTGTTTCGTTGTCTCCTCATTGAAGTTTTGGGCGTTGTTCATATTCACAGCGATATTACATTGAAACACATTTTTGGGAACATTTTGTTGTTGCTGGCTTCTTGGAACAGATGAAGTAGAACCTCCATGATAACCACTGGTGGGTGATGAACTGTTGTTTTACCTTTCTTGAGTTACCGTGCCGGAACTCTCAGCAGAAAATACAGTTTTCGGTGAAGTGGTTTTCGGAATCATACTACCCCTGTAGTAGAGATCGACATTCTGTTGATATGGGGTATTGTTCACTTTGTTCATGTTCTTGATCTCTAGCTCATGACTCTCAAAACTTTCAATTAACTAGTCAACAGTCATTTCTGACGCTGCCTTGGTATTTCTCAGCACCAGGCCATAATACTGCCAATCTTTCTCTTCTGGTAGCGATTCAAACAGCTTCTCAACCATCTCTTCTTTAGTAACTGTGATACCATGTCTAGCAAGTTCTATCTTTAAATGGCAGAACCGTTCAATCATCTTTAATACATTTTCATTTTTCATGCATGCAAATAAGTCAAACTCCTTTTTCAGCAGACGTTTCTTGTTTTTCACGATCTCTTCTCCCCCAATACACTTCTTTTCTAGCTTAGCCCACAAATCCTTTGAATTATCGTAGCTAATCAAAGAAATAATATCGTCTCTGACGGATTGATGTAACAGGGCTACACACTTTTGTTCAGCAATAAACATGTCTTGGTCAGTATCAGCCAAGTTTTCATAATCTTTTCTTCCTATATCATAACCGTTCTTCATACACTTCCAACTCATGCAAGCAAAGGCTCTCAACCAACCCTCAAATCTGTTTTCCCAACGGTTGTAGTCTTCAATCGACATCAGCTTCAGCGGCTTGTTATACGTACCATAGGTGTTGTCGACGCTAAAAGAATCTGCGATCGCCTTCTTTGGGTTTGGATTAGTATTGGTGGTTGTATTTGTCGATGCATCTCCGATGTTGTATGCAAAGACATCACTAAACGGATTCAGGAATTCGTCTCCCATCTTGAAAACACCTGAAAAATTCAAACACTTAGAAAAATTTCACAACTTTCAAAAATCTCAAACTACTGCACTTGGGTCAAATGGTAATCCGATCGAGTGGTTATTCGATCGAATGACACAAATGAGAAATGAACCAAGTGTCAGATGAGCACAAGTGTCGAATGGCGATCCGATCGGATGGTCGTTCGATCGAGTGACACTTAAGCTTCTAAAAACTCTTAAACCACAAAGCCAATCCGATCGGATGGTGATCCGATCGAACGAGCAATAACGTCAGCAAAAGATAAGAACAGAATCTATGCCAATCCGATCGGGTGAATGACGTCATCTTGTGCGAAGAACTCAACATAGTTTTTTATTGATTTGATTAAGTTTTAGTCCGAATTTTCCAATGAAATTTTGTAGGATTGTTCTATGTTCAATTCCGATTCAAATGATATCAATTTTACATAATTTTGTCCGTGAAATCTTGCTTAATTTTGAGTTTTTCTGGTTTTAAGGTGTGAAAATGTAAGAACTGCAAGATATGAAGGAGAAGATGAAGAAATAGTCAGAATCTCCGGTGAGATTTGACATAAATCGGCAGAAAATCGTTGAAAACTTGATGAATTTGTTGTTGTCTTCTCCGATTCAACCTCCTGTGGCTCTGATACCACTTGTAAGGCCGTGTTCGCAGGATCTTTTCGAGTAGAACGTGGCGAAATCGTGGTACGGAATCCCTCGATAGAGTCTGTGAATCAACAATGACAAGTTCAACGTTTAACGCGCCTGATTTCATTGAATGATAGTGAAAATACAGAAGTTCCGGTAGAAAGTCAGACAGATAGAGCTTCGCTACAATGATCAATAAATGGTTGTGGACAAATGACACAAGTCCACTATTTATAGGCAAACTGGGATGAGAGGATGTCATCTGATTGGATTGCCATCCGATCGGATTGCCATCTGAAAGTTTACGTTCCAATCCCAGTTTGTCTTTACATAATAATACATACATGTACATACATTTACAAAAACATACAGAAACAGGACAAAATACAAGACTCGATGCAGACGGAAGCTACAGACATATGTACTAACACGTCCGATCGAACGGCTGTCCGACCCACCTATCTCCACCGCCTTTCTCCTCTTTCCCCTATAAATACCCCTCCTGTCACATCATTGTTCATTGATGTGACAGCTCCCTCCGACCAGTGCAATCCCAAGCCCTTTTCTCTCGATTTCTCGCAATTCTTGTAAGTTTTCACTCTAAATCTTGTACTTCCATCTTCATTACACACTTTCTCATCGATTTCACCATCAAATCACAACTTTTCACCATGAAATCACTTGATTTGGGGCTGTTCTAGGGTGACGTTATTACGGGTTCATATGAACACTTTCACTCCATCGAATGACCTTCCGATCGAATGGTCATTCGTCAGGACGGTCATCCGATCGGAACACTATCCGCTCACTCATCCTTTGACGCACCGTTTAACGCGCTGTTCAACGCTAACACTATTGTTATCTGATCAGGCTAATCTCTCAAGCGCTCCCTTCAATCCAATACTGTGTTTATTTACTAAACACGCTCTGTGAGTATACTCGATCCCCTTTTTGCTTAACACACTTTTGGGTGTTACATACATTACTTATATCAAATCATATCGACACACAACGCAAACACTTTTAAAACACTAACCGCTCGTGCATGTTATACGTGTTATTCGATGAATGCTAGTATGTTATGTTTACACAGTGATTGTTGCCTGACACCTTAGCAACGATAGTACTATAGTTTGGATTCAGCACCTGTCGTGGACAGGGGTTGTTAAGGGCTTTTCTTCACATGTCACAGTGGTGATATGTGTTGCGCAGTCTACAACTCGCAATTACGTCTTTGCATATGTCATTGTCGATAGCTTACTTGCTTCACATTTCTACGTGTTACATGCTGGTTATACGTAAATCGCTTTCGCTATACTATTATGCTATTAAACTTGTATGGCCACCTTTACACTATGTGTATTGACTTTTATTTTAACGTATGTGGCAGGTGTTTAGGATGCTTATGCTTGCTAGTTGTGATGAATCAAGTCTAGGTGGTCTAGAAGCCCACGAATAAATTCATGAGTTATCGGAACAATATTTATCTTTGAGAACACTATGTCTATAATAACTGTTTTTACTTAATATGTTATGGTATGGGACATGACGTTAAATATTTGATAATTATAGCTGTTATGGATTCTCTTGGACAATCTGTTTCGCTCAGTGTCGTGCCCCGATGTTTCCGCCATCGGTTGGGGTGTGACAATCGATTTTATGCTTAACACGATCCAAACTTTTCCTTTCCAAAGTTCAAATTATTTTCACGATGGTTACACACACATCATACTAATCCCCTTCATATACCTATACATTAATTATTTTAAAATGCACCAACAAGAAATACGCTACTCACATTCCCAAAAATGGGAGCATATCATCAAGATTAGAGTGATTACCTTACCTTGACGATTAGCTCTGCTCCTTCCCTTCGAAAACGACCTCACCAACGGGATAGGGGTGATTTCCTTACCTCGATGATCGTTACCAACTCTCTTTTTCCAAAGAAACTTTACCACGCCAACCACTCGGTCAAATCTTATACTTAAATCTTTTATCATTTTGTCAAAACTTCTACTTATGCAAAAATCTCAAATCCCATTGTTTTAACAAACGTAATTCTTACCCTACAATCTATTTTACGTAAATCACATGCACGAAATTCCTAATAATACCTTACATATTTTATTACCCGATTTTCAAAATTCTTATGAAACGCTACATATCAACCTAGTCGGTCTAATGAATCTCTTGCCCACAAATTCCATATTCGACACACTCACATTATACTATTATAATAAAGACATTTTGTTCCCAATAGGGAATCAATGAAACTTTCTCTCACATACGTATAAAACCTTATAAAAGTCGCTTTGATAACCTTGCTTAGTTGGTAAAACATAATTAGTTCATAGACAACCTAACCAACAAACGCAAATGACCAACCATACACCCTCGAGACTTTGACTTTCAACAACATATCCTTACTTATTATTAGCTCTCCTACTAGAAAATCCATCGATACCTTAGCACAAGAATCTTACCACCCTCGCCTATACCCACAACACAAGAAACCTGATACAAACCACACCCAGGGAACCTTCCAATACCCATGATCAGTAACCCACCCGTACACTATACCATTAAACACAAAGCATCATACATATAGGTATTTAGTTGGAACCCGACACTTTACCATCAACCTACTGTTCGATCAACCTACCACAATCATCTTGCCGGCCAAACTAACTCCCAATACATACGCTAGACATAGTAACCCTACACCTACACGACTATACCAATGAAGTTCGACTATCTATAAGTTCTTTTTGCTAAAATTCTATTCGAAACCAAAGTCTTTCACAAAATTTTCGAATTTCAGCTTTTCTTATTTTAATACAAAATACTTTAAACGAAACAAACTCACTATTTTCAAAAATCTTTTCAGACACCGCTAATACACAATTATAAATCCAAACACTTGGGCAAGGAGACTTCATAGGAGCAGACAATCTACGACATACGTAAATCCCACTTTTTGAAACAAAAGTAGCATTTTCTTCCTACAAAACACATCTCGCATAGCAAATGGATATTTTATATTCTCTTGACATTCACAAATCTGATTCTCCACTTCCGACAAACTCAATTTATTTTGATTCAATAAACTCAATGTTTTGCTCAAACAACTACACATGCATATCATCGTATACGTTTTAATCAATATTTCATGACAATCTCACACATATTATCATTACACTTCGTTTTTACACACTAAAAATTTCATGTTCATTTTATAAGCTTAAACTCGTTATGCTTCAATTTATATTATATACGCAATTGTCATCAATCATACTTATGCTCATACTCATACATTCGCACCTATACATGAGCATAACCCGAATGGTTCTCTTACGTTGGTCACATACATACTTAAACATAATTACAATTACATGCTTAATTTTCATACGCTATCATGCGTACACATTCTCACTTTTAATTTTATTGGATACCCTGACTCATGCACTACTAGTACAAACTATGTGGATCATGCAATGACCAATATAATCGCGGGTGCACACGGGATTATTATGGTAGGCGCATGAAAACCATAGGGTGTTCTACTGTGTATCGTAAGAAACAGATCGTAACATGACACCGAATAACAACACGGATGTAACACAGCTAGAACTTGGTGGATACGCCGCTGGTACATCCTATATATAAGTGTTTTTACCATATTACCAAACTTTCGTAAAACATTTCATGAGAGATTCAGTGTTTTCCCAGACCTTATTAAACATGATTACACAAACTTTAGTAACTCACAAACGCACTGCCAAACGCGCAATACCCGATTATCCATGAACAAACCTCATCCTCAAAATCATTAGCCGCAACAGCTACAACTATCACTAGCATTTCTCAACGTTTCATAACCACATCATATCCCATAATCATACCATTCCTACCCTTGCATTCATCTACCGAATAGCTCGTTCACTCTCATACCACGATTATTCCACGTTATTCTCTTGACATATTATCCAAACCTTATTTACCATAAATCGGCCTAAATGTTCACTCCCTTAAACAAATATCCTCACTGGTTCAGTCCTGTCAAAATACTTGTTTACTTTTAAGATTACCTTTCATCCTTTATTACGCACTTTTCATCAAAATACATACTATTTTATACGAAAACTTTTCATCTTAAGTAACATCCTTTTAAAATACTTGCTCAAACTCGCCTTGCCTATACGCATACATACACGTCTTACTTATTTTTACACTTACTTACGATTGATGTCTTAAATCACTTTAGTCAAATGAGCTATTTATACAAACCTATCTTTTATCCCTCAAAATTGCCAATGTATGCTCAATCAACCACAAACTACCTATTTAGCCAAAACTTTTGAAACCATGCATTTTTTAATACGTTGATACATAAACGCTTCTTTGGCACTAAGCATCAAAATTTCTCGTTTTAGCCAAAATATTTTAACCGATTATCACTCGTATCGAACCACCAAAATACCATCTTATCCCAAGTCTTCCTCTTGAATAAATTTCGGGACGAAATTTCTTAAAGTAGGGGAGACTGTAACACTCCACATTTTCTGTACTTTCCATATTTAGAAAATTGTATTCGCATTTTTATTTTTAGAAACTTATATTCTTACTTCATTTCAATCCTTGTAATCTTGAGACTTTAATCATAATGGAAATCGTATTTTTGTATCAACCTTGTTTAATCATACATGCATAATATGTAATCAGTCGCGAAATACACGTTTTAATTTAAAACCGAGACATACATCGAGATTATATTTTCTCTGGATTACATTCATACATGTATCATACTTATAATATACATGCATACACTTTATAGCATAAAATAACCAACAATACAAGTTCAAGGACTAAAAATGAAAATTTCTATCTCCCCAACAACTTTCTTTAATGTGCTAACCTCCAACCAACTCATTTAATACCCTAAACCCACCATGTAACCTCCAACCATTATTCATTTAATACTCATCCTAACTCCCAACCACCTTCATTTAAACCCCAACCACTTAACTTTATTATAAATATCAACCCTAACACCTTCCAAACACTTGCACCACCTCCAAATTACTTCTAAATTCTCTCAAATCTCCAAGATTTTCAACTTTGGGCAAAAGGTTTAAGAACCAAAATTGGTAACTTCGGTGTTCCAACAACTCAAGACTCGTTAAACTCACTAAATAGAAATTTCTTCGCAAACCATAAGTATACATTGCCCTTTTTACTTTTTACACTTTTGGGTGCAATAGGTTTATACTATTAAAACATACGCAATCACTTATACTTTATGCTTAAATTAAAAATAACAATCCAACATACATGCTTAATACGTTATGCTTGAGTTCGTATACATTGGAACATTGATAAACTTGTCATTAACTTCGTACGAGCCTCCCCTTAACATGTATATCGCTATAGGCGCACCGCCCGTAGTCTTGTGGCCATGTTAAGTCTTTTGAACTTGCGGTAATCAGAGGATTGACTTGTATAATCGCATGCCAGTTATATGTTAATTCTTGATAACAATTTTGTCATGTGGATTGTTCAAACTCTTATATACATATGCTAGTATTCAAACTTGTGTCGAACTATACTTTAATACGTTTGCGTTGACTTTCGGTTATAAGCATTATGGTCAAGCCAATGTTCGAATCGAACATGGCTACGTGATCATAATAAGGTAGGTGATAATCCCCTATGAGGACACCTCCTAAAGATCATGTTAAGTTGGTCAAATGACGGGTCAAAGTTGTAATAAATTAAAAGTCAAAACGCAGTTTTTCAGAAATTAAGTTAAATAAACTTCTAAGTATCTAAACACTAATTTTTGACATTATATCAGTTGGTATAACATATTAGAACATGTTAAAAAATGTTCAACCCGTCATTTCCTGCTTATAGCTCGGTTCGCAACCGAAAGTCAAACAATTTGACTTCTTCTTTGACTTTCGATTCTGGCTCGTTTAAGCTAAGTTAGCTACTGAGTTGAAGTTGTATTATGATCATATCAATGTATGGAATAACCCTCTGAGGTTATACCATTTAATCATAATCAGTTGTCGGGTTTTATGCAAGTTCATGTATTATGCCTAAATATTGACCAAAATGCCCTTTTGAGCATAAAATGGTTTTAAACCATAATGAACTTATAATTTGGAATACCTACTGATGTGGTAACATATTAAACATGTTTTGGTATAATGAACTAGGCATTGACTCATCCAATCACCCGATGTCGCCTATGCGCGTATAGTCGACTTATATAGCTTAGTTTATATAAGTTAACCGAATTGGGTCAAATTCCTTCAAATTCACTTCCAATCAGAATATATTATTGTCTGAACCATATTATACAAGTCATAGTACTTGTGAGGGTACAAACCACATTCTATCCGGTATCCGCTTAATCTAGCGAACCGTACCGTTTTTATATTAGTTAACCGGTCCAAGTCATATGGCTTGAATAAGACCTGTTAATATTCTAATGGATAATAATTCCATTCATTCCAGACTAAGGGCGTCCAGTAAATTGCAACCTTGCTAGCTGTTTTATTTAATCGGTTGTGCTTATAAATATCTTTCGATTGTAAAGATTTAAGCTCAGGTAAATACTCTTAACCTATTTTCCTTATACGGGCTTGGGATACGGTAAATTATTACCGCTTGGTCGGGTATGGGATCAATGACCTATGTGTCCAAAATCCAAATAACCCGTTTTAATTCGTAGTTCTTTATAACTTAAATATTGGGGGTTCATGCGACCGTGTCCTGGATATCGTCGGCTCATTTAATTGCAAATGGACACGACCTAAGCATGGGGTGTAGGCATACACCCGACAGATGCTAATGTTATGATAAAATATTTTTCTTAGCCAATATGGGGATTAAAGTGGTGTGTCGGTTAATCATGTTCTCGGAGTTTAGTTCTGGGCCCCATATGTGTTGACAAGCATGTAATACTGATAACAAGAGATATAGTTTGTTCCAAGGTATTTATGAAAATTAATATACCAAATACTATATAAAATGATTTTTGAAATATTTTTAAAATGTGTCGGTTATTTGTATTTACCAGTGAAAACTGACGTATCTTCAAAAGACTAAGCGCAAGTTGCAAAGAACGTAAATAGGCTGGAAGCTGCCCTGTAATTTTTTAGTGGATTTTGCAACTCCATGCAAAAAAGCCTAGTGGTCTTTTATGTAGTCATTTGATATTCTATCCGCCTATGGATCTTTTATACACTTTTGTCTATATAATTATCTGAACTTTCGGACAATTGTATTTTGTGATAATTACTTTATACTCCCAAGACTTCCGTTGTGTTATTGTGAATATCTACATCAATTTGTCATGCATAAACCCCAAGTCCGGGCCCACCAGGAAATCAGGGTGTGACAATTTTCTTATCATTTTTCTTGACCATGCAACCCCGACCTATTGGTACTCGACAAACTCCCTTCGGTAATACTTGGTTACACTCCAAACGCAAAACAACTCTAACGAAACAAATTAGAACCCGACAATCCTTCTCGGGGTATTCTTATTGAAAATTAAGCAATCAACACTGATGTGTGCAAAATGCAACATATAAATTACATCAATTGTGGCATAAAACTAACCCTTTTTTAGTACTAATGTTGGAAAAAGTGTGTTTTTGTCTTCCTTTTGTATTTTCAGGATTAAATGAGCTCAAATGAACAAAAGAAGCAAAAAGGCAGCTAAATCTAACAAAAATACAAGAAGAGGGATAAACGTGGCATGCCCCCCCCCCCCCCCCGACAGCATCTTCCCAAGCAAAACAAGAAAACAGAAGGCTGAACACGCCCCGTGCTCAGTGAGCACGGGGGCGTGCCCAAGTGTCTGCAGAAAAGACAAAGATGTAGAAGCTTCTATCACCCACCACGGGGGCGTGCCCAGCGGACACGGGGCTGTGGTCAACTCTAAGATTCGCAGAATCTGAGGAAATCTTGATAGTACAGATACGCTTCTGCACACGGGGTCGTGCCCAGCGGACACGGGGGCGTGGTCAACTAATGCAGACAAACTGCAATTAATGAAGAAAGAGAAGGAGGGTGGACACGGGCTCGTGCCCAATGGACACGGGGCCGTGCCCGAGCTACTGTTCAGGCTATAAATAGGGGTGCTTGGCTCATTTGCAAACCGTCCCTTGACACACCACCTCTCTCACACTTCACTCACCACCCACCACCATCACAACACCATCATCCACCACCATCATCCATCATAGAGTGTGTGAGTCGTCTCTGGATCCAAGATTGATCGTAAGAGTTCTTGACAATCAAAGGCCATGTTTGCCTAAGTCTCTTACATCACTTGGTGAAGACAAGTGTTTAGTGTAATACTTTTTATTTTTTATCTTTTCGCACTTTTTATTTGGTTATGTATTAATGACTTTAATAACTAGTTTCTTATGTTGAAGGTGATTCTTCCTTATCATTTGTCTGTGGTGTATTGGCATTATTTTACTGTCTATATAAAATAAAAGATTTTCACCATTCATATCTCCACGGTCTATATGGAGAGATGTTGGTTACCTGGTCGGGGGTTAAGGGAACGGTTTGGTAAGAGTCTTGCCTTGTTCAGTGTATAGATCCTGCAAGGACCTGGGTCAAATTTAGTAGGACCTCCTTCAATACCCACTGGTATTGGATGGCGGGGGTCCAAGCTCTTTGATCCCCTCATATGTAAGCTACTATTAATACTTTAACCCGGCTACTTAGGACTGTATCCCTGCTGACTCAGACTACTTAGCCGAGAGTAACGTCACCTTCAAAAGAGGGACCTACTACAATAACTAAGATAATCTCTTAAAAAGTGCAAAAGTGCGGAAATAATCAAAGGTTACACTACACACGAGTCGGATCCAAGTGATTCATCTTGTCTATCTGTTTTTACTTTTATTTTATTTTTCAGCATTTTAGTTAGTTTTATTTTTCTAGTTTTAAAAAACCATTTTTCTAAACTTTTGATTTGATTAGACGTTGAGGATAAACCGATACTAAAAGCTCTTGTGTCCTTGGAAGAACTCGGTATCTTACCAACACTATACTACGCTCACGATGGGTGCACTTGCCCATATGTGTGTTTAGTGTTAGTAAATATCGTGTTTTATAAATTTAAAACTTGGCTAAAAAGTGTAAAAGGGCTTAAAATATACATTAAAAACCTACAACACTTCACACGCATCAACACCTAGTGATTACGCAATGTTTCTAGGCCACAATCATCCTATCACTGCTAGCACCCACCACAAAAAAAAAATTGCGACTAAACATATTACTTGACCCTTCCAACTTGCGATTCCAAAACAGGCAGTCAGCTGTAAGGGTTTAGTTTGCCGATCACAACCACTGACAACAAATAAAACCCTAAACGATCGAACCTTCGGACAAACAGGTAACAAACCTTTCCGCAAATCGTATATCAGTGCGGAACCATGTGTTCAATGAGTCTATGTTGTGATACTACTTGTTAGGAATCAAGTGGCACAACGAAACCAACACACAATGCATAAACGATTAAAATACGAAGACACGAAAAATAAGAACACCACAATTTAACGTGATTTGGATCTGATGGGAATCCTAGTCCACACGCCTGCTATAATGCTATTTACTAAGATTACGACACATGACATGGGGTTTTATAATATCAGAACTATGGTTAGTTACTTGGGTAACAAGAAAAACTAATTAGGTCGCCAAAAGGCCTTAAACCCAACAGTTTATAATTAATACACTTGTTTATGTTCGTTCTTTTACATATTCATTTAAATACTTTAGTTATGTTCCTTAATCTATGTTCAATTATATTTGTTGATAAAGTGGTTCATTCTTTTACATATTAATTTAAACACCTTAGTTATGTTCATTCATCAAGTGGTTAGTACTTTTACATATTCATTTAAATACCTTAGTCATGTTCATTCATCAATGTTCAATTTAAATACCTTAGTTATATCAAGTGGTTCGTTCTTTTACATATTCATTTAAATACCTTAGTCATGTTCATTCATCAATGTTCAATTATATTTGTTCATGAAGCATTCATTTATGCTATTAACAGATGAACATACTCATTTTCTTAACGAACAAACACAAACAAGAAAAACATGCATGTTTAATTGCTCATGTTCAATTAGAGGTTAAACGAACAAACACGAATATACCGTATTTTTGTTCGTTCTTTCGTTTAGACACTAATATTTGATTTCTATTATGAATATGATTGATATGCGTAAATTAAACTTCTGCTTGAGTAATTGAGTGATACGCGCTTTTATAATAAATCTGTTGACTCCATCTTGTGTGCTTCTTATGTTTAATCTTACAACTTGAGGTGGTGACAACAATATCATAATTGATAGTTGGAATCATTTGTTAAATATCATAGATATAACTATTATATTTGAAAAAATATATATACAGAGATATTTTTTTCTCGAGGTATAACTATAGACGATATGACCTTTTGGAATCTCCAAGAGATATTGAAAAGTTTATATATACATACAGTGATACAGACATACATACTAGTGAAAATTCTCTCTTCTTGTGCGATACAACAGAATACATATATGTATTACAATATAATTTTTTTTACAATATTTAATGATACAAATGTTATCTATCTATACATATAATAAAGTAAATCAGTTATGAGACACGTGTCAGTTGCTTAAGGCACCTTATTCTGATATTCCCGCTTAATTGATCGAATCACAAATTCTATATAATAAAAGAAACCATTATGAGGACACTTGTCATGATATTAGGCCATGATTTATAGATAAGTATTATTTTAATTTAATTTTTTTCTAATTAATTATAGATAATCATTCTACTAAATATTATTTAGTTTAATTTTTTATGGATAATTATTATTTAGTTTAATCTCCTTCTCATTTATAATTATTTAGTTTAATTTTTTATGGATAATTATTATTTCGTTTAATCTCCTTCTCATTTATAATATTATTTATCTAACTAATAGAGTAAATACGATTTTGGTCCCTGTGGTTATATCACTTTTACTCTTTTAGCCCAAAAAGAATTTTCAACATCTGAACCACCAACGTCTTTTTTTCTAATCTCTTTGGCCCCTAACATCTTTTTTCTAACCCTTTTGACCCCTAACATTTAATGGACGAGGTTAGTGTTAGAGGTCAAAAGGGTTAGAAAAAAAGACGTCGTGGGCTCAGATGTTAAAAAAAAAATTGGGCTAAAAGGGTAAAAGTTATATAACCACAGGGGCCAAAATCGTAATTTACTCTAACTAATATTATTTATCATTTATACATTTACGAAGTTTTAAATAATGGGTTAAATTTATTGAGACTTCGTTAACAAATTTTGCTACAACAAAACAATCTATTTATATCAATCTAAATGTTTATCTATACTATACTATATAATAAAACATTAATGTGTGACACATGTCGTTCATTGTAGGTATTTATTTTATGATTTTCTCGCCTTACTTCCAAACTTATCTTATATTAATTAAATGAATAATGAGCTAATATTAAATTTTATCCTACTTTAAATTTCGAATACCATTCTTCTATTTTTCTAATAAAATATTATCCGAAATTGTAAATTGTTAATTTAAAACATTTTAAATAAAACAAATTTATTTGGTATATAAAATTACATTAATTCAACCCGTATAATATGGTTCTTATATATATAACTTTTTTATTATTTAATATATAAAATTATATTTATTCAATCCGTGCAATAAAGGAAGTTTTTAAAGATATAATATTTTATTATTTAGTATATAAATTTATTTACTCAACCCGTGTAATACACGGGGTTATAATCTAGTTTGATATATATACAAAATCAATGAAATGTTAACGAGACCGAAAACCATTAAAATGAATACTAGTATAAGAATATGGGGTATGGGGCGGGGGTTTGGGCGTGGGTTGGGGGAAAACGCCCAAGCCACCACCCCGGGTGGGCTTGGGTTGGGGCGTGGCCCTTGGGGCTTGGGTTTCAAGCCGGGCGTGGTGCGGTCTTGACATCCTAGCTGGCGGCCTCCTATTCGCTGACCCCGCCATTTCATAGCGGGCAATTTGAAAAGTTTGAATTTTAAATTCAAACCGTTTGGCTTTGCCAAGCGGTCACCCCAACATCCCCTATAAATAACCCCAAACCCCACCGTGTGGTCCATCCCAAACATCCCATGAACCCGCTACCCCAACCGGTCACCCCAACCCCAACATCCCACGAACCCGCTACCCCAACACGAAGAACATGGCATCCTGGACCCACGAGGAAGAATTGGCTCTCGTTACAAGCGTCGTTGACACTATGAAGGGGCGGCCACCGGGCCAAACAAAATATTGGCCGGAAGCATTCGCAACCTACCGACATAACTTCGGTAACGACCGCCACAACCTCAACGCATGCTAACATAAATGGCGCGAGCTACGGCCCAAGCTCGAGCGTTTCAAGGCTTACTACAAAGCCGTTCCGAGCGGCGAGTTAAGCCACAAGGACCGGGTGGCGGTGGCGAACATAGAGTTTCGAGGCAAGGAGCGAAAGGCGTTCGACAAGATCGACCTTTTTGAAATTTATTTAACGCTCTAGGTTTGTTATTTTTTTAATTTTTAGAAATTATGTAATTTTTAGGATTATGTAATTTTTAAAATTTTTATGGAGTTGTAGGTTTTTTTTATAAATGTTGTGTGATTTTTATAAATTTTTTGTAATTTTTTTTGAATATTCTGCCACGCGGTGCACCCAACCCACGCCCCACCATACCCCGCGGACACGTAACTAGGCGGTGGGGGCGCTCCCATTCCACGTGTCAACAAATGCCCCAACCCAAGCCCCACCATACCCCACGGTCTAAGGCATAAAATGAATATTAGTACTGGAATTCTTTGATCGGTATTGTTTCAGGTTGATACGATACCGGTACTAAGTATAATTTATGATACTATGTATAATATACGTCTTTAATCCATTTGATTTCTTTGAGCATTCATTAGCTTTTTATGAGAAATTCAATATGAAGTTGTGTTTAATTTTTTACTCGACGTTACGGTATATTTTTTTGTTGAAACGGATTTTTGTTCTTAATAGAGTATTTTTAGTATCCTAGGCTATATTGATGTAGCGTGTGATACGATAATGAAGTACAAATCACGTTGATTCTACGAATACCCGTGATGATCTTCCCCAAATCCCCAAAATTCAAACCAAATGGCAAAGAATTTGAAGTGAAAAGTGATTATTCTCAAAATTGATAACTGACTATTCGAATTACATGAGAAAGATATAAATAAATACAGAAATTCAAAATACGTCACAAAAAGGCCATAGGCCAAACACAAACCTAAAAACAAATGTATAAAACACCGAAAAAACATAAAAGTGTCCATAACTCCCACTAAAATGCGTTTTTGGGCCAAAACTTGGATAAGGCTCCTCCGGGTCCTTGCCACAACGTGCTCCTCACTTCAAGCCTCGATTTGACTGGTCGAACGCCTAAAACGGAGACCCGTAGCCAAACTTATGCCCGTTGTCGTAAATCACCCTTGGTAGCTCGATCATGGGTCTCTAGATATGCCATGGCTTGATCTTCTACACTTGGGTCTGCATCATATATCTAGTGTTGGTATCGTATTGGTACTGTGACGAACAAAACCGATCTGAATAATATCAGTGTCGATATCAGTATCATCAAATTTGTTTCAGTTTTCGTTTTTATAGTTTTGACCAATGTAAAACATGATTTACATTTTGAGTGGCACTAACTTTATTTTTAAGTTTTGAAATCATTTTACATAAACTTTATATTTTAAGCACTAATGCTTTAACGATCCGCTATCGGTATTATCCAAATTTATGTCAGTATAAATTTTGTTGGTTTTTTATCGACGTAACATTATACCTCATGGAGGATGGATATGATCGGATAGTTCCGCTGATGGCACGATAATACCCCAAAAATAACCTGCTCGCTTAATTTATCATAACTCGTTTGAAAGTCATTTATCAACTCAATAGCACATGTTTGATTTAGTGGTGATGTATCCACCACATCAAAAAGGTTTTAAACTGTCCATGACATTATTGCTTAGTAACATTTCAGGAGTTAGATAAGACTTAGAAACCATTAGATCCCATGTTCGATTCTTATAATTAAGTGGGTTTTCCCAAATTTATTGGGTTGCTCTTGAATTGGTGTCTGTCAGTGATCTAAATTTACCGTAATAACAATGGTAAAAAGTAGTTTATACTTTAGGTGTTTTAATATTTTAGTTATAATTTCAATTAAATTGTCTGGTAAATCCATAAACCTATTAAAAATGAATATGCCTTAAAATTTCAATCATAAATATAGTTTTTAAAATGGAGATACATTCTCTCGGAAACAAGAGGAATGTAGCAGCTGGTTTTGAGTGCAGGAGCCACTAGTTTTGATGGGTCCTAAATTTGTTCGAGGGGGCCTGGCCTATTTTCCTTAAGACTAAAGGGTATGGGGGTCGGCTAGCCCCGGCCCGGTCCGGCGCCGAGCCCCCACACCGCCCCCCTTAGCCCCGGCCCGGCTCAATCGGTTCACCTCAGCCGACTTGGACGAGGCCCCACCTTCAAAAATAGCCGTTTACAAACGGCATTATTTTTAAAAAAAAAATCATTTTTCAATTTAAATACCCTATATCTCAACCATTTTTATACAATTCAACCCCATTCTACTCTCATTCTTCTCCAATTCTCTTCCTTTTTTATAAAAACACTCTCTATTTTTTATACCTTATTCTCTAAATCATGTATCCTTTCAACCCGAACAACCCCAACCCGAACAACCCCAACCCGAACAACCCCAACCCAAACAACCCCAACCCGAACCAACCTAACTTTTTTTCGACCCCCGCTTACACTCCGAGTATGGAACAATCGTGGGGGGCTCCGCAATTTCCTTTTTTGGGTTTCCAACAAACACCCAACGCATTCTCACAAGTGTCTCAAGTTCAACAACTCCAACAATACCAAGCGCTACAACAAATGATGCAACGCAACTCGTTTGAACAACTCCAATCGCAACCGCCAACTTCCCAACCGGTTCACCTTGACGATGATGATGATGAAGTCGTCCCCGAATCGCCACCGCAAGAGCTCAAGCGAAAAAAAAACAAGGGGAAGGGGAAGAAGGTTGAAAACGTAACCGAAACCGCGTCAAAAAGCGGTTCGAGAAAACAGGGGAGACCTTGGACGAAAGTAGAGGAGGAGGCGCTAGCAATAGCGGTTAGTAAGTGCTCTACTAACCCGATAATCGGTATGAACCAAAGTTTAAATTTTTAATTTAAATTTTAAAAGTTTTAAATTTTTTTTTTTTACTAATGCATTATTTTTTAAAATTTAGGAAACAATCAAACGGGTGATAGTTTTTGGAAGAAGGCAACGGCTAAATTTTATGAGATTATGGAGCATAGCTCGGATCGTGATTTAGAAGCCGTCTCGGGCAAGTGGCGTAAAATGAGCAAGGTCATCAATAACTTTAGCGCAATTTATAACCAAATTAGAATGACGCCTCCTAGCGGGAGTAACGAGACGGACATTCTTAACCTTGCTATCGCTAAGTGGGACTCTCACAATGCAAAGCCTTTCCCGCACTTCCGAGCATGGAACGTAGTAAAGAATCAACAAAAATGGGCGCCGATTCCAAATGAGGTAGCAACCGCCAAACGGACTAAAACTTCGGAGTCCGGAAGTTATAGTGCGGGAGGCTCCACCGGTCGTTGTCAAATCAACATAAACGACGACCCGGAATATGACGAGGACGTGTTGCCCATTCACGAGGCGGAACGTCCCCCCGGGAGGGACAAAGCAAAAAAAGAGGCGGCCGGAAAGCGCAAAGGGGCCGGGTCGAGTGGAGGGGCCGGCTCGGGTGGAGGGGGCGGGTCGAAGGCATCGGCGAAAATGGACGAGTTGATAGACGAATTCCGTTCGTTCAAACAGTTCGCGGCCGAAAAATACACTCACAAGAAAACCGTGTCGGCCGACCAAGCTCGAGCGGAGGATTTTAGGATTATGAGGTTGGATCTCGACTCGGTTCCGGAGGAGGAACGAGCGGTTTATCGGAGGATGAAGGAAGAAGTGATGAAAAAATGGTCGTCGTAGGTTGTTTTTTTATTTTTAGGAAATGTAATTTTTTTTTTTAGGAAATGTAATTTTTTTTATGTTATGAAATGAAATTATTTATGTTGTTTTATGTTCTATTTTTTAATTTTTATAAAGTTTTTATTAAGTTAATAAATTAAAACTTAGAAAATTATAAAATAATGAGGTGGGGCCCCATCCCCCACGAGCCTCCATCCCCCTCAAAACTCATGGAGGCCCATCCCCCACGAGTCGCCTACGTGGCGCCTACGTGGAGGCTCATCCCATTTGGGATGGGCCAAACCATACCCTTTAGTCTAAGAGGAAAGATTATTTTTTTTTTCTCGAAACCACATTTATTGTTGTTTCGGCAAATTTGCACCTTTGAAGGATTTGCCGAGCGTGTTGGGAACAGAACTGCTAACAAGAATAAAAAGAAAATGTAGAAAAAAACACTAAAAGATAACCGAAAGAAAATCAACCAAAAAAGTTGTATGTTAACGATGTTGTTCGTATGAAACCCGTGGTCAGAGATAAGCAAATTGTTCTGGGTACCGGTATCAAATTTGCCGAACCGAAAGATCTTAAGTACCAATTTGGTACCGACTTTTGGCGTTACTTGTACCGGTTCACTACCGTTTTTTACCTTCATATACCGGTACCGTAACCGATATTTTCGGTATCAGTACCAATTCTGTATCGGTTGGCACCGAGCTCATCCCTACCCCTGAAACTAAAAAGGAAAAAAAAATAAAAGTTGAAGAAAATCAACAAAAAAAAGTTGTACGATACCGTTGTTCGTACGGTAACCGTGATCAGGGATGAGCAAATGGAACCGGGTAGCCGCACTGAATTTCCCGATCCAAAAGATTTCCAATATCTATTCAGCACCAACTTTTGGCGTTTTCTATATTAGTGTCGGTTTTTACATTCATATACTGATACAAACAGGACCGTACCGGTATTTTCGATACTAGTACTGGTTCGATACCGGTTGACACCAAACTTATCCCAACCCTTGATATTAAAAAATGATTAAAGTTAAAAAGTAAAGAAAATAACTATTATTATAAAGTATTAAAAAACTATATATTATACCAGTATTGGTTTGATACCAGTTAACACCAAATTTATCCCAACCCCTAATATTAAAAAAGGGGTGGAGATATAATAGGAAGTTTATTTGGCTAGGAAGGCTAGGAAGTGATCTTGACCATCCATTTACTTAATCAAGGGCTAAGATTAAATCAGGGAAATTGAAAGTAAAAAAAGAGGCGCGTGACTTTTTTCAGGGGCAATCTAGTCAATCCAAGCCAATAGTTTCTCTCTCCTCCAATTCCCCCCCATTTTTTAAACGTTAATAACTCTTTCATACGACATTATTTTTTTATAAAAATTGCACCAAAAAAACGAGCGTTTTTTTATCTTTAAAACGAGTATACTATTGCTATATTTTGAAAAAAAAAATTAAAACCCAGTTGCGTAAAACGCAATAGAAAAACCACCAGTTACGTAAAACGCAATGAAAAAAAAAACCTAAAAAATGACATTTTTCTAAAACGCAATGCACAAAAAACACAAAGAAATGACTTCTTTGTAAAACGCAATGGCCAGAAAACACATAAAAATGTGTTTTACCTAAAACGCAATGCACCAAAAACACAAAGAAATGACTTATTTGTAAAACGCAATGGCCAGAATACACTTAAAATGTCTGTTTTCTAAAACGCAATGGACTGAAAACACATAAAAAGTGTTTTACCTAAAACGCAATGCACCAAAAACACAAAGAAATGTCTTATATGTAAAACGCAATGGCCAGAAAACACTTAAAAATGACTCATTCTAAAACGCAATGGACTGAAAACACCTAAAAAATGTGTTTTACCTAAAACACAATGACTAAAAACACTTTAAAATGTGTTTTTTTCTAAAACGCAATAGCTGTCTGTCACTGTGAACTGTCTGTCACTGTGAACTGTCTTATTTCTAAAACGCAATGGACACATAAAACTGTCTGTCACTGTGAACTGTCTGAATTGTCTACGAATTACTGTCTTATTTCTCAACCCTAGCCAGGGGCTCTGCCCCTTGGACCTCGCCAGGGGCTGCTGCCCCTAGGACCCCGCTATCGGGGGCTGCCGCCCCCGGACCCCGGCAAAGATCGTAAAACGCAATGACTAAATCAAAAACCCAGATCATGAAAATGAAATTAAAGAATTTCTTACATGGATCGAAGCCGATTTCTTCATCAATTGACGAAATTTGAATGATAGAAACACTTATCAACGCTCGAATCGAACGAATCGAGTGATTATCTCCAAAATCACCGGAAAAAACGAGATTTTTTTATGAAATTAAACTGGGTTTTCTTCAAAAAAAAAAACTGAAGAACACGTTGATCGGGTTCTGAATCATTGATTTGTGATGAAAATCGCACTATAATGTAGTGATTATTGAGATAGAAAGTGAAGAAATAGTTGAAGATGGTGGATTTTGAAAATGATGGGTTTTTGAATTTACTGGGTTTTGAAAAAGGAAGAAGAAGGAGTTGGATTGACTAAAATACCCTTTCTCTTTATTTTAAAATTTGCCACATGTCATAATCCTATGGCTTCCTATCCTTCCTAGAGAAAATTAACTTCCTATTTGATCTTTACCCATTAAAAAAATAATAAAGTTAAAAAGGAAAGAATATAACTATATTAAAAAAACTATATATTATTATAATATTAAAATCACTATTTATTTCAATTTGTTTATTAATATATAGTAATCTATATATAATCTAAAATTTAGTTGCATGTTCTATTTTAAAATCAACATTTATGAAGTTTTAAATGCAATACTTAAAATAATATTCATTAAAATCTATATCTACTTAATTAAAAATTTAGTTATATCAACTTTTTTGCAACCTTCGTTATTAGCCTCTTAAATACATGATATTAGAAATTGTGATATATAAATTAATTTATATCAAGTACAATAAATACACAAGAAAGATGTTGAGTCACAATCAGTTATTTAGACCATCATTTATTTATTGTTTATAAATACAGGAGATTGAATGAGATTTATTGACATTATGGTACTTATTGTCTGTTGGTTTTCATCGGTTTTTCTTCCGTACTTATTGCCGGTTGGTTTTGCCAAACAAAAATTAACCATATAAGTACTCGACATCTGCTCGAACAAATGAACACACAAAACACTCTCTCCTCCGCTACATCCGTTTTCCGGCTACATTAAAAGTCACCCAAAAACCACCTTCATAAATTCCGGTGGAACCAGAAGGTATCTCCACCACCCCACAAGAGCTTAAGTTGTTAACTTTACTTTGAATTTACGGGGATCACTATCGCAACCTATGCAGGTCCATTTCTAGCAAATTGTTCGTATCAAATCTCTTAGGCCGGGCTTCGATTAATCCCCGATAGCCGTTGGTTTTCCAACCGTTGATCTAGCATTGAAATCCAAGGTAAACTTCATGTTCTCTGCGTAGTTTTAATTATTTGATTCATCGTAACACTAACACTGATAAACTAACATAAAGGAGTTGAACAACATTAGCACTAATAAACTAACATAAAGGAGTTGAACGAATGCGAAACGATGCAGCGCCATGTTAACATTAGCTATCTTGGAATACTAATTTTCTAGAACTTATTGTAGCTTGTGAAAGAGACAAAAATGGAGGGGTAAATAAACTAATGGTTTATGTTTCAGAATTTGCGCAAGGTTTCTGTGTGTTTGTGGCAAAGATATGTATTATGACTGCAAGGCTTCTGTTGCTACCATGTTGCCTTTATGGTATCACATGTCCCCGATAAACATCCTATGAAAACATGTAAAAAAGGGCATGCATCATGCATGTATAGGATATGGAGTTGTTAAAAAATACCAATGTTATGTAATATGTATGGATGTTGTAAATACTCTTTATAAAAATCTATAACGATTGTCTACTTCGAACCCTCAAACTCATAGGTAGGGATAGTTTTCTGAATTTGAGACCAATAGATTACAAACTCTTTGGTGTATATGATGATGGTTAGATATATAAAAAAAACTACGTACCAAACTATCGATATTGAAGAAAAATCAAGGATGGAAATTTAATCAAGCAAGTCATGAAATATATTTTCAAGAGTACAAATAGTAATAAACATAGAAATAAAATATAGTTAAATATTGATGAGAACAAAATGAATATTTGACCGCCTAAAATATTGTTAAATTAATATTAATGAGAAAAAAAATTAATACATAGTAATAAAAGAGTAAATTATATTGCTAAATAATTTAGATTTTACGTCTAAATATTTTATATAACTTTTTTTTGAAAGGTAAATATTTTATATAACTGATGAGTCAGACAAGTTAAATAAATAATTAGCATTTAATAGTTAAAAACAATTAATATTAGTAATGGGAGAGGATGGATTTTATAGCACATGACCGTTTGGATCAAACAATTTGCGCACGCCCTTAAAATCATTAATCGAAGAATAGTCTAATTATATTATACATATGACGAGAATTGATGAAATATGAATTTAGACTATTGATTAACAATCACATGAATTTAGTTATTTTATTACTTTTATGATTATCAAAATATATTATAAGAAGAAGATGATAGTTTGTTTGGATGTTGGTGAGAAATATAATAATTGATTATAAGTGTATGTTAAATTATTTAATAATAAAGAAAACGGTTTATTTTAGAATAACAAATACGAGCATTCATAATGGATCCGTCATTTTTATCTGAGTATAACCTCTATATTTGTGAGAGTGGTTATAAATTCTTTTGAGTGGAGGAGAGAGAAAAAAAAAAAAAAAAAGTTACTCTTTACCAACAAAAAATTTGAAAAACCTTTTTAATTATTTAATATTTTTGAAAGTGACTGTGAGTGTGAGTGAAGAAGAGAGAAAATGTTATGATAAAAGTATAAAAAATTTATTATTTAATTGAAAAAAGAGAAAAAATAGTATTTTTAGTGTAATTATAGAGATAGAGTAAGAGATTTGAAGGGGGTGCTACCCACTAGATGGGGATGGTTGTAAGCCCTTTGGTTCTTCCACACCTCCATCGATCCCCGCTAAAGACAAGGGGGTGCTACCCATACCGACACCAGTTAAGCGCGTTGAAGCGATCGTAAGGTATATATCGGCTTACACTTTATTCGTGCCATGTTTAATAAACCATTTTAATTAAAGATGTGCTATGTACCTTTCTACTCGATCTGAAATGTTATTTACATACCTGGTATATGTTTACTCTATTTTGAAATTAGGAGGCTACAACAGTCGGAAACTTGAGTTCGTAAATATAAAAGTGCATTGTTCTACATTAAAAAAAATAGGAATAAAAAAACTTGGTAACGCATCACTTCGAATGTGTAAAGACATATAAGGGGAGAAGTTGGCTTTTGAAAAAAAAACTTGGTGTCGTTATAAATGGAAAGGCAACAAAAAAACTTTCAACTATAATTGATTGATTTCCATAAACAATGTAATTGTGCATATTTATTTTTGGATAACCGTCTACATAAATGTTTCGTGCTTTTCCTTCCTGGGCCTGCTTATGCAGATTCGGATTCAGAAGAAACAGTTGACAGTGACCCACATGAAAGGTATACCGTCTGCACTTAGTGTTAGTAATGAAAACCCGTACTACTTTTCGATGCATATATACGTAAACATAGTATACCATTTTTAATAGTTTTCTTTTCGTTATTTCACTGCAGTCAGTTGGCTGGTGATGGGATTGGGGATGACGGTGGCATGCGTTAGCTAAAGTTTGGTCTATGTGTTATCCAATAAGATAGGAAGGCGTGCGAGAGTTTATGCGTTTTTCCTTTTTCTGATTCATGTTTTTTTTCCTTCGAATACATCTTTTTTCACTTCTTTTTGGCCGGCAAGTTTTGCCAAGGAAACAACTTATGGTCCATGATTTAATAAAGTTTAAGCACGCCCCTTTGTAGGCGTATTGTCTTACATGTTATGCACCGGCCGTGTCAGACGTCTTACCACGAACAAACAATAGCTATTATGCATGACGTGCATCGCACGGGCTTTCTCCCTAGTATATAGTAATATATAGTAATATAAAAGTGACTACTTGCCATTCAATGGCTCCATTCTAAGGCATGAATTAAGAATATGATTGAAAGTATCATTATTATTTAGATTAAACTAAGTTTAAAGCGGGGAAAATTTTATTAATAATCGGGTCTCCTTGCAAGATGCTAAAGGACCCGATGAAGCATACATGATCAAAGTTATTACAAACATTGGCGGAGGATATTGGTGGCCTAGAGGTGCCCCGATCTGTACTGATTTTTCGCTCATAGTGTTAGCTTTACTAAAATTTTCCAATCTGTTTTATCCGATATGCCGTAAGGCTTGTATGGATAAATACGGAGAGCACACAATGCATTGTAAAGAGCTCCCTGTGATCAAATATCGGCATGACTGGGTGCGGGATATCCTGATAGGAAATCCTTTATTTGAATAAAGGATTTTTCGTCGAATGACTATTCATGTTGTTTTGTGGGACATCCTGAGAAGAGCTGGGATTTCAGCTGAGAAAGTGACTCCTGTGAATTTCCTTACGGACCCAATGGAAGGGAGATCTACTCTGCGACCAACGGATCTGCTCGTCTTTGGTTGGGCTAGGGGGAAACATGCTTGTGTGGACCACACAGGGGTTTCCCCTCTAGTTGGTTTAAGGGAAAACGAGTTTGTAGCTCGACAAGTATCAAGAATGGCAGAATCGAAGAAAGTTGATAAGCATGCTAAAGTTTGCGCAGAGAACCAGCATGTTTTTGTCCCTTTTGCCTTTGAAACATTTGGCTCACTAGCGCCAGAAGCTATCCAATTCCTGACTAGGGTCCAACGGGTCATCCACAACAACTGCTTAGCCCTAGGGGGCAGTGTTTTGTCTTTGGAATATTAGGGTTTGCAATTCAGAAAGGGGTGGCGACACAGCTTGTTACCCGTCTACCTTCTATTTTAATGTAACTTGGCAGGTATGAATGAAAATATCTAATTAGTTCAAAAAAAAAGACTTTGCCAATTGAATCAAACGTCCAATTGGTCTCCCACGTTATGCATGTTAGCAATATATTGGTTTTTTAAGAGTCCGACTCTCCACTGATTTGGATTTTGAGAGTCCGGTCCCCATTGATTTAAATTTTGAGAGTCTGATCCCCACTTATTACAAAACTAAATGTACACCAATTTTACAACCCCCAAACTTCGTATGTGAGATCGATTTTTGACCCACAAGAAGCAAGTAGCCTTAATGTCTATGATTTTGGACACTCTTATTGTCACACCCCAACCGATGGCGGAAACATCGGAGTGAGACGAAATAGATTGCTCGTTACACATAACACCAAAAGTGATAATAGAATTTAATTAAACCGATTTTATTTCATCGCATAACAATTGTCAAATTACAATACAAGGAATTTTCAAATACAACATGTCTCAAATACAACAAAGCAAATTACAACATAGCATAGTACAAAAATTGATACAACAATGTAATCTAAGATTTCTAGGTATGTATTTAAAGCATCGTCGCTAAGCCCAGTTTTAATATCATCATCATCATCCTACAACATGTTAAAAATACACGATTCAATACAAACATATTGACGAGTATACAGGTTTTGATGCATAGTATAGTAATAAAAGTTTAAACGAATCCACATGGTAAACTAGTTATTCAAGATTAACATTAAAACTAGCATGTGAATAACAAGTCAACCCAAGGTTTAACGCAAGTAAAATACTTAACATGACCTCACGTTCACGGGCGGTGCGTTACTCCTATAGCGCTATACATGTTAAGGGTAGGCTCGTACAAAGTTAATGACAAGTTCAACACAAAACGAATAAACCCAGATTAAAGTATCAAGTATAACGTATGCATACATGTATTGGATTGTTTGTGCATTTTGTATAAAAGTCTAAGTGTAACTGTGTAGGTTTATAAGTTAACATATTGCACCCAAAGTGTGAAATTGAAAAAGGGAATGCGAGTATACTAACGGTTTTGACAAATCTTCTGTAGAAATCCCGTGAGTGTAGTTTTGGCAGGAGTAGGTAGACGTAGTACAGGAACACCAAGGTTATTCTACCCGGCGAGCAAAGGGATAGTGGAATTAGTACATGAACACCAAGGTTACCCTACAGGGCAAACGAAGGCGTGAGTCAGGATTCAAAGTTTAAGGAACAGAATTCAAAGTACTTAGTATAATACGAAAATACAATTAGACAGAGAGTATATTCTGTTCGTGCACTTGTCCCGATACTGAGTTTCTGTGTTTTTACGGGTCCTAGTTTTCCCGACAGAATCAGTGACAAGGAACACAGAAATCAGAATAACAAAAATTGAAATACGAACTGTTCGGACGAGAGACTGTGGGATGAAAGGGCCATTCGTACGAAAAGGCCACCATTACGAGAGGGACTGTCTGTTAAACCGAGTCTCGTTTAAAAGTTTTAACTATTTGTTGGTGCATGCGTCTGTCGACTTCGTCTTGTATCGAGTCTTGTACTTAGAATGTTAGATCAGGGCACGTAGTTCGAGAAAACTAGTAATTTCGCTTGAACATGGTGATTTCGCTTGAATGTGCACTATGTAATTTCGAGCGGAATTACATTTCGCTTGGAATGTTATTTCGCTTGGAACTACTTCAAGCGAAATCAGATTTTATATATAGGTGTTCAAGCGATATCAGATCTAACTATTCCGGTCAGAGCAACGAAGTGCTGCCGAAGTGTCGTCTCGCTGTAAAACGTCATTTAATCAATAATAAGACAGTTTAAAGTGTATTTCTAGCTGAATTGAACTCTATACGTATGTTTCCACCTTTCGTATAGAGAAAAACTCTTCTGATCGACTCGTTCGGGTCTGCAAACGATCCTACAAGTGGTATCAGAGCTCAGGAAGAAGAGTTCTTACCAATTCAGCTGAAAATTCTGTTTTCTACACCTTTTTTTCAAAACTAACAATTTTTCACGGTCAAAATTTTCTGATTTTTACACATCATACTCGGAATAGTGTTTTAACTAATCCTTGAGAAAATTAGACCTTAATTCGATCTAAAACAAGTAAAATCTATAATTCCGCTTGAAAAACAGCTCGAGAATATGACATCAGCATAATTTCACTTGAACTGACCTGTTGATTTCGCTTGAAATCACACTTTGGATCTTATTTCGCTTGAAAAAGTGTGCTGATTTCGCTTGAGACTTGCTATTCCGCTTCAACTGTGTTATTTCGCTTGAAAAGGTGTTAATTGAAGCGAAATTAGGTATTTCGCTTCAAAAGAGATTTCGCTTGAGTTTGTGATTCCGCTTGAAAACACTGTTTGAAAATTTCTTGAAAACCGAATCATGGAAGAGGAATTTTACAACGCATTCACTACCCCGGTTACCTCGATCACTCTTGCACAGAACACAATGTTGGAAAATGAAACAGGGACGATGCAAAAACCGCCTAAGCTCATGAACATCGAGGAGTATAAAGGTTGGGAGGGACGGTTTGAGAATTGGGTACAAGCAAACTACTTGGATGCTTGGGAATGTGTCGAGACAAAATACGTTAGACCGATGAATGATGACGAGGAAATTATTGCTATTAAAGATCTGAGTGCTGAAAATCAAAAGAAATACAAAGATGAGAAAATGATGCTAAGTCTACTACAACAAGCTGTGAAGGAAGATATCTTGGGTTCTTTTGCAACACAATGGAACTTCTTATTCGATTTGGAAAGCTTTAAAATCGAAGTTTCATAGAAGCCAAAAGATGGTCAAGAACAAAAAGTCGCTTTTAAAGAAAGAATTTGATCTATTCCGTGGTTTGAAAAATGAAAGTACAAAGCAAATCATTGAGAGATACTGCAATTTGCTAGCTAACATGAAGAGATTGAGCATCGAGAACGATAATGGGGAATTGATTAAGAAGCTAGCTGATGCATTACCATATGAGATTTGGGGTACATATCTCATGATGTTGAGGAACAAGAAAGGTTTTAGCAATCTGACACTGAGCAAGTTCATTGAAAAGATTGAGGCTCAGGAGATGGAACAGAGAAAGGCTTTAAGAATGAAAGATTTCGATGGTGAACAAGACATTGGGCTTTACTACAAAGGTGGTGTCAATGATAAAATCACCAATATATCACCGAAGATTGAAACGGCATTCAATGCAAAGAGTTCATCTAGAAGTTCATCCAAAGTATCAAACAACAACACAAGTTTTTCATCATATCCATCATTTGATACGAACATTTCAGCAACAAAGAAGGGCAAGAAATTACAATGCAACATTGTACTAAATCTGGAGAATGATGATGATTATTCAGAAGAAATTGCTAAAAGTCACATGTCTTTGTTGGGAACCGTGTTGGAATCATATGGTAGTTTTGTTGCAGGTCGGATCGGGAATCCAATGCTTAGAAAAGAGGATTACGATCAGATTGACGCTGAAGAAATGGAATTGATGGATATTAAATGGTGTTTGGCAAGTGTATTGAGACGAGCTGAGAAATTTAAGCAGGTCACATGAAGAGATGACTTACGTGAAGCTAATGTTTCTACTTTGGGTTTTGATAATCTAAAGTTACTTGTTTTCATTGCAGGGAAAAAGGACATTTCAAGAGGGAGTGTACTAATCGCGAAGCAAGTGGAGCTCAAAATCCATTCATCAATAATGATTACTACCGGAAGGCTATCTATCATCAAGTTGCTCAACAGCCATAACACGAACCACAAGTGGCACATGGTAGGAAAGTAATCGAGGAATCTTCAAAGAGAGCTTGTATGGTGAATCAGGATGACAAAAAGACAACGGAAGGTTTCAATTGGGACAAATATATCTTAGCTGATAGTAAAGCATGCATGATTAACCAAGATGATGAAAAGTTACCGGAAGGATTTAACTGGGAAGGTTTTAGTTGGGATGATTATGATCCAAACAAAACTTCACATCAAAAAGATTTTGTCGCTCGAGTTGAAGAAGATAGTGATGATGATAGAGAGTATCATGCAAGAAGATTGGCAGCTCATTTCAAAATGATGGAAGAAAGTGATAGTGAAGATGAAAAAGCTAAAAAGAAAAAGAAAAAGGTCAAAACACCAGTTAGTAGTGATGATGAAGAAGTTCCTGTGATAAAGAAGAAAGTAAAGGAAGTTCCAAAGTTCAAAGTTGATGCAGAAGCTAACGCTAAAAATGTTCCGGTGATTTGTGAAAATTGTGAGATTATGAAAAAGAAAAACAGTGAACTGATTAACAACATAAACCAGTTGAAGGAGTCTTATGATGTTTTGAACAAAGCCATGAATCAGTATAATCAATCAAGTGAAGAACAAGCAACAGCCATGAAAACACTTCAAGGAGCTTTCATGATAAAGCAGAAAGTGGTGAACAATTACATTAAGAAGTGTGCTGTGCTTGAACAGAAACTTGAAACACAAAGAATTGAGACAGAAAGAGTAAATCATTTGTTAAAAAGTTACTCATGTACTTCTTATGTCATTGACAAGATTTATCCAACTGTTGAAGACATGAAGGCATTTGAAGAGGATGAAGTAACTGAAGAACAAAAGGTTTCTGAAGAAAAGACTTCTGAAAAGAATAAAGTAAAGAAGAAGGATTCTAAAGTGAATGATTCTGGTAAGAAACAAGGTTTCAGTTACAATAAGTGTCCACCCCCGCTTGAAAATGGATATTCTCCGAGAAATCTAAATTCAGAAAGAGTCGAAAAGGCAACAAATTTATAGTAGGAGTCGGAGTTATCAGTTAAACTGCCAGATAATATTGATGTCACGTTTACATCATCTGATACTGATCATGAGTTCGATTTAATAAAGAAAGTGGTCGATCAGGTGTTGGATAAAGATGAATCCTAGGAGTCAAAGTCGGAGTCTATGTCAGAGTCAAAGTCTGAGTCCAGAACTCTGAGTCAAACCGACAAACAGGGCAAAAGAGTTTACAATAAAGAATTTCTTCTATCAAAATCTAATTTGAATGACGAAACATTCAAAGTTGCAAATACATTGAATGATTCCGACAAATTATATTTTGATGAGGAATTTCCAATAAGAGGTGTTAAACCAGAAATGATAAAAAAAAGTTTTCAAACTAACAGAAATTAATATTTCTGAAATAAAAGATGTAAATCTTAATGATAAATCTAAAAAGTACACCTCAAGAGTTCAATAAAGAGAAAACAAGAAAAAGGGTTACCGTTCTGTTTCTGGTTATCGAAAGAAACCAAACCATAACGGTAATTTCAAAAAGAAAGGTCTTGGATTTATTCCACCAGAAAATCAGAAAAATGAAAAATATGTTCGAGATTTTAAATAAAAAATGATATTTGTTTCAGGTACATCTTCTGAAGAAGAGAAAGAAAATCTATTAAGAAATCAGTCAAACAGAGAATTCCTTGCGAAGAAGCAAGAAGAGTTGAAGTCTGTTGGTCAGATGAAAGAAACTAGAACCTGTTTCCAATGCAACACTGTTGGTCATATTGCCAAGAATTGTTCTAAGGCATTACAATCAAAACAGGGATTTTCTCGTAAACTGAAAGATAAAGAGATTATGTTTGAATCACCAATTGATAGAACTAAACTTTTAAAAAATTCAACTTTTGAGATTGGTGAATGTTCAAACAGGTTTTACAAGAAAAGGGGAAATCTTGACAATAAAAAATGGGTTATTAAGAAGTCTGATGATAGTTCTGGCAATGAATCTGATTCCACAAAATCAGAGGAGCCACAGGTTGAGATTAAAGGTGAAAAATCAGTGCCGACTGTGGATGATGTGAATTTTCCACCACTTTGGGCTGAAAATTTTAATAAGAAAGTTGGTAAAGTTGAGATATCAAATCAATTTTTCTCAGAAAAGAAAGAGTTTGATATTGAGAAAGCTTTTTAATTCTACAGTTCATAACATTTTTGGAAAAATGGTTGACAGGAAGGTAAAAGGAGTCAAGGAATTTTACGAGAAGAAAACAAAGAAACAAGGTAAAGTATCATCCCTGGTTTGTGACTGGGATGGTACATATTATGAACAGTAAAGTCCTGGACTTGCCGGAGCTCCCAGGTTGGTAAGGGTGGAGCAGGAATCGGCATCTTTCTTGAGAAATTCACGAAAGTGATTTCGTTTTACAAGTGGTTGAAAAAGGTTTTCTCTTACAAGAAGTAAATCAGGGACATTAAGTTGTATCTGATTTTCTACAAGTGGTATTTTGGTGAACAATGTGATGAACCCCTAACCTACAAATGGTAAAATCAATCAACAAAATTTATTTTCCGGAAAAACCGTTTGATTAAAACAAACTTAAGTGTTTTGAAATCATAATGGAAAATAGTTTGTTGTAAGGGGGAGTTCTGATTGTTTATGCCAAGTGGATGGCGAATAGAAGTAATTCGATATCAGTTGTCATATTTTGTACAGTTTGTTTTCAAATTTCCTTAAAATGTGTTTGCATTTTAGGGGGAGTAGAAATTTCAGAAAATCCAAAAACATTAGAAAATTTGAAAAAGTCAAAAACATGATAAAATTCAAAACGAGTTTTGTGGTATAAAAGAGGAAATGATAGTACATCAGTGGACGATCACAACATGCTAAAGAATTGGAAAGTTAAAATGTAATAAACGGTCTCACTGATGATGTGCCAGTAGGTATTTATACATTTAGTAGATTGTGACGAGATATATACCTAAATTCAAACTTGCTTATATCGTGGGGAAACATCTCTCGGATATATGGGTAACCCCCGAAATCTTGTTTGAAAGGTCCCTCTTTCTGAGATACTAGGTCTTTATGCTCAGTGATATCTGGGGTATTATCCCGGGACTTCTGATTTTGCGAAAGCAGTGGCCTAGTCCCCGGAGAATACTTTACTGCTTGCTTGAAATATAGTGTTGCCCTCAGCAAAAATGATGAAACAATAAAATTGATAATCATTGCTGTTGTAAAAAGATCCTCTAAAGGGGACCCACCAAAAGTCGAAGTCGTCATCTCTCTGCTGAACGGAAGTTCTGACCTGAGCTCTCACGGTTCTTCGCAATTTAACCCCTTACAGATATCATCTGTGGTATACTCACCTGTAAGACTGAATATTGGAATCTGGATACGGGAGTATATTCTGAGGTGGGACACGCGATTAAGTTTAAGTATCTAAAACATTAATCTCCTATCTCGAAACAGTTGAACTTTGTGTGAGAATTTAAGTGGATCAGTATACTGATAATCTAAGTGAATTGTTTAGAACTTAAAATGATTAAAGCTTAATGGTGTTGGTGATTTGTCTCATAAACTGATATGATCCTCTTACACAATCTCACAAAAATAGTGTTTGTTTGTAAATATTTCTCTATTGCATTTTATTTCATTATTCAAAAATCCAAAAAGATTTTCAGTGTGTTTTAGCATAAATTTTGAAAAAAATACAAAAAGATTTTCGACAACTGATGTTGGAAAGCTGATTTTCAAAATTCCAAGTGCTAAGCATGATGAACATAAAGTTTGGGAAAATTTGTTTGAAATTTTTGAGAAGAAAAGTTTTTGAAAATGAAAATGATTTGCTTACAAGTGGTCATCATAAGTTTTTATAATGATAAATCATTTTTGAAAGATATCTAAAATGAAAATAAATTTGTCAATTTTTAAATTTGTGAAATTTATTTGTGGGTAGAGATTTGTGCAGGTAATGATAGAGTCAGGAATCGATCTTGAACATGTGGAAAGAGCACAGAGTCAGATTGTGAGTCTAGGATTGAAGATTATTTGTTCGAGAGGAGTCTGTTGGTGATGAAAAGAGAAGAGAAAGATTTGAGGATGCTTTACAGTGTCAGATACTTCAAAAATAGAAGCCCGAAGACTGATAAAAGGCTAAAGATTCGATGACTCGACACTTAAGACTCGTCAACATTCGAGGGGGAATCTGTTGGTGCATGCGTCTGTCTTGTATCGAGTCTTGTACTTAGAATTGTAGATCAGGGCACGTAGTTCGAGAAAACTAGTAATTTCGCTTGAACATGGTGATTTCGCTTGAATGTGCACTATGTAATTTCGAGCGGAATTACATTTCGCTTGGAACTACTTCAAGCGAAATCAGAACATTATATATAGGTGTTCAAGCGAGATCAGATGTAACTATTCCAGTCAGAGCAACGAAGTGCTGCCGAAGTGTCGTCTCATTGTAAAACGTCATTTAATCAACAATACGACAGTTTAAAGTGTATTTCTAGCTGAATTGAACTCTATACGTATGTTTCCGCATTTCGTATAGAGAAAAACTCTTCTGATCGACTCGTTCGGGGCTACAAACGATCCTACACTATTAAACAGTTATGTTCGTGATTTCTGTTAGTTATTAGTTATTATAATAGTATACTAATTAGTCCATAATAATCAGAAGTTTCATATAAGTCATGCATAGAGGTTTTAGCCTCGTAATAATTTACCAAAGCACAAATAAGTTAACTTAGTTAACTGACCGGTTGGTCATGAATACAAAAAGGAAATACAAAATGTAAAATAAACCAAACAACCGAACAATGTACAACCCATGTGTGCCAACACGACATAGAAATAATTAACTAAGTGTCGGAGGCTAGACGAGGTTCACTTGTTTTAGGTCTAGGAGATTGTTTGGGTGTTCGTTGTATGATTTCAGTGAGGTAGTGGATCTAGTTTGGAAACCAAAGTTCCCACAGAACACACACTGACATTCCAGAATAATCTGTATTGAAGATAGTGACCTGGACAGTCATTCAACACTTGAAAATCGTCGAAACTTAGTGAACAGTCGCATTCGGACGAACTGGGAGTCCCTTTCATACGAGAGGGATGTCCCTCTCGGAAGACTGAGTCTGCCATTCGGACGAACTGGGTTGTTTCTAGGTGAAATCAGTTCGGGTTTGTCTGAACTGATTACCTACTCAACTAGAATTGGCTCAAACTTGAATCCACATCTATTGACTTAGCTTGTGAGCTCATAGAACCTCAGATCCGGCTGATTTCGAAGTCAGAAAGTTTGTGAAAAAGGTCTTTGGAAGACTTACTTTACTTCCATCTTGGTCCTCAACTGAGTTGAGTGTTTACGTTAGCTGCGATGGCAGATCTAATAAACCAAGCGGGATTTGTGAAGAATCTTTTTAAAAGTTTGATGAAAAACAGAAGAAAAGTAGAAGCATAAGATGAAATCAGTTGTTTACGATCTAAATACTCACTTAAGAGTGTCTGAGATGAGTTCTAAGTGAATCGCTTGAAGTTGGTTTGAGAGAGAATTCGGAAGTTGAAGGTTGGAAATAAAGAAAATGGACTTGTATTTATAGGCTGAAGGTGGCATGTTGGGACGAGAGTGCACTCGGACGAATGGGCCAGGCCCATTCGCATGAGAGTGCCAGGCCCAAAAGCCCAACTTTCAATTTTGCGTGATTTTGACGGTTTTAAGCGTATAAGTGCAATGTATAAGTGTCATGCATAAATAAAGAAATGTATAAATGTATTTTGCATGTATGGTATATATGAATAAGTATGAATTTGCATGTAATGGTATCAAGTATGTATGTATCGCGAATATTTAACAAGTATTTACGAATAATGAATAACACAAGCATACAAAAGATAGGATTTTCATTATGACTCAAGTCTCGGATTACAACGTTTGAAATGAAATACGAATACAACGGGGTACAAGTTTCCATAAATGGAAAGTACAATAAACTTGCTAAATAAGGAAAGTTACAAGAAGCGAGGCGTTATACTTATTCTCTGGTTGTTAAAAACAGCCTCGTTTCTTACTCGTTGAATTAGCCACATAGCCGTAAGAATCACTACATAGAGAACAATCTATTTAACTTTGTTCATCCCCCCATTTTCATAAATCTGTAATAAATCTTTATTATTGAAGGCATAAATAGATGCTCTGCCAATTCATCACCATTCCCACATAATTTACATTGGGTTGAAGTAACATTTATGCCTCTTTTAGATAACGAAGTATAAATGGCAATCTAATACATATGGCTTCTTCAAGCGAGTCAGGACCTTATGGGAAAAGATTAAAACCCAAAAATTTAAAATTAAAATTTAAAATTAAAGTAATTGAAAAGAAAGCCTGGAATTATTAGAGATATACATATTTTAAAATTTTAAAACCTAGGTCTGAATCTCCAGACCTTGGATAATTTCACATATACATCAACTAGCAGGCTTAATTAACATAAGATCAGTACAGGCCTGTGCCCTTAAAAACGCCTATTTAAACGGCTAACAAAGCGGGCTGCCATAATTCGACCACTATGCTAATAATCTGCCTGTTTAGTATATAACCAGTCCGAAATTATTCAGACTTAAGTTTGAAAATTTTAATTTCCAGACTCTTTTTTTTAGTCATAGATTATAACCTTATCATGATTGGATTCAACACTGAGATGATTCTTAGCCTGTCATTAGGCTAATGAATATCAGAGAAATTTAAAGAAATTAGTAATTAAAAGTAAATAAATTTATACCTCTAAGAGGACACACCAAGATTTCTTAAAGCCTTTAGTCGGCACAGGTTATTTTATTATCCATAATATTTTACAAGAGGGAGAAGAGAAGTTTGATTCTCCGATCAGGCACACCCCCTAGAACTAAAGACTTGAGCCCCTTTTATAAGGAGAGCTTCAAGGTACAAACAAAACGAAAACAATAAATTACAATAATTATACATCAATTATTTTTCGAAATTTTCAAAAGTAGACATTATTATGTCTGGCATGATTCGTCTTTAATAATTCACTCTGTCCCACATGGTGGACAGTCTTCACTTTATTCTTTTGTCTTCTTCTGCAGCATCATTGGATCTTCTGCAGCATCATTGGATACCAACTTCTTGATCTCCTCTTTGAGATCTTCAATCATAATTTCTAATTCTTTTTCAAGAATTTCTTCATCTAAGTCATATGGGTCTTGAGATTCTCCTGCAAGAATATTTTCTTCTTCTTCTTCTTCTTCTTCTGCTTCTGAACAATTTGATAAAGACATATCTGATATATGATCAGTTATGTGGCCAATATTTCATTTTTTGAAATACTGCTTTCTCCTTGCATCTTGAGTTTCCGGGTTATTTCCTGGAATGGACTTGGAGATTCTCTCTGAGCTTGTAATTGAATTTGCTTAGAATATAATTCTATAGTTTCCTGAATTTTTTGCAATGTTTCTTGACCTTCTGGAACACCATCTTTGTCCAGCTTCATCATTTTCTTCCAGAATTTTGTATAAAAAACTCTTCTTAAACAAGGAATTTGTTGTTGGGTATAACCCACCTCTGGAGACCATTTCCAGATCCATGGAATTCCAAATTGAATAAAAAAGTGACTTAAAGATAATCCTTCTATTAGGACTCTTTGATGTTGTAATTCAATCAATGTGGGAGATATTTCTACCCATCTATTATAATTTTCTCTTAATTTTTCTGGTAAAATTCTTACCGAAAGGCCATATGATAGCCACCATTTATAAACCCAATTTGGGATGTCCCGTTTATAAACTTCTGGACATATTTTGAAGAACCAAGAATGCTTCTTCTTTGAATTTTCATATAACAGGGCTTTATTAAATGCCTCGATATAATCCCAGTAATTAAATTTAATAGGGACCCTGGTATCAGGGTGATACATCTCTTTATCTTTTAAAGGAGATGTTCCCCATTCTTCAACAGATATTATTTGTTTTATAATTATTTTACTAAAACTATATTCCTGGGTATTTCCAGCCATATAATGGTGAATATCACAAGATTCTGTGACTTTAAGAATGTTTTCATAACAATGTCTCTGTTTATATGAAACAGTCGGATATGATCCGTTATCTAGGTACCTTGTAATTAAGGTCCATGGTTGATCTTTCCATTTTAGATCTTTAAATTCTAGAAGCAATATTATCTCCTTATTTGGATTTTGCTCATATAAACCATCATCAGAATCTTCTGTTACAATATTGACATAGGATGAATTATCCTTTCCTTCAGCTCTAGCTTTATAAGCCAAAAATTCTTGAAATAATTTATCATCATTATCATTTCCTCTAGTATTACTGGAGGTTGATGCAGTATTTGCAATGTTGGCGGCTATTAGCCTTTGATGAGCAAATTGCCCAAGAACTCTCTCATCACCGTAGGGTCTTAATTGGCCCCGACTTCCTCTTCCTGTATTAGGAAGGGGTTGCTTCCCTCTACCTCAGGGACACATTCCTGAAAGTATAAGATCAGGCAGAAGAGATTATTTTCTCATTTTCTTTAAGAACCTTTAATTGATTCTTGTAATAATGTAAAATTGTAAGATTTTATGAAAGCCTATTTGCTCTATCTACTGGATGCATTTCAAAATTTTGCATCAGATCATAAATTTGATATTGTCTAGCCCTTATTATGGCTTCTGTATCAACAATGTCACCTTGAATTACTTCAAAAACTAATTTTAAAGGACCTTTGATTTTCCTCATTAAACCTGCAATTATCCACAAAAAATTATAATTCTTTTTTCTTTGAGTATCTTTATTCGATACCTGAATTCATTAATACAATCACAAACTTGAGAGATTTCTTCAAGCCATTTTTGATGATCCATATAGTGATCATTCAATATGTATCTAAGTCTATTTTTATAATATAATAAATATAATTCATACTCATTTATCCTTCTTGTTAATTGATTATAGCTAAGAATTATTGATCCCTTACTCATTTAAATATTCTCTTATTAAAAAATCAGGTAAACTATTATCAGTTCCCTTTTTGTAAATTATTTCAAAATCAAATGGGGCAAGATGAGATTGCCATCTAGCAAACATTTGCTTAGAGACATCATGTTTAAAATCTTTGTTGAACATATATTTTGCTGCTTGACAGCCAGTTTTTATTAAAAACTTTTGATTATATAAATCATCTTGAAATTTTAAAACACATTTGACTATTGCTAAAATTTCTTTTGCAATAGTAGCATAATTCTTTTGGCTATTATTCCACTTACCTGAATGGAATCTTACCAAAAATTATTGTTTATCAATGGGAGATATTTGTTTTAATATCCCTCCATATCCAATATTACTGGCATCTGTTTCAATAATCTTTTGCCAGTCTGGTTTTGCCAGCATTAAACAAGGAAGATTTTTAACATTTTGTTTAATTTTTTGAATTGCCTTGGTATGAATATCAGACCATGGCGGAGGACTCTTCTTTAGTCTGTCATATAAAACAGTTGTATCTTCTGCTAAATTTTTATAGTAAGGTGAAATATAATTCAAACTTCCTAAAAATCTTTGTAACTGAGTTTTATCAGTTATTTCATCAGGAAATTTGGAAGCAAATTCAATACTTCTATTTATAGGAATAATATTTCCTTTTTCAATATTATGACCCAAAAATCTAACTTTGTTTTGGAAAATTAACATATTTGGTCTAGATATTACTAAACCATGTTTTATAATTATATTTTTGAAAATCTCTAGATGTTTAAAATGAGTTTCAATATCTTTAGAAAATACTAAGATATCATCAATGTAAACTATTATGAAATCACTGAAAGGAATGAAAATGTCATTCATTATATTTTGAAATTCGCTTGGGGCATTTTTTAACCCAAATGGCATTACATTCCATTCATAATGACCAAAAGGTACCGTGAAAGCAGTTTTATATCTATCTTTTTCATTTATTTGAATATGCCAATATCCAGATTTTAAATCAAATTTTGAAAATACAATAGCAATATTTAGTCTATCTAACAAATCTTTTTTGTTAGGTATAAGATACCTAATCCATTTTAAAACTTTATTTAAAGGTTTGTAGTTTATTACTAACCTGAGAGCTCCTCTTTCTTGCTCTGAATGTTTATTAACATAGAATGCAGTACATGACCATGGAGACTTTGAAGGTCTTATTAAACCTTTATCTATTAAAGTTTTTATTTCTTTTTTGCATAACTCTAAATATTCAGAATTCATTTGACATGGTCTTGCCTTTGTAGGTATTTGACTCTCATTAAAATCATCTTCATAAGGAAGAGAAACAATATGTTTCTTTCTATCCCAAAAAGCATTACGATGATCATTACATATTTGTAAAGAAAATTGACTTTGTATTAATTTTATTTTCTCCTGTAATTTAGGATTTTAAGCCTTTCTTCTATTGTAAAAAGATTAATTTCTTCTTTAAGAAAATTTATTTGATTTTCTTTGGCTTGTATTAAAGATTCTTCAATATCATTTATAAATCTAGTAATTGGTTTATGAACAAAAGGAAAGGTTATTTCTTTTCCTTTATAAGTTCCTGAAATAAAATTTTCATCAATATATTTTATTGGGAAAATCTTTTTCCAAAATGGTGAGCCAAGTATAATCTGGCTTGTTAAATTTTTAACTAACATAAAACTATTTGGAATACAAACCTTGTCTTGACAAATATATGCCTGTGGTAATTTATAACTTATTCCTAGTGGTTCTCCACTAGCAGATCTAACTTTATGAGTAGTTTTATGAAAATATTTTGTAGGAATAGTTCCTTCCCGAATACAATTTAAATCTGCTCCACTATCTAGTAAAGCAACAAGTTCAATTGAAAATTTACTATCTATTAATAGCTTAATTTTAATATCTCATTTATGAGAAGTTACAATCTCATATATTGATAAGAAATTTGCATCTTTTAATATTGATAAAAAATTATCAGTTTCTGAATCATTTTTCCCAGATGTGCTAGGGCTTTCTGAATTAATTTTCCCTATTTCCAAATTTCTAATTCTTTGTTCTAAAGTTTTATTACTTCCTTTTAAATTTCTTATTTCAATTTTTAGATTATCAATTTCCAATTTTAATTCTTCAATATTAACAGGTTTTTCTCTCGAATTTCTTTGGTTTAATTGTTTTTAACCTCACTTATAGTATAGGGTTTAAATTCTTGATGACCCATTGAAATAGAAGCTTTTTCTTCTTTAATTATTTTAGAAATAATTTCCTTTCTGATTTTATCATCTTCCACAACTTTTAGTAAATCTAAAAGGTCATTAGAAATAACATTTATTTCCATATTTTCAAATTGAGCAATAATTTGATAAATATCATCTTCATTATTTGTGTCAAAATCTTTTTCACAACATTTCTCTCCTTTACAAGAGAAACATTCTTCATCAGAAGATGTAAAATCTTCATTTTCTAAAATATTTATATCTTCATTATAAGAGTTTTCTGATTCTGATTCAGAATCATTCTCAGAATTTATAAGTAATTTAGATAATGTATCTTTTAATTGTTCATCCTCAATATTATTGAGTTTCTTCTTAACCCAGCAAGTTTTTGCTTTATGACCTTGACGACCACATTTCTTACATATAATGTAAGGTTTAAAAGATTTATAATCTTGTTTTCTTTTCCTTTTCCTGTCTTCTCTTTTTTGTTTTCGTTTCTTAAATTTCTTATGTTTATAAGGAGATAGGATTTTCTTCTTTTTCTTAGAATTATTTTCCCTAAAATCCTCCATACCAAATTGACCTAATTGTCTCTTTTTATTAAGAGAATGCCTTTTAATTTGTTGATTAAGTTTTATCTCATTGCATAAAGCTAAACCTTCTTGAACACAAGTTCCTATTTACTTGCCATAAGTATAATTTTCATAATTAATACTTACTTCTCCTTTTCTAAGGTTTTTTCGAACCCTTTCAGCAAATAAAGGAGGTAATCCATCTATAAATTTAGATTTCCAGTGAGTACTATTAGACTCAGGAAGTTCCATTACTCTACTTAAAAAAATATCTTTATACCACCTAAAAGATGTTAGAGTTTTACATCTTAGATTTTGTAATAAAGTTCTAGTATTCTCAGAATTATCAGACCATCTGTCTGTAAAATGATCAACAATATTAACTACTAGTATATAAACTGCATTAGGAATTTGTCTATTATCTTCTTCTTTGACAGTGGTAAGGATTTTATTCCTATCAGTTTCTGATAAGTAATTATCCCACCAGCCTTTTAATTGCCCAGTAAAACCTGCTATAATCATTTTAGCAATATTCTCATCCGAATTAACATTACTTTTACAAATTGTACTATACATCATCATTCTGTGTATAGTATTATAGATTTGTCCTTCAGACAAGCCATCTATGTTCCATTCATAGATATGTTTACCATGATAAGAATTATTAATTACATACTCTTGTTCTTCTATTAGAACATCCTGTGGGGTTGGTCTAGGATAATAATACATCCGTTGAGTTGGTTTATTTGCAAACTTATCAAGTTTTCTTATTTCTTCATTAATTCTTTCTTGATAATTATCCTTATCAATAGAATTTACAAATTCTTTTGTTAAAGTATTTACTCTTAAATTTGAAAACTTTTCATTTAAAAGTTGTAATTTTTTGTCTAATAAATCTGATATTTCAGTATTAGATTTTAACTTAAAATCTTTTATATTAGGAGGAGGTTGTATAACTGGAGCAGCAACAACTTCCTTTTTCTCCTCTTGTTTCACAGGAGAATTCTTTAAACCTTTTATATAATTAGTTAATTCATTTATTCTATCATTTATTGAACTCAATTGTTCACCTAAACAATCATCCCCCCATTTTCATAAATCTGTAATAAATCTTTATTATTGAAGGCATAAATAGATGCTCTGCCGATTCATCACCATTCCCACATAATTTACATTAGGTTGAAGTAACATTTATGCCTCTTTTAGCTAACGAAGTATAAATGGTAATCTAATCCATATGGCTTCTTCAAGCGTGTATAATCAGTTATTCGCCTTCTTTGGTAACCAACCATTCCATTTGAAAACAAAGTTATCTTTCGAACCAATGTTTCAGGGGCCATTCTCTTTCTAATAATGTTTACCGCAAAATTGGGCGTGCCCACAATAATCCAGTATCACTTGTCTCTATGATCAGATGATTCTGCCCTCTTAACAACCTTAAACGCTTCTCCAATTCATAGTTCTCCACTTAATTCGGATTAGCCTTTCTCCATTGCCACCTCCATGTAGTCACCCCATCTATCTATCATTAAGGGCTTTTTAACACCATTTAGATTAAATAATACAATTATTATATTTAACGGAAATTAGGTTAAAAAATTGATTATAAGACCAACATTTCCTATAACATTCTCCAACATAAGAAGACGACGTCGCCCATCTAATGCGGAGGAAAGAGGGTATCATCCGTGAGTGGAGAAGCTCGAATGACAATCGCCATACGTCAATAATTCCTTACAAAACTCAACCATGTAGTGTGTAATAAAGCAGGAAATAATATTCATATTTTTATAGCATTCGATAAAAAATAGTATAAAAATCTTGTATATATAACGCAAACATGACATGTTCATTTCGAAACTAATAATTACGTTAACAACCGTGAGAACCGCCTATTTGATTTTAACTTTTGCTTTAGGTGTAGTACACAACGTGATAACATAAGAATCCAAACTAATTTCGGGTTGTTCAACAAAAGAATCCAAACTGATTTCGGGTTGTGTTGGTTTGTTGCCTAGGTGTTTGACCCATTTCTATCGTTTTTACCAGTTCGATTAGGGTTCAACCAATTCTAAGGGTTCAAACAAGTTTAGGGGCTGTTTGTTTACCTCTTAATGAGGCTCTTAATGGTTCAATACTTAATGGTTCAGACTGTTTGTTTCACGAGCAGATGTCTGAATGGTTCAGAAATTTGCCTCTGAATGGTTAAGATTTATACATAGTCTGAATGGTTAAGATCTATAATCTGAATTGGTTAGACATTTGCCTCTGAACGGTTAAATATTATACATGCTCTTAATGGTTCAGACCTCTTACTGATTCAACACTTAATGATTCATACCTCTTACTAATTTAGCATTTAACCATTCAGATGTTACCAAAGAGTTGTTTAGTGTTGTATGTCTAACCAATAGATTACTCACAAATGTATTTGTGATTAGTAATTTTCAAGTCAAAATAAAAGTTTAATAAATATATGTATATTGTTTTGATTTGATTTGACTGAATAGAACAGACAGGCTGAATTTGGGTCGGTAGGAGAAAGTGTGTGGGAAGATGAATGGGTTAAGGATCCATGAGATGTTTCCACGTGTACTAACATATGCCAGCTGTCAAGAGAGAGGTGCAGAGGTTGGTTAGAGGTTGACGGCTTAGACGGCGGCAAGCGTGAGGCAGAAAGATGATACGACGGTGGGGTTACGTCCCATATCCATGTTAAGAATATCGGTTAACGTAGTGGGCCCCACTTCACCTCTTTGAATAATAATAATAAAATAATAATAATAATGTCAAATTTCCAACCTTAATTTAACATTTAAATTAAAAAAAAAAATTTTTACGTGGGCCCCCACTCTGTTCGTCTATTAGTGTCCCCTTGCAACTATAAAGCAAACCAAACTACCCATCCTATCCTCCACACCCAAACAGAGTCTCTCTCTCTCTCTCTCATTCTCAGTTTCTCTCTCTCTCTCATTGAAATCTGATTCCTTCATTGGGGTTTGAATATCGATCGAATCAGACTGCAAATACAGTGATTGATAGGTTGGTGAATTACCAAAAGAAAAAAAAATACAATTAACAAAATGACGAAACAGAAGGTGGTGGTTGCCGATGGCATCGACATGGCGGTGGTGGTGCCGCCGGCGTTATTCTCAGCGGAGGTGAAAAAGCCTCCGTTGATGCCTAACGGGTACATCACCATAAACAAGAAGAAACTTCTTCTTCAGAACCTTGAAATCAACGGTGGAACAACAAGGGTTAACGCTTGGGTTGAATCCATGAGGGCTTCTTCTCCAACGTCCAATCGTAAGCGTACTCAAGATCAGTCCACGTGGATGGTTAGTTATTCTGTTTTATACAATTCTGTTTCGTTTGGTTTGGTTTCGTTTGGTTGTATAATAATAATAATAATAATGTATGTTTGGATGAAACAGGACCGACATCCGTCTGCTTTGAATATGTTTGACGAGATTACGAATGCTTCCAAAGGGAAACAGATCATCATGTTTCTCGACTATGACGGCACTCTCTCCCCCATTGTTGATGACCCTGATCGTGCTTATATGTCTGATGCGGTATTCATCTAAAAATTAATAAAAACTACAATGAAAATCAATAAATTAATATATATATACATATTTAAAAATTAAAAATCTATTTTTGAATGATTGTAGATGCGCGCGACAGTGAGGAAACTTGCGGGATGCTTTCCGACAGCGATCGTGAGCGGACGATGTAGAGACAAGGTGTACAACTTTGTGAAACTAGCCGAACTGTACTATGCAGGAAGCCATGGGATGGACATTAGAGGTCCATCTAAAGGGTCCAAATACAAGAAAGTGAGTCATTCACAAATACAATGTATTTTTTTTTTTTTTGACTCGTAGGTTTATTATATTGAATGATTTTTTTTTTTCAAGAGCATAATGCAAAACTTTAAAATCAAATAATAGTAGACAATACCCCACCCTGATCGTGGGGTAGGAAAATGATTGTTTTTTTTCCTCATTATTTCTTGGTAATTTTCAGAGTCCTCCGAGTGTTCTTTGCCAACCCGCGAGTGAATATTTGCCCATGATTGATGAGGTGCGTATTTCTTCATGGTTTCTTTTGGATTTAAAAAAAAATTAAAATATGTTTCTGTGGTTTTATTCATGTGAAACAAATGTTGATGTTTTTAGGTGTATGGATTACTCATGGAGAAAACAAAATCGACACCAGGGGCAAAAGTGGAAAACAATAAGTTTTGTTTGTCTGTGCATTTCCGATGCGTTGAAGAGAAGAAATGGAGCGAGTTGGCTGCCCAAGTGAGATCAGTGATCAAAGACTACCCGAAGCTCCGGTTATCCCAAGGAAGGAAGGTTAGATACGTCATTTCACAAAATTCATTTTTAATTTAAATATTGGAAGACAAAAATCTTACTATTGTTTTTGCTAAATTTAAATGCTGTAGGTGTTGGAGATCAGGCCCACAATCAAGTGGGACAAAGGCAAGGCTCTTGAGTTTTTGTTAGAGTCACTTGGTACGTCGTCGTTTTCTATATTTGGTACTTTTTAATAATTTGTAAAGTAGGTAAAAATAAAATAAATAGAATGCAAGTTTAACTGACACGCTTGGTGGGTACCTATTTGTGTTGTAGGTTATGCCAACTGTACAGATGTGTTTCCTATTTACATTGGAGACGATCGCACTGATGAAGATGCCTTCATGGTTAGTTTACGTTCAAGTTGGTTAGTTTTAACAGAATGTATATAGGATAACTAAGGTTTGAAAACCAGCTTGGCTTGTACCGGCTAGGTTGCTTGGGTAATTAGGACCATCCAAATACAACAAAATTGTTTTGTTTTGATCTGTTTAAATCAATTTGTTGACATCCCCACTATTCTTACACTTCTAAAATCTTATTCACACGCTTTTCACTCGATCTCTCTCTATATATCTATGCATACATAGAGATGGGAGGTGTGCGGGAATATTTACAATCTTTTTTAATTCCTTAGTTTGTATTACATTCTTAAAATGATAAAATAGTTCTTAGTATAATTTATGTATGTAACATCATATTTTAATAATTTAAAATTAATAATAAGAGAGTTAAGCAGTCATTAACTCGGACCCATTTGCTTAATTAGATGGTTTAATGGATTTGAGCCATTTGTATATGAGATTTCATAAACACTAAGTGGTGTTTATTTTTGGAACAAATTTAGGTGCTAAAAGAGAGGGGACAAGGTTTTGGCATTCTTGTATCCAAAATTCCAAAGGACACAAGTGCATCTTATTCTTTGCAGGAACCATCCGAGGCAAGTGTTCACAAAGATTATGTTCCATTTTGTTTCTTTTTCTTTAGTTAGAAATACTTATTAATAAAATGTTAACTAAACAATCTTAATAACTAAATTTACGAAAAATGAGACCTAAGAGATTAGTAATAAGTTATATTACACGGTTGTTAATTTGTTAACCTTTTTTTTTTTTTTATAAATTATTGAAATTGACCGAACTGCTCAAATCTGTGTATGATTTTTCAGAAGAACATGATTAACACAAAAGAGCTTCTATCGTATAACATAATTTTTACTTATGTTCGTTGTCGATTAATACAGGTGATGGACTTTTTACAACGACTAGTTGATTGGAAACGGCACTCGTGGTAATGACTTTGAACAAGAGAAGGGTGAAGGGTGACTTAAGTAGATGCATAACCATATGTATATAAGTATGTAGTGACTATAAGTATATTTAATCTTGTCCAAGAAAAATACGAGGGGACAAGACGAAGGATAAAGAAATAGTTAGGGTAGGTTTTGGGTTATGGGTGTTTTCTCTTTGACGTTTGTAACAAACACCCTGCCATAGTGATGAATATTTGTATTTGTTGGATATATTTGATGAAAAAAATATCATGTTTGTGTTCTATGGATTCTGTTAATAGAAAAATGATATAAATGTCAAATCATTTTTATAAATTTTAATAACTAATAACGTTAGCATATTTACCCCCCATCCGTCTTTTTGGTATACCATTTAAGCCAATATTCTGATCGTCTTTTTAAAAGTATGGTTAAATTTTTTGATTACACTTACAGAAAATAAATCATGCATTCACCGATGACTATATAACCCAGAATAAGTCATTTGTAAATAAACCATGATGGATAATATAATTTATATTTTTAGAAGTATGGTTAAATTCTCTGATCACACGTCCAGAATTCTGATCGTCTTTTTAAAAGTATGATTAATTTCTCTGATCACACTTCCAGAAAATAAATCATGCATCCACTGATGATTATAATAAGTCATTTGTAAATAAACCATGATGGGCTTATATAATTTTTTTGTGAATCTGTGTCATGAGTTGATGAATTATTATCTAATGTTAGTGGGGTTCCATATGAATTTGTGATAAAAATTAGAGTGATGTGCATGTGAACAGACATCCGGGTTTTGTTACAGCTAAATTAGAGCTTTGAATAGATGGAAGATTCTTTTGCAGTGCTATGGTGGTGGTTGGGAAATGGGGGGGGGGGGGGGGGGGGTGGTATGTGCTGTGGAGGTGTTACGGTGGTGATGGTGGTGGAGATGGTGGTTGTGGTGAGGGGTGATTGTGGCAGTGTGATGATGGTGGCGGTGCTTGTTTTGGCAGTTGATGGTGGTGGTGTGGTGATGTGGGGGTTAGGATTTTATATTTAAATAAATAATAAGAGCATTTTTGTCATTTCACACCCACTTAACTGAGAAAACTAACCCTCATCCACCATAGGGACTATCCGAGAACGAATTTGCAAAAATTGAGGACTATAGCTGTAATTTTAGAAAGTTAGGAACTAAAGGTGAAAAATGGGCAAACCACAGGGACTATCCGGGCACTTTTCTCTACCTATAAAATAGAATAATTCTGTCTCAATTAAAATACGTATAAGAAATATTAAATGAGAATGTAACACCTATAAAATGGAATAATTCTATCTCAATCAAAATACGTATAAAAGGTTAAATGAGAATATATGTAATGAATGCGGTCCAGGCACATCCCGTAGGTCCGAAGGGATCAAATGTGCAACTAATTTAAAAAAAAAAACTTAATATGAAAGATATATTGGTATTAAATTCATTAGAGCATCTATAATAGTTAGTGTCTTTGACATACGAATGTCAAAAGGGGACCAACACCCAACTATCGACTTTTGGGTCACTATCTCCAAAGAAGTGAACTAGGAAAGGCAGATTTCATAGAGCCTCGCTAATAGTAACTCTGAGGAATGGGTACACAATGGTTACCTCCATGGACGCCCCTCTCTTTGGTGGACGTACATTACTATGACAAACCTCCTTCTGTTTCTTCTTCTTTGATACACCGCTTCATCGTCGGCCTCGCGTGGGTCCCAGACGGATACACAAGTTGGACATGCTCTTATATCAAGCTTCCTCGCCTTTCTGAATTAATTACCAAATTATTAAATAATATGTAAATATTTAAATTGATAAATATGATTATTTGTTTACGGTTACTAATAAATAATTCTAATGGTTAACGTCGTCGAAAATCAATTAACCAGCGAAGCGATTAATGTAACCGAATTATAATAAAAATTTAGGATATAATGAGATTGTAGGTTCAAACGACAAAAAGAAAGATGCAGGTTTGTCATACTTTATTGTCCTTAGGGTACATAGTATGGTATGGGGATGGTCGAATCGAGAAACTCGAGGGTCACATGGGAACATGCCCCCTTCTGTTTGGGGCCGATCAAAAGCTCCAAAATCAAGGAGCACACCATGATTTGTAGAAAATCTGGGCCAAAACAAATAAGAAAATAGCAAGGAATGGGATGGTGGAATCGGGGTCACGTAGGAACATTGTCCCGTCTAAATTGGGGCCACAGGTTCCTACCCTACCTGGAATACCCAATTTGTGCAATGGGAAAAGTCATTGCACTTATTGTTGCCTTTTTTATTATAAGTTATTCCACTACAATAACATGTACTAGTTGTTATTACACTGACCCGTGGCTCTCACTTTGCTACCAAAGTGTAGGCATATGTGTTATAGTGATGTTTTAGGCATATGTGGCCCTTGGTTGCGATAAGATATATGCCTACGTACCCTCTAGTTTATATTCTTGTCCTATATGCCCCTAGATTTACTTTCAAATGATATGCTTATATGCCATGGCTAAAGCTATTAGCTTAATATAAGGAGTTACCCTGCATATCAGTTCACTTTCATATTATAGGCCTATGTATCCCTCAGTTTACTATTATTAGTCATGTTTATCGCTTAGTTTGCTTTCAAAATATGTGCTTATATGCTCTGAGTTTGCTTATCGGATTGTATAAATAGTGACACTAATATGATTATCATGTTGTATTAATTGTGACAATAATAAGTTAATATGATTGCATTGTGCTCGCTATTTTCAAAATTCGATTCGGATTCGAAAAATTCAAAATTCGACTCGATTTGAATTCAATTATCGAGGTTCGAATTCGAGTTGATTCATGTTTGAGTCCAGTAATCGAATACGAATTTATGATTTTCAATTCGATTCGATTTGAAATTCGAATTCAATTTATATATAATTTTTTAATATATATATATACACACACACATATGACTTCTAAATTTGGGCTAAAGTACGAATTACATCCTTAAGTGATAAGTTCATAACATTACCAAACCTAATGAAAAATAGCTCACACTACTTATTTCTAAATATTTACCTGACTTATATCGGTACGAGTAACCAACCTATCTTCTAAATTTTGGTGTTTTAACATATTGATAGTTAATTAATTTTGCAGATTATTATATTTTATGTTAAATATAATTTGTTTATAGTAGTTTTAAAAAGTGAAAGTAAATTAATTTATTGTTTAGGGTGAATTTGAATTAAAACGAATTTATTCAAATTCGGTTCGAATTCGAGTTCCAAATACAAATCGAATCGAATACGAATTCAGGTAAAAAAATAAAAAATTGATTCGATTAATTCGAAAATTCGTTATTCGATTCGATGAATACCCCTACTCACTAAGAGCATGAGCAATAAGGGTGTTTTTGTTATATGTTTTTTTTTAACAGTAAACTTCATTAGAAAACGGGCGCGCCCTCGAAACAAGGGCCGCCAAAAAAACAATTACATCATATACATTGGGTTACGAACCCATTCTTTCCAACCAATATCAGAAAATCTAGACCTACCTTTTAACCACAAAAAAGACCAAGACTTAATCCATGCGACCACGTCTACAACCCTCGGGTTAGACCCTCGGAAAACTTTGTCGTTTCGAGCTTTCCATATCGCCCAATAGGTAATTATTACCACCCCTCTAACCACTTTTTTAGCCCACTTACCTCCTGAAACTTGGTCATGGTAGCTCAGCACGTCCTTAAATTCGAAAGCCATTAAAGGCATAATATTACACCATCGCCCCACTGCAGACCAAACTCCAAACGAAAAACCGCATCTTGTGAATAGATGCATGACATCCTCATCCCCAAAGTCGCATAAACAACACGAACCATCTTGAATGTCTATCCGCCTTCTAATAAGGGTCTCTTTGGTAGGAATCCGATCCATTTCAGCTCTCCAAATAAAAATATTAATTTTTATCGGAATCCAAGATTCCCAATGCATAAGTTGCTCACGACCGATCTCTTCATCTCGCATCAAAAGCTTCACCGCCGCCACTGAGAAAACATCCTTGACATCCTCACCCCAATACCAAATATCTTTGGAATCTGTTAACAAAACATTATTGAGAAGAAAAGTAACGTCTTGCATCTCGGAAATCTCCTCAACTGTTGAGATTCCTCTTTTCCAATTTGCACTTAATCTCGTATTGCCATCCATCACCTGAAGTCTTTTCGCAACCGTACAACTTTTATGACGCTCCAAGTTATAAAGTCTAGGCCACCTGTTTTTTAATACTGACTCCCCAACCCAAAGATCCGTCCAAAAATTAACCGATAAACCATTCCCAATCTTCGCCCTAATAAACGAATTGAAACTTTTCCCCTTAAAAGACCGTATAGCCAACACCTTAACAATAGAATTCCAGCAACCGTTAAAGCGACGATTCAGAGGCAGAAAATCCCATCTACCTGTAACACCTAGAAAATTCACGTCCTATAAAGTGTTGACACGTGTTATATGTTTAAACGTGTGAAAGAATATTATAGAAGGACTAAAGTTGACAATCATGGAAAGTATGTGGATATACGTATTCTAAATGTCAACAGTGAATATATATAGTGTATATTAACCCTACAAGAGGCTCATACCTTCAAACGAATAAATCATGGATCATACGGAACTAAAAGTGAGAGATTACAAACTACAGGGGCTAAATGTGTCAACATGTTTAAGTTATACCTCTGAGTGACCTTTTGACAAACTCGAAGCTTTGTAACGGTAAATTATGCTCACTAGAATGCACGATTAAAATTTCGTAAAGTTTCGTTATCGTATGAGAAAGTTATGATCAAATTCGTGTGCGAAGGGTTAAAGCGTAAACATTGAAAGTTAGGACTTCTCGGGTAACAATAAAGTTAACCGGGGACTTAACAAAGTGGGTATATGTTTTAAAGCCCTTATAGGTCAATTATGAGGGTTCATAATGCAAGAAACAAGTGCCTAATCGAATTTTGAAGAGCCAAGGATTAAATAGCAAAATATCTAAAAATCAGATTTGGTCAGATGAGGCCTAGCGCGACGCGAGGAGGGCTTAGCGTCGCGCGAGGGGTGCCCAGCTCCGACTTCTTTGAGTTTTTTCCTGCTGAGTGCAATCTGATTAATTTTATCCGATTTTTCACATCTCTCTTGACCCCTAGACACCCCCTAAGCACTAGGAACAAGTGTTGATCAATTGTGGTGGGTTGTAGACTCATGTGTCAAAGATTTGTGGTGGATTAAACACTATATAAAGGCCATGATATGCACCAATGTTCTTCACACCTTCCTCTTGCAATCTGATCATTTCTGGAGCTCCAAGACACTCTCAAGTGATCACTAATCAAGCTTAGGACTATTGTAAGTTTGCCAATCCTTCTTTAATAATGTTTAGCTTAGTTATTTAGCTAAAAGTCAAACCGTCGTAATTACGGTTTGACTTTGAGATTAGTCAACAATGTCTCAGTCATATCTCGAATTAAAAGTAGTTATAAGTTGGTAATTATGTGGGTAATAAACCCTCAAAAGGGTTCCCCCTGATTACCACTCTAACCAGGTCAATAGTCGGGTCAAACTTGCTAAGAAAAAGTCAACATGATACTTAAATTACAATTTATGCATAATTAGCAATGTAGATCATATACAACCTGTTTGATCATTGTTATAACTTAGTAATAAGTGTAAGAACATGTCTAAACATGTTCAACCCGACAATTTCCTGTTTAGACCCGGTTCGGAACCGAAAGTCGCATAGTTTGACTTATACTTTGACTTTCAGTTCTGACCCGTTATGGTATGTTTTGGAAATTCCTTAGAGCTTTATTTGGACCAGGTTACATGCTAGTATAACCCTCTGTGATTATACACCATGGTTCATTAGTTAACCGATTAATACGCATGATTCCGTTAATTGCTCATATGTTGACCGTTATGCCCTTATTACCTTAAACCGTGATTTTTGGAAATGTAAAAGAGTAGAAACTTTAATTACTGATATATAAACTTGCATACAAAATTTGACATCAGTTTGAGGTGTAGGTTAAGAGTTATGCTCGTTAGCGTAAAATTAAAGCTTTATGTTAACTAAACGGCGTATTTAGCATATAGCCTACTTAAACATACTTTTTGATATCAAAATCTTTACCCACTGATGTGATATATTATTTTGTGATTTTTAAAGATTTTTAATTAATTTTAGGCTGAGCATAACTTATAGTCGTAGGCTTAATCCGGTAATTGTCGGTTTTGCCCTTACGGGCCATAAAATGAGTTTTACATATCTAAATGACTCCAAACCTTTTGCAACTGATAACATATGATAAATAAATTATTTTAAGCCTTCTGGAAATATAAAAATATCAGATTTAAGTATCGAACCCGGAAATGGCCTTTAATCGCCTTTTTAAGCGTTTTTAACGCATAGTATGTGCTAAAACTATATTGAACATACCCGGGTTGATACCTACTGATATTTTAGGCAAATTATAATATTTTAACAGTAAGCAAAGGTTGATAAACTCAGACTTCAGTTTTGAGCTTTTCGGCTTAAGTGAAATTACCAAAATACCCCTACGGGGCATAGTTTGGTTATAATTGACAAATTTCACTTATATACTTTAACCTACTAATATAACTTAGAAAATTGAGTATATTTGCTGGTTACATAAGGCCTGTAACTCAGGTTGATACTTAAACTCTTTTACAACCTTTAAAATGACCAAACTACCCCTACGGGGCATAGTTTGTGATTAAACTCATTTCGGGCATAATAAAAGACATCTTACTGATGTCACAACATATATGAAGCATAATTAACTTAGGAAACCTGTCTATAGCTCTCATGAATACCCGTCACGCTTATTACGCGTACGGTTCGGTTTATGTAACAAGTTTACATAAATTAGCCGAAACGGGTCAAACCTTATCGGTTTCATCTCAAAATCCAGAATGTGTATGAAATACCCATATTAAACAAGTCTCTGAACTTGTCGGGTCTAAATCACATTCTATCCGGTCTTCGCTTAATTATGCGTACGAACCGTGTCTTTGAAACTAACTGGTCTAAGCTTAAGCTTAACTAAAGACCCGTTAGGATTCTAATAGGTTATTATAAACCTTCGTTCCAGATTAGGAGAACCAGTAAAAGCTACTTGCAATTTTCTTATTGTGATTTATACATTGCTCAGGTAAATACTTTTAACTTATTTTCCCTATACGGGCTTGGGTTACGGTATATAGCATACCGCTTGATCGGGCATCAAATCCTCCACCATTGGGTGGGTAATTGAATAATTTGACCGGCTCGTTTAAAAAGTCTTGTTACTTAAAGCCTTTGGGGGGTTAATGACCATGTCCCGGATATCCTTGGCATCATTTTACGAAATGGCCACGACTTAAGCGCGGGGTGTAGGCGTACACCCGTCAGCGCACAAAAGAATAATGTGGTGTGTCTATTAATCTTTAACCCAGACAAGATCCGGGCTACTGAACGCACAAGGAACATGTAATTCGTTCACAAGATTATAATATTAAATAATTCTCCCAAGTTAAAAAGATTAATCTTGCCTCTGTGCATTTTAATCAAATTATAAAACCTTTATGCCATGTGCATCCAAACCAATTTTAAATCATTTTCCAAAATGAGTCAGTTGATTGTATTTACCAGTGTAAACTGACGTATTTTCCCAAAAAGACTAAATGCAGGTACTAAACGTAATTGGCTGGATTGTCTCCTTAGCATCAATAAAGAGTCTCGCAAGCTTAAGATGCCTGAAGTCTGTTGAACTATTGTTTCCATTTTATTTTCGATCCATCTGTGGATAAACTTCCGAATATTGTGACAATTGATATTACAATATAAAATTCGGTTGTATTATATCTTTTAAATTGCTTCCGCTGTGCATATTAAATATTGTGTTGTTTGACTATTATGTTGCCAACCACGTCACGATACTCCCTCACCGGGCTCACCGGTGACACGTGGAAATCGGGGTGTGACAAGTTGGTATTAGAGCCAACATTGAGTGAATTAAACACTAGCCCTTAGTGTTTAATCTCAATGACACAGTAGCACATTCCTTGACCTTCTGAGTCTAGACTTAACTTAGGAATATTATCAATCCTAATCTAGAAATTTTTACTTCCAAATTGTTATTGAATACGTCGCCAAGCGAAAAAGCCGTAATAGGAGTTCTCCACACCCGGAGCCCTGAGATGCTGAGCTTCGTACCGCGGCTAGAATGAAACGAGCATCCAAGGAGAAAGCATTCAGAAATAAAATGAAGAAGAAACTCCTTTTACTGAAGATCGTTTCCTTATTAATCCTTATAAGGACATAATTATCTTTCAGTCCCTACGAGGACAACATTATTCCTTTCAAGTCCCGCTTAGGGCAACTTTATACTTTTATTTTTATATAGTGGAATGATTAAGTTTAAACTTTCATTCTAAACAAGAAATATTTAATAAATGGAAAATAATATCTCCTTTTTGCAAGATCTACCATTATAATAAAATGGCAAAATCTAAAAGGACAAGACCTAGCTTCGGGTCATATTAAGACCGGCCAAGATGGCAGTTCCTCAATGTAGATTCAGATCCTTATTAACACTTCAATTTAGAAATTGCTCTGCGTTAATTATTATAAAGAATCTTAAGAGTGAAACCTAGCCTGAGTGTCATTATAAAGACCTGGCCAAGATGGTAAGACCTGTTTAAAAGATTCGAATCCCTGTTAACATCTGAAAACGTGTTAACGCTCCTGGCATACGTGATTCGTTAAAAATCACACACGTCATTTTTATATAGGATTCTTCAAAAGATTCCTAACCCAGTTTAATGATCTCTGAATTCTGGGTTTACATCATTAATTAAGATGATCATATTTTAACCATACGTGGTAACATAATGCCTACGGGCCCTGCTCATTTCCATATGAGCCAAAAGACAGTGGTAGCAATGACTCCCTGTCAGATAAAGGTAATGAACTAGGTTCAAACCTCAAATGCTTTGATTCTCTGAAATCCTAGCATATAATTTATAATTGTCCTTGTGACTAGGCCTATTGTGCCAATATACTTTCATGCTTTGATTCTCTGAAATCATAGCTTAAAATTTATAAATGTCCTTGTGACTAGGCCTATTGTGCCAATATACTTTCATGCTTTGATTCTCTAAAATACTAGCATATAATTTATAATTGTCCTTGTGACTAGGCCTATTGTGCCAATATACTTTCATGCTTTGATTCTCTGAAATCATAGCTTAAAATTTATAAATGTCCTTGTGACTAGGCCTATTGTGCCAATATACTTTCATGCTTTGATTCTCTGAAATCATAGCTTAAAATTTATAAATGTCCTTGTGACTAGGCCTATTGTGCCAATATACTTTCATGCTTTGATTCTCTGAAATCATAAGCTTATAATTTATAGATGTCCATGTGACCAGGCCATTGGGTGCCACTAATAAAACTGTTAATGTTTTATAATTAGGATAAATTATAATAGAAATCCTAAACCTATATGATTAATAAATTAACCAAATATGGTCTCTGTTTACCATGGTTAATGAATTTCCCTAAGGGGCAATTCCGTAATAAACATCCCTTAGAAGGGAAGTACCTACGGGCTATAGTTAATGTCCTCTGAGACTAAAGACAGTGGTAGCCTACAGCTCCCTGTCAGGAAAAGGTAATGAACTTTGATTCAAACCTTAAAGCCACGATTCTCTAAAATCATGGCTTATAAATTTAACTTGTCTACGCGACTAGGCCATTTGTGCTATTATTAACTTATGAATTAGGATTTATGATAAAAATCCTGAATAAAATAAATATTCTTCCTTCCCTGTCAGTATACATTTTAAAAAGGGAATCTTAAAGGTGAAATCTAGCCTACGCGGCCAAGATAGGTGAAACCTACTCAAGGGATTCAGATCCTTGTTAACACCTAAGAACGTGTTAGCACTCTTGACAAATGTGATTCGAGAAAATCACAACAGTCATCCTTATATTGGATTCTTCCAATTCCCTTATCTAACCTAGTGATTTAGGAATCATGGCTTATATCATCCTATAAGATGATCATATTTTGAACATCCGTTAGTGATGAAGTGCCTACGGACTAAACTTGTTGTCCGATAAGACAACGACAGTGATGGTCTTTGACCTCCTGCCTAAAATATTGGACTATGTCCAAACATAATAGTCTATATGATCAATGCGATCATGACTAATATCATTTAATACGATGATAATATTATTTAACATCCTTTAGTGATGTTTTGCCTACGGGCTATAATATATTGTCCATATGAGACATTGACATTGTTATCTTTATGATTCCTTGTCTGAGGTGGTGAGCTATGCTCAAGCCAAAATAGTCAATATGATTAATGCAATCATGACTTATATCTTCTAATAGGATGAACCTATTATAAACATCCATTAGTGATGTTTCTCCTATAGGCCATATTATATTGTCCATGTGTGACAAAGACATTGTGATCCTTACGATTCCCTGTCCAATGTAGTGAGCTATGCTCAAGCCTAATAGTCTATATGATCAATGTGATCATGACAAAAACCATCAATACGATGATTAAAAATTTTAACATCCTTAATGATGTTTTGCCTAAGGGCTATATTATATTGTCCAATTGAGACAAGGCAATTGTAATCTTTTGTGATTCTTTGCCCAAGGGGGTGAGCTATACTCAAATCCCATAGTCTATACTATCATTACGATCCTGACTAGTATCATCAGTATGATGATCACAATATTTGTTAGGACCGGTTTGACTCCGAAACGATTGCTAAACGAACGTGAAACGTGCGGAATCCGTACACGAACGCGACCGAAACACACAAGACGTAATATAAACGTGATTCTATTAATAAATCTGAAACGTACAAAGAACCTTGAATCACTTGGAGTACTTTCTCTCTCTAGACTCTCTCTCTAGAATCTAAGCTCTCCAAATGTCAAATGTGCAAAAGTCTTAAAATGATTTAGCTTGAACTCTATTTATAGTGATGAGGTTTAGCTTGAAAATGTCATGACCATTTCAAGGGAAACCTTAGATTTAGCTTGAAATGAACATGTGTTCAGTTCAAGGGAAACCTTCACTATTAGATTTAGCTTGAAACTGTCAAGTAACATTTTCAAGGAAAATCACCACTTTCAAGCTAAATTACGTTAAACATACTATTTCATGATACAAGACGAAGTCAATAGACATAGTGCACTAACAGACTCCCCCTTGGATATTGACGAAGTCTTCAATGACTATTCTTGCAATATGACACATCTTCAGTCTTGATCATTCTGCCTTCTCTTTCAAGTTGTAACATTGTACGCATCCATCACTCTCTTCTTCTATCAGCTTCAGGCTCCCCCTTTCATCAAGCTTCCGTGCTTTGGGATCGACACTTAGCTTTCTATCTACAAGCTTCTCTTTGTTTCAAACTTGTCTTCAGACTCCCCCTTAGACTCTGCTTTCGGGATCGTAGTCTGGACTATCATCTGCAATTTCTCAAACATTTATGAGTAACAACATTTTGAATTCTCAATCAAATTCTCTAATTCACTCCCCCTATCAACAAACTTCATAGATTTAGCAGTATTAAAGAATCCAACTCCCTCACAGTTAATCATCCAAGTTCAAGTTAATGACCTTGGAGATATCACAAACTGTTTTTGAATTTTTTTTTATTTTAATTCAAGTTTCAATTTAATGAACTTGTTTTATTTTCAGAAACACAATCAGCTTACTTAGATTTTGAAACTCAGCACTCAGACATCAGTTGTCGAAAATAAAGCAGAAATCAAAATCTTTTTGTATTTTCTGAAAATATAAAGCAATAAAGAAATATGTACAAACATATTTACAGACAATATTTTTGTTTGAGTATGCGTCAGAGGATCATATCAGTTTTTGACAAGTCACAAGTACCATTGAGCTTAAAATCACATTATGCATTAAACAATTCACTTAGATTGTCGATATACTTGTCCACTTAAATTTTCACACAAATTTCAACTGATTCAGGATACGAATTAGATGTCTTATGAACTTAAACCCATTCATGTGTCCCACCTCTTGAATATACTCCCGTATCCAGAATCCCAATAATCAGTCTTACAGGTGAGTATACTACAATGATATCTGTATATAAATTAGGTATGCGAGGGCCGAGGGATCTCAGGTCGATACTTCCGTATACGCAGAGAGATATCAGCTTCGACTTTATGGTATGTCCCCTTTAGAGGATCTTTTTGCTTACAACAGCAGCGACTATCAATTTTATTGTTTCATCAGCATGCTGAGGGTTTAATGCTATGTTTCAAGCATTGCAGAAAGTATTATCCAAGGACTAGGTCAGAACTACCGTTCAGCAGAAGTCCCGGAATAATACCCCAGACATCATTGAGTATAAAAACCTAGTATATCAGATTATGAGACCTTTCAAACGAGATTTCAGGGGTTACCTATATATCCAAGTAGTGTTCCCCACGAAATAAGCAAGCGTTTGAATTTAGGTTTATATCCCGAAAAAGTTTACTAAGTGTATAAAAAACTACCGACACATCCACGGTGAGATCGTTTAACACATTTAAACTTTCCATTTCTTTAGCGTACTGTACCTGTCTACTGATGTACTATCATTTCCTCTTTTTACGCAAAAACTCAAATTTTTGAATTTTATCATGTTTTTGGCTTTTTCAAATTTTCAAATGTTTTTGTATTTTCTAACAATATTACTCCCCCTAAAATGCAAAACCATATAAAGAAAATTTGACAACCAACACTGATAGCTTTGTCTCGCCATCCATTTTCTGCTAAAAGTGTACTGATTTGCAGAAAATCTAACATACCCCCATGATTTACAACACATTGATCTTAACAGTTTGAAAACCGTTTTTCAATCTGATGAAAGTAATCATGTTTGTTCAGCCGTGAGGGTTTCGGCATATTCAATCAACACATATTTTTGTATATTTTTTTTAATATTTGACAAAAATTAAAAACAAACATATTTTTGGTTTTTCAAATTTTTCAATTTTTAGGGTTTTTTTGAAAATATTGTTTATTTATTTACAGAAAACATATAAACTTCCTGTTTCAACCAACACAGGATCCAGCAGCCTCCTCTCCTTGTTGTTGTGCCAGGCTGCTCCAAGTTCCAATCTCACAATCTTCAGATTTATTGAGCACCTGCACATTCAGACTACTTGATTACTTGAACAATTTAGCCCAGGTCTGTTGAACCTTAGGCATTTCAACACAATAATTTTCATTCAATGCTGGAAATTCTTTGTCATTTTTCACAAAAACTTTCTCAATTTTAATTTCAACTTTCTCATCTTTTACCAAATCAACATGTTTCTTAACACTCCATGTTTGACCTTTTGGTGTTCCTCGTTTGTAAAAATGTGAAACTTTTTGAACATTTTGATTTTGAACAACAACTCTTGGTTTCCAAAACTCTTGAGGTTTTGTCATATCAACTGTGGTTTTCCAACTCTGTGTTGTTCTGAATATGGGTGTGTGAGAATTCCAGGTCTGTCTTGAATCGAACCTATTCTGGTTTGATTTCCAATTTTGATTTGAAGCAAACTTATTTGTATTGAACCTCCAAGTTTGTTTCGAATCAAATTTGGTTGACCTTTGTCTCACATTCTCAGATTTTTGTTTTTCAGCATCAAACTTCTTTTTGTCAACATCCACAGGTTTTAGATTAGGACACTTGCGTGCAAGATGTCCTTTTTGATCACATTTGAAACATGTTCTCATGGACACATCTTTGACCTGTGGTTGTTGCTTTTTCTTTTTAGCAAAGAACTCATCATTAGACTGTCTCATTTTGAGTTCTTTTTCTTTTTCTAAACTGCCTCCTTGAACAAAACTCATTTTTGCCTGAAAATTTGGCATTTCATTTTTGTTTCGATTCTGTTTCTTCTTATAACCCAACCCAGCCTTCATGTTCTTCTTTTTGAAACCAGGTTTGGTATACGAACCTCTATGATTCTTACCAACAAACTTTGAAATCTCAGACTTCTCAATCTCAACCATTTTGAAAACTTTATCAACCTTTTCTGGAATCACATTCTGAATCGGGAATACAACATCTAAGAACAATTTGTTCGATCCAATCATGGTATAAACCAATCCTTTTGAATCATCATTCAAATTTTCCTCGGATTTTGTGTTTTTCAGATAACCATCATGAAGATTTCCTTCATCTTCATCCTGTGATTCAGATTTACCTGTATCAACTGACTCTTCTTTCAACACACTTTCAACGACTTTACCTACCACCTCTGAATCATGAGACTCATCAGATTTGGAATAGGTTATGTCAATGTTGTCTGGCAATTGATCTACCATGTTGAAAGCTTTTACGACCTTTTCCTCATCATAAAATGCAAATTTTCCCGGTGGTGGAACTTGATGAAACTCTGAGCCAATGCCTTTCTTATTCTGCTCAGACTCACCATCACCCGGTTTTATATTGAAAATTTGTTTAAGCACATATGACGACACGTGGTAACTCTTTAACTTGTTATCCTGTTCTAAATCAGCAATCTGTCGCTTTAACTTAGCAACATCTTCAATATAGGAATTAACAACATCTTGTTTTATCGCATACATTCGTTTAAGTTCTTTGGTTGTTTCAGACATATAATTCATTCTTGATTGAGCATATTTCATTTCGTCTTTCACTTTTTCATATGACTCTTTTGTAATGTGATATGATAATTTCATTGAGTCATATTCCTTTTTCATTTCTTGACAAGCAATTTCTTTTTGTTCACATTCATTTGTCATTTTCAAAACATTTTCCTTCAAAACTTCATTTTCTTTCTCTAATTTGTTACATTTTTCTGAAAGTTTCTCATCATTTTCTTTAAACACTTTTTCTTTTTCTAGCATTTCTTTGCATTTTTCTTTGAAAATCTTTTCAATTTTTGTGAACTCAAGATCTCTTGTTTTAAATTGCTCATCTTTTTCAGTACAAGCTCTGCACGGTTCTATGCATTTCTTGCACTGATCAATCAGTTTCAAGTTTTTAGAATCAGAATTTACCTCAGTGATTGGCACTTTGGTGTTTTCAGCAACCTCTGTCTGCTCATCAACATCCTGCTTTTCTTCAACACCGACTTCATCACCAGCATTATCAGCTTCCTCATTCTCATTCTTTTCTTCTTTTTCTTCTTTCTTCACCTCTTCATTCACAACAACTTCTTCACTTTTGATTTCTTTCACAACTTCAACTTCAATAGTTTCTGTTTTAACTTCTTTAGCATCTTTCTTCATATTGTTCACCATTTCTTCAACATTCTTCTTCATCCTCTCCTCATCCCTTTTTCTCAGACACGATAACATGGCATATCTGATCTCTTTTTCATACCTCTTAACGTATGTGTCATCTTTCATCACATTTCTATAGTATTCAGCTCTCAACGGGACCTTGAGAAGAACATCATCGAAGATTATGTCTTTCTTGGGAACAACCGGTTCTCCTTCTCTGTTATAATAGCATTCTCTCTTTTTATCCCATCTTTTGCTACCGACAGCCATCTCATACTTCTCCTGCATATCATCCATTCTGTTGTAGACCACATTTCTTTCTCTGTAAGTCTTCTCACTTAAGATCTCTTCTCGAGTTTTCTCTTTGATCTCAACTTTTTATTCATGAACTTCAGCAGTGTCTTTGTCTTTGTTTTCATCTTGAACCTCAGCAATAAAAACAAATTTTCTTTCTTCTGTCATTGTTGGGATTGAACCCTATCAGAGGAACAGATAATTAAAGCCAAAACTGGATCAGAGCAGTGGACCCAGAATAAGCAGACGTTTACAGATAGTTAATGCAAATCTTTCCCCTTGAAAGTGGCTTTGTATCTGCTGACCTCCTATCTACTGATCTTACCAAGTGCTGATCCACAACTGCTGCCTTGCATCTACTGCTAAATGTTAAAAGACTGATGGAAGACCAAAGCTCTACTGACTCAATCTTCTGCTTTGGGTCAAGTACTGCTGATCCGGACAAGCACTGCTGGATTCACAGCAGTGGAAGGATGCAGCAGCTGTTTAAGTATCTTTCATGTAATAGATTGTAATAGCAGTAGTTACTACATCAGTGTTTGTATAGATCAGAGGTTAGAGTTTGTTAGGAGGTTAGATGTCACTTTCATGGTGACGTCAGCTAAGATGCTCAGTGGTTTGCAAGTGCTTATAAATAGTTCAGTACTTTGTACTGTTCTATTAGCTCTTTCACCACATCGTCTTCTTTGCACGAACAAACTACTGAGCTCTGGCTGAGGGGGAGTTTGCATTATTACATCAATCATTGTAATCGTTGTTGAAACAAATTCAATCATTCGGTTCATTGTGTAAAGATGTTTGATTAAAAGTATTACTCCTGTTTGATTGTATGCAAAGTTTGTTTTCATCTTAATTCCGCTGCACAACTCTTTCATTTCCATCTTAATTTCAAACAAAAATACAATAAAAAAGAAACTCAGATCCAACAATTGGTATCAGAGCTTGGACAGTCAAATTTGATTTAACAATCATTTTGACGTAAATAGTTCAGCTCATAACAGTTGAAACTGATCGTTTGTTCGTCCGTTGAAAAACAGAGCAAGGATTAATCACCATTAAAGTTGATTTCTCAGTGTCTGTAAAACAACAAGAATGACGTCACAATCTCAGGATGATAAAAACAACATCGACTCGCTTTTTAAACCACCTATGCTAAAAAGAAATGAGTACAACATCTGGCAGAGGAGGATGGGTCACATCCTCGCTCAACAAAGCACAGGTTGTTGGAGGTCTGTCATTTATGGTCCCCATGTTCCTTCAGTGCCAAGCGCTGAAGATGCTAAAAAGTTCGTTCCAAAACCAATTGAAAATTATACCGAAACCGACTTTCAAAAGATCGAACTAGATGCTAAAGCTTTTAGCATCATAGCATCAGCGCTGCCCAATGAGATATATGCTGGACTGTTACACTGTAACAGTGCAAAAGAGTTATGGGACGCACTTAAGGAACAGTTTGGTGGAACTGAAGAAGTCATAGAAAGCAATAGGGAAATCCTGAACCAACAGTATGAAACATTTTGCTACATTAAAGGTGAATCACTAACGCAACAATTTGAGCGTTTTAGTTGTCTCATCAGTGAACTGAGGCTTGTTAACACCACATTTACAAACTCAACTCAAAATAGCAAGTTCCTCAGGTCACTGCCAGAAAAATGGGATACTATAGCTTTTGTCACCCGAAATTCATCTGAATTCAAGGATCTGACCTTGACCCAACTCCATGGTCGACTCCTGACCTTTGAAAGGGAGTTGAACCAGAAAAGGAGGTTACAAGAGTCAGGAAAAGTTACCGATGATTACACTTTCGGTAATACTGCTCTTCTGGGTCAAGAAGAATCTGGGAGCAGTGGTAAGGATCAGGGTTATGATCACTTCATTGACATAACTGCTGGTGCAAATTTTAACAACCCTGATCCTCACTCTGCAAGTTATGCATTCACTGCTAACGAAAACCAGATGTCAGACAATTTAAGTTTTGAACTCAATGATTTACAACATTTTGATCCCACTGATTTAGAAGAAATGGACATCCTGCACCAACTGGCTTTGCTAAGTGTTAGAACTAGCAAGTTCTACAAAAGAACAGGGAGAAAATTCCCCGGTTTGCATGGGAATCTAAGGGTTGGGTTGGATAAATCGAAAATCAAGTGTTACAAGTGTAATAGGTTGGGACATTTCGCTAGGGAATGTAGGAGTCAAACCACTGGTCCCATAATTACTCATCCTAGCTCAAATCCTCGACCTCAAAACCAAAACACTGTGCACTATGCCCAATATGCCCCAGCAGCTCAAGTGAACACTGCTCATTATGCTGCTGCCCCTGTGCCAGTACATTATGTCCAAACTACTGTTCCACAAATCCAATATGTTCAAACCCCTGCTCCACAGGTACAAGTGCAACCTGTTGCACCTCAAACCACTGCTCCAGCAGCAGCACAACCAGATCAACAAAGTTTTTTCACTCAAGGGTTTGTTGACTGGAGTAGTATGCCTGATGATCTTTGTGATGAAAATTTTGCACTCTATGCTTCTAATGATTCTTCACATGATGAGTTTTGTTTGATGGCACTAGAGTCAATACAGGAGGGGGTTGAAGCTGAGGAGGAACAGCAGTGCTTTGAAACAGTGGAAGAGGTGATTGAAGCAGTGGTTACTGCAGTGGCTGATGAAATACTGTTGGGAGAAAGTTCAGGTACCCTGATTGAACCAATGACAGATCCATGGTCCATAGAGGACAAAGAAGAAGAGAAAGAAGAAAAGGCTGGTGAAAAGAAGGTAAAAGCTGATGATGATGAAGATCATCAATGTGATTGTGCAATGATGGCAGCTGCCAAGGTATCTCCTCAAGTTCTTGAAAAACTGTGTTCTGACAATTGCATAATTGCTTTTGCTAACATCAAAGAGGTGAATGAAAACCTTCGCGATAAAATCTTGTCTGATGAGGTCAAATTTGAAAGGTCTTTAAAAGAACTTAAAAACAAATTGACTCAAAAGGAAAAAGAAATCAGTTGTCTTAAAGAAGAGCAAAGCATCACCAAAACCCAACTTCAAACTATGGTAGAGAAATACCAAAGTTGCAAAAAGGAGTTGGAATCCACCCAGATTACTTGTGAAAGATGGGTGGAATCCTGCAGAGGATATGAGGTGATGCTTGCTAAACAGATTGAAAGTAATGTGAAGTTTGGGGTTGGGTATAGAAAATATGATGATGAACACATTGCTTGTGAAAAATCTGTTCAAAACACTGATGTAACCACTGAGTTCATCCCCACAAACAAGAATGGCCAAGAAGTGAAAATCACTGACAAACTTGGTAACAAAATCACACTTGGCAGAACAAGGAGTTCCTCAACTTTTGAAGAACTTGAAAAATATCAGTTTAAACCTACCTGGTCTGACGAGTGTGATATTCTTGAAAATTTCAAGCCAATGGACTTTACATCAACTGATGGTGTTAAAGCTCCAAAAGCTAAAGTCATACCTCTCAAGGACATCCCAGCAGTGGTTAAAACCTCTGCTGTAAAGGAGTCTGAAAAGAGAAAGAAGAGAGAAAAAATTGACAACTTGTTTTGTGAATTCTGTGAAAAAAGGAATCATCTAACAAAAGACTGTTTCCACTTGAAAGCTTATGATTTAAACAAGACAAGTGTCATTGTTTCAGCAGAAAGCTGCATTGTCTGTGGTAAAACAAACCACAAAACTCAAGCATGTGTGTACCTCAAAAACTTTGATGTGAAAAAGAATGAGTACATAGCTAAAACATCCTTGAGTCCATCATCATCATCCACATCATCTGTCAAGTTCACCAAGAAACAACCACTGTTTGTGCCAGTTCAAACAGCTGTTACAAAACAGCTGAACCAAACATCTATCAAAAGAGATGTTCAGGTTACTGATGCACCCCCTGCCAATCAGTTCAGAAAAGGCAGAGAAAAACAGTCTTACCAAAGGATTCCACACGTTTATGAGGCCTACAAAAGGCCCTCTAAACCCAAAGTGAACAAACATCCTTTTGGTTACCAGCAGATGATTGGTCAGGACCTACAACAGTGGTTAAAGAAGAACTGTCCTAAAATAGTTCAAACCCCTGACCTAACAACTGTCCATTATTCTGTCTCCATCCCAGACACTGTTGAGACCCCATCCAAAGCCTTGTTGGCTTTGGAGACCTTAATGAACTAATCCTTTTACTTCATGTACAGGGAGCTTCTACATGCTTTGATAGCCTTTGGTATGTAGATAGTGGAGGCTCCAGGCACATGACAGGATGTAAAGCCCTCCTCAAAGACTTTAAAATCCATGGTGGGGGTGATATATCCTTTGGGAATAATAGTAAAGGAAAAGTTCTGGGGTCGGGAACAGTGGAGTCTGGAAAAGTAAAATTTGAAAATGTCAATCTAATAGACAATCTAAAATTCAACCTTCTGAGTGTGTCCCAAATGAGTGACAAGGGTTTTGGGTCATTCTTCACAAAAGATTGTTGTAGGATTGTTGGACCAGAAATGGTCAAAAATATTGAAGCAATAATCAAAACTGGTCAAACTAAACTTGTTGCTCAAAGAAGTGGCAATGTTTATGTTGTTGACATGTCAAAAGAGTGTCCCAGAGCTGATGCCTGTCTGTTCTCAGCTGCCTCTAACAAAGAGACAGAACTTTGGCACAGAAGGCTGGGACACACAAATCTTAAGACAATCACAGAAATTTCAAAAAATGGTTTGGTGAGAGGCCTACCACAAAAATTGTTTTCATGTCCTGAACATTGCATTTCCTGTTTAAAAGGAAAACAGCATAAAAGTTCTTACAAGTCCATTGAAGAGTCCAAAACAACCCAGTGTTTGCAAATGCTACACATGGATTTGTTTGGCCCAGTTCAAGTCATGAGCCTCAAAAAGAAAAAAATATTGTTTGGTTATTGTTGATGACTTTTCTAGGTTCACATGGACTTTCTTTTTGCACTCAAAAGATGAAACTGCAGGCATTTTGCAAGACTTTGTAACACAGGTTGAAAAGCAATTTGACCTTCCAGTGAAAAGCTTCAGGAGTGACAATGGCACAGAATTCAAAAATAGGGAGTTGGATGCCTTCTGTGTGAAGAAAGGGATTGTAAGGCAGTACAGCATCCCAAGAACTCCAGAGCAGAATGGGGTAGTGGAAAGGAAAAACAGAACTCTGATTGAGGCTGCCAGAACCATGCTTGCAGATTCAGGTTTGCCATTAACTTTCTGGGCAGAAGCAGTAAACACTGCTTGCTATGTTCAGAACAGAGTTTTAATAAACCCCAGGCACAAAAAGACTGCCTATGAAATTCTGTATAAAATTAAACCACTGATCTCATATTTCAAAGTGTTTGGCTGCCCATGCTTTATTTTGAACTTAAAAGATTCCATTTCAAAATTTGCAGCCAAAATTGATTGTGGTTATCATCTGGGATACTCATCCACTGCCAAGGCCTACAAAGTGTTCAACACACGGACCAAGGCAGTGGAGGAGACTTTGAATGTTAAGTTCAATGAACTCTCTTCAATGAAAATCCCAGCAAATCCTGCAGATCTGTTTGATCTTGAAAAATTCACTTTTGAAAATACTGCTGTCAAGACTAACAGTGCAAGTCCATCACAGGACACAACACCAGACTATGGGTATGAAATCATCATCCCTCAATGGTCTGCCACAAAGGGAAAAGCACCAGCTGTTCAAAACAGTTGTCAAAGCTCAACCACTGCTACCTCAACAGTTGTTGACCAAAGTAGCCCATCAACCACTACTTCCACATCCTCAAACAATGCTGACAAAAGTCCTCAAACAGTAGATAAAAGTCAGCAGTTGTCCACTTCATTACCACCTATACCACCACCTTTTGAAGCCACTGCTGGATCATCAAAGTCCCCAGCAGTGGTTAGCTCAGATGATACACATTTGCAGCCTTCACCAACCAATGCCATCATACCATACCAAGGAGATTTAATCTTCTTGAGATCTCATCCACCTGATCAAATCATTGGCAACATAAATGAAGGGGTGCTCACAAGAAGCCAAACCCAAAACATTTATCTTTTTGCTGGTTTTCTATCACTCCATCAGCCAGTCAAGTACCAAGAGGCACTGAAAGACAACAGCTGGGTAGAAGCCATGCAAGAGGAGCTCCAACAGTTTAAAAGACAACAAGTATGGGAACTTGTACCACTGCCAGAAGAGGTTAGTCCCATTGGCACAAAATGGGTCTTCAAGAACAAAACTGATGAAAGGGGTATTGTTGTCAAGAATAAAGCCAGGCTTGTGGTTCAAGGTTACAGACAGGAAGAGGGGATTGATTATGATGAAACATTTGCCCCTGTTGCAAGATTGGAAGCCATTGGACTGTTCCTGGCCTTTGCTGTCAACCACAATATGAAGGTGTTTCAAATGGATATCAAAAGTGCTTTCCTCTATGGTACAATTCAAGAAGAGGTGTATGTTTGTCAACCTCCTGGTTTTGAGGATCCATTTTATCCAGATCATGTCTACAGGCTAAACAAAGCCTTGTATGGCTTGAAACAAGCACCAAGGGCCTGGTATGAAACTCTTTCCAACTTCCTACTCTCAAATGGTTTCAAAAGAGGTACCATTGATAAAACACTGTTTTTAAAATGGAGAGGGAAGGATTTAATGATTGTCCAGATTTATGTGGATGACATTATTTTTGGAAGCACATGTAATTCAATGTGTGAAGAGTTTAGAGAACTCATGACAGCTGAGTTTGAAATGAGTGCTATGGGTGAGCTGCAATGCTTTCTTGGTCTCCAAGTACAGCAATTGCAAAATGGAACTTTCATTCATCAAAGCAAATATGCTAAAGAACTTTTAACCAAATTTGATATGAATGATTGTAAACCATGCAGCACACCCATGGCAACAAATAAGCTGGTCATGTCTGATGAAAAGGATGATCTGATTGACCAAACACTTTATAGAAGCATGATTGGGTCTTTATTGTACCTAACTGCATCTAGACCAGACATCATGTTTGCAACATGTGTCTGTGCAAGAAGTCAATCAGCTCCCAGAAAATCAAATCTCATTGCTGTAAAAAGGATCTTCAGATACATAAAAGGTGCTCCCACACTTGGTATCTGGTATCCAGCTAATGGGAACATCAAGCTTTCAGGTTTCTCAGACAGTGATTTTGCTGGATGTCACACCACAAGGAAGTCCACATCAGGAGGGTGTCAGTTTCTAGGTGATTGCTTAGTTTCATGGCAAAGCAAAAAAGCAAGCAGCTGTTTCAACATCCACTGCTGAAGCTGAATACATTGCTGCTGCAAGCTGTACAGCCCAACTCCTGTGGCTTCAAAATCAGTTGCTGGATTTTGGTATAACTGACTTAAAGACACCACTCATGTTGGACAGTCAGGCAGCAGAAAATATCATCAAAAATCCAGTTTCCCATTCAACCACCAAACACATCGACATCAGACATCACTTTGTGAGGGATTGCTATGAAAAAGGTTTGATTTCTCTGCATCATGTCCCAACTAAAGATCAGCTAGCTGATGTGCTCACAAAGGCACTTGATACAACCACTTTTGAAAGCTTGGTCTCTAGAATTGGGATGCTGAACATGGAATAACAAGCAACATCTTGTTTTCTATGAATAAAAGCAACAAAATGTTTTCAGAAAATCAAAACTCCATCCTTAAAAATAGCTAAAAATGAAAATTTTTCATTAAAATCCTTAAAAGTCTGCCATTAACCACTGATTGTTCAAAAGTCTGCTCTACTTCAAAAGTCTTTCCACTGCTAAAAGTCAACCCCTGCTCTCTCATTATTTTGATAAACTCTGTTGTTCAAAAGCAGTGTCTTATCCACTGATATGCTATCCACTGATAGTAAAAATCATCCACTGCTTTCATACCACTGCCTTCATCAGTCACTTTCACAAAAGTACTGTCCTTCACTTTCAACAGGGTTGTCACGTGGACAGTACATATTGGTCAGACCTTTTGTAACGGCTGCCACCTCAGCATTCACTTTCTTCCCTATAAAATCCCCCACTCACCATCAAAACAGGGTTTTACTGTCGAATTGAATTCTTAAAAATTCTCTTCTCAAAGCAGTTTTTCATCTCATTTCTTCCCAAATTTCTTCGATCAATCATCCTCAAAATGACAAAATCAAAGAAATCTTCAAAACCCTCATCCAAATCATCATCGAAAACAGCCTCTCAAAAGGCAATCTCCACTGAGATTCCACATAAACCATCTCACAATCTCCTGGGTCTTCTCACAAAACCAGGAACCACCAATATTTTCGATTCCACCATTGATCTCATGGCAAAATCAAAGTACAAAACTTTGTTTACTGCCGATGCACCAATCTATTTGGCGACCCAAAGGGAGTTCTGGAAAAATGCAACCCTTGAAAAACAAGGAGACATTGCAACCACCATAAACTCTTCAATAAAGGGTAAAGCTGTCCAAATCACGCCACAATCCATTTCAGAGGTCTTTCAACTCGGTGATCAGGAAGGTAAAATTTCTTTCACTAAAAACGAGTTACAAACTGACTTCATTGAGAGAGGGTATGAAGCCACAATGATGAAGAAAATTACCTTAGAAAAAGGTTATTTTCCTTCTGCAACCAGATTTTTATTTCATACCCTCCTATTATGTGTCTCAAACAAAACCACTTCTTTCAATGAAATTCCTTTAAAGATTCAAAATCTGGGATATGCAATTCTTCAAGGCGAAAATTTTAACTATTCTCGGGAAATTTTTAAAGATTTGGTTAATAATGTTGTAGCAAAATCATTCTTACTGTTTCCAAGGTTTTTGAGTTACTATTTTACAAAGAAATTCAGTAAGGATGATTTAGCTTTAATAAACCAAGGTGATTCAATTCAAATAAACAGTCTAACAACTGAAACTTTTTCAAGAATGTTAGCACCTTGCAAAACACAAGCAGAGGTGCCTGAGCAGATTTTAGCAGTTACAACTGCTCCTCAGGTATCTGCTGCTGAGCCCACTGCTCAAGGTGATCAAAGCAGCAGCACAACTGTTTTGAAACCCACACCTACTATCTCCAAAAAGCCAAAAAGAAAAACTCAAAAACCCACAAAACCCATCAAAACGGCAACTCTGGAGGATGAGATACCAGAGCTCTTGCCTGTGACAACACAAATGTCACAAGAAACCACTGCTGCTACTTCCTCATAGCAGTTGGTACAAATATCTCAACCCATAACCACAACTCCTCCTGCTTCTTCACAAAAAGAACAGGTTGTACAAATAGGGTCTCCACATCATGATGCTCTAGAAACGCTTGTTTCTATCATCCACAGCTCAATACCCGGGGCAACTCCACTTTCTACACCATCCTTCACATCCATAATTCCCTCACCAATAAAACCACTGTTGGATGCAATTGATTTGAACCAGGCATTATCCAGTCCTTCTCAATCACCTACAAATGAGAATATACCTCAACAACTGACTGGGTCTGATGTATCAATCTTTGCTAACCCACCAACACAACCTGAGGAGGTTACACCCCTTGAGTTACAAGTAACTCTTGGTGGTAATCCAAGTGAAGCAGCCACTACAAGTGTTACACCCACTGGGTTATACTTGGATAGTGGTTACATTAATAAGACTTCCTTGGAGGCAATTCCTTTTATAGCACCTCTGCCAACCACCAGTGGATTTCTGTATCTTACTGGCAACATCAAAAGGTTGTCAAGTGTTGAAGGAAGAAGACCCCAGTACCAAGAAAAAGGGGCATCAGTGGTTAATGTTTGGAGTATACTCCCTATATCTACCACTGATAAAACCACTGCTAGTGGGAAATCAGATGATCCCATTAACTTGGGTGATGGTTTAAAGTACCAGAAATTGACGGATCGCATTGAAAAACTTGATAACTCTGTTGCAGAACTCAAAGATATGCTACAACAGGTGTTACAAATTCAGAAGGTACAATCAACTGCTGTTCCATCTCAAGCACCTGCTCCACAAAGGGCATCTGCTCCAAAAGAGCTCTGGATGTTATTTCAATCTTTTCTCCAACAACAAGCACAATTAGCAGATCAGCAACATGAAACACATGTACAACAGCTGAGAAATGCAATGGAGTCAAGGTTCAAGAACACTAAGGCTGACTTAAAGGCTCTCAAAACTCAGATCTTGCACACCACTGGCACTGCTCCTCCACAAGTACGCTACATTTATCAACTCCCAGAAGATAATGCCAAAAAGGGGGAGAAAATGAAGGAGTGGAAACAGAAGGGTATAGAAGATGGTCTTTATCTTGAACCAGAAAATTCAAACATGACCAAACAGATCCCTCTGCCAGATGGTAGTAAGAAAATTGATGTGACAATAAATGCACTAGCAGAAGCAGCTGCAAGTGTGAAAAGAGATAGAGAGGCCAAAAGGAAAGCCAGGGTGGACAGAATGGATCATCCAGATCAGGGTACTTCTGGGTCAAGGGATCATGAAAATCCTGTTGAGGAAAAGAAGAGGCCTACTAGAAAAGTAAGGCAACCCAAATCCATTCCAACCAGACGTTCAAAGTCTGCTCACAAACCACCATACAAAACAGCTGATGCAACAGGAGTTACAAAAACCACTGCTTGCCAAACAGTTGTTCCATCAACACACACCACTTCAACACACACAACATCCACTGCTTTACCATCATCACCACCAAAAACAACACCTGCTGACATACAGCAGAAGACAGCAGATGTTATAACATCTGTTGTAATGACAACAGTGGTTGAAACACCAGTTGTTTCAACAACTGTTAGTCAATCACAATCCACTGCCACTACATCTACAACCACTGTTCCATTCAAAACATCATCAGTCTCTCCTAAACCAAAAAGGAGAAGGCTAATTTTAAAAGATGATGACACACCTCCATCACCAACATCTTCAAAATCCTTATCACTTGTCATTATTCCTAAACCCATACCTTTCTCTTCAGCTCAAATTGTAAAACCACTACCTCCTGCTGGTGTCTCATTCCCTCTGGAACTCATTGCAGTCAGAGAAGAAATCAAATCATTTTATTATGAAGATGACCCAGCCAAAAGGAGTTTGCCATCAATTGCAAATTATCCCAGGCCTAACAACATTGAAGAATACTTGAAGCTCAAAGCCAAACAAGCAGAGGATATTGCAATCAAAAATAGAAAAGGGAAATCTGATAGAGACTTTCAACAAAACTATCAGTTTTTACTCTCACAGGTCAATGCTATGGAACGTTTTGCTAAAAATGTATGTCAGAAAATTTCAGAAAGGGCAGATGAATCCTTAAGAAAAGACTACATTGAAAACATCATGACCTACAAGAAATATAAGGGGGAGAAACACATGTACAAGAACTGGACCATTCCTGAGCTTGAAAAAGAAACAGCCAGGATTCAAGACATGATCAAAAATAAGGTCAAGCAGACTCCTCCTGAAAAATTCCAACAATTTGAAGCTGAGAAGATGTTAGAGCTGAGGAGAATGAAAGAGGAGCTGATTATAGCTGATTATGGGCCAAAGAACTCTGTGACAAAGTGGGGAGAAGATAGAGTCAGGACAACCTATAAAAGATTAGAGGAACTTAGAAAGAAAGATCCAAGAGTTCCACAAAAGCCTGACTATTCCAAAGCAGCGGTTTCAAAAAGACCACCAAAGCTGCAAGTCAAAAGAACCGCTGCTCCAGCTGGTGCTGCCATCTACAAAAGAAGGAGCAAAAACCAGTTTAGCATGGAAACAATTCAAGATCATTTAGCCGGAGACGCCATTGTAAAAGCTGGCACGGAAGTAATGATAAAAGAAGATCTTGAATTGGAACAATCTGCAAATGCTGCTCAGCTAGCTATGAACAGGCCAGCCTCACCAAATACTTCTGCAAATAAACATCTCCCAAGAAACCCACCAGGCTCAAAAACACAAAAGTGGGAAACTGACAAACAGACCTGCGTATTGACTTTGCTCAGGTCTGGTGGAGTAGTGGAGAAAATATCAAGGGAACAAGCTCTTGGCCTGATTCTTGAAGATTTGCAGGATCTCCTTGATCTTCCACTTAGCAGGGATGATGAAGATACAGACGCCCTAGATTTTGAATTACAATTTAAAGGTCAGATAAGGGAGCTGTTGATGAGGCAATAAAGATTTCCACAAATAATGAAGAGTTTTGGCATTATCTGTTCCAGGGGGAGATTGTTGGGATTAAACCCTATAAGAGGAACAGATAATTAAAGCCAAAACTGGATCAGAGCAGTGGACCCAGAATAAGCAGACGTTTACAGATAGTTAATGCAAATCTTTCCCCTTGAAAGTGGCTTTGTATCTGCTGACCTCCTATCTACTGATCTTACCAAGTGCTGATCCACAACTGCTGCCTTGCATCTACTGCTAAATGTTAAAAGACTGATGGAAGACCAAAGCTCTGCTGACTCAATCTTCTGCTTTGGGTCAAGTACTGCTGATCCGGACAAGCACTGCTGGATTCACAGCAGTGGAAGGATGCAGCAGCTGTTTAAGTATCTTTCATGTAATAGATTGTAATAGCAGTAGTTACTACATCAGTGTTTGTATAGATCAGAGGTTAGAGTTTGTTAGGAGGTTAGATGTCACTTTCATGGTGACGTCAGCTAAGATGCTCAGTGGTTTGCAAGTGCTTATAAATAGTTCAGTACTTTGTACTGTTCTATTAGCTCTTTCACCACATCGTCTTCTTTGCACGAACAAACTACTGAGCTCTGGCTGAGGGGGAGTTTGCATTCTTACATCAATCATTGTAATCGTTGTTGAAACAAATTCAATCATTCGGTTCATTGTGTAAAGATGTTTGATTAAAAGTATTACTCCTGTTTGATTGTATGCAAAGTTTGTTTTCATCTTAATTACGCTGCACAACTCTTTCATTTCCATCTTAATTTCAAACAAAAATACAATCAAAAAGAAACTCAGATCCAACAGTCATAGCTCTCCCTTGAGCTGTTTTACGAACATTCTCTAAACGATCTTCTTCTGGACAAACTGTGCTCTAGTCAAATCCTTCATCAGGATAGATTACTGCATATGCTCTTGATTTTTCTCTCGGCTTATCTTCAATCAACTTTGGTTCTTCTCTGTTTCGATGGTAAATCGCCTTTCGATAATAATCATCGTTGAAAGGACGTTCACTTCCTTCAGCAACTTCAGAGTTTCTGCATTCTCTTTTGAAATGACCCTTTTGCTTGCATTTGAAGCAGGTCACTTTGGATTTGTCAAATCCAAGCTTTGTTGACGCACCTCCAAGAGATTGTTTCCCGGTAATCTCCATATACCTCTGAGCTCTTCGAATACAACTAGCTAAACACCAACGGATGTCAATGAGCTCCATCTCTTCCGGATCAATCTGGTCGTAGTCTTCTTTGGTCAATTCAGAATTTCCAATTTTTCCAGCTACTAGACCTTCATATGATTCCAGAACAGATGCAAGGAAACTCATTTGTTGCTTTGCTGCATTGATGCTCATTGCAGGAGAATTCTTCAGTTTAAGAGCAATGTTGCACAAAATTTCTTCAGAATCATCAGAATTTGTCTTTGAAGATGAATGATATCCAGAATGATGACTTGTTGACGTTGTTGATGGTTCTTTCATCTTTTTACCACTAAATGCTGTTTTTGGTGAACCAACGCCTTTATCAGAAAGCACACTGCTTTTATAGTACAAGCCAACGTTCTGTTGATGTGAAGATTCAGTCATCTTGTTTTGCTTTTGTAGCTCCAGATCATGACTTTCAATCTTTTCAAACAAAGCATCAAGAGCAATATTATCATATGAAGCATCATTTTTTAAGATAAAAACAAACGTTTGCCACTGATCAGCTCGTGGTAACGCTTCAATCACTTTGTCTATCAATTCCTCTCTTGTTTTATTTATCTTTAATCTCTCCAACTCAATTTTAAGATGACAGAATCTCTCAATCATTTGCCTCACCGACTCTCCTTTTATGTTATCAAACAGATCAAATTCTTTCTTTAATAAAGCGATTTTGTTCTTTTTAATCTGTTTACCCCCTTCAGCTTTAACACGTAAAGCTTCCCAGACAGACTTAGATGACCCGTCATGAGTTAGTAAAGCAAAAATATCATTTCTGATTGCTGACTGGATCAATGCTATCATTCTCTGTTCAGCTCCGTATTCAACTTTATCTTCTTTGGAAAACTTCTTGAATACTAGATCGTCGCCTTTCTCGTCTTTTGGTTTTTCATAACCATACTCCAAGCAAAACCAACTTTCATGAGCATACGCCTTTGCCCAGTTAATAAAGCGTTCTTTCCACCAGGTATAATCCTCAATGCTATCAAGAGCTGGTGGCTTTGAATGAGTTCCATAAAAGTTATCATGCTTGATGTTCTCATTTAGCACTTTAGAAATGGTTTTTGGTGTAATATTTGTAGCCTCAGACGATTCGGTTGCGAACGCGTTGTAAAACGTATTGAAGAATTCCTCAGCCATAATGCAAACCTTGAAAAGACAAACAAACAAACACAATCAGTATACACAATATCAAATATTTTGAAACAGACTGATACTCAGTTGACGTGAAATAATCTCGACACGAAATTTCACTTTTCAAGCGAAATAGAAAATTCAATCGAAAACACTTGTTGAACAGTTGAAGCGAAATCACTATTGACCACTTGAAGCGAAATTAACTGTTGACAGACTTTCAAGCGAAATCCCAAGTAACCAGTTTTGAAGCGAAATCTAGACTTAACAAACTTTCAAGCGAAATCTAGATCAAACAGACTTTCAAGCGAAGTCCCGAGTAAATCAGTTGAAGCGAAATCAACTATTATGACTTCAAGCGAAATCCCAAGTTGAACAATTCTGAAGCGAAATCAAGACTTAGCAGACTTTTTCAAGCGAAACCATCAGCTTTTTCAAGCGAAATTGAATAGAAGTCTCAAGCGAAATCTTCAGAATAAGGATTTCGCTTGAGTTTTCAAGCGAAATCTTGTTGTTTCAAGCTAAAACTTGCTGAATGTTACGAGATCAGACAGAAAAACTTGAAAATCTCCTAAACGACAACGAATTTGAATCTGAAACTTGGTAGGATTGTTTATCAACTATTTTCGCACAACATACTAAAAAATCATCCAATTCGGAGCGTAGAATCCCAATCAATTTGACGAAAATCCATAGAAAACGTGAAAGAATGAGTAGATGAAGAAGAAATGATGCAATTTAGATCTGAAAACGCTGTAATCAGATACGAATCTTGTTGTTTGATCAATGCAATCGAGCTCCTGCTCTGATACCACTTGTTAGGACCGGTTTGACTCCGAAACGATTGCTAAACGAACGTGAAACGTGCGGAATCCGTACACGAACGCGACCGAAACACACAAGACGTAATATAAACGTGATTCTATTAATAAATCTGAAACGTACAAAGAACCTTGAATCACTTGGAGTACTTTCTCTCTCTAGACTCTCTCTCTAGAATCTAAGCTCTCCAAATGTCAAATGTGCAAAAGTCTTAAAATGATTTAGCTTGAACTCTATTTATAGTGATGAGGTTTAGCTTGAAAATGTCATGACCATTTCAAGGGAAACCTTAGATTTGGCTTGAAATGAACATGTGTTCAGTTCAAGGGAAACCTTCACTATTAGATTTAGCTTGAAACTGTCAAGTAACATTTTCAAGGAAAATCACCACTTTCAAGCTAAATTACGTTAAACATACTATTTCATGATACAAGACGAAGTCAATAGACATAGTGCACTAACAATATTAACATCCCTCGTGATGAAATGCCTACGGGCTATACTTTATTCTAGTGTCGGTAAGACAAAGATAGTAGTGATCTTTATGATCCCCTGTTCAAAATGGTGTGATTATACCCAAACCTAATAGTCAATATGATCGATGTGATCATTACTAATATCATTAGATACGATGGTTATATATAAACATCCATTAGTGATGTTGATTGGCTTACTTTTCTGCCAAATGAATCGTCTTTCAAGACGATGACAGTTGTAGTGTATGACTCCCTGTCCAAAGGTGAAGAACCACGTTCAAACCTTGAAGCCCTAATCTAATAAGATTGCGGCTAATAAATTAAGGTCCTTGATGATAGACCATCGAGTTATGTTTTAAAGTCGTTCATGACAAGCCTATGTGCTATAATTTGTCATTCGTGACAAGCTAACATATTAAATGTTAACATTCCTGGTGACATGCCTTTGTGCCAGATTTGATAAATGTCCTTATGATAAGGCCGTTTGTGCCATATCTAAATGACCTTTGCGACAAGGCCTTCGTGTCGTATAAACATTTATGTCCTTCATGACTGGGCTTTATGCCATATCTTTCTACGTCCATCGAGACAGGCTTCTATGCCATATATGTATATATATATATATAATAAAAGTCTTGTAAGACTAGCCTTTGAGCTATTTATAATCGTCCTTGTGACAAGGACAGTTGTGACATTATGGTCCCCTGTCAAGCAGGTATTGGACTCGCTCCAAACCTTAAATGCCATAGATAGTCCTTTTGTGACCTAAGCTAAATGTAATAGATATACATTCAAATAGCATTCATTAAGAATGTTCAGAACAGAATAGCCCATACGGTTTATGAATGTCGTGGCTAATCTAAGTCAGGTCATCAGGATGATGACTAATAATTGTTAAATCTTGGTGATTGGTACCAAGTTTCGAGTATGGAAAACTCGGATGAGGTAGACGACAGTCGTAATACTATTAATGCGATGAAAGTTAATAAAAACTACAAACGTAAACCTCAATATTAATGGAGTTAATCTCCAGGCTGTGGTTGACGCAGCAGTTGGAAGGACCATAGAAAGATCATGAAACAATCCAAAGAGCCGAATGCTCCTCGCTCTGAATTTCATTCAAAACCATGTTCAATTGTTCATGAGAAGAGTTTTGTTCACACTTCGTATATGAAGGATGAACCAAAGGAGGAAGATAACTCCCAGAAATCTAAGAAAGAGAGCAAGTACAGGCTTAATAAGAACCAACAAAAGTTCAGTAAGAAGCCTGTATGTAAGAATTGCTATAAAAGACACTAGAGACAGTGTCGATTAGAACAAAGACCAAAGCAGTGTGGCATCTGCTAAGGAAACTGGTCATCATTCCCATGAATGTAGGGACATAAAGAATGCAGTCTATTACGGCTGCGGTGAGCAAGGCCGCATCTGAACTAGATACCATAAAGCTGCCAAAGAAGGTACAACTAAGCCTGGAAAGGCTAAAGGAAGAAATGCCTAAACTCACCTGATGAATGCCAAGAGGCAGTTCACGATGTCATCAAATACATTCCTTATCATTTACCAATGATAATTTCTGCTAAGTGTCCTGTTTTTAATACAGGCAATAATAAATCTTCATAAACCATAAGCTTAGCAAACTTTTATACTATCCACATGGTATAACTTACCAAGAAACCATAGTAACCGATTCTTCTAGTATCGGCAAGGAATCCTTCCGAAAAATCTAAGAGTACTCTTTCTTCGCATAGAGTACGACAACATATGTTATTTTAATTATTTTTCTATCGCCTGAGAATGCCAAACTATGTTTGATAAAAGTGCCACATGAGGATTGGCGTATCCTAGTGTGTCCCATAGATTACTTCCATGTCTGATCAGCATGGAGGTTTAGTACATGGAACCCCTAAGATATCCCAATGATCATATTGTACTAAAGTCGACTAGTAGTATTCAAAGAAGATATCCAGAATGGAATTTTCCAAGTAAATGTTCCCGATTAAGGAATTCGTGGACTAGTAACATAAAGGTGTCACCTATTTGACACAAGCAGTGATGGGTGAACTAGAGTCTGAGATATGGAAATCCCTGTAACCTCCTCGTATCTTGACCATCTTCTCCTAAGATTTCCCTGTTTACCCCTGAGAGGCAGGTAGAATTAAGATTTATATCCATTTAAGGCTGTATTATTATAAAATCTCCAAGACGACTAGTACCATCATTGGAAGAATCGAAACCCTGGCTTACTAAGCTTTTAAATGGAGGGTTCATATAGCCTAACCCGATACTCCGACAGTTTGATATTGTTAAATAAGAAAGAAGGTTCATTTTGCTTATGCATTATTTACCGCAACCCTAATTAAGCAACAATTAAGAAATTGCCATCAGCTGCTCTGAATCGTCGATTTGTTCGACTAACTACAAGGATCAACTAATCCTTAAAATTTGTTAAGTAGTGGTTGGAATAACCATCTCCCCTTAAGATAAGCTTATCTATGATAGTTGATATGTAAGCATCAAGGCTGCTCCCTTGGAGACCCTATAAGGATAGAATGATAAACACCTATTGTAGGGGCAATAGATTGGTAAGTTCAATTACCAGGATCTAAGGGCAAATTATTGGTGAATAGGCTTGAAGAAGTCTGTAGCCGCTCATGTAGCTAAATGCTTGACATGTGCGCAAGTCAAAGCCGAGCATCAGAAACCGTCAGGTTTGCTACTACAGCCTGAACTTCCTACTTGGAAGTGGGAAATGGTAACTATGGACTTTATTACCAAGTTACCCAAGACAAGGAAAGGAAAGGAAATGATACAATATGGGTTATAGTTGACAGACTGACTAAGTCAGCACATTTCTTACCCATCAAGGAGACTTACAACTCCGACATGATTAGCCCAGTTATACGTTGATAAGATTGTAGCCTTACATGGCATACCTGTGTCTATTATCTCTGACCGAGATACTAGATACACATCACATTTTTGGAAAAGCTTCCAATAATCCTTGGGCACGCGTTTGAAGTTTAGTACGGCTTACCATCCTCAGACAGACGATCAAAGTGAGCGTACTATTCAAACGTTGGAAGACATGCTACGTGCATGTGCGATCGATTTGGGTGGTAGTTGGGATAAGAACCTACCATTAATCGAATTCTCCTACAACAATAGCTACCATACCAGCATTAAGGTTGCACCCTTCGAGGCATTATACAGTAGAAAGTGTAGATCGCCCGTTTATTGGGCGGAAGTTGGAGATGTCCAATTATCAGGACCAGAGATAGTCTTTGAAACGACAGACACGATTGTCCAGATTCGTGACCGTCTCAAAGCTGCCCGAGATAGGCAGAAGAGCTACGCAGATCCGAAACGTAAAGCTTTTCACTTCGAAGTAGGTGATAAAGTGTTGCTAAAAGTATCACCCTGGAAGGGAGTGATGCGATTTGGTAAGAAAGGCAAGCTAAGCCCGAGATACATAGGACCTTTCGAGGTTATCGAATGTGTCGGGTCAGTTGCCTATAAGTTAAACTTACCGGAAGAGCTCAGTGGAATTCACAATGTGTTCCACATCTACAATCTGAAGAAGTGCTTCGCTGATGAATCACTGGTTATACCGCATACATATGTGCATATAGATGAGAGCTTAAAATATGTGGAAAAACCTTTGTTGATTGAAGATCGACAGGTAAAGAAGCTTCGAAGGAAGCATGACCTATTGTAAAGGTCAAATGGGATGCCCGTAGAGGTCCCGAATTCATGTGGGAAGTTGAATCCACGATGAAAGAAAAGTACCCTTATTTATTTCAGTAAATCTCGGTTCGAGATTTATTTTAAGGGGGTGAGGATGTAACACCTCGAAAATTCACGTCCTATAAAGTGTTGACACGTGTCATATGTTTAAACGTGTGAAAGAATATTATAGAAGGACTAAAGTTGACAATCATGGAAAGTATGTGGATATACGTATTCTAAATGTCAACAGTGAATATATATAGTGTATATTAACCCTATAAGAGGCTCATACCTTCAAACGAATAAATCATGGATCATACGGAACTAAAAGTGAGATATTACAAACTACAGGGGCTAAATGTGTCAACATGTTTAAGTTATACCTCTGAGTGACCTTTTGACAAACCCGAAGCTTTGTAACGGTTAATTATGCTCACTAGAATGCACGATTTAAATTTCGTAAAGTTTCGTTATCGTATGAGAAAGTTATGATCAAATTCGTGTGCGAAGGGTTAAAGCGTAAACAAGTTAGGACTTCTCGGGTAACAATAAAGTTAACCGGGGACTTAACAAAGTGGGTATATATTTTAAAGCCCTTATAGGTCAATTATGAGAGTTCATAATGCAAGAAACAAGTGCCTAATCGAATTTTGAAGAGCCAAGGATTAAATAGCAAAAGATCTAAAAATCAGATTTGGTCAGATGAGGCCTAGCGCGACGCGAGGAGGGCTTAGCGTCGCGCGAGGGGTGCCCAGCTCCGACTTCTTTGAGTTTTTTCCTGCTGAGTGCAATCTGATCAATTTTATCCGATTTTTCACATCTCTCTTGACCCCTAGACACCCCCTAAGCACTAGGAACAAGTGTTGATCAATTGTGGTGGGTTGTAGACTCATGTGTCAAAGATTTGTGGGGGATTAAACACTATATAAAGGCCATGATATGCACCAATGTTCTTCACACCTTCCTCTTGCAATCTGATCATTTCTGGAGCTCCAAGACACTCTCAAGTGATCACTAATCAAGCTTAGGACTATTGTAAGTTTGCCAATCCTTCTTTAATAATGTTTAGCTTAGTTATTTAGCTAAAAGTCAAACCGTCGTAATTACGGTTTGACTTCGAGATTAGTCAACAATGGCTCAGTCATATCTCGAATTAAAAGTAGTTATAAGTTGGTAATTATGTGGGTAATAAACCCTCAAAAGGGTTCCCCCTGATTACCACTCTAACCAGGTCAATAGTCGGGGCAAACTTGCTAAGAAAAAGTCAACATGATACTTAAATTACAATTTATGCATAATTAGCAATGTAGATCATATACAACCTATTTGATCATTGTTATAACTTAGTAATAAGTGTAAGAACATGTCTAAACATGTTCAACCCGACAATTTCCTGTTTAGACCCGGTTCGGAACCGAAAGTCGCATAGTTTGACTTATACTTTGACTTTCAGTTCTGACCCGTTATGGTATGTTTTGGAAATGCCTTAGAGCTTTATTTGGACCAGGTTACATGCTAGTATAACCCTCTGTGATTATACACCATGGTTCATTAGTTAACCGATTAATACGCATGATTCCGTTAATTGCTCATATGTTGACCGTTATGCCCTTATTACCTTAAACCATGATTTTTGGAAATGTAAAAGATTAGAAACTTTAATTACTGATATATAAACTTGCATACAAAATTTGACATCAGTTTGAGGTGTAGGTTAAGAGTAATGCTCGTTAGCGTAAAATTAAAGCTCTATGTTAACTAAACGGCGTATTTAGCGTATAGCCTACTTAAACATACTTTTTGATATCAAAATCTTTACCCACTGATGTGATATATTATTCTGGGATTTCTAAAGATTTTTAATTAATTTTAGGCTGAGCATAACTTATAGTCGTAGGCTTAATCCGGTAATTGTCGGTTTTGCCCTTACGGGCCATAAAATGAGTTTTACATATCTAAATGACTCCAAACCTTTTGCAACTGATCACATATGATAAATAAATTATTTTAAGCCTTCTGGAAATATAAAAATATCAGATTTAAGTATCGAACCCGGAAATGGCCTTTAATCGCCTTTTTAAGCGTTTTTAACGCATAGTATGTGCTAAAACTATATTGAACATACCCGGGTTGATACCTACTGATATTTGAGGCAAATTATAATATTTTAACAGTAATCAAAGGTTGATAAACTCAGACTTCAGTTTTGAGCTTTTCGGCTTAAGTGAAATTACCAAAATACCCCTACGGGGCATAGTTTGGTTATAATTGACAAATTTCACTTATATACTTTAACCTACTGATATAACTTAGCAAATTGAGTATATTTGCTGGTTACATAAGGCCTGTAACTCAGGTTGATACTTAAACTCTTTTACAACCTTTAAAATGACCAAACTACCCCTACGGGGCATAGTTTGTGATTAAACTCATTTCGGGCATAATAAAAGACATCTTACTGATGTCACAACATATATGAAGCATAATTAACTTAGGAAACCTGTCTATAGCTCTCATGAATACCCGTCACCCTTATTACGCGTACGGTTCGGTTTATGTAACAAGTTTACATAAATTAGCCGAAACGGGTCAAAGCTTATCGGTTTCATCTCAAAATCCAGAATGTGTATGAAATACCCATATTAAACAAGTCTTTGAACTTGTCGGGTCTAAATCACATTCTATCCGGTCTTCGCTTAATTATGCGTACGAACCGTGTCTTTGAAATTAACCGGTCTAAGCTTAAGCTTAACTAAAGACCCGTTAGGATTCTAATAGGTTATTATAAACCTTCGTTCCAGATTAGGAGAACCAGTAAAAGCTACTTGCAATTTGCTTATTGTGATTTATACATTGCTCAGTTAAATACTTTTAACTTATTTTCCCTATACGGGCTTGGGTTACGGTATATAGCATACCGCTTGATCGGGCATCAAATCCTCCACCGTTGGGTGGGTAATTGAATAATTTGATCGGCTCGTTTAAACAGTCTTGTTACTTAAAGCCTTTGGGGGGGGGGGGGTTAATGACCATGTCCCGGATATCCTTGGCATCATTTTACGAAATGGCCACGACTTAAGCGCGGGGTGTAGGCGTACACCCGTCAGCGCACAAAAGAATAATGTGGTGTGTCTATTGATCTTTAACCCGGACAAGATCCGGGCTACTGTACGCACAAGGAACATGTAATTCGTTCACAAGATTATAATATTAAATAATTCTCCGAAGTTAAAAAGATTAATCTTGCCTCTGTGCATTTTAATCAAATTATAAAACCTTTATGCCATGTGCATCCAAACCAATTTTAAATCATTTTCCAAAATGAGCCAGTTGATTGTATTTACCAGTGTAAACTGACGTATTTTCCCAAAAAGACTAAATGCAGGTACTAAACGTAATTGGCTGGATTGTCTCCATAGCATCAATAAAGAGTCTCGCAAGCTTAAGATGCCTGAAGTCTGTTGAACTATTGTTTCCATTTTATTTTCGATCCATCTGTGGATAAACTTCCCAATATTGTGACAATTGATATTACAATATAAAATTCGGTTGTATTATATCTTTTAAATTGTTTCCGCTGTGCATATTAAATATTGTGTTGTTTGACTATTATGTTGCCAACCACGTCATGATACTCCCTCACCAGGCTCACCGGTGACACGTGGAAATCGGGGTGTGACACTACCCCTTCCCCCGTGAACCATCTCCACCACTTTTCGCCAAACACTATCTTTTTGAACTTTAAATCTCCAAGCCCATTTGGTCAAAAAAGCAAAATTAACATCTTTTAATCTCGATATTCCCAATCCACCATTTTTCTTAGATTTTGTCACTGTATCCCACGCAACCTAGCTCAATTTTTTGTCTTCACTCGAACCTGCCCACAGAAAATTCCTCATCAACTTTTCCATTTGATCCGTCACTTTATTAGGGGCCTTGTATAAAGACAAGTAATACACCGGTAAACTAGCCAACACCAATTTAATTAAAGTTAGCCTTCCACCCATGGATAAAGAATTCGCCTTCCAAGAAGCTAACCGTGTTTTTATCGTGTCGATAACCGAATCCCAATGATAGCTCTTATTCATATTCGCCCCCACTTTAATCCCCAAATAGTCAAACAGGAACTCCCCAACCCGACAACCCAAAGTTCTCGCCATAACAGCTACCTCTTCGCCGACATCACCAATACTAAACAACGAAGATTTCTTTAAATTTATTTTTAATCCCGAACAAATGTAAAATATTTTGAGTAACCTTGCTGTATTCTCAATATTCTCCCTCGACCATTTCCCCAATATCAACGCATCATCTGCGTATAACAAGTGCGAAATAGCAGGGCCCCCATCTAAAGCTCTCAGATCCTTCAGCTCCCCCAACTCGCAAGCCTTACTAACAAAGCACGAGAAGGCCTCCATGACAAAAAGGAAAAGAAAAGGAGACAATGGATCCCCTTGTCTGATCCCCTTATGACATTGGAAATCAAACGTGGGCGACCCATTGACCAAAACAGCCGACCTAGCAGACTGAAGAATCCGCTTAATCCATAGACACCATTTGTTAGGAAACCCCATCTGACCCATCACCGAAAGATGAAAACCCCAATTTACATTGTCATACGCTTTTTCAAAGTCAATTTTCAACAAAAAACCTTGCCTTCCTGATTTTTTGATCCAACGATATAACTCGTTAATTATAAAAGGGCCATCCAGAATGAATATGTCTTTAAGAAAAGCGGTCTGAGTGTCCGAAATAATTTTCCCCATCATCTCATTCACCCTCGAAGCCAACACTTTAGAAATAATTTTACTAATAACACTGAGTAAAGTAATAGGCCTATAATCCTTTAACCCGACCGGCGAACTAATCTTAGGAATGAGAGTTATAAACGAGGTACTACACCCTCTACTAATCACCCTCGTATCATAGAAATTATCGAATAACTTGAGAAAATCATTGTCACACCCCAACCGATGGCGGAATCATCGCGGCGTGGCACTGAGTGAAACAGATTGTCCAGATGTTTCCATAACAATTATAAATACTATTCAATTTAAATAATACGTCCCATACCGTATCTCAAACAGCAAATAATTATTACAGACATAAATCCAGTCAAATATCCTGTTCCGACAACTCAGATTTAAATAGACAGCAATTGTTTATCTGCTTCTAGAGACCCTTAGTTTGACCACTACAGACAACTATTTGTTGGGCTCTAAAGCTTTATTCTAGCTTCAAATTCCTACCACATGTGCATCCTAAGCGCCTGTCACATACGTTAAAATAAAATTCAATACATATAATGTAAAGGTTAGCATACAAGTTTGATAATAGCCTATAGAGTTTGAATTCATTTACGCATAACCAGCACGTACACATAGTGAAATGAAGCACGTTAGTTATCGACATAGACCCATCGATACCAATGACTGCGGGTTGACTGCCCGAGGCAGTTCGCAATACATGATTACCACCGTAATCCATGCAAGTAAGAGATCCGTAACAACCCCCGTGTGAACGGGTGCTGAGTCCAAACTATAGTACTATCGTTGCGAAGGCAGGTAGACAGCATTCCATGTATAAACATAACAAACAAGCATTCATAAGCCACGTATAACATGCATTAATGGTTAGCGTTCAAATGGTTTGAGTAGTGTGATAGTTGTAGTTTGAATATTCGTAACGCATGTAACACCCAAAAGTGCTTAAAGCAAAAAGGGATCGAGTATACTCACAGCGATTAATGGATTGAAGGGAGCGCTTAGCGAGTACGGTTAGCCTGAATAGATTTGGTAGCATAATGATAAGCGAAACATAAAACGGAAAATAAGTGATGGAGAGTCGGACAGCTGGTCGATCGGACGGTAGTCCGATCGGACGACTGACCGTTCGGTTGACAGTCTGCTCGGACGGCTGTCCGGTCGGTTGGTAGGCCGATCGGATGGCTGTTTGAGTGGATTGTTTCTTCCTTTGAATAGGATGTGTTTGTGTATGATGGTTTGACTTTTGAAGTTTTCGTTGTAGCATTTGAAAACATTGAAGTACCTTTACCTTTCAAGTCAGTCGATCGGACGGCTGTTCGATCGGCCGGTAACTCGATCGGTTAGGCATTTAAATGAATTGCAATGTTTAGCCTTTGGGTCGGACGGGTGTTCGATCGGACAGGTCAACAAGTTAAAGACTTTAACGAAGTATGGTGCAGTGGATCAGATGGTTGATCGATCGAATAGCACCACCGCTGTTCAATCGGACAACAGAGTGTCACCTGATCGGACGGCTGTTCGATCGGGTGGCACTTCTAGTGCATTGAACATGTTGAAAATCGATTAAGTATTGAAGCATAGTATCTCATGATCCGAAGAGTAATCCAATCGGACGGGTGTTCGATCGAACAACAGTTCGCTCAATACTAGTCTCCAAGATAACTTGGTTGTGTGGGACCATGTGCTAGCCAATCGGCTGGCCAGTCGATCGGCTGACTAGCCGTTCGGACAGCAGTCCGATCGGTCAGCATTCTGACCTGATCAGCCCTCTCGTCTAACACTTGGTTGTTTTGTTTGTTTGTCGTTTTATCGAGGTATTTTGACAGCGAGTAAAACCATAGATGCCTCGTCCTTACTTGGTTTCCCGGGTCGGACAGGAATCACCCAAATCCGGTCGGTGGTCTGTTCGGAACGAAGTTTTACATTTAACTCGAAGTCGGTTAACCTCGTGGATAGAATCCGGATCTTTAGTCATACAACCACCGAAGTGATTTGTAAACCGACTCAGGCCTTGTTTCTATCAGTTTGAAGTTCTTTGAGTGACAAAGAGTTGAAGGAAAGTCAGAAAATCCATCCTTCAATCCTTGTTACCGTGTATATGTTTAGATCTATGAAGGATCCGTGTTTATTTATGTGGAAATCGGCTAGATCCAAGTCTTTCTTGGTGGATTGAGGCCAAAACATGAAGTTCTTCAAGAACCCATGATGACATCATCCTAGAACACTTGAATCTTGATGATTTCACGGTTTAAAGTTGAGATTTGAAAGATAGAAAGGTGTAGGAGTGTGTATAGATCAAGAAAGTACAAGATTTAGGGTGAAATCTTACCGGAATCGAGAGAAATCTGCGAAAAGGTGGGCTGAGCGTGCTGGTCGGACAGAGGTTTCCAAAAGTGGAAAGAATGACAATGACAGGGGTATTTATAGGATGACAAAAGGGGAAAGGGCTGGCCGATCGGCTGGCAGCTCGATCGGACAGCAGTCCGTTCGGCTGGCTGTTCGATCGGCTGGGAGCCTGATCGATCGGTCACACCTTTCGAGTGTTTCGCGCGACGATTTTTGATATTACGATTTTGATTGCGAGCGGTTCGATACGATAGGGTTTCCTAGTCAAATTACTTTCAGTCCCAACTACTTCGTATCTCGCGTAATCTATTTCCCACCATCTATCATAGTTTGTCCGTGATTCGATTTCGAGTTCGATTGCATTCGAGTTTCGATTGAGTTCGCTTGATTACACAACATAACATAAATAAACATGCACAGGTAACACGTAAGGCACACGCACACGTATAATAACAAGTAAAAGTACGCAGCTCGAGTTGCGATTTGATGTCGATTTGATTAGCGCGGCTTGATTATTGATTAGTTAACTTTATCGCATTGTTACTTCCTATAGTTCACAGTCGTAGGTCGATTGAATAACGATTAGCACACATCGATTATTTTCATTAACAACACTTACTCCACATAATATAATTAAAAACAAGAAGTTTCTACAAGTCAAGTTGCGCGAAATCGGTCGTTGACTTAGACCTTGACTTTGACTTTGACTTGTGAAAAAACGGGGTGTTACAGCCTCCCCTTGTTTAGGGAATTTCGTCCCGAAATTAAGCTGAAAGCTGTACAACGCCGTGAATCACGTTTGGGCCGATTTTGACTTCGAAACGATCGCTTGTGACACGGAATCCGTGAACGTGCGTGACCAAACACACAAGAACGTACTATAATCGGTAATTCTATATATTTGATATGGAATCGTACAAGTATTAGAATTACGTTGTCTACTTTCTCTCTCTAGCTTCACTTTTTAAACAACTGCGGGTACTTAGCCTTCATGTCGCTTTCGAGTTCCCAAGTGAACTCTGCGCCTCGTTTGCCTTCCCATCGGACTTTCACAATAGGAATGCGTGAGCGCCTGAGCTGCTTGGTTTGGCGATCCATGATTTCGACAGGCTTTTCCACGAAGTGTAATGTTTCGTTCACTTGTAAGTCATTGAGAGGAACATGTAGGTCGTGGTCGGCTATGCACTTTCGGAGGTTCGACACGTGGAAAGTCGGGTGGACGTTACTAAATTCCTCCGGTAGTTCGAGTGTGTAGGCGACTTTTCCGATCCTTTCCAGAATCTTTAAAAGGTCCAACATATCGAGGCGCGAGTTTTCCCTTTTTGCCGAATCGGACTACACCCTTCCAAGGTGATACCTTTAGGAGTACGTAGTCACCAACGCCAAATTCATAGGGTTTGCGCTTTTTATCGGCGTAACTCTTCTGTCGATCCCGAGCCTTCGCTAAATTGTCTCGAATTTGGAAAATCTTGTTTGTCGTTTCTTGTAGTAGCTCTGGACCGGTTAGTTGTGAGTGACCGATCTCGTGCCACACAATAGGCGATCGACATCTTCTTCCGTATAATGCCTCGAATGGTGCCATTTGGATGCTAGAATGGTAGCTGTTATTATACGAGAATTCGGCCAACGGCAGGTGTTTATCCCAATTACCGCGGAAGTCCAGAACACACGAACGGAGCATGTCCTCAAGAGTACGGATCGTTCTTTCAGTCTGACCGTCGGTTTGTGGGTGGAAAGCGGTACTTAGATTAAGCATTGTACCGAGTGTCGTTTGAAACGTCTCCTACAATCGCGAGGTGAACCGAGCGTCACGATCAGAGATGATGTCACGAGGCATCCCATGATTACAAATGATCTCGTCGGTGTAGATTCGGGCTAATCGTTCTACCTTGTAGTCTTCTCGTATCAGCAGAAAGTGAGCTGATTTAGTCAAACGGTCAACAACAACCCAAATGCTGTCGTGACCTGATGACGTGTGTGGTAGCTTGGTTATGAAGTCCATGGCTATACTTTCCCACTTCCACATGGGAATTGGTGGTTGTTCAAGTAAGCCAGAGGGCATTTGGTGTTCGACCTTGATCCTAGCACAAGTTAGGCATTTTCCGACGTAGAGAGCGATATCCCTCTTCATACCCGGCCACCAGTACCTATAACGAAGATCCTGGTACATCTTGTCGGCCCCTGGGTGAATAGAATACCGGGATTTGTGGGCTTCGTCCATTAGAATTTGTCGCAAATTGGTTCGCTTGGGAATCCAAATTCGGTCTAGAAAGTGGAATATCCCGTTCGACTTGCTCACAAGTTGGGCTCCATCATGGTAGATTCTTTCTCTCTTCAAAGTGCGTTCGTTAAAACATGCATGCTGGGCGTCGCGGATGAGGGTTTCGAGATCGTGTTGGGCTTGAATGTTACGGGTGCTAAGCAGATAACTCCGTCTGCTAAGTGCGTCAGCAACAACGTTTGCCTTGCCTGGGTGATAACGAATCTCACAGTCATAATCGTTGAGAAGTTCTACCCATCGGAGTTGACGCATATTAAGTTCCTTCTGATTAAAGATCTGTTGCAGGCTCCTATGATCGGTGAAGATCGTACACTTGGTACCATACAGGTAGTGTCGCCAAATCTTTAATGCAAAAACAACCGCGCCTAGCTCGAGATCATCGGTTATATAGTTCTTCTCGTGGATTTTGAGCTGACGAGATGCGTAAGCTATGACCTTGTCCCGTTGCATGAGAACACAGCCGAGACCAAGGTTGGAAGCATCACAATAGACAATGAAATCATCGTTTCCATCGGGCAATGTGAGGATAGGAGCATTGCAAAGCATGTGTTTGAGGGTTCGGAAGGCAGACTCTTGTTTGGTTCCCCAGACAAAAGGCTGGTCTTTATGTGTAAGAGAGGTAAGCGGCACAGCAATCTTCGAGAATCCTTCGATAAATCGTCGATAATAGCCCGCTAGTCTGAGAAAGGAACGGACTTCAGACGGGTTCTTAGGCGTAACCCAACTCTTGACAGCTTCAATCTTCGCAGGATCGACGTGAATACCCTGACTATTAACAATGTGCCCCAGAAACTGAACTTCCCCCAACCAGAATTCACACTTGGAGAATTTGGCATAGAGTTGGTTCCCCTGGAGTAACTCGAGAACCAAACGTAGATGTTGCGCGTGTTCGGCTTTCGATTTGGAATAGATCAAGACATCGTCGATGAATACGATGACGAAACGGTCGAGATATGGTTTACACACGCGATTCATTAGATCCATGAAAACCGCTGGTGCGTTGGTTAAACCAAAAGGCATAACCACGAATTCGTAATGACCGTATCGGGGGCGGAATGCGGTTTTGGGTATATCCTCCTCTTGTATGCGCAGTTGATGATATCCTGAACGTAGATCGATCTTCGAGAAACACGTAGCGCCTTGTAGTTGATCAAACAAATCACCGATGCGAGGTAGGGGATAGCGGTTCTTGATAGTTAACTTATTCAGTTCCCGATAGTCGATGCACATCCGAAACGACCCATCCTTCTTTTTGACAAAAAGGACCGGTGCGCCCCAAGGAGATGTGCTCGGGCGAATGAAGCCTTTATCAAGTAATTCCTGGAGTTGAGTTGAGAGTTCGCGCATTTCCGACGGTGCGAGTCGGTAGGGAGCTTTGGCTATAGGGTTGGCTCCAGGAATGAGGTCAATACGGAAATCAGTATCGCGGCTTGGCGGTAGTCCGGGAAGATCCTCTGGAAAAACATGAGGAAATTCACGAACCACAAGAACGTCTGTTACTTTCTTCTTCTCTTTCTTTTCCTTCTCCGCTATCACAATGTTAGCCAAGAAAGCTCTGTATTCCTTGCGGAGATACTTGCTAGCTTGAATACATGACATAAGCTTGAGACTTTTCGAAGTAGTATCATCGTACACACATAATAAGTCACCATTCGCGAGCGAAAAACGAATCATCTTATCGTAACACACAACTTCGGCATGGTTTTCCCGAAGAAAGTCCATGCCTACTATGACGTCAAAGCTTCCGAGTTGCATCGGAATAAGGTCGATTGGGAAGGTGTGATTGTTGAGTTCGAGAGTACAATCATGGATAACAGAATTAACAGCGATGGTTCTTCCGGTAGCGACTTCAACATCGAACGACGAGGAGAGCTTCGAACGTTTACGACTAAGGAGTTTCTCAAATTCGAACGACACAAAGCAATTATCGGCTCCAGTATCAAACAAACATGAAGCATAAATACCATTCACAAGGAACGTACCATTGACCACGTTGTTGTCGGCCTGGGCTTGACGCACGTTGAGGTTGAAAGTTCTGGCGCGTGCGGCCTGTTGTTGTTGTTGCTGAGGCTCTTGTTTCACAACCCTGTTTGGGCACATGTTGGCGAAATGGTTCGGGTCGCCACATGTAAAGCAGGCTCTGGCTTTGACTGCGGGTGCCGGAGGAGCTTGTTGACCCTGTGGGGTAGTGAGTAGAGCTTGATTGGCAGGAGCTTGACGAATACGGAAGTTTGCAGTAAAGTGGCCGTATACATTGCAGTGAGCACAAAAGCGGCATTGAATAGCGGTCGGGTGATGGTAGGTGCAAGTAGGGCAGAGCAGGTGTGGTCCAGTGTATGCACGCTTTGCAGGAGGTGCATTAGCCACAGGCGCCGCTACTTGACGCTGTTGAGCTGGTACAGATTGAACTGGTGCCGCAGTGATCGCACAGTTCTTGTTGCTGGAACTGTTCTTTCTCTTGTTCTTCTTCTTGTTGCTTGAGGAGGTGGGTTCAACAGTTGGTGCAGTGGCGGTAGCTTGATGCAGATGCTTTGAAGCCTTATCCCAAACACTAGCCTTAACCTGCTTGTCGTTGATTTCAGCGGCCAACAGATAAGTCTCCTCGATCGTTGTAGTCTTATCCGCTTGCACGAAATCAGCCACGCAGTCGGGCAGGGCTCGGATGTACTTCTTGATTGTCATGTCGGGAGTCTTGATTTGATCAGGACAGATAATTCTGAGCTGTTTAAAACGAGCAGAAAGACCAGCATTGTCACCATCCTTTTGATGGATGTGCCAAAATTCATCTTCTAGCTTTTGACGTTCGTGAGGAGGGCAGAATTCCTCTAGCATAACCTCCTTGAGCTCGTCCCACGACAGACCGTAGGCTGCATCGTTCCCTCGCTTGTTCCTCTCGGCCGTCCACCAGTCTAGTGCTCGGGACTGGAAAACGCCGGTAGCGTTCAGAGTACGAAGGTCATCAGGGCAACCACTTTGTCGCAGAGTAACCTCAATAGAGTCAAACCAGTGAAATAGTGCAGTGGGACCTCCTTCGCCAGTGAATTCTTTTGGCCCACAAGACTTGAATTGCTTGAAACTGAAAGGCCTTGCGGCAGCTTTAGGAGCGTCGGTTCTTGATTCTTCAGACGATTTGCTGGCATTCTCATAATCATCACTCACAGCCTTCGCTACGCTTTTAGCGATGATGGAAGCAAGACGTCGGTCTCTCTTCTCTTGACGAGAAAGTGCATGACGGGATCCAGACGACATTGTCTGCAATAGACATCGCCACGGAACTCAACACATTGTATTCGAATCTCACCTCACACGTTTTCTATTTACTAAAGATCAGTAACACGTACATCCACGTATACACACAACACATAGAGCACAAATCACATAAACACGTAGAATCACATAATCACATAATTTCTAAGCATGTAGGGAAAATAATCACATAACGCCTAAGTACGTAAAACACAGGAGAAAGGAAGCGCATACGCATTTAATCACTAGAGGCGGTCAGAAAACAGAAACCTATTATTCAAAGTTCGCGATCGTTCGAGTATAGCGATCGCGCTTAGTATATCGAATATCGTAGTATAGCATAGGGTTGTCCGAAATTCTGCGATTTGTTAGCGATTTGAGATAGAAATGAAGTGCGCGTCGTGCGTGTCGATCGTAGTGAAAGCAAAATCGAGTAAATCTTCAAAAATTTAAACACATAAATTGGTAAAACCATATAAAACACATAAATCGACAAATTTGAAACACATGAAATTGAGAGAGATAGATTGTCTGCGGCTAGTAGACTTCGACTAACCAAGTAATTCAACTATTCACAAGGACCCGTTGTACACGTTTGACTTCCGGGAATGTGCCCTTGCCTCGATTCTTGGGCGTTGGCACACATCCCGTTGGTCTCATCGTGACTTCAGATCGTTGGAGTCCGTCGAACTTTGGTGAGAGTTTTGTAAAATGCGCGGTACAAGTCATCAAGGTTAGGGTTTCACCCATGGCTTAACAACTTCATCCCTATTTTGGTAAAATAGAGGAGATTATTCAACAAAATATGGATTTCACTCCTGATTTGGTATAATTCTCCTTGTTTGTATTTAAAATACGGGTTGATTAAACAACTTTAGTCGAGAGTTTGCGGTTTTCACACCTATTCTCGGCTTTGTTGCCTACTCATAGTTGAAAATTCGAGTGCAGTGATAGTGTAGCATAAGCGAGAAATACGAGGAAATGGTAGCAAACTCATACAAAATCTCTAACGATCATGCATAAGTCGGTTTGTTGGTTCTTAACTATAGTCTAGGTTTCTAAGACTTCGACCCGGACTAGGTCGAGTCTTGCCTAATTCTCTATAGTTATAGCTCTGATACCAATCTGTCATACCCCAACCGATGGCGGAATCATCGGGGCGTGGCACTGAGCGAAACAGATTGTCCAGATGTTTCCATAACAATTATCAATACTATTCAATTTAAATAATACGTCCCATACCGTATCTCAAACAGCAAATAATTATTACAGACATAAATCCAGTCAAATATCCTGTTCCGACAACTCAGATTTAAATAGACAGCAATTGTTTATCTGCTTCTAGAGACCCTTAGTTTGACCACTACAGACAACTATTTGTTGGGCTCTAAAGCTTTATTCTAGCTTCAAATTCCTACCACATGTGCATCCTAAGCGTCTGTCACATACGTTAAAATAAAAGTCAATACATATAATGTAAAGGTGAGCATACAAGTTTGATAATAGCATATAGAGTTTGAATTCTTTTACGCATAACCAACACGTACACATAGTGAAATGAAGCACGTTAGTTATCAACAAAGACCCATCGATACCAATGACTGCGGGTTGACTGCCCGAGGCAGCTTGCAATACATGATTACCACCGTAATCTATGCAAGTAAGAGATCCTTAACAACCCTTGTGTGAACGGGTGCTGAGTCCCAACTATAGTACTATCGTTGCTAAGGCAGGTAGACAGCATTCCATGTCTAAACATAACAAACAAGCATTCATAAGCCACATATAACATGTATTAACGGTTAGCGTTCAAATGGTTTGAGTAGTGTGATAGTTGTAGTTTGAATATTCATAACGTATGTAACACCCAAAAGTGCTTAAAGCAAAAAGGGATCGAGTATACTCACAGTGATTAATGGATTGAAGGAAGCGCTTAGCGAGTACGGTTAGCCTGAATAGATTTGGTAGCATAATGATAAGCGAAACGTAAAACGGAAAATAAGTGATGGAGAGTCGGACAGCCGGTCGATCGGACGGTAGTCCGATCGGACGGCTGGCCGTTCGGTTGGCAGTCTGCTCGGACGGCTGTCCGGTCGGTTGGTAGGCCGATCGGATGGCTGTTTGAGTGGATTATTTCTTCCTTTGAATAGGATGTGTTTGTGTTTGATGGTTTGACTTTTGAAGTTTTCGTTGTAGCATTTGAAAACATTGAAGTACCTTTACCTTTCAAGTCGGTCGATCGGACGGCTGTTCGATCGGCCGGCAACTCGATCGGTTAGGCATTTAAATGAATTGCAATGTTTAGTCTTTGGGTCAGACGGGTGTTCGATTGGACAGATGTTCGATCGGACAGGTCAACAAGTCAAAGACTTTAACGAAGTATGGTGCAGTGGATCAGATGGTTGATCGATCGAATAGCACCACCGCTGTTCGATCGGACAACAGAGTGTCACCTGATCGGACGGCTGTTCGATCGGGTGGTACTTCTAGTGCATTGAACATGTTGAAAATCGATTAAGTATTGAAGCATAGTATCTCATGATCCGAAGAGTAATCCAATCGGACGGGTGTTCGATCGAACAACAGTTCGCTCAATACTAGTCTCCAAGATAACTTGGTTGTGTGGGACCATGTGCTAGCCGATCGGCTGGCCAGTCGATCGGCTGACTATCCGATCGGCTGGCTAGCCGTTCAGACAGCAGTTCGATCGGTCAGCATTCTGACCTGATCAGCCCTCTCGTCTAACACTTGGTTGTTTTGTTTGTTTGTCGTTTTATCGAGGTATTTTGACAGCGAGTAAAACCATAGATGCCTCGTCCTTACTTGGTTTCCCGGGTCGGACAGGAATCACCTAAATCCGGTCGGTGGTCTGTTCGGAATGAAGTTTAACATTTAACTCGAAGTCGGTTAACCTCGTGGATAGAATCCGGATCTTGAATCATACAACCGCCGAAGTGATTTGTAAACCGAATCAGGCCTCGTTTCTATCAGTTTGAAGTTATTTGAGTGACAAAGAGTTGAAGGAAAGTCGGAAAATCCATCCTTCAATTCTTGTTACCGTGTATATGTTTAGATCTATGAAGGATCCGTGTTTATTTATGTGGAAATCGGCTAGATCCAAGTCTTTCTTGGTGGATTGAGGCCAAAACATGAAGTACTTCAAGAACCCATGATGACATCATCCTAGAACACTTGAATATTGATGATTTCACGGTTTAAAGTTGAGATTTGAAAGATAGAAAGGTGTAGGAGTGTGTATAGATCAAGAAAGTACAAGATTTAGGGTGAAATCTTACCGGAATCGAGAGAAATCTGCGAAAAGGTGGGCTAAGCGTGCTGGTCGGACAGAGGTTTCCAAAAGTGGAAAGAATGACAATGACAGGGGTATTTATAGGATGACAAAAGGGGAAAGGGCTGGCCGATCGGCTGGCAGCTCGATCGGACAGCAGTCCGTTCGGCTGGCTGTTCGATCGGCTGGGAGCCTGATCGATCGGTCACACCTTTCGAGTGTTTCGCGCGACGATTTTTGATATTACGATTTCGATTGCGAGCGGTTCGATACGATAGGGTTTCCTAGTCAAATTACTTTCAGTCCCAACTACTTCGTATCTCGCGTAATCTATTTCCCACCATCTATCATAGTTTGTCCATGATTCGAGTTCGAGTTCGATTGCATTCGAGTTTCGATTGAGTTCGCTTGATTACACAACATAACATAAATAAACATGCACAGGTAACACGTAAGGCACACACACACGTATAATAACAAGTAAAAGTACACAGCTCGAGTTGCGATTTGATGTCGATTTGATTAGCGCGGCTTGATTATTCATTAGTTAACTTTATCGCATTGTTACTTCCTATAGTTCACAGTCGTAGGTCGATTGAATAACGATTAGCACACATCGATTATTGTCATTAACAACACTTACTCCACATAATATAATTAAAAACAAGAAGTTTCTACGAGTCAAGTTGCGCGAAATCGGTCGTTGAGTTAGACCTTGACTTTGACTTGTGAAAACACGGGGTGTTACAATCATCTTCCAATAAACTCCAAAAATGCTTAATGAATTTGAAATTGAACCCATCCGGTCCCGGAGCCCTGTTTGACCCGCAATCAAAAACTGCCTCCCTTATCTCTTCTTTAGAAAACACCCGAACAAGCCTGTCAGCATCTTCAGAAGACAGAGATTTAAAATTATCACACTCTAGGACAGGCCTAACCAAATATTTTTCCGAGAAATGATTTCGAAAAAACTGAAGGACTTCTTTTTCTTTTATCAAACTAGGCTTAGAAACCCACTGACCATCCACTAACAGGCCATGAATACTATTCGATGCTTTTCTTCCGTTCACAATCCTATGAAAGTACGCGGAATTCTCGTCACCCTTCGAAGCCCATCTAACACGAGATTTCTGTTGCATATCCCTATACTTCCAATAATTCGCTTGGACCACTCCTTTCTTGCATTTTTCCCACACCCAAATCTCATCTTCTTCCAAATCCCTCTCTTCCATAGTATGTTCTAACTTTTGAATATCATTCTTGTAGCTTTCAAGATCCTCTCCTTCTTTTTGTTTAACTTCAGCCCACCAAATCCAAATCGCATCCCTGACCGCTTTAAGCTTATTCATGATTACTACATTTGAACACCCCTTAAAAGAGAATTCTCTTAACGCCTTAGAAACTACCTCCTGACAACCTTCTCTTTCCAACCATGAATTAAACCATCGGAACAGTTTATATCCAAAGTTGGAATCAACCAAAGTTAACAATAACGGCGTATGGTCGGACATTTCCTTCGGTAAAGCTCCAAGACACGCCAGCGGCCATCTATTAAAAAACGATTGACAAACCAGAATTCTGTCAATTTTACTTAACTTAAAACTTCCAATGTTCTGTGCCACATAAGTAAACCTATTGCCCCTCATAAAATATTCTTGTAATTCAGCTTCATCAATAAATTCACTAAAATCCGCAGCACTCGTTTGGTTAAATCTAGAGTTCTTTCTTTCTTCTGGATACCGTACAGCATTAAAGTCACCCAACACTATCCACATACCTTGACCTCTGCTAATTAGCTCTTTTAATTTTCCCCAAAGACTCCTTTTGCAACAATTTTTTGGGGCGCATAAACATTCAGCACGTTTAACTGAGACCCATCTACCACCAAAGTCCCCGAAGTAAGTAAAAAATTTGGCTCTGAGACTACAGCGTTTTTTACAAATATCTTGGAATTCCACATATTCAACAAACCACCTGATCTACCCGAAGCTTCTACCAAGTCAAAATCAAAATCCCCCCTCCCCCAACCCTGACTGCTATCAAACCTCTGTGAGTCCAGAATCTTAGTTTCTTGTAAGGCCAAAAAATCAATTCCATTTTTGGGCTTCAATTCTTTGACCCACCCCTGTTTCCCTGGCATACCCAATCCCCTAACATTTATTGACATAAAATTCATGGATTACCTGGTTGTACACCTTATTCTTCTTCCACAATTTGTGTCACTAACTGTTTGAAACTACCCAGTTGTACCCCCACTTTAGCTCCCAGATCAATCGTGTTATCCACCTCTAAATTGACCACCCCACTCTCTGTCGCGGAACTAGGTTGAATACCAACAGCAACCTGCAAAATTTATTGACCCTCCATTGAATCACCGTCGACCTGCGGCTGATCATTACCCACCATCGATTGCTTATTGACAACCTGAAATTTTGAAATTTCCTCATGCACATACTTCGATGCCAACGTCCCTTCCTCTGTGAATGATTGAGAAGCAGATCCCTCTTCATTAAATCCTTCATTCATCGATATTTTTTTATCACTCCCCTTAGAAACTATCTGGTCATGTTTATTGTTATTAATTAAGCCCAACAGGGCATCAAGCCCAAAGGGATCTAGACCATTAGGGTCAACATCTAGCCTTGTTCTTTTTCTGGAACTTGGCCTACTATCCACCGAAAGCATTCTAACATGAACCGGGCCCACCCCACCTTTATTTTTCTTTTTCGATTTTATCCCATCTAACTTAGGCGCGTAACTCCTATCACACCTAAATTTTAAGGTTTCCATAATACCTTCTCCATTATTTACGTGACAATCCTTAATCACCTCAACCGAATCACCCGAATTTTTGGAAACCTCCTCCATACTATGATTTCCTTTCTGAACGTAATCTCCTCCTTTCTCCAATCTCTCCGTAATTATCGGACCTTCCATATCTTCTCTAGGTACCGTTGAGCTGGTCGGACAATCCGACGTTTGTAAACTCCGGTTCACCGGAGCTTTCACTTCACCCCTACCCTTTTCCAAACATTCTGGTTCCCAGTCACCGACCTCCTCCTCCACCCACACTCTGTATTTACGTCCCTTCCATTGAATGACCACTTCTTCTTGAATTCTTCTGCCTACCTCGACAAGCACACCGACATAATCAAAAGATAAGTCGGAATCCTTAACATCGTGTTGAGCAACCTGAACTAACTTGCCAAAACTCTTCCCGACACTGTTGATCACCGTATTATCGAGCAGGTGGAGCGGAATACCCTGAATACGCAACCATGTCACTCTATCGAATGGCAATGTTTGACCGACCCACTTCTCTACCCACTGAAAAACATGTATTTTCTCCTTTACCAACGCATAAAAAGGTTCCATCTCCATACCGTTGCTAAAAGAGACTAAGATAAACATTCCTCCCAAGTATTGGACGATCCCCTCACCTGCTGTCATATCTTTAATCATTTCCCCAGCCTCTTTCAACGCTTTGAAATCAATCATCCTTACAATTACAGCCTTCCCCATCACGTGGTCATACGCTTTAAAATCATCCTATACCATAATAACCTTCTCCCCTTTTTCCTCATTGGATCTGCCCAATACAGCATCCTTGAAAGACTTCGCCCCTCCATAATTCCCACCATTAAACTCCTTTCTTCCTATAGGATGAACAACAGAACCGTTCACTGGCTTAGGCTTAATCTTCTCTGATTGTCTGTTATTGATATCTCCATCCTCTAAAGTAAAACGTGCCACATTAAAACACAGTTTAAACTCCCCCATTCGAATGTTGGACAACGTCTTCTCCATCTCCCCCGTATTCTTCAAGTCCAACAGAGAAACAAATCTGAATCGGTTACCCATATTGTCCCTCTTTCTTGCTATATAGATGTCATATATCTCCGCATGAACCCGAACAAACCCTGCTAGATCACTCCCACTACATCGAATTGGGAGATTTGATACGAAGAATTTCGTCAATCTCTTTTGTACGTTGGCCGGAATAGGCTTCCGGCGATCACTCCCCATCTTTAGAGTTGTTATTTTAAAGGTTTTTGTAGCTTTTGAAAAACTTGTTATATGTTTATGTAAACTTCTTAAAATAGTTTAAAATTCTAATACTTAAAAATTTTAAAATGATATATGCAATTATTTTAGTAGATATCTAACCATAACCAACTCTAAAAAATTATTACTATATATTATTACTATATATTAATAAAGAAATTGAAATGAATCGTGATTTTAATATTATAATAACATATAGTTTTTCAATACGTTTATTTTTTTAAATATTAAAATAATATTTATTTTCTTTACTTTTGAACTTTAATCCTTTTTTTAATATCAGAGGTTGGGATAAGATTGGTGTCAACCGGTATCGAACCAGTACTGGTATCGAAAATACCGGTATGGTCCTGTTCGGTATCAGTACATTAAGGTAAAAACATGTACTAATACAGAAAACGCCAAAAGTTGGTGCCGAATTGATATTAGAAATCTTTTGGTTCGGGAAATTCAGTGTGGCTACTCGGTACCATTTGCTCATTCCCGACCACGATTACCGTACGAACAACGGTATCGTACAACCTTTTTTGTTGATTTTCTTCAACTTTTAATTTTTTCCTTTTTAGTTTCAGTGGTAGGGATGAATGATGTGTGTAAAATGCAACATATAAATTACATCAAATAAGGCATAAAACTAACCCTTTTTTAGTACTTATATTGGAAAAAGTGTGTTTTTGTCTTCCTTTTGGATTTACAGGGTCAAATGAGCTTAAACGAACAAAAGGAACAAAAATACAGCCAAAACCAACATAAATACAAAGAAAAGGAAGAAACGTGGCATGCCCGACCCCTCGACAACAACTCCCAAAGCAAAAACAAGAAGAAAGCTGAGCATGGGGCTGTGCCCAGCCCGACACGGGGCGTGCCCAGCTCAGCACGGGGCAGTGCTCAGGATGGACAGCTCTGGCACTAAAGACAAACCTGTAGAAGCTTCTATTGCCCACCACGGGGCCGTGCCCAGCGGACACGGGGGCGTGGCGAAAGTACAGCAGGCGCATTAATTGTAATTGCGAATTACAATTAATGAAGAGAGAGAGAGTGTCAGACGGACACGTGGGCGTGCCCAGCGGACACGGGGGCGTGTGGAGCTAATAAAGACAAAATGTATTAATGAAGAAAGAGAAAAGGGTGGACACGGGGCCGTGTCCAGCGGACACGGGGCCGTGTCCAGGCTTCTGTACAGGCTATAAATAGGAGTGCTTGGCTCAAGCTCAAACCATCCCTTGGCACACCACCTCTCTCACACTTCATCCACCACCCACCACCATCACAACACCATCATCCACCACCATCATCCATTGTCCATCGTAGAGTGTGTGAGTCGTCTCGGGATCCAAGATTGATCGTAAGAGTTCTTGACAATCAAGGCCATGTTTGCCTAAGTCTCTTACATCACTTGGTGAAGACAAAGTGTCTAGTATAATACTTTTTATTTCTAATCTTTTGCACCTTTTATTTGGTTTTGTATTAATGACTTTAATAACTAGTTACTTATGTTGAAGGTGATCTTTCCTTATCGTTTGTCCGTGGTGTCTTGGCATTATTTTACTGTCTATATAAAATAAAGGATTTTCACCATTCATATCTCCACGGTCTATATGGAGGTATGTTGGCTACCTGGTAGGGGGTTAAGGGAACGGTTTGGTAAAGGTCTTGCCATTGTTCAGCGTTTAGAGGTCCTGCAATGGACCTGGGTCAAATTTAGTGGGAACTCCTTCAATGCTTCACGGTATTGGATGGCGGGGGTCCAAACTCTTTGATCCCCTCATAAGTTAACTACTATTAATACTATAACCCGGCTATTTAGGACTGTATCCCTGCTGACTCAGACTACATAGCCGAGGGTAACGTCACCGCCAAAAGCGGGGCCTACCACAATACTGCATTAATAACTTAATTCATTATCTTCCAATAATCCACCCTTTTAGGATTGTATCCCTGCTGACTCAAACTACTGGGGTGAGGGTAACGTCACCTCCAAAAGAGGGGCCTACTACAATAACTAAGATAATCTCTTAATTATGTGCAAAAGTGCGGAAATAATCAAAGGTTATACTAGATACGAGTCGGAACCAAGTGATTCATCTTGTCTATCTGTTTTTATTTTATTTTTATTTTCAACATTTTAGTTAGTTTTTATTTTTCTTAGCTTAAAACATTTTTCTAAACTTTTATTTTTGATTAGACGTTGAGGACAAACCGGTACTAAAAGCTCTTGTGTCCTTGGACGACCTCGGTATCTTACCAACGCTATACTACACTCAACGATGGGTGCACTTGCCCATATGTGTGTTTAGTGTTAGTGAAATATCGTGTTTTATAAATTTAAAACTTGGCTAAAATAAGTGTTAAAAAGGGCTTAAAATATACACCTAATATATACGACACTTACCGCACATCAATGAACTCGGTGCCAACCGATACAGAATCGGTATTGATACCGAAAATACCGGTTACGGTACCGGTATATGAAGGTAAAAAATGGTAGTGGACCGGTACCAGGAACACTAAAAGTCGGTATCGAATTGGTACTTAAGATCTTTTGGTTTGGCAAATTTGGTACCGGTACCCAGAACAATTTGCTCATCTCTAACCACGGGTTTTATACGAACAAAATCGTTACCATACAACTTTTTTGGTTGATTTTCTTTCGGTTATCTTTTAGTGTTTTTTTTCTATATTTTCTTTTTATTCTTGTGAGCAGTTCTATTCGCAACACGCTCGTAGTAATTTCAAAACACATAGTAATTTCAAAACACAGTAAACACAGACTAAATAACAAAAGAAATTCGCCGCAACGCGGCGAACTTCTTTAAACCTAGTATAAATAATAAAGCAATAATTACATTCCAAAAATAAATATAATTTGAAAGGTAACTACACTAATTTTAGAAAATTTGAATTTCAAATCATTAACTTGAAATGAAAGTATTCAAAATTCATAATCAAGACAACCATATAAGTTCTTTGTTTATGTGTTTTGACATGATTTCTTGACATTTATCATCTTTTGTATCTCTGAATAACTTTATTTTAATAATACAATTTATTTGTTTATCGGGCTCGAGAATTTAATTATACATAATCGTAAGTATATAATTAAAATAAACTTAAATAATGTGACGTATTAGATAGGTTAATGACAAAGTGGATACCTTGCTTTGGACCATTCTATGAGCATAGAAGTGCCATGGATTCGTGTCGTGGATTTTGCATAAAAGAAACAACATCAATTTAATTATTATGGTTTGTTGTTCAAAACAGAAGGATCAATCTAAAAGTTCCAGGCTATTACAAAATCTAATGCACGCATGAAATTTGAAATAATTAACACAAAATCGAATTTAAAAAGTAGTTGGTATGACCGAATAGTCAGAGTAATCAAATTCAGATGAATAGATGTTAACAAGTGTTGGAAAAATAGGTGAAAATAACATTTTTCACAAATATAGGAAAATGATTTTTTCCTATTTTGGACTAGAAATAAATATAATAAAATGAGCGGGTTTTATATATTTATTTGTGGGTTTGAAGGGGTATGGTCCCAAAAAGCCGCGCAAACCTCCGTAAAGGTCGCGCGCGGACCATACTCCTTATTAAAAACTCTTCCTATCATTAACCTCGCGCGAGTTAGACGTATTCTATTCACCGTCACACGAGACTTAGACAGTAAGAAGTTCCAATAACAACACTTAGCATGCAGAAAAGAATACTCAGTCACCTAAACCCCGCGCAAGTTAGTTAACGTGCCCATCAAGACTGGTGTAGGGAAACAGCGCAACGCTGCTCCAGATAGTACACAAGGTACAAGCGGCAGAAGGAAAGAGCCAATCAGCGTCCCTCTGGCGCTGCTCAATCGTGCTCCACAATCATCTGACATGCAGGCGACAAAAAGTACTTAAGGACGCCTACATGGCACCAATCATAGGGCAGAGACAACTGCCCCACGATCTCCACTCACCTGCTGATGGCAGAAGGGCGGCCAGGCCGACAACAGTGACACGTGGCTCCAATCACGTTGCGCCAGCTCCACCAAGCTCCTAGAAGCCACTAACGGTCGACACCAGTGAGACAAGGAGCATATCCTCCATGTTGTCGCCTTCCAGCCCAAGGCCCATCAGCCCACATCCCCTTACACCTCTCCGGCTATAAATAGAGACCTTCACTTCACAGGTTAAACATTCCATTCCCTCTACTCTCTCACTTAATACTTAATTCTCTCCAAAGCAGCCGCTTATTCTCACGCCAGAGCCCGGTTAAGAGGGAAACCCCCACATTCCCCTCTTAACGAGTAACGGTGTTTTGTTTTGCAGATAATCACGGTCGTTACGGAGCTCAGGAAACCTTAAAGAAGATTAACCATCATGGTAGAAACATAAACCAAACTGATTAGTCCCCTAATTAGTTCTGTGTTTCTTCAGGGTTTGTGTTCTATGTTGGAAGAGATTCGCAACGAACTAAACCACGTCCAAAACGGAGCTAAGATTAATTAGATATCGATGCTCAAAGTTGGGTGTTTGAAACATTAAATGCTGAAACTAAAGGGAAAGTAGCACCTTGTCCCACATCGGAGGAGAGTTGGAACTTAAATGAGTATTTAAGGTGGAACTCTCCATCCTTACCGTTTCATGGAAGCACACACTAAGTGTCCTCTCGAAGGGCCCTAACTCGCACACGCTCGTGCGCGCGTGGATTGGGCGATGAGGCGCGATGTGGCGCTTTGATGGTGCACTTTGCACTTCGCACGCTCGCATCACCGGCCTTTGTATTTTTGACCACGTGCGCGTGGTGGATCACAGAGGCTGCAAGGACCAAGTGGTGAAGTGGTAGTCCGCGCGGGGTACAAGTGGCACGAAGGCGCGCAGGTGCGCATGGTGCATGGGCCCTGATGTGACGTGCGCGGCGCACCAGAGTGAGCCTATACGGCTCGACTGTGTGGTGTGTTGCGCATGGACCTGAGTGAGTGGCGCACACGCGCATGATAGTGAGCCAAATGGACGCACCACGCATGGACCTGAGTGAGTGACGCACACGCACATGGCAGTGAGCTAAATGGACACACCGCGCATGAGCATGCAGACCTGCGCGCGCGCAAAGGCTTCCAGCAGCAGTTAATGCTGTGCAGTTACGAAACTGACGAAGTTAATGCGTTTGACTGAGAATTTAATGACGAATTAAAGTGCATTGAAGACGTTTAATGCAGTTTAATTCTCCCATTCTATTCGATTTTCAGTTTCAACCTTCATCTGCAATATAAATAGAGCATCGAGCTGCAGAATCAAGGACACCGAATTCACCGGCAACACAACAGCATTCACTTTCTCTCTACATCTTTTCTGTTCTAGCAGTTTTCAAGGTAACCTTCGGGTTGTAGTCCAACTCCGGCAGTACTACTGCTCCGGATGTTGTACCCTGGGAAACAAAACGAGTACTCATGGGAGACTCGGAATTTGTTTTAAGGGAAGTGTGTGAACACGTGACTCAGCCCCTCAGCTTCTACCCCATTCTTGTTTTTTGCTTATTTCAGTTGTAATAGTATTGTATTCCAGCTTTCTTTATTTTTGTATTGTAATCAGTTAATAAAAAATTGTTATTTTATTTATTATTACGCGAACGGTTCCTACAACAAGTAGCACAATAAAACGCAATGTTGACCGTGATCTTTCAAAATGAAAATATTAGATAACTTTAGTTAGTTAAACTCTAGAGAGTTACACTTCTAATATTCATGATGTTCAATTAACAAAATATGTGCTTTTATCTTTGCATGTGCGATCGTTTTGGGTGGTAGTTGGGATAAAAACCTACCATTAATCGAATTCTCCTACAACAATAACTACCATACCAGCATTAAGGCTGCGCCTTTTGAGGCATTATACAGTAGAAAGTGTAGATCGCCAGTTTGTTGGGCGGAAGTTGGAGATGTCCAATTATCAGGACCAGAGATCGTGTTCGAAATGACGGACAAGATTGTCCAGATTCGTGACCGTCTCAAAGCTGCCGGGATAGGCAGAAGAGCTACGCAGATCCGAAGCGTAAAGCTTTTCACTTCGAAGTAAGTGATAAAGTGTTGCTAAAAGTATCACCCTGGAAAGGAGTGATGCGGTTTGGTGAGAAAGGCAAGCTAAGCCCCAGATACATAGGACCTTTCGAGGTTATCGGACGTGTCGGGTCAGTTGCCTATAAGTTAAACTTACCAGAAGAGCTCAGTGGAATTCACAATGTGTTCCACATCTGCAATCTGAAAAAGTGCTTCGCTGATGAATCACTGGTTATGCCGCATACAGATGTGTATATAGATGAGAGCTTAAAATTTGTGTAAAAACCTTTGTCGACTGAAGATCGACAGGTAAAGAAGCTTCGAAGGAAGCATGTACCTATTGTAAAGGTCAAGTGGGATGCCCGTAGAGGTCCCGAATTCACGTGGGAGGTTGAATCCACGATGAAAGAAAAGTACCCTTACTTATTTCAGTAAATCTCGGGTCGAGATTTATTTTAAGGGGGTGAGGATGTAACACCTCGAAAATTCACGTCCTATAATGTGTAGACACGTGTCGTATGTTAAACGTGTGAAAGAATATTATGAAAGGACTAAAGTTGACAAACATGGAAAGTATGTGAATATACGTATTCTAAGTGTCAACAGTGAATAAATGTATTGTATATTAACCCTACAAGATTCTCATACCTTCAAACGAATAAATCATGGATCATACGAAGCTAAAAGTGAGAGATTACAAACTACAGGGGCTAAATGTGTGAACATGTTTAAATTATACCTCATAGTGACCTTTTGACAAACCCGAAGCTTTATAACGGTAAATTATGCTCACTAGAATGCACGATTAAAATTTCATAAAGTTTCGTTATCGTATGAGAAAGTTATGATCAAATTCGTGGGCGAAGGGTTAAAGCGTAAACGTTGAATGTTAGGACTTTTCGGGTGACAACGAAGTTAACCGGGGACCTAACAAAGTGGGTATATGTTTTAAAGCCCTTATGGATCAACATTGAGGGTTTAAAATGCAAGAATCAAGTGTCTAACCGGAGTTTGAAGGGCCAAGGATCAAATAGCAAAATCAAAAAAAAATGAAGATCTGCTGCAGAGGCCGTCGCGCTACGCGAGGGGGCCCTCGCGCCACGCGAGGGTCTCCCAGCTACGAAATTGTTGGCTGTTGCCTGCCCTTGCCCTAGGACGCGACTTTAACCGATTTTCCTAATTCTTCTTGGCCCCTAGGCACCCCCTAAACACTTAGGGACATGTGTTGAAGGATTGTGGTCAGTTGTAGACCCAAGTGTCAACCATTTGTGGTGGAATTTTCACTATAAAAGGGTCTTCAAGTTCACAACATTCCACACACCTTCAATTACTTATCTGATCAATTCTGGAGCTCTCAAGCAGGTCCAACTGATCATAAGTCGTGCATAGGACTCTTGTAAGTCTACTAGTCCTTCTTTAATTGAGTTTAGCTTGGTTAATTAGCTAAAAGTCAAACCGTCGTAATTAAGGTTTGACTTCGAGATTAGTCATTAATGGCTCAGTCACATCTCGAATTAAAAGTAGTTATAAGTTGGTAGTTATGTGGGTAATAAAACCTCAAAAGGGTTCCCCCTGATTACCACTCTAACCAGGTCAAAAGTCGGGTCAAACTAGTTCATAAAAAGTCAACAGGATACTTAAAATGTCATTTATGCATAATTAACATTATAGATCATATACAACCTGTTGGATCATTGTTATAACTTGGTAATAAGTGTAAGAACATTTCTAAACATGTTCAACCCGACAATTTCCTGTTTAGACCCGGTTCGGAACCGAAAGTCACATAGTTTGACTTTCACTTTGACTTTCAGTTCTGAACCGTTTAGGCATGTTTTAGAAATGCCTCAGAGCTTTAATTGGACTAGGTTACATGTTAGTACAACCCTCTGTGATTATACACCTTGGTTCATTAGTTATCCAATTAATATGCATGTTTCCGTTAATTGCTCATATGTTGACCATTATGCCCTTATTACCTTAAAACGTGATTTATGAAAATGTAAAAGTGTACAAACCTTGATTACTGATATATAAACTTGTATGCAAAGTTTGACATCAGTTTGACTTGTAGATTAAGAGTTATGCTCATTTTCGCAAATTTAAAGCTTTATGTTAATAAAATGGCGTAATTAGCGTATAGCCTAGTTAAGCCTACTTTTTGATATCAAACTTAATACCCACTGATGTAATATATTATTTTGGGATTTTTAAAGATTTTTAATTAATTTTAGGCTGAGCATAACTAGTAGTCGTAGGCTTAATCCGGTAATTGACGGTTTTGCCCTTACGGGCCGTAAAATGAGTTTTACATATCTAAACGACTCCAAACCTTTTGCTACTGATCACATATGATAAATAAATTATTTTAAGCCTTCTGGAAATATAAAAATATCAGTTTTAAGTATCGAACCCGGAAATGGCCTTTATTCGCCTTATTAAGCGTTTTTAACGCAAAGTATGTATCAAAGTTATATTGGACATACCCGGGTTGATACCTACTGATATATGAGGCAAATTATAATATTTTAACAGTAAGCAAAGGTTGATAAACTCAGAATTCAGTTTTGAGCTTTTTCGGCTTATGTGAAATTACCAAAATACCCCTACGGGGCATAGTTTGGTTAAAAATGATAAAGTTCACATACATGCTTTATCCTACTGATTTAACTTAGCAAATTGAGTATATTTTCTGATTACATCAGACCTGTAACTCAGATTGTTACTTAAACTCTTCTATAAACTTTTAAATGACCAAACTACCCCTACGGGGCCTAGTTTGTGTTTAAACGCGTTTCGGGCATAATGAAAGACATCTTACTGATGTCACAACATATTTGAAGCATATTAACTTAGGAAACCTGTATATGGCTCTTACGGATACCCGTTACGCCTTTTACGCCTACGGTTCGGTTTATGTAACAAGTTCACATAAATTAGCCGAAACGGGTCAAACCTTAACGGTTTTATCTCAAAATCCAGAATGTGAATAATAAACCCATACTAAACAAGTCTTCAAACTTGTCGGGTCTAAATCACATTCTATCCGGTCTTCGCTTAATCATGCGTACGTACCGTATCTTGAAACTAGCCGGTCTAAGCTTAAGCTTAATTAAAGACCCGTTAGGATTCTAATAGGTTATTATAAAACCTTCGTTCCAGATTAGGAGGACCAGTAAAAGCTACGTGCATTTTGCTAATTGTGAATTATACTTTGCTCAGGTTAATACTTTTAACTTATTTTCCCTATACGGGCTTGGGTTACGGTATATAGCATACCGCTTGATCGGGCATCAAATCTCCACAGTTGAGTGGGTAGTTGAATAATTTGATCGGCTCGTTTAAATAGTCTTGTTTACTTAAAGCCTTTGGGGGGTTGATGACCATGTCCCGGATATCCTTGGCATCATCTTACGAGGTAGCCATGACCTGAGCACGGGGTGTAGGCGTACACCTGTCAGTGTATAACTCAATTATGTGGTGTGTCTATTGATCTTTAACCCGGACAAGATCCGGGCTACTGAACGCATAAGTAACATGTAATTCGTTCACAAGATTATAATATTAAATAATTCTCCCAAGTTAAAAAGATTAATCTTGCCTCTGTGCATTTTAATCAAATTATAAAACATTTATGCCATGTGCATCCAAACCAATTTTTAAATCATTTTCCAAAATGAGTCAGTTGATTGTATTACCAGCGTAAACTGACGTATTTTCCCAAAAAGACTAAATGCAGGTATTAAACGTAATTGGCTGGATTGTCTCCTTAGCATCAATAAAGAGTCTCGCAAGCTTAAGATGCCTGAAGTCTGTTGAACTATTGTTTCCATTTTATGTTCGATCCTTCTGTGGATAAACTTCCGAATATTGTGACAGTTGATATTACAATAATAAATTCGGTTGTATTATATTTTCAATTGCTTCCGCTGTGCATATTAATATTGTGTTGTTTGACTATTATGTTGCCAACCATGACGTCACGATACTCCCCACCGGGCCCACCGGTGACACGTGGAAATCGGGGTGTGACAGGTTGGTATCAGAGCCAACACTGAGTGAATTAAACACTAACCTTTCGTGTTTAATCTCAGTTACACAATTGCACATATCTAAACTTCTGAGTCTAGACTTAACTTAGGAATATTCTCAATCCTAATCTAGAAATTTTTACTTCCAAATTTTTATTGGATACGTCGCCAAGCGAAGAAGCCGTAATAGGAGTTCTCCACACCCGGAGCCCTGAGATGCTGAGCTTCGTACCGCGGCTAGAATGAAACGAGCATCTGAGGAGAAAGCATTCAGAAATAAAATGAAGAAGAAACTCCTTTTACTGAAGATCGTTTCCTTATTAGTCCTTATAAGGACATAATTATCTTTCAGTCCCTCCGAGGACAACATTATTTCTTTCAAGTCCCGCTTAGGGCAACTTTATACTTTTATTTTTATATACTGGAATGATTAAGTTTAAACTTTCATTCTAAACAAGAAATATTAAATAAATGAAAAATATCATTTCCTTTTGCAAGGTCTACCATTATAATAAAATGGCAAAAATCTAAAAAGAACAAGACCTAGCTTCGGGTCATATTAAGACCAGGCCAAGATGGTAGTTCCATAATTAGATTCAGATCCATATTAACACCTCAATTTAAAATTGTTCTGCGCTAATTAAATTAAGAATCTTAAGTGTGAAACCTAGCCTTCGTGTCAATTAAAAGACCGGGCCAAGATGGTAAGACCTGTTAAAAAGATTCAAACCATTAACTAAGAATCTTAAGAGTGAAACCTAGCCTTCGTGTCAATTATAAGACCGGGCCAAGATGGTAAGACCTGTTTAAAAGATTAAAATCCCTGTTAACATCTTAAAACATGTTAACACTCCTGGCAGATGTGATTCATTTAAAATCACACACGTTATTATTATATAAGGATCTTTCTAAAGATTCCTAACCCAGTTTAATGATCTCTGAATCCTGGGTTCACATCATCAATTAAGATGATCATATTTTAACCATACGTGGTAATATAGTGCCTACGGGCCTTGCTCATTTCTACATGAGCCAAAATACAGTGGTAGCTATGACTCCCTGTCAGAAAAAGGTAATGAACTAGGTTCAAACCTCAAATGCTTGATCCACTGAAATCATAGCATATAATTTATATATGTCCTTGTGACTAAGCCTGTTGTGCGAATTTATTTAAAGGCCTTGATTCTCTGAAATCATGGCTTATAATTTAAAAATTGTCCTTGTGACTAGGCCTTTTGTGCTATTCAATAAAATTGTTAGAGTTGCTTTGATACTCTGAAATCATAAGCTTAAAAATTTATAAATGTCCATGTGACCAGGCCTTGGGTGCCACTAATAAAATTGTTAATGTTTTATAATTAGGATAAATTATAATAGAAGTCCTAAATAAATGTTAGCAATAAATTAACCGAATATGGTCTCTGTTTACCATGGTTAATGAATTACCCTAAGGGGCAATTCCATAATAAACATCCCTTAGAAGGGAAGTGCCTACGGGCTATAGTTAATGTCCTCTAAGACTAAAGACAGTGGTAGCCTACAACTCCCTGTCAAGAAAAGGTAATGAAGTTTGATTCAAACCGTAATACCTCGATTCTCCGAAATCATGGCTTATAAATTAAACTTGTCTACGCGACTAGACCATTTGTGCTATTATTAACTTATAAATTAGGATTTATGATAAAAATCCTGAATAAAATAAATATCCTTCCTTCCCTGCCAGTATGCAGTTTAAAAGGGAATCTTAAAGGTGAAACCTAGCCTACGCGGCCAAGATGGTGAAACCTACTCAAGGGATTCAGATCCTTGTTAACACCTAAGAACGTGTTAGCACTCTTGACAAATGTGATTCGAGAAAATCACAACAGTCATCCTTATATTGGATTCTTTCAATTCCCTTATCTAACCTAGTGATTTAGGAATCATGGCTTATATCATCCTATAAGATGATCATATTATGAACATCCGTTAGTGATGAAGTGCCTACGGGCTAAACTTGTTGTCCGATAAGACAACGACAGTGATGGTCTTTGACATCCTGCCTAAAATATTGGACTATATCCAAACATAATAGTCTATATGATCAATGCGGTCATGACTAATATCATCTAATACGATGGTAATATTATTTGACATCCTTTAGTGATGTTTTGCCTACGGGCTATAATATATTGTCCATTTGAGACATTGACATTGTTATCTTTATGATTCCTTGTCTGAGGTGGTGAGCTATGCTCAAGCCAAAATAGTCAATATGATTAATGCAATCATGACTTATATCTTCTAATAGGATGAACCTATTATAAACATCCATTAGTGATGTTTCGCCTATGGGCCATATTATATTGTCCATGTGTGACAAAGACATTGTGATCCTTACGATTCCCCTGTCCCAGGTAGTGAGCTATGCTCAAGCCTAATAGTCTATATGATCAATGCAATCATGACAAAGATCGTCAATATGATGATTAAAGATTTTAACATCCTTAATGATGTTTTGCCTAAGGGCTATATTATCTTGTCCAATTGAGACAGGGCAATTGTAATCTTTTGTGATTCTTTGCCCAAGGGGGTGAGCTATACTCAAATCCCATAGTCTATACTATCATTGCGATCCTGACTAGTATCATCAGTATGATGATCATAATATTAACATCCCCCGTGATGAAATGCCTACGGGCTATACCTTATTTTAGTGTCGGTAAGACAAAGATAGTAGCGATCTTTATGATCCCCTGTTCAAAATGGTGTGATTATACCCAAAACTAATAATCAATATGATCGATGTGATCATGACTAATATCATTAAATACGATGGTTATATATAAACACCCATTAGTGATGTTGATTTGGCTTACCTTTCTGCCACATGAATCGTCTTTCAAAGACAATGACAGTTGTAGTCTATGGCTCCCTGTCCAAAGGTGAAGAACCACGTTCAAACCTTGAAGCCCTAATCTAATAAAATTGCGGCTAATAAATTAAGGTCCTGGATGATAGACCATCGAGTTATGTTTTAAAGTCATTCATGACAAGCCTATGTGTTATAAATTGTCATTCGAGACAAGCTAACATATTAAAATGTTAACATTCCTGGAGACATGCCTTTGTGCCAGATCTGATAAATGTCCTTATGACAAGGCCGTTTGTGCCATATCTAAATGACCTTTACGACAAGGCCTTCGTGCCGTATAAGCATTTATGTCCTTCGTGACTAGGCTTTATGCCATATCTTTCTACGTCCATCGAGACAGGCTTCTATGCCATATGTGTATACATATAATAAAGGTCTTGTAAGGCAAGCCTTTTGAGCTATTTATAATCGTCCTTGTGACAAAGACAGTTGTGACATTATGGTCCCCTGTCAAGCAGGTATTGGACTCGCTGCAAACCTTAAATGCCATTGATAGTCCTTTTGTGACCTAAGCAAAATGTAATAGATATACATTCAAAAAGCATTCATTAAGAATGTTCAGAACGGAATAGCCCATACAGATTATGAATACCGTGGCTAATCTAAGTCAGGTCATCAGGATGATGACTAATAATTGTTAAATCTTGGTGATTAGTACCAAGTTTCGAGTATCGAAAACTCGGATGAGGTAGACGACAGTCGCAATACTATTAATGCGACGAAAGTTAAAAAAACTACAAACGTAAACCTCAATATTAATGGAGTTAATCCCCAGGCTGTGGTTGACGCAGTAGTTGGAAGAACCATAGAAAGATCATGGAACAATCCAAAGAGCCGAATGCTCCTCGCTCTGAATTTCATGGAAAACCATGTTCGATTGCTCATGAGAAGAGTTTTGTTTTCACTTCGTATATGAGGGATGAACCAAAGGAGGAAGATGACTCCCAGAAATCTAAGGAAGAGAGCAAGTACAGGCTTAATAAAAAGAAAAAAAATGGTGGAACCGGCCGTCCCCGGAATCGAACCTGGGTCTAGGCCGCACCCTTTCGCGCGCCTAGCCAACCGAGCTAGGTGCCTAGTTTGTGAAATTTCCATTTTTGGTTAAATATAAGAACATGTACAATAACTTCCTTATTTCTTACTATAAGTCACCTACTAATCCTCCTTATGTTGACTAAGTATTAGAATCCAAGAATTTACCTCTTTGTTTCGGTTACTCTTGGCTTGCTTATGATTGACTGAACACTGGAAAGGCTAAGGGAAGAAATGCCTGAACTCACCTGACGAACGCCAAGAGGCAGTTCACGATGTCCTCAAATACATTCCTTATCATTTACCAATGATAAATTTTGCTAAGTGTCCTGTTTTTTTTATACAGGCAATAATAAATCTTCATAAACCATAAGCTTAGCAAACTTTTAAATTATCCACAAGGTATAAATTACCAAGGAAACCATAGTAACCGATTCTTCTCGTATCGGCAAGAAAAACCTTCCGAAAAATCCAAGAGTACTCTTTCTTCGCATAGAGTACGAAAACATATGTTATTTTAATTATTTTTCCCATTGTTTTTTTTTCTATCGCCTACGAATGCCAAACTATGTTTGATAAAGTGCCATATGAGGATTGGCGAGTCCTAGTGTGTCCCATAGATTGCTTCCATGCCTGATCAGTATGGAGGTTTAATACATGGAACCCCTAAGATATCCCAATGATCATATTGTACTAAAATCGACTAGTAGTATTCAAGGAAGATATCCAGAATGGAATTGTCCAAGTAAATGTTCCCGATTAAGGAATTCGTGGACTTATAACATAAATGTGTCACTTATTTGACACGAGCAGTGATGGATGAACTGGAGCCTGAGATATGGGAAATCACTGTAGCCTCCTTACATCTTGATTATCTTCTCATAAGTTTTCCCTGCTTACCTCCTGGAAGGCAGGTAGAATTAAGATTTGTATCCCGCGGTGGGCGGGAGTATTGTGAAAACTCCATATTGATTATGGAATAATCGAAACCTTGATTAAGTAGGTTTTAAGACATAGGCTCATATAGCCTGACTCAATATTCTGAGGGTTTTATGTTATTAAATAAGAAAGACGGTTCATATTGCTTATGCATACATACCGCAACCCTAATTAGGCAACGATTAAGAATTGCCATCAGCTACCCAGGATCTAAGGGCAAACTATTGGTGGATAGGCATGAAGAAGTCTGTGGCCACCTATGTAGCTAAATGCTTGACATATGCGCAAGTCAAAGCCGAGCATCAGAAACCGTCAGGTTTGCTACAACAACCTGAACTTCCTACGTGGAAGTGGGAAATGGTAACTATGGATTTTATTACCAAGTTACTCAAGACAAGGAAAGGAAATGATACGATATGGGTTATAGTTGGCAGACTGACTAAGTCAGCACATTTCCTACCCATCAAGGAGACTTATAGCTCCGACATGTTAGCCCAGTTATACGTTGATAAGATTGTAGCCTTACATGGCATACCTGCGACTATTATCTCTGATAGAGATAATAGGTACACATCGCATTTTTGGAAGAGCTTCCAACAATCGTTGGGCACAAGTTTAAATTTTAGTACGGCTTAACATCCTCAGAATGACGGTCAGAGTGAGCGTACTACTCAAACGTTGGAAGACATGCTACGTGCATGTGCGATCGATTTGGGTGGTAGTTGGGATAAAAACCTACCATTAATCGAATTCTCCTACAACAATAACTACCATACCAGCATTAAGGCTGCGCCTTTTGAGGCATTATACGGTAGAAAGTGTAGATCGCCAGTTTGTTGGGCGGAAGTTGGAGATGTCCAATTATCAGGACCAGAGATCGTGTTCGAAACGACGGACAAGATTTTCCAGATTCGTGACCGTCTCAAAGCTGCCGGGATAGGCAGAAGAGCTACGCAGATCCGAAGCGTAAAGCTTTTCACTTCGAAGTAAGTGATAAAGTGTTGCTAAAAGTATCACCCTGGAAAGGAGTGATGCGGTTTGGTGAGAAAAGCAAGCTAAGCCCGAGATAGATAGGACCTTTCGAGGTTATCGGACGTGTCGGGTCAGTTGCCTATAAGTTAAACTTTCCAGAAGAGCTCAGTGGAATTCACAATGTGTTCCACATCTGCAATCTGAAAAAGTGCTTCGCTGATGAATCACTGGTTATGCCGCATACAGATGTGTATATAGATGAGAGCTTAAAATTTGTGTAAAAACCTTTGTCGACTGAAGAGCGACAGGTAAAGAAGCTTCGAAGGAAGCATGTACCTATTGTAAAGGTCAAGTGGGATGCCCGTAGAGGTCCCGAATTCACATGGGAGGTTGAATCCACGATGAAAGAAAAGTACCCTTACTTATTTCAGTAAATCTCGGGTCGAGATTTATTTTAAGGGGGTGAGGATGTAACACCTCGAAAATTCACGTCCTATAATGTGTAGACACGTGTCGTATGTTAAACGTGTGAAAGAATATTATGAAAGGACTAAAGTTGACAAACATGGAAAGTATGTGAATATACGTATTCTAAGTGTCAACAGTGAATAAATGTATTGTATATTAACCCTACAAGATGCTCATACCTTCAAACGAATAAATCATGGATCATACGAAGCTAAAAGTGAGAGATTACAAACTACAGGGGCTAAATGTGTCAACATGTTTAAATTATACCTCTGGGTGACCTTTTGACAAACCCGAAGCTTTATAACGGTAAATTATGCTCACTAGAATGCATGATTAAACTTTCATAAAGTTTCGTTATCGTATGAGAAAGTTATGATCAAATTCGTGGGCGAAGGCTTAAAGCGTAAACGTTGAATGTTAGGACTTTTCGGGTGACAACGAAGTTAACCGGGGACCTAACAAAGTGGGTATATGTTTTAAAGCCCTTATGGATCAACATTGAGGGTTTAAAACGCAAGAATCAAGTGTCTAACCGGAGTTTGAAGGGCCAAGGATCAAACAGCAAAATAAAAAAATGAAGATCTGCTGCAGAGGCCGTCGCGCCACGCGAGGGGGCCCTCGCGCCACGCGAGGGTCTCCCAGCTACGAAATTGTTGGCTGTTGCCTGCCCTTGCCCTAGGACGCGACTTTAACTGATTTTCCTCATTCTTCTTGGCCCCTAGGCACCCCCTAAACACTTAGGGACATGTGTTGAAGGATTGTGGTCAGTTGTAGACCCAAGTGTCAACCATTTGTGGTGGAATTTTCACTATAAAAGGGTCTTCAAGTTCACAACATTCCACACACCTTCAATTACTTATCTGATCAATTCTGGAGCTCTCAAGCAGGTCCAACTGATCATAAGTCGTGCATAGGACTCTTGTAAGTCTACTAGTCCTTCTTTAATTGAGTTTAGCTTGGTTAATTAGCTAAAAGTCAAACCGTCGTAATTAAGGTTTGACTTCGAGATTAGTCATTAATGGCTCAGTCACATCTCGAATTAAAAGTAGTTATAAGTTGGTAGTTATGTGGGTAATAAAACCTCAAAAGGGTTCCCCCTGATTACCACTCTAACCAGGTCAAAAGTCGGGTCAAACTAGTTCATAAAAAGTCAACAGGATACTTAAAATGTCATTTATGCATAATTAACATTATAGATCATATACAACCTGTTGGATCATTGTTATAACTTGGTAATAAGTGTAAGAACATTTCTAAACATGTTCAACCCGACAATTTCCTGTTTAGACCCGGTTCGGAACCGAAAGTCACATAGTTTGACTTTCACTTTGACTTTCAGTTCTGAACTGTTTAGGCATGTTTTAGAAATTCCTCAGAGCTTTAATTGGACTAGGTTACATGTTAGTACAACCCTCTGTGATTATACACCTTGGTTCATTAGTTATCCAATTAATATGCATGTTTCCGTTAATTGCTCATATGTTGACCATTATGCCCTTATTACCTTAAAACGTGATTTATGAAAATGTAAAAGTGTAGAAACCTTGATTACTGATATATAAACTTGTATGCAAAGTTTGACATCAGTTTGACTTGTAGATTAAGAGTTATGCTCATTTTCTCAAATTTAAAGCTTTATGTTAATAAAATGGCGTAATTAGCGTATAGCCTAGTTAAGCCTACTTTTTGATATCAAACTTAATACCCACTGATGTAATATATTATTTTGGGATTTTTAAAGATTTTTAATTAATTTTAGGCTGAGCATAACTAGTAGTCGTAGGCTTAATCCGGTAATTGACGGTTTTGCCCTTACGGGCCGTAAAATGAGTTTTACATATCTAAACGACTCCAAACCTTTTGCTACTGATCACATATGATAAATAAATTATTTTAAGCCTTCTGGAAATATAAAAATATCAGATTTAAGTATCGAACCCGGAAATGGCCTTTAATCGCCTTATTAAGCGTGTTTAACGCAAAGTATGTATCAAAGTTATATTGGACATACCCGGGTTGATACCTACTGATATATGAGGCAAATTATAATATTTTAACAGTAAGCAAAGGTTGATAAACTCAGACTTCAGTTTTGAGCTTTTTCAGCTTATGTGAAATTACCAAAATACCCCTACGGGGCATAGTTTGGTTAAAAATGATAAAGTTCACATACATGATTTATCCTACTGATTTAACTTAGCAAATTGAGTATATTTGCTGATTACATCAGACCTGTAACTCAGATTGTTACTTAAACTCTTCTATAAACTTTTAAATGACCAAACTACCCCTACGGGGCCTAGTTTATGTTTAAACGCGTTTCGGGCATAATGAAAGACATCTTACTGATGTCACAACATATTTGAAGCATATTAACTTAGGAAACCTGTATATGGCTCTTACGGATACCCGTTACGTCTTTTACACGTACGGTTCGGTTTATGTAACAAGTTCACATAAATTAGCCGAAACGAGTCAAACCTTAACGGTTTTATCTCAAAATCCAGAATGTGAATAATAAACCCATACTAAACAAGTCTTCAAACTTTTCGGGTCTAAATCACATTCTATCCGGTCTTCGCTTAATCGTGCGTACGTACCGTATCTTGAAACTAGCCGGTCTAAGCTTAAGCTTAATTAAAGACCCGTTAGGATTCTAATAGGTTATTATAAAACCTTCGTTCCAGATTAGGAGGACCAGTAAAAGCTACGTGCATTTTGCTAATTGTGAATTATACTTTGCTCAGGTAAATACTTTTAACTTATTTTCCCTATACGGGCTTGGGTTACGGTATATAGCATACCGCTTGATCGGGCATCAAATCTCCACAGTTGAGTGGGTAGTTGAATAATTTGATCGGCTCGTTTAAACAGTCTTGTTTACTTAAAGCCTTTGGGGGGTTGATGACCATGTCCCGGATATCCTTTGCATCATCTTACGAGATGGCCACGACCTGAGCACGGGGTGTAGGCGTACACCTGTCAGTGTATAACTCAATTATGTGGTGTGTCTATTGATCTTTAACCCGGACAAGATCCGGGCTACTGAACGCATAAGTAACATGTAATTCGTTCACAAGATTATAATATTAAATAATTCTCCCAAGTTAAAAAGATTAATCTTGCCTCTGTGCATTTTAATCAAATTATAAAACATTTATGCCATGTGCATCCAAACCAATTTTTAAATCATTTTCCAAAATGAGTCAGTTGATTGTATTACCAGCGTAAACTGACGTATTTTCCCAAAAAGACTAAATGCAGGTACTAAACGTAATTGGCTGGATTGTCTCCTTTGCATCAATAAAGAGTCTCGCAAGCTTAAGATGCCTGAAGTCTGTTGAACTATTGTTTCCATTTTATGTTCGATCCTTCTGTGGATAAACTTCCGAATATTGTGACAGTTGATATTACAATAATAAATTCGGTTGTATTATATTTTCAATTGCTTCCACTGTGCATATTAATATTGTGTTGTTCGACTATTATGTTGCCAACCATGACGTCACGATACTCCCCACCGGTGACACGTGGAAATCGGGGTGTGACACCGCGCAACACGAACGATGAATGGGAAGATACTGACCCAAATGATCCAACTTGGGAAAACGATGAAGGATCTTCGGTCTTCAATCGTTTACAGAGAAATCACGAGTACTACAAACCGAGGCAGCACGTTGGGTACACCGAAGAGGCCGAACAAGACTTTCGCCTCGCCTATCGACCAGCTGAAGTTGTAGAGCATTCCAAGTTTATTCCAAAAATCGCGCTCGCGCCGCTCAAAAAAGAGAAGTTACCTCCGACAGTCGGAAAGTTTAACGGATTGACTGATCCTGATGATCACGTCAGAGTTTTCACAATCGTAGGCTGCTTGGGAGGATGGAATATGCCCATGTGGTGCCATCTGTTTATCCAAACGCTTACCGGGGCTGCTCGCGCCTGGTTCGACAGCCTTCCTCCGGGAAAGATAAAATCATGGGTAGATTTCAGGACCCAGTTTATGAGTCACTTTAGTCAACAAAGACGATACCAGCGCGACACAGCCGAGGTTGAAGACATCTGGCGCAGAGATAATGAGGGTTTGGAAGATTTCATCACTCGCTTTAACAAAGAGTGTTTGGAAATCGGTGGTGTAAGCGAGCAACTCATGCGCTGCCATTTCAAGAAGGCCATCCGCTGTGATATCCTAATTAGAACCATCACCGGGAAAGATGGAATGCCCAAGGAATGGGATAAACTCATGGATGCCGCGAAGATAGTCGCGTAAACTGAAGAGTCACTCGCTAGAAACAACAGTTATCGTTCTGAAGATCGATTTCCTAAGGGGGATCATTCGCGCGACGACAACCGACGTAACAAAGGCAAAAACCATGGGTGGAAGGCCAACCACTCCAGAGGTTATAGTGAACGACCTCGCTATGAAGAGCGGTCACGCTACAAAGAAGACGCGCGAGACACTATTGACCGCATCGGCTATCGATAGGCGGTTAGAGACGATAATCGAGAGAAGCATTGGACTCCGCTCATAAAAACACCAAAAGAGGTGCTGATGACGGAAAATCACGATTTTAAGACGCCAAGACCAATGGCGAACAATAATGGGCAGGACCCCAACCTGTATTGTGATTTCCACAAAGATACAGGCCACTTAACTGATGATTGTTACAGCTTGCGCCAAGAAATCGAAAGAGCACTGAAGAGTGGAAAGCTGAGCCACTTGGTGAAAAACGTGCGCAAAGAAACCCGACCGTTCCATCGCCACGATGAGGGAAATCACAAGAAAGTCCGACGCTTAGAGACCCACATGGTTAACGGACCAAGATATAGCGTGAGAGAAAAAGGCAAGAGACCTTATGAGCCTTCATGGCAAGAACAACAGGTCATTTTCCCGGTGGTGCGCGGGGGTCCTCGAGCCACACGACCCATCGTCATCACCGGTATCATAGGCCATTATGAGACTGAATACATCTTCATTGACCCGGGGAGTACAGCAGACATCATCTATGAGCAGTGCTTTAACCAGTTCGATGATGAAGACAAAGCGAGACTTGAACCAGTCGATTATCCACTGTCCGGATTCTGCAATGAAATGGTCTTTCCATTAGGCCAGATCAGCTTCCCCGTCACACTTTCTGACGGGAAGCACTCAAGAACAACGAACGTTAACTTCATGGTGATGCCTGTTAAGTCAAGGCATGATGTGTTGATCGGGAGAGAGACCCACGGTGAGCTAAATATGATAACCTCCACCCCCCACTCAGCGATTGGTTTCCCAACCAAAACGGGGGTGGCGATCATTTATGCAAAGAAAGAAGTGATGTCAACAGAAGAGATGCGCCCAACAAAAGCGGCGAAGGTTTCAACAACCGAGCCCGAAAAATGGGTTTTAAATCGCAGATACCCGGAGCAAACGATGACGATTGGCCACGCAATCTCACCGAACATTAGAACTCATCTCAAGCAGCTCCTGTTCAAAAACATGGATATCTTCGCCTGGACACCGGCTGACATGACCGGAGTCCCGCGCGACATTACCGAGCACTGTTTAAACACCTACCCCTCTGTTGAACCGAAAGTCCAAAGAAGGCGCAGCTTAGGGGCAGATAAAACGAAAGCAATGAACGAGCAAGTTTGCGAGTTACTCAAAGCCGGCATCCTACGAGAAGTACGTTATCAAAGTTGGGTCGCGAACCCCGTAATGGTAGAAAAGTCTAGTGGAGGATGGCGAATGTGTGTCGACTATACCGATCTCAACAAGGCATGTCCTAAAGATTGCTATTCTTTGCCTGAGATCGACAAAAAGATAGACTCTCTTGCGCCATACAGATGGAAATGCTTCTTGGATTTCTACAAGGGGTACCATCAAGTTCAAATGAAGCTCGAAGATGAAGACAAAACGGCTTTTCGTACTGATCTTGGGATTTTTTGCTATACAAAGATGCCATTCGGCCTAAAAAACGCTGGCGCCACATACCAGCGCCTGATGGATAAGACCTTCGCGGGAGACATCGGGAAACACATTGAGGTCTACATTGATGATCTAGTGGTCAAAAGCCCCGAAGAGGATCAAATGTTGAAGGACGTCGAGAAAACGTTCAATTCATTGCGCAGCGTAAATATGAAGTTGAATCCAGCCAAGTGTTCTTTTGGCATGGAAGAAGGGAAGTTTTTAGGCTTCATAGTCACAAACGGTGGCTTCAAGGTGAATCCGGAAAAAGTCCAGGCAATAGAGCGGATGCCATCGCCGCGAACAATCAAAGAGATGCAACGGCTGGCCGGCCGCCTGGCCGCGCTTAACCGCTTTTTATCAAATCACGCCGCGAAGTCATACCCTTTTATCAGCATGCTGCACAACTGCGTGAAGAAGCAAGAGTTCAGATGGACCTCTGAAGCAGAGAAGGCTTTTCAACAAATGAAAGAATGTTTGATCGAGCTCCCTACCCTGACTGCACCGTTTGAAAAAGAACCACTCGTACTGTACTTATCTTCTTCAGATTAGGCAGTAGGATCGGTATTAATGGTGGAGAGAAATGGAGTTCAAACTCCAATTTATTACGTCAGCAGGGTACTCACTGACCCGGAAACGAGATATTCCCGAAGGCTGCGCAGATATTTTACAGGGCATGTGATCACCGTACTTACCAATTTCCATATCGGCACGATACTTCAAAAACCAGAAACATCGGGGCGACTAGCAAAATGGGCAATCGAGTTGGGAGGCCACAACATTTTGTATCGTCCGCGCCCAGCCATAAAGGGTCAGGTCCTCGCCGACTTTATCACAGAAGTCCCGGTAGAGAAAATCAAAGATTGTGAGCTTGTTGAAACTCCTGTAAAAGACACGACAAATGAGACTTGGGTGCTTTATACTGATGGGGCCTCAAATGAGGATGGCGCAGGAGCAGGATTGCGCCTAGTGAGCCCTGAAAACCATGAATTCACTTACGCCATCAAGTTGGATTTTAAAAACACCAACAACGAGGTGGAATACGAGGCATTTCTGGCAGGCTTGCGCCTCGCCATCAAAATGGGAGCTAAAAATCTACAAGCACATGTTGATTCACTCTTGATAGCCAGCCAAGTCAACGGTATATACGATGCAAGGGGTGAAGTTATGGCCCTATATCTAGAACAGGCAAAAGAGTTGCTTCAACAGTTCGAGTCTCACAAGGTAGTCCACATCAACCGCTCGGAAAACAAACCAGCAGACGCCTTGAGCAAGCTTGCTTCAACCTCCTTTCAACATCTCGCCAAAGACGTAAGGATCGAAGTACTCAAGAATCCATCAGTTCTGCTACGACAAGTCAATGTGATCGAGATAGGGCAGCCATCCTGGTTGACCCCTATCATTCAGTACTTGAAAGAAGGAATACTCCTAGAGAGTAAGGCAGAGGCAAGAAAGATTCAGAACAAAGCTCTGCACTATGAAATGAATGATGGTATCTTGTATCGCAAGTCCTTCTTGGGACCATTACTGCGCTGCGTGGACCCCCAAGATGCGAATTACCTGATAAGGGAGATTCATGAAGGGATATGCGGCATCCATGCAGGGCCACGCATGGTTGTCGTGAAGATTATGAACGCTGGATATTACTGGCCAGGGATGCATGTTGATGCCCTGAAAGAGCTGCGCAAGTGCGACTCCTGTCAGCGGCACTCTCCGAAAACCCTGCGCCCCAAGAACGATCTGATCCCCGTATCTACTGCTTGGCCCTTTCAGCAGTGGGGAATTGACATGGTGGGACCTTTCCCAGAGGCTCCCGGCGCCGTCAAGTTTATAATAGTGGTCGTCGATTACTTCACGAAATGGGTGGAGGCACCAACTTTGCGTCTGAAGACCTCCAGAACTGCTTGGCCCTTGCTTCAACTACAGCCATGATGGTGCGCAAGTTCATTTGGGAACACATCATCTGTAGATTTGGCCTCCCACTCAAGATTGTAACTGACAACGGCACCAACTTTGCGTCTGAAGACCTCCAGAACTGGATGAAAGAGGTGAAAATCGAACACACTTTCTCCTCCGTTGCGCATCCTCAAGGCAACGGGCAGGTTGAAAGTGTAAACAAGTGTATTGTCGATGGGATTAAGGCCCGACTGGGCACAACGCGAAGAGGCTGGGTGGATGAGCTCCCGAGTATCTTGTGGGCTCACCGAACCATGCCGAAAACAAGTACCGGCGAAACCCCTTTTAGCCTAGTCTATGGCTCAGAAGCGGTTATCCCGGCAGAAGTTGGCCTGCCCTCTCCGCGTTTGACAACAGTCAACGCAATCGACAACGAGGCAGAGCGTCGTCTTGACTTGGATTTGCTGGAAGAAAGGCGCGAAATTGCGCGAATTAAAGAAGCCAAGTACAAAACGCAATTGGAAAGATACTACAACGCGCGAGTCCGCATCTGTACCTTCACTCCAGGGGAATACGTCTTTCGTGACAACGAAACCTCAAACGCTGAACGCCCAGGAAAGCTAGCACCCAAATGGGAAGGCCCATACTTAGTTCATGAAGTGCTAGGGAAAGGGGCTTACAAATTACGCACCATGGATGGACACATCATCCCGCGCACATGGAATGCGCAACAACTGCGAAAATGCTATTTGTGACTATTCCAGGCCCTGCGCCTTTATCCACTAATGTTGGCCATGCGCCTTTTTTACTTTCCTATGTTGGCTACACACCGTTTACGTTACAAGCAATGTATGTTTGGCCTAAGCGCCTATCTCTAAGTTAATGAAAGCATACGACATGTTTTCTTTTCACGCTGACTCCTTTCATTACAAATGCATGTTAAACTTCTGATTAGCACGAAAACACTCGAGTTACGCCCACACAAGAGCCACCCTTACATTTATTCGCGCTAACTTAACCAAAGTTTCTAACAACAGTGCAATAATTGTAACGGGAAAGGATAAACAAACATTATATTTAATACAAGCGCAACCGCGCAACAGTTATATAGACAACGGATAGTGTTCCTCTATTTAAAACTAGCGCGACCGCGCAAAAGCTTACATTCAAAGCATAAACAAAAATTACAAGGCACAAAGCCCAAAAAGTACTAGCCTATTCAAAGCTATCATTAGGATCATCGTCATGCTTATCGCCATCACCATCACCATCACCTTTACCATCGCCATCATCACCCGCAGCTTCCTCCTCATCCAAGAGCTCAACAGTCTCCGGTGGGTCAAGGATATTCTTCAGACGCTGACACCAGTCATCATGCTTCAGCGCATCAGTAACCAAGTCCATCACCGGAATGGATAGATGATCATAACCATGTTCCGCGCGTGCTAGCTCAGCCTCTGCTTCATCAGTCACTGAGCAGTGACTAGTGTCGAACTCCTGCCCAAGCATAACTGTAGCATGTTGCGCACATTCAAGATAGCCTTTACGGTGACCAACCACGAGGGAAGCATCTATAACGGCCGCAACAGCTTTATCCAATTCTCCAGTATTTAGGATGGAGTTAGCCATCTACAGCAAACGCAATACTTAGGCCAACCAAGTTTCAATAAATCAAAACGAAGTACTTAAGAAGAACCATACCAGCACCATTCCGCGCCCGCGCAGCCACTCGGCTTCAGAAACCAAAGTATCCACAATACCTTGCGCTTCGGAGTAGTTGTTTTGCGCTACATTAAGAGCAGTGGTGCTAATGTCTCGCGCCTCCTCAGCCTTTTGTTTAGCCTCTTGAGCAGTGGCTGCCTTAACCTTCTCAGCTTCGAGGTTGATTTCCAAGGATTCGCATTTGTCAACCTGCTCGTTCAGGCGACGTTTCAGCTCAGCGATCTCGACATCCTTGGCCTGCAGGTCCTTGTCTTTACCGGACAACTGACCCTTCGCTTCAGCAAGCTCAACCTAAAAGGGACAGGACTTAGGATATTTTGCAATCAAAGCATAGAAGGAAAAGGTAGAAGTACAAACCTCAAGCTGCTCTTTAGCAGCCCTAGCAGTTTGCGCATCCTCAAGCTTCGTCGTCAACTCCACAACCTTGGCTTCAAGGTCGACAATCTTGTCACGAGCCGCGGACGCGCGCTGAATATCTTTCTCGCATATGCGCTTGAAATCGGCTTTCTCCTTAGCCAACTGCTGTTCAGCAGCTTGGAGCTTGCTTCTAAGGCCCTCGCGCCCCCACTCTTCGGATTTCCGGTCAGCCTCGAATTTTGCTCTTTCTTCGTCAAAGGCAGTTCTAGATTTTTCCAACTCAGTGGCACGCCTTAAAATCCGATCGCGGTATTTCTCCCAATCATCCCTTTCCCTAACCAGTGTTCGCCACTCGCGTACAATCTCCTGGTTAGCAGCGCGAGTGTTGGCTTGGCCAACAACATAAGCACGATATAACCCGCTATGGGTGCGCGCTCTTTGGCGATCAACCTCACCTGGAGGAATGGAATTCAGCAACCAATCGCGGCAAGGCACGAATTCTTGGAAGGTATCCTTTTGCTTTATGCCCCAGGGCGGTTGGTGCGGAGCGTCACCACGGCTCTCCTCCGTGTAAGACTTGTAATAAATATCGCCCACAGTATCCCGGGGGCCTATCGGAGAGCGCGGCGTTGCGCCATGTTTTACACCACCCTGAACAGCGGTTTTCTTCTTCTCTCTTTCATCAACCTTCTTTCCCTTCTCCTGCTCAGCTAGCTTCTTCCTCTCCTGCTCAGCTAGCCTCTTCTTCTCCTGCTCAGCTAGCCTCTTCTCCTCCTGCTCAGCTAGCCTCTTCTTCTCCTGCTCAGACAATCTTCTCTTCTCTTCCTTAGCCTTCTTCTGTTTGTCTTCATCAAGCTTCCTACGCTCTTCATCAGCTTTCCTCTTGTCTTCCTCAGACGCGCGTTTCTCCATCGCAGCAGTTTTCTCCTTCTCGACCTCAACATGCTTGGCCTTCTCAGACTCCACCGTTTTAAAAGGTTTAACAGTAACCTTAGGCCTCTTGTGCGCCGGCTCCAGGGGATCTACAAACACCACACCCTTCTCAGGGGTCTTCTTTTTAACCTCTGAAGAAACAAAGTGTTAAAAAGAGCGGAGGTAACAGGATAATATAACCAAAGTACTAACCCGGAGAAACTTTGTAAAGCGAGCGCAAGTTGCTCCATTTCCCAATCAAGGGAATCTCACCAGCTCCGGGCGCAGCTGACAAACCAGCTGTAGTTTCGCTTCTAACTCTCTTTCTGCTGATCAACTTTTCAGCAGCCTCCTCTTCTTCTTCTGCCTCATCTTCATGCGCAACAGAAGACGAAGTAGCACCAGCATCCGGGTTACGAGAACCCGCGCTACCTCCACTCTTCGAGTCACCCGCTCCAGCTTTCTTCTCGCCTGCGCGCGACAAGCCTTCAAGTGAGTCACTAATTATCACATAATCTTTCAAGTCACTCTGACGAAGCCGAAGAGTACCTTTATCAGCAGCACCAGCAGCTGCGCGGCTACTCCCACCTTTTTTACTCGTCACTTCAGGCTCAAGATTGATCACTTTCTTCTTCCTGGGCGGTTTTTTCTTCTCTTCAGGGTCGATGCCTAAATCGCGCAACACACCTGCAAAGATGGTAGACCAGGAACTTAACTCCCCGGTTGAGGACCCCACAGACTCTTCGCTGGAAAGATAGACAACCTCTTTCCCAGCAGAAGTGACAGAGCGCAAGGGACGAGGGTTAGGTATATGCGCACCTTCGGTTGCGGTAGGCGGCGTGGCAAAAGCATCAGCCACAGGGTACATGAAATTACCCTTAATCTGTTCGTACCAATACTCCTCCCCAGGCCGAAGCGGGCGCACGCCCATAGACCCACCAAAGGTAGAGAACGCAGCTTGGTACAGGCGCGCCTCTATAAGACAAATCGTATAAATAAGCGCAGTTGAAAAACAGAAATCGGAAAAACAAACGAAATAGCTAACCTTTATCCTGGAACTTCAACACAGGGACGTCTTCGCTCTCAGGCGGCCATTGATCACTCATCTGCGCCGCGACAAGGACGTTTTCACCAAACACTCGGTTTGGAGTTGAAGTTAGCTGCTTATACCAAACCTCATTTTTTGGAATCGCCATATCCTCTTTCACAATCGTTTCCGACCAGTCGCGGAAGGTCATGGCGATTGGGATTACCTCATCCCGGATATAGAAAAACTTTGGTTTCCAGTCATGGAAACTCTTGGGGGGGTTCATCAATATCTTCTTCGTGGCGCCACGACTGGCGAAAGAATAGAAACCCATATTCCTTTGAAGCTGGTAAAAAGCCCGGAATTTCTCAACAGTCGGCTCAATATCATGAGATCGACACAGAAACTCGAAGTGTCGTACTCTCACCATCCCTGGTGGACTCAACTGAGATATATGAAACCCATAAAACTGGAGAATATGGGCCAAAAAGTTCGTCGCCGGCAACCGGAAGTTGCCTTGATGGAAGAAATCTTCAAACAACGTTATATAACCCGGTGGTGCATCGGCGGCCGTCTGGTTTTGTCCGGGGTATCTAACATCCCATTCCGGTGGAAACCGGAAACCGCGTACTATCTGTTCAAACAACCCTAAATCCCACCGGAGAACCGGAACAGGGCCCTCCTCTCCAGGATTGTCTTCATGTTGTTCTTCAGCCATTGATAAATCAACGAAGAAGTCTTGAATATTTGGCAAAAGACCTGCTACGATGTTCTTCAACGATGTGAAGATTCTGCAACCGTCTTCTTCAAACTTTGAAAATTCAAAGGAATTCTAGAGAGAAGGAATAGTGGAAGAGAAAAGTGATGACCTCCCACGACTCTTCGGATATATATACCCATCGCATTTAATGCGATGGGTAACCGTGCCGAAATCGCAGCGAGCGAGGCCAATAAAAAAACGCCACGTAAGGCGTGTTTACCGGAGCGACGGTTAACACGCGCGCGTGGGCCTCACTCTATGACGGAAATACGATTCGTCAGGGACAAGTTGATGACAAACATCAGAGGTCAACTCAAACGTCACCAACCACGACTTTCTTTACCAACCTGTCAGAGTTCAAATTTCGAAGTTTTCCCGCCATGGGTTACAACAAACTTCATGCAGAATCAACTAAGGCCACGAAGCGTAACAGTTCCTTAATAACCCCGCGCGCCTACACATAAGGGCAGTAACCCACCTGGAACAAATCCGGTAGTCGCGCTGTTGTAACCACTAAAAGGTTACACGCGCCCCGTCTACCAAAGCCAAAGAAGCATTTTCCACAACTTTTTTATTTTAAGTCCAGAGCTCCAACCACTTGCCTTGTGCATGGTGCAGCACTGGACTGGGGGGACTTGAAGGGGTATGGTCCCAAAAAGCCGCGCAAACCTCCGTAAAGGTCGCACGCGGACCATACTCCTTATTAAAAACTCTTCCTATCATTAACCTCACGTGAGTTAGACGTATTCTATTCACCGTCACACGAGACTTAGACACTAAGAAGTTCCAATAACAACACTTAGCATGCAGAAAAGAATACTCAGTCACCTAAACCCCGCACAAGTTAGTTAACGTGCCCATCAAGACTGGTGCAGGAAAACAGCGCAACGCTGCTCCAGATAGTACACAAGGTACAAGCGGCAGAAGGAAAGAGCCAATCAGCGTCCCTCTGGCGCTGCTCAATCGTGCTCCACAATCATCTGACATGCAGGCGACAAAAAGTACTTAAGGACGCCTACATGGCACCAATCAAAGGGTAGAGACAACTGCCCCACGATCTCTACTCACCTGCTGATGGCAGAAGGGCGGCCAGGCCGACAACAGTGACACGTGGCTCCAATCACGTTGCGCCAGCTCCACCAAGCTCCTAGAAGCCACTAACAGTCGACACCAGTGAGACAAGGAGCATATCCTCCATGTTGTCGCCTTCCAGCCCAAGGCCCATCAGCCCACATCCCCTTACACCTCTCCGGCTATAAATAGAGACCTTCACTTCACAGGTTAAACATTCCATTCCCTCTACTCTCTCACTTAATACTTAATTCTCTCCAAAGCAGCCGCTTATTCTCATGCCGGAGCCCGGTTAAGAGGGAAACCCCCACATTCTCATCTTAACGAGTAACGGTGTTTTGTTTTGCAGATAATCACGGTCGTTACGGAGCTCAGGAAACCTTAAAGAAGATTAACAATCATGGTAGAAACATAAACCAAACTGATTAGTCCCCTAATTAGTTCTGTGTTTCTTCAGGGTTTGTGTTCTATGTTGGAAGAGATTCGCAACGAACTAAACCACGTCCAAAACGGAGCTAAGATTAATAAGATATCGATGCTCAAAGTTGGGTGTTTGAAACATTAAATGCTGAAACTAAAGGGAAAGTAGCACCTTGTCCCACATCGGAGGAGAGTTGGAACTTAAATGAGTATTTAAGGTGGAACTCTCCATCCTTACCGTTTCATGGAAGCACACACTAAGTGTCCTCGCGAAGGGCCCTAACTCGCACACGCTCGCGCGCGCGTGGATTGGGCGATGAGGCGCGATGTGGCGCTTTGATGGTGCACTTTGCACTTCGCACGCTCGCATCACCGGCCTTTGTATTTTTGACCACGTGCGCGTGGTGGATCACAGAGGCTGCAAGGACCAAGTGGTGAAGTGGCAGTCCGCGCGGGGGTACAAGTGGCACGAAGGCGCGCAGGTGCGCATGGTGCATGGGCCCTGATGTGACGTGCGCGGCGCACCAGAGTGAGCCTATACGGCTCGACTGTGTGGCGTGCTGCGCATGGACCTGAGTGAGTGGCGCACACGCGCATGACAGTGAGCCAAATGGACGCACCGCGGATGGACCTGAGTGAGTGACGACACGCGCATGGCAGTGAGCCAAATGGACACACCGCGCATGAGCATGCAGACCTGCGCGCGCGCACCAGCGCGTCTTGCGCGCGCGCGCAAAGGCTTCCAGCGGCAGTTAATGCTGTGCAGTTACGAAACTGACGAAGTTAATGCGTTTGACTGAGAATTTAATGACGAATTAAAGTGCATTGAAGACGTTTAATGCAGTTTAATTCTCCCATTCTATTCGATTTTCAGTTTCGACCTTCATCTGCAATATAAATAGAGCATCGAGCTGCAGAATCAAGGACACCGAATTCACCGGCAACACAACAGCATTCACTTTCTCTCTACATCTTTTCTGTTCTAGAAGTTTTCAAGGTAACCTTCGGGTTGTAGGCCAACTCCGGCAGTACTACTGCTCCGGCTGTTGTACCCTGGGAAACAAAACGAGTACTCATGGGAGACTCGGAATTTGTTTTAAGGGAAGTGTGTGAACACGTGACTCAGCCCCTCAGCTTCTACCCCATTCTTGTTTTTTGCTTATTTCAGTGGTAATAGTATTGTATTCCAGCTTTCTTTATTTTTGTATTGTAATCAGTTAATAAAAAATTGTTATTTTATTTATTATTACGCGAACGGTTCCTACAACAAGTAGCACAATAAAACGCAATGTTGCCCGTGATCTTTCAAAATGAAAATATTAGATAACTTTAGTTAGTTAAACTCTAGAGAGTTACACTTCTAATATTCATGATGTTCAATTAACAAAATATGTGCTTCTATCTTTGCGGTGAGCTCGAAGCTTCTATGGCAAGTGCCCAGCGAAGGGTGGACCAGACTCGTCACAATCTGCCTTCGACACCTGCACTCAAGACCATCAAATATAAACATCAAATAAAACAAACTTGTTGCAAGTCCATTGACCTGTTGCCCACATTGCCAAGACTTTTCACAATTTCAAATTTTGTGATGCCTCATGGGGACAAATCCAAATTTTGTAATGATAATGGATCGATCTTGTGGATCAGTGGTTCAGGTTTTTCACATGTTAAATCACATAAGTAGATCATATATTGTAGATCAATACCTGACATGAGTTGACAAAGCAATTATAGTATGTATATCATTTAACTACATGCTCATTGTTGAATACTTACAGAAAGCAAACTTTGCAAAGAATTCCAGAGACTTGGAAGAGGCTTGCTAATGTCTCACCCCCACGGAGGGAAATCCACATCCGAATCCAATTATTAACTAGCTTTTTTTTTCTTCGTCTAATTTTTACTATATTTTAAACTAAACATAGCGCTCGCATAATATATATTTACTATTTTGTTTTTAGTTTTCGAGTATCTGATAATCTGATTATCCGAAATTTTTAGAATTCATATCCGAATACGAATCCGAAAAATCGGATATTCGAAATTTCGGATACGGATTTTCGGATATTTCGGATTTGATTTCAGATTCAGATTTTCCACATTTAGAAGTAGTGCATATGAAAAAGTATAAGTAAACACTAACTACTGAAACGAAATTTAAAAATATAACTAAAAATGATGGATAATTACAACATGAAATGTTATTAATAAATAATATAAATTCAATCCATATAAAAACATTTATTAACAAATAGATTAGGATCAAATATAAAGTCTCTTTAAAATAAGAAATGATAAGAAAGGCATCAAACGATCCTTGATTAATCTCATTTAAGCAGTATTGGAACCGTCTCATCGAACTCTACTCTACTCTACGATATGAGATTTTAGGTTTTCATTTTTGGATTTATAGCTTGTATATTTTGGAAATTTTGTCTATATTATTGTGTCTTTTAATTTAACATTGTATTTTTTCTATATTGTGTCATTATGTCTTTTTTACGACTCACTGTGTCTTTTTTCCTTATTATTGTGTTACATTTTTCGGTATTGTGTTATATTTTTTTTGGCATTGTGTCATATTTTGCGATGCATTGTGTGTTTGTACACTTCTTAGATTTAGGAGATTTTGTAGGATAACTCAACCCATTAAAAGATTATTGCATTTAGTAGGTATATAGCTTAAGTAAACATTAAGAATTATAACTTTATATACACGGTATCAAAAACACGTCTAGAATTATGAATTCACATAAATAAGTTAACATCTTTATCTTTATTATACTAATAAATAAAAATGAAGTACACTTGGCTGGTTTTCAGTCTCGTTCTTTATTTTTGTCACTTTTTTAGCTACCTATTTTGTCACGTGTCACTTTCCTAGCCATTCTCTGTTTCTCACTAAAAAATACTAAAAAATAGATTTATTTATATAAGTTAATACTTGTAGTAATCTAGAAGATCACCAAATTAGTTTCTAAATTTATTGATATAATTTAATAGCTTTCACTAATCTAGGAGATCACCGCCTTAGTTTTCAAATTTTATCCAAAAAGTTTTAATTCAAAATTTACATATCTAACATCATATTGAATATTGAATATCATCAATAAAGATCAAAATATTTTGTATTACTAACCGACTATTTTGTTTTATCTTTTAAGCGTTCAGTTTTTCATGCAAACAATTTTTGTTGTTGCCCATGAGTTTCTATTAGACCACCCGTAGTGGTTAAGAAAAATAATGCCCATCCGACATGTGTCATCCCAGTTAGCATGGGGCATTATTGCAAAAGTGGTGTAGTGGGGCATTATTCCAAAAAAGGAAACTTTGTGGTGATTGGCTGGTCAAACACAATCACATGCAAAAGTGGGGTTGTCAGACTGAAGAACACTCACATTGGCCACATTATGTAACATCCAGCGTTTTAAATAAAACGCCTAACATGCAAACCTTTCAAAAAAACGCTTTATAACGCCCGGTGTAGTGGGGGGAGGGGCGTTTTTTTTCAATTTTTTTAAAAACCACGCCCCACTACGGGTGGTCTTATCATATGAAAAATCTATGTTTTTAAGGAGTTTCCATTAAGGTTATAATCTTCATTATAAAAATAACTTACATCATCTAATGAAACTATATATGATTGGCATTTTTGGGTATTATATGAATGACTAACTTCAAATTGTTGATAGTAAAATGATTTATTTAGCTATGAAAGTTGGTATTAACTTTAAAAATTCAAAGTATCGTTTGAGGTGGTGATTCTTTGTGCCTACTACAATCTTCATTTTTTTCTAGATAGGTTTTCAGCTGTGAATATTGGTATTTTGACTTTGGAAAGACAAACTTTTATTTAAGGTCATATGTGTCTACAACAATCTTGATTTTCTAAAAGAACTATTGAATAATATAATTAATAATGATACATTGTCGTTCGCGGGGAGAATGACTTTAGCCAAGTCGGTGTTAGGGAGTATTCCGGCGTATTTCCTTTCCATTTTCGTAGCCCCGAAATGTGTTCTGAATAAGCTTGAAAAAATCCGCAGAGATTTTATTTGGGGTATATCGGATAGGTGTAAGAAGGTCCGTTGGGTTCGATGGGAGTTGTTAATTAAATCTAAGTGTAAGTGGGGGGGGGGGGTATGGGAATCGGAAATATTTCGGATTTTAATCTCGCTATGCTCACTAAGTGGTGGTGGCGGTTCAAGGAGAAACCGGATCAGATGTGGGTGAAAGTCATTACGGCTGTGCATACTAACAGAAATGCGGCTCAATTGGTTCCCTTCAAAAATTCGGTAACGGGCGTTTGGAAAGACATCGGGACAATGGATTCCAAGTTATTAAAGCTGGGAATAGATTTAAAGCAGAGTTTGTGTCTGAATAACGGGTCGTGGTCTTGGAGGAATGACGCTGATCATTTGTTCTCGGTTAAACAAGTCCGAAAGGACATAGAAGACGCGAAGATGGCAGGGATTCCAAATGATCCGTGTTTTAGCTGGAATAGTTGGGCGACCCCTAAATCTAATATCCTGTTATGGAGAGTGTTAATTGACCGGATTGCTTCGAGAGAAAATTTGATGAAAAGAGGCGTGCAGCTGGATGACGGGGGCTGTCCTCGTTGCGGTCTGACGTTGGAGAGCAGCGATCATATTTTCTGGAGTTGTTTATGGACCGGATGCATTTGGTGGAACATTCTTGCGTGGGTTCGTATTAGTTTCCCAGTCGATGTGTCTTCGCTAAGGGAGTTTCTTGACTACATAAAACAGAGCCCGGGTAGTAAAATTTGGAAACGTATTATCCATTTGATTGTCCTTTGCTACGGTTTGGAGGATATGGAGTTATTAATCTCCTGTAGTTTCTTTGTTTTTCTATTGTCTTTCTGTTGTCCTTTTTGTCGGTTTTTGTTTGTTTTGTCTGTTCTCAGCCTCTGGCTGGCTCTTTATATATATATATATAAAGTGGTTTTGCTGTTAAAAAAAAATAATGATACATTGTTTCATGATGTATTATTGGGACAACCAGTTTTACACGTCATCAGTTATATGTGGAACTATTCAAAGTTTAAAGTAGAGACAGATTGAAACTACCATTCTTAGATAAGATGGTAAACTTGTCAATTAAAAATCAAATACTTTATAAAAGAATTTTTTGAAGATATGTGGATTATAACCGTAACTTTCCGTTATTATATACAACTAGCCGATTTCCCCCGCGCTTCGCGACGGGATCTCGATCGGTATTGATTCGGTTTATTTCCGTACCGACACAATACATGCATTCGGTATAACAATCAACATCTGCTCTACATCGATCGAAAACCATAAAACGAACACGGTGCCAATACCGATGTTGTTCGGTCCGGCTCAATATGGTACAAGACAGTACAGTATTGATACAGTATCAGTTTATTGAAACTAAAAATATAAATACCGGTACCAAATACCGATGTTGTTTGTTCGGTTTTACATTCGGTACAATAGCGACACGGTGTCTAATTTCAATAAGAATTGACGAAAACCATAAATATGAATAGTGGCACTTATGTTGTTCGGTCGATTTTCTTTTCGGTATGGTAGCAACTTGGTATCCATTTTCAAAAAGATTTATATCAGAATGTTGGAAAAATACATAGATGCGTATTTCGATTATTTTTAAAAAATTAACGTACGCAAATTATTAAAAAAATTATATTAAATGAACAATAATTAAAACAAATACTTTAAAAAGCTATTTTTTGTTCATGGTCCCTCTACTTTAATATAATATATATATATATATATATATATAATAAAAATATCTTTTAGTTGAATTAAAAGATTAAAACAAACTAAAATAAACATATTTCGTTTAAATAAATAATATTTTAAGAATTGAACGTTTGAAATTTAAATAGAAAATAAAGAATTAAAACACTACTAAAAACACTATACAGTAGAAACTCTATAAAATAATACACTTGGGACCACCAAAATTTATTAATTAAAAGAGTTATTAATTAATCGATAAATTAATAATTATTAATTTATATACGAGCTTTTAAGATGCATTATCGTCGTCGATTTTATAGAAGTCTTTTGGAGGGTTATGAATTAGGGGTTCCAAATCCAGCAAAAATAAATGTATTAGATACAATGAATCTTACAATTTCAGCATGGACTATGGATGTTCGTGCAAATACAATTGCGAACTGCTTTCGTCATTGTAAACTTCGATCAACAGATAACATGACTTTTGAGAACTCAGATGAAGGTGGTGAAAGCACTCAAGAACTCCAGAATTTGATTAAAGAGTTGGGTTATCGCAATGCAATGGATGTCGAAGATGTTCTGACTCACCCAGAAGAAAATTAGAGACGAGATTCAAGGGGAAATTGATTTCAACAAAAAACAAAAGACAATTGAGTCATTTTTCAAGAAACATTCATAAATCATTCATGTAATATGCTATATATAAGGAATTATTAATTTATATTTTATATGGGGTCTAAAGAAATTATCAAAAATGTATTATCTTATAATTTTAGCGAATTATTAATTTAGCACCCTATCCCCGAGTCGGGACCGGCAAAAAATATTATCTTAGAGAGTTTATTAAATAATCGAGTATTAATTTATCGAGTTTCTACTGTAATAATTATTTATTTATGTTATTACTCTTCATCAAGACTTTCCTTTAATATAGGGCCGTTCAAATCGCTCGCCGCTCATCGCTCGCTCGACGCACGTTCGGAAATTGCTCGGAAAATGCTCGTTCGATTTGACGCTCGGTTGTAAACGAGCCGCTCCGCTCGGCTCGAATTATTATTTTTATATAGTATATATATACATATACATATAAACATGTATATCCACATATATATACACAAATATAAATTATACATATATATACACTCACACACCTATATATATACACACATTACAGATACATATATACTAAATATAAATTAAATTTATAGTTTTATATATACCACTATATCAGATTTTGGTCCACTATATATGTGACAACCCGTACATTTCTAGAATCTTTTCATTGTACTGATCCTTTTCCTCGCGTTGTATGTTACCTGAATACTATATTTGATTATAAGTAAATGGTTGTGAGTTTACGTGTTAAGTGTTATGTGAATATTGTAAGTATGTATAAATTTCGTCGCATACTACGCCTTAGGCCGCACACTCTCTTATCATCGTGGCTTTAGGATCAGCCCAAACCACTACCATCGAAGGTCTTGATATGCGGCCCAAACCAGTGAGCCCTGCCCGCCCCCTTGTGTGCATACACATATGGTTTGTATGTGGCTTCTCATATTTTGGCAAAACACAAGATACACTCAAAACCCTAGCTCTCTCTCCTCTCATTCAAACCTGGCGGCAACCCTCTCCCTCTCGAAGACCTTCTTGACTTTCATCTTATTCCTCTCGGTTAGTAAATCATTACCTTTGTTGAATTGATAAACATGGTTGCGTTGATACATGAGGATTAAGTTTGGTTTTGTTCTTGTTTGATGATAATGCTTAGGATCACATGTTAGCGAAACTATTGATGAACAAACTCGTGATAACTAACTGTTAGAAGGGAATTACGTGATGATGTTTGATGATGACCTAGTGTTGTTTATATGTGAACTTTTGATAGTTTTCGGATATAGACAAGTTGTTACTGTTTTTGACACTACATAAGAAATTAGGGTTGCATGTTAATGTCGCAATCATTGTGCTAATGATCCGATTAGGATGTTTTGGATAATGATTGATCATATTAATTGTTGTTTATGTATTTGGTTACATAAATGAATGTAACTGTTACCAAAAGTTGTTGATTGATCTGATTTGGTTATGCCATAATATGCTAACTGATGATACGAGAATTAAGGGCAAATGTAAAGGAAATCAATTACGTGTTCAAGGTCTCGACCGAGGTTGCTAGTCGAGACCACAGGGTTCCGACTCCAGACCAAGCATCACCAAATAGGAGAACCCAAGACCAGTGGTTGCGAGTCCAGTTGTGACTCAAGACCTGACTCGAGATCACCTAGTCTCGAGTGATGGATGTATGAACCGAGATCGCCGGTTGCGACTCGAGACTTCAGAGGTTGCGAGTCGAGACCTCATGGTCTCGACTGATGATCATTTTTGAAATGAAATTGGGCCACAGAGTTATAGTGGGCCGCACACTTGAAACATGCCGCGTAGTAATTAGAATTGTGTTATGTTATTGGGCTGTACAATGTGAACTGGTGTGATATGTGTTTACGTAAACTGTATGCGGTATGCTAAACATGCTATGCCATGATCTGTGCTTGTGTACAACTCGTATAATACGTGTACTACAGTAGGGGTGCTAATTGAACCGAACCTGACTTGTATGGTAATCATATTAGGACATGGTTGACCACATTAGTTCAAGTTACTAAATCTACCGAGCAAATCTAAGGTGAGTTCACTACTCTTTTTCAAGCATGCGTCCCGGGGAGGGACATTTGGTAAATATTCCGAGGAGGAATATCGGGTAAATAGGTTTAACTGGAATGTTAAATCGTGATGTTGGATAATAAACTCATTTTCTATCACTTAAGTCCCATCTATTACCTAATTGGTTGCCGGGGAGGCAACAGGGTATTTAGTTGATAGCGCTATTAGGTTTGGCACCCTCACACCGTACCGGGGAGGACGGGCGTGAACTAATTACCTTAACCACTCGACCAATGTTTGATAGAGGATTGGGGAAGGGCAAACAATCTGGAGCCATCTTGCGGTATCGAGTTATTATCAACATGCTTTAAACTTATATTTGGTAACTAAACGTTTTAACAAACTTTGAACTCGCCAGCGTTATGCTGATACACTTGTCTGCATGCTTGCAGGTCATTAGATTCATGGACTTTGAAACTTGCTATTTGGGAGTGCTGGAGTGGTCATGGGTTGAGTCTCTTGGATACACATGGCATGTATATTGGTCTTATACATTGGTTTTGAGACAATTGGATAACAATTTACTTTATGCTTCCGCTGAACGTATTGGTTTTATGTTATGTTTTGGGAACATTTTAAGTAATAAAATGGAAACTTTTATTTAATATCTTGTTTTAGTTCAATGTGATTGGTGGCTTGATCCTGGTATGTCACACTTCCCGCGGGGGTTTCCGCATGTGGTATTTTGGGGGTGTGACAGTTTGGTATTAGAGCCACAGGTTATAGTGAACTAGGTTTTAAAAAGTTTTAATAAAACCAGACTATAACCGAACAGTTTTGAAATCGACCATGACACTCAACTCCAGATGGCAAGGTTCGTCTCTTGTTACTTATTGCATTGCATAGCTAGTGTACTCATACGCATGACATGACATGTGATTTCACACTTGGCACTATAGCATAGATTCGTGTGTTGTCTGCCCGTGTTATGAAATTGATAGTGTGACATTTCCTCTAGACTTTTGTGATCCATGTTTTATGTTACCTTTTGTCTTGTTACTCGTCTTGTTACTCGAATCTGAGGAACCTTTTAGTGTGAGCTAAGAGGAGCTGAGATAAGCATGCAAACCGCATTATCATTGTGGGTGCACACATAATAATAATGTGGGGTGCATGTGAGTCCCAGTGAGGCTTAACTAATGTGAAAGGGGTTCTGTTCCGTTACCTTACGTGATGGTAGGACTCAGTAATCTGTAGAAGTCATAGAGATGTTTGACTCCTACTCCATTTCGACCTCTAATCTTTTCCACTTTTCATTTATAGAATCATGAGTGGACGTGGTGGACGTAACGATGGACGTGGTGGTGGCCGCGGCGGTGGACGTGGCAACATTGTTATGTCCCAGGCAGAACTAACCGACTTGATTAACACTCGCGTGGCTGAAGATCTAGTAGCTCAGTAGGCTGGTACGATATGTACCAAACGCTCTTTATTCCTGTGTTATGTACTCGACTCTCACTCGTGCGTTGTAATTTTCTCTTATCTGTAGGTCAACATGAGAACCAGAACCAGAATAACCCACCCGCTTGCACTTTTAAGACATTCATGGAGCGTAAGCCATAGACTTTTAGTGGAACCGAAGAAGCAGTGGGGTTACTTCGTTGGTTTGAGAAGGCTGAGTCAGTTTTCGCTATGTGTAACTGTCCCGTGGGGGACCGGGTGAAGTATGCTACAGGCACACTGGAGGATGGTGCCTTAACATGGTGGAATGCCCAGGTATAAATGTTGGGCATCGAGATGGCTAATGCAACTACTTGGGATGATTTCAAAGAGTTGATGCGGGAGGAGTACTGTCCTCATGATGAGATTCAGAAACTAGAGAACGAATACTACAACCTGAAGATGGTGGGGTCCGAGATTGAGGCTTACAAGAAGAGATCTCATGAGCTGGCGAACATGTGTCCTAACTTATCACGAGCACTGTGACAACTGTGTTCTGTAATCGATGTATAATGTAAAACAATGTTGATTATTAATAAACAATGTGTTTTGGTGTTACTATATGTGTTTTGGTGTTATTATGTGTGTATTTGTGTTTGATGATTTTACCATTTGATTCGAGTCCGATTTCAAGCTTTAAATCGCTTTCTGGAAGGTTATACGCAAACCGGTGCATAAACGCAGTCAGTTTAACGCGACAAACACTCCGGAATAGTGACATAGGCTTAATATACCTTAAATAACCTTTACATAACTTAGAAATAAGTTTTGGATGGTTTGGTGTGTTGAAATCAAGTTTGTTCGCTTACAGGGACTAATTTCGACAAACTACGAAAGTATGCCGATTCGTACTGTAACGGACAATCTAGAACTTGATCATAAGTTAAACATACCCTAAATATCCTTTACATAGCTTAGAAATAGGCTTTGAGGGGTTCGGTGTCCTAAAATAAACTTTTAGATCAAACAGGGACTAAAAGCGTCAAAAAGTGCATAAGTTTGCATTTTCGCGCATATCTTATGTTCTGAATACACCCGGACATCCAAAAAATTGTGTAATCATTAAAATATTTTATTTTAGTGATTGGCATGATGAAATTCCATTCGTCGCTTAATTTTGATCGTTTTTGCGTTCGTTACGACTTCCGTCGTAATTAACCGCATAACGCAACCGTACGACCAAACAAACTGACATCCGAGATGTTTTTGAGCATGTTTTGAGTTCCCTATACTTTAACATCATTTTAGAGCCTTGAAATGGGGTTAACGGGGCTTAAACGTGTCAAATATGCATCAAAATGCAAGTTTTTCAAGTTCAGGGACTAGTTTTGACATTCTGCCAAACATGGCTAGGCGGGCCACGTAAGCCCAGACCATATGTTATGCGGGGCGCGACAGCCTGCCAGAGCAGAAATATTGAATCTGGACTTAGGACATGTTTTGATGGTTTTTAACCACTGATTTGGGATACCTTGGGCTAGATTTTGATGGTTTTAAGTGTTCCCATGGTTTTGAATACCATGTGCCCACTTGTAAGGCCAAGATCGAAGCATATTTTGTGAGGAACGATCCTAACGGTTTACCGAAATCTATATAAACCCACCATTTCATTTCATTTCTGCTCACACTTTGGTTCAACCTGCTCTAAGTTGAAGTTATTACTTCATACCTGAGTTGTTTGAATCAAAACTTCCTAGCTTAGACCCTTTGTAATAATTCTTTCGTGCTTTTATGCGTTTTTAGCACGAAAGTCAAACAGTGTTTGACTTTCTGCTTTGACCAGGTTATGGTCAACACAAAGTTCGTTTGAACTTTGCAACGTGAGCGTAATCACGATGGTTATAGTTCCGTGTGACTATACCTACTGATTACCACGTTGATTAGGCGTAGTGACGAGTTATAGTTTCCGTCAAAATGCGTATTTATGCGTATTTTGCAACCAAACTATTCTTGGGTATCAAAACTGTTTGTTTTGATATCAAAACCTGTTTTCTAACTTAGTTAAACATGTTTTAACATGTTTAACTCGTCACTTATAGTTTAGTGCTTGTCTAGGGTCGTAAGATAAGCGGTCTAAACAACCGCTTAGACTTTCAAACCCGACCCGCTTGGTCGATCTTTAGGATCCGACCAAGCATATTTAGTGTCCATAGTTGTATAGGGAATAACCTTCCGAGGTTATACCTTATGGTCACATAGTTTAAGTAGTTGTATGATAGGTAGTTTACATGCCTAAGGTAAATGACCAAATACCCTTTTCATGCATAATTGGTAATTAAGCATATGTAACTTAACTTTTGTCACTTAAACTAATTATGTAACATGTTTAGGCATATAATACTTGTCATAGGACTAGTTAGGCGTCTCGAACGCACGTTTGCGCGAACGATGCGTTAAAGTGGCGTAAGTCACCTTAATGGGTCGTAACGGGTCGAAAGCACTTAGGTTAGGTTCCGTTTTAGAATGTAGACTTTGTTAAACCATATCATATGAGTTCCAATAATCATTTGGTTTACAAGACCTCATTCTATCCGATCTTCCAATTTAGGTGTCGATTTATTTAACTAGTAATCCGATTACTAGGTACTACTTGATTTCCTTGTTTTGCTTGAGCTTGTCGAGTTCTTTGGTTTGAGGATACTTTGCACTTCAATGTGAGTACATAGTTCCCCTATTTTACTGTTTTCAATTGTTTTGGGGTGATTCATATGTGCTAAATGTTTTCGATGTTTTAACGTGGTTTTTGAAACGATTAATATGGTTTATATAAAATTAATAACGATTTCGATAATGTGAACAAACTTGTTGGGCGTAGTTATATAACAAATGACATTCATTAACATTGATCAAGCCGATCAGTATTAGGTTATGGTACCATAGGATCTGACAAATCCCGTTATCAGATTGCACCCATGGTTATGTGTGGGGGTTATGTGGGTAACGACTGAATCTGTGATTGTTAATTTACCCTTTGGTGGTTTATTAATGCGAGAATTGGCGATGGACGAGTTGCGAAGGTTTGAATGTTATTAAGCAAGACGACCAAAAGTAGTTTTCACAATTAAAACGAGTTAAACGATTTTGCAACGACCTAAACGAGTTAAATGAATTGAACAAACGATTGGTTTTTGGTTAGTGTTTAGATAACGGGACGGGTGTAATATGATGAAAACATGGTAGATACGCCGCTGGTACTTCTTATATATAAGTGTTTTCATCATATCACATACCGTGGCGTTATTTAGTTCACTTGGGTAAACGATTTTGAAACAATGTCACATAACGATGTTTTCTAAATGATATAAACCATACGAGTTTTATTAACGAGTTTTTACGAGATGCTTTACAATTTGGTTTACTAAAACAAATGTTTTGGAGTTAAGAATCATGACGAGATTTTATAAACTATAACCCACTTGATTTGAGTTGGTTAATTATGTTGCAATGCTATACACTTTTCAAAACAAGGTTTTTAATGGTTATAGGGAATTAGGTTATTAGTAATGCTTTGACAGAAGAGTTGGTATCAGAGCCAATGGTTATAGGGAATTAGGTTATTAGTAATGCTTTGACCTAGACTATAACTTTCTAGGACCCTAACGCAAGAAGATTTGCGTTTAGATTTTGAAACAATATCGTCACCTATCCTTAGGTGATAACCACAATGAGAACACAAATTTCGAATCCGCTTCGAAAATTAATCATCTATTCTTAGATGATTTATTACTAGGTTTTGAACCCTTTGAGTTTTCAAAATCTCGTCAAAGTTTGGGTCTTATAGTGTGAACACGTGCAAACTGGAAGGGTGAATGCCTGTACCCTGAGTTTTCTGTCTAAGGCTTGAGTGTTCGTACAAATCCGCAGTATCGGACCAGTCACTCTTACCTGGGAACTCTTGGGGTGAGTGTTCACTTATAGGCGAGCATGTCTTCGCGATACATTATATTGACCCATTTACTTTGATTAGTCACTGCGTGTCATTTGTTTGTTCGAGGTAATAAACGAATGATCGCCTTCCTTGTGTTTTGTTGATGTTTTCAATACCTCTTTTGTTTTTTTTCCAATTGTCGATCTCACTTGTTTCTCATGTTTCCTTGTTCTTTTAGACAATGTCTCCTCGACGTGATGCACAAACTTTAACTAATGAAGAAGTCGCTGCCCTTGTCGCTCAACAAATGGCTGCAGTGCTTCTGAACGTAGTAACCCAGATCCATCAGTTATACAACAACAATAATAACAATAATGCTCAGTGTAGTTTCAAGAATTTCAATTCTGCTAAGCCGTTAAAGTTTTCTGGGTCTCAAGGAGCAACTATGCTCCTGCAATGGTTCGAAAGTTTGGAGAGCACATTCAGACATGTGCAACGTCCGAATGAGCGTAAGGTTGAATTTTCATCCAGTGTGTTCGATAAGCGTGCTCTTACATGGTGGATCGGTGTTATGCGTGATAGGGGTGCCGATATGGCGATGGCACAAACTTGGGAAGAGCTTCGAGCTCTCATGATGAGAGAATTCTGTCCCCGTCACGAAATTCGAGCTTTGGAACGAGAATTCGAATATTTGAAACAAGTTGGGGGAGAACACCGTGCGTATACGGATCGTTATGAAGAGCTGAGTTTGTTGTGTCCCACTATGGTTACCCCGTTGGAAAAAGCAATAGAGAGGTATATTGATGGTTTGCCTGGCTCTGTGAAAGACATTGTGACTGTCAGTAATCCTACTACTGTCCGTCAAGCGATCGAATTGGCTGTTACTTTGACCGAGTCTCAGGTCAGAAAGGGTAAACTGACTCGTAAGGGTGACAAGAAGAAGTCGGCCGATTCTGTTAAAGACAAGGAAAAGGGCTTAGAAGAAGGGAGAGTCTTCCAAGAAGTCGAGGAAGCGCAAGGCTTCCCAGAATTTTGCTGTTACTGCTCAGAACTCACCAGCACAACCTCCTCCTGCAAAGAAACAATATGCTGGTACCGCACCCCACTGTGCCTGATGCAATGGTCATCACGTTGCACAACAGGCCTGCAAACAGTGTACTACGTGTGGTAAACTCGGGCATCTGGCTAATATTTGTCGTTTGGGCCAGAATCAAGCCGCTCAGAATCTAGCACAGGTTCAGGTGAATGTTGCTAGATTCCCACCGGGTTCGTGTTACAATTGTGGAGAGTTTGGTCACTTCCGCAACAACTGTCCGAGGTTAGTGAATGCGAACGTGAATCCGAATGCCGTTGCAAACGCAAATCCTGCTCGTGGACGAGCGTTCAATTTAAATGTAAACGAGGCTCGAGCTGACAACCTCGTTGTCAATGGTACGTTCCTTGTTAATTATCGACCTGCATCTGTTATTTTCGATTCTGGTGTCGATAGAAGTTTTGTTTCGTTATCTTTTGAGCCTTTAATTGCGATACCTAGAACTAAACCGAGGAAACCCTTATCTGTCGAAGTTGCTACTGGTAAACCTCTTGTACTCGATTCTGTTATTCGTGATTGTCAGTTGAACCTTAATAACCATCTTTTTCCTATTGACCTCACGCCGATGCAACTTGGGAGTTTCGACATTATTGTTGGGATGGATTGGTTAACCAAACATCATGGTGAGGTGGTTTGTTTCGATAAGATTGTTCGTATTCCTTTGTCTTCTGGTGAGGTTTTAGAAGTTCGTGGCGAGAAACCATCTGGTGGATTGAAACTTATGTCGTGTACGAAAGCCCAAAGTTATTTGCGAAAAGGATATGTTGCTTTTCTGGCACATGTCACCGAGGAGAAAGGCAAGAGTAAGCGTATTTAATATATTCCGATTGTTCGAGATTATCCAGAGGTGTTTCCCGATGAACTGCCTGGTTTGCTTCCAGTTCGTCAAGTCGAGTTTCATATTGATCTTGTACCCAATGCCAACCCGATTGTGAAAGCACCTTATCGACTTGCACCGTCGGAGATGCAAGAATTATCGAAACAGCTTCAAGAGTTATCTGATAAAGGCTTCATCCGACCAAGTTATTCACCTTGGGGCGCTCCTGTCCTGTTTGTGAAGAAGAAAGATGGATCATTTCGTATGTGTATCGATTATCGTGAGCTTAATAAGCTTACCATCAAGAATTGATATCCCCTACCTCGAATCGATGATCTCTTTGATCAGCTGCAAAGTGCTACCTATTTTTCCAAGATCGATTTGCGTTCTGGGTATCATCAGCTTCGTGTACTCGAAGAAGATATTCCCAAAACTGCATTTCGCATGACATATGGGCACTACGAGTTCACTGTCATGCCTTTTGGTTTGACGAATGTCCCAACTATCTTCATGGACATAATGAATAGGGTCTTTAAACCTTATTTAGACAAGTTCATTATTGTGTTCATCGATGATATTCTCATTTATTCGAAGTCTCAAACCAATCATGAGCAACACCTTCGTTTGACACTGGAACTCCTGAAGAAGGAACAACTTTTTGCTAAATTCTCCAAGTGTGAATTTTGGCTTAAAGAAGTTCAATTCTCTGGTCATATAGTCAACGAGCAGGGTATCCATGTGGATCTTTGCAAAATTGCAGCAATTAAGGATTGGAATACACCAACGACACCAATAGAAATTCATTCTTTTCTTGGTCTCGCTGGTTATTATCATCGTTTTATAATTTCTCGAACATTGTGGTTCCACTCACTGCTTTGACTCAGAAGAATAAGCCTTTTGAGTGGGGACCCAAACAAGAAGAAGCGTTCCAAACACTGAAACAGAAGCTGTGTGATGCTCCTGTTTTGTCTTTGCCCGATGGAAATGATGATTTCGTTGTCTATTGTGACGCATTAAATCTAGGCCTTGGTTGCGTTCTTATGCAACGAGGTAAGGTCATAGCTTATGCGTCAAGACAGTTGAAAGTTCACGAAAAGAACTACACGACTCATGATCTTGAGTTGGATGCTGTGGTTTTCGCACTTAAAATCTGGAGACACTATCTTTATGGCACAAAGTGTGTGGTTTTCACAGACCACAAAAGTTTCCAACACATTCTTAATCAGAATGAGCTGAACATGAGGCGACGACGATGGGTTGAACTCTTGAGCGATTACGATTGCGAAATTCGCTACCATCCTGGTAAGGCGAATGTCGTAGCCGATGTGCTTAGTCGAAAGGAACGAGTCAAGCTTCATTCTGTTCAAACTCTATCTGATATTCAATCTCGTGTGCTTCATGCTCAACGATCTTGTGTGATCAAAGTCTTATTGAAATATGAGCTACCGCTTCACCTTGAGCTTAAACTCGAAATGAAAGGCGATGGGTTACTCTATTTCAAGGATCGTTTGTGTAACACCCTAGTTTCTATTTAACGGTTTTACATGTAAATACCAACAAATAGATGTGTAGTTAAGACTACACATACTATAAAAATATGGATTTATTAAAACTTTTCGCAAATAAAAAGTTATTCGACATAACGTGATCAGATTCGTCGTTTAAAATTTATGACGATGCAATGTGCGGAAGCATGTATCTTTATCGTGTTCGGTTCTTCGTTGATCTTGATCGTCTTCCGGCATCCCAAGAGTACCTACATTTCATAAACATGAAATGCTTTAGTCATACGGGGTTTAAAACGTATCTAAACGAGTCCGGGAAACAAAACTGATTAAAATATATTTTTGTACAGGGTCCACCGTAAATTACGGTGGATACCGTAATTTACGGTAGCCCCTGTTTTGATATGTTTCCACCGTAAGTCAGTAGAGAACTGGCGTAAAGGTTTTAGCCCCACCGTAACTTACGGTGGGCACCGTAAGTTACGGTGGCCCCTGTATCATATTATTCCATTTTGCCGTTTTTGACACGAAAACTTTCGTATCTTTCAATCCGCTTGTCCGTTTGACCTACCGTTTCTTCCTACGTGTTTGTAATTTGATTCTCCATCATATGGATTTAAAATCCAACATCCGGATTAACAAAATTTTAGACTTTTAAGTCTTAGGCTTATTACCCTTTTTACCAAATTTTGACCCGTTCGATTTTTATCGAGCAAACAAGTTTGTTTGAGCCTTATTTCTCATAAACCTATTAAATTCAATGATGTTTAACATATTAGGTTCCAATTACAGGTTCATATACCTTCCTAATCACATTTTCACTCATATGCTTATTTTGACCCGTTAAGGGTATTTAAGCATATTTTAAGCACCAATCGCTTTCATTCGTTTCTAAATACATATGTCACATTTCTTATCAAATGACCTCCCACCACAACTATATTTTTGGTGGATTCAATGTGGTGATTTATATATTACAAATTTTACCCTTCAAATTATTATTTTACGGCAAAGACTCTTTATAGAGTCATTTGACCAATATTTTACATCTTTCGCTTTTCATACTTATTCAAAGTATTGACTTGATTATAAAACTCGTTTTCAAGCGACTTCTAAGGGTTGCTTGCTTAATTTCACTTACAAGGGCGTTTTGGTCATTTTTAACTCTTCTTTTACGACGAAGGGCTTGCTTAAGCCATGCACGCCCAAAATCTCATTTTTTTTAACCAACTCTTGTTTTCAAAACACTCTGTCTATAATTTAAATCCTTCGGTTTACCTTTTAAGGTAACCGAATTTCCCTTTTTACTTTACCTAACTCTCATAGAACTTCAAGTTCTAAATGATGAGTTGATCTATTATACATACCCGGCTCGGATAAACTTTTTAACCCGATTTTAATACCTTGCTTTGAAATCGCTAATTAAGAAAGACGCAAGTACCCATTGGATATCTATTCCTGTAAGCATATAACTCGACAAAAATCATTAGTCGATATTGTCAAAAGGTGATGTCTACACCTTTTGACCCGTTTGGCCAAATTGACCGATTATATTAGCGAGATGACATTTATTACCACCTTGTATATATGACTTGCTCCGATTTACACCGTGCGGTCACTTTACTTATAATTCCATTTCTTAACACTTTTTGGCCTACTATGGCTTACGTCATAATTATCTTTTTCGTAACACGACAAAAGGATATTCTGAAATATATGACTAGTGTAAGATATACTTACCTTGCATCCAAATTACGCTTTTCCTTCATACTTTCTTCGTTTGACCCGCTTCCATTCCAAGCCTCCACCTAGCTTGTCAAGCGTCAAACTATCATCATAATTCGTAAGACGGTTAGATTTGTCATCATTAATTATGACTATTCCATCTTACGGGTTTTACATCAAAATTCACCATTTGATTTCATTTTGGTCAGTTTGACTTCTTAAAAGTCAATTTGTCTATAACATATTCAAACACACATTTGACACATTGAACCCACTTAGGCATTTTCATCCGAACTCTTTAACCATTCTTGTTTTTACGCACCAATTTAACTTAGCTCTCGACTATTGAAGCTAATAATTCATTTGTTAAGCAATTAACTAAAGGTTTCCATCTACATGTAAAAACCCGTTTCATTATAGCATTAGACATTCATCCGATCATCAAATATAATCAAGTTCTACATATTAATTAGTAGACATCATGGTTCCAAACACCTATTTATATGAACCAAAATCACTAGTTTCATCATAATTTATTAAACCCCTTTCATGAAAGTATGATCATGTACCCAATTTCATGGTTTAATCAAACACCTTCCATTCACTATCATGCATGATGATTCTAAACATAGTCTTATCATCAATTTCATCATAACAATAAAACCCACTTAGCAAGGTGTGGTGATTCAACCAAACACCTAAATCATAGCAATTTATTCTAAATCTTCACTTAGGGTTTGTTCCTAAGCAATCCTACATCCCAAATTCAGCCATAACTTCTATGATTCATACATAGATCGTCTTATGCAAGATTAACTAATTTTCACAACTTCATGAATGTTAGAAATTCGACATACCTTACGACCCCCTTGACTTGGTAATCGTTTATTCATGTTTGGTTGTGAATTTGAGCTTCATTTTGGCCTTCAATTTGATGATTATGTTAGATGTTAGGGTTTGGCTCCTTGGGAGCTCTCCTGAGCTCGATCCAGAACACACACTTGTGTGTGTGTGTGCTTTGTTTAGTTATTAATAAATAACCTTTCAAGTTATCCCGCTTTAACCCCTCGTGTTTGGTTCGTTATTAAGTAGGCGATAACCTACTTATTTCCAATAATGTTCCCATTTATTAACTAGGTTAAACATTCCTAGTTAACTTAGTGGGTTTGGGGAAATTATGACTAAGTTTATTTTTAAGTCCTGCTCCTCGGGCTTCTATAAACTTTATTTCTTCAAAAACTTTCATTTAACTTTTATTTTAATAATATTTTTGTTTATTTAAGAATCCTAATGTTCACCGGGTTACTTTTACCACTAAAGGTAAATTACCCGTCTTTTAGTATAAACGTGGTTTGATTACCAAACTCGTTTTTGGGGTGTTACAAGTCTACCCCCCTTAAAGAGGTTTCGTCCTCGAAACCTTTTCTTACATAATTTATCGAGTTTAACTCCTTGCATTTGCTCTCGATAATCAATTAAGCATTTCTCATACTTTAACCGATTGTTAGTATTACCAGAAAAGCATGGTAATATCCTTTTGGTTATTAATCATCTACGTATCTTACATGACATAATGCGACTTGAAATAACGTAATCTCGTTATTTCCACTAGTTTAATTTACTTAGCAATATTCATCACTCGGCTCTAATATTCATCACTCGGCTCTAATGTAATTATATTTCACATTACACTTCTTGACCGTGATCATATCACGTCATGCCAAATTTTACATCAACTTTCTATTTTTAGAATTATCACTTTTCGGATATATCGTCTTGCACCTATCCGTGTCAAGACTTATATCTTTCATGTTTACCGTTTATACGTCTATCATAATTCATTTTTGTAGAAACGTTATTTCTTACCAAAACCGAAGTTTTAGTTTTAGGATCTTCTCTTTAACTTTTGTCAATTATCCATACCAGGATATTGACAGTACATAATTTATTCTTTTACAGTCTTAGTTTTACGCGGGGATTCTCAATTGATTCCCTCGCCTTATCTAAATAACCTGTAGGTTTTATCACTTAGCCTTATGGGCTATTTTGATTAGACTTTCACCTCTTTAGGGCGAAATCCTTATAATTTCTTTCTAATCATGACCCGTGGGTCGTTTTAGTCTTGTAGACCTTTCCATTGTTTATAACCCCAAAGGTTAGGTTGATCATGTAGATCATTCCTTACTCATGTCATTATTAAAATACATGTTTGGTGTCAAGGCATCCTGTTTTTTTTTTGTTTAAAATCATTTATTTTCGCCTTGGTATTTTCTTTGACCTTGACCGTAGTCTAAGGCTACATTCGTTTCTTTTCGGACAAATTTTCCGACTTAATGACTTCTCACGTCATTTATGCGTCGGTTTATCTTCTGCTCAGCATTATCTAGTTTACATACATTCGTATTTGCTTATGTCCCATTACCGGGCTCATTATTGTTTTGCTTTTAACGCTACTATTATCCCGCTTGTGTTTACTTATGCCGTCCGGCATGATATTACATTCGACCCGTTCAACTTTAAAATAGTTGAACATAATTTATTCACAATTTCTATTTACATTATTTTGTCATCATTTAGTTATGACCCAAAACCCGAGTCTTTTAATTTTCCATCCGAGTTCCAGTTTCTCGGTCTATGCATGTGTTTAATTCTTACCCATCAACCGGGTGTTTTACCGAAGTCGTTATTATTGCAACCCTCCCGGTATGCTTTAAGACCTCGCTACATTTTTATATTCCGACTTTGTCCTCGAGTTTGACGTTTTACAAAAATGACCCGTTTAGATACATATTTTCATTTTTCGGGTTCGAGTGTAAGTACACTCCCTCCCAATGCATATCTTGTTCATTCTACATGTTTATATTCTTCGGGTTCGAGTGTAAGTACACCCCCTCCCAATACATGCCTACATCATTTTACATGTTTGCATTTTCCGGGTTCGAGTGTAAGTACACCCCCTCCCAGTGCATATCTTAATCATTTTACATGTTTCTTTGTCCGTTCTCTCGGGCTCATTATCCTAATGTAATACGCTTCCGTCTCACGGCTGTGCGTTTACATTATTATCAAATATTTTGCTCATTTGATTCATTTGGGTACTTTTTAAGTTAGTCCCATTCACCCCGCCCTTACTACATCGGATGTAAATGTGTCCGCTATAAGAAACTCATGGTATCATATGTCACTACTTACTTGGCCAGAGTAAGCGATTAACACATGACATACACGACCTTTTTATAGTTTTCACATCACGCCCTATGTATGTAATGCCTCTATTTAGTTTTCTTGGAAATAATATCCTGGATATGTATTTCTATTCAGGTTTTTCCAAGTTTCTAATTTACCTATGCAACAATCATTCTCTACTTTCTTATTGCATATTGCTATTTATGCAATTATATTTAAAAGCGTGCACCTGGTAATGCTTGCCCCGTCGGGCGTTCCCTGCCATTAACCTTGTTCGCGGTCGTTACGCGATTTAGCCCTTGATGAGCATGCTCCTCTTGTCATACTTCGGACCGTTCCTCTATCATATCCTTAATTTGTTCAACTCTTGTCATCTTTAAATGCAAGTGTCCTTCAATCAAGACATTCACAAAAGTTAGTAATGTCAACTTTACTATATGCCCGTATCATAATACAAGGCTTTTCTACTATAGGTGTCAACGCACGAAATTTTGTTAGCTATATCTATCATTTAATTAGGGTAACGTGTATTACACGATAACCCTATGTGTTGTTTACAACACTTTAATACGCTAAACGATTAACATACATGCACTTACCGGATTTGCGATCAAGCATCGAACCGAACACCAATCTTTATTAAGAGCATAAGGTTTAAGTCCAAACATAGTTTTCCCACCATACTTGAATCTCTTAAACCAGGGCTCTGATACCAACTTGTAACACCCTAGTTTCTATTTAACGGTTTTACATGTAAATACCAACAATTAGATGTGTAGTTAAGACTACACATACTATAAAAATATGGATTTATTAAAACTTTTCGCAAATCAAAAGTTATTCGACATAATGTGATCAGATTCGTCGTTTAAAATTTATGACGATGCAATGTGCGGAAGCATGTATCTTTATCGTGTTCGGTTCTTCGTTGAGCTTGATCGTCTTCCGGCATCCAAATAGTACCTACATTTCATAAACATGAAATGCTTTAGTCATACAGGGTTTAAAACGTATCTAAACGAGTCCGGGAAACAAAACTGATTAAAATATATTTTTGTACAGGGTTCACCGTAAATTACGGTGGATACCGTAATTTACGGTAGCCCCTGTTTTGATATGTTTCCACCGTAAGTCAGTAGAGAACTGGCGTAAAGGTTTCAGCCCCACCGTAACTTACGGTGGGCACCGTAAGTTACGGTGGACCCTGTATCATATTCTTCCATTTTGCCGTTTTTGACACGAAAACTTTCGTATCTTTCAATCCGCTTGTCCGTTTGACCTACCGTTTCTTCCTACGTGTTTGTAATTTGATTCTCCATCATATGGATTTAAAATCCAACACCCGGATTAACAAAATTTAAGACTTTTAAGTCTTAGGCTTATTACCCTTTTTACCAAATTTTGACCCGTTCGATTTTTATCAAACAAACAAGTTTGTTTGACCCTTATTTCTCATAAACCTATTAAATTCAATGATGTTTAACATATTAGGTTCCAATTACAGGTTCATATACCTTCCTAATCACATTTTCACTCATATGCTTATTTTGACCCGTTAAGGGTATTTAAGCATATTTTAAGCACCAATCGCTTTCATTCGTTTCTAAATACATATGTCCACATTTCTTATCAAATGACCTCCCACCACAACTATATTTGTGGTGGATTCAATGTGGTGATTTATATATTACAAATTTTACCCTTCAAATTATTATTTTACGGCAAAGACTCTTTATAGAGTCATTTGACCAATATTTTACATCTTTCGCTTTTCATACTTATTCAAAGTGTTGACTTGATTATAAAACTCATTTTCAAGCGACTTCTAAGGGTTGCTTGCTTAATTTCACTTACAAGGGCGTTTTGGTCATTTTTAACTCTTCTTTTATGACGAAGGGCTTGCTTAAGCCATGCACGCCCAAAATCTCATTTTTTAACCAAATCTTGTTTTCAAAACACTCTGTCTATATTTTAAATCCTTCGGTTTACCTATTAAGGTAACCGAATTTCCCTTTTTACTTTACCTAACTCTCATAGAACTTCAAGTTCTAAATGACGAGTTGATCTATTATACATACCTGGCTCGGATAAACTTTTTAACCCGATTTTAATACCTTGCTTTGAAATCGCTAATTAGGAAAGACGCAAGTACCCATTGGATATCTATTCCTGTAAGCATATAACTCGACAAAAATCATTAGTCGATATTGTCAAAAGGTGATGTCTACACCTTTTGACCCGTTTGGCCAAATTGACAGATTATATTAGCGAGATGCCATTTATTACCACCTCGTATATATGACTTGCTCGGATTTACACCGTGCGGTCACTTTACTTATAATTCCATTTCTTAACACTTTTTGGCCTACTATGGCTTACGTCATAATTATTTTTTTCGTAACACGACAAACGGATATTCCGAAATATATGACTAGTGTAAGATATACTTACCTTGCATCCGAATTACGCTTTTCCTTCATACTTGCTTCGTTTGACCCGCTTCCTTTCCAAGCCTCCACCTAGCTTGTCAAGCGTCAAACTATCATCACGTCCAGATTCTAAGTGAACACGCTTCCTAGAAATCAACATCATGCAACACCACCTGAAACATATGTAAAAAAATAAAGTCAGCAAAGAAATGCTGGCGAGCACATAGGTTTTATAAGAGTATCGGATTCATGGCTCGTTTATATGTTGCAGTACCTTATTAGACTACAAGAGTCAAAAGTACAAACCTCGTTTTGAAAAGTGTATTGCAATATAATTAACCAACTCAAATCAAGATGGTTATAATTTATAAAATCTCATAGCCTTGATTCTTAACCCAAAAACATTTGCTTTAGTAAAACATCTCGTAAAAACTCGTTAATAAAACTCGTATGGTTTATATCATTTCGAAAACCTCGTTGTGTGACATCGTTTCAAAATCGTTTCCCAAGTGAACCAAATAATGACACGCAATGTAATATGATAAAAGCACTTATATATAAGATGTACCAGCGGCGTATCTACCATGCTTTTATCATGCTATACCCGTTCCATTATCTAATCACTACCCAAAACCAATCGTTTATCTCGTTTAAGTCGTATCAAATCGTTTAACTCGTCCCAAAATCGTTCTGTTTTAATTGTGAAACTACTTTTGGTCGTCTCGCTAATCACATTCAAACATTCGTGACTCGACTATCTCAAAACTCGCATTAACAAACCACCAAAGGGTAAGTTAACAATCATCAGATTCAGTCGTTACCTACATAACCCCCACACATAACCATAGGTGTAGTCTGATAACGGGATTTGTCAGATCCTATGGTACCATAACCTAATTCTGGTTGGCATGATCAATGCTAATGAATGTCATTCGTTATGTAAATACGTCCAACAAGTTTGTTCACATTATCGAAATCGTTATTAATTTAATATAAAACATCTTAATCATTTTTGAAATCATCGTTAAATATCGAAATAGTTTAATACATATGAATCACCCCAAAACAATTGAAAACAGTAAAATAGGGGAACTATGTACTCACATTGAATAGAAGGGTATCCTTGATCTAAAGAACTTAGCGAAGCTCAGGCAAACCAAGGAAATTCAAGAAGTACCTAGTAATCGGATCACTAGTCACCTAAATCGGAAGATCGGACAGAATGAGGTCTTGTAAACCAAATGATCATTGGAACTCATGTGATATGGTTTAAAAAAGCCTACATTCTAAATCGGAACTTAACCTAGGTGCTTTCAACCCGTTACGACCCGTTTAGGTAGCTTACGCTGCTTTAACGCGTCGTTCGCGTAAACGCGTTTGAGACGTCTAACTAGTCCTATGACAAGTATTATATGCCTAAACATGTTTAAATATGTTGCATAATCAGTTATGTGAAAAAAATTTAAGTTACATATGCTTAAATACCAATTATGCATGAAAAGGGCATTTTCGTCATTTACCTAAGGCATATAATCTACCTATCATACAACTACTTAAACTAGGTGACCATAAGATATAAACTCGGAAGGTTATTCCCTATACAACTTTGGTCACTAAACATGGTTGGTCGGATCCTAATGATCGACCAAACGGGTCGAGTTCGAAAGTCTAAGCGGGGGGTTAGACCGCTTGACTTACGACTCTAAACAAGCACTAAACTAAAAGTGACGAGCTAAACATGTTAGAACATGTTTAACTAAGTTAGAAAACAGGTTTTGATATCAAAAGAAAGTGTTTTGATACCCAAGAGTAGTTTGGTTGCAAAATTCGCTTAAATGCGCATTTTGACCGAAACTACGACTCGTCACTATGCCTAGTCAACGTGGTAATCAGTAGGTATAGTCACAAGGGACTATAACCATCGTGATCACGCTCACGTTGCAAAGTTCAAAAGAACTTTGTGTTGACCATTGACTGGTCAAAGCTGAAAGTCAAACACTGTTTGAATTTCTCGCTAGGAAAGCGATAAAAGAACGAAGGAAGCTTACAAAGGGTCCTTGCTAGGGAGAACTTGATCTTATAATTCCCAGGTATGAAGTTTATAAACCTCAACTTAGAGAATTTAGATCAAGGGTGAGTTGAAATGAATGGAATGGCATGCTATTTATAGTTGTAGTGAGTTCATAGGATCAATCCATGTGTTTGTGTGTCCAACAAGCATTAAATCACAGCCATACAAGTGTTAGAAGCCAACTAATTTGCTTGGGGAGGTGCTAACTTGGCTACCACACAAAGAAATTACATGAATGGCCCCTGAATTATCAATCTGATGCTGAAAATAAAGTTTCTACCCAGATTTGATGGTGGCGTGGCCTGACATAAAGACCAAGGGGTGGTCGTGCGACGCGAGCATAAGACTGATACTTTCAAAAATTGTCAGAAACAGTCCCTGCACACCCAAACTTGCGTATTTGACGTAATTAACCTCCGTTAAGCCATTTTCAAGGCTCTACAAGGTTTTCAAAGTATAGGGGACCTGAAATATGCTCGGAAATATCAGGGATGTCGGTTCGTTTGGTCGTACGGTCACGTTGTTTGGTTATTTACGACGAAACTCGAACGGACGCGAAAAAGAACCAAATTAAGCGACGAGTGGTATTTTTTCATGCCGATCACAAAAATAAAAATATTTTAGTGTGTACAAAAATTTTGGATGTCCAGATGTTGTCAGAACGTAAGATATGCGCGTAAATGCAAACTTACGTCGTTTTTGACACTTTTAGTCCCTGTAAGATCAAATAAGCATGTTTTCGCACACCAAACCACTCAAAGCTTATTTCTAAGATTTTTTTTAGGTTATATATGGTATGTTTAGCTTATGATCAAGTTCTGAACTGTACGTTACTATACAAATAGGTATAGTTTCGCAGTTTGACACAAATAGTCACAACGATCGAACAAACTTGATTTCAACACACCAAACCATCCAAAACTTATTTCTAAGTTATGTGAAGGTTATTTAAGGTATGTTAAGCCTATTTCACTATTTCGGAGTGTTTTTCGCGTTAAACTGACTGCGTTTACGCACTAGTTTGCGTATAACTTTCTAGAAAGTGATTTAAAGCTTGAAATCGGAATCAGATCAAATCGTAAAATCATCAAACACAATTACACACATAAAACACAAAAACTCATTGTTTTATTGATAATTAACATTGTTTTACGTATTACAACGATTACAGAACACAGTTGTCACAGTTTCCCCTACTTTAGGAAATTTCGTCCCGAAATTTTAACTAGAGGAAACTTGTGAAAACAAATGCGGATATTTCGCCTTCATTTGGTCCTCACGTTCCTAAGTAAACCCTGGGCCACTTTTGGATTCCCAGCGAACCTTGACCAATCGAATCCGTTTGTTCTTCAACTGTTTGACTGCACGGTCCACTATCTCCACAGGTTTCTCGACAAAGTGCATCGTTTCATCAACTTGGATTTCGTCGAGTGGAATGTGAAGATTAGCGTCAGCTAAACACTTTCGCAAATTGGACACATGAAAAGTCGGATGAATATTTCCAAGCTCTGGAGGTAGCTCTAGTCGTTAGGCAACCTCTCCAACTCTTTCAACAATCTTAAATGGTCCAACATATCGTGGTGCAAGTTTTCCTTTCTTTCCAAATCTCACCACTCCCTTCCAAGGTGACACCTTGAGTAGGACATGGTCTCAGACTTGAAATTCTAGGGGCTTGCGTCGCATATCCGCATGACTCTTTTGACGGCTTCTAGTTGTCACAAGATTATCGCGAATTTTCTTGATTTTGTCTGTTGTTTCCAGAATGAGCTCAGGTCCAGTAAGCTGAGCTTCACCGATCTCATTCCAATAGACAGGTGAACGACATTTTTGACCGTAGAGAGCTTCGAATGGTGCCATATTGATGCTAGCATGATAACTATTATTGTAAGAGAACTCGATCAATGGCAGATGAGAATCCCAATTACCACCAAAGGCAATCACTCATGCTCTAAGCATATCCTCCAAAGTTTGAATCGTCCTCTCAGATTATCCATCTATTTGGGGATGATAAGCAGTGCTTAGATTTAGTTGGGTTCCCATAGCAGATTGCATGGTCTTCCAAAAATGAGATGAAAATCGAGCATCACGATCGGAAATGATGTCCAAAGGGACACCATGTCGAGATACAATCTCATCAACATAAATCTTTGTAAGTTTATCAGCAGATAGATCCTCGGGAATCAGAATAAAATGAGCTGACTTCGTTAATCGATCGATAACAACCCATATAGCATCATGACCTTTAGATGTACGTGGTAATTTTGTGATGAGATCCATAGCAATGTTCTCCTACTTCCAAACCGGTATCTCTAGTTGTACAAGCAAACCAGAAGGTCGTTGATGTTCAGCCTTGACTTTGAGACAAGTTAGGCATTTCGATACATACAAGGAAATGTCCTTCTTCATACCAGGCCACCAATACCGAGTTCGAAGATCCTTGTACATTTTATCAGCACCAGGATGGATAGAATATCGAGACTTATGAGATTCGTCCATTACCAAGGTGCGAAGATTGTCTTGTTTCGGAATCCACAAACGATCCTAGAAATAGAGTAAACTATCGTCCTTCGCTTCGAGTTTAAGTTCGAGTTGAAGTGGTAGCTCATATTTCAATATGCCATTGGTCACACAAGATCGTTGAGCTTGAAGGACACGAGATTGACGATCAGATAGAGTTCGAACAAAATGAAGCTTGACTCGCTCCTTTCGACTAAGCGCATCGGCTACGACATTCGCCTTACCAGGATGGTAGCGAATCTCGCAATCGTAGTCGTTCAAGAGCTCAACCCATTGTCGTTGCCTCATGTTCAGCTTCTTCTGATTAAGAATATGCTGGAGTCTTTTGTGGTCTGTGAAAACCACACACTTTGTGCCATAAAGATAGTGTCTCCAGATTTTGAGTGCAAAAACCACAGCTCCCAACTCAAGATCATGAGTCGTGTAGTTCTTCTCGTGAACTTTCATTTGTCTAGATGCGTATGCTATAACTTTACCTCGTTGCATAAGAACACAACCAAGGCCTAAGTTGGAGGCATCACAATAGACAACGAAATCATCATTTCCCTCAGGCAAAGATAAGACAGGAGCATCACATAGCTTCCGTTTCAGTATTTGGAACGCTTCTTCTTGTTTGGGTCCCCACTCAAAAGACTTATTCTTTTAAGTCAAAGTAGTGAGTGGAACCGCAATCTTCGAGAAGTTCGAAATAAAACGACGATAATATCCAGCAAGACCAAGAAAAGATCGAATCTCTGTGGGTGTTGTCGGTGTATTCCAATCCTTAATAGCAGCTATTTTGGATGGATCCACATGAATACCTTGCTCGTTGACAATATGTCCCAAAAACTGAACTTCTTTAAGCCAAAATTCACACTTGGAGATTTAGCAAAAAGTTGTTCCTTCTTCAGGAGTTCCGATGTCAAACGAAGGTGTTGCTCATGATCAGCTCGAGACTTCGAATAAATGAGAATATCGTCGATGAACACAATGATGAACTTGCCTAAATAAGGTTTACAGACCCTATTCATTAAGTCCATGAAAATAGCTGGGGCATTTGTCAAACCAAAAGGCATGACAGTAAACTCGTAGTGCCCATATCTTGTGCGGAAGGCAGTTTTGGGAATATCTTCTTCGAGTACACGAAGCTGATGATACCCAGAACGCAGGTCAATCTTGGAAAAACAGGTAGCACCTTGCAGCTGATCAAAGAGATCATCGATTCGAGGTAGGGGATATCGATTCTTGATGGTAAGCTTATTAAGCTCACGATAATCGATACACATTCAAAAAGACCCATCTTTCTTTTTCACAAAGAGGACAGGAGCACCCCAAGGTGAACAACTTGGTCGGATGAATCCTTTATCAGATAACTCTTGAAGCTGTTTCGATAACTCTTGCATCTCAGACGGTGCAAGACGATAAGGTGCTTTCGCAATCGGGTTGGCATTGGGTACAAGGTCAATATGAAACTCGACTTGACGAACTGGAGGCGAACCAGGCAGTTCATCAGGAAACACCTCTGGATAATCCCGAACAAGCGGAATATCCTGAATACTCTTGCTCTTGCCTTTCTCCTCGGTGACATGTGCCAGAAAAGCAACATATCCTTTTCATAAATAACCTCGGGCTTTTGTACACGACATGAGTTTCTAACCAACAGATGGTTTCTCACCACGAACTTCCAGAACATCGTCAGACGAAAGAGGAATATGAACGATCTTATCGAAACAAATCACCTAAGCATGATGTTTGGTTAACCAATCCATCCCCTCGATAATGTCAAAACTCCCAAGTTGCATCGGCGTGAGGTCAATAGGAAAAAGATGGTTATCGAGGTTCAATTGATAACCACGAAGAACAGAATCGAGTACGAGTGGTTTACCAGTAGCAACCTCGACAGATAAGGGTTTCCTCAGTTTAGTTCTAGGTATCGCAAGTAAAGGCTCAAAGGATAACGAAACAAAACTCCTATCGGCACCAGAATCGAAAAGAACAGATGCAAGTTGATTGTTAACAAGGAACGTACCGTTAACAAACTCGTTGTCCGCCCTCGCCTCATTCGCGTTCAGATTAAATGCTCGTCTACGAGCGGGATTCACATTCGCGATCGCGTTCGGATTCGCTTTCGCATTCACCAACCTCGGGCAGTTGTTGCGGACATGACCCATTTCTCCGCAATTAAAACACGAACTAGGTGGGAATCTCGCAACATTCCATTAAACTTGTGCTAGAACCTGAGCAGCCTGATTCTGGCCCAAACGACAAATATTGGCCAAATGCCCAAGTTTACCACACGTTGTGCACTGCTTGCAGGTCTGTTGAGCAACATGATGACCGTTACAATGAGCACAGTGAGGTGCGGTACCAGCATATTGCTTCTTCACGGGAGGTAGGACTGGTGGGTTCTGAGGGTTCTGGTTGGTGATATCAAAGTTCTGGGAAGCCTTGCGCTTCCTTGACTTTTTAGAAGACTCACCCTTCTTCTTACCCTTACCCTTTTCCTGAGCAGAATCGGCTGACTTCTTCTTATCACCCTTACGGGTCAATTTACCATTTCTGACCTGAGACCCGGTCAGAGTAGCAACCAATTCAATCGCTTGACGGACAGTGGTAGGATTACTGCCAGTCACAATATCTTGCATAGAATCGGGTAACCCATCGATATACCTCTCAATCGCTTTCTCCAACAGGGTAACCATCGTAGGACACAACAAGCTGAGCTCCTCATATCGATCCATATAAGCACGGTATTCTCCCCCATCTTGTTTCAAATCATCGAATTCTCGTTCCAAAGCTCGAATTTTATGATGGGGATAGAACTCTCTCATCATGAGAGCTCGGAGCTCTTCCCAAGTTTGTGCCATCACCACATCGGCACCCCTATCACGCATCACTCTGTTCCACCATGTAAGAGCACGCTTCTCGAACACACTAGATGCAAACTCAACCTTACGCTCATTCGGACATTGCACATGTCTGAATGTGCTTTCCAGACTTTCGAACCATTGCAGGAGCGCGGTTGCTCCTTGAGATCCAGAAAATTTCAACGGTTTAGCCGAATTGAAGTTCTTGAAACTACATTGTGCATTATTGTTGTCATATAACTCATAGATCTGGGTTACTACACCAGGAAGTACTGCAGCCATTTGCTAAGCGACAAGGGCTGCGACTTCTTCAGCAGTAAAAGGTTGAGCATCACGCCGAGGAGGCATTATCTGACAAGGAAACAGGGGAATCTAGTGAGATCGACAATTGGAAAAACAAAAGAGGTATTGAAAACATCGATAAAACACAAGGAAGGCGATCATTCGTTCGTTGCCTCGAACAAACAAACGACACGCAGTGACAAATCAAAGTAAATGGGTCAATTTAATGCATCACTGAAGACATGCTCGCCTATAAGTGAACATTCACCCCAAGAGTTCCCAGGTAAGAGTGACTGGTCCGATATTGCGGATTTGTACGAACACTCTAGCCTTAGACAGCAAACTCAGGGTACAGGCATTCACTCTTCCAGTTTGCACGTGTTCACATTATTTAGACCCAAACTTTGATGAGATTTTGAAAACTAAGAGGGATCAAAACCTTGTAATCAATCATCCAAGGATAGATGATTAATTGTCGAAGCGGATTTGTTATTGTGTTCTCGTTGTGGATATCACCTAAGGATAGGTGACGGTATTGTTTTAAAATCTAAACGCAAGAATACTTGCGTTGGGGTCCTAGAAAGTTATAGTCTAGATCAAAGCATTACTAATAACCTAATTCCCTATAACTATTGGCTCTGATACCAAATCTTCTGTCACACCCCGACCACGTAAAACAACAAATCGTGGCAGAAACGTCGGGGAGTGTTGTAACATAATTATTGTTTCACAACCATGGATACAAAAAGTTTCGTTTTATTGAATTATTAAGTAATGTATATTGTCTTTAAACCAATACAAACAAGTTACATATCGTCTATCATTGTTTTTATGTCACTAAGGCCACGTCCAGATTCTAAGTGAACACGCTTCCTAGAAATCAACATCATGCAACACCACCTGAAACATATGTAAAAAAATAAAGTCAGTAAAGAAATGCTGGCGAGCACATAGGTTTTATAAGAGTATCGGATTCATGGCTCGTTTATATTTTGCAGAGTAAATTACAAGTTTTGTCCTTTATGTATGTCCAAAATTACAGGCGCTGCCCTTTGTCTTTAAAATTGATGTGTTTTGTCCTTAATGTATGCAAATCTTGCACGTTATGTCCTTTAGGCCAAACCCAGTTAGATTTTTTGGTTAAATCTGGTCATGTGCAAGGCACATGAGGGTATTTTTGTAATTTCACCATTATAGGGACAAAACTCTGTTTCTCTCTCTAAATTCCCACTTTCTCTCTCTTCTCTCCTCTCTCTAACCTACAAAAGACCACCATCACCACCTGGTTACCACCACCATCGAATTACCACCACCACTAATCTCAATCAAATCAACCAAATTAAAACTTTTCGACAACCTAATACTTCAAAATCAAACCAATTTCATATCAGGTTACGAGTGTCATGAACACAGACCAAGCCCACCAACAATTTTAATCTAATCTCTATAAAAATACCCAACATCACCTGCTGCAATTGCTTCAAACCTGCTGCAATTGAAGTAAATCTGCTGCAATCGCTTCAAAGCTGCTGCAATTGCTTCAAACCTGCTTCAAAGCCCTTCAAACCTTCGATTAAAAGCCCAACATCACCTAACCCACCAACAACAAGCCATTAAAAGCCCTTCAAACCTGCTGCAATCGCCATTAAAAGCCCTTCAAACCTTCGATTAATACCCCTTCGATTAAGCCCTTCAAACCTGCTGTAATCGCCATTAAAAGCCCTTCAAACCTTCGATTAATACCCCTTCGATTAAGCCCTTCAAACCTGCTTCAAACCTTCAAACCTGCTGCAGTCGCGGAGGTTGTGGTGGATTTTGGTCTGCAGCGGCGGAGGAGCACGGCGGCGGCTGTGGCGGTGATGGTGGTGGTGTGAAGGGGATGGTGGTGATGATTGTGGCAGTGATGTTGGTGGAGGTAGAGTTGAAGGGGATGGCGGCGGTTGTGGTGGGGAGTGAAGGTGGAGGTGAAGGGTATGGCGGCGGTGGTGGAGGTGAAGGGTATGGCGGCGGTGGTGGTGCATCTCTGCAGATGGAGAGAGAAGAGAGAGAGTGAGGAAGGAAGAGAGACTTTTTAGGTTAAGACTATTATACCCTCATGTGCCTTGCACATGATCAGTTTTAACCAAAAAATCTAACTGGGTTTGGCCTAAAGGACATAACGTGCAAGATTTGCATACATTAAGGACAAAACACATCAATTTTAAAGACAAAGGGCAGCGCCTGCAATTTTGGACATACATAAAGGACAAAACTTGTAATTTACTCTATTTTGCAGTACCTTATTAGACTACAAGAGTCAAAAGTACAAACCTCGTTTTGAAAAGTGTATTGCAACATAATTAACCACTTATGAAATGTTATATCATTTCAGGTGATTCCAGAAGCTTCCAAGAAATCAACATCATGCAACACCACCTAAATAATGACATGCAATGTAACATGATAAAAGCACTTATATATAAGATATACCAGCGGCGTATCTACCATGCTTTTATCATGCTACACCCGTCCCATTATCTAATCACTACCCAAAACCAATCATTTATCTCATTTAAGTCGTATCAAATCGTTTAACTCGTCCCAAAATCGTTCTCGTTTTAATTGTGAAACTACTTTTGGTCGTCTCGCTAATAACATTCAAACCTTCGTGACTCGACTATCTCGAAACTCGCATTAACAAACCACCAAAGGGTAAGTTAAAAATCATCAGATTCAGTCGTTACCTACATAACCCCCACACATAACCATGGGTGTAGTCTGATAACGAGATTTGTCAGATCCTATGGTACCATAACCTAATACTGGTCGGCTTGATCAATGCTAATGAATGTCATTCGTTATGTAAATACGTCCAACAAGTTTGTTCACATTATCGAAATCGTTATTAATTTAATATAAACCATCTTAATCGTTTTTGAAATCATCGTTAAATATCGAAATCGTTTAATACATATCAATCACCCCAAAACAATTGAAAATGGTAAAATAGGGGAACTATGTACTCACATTGAATAGAAGGGTATCCTTGATCTAAAGAACTTAGCGAAGCTCAGGCAAACCAAGGAAATTCAAGTAGTTCCTAGTAATCGGATCACTAGTAAATAAATCAACACCTAAATCGGAAGATCGGACAGAATGAGGTCTTGTAAACCAAATGAGTATTGGAACTCATGTGATATGGTTTAACAAAACCTACATTCTAAATCGGAACCTAACCTAAGTGCTTTCGACCCGTTACGACCCGTTTAGGTAGCTTACGCTGCTTTAACGCGTCGTTCGCGTAAAACGCGTTCGAGACGTCTAACTAGTCCTATGGCAAGTATTATATGACTAAACATGTTTAAATATGTTGCATAATCAGTTATGTGACAAAAATTTAAGTTACATATGCTTAAATACCAATTATGCATGAAAAGGGCATTTTGGTCATTTACCTAAGGCATATAATCTACCTATAATACAACTACTTAAACTAGGTGACCATAAGGTATAACCTCGGAAGGTTATTCCCTATACAACTATGGTCACTAAACATGCTTGGTCGGATCCTAATGATCGACCAAACGGGTCGAGTTCGAAAGTCTAAGTGGTGGGTTAGACCGCTTGACTTACGACGCTAAAAGAGCACTAAACTAAAAGTGACGAGCTAAACATGTTAGAACATGTTTAACTAAGTTAGAAAACAAGTTTTGATATCAAAACAAAGTGTTTTGATACCCAAGAGTAATTTGGTTGCAAAATACGCTTAAATGCGCATTTTGACCGAAACTACGACTCGTCACTACGCCTAGTCAACGTGGTAATCAGTAGGTATAGTCACAAGGGACTATAACCATCGTGATCACGCTCACGTTGCAAAGTTCAAAAGAACTTTGTGTTGATCATTGACTGGTCAAAGCTGAAAGTCATACACTGTTTGACTTTCTCGCTAGGAAAGCGATAAAAGAATGAAGGAAGCTTACAAAGGGTCCTTGCTAGGGAGAACTTGATCTTGTAATTCTCAGGTATGAAGTTTATAAACCTCAACTTAGAGAATTTAGATCAAGGGTGGGTTGAAATGAATGGAATAGCATGCTATTTATAGTTGTAGTGAGTTCATAGGATCAATCCATGTGTTTGTGTGGCCAACAAGCATTAAATCACAGCCATACAAGTGTTAGAAGCGAGCTAATTTTCTTGGGGAGGTGCTAACTTGGCTACCACACAAAGAAATTACATGAATGGCCCCTGAATTATCAATCTGATGCTGAAAATAAAGTTTCTGCCCAGATGTGTTGGTGGCGTGGCGTGACAGCAAGACCAAAGGGTGGTCCCGCGACGCGAGCATAAGACTGATACTTTCAAAAATTGTCAGAAACAGTCCCTGCACACCCAAACTTGCGTATTTGACGTATTTAACCTCCGTTAAGCCATTTTCAAGGCTCTACAAGGTCGTCAAAGTGTAGGGGACCTGAAATATGCTTGGAAATATCACGGATGTCGGTTCGTTTGGTCGTACGGTCACGTTGTTCGGTTATTTACGACGAAACTCGAACGGACGCGAAAATGAACCAAATTAAGCGACGAGTGGTATTTTTGCATGCCGATCACTAAAATAAAAATATTCTAGTGTGTACAAAAATTTTGGATGTCCAGATGTGGTCAGAACGTAAGATATGCGCGTAAATACAAACTTACGTCGTTTTTGACACTTTTAGTCCCTGTAAGATCAAATAAGCATGTTTTCGCACACCGAACCATTCAAAGCTTATTTCTAAGCTATGTTCTGGTTATATATGGTATGTTTAGCTTATGATCAAGTTCTAGACTGTACGTTACTATACAAATCGGTATAGTTTCACAGTTTGACACAAATAGTCCCTACGATCGAACAAACTTGATTTCAACACACTAAACCATCCAAAACTTATTTCTAAGTTATGTGAAGGTTATTTAAGGTATGTTAAGCCTATTTCACTATTCCAGAGTGTTTGTCGCGTTAAACTGACTGCGTTTACGCACTAGTTTGCGTATAACTTTCCAGAAAGTGATTTAAAGCTTGAAATCGGAATCGGATCAAATCGTAAAATCATCAAACAGAATTACATAAATAAAACACAAAAACTAATTGTTTTATAGTTCGCGTTGTAACAACAATACCGGTGTAACTTAAATATTTATTTGTGAGAGCGTTGGTATTATTTTGGAGTCGTAATGTCATAGTATTTCCAAATTATATATTATTTTTACTCTAAAAATAATATATCTTGTGCACAGAATAAAAAACCATTGGACAAGCGTTTTATTATAAAATATATATTCTAAATATATATTTATCAAGTTTTATTTACGAAAATCCACCTCCGATACTTGGTAATTTTGTAATAAAAATTATGGCGAAGTTTATTTTGGAAAGCCAAGTTAAAAGTATATTTGTAGACATTTGTTAGAAAGATATTTCTAAGTGTTATATTTCTAGAAAAATTTCGCCAGAGTTTCCTTTGTAAATGGAGGTGTCCACGCTTACTAGCGTATCATTTTCTTTTGTAAAATCAATCAAACAATTTGCCAATCAACAACATACAATATTTACTCACTAATCTTGACAAAGTAAGACTAAATCATAAACTCATGAACTTGAAAGTTTTGTAAAAATATGTAGTAAATCACTAGCACCTTTAGTAGGTCTTGTTATCTTTAAAAATAAGATTAGTTTCTTAAAAATTTATTTTTAAAGAATGTGAAGTTTCACAACTTCTAGTCAAAATTCACAAAAATGTTTCTTTGTTAAACTTTCTTGTTACACAAGTGCTTATACACTTGTTTACCTTCTAAAAATATATTTAGTTCATGTAAGATCCGGGTTTTAACAAGACTAGTATATTTCACTTGGTTCTTCCGAAAAACCACTTGTAGATCTTTAGATCTACAAGTTTGTAACCTTATTTTTCAAGAAAAATTATGTTTATTCAAGTTTCAAGTTCATGGGTGGAAGGTTTCATCATCTTTCATATTTCTAACACTAACATCCTACTAGGTCATGTTCAGTTTCAAGTTCATGGGTGGAAGGTTTCATCATCTTTCATATTTATAACACTAACATCCAAATAGTTCATGTTCTTGAACATGACCTAGGATGTCTAGATGATGATCCATCCAACTTTTACTAACAAACAACATCAAATAAGCATAACTACACAAGATTTACACACATAACTTCTCTTTATCCACCTTATTCATCTTATGTTCAAGACTTTAATGTAAGTTCTTTAGTGTTTCTTAATTTTTAACCATTAAATCAACTATTAACCACCATAAACAAGATCAAGATGATGATTAGAAGCACTTACTACTAGCACAAGGCTAGGGAAGAAACAAGGTGTAAATGTGGTGGATAAAAGAAATCTAGAGAGGTTCTTGCACTTTCGAAAGCACCGGGCTTATTTGTAGGACTCCTTGCACCTTTGGATGTATGAAAAATGGTTGATCAAAGCTTGAAGGTGGTGGTAGTGTGGTGAGGGGGTGGCGGCCGTAGGTGGTTATGGAGGGAGAGAGAGAACTTTGTTGTTGATGTTGTGTTTAGATGAAAGAGATGGGTTAACCCTTATGCATACTTATAAACCAATTCCCTAATGTCCAACATGTAATGTGTTCTCTAGATAACCAACATGAACCAATAAAATAATCAAAGAAAATTGGAGTGTGGGTCACCCTAAGGTGACCGTCGATTAGAGGGGGCGGGGTAAGGGTTGGGTGGTGATGATCTAGTTAGGACTTAGTTGCAATCTAATGAGGTTAGTTAGTTGATTAAGTGTGTTGTTTAATATAAAGGGTGTTAGGGTGTTCGGGGTCCCTAACTAGCTCAGAAAAGTAAAAACTATGTCTTTGGCAATATTTTTATGTTCCGGGTAAAGTCCGGTTGTTCGGTTGGATGTTGATCCATTAATGTAACACCCCAACCCGGAAGGGCTGACTTGTCACTTTTACGGAGTCAGATTAAAAACATAATTCCATTTATACTTAAATGTATTATAAGGCTTTACAACTTAATGAAGGATATCTAATCCAGTACAATTATTTCTACCGTCTTTTCCAAACACTCGAGCATTCTTCCATATCCCGTCCCAGATTGTCTTGATAACCTGACGTAAAGAAGAAAACACAAAAACGTACGTCTGAGCAAAATTTGAAAAGTTTCGCCCAGTGTGCGGATAGAGGAAAACAAAAACTTATTTTATTTGATATCCGGATGGAACTTTATGATGCAAGTAACGTAATTTCATAATCATATCTTACGGATGTACCCATGAGCCAAACTTAAAACGTGACAATACACAGGTAGCTACTCCTGCATACTTATCACACGAAATGGCGAGTTGGCATACCTGTTATCCATCTCCTTAAAACTTAAATCCTAGGATCGATCCATACGCCTCCTAATAGCCTTATGTACCACACTTGTACTTAAGAGACGCCGTGAACGGATCTCTCCGTCACGGGTGGAGCACATGATGTTGATGCCACAACAACATGCTCGTGGGACACTCCACGAGAAGCGACACTCAGGGTATCAGAGTACTAAGAGTCTTATTCACATAACTTATCAAAATATTTTCATAACATATATTGGAACATACGATAATGAGTACAACTTAACATAATACTATCGCATGACATGAAAGCGAAATCCAAGGTTATGATTAGAATAGGAATTCAACGAACTGTCAAATGAATCGATAATTAAAGACGTGAGGAGTTTTAAAAAGACATAGTAATATAATGGTATTATAATAATTTGACTTGAGTAACATAATACTTGTATATAATATTAAACTTGTAATTTATTTACTTATAACTTGTAAGCCTTAAGATATTTAACTTGTAACTTGTAAATAATAATTTGATTGAAAATACGAATCTTTGGCGAGATTAAAATCTAAGAGTGGAACCAGTCACCAAGGTATGGATATCAATCCTATCTTGACAATTTCGTCCTCAAAGTGTGGTTTATTAAACGAAACAAGATAAAACCTTGAATCGTTAATAAGGAACCACTAGAGTATGAAATTTGATTTGTAAATTTATAAACAAATAACTCACAAACATGTATACTTGTAAATACGAAAAGAATATTTTTCATAAACCATTTTCTAAATATCTGATGTAAAACAAAACCTTTTTCAAAACGTTTGTAACTTCCAACACATATTTCATAACTTAATCTTAATACGGAATTTAAAATCAGGAATGATATACTTGTATCCAAACTACATAAATCGAAAGAAAGGATTCTATCCGTACCTTAAAATTTTCCAAGTGATGCTACCTTGTTTTCAATTGTAGATTTATACGGGCAGAGTTTAGCTTACTGATTATCCTCTTAACCTAATTTGCACACAAACTAGGTAATTAACTAATACAGCTTTTACGATAACTCACAAGATCAAACCTTCACAACAAATGACAAAGTGCGATACTTAAACATCCAGTGGATTCACAACGAATGACAGAGTATAGTCCGATTTCGAACAGCACTCAAACATTCAAGTCGAAATCACGATAAATGACAAAGTATAAACCCAATTTGAGCAGCACTTAAACATCTATCGGATAGTTTTAATCGATCGGACATTGAATCGTATCAGCGATTGAGTTAATACCCTGTTCTGCAGCACCCCGCTATACTTAATTAGTGATTAGTGTGTGTTATTTGAAGTAAACAGACGATAACTCGTAGAATTTTACGAATTCTTTCGTCGTTTCAGCGCCCAGAAGCAAGTGCCAATGTTCTGTATTTATAGCTGAATTTTGCCCCCCTTACGGACCGTAACAATTAACCCTTACGGTCCGTAAGGGTTACCTATATTTTATAGAGTAGCCACGGTTGGGACTAGCCTAGCTGAGTCAACATTTTTATAATATTCAATTTAGACAGCGAGTTAAATGGATAATCATCACTAGAAAATACCCCCCCCCCCCTGAGTTTTAGGGGCCCTGATCCTGATTCTGAAAATTCTGAAAATTTTTGGGTTTGTGCAGAATCACTTGGGTGTCTTAATTAGGGTTTCCTATTGGTTAATTTATAAATAATAATAATAGTTTTGGTTGATATAAAGAAAGATGGATCATAAGATAAATATATATTATTATTATTCTTTTATTTCTAGAATAATGATTTTTAAATTTTGGGTTATTACAACTATTACCCCCTTAAAAGAAATTTCGTCCTCGAAAATTTTCCAATAAGAATATAATATATCGTATAAGTAATGGAAACGGAACTTTCATATCAGAGTTACTAACTTATATATCAAGAATCTCCTAAACACACATGTGTATCTGAAATTCATAATTACGTTCATGACCATAATTCTTAATTACCTTACCATCATGTCCTAATGGGTCTTCTTATAACGCATCTTAATAAAATATCTTATCGTACGAAAAGTCAATGGAGACTTACAGATAATAAAGTGACTATTGGTACCGATATTTCCTACATATATATGCTTAATCATAGCTAAGATATATTCACATAAGACAAAGCATGAAGGACCATAAGTAGAAACAAATGAACATAGATCAAAGAGCAAGATTCACCGTTATATTGACTAAAATTCTTTTGCGAGAATAGATTAGGGTATAGAGAACGAATTGATTCTTCAGATTCCCATGTTGCTTCGCGTTCAGAGTGATTTTTCAGAGTTTTGATTTCCTTGCACTTTATGGTCTTGATGCTGTTGCGTAGTGGATGATTGGCCGATTGCCTGCTTAAATTGTCCATCTCTGTTTCTCTTCTTATTATCCTCAGTTCGAGATAAAAATTCTTTCCTATCGAACTCAAAAGTTTTAATTGCATCGGCAACTTCGGTGATATCCTTAAATTTCATGTACATGATCGACTTCTGAATTCGATCATTGACTGCCCAGTTGCATTTCTCTGCCTGGGCTTCTGCCGATCCTGCAACGTCTCCTACAATACTAGCTAACCTTGAAAATCGAGTAATGAACTCAGAGGCTGGTTCATCACTCCCCTGTCGAATCACTGCATACTCCCTGATATAAGCTTCTTTATCAGCGGTCGAAAAATACTTGTCGTAAAAGATGATACGAAAGTCGACCCATGAAAGATTAGAGTCAAAATCATCCCCTCCTTTGACTTGCTTATATCCTTCCCACCAAGTTTGTGCGTCATCTTCAAGTTTGTAGGTAGCCAATCTAACTTTGTATTGCTCCGGAACTCCGAAGATCTTTTCAACATGAGCTATCCAGTTTCTTGCTTCGACTGGATTAGTAGCGTGACTAAAGGATTTCGGCTTTTGTTTTTGGAATTTAGCGATCCATATGTCTATACTATAGGTAGTATGGTTCATGGTATTCTCACGAATTTCTTCACCAGAGATTGGATTCGTGTTATTACGTCCTGGATGACGAGTTTGTTGAATAACGGCCTCAGCTGTTTGAGCAACAAGGTTTGGAAGCAACCCGGCAACAGCCTGGTTGATAGCATTAATTACGTTTGGATCAACTGGAGTCTCATTCGAAGAAGTGTTGTTACGTACATGGTTAGTACGAGTACTTCTACGTAGCGGACGACGAGGAGGCATATCTATACGAATAGACATAGGAGTTAAACCAAATAAGAGACCAAGTTGAATCCTATCATAGATATCTAGCCATTCCTCACAGGTTTTAATTACTATCTTCAAGTTTTCTACAGGAAAGAGCCTTTGCTCTGATACCATAACTGTAACACCCCAACCTGGAAGGGCTGACGTGTCACTTTTACGGAGTCAGATTAAAAACATAATTCCATTTATACTTAAATGTATTACAAGGCTTTACAACTTAATGAAGGATATCTAATCCAGTACAATTATTTCTACCGTCTTTTCCAAACACTCGGGCATTCTTCCATATCCCATCCCAGATTGTCTTGATAACCTGACGTAAAGAAGAAAACACAAAAACGTACGTCTGAGCAAATTTTGAAAAGTTTTGCCCAGTGTGCGGATAGAGGAAAACAAAAGCTTATTTTATTTGATATCCGGATGGAACTTTATGATGCAAGTAACGTAATTTCATAATCATATCTTACGGATGTACCCATGAGCCAAACTTAAAACGTGACAATACACAGGTAGCTACTCCTGCATACTTATCACATGAAATGGCGAGTTGGCATACCCGTTATCCATCTCCTTAAAACTTAAATCCTAGGATCGATCCATACGCCTCCTAATAGCCTTATGTACCACACTTGTAGTTAAGAGACGCCGTGAACTGAACTCTCCATCACGGGTGGAGCACATGATGTTGATGCCACAACAACATGCTCGTGGGACACTCCACGAGAAGCGACACTCAGGGTATCAGAGTACTAAGAGTCTTATTCACATAACTTATCAAAATATTTTCATAACATATATTGGAACATGCGATAATGAGTACAACTTAACATAATACTATCGGATGACATGAAAGCGAAATCCAAGGTTATGATTAGAATAGGAATTCAACGGACTATCAAATGAATCGATAATTAAAGACGTGAGGAGTTTTAAAAAGACATAGTAATATAATGGTATTATAATAATTTGACTTGAGTAACATAATACTTGTATATAATATTAAACTTGTAATTTATTTACTTATAACTTGTAAGCCTTAAGATATTTAACTTATAACTTGTAAATAATAATTTGATTGAAAATACGAATCTTTGGCGAGATTAAAATCTAAGAGTGGAACTAGTCACCAAGGTTTGGATATCAATCCTATCTTGACAATTTCGTCCCCAAAGTGTGGTTTATTAAACGAAACAAGATAAAACCTTGACTCGTTAATAAGGAACCACTAGAGTTTGAAATTTGATTTGTAAATTTATAAACAAATAACTCACAAACATGTATACTTGTAAATACGAAAAGAATATTTTTCATAAACCATTTTCTAAATAACTGATGTAAAACAAAACCTTTTTCAAAACGTTTGTAACTTCCTACACATATTTCATAACTTAATCTTAATACGGAATTTAAAATCAGGAATGATATACTTGTATCCAAACTACATAAATCGAAAGAAAGGATTCTATCCGTACCTTAAAATTTTCCAAGTGATTCTACCTTGTTTTCAATTGTAGATTTGTACGGGCAGAGTTTAGCCTACTGATTATCCTCTTAACCTAATTTGCACACAAACTAGGTAATTAACTAATACAGCTTTTACGATAACTCACGAGATCAAACCTTCACAACAAATGACAAAGTGCGATACTTAAACATCCAGTGGATTCACAACGAATGACAGAGTATAGTCCGATTTCGAACAACACTTAAACATCTATCGGATAGTTTTAATCGATCGGACATTGAATCGTATCAGCGATTGAGTTAATACCCTGTTCTGCAGCACCCCGCTATACTTAATTAGTGATTAGTGTGTGTTATTTGACGTAAACAGACGATAACTCGAAGAATTTTACGAATTCTTTCGTCGTTTCAGCGCCCAGAAGCAAGTGCCAATGTTCTGTATTTATAGCTGAGTTTTGCCCCCCCTTACGGACCGTAACAATTAACCCTTACGGTCCGTAAGGGTTACCTATATTTTATAGAGTAGCCACGGTTGGGACTAGCCTAGCTGAGTCAACATTTTTATAATATTCAATTTAGACAGCGAGTTAAATGGATAATCATCACTAGAAAATACCCCCCCCCCCCCCCTGAGTTTTAGGGGCCCTGATCCTGATTCTGAAAATTCTGAAAATTTTAGGGTTTGTGCAGAATCACTTGGGTGTCTTAATTAGGGTTTCCTATTGGTTAATTTATAAATAATAATAATAGTTTTGGTTGATATAAAGAAAGATGGATCATAAGATAAATATATATTATTATTATTATTCTTTTATTTCTAGAATAATGATTTTTAAATTTTGGGTTATTACAGTTAAAGTGCTAAATAAAGCTTTAAAGTGTCATTTATATTATTTTTAGTGACACATTAAATTACCAACACTTTGGAAAGTGTCTAGGACTATTTTACCAAGTTTTTGCACTTTACTAGCATTGTTAAATGCTGAATTTTGGTTAACTAGTGCAGAATTCTGCACTTTAAGTATGTTTTAGGCACTTCCGGGCACTATAACTATCATCTAGTGACGCAGTTTTATGGTCCTCACCTCCCTACACTCCCTACCAGTGTAGTACTTCATTCCCGGCTCATACTGGCCTAAAAAATATTGTTTGTCTAGGTGTTGGCATTGTGAGCATGTTTTTATGGTTATCCGCTCATTGTGCTAACTATGTTTTGTGCATCAAGTTTGTCACTAATGTTTGTGAGTAAATAATTGAGTGAAAGTATAAAGTGTGATACATGAGTATGTATGTAACAGAAATCAGTAAGCAGTTTAATCACAGTTGTAATCAAGCACAGTAATTAAGCACAAATTAAATATTAATTTAGTGTACGGATACCTGTAAATGTGAGGGTTGTCACATTCTCCCCCCGTTAGAGAAATTTCATCCCGAAATTTTAGGCTCTGCTTCTAGTTGCAGGGGTCTTAGGAAACAAATGGGGGTATTTCTCTTTCATACGATCCTCACGTTCCCACGTGAATTCTGGACCATGTCTTGCGTTCCATCGAACTTTGACGAGCTTGACACTACTCCTGCGTGTTTTGTTAACTTTCCAATCCGTAACCTCAACGGGTTCTTCGGTAAAGTGGAGCGTGTCGTCGATATGAACTTCGTCAGCCGGAATGATCACTGTTCCTTGTGTTGGACTCTTTTTCAAATTTGATACATGAAATGTATCATGAACTCCATTGAGTTCAGCAGGTAGATCCAACTTGTAGGCTACAAGCCCAATCCTTTGCAGTATTCTGAAAGGGCCAATGTAACGTGGATTCAACTTCCCACGCTTTCCAAAGCGTGCCACACCCTTCCAGGGTGAAACTTTCAACAAAACCATATCCCCAACTTGAAACTCTAAAGGTTTCTTTCTTCGGTTTGCATAGGCTTTCTGTCTGTCGCGAGCCGCCTCGATGCACTTTCGAATTTGTGCAATCTTTTCTGTTGTCTCTTGGACTATTTCGGGACCAACAAGCTGTCTATCACCCGCATCAGCCCAGCATAGTGGTGATCGGCACTTGCGTCCATAAAGCGCTTCAAATGGTGCGGCTCCAATACTTGTGTGGTAGCTGTTGTTGTATGAAAATTCGACCAATGGTAAATGATTATCCCAACTACCACCCAAATACATTACACATGCTCTCAGCATATCTTCCAATGTCTAAATAGTTCGCTCACTTTGGCCATCAGTTTGTGGGTGAAATGCAGTACTTAGATTCAATTGTGAGCCAAAAGCTTCTTGGAAAGATTGCCAAATCCTTGATACAAATCTCCCATCTCTGTCCGAGATAATCGAGAGAGGCGCTCCATGACGTGCGACAATCTCCCTCATGTATATTTCCGCAAGTTTACTCGTGTTGTCTTTCTCTTTGATCGGAAAGAAGTGTGCGGACTTTGTTAGACGGTCTACTATTACCCAAATTGTATCATGGCCTCTAGGCGTCTTTGCCAACTTCGTTATGAAGTCCATGGAAATCTGTTCCCATTTCCATTTGGGTATTTCGGGTTGTTGCAGAAGTCCTGAAGGCTTTTGATACTCGGCCTTTACCTTGGCGCACGTTAAACATTTGCTAACATATATTGCAACATCGCCTTTCATCCTAGGCCACCAGTAGAAATCCTTGAGGTCTTGGTACATCTTATCCACACCGGGATGAATTGAGTACCGAGATTTGTGAGCTTCATAAAAAACAACCTTTCTCAAACCACCAAACAGAGGAACCCAAATCCGTTTCATGAAGCATAAAGTCCCTTCCTCGTTTGGTACCAGCTGTTTCTCCATCCCACGGAGATATTCGCCCTCGATATACCTTTCTTTCAAAGCTTCTCTCTGCGCAGCACGAATGCGCAAAGAGAGGTCTGTCTGGACAATCATTTCCAAAGCCCTAACCCTTATGGGCTTGATCCTTTCCTTTCGACTCAGGGCATCGGCGACCACATTCGCCTTCCCTGGGTGATACTTGATTTCGCAATCATAATCATTCAACAGCTCTACCCAGCGTCTCTGCCTCATGTTTAGTTCTTTCTGATTAAATATGTGTTGTAAGCTCTTGTGATCAGTGAAGATTGTACAACGCATACCATACAAATAATGTCGCCAGATCTTCAATGCGAATACCACCACTCCTAATTCCAACTCATGCATGGTATAGTTTTTCTCGTGTACCTTCAACTGACGAGAAGCATATGCTATAACTTTCTGTCACTGCATCAACACGCAGCCTAATCCCTGGCACGAAGCTTCGCAATATACCACGAAGTCGTCCATTCCTTCGGGCAGTGATAAGATCGGTGCGTCACAAAGTTTGTTTTTCAACAACTGAAACGCTTCTTCTTGCTTGTCACCCCAATCAAACTTCTTGTCTTTCTGTGTGAGCGCGGTCAGAGGTTGAGCGATTTTAGAGAAATCCTCAATGAACCTTCGATAATAACCAGCCAATCCTAAGAACTGTCGAATCTCAGTTGGCGTCTTTGGAGTCTTCCAGTTCTTGATCGCCTCAATCTTTGTGGGATCAACATGGATTCCATTTCCATTTACCACATGTCCAAGAAATTGGACTTCACGCAGCCAGAACTCGCACTTCGAGAACTTAGCGTATAACTTTTCCTCTTTAAGTAGCTCTAGAATAGCTCTTAAGTGCTGTTCGTGCTCGCCCTTCGTCTTCGAGTAGATCAGAATGTCGTCGATAAATACGATCACAAACTTGTCTAAGTACGGCTTGCAGACTCGGTTCATTAGGTCCATGAAAACTGCCGGTGCGTTTGTCAGCCCAAACGACATAACTAGGAACTCGTAATGTCCATAACGAGTCCTAAAGGCCGTTTTCGGGATACTTTCCTCTTGTATCCTTAGCTGATGATATCCTGACCGAAGATCTATTTTTGAATAAAAACTCTAACCTTGCAGCTGATCAAACAGGTCATCGATTCTCGGCAGGGGATATATGTTCTTGATGGTCAACTTGTTAAGCTCGCGGTAGTCTATACACATAAGAAAACTACCGTCCTTCTTTTTAACAAACAGAACCGGAGCTCCCCAAGGTGAGAAGCTTGGCCTGATGAATCCTTTATCCAACAGCTCCTGGAGTTGCGTTGACAACTCCTGCATCTCCGAAGGTGCAAGTCTATAGGGTGCCTTGGCTACAATGTGGAACTCAACTTTCCTTTGAGGCGGAAATCCCGGCAAGTCTTCTGGAAAGACTTCAGGGTATTCTCTTATGACCGGAATGTCTTCTATCTTTGGTTCAGCAGCTTCTTTATTCACGATGTGTGCCAAGAATGCAACATATCCCTTCTGTAAACACTTTCTAGCTTTCAGATAGCTAATAATCCTCAGTGGCGTATCACGCTTCTCTCCGTGCACTACGATTGTTTCTTCATCTGTCGTTGGGATGCGGATGGTCTTCTCGTGACAAACGATCTCGGCCTTGTTGCTTGACAACCAATCCATTCCCACTACCACGTCGAAGCTTCCCAACTCGACGGGCAGCAGATCTAGCGTAAATTCGTGTCCTCCCAATTCTATCACGCATCCTCTGATGACTTCCCCCGTTTCAATTAGTTTCCCATTCGCCAATTCAATCGAGTATGGAACGTCTAACTTACTAGTGGTCAATCCAAGTATATTCTTAAATTCTAATGATACAAAGCTATAGTTGGCACTGGTATCAAATAACATGGATGCAAAATTTTTGTTTGATAGAGAACGTACCAGTAATCACGTCTGGATCCTGGCATGCTTCACAAGCTCCGATGTTGGATGTCCCTTCACAGTCTTAGTTAATCCTCCTTGGGCAATTTTTCCTAAAGTGCCCCACGTTCCCGCATCGGTAGCAGCCTGGAAATTTATTATTATTTCCACTTTGGTTGTTGTCATTGTTCCCTCCTTGTTTGGGACTCTTCATCCCACATGCATCCTTGTTGTGTCCTCTCTTCCCGCACCTACCGCACTTAGGCTTCCGGCCTCCACATTCGTGGTGATACTTGCACACATCACTTCTCGGCTTGGTTTCTAAGTAAATCTTAACATCGGCTTGTTTGTTGTTAGGGCAATCTTTCTTGAAATGCCCTTTGTCCCCGCAGTCGAAACAACCTCGAATAGGTCTTTGTTCATCATTATTCGTTCGGGTATCTTCGGTGAGCTTCCTTTTGTTCTTTCCGGATGACTCTACCTGAGTCTCCTTCTTCTTGGCAGGGTTTGTAAGTTTTTCTAGTCTCAGTGCTTCCGTAGCGAGTGCCAAACCCATCTTACTTGCAGCAATAGTTGGTGGTGTTGATGTTGTCATCAAGCTCAAGACTTGAGGCGCCAGTTCCCAAATGAATTGTCCCAATTTCTTCAATTCTGGTTTCACCAGGTATGGAACAACTCGTGACAAATCATGAAGTCTTTGCACGTACTCCAACACCTTTGGACCTTCCATCATCAGGCTCCGGAATTCACCTTCCCACTTCTGGGTTTCCGTTTGGGAGCAATACTTCTTATACATCATTCCTTTTAGCTCACCCCATGTTAACGCATATGTTGCAGTCGCGCCCATTATTCGAATATGAAGATTCCACCATAATCGAGCTTCATCTAGAAACAACTCAGAAATGTATGGGACTTGTTGTTCTGGCATACAACCGTTCATTCGAAAGATGGAATCCATTCTTTCGATCCACTTCACAAAGGCTATGGCACCTCCAGTGCCGTCGAACTTCGGAGGCTCGTAGTTGAGGAAGTGCCAGTAGGTACAGCCATGAGGTGGGTTGTTTTCTGTGGTACCCTTTCTAGGTTCGGAGCGCAGAGCCTCGTGCTGTGCTATCGTTTGTGAAATTAGACCTTGTAGCTCTGCCTCGGTCATGGGCAGCTGAATGATCTTTTGATGAGACATCTTCTAGAAAGAAGTTTGGGTTAGTTGGGTCATAATAAGTATAGTAAGAATGTATATATAGTAGCATTCATCAATCACATAACATCTCATGTTATAAATTAAAACATATAACTCAACAAAGCATGTAGTGAGAATGTTGCCATTGAGTGTTTTCAAGTTTAATAGTACATCACATGTCAAAGTAATAATCGTAGGGCTACATCACCCCCAAAAGTACAAATCTGTCTACACCTATCATACACAAAAAGTGTGATCTGTCAAAAGGCTTCGTAAGCTGGCTCAATAGCGACCTTCTCACCAAAATACCGACCTGCATAAAACCAAAAATATGCCTATGCAGATGGCGGTGGAGGAGGAGGAAATTTGAGAGAAAAGTAAATGACGCATGTGTAACCAGTCCTCCTCTAAGGCATGATAGGCGCGCAACAAATATGCTATTTGCTGCTCAGAAGTCATGAAACGAACATCTGAATCGGGGGAAAGTGGACGAGGAATGTGTGGTGCTTCAAATGGGGTCTGACAGTGACAAGACGGACGTGGAGCTCTCTCCAAATCCTGAATACGACACGTCAATGCATCCTGCTGTATCATCAAGGAAGTGAGGATGTCCTCCGTAGAGTACCCAACATGGTACGGGTGGTACGGATCAGACAGTGGCATGATAGGGGGCGTAGTCCATAAAAATGGCTCGCTAGACGGTATAAAAGATGGTGCGGTAGGTGGTGCAACAGAAAGAAACTGAGGTGTGAATGGTAAGGATGATGGCAGCACAGGTGGAACAAAAGTAGGATGAGTAATCTGTGGTATAAACTGGCTGCCTCTTGACATGAAAGGTACGTGACCAAAAGGCTGTCGCGATGAACCCTCCCCAGGACGTGGTAGAGGGATGTCCTGGAGAAAGGTAATCGGAAGATCGGTACGATGAACATCTGTGGTGTGTGGGGGAATCAAGAGAATATCAGTGGGTGCAGTAACAGGTACTACTGGAGGTGTAACAGGTAACACAGATGGTGGGTAATCGTCATCGATCCACCCGTTACGGGTGTTGGCGTAACGTGGGTCTATATGAGTAGCAAAAGGTGCACGGTCAAACAGTACCGGCATGGGATCGGGAAATGGTGCATCAACAACAGGATCCTCTATCAAGGGTGGAATAACAGCGAGAAGGTCAACAGCGGGTATATCACCAACAAGAGGTGCAGCGGCTGGCGCATCCTTATGGACAGGGTCATGCTCTAATGCAGGGTCAGGAACAACTACTGGCTCTGGGGCCACAGCAGGCTCCGGGTCAACCAGATCCATATCGAAATCAGCACGGATGTCAAGCAAAGGGTCAATAGGATCTACAGGCGCCTCTAGGGGCTGATCCATGTGAATAAACTCAATATCATGGTCGGGGTCGAAGTCAGGGGGAAAGATTGGCTCAAAAGCGTCGTCGTCCTCGTGGTCGAACTCGAACTCGTGCGATGGACCGGGTGCAGCTGACATCGCCATGTCAGGGTCAGAAAAGTGAGGCTGCACACCATGGTCGTGCGAAGATGCAGATGCCACAGACTCCAATGAGCCCGGGACAGGTGAACCAACAGGAAGCTCCTCAAAAGGTGCCTCAGCAATGGGAAGAATAACGTCAGCATCAACAGGGGCCCCGCCCTCATAGTCAGCCTCAGTGGGATCCGCCTCAAACAGATCGATGTCATTGTCAGAAACGGCATCGAGTGGCATATCAACTACTGGAAAAACATTAAGCGGTATGGGAGCAGGGATCACCGCAAGTGGTAAATCCCCGGCAGGAAGGCCATCAGCAGGCTCAACTCCAACGTCAGGCAGCGCGAACGGCTGGAAATCTTCGTTGTCCGTGTTGGTGGTGTCTGATGTGTAGACCTCTCGCTCTGACGAAATCTCGTCATCTGACACTATCGCCATGGGGTCTAGTGTGTCCGATACTACTGTGTCTGATGATGAAACCATGTCGTCTGTAACACAATCACATATATGCACATATATCAATCATAAAGTCAAATAAACATGTTAGCCACAATAAAGCAAGCAAGTAATCATCCTAGTCTTCCCTAGACTATCCTACCTAGTCTCTCTGACTAAATTCCCTGATCTCTAAGACCAAATTTTTTTCCCAGTCTCTAAGACTAAATCCTCCCTCAGTCTCTAAGACTGATCCTCCCTCAGCCTCTAAGGCTGATCCTCCCTCAGTCTCTAAGATTGATCCTCCCTCAGTCTCTAAGACCGAAATAGTATTTTGAAAAGTGTATTGTGCCCTTTTGTTTGTAACAATGTCTTGTGCCCTGGATCTGGACGTTTAGTGTATGCAATGTAAAAATGTTTTCGTGAGAGCCCTAGTGATCATAGTCTAGACTCGAGAAAGAATCCTAGTTCGCTATGATCGATGCTCTGATACCAAGCTGTCACACCCTGGATTTGCGGAAGCGTGGGTTTATTTTGGTGTGACTTCTTAATACCATAGCATAATCACAACAATGCTATATGAAAATAAAACCATGATGTTCATCCATTCAACAAGTTTTAAAAGTTACCAAGACAACATTGTTTAAAAGTCGACACATGAAATGAGTTACAACCATGACATAATTAAAAACTTGTTCATGAGACACAACCAAAAGACATGAATAAAAACATAGTTTAAGACTTGTGACCCGTCCAGGAAAAAGTCACATTTCCTAAACTCGGATAACATCATTATTCCTAAGCAGCTTGACGGCATTGCATACCTTGCCAGATCCCTAGTTTCCTGAAATACATGTAAGTTGAAAAATCAACATAAAGTTGAGCGAGTTCATGTAAAAGTGAGTATGTATAAACCTTTGTAACATGTCTGTATGTATAAAAATCCTTGGTATGTAGCAATTAAGGAAAAAGAGATCACCATTGGGTTGCAAAGCCAATGATATGTGTGAAGTGATGCAGGAAGACACAAACCTAGCGGATTTATGCGTCGGGCTCAAAGTCACCCCATGGTCCGTACAGTGGACTCAGGAGCTGGGCTCGCTACACCCAAATAGATCTATCGCTCTTGACCCTTGGTCCTACAATGAGGATTAATGGCCTCAGTTTCCGCCTACCCACTCACATGAACTAAGTAGTAAAACCCTCCTTAAGCTAACCATACCACGTATATAAAAGTCTGTAATAATTGTCGCATGTATTTCACCCCCGAAGTATAAAACTGAAAACAGTTAAGAGAAAAGGGGGACATGAACTCACTGAAGTGCGTATCCAGAAACGTCAATCTCCAACTCTATCTGCTGTGTGACGACCTACACGTACTAATTCCTATTAGACGGATGGGCCGTGCCTTGGCTTAGGGTTTAACATTTTTGGGGAAATAGTTTGACAACTATTTCGTATTCACACTTCTTATTTATTTTATAAGTATATTTCCTTCCCAAGGATAGGGGTTTTTATACATGTATGCGTTATAATTCCGATTAATATATTTTAAGTCCCACTTGAAAAATATATTTTTAATCACTTGTCTAAAATATTCTAACTCCAAAATATATATATTTTTCCCAAAAATATTATATTTTACCTCATACAATTCCAAAAATAATACTTATCAAAATATACGTATGAGAGTATTTTCCGAAATATACATAAGTTACGTTTTAAAGTTCGCGTTGTAACAACAATACCGGTGTAACTTAAATATTTATTTGTGAGAGCGTTGGTATTATTTTGGAGTCGTAATGTCATAGTATTTCCAAATTATATATTATTTTTACTCTAAAAATAATATATCTAGTGCACAGAATAACAAACCATTGCACAAGCGTTTTATTATAAAATATATATTCTAAATATATATTTATCAAGTTTTATTTACGAAAATCCACCTCCGATATTTGGTAATTTTGTAATAAAAATTATGGCGAAGTTTATTTTGGAAAACCAAGTTAAAAGTATATTTGTAGACATTTGTTAGAAAAATATTTCTAAGTGTTATATTTCTAGAAAAATTTCGCCAGAGTTTCCTTTGTAAATGGAGGTGTCCACGCTTACTAGCGTATCATTTTCTTTTGTAAAATCAATCAAACAATTTCTCACTCAACAACATACAATATTTACTCACTAATCTTGACAAAGTAAGACTAAATCATAAACTCATGAACTTGAAAGTTTTGTAAAAATATGTAGTAAATCACTAGCACCTTTAGTAGGTCTTGTTATCTTTAGATCTACAAGTTTGTAACCTTATTTTTCAAGAAAAATTATGTTTATTCAAGTTTCAAGTTCATGGGTGGAAGGTTTCATCATCTTTCATATTTCTAACACTAACATCCTACTAGTTCATGTTCTTGAACATGACCTAGCATGTCTAGATGATGATCCATCCAACTTTTACTAACAAACAACATCAAATAAGCATAACTACACAAGATTTACACACATAACTTCTCTTTATCCACCTTATTCATCTTATGTTCAAGACTTTAATGTAAGTTCTTTAGTGTTTCTTAATTTTTAACCATTAAATCAACTATTAACCACCATAAACAAGATCAAGATGATGATTAGAAGCACTTACTACTAGCACAAGGCTAGGGAAGAAACAAGGTGTAAATGTGGTGGATAAAAGAAATCTAGAGAGGTTCTTGCACTTTCGAAAGCACCGGGCTTGTTTGTGGGACTCCTTGAACCTTTGGATGTATGAAAAATGGTTGATCAAAGCTTGAAGGTGGTGGTAGTGTGGTGAGGGGGTGGCGGCCGTAGGTGGTTATGGAGGGAGAGAGAGAACTTTGTTGTTGATGTTGTGTTTAGATGAAAGAGATGGGTTAACCCTTATGCATACTTATAAACCAATTCCCTAATGTCCAACATGTAATGTGTTCTCTAGATAACCAACATGAACCAATAAAATAATCAAACAAAATGGAAGTATGGGTCACCCTAAGGTGACCGTCGATTAGGGGGGGTAAGGGTTGGGTGGTGATGATCTAGTTAGGACTTAGTTGCAATCTAATGAGTTTAGTTAGTTGATTAAGTGTGTTGTTTAATATAAAGGGTGTTAGGGTGTTCGGGGACCCTAACTAGCTTAGAAAAGTAAAAACTATGTCTTTGGCAATATTTTTATGTTCCGGGTAAAGTCTGGTTGTTCGGTTGGATGTTGATCCGTTAAAGTGCTAAATAAAGCTTTAAAGTGTCATTTATATTATTTTTAGTGACACATTAAATTACCAACACTTTGGAAAGTGTCTAGGACTATTTTACCAAGTTTTTGCACTTTACTAGCATTGTTAAATGCTGAATTTTGGTTAACTAGTGCAAAATTCGGCACTTTAAGTATGTTTTAGGCACTTCCAGGCACTATAACTATCACGTAGTGACGCAGTTTTATGGTCCTCAGCTCCCTACACTCCCTACCAGTGTAGTACTTCATTCCCGGCTCATACTGGCCTCAAAAATATTGTATGTCTAGGTGTTGGCATTGTCAGCATGTTTTTATGGTTATCCGCTCACTGTGCTAACTGTGCTTTGTGCATCAAGTTTGTCACTAATGTTTGTGTGTAAATAATAGAGTGACAGTATAAAGTGTGATACATGAGTATGTATGTAACAGAAATCAGTAAGCAGTTTAATCACAGTTGTAATCAAGCACAGTCATTAAGCACAAATAAAATATTAATTTAGTGTACGGATACCTGTAAATGTGAGGGTTGTCACAGATGAGTGGTATTTTTGCATGCCGATCACTAAAATAAAAATATTTTAGTGTGTACAAAAATTTTGGATGTCCAGATGTGGTCAGAACGTAAGATATGCGCGTAAATGCAAACTTACGTCGTTTTTGACACTTTTAGTCCCTGTAAGATCAAATAAGCATGTTTTCGCACACCGAACCATTCAAAGCTTATTTCTAAGCTATGTTCAGGTTATATATGGTATGTTTAGCTTATGATCAAGTTCTGGACTATACGTTACTATACAAATCGGTATAGTTTCGCAGTTTGACACAAATAGTCCCTGCGATCGAACAAACTTGATTTCAACACACCAAACCATCCAAAACTTATTTCTAAGTTATGTGAAGGTTATTTAAAGTATGTTAAGTCTATTTCACTATTCCAGAGTGTTTGTCGCGTTAAACTGACTGCGTTTACGCACTAGTTTGCGTATAACTTTCCAGAAAGTGATTTAAAGCTTGAAATCGGAATCGGATCAAATCGTAAAATCATCAAACACAATTACACACATAAAACACAAAAACTCATTGTTTTATTGATAATTAACATTGTTTTACGTTGTACAACGATTACAGAACACAGTTGTCACAGTCGATATGAGGATTTTGTTTAAAACAATCTTTGGCGTGGTGATATGTTTTAACCAAAGCATTATTAGAGTACATATTTGTAACTTCTTCGATAATCTTAACATCCTAAGATGTTTCGGTGGATGAATAAGAATGACCTGAAGACCTGATATTTGTTCAATATGAAACATTTGTCAATATATTACTACTGTAGTTTATTTTAAAAGTAACATTAAAAAAAACATACCAAACAGCATTTTGCCGGTTGAATATTTCATTATATAGTGTCGTATATATACAACTGGCTGAATCTTGGCTCATCTCCGTCAACTAGTAAAACACTACCAATTGTATGATAGTTTTGACCACTTAATCTAAAGACATAAGGAGCGCTTCCACAATTGATAGTTTTGTCAATCCTACTTCCCATTGAGGTAAATGAGAACGTCGAATTATATCGGCGAATATTTAAAAAAATTGCTTTTAGCATCACCACAAACAAATAGGTCTTTCAAAATATGAGGAGGATGTTTGAAGTCAGGTAACAAAACTTTACCATACGCACATCAAATAGAAAAGTTTGGTTTGTTTGGCTTTTTTTCTCCCTTGTTGGCCTCAGATTTCCATAACTTTGCATGACATGATTGACATACTATGATCTGGTCAGCATGATCCAAGTAATCTGTATGTATTTTTTGTGATGCAATAAATAAGTTTACTAATATAATATTTTTCAACCAAAATAATTTAAAAAAGTAGTAACTTGCAGCGGAAATAAAAAAGAAGTTAAGTATACCTTTTGAAACACCAGTTAGAGGGTTCCACACAATGTCAGGAACGTTGTTATCAGCCTTTGCTGTCAAGTCCACCGGTATAGGTGTTACAGCTCGACAAATGTTTTGTAACATACGCTTCCCCTTTGACATGCTTGTCAATGTTGAATTTGATGGTGATTCATTGTTAAATTTTCTTAGAACACCATTAGAAGATGCATTGTGACAACCCGAGATTTCAAGGTCTTTTCTCTATGCATCGCTTGTTTCGCAATCCTGTTGTTACAATATGTTTTATGTGATGTCATGTGTAGTTTATTGGAATGATTAGAATACTCTAATGTTTGATTGTTAGATGTGTAATGTTTAATGTTTAGACATAGCATGGCACCACACTTGATTCACGAGAAACCTAAGCCAGCGAAGAACTAGGGTTCTTCGCCCAAGCATGTCGACGAAAAACTAGAGTTCTTTGTCCCAAACACCTCACGGCGAAGAAGGTTCTTCGCCAGGAGATCTTTCACCAAAAAGGGCATCGGCCCAGAACCATTCATGGCCCAGGATGAGCCGACAGTTGTTTAGTTTGTATAATCACTAGTGATCGTCAATCATAAACTCAAAAACCCTAAAACTCTCTCTCTTTTCTCCTCTTCCTGTTCGACGGCAATCGTAGGCCTTGAAGCTTGTCCATCCCGAATAAATAATCACTTCGGTATCATGGTTAGTGTCTATTTTGTTTGTTGATAAAATCTTGATGTCATGATTCTATGAAAAACTAGGGTTTCACTATTAAGATCGTAAATCTAGAACATGAGGTTGAATATGGTATAAAACTATGATGGACTTGATGAGTAGGAATCTTTGGATTAACAAACTGATGATTTGTTCAATTAGTATGATGGTTCACATGATAAATTATTAGTTATGATTGGTATGACGAATAAGAACTGTTATGTTATGAATGGTTTTTAATGATTGATGATTGTTCATAACTAGGGTGCATGATTATGATTAAAAGGCGTTGTTTGATCTGAATTGGAAACTGTCAAATCTGTTAGCAACTATTACGACTAAACATTAGGGAATTGTAACGGTCTGTTGAAGCAGCGATGAAACACTCCTCGCGAAGAACATAACTCGACAAAGAACCTGGTCCTTGGTTGATTGGCTTTTGACGAACAACTAAGGTTCTTCGCCACCCTCATTCCTCGACGAAACCTGGTTCTTCACAGGAGGGTTCTTCGCCATGAGAGCATCCCACGAAGAATTGATTCTTCGTGGAGATGCTGCAAGTGAACAAAATGGATAGAACAGTTAAACAGTCTATGATGTTTGTGATAATGGATAAGTGTGTTGCATGACAATAATGTTGATTAGGAATGGGAAATCTGGTTTGACTTGTGAGAACAGCAAACCCATCTGTTACGTGTTGCTATGTGTCATGCACATGGAATGTGAACTTGTATGCGAACTGAGTACTTGCTATATGTTATATAATGATCTTTGTGATGAACACAATCTGTGTGAAATACGTGACTTAAATTATTACGAAACTGATTTCATTGGTAACCATGGTAGGGTTGGTTGACTAACTGGAACGGTTAACTTATTATACCGAGCAAATCTAAGGTGAGTTCACTGTCTTTTTCAAGCATGCGTCCTAGGGAGGGACATCTGATAAATATTCCGGGGAGGAATACTGGGTAAATGGGTTTAACTGGAATGTTAAACTTAGGATGTTGGTTAATACACTCCTATCTATCATTTAAGTCCCATCATATACCGAATTAGTTGTGGGGGAGGCAACGGGGTTATTAGTTGATAGCGCTATTAGGTTTGGCACCCTCACATCGTACCGGGGAGGACGGGCGTGAACTAACTACCTTAACCACTCGACCAATGTTTGATAGAGCATTGGGGAAGGGCAAATAATCTGGAGCCATTTTCTATAATCGAGTTATTAACAACATCGTATTTCTGGAAAGCTTTAAACTTATACTTAGTAACTAAACGTGATAACAAACTTTGAACTCACCTGCGTCGTCTGACACACTTGTCTCATGCTTGCCACACGTTAGATTCATGGTTATGGAACTTGCTATCTGGGAGTGCTGGAGTGGTCATGGGTGGAGTCTCTTGGATACATGTTCATTGGTTTCGTACATTTGTTTTGAAAACACATAAATGACGATTTACATTATGCTTCCGCTGAACGTATTGGTTTTAAGTTGTGATTTGAATTTACTTTATTAAATAAATGGAAACTTTTATTTAATTTCTTATTATAGTTCAATATGATTAGTGGCAGGATTCTGGTACATCACACGTTCCGCAGTGTTTTCGCATGTGGTATTTTGGGGGTGTGACAGTTTGGTATCAGAGCCACTGGTTATAGTGAACTAGATTTTAAAACGTTTTTATAAAACCAGACTATAACCGAATAGCTTTGAAATCGACCATGACACTCAGCTCCAGACTGCGAGGTTCGTCTCTCGTTTATTTATCGCATAGTATATCTAGTGTACTCTTACGTATTATGATTAAACTGAGTTCATGTGTTACTTGACTATGTTATGTGGTTGATAGAGTCACAATGCGACATTCCTCTAGACTTTCATGATTCATGTTTTGTGATGCCTTTTGTCTTGCTACTCGAATTTGAGTAACCTTTTAGCACGAGTTGGGAGGAGCTGAGATAAACATACAAATTGCCTTGTTATTATGGGTGCACATATAATAATAATGTGGGGTGCATATGATTCCCAGTGAGGCTTAACGAGTGTGAAAGGGGTTCCGCCCTGTTGTATGATGTAAACTTGGTAGTCTGTAGAAGTCATCGTGATGTTTGACTTTTACTCAATTCTGACCCTTAACCATTTTCCCTTATCTTATATAGAATCATGAGTGGATGTGGTGGACGTAATGGTGGTTGTGGTGGTGGCCGCGGCGGTGGACGTGGCAACATTAATATGACCCAGGCTGAATTAACCGACCTGATCAACACTCGTGTGGCTGAAGCCCTAGCCGCTTATCAGGCTGGTACGATATGTGCCAAATACTCTTTATTCTTGTGTCGCGTACTCAACTCTTACCTGTGTGTTGTATTTTCTTTCGTTCTTAGGTCAACAAGTTAATCAGAATCAAAACAATCCGCCTGTTTGCACGTTTAAGACGTTCATGGATTGTAAGCCACATACATTCAGTGGGACTGAAGGAGCTGTGGGGCTACTTCGCTGGTTTGAGAAAGCCGAGTCAGTATTCGTTATGTGTAACTGTCCTGTGGGGGACCGGGTGAAGTATGCTACAGGCACATTGGAGGATGGTGCCTTAACTTGGTGGAACGCCCAAGTGCAGATGTTGGGCGTTGAAATGGCTAATTCAACTACTTGGGATGATTTCAAGGAGTTGATGCGGGAGGAGTACTGTCCTCATGACGAGATTCAGAAACTCGAGAACGAATACTACAATCTGAAGATGGAGGGGTCCGAGATCGAGGCTTACACGAACCGATCTCATGAGCTAGCAAACATGTGCCCTAACTTATCACGACCACCACCTCGAAGGATCGAATTGTACATCAAAAGCTTAGCACCACAAGTTAAGAGTTTAGTCACTGCTGCAAATCTTAACAACCAGCCTCAGATCATTCGTTTAACACACAAGATTACAGACCAAGAGGTCGAGCGTGGTTCGCTACCGCCTCGTGTTATTGCTGCTCCTACTGCTACTACTACCCCTGCTAGTGATAATAAGCGCGAGTGGAACGATACGGACAAGGTGTCCAACTCAAATCAGTCGCAGAAAAGGCCAGATAATAGCAATAATCGTAGTTTCAGTCAGTCCTCCTCTGTTAACCAAGGTTAGAGTAGCAATCCGAATCAAGGCTCTTATGCTGGAAGGCAACCATAGTGCAACAAGTGTGGTTATCATCATCGTGGACCATGTGTCCGAGCGTGCCACAGGTGTGATAAGGTGGGCCATATGGCAAAGGACTGTAGAGCTCCGTTCCCAAAGCAGAATCAGCAGCAACAACAGCAGCATCAGCAACAGCAAAGGCAGCAGCCCCATCAGAACCAGAGCAATATGAAGGGGTGTTTCCAGTGTGGGGACGAGGGTCACATTAAATGGGATTTCCCTTAGTTGAATCAAAATTCCAACGATAACAACAACCGTTAGAATAACAATAACAATGCTAGGAACAACAACAACGACAACAATGGGGGAAATGGTGCTCGTGGAAGGGTATTCACGATTGGTGCTGGTGATGCTAGGAACGACGGCAATGTCGTGACTGCTACGTTTTCTGTGAACAACCTCTTTGCTTCTGTGTTATTTTATTTCGGTGCCGATTGGAGTTATGTGTCCTTAGAGTTCAGTCAACGATTAGGGTTAACTCCAACACCTCTAGAAGCTAAGCATGTAGTAGAATTAGCTGATGGTAAGACGATTGAAGCCTCACACATCATTAGGGGATGTAAACTCGATCTTGTGGGTCAAGTGTTTGATATTGACCTCCTTCCTATTACCCTCGGTAGTTTTGACGTAGTGGTTGGTATGGTCTGGTTGTCCAAGCATCGTGCTGACATACTTTGTAAGGAGAAAATAACACGTATACCTCCCCCTAGTGAAGAGTCACTGTCTGTCCAGGGCCATCGAAGTGGTGCTTTGGTTGGCATCATTTCTGCTATGAAAGCCCAGAAGTGTCTACGAAAGGGGTATCCTGCTATTCTAGCACTTGTTACTGATACTCCGCCTGAAGAAAGGAAGATCGAAGACCTGCCAGTTGTTCATGAGTTTACCGATGTGTTTCCGGAGGAACTTCCTGGTTTACCTCCTCACCGTTAAGTGGAATTTCAGATTGATCTTACTCCAGGAGCGGCCCCAATTGCTCGGGCTCCTTATCGTCTTGCACCTGGGGAGTTGCAGGAGTTATCTAATCAGCTTCAAGAACTGTTGGATAGCGGTTTTATCCGACCCAGTTCTTCACCTTGGGGAGCCCCAGTTTTGTTTGTGAAGAAGAAATACGGGTCTTTTCGTATGTGCATAGACTATCGAGAGCTCAACAAAGTGACAGTCAAGAACCGATATCCTTTGCCATGCATCGACGACCTGTTTGACCAGTTGCAAGGGTCAAGTTTTATTCGAAGATCGACTTAAGATCGGGCTATCATCAAATGAGAGTCCGAGAGGAGGATGTTCCAAAAACAGCTTTTCGAACACGGTATGGCCATTATGAGTTTCTGGTTATGCCATTCGGGTTAACTAATGCACTAGCGGTTTTCATGGACCTCATGAACCGCGTGTGCAAACCGTATCTTTACGACTTCATCATCATGTTTATCGATGACATTCTGATCTATTCAAAGAGCAAGGAGGATCATGAGCGAAACTTGCATCTTATCTTGGAGCTTCTGAGGAAGGAGCAACTCTACGCGAAATTCTCTAAGTGTGACTTCTGGATTCGAGAGGTACACTTGCTTGGTCACATTGGGAACGAATCGGGGATACACATGGATCCTGCAAAGATTGATGCTATCAGAAATTGGGCAGCACCGAAGAATCCTTCGGAGGTGCGACAATTTCTTGGTCCCGCTGGGTATTATCGCAGATTTATTAAAGACTTCTCGAAGATCGCTCAACCTCTCACCGCACTAACACAGAAAGGCATAGTATACTCTTGGGAAACGAAACAGGAGGATGTTTTCCAACTCTTGAAACAAAAACTCTGCAGTGCACCGATCTTGTCTCTACCCGAAGGTACCAAGGATTTTGTGGTATATTGCGATGCTTCTATTCAAGGCCTCGGCTGTGTGCTAATGCAACATGAGAAGGTGACAGGTTACGCTTCTCAGCAGTTGAAGGTTCATGAGAAGAATTACATGACTCACGACTTAGAGTTGGGGGCCGTGGTGTTTGCGCTGAAAATCTGGAGGCATTACTTGTATGGTACTAAATGCACTATTTATACTGACCACAAGAGCCTTCAGCACATCTTTGACCAGAAGGACTTAAATATGCGACAGCGTCGCTGGGTAGAACTCTTAAATGACTACGACTGTGCAATCAAGTATCATCCAGGTAAGGCTAACATCGTAGCTGATGCCCTTAGTCGAAAGGAAACGAAACCCAAACGTGTCCGCGCCTTGCAGCTCACCATCCATTCTAATTTACCTGACCAGATCCGTTCTGCTCAAGCTGAAGCACTGAAGGAAGAAAACCTTAAAGCAGAGTACTTGCGGGGCATGGAGAAACGACTCGTAGAGAGATCTGATGGCATTTACTATTTCATGGAGCGAATATGGATTCCTTTGTTTGGAAATCTTAGAGAGCTTGTGATGGACGAAGCGCACAAGTCTCGATACTCTGTTCATCCCGGTTCGGATAAGATGTATCAGGACCTCAAAGTTTTGTATTGGTAGCCGAAGATGAAAGCTCACATCGCGACTTATCTGAGTAAGTGTTTGACTTGCGCAAAAGTCAAGGTAGAGTATCAGAAACCCTCAGGCCTGTTCCAGCAACCAGAGATACCCATGTGGAAATGGGAGCAAATTGCTATGGATTTTTTCACAGGTTTACCAAGAACTTAAAGTGGGAACGATACCATCTGGGTGATCGTTGACCATCTCGCGAAGTCAGCGCACTTTCTTGCAATCAAGGAAACTGATAAGTTCTCACAACTTGCTGCTGTCTATCTTAAAGAAGTGGTTTCTAGGCATGGGGTGCCAACCTCTATTATTTCTGATCGTGACCCGTGTTTCATTTCAGATTTTTGGTAGTCGATGCACAAATCGTTTGGCTCACGTCTCGACATGAGTACTGCTTATCACCCACAGACGGATGGTCAAAGCGAACGAACCATCCAAACACTTGAAGAGCATGTGTGATAGACTTTGGTAAAGGGTGGGAGAAACACTTGCCGATGATAGAGTTTTCTTACAACAACAGCTACCATTCTAGCATCCAGGCAGCTCCATTCAAAGCATTGTACGGACGGAAATGCCGTTCTCCTCTCTGTTGGGCTGAGGTGGGTGATAGTCAAATCACATGTCCGGAACTTGTACTCGAAACCTCTGAAAAGATTGTTCAGATTAGAAATTGTATGGCGGCAGCGCATGACCGTCAGAAAAGCTACACTGACAAGCGTAGGAAACCCTTGGAATTCGCTGTAGGCGATCGTGTTATGTTGAAAGTCTCACCTTGGAAGGGTGTGGTGTGCTTTGGGAAGCGCGGCAAGCTTAATCCACGTTATGTTGGGCCATTTCAAAATTTTGGGGCGAATTGGTAAAGTGGCTTACAAGCTTGAGTTACCTGCTAAGTTAGGTAACGTTCATGATATCTTCCACGTGTCGTAACTAAAGAAGTGTTTGTCCGATAAAACACTTGTGGTACCATTTCAAGAGCTGAAAATCGACGACAAATTGCAGTTTGTCGAGGAACCCATCGAAATTATGGATCGGGAAGTCAAGGTCCGTAAACATAGTCGAATTCCGATCGTGAGAGTTCTTTGGAACTCAAGACGTGGACCGGAGTTCACGTGGGAACGCGAAGATCAGATGAAGCTCAAGTACCCTCAACTATTCCCAACTGACCAATCTAATCCTGATGCAACTGGTGAATTTCGGGATGAAATTCCCTTTCAAGTTGGGGACCTGGGGAAAATCCACAGTCATCCGGACCTAACAACGTGCTGTTTTGGATCACTTATCAAATTTCGGGACGAAATTTCTTTCAAGTTGGGGATGATGTGACAACCCGAGATTTCAAGGTCTTTTCTCTACGCATCACTTGTTTTGCAATCCTGTTGTTACAATCTGTTTTATGTGATGTCATGTATAGTTTATTTGAATGATTAGAATACTCTGATGTTTGATTGTTAGATGTGTAATGTTTAATGTTTAGACATAGCATGGCACCACACTTGTTTCACGAGAAACCTAAGCCAGCGAAGAACTAGGGTTCTTCGCCCAAGCATGTCGACGAAAAACTAGAGTTCTTCATCCCAAACACCTCACGGCGAAGAAGGTTCTTCGCCAGGAGGTCTTTCGCCAAAAAGGGCCTCGGCCCAGAACCATTCGTGGCCCAAGATGAGCCGACAGTTGTTTTGTTTGTATAATCACTAGTGATCGTCAATCATAAACTCAAAAATCCTAAAACTCTATCTCGTTTCTCCTCTTTCTGTGCGACGGCAATCGTAGGTCTCGAAGCTTGTCCATTCCAAAAAAACTAATCACTTCGGTATCACGGTTAGTGTCTATTATTGTTTGTTGATAAAATCTTGATGTCGTGATTCTATGAAAAACTAGGGTTTCACTACTAAGATCGTAAATCTAGAACATGAGGTTGAATATGGTATAAACTATGATGGACTTGATGCGTAGGAATCTTTGGATTAACAAACTGATGATTTGTTCGATTAGTATGATGGTTCACATGATAAATTATTAGTTATGATTGGTATGACGAATAAGAACTGTTATGTTATGAATGGGTTTGAATGATTGATGATTGTTCATAACTAGGGTGCATGATTATGATTAAAAGGCGTTGTTTGATCTGAATTGGAAACTGTCAAATCTGTTAGCAACTGTTACGACTAAACGTAAGGGAATTGTAACCGTCTGTTGAAGCAGCGACGAAATACTCCTCGCGAAGAACATAACTCGACGAAGAACCTGGTCCTTCGTTGATTGGATTTTGACAAACAACTAAGGTTCTTCGCCACCCTCATTCCTCGACGAAGCATGGTTCTTCGCAGGAGGGTTCTTCGCCATGAGAGCATCCCACGAAGAATTGATTCTTCGTGGAGATGCTGCAAGTGAACAAAATGGACAGAACAGTTAAACAGTCTATGATGTTTGTGATAATGGATAAGTGTGTTGCATGACAATAATGTTGATTAGGAATGGGAAATCTGGTTTGACTTGTGAGAACAACAAACCCATCTGTTACGTGTTACTATGTGTCATGCACATGGAATGTGAACTTGTATGCGAACTGAGTACTTGCTATATCTTATATAGTGATCTTTGTGATGAACACAATCTGTGTGAAATACGTGACTTAAATTATTACAAAACTGATTTCATTGGTAACCACGGTAGGGTTGGTTGACTAACTGGAACGGGTAACTTATTATACCGAGCAAATCTAAGGTGAGTTCACTGTCTTTTTCAAGCATGCGTCCCAGGGAGGGACATCTGGTAAATATCCCGGGGAGGAATATTGGGTAAATGGGTTTCACTGGAATGTTAAACTTGGGATGTTGGTTAATACACTCCTATCTATCATTTAAGTCCCATCATATACCGAATTAGTTGCCGGGGAGGCAACGGGGTTATTAGTTGATAGCGCTGTTAGGTTTGGCACCCTCACACCGTACCGGGGAGGACGGGCGTGAACTAATTACCTTAACCAATCGACCAATGTTTGATAGAGCATTGGGGAAGGGCAAATAATCTGGAGCCATCTGCGGTAATTGAGTTATTAACAACATCGTATTTCTGGAAATCTTTAAACTTATACTTGGTAACTAAACGTGATAACAAACTTTGAACTCACCAGCGTCGTTTGACACACTTGTCTGCATGCTTGCAGGTCATTAGATTCATGGTTATGGAACTTCCTACAGTAGAAACTCGATTATTTAATAAACTCTCTAAGATAATATTTTTTGCCGGTCCCGACTCGGGGATAGGGTGCTAAATTAATAATTCGCTAAAATTATAAGATAATACATTTTTTTTTATAATTTCTTTAGACCCCATATAAAATATAAATTAATAATTCCTTATATATAGCATATTACATGAATGATTTATGAAGGTTTCTTGAAAAATGACTCAATTGTCTTTTGTTTTTTGTTGAAATCAATTTCCCCTTGAATCTCGTCTCTAATTTTCCTTAGCATGGTAAGAACTTCTGGTGTTGTTTTCTAAAGACCGCTTAACTCTATTCGATATTGTCGCTTGACTCACCTGCAAACCATAGTTACTATGAACCCATTCTTGCAATTGCTTTTGAGTGAGACTTGGATTATCCTTGTTGTGCTTGCATAATGCTCTTCGAATCTCGTCTGTCATTGTTGTTTTTTTCACACCTTTAAGATGGGAAGCCATGTTGTGTGTATGATTTGTTTGTGTTAACCTATTTTGATCTTGTATTTATATAGAAAATATTTTTAATGTCCATAAAGTGATACATTGAACACAAGAAGCATAATAAGGTGGGAGATTGAAGGTTTCTTTCAAATTGGGCCGTTCATTTGATATACATGCATTGTATACATACAATAATTAAGTGGAAGCTTGAAAGGGGTTTGTAAACTAAGTATTATACTATAAATTAATAAAATATTAATTAATATATAAATTAATAATTATTAATTTATCGATTAATTAATAACTCTTTTAATTAATACATTTTGGTGGTCACAAGTGTATTATTTTATAGAGTTTCTACTGTATCTGGGAGTGCTGGAGTGGTCATGGGTCGAGTCTCTTGGATACATGTTCATTGGTTTCGTACATTTGTTTTGAAAACACTTAAATGACGATTTACATTATGCTTCCGCTGAATGTATTGGTTTTAAGTTGTGATTTGAATTTACTTTATGAAATAAATGGAAACTTTTATTTAATTTCTTGTATAGTTCAATGTGATTAGTGGCTGGATCCTGGTACGTCACACGTTCCGCGGTGTTTCCGCATGTGGAATTTTAGGGGTGTGACATGCATGGTTTCCTAAGGGTGTCCGGGGCGTACAGCGGGGACCTCATCGGTGACCACAACCACCGATCGGGAACACCGCCGCCAACGGTGCGGGGACCCGAATCGGGGGGTGGTTGCGGCACTTGTTCACCGCTTTGAAATGGCACGCATATTGATGAACGGTCGTTTAAACGGTCGACTTAAAAAAAAAAAAAATTCACTTTTTAAACAAATATAAATAACCACACCCACTTCACTATTTTTTATACTCTCAAACCACACCCACTTCTTATTTTTTATACTCTCAAACCACACCCACTTCTTATTTTTTATACTCTCAAACAACACCCACTTCACTAAATGGATCCCAGGTTCCCGATTTTTCCTCCCCTACCCGACTTTCCCGACGATGAAGGTTCTCCGTCAAACGATAGTAGCTTAATTTTCTTCCAAAATCTCATCCAACAAGCGGAGATACTAGACACGGCATCGTCTAGTAAAAAAAAAGTTGTCCTCGAGATCGTGAGGGTGGCCACGAAACACTAATGGCCGATTATTTTGTAGAAAATCCAAAATTTAATGCCGATATTTTTCGTCAGAGGTTTCGTATGTCCAAGTCTTTGTTCCTAAAAATTGTTAGTGACGTCGAAGCGAACGACGAGTGGTTTCAAGAGGGCTTGGACGGGAGAATGAAGAAAAGTTTCACGCCGTTGCAAAAGGTTACTTCTGCGATTAAACAACTTGCAACCGGTAACCCACCAGACGAAAACGACGAGTATTTAAAGATGTTTGAAAGAACCTCTCGTGAGTGCCTTGAATATTTCTGCCAGACGGTCTGTGTAATGTATGCCGGTGAATTCTTATTTTTCTAGTTTGAATGTAATTTTTATTTTTCTAGTTTGAATGTAATTTTTATTTTTCTAGGTTGTTTTTTTTTAATTTAATGAAATGTCTTTTATTTAATTTTTATTTTTATTAATATTTTTTTAATTTATAAACATGCATAATTTTACAACAAATAAAAAAAAACCCAAGTCCCCTATTAGGGGAGTACCGCCATCAAAATGGGGTGTTAGGGGAGTTTAAGAGGGGAGTTGACGTGTCACTATCTGATTCGTGGTGTGTAAGAGAGGGGACTCCCCTCTTAGGGGAGTGCCCCTCTCACCCTAAGGTTGTGTTCCTGAGTTTAATAAAGGAAAGAAAAGGAAAGAAAAAAAATAAAGGGAGGAAAGAAAGTTTATCGTTCTAATTTGGAAAGAAACAAAATCCTTTCATTCTCCCACATCTCCATCTCTTCCTCTCTTTCTTTCTCTCTATAAAAAAATCTCTGGAACACCATAACTCTTTTCTATCCTTCCAAATCTCTTCTCTTCTCTTAAAAATAAAACTCTAGAACACAGTGTAAATGTATACAAACGCGTAAATAAAAGTATAGAAATTAAGGATGATGGATTGTTAGACCGGTAAATTGACATTACCTAAATGGGTCGAAACGTTAATATATGTTACAAAGCTAACGGATGATGGAGTGTTCACTATAAATGTTGTACTCGGATTGAAATTTTGATTCTGAGGCATAAATGAATTGAGATTATATAATATTATATGAAGTGGGTCCCACATATATAATACTTAATTAATTTATTTTGTTTTACATTAAGGGCATTTTAGTCATTACACGTACTTAATAGCAAAAACTAAGGCCATGTTTGTTTGCATCTTAATAGCCTCTTAATACCCCATGTCTGATTGAGTCAAATTTCAGATTGTTTGTTTCACCCCTCTTAAAACTTACCCACCCTCTTATTTGTGTCTGACTGAGTCATACATGGGGTGGAGTCTGGCTAAACTCTGAATGACAATTGTGACTTGTATACCCCTCAATCCTAAAAAACACAAACATCTCCTTCTTCATCATATTCCAGGCGGCAGCCGCTGCACCTTCTCCACTCCAGACGCCGCACCCTTAAAACCGCCGACAACCTTCTTGTTGTCACCACAACAAATACCAAGATCCCCAAAAAATCAGCAATGTATAAAACCAACAAGTTACCTAAAACTGAAGAGAAACGATACTTACCGGAGCCTGTCGGAGCAGCCGTTCACTCCTGTGGCTCGCCACTGTGCCGTTTGCATCCCACCGGAGCCCCTGCACACCTGCATCTAGCACGAAAACAACAAGCTCAGCCGCCGGCGACGTCTTCAGGTTGCCGGAAAAACATCGATGCTGCATTCTCTCTTCCCGATCTATATCTCTCTCTCTCTCACTGATCTTTCTCTCTTCTTCCTGCTTCGAACCTGCTGTCCGACACCACCACTTTCGCCATGAACCATCGCTATCATCATCATCAACATCATCATCGCTTATTATCATCATCGACATCACTGCCGAAGTTTGTGCCTTTTAGAGAGAGAAGCAGCGAGCTTTTTAGAGAGAGAAGCAGAGAGTTTGTGAAGTGAGAGAGAGCAACTTTGGTTTTTATAATCAATTAGGTATTTAGTTTTGTTGAGAGGGGTAAAAATGTCATTTTACACAGTCATTCATATGTGCAACCAAACAGCACTTTACTGGTTCAGCACTTACTGGTTCAGAGCCTCTTACCCATTCAAACCTCTTATTCATTCAGCACTTATTGGTTCAGATGTTGCCAAACAGCCCCTAACTCTCATCCACTTCAGGGACTATCTGAGAATGAATGTGCAAAAGTTAGGGGCTATAGATATAATTTTAGAAATATAGGGAGTATAGGTGAAAACGGAGCATACCACAGGGACTATTCGAGCGTTTTTCTCTTCATTATTTTTCTTAACTTCTGATATATCATGCATACCACTAGAGTATCATTGTGTCACGTGCGGAATCACCCGATCATATTCATCTCTACTGCCAATAATGTCTATACACCAATTCAGGTGGAAACCTAATAAATTTGAGAAAAACTCACCATTGTGGGAATCGAACCAAGAACCTAATGTTTTCTAAGTCTTATTCCACTTCTAAGATACCACTAGGCTATAATCCCATAGCCATGCGAAAATTCTTTTTTACTTTGATCATATATATGAAATCTATTTTGGGAACTAAACAAATCAAATACAAAAATGCATACCCTTTCCCCTTTCGTACCATTGATATTCGTAATCTTCATATTTTCATACATGGATCCAAGCTCACCTTTTGGATAACTTCTTAGTAATGACTCAAACAAGTAAAATGTCTAGATCTCACGATCGAGTAAGCATAAAAAAAAGTTTTGTGATTTGATATTCATGATTTTACGACTTAATTTTGCGATTTGCTATTGCCAATTGATATTCTTAGGTTTAAGTCACACACGGGCTCTGACTGCTATTGCCAATTGATATTCTTAGGTTTAAGTCACACATGGGCTTTGACTTTGTAGTTCGCTTAGAGCCTTTAAAAATGTTGAGTCGGCCCTGGAAGTGCCATAAGATCTACGAATCTGAACATTAGCTGTTGTTGTTGGTCTAAATCAAGAACTGAAAACTAGTCCTCTCTTATGTTAATATGCATTGCCCCTCCTTTAAATAAATAAGAAAAGCAATAATAAACTCAACCAGTTAATGCATAATCAGTAAACATTAAACTTGAACAATTTTGTTTTTGTAACATGGAGTTAAGGTAAAGAGGATGATGGGGGTGCCGGAGAATGTCTCTATAGACAAAATCATATTCTCCATTTTCTAGAAATGCTATCAGGTTTATCTAAAGGTGACTCAATCATACCTTAACCATCTCATATTATATTTTTTACTTATTTACTTTAACCTCTTTGATTTGCTATTCAGATGAACTTAGTCCAAAAATTACACATGTTTTTGCTGTTATTTCGAGTCTTAGTAAAGCAACTTGATTTCTTTAAAAGTTGGAACTTCTATCAGAACATTTGTAGAGTAAATTGTTATCATTAAAGATTACCACGGAAGTTTAAAATGAGACATTGTTGTTCACTTGTTTGTCACTTGTTTTTTGAAAGTTAAAAGAGGGGTATTCAAAATTTGTTTCGAATTAAAAAAAAAAATGAAATTCGTTTAAATTCGATTCGATTATCAAGAATTCGTTTCAATTATAAGAATTTAAATTCGAATTAATTCGAGTCAAGTAAATCGAATACGAATTTATAATTTCAAATTCGATTTAATTCGAAATTCGAATAAAAATTATACTTATTATTTTTTATATATAATACATATATAACTTTTATTAGGCTATAAATAAATTATTTTCAAAACTTATTCCAAGTATTAAAATTACCCATTATCAAACCCATTACATGGTCTATAACTAAAACTAAGTAACAAATCTATAAATAGATTTTTAACTCTAAGACCATGGGTAATGGTTAATGCCCCTTAAGGGGCATTTTTTGCCACATCACAATCATAATTCTTCATGTAATGGTTAAAACTTCATAATGCCCATTTCATTTATTACTTTCCTTGTTTTTCCTCCTTATTGGGCATTATTCTAGAAATGCCCCTCATTCTTCATGCCCCTATAATGCCCATGAGGAATGGTGTAAGGGCATTATGAAAATCTTTCATGCCCTTATAAAGCCCCATTACATACGGTCTAAAAATATTAACTTGTAATATGGAGTGGTTATTCCTGACTTCTCGTTTCCAATTTTAGACTTATGATACTTCATTTAGAACTTTTATTGTGTTATCGTGCTTTATGACTGTTTTAAAATTTATGCTTCATTTTGATAGTTTTTTACATGTTTTTAAAGAATCTGAATCAAATCGAATTTATTCAATTCGAATTCAAAATTTTAATCGAATACGAATTAAGTTTTTTATTCGAATACAAATTCGAATCGAATTCTAACTCAAGGGAAAGTAAAATTATTCGAATAATTCGAAAATTCGATATTCGATTCGATAAACACCCCTAATTTGAGGTAGTAAAAGATATTAATGTATAATAAAGTTCATTTATATTGGTTTGGGATTAAATACAAAGGCCCTAAAAATAAGAAGTCGTATAAAGGATATCAGACTCCGATTGACCTTATTCAAGCGGCATTGGAACCGTCTTATCGAACTCTACGATGTGAGATTTTAGGTTTTCACTTTTGGATTTATAGGTTGTAGATTTTAGATTTTTTGTTTATTATCATTGTGTCTTTTCAATATTTGTGTTATTGTGTCTTTTTTGCGATTCATTGTGTCTTTTGTCCTTGACATTGTGTTATCTTTTTCGGTATTGTGTTATTTGCTCGACATTGTGTTATCTTGTGGAATCTATTTTGTCTTTAAACACTTTTTTATTTTTAGTATCATTTGTAGAATAACTTAATCTTATTTAAATTATTAAAACCTTATTACAATAAAACTAAAATGTTGTAATTCATTTTCTTCATAAAATCAAAAGAAGGTATGCCAAGGTATGTTGTAATATTAATTGGATCACTTCGTGACTCGATATAGATAAGTTGTATGCCAGATTTATTTGGTGGGGGGTCATGGGTCCATGTGTGTATCACATCACTCGTGCCATGACAAATTATCTCGGTCAAGTTTATATTCATATTTGAAATTTTAGATTTATTATGTCGGTTAAGTTTATATACAGATTTGAAATTTTAGATTTAAATAAATTAAATGACATGTCGGTTAAGTTAACATACATATTTGAAATTTTAGATTTAAATTAAATGACAAATTATGTCGGTCAAGGAATATACATGTTTGAAATTTTAGATATATATTAGAGTTTAAAGTTTAAACACAATCCACAACCACAACATAGTTGTCTTGATTCTTATGGATCCAAATACACACGGTCCTAAATTAGTTTCAAAAGTTGTCCACAACATTTTTAAACACGTCAAATATCACTTCTACAAGATATGCCAAAATCCTGAAGCCGAACCCATGTACCTGAAAACCATGTAAAAATCAAGTGTCAATACAAAGAAATGTGAGTTCACGTATTCAACTTTGTAACAAGTTTAAGGAAAACTTTCGTACTATGAATTTTTAATGGTATAACAACCATATATAGTTAAGAAAGTAAATTTTATTTCCTTTATCAAAATCTGAGAGTCAGCTATCGTGAGTGTTTTATGGAAAACATCCAATAAGATCATTTTCCCAAGGTTTATGTATTAAATTTCAGCCCAATCGCTCAGATTTGTAAGTTTGCAAGAAACTACGAGCTATATATCAATAGTGAGGGTATAATCAAGCTAGACTCATTAAAAGAATATAAATTCGTCGCTTAAATTGACACGGAGCTACCGGTCATGACGGGGTGGTCAACTTGATAGATCTATCAACAATTCCATGCATACATTATTAATGATTAAGTTGGCTAAAAGAAATTGCGCCAAGTACCACGTAATTGGGTCACCCAAATGCCAGCCTCAATGAATAATATATATATTCTACTAAAAAGTTAAATTTAATATACGGTGTTATTCAAACACCGTCATGCTCTGTGTTTCCTCGAAACGTCTTTATATTCATTAAATTCCCGTTTTTCTCGAAAACAAATTTTATATCATACACATCTTCAAAACCATGTTTTCCATAAAAACATAACATATCATTTCAAAACCATATTTTCCATGAAAATATATTTTTATATTATTCAAATGCATATTTTATACAAAAACGTATAAGTATCCTTTTTAAGGCGTGTTCTTCCCCCAAAACAGTATATAAAACACTAAAAGAGGGATTAGTGGCACTCACCTTTGGGTGCGTTTTTATATTATCGCAATCCCTAAAATTGGTCTACACGTCCTAAATTAAGTAGGAACGATTTGATAACCAATTATTCTATTAACGCCTAAGTTTCTCCAATACTTAGAATTTTCAAATAACTTTCAGATTTTCTCGAAAAGTCTTTATTTTGATTATGTTGGCGTGTGTGTGTGTGTGTGTGTGTGTGTTTGTGTATGTATATAGGGTCAGGATTTAGGGAAAACGCTGAAAAATGTGAGAACAATGAGAACACTTATGGATCGTCCGATCAAAACAATCTATGGACTAGATTGGCGCAGTGGGATTTTCGTAAATAACATCAATTTTATTATGTGGACGCGCTTAATTAAGGGTAAAAAAGTCTTTTACTGCTCAAATTCAAAATGCCAAACTAAAATGAGAACACGCCATTCAAAACGAATAAAACGCCATTAATATAAAATGCCAAAGCTTAATGATAAAACGCGTTGCAGACTTACAGGTAGAAGAAACAAACAGTAACTGAAAGTCAATTATTAACATTTATTAGAAGAAATTCCCTCCTAAATTAAGCACCAAAAACATCATTATATAAACGACGTTAACATTGCTTCTATAATCATTTCCATCCATCATTCTAAACATGTCTTTTACCAAAACACCAAGTTTAATCAAAATGCCAAAAATGGCAACCATCGTTTCATGGAGATACACCCTGAGAATCAGAAGATTCGTCATACGTTTTGACAACAGAAGAAGGCTGACAATCAAAGCAATTTTGAAAATGGAAGAAGAGGTACAAAGGGGTATCCTATCGCTTGGCATCCCTCTTGATAACGAATGTGATGAAACACATAAGCTTATGAGAAGATTAACCAGGAAATTTAGACCAAGCAAAGCAAATGCAAAAATGGACCCAGTCATCATATCATGGCGTTTTGATAAAGAAACAGACATGGTGACCGTTATATGTGACAACGAAGCGCAGGAAGACTACATGCTTGAAGACATCATGACCAAGCAGGGGGTTGGGTTCATGGAAGAGTTACACAATGCCACATGTTTGAACACAAACATGGACATAAAAATGGCGTTGATGCATGACATGTTCAAATGGAGGCTTCCAAATCTTCAAGAACAATAAGCCAATGAAAGTGAAAGTGATGACTTGGAGAAAGACAAGAAGAAAACTCCGAAGAAGAAGACGAAGGAAGTGATAGATACTTCTCAGACAAAGTCCCTTCTGACGAGGAGTTTTATTTTTTTTTGTTTTCTTTTGTGTAATTTTTTTCAAATAATAAAATATTATATTTCTCTCATTAGTTACAAAATGCCAAAAAAAATACAAGAAAAGCCATTGAATACAAAACGCCAAATAATAAAAACTATTTTTCCTGTATAATTTTTTCTCTATCAGTGTATTTTATCATCTTGGTCTACAAAACACCATTAAATATAAAAACGCCAAACTTGGAAGATGGGACGTCGTACACCCTTAACAAATATAGCTGAACAAAACAGTAAATAAAGACAGTAACTGAAAGGACGGTTACTTTATTACTAGCATTTATTATAATAAAATCCCGCCTAAACTACACGCCAAAAACATCCTATAAAGAGAAACGTCTCTGCACAATGCATTGATCATACCAAAAAACAACGCCATGTTTCCTAGAAACCATTCACTTTAAAACACCAACAAATAGTTAAAAAACCATAGATGGCAAACCTCGTTTCTTGGATATTCAGTATTGTTCTACATGAACTTTCACAGAATGGATTCTTACCTGGGGTGGGTATCTCTATAAGTTTTTTTGCTGAATGAGATAGACAAATATTCAAGAAAAAGATACTGATGACAGTGATATGCCATTTTGTTTGCTTTGTTCTTGATGGATATATTGATGGCATGCAGGGATCGATACCAGTGTAAATGCTATTTTGGACTCCATGATCATAATAGCATCCACACTGGCATTGATCTTCAACCACATGTCACCAAACAACAATAGATCACACCAAAATACAGGATGCCACTAATTAGCTTCGTATAAAGACGGACGTTATGTAGAAAAATCGGTATCTTGCTAAGGTATTCAAAGATTCAAGGCACAAAAAATTCAAGAAGAAGAGACTGATGACAGTGAAGATTTGGATGAGAAATTAGATTAGCATTTTTATTTTATTTTTCATTTTCTATTTTTTTTTGTTTTTTAGGGGATCATTTTCTGTTGTTTGTTATCTAATTCTCCACTAATAAAATACATTATATCTGTAAAAAATGTTTATAAAACGCCAAAAACTACAAACACCAAACGCCTAATAGTATGAAAATTGTGAGAACGGATACTGGCAAAGGACGTTATTGCTATATAAAACTCCAATAATTGACTAAACGCCATTAAAACAATGTATAAAATAACGTGCCATCTTTATCTAAACGCGATTAAAAACAAAATGCCAAACCCTGAAAAGATGGGAAGTGTTAGAGCTTTAACAGATGAAGCTGAAGAAATTAGTAACTGCAAACAGTAACTGAAACGACGGAAAACTTTATTACTAATATTTATTATATTAAAAGCCACGACATCGTAATTAAATTTATTTATCTTTTCAAAACGACATAATTATCTGCCACATTATAGGCATGCATCCTACATGGCACGACAATTGATACACAAAATACACATAAAAAATTACTGATGTTTTTTACCGCCAAAAACATATATCTACCTGGCGCCAAAAAAAGCTCATTATATAAGTACAACAGCTAAACAAAGCTTGACACTACACACATTCACTAAACACGCCACACATTGTCTAAACACAATACAATTTAAAAAAAATGGCTCAGGTTATTGCATGGAGGTTTGAGAGGTCTGGGAGACGTTTCATCCTAAAGTTCTCTGATAGGAGAAGGGTGAAAGTCAAGACAATCAAGGCCATACTCAGTATGGATGAAGCCATTTAGAGGGATATTCTAGCCCTTCGAACAATGCAAGATCCAGTGTTGTGAAGACATTTAAGTATAGGATGCAACAAAGAAGAGATGAGATAATGGCATTATACGCCAATGAACAAGATAATGATGATGAGTCTGATGAGAGTGATGAACAAAGCGATGGTTACATCTTTGATGTAATACCATCCATAGAAGACTATAGTTTTTGTTTGATTTCCTCTTATAAATTACTAATGAATTTAAAAACGCCATGAACGCCAAGAAATTTACCTTTATGACATATATGAACTGTTGAAATCTACAAAAACGCCTAATCTATTTGGGAACGCCATGGACGAAAAGAAGTTATAATTACTAATTTATTTTAATGAATTTGGGGACGCCATAAACACCAAAATATTTACTATGCACGTGATCTAAAAAAACAATAAAACGTCAGGTAGTTATTGAATCTAACTAAACGCCAAAAAAATCTTACATGCCAAAAAAAAATGAAGCGGTGTTGTGAAACGCACTGAAAATAATAATATAAAATGACCAAAAAGGCCATCTGCCCTTCATTATATCGCGTGCCACGTGTTGGGCCAGGATCCGTTCTCACCGTTCTCACACTTTAGGGCGTTTTCTCCTGATCCCGTACCTATATATATATATATATATTAAGATTTTCGTGACTTGAACTATTTTATTGGTGACCGTCATTATGTTATATCCATTATCACATTTACATAAACATGAACACATTCATCAAATATCGTAATTCACATATTTCATCAACTTATACATTTTATCATTTTTAAATCATTAATATACAAAATTACTCATCAAGTTAGCCTATGTATTATTTTCATTCTTTGACAAATAAGTTATATACTTAATGTGACATTAACGAAAATTTACCGTTTTATCCGTACAAGTGTACATGCATAGTCCTAACTCCTACTATCATGTCAACACTTCATTTATCACCTTACATATATCCATATTCACATATCACATTGCAACACATAAAGTTCACCCTTGAACAACCCGTTTTCACGTACATTGAAATATGCGTATTTTAACGTTTCGGTAACGTTTTCAGGCGTCGGAAGTCACGTATAACTAGCCAAACACCAAATGTACTTAATATATGTTAAAATACTTATAATTATCCTAAAAATATCAGTTTATAATCTGATTTAAAACAGTTTTACAAAAATCACTTTAAAAGCCGATTTTTACTGTTTTTAACGTTTAATCTTGTACCGAACTTTACTAAAACCAACCCAAATCGCCACAAGTTTTACCTTTTTTTAATGCATAGTCTTGTACCAAACTTTACTTATACTCATGTTAGTGCAGATTTCATGTAAGTCACATAAATCATGCAATTGCACCCATTTTACTACTTTTTAAGCTTCATGTACAACATGCAAGACCATCAAACTTATGACACATCTTTGTATTATCAAAACACATCCTATATCATCATTTTAACATGTATACAACCTAAATTAATTCATCATTCATATTTCATATCAGTTCATCATCAAATCACCTTCATATCTTCATCTAGTCATCACTAACACTTATGTACAAGTATTCAATGCATGACCATTATTTCTACATCATCTAGAAACTTAAATGCTCATCAACACATATTTATCATATCTTCAAATAATCCAAAACATCATCTTCACTTAAATCATTCATCTAATCATTTTGATTTCATTGCATGTAACATTCTTACATATTTATGAACTATCAAACAAAACTCATATACTAGCACATATACATACATATCTATGGCCACACATATACATTCCAACATATACTCTTCACCTATTTAACTCAAATCTTCATCATCTCCTTTGCATAAATCAACTTCGATCATACATGCAACAATTTTTCGAGAATCATCATAATCAAATATCAACTTTTAAACAAAACACAAGCTCTAACACATACACACACACTCACGGCCACACATATACATACACACATGCTTCCATTTTTATTTTGATTAAAACCATTTTCTTGTTTTGATTTCAAGTTTATGAAGAATTCCAAGCTTTTAAGAAAATTTCCATCATCATCATCATCATCAAGAAATAAGAACATAAATTTTAAAAGTAAGTTTATACCTCACATGAATTTTAGTGGGTTTTGATGAGATTTTTGATGATGTTAAGCTTGCACCTCCTTGGAACCTCCTTTTGATCTTCAAACCAACTTGAAATTAACTTGAAATGGACTTGATCTTCAAGAACAAGGTTCGCAATTTGAAAATGAGGTTGGGTATGAGTGTGTACGGTTCTAGAGAGAGATTGGAGAAGAATTTTGAGCTTTTTAATTCTTGAAAATTGTTATTTGATGGAGTATGCATGCATTTTCAAATGATTGGAATTCTTCTAGTCATGACACTTGGCAAAATGCAAGAAAAGAGGCAAAAAGGTGGTCACTCTTGGCCGCTACTTACACCCCACACACACATCTACATGCATTCATACATATACATATAATATATATTAGGTAATACAGGTATTTAACTGACTACCAGGTATTTTATCTCGCGTTTCAATCACGTTTTAAGGCGTTTAAAATTATTTTTATCATTATTTAAAATTTAACTTGCCAATATATTACTGAACATTATTTTATTTGCCTTTACCGGCTGTTTTGTCTGTATTTTGTAACATACACGCGCTATTGCGCAGTATGCGCTTAAATTCAAAAAAAATAGAGATTTTAAGCGTTTTAATTAACTTTTCTTCACGAATATGATTAAAATAGACTTTTAATCATAACATAATATTTTTAGGATTTCAACATTAACTGGGCGGTCACCAACGTTCGTTTCGCGTTTTGTTCGTTACGCGATAAACGTTTATTTTATTATTGCCAAAATATTTTTTTAACAAAGTTTGGATTTACCAACACATCAAATACCATTAATTAACACCAAATTCAATAAAATATTGCCTTTATTTTCATAACACGTGTCACACTAGTTCGGTACAGACTCAAAATAGCTGGGTGTCACACTAGTGAACTAACATCTTCGACTATCCTGAAGAACACAATTGTCGATTGTCTAGATGTTGATTTTTTTTCAAGAAACGAGTGTTGATTTTGTAAATAAAGATGAAGCAACTACATTAGAAATAGATCCCGAGGAAATGACAACTAATCTGGGAGATAATCTTCAAATCGAAGTGATTTCAACCTAGAGAACCCCCAACGATCATCCAAAGAAAACATTATTGGGTATGTATCGAATGGTGTGTAGAAAGGGCGATTAGTGATGCATGAATGTTTTATGTGTGTTTCATTTTACAGACAAGGCCGCAGAATATCGATATGGCACTCAGGGATAACAACTAGGTTGAAGCAATGCAATAGGAGCTGTATCAGTTCGACAAGTTGAAAGTATGGACTTTGGTCAACTTACCGAAAAACACATATCCGATTGGAACTAAAGGGGTTTTTTTAGAACAAAATGGATGCCATAGGAGTAGTTGTTCGGAACAAGGCGAGGTTAGTGGTACATGGGATTAGTAAACAAGAAGGAATTGATTTCAATGAGATATACGCTCTAGTGGCTCGTTTAGAATCTATTCGGTTATTTCTTTGTAAGGATATATAATTGAGTAGGTTTACGCTTATCTTTATCAAACACAATTATAAGCTATTGGGCTTAGTTTTCTAGTGGGTTAGATAGTATTGGGATAAGCCATGTGGGCTAATTAAACGTATTGGGCTTGGGTTAGGCCATGTGGGCCGAATTAGTTGTAGACCCTATATAATGATATGTTATGTTCTATTAGGGTTAGACGTTAGACATCATAAAAGACATTAGAGTTGTTGATTGTTTAGCTAACCATTGTAATCGTGTACCAGACGGTTCCTTGTAATCGTGTGCACTTTGATATCAATACAATCAACATAACCTTCATCTTCTACACCTTTCTTGTTGTTATGTGACTTGTTTAGGTGTTTGTGATATCCGATTGTAGTTTTCTGGACTTACATTCTTGCATTTGCCTCATACAAGCCCTTCAAAGTATACCAACTTGATGTAAAGAGCACATTTCTTTATGGCAAGGTCACAAAAGAGGTGTACGTTTTCCAAACAAAGTGTACAAGCTTGACAAAGCTTTGTATGGACTTTATCAAGCCTCGAGAGCTTGGTATGAAATGTTCTCCACACACTTGATGGAAAATGGTTTTGTTTGTGGCCAGGTTGACTATATCTTTTTATCAAGAAAGTAAGGGAAGACTTAATTCTAGTGCAAATCTACGTAGAGGATATAATCTTCGGATCCATTAATGATACCTTATGCAAAGAATTTGAGGGAGGGGGGTGATGAAATCAAAGTGAGTGCCGGGGTTGAATTATCTTACTTATTCGGTTTACAGGTTAATCGATCCTAGGAAGGAATCATTATACATCAAACGAAGTACGTTCATGACATCATGAGCCCTTGGGACACCTATAGAAGTCAACCACAATCTAAACCCATATAACGATAAAGAAGATTTGGATCAACAATAGTATCGAGCAATGATTAGTTCACTGATGTACCTCACCACCTTGAGACCAAATATTACATTCCCTATGTGTGTCCGTAGGGTTTCAAGCCGCTCTAAACTGGAATTTATTAAGATAATCTTCAGATACCTCAAAGGAAGATTCAATCTTAGTCTTTGGTATCCTATAGATAATGATCTTACATTTTGGCATACCCTTACTTAGACTTCGACATATTCAATCTGAATTGGAAGTGAACTAGAGGTGGATGTCAAATGTTGGGAAACAGACTTGTTACATGGCAATGCAAGAAGCAGACTATGTGGCTACCACATCATGTGAACTTGAGTATGTGGCTACATCTAGTTTATGCTCCCAGCTCATGTGGATTCAACAGCAATTGAGAGAATATGGTTTGAATCTCCTACCCACTCCACTTTACATAGATGAATATTTTTTTTAATTTATTTTACTTTATTTTTAGTTTAGTTCATCTCATTTTTTCCAATTTTTCAAAAACAACAAAATGATTTTTAGTGTGTTTTAACATAATTTTTTAAAGAAGCCCAAAATATTTTTTTTTACAAAAACAAATGAAGTTAATGGAGTGTAAAGTAAAAACTGATAGCACATTAGTTAACGTTTTTTCACATGGATACTTCAAGTGTGTTGAATCTAGCAGATTCATCATATGATGTACTAGTAGGCTCCACATAATCAGTGGATGAAAACCTAAAGTCTAAAAGTCTAGTGGAGCGTCATCGCATAAGCATGTGAACAGTTTAAAGTCTAAATCCGACTTGATTGATTGTCAGATTCCAAGGGGCTAGGTCTTTATACTGTTTGTCATCTAGAATATCAAGCTTGCTCTTCTGATTATACGGTGGTATATACTTTGAGTAACCTTGTTTTCTTACCGCTTCAAAGCAAACCCATTCCAAGAAAGGCAAGAGAAAAGAAATGTTGGAAAAAAAGAAGAAGAAAAAAAGTGGAAATAAGTACCTTCTCCTATGTTACTAACTCCCTTGTTAAGTCATGTCCTCTTTGTAAATATGATGGTTCTAACACTTAGCCTATTTTATAGATGCAAACAATATACTCACATGTACACGGAAAGTCTCTACATACCTTGACACACGAATATGTTTATAAGTGTTGGGTCCATTAAGTTTTATCTAATTTACTAACATATCTGATTGCAAAATTCTGATGATTATAGGGGAGTTTAGGTGGATAAGCATACTATTAATTATCATTAACTGCTGGACGATACCATTTCTTACTTGAAGTGTGAAACATGATGTTTAACTGACATAAACTTCGCAAAAAGACTAAGCGTTTCGGTATGTAAATATTACTTTTTGTATGTAAATAGGTCTAAATTTCAGTGTGCGTAAACAAAAATAAAAAAAAATACAAGAATATTTTGCTTTTCAAATCTTTCGAGTTCGTAATTTTTTTTGAAAAACGGGAATCTTTTTTTCGAAAAATGAAGGATTGAAGAATATTGATATTTTTTGGAAAAACTGGAAAATTTCTGCTAAGTGAGGTTTCAAGATTACCGAAATCGTAAGGCTTTCGACATTATCAAAATCCCAAGGCTTTTAGCAATACTGAAAGCCCACAAAGCCCAATAGCCTCTCTTATAAATAGGAGGTTGAGGCATTGCAAAAATCTCATACTTCAAACCCTAGTTACCGAAACCCACTGCATTATGCTGAAACCTTTTTTTTTCTTCTTTTTCGTGCTCGTGTGCTTGTCTTTTCAAGGATTTCTTCGTAGATTACTTCCATCGTTATGTCTATTGATTTGTCTTAAAGACAACATGTTATAATAGTATTAAAACCCACATTTTGCTAGTTGTTTGTTGCAAATATCGCTTGTAATGGATTAAATGTTTGTTTCCGAGTGTTTTACAGGTTCCTAGGTGAAATGAAGGATTTATAAGCTAGAATTGGATATTACTAAAGTTGCGTAGAAGGCTAGCCCAATCTACTTGTTTACGGGTCGTGAGCCCCAAGCTAATGCACCGACCTACTAAATGGAAACCCTAGAGCGATAAGGTGACACGTTGGATGTTTACGAGTCATAACCCCAATTTGGTTTACGGGTTGTAACCCCCCCCCCCCTAAACTACTAATGGTCCGTATAAATATAATGAGATGTCGTTGAAACCCTAATAAATGACGAAATCGAAAGAGAATAACGAAACTAGGCTGTTAAAGGACAAGGATTCTAGATTGGATTAATCGGGAGAGGATTCAAGGAAGAATAATGTACATGAGGTCAAGAGATTGATCCTTACTGTGTTAGAACCCTTCGTATTATCATTTCCTGTTGATTTCTATCATGTATTCAATGAATTCACTAGCTTTTTTGTTACTATGAGTAGCTAACCATGACATAGCCGGTTAGGATGGGATGATTTTTGTTACTTTGCATTGAATTGGTTGATTTTGTTATGAAAGTGTGTTGGGCGTGTCTCTAGCCTAGTTATTTGGCGACATGGAGTTAACTAGAGAGGGCTATACCTATTTATCACTACACCCTCGTTACTAGTGGCAACTATGGCGAGCTTTTCATAAGAACCATAATCAATTATTTAAGTCTCAAATTCACTACGGATCACAGTGTTGGTGATTGATAAACATACAAACACCTATTGATTAGGTGTTTGAGTGATGAAAGTAATAAAACAAAGTAGAAAGTGAAGAATCTTGATGATATGTGTGAATCAACCAATGTTGATTTGAACTCCCATAGTGTTTAAATTGATCAAGAGCCTGGATATACTGATTTAATGCACGAAACACAAGAACAATCAAGAGAATACACAATAAATACACACCTAGTCCAAGAAACTTGGAATACTAGTGATGGGGATTTCTATTTATAAGTCGGCTACCCTACGTAATTAAAATTACGCAGGGCAGTTAATTACGCCGTGTCTGATCCAACAAAAACCTATTCAGACTTTACATTTTCACATGGATGATTCGGATGGTGGTGAATATAAGTACAAGAATGTATAACTTATCAAATTCACCAAGCAACTAAGTGATTTTAACTAGACGAGTTCATTCCAAACATGGTTAAGGTTTGGAGACTTGGTGTATTTTGTTCACTTTGATTACTTGAAAGCTACTTGGTGACTTAGATTAATAAAAATGTAAACTAAGGAGTACCATATTTCTGGAATAATCTTCAATCTGAACCCGTCCAACATAGGGATTTGTTGGCAACTTGAAGATGTTCCCAGAGTTGAAGAAATACGAACGTGTTTGCCAGTTTTAGCAGAATTCAGAAAACAAACCCAACTTTGGACCTCAAAATGGTGATGCAGCAACTTGGGTTACAATAGTAAACTTTTGGTAACATTCCTAGAGGTTACCCAAAGAAGGAGGAACAAGAAAAACATCAAAGGAAGATGAAGAAAGTGAGTTGAAACTCACTTTTGCACTTAGAACTTTTATGCCCAAAGTTGCAAAATCTGGAAGTTGGGAGGTGTTTGAGAGTGATTAGGGAGTGTGGAAAGTGAAATGGAGGTGTGGGAAGCTTGGTTTTATAGGTGAGGATTAGGGTTAGGTGTTTTAATGAAGTGGTTAGTAGTTAGAAGTTGAGAAATGGTTAAAACAAGTGAAATCTGGACTCAAACAAAACTTGTTGTCGAAATAGGGTTGTCGCGTCGTGCGACAGGTAGAGCTCTTGGCTCTCGCGCGACGCTAGGGCATAATATTCGAAAATTTTCATGTTTTGTTCATTTTACACCCCTGGAGTTGATTTTTGTGGTTTTTCAAGCTATAAACTTATAATCAGGCATGATTTTAGGTATTTAGGGTATATACAAGTGTGTGTAACGTATGATCGTACATCCATACTATTCCAAGGATAGTGTAAACTCGTTTATGTCAACTTGCCCCCCCCCCCAGGTTTGATTGTTTGGTTATGTTATGCAGTGAATGAATTGTTAAGCATGTTTTGAATGTTTAATGTGTGCACAAGTATGTATAGCGTATAATCATGCATGTAAGTCGTATGATTTGTATGAAACATGTGTCTTGGTGGTTGTTTACATATGGCATAAGCATGATCAAACAAGTGTGATATAAAATGTATTTCCATTATGATTAAAAGTCTCAGATTACAAGGACTGAAATGAATTATGAGTTATAAGAAAAATTGAAAATACAATGAAAATATAGAACGTTAAAGTGGTAAGCTTCGTCACCATATATCTCCCCGTCTCATTAAACAAACAATCCTAAGTACTTGAACTTAGTTACTAGCATAATTACTTGACCCTTGATAGTGATCTGAGTGTCCTCGACGTCACCAACACCACTGAAATCACAGTAAAGGTACTCAGTCTTAGAGCGATTAATCCTTAAACTTTTTCCTTCTAAAGCTACTCACCACTCCTCTAACCTTGCATTTAGGGATTCGGGCTATGTAATAGTCTTTGGGACCCTTCACGTATAGATAAAACAAACAATAACATCATTCTTGATTGAGACGGAAGTGAGTAAGTATGTATGTCTTACAATCAAACAAACAAACACGAGATAATATGTAGAAAACTCGTGTTGTTATAATCATTACAATGTCAACCGAAAGAGTTTACATCTACACATTTAAGCTCCATTTCCTACCCTAGGTGAGCTCCCCTAGGGTAGGAGCCTTACATCCTTCATTAACACATAGTGTGGAGAATCTCTCTCTAACTAGCTCTCTCAAACTACCATTTCTGCTCACCTTACAAATGACACAAGCATTCAAATATGTAGATTGCATGACTAACTACGCTAGCTAGCTTTTGTGGGCAGCTAAACTAAGTGTGCCACCTATGCACATTACAATACTGAATTGCGTAGTGACAATTACTAGCCTTGGTTTTACACCATGTGACTCCCCTTTAACTGTTGCTTTCAATGATGACCAACACTGATAATCGTCAGTTACAAATCTGCATCAACAAACTCCCCTTGACTGATGATATCATGTCACAACCCGACCGCGTTAAAACAACGAAACTGCGACGGAAACGTCGGGGAGTGGAGTAACAGAATCATTGTTTCACAACACATGAATTAAAGTTTCGTTTTATTGAATTAGTTATTACATTGTCTTGATGTTCAAAAGAAAAACACAAAACATATTGTCTTTCATTATTTTTAAGTCACTAAGGCCTCGTCTAATCCTATGTGAGCATGCATCCTAATCATCATCAACATCATCAAACAACAACACCTGAAACATATGTGAAAATAAAGTCAGCATAAAAATGTCGGCGAGCACATAGGTTTTGTGAGTGTGTCAGATTCATGGCTTGTATACATGTTGCAATACTTCATACGACTACTAGAGTCGATAAATTGAAATCCCTGTTTTGAAAAGTGTTTTGTATTGCAATATGATTTAACCAACTAAAAAAATTGGTTATAGTTTATAAAACCTCGTTGCCATGAATCTTGACTAAAATATTTGTTTTTGTAAACCAAATTGTAAATCGTTCATGTAATAAAACTCGTATGGTTTATATCATTTAGTAAACATCGTTGCGTGTCATCGTTTAAAAACGTTTGTCCAAAATCGTTCAATTTGTTCGTGTTATCAATCGTTCATGTTATCAAAACCCAATCGTTCAAATCGTTCAACTCGTTCATGTCATAAACCATCGTTCAATCGTTCAAATCGTACAAATCGTTCCAATCATTCCAATCGTTCCAATCGTTCATGTTTTAGTTGTGAAATTAACTTTTGGTCGTTCTCATTGAATACATTCAAACCTGTGTTCTGACTCGAAGATACCACCAACGGTATCTTTAAATCGACTAACAACCACCAAAGGGTTTGTTAAAATTCATCAGGTTCTGTCGTTACCCATAATACCCTATAACCATGGCGATAGTCCGATAATGGAATTTGTCAGATCCTATGGTACCATAACATACTACTGGTCGGCTTGATCATTGTTAATTAATGTCATTTGTGTTATGTACTAACGCCCCAACAAGTTCGTTCACATTATTGAAATCGTTGTGTTTAATATAAACCATAGCATTTGTTTTGTTTTGAAAACTCGAAATCGTTTAGCATATATGAATCACCCCAAAACAATTGAAAGCAGTAAAATAGGGGAACCATGTACTCACTTGAGATTGCAAGGTATCCTCGATTAAGTGAACTACCAAAGCTCGGCAATCAAGGAATCAAGTGGCACCTAGTATCGGATCGCTATGTTAATAATCAGGACCTAAATCGGGAGACCGGGTAGAATGAGGTCTCGTAAACTAATTGAGTATTGGAACTCATGTGATATGGTTTAACAAAGCCTACATTCTGATTTAGAACTTATCCTAAGTGCTTATGACCCGTTATGACCCGTTAAGGTAGTCTACGCTACTTTAATGCGTCATTTGCGTAAAAGCGCGTTTGAATAGCCTAACTAGTCCTATGACAAGTATTATATGCCCTAACATGTTTAAATATGTTGCAAAATCAGTTTAAGTGTCAAAATTTAAGTTACATATGTTTAAATTCGAATTATGCATGAAAAGGGCATTTTGGTCATTTGCCTAAGGCATATAAACTACCTATCATACAACTAATTAAACTAAGTGACCATAAGGTTTAACCTCGGAAGGTTATTCCCTATACAACTATGGTCACAAAATATGTTTGGTCGGATCCTAACGATCGACCAAACGGGTCGGGTTCAAAAGTCTAAGCGGTTGTTTAGACCGCTTGACTTACGACCCTAAACAAGCACTAAACTAAAAGTGATAAGTTAAACATGTAAAAACATGTTTAACTAAGTTAGAAAACTGATTTGATATCAAAACAAAGTGTTTTGATACCCGAAAATAATTTCATCGCAAAATGCACATAATCGTGCATTTTGACCGAAACTTTGACTCGTCACTTCGACTAGTCAATGTGGTAATCAGTAGGTATAGTCACAAGGGACTATAACCATCGTGATTACGCTCATGTTGCAAAGTTCAAATGAACTTTGTCTTGACCAAATCATGGTTAAAGCAGAAAATCAAACATTGTTTGGCTTTCTTGCTAGAAATAACTAACAAGCATGAAAGAACACTTATAAGAGTCCAATGCTTGGAAAGAGAACTAAGAAAACTCAAGTAGGAGACCTTCAACAATTGTGATAGCCTCCAATAAGAGATATAGTGAAAGAGAATGGAATGAGCAATGAGTTTAGCAAATGAGGTGGGTATTTATAGGCAATCATGAACCATTAGGATCATTGCAAGTGTTTTTGAGTTGATCAAAGAATGATCTTGACCTTACACTTGTTAGCTACTGATTAGACAACTTGGGGAACACATAAACCAGCCCACAATATTCAAAAACCATGTTTAAAAACCGATTCAGCAGGCTGCTTTGAAGGATTCATTGAATCTGCTAGCACCAGGCCTCACAGGCCACGAAAGAAACAACAACAGCTGTCGCGCCTAGCCTAGTAGTCTGGCCAGAAGTTTCAAATTTTGTCAAAGCAGGTCCCTGCAGCTCCAAAACTTGTTTTTCGACGCGTTTAACCCCCGTTAACCCAATTTCAAGGGTCTACAAGGATGTTAAAGCATAGGGGACTTGAAACATGCTTGAAAATATCCCGAATGTCAGTTCGTTTGATCGTATGGTCACGTTATTCGGTTAATTACGATGAAACTCGAACGGACGCGAAAAATGATCCAAATTGCACGACGAATGATATATTTGCATTCCTATCACTAAAATATAATATTTTAATGATTACAAAAATTTTTGGATGTCCGGATATGGTCAGAACGTAAGATATGCGCGTACATGCAAACTTATGCAGTTTTTGAAGCTTTTAGTCCCTGATGATCAAATAAGCGTATTTTCGCATACCGAGCCCATCAAAACTTATTTCTAAGCTATGTTAAGGGTATTTAGGGTATGTTTAGCTTATGATCTTATTTTGGAGTGTAAGTTGCTATACGAATCGGCAGTATTTTGCAATTTGTCACAAATAGTCCATGTGATCGAATAAACTTGTTTTTGACACACCAAACCCTTCAAAACTTATTTCTAAGTTATGTAAAGGTTATTTAAGATATGTTAATCTTATGTAACTATTCTGAAGTGGTTGTCATGTTAAACTGATTACGTTTACGTAACAGTTTGCGTATAACTTTCCAAAAAGCGATTAAAAGCTTGAAATCGAACTAGAATCAAAACGTGAAATCCTCAAACATAATTAAACAATATTGAGACCAAAACACATCGTTTCATTGATAATTGATATCGTTCTACATCGTACAGTGTTTACAGAGCACAAATGTCACAGTTTCCCCTACGTTAGGAAATTTCGTCCCGAAATTTTAACTAGAGGAAACTTGTGAAAACAAATGTGGATATTTCACCTTCATTTGGTCCTCACATTCCCAAGTAAACTCTGGGCCACGTTTTGAATCCCAGTGAACTTTGACTATCGGTATTCGTTTGTTCTTCAATCTCTTGACTTCATGGTCCATTATCTCCACAGGTTTCTCGACAAAGTGCATTGTGTCATCAACTTGGATTTCGTCGAGTGGAATGTAATGATCAGTATCGGCTAAACACTTTTGTAAATTGGACACGTGGAATGTTGGGTGAATATTCCCAAGTTTAGGAGGTGCTCAAGTCGGTAGGTAACCTTTCCGATTCTTTCAACAATCTTAAATGGTCCGACGTATCGTGGTGCAAATTTTCCTTTCTTTCCAAATCTCAGCACTCCCTTCCAAGGGTACACCTTGAGTAGGACATGGTCTCTGACTTGAAATTCCAAGGGCTTGCGTCGCATGTCCGCATAACTCTTTTGACGGCTTCTAGCTGTCAGAAGATTATCGCGAATTTTCTTGACTTTGTTTGTCTTTTCTAGTAAGCTGAGCTTCACCAATCTCATTCCAACAGACAGGTGAACGACATTTTCGACCGTATAAAGCTTCAAAAAGTGCCATATTGATGCTAGCGTGACAACTGTTGTTGTAAGAGAACTTGATCAAAGGTAGATGCGAATCCCAAATACCACCAAAGTCTATCACACATGCTCTAAGCATATCCTCCAATGTTTGTATCGTCCTCTCGGATTGTCCATCCGTTTGGGGATGATAAGAAGTGCTCAGATTAAGTTGGGTTCCCATAGCAGACTGCATGGTCTTCCAAAAGTGAGATGAGAATCGAGCATCACGGTCAGATATGATATCCAAAGGAACACCATGTTGAGACACAATCTCATCAACATAAATCTTGGCGAGTTTATCAGCAGATTGATCCTCGCAAATCGGTAAAAAGTGAGCTGACTTTGTAAGACGATCAATGACTACCCAGATGACATCATGACCTCTAGATGTGCGCAGTAACTTAGTGATGAGATCCATTGCAATGTTATCCCACTTTCATACTGGTATTTCTGGTTGTACAAGCAAACCAGATGGTCGTTGATATTCAGCCTTGACTTTAAGACAAGTTAGGCATTTAGATACGTACAAGGCAACATCCTACTTCATACCATAAACAATCCTTAAAATAGAGTAACCCATTGTCTTTCGTTTCAAGTTGAAGTGGTAGCTCATATTTCAATAAGCCTTAGGTTACACATGTACGTTGTGCTTGAAGGCACGTGATTGGATATCCGATCGAATTCTTACAAAATGAAGCTTGACACGTTTCTTTCGACTTAGTGCGTCGGCCACGACATTCTCCTTACCAGGATGGTAGTGGATCTCGCAGTCATAATCGTTCAATAGCTCAACCCAACGTCGTTGCCTCATGTTTAGCTCCTTCTGATTGAAAATATGTTGGAGACTTTTGTGGTCTGTGAAACCCACACACTTCGTGCCATAAAGATAGTGTCTCCAGATTTTGAGAGCAAAAACCACAGCGCCTAACTCAAGATTATGAGTTGTGTAGTTCTTCTCGTGTATTTTCAACTGTCTCGATGCATAAGCTATAACTTTACCTCGTTGCATGAGAACAAAACCAAGGCCTAGATTTGATGCGCCATAATAGACAACGAAATCATCATTGCCATCAGGTAAAGATAAGATAGGAGCATCACAGAGTTTTCGTTTTAGTGTTTGGAAAGCTTCCTCTTATTTGGATCCCCACTCAAAAGGCTTATTCTTTTGTGTCAAAGCAGTAAGAGGAACCTCGATCTTTGAGAAGTTCGAAATGAATCGACGGTAGTATCCAGCAGGACCAAGAAAAGAGCGAACTTATGTGGGTGTCATAGGTGTGTTCCAATCCTTAATAGCTGCGATTTTGGAAGGATCCACATGAATACCCTGCTCATTAACAATATGGCCCAAAAATTGAACTTCTTTAAGCCAAAATTCATACTTGGAGAACTTGGCAAAGACTTGTTCCTTCTTCAGGAGTTCCATTGTTAAACGAAGGTGTTGTTCGTGATCTGCCCGAGACTTCGAATAAATAAGAATATCGTCAATGAACACAATGATGAATTTGTCTAAATAAGGTTTACAAACCCTATTCATTAAGTCCATGAAAACAGCTGGAGCATTCGTCAAACCAAAAGGCATGACAGTGAAGCCGTAGTGGCCATATCTTGTGCGGAAAGCAGATTTGGGAATATCTTCTTCGAGTACACGAAGTTGAAGATACCCAGAACGCAAATCGATCTTGGAAAAACATGTAGCACCTTGCAGCTGAACAAAGAGATCATCAATTCATGGTAGGGGATATCGATTCTTGATGGTGAGTTTATTGAGCTCACGATAATCGATACACATACGGAAAGATCGATCTTTCTTTTTCACAAACAGGACTTGAGCGCCCCAAGGTGATTAAGTCGGACAGATGAATCCTTTATTAGTTAACTCCTGAAGCTGTTTAGATAACTCTTGCATCTCAGACGGTGCAAGGCGATAAGGTGCTTTAGCAATCAGATTGGCATTGGGTACAAGATCAATATGAAACTCGACTTGACAAATTGGAGGTAAACCATGCCGTTCATCAGGAAACACCTCTGGATAATCTCGAACAATAGGAATATCTCAAACACTTTTGCTCTTGCCTTTCTCCTCTACGACATGTGCCAGAAAGGCCACATTGTCACACCCCCAAAATCCACTCGCGGAGTATCACCGCTTAGAGGCGTGACTGACCAGGATCAAGCCACCAATCATATTGAACAATACCATTAAGTAAATAAAAAACCAAACCCAATATAATTGGTGTTTCAAAATAAACCAAACATGTTTAAGAAATCAGCGGAAGTAAAGTAATGTGTAAATAACGAAAACATAGTTTAACATTCAACTGTTAAGTGTAGGACATAACAGTCCGTATCCCACAACGATCACGCCACCCCGTGCAAGCTCCAGAAGTACCTAACGACCTGCAAGGCATGTAACAACGAGTCAACAACAAAGTTGATCGACAGTTGGATTGTTTAGTTTTACCAGTTTGTTTTGAAATCATAGGTTGTTTTTCGTAAACCACAAGTTAACCAGTACCTTTGTTTCCCAAACCGTAACCATAATTAGTGGGGGGCTTCCCCATGTGAACCACTAGACCGTACCATATCGACTACTAACGAAATATAAGTTGTGCCCTACATCAGTGTCTATCATCACTGACAGTTTGCCATAGTCCATTAGTACATGCCCGTTCGAACGACACGGTGTGAGGTTTGTTAAACCTAATAGCGCTATTAACTAATGACCCGCTCGCCATCGGCCTCGGCGATTAAGTCGAAATAAAGTGAGGGACTTCATGATAGAGTTTTGTCTGGTAAGTTGTAAGGTTGTTGTCCTACCCATGGAGGATGAACGTACGTAGTTCTACCCATGGAGAATACGCAGGATTTATAGTGGCATCCTACCCAAGGAGGATGGCTGTACATATCCTACCCATGGAGGATATGTAGGTTTCGTTTTAGTTTATTAACCCATTCCCAAACCACCGGGAATCCCATGCCTTGTAGAAAGTGTGAACTCACCTCGGTTTGCTCGGTTTGATTAATTACTCGCTCACAAATACTTCAATCCAATCCTATAGTGTTCATGCATGCGTAATCAGTTGATAATCACATAGTTCAAGTAACAGTCATGACCATAACAGGTATTTGAACACAAACTAACACATAGCATTTAACAATTGTTTTAGTTCATATCAGTCCATAGTTCACATGTATGTTATGTAACAATATCTAGCGGTTGAGTGTATTGATTGTAAGAACCACTTATATCATTTGACTACAATCGTAATGAATCTTAATCACATAGACAAACACTAATATTCACACAGTAGTCATGACATACTACCCTACTGTTCATGCAAAGACCCTTGTGGCGAAACCCCCTATATGGCGAAACCCCCCTTGTTTCGTCGTGAATCCCTTTTGACGAAACCCCTAAGTTTCGTCATGAACCCTCTCGGCGAAACTCTCAGGTTTTCATCGACATCGGTGTTTCGCCCATTTACGTCAGTTACGTCGTGTAATTGATGATTACCCAGAAACCCTAACCGCTGATCACATCATACGGAAATCATACAATAATCATTCAATCACAACAGAACCATGCATTAATCTTAAACGATCTAGCACATACCATGGCCATTACACGAACACAATTTCATAGATTCAACATTATCAATCAACTTATCCCATCGTTCAACATCCCATTTACTCAATAACATCAAGAAACCCTAATCGTCAACATACTCAACATCTTTCCGTCACATAATCCGAATAGTGTTTACAAGTATCATTCTTATTCATACATATCATAATAATCATCATCAAGAATCAAAGGGAATCCAAACATAAGATTAAGCATCACATAACATTGATGAATCATGTTTTCAATTAACAGGTAGCAATGATAACAGTCAATTAATCATGCAAGGGTTGAACACTAACCGTGATAAACGGAAATACTAACTTGATCAGTCTAAAGGGGCTTCGAGAACACAAGATCGCCGTCAATAGGGAGCGAGAGCTCTAGGGTTTCTACTTTGTTAACCGTGTGAGAAAATGAAATCATTTCACTTAGTAAAATCTAAAACAGCGTATTGGGCCCTTACTGGGCTTCAGCGCAACTCTGGGCCGGCGAAACCCTGGGTTTCGTCGAGATGAAGATGGCGAAACCCTCCTTTGTTTTGTTGAAGCGGTTTATGGCGAAACCCTTGGGGTTTCGTCGAACTCATTCAATGTTTAATAGTTTAAGTTACATGTTATAACACCAAGCATATAATACAATAATCACAATACGTTTTACATATCACAAACGTGTATGGTTACAAGGGAAACAAGTCGTGTAAACAAACAACTTAAACAATTAACGTGAAATTAATGCGAAGATGGAATCTTGGAAACTCGAGTTGTCACACACATACCCTTTTCGTAAATATTTTTGGGCTTTAGTGCACGACATGAGTTTTAGACCATTCGAAGGTTTCTCGCCACGAACTTCTAAGATTTAACCAGACGAAAGAGGAATACGAACAATATTATCGAAACAAACCACCTCTGCATGATGTTTAGTTAACCAATCCATCCCTAAGATAATATCGAAACTTCCAAGTTACATCGGTGTGAGGTCAAAAGGAAAAAGGTGGTTATTAAGGTTCAATTGATAGTCGCGAATGACAGAATCGAGTAAAAGAGGTTCACCAGTAGCAACTTCGACAGATAAGGGCTTCCTTAGTTTAGCTCTAGTCATTGCAAGTAAAGGCTCAAAGACTAACGATACAAAACTCCTATTGGCACCAGAATCGAAAAGAACAGGTGCAGGTTGATGGTTAACAAGGAACGTACCATTAACAACTTCGTTATCAGCACGGGCCTCGTTGGCGTTCAAGTTGTATGCTCGTCCGCGAGCGGGATTTGCATTGGCGTTCGCAGGCTTCAGACAGTTATTCCTAAAGTGACCCATTTCTCCACAGTTATAACATGAACCAGGTGGAAAAGGAGGTCTAGCAGCATTACCTTGAACTTGACCCGGGATCTGAGCAGCTTGATTCGGAACAGATCGACAAATGTTGACCGTGTGGCCAAGTCTCCCACATGACGTACACTGTTTACATACTTGTTGAGTCGTATGATGACCATTGCACCGATTACAGTAAGGTGAAGTACCAGCATATGGCTTCCTTGCAGGAGGCTGTGCCGGTTGATTCTGAGCATTCTGATTTGGTTGCGGTAATAGCAAAATTTTGGGAAGCCTTACTTTTCCTTGACCTGTTGGTTCAGTTCTGTTTAAACATAATGGAAAAACATGAAAAGCATACATGTTACAGCAGACAGTGCAGTGGAGAATCCAGTAATGGAGTTCGACATGCTTGTCATCGTGATCTGGTTCCTCCTTAGGGTGCTGACTGATGATGGTGACTGATTAAACCGCAAAGGGATATCGGCTATGGGAGATGGAGGTCGAAGGTGATGTTATGCTTATGGGGTGTTTCTAATGTGTAATTGTCTAACCCCTTAACCTCCACATAATTCTCCTTATATAAGCACCCAGGAGGAAACCTAATTAGTTAATAAGGGTAATATGGTCCATCAACAATTACCAACTAATTATTTAATAGGTTATTATATATTTTGATCTATATTATGTAAATGATTATAATGGCTATAGATTAAATATTAATACATAATATATTTAATCTTACATGACCTCCTTGACGATTCACCTTTTTTCTTGTCTTTCCCATTGTCTTGAGCGGTGATGGTTGACTGTTTCTTATCACCCTTGAGGGTTAGTTTACCCTTTCTGACCTGAGACTCAGTCAAGGTTGCAACTAATTCGATAGCCTGACGAACAGTGGTAGGGTTACTACCAGTAACTATGTCTTGCACAGAGTCAGGCAAACCATCAATATACCTATCAATCACTTTCTCCAATGGGGTAACCATAGTAGGACACAGTAAACTTAGCTCCTCATAACGATCCATATAAGCACGGTGTTCTCCCCCATTAGATCATTGAACTCCCTTTCCAGTGCCCTTATTTCGTGACGGGGGCAGAATTCCCTCATCATGAGAGCCCGTAGTTCTTCCTATGTCTGTTCCATAGCCTCATCGGCACCCCTATCCCTCATCACATCGTTCCACCATGTTAAAGCACGCTTCTCGAAAACACTAGATGCGAACTCGATGTTTTGCTCATTCGGACATTGAACATGTCTAAATGTGCTTTCCAGACTCTCGAACCATTGTAGGAGCGCAGTTGCCCCTTGAGACCCAGAAAATTTCAGTGGTTTAGCCGAATTAAACGTTTTGAAACTGCACTGAGCATTGTTATTGGTGTTATTGTTATTCGCTTGATTTATCTGAGTTATGAGGTTCGGAATCACAGCAGCAATCTGCTGAGCGACTAGTGCTGCGAGTGAAGCATCCTATGTTTGATCGCGTCTAGGAGGAATTTTCTAAAAAGAAAAATGAAGCATGAGAAACGAGTGAGATTGATAATTGGATAAACAAAAGAGGTATTGAAAACATTGACGAAACATAAGGAAGGTGATCATTTGTTCGTTACCTTGAACAAACAAACGACACACAGTGACTAATCAAAGTAAATGGGTCATGATAATGTATCGCAAAGAAATGCTTTAGCCTATAAGTGGACACTCAACCCAAGAGTTCCCAGGTAAGTGTGACTGGTCCGAATATGTGGATTTGTACGAACACTCTAGCCTTAGACAGAAAACTCGAGCTACAAGCACCCACCCTTCCAGATTGCACGTGTTCACATTATAAGACCCAAACTTTGACGAGATTTTGAAAACTTGAAGGCTTGAAGCCTTAAAACAAATCATTTAAGAAAAGATGATTGATTTTCAAAACGGATTTGTATTTTGTGTTCTTGTTGTGGTAGTCACCTATAAATAGGTGACTGTTTTGTTTTAAATTCTAAACACAAGATAACTTGTGTTAGGGTCCTAGGAAGGTTATAGTCTAGATTAAAGCATTACTAATAACCTAATTCCCTAAAACCATGAGCTCTGATACCAACTCTTCTATCACACCCCGACCGCATTAAAGCAATGAAACCGTGGTGGAAACTTCGGTGAATGGAGTAACAGAATCATTGTTTCACAACACATGAATTGAAGTTTCATTTTATTGAATTAGTTATTACATTGTCTTGATATTCAAAAGAAAAACACAAACATATTGCCTTTCATTATTTTTAAGTCACTAAGGCCTCGTCCGATCCTATGTGAGCATGCATCCTAATCATCATCAACATCATCAAACAACTGCACCTGAAACATATGTGCAAATAAAGTCAGCATAAAAATGTCGGCGAGCACAGAGGTTTTGTGAGTGTGTCAGATTCATGGCTTATATACATGTTGCAATACTTCGTACGACTACTAGAGTCGATAATTGAAATCCTTGTTTTGAAAAGTGTTTTGTATTGCAATATGATTTAACCAACTAAAAAAAATTGGTTATAGTTTATAAAACCTCGTTGCCATGAATCTTGACTAAAACATTTGTTTTTGTAAACCAAATTGTAAACCGTTCATGTAATAAAACTCATATGGTTTATATCATTTAGTAAACATCGTTGCGTGTCATCGTTTGAAAACATTCATCCAAAATCGTTCAATTCATTCGTGTTATCAATCGTTCGTGTTATCAAAACCCAATCATTCAAATCGTTGAACTCGTTCATGTTATAAACCATCGTTCAATCGTTCAAATCGTTCAAATCCTACAAATCGTTCCAATCGTTCCAGCCGTTCAAATCGTTCGAATCGTTCGTGTTTTAATTGTGAAAACTAACTTTTGGTCGTTCTCGTTGAATACATTCAAACCTGTGTTCTGACTCGAAGATACCACCATCGGTATCTTTAAATCGACTAACAAACCACCAAAGGGTTTGTTAAAATTCATCAGGTTCTGTCGTTACCCATAATACCCCATAACCATGGCGATAGTCCGATAACGGGATTTTTCAGATCCTATGGTACCATAACATACTACTGGTTGGCTTGATCAATGTTAATGAATGTCATTCGTGTTATGTACTAACGCCCCAACAAGTTCGTTCACATTATTGAAATCGTTGTGTTTAATATAAACCATAGCATTTGTTTTGTTTTGAAAACTCAAAATCGTTTAGCACATATGAATCACCCCAAAACAATTGAAAGCAGTAAAATAGGGGAACTATGTACTCACTTGAGATTGCAAGGTATCCTCGATTAAGTGAACTAACAAAGCTCGGTAATCAAGGAATCAAGTGGCACCTAGTATCGGATCGCTATGTTAATAATCGGGACCTAAATCGGGAGATTGGGTAGAGTGAAGTCTCGTAAACCAAATGAGTATTGGAACTCATGTGATATGGTTTAACAAAGTCTACATTCTTATTTGTAACTTATCCTAAGTGCTTTTGACCCCTTATGACCCGTTAAGGTAGTCTACGCAACTTTAATGCGTCATTTGCGCAAAAGCGCGTTTGAATAGCCTAACTAGTCCTATGACAACTATTATATGCCCTAACATGTTTAAATATGTTGCGAAATTAGTTTAAGTGTCAAAATTTAAGGTACATATGCTTAAATTTGAATTATGCATGAAAAGGGCATTTTGGTCATTTTCCTAAGGCATATAAACTACCTATCATACAACTAATTAAACTAAGTTACCGTAAGGTATAACCTCGGAAGGTTATTCCCTATACAACTATGGTCACAAAATATGTTTGGTCGGATCCTAACGATCGACCAAATGGGTCAGGTTCAAAAGTCTAAGCGGTTGTTTAGACCGCTTGACTTACGACCCTAAACAAGCACTAAACTAAAAGTGACGAGTTAAACATGTTTAACTAAGTTAGAAGACTGATTTGATATCAAAACAAAGTGTTTTGATATCCGAAAATAGTTTCATCGCAAAATGCACATAATCGTGCATTTTGACTACAACTTTGACTCGTCACTTCGACTAGTCAACGTGGTAATCAGTAGGTATAGTCACAAGGGACTATAACAATCGTGATTACGCTCACGTTGCAAAGTTCAAATGAACTTTGTCTTGGCCAAATCATGGTCAAAGCAGAAAGTCAAACACTGTTTGACTTTCTTGCTTGAAATAACTAACAATCATGAAAGAACACTTACAAGAGTCCAATGCTTGGAAAGAGAACTAAGAAAACTCAAGTAGGAGGCCTTCAACAATTGTGATTGCCTCCAATCAGAGATATAGTGAAAGAGAATGGAATGAGCAATGAGTTGAGGAAACGAGATGTGTATTTATAGGAAATCATGAACCATTAGAATCATTGCAAGTGTTTTTGTGTTGATCAAAGCCTGATCTTGACCTTACACTTGTTAGCTACTGATTAGGAAACTTGGGGAACACATAAACCAGCCCACAATACTCCAAAACCATGTTTAAAAACCAATTCAGCAGGCTGTTTTGAAGGATTCATTGAATCTGCCAGCAGCAGGCCTCGCGGGCTGCGAAAGAAACAGCAAGAGCTGTCGCGCCCAGCCTAGTAGTCTGGCCAGAAGTTTTGAATTTTGTCAAAACAGGTCCCTGCAGCTCCAAAACTTGTTTTTCGACTCGTTTAACCCCCGTTAACCCAATTTCAAGGCTCTACAAGGATGTTAAAGCATAGGGGACTTGAAACATGCTTGAAAATATCACGGATGTCGGTTCGTTTGATCGTACGGTCATGTTATTCGGTTAATTACGACGAAACTCGAACAGATGCGAGAAACGATCCAAATTGCGCGAAGAATGGTATTTTTGCCTTCCTATCACTAAAATATAATATTTTAATGATTACAAAAATTTTTGGATGTCCGGATATGGTCAGAATGTAAGATATGCGCGTATATGCAAATTATGCAGTTTTTGACGGTTTAGTCCCTGATGATCAAATAAGCGTATTTTCGCTTACCGAGCCCCTCGAAACTTATTTATAAGCTATGTTAAGGATATTTAGGGTATATTTAGCTTATGATCTTGTTCCGGAGTGTATGTTGCTATACGAATAGGCAGACTTTTGCAATTTGTCGCAAATAGTCCCTGTGATCGAATAAACTTGTTTTTGACACACCAAACCCTTCAAAACTTATTTCTAAGTTATGTAAAGGTTATTTAACGTATGTTATGCTTATGTAACTATTCCTTAGTGTTTTTCGCGTTAAACTAATTACATTTACGTAACAGTTTGCGTATAAGTTTCAAGAAAGCGATTAAAAGCTTGAAATCGAACTAGAATCAAAACGTGAAATCATCAAACATAATTAAACAATTATTGAGACCAAAACACATTGTTTCATTGATTATTGACATCGTTCTACATCGTACAGTGTTTACAGAGCACAAATGTCATATATCAGTTCTTCTTTGTGGAAATACTTGATTAGTAGGTTAACATTGTGATCTTCAACCTTGAATCCTAAGATTTTTTATAGATCAATTATATTTGCCGCTTTATCAAACCTAAAAAATCTTACACCAATCATCTCCCATCAACAATAACAACCCCCTAATAAATCAGTAATCAAAGAACCTTTCATCCGGAGTCAATTCTGACATAGTAGGCATATGATAGAGAGTTTGAAATTTCAAAGATCAGCATCGAATGACTCAACTTCCACAAAGTCAAAAAAATTTTGTTCGATAAGCTAATAACACACTAAATTCCCGATGTGTACCAACCTTAATCCATTTTACTTGATCTTTGTCTTCAACCAAAAGTGCCTAAATTCATCTTGTATATTCATGACTCTACCAATTACCCAATGTCTTTCTAATTCATTCTCCCCCGCAAGGTAAGTACATCCTCGATCCACAACTTTTCCCCTCTAGGTAAGCTTTACACTCAATCAATCATCCCAATTATAACTGACATATGATAAAGGTATAATCTTCAAGTAATCGCCTAACGAATAAATCAGCTTCCTCACAAACACACCAGACAAATTCATGAACACAAGCTCGATAATAATGTAGGATCGATTTGACCGATCAAATGAGTCAATTTGAATGTGTTTACACTATTTAGATGGCGGAAACATCTAAACAGCTTAGAATCAGACAGAAGAGAGTAGAAAACAGAATAGATTCACTTTTAACACTTGTTCTCTGTTATATATTCACTTGAAAAACTGGCAGCACTTCGTTACAACTTCTCGGAATGCGTACCAACTGAGAACACAACATGCCTATTTATAGGCAACTAGATTTCGCTTCAACATGTCTCAAGCGAAATCTCATCACTTGATTTCGCTTGAGGCTTACATTAAGACCCTGAAGCGAAACCTTAACATACTAACTTAAACTTTACATTCAGACCCCTATACTTTACATACTTGACATATTTAGACCCTAGACTTATGACGTAGACTTTAGACATCATGTATCAACAAACTCCCCCTTGGATAAAGCCGGAGTCTTCAGTCTAGGTCTTCACATGGACTTGAACTTTTCTTCTCTAGGCTTAGGTTTCCTTGACAACATCTTCCTAAGCTTTTCATTATCATCAGCAACCTTAACAAGTGAAATAATTACTTTGTTTTTCTCATCATATACAGCATGCTTCCAAAAGCGTTTGATGTGTGACTTATACACCATTCTTCTATCTGTTAAAGCTTTTTGAATCGGCAATCTTCTCATGAATTCCAGAATGCTAGAGAACTCAGACAACTTTGAACTCCTTGTCACATCAAGATCACAACAAGAGTTGTGAAGAGCTTTGAATAGAATATTCGAAGGCTGCACATCAAATACCACAAAAATTCAAACACATTAGACAATTTTTATAAAATATCAAAATTTACTCATCATTTCAAGCGATATCTATGATTTCGCTTAAAACTCATCTGAGCAAATAAAAACTGTTCAAGCGAAATTAATATGTGAACATTTCCTTGAAGCGACACTAACATATCTCCTGAAGCGACACTGTTCAAACTCATCAAAAATTTTTAAACAAATGATCAAATTGATCACACAGTCCTGTACTACTATCAATTCCGAGCAACATGATGTGAATTTCATTCATTTTAACCCATCCATCTGTTCTAGATCTAAGAATAAAAATCTGTTCAAACGTCAATATCATACAGACTCAGATCTGAAACAATAAAACTAAACACAACAATCTACACATGATTCCGACAACACACATAAGTTTTGATTTGATTTTTATCAAGTTAAAACCCTAAAACTATGTGTTCTAACCCTAACCATCGCCGACACACAAAAATCAACAAAAATCGGTACAAATCAACACCATCACTTACATTCACCATGTTAGTAGTTGTGTATGCCAACTAAAAACACAAGATTTGGGTGAATTTGGGCAGAGTAACGGCAGAAAAACGAGGTCTAGATGAATTCGCTTGAAGTCTCTCTGACAGACCTTGAAGCGAAGTGTTTGAAAAAATGACTGAAGCGAAGCAATGTTGTCTTTATATACTATTGACGATTTCGCTTCAGGCAAACTTACAACATCTTGAAGCGAATTCGTTACATAAAGGTTTCGCTTGAAACAGATTTAAGCGCATTTTCTTGAAGCGAAAACCTTAAAAAAACTTGTTTTACTTTTTTTTATTTTTCAGATTTTAATGTCACACCCAGTTAACCAAGTCCAAGCTAATGACCTTGGTCAACTGACAAGTCTGCCAAGTCCAACTCAATTACCTTGGCTAACCAAACAATGAAGATATCAAATTTCTTAAAAAATAAGTTCAAATTAATGAACTTTCGAATCATTTTGATCTTTCAATCTCATTTTAATCAACAAACACTTGTACCAATCATTATACTGCATCACAAGCTTACCCAATCCTCATCAATCTCAGACATGATCTGCACAAGACTTTGAACTTTCGATTCCCAATATCAGTTGTCGAAAATAAAATGAAAAATTAAAATCTTTTTGGATTTTAAACTGAATAAGCTGTAACTATGTACACACAATCTTTTTGTGAGCGTGTTAAGGGATCATATCAGCTGCCAACAAGATACAAGTACCGTTAAGCTGAGTTACATTACCAATATTAAACAATTTGCATTGATTTCCGATATACTGATCCACTTTAAATCTTCACACATTTCTCAATCTGTTCAGGATACGAATTTAATGTCTTAAGACTTAAACTTTTATATGTGTCCCACCTCAGAATATACTCCCGTATCCAGATCCCAATATTCAGTCTTACAGGAAAGATTTAACACAAATGATATCTGTAAGGGGTTAATAATTTATGAAGAATCATGAGAGCTCAGGTCAGAACTACCGTTCAGCAGAGAGATCATGACTCGACTTTTGGTGTGTCCCCTTTTAGAGGATCTTTTTTACAACAGCATTTCTAAGCAATTTTATTGTCTTATCATATATGCTGAGGGTGATGCTATATTTCAAGCATTTGCGAAAAGTATTATTCGAGGACTAGGTCAGAACCACCGTTCAGCAGAAGTCCTGGAATAATACCCCAGAGATCATTGAGTAAACAATCCTAGTATATCAGAATATGAAACCTTTCAAACGAGATTTCAGGGGTTACCTATATATCCTGGAGGTGTTCCCCACGTAAAAGCAAGTAATTTTTATGTTTATATCCCGAACATTTTTACTGAATGTGTAAAGACCTATCGGAACATCATCTACAAGACTGCTTAACACATTTATACTTTACATTTCTTTAGCGTACTGCACCCGTTTAGCTGATGTACTATCATTTCCCTTTTATACACAAACTCATTTTTACTTTTTCAAATGTTTTTGGTTTTTATAGATTTTATCATGTTTTTGTATTTTTCTGCAAACTTTCTCCCCCTAAAAATAAAAACATATTTTTGTGTTTTTGTTTTTATCGAAAAGCAGAAAATAAACTGTACAAACAAAATTGACAACACGACAAAAGTTCACGTCAGATCGCCGTCCAATTCGGCATCACATTCAACAACCCTCCCAGATTGCAGATTTTTCATTCCATTCAATTTTAAAAGATAATAAAACCTCTTTTTATCAAATGGTTTGGTATAGAAATCCGCTTTCTGTTCATCGGTGTGCACATATTCAATCCGAATTAATTTTTTCTCGTTACAATCTCGAATAAAATGGTGACGGATTTCAATGTGTTTTGTTTTTTAATGGTGAACCGGATTTTTAGTAATATTAATGGCTGCTTCATTGTCCACGAAAATTGGAGTATCTAAGAATTGCAAACCAAAGTCACGCATTTGCTGTTGGATCCAAAGGATCTGCGAACAACAGCTGGAAGCTGAAACGTATTCAGCTTCACAAGTGGAAAGGGCTACAGTGGTTTGTTTCTTACACTGCCAGGTAACAAGTCGAGTTCCTAAGAACTGACACCCGGCAGTGGTGGACTTTGCGTTCTGTTTGCAGCTTCCAAAATCTGAATCATCGAAACCGGATAAAGTAAAGTCACCTAATCTAGGATACCACAAACCGATGTTTGGGCAGCCTTTCAAATACCGTAGTATTCGTTTCACGATTGTCAGGTGTGACTGCTTCGGATTCGACTGATATCTGGCACATAAGCATGTCGGATACATGATGTCCGGACGAGAAGCTGTGAGATACATCAAGGAACCAATTATTGATCGGTACAATGTTTCATCCATCTTCACTCCATTCTCATCAGGACAAATCCCATGATTTTGTGCAAGGGGAGTGGATGCTGAACTGCAATTTGCCATATCAAACTTTTCTAGCACATCTTTCACATACTTTGACTGATGAATGAAGATTCCATCGGGCATTTGTTCTACCTGCAACCCGAGGAAAAACTTCATTTCGCCCATTGAGCTCATTTCAAACTTTTTCTTCATCACTAGCTCAAACTCTTTGCACATATCGTCGTTGGTGGATCCAAAGATGATATCGTCCACGTAAATCTGCACAATCAACAAATGGTTTTCTTTTTCTTTAATAAACAAAGTGCTATCTACTGTACCTCTTGTGAACCCGTTGTCCAACAAGTATGTCGAGAGCGTTTCATACCAGGCTCTCGGGGCCTGGTGAAGTCCGTATAACGCCTTGTCCAGTAGAAACACCTTGTTTTTGTGCTGTGGGTCTGTGAAACCTGGCGGTTGCCCCACATACACTTCCTCTTTGATAGTTCCATAGAGAAAAGCAGATTTCACGTCAAGTTGATATACTTTAAAGTTCTTCCATGATGCAAAGGTCAGAAAAATCCGAATTGCCTCTAGCCTTGCAACTGGTGCATAGACTTCATCGTAATCAATTCCTTCTTGTTGACTGAATCCTTGTACTACCAGTCTTGCTTTGTTTCTCACCACGACTCCTCTATCATCTCGTTTACATTTGAAAACCCACTTTGTCTTGATTAACTTTTGATTTGGTGGAAGATCAACAAGCTCCCAGACACCCAGCTTTTGAAACTGTTGTAGCTCCTCCTGCATTGCATTAACCCAACTCTCCTCGGTCAATGCTTCTTTGTATGTCTTGGGCTCTATCTGCGAGATAAAACATTTTAAAGAAACTTCTTTCTGCATGTCAGCAATAGATGAATAAAAACAAGTAAGAGCTTGATCTATTTGATGTCGAGTTTTAACACCACTTTGCAAGTCGCCAATGATCTGTTCTGAGGGATGATAGGATAACGTTCGTGGCATTGCACTGTCAGGCACTACAACTTCCGATTCCAGATTTGAAATTTCAAGATCAACGATTTGGTCAACAGTCTCTTCTGTTGTCTCATTTGGTTCCTCGTCAAAGGTAGGAGCGGGTTCCTCCTCTGAGTCGTCAGAAACGTCAAATGACGGAGCTGGTTCCTCTGGTTCCTCTGGTGGTATATGAACAGTTCCACTTGGTCCGGCTTCATCATCATGAGTACCCACAGTGGGCGTAGGAACATCTAGCGGTCTAGATTCTGGCTCTGACAAATGACTTTGTTGATACAAATACATGAGAGCGACTTCCTCCTCACTCGGCTCGGATGGCATATGAAATGATTCCCAGAGTTTATCGTAGTCAAATAGGAATCTTTGTCCGGGAAGTTGTGGTGACGGAGTATGCTTCTGACAATCCACATGAAGCACCTGAATCACCTTGCTCAGACATGGTACGAACACCCTTTTTAGTGGGCTGGCGTAACCTACAAAGAAACCTTCATTTGATTTTGCTCCAAACTTTCCGTCTTCATCAATGAACGTACACGGTGATCCAAAAGGTTCCAAGAACTCAAGATTCGGCTTGTAACGATGCAGCAACTCAAAACATGTCTTTCCATACTTCTTGACAGTAAGAACTCTGTTCAGTGTATAGCACGCTGCAGATACTGCTTCACTCCAGAAGAAAATAGGTAGTTTGGAATCTGCTAACATTGTACGTGCTGTCTCGATTAGGGTTCTATTCTTTCTTTCAGCTATGCCGTTTTGCTGTGGAGTATACGGCGCACTGAATTCATGAAGAATTCCCTTTTCATTGCAGAACTCGTACATTCTGTTGTTTTTAAATTCAGTTCCATTGTCGCTTCTAATTCTCCGGATAGGCAGTTTGTATACTGTTTCCATCTTTTTGAAAAGTATCATCAAAGACTCAAATGTTTGATCTTTCCGTTCTAAGCATACAACCCAAGAAAATCTTGAAAAATCATCTGTAACCACCAAGCAGTACAAATCCCGACTGATACTCTTAACATTGACAGGCCCGAAGAGATCCATGTGCAATCTTTCAAGAGGTAACCTGACCGAATTCATGACCTTCAAAGGATGTGACTTTCGAACCTGCTTACCTTTCTTGCATGCAATACAATCATCATTTAAATGAAAATTTTTAAAGTTCACACCTTCAACTAAATCATTATGAACCAAAAAATTCATTTTGCGAACATGAATGTGGCCCATCTTACGATGCCACATGATTGAATCTTTTTCTGTTGCTTTGTTTTTAGACACAAAACATTGTTTCTGATGAGATGTTGGCGTTGCTGTGCTCATATCAAGATAATAAAGATCATACTCACGTGGAGCACGCAACAACACCATCTCATCAGGGATTTTAAACCCTGGTTTCAAAACCACACATTCAGTTTTTGTAAAATGTACACTGAAATCTTTATCACAAATCTGTGAAATACTGAGTAGATTGTTAGTCAACTCCACTATGTAGTTTACTTTGTCAAAAGATATTACGCCATTTGTCAAAGTTCCTTGACCAACAATTCTTCCACCTTGACTCCCAGCAAACCCTACATGACCTCCATTGTAGGACCGGTTTTGACACCGTTCGATTGCGTAACGACACGTTCGACGTGCGGAAACCGTGAACGTGCGTGACCGAACACACGAGAACGTACTAGAACCTTGATTCTATTGAAAAACGACTTTTACAACCACTTGAGAGAGGTTTCTCTCTTTAGACTTTCTCTCTCTACAAGATTTTTTCCAATGTCACAAAAATGAGCAAAAGTCCTTTACATAACACTAACACTCCCTATTTATAGGTCAAGGCAACTTTAATGAAACTTCATTAATTACAAGTTTGCCACCTTGCCTTTTTCACTAAATATTAGACATTTACGACTCGGTTTCTTCAATTCTTCACTACAGTTCAGATTGACGAAGGCGATAGACAAAATATGCATCAACAATCTCCCCCTTGGATATTGCCGAAGTCAATCCTTAGACAAACTTGTAGTGACTTGTATTTCTCTCTCTCTTGATTCTTCTTTACTTCAGCAAACACAGACTTCCTCTTGCTTGAACAGAATCCCGGTGGATCTGTTTTCAGCCTTAGCTCCCCCTTTCGGTAGTCTCTTCAGGCTCCCCCTTTCGTCAAGCTTCCGTGCTTTTGGGATCGACACCTGGCTTTCCGTATTTTCTGGCTCCCCCTTTCGTCAAGCTTCCGTGCTTTTGGGATCGACGCCTTGCTTTCCGTAGCCAAAGAATCAAAAACCTACACATCTCAACCTCTTGTAAGACAATCATATAACACACAATATTGTGATTCAAGTTAATGAATCATCTAAACATTTGAGGATTATCTTTCAACTTCTCATCATCTTAACCAAACCAATTGTTCATCTTGTTTAGCCTTTGAGATTTTGAATATCAACTTTTCAACATCAGTTGTCGAAAATCTTTTTGGATTTTTCAAAAATTAGGCTAAAACACAATAAAATCTTTTTGGATTTTGATAAAAGAGAAATGTAATGCAGAAATGAAATATGTACAAACATATTTTTGTGAGCTTGTGTAAGAGGATCATATCAGTTTATGAGACACATCACAAGCACCGTTAAGCTTTTAATCGTTTTAAGTTCTAAACGATTCACATTGATTGACAATATAATTGTCCTCTTAAGCTCAATCTAAAAACTTTCGACATGCTTACCGATACGTTAAGGTATATTAAGATAGCACTAAATTCTTATGGACCCCACGATCTCAGCATATCCCCTCATCATGCAATACACTAACTCAAGTAATGCCTTTAAACTTTCATCAACTGTGATATGTGCGAAAATAAAGCAGAATGTTTAAACATTAACAATCAGGTCGATACTTCCGTATACGCAGAGAAAGTCCAATGTTTAAACAAAATAAGAAAAATAAAACAAGTTGAAGTTGTTTAGGCTTTAACCACCAGGTCGATACTCCCGTATACGCAGAGGTGATCCAAAGCTTAAACGAAACACCAAAGAAAATAAAGCAGAACGTTTAGGCAACAACATCCAGGTCGATACTCACGTATACGCAGAGGATGTCCGATGCTTAAACAAAATAAAGAAATCAAACAAGTTTAAATATTTGCAAAATAAAATGCACAATCACAGCGACTTTTCAGCAAAGTTGTGAAAGTTCACAAACTTAACCAGTTTTATGTCTTACGAAAATCAGCGATTACCGAGTAGGCACACAATCAAGAAGGACAAAACTAAGTACTATGCTTTTGACCATGTTTCCCACTAGAACTAGGCTTTTTCATTTAGGTTTGTATCGTTATCGCAAATCTACTAGTCTAGATGAGCCTATCGTCACATCTTTAGTGAGACCGTTTATCACATTTTAACTTTCCATTTCCTTAGCATGCTGTGATAGTCCACTGATTTACTATCATTTCCTCTTGTTCTCAACAAAACTCATTTTGAATTTTTTAATGTTTTTGACTTTTCAAATTTTCTAATTTTTTTTAAAATTTTTACTCCCCCTAAAATCAAAATATGTTTCAATTTTGATTTTCCGGAAAATTTGAAAAAACAAGCTGTACAAGAAACGTGACAACATGATGAGAATTGCTTCAATTCGCCATCCACTTGGCATAAACAATCAGAACTCCCCCTAACAACAAACTGTTTTCCCATTATGATTTCAAAACACTTAAGTTTGTTTTAATCAAAATGGTTTTTCCGGAAAATTAGTTTTGTCTGCCGTTTCACAAACTTGGGGTTAATCATCATATTGATTTCAACTTCTTGTAGGTTTATCACAAACACAGTTACCACGTGTAAGATAGTTAAATCAAGTACAACTCAATGTCCTTAATTAACCACTTGTAAGGCGAAAAATCACCAGAGTGAAATTTCTCAAGAAATGTGCCGATTCCTACTCCCCAATTACCAACCTGGGAGTTCCGGCAAGTCAGGTTTTTCATTTAAACAGATTCACCCAAGCCTGACGGTCCTTGGGTGATTTAGAATTCTTGTTCAACAATGGTGGATAGTTTACATCATCCATTGTTAAACCTGAATTCTCCATTTTTACCTCAACACATGGCTCTTCTGGTTTTACCATACCAGAATCATTGCCTGAATGTGGCTTGTCTGACTTTGAAGAGCCAGATTCATCGCCGACATGTGGCTCCTTTGTTTCCAAAGAAACAGATTCATCGCCACAAACTTTCTTCTCCTCTTTTCCCTCTTTCGTCCTCAGATTTGTATCTGATGAATGCGTTTTGCTTGATTTACCATTCTTTAGCGAGCAAGACGATTTACCAGAACTTTTATCTGTTTTACCAGTTGTATCCGAGGACAAAATCCTTTCGAGATACTCTCTCGCTTTCTTCCTTTTCTTTCTCAGTCGGTCTTTCTGCCCTTGTGAAAGCTTCACTTTCTGTTCTTTCACTTTCTGTTCTGAAACTTTCAGTTCCTTGGGCTTTTCTTTGACTTTGACTGATTCTATCACCTTTTTCTGAGATGCAGCCCTCGATCTTTCAGTTGATCTCATTGGGCAATCTCTTGCAATGTGTCCTTTGATTTGGCAGTTATAGCATCTCCTCGTCTCAAACCACTGATTCTGGCAGTTAACAGCAATGTGTCCTTGACTACCACAAGAGTAACACACTCTGTTATCGTACCATTCACCACCTTCACACCAAACACTCAGATCATAGCATTGTCTGGCTTTGTGGTAATCATCACTCCTCCTGAAAGCTGGATTTGGCTTTGAAGCACTGTGGTCAAACCTGCACCACATATCACCAACTTTTTGTGAGTTTAAATTTTCAACTTTTTGTGGTTTTTTATAACGATTGGATGACTGAACTGATGAGTTTTTAATCTGGTTTTGAACATTTTCTGATTTTTTAACTTTTTGTTTCTGTTCCACTTTCTTCTTCAAAGGTTTTTGCATAGAGCATTCACCCTTTTCAGTCGATTGCAGAACAGTTCCTTGGAATTTTTTCTCAATTTTTTCATTTTCATCATCAGTTTTCTCATCACAATCTGAATTGATCGGTTCTGGACACACATAAGGTGCAGAAATCACAAAACCTTTCAACTTACTTTCTAACTCAGCAATTTTAATCCGATCACTTTTAGCTTCTTTTTCAAGCTGAATGATTTTAGCAAGATGAGAATTAATTTCAATTTGTTTTTCAAGATTATCTTTACCAAAAATATCTCTCTCATCTTCTAGAATCTTGATTTGATTTTGAAAGTCTTTTTCAATTTTCAAATTTTCATTTTCAAAATCTTTTTCCTTTTCTTTCAAAACTTTGTTTTCCAATGTCAAACTGTTCATGTCATTTAACAGTTTGTCATTTTCAACTTTCAGCTTTTCACAATTCACTTGCAACTCCAGAATCTGTTCATCATCAGATTTCTTCTCAACCTTCAAAGCTGAAATTTCATCAACTAGCTTCTCTATCATTTGATCATTTTCTTCAGATTTCGTATTTCTAATCTTTTGGGCCTCAAGTTCTTGAACTTCGATTTTCTCGATAAAGATACTCAAAGTCACGTCTAAATATCTCTCTTTCAAATCTAACAAATACGTTCTCCATATATCACCCGGTAAAACCTTTACCAACTTGTCAATCCATTCCTCATTAGTTTTGGTTATCTTCAATCTTCCCATTTCCAAAACTAGATGGCAGTATCTTTCAATCAATTCTTTTGTAGACTCTCCCTTGATACCTGTAAAATTATCAAATTTGTTATGTGCAATATCTGCTAGACTCTGAACACCATACGACTCACAATCCATGTTTCAGTGACAACAATCCGGTAACAAAAGATCACGTGAAGAATTCTTTTGAAAATATATCCGAAACTTGACAAATTACTTTAAACACAAACAAGTAGAACTAATTAGAATTAGGTGGCGACTAGTTTGAATTGCCACTCGATTTGTTGCACTTTAATCTTGAACACCTTTGAATCAAATTGGGATTCAATAAGAGATCTAAACAAAAATCAACTTTCTGTCTTATGTACAACATTGGTAAAACAAACCCACTATATCACAATCACATAAACCGATAAACTAACATCATGTGATATCAGATTCGATTTACAACACCTCAAATCAAACTATATGATTGGACCAAATACATCACTCAGCCGACACCATATTTTAATTTGTTTTTATCTCACCTGCATCTTGGTTCTCTCGAATGTATTTAATGACCGACACTTTTCATTGAACCTTTCAATTTCGATTAGTGTGATCTAATGCAAAGTGGTCAACTACTTTAATAATCAGAACAGTCACATGTAAAAAACTGACAAGAGAAATATATTCACATGCACACTTCAATTTCAAATAAATGTCTTGTTCGGTAAATCCACATCATCACATGTAAATTGATGTTATCAAGATAAATGCATTCAGAATTCTCGTGATAAACCACTTCCCAATATACTGACAACCACGTTTTTGATGTATCACACAGATTAGAACTTTTTCAAACTGTTTTCAAGCAAACACAGACAACATTCAAGCAGTTGTCTTTTCAAGTGATATCAGTCTCGTCAATTCAAGCGAAATCGTGTGTTTCGTTTCAAGCAACCTCTATTTTTCAAGCGAAATCAATTAGTTCGCTTCAAACACTCACTAATTTCAAGCGGAATGTTAGATTTCGCTTCAAAAATTCATTATCTTCAAGCGAAATCAAGAATTTTTAAGTGAAATCTGATTAATTCAAGCGAGACCTGTGCAAATGGTGAGATTTCAAGCGAAATCTCGCTGATTTCCAGAAAATCGGACACAAAAAATCGAATTACTCCAAAACGGCTTGGAGTTTTGATTTGAAACTTGGTAGGGTTTTAAAACATGTATTTTCGCACACTATACTAAAAAATTATCCGATTCAGACCAGTAAAACCCGTTCAATTTGACGAAAAACCGTCAAAAAGGTGAAAAAGTAGTAGAAAATGAAGAATTTGATGAAAATCGGATCTGAATTCGCTTAATTCTGGTACGAATTTATGTATTTGGTCAGCGCAATCGAGCTCCTAGCTCTGATACCACTTGTAGGATTGATTTGACCGATCAAATGAGTCAATTTGAATGTGTTTACACTATTTAGATGGCGGAAACATCTAAACAGCTTAGAATCAGACAGAAGAGAGTAGAAAACATAATAGATTCACTTTTAACACTTGTTCTCTGTTATATATTCACTTGAAAAACTGGCAGCACTTCGTTACAACTTCTCGGAATGCGTACCAACTGAGAACACAACATGCCTATTTATAGGCAACTAGATTTTGCTTCAACATGTCTCAAGCGAAATCTCATCACTTGATTTCGCTTGAGGCTTACATTAAGACCCTGAAGCGAAACCTTAACATACTAACTTAAACTTTACATTCAGACCCCTATACTTTACATACTTGACATATTTAGACCCTAGACTTATGACGTAGACTTTAGACATCATGTATCAACAAATAATCATCATGTAACCAATAGTGTTCAACTGAATTATTAACTCTACCTAATTCACCATCATCCGTAATGAGAAACCAAATTAGACTTTCGAAATAAGAAACCCAACTTAGGAAATCTTTCTAATTTATCATTTCCAGCATCCCAAATGAGAAATCAAACCAAACTATAACATGATCCTGATAATTTTAACTTTCAAGAAACGTTTTGAAAGAATTTGGAAAATTTTCTAGGAAAACTAATTTCTTGAAAATTTATCTCCTCCTCTTCTTTGTAAAGTTTTCTAAAACCAACAAATCTCTCCCTTTTCTCATCATAGCAATATTCCTTTTCAATGATTGAACTTTACACTTGAATCAACTCAAAAGCCAACTAGAAATCCCAGCTCAAGAAAAGTTTTCAACATAGTCCCAATCTATCACAAAACTCTCACTAGTATGAACCAAATGCTTCAAGTAATCCTCCCCTTTAGTAATGATGTACCACCGGGATACTTGTAACCTATGGAAAGTTGAGAAAACCCCAAATAGTTTGATTCAAATTCTGAAAGTCTGAAACAAACATGGTCCGTTATTAACGAAAAAAATCCAAAAAAAGTATCCCCAAATTTTCCCACAATAGTTCTCTCCTTATTAGGAATATCCACGAAACGTTTTGTTGAAAAAAAAAATCAAAAACAATTGAACAAATAACTGTACTATGAGTTATTATTATTATTATTATTATTATTATTTTAACCATCAATAAGTACGTCTGATGTGCTTGGTCAGTACTTGATTGATCGCTTGATAAATTGTGTTTTGAATGAATGGGTTGCTTGGGACAATCAACGGTTAAGCGTGGGGATGTGACGGGTAGTCTGTAGGACGACCCTTAAGTGTTATAAAATGGTATTTTAATCCTACATTTAATCGAGTAATTGTCTAGAATTAGATAACTACGGTTGTTTGTGTTTCAGGTACAAATGGAGCTTAAAATGGAAGAAATACGAAGAATAAATGAAAAAAATAAATTATTGGAATTGAAGAATTAAGATGATAGCATTATAGAGGATGAAATTACGAGAATGTGGGCGACAACGGTGAAGAAAACGGAGTTGAAACGAAAAAGTTATGCTGAAAACAAAATTTCATGCTGAAGCCCACCGTAGCCTACGGTGGGGGGCGTAGCTTACGGCGCCGACTGGCAATTTTTGACCACCGTAGCCCAGTTTCGACCCACCGTAGCACTTTTATGACCGCCGTAGCCTACGGTGGGTGCCGTAGATTACGGCGCTGACCTGCATAATTGTGTAACTCCCACCTTTTAATTCGGTTTTATGATGCCCTTTCAAGTCCAATCATTCCCATTCGGTTACACAACAGTCTAGAGGCGATTTTGGGTGTTCTAGCTTGGTTTTGAACATTTCTAAATAATTGTTTTGGTATTTTTTATTCATATGAACATGGATATGTGTATGATGATGATTTCCCAAGACATGAGTGGCTAATTTCGTTAGGGGTCATCTCGAATGTAAGGTTTTCTTGTGACAATTATGTTTTTGTTCTTGAATTCTGGAATAATAGACTTTGCATGTGTTGTTTAGTTTATTATGGTGCTTGATTGATAGTTTGTGAATTGTTAATGCGTGTTTGCTTATAATTCTAAACCATACGTTCTTGGTGCCGTTGGCAATCGAGATATCATGGGAGGGATTAGGGGTTAGATATATGTTAATTGATTATCGGGTAATAACCTCGTGTTCTAGGAATCCGAGTACTTAGTTCCCTTTCATCACAAACAATTGATCTTGCATGAGCTATGTCTATGTAGTTCTTTCTAGTTGAACATAAACATTGGTTATCACTTAAAACCTGAACCTCAAGATGATCACTATTCTCTTATTCTGTTTACAAACCAAATCCTTCTTTTGCAATTAAATTAGTTAATTTTAGTTTTCAAAACAAAACAACCAAATCTCTAAATATACTTTTGCAGTTTAGTTTACTTTAGTCAATTTGGACATACTTTAGATAACACACATTCCACAAACTCCCTGTGTTCGATACCCACTTACCGCTATCTATTAGTTGTATTTAGTTTCAATTTGATTGAGACTTCGACCTCACGTCAAGGTCATAGTAAGCTTGAACCAGGTCCTTGCAGGATCTTTACACTGAACAAGGCAAGAACCTTACCAAACCATTCCCCTAACCCCCGACCAGGTAGTCAACATGCTTTTATATAGACCGTAAAAACATGAATGATGCAATCTTTTACTTTATATAGACAGTAAAGTAACCTCAAGACACCACAGAAAAATGATAGGAAGAATTCACCTTCAACATAAAACCAAATAAAAAGTCCCGAAAGATTAAAAATCAAAAGTAATACATAAAATACTGATGTAAGAGGCTTAACCAAACATGGCCTTTGATTGGCAAGAACCCTTACAATCAATCTTGGATCCCGAGACTACTACACACTCTAAAGATGGATGATGGATGATGGTGGTGGGTATTGGTGTTGTAGTGGTGGTGGAGTGGTGGCAAAGTAGGAGAGTAGGGTTTGCCAAGGGATGCCTTTGAAGTGAGCGAAGCACCCCTATTTATAGCCTGCACAGTACTCTGGCCACAGCCCCGTGTCTAGCGGGTACGCCCCGTGGCCAGACTTTTCTCTTCCTTCGTTAAATACAAGTGTCAGCAGAGGGCCGCACATAGCCCCGTGTCCCCTGGGCACGGCTCCGTGGTCAACTTCGTATCTGTACTATCAAGATTTGGCAAGATTCTGCATATCCTTGCGTTGACCACGCCCCGTGCTGAGCTGGGCACACCCCCATGGTGGGCGTGGAAGCTTCTACAGGTTTGTCTTTTGTGCAGGACCCTGGCCACACCTCGTGTTCAGCTGGGCACGTCCCCATGGTCAGTCTTCTGATTCCTTGTTTTTACTTTGGGGATGCTGCCGAGGGGTCGGGCATGTCACGTTTATTCCTTTTCTTTGTATTGATGTTGGTTTTGGTTGCTTATTTGCCCCTTTCGTTCGTTTAAGCTCATTTGGTCCTGTAAATTCAAAAGAAAGACAAAAACACACTTTTTTCAACATTAGTACTAAAAAAGGGTTAGTTTTTGCATACATCAAATACCCCCACACTTGAATCTTTGCTTGTCCTCAAGCAAAACTCTTTAATATGTGGCTTACACACCCAAATGGAACAGGTAGAGGAGAAGTTTTTGGGCTCATCTTGAGTGTCGGGAATCCAAGATCTTTTATTGAGTTTTATTTTTATTTTATTTACAATCCTATTCGTCATGATTTATTTAGAACATTTTATAAGAAAGATTACTTATTTGGGCATAACATGCCTCTTTAAAATTCCATTTATATGCAAGTTCACATACCTCATGGAAGATCACTCAACACTCGACCGAAGATGTATTTTTGTGAAACACTAGAGACCGGTATGAAACTTACTTCTACCATATGCTTGCCAAGCGATCTATCCTCCTCCTTTTTAACTATAAACCATCGTAAATATCAAGAGGACTTTGGGGAAGGGTTAGGCTTGGGCTAAGGGTAGGTGGTTTTGGTTAGTGGTTAGTAAAAATGGCGAAAAGCGTAAAAAGCGTCGGTCGTCGTAAAATTGTTTTTGTTTTTGTTACTTTTATTCAAACTAAGCACATTCAAACAAGATTTCTTTGAGGAACTTGTTTGTTTATTGCAGGACTTTCAATTTTTTTGAAAAGAAAAAGGTTTTGGTGGGTAAAGGGTGTTTGTTTTGTGGGTTTTGAAATGAAAATGTTTAGGCTCAAAGGGGTTAACTAGGGGGATTTTGGGTAGGTGATAAAAAAATGGAAAATAATGGCATTGAAAGGAAAATGGGTTAGTCCTAATGCCTCTATCATTTACTTACTTGGGTTCAAGTTGCTAAGGACCGAGAATGTATCGTCGTGGCAAGTTCTAGAGTCGTAAGAACCAAGTGGCTATTCACACAAGAAACGTAAAATGAGCATTTAGTTTAAAGACATATGCTTGTATGCTCAATAAAGGCTCAAAACTCAGTTGTTGTGGGAATGGGTTTATAATGTGATCAAGTGTATATAATCAAATTTTAATTTGATTTGTCATGCCTTTTCATAATTTTCTTATTTGGTTTCTTTTTATCACGACGCTATCGGTTGTAAATTTGTAAAAATATAACCTTTTTAGAACTTGTTATTCCCAAATTAAACCAAGACAAGTAAAAACGAAAATTTTTGAAAAAAAAAATTGGGGTGATTAGCGGTTCCAATAGAGTTTTGTATAAGGCTTGTTATTAGGACTGGAAAGATTCAAGGTTTTAGAATCCCCCCCCCCCCCCACACACACTTAAATTACACATTGTCCTCAATGTGTCCCAAAAATAAGTTTTTAGGTTGATTGAATGTGTAAAAAGGTGTTGAAAAACAAGATTTGGTGTTACTGGGCATCTGGCCACGGCCTCGTGCTGGCTGAGCACGACCCCGTTGTAACACCCTGCATTTTGATGCTAACCTATCGATATCAAGTCTTCCCATACTTACTATCTGTTAATGCTTTTACTCTTGTATCTTATCATCAAATCTTCTGTGACTCGAGACGACCGATCATAATGAGAAATAATACTGTTTGAATCTTGATTTTGTTAAACTACGTGAAACTTTTACTCTATATGATGCTTTATATGAACAACATGAATCTTGACTATTGTGATGCTTGACTCTTGTGATGCTTTGAATCTTGACTCTGGTGATGCTAGAAAACTTGACACTTGTTATGCTTTGATACCTAATGAACGTGGAACTAGCTTAAAAGCAAAATTGAAACACAAAAACTTCTTGTGATACTTATGTTGTTTGAACACCTAAGTGTAAAAACACTACATACAACGGTTACTCCCAATAATACGCAACGCTTAACCTAGCTCGCAAAACGAACCAAAGTCAGAAAACTAGCAAACGAGAGTCGGCTATCCGAATGGACATCCGATCGGATGACCATCCGCTTGGATGACCATCCGACCGGATGGCCATCAGACCGGAACGCCATCCGACCACAGTCATTCAACTAGCCCTGTCCCTATCATCTATAAATAGGACACTTGACCCTTCATTCTCACCTTTCACTCTGCCATTTGACCACACGCTCTCAAGTCACTCTCAGTCACTTTAATCGCGATTCAAGGCAATTTCGTAAGTATTTCCCCTCAACTCTTGTACAACGTTCATCTTTAATCGCTTCTACACCATATTATTCATCAAAATCACACGAACACTTCAATTTTTTTCTCAAAAACCAACTGATTTGGACCACTTGAAGGTGAAATCCACTCGATTGCTGATGCAAACCGTTGTGGAGCACCTTTTAACCAAGATCGGCTCCAGATCTAAAGGATTTTCACAACTTTTATACAAAATCTAAGGGGTTATCACACTTTTAGACCAGATTCGATGGAGTTTCATATGTTTTTGGCTCAGATCTGATGAACTTCACATTTTGCAACTGATTTCTGAACTTTTCCTCATTTTTTATACAAAACCTTGGTAAAATCGGTCTCAAATAGACTCATGACTCATTCCTTAGTTGAGAGTCGGCTTAAAAACCGATTTCCACAGGAAAAACGACCAATTTACGTGCCCAGACATGAAATTCCATCAAGAACAGCTTGTTGGTTCGAACGGGGTGATACCCATCTGATCGAGGTAGCTGGGTTTTGTGTGTTTCCGTTGTTTGACATGTTGTCACGCCGTCTCCGTTAACTCAAGACTTAGAAAACTTTTTCGAAACTTCACCCAGTGACCATCTGTTCGAATGGTCATCCGATCGGATGACCATCCGTCCAGATGATTTAATTATGATAACAATTGCTATTTTGTTTTTACAGGACACTATGATTAAAAAACTTAAACAGTTCACAGACACCTACACGCTATTCGAATGTCTATCCGTTCGAATGGTAATCCGTCCGGATGGCCATCCATCGTCAGACACTATTGACTTGATTTTTGCACTATTCGACACTCCATTCCCGACCGGGTCAGCACTTAGAGGACTTATGCTATGTTCCCCGCACGCAGGCTGATCCAGCACTCCCTTCGATCCAATTAGGCAGTGTTTGGTTCTAAGCACCCACTGTGAGTATACTCGATCCCTTTTTGTTTTAAACACTTTTGGGATGCAACATGTATTCTATATGAAAACACGTGACACTTGAAACTTGTTTTGAAACTTACTATGTCCGATATGAAACATGAAAACATAATATTTGTGATACTTGAGACTTTTATGCTATGTGAACGTTTGATTCATATGTGTAGCTTGCCTAAACAATTATAGCGCTATAGGGGTAACACACCGCTCTTTGAGTCTTGGGGAGTATTATTAAGTTTTTGATTCTTTTGCCTCCTCTTCGATGTGTCGAAGAGGGAAAGGCACATTAATGCGTTGGAGACTTGGATAATCGTATTAACCACGTTAACTATCATGCTGAAACTTGTGATATGTTGTTCATGTTGGATATGAGTTTTAAACGTTTAAACTATTATGCTATGTATTCAAACTTGTACACTCGCCAACATTTTTGTTGATTTTATTTTAATACATGTTGCAGGTTGATAGGCAAAGGAAAAAAGAAATCAAGCTAGGATTACCTTAGAAACTCATCTTAGAAAGACAATATTTGAAACTTGTTAAATGTTGATGATACTTAGATACTCTTTTGATCATGTTTTGGGTTGTATGACAATTTAAGTTTGTTTATGAATTTTGACTAATCTAAATCGAAACAAGTAGTGTTATGGATTCTCTCGAGCAATCTAATTCGCTTAGTGCCACGCCTCGATGTTTCCGCCATCGGTTGGGGCGTGACACCTGTGGTCAGAGTGCCAGTAACACAAACTTACAGAAACTTGGCCACGGGGCGTGCCTGGTGGCTATGACCTCGTGGTGAGCAGAGACAAAACAACAGTTTAGGGATGTGGGCATGGGGGCGTGGTCACTGACCACGGCCCCGTGGTGGCAATGTTGCAATTGATGATTACAGGTTTTGGCTTTTGGTTCGGGTTTCCAGGCTTATGTAGCACTAATGCTTAGTGCATCCAAGCTTCCTGGGCTGTTTTACTAAACACTACACCATAAATAACATAACAAACATCATAATTTACTAAAGTTCATCATCCGTCATCACACACATAAAAAGAAAATAAAATGCAGAAAATAAAATTTGTCTAGGAAAGTAAATTGTTCAAACCATGGCACGCAGGCCAGAAATTGTTCGTGAGTTAGAAAAGATTGAACTGGGTTACTGCATCCGTCATCACACCACACCACCTCCAATGCCTTCGCTCAGTCCATACCCTTGTCCTCATCGTCTTCCTCTCCTAGGTACACCATATGCCCCTGGATGTAGGTGATGTCATCTTGCATAACGGAGATGTTGCTGGCCATATTGTATGTGTTGCGGGTGCAAAGTAAGTGTTCCTATAAAAGATCATGTAAGCTTTGAAAATTAGGAAAACCACCCCCTTGAGAGGAGGAGCCCGCTTGGTAGCCTTGATACTGAAGAGGAGGACGGGTTGGGTCGGCGTGTAGGACGAGGGCTTCCTCCGGGTTCCAAACGTGTCCTTGAGTGGTTTGGAAGCGGACCGTCCCGTCTCCCATCTCATGGATGATTCCCATTGAGCGACATTGGGTGATATCTATCTTCCCCGACCATGGACCCTTACGGAACGATTTTGGCATGCATTGAACATAGGTCTTGAAGAGGCGGTAGATCCATCCCCCAAAGAAGATTGGTGTCGGGGAGGAAGCCAACTGGTTCAGATGCATGTTCCTTAGGAGTAGGTGGGTGACATCGAGAGGAACGCGGTTTTGGATGCAATACAAGACCGTAAGATCACGTAAGTTGACAACACCCGTGCTACCACTCCTTTGACTTAGAGAGTTGCTAAGGACCTGGTGAATGTAGCGGTAGAGGGGGTCCCGCAACTGAGAGCTCTTTGTGACACTTAGATCATATGCACCATCTCCGATTTGAGCCCATTTCATATGGCGCATGTTGTTTGGGAGTTCACAAAGATCACCCGTGTTCTCCTCTTCACCGGGCTCTTCCTCGATGAAAAGTCCCACATTCACTCCAAACTGTGCGATGGAAATTGAAAGCACCTTTCCTGCACATCTGAATTGAAGCCCTTCTTCGTCAAATGGCTTGGCTTTTGCTTTGAATGCGAAAGAACTGTAAACTCCATGCTATACTCATGAACCGCATGCAGTCTTGTGCCGAGGGCCACCCTTAGTGGTCCCGTAACTAGCGTGTGGTAGCGGTCTAGTTGCCCCACAACTTCCAAGGTATCGAGGCATGCTTGTTTTTGTGTTTCTTCTGGCCTTGTTTGAAGTATTTCGTAGCGGGCTTGGTAGTCCCATTCTGTCGGTTTGAACATGGTGAACATGCTGGCAATCTCTGCAAAAGAAAACACAAAACAATCGGCATGTTACGATAAATTTTCGAAAAAACTGAAAACAGGAGGCTGGACACGGCCCCGTGGCCACTGGCCACGCCTCGTGTTCAGCATATGACTTCCGGCCACGCCCCGTGGTCAGGGTTCTGTTTCCCAAAATCATCATTTTTCGAACTGGTTTCGAAAACTTGAAAATTTTTGGTTGAGTAGGGGCAGTTTTCCCCGAAAATGAAACCCCAAGTGTCGTTTTTCCAAAAACAAACCGTTTACCCCATCAATTTTAACTTTTTCGGTTAAAAAACAAGGGTTTGTGGTTCATGCTTGAAATCGGGCAAATCTACAAACAATATCAGTTGATTTACTTCCTATAACATGCAACTATACTAATACTACTAGATCTAAGCAAAAATTTGGGGTTTGGTTTGGTTTGGTTCGGTTCAAGTTCAAGAACCCTAGATTTTTCCCCAAATTTTTGATGTTAATCTACATGCAAATCGTTAAACTAACTACAAAAGATGATAGAATCATACCTTGTTGATGTTGAACGGAAGAAAAATGTAAAAAACTGCAAAGAATTGCGGAGGAACCAGAGAGTTTTCGGGGAAACTGGTCGTGGTGAAATGAGAAAATGAGAAGACAAAAGAGGTTTTATTCCCGATAGTAGCCGAACACGGCCTCGTGCCCGCTGGGCACGGCCCCATGGGTGGCTAAAACTTAATTTTTTTATATAGTGCACGTGTGAGTGACCTGTCTCCCGAAACTTGGTTTAGATATCTTACCGATTTTTTAAGCTTTCCCGAAGTCCATTACCTACAAGACATGATGTTAGTACACAAACCTTCGTTTAGTTATTCCTCGTCTGCTTGTAGCGAGATCTCTTCCTCATCATCCTCAATGAATCCTTGATAAAGATTAAGTCGTTGCCTGTTGAGTTTGAATGGAATTCCATTTCAAAACTTAATTTCAATTGCAGTGTGTGGAAAAATATGGGTGATAGAAAAAGGTCCCGACCACCTAGAACTTTAGTTTTCCTAGAAATAATCGAAGTCGTGAATTAAACAATAGAACTTGATCTCCTACTCGAAATTCATTAGATTTAATATGTTTATCATGCAAGTTTTTTTTATTCTTTCCTTATAAATTTTGGAGTTAAAGTATGCTTGATTCCTTAATTCGTCTAATTCATTTAATTGACAAAATCGATTCTTTCCAGCGGTTTCAATGTCTAAGTTTACGTTTACTAGTGCCCAGTAGGCCTTGTGTGTTATTTCTACTGGCAAATGACAACTTTTTCCATAGACAAGCTTATATGGGGTGGTACCTATTGTTGTTTTATACGCTGTTCGAAAAGCCCATAAAGCGTCGTCTAATTTATCGGCCCATTCTTTTTTATTTAATCCTATGGTTTTTTCAAGTATTCTTTTTAAACCTCGATTAGTCAATTCGGCTTGTCCATTTGTTTGAGGGTGATATGCAGTTGAGATCCGGTGATATACCCCATATCTTGTTAAAAAAATTTCAAGTTGATGATTACAAAAATGGGTACCCCTATCACTTATTAATGCTTTTGGAGTACCGAAACGAGAAAATAGTCGTTTCAAAAATCTTACCACAACTCTTTCATTATTTGTTGGAAGAGCTTCGGCTTCGGCCCAGTTTGACAAGTAATCCACTGCCACAAGTATATATTTGTTTCCTTTTGACGGTGGAAAAAGGACCTTCATTGTTGGAAGAGCTTCGGCTTCGGCCCAGCCTCGGCTAGTCCCCACACATCAAAAATTTCACAAACAAGAATGCCATTTTGTGGCATTTCGTTTTTGGAAGTAATATTACCTGATCTTTGGAATGCATCACATGTCTTGATAAGACTTTGGGAGTCTTTATAAATAGTTGGCCAATAGAATCCTGAATCAAATACCTTTCGTGCGGTACTAGAGCGCTCCATGATGTCCTTCGTATGGACCTTCATGACAATGGCAGAGAATTTTTCTTGCTTCACTACCATGCACGCATCGTCGGATAAGTTGGTCGGCACACATTTTTAAAAGATAAGGATCTTCCAAAAAATAATTCTTTACATCGGCAAAGAATTTTTTTCTATGATGATGTGACCATCCTTTTGCGACTATTCCACTATGTCACACCCCAACCGATGGCAGAAATATCAGAGTGAGACGAAATAGATTGCTCGAGATATCATAACACTAATAATTGTGACAAGTATTTAAATAGTAAATTTCATTTCATTTCTAAAGAATAACTTACAAGAATTTGAAGTAAATACAACATCATTAATAATGAAATACAATGCAATAAGAATACAAATTAAAGTGTGTACCTAAGCATCCTACTAGATTCCATGCATCACCAACATCAACGCTAAACCTGCAACATGTTTTAAAAAGCATAGTTCAAAGGTATTGGCGAGTACACAAGTTTTAGACTCGTGTCAGGTGTATAAAAAGTATTTTCAATCCAACATAGCATTTGGTATACGAGGTCACACAATCATGCATAACCATATGTCAACTCTAGTGTCCACTAGTATTTAGCATCCCTCGTCACAAAAGCAATGTGACCGTTATAGAATAAAGTCTTAACAAAACCCCGTCGAGTGGTGTGCTACTCCTATAGCGCTATAATTGTTTAAGCCGAGTTAACAAGTAGTATCTAATCTAGCATGAACCTAAGCATAACAAGGCATGTATACGGATTGAATGAATAAAAACATGTTTGTTAATTGTGCGGTTTAACAAGTAAAACATGTTACACCCAAAGTGTATTAAAAAAGAAAATAGGTCAAGTGTACTAACATAATTGCTAAGTCTTCCGATTATCCAGTGTCGACGAGTGTGAGGTTAGGATGATGGAACACCGACGTCACCCTATATGGGCAAACGGTGGTGCATGAGTAAACGGAAGTATGACGGAAGATTTGATGTGGAATATAAAGTATAACTGGTTGCTAAATATGTATATATATATATATATATATATATATGAATATATATATTATATAGTTTAAGTAATATTTCTAAATTAATTTTATCAAGAGTATTGTTGAATGCTGACCAAAATAAATATACATTTATATCTATTTTATAAAAAATAAATAAATCGAATTTGATAGGTTTTGTTTTTTAGAATTTAACACGTTTAGTTTTACCGATTTTTACGAAAAACGGGCGGAGTTTCCTCTGTATTTGGACGATCCCGACAACACAAGTCGTCGATATATTTGTCAAAATTCAACAATAAACATGTACGATATCATTATATAGTAATCAACACCACTTTTCGTTTCACAAGTTCAATATTTATACATTTGTAAATAATATTATATCGCTTGTCAGCGCAGTTTTGACTGACGCATAAACATGTTTTATATATGAAATCCGTTGCACAAAATACAATTAATTTCTTTATTGCGACGCTTATTAATTGGTTCGGTTTTTAAAGCTCATTTTCACATTCGAAACAATATATACATATATATAAAACAATATAAAAATTAGCGTTGTTTAAATTGTACCGAATCCCGAATGAGCCGTTGCCCGTTAGTCGACCGGGTTTGACCAGTTGACTACTGTTGATCGAACCGAAACTGACCCGAACTGAACGCGAGTCAAGTGAATCGAAACTACACTTGAAGCGAAGCACGGGTGAACCACGACTACCCCCACTGTCGACCCGAACTGATGTTGACCGGAACTCGAGTCAAGACCCTAGCCAAGCTGAACCGAGTCACCTAAGTTCACCCGAGTGAACGGACCCGAAGTTTGACGAACCAGGCCTGAGTTAACCGAACCGTTCAACATCATCACTATCGACGCCGACTGCCGCCGTGCGTCGGTTCTGTTGTCCGTCGATGCCACCACCGTCATCATTCCCCAGCACTGCCACCGCCAAGACGGCTGTCGGCCGTCCATTACGAGAGAGAGAGCGCGGACAGGGGGTGGCTTTTTGTGTGCCGTCGGCTGAGCCGATACCGGAGAGGAAGGTGCCTTCGGGTGTGAGTGAGGAAGAGGAAGGAGGAGGATGATTGGAAAAGGTTGTCGCCGTCGGAGTAGGTCTCGCATGTGCCGGAATTCGGAGAGGGGAAGAGAGACCGAGAGTGTGTGTAAGTATGCGGGTGTGTTGTCAGGCGAGTGACACCGGAGTGCCGACCGCGATCCGGTACTGGTCGCCGGAGGATAGAGAGGTGGCAGGGGGGTCTGGTTTGGGATTCGACTGATAAAAGGATTTAGGGTTTAGCCATTTTTTTATACTTTCCATTATTTACACAAATAGTCCCTAAACTTTACCCACTAACTTATGTTATGTTATACAAAGAACTAACTTTATAAAATAAACTAACTAGGTTAGTTTACTAACTTTAAAATTTAACGAGACTAACTTAGTTTATTATAAAAATAACTTTTAAATAGTAAAATAAATAAATTTAATTAAGTTAACAATTGGTAAATAACAATATCTATAACGAATTAATTAAAGAAAAAGGATTTTCGACGATTAACCTTTTCGAAAGGGACAAGTTTCTAAAAAAAAGATTTTCAAGACGTGCTTTCTAAATTAGGAAGGTTATGAAAACGCGGGGCGTTACAGTCTCCCCTCCTTTAGGAAATTTCATCCTGAAATTTATTAAAGAGGAAGACCTTGGAGAACAAGCATTTTGGCTAAAAGAGTCGAGATGTAGCATAAGTAAAAGCGTATACATGTGTGAGTTTAAACAGTTTTGAATCAATTTGGAGACCTATGCATACAAAACGTGCCGTGTTAAGAGGAAGATCTTGGTTCAAAATGGTTTGTATTTTGATGAAAAGTGAGATAGTTTGCATGGAAAGTTTCAAGGATAGTAAAAATTCACATATTTGTCAGAATTGTTTATCGAGAGGAACGAGAAGGTTGGTATATTAAATAAAGTGTCAACGGTATACAAGTTACGTTTGCACAAGAATAAAGAATAGAAGGATAGTTTTAAAGGTAAGGAGGTAAGTTAGGATTCGAATGTTTAAACAAACTTGATTGTAAACGGGGCTCGTACAAGAACGAGGTATAATGGGGAATAAGGGGAATATAATAGTGAACGATTGATTTTTAAATACACAAATGCGAGTATAAGAATAACATAAGTACTGGATAGACGAAAGTAGTGTGTTAAGAATGAAATCTCGTCGTGGATAATCGGATATAACGCGCTTAGCAATGCGTTTGTGAGTTGTTAAAGTTTACGTATTAGGTCTAGGTAGGTCTGCAGGACATCGAATTGCTCATGGCACATTTTACGAAAGTTTGGTAACACGGTGAAAACACTTATATATAGGAAGTACCAGCGGCGTATCCACCATGTTTTGACCACATTACGTCCGTTTCGTATTCGGTGTCATGTTACGTTCTGTGTCTTACCATACATAGTAGTACACTCTATGGTTCTCATGCGCTTATCACTATAATCCCGTGTGCACCTGCGATTATTTTGATCGTCGCTTGATCCGCAAAGCTTGTACTAGTTGTGTATGAATCAGGGACTACATAAATTTGAAAATAAGAAAGTGTACGTATAAGAATGTAGTATATAAGCAAGTCCATGCTTAAGTATGTATGGGACCCACGTAAGCGAATCCCTCGGATTACGCTCGCGTACGGGTACGAATGTATGAATCATGAGTATGAATGAAAGTATGTGCATAAATATAAATAATAGTATAAGTATGAATAAGTATGTTGGTATGAACATGAAACGTATGAGTATGAACATGAAAAAGTGAATCAGTATGAGTGTAAGTAGGTATAAGTAATGACAATTGTGTGTACGAAATAAATCAAATACAACGAATTTGAGCGTGTAAAATGATCAAGAAGTTGTGGGTATGTAAAACGAATGATACGTGAAGTTGTCGTGTGATCTTGACTAAAAGGTGTACGATGGTATGCGTGTATAGTTGTTTAAGAGAAACGTTGAGTTTATCGAATCGAAATAGATTGAGTTTGACTATTAATGTAGATTCTAAGTTGTAAGTGTAAGAAGAATATAAGGTACTTATTGGTTATACATAACGTATTGTGTAATGAATGGAAATGCTACTTTTGTTTTAAAAGAAGATACGTAACGTAAGTGTTGGTCGCTATGAAGTCTTCTTGCCCATGTGTTTTGAAAATGACATATTGAGCGGTGTATGTAAAATGTTTTGAAAATGGTAAGTTCACATCATTTTAAAGGATCTTGCATTAAAATAGGAAATTTGAAATTAGGAGGTTCTTGTGAAAACGTTGCTTCTTAAAGAGGATTTTATGCATATTGAACTTAGTGATCGTTGAAAAGTGTTATAATAAAATGTTTTATTGATTTTGAAAAAGGCTTCAGAGAAAGAAAATGATCTTATAATAACTATAAGATCTTATAGGCAGATGAAATGGCGAGTTTGATTTTCGGTTGCGAACAAAGTCGTTGGTATGATGATAAAATGTGAGCGTGTGTTAGTGATTAGGTTGAGTATGAAGTTCACGCACAAGAAATTCATTGAACCGATTAAGTTGATAGGTAGCATTTCATAAGGTTTTGAAATTCGGGTAATAAAACGTTTTAAGGTGTGATTAAAAATTTTGTGTTTGTGGGTTATGTGAAAATAGGTTATGGGGAAAGATATACGTTTAATAAAAATGATAAATTTTGAAATTAGCAAAGTAGGGATTTTGACAAATGAAAACGACTTAGATATAAAACTGGATCGCGTTGTACAATGAAGTCTATTTTGAAATAAGGTTTTGGTAACGATCACCTAGGTAAGGGAATAAACAACAACATGTACGATATCATTATATAGTAATCAACGCCACTTTTCGTTTCATAAGTTCAATATTTATACGTTTGTAAATAATATTATATCGCTTGTCGGCGCAGTTTTGACTGACGCATAAACTTGTTTTACATATGAAATACGTTGCACAAAATACAATTAATTTCTTTATTGCGACGCTTATTAATTGGTTCGGTTTTTAAAGCTCGTTTTCACATTCGAAACAATATATACATATATATAAAACAATATAAAAATTAGCGTTGTTTAAATTGTACTGAATCCCGAATGAGCCGTTGACCCGTTAGTCGACCGGGTTTGACCAGTTGACTACTGTTGACCGAACCGAAACTGACCCGAACTGAACGCGAGTCAAGTGAATCGAAACTGCACTTGAAGCGAAACACGGGTGAACCACGACTACCCCCACTGTCGACCCGAACTGATGTTGACCAGAACTCGAGTCGAGACCCGAGCCAAGCTGAACCGAGTCACCTGAGTTCACCCGAGTGAACTGACCCGAAGTTTGATGAACCAGGCACGAGTTAACCGAACCGTTCAAAATCATCACTGTCGACGCCGACAGACGTCGTGCGTCGGTTCTTTTATCCGTCGACACCACCACCGTCATCATTCCCCAGCAACGCCGCCACCAAGACGGCGGTTGGCCGTCCATTACGAGAGAGAGAGAGAGAGAGCGCGAACAGGGGGTGTTTTTTAGTGTGCCGTCGACTGAGCCGACACCAGAGAGGAAGGTGCCTTTGGGTGTGAGTGAGGAAGAGGAAGGAGGAGGATGGTCGGAAAAGGTTGTCTCCGTCGGAGTAGGTCTCGCAGGTGCCGGAATTCGGAGAGGGGAAGAGAGACCGAGAGTGTGTGTAAGTATGCAGCTGTTTTGTCGGGTGAGTGACACCGGATTGCCGGCCGTGATCCGGTACTGGTCGCAGGAGGACAGAGTGGTGGCAGGGGGGTCTGGTTTGGGATTCGACTGATAAAAGGATTTAGGGTTTAGCCATTTTTTTATACTTTCCATTATTTACACAAATAGTCCCTAAACTTTACCCACTAACTTATGTTATGTTATAAAAGGAACTTACTTTATAAAATAAACTAACTAGGTTTGTTTACTAACTTTAAAATTTAACGAGACTAACTTAGTTTATTATAAAAATAACTTTTAAATAGTAAAATAAATAAATTTAATTAAGTTAACAATTGGTAAATAACAATATCTATAACGAATTAATTAAACAAAAAGGATTTTCGACGATTAACCTTTTCGAAAGGGACAAGTTTCTAAAAAAAGATTTTTAAGACGCGCTTTCTAAATTAGGAAGGTTATGAAAACGTGGGGCTTTACACACTAGCTAGGTAGTTGGCGTAGTCGGCGTGGTTCTTCTCGGTATTCCACCATTTCTAAGGATTCGATTGGAAATTTTTCATTGATGAGCTCGTCCCTAGTTGCCTCCAAAGCTGGATCTTCCAAGCGGGACGGATGATCTGCAGCGGTGTTTTCTGCTCCTCTTTTGTCTTTTATTTCAATGTCAAATTCTTGGAGAAGTAGAATCCATTTGATTAAACGCGGTTTGGCATCCTGTTTTTTAAAGAGATAACGAATGTCTGCATGGTCTGTATAAACTATCGTTTTAGAAAGAACAAGATAAGAACGAAATTTATCAAAAGCAAATACTACAGCTAGTAATTCTTTTTCAGTTGTTGTGTAATTTTCTTGTGCATCGTTAAGTGTTTTACTAGCGTAGTATATTGGGTGAAAATGCTTATCTTTTCATTGTCCCAGGACAGCTCCAACTGCAAAGTCACTTGCATCGCACATGATTTCGAAAGGTAGTTTCCAATCAGGTGCTATCATGATTGGTGCATTGACTAGCATTTCTTTTAGTGTTAAAAATGCTTGGTTGCAATCCTTGTCAAAGATGAACGGTGCATCTTTTTCAAGTAATTTTGTTAAAGGTCTTGAAATTTTAGAAAAGTATTTGATAAGTCGTCTATAAAATCATGTATACCCTAGGAAACTTCTGATAGCTCTAACGGAGGATGGAGGTAGTAGTCGGGAGATGGTGTCTATTTTAACCCGATCAACCTCCATTCCTTCGCTTGAGATTTTGTGACCGAGTACTATTCCCTCCATTACCATGAAATGACATTTTTCCCAATTAAGGGCGAGGTTAGTTTCCTCACATCGGGATAGCAATCGTTCAAGGTTATCGAGGCATTGGTCGTATGAATCTCCAAAGATAGAAAAGTCGTCCATGAAGACTTCCATAGTCTTTTATATCATGTCATGGAAGATGGCCACCATGCAACGTTGGAAATTTAGGGGGCATTACATAGACCAAAAGGCATGCGTCGATAAGCAAAAGTTTCGTCGGGACATGTGAATGTTGTTTTTCTTGGTCTTCGGGAGCTATCGGTATTTGAAAGTAACCTGAAAAACCACCTAAAAAAAACAATAAAATTTGTGACCGGATAATCTTTCTAACATTTGATCAATAAAAGGTAAGGGAAAATGATCTTTCCTTGTTGCCTCATTTAATTGACGATAATCTATACAAACTCTCAATCCGGTGACGATTCTTGTTGGTATTAATTCATTTTTTCATTAGTGACCACCGTCATACCTCCTTTCTTGGGAACTACTGTAACATCTGTGCCTCCACGACCATCATAAGAATACAAAACGAATGAAATATTGTTTTTCATACTTGGGATTTGTATAAATATGTGTATCATTTGCACATATCAATTCTTGTTTGATTTCGAGCTCTAAATCGCTTTCTGGTAAGTTAAACGCAAACTGATGCATAAACGTAATCAGTTTAACGCGAAAAACACTCCAGAACAGTGACATGGGCTTAACATACCTTAAATAACCTTTACATAACTTAAAAATAAGTTTTGGAGGGTTTGGTGTGTCGAAATCAAGTTTATTCGATCGCATGGACTATTTGCGTCAAACTGCAAAAGTCTGCTGATTTGTATGGTATCGAACCTTCCAGAATATGATCATAAGTTAAACATATCGTAAATATCCTTTACATAGCTTAGAAATAGGCTTTGAGGGGTTCGGTATGCTAAAATAAACTTTTTGGTCAATCAGGGACTAAAAGCGTCAAAAAGTGCATAAGTTTGCATTTTCGCGCATATCTTACGTTCTGAATATATCCGGACAACCAAAAATTTATGTAATCATTAAAATATTTTATTTTAGTGATTGGCATGCCAAAATTCCATTCGTCGCGTAATTTGGATCGTTTTTCGTGTCCGTTCGTGTTTCGTCGTAATTAACCGAACAACGCAACCGTACGACCAAACAAACCGACATCCGAGATGTTTTTGAGCATGTTTCATGTTCCCAAAACTTTAACTTCATTATAGAGACTTGAAATGAGGTTAACGGGGTTTAAACGTGTCAAGAATGCATCAAAAAGCAAGTTTTACACATGCAGGGACCAAAATTGACAATCTGCCATTTTGGTCTCTGGCGGGGCGCGACAGGCCTCGTGCGGAGCGCCAGAGACTGATCCAGGCAGATTCTTTGATTCAGCAACTGGATTGAATTTCAAGGGTTATTTATGCAAAATTCTCAATACCATGAGCTGGTTTTGGACACCCATAGTATTCCAAATCAGTGGGTACACATCGAGGGCCAAGATTGAAGCTCATTTATCAAGGAACGATCCTAACGGTGGTCCGAAATCTATAAATACCCACCTTGAATTCTTGTATTTCCCACAATTGATCTCAAATTCATTCTCTAAGTTGAAGCTCTCCTGGTGAGACTTCTTACCTGAGAATTTTTGAGTTCAAGCCTCCCTTGCTTGGACCTCTTGTAAGTTTCTTTCGTTCTTTTATGCGTTTTTAAGCACGAAAGTCAAATAGTGTTTGACTTTCTGCTTTGAGCAGTCAATGGTCAACATGAAGTTCATTTGAACTTCGCAACGTGAGCGTAATCACGATGGTTATAGTCCCTTGTGACTATACCTACTGATTACCACGTTATTTAGGCATAGTGACGAGTCATAGTTTTGGTCAAAATACACGTTCATGTGTATTTTGCAACCGAACAATTCTTGGGTATCAAAACCCTTTGTTTTGATATCAAACTTGTTTTCTAACTTCGTTAAACATGTTTTAACATGTTTAACTTGTCACTTTTAGTTTAGTGCTTATATAGGGTCGTAAGATAAGCGGTCTAAACAACCGATTAGACTTTCGAACCCGACCTGTTTGGTCGATCATTAGGATCTGACCAAACATATTTTGTGACCATAGTTGTATAGGGAATAACCTTCCGAGGTTATACCTTATGGTCGCTTCGTTTAGTTAGTTGTATGATAGGTAATTTATATGCCTTAGGAAAATGACCAAAATGCCCTTTTTACGCATAAATTCATTTTAAGCATATGTAACCTAAATTTTGACATCTAAACTGATTAGGAAACATTATTAGACATGTTAAGGCATATAATACCTGTCATAGGACTAATTAGGCGGTCCGAACGCGTTTTACGCGAACGACGCGTTAAAGTAGCGTAAGCTACCTAAACGGGTCGTGATGGGTCGTAAGCACTTAGGTTAGGTTTCGTTTTAGTATGTAGGCTTTGTTAAACCATATCATATGAGTTCCAATACTCATTTGGTTTACGAAACCTTATCCTATCCGATCTTCCGATTAGGTCCGGTTTATTAACATAGTTATCTATATTAGGTGCCGATTGATTTCTGTGATCCTTCTGGCTTTGCTTGGTTGTTATTCAAGACTTCTAAGCATCCTCAAGTGAGTACATAGACCCCTCTTTTACTATTTTTAAACATTTTGGGGTGGAACACATGTGCCTACTTGTTAGTTTCGTGTTTTTCATGCTTTTATAACATATACTTGCTATGTTCATTAGTACACTTATAGTACATGATTTCATTATGTTTTGCTATGTGTGTTCACTGAGCATGCTAGCACATTGATTTTCATATATTATATTTTGTTGCATATGCTCATCCAGCATATGGACACATTCTTTTACATTTTTACTTTGTATGTTCATTTAGCATATATAAGTACATTATTTTCATATAAGATGCTTACATTTGGTATGACTTTTGGTTTGTTTAACGGGTCATTAATACATTCATTAACACCAATCATGTCGTTCGTTAGTAGGTAGTGGTACCATAGGAATTGACAACTCCCATTCCTGAAATCCTAGGTTTGTTTGGGTGGAAGGAATGACCGAATTCGATATTCAGAATTTAGATGAACCTTTAACTTGTTAGGGGTTTGTCGCCACAGTCGCAAGGCTTGAATGTAGGCGTTATAACATTACAGCGTAGATGTTTGTATCAATAAAGCATGCAGTTTTACAAAACATAACTTTTGATTTAAATTATGATTTATTCAAATACATTGTTTTGTACATTTTACATATGGTTAGAATAGATACTTTTATTTATTTTACCATACATGACATTTGATTATACATAAACATGATTTACATTTGACAATAGACATTGTTTACACATAAACATTTTGACATTTGTTTAAACAAGACATTTTGGTGGTTTGTTTGGCCAAATGATTTAAATAACGAGGCGTGTGTAATATGATAAAAGCATGGTGGATACGCCGTTGGTACTTCCTATATATAAGTGCTTTTATGATATTACATATCGTAGCGTTATTTAAACCATTTCAATTTGGACATATTACATTTTACACAAATAACATATCTTTACAAAACATTGTTTTACAAACAACATATTTTATACAAACTTATTTACTTGATTATTTATTTATCTATACATTTTTCTTTTACATCATCTGATTTCTTATCGATTTTCGTATGATTTATAAAAGAAAACATTTTTAAGGTTCATGACTAACTTTTGTTAAACATTTTCTTTAAACTTACAAGTCATAAATCCTATTTTTATAAAACCTATGTATCTCACAGGCATTTTTATGCTGACGTACCTATTTTCACATGTGTTTCAGGTGCTGTTGTTAGATGATTATGATGCAAACATAGGATTGGACGAGGACCTTAGTGACAATAAAAGATGCAAGACTAGTTAATTATGTTATGTATCTTTGTTTTTAAGACATTGTAACCTCTTTTAATTCAATAAAACAAAATTTCAATTACCATGTGTTGTGAAAAAATTATTCTGTTACGACACTCCCCGACGATTCCGCCGCGGTTTGTTGTTTTACGCGGTCGGTGTGTGACAACTACTTGGACGGGACTCACCCAAGGGCTATCGAAAATTGGGTAGATAAGTCTGGCGTCAAGTAGTTTGATGACTTCGTTTTTAACCATTTCTTGAACATTTGGATTTACTCTACGTTGTGGTTGTATTACCGATTTATAGTCATCATTCATTAAAATTTTGTGCGTGCACATGGAAGGGATTATTCCTTTAATATCTACAAGTTTCCATGCGATCGCGTTTTTGTGTGTTTTCAAAAGTGTAATTAATTTTTTTTCTAAACTAGTTAATTTTGAAGAAATAATTACATGTAGCTTACCATCCTTGTCGAGAAAAGCATATTCCAAACCTTTTGGGAGTTCTTTGAGCTCAAGTGGTGGGTCTTTAGGAGACTCTTTATTCGGTTGCTCATTTTGGTCAAGGACCAAAAAGGTTTATTCAATGGCGACCTTTTCTTCGACAAAGTGGTCGATTTCATCTTCCGTATCTGGTGGTTCATCTTCATCCTCAATTAGGGGGTCGCGATTGCCGAATGGATATTTAATTGATTGGTCAAGATCGACATACCTTTTGTCGGCCCCTAATTGAATGGGTAGGTTATTTTGCTTCCAATTGTTAAAACCTTGATAGGTTTTCACAAAAGGTCATCCCAACACAAGTGGAGCGTCATCAAGAATGACGAAGTCGGTTGGGATTACCGTTTGATTTGTTTCCACTAACACATCTTCAACTATTCCCATTGATTTCATTTTTTTTCGATTAGAAAGAAAAATGGGGATTTGAAGTGGAGAAAAGTCACTAATACCTATTTTTTTTTAAATGTAGTTTGGCATTATATTAACACAAAGATCTTTGTTGATTGTAATATTACTAATAAAGGTGTTTTGAAAGAAACATGGAACCGGTGTAATGTTAATTTCAAATGGGTCATCCTTTATATTGCGTAGTTTGATCGTTTGTTAATTTAATGCTTACCATTTCGTCAATTTTAGTGTTAGTGTTTAACTCTTTTAAAAATTTATCATGCGTAGGTACCAAACAATGGTTTTCGAAAAAAGGTAAGAGATTAATTTATTGAAAATTGACTCTTTTTGAAAATTAGCGTTTTCGGACTTACCTTTTTCGTTGTTTGGTTCAGGCGTCGGTTTTTCACTTACTTGTTCTTCCATTTTTACCTCTTCTATTATTACCTCTTTAGTATAAACTAGCTCTTCCCTCGCGCGGGATTCTTTTATATAGCATTTGATATCTTTGAGGTGTTGTATTATTCTTTCGGCTTCGGGGAGGATAGTTGATGGTTCGTGAAATTGAATAGGATAAGTGTCCCAAAAGCTTGAGTACGGAAGTTCAAACCTTAGTCCTTCATAATACCCATATGAGGTAGATGGTCCACACCATTGTTCCTAATAGTAAGTATATTATGGAGATGATTCATACCTTGGTTCTTCAAGGTACGAGTATGAGGTAGAAGGTTCATACCTTGGTTCCTCATGGTAGGTGTATGAGTTGGATGGCTCGAAAAGGTCACAATATCGTACCGAGTGAGGGTTACCGCAAATGGTACAATAGTCTTCTTCGTAATCATCCTCTTCATAGTAGTAATTGTAACCTCCTGAGTATTGATCCATAAGAATCACTCAGCAGATCACAAAAGAGTCTCTGGACCAGAAAACAAGATTAAAAACTGAAACAGAGGCTCACCACGGCCCTGTGGTCAGTGAGCACGGCCCGTGGTCAGGGTCTGTATCTGGACGTTTTTTTTAAAATGTTACTGGTTTTGTGCAGCACGGTGGCCTGTTCAGCGAGCACGACCCCATGTTCAGACTCTGTGTCTGGGTGTTTTAAAAATGTTTTGCTATTTTTATGCAGCACGGGGCATGTTCAGTGAGCACGACCCGATGTTCAGACTACTACTATGCAAAAAATACGAAAATTAAAAAAAGTGCGCGCAATTTTGAAAAGGTTTTGAAAAAAATGATTAGGCCGTCGATTTGAAGCTTTATTAAAATCCTTGCCCCGGCAGCGGTGCCAAAAACTTGGTGTGCGTTAGGTGTGATATGTTTTATTAATATTTTGAGCCCATTTTAAACATTAATCAAGTTTTAAATTTATAAAACACGATATTCTACTAACACTAAGCACACACTTGGGCAAGTGCACCCATCGTGAGTGTAGTATAGCGTTGGTAAGATATCGAGGTCGTCCAAGGACACAAGAGCTTTTAGTACCAGTTTATTATCAACGTCTAATCAATCTATTTTTTTTAGAAAAGTTTTGAAACATAAAAATAAAAACTAAAAATGCAAAAATAAATAAAATAAAAACAGACAGACAGACAAGATAGAATCACTTGGATCCGACTCGCCTTTAATGTATCCTTTGATGATTTTCACACTTTCGGACTTTTTAAGAGATTATCTTAGTTATAGTAGTAGGCCCTTCTTTTGAAGGTGACGTTACCCTCAACCCAGTGGTTTGAGTCAGCAGGGATACAATCCCAAAGGGTCGGATTATTGAAAGATAATTAAGTTAGTTATTAATGCGAAAAGTGGTAGGCCCCTCTTTTGAAGGTGACGTTACCCTCGGCTAAGTGGTTTGAGTCAGTAAGGATACAATCCCAAGAAGCCAATATAATGTATTAATAGTAGTTTACATATGAGGGGTTCAAGCTATTCGCACCCCCACCATCCAATACTAGTGGGTATTAAAGGAGGTCCTAGTAAGCTTGAACCAAGTCCTTGCAGGATCTATACACTGAACAAGGAAAGAACCTTACCAAACCATTCCCCTAACCCCCGACCAGGTAGTCAACATGCTTTTATATAGACCGTAAAAATATGAATGATGCAATCTTTTACTTTATATAGACAGTAAAGTAACTTCAAGACACCAAGGAAAAATGATAGGAAGAATTCACCTTCAACATAAGAAACTTGTTATTAAAGTCATTAATACAAAACCACATAAAAAGTGCCAAAATATTAAAAATCAAAAGTAATACATTAAAGACTTGTCTTCACCAAGTGATGTAAGGGGTTTAACCAAACATGGCATTCGATTGGCAAGAACCCTTACAATCAATCTTGGATCCCAAGACTACTAAACACTCTAAAGATGGATGATGGATGATGGTGGTGGGTGTTGGTGTTGTACTGGTGGTGGAGTGGTGACAAAGTGGGAGAGTAGTGGTTTGCCAAGGGATGCCTTTGAAGTGAGCCAAGCACCCCTATTTATAGCCTGCACAGTACTCTAGGCATGGCCCCGTGTCCAGTGGGCACGCCCCCGTGGCCAGCCTTTTCTCTACCTTCATTAAATGCAAGTGTCAGCAGAGGGCCCCACACGACCCCGTGTCCCCTGGGCACGGACCCCGTGGTCAACTTCGTATCTGTACTATCAAGATTTGGCAAGATTCTGCGTATATTTGCGTTGACCACGCCCCGTGCTGAGCTGGGCACGCCCCCGTGGTGGGCGTGGAAGCTTCTATACGTTTGTCTTTTGTGCAGGACCCTGACCACGCCCCGTGTTCAGCTGGGCACGGCCCTGTGGTCAGTCTTCTGATTCCTTGTTTTTAATTTGGGGATGTTGTCGAGGGGTCGGGCATGTCACGTTTATTCCTTTTCTTTGTATTTATGTTGGTTTTGGCTGCTTATTTGCTTTTTTCGTTCGTTTAAGTTCATTTGGTCCTGTAAATTCAAAAGGAAGACAAAAACACGCTTTTTCCAACATTAGTAATAAAAAGGGTTAGTTTTATGCCTCATCTGATGTAATTTATATGTTACATTTTGCACACATCAATGACTGAGGTCAAATAGCCAATAACTGCGTCAGCAGACAAGTATGCCTAAAGGGGTTAAGTGTAGTGAACAACTGCGGTGGGAACAACTACGCCAGATCAGTCGACTGTGCCAGTCAACCAACTACGCCAGATTAATCAATTGTGCCACTAGTAGTGGTGCTAGATCGGACTGTTTTCAAATCTTAACTAAATTCCGACCTCAAAAACTCTAACAAACACATCTAATGAACTCTTATTTGATCAGGAATCATCAAAAAATTTCAGTTCCATCAAAGGTCTTCAAATTTCTCTTAATTTAATGTCTCGTGGTCTTTAATGGAAATAAACACCGAGTCAAGAGCTATGGTGATTTGGATAGATGGTAGTCCTTTCGAATTAAGCACCATGCTCTGATATCACCTAATAGTTCTTAGGAGCCCTCAAGGTTTGATAAAATGAACAATAACATTACTCTTGTTTGAGATAGAAACGTGTGAGTCTATCTTACATGCAAACAAACAAGATACAATATGTAGAAAACTCGTATGATTATATTCATCACAATTACAACCGAAAGAGTGTACATCTACAGATTAAGTTCCATTGCCGACCCTAGGTGAGCTCCCCTAGGGCTGGAGACTCACATCCTACACTAACACATAGAAAATCTCTCTCTAACTAGATCTAATTTCTGCCCACCTTTCAAATGGCATAAGCATACAAATATGTAGGTTGCACGGCTAACTGCGCTAGTTATCTTCAGTGTGCCACTTACTAGCGCACTTGGCCTAACTACGCCAAGCACTAAGTGTACTACGTTTCCTAAGTGCGCCACCGACACTAAATGCGCCACCTATGCACATACAACACTGAATTGCATAGCGACAATTACTACCCTTAGTTTTGCACCAACACTATGTTTAGTATCTGCAACTAACATAATATCATCTGTAAAAGGCATGCACCACGCAAGTGTCTCTTGCATCAACTTTGACAATTCATTTAGAACTACCACAAAAATAACTGGACTTAACGCAAACCCTTACTTGAGTCCCACCTTCACCGGGAAGAAATAAGTATCCCCTACAGGCGCACGAGTACTAGTATCGGTCCTACCATACATATCTCTATATATGTCAAGATACTTCCCACGAACCCTTTTATCCTTTAAACTATCCCAAATCAGTTTGTATGGCATACTATAGTATGGCTTTTCAAGGTCAATGAACACCATGTGTAGATCCCTCTTTTGCTTCTTATACTTTTCCATTAATTTCATTAGAATGTGTATCGTTTTTAAAGTTAACCGCACTGGCATGAAACCAAATTGGTTTGTCGTAACCTGAGTTTCTATCTTAATTCTAGTCGCAATTATTCTTTGTATCCCACAACATTGGGTGTCTCCTTTGTTCTTATATAGGGGCACTATTACACTACTCCACTTATCTGAATTTCCCAAATTTGAAAATAAGGTTGAACAAAGCCATTGGATTCCTTCATCTCCCAAACTATTCCACGCCTCAATCGATATGTTGTTTAGACCAACTGCCTTAGTCCTTCTCATCTTCCTAAGTGTGATGTCACCTCTCCATGTGTGATACCCCAACACTAGCATTTATTCTTTTGTCATCTCTGTGTAGCAGGTGTTATGGGTGAAATTCTGAGCCCATATCCTGGGAAATATCTTGATTTATATCTTGGTTGTATGATATATGTTCATGCCCAGGGTGCTCATTCAGGATATTGGTAACATCCTGAATGGTATCCTGAGGATTACTGACGGATTGTGTGCAGGAGTACGAGTCCAAGTTCCCAACGTTCACGAAGACCCTTTCTCTGCAAGACTCGGTCCAAGTCGTTCAAATGAAGACGTTGAAGCCGCTTTACTCAGTCCACAACGTTAATAATGGAATATTCGGGAGCATCCCACATTTATAGAAATTTTTGTTTGTATTTCGTAACTATAAATAGATGGATAAATCAGATCAATAGGACAACACAACTACACTCACTACTCACTCACACTTGTTCTCTCGCAACTTTCACTTTCACAGAAAGCATTGTAACACTTAGCGATCTGATCAATATCCTGCATTGTATCCTGACGTTTGAAGCAATAAGAAGAACTAGGCAGCTGCGATTGTCAGCTCCCGAGGTTTTATGCCGGCGATCTAGATTGATCAAGGGCTTTCCTCGTAAATCTTGTGTCATTCCCTTTACTTTTTGTTCATAGTTTGATCGTAGATACAGCTCGATATCCTGAGCCGAATCCTGAAAAATGTTTTTACAAACAACTTAACCAGCATATTTCCAACATACTTTTTAGCACACTACCTCACTTAACTAATTTGATCACTTAATTACTTCGGTAATTTTTTACTAATACAATCTGGCCCCCACCGTGGGGCAAGTGGTGCTATCTTTACTAAAAATCTTTGTGAAATCGTTAATTGGTTTTCTGTTTTCAAAACTTTTTGCCACATTGTTTACAATGGACTCAAGATCAAACATGAGCTCCTCCACTGTGTCTGCTACAACTTTTGCTACTACTGGTTCGGCGCTTCCACCACCTCCTCCAAGGATGCCAGCTTCTTCACAACCTCAGGATATTATCCCTACTCGGAGTGTTCAGGGATCCGCTCCCGTTTTAGCCTCTAATGATGAAATTCTAACCTTATTTGGAAGTGTGCAGGAACAAATGAGGCAGCAATAGGAAGCAAACCAAATGTTGTTAAGAGAAATACAACTCTTAAAATCTAGCTCGAGCAGATCTGCTGAGGACATTGTCACTCCTTTACAACCCAGAACTTTGAACTTCAGTTCGGCTGTGTATACTGAGGATAATAGGGGGAATATTGTGCCTAGCCATTCCCCGAATCATACTCCTGAAATACCCTCCTCGATCAGGATGCCAACTGTGAGGAGCTCAGGATATGCTTCAGGATATGGCCAGAATCCTCAGACTGGTAACGTGTCAAATAATAATATTCATGCTACTAACAATGGTGGGTCTTTGCAGGATGCAGGTATGACGTCAACATTTACTAGGGAACTTCAGAAATTGAAGGACATGATATCCAGTGTACCTGGAGTGGTCCAGCCAATTCCGAAAGTGTCCCAAGACAGCCACAGGATATCTCGTTTCGCATATCCTATCTGTGATGCTGAAATCCCAAAGAGATTTCAAACCCCCAACATGAAGCTCTATGACGGGACTACGGATCCTGAAGAGCATATTGCCCAGTATAGGAAAAGAATGGAGATTAATCCTATCCCTCCGGAGCTCAAGGAAGCGTGCCTATGCAAGGGATTTGGTTCTACCTTAACAGGATCGGCCCTGAAATGGCTCTTAAATGTTCCTCCGCATTCGATTACATCATTTGCTCACTTAGTGAATTTATTTAATAGTCAATTTTATTGTAGTCGGAGTTTTGAAAAACTAACAAGTGATCTTTACAGGATAACAAAAGGACCTCAGGAATCCCTAAGGGATTATGTGAACAAATTCAGCAGCGAATCCTTGGATATCCCACACCTTGATGTTGCTACAGCGGTCCAGGCATTCAAGATGGGACTACAAAAGGACTCCCAGTTTTATCAAGATCTTGTGATGAATCCTTGCAGGAACTTGGACGAAGCTCGAAACAGGGCCTTGAGATATATCAGGCTGGAAGATAATAAGAAAATGCAAGAGAGGATGAACTCATCCACCACCTATGAGTCAACTAATAGGAAGTCAGAATCCTCATTTAAACCTTATCGCTCTAAGCCGTATGGTAGAAATGAAAACAAGAAAGTGAATGTTGTTGAAGACGAGGATCCTGAAGAATATCCTGAATTATCCGAATATTGCTTTTCTGTTAACATTCCTGAATTAATGTATGCTATGCAGGGTTTGGGAGACAAAGCTAGGTGGCCTCGAAAGAATCAACAAAAAGCTGATTGGAAGGATAAATCGAAATGGTGTGCCTTCCACAAAGATTTTGGACATGTAACTGAGGATTGCATTGCTCTAAGAAAAGAAATAAGCTATCTTCTTAGCAAGGGATATCTGAAGGATCTCTTAGGAAGAAAGAAGAATAAGGGTCAGGATACTAAGAAGGATCCTGAACGAGCAGCATCACCTCCTGCGGATGCCAAGATAATCAACTTTATTTCGGGAGGATCCGACATTTGTGAGACTTCGTATTCTGCAGCCAAGAGGCATGCAAAAGAGGCCAAGACCGAAAGGGGAGACAAACCAGCCAGGATGACTACCCTCACAACTGATAAAGTGATCACTTTCGATAGTGATGACAGGGATACTGTCTAGGATCCTGTCACACCCCGATTTCCACGTGTCACCGGTGGGCCCGGTGGGGGAGTATCGTGACGTGGTTGGCAACATACTAGTCAAACAACACAATATAATAATGCACAGCGGAAGCAATTTAAAATAAGATACAACCGAATTTATTTATTGTAATCAAAGTTACAATATCCGGTGTTTATCCACAGAACGGATCGAAACAAAATAACATTTATGGTTCAACAGACTTCTGGCATCCTAAGCTTGCGAGACTTCTATTGATGCTTAGGAGACAATCCAGCCAAATTTCGTTTAGTACCTGCATTCAGTCTTTTTTGGAAAATACGTCAGTTTACACTGGTAAATACATTCAACTGACTCATTTTGGAAAATGATTGAAAATTGGTTTGGATGCACGTGGCATAAATCATTTTATTTAACTTGGGAGAATTATTTAATATTATAATCTTGTGAACGAATTACATGTTACTTATGCGTTCAGTAGCCCGAATCAAATCCCGGTTAAAGATCAATAGACACACCACTTTAAGTGAGTTATACACGGGAGTACGCCTACACCCCGTGCTCAGGTCGTGGCCATCTCGTAAGATGATGCCAGGGATATCCGGGACATGGTCATTAACCCCCCAAAGGCTGTAAAGTAAACAAGACTGTTTAAACGAGCCGATCAAATTATTCAACTACCCACTTAATGTGGAGATTTGATGCCCGATCAAGCGGTATGCTATATACCGTAACCCAAGCCCGTATAGGGAAAATAAGTTAAAAGTATTTACCTGATGCAAGTATATATCACAATAAGCAGAATGCAGGTAGCTTTTACTGTTTCTCCTAATCTGGAACGAAGGTTTAATATAACCTATTAGAATTCTAACGGGTCTTTTATTAAGCTTCACTTAGACCGGCTAGTTTCAAGATACGGCTCGTACGCACGATTAAGCGAAGACCGGATAGAATGTGATTCAGACCCGACAAGTTTGGAGACTTGTTTAATATGGGTTTATTATTCACATTCTGGATTTTGAGATAAAACCGTTAAGGTTTGACCCGTTTCGGCTAATTTATGTAAACTTGTTACATAAACCGAACCGTACGCGTAATAAGCGTGACGGGTAGTCATGAGAGCTATATACAGGTTTCCTAAGTTAATTATGTCTCAAATATGTTGTGACATCAGTAAGGTGTCTTTCGTTATGCCCGAAATGTGTTTAAACACAAACTAGGCCCCGTAGGGGTAGTTTGGTCATTTAAAAGTTTATAAAAGGGTTTAAGTGATAATCTGAGTTACAGGTCTGGTGTAATCAGCAAATATACTCAATTTGCTAAGTTACATCAGTAGGTTAAAGCATGTATGTGAAACTTATCATTTTTAACCAAACTAGGCCCCGTAGGGGTATTTCGGTAATTTCACATAAGCCGAAAAGCTCAAAACTGAAGTCTGAGTTTATCAACCTTTGCTTCTTTATCAACCCGGGTATGTCAAATATGATTTTAAAACATACTATGCGTTAAAAACGCTAATTAAGGCGATTAAAGGCCATTACCGGGTTTGATACTTAAATCTGATATTTTTATATTTCCAGAAGGCTTAAAATAATTTATTTATCATAACAAATCAGTAGCAAAAGGTTTGGAGTCGTTTAGATGTGTAAAACTCATTTTATGGCCCGTAAGGGCAAAACCGACAATTACCGAATTAAGCCTACGACTATGAGTTATGCTCAGCCTAAAATTAATTAAAAATCTTTAAAAATTTCAAAATAATATATCATATCAGTGGGTAAAAATTTGATACCAAAAAGTATGTTTAACTAGGCTATACGCTAATTACGCCATTATCTTAACATAAAGCATTAGTTTTGCGATAATGAGCATAACTCTTAATCTACAAGTCAAACTGATGTCAAACTTTGCATGCAAGTCTTTATATCAGTAACAAAGGTTTCTACACTTTTACATTTTCATAAATCCCGTTTTAAGGTAATAAGGGCATAATGGTCAACATATGAGCAATTAACGAAAACATGCATATTAATTGGATAACTAATGAACTGAGGTGTATAATCACAGAGGGTTGTTCTAACATGTAACCTAGTCCAATTAAAGCTCTGAGGCATTTCTGAAATATGCCTAAACGGGTCAGAACTGAAAGTCAAAGTGAAAGTCAAACTATGCGACTTTCGGTTCCGAACCGGGTCTGAACAGGAAATAGTCGGGTTGAACATGTTTGGACATGTTCTTACACTAATTACTAAGTTACAACAATGATCAAACAGGCTATACATGTTCTAGATAGCTAATTATGCATAAATGACATTTTAAGCATTATGTTGACTTTTTAATTAAAAGTTTGACCCGACATTAGACCTGTTTAGAGTGGTGATCAGGGGAAACCCTTTTAAGGTTTTATTACCCACATAAATACCAACTCATAACTATTTTTAATTCGAGATATGACTGAGCCATTGTTGACTAATCTCGAAGTCAAACCGTAATTACGACGGTTTGACTTTTAGCTAATTAAACAAGCTAAACTCAACTAAACAAGAACTAGCAGACTTACAAGAGTCCTATGCACGAGATTGATCACTTAAGGCTGCTTGAAAGCTCCAGAAATGATCCACAAATGCAGGAGAAAGGTGTGAGGAGTTGTGTTGCAACTAATGCCCTTTTATAGCAAACTTCTCACCATAAATTCTTGACAACAAGGTCTAGTGCCCACCACAATCAATCAACAGGTGTCCTAGAGGCTTAGGGGATGTTTTAGGGGCCAGGAGAAGTGGAAAAACGGGTAAAGGTCGCGCACAAAGCTCATGGCAGACAACAGACCATGTTTCACGGTACTGGGGGTCGGACGCGGCCCGCTTCATGTTTGGCCGAACCCAATGCGGGCCGCCTTGGCCTGCAGAATCAGATTTTTGATTTTCTTTGATTTCCAACTTGACCTTTGGTAAATTTGAAAGGGTAATTAAGCTTTAACTTGCAATTTGACCCCTTGTAATTTGCCCACAAGGACTTTAGGGCTTTATACCCACTTTGCCAAGTCCCTGAACACTTCCGGTTAACCCGAAAAGTCCTAACTTTCGACGTTTACGCTTTAACGCTTCGCACACGAATTTGATCATATCTTTCTCATACGTTAACGAAACTTTATGAAATTTTTATGGTGCATTCTCATGAGCATAATTGATATTTACAAAGCTTCAGGTTTGTCAAAAGGTCACTCAGAGGTATAAATTAAACATGTTGACACATTTGGTCCCTGTAGTTTGAAATCACTCACTTTTAGCTTCGTATGATCCATGATTTATTCGTTTGAAGGTATGAGCATCTTGTAGGGTTAAAATACAATGTATTTATTCACAGTTGACACTTAGAATACGTATATTTACATACTTTCCACGTTTGTCAACTTTAGTCCTTCCATAATATTTCTTTCACACGTTTAAACTTTATGACACGTGTCAACATATTATAGGACGTGAAATTCCGAGGTGTTACATCCTCACCCCCTTAAAATAAATCTCGACCCAAGATTTACTGAAACAACTAAGGGTACTTTTCTTTCATCGTGGATTCAACCTCCCACGTATAATCGGGACCTCTACGGGCATCTCATTTGACCTTAACAAAAGGTATATGCTTCCTTCGAAGCTTCCTTACCTGTTGATCTTCAATCGACAACGGTTTTTCAACAAATTTTAAGCTCGCGTCTATATGCACATCTGTATGTGGCATGACATGTGATTCGTCAGCGGAACACTTCTTTAGATTGCAGATGTGGAACACATTGTGAATTCCACTGAGCTCTTCTGGTAAGTTCAACTTATAGGCAACTGACCCGACACGTTCGATAACCTCAAAAGGTCCTATATACCTCGGGCTTAGTTTGCCTTTCTTACCAAACCGCATCACCCCTTTCCAGGGGGGCACTTTAAGTAGGACTTTTTCACCTACTTCGAAGTGAAAATCCTTGCGATTTGGATAAGCGTAACTCTTCTGCCTATTCCGGGCAGCTTGGAGATTGTTACGAATCTGGACAATCTTGTCCGTTGTTTCAAACACGATCTCTGGTCCTGATAACTGGACTTCTCCAACTTCCGCCCAGCAAACTGGCGATCTACACTTTCTACCGTATAATGCCTCAAAGGGCGCAGCCTTGATGCTCGTATGATAGCTATTGTTGTAGGAGAATTCGATCAATGGTAGGTTCTTATCCCAGCTACCACCCAAATCGATCGCACATGCACGAAGCATGTCTTCCAACGTTTGAATAGTACGCTCACTCTGACCGTCAGTCTGAGGATGATAAGCCGTACTAAAATTCAAACATGTGCCCAAAGATTGTTGGAAACTTTTCCAAAAATGTGACGTGTACCTAGTATCCCGATCAGAGATAATAGCTACAGGTATGCCGTGTAAGGCTACAATCTTATCAACGTATAACTGGGCTAGCATTTCGGAGCTATAAGTCTCCTTGATGGGTAGAAAATGAGCTGACTTAGTCAGTCGGTCAACTATAACCCATATCGTATCGTTTCCTTTCCTCGTCTTGGGTAACTTGGTAATAAAATCCATAGTTACCATTTCCCACTTCCACGTAGGAAGTTCAGGCTGTTGTAGCAAACCTGACGGTTTCTGATGCTCGGCTTTGACTTGCGCACATGTCAAGCATTTTGCTACATGGGCGGCTACAGACTTTTTCAAGCCTATCCACCAATAATTTGCCTTTAGATCCTGGTACATCTTATCAGCTCCAGGATGAACGGAGTATTTGGAACTATGGGCTTCTTGGAGGATGACATCACGAAGTCCTCCAAAAATTGGGACCCATATTCGTCCATTTAATCGCAGAATTCCGTCTTTGCTAAGAGTTAACTGCTCCTCAGTTACTCCTAACTTTTCATTAGGATAGTTAGCTTCCAACACAGCTTCCTTCTGTGCAGCTAACACTCTTTCTATCAAACTGTTCTTTATTTCCATGCGCTTGGCATTGATTCGAATGGGTTTAACCCTTTCCTTTCTGCTCAAGGCGTCAGCGACTACATTCGCTTTGCCGGGATGATACTTGATTTCACAATCATAGTCATTCAAGGTTTCCATCCAACGGCGTTGCCTCATGTTTAATTCCTTCTGATTAAACAGATGTTGGAGGCTCTTGTGATCAGAATAGATCACACATTTGATACCATAAAGGTAGTGCCTCCAAAGTTTTAGTGCGAATACAACGGCACCCAACTCCAAGTCATGGGTGGTGTAATTCTTTTCATGCACTTTCAGTTGTCTTGATGCATAGGCAATCACCTTGCCTTTCTGCATCAGCACACACCCCATGCCAGTGTGCGAAGCATCACAATAAACCACAAAGTCTTCAATTCCATCTGGCAGCGTCAGCACCGGGGTGTTGCTCAACTTTTGCTTCAGAATGTCAAAGGATTCTTGCTGCTTAGGGCCCCAAATAAACTTAACCTTTTTCTTAGTTAAGGAGGTTAGGGGTGCAGCAATCCTTGAAAAGTTTTCAATGAAACGCCTGTAATATCCTGCCAATCCCAGGAAACTACGAATCTCCGTAGGCGTCTTTGGCTCTTGCCAATTCATAACAGCTTCAACTTTAGCGGGATCCACCTGGATACCACGCTCACTAACCACGTGTCCAAGAAATTGGACTTCTCGTAGCCAAAATTCACACTTAGAGAATTTGGCGTAGAGCTTCTCCTGACGTAGGAGTTTGAGAATACAACGAAGGTGTTTCTCGTGGTCAGCTTGATTCTTAGAGTAAATAAGGATGTCATCGATGAAGACGATAACAAATTTATCTAAGTAAGGCTTGCAGACGCGATTCATGAGATCCATGAACGCGGCTGGTGCATTAGTGAGCCCAAAAGGCATCACTAGGAACTCGTAGTGACCATAACGAGTCCTAAATGTAGTCTTGTGAACATCTTCATCCTTAACCTTCAACTGATGGTAGCCTGACCTCAGATCAATCTTTGAGAAGTAACTTGCCCCTTGAAGCTGATCGAACAAATCGTCGATTCTGGGCAATGGATATCTATTCTTGATCGTGACTTTATTAAGCTCGCGATAGTCGATGCACAGACGCATCGACCCATACTTCTTCTTGACAAACAGGATTGGCGCTCCCCAAGGAGATGAACTAGGTCGAATGAAACCCTTAGCCAGCAATTCATCTAGCTGCGTTTGCAACTCCTTCATTTCTGTGGGTGCCAATCTGTATGGTGCCCTTGCAACTGGTGCCGCTCCGGGGATGATATCTATCCTGAATTCAACTTGTCTATCTGGTGGCAAACCAGGTAGATCTTCAGGAAACACTTCTGGGTATTCAGAAATGACAGGGATGTCTTCTAACTTCGGTTTGGGCTCATCAATAATCACTTGTGCCATGTAGATGACACACCCCTTCTTCAAACACTTGGAAGCCTTGAGCATAGTCACGTGCTCAGGTAGTCCATACTGGGTATCTCCCCGAATGGTAAGTGACTCACCAGACGAAGTCTTTATCACTACGTGTTTCATGTTACAGACGATTTGGGCCTGGTTATGAGATAACCAGTCCATACCCAGAACTATGTCAAAACCGGCTAACTTAAACGGAAGTAGAGACAGAGGAATAGAATGGTTCTTAATGGATATAACACATCCATCTAACACAGTAGAGACAGTTTCTATGGTACCATCTGCTAACTCTACCTCATAATTTACGTTTAAGGTTTTGACAGGTAAATTCAACAATTTACAAAACTTATGATGTACGAAAGACTTATCTGCGCCTGAATCAAAAAGTACTCTTGCAAAGACATCATTTACAAGGAAAGTACCTGTTATGACATTATCGTCCTGCACAGCTTCTTTCGCGTCCATTCTGAAGACTCTGGCATTAGTCTTCTTAGCCTCCTCAGGCTTCTTGTTGTATTTTGGGCAGTTGGTCTTGATGTGCCCCTTCTCATTGCAACGGTAGCACGTTGCGTCTTTCATCTTTTTGCAATCCAGGGTTTTATGGTCCGTGGACTTGCAAATTCCACAAGCAAATGATTTTGACTGAGTCTGAGAGCTTGACTCCAGTCTGCACTTTCCATAGTGCTGCTTCTTGCAAATTTTACACCTGGGCTTCTCATCGGACTTATGCCCATCCTTCCTCGACTCAGATCCCTTTTTGTTATCACCGTTCCCACGGTGTTTCTTATTCGACCTTCGCGAACCATCATCTTCACTCTTCCTCTTCTCGGCCGCCTTATTCCTCTGCGATCTCTGCCGCACCGCATCCAGAGTGAGGGATAAGGAAAGGTCAGTTACAGACCTGAAGGTAACTGGCCGAGAAGCTTTTACACTAGACTTGATCTCGGGTTCTAACCCACCAATAAAGCGAGCGATTCTTTTTGGCTCCGGGGTTACCAGGTAGGGAACCAACCGAGACAGCGTATTGAAGCTTGTCAGGTAAGCTTGACAGTCGAGGTTCTTCATCACCAACGATAGGAAGTCAGATTCTATCTTCTCCACCTCATGCTGAGGGCAGAAGTTTTCCTTGATCAGGGCAATGAATTGATCCCACGACATGCTATACAACGGGATCTTTCCGGAGGCCTCCATTAGAGATCTCCACCATGCCAATGCTTCACCCTTGAAGGACTGTGACACAAACTTAACTATATCCCCTTCAGCGCACCCGCTGATATCCACCACCGTGTCCATTTCATCCAGCCATGTCATACAGTCTACGGCCCCTTTTTCCCCAGTAAAATCCCTGGGTTTACAAGACACGAAGTACTTTTAAGTGCAACCCTTGTTACGGGGTCCTTGATGCAGTACTATATGCTGAGATGGGACACTTTGATTGTTGGTGGACTGACGGTCATCACCGTCTTTCTTGGGTCCATTCTTCTTGGGAGGAGGCTTGTTATGAGCCTCAGAATGTGTCCTGGGCTTTGAATGTGATGCATAGTGGGTCCTACTTCGAGTATCACTGTATTCCTCATACTGTCTATTTAAAGCCTGGGTGATAGCGCCATCTATGATTGCTTTTAGTTCAGCACCCGTTAACGTAATCTGGGCGTTCTCATTCGGCTCCACAGGATGACTATTTATTTCATTTGAGTCAGCCATTTGAATTGAACTGTTGCAGAAAACACGAACAATATTTTATTTGGGAGTTTATTATGGAATTACCCCTTAGGGTAGCTCGTTAACCATGGTAAACAAAGACCATAATTGGTTAACTTATTAATCGTACTAATTTAGGATTTCAATTTATAATTTATCCTAAATATAAATAATAACAATATATATTAGCACATAAGGCTTTGTCACATGGAAAATTTAAATTATAAGCTATGATTTCAGAGAATCAAGGCTTTTAAGGTTTAAATATATTTTATTACCTTTTTCAGACAGTGAGTCAAAGCTACAACTGTCTTTTGACTCATGTAGAAATGAGCAAAGCCCATAGGCATTATATTACCAACGTATGGTAAAATATGATCATCTTACTTGATGATCTTAACCCATGATTCAGAGATCATATGATTGGGTTTGGAATCTTCTAAAGAATCCTTATACTTATGAAATGACATGTGATTGTAACGAATCACTTCTGCCAGGAGTGTTAACATATTTTAAGATGTTAACTGGGATTTGAATCTTTTTAAACAGGTCTTACCATTTTGGCCCGGTCTTATAACTGACACGAAGCTAGGTTTCACACTTTAAGATCCTTAATTAAATAATTACATAGGCAGATTAATTTAAAAAGGAATGATTTTAATTTATTTATTTCATTTGTAATTATTTATGCACAAACAGGCAATCATGATAATCATGGAAATAACATTCTATTAATTTATTCAAAGCATTACACACTTGCCCTAAACGGGTCTTTCAAATTACCAACTTACCCACGTAGGGGTTTAATAACACACATGCCCTCGCAGGGGCTAAATATCATACATGTCCACGTAGGGACTCACACTAACAATACACCCACGTAGGGGCTCAAACAATAAGCATGCCCACGCAGGGGCTAAAAGCAACATACCAAATACACTCACGAAGGGGTTCAAACAATAAATACAGGAGAAAATAACTGTGGAAGGATTCAACGATCCTTCTTGTTCTTTCCCTTGATCAAACTAACCAACCCTTGGAAGAACGTCTGTCTTTCCCTACGATCCTCGTGAGCTTCTCGTTCAACTTGCTGCAACCTATGAAGAATTTCCTCCCTTTCTGGGGGAGAAAACCATGGTGGCTGCGATTGAGCCCTGATGATGGGTCTAGGAGGTATCGAGTATCCCTGAGTCGGGTAACTCACCCCCCATGAATCCCCATAGGGTCCTTGGGTGTTGTAATTCGCTGCTACCATGTATGGATCAGCCTCCGCGTACCCATAATCGTGATGCGTTGGGGGTTCAAACGGGTTGTAAGCCATGCCACCCGTATATGACGGGATTGGGTTTTCAAATCCCATCGGCGGTGGCTGTAGTACAGCAGGGTTGGAGGGTCCAACCATTTGTGGGTCCTCCTGGTACGGCGGGTAGTGACTAGCACTAGACTGTTGTGGGGAACTGAAATTGAAGCCCCCCGGTCGTACCGACATGCGTGCACCGGTTCTCCTACGCCTTGGCGGTTGAGGAGGTGCCGGTTGAACTGGTGGCGGTGGAGGTGGTGGCGTAACTGCCACAAATCGGTGATCCTCAGATGAATCTTGATGATGCAGCTGTGGTTGTGGCTCCTTCTGCTGATGCTGCCCATGAGATGACGAGTGGTGAGATGGTGTATAATACCACTGGTGTTGATCGAACAGGGCTTGAAAACTGTCTGGACCACCGTAGGGTGATCCGTGGAAGGACGATCCGTCGGAGATTTCGATCGGATGGTTTGGAGTACCACTTGCCGGCATGACGGGGTCCGTATCCTCGTCCATATCGTCGGCGTGATCTCCTGAAAAGTGGTCCCCTGGACCCAGTGGGTTAAAACCCACTGGCTCTGGTATGAACCCAACCGGGTTAAACTGTCCCTGAAAAGCAGGTGTAGGGTCTCCATATGAATGATGAGATAGGGATCTTTGAAGTGGTATGTAAGACGGTTGAGGGTTATTGGGTTCATAAGGATTTAGAGCAGGCGGTGTGGAAGCATGCGAAACCGACCGTCTGGCCGGCTCGTAATGGTTTCTTCGGTTTTCCCGAGGGTCGTCACTCTCGGTGTTGGATGGAGCTCGCCTTCGTGAAGGTCCAGCTTCATGATCGTTGGGGGCGGTAACTGGCCCCTTTCCACGTCCTCGTGTTCGGAAGAATCTAGGAGGCATCTTTGTTATTCCTGTCAATAAAGCATGAGATAACAATAACAATAATATAAAATTTAAAGGACAAAACAAATACCAAAAAGGTGGAATTTGTCCTAAGTTATAAGCCTAGACTCGAAGGTTTAGATATGTGCAATTGTGTAACTGAGATTAAACATAAAAGGCTAGTGTTTAATTCACTCATTGTTGGCTCTGATACCAACCTGTCACACCCCGATTTCCACATGTCACCGGTGGGCCCGGTGGGGGAGTATCGTGACGTGGTTGGCAACATAATAGTCAAACAACACAATATAATAATGCACAGCGGAAGCAATTTAAAATAAGATACAACTGAATTTATTTATTGTAATCAAAGTTGCAATATCCGGTGTTTATCCACAGAATGGATCGAAACAAAATAACATTTATGGTTCAACAGACTTCTGGCATCCTAAGCTTGCGAGACTTCTATTGATGCTTAGGAGACAATCCAGCCAAATTTCGTTTAGTACCTGCATTCAGTCTTTTTGGGAAAATACGTCAGTTTACACTGGTAAATACATTCAACTGACTCATTTTGGAAAATGATTGAAAATTGGTTTGGATGCACGTGGCATAAATCATTTTATTTAACTTGGGAGAATTATTTAATATTATAATCTTGTGGACGAATTACATGTTACTTATGCGTTCAGTAGCCCGAATCAAATCCCGGTTAAAGATCAATAGACACACCACTTTAAGTGAGTTATACACGGGAGTACGCCTACACACCGTGCTCAGGTCGTGGCCATCTCGTAAGATGATGCCAGGGATATCCGGGACATGGTCATTAACCCCCCAAAGGCTGTAAAGTAAACAAGACTGTTTAAACGATCTGATCAAATTATTCAACTACCCACTTAATGTGGAGATTTGATGCCCGATCAAGCGGTATGCTATATACCGTAACCCAAGCCCGTATAGGGAAAATAAGTTAAAAGTATTTACCTGATGCAAGTATATATCACAATAAGCAGAATGCACGTAGCTTTTACTGTTTCTCCTAATCTGGAACGAAGGTTTAATATAACCTATTAGAATTCTAACGGGTCTTTTATTAAGCTTAACTTAGACCGGCTAGTTTCAAGATACGGCTCGTACGCACGATTAAGCGAAGACCGGATAGAATGTGATTCAGACCCGACAAGTTTGGAGACTTGTTTAATATGGGTTTATTATTCACATTCTGGATTTTGAGATAAAACCGTTAAGGTTTGACCCGTTTCGGCTAATTTATGTAAACTTGTTACATAAACCGAACCGTACGCGTAATAAGCGTGATGGGTAGTCATGAGAGCTATATACAGGTTTCCTAAGTTAATTATGTCTCAAATATGTTGTGACATCAGTAAGGTGTCTTTCGTTATGCCCGAAATGTGTTTAAACACAAACTAGTCCCCGTAGGGGTAGTTTGGTCATTTAAAAGTTTATAAAAGGGTTTAAGTGATAATCTGAGTTACAGGTCTGGTGTAATCAGAAAATATACTCAATTTTCTAAGTTACATCAGTAGGTTAAAGCATGTATGTGAAACTTATCATTTTTAACCAAACTAGGCCCCGTAGGGGTATTTCGGTAATTTCACATAAGCCGAAAAGCTCAAAACTGAAGTCTGAGTTTATCAACCTTTGCTTACTGTTAAAATATTATAATTTGCCTCTTATATCAGTAGGTATCAACCCGGGTATGTCAAATATGATTTTAAAACATACTATGCGTTAAAAACGCTAATTAAGGCGATTAAAGGCCATTACCGGGTTTGATACTTAAATCTGATATTTTTATATTTCCATAAGGCTTAAAATAATTTATTTATCATAACAAATCAGTAGCAAAAGGTTTGGAGTCGTTTAGATGTGTAAAACTCATTTTATGGCCCGTAAGGGCAAACCGACAATTACCGAATTAAGCCTACGACTATGAGTTATGCTCAGCCTAAAATTAATTAAAAATCTTTAAAAATTTCAAAATAATATATCATATCAGTGGGTAAAAATTTGATACCAAAAAGTATGTTTAACTAGGCTATACACTAATTACGCCATTATGTTAACATAAAGCATTAGTTTTGCGATAATGAGCATAACTCTTAATCTACAAGTCAAACTGATGTCAAACTTTGCATGCAAGTCTATATATCAGTAACAAAGGTTTCTACACTTTTACATTTTCATAAATCCCGTTTTAAGGTAATAAGGGCATAATGGTCAACATATGAGCAATTAACGAAAACATGCATATTAATTGGATAACTAATGAACTGAGGTGTATAATCACAGAGGGTTGTTCTAACATGTAACCTAGTCCAATTAAAGCTCTGAGGCATTTCTGAAATATGCCTAAACGGGTCAGAACTGAAAGTCAAAGTGAAAGTCAAACTATGCGACTTTCGGTTCCGAACCGGGTCTGAACAGGAAATAGTCGGGTTGAACATGTTTGGACATGTTCTTACACTAATTACTAAGTTAAAACAATGATCAAACAGGTTATACATGTTCTAGATAGCTAATTATGCATAAATGACATTTTAAGCATTATGTTGACTTTTTAATTAAAAGTTTGACCCGACATTAGACCTGTTTAGAGTGGTGATCAGGGGAAACCCTTTTAAGGTTTTATTACCCACATAAATACCAACTCATAACTATTTTTAATTCGAGATATGACTGAGCCATTATTGACTAATCTCGAAGTCAAACCGTAATTACGACGGTTTGACTTTTAGCTAATTAAACAAGCTAAACTCAACTAAACAAGAACTAGCAGACTTACAAGAGTCCTATGCACGAGATTGATCACTTAAGGCTGCTTGAAAGCTCCAGAAATGATCCACAAATGCAGGAGAAAGTTGTGAGGAGTTGTGTTGCAACTAATGCCCTTTTATAGCAAACTTCTCACCATAAATTCTTGACAACAAGGTCTAGTGCCCACCACAATCAATCAACAGGTGTCCTAGAGGCTTAGGGGATGTTTTAGGGGCCAGGAGAAGTGGAAAAACGGGTAAAGGTCGCGCACAAAGCTCATGGCAGACAACAGACCATGTTTCACGGTACTGGGGGTCGGACGCGGCCCGCTTCATGTTTGGCCGAACCCAATGCGGGCCGCCTTGGCCTGCAGAATCAGATTTTTGATTTTCTTTGATTTCCAACTTGACCTTTGGTAAATTTGAAAGGGTAATTAAGCTTTAACTTGCAATTTGACCCCTTGTAATTTACCCACAAGGACTTTAGGGCTTTATACCCACTTTGCCAAGTCCCTGAACACTTCCGGTTAACCCGAAAAGTCCTAACTTTCGACGTTTACGCTTTAACGCTTCGCACACGAATTTGATCATATCTTTCTCATACGTTAACGAAACTTTATGAAATTTTTATGGTGCATTCTCATGAGCATAATTGATATTTACAAAGCTTCGGGTTTGTCAAAAGGTCACTCAGAGGTATAAATTAAACATGTTGACACATTTGGTCCCTGTAGTTTGAAATCACTCACTTTTAGCTTCGTATGATCCATGATTTATTCGTTTGAAGGTATGAGCATCTTGTAGGGTTAAAATACAATGTATTTATTCACAGTTGACACTTAGAATATGTATATTTACATACTTTCCACGTTTGTCAACTTTAGTCCTTCCATAATATTTCTTTCACACGTTTAAACTTTTTGACACGTGTCAACATATTATAGGACGTGAAATTCTGAGGTGTTACAAATCCTCACCATGATGCTCTTGTAATAACATTATATGTGGCTAACCATTTTGTGCGCAGGATACTGGTGGATAATGGCAGCTCTGTCAACATAATCCAACTAGAGACTTTGAAAAGAATGAATGTATCTCCAATGGATATCACTTCGAAATCCACCGTGCTTGTTGGGTTCAGTGGAGAGGCCAGGAACACAGTGGGAGAAATAAAGTTACCAGTATATGTTGAAGGGGTCAACTCGATACAACGTTTTTGCGTGATGGACTCCCTATCCTGCTATAACATCATACTGGGCAGACCATGGATCCATGATATGAAGGCTGTGCCATCAACTTATCATCAATGTGTCAAGATCCCTACCCCTTGGGGGGTTGTCAAGGTTGATAGTGATCAGCAGGAAGCGAAAGAATGTTACTCATCCTCAATGAAATCCTCAACCAAGCCTAGTACAGCATAGCAATTAAAGATGCGGGCCTAGGATATCGCGGAGGCTTCAGAGCAGGGTATGAAGAAAGTTATCTTGGATCCGGATAATCTGGATATCTTAGTGCTCGTAGGAACCAATATCCCTCAGGATGTTGAAGAACAATTAACTAACTTTTTGATGTGCAGGATGTCAACATTTGCATGGAAGCATGAGGATATGACAGGTATATCCAAAGACATTATCACTCACAAGCTTGGAATTGATAGGTCGTTCAAGCCTGTACAGCAAAAGCGAAGGAAGTTCGCCCCTGAGCGAAATACAATTATCCAAGAGGAAGTTGAAAGATTTTTAAAGTCCAAAATGATCAGGGAGGTCAAGTTTCAAAGATGGCTAGCAAATGTAGTCGTAGTACAGAAGAAAAATGGGAAATGGAGAGTCTGTGTAGATTACACAGACTTGAATAAGGCTTGTCCTAAAGACCCATTTCCTCTTCCTCATATTGATGCAATGGTGGATGCTACTGCCGGGCATGAGATGTTAACCTTCATGGACACATCCTCAGGATTTCAGCAGATCCAAATGGAGCCTTCGGACCAGGAGGATACTGCCTTCATGACGCCAACATGTATTTATTGTTATACTGCTATGCCTTTCGGTTTGAAAAATGCAGGTGCAACATACCAGAGATTGGTGAACATGATGTTCAAAGATAAGCTGGGGGACACAATGGAGTTATACATTGACGATATGGTGGTAAAATCGAAAAAAGCTGAGGATCACCTTCAGGATATTAAGGGAGCCTTTGATATCCTGGATCAATATAACATGAAGCTAAATCCTGCTAAGTGCCATTTTGGAGTAAGGGCAGGAAAGTTTCTAGGATATATGGTGACTAAAAGAGGAATAGAGGCGAGCCCGGAGCAGATCAAAGCCATCTTGGATGTCAAATCACCTTCAAATATGAAGGATGTTCAACGATTAACAGGGCGAGTTACAGCGTTGAACAGATTTATCTCAAGATCCTCCGAGAAATGCAAAGAATTTTATGATATCCTGAAGAAAAGCAAGAAGTTCGAATGGGGAGAGAAGCATGAAGCAGCCCTGCAGGATTTGAAGCAGTATCTTTCAACTGCACCTCTATTGATGAAGCCTGAGAAGGGTGAACCACTGTCCCTATACCTCGCAGTATCAGGGAATGCTGTAAGTGTCGCCCTTATAAAGGATCATGAAGGTCAGCAATATCCTGTTTATTATGTTAGTAAAAGTTTGTTAGATGCTGAAACTAGATATTCTCATTTAGAAAAGTTGATACTAGCATTAGTTTTGGCATCAACGAAGCTTAGACATTACTTTGAGACACATAGGATTCATGTTAAAACCAATTATCCTGTTAAAAATGTAGTTAGGAAACCAGAGATGCCAGGTAGGATGGCCAAGTTGTCAGTGAAGTTGAGTGCTTATGACTTAGTGTATGAACCTAGGAATGCCATAAGATCCCAGGCTCTAGCTGACTTTGTGGCTGATTTCAGTAGTGACATTCAGGATGAGGTAGACCTAGAAGTCCAACAATTAGGAGAATCCTCAGGATACTAGACATTGTACACTGATGGAGCATCTAATGTTAGAGGAGTAGGATTGGGAATACTACTAAAATCGCCACAGGGGGACATATTACCCCAGGCTATTAGGTGTGAATTCCCTGCTACTAATAACGAAGCAGATTATGAGGCTTTAATTGTAGGATTAGAACTGGCTAAAAATATGAATATCAAGAATTTGCAAGTATATGTTGACTCCTTGTTAATCACTAATCATTTTAATAGATCCTATGCAGTTAAGGGTTAGAAATTGATCGAATACCTCGATATTCTCAAAAAATTAGCAGGATATTTCGATGTTTTTACACTTGAACAGGTACCAAGGGAAGATAATGCTGAAGCAGATGCCTTAGCAAATCTGGGATCATCGGTCAGAATACCAGAAGGGACCCAAATACCAATACTGCATATCTTGTATCCTGCAACGAATCCTCAGGATAAAGAAGTAGTAAGTATCCAGGATCCTATTGCTGAATATCCTGAGGAGGATCCTAAATCCTGGACGGCTCCAATCATAAGATATCTCAAGGAAGGACACATCCCTAGAGACGAAAATCCTAAGGCATTTAGGATGAAGGTATCACGATTCACCATTATAAATAATATTTTGTATAAGAAATCTCTTGCAGGACCATATCTAAGATGCTTGGAGGATTCCGAAACTAAAGAAGTGCTTCAGGATATACATGAAGGGGATTGTGGTAACCATACTGGGGGCATGTCATTATTCTCAAAAATATTGAGAACATGATATTTTTGGCCAACAATGAGGAAATATGCTACAGAATATGCTAGAAGGTGTGATGCATGTCAAAGGCACAGCAACATACTACATCAACCAGCTGAACCACTATATCCTATAGCTTCCCCTTGGCCATTCATGAAATGGGGGATGGACATAGTAGGGAAATTGCCAAAAGCTCCAGGAGGAATAGTCTTTATGCTGGCAATGACTGATTATTTCTCTAAATTGGTGGAGGCTGAAGCATTTACTCAAGTCAGAGACCAAGAAGTAGTATCCTTTATAAAGAGGAATATCCTGACCAGGTTTGGAGTACCAGCTGAAATCATTTGTGACAATGGATCCCAGTTTATAAGCAAGAGGACTACTGACTTTTGCAAAAATTGGGGAATCAAAATGATCACATCTACCCCGGTACATCCTCAAGCAAATGGACAAGCTGAATCCTCAAACAAGATAATCGTCAAAAATTTGAAGAAGAGACTAGGAGCCAAGAAAGGAAGATGAGCAGAAGAACTACCCTTTGTTTTGTGGGCCGATAGAACAACGGTAAAGAATGCAACTGGCCAGACTCCGTTTTCCTTAGTATTTGGAGCAGAAGCAGTGATCCCAACAGAGATGGTGATACCTACTGCAAGATCTATCCTCCGGGATCCTGAGCAGAATCCTGAAGCTTTGTGCCAAGATTTGGACACCGTAGACGAAACGAGAGATGCAGCAAGGCTAAGGATGGCAGCATATCAACAAAGGATATCCAGAGCATACAACAAGAATATAAGGACTAGAAGGTTCAAAGTTGGAGATTGAGTGTTAAGAAAGGCTTTTCAAAATACCACTAATCCTGCCGATGGAAAGCTGGCTCCGAAATGGGAAGCACCATATGAGGTTGAATCAGAATCAGGAAAAGGAGCATATCGGCTCAGGAGTATGGAGGGGGATATGCTACCAAGATCCTGAAATGCTATACACTTAAAGCTCTATTTCAAGTAAGAATATAATTTAATTTCTATCTCAGAATGGTATGTATTCTATCTCTCTTAAATATATTAGAATTCGTTTATTATCTTGAACCCATTACTGACTTAGGCATCAGAGGGGTGTTAGCCAAGCTAACACCCACCTTAGTTTAAGGTTGTTTTGCAGAATATGTCTCAGGATATAGCTCCAGGATACACGCTCAGGATGTCTCAAAGGATTCGAGGATTGGCCCCCTCTCTCACGGATAAGGGATCCTGATCCCTTCAAAGGTTTAAAGGTATTCACCTTTCTCTCGAATTGGGTTTGAACACCCCGCCTGGAGCGCAAGTCATCTAGGGATAGTTCAAGGTAACGGGACCAGTTCATGTAAAAGTGGCTGACAATTTCGTTACTATTGGCTATATCCTGGATCCTGAAGGTATATGAGGATTGATCACCCTCTCTCACGAAAGGGTATTTTCATACCCTCTAAGGTTTAAAGTTTTTCACCTTTCTAAGTTTTGGAGTTTATACACTCTCGCCTGTAGTGCATAGATATCAGGGTTTATCCCCATGATGTTAAGGGTTTATCCCCAGAATATTAGGGTTTATCCCCAGGATATCAGGGTTTATCCCCAGGATATCAGGGTTTATCCCCAGGATATCAAGGTTCATCCCAGGATATTAAGGGTTTACGCAGGATATTCAAGGTTTATGCAATTAAACTAAAGTATGACCATGTTAAACACAGGGGACATACATCATACAATTTAAAGGATGGATTTAAATTTATGCACTGGGGACATTCCTGTGATTCAAGGATGGAATTGACTCTCTGGGAGTATTTGGTATGATCTCTCCTTTTTATAACTTAAGTTTTATAAGTTACGAGGCAGTATCCTGAGTAGGATATCTCTTAGGATATTCTTGCAATATGTTCCCAAGATTGTTCAAATTTAACTATTTTCATAAGTAAAGTTTAAACACTAAGATAGTAACAACAGAAATAAAGGCAAAAGGAAGTTATATTATTAACATATCAAAAGTTGTGCTTTTGGTTTCACGTCAAACCAAGGACCATCCGCCAAAAGCACAATTAGTCCCATACCATATTTACTAAACAGTTGAAGGTTTTGCCTCAAACCAAGGCCTATCCACCTCCAACTGTTATATTGTTCAAAAGAAAGGACATATTAACGTTGATGACCAAGGGCTTCGTCCTGAAACTCAGGATCCCTCCACCTTTGGCCATCATATTGTTCTAATGCAGGAAAGTTAAAATGCAAGAAAAGTAAATTGTTTTGGGGTTACAAACCAACAATCAAATTTAAAAAAGTGGGCTCCGGCCTTGGCACATACATCAATCATCGCCCACTTGGATGCTCTCACACAGCAGCATCTTCACCAGCCTTCTCCGCTTCAGCATCAGTTCCAGCATCCTGAGCAGCATCCTCGCCAGCATCCTTCTTGTCTCCAGCCTTGTCTACAACCTCTGCCGACTTAGAGGATTCACCAGCTTCAGCAGGAAGGGGCACAACCTTGCCTCCAAGCTCCTTCAGCTTTGCCACCCAGGATTCGACCGGCCAGGATGGGCACACAAGGCCTGTCTCCTTGGCCTCGTAAGCCATCTTGATGCGGGCTTGTAGCAGAGAGACTATAGCAGAGGCCTTGATTCCTTCCCGGAAAGAGACCATGGCCTGTTCATGTTCCATTTGGACAGTGGCAAATTTGAGCTCAGCATCTTGGGTGACCTTCTTCAACTTGTCCTCATAATGCCGGGTCTTCACCTCAGCAATGGCCCCTTGGTCAGCAACAGTGGTCTCGAGCTGTTTGATCCTAGCTTCTTGGAACACGTTCGTGCTTCAAGCATCAGTGTAAAGCTGGAGCAGATGCTGGAGGCCCTGCACGTCAAAATTCAGGTATAAGTCAAAATATATTAACCAGGATATCCTGTCAGGATATCCTATCAGGATATATGTGTAGGATATATGTGCAGGATATAACCTTGTTAAGGAAGGATGTCATTGGCTCTAAGGAGTCAGAAAAGCTGAGTTCTTCATAGGAGAACCCTTCAGAGCCTGGGGCACTAACTTCGGAACCTTTCCTCTTTTTTTTGCGGTGGAAGCATGAGTCCTCGGATTAGCCTTGGGAGCAGGGAGCGGCTTGGAGCTGGTGGCAGCAGGGGTATCTTTTTTGACCATGACTGGAGTGGGGTAACAGTCAAGCTCGTCAAGATCAATGTAACGCCCGGCTCTTTTGTACTTTCCATTTATAGAAAGTTTTGTTCGTATTTCTATTTTTGGAAACCTTGAATTCTTGTAATCGTTCTTTCCTTGTAATCATTGTAAAACCGAGACTTGGATCATTAATGAAACTCGTATTTTGTTATACACACTTTATGTATGCTCGTACACTTGAATTGATGAAACAATTTGGTATTTATTCGGGATGTTCGCGAACTTATGTTAAACTAATAAACACATGACATTTATATTTTATGCGAAACTTATGCTTAGTCATATTCAATTTACACTTGGGCATACTTTAGAATATGTTACATATGCCTAGGAACACTAATTTAAGCATAAAATCCGTATTAGGTGACATGGGAATAAGTTGCAATTCATAAGACATAAAATAAAAATTTTTGTGCTTCTGACCTTGGCTTACGGACCGTAAGCCACAACCCTTACGGTCCGTAAGGGTGTCTGGGCGGGCAGATAACTCACCAGCTCGCGAAATTGCACGAAATCCCAAGTTCTTGCCCACTCCAATCACCTCTAATCCACCTCTAATCACCTCCAATAATCCCTAACCTCTTCCCCCTATAAATACAACCCTTCTCCAAGCATTTTTACACTTTCACAACTCTCTACAACTCACAAAATACTCTCAAATCTCTTGCAAATTCAGTTTTTGGACAGATTCATACTCTTGCACTAAAGTGAGTATAACTTGCTCATTTCTCAACCAAATCACTTGGTTCTTCTTCCTACTTCTTTGGATATTCTTGGGGTTTGATTCCTTGGTTTCTCCTTGGAGAAATCAGACTTGGAATTGCCCTAAATATGTCCATAAACTTTCTGTTTTGTTTATACTCTTTTAAAACTTGTTTAAACTTATCAAAACTCATGTCAAACTTATGTACTAATGCTTACAACCTATCCCATGGTCGATTAAGTGTTAGAAGCATGATTGAGACATAGAAATCAGAGGTTAAACCTCAAATATTCTCTGTTTTGTTTAGTGTATTTTACCCACAAGTCATGTTCGAGCTTAGATCTTGATGTAGAGTGATTGTTGAACAACTTGGGTTGTTCCAACATAAAATCCTCACATGATTTGATGATTTCTCTTAGTTTATATTATTTACATACTTGTATTAATCATAGTTCTTGACCCTCCTTGATTGTTTTTACATCAAGTGAAGTGGTGAACATTCAAGGGGTTCCTAAATGGAAGCTTGTCCTTCCTACCCCATACATGACATCCATGATACTAGAGGTGCCTAAATGAAGATTTAATATTCTACCTCCTACTTGACTTATTGGACTAAATAACATATAATACTTAACTTAAATATATATATACACTCATTCGAACCTTTAATGTTAAATTTGTGTTTATATGTTAAAGTAGTAGAATATCATCTAAGACCTAAAACTCTAATTATGATTCTAATGGGTGCACTACCCATAAAAACATTCTAACCATATTGGTTACATAGTGTCATACAAGGGTAATAAAGTTAAAGATGATTATTTTTAATATCATACTTTATGTTATGTTAAACTCCAAATTTGTAATCTTCCGTTAAACGCCAAACTCACACACTTCTGTTTCCTCGTGTAGAAGGACTAGGTGCTCCAAACTAATCCATCCACCAACTCACTCGCGGGATTTCAAGTAGGAAAGCTTGCAACCACCGTGAGTATACTCGATCCCTTTTTCCCTTTTACACTTTGGGATGCAACATGTATAACTATGCAAACAACTTTTAAACTCAATTAAACTTACTCTATCCATGATTAAACATGAAACTAATGTGACTTACTTGTTATTCTCGTATGCTATGTGAACGATTTGGAACGTTATATGCTCATTAACTTTGCTCTCCCACCTTAACAATTATAGCGCTATAGGATTAACGCCCCGCCCGTTATACTCTTGGGTATTGTTAAGTTAAACATTACCACCCCGCTAAACTTTTGGGATTAGGCTCTTTTATGCGTTGTATTCTCGGGTTTGATCATATTGTACGCCAAAATTGCATACTAGTAATCACATATTATGAATCATGTTGGACTTGAGTTTTTATTCTATTATGCTATGTAGTTAAACTTGTATACTCACCTTTGCTTTTGCATTGAAACTCTATTTTAATACATGTTGCAGGTTAAATTGTTGAAGTATGATGAAAGATGAAACAAGTATAGGGTGGACTAGATACACACCTATAAATCGTCTATCTTTTAATGTTATGTTATTTGTTGAAACAACGTTGTAATTTGTTTTGATTATTGTATGACAATTTAGCAATTGCAATGAAATTCGAATTTAATTAAATATTGTCACATAGTGTTATGAAGTCTCTTGCAATCTATACACACTTCGTCTCATCCCGATGTTTCCGCCATCGGTTTGGGTGTGACAGATTGGTATCAGAGCCATAACTATAGGGAATTAGGAAAAAGTAGGAATGCTTTGCCCTAGTCTATAGTTTTAGGAGTTTTGCCTCTTATTTGTTGTTTAAAACTTTGTACTCTACCATGCATGCTTCCTAGCTATACTTCTTGTTGATTAAATTTATATGCCTTTCCTAAGGTTAACATGAATACACTTTGTTTATTTGTATACTCTTGTAACACAAACGAGAAAACTTTACCAAAATAGGCGTGAAACCCACAATTTGGTAAACGACTCTCATTCTACCTTAAGCTATTTTGCACGAAATTTCACCATTAAGCTAGGAGTGAAATCCACAACTTAATGGTAATTTCCATTTCAACTCTAGTGGACCCTTATCATAGTGTCGAAATTTTATTTTGACCCGACAAGTACCAACCACATTTAGGGTACGAAATCGTCAAGTTAGGGGTGAAACCCGCACCTCGTCGATTAAGTCCCATTCCTCGATTTTCAATCTCGCCAAAGTCCCGATTGTTTCAATCGATTAGAGATGTGTAGTAACTGGAAGGGTAAGATACCGTTAATCGCTTCTCGACGAGAGTATCTTACCTATAGGCCAAAGCACGTTTTCTCTAATTCGAAAGGACTTTCGACCCACTTTGGAATAGTCGACGTTTCTCTACCCGAAACAATCCTATGTTTTATTAAGCCTCTCTTTTATGTACCTCAATTGATATGTGATTTTATACTTGAACGTTCGTTCTTTTCAAATTTTGGTTTACTCATTTCGCACGTTGATCGCAATCACAAACAATAATAATCCCTCGTGAACAAACAAAATTTACAATGCTTTCATTTATTCATGCTATGCTATGTGGAACTCATGACAATGCTATATGAGACGTCTAAACTCCTTATGTTATGTGAATCAATTTGAACCTTTTATGCTATGTGACACTTTATGCTATGTGAATCAATTTATGCAAACAATTTTCTTAAACAAACATTATGATCAAGTCTCACCTTTTCATTCTTTTGAATCTTAGATGTCTACCCGTCTCTCCAAAACGTCTAAGCAGTCAAAGACCCGTGCTACAAAGAAGATGATGGCTTTCATGGCCGATCAGTTCATGCGTGTCGTTCCTAAGGTCATTACCGAGATTCGAGCTTCTGAAACTCCTAACTCTTCCGTCGACTCTAAGGTCGAAATACGCAAGCCCGCTTCGTTAAACTTCAAGCACTTTTCATCGTGCAATCCCAAGCCATTCACCGGCAATGATGGGGTGACCGCCATGCTCGAGTGGTTTGATGGCATGGAGGTCAAGTTCATCAACAGTGATTGCCCCGATGAGCTCAGAACGCGTAGTGCGACTGGGGTATTCCAAGCCCGAGCTCTCGAATGGTGGACAAACGAAAGGAACATCTGCTCGAACGAACTGGCCTATGCGTTGACTTGGGAAGAAGTTAAGGCCCTAATGATGGACGAGTTTTGCCCTCCGCATGAGCAACAAAAGCTAGAGGAAGAATTTTGGGCGCTTAAGCAAGTGGGTGATGAGAACCTAGCCTACACTACCCGTTTCAAACAACTTAGCTTCATTGTTCCTCACCTCGTTATGACCACCGACCGTAAGATAAGGAAGTACATCAATGGGTTACCTTCTAGCATGCGCGATACGATCGAGGTAGCCAAACTCGACAATATCGAAGTTGTTTATCGTTTGGCCGCTTCCCTGAACAACAACCGTGTACGCGATAAGCAAGCCGCAAACCCCGGCTCTTTCAAGCCAGCCAACCAGATTACCCAGCAGTCGAATAACAGTAGGGGAAAGAAGCGAAAGCAATCCAACTCCGTTTGTAACGCGATTGTGCCACCCGTTAACCCAAACCCTGTTACACCTGAGAACACTCAAAAGTTGTACACTGGGATTCACCCCAAGTGTGCCACTTGCAATTACCATCATCCAGCCAATGCCAGGTGTTGTCGTTGTGGCAATTGCAACCGTTATGGACATGACACCGCCTTTTGCCGCAGCTATAAACAGCAACAAGCACCACCAGCCCAACAAGCTCCACCTGCTCCTCAAAACGCAAGACCCGCTAGAGCTTGTTTCAAATGTGGGGATGCTAATCACCTTCATCCTCAATGCCCACTATGGAATCAAGAACAGCAACAACCTCCTCGTGGACGCGCTTTCAATCTGAACGCAAATCAAGCGCGCAACAACAATGATGTCGTTAACGGTACGTTCCTTGTTAACCATATTTATGCTTCAATACTGTTTGATACTGGTGCGGACAAAATCTTTGTGTCCTTAGATTTCGAATCATTGTTAAATTGCACACGCTCTAAGCTACCTAAGTTGTTTTCCGTTGAAGTCGCCAATGGCAAGTCCATCTTAGTCAATTCCGTTCTTCGTGATTGTCGTCTTACTCTTAACGAACACGTTTTCCCTATCGATCTCATACCCATGCAACTGGGTAGTTTTGACGTCATCATAGGCATGGATTGGCTTCAAAAGAACCATGCTGAAATCGCTTGTCACAAGAAATACGTTCGTTTACCCCTTCCATCTGGTGATGTTTTGCACGTCTATGGAGACCGACCTTCAAAGGGACTAAAGTTGATGTCCTGCACACAAGCGAACAAATACTTACGCAAACAGTACTTTGCCTTTTTAGCCCACATTGTGGAAGAAAAGGGCAAGGGAAAAAGTATAAGTGATGTTCCAGTGGTGTGCGACTTCCCTGACGTCTTTCCTGAAGATTTTCCTGGTCCTCCTCCACCTCGATCTGTTGACTTTCGTATTGACCTCGTACCTGGTGCGACTCCCGTTGCCAAAGCTCCTTATCGTCTTGCACCTTCTGAGATGCAAGAATTATCTACGCAACTTCAAGAACTCCTCGATAAGGGTTTCATTCGTCCAAGTACCTCACCTTGGGGTGCTCTTGTGCTTTTCGTTAAAAAGAAAGATGGTTCTTTCCGCATATGTATCGATTATCGTGTACTCAACAAACTCACTGTCAAGAATCGTTACCCTCTTTCGCGTATCGACGATCTCTTTGATCAACTTCAAGGCGCTACTTGTTTCTCCAAAATAGATCTTCGCTCTGGTTATCACCAGCTTCGGGTTCTCGAAGAGGACATTCCCAAAACCATTTTTCGCACTCGCTATGGACACTACGAGTTCGTGGTTATGCCTTTTGGCTTGACCAACGCACCCGCTGTGTTCATGGATCTCATGAATCGTGTTTGTAAGCCTTATTTGGATCGTTTTGTGATCGTCTTCATTGATGATATTCTCATTTATTCTAAATCTCGAGCCGATCATGAACGTCATCTTCGTCTTATACTCGAACTCTTGCGAAATCAACGTTTATACGATAAGTTCTCTAAATGCGAGTTTTGGATTAAATAAGTCCAATTCCTTGGACACGTTGTTAGTGAAAAAGGAATCCACGTTGACCCTTCAAAAATCGAAGCTGTGAAGAATTGGACCGCGCCTAAATCACCTTCTGAAATCCGTTCCTTCTTAGGATTGGCGGGTTATTACCGCCGATTCATCTCGAATTTTTCAAAAATCGCCGTTCCTCTCACTTCGTTGACTCAAAAAGAGAAACTTTTTCCTTAGGGTCCTGAGCAAGAGGAATTGGACACGTTGTTAGTGAAAAAGGAATCCACGTTCACCCTTCAAAAATCGAAGCTGTGAAGAATTGGACCGCGCCTAAATCACCTTCTGAAATCCGTTCCTTCTTAGGATTGGCGGGTTATTACCGCCGATTCATCTTGAATTTTTCAAAAATCGCCGTTCCTCTCACTTCGTTGACTCAAAAAGAGAAACCTTTTGCTTAGGGTCCTGAGCAAGAGGAATCTTTTCGGACTCTCAAAGACTTGCTTTGCAACGCTCCTATTCTTGCTCTCCCTGAGGGGAATGATGATTTCGTGATGTATTGCGATGCCTCGAACCATGGTCTGGGTTGCGTTCTCATGCAACGAGGCAAGGTCATCGCTTATGCATCTCGCCAACTCAAAATACATGAGAAGAATTATACTACCCACGACCTCGAGCTTGGCGCAGTTGTTTTTGCGCTAAAGATTTGGCGACACTACCTATACGGTACAAAGTGTGTGGTTTTCACTGACCATAAGAGCCTACAACGCATCTTTGACCAAAAAGAACTCAATATGCGTCAGCGACGTTGGGTGGAATTACTTAACGACTATGATTGCGAGATTCGCTACCACCCTGGTAAAGCGAATGTTGTGGCCAATGCACTCAGTCGTAAGGCTCATGTAGATGTTATTCGTTGTTTTCATATCTCGAGCGATCTTCACAATTGCATTCGTGAAGCGCAATATTCATCTATCAACGAAGGTTCCATGCCTGTAGAAATACGTGGAGCTTCCGAAGACCTACTCTCTTCAAAATCCGACGGCCTACTCTACTGTCGTGATCGCATCTGGGTACCAGATCGCGAAAATCTTCGTGATCTCATTATGAACGAGGCACACAAATCCAAGTACTCAATTCATCCTGGTGCTGACAAGATGTATTAGTGGCCCGGTATGAAGAGAGACATTGCCGTGTACGTTTCTAAGTGTCTTACATGTTCGAAAGTCAAAGCCGAGCATCAACGACCTTCCGGTCTACTCGAACAACCTGAAATCCCCGTTTGGAAATTGGATAGCATTGCGATGGACTTCATAACTAAACTCCCTCGTACACCCTCTGGTCACGATAGCATTTGTGTAACACCTGTGTCATTTCAACCATCAAACAAATGCCCAACCAGTGAAATATTGTATTTCATACTTGGGATTTGTAAAAATATATGTATCGTTTACACATATCAATTCTTGTTCGATTTCAATCACTATATCGCTTTCTGGAAGGTTATACGCGCACTAATGCGTAAATATAACCAGTTTAATGCAACAAACACTCCGGAATAATGAAATAGGCTTAACATACCTTAAATAACCTTTACATAACTTAGATATAAGTTTTGGAAGGTTTGGTGTGGTGAAATCAAAGTTAATTCGTTTACAGGGACTAAACTTGACAAACTGCGAAAGTATGTCAATTTGAACTGTAACGAACATTCCGGAACATGACCATAAGTTAAACATACCATAAATATCCTTTACATAGCTTAGAAATAGGCTTTGAGGTGTTCGGTATGCTAAAATAAACTTTTATGTCATTCAGGGACTAAAAGCGTCAAAAAGTGCACAAGTTTGCATTTTTACGCATAACTTACGTTCTGAATACATCCGGACATCCAAAAATTTATGTAAGCATGACTACATTATATTTTAGTGTTCGCCATAAGAAAAATCCATTCGTCGCGTCATTTGGTTCGTTTTTCGCGCTTATGCGCATTCCGTCGTAATTAAGCGAACATCGCGTTCGTACGACCAAACGAACCATCATCCGGCATATTTTTTTTGTATGTTTTGAGTTCCCTATACTTTAACTTCATTTTAGAGCCTTGAAATGAGGTTAACGGGGTTCAAACGCATCGAAAATCGCTTAAACAAGGTGCAGGGACCATTTCTGCAAAATCTGCCAAAACAGGGGCCTAGCGTGACGCGACGGGCCTTAGCGTCACGCGAGCCCCCATCTGGACCAGATTCAGTGTTTTAAATGCAAGTTGCAACCAATTAATCCACAACCACATGTTTGCAACTTGCTTAATCACTAAGATAAGGAGCATATGTGGCTCCATAACCTTTGTGACAAGTGTACGGCTCGGATCGTGGCACGATATTCAAGAAACGATCCTAGCGGCTCTACTTTATCTATAAATACCCACCCCCCTTTGGCTTAAAAACCCACAAATCTGATTGAAAAGACTCTAAGTTGGAACCTTCGTTTCATACCTGAGCTATTTTGATCTGGGTTAGCATTCGGGGACCCTCAGTAAGTATTCTTTCGTTCTTTTCCTTATTCTACTGCTTTTCGAGTCAGAAAGTCAAACTTTGTTTGACTTTCAGCGTTGACCAGTAATGGTCAATGCGAAGTTCGTTAGAACTTCGCAACGTGATTGTAATCACGATGGTCATAGTCCCTTGGGACTATGCCTACTGATTACCACGTTGTCTAGGGTCGTAGGGTAAGCGATCTAATAAATCGCTTATACCTCGAACCCGACCCAGTTTGGTCGATCATTAGGATCCGACCAAACACATTAGGTGACCATAGTGGGTATGGAATAACCTTCCGAGGTTATACCCTATGGTCACATCGTTTAAGTAGTTGTATGATAGGTAGTTTATATGCCTTAGGTAAATTACCAGAATACCCTTTTCATGTATAATTGGTAATTAAGCATATGTAACCTAAACCTTTGTCACATAACTGATTATGTAATATGTTTAGGCATATAACACTTGTCATAGGGCTAGTTAGGCGGTCCGAACGCGTTTCACGCGAACGACGCGTTAAAGTAGCATAAGCTACCTAAACAGGTCGTAATGGGTCGTAGACACTTAGGTTAAGTTTCATTTAGTATGTAGGCTTTGTTAAACCAAAAGACACGAGTCTCTACACTCGTTTGGTTTACAAACCCTAATGCTACCCGATCCTCCGATTTAGGTCCGGTTTATTAATGTAGCTACCTATACTAGGTGCCGTTTGATATCCGCGATCTCTAGCATTGTTTAGTTGTTACTCAAGGACTACTGAGCAATCTCAGGTGAGTACATAGACCCCTCTTTTACTGTTTTCCAAACTGTTTTGGGGTGGAACACATGTGCCTACTTGTTACTTTCATGCTTTCCTGTTTTGACATCATATACTTGCTATGTTCATTAGTACATTATAGTACATGATTTCATTACATTTCATGCTATGTATGCCCATTGTGTGCGTACTTAGTACATTGTTTTACATTACATTTTATGCTATGTATGCCCATTGTGTGCGTACTTAGTACATCGTTCTACATTACATTTCATGCTATGTATGCCCATTGTGTGCGTACTTAGTACATTGTTTTACGTTGCTTTTCTGTTGCATATGCTTATCCAGCATATGAACACATTATACTACATATTGAACCGTTGTAATCATTTGACTGTGATCCGTTGATATCTGTGAACCGTTTGTATCTGTGAACCGTGTGAACCGTATTTGACATAGACATTTCGGCATAGACATCTTAACATGATTGACATTTGATCATGCATTTCCCACAAAACATAACTTTGATTTAAAACCAAGTTTTACTTCAATACTTTGTTTTTGTGTATATGGTTTAGTTGAGACATTTCACTTGCCATACATGATATTTTGACATAGACATTTGACATGGATATTTGACATAGACATTTGACATGGATATTTGACATAGACATTTTGACATTTGTTTGGTTTGGTTTGATTAAGTGATTAAGTAACGATGCGTGTGTAATATGATACAAGCATGGTGGATACGCCGCTGGTACTTCCTATATATAAGTGTTTGTATGGTATTACATATCGTAGCGTTATTTGAATCATTTCAGTTTGATACATATAACATTTTATACAAATAACATACTTTTCACAAGACATTGTTTTACAAACAACCTATCTTATACAAATCCATTTTACTATGGTTATTCATTTAACCATACATTATTCATTTATTGTATACATATCATCTGAACTCATTGTTTTTCAAATGATTTACAAAACAAAGCAAATTACAAGGTTCATGACTAAACATTTTCTCAAATACAAGTCATGAATCCTATTTTCACAAACCTATGTATCTCACAGGCATTTTTATGCTGACGTACCTATTTTCACATGTGTTTTTCAGGAACTGTTGCATAAGATGATCAAGATACACATAGGCAGACTTGGGCTTTAGTAACAATAAAAGATGCAAGACTAGTTAATTATGTTGTATTTCTTTGTTTGTTAAGACATTGTATCACTTTTACTTAATAAAACGAAACTTCAATTGCCATGGTTATGAAACAATTAATTCTGTTACAACACTCCCCGACATTTCCGCCACGTTTTGTATGTTCCACGTGGTCGGGGTGTGACAGAAAAGATGGTATCAGAGCCAATGGTTATAGGGAATTAGGTTATTAGTAATGCTTTGACCTAGTCTATAACTTCCTTAGGACCCTAACGCGAGTTTACTTGCGTTTAGTCATAAAACAATACTGTCACCTATCCTTAGGCGACGACCACAACAAGAACATAAATCTCAAAACCGCTTTGAAAACTAATCATCTGTTCTAGGATGATTTATTACAAGGTTTTGAACCCTCTGTTATAAGATTTTGAACCCCTTTGAGTTTTCAAAAATCTCGTCAAGGTTTTGGGTTTTAAATAATGTGAACACGTGCAAACTGGAAGGGTGAATGCCTGTATTCTGGGTTTTCTGTCTAGGCAAGCACTTCGTATACATCTCATCAGACGCGAGACCAGTTGTGCTTACCTGGGAATTCTTGGGATGAGTGTTCACTTATAGGCGAGCATGTCTTCGCGATACATTATTTTTGACCTATTTACTTTTCACCAGGGTCGTTTGTTGCTTTGTAGTAACAAACAAATGACCACTATCCTTGCTTTCATCAGATTTGTTTCATCTCATTCTTTTCGTCTAATCCTCTCACTCGTTTCATTTCATGTTTCCTCTTTTAGAATGCCTCCTCGACGCGAAAGCCAGATAGCGACTGCCGAATTGGCAGAAATCATTGCGCAGCAAATGGCTGCTCAATTCCCAAACCTCTTTGCTCAATGGAATCAAGCCAACAACAACAACAATGGTCCATGCAATTTCAAGAGTTTTAACTCGGCGAAACCACTCAAGTTTAGTGGTTCTGAGGGAGCGACTGGGCTTCTTCAATGGTTCGAGAGCATTGAGAATACTTTCCGCCATGTGCAGTGTCCTGACAATCGCAAGGTCGAGTTTGCTTCGAGTGTGTTCCAGAAGAGAGCCCTTACGTGGTGGAACGGTGTTATGAGAGATCGTGGTGCAGAAGTTGCTCTAGCACAGACATGGGCCGAACTTAGGGCTCTCATGATGAAGGAGTTTTGTCCTCGTCACGAGATCAGGGCTTTGGAAAGGGAATTTGATGATCTTAAGCAAGACAGCGGTGAGCATCGAGCCTACACGGACCGTTATGAGGAGTTAAGTCTGTTATGCCCAAACATGGTCACGCCTTTGGATAAGGCGATCGAAAAGTACATTGATGGCCTTCCCGACTCAATACAAGACATTTTGACTGGTAGCAACCCTACTACTGTTAGGCAGGCCATTGAGTTATCTGCAACCTTGACTGAATCGCAGATCAGGAAACGTAAGCTTTTCCGAAAGGGTGACAAGAAACTGGTCGAGGAATCGAAACCAATCGAGGAATCAAAGACCATGGATGAACAGACTGGATCCTCTAAGAAGTCAAAGAAGCGAAAGGCTTCTCAGAACTTCGCCGTGGTCGCTCACAATGATCAAGCCGTCCCCAACCAACCAGCTCAACCCCCTGCCAGGAAACCCTACAAAGGAACTGCACCCATGTGCAACCAATGTGGCCTACCTCATCATGCTGGTGTGAAGTGCCGCACATGCCAAGTTTGCAGACTTATAGGTCATACAGCGAGGGTTTGCCCAACAGCAGCAGCACCAAATCAGATTAACAACAATCCTGCTCAAGCTCGTTTCCCACTGGGATCTTGCTACAACTGTGGCGAGATGGGCCATTTTAGTAGAAATTGCCCAAGACTTGCTGATGCAAATCCAGCGCAGGGATGAGTATCTGACCGACAGAAGATAACGCTGTTTAGAAAATAATCGAGCCTTGTGTATTATTTTCTTTTATCACAATCTATGAAACAGTTGTTGTTATTCTTGTTTATAAATAAATCTTTCATTTACATTTCAATATGTTTATGTGGTTGCATGTATAAACATATCCCATACAATACCGACAATCAAGGAACCGCATTCCTTGAAGAACAGACTACTTCCAAATTTCTTCCCTTGTATAATCTCTTGCGTTTCCACGAAAATCCTAAGTACCCGTTTCTTCCAAGAGAAACGATGTACGAGGCGCCAAGTTAATAGCAATCAATAACAAGAAAAATAACAATTAAACAATTATGTGGTTATGTGCTTATGTGTTATCCTTTATGTGTCATGTGATCCAATTTATGTTATTCAAATCCTAGTAAAATCTTATCTTTGTGCAAGAGATTCATAGCAGGATACCCAAAGGTACTACTTAAATCCTTAATGGACTTCTACGTTGTAGTTAAAGTCCCTTGGATTATAATGTACTACTTCATAATTAGACCCCTTTAGTGGTCTAGTTAAACAGATTGATCCAAAAATCTGGTTAGGGATATCATGTGATGATATAGCTGAAAGGACTCCTTAGTGGCCTAATTAAGAAGATCCTCGGTTGATCTAATTAAAAGGACCCTATGGTAGTCTAGTCACTTTCATCTCAGGTTTGATATCTTTCCCCACAACATTTCAAAACAAACTGTGCGGACTGTGCAAGGAATTACGTAATTATGGATGCATACATAATTATGGAATTTAGTGCACAGAAATCACAGCAAGTTCTATCATGTATCAAGAGTTAACCCTATTCATTTCCAATTCTGATGAAGCATCCGTTGAGGAAAAATGAACTAGCTATTCATTTTTCACTTCTGAAGAATATCCGTTGAGGAAATGAATATCCGTTGTTTATCTTTTCATTTCCATTCTGAAGAATAACCGTTGAGGAAAATGAATTATCCATTCATTTTCGTTCTAAAGAATATCCGTTGAGGAAATGAATATCCGTTGTTTATCTTTTCATTTCCATTCTGAAGAATAACCGTTGAGGAAAATGAATTATCCATTCATTTTCGTTCTGAAGAATATCCGTCGAGGAAATGAATATCCGTTGTGAAATCCTTCATTTCCAACTCTGAGGAAATAACCGTTGAAAATGACTCCGTTAGTTCATTTTCGTTTCTGAAGATTTATCCGTTGAGGAAATGAATATCCGTTGTGTAATCCTTCATTTCCAACTCTGAGGAAATAACCGTTGAAAATGACTCCGTTAGTTCATTTTCGTTTCTGAAGATTTATCCGTTGAGGAAATGAATATCCGTTGTGTAATCCTTCATTTCCAACTCTGAGGAAATAACCATTGAAAATGACTCCGTTAGTTCATTTTCGTTTCTGAAGATTTATCCGTTGAGGAAATGAATATCCGTTGTGTAATCCTTCATTTCCAACTCTGAGGAAATAACCGTTGAAAATGACTCCGTTAGTTCATTTTCGTTTCTGAAGATTTATCCGTTGAGGAAATGAATATCCGTTGATTTTTCTTTCATTTCAAATTCTGAAGAACAAACCGTTGAGGAAAATGACCCCGTTTGTTCATTTTCGTTCTGAAGAATATCCGTTGAGAGAAATGAATATCCGTTGATTTTTCTTTCATTTCAAATTCTGAAGAACAAACCGTTGAGGAAAATGACCCCGTTTGTTCATTTTCGTTCTGAAGAATATCCGTTGAGAGAAATGAATATCCGTTGATTTTTCTTTCATTTCAAATTCTGAAGAACAAACCGTTGAGGAAAATGACCCCGTTTGTTCATTTTCGTTCTGAAGAATATCCGTTGAGGGAAATGTATATCCGTTTAGTTAATTCCTTTATTTTCCATTTCCGAAGAACCCGTTGAAGAAAATGACCCTGTTCGTTCATTTTCGCTTCTGAAAAATATCCGTTGAGGAAAATAATCAGATTATGCTACATATCTTTGATGACTATTTGAAACAAAGTCATAGACAGACTCCTACGAATTAATTTCGGGATGAAATTTCCTAAAGTAGGGGAGACTGTAACACCTGTGTCATTTCAACCATCAAACAAATGCCCAACCAGTGAAATATTGTATTTCATACTTGGGATTTGTAAAAATATGTGTATCGTTTACACATATCAATTCTTGTTCGATTTCAATCACTATATCGCTTTCTGGAAGGTTATACGCGCACTAATGCGTAAATATAACCAGTTTAATGCAACAAACACTCCGGAATAATGAAATAGGCTTAACATACCTTAAATAACCTTTACATAACTTAGATATAAGTTTTGGAAGGTTTGGTGTGGTGAAATCAAAGTTAATTCGTTTACAGGGACTAAACTTGACAAACTGCGAAAGTATGTCAATTTGAACTGTAACGAACATTCCGGAACATGACCATAAGTTAAACATACCATAAATATCCTTTACATAGCTTAGAAATAGGCTTTGAGGTGTTCGGTATGCTAAAATAAACTTTTATGTCATTCAGGGACTAAAAGCGTCAAAAAGTGCACAAGTTTGCATTTTTACGCATAACTTACGTTCTGAATACATCCGGACATCCAAAAATTTATGTAAGCATGACTACATTATATTTTAGTGTTCGCCATAAGAAAAATCCATTCGTCGCGTCATTTGGTTCGTTTTTCGCGCTTATGCGCATTCCGTCGTAATTAAGCGAACATCGCGTTCGTACGACCAAACGAACCATCATCCGGCATATTTTTTTTGTATGTTTTGAGTTCCCTATACTTTAACTTCATTTTAGAGCCTTGAAATGAGGTTAACGGGGTTCAAACGCATCGAAAATCGCTTAAACAAGGTGCAGGGACCATTTCTGCAAAATCTGCCAAAACAGGGGCCTAGCGTGACGCGACGGGCCTTAGCGTCACGCGAGCCCCCATCTGGACCAGATTCAGTGTTTTAAATGCAAGTTGCAACCAATTAATCCACAACCACAAGTTTGCAACTTGCTTAATCACTAAGATAAGGAGCATATGTGGCTCCATAACCTTTGTGACAAGTGTACGGCCCGGATCGTGGCACGATATTCAAGAAACGATCCTAGCGGCTCTACTTTATCTATAAATACCCACCCCCCTTTGGCTTAAAAACCCACAAATCTGATTGAAAAGACTCTAAGTTGGAACCTTCGTTTCATACCTGAGCTATTTTGATCTGGGTTAGCATTCGGGGACCCTCAGTAAGTATTCTTTCGTTCTTTTCCTTATTCTGCTGCTTTTCGAGTCAGAAAGTCAAACTTTGTTTGACTTTCAGCGTTGACCAGTAATGGTCAATGCGAAGTTCGTTAGAACTTCGCAACGTGATTGTAATCACGATGGTCATAGTCCCTTGGGACTATGCCTACTGATTACCACGTTGTCTAGGGTCGTAGGGTAAGCGATCTAATAAATCGCTTATACCTCGAACCCGACCCAGTTTGGTCGATCATTAGGATCCGACCAAACACATTAGGTGACCATAGTGGGTATGGAATAACCTTCCGAGGTTATACCCTATGGTCACATCGTTTAAGTAGTTGTATGATAGGTAGTTTATATGCCTTAGGTAAATTACCAGAATACCCTTTTCATGTATAATTGGTAATTAAGCATATGTAACCTAAACCTTTGTCACATAACTGATTATGTAATATGTTTAGGCATATAACACTTGTCATAGGGCTAGTTAGGCGGTCCGAACGCGTTTCACGCGAACGACGCGTTAAAGTAGCATAAGCTACCTAAACGGGTCGTAATGGGTCGTAGACACTTAGGTTAAGTTTCATTTAGTATGTAGGCTTTGTTAAACCAAAAGACACGAGTCTCTACACTCGTTTGGTTTACACACCCTAATGCTACCCGATCCTCCGATTTAGGTCCGGTTTATTAATGTAGCTACCTATACTAGGTGCCGTTTGATATCCGCGATCTCTAGCATTGTTTAGTTGTTACTCAAGGACTACTGAGCAATCTCATGTGAGTACATAGACCCCTCTTTTACTGTTTTCCAAACTGTTTTGGGGTGGAACACATGTGCCTACTTGTTACTTTCATGCTTTCCTGTTTTGACATCATATACTTGCTATGTTCATTAGTACATTATAGTACATGATTTCATTACATTTCATGCTATGTATGCCCATTGTGTGCGTACTTAGTACATTGTTTTACATTACATTTTATGCTATGTATGCCCATTGTGTGCGTACTTAGTACATCGTTCTACATTACATTTCATGCTATGTATGCCCATTGTGTGCGTACTTAGTACATTGTTTTACGTTGCTTTTCTGTTGCATATGCTTATCCAGCATATGAACACATTATACTACATATTGAACCGTTGTAATCATTTGACTGTGATCCGTTGATATCTGTGAACCGTTTGTATCTGTGAACCGTGTGAACCGTATTTGACATAGACATTTCGGCATAGACATCTTAACATGATTGACATTTGATCATGCATTTCCCACAAAACATAACTTTGATTTAAAACCAAGTTTTACTTCAATACTTTGTTTTTGTGTATATGGTTTAGTTGAGACATTTCACTTGCCATACATGATATTTTGACATAGACATTTGACATGGATATTTGACATAGACATTTGACATGGATATTTGACATAGACATTTTGACATTTGTTTGGTTTGGTTTGATTAAGTGATTAAGTAATGATGCGTGTGTAATATGATACAAGCATGGTGGATACGCCGCTGGTACTTCCTATATATAAGTGTTTGTATGGTATTACATATCGTAGCGTTATTTGAATCATTTCAGTTTGATACATATAACATTTTATACAAATAACATACTTTTCACAAGACATTGTTTTACAAACAACCTATCTTATACAAATCCATTTTACTATGGTTATTCATTTAACCATACATTATTCATTTATTGTATACATATCATCTGAACTCATTGTTTTTCAAATGATTTACAAAACAAAACAAAGCAAATTACAAGGTTCATGACTAAACATTTTCTCAAATACAAGTCATGAATCCTATTTTCACAAACCTATGTATCTCACAGGCATTTTTATGCTGACGTACCTATTTTCACATGTGTTTTTCAGGAACTGTTGCATAAGATGATCAAGATACACATAGGCAGACTTGGGCTTTAGTAACAATAAAAGATGCAAGACTAGTTAATTATGTTGTATTTCTTTGTTTGTTAAGACATTGTATCACTTTTACTTAATAAAACGAAACTTCAATTGCCATGGTTATGAAACAATTAATTCTGTTACAACACTCCCCGACATTTCCGCCACGTTTTGTATGTTCCACGTGGTCGGGGTGTGACAATTTGGGTGATCATCGATCGTTTGACCAAGTCCGCTCAATTCATTCCTATTCGTGAAGATTTCAAGGTTGAACGACTTGCTCGCATCTATACCGATGAAGTCATGCGCCATCATGGTATACCTCTCGACATCATTTCTGATCGCGATGGTCGATTTACTTCGCGTCTCTGGCAAACTTTTCAGTCCGCTATGGGTACTCATTTGAATCTCAGTACGGCTTTTCATCCTCAAACGGATGGACAGACTGAACGTACTATCTAAACCCTAGAGGACATGCTCTGTTCTTGTGTCATTGACTTTGGTGGTAGTTGGGATGTGCATTTACCTTTGGTCGAGTTCTCGTACAACAATAGCTACCACTCCAGTATTCAAATGGCTCCATTCGAGGCATTGTATGGTCGCAGATGCCGATCTCCTTTAAGCTGGCACGACATTGGTGACAAACATTTTACTGGCCCTGAGATCATACAAGAAGCAACGGATAAGATTCTCCAAATCCGTGATAATCTACTCAAGGCTCGCAATCGTCAAAAGATCTATGCTGACAAGGGACGCAAACCTATGGAATTCAACGTTGGGGATCATGTTCTACTCAAAGTGTCTCCTTGGAAAGGAGTGGTTCGTTTTGGTAAAAAGGGAAAGCTTGCCCCTCGCTATGTTGGTCCTTTCAAGATACTCGAAAGGATTGGTAAGGTGGCTTATCGACTCGATTTACCTCAAGAGCTCAACAACGTTCATCCGACATTTCATGTCTCCAATCTAAAGAAATGTCTCGCTGATGAAGGACTTCATGTTCCTCTCGAAGATCTCCAAATCAACGAAACAATGCATTTTGTGGAGAAACCCGTCGAAATCATGGATCAAGGAGTCAAGTTATTGAGGCGCAGTAAAATTCCTATCGTCAAGGTTCGATGGGAAGGTAAACGTGGCACTGAATTCACTTGGGAACACAAGAGCGATATGAAGACGAAGTACCCTCATCTTTTCGCTACATCTTCCTAAATTTCGGGATGAAATTTCCTAAAGGAGGGGAGACTGTAACGCCCGGCTCTTTTGTACTTTCCATTTATAGAAAGTTTTGTTCGTATTTCTATTTTTGGAAACCTTGCATTCTTGTAATCGTTCTTTCCTTGTAATCATTGTAAAACCGAGACTTGGATCATTAATGAAACTCGTATTTTGTTATACACACTTTATGTATGCTCGTACACTTGAATTGATGAAACAATTTGGTATTTATTCGGGATGTTCGCGAACTTATGTTAAACTAATAAACACATGACATTTATATTTTATGCGAAACTTATGCTTAGTCATATTCAATTTACACTTGGGCATACTTTAGAATATGTTACATATGCCTAGGAACACTAATTTAAGCATAAAATCCGTATTAGGTGACATGGGAATAAGTTTCAATTCATAAGACATAAAATAAAATTTTGTGTGCTTCTGACCTTGGCTTACGGACCGTAAGCCACAACCCTTACGGTCCGTAAGGGTGTCTGGGCGGGCAGAAAACTCACCAGCTCGCGAAATTGCATGAAATCCCAAGTTCTTGCCCTCTCCAATCAGCTCTAATCCACCTCTAATCACCTCCAATCATCCCTAACCTCTTCCCCTATAAATACAACCCTTCTCCAAGCATTTTTACACTTTCACAACTCTCTACAACTCACAAAATACTCTCAAATCTCTTGCAAATTCAGTTTTTGGACAGATTCATACTCTTGCACTAAAGTGAGTATAACTTGCTCATTTCTCAACCAAATCACTTGGTTCTTCTTCCTACTTCTTTGGATAATCTTGGGGTTTGATTCCTTGGTTTCTCCTTGGAGAAATCAGACTTGGAATTGCCCTAAATATGTCCATAAACATTCTGTTTTGTTTATACTCTTTTAAAACTTGTTTAAACTTATCAAAACTCATCTCAAACTTATGTACTAATGCTTACAACCTATCCCATGGTGGATTAAGTGTTAGAAGCATTATTGAGACATACAAATCAGAGGTTAAACCTCAAATATTCACTGTTTTGTTTAGGGTATTTTACCCACAAGTCATGTTCGAGCTTAGATCTTGATGTAGAGTGATTGTGGAACAACTTGGGTTGTTCCAACATAAAATCCTCACATGATTTGATGATTTCTCTTAGTTTATATTATTTACATACTTGTATTAATCATAGTTCTTGACCCTCCTTGGTTGTTTTTACATCAAGTGAAGTGGTGAACATTCAAGGGGTTCCTAAATGGAAGCTTGTCCTTCCTACCCCATACATAACATCCATGATACTAGAGGTGCCTAAATGAAGATTTAATCTTCTACCTCCTACTTGACTTATTGGACTAAATAACATATAATACTTAACCTAAATATATATATACACTCATTCGAACCTTTAATGTTAAACTTGTGTTTATATGTTAAAGTAGTAGAATATCATCTAAGACCTAAAACTCAAAGTATGATTCTAATGGGTGCACTACCCATAAAAACATTCTAACCATATTGGTTACATAGTGTCATACAAGGGTTATAAAGTTAAAGATGATTATTTTTAATATCATACTTTATGTTATGTTAAACTCCAAATTTATAATCTTCCGTTAAACGCCAAACTCACACACCTATGTTTCCTCGTGTAGAAGGACTAGGTGCTCCAAACTAATCCATCCACCAACTCACTCGCGGGATTTCAAGTAGGAAAGCTTGCAACCACCGTGAGTATACTCGATCCCTTTTTCCCCTTTACACTTTGGGATGCAACATGTATAACTATGCAAACAACTTTTAAACTCAATTAAACTTACTCTATCCATGATTAAACATGAAACTAATGTGACTTACTTGTTATTCTCGTATGCTATGTGAACGATTTGGAACGTTATATGCTCATTAACTTTGCTCGCCTAACGCCCCGCCCGTTATACTCTTGGGTATTGTTAAGTTAAACATTACCACCCCGTTAAACTTTTGGGATTAGGCTCTTTTATGCATTGTATTCTCGGGTTTGATCATATTGTACGCCAAAATTGCATACTAGTAATCACATATTATGAATCATGTTGGACTTGAGTTTTTATTTTATTATGCTATGTAGTTAAACTTGTATACTCGCCTTTGCTTTTGCATTGAAACTCTATTTTAATACATGTTGCAGGTTAAATTGTTGAAGTATGATGAAAGATGAAACAAGTATAAGGTGGACTAGATACACACCTATAAATCGTCTATCTTTTAATGTTATGTTATTTGTTGAAACAATGTTGTAATTTGTTTTGATTATTGTATGACAATTTAGCAATTGCAATGAAATTCGAATTTAATTAAATATTGTCACATGGTGTTATGAAGTCTCTTGCAATCTATACACACTTCGTCTCATCCCGATGTTTCCGCCATCGATTGGGGTGTGATAATCAAGGAGGATTCGGACTTTGCTGGAGTCTGCATACAGGGAGTAGAATTCTTTCCTAAATATACCAAATAAAAACATGTATGCAGGATATTATGCAGGATTCTTACCAGACATGTTTGCACTGGAAAGAGGGCTTGGAGATGGTGGAGACGGATTAAAACTTTTTTCAGCCTCTGGAAGGAGTCTGATGGCGTCGATCCTCTTCTGTGAATCAGCAAGGGGAGGTGCAAACTTCCTAAAACCAGCTGTGTACAAAATAGTAAAAAGAAAGTTGATCAGCTCAGGATATGAAACAGGATAAAGGGCAGGATCATCCTTGAACCCTAAATCCTACCATTTCTCAACCATTTCACCGGATATTCCGTTCCACCAGGGATTGAGTCTCTTTTTACAAAGAAGAACTTAGATTGCCATGTCTCCTCGTTCCTGGTGGCACGAAGTATCAGCGGATCGCCGGAGGTGGAATAAAACAAAATCAGGAATATGATTCTTCTTGATCTGGTCGATATGCTAAAGGGAGGTCATGAATGGAAAGATCAGGAATGCTAAAGGGAGGTCATGAATGGAAAGATCAGGAATATGATTCTTCTTGATCTGGTCAAGAACGGATAAGACTCGCCAAAGCATCGACATTGTTTGGCTAAAAGAGATTTTTGTAATATTGAAAAACTCAGTGATAAAGTCCGGAAAGGGGAACCGTAGTCCTAAGGTGAAAGGAAAGGCACTAAAACACAACCACTCGTCGGAAACCATGTCCGACCGGATTTCCCAGTCAAACGGCCGGAATACTGTCCCTTCCGGGAAGATACCGGAGGATTTGAGAGCCGACAAGTGGGCACTATCAAAGGAGCATATCTCCTTCTCCGGTTCTTGGAGAAGATTCTGCTGGATAAATGAGGGGGCGGAGTCACCGGAGCTTGATCTTGTTTGCCTTGTCATATTCTCGCCGGAATGCTGAACAGAATGAGAGAAGAAGATGGAATAAAGAGATAAGTTTTTACCTTTTTCTCTTCGGTAAAGATTAAATGGGATAAGTATGAGAAGATATAGGGAGTAATGAGTAAATATAGGCTGAGCGGTTACAAACGGTCACATCATGGGTCTAATCTCTTAATTGCCTCGTTCTTCGTAAAAAATATAACCATTAGTGACAGGATACTAAACGGTAACATTTTTTGGGGACAATTGTTATGGGTGAAATTCTGAGCCCATATCATGGGAAATATTGTGACAATCTGCACCTTCAAGGTTAGTGTCGTCTAACCTCATAACCTAAAATCTTGTACTATTCCTTTTCACACTACGTTTTATCATACGTTACGGTGAGTGCTTGTTACTTGTTAAATCAGTTAAACATGGTTGTTGTTATAATAACGTATGTATAAGTCGATATTGTTACACACTTTGGTTCACTCGCGCACCTCATGAGAAATCGCACACTCAACACTCTCTCTTAGCTCTTGGGCCGGTGTGCACCTTATCTCAACTCTCGGCCCAGTGTGAAGCAAAGCCCAAACACAATTACACTTCAAGTGGGTTCGGTCCACTTGTTTCGATTTTATATGTATGGGTTTCCATACATCTATCATATTAACACAAGGATAAGCAAACCCTAAACAACCCCACCTCTCCCTTGAACCGCGACCGCAGTAAACCCCATGGAGGCATCATCTCCTTCAGTCGACCCTCTTGGTTAGTAGATTCCTATTTGCATTATTTGTTATTTGTTTGTTCTTGTTTAATTGTAAACTCCATTAACAAAATTGTATGTACGTATGATGTTCGTGTAATTGATTATACATAGATCGATGATAATGTTCATGATTGGATAGGGATTCAGACTTGAATGATGTTGGATAATTATTAACTGATGTTGTTCGAGTTGGGTGTACATGGGATGATAATTATGACTTAGGGTTTTTACTAGATCCAATGAATTATGTATCACATGATTTGGTGTATGGGTTGCCGTCAACTATCACATGGGCCGAGGATTAGCAGTGGGCCGCATGCTAATATGAGTGCAGTAATGGGTTGTTAGGTCATTGTTTGTCTTGCATGTTTGTAATACGAAATCGTATGTGGCCCAAATAATTAGTGTGTGATATTGTGATAATTTTGTGATATTGCAACCTGTTGAAATACCCGAAGTGTTGGCATGGAATACTAACTAGTAATGGTAGTTGGACCCGGTTGGTTTGGGTATTAGGGAATAAGCCATGAGTCGATCATAATTGATATAAACCTATCACAGACCCTACCAAACCCAAGTGAGTTATTAACTTGGTTACTTTGAATGTGTTTGTGTTGAAGGAATAAGGTGTTATATGTGTGAAAACATGAGGTCATGAAGTGAACCTGCTTATGAATCAAATGCATGCTAGGTGACTACTCAGTGATATTAAATTTATAGATTGACTATTATGATTTGAATTTTATGTGTGAGATAAATGTACAATAATTGTGTGTTATGTGAATGGAATATGTGACATACGCGTGAGGTGGGAACTTATATACGAACTGAGTTTGTGCTACATGTTATGATAGATGTAAATTGTGTGAGATGAATAACTTGATTGAGTGATATGAGTTATTGTTATTACATGCACGTTCACTTGAATGAGGATTGAGCTGTAAATGTGTGTTATGGTGATATACGAACTTGTAATGTAAAAATACATATGGCCCGAATACTCGTTACCACTTGTATGATAATATGTGCCATACCTGCTGACCACTTGTGGAATATATATAAAGAATATGTGATTCCTGTATAAACGAAACTGACTACTCTTGGTAACCATAGTAGGGTTTGGTTGATTAACTTGGAAAACGGGTAACGTAACATAACATACCGAGCAAATCTAAGGTGAGTTCACTGCTCTTTTCCAAGCATGCATCCCAGGGAGGGATATCGGGTAACGTTCCAGGGAGGAATGCAGGTTAATGGGATGTTGGTTATTACTCAGTTTCTATCATATAAGACCCCTTACATCTACCGATTGTTGCCGGTAAGGCAACGAGGTATTTAGTTGATAGCGCTATTAGGATTGGCACCCTCACACCGTGCCGAAAGGACGGGCGTGAACTAATTACCTTAACCACTTGACCAATGCCTAGATAGAGGCATTGGGGTTGGGCATTCACATCGTGTATATATAAGACCCCTTACATCTACTCGAGGTTGTTAGTTGAACTAATTACCTTGACCACTTGACCAATGCCTAGATAGAGGCATTGGGGTTGGGCATTCACATCTAGTAGCCACATACGGTAATCGAGTTAATAACAACATCAAATCAAATCGTTAAACTGTTTTACAGACATATCTGGTAACTAAACGCGTTAACAAAACTTTGAACTCACCAGCGTCGTCTGACACACTTGTCTGCATGCTTGCAGGTCTATAGACTTATATCATTTGGAACTTGCTGTCTGGGAGGCTGGAGTGGTCATCGGTCGAGATACAGGGAATCGCAATGCAAGCTTAATGGTTTACATACACATGTTTTACGAAACACTTAACAAATGGATTATGCTTCCGCTGTATACAATGAATGACATGTAACATTTGTAACACATTATGTTAATGGATGAAAGTTTTATTTAAGTACATTTATGAATTCAATGTGATTGGTGGCTTGGATCCTGGTACGTCACACGCCTCGCGGGGGTTTCCGCATGTGGTATTTTGGGGGTGTGACAAATATCTTGATTTATATCTTGGTTGTATGATATATGTTCATGCCCGGGGTGCTCATTCAGGATATTGGTAACATCCTGAATGGTATCCTGAGGATTACTGACAGATTGTGTGCAGGAGTACGAGTCCAAGTTCCCAACGTTCACGAAGACCCTTTCTCCGCAAGACTCGGTCCAAGTCGTTCAAATGAAGACGTTGAAGCCGCTTTACTCGGTCCACAACGTTAATAATGGAATATTCGGGAGCATCCCACATTTATAGGAATTTTATTTTGTATTTCGTAACTATAAATAGATGGATAAATCAGATCAATAGGACAACACAACTACACTCACTACTCACTCACACTTGTTCTCTCGCAACTTTCACTTTCACATAAAGCATTGTAACACTTAGCGATCTGATCAATATCCTGCACTGTATCCTGACGTTTGAAGCAATAAGAAGAACTAGGCAGCTGCGATTGTCAGCTCCCGAGGTTTTATGTCGGCGATCTAGATTGATCAAGGGCTTTCCTCGTACATCTCGTGTCATTCCCTTTACTTTTTGCTCATAGTTTGATCGTAGATACAGCTCGATATCCTGAGCCGTATCCTGAAAACTGTTTTTACAAACAACTTAACCAGCATATTTCCAACATACTTTTTAGCACACTACCTCACTTAACTAATTTGATCACTTAATTGTTTCGGTAATTTTTGACCAAAACAGCAGGGTATCGCTTTCTTGTTGTTAAGCCCTCCTGTCAATAAAAAGATTGTTATGAAAGTAGTTTTGCCATCTTAACTTAATGTCATGTTCCTTGATTAAAACACGTTCATCCTCTACTTTGATAGGCTTTAAGAGAATTCCGAAAATCCCTATGGTGATAGAGATTAGAATCAAAATGGGGACAAATCCAAAGACTAGTAAAGATGTGGTTTTTATTCATATGGAAATCCATAAAGTCTATTTCTTTGTGCCTACTTCCATCACCTATTACAACAAACAAGTATTCGATATCCTGAATTCGATAAACATCATATGGTTGGTTGTTCTTGTTTTCAATGTAATTGCAATGGACCTTGATGAGAGATATATAATGGGCTTTATTATAAATATCTATATCTACCTGTAGCAAAATAACTTTAAAAGGAACGTACAAATCCCAACACCTAATTCTTCATGTTTATACAAGTTAGTAGCAATAATTTCAACTTTTAAATACCAAGTTGTACATGTGCATCTACACACTCGGTTACTTTGATACTATACGGAATTAACTTGAGGTTCATAGCCCAAAACATACATAATCCCCTAGTATTGTCTTATTGATTTTATTTTTATTTTTCACTTTAAAATTTATTATTGTTTGTCCCTCCTTTTGTATCTCTTTGATTATTATAAATGATACGTGTCTGGAAGCAAGCAAAAATCTAACACAACTATAAGATAGAGTTGTTTGCTTGTATAAGGAATCAAACAACTCTAAAACAATAAGTTTACACTAGTATTAATAGTTGGCATATTAATTTTCTTTTTAGTGGAGGCCCTATATGTTCTTGGAGGCCCTAGGCCCAAGCCTAGGTTAGTTGTACTATAGGTCCGGCCTGAAACGACTAAGTCTTAAGAATAACATCACCTGACTTGTTCATTTGTATTTGAGTGATTTTTATCAAAACAGATGTTAACAAATATTGTGTGATTTTAAATATATTCAAAAGACAAAATGAAAGTGCACTCAAGATTTTGGATATTTTCATATACAGTTATTTAATTCATTATATAATTCAATAACTTTTGAAAGTTTTTTTTTTTTTATACAAAACATGTTCTTTAGTTCATTAAACAAAGAAGATTATTGGATCTCATAACTAAAACAAGATACCTTTTCAAGATTGGAAGAAAATATGATCTTGGAAAATAGGTAAGATTTGTACCACTATTTTTTATACAAAACATGTTCTTTAGTTCATTAAACAAAGAAGATTATTGGATCTCATAACTAAAACAAGATACCTTTTCAAGATTGGAAGAAAATATGATCTTGAAAAATAGGTAAGATTTGTACCACTAGAAAGCTATTGTAGGTTGTGCCCCATGTTCTTGAATAAGAAACATGTACTCACATAAAATAACACCAAATATTATTGATTTAATAAATAGATATGCACAGTGATTGCTTGGGAACAAGAAACACAGACCAATCACATTAAATACTTAGATCTTTGGAGTTAGGAAAGACTGTTTGTTCTAGGATTCCCAAATATGTCTAATTTGTATAGGATTCCTCCATGTGTATGATGGTAAGAGGGGCCACCATGCACTATGTAGGCTGGCTGTGGGCTGGTTGAGGTTGATACATATAATAATAATAATAAATCTATATGTATATATAACTCTATATGTATATTGTTGAAAGAGGAGTTGGAATCCACTTAAAAGAGTGGTTGATGTGAACAAAACACATGGGAGTTTGGGACACTAAACATTAAACATGGTTTTGATAGTTACTGAATTTCGGACGTGGAAAGGTGGGAGTCCACTAGATCCATGCATCCACTCCAAAACTCACTCATCATTGGTGCCTTAACCCACACAGGAGCTAACCTTTTTTATAACTCTTCAATTATTGTTCTCTATGAGAGATTGATTGGTTTGCTTAGATTCTAAGTTTAAATTAAGTAAATGATTATATTTCTTTTATATACGGGGGAGGGTTTTACGTATAAATATCTGTTTACGAAAACAAAAATATCAAATATACGGGGAGGATTCTACGTATAAAACATTTGTTTACGAAAATGAAAATATCAAAGTAAATTTTATTCTTTAATTTTAAAACATTTTAAAAGGTTAAAATACAATGTCTATTCATTATTCATCTCTTTTCACAATCTAAAAAAATATCACAAAAACTGTTACTTTATTTATAAACATGTAAATAAGCTAATTTAGGTTTATTCGTTTTGTTATCGCAATAATGTTGCTTTTTGTGATGAACCACTCTCTTATAACATACTGGTTTGATTATAAAGTAATAATTGATCATGTGTACATGATATGTGTACCTCTGTGTGTTAATTACAAACTAATGGGAGTATTAGCATAATCTAAAAAGCTATTTGATTTTGTTCGATTTGGGACTATACACCGAACGTGATTTCAAGAAGATGCACACAGAGAAAAGATGTTTCTAGAGATTAATGGCATAAAGGAGTATATTAAAGTAAAGTCTCAAAAGGCTATATCAAACTATCATTGCATGGTTTTTGCTATAAACAAAGATCATAAATGAATTATACCAATTGAAACTAGAGTAGTTAACCATAGTTTACTATGGTTATGATAATTATCTATTATACGGAGAATAATGATATTCAGTAGCATATAACATACATACACACATAGGTGCCCAACTCTATGCGATTACTTTATATCAACAACTCGGATCAATAGAATAAGATCATCTTGTTTAACAGTATACCTTATATTTACGTTCAATGACATTATGATTTTGATAGGAAAAACCACATAACCGTTACGTTAATTACTTCTAGTTTTTATGATCGACAATTATTACTTTATCAAAGGAATTGAGCGTCTTTGTTTGTGTACACTCGTCCCCATACTGGAGAGCAAGTTGCTTAAGACACAAACGTAAGTGAATTAAAACCAAGCTCGTGTCTCTTATATGCTCTAAGATGTTAATGAGACCGATAAAACGCCCTAAGAATGTGGGTTAACTATTTTATGTAGACTCACACTAATTACAAGTTTAGATAATAATCATTCAAATAATCAATGAATAAGCTTATTTAATGTATATCACCAAAATGGTTTAGATATCAACAACATTTTTTTCAAGCTTTTATTTTGACTTTATGCATATTTTTTTCAATGACCAATTAGTAGGAAAAAAATATGTGTTTTTGACCTTTAACGTGTTTAGGATACAAAACTTATGCATCTAGATATTTTAACAAGTTTTAAATACTTAAATACAACCAAATATTATTCTTATAAAAATTTAAACTCACACCACTTCTATGAAATTAATACATTATACCACTAAACAACTAAATTATGGACAATGTGAAAAAAAACATTTGGTAATGTGAAAAATCCTATTCTTTCACAAATTATTTAGTTTCATATAAATCCTGTTTTTATAATGCAAAAACTTGATCATATTATCATTTCATAAACATCCTAAACTCGTATATACTATGTTATTTGTTTCATATAAATTCTGTTTTTATAATGCAAAAACTTGACCATATTATCTTTAATGTTTTTTTAACTTGTGTATCTTATTTTATGTAATATTTGCATATACTTGTGTTGTGCAAGGAAATACACACGATTTTTACATAGGTAAACTATTATCAAATAGTAATGCACTATTCCTGTAATGATGCATGTGGACCAGAGCCGGCTCGTAAGGCTTATCAACCTAGGCTAAGTCCTAGGGCCACCTAAAAACAAGGGCCTCCAATTTTATTTCTTTTCATATATTAGACTTGTTTATTTGCCATTTAAACAACGTTTCTATGCCCAATATTTAGGATTTTACACTAGGAGTTCGCAGTGTCCACGCACGCAACACATCAACCCTCGTTGGCGTCTTTTTAGTAAGCAATGTGAAATTGATTGCGGATTGAGCGAAATTAGGGCCTATACTAGGAAAAATCATCGCTCTGGTTATTCAATGTCTCAAATCTCAATCTCAACTCATTTGTACCAATAATAAATCCCTGACTTTGTAGTTCGCTTAGGGCCTCCAAAAACGTTGGAACGGCTCTGATGTGGACTTATATATAATGCCATAGATATAATTGTATATATATGAAGTTTTTATCAAAATGTTCATATGTTCTTGGAAATTCTACTTTCGAATGTTTTTTCTTTTGTATTTAATCATTTATATCTTCTATTATTTCTTCATATCTTGAATCTCATTTTCTTTTATAACCATTAGTGTCATAGTCTTTTCATATGATCTTTAATCTCATTGTCTTTTATAACCATTAGTGTCATAGTCTTTTCATAAGATTAATAATATAGCCTTCACCTTTATTTAAGTTCTGTATAGCACCCATATTTGCTATACACTTTATCACTCACCTTTTAATCCTTATGGTTCGCAGTTGAACGAACGACCGAATACGCTATCATGTCACCACCCTTGTTCCACCATCCCACACATGGCCGGCCCTGCGGGTGGGCGGGGAGGACCACCGGCCAGGGCCTGATATTTCGAGAGGCACATTTTTTTATGAAAAAAACTCGATACGTATATGTAAAATATTTTTTTAATATGGTACACCCATACAAACACCAACATATGTCCCCTTACAAAACTATTCTTATGGTTTCGATTAGTTATTAACCGGGTTAATTTAACCCGTTTGGCATTAGGTTAGACATTTCGTGAGCCCAATACTCAATTTCGTTAAGGCCTAAAGAAACATTTTTTCGAGTTTGAACAGGGTACACGAATTTTTCATCACCAGCCCTGATCCCACACATAATGTATGTTGGTGAACCCACATTTCTGACCACCTCAAGTTATATCACCAACACCGACAATTGACTAAAGTAGTGTAACCCATAGAATTTAACGTCCACTAGATCATATGTATGATTATTTATTAGAAATATGGCTATTTTACTTGTATCATTTTTTAACATGACATTTTTTTTGTCATGTTAAAAAATGATACAAGTAAAATGATTGTGTTTTTGGGCCCCTCGGTTTGAGGGTGTCGGTGGTTTTTTAATGAAGTATACCTTTCAAAAAAAAAATTAACATGACATTATAAATTAGTATTCGTAATAATAAAAAACTGATTATGATAACATTTATGAACGAGTATTGGGAACTCGCACGTTGGAGCATACCTATAATTATATACTTAATTTAGTTATACCACATGGATCATCCGTATAATTACTAATTAGTGTGATGAAGAGGCAACACTTCTCCAAATATAAACAATTTATTAATCAACTTTTTAACTAATAATAAACATTTAGATATTTAAGAATCATAAAAAAACAATAATAAAAGAAAAAATTATCATATATCAAGCCGCAAACTCTCTAGTCTATATATCCTATTATGTTGAATTGTCTTTTATATAATTAGTAACAAAAATGTGAAAACATCCACATTTTGTAAGCATGTGCAATACCAAAACTAAAATTGTCATCAATAATTTCATGAAAAAAGTCCAACTTACACATCACGTACATATAAGTGTAGTATTATTAAAGCCATATGCATTTATTAAAGCCTAACAGCAACACCAATAAAAAGAAAGATAAGTTAAGTCATGGCCAATAGAAAGAAACAGAAATTGAATATTGTGAGGGGGCTTAATTTTATTAAGTAATATAGAGGTAATAAGTACCTAATAGCTAATTTTGATAACACACAAATATGAACGAATTGTAGAATCTTCAAAAAGTTACAATAACGTGGGTTCGTTTAAAAAACACTATTACTTTAATTCTTTAAAGTGTTATTCTAAAGATTCCATCGAGTATAAGAAAATTGGAAAATACTAGATGGAATCCGGATTTATGCATACATTTTCGTTTTTTATTGTATTACTTTACACTAGCATCAATAACGTAATTAATAAATTAAATAACGCTAAAATAACAAGTTAGGAAACAAGTCGTGTTAACAAGACTTGTGACGAAAAAAAAAAGAAATATCTCGAAGAAAAAACGTTTGTGAAAAAATGGATTCGTTATAAGAACTTAATTTATAACAAAACTGTAGTCCCTAAACAATTATGCCTATCTTTGAAGACAACAAATCCTCACGGTAATGTCATTTTTGAAGACATAATCTTATATTGTTCGTCAATCGTCATGCAAGTATTAAACCATACAGAAAGAATACATATAAAAACTAGGTTCTTTTACATATAAAGTTTTATAAAAAATATAACAGTTTCTTATTAAAAAGTTGGTTCAATCACGTTTAATAAAAACTAAGATTAATTTATAGAGCCTGCTTGCTCGGTAGAATTTTATGTTCTGTTATATTTTATCTATTTTTTTGAGTGTAAAAGAGTTCGGTTAATCGGCAAAAACCAAATTCTATAACAGTTTTTTAATTATTTTAAATGTAAATGAGCTCGGTTTCTTACTCTATATTGTTTTTATATGTTTGATCACCGTTGAATTAAAAATTAATCCTGTTTTCTATTAAACATTGTTGTACTTAAGGGCTCAGATCCACATATAGTCATTTTAATCATTTATATTATAACGGATTAAAATAATAATTATATCTTATTAACATTAGTTTGTAATTGTTGATGTATCATATTATCCTTAATAATTAATAAAAGTTTATTCTTAGATGTATTAAAGGAGATAATTAAAAAAGGTTAAAGGTTAGACTCATAACATAACATCATCTAAATCACCATCCTCTCTCTCCCATAATCACAAGTTCATCATCTAAAGAACTTTTAAATCCCATCACTCATATATACCTTAAATGGGAACCAGATCAAGTTAACTATTATATCTACATCCATGGCTGCATCAGTTTTTGAATTATCTGCTATCCTATCCTGAATATATGTTGTCACATATATACTATTTACATATTTTCATTATGTACTTATAGAACTGTTGAACACATCAATAGCAATTACAATAATCTCGTTGGTTGTAGTTTGAAAACTAAGAATAACAAAGCAAACATTTTTTTCAACATCGAGTGATCATATATGCATTACATCTTTTTCAGTTCGTTACCCTCACAAAAAACTTATACATACAAATATTTTTCAACCAAAGGGCATGTAGCTAATCTTATTGTGTTGAAATAGTATCACTCTCAAGTGATGAGGTTCTAATTCCCCTTATAGCTGCAAATGGTTTGAATTTAAATTCTTAGTTAGAAAAAGAACACCACAATATTTTAATAGCTATTTATTTGCAATAATATCTCAAAATATAGAGTAAACTGCAATTTTACCCCCTGGGGTTTAGGCCAATTGGCACTCTGACCCCCTCTAACGAAATAATTGCAATCTTACCCCCCCAACCTTGATGTTATGTCGCACATTTACCCCCCGGCGTCAATTAGGTTAACAGATCTGTTAACTTTAATGTGAAATGACTATCTTACCCTTTAATATTACCCCCCAACGTTCTTGTTATGTCGCATAATTACCCCCCACTGGTAAATTACTAAAATGTCCTTTCTTATTACCCCCTATACTTTGTGTTAAAAAACAATATTACCCCTTGCAACTTCCAAAACCCTTCCCGCCAAAAAAGTTTGACCACCCAAAGTCAACTAAACATGGAAATTCACAAGAAATCTGATTTAAACTTAATAAACACTTGTATTCAAACTTAATAAACACATATACTAGAACAGGTTTGAATACAAACATGTGTAGTTGAACAGGTTTGAAGTTAACCATTGTAATGCTTATGGACATGAAACTGTTGATAAACAAACTAATGGATCATCTGAATCTGATAAAGAGGTTTGAAGTTACCAAATGGACATGAGACAGCAGGTTTTATGGTTGCAAACCTGCTGCACATAAATGGTCATCATCTAAATCTACATCATCTAAATCTGCAAATGCACATAATTGAATCCGCAAATGGACATCTAAATCTACTGCTCATAAATGGTCAAAATCAAATGGACATCTAACCTGTCATCATCAAATGGACATCTAACTGTCATCAAATGGGCATCTAACCTGCTGCACATAAATGGTCAAAATCATCTAACCTGCTGCACATCAGTTGCTTATAATAAAGAAGATTTGAGTTCTGACATCAAATAGACATCTAACCTGCTGCACATAAATGGTCAAAATCATCTAACCTGCTGCACATTTTGATCCTAACTGCAGTGTAATCTAACATGGTCAACGACCTATGGAAAACATAACACCAACTGTAATCCTAATCCTAATTGCAACAGATTCAACGACCTATAACTGCAGTTAGGACAGGACTGCACATAACTGTAATCCTAATCCTAATTGCAACAGATTCAACAACATATGGAAAACATAACTGCACATCCAAACCTAATCCTAACTGCACATTAGGGTTGTAAACGAACCGAACGAACACGAACAAGGCCTTGTTCGTGTTCGTTCGTTAAGGAAATAAATGTGTTCACAAACGGTTCATGAACACTTACCGAACGAGATTTTATGTTCGTGTTCGTTCATTAAGGAAATGAGCGTGTTCGCGAACGGTTCAGGAACACAAACGAACACAAATAAATTTGGTGAATGCGATGAAGGATAAAGATTGATGGCCCAGAGAGTAGCACTCGAACTTGAATCCCATATTGTGGAACGAAGGTCGATTGTCTTCGTAGATGTAAACAATGAGAAATGAAAGGGAAATGATGCATAAACAAGGTAAAAGTGGGTTTCCTAGTTTAATTGTTAGGGAAATAAAATAGATAAAAGTTTAATAATATGAAAAGTACAAATAAAATATAAGAAAGTACAATGATCTTCAATTAAAACACAAACATACGAACATAAACGAACGCAAATCAACGAATGTTCATGAACACGTTCACGAACGCCTTACCGAACGTTCACGAACACAATCGAACGAACGAGACCTCTGTTCATGTTCGTTCATTTAACTAATCGAACAAAATTTCTTGTTCATGTTCGTTCGTTTATTAAACGAACTTCCCGCCGAACGGTTCACGAACTGTTCGCTGAACGTTCGGTTCGTTTACAGCCCTATGCACATCCAACAACCTATGGACAACACTACTTCTGGGATTAAACATCAAAACATCAAACATGCTACAAATCGTAGTTCCAGTGTAAAATGACATGCTGCAAATGTCTAAGCTTCTGTAAATGGTCATTTTGACCTTTTACCTTAGTCAAACTTCTGGGATTAAACATCAAAACATCAACATACAAAATACAGATTGTCTAACTTGCTAAGCTGCTGCAAATGTTATCCTACTTCAAAGTTAAGTTAACCTACAAAATACACATTACTATTCCTACATAACTACTAACTTATCGTTAGGTCAACTCTCTGGTGGATAATGGAAGTTGAGGACAGGCCTACCAAACATGGAGACCACCAGGTGGACCACCACTGATGAGCTTGATAGGCTCATCGTCAGGTTAACTGTAAAAAAAACCAAACATCACAAAATTAACATGGAAATCAGATTCAATCAGACTAATTGCTAATACCCTGTTTAACATGAGACTCAATCAGACACAAATCTGACCCTAACCCTCTTTATAACTTGATAATAACTAACAGTTACACAAATCCGACCCTGATTAACTAACATTGGGCGATTGTACCTGCCGTGTGGCGGATGACGTTGCTGATCAACCAACAAAGAACCTGCATTGTAGCTGAAGGTCTGAAGGTGGTGTCGCCGGAGAAGGTGGTGTCGCCGGAGGTTGATCGATTTAGCAGGAGTGGAGTAGGATCGGTGGGAAGGGGGGGGGGGGGTAAATGTGTTTTCATCGATCACTTATAGGGTGTTGTATTGTATAAGCTACACAATGGACAATGGAAATTACCTTTTTACCCTTTGACCTTTACATAGTTATGTTGACTGTTAACCTTAATTGACGCCAGGGGGTAAATGTGCGACATAACATCAACGTTGGGGGGTAAAATTGCAATTATTTCGTTAGAGGGGGTCAAAGTGCCAATTGGCTTAAACCCCAGGGGGTAAAATTGCAGTTTACTCCAAAATATATGTAAATAAATCAACATATAATTGGTATTGTTTAGTATTAGTTAGAACAAAGAACACAAATTAACATTTTATAAACATGTATTTGCAATAATATCTCTCAAAATATATGTATATAAATCACATATAAGGAATATCGATGTTGGCACATTGACTTGTAGCTTTTGTGGTGAATATGAGGAATCAAGCGAGCATTTGTTTACTTCATGCCAATTTGTGACGGTAGTATGGCAGTTTGTTAGACATGGTGTGGAATATCGCTTATTTTTGCGTTTTCAGTTCGGGATTTGCTCCTCATTCACAAAGGTGCTAATCTGGGGCGGATAAAAAACAAAGTGTTGTCCGGGATCATCATGACGGCATGTTGGTGTGTTTGGAAGGCGAGAAACGATCTTATCTTTTCTAACAAGGAGATTAGTCCGGCCAAAGTGATTGAAGACATAAAATCGCTTGGGTACTTGTGGATTAAAAATAGATCTTTATGTAAATCGATAGGTTGGTCGGATTGGAGTAGGTTTTATTTGTAAGCGGTGTTGTTTGTTTGGGCCTAGCGTCTTGCTAGGTGCCGGTTGTGAAAGAAAGTTGCCATTAAAAAAATATATATATAAATCACATATAATTGATACTGTTTTAGTGAAATCTGGCTCTCGTTGAGATCACGTGAACCCATGAGCACATAACACGACCACATAATGTTCATATGATTGAGCATCAAAAGAAATAATAAAAAAATAGATAGAATGCTACTAATAATATTGGCAACTAAAGTGGTATAAAAGCTGCCATACGTGTCAAAAGCTAATGGTTCACGGGAAAGATATATGAAACAAGTGTGTTATCCCGGGAATCGGTCCCCTCATTGGTGGTCGAGCATTGGTCTCCGAACAACCTGGTTGCTTCTGTACCATAACATGCATAAACCCTATTTCTTTATCAATTTATTTTCAAAAGTTACTGATTTTATTATAATAATACAAGGACGTCGATCGATGCCCACTATTTTATTTATTATTTTATTTACTGATCTATGGGCTTTACAGTCATTAGTCAAACGAATTACGAAAACAATATATACTTTGTTGCCTAAAAAGTATTTAACTTTTGTTCTTGAAAGTGACTATACAACAAATGATTTATGTGTATTTCTTTTATTAATTGTCTACAAACTTTTTAAACGCCTAAAAATTAACAAGTTAAAGTCTATCAAGTGCTCACAAAAGAAATTTAAATGATTAGTGAAAATGGTGTTAAGAACATTTTAAGAAAATATATGAAAAGCAGACAATAGGATTTTGGTTGTTTGACAGAAATAATAATGGATGTCAGTGAAAACAAAGTCTGAAATTAACTAGATGTTGAAATTAATTACACACTTTTATAAATCTACAGAGTGTTTTGCAATATGCTGATCTTGCCTATAAATCTTAAAAAAAAAAAAAAAAGAGAGGCTTGTCACTACAAGAAATTTTGTCTGATACGACCACCCTATCCCGACGACAGATCGCCGGAAAAAGAACAAGACTAAAATTGTATTATCTTTAACCTATCCCCACGACATGTCGTCGGGACAAATATGGGCGGGTGACATCAACCATGGAGGGAAAGAGTGGCGCGGTGGCGAAAACATTTCCCGACGACTGAAATGGCAATAGCATTGCGGTTGTGATGACCAAACTTTTCCCAATGAGGTGCAGTGGCAAATCCAGGAATTTTTCCATGGGGTGCGGAACATTTTTAAAAATTTTAGGCCCCTAGGTATATAAGTAAAAAAATCGGTTCGTATCGGGTCGGTTCGTGTCGTGTCGGGTCGGGTCATGTAGAACAAAAGAAATCGCGCCATAACGTCCCTACTCATGGTTCCTATCACAAACAGATTGATCCATAAGTTCATCGTGTCACACCCCAACCGATGACGGAAACATCGGGGCATGGCACTGAACGAAACAGATTGTCAAGAGAAATTCCATAACAACTAGATTACCAGATAGTTAATATTATGTCACATACCATAACCTACCAAGCAATCAAATTATTGCAGACATAGATATCCTCAAAACAAAACATGTTCTGACAACTCAGATTTAAATAAAAATAAATTGTCTTTGTTGGTTTCTAGACTCTCCTAAGCTCGATTCCATCAAGTAGCAAGCAAGGCATCCTAAACACCTGTCACATACGTTAAAATAAATGTCAATACACATAGTGTAAAGGTGAGCATACAAGTTTAATAATATAATAGAGTTCGAAATCGTTTACGCATAACCAGCATGTACAACGTATAATGTGAAGCATGTAAGTTATCGACAAAGATCCTATCAATACCAATGACTGCGATTTAACTGCGAGTAGCGAGTGCGCATCACATGTTCACCACTGCGAGCACGTAAAGTAATATCCTTAACAACCCCTGAGTGAACAGGTGCTGAGTCCAAACTATAGTACAATCGTTGCAAAGGCAGGTAGACAGCAATCAATGTGTAAACATAACAAACAGGCATTCATCAAGTCACGTATAACATGCATTAGTGGTCAGAGTATAAATAGTATTTGCGTTGTGTGTCGATGTGTTTTAGAATAAGTAACGTATGTAACACCCAAAAGTGCGTAAAGCAAAAAGGGATCGAGTATACTCATAGTGATGGGAGTTAATGCATTGAAGGGAGCGCTAGAGTAAGATTAGCCTGGTCAGCATGATAGAATAACGATGAGCGGCGCGTAAAATGATGCAAGTGAAACAAGTGTCGAGTGGTCATCCGGCCGGATGGCAATCCGAACGGATGGCCATTCGGTCGGATTGACACTCGTTTGGGATGGATGTGTTTGTGTATGATGGCTTTGAAGTTTTCGTTGTAGCATTTCGAAAACAGAGAAGTATCTCTACTTTCAGGTCGTTCGATCGAACGGTAGTTCGATCGGGTGACGATCTGTCCGGCGAGGTATTTCTCAGAGAACAAGTTCACAGCAGGATTATCATCCAATCGAATGGTCTACCGATCGGGTGGCAATCCGTTAGAATTGAACATGTTGAAAATTGTTTAAGTATTGAACCTCAAGTGCAATCCGATCGGATTGCGGTTCGATCGGACGGCAATCCGATCGGATTGCGGTTCGATCGGATGACAATCCGTCCCGCGATCTGATCATTTGCAACTTGGAGATTTGTTAGGTTTTGCGGTTTGATCGAGACGGTATGACAACGTGCTAAACAACGGAAACCCCATCATGCCCCAAGTTATCTGATCGAACAGGAATCACCCTAGTCCGATCAGTTTACTGGTTCGTGACGGTGGTTCATGTTTAACCCGGAATCAGTTGTCCCGTAGATAGGAATCAGTTCTTGAACCAACACTTCACTAAGAATGAGTAGAAGATTAGAACAAGCTCTGATTCTATCGGTTTTGGAGTGCATTGAGTGTAAAAGGGTTGAAAGAAAGTTTTCGTTACTGGCACCTGAACACGGGGTCGTGTCCATCGGACACGGGGCCGTGTCCAGACGCCCAGTAACATAAATTTTGCTTTTTTACACCCTTTTTACACATTCAATCAACCTAAAAACTTATTTTTGGGACACATTGAGGACAATGTGTAATTTAAGTGTGGGGGGAATGCTAAAATCTTGAATCTTACAAGTCCTAATTACAAGCCTTACACAAAACTCTATTGGAACCGTTAATCATCCCAATTTTTTTCAAAAATTTTTCATTTTTCTTACTTGTCTAGGTTTAACTTGGGAATTTCAAATTCTAAAAAGGTTATATTTTTTTACAAATTTACAACCGATAGCGTCGTGATAAAAAGAACCAACATAAGAAAATTATGAAACAACATGACAAGCTTAGTTAAAATTTGATTATATATACTTGATCACATAAAAACCCATTCCCACAAAAGTGAGTTTTGAGCCTTTATTGAGCATACAAATACATATCTTTAAACAAAATGCTCATTTTTCGTTTCTTGTGTGAATAGCCGCTTGGTTCTTACGACTCTAAAACTTGCCACGACGATACATTCCCGGTCCTTACCAACTTAAATCCGAGTAAGTAAATGATGGAGGCATTAGGACTAACCCTTTTTCATTTCTACACCATTATTTTTTCTTTTTTTACCACCTACCCAAAATCCTCCTAGTTAACCCCTTTGAGCCTAAACCTTTTCATTTCATAACCCAAAAACAGACACCCTTTCACCCACCAAACCCTTTTTCGTATGACTTTTCAAAAAAAATTGTGTTGATGATGAAGCAAAAGAAATAAACAAGCAAGTTCATCAAAAATAACTTTGTTTGAATAATGGCTTCATCAAAATAAAAATTACAAAAATAAAAAGTCTTACGAAAACCGATGCTTTTTACGCTTTTCGCCCTTTTCTACTAACCATTAACCCAACCACCTACCTTTAACCTTAGCCTAACCCTTCACCCAAAAGTCCTCTTGATATTTACAAAGGTATATAGTTAAAAAGGAGGAGCATTGATTGCTTGGCAAGCCTATGGTAGGAGTAAGTTCCATGCCGCTCTCGAGTGATTCACTAAAATACATCTTCGGCCGAGTGTTGAGTGATCCCCGTGAGGTATGTGAACTTATATATAAATGCAATTTTAAAAAAGCATGTTATGCCCTAAATAAGTAATTTATCTTATGTAATGTTTTAAATAAATCATGACGAATAGGATTGTAAATAAATAAAAATCAAACTTAATAAAGAATCTTGGAAATCCCGACACTCTATGACAAGCCCAAAAAGCTTCTCTTCTACCCATTCCATTTGGGAGTGTAAAGCCACATTATAAAGTGTTTTGCTTGAGGACAAGCAAAGATTCAAGTGTGGGAGTATTTGATGTGCACAAAATGCAACATATAAATTACATCAATTGTGGCATAAAACTAACTCTTTTTTAGTACTAATGTTGGAAAAAGTGTGTTTTTGTCTTTCTTTTGTATTTTCAGGATTAAATGAGCTCAAATTAACAAAAGAAGCAAAAAGGTAGCTAAATCTAACATCAATACAAGAAAAGGAACAAACGTGGCATGCCCGACCCCCCGACAGCATCGTCCCAAGCAAAATCAAGAAGACAGAAGACTGAGCATGCCCAAGTGCCAACATAAAAGACAAAGCTATAGAAGCTTCTATCACCCACCACGGGGGCGTGCCCAGCGGACACGGGGCCGTGGTCAACTCTAAGATTCGCAGAATCTGAGGAAATCTTGATAGTACAGATATGCTTCTGCACACGGGGGCGTGCCCAGCGAACACGGGGGCGTGGTCAACTAATGCAGACAAACTGCAATTAATGAAGGAAGAGAAGAGGATGGACACGGGGCCGTGCCCGAGCTGCTGTTCAGGCTATAAATAGGGGTGCTTGGCTCATTTACAAACCATCCATTGGCACACCACCTCTCTCACACTTCACCCACCACCCACCACCATCACAACACCATCATCCATTATCCATCGTAGAGTGTATGAGTCGTCTCGGGATCCAAGATTGATCGTAAGAGTTCTTGACAATCAAAGGCCATGTTTGCCTAAGTCTCTTACATCACTTGGTGAAGACAAGTGTCTAGTGTAACACTTTTTATTTTTAATCTTTTCGCACTTTTTACTTGGTTATGTATTAATGACTTTAATAACTAGTTTCTTATGTTGAAGGTGATTCTTCCTTATCGTTTGTCCGTGGTATCTTGGCATTATTTTACTGTCTATATAGAATAAAAGATTTTCACCATTCATATCTCCACGGTCTATATGGAGGTATGTTGGCTACCTGGTCGGGGGTTAAGGGAACAGTTTGGTAAGAGTCTTGCCTTGTTCAGTGTATAGATCCTGCAAGGACCTGGGCCAAATTTAGTAGGACCTCCTTCAATACCCACCGGTATTAGATGGCGGGGGTCCAAACTCTTTGATCCCCTCATATGTAAGCTACTATTACTACTTTAACCCGGCTACTTAGGATTGTATCCCTGCTGACTCAGACTACTTAGCCGAGGGTAACGTCACCTTCAAAAGAGTGGCCTACTATAATATGCATTAATAACTTAATTAATTATCTTTCAATAATACGACCCTTTAGGATTGTATCCTTGCTGACTCAAACTACTGGGTTGAGAGTAACGTCACCTTCAAAAGAGGGGCCTACTACAATAACTAAGATAATCTCTTAAAAAGTGCAAAAGTGCGGAAATAATCAAAGGTTACACTATACACGAGTCAGAGCCAAGTGATTCATCTTGTCTATCTGTTTTTATTTTTCAGCATTTTAGTTAGTTTTTATTTTTCTTGTTTAAAACCTTTTTCTAAACTTTTGATTTGATTAGACGTTGAGGATAAACCGGTACTAAAAGCTCTTGTGTCCTTGGACGACCTCGGTATCTTACCAACACTATACTACGCTCACGATGGGTGCACTTGCCCATATGTGTGTTTGGTGTTAGTAAAATATCATGTTTTATAAATTTAAAACTTGACTAACGTGTAAAAAGGGCTTAAAATATACTTAAATCCATATAACACACCACACGCATCAGCAGGATATTATCGCAGATTCATTGAGGATTTTTCGAAAATCGCTCAACCTTTGACCTCCCTCACTCAAAAGGACAAGAAGTATGAATGGGGAGACAAGCAAGAAGAAGCATTTCAGTTGTTGAAGAACAAGCTTTGCGATGCACCCATCTTATCCCTACCCGAAGGCACTGATGACTTCGTGGTATATTGCAACGCCTCGCGTCAAGGTTTAGGCTGCGTGCTGATGCAACGACAGAAGGTTATAGCTTATGCTTCACGCCAGTTAAAGGTTCATGAGAAGAACTACACCACACATGATTTGGAACTAGGCGCTGTGGTGTTTGCTTTGAAGATCTGGCGACATTATTTGTATGGCACCCGATGCACGATCTTTACTGATCATAAAATCTTACAGCATATATTCGATCAGAAAGAGCTTAACATGAGATAGAGACGATGGGTTGAGTTGTTAAACGATTATGATTGTGAAATTAAGTATCACCCAGGGAAGGCGAATGTGGTCGCAGACGCCTTGAGTCGGAAGGAAAGAATCAAGCCCATAAGGGTTAGGGCTTTGGAAATGATTATTCAAACGGACCTCTCATTGCGCATTCGTGCTGCGCAGAGAGAAGCTCTCAAGAAGGAGAACCTTGTGAACGAATATCTCTGTGAGATGGAGAAACAGTTAGTACCAATGAGGAAGGAACATTGTGTTTCATGGGAAGAATTTGGGTACCCCTCTTTGGTGGTCTTAGAGAAGTAATTTTTTATGAAGCTCACAAGTCACGGTACTCGATCCATCCAGGATCGGATAAGATGTACCAAGATTTAAAGGATTTTTACTGGTGGCCAAGATTAAAAGGTGATGTTGCAACGTATGTTGGCAAATGTTTGACTTGTGCCAAGGTAAAGGCCGAATATCAGAAGCCTTTAGGTCTTCTGCAACAACCTGAAATACCCATGTGGAAATAGGAGCAGATTTCAATGGATTTCATAACAAAGTTACCAAAGACACCTAGAGGTCATGATATGATTTGGGTAATGGTAGACCGTCTGACGAAATCTGCACACTAGTAAGCTTGCTGAGCTATACCTCAGAGAGATAGTTGCACGACATGGAGCGCCTATCTCAATTATTTCTGATAGAGACGGAAGATTTGTATCAAGGATTTGGCAATCCTTCCAAGAAGCCTTTGGTTCTCAGTTGAATCTGAGTACTGCTTTTCATCCGCAGACAGATGGCCAGAGCGAACGAACGATTCAAACGTTAGAAGACATGCTACGTTTGGTAGAATTTTCGTACAACAACAGTTACCATGCAAGCATTCAAGCTGCACCGTTTGAAGCTCTCTATGGACGCAAGTGTCGATCACCGTTATGCTGGGCAGATGCGGGTGATAGACAGCTTGTTGGGCCCGAATTGGTTCAAGAGACGACATACAAGATTATACAGATCCGAGAGCGCATCAAAGCGGCTCGTGACCGACAAAAGAGCTATGCGGACCAAAGGAGGAAACCTTTGGAGTTTCAAGTGGGAGATATGGTTTTATTAAAGGTCTCACCCTGGAAGGGTGTAGCACGCTTTGGGAAGCGTGGGAAGTTGAACCCACGATACCATTCAAAATCCTGGAGAGGATTGGTCTTGTAGCTTACAAGTTGGATCTACCCGCAGAACTGAATGGCGTTCATGATACATTTCATGTATCTAATCTGAAAAAGAGTCCAACTCAAGAAACAGTTGTCATTCATGCCGATGAAGTCCACATTGATGACACACTCCACTTTACTGAAGAACCTGCCGAGGTTACTGATTGGAAGGTTAATAAGACGCGAAGGAGTAGTGTTAAACTCGTCAAGGTACGTTGGATTTCGCGTCACGGCCCAAAGTTCACTTGGGAGCATGAGGATCACATGAAAGCAAAATACCCGCATTTGTTCCCCAACTCCCCTGCAGCTAGTAGCAGAACTAAAATTTCGGGACGAAATTTTCTTAACAGGGGGAGAATGTGACAACCGTCAAAAATCCAGGTATCCGTACAATTAGTTAACCATGATTAGTGCTTAATGACTATGCTGAGTTACAATTAACTGCTCTCTGATTACTGTATCACACTTACATGTGCATCACATATTACATAGTGTCATCTCATTATCACATGCAAACTTTATTGACATACATGATGCACAAAGCACAGCTAGCACAGTTAGCGGATAACTCGGAAAAATGCTGACGATGTCAGTACATAGACAAACAGTGTTTTGAGACCATGTATGGGCCAGAGACAAGGTATTACACTAGTATAGTGTGTAGGGAAGTAAGGACCACAAAACTGCTTCACTAGGTGATAGTTTAAGTGTCGGAAAGTGCCTAAAACCCACTTGAAGTGCTGAATTCAGCATTTTCAGCAAAATTCAGCAATTTAACAAGCTAGTAACATGCAAAAATATGACTAAATGGTCCTAAATGCTTTCCTAAGGGCCGGGAATTAAAAGTGTCACAAAATGGTACTTAAAGATCACTAAACGGAATAGTTTGACACTTTAACGAACCGGTATCTAACCGAACAACCGGACATTACCCGAAACACCAAAATCATACTAGAAGCATTGTTTTAATGTTTCTGAGCTAGTTATGATCCCCGAACACCTTAACACACTATATAACACATCATACACATGACACCTAAACTTTACACATGAAATCTAACTTAATCACTTAACTTACCATTTAAACTTACACTTAGACCCCCCCCCCTTGTATGTGGACGGTCACCATGTGGCCCCCACACTTTAATCTTCAAAATCTCACTAAATCTTATTAGATTGGCTTTGATATCTTGAAGGATCATGTCCTGTACTTAACAAACATATTAACCATTGGGTAATAGCTAAACTTGGTTATAAGAAGGATTAGAACTCACTATTTCTCACACACTTAACACACCACAACTTTCTCCCGCTCCTCCCTCTTCTCTCGGCCGAGAACAACAACAACACCACCACCACCTTTCATCCATTGTCCATCCATTCCATATACATACAAAGGTGTAAGAAGGTGTCATATGAAGCTTGGTGGTCTGGATCTTGAAGGACCTCTCCCGATTGCTTTTATCCATCACATTTGCCATCATCAACTTCAAGTGTTCTTCCCTAGCCTTGTGCTAGTAGTAAGGCCCTTATGATCTCTTGATACTTCTTATTTTGATGATTAATAGATGATGCACATTGTTAATCTTGATGAACACTAAAAGACATAATCATAAATCTTTAACATAAGCTATTTAACATATGAATACCTGCTGATTTGTGATGATTTGCTTCTTGATGATTGATGATTTATGTTAGTAATGTTAGACATCATAAGAAACCTACTAGATTGTGATTAAACACATGATCTAGTAAGTTAAGGTGGTGATCTTGTGAAAGACCAAGATCATCATGCTTATTGTTTTCATGAACTTGAAAAAAAAAACGAAAATGATTTTTGTGAATGATGTAGTATGTAACATGTTTACTAGACATAAATGTGGATGATTACAAAAATAGTTTTCCAAAGAAACCAAACTAAATAACAAGATTTACATAAACATTGTTTTTAAAGAAACTAACCATGTTTCTAGTGGTGAAACAAGTGTAAGAATACATTGTTTACAAGAAAAATCCAAGAGAATGAATTTTTGAAAAATCATCTAGTAAGTTGTAAACACCAAAATTCTTTAAGAATGAGATTTTTAAAGAAGTAAATACATTTTAAAGGGTAACTAAACCTACTAAACAAACTACCAAGTTACTACAAGTTTTTATGAAAGTTCAAGTTCATGATTATTATGTAGATAGCAATATTTTGGCACTTGGTAAGTATAAGTTACTTAAGATTGATTGTTGATTGTTTACGATGATTTTGAAAAGAAAATGATATGCTTTGATAGCATGGACACCTCCATTTTTAGGGGAAACTATGGCAAAATTTTCTAAAAATACAAACACTTAGAAAAATATTTTCTAAACAAATATTCACAAGTGTGTTTTAACTATGGTTTTCAATGTAAACTTTGCCATATATTTTGTTACAAAAATACAAGTATTGGAGGTTGGTTTTTATAAATAAAAATAGATAAATATGTATTTAGAATATATATTTACATTAATGACACATTGTGTGTGACTATTTGTATACTTTGTGTATTAGTTATATTATTTTAGGATTTAAAATAATATAACTTAACAAAATACCAAGAATTTACAATCCAAAATAATATAAAAAAATCACAAGGAATAAATATATAAGTTAGGAATCAACGGCCTAATCGTTTTTTCTTATTTTTCTGTTTTTTTAGGATTTTCTTAATTTTTCAGTTTCTGTAGAGCTCAGCACGGGCCGTGCCCAGCATTGTTACTGGCAGTTTTTATTTTCCGAGTTACAGAGAGTTGAGCACGGGGCCGTGTCGGTGCAACACGGGGCCGTGTCGAACTCCCCAGTAACAGGGATCCGGAAAACAATCATTGTATCTCCGACCACGGGCCGTGTTCATCTGAGCACGGGGCCGTGGTGAAGCTTCTGACCAACGTTCTTTTCTGTTTTTATTGCAGGACTTGGAACCCAGGCGCCCCATCTGAACTTTCTACGTAGTGTATGAGCTCCAGTTCCAGTAGAGACATAAAAGAACCTCTTGAAGAACCCGAACGCTTTCTTAGAAAAAGACTTAAAGCTAAAAACAAGAGAAAGTTTCGGGGGACCCACTTCCAATGGCGGACCAATGTACCCTAATGGATTACCTACGACCTACCGTAGGTAATCTCGGCGCCGCTATCAATGCACCGAATGTCGAAGCCAACAACTTCGAACTTCGACCGCATTTGATACAAATGCTTCAAAACTCCGCAACCTTTCACGGGCTTGCGGACGAGGATCCCCATCTACATATTACTAATTTCTTAGAAATATGTGATACCTTTCGGATCAATGGAGCATCAAACGACGCCATCTGCCTTCGAATGTTTCCATTTTCACTAAAAGACCGAGCTAAGGCTTGGCTCAACACCCTCCCTGTTGGTTCGGTAAACACCTGGGATGAACTAGCCCAAAAGTTTCTATAAGTATTTCCCTCCTGCTAAAACGGCTAAACTAATGACTGAAATTAATACATACTCACAAGAGGATGGGGAATCCTTATATAAAACTTGGGAAAGGTTCAAGGAGCTACTAAGAAAGTGTCCTCATCACGGTCTTGCGGTATGGCAACAAGTATCCACCTTCTACAATGGGTTGTTGCCACACACAAGACAAACACTTGATTCTAGCTCCGAGGGACTTTTAGGTAATCGTCGCCCAAATGAAATATATAATCAAATTGAGGAAATTGCTCAAACCAATTTTCAGTGGCACACTCCCCGAGGCACTAAATCTATTGCCCCGGGCGCCCATAAGGTTGATGAAAGCACTTCTTTACAAGCTCAAATCGAGGCCCTTTCTTCAAAAATCAAAAAGTTAGAAATGGCAAAAACAGTCTCGGTTATGGCTTGTGAGGGGTGTGGTGGGCCACATGAAAATTGAAGTTGTATGAAAGAATTAGATGATCAAATGGAAACGGTAAACTACATTGATAATAGACCAAGGTCGTCGGGTCCTCCAACGGGTACCTACAACCAAGGGTGGCGTAACCACCCCAACCTTGGTTGGAGAGAACCCGGCAATAGTAGTAACCAACAAAATCTAAACCAACGAACAAAATTTCTACAACCACAAAATTTTCTCAACAACAAGGTGGACGAGAAAGGCTTGAAGATACTGTATCTCGCCTCATCTCCGACACCGAAAAGAAAAGCTCAGATCGATTTCAGCAATTGGAATCGAATTTTAGAAATCAACAAGCTAGGATTCAAAACATTGAAAAACAATTAAATCAAATAGCTCAAAATTTCTCCGAGAGACCACAAGGCGCGTTACCAAGTAATACCGAAACCAACCCAAAGGCACAAGTACATCTCATCACATTGAGAAACCGAACCGTGGGTCCCGAGGAGGCTCCATTACCGCCAGCTGAAAGAAGCCAATCCAACCATACCACAACTCCACCCGCATCACAGCCAGAGAAGGCTTCTCCACCAATCAAAGAGCCTACTAAGACTCCTCCGGTTCCATACCCCGGTCGGTTAATTCGTCAAAAGACCGATGAGCAATTCGCAAAGTTCGAAAATTTACTAAAACAATTGCATGTTAATATTCCATTTATCGAAGTCCTAACTCAAATGCCTAAATATTTAAAATTTATGAGGGACTTCCTCACTCATAAAAGGAAAATTGAATCATTGCAATTAGTTAACTTAGGCGAAGAATGCTCCGCCTTACTACTCAACAAACTCCCGCAAAAGAAGCTTGACCCCGGAAGCTTCACAATTCCTTGCTCGATTGGGGAGTCCCCCATTCGTAATGCACTAGCCAATCTCGGGGCAAGCATCAACCTCATGCCCTCATCAATGTTCAACCGACTCGGCTTAGGGAAAACAAGCCCTACAAAAATAAGCATACAACTCGCCGATAGATCCGTCAAATATCCACAAGGTGTCGCTGAAAATCTATTGGTCAAAGTCGGCGAATTTGTCTTTCCAGCCGACTTTGTCATACTAGATATGGAGGAAGATACCGAAGTACCACTTATCCTAGGGAGGCCATTCTTAGCTATGGCCCAAGCATTGGTAGATATGAATGATGGAACACTAACATTGAGGGTTGGGGACGAGGAAGTGAAGTTTGGAGTTGGAAAAAGAGTAGAAGACAAAGACCCGGTCAACTACATGAAGGTCATTGACTCGAGTTTGGATGATGCTCTCCAACGGTGTAGCATGGGATGCAAAACATCCCAGTTGGGTAACATATGACCAGGCTTTGGGTCTAGCCAAGGACCCTTATAAACGTGGCGCACCACGGAGGCATTCCGCGGAACTATCCTTAGTTTAGTTTAGATTATTTTTTTATGTTTTCTAGTTTAGTTTTAATTTTCAGGAATAAAACATACTCGGGATGGTGAACGTGAACCAGCACCCCATGCACGAAAACAGGGCCACCCCACAAATTTTTCTTCATTACAGCAAGTTCAGCACGGGCCGTGCCCGCCCAACACGGCCCTGTGCTGCACAATCTGCAGGAAATGCCCAGTTCAGGTAACTTGACACGGGGCGTGCTCACTGAACACGCCTCCGTGCACAGGCTTCTGTTTCTTTTTTATTGTTTCTGTTACTGGCGTTCTGAACACAGGGCCGTGTCCAGACGCCCAGTAACATAAAATTTTGCTTTTTCACACCTTTTTACACATTCAATCAACCTAAAAACTTATTTTTGGGACACATTGAGGACAATGTGTAATTTAAGTATTGGGGGGGGGGGTGCTAAAACCTTGGATCTTGCAAGTCATAAATACAACCTTACACAAAACTCTATTTGAAGCGCTTATCACCCCAAATTTTTTTCAAAATTTTTTTCATTTTTTTTACTTGTCTAGGTTTAATTTGGGAATTTCAAGTTCTAAAAAGGTTATATTTTTACAAATTTACAACCGATAGCGTCGTGATAAAAAGAACCAACATAAGAAAATTATGAAACGGCATGGCAAGCTTAATTAAAATTTGATTATATATACTTGATCACATAAAAACTCATTCCCACAAAAAGTGAGTTTTGAGCCTTTATTGAGCATACAAATATATATATCTTTAAACTAAATGCTCATTTTTCGTTTCTTGTGTGAATAGCCGCTTGGTTCTTACGACTCTAGAACTTGCCACGACGATACATTCCCGGTCCTTACCAACTTAAACCCGAGTAAGTAAATGACAGAGGCATTAGGACTAACCATTTTTATTTCTACACTATTATTTTTCTTTTTTTTTTTACCACCTACCCAAAATCCCCCTAGTTAACCCCTTTGAGCCTAAACCTTTTCATTTCATAACCAAAACCAAACACCCTTTCACCCACCAAAAACCTTTTTATTTTTAACCCTTTGTTTTAGTAACAAGCTCGATTTTTTTTATGACTTTCAAAAAAAAAATGATGAGGTTGAAGCAAAAGAGAAATAAACAAACACGTTTATAAAAAAATAACTTTGTTTGAATAATGGCTTCATCAAAATAAGAATTTCAAAAAAAAATAAAATAAATAAAAAGTCTTACGAAACCGACACTTTTTACGCCTTTCGCCCTTTTACTAACCACTAACCTAACCACCTACCTCTAACCCAAGCCTAACCCTTCACCCAAAAGTCCTCTTGATATTTACAAAGGTATATAGTTAAAAAGGAGGAGGATTGATTGCTTGGCAAGCCTATGGTAGGAGTAAGTTTCATGCCGCTCTTGAGTGATTCACTAAAATACATCTTCGGCCGAGTGTTGAGTGATCCCCGTGAGGTATGTGAACTTGTATATAAGTGAAATTTAAAAAAAAGGCATGTTGTGCCCTAATAAGTAATTTATATTATGTAATGTTTTAAATAAATCATGACGAATAAGATTGCAAATAAATAAAAATAAAACTTAATAAAGAATCTTGGAAATCCCGACACTCTACGACAAGCTCAAAAAAACCTTCTCTTCTACCCATTCCATTTGTGAGTGTAAAGCCACATTATAAAGAGTTTTGCTTGAGGACAAGCAACTATTCAAGTGTGGGGGTATTTGATGTGCACAAAATGCAACATATAAATTACATCAATTGTGGCATAAAACTAACCCCTTTTTAGTACTAATGTTGGAAAAGTGTGTTTTTGTCTTCCTTTTGTATTTTCATGATTAAATGAGCTCAAATGAACAAAAGAAGCAAAAAGGCAGCTAAATCTAACATAAATACAAGAAAAGGAACAAACATGGCATGCCCAGCCTCCCCGACAGCATCTTCCCAAGCAAAACAAGAGAACAGAAGGCTGAACACGCCCCGTACTCAATGAGCACGGGGGCGTGCCCAAGTATCAGCAGAAAAGAGAACCTGTAGAAGCTTCTATCAGCCACCACGAGGTCGTGCTCAGCGGAAACGAAGCCGTGGTCAACTCTAAGATTCGCAGAATATGGGGAAATCTTGATAGTACAGAGACGCTTCTGCACACGGGGCCGTGCCCAGCGGGCACAGGGGCGTGGTCAACTAATGCAGACAAACTGCAATTAATGCAGACAGAGAAGAAGGATGGACACGGGGCCGTGTCCAATGGACACGGGGCCGTGCCCGAGCTATTGTTCAGGCTATAAATAGGGGTGCTTGGCTCATTTGCAAACCATCCCTTGGCACACCACCTCTCTCACACTTCACCCACCACCATCACAATACCATCATCCACCACCATCATCCATTGTCCATCGTAGAGTGTGTGAGTCGTCTCGGGATCCAAGATTGATCGTAAGAGTTCTTGACAATCAAAGGCAATGTTTGCCTAAGTCTTTTACATCACTTGGTGAAGACAAGTGTCTAGTGTAATACTTTTTATTTTTAATCTTTTCGCATTTTTTACTTGGTTATGTATTAATGACTTTAATAACTAGTTTCTTATGTTGAAGGTGATTCTTCCTTATCGTTTGTTCGTGGTGTCTTGGCATTATTTTACTGTCTATATAAAATAAAAGATTTTCACCATTCATATCTCCACGGTCTATATGGAGATATGTTGGCTACCTGGTCGGGGGTTAAGGGAACGGTTTGGTAAGAGTCTTGCCTTGTTCAGTGTATAGATCCTGCAAGGACCTGGGTCAAATTTAGTAGGACCTCCTTCAATACCCACTGGTATTGGATGGCGGGGGTCCAAACTCTTTGATCCCCTCATATGTAAGCTAGTATTAATTCTTTAACCCGGCTACTTAGGACTGTATCCCTGCTGACTCAGACTACTTAGCCAAGGGTAACGTCACCTCCAAAAGAGGGGCCTACCATAACATGCCTTAATAACTTAATTAATTATCTTTCAATAATCTGACCCTTTAGGATTGTATCCTTGCTGACTCAAACTACTGGATTGAGGGTAACGTCACCTTTACAAGAGGGGCCTACTACAATAACTAAGATAATCTCTTAAAAAGTGCAAAAGTGCGGAAATAATCAAAGTTACACTAAACATGAGTCGGAGCCAAGTGATTCATCTTGTCTATCTGTTTTATTTTTATTTTATTTTTCAGCATTTTAGTTAGTTTTATTTTTCTTATTTAAAAACCTTTTTCTAAACTTTTGATTTGATTAGACGTTGAGGATAAACCGGTACTAAAAGCTCTTGTGTCCTTGGACGAACTCGGTATCTTGCCAACACTATACTACACTCACGATGGGTGCACTTGCCCATATGTGTGTTTGGTGTTAGTAAAATATGGTGTTTTATTAATTTAAAACTTGGCTTAAAAAGTGTTAAAAAGGGCTTAACATATACATTAAAAACTAATAACACTCACGCACATCAGCAGGAGACGATCCAAGAGAGGGAGGGCGGGAGGAATTCTAAGGGACTATTGGGCTTATTTTAATTATTATAGTTTGAACTTAGGTTGAGTTTGGTTAATGACTTGTAATTAGTGGGCTAATTATGTTTAATGAAATAGTGGGTTAAGGTATTGGGTATTTGGGTTAAGTTGGGTAGTATAAGTTTATATAATTTAGGTAGTTTTTTTTTTAATTAGAGTTTACTAAAAAATTTAAAATATAAATCGATAACATTTTTTTACCTAAAGTGTGTGGACGAAAAATTCCAAGGGGTGCGGATGAAAAATTTCTAGGGGTGCGGACGAAAAAATCCAAGGGGTGCGGACGGGATTTTCAACGGAAAATAGCACTAAATTTTTTTTCCCGGGGGTGCGCCCGCCCCCCTTGGGCTAGGGGTAAGTCCGCCCCTGATGAGGTGTTGTCGGGATAGGCTTAACCTATGCCAGGTCGTCGGGAAAAGTCGACTTGTCAGACAAAATTTATTGTAGTGTGTTCTTATAACGTAATGATCTTGGTCAACATAAAGTGTATTATCGAGATCAAGTTGCCTAATAAAACTTTAGATTGGTGTCCTACCCAAATCTGTTACAGTAGTATTGAACTTTAATATTCTTCATGTATGTGTGACATGTGTAATGGCATACAAACATAACTCTTAAAGTTGACGTGTAATGTTTACTTTGCTCTGGTTGCAGTCTTGATGATCCTTTCTTTTAACATTGGTCGTCTGAGTTTTATGTGTTTGAGTTAAGAGTAGTGATCAGCTAAAGATATTTGCTTAGGGTTAACTGATAAATAGTCGATCAATAGACACATTCATTAAGTACTTTTGGAAAAAGTCAACAACAACTATTACAATCTGAGGATGGGTTTGGAGGGGATGAGCCGCCACGTCACCGGCTCGTGTGGGATGGGCCTCCTTTATATTTGAGGGGATGGAGGATGAGGCTACCCCACCTTATTATTTTATAATTTTCTAACTTTTAATTTATTAACTTAATAAAAATTTTATAAAAGTTAAAAAATACAACATAAAACAACATAAATAAAGTCACTTCATAACATAAAAAAAGTTACATTTCCTAAAAAAAAAAAAAAACATTACCGAAAAAAAAATTACATTTCCTAAAAATAAAAAAACAACCTACGACGTCCATTTTTTCTTCACCTCTTCTTTCATCCTCCGATAAACCTCGCGTTCATCCTCCGGAACCGAGTCGAGATCCAACCTCATGATCCTAAAATCCTCCGCTCGAGCATAGTCGGCCGACACGGTTTTCTTGTGAGTGTATTTTTCGGCCGCGAACTCTTTGAACGAACGGAATTCGTTTATCAACTCGTCCATTTTCGCCGATGCCTTCGGGCCGCCCCCTCCACCCAAGCTGCCCCCTCCACTCGAGCCGGTCCCTTTGCGCTTTAAGGCCGCCTCTTTTTTTGCTTTGTCCCTCCCGGTGGGACGTTCCGCCTCGTGAATGGGCAACACGTCCTCGTCATCTTCCGGGTCGTCGTTTATGTCGATTTGACAACGACCGGTGGAGCCTCCCGCACTATAACTTCCGGACTCGGAAGTTTTAGTCCGTTTGGCGGTTGCTACCTCATTTGGAATCGGCGTCCATTTTTGTTGTTTCCTTACTATGTTCCATGCTCGGAAGTGCGGGAAAGGCTTTGCATTTTGAGAGTCCCACTTAGCGATAGCAAGGTTAAGAATGTCCGTCTCGTTACTCCCGCTAGGAGGATTCATGTAAATTTGGTTATAAATTGCGTTAAAGTTATTGATGATCTTGCTCATTTTACGCCACTTGCCCGAGACGGCTTCTACATCACGATCCGAGCTATGCTCCATAATCTCATAAAATTTAGCCGTTGCCTTCTTCCAAAAACTATCACCCGTTTGATTGTTTCCTAAATTTTAAAAAATAATGCATTAGTAAAAATAAAAAATTTAAAACTTTTAAAATTTAAATTAAAAATTTAAACTTTGGTTCATACCGACTATCGGGTTAGTAGAGGACTTAGTAAACGCGATTGTTGGCGCCTCCTCCTCTACTTTCGTCCAAGGTCTCTCCGGTTTTCTCGAACCGCTTTTTGGCGCGGTTTCGGGTACGTTTTCAACCTTCTTCCACTTCCCCTTGTTTTTTTTTTGGTTGAGCTCTTGCGGTGGCTATTCGGGGACGACTTCTTCATCATCGTCAAGTTGAACCGGTTGGAAAGTTGGCGGTTGCGATTGGAGTTGTTCAAACGAGTTGCGTTGCATGATTTGTTGTAGTGCTTGGTATTGTTGGAGTTGTTGAACTTGAGACATTTGTGAGAATGCGTTGGGTGTTTGTTGGAAACCCGAAAAAGGAAATTGCGGAGCCCCCCACGATTGATCCATACTCGGAGTGTAAGCGGGGGTCGAAAAAAAGTTAGGTTGGTTCGGGTTGTAATTATTCGGGTTGGGGTTGTTTGGGTTGAAAGGATTCATGATTTAGAGAAAAAGGTATAAAAAATATGGAGTTGTTGTGAAACAACGACCTACTAGCCTAATAGCAAACAATAAGAGAAAGGGATGTAGGGAGAAAGAGACTGATATTTCATTGATAGATCTGATCATTACAATAGTGGTATATATAGATGTACAAAACTTGGAGAGAAAGCTAATCTATTTTTGGTGTTGATAACCACATTAATAATAAATATATTCATAACACTCCCCCTTGGTTATCAACATAATACGCTTGATGCTACCTCGTTAAAAACCTTGCTAGGAAAACCCGGTGGGACAAAACTATAGCTAAGGGAAAAAGAGTGCAGCGTGTAATGCGCATTAGTTCCCCCTGATACTTCTAGATCAGGTATGTTGCCTCATTAAAAACCTTACTAAGAAAACCCAATGGGACAAAACTTAGTCAAGGGAAAAAGAGTGCAACTTAAATATGTCTCCCCCTCATTTTAACATGTATCCTTTAAGTAAAGTGTGTCTATCATCCTCGAAAGTTGCTCAAAACTTTTGTAGAATGATTTGTCGTTTGATGCCTTGAAATGCAATCCTTTGTATTGAGTAATGTTGTAAAATCTTCTTGTGAGACTTCTAATGCTTCCTCTTGCGAACAAATACCATAAGATCCACAACTATGTTGTGTTACATTCTTTACATCTACAAGACTAACAAAACTTGTTTTCATGGGTTAGTAAAATCTAGGCACATATCATTCTTACCTTTAGGGTATCGACATATCTTCTTTACCATTCGAATGTCTCCTCACTGGACATGTGCAATATCATGTTTATAAATTCAAATAAAGATATATATAATCATGCATAGCTAGGAAGAAATATCAATGCACAATTTCACTTTAGCCATGGTATTTTTGGAATGAGAATCCTTACTTTGGTAGGAGATGATGATAGTCATTTCTTAAAAAAAATGTCTGAACAACCTTTAACATACTTTAAAGTTCAGTTTTATCCATACTAAAATGTCCCAGCATCTTCTTGATGTAGTTTGATCAATGGATAAAAATATGATCACAAATATACTCGAACTGTATGTTGAATAGTAACTAGACTGAACCAGGGTCATTCAAAATTCCCCCTCAAAAAGCTCGACAGTTTCTCTCGATGGTGCCTAGACATCATCACTGTAAACTGCGATTATAGTGAACTTTTAGGAGAGGACTTTTGATAAAGATGGATGATATTATCAAACTCATATTGCTCTTTTATCAGAATATCTCATGAGTTATACAACACTCAACCCAACTATTTTATCCATACTATCTTTTTAAGTTTAAAAAGATACATTCATGAGGTTTGAAATCAATGCTTCAGGCATTTCCAATCATTCACTTACTTCTTTCCACTTTGAAAAAACAATGTATGTGCATACACTCTTTAGGAGTCTTGTTACATAAACCTCCTTATTGATTTCTATATCATATTCAAGGATGTCTTGAACACTTGCTTAATTTGTATAATACATATTGTATCATGCTTATACACTGTATATTGAGATACCATAATCATCAAGTACAGGTATTCTATGTATGTTTATTGGTGCACATGAATTACATCCATAAGATGTTTCCACTTAACCTTATAAGCACTTAAATGCTTTAGAATACTCATCAGGAGTTCTAATTATATTCAACGTTGTAACACCCCGTCCCGGAATCGGGCCGAAGTGTCACAATAACGGTGGTCAGATCAAAAACATAATTCCATTTATACTTAAATGTATTACAAGACTTTACAGCTTAATGAAGGATATCTAATCCATTACAATTATTTCTACCGTCTTTTCTAAACACTCGAGCACTCTTCCATATTCCGTCCCCAGCTTGTCTTGATAACCTGACGTAAAGAAGAAAACAACAACAAAAACGTACGTCTGAGCAAAATTTTGAAAAGTTTTGCCCAGTGTGCGGATAGAGGAAAACAAAAGCTTATTTTAAAAGTAACATAATTTCATAATCATATCTTACGGATGTACCCATGAGCAAACTTAAAACTTAAAACATGACAATACACAGGTAGCTACTCCTGCATACTTATCACATGAAATGGCAAGTTGGCATACCCGTTATCCATTTCCTGAAAACTTAAATCCTAGGATCTGATCCATACGCCTCCTAATATATGTACCACACTTGTACTTAAGAGACGCCGTGAACTGATCTCTCCGTCACGGGTGGAGCACATGAGGTTGATGCCACAACAACATGCTCGTGGGACACTCCACGAGAAGCGATACTCAGGGTATCAGAGTACAAATGGTCTTATTCACATAACTTATAAAACTTATTTTCAGAACAGAACGGAACATATATTGGAACATGCGATAATGAGTACAACTTAACAGAACTATCGCATGACATGAGAGCTAAAATCAATGTTTAAAACAGGAATCGAACGGACTGTCAAAGGGATCTATAATTAAAGATGTGAGGAGTTTTATAATCAAAGAGTGGAACCAGTCACCAAGGTATGGATATCACTCCTATCTTGACAATTTCGTCCCCAAAAATGTGGTTTATTAAACGAACAAGGTAAAACCTTGACTTGTTAATAAAGAACCACTAGAGTATGACATGAAAACCAATTTCTTAAATCTTTTCAAAACGTTTTCCAACATGTATTTCCTAACTTAATCTTAATCCGGAACTTGTATTCAATATCAAAAGAAAGGATTCTATTCGTACCTAACGGACATAAATCGAAAGAAAGGAATTCTATCCGTTCCCAATGGACATAAATCTAAAGAAAGGAGTTTATCCATACAGAACTTATAACTTATTTCATAACTTAATCTTAATACGGATCTATTCGTACGAAACTTATAACTTAATCTTAATACGGATCTATTCGTATGAAACTTATAACTTAATCTTAATACGGATCTATTCGTATGAAACTTATAACTTAATCTTACTATGGAATCTATAATCAGGAATGATATACTTGTATCAAAACGATCTAAATCGAAAGAAAGGATTCTATCCGTACCCAACGGACATAAATCGACAGAAAGGGTTCTTATAAAAACTATATAAATCGAAAGGAAGGAACCTATCCGTACAATATATCAGAATTGACAGAAATCGAAAGAAAGGAATCTACCTGTATGATATATCAGAATTGACAGAAATCGAAAGAAAGAAATCTATCCGTATCCAATGGACATAAATCAAAAGAAATGAACCTATCCGTACTGAACTTATAACTTATAACTTAAATCTTAATACGGACTTTAAAATCAGAAATGTCCAAACGAAAGGAATCTATCCGTACCTAACGGACGTAAATTAAAAGGATTCTATACGTACGGAACTTATAATTTATTTCTTAACTAAATCTTAATACGGAATTTAAAATCAAGAATAATATGACGTAAATCGAAAGAAAGGAGTCTATCCGTACGATATATCAGAATTGACAGAAATCGAAAGAAAGGAATCTATCCGTACGATATATCAGAATTGACAGAAATCGAAAGAAAGGAATCTACCCATACGGAACTTATAACTTATACTTAGATCTTAATACGGACTTTAAAATCAGAAATGATATACTTATATCAAATGACACAAATCAAAAGACAAGAGTCTATCCGTACTTAACGGACATAAATTGAAAGGATTCTATACGTACGGAACTTATAACTTATTTCTTAACTAAATCTTAATATGGAAAATTCAACTCAAGAATGATATGACGCAAATCGAAAGAAAGGAGTCTATCCGTACCTTAAAATTTCCAAGTGATGCTACCTTGTTTCCAATTGTAGATTTATACGGGCAGAGTTTAGCCTACTGATTATTTTCTTAACCTAATTTGCTCACAAACTAGGTATTTAACTTAATACAGCATTTACGATAACTCACGAGATCAAATTCTCACAATGAATGACAAAATGCAATACTTTGTCCATCGAATTAACGATGATCCATTGAATTAACAATGAACGACAAGGTATAATACTTTACCCATCGAATTAACGATGATCCGTTGAATTAACAACGAACGATAAAGTATAATACTTTACCTATCGAATTAACGACAATCCGTCAAATTAATGACGAACGATAAAGTATAACCCTAATGTGGGCGGCACTTAAACATTCATTAGATATTTGAATCAATCGGACAATGAATCGTAGCAGCGATTGAGTTAATACCCTGTTCTGCAGCACCCCGCTATGCTTAATTTGTGTTTCGTGTGTGTTAATTGAGTAATCGGACAATATCTCAGCCTAATTTTGGAGTTTGATCGAAGTTTTTGTGCCCAGAATCGAGTGCCAAGGCCTGCTATTTATATACGAAATTGGACTAGCTTACGGACCGTAAGCTTCCTGATGTTGCGGTTCGTATGACAGCTTACGGACCGTAAGCTTGGTAGTGTTGCGGTCCGTAAGGTACACCAATGCACTATAGGGTTGCCACGCGTGGGACTAGGCCTGCTGAGTCGACAAAACTAATAAATTCAACTTCCTCCGCAAGTTTATGAAGATAATCGTCAAGTAGGAAATACCCCCTCTGAGTTTTAGGGGCCCTAATCCTGATTCTGAATGTTCTGGAAATCTTAGGGTTTGTGCAGAATAACTTGGGTGTCTTAATTAGGGTTTCCTATTGAGCTATAACTTATAAGAAATAATAGTTTTTAATGAGGGTTGTTATATTTTTGTTTTAAAATTTTCGGGTGTTACAAATCTACCCCTCTTAAAAAAAATTTCGTCCTCGAAATTATTGCATACCTATATATATATTAATAATCATACTTGAACGTGACCCACTATGATCAATGGTCATACTTGTAATAAAGCTAGAGTAAAAACAATGAAGATGACGAAATACTTATGTTCGAGACTATCATGAAGTGAAAAGAAAAGTTACTAACCGATGTAACGACTGATTGGACATCGAAATCCTAACCCAATGTCTACCCATTACCTCACAGGTCTTATCTTATGTTTAAGTTTTCTACAGGAAAGAGCCTTTGCTCTGATACCATAGCTGTAACACCCCGTCCCGGAATCGGGCCGAAGTGTCACAATAACGGTGGTCAGATCAAAAACATAATTCCATTTATACTTAAATGTATTACAAGACTTTACAGCTTAATGAAGGATATCTAATCCATTACAATTATTTCTACCGTCTTTTCTAAACACTCGAGCACTCTTCCATATTCCGTCCCCAGCTTGTCTTGATAACCTGACGTAAAGAAGAAAACAACAACAAAAACGTACGTCTGAGCAAAATTTTGAAAAGTTTTGCCCAGTGTGCGGATAGAGGAAAACAAAAGCTTATTTTAAAAGTAACATAATTTCATAATCATATCTTACGGATGTACCCATGAGCAAACTTAAAACTTAAAACATGACAATACACAGGTAGCTACTCCTGCATACTTATCACATGAAATGGCAAGTTGGCATACCCGTTATCCATTTCCTGAAAACTTAAATCCTAGGATCTGATCCATACGCCTCCTAATATATGTACCACACTTGTACTTAAGAGACGCCGTGAACTGATCTCTCTGTCACGGGTGGAGCACATGAGGTTGATGCCACAACAACATGCTCGTGGGACACTCCACGAGAAGCGATACTCAGGGTATCAGAGTACAAATGGTCTTATTCACATAACTTATAAAACTTATTTTCAGAACAGAACGGAACATATATTGGAACATGCGATAATGAGTACAACTTAACAGAACTATCGCATGACATGAGAGCTAAAATCAATGTTTAAAACAGGAATCGAACGGACTGTCAAAGGGATCTATAATTAAAGATGTGAGGAGTTTTATAATCAAAGAGTGGAACCAGTCACCAAGGTATGGATATCACTCCTATCTTGACAATTTCGTCCCCAAAAATGTGGTTTATTAAACGAACAAGGTAAAACCTTGACTTGTTAATAAAGAACCACTAGAGTATGACATGAAAACCAATTTCTTAAATCTTTTCAAAACGTTTTCCAACATGTATTTCCTAACTTAATCTTAATCCGGAACTTGTATTCAATATCAAAAGAAAGGATTCTATTCGTACCTAACGGACATAAATCGAAAGAAAGGAATTCTATCCGTTCCCAATGGACATAAATCTAAAGAAAGGAGTTTATCCATACAGAACTTATAACTTATTTCATAACTTAATCTTAATACGGATCTATTCGTACGAAACTTATAACTTAATCTTAATACGGATCTATTCGTATGAAACTTATAACTTAATCTTAATACGGATCTATTCGTATGAAACTTATAACTTAATCTTACTATGGAATCTATAATCAGGAATGATATACTTGTATCAAAACGATCTAAATCGAAAGAAAGGATTCTATCCGTACCCAACGGACATAAATCGACAGAAAGGGTTCTTATAAAAACTATATAAATCGAAAGGAAGGAACCTATCCGTACAATATATCAGAATTGACAGAAATCGAAAGAAAGGAATCTACCTGTATGATATATCAGAATTGACAGAAATCGAAAGAAAGAAATCTATCCGTATCCAATGGACATAAATCAAAAGAAATGAACCTATCCGTACTGAACTTATAACTTATAACTTAAATCTTAATACGGACTTTAAAATCAGAAATGTCCAAACGAAAGGAATCTATCCGTACCTAACGGACGTAAATTAAAAGGATTCTATACGTACGGAACTTATAATTTATTTCTTAACTAAATCTTAATACGGAATTTAAAATCAAGAATAATATGACGTAAATCGAAAGAAAGGAGTCTATCCGTACGATATATCAGAATTGACAGAAATCGAAAGAAAGGAATCTATCCGTACGATATATCAGAATTGACAGAAATCGAAAGAAAGGAATCTACCCATACGGAACTTATAACTTATACTTAGATCTTAATACGGACTTTAAAATCAGAAATGATATACTTATATCAAATGACACAAATCAAAAGACAAGAGTCTATCCGTACTTAACGGACATAAATTGAAAGGATTCTATACGTACGGAACTTATAACTTATTTCTTAACTAAATCTTAATATGGAAAATTCAACTCAAGAATGATATGACGCAAATCGAAAGAAAGGAGTCTATCCGTACCTTAAAATTTCCAAGTGATGCTACCTTGTTTCCAATTGTAGATTTATACGGGCAGAGTTTAGCCTACTGATTATTTTCTTAACCTAATTTGCTCACAAACTAGGTATTTAACTTAATACAGCATTTACGATAACTCACGAGATCAAATTCTCACAATGAATGACAAAATGCAATACTTTGTCCATCGAATTAACGATGATCCATTGAATTAACAATGAACGACAAGGTATAATACTTTACCCATCGAATTAACGATGATCCGTTGAATTAACAACGAACGATAAAGTATAATACTTTACCTATCGAATTAACGACAATCCGTCAAATTAATGACGAACGATAAAGTATAACCCTAATGTGGGCGGCACTTAAACATTCATTAGATATTTGAATCAATCGGACAATGAATCGTAGCAGCGATTGAGTTAATACCCTGTTCTGCAGCACCCCGCTATGCTTAATTTGTGTTTCGTGTGTGTTAATTGAGTAATCGGACAATATCTCAGCCTAATTTTGGAGTTTGATCGAAGTTTTTGTGCCCAGAATCGAGTGCCAAGGCCTGCTATTTATATACGAAATTGGACTAGCTTACGGACCGTAAGCTTCCTGATGTTGCGGTCCGTATGACAGCTTACGGACCGTAAGCTTGGTAGTGTTGCGGTCCGTAAGGTACACCAATGCACTATAGGGTTGCCACGCGTGGGACTAGGCCTGCTGAGTCGACAAAACTAATAAATTCAACTTCCTCCGCAAGTTTATGAAGATAATCGTCAAGTAGGAAATACCCCCTCTGAGTTTTAGGGGCCCTAATCCTGATTCTGAATGTTCTGGAAATCTTAGGGTTTGTGCAGAATAACTTGGGTGTCTTAATTAGGGTTTCCTATTGAGCTATAACTTATAAGAAATAATAGTTTTTAATGAGGGTTGTTATATTTTTGTTTTAAAATTTTCGGGTGTTACAAACGTATTCAAATTTGAATCTATATACAATAATCATATCGTTCTCGAGAATTTAATTTACATTTATTTAATAAATTAAATCCTTGAGGGACTTTCATGTAAACTTTTAGTATCCAGTGATTCATAACTTCCATAAGACACATATCAATTCTCTCTTTATATTACCAGACTAATTAAATATTGGAAAGCCAATACATCCACCACCGGAGAATACGTCTCCTCATAATCAGTTATAGGTCTTTGCGAAAATACTTGTGCCACCAATTTTCCTTATATTACTTGATTTGATTTTCAATTCATAATTCGCATAAAAGACCTGTTTGTTTCCAACATGATTTACAACTTCAGTTGCATGGATTGTTGGTTCGAAAGCTTTCCATTTCATTAGAGAATTCAACTCTGCCTTATTCACGTCTTTTCTCTTTTGGCCAATCATTTCTCATAGGCAGATCTTAAATTTTGATCCTCATCATTTTATCATTTCAAGCGCTATTTTATATACAAAAGTATGACGACGTCGATTTCAATTTGATTCCATATATATATTTAGACATGATATAAATTAACGAGATCTCTTTAATTTCAGGTACCTAAGGTTCTTCTTGAACCATCATGTCTACTGTCTCTTTAGGAGATCTTATTACTATAACCTCGACTTGACCATCTTAATTACTTGCTCCAATTTTCGAGGAATTTTATTATTGGAATCAACTAGTCTACCACGCTTCAGTCGTGCAATAGACTCATTACACACATGTGGTTGTCCGTCTAGGACACTCATCTTAACTGGAGCATTAGCAGTTGGTATATGTGACATAGTCACCTTTTTAAGGTCAGTGAATGTGTCTGGTAATATATTCGCTAATCTTTGTAATTGAGTTATCATTTGAACTTCTGGTTCACACTTTTAGTTTTTGAGGATCAATGATAATTCATACCAATTCATTTATTTTCCAACTGTTTTTTATCTCCCCCTGATATTGGGAATGTTAATCCATTTAGATGGATATCAATTAATTGAGCCATAAATAAATATCTCGTGAAAGGCCCTATTCGTTATCATATATTCCCAACCACCTTTTAAGGTCCCATCTTTGTGCGTAGTGGTGGATCATTTTCAACATATACCACACAACCAAAATCTTAGAAGGGACATCTTTGGTTCCTGACCAAAAACCAACTATAATGGGGAGAAACTATTACAACATGTTGGCTTGATGTGTATTAATGTTATTGCATGTAAAATTGCATGTACTAAAATAGAAACATGAACTTTTGCTCTCGTAATCATTAACTTTGCAATAAGTTGTAGATGTTTAATGATTGTCTTCAACAAAAAAACACTTATTTTAGTGATCTTAATAACTTAAAAATAAATTTCATAGTTATAACCGAAATAAATATACCAATCTGGAACAATGTACTTGCTATATCATTAGCGAAGCCATAAATCACACAATTCTTAAGTTGTGTATTCGATAACCATTTAGACGATGCATCGATTTAAAACACTAAATGGTGTCATATTGGGATATGCATATCATTTAATCACTTCCAGAATATTTAGGGATACACACCCTCCTTTATTTGGCAAATATAAAATTTTCATTGAGAGCAAATATTACATGCTAATTATTAGCTTGAAGAATCTTCTAGTTCTTCGTTATGTTTCACATCATCATTGATTCGGTGTGGTCTAACCGGTCAAGCCAATTAAGTAAATACTCATGCTACATAGACTTCTGATTTATGATCGTATGTGTATTAGAACAACGCATTATCATTGCAAACTATCATGTTATATAACTTTTATCATTTTCACATTTTGTTCTCATATAACCACTCTATTAATTTACCCCTGCTAGTGGTCAATCTCATTATTAACATCATTACAATTCTCATGGTCGATCTCATCATCATAATATTTTCTCCATGATCGCTACCATTACACCATTCAATATAAAATCACATTCACTTCTAGAATATAGGTGAACCGCAACAAGCTTTATAGCTTTTATTCTTTACTCAGTTACACTAGATGTAAAATCATTTCAATTTTTCATACTCTCTAATGATACTACTACCTGAGGAGCATATTCTAAGTGTGACAAATGAGAGTTCGTAGCATATTCTAAGTGTGACAAATGAGAGTTCGTTTATCCGATGTTTCCTTATAATTAATCATCTCATAACATAATATATATTGAGAAGTAATTACGTGATCGAGGCATGTATGATCTATCGGTCTTAAATCTTACGAACTTTTATAGATTGATTACTAATAATGAGATTTTTGGAGTATGACATTTTGGGTTCCATGTCTATGCCTGTTTATACTCTTTTATGAGAGTAATAACAAACTACAACTTTAGTTTCATTATTCTATTCAATATATAATATAAATAAATAATAGCACATAAAATACAATCTATACATAATGTCAAGTTATATAAAACATGGCATTAAAACATGACAGCAAATGAAACAAGTTCTAGTATGTTAATTTTCATTGGTTACAAATATATATGATTCATGTATTATCCTATCACATAATAAGAAATCATAACCATATCATACAGATGCATGTTTGCTACTTACTTTAAAACATAAAGAAATATGTGCATAAAGTTTTGATGATAAATATATGATCAGTAAGCTCTTTCTTTTTTATGATAAAATAAAATTGTTTTCTAAACCAATAAAATAACATAGAGGTATAGACAGTCTTAACCCTTAATATTAATCTACAATTATATCTTTTAAACATTTCAAATATATATGAATCAGTTACAATATAAATATAACCATGAATATGATAATATCTACAAATATCATTGTAAATAAAAAGACGATGATCAATTAATTTATCTACTCAATAAAATAAATAAGACCAAATATATAGATAATCAATTTATATACCCAGTTTCCTTTATGCCACAGTCAATTAATTTATAACACGATTTGATTTCATACTATATATTCAACTAGAATAATATCTAACAACTAACAAACAAGATAAACTTACAAACATCTAAACCCATTCATTCAATTGTTTATGCTTTTGTTAAAAAGAATGCATCTTATTGAATTTTCAAATTCACAGAACCATTGATTTTTATAAATATTGTCAAACATGAAGTTTAACTGCAAAAGTGACAGGCATGTGACATTGAGTTAACTTTCATGTATTTATTTAAATGAATTATTTGTAGTATTAACTTAAAATATATAAAATTGGATTAAAGTAAATTATATATACTCATGGAAACGATGCTTTAAAAAATATCGGCCAAGACAGGACGGACTCTTGCCGAACATATTACTCGTTTATGTTCTTCCCTAATTTCAAGGTCACTAAATTCCCACCGGAATTCATGCAAAGATGGAGCATTAGTCAACCATTTAAAATATCAATCAGATTCAATCAATCAGCCGATGATTGCATATGTTTTGCCGATCTGGAAATCAAGTAAAGAGGAAGTGATAGAAAAACTAACCGGAGACGCCGACACCGCACAATATACATCTTATTAGCACCGCCCTTTTCTCTTACCCTTTGATCGCCGGCCATCGAATAATATACATCTTATTGTCCTCTTTTCCTTCTCATCTTGCATCTAGGATGACAGATTGAATCTCAAGGATGGTGGGGATGTTAACACAGACCAATTTGGTTGACCGAATGTATTTTGTTTTGCGACTGTTAAATCAAGTCGAGATTTTAATGTGGTGTAGAATGTTTCAATAGATCGGTTGTTTTCAGATGTGGTTGGTGGTGTGGCGGTCATGACTCACGAGCACTTTCGTGCTGATAACGTGTTGTGAAACAACGACCTACTAGCCTAATAGCAAACAATAAGAGAAAGGGATGTAGGGAGAAAGAGACTGATATTTCATTGATAGATCTGATCATTACAATAGTGGTATATATAGATGTACAAAACTTGGAGAGAAAGCTAATCTATTTTTGGTGTTGATAACCACATTAATAATAAATATATTCATAACAGGAGTGTTTTTTTATAGGGAAGAGAATTGGAGAAGAATGGGAGTAGAATGGGAGAATTGTATAAAAATGGATGAGATATAGGGTATTTAAATTGAAAAATGAATTTTTTTTTAAAGAAAAGTGCCGTTGGAAACGGCTAGTTTTTTGAAGTGGGGCCCCGTCTAATTCGTCTGAGGGGAGTCGATTGGGCCGAGCCGACCCTCAGGGGGGCGGTGTGGGGGACCGGCGCCGGTCCTAACCGGCCCCCATACCCTTTAGTCTTATATGGTTAGTAGTAGCTTCTACTCAACCAAGACAATATCGTACTGACCTTATAACCTTGTGAACAATCCAAACTTTTGCTTGGTGATATCTACAAGTTGATAATCACATGCTCAATTTTAACATGCACTAGATTTCAAACCTTTTGGATCCAAATACAGAAAAACAAATCTTTGAATGAATATCATAAAACTGACCAAACCTCAGGGATGAAAATGGTATTTTAGTATAAAAAATAGTAGTTTTTAAAAATATTTTGAATATTAAACAACTTTGATATGCTTATTTTTATTTTTATAGTAGCATTATACCATGAAATCCAAAACTATATCACGTTAAATAAATACGAATTAACATTTTTTTTCTAAAGAATGATTATAACATCACGTTTATCTCATCGTTGTCCAGATGTTGGTGTTTTGTTCTTTTCTTATTGATGAACTTTGGTGTACTAATGGTGTGTCCAACTATTTATAATGGTATGTCAAACCTATTATAACAGTGGGCTAAAAAAATGGCATGTCTAACCCACTACAATGTCCAACTTTACATGCATGGTTCACTACTATAATGAATCTTGATTATGTAAGTACCCTCCCCATTTCAAACGTTTGTCTTAAAACATTACAATTATTTTTCCAACTTTATATATTTCTTGCTAAAAAAAACTCATGACCTCTATGTATATACCTATACATATACATATATACGTACATATACATATCCACATATCATGTACATACGTGTATACATATGGTATGTTTGGCATGAAGCTTTTAAAAGATTCTTAAGAGCTTGAAACTTTTAGACCGTGGGGTATGGTGGGGCGGGGGTTAGGCTTGGGTTGGGGCATGAGTTGACATGTGGCTTGGGGGGGCAGACATGGGCTGACCCACATTCAACACGGTATGGTGGGGCGGGGGTTTGGGGTGTGGGTTTGGTGGGCTTCGCTGGGCTATTTGAATATTTTTTAAAACAACAAATTTAATTTTTTTAAATAAAGAAAATTACAAAAAAAATTCCTAACGTTTATATTTGTTTTTTATCTCTTCTCTCATCTCCAAGATTAGTTGTAACTCGTCACCCTCTAGGTGATCAATGGGCTGGGATAGAAATTTCAAATCATCCCGTTTTTGTTTCTGGGCATCTCTAGCGACATCTCTAGCTTCTTTGCTCCTTCGAATTTCGGCCCTTTGTTGTTGTAATACGTTGAATGTATCCAACTTGCATGAAATATCATCCAACTGATCGCTGTATATGTTGGACCGGTTTTGACTCCGAAACGAACGTGAAACGTGCGGAATCCGTACACGAACGCGACCTAAACACACATGACGTAATATAAACGTGATTCTATTAGAAATCTGAAAACGTACAATCACTTGAATCACTTAGAGACTTTCTCTCTCTAGTTTCTCTCTCTAGAACTAGAGCTATTCAAATCTCTAAAATGGCAAAAGTCTCTAATCTAAACATCAAGCTCCTATTTATAGGCCTTGACTATTAATGAGATTTCTCATTAATTACAATATTGCCACCTTGCCTTTTGTCTAGATATTTCATCATAACGACTCGTTTTCTTCTGTTTCTCGCTACGGCTCGGATTGACGAAGGCTATAGACATAAATGCACTAACAGACTCCCCCTTGGATATTGCCGCAGTCAATCTCGATCATTGAGTCAAACTCGTAGCATCTTCTTTTTCTCTTTTAGACTTCTTGAACAGAATCCCGATGAATCTGTCTTCAGCTTCAGCTTCTTCTTTTTGTAAACTCTTTTCTTCATCAGGCTCCCCCTTTCGTCAAGCTTCCGTGCTTTGGGATCGACACCTTGCTTTCCGTATACAAGCTCCCCCTTGCTTTGAGCTCGTCTTCAGACTCCCCCTTAGACTCAGCTTCCGGGATCGTAGTCTGGAATCTCATCTGCAATCACTCAAACATTTATAAGTAACAGCATTTCAAATTTTAGCTATCCAGGAATTGTAACCTGGCTTACTCAACATTCTAAACAAACAATTTCCATGAATTTGGCAGTTTCATCGAATCGAATCGAATCGGAAACTAGCTCTATAACAGTATAAGCATCCAAATCCCTCACAGTTAATCATCCAAGTCCAAACTAATGACCTTGGAGATATCACAAACTGTTTTTGTTTTTTTTTATATTTAATTCAAGTTTCAAATTAATGAACTTGTTTTATTTTCAGAAACACAATCAGCTTACTTAGATTTTGAAACTCAGCATCTCATACATCAGTTGTCGAAAATAAAACAGAAATCAAAATCTTTTTGTATTTTCTGAAAATATAAAGCAGTAAAGAAATATGTACAAACATATTTACAGACAATATTTTTGTTTGAGTTTGCGTCAGAGGATCATATCAGTTTATGACAAGTCACAAGTACCGTTGAGCTTAATTTCACTTTATGCATTAAACAATTCACTTAGATTGTCGATATACTGATCCACTTAAATTTTCATACAAACTTCAACTGATTCAGGATATGAATTAGGTGTATTAAGAACTTAAACCTATTCATGTGTCCCACCTCTTGAATATACTCCCGTATCCAGAATCCCAATAATCAGTCTTACAGGTGAGTATACTACAATGATATCTGTACATAAATTAGGTATGCGAGGGCCGAGGGATCTCAGATCGATACTTCCGTATACGTAGAGAGATATCAGCTTCGACTTTACGGTATGTCCCCTTTAGAGGATCTTTTTGCTTACAACAGCAGCGACTATCAATTTTATTGTTTCATCAGCATGCTGAGGGTTTAATGCTATGTTTCAAGCATTGCAGAAAGTATTATTCGAGGACTAGGTCAGAACTACCGTTCAGCAGAAGTCCCGGAATAATACCCCAGATATCATTGAGTATAAAGACCTAGTATATCAGATTATGAGACCTTTCAAACGAGATTTCAGGGGTTACCTATATATCCAAGTAGTGTTCCCCACGAAATAAGTAAGTTTGAATTTAGGTTTATATCCCGAAAAAGTTTACTAAATGTATAAAAATCTATCGACACATCCACGGTGAGATCGTTTAACACATTTAAACTTTCCATTTCTTTAGCGTACTGTAACTGTCTACCGATGTACTATCATTTCCTCTTTTTACGCAAAAACTCAATTTTTTAATTTTATCATGTTTTTGACTTTTTCAAATTTTCAAATGTTTTTGGATTTTCTAACAACATTACTCCCCCTAAAATGCAAAATCATATAAAGAAAATTTGACAACCAACACTGATAGCTTTGTCTCGCCATCCATTTTCTGCTTCAAGTGTACTGATTTGCAGAAAATATAACGTACCCCCATGATTTACAACACATTGATATTTTACAGTTTGAAAACCGTTTTTCAATCTGATGAAAGTAATCATGTTTGTTCAGCCGTGAGGGTTTCGGCGTATTCAATCAACACTCCCCCTTACAACAAACTATTTTCCCATAATGATTTCAAAACACTTAAGTTTGTTTTAATCATAATGGTTTTTCCGGAAAAATTAGTTTGTTTACCCATCTCTTATGAGTTCGGGGTCATCACATCACCTTGTTCTCTTTTAACCATTTTGTACAGATTTTAACAATATAAGATCAAACACCACAATCACTTGTAGAAAATCAAGTACAACTTAATGTCCTTGATTAACCACTTGTAAGATGAAATATCACAGTTACCATCATGTGAATTTCTCAAGAATGATGCCGATACCTGCTTCACACTTACCAACCTGGAAGCTCCGGCAAGTCAGGAATTCAACCAACAGATTTTGACACCCAAGCCTGACCAGCCTTAGGCGCATTTTGAGCTTTTCTCTTTTCATCATAAAATTCTTTTGCCCCTTTTACCTTTCCATCAGCCATCTTACTAAAAATATGTTTAACATTGCTATTAAACATTTTTCCAGCATCAACACCTTTTGATTTTAGGTTTGCGGCTCGTAATGGTGGAAAGTTCTCATCATTCATTAATGGAACTGTCTCTTCCTTTTTTACCTCAACTTGTGGCTCCTCTGATTTTGTGGAATCAGATTCATTGCCCGAACTTAGCTTGTCTGACTTGGATAAGCCAGATTCATCACCAATAACTTTCTTTTTCTTCTTGTTTGTCCTCAGATTTGCATCTGAAGAATTCGATTTGCTTGACTTTGCCGTCGAGTGAATCAATTCATCAGAACTTTTATTCGAACCAACCGGTGAACCCGAAGACAAAATCTTCTCCAAATACTCTCTCGCCTTCTTCCTCTTTTTCCTCAGTCTGTCTCTCTGTCCCTGTGAAAGCTTTACTTTCTTATCTTCCACTTTCTGTTCTTTGGGCTTGACAGTGACTGGTTTCTTTATCGTTCTCTGAGTTCAACCCTTGATCTTCCCATCGATCTCTTTGAGCAATCTCTAGCAATGTGACCTTTGATCTGGCAGTTATAGCATCTTCTTGTTTCATAATTCCAATTCTGGCAGTTAACAGCAATGTGTCCTCTAATACCACAGGTATAGCACACTCTGTTATCATACCATCCACTTCTGTCAGTCCAAACCTTCAAATCATAACATTGTTTGGCTTGGTAATAATCATTTCTCCTCTTCAATGCTGGATTTGTCTTTTGAGCACTGTGGTCAAACCTGCACCACTTATTACCATCATTTTGTGAGTTTTCATTTTTAAATTTTTGTGATTTTTGATAATGATTGGATGACTTATCTGATGAGCTTTTATTTTCAATTTTAGAATTTTTCAAATTTTTATCTTTTTGTTTCTATTTTACACTCTTCTTAACAGGTTTTTGTTTAGAACATTCACCCGTTTCAGTAGATTGCAACACAGTATTTTTAAATTTTTCTTGTAAAACTAAAAATATTTTTCTTTTCTTTTCTTTTTCATCATCAGATATTTCATCACAATCTTCAATTTTGACTTTAACTTTGTCAAAATTCGTGACATTGTCACTTATTGGAACAACGTTGATTGGTTTTGGACACACATATGATGCAGAAGTCACAAAACTTTTCAACTTGTTTTCTAAATCAGAAATTTTCTTTCTATTACCTTCGGCTTCATGCTCAAGTCGAATGATTTTATCAAGATGAGAATTTATCGCACATTGTTTTTCGAGATTATTTTTACCAAAAATATCTCTCTCATCTTCTAAAATCTTTTTATCTGAATTTTGAAATCATTTTCTAATTGTTTAAAATTTTTTTTTTCTGATGACAAACTCTCAACATTCTTCAAAAGTTTGTCATTTTCAGATCTCAATTTTTCGCAGTTCAAGCGCAACTCCAAAACCACTTGCGAAACGATTGCGAAACGAACGTGAAACGTGCGGAATCCGTACACGAACACGACCTAAACACACATGACGTAATATAAACGTGATTCGATTATAAATCTGAAAACGTACAATCACTTGAATCACTTAGAGACTTTCTCTCTCTAGAACTAGAGCTCTTCAAATCTCTAAAATGGCAAAAGTCTCTAATCTAAACATAAAGCTCCTATTTATAGGCCTTGACTATTAATGAGATTTCTCATTAATTACAATATTGCCACCTTGCCTTTTGTCTAGATATTTCATCATAACGACTCGTTTTCTTCTGTTTCTCGCTACGGCTCGGATTGACGAAGGCTATAGACATAAATGCACTAACAGACTCCCCCTTGGATATTGCCGCAGTCAAACTCGTAGCGTCTTCTTTTTCTCTCTCTCTCTTTGAATCTTCTTGAACAGAATCCCGATGAATCTGTCTTCAGCTTCAGCTTCTTCTTTTTGTAAACTCTTTTCTTCATCAGGCTCCCCCTTTCGCCAAGCTTCCGTGCTTTGGGATCGACACCTGCTTTTCGATTACAAGCTCTCCCTTGCTTTGAGCTCGTCTTCAGACTCCCCCTTAGACTTAGCTTCCGGGATCGTAGTCTGGAATCTTATCTGCAATCACTCATCCATTTATAAGTAACAACATTTCAACTTTCAACTATTCAGGAATTGTAACCTGGCTTACTCAACATTCTAAACAAACAATTTCCATGAATTTGGCAGTTTCATCGAATCGAATCGGAAACTAGCTCTATAACAGTATAAGCATCCAAATCCCTCACAGTTAATCATCCAAGTCCAACTTAATGACCTTGGAGATATCACAAACTGTTTTTGATTTTTTTTATATTTAATTCAAGTTTCAAATTAATGAACTTGTTTTATTTTCAGAAACACAATCAGCTTACTTAGATTTTGAAACTCAGCATCTCATACATCAGTTGTCGAAAATAAAACAGAAATCAAAATCTTTTTGTATTTTCTGAAAATATAAAGCAGTAAAGAAATATGTACAAACATATTTACAGACAATATTTTTGTTTGAGTTTGCGTCAGAGGATCATATCAGTTTATGACAAGTCACAAGTACCGTTGAGCTTAATTTCACTTTATGCATTAAACAATTCACTTAGATTGTCGATATACTGATCCACTTAAATTTTCATACAAACTTCAACTGATTCAGGATATGAATTAGGTGTATTAAGAACTTAAACCTATTCATGTGTCCCACCTCTTGAATATACTCCCGTATCCAGAATCCCAATAATCAGTCTTACAGGTGAGTATACTACAATGATATCTGTACATAAATTAGGTATGTGAGGGCCGAGGGATCTCAGGTCGATACTTCCGTATACGCAGAGAGATATCAGCTTCGACTTTAAGGTATGTCCCCTTTAGAGGATCTTTTTGCTTACAACAGCAGCGACTATCAATTTTATTGTTTCATCGGCATGCTGAGGGTTTAATGCTATGTTTCAAGCATTTGCGGAAAGCATTATCCAAGGACTAGGTCAGAACTACCGTTCAGCAGAAGTCCCGGAATAATACCCCAGACATCATTGAGTATAAAGACCTAGTATATCAGATTATGAGACCTTTCAAACGAGATTTCAGGGGTTACCTATATATCCAAGTAGTGTTCCCCACGAAATAAGTAAGTTTGAATTTATGTTTATATCCCGAAAAGTTTACTAAATGTATAAAAATCTACCGACACATCCACGGTGAGATCGTTTAACACATTTAAACTTTCCAATTCTTTAGCGTACTGTAACTGTCTACCGATGTACTATCATTTCCTCTTTTTACGCAAAACTCAAATTTTTGAATTTTATCATGTTTTTGTCATTTTCAAATTTTCAAAATTTTTTGTATTTTCTAACAATATTACTCCCCCTAAAATGCAAAATCATATAAAGAAAATTTGACAACCAATACTGATAGCTTTGTCTCGCCATCCATTTTCTGCATCTCATGCTCTGTTTTGCAGAAAATATAACACTTTAAGCAGAAAATATAACATACCCCCATGATTTACAACACATTGATATTTACAGTTTGAAAACCGTTTTTCAATCTGGTGAAAGTAATCATGTTTGTTCAGCCGTGAGGGTTTCGGCGTATTCAATCAACACATATTTTTGTAATTTTCTTATTTTTTACAAAATTAAAAACAAACATATTTTTGGTTTTTCAAATTTTCCAATTTTTAGAATTTTTGAAATATTGTTTATTTATTTACAGAACTAAACAGAAATCAAAACAGCTCTAATCCTTTTAACTTTTCTTTTCTGATTAATAAACGTGCTTATACAAAGTTTTCTGATGAAAATCCGGCAGCACCTCCCTACTGTTCCAACCGTTCCGTTTGAAATGAGACTAGCACACTTCTATATATAGGCATGAGACCCTTCCGTTTGAACTTAACATAATCAATTTCAAACGGAAACCTCATTTCAAACAATGAGTTCAAACGGAACCCTCATTCAAACTTTCGTTTCAAACGGAACCCTCTAAATCACTCTCTAAAATCAAAACTAAAACCCTAATTTGACATATAAGCTCCAATAATGACTTTCTTGATTTAAGACTTGATGAAGATGAAGTCAACAGACATTCTTGTGCATCAACAGACTCCCCCTTGGATGTTGACGTAGTCTTCAGCTCCTGAGTCTTCAGTCGTAGTCTTTTCTTCAACTCTGTCTTTTCATCATAAGCACTCTATCTTCACATTCCCATATACTGTTGATCCAGACTTCCTCTTTCACATACTCCCCCTCTCGATATGCTAGAATTTGAGATGTCTGGTTCAAGCTTTGACATTTGGCTTCCGTGGGAATTCCTGAAACCTGCATATTCTCTACCACAACATAAGTTTCACAAATTTATAACACTTAGATTTAAAAACTTACTGGTAGACATCATATAATTCAACAATCTGTATAGTTACATCAAGTTCAAATAAATGACATTGATTAACTAAAACCTCAAACTTTCAAAAACATTTGTATATGACATTCAAAGTTTTCAATATATTCTTCCAACCCTCTAGTTCATCAAGTTTAGCACTTGGAATTTTGAAAATCAACTCTTCAACATCAGTTGTCGAAAATCTTTTTGAATTTTCAAAATTTTATGCTAAAACACTCCGAAAATCTTTTTGGATTTTTGATTTTAAAATTACCACTTGTAGGACCGGTTTTGACTCCAAAACGACTGCGAAACGTACTTATTTTGTTTAGAACATTCACCCGTTTCAGTAGATTGCAACACAGTATTTTTAAATTTTTCTTGTAAAACTAAAAATATTTTTCTTTTCTTTTCTTTTTCATCATCAGATATTTCATCACAATCTTCAATTTTGACTTTAACTTTGTCAAAATTTGTGACATTGTCACTTATTGGAACAACGTTGATTGGTTTTGGACACACATATGATGCAGAAGTCACAAAACTTTTCAACTTGTTTTCTAAATCAGAAATTTTCTTTCTATTACCTTCGGCTTCATGCTCAAGTCGAATGATTTTATCAAGATGAGAATTTATCGCACATTGTTTTTCGAGATTATTTTAACCAAAAATATCTCTCTCATCTTCTAAAATCTTTATCTGAATTTTGAAATCATTTTCTAATTGTTTAAAATTTTTATTTTCTGATGACAAACTCTCAACATTCTTCAAAAGTTTGTCATTTTCAGATCTCAATTTTTCGCAGTTCAAGCGCAACTCCAGAATCTGTTCATCATAAACTTTCTTCCCATCTTTCAAAGCTTTGTTTTCCAATGTCAAATTCTCCGCATCACTCAAGAATTTGGCATTGTCTGCTCCAAGTTTATCACATTTCGAGCACTTTTCATTCATCTTTTCAACATCGGATTCTTTCTGAGTTTCCATCATGTATGTTCCTGCACAAAAAATTTTAACAAAATCAAGAGGATTCATATTTTCATCAATATAACAACCTCTCTTAATATCGTATTTCATAACCCTTTTTGCTGCAAGACACACAGAGAATCTTTTTCTCATTTCGATGATCAGTTCCAAATTTATCTTTTCTAAATCCTTCTTCATCTCATACATCAACTCTTCTTTTCTTTTTTCTTTATCAAACATATGTGATCTAAGCTTATTGATGAATTCTCTAAATGAAAACTGTGAGAATTTTTCATTCCTTTTTAGTTCACTCAAAAATTCATCCCATTCTAGAGGTAATGCATCAGCAAATTTTAAGATTTTTTCAGTAGTTGAAAACTTTATCTCATATCTTTCTATCTTATCAATCAATTCATCAAAACGTCTCTCCAACTTTTCCAAAGATTCATGTTTCATGCATAAGAAATTTTCGGATCTTTTAATCCAAACGTCCTTCCTTTTCTTCTGATCAAACCAAGAATCAGAAATCCAATCGTTTAAATCTTTAAGATTCTCGTTTTCCTGTTCATCAAACATTTTAGCCATGATTTAAAAATTCTTGAATAACCTTCAAACAGACAGGATTTCAAACGGTCATGTGCTTGATTCAAACGGTAGTTTCAAACGATCAATTTCAAACGATCAACTTCAAACGATCAACTTCAAACGATCAACTTCAAACGGTCAATTTCAAACGATAAACATTTCAAACAATCAGTTCAAACGACAAACATGTTTTCAAACGATAGTGTATTTTTCAAACGGGACAGATAGTTTCAAACGATAGTTCAAACGGAACCCTCCTTTCAAACGATGGTTTCAAACGGAACCCTCCTTTCAAACGATGTCGGACACAAAAACTCAGATTTCTCCTAAACGACTAGGAATTAGGATCTGAAACTTGATAGGGTTATAGATCAGGTGTTTTCGCACAACATATCAAAAATTCAGACGATTTGGACCGTAAAAACACGTTCAATTTGACGATTTTCAGAAGAAAAAAAAAACGTGAAAATATGAATAATATGAAGAAGTAGATGAAATTCAGATCTGAATCTGATGAAATCACGATCGGAAATGTGTGTTGGATCAGTGCAATCGAACTCCTGCTCTGATACCACTTGTTGGACCGGTTTTGACTCCGAAACGATTGCGAAACGAATGTGAAACGTGCGGAATCCGTACACGAACGCGACCTAAACACACATGACGTAATATAAACGTGATTCTATTAGAAATCTTAAAACGTACAATCACTTGAATCACTTAGAGACTTTCTCTCTCTAGTTTCTCTCTCTAGAACTAGAGCTATTCAAATCTCTAAAATGGCAAAAGTCTCCAATCTAAACATAAAGCTCCTATTTATAGGCCTTGACTATTAATGAGATTTCTCATTAATTACAATATTGCCACCTTGCCTTTTGTCTAGATATTTCATCATAACGACTCGTTTTCTTCTGTTTCTCGCTACGGCTCGGATTGACGAAGGCTATAGACATAAATGCACTAACAGTATATTCCCCTACGCGAGCCCGAACTCTCAGCTGAAGGTGATGCCATACTAGATCTTGATTTTTGAGCACGCCTTTTTGCGACATCTCTTCCATACTCAGGCCGGTTTGGGCTTGGCGAATCATCCAAAAGGTCCTCAAACTCTTGATCTCGTGCATCAGATTGGGCTTGGGACGAGGCCCTTGACCTTTTGGAAGACGTGTTACTTTCGCTACCAATGGGGATATTCGCCCACTTTGGATGGAACTTACAAATCTCACAACAATGCATGAAACGGAAGTCGGTCCTCACATTTGATTTGAATGTGGCCAATGCATTTGTCACAATGTCGGCTTCGGTTTCACCACTTTTTGGGTTTTGCTTTGCTTTATTTAAAAAACCACTATATTTTGTAAGTTGGGCGCTAATCTCGCTCCACTTCGAGGATAAGCTTTCGTTTTCACGATAAGCCTCCCTTCCCAATTCTTCATGGAATACTCTACTAACCGCTTCCCACAGGGCGGTTCGATGTTGAGAATTTCCTATTTTAATAAAAACAAAATTTAATATATTACAAAGTTATATAAAAAATAACCATTAATAAAAACAAAGTTTAAGAATACCTAAACTTGGATGTTGAGATTGTTGACACCAAGCCCTCGCCAATGCAACTTCTTCAGCAACGACCCATTTTTGTTGTTTTCGTTTGACGGTTTCAAGTGCTTTAACCGCCTCGGTTTTTTTCTTATGACTTCTCTTTTTGATGGGTTTCGATGCGGAAGGAGCATCGTTGGGTGGTTGAGTTTCGGGGACGGTTTCGGTTTGTGAAAGGTCGACGAAGGTTGGTGAAAGGTTGATGGGCGATTGTGTAAACGGAATAGGTATCGAATCGTCGGTGTGTGGGAAGTTAGTATACAAACGATTCCCAATATACGATGCATAATTCGCTTCAACGGGCATAGAAGAGTGTATGAAAAATGGACGAGACATTGGACGATTGGGTGGTGGGCTAGGATTATTTTCTTGGAATGCATACGGGTTGTTCGGGTCATAAGCACGTTTATAAGGATGCATTTTTTCGTTTTGTAGAAGGAGAATTGAAGATGATTATAGAAGATGTGGTTGAATGTGGTAAAAAATGGAAGAAAAATGTGAGTTTTATAGTGAAAAAATATATTTTTTTTAACACCGACCCACGCCCGGCTTGAAACCCAAGCCCGGCTTGAAACCCAAGCCCCAAGGGCCACGCCCCAACCCAAGCCCACCCGGGGTGGTGGCTTGGGCGTTTTCCCCCAACCCACGCCCAAACCCCCGCCCCATACCCCACAGCCTTAGTTGAAAGCTCCTACTAGTAGCGTTTAAAATGAGCTACAAGCTTTTAGGTAAAAAATTATTATTTTAACATCTAAAGATAATGAACTTTTTAATTCACAAACTTTTTAAATTTTTAGTTATGTCCATTTTGTTATTTTATACATTTTATTAAAAGCTCCAGCTACTCTGCCAAATACCAAATATATCTAAAAAGTTACAGCTACTAGCTACCAGCTATCAGCCACCAGCTTCCAGCCACCAGCCACCAACTACTTCTACCAAAGATATACAAACATGCCTTAAATCACGACTATATATTCTTTGAATTTTAAAACATAAACATCTATAACTACTCTTTCTAATGTGATTATATATATGACTAATTAATTTGCTTTATATTCAAATGTTTATCTTTCGCTTTATATGTGATTAATTAAACACCAACTAGCCTCGCACGAATCAATAAATTTGCTATAAGGCACGTTGTGGCGGCTTCTACAACCCTTGCTTTGTTTTCTTCTAAGTCCACATCAGGACCGTCTCCAAAAATACTTAATAATTTTTGGGCCGTGTACGATTAGAAAAAAATGGACCCTTGAATATAAACACATAATAATAATAATAATAATAATAAGTTTATGTAGCAAAATGATTTGTGTTAAATAGTTAAACGAGTGAATTGCAAGGATTGTCCTTTATCTTTATACCCATTTGCAGGCGGTGTCCTTTATGTTTAAAATTGACGAGTTTTGTACTTTTTGTTTCAAAATCTTGCACTGTATGTCCTTTAACCCTAACCCAGTTAATTTTTTCTGTTAAATTTGATCATATGCCTTGCACATGAGGGTATTTTTGTCATTTAACCTTTAAAATGACTAATTATGTTAATAACTTAAAAAAAACAAAAGCTTTAAAACCATCTTCCACCACCCTCCATAAACCATCTACCACCATCAAGCCCACCGCCACCACTTACCAGTACCACCACCTCCCAACCGTAACCCACCAGCAACAACTAACAATCAAACTCATCCATCTCTCTCTCTCTCTCTCTCACTCTCTCTCTCTCCTAAACCCCAGAAATAGTTCCTCTATCAACATCCATGCTCACTTTGACCCTGTTTCAGATTTCATTTTGCAACAACCCCAATTCAATCAACACCCAAATTACAACAATTTTTCAAAAATCAATCAAAATGGGAATAAAAAACATACCTTTAGAAGATGGGTTGGTATCTTTTTTGGCCCCGTAATCTTCGTAATCGTCTTCCTGGTGTCCTTTGCTCGATTTCATCTTCCCTGTTGTTGATAAGGATTTCATGAATTTCAAAGAATTGAAGACAAATTGATGCGATTGGATCTGAAGAGAAATCTTACACGATGAGATTCGAAGATCTGAGAATTATGGGTAAACGCCGGCTGGGAACGGTGGCCACCGTGACAACAACTTCTTCTTCACGGGGTTGCGAGAAAGCCTCTTTTCACGTGCTTCTCATGAGCCGTCTTGACACTGTTTGTAAGTCACGGATCTGGGGTTGGGGTTCCGTCAGATCGACGACAGAGATGAAAGCGGCGGCGTAGATGAGGTGGTTCTGGTTGTGTGGTCGCTTGGAGATGGTGGTGTATGGCGTTTTGATTGTGACGAAGGGTGGAGGTGCACATCGGCGGCAGTGTGGGGATGATGGTGGTGGAGTCATGATTGTGTGATGTTGAAATCATGTAAATGACTCATCTATTCCTCGGTGTTTTGAGAAGAAGTAAAGCAGCAGATCGTGTGTGATCATGTGTGTTGTGGGATGATGAACCTGGTGTGGGGATGGTGGTGGTGGAGTCATGATTGGCGGTGGATGAGAGGCAGAGAAAGAAAGAGAGAGAGAAGGGTTAGCGAGAGAGGCAAATGTTGTTTATATACACATATACATATATTCTATTAATTAGCTTTTTTAAATAAATCGGTAAAAAGACTAAATTACCCTTGTGTGAAATGATTTAATAGAAAAAATTAACTGGGTTAGGGTTAAAGGACATACAGTGCAAGATTTTGAAACAAAAAGTACAAAACACGTCAATTTTAAACATAAAGGACACCGCCTGCAAATGGGTATAAAGATAAAAGACAATCCTTACAATTCACTCTAGTTAAACGAATCGTAAGGTTCTCCATTTGTATTCGACTAATGAATTAGTTGTCAGGATCCAACCACATTTTCTATATCTCAAATTCCATGTTCAATAACCAAAATTTTAATATGCACATCACATGCTTTAATCAAAATATAGGTTTCGAGTATTATCCAAAAAATCGGTATGAAGTTAAGCACAATTAGTTTCAAAATTGTTAAGAAAACTTATCAGTTAACACAATTATCCATGTTCAAAGAGTGAATACATAACTCAAATTAGCATGAATTAAAAAAACAACAAATCTAAGTGTTTGTGTAACAATTTCAACACCCTCTACACAAACAAAAATAACTAACATTTAAATCCTTTCAGCAAAAATAACTTTAATGTGTAAACATATCTAAACTAGTTTGATGACACAAATATTTTCATATGCAAATAAAAAAAAATAAAACTAGAAATTGGATTCTAATACTTTAAACTGTAAATGGTTAATTAAATGAGAAATAATAATTGGAAAAAAAAAGACTTGCAAATTTAAACAAGAAAATGTGTAAAGCATTTATGCGAATGGTTAAACGAAGAAAAAAAAACCTTACAGATTTATGAATGGCCAAATTTAAATGTGAAGATATATTATATTCAAAGACTAAAAGATAAAGCTTGCAGGAAGCATATGGGGTCTTTCCACCCGTTCCATGCTAAATAAGTAAGCTGAACCAGCCCCTTAGGCCCAAACAATAAATGAATGAAACATAAAAAAAAAAAATCAAAACTGCAATTGAGAATCGAACAGGAGACCACTAGTAACATACTAACATAGACAAGCAAGGAATGGGCCAAAGAATCATTTTGTATAACATTTTCTGCCATAAATTTATATATAAAATATAAACATATTTTTAAACAATTTTGGACCCCCAATATTATTGGGCCTGTGTGGTAGCACCTCCCGCCCAGGCCCAAGGCCGGCCCTGGTCCACATTTTAAACAGGCTTAACCTCAACTCAAAAAGTCGGGCATATATGCCCAATGCACTTGGCTCAACTCGTTTCCTTTAAATTTGTTTTAGCTCATTTAAATTCAATAACTACTAGTATTGTATCAATGTATAAATTTTTCAAGTTTTTAAGATTTGTTTATATATAAACTAGGTTATAACGTGTATTACATAGATTGAATAAAGAACATACTAAATAAGGAAATGATAATTTGATTGCGAATGAAAATCAAGAAACGATTGGGAATGTAAGAAGAAGCGGATCTCGAATCGTGGAGTAATATGTAGTAGCTATATAAATAAAATTATAGAATAATTATAATAACAAAAAAATGTATGTGGAAATCCCAATGGACATTTTTTTAACAAATTTACGTGTATGCCCGATACCCACGGATAGGCTTGACAGCCGACGAGTAAATACCCGACAAATATCTAACGGGTATTGTGTCGGGTATAAGACACAACTTTACAACCGAATATTGGACTGAGATTAATTACCAATACCTAGCCCGAACCTGACTCATTACCACATAACACTATACAAATCAACCTGTGAAGCTTATTCCAAATGTGTTTAAATATTCATTGGCTTCGACGAACCCATTAAGGATGGCTTGTAGTTAGGTGATCCTACGTTGTTCGTAACATGTATGTTATGCATACCACCAAAATTTGAATGATCCCAAACATTTTCCAACATGGATATGGATATTAATTATATAAGTAACTGGTGGCAAATAAACCAAAGGTGACACATAGTGGACTTGTTAATCTTATTTTCCATCAATTAAATGTCAGGAGTTTTCATTTTTTGTATATACATTTTTTTATACACAACACACTATATATTAAGTTGAGTGGTTAACCTCTTTTTCCCTTGATCCAATTATTAATGTTCGAACATCACCTGGAACATATTTTTTCTGTCTCTTTTCTTTTGTATCGGGTTTTTCTTTAATAAAATCCCAACGGAAATACAATCCCAATTCCCATCAGGTAAAAACGAACTTTAACGGCCCAAACCTCATAAAAAATCTGGACCGGAAAATATACATAATCCCAGTGAAAAAAAAAAATATTTGTTCAGATGGTTTTACATGGGTGAGGATTCTTATGCATTCACTTTGATCACCATTAGTAACTGTTCTTTAGCATGTGTCAACGCATTGCTCACTTGTTCATCTTCTGGTGCTTCTCTTCTTAATACCTCATAATCATCTATGCATGCTTGCCATTTTCCCAACTGTTTTGTATATAATAAAACAGAAACAAAAAGTTACTAATCCAAGTGAAATACATCCGAAGAGAAACAATTCGTCGACTGTACAAATAACTATTAGTAATCGATGATGACAATGACAAATGACTTGTGTATTTAGTTAGTAGAGAATCTATTCACTGGTTATTTTTAATTTAAATGTTCACCTTAGCATTGCAGTCTGCTCTTCGTAGTCTTGCTTTGCTATAAGAGGGACGGATATTCAAGGCCACGGTGCAGTCTTCGATGGCTTTCTCAAACTGCCCAAGCTTGCTTCGACAAGCAGCGTGGTTGCAAAACAACAAAGAGTTGTAAGGGTCGTGGTCAAGTCCCTCCCCATACGCAATGCATGCCTCAGAGTATTTGGCAGCCTTGAACAACTCATTACCCTTGGATCTAGCACCCATCACCGCCCTTATTTTACGCACCATCATATTTACATCTTTATTGTTTGAGTCCATTCTTGCTGCCATTTGAACCGTCTCCATTGCATCATCCATCCTATCGATTTAAGTATATAATTAAAGCAAGAAAAAAACTTATAACATTTAAACAAACAAATGTGCACAATAAGGTCCCACTCAACGCAAGCTATTAGTTGGGTCTGGCCTCTGGGCAAACCTTTCCAGCATCCTAGGCAGTGACGGACCTAGAAATTATTTTCTGGGGGTGCAAATTAGGGGTTTAACCAAACTTTCAAGGGGTGCGATCAAGATTTTTGCCTATAAAATACACTTTTTTCAAGGGGTGCGTCTGCCCACCCAACACATTACCTAGGTCCGCCCCTGATCCCAGGAGACAGAGACATTGCACCCACTGAGATCCCGGCAATTACAAAACTTATATGTTTCAACAAACATCAAAAATCAAAGAAGCATATGCTTTAGATGAAAATCAAGGATACCAGTCATGTAAGGGACACATTACTCTGGCGAATTATGTTTACAGAAATGACGTACCTGCCCGCTGCCAGATCAACTTGAGCCTGTATAAGAAGCAAATTAGCGTGGATGATCGGACCATAAAATTTGGTGCAGTCATCTATTTCAAACTTTGGTGCATTGCTTAATACTTGGTCTGCTTCGTGATGCCTACGCAACTTCAACAACCCCTCGACTTTCAAGGTATATATCTATATATATTGTCAATATATAAACAGGCCCAATGTTAAAATCTGAAGCTCGTCTTCTTAGAACCAGCAAACAAATTAATCAAATATGTTGTTGATCTATATATATACCTGTAGTGCAGAATCTGCACCAGCAGATATGGCTAGACCGGTCTCTTTTACCAATGTGTTCCAGTCTCTTTGCTTCTTTGCCTCATTACACCTGCTAAGATGTACCTGAACATTTTGGGCTTTTGTGATCAGGTTAGGTTCTGCTTCTGACCCAGCCTGTTTGTAATGACGCATTGTTTTGTCCGCATCTCCTAATCTGCAATCGCATTCGAATTGTACTAATCTTGGTTTATACAAGCATTTACAAATGTGAAGACATAATACTAGAGTTCATGTTGCAACATGTGAAGTAGCTACAGTGACTGGAGGATGGATGATAGGGTACACTTAGACACAAGAGTTTGGAAACCTTGAGGTGTTATAACTTTTTCAAACTTACAGTTGACACAATCTTGGCAATATTTTTTTCTACTTTGAAGGAAGTTTTTTGAAGTGTAGGTAGTCTAGGAAACTAATAAGAGTTTCTTGGACACTTTTAATATGTTCATTCCTAAACTCTTATCAATTTCTTATATAATCTGCAAATAAAAAATATTTCATTTTCAAGTCTCGAGTCTTAATAACTACATTTTTCATTTCCTTAGATTAGATATTTCATAAGGAATTTGTTATGGCATATTTTTATCATGTAAGTTTATTAAGTGAATATTATGATCTATAAACTGTGTAGAATCAAATGATTTTCTGCATACGGACCTGAGATATAATGTGGCTAAACGGTTGTGAGCCCTTTGATAGAATGGTTCTATTCTGATTGCTTCTCTGGCTTCAAATACCGCTTCTAAAAGCCTCCCCAAACTGGTTAACGCCGCGCTTTTGTTGCTTCTGTATGATGCCTTCTCGGGATCAATGGAAATCGCAGCATCATAGAGTGCCAAAGCCTCAGCAAATCTCCCATTTTTATAATCTTCGTTGCCCAAGATCTTCAACCGCTCTGGATCCATTCGTGTAGAAAGAGCTCTACAGTAAGAAGTTGGATTTACCGGTTTCCTAGACACTTTGCTTGCTTTGTTACATATGTTCCCCATTCCATTTGGCAAGACTTCATTGTCTTTTTTGGATGTAAATTACCAAGATTTCCATACACCTTCATGTTACCAGCATAATTTAACCTCTGATTATCATTAATTATGGCTTCAAGTTCTCCTGATATCCCAGTTGATCCTTTGAGGACCTTGTTTTTTCCACCATTGTTTTGAAAGGGTTTTTGATCACTTTGTCTAACTTCTTGTTGTTGAGGCTGAACATACAATGGTGGTGTGTCTTTCTTTTTTTGATTCTGTGAAGGCGCCCTTTTCTGAGACTGTTCCGTGCTTGACGAGTAATCAAACAATGCGCCATTTGAGCCTTTTCGTCTACTTGAATCAGACTTCTGGCTGCTTGTAGTTTTAACGAAGTCGGCCACATCAATGTCCACAGGTAGGGAACCTGTGGACGCTGATCGTCTTGACCTTCGACCAAAAACAGCGTTAAATACGCCACACCCGTACTTGTTTTTTAAATCAGACATAACTGTTTCATGAGGCTTTTATGAGTCAAGAATGTAGGTTTTATATTGGGATTTTGCATGAAAAAGTCTTGGTGGTTAAGAATATTTCAATATATATTTGTGTAACAATGAACACAGACAGGCAAGATTCATGACTTGTTCAACAAGAACCTAAGACTTTATTATGCATAACCCAAATAGAAAGATTTAATGTGTAATGGAATTATGCATTCATAGTAGATGCATGTATTTTTTAGAGATTTATCAAATCCCCAAATTTCCATCTTACCTTGCAAAATGCAATGTTGATGCTAAATATTGATTAAAGAATACTATTTGCATCGATAACTTTTTTAACCGCAAACTAATATACACCTAAATACTTTTAGTTACTCCGATATCCTTCAGGATTCGAACCATCTAACGTTCAGATGAAGCGGAGACACCTTGGCACCAAACCATGTCCCTTGTGACACTATTTGCTTCAAATTAACTAACATAATTATTATTATTATTATTATTATTATTATTATTATTTTTATTTTGTTAATTTGATTAGAATATAGTGTAGACCATGTCGTGTGTGTGGTGTGGAAGGGGAGCAAGAAAATGGATTTTGAAATAAAAGACGAACAGGGCCTCACGTTGATACATTTAAATTCAGTGAACACCCCACGTCTGATATCCAACCTGGATTATCATATCTTCCCCTCAAGCCTTTTGGTTTTGCTTTCAATTCTTATTCACGGTTTTTGTTAGCTGGTTTTTAATTTTGTTTTTTATAATATAAAATCCCATTAACTTTTCTATTTACTACTTTAGTCGTTATATTTTGTTTATAAACACATTTTTGAAATCGTAAATCCTCAAAGATAAAGTAATTATATGTTGTTTTACATTTTAATACACACACTATCTATAAAAATTATGAGGTTTTTATATTTGTCTAAATAGTCGACCGATAGCGCAATAGGTTCACATGTCCGATTATAAAAAAATAAAAGATGTTGCGTCTAAGTCTATACGCAACACATGCTAATTTTTAGGGATAGTTTGTGTTGTTTTGTGTAAGTTTTTTGTTATATACGCCGTATATGGGCTTATACGTGGCATATAAAAGGATTTTTTTAAAGTTGAATTCGGGAGCCAATGTTTCCGGCAATCAGATATTCGTTAAACAACCAAAATTTCATTTAAAAGTGTTTTATCAACATTTAATAAAATTTCATCTTATAAAAACATAATCTTTTAATATTTACCGTTTTAACTATTATAAGTTAGCCGTCACATATATAACGTTTTAACTACATTTATTTGAATTTTTATTATAAGAACATAACCTTTCAATATTTACCATTTTAACTGTTCTAACTTATTCATCACGTAGATAACGTTTAACGATATATATGATACAACTGTAAACAAACATCACATAACCAATTAAAATTCTAAACATTATAAACAAACATCACACATATATAACAACCAAAACTGAATATATATAATATAAGTCTGCACATACATAACAAAATATAAGATAAGATACAATTGGATATAAAATACAAAAAATAAAAAGAAGTGTTATGTCTATGCTGACAGATCCTGATCTCCCTGTGGATCCTGATCTGCCTGCGAATCCTGATCTACGGCTGATGTGGATACTGTCGAGCCGATGGGAGCAGTCGTGGATCTAGACCCTCATGCACACGGCATTCCTACAACTCCTCAACCACCCACCCCAGCAAGTCCTCAAGTTGCTCGATACGACGAGTCCATGAATGATCGTCGGCCTGTATTAGGCTTGCATCTCGTATAACATGTCGTGGAAACTGAGGCGGCACGGGTGTTGGTGGCTACTGTGGGTATGGTGGAATATCATGAGCGGGTGGCGGTTGAGGCGCCGGCACCAGAAGCATGATGGAAAATTGCGCCAACCACGACTGTTGCTCGAAGAGGTGGTGGTCCCTTGTGCGGAACCGTGTGCCAATTTTGGGGAACTTTTTACGATGCACATCACCCACATCGTACGTATATCTTACTTTAACGGCTCTATCGGCGCCGATAACCAGTTGCCACCGTCCGGGAAGAGTGCCAGGGAACAAGCAAGAACGGCAATGTACGCTCCGTCATATACAACCCTCACTCCAGGCGATGAAATGCGGAGGCAAAATATTGCGCCAACAGTAAGCCAGAGAGCACAACCTCTTGTATAGTAGACACTACAAGAAAAAGAGGTCACCGCTCGTACACCACTCCCGGCTCTTCTCTTGAGGAGCGAGAGAAGTGTCAATCAACCGATGTAGGTACCCGTTGAAAGGGGCAACAATAATCGTGACCCTCCCTTTGGACAATGTGTCGTCCTATGGACCGTTAGCAATCATAGCCTAAAACTCGAGGAGTTTGGCTTTATCAGCCATTATACGTCCATTGGTATATAGTGGTGTAACGATCTCTGCTCAATGTATAAGCCGAGGAACGTGGCATTATTGTAACAATCCTAAATAAACCGACACCCTCGAATATTTTCCGACACCCCAAAATATTTTAAAATGTCCCAATATGTCTTTAAATACACCCCGTATGTGAAAACCGAGCCCGAAATACAGTATAGCATTAAAAATAAATGAAAAACATAAAAATTTAAGTTGAGGCGGGCCGCGTAAGGTACCCCTTAACCCTTACACGAGCCGCGATAGGCTCAAAAGGTGGCACAGCCCGGTGCGGCCACGTGGCCCAACACATGTCGAGTCTAGCGGGCCGCGTAAGCCCTGCCCTTGTGTTACGCGTGCCGCGAGAGAACCAGACTCAGCAACTATATAAGCAGGCCATCGGATTTCATTCGAATTCGTTCAAAGTTTCTTTCTCAATCTCAATTTCTGATAATAAGCTTTATAATACGGGTATTATACCCCCCTAAATAGCGAAGTTCTGCTCCGTTGTAAGTATTACAACCCCTGGATACGTATTAGATACGCTGCCCGATTAATCTAGGGTTCCGTAACGGCTGTTGTGGTTCTGCCCGACGTAGTCGTTGGAATGCTGTCTCGGGGAGGGTATTACTAATGTTAAAATGGGTTATTATACTAACGCGTGTGCATTTGTGTAAATTATAGATTATCACCAGGAAACCCTTACGGAAAATCTAAGACAACAATGTGAGTTGATCCGCTTTTTGTAAACTTTTTGTTAACTGTTTTACAAAACCTTAAATACTTTTCCATGCGAATAACAGTTATTGAGTATTTGTAAGAATACAATTATCATGAGTATGTTGAGGTTTTGTATACAAAATTTGTTACCACCTGGTCAAGGAGTAACATTTCCACAAGTCGGGTCTGACAGTACCATGGATGTTAATTGATATGTCTCGGTAACAAATATAATTGCGAGATCGCCCTCAATACTGTACACTGGGTTTTACTTAAACTTGATTAAACTGGGATTCACTCACCAGTATTTCCCACTGACAAATGTTTTTAAAACGCGTTTCAGGTAGCAAACTGTGAAAGCCAAATAGAAGCCAGCTGGACAGCACTGAAGGCTTGGAAAAGTGGCAATAAAGTTACCTAAGATAAAACAAATGTTTTTATTAATAAAATAGGATTTATTCCTATGAAAATGTATGTACTACGAACTTGGGTTCTAACCCATTTGTTTAATGTTATGAAAATGTGGTATTTTACTCTGATCAATGTTTCCTAACTACGATCCTGATGAAAATTCCCGCTGCCAAATTAGACAATACGCGATACCACCGAAACTGGCTCGCGGCCGCCCGTTCCCTGGGATTAGGGATCGGGGGTTGCGACAGAAGGTGGTATCAGAGCTAAGCCACTGATTCAGCCACAGAGGTGTTCTGCTAACATCAAAATTCAATCTGTTAGGAAATAAATTACGGAAATACGTGCATAACTGTATTTTATTGTTATGTGTTATTTGACTATTTGTTAGTTTACAGTATGAGCGACCAAGGACCATCTGACGCGTACCGTCAATTGTCTGGTTCGCCTAAAAGCGAAGGCACCTCCTCTTCTCAGCCTGCCCTCTCAGGGTACTCGGCTGATACGGAATAAGGAATCTTTGTGTTTAAGGCTCAGTCAGAAGAGCCATTTCCTCAGAAAAAGAGGGGATGGTTTAGTCGAGGTGCACACGAGCGTAGAAAGCGTATGAAAAAGTTACAAGACCAGAGGGTACTAGCAGCAGCCAAGAGAGAGACAAATGCATATGCCCAGGATATGATAAATAGGGGTATAACCAATATTCACATCCTAGCAACCACTGCAGCTGACCCTAATCTGGAGCAAATAATAGCTCCCCAACCACAGCCACCAATCCCTGACCAACCGATGGAGATAGAAAACCTTGAAAATCAAGTAGAGATGCATGACTTTAATCCAGAAGAAATCCCTAGGGTACCAGCACCAAACCCCCTAGACCCAAATTACAATCCCTGGTGTGTAATAGATATATAGTAGATGAATAGAGTAAAGTCGCAATGATTGACGCTTTTGGCTAAATTGCATGTCATGTGATTGACTATATTAGCTATTATTTTGTGATATTAATACGGGATAAATATTTAAAATTCAGATGACCGACGAAGGAAATCAAGGAAATCTGAATAATGATAACCAGGGTAACATTAACGTGGTTAATGAGAATCCGAGCATCAATAACAATGGAAACCAAATGGATAATAGTGTCGTTCAACATATAGTGGCACAAGGAATCATAGATGCAATGCCATTTATTATTCAAACGATTCAAGAAGCGAATAATAAAAGTAAGCATAGCAGTAAGCGACCAATCGAACCAAAAAACAGCGTGAACAATGGACCCGTACTTCAAGTGCCCATTCCCAAAAGAAGAAGAACAATGCCTTATGGTTGTTCTTACAAAGAATTCTGGTCCTGTAAACCAATAGAATTCTCGGGCAATGAAGGACCCAATGCAGCCTTACGCTGGATAGAGAAAACTGAGGCTGTTTTAAAAATAAGCAAGTGTGCTGAAGAAGACAAAATAATGTTTGCTTCTAATCTATTTAAGAACTCAGCCTTAGAATGGTGGAACACTATCCTCCAGTAAAGAGGAAGTGATAGGGTATACAACATGGAATGGGAGGAATTTAAAAATACGATAGAAAGGAAATTTTGCCATCCAAATGAAAAGGAACAAATAGCTAATAAGTTCCTAAACTTAAGAATGACCGGAGTAGATAGTAAGGGTTATACTACCACATTCTTTGAATATACTAGAATAGTACCAACCCTTGCATCACCTGAACCGGTATTAATCTCCCATTATATCTGGGGATTAATTGGAGAAATTAGACATGTAGTCAAGGCAGCTAGACCTCAAACTATAGAAGAAGCTGTAGAACTAGCTAATACCTTGACATATGAATTAATCCATACTAGGGAAGAAGACCAGAGGAGAAACCTAACCCAAAGGCTTACTCAAGAATTCCGTTCTGGGAATTACAACAGTAGGAATATGGGTTCTACCTCTGCACCATTCTGCAAGGCTTGCAAGAAAAAGCATTCGGGAAAATGCTCCACTCTTTGCAATTTTTGCAAAATGCCAGGACACAAGAAAGAAGATTGCAGGAGGAAATCCAGTAATGGACTATGCTACAACTGTGGAGAAAAAAGGTCACATCAAGCTGAATTGTCCAAAATTGGCTCCAGCTGTGAACAACAGGAACACTAAAAATGCTAGAGCATTCGTTCTGACTGCAGATGAAGCTAAGATGATTCCAAACGTGATAGCTGGTACGTTTTTAGTTAATGATGTTTTTGCTAATGTATTATTTGACTCTGGTGCAAACCAAAGTTTCATTAATACTTCGTTTTGCAAACTTCTAAATCAGTCATTAACTAAACTACCACAAGAATGTCTCGTAGAGACAGCTAATGGAAAAACAGTTAAGATTTCGGAAATCTTGCATGGAGCAAGAATAGAATTTGTAAATCAGAAGTTTATGGCAAACCTTTATCCCATGAATCTGGCAGGATTTGATATTGTTTTAGGAATGGATTGGTTAATAGCCAATAAAGCCAATATTTTATGTGATCAAAAGTTAATTCAAGTAACTTCACCAAAAGGTAAAACGATCACAATTAAAGGAGATAAACCACCTAGATCCACAAAATTCATCTCTGTGATGAAAACTGCAAGCTATATAAGAAAAGGGTCTATAGTGTATTTGATTTCTATAATTACTAACACTAAAGGAAAAGAACTAAAAGACATTCCAGTAGTGTCTCAGTTTTCAGATGTATTTCTAGAAGAATTACCAGGACTACCGCCAGACAGAGAAGTTGAATTCAGAATCCATCTGCTACCAGGAACAGCACCAATTGCCAAAGCACCCTACCGATTGGCACCCGCAGAAATGCAGGAACTAAAGAAACAATTAGATGAATTATTGGAAAAAGGATTCATACAACCAAGTTCGTCGCCTTGGGGAGCACCGATTTTATTCGTAAAAAAGAAGGACGGATCGATGCGTATGTGCATCGACTACCGTGAATTAAACAAGGTCACGATCAAGAACCGGTACCCATTACCAAGGATCGATGACATGTTCGATCAACTGCAAGGAGCTCGATTTTTCTCTAAAATCGATTTAAGGTCAGGATATCATCAATTAAAGGTACAGGAAGAGGACATTCCTAAGACCGCATTCAGAACAAGGTATGGCCATTATGAATTTACTGTCATACCATTTGGTTTAACCAATGCCCCAGCCGCATTTATGGACATGATGAACCGAATATGTAAGCCATATTTGGATAAATTCATAATCGTCTTCATAGATGATATTCTCATTTATTCTAAAAATAGGGAGGATCATGCAAAGCATTTGCACGCACTTTTAAGTCTATTAAGAAAGGAAAAGCTTTATGCTAAATTTTCAAAGTGCGAGTTTTGGCTAAAACAGGTACAATTTCTTGGACACTTAGTGAACCATGAAGGAATTCATGTGCATCCAACAAAGATCGAGGCGATTATCAAATGGAAAACCCCTGAGCCACCAACTGAGGTTAGAAGTTTCTTAGGATTGGCCGGTTATTATAGGAGATTTATTCGATATTTTTCTAGAATAGCCATTCCTTTAACTAAGTTAACCTGTAAATCCATTAAGTTTGAATGGGGACCAAAACAAGAAGAAGCATTTAGAATTCTTAAGCATAAATTAACCCATACACCCATATTAGCGTTACCAGAAGGAACTGAAGACTTTGTAGTCTATTGTGGCGCTTCTAAATTAGGTTATGGATGTGTGATAATGCAACGCCAAAAGGTTATAGCTTATGCATCTAGGCAACTTAAGAATCATGAAGAAAATTATTCAACCCATGACTTGGAATTAGGAGCTATAATTTTTGCCCTTAAGATTTGGAGACATTACCTTTATGGTAGTAAGTTTACCATATTCACTGATCATAAGAGTTTAAGGTATGTTTTCGGGCAAAAGGAGTTGAATATGAGACAAAGACGCTGGATGGAGATGCTTAGTGACTATGATTGTGATATCCAGTATCATGAAGGAAAAACAAATGTAGTGGCAGATGCTTTAAGCCGAAAGTATCATGAAAAATAAAAAAGGGTACGTTCTCTTAAATTAAATCTACAAGTAGATTTAAATGAACAAATCAGAAAAATACAAGAATCAGTAATCAAGGATGATACTAAAAAATTAAAAGGTATGCTAAAAGAATTAGAACAAGGAATAGATGGAATGTGGAGATTTCATAAAAAAGAGAATGTGGATACCTAAATTAGGAAACCTACGTCATCATATATTAGAAGAAGCCCATAAGTCTAAATATACGATGCATCCAGGAAGTGATAAAATGTACCAGGATTTAAGGAAAATTTTTTGGTGGATAGTAATGAAGAAGGACATAGCAGCCTATGTTTCTAAATGTTTAACCTGTTCACAAGTTAAAGCTGAACACCAGAAACCCTCAGGCCTATTACAACAGTTAGAAATGCGAGTGTGGAAATGGGAATTAATAACAATGGATTTTGTTACTAAATTACCCAAAACAAAGAAAGGAAATGATACAATCTGGGTGATTGTAGATAGGCTAACCAAGTCAGCTCATTTCCTGCCAATGAAAGAAACTTTCAGTATGGAACAACTAGCCAAATTGTATGTAAATGAAATTATTTCATTACATGGAATTCCTTTATCAATTGTTTCTGATAGGGATAGCCGATTTACCTCTCATTTTTGGTCAAGTTTCCAAAAGGTAATGGGAACCAAGTTAAATCTAAGCACAGCTTATCATCCTCAAACAGACGGACAAAGTGAAAGGACAATTCAGACAATGGAGGACATGCTTAGAGCTTGTGTAATTGATTTCGGAGGTAATTGGGACGATCACTTACCTTTAATAGAATTTTCTTATAATAATAGTTATCACACAAGTATAAATGCTGCACCATTCGAAGCACTTTATGGACGAAAGTGCCGAACCCCAGTCTGTTGGGCAGAAATTGGGGAAAAGCAACTATCTGGACCTGAGATACTGCAAGAAACAACCGACAAGATTATTCAAGTCAAAGAACGTCTGAAAACAGCACGTGATCCACAAAAGAGCTATGCTGATAACCGACGCAAACCCTTGGAATATCAAGTAGGAGATAAAGTATTATTGAAGGTCTCTCCTTGGAAAGGAGTGGTAAGATTCATCAAAAGAGGAAAGCTAAGTCCCAGGTATATTGGACCTTTTGAGATTATTAGAAGAATAGGACCTGTAGCCTATCAGCTACAACTGCCAGAGGAAATGGCAGGAATACATAATGTGTTCCATGTATCTAATCTCAAGAAATGCCTAGCTGATGAATCGCTAATGATACCTCTTAAGGATATAGAGGTAAATGAACAACTCAAATTTGTGGAAAGGCCTCTACAAATTGAAGACCGGAAAGTCAAGAACCTCAAGCATAAGAGATTAGTTCTGGTCAAAGTGAAGTGGGACTCCAAAAAAGAGGACCTGAGTACACATGGGAGCTTGAATCAGAGATGCAAAGGAAATATCCACACTTGTTCCAGTAGATCTCGAGTACGAGCTCTAAAACAAGGTGGGGAGGATGTAACAATCCAAAATAAACAGACACCCTCGAATATTTTCTGACACCCCAAAATATTTTAAAATGTCCCAATATGTCTTTAAATACACCCCGTATATGAAAACCGAGCCCGAAATACAGTATAGCATTAAAAATAAATGAAAAACATAAAAATTTAAGTTGAGGCGGGCCACGTAAGGTACCCTATAACCCTTACGCGAGCCGTGAGAGGCTCAAAAGGTGGCACAGCCCAGTGCGGCCACGTGGCCCAACACATGTCGAGTCTAGTGGCTGATCCGGATGGGCTACACGTTGACCTGGAGTCAACGCGGGCCGCGTAAGCCCTGCCCTTGTGTTACGCGGGCCGCGAGAGAACCAGACTCAGCAACTATATAAGCAGGCCATCGGATTTCATTCGAATTCGTTCAAAGTTTCTTTCTCAATCTCAATTTCTGATAATAGGCTTTATTATACGGGTATTATACCCCCTAAATAGAGAAGTTCTGCTCCGTTGTAAGTATTATAACCCCTGGATACGTATTAGATACGATGTCCGATTGATCTAGGGTTCCATAACAGCTGTCGTGGTTCTGCCCGACGTAGTCGTTGGAATGCCGTCTCGGGGAGGATATTACTAATGTTAATATGGGTTATTATAGTAACGCGTGTGCATTTGTGTAAATTATAGATTGTCACCTGGAAACCCTTACGGAAAATCTAAGGCAACAATGTGAGTTGATCCGCTTTTTGTAAACTTTTTGTTAACTGTTTTACAAAACCTTAAATACTTGTCCATGCGATTAACAGTTATTGAGTATTTGTAAGAATACAATTATCATGAGTATGTTGGGGTTTTGTATACAAAATTTGTTACCACCTGGTCAAGGAGTAACATTTCCACAAGTCGGGTCTGACAGTACCATGGATGTTAATTGATATATCTTGGAAACAAATATAATTGCGAGATATACTGTACACTGGGTTTTACTTAAACTTGATTAAACTGGGATTCACTCACCAGTATTTCCCACTGACAAATGTTTTTAAAACGCGTTTCAGGTAACAAACTGTGAAAGCCAAATAGAAGCCAGCTAGACAGCACTGAAGGCTTGGAAAAGTGGCAATAAAGTTACCTAAGATAAAACAAATGTTTTTATTAATAAAATAGTATTTATTCCTATGAAAATGTATGTACTACGAACTTGGGTTCTAACCCATTTGTTTAATGTTATGAAAATGTGGTATTTTACTCTGATCAATGTTTCCAAACTACGGTCCTGATTAAAATTTCCGCTGCCAAATTAGACAATACGCGATAACACCGAAACTTGCTCGCTGCCGCCCGTTCCCTGGGATTAGGGATCGGGGGTTGCGACAATTATCATTGTCGAACGTCAGTAAATGAATGTCATACCTCGTTAGTTTCATATGAGTTACTCCGGTCATCGAGTTACTCATCATGGTGTGGTTTTGGTGGTATGTACGGAGATTCACCCTCTTATCCTCCACCATGTGGATAACCTTGTTGCAGGTAAAAATATTGGAACTCGTATTTGTAATCTAGGCAGCGTTGTACTACCGGATAAGATGGTTCATTAACATGGGGAGGCTTATTCAAATCTGTCAATAGTATGTTTTGCTAAGAATGAACGCAAGACACAACCTCATCCGCCTCGTTGGAATGTTGAACGGATACTCCTCCTATACAATATCGCTGACGACGGGTTTGAGGTGCCCATGACTCGTTGGAATATTGCTTAAAAAATAGTTGGGGTCCCAAAACAATATCACTAACGACGAATAGTTTGAGATGTCATAGAATGAAATTGACGAATGGTTGAAGATAAATCTTCTGTGGGTCTTTATTTATAATGTGCAATTTGAAACCTATACAACGTGTATAGACATATACGTGTTGTATAACTTTTACTTTTGATTCATGTGCCTAGCCAACATCGTATCCCAGTCAAATCAATCTTATATACTCCACGTATAGGCCTATGCATGGTGTATATAATACTGATTTTACTACGACACGATGTTGTCTCATGTGGGGATCAACATAAAGCTATACGTCATGTATAACTCTGTACGCATCATATAGATAAGTGTCCAGATAGGCAAGAGGGTGTGTGAATATGTTATCGCTTAATTAATAAAGTTGGATTGAAATTTAATTAAGTTGATTTATTTATCTCCATGTAACTCCGAATCCGAGCATCACCACCTTCAGCCGCCACCAATCACTATCACAATCTCCATCTAGTTGCCACCACTACAATAACGCCACCTTAATGTCACCGCCTCGTTTCTCTCTCTACAAACATTCTCCCTACCAAACTGCCTTAACACCTCCACCCACACCCTTAGCCACCGCAACTCCCCTCATTTCACATTCTCACAATTTTATTACTCATATACATAATAATATATGAGTAAATATAAAAAAAACAAAATAATATATAATATAATCAATATGTGAACATTGTTTTCGAAAACCATATGCAGCAAACAGACTCACACATCTCTTTTTCCCTCTCTCTCTCTCTTCCGCTCGCTCTCTCTACCTTAGTCACCAACACAACACAACACAACACCACCACCAGCCACCTAGCCACTACGACGGAAACACGGCTACCCCGGCAGTACTGCCACTATCGCACCACCACCACCAAACTGCTTCATTGAACCCACCACATATATCTTGTTTCATTTCCCTCTCTCTCTCTCTTTAAATCTTCATCATCCATCAATGACACAACTCTCAGCCCATCCCCACTTATAACACCGCAAACCCCAAGATTTGGGTATGTGAAAGCCTACGACGATGGTGGTTTAGATTAGACAAAACCGAGAATCAACTCCTCAACCACCGTTAATCTATAGGGAATCCACATATTTGTTTTAATTTAAATTCTTTTATAAAATGCGATTTTATAATCAATAATAATAACAGTTTGTAACAACCCGACTTTTCAGATCGTTACTTGTTTGCTGTCACTTCTATTTGTAACCATCTTGTACTCTGAGATTCGATATAAACAAAGGGTTATGTTATACTAAATACCTTTTTCATCACACCGCACCGCTAAACGTTTAAACGCTTTACATTCGCAAGTGCTTACGCAACACGAATTACAGAGAATTATGCTATTTAAATTACAGAGTGTGTTTGTTTGGTCACCATACGCCTCCGCATTCGCTTATCACGACTAACACGCTAGGTCTCAAACGCTGTTATTAGTAGTAGTAATGTAATAACGTGTGTTCTTATATGCTTTACTTGTGTGTGCTTATTATGTGTATTGTTTACTCGTAAATGCTACCACAACGCAACGCAACGCAACTCAACGCTACTCGCACAACTTGATTTATCGCTCTAAAACGCAACGCGACCCGAAACTCAGTGCTATGCTAAAATACTTAAAGTACCAAAACTATCTAACGCAACAAAACGAATTAAGCGAGCATCCTACACGCGAAACAAGGATTTTGTTGCACAAAACAACACCGTTGTTTGAAGCCAGCAACTTCGTACGAAGGCAGTGCCTTCGTACGAAGACACCCGGTTCGAACCAGGTCTTCTGCGCGAACCCACCATCTCTATAAATACCCAAGCCCCTTCTCATTCATTCTCACTTGCGGATTTCATACCGAAACTCTGTCGAATTGCTGTCCGACCATTTTCAAGTAAGATTTAATAGTTTTCTTCAATTATACAACGTTTTCCACTTCGATTTTCATAAGAATCACTTCATTTTCACCTAAATTCTTTTGTTTTCACTTAAAAACATTCATCCTTTCACTTAACTTCTTCTTTTCTTCATAAATTCCTGCTTTACATGAAAACCCTTCATCTTTTCATCAAAACTTCTTCTTTCATCACTGAGTTACACTTAACCGAGTGTATTGGGACTGACTTCGGTTTCCCAAGTTAGAAATCAGTTGATTTCACACTCACCAAGTGTTAAGTCTAAGTGGAAAACCCTTCAAAACCTGTCTAAACTTGATTTTCACTGTAAACGGACCAAAAACAGCATGTATCTCGTTCACTGAATAGTGGACCGAGGTAATGTCGAAAATAGCTTGAAAAGGACTCGGAAACACATCCGATTCAGGCAAAAACACAGCACCGAATGCCAAAAACAGCCACATTTGCAAACTGGACTGTTCTGGGCGAAGCAAGCTTCATATGAAGGCACATGGCCTCGTACGAAGGCCCTGGTTTTACACTTAACAACCCGATTCCCACTCGTGACGTAATCAAAGACCTCTCCGACTTTAAGTTTAATTATTAGCTTAAGGATTGGAGGGATGAACACTCGATTTTTTGAAGACAGACGCGAAGACACTCGATTTTGGATAACGGAAGCATCACTTGTACGAAGACCCACCTTTGTACGAAGGCACCCCATTCGTACGAAGGCAGAAGCTTCGTACGAAGCTTCTGTTTCCCACCGACACTCTGATTTTCGACCGTTTCAGCACTTTGGAGGACTTATGCTTCTGTTCCCCTACGCAGGCTAACACGGCGCTCCCTTCAATCCATTGAGGATCGTGTTAATTAGTACACGCTTTGTGAGTATACTCGAACCCATTTTCGTTTATTAGTACACGCTTTTGGGTGTTACACACATTCTCTATCAAAACACAACACACAACGCAAACACTTATTAAACGTTAACCGCTCCCACATGATATACGTGATTTGTTGAATGCTTGTTACTATGCTTACACAATGTTACACTAGACCGCCTTTAGCAACGATAGTACTATAGTTTGGACTCAGCACCTGTTGCGACAGGGGTTGCTAAGGATCACATTACTTTACTTCACGTGTTCGCTTTGGTGAACATGTGTCGCGCATACTCTACATCGGAGTCACGTGGTTAAGTTGTATCATTGTTGATAGTTACATGCTTCGCCCGTTACGTGTTACATGTTGGTTATGCGTAAACACTTTTTATACTATATCTATGCAAACTTGTGTACTCACCTTTACTTTATGTATTGACTTTTATTTTAACGTATGTGACAGGTTGATGATCTGTTTCCTGCCTTGGATTAGGCAGTCTAGAAACTCGCAAATAAAATCTAGGTTGTCGGACTTGTTTTGTTTAAGAGATGTGAACTCTGTGATGACTGTTTTTGAAATATTTGTTTATTGGTATGGGACAATGAACCTTTAAAATACTGTCATTTAATAGCTGTTATGGATTCTCTTGAGCAATCTGGTTCGCCTAGTGCTGCGCCCTGATGATTCCGACATCGGTTGGGGTGTGAAGATTCGTATCAAAGTCATAACTATACGAAATTAGGTCGAGTCGTGTAGAATTGATCTAGTGTATAGTCTAAGTACCCAAACAGACCCTTCGTACGAACCCAGTAGGGGCTTCGTACGAACCCACTATTGATACGTGGTTGAAAACCGGTGTTCGTTATTGCATAACTTGATGTTTTTACATAAGTTTTAATTTCGGATAGCCTACTTTTAATCAAAAATGTATTTTGCAGGTTTGATGGAGTTTAAGGAGCTTTTCGAGAGCTTTACGAATCATCAGGTCAAAAACCGGAGCATCGGGACGCGTTACGGATCAACCGGGAGGGCGAGATGTGAAAAATGGGAAGTTGGTGTTCAAGAGGCCGTCAGCGACGGGGTATAACCCGTCCCGGACGGGCTCTAGACAAACCCGTCGGCCAAAGGACCCCGTAACCAGTAAAATAAACCATCGGATGAAAGCATGATTAGAAGAACCCGTCGGCGACGGGTATAGGGCCGTCGGCGACGGGCAACACTTTTCTGTGACGCGAATTTTGGACTTGTTAGCTGAAAATTGATTTCTATTGGTTGGGGAGGCATTCAACTCAAGAGTTACACTATCTTGGGGGTTTGAACTTGATTCTTGGAGCCACTTTTGATTCACCATTCATCTCCAATTCATCCATCATCAAGAACATCACCCGAATCAAGATCATCATCATCAACCATTCCTAATTACCAATTCATCCATAAACCCTAACTCTCCATATTTCACCATTACCAATCATTCCACAAACCCTAATCATTCACCATTCCTTCATCCATCAAGCTTCAAGATGACTTCATTCATGTTCCAATCATCCGGTGATCAAGCTTCTTCAACCATGAGCGGCTAATCATCTCGGTGTCACCCCGGTGTAGGTAGTTGTTAACTTTAGGGTTTCAAATTGTGCTTGTTTCAACTTTGTGATAATTTGTGTTTGATTTTTGAAACCATTGACAATAGTTTACATTTGTTTCATATTCGTAAATTGTCGAACGATGTTAAAAGTTATGACTTTACGAAATCGTTATGTGTAGTTATGCATTGTCGTGGTTAGGTTTTACTTGTGTTGATTATAAAGTGTATTCTTGTCCGTTTTTCGAAACGTTGATAGTTATTAGCACCTAAGTCACGGTACACTAAATCCGCTAATCATACGCAATTGAGTTGAATCTAAAAACTTGTAGAAACCCTAGGTTGGCAATTACTGAAACCGGGTGTGATCCCTTTTTCTTATTATTATTTATTAATCAATCTTTCTTGCAATCGTTACTCATTAGTTGTTAATCAGTTCAATTTATTTCATTAGTTTAAATTCACATCTTCCAACAAAAAAAAAAAATATATTACAGCAAGCTTCATAATCGTGACACTTTTCTATAATTCAATCGAATCCACACACAAACCACATACTCTTCGTGGTTCGACCCCTTGCTACCACTAACTATTTGTTAAGGGTAATTTGGGCTTATAAATATTATCTTTGACCGGAGCGCGACACTCCGATCAACTATGCTATACCTTCGAACGAACTCACACTCTTACACCTTCGTACGAAGGTAGCTTCGTACGAAGGGGAACCTTTCCTAAGGTTTCAACACTACTTTCCTTTCCTAAGGCTAACACAATACACACGTTTTGAAAATGCTCGCATAACATAAACAAGTGATTGTGTCGAGAGTAGGTGTGAAAACCAAGAACTCTCGATAAGGTCACTCACACAACTTGTTTTACTCCTAGCACGAGAATCTCTGTTGAGCTAGGAGTGATATCCACATCTCAATGGGAATCTCCATTTCTATCTCATGGTTGCCTCAACCACACTCAGGAACGGATTTGTTAAGTTAGGGGTGAAACCTGCACCTTAATGACCAGTTCCACTCCCTACTTTGATTTTACAATCTCACCAAAGTCCCGACCGTCCCGACGACACGAGTCACGTAGTAACTGGAAGGATGAATGTCGTTCACCGTATTTCAGTGAGAGCAAGTCTATTAGGCCAAAGCGTGTACTCAAACTCGTTAGTGATAGTCGAATCACTCTGAGCAGTCGATGTCTAACACCCAAGGTACTCCCTCTGATTTCTAGCCTGCAATCGCCGATTTTACGCGTCGTCGATTTTACCTTGTTATGTGTCTAAAATTAATATTTATGGTTTCGATTCTTGTTTTTCGCTCTCCGCTCTACAAAACGCGCACAACTCGCACAGCCCCCTTTATCTAAAACGCTAGCTAATCGCATACAAACTAAGAACTCTCGTACGCTAAACTCAACACCTGTGCTACTCGCTTTCTCTCGCGAATCTCGAACTCGCTACGCGCACTTGAAAGATAGGTGAATACGTGCAAAATATATGTTTACATGACTTATGTGTTCCTACGTGCTTATGTGAATTATGTGTATACGTGATTATGTGCCGACGCGTTCCTGTGCTTTACATAATAATAATAATAATAATAATAATAATAATAATAATAATAATAATAATTAAAAAGGTGGTAAAAACGCTAAACTTTTCAAACAAAACCCTAATATAATCGAATCTCATCTAATCCCTTTGGGATGATTTCTGCCGTAGAACCTACACTCAACAATGTCTTCTTTCGGCTCTCACACGCACCGAAATGTTCATAGGAACAAAGTTGACAAACGAATCTCCTCACTTGTGGCCAAGGAAATGGCCAAGGTCATACCTCAAATTGTCAGTGAGATCAACGAGGTTTGTAGAAAATCTTCTGTTGACTCTAAGAATTAAGCGCCTAGAACTCCCTTCAGCTTCAAACAATTCAAGACCTATGGTCCCGCAAACTTTACTGACGAGGATGGACCCAACGCAATGTTTCAATGGTTTGACTCGATCGAAGTCACCTTTCGTTAAAGCGGATGTCCTGAAAATCTCCGCACTGTGAATGCTACTGGAGTCTTCCAGTCTAGGGCACTATTATGAAGGAGTTCATGGGAGGAGCTCAGGGAGTCTATTATGAAGGAGTTTTGTCCTCCTCATGAACTCCAGAAGTTGGAAAATGAATTCTGGTACATCAACCAAGAAGGAGGTGACAACGCTGGTCTCACCGCTCATTTCAAACAGTTGAGCATTATCTGTCCCAGTCAGGTAGACACGACTGAGAAAAGTATCAAGAAGTATATTCGCGCTCTCCCCGATTGTGTAGCCGATTTTTTTCAAGCAGCAAGACCTGCTTTTATTGAGGAAACCTACCAACTCGCAGCCGAGATCAACGACAAACGAGTCTTGGCTGGAGCTTTCAAAACCTCGACCAAGAGTCTCAATTAGGCTACTGCTACTCCCAGTACCGACAATGCAGCATCTCAAGGTTCAAAGTCTTCACGCCAAAGCCGCGAGCGAAGAAAGAACAACAACAACAAGAACTATATGACTACCGCCACCGCTCCACTCAACGTAGTTCCAGCACTGCCCAAAAACCATAATCGCCAAGTCGATGTTACCAATGCACCAACTGCCAAGCGTGTGTACACTGGTACTCACCCTCTATGTCCTACCTGTACCTATCATCAACCAGCAGGGGTAAACTGTCGTTTCTATGCTAATTGCAATATCTTTGGGCACTTTACTACACACTGCCACTCAGGCCCCCGCCAGCAAACTCTTCAAGCTCTTCCTGCACCGCCTGCTCAACTTCCTGTTCCTCAGGTCAACCAAGCAGCTCCTGCACCCGCTGTTCATGCACGAGCTTGCTACACTTGTGGTGACCCGAATCATTTTGCTAATGTCTGCCCACAGCGTGTGGTGAAACAAGAACCGCAACAGCAACCAACACCACAACAGCAACAACAACAGCAGCCTCAGCAGTAGCAGCAGCCACAACAAGCAGCCCGCGGAAGAACCTTCAATATCAATGTTTGCCTGGCTCAGACTGGCAACAATGTTGTCAATGGTACGTTCCTTTTTAGCGGTATTTATGCCTCTTGCTTGTTTGATACTGGAGCCGATAATTGTTTTGTGTCGTTTGAATTCGAAAAAACTTTTAAAACGTAAACACGCTAATCTCCCAAAGACCTTCTCCGTAGAAGTTGCTACCGGAAGAACCGTCACCGTCAGTTCCGTTCTTCGTGATTGTATTCTTACACTCAACAATCACGTTTTTCCGATCGATCTCATTCCTATGCAACTTATTAGTTTCGATGTCATAGTAGGCATGGACTTCCTTCGTGAAAATCGTGCCGAAGTCGTTTGTTTCAAAAAGATGATTTGCTTATCTCTCTCAAATGGTGATCAATTATGTGTTATATGGCAAAGTATCCTCGAAAGAACTGAAACTTATGTCGTGCATTCAAGCAAGTAAGTACCTCCGCAAGGAGTACTTGGCTTTCTTAGCCCACATTGTAATAGTGGAGGAGGAAAAGAAAACAATGGAAAAGGTACTTGTGGTTTGTGATTTTCCTAATGTATTTCCTGACGATTTACCTGGTCTACCCCCTACCCGAGATGTCGAATTTCGTATCGACCTTATCCCTGGTGCTAACCCTGTTGCAAAAGCCCCTTATCGACTCACACCGTCCAAAATGCGTGAACTTTCTAGTCAATTCCAGGAGTTACTTGATAAAGGCTTCATACACCCTAGCACGTCTCCTTGGGGTGCACCCGTCCTTTTCGTGAAAAAAAGGATGGATCGTTCTGAATGTGCATCGATTATAGGGAACTCAACAAGCTTAATATCAAGAATCGCTACCCTCTACCCCAAATCGAACACTTATTTGACCAACTGCAAGTCGATACCTGTTTCTCTAAGATCGACCTACGTTCTGGTTATCACCAGTTGCGTACTCAGGAGCAAGACATTCCAAAAACCGCTTTCCGTACCCATTATGGCCATTACGAATTCGTGGTCATGCCTTTTGGTCTCACAAACGCACCCGCGATCTTCATGGATCTAATGAACTATGTGTGTAAACGCTTCTTAGATCGCTTCGTTATAGTGTTTATCGATGATATCCTTATCTACTCGAAGTCGAGAGCCAAACACGCGCAACATCTTCACTTAGTTCTCGAGCTTCTTCAAGGGAGTCGCCTCTACGCCAAGTTCTCCAAGTGTGAATTTTGTCTTGAGGAGGTTTAATTCCTTGGTCACATCATTAACAGTCAAGGAATTCACGTCGACCCCACAAAGATCGAAGCAGTTATGAGTTGGCTTACACCGAAATCTCCGTCCGAAGTCCGTTATTTTCTTGTATTGGCGGGTTATTACCGCCGATTCATCACTGACTTTTCGAAGATCGTCGTACCGCTCACCGCTTTAACCCAGAATGACAAACCTTTTGTTTGGGGTCCTAAACAGGAGGAGGCCTTCCAAACCCTCAAGTATATGCTCTGCAACGCTCCCGTCCTTACACTGTGTGACATCTGTGCTTGTAATCGTTGTAAACAATTCAGTTATCAATGAAATAAAGTTATTTGATCCCAATGTTTGTTTGTTTATGTTTAATATTTTTCATGTTTTGACTTTTACTCAATTTCAAACTCTATATCGCTTTCTGGAGAATTATACGCAAACTGGTGCGTAAACTTAATCAGTTTAACGCGAAAAATACTTTGGAACATCAACATATGCTTAACATACCTTAAATAACCTTTACATAACTTAGAAATAAGTTTTGAAGGCTTTGGTATGGCAAAATCAAGTCTATTCGCTTACAGGGACTAAATTCGACAAACTGCAAAAGTATGCCGATTTAAACTGTAACGGACATTCTAGAACTTGATCATAAGTTAAAAACACCCTAAATATCCTTTACATAGCTTAGAAATAGGCTTTGAGGGGTTCGGTGTGCTAAAATAAACTTTATGCTCATTCAGGGACTAAAAGCGACAAAAAGTGCATAAGTTTGCATTTTCGCGCATAACTCACGTTCTGAACACATCCGGACATCCAAAAATTTATGTAAACATTAAAATATTTTGTTTTAGTGTTTGGGTTGTCAAAAATCCATTCGTCGCACAATTTGGATCGTTTTTCGCGTTTGTGCGCATTCCGTCGTAATTAACCGAACAACGCAATCTTACGGCCAAACGAACTGACATCCGACATATTTTTGAGAATATTTTAAGTTCCCTATGTTATAACATCCTTGTGGAGCTTGAAAATGGCTTTGACGGGTGTTAGAAGTGCTGAAACGTGACAAAACAAGGTGCAGGGGCTAAACTGTAAATAAGTGAAAGTGCTGGTCTGCAGGTCCCTTACGAACCGTGTGGACCATAGCTTATGGTCCGTAAGCTGGTGCCAGCAACACAGAAATCAGAAGCTTCCAATTCAGCAGCTCTCATGGTTTTGAATCCCTGATTTCTCAATGTTGTGGACTTGTTGCTGGTTTTGCTCATTGCCTAATCAATGTTTAACAAATGTATGGTCAAGATTTGAGCTTCACAACACTTGGAATGATCTTAGAGCTCCATACTACCTATAAATAACAACCCCATTTCACTTCATTTCTTCACACCTTGATCAAATCTGCTCTAAGTGGAGGCAACCACCATTGTGGAGGCCACCTACCTGAGCATACTTGATCATTCTTCCCTCTTGGACCCTTTGTAAGTCCTCTTCTTGCTTGTTCTTGTATTTCAAGCATAAAAGTCAAACTATGTTTGACTTTCAGCTTTGACCAGTCAATGGTCAACTCAAAGTTCCATTGAACTTGGCAACGTGAGCGTAATCACGATGGTTATAGTCCCTTGTGACTATACCTACAGATTACCACGTTGACTAGGCGTAGTGACGAGTCGTAGTTTCGGCCAAAATGCGTAATTATGCGTATTTTGTAACCAAACTACTATTGGGTATCAAAACCGTTTGTTTTGATACCAAAACCTGTTTTCTAACTTGACTAAACATGTTCTAGCATGTTTAGCTCGTCACTTTTAGATTTGTGCTTGTTTAGGGTCGTAAGGGTAAGCGATCTAATCAATCGCTTATGCTTTCGAACCCGACCCATTAGGTCGATCATTAGGATCCGACCAAACACATTAGGTGACCATAGTTGTATAGGGAATAACCTTCCGAGGTTATACCTTATGGTCACATCGTTTGAGTAGTTGTATGATAGGTAGTATTTATGCCTTAGGAAAAATTACCAAAATGGCCTTTTCGCACCAAAATTCATTTTAAGCCTATGTAACCCAAATTTTGACATCTAAACTGATTTAGCAACAATATTAGACATGTTAAGGCATATATTACTTGTCATAGGACTAGTTAGGCGTTCCAAACGCGTTTTACGCGAACGATACGTTAAAGTAGCATAAGCTACCTAAATGGGTCGTAACGGGTCAAAAGCACTTAGGATAAGTTTCGTTTTAGTATGTAGGCTTTGTTAAACCATATTACATGAGTTCCTACACTCATTTGGTTTATGGACCCTAATGCTACTCGATCCTTCGAGTAGGTCCGGTTATTAATATAGTTACCTATATTAGGTGTCGTTTGATTCCGTGATCTTCTAGCTTTGCTTGGTGGATATTTAAAGTCTATTGAGCAATCTCAAGTGAGTACATAGACCCCTCTTTTACTGTTTTCCAAACATTTTGGGGTGAAACACATGTGCCTACTTGTTACTTTCATGCTTTCCATGTTTTCATAATCATATACTTGTTATGTTCATTAGTACACTATTAGTACATAATTTCATTTTGTCTTGCTATGTATGTTTACTTAGCATATTTAGCACATTGTTTTACATTACATCTTCTTTTGCTATGTATGTTTACTTGACATGATAGCACATTGATTTACATGACTTTTCTGCTTTGTATGTTAACTTAGCATACTTAGTACATTACTTTCATTACATGTTTGTTTTTGGTATGAAATTTGGTTTGTACAACGGGACTAAACTACATTCATTAACATTAGCTACGCCGCTCGGTAGTAAGTACTGGTACCATAGGACTTGACAAAGCCCATTCCTGACATCCTAGGTTTGTTTAGGTGTAAGGAATGACTGAATCTGAAAACATTTTACTTTGATAATCTTTACTCTAAGGTTATCCTGCTGTCTCAAGGCTTGAATGTATGCGTTAACTTACCGCATAAGTGTTTGTATCAATAAGACATGCAATTATTTTATAAAACATAACTTTTGGTTTATTCAAAATACTTTGTTTTGTACATTTTCACTTGTGGTTTAAGTAGTCTCATTTTACTTACCATACATGATTTTTGTTTACACATTACATGACTTATATTTAACTTGGGTTATACTATGACATTTGACTATTGGATTAAACATGGATATTTTACAATGTTGGTTGGTTTGAGTGACTTAAATAACGAGGCGTGTGTAATATTATACAAGCATGGTGGATACGCCGCTGGTACTTCCTATATATAAGTGCCTGTGTGATACTACATATTGTAGCGTTATTTGAATCATTTCAATTTGAACTTATACAATTTACACAAAAACATATTTTTCACAAGACTTTGTTTTACAAAACAATTTGTTTTATACAACTTATTTTACTTGGTTATTCTTTTAACCATACATTATTCTTTTATACATATCATCTGATTTATTATCGTTTTTCAAATGATTTATACAAACAAACACTTAAACAAGGTTCATGACAAATTTTCATCAAACATTTCTTTAAAACTAAGTCATGAATCCCATTTTCATAAAACCTATGTTACTCACAGGCATTTTGATGCTGACGTACCTATTTTCACATGTGTTTTCAGGAGCTGCTACTTAGGAGGTTCATGACACACACTAGGGCGGACCTGTGCCTTAGAGACTTAAAATAAAGATAGAATTAGTTTGAATTATGTGATGTACTCTTTGGTTCTTGTTTAAAAAAATGTATTCCACCTTTGGTTTATGAATAAAAATGTAATTTTAATTACCATGGTTGTGGAACAATAATTCTGTTACAACACTCCCCGATGTTTCCGCCACGATTTGATGTTTTACGTGGTCGGGGTGTGACACACTTCCCGACGGAAATGATGATTTCGTTGTTTATTGTGATGCCTCCAACCTAGGTCTCGGTTATGTTCTTATGCAACGAGACAAGGTTATCGCGTATGGGTCTCGACAACTCAAGATCCACGAGAAGAACTACACTACCCACATTCTCGAACTCGTTGCACTTGTTTTTGATTTGAAGATTTGGAGACACTACCTTTACGGTACCAAGTGTACGGTCTTCACCGACCATAAGAGCCTACAACACATCTTGAACCAGAAAGAGCGAAACATGCGCTAATGCAGATGGGTTGAACTTCTTAACGACTATGATTGTGAGATACGCTACCATCCAGGCAAGGTGAATGTCGTAGTCGATGCCCTCAGTCGATGAAGCTATGTGTATAGCGTTCGCGACATTCAAGCCCAACACGAACTCGAAGCCCTTATTCGCGATGCTCAACACGCCTGTTTTCTCGAGAAAACCTTGAAGGAAGAAAGAATATGTGGAACCGAAAATCAGTTAGTTATTAAACCGAATGGTATTTTTCACTATCTCCACTGTATTTGGATCCCTAGTCGCAATAATCTCTGAGAGATTTTGCTAATTAAAGCCTACAAATCTCGATATTCCATTCACCCCGGTGCCGATAAGATGTACCAGGACCTATGTTCCAGGTATTGGTTGCTGGGAATGAAGAGGGACATCGCTCTGTACGCTTCGAAATGCCTAACTTGCTCGAAAGTTAAGGCCAAACATCAACGACCCTCTGGCTTACTCAAACAACCCGGGATCCCGATGTGGAAATGGGAAAGTATTGTCGTGGACTTCATTACGAAACTCCCTCGCTATCCTTCAGGTCACGATAGCATTTGGGTTATCATTGGCCTTCTTACGAAATCCACTCACTTTATACCGATACGAGAAGACTTCAAGGTGGAACGATTAGCACGAATCTATACTGATGAAGTCATTTGTCGACACAAGACGCCTCGTGACATCATCTCTGACCGCGATGGTCGTTTTACCTCACGTCTCTAGGAGACTGTTCAGTCCGCTCTCGGTACAACCCTTAATCTCAGCACCGCATTCCATCCCCAGACCGACGGTCAGACTGAGCGCACGATCCGCACCCTTGAAGACATGCTTCGTTCATGCGTTATAGATTTTGGTGGTAATTGGGATTCGCACTTACCTTTAGTAGAATTCTCGTACAATAATAGTTATCATGCTAGTATTCAAATGGCACCGTTTGAGGCATTATATGGTAGAAAATGTCGATCGCCTATTGTATGGCACGAGATCGGAGACGCACAGATCACCGGTCCTGAGTTGATACAATAAACAACAGACAAGATCCACCAAATAAGAGACAATCTCTTGAAAGCTCGGAGTCGTCCAAAGAGCTACGCCGATAAACGCCGCAAGCCCCTTGAGTTTGAAGTTGGTGATCACGTACTCCTAAAGGTTTCACCTTGGAAGGGGTGATCCGATTCGGCAAGAAAGGAAAGCTAGCGCCACGATACGTTGGTCCCTTTAAGATTCTGGAAAGAATTGGCAAAGTGGCCTACCGACTCGAATTACCGGTGGAACTCAGCAACGTACACCCGACTTTCCACGTCTCTAACCTCAAGAAATGCCTAGCTGAAGAGAATCTCCATGTACCTCTCGAAGACTTACAATAAACGAAACCTTGCACTTTGTGGAAAAGCCGGTGGAAATCATGGATCGAGAGACCAAGAAACTTCGACGCTCACGCATTCCATAGTAAAGGTTCGCTGGGAAGGCAAACACGGCGCCGAGTTCACTTGGGAACTTGAAAGTGATATGAAAGCTAAATATCCACAACTATTTGATACGCTTGCTCCTTAATTTCGGGATGAAATTTCCTGAAGTAGGGGAGGCTGTAACAACCCGACTTTTCGGATCGTTACCTGTTTGCTGTCACTTCTATTTGTAACCGACTTGTACTCTGAGATTCGATATAAACAAAGGGTAGTGTTATACTAAATAGCTTTTTCATCACACCTCACATCTACACGTTTAGATGCTTTACATTCGCAAGCGCTTACGCAATACGAATTACAGAGAAATATGTTATTTAATTTGCCGAGTGTGTTTGTTTGGTCACCATACGCCTCCGCATTCGCTTATCACGACTAACACGCTAGATCGCAAATGTTGTTATTAGTAGTAGTAATGTAATAGCGTGTGTTCTTATATGCTTTACTTGTGTGTGCTTATTATGTGTATTGTTTACTCGCAAACGCTACCACAACGCAACTCAACGCTACTCGCACAACTCGATTTATCGCTCTAAAACGCAACGCAACGAGACCCGAAACTCAGTGCTACGCTAAAATACTTAAAGTACAAAATATCTAACGCAACAAAACACATTAAGCGAGCATCCTACACGCAAAACGAGGATTTCATTGCACAAAACAACACCTTTCTTCGAAGCCAGGCAGCTTCGTATGAAGACAACCGGTTCGAACCAGGTCTTCTGTGCGAACCCACCATCTCTATAAATACCCAAGCCCCTCCTCATTCATTCTCACTTGTTGATTTCATACCGAAACTCTGCCGAATTGTTGTCCGACCATTTTCAAGTAAGATTTAACAGTTTTCTTCAATTATACAACATTTTGCACTTCGATTTTCACAAGAATCACTTTGTTTTCATCTAAACTCTTATGTTTTCACTTAAAAACATTCATCTTTTCACTTAACTTCTTCTTTTCTTCATAAATTCCTGCTTTACACGAAAACCCTTCATCTTTTCATCAAAACTTCTTCTTTCATCACTGAATTACACTTAACCGAGTGTATTGGGACTAACTTTGGTTTCCCAAGTTAGAAATATGTTGATTTCACACTCACCAAGTGTTAAGTCTAAGTGAAAAACCCTTCAAAACCTGTCTAAACTTGATTTTCACCCTAAACGGACCAAAAACGGCATGTATCTCGTTCACTGAATAGTGGAACGAGGTAATGTCGAAACCAGCTTGGAAAGGACTTGGAAACGCATCCGATTTAGGCGAAAACACAGCACCGAATACCAAAAACAGCCACGTTTGCGAACTGGACTGTTCTGTGCGAAGCCAGCTTCGTACTAAGGGCCGCCTTTGTATGAAGGCACATGGCCACGTATGAAGGCCCTAGTTTTACACTTAACAGCCCGATTCCCACTCGTGACGTAATCAAAGACCTCTCTGACTTTAAGTTTAATTAGTAGCTTAAGGATTGGAGGGATAAACACTCGATTTTCCGAAGACAGACGCGAAGACACTCGATTTTGGATAAACAGAAACAGCATGTGTACGAAGACCTACCTTCGTACGAAGCTTCTGTTTCCCACCGACACTCTGATTTTCGACCCTTTCAGCACTTTGGAGGACTTATGCTTCTGTTCCCGTACGCAGGCTGACCCGACGCTCCCTTCAATCCATTGAGGATCGTGTTTCTTGATTAGTACACGCTCTGTGAGTATACTCGAACCCATTTTCGTTAATGCACTTTTGGGTGTTACATACATTCTCTATCAAAACACAACACACAACACAAACACTTATTAAACGCAAACGTGATTTGTTGAATGCTTGTTACTATGCTTACAAAGTGTTACACTAGACCGCCTTTAGCAACGATAGTACTATAGTTTGGACTCAGCACCTGTTATGATATGGGTTGCTAAGGAATCACATTACTTTACTTCAAGTGTTCGCTTCGGTGAACATGTGTCGCGCATACTCTACATCGCAGTCACGTGGTTAGGTTGTATCATTGTTGATAGTTACATGCTTCGCCCTTTACGTGTTACATGTTGGTTATGCGTAAACGCCTTTTATACTATATCTATGCAAACTTGTGTACTCACCTTTACTTTATGTATTGACTTTTATTTTAACGTATGTGACAGGTTGATGGTCTGTTTGCTGCAATGGATTCAGAAGTCTAGAAACTCGCAAATAAAATCTAGGTTGTCGGACTTATTTTGTTTAAGAGATGTGAACTCTGTGATGACTGTTTTGAAGTATTTGTTTATTGGTACGGGACAATGAACCTTTAAAATATTGCCATTTAATAGTTGTTACGGATTCCCTTGAGCAATCTGGCTCGCCTAGTGTCGCGCCCCGATGATTCCGCCATCGGTTGGGGTGTGACACAGTTATTATTAGTTAGATGCGAAAACATGTATAAAATATAAACGGATAAACAATATTCCTGTAACGCCCGTCTCAATTTAATATAAATTTACTACTAAATACGCATTTATTTTGCTTAAAATACGGGATAACAAAAACTTTGTTAAGTTTAACATTCATACATGATTTGAGTAATTGGGATTCACATACCTACGATTTAAATCATAATGAAGTAGTATCAAGAGTTACATTTTCATATTTATTGGAAACAAAATATATTAATGCGGAAGCTTCAAAAGTATGTGTTCGGTTCTATGACATATTGCTTAATCACCATCCGGAGTATCACCATCATCACCTAACATCAAAACCAACCTAAATGTTAGTTTTGACAACATTTCAACAAGTATAATCAAATTCCGATATTAAACAAGTAAAAATAAAATAAATTTTTCCAAATCATGCCTCCCGCGACACGCGGTAGAAGTCCCTTGTTTTGTCGCGTGTCGCGACAATCGCCCAAATTACTGGATCCCGTCGCGTGGCGCGGGGGAAACTAATTTCCAGCAGGTCCGTTTCTAGACCTGCATTTTCTGCCCAGCTCAAATTTTTAACAAAAATTAAACTTCAAATGGGCATAACTTTTAATCTATATGTCCGTTTTACGCGATTCTTTTTCCTACGCGTTCGTAATTTGATTCTCCATCATATGGAGTTAAAGCCTGATATTTAACTTCTCGAAAATATAGAATTTCAAGCCTTCGACCTGAAATTATTTTACTAAAACTTTTGACCCGTTTAGGGAATTTTAAGCAATTTAGTCTATAATCCGCTCTTTTCTTTTCACACTTCAAAATTCCACCTTCAAGGTATCTACCTATATTCCATAAACATAACGCAAGTTCCCAAACAATCCATATGGATCGTTTACCCGTTTTACCCATCAAGGGCGTTTTGGTCAACTTTAGCCCCCCATTTACGATGATGGCCTTCCACTAATTATTTGACCCAAAATCGCGTTTATAACTTATATCTTATTTATACGTACCTGGCCTGGTCAACATATACACTCGTTTCATTTTTTACCTTGCTTTTATTAGCCGCTACTCCAAAGCGACGCAATTATTCAATTTCTGTTCAATCCAGTGAACAATAACTTGACAACCAAATGTTAGTCGATATTGCCAAATAGTGTTATCATCACCGTTTGGCTCGTTTGGCCTATATGACCAAACATTTACATACATAACAAAACATGGTTTTTAAGTACCAATTCGCCCATCCGACCCATGTCAGATTTTACCATTAGATCCTTTTTTTCCAATAACCAAGGATTTTCATCATTTTATATGTTCCGATCCGTATTATTTCGTATCGGAAACGTATTTCGGATATAGCTTTTGTCATATTTACAATCTATGAATAAATGCATGTCTTATAAAAAGGGTGTAAGCTTTTACTTACCTCGCGTCCGCGCAAACATTCTTCGCATCCATGATCCGTTTGACCCGTTCCTCTCCAAGCCCCCACCTACCTTGTTTAGAGTCAAACTATATCATAACATCCATAAGATGGTTAGATTGGTCATTTTATACAATGGCCATCACCCTATGTACCCCTTTTTTTACACACTTTTCAATCAAAGCATGCAATATATTCAACAACTAGTTTATAACCTGTCATTTAGCCAAGATTAACATCAATTAGGCAAGTTCATATCACCGAAAAATAGGCTATTTTTGGTGACCTGTTTAACCTGTTTACAAGTCTTCAAAAATTATGATTTTTTTTATGTGACGTATCTATCGGAGGGTTAGGCCTTGTGTTAAAATTTTAAGATCTAACTCATTACCAAAAATTCGTAAAACTTCATTTACTAAGCTGCAATCAGATTCATCACTTCTGACTGCAGCTTACGAAAAAATTCATTTAAAATTCCTCGTTTATTCGATTGACGAAATTTCAATTGGAGGTTTTTGGAATTACCTGAAGCTACCTACAGCAAAAATTTGAGATCATAAATCAATTCTTAAATTGAGTTATGACATTCGTAATGGGCTGCAAATTCTGCCAGAAAACGCATCCTGAACCTTCGATACCGAAAAATTCATAAAACATTCAATTTTCGTCGAAAAAATGCAATTCCAGTGGGGTTTTAAAGATATTTCCTGGAAATATATTTTAGACTCAAGAAACACATGTTTTTGTCAAGTTTTGTCCATGTTACAGCCAATACAATTCGGCTGTAAATTCTGACTAGAAGCTGTTTGAATTCAGCTTTCAATTAAAGCATGTTTATAACATCAAAACACTATTTTTAGCAAATCAGAACCCTAAAAACATCACATACACGAATTAAGCATCAACAAATATGAATTTACTTCATGGAACTCAAATTACACTAGAATAACTATCAAAATCCTAGTGTTTAACATGTTTCTACAAAACCCACTTATCACCTTCAATGGTGATCATGAATTCACAAGAATTAGACCTAATTTCATCATATACTTGTCTAGGGTTTGTTCCTAGACACTATATTGTTCCTATTTCATCTTATAACAAGCATGCACTCATAGATTTCGAATTCCCTAAGATCACTTAGAAATTCGATTAGAGATTTCTTATGAAATTTACATACCTTATGACTCCTTTTTCTGTGGGGATAACTATTGTGTGCTCGGATTTTGATTTAGACTGGATTTTAACCTTCAATTTGAGAGATTAAAGGTGAAATAGGGTTTGATGTGGGTTCCTGGTCGCTCCCCTGCGTTTTGTACGAACCAGACACACACTTATGTGTGTTTGGTGTATTTTTTATACTAATATGTCAAGTTTCACACTTGATAACTTTAGTCCCTCCAATTTCGTTTTTATTTTATTTTAAGTGTTTAACCCACTCATAAGTCACTATCTAACTAGGTTAGAATTATTCCTAGTTAGTTTATTTTGCTTATTTACCGACATTATATTAGTAATAAAAGAATTTATATTTTCGGGGTGTTACATCATAGTCTATCACTTAAATTCATATTACTTAACTAGGTTAATTATTCCTAGCCAACTTAGTAGGTTCGGGAAGTTTAAAACCCGATTTATTTTAAGTCCCGTTAACTCGGGCTCCTTATGAACTTTTGTCTTCTCAAGTCGTTTGCTCTCTTTTTATTTATTATTAGGCTTATTTATTTGAATCCTAATAATTTCTGGGTTAATCTTTTCTACTAACGGTATTCTATCCGCTCTTTAGTATTAACGAGGTTTAATTACCAAAGCTGTTTTCGGGGTGTTACAAGTCTACCCCCCTTAAAGAGGTTTCGTCCCCAAAACCTTCTTTATGTAGTTCGTTGATTAAACCAAAAGAACTTAGCTTCCTTTTCAAGGCTTTCCTTCTTGTCGGTCTATAGTGATCATTTGTATTGACGTGTGCGTCTTTCATGTGTATGGCCTCATGGGCTGTAACTTTTATCATGTATTTCTTATCCTTGTTGTCTATTTGACCGAGTTGTCATTTGATCACCCGGTCACTAAATCTTTCAATATTTTTACTTCACGCTAATCTTATATTGATGAGCGCTTTACATAGTTCCTAATCTTATTTTGACTTCGAACGGTTTTACCAGCTAGACTAATTAGTCGTCTTCACTTCATACCCCGTCACCCGGCATACTATTTCGCCATCATCGGCCTTATGTGTTTTTTTTTAAGATTTTCTAAACCACCTCATACCACTTATGTTTTGTTAAAACGTTGCTTTTGACTAAAGACTAAGTTTTTAGTTTACGTTTCCTCTTTGTCTTACCTCTTTCTCTCATTTTTAGGAATGTTACTTCCAAGGATCCATTCATTTTAGTTATTATTTAATGCGGGGAATTATAACGAATTCCCACGCTTGACCCATATGCCCCGTAGGTTCTTTCACTTACCTTTGTAGGCTATTTATTTAGATTTTCACCTTTTTACCCCTTTAAGGTGTGACCCCTACAATTCGTTTCTTTCTATTTGTGACCCGAAGGTCTTTTTGGTCCCGTAGACTTTAACACTATTTATAATCCCGTAGGTTATGATGATCCCGTAGATCATCTTTTATTCGTGTCTGTCACACCCTGGCTTTGCGGAAGCGTGGTTAATTTGGTGTGACTTCTTAATACCATAGCTTAATCATAACAAAGCTATATGAAATAAAAACCATGCAAGATCATCCATTCGATTGAGTTTTAAAAACCAAATACAACAACATTGTCTCAACGGAAACACATCCTAACGACATTGTTCAACAACACAAACATCAACATGACATAAACACAGTTTAAGGACTGTGACTTGTCCAGGAAAGAGTCACATTCCCTAAACCCGGATGACCTCGTAACTAGTGCAGCGGGAAAACGTGCCATACCGCACCAGATCTTTTAATTCCCTGAAATACATGTAAGTTGGAAAAATCAACAAAAATTGTTGAGCGAGTTCATGTGTTTAGTATATGCGCGCGAATAAACCTTTATAATCATTGTAAGTATGAATGTTTTGTAAACTCTGGTATGAAAGCAAATAAGGAAACATATCAGTTAATGTGTAACCACATGGTCCAACCTGCTGGTGCATGGGAGGGGATAGGACAAGATCACCACATGGTCCAACCTGAGGGCGCATGGGTGGTGTTACGACAAGGTCACCACATGGTCCAACCTGAGGGCGCATGGGTGGTGTTAAGACAAGGTCACCACATGGTCCAACCTTAGGGCGCATGGGTGGGGTTTGTTATGCTCAAATAGGCCTATCACTTGTATCCCTCGATCGTACTACGAGGACTAATGTTCTTAAGATTTCACCTACCCAATCACATAACCTAACAGTTCCTTCCTTAGCTGACCATACCATTCGTAATTGTCCGTATCAGTATGTAACATGTATTTCACCCCCGAAGTATAAAACTGAAAACAATTAAGAGAAAAGGGGGACATGAACTCACAGTGGTGCGTCTCTACCAAGTATACCTCCAAATCAAGCTGCTGTGTGACGACCTACACGTACTAACTCTATTAGACGGACGGCCGTGCCTTAGCTTTTAGGTTCAAGTTTTTGGGAAATAGTTAGACAGCTATTTCGTGTTTACATTTAGTAAATACTTGGTAATCATTCTCCTTCCCAAGGATGGGGGATTTAATACATGTGTGTTCGTAATATATTATTAAGCCTCACATAAAATATATTTTATTTCTAACTCCAAAATATAAATATTCTTCTCAAAAATATTATATTTTCTATTACATAAATTTTCCCAAAATAATACTTTAACAAGAATACGCGTTCATAAATATTTCCTTAAATTGCGTAAGTTACGTTTTAACGATCGAGTGGTAATAATAATTACCGGCGTAACTTATGTATTTATCGTAGAGGCGTTCGTATTATTTTGGATCCGTTAACATTCGATAGTATTATTTTTACCCTAAAAATAATACTAGTATTTTCACAAAATAATCATAAACACACATCAAGTGACTTTATGAAAAATATATACTAAATATATATTTACCAAGTTTTATTTTGTGAAATTCCACCTCCGATGTTTTGTAATTAAAGTCGTGGCGAAATCTATAATTTGAAAACAAATCGAAAGGTATTTCTAACACTTATAGTGAAAATATTTCTAAGTGTTAGGTTTTTGGAGAAATTTCGCCAGAGTTTCCTCTGTAACTGGAGGTGGCCACGCTCTCAAGCGTATCATTTTCTTTTATAAATCAACCCAATAATTTCCTTATTTAATCAAAACAATGTTTAAGACAACAAACTACTTAACAAACATGTAATTCGCAAGAATCTCATGAACTTGTAGTTTTTCCAACCCTATGATGTAAATCCCAATATTTTTAAGCGGATCTTTATATAAAGCAATCCGATTTCGTAAAAACCTCGTTTTTAGGAAATTCCGTCTTTACAACTTCTCGTCATCTTTTTCAAAAATAGTTATTTTGTCGAAAGTGTGTGCTACACAAGTGTTTACACATTTGTGTGTTCTAAAAATCATTCGTGTTAGTGTAAGATCCGTCTTTAGAAAACATGAGTTCTTGGATACTTGGTTCTTTGAAAATACCGCTTGTAGATACGTAGATCTACTAGTTTTAAACACTATTTCACAAGCTAAATCGCTTTTACACAAGTTCATGATTCGTGTGTGGTAGAGTTTCATCCTTTAACCCTTGTTACTTCCAAAACATCCTTATGTCATGATCCATGATCATGACCAACCCGGGTTAAATGACGATCCGAGCTACCACAACATAGATCGGGTCCATATAATCACACAAATCAATTACTACAAGATTTACACAACATATGAGCTTTTAACCATCACTTTTAGTGTTTTAGTAGACTTTTATGCTTCATCTTGTATGTTTGCGACTTTTAACCGTTACATGTCATATTAACCACTTCAAAATAGTTCGAGAGGGTGATTCAAGCAACTTACTACTAGCTCGAGGCTAGGGAAGAATCTAAGCGCAAAATGAGAGGATAAAAGCAATAGAGTGAGGTCCTTCGCGTTCCGAATGCACCAAGCCTCCTTGTATGAGATCCTTAACCCTTGTGTGCACTTGAAATGGCTTGATCAAAACTCGAAAATGGTTGGGTGTTTGTGGGTGTGTTCGGCCGAAGCCTTTGAGAGAGAGAGAGGGAGTGTTCAAGTGTTGTGAGATGTGGTGAAGGTTATGTTGTGTTAAGGGTTAAACTTATAGACAATTATCATGAGCATTAACCAACGGTTAATGTGTTATCTAGATATTAGACAACAAAGATTATTATAATCTTGCAAGGACAAGGGGTGTCCCCTAGGGGACGATTTCGGTTCAAGGGGGGGGGGGGGTCTCTAGTTCAAATCCAACCATCTAGTTAGTTAATAGTTAGGTTAACCTAGGTTAGTTAAGTGATCAACCCGGTTAGTAGTGTGTTGTGCTTCACAGTGGGTGTTAGGGTATTCAGGGACCCTAACCGGCTCAGAAAAAGATAAGTAATGTTATTAACAATATTTTCATGTTCCGGGTATAGTCCGGTTGTTCGGTTGGATAGAGATCCGTTAAAGTGCTTAACAAAGCTTTAAAGTGTCGTTATTATTATTTTTAGTGACACAACTTATTCCTGACACTTTGGAAAGTGTCTAGTAATATTTTTCTCATGTTTTGGCACTTTATTAGTTAGCCAAGTGCTGAATTATTATGTAAAGTGCTGAATTTTGTGCTTAGAGCACGTTTTAGGCACATCCAGTCATTGTAACTTATTCCTAGAGACGCAGTTCTACAACCCTTGTATCCCTACACTCACCACTAGTGTAGTAAAATATTTCTGGCTCATACAGGCCTTAGAGGCAGTGTCTGCCTGGTGCTGGCATTATCAGCATGTTCAATAGGTTATCCGTTTATAGTGCTACTGTGCTTTTTGTGCATCATGTTTGTCACTAAGGTTCAGCATGTAAATAATGTAGTGACGGTAAGTAAAGTATGATGCAAGTAAGTACATGTATCAGTATTCAAGTAGCAGTTTATTCACAAGTTCAAGCAAGCACAGTAATTAATTATTAATTAAGTCGTACGGATACCTGGTTTAGTGAGGGTTGTCACAGTGTCTTTACTTAACTAAATATATTTATGGTGTCAAGGTACCCTTTTTATGTTTAGAATCATTTACTTTTGGTTTTTGGATTTCATTTGACCTTGACCGTAGTCTGAGGCTACATTTGTTTTCTTTCGAATTATCTTTCCGCTTTTATGACTTCTAACGTCATTTATATATCGGTTTATCCTACGCTTACCGTTACCCGGTTCTTACCTATACTTCTTTACGACCCGTTACCCGGGTTCTTTATCTTAATGTTTTTAACATTCTTGTTTCGCTAGTTTGCGTTTTTCCTATCTATATTTCTTTACGACCCATCTCATAGGTTCACTAATATTTCGCGCTTCCGTTGTTCAGTTTGGGCTTATTTGTACTACCAAGTTCTTATATTTTGTTTATCTCGTTTGACTTATTTGTGTGAGGTTTCATCACTTATGAACGTCAAACTTCATTCTTTATTCGACCCGTTCAACTTTAAAATAGTTGAATATAATTATTAAAATTTATGTTTGCAAAATCCTGTCGTCTTTTAGTCATAACTCTCATTCCGAGTCTTTGGACTTTCAATCCGCGCTCCCATCTCTTGGTTTACGCGTTCACTCAGAATCCTACCCATTCATCGGGTATCTTTACCAAGGTTATCATCAAATAACCTTTCTTCTATGGTTTTAGATGTCGTTTTAATTTATTTGCTCGTTTTAGCGAAATCCACCGCTTTTATTTAGTCAAGTCCTTTATTCCTTATTTAATTCATTTGACTTGTCTGTGTGAATTGCATGCCTTAGCATTCCTATTAGTCAGTCTGTATTTTCACCACTTGTGACAGTCAAATTTTTTTTTTATCTTTATGCCTTAGCATTCCTATTAGTCAGTCTGTATTTTCATTTACTTTGATCCTTGTCCCTTCTCTCGGGCTCGTTACTCTAACGTAATACGCTTCCGTCATCCGACTTGCATTTACGTTTATTATCAAACATCTTGTCTATTTGATTCATTTGGGTACCTTTTTAGTTCGTCCCATTCACCCTGCCCTTACTACATTGGATGTAAGTATGTCCATCATAACAGCTCATGGTATCACGTGTTCACTACTTACTTGGCCAGAGTAAGGGATCAACACCTAACATACATGACCTTTTATAATTTTCACATTACAGCCCATGTAAGTAACGCCTCTATTTAGTTTTCTTGGAATTAATATCCTGGATAGATATTCCATTCAGGTTTTCCAAGTTTTTAATTTACATATGCAACGGTCAGTCTCTATGTATTTGTTGCATATTACTATTCGTGCAATAAATTTAAAATGTGTACCTGTAAATGCTTGCCCCGACGGGTTTTCCTTGCCATTACTCTTATTCGTGATTGTTACGCGATTTTGTCCTTGGTGAGCATGCTCTACTTGTCATACTTTGAACCGTTCCACCATCATATCCGCGATTCGTTCAACTCTCGTCATCTTCAGATGCGAGTGTCCTTTCAACTAAAACATTTACCAAGATTAGTAACGTCAATATCAATAATGCCCGTATTATAATACAAGGCTTTTTTTACTATATGTGTCAACGCACGTAATTTCGTCATCTATATCAATCATTTTAATTTGGGTAACGTGTATTACACGATAACCCTATGTGTTGTTTACAACACTTTAGCATGCTAAACCATTAACATACATGTACTTACCGGATTTGTGATCAAGCCTTGAACTGAACACACTTTACTCTTTAACCATGAGCTCTGATTACCAACTTGTAAAGCCCGTCTCAATTTAATATAAATTTACTACTAAATACGTATTTATTTTGCTTAAGATACGGGATAACAAATAATTTGTTAAGTTTAACATTCATACATGATTTGAGTAACTGGGATTCACATCCCTACGATTTAAATCATACTGAAGTAGCATCAACAGTTACATGTTCATATTTATTGGAAACAAAATATATTAATGCGGAAGCTTCAAAAGTATGTGTTCGGTTCTATGACATCTTGCTTAATCACCATCCGGAGTATCACCATCATCACCTAACATCAAAACCAACCTAAATGTTACTGGATCCCGTCGCGTGGCGTGGCGTGGCGCGGGGGAAACTAATTTCCAGCAGGTCCATTTCTGGACCTGCATTTTCTGCCCAGTTCAAATTTTTAACAAAACTTAAACTTCAAATGGCCATAACTTTTAATCTATATGTCTGTTTTACGCGATTCTTTTTCCTATGCGTTTGTAATTTGATTCTCCATCATATGGAGTTAAAGCCTGATATTTAACTTCTCAAAAATATAGAATTTCAGGCCTTCGACCTGAAATTATTTTACTAAAACTTTTGACCCGTTTAGGGAATTTTAAGCAATTTAGTCTATAATTGTCACACCCCGACCACGTAAAACAACAAATCATGGCGGAAACATCGGGGAGTGTCGTAACAGAATCATTGTTTCATAACACATGGATTGAAGTTTTGTTTTATTGAATTAAGTGTATTACATTACTTTTGAAATTAGAAACAGAACATGAACAAATTAACTTCCATTGTTATTAAGTCACTAAGGCCTCGTCTATTCCTATGTGAGCATACACCAATATCATCATCAAACATCATCAACTATGGTACCTGAAACACATGTGAAAATATGTTTGCATAAAAATGTCGGCGAGTACATAGGTTTTATGTGAGTGTCCGATTCATGGCTCATTTATATTTTGAAAATATAACTTAAACACCTTTTTAAATTGATAATTAGAAAACCAAGTTTTGTGAAATGTTTGTAATGTAAATTGAAATAACTAAGTCAAAACATATTTGTTATAATTTATAAAACCTCGATACCATGAATCTTAACTCCAAAACATTTGTTTATATAAACCCAAATTGTAAATAGTTTTTGAAATAAAACTCGAATGGTATATATATATATTGGTAGAAAAACCTTGTTATATAACTTTGTTTAGATAACATTTGTCCAAGTGATCTATATAACGCAACGATATATAATGTATTAAAATCACTTATATATAGGAAGTACCAGCGGCGTATCCACCATGCTTTTAACACATTACACCCGCCCCGTTACTTAATCACTTCCCTAACCCAACGGTTCAAACAGTATCAAACGGTTCACATAAATCAAACAGTTACAAACGGTTCACATAATTCAAACGGTTACAAATGGTTCACACAAATCAAACAGTTACAAACGGTTCACATAATTCAAACGGTTACAAACGGTTCACACAAATCAAACGGTTACAAACGGTTCACATAATTCAAACGGTTACAAACGGTTCACACAAGTGTAAAACAATGTGTCCATATGCTGAGTGAACATATGCAACAAAATGTAATATACAAAAATCAATGTGCTAGCATGTTGAGTGAACATACATAGCAAAACATAAGGAAATCATGTACTATATATGTACTAATGAACATAACAAGCATATGATATAAAATCATGAAAAACACGAAAGTAACAAGTAGGCACATGTGTATCACCCCAAAATAGTTGAAAACAGTAAAAGAGGGGACTATGTACTCACTTGAGAATGCTTAGAAGTCTTGAATAACAACCAAGCAAGCTAGAGTGATTACGGAAATCAAACGACACCTAATATAGGTAACTATGTTAATAAACCGGACCTAAATAGGAGGATCGGATAAAATGAGGTTTCGTAAACCAAATAAGTGTAAGGACTCATGTAATATGGTTTAACAAAGCCTACATTCTAAAATGAAACCAAACCTAAGTGCTTTCAACCCATTACGACTCGTTAAGGTAGCTTACGCCACTTTAATGCGTCGTTCGCGTAAAACACGATTGGACCGCCTAACTAGTCCTATGACAAGTATTATATGCCTTAACACATCTAATAATGTTGCCTAATCAGTTTAGATGTCAAAATTTAGTTTACATATGCTTAAAATGAATTTATGCGTAAAAAGGGCATTTTGGTCATTTTCCTAAGGCATATAAACTACCTATCATACAACTACTTAAACGAAGTGACCATAAGGTATAACCTCGGAAGGTTATTCCCTATACAACTATGGTCATAATATATGCTTGGTCAGATCCTAATGATCGACCAAACAGATCGGGTTCGAAAGTCTAAGTGGTTGTTTAGACCGCTTATCTTACGTCCCTATATAAGCACTAACTAAAAGTGATGAGTTAAACATGTTAAAACATGTTTAACAAAGTTTGAAAACAAGTTTGATATCAAAACAAAAGGTTTTGATACCTAAGAATAGTTTGGTTGCAAAATACGCATGATTGCGCATTTTGACATAAACTATGACTCGTCACTACACCTAATCAACGTGGTAATCAGTAGGTATAGTCACAAGGGACTATAACCATCGTGATTACGCTCACGTTGCAAAGTTCAAACGAACTTTGTGTTGACCATAACCTGGTCAAAGCAGAAAGTCAAACATAGTTTGACTTTCGTGCTTAAAAACGCATAAAGCATGAAAGAAACTTACAAAGGGTCCAAGCTAGGAAGAACTTGATCTAAATACTCAGGTATGAAGCATAAAGCTTCAACTTAGAGCATAAAATTAGATCAAGGTGTGCAACAACCCGCACTTTCGTGGATTGTTACTACTCGCTACACTCGTTACGCCTAGCACCAGAGATTCGGATCATAATGTAACTATATCGCATACATCGCTATTCGAAGGATAATCGCATATTTTCGCAATACATTATCGCTACATCACATCGTAAACACTAACACTCACGATGACATTGAGTGAGGACCTATTCTACCCTCCTCGATGGCTGTGATGTGTCGAAACACAAACAACTAATGCTAACAAAGACTCTGGGGTGAGTGCTCTAGCTCCAGCCGTCGTGACGACGATGTCAATACGAGCATGTAGTACCCCGTCAGTCATTGTGGTACAACGCATATACTAACGCTCACGATGACGTCGAGAGAGGACCTACTCTACCCTCCGTGATGGCCGTGACGCGTCATAACACAACGCACACTCGAAATGAACACTTAGAAATGTGAATATGTACATACGACCTTTTTTGTGATTAATTATAATAAATACATACATACCTATACGGAACAGTGTAAAAAAATCATCGCAACGCTCATCGGAATGATAAAACTCTACACCCGAACGGGGTGTCTGTCCGACCGGATGGCCCTGTCCGACTGGATGGCCCTGTCCGACCGGATTGCCCTGTCCGACCGGATGGCCCTATCCGACTGGATGGCCCTGTCCGACCTGATGACCCCTGTTCGACTGGATGGTCCTATCCGACCGGATCACCTCCCCTCTCCTCTCCTCTCCTCCTCTTTGCCTATAAATACCCCCCAGTCACCTCAAGAACACTTGATGTGACTGCTGCTGTTCGACCAGACGCTCCCACCCCATCATCTCTCGATTTCTCGCGATCCTTGTAAGTTCTCGATCTAAACCTTGTACTTCTATAATCTACACTCAATTCTACACCTTTCTATCTTTTAAAACTCAACTTTCAACCGTGAAACCTACTGATTTGAGGTGTTCAAAGATGATGTCATCAATAGTTCATATGAACTTCAAAGTATGACCTCATTTTACCATGAACGACTCAGATCTGAGTAATTTCCACATGTTTTTATAACAAACTCACTTAGAGTATTATGTATCTAATCAAGGTGATGTGTGACTCCGGGATTAGACATGGAAAAACCGTCAAGGGCGGCCAGATCTGATGGAACGGGGTGGTCCCCGGCCGATAGAACGGGCCGAACTCGATGGAATTTCAGTAGTTTAACACGACGACACATCGTCTCAGTCAATTCACCGGTATCCTTTCCAGAAACAATTGAGTGTGACGTAATCAGAAAATTGAATGAGTTGCCGTCCAATCGGACTGCTGTCCGATCAAATGGCAAACCAACTTCATACCAGCCGATCGGACAACATGTCAGCCGATCGGACAACATGTCAGCCGATCAGACAACATGTCAGCCGATCGGACAACATGTCAACCGATCGGATAACATGCCAACCGATGGGTCAACATGTTAACCGATCGGACAACATGTCAACCGATCGGATGACATGCCAACCGACCAACCGAACCAGCTCATCTGACCGGATAGCCATCCGATCGGATTACCACTAGCCCTGTTATTCAACTTTTCACCGCACCTCGCTTACGCTACCACTCCGTGTTCATACTAAATCAGGCGCACTCTAAATTAATCCAACCAAGTTGAGTTCTTGCTGAATACGCACTGTGAGTATACTTGAACCCTTTTTGCTTTTGCACTTTTGGGTGTAACATACGTTACTATCAAATCGAATTATATCAAATGCTTAAACTACTTATCACTTGCGAATGACTTACGTGCATAGTTATACGTGATGCTAGTTACATATGTGCTAGGACTTATACTCGCGACATCCCACCATGACTAGTATAGTACTATTGCGCCCGACGGGGTCTAGTTTGCCATCGCGTATTCGAGCATCGAGGACTTAACTGGTAGTATAGGTTTTGTGAGTATGTATGTCGTGTATCTCGTTTATGTATGTAGGAGATTCGCAGCACTTTTAAATCCATTATGCTATTACATATCAAACCTGTATACTCGCCAATACTTTTGTATTAACTTATTTTAACGTATGTTGCAGGTTTAGACGCAGACTACATCAAATCAAGCTAGGAAGTCTAGAAACTTAACAAAAATCTAGGTTGTCGGATTTGTATTGTTCGAGAGAACACAAAATCTGTGATAACTTGTGTGGCTGTAATTGTTTATTAGTATGGGATAATGAACGCATTAAATATTGTCACTAATAGTTGTTAAGGATTCTCCTGAGCAATCTGATTCGCCTAGTGCCGCGCCCCGATGATTCCGCCATCGGTTGGGGTGTGACAGATTGGTATCAGAGCCATAACTATAGGGAATTAGGCCAGACTCGACCTAGTCTGGGTCGATGTCTTAGAAATGACCTAGTCTATAGTCTAAGTACCAACGGGCCGACTCGTGCGAACTTAGTAGGAGTTGCACGGGCCTACTTGATACTCTCATTCGAAGTCGCTAAAACTACTACTTCGCGTGAACACCGCATACTACAATTTCATGCGAAGAGCCTTTCCTAAGGCCTGAATATTACTAAGCCTTTCCTAAGGCCAACACAATACACATGTTTTCGAAAATACTCGCATAACGAAACCGAGTGATCCAGTCGAGACCAGGTGTGAAAACCAAGAACTCTCGATGAGATCGCTCACTCAGCGCAATTTTCTAGCACGAGAACCTTTCATCGAGTTAGGAGTGACATCCACATCTCGACGAAAGACTCCATTTCAAAATCTAGTGGAACTCACGAATTTATTCGAAGAGCATAACCACAATTAGGAACGAAGTTGTTAAGTCAGGGGTGAAACCCTTACCTTAATAAGCCGTTCCACTCTCTATAAAATGGTTTTCAAAAAGCTCTCACCAAGGACTCGACTATCACGATAACTCGAGCCACGCGATGACTAGGAGGATGAATTCCATGAGCTGCATCCCAGTGGAAGCATAAGCCTTCTAGGGCAACGTGCGTGCACGAACTTGTCGGGTGTAGTTGGGTTACCTTGGGCAGTCGACGCCTAAACACCTGAGGCACTCTATCTACTCGCCGATTTTACGCTATATGGAATCTATTTACGCTTATGTGTTTACAATTTAAACTTTACGCTTTATCGATTTATCGATTTTTTGCTCCTTGTTTTACAAAACGCACAACTCGCGCAGCCATCGCAATCTAAAACGAAAAAACCAAATGTTCGCAACGAAACTAATGCATAATCTCTCGCCTTCGCCCTTGCTTTCTCACCTCAATGCGTCCTCGCATATTCTAAATCGACATGTATGTGTATGATTACAAATTACATTTATATAGATATATATATATATATATATATATATATATATATATATATATATATATATGTACACGTATAAACAAACAAGTCATTGTGTGAGAACTTAGGGATTTCGTGTCTCCTATGTGGCTCCTATGTGATTTCGCATTACTATTATATTATCACATCAAGTTTTGAACGCGCTCAATCGCATCGCAAAACTAAAAAAAAATTCATTATGATCGAATCTCACTCCAAGCCTCTTTCTGTCTAGATGCCTTCCAACAACTCTACTTCGAGAATGTCAGCAAATAGACGAGCCAAACGAAGGGACGAAAAGAGGATTGCTTCACTTGTGACCAGGGAAGTGGTCAAATTCATTCCTCAGATTGTCACACAAATGCACTCTCTTGTCAACTCTCAAACTTCGGAAGGCGTTAAGACAAAAGAGCCGCAATCTACTTTTCTCTACAAACACTTCAAAACCTGTGACCCGATGGTCTTCACGGGTGAAGGAGGTGTTTCTCAACTACTCCAATGGTTCAATGCTATCGAGACTACCCTTCGTCAGAGTGGGTGTCCCGAACATTTCCAAACTACTTGCGCGACTGGAGTATTTCAATCGCGAGCACTCGACTGGTGGACCGTTGAACGCAACAAACGTGGGATTCACGCAGCCTATACTCTCTCCTGGAATGAGTTGAAAGAGCTCATGAAGGAAGAGTACTGCCCTCCCCACGAAGTCCAGAAGTTGGAAAGCGAATTTTGGGAAATCAAGCAAGTCAAAGGTGACAATGCTGGCTACACCGCAAGGTTCAAATAGCTTAGCATAATCTGCCCAAGTCAAGTCAACACTCCAAAAGAAGCCATCGTGAAGTACATTCATGGCTTGCCTGAATGTGTGGGCGATTTTGTCGACGCTGCAAGACCTACTACCATCGAAGAAGCCTACCGCTTAGCCTCAGAAATCAACAACAAACGACTCATGGAAGGGGTTTTCTCCAAGAATCCTATCAAGCAAACTTATCAAGCAATCGTCATTAATTCTTCAGACGATCCCGTCGACGATTCTTCTGACGAGTCTGCCGATGATTCTTCTGACGAATCTATCAACGATTCTTCTGACGAAGCTGCTGACGGTTCTTCCGACGACTCGGCCGAAGATTCTGCAAGCGAGTCCTCCGACGAATCATCCAACGACGACACCTCTTCGAAAGACACCGACAAACCCAGCCGCAAACTAAAGATTTCAAGCCCGAACTCAACAATAACCGAACTGCTGCAATCGAAACCTCTTCAAGCAATTCCAGTGTTTCCAAAACGAGCTTACACTGGAGCTCATCCCCAGTGTTACTTATGTACCTACCATCACCAGGTTGGAGCTGACTGTCGCTATGCACTAACTGCAACCGCTATGGTCACTTCACTCGCAACTGCCACACCGGATCAAGAACTTAAGTACAACAACCGCAGCTCCAGCAAAAGTCTTCAACATCAGACAGACGTAGGATAATATTGTAACAAAACAATTTTCAACGTAATTTCATGTGTGGAACTATCTCTACTAATTGATGTTGTCGCTATGCGCAACGTTGATTCTCACTCTCTCTCGCATTCGCACTTAGTCTAGAATCACACACATACTATATATATCACGATATAATGTGTTTTACCCTCACTACACTCTTAGGATGAGGTACGATAAACGTGCAAGGAACGAGTAGTCACGGGTGCACACGAGATTATTTTGGTAAGTGCACGGATATCGTAGTGAATTCTAATAGTGCCATAACGTTAAAAGCATGGTCGAGCATGGTGGATATGCCGTTGGTACTTCCTATATATAAGCGTCTTGACCATGTCGACAAAGGGTGACACCTATTCACGAGATGTAAGTAGTAGGGGTCAAGCAAGGTGTGCTTTATCATACTCGAAGTTTCGTGAAGAAAGTGCCATGTGGAGTTGAACGTTACTAGACCTATTATACTATTGTGATTATTTTCAACACACTGCAAGGCGTAATAACTAAATCGCATCATCGCAAGACTTGTCGTAAGTTTGCAAACGCAGTGCAATCGCCTCATCGATGGACTCTGGAGAGTCTACCACGCAGGGAAATTACATCAACGCAAGACTGGTCGTAAGTCTATATCGCCACTCAAAGCGTGTCATCGCAAGACTTTTCGTAAGACAACATGCCCGCAACCGCATTATCGCTAAAATCTATCTCCTAATCACTATCGCTTAATTTGTGTATCTCGCAATCTCTATCGCTATCACCATCGCTATCGCCTACCGTTATCTGTGATATTTGTGTTAAGTTAGCACACATGACCTCGCTTCACGAGATGAAGCTCATAGGGTTAAAGCAAGGTGTTTTAGCCATATCAACAGACATTTGTGGGAAAAAGCCATGTGGGGTCTAATGTTAGTAAATTTGTGGTGTTGATCAATCCAATCGAATCACATAAATCACGCGTATCTCCATCACTCGCAACGCAACAACCGTCGCTTATCGTTCGTCGGTTGTCGCTACCGCTCACCGCTTATCGCAAAATTCGTTTATCGCTACCTGTGTACATGAGCACACCTGACATCGATTCATGAAACAGATCTGGAATGGTTGGAACAAGGTAAATACATCGCTGGTACTTCCTATATGTATAAGTGATTCAGCCATACTAGCAAACTTTCATGGGCAGATGCCATGTGGGGCTTAACGTTGATTAAATTGTAAAGTTATGAAGGCTAAATCGAATCGCATTACTCGCTTATCGTGTATCGTCTATCGTCTATCGCTTATTCGCTTTTCGTGTACCGCTTATCGCTCATCGCTCATCGTTTGTTGTTCATCGCAGTCTGTGTGGTATTAGTATGCATGAAATCGCTTCACGGGACAAAACTAACCTGGTCGAACGTGGTGTTACGCCATGTTAGCAAACTCTCGTGGAAACGTGCCATGTGGGTTTAATGTGGAATCTAATCGAAATCGCGCTATTCGCTTATCGCTCGACGCCTATCCAAACACGACACATCAATCTTTCGTGTCACCAGGCTACTCGCGCACGCTGTTATAGCTACGTTCGTAATTCAACTCGCATGTTTAACCTATTCGATTCTATATTCAACTCGGTCCGACTTCCTATCGATTGGACTGTGGTAGCACAATTCTATCTGTGTCATATCGCCACACATGACACCGCCTCACGAAACGGAAGTAATATGGGAGAAACATGGTGGATACGCCACTGGTACTTCCTATATATAAGTATTTTAACCATATTAACAAACTTTCATGAGAAAGTGCCAAGTGGGGCTCGATGTTAATTAACTTTTCAAACTGTTAAAAACTGATTTTTTTTATATATAAAATTTTTATTAAAACCATTGGACAAGTGAAATTTCCTCACGATGTGGAGGTAACATCGAATCAGCTTAACTTCATGCCCAAGGGAAGTCTCATAAGTCCAGTCTTCTTTAAAAACTTTTACAACAACAAAACGAAATCCTTCTTAAGACATTGGTTCGACATCGAGTTCAGCTTGAACCCATGTCATAGGAGAGTTTCCGTAACCCAAGTTTTCATTTTCGAATTCCTTAAAATGTTTAAAACCTAAACTTTCTTGCAACGTTGGTTAACATCGACTCAGTTGACCCTACGTTATAAGAAAAAAAAATTCAAGATTTCCTTCCAAATTTCTTTTAAATATCTAAAAACGGACGTTTCTTGCAACGTTGGTTAACAATCGACTCAGTTAACCCTACGTTATGAGAAACCTTTCAAGTTCCTTAAAATTTCAATCGCTTCGAACTAACAAATTCTTCGCGACTCGAGGTACTTTTGAAACGCCAACTCGTGGGATGCTCCTTTTGTCATTACGTCGCTTCTCGCTATCGCGGTCGATCTCTCTTACTCGAAACGCTATCGCTTGTCAACTCTCGGTCAAATAACTCGCTGTATCGCTACCTATACAGGATCAACTCTCAAAAGTCTACCTGTTGGATTAATTTCAGGACGAAATTTCCTAAAGCAGGGGAGACTATAAGAACCCGCACTTTCGTGCATTGTTACTACTCGCTACACTCGTTACGCCTAGCACCAGAGATTCAGATCATAATGTAACTATATCGCATACATCGCTATTCGAAGGATAATCGCATATTTTCGCAATACATTATCGCTACATCACATCGCAAACACTAACACTCACGATGACATTGAGTGAGGACCTATTCTACCCTCCTCGATGGCCGTGATGTGTCGAAACACAATAAACTAATGCTAACAAAGACTCTCGGGTGAGTGCTATAGCTCCAGCCGTCATGACGACGATGTCAATACGAGCAGGTAGTACCCCGTCAGTCATTGTGGCACAACGCATATACTAACGCTCACGATGACGTCGAGAGAGGACCTACTCTACCCTCCGCGATGGCCGTGACACGTCATAACACAACGCACACTCGAAACGAACACTTAGAAATGTGAATACGTACATACGACCTTTTTTGTGATTAATTATAATAAATACATACATACCTATACGGAACAGTGTAACAAAATCATTGCAACGCTCATTGGAACGATAAAACTCTACACCCGAACGGGGTGTCTGTCCGACCGGATGGTCCTGTCCGACCGGATGGCCCTGTCCGATCGGATGACCCCTGTTCGACCGGATGACCCCTGTTCGACCGGATGGTCCTATCCGACCGGATCACCTCCCCTCTCCTCTCCTCCTCTTTGCCTGTAAATACCCCCCAGTCACCTCAAGAACACTTGATGTAACTGCTGCTGTTCGACTAGACGCTCCCACCCCTTCATCTCTCGATTTCTCGCGATCCTTGTAAGTTCTCGATCTAAACCTTGTACTTCTATAATCTACTCTCAATTCTACACCTTTCTATCTTTTAAAACTCAACTTTCAACCGTGAAACCTACTGATTTTAGGTGTTCAAAGATGATGTCATCAATAGTTCATATGAACTTCAAAGTATGACCTCATTTTACCATGAACGACTCAGATCTGAGTAATTTCCACATGTTTTTATAACAAACTCACTTATAGTATTATCTATCTAATCAAGGTGATGTGTGACTCCGGGATTAGATATGGAAAAACCGTCAAGGGCGGCCAGATCTGATGGAACGGGGTGGTCCCCGGCTGATAGAACGGGCCGAACTCGATGGAATTTCAGTAGTTTAACCCGACGACACATCGTCTCAGTCAATTCACCAGTATCCTTTCCAGAAACAATTGAGTGTGACGTAATCAGAAAATTGAACGAGTTGCCATCCAATCGGACTGCTGTCCGATCGAACGGAAAACCAACTTCAAACCAGCCGATCGGACAACATGTCATCCGATCGGACAACATGTCAGCCGATCGGACAACATGTCAGCCTATCGGACAACCTGTCAGCCGATCGGATAACATGCTAACCGATCGGTCAACATGTTAACCGATCGGACAACATGTCAACCGATCGGATGACATGCCAACCGACCAACCGAACCAGCTCATCCGACCGGATAGCCATCCGATCGGATTACCACTAGCCCTATTATTCAACTTTTCACTGTACCTCGCTTACGCTACCACTCCGTGTTCATACTAAATCAGGCGCACTCTAAATTAATCCAACCAAGTTGAGTTCTTGCTGAATACGCACTGTGAGTATACTTGAACCCTTTTTGCTTTTGCACTTTTGGGTGTAACATACGTTGCTATCAAATCGAATTATATCAAATGCTGAAACTACTTATCACTTGTGAATGACTTACGTGCATAGTTATACGTGATGCTAGTTACATTTGTGCTAGGACTTATACTCGCAACGTCCCACCATGACTAGTATAGTACTATTGAGCCCGACGGGGTCTAGTTTACCATCGCGTATTCGAGCATCGAGGACTTAGTTGGTAGTATCGGTTTTGTGAGTATGTATGTCGTGTATCTCGTTTATGTATGTAGGAGATTCGCAGCACTTTTAAATCCATTATGCTATTACATATCAAACCTGTATACTCCCCAATACTTTTGTATTGACTTATTTTAAAGTATCTTGCAGGTTTAGACGCAGACTACATCAAATCAAGCTAGGAAGTCTAGAAACTTAACAAAAATCTAGGTTGTCGGATTTGTATTGTTCGAGAGAACACAAAATCTGTGATAACTTGTGTGGCTGTAATTGTTTATTAGTATGGGATAATGAACGCATTAAATATTGTCGCTAATAGTTGTTATGGATTCTCCTGAGCAATTTGATTCGCCTAGTGCCGCGCCCTGATGATTCTGCCATCGGTTGGGGTGTGACAAGGTGTGAGGAAAATGGAATGACAGCTTGGGTATTTATAGATTTCGGAGAACCGTTAGGATCGTTTCTCGCATTTCGTGCCTTGATCTTGACCCTCCATGTGGGCACATGGATTTCAAAACCATGAGAATACTTAAAACCCTTTAAATTACAGCCCATAGAGTGCAAAACCTTGGGTTAAAACCATCAAAACCTCAAAAATGGACCAAGTTCAATGTATGTGCCAGAAATTTCAAAAATGGTCGCTGTACTTGTAAAACTTGATTTTTTTGACACTTTAAAGCCCCGTTAACCCCATTTCAAGGCTCCAAAATAAAGTTAAAATATAGGGAACTTGAAATGTGTTAAAAAATATCTCGGATGTCGGTTCGTTTGGTCGTATGGTTGCGTTGTTCGGTTAATTACGACGAAAATCTTAACGAACGCAAAAACAATCCAAAATACGCGACGAGTGGAATTTTATCATGTCAATCACTAAAATAAAATATTTTAATGATTACATAAATTTTTGGATGTCTGGATATATTCAGAACGTAAGATATGCGCTAAAATGCAAGCTTATGCACTTTTTGACGCTTTTAGTCCCTATTGATCAATAAAGTTTATTTTTGCGCACCAAAACACCTCAAAGCCTATTTCTAAGCTATGTAAAGTATATTTAGGGCATGTTTAACTTATGATTAAGTTCCAGAACGTTCGTTACTATACAAATTGGTATAGTTTCGCAGTTTGACGCAAATAGTCCCTGCGATCGACAAACTTGATTTCGACACACCAAACCATTCAAAACTTATTTCTAAGTTATGTAAAGGTTATTTAAGGTATCTTAAGCCTATATCAAGGTTCCATAGTGTTTGTTTCATTAAACTGGTGAAGGGGTAAGGTCCCAAAAACCTCATAATAAGTACTTGGGACCATACCACAACCTCGTTCTTCAGCCCTTTTTACCTTGCGCGGCCGGGGCACTGGTTTTACAAAAGAAAGGCTTAAGAGACAGATAGCAGACAACACTTGCGTGCCAAAAGGAAGTCATAAATCCTTGCGCTTTCATAAAGGATGAAAATCCTAAGTCAAGCACTTCCGCTTAATAATATCCCGACTTGGATATTATTTACTTAATTGAAACCACACGATAAAGAGTCACACCAGATTACAACAGTAATCAATCGTGCACCACTGAGACGGTTATAACCGTCTGGACACGTGTCATCACCTCAGGCATCCCTGAAATCACAATGATAGCATGTAATTGGAGAGAAACCTCCACTTGATCACTTTCCACATGGCAAACCCCCAGCCATAGATCTAAACAGCGATTCGTGTGCACTCACGTCGGATCGAGAAACTTAATGGAAGGAAATGTAACCGCTTACGGGGTTAGCATCTTCCGTCAACATTTCACCAACGAGTTTTCCCGCCCAAAAACTCTCGGCCATAAATATGAGAACAATTCAGGTATGAAATTCAAGTTACACACACTTCGTCAATACCTCTTATTCTTCATAAACATATACTTATTCTCACGCCGAAGTCGGGCCAAGGAGAGAACTCCTTTCTCCCCTTGACGAGGATAACGGTGCTTTGTTTTGCAGAGTTTATTGGAGAAGGAAATCAGTGGCAATCGAATCAAACGAGAAAGAACAACCCTTTTTTATGCAGATCCAAACCCCCTAGATAATTTTATTCCGATCAATCATCTACTGTTTCTTCATTGGAGCCCACCGATTTCTCTGTCTCATCCAAATTTTCTCTCGTTTTTTGATTTACCCTGTTGAATCCATTTGTGCATGGAAGAAACGTCGTCTCATCGGCAAACCGGCCCTCGGCCGAATGTCGGAAACAACTTTCAAGTTGAAGGAATTCCAGAGGATGCCTCGGATGACAACGAGGTTCAATCCAATCGAGTGACTGAACCTGTCACTCCAGGAGTGCTACCAGAGAACCATGTGCACTCAATTTTACCCCCAGGAGAAACTCCAATTTCCTGGTACGTCATGTCTCAAGGGGCACTAAATGCAGTATACACACAACTGTGTGCACAGATTGCTCCCTTAACTCAATCACGGAGACCAGGATCTCGTGCTAACGCTTCTAAACGTGAGGATCCATCTTACGAAAACACAGAAGTTTACTCTAAATCTACATCAAGATATGAGTACACCTAATCAGGAAGTCATCAGAGAGAATATCGAGATGAATCACACCCTCACCGAAGACAATCAGTTCACACTAGGTTAGGTCCTCAACGGAACACTCACACCGATGAATCTGATCCAACTTACCGTATGGGTGAAAGTACCAGCGTGTTTAACCGATTGCAACCCAATTACAACAAGTGCAGACCTCGTGCGGTTTACAACCCTGAGGCTGAGCACAATTACAATTTGATTTACCGCCCTGCGGAAGCAGCGGTAAATTCAAAATTCATCATGGAAATAGCTTTGGCTCCGCTTGAGAAAGCTAAACTACCATCCAACGTGGGTAAATTTAATGGGTTGAAGGACCCCGATGATCACTTGAGGGTTTTTACAAGCGCAAGTCTAGTAGGTGGCTGGACTCTACCATTATGGTGCCATCTTTTCGTACAGACCCTTACTGGCGCTGCAAGAATCTGGTTCGATAACTTACCCATTGGAAACATCACATCATGGAAAGACCTGCGTAAGAAATTTCTGACTTATTTCAGTCAACAGCGACGATCTATCCGAGACACATCAGATGTGATGAACATTTGGCGTCATGACGACGAAAGTCTGGAGGACTTTATCACCCGATACAATAAAGAAGTGCTGGAGATCGGGGGAGTCCACGAGCAACTGATCCGCGTACAGTTCAAATACGCGGTCAGATGCGATGATATGATCAAAGTCCTGTCTGGGACGGAAGGCCTCCCAAAGAGTTGGGAGAAAGTGATGGCAGCCGCTAAGGTTTATGCACAAACAGAAAAGAACCTTACCACTAATAGGCCGCCGCCACCACACAACAGACCCTCCGACTTAGGTTCAAATGGTGGAAGGAAATTCAAAAAGGGATCGCGCGACTCTGGCTCGGGAAACCATTCATCTGAATATGCTCGGTCAACGATCAATAAACTTGCCGCGCAGAGGGAACTCAAACAGGAGAACAGGGAGAGGCAATGGACTCCCTTAACTAAAACCCATGCGGAAGTTTTGAGCACTGAAGATTATCAGTTCAAACCACCAATCCACATGAAAAACAAGCGTGGACAAGACCCAGCCCAATATTGCGAATATCACAAAGACAGTGGTCATACCACTAACAACTGCATTTCCCTGCACACAGAGATTGAGAAAGCCCTGAAAAGCGGCGAACTCACACATCTGCTACAAAACGTACGCAAGGAAATAAAGCAGATAACTCGAGGCGAGGAAGGCCCGAGCAAAAGGGCGAAAAACTAAGAAGAAACTCTATGGTCTCCGCGCAGAAAGACACGATCTATTAAGACAAGGCGGAAGAGTAGAGTAAGTTAAGTCTCATATATTTATTAAAAAACTTTGTAATGGCCCCTGTGCCCTATCCAGAAATAAACAACAAAGTTTCTATTATTCGTGTGTTTTTCTTACAAAGTGCATGCAATTTCTTTTAGTAAGCGCAAAAGCATTATGGTAACTACAAAACAAAGCCTCATGAACGGTCAGTGATTACGTCACAAACGACCATAAGTTCACACATGAAGCTTTATACCAACTTCATTCGCCTTACTCAATAAAAGTAATTGTATTCATGCAAAATATTGTACACTAAAAAACACGGCATACTATTCTCGGCGTACAAATACGCATTAAAAACTATCAAACACGGCAGTGTTTTAGTTACTTGCGCAACAGCACACCAACAAAGAAAGGGATATACATCCCAAATATTACAGAAAATTGTTCAATACAATTTCAAAGGAAACTACACTAAATCTTCACCTTCATCCGGAAAGATTTCTTTTAGTTGTGCCACGTGATCATCAGATTGCAGCGCAACATTTATAAGATCCATAACGGGAAGCTACAGGTTGTTGAATTCTGTCTTCAAAGCTGTAAGCTCAGCACCAGTGTTAACGCCGTAAGTTGCGGACCTACTAGTGTCCCAATCAACCTTCAAAGCGCTATTCACATGCTGAGAACACTCAGCGTATCCTTGGGCATACCCGTCCTTTCGTGCAGCAACAACTAAACGCGCAACGGTTTTATTCAATTCTTCAGAATTCAACACTGATTCGGCAACCTATGAAAATAAGAAAAGGGTAAATAACAAGAAGACACAGAAACATTCCCGCAACAAAAAATAAGAGGCAACTTACACAGGCAATTCCACGATCTTTCAACCACGCCATATCACTCTTTAAAGGATCAAGCTCGCTTTCCTCTGTGGCCCGCGCCGTTTCTGAATTTTCCAATTTTTCTTCGGTTTCAGTCAAACGGCGAGAAGTTTCAGCCTTTTTAGAATGCGCAAATTCCAGATCCTTTTTAAGTTGTTCCTGGTCAGAAAGCAAAGCAGTAAGTTCCTCTAACTCTCTATCTCTAAGAGCAAGAGTGGCGCAAGCTTGTACCTCTCGTTGCTCACTGCGCTCCCTATGAGAAAGCACTTCTTCTAGCGCAGCTTCTACATCAGCTTTCTCCTTTTTTAACTTTTCTACCTCCGCATCATGTTTCTTCAATTTTTCAATCTCAGCCTTGAGATTATGGATGACATTTCGAAGATTTACCTTCTCAGCATTATCTTTTTCGCAAATTCTCTTCCAGTTTTTGCGTTCTTCGGAAAGGAGGGCAGCTTCGGCTTTCGCCTTCCTCTTCCAACCTGCAACAGACCACTCTTCAGTCTTACGATCAGCCTCAAACTTGGCTTGATCGGCTTCCAATTTAGCTTTCAACTGGGCAACCCGGTTTTCATCCACATCAAATTTCTTCTTCGACACCTGAAAAGCATCCCACTCCTTGTGCATGCTGTGCCATTCGCGCACAATACGATGAGTGGTCGATGCATGAGAAGCAGTTTCCTCAAGATAAGCATGATAAGTTTGCTCTTAAGACCGGCTTTCTTGAAACTTGATCTCCCCAGGCGGAAATATCCCCTGCAACCAATCTTGGCACACGCGCCAGTCCGAGAAAGTATCACTAGACTGGGGGGGACTTGAAGGGGTAAGGTCCCAAAAACCTCATAATAAGTACTTGGGACCATACCACAACCTCGTCCTTCAGCCCTTTTTACCTTGCGCGGCCGGGGCACTGGTTTTTCAAAAGAAAGGCTTAAGAGACAGATAGCAGACAACACTTGCGCGCCAAAAGGAAGTCATAAATCCTTGCGCTTTCATAAAGGATGAAAATCCTAAGTCAAGCACTTCCGCTTAATAATATCCAGACTTGGATATTATTTACTTAATTGAAACCACACGATAAAGAGTCACACCAGATTACAGCAGTAATCAATCGTACACCACTGAGACGGTTATAACCGTCTGGACACGTGTCATCACCTCAGGCATCCCTGAAATCACAATGATAGCATGTAATTGGAGAGAAACCTCCACTTGATCACTTTCCATGTGGCAAACCCCCAGCTATAGATCTAAACAGCGATCCGTGTGCACTCACGTCGGATCGAGAAACTTAACAGAAGGAAATGTAACCGCTTACGGGGTTAGCATCTTCCGTTAACATTTCACCAACGAGTTTTCCCGCCCAAAAACTCTCGGCTATAAATATGAGAACAATTCAGGTATGAAATTCAAGTTACACACACTTCGTCAATACCTCTTATTCTTCAAAAACACATACTTATTCTCACGCCGGAGTCAGGTCAAGGAGAGAACTCCTTTCTCCCCTTGACGAGGCTAACGGTGCTTTGTTTTGCAGAGTTTATTGGAGAAGGAAATCAGTGGCAATCGAATCAAACAAGAGAGAACAACCCATTTTTATGCAGATCCAAACCCCCTAGATAATTCGATTATGGTCAATTATCTAGTGTTTCTTCAACTTGTTATATTTACGCATCAGATCGCGTATAACCTTCCAGAAAGCGATTTAAAGCTCGAAATTGAACATGAATTGATATGTGCACATGATACACATATTTATACAAATCCCAAGTATGAAAACACAATATTTCATTGATTTGGTATTTGTTTGATGGTCGCGGAGGCACAGGTGTCACAGTCTCCCATACTTTAGAAAATTCCGTCCTGAAATTTATTCGTAGGAGCCTGCCTATGACTTTGTGTTAAATAACCATCAAAGATAAGGCATAATTTTGTCATTTTGTAAGTCCCGTAAACTGGATCTTTCAATGATATCAAACAACCCAATTGATTGTGCGGAATCCAATCAATGGGTGATTCAAGAAATCAAAACGAAAGGAACAAGAATCACCGAAATAACCTTTAAACTTGCACACGATTCTATTACTATTAATTAGCAAAATCGTCTGGTACAAGCTCACAACCAATCGCCTCTCTCTCTAACTCTAGAGGAATTTTGTAACTATGAAGTTCCAACCTAAAAACAAGTTAGAAACTTGTTTTTATACTTACTGTTGGGATTGAACCCTATCAGAGGAACAGATAATGTAAAGCCAAAACTGGATCAAAGCAGTGGATCCAGAATAAGCAGACGTTTACAGTTGGTTCATGCAAATCTCTCCCCTTGAAAGTGGTTTCATATCTGCTGACCTCCTATCTGCTGATCATATTAAGTGCTGACCTACAACTGCTGCTTCATATCTACTGACCAATGTCAAAGACTGATGGAAGACCAAAGCTCTGTTGACTCAATCTACTGCCTTGGGTCAAGTACTGCTGATCCGGACAAGCACTGCTGGGTTCACAGCAGTGGAAGGATGCAGCAGAAGTTTAAGTGTCTTTTATGTAATGTAATGTAATAGCAGTAGTTTAGTACATCAGTGTTTATAGATCAGTAGTTAGAGTTTGTTAGGAGGTTAGATGTCACTTTCATGGTGACGTCAGCTAAGATGCTCAGTGGTTTGCAAGTGCCTATAAATAGTTCAGTACTTTGTACTGTTCTATTAGCTCTTTCACCACACCGTCTTCTTTGCACGAACAAACTACTGAGCTCTGGCTGAGGGGGAGTTTGCATTCTTACATCAATCATTGTAATCGTTGTTGAAACAAATTCAATCATTCGGTTCTTTGTGAAAAGATGTTTGATTAAAAGTATTACTCCTGTTTGATTGTATGCAAAGTTTGTTTTCATCTTATTTCCGCTGCACATCTCTTTCATCTTCATCTTAATCTCAAACAAAAATACAATCAAAAAGAAACTCAGATCCAACAATTGGTATCAGAGCTTGGACAGTCAAATTTGATTTAATAATCATTTTGACGTAAATAGTTCAGCTCATAACAGTTGATACTGATCGTTTGTTCGTCCGTTGAAAAACAGAGCAAGGATTAATCACCATTAAAGTTGATTTCTCAGTGTCTGTAAAACAACAAGAATGACGTCACAATCTCAGGATGATAAAAACAACATCGGCTCACTTTTTAAACCACCTATGCTAAAAAGAAATGAGTACAACATCTGGCAGAGGAGGATGGGTCACATCCTCGCTCAACAAAGCACGGGTTGTTGGAGGTCTGTCACCTTTGGTCCTCATGTTCCTTCAGTGCCAAGCGCTGAAGATGCTAAAAAGTTCGTTCCAAAACCAGTTGAAAATTACACCGAAACCGATTTTCAAAAGATCGAACTAGATGCTAAAGCGTTTAGCATCATAGCATCAGCGCTGCCCAATGAAATTTATGCTGGACTGTTACACTGTAACAGTGCCAAAGAGTTATGGGACGCACTTAAGGAACAGTTTGGAGGTACTGAAGAAGTCATAGAAAACAATAGGGAAATCCTGAACCAACAGTATGAAACATTTTGTCATGTTAGAGGTGAATCACTGACTCAACAATTTGAGCGGTTTAGTTGTCTCATCAGTGAACTGAGGCTTGTTAATACTACCTTTACAAACTCGACTCAAAACAGCAGGTTCCTCAGGTCACTGCCCGAAAAATGGGACACTATAGCCTTTGTCACCAGAAATTCACCTGAGTTCAAGGATCTGACCTTGACCCAACTCCATGGTCGACTCCTGACCTACGAAAGGGAGTTGAACCAGAAAAGGAAGTTACAAGAGTCAGGAAAAGCCGTTGATGATTACACATTCGGTAATACTGCTCTTCTGGGTCAAGAAGAATCTAGGAGCAGTGGTAAGGACCAGGGTTATGATCACTTCATTGACATAACTGCTGGTGCAAATTTTAACAACCCTGATCCTCACTCTGCAAGTTATGCATTCACTGCAAACGAAAACCAGATGTCAGATAATTTAAGCTTTGAACTAAATGATTTGCAACATTTTGATCCCACTGATTTAGAGGAAATGGACATCCTGCACCAACTGGCTTTGCTAAGTGTTAGAACTAGCAAGTTCTACAAAAGAACAGGGAGAAAATTCCCAGGTTTGCATGGGAATCTTAGGGTTGGGTTGGATAAATCGAAAATCAAGTGCTACAAGTGTAATAGGTTGGGACATTTCGCTAGGGAATGTAGGAGTCAAAATACTGGTCCCATAATTACTCATCCTAGCTCAAATCCTAGACCTCAAAACCAAAACACTGTGCACTATGCCCAATATGCCCCAGCAGCTCAAGTGAACACTGCTCACTATGATGCTGCCCCTGTGCCAGTACATTATGTCCAAACTACTGTTCCACAAATCCAATATGTTCAAACCCCTGTTCCACAGGTACAAGTGCAACCTGTTGCACCTCAAACCACTGCTCCAGCAGCAGCACAACCAGATCAACAAAGTTTTTTCACTCAAGGGTTTGTTGACTGGAGCAGTATGCCTGATGATCTTTGTGATGAAAATTTTGCACTCTATGCTTCTAATGATTCTTCACATGATGAGTTTTGTTTGATGGCACTAGAGTTAATACAGGAGGGGGTTGAAGCTGAGGAGGAACAGCAGTGCTTTGAAACAGTGGAAGAGGTGATTGAAGCAGTGGTTACTGCTGTGGCTGGTGAAGTACTGTTGGAAGAAAGTTCAGGTACTCTGATTGAACCAATGACAGATCCATGGTCCATAGAGGACAAAGAAGAAGAGAAAGAAGAAAAGGCTGGTGAAAAGAAGGTAAGAGCTGATGATGATGAAGATCATCAATGTGATTGTGCAATGATGGCAGCTGCCAAGGTATCTCCTCGAGTTCTTGAAAAACTGTGTTCAGACAATTGCATAATTGCTTTTGCTAACATCAAAGAGGTGAATGAAAACCTTCGGGATAAAGTCTTAACTGATGAGGTCAAATTTGAAAGTTCTTTAAAAGAACTTAAAAACAAACTGACTGAAAAAGAAAAAGAAATCAGCTGTCTAAAAGAAGAGCAAAGCATCACCAAAACCCAACTTCAAACTATGGTAGAAAAATACCAAAGTTGCAAAAAGGAGTTGGAATCCACCCAGATTACTTGTGAAAGATGGGTGGAATCCTGCAGAGGATATGAGGTGATGCTTGCTAAACAGATTGAAAGTAATGTGAAATTTGGGATTGGGTATAGAAAATATGATGATGAACACATTGCTTGTGAAAAATCTGTTCAAAACACTGATGTAACCACTGAGTTCATCCCTACAAACAAGAATGGCCAAGAAGTGAAAATCACTGACAAACTTGGTAACAAAATCACACTTGACAGAACAAGGAGTTCCTCAACTTTTGAAGAACTTGAAAAATATCAGTTTAAACCTACCTGGTCTGACGAGTGTGATATTCTTGAAAATTTCAAGCCAATGGACTTTACATCAACTGATGGTGTTAAAGCTCCAAAAGCTAAAGTCATACCTCTCAAAGATATCCCAGCAGTGGTTAAAACCTCTGCTGCAAAGGAATCTGAAAAGAGAAAGAAGAAAGAAAAAATTGATAACTTGTTTTGTGAATTCTGTGAGAAAAGGAATCATCTAACAAAAGACTGTTTCCACTTAAAAGCTTATGATCTAAACAAAACAAGTGTCATTGTTTCAGCAGAAAGCTGCATTGTCTGTGGGAAAACAAACCACAAAACTCAAGAATGTGTGTACCTCAAAAACTTTGATGTGAAAAAGAATGAGTACATGGCTAAAACATCCTTGAGTCCACCATCATCCTCATCATCTGTCAAATTCACCAAGAAACAACCACTGTTTGTGCCAGTTCAAACAGCTGTTACAAAACAGCTGAACCAAACATCTGTCAAAAGAGATGTTCAGGTTACTGATGCACTCCCTGCCAATCAGTTCAGAAAAGGCAGAGAAAAACAGTCTTACCAAAGGATTCCACACGTTTATGAGGCCTACAAAAGGCCCTCTAAACCCAAAGTGAACAGGCATCCTTTTGGTTACCAGCAGATGATTGGTCAGGACCCACAACAGTGGTTAGAGAAACACTGTCCTAAAACAGTTCAAACTCCCGACCTAACCACTATCCATCATCTTGCATCCATCCCAGATACTGTTGAGACCCCATCCAAAGCCTTGTTGGCTTTGGAGACCTTAATGAACTAATCTTTTTACCTCATGTGCAGGGAGCTTCTGCATGCTTTGATAGTCTTTGGTATGTAGACAGTGGAGGCTCCAGGCACATGACAGGATGTAAAGCCCTCCTCAAAGACTTTAAAATCCATGGTGGGGGTGATATATCCTTTGGGAATAATAGTAAAGGGAAAGTTCTGGGGTCTGGTACAGTGCTATCTGGAAATATAAAATTTGAAAATGTCAATCTAATAGACAATCTAAAATTCAACCTTCTGAGTGTGTCCCAAATGAGTGACAAGGGATTTGGGTCATTCTTCACAAAAGACTGTTGTAGGATTGTTGGACCAGAAATGGTCAAAAAGATTGAAGCAATAATCAAATCTGGTCAAACTAAACTTGTTGCTCAAAGAAGTGGCAATGTTTATGTTGTTGACATGTCAAAAGAGTGTCCCAGAGCTGATGCCTGTCTGTTCTCAGCTGCCTCTAACAAAGAGACAGAACTTTGGCACAGAAGGCTGGGACACACAAATCTTAAGACAATCACAGAAATTTCAAAAAATGGTTTGGTGAGAGGCCTACCACAAAAATTGTTTTCATGTCCTGAACATTGCATTTCCTGTTTAAAAGGAAAACAGCATAAAAGTTCTTATAAGTCCATTGAAGAGTCCAAAACAACCCAGTGTCTGCAAATGCTACACATGGATTTGTTTGGCCCAGTTCAAGTCATGAGCCTTAAAAGGAAAAGATATTGTTTGGTTATTGTTGATGACTTTTCTAGGTTCACATGGACTTTCTTTTTGCACTCAAAAGATGAAACTGCAGGCATTTTGCAAGACTTTGTAATACAGGTTGAAAAGCAATTTGACCTTCCAGTAAAAAGCTTCAGGAGTGACAATGGCACAGAATTCAAAAATAGGGAGTTGGATGCCTTCTGTGTGAAGAAAGGGATTGTAAGGCAGTACAGCATCCCAAGAACACCAGAGCAGAATGGGGTAGTGGAAAGAAAGAACAGAACTCTGATTGAGGCTGCCAGAACCATGCTTGCAGATTCAGGTTTGCCTTTAACTTTCTGGGCAGAGGCACTAAACACTGCTTGTATGTTCAGAACAGAGTTTTAATAAACCCCAGGCACAAAAAGACTGCCTATGAAATTCTGTATAAAATTAAACCACTGATCTCATATTTCAAAGTGTTTGGCTGCCCATGCTTTATTTTGAATTTAAAAGATTCCATTTCAAAATTTGCAGCCAAAATTGATTGTGGTTATCATCTGGGATACTCAACCACTGCCAAGGCCTACAAAGTGTTTAATACACGGACCAAGGCAGTGGAGGAGACTTTGAATGTTAAGTTCAATGAACTTTCATCAATGAAAATCCCAGCAAATCCTGCAGATCTGTTTGATCTTGAAAAATTCACTTTTGAAAATACTGCTGTCAAGACTAACAGTGCAGGTCCATCAGAGGATACAACACCAGACTATGGGTATGAAATCATCATCCCTCAAAGGTCTGCCACAAAGGGAAAAGCACCAGCTGTTCAAAACAGTTGTCAAAGCTCAACCACTGCTACCTCAACAGTTGTTGACCAAAGTAGCCCATCAACCACTGCTTCCACATCCTCAAACACTGCTGACAAAAGTCCTCAAATAGTGGATAAAAGTCAGCAGTTGTCCACCTCATTACCTCCTATACCACCACCTTTTGAAACCACTGCTGGATCATCAAAGTCCCCAGCAGTGGTTAGCTCAGATGATACACATTTGCAGCCTTCACCAACCAATGCCATCATACCATACCAAGGAGATTTAATCTTCTTGAGATCTCATCCACCTGATCAAATCATTGGCAACATAAATAAAGGGGTGCTCACAAGAAGCCAAACCCAAAACATTTGTCTTTTTGCTGGTTTTCTATCACTCCATCAGCCAGTCAAGTACCAAGAGGCACTGAAAGACAACAGCTGGGTAGAAGCCATGCAAGAGGATCTCCAACAGTTTAAAAGACAACAAGTATGGGAGCTTGTACCACTGCCAGAAGAGGCTAGTCCCATTGGCACAAAGTGGGTCTTCAAGAACAAAACTGATGAAAGGGGTATTGTTGTCAAGAATAAAGCCAGGCTTGTGGTTCAAGGTTACAGACAGGAAGAGGGGATTGATTATGATGAAACATTTGCCCCTGTTGCAAGATTAGAAGCAATTAGACTGTTCCTGGCCTTTGCTGTCAACCACAATATGAAGGTGTTTCAAATGGATATCAAAAGTGCTTTCCTCTATGGTACAATTCAAGAAGAGGTGTATGTTTGTCAACCTCCAGGTTTTGAGGATCCATTTTATCCAAATCATGTCTACAGGCTAAACAAAGCCTTGTATGGCTTGAAACAAGCACCAAGGGCCTGGTATAAAACTCTTTCCAACTTCCTACTCTCAAATGGTTTCAAAAGAGGTACCATTGATAAAACACTGTTTTTAAAATGGAGAGGGATGGATTTAATGATTGTCCAGATTTATGTGGATGACATTATTTTTGGAAGCACATGTAACTCAATGTGTGAAGAGTTTAGAGAACTCATGACAGCTGAGTTTGAAATGAGTGCAATGGGTGAGCTGCAATGCTTTCTTGGTCTCCAAGTACAGCAATTGCAAAATGGAACTTTCATTCATCAAAGCAAATATGCTAAAGAACTTTTAACCAAATTTGATATGAATGATTGTAAACCATGCAGCACACCCATGGCAACAAATAAGCTGGTCATGTCTGATGAAAAGGATGAGCTGATTGACCAAACACTTTATAGAAGCATGATTGGGTCTCTTTTGTACCTAACTGCATCTAGACCAGACATCATGTTTGCAACATGTGTCTGTGCAAGAAGTCAATCACCTCCCAGAAAATCAAATCTCATTGCTGTAAAAAGGATCTTCAGATACATAAAAGGTGCTCCCACACTTGGTATCTGGTATCCAGCTAATGGGAACATCAAGCTTTCAGGTTTCTCAGACAGTGACTTTGCTGGATGTCACACCACAAGGAAGTCCACATCAGGAGGGTGCCAGTTTCTAGGTGACTGCTTAGTTTCTTGGCAAAGCAAAAAGTAAGCAGTTGTTTCAACATCCACTGCTGAAGCTGAATACATTGCTGCTGCAAGCTGTACAGCCTAACTCCTGTGGCTTCAAAATCAATTGCTGGATTTTGGTATCACTGCCTTAAAGACACCACTCATGTTGGACAGTCAGGCAGCAGAAAATATCATCAAAAATCCAGTTTCCCACTCAACCACCAAACATATCGACATCAGACATCACTTTGTGAGGGACTGCTATGAAAAAGGTTTGATTTCTCTGCATCATGTCCCAACTAAAGACCAGCTGGCTGATGTGCTCACAAAAGCACTTGATACAGCCACTTTTGAAAGTTTGGTCACTAGGATTGGGATGCTGAACATGGAATAACAAGCAACATCTTGTTTTTCTATGAATAAAAGCAACAAAATGTTTTCAGAAAATCAAAACTCCATCCTTAAAAATAGTTAAAAATGAAAATTTTTTTCATTAAGTCCTTAAAAGTCTGCCATTAACCACTGATTGTTCAAAAGTCTGCTATACTTCAAAAGTATGTCCACTGCTGAAAGTCAACCCCTGCTCTCTCATTATTTTGATAAACTCTGTTGTTCAAAAGCAGTGTCTTATCCACTGATATGCTATCCACTGATAGTAAAAATCATCCACTGCTTTCATACCACTGCCTTCATCAGTCACTTTCAACAAAAGTACTGTCCTTCATTTTCAACAGAGGTTGTCATGTGGGCAGTACATATTGGTCAGACCTTTTGTAACGGCTGCCACCTCAGCATTCACTTTCTTCCCTATAAAATCCCCCACTCACCATCAAAACAGGGTTTTACTGTCGAATTGAATTCTTAAAAATTATCTTCTCAAAGCAGTTTTTCTTCTCATTTCTTCACAAATTTCTTCGATCAATCATCCTCAAAATGACAAAATCAAAGAAATCTTCAAAACCCTCATCCAAATCATCATCGAAAACAGCCTCTCAAAAGGCAATCTCCACTGAAATTCCACATAAACCATCTCACAATCTCCTGGGTCTTCTCACAAAACCAGGAACCACCAATGTTTTCGATTCCATCATTGACATCATGGCAAAATCAAAGTATAAAACTTTGTTCATCGCCGATGCACCAATCTATTTGGCGACCCAAAGGGAGTTTTGGAAGAATGCAACCCTTGAAAAACAAGGAGACACTGCAACCACCATAAACTCTTCTATAAAGGGTAAAGCTGTCCAAATCACGCCACAATCCATTTCAGAAGTATTTCAACTCGATGATCAAGAAGGTAAAATCTCTTTCACTAAAAACGAGTTGCAAACAGACTTCATTGAGAGAGGGTATGAATCCACAATGATGAAGAAAATTACCTTAGAAAAAGGTTATTTTCCTTCTGCAACCAGATTTTTATTTCATACCCTCCTACTATGTGTTTCAAACAAAACCACTTCTTTTAATGAAATCCCTTTAAAGATTCAAAATCTGGGATATGCTATTCTTCAAGGAGAAAATTTTAACTATTCTCGGGAAATTTTTAAAGATTTGGTTAATAATGTTGAAACAAAATCATTCTTACTGTTTCCAAGGTTTTTAAGTTACTATTTTTCAAAGAAATTCAGTAAGGATGATTTAGCTGTAATAAACCAGGGTGCTCCTACTCAAATAAACAGTTTAACTACTGAAACTTTTTCAAGGATGTTAGCACCCTGCAAAACACAAGCAGGGGTGCCTGAGCAGATTTTAGCAGTTACAACTGCTCCTCAGGTATCTGCTGCTGAGCCCACTGCTCAAGGTGATCAAAGCAGCAGCACAACTGTTTTGAAACCCACACCTAAAATCACCAAAAAGCCAACTAAAAGAAAATCACAAAAACCCCCCAAACCCCTCAAAAAGGCATCTCTGGAGGATGAGATACCAGAGCTCCTGCCAGTGACAACACAAAAGTCACAAGAAACCACTGCTGCTACTTCCTCACAGCAGTTGGTACAAATATCTCAAACCATAACCAAAACTCCTCCTGTTTCTTCACAAAAAGAACAGGTTGTACAAATAGGGTCTCCACATCATGATGCTCTGGAAACACTCGTTTCTATCATCCACAGTCCAATGCCCGGGACACATCCTATTTCTACACCAACCATCACATCCACATTTCCCTCACCAATAAAACCACTGTTGGATGCAATTGATTTGAACCAGGCATTATCCAGTCCTTCTCAATCACCTATTAATGAGAATATACCTCAACAACTGACTGGGTCTGATGTATCAATCTTTGCTAACCCACCAACACAACCTGAGGAGGTTACACCTCTTGAGTTACAAGTAACTCTTGATGGTATTCCAAGTGAAGCAGCCACTACAACTGTTACACCCACTGGGTTACATTTGGATAGTGGTTACATTCATAAGACTTCCTTGGAGGCAATTCCTTTTATAGCACCTCTATCAACCACCAGTGGATTTATTTATCCTACTGGCAACATCAAAAGGTTGTCAAGTGTTGAAGGAAGAAGACCCCAGTACCAAGAAAAAGGGGCATCAGTGGTTAATGTTTGGAGAATATTCCCTACATCTACCACTGATAAAACCACTGCTAGTGGGAAATCAGATGATCCCATTAACTTGGGTGATGATTTAAAGTACCAGAAATTGACGGATCGTATTGCAAAGCTTGATAACTCTGTTGCAGAACTCAAAGTTATGCTACAACAGGTGTTACAAGTTCAGAAGGTACAATCAACTGCTGTTCCACCTTAAGCATTTGCTCCACAAAGGACACCTGCTACAAATGAGCTCTGGAATAAATTTCAATCTTTTCTCCAACAACAGGCACAATTAGCAGATCAGCAACATGAAAAACATGTCCAACGGCTGAGAAATGCACTGGAGTCAAGATTCAAAAACACTCAGGCTAATTTAAAGGCTCTCAAAACTCAGATCTTACACACCACTGGCACTGCTCCTCCAAAAGTCCGCTACATTTATCAACTCCCAGACGATAATGCCAAAAAGGGGGAGAAAATGAAGGAGTGGAAACAGAAGGGTATAGAAGATGGTCTTTATCTTGAACCAGAAAATTCAAACATGACCAAACAGATCCCTCTGCCAGATGGTAGTAAGAAAATTGATGTGACAATAAATGCACTAGCAGAAGCAGTTGCAAGTGTGAAAAGAGATAGAGAGGCCAAAAGGAAAGCCAGGGTGGACAGAATGGATCATCCAGATCAGGGTACTTCTGGGTCAAGGGATCATGAAAATCCTGTTGAGGAAAAGAAGAGGCCTACTAGAAAAGTAAGGCAACCCAAATCCATTCCAACCAGACGTTCAAAGTCTGTTCACAAACCACCATACAAAACAGCTGATGCAACAGGAGTTACAAAAACCACTGCTTGCCAAACAGTTGTTCCATCAACACACACCACTTCAACACACACAACATCTACTTCTTTACCATCATCACCACCTAAAACAACACCTGCTGACACACAGCAGAAGACAGCAGATGTTATAACATCTGTTGTAATGACAGCAGTGGTTGAAACACCAGTTGTTTCAACAGCTGTTAGTCAATCACAATCCACTGCCACAACATCCACCACCACTGTTCCATCCAAAACATCATCAGTCTCTCCTAAACCAAAAAGGAGAAGGCTAATTTTAAAAGATGATGACACATCTCCACCACAAACATCTTCAAAATCTTTAGCTCTTGTCACAATACCAAAACCTGTTCCTCTCTCTTCAGTTCCAATGTACAAGCCCTTACCTCCTGCAGGTGTTCAATTTCCTCTTGAACTAGCAGCTGTTAGAGATGAAATAAAATCCTTCTACTATGAGGATGACCCTGCCAAAAGGAGGTTGCCATCAATAAAGGGATATCCTTGGCCTAAAAATGTTGATGAATACTTGGATATCAAAGCCAAGCAAGCAGAGGATATCTCAAAAAGAAACACACAAGGGAAGTCTGACAAAGAAATTTCAAGAAATTATCAATATCTGCTTACACAAGTCAGATCCCTAGAGCAATTTGCAAAAAATGTTAGTCAACAAATTTCTGAAAGAGCAGCCGAATCTCTGAAGAAAGACTACATTGAAAGCATCATGGCTCACAAAAAGTACAAAGGAGAGAGATATATGTACAAAGAGTGGAATGTTCCTGAGCTTGAAGATGAAGCTGCAAGAATTCAAGACATGATAAAAAGGAAGGTCACTCACACTCCTCCTAACTGGGCAAAATTTAGAACGAATGAACCTGACAAACAGGAAGAGCTGAAGAGAATGAAAGAGGAACTGGTAGCAGCTGATTATGGTAACAAAAGACAAGTTGCTAGATGGAAAGAAGATGTGGTCAGGGCTACTTACAAAAAGTTGGAACAATTAAGAAAGAAAGATCCAAAAGTTCCACAAAAGCCTGACTATTCCAAAGCAGCGGTTTCAAAAAGACCACCAAAGCTGCAAGTCAAAAGAACCACTGCTCCAGCTGGTGCTGCCATCTACAAAAGAAGGAGCAAAAACCAGTTTAGCATGGAAACAATTCAAGATCTTTTAGCCGGAGATGCCATTGTAAAAGCTGGCACAGAAGTAATGATAAAGGAAGATCTTGAATTGGAACAATCTGCAACCGCTGCTCAGCCAGCTATGAACAGGCCAGCCTCTCCAAATACTTCTGCAAATAAACATCTCCCAAGAAACCCACCAGGCTAAAAAATACAAAAGTGGGAAACTGACAAACAGACCTGCGTATTGACTTTGCTCAGGTCTGGTGGAGGAGTGGAGAAAATATCAAGGGAACAAGCTCTTGGCCTGAGTCTTGAAGATTTGCAGGATCTCCTTGATCTTCCACTCAGCAGGGATGATGAAGATACAGATGCCCTAGACTTTGAATTACAATTCAAAGGTCAGATAAGGGAGCTGTTGTTGAGGCAATAAAGATTTCCACAAATAATGAAGAGTTTTGGCATTATCTGTTCCAGGGGGAGATTGTTGGGATTGAACCCTATCAGAGGAACAGATAATGTAAAGCCAAAACTGGATCAAAGCAGTGGATCCAGAATAAGCAGACGTTTACAGTTGGTTCATGCAAATCTCTCCCCTTGAAAGTGGTTTCATATCTGCTGACCTCCTATCTGCTGATCATATTAAGTGCTGACCTACAACTGCTGCTTCATATCTACTGACCAATGTCAAAGACTGATGGAAGACCAAAGCTCTGTTGACTCAATCTACTGCCTTGGGTCAAGTACTGCTGATCCGGACAAGCACTGCTGGGTTCACAGCAGTGGAAGGATGCAGCAGAAGTTTAAGTGTCTTTTATGTAATGTAATGTAATAGCAGTAGTTTAGTACATCAGTGTTTATAGATCAGTAGTTAGAGTTTGTTAGGAGGTTAGATGTCACTTTCATGGTGACGTCAGCTAAGATGCTCAGTGGTTTGCAAGTGCCTATAAATAGTTCAGTACTTTGTACTGTTCTATTAGCTCTTTCACCACACCGTCTTCTTTGCACGAACAAACTACTGAGCTCTGGCTGAGGGGGAGTTTGCATTCTTACATCAATCATTGTAATCGTTGTTGAAACAAATTCAATCATTCGGTTCTTTGTGAAAAGATGTTTGATTAAAAGTATTACTCCTGTTTGATTGTATGCAAAGTTTGTTTTCATCTTATTTCCGCTGCACATCTCTTTCATCTTCATCTTAATCTCAAACAAAAATACAATCAAAAAGAAACTCAGATCCAACACTTACTCAAGCCCAATTCCCTACATGGGCTCCCCTTGGGCCTGCTTGGCCCACATGGCCTAAAGCTTGGCCCAAGTGACCTATAAAGATCCACAACCTAATATAAACTAACCCAGTAAAGCCTAGTTTGTAACCATAGCCCGTTGTGTTAATTTGATGCGTCAGTCTCACACTTTAGGGCCTAACAATCTCCCCCTAGACGGATGCCATCAAATTGTCTTCATAACATGAAATCAGCAACGTCTTCAACAAAGTCTATGGTTGTTGCTATGCTGCAGATGTTGTGGAAGTACTTGACTTCTGAACTTTCAGCACTGGGTCTCTTTCTTCAGCTCTTGTGGTTAGCTTCATATCAGGATCTCGATCAGCTTTGCTTGAAAATCTTGTTAAAAAGAATGTGAGAGGTGGATTCTCAACAACTCTTTTCTTCTTCAATCTTTTTCTTTCAAGCAGGTTCACGGTACTTCTTCAAATGCACTTTCACCGTCAGACGGCGTTTCGTATCCGGTTCTTCTGACTCAGGTACATCTTGTTGTTGTGCTGCTTCAGACTTCTTCAGCAACTAACAGCATCTCAGTCTTCATCAACCCCTGTTCTTGATTAAAATCAAGTTCTGCACATACTCACAAACTCATAAGCAAACATTTCTTATGCAACAGGGAGAGTACCACATGAACACTAGGTACATGAAATTTCACAATTTAAATTCTTTTAACTTTTGATGATCAGTCAAATCTTCAAGAACGGTTATAATTTTTTTAATTTTAAGAAAAACAATTAAAAAACTCTATTTTTGGATTTTTGATTTTATAGAAAAACAAGACACTATTTTTTGAATTTTTTTAATTTTAAGAGTTAAAACAAATAAAAACTCAAAATATAAACAACTACCCAAATATACAATTACAATTGCAATGGGATCAAAATTCGTTCTCAGGCAGACTAAGGAACACTTTTCAGTACGAGCCTAATCAAACTGGTCTATGCGATTGCCAATATGTTTGTCCACTTAAACTTTAACGCTCAACTTTCAATTTTTCAACTTCGTGATATGCTTTAGGTAATATTATACTATTATACCCGTGTGTCCCATTGCAAGGCATACCCCCGCGATCAAGGTAAGCACAACGATTCATCGTAGCAGGTGAGTATACTGATGTCATCCTTTAAGATATCCTGACTGTATCTAGGTCTGCATATAATCTGTTTTATCGTCTTTCGATTTCTTAACAGTGAACACCCAAATAAATACTAATCAAATCCTGGAAATATAAACAGTACACTCTATCATGCAAGTATCTTCCCTACCACATATTTCACAAGTCCAATCCAGATTTCTGAAATCTTAACTGGGAATAGGTTGAGAAGAGAACAAAATAGATCTTTTGCAGAGATGGTATAATATACAGATCAAATGAGTTTTTCTCAGTTTGATATAGGTTTCTTAGGTTTTTTTTGGGCACTTGAGGGCCTCTTTCGGGTGTATTAGATCTATAGCGCGACAACGTACAGCTAGGTCAGCATGTATCTGGATGCAGCAGAAGCTGTCGTTGCCTAGCACCTCCAGGTCAGCATATATCTGGATGCAGCAGAGGAGGTACACGACTTTTTCAGAGAAGATTTCAGAATCAGATCAAAATTGTGTGTATCGGGACAACATACAGACATTCAAATAGAAATGAGCTAATTCCAAGTGACTTTCTTTCCTGGGTTCATGTATAATTTTAGTTCTGAACAGAAGAACAGCCAAGATATCCCCGGATGATTCAACAATATAAAGACCCGAAACCTCAGATGTTGGCTATCTATCAAAGCAAGAATTAACACCATAAAATCATACGTCGTTGGTATGTTACCCACATGGTACATAGTTCGTTATGTTTATATCACTTAGTATCTTTTATCATTTTGAGCGTCAAGCCTATAGACATATCGCAGTAGATCCTAGTCTTTTCAGCTATGGCACCTTACATGTGTTAGTCAAACCCTTTAACACGAACATTTATTTCACTTCCCATATCATGCAATTTCTCTTTTTGGCTTTTTCATTTTTCAAATGTTTTGTATTTTTTCTCATTTTCTCCCCCTAAAACAATACATATTTACAGCAAACTCTTTTTGTGTTTTCTGAGTTTTCTCCCCCTAAACTCTATATCTATCTATATGTTCCTCTCCCCCCCCCCTAAATTTGTGCATAAATCTTGTATTTTTGCGCAAATTTACCATTTACTAGAGAAATGACACTTTATATACAAAATAATGAACTAAGAAAGAGAGAAAATATTTTTGCTTAACCGTTCTGTCATTAGATTGAAGACTAATCAAAATTCAAATTAAAGTACTGAATTTAAACGGTACCTTTTGCTGATCATTTCTTACTTCTTTTATCTCCTCCAAAGGAAACATATCATCTGTAAAAAAAATTTGAACTTTTTGCAACAGTGAAATGTTACCCGTTTTTATCTCTGGAACAACCGCTATCAACATTCCAGAGATTGTCAACAGCTCCTCCTTGGTTGTTCCTGAAAGGTAAGGAGATTAGTAAGACATGGGTACCCAGGCCATCGTGGTCCTGGGTTTACCTGAAGCATCAAAGTAAGACACTTCCTTCAAACACAAGTCCCCTTTCGTTTCAAGGATTGGAGACATTGCTGCTTTGGATTTGGGTTTCCAAATCTGTTTCGGTTTAACAAACATGTTTGTTGCCTTCGGTTGAGCAACTTTAGCTGATTCAGGCTTGTTAGTTTTAGAAAAACGTTTTAGTTCTTGATCAGCCTTGCGTTTGTTTTTAGCAGCGTTCCAATCCCCATCAGAAGGTTTAACCTTGGGATTCACATTCTTCATTGCCTTAGGTGATGAAACCTTCATTGGCTTAGAATGGTAGTTATCCTTAGGTGTAACCCTCTGATTTTGTAAATAATAGGGTACATAGGGACGATGTGTGCAGTTCCGAGCAATGTGACCAGCAATGCCGCAATTGAAGCATGTTTGTCTCTTCATGTAGAAAGCATTCTGATCAGGTGGATTTGCTCTTGCATGCCCTGAAGGACGAACCGGTCCTTTCTGTGCTTGATTTTGTTGCACATTTCCTGCAGACGACGATGAATTTGGATGCCTATACTTGTCGTTTGCAGGGGCCTTCTGTGGTGGAGATTTCCTTTGATTCTTCTTGTTTTCCTTAGACTGCAAGTCTTGTTCAGAAATCTCACCAGTCTTTCTGAAACCCTTGTTAGCACAGTCAAATGCATATTTCTCACATTTTCCATTACTGACTGGCTTAACAAAAGCATTTTTCACATCACGGGCCTTTTGAGGACTATTGCTGCCCGTTGAGGACTGTGGAGAGCCTGCTTGTCTTTGATGTTTAGGCCTCTTCTTTCCACGTCCTTTACTTGCTTGCTTCGGCTCTTGTTGCTTGATCTGAACCTTTTCATCACTAACAGAAGGCTCAGATTGTTCAGCTTGCGTACTTGGAGCCTTGTTCACATCAGTTTTCACTTCATCAGCTTTGGTAGGATCCGAGACTTCTGGTTTATCAGATGAAACACCAGAAACTTCAGCAAAAACTTCAGCTGAAACATTAGACAAATTTTCAGCACAGGACGGTTCTGCACATGACGCCTTTGAGCTGAATCCACTAGAATCAACTGATTCCAATTTCTCAGAATCAGCTACTTCCGATGATTCACATTTGGAATCAGATGGTTTAGCTGGCTCATTTGTTTCGTTTGTCGATTCAGTCTCTGTTACGCAAGCATCAAGGTTTTCGCCCAAATCATCAGGCCTGAAATTAATCATAGAGCGAAAAACCTTAAAAAAATCAAACGTCGAAATAGAGTCTGGATTAGGTTCATTTATTAAATTTTTAGAAGAATCAGACTCTGATGCTTGTTCATCCCCAACTACATTTTCAACTTTTACTTCAACTACTTCATCAGCAGGGGCAGACGAAGCATTAGCATCAAAAGTACCCTTTGAAACAAAATTTACCGAAGAACTCGCTCGTTTATCAAAAGGTCTGCTGTTGATTGATGACTTATCAGTTTTAGGACCATAAGCCATCTTGTCCTCATTCATCAATTCCTCCTCAGTCATGGGTAAATATGTGTAGTTATCATTATATGGAGGAGGAACTTGATTGAAACCCAAACCACACCCTTTCTTTTCCTTGTAAGCGAGCTGTTGATTACACAAGTTTTTGACTAATTTACTGGAAGAATCAAATTTCTTAATATTAAGCTCATTAATTTGATATCTATCTCTGATATCTTCCAGTTCCTTAGTCACAACGCACAGTTTCTCCTGAACATAGAAGAGTTGAGATGATTTCACACTTACATCATCCTTGAGTTTGACAATGTCTTTTCGCTGAGCTTCAATTTTTTCTTTATAAAGTTTCTCATTTTTCGATAAAGTAAAATTTTTATTTTTAATATCATTGTCTGATACCACTTGTAAGTCCCGTAAACCGGATCTTTCAATGATATCAAACAACCCAATTGATTGTGCGGAATCCAATCAATGGGTGATTCAAGAAATCAAAACGAAAGGAACAAGAATCACCGAAATAACCTTTAAACTTGCACACGATTCTATTACTTGAATTAGCAAAATCGTCTGGTACAAGCTCACAACCAATCGCCTCTCTCTCTAACTCTAGAGGAATTTTGTAACTATGAAGTTCCAACCTAAAAACAAGTTAGAAACTTGTTTTTATACTTACTTAAGCCCAATTCCCTACATGGGCTCCCCTTGGGCCTGCTTGGCCCACATGGCCTAAAGCTTGGCCCAAGTGACCTATAAAGGTCCACAACCTAATATAAACTAACCCAGTAAAGCCCAGTTTGTAACCATAGCCCGTTGTGTTAATTTGATGCGTTAGTCTCACACTTTAGGGCCTAACACATTTCCTTCAACGGACATTCTTCAGAAGCAAAAATGAACAGACGGAGTCTTTTTCCTCAATGTGCATTCTTCAGAAATGGAAATGAAGGAATAACCAAAAGGATATTTATTTCCCTCAACGGACATTCTTCAGAAATGAAAATGAAAATGAACCGATAATCATTTTCTTCAACGGGTATTCTTCAGAAATGGAAATGAAGAAATAATCAAACGGATATTCATTTCCTCAACGGACATTCTTCAGAAACGAAAATGAAAATGAACGGATAATCATTTTCTTCGACGGGTATTCTTCAGAAATGGAAATGAAGGAATAATCAAACGAATATTCATTTCCTCAACGGACATTCTTCAGAAACGAAAATGAAAATGAACGGATAATCATTTTCTTCAACGGGTATTCTTCATAAATGGAAATGAAATAATAAACAAAAGGACATTCATTTCCTTCAACGGACATTCTTCAGAAACGAAAATGAACGGACGGAGTCATTTTCAACGGGTGCTTCGTCAGAAATGGAAATGAATAGAATTAACTCTAGACACATGACAAAACTTGTTGTGGTTTTCGTGCACAAAATTCCATAATTATGTATGCATCCATAATTACGTAATTTCTTGCACAGTTCGCACAGTTTGTTTTATAATGTGAAAGGGATAGAATTTGAACAAGCTTGAGACAACTTTGATTGGGTCAATACATAAGCACATAATTGTTTTCTTGGTTATTAATTTGTTATTAATTTGAAGTTGACTTGAACATGGGTATTCAAGGTATATCAGGAACCCAGTCGATGGACTTCAACGTCCTCAAGAATTTATCTGAAAAGATAGGATGATCTTCCAAAAAATTGATTTTTGATTACAAGGAGTCATAACATTCGAATTAAGATACACAACAATTAAGGACTTACGGAAATACCCTTAGGTACCCTATTAAGGATTTATAGAGGCACTTTGGGTATTTGTCCAGAGTTGTAACTTGCGCCTTGTACTTCGTTTCCTTTGAAGAAATGGGTACTTAGGATTTTCGTGGAAAAACGCAAGAGATCATAAAATGGAAGAATTTGGGAGTAGTCTGCTCTTCAAGGAATACGATTCCTTGATTGTCGGTATTGTAGGGGATATGTTGTTTATACATGCAACCACATAAATACATTTCAATGTAAATAAAAGATTTATTTATAAACAACATCAACAACTGTTTCATAGACCTTGACAACAAAAGAAAATAATACATAAAGCTTGATTATTTCTATATAGCGTTGTCTTCCAATCGGTCAGATGCTCATCCCTGCGCTGGATTTGCATTAGCAAGCTTTAGGCAATTCCTTCGAAAATGGCCCATCTCGCCACAGTTGAAGCAAGAACCTGGTGGAAAATGAGCTTGAGCAGGATTGTTGCCAGCTTGATTTGGTGCAGCTGCAGCTGGGCAGACTCTTTCTGTATGGCCTATAAGTCCACAAGTTTGGCATTTGCGGCACTTTACACTGGCATGATGATGAAGGCTACATTGGTTGCATAAGGGTGCAGTTCCGTTGTATGGCTTCCTAGCAGGGGGTTGAGCTAGTTGGTTGGGGACGGCTTGATCTTTGTGAGCAACCACAGCGAAGTTCTGAGAAGCCTTTCGCTTCTTGGACTTCTTAGGAGATCCAGTCTATTCATCCTTTGGTTTCTATTCCACGATCAGTTTCTTGTAGCCCTTACAGAAAAGTTTACCTTTCCTGATCTGAGATTCAGTCAAGGAAGCGGATAGCTCAATGGCCTGCCTAACTGTAGTGGGGTTGCTACCAGTAACAATGTCTTGTACTGAGTCAGGGAGGCCATCAATGTACTTTTCGATTGCCTTATCCAAGGGCGTAACCATGTTTGGGCATAACAGACTTAACTCCTCATAACGGTTCGTGTAGGCTCGATGCTCATCGCTATCTTGCTTAAGATCGTCGAATTCCCTTTCCAATGCCCTAATCTCATGACTAGGACAGAATTCCTTCATCATTAGAGCTCGAATCTCTTCCCATGTTTGAGCCAGTGCTACCTCAAAACCCCTATCCCTCATCACACAATTCCACCATGTTAAAGCTTGTTTCTCAAAGACACTAGATGCGAAATCAACCTTTCGCTCGATTGGACACTAAACATGTCTGGATGTGCTCTCTAGACTCTCGAACCATTGCAGAAGTGCAGTTGCTCCTTGGGACCCAGAAAACTTTGATGGCTTGGCAGAGTTGAATATCTTGAAGTTACAGGGAGCATTATTGTTATTGAGGGCTTGGTTACATTGAACAATGATGTTTGGGATTGCAGCAGCCATTTGCTACATAATGATAGCTGCTAGTTCTTCATTAGGTATCTGATTGTCGCATCGAGGAGGCATTCTAAAAGAGGAAACAAGAGAGAAAACAAATGAAATGGCATTGGGTAAGGATAATACAATTACCGACCAAAGAGGCATGGGTGATGGTCATTTGTTCGATCCACGAAGCAAACAAACGACACACAATGGCTGAATCAAAGTGAATAGGTCCTCATAATGTATCGCGTAGACATGCTCGCCTATAAGTGGACACTCACCCCAAGAGTGACTGGTTTGATACTGCGGATTTGTACGAACACTCTAGCCTTAGACAGAAAACTCAGGATACATGCACCCACCCTTCCAGATTGCACGTGTTCACATTAATAAGACCCAAACTTTGATGAGATTTTGAAAACTTTGAAGGTTCGAAATCTTATAATAAATCATCCTAGAACAGATGATTAGTTTTCAAAGCAGATTTGAAATTTGTGTTTTCATTGTGGTTGTCACCTAAAGATAGGCGACGGTATTGCTTTATGACTAAACGCAAGTAAACTTGCGTTAGGGTCCTAGGAAGGTTATAGTCTAGGTTAAAGCATTACTAATAACCTAATTCCCTATAACCATGAGCTCTGATACTAACTTTTCTGTCACACCCCGATCATGTAAAAAAACAAATCGTGGCGGAAACTTCGGGGAGTGTCGTAACAGAATCATTGTTTCATAACACGTGGATTGAAGTTTTGTTTTATTGAATTAAGTATATTACATTACATTTGAAATTAGAAACAAAACATGAACAAATTAACTTCCATTGTTATTAAGTCACTAAGGCCTCGTCCATTCCTATGTGAGCATACACCAATATCATCATCAAACATCATCAACTATGGTACCTAAAACACATGTGAAAATACGTCAGCATAAAAATGCCGGCGAGTACATAGGTTTTATGGGTGTGTCCGATTCATGGGTCGTTTATATTTTGAAAATATAACTTAAACACCTTTGTAAATTGATAATTAGAAAACCAAGTTTTGTAAAATGTTTGTAATGTAAATTGAAATAACTAAGTCAAAACAGATTTGTTATAATTTATAAAACCTCGATACCATGAATCCTAACTCCAAAACATTTGTTTATATAAACCCAAATTGTAAATCGTTTTTGAAATAAAACTCAAATGGTATATATATATATATATATATATTGATAGAAAAACCTTGTAATATAACTTTGTTTTGATAATATTTGCCCAAGTGATCTAGATAACGCAACGATATATAATGTATTAAAAGCACTTATATATAGGAAGTACCAGCGGCTTATCCACCATGCTTTTAACACATTACACCCGCCCCATTACCTAATCACTTCCCTAACCCAACGGTTCAAACAGTATCAAACAGTTCACATGAATCAAACAGTTACAAACGGTTCACATAATTCAAACGGTTACAAACGGTTCACACAAATCAAACGGTTACAAACGGTTCACATAATTCAAACGGTTACAAACGGTTCACACAAGTGTAAAACAATGTGTCCATATGCTGAGTGAACATACGCAATAAAACGTAATATACAAAAATCAATGTGCTAGCATGTTAAGTTAACATACATAGCAAAACATAATGAAATCATGTACTATATATGTACTAATGAACATAACAAGCATATGATATAAAATCATGAAAAACACGAAATTAACAAGTAGGCACATGTGTATCACCCCAAAACAGTTGAAAACAGTAAAAGAGGGGACTATGTACTCACTTGAGAATGCTTAGAAGTCTTGAATAACAACTAAGCAAGCTAGAGGGATTACGGAAATCAAACGGAACCTAATATAGGTAACTATGTTAATAAACCGGACCTAAATCGGAGGATCGGATAAAATGAGGTTTTGTATACCAAATGAGTGTAGGGACTAATGCAATATGGTTTAACAAAGCCTACATTCTAAAACGAAACCTAACCTAAGTGCTTTCAACCCATTATGACTCGTTAAGGTAGCTTACGCCACTTTAATGAGCCGTTCACGTAAAACGCGTTCGGACCGACTAACTAGTCCTATGACAAGTATGATATGCCTTAACACATCTAATAATGTTGCCTAATCAGTTTAGATGTCAAAATTTAGGTTACATATGCTTAAAATGAATTTATGCGTAAAAAGGGCATTTTGGTCATTTTCCTAAGGCATATAAACTACCTATCATACAACTACTTAAACGAAGTGACCATAAGGTATAACCTCGGAAGGTTATTCCCTATACAACTATGGTCACAATATATGCTTGGTCGGATCCTAATGATCGACTAAACGGGTCAGGTTCGAAAGTCTAATCGGTTGTTTAGACCGCTTATCTTACGTCCCTATATAAGCACTAACTAAAAGTGCCGAGTTAAACATGTTAAAACATGTTTAACAAAGTTTGAAAACAAGTTTGATATCAAAACAAAAGGTTTTGATACCTAAGAATAGTTTGGTTGCAAAATACGCATTATTACGCATTTTGACCGAAACTACGACTCGTCACTACACCTAATCATCGTGGTAATCAGTAGGTATAGTCACAAGGGACTATAACCATCGTGATTACGCTCATGTTGCAAAGTTCAAACGAACTTTGTGTTAACCATAACCTGGTCAAAGCAGAAAGTCAAACACAGTTTGACTTTCGTGCTTAAAAACACATAAAAGCATGAAAGAAACTTACAAAGGGTCCAAGCTAGGAAGAACTTGATCTAAATACTCAGGTATGAAGCATAAAGCTTCAACTTAGAACATAAAATTAGATCAAGGTGTGAGGAAAATGGAATGAGAGCTTGGGTATTTATAGATTTCGGAGAACCGTTAGGATCGTTCCTCGCATTTCATGCCTTGATCTTGACCCTCCATCTGGGCAGATGGTTTTCAAAACCATAGGAATACTTAAAACCATCAAATTCCAGCCCATAGAGTACAAAACCTTGGTATAAAACCATCAAAACCTCAAAAATGGACCAAGTTCAATGTATCTGCCAGAAATTTCAAAAATGGTCCCTGTACTTGTAAAACTTGATTTTTTTGGCACTTTTAAGCCCCGTTAACCCCATTTCAAGGCTCTAAAATAAATTTAAAGTATAGGGAACTTGAAATGTGCTCAAAAATATCTCGGATGTCGGTTCGTTTGGTCGTACGGTTGCGTTGTTCGGTTAATTACGACGGAAATCGTAACGAACTCAAAAACGATCCAAATTACGCGATGAGTGGAATTTTATCATGCCAATCACTAAAATAAAATATTTTAATGATTACATAAATTTTTGGATGTCCGGATATATTCAGAACGTAAGATATGCGCGAAAATGCAAGCTTATGCACTTTTTGAAGCTTTTAATCTCTATTGATCAATAAAGTTTATTTTTGCGCACCATAACACCTCAAAGCCTATTTCTAAGCTATGAAAAGTATATTTAGGGCATGTTTAACTTATGATCAAATTCCGGAACATTCGTTACTATACTATACAAATTGGTATAGTTTCACAGTTTGACGCAAATAGTCCCTGCGATCGAACAAACTTGATTTTGACACACCAAACCATCCAAAACTTATTTCTAAGTTATGTAAAGGTTATTTAAGGTATGTTAAGCCTATATCATGGTTCTGGAGTGTTTTCTGCATTAAACTGGTTATATTTACGCATCAGATCGCGTATAACCTTCCAGAAAGCGATTTAAAGCTTGAAATCGAACATGAATTGATATGTGCACATGATACACATATTTATACAAATCCCAAGTATGAAAACACAATATTTCATTGATTTGGTATTTCTTTGATCGTCGCGGAGGCACAGGTGTCACAATAATCATCTCTCTTCTTTTCACACTTCAAAATTCCACCTTCAAGGTATCTACCTATATTCCATAAACATAACGCAAGTTCCTAAACAATCCATACGGGTCGTTTACCCGTTTTACCCATCAAGGGAGTTTTGGTCAACTTTAGCCCCTCATTTACGATGACGGGCTTCCATTAATTATTTGACCCAAAATCGTGCTTTAACTAATATCTTATTTATGCGTACCTGGCCCGGTCAACATATAGTCCCATTTCAATTTTATACCTTGCTTTTATTAGCTGCTACTCCAAAGCGACGTAATTATTCAATTTCTGTTCAATCCTGTGAACATATAACTTGACAACCAAATATTAGTCGATATTGCCAAATGGTGTTATCATCACCATTTGGCTCGTTTGGCCTATATGACCCAACGTTTACATACATAACAAAACATGGTTTTTAACTACCAATTCGCCCATCCGACCCATTTCGGATTTTACCATTAGATCCCTTTTTCCATTAACCAAGGATTTTCATCATTTTATATGTTCCGATCCGTATTATTTCGTATCGCAAACGTATTTCGGATATAGCTTTTGTCATATTTACAATCTATGAATAAATGCATGTCTTATAAAAAGGGTGTAAGCTTTTACTTACCTCGCGTCCGCGCAAACATTCTTCGCATCCATGATCCGTTTGACCCGTTCCTCTCCAAGCCCCCACCTAGCTTGTTTAGAGTCAAACTATATCATAACATCCATAAGATGGTTAGATTGATCATTTTATACAATCGCCATCACCCTATGGACCCCCTTTTTTTTACACACTTATCAATCAAAGCATGCCATATATTCAACAACTTGTTTATAACCTGTCATTTAGCCAAGATTAACATCAATTAGGCAAGTTCATATCACCGAAAAATAGGCTGTTTTTTGGTGACTTGTTTAACCTGTTTACATGTCTTCAAATATTATGATTTTTTTATGTGACGTACCTCTCGGAGGGTTAGGCCTTGAGTTAAAATATCAAGATCTAACTCTTTACCAAAAATTAGTAAAAATTCATTTACTAAGCTACAATCAGATTCGTCACTTCTGACTGCAGCTTACAAAAAATTCATTTAAAATTCCTCGTTTATCCGATTGACAAAATTCCAATTGGAGGTTTTTGGAATTACCTGAAGCTAACTACAGTACAAATTTGAGATCATAAATCAATTCTTAAATTGAGTTATGACATTCGTAATGGGCTGCAAATTCTGCCAGAAAACACAGCCTGAACCTTCGATACCGAAAAATTCATAAAACATTCAATTTTCGTCGAAAAATGCAATTCCAGTGGGTTTTAAAAATATTTCCTGGAATTACATTTTGGACTCAAGAAACACATGTTTTTGTCACGTTTTGTCCATGTTACAGCCAATACAAGTCGGCTGTAAATTCTGATCAGAAGCTGCTTGAATTCAGCTTTCAATTAAGGCATGTTTATGACATCATAACACTATTTTTAGCAAATCAGAACCCTAAAAACATCACATACACGAATTTAGAATCAACAAATCTGAATTTACTTCATGGAACTCAAATTACACTAGAATAACTATCAATATCCTAGTGTTTAACATGTTTCTACAAAACCCACTTATCACCTTCAATTGTGATCATATACTCGTCTAGGGTTTGTTCCTAGACACTATATTGTTCCTATTTCATCTTATAACAAGCATGCACTCATAGATTTCGAATTCCCTAAGATCACTTAGAAATTCGATTAGAGATTTCTTATGAAAGTCACATACCTTATGACTCCATTTTCAGTGGGGATCACTATTTCGTGCTCGGATTTTGATTTAGACTGGATTTTAACCTTCAATTTGAGAGATTAAAGGTGAACTAGGGTTTGATGTGGGTTCCTGGTCGCTCCCCTGCGTTTTGTACGATATTAATATGTCAAGTTTCACACTTGACAACTTTCCTCCCTCCAATTTCGTTTTTATTTTATTTTAAGTGTTTAACCCACTCATAAGTCACTATCTAACTAGGTTAGAATTATTCCTAGTTAGTTTATTTTGCTTATTTACCGACATCATATTAGTAATAAAAGAATTTATATTTTCGGGGTGTTACATCATAGTTTATCACTTAAATTCATATTACTTAACTAGGTTAATTATTCCTAGCCAACTTAGTAGGTTCGGGAAGTTAAAACCCCGTTTTATTTTAAGTCACGTTAACTCGGGCTCCTTATGAACTTTTGTCTTCTCAAGTCGTTTGCTCTCTTTTTATTTATTATTAGGCTTATTTATTTGAATCCTAATAATTTTCAGGTTAATCTTTTCTTTCTACCCGCTCTTTAGTATTAATGGGGTTTAATTATCAAACCTGTTTTCGGGGTGTTACAATTCCCAACAATGATCCAACTACAAGTTATTCTTACAATTATATAAAACAACCACAGTGAGTTTAGAGATATAACTTTGATGAATACCAAGAACCCACATGATGGATGCGACAAACTGCCCCGCTAGCAAGCTCGATCACAAGTTCCCAAAACACCACATGGTCCACCCTAGAAAAATGAATCAAAACCGTTTAACAAAATGAGAGATGGGACGGTGACACCCGACGACGGCGACGTACGGAGGGGGTGGTGGTGTGGCGGAGGTGGCCAGCAAGGACGGCTGCGGTTTCGGTGGTCGCAAAAGAGAGAAGAGAGGTTGCAGGTGTCTTTTGTGTGTTAAGGTTTTCTGTCACAACTGTAATTAGGATTTATGCCTAGCCTCCTATTTAAAGAAACCATAATTACATTCTAGTCTACTTACAATTATCTTTCCATCCAAATAATTAGCCTTTGACTAATTACTTTTTTCAAGTCAACCCTTTGATTTTTTTTATCTTCAGATAATAAAATAACTCTCAGTAACTATTATCCAATAATAATTAATTCTTATTTATCTCAAATAACCATCATTTGATTGCTAAGCCACTAGTCAAACACTTTGATTTTATTTTATTCCTAATAAAATTAACATTCGTTTAACTCATTAAACGACACCTATAATTTACACAAATTAATTGTTTCATAAAAAAATAATATTTCCTAGTATTTCACAAATACTTGATCTCCGTAATTAATCTCCTTTTGTGATACATGATGTTTAAAATTTAGATATTATTCTTTGTTCGTCATCCAAAGTGTAAGTATTTGGATCATACCTTATTAGTAACATTAAATAATCGATAATCGGAAGCCTAGCTGCAACGCACTACCCCTGACAAGGTATGACGTATTTCATTCGCCAACTCTTCCTTTCTAGTTAAGTAACTCTTTACTTGATCAAGTACATAGCGTCGTGGTAACCTTATTGATTTATCATGTCTTTAAAGAACACTTATTGAACATGAGACATGGATCTAATTTCAATCTCATATATTGTCCAATTACTCTTGTACTCGTCTCCGATTCAGAATTGGCTGACAAACTACTCCTAGTTTGAGTATGGCCATACATTCATACTAGTTCGAATCTACAAGGGAGCCACAGTGTTCAACTCCTCAAAATATTAAGAAGTACAAAATTCCTTCGACATCATCCCACTCCCACTTAGCTTTAGTTTATTCCCAACCAAATATCCTTATCGCTACCCTTTCACGATGTAGCGTTAGATAAGATCAAAGAACAAACTTACACCAATGTTAGTTCTAATATGATTCTTAGGTTTGAGGATATAAAGATGATACCATTTCAAAATTTCTTATGACACTAATCCATGAAGACAGTTTTGAAGTGAGTTACGTCCCATATCGATCTCCAATGCATATTTATGAATCTTGATCCTTAACCCCATGAGCTCTAATCCCATGAACAATCAAGCATTCATAGTAGTCTTAATTCAAATTGATTCCCATGAATTTGATCGACTACGGGCATTTAGAGTACTATACTCATGGATGCTTAAATATACAAATATTCTAACATAGGAAAAAAATATGGCCTTTAACCATTAAATCCAAATAAATTCGTAATGTAGCCTTCTCGTTCGAAGAACATCAAATACCAAACTATAGATGAAAACTCTTTAGCAACAATTGTAATTTACTCTCTACATGCAAATCTTATCTCTGCAAGGATACAATCAATGCCCTTGCTAAATAAATATATGTTATTGACGTGTGCGAGCGTGTACGAATTTTTAATGTATTTTTAAGTACTTTTTACTCTTTTTATCAAGATTTATATTTATAAAACGTGATATACACTATCACTCTCTACAACACGTTAGGGCAAGTGCACCCATCGTTGGTGAAGTGTAGTGATGGTAAGATACCAAGGTCGTCCAAGGATGCAAGTGCTTTTAGTACCAGTTTATCGTCAACATCTAATCGACCCAAATTTTGAGAAAAAAGTTTTTGAACAAGTAAAATTAAAAAAAGAAACTAAAATAAACAAAAGAGACAAATAACAAGAAAGAATCGCTTGGTTTTCCGACTCTTTTTTTATAAGTACCCTTTGATGATTTCCGCACTTTGGGTTTTTAAAGAGATTATCTTAGTTATAGTGGCATGCCCCTCTTTTGGAGGCAACGCTATCCTCGGCCATATTGGTCTGAGTCAGCAGGGATACAGTCCTGCAAGGCCGGATTATTGAAAGATAATTAAGTAAGTTATTAATACAAAATGTGGCATGTCCCTCTTTTGGGGGCAACGCTACCCTCGGCCATATTGGTCTGAGTCAGCAGGGATACAGTCCCGCAAGGCCGCTTTAAAGTTTTAATAGTAGTTTGTTTATAAGGGATTACAAGCCGTTCTTACTTCCCCCGATATGATGCTATCTGCCTCAAAGGAAGTCCTAAAAAGCTTGAATCGGGTCCATGCAGGATCTATACACTGAATGAGGCAAGAACTTTACCCAAACCACCCTTCTAACCCCTTCCAGGCAGTTAGCGTACTTTATATAGACCGTAAAGACACGAATGAGTGAATCAACAAAACATGAAGAATGATAGAATAAAAATTCAACTTCAATATAAAAAACTAGTTATTAAAATCATTAATATATACCCAATTAAAAAGTGATCAAAGGTTGGAAATCAAAAGTAATACACAAAAGATTTTGGCTTCACCAAGTGATGTAAGATATTAGCCAAGCATGACCATAGTTTGAAAAAAGCTCTTACTATCAATCTTGGATCCCAATACTACTCTAACTATAACTAAAAGTGGTGGAAGATGATGGTGTTGTGGTGGTGGAAGTGAGATAAATGGTTTGCCAATGGATGATTTGCAAGTGAGCCAAGCACCTCAATTTATAGTTGGAAACAAGAGACTTACACGGCCCCGTGCCTGGTGGGCACGGCCCCATGTCCTTCACATTCTCTGTCTTCATTTAATGCTCTTATCAGCTTTTCTCCACATACGGCCCCGTGTGTCAACGACACGACCCCGTGTAATACCTCGGAAATTTTATCAAATAATATGGCAACACGTGTCCAATCAACTCTCAAATATGCCACAATGTTGGACCGGAGGGACTAAATGTGTCAACATGCCAATGTTTGGCCTGTAAATTACCCTTACGGACCTCAAGGCCAAATGCCTTACGGACCGTAAGGTTAATAAATTATTATTGCTGAATGACGTTTACGGACCGTAAGCCATGAGAGTTTACGGACCATAAGCTAATTCAAAACCTTGGGCTCACAAAGGCTTACGGAACGTAAGCCTGAGACCCTAACAGTCCGTAAGGTAGGGAACTAGCAAGTTTTTGTTTGCTGGCCAAGGCAGCCTACACACTTGACACCTATTTCGCGAAATGCCACTCTCTCCCTCGTGTTGACACATACCTAGACACTTGCTAACATCAGGAGAAGCTCACTAACACTTGTCTTGATCATATCATTCATCCTCAAGTATAAATAGCCCACTAAATTACCTAGTTCATTGCTCATTTTCATTTTTTTCTCCTCTGTCATTCTTGGAGTTGGTTCCTGGTCAAAGGAAGCCTCCCAACTGAGTTCTTATTCATCTTAGAACACTTGTAAGTCTTCCTTCTCAGCTCATTTCTTTTCTAGACTAAGTAATTAGCCGAAAGTCAAGCAAATTGACTTTTTCTTTGACTTTCGGTTATGACCTTTATGGTCCAGCCATTGTTCGAATTGAACATGGCTACGTGACCGTAATAAGGTAGGTGATAATCCCCTATGAGGGCACCTCCTGAAGATCATGTTAAGTTGGTCAAATGACGGTTCAAAGTTATGTTAAAATAAAAGTCAAAACACAGTTTTACGGAAAACATATAAAATGAATTTATAAACGTTTAAAAACATATTTTTGACACTGTATCAGTTGGTAAATATTAGTAGAACATGTCAAAGCATATTCAACCCGATTTCTAGTTTATAGTTCGGTTCGCAACTGAAAGTCAAGCAGTTTGACTTCTTCTTTGACTTTCGATTCTGACCCGATTTAGCTAAGTTAGCTACTAATTTGAAGTTATATTATGATCATATTTATGCATGGAATAACCCTCTGAGGTTATACCATTTGATCTTAATCAGTTGTCGGATTTTATGCAAGTTCTTGAATTATGCCATAAAAATGTCGATTATGCCCTTTTGTGAATAAATGGGTTTTGAACTATAATGAACTTATGAAATGTAATACTTACTGATATGGTAACAAAATAAAGATGTTTTGGCATAATGAACTTATTATTAGCTCATTCGATCACCCGATACCCCCTATGCGCGTATGGTTGACTTGTATAACTTAGTTATGTAAGTTAACCGAATTGGATCAATTCTTTTCATTTTCACTTCAAATATAGAATGTTATATTGTTTACCCATATTATACTAGTCATAGTACTTGTGAGGGTTTAAACTACATTCTATCCAGTCACCGCTTAATCTAGCGTACCTTACCGTTTTCTTTATATATTAGTTAACCGGTCCAAGTCTATGACTTGAATGGGACCCGTTAACATTCTAATTGGTTATTATACCATTCATTCCAGACTAGGGCGTCCAGTAAATTGCAACCTTGCTAGTTGTTTTGTTTGAACGGCTGTGCTTATATCTCCCTATATAATAAAGGAAAACTTTACTTGGACACGTGTCATCAAATGCAGCCCCCCTTTCTTCTTCCCACGTTCACACTACCTTTTATTTAAACCCTAATTAAGTTAAAGTGGTATCCTTAACCAGCAATTTCAAAATACAGAGTTCTTTCTCTTTCCTTTTCCTAATCAGTTTTGGCTCCATCACATTTTGGCTCCGGTTTTGAATTTTAAAACAGGTTTTGGCTGCACAAAACATAGGCAACCATTCCTTGCACCGCCTATTCTCTCTTTCCCCCATTTTTCACTTCCATTCGTTCCTTCATTATCATTCCACCGCTGGTAGGAGATCCGATGGCTGCAGAAGCATGGTAGGAGATCTGGGGTCCGTTATCGGTGTCTAGGGTTGGTGAATCAACTTTTCCGGCGAAGTTGGCTAGGGTTCAGGCCAAGATTCCGGCCACACAGGTAAGTCCAGCAGAAAAGATCATCTTTGCATGCCTCGATTTTGTTTAGATTGGGGGTATATGGCCCTATTTCGGTTAGATATGGTGTTCACACTGGTGTCTGTTCAGATTCCTGCTAGACCTAGGATTTTGGCAACACTTAAGGAGTTCCGGTGTTTTATAATATGCTCAAACTGTATTTTGTAATCTCTTATTTGTGAGACTATCAGTTACATCTTAGAATGTTTAGATTATATATGTTATAAATGATTGGTTGATGTGTAACACTCTTAACATTAGTGTATAATACAAAATACAGAAATAGTTTAATTTAAGATTGATGTTCTGACTGAAAAAGTTCTTCTTCTTGCAGCTTCCACAAGTTATTTTAACGGTGGTTAAAATTAAACTTGAGGGTTAAACTAAAGAGAGTTGATTGGCTGTTGAGGCCCTTGGTTGTCTAGATTTCACTATACTTGTGTATGTTTTCGTTATTTGAATCGATTTCTGCAAATTCGTATTTTTAAAGTTTCGATTTTCACCATACTTGTGTATGTTTTCGTTATTTGAATATATTTGCATCAATATGAATGTTCACGGTTCATTGATTTAGGTTTTCATAAAATAAAAACCTAATATGTTTTTTTTTCAGTAGCAAATATTTGGGGATCAGCAAAGGTTATTGGCTGAAGAAATCAAAGCGAGGATGGTGTGATAGTGTTGGATCTGTCGAAGAAATCAAAGCGAGGATGGTGTATCATGTAAGAACATTAGTAGTTACTGGATATATTTGGTTTAGTGTATCATGTAAGAACATTGGATTATAGTGTCGGATACGTTGAAGAAATCAAAGCGAGGATGGTGTGATAGTGTTGGATCTGTCGAAGAAATCCAAGCGAACTTGATAAGGAGATATGAAGCAGCTGCTAAATGTGAAAGAGTCATGGCATATGCTCTTTTGCTCACCAGGTAAATATCTTGTTTTTGCAACAAGTTGAGACGCTTAAATAAAAATAATAGTGTTTTTCCATGTTTTTAAATACAAAAAGTTGTGTAGATGGTGGAGAGTACCCCATGCCTATTTATGTCAGTTCTCTTTTACCTTTTTAAAAAGAAAGGGATAATGTATGTTGAGGCTGCTTATATTATCTATTCAACTTTTTTTTTATTTTGTTTCATAATTTTCATTAAGCGTATGTATCGACTAACCAAGTATGCACAATAATATTAGGATATAAATCGAAAAGATGTCAGAATTGTCTACCATTTCCATATTCCGAATTCGATGGTATCGTTTTATCAAGAATCAAGTAGAGCTGGCCGTGATCAACAACCTTATATGGAATAGATGATCGCAAGAAAATGGTTTTATAATTAATTCCACCTTTTTAATTTTTTATTCATTCCTTTGACCATTAGTCGCTAATAAGCAAAGATATTTGCAGCAATTTGTATTGAATAATGCAGATAACAAACAATATTTGCTTGAGAAATTGAAACTTGATGTGAATGTTAAAGATGAGGATGGTAATTAGTTTTCTGTTTGTTAGATTTGAATTTAGATTTTGATATAGATTATACAGCTAAGTTTTACGATTATTGAAAATTTATATTTACACTGTTTTAGGTGAGACACCTCTTATTCATGCTGCAAGGCGAGGGCATATTACTACTGCTAAATACCTCATTGAACATGGGGCTGATCCATCGCTATGGAGTGAGTTAGGAGCTACGGCTCTGCATCATGTTGCTGAAATAGGTGAGTTGTTTTAGCTTATATCATGTTGCCTTTACTAATGGTCTAGATTTGAGTGTTATATTGTAAGATAAATATGTTTAAAGAAATTAATGACATTATTTTGTTTATAGGAAAGTTTGGAATGAGTTATGGGACGAAATGTTTGCAGGACATATTGAGTTGATGGAGTTCTTGATCTCCCATGGTGTTGATGTTAATTCACAAAGTGAGTCTGGTACCCTGCTGATTTGGGCTGCTGGTTATGGACAACAAGATGCTTTATAACTTTTACTAAAACACAAGGCTGATGTAAGGCTTCAATGAAGACTGTTTCTTTTGTTTTTAATGTATTTTATGTTTTTTTTAATTTTGATTTGTTTTATAGATATACCCTCCATTGAACAACTATTTCTTTATAATTCATTTTCACTCAGGCATAACTCATGAGTATATACTTTTCATCTAGACATCTCCTTGCATTCCTGGACAGTTGTAGTATCTTTTGTTTAATGAAGTTTGGCTTTGCTGGTAAAAAATGTAGCTCTTTTTAGCTTATTATTTATGATTGGTTTTCTATGCTATTGTTGTACGAGTAGAGTTTTATTCACTATCATATGTACCAATGAATCTATGTCATTTAATAGAGTAATCAAATTATTGATATATGTATGATCTTATTCTAATGGCTCTAATTGCACAAAATAGTCATCAGTTTTTTAAACTGGTATTATTTTTCATGATTTTTTTGTTTTAAAACCGGTTTCTATCTTCAATACTGTAAAGATGTTATTTAATTACATGTACTCTACTAATAATCATATTGAACACATTTAGATTGTTCGTGTAGGTCACGGGTACTATATTAATCTCAAATCATTAAAAAGATGGCAGTAATTCACTATGTTAAAGCATCAATATGGTTTTGCTTCATTGATTGCATGTATCTGTGGAAACAAAATTTGCCCATAAGGGTTAGTTATATTGACTAATGACCGTTTTGGTTGATAGATTCATAAACAAGACTAACCTAAAAAGGAATGGGTCAAACAAATAGAATGGAAAAAAAAGTGGCTTAACGAGTACACAAATGTTTACAATCTTCTAAATTGTGTTACTGAATTTGAATCTTGGATTATTTTTTTTATAAGAAAGATCTTATTATCTATTATTATTATTTTAGAAGTAATTGATAAAACGTTGACGGGTCAACTGGACTGATAATACTTTTGTTTGGATCAAATGGGTTCCAAGCGACAATTAGTCATGTTAGTGACAATCAGTTTTGCTTGTATTCGGTTCCAAGCGATTTAACCATAGCGGTCCTGTAATAATAATTTGATTAAAAAAAGATTTAATAATATCAAACTATATTTCATATATCATTAACATTTATATCAATTAGTAGTGAATTTGGGTGGCTAAACCTGAATATGGTAACGAAAGTCACCCTTTGGCAATTCTCCACTCCTTTATTAATAGTGTAGAGCTAACAAAATTAGCGTTACTATACGCTTTGAGTTATGTAAATTACATGGTCCAACCTCACAAGTTATAAAAATGTTTAAAAACATGTCCCTTTATTTTATTTAACGGCATAATTCGAATAATATAAATTAATTTTTACTACCCGGGAAGTTCCCGGGTTATAACCTAGTATATATATATAGGGAGAAGATCATGCGAGAACAACCTCTTATTGCGAGAACCAATGTGAACACAACAAAAACTGCCTAAAAATCACACAAAAAAATTTTTAAAATTAAAAAAAAAAAAAAAAAAATTTTGGCTTCTAAAAGTAGCGATTTTAACATAAAAAATATAAAAAAATTCAAAAATTTTTTTTTAGATTTTTTTAGGTTTTTTGGGGGTTTAGTTTTTAGCATTTTAGCTTGGGGCGTGGGGGGGGGGGTTTAGGTTTTTTAGGTTTTTTTAGGTTTTAGTTTTTAGCATTTAGCTGGGGGGTTTAGGTTTTTTTTGGGGGGAGGGGGGTGGGGGGTTTATGTTTTTTTTTTTTTGGGGGGGGGGGGGGGTGGAGTTAGGTTTTTTAGGGTTTTTTTAGCTATTTTAGGTTGTGTTCACATTGGTTCTCGCGGTTCTCACAATAAAGGTGGTTCTCGCATGAGCTCCTCCCTATATATATATATATATATATGGGAATGTTCATTTGAGAAGAAAACTTAATTGAGAAGAAAAAGAATATAGGGTAATTTTGTAAAACACTAAATGGTTTTTTCGCTTATCTCGTTTATTATCATTTTTTACTAATTATTTAGTCATAAAGACTATTATCCTCCGCACTTATTTTTTTGCCTACGCACATCAAAAGTTATCCTACATATTTCGAAATTCATACTACACGTTGAAATTTATCCTACTCAACTCAAAATTTATCATACTCGTAATTTATCCTACACTTTAAATTATTTTATTTTATTTTTTGAAAAAAAAAAATATATTTTGAAGATAAGTTAAAAAAAAATTTAATGTATTTAGCTATTAAAGAGGAAGACTACAAATTAATGACCTATGTAATTTTACCAATGTACCCTTATAGTAACATTAAATACTTATATTAAATGAAGTAAAATAAAGCATTCTTATTGGTTGAAATTTCTTCTTTTTTCTTCTTACAAAAAATTTCTTCTCATTTAAACTCTCCACTATATATATATATATATATAGGAGAAGGATCCGTTAGGAACCACCCTTTATTGCGAGAACCGCGAGAACCAGTGTGAACACATGGCAAAATTGTAAATATATTGAATTCTAACAAAAAAACACACGGTGTCATAATTGTAAATATATGGATCTGTAACATAAACACGTGTGTCCCCTGTTTTAGGGTTTCTTCATCACATTTGTTCCCAATCCACAATCTGCATCATCATCATCTACACTTTGATTGAGGTTCACGGCGGCTTACCGGCGGCACACATGAGTTTACGGTGGTTCTCGCGACATTAGACAAGAGTTTATCCCACAAATTTCATCCCACAGATTTCATTGCTGGGGCATTCGGGATTATTGCTACATATGGGGTCCTCTGATTCATCCCGTGTTGAAATATCTCATGTTGAACCTACCGCATCCGATGATACTAACCCACCAATCTCTGAATGTCATCCTCATACATCTGATACTACCTATCTTGGTGGTCCATCTGCTGCCAAACCCGTATATGCAGTCAATCCAATTGAAAGTTGCAAAATTGTGTACACAACAGTTGATAGTCGACATTCCCTTCATGGATTTGAAATACCTACTCTTGATTCCATGTCAATACCAGCTAATGTTACGGTTTCATCTGGGAATGCATCTGGGAATGTCAATATATCTGACCAATCGTTGTCGATTGACACTACTTCGACTGGTACAGCACCCACAAATACAGAACAACCTCAATTGCAGTTCATTCGGTTTGAGACTAAAGGTATCCCATGTCCATTTTGTGTAATTTGTAAATTTTTCAATGTTATACATGTTTAAAACATGTTCACATTCATATTATGTTGTCACTAATTATTAATAAACAATATATGCACATGTGCACTGTGTTAACTGAACCATATTATAAATTATGATACATTATAAATATATGCACATGTGCATGATGACGACAATTAATTTGTTATATTGTATATTAAATTATATTGCACATGTAATTTGTTAAATTTTCTTATTAAATTCACAGGAACGGTTACGGCTGCTATACATTCTACACCCAATGGCACCCCATATTGGATACCAGAAGTTGATGTTGAATACATACCTGAAGTTGTAGTCCATTCGATTTGTGACTAAAGGTATTATGTTGACTGTAATTGATGTATATACTTTGTAAATGATATTATATTAAATGATATGCACATGTGCATTATATTTGCTGTAAGTGATGTTGTATTCAATTATATGCACATGTGCATTATGTTGATTGTAAATGATATTGTATTAAATTATATGAAAATGTGCATTATGTTGAAAATTAGACTATGTCGTTGATGTATGGATTCTGAACAAGTGCCTTATGGATGACTATCCAATTATGTACAGGATGGCAACAAACAAAGGGGCTTGGGTGGCGGACAACTACAAAAAAATAGGGGAGGCGACTGTGTGGGATTGGCAATGGAAGAAAAAATCCGACAACCGGGGAGGCATTGGTGAAGTTTATGTAGCTTTTGGCGTTGCTGAGAGACACCAGAATGAAGACGGGTCAATATGGGTGGGGTTGGCACTCAGAAAAATAAGTCGAGTGGCTTTGTAATGAGCTGGAATGGCTGGGCTACACCTAAAGCCATTATGTTAGCATGGAAATGCGTCGAAGGCAGGTTACCGAAAAAGACAAAGACGGATTTGAAAAAAAGGGAATTCAAATCAGCAACACATTGTGCCCGAGTTGCAGATACGAGCAAGAAACTGTTGAACACATCCTCATTACGTGTTTGATGTCGAAAACGCTATTGTGGATGGTGTGGATGGTCGGATCATGGCTGGGAGTAAAAGATTTACATTACTGCTCAACAGTGACATATATTCTCTCTTTTTCCTAAGAAGAAGAAAAATGCAGTCAACTGCATAGTGATGGCTACATTATGGATCATATGGTCGAGCAGAAATGAGAAGGTATTTAAAGTCGTGCAGTTTTCAAACGATATAAGACTGGAACAAGTCAATGAGTGTACTCTGTTGTGGATGAAAGTCATAGCCAAATTGGAGAATTTAGTGACTGAAGAGTGGTACACCAGTGGTGTGAATGTAATAGAAAATTAGGAGTTTATATGTTTATTTTAAGAATACTTCTCTAGTTCTTGGCTATATTTCTGGTTTGAATATATGACTTCTTATTTTGTTCAAAAAAATGTCGTTATATATAAAATGATAATGCTCGTGTGCACTATGTTGACAATTACATTATGCACACGTGCATTATATTGACAATTACATCATGTATACATATAATGACAATATGCTATTGGATTCCTGATCCCCCTGATGATGAACCTAATTCTTGTTCCGATGGTGTTGATTCCAATGAATGATGTGGATTCCAATAACACTAATAAAAATGCTGATGATGATCCAGAAGACCCCCCCCCCCCACATATATATATTTATGAACGTGAGCAATCCCTTAGACGTTCATCCAGGTGTCGTAAATCAACCGACGATCCTCTATTAGCCTATATATGATGTCAAACAATTTCTAATCATTAATCGTCTTGTTTATGATTTTTTGTTTACAATCATTTTTTGTACTATTTGTTTTCATATTCATAGACTATGATTACATTGTTACTGTTTCGAACAATGCACATGTAATTATATGTAATTCCATTATTGACCACCTAACATATATTACCAACATGGCTACTGTTTCGAACAATGCACGTGTGCATACGTGTTTACTATACCAACTTTTGTGTTATAACAAGTAAATATAACACCCTCATCATAAGAATCACATAATCCGATCACCAATCATTATTGCACATATGCATCACCAACATATATTATACCAAACAACATATTACATCCTAAATTAACAAATATAACCATCTGTAATGCATTATACAATTCCAATATGTGTACTATTTCAAACTATGCACATGTGCAGTACCAACATTCCCTCTACCAAACAACATAATACACCATATATTAACAAACATGATCATTCGCCTCTGATACTGGCAATTTTGTTGCTATCTTCATTCTCATGCTCTTAAGTTGCAAGTCTTGAATTTATTTATCTTTGCTGAATATGCAATCAAACTTCTCACCACTCCCATTATACATCTTCATATGTCGCATAGCGAAAACCCCGCAAACTATGAAGTAACAAAGGGATTTCGTTTACTTGTTCGATTTTTTCATCGTGATTTCGCTCACGTGTCCTCCTCTTTATGCTTTTTTTTTTCTTCTTGTACACCTACATGTGATATATTTAATGTGTATACATAAATGATATCATTTAACGTGAAAGTAATAAAGGGATGCACATGTGCATAAACTCCCAACTGCATCATCGAATATTAATCAACCTTTTTTTACCTCTTTGTTTAACTGTTGCGTAATCATCTTCCATTGCATCCGGCCATATTTTGACCCTTCATCCCTTGATTTCAAAACGTAAGTTACCTTCTTTGAATTTTTTCCGTTGTCAATCTACGATAATAAACAAAACAAAAAAACATAAGATTAACAAACATACAATCTCAATGAATTTGTGCATTAACATTAACTTTATCATTACTATATACACTATGCACATGTGCATGAACATAAATTACATTGTTAACATATTCTGTCAAAATTCTAGCAAACTATGCACATGTGCATAACTATGCACATGTACAACAACATGAATGATCTTATTAACATATTCTGGCAAATTATGCACATGTGCCTAACTGCACGTTTGCATCCATATGACTGACCTACTTGAAATAATCTGGCAAAATATGCATTTGTGTATAACTATGCACATATGCATTAACATGACTGAGCTTATCAACAAGTTTGCTTCGATAAAAAATATTAGACAAAACAAAAGTTATTTTTTTTTATTTTTTACCTCTTTGTTTAACTGCCGCGTAATCATCTTCCATTGCATGTCGCATAATCATCTTCCATTGCATCCGACATTTTTTTGACCCTTCATCCATTGACTTCAAAACAAAAGTTACTTTCTTCGATTTTTTCCTATTGTTTATATACAATAATATACAAAAAAATAATAAAATAATAAAAACAAGATCAATAAACATAAATTATCAATAAATATGTGCATTAACGTTAACTTTATCATCACCATATACACTATGCACATGTGCATAAACATAAACGACCTTGTTAACAACATACGCATCAACTTTATCATCACTATATTAACTATGCACATGTGCATCAACATAAACGACCTTGTTAACAATATATGCATCAACTTTATCATCACCATATTAACTATGCGCATATGCGTAACTATGTGCACATGTGCATTAACATGACCGACAATATCAACAGTTATGTTTGCTTCAATAGAATAACCTAGCCATTGCCAACTCAAATTATGTATTACCACCAAATATATTTAAAATTATTCAGTAACAAAACCTACATTCAAAAAAAAAAAAACACACACACACATACACATACCTACCACATTACAAGTCGGTGTATCACAACAATTACACTGAATCCCTCAAACATCATATACATCAAACCATTTTCGCTAATGCATATATGAAACTACGATTTAATCGTCATACTAACATATAAAGGATATGAATCGACAATTAAGCATCATGTTAACATATGAAAGTGCAAAAACAAATTTATTCTTATAATCACTGGACCAAATTTGGGAACTAACCTCGATTATATGACGAAATATAAAATATCTGTTGGTAAAACCTCAAATCTGAGATACAATCTCAATCCAGATGCTTCGATATGGTGAACTGATGATGGTGAAGTGATAATGTATTCAGGACGATGATGTAAACGACTGTAATCGACGAATTGTTGAGAGAATCTGGTTGAGAAATGTTGAGATAGCTGGATGTAATCACAGTTCAGATAAGAGTTCAGATATTGGATGTGAAAGTTTTTATTAAATGTAATTTATTTTATGCTTGAAGTCCGATGGTAAAAGGAATCAGATATGCGGGTTTTTTAAAAGTTGTTTGTTATTTACAAAATTGCCCCATGTTCACATTGGTTCTCGCGGTTCTCGCAATAAGGGTGGTTGAGAACCACCCTTATTATGAGAACTGCGAGAACCAATGTGAACATAAAAAAATACCTAAAAAAATCAAAAAAACACAAAAAAAAAAGTTAATATTTTTCTAATAAAAATCGCTATATTTCGTTACAAAAAATCGAGTAACAGTTATGGATGCATATATGCATATGTATTATTTCTTGGAAAAATTCCGTAATATATTACTAGTAGTAGAAAAATGCACTTTCATTTACATTACAATCCGCAATACATTACTATTTGCATTACCAATATTAAGAATGCACATGTGCATCATTATGTATAACCATCATATAATGTGTTTTGGTACAAAAAGTTTGTGATTTTAAATGATGAAGTAGACCCATATACATGTGTTTTGGTTAGTTGTATATAGTGGTTGATGGTTTGATTATATTTGTCACTTTATGATGTAATATGTTGTTTTGATGGTATAAAGGGTGTTGATGTACATGTAATAAAATGAAATATTGGTAATAGTATTGTATTATGGATAGTAGGAGACAATGGTATTGTATTACCGATGGTAGAAGGTAATGGTAGTGTATTATGTATGGTATGATATATGAAAGAGAAAGTGTATTCAAAGTGGTGTACCAAAACACGTTATAACATGTTCATACATATAGATGCACATGTGCATTTCTAGTGTTGTTAATGTTATAACAAGTTCATACATATAGATGCACATGTGCATTTCTAATATTGTTAATGTCAAAAGTAGTGTATTATGAATGGTGGTATAAATGAAAGTGCAATTGTCTGGTATTAGTAATGTATTACGAAATTTGTCAAATAAATGATAAATATGCACATGTGCATTAATAATTGTTACTCGAAAAAAAAATTTTGTGTTTTTTTTTTTTTTTGTGACGAAATATAGAGATTTTTTCAAAAAAAAAATCGTAAAAAAATTTGAGTGTTTTTTTTATTTCTTAGGTATTTTTTGGTTGTGTTCACACTTGGTTCTCGCGGTTCTCGCAATAAAGGGTGGTTCCTAATGGATCCTTCTCCTATATATATATATATATATATGGTGAAGGTTCAAAGGAAAACCACTTTTATTGTGAAATCTCGAAAACTAACTAAAAAAAGCCTAAAAAACACACCAATTTTTTTTTATTAAAAATCACTATTTTTATATATAAAAAAAATTCAAAAAAAAATTGTAGTACACACATGGTTGTAAAACAAGGTCTCTAAGGCCGAGTACTCCCCGAGTAGTCGCTACAAGGTAGGTTGCCGATGCGACTTTCTTCAACTCCGACTAATTACTCGGAATCGATAAAATGCGGTCAACATTGGCCAAAATTGGATCTAGTAGGTCAACTCGGGCCGAGTTTGACTTAAAATAAAATAAAACATAATTTCTATGCCTATCATATTAAAGAATGAATATTAATTTCACGTATTTTGTTATAAATTTTTGTAAATTTATGTTATTTGACATATATTTAATATCCGAAAACTAATTTCTTTATAATTTGGCATCTCCGAGTACTCCCCGTGTACTCTCTGCCTATACCGAGTACTCTCAACTCCCCGGTCGACCGACTAGGGAGCGCCTAGCGACTTTTACAACCATGAGTACACATACACATGTATAGTATTACACATGTGCACTACAAAAAAAAAATTGAAATTATTTTTTATATATATAGAAAATTGGTATGCAAAAGAAAATTTTGGTATGTTTTTTTTGGCTCTTTTAATTAGTTTTCGCAAAAACTAGTGGTTTTCATTTGAACCTTCCCCATATATATATATATATATATATCTTGGATTCTAATAATTAAGCCAGGTAAATATTCTTAACCTATTTTCCCTATACAGGCTTAGGATACGCTAAATTATTACCACTTGGTCGAGTATGGGATAAATGACGGATTGTGTCTAAAAATCTAAATAACCCGTTTTAATTTGTATTGCTTGATAACTTAAACATTGGAAGTTAATGCGACTGTGTCATGTATATCCTCGGCTCATTTAATTGCAAATGTCCATGACTCAAGCACGGGGTGTAGGCATACACCCAACAGATGCTAATATAGCATAGTGTACATTAAAATGATTTTGAAATATTTTCAAAATGTATCGGTTATTTGTATTTACCAGTGTAAACTGACGTATCTTCAAAAGACTAAGCGCATGTTGCAAGGTACGTAAATAGGCTGGAAGCTGCCCGGTAAATGCATAAGTGGAATTTGCAACTCCATGCATGGAGCCTAGTAGTCTGTTTATGTAATCATTTGTTTATCCGATCCGCCTGTGGATCTTTTATAGACTTTCGGTCTGTATTATATTTGAACATTTGGACATTTTAATTTGTAATAGTATTCTATACTCCCAAGACTTCCGTTGTGTTATTGTGAATATCTGTATCAATTTGTCATATACCCCAAGTCCGGGGCCACCGGAAAATCAGGGTTTGACACCTCGTGGCCCTTGTACTTTTGTACGAACTCAGATATGCAAATCTAAGAGTTGACACGGCCCATGCTTAGGTTACACGGCCCTATGTCCCTTGTCATTTTCTGTTTGTCTTTATCTTTAAGGAATCTTGACTGGGGCACAACCCCATGCCTGGCGGGCATGGCCCCGTGTTGGGCTTCTGGTTTGTTGCTTTTATTCTTGGGGTGAAGCTTTGAAAATAGTTCTAGATTTGTACAAGTGAAATGAGTGGTCACTCAACACTCGGCCAAAATGTACAAGTGAAATGAAAAGGTTTAGCATCAAAGGGTTTAACTAGGGGGGATTTTGTGTTTTTGTGGGGAGATAAATATAGAACATAAGATTGAAATGGAAAAGGGGTTTAAAATCCTAATGCTTCAATCATATACTTACTTTGATTAGTCGATAAGGACCGGGAATGCATTGTCTTGTCAAGTTCTAGATTTGTAGGAACCGTACAGGCTATTCACACAAGAAATAAAGAATGAGCATTTAGTATAGACATGGTAGTGGATACTCGTTAAAGGCTCAAAACTCACTATTTTTTGGGAAAGGGTAAAAGATGTGAAAGTATATATCCAATCAAATTTTAAAAAAATTTCATGCCCTTTTTATAATTTTTTCTTGTATGGTTCCTTTTTTTCATCACGACGCTATTGGTTGTAAATATTTATAAAAAAACTTAAACTATAAAGAAGACAAAACAAAAATAAAAAGAAAGTTTTGAAAAAAAATTTGGTGTGTTTTATCGGTTCCAAGTAGAGTTTTGTGTAAGACTCGTTTTTAGGACAAACAATTTTCAAGTTATTAAGTGCCCCCCACACTTAAATTACACATTGTCCTCAATGTGTCCAAAATGGGTTAGATTAATTAAATGTGTAAAACGTGTAATTAAAACAACAAACTTTTCATAAAACAGACACTGGGCACGGGGGCGTGCCTCTGAGGCACGGCCCCGTGTAAAAGCGTCAGTATCAGAAAACTTACAGAAGCTGGGCATGGGGGCGTGTCAAAGGGACACGGCCCCGTGTGGCAAGTCCAGAAAGAAAAAGTTACAACGACAAGGAGGAACAGGGGCATGTCAACGGGACACGGCCCTGTGTAAAGCTTTTGTTTCTTTTTGAAAATAGCTGTTAAGGTGTCGGGCCTCCTGTTTCGGGTCTTGGGAGCTTGATGCTTGGTAGATCCAAGTATTCCAAGGTACCTGTATACTCATTCATACCACAACAACACAATATAACGAGAAAACATAAAATCCTATGTATGAGAATTTAAACATTATCATCCATCATCACAACTACATAAAAAGAAAAATAAAAAGTACGAAAAAGTAAATTGTTCAGCGGGTCGCAACCCGACATAACCATCACCACCATAGGAAAGATAGAGAAATGATTTAACCTTATGTCGGTTCAGGATGAAGTATAATAAAGTTAGCTCCCGAGGTTCACGACACCCCCACTATCTTTTCTCTGGCACAAGTACCACTCAGGACCCGATGTATATAGCGGATGAGTGGGTCTTTGATCTTGGTGCTCTTTGTGGAGCTTGGGTTGTAAATACCTTCCCTGATCTATGCTGAAAAAGTATTTTGTGTGTTGTCGGGCATGTCTATGATGCTGCCGGTGAAGACTAATTCCCCAATTTCCTCCTCGGTGTAGATTCCCATAACCACACCAAATTTTGCCACTGAGACTCCAAACCAAGTACCCCTACAACGAAAAGTCACCGCTTCATTGTTAAACATATCGTCGATGTCCTCTTTGAGGCTAAAACTACTTAAGAATTCGAGGTTGAATTGATAAATAGACTGCAACGGTGCCTCCAAGAAGACACGCAATGGTCTTGTCACCAAACATTCATACCTTTATCTCTGCCCCCACACTTTCCAAAGTATCGTAACACACTTGCCGAGGCGGTTCCTCAGTCCTAGCCTTTAGGATTTCCATGTGTTCTGCACAATTTGTGTGCTCGGTGTTGAACCTCAGCCATTTATGTGGTGCCATTGTCTGGAGAGAACAAGTGTTAAACAGTTAGGTGCGATAAATTGTATGTCAAGGAACGAGTGGCAACTCGATCGGATGGTCATCCGATCCAGGGCATTTATTCTTAATGTTTACTAAGTCAAAGTTTTTCTTTCTTGTCACATGAATCGAGTGGCAACTCGGTCGGGTGGCAATCCGATCGAGTGGTCATCCGATTCACATGCTGTTGACTTGAGTTGATTTCTTATTACACAAGATGACAACTGATCGGGTGGCAATCCGATCGAACAGCCATCCGATCCGCAGTACTATGCATAATGAGAACTTCAGAGTTAGAAAATTTTTGAAATCTCAAATCTTTTTCATTTGTCATATTTGTCTCGAATACTGTGTAAAAGTTAATAATAAATATTTTTGCAGGACTGGGAGAAAACTCACAACATCTTTTGTCTGTTAGAAACACATTATACAGACAAGACTATATTCGAAGATGTAGCAATTTTTTTGAGGGAAAGCAGGATTGCTAAGGCCCTAACTGACAAGACTGTAGTCTATGAGTCTCATGTTAGACTATTTTGGAGTTCTGCAAGATATGAAGAGAAAGATAAGATGATCTACTCTGCAGTAATTACGAAAGAGAGATGAGAATGGACAGGACGTTGATTTGCAGATTGTTACAATGTTGGAGAATGGTGAGAAGGATATCACTCTGGATATTAAACTCCAAGGTGTTTGAAGAACATGCCACTTCGAGCAATGGAACAAGATTTTTATGAGGACTTTAAAGGTTGGTTGTATAATGAAACCACAACAGAAGCGGTAATTTCTTTATTTGACCAGTCCAAGGGTGAATCTAGAAGAATATGCGTGCTAGACCCGATGTGGCCAGTCAACTGCTCAAAGAAAGACATTGATTGCTTGTTTTACAATAAGATAGTGTACGAGAAACGTGACAAGGTGCAAGCAATGCAATATCAGAAAATTGTAGATGTATGCTTCGCGAAAGACATCAACTCTGGGAGGTACTGGAAATCCAAATGGAGAGATCTTGAGATTGATGAATTTCTGAAGAAGTACAAGAGAGAGCATAGGTTTAAAGCTATTGCTGAAAAAGCTGCAAAGATTGGAAAGTTCAAATTGCAGAGACCGTCTCCAACGGATCAAACGCCGATTGAAAAGGAAGAGAAAAAGATTCCTAAGTGGGACAGAAAGCGAGACGATGATCCGGTGTATAGGAAATGGTGGATTGAAGAAGGCAGGCTACTGAGGAGCAAATTGTTAGAAGAAAAAGCCGAACAGAGGAGACAGAGAGCCAAGGAATGAAGACGCAAGAGAAAGGAATGAAGACTATGCTGGAAGGAACTACAGCAACATCCAAGGGGGAGTCTGTTAGTTCATATGTTTGTAGCTTCCGTCAGCATGGAGTCTTATTTTGTACGGTATATGTCTTTTGTATATATTTTGTATGTATATGTGTAACGACAACACAGGGAACGGTGATGTGATGTAAAACTGAAGTCTGATAGGTTGAGTGGTGTCATCCGATCGACCAGCCACTAGATCGGAAGACACTTAATAATTCCCTGTTGTTGCCTATAAATACCCAGCTTGGGTTAGTCATTCAGAACTTTTTGGCTCAGCTTGTAAGGAGACTCTGTCAAGTCTGATTCTCTACCGGTTCTTGTGTACTTTCATATCAATCTAATAGAAGATCAGACGGATTTAATCGTTGAATAAGTTGTTGTGATTCTATGACTTGATCTATGGAATCCGCACATTGATCGAGATCGATTCATCCACGTTCTGTACGAACAGATGCTGATCCAAAGGCCTAACAAGTGGTATCAGAGCCACAGGAGGTTGAATCAAGGACTACGACAACGAATTCACCGGAATTTCAGCTATTCTTGCCAATTTCAGTCTAATTTCACCGAAAATTTGACGAATTTTCTTACTTTTTACTCATTTCTTGCTGAGTTTTACACTTTTATACCTTAAAATGAGAAAAATGTAAAATTGAACGGGAATTTACGGATAAAATTTGACAAATTTGATATCAATTGATTCGCAATCAATCAAAGAACAATCCTTCAAAATTTCATAAGAAAATTCCTTCAAAAACTGAATCAAAATCATCAAAAACCATGTTGAACTGTTCATGTTTGCTGACGTCATCCACCCGCTCGGACAGCTGTCCGAACGGATTGGCTTAGACTGCGTCATACTTGCTGCTTGCTGTCGTCATCAATGTCACTAGATTGGATTACCATCCGATTCGTGTAACATTGATTGTTAAAGTTTCATCACCTTACGTCATCATCCCACCTGATCGGACAGCAATCCGATCGAATTGGCATTGGTAGTTCTTGTTTTCATTAGCTGACGTCATCCTGTCACTCGATCGGATTACCACCCGATCGGTGAAAGGTTGAAAATTCAAAGTCTTCAAAAGTCTTTGTGTCACTCGATCGGACAACCACTCGATCGGATTACCCCACGATCGAATTGTCATCTGATTCGTGTACATCTCTTGTTACTTGAGTGTGCCACTCGAACGGATCACCATCCGATTCAAGTGCATCAGTGTGAATCTTTTGAAAATTCTAAAAATTTGTCTAAGTGTTTTGAAAACTGTTTCAGGTACACTACAATGGGAGACGATTTTCTAAACCCATTTAGTGACGTGTTTGCATATAATACCGGGGTTGAAACAACAAATACTTCCAATGAAACTCCAAACCCGAATCCTAAGAAAGCGATTGCTGACTCACTAAGCATGGGCAACGCTTATGGTACATACAACAAACTGCCTAAGCTCATGGCAATCGAAGATTATAACAGATGGGCGAATAGGTTCGAGGACTGGTTGAAGGCATTCGCCTACCAAACCTGGAAGTGTTTAAAAAATGGTTTCAACATTGGAAGGAGTGATTATGAAAATCTGATTGATACTGAACAAGAAAGTTTTATTGCTGAACAAAAATGTATTGCATTGCTACATCAATCCGTTAGGGAAGATATCATATCTTTAATCGATTACAAAGATGCAAGAGATTTGTGGGGAAAATTAGAAAAGAAGTGTGTAGGAGGAGCAGAAATAGTTAAGAACAAGAAACGTTTATTGAAGAAAGAATTTGATTTGTTTGGTTATATGAAGAATGAGTCGGTCTTGAAGATGATAGAGCGGTTTTGTCACTTAAAGATAGAGCTTGTGAGACATGGGATTACTTTTACCGAGGAAGAATTGGTCGAAAAGCTGTTGGAATCACTGCCCGATGAAAAGGATTGGTAGTTCTATGCACTAGTATTGAGGAACACAATGAAGGTGCCCGATATGACTGTCGATTGGCTGATTAAGAGGTTTGAAAGCCACGAACTTGAGATTAGAAAGACGAATAAGGTCAACAACACCTCGTACCAGCAAAATGTCGATCTGTATTATAGAGGAAGCATGATACCTAAGACTGCGGCAACAAAAACTACGTTTTCAGCAGAAAGCTCAAGCACGATGAATCAGGAAAAGGATAGCAGCAATTCCACTCCAAGTAGTGGTTATCATGGAGGGACGTCATCATCAAGTTCAGGAAGCCAGTAGCAACAGAGCATTCCTAAAAATGTCTTCCAGTGCAATATAGTCGTGAATCTCAACAATGCGCAAAATTTTAACGAAGAAACGGCTAAGCAGCAGATGGTATTTTTGGCTTCTATCTTGGAATCCTATGAAAGTTTAGTTGCTGGAAAGATCGGAAACACAAACTTGACCAAAGAAGACTATGATCAAATCGATCCCGAGGAAATGGAATTGATTGACATCCGATGGTGCATGGCCAGTGTTGTCCGACGTGCTCAGAGATTCATGGAGATAACCGGAAGAAATTTAATCGGTGGACCATCAACGAAGCTGGGTTTTTACAAATCAAAGGTTACCTGCTTCAAGTGTAAACAAAAAGGGCACTTTAAGAGAGAATGCAGGAATGCAGCTTCTGATCAAACAGCAAATCCATTTCATGACGACTACTACAAAAAGGCCATTTATCACAAAAATCGTGAGGAACCACCGAGAATGAAACAGATAGAAGAAGCTCCTAAGGACAAGTCTAGGGCACTAGCTGTAATTAAGAATGATGAGGGCTTCGACTGGAGTGAATTTTTACCAGAAGATGATTATGTAGGGCATGCTTTCATGGCAAAAATAGTACCATTCAAAGACACACGAACTGAAGAAAAGAAATACGTAAATAGAAAGATGTTAGCACAAACCATGAAGGATAGACATTATCGAGCCTGGAAAGTGGCTAAAAGTGCAAACAGATGGGATGCTGATCGAAAGTGCTATTTGGATCCTAAAGGCAATATACTTGTTGAACCATCAACACTCGTTGTTGAAACTCTTATTGAACAAATAGCACAACAGGAAGAAGAGAGACATAGAATGTGGGCAAGAGAAGCTGAAGAGAAATAGTTAAAGTCAAATAAAGTCGATGATGGAATAATCGACACAACAAAAGAATTCACTGCAGAGAACCTGAAGAAAATGGCAGATAAAGTGTTCGCAGCAAAGGAATTAGAGGTAGATTCTAAGTCTGCATCTGAGTCAAAGAGCCAGGTCAGTTATAGTGATTTAACAAATGGGTTAGGTAAGACTGATAAGGCTAAAACTGTGAGTGACTGCAAAAATTACATGAAAAACTGCAAGGTTTGTAGCACACATGCATTTCTTAACACCAAAAAGACTGAAGAACTAATTGAAAGAGTCAAAGAAGTTGAAAATCAAATCTTAAGTCGTGATAAACTGGTAAAAGCTTCAAATGATAGAATAAAGGAATTAACTAAGAAGATTGAAAAAGATAAAATTGATGTAGAACGAGTTAGAAAAGAAAATGAAAAGTTAATTCATGAAAACCGACAACTTTCTGAAAATCATGAGAAGCTGAAAAGAACGATAAAAGATTCTGATGAGCGAAATAGTAAAACATCCAAAGAAACTTTGCAACTGTCAGGAGTCCTTCAGTCAAAAGAAAAGCAAATCAACCAACAGTTGGATGAGATTACTAATCTAAAGTTTCAGTTTCAGGAAGCTAAGATTGAAAACGAACGAATCAATCTGAAACTAAACAGTTACAACTCCGCGAGTTTTGTTCTTCAACACATAGTTCCCAAACCCATTGGGAAGAACAAAGCTGGTGAAGATGTATATTCAGATGGAACTAGGGTAGGGTGTCATCAAGTTCCACCGCCAGTGCTGAATAATTTTTCAAAGAAAAAGTCTGGATTGGTTAACAATGATGAAACAAGTGAGTTTAAACTTCCAAAAACGATCGATGTCACATTCACTTCATCGTCTGATGAAGACAGTGTTCATTCCGAAGTTGTTAAAAATGTGGTTGAAAACGTTTTAAAATCTGATAGTGATTCAACAGAGGACGAAGAATGCTTTTTAGATAATTACATTCCGAAATCAAAATCCAAAAACAACTTAAGTGAAGAACCTACTCTTGTGATGTACAAGATGTGTGGTTCAGATAAGTTGTATTCGGATCTTGAATTTTCACTTGAAAATGTGAATGTCAACAAATTGAAAAATGTGTTCAAATTGGTAGAAATTGATGTTTCTGAAGTTGAAAGTTTGAAAAGTTCGAAAAGAAGGTTAAACTTTGAAAAGGATAAGTCTTACTACAAGAAACCTGCTATAACCCCACGTTTTAATAACAACAATCAAAACAGATGGTCGGGAGGTTATCAGGGTAGTAAGAAGTATCAGAAAAGGAATTTTCAAAACAAAAGGTTTAAAAAGAAAGAATTTGTGAAAAGCTCGAGTTCACATTCCGAGCAAGAATCTGAAATTTTCTCACAGTCAAATGAAGAATTTTTTGAGAAAAAGTCTTCACAACCCCATACTGAAGGCTCAAGTCGGGTAGTTGATACCCGAACATGCTTTAAATGTAATCAAGTTGGTCACATTGCACGAAAGTGCACCAACTCGAAGCCTAAGTCTGTGGTTGTCAAGAGTCCAAAGAAGAAAGACGATGTAAAAGGAAAGGCTCCAATGTTTGTTGAGAAAAATATTTTGAAGAAGGAAAATGTCAAAGTTAAAACAGAATCTGTAAAAGAATTAGTAAAGAAAACTGACAAATTTTACAAAAGAGTCGCTTCTTCACAATAAACTTGGAAGCCAAAATCTAAATAAAAGAAATAAAATGCTCATAAACCAAAGGTTTCTGATTCTGAAAAATCATCATCTTCAACCAAATCAGTTGAGATGCATGTACCTTTGGATTATTTTGAGAAGTTGGAAGAAGTATGTTCCGAAGAAAGACCAGTCATCTAGTCAACCTCAGAAAGATGAATTTTTCTTATACAAAGAGGTTGAGGCTGGATCTGAAGAAAGCTTGAAAATGAATGACAAGAATTTTCCACCATTGTACACCAAAACCACATGCCTAGATGTCAAGCTACCTGAGTCGTTTGAGACTTAGGTTGCTTCAAAAACTAACTGAAAACTTTGAAATGTGCAGGAGCTCCCGAGATCTATCTCACGTTGGATTATGGATAGCGGAGCATCCAGGCACATGACGGGGAGAAAAACCCTGTTGTACGATGTTAAAGGGTTTAACGGTGGATATGTTGGTTTTGTCGGTAATCAAGGAGGTCGTATCATTGGTGAAGGAACACTGTCAAACGGTGTTATAACGTTTGAAAGAGTCAATTGCATTGCCGAGATGGAGAATAATCTTCTGAGCATATCTCAAATGTAGCACCCATCTTTAAAGGACATAATTCATAATATATATAACATGCATTTAGTACAAAAAAATTTCGAATTTACAAAAATCTTTTTAGTTTTAAGATCATACTTGATCATAACATTCAAGTCTACATCCTACTAGATAAACTTTCAAAACATAATTTCAAGTGTTTACATGTCACTAAAACAAAATAGACAAAATGCGGAAGCTTCGTTTGGTGTGTTCGGTTCTTGACATGGCTTGATCATCTTCCGGGGTCTAATGTGCATCTTTACCTATCATACAAATTCATTTAAATGATTAGAAATCAAAGCATTTGAACAAAATAATTAAATACAAGAAATTATGTATTTTGTTTTCAGCCCCTTCAACCGGCCATGTCAGCTAAACATATATTTTTCACAGCCCCTTCACCCGGCCGTGTCAAAAGTTCACCCGCCCGTGTCAACTCTACACGTTTATTTTTCACCCAATTTACATCCAAACCTATCCAAACTCAATTTAATTGCTTAGGGTTCGTTTCTTAACATGTCTAAACTATCATCCATTACCCGGATCCATTATTCATATAGTTTACGCTCCCGTTACCCGGTTTACGTTTTGTTTTATTTTGAACCATTTGTTTACAAGTTCAACAACTTGTTTTGTGTCATCTCATGTCTTCGGCCATTTTACCCAATCTCTAGTTTACCCACGATAGCGTTTCGCTCCCTTCAAGAGGGACACTTACGCAATAATCATCACGCTTATTTTCAAGGATTTAAACATGCTTTTCTAAAACATTTGACAAGTAAAAATTCCGAACTTTAATCCCTCTACAAGGGTTCATGTTTTTGCAACAAGTTAGCGTGTCCGCTTCACGGCTTACGCGTCGTTTATAACCAATCAACAAGTGATGGTCATTGACTTCGACGTTTACAACTCAACTTGTTTTGACCCGTTTGGATGCCAAATGGAGACCACCATTTCAAGACATTCCAAACTCTATTTGTAACTCATGTTTTGACCCGTTTTACTTGTCTAAGACACTTTGTTGCTCTCGTGACTTAACGGGTTTTCCTTGTTTACCAAATTTCAATAATACAAAATAAGACTAACAATTAAACATAATGTAGCGAAATTATAAGTGGCGTACCTTCAAAGTATGCCCTTCAAGCGTGTATCACTTTCGGCTTGTCCACTTGACGATCCGGATGCTTTACCTAAAGAGTTCCATTCATCATCAATTTAGAACTCTTTCATAGTCCATAACGGACAATTCATTATGATATTCAATTCTGCGTTTTTGTTCGATTCTAAACATTTTATTCCTCACTTAGGCGTTTCAACAAACACCTAGCGGGTCAAATTTTTACATAATCATTACTAGGTTCTTGGCATGTTATTTTCACCTACATTTACTTCGATTAGGCGATTTGCACGAAATTTCAACATCAATAATACCAAATTTGACACATGAACTCAGTTTTCACAAGAATAGTATTCATAATCCTAGTGTTTATCTAGTCTCTACAAACTCAATAATCACCTACAATGGTGATTAAAATCTCTAGAACCATCATACTAAATTTCAACAAGAATTCATCTAGGGTTTTATCCCTAAACATCATGTTGCTTCTAATTTCATCCATGCATCAAGTAATCAAGCTAAATTTTCGTTTTTCACATTTAACCTAGAATTCAAGATGCAACAAAATACCACAATTTTGCATACCTTTTGATCCCTGCAATGAGGTGATCACTAATTCATGTTTGAAACTTGATTTAGAGCAGATTAGAGACTTCAATTTGTGAATTTTGTGATAATTTTAGGGTTTGAAGGAAACTCCTGGTCGCCCTTTTTCTTCTGATCGATCCCAGCACACACGCATGTGTGTGTTTGGTGGTTTATTTCCCATTTGATCATTTAAGTTTTAGTTTTTATTAATTTGGCCCCTCAACTTTTGTTTAACTTATAGTTTAGGTATTTCAACCTTAATAATAGTCACTTCAAGACTCTTAACTAACTGGGTTATAAATTCCTAGTTAGTTTGTTCTTGTTTATTTAACACTTTATTATCCTGATTTTAAATTTTATAAATTTCGGGGTGTTACAAGTCCACCCCCCTTAAAGAGGGTTTCGTCCCCGAAACCTGATTACGTACCGAATAACGTAGGGTAGAGTCGTTGCATCTCCTCCTCGGATTCCCATGTGGTATCCGAACCCTTCCGGTGTTCCCATTTGACCTCTACTTGATTGATTTCTTTGTTCCTTAAGGTTTTCACTTTACGATCCAAAATCGCTATGTGTTTCACCACATAGTTAAATCTGTCATCCACCTCAATGTCGTCGTAGTGGATGTAGGTTGTTTCGTCCGCTAGACATTTCCGAAGATGTGACACATGAAATGTGCTATGAATTCTGCTTAATTCTTCCGGTAGTTCAAGCCGATATGCTACCTTCCCTACTCGTTCGACAATTGTAAACGGCCCAATAAATCTTGGGTTTAATTTTCCTCTCTTTCTAAATCGGATAACCCCCTTCCATGGGGATACCTTGAGCATGACCTTATCGCCAGCCTAAAACTCGATCGGTCTTCTCCTTTTATCCGCATACGACTTTTGTCTATCTTGTGCCGCTTTCAAATGTGCCCGAACTACTTCAATCTTTTCATTAATGGCTCGGACTATATCCCTGTGAGCGAGTTCACGTGGACCCACCTCACCCTAACACACCGGGGTCCGGCACTTCCTACCGTTAAGCATTTCATACAGTGCCATCCCGATACTAGCATGGTAGCTGTTGTTATATGAAAATTCGACCAATGGTAGATAAACATCCCAACTACCTCCGAAGTCAATAATACATTCCCGTAGCATGTCTTCCAACGTCTGTATTATTCTTTCACTTTGTCCATCCGTCTGAGGATGGTACGCAGTGCTAATGAACAATTTGGTTCCCATTTGCTCTTGGAAATTTCGCCAAAAATTTGAAGTGAACCGGGTATCCCTATCGGACACGATGGATACCGGTACCCCATGGCGTGCCACTATCTCATTAGTATATACCTCGGACATCTTTTCTGACGTATATGTTTCACGTATCGGAATAAAATGAGCACTCTTTATCAGTCTGTCAACAACTACCCATATAGCATCAAAACCGCGGTTCGTCTAGGGTAGTTTGGTTAATAGGTCCATCGTAATATGTTCCCATTTCCAAACTAGAATTTCCAACGGTTGGAGCTTACCGTATGGTTTTTGGTGTTCCGCCTTGACTTGTAGACATGTCAAGCATTTCTCCACGTATTTCACCACATCTCTTTTCATTCCGGGCCACCAATAGTTTTGTTTCAAGTCGTTATACATCTTGGTCGCTCCCAGATGGATGGAATAACGGGATTTGTGAGCTTCATCAAGGGAAGCTTTTTAACTCCACACGTGTTAGGAATCCAAATTCTATTGAAATGTGTTTTCAAACCGTGGTTGCCTTCTTCGAGATTCTTAAATTGGCCGATGATTCTTTCCTTTTTCCAGTTTTCTACCTTCACTGCTTCAACTTGTGCTTCTCGGATTCGTTCTAGTAAGCTCGAGGTCACAATAAGCTGCATTGATTGTACTTGTATCGGGGCTTAATCTGTCTTTCGACTTAACGCATCTGCTACTACATTGGCTTTCTCGGGGTGGTAATGTATTTCACAATCGTAATCCTTGACCGTTTCCAACCACCGCCTTTGCTTCATGTTTAATTCCTTCTAATCGAAGAAATATTTCAAACTTTTATGGTCAGTGAAGATTTTACATTTTACCCCATACAAATAATGTCTCCATATTTTTAAGGCGAATACTACTGCTGCCAGCTCCAAATCATGAGTCGGGTATTTCTTTTCATGGATCCTCAGTTGCCTCGAGGAGTAGGCTATGACCTTGCCTCATTGCATTAAAACACATCCGAGCCCTGAATGTGACGCATCCGAGTAAACCACCATATCATCAACTCCTTCTGGTAACGTTAGCACCAGAGCGTGAGTTAACTTTTCTTTGAATGTTTGGAAGGCTTCCTCTTGTTTGAAGCCCCATACAAACTTTTCCTCCTTGCGAGTCAATTTGGTCAATGGTAAAGCAATTTTGGAGAAATCTTGTATGAATCTCTAATAATATCCCGCGAGCCCTAAAAAGCTTCGAAGTTCTGAGGGATTCCTTGGAGTGTTCCATTTTGACACGGCTTCTACTTTTGACGGATCCACTAGTACCCCGTCGGCACTAATGATGTGCCCGAGAAACTGCACCTCTCATAACCAAAAAGCGCACTTTGAAAATTTTGCATACAGCTTTTCTCGTCTGAGTGTCTCTAACACTTCTTGCAAATGGTAAACATGCTCAGCTTCATTCTTCGAATACACTAAAATGTCATCGATAAATACAATTACCGACTTATCCAGCATAGGTTTGCAAACCCGGTTCATGAGATCCATGAAAGTCGCGGGTGCATTAGTCAACCCAAAGGGCATCACGAGGAACTCATAATGCCCGTACCGTGTACGAAAGGCCGTCTTCGGTACGTCTTCCTCCTTGACTTTCAATTGGTGATAACCCGATCTGAGATCAATCTTTGAGAACCAACTCGCTCCTTGTAGCTGGTCAAACAAGTCATCAATTCTTGGAAGTGGGTATCGATTTTTCACCGTGAGTTTGTTTAACTCAGGGTAGTCGATACACATACACATACTACCATCCTTCTTTTTCACAAACAATACTAGTGCGCCCCACGGGGATACACTCGGTCGAATAAACCCTTTGTCGAGCAATTCTTGGATTTGAGACATCAATTCTTGTAGCTCCGACGGCGCGAGCCGATACGGCGCCTTGGCCATAGGTTTTGCGCCCGGAATCAATTCGATTCCGAACTCTACTTCCTGTTCTGGTGGTATTCCCGGTAAATCTTCCGGAAACACATCTTCATATTCGCATACCACTGGAACATCTCCGATTTTGAGGGATTCTTTCTCCGATTCATTTGCGTATACCATTTATGCCTTGCATCCATGTTTCATGAGTTTGTGTGCTTCTAGCATCATGCATATCACCGGGTTACCCCCTTTTTCACCGTATATTGTAACGTGCTTTCCGCTAGGAGATGTCAGTTTTATTTCCTTTCAGAAACACGCCACCTTTGCGTGGTATCGGGACAACCAATCCATACCCACGATCACTTAAAATTCTCCCATTGACATTGGGATCAAGTCTATTGTATATTCTTCGTCATCAATGCTCAATTTACAATTTTCACATACATCACAAACGATAAAACTCTTGTTATTACCTATCTCTACTTCTAAAGGCATAGGTAATTTTGTTAGAACAAATGAAGGATGTCGAATAAAACCATATGAAATAAAGGATTTATTCGCACCCGTATCAAATAATATACGCGCAGGAATCGAGTTTACAGCAAATATACCTGAAACCACTTCAGGTTCAACTTTTGCTTCTGCGGCAGTCAAGTGGAAAGATCTAGCCTTTGCCTTTGGGGCTTCACCTTTCGTGTCCTGCCCATCTTTCATTCCCACCAGTTCCGAGCATTCCGATTTCTAGTGACCCGGTTGATAAAAATTGTAGCAAACCGTCACTTTTTCTGGGCATGATGAAGCCATATGCCCCGTTTTCCGACATATGGGGCAAGGCTTATCCTTGAAGCGACATTCGCCCCTATGACCCTTTCCACAGATTTTGCAATTTGGCAACCCGCCTTTCGCATCCGATTTCTTCACTGTTTCGTTCGTTCGCGCTTTCTTGGTAGGGCTTGGATTAATATTATGAGCCCTCCGTTCACCCCGTTCAACCTGCTTTCTCAATTCGATCTCCCGTTCCCGAGCAACATTTATGATCTCGGTGAGGGTCTCGTATTTTGAAGGAGTCATAAACTCCCTATACTCAACGCTCAACATATTATAATAATAATTTATCTTCTGTTCTTCGTTTGTTATCAGTTCATCACAAAACTTCATTTTATCCATAAACATTCCCGTGATCTTGTCTATGGACTCACCCTTGTGCCTAAGTTGCATGAACTCTTCCTTGATTCGATTAATGACCGCCTTGGGACTGTGGTGTTTAAGAAACGGCGTCTTAAATTCATCCCATGTCATAGCCTTAGCTGCTTCGTTTCCAATTTCTTTCTTTTTGTTATCCCACCAGTCTTTCGCTTGACCCCTTAATTGACCCGTACCATAAGCTACGTAGTCATCTTCATCACAATGGGCCCTCTCAAATACCCCTTCGATATTGCTTAGCCATCGCTGACATATGATTGGGTCAACCTCTCCATTATAGACTGGCGGTTCGCACGCCATGAACTCTTTGTATGTACAAGGCTTTCGTCCTCCGGACTTTTCCTTTGCTTAATTGGCATTATCCTCCAATTTCTTGATTCTTTCCTCAACCACTGATAGTACCGTGTTCTGGATCTTATCGATGAAACCAGACAAACTATTTTCGATTGCCTTTCCAACCTCCGAGGCAATCACTTCTCTTGTTTGCTCGGTGATTCTCGGCACCACATCATCGTTACCTTCATCCGCCATCTTTAATACTGAAATGTTTACATTGACCATTAAACATTTCATTTATAACATATGATTTACTTGTTTTGGTTTAATCAAGTTCATAACTTGATTCGACCGTTCTTGTTTCATGCATTTCTTGTGTTTGAGTGAACTTACACACTCTTTTCATGCATATTTGTTCATGTTTCTTTTCTATATTCTCTAAATCTACTTAAACATTTAACTCTTACCGGATGCTTGATCAAGCTTGAACCGAACATACTTTATTGACAACCTTGGCTCTGATTACCAACTTGTAACACCCATCTTTAAAGGACAGAATTCATAATATATAACATGCATTTAGTACAAAAAAAAATTCGAATTTACATAAAATCTTTTTAGTTTTAAGATCATACTTGATCATAACATTCAAGTCTACATCCTACTAGATAAACTTTCAAAACATAATTTCAAGTGTTTACATGTCACTAAAACAAAATAGATAAAATGCGGAAGCTTTGTTTGGTGTGTTCGATTCTTGACATGGCTTTATCATCTTCCAGGGTCTAATGTGCATCTTTACCTATCATACAAATTCATTTAAATGATTAGAAATCAAAGCATTTGAACAGAATAATTAAATACAAGAAATTATGTATTTTGTTTTCAGCCCCTTCACCCGGCCGTGTCAAAAGTTCACCCGGCCGTGTCAGCTAAACATATATTTTTCACAGCCCCTTCACCCAGCCGTGTCAAGATTTCACCCGCCCGTGTCAACTCTGCACGTTTATTTTTCACCCAATTTACATCCAAACTCATTTTAATCGCTTGGGGTTAAATTTCCTAACATGTCTAAACTATCATCCATTACCCGGATCCATTATTCATATAGTTTATGCTCTCGTTACCCGGTTTACCTTTTGCTTTATTTTGACCCATTTGTTTACAAGTTCAACAACTTGTTTTGTGTCATCTCATGTCTTCGACCATTTTACCCAATCTCGGATTTACCCACTATAGCATTTCGCTCCCTTCAAGAGTGACACTTACGCAATAATCATCACGCTTGTTTCAAGGATTTAAACATGCTTTTCTAAAACATTTGACAAGTAAAAAATCCGAACTTTAATCCCTCTACAAGGGTTCATGTTTTTGCAACAAGTTAGCGTGTCTGCTTCACGGCTTACGCCTCGTTTATAACCATCAACAAGTGATGGTTATTGACTTCGACATTTACAACTCAACTTGTTTTGACCCGTTTGGATGCCAAATGGAGACCACCATTTCAAGACATTCCAAACTCTGTTTGTAACTCATGTTTTGACCCGTTTTACTTGTCTAAGACACTTTGTTGCTCTCGTGACTTAACGGGTTTTCCTTGTTTACCAAATTTCAATAATACAAAATAAGACTAACAATTAAACATAATGTAGCGAAATTATAAGTCGCGTACCTTCAAAGTGTGCCCTTCAAGCGTGTATCACTTCCGGCTTGTCCACTTGACGATCCGGATGCTTTACCTAAAAAGTTCCATTCATCATCAATTTAGAACTCTTTCATAGTCCATAACTGACAATTCATTATGATATTCAAATCAGCATTTTTGTTCGATTCTAAACATTTTATTCCTCACTTAGGCGTTTCAACAAACACCTAGCGGGTCAAATTTTTACATAATCATTACTAGGTTCTTGACATGTTATTTTCACCTACATTTCCTTCGATTAGGCGATTTGCACTAAATTTCAACATCAATAATACCAAATTTAACACATGAACTCAGTTTTCACTAGAATAGTATTCACAATCCTAGTGTTTATCTAGTCTCTACAAACTCAATAATCACCTACAATGGTGTTTAAAATCTCTAGAACCATCATACTAATTTTCAACAAGAATTCATCTAGGGTTTTATCCCTAAACATCATGTTGCTTCTAATTTCATCCATGCATCAAGTAATCAAGCTAAATTTTCGTTTTTCACATTTAACCTAGAATTCAAGATGCAACAAAATACCATAATTTTGCATACATTTTTATCCCTGCAACGAGGTGATCACTAATTCATGTTTGAAACTTGATTTAGAGCAGATTAGAGGCTTCAATTTGTGAATTTGTGAATTTGTGAGAATTTTAGGGTTTGAAGGAAACCCCTGGTCGCCCTTTTTCTTCTGATCGATCCCAGCACACACGCATGTGTGTGTTTGGTGGTTTATTTCCTATTTGATCATTTAAGTTTTAGTTTTTATTAATTTGGCCCCTCAACTTTTGTTTAACTTATAGTTTAGGCATTTCAACCTTAATAATAGTCACTTCAAGACTCTTAACTAACTGGGTTATAAATTCCTAGTTAGTTTGTTCTTGTTTATTTAACACTTTATTATCCTGATTTTAAATTTTATAAATTTCGGGGTGTTACATCAAATTTGTGATAGAATGTATTCAACACACTTCACGGATAAAGAATGTCTGATCTTGAAGCCGAGGTTTGTCATCCCCGAGGAATGGATCATCATGAGAGCACCATGAGTTAATCATTTGTACTGTGTTGGATATGAGCATAGCCACGACTACCACGGGTCAAACTCATTGCTTCATGTCAAAAGCCACTGAAAAAGAGTCGCAGTTGTAGCACCAGAAAATGGGCCACATTCACCTGAAGAAGATGAACCACCTGTTGAATAATGATTTGGTAGATGGTGTTCACTTAAAGAGTTTTCATCTTGAGGGGGAGTGTATTAGTTGCGTAAAAGGTAAACAACGAAAGAAATCACATCCTGGTAAGAAGATGAACTCAGTCAATAGACCGCTGGAGAGACTACACATGGATCTCTTTGGTCCTGTAAATGTTAAAAGCATAACGGGAGATCTTTATTGTCTAGTGGTAACTGACGACTATTCAAGGTTCTCATGGGTGACGTTCTTGAAGTCAAAAAATGAAACATTTGAGAGTTTGCTGAGACTATTCAGAAAGATAGAGAATTTGTACCGGACACGAATTCGAAGAATTAGAAGCGACAATGGTACATAATTCAAGAATATCAAAATGGAAGAATTTTGTGATCGAAGAGATATACTGCAAGAATTCATCGCACCTTATACTCCACAACATAATGGAGTGGCAGAAAGAAAGAATAGAACGCTGATTGAAACGGCGAGAACGATGCTTGCTGATTCCAAGTTACCGATAAATTTCTGGGCAGAAGCCGTTGTAGCCGCTTGCTATACTCTCAATAGGGTTCTTACTATGAAAAAGTATAACAATATTTGTTTCGAATTGATCAACAATCGAAAGTCTAATCTCGAGTATTTGGAACTGTTCGGGTCACCCTGCACAATTCTAGATCCCGATGGCAAATTTGGTCCAAAGAGCTTTGAAGGTATCTTCGTGGGATATGCTAGTCCATTAAGAAGAGTCTTTGTTCCAAGTATGAAAAGAATCATCGAAGCATAACACGTTGAATGTCAAGGTTATACCATGCCACCACAGAAACCCGCAGACTCATGGCGATTCAACTACGATACTCTATGGGATTCATTCGAGTTAGAAGAAGAGCCAGAGTTCTGTGATGATTTGGATATTCTACGAGAATATGAAGCATCTCAGGAAAGATTCCCAGCTGAATCTTCTAAACGTCAACGACAAACTTCTAACGATGATAAAGTTGGTCCAAGTCACACTAGAGATGATGATGAAGTTCAGCAATCTCCGACATCTTCAGATCATGAACCTGCTCCTTACAATCAGACGGCTGTTAATGATGATAATCAAGATTCTGATGAAAGACCAACATTTGATCGTGGTGATTCAGAGTCTGAGGGGGAGCAAATCCAATCTTCAGATCAGACAATTCCTGTCAATGAACATGTTGCAGAACAGAACATCACGAATTTGGAAGGCGAGGTGGATGTTCCTGGCGAGGTGATGCCGAGGACTCTTTCATACCATCCAGAAGAATTGATAATAGGAGAGCTACAGTCAGGCGTTCGCACTAGAAGTCAAATTGACCATGGCCTTACTTGTTTTTATACCAAAGTTGCTCCGTTACAAACTGAATTTTCACTCAGTTGTTTCATTTCGCAGATTGAGCAGAGAACTTATAAGGAAGCACTGACAGAAGATTCTTGGGTCAACGCAATGCAGGAGGAGCTGAGTCAGTTTGAGAAGCTTGGAGTATGGAAGCTGGTGGACTTGCCTGATGGTCACAGGAAGATAAACACGAAATGGGTGTTTAAGTGTAAGAGGGACGATAGAGGAGTTATTGTTCGCAACAAAGCTCGACTCGTAGTCCAGGGATTCAGTCAGCAGGAGGGGATAGATTTCACTGAAGTGTATGCTCCGGTTGCTCGACTTGAAGCTATCAGAATCTTCCTAGCGTTTGCTTCATGGAAAGGATTCAAAGTGTATCAGCTAGATGTGAAGTCGGCATTTCTCTATGGCAAGGTAAAAGAGGAGGTATATGTCGGACAGCCACCAGGCTTTACCGACCCAATCTACAAAGATAAGGTTTACCTTCTGGATAAGGCATTGTACGGCTTGCATCAGGCCCCTAGAGCCTGGTACGAGACGCTCTCTCAACATCTACTAGGCAACAACTTCATCCGAGGCACGGTATACGCCACTCTGTTCACAAAAGATTTATGTGGATGACATTATTTTCGGGTCGTTAAATGAAGAACTCTGCAAAGATTTTGAGAAAGTAATGAAGCAGAAGTTTGAAATGTCTTTAATGGGTGAGATGAAGTTCTTCTTAGGGCTCCAGGTCGATCAACAGCCCGAGGGAACGTTCATACATCAGACAAAATATGTTTACGATATTCTGGAGAAATTAGGAATGTCAGGAACAGCTCCAATGTCCACCCCGTTAGCAACGAATCATGGGATAAACCCTGATCTCACCGGAGAGAAGGTCGATGAAACGTTATATCGCTCCATGATCAGATCGCTGATGTATTTGACGGCATCAAGACCTGACATTATATATCCAACCTGCATCGCGGCCCGATTTCAATCAAGTCCCAGATCCTCGCATATGTCGATCATCAAGAGGATATTACACTACCTGAAAGGTACTCCATCACTGGGGTTGTGGTATCCAAAGGATGGTGATTTTACACTTGAGAGATATTCGGATTCTGATTTCGGATGCTGCAAAGTCAATGCTAAATCAACAACTTCAGGTTGCCAATTTTTCGGACCCCGATTGGTCACGTGGCAATGTAAGAAGCAAACCTCTGTTGCTTTGTCTACATGTGAAGCGGAGTACGTATCTGCCAACAGCTGCTGCTCTCAGATCCTGTGGATCCAGCAACAGATGCGCGACTACGGTTTGCAATTTCTTACCTCACCTATTTTTGTTGATAATGAGGCAGCAATAAACATAACAAAGAATCCAGTACATCACGCTAAAACGAAACACATAGAAATTCGTCATCACTTCATAAAAGATTGTTATGAAAAGAAGTTGATACGAATTGATAAAATCCACACCGACGAACAAAAAGCTGATTTACATACCAAAGCTTTCGATAAAGCTCGTTTTCAATATCTTTTAAAACTAAATGGTATGAAATTGTTGTCGGGTGCGGAAAAAATCATTGGCGTTGATGAGGAAACCGAGGCAGATGATGTTGAGAAGCAGACTGCTTTGGTTTGTCGCACTTTTACCTGTTTTGGTATTTAGGGGGAGATAGATAACATTTTCAGAAAATACAAAAACATTAAAAAATGCAAAAATCCAAAAACATTGAAAAACCTAAAAAGGAGTTTGTGTAAAAAAAAAGGGGGAAATGATAGTACACCAGCTAGACAGTTACAGTATGCTAAAGAATTATAAAGTTTAAAAAAAAGCATTAAGCAGTCTCGCTGATGATATGCTGGTAGGTTTTTGCACACTTAGTTGATTTTTCAGGATATAAACCTAAATCACAACTTGCTTTTACGTGGGGAACATCTCCCGGATATATAGGTAACCCCTGAAATCTTGTTTGAAGGGCTTTCTATTTCTAACATACTAGGTCTTTGTACGTGATGATATATGGGGTATTATACCAGGACTTCTATTGGTGCATATGTCTGTCGACTTCGTCTTGTATCGAGTCTTGTAATAGGGTTGATAGATCAAGTCACGTAGTTCGAAAGAAACAGGAAACGGAGCTGAAACAACAAGTTCATGCGAAGTGACCAGTTCATACGAACTGGTAAGTGCTGTTTCATGCGAAGTGGGTGTGTCCACTTCATGCGAAGTGGCATTCCCTATATATAGTGGTCTTGGTCATTTCATTTGTAACTTTGTCATTCCGGTAGTGAAGCTCTGCCGAAGTATCTCCAGCTTGTAAATCGTCATAAAATCAATACAAGATATAGATTAAGTGATTCTAGTGTGTATACAGCTGAAATAACTCCAATACGTTTGATTCTGCCTCTCGTATTGGACGAGATCTCTTTTGAACGACTCGTTTGGTCGTGCAAACGATCCTACAAGTGGTATCAGAGCACAGGAGGAAGAGTTCTTACTGATTTCAGTTGTTTTTCACCGAAATTTCTGATTTCTACTCATTTTCTTCACATTTTTTCAAAATTAAACGAGATTTCATGGTTAAAATGAATTGATTTTCACATATAACATGTGAAACACAGTTTTAAACAATCCTTGAAAGAACCAGAAACTAATTCGACCTAAATCTTGATCAATTTTGTCAAAAACATAGCGGATTGTGTGACATCAGCATCAGTTCGAGTGAAATATAGTCCAGTTCGTACGAAGTCATGTCCCACATCGCATGAAATAAGTCAGATCGCGTGAAATAGATCAGTTCAATTGAAAGTTGAACCATTTCGTTTGAAATTAGGGTTCAATTCATTTGAAAGGATCCAGTTCGTGTGAAAGTGTCATCAGTTCGCACCAGATCATTCAGTTCGCATGGTTTAGATCATTTAATTCGCATGAAGTGGGTTTAGATCACTCGGTTCGCTTGGAATTATAATCAGTTCGTACGGATTGGTTAACTTAACCTCAGTTCGTTTGAATTAGCTCCCAGGTCGCACCAAGTAGTCCCAGGTCGCAACAAGTAGTCCCAGGTCGCACCAAGTTGTCTCAGGTCGCACCAAGTTGTCACCAGTTCGTTTGAAAGCATATTCAGGTCATGTGAATCAATCCTCAGCTCGTTTGAACAGTTTACACATTTGTGAATTTAATACCAAAACATGGATAACGAATACTACAACGCGTTTGCAACCCCGATTACTATGACTCAGAATGCGATGTTAGAAAATGAAATGGGCACCATGAAAAAACCGCCTAAGCTCATGAATATTGAAGAGTATAGTGGATGGGGGGAACGATTTGAAAATTGGGTTCAAGAAAATTACTTAGATGCATGGGAATGTATTGAATATCGATATATTAGACCGGTTAATGACAACGGAGAGAAGGTTTCTATTAAAGATCTAAGTGTTGATGAGAAAAAGAAATACAAAAGTGAAAAGATGATGGTTAGTATCTTACAGCAAGCTATTAAGGAAGAAATTTTGATTTTATTACAACACAATAGAAGTGCATACTCAATATGGAAAGAACTAAAATCGAAGTTTGTTGGAAGTGAAGACATGATCAAGAACAAAAAATCGCTTTGAAGAAAGAATTTGATCTATTTCGTGGGTTAAAAACTGAAAACACCAAGCAGATTATAGAAAGATATTGCAATTTGGTGATGAACATGAAGAGATTGAACATCAAGAAAGATAATGATGAATGGATTGAAAAGTTGGCCGATGCGTTGCCACAAGATATTTGGGGCACGTATCTTATGATGTTGAAAAATAAACCTGAATTTGACAATCTAACGTTGAGCAAGTTTATTGAACAACTAGAAGCTCAAGAGATGGAACAACGAAAAATAGCGAGAATGAAGGACTTTGATGGTGAACAAGACATTGGTCTGTATTACAAAGGAAGTACTAGTGATAAGACCCACATTGCACCAAAAATTGAAACTGCTTTCAATGCAAAAAGTTCTTCTGGAGAGTCATCTCAAGGATCAAATAACAAAACTGGATTTTCTTCATATCCATCATTCGATCCAAAATTTTCAGCAATCAAGAATGGCAAAGTACTACAATGCAACATTGCGTTAAATCTTGAGAATGGTCAGAATTTTTCGGAAGAGGTTGCTAAAGGTCATATGTCTTTGTTCGTAACTGTGTTAGAGTCTTATGAGAGTTTAGTTGCAGGAAGAATCGGAAATCCAATGTTGACAAAAGAGGATTACGATCAGATCGATGCTGAGGAGATGGAATTAATGGATACTAAGTGGTGTTTGGCTAGTTTGTTGAGGAGAGCTGAGAAGTTTAAACAGATCACTTGAAGAGATGATTTCTGTGATGCTAATGTTTCTACTTTAGGATTTGATAAATCTAAAGTTACTTGTTTTCGTTGCAGGGAAAAGGGCATTTCAAGCGAGAATGCACAAATCGTGAAGCAAGTGGAGCTCAAAATCCTTTTGGAAACAATGATTATTATCAGAAAGTGATTTATCATCAAGTTGCTCAACAACCATACCAACAACAATCACCATAAATTTCACATGCTAAGAAGGAAATGATCGAAGAGTCGTCATCAAAAAGAGCTTGTTTTGGTTTGATAGATCAAGATGATGAGAGATTGCCAGAAGGTTTTAGCTGGGATAAATACTGTCCAGATGAAAATATCTTAAAGCCTAAGGCCTTTGTTGCTCAAATCTTTATCAATTCAACTGCTGAAGAAGAGAAAAGTCTGCAAAAGAAAGTAGAAGAACCAGTTTCAACAAATAGGGTTTCAAGAAAAGCACAAATTGTTGAAGATAGTGATGATGATTATTATGAAAGAAAAATGAAAGAGCACTTAAGATTACTAGCCGAGAGAGATGACAATGATGATGCAAATGTTCCAGTGATAAAGAAGAAAGTTAAAAAACAAGATGATAGTGATGATGAATATGTTCGTGTCATAAAGAAGCAGGTCAAAGAAATTCCAGCTTTCAAGATTGAAAAGGAAGCTGTTGCAGAAGAGGTGTCTGAGAAATGTGAAAATTGTGAAACTGTGAAAAAGCAAAACAACAAGTTGATTCATAACATGAATAGACTGAAAGAATCGTATGATGTTCTAAACAAAGCTATGAATCAATATAATGAATCAAGCAGTGAACAAGCAACAGCCATGAAGACACTTCAAGGAGCGTTCATGACAAAGCAGAAAATTATCAATAATTACATTGAGAGATGTGCTGAACTTGAACAGAAATTGGAAACCCAGAGAATAGAAACTGAAAGGGTAAACAGATTATTGAGAAGTTACTCATGTGCTTCTTATGTGATTGACAGGATATACCCAACCGTTGAAGGCATGAAAGCGTTTGTGTAACATCCGTGCTTGTAATCATTGTGAACAGTTCAATTATCAATGAAACAATGTTATTTGATCCCAATGTTTGTTTGATTGTGTTTTACATTTTTCATGTGTTGACTTTTATGTAATTTCAAACTCTACATCGCTTTCTGGAGAGTTTTACGCAAAATGGTGCGTAAACGTAATCAGTTTAATGCGAAAAATACTCCGGAACATCAACATATACCTAACATACCTTAAATAACCTTTACATAACTTAGAAATAAGTTTTGAAGGCTTTGGTATGGCAAAAACAAATTTATTCGTCTATAGGGACTAAACTTGACAAACTGCGAAAGTATGCCAATTTGAACTGTAACGAACATTCCGGAACATGACCATGAGTTAAACATACCATAAATATCCTTTATATAGCTTAGAAATAGGCTTTGAGGGGTTCGGTATGCTAAAATAAACTTTTGGGTCATTCAGGGACTAATAGTGTCAAAAAGTGCACAAGTTTGCACTTTCGCGCATAACTTACGTTCTGAATACATCCGGACATCCAAAAATTTATGTAAGCACTAAAACATTTTATTTTAGTGTTTGGCATAAGAGAAATTCATTCGTTGCGTCATTTGGATCGTTTTTCGCGCTTATGCGCATTCCGTCGTAATTAACCGAACAACGCGATTGTACGGCTAAACGAACCGACACCCGAGATATTTTTTAACACATTTTAAGTTCCCTATACTTTAACTTCATTTTAGAGCTTTGAAATGGGGTTAACGGGCCTTAAACGCGTCGGAAATGACCTTATAGCACAACAGGGACCAAAATGGTAAATCTGCCAAACTTGGCCCTTGCGCACCGTAAGGGTTATTTGTTACGGCGCGCAAGCAATGTCCAGATGCAGCAAATCGTTTTTGGCTGCTGTTATCTGCCCCTAAACATTCTCCAAAGGTCAAGTGCCACTTGTTAATCACTTGTGGTGGCCAAATTCAGTAACCACAACATTTTGACAAGTGTACGGGCTAGATCTTTCCCTCTTCTCCAAGAAACGATCCTAACGGTGGACCGAAATCTATAAATACCCATCACATTTTCACTCATTCCTCACAAGAATCTGATCAATTGTGCTCTAAGTTGAAACCTTTGTTTCATACCTGAGCTATTTTGATCTAGATTAGCATTCGGGGACCCTTCGTAAGTGTTCCTTCGTTCTTTTATTGCTTTTCGAGTCCGAAAGTCAAACTTTGTTTGACTTTCTGCATTGACCAGTTTATGGTCGATGCGAAGTTCATTTGAACTTCATAACGTGAGCGTGATCACGATGGTTATAGTCCCTAGTGACTATACCTACTGATTACCACGTTATCTAGGCTCAGTGACGAGCCGTAGTTTCGGTCAGAATACGTATTCTTGCGTATTTTGTAACCAAACTACTCTTCGGTATCACAACCGTTTGTTGTGATACCAAACCTGTTTTCTAAACTTAGGTAAGCATGTTTTAACATGCTTAGCTCGTCACTTTTAGTTTAGTACTTATATAGGGTCGTCAGGTAAGCGATCTAAACAATCGCTTATACTTTCGAACCCGACCCGTTTGGTCGATCATTAGGATCCGACCAAGCACATTAGGTGACCATAGTATATAGGGAATAACCTTCCGAGGTTATACCTTATGATCGCTTCATTTAAGTAGTTGTATGATAGGTAGTTTATATGCCTTAGGTAAATTACCAAAATACCCCTTTGATGCCAAAATTCGTTTTAATCATATGTAACATAACTTTTGACATATAAACTGATCTGACAACCATATTAGACATGTTAAGGCATATATTACTTGTCATAGGACTAGTTAGGCGGTCCGAACGCGTTTCACGCGAACGACGCGTTAAGGTAGCATAAGCTACCTAAACGGGTCGTAATGGGTCACAAGCACTTAGGTTAGGTTTCATTTAGTATGTAGGCTTTGTTAAACCATACTACATGAGTTCCCATACTCATTGGGTTTACGAGCACTCATTCTATCCGATCGTCCGATTTAGGTCCGGTTTATTAATGTAGTTACCTATATTAGGTGCCGTTTGATATTCCGTGATCTCTAGCATTGCTTGGTGGTTATCTTAGGACTTCTGAGCAATCTCAAGTGAGTACATAGACCCCTCTTTTACTTATTTCCAAACTGTTTTGGGGTGAAACACATGTGCCTACTTGTTACTTTCATGCTTTCCTATTTTCACATCATATACCGACTATGTTTGTTAGTACCTTATAGTACATGATTTCATTACATTTTATGCTATGTATGTCCATTGTGTGCATACTTATTACATTGTTTTACATTACATTTCTGCTATGTATGTTAACTAATAGCATGCTAGCACATTGATTTACATGACTTTTCTACTTTGTATGTTAACTTAGCATACCTAGTACATTGTTTTCATATAACATGTTCACTTTTGCTATGACGTTTTGTTTGCACAAACGAGACTATTATACGTTCATTAACATTAGCTACGCCGCTCGGTAGTAAGTACTGGTACCATAGGACTTGACAAATCCCATTCCTGACATCCCGGGTTTGTTTGGATGTAAGGAATGACTGAATCCGAAAACATTTCTTTTGATAACCTTGACTGAAAGGGTTATCCGACTGTCTCAAGGCTTGAATGTATGCGTTAACTTACCACATAAATGTTTGTATCAATGTAACATGCATTACTTTACAAAACATAACTTCTTGACATATTCAAAATACTTTGTTTTGTACATTTCTACATTTGGACTATTTGACAATACTTTACTCACAAGACATAACATTTGTTACACATTACTTGACTACTTTTGGACTATCAACATTTGACATGGTTTATACAAGGACTTTTGACAATTGGTTTAAACATAGACATTATACATTGTTGGTTGGTTAAGTGACTTAAGTAACGAAATGTGAGTAATATGGTACAAGCATGGTGGATACGCCGCTGGTACTTCCTATATATAAGTGTTTGTATTATATTACATATCATAGCGTTATTTAAATCATTCATTTTGTACTTATACATTTTACACAAGTAACATGTTTTTACAAGACTTTGTTTTACAATACGGTTTATTTTATACAACTCATTTACATGGTTATTCATTTAACCATACATTATTCTTTTACTTATACATATCATCTGAACTTATTGTTTTTCAAGCGATTTACAAAACAAATCAAATTACAAGGTTCATGACTAAACATTTTCTTAAACTTAAGTCATGAATCTTATTTTCACAAACCTATGTATCTCACAGGCATTTTTATGCTGACGTACCTATTTTCACATGTGTTTTCAGGAGCTTTTCCGTAGGATGATGATCGTGACACTAGGGCGGACCTGTGCCTTAGATACATAAAATGAAGATAGAACTAGTTTAATTATTTTATAAACTCGTTATTTCCAGTTTAAGGCAATGTAATACGCTTGTTGATAAATAAAATACAACTTTGAATGCCATGGTTATGAAACAATAAATTCTGTTACAACACTCCCAGACGTTTTCCGCCACGTCTTGTATGTTATACGTGGTCGGGGTGTGACAGAAGAGTTGGTATCAGAGCCAATGGTTATAGGGAATTAGGTTATTAGTAATGCTTTGACCTAGACTATAACCTTACTAGGACCCTAACACAAGTTATCTTGTGTTTAGATCTTAAAACATGTACATCACCTATCCTTAGGTGATTATCAAAAAAAGAAACCAAATTTTTCGAAACGATTTTTGAAAAACAATCTTCTGTTTTTGAATAATTTATTACAAGGTTTGAACCCTCTTTTGTAAGGTTTTGAACCCTTCCAGTTTAACTAAAATTTTTGGCCCTGTGCCTTCAAATTTTCAAAATCTCGTCAACGTTTTGGGTTTTAAATAATGTGAACATGTGCAAACTGGAAGAGTGAATGCCTGTATTCTGAGTTTTCTATCTAGGCAAGCACTTCGTATACATCTCATCAGACGCGAGACCAGTTGTGCTTACCTGGGAATTCTCGGGATGAGTGTTCACTTATAGGCGAGCATGTCTTCGTGATACATTATTTTTGATCCATTTACTTTGATTAGTCACTGTGCGTCGTTTGGTTGCTTGGTAATGCAGACAAATGACCACCATCTTTGCTTTTGTTGATTTTGTTTCATCTCATTCTTTTCATCCAATCATCTCACTCGTTTCCTTTCATGTTTCCTCTTTTAGAATGCCTCCTCGACGCGACAATCTGATTGCGACTGCCGAACTGGCAGAAATTATTGCGGAGCAGATGGCTGCTCAATTCCCAAATCTCTTTGCTCAATGGCACCAAGCCAACAACAATAACAATGCTCCATGCAAGTACAAGGATTTTAACTCGGCTAAACCACTCAAGTTTAGTGGTTCTGAGGGAGCGACTGGGCTTCTTCAATGGTTCGAGAGCATTGAGAATACTTTCCGCCACGTGCAGTGTCCGGATAATCGCAAGGTCAAGTTTTCTTCGAGCGTGTTTCAGAAGAGGGCTTTGACATGGTGGAACGGGGTTATGAGAGATAGGGGTGCTGAGATTGCCTTGGCACAGACATGGGCTGAACTAAGAGCTCTTATGATGAGGGAATTATGTCCTCGTCATGAACAACGAGCGTTGGAGAAAGAGTTTGATAACTTGAAACAAGATAGTGGTGAGCACCGGGCATATACTGACAGGTTTGAGGAGTTGAGTCTGCTTTGCCCAACTATGGTTACCCCACTCGACAAGGCTATCGAAAGATACATCGACGGCCTACCTGACTCGGTACAAGACATCATTACTGGTAGCAACCCTGCCACACTCCGCCAGGCGATCGAGTTATCAGCGACGTTGACTGAGTCGCAGGTTCGAAAGGGGAAGCTACACAAAAAGGGTGACAAGGGTAAGAAGCAGGTGTCTGATAAGGAAGATAGCAAGAAAGGTCAAAACAAGAAGGGGAAGAATTCTGGAGGGTCTAGGAAGCGAAAGGCTTCCCAAAACTATGCCGTTACTGCACAGGCCCAAGCTGCACTAAATCATCCTGCGCAGCCACTAGCCAAGAATCCTTATCTTGGTAATGCACCTTTGTGCAACAGGTGTAACGGCCATCATCAACCACACCTCCAGTGTCGTCAGTGCACCAACTGCGGAAGGCCTGGTCATCTTGCTGCCACCTGCCGCATTCCTGTTAACCAGAACCAGGCAGTTCAGAACCAAGCCCAACAAGTTGCTCAGCCTCTTGCTCAGCAACAAGGTCAAGCTACACGACCTCATTTTCCACCTGGTTCATGCTACAATTGTGGGGATCTGACCCACTACAGGAACCGGTGCCCAAGGCTAGCCAACCAAAATCTGAATCAGAACCAAAATCAGGCTCAGGCTCGAGGGCGAGCTTTTAACTTGAATGCCCAAGAGGCGCAGGCGGACGATAATGTGGTGAATGGTACGTTCTTTATTAATAATCAGCCTGCATCTGTTCTTTTTTATTCGGGTGCCGATAAGAGTTTTGTGTCATTGTCTTTTGAGCCAATGCTTCGTGTGTCTAGAACGAAACTAGGTAAACCTTTGACAGTAGAAGTTGCTAGTGGTGAACCAATTGTTCTTGATTCTGTACTTCACAACTGCCAGTTGAACCTTAACGATCATCTTTTTCCTATTGACCTCACGCCTATGCAACTTGGAAGCTTCGACGTCATTGTGGGTATGCATTGGTTATACAAGCATCACGCTGAGATAGTTTGTTCTGAGAAGATTGTTCGTGTGCCGCTTTCGACAGGCGAGATCCTACAGGTTCAAGGTGAGAAACCATCTGGTGGTCTCAAACTCATGTCTTGTTTTAAAGCTCGGAAATACCTGCGGAAGAACTATGTGGCTTTCTTAGCACATGTTACAGCAGATAAAGGCAAGGGTAAGACTATTTCAGATATTCCTGTCATTCGGGATTATTCTGAAGTTTTCCCTGAAGAGTTACCTGGTCTACCTCCAGCACGCCAAGTCGAGTTCCGCATTGATCTCGTACCTGGTGCAAATCCCATTGCAAGAGCTCCATATCGTCTTGCACCATCTGAGATGCAAGAGTTGTCTAAGCAGCTTCAGGAGCTCTCTGACAAAGGTTTTATCCGTCCTAGCTTTTCACCCTGGGGTGCTCCCGTTCTTTTTGTCAAGAAGAAGGATGGATCTTTTAGGATGTGTATCGATTATCGTGAGCTTAACAAGCTTACCATCAAGAATCGATATCCCCTACCGCGCATAGACGACCTCTTAGATCAGTTACAAGGCGCTTCTTATTTTTAGAAGATTGATCTACGTTCTGGATATCATCAACTTCGGGTGCATGAAGAAGATATTCCCAAGACAACGTTCCGTACTCGTTATGGGCATTATGAATTCACAATCATGCCATTCGGTTTGACCAATGCTCCTGCTGTTTTCATGGACCTAATGAATTGTCACACCCTGGCTTTGCGGAAGCGTGGTTAATTTGGTTTGACTTCTTAATACCATAGCTTAACCATAACAAAGCTATATGAAATAAAACCATGCAAGATCATCCATAGATTTAAGTTTTAAAAACCGAAGAAACATAACATTGTCTTAGAGACTACAACACCAAAACATAAAACATTGTTTTGAAAGACATAAACATCAACATGAATAAAACGCAGTTTAAGATTTGTGACTCGTCCAGGAAAAAGTCACATTTCCTAAACCAGGATGACCTCGGAACCCATATGCAGCGGGAAAACGTAACATACCGTGCCAGATCTTTAATTCCCTGAAATACATGTAAGTTGAAAAATCAACAATAATGTTGAGCGAGTTCATGTGTAGTGAGTATGTAAAACACTTGTAAGTAAAAAAATCCCTGGTATGTAGCAAATAAGGAAAAAGAGATCACCAATGTTTTGCAAGGCCATTGATATGTGTGAAGTGCAAGTAGGAAGACTCAAACCTGGCGATTTTGCGTTGGGCACAAAGTCACTCCAAGGTCCGTAATGCTGGACCTGGAGTTGGGCTCGCTACACCCAGATAGATCTATCGCTTACGTCCCTCGGTCCTACATTGAGGATTAATGGCCTCCAGTTCCCGCCTACCCACTCACATGATCTAAGTAGTAAACCTCCTTACGCTAACCATACCATGTATAAAGTACTCGTAATCATAGTAACATGTATTTCACCCCCGCAGTTTAGAAAACTGAAAACAGTTAAGAGAAAAGGGGGACATGAACTCACAGTGGTGCGTCTCTACCAAGTATGCCTCCAAATCAAGCAGCTATGTGACGACCTACACGTACTAATTCTATTAGACGGACGGCCGTGCCTTAGATTTATGGTTTAAGTTTTTGGGAAATAGTTAGGCAACTATTTCGTGTTTACATTCTGTATATACTTGGTAGTCATTTTCCTTCCCAAGGATGGGGGATTTAATACATGTGTGTTCGTATAATTTCGAAATATATTATTAAGTCTCACTTAAAATATATTTTATTTCCAACTTCAAAATATAAATATTCTTCTCAAAAATATTATACTTTAATACATGTGATTTTCCCAAAATAATACTTAGTAATATTATTTTTACCCTAAAAATAATATTTACGTAGTTCACAAAATAATCATAAACACTTATACAAGTGATGTTGTGAAAAGTATATACTAAATATACATATGTATCACGTTTTATTTTGTGAAATCCCACCTCCGGTATTTTGTAAATATAGTCGTGGCGAAACTTATATTTTTGAAAACACGTCGAAAAGTATTTCTAACACTTATAGTGAAAATAATTCTAAGTGTTAGGTTTTTAGAAAATTTCGCCAGAGTTTCCCCTGTAACTGGAGGTGGCCACGCTTTCAAGCGTATCATTTTCTTTTATAAATCAAACCAATCATTTTTATCATTCAATCAAAACAATGTTCAAACCACAACTAGTCAAAATATATATAAATCGCATAAATTTCATGAACTTGTGATTTATCCAAACAATGAAGTAAATCCCATTACTTTTAGTGGATCTTTATATAAAACAATCCGATTTTGTAAAAACCTCGTTTTTAAAGAAATTCCATCTTTACAACTTCTTATAAAATTTGACAAAACTAGTTCTTTGTCGAAACTTAGTGTTACACAAGTATTTACACACTTGTGTGTTCTAAAAACCATTCGTGTTAGTGTAAGATCCGTCTTTAAAAGTATGTTTTCTCTTGACACGTGGTCCTTTGAAAATACCGCTTGTAGATACGTATATCTACTAGTTTTAAACACTATTTCACAAACAAAATCGCTTTTACACAAGTTCATGATTTATGTGTGGTAGAGTTCATCCTTTAACCCTTGTTACTTCCAAAACAACCTTATTTCATGATCCAAGATCATGACCAATCCGGGTTAAATGACGATCCGAGCTACCACAACATAGATCGGGTCCAAATAATCACACAAATCAATTACTACAAGTTTTACACAACATATGAGCTTTTAACCAACATTTTTAGTGTTTTTAGTAGACTTTTAAGATTCAACATGTATGTTTGCAACCTTTAACCGTTACATATCATTTTAACCACTTTAAAATAGTTCGAGAAGGTGATCTAAGCAACTTACTACTAGCTCAAGGCTAGGGAAGATTCTAGTCGCAAAATGAGTGGATAAAAGCAATGTAGTGAGGTCCTTCGCCTTCCGTTTGCACCAAGGTTCCTTATACGCGATCCTTGACACTTGTAGATACTTGGAATGTGATGATCAAAATCGAAAGGTGGTGGTGGTGTTGCTTGTGTTTTCGGCCGAGAACCAAAGAGAGGGAGAGAGAGGAGTGTTGTGAAGTTTGTGGTGAAGGTTATGTGAAGTGATTAGTGTGTTAAGTGATGAACTTATAGACAAATCAAATGAGCATTAACCAATGGACCTTGTGTTAGCTAGATATTAAGCATGGATGATTAAAATAATCATCAAAGGTACAAGGGTGTCCCCTAGGGGACCGAATTCGGTTGGGGGGGGGGGGGTCTCCTAGTTCAAATCCAACCAATAGTTAGATAATAGTTAAGTGTAGGTTACCCCGGTTACTAGTGTGTAGTGTGTTATGACGGGTGTTAGGGTATTCAGGGACCCTAACTGGCTCAGAAAAAGATAAACAATGAAAATGACAATATTTTCATGTTCCGGGTATAGTCCGGTTGTTCGGTTGGATAGTAATCCGTTAAAGTGCTTAACAAAGCTTTAAAGTGTCGTTAATACCCTTTTTAGTGACACAACTCATTTCTGACACTTTGGAAAGTGTCTAGTGATGTTTTTCTCATGTTTTGGCACTTTATTAGTTAGCTAAAAGCTGAATTATTATGTAAAGTGCTGAATTTTGTTCTTAGAGCACGTTTTAGGCACATCCAGTCATTGTAACTTATTCCTAGAGACGCAGTTCTACAACCTTGTATCCCTACACTCACCACTAGTGTAGTAAAATATTTCTGGCTCATACAGGCCTAAGAGGCAGTGTCTGCCTGATGCTGGCTTATCAGCATGTTCAATAGGTTATCCGTTTATAGTGCTACTGTGCTTTTGTGCATCATGTTTGTCACTAAGGTTCAGCATGTAAATAATGTAGTGACAGCAAGTAAAGTATGATGGAAGTACGTACATGTATCAGTATTCAAGTAGCAGTTTATCCACAAGTTCAAGCAAGCACAGTAATTAAGCAGTAATTAATTATTAATTAAGTCGTACGGATACCTGGTTTAGTGAGGGTTGTCACATTCTCCCCCGTTAGAAAATTTTTGTCCCGAAATTTTAAGTTCTGCTTGTAGATGCAGGGTTCTTAGGAAATAGGTGGGGGTATTTCTCTTTCATCCGGTCCTCACGCTCCCAGGTGTATTCAGGACCATGTCTGGCATTCCAACGAACCTTGACGAGCTTGACACTGCTCCGGCGGGTCTTGTTTACTTTCCAATCCGTAACCTCAACCGGTTCTTCAACGAAATGGAGCGTGTCGTCAACATGAATCTCGTCGATGGGAATGGCAATGGTATCTTGAGTTGGACTTTTCTTCAGGTTGGATACATGAAATGTATCGTGAACTGAATGGAGTTCGGCAGGTAAGTCCAGCTTGTATGCTACTAGTCCTATTCTTTCCAAAATTCTGAAAGGACCAATGTAGCGCGGATTTAACCTTCCACGCTTTCCGAAGCGTGCCACACCCTTCCAGGGTGAAACTTTCAATAAAACCATTTCTCCAACTTGGAATTCCAAGTGTTTCCGGTTTGGATCCGCATAGGCTTTCTGTCTGTGGCGAGCTGCTTTGATGCGTTTTCGAATCTGCGCAATCTTGTCTGTCGTCTCTTGGACGATTTCGGGACCAACAAGCTGCCTATCACCTGCGTCAGCCCAGCATAGGGGTGATCGGCACTTGCGTCCGTAAAGGGCTTCAAATGGCGCGACACCAATACTGGTGTGGTAGCTGTTGTTGTATGAAAATTCGACCAAAGGCAAATGCTTGTCCCAGCTACCGCCCAAATCCATAACACACGCTCTCAGCATGTCTTCCAAAGTCTGTATCGTTCGCTCGCTTTGACCGTCAGTTTGCGGATGAAACGCAGTGCTCAGATTTAATTGTGAGCCAAAAGCTTCTTGGAAGGATTGCCATATCCTTGACACAAACCTTCCGTCTCTATCAGAGATGATCGAGAGAGGCACTCCATGACGTGCGACGATCTCTCTCATGTAAATTTCAGCCAACTTGCTCGTATTATCCTTCTCTCTGATAGGTAAGAAGTGTGCTGACTTCGTTAGGCGGTCAACTATCACCCAGATAGTGTCATGACCTCTTGGCGTTCTTGGCAACTTTGTAATAAAATCCATGGAGATTTGTTCCCATTTCCACTTGGGAATCACAGGTTGTTGCAGAAGTCCTGAAGGCTTCTGGTATTCGGCTTTAACCTTAGCGCATGTTAAACATTTGCTCACATAAACAGCAACATCGCCTTTCATCCTAGGCCACCAATAGTAATCTTTGAGATCCTGGTACATCTTATCCGCTCCAGGGTGGATAGAGTACCGCGACTTGTGAGCTTCATCAAAAATAACCTTCCTTAAATCACCAAACAGAGGAACCCAAATCCTTTTCCCAAAACATAACGTTCCTTCCTCGTTTGGTACCAGTAGCTTCTCCATCCCACGGAGATATTCTTCTTCAAGGTTTCCTTCCTTGAGAGCTTCTTTCTGCGCGACACGAATGCGCAAGGAAAGATCGGTTCGAATAATCATTTCTAAAGCCCTAACCCTTATGGGCTTGATCCTCTCCTTTCGACTTAGGGCATCGGCGACCACATTCGCCTTCCCTGGATGATACTTTATCTCACAGTCGTAATCGTTCAGCAATTCAACCCATCGTCTTTGCCTCATATTCAGCTCCTTCTGGTTGAATATGTGTTGTAGGCTCTTGTGATCTGTGAAGATTATACACTTTGTACCATAAAGGTAGTGTCTCCAGATCTTTAATGCAAAAACCACTGCGCCAAGTTCCAAATCATGTGTGGTATAGTTCTTTTCGTGCACTTTCAATTGACGTGATGTGTAAGCAATAACCTTTTGGCGTTGCATCAACACACAACCCAATCCTTGACGCGAAGCGTAGCAGTATACCACAAAATCATCTGTACCTTCCGGTAGTGCTAAGATTGGCGCATCGCAGAGCTTACCCTTCAATATCTGGAACGCTTCTTCCTGTTTGATTCCCCAATCAAACTTCTTATCTTTCTGCATGAGGAGCGTCAACGGTTGAGCGATTTTTGAAAAATCCTCAATGAATCTTCGATAGTAGCTAGCCAAACCCAAGAATTGTCGAATCTCGGTTGGCGTCTTTGGCGTTTCCCAATTCTTAATCGCTTCGATATTGGTGGGATCCACGTGGATTCCATCTCCATTCACCACGTGTCCAAGAAATTGTACTTCACGTAGCCAAAACTCGCACTTAGAGAACTTGGCATACAACTGTTCCTTCTTCAGCAACTCCAAAATAGCTCTTAGATGCTGCTCGTGCTCAGCCTTTGTTCTTGAATAAATCAAGATGTCGTCGATAAACACAATCACGAACTTGTCCAAGTACGGCTTGCAAACTCTATTCATCAAGTCCATAAAGACTGCAGGTGCGTTTGTCAACCCAAACGGCATAACAAGGAACTCGTAGTGTCCATAACGAGTTCTGAAGGCTGTCTTCGGGATACTTTCCTCTTGTATCCTTAACTGATGGTATCCAGATCGAAGATCGATCTTTGAATAAAAGCTTGAGCCTTGCAGTTGATCAAACAGATCATCAATTCTTGGCAGAGGATATCTATTCTTGATCGTCAGCTTGTTCAGCTCCCGGTAGTCGATACACATTCGAAAGCCACCGTCCTTCTTCTTGACAAACAGGACCGGAGCTCCCCAAGGCGAGAAGCTTGGTCGGACAAATCCCTTGTCTAACAACTCTTGAAGTTGTGTCGACAATTCTTGCATCTCAGACGGGGCAAGTCTATAAGGTGCCTTAGCCACAGGTGCGGCGCCTGGAACTAAGTCAATGCGGAACTCTACTTGTCTCTGAGGTGGCAGTCCAGGTAAGTCCTCTGGGAAGACTTCTGGATACTCCCTCACGACAGGGATGTCTTCGATTCTCGGCTCAGCAGCCTTCTTATCCACAATGTGCGCCAGGAAGGCAACACATCCCTTCTTCAAACACTTTCGTGCTTTCAGGCAGCTGATAATTCTCAACGGCGTATCACGCTTCTCCCCGTGAACCACAATTGTTTCACCATCTTCGGTTGGGATACGAACGACCTTTTCGTGACAAACTATCTCAGCCTTGTTGCCTGATAACCAATCCACCACGTTGAAGCTTCTCAACTGGACTGGTAGTAGATCCAGAGCAAACTCACGCTCTCCCAATTCGATCACACAGCCTCTGATAACTTCATTGGCTTCTACTAACTTCCCATTAGCCAATTCGATTGAGTACGGAATATCTAACTTATTAGCGGCTAAACCAAGCATATTCTTAAATTCTAACGATACGAAGCTATATTCGGCACCAGTATCAAATAAAACAGATGCATAGCGTTGGTTTACAGGGAACGTACCAGTAACGACATTGGGGTCCTGGCGCGCTTCCCTTGCTTCGATATGGAACACTCTTCCACGGGCTTGGTTTAACTCTGGGCAGTTCCTCTTAAAGTGTCCAATATCACCACAGTTAAAGCATCCAAGTCTTTGCCCGTTTCCACCTCCGTTTCCAGCTTGGTTGTTGTTTTGGTTCGCATTACCAACTTGATTTGCATTGTTGCCTCGATTCCCGTTTCCTCCATTGTTCCCCTGTGGGCTATTCCCAATACCACCACGATTATTATTTCTATTCCCAAAACCTCCTTGGCCTCCCCGGCCAGCACTAGCCCAACAAGAATCCTTCAAGTGGTCAGTCTTTCCACAAGCTTCACATACTTTTGGCCCGCATCGGCCAGAATGATGACGTTGGCAAGAGTTACACTTGGGATGTGCACCCATATATCCCTTTCCTTTCCTTCTAGTACCAGTCATAGCTTGAACCGGTGCGCTTGGTTCTCCTTTCCTGCAATCACTGCTTGTGCCTTGCTAAAAGTTCGAGAACTTTCGTTTGTTACCTCCAGATGACTCGACGTGAATCTCTTTCTTCTTTTGCTCAACATCAGAAAACTTGTTTAGGCGGATCGCCTCCTCAGTGAGAGCCACACTCAAATCGATTGCCTCAAAAATTGTCGCAGGCTTGGATGAGGTCACCATGCTTATGATTTGAGAAGCTAATCCCCAAATGAAACGTTCAATCCGCTTGAACTCTGGAGTGACCATGTAGGGTACCACATGCGATAAGTCATGGAACCTTTGAACGTATTCTGCGATCTTTGGACCTTCCATTTTCAAATGCCAGAACTCAGTTTCCAATCTTTGGATTTCCGCGCGAGAGCAGTACTTCTTGCGCATAAGTTCCTTCAGTTCGGTCCAGGTTAGCGCGTAGGCAGCAGCTTCACCAAGTGTCTGTACTTTCAAATTCCACCAAGAGAGGGCTCCATCCAAGAATAGCCCCGAGATATAGGTGACTTGCTGATCTAGCGCGCATTTGCTCATGCGAAGAACAGATTCGGTTTTCTCGGCCCAACGAACAAAAGCGACAGCACCTCCCGTGCCATCAAAGTTGACCGGTTTGCAGTCTAGAAACTGCTTGTAGGTGCACCCATGAGGTGGATTGTTGTTGCCGTTGTTGTTTGAGCTGCTTCCGCTGGGTCCTCCTTGCGAGGCGGCGTATTGCGCGATGGCAGCAGCGATGACTTGTTGGAGTTCTGCCTCATTGGTAGGCATCGGTGTTGGGCGTTTAGGCGGCATCTTCTAAAAGATGGGTTTACGTCGGTCAGGCCATAATAAAGATCCCATGTTATAACACGTAAGCCAGGTCATAATATAGCGTACGTATATAATGATAGTAATAGTACATAACATCTCATGTTATAATCATATCAATCACACAACATCCCATGTTACAAACATCAATCACACAACATCCCATGTCATAAACATCAATCACACAACATCCCATGTCATAGAATACAAATAACCAAATCAAGCATCAAATATGATGAGAATACTGTGATTGCCATATATTGAGACCACATAGTAAACGTACAAGTACATAACAGTGTTATACAACATCAGTCGACTAAGGGCTACATCACCCTAGTCCAAAAACTATATCAAATCAGTGTCAATACATCAAATACATGTCAACAAAAGTCAGAATCATAATGTAGTCTCCAAAAATGTTGTGCAGTCAAAAGCATTCGCCGTCTTCTCACCAGCGTCTACCTATACGGTACTGAAGAGCTCTACAAGGATGGCGGTGGAGGAGGGGGAAAGTGAGTGTAGAACAAACGACGCAACTGGAGCCAGTCCTCCTCCATGGCTCTCTGGGTACGCAACCAAGAAGCAACCTGCTGCTCAAGTGCCAAAAGGCGTGCAGCATAGTCTGGTGGTAAAGGTCGAGAGGGCTGCAAAGGAGAGTGGGTCTGACCCTGGCACTGACACGGCGGCGGTCGGGCTCTCTCAAGCTCCTGGATGCGCTGCGTGTGTGCCTCGTGCTGGGCGACAAAAGACATCAGAACGTCCTCAATAGTATACCCCATATGGAAAGAATGGTAGGGGTCGGTCGGTGGCATAGCAGAAGGTGACGCCCAAAGAAACGGCTCACTGGTGGGGTCAAAAGGTGCCACATGAAATGGAGAAACAGGGGAAAAAGTAGCAGACGGTGGTATAGCAGGGATAGATACCGGTATATGTCCAAAAGGGTGAGCCGAAGAACCTTCTCCAGGTCGCGCTGGAGGTGTAAACCGAGGAAATGAAAAGGAGGTATCAATGTGACGGGTATCAGTGATCTGAGGGGGAATAGGTGGAACCTCATCATCAGCAGGAATCCACCCATGCTGGGCGTGCTCATCTCGTGGGTCAATCTGTGCCTCAAAAAGTGCACGATCAAACTGAACTGGCATAGGATCATGGTGAGGTGCAACAAGAGGGTCATCTGGTGCATCAGCAATAAGTGGGGGATCAACATGATCAGCAGCAATGACATGATCGCCCTCCAACAACGGGGCATCCACTGGGTGATCATCAATAGGTGGGTCAGCAATGACAGGCTCAATAAGCATGCCAACATGAGCAGGGTCATGCTCAAGCACTGGGTCAGGAGCAGGGTCCAGTGGCTGCTCGGGCTCATCAAAGGCCATCTCAAAATCAAACTCAGGGTCGATGGGATCAACTGGGTCAACCGGATCCTCCATAGGCTGATCCATGGGTATAAACTCTATATCCTCATCTGGGTCGAATCCTGGGGGAAAGACAGGATCGGAATCCTCCACATCATCGTGGTCAAAAGTAAAACTAGGAATAGGGGCAACAGAGGATGCCTTGTCGGGATCTGATCCATGAGAAAAGTGTTGCGCACTCTGAGTGTGTGAAGGTGCGGAGGCCACAGACTCGAAAGAGTCTGGGACCGGTGAGTGAGCAGGTGACTCCTCAGCGAGAGCATCTGCGATCAACAAAAGATCTCCAGCAGCAAGAAGGGCCTCGCCCTGAACCTCATCCTCTAAGGGCTCGTCATCAAACAGATCGACGTCGCCATCATCGTCGGCGTCGAGAAGCAAATCGTAAGCAGGATATGAGCCAAGCGGTACGGGAGCAGGGATCTCCACTAACGGTAGGTCCCCGGCCAAAGGGCCATCAGCGAGCTCATCAGCACCATCAGGTAAAGCAAAGGGCTGAAAGTCGTCCTCGTCCGTGCTAGTAACGTCAGATGTGTGGACCTCGCGCTCTGAAGACTCTAGGTCATCTGATACTATAGGTCTAGGTCCTGTGGTGTCTGAGTCACCTGTGCCAGAGGTGTCCATGGTGTCTGTAACATAAACACAAATATGCACAAACAGTCAATCATACAATCAAATAATCACATAAGTCACCAAGTAAGCATTCAAATTGTTCTCCTAGTCTCCCAGCCTCCCAGACTACTCTTCCTAGTCCCACTAGCCAATTCTCCCAGCCTCTCAGACTGCTCTTCCTAGTCCCACTAGCCAATTTTCCCAGCCTCTCAGACTGCTCTTCCTAGTCCCACTAGCCAATTCTCCCAGCCTCTTAGACTGCTCTTCCTAGTCCCACTAGCCAATTCTCCCAGCCTCCCAGACTGCTTTTCCTAGTCCCACTAGCCAATTCTCCCAGCCTCTCAGACTGCTCTTCCTAGTCCCACTAGCCAATTCTCCCAGCCTCCCAGACTGACTCCCTAGTCCCACTAGACAACTACCTCGGCCTCCCAGACCGAGCCTCGGCCTCCCAGACCGAGCCTCAGCCTCCAGACTGAGCCTATAAATAATAAATAAAATGTGCTCAACATTTGTTTAAAAAAAAGTTTTGGATCTGGACTTAAGTGGTATGCAGTAAAAATGTTTTCGTGAGAGCCCTAGTGATCATAGTCTAGACTCGAGAAAGAATCCTAGTTCGCTATGATCAGAGCTCTGATACCAAGCTGTCACACCCTGGCTTTGCGGAAGCGTGGTTAATTTGGTGTGACTTCTTAATACCATAGCTTAACCATAACAAAGCTATATGAAATAAAACCATGCAAGATCATCCATAGATTTAAGTTTTAAAAACCGAAGAAACATAACATTGTCTTAGAGTGTTGGTGCACTACATCTGTCGACTTCGTCTTGTATCGAGTCTTAGACTAGATAGATTAGATCAGGGCACGTAGAATGAGAAAATGTAATAGAGTTTGTGAGATTTCGCTTGAACACTTGAATGATGAAGGGATTTCGCTTGAAGCTTCTCAAGCGAAATCAACATGTTAAGATTTCGCTTGAGTTATGCTGAAGCGAAATCCTGATGTCTATATATAGGAGGTCTTGGTCAAGCGAAATTAAGGTGTGTGTCATTTGTGTAATTCCATACCGAGGTGCTGCCGGTGTGAGAACTGATTGTAATTGTTTTTATATCAATACAAATCAGTATTAAAGTGAAGATTCAGCTGTTTACAGATCAAATACTTGTTTTCCGCACCTGTATTTGATGGAATTCCTCTGAACCGACTCGTTCGGATCCGCAAACCGATCCTACAATTGGTATCAGAGCCAGTTGAGGAGTTCTACAGGATTTCAGCTGAAATTGAAATCATTTTCATACTTCTACACCTTCTTTTCATCAGTTCAGAATTTTTTCACGGTCAAAATCTATTCAATTTCTCACGGATTGTTTAATAGTACAAGATAACAAACCCTTGAAAGTTTCACAGACAAATTCAATCTAAAAGTGATCAAAATTGACTTCCGAATGGATTTCGCTTGAAGAACAAAGTTTGTGTTGAACGATTTCGCTTGAACTCTCAAGCGACACTTATCAGTTCGCTTCAAAGGTTATCTGTTTTCGCTTCAAGGATCTCGCTTCAGGGTTCTTATTCACTTCAGAATTTCGCTTCAGAAAAAGCTTCGCTTGAAACAATTTCGCTTCAAAGGTCTCGCTTCAACCATATTGACCAGTTCGCTTGAAAGTAATTGAAACATGGATAACGATTTTCACAACGCATTTGCAACATCACCTAGTTCATCTTCCATTGCTCAGAACATGAATTCAGAAAATGAAACGGGAACTACTCAGAAACCCCCGAAGCTAATGTGCATTGAGGAATACTATGGATGGAAAGATCGTTTCGAAAACTGGGTGCAAGCAAATCATTTGAGATCATGGGAATGTATTCTGAAAAAGTATATACTACCACGTTCTGAAATGGAAACAGTAAAACAGATTTCAGAGTTTGGTAATGAAGAACGGGAAATGTATCGAGCTGAAAAAATGATGATCAGTTTGCTTCAACAAGCTATCAAAGAAGACATCTTTATACTACTTCAACATGACAAAACATCAAAGTCAATCTGGGATGCTTTGAAAGTCAAAGTTGAAGGTAGTGCAAACATGATTAAAAGCAAAAAGGCATTGCTTAAAAAGGAGTTTGACTTGTTCACAAGTTTGCCCGGAGAAGATACAAAGAAACTCATTGAACGTTATTGTCACTTAGTTCGAACAATGTCGATGATGAACATCAACAAAGAAGATGAAGAATGGGTGGATAAGCTAGCTGATGCTTTACCTCAGAAAGAGTGGGGAACATATTTGATGATACTGAAAAATACCGGAGTTTATGAAGGGTTGTCGATCTCTCAGTTCATTGAAAAGATTGAAAGTCAGGATTTAGAACAGCAGAAGATTGCAAGGATGAATAATCCAAGTGGTCAACAAGATGTAAAAATGTATTACAAGGGTAGTGTTCCTACTTCAGAAGCTGAGAGAAGTCCGAAAATTCAGACTGCTTATAGTGTTGGAGATTTTACAGAAAAGACTGATCAAAACTCAAACAAAAGCAACAGTGGTTTCTCATTGTATCCGAGTGTTAATCCGAAAAGCTCATCAGAAAGTTTTCAATCTCAAAGCACAAAGATGGGAAATGGTTGTGTGATTCAATGCAACATAGCTCTAAATCTTCCAGAAGGTCAAAGTTTTTCTGAAGACATTGCGAAAGATCATATGGCATTACTTGGTTCCGTGCTTATCTCATATGAAGGTTTAGTTGCTGGTCGAATTGGAAATCCTATGCTTACTAAAGAGGATTACGACCAAATAGATGCTGAAGAAATGGAACTAATGGATATCAAATGGTGTCTTGCAAGTGTTCTTAGACGTGCTGAAAAATTCAAGACAATTACTGGGAGAAATGACTTTCTTGATGCTTGTGTTTCTACTTTAGGTTTTGATAAATCTAAAGTTACTTGTTTCAGGTGCAGGGAAAAAGGTCATTTTAAACGGGAGTGCAAGAATAGAGAAGTCAGTGGTGCTCAGAATCCATTTGGGAAAGATGACTATTACCGGAAAGCCATTTATCAGCAAGTTGGTCAGACACAAGAATTACAGACGGCTCATGGTAGAAAGATTGATGATTCAAAGAAAGGATGTTTGGTAGATTTCAACTGGAGCAACTACATTTCTTCTAACAACACAGCATGTATAGTGAACCAAATTGATGAACAATTACCTGAAGGATTTAGCTGGGATATGTTTGTTGATGAAAAGGGGGATTTCAAAGCTTTCATTGCAAAAATTGTTAGAGAACCAGATTTGTTTGCTACTTGGATGAGATCAATTGGTGAAAAAGTAAAAGATCAATCGAGTACATTTGAAGAAAGTTCAGAATGTGCTGATTCTGACTCATTTAGTACAGATGAGAGTATGCAAAATGAGGATACTTCAGAAAAAGAAGTTGTTTTTGATCAAACACCATCTGATTCTGGTGTTTCAGATGCTGAGTCTGAAAAATCTGTAGAGTTTGATCAAACACCGATGGAAAGTAGCAGTGATGATGAAAAAGAGAAACATATTAATATTGCTAAAAATCATCTTTCTCCTGAAAGTTTTCATTTCTATTTTGCAGATCACATGGAGAAACTGAAGGAGAAACAAGCTGCAAAAGAACAACAACAAGATGAAAAGATTGAAACTGTTGTTCAAACTGAAGAAGTTAAAATTGTAGATGAAGAAAAAGTAACTGAAGCTAAGAAGGTGATCGAAGAAGAAAAAGTGATTGAAGTGGTAAAGACAATTGAGATTGAGAAAATTGTTGAAATTAAAAAGCCTTGCAAGAAATGTTTGGAAATCTGCAAAAGTTGTGAAGAAAAAGATGTGATTCTGTTTGATAGAGAAAGACTGATAGAAAAGTTACTATCTGACATCAGCTATGTGAAAGAATCGTATAGCGTGTTGAACAGAACAGTGACAGGTCTTCAAACAACGAACTCTGAAAGAGAAAAGGCTTTAACGATGACGAATGCTACATTGATGACAAAGCAAAAGGCAATTAATCATTACATCGAAGAAAATGCTAGTCTAAAGCAAGAGTTGGAGAAAGAAAAGATCGAGAATGAAAGGATCAGAAGGTTATTACTGAGTTATTCTTGTTCTGATTATGTTATTGATCGAGTTTATCCTACTGTTGCAGGTTTTGAAGCATTTCAGGATGAGAAGCAAAAGAATGAGACTGGTAAGAAATCGACTGTTAAATATAACAAGTGTCCGCCTCCTATCTGGGAAGGGTATTCTCCTAGAAAACCAAATGAAGAGCAAGTCGAAAAAGCAGTCAATATAAAGTTAAAATCCGAGACAACTGATGTTTTACCAGATAACATTGATATCACGTTTACCTCGTCTGATACTGATCATGAGTCTGAGTTAATCAAAAAGGTGGTCGATCAGGTGTTGGATACTGAGGAGGTGTCTGAGTCAAAGTTTGAGTCTGGGGGTTCAAGTTCGTCAGTCAACAGTTCAAAATCATCGAAAAAACGGTCTTACAGTAAAGAATTCTTGTTATCAAAGGCAAATTTGAATGATGAAACATTTGAAGTTGCATATACTTTAAATGATTCGGACAAATTATACTCTGACAAAGAGTTTCCGATTAAAAGTGTTTGTTTTGATATGATCAAAAAGGTTTTCAAAATGACGGAAATTAATTTTTCTGAAATTAAGGATCTAAAATCTATTGAAAAACCTAAAAAATACACTTCTAGAGTTCAACAAAGGTTAAACAAGAAAAAAGGAAAAAAGAATTACAATTTTGATTCTAGTTTTCAAAAGAAAACAAATCAAAATTGTAGTTACAAAAGGAAAGGTCTTGGTTTTACTCCACCTGAAAATCGTAAAAATGAAAAATATGTTAGAGATTTTGAATCAAAAATGACATATGTTGCAGGAAAAAGCTATGAAGAGGAGTCAAATAGCTTATCTTTGGAAAAATCAAATCAAGAGTTCTTTGCTGAAAGGAAAAGGACAGGAACTGGAGTTTTTCATTCAACGGGAGTTTTTCAACCAAAAGACACAAGAATTTGTTTCCAATGCCAAGTTGTTGGATACATTGCTCACAATTGTCCAAACAAAGTCAACAAAAAACAGGGAGTCTCTGAAAAACTTAAAGAAAAAGTGTTTGAAAAGAATGATTCACCAACTACAAACTTCAAAATTGTTGAAAATTCAAAGAATGAAGTTGGTGAAAATTCTAAAAGATTGTACAAAAAGAAGGCAAAAGACAATCAAAAATGGATTGTTAAAAAATCAGATGTACAATCTGGCGATGATTCTGATTCCACAAAATCAGAGGAGTCACAAGATGAGATCAAAGATTTGATGAATGATGTTGACATTAAATCATTGAGCGTGGAAGAGATTAAACAAATGGTTGATAAAGTTGAAAGCTCAGATTTTGATATTGAAAAAACATTTAATGAAAATGTTAAGAAAATTTTCAAGAAAATGGTTGATGGTAAAGCAAAGGGGGTTAAAGATTTTTATGCAACTAAAAAGGCAACTTACAACCCTACTGCTCAGGAATTGGAAGCCACCAAGTTAAAGAAGACTTGGGTGGAAGTTTGTTTTTCTTAAAAGTCTTAGGACTTGCCGGAGATCCCAAGTTTATATCGTGGATCAGGAATCGGCATCTTTCAAATGTTTGAAGTTTTTGATTGAAAATTTTTTATAGTGTTTGGATGTTTAAAGGTTGTATGACTACGCCGGAGCTTCCAGGTTGGTAAGTGCGAAGCAGGAATCGGCATTCTGATTGGTAAAATGATGTTGTAGACGTAAAATTCCTACAAGTGGTAATTTTTACATTTGGTATAGTAGGTGCATACATGAAAAGGTTAATTAAGGTCATTAAGTTGAACTTGATTGGACCATACTTACAATTGGTATTTCGATTAGACAATGTGATGAACCACACTCCGAATCTTCAAATGATTATATCATAAAAACTTATTTTCCGGAAAAATCATTTTGATTAAAACAAACTTAAGTGTTTTGAAATCTAAATGAGAAAATAGTTTTGTGATAGGAGGAGTTCTGATTGTTTATGCCGAGTGAATGGCGATTTGATGCGATTTGATATCAGTTGTCAAGTTTATTGTACAGTTTATTTTCAAATTTCCTAAAATGTGTTTGTATTTTAGGGGGAGTAAAAATTTTTCAGAAAATCCAAAAACATTTGAAAATTTAAAAAAAAAAGGACAAAAACATGATAAAATTCAAAAATGAGTTTTTGTTGCATATAGAGGAAATGATAGTACATCAGTGGACTATTACAACATGCTAAAGAAATGTAAAGAAAAATGTGATAAATAATCTTACTGCGGATATGTCAGTAGGTTTTTGCACATTTAGTAGATTGTGACGAGATATAAATCTAAATTTCAAACTTGCTTGTTTTGTGGGTTAACACAAACTTGGATATATAGGTAACCCCTGAAATCTTGTTTGAAAGGTCTTTTAATCTGATATACTAGGTCTTTATACTCTATGATATCTGGGGTATTATTCCGGGACTTCTGCTGAACGGTAGTTCTGACCTAGTCCCTGGCTAATACTTGCTGCAATGCTTGAAACACAACATTAAACCCTCAGCATGCTGAAACAATAAAATTGATATATGCTGCTGTTGTAAGCTAAAAGATTCTCTAAAGGGGACACACCGAAAAGTCGAAGCTGATATCTCTCTGCGTATACGGAAGTATCGATCTGAGATCCCTCGGCCCTCGCACACCTAAATTATATACAGATATCATTGTAGTATTCTCACCTGTAAGACTGATTATTGGGATCTGGATACGGGAGTATATTCAAGTAGTGGGACACACGGATAAGTTTTAGTTGCTTAAAACATTAATATCGTATCTCGGATCAATTGAACTTTGTGTGAAAATTTAAGTGGACAAATATACTGACAATCTAGGTAAATTGTTTAGAACTTAAAATGATATGAAGCTTAACGGTGTTAGTGATATGTTTCAGAAACTGATATGATCCTCTTGCACGAACTCACAAAAATATTGTTTGTAAATATTTCTTTATTACATTCCTTTACAATCAAAAATTTCAAAAAGATTTTTAGTGTGTTTTAGCATAAATTTTGAAAAATCCAAAAAGATTTTCGACAACTGATATTGAAAAGCTGATTGTTAAAATTTCAAGTGCTAAACATGATGACTTGGTTGTGAAGGGGAGTGAATCTTAAAATGTCAAAAAAGGTTTGTTAAAATCCTACAATTGGTATTTTTTTTGGAAAAACCTACTTTTGGTTCATCATTAGTTTATGATATGAGAGAATTATCTGATTATATCAGATTGATGGTATAGTTAAATTGTTAAATTTAGAAAATTTATTTCTGGGTTAAGATTGTTACAGGTGAGCCAGGTTAATTCATTCAAAGCTTACAAGAGTCAGACCTTGATCATGAATCTAAAAGTTTGCTAGCTGCTAATGCTGATGAACTTAAGGAATCAAGAGATCTGATCAAGAGAATTAGATAAAAGCCAGGCAATGATCTTGTAAACAACATTTGAGTCAGACATTGATCCTAAAGCAGATGTTGCTGAAGAACAAATGAATGCCAGCAAATCGTGAGGGGGAGTCTGATAGAGCAAGGTGATTTTGGAAAAGAAGATAGAGAGAGAAAAGCCCAGAGACTGATCAAGAATGAAGATGTGAAGACACAGCATTGGTGTGACTCGATAGTCGACTCGTCAACATCTGAGGGGGAGTCTATTGGTGCACTACATCTGTCGACTTCGTCTTGTATCGAGTCTTAGACTAGATAGATTAGATCAGGGCACGTAGAATGAGAAAATGTAATAGAGTTTGTGAGATTTCGCTTGAACACTTGAATGATGAAGGGATTTCGCTTGAAGCTTCTCAAGCGAAATCAACATGTTAAGATTTCGCTTGAGTTATGCTGAAGCGAAATCCTGATGTCTATATATAGGAGGTCTTGGTCAAGCGAAATTAAGGTGTGTGTCATTTGTGTAATTCCATACCGAGGTGCTGCCGGTGTGAGAACTGATTGTAATTGTTTTTATATCAATACAAATCAGTATTAAAGTGAAGATTCAGCTGTTTACAAACCAAATACTTGTTTTCCGCACCTGTATTTGATGGAATTCCTCTGAACCGACTCGTTCGGATCCGCAAACCGATCCTACATAGAGACTACAACACCAAAACATAAAACATTGTTTTGAAAGACATAAACATCAACATGAATAAAACGCAGTTTAAGATTTGTGACTCGTCCAGGAAAAAGTCACATTTCCTAAACCAGGATGACCTCGGAACCCATATGCAGCGGGAAAACGTAACATACCGCGCCAGATCTTTAATTCCCTGAAATACATGTAAGTTGAAAAATCAACAATAATGTTGAGCGAGTTCATGTGTAGTGAGTATGTAAAACACTTGTAAGTATAAAAATCCCTAGTATGTAGCAAATAAGGAAAAAGAGATCACCAATGGTTTGCAAGGCCATTGATATGTGTGAAGTGCAAGTAGGAAGACTCAAACCTGGCGATTTTGCGTTGGGCACAAAGTCACTCCAAGGTCCGTTATGCTGGACCTGGAGTTGGGCTCGCTACACCCAGATAGATCTACCGCTTACGTCCCTCGGTCCTACATTGAGGATTAATGGCCTCCAGTTCCCGCCTACCCACTCACATGATCTAAGTAGTAAACCTCCTTACGCTAACCATACCATGTATAAAGTACTCGTAATCATAGTAACATGTATTTCACCCCCGCAGTTTAGAAAACTGAAAACAGTTAAGAGAAAAGGGGGACATGAACTAACAGTGGTGCGTCTCTACCAAGTATGCCTCCAAAACAAGCAGCTATGTGACGACCTACACGTACTAATTCTATTAGACGGACGGCCATGCCTTAGCTTTATGGTTAAGTTTTTGGGAAATAGTTAGGCAACTATTTCGTGTTTACATTCTGTATATACTTGGTAGTCATTTTCCTTCCCAAGGATGGGGGATTTAATACATGTGTGTTCGTATAATTTCGAAATATATTATTAAGTCTCACTTAAAATATATTTTATTTCCAACTTCAAAATATAAATATTCTTCTCAAAAATATTATACTTTAATACATGTGATTTTCCCAAAATAATATTTACGTAGTTCACAAAATAATCATAAACACTTATACAAGTGATGTTGTGAAAAGTATATACTAAATATACATATGTATCACGTTTTATTTTGTGAAATCCCACCTCCGGTATTTTGTAAATATAGTCTTGGCGAAACTTATATTTTTGAAAACACGTCGAAAAGTATTTCTAACACTTATAGTGAAAATAATTCTAAGTGTTAGGTTTTTAAAAAATTTCGCCAGAGTTTCCCCTGTAACTGGAGGTGGCCACGCTTTCAAGCGTATCATTTTCTTTTATAAATCAAACCAATCATTTTTTGTCATTCAATCAAAACAATGTTCAAACCACAACTAGTCAAAATATATATAAATCGCATAAATTTCATGAACTTGTGATTTATCCAAACTATGAAGTAAATCCCATTACTTTTAGTGGATCTTTATATAAAACAATCCGATTTTGTAAAAACCTCGTTTTTAAAGAAATTCAATCTTTACAACTTCTTGTAAAATTTGACAAAACTAGTTCTTTGTCGAAACTTAGTGTTACACAAGTATTTACAGACTTGTGTGTTCTAAAAACCATTCGTGTTAGTGTAAGATCCGTCTTTAAAAGTATGTTTTCTCTTGACACGTGGTCCTTTGAAAATTCCGCTTGTAGATACGTAGATCTACTAGTTTTAAACACTATTTCACAAACAAAATCGCTTTTACACAAGTTCATGATTTATATGTGGTAGAGTTCATCCTTTAACCCTTGTTACTTCCAAAACAACCTTATGTCATGATCCAAGATCATGACCAATCCGGGTTAAATGACGATCCGAGCTACCACAACATAGATCGGGTCCAAATAATCACACAAATCAATTACTATAAGTTTTACACAACATATGAGCTTTTAACCAACATTTTTAGTGTTTCTAGTAGACTTTTAAGATTCAACATGTATGTTTGCAACCTTTAACCATTACATATCATTTAACCACTTTAAAATAGTTCGAGAAGATGATCTAAGCAACTTACTACTAGCTCGAGGCTAGGGAAGATTCTAGTCGCAAAATGAGTGGATAAAAGCAATGTAGTGAGGTCCTTCGCCTTCTGTTTGCACCAAGGTTCCTTATACGCGATCCTTGACACTTGTAGATACTTGGAATGTGATGATCAAAATCGAAAGGTGGTGGTGGTGTTGCTTGTGTCTTCAGCCGAGAACCAAAGAGAAGGAGAGAGAGGAGTGTTGTGAAGTTTGTGGTGAAGGTTATGTGAAGTGATTAGTGTGTTAAGTGATGAACTTATAGACAAATCAAATGAGCATTAACCAATGGACCTTGTGTTAGCTAGATATTAAGCATGGATGATTAAAATAATCATCAAAGGTACAAAAGCATGGATGAAAATGACAATATTTTCATGTTCCGGGTATAGTCCGGTTGTTCGGTTGGATAGTAATCCGTTAAAGTGCTTAACAAAGCTTTAAAGTGTCGTTAATACCCTTTTTAGTGACACAACTCATTTCTGACACTTTGGAAAGTGTCTAGTGATGTTTTTCTCATGTTTTGGCACTTTATTAGTTAGCTAAAAGCTGAATTATTATGTAAAGTGCTGAATTTTGTGCTTAGAGCACGTTTTAGGCATATCCAGTCATTGTAACTTATTCCTAGAGACGCAGTTCTACAACCCTTGTATCCCTACACTCACCACTAGTGTAGTAAAATATTTCTGGCTCATACAGGCCTAAGAGGCAGTGTCTGCCTGATGCTGGCTTATCAGCATGTTCAATAGGTTATCCGTTTATAGTGCTACTATGCTTTTGTGCATCATGTTTGTCACTAAGGTTCAGCATGTAAATAATGTAGTGACAGCAAGTAAAGTATGATGCAAGTACGTACATGTATCAGTATTCAAGTAGCAGTTTATCCACAAGTTCAAGCAAGCACAGTAATTAAGCAGTAATTAATTATTAATTAAGTCGTACGGATACCTGGTTTAGTGAGGGTTGTCACATGAATAGGGTCTCCAAACCTTATTTGGATCAGTTCGTCATTGTTTTTATTGACGACATCTTGATTTATTCTAAGACGCGAGCTGATCACGAGCAACATCTTCGTCTTACTCTGGAACTCCTAAAGAAAGGGCAACTTTTCGTCAAATTCTCCAAGTATGAATTCTGGCTTAAAGAAGTTCAATTTCTGGGGCATATCATCCACGAACAAGGTATCCATGTAGATCCCTCCAAGATCAGTGCGATTAAGGATTGTGATACGCCTACTACTCCTACTGAAGTTCGTTCTTTTCTTGGTCTGGCGGGTTATTACCGCCGCTTCATTGAGAACTTCTCAAATATTGCAGTTCCTCTAACTGCTCTAACTCAGAAGAACAAGCCCTTTGTTTGGGGATTCAAACAAGAGGAAGCTTTTCAACACTTGAAGCAGAAGCTTTGCGACGCGCCTGTTCTGACTTTGCCTGAGGGCAATGATGATTTCGTTGTTTATTGCGATGCATCTAAACTGGGTCTTGGTTGTGTTCTTATGCAAAGGAACAAAGTCATAGCATATGCATCGAGGCAGTTGAAGATACATGAGAAGAACTACACCACTCATGATCTTGAGTTGGGTGCAGTTGTTTTCGCTCTAAAAATCTGGAGACACTATTTGTACGGTACAAGATGTGTGGTTTTCACGGACCACAAAAGTCTTCAGCATATCTTCAACCAGAAAGAACTCAACATGAGGCAACGACGTTGGGTTGAGCTTTTAAACGACTATGACTGCGAAATTCGCTACCATCCTGGTAAGGCGAATGTCGTAGCTGATGCATTGAGTCGTAAGGAACGTACTAAGCTTCATTGTATACGTGTTCAATCTGTTATTCAAGCTCGATCCGATATCCAAGCACGCATTTCTCAGGTGTCACAAGGTTTAATGGATAAGTAATTTCCCTATCACATAACGCCTGCTTTGGAACTGAAGGACAATGGATTGTATTACTTCATGGACCGTTTGTGGGTCCCAAGCCAGGATGATCTTCGTACCTTGCTTATGGATGAAGCCCATAAGTCTCGTTATTCTATTCATCCGGGCTCAGATAAGATGTATAAGGATCTTCGTATTCATTATTGGTGGCCTGGTATGAAGAAAGACATTGCCTTATACGTATCAAAATGCCTTACTTGTCTTAAGGTTAAGGCTGAACATCAGTGTCCTTCTGGTTTAGTGGAGCAACCAGAGATCCCAGTTTGGAAATGGGAAAACATTACTATGGATCTTGTTACTAAACTTCCGCGCACAAAGAAAGGTCATTATGCCATCTGGGTAGTTGTTGATCGTCTTACTAAGTCAGCGCATTTCTTGCCAATCCGTGAGGATTTTCCTGCTGACAGACTTGCTCAAATCTATGTGGATGAAATTGTGGCTCGACATGGTGTTCCTTTGAACATCATTTCTGATAGAGATGCTCGTTTCACTTCTCATTTTTGGAGAACCATGCAATCTGCTATGGGGACCCAACTTAATCTGAGCACAGCTTATCATCCGCAAACGGATGGTCAATCTGAAAGAACAATCCAGACTCTGGAGGATATGCTTAGAGCTTGTGTGATTGACTTTGGTGGTAGTTGGGATTCACATCTTAAGTTGATTGAAATCTCCTACAACAACAGTTATCACACCAGCATCAAAATGGCTCCTTTCGAGGCTCTCTATGGTCGAAAATGTCGTTCACCAGTCTGCTGGAATGAGATCGGCGAGGCTCAACTTACTGGACCTGCCCTCATTTTAGAGACTACTGACAAGATCAAGAAAGTTCGTGATAACCTTCAGACAGCTAGAAGCCGTCAGAAGAGTTACGCGGACCCAAAACGCAAGGCCTTGGAATTTCAAGTCGGTGATCGAGTATTACTTAAGGTCTCACCTTTGAAAGGTGTGATCAGATTTGGAAAGAAAGGAAAACTTGCACCTAGATACGTTGGACCATTCAAGATCGTCGAAAGAATCGGAAAGGTAGCCTACAGACTTGAGTTACCTCCTGAACTTGGAAATGTTCATCCAACTTTTCACGTGTCCAATCTCAAGAGGTGTCTAGCTGATGAGAACCTCCACATACCGCTTGACGAAATTCGTGTTGGTAAAACACTGAAATTTGTTGAGAAGCCAGTGGAAATCATGGAACGTGAAGTCAAGTGGCTTAAACGCAAGCGCATTCCTTTGGTCAAAGTTCGCTGGGAAGCTAAACGTGGACCCGAGTTTACTTGGGAACGCGAAGATCAAATGAAGGCGAAATATCCGCATCTTTTCCCACGAGTTTCCTCTAAATAAATTTCGAGACGAAATTTCCACAAGTAGGGGAGACTGTAACATCTGTGCTTGTAATCATTGTGAACAGTTCAATTATCAATGAAACAATGTTATTTGATCCCAATGTTTGTTTGATTGTGTTTTACATTTTTCATGTGTTGACTTTTATGTAATTTCAAACTCTACATCGCTTTCTGGAGAGTTTTACGCAAAATGGTGCGTAAACGTAATCAGTTTAATGCGACAAATACTCCGGAACATCAACATATACCTAACATACCTTAAATAACCTTTACATAACTTAGAAATAAGTTTTGAAGGCTTTGGTATGGCAAAAACAAATTTATTCGTCTATAGGGACTAAACTTGACAAACTGCGAAAGTATGCCAATTTGAACTGTAACGAACATTCCGGAACATGACCATAAGTTAAACATACCATAAATATCCTTTACATAGCTTAGAAATAGGCTTTGAGGGGTTCGGTATGCTAAAATAAACTTTTGGGTCATTCAGGGACTAATAGTGTCAAAAAGTGCACAAGTTTGCACTTTCGCGCATAACTTACGTTCTGAATACATCCGGACATCCAAAAATTTATGTAAGCACTAAAACATTTTATTTTAGTGTTTGGCATAAGAGAAATTCATTCGTTGCGTCATTTGGATCGTTTTTCGCGCTTATGCGCATTCCGTCGTAATTAACCGAACAACGCGATTGTACGGCTAAACGAACCGACACCCGAGATATTTTTTAACACATTTTAAGTTCCCTATACTTTAACTTCATTTTAGAGCTTTGAAATGGGGTTAACGGGCCTTAAACGCGTCGGAAATGACCTTATAGCACAACAGGGACCAAAATGGTAAATCTGCCAAACTTGGCCCTTGCGCACCGTAAGGGTTATTTGTTACGGCGCGCAAGCAATGTCCAGATGCAGCAAATCGTTTTTGGCTGCTGTTATCTGCCCCTAAACATTCTCCAAAGGTCAAGTGCCACTTGTTAATCACTTGTGGTGGCCAAATTCAGTAACCACAACATTTTGACAAGTGTACGAGCTAGATCTTTCCCTCTTCTCCAAGAAACGATCCTAACGGTGGACCGAAATCTATAAATACCCATCACATTTTCACTCATTCCTCACAAGAATCTGATCAATTGTGCTCTAAGTTGAAACCTTTGTTTCATACCTGAGCTATTTTGATCTAGATTAGCATTCGGGGACCCTTCGTAAGTGTTCCTTCGTTCTTTTATTGCTTTTCGAGTCTGAAAGTCAAACTTTGTTTGACTTTCTGCATTGACTAGTTTATGGTCGATGCGAAGTTCGTTTGAACTTCATAACGTGAGCGTGATCACGATGGTTATAGTCCCTAGTGACTATACCTACTGATTACCACGTTATCTTGGCTCAGTGACGAGCCGTAGTTTCGGTCAGAATACGTATTCTTGCGTATTTTGTAACCAAACTACTCTTAGGTATCACAACCGTTTGTTGTGATACCAAACCTGTTTTCTAAACTTAGTTAAGCATGTTTTAACATGCTTAGCTCGTCACTTTTAGTTTAGTGCTTATATAGGGTCGTCAGGTAAGCGATCTAAACAATCGCTTATACTTTTGAACCCGACCCGCTTGGTCGATCATTAGGATCCGACCAAGCACATTAGGTGACCATAGTATATAGGGAATAACCTTCCGAGGTTATACCTTATGGTCGCTTCGTTTAAGTAGTTGTATGATAGGTAGTTTATATGCCTTAGGTAAATTACCAAAATACCCCTTTGATGCCAAAATTCGTTTTAATCATATGTAACATAACTTTTGACATATAAACTGATTTGACAACCATATTAGACATGTTAAGGCATATATTACTTGTCATAGGACTAGTTAGGCGGTCCGAACGCGTTTCACGCGAACGACGCGTTAAGGTAGCATAAGCTACCTAAACGGGTCGTAATGGGTCACAAGCACTTAGGTTAGGTTTCATTTAGTATGTAGGCTTTGTTAAACCATACTACATGAGTTCCCATACTCATTGGGTTTACGAGCCCTCATTCTATCCGATCGTCCGATTTAGGTCCGGTTTATTAATGTAGTTACCTATATTAGGTGTCGTTTGATATTCCGTGATCTCTAGCATTGCTTGGTGGTTATCTTAGGACTTCTGAGCAATCTCAAGTGAGTACATAGACCCCTCTTTTACTGTTTTCCAAACTGTTTTGGGGTGAAACACATGTGCCTACTTGTTACTTTCATGCTTTCCTATTTTCACATCATATACCGACTATGTTTGTTAGTACCTTATAGTACATGATTTCATTACATTTTATGCTATGTATGTCCATTGTGTGCATACTTATTACATTGTTTTACATTACATTTCTGCTATGTATGTTAACTAATAGCATGCTAGCACATTGATTTACATGACTTTTCTACTTTGTATGTTAACTTAGCATACCTAGTACATTGTTTTCATATAACATGTTCACTTTTGCTATGACGTTTTGTTTGCACAAACGAGACTATTATACGTTCATTAACATTAGCTACGCCGCTCGGTAGTAAGTACTGGTACCATAGGACTTGACAAATCCCATTCCTGACATCCCGGGTTTGTTTGGATGTAAGGAATGACTGAATCCGAAAACATTTCTTTTGATAACCTTGACTGAAAGGGTTATCCGACTGTCTCAAGGCTTGAATGTATGCGTTAACTTACCACATAAATGTTTGTATCAATTTAACATGCATTACTTTACAAAACATAACTTCTTGACATATTCAAAATACTTTGTTTTGTACATTTCTACATTTGGACTATTTGACAATACTTTACTCACAAGACATAACATTTGTTACACATTACTTGACTACTTTTGGACTATCAACATTTGACATGGTTTATACAAGGACTTTTGACAATTGGTTTAAACATAGACATTATACATTGTTGGTTGGTTAAGTGACTTAAGTAACGAAATGTGAGTAATATGGTACAAGCATGGTGGATACGCCGCTGGTACTTCCTATATATAAGTGTTTGTATTATATTACAAATCATAGCGTTATTTAAATCATTCATTTTGTACTTATACATTTTACACAAGTAACATGTTTTCACAAGACATTGTTTTACAATACGGTTTATTTTATACAACTCATTTACATGGTTATTCATTTAACCATACATTATTCTTTTACTTATACATATCATCTGAACTTATTGTTTTTCAAGCGATTTACAAAACAAATCAAATTACAAGGTTCATGACTAAACATTTTCTTAAACTTAAGTCATGAATCTTATTTTCACAAACCTATGTATCTCACAGGCATTTTTATGCTGACGTACCTATTTTCACATGTGTTTTCAGGAGCTTTTCCGTAGGATGGTGATCGTGACACTAGGGCGGACCTGTGCCTTAGAGACATAAAATGAAGATAGAACTAGTTTAATTATGTTATAAATTCGTTATTTCCAGTTTAAGACAATGTAATACGCTTGTTAATAAATAAAATACAACTTTGAATGCCATGGTTATGAAACAATAAATTCTGTTACAACACTCCCCGACGTTTTCCGCCACGTCTTGTATGTTATTCGTGGTCGGGGTGTGACAGTTTGAAGAAGAAGAATCTGAAGTAAAGGATACTGTTAAGAAACACAGTACTAACTATACCAAGTGTCCGCCTCCGCTTGAAAATGGATATTCTCCACGAAATCCTAATTCAGAAAGAGTCAAAAAGGCAACAAATTTAAAGTGGGAATCTGAACCTTCAGATGGATTGCCAGATAATATTGACGTCACATTCACATCGTCCGAAAATGATCGTGAGTCTGAGTTAATAAAGAAAGTGGTCGATCAGGTGTTGGATAAAGATGAAACCGAGGAGTCAGAGTCAAAATCAACGTCAAAGTCTGTCACGTCAAGTCCAACAGTCGAAAAGGGCAAACGGTTTTACAATAAAGATTTTATGTTATCACAAAATAATTTGAATGAAGAAACATTCAAAGTAGCATATACTTTGAATGATTCTAACAAATTATATTCTGATGTAGAATTTCCAATAAGAGGTGTTAAAACTGAAATGATCAACAAGGTTTTCAAACTAACAGAAATTAATATTTCTAAAATAAAAGATGTAAATCTTACTGAAAAACCTAAAAAGTACACCTCAAGATTTCAACTAAGGTTAAACAAGAAAAAGGGTTACAGTTCTGGTTCTGGTTTTCAAAAGAAACCAAACCATAACGGTAATTTCAAAAAGAAAGGTTTAGGTTTTATTCCACCAGAAAATCATAAAAATGTGAAAACCTATAAACCAAAAAAAGTATTTGTGTCAGGATCAAGTTCGGAAGAAGAAGAAAAGAGCTCATTCTGGAAGCAGACGAACAAATAATTCCTTGCTCAGAAGCAAGAGGGAATGAAGAATGATGAGCAACATCAAAGGAAGGAGACGAGAACCTGTTTTCAATGAAAAACAATTGGTTACATTGCTAGGAACTGTCCAAAGGCAATCCAAACAAAACAGGGAGTCTCTGATAAACTCAAAGAAAAAGTTGTTGAGAAAACCAAACCACCAACCAAAAAATTTAAAGTTTTTGAAAATTCAACATTTGAGGTTGGTGAGTGTTCAAAAAGTTTTTACAAAAGAAAGGTCAATCTTAACAATCAAAAGTGGGTTGTTAAGAAATCTGATGTTAGTTCTGACTATGAATCTGACTCGTCAAAGTCAGAGGAGTCATGTTCTGGCGATGAATTTGATTCATTAAAATCGGAGGAGCCACAAGTTGAGCTAAAAGGAGAAAAGTCAATACCGCCAATGGATGACGCAAACTTTCCACCATTGCGGGCTGAAAATTTTAAACAAAAAATTGGAAAAGTTGAGATTTCAAATCATTTTTTTTTTCTAAAAAGAAAAAATTTGATGTTGAAAAAGCCTTTAACCCCAAAGTGAAGCATATTTTTGGAAAAATATTTAACGGGAAGGTCAAAGGAGTAAAGTAATTTTATGAAATGAAAAAGAGTAAACCAGATGAAGATGGTTCACCCATGTTCGTATCGTCATGGGATAGAACCTATCAAGAGTAAAATCCGGACTTGCCGGAGCTCCCAAGTTGGTAATCGTGGAGCATGAATCGGCATCTTTCTCAAAATTGAAAATTGTTATATTTCAATTTAAAAGTGGTATGGTTGATGAAAACCTAAAAGTGGTTAATCAAGATCATTAAGTTGAACTTGATTTAACTTTCATTCAAGTGGTTTTGAAAACAAAGTGATGAATTAAACCCCGTTTTTACAAATGGTATCCACAAAACTAATTTTCCGTAAAAACCATTTGATTAAAACAAACTTAAGTGTTTTGAAATCATAATGGGAAAATAGTTTGTTGTCAGGGGGAGTTCTGATTGTTTATGCCAAGTGAATGGAGAATTAAAGCAATTCACATCGGTTTGTCAAATTTTCTTTAAATGGTTTTGAATTTTATGGGGAGTAAGAAATTTCAGAAAATCCAAAAACATTACAAAATTTGAAAAAGCCAAAAACATTTGAAAATTCAAAATGAGTTTTGTTGTAAAAAAAAGGAAATGATAGTACATCAGTAGACAATCTCAGTACGCTAAAGAATTGGAAAGTCAAATGTGATAAACGGTCTCACTGATGATATGCCAGTAGGTTTTTACACGCTTAGTAGATTGTCTTCAAGATATAAACCTAAATATCAAATACTGACTTATCTCGTTGGGAACATCTCTCAGATATATGGGTAACCCCCGAAATCTTGTTTGAAGGGCTTTCTATTTCTAACATACTAGGTCTTTGTGCGTGATGATATCTGGGGTATTATACCTGGACTTCTGATTTTGCGGGAGCAATAGCCTAGTCCTCGTATAATACTTTGCACTACTTTATTCTTAAAGCCCACCCTCAGCATAAAAAATGATGAAACATTAAAAAATGCTAATCATGTGCTGTTGAAAAGAAGATCCCCAAGGGGGACACACCTTAAGTCAAACCATCATCTCTCTGATTTTGCGGAAGCAATAGCCTGAGCTCTCATGGTCTCGCATTTACCCCTTACAGATATCATTAGTGTACATTCACATGTAAGACTGAATATAGGAGTTTGGATACGGGAGTATATTCTGAGGTGGGACACGCGAATAAGTTTAAGTCCTTAAAACACTAACCTCGTATCTCGAAACAGTTGAACTTTGTGTGAAAATTTAAGTGGATCAGTATACTGACAATCTAAGTGAATCGTTTAGAACTTAAAGTGTTTAAAGCTCAACGGTGCTAGTGATTTGTCAAAAACTGATATGATCCTCTTACACAAACTCACAAAAATATTGTCTGTAAATATTTCTTTATTGCATTTTAATTCTCTGAAAATCTTAAAAATCCAAAAAGATTGTGTTTTAGCTTAAAATTTTGAAAAAATCAAAAAGATTTTATTTCATCTTATTTTCGACAACTGATGTTGGAAAGCTGATTTTCAAAATTCCAAGTGCTAAACATGATGAAAAATGGGTTGGGAGAGTTTGTTTAGAAATTAGAAAAATGTTATTCTTACAAGTGGTCATCAGAGATTATAAATGTTAAATCATTTTGAACGATCTCTTCAAGTGGTTTCTAAATTTGTCAAATCTTCAAATTTGTGAAATTTATTTTGAGGTAGAGTTTGTGCAGGTAGAAGCATCTATGTTTTGACTCCTAAGAATATGCAGATTCAAGCCAGGTTACAGATCTTGTGGTTACAGAGAGCCAGGCATCGGTCCTGAATCTGTGAAAGCTGCAAAGCGTGAGCAGAGTTTGAACCAGGTTTCCGATATAAAACCTATAAATTGTGAATTCCAGACTGTGATCCCAGCTTATCGAAAGGGGGAGTCTGAAGACATTAAAGTCAGAGGAGTCTGAAGATGTAAGAGCCAGATTCAGATCCTGGAACGAAGCTCGAGAAAAAGCTGCTGATGCTGAAAGAGGATAAAGCCAGGATTGAGATTTTGGGAGAGAACAAGGAAAAGAGAAAGAAAGACATTGAAGGATGCTTACATTGTTAGATACTTTGAAAGAGCGTGAAGACTGATAACGATTGAAGACTCGACGTACTGAAGACTCGTACCGAAGACTTCGTCAACATCCAAGGGGGAGTCTGTTGGTGCATATGTCTGTCGACTTCGTCTTGTATCGAGTCTTGTAATAGGGTTGATAGATCAAGTCACGTAGTTCGAAAGAAACGGGAAACGGAGCTGAAACAACTAGTTCATGCGAAGTGACCAGTTCATACGAGCTGGCCAGTTCATACGAGCTGGCCAGTTCATACGAGCTGGCAAGTGCTGTTTCATGCGAAGTGGGTGTGTCCACTTCATGCGAAGTGGCATTCCCTATATATAGTGGTCTTGGTCATTTCATTTGTAACTTTGTCATTCCGGTAGCGAAGCTCTGCCGAAGTATCTCCAGCCTGTAAATCGTCATCAAATCAATACAAGAGATTGATTAAGTGATTCTAATGTGTATACAGCTGAAGTAACTCCAATACGTTTGATTCCGCCTCTCGTATTGGACGAGATCTCTTCTGAACGACTCGTTTGGTTGTGCCTGATTTTGCGGGAGCAATAGCCTAGTCCTCATATAATACTCTGCACTGTTTTATTCTTAAAGCCTCCCCTCAGCATAAAAAATGATGAAACATTGAAAAATGCTAATCATGTGTTGTTGAAGAAAAGATCCGCAAACGGGACACACCGAAAGTCGAGCCATCATCTCTTTGTCTGAATGGAAGTTCTAACCTGAGCTCTCATGGTTTCGCATTTACCCGTTTAAAGATATCATTAGTGTACATTCACCTGTAAGACTGAATATAGGAGTCTGGATACGGGAGTATATTCTGAGGTGGGACACGCGTATAAGTTAAGATTCTAATTCACTAAATTCGTATCCTGATTAATTGAAATTTGTGTGAAAATTGAAGATGGATCAGTATATCGGCAATCTAAGCGAATTGTTTAATTCTTAGTATGAAATCAAGCTTAACGGTACTAGTAGCTTGTCGGTAGCTGATATGATCTTCTAACACGCTCACCAAAAATATGTCTGTAAATAGTTAAATTTACTTCTTTTCATTTAGTGCATTTCATTTCCGTTTAGCTACAAAAACCCAAAAAGATAGTGTTCTAGTTTAATCTTTCTTAAAATTCCAAAAAGATTTTACAGTTCTGCTTTAGTTTTGTGACAAACCAAGGTGGAAAGCAGATCTTCAGATTCTAAGAAGTCTGAGATAAGAAGCGGAGCAGGAAAGATTCTGAGCTGGACAACTGGGTTGGGAGCTAATCTGTAAATTGAGAAATTGATACTTGAACATTTTTCAGAAAAATGTGTTTGAAAAAGTTTAAATAAAATTATCAGTTTCATTCGTTTCGGGTCAACCAAGGTCATTAACTTGGACTTGGTCGACAAATTTAAGTACCTAGGGTCATTAACTTGGACGTAGATACTTATGCGGATTACTAAAAACTGATAAAATCTGAGACAAATGTCAAAAAGTCAAAAGGTCAAAGTTTTAAAAGTCACCAAGGTGTGTTTGGCTCGGGCGACAATCCGCTCGGGTGGCAACCTGGTCGGACAGCAATCCGAGTCATTGTCACTATAAATAGATGGTCAATGTTCACAGTCAATCTTTTCACTCGACCGACCGACCATCCTATTCTCTCACACACTCTCACTTTTGATCTGATTTCTTCACTTTTTCTTTGCACAAGACATTAGATTGTTGGTTTGCACAACCTTCTCAATGGCAAAGGTAAGATTTCTTGTTCAAATCTGTTAATAATTGATTTTTTGTTGACTGTTCTTCATGACGTAATCTGGTCGGTGATTTTATGTTAGATCTAGTCATTTTTAGGTTGTTTTGATGAAATCTGAGCACAAGGTTTTGTTCACGATGATTAGATCCACAAGTTTACCGTCTTAATTTATGCCTTAACATGTTTAAATTCCATAGATCTGAGGTTTAGTCGTATCGGCTATCGGTAGTGTTTTTGTGAAATTAATCACTGTTTAGGCCTAGTTAGAATATGATGAACATAGGGTTTTGATCGCGATTAGATTCTCTACGTAGATCTATGTTCAATTTGATGTTTTTCCTTAGAAAATTTTGATGATACTTTGAATGTTCAAGTTGTACTTCACTGATCTTGGATAGAGTGGAAAACCCGGTCGAGTGGCAATCCGACCGGGTGTCCATCCAACTCATTGCATGGTTACTTGTTAGAATTTTCTAAGAATCTGATGCATTGAAATCTGTGCTAAGTGTTTTGACAATGTTTCCTTGGAAACTGTGCTTTTATCTGTCAAAGTGTTTTTGAAACGTTTGGCAACCCGATCGGGTGGCAATCCGATCGGGCAGCAATCCGATTCATAGCACTTCATAGTGTTTGCCTAGGTATCTGTCTTTCACTAAGTGACTTGGAATGTTTGGTAACCCGATCGGGTGGCAATCCGATCGGGCGGTAATCCGTTCCAAATGCACTCATTTAACTGTTCATCACATGTCATGACTCGAGTGGCAATCCGATCGGGTGGCAATCCAATCGGACAGCCATTCCATCCACAATACTATGTTTTGAGATCTGTGCCATCATGCCATGACTCGAGTGGCAATCCGATCGGACAGCCATCCAATTCTCTTCACTAAAAGACAAAAATTTTCAACGATTCAAATTTGCCAAGAATCGAGTGGCAACTCGACCGGGTGGTCATCCGATTCATATCACTTTGTTTTGATAATTGTTCTACCATGTCATGATTCGAGTGGCAACTCGATCGGGTGGCCATCCGATCCAATCTCAAAACGACAAAATTCCAAAGTTTTCAACATGTCAAGGAACGAGTGGCAACTCGATCAGGTGGTCATCCGATCCAGGGCATTTATTCTTAATGTTGACTAAGTCAAAGTTTTTCTTTCTTGTCACATGAATCGAGTGGCAACTCGGTCGGGTGGAAATCCGATCGAGTGGTCATCCGATTCACATGATGTTGACTTGAGTTGATTTCTCATTACACAAGATGACAACCGATCGGGTGGCAATCCGATCGGACAGCCATCCGATCCGCAGTACTATGCATAGGTAGAACTTAAGAGTTAGAAAATTTTTGAAATCTCAAATCTTTTTCATTTGTCATATTTGTCTCGAATACTGTGCAAAAGTTAATAATAAATATTTTTGCAGGACTGGGAGAAAAGACAACATCTATTGTCTGTTAGAAACACGGTATACAGACAAGACTATATTCGAAGATGTAGCAAATTTTTTGAGGGAAAGCAGGATTGCTAAGGCCCTAACTGACAAGACTGTAGTCTATGAGTCTCATGTTAGACGATTTTGGAGTTCTGCAAGATATGGAGAGAAAGATAAGATGATCTACTCTGCAGTAATTATGAAAGAGATATGAGAATGGACAGGACGTTGATTTGCAGATTGTTACAATGTTGGAGAATGATGAGAAGGATATCACTCTGGATATTAAACCTCTAAGGTGTTTGAAGAACTTGCCACTTCGAGCAATGGAACAAGATTTTTATGAGGACTTTGAAGGTTGGCTGTATAATGAAACCACAGCAGAAGTGGTAATTTCTTTATTTGACAAGTCCAAGGGTGAATCTAGAAGAATATGCGTGCTAGACCTGATGTGGCTAGTCAACTGCTCAAAGAAAGACATTGACTGCTTGTTCTGCAACAATATAGTGTACGAGAAACGTGACAAGGTGCAAGCAATGCAATATCAGAAAATTGTAGATGTATGCTTCACGAAAGACATCAACTCTGGGAGGTACTGGAAATCCAAATGGAGAGATCTTGAGATTGATGAATTTCTGAAGAAGTACAAGAAAGAGCAGAGGTTTAAAGCTATTGCTGAAAAAGCTGCAAAGATTGGAAAGTTCAAATTGCAGAGACCGCCTCCAACGGGTCAAACGCCGATTGAAAAGGAAGAGAAAAAGATTCCTAAGTGGGACAGAAAGCGAGACGGTGATCCGGTGTATAGGAAATGGTGGATTGAAGAAGGTAGGCTACTGAGGCGCAAATTGTTAGAAGAAAAATCCGAACAGAGGAGACAGAGAGCCAAGGAACGAAGACGCAAGAAAAAGGAATGAAGACTATGCTGGAAGGAACTACAGCTACATCCAAGGGGGAGTCTGTTAGTTCATATGTCTGTAGCTTCCGTCAGCATGGAGTCTTATTTTGTATTGTATATGTCTTTTGTATGTATTTTGTATGTATATGTGTAACGACAACACAGGGAACGGTGATGTGATGTAAAAGTGAAGTCCGATAGGTTGACTGGTGTCATCCGATCGGATGGCCACCCGATCGGATGACCGTCCGATCAGACAGCCATCCGATCGACCAGCCACTCGATCGGATGACACTTAATAACTTCCCTATTGTTGCCTATAAATACCCAGCTTGGGTTAGTCATTCAGAACTTTTTGGCTCAGCTTGTAAGGAGACTCTGTCAAGTCTGATTCTCTACCAGTTCTTATGTACTTTCATATCAATCTAATAGAAGATCAGATGGATTTAATCGTTGAATAAGTTGTTGTGATTCTATGACTTTATCTATGGATTCCGCACATTGGTCGAGATCGATTCATCCACGTTCTGTACGAACAGATCCTGATCCAAAGGCCTAACAGTTTTGGCCGAAAACTGACTTTTTCAAGCCGGTTTCGAAAAGTCCAAAATTTTTGGTCTCCCATGTCCGGTATACCCTGAAAATCAAACCCCAAGCATCAATTTTTACATACCAACCCATTTCCCCTTCTGATTTTGAGTATTTCCGTCAAGAATAAGGGTTTTGTAAAATCTGGTTGAAAGTTTCGATTTTTCCATAATGGTTGGATGATTTATTTGTTAAACTACTACTACTAACTACCAACCACAAGATCTAGGAAAAAAATTGAACCGACACGGGTCTAGTTCAAGAACCCTAGATTTTTCCTCAAATCTTGATGTTATTAAACATGCAACACACGAATCTAACTAATCTAAGTGTTAGTAAAATACCTTGTGAGTAAATCGTGGAAGAAGATCGTCAAAAGGTGTCGGGAGCCGTAGGAAACCGGAAGTTGCAGAGAAACGGGTCATGTGAGTTGTGAGAAAGAAACTGTGAAGAGAAGGGTTTTAACCCGTCTGCAGAAAGGCACAGCCCCATGTCTATTATTAATTTTTTTATGTGTGTGTCGTTTCTCTGGCCACTTGGTTCCTCTTGCTCAACTTACCTGACTTGTGGACCTTTTGGTTACCGCCTTCCAAAGTGTACCTACAAGATGGATTATTGAAATAAAGCAAATAAATATATACAAGAGTAATTTCTTTTCCTTTATCGGGTGGCTCTAACTCATCTCCCAACAAGGGGTCGTCATTGCCTATTGGGTATTTCATTAATCCATTGGGATTAAAGCTTTGTTTGGCAGCCCCAAATTTAGTGGGAAGATTTTGGTATTTTTCGTATGAGCAAAGCTTGATGGGTTTTTGCGAATGGTTGTCCAAACACGACTGGGGCATCATCTAAGATAATGAAGTCAGTTGGTACAACGTTTGGTGCGTTTGAATGAGAACATCCTCAACCACTCTCGTAGTGTGTTTAGTTTCTTGATTAGCCAAGAGGATAGGAATTTTGATCTGGAGGGAATCACCCATACCTAATCTTTCAAATACGTAGTTAGGCATTATATTAACACAAAGATCTTTATCTATTGAGATGTTACTAATATAGATGTTGTGAATAAAACATGTTACCGGTTTTATGTTTAATCCAATATGTTCATCTTGTATTAGTGAAGTTTGATCTTTAGTCAAATTAACACTGGCCATTTCTTTGTTGTTAGGATTAATGTTCAATTCTTTTAAAAGCTTAGCATGATATGGAACCAAACTATGATTTTCAAACGAAGGTTGTAGAATATGTATTTCTTGGAAGTTTTGTTGTTCCTCTTTGAAATTTACCTTTGGTAACTTACCTTCTTCGTGATTCGGTTCGGTTTTTTTATATTCATGTGTGGGCTTTTCTTTGAGTGGTTCCTCTTTGTTCGGCTGTTGAGGTTTTACCTCTTCTTCAATCACCCCCTTGTAAAAAATGGTCTCTTCTCTTGCATGAGATTGCTTAATCAAGAATTCTAAGTTCTTGAGACTTTGTATGAGGCTTTCGCCTTCGGGAACTATTGTGGGTGGTGTCTCGTATGTTTCAAACGCTAGAGTGTCCCAATCAAAGTTTGATTTTGGACGCTCAAACCTTGGTTCCTCATATGTTGTGTATGAGGTTGATGGTTAACAATTTTGTACCGAGTGAGATTCACCACAAAAGGTACAGTATGGTTCCTCATAATCATCATAACCATAGTAATCATAAAATCCTAGGTAATAATCCAATGTTTGGATAGTACTTAGAAGATTACGTCTTCCAAAAATAATTTTTTTTTTTTTGTGAATACAGAAGGTTTACACGGCCCCGTGCCTCAGGCTGTGTTTAATTCGGTACTGGGAGTTTTTTACACGGCCACGTGTCGAATGAAACACGGCCCATGTGAGTCTTCTGCAAAAAGTTTTTCACCTACTGTAATCAAGACATGGCCCCGTGTTAATGCAGCACGGCCCCGTGTGAAGCTACTGTAACTGAGATTTTTTGAAAAAATGAAAAGAAATTTGAACAGAAAAAACTAAAAAATGATTAGGCCATTGATTTTAAGCTTTCTTAAAATCCTTGTGTCCCCGCCAACAGCGCCAAAAACTTGACGTGTGCGAGCGTGTACGGATTTTTAATGTATTTTTAAGTACTTTTTAGTTTTTACTCTTTTTATCAAGCTTTATATTTATAAAACACGATATAAACTATCACTCTCTACAATATGTTAGGGAAACTTCACCCATCGTTGGCATAGTGTAGTGCTGGTAAGATACTGAGGTCGTCCAAAGACACAAGAGCTTTTAATACCGGTTTGTCATCAACGTCTAATCGACCCAAATTTTGAGAAAAAGGTTTTTAAACATGTAAAATAAAGAAATAAAATAAATAAAAGAGACAAATAACAAGAAAGAATCACTTGGTTCCGACTCATCTTTTATATACCCTTTGATGATTTCCGCACTTTGGGTTTTTAAAGAGATTATCTAGTTATAGTGGCATGTCCCTCTTTAGGAGGCAATGCTACCCTCGGCCATATTGGTCTGAGTCAGCAGGGATACAGTCCTACAAGACAATATTATTGAAAGATAATTAAGTAAGTTATTAATCCAAAATGTGGCATGTCTCTCTTTTGGAGGCAACGCTACCCTCGGACATATTGGTCTAAGTTAGCAGGGATACAGTCCCGTAAGGCCGGTTTAAAGTTTTAATAGTAGTTTGTTTATAAGAGATTACAAGCTGTTCTTACTTCCCCCGATTTGATGCTATCCGCCTTAAGGGAAGTCCTAATAAGCTTGAATCAAGTCCTCGCAGGATCTATACACTGAATAAGGAAAGAACTTTACCCAAACCTCCCTTCTAACCCCCTTCCAGGCAGTTAATGTGCTTTATATAGACCATAAAGACACGAATGAGTGAATCAACAAAACATGAAGAATGATAGAATAAAAATTCAACTTCAATATAAAAAACTAATATTAAAGTCATTAATACATACCCAATTAAAAAGGGACCAAAGGTTGGAAATCAAAAGTAATACACAAAAGATTTCATCTTCACCAAGTGATGTAAGAGATTAGCCAAGCATGGCCATAGTTTGACAAAAGCTCTTACTATTGATCTTGGATCCCGAGACTACTCTAACTAAAGTGGTGGAAGATGATGGTGTTGTGGTGGTGGAAGTGAGAGAAATGGTTTGCCAAGGGATGATTTGCAAGTGAGCCAAGAACCTCTATTTATAGTTGGAAACATGAGATTCACATGGCCCTGTGGCTGGTGGGCACGGCCCCGTGTCCTTCACCTTCTCTGTCTTCATTTAATACTCTTGTCAGCCCTTCTACACACACGGCCCCGTGTGTCAACGGCACGGCCCCATGGCACTTTTACTTGTTGTACGAACCCAGATATGCGAATCTGGGAGTTGACCACGGCCTGTGCTTAGGTGACACGGCCCCGTGTCCCTTGTCATTTCTTTTTGTCTTTATCTTTAAGGAATCTTAACTGGGGCACGGCCCAGTATTGGGCTTCTGGTTTGTTGCTTTTATTCTTGGGGTGAAGCTTGGAGGGTCAGTATAGTGTGTCAGCTTCCTTTCTTCATATTTATGTTGGTTTTTGTCTTTAATTTGTTCCTTTTGTTTGTTTGAGGTTAATTTATCCTGAAAATCAAAAGTAAACAAAGAAATGCACTTTTCCAACATTAGTATTGAAAAGGGTTGTTTTTATATCGTATTTGATACAATTTATATGTTACATTTTGTGCATATCAGTTATTTCATCTTATCAAGATGTCATCCAAAATATCTCTATATTTAGATGTATTGGCTCCCAGCCAATCTGCTTCTGTTGTCTCATAACGTCTTGATTGGCCGCTAGATTCTTGTTCCCTTTTGATGTTACAAATGAACTTTTCATTTCACTACTATTCCTTATATGAACCTGTCATTTTCACCATGCCCATTATGTTTATTGAGTAACACCTTCAGTAATGTCTATGTCTGTGTCCTACATAAATCTCACTTCTTTTGGATTCCTCGAGGAATTTGTTGTACCATAAAGGCTTAACACGATTCCCAAGCTCAAGAACTATTTATTAACTTGTCAAAACTAAGCATTTATCAATGACTTTATGTATTGTAGAAACTATGTTAACAGTTCCACTTATCCTAAGAACACACATTCTTGGGTTCAACTCAAGTATCCTTTTGGAATCTTTTACTAAAGGTTCTACTATCCACTATGAATCTCATTTGTAGGTTTAACAATGGTAGTGTATATACTTCGCATCTCACATGTTGGAATGAGAATAGAATTTAATATATTTTCTACTTTTTCATTGATGAGTGTTCTGATTTCATAAATCAAATCCATTCCATATGTTTAGATAATGATCCTCTATAGGTATCATTCGTTGAAGTCATCAAATGATCTCCTCATGATACACATACTTCTTCGATGACTACACAACACTTGTCACTTGCCATACATAACCAAGATCCTCATTATGAAAACACCTTTTCTTAATGACGAACTTAATATCTCGAAATATTTCATAGCTCCCACTTGCCTTTACATTATCCATAATAATCTTGTTTTATATAACTTTCTTATTTTAAATAATTATAAATGTCTTGCACAAAACCACAAGTAAATTTATCCTACACGTTCATATTTTGTTTAATTCTCAGTAGTGGGATTGTCCAAGTCTGGACTTGGCTATCCATGGGGTTAGCATTCATATCTATGATCATATCATCTTCGGGGTGGGATAAGGCTTAGGGACCATTAGGTCCTGCGTTTGATTCCAACAAGAGGGTTTTTCCCAGATTTATTAGGTTTCCTCCTGAATTGGTGTATAGGCATTATAGCCTAGTGTAGATGGATATGATCGGGTGATTCCGTTGGTGGCACGATGATACTCCAGTGGCCTGTCAGTGAACTAAAGTTGTCATTCAAAAAAATATCATATCCTATTAGAGATTCTCAATCTTTAACTGAATCTATCAAAGTCTCCATTTGATAATTCTGTCATCGGATGGCCAATATCACAACTGTTTCCTAGATCCTATCAGGTCCATGCTCAACAACTTCTTGTTCACTAACTTGTTATATTACTTTAGTCAACTTTAAAGACTTTGTCCTATCCCTTGAATCATCTCTAATCATCATCTAAATTCGTATTTTTAATTAGATGGAACGTATCCTTTTATAATTCTAGACAAAACACTTTCTCCTCTCGAAGATCCAATCTTCAAAAGGTATTTTAGAATCTTTAAGTCTTGAAGGTATGAAAATCAAAGTATAACCATTTAAAAATGTTCTATAAGATCTATCTCTACCATGTTTAGAGTTTAATAATAATTTCCTTTGATATTTAGGAAATAACTTTTCTTGTATTAGATTACACTTTCATCATTAATTGAAGTCTCATCCCACGCAATTCAACCTTTCTTTTCAACTTGCTACCATAGTGCTTAGATTTGAAAGATCTTTAATAATGATCGTTTAGATGTTTGATTAAGGTCTTTCATCTTTTGATCTAATCAAAATACCTTAAAATCTACTGAGTTGTCTTAATTAATCTTAGAAGAATCCATCTTCTACATTTCAACTTCATAAATGAAACATGATTAGTCTGTTTGCTTTGTCTCACTTGTCGTGAAAGACTTGATGCATCGCTATGCACCCACTCTTTCTTTACAAGTTAATTCCTATTCATTCTTTTATTGATTTGTCACTTAAACCCAATTCACATATCCTTAGAGATTTCGCAATTTGAGAAAAAAAACTTTAGATAAAAATTGTAATTTATGTGACTTTGTTTATGTATTCTAATCGACAAAGTATATTCCAGAAATCTAATTTCTATCACATATCTTAGAGAAAACGTATATTATGTTAATTTAGATGATATCTATCTCATAGATATAAATAAAACGCTTTTGTACTCAAATGGACATTTTAACAAATGCAAGAAACCATAAATATTCATAAATGTTTAAAATGCATAATGTAAATATCTCCAAACCAAAAGTTGTAAAGTAATGAAACAATATTTGAGACAATCAAAAATATTGTTCATAATACAAAAAGCATAATAAACTATGCTTCCACTACAATCTCCTAGACTGCATCACTCTACCTCCTCAACGTAATCCTCTTCCTGCAAATCATAAATATGAAAACATATTTTAGCGTCAATACACGATAGATTTGACGAAACGGAAATAATCACAATAAAGTTTGTATACCTCAAAAATTGGCCTAGAAACCAGTTTGGAAATCTTCTTCGTGCAATTCCAATACCTTTCCTTGCCACAATAATAACAAATGTCATCATCGTAGCTTAAAGCCCTTTTCTTTCCATAGCTCGAGCTTTCTACTCTCGATGTATTATTGGGCTTCGGCTTTCCTTCAACAGATATTATATATCAGCACATCCCTTCTATTGTCCCTCCATAGACATTCTTGTTGTAGCCCTTTGACGAACTCTTCGTACTGAGGTGGCAAGGATAGCAAGATCATATCTATAGACATTTTTATGTGCATCAAGTACCCAATCTTCTCAATCCTAGCGATGTACCTTTCCATCATGTCAATGTGATCCTTGACATCATTGTCAAACTTTATGGGATGCCTCATTTCCTAGAGTATAGCTAAGCGCCAATTCCTTTAGGCTTGATACTTCTCTTGCAGTGCTATGATCATATCATAAGCATGATTATACTCTATTTCTCCGTGAAAACTTCCAGGAAACTCATCAAATATTGTTGATAGGATCAACAGCTGAGCCCTTTCATTGTCCTTGACGGGTTACGTCCACTCGTCCTTTTAGTCATCACTAGGTGGAACTATATGGAGGGGACGATCCAAGACATACAACCTCTTTTCTTTCTCGAGAACACTTCTCAAGTTCCTAAACCATTCAGGGAAGTTATTTTCATTGAGTTTATTACGGTACATGACGGTGCGATGGGAGTTATAGATGAAGTAGTTATGGAACATCTACAAAATAAAGACAAAACATTTAGTACTTTCATGCTCGATATCATAATTAATTTCAGGATCTAATAACAAAGTTTCATTAGGATGTGGGATCCCATTTCATAAAAACCAACTGAATAGCTAAGCGTTGTCCACTTGATATCCACTACATTGGTAGGTAACGATTACCAATTACGTCACACACAACTCTTAGGCTTGGGGTCGCATGACATGACGTGTCAAGACATGGTACGTTTAACCCCTACTATGTGCACTTGAAACACCTCAAATGATATTGGTTCTCTAATGGAAATGTGTGGAACCGGCCCATGTGACATAGTAATCGAGATTCAACCTCTGTCCAAAACTGTAGGCCCATTGCAAGGTAGTCACTAACAAAGGGGGTTCGGATAAATTGCATCGAGTATCTCCACTTTAGGATGGTATAGCAATATCGATTTAACGTTTATAATTAATTACCAAGTATGGTCAAAAATATATTAAATATATTGGAGGACTTGTAGCATGATGCAAGTTGTGCAACTTTTAGTAAAATCCAACTTTACGTTCGTGGTTAATTGAAACTCCTTTCAACTCTCGACACGATCAAATTTTAAATATCCTATTTAAAACTATGTTAGCCGTAAATCGCGAACTTGATCTTAAATTAATAAACCCCTTCATTAGTTTATGATTTTGCCAAATTAATATTTTAATTTTAAAACCAAAAGTTTTATCTTATAACAAAAACTCCATTTTATTATTTACCTTTCCAAGTAAATTAAAATTCCTTTTAATTTATCTCGTCATTTCATGATTGCTAAAAATACTTTTATTGGTAAAGATTATCTACACTAAACATTCACCAATCAGGCCACTAGTGGTAAGTTGTTTAGTTTCGTTAGAGCCAGTGAGCAATAAACTAAACGGGTCTAGAAAGGGACAAACAACCACAAGTCTGGCCTTGCTCCCACTTAGTCCAAAATCTCTATCCTCTAGGACTTGTTCATTTCCATCTTTCGTTTTTAATGTCTTGTCTCGCTAAGGTTTACAATTTTATAATAAAACAACTTTTACAAAAAAATAAAAACCTAACTATTAAAGGGTTTCAAATAACCCGAATAAATACATACATTAAAAACCAACCAAAAACACCAAACAAACATAGCATAACCACAAGTCTCTAGGGCTCGATTCATGATAATCACAATCACATTCAAACAAAAAAGGCTTAATCTTTTTTATCAAACAAAAGTTTTGACAAATAAAACTTCTGAATAACTATAAAAGTGGCTTTGATGCCACTGTAGGGAATCCAGGTATCCATTTTAATTTAAGTTCTTTATAAAATCTGATTTTATAATCAATAATAATAACACGATGGATGCGACAAACGGCTCCCCTAGTAAGCTCAATCACAAGTTCCCGAAACACCACGAGGTCCACACGCAAAAAACGATTCAAATTCGTTTAACCAAACGCGGAACACAAGACGAGACAGTGGCGTGCGACGACAGCAGTGAGCGGAGGGGGCGTCGGTGCAGCAACGGACCGGTCTCGTGTGTCACACCCCGATCGCAACGGATTCATACAGGGCATGATGATTGTTGATGTGCTCAAAGTGGTTTAATTAAAACTAGCTAAATTAACTCTAAACTAGACACTCTAATTTTTAATTTATAACCTAAAATTCTCTAAACCTAAACCACACAACCGGCAAGGTACCGATCAATGTAGTATAGCCAAAGAAGTCCGAGTACCGAATCCATGAGACTCTATTGATTACGTTAACTAGACTCGATTACATATCTACTGACATGACTTAATTGTTTTTATGTTTTGAGGGGGTTTCTGATATGCGCAAAACACAACATATAAATTGTATCAAGCAAGGCACAAAATCAACCCCTTTTATGTACTAATTTTGGAAAAAGTGTGTTTCTTTGTATACTTTTGATTTTCAGGACTAAATGAGCTTAACACACAAAAGGAATGAATTAACGGCGAAAACCAACATAAATACAAGAAAGAAGAGCTGACACACCATGCCTACCCTCCAAGCTACACCCCAAGACCAAAACAACAAACCAGTAGACAAGCACAGGGTCGTGCCACCAAGGCGTGGGGTCGTGCCCCACTACAGAATGTGTCCAGAGTCCATGCAAAACAAGATAAACAAAGTAGACAAGATACACGGGTTCGTGTCCCATGGACACGAGGCGATGGTTAACTCCCAGATATGCAGAATCTCCCAATGGACCCCACAAATCTGACCACCGGGCCGTGCCGACTAACACATGAGCTCGTGTGTGCATATGGACTGACACTGATCAATTAATGAAGACAGAGAAAGAAGGGCATAGGGTCGTGCCCCCAGGCACGGGGACGTGTGAGGAGACTATTTTCAGCTATAAATAGAGGTGATTGGCTCACTTCCAACTCATCCCTTGGCAAACCACTGCTCTCTCACTTGCCACCATTCCACCATCACTACAACACCATCATCCACCACATTCCTCTATTATCCACCTTTAAAGTGTGTGTAGTAGTCTTGGGATCCAAGATTGATCGTAAGTGTTCTTGTCAAACAAAGGTCATGTTTGGCTAATCTCTTACATCACTTGGTGAAAGCAAATGTTTTATATATTACTTTTGATTTCCAAGCTTTGGCTACTTTTTATTTGGGTATGCATTAATGACTTTAAGAAATAGTTTTTTTTATATTGAAAGTGAACTTTACTCTATCACTTCTTTATGTTTTGTTGATTCACTCATTCGTGTCTTTACGGTCTATATAAAGCGCGTTAACTGCCTGGAAGGGGGTTAGAAGGGTGGTTTGGGTAAAGTTCTTGCCTCGTTCAGTGAGTAGATCCTGCGGGAACTTGATTCAAGCTTATTAGGAATTCTTTTGAGGCAGATAGCATCAAATCGGGGGAAGTAAGAACGACTTGAATCCCTTATAAATAAACTACTATTGAAACTTTAACATGGCCTTGCGGGACTGTATCCTTGCTGACTCAAAACAATATGGCCGAGGGTAGCGTTGCCTCCAAAAGAGGGACATACCACATTTTGCATTAATAACTTAATTATCTTCTAATAATCCGGCCTTACGGGACTGTATCCCTGCTAACTCAGACCAATATGGCTGAGGGTAGCATTGCCTCCGAAATAGGAACATGCCACAATAACTAAGATAATCTTCTAAAAAGTCCAAAGTGAGGAAATTATCAAAGGATACGTAAAAGAGGAGTCGGAAACAAGTGATTATATCTTGTTTATTGTTTCTTTTAATATTTTATTTTTATTTTTATTTACTAACATTTTTTCTCAAAAATTTTGTTAGATTAGATGTCGACGATATTCCGGTATTAAAAACTCTTCTGTCATTTGACGACCTAATCATTTTTAATCTTCTTTATTTCTCTTTTCTAGTTTTTTTTCTTCTTTTTCTGTATTTTCTTCACTTTATGCAGGTTCAGCACGGGTCGTGGCTGATCAAACACGTGGCCATGGCTCACTCCAGTAACATAAAACTCTATTTTCTACCAGACAGAAACTGCAGCATGGGGCCGTGTAACGCTCACACGGAGCCGTGCTTATCTCCAGTTTCAAGAAAACATAATCGTCTGATCCCGATGGTTAAAACCTCGTCTGATAAATATGGATGTTAATGATTATTTTTACCCCCACCACTCTTACAGTGAATAGTGAATGGTGTCAATTATGTGGTGGAGTCCATCAAGATTTAGAATATCCCATTCTAAATTTTGACCATATTCCGTGATTTTAAAATTTCATAACCATATTTCGTTATAAAAATAAATAACGTCAGTTATAATATATATTTACATAGCATATCACGACTTTATTAATTTGAGTTTTTTCTTTTGATTAGTATACATAACGTAATAAATTAAATGATATAGATCGAATTTCTGTTGTCAAGCACGAAGAAATCCCACTAGTTAGTATTATAATACATCTTAGAAAAAAGATGCTTATATATTGACAGCTAGCAATAAAATCGGCCCGGTTTGGAGAGTCATTTTCCATGTATTCCTTTTCAAAACCAATAATTATAGCATTAAATTACAAAAATAGTCTTATCACCTTTATGTTAATGGGCACATTTAGTTACTTTCTCTATTATTCTTGATCAAATATATAAATATCTAAACACCAAAGAGTATATAGTCTATTGTTACAAAACTGTTAAAATGGTGTTGATCTTCCAATATGATGAGAGTTCAAGTCTAGTCTATTGTAAGCAAATGGTGTAATTAAGAAGTACTTATAAGGGTGTGTACGTTTGCCCTTCAGAAAATCAAAATATCTAAACTAAAGGAAGGCACGTCTATTTAAGGGTGTGTAGGTTTGCCCTTCACACATTGCTCTTTGTTTGTCATAACTACCGAACTCCTTAATTATTTATATTTGTCGGTCTATAGGATATTATATAACCTTTATTCATAAGGGAATGGCCTAAAAATAATAAATAGATTCTTATTTAACCGTGAGCTTATGATTTTTATTCGGTATCTCGCCTACGAAAAAGCTACGTAAGATTTACCTAAGGTGTTAGAATTTCAAGGTAGCCATAATTTTATTTCATTTTAAAACGATGTTTTTAGTTTGCATGAGACATCAAGAACCCCTTGCATTCCTAACATGTTTTCCTGCATTCATAGCATCTATTAATTCAAAGGAAAAAATGGCTTCTAAACTATTCACAAACTTCATTTTCATAATTTTAATAAAAAGAAATCTTGTAGCACCTTTTATTGGTTTTTCTTTGTTCGGTATCTTGGTCATCTACTAATGCGAATTTTTAATATCATGTTTACAAACAAAAAAAAAGAAAAAGAAGACACACACACCTATAGATGTAGTAGTGTTATTCATATTGTTTCATCTCTTAGGCGGTACACAATGGATTCTAATGTTATGAAAAAATTACATAATAAAACCTACGACGACACATCTAGGTGTTGGGTTAATCGGGTTTGATTTGCGGGTCATATGGGTCGGTACGTTATCGGGTCACGGTTTAATTAGTTAATTGGTCAAGTGAAACTAGAAGTGTTCACGTGGATTGCATGCGCATGGCTGGAAACATGAAGTCTTTATTCCTAGTTTATATAATAGTTTAATTAGTATGGAATAAGTATGAGGTTTGACCGAATCTTTAGCAAGTATTCGTTGCATTTTGTTTGAGTAGAAGAGTGGGTCATCTCTCGTACCTATTCTTTAGGTGAAAGTTAAGTATTTTATTGTTTTAGATATACCCACGTTTTGTATTATGTATGGCTATTTAAAAGCCCTTTGTTTTATTTAATAGATAACACTCCATTTCATTCGAATACAGAGCTCTCATTTTTTATTTGTTTCTTCTTCACTTACACATACGTAAGTTTTGGTGTGTTGAGAGTGTGTTGTAAGGGCCTGTAACCAACACTAGGGTGTGGTGTTACTCATTTTGTTTCATCTCTTAGCTCATCCACAAAGGAGGCCTAGAGGATGAACAGACCATGATCAATGGTGATAATGGTTAATATTCCCAGTCCTGTTTGGTGATTTGAGGACAAGCGGTAATAGTGCTTAGAGAAACTCTAAATGAAAATCCTTACTTGGTTACTTAGCAATGAGAGTTGAGAGTAGGTTTAATATGGGTGCGCAAGAGTTTCAAATGTGGGTGAGTTTTGTTGGGTATGGGTCAGGTTGTGTTGGGTTGGAAAACATTTCAAATGTGGGTGAGTTTTGTTGGGTATGGGTCAGGTTGGGTTGGGTTGGGTTGGAAAACATTTAATATACTCTTTTCTGTGATGTGTAAAATCAGTGTGACCTAGGATGGCCTTCAGCAATTAATTGGGATGGAGATATAAGCGGGAGCTGGGGTAGGCTTATGGATTCGTTATTCTGGTTGTCATCTGGTGGCCACTTCTCTGTGTTTTCCAATAGTTCCCATCTAATTTGTCTATTAGAGTCACTAGTAGTGGTTGTGGGACTATCTAGGAATCTATTTTTTTTTTTTTTTGTTCTTGTTACTGCCATTTGATCATTCTCTTGACAAAACCCCCTTTTTTGTTAGGTTATTATATACACCTGTCTCTTAATTTTTTTCGCTTATATTATTGGGTCATTGGGCATTTGGGCTAGAACCAGTACTCATGTCACTTCATTAATGTTGCATAATGATGGTTCACAAAGTAAAATGGGACATACTGTGGCTAACCATTTGCTGGTAACTTGGATTAGATATTGTTGGGTTGGATCATAAAGCTCCTGTCATAGGAATTTGGAGTATGGTTCATTTGCTATCATAAAACTTCTTGTTGTGTGTGTTTCTCTATTCAAGATTATGCTGTTACTGTCACGATTAAGCTCATTCACCTCATCAGTTTGGTCAATTCACCTGGATGCTGAGCTCAAACATTTTGCTGCGGTTGTTTATGATTATGCTGAGATGGCTTCGTTTTTGGTGTTATTGGATCTCGGTTGTTGCTATGACCTGCTGCTATTGATGCTTAAGAAAAAGCCGCATCACTCACTTGTCTATTTGGATTTGTTAATTAACACTTAGTGTTGTTGCTTGAATACATAAATATGGTTGCAGCAATATATTGGTCTACTCTTTAGGGAATGAACTGGCTTGTAGTGGCACAACAGAACCAGCACACGCATGCACAAATGAATTAACACTCGGATTAAAATATAAAACAACATAAGAATTTTACGTGGTCCCTTCCCAGTGGGAACCTATGTCTACGGGCTACAACTAGATTGTTTCTTAAGCTCAGACCAAGATTACAATTACAATGAGTAGGAATATATACAGAGAACAATTAGAGTTTATAATTTAGACCGCAAGAAAATAACATGGGCCAAAAACCAGTCACAAGTCTTCTAAGCCTTCAATAAACCTAACATGACTTGACTTGACTGTGACACCTGCTACTTCAAGTGCCAAAGCAACTGTATGTTGTTGCCTAGAGTTTGTGAATTGGTGGTGTGCTCTGATATATTTAAAGACTATCACCATTGTATAAGTATCTATACCTTATAATAAAACAAAACAATCTTAGGCCATTTGTCCTATTCTTACAAAACTTAATGCCACGTGTCATGTGATTGTATGCCTCAATATTGTTTTGAGCGGCAATATACATCTCCTATCTAAATCACGCTTTTGACTTTCAGTGTAACGCTGAAAATTGAAGTTTCCATCGTTCTCTCAAATTTCCTCAAATAACTCTACCAGATATCCGATTTCCATATTTCTTTATAATCATCTTCCAAAATATGAATGAGTTCCCATGTTTAATGATGATTCGTTGCATAAACCCTAGATCTATAAATCCATACGTATTCTGCCTTTTCTTCACATCGATTCGGTTGTTAATCGATTTATCAATCATCATCTGTTTGTTCACAGCGATTTGGCAGTCAATCGATTTGTCAAGCATTATTTAAGGTACGATTCTTTAATATGTATGCATATTTCTCTGGTCTTTAATCTGTAGCAAATTTTAGGGGTTTTTTTGAATATGTTTTTGATTGAATCTCCGATTTTGTATCGATTTGCACTGAATATCATAAGTAAACATATGAATCTTTTGTGAAGATTATGATCTGTAACAATTTTTATGGCTCTTATATTAGGGTTTTCTTATATTGACTAATTATGATGTTGTATAAATTTTTAGGGCTTATTTTTGAATATGTTATTCTGATGATCTTACGTTTTAGGTTTATTTAATGTTGAATTAAGAGCTGCAAATTAGTGAGTAGAAATTTTTAGGGCTTTTTTTAATATGTTTAACTGATGCTCTTACAAATTTCAACCTAGAGATTGATTGAGGTCTAATACAAGGATGTTAGATTCTATTAATTCTGCAAGGATTTGTGGTTAGAAACTAACACATTTATATAGAAAACTTAGTTCTAAATATAATTCAGATTGCCTTATGATTGATTGAAACCGTAGGGGAACATAGATCATACTGATTGAATCATGTAGAACTATATATTTGTTCTTTATTACTGTTTGCTACATATGCACTTACTACAACGCAAGTTTACATGATTGTTTCAGTTGTTTTAATATATCTTAGTTGTGTTTATATATCTTTGCATCTATGCTTTTTGTTTACCTTATATAATGAACTACGAAGACTTTTGCCACATTGTTAGTGGTGTCATCTGACATTTGTTCAGATTTATAAGTTTTATAAATGTTAACATGTTGGAAATTGCTTTTTATAATGTAACTTGCTTTTACTTGGTCACTTCCCTTATCTCATAATAAATTTATAGACGTCCACATAGTGTAAGATTTAGTATATTAAATGTTTATGTCACTGGTACTTATTGAATGCATTAGATACACGTTTCAAAAATTACTAAACAGTTTTACTCTATTGTTTATACAGTCATGGCTACAGCGTTTGTGAAGATTATTTATGATGCTTCACCGTCATGTCTGGTAAAATTTTTATTTAAATTTATTCTTAGTTGTGTTATTTTTAGATAACTTATTTTTTCGTTAAATATTACAGTCGTTGCCGCTGTTTTACAATGCTGCCGTTGGAAACTTAGGCTATCCTGTTGGGCATGTGATGTTGAGAACAGGTTCTCAGCTCTGGCATGTTTACATCAAAGTGACGATTAGCGGATGCTTTATCACTGATGGATGGTCAAATGTTTTTACGGATCTTGGAATGGAAGAGAAAGATTTTATTTTTTTTTTTGAGGTCGTTGCTGATAACACAATTGATATCTACCATTTCAAGATTGACCGTGATTTGGATGTCAAAGATAAGTTTTATCATATAATGATGTTTCCTGAAGCGAAAAATCTGGTAACTTTTTTAAATATTTGATTGGCTATGTTATGTTTATCATATACCTTTGAAGTTTATGTTTCAAATAATTGAGATATTTTATAATTGTTTGCAGTGGTTGCCAAAAAAATTCATTGAACATAATTTCAATGATGACCTTCTCGAAAATATTGTCACGATTCGTTATAGTCCTACTCAACAAAGGACTGTAAGGATTAAAAAGTTGTGGAATATTCATTACTACATCCTCGACTTCTCACAGATTTCAACTGATTTGTCTTTGGTCAAGTGGGATTTTCTTGTGTTTCATAGAGTTGAAATTTACACATTTAATCTCATAGTTTTCCGTCTACACGATGATGGGTCGTTAGTTGCTGAAATGGGAATTCCAGTGCCTGAACAACAACCTATACCTGAACCAGAATATGAAGCAGAAAATGATATTGAAGAGGGAATTCAACATGGCGTGGCTGAGGATCAATTTCCGCTTGAAGATGTTAATGTTGACAATCATGTTAATGTTGACAATGAAGTATCTGATGATGAAGACCTGCCTGTTCACGGGAACCCGCCTCTACCTGTCGACGATGTGTATGAGATTGAGTGGGTCCTTACTTATCGATTTGTAAGTCAGTCGTAATCTAACATAAGTTGATTTTACTGATTAACTTTAATTGTGAATATTATCTGTTAGATTGTCACTGATACGTATTTTTTTTTAAATGTGATTTAGCGTTTCCCACAACGTTTTGTTGAGAATGTGCCGTTAGATGATGTTCAAGCGATGACTGTTCAGACTATGAATGGTGTTTCTTTAGTTATGGAAATGCGTTCTGAGCGTGCACGTGGAGGACCAAGGTATGCTTTTAGAGGCTGGGAGAGATTTATGCGTGAAGTTGGTTTGGTTAGTGGTCGTGCGTATTTGCTTCGTTATGAAAGGAACAATGGAGTTTTGGTAATTTCGGAGGTCATATAACCATTTTTTCAAAACACGAGACAAGTGAAGATGAAGTATCATCCCTTTTTGTTTTTTTTTACAAACTACTATGTTTTTAAGTTATTTTCTACTAGGTACTATGTTTTGAAGGATGTGACTTTATGTTTTCAACACGATAACGGTTGTTTGAGTATCAATAGACAATGTTTTTTGTTTTTAATTTTCACATGTGTTTGATTTGAAATCCAATGATTTTTATTGGCTGTTTACCATGTTATAATCACCTTTCATATTGTTGATGTTTGCCTTATATATATTTTTTTATGTATAATGTATAGATGCATCCCATATACAATTGTAATGTACTATGTTTTTACTTATTTTCTACTTGGTATTACATTATAAAGGATGTCACCTTTGTTAACAGTTGTTTTATTATGAATACACAAGTTTTTTTCCTGTTTACCATGTTATAACTAGATGTTATTGCTTTCACTGCAACATTAATTGCATTTAATTTCGAAGTGAGTCAGACTTGGGGAAGCCAGTCACACGGATTAAACCTCTTGAGTTACTTCTAATTTACGCCGGTAAGCAGTTAACATTAAATCCCATTGGTAGAACTTAGAATGCGATGATTATCTGTTATAATATACTAACTAGCGGTAAATTTTAATTTTCTTTGTTGATTACAAAATAGTGTGGAGGCTATTCCTGAGGTATTAAAGACGTTTAATGTAAAGATCTGAAAGTATTGTGGTATAACTGCTGTTTTGCTCATATGCTGTATTGGAACAATCATTGTTTTGCTCATAAGCACAATTTACTGCCATTACAAGGTAATGATTTTATTCGAATTCCTATTATTATTTATAATATAAAGTATTGTATATCCAAACTTTAAAACCATATTATAAAAATGATATAAATAGGATTAGAAAATTGTGCTTGTGTTTTGATTAAACAGTGTCTTTAGACAAAGACCTCTTGGATAGATATTCTATAATACTTTAATTTTATATTTTTTTATTTATAACATAAAAAGTTCAAAATATTATATAATTCTATATATTAATATATGGAAAGCGATATTTAAGGATGTGATTTAAAGAATTCAATCAATTCTAATCACCATCCTAAATAATTCATTTATGTCATATAAAACAAATAAACGAAAATTCTAAGTTATCACGGTATTTTGGTCAATGATTTTAAATGAATTTGAAAAGGTATTAGTAATTTATATAAATCACTTCCTTAAATATGTAAATCATTTCATTTTTTGTTAACGTTACCACCATTAAATCATTTAGTTACATCATTTCCAAAAATATATAATAACTTCATGCATTATATATACTTTATGTTTTATGTCATTCAAACATATCGTTTTCCTGTGTCAACATCACAAAAGACATACGTAGGTTTTTCGAATGTCATCAAACTTTATTCGTGTTTTTTAATTATACAATGCATTTTTTACTTACCTTCGATATGTGTTGTTTTTAATTTTTGTCGTTGATCATACTAACTGTTTTGTTTGACACCATTTAGAAATGGAACAACAACCAATCACACTCCTGAATCATTTGGATTTGAACCAAGATAACTACACTATCAAGGTTCGCATTGTCCGATTATGGTCAAGACCATCGTTCAACAATCCAAGACAGGTCTACTGCTATGACATGATCATAATGGACCAAGCTGTATGTTTTCCAAACATAAATTCTATTTATTATATTTACCTCTTTAAAATAAAGATCGTTGATAGTGTAAATTTAATATTTTCATTATTGCTTATGTAACAATTTATTTTTCATTGGCAAAATGCAGGGTACTAAAGTGCAGGCGTTTGTTTTAGCAAAAAATGCACGAGAGTATGAACATATGCTGAAGGAAAACCACTGTTTGGTTATTCGTAATCCATCGTTGGGGGAAAATCGGCAAAAAGTTAAGTACGTTTCGTCGGCATTGAAGATTAATCTGAATGTTGATAAACATGTTCGTAGTTCAACGTTTATTTAATTAAGATGTTTACTTAGATGGTGTTGAATAATATTAATTATTGTTGGTCCATCCGTGTAACACACGGGTACTTAGACTAGTGGTAATTATATAGTGAGATGATGGTAATTGACCGAATTATATTCTCTTGATTTATTTTCCCTTGATTATGGCTTTCCATTATTTAGACCTTTTTATTAGCCTAATTTTATTTCTTTCCCTTTGGCCCCCCTGTGATTATATAAAGGGTGTCTTGCATTGTATTCAAACCAAGTTAATGAGAATTCATCTTTTACCATAATAACAAAAGTATTATGGTATCAGAGCCTCACTAAGACCCCTAATCAAAATACACAAAAAAACCATAACACATGGCCGGCGGCAAGTATGATGCTGCTGCTGAAAAATCCGAAAAACCAAAACCTATCCAATCACAATTCTCCAAACTACATCCATGCATCAGACTATCCAAGGCAGATGCACGTCAATGAGGCACTCTTGGACGGGAACTACAATGATTGGGCACAAGAGATGTTAAACTTTATGTTCGCCAAGAATAAAGTTGGTTTCATTCATGGAACCTTCAAAAAACCCGACCACGATTCAAACAATTACATGGCTTGGATGAGGGCTGATGCAATGAGTAAAGGGTGGTTGAACATTGCCATGGAGAAGGACATTCAACAAGTGTCAAGTATGCAACCACTACTCAAGAGATTTGGACAGATTTGAAAGAACGTTTTGGAAAAGGTGGTGCACCGAGGGCGTATGAGTTAAAGCAATCTCTCGGTGCAATTAGACAAGAAGGTACGTCTATCTCAGCCTATTACACAAGGCTTCACACCTTGTGGGATGAAATAGAGTTTGTGTTTCCGTTACCGATTTCCTGTTGTGACAAATATACTTGTGATTTTGGAAAGAGGTTGCGTGAACTCAACGATAAAGAAAAGTTGTATGAGTTCTTATTAGGGCTAGACTCTGAGTTCGCCACAATAAGAACTCAGATTCTAGCCATGCAACCCAAACCCAGTCTTTGAAACACTTACCATCTTGTGGCAGACGAAGAACAACAAAAGGGCCATAACCGTGCCAAGAGATCCACTTTTGACTCCGCTGCATTTTAAGCTTCTTTCTCAACCAAACATAACCCAGGTCAGTCACAAATTAAATTCGCTAAAAAGGAGACTAAAAAAGGTGGTGGTAGTAGTGTACCTGTGGAATACTATTTTACTTTTGTGGAAAAGATGGTCACAACAAAAGTGGTTGTTTTACTCATCAGCTATCCGAAGTGGTGGTTGGGCAAAGGGAAACAAACACTAACGAAACCAAAGGTTTCTTTTGCTGAAAGTGAAACTAGTCCCATGCCTAGATTAAATGATGAACAATACCAGCTGTTCATAATTTTTTTTTGCTGAAAGTGAAACTAGTCAAATGCCTAGATTAAATGATGAACAATACCAGCAGTTCATAATTTTTTTGGGAACAAGGAGCAGGTTGCCAAAGAAGAAGGTGAACCGGCTGCAAATGTAGTAGGTAATGTGAACAAAAAATGGATAGTTGATTCGGGTGTTACCGAGCACTTTACCTATGATTATTCATTGCTTAGAAACCTAATCAAAAGTAACCATGAATTTCCCGTTACCATACCAACGGGGCATCCATACACGTTGAAGGTCGTGGTGACTACACATTACCAATCGGAATGACCATTAAAAATGTTTTATATGTTCCAGATTTTAAATGCAACCTATTTTCAGTTAGTAAATTATTAAATGACTTACAATGTGTTATGACCTTTTTCCCAAACTCTTGTGTCATGTAGAGTTTAGGTTCGAGGGAATTGATTGGAGGGGGTGGATGTTATTGACGGCAAAACACCTTATGAGTTGCTACATAACAAAAGCCCTAGTTATGAACACCTAAGAATGTTTGGATGGCTTGCCTATTATCTAAGCAAATAAACACATGGGGATAAATTTGAAATAAGGGGGAGACCCAAAATTTTCTTAGGTTATCCACGGGGCACAAAAGGGTATAAAATATATGATCTTCAGCAAAAAAAAAAAATTGTCACAAGGCACGTGAAAATCGTGGAGGATGTTTTTCCCTTCACCAAGGTTGATATTCCAAAGAATGAAGAAGAGATTTTCATTAAGCCACAAAGTTGGGATGATTCGGTCAAAAGTTAAGGTCCCTTAATCCTATGGATCGTTCGCAGAATTGTCTATCTAACCTAGAATGCGAAATCCTGTAGATCAGACAAGACAGAAAGGTGTCGAAGCAGATTATACTAAAACCAAACAAACTGATCTCTATTGATTATCCAAACTAGTTGTTTAACAATCAACCTAAGATCCTAGCATTCTCACAAATTTGTCACTATCTTTCACACGAATTCTCTCTAAACTCTTCGTAACTTGATTTGAAGTGCTTAACCCTAACCCTAATGCAAAGCTTTGTTTATATAACACAAGGCATGCATGTTGGGCAGGTTTCACACAGGCCTGCGAATTAGACAGACCCAATTCGCCTACCTTTCCCCCAATGTGGGTATGGTTTGGCCCAATCATAATTAACTAACCATACAAAGCTAAACCCACTAACCGTTTATCGTTTTACTAATTACAAGATATCAAAAGACCCAAATCTAAAATTTGTTGTCACAAACATGTACCAATAGAAAGTAATCCCAAGAATGTTACCCATGAAACCAATCATTTGCAAAAGGGGCCCATAACTAATAATGAAACTCACAAACCAATACCTCTAAAAGTGTTGACTAGGGGCGGCAATTCTTGACACAGCCCGTTAACTCGACCCGAACCCAACACGAAAAAACAGGTTTGGATCGACTAACACGATCCGTTTAAAAAACGGGTCGGGTTCGGGTTGATTCGTATTAAAAACGGGTCGGGTTCGGGTTGACCCGTATAAAAACGGGTTGACCCATTAACCCGTTTAACTATTTAGATAAAAAAATATTTTATATTTTTGTTTTTGTTTTTTCAGTTTCTATTTTACATGGTTAGTTATAATAATGTCAATTTTGACACATTGTATTATTTATTTATCACACTCATACCCATCATTAAACATGTTATCTATAACTCGCTTAAAACCGAACAACTCGTTTATAAATCGTCAACTTATATCACTCATTTAAAAATGTGGGTTAAACGGGTCGGGTTTGGGTTGAACATTTCAACCCGCCAACCCGTAACCCACCAACCCATCAACCCGACACGATTGCCACCCCTAGTGTTGACAACCCAACAACCAATAACCCTAGCCCAATACCCATTACACATGAAAATGGGCCAGCCACTTCCGAACACTCACCTCCCACCTGCCCAATACCCACCGCCTTGACAATGGGTCGACTACCTCTAAACAGGCTTCTTCCCCTGGCCCAACTCCTGTATTCCCTGACAATGCGCCAAGCATCACTAAACAGCCCAAACATGGTCGCACTCAACAAACTTATCTGAAATATTTTGAAGTAAAGCTGCCACCATCTTTAGGCCATGAACATTCACATTCCAACTCTGATCAAGAACCCTCAACAGTACACTCTTTAGAACATTTTGTTTCTTATAATAATTTTTCTAACTCACACAAAGCCTTTTTGTCGCCATTACCTCCAATAATGAGCCAAAATATTTGTGTATTGGTGAAATCCCAAGGTTAAAGAATTAATCCTACCTTTGCATGACGATCTATGACTTAGGACTCTAAATAATTTTATATATATATATATATATATATATAGGATAGGATTAGGTTCAAACGTGAACAAAATCCTAAGAGTGAACTGCGTGAACTGATCTGGGCCCTTGATTTTTATGATCTTGAGATTAAAGTGAGTGGCATGATGGTAATTATTTGGTTAATTTTTTTCATTTAATTAAATACAAAAACGGTATATGTGTAATTTCAATCTTAAATTGATTGCATAAATCTCTCACAAATCAAGTAATCAATTATCCTCTTAAATTGATTGCATAAATCTCTCACAAATCAAATCAAGGATTAGGAAAGATGTAACTTAATTCAATTATTAAAATAATTATTTGTTTAAATGCGATGTACACATGTGTATATCGTCTGTTTTTGTGATATCTCATATTTTTTTTTGTATTGAATGTTGATGTACACCTGTGAATTACTGTACACATATGTACGATGCTGAGTACACATGTGTACTGTTCTATTTATATCCAAGTACACATGTGTCTACCGTTGAAATATGAAGGTTACGTGGATCTTAAAAATCAAAATTGAATTCTGGTGATGAAATCTGAAATAAAAATTAAATTTGAAATTTGGTGATTTGTTGTTTGTTTTGATAATTATCTTATTAATAAATAAACATAATGTAGATAATGAATTTAAATTAGGAAAGATGTAACTTAATTCAATTATCAAAATAATGATTTAAATCTAATTTTTTATATAATTACAATCCTACCCTTAACAACTAAAAAGGAAATCAAGGGTCCATATATGTTCACGCAGTTCACTCTTGGGAGGTTGTTCACGCTGGAACCCTACCCTATATATATATATATATATATATATATATATATCTGTGTGTGCGTACATACAATATATAATCCAAAACCAAACCATAATATCAACCAATCCATGGTTGAATGTCATGTGTTGAGGTAGAAATCTATCTAAGTCTTGAACTTCTTATCTTCGGCTTCCAATGAGTATCTTACAGTCTTACTCATGAAAAACACTAACTAAAATGGTGTCCAAATAAGTATTAAAGCGATATAGACTTTTATGTATTTCCATACTATTAGATTCCCGAATTCCTTCCAATTCTAAAGTCTTGATACTCATACACCTTTTTTATCCAACACGTTCAAGCTCACCTTTGTGGAAAGCCATTCGCAAACCATGAGTATACTTGACTCATTTTATGTTTTAAATACACTTTGGGTTGCAACATGTATCACTATCAAAATGACACTCACACATACAATCATGCTCATACAAACACTCGATCCTTAAACATGCAACTTGACATACTACTTGTTTAATTATACTAGGACTATTCATGCATGCTATGTATCATTCACTTTGCAAGCCTATCTAAACATGTATAGCACTATAGGAGTAGCACACCGCCCGTTTTGTGATCATTGTTAAGTATTCAATCAATACGGTCTCATTCACTTCATTGGTAAGAGTACACTAATGGACACTTTGGTTTGATTCATTGTTGATGCATGCTAGTATGATATTAACTTAGTATACAAATTGCCATGTGGATTCGAGATACTTTGTGATCATTTCCATTTGGTTTAGACACTACACACAGACGACGCCTCCGACGACAATGAGGCAGAATACGAAGCATTTCTTGCGGGCCTCCGTCTGGCACTTAAAATGGGAGCAAAGAACCTCGAAGCACACGTCGTTTCCAAGCTAGTGGCAGAACAAGTCAATGGTCATTACGACGCTAAAGGCGAAGCCATGGCTTTATATTTAGAGTAAGCACGAATGCTTATCAACCAGTTCCAAACATTCAAGATAGTCCATATCAATAGAAGTGAAAATAAACATGCAGACGCACAGAGCAAACTGGCCGCCACCAGCTTCAAACATCTCGCAAAGGAAGTCCGCATTGAGGTATTATCTAACCCATCCGTTCCCCTAAGAGAAGTGAACATCGTCGAGGTTGGGAATCCATCCTGGATGTCTCCGATCATTACATACTAGCAGCATGGCAAACTCCCAGAAGGAAAGGCGGAGGCTAGAAAAATCCAACACAAAGCGCTGAACTACGAAATGGCATACGGCATCTTATACAGGAAATCATTCATGGGTCCACTTCTACGCTGTGTCGATAAGACAGATGCGCAATATTTAGTCAGAGAAATCCACGAAGGATTATGCGGGATCCATGCCGGACCACGCATGGTAGTGGCGAAGATCATGAATGCAGGCTATTATTGGCCAGGAATACATGTGGACGCAGTAGAACTATTGCGCAAATGCACAGCATGTCAGCGCCACGCGCCAAAGACTCTCCGTCTGAAAAATCCTCTAGTTCCGGTCACCCCGGCCTGGTCTTTTCAACAATGGGGTATCGACCTCGTCGGTCCTTTCCCCGACGCGCCAGGCGCAGTTAAATTCATCGTAGTAGCAGTCGACTACTTCACCAAGTGGGTGGAGGCTAAGGCATTGTCATCAACTACAGCAATGGTAATCCGCAAGTTCAAAAGGGAGCATATTATCTGTCAATTCGGGTGTAACAACCCGCACTTTTGTGCGTTGTTACTACTCGTAATACTCGTTACGCCTAGCACCAGAGATTCGGATCATAATGTAACTATATCGTATATATCGCTATTCGAAGGATAATCGCTTATTTTCGAAATACAATATTGCTATACTATACACTATTATCACAAACACTAACACTCACGGAGGCATGGAGTGAGGACCTATTCTACCCTCCTCAGTAGCCGTGATGTGTCGAACGTAAAACAATTAACGCTAACAAGGACTCTCGGGTGAGTGCTATATCTCCAGTCGTTGTGACGATGACGACAATACGAGTGAATGGTACCCCATCAGTCTTTGTGGCACTACACGCAATAACGTTCACGATGACATCAAGAAAGGACCTATCCTACCCTCCTTGATGGCTGTGAAACGTCGCTAATAATCGCATACTCAAGCGAAAACCGATTGTTAATTATCAAAACTGTGGATTATGGATACGTAAATACGACCCCTAGTGATATATATACGTGTATAATAATAATATGAATTTACTATGAAAAGCGCGTACTTCGGAAACTATCGTAACTATTAAAAAGCGAAGAAATTCATCGCGTCAGGATAGCCATCCGGACGGATAGCAATCCGGACGGATAAGCAATCCGGACGGACAGCTATCCGCACGGATGGGCTATCCGCACGACTTGGCTATCCGCACGACTGGGCTATCCGCACGACTTGGTAATCCGCACGACTGGGCTATCTGCACGACTTGGCTATCTGCACGACTTGGCTATCCGCACGACTGGGCTATCCGCACGACTTGGCTATCCGCACGACTGGGCTATCCGCACGACTTGGCTATCCCCACGACTTGGCTATCCGCACGACTGGGCCATCCGCACCAAAACCCACTTCAGCTCCACTTTTGCCTATAAATACCATGTCACATCACTTGAACAGTGATGTGACAGCTCCCGCTCGGCCAAACACGCTCAGGACCCTTTTCTCTCGATTTCCTTGCGATTCCGGTAAGATTTCAACCTAAAACTTGTACTTCTATGATCCACACTCAATTCTACATCATTCTATCTTTCAAAACTCAATCTCTAACTGTGAAATCTACTGATTTGAGGCGTTTTTAGGTGATGTCACCAAGAGTTCTTATGAACTTCAAGTTGTGGCCTCATTCCACAATAAACGACTCAGATCTGGGTGATTTCCACAGGTTTTGATAACAAATCTCACCTAAATCTAAGTATTCAACCAAGGAACTGTGCGATTTCGAGTTAACCATGAAGAATCATCAAGAACGACCAGCTCTGATGGAACGGGGTGATTCCCGGCCGTTAGAACGGGTCGGAACTGATGAAATTTCAAGTGTTGGTGCGAAATTACATTACCCTAAGAAAACCAAACGTATTTCTTCCGTTAAACCCTCGGAAACAGTGTTCAGAATGCGAAACAGACGTGTCATCCGCACGAATCACATGCCATCCGGATGGATGACATGTCCGCACGGATGACATGTCCGCACGGATGACATGTCCGCACGGATAACATGTCCGCACCATACGACTGGACCAACTCCTCATTCGAACGAATGACCATCCTGCCGGATTGCCATCCGACCGAATGGTCAATAGTCACCTGTTTCACCCGCCACCGTTTAACGCACTCTCATTCGATCAGGCTAACTCAGACGCAACCCAAATCAAGCTGTGGTTACTTACCGATTACGCACTGTGAGTATACTTGAACCCTTTTTAATCGCATTTTGGGTGTAACATACGTTCCTAACAAATCGAACTTATCAATCGAATTATTCAATCAATCGAATTATCACTTGCGAATAACTGTCATGCATAGATATACGTGATGCTAGTTGCATATGTGCTAGGGCTTATACTCGCGACGTCCCACCATGACTAGTATAGTACTATTGCGCCCGACGGGGTCTAGTTTGCCATCGCATATTCGAGCATCGAGGACTTAGTTGGTAGTATCAGCTTTGTAAGTATATATGTCGTGTGTTACGTCTTTGCATATGGAAATTCGCTACACTTTTTATCTATTATGCTATACATATCAAACCTGTATACTCGCCAATACTTTTGTATTGACAAATATTTTAACGTATGTTGCAGGTTAGATCGCAGGCTATATCAAATCAAGCTAGGAAGTCTAGAAACTCAACTAAAATCTAGGTTGTCGGATTTGTATTGTTCGAGAGGACAAGAAATCTGTGATAACTTATGTGATTGTATTATTTATTAGTATGGGATAACGAATGTATTAAATATTATCGCAATATAGTTGTTATGGATTCTCTTGAGCAATCTGATTCGCCTAGTGCCGCGCCCCGATGATTCCGCCATCGGTTGGGGTGTGACAGATTGGTATCAGAGCCATAACTATAGGGAATTAGGCCAGACTCGACCTAGTCCGGGTCGACGTCTTAGAAGTTTACCTAGTCTATAGTCTAAGTACCAACAAGCCGACTCGTACGAACCCAGCGGGGTTTGTATTGGGCTTACTTGATACTCTCGATCGAAATTGCTAAAAGCTACAACTTTGTGTGAACACCGCGTACTACAGCTTCACACGAAGAAGCCTTTCCTAAGGCTGGAATACTACTTAGCCTTTCCTAAGGCCGACACAATACACGTGTATTCGAAAATACTCGCATAACGAAACCGAGCGATCCAGTCGAGATCAGGTGTGAAAACCAAGAACTCTCGATAGGATTGCTCACTCAGCGCATTTTTCTAGCACGAGAACCTCTCATCGAGTTAGGGGTGACATCCACATCTCGACGAAAGTCTCCATTTCGAAATCTAGTGGAACTCACGAATTTATTCAAAGAGCATAACCACAATTAGGAACGAAACTGTTAAGTCGGGGTGAAACCCGTACCTTAATAAGCCGTTCCACTCCCTATAAACTGGTTTTCAAAAAGCTCTCACCAAGGACTCGACTATTATGATAATTCGAGCCACGTGATTGACTAGGAAGACGAATGCCATGAGCTGCATCCCAGTGGAAGCATGGAGTCTTCTAGGTCAACGCACGCGCACGAACTTGTTAAATATAGTTGGGTTACCTTGGGTAGTCGACGCCTAAACACCCAAGGCACTCTATCTTACGACCCGCCAAATTTTTACAACTGGCTGGAACTTAGTTACATGTTGAAACTTTACGCTTTGTCAATTTCTCGATTTAATGATTTTCACTCCCTACTTTATAAACGCACGATTCGCACAGCCATCGCAATCTAAAACGAAACCCGAACGTTCGCAACAAAGCTAATGCATAATCTATCGTTTTCGCTACCGTTACCTCATCTCAACGCGTCCTCGCATATTCTAAATCGACCTGCATGTGTATGGTTACAAATTACATCCATATGAATATATATATATATATATGCGTATAAACAAACAAGTCATTGTGTGAGAACTTAGGAACTTCGTGTCTCCTATATGGCTCTTATGTGATTCGTATTACTATTATACTATCGCATCAAGTTTGACCGCGCTCAAATCGCAACGCAAACTCAAAAATCATTATGATCGAATCTCACTCTAAGTCTCCTTCTGTCTAGATGCCTTCCAACAACTCTACTTCGAGAATGTTAGCAAAGAGACGGGCCAAACGAAGGAACGAAAAGAGGATTGCTTCACTTGTGACCAGGGAAGTGGTTAAAGTCATTCCTCATATTGCCACACGAGTCCACTCTCTTATCAACTCTCGAACTTCGGAAGACGTTAAGACAGAGGAGCCGCAATCTACATTTCTCTACAAACACTTCAAGGCCTGTGATCCGATGGTTTTCACAGGTGAAGGAGGTGTTTCCCAACTACTCCAGTGGTTCGACTCTATCGAAGTTACCCTTCGTCAAAGTGGGTGTCCCGATAGTTTCCGTACTACTTGCGCTACCGGGGTATTTCAATCACGAGCACTCGACTGGTGGACCGCTTAACGTAACAAACGTGGAATCTCCGCAACTTACGCTCTCTCTTGGGATGAGCTGAAAGAGCTCATGAAGAAGGAATATTGTCCTCCCCATGAAACCCAGAAACTAGAAAGCGAATTTTGGAAAATCAAGCAAAACAAAGGTGACAATGTTGGCTACATCACAAGGTTCAAACAGCTTAGCATAATCTGCCCAAGTCAAGTCAAGACTCCAGAGAAAGCCATCGCGAAGTACATTCGTGGCTTGCCTGAGTGTGTGGGTGATTTTGTCGAAGCTGCAAGACATGCCACTATCGAAGAAACCTATCGCTTAGCCGCAGAAATCAACAACAAACGACTCATGGAAGGATTATTCTCAAGGAATCCTGTCAAGCAAGCTCATCAAGCAATCGCCATTAATCCTTCAGGCGAACATGTTGACGAATCTTCTGATGAATATACTGACGAATCTTCTGACAAATCTGCTGGCAATTCTTCTAACGAATCAGCTAACGATTCTTCTAACGAATCTATTAACGATTCCTCGGACGGATCTGCTGCCGATTCTTCTGACAAATCTGCCGGCGGACCTTCCGATAAATCAGCCAAAGATTCTGCAAGTGAGTCCTCAGACGAATCCTCCAACGATGACACTTCTTCGCAAGACACCGATAAACCCAGCCGCAAGCGAAAGACTTCAAGTCCGAGCTCATCAACCACCGAACTGCTGCAACCGAAACCTCTTCGAACAGTTCCGATGTTCCAAAAATGAGCTTACACCGGAACTCATCCCCAGTGTTACTCATGCACCTATCATCATCCAGTTGGGGCTGACTGTCGCTATTGCAATAATTGCAACCGTTACGGTCACTTCACCAGCAACTGCCGCATCGAACCATGAACTTGAGTACAACAACAACAGCTCCAGCAAAAGTCTTCAGCATCAGACATCTAGCAAGCGTAGGATAAAGTTGTAATGATACGATTTTCGACGTTAATTTCTAAGTTTTGGACCTACTCTATCACTCGATGTTGCCGCTATGTGTAACGTTAACTCTCGTCTTCGTTCTTTCACTCTTTAATCATCGCATTTAGACTAGATTCACACATATACTATATCACGAGATAATGTGTTTTACCCTCACTACACTCTTAGAATGAGGTACGATAAACGTGCAAGGAACGATTAATCACGGGTGCACACGGGATTATTGGGGTCAGTGCACGGAGATCGTAGTGAATTCTAAGGTGCCATAGCGTTTTGACAAAAGGTGACACCAAATCACGGGATGAAAGTAGTAGGGGTCGAGCAAGGTGTGCTTTATCATACTACCAAAGTTCCGTGAAGAAAGTGCCACGTGGAGTTGAACGTTATTAGACCTAGTATACTATTGTGATTATTTTCGACACACTACACTCAATCGCAGGGCGTAACAACTGAAATTGCACCATCGCAAGACTTGTCGTAAGTCTGCAAATGCAATGCAATCGCCTCATCGATGGACTCTGGAGAGTCTACCTCGCAGGACAATTGCATCAACGCAAGACTGGTCGTAAGTCTATGGCAATCAATCTCATCAAGCACATTAACGCTCACAACATTGTTGGGTGAGGACCTATTCTACCCTCCTCGATAGCCGTGATGCGTCGCAACGTAACGTTAAGCTTATTCGAAACAAAACTCGACTAATCGCGATCGTTTATCATGTGTATCTCGCAATCTCTATCGCTTATTATGTGAACCTATATCGCTGGCTGTGTATCAATCTATCACTATCGCCTACCGTTAGCTGTGATGTTCGTGTTAAGTTAGCACGCATGACCTCGCTTCACGAAATGAAGCTCATATGGTTAAAGCAGGGTGTTTTAGTCATATCAGCGACCTTTGGTGCAAAAAGGTCATGTGGGGTCTAATGTTAGTTAAACGCTGTGGTGTAGATCAATCGAATCAAACCGCATACCTCCATTGCTTGCAACGCAACTACCGATTATTGTAATTCGTTATCATCGCCGTCATCGCAAGTGTTTTGTGTTTATTCGCTTAATCACCTAATCGCTTATCGCTTATCGTGTGTAGCCTACCGCTTATTCGTGTATCGCGTACCGTTTATCGCTCGCTTGGTGTTCATTGCAGTCTGTGTGGTATTAAGTACACATGACACCGCTTCACGAGGCAAAACTAACCTGGTTAAGCATGGTGTTTTGCCATGTTAGCAAACTCTCGTGGAAACGTGCCATGTGGGTTTAATGAGGAATCTAATCGAAAACGCGTTATTCAACTCGCCGGTTTAAACTTATTCGATTCTATCTTATACTCGGTCTGACTTTCTGTCGATTGGGCCGAGTAAGCGCAATTCTATCCATGTCGTATCGGCGCCCATGACACCGCCTCACGAAACGAAAGTAATATGGGCAAAACATGGTGGATACGCCGCTGGTACTTCCTATATATAAGTGTTTTAGTCATATTAACGACTTCCGTGGGAAGGTGCCAAGTGGGGCTTGATGCTAAATTATCTTTTTCAAACAGATAAAACTGATTTTTATAAAACTTTTATTAAAACCATGGAACAAGCGAAATCCCTCACAACGTGGAGGTAACATCGAATCAGCTCAATTCCATGTTCAAGGGGAGTTTTCACGAGTCCAATTTTCCCTTAAAAACCGTTTGCAATATCAAAAACAAGACTTTCTTGAGACGTTGGTTCAACATCGAGTTCAGATTGAACCCATGCCTTAGAAGAGTTTTCGTAGCCTCAGTTTTCATCTTGGATTCCTTAAAAGGTCTAAAACTTAAACTCTCTTGTAACATTGGTTAACGATCGACTCAGTTAACCCTACGTCATGAGAAACCTTTCAAGTTCTTTAAGTTACAATCACATCGAGCTAACGGATTCTCCACAACACGAGGTACTTTGGAACGCCAACTCGTGGGTTATTACTTTTGTCTTACGTCTCCTTCTCGCTATCACAGTCGAACTCTCTTATTCGAAACGTTCTCGCTATCAACTTACGATCAAATCGCTCGCTGTATCGCTACTCATACAAGACCAACTCTTAGAAGTCTACCTATTGGATTAATTTCGGGACGAAATTTCCTAAAGTAGGGGAGACTGTAACAACCCGCACTTTTTTGCGTTGTTACTACTTGTAATACTCGTTACGCCTAGCACCAGAGATTCGGATCATAATGTAACTATATCGTATATATCGCTATTCGAAGGATAATCGCTTATTTTCGAAATACAATATTGCTATACTATACACTATTATCACAAACACTAACACTCACGGAGGCATGGAGTGAGGACCTATTCTACCCTCCTCAGTGGCCGTGATGTGTCGAACGAAAAACAATTAACGCTAACAAGGACTCTCGGGTGAGTGCTATATCTCCAGTCGTTGTGACGATGACGACAATACGAGTGAATTGTACCCCGTCAGTCTTTGTGGCACTACATGCAATAACGTTCACGATGACATCAAGAAAGGACCTATACTACCCTCCTTGATGGCTGTGAAACGTCGCTAACAATCGCATACTCAAGCGAAAACCGATTGTTAATTATCGAAACTGTGGATTATGGATACGTAAATACGACCCATAGTGATATATATACGTGTATAATAATAATATGAATTTACTATGAAAAGCGCGTACTTCGGAAACTATCGTAACTATTAAAAAGCGAAGAAATTCATCGCGTCAGGATAGCCATCCGGACGGAGAAGCAATCCGGACGGACAGCTATCCGCACGGATGGGCTATCCGCACGACTTGGCTATCCGCACGACTGGGCTATCCGCACGACTTGGCTATCCGCACGACTTGGCTATCCGCACGACTGGGCTATCCGCACGAGTTGGCTATCCGCACGACTGGGCTATCCGCACGACTTGGCTATCCGCACGACTTGGCTATCCGCACGACTGGGCCATCCGCACCAAAACCCACTTCAGCTCCACTTTTGCCTATAAATACCATGTCACATCACTTGAACAGTGATGTGACAGCTCCCGCTTGGCCAAACACGCTCAGGACCCTTTTCTCTCGATTTCCTCGCGATTCCGGTAAGATTTCAACCTAAAACTTGTACTTCTATGATCCACACTCAATTCTACATCATTCTATCTTTCAAAACTCAATCTCTAACCGTGAAATCTACTGATTTGAGGCGTTTTGAGGTGATGTCACCAAGAGTTCTTATGAACTTCAAGTTGTGGCCTCATTCCACAATAAACGACTCAGATCTGGGTGATTTCCACAGGTATTGATAACAAATCTCACCTAAATCTAAGTATTCAACCAAGGAACTGTGCGATTTCGAGTTAACCATGAAGAACCATCAAGAACGACCAGATCTGATGGAACGGGGTGATACCCGGCCGTTAGAACGGGTCGGAACTAATGAAATTTCAAGTGTTAGTGCGAAATTACACTACCCTAGTAAAACCAAACGTATTTCTTCCGTTAAACCCTCGGAAACAGTGTTCAGAATGCGAAACAGACGTGTCATCCGCACGAATCACATGCCATCCGGACGGATGACATGTCCGCACGGATGACATGTCCACACGGATGACATGTCCGCACGGATGACATGTCCGCACGGATGACATGTCCGCACGGATAACATGTCCGCACCATACGACTGGACCAACTCCTCATTCGAACGAATGACCATCCTGCCGGATTGCCATCCGACCGAATGGTCAATAGTCACCTGTTTCACCCGCCACCGTTTAACGCACTCTCATTCGATCAGGCTAACTCAGACGCAACCCAAATCAAGCTGTGGTTACTTACCGATTACGCACTGTGAGTATACTTGAACCCTTTGTAAGTCTCGTTTAACCGGATCTTTCAATGATATCAAACAACCAATTGATTGTGCGGAATCCAATCAATTGGTGATTCAAGAATCAAAACGAAAAACTGAAAATAAGAAGAACACGATACCGAATCACTTTCAAACTTGCACACGATTCTATTACTATCAACTAGCAAAACCGTCTAGTACAAGTTCCTACTCCACTAAATCGCCTCTCTCTAACTCTCTGTAGGAAACTCTAAAACTATGAGGCTCCAAAGGTTCTAAGAAGTTCCCCCCTAAAACAAGTTAAAAACTTGTTTATATACTCAACCAAGCCCACTTCCCTACATGGGCTTCCCTTGGGCCTGCTTGGCCCACATGGCCTAAAGCTTAGCCCAAGTGACCTATAAAGGTCCACATCCTAATGTAAACTAACCCGGTAAGACCCAGCTCGTAACCATAGCTTGTTGTATTAATTTGATGCGTCAGTCTCACACTTTAGGGCCTAACAATTTCCCCCTAGACTGATGCCATCAAAATGTCTTCATACCATGAATTCAGCAACGTCTTCAACGAAGTCTATGGTTGTCTCTATGCTGCAGATGTTGTGGAAGTTCTTGACTTCTGAACTCTCAGCACTGGGTCTCTTTCTTCAGCTCTTGTGGTTAGCTTTATATCAGGATCTCGATCAGCTTTGCTTGAAATATCTTTGTCAAAAAAAAAATGTGAGAGGAGGATTCTCAGCAGCTCTTTTCTTCTTCAGTTTTTGTCTTTCAAGCAGGTTCACGGTACTTCTTCAAATGCATTATCACTGTCAGACGGCAATTCGTATCCGATTCTTCTGACTCAGGTACATCTTCTTGTTGTGCTGCTTCAGGCTTCTTCAGCAACTAACAGCATCTCAGTCTTCATCAACCCCTGTTCTTGATTGAAATCAAGTTCTGCACATGCTCACAAACTCATAAGCAAACATTTCTTATGCAACAGAGAGAGTACCACATGAACACTAGGTACATCCAAGTACTTATACTCGGATTTCACAATTTAAATTCTTTCAACGTTTTATGATCAGTCAAATCTTCAAGAACGGTTACATTTTTTAATTTTAAGAAAAACAAAAGACACTCTATTTTTGGATTTTCGATTTTATAGAAAAGCAAGACACTATTTTTGAATTTTTCAATTTTTTTAAATTTTAAGAATTAAAACAAATAAAAACTCAAAATATAAACAACTACCATAATATACAATTACAATTGCAATGGGATCAAAATTCGTTCTCAGGCAAACTAAGGAACACTTTTCAGTACGAGCCTAATCAAACTGGTCTATGCGATTGCCAATATGTTTGTCCACTTAAACTTTAACGCTCAATTTTCAATTTTTCAACTTCGTGATATGTTTTAGGTAATATTATACTATTATACCCGTGTGTCCCATTCCAAGGCATACCCCCCGCGATCAAGGTAAGCACAACGATTCATCGTAGCAGGTGAGTATACTGATGTCATCCTTTAAGATATCCTGACTGTGTCTAGGTCTGCATATAATCTGTTTTTATCATGTTTTGATTTATTAACAATGAACACCCAAATAAATACTAATCAAATCCTGGAAATATAAACAGCACACTCTATCATGCAAGTATCTTCCCTACCACATATTTCACAAGTCCAATCCAGATTTCTGAAATCTTAACTGGGAATAGGTTGAGAAGAGAACAGAATAGATCTTAAGTAGAGATGGTATAATATACAAGATCAAATGAGTTTTTCTCAATTTGATATAGGTTTCTTGGGTTTCTTTTGGGCACTTGAGGGCCTCTTTCGGGTGTATTAGATCTATAGCGCGACAACGTACAGCTAGGTCAGCATGTATCTGGATGCAGCAGAAGCTGACGTTGCCTAGCACCTCCAGGTCAGCATATATCTGGATGCAGCAGAGGAGGTACACGACTTTTTTCAGAGAAGATTTCAGAATCAGATCAAAATTGTGTGTATCGGGAAAACATACAGACATTCAAATAGAAATGAGCTAATTCCAAGTGACTTTCTTTCCTGGGGTCATGTACAATTTTAGTTCTGAACAGAAGGACAGCCAAGATATCCCCGGATGATTCAACAATATAAAGACCCGAAACCTCAGATGTTGGCTATCTATCAACGCAAGATTTAAGACCATAAAATCATATGCCGTTGGTATGTTACCCACATGGTACATAGTTCGTTATGTTTATATCACTTAGTATCTTTTATCATGTTGAGCGTCAAGCCTATCGACATATCGCAGTAGATCCTAGTCTTTTCAGCTATGGCACCTTACATGTGTTAGTCAAACCCTTTAACACGAACATTTATTTCACTTCCCATATCATGCAATTTTTCTTTTTGGCTTTTTCATTTTTCAAATGTTTTTGTATTTTTCTCATTTTCTCCCCCTAAAACAATACATATTTACAGCAAACTCTTTTTGTATTTTCTGAGTTTTCTCCCCCTAAACTCTATATCTATCTATATGTTCCTCTCCCCCCCTAAATTTGTGCATAAATCTTGTATTTTTGCGCAAATTTACCATTTACTAGAGAAAGGACACAGTATGTACAAAGTTATAAACGAAGAAAAAGAGAAAAATATTTTTGCTTAACCGTTCCGTCATTAGATTGAAGACTAATCAAATTCAAATCAAAGTACTGAATTTAAACGGTACCTTTTGCTGATCATTTCTTACTTCTTTAATCTCCTCCAAAGGAAACATATCATCTGTAAAAAAAAATTTGAACTTTTTGCAACAGTGAAATGTTACCCGTTTTTATCTCTGGAACAACCGTTATCAACATTCCAGAGATTGTCAACAGCTCCTCCTTAGTTGTTCCTGAAAAGTAAGGAGATTAGTAAGACATGGGTACCCAGGCCATCGTGGTCCTGGGATTTCCTGAAGCATCAAAATAAGACACTTCTTTTAAACACAAGTCCCCTTTTGTTTCAAGGATTGGAGACGTTGCTGCTTTGGATTTGGGTTTCCAAATTTGTTTAGGCTTTTCTAGTTTCTTAGATGCCTTTGGCAAAACAGTTGGCTTATCAACCTTGTTATTTTTTGAAATTTGTGTAGGTTTCAAAGCTTGTTTTCTTTTTGCTTTAGCAGCATTCCAATCCCCATCAGAAGGTTTAACCTTGGGAATCACATTCTTCATTGCCTTAGGTGAAGATACCTTCATTGGCTTGGAATGGTAGTTACCCTTTGGTGTAACCCTCTGATTTTGCATATAATATGATACGTAGGGACGATATGTGCAGTTTCTAGCAATATGACCCGCAATGCCACAGTTGTAGCAAGTTTGTCTTTTCATCGGAAAGACATTTTGAGCAGCTTGATTCGCTCTAGCAGGTCCTGAAGGACAAACCGGTCCTTTTTGCACTGGATGCGCCTGCACATTTCTCTTAGACGAAGACGAATTGGGGTGCTTGTATTTGTTGTTTGCAGGAGGCTTGTTGCTTTGAGCACCATTCTTCGTCTTTTCTCCCTGATTGGAACTTTCAATCACCTTGTCATGAGCCTTATGGGATCGTGATTGTCTTTGATGAGCAGACTTCTTATATCCTCGACTTTGATCTGCTCGTTTTGGCTCCTTTTGTGTGTTGTGAACCGGCTCACAAACATCAGCACAAGAGTGAGTATAGGCATTTTGCTGCACTTTTGGACGATGAACACAATTTCTAGCAATGTGTCCAGGAATTCCACAGTTGAAACATGTCTGTCGTTTCAAAGTATGGAGATTCTGATAGCTAGCAGCCTTAGCTGATCTGGTGGGTCTAGATGATCGATCTTGCTTTGCCTGTGTTCCATGTGCCTTTTCTGAATTCTTCTGTACCTGTTGATCAGAACTAGCACAAGCATGAGATTTAGACAGATGATGTTTTTCGTCTTTTATAATTTTATCAGGATCATTCTGAAAAGACGATTCAGTTTCTGTTTTAATTTTCTTTTCAGAAACATTTTCTTGTGACTTTTCATTTAATGTGACCACCTCTTCTTTTTCAAAATCTGGTTCAGTTTTAATTTCAGAAGATGTAGAAGTTTCATCAACACGTGTTTCATCAATGCACGTATCATGAGAATCTTCTTGTGGTTTACTCTCATCCACGGTTTCCAATGGGATCCCACTAGATTCAACATTAGGGACGTCCACTGAGACCGATTCAGAGGATGAATCAGGACATTCTTGATTTTCTTGAGAAGAAGTTTCAGTGGTTTCACTGAATGTATCCTGAGGGACCTCACCTGTAACACAATCATCAACTGAAGAGTTAGAAACATCACAATCACAATCATTAACTGAAGAAGATTCATCGTCAGACTTATTGTTCAAAGTTTCACCACAAACATTATCAGTTTTGCCCAAAACATCAGGCACACAAGACGAAACATAAGCAGAGAAAGATGCAAACAAAGACCGACCAAAAGCAATATCAGATTCAGTTTGTTCAAAATAATTTTCAGAAATATTAGTATGAACAACTGGTTCACTCCCATGAACATCTCCACACTTTACTTCAGAAATATCATCTGCACATGAAGACGAAATGTTAGGATCAATAGAGCCTTTAGAAACAAAATTTATTTGAGCAGACTTCTTTTTCCCATTGGGTTTGTCATTTAATGATGACTTATTGTTTTTGGGACCATAAGTCATTCTACTCTCATTCATCATCTCCTCCTCAGTCATGGGTAAATAAGTATAATTATCATTATAAGGAGGAGGAGCCTGATTAAAACCCAAACCACGCCCTTTATTTTCCTTGTATGCGAGCTGTTGATTACACAAGTTTTTGACTAATTTACTGGAAGAATCAAATTTCTTAATATTAAGCTCATTAATTTGATATCTATCTCTGATATCTTCCAGTTCCTTAGTCACAGCGCACAATTTCTCCTGAACATATAAGAGCTGAGATGATTTCACACTTACATCATCCTTGAGTTTAACGATGTCTTTACGTTGAGCTTCAATTTTATCTTTATAAAGCTTTTCATTCTTTGATAAAGTAAAATTTTTATTCTTTATATCATTGTAATTTTGAATTAGCTCAGCGTTATGTAACCGAGATGCCTCATTTCTTTCTCTACACTCAGGAGTGCAAAAGACAGAAAGTATCTCTTCACGTTCTTTAGTAATTTCTCGAGCCAGGGGTTTCTTAAACATAAATGCCGAATTTTGTGTGGATGAGCAAGCAGCAGCAGATGTGTTGCCTTGAGTAGACTGCTTGTCAGCATTGTCATATGATTTGATGAGTGAGATTAGCTCCTCTAACTTCATTTTGTAACAGGCGCAGTCAGTTGTCACTAATATCTGATTAACATTGCGAAACCAACTACAGTTCGCCTGATCTGGAATCCCTTTTATAGCATCCAGAAGCTTTCTGTTGCTCATGCGAGTAGACACCACCATCTCTGCCTTCTCCATTTTAGAGAGCAGTTCAGCAAACCGACCTGTAAGTGCTTCTATAGATTCACCGTATGAGTAACTGAATCCTTCGAATTCCTGCTCAAGCATCTCTCTCTTAGAAGACATTTTTAAGAAGTGCCCCAAAAAAAATGTGATCTTTTAACTATTTCCTCAACACAAGCCCAAAGCGAGAACCTGTGTACTCGCTAACTCAAACCCTTTGCAAGCGAACGAACCTGCTTTCAGAACCACACCTCGAAACCTGTCAAAACCGTTATCACACACGAACAAACCCTCCTTTTTTTTTAATAAGTAAATAAGTAGATATTGGATTAAATGACAAAATAAAAATGAATAACAAAATTAAAATTAAGCAAAAAATAAAATTATACCAGTCGTCATTGACATGGCTAACCTTATTCTTCTTGAAAAGGGATTCGGCGCCTTTTGTTGTCTTAAAGACGACTTTGTCCTTAATGAGAAGAATGAAGATGCTCCTATCCTTAGAAGGGATACAGCCGGCATGGTGGCAAGTACCACCAACGACACCCCCGTTTCTCAATACAGGTGGTTTTGAGCGGCGTTAATTGCTGCCATGTATCGTCCGATCACAACGACGTCGTCCACATCGGATTCAGTGGCGAATCCTCTGGATGAATGAAACTATATAACTTGTTAAATCTTCAATTTTCATTCACAGTCTCACCAAAAAAACCTTCATTTTTCCAAAAACAAAATCTTGAAAACCGAGTACTATTCCAGAATCAGCTGCACAAGAACACCATAGTTTTCATCATCATTCCCCTTTGAAATCTTTCTCTTTGTGGAGTATTATATGATATTTCAAGAAATATAAGGCGTATTGCAAATAGAAAACGAACACAGCCGGGAAATTGAATAGCAGAGCAGATACGATTCAAATCGATATATGAAGAATTAGGGTTTGTGGCACCACAAAAACGATGCTTGACAATAAATCGAACACTAACCTCTTAGAATTAGGGTTTGCGGTATAAAATCACACCGTCGAGTTGAGTTTCCAGAACCATCATGCGAGAATGATGGACGAGGAGTTTGGAAACTGTTAATTGTTAAGTAGCAGCATGTTGGAAAATTTTGAACTTCGCCTCTGACTATGAGGGAAGATGGATAGTTTGGTTAGGGTTTGTGAGAAGTCTCTTGAAAAATCAATTGATATCAAACAACCAATTGATTGTGCGGAATCCAATCAATTGGTGATTCAAGAATCAAAACGGAAAACTGAAAATAAGAAGAACACGATACCGAATCACTTTCAAACTTGCACACGATTCTATTACTATCAACTAGCAAAACCGTCTAGTACAAGTTCCTACTCCACCAAATCGACTCTCTCTAACTCTCTGTAGGAAACTCTAAAACTATGAGGCTCCAAAGGTTCTAAGAAGTTCCCCCCTAAAACAAGTTAAAAACTTGTTTATATACTCAACCAAGCCCACTTCCCTACATGGGCTTCCCTTGGGCCTGCTTGGCCCACATGGCCTAAAGCTTAGCCCAAGTGACCTATAAAGGTCCACATCCTAATGTAAACTAACCCGGTAAGACCCAGCTCATAACCATAGCTTGTTGTATTAATTTGATGCGTCAGTCTCACACTTTAGGGCCTAACACCCTTTTTAATCGCATTTTGGGTATAACATACGTTCCTAACAAATCGAACTTATCAATCGAATTATTCAATCAATCGAATTATCACTTGCGAATAACTGTCATGCATAGATATACGTGATGCTAGTTGCATATGTGCTAGGGCTTATACTCGTGACGTCCCACCATGACTAGTATAGTACTATTGCGCCCGACGGGGTCTAGTTTGCCATCGCATATTCGAGCATCGGGGACTTAGTTGGTAGTATCAGCTTTGTAAGTATATATGTCGTGTGTTACGTCTTTGCATATGGAAATTCGCTACACTTTTTATCTATTATGTTATACATATCAAACCTGTATACTCGCCAATACTTTTGTATTGACAAATATTTTAACGTATGTTGCAGGTTAGATCGCAGGCTATATCAAATCAAGCTAGGAAGTCTAGAAACTCAACTAAAATCTAGGTTGTCGGATTTGTATTGTTCGAGAGGACAAGAAATCTGTGATAACTTATGTGATTGTATTATTTGTTAGTATGGGATAACGAATGTATTAAATATTATCGCAATATAGTTGTTATGGATTCTCTTGATGAATCTGATTCGCCTAGTGTCGCGCCCCGATGATTCCGCCATCGGTTGGGGTGTGACATCGGGTTACCATTACGCATCATTTCCGATAATGGCACAAACTTCACGTCGGAAGATTTCCAGAAATGGGTTTAGAGAAATGAACATCGAGCACAGCTTCACCTCTGTGGCACACCCACAAGCGAATGGGCAAGTTGAGAGCGTGAATAAACAAATAGTGGATGGCATCAAGGCAAGGCTGGGGTCCACGCGTAGGGGATGGGTGGACGAACTCCCTAGCATCTTATGGGCCCATCGCACCATGCCAAAAACCAGTACAGGCGAAACTCCATTCAGCCTATGCAGTTAATAGTGGCGCTATAGCGGTGCTATAGCGGTTAGCGGACACCTGGGCTTGTAGCGGTCCAAATAGCGGTTGGTTATAGCGGAACCGCTATTAGCGGCGCTATATCCCGCTATTTGGCCGATATATGAAGACCTGTATAGCGCCTACTGGACTGATTTTAGCGGTTAGCCCAAATTTAATGTAAAGCCCACTTTTATTAATTAAACCCATAACAATAAAAGGCCCAAATGTTTTATCAAACCTAGATATGACCAATTAAACCTAAATTAATGATGTACGACGACCAATGTTCTGGAGCGCACACTGGTTTGAGGTCGCTGGAAGCACTTCTTCATCATGAAGCTTGTTCATAATCCGAATCGAAGCTAAATCTTTCAATTGGAATGATAAAACTATGAATTTTGATATTACTATTAATATTTTTCAAAGACATATTTATATATATATATATATAAGTACATAAATTATCCATGGTATAAAAATTACCGCTATATCACCGCTATACCACCGCTATAACCTATATATCGTATAGCGGACCTTGACCGCTATCCGCTATTTTACCGCTTTAACTGCTTAGCATTCAGCCTAGTATATGGTTCAAAGACCGTAATACCGGCAGAAATCGGCCTCCCATCACAGCGTATGATCGCCATGGAAAAACAAGATAACGAACAAGAACGAAGAATGGATCTGGACCTTCTCGAAGAAAGCCGCGAGAACACAGCCATTGCAGAAGGCAGATATAAATCAAAATTAGAAAAATACTATAACGCACGCGTACGCGTGTGCACCTTCGTTCCAGGAGATTTCGTCCTGCGCGACAACGAAGCATCCAGCGCGGAAAAGCCAGGGATACTAGCACCTAAATGGGAAGGACCGTACATCATCCACGAAATCCTGGGCAAAGGCGCATATACCTTAACAAGGCTTGCCGGAACAGAGGTACCTCGCACCTGGAACGCGCAGCAACTGCGCAGGTGCTACATGTAACCAATCAAGACATCTCACACAAAAAGCCGGACACATGCGCAGGCAACATAATTATTCTAATTATTCACTTTGTATCCATTGGCCCTGCGCCTTATCAATACAAAGCTTATCCTTATATGTTTTCTTGTTTATTCCAAAATGCATGTAATTCCTTTTGGTACGTGCGAAAACACTATGGTAAAACATTGTAAGTCTCATGAACGGTCTAACGGGTACAAATCCCGCATACAGTCCAACGTTCACACATGGGCTCAATACCATCTTTATTCGCTTTACCTAAACAAAAGTAATTATACACATGCAACATATTGTAATTCAAACACAACTTACATATAATCACTGGTGCGCCACGCGCAATAACAAAAAACCCATATGCACAGCAGTGCATCAAAAAGTTACTTGTGCAAACAAAGCGCATTAACAAAATATACAGAACACGGTAGTGTATCAAAACGGTAATTACAAAATAAACAAACTAAGCATCAGGAAACATATCCAACACATCCCACGGCAAGAGGATGAGGATCAACAATCCAAGGGTTTACACCTTCCCCATCACCCGTAGCAGAAGCAATCAAATGCACACCGGTCGGAATCTCGGCCGGAGGAGCTAAACTAGGACCACGGCGACCTCGATGATACACTATTGAGCAACGGCCTCTCAAGTCAGCCGGAAATGCTTGAGTTACGGCATATGCCAACAGCCTGGTAACCCCTTCATCTACAGTATGAGAAGGAGCGTGATTTCTTGAAGACATAGGAGAAACAGCACCATGAACACCTCCATTTCCGACAACAGTTTCAATCGACAAGTCGGAAAGTAGAAGCAGAGCTTCAGCAGCATCAAAAGTCCTTAGAATTTCGGAAATCCTCTGGGATCGAAACCTTCGTCTAGTCCTCATTTTTTCCCAAATCTGGAAAAATATCAACACACTCCATATAAATATATAGCCGGGAAGAGCTAACGTCAGCATTGAAAGGAGAGCTTGCGATGATTAAGTGTCAAATCACCTCCCCTAGAAACGGCGATGCCACTGCAATCGTCATATCACATTAAATACTCTCTGATAAAGTCTGCACGTATTCCCAAGACTGCAGTTCAGTAAGAAGATGAGGAGGTAATACAAAAATGCATTTTCATTTTTGGGTGACGTCACAACAGTCAACTCATGATTAAAAAAAAAACTTTTCGCTCAAGTGAACAGTTCAAAATAAAGTAAAAAATACATATATCTTCTCCAAGAAGATTTACATTTTTTCAAAATCCACAAAAACTCTATAGCAAAACACCCACTTCTCATAGTCCAGTGCTCCACTTATTTGCATAAGAGCAACACTAGACTAGGGAGACTTGAAGGGGTAAGGTCCCAAAAACCTTGCTTCAAGTACTTGGGACCATACCACAACCTTGTCAAAAAGCCATCTTTAAACCTTGCGCGGCCGCGCACTGGTCCTACAAAGAGAACTTAGAAAGAAAAACGACGTTCAACATCTGCGCGCGAAAAAGAAACTGACAAATCCTCGCGCCGATCTCCATAGCAGCTAGGATAAAAATCCTAGCAAGCACTTCCGCATAAATAATATCCAGACTTGGATAAAAATAACTTCTTTGTTACCACGAAGTTAACGTGAGGAAGAGTCGCAAAGGATTACAATTGTATCTCTCTAGAAGACTCTATCATGCACCACCATTAGGTTATAACCGAATGGCCACGTGGCATCATCCCATGCTCCCTCAAGGTCACGATAATGGCACGAAATTGAAGGAAGATCTACACTTGCCCACTTTTCATGTGGCAATACCCGAACCGTTGATCGAGATCATGATCCGTGTGCACACACACTCGTTAGTGATTAACAGAAAGGAAAAATAACCGCTCACGGAAAAGCACTTTCCATCAACTTTTCATCAACAAATTTTCCCGCCCAAACTTCGGCTATAAATAGAAGGATAATTCAGGTATAAATCTCAAGTTACATTCACTTCACTTTCACTTCTTCTTCTTCATCAAACTCTGTACTTATTCTCACGCCGGAGGGTGGTCACGGAGAGAACCTCCATTCTCCCCGTGGTGAGTCTAACGGCTGTTGTTTTGCAGTGATTGCTAGAGGAAGAAGATCATTCACCCACGAATTGAATGAGAAGATTTAACCCCTTTTATGCAGATTCAAACCCTCTGGTTCTGTTGATTCCAGCCAATTTAACCAGTGTTTCTTCACATACTTATGCTATGTAGACAAAACTTGTATACTCGCCAACCATTTTGTGTTGATGGATATTTTATCTGCATATTGCAGGAAATTGATGATGAAATCTCAAGAAATTTACTTAGGGTGGAACTAGAAACGTACCTGAATTTTGTTTATGTGATCTTTTTACTTGTTTGGTTTTGTTAGATTAAATGTTGTATTTCCTTTCAAAAAATGTACCTTTAAAGTTATGAATGAAATGAAAGTTGTTCATTAAATATTTGTCACCTTTAGTTCGTTGTGATGTTTTGAACAATCTCATTCGTCTCGCTCCGATGTTTCCGCCATCGGTTGGGGTGTGACAATTCATGGCTAGACACATTTCCATCATGCCTTTGGTATGTCATCACTAACACCTTACTAGAATTTGAATCTCACCAATTGGCATTCGAGTCCAATAAATTCGATTGACTCCATGTAACCATTATGTAATCCACATAGTCATGTGTTAGCAATATTTATTTGGATTACTAAAATCCTTATTGCCAAACCTTCCACGTTATTATTATCAAATGCAAGTTACCCACACATTTAAGTCTTATTGGATATTATCCAATCATTAAGACGGTGTAGTGAAAGGTTCTCCCTTTCAACACGAGTTATGAAAAGTTTTCCTTTTTCACATGAGGTTGAGAAAAATTCTCTACGTACCCTAGAGGGTGGGTTCTTTTTTAAAATGCCCCCCCCCCCCTGCTTGCAATTTGATCAAGTTTAAGTAATGTCCCTCAAAATGACTTTGGGACACCCGTGATAAGATACCAAATATCTATATTTTAATGTCATTGAGGCCATTCATGTATATTACTATGCTCATACAAGCTTCTAGGCTATATGAGTTCACATATGGACCGGATAGAATAATCATTAGTGATCTATTTATCGGTCCTCTAATGAACTTAAATTTATAGTTTTGTTTATACAAATTTTTTTCTCATATGTCATCACATATTTTGAATGTTTACAATTAATTTAATCTCTGCCGATCATCTAAATTACAAATATTAGTCTAGCATGCTTTAGACAACACAACTCTAGCATTTGAACAAAACATGCATCATTCTGATTCTTCACAACCTTAACAGATAATACACTAACTCTTATGAGCATTCATTTCTTAGTTTAGACATAATAATGAGATTTTAATTTACCATTTCAAAACATTGGCTTTTAGAAAGGTCTCAAAACCATAGTTAACTTCACCCAAGGCCTCAGCGTTGTTCATAAGGAGTTAAACATTGTTAGTGCATATGTCTGTTGACTTCGTCTTGTATCGAGTCTTGTAATAGAATAGATAGACCAGGACACGTTGTACGAGAAAAACGGGAAACAGGTCTGAACCAGCCACTTCACACGAAGTGACCAGTTCGTGCGAACTGGACCAGATCGTGTGACTGGTTTGTGCGACCTGGGATCTCCTATAAATAGTGAGTGTTGGGTCTTCATTTGTAACATTCTGATTCTGGTAGCGAAGCTCTGCCGAAGTGTCGCCAGCTCATGTAACGTTGTGAAATCAATACAAACGACATTTAATCTACTTCTAAGTGTAAATCTAGCTGCAATGAAGATCAAATCAATGAATTCCGCCTCTGATTTGGTCTAGAACTCTTCTGAACGACTCGTTTTAATCGAATCCCGATCCTACAAGTGGTATCAGAGCTCAGGAGGAAGAGTTCTTACCATTTCAGCTTGATTTCCTCAAAAACATCTAATTTCTACTCATTTTCTACATTTTTTCTTCAAAATTTCAACGAATTCACGGATAAAATGACCTGATTTTGACATATAACACGAAAAACTGAGTTTTAATCAATCCTTGAACAAATCAGAACCTAATTCAACCTAAAACTTGATAAGATTTGACAAAAACATATCAGATCGTTTGACAAATCATCAGATCGTTTGAAAAGTGACCAGGTTGTTTGGATTATATTACCAGATCATACGAGGTGTATTCCAGATCGTTTGAAAGTGTTTCAGATCGCACGAGGTGTTCAGTTCGCTTGAAAGTTCAACAGGTCGCACGGTTTAATTCATTCAGTTCGCACGAAGTGGTCCAAACCACTTGAAAATTTGGCAAGTTCGTTTGGAAGTTGAATCAGTTCGCACGAAGTAGTCCAAACCACTTGAAAATTTAATCAGGTCGTTTGGAAGTTGTCAAATCATTTGAAAGTGTTTCCAGGTCGTACGGATTAGAGATATCCAGCTCGTTTCAGAACATTAGGTCGTTTGGTTGTATTACCAGTTCGCACGGTTTGAGTTTGAAAATAACTCCAGATCGTTTGAAAGTCTGTCATTGTGAATTTTTAAAAAAACCAAAACATGGATTCTGAATTTTACAACGAATTTGCTACCCCGATCACTATGGCTCAGAATGTGAACTTAGAAAATGAAATGGGCACCATGCAAAAACCGCCTAAGCTCATGAATATCGAGGAGTATAATGGATGGGAGGAACGTTTCTTAAATTGGGTTCAAGCGAATCACTTAGAGGCGTGGGAATGTGTTGAAGAACGATATATTAGACCGATTGATGAATAAGAAGAGATTGTTGCTATTAAAGATTTAGATGATAAAGAGAAAAATAAATACAAAAGTGAAAAGATGATGATCAGTATATTGCAACAAGCCATTAAGGAAGACATCTTGATCTTATTGCAACACAACGGAAGTGCACACTCAATGTGGAAAGCACTAAAAACGAAGTTTGTTGGAAGTTTAGACATGATCAAGAACAAAAAATCGCTTTTGAAAAAATAATTTGATCTATTTCATGGATTGAAAACTGAAAACACCAAAATGATTATAGAAAGATATTGCAATTTGGTGGTTAACATGAAGCGATTGGATATCAAGAAAGATAGAGAAGAATGGGTGGAAAAGTTGGCTGATGCGTTGCCACAAGATGTTTGGGGCACGTATCTTATGATTTTGAAGAATAATGGTGATTTTGCGAATCTATCGCTGAGCAAGTTTATTGAAAAACTCGAAGTTCAAGAGATGGAACAACGGAAGATGGCGAAAAGGAAGTACGATTGATAAGACCAACATTGCACCAAAGATCGAAACTGCATTTAACGCAAACAGTTCTTCTGGAGGGTCATCTTAAGGATCAAACAACAATAATGGATTCTCTTCATATCCATCATTTGATCCAAATTTTTCAGCAACCAATTCTAAACCGCAAAGCTCATACAACAATAATGGCCAAGTACTACAATGCAACATTGCATTACATCTTCAGAATGGTCAGAATTTCTCGGAAGAGGTTGCCAAAGGTCATATGTCTTTATTGGTGACTGTATTAGAGTCTTATGAAAGTTTGGTAGCCGGAAGGATTGGTAATCCAATGTTGACCAAAGAGGATTATGATCAGATTGATGCTGAAGAGATGGAACTAATGGATATAAAGTGGTGTATGGCTAGTGTGTTGAGAAGAGCAGAGAAGTTTAAACAAATCACTGGAAGAGATGATTTCCGTGATGCTGGAACTTCACCTTTAGGTTTTGATAAATCTAAAGTTACTTGTTTTCGTTGTAGGGAGAAGGGGCACTTTAAGCGAGAATGCACAAATCGCGAAGCAAGTGGAGCTCAAAATCCATTCAGCAACAATGATTATCATCGAAAAGCGATTTATTATCAAATTGCTCTACAGCCGCATCAACAACAATCTCCACAAATTTCACATGCTAGGAAGGATCCGATCGAAGAGCCATCAAAGAAAGCTTATCTAGTTCATCAAGAAGATGAAAGAATTCCAGAAGGTTTTAATTGGGATCATTATGATCCTAACAGAACTTCAGATTCTAAAGCATTTGTTGCCCAAATTTTTGAAGATTCAAATGCTGAAGATGAATTAGTGTATGCTTATTACGGATCTCAGCAATTCAGTTCTAAAAAGAAAAAAGAACCAGTTTCAACAGAAGAGGCTTCAGAAAAAGCACCAATCTTTGATCACTCAAAAGATGAAGAGAGTGATGATGACAGTAAAGAAATTTGAAAACTTGAATATTATAAAAGAGAATTTTCACCTGATAGGTATAATTTGCATTTTGTAGGTAAAATGGAAGAGATCAAAGAAAGACAATCTGCGAAAAAGAAGAATCATAAGGCAACAACTGTTGAAGAAAGGGTCAAACCTGAGGAAAATGTTCGAGTAGAAAAGAAGCAGGTTAAAGAAATTCCAGCTATCAAGGTTGAGAAGAAAGCAGATACTGAAAAGATACCTGAGAAGTGTGAAAATTGTGATACTGTGAAAAGGCACAACAACAAATTGATTCATAACATGAACAGACTGAAAGAATCTTATGATGTTTTAAACAAAGCTATGAATCAATATAGCAAGTCAAGCAATGAACAAGAGAAAGGCATGAAGACACTCAATGGAGCGTTCATGACGAAGCAGAAAATCATCAATCAGTACATTGAGAAATGTTCTGAACTTGAACAAAAATTGGAAACTCAGAGGATAGAAACTGAGAGGGTAAACAGGTTATAGAAAAGTTATTCATGTGCTTCTTACGTGATTGACAGGATTTACCCTACAGTAGAAGGTATGGAAGCGTTTGAAGAGAAGAAATCTGAAGAAAAGAATACTGGTAAGAAACATAGTACCAATTATACCAAGTGTCCACCTCCGCTTGAAGAAGGATATTCTCCACGGAATCCTAATTCAGAAAGAGTCAAAAAGGCAACCAATTTAAAGTGGGAATCTGAACCTTCAGATGGATTGCCAGACAACATTGACATCACATTCACATCGTCTGACACTGATCATGAGTCTGAGTTAATAAAGAAAGTGGTCGATCAGGTGTTAGATAAAGATAAAACCGAGGAGTCAAAGTCAAAGTCTGACACTTCAAGTTCAACAGTTGAAAAGTGCAAAAGGGTTTACAATAATGATTTTCTGATATCAAAAATAATTTGAATGACGAAACATTCAAAGTAGCATATACTTTGAATGACTCCGACAAATTATATTCTGATGAAGAATTTCCAATAAGAGGTGTTAAAACTGAAATGATTAACAAGGTTTTCAAATTAACAGAAATTAATATTTCTGAAATAAAAGATGTAAATCTTACTGAAAAACCTAAAAAATACACTTCAAGAGTTCAACAAAGATTGAACAAGAAAAAGGGTTACAGTTATGGTTCGGGTTATCAAAAGAAACCAAACCATAACAGTAATTTCAAAAAGAAAGGATTAGGATTTATTCCAAAAGAAAATGAAAAATATGTTAAAGATTTTAAATCGAAAGTTGTTTTTGTATCAGGAATATCTTCTGAAGAAGAAAAAGAGAATTTGTTCAGAAAGCAGACAAACAAAGAATTCCTTGCTAAGAAGCAAGAGGGAATGAAGAATGATGTTGCTCAGAAGAAGGAAATGAGAACCTGTTATCAATGTAATAAAGTTGGGCACATTGCATGGAACTGTCCAAAGGCAACCCAAACAAAACAGGGATTCTCTGAAAACTTGAAAGAAAAGTTGGTTGATAATGAACCACCAACTGAACAATTTAAGGTGTTCAAAAATTCAAAATTTGAGGTTGGTGAGAGTTCAACACGTTTTTACAAAAGAAGAGTGAATCTTAACAATCAAAAGTGGGTTGTTAAGAAATCAGAACTTAAATCTGGTGATGAGTTTGTTTCTTCAGAAGCAAAGGAGCCACTTTCTGGCGATGAATCTGACTCGTCAAAGTCAGAGGAGCCACAAGTTGACCTAAAAAGTGATAATTCCATTCCGACAATGGATGATGCAAATTTTCCACCATTGTCAAACGGAAACTTAAAGCAAAAAATTGGCAAAGTTGAGATTTCAAATCAATTCTTTTCTGAAAAGAAAGAATTTGATGTTGAAAAAGCCTTTAACCCTAAAGTTCTAAATATTTTTGGAAAAATGGTTGACGGGAAGGTCAAAGGGGTAAAGGAATTCTATGAAAAGAATAAGAAAGGAAAGAAATTGAGTGATGATGACTCAGAATCACCCAAGGACCGTCAGGCTTGGGTGAATCTCTTTAACTAAAAATCCTGACTTGCCGGAGCTCCCAAGTTGGTAATCGTGGAGCATGAATCGGCATCATTCTTGAAAAATATTTTCTAATAGTTTTTACAAGTGGCTGAAAGAACAAAATGATGAATTAAACCCCATGATGTGTGAAATCAACAAAACTAATTTTCCGGAAAAACCATTTTGATTAAAACAAACTTAAGTGTTTTGAAATCATAATGGCCATGATGTGTGAAATCAACAAAACTAATTTTCCGGAAAAACCATTTTGATTAAAACAAACTTAAGTGTTTTGAAATCATAATGGGAAAATAGTTTGTTGTCAGGAGGAGTTCTGATTGTTTATGCCAAGTGAATGGAGAATTGAAGCAATTCACATCAGTTTGTCATCTTACTTTGTATAGTTGATTGTTTACATTTTCAAATTTTCCCGAAAAATCAAAAATTGAAACATATTTTATTTTAGGGGGAGTAAAAAATTTAGAAAATTTGAAAATTTGAAAAAGCCAAAAACATGATAAAATCTAAAACCCAAAAACATCGAAAAATCAAAATGAGTTTTGTTGTGAAAAAGGAGGAAATGATAGTACATCAGTAGACAATCACAGTACGCTAAATAATTGGAAAGTTAAAATGTGATAAACGGTCTCACTGATGATATGCCAGTAGGTTCTTACACGCTTAGTAGATTGTTTTCGAGATATAAACCTAAATATCAAATACTTACTTATCTCGTGGGGAACATCTCTCGGATATATAGGTAACCCCTGAAATCTTGTTTGAAGGGCTTTCTATTTATGACATACTAGGTCTTTGTGCGTGATGATATTTGGGGTATTATACCAGGACTTCTGATTTTACGGGAGCAATAGCCTAGTCCTCGTATAATACTCTGCACTGTTTTAATCATAAAGCCCACCCTCAGCATAAAAAATGATGAAACAATGAAAAATGCTAATCATGTGCTGTTGAAAAGAAGATCCCCAAGGGGGACCCACCTAAAGTCGAGTCATCATCTCTCTGATTGAACGGAAGTTCTAGTCTGAGCTCTCATGGCCTCGCATTACCCCTTACAGATATCATTAGTGTACATTCACCTGTAAGACTAAATATAGGAGTCTGGATACGGGAGTATATTCTGAGGTGGCATACGCGAATAAGTTAAGTCTATTAAAACACTAATCTCGTATCTCGAATCAGTTGAACTTTGTGTGAAAATTTAAGTGGATCAGTATACTGACAATCTAAATGAACCGTTTAGAACTTAAAGTCTAAAAAAGGTCAACGGTGCTAGTGATTTGTCATAAACTGATATGATCCTCTTACACAAGCTCACAAAAAGATGTCTGTATATAGTTTATTTCCCAAAATCCAAAAAGATTTTCAGTGCGTTTTAGCATAAAATTTTGAAAATTCAAAAAGATTTTATTTTATCTTATTTTCGACAACTGATGTTGGAAAGCTGATTTTCAAAATTCCAAGTGCTGAACAGGGTTGGGAGAGTTTGTTTGAAATAAGAAATGATATTGAAATAATTAAATGGTTCATTAATTTGAAACCAAATTTGAGTGTTACAAATACAAGTGGTTAACCAGAGATCATAAATGAGAGATCATTTTGATTTGAGAAGGTTTCAAGTGGTTTCTAAATTTGTTAAATTTTAAAAAATTGTGAAATTTACTTTTGGGTAGAGTATGTGCAGATAAAAAACTTTGAAAGAGCTAAGTTTCGACTCCTAAGGATTATCCGCATAAGCGTATGCAGATTAGAGCCAGGTTTCCGATTCAAAGCTTGCAGATAGTGAATTCCAGACTACGATCCCAGTTTATCGAAAGGGGGAGTCTGAAGACATAAGAGCCAGATTCAGATCTTGGAATAGCGTTCGAGATAGAAGATGCTAATGCTGATGAGCTTAAGGAATCAAGAGATCTGAACAAGAGAATTTGAAGAGTCAGGTTGAGATTCTGGAAGAGTAAGAGAGAGATTGAAGGATGCTTACAGAGAAAGATACTTTGGAGAGAGCGAGAAGACTGATCAAGACAGAAGACTCGACACACTAAAGACTCGTCATCATCCAAGGGGGAGTTTGTTAGTGCATATGTCTGTTGACTTCGTCTTGTATCGAGTCTTGTAATAGAATAGATAGACCAGGACACGTTGTACGAGAAAAACGGGAAACAGGTCTGAACCATCCACTTCACATGAAGTGACCAGTTCGTGCGAACTGGACCAGATCGTGTGACTGGTTCGTGCGACCTGGGATCTCCTATAAATAGTGAGTCTTGGGTCTTCATTTGTAACATTCTGATTCCGGTAGCGAAGCTCTGCCGAAGTGTCGCCAGCTCGTGTAACTTTGTGAAATCAATACAAACGACATTTAATCTACTTCTAAGTGTAAATCTAGTTGCAATGAAGATCAAATCAATGAATTCCGCCTCTAATTGGGTCTAGAACTCTTCTGAACAACTCATTTTGATCGAATCCCGATCCTACAAACATAAGTCTAAATTTCAAGTCACTTTGATGAACACATTCATTACCAACAAGATAAAAGGTAAATCGTATAGATCACTAGCATCTTGAAATATAGTTAATAAGATTGACTCTCAACAACATAACATTCACATATGCCTAAAGTGATTTATACATTTCCATTGTTGTTAACTTGAAAACTATGTATTGGGATACTTTCCCAATATTGAAAGACAAATCATCCACGTAGTTCAAGCAACATTGATAGTGGTAGAAGCCTCTGCAAGTCCATCATTATTGTAAGTCTCCTATAACAAATTTGCAAAATTTATTAAAGTAATTTACAATAATTACATATATTTCTTTCGTATGTTATAGTCTTTGAAAAAATTACATGTGCATTTTCATGTTGATGATCTCAACATTAGATGGCATATTTTGATTTCTTTTATTTTGTCTCAATATACTCTCACTACTTTCCTCATGATTCTCTCATGATGTGGTTAGAGATTCGATGTCTCATTTATGACTTATTACATTAATCATGGTCACAACTCGCTCATTATGTTTATGCAAATCACTTCTTGCCCTTTCCATTAAATAAATTCTTTGTCAAATGGTAGAATATGAGTCTTCAAATATGCATATTACATTTTTTGTTTTGTATTTATCATTTATTATCTTTTGGTTAACTTGCTTATCAAAAATAAATAAACCTAAACGATCGTCCAACATTTAAGGTTAAAAGATGCAAACATATTTTGAATGGATACAATAATGATATCTAGACATCAAATCTCAAAGTATTATTAAACTTTCATCGTTCGATTGTAATAATCGCAATTATACCGTTTCATGTCATGTTTTGAGGTACTCCCTCAATAAAATTTCATGCACTCATAAGGACAAGTTTCTCGTTTCACCTAGAAACTGTATATTAACTTGAATAGTCACAAGGCGTCCAAAACAACAAAGTTGTTTGTAACTAACTACTCGCATGTAGTTGAACAACTAATTAGGTCCATAACAATATCGAGTTGTGTTATTTTTCACTAAATACTCTCTCCAAGATTATTATATGGTTTAAGACATGATACTTCTCATACAAGCATTGAACTGTTTATAAATTGCAAAAGGCATGTTTTATTCGTTCACAGCATTTCTCGCATTTGTAATTGTTTTAAATTTAAACTATACTACTATCTAGGACTTGCACTTTGCGGCGAGACCATTAAGCTAAACAAAATGTAAACATAAAAATGATGAATTACGCAAGCATGTTACGACACGTTAACTCGCAAAAATATGACCGAAAAAGTAAAATATATAAAAGAATATCTAAGATGGCTTAGGAACCGCGAGTTTCGATAAATTTGTAAAAGATGTAAAGTACACGGGACCAAAGTTGAAGGTATATGGTATCAAAGTAAAAGGTCAAGTGTGTTTAGGTTAAAAGTAGAAAATGTTTGTGACAAACATGTAAAAGATGATAATTATAGTGTTAAAGGTGTAAAAATGAAAACTATGGAGTTAAGTAAAAGATGAAAAGTATTGGGGTTTAAAGTGTAAAAGATAAAAAATAAAAGAAAGATGAACAGTAAAAAAGGTCAAAAAGTCAAAGAAAATGAATAGTGAATATGTAAGGGAGGAGAATATTTACTAATTAATATATAGTCAATTTATTTATGTTTTGATTACAAAATCAAGACCATAAATTCTAAAATATTTTTATTAAAATAAATAGTGAATATGTAGGGGGGGGGGGGAATATTTGGTAATTAATATATAGTTAATTTATTTATGTTTTGATTACAAAATCAAGACCATAAATTCTAAAATATTTTTATTAAATAAAACATCATCTAACACGCTTGTTAGAAAGATTAAACGATTACAAATCGTTTTAATAAAAATAGTTTACCATAGTCAAACCAATTCTATCCCGCTCTTTAGAGAATACAAATCGTTAAAATCGGTAGTTTTACGATAAACTAATTCTATTACGCTCATTAGAACTTAAATTTTCAACAAACATTCAAAATATTCGGTTTTTATAAAGTAAACCGTTTGCAACCTGCTCATTAGAAATTAAACGAATATAATTATCGTTATAAGCCATGTTGGTTTATATAAAATAAACTGATCTAACACGTACGTTAGAAATAATCGATTAGAATTATCTTCGTAAGGCCTTTTGGTTTATACAAAACATATTGTTTCTTACACTCTCATTAGAAATAAACGTTTGCCAAAATCGTTTTAAAGTTCTAACCTGGTTGTTAGAAATAAACGATTACAAAATTCGTCTTGAAGTTTATAAAATAAACTATTTCTAACATGCTCGTTAGAAAATAAATAAATACAAAATCATTTAATGTTTATTGAAATAAACTATATTTAACTAAATGTTTCAGATAAAACAAAACATTATAAACTTCGGTTTTAAAACCAACCATTTCTAACTCGGTCATTAGAAATTATAATTGTTTAGACCGAACCGTTTCAAGTTTATTATTTTCAAAATAATTGTTTCTAACCCGCTCGTTAGTAACTATTTTGTAATGATAATGTTTTCTAACACGCTCGTTAGAAAATATAGATGTTTTAAAATTTATGATTTTACAAAATTTATCATTTCTAACATGCTTGTTGGAAAATCTAAATGATATTAAACTTGTTATTTCGCAATAATAATAATTTCTAACACGCTCGTTAGAAAATATAGATGTTTTAAAAACTTATTGTTTATACAAAAATAGTCATGTCTAATAGGTTCATTAGAATATAAAGGTTTTATAAATTTGTTATTTTTATAGAATAACAAATTTCTAATATGCTTATTAGAAAGTATAATGTCTAACAACACATTTGTTAGAAAATAAGACTAAACGTTCACAAACGTTCTATATGAGTATACAAAATACAACTTTCTGATAGGTTCATTAGAAAATGTTAGTATTAAACCATTTTAAAATACATGTTAATTTGTATATAATTCGGTTCAACAAAACCAATCATAACTCATGAAACCCAAATATTGAATCAAACATTCATATAGTAACACGGTATTCAGATTGAAATTATGCTTCAATCCTAAAATTAATAAAACTCGTTTATACTACATAAACATTTCCTAAAAATATTTATAAGATTTTAATAAAAAAACCCAATTAATATTTTTGAACTTCCGTGAAGAAAAAAATCCTTTATAAGAAGGTTTTAAGATTGAACAAACAATCTTCATAAAAGTATGTTTTAAGATTGTAGGAAACTAGCAGGGGCGGCTATGAGGGTGTGCGGGGAGGACTTCCACACAGGGCTCGTGATTTCGAGGGGCATGTGTTTTTTTTAAACTGGTATATATATATATTTATATAGGACAAAGATCCGTTAGGAACTACCTCTTATTGCGAGAGCCGCGAGAACCAATATGAACACAACCAAAAATGCCTAAAAATAGCTAAAAATCACACAAAAATTTTGTTTTTTTTTTAATATTTTTTATAAAAAAATCGCTACTTTTAGTAGCAAAAAAAATTTTTTTTTTTTGGCTACTAAAAGTAGCGATTTTAACATTAAAAATATTAAAAAAAAATTTAGATTTTTTTTTTATTTTTTTAGGTTTTTTTGGGTTTAGTTTTTAGCATTTTAGTTTTTTTTTTTGGGGGGGGGGGGGAGGGGGTTAGGTTTTTTGGGGGTTTTAGTTTTTAGCATTTAGCTTGGGGGGTTAAGTTTTTTTAGGTTTTTTTTAGGGTTTTTTAGCTATTTTAGGTTGTGTTCACATTGGTTCTCGCGGTTCTCGCAATAAGGGTGGTTCTCGCATGAACCGTACCCTATATATATATATATATATATGTTCACAAATAGAAATCGAATCAAACAATATACATAAAATGATCTTTGGTGCAGTGGCGCGCGTGTTTTGGTTAGTTCTTTGAGCCCGGTGAGACCAGGGTTCGAGTCCCTTGGTTCACTTCTTTTTTATTGAGTTTCATTTAACAGTTTTCAATAATTGCACAACTGGTCCCTGCACTTAAAATTTCTAAACAATTACCAAATCAGTCCCTTCAATTAGGAAATTAGTTTAATCTAAAATTTATAACTAGGTTAGTTACTTCTTTTGTAATTATTAACGAGACTAACAAGTTTCATTCATAAAATTAATATTTTAAACCTGAAAACTAGTTACAGTAATTTCTAAATACGCGACATCTAAATAAATAAATAAAGTTCGTTTAGGATCCGGTTTTCAAAACAGATGGGTATCGGAGATCCGTTTTTGGCGGATGTTAAACATTGTTTATCGAATAATACGATTTTGTTATTTTCGTAAATGCCTTGTTTATCGTTAAGATATAAGGGCACATTTTTTTACCTTGAACAGGGTACATGAATTCTCAGAGACGCCACTGGAAACTAGATTTTCCCCGGTGCTTCGCAATGGGATTGTTGTTGTTTTTCCCCATGCAACACCGTAGAAGTTTGGACATTATGAGTTTGGCTTGTCAAAAAACATAAAAGTAAACATCAATACCATACTAGCAATGAGGTCGTTCACCCATAAGAGGGGACGGGGCGCCCCGTGATGGAGGTGCCATCACGCGTGGAATGCAAGGGAACACCGCCGCCACCCATATTGATCACGCGTGGAACATATAACGCATTGAGATTTTCACGCGTGAAGAACTTGGATGTTGATGCAATTCATTTTTTTTTTTTTGAATGATTTTGATAGTGTGTGGTGAGTGACGGTCACGTCCACTAAAAACCATCACTAGTGATGGAATAATGTTCGATGACATGGCTGAAATTGATTGGATGTTGTGAGTGATGAGTGAGTGGTAAGTGATGGGCGCCCCTACCCCTCTAAGCGGTTGAGTTCGTCATAGTACCGTGACGGTAACGTCGCTCACTATTGCCTGTGATAAAAAATAAATACCCAATCCGAATTTATTACAATTTTCATTCTTATAAACTATAAATAGTCATGTGAGTTTCGTTTAAAAACGGAGCTAATATCTGATGTAATAAGAAATAAAAACTTTTATTCTTACTATTGATTTTGTTCAAATAATTTTATTTATTCGTGTTTGTTAATAGTTGTTTTGTATATCTAATTAATGTTGTGTTCTTTAGTTTGAAAGCAATCAGATATCATTTCCAAATAATAAGTAAATAAAGCTGTTTTAATTGCTCTTGTTTCGTGTTATGAACAATCCGTTTAGTCACCACAATCACACCACCAACTATTCCAATTTATTTGAAACCATCCTCCACCGCTTCAGGAATCAGGGCGACAGGGCCCCCCACCATTTTAAATGTTGACAACATCCTCCTTTGTTTCGGGCCGACTACAGCTTCCGGCAATCGAGCTTAAAATTTTGCATATATTATAATGAGTTAATTACTATTTTCGTCCCTGTGTTTTATCAAAAATCACTATTTCAGTCCATTAGTTTAAAAATTGTGATTTCAGCTTTGGGTGAAATTACCAAATTGCCCCTATGGTTTAATTAAAAAAAACGCTGGTCACAGGTTTCGAACCTGTGCCCTTTGCTTTGAAATGTGTTTGTTAAACCAATAGGCCATGTATCAAGAATGTTAATGAATTCAAATTGTTTCCCTTATAACATAGCCTATCCATCATCATCTTCCCCAAATCTTTCATCTTTATCAATGGAGAAGCCACCATTAACCCTAAACCACTTCTGCCACACCACAACTACCTCCGCCACACCACAACCACCTCCGCCATACACCACCACCATCCTCGTCACTGTAACACCTCGAAAATTCACGTCCTATAATGTGTTGACACGTGTCATATGTTTGAACGAGTGAAAGAATGTTATAAAAGGATTAAAGTTGACAATCATGGAAAGTATGTGAAAATACGGGTTCTAAATGTCAACAGTGAATAAATATACTTTACATTAACCCTACATGATGCTCATACCTTCAAACGAATAAGTCATGGATCATACGAAGCTAAATATGAAAGAAAGTGAGAGATTACAAACTACAGGGGTTAAATGTGTCAACATGTTTAATTTATACCTCTGAGTGACCTTTTAGCAAACCCGAAGCTTTGTAACGGTTAATTATGCTCACTAGAATGCACGATATAAATTTCATAAAGTTTCGTTATCGTATGAGAAAGTTATGATCAAATTCGTATGCGAGGGGTTAAAAGCGTCTACGATGAAGTTTATGACTCTTCGGGTAACAATAAAGTTAACCGAGGACTAAACAAAGTGGGTAAATGTCTTGAAGCCCTTATAAGTCAAATTGGAGGGTTCAAAGTGCAAGAAATAAAGTCGAAGCAAAGTTTCCAAGAGCCAAGGACCAAAGCATAAAAATCAAAAAATTTCAGATTTGATCAGTAGGGGCGTCGCGCCACGCGAGGACCCTGGGGGGTCTACGCGTGCCGCGAGGGGCCTTCTGCTCCGAATTCTTTGGGTTCTTGTCTGCCAACTCCATTTTAACCGACTTAAAACGATTTTCCTCATCTTGCACGACCCCTAAACAACCCCTAGACACTTAGGGACATCTGGAAATGATCCAAGGCCATTGTTAGACTTGTGTGTCAACAATCCATGAGGTTTTGAACACTATAAAAGGCCACAAGGTTGCAACCATTTCTTCACACCTCATTTCTGCATTTCTGGAGCTTCTTGGAGCTTAAGAGCAGACCCAAGTCTTTCCTAATCGTGCATAGGACTTCAGTAAGTATGCTTAACCTTTCTTAGTTAAATTTTTGCTTAGTTTTAGCTTAAAAGTCAAACCGTCGTAATTAACGGTTGACTTAGCGATTAATCATTGATGGTTCAGTGATTAGTCGAATTGAAAGTATTTATAAGTTGGTAATTATGTGGGCATTAAACCCTTAAAAGGGCACCCTCTGATTCCCACTCTAACTAGGTCAAATGTCGGGTCAAACTTGTTATTAAAAAGTCAACAGAATGCTTAATTTCTAATTTATGCATAATTAGCAATGTAGAACCCATACAACCTGGTTGATCATTAATATAACTTGGTAATGAATGTAAGAACATGTCTAAACATGTTCAACCCGACAATTTTCAGTAGAGACCCGGTTCGGAACCGAAAGTCGCATAATTTGACTTATGCTTTGACTTTCAGTTCTGACCCGTTTAAGCATGTTTTAGAAATGCCTTAGAGCTTCCTTAGGACCAGGTTACATGCTAGTATAACCCTCTGTGATTATACACCTTGGTTCATTAGTTAACCAATTAATATGCATGGTTCTGTTAATTGCTCATATGTTGACCATTATGCCCTTTTCACCATAAAACGTGATTTTTAAAAATGTAAAAGAGTAGAAACCTTAGTTACTGAATTATAAACTTGCACCCAAAATTTGACATCAGTTTGAGGTGTAGATTGAGAGTTATGCTCATTAGCGTAATTAGAAAGCTTCTTTAGCGATTAAACGGCATAATTAGCGTATGGCCTATTTAAGCCTACTTTTTGATATCAAATTTATTACCCACTGATGTAATATATTATTTTGGGATTTTTGAAGATTTTTAATTAATTTTAAGCTGAGCATAACTTAGAGTCATAGGCTTAATCCGGTAATTGTCGGTTTTGCCCTTACGGGCTATAAAATGAGTTTTACATATCTTTTTGACCCCAAACCTTTTGCTACTGATTACATATGATAAATGAATTATTTTAAGCCTTCTGGAATAATAAGAATATTAGTTTTCCATATAGAACCCGGAAACGGCTTCTAATCGCCTTATTAAGCGTTTTTAACGCATAGTATGTACTAAAACTATTTTAAACATACAAAGGTTGATACCTACTGATATGTTAGGTAAATTATAATATTTTAACAGTAAGCAAAGGTTGTTTAACTCGGACTTCAGTTTTGAGCCTTTCGGCTTATGTGAAATTACCAAAATGCCCCTACGGTGCATAGTTTGGTTATAATTGATAAATTTCACATAGATACTTTACCCTACTGTTATAATTTATTAAATTGAGTATTTTTGCTGATTACATCAGACCTGTAACTCAGGTTAATACTTAAACTCTTTTATAACCTTGTAAATGACCAGACTACCCCTGCGGGGCATAGTTTGGGTTTAAATTCGTTTCGGGCATAATAAAAGACATCTTACTGATGTCACAACATATTTGAGTCATATTAACTTAGGAAACCTGTATATGGCTCTTACGCTTACCCGTTACGCTTATTACGTGTTTGGTTCGGTTTATGTAACTAGTTTACATAAATTAGCCGAAACGGGTCAAACCTTATCGGTTTTATCTCAAAATCCAGAATGTATATGAAATACCCATATTAAGCAAGTCTTCAAACTTGTCGGGTCTAAATCACATTCTATTCCGGTCTTCGCTTAATCGTGCGTACGAACCGTATCTTTAAAACTAACCGGTCTAAGCTTAAGCTTAACTAAAGACCCGTTAGGATTCTAATAGGTTATTATAAACCTTCGTTCCAGAATAGGAGGACCAGTAAAAGCTACTTGCATTTGCTGTTTGTGAATTATACTTGCAAAGGTAAATACTTTTAACTTATTTTCCCTATACGGGCTTGGGGTACGGTATATAAAATACCGCTTGGTCGGGCATTAAATCTTCCATCGTATAGTGGTTAATTGATATTTGATCGGCCCGTTTAAATTGTTTTGTTTACTTAAAGCCTTTGGGAGGTTAATGACCATGTCCCGGATATCCTTGGCATCATTTTACGAAATGGCCACGACTTAAGCGCGGGTTGTAGGCGTACACTCGTCAGTGCATAAATAAATAATGTGGTGTGTCTATTGATCTTTAACCCGGCACGATCCGGGCTACTGAACGCATAAGGAACATGTAATTCTTTTACAAGTTTATATATTTAAATAATTATCCCAAGTTATAAAATGTTTGTGCCATGTGCATCCAAATCAATTTTTAATCATTTTTAAAATGAGTCAGTTGATTGTATTTACCAGTGTAAACTGACGTATTTTCCCAAAAAGATTAAGTGCAGGTACTACTCGTAATTGGCTGGATATCTCCTTAGCATCAAAAGAGTCTCGCAAGCTTAAGATGCCTAAAGTCTGTTGAACTACTGTTTCCTATTTATTTTGATCCTTCTGTGGATAAACTTTCAACTGTTTGTGATACATGATATTACAATTAAATTTGGTTGAAATATATCTTTCATTTGCTTCCGCTGTGCATATTAAATATTGTGTTGTTTGACTGTAATGTTGTCAACCATGTCACGATACTCCCCCACCGGGCCCACCGGCGACACGTGGAATCCGGGGTGTGACATTAATGGTAGCTTCTGCCATTGATAAAGATGAAAGGTTTGGGGAAGATGATGAATACGCTATGTTATAAGAAAAACAATTTAAATTCATTCACAATCTTGATACATGGCCTATTGGTTTAACAATCACATTTCAAAGCAAAGGTCATAGGTTCGAAAGCTTTGACAAGCGTTTTTTTTTAATTAAACCATAGGGGCAATTTGGTAATTTCACCCAAAGTTAACAGAATAAATGGATGGAGTTAAGTTGGTGGACAGACATGGTTACGAAAGTGAAACCACAGGGACTGAAATCGCAATTCTTACACTAATGGACTGAAATAGTGATTTTTGACAAACCACGGGGACGAAAACAGTAATTAACTCTATTATAATAGAACTTCTTTTCTCTTTCCACGGTGTTTTAGAAGAATCTATCCTTCCAACCACTGAGGGGCTGTTTGGTAGCCTCTGAATGGTCATTAAGAGGCTACCTCTTAATGGAACAATTAAGAATTTTACCAATGAGAATGTAGAAGAATGTGACATGTGATGATTTACCATTCAGAGGTTACCTCTTAACCATTCAGACTTGAGGTTACCTCTTATTCATTTAGAGGTTTTAAACCATTAAGAGGTAGCATCTGAATGGTCATTAAGAGGCTACCAAACAGCCCCTGAATCTGTGAATCATATTAATTTCAATCCTATTCAAGCTAAAGCAAAGCAAAGAGTAAAAAGGTTTTAGGCACATTGATGTCTATTTCAACTAATACCATTTTTCGGTTTCCTAACTCTTATTTTAAAAGTGATTGTATGAAAACTTTTCTTTATCACATCCATAGCTATGCTAAGGAATATAATTTAGTTACATGTATGTTAATCCATTTCCTTTTGTTGCAATACACCAACACACCACCGCCACTGCCACCGGCAAAGTCACCACAACACAACCATCTTGATGGAAACGCCATCATCTGCCCCATTGTTCTTCCAGCCATGTGACTGCCGCTTCGATCTCCTCACCCCCTTATTTATCGTTTGGGGTGTTCAATAATCGTTGATTCGATATTCATTAACCATCATCGATTTATGGTTTCCATAGTAAATCTATGATGATAATGCACGATGGTGGTACAGGTTGGTGGTTGGTGGTTGATGTTTTTCCACCATGGGAATCAAATCCGAAGTCCTTTAGATGTAGTGGATAGAAAGTGGAAGAATGACGGTGAGAACGTCTGTGTCAATGACTTCCGGGTGATGCCACGAAACCAGAATGGAAAAAAGGAAAGTGTATAAAAGAAACAAAATCTTGTGGCTAATATGAAAGACATAAACTTGTGGTCAACATATCAAATACCCAAAACATCACTGGCGCAAACCAGTGATGCTATTTGATATATATAATAATGCGTTCACTTTTATTAAGTAATAATCAAAATATACAATAACGAGACTTTTGTTATTCGTAGGAAATATGATAGTACAATCTGGTTACAAAGCTACATGAAAAAATATATAAATACAATAGTTTATACAGCAAACGTGATTCAAACGCGTCTTTGGTGGGTACATCAAACGGCATTCATCTAGTGTTTATAACTCTAGCATTCATCTGTCATGTTTTCAACCACGTTTCTTGACTGCACCAATTAGCATACTAAAATATTAATAATTTTGATTGAAGATCGTATTTCACACAGGGTTTTTAAACAGATTATTTTCCTCTTCTAAGACGAACGCATTTGTCTCCCACGGTACAACAATCGGAACAATATGTTTACTGCCGGAGATGGCTCTTGCACCCTAGATAGCATCGGGTATATTGGTATTCTAATTTATGTGAAAAAATATAAAGAGGAAGTTGGTGATGATGGAAGAATTAGAAAATACTCATCTCTAAATTCTACAAAACTTTAAACACAAATAAATTTCTCTAATATCTCTTTTTCATTTTTTTCTCTATTTTCTCTCTTGTATCCAACAATGAATCGTAAAGTTCTTTTTATGAACTCCATATTTAATTTCTATTATTTAAAAATAATTATAACAATAAAAACCTTCATTATAAGTCAAATAAAGGATTAATTTAATTCATGACATGTTAATGTCATATTCTTGAATAGAGATTAAAAGTCTCGTAAAATAATCAATTTATGACAAAGATGAATTTATATAAGAGTCAACAAAGTTTAGAAATATTCACTTCAACCACTCAACTTCGAGTATCGATATCTCATTCATCTCAACTCCGATTTGAACACGATCTGGTTTGTTTGGGAAACTCTCACATCGTAGAACACAGACCCATAAATAATTATCTATACAACTCATATATAAATACAACTAGGTTTTTACCCGGGATTGCTTCCCGGGCTCGGGAAAGTTATTTAGATTAATTAATTACCATTGGTTATTAATACGACCGCATTACATCAACCATCTTATACTGTTATTAATACGACCAAAAGTCAATCAGATGTTGACCAAAAGTAAAACGGAGTATATTGTTTTTAGTTCACAACTCCACATTGTTTCCGTTAGACATGGAGCTAATAATTTACATGTACATATATAGTTTTAGAATCACAACTTCAAAACTAAACAAACAAGTCTAGTATCAGTTTCGAAAAGCAAACAACTACAACCCGAAAATTTAGTTCAATGTATGCTTCTGCATTTGCCTTCTTCAAACCACAAACATTCATCCGAACATAAAAAACTTTTTACCTTTCACAAAGTTAAGTGTAAATGCTTGACCTGAAACCATGCCTTTATCTCTCACAAACTTTCTCATTCCTTGCAGATAATATCTTGGTTGACCTCGAGATGAACCTATAGCAGCTTGAATATTCCAAACATCACCTGCCACGTCCACAATCTTCAAACCCATCTTACGATTCAGTCCAAGATCTTCAGCTTGTTTTTTTAAAAAGGTGTTATAACAAACAACGAACAATTCAATAAACAAAGAATTAACACATCTTTAAAATCTGACTAAAGTATTATATATTAGTAAACTCATCATCACAAACTTACAAAATGACCGTCCGCACGGAAAGAAAGAGGTACGATCTGATCATCTTCATTCCCAACAACCATACCACTATTATTGACATCAACGACGTCCTGTACAGCTTCACTATCTGATCTCAACACAATCTCTTCTATCACCTTTTGTTTAACAACAGCACAAACCTCAGGTGGAAGCACTAAATCACAGGTAGCACAATTGAAAACCGTGATATGAAAAGTCTGAAGATCTATCATCTCAAAGACAATGAGATGATCAGCAGTTAATGACAAGTCATTCTTTATCTCCTTCCATCCGGTAATTATGTAAAGTTCATTGTTGATATCTTCCACCCCTACAGACCAGTTCTTGTTTTCAGATCCTTTAATAACGACCGGATATGAAGGAATAGTGTTTAACATCTTGTGATGAACAAAAGAACGATTAATACTCTACAATCAGAATAAAACATATTATATAGTACATTAGTAAAAATATATCATAAAATTAAGTAAAAAAATAAAACACAACAAATAAACAATTGTATCTCCAATAAAATTACATGATGAATAATATTCGAAGTTACATACCACAAAATCTTCGTTACCAGATGATTTGTAGTAAAACTCTTCACAAGGAGAAAGAGCAATGTCTTGATAAAAATACAATATTCTGAAACTTTGTAAAGCTTCTTCATAATGAAATATCAACCATGAATCTGAAGGTATTTTCAAACTGTCTACCAATTGACACCAACCATTATAAAAATAATATCTGCCATTGCTTAGGGGATAGATCTTGACTTTAAAAACATTTCCAGTTGTGGTTCGGATATTTGTATTTCCAATTGGATAATTAAACTGTTGAATCCAATTTTGATACTGTTTTGGAAAAATCTAAGCATAAATAAAAGAAACACTTTTATTGCTAATTATCATACCAAAAAATTAAAATTAAGTGTTAAACTAAGATAGGATAAAACTACTAACCAAACATTTCCTTTTACTGCTTTGAAGGTAACACGGAAATCCATAAATCATTCTCACATAAAACTGTAACAGTATCAATCATATATAATCAAAATCAATAACATTAAGAAACAAATGAATACAATGCATTAAGGTATGCAATACATCTAAATAAAAGATGATAAAACTAATATATATCAAAATAACAATAGACAACATCAAAAAGGTGAGAATACATGTAATTTCTTATCATATCGAAATATATATATATATATATATATATATATATATATATATATATATATATATATATATATTTACATCAAATCATATAATTAAAACTTAAAACCTACTTTTCCAATTAAGTATCACAAATATACAAGAACGATCAACAGCTGTATAAATTGTATAGAAAAACAGGATAGTGACTTGTGTCTATTCAAAAGAAAAACTTAAAAACAGTATACCAAGTACTAATCAAAATAAATTCAACTTTTTTAAATACACATGAGAATACATCAGATGGTATATCATAAATCAGAATAAGATAAATACATGAGCAAAGTGAAATCCAATAAAATCAACAATAGATAACACAAATGGTAGATACAGGAAATGCAGATCACTTTTTTTAGAAACATATATGTCTATCATAACATGCATAATAACTACATATTAATCGGATATTCAAAAAAAATAGGACTATCAAAAATTGTTCAAGTATAAGCCGCAACAATAAACGCAATCATAACCAACAATGGATTGAAAAAAAAAACAGGGACATACATGAATACACTACCGTCGACTACAACTTCTTCAATTAAATAGCAAGAACCATAATCGCCCAAAGAATTCATAACTAAAAGAATAAACATAAAAAATACAAAACAAATCAGATTATTTAACAATACCTTTATTATTATAAAAGATGATATTGATGAAGATCGGAAGAAATCGAAGAAGATGACAGATTTTGTTGGAGAAAGTGTAGAAAGAAACGTGGAGAGAGAAATGAACCGAGATTTTCTGAGGATCTTTAAAATGTTAGAAGTTTAAAAATATCCCATGTAACCGGGTCGGATAATCACATTTTTTCGTCAACATCTGTTTGACTTTTGGTCAACCGCTGTTTGAGTTTTGGTCAATGATGTATTGCAAAATACACACTTATATCGTGTATAGTTTGTACGTTCTTTCGTTACTTTTAGTTTAGTTTTGCTTTGAATTACGTACTATTGATGAAAGTTCGTTTCTCCAGGTCTTTGTATGTTAAATGGATGGAAAATGGAGTGAAAACGAGCCAAAGATGTGAAACATCAAGTCCCGGAATCATGGAAACAAGTGTTAGAATTATTTCAGAGATTTTTGGGATTTAGGCTGAGATTTCAAGTAAACATTCTGTGAAAAAAAAGTCACTAGCGTAGCGCTAGAGTGGAAGCAAGTCAGTCGCGCTACGCGACTGAGGTAGATTTGACTTTGCTGACTTTCTAAGCACTAGCGTAGCGCGAGCAATAAGGGAAGACCAGTCGCGCTACGCTACTGGTATGAATGACGCGTCTGATTTGTTGGCCGATTAGGGTTTAGTATAAAAAGCCAAGAAATCTAATCTAAACCCTAACTTACGAATTGAAGAAGAATTGAGGCAACTTTAGAGTACTTTTGGCGAGCAATTGGAGATCTTGAAGCACCAGAATCATTGGTACGAGCCGAGAGTGAAGATCGAAGATTTAACCGGGTTTCCTAATCCCTTATTTAGTCGATTCTTTGCTTAGAACTTGTTACAATGAATTCTCTATTTGATAACTTTGATTTGTTTTCGTTAATTAGTATGCTAGGCTAAACTGCTTTAACTACCTAGACAAGATGATAGTTTGACTTAAAGTTTGGATTTTTAATGGTTTATTATCGTTTGTGTATGGATTGATTTTTGAAAGTAACGTGTTCTAGAAATTCTGATTTGGTGCACATGCATACTTGACGATTATTTTAATACTGTTTATCGCTTCGCTTGAATCTTGGTGACGGTCTTTATCACAGAATAGAATCAGGCTAGGGTTTTAGGTTTTGGTGAGTGTCTATATCACATAATAAACCTTTGATCCTTTAAGGTGAAAAGTGCACAATTAACCTTAGAAGTAATATTTGGTAGTTTAATAAAATCAAGTGTTCTGCTTAACTTGTCGCTGAGAGGCTCGAGTTAGTTATTAGGTCGCAGTGTAATATATATCTAAGATAGGTTTTGAGAGAAGTCGATCTTATTTCCCTAATTGCATTTGTGTCTAGTGAACCAAGTTAGAACCTAGAATTGCCGTAGATTATCGCGCTGAGAGGTAGATAGTCATATTAGGGCACTTTTAGAATCGTTAGAGGACTGAGAGGAAGTCTAACAGTCGGTAATCACAACAGCCTTGTAGGGTTTCCTAGGTTTCTTCCTGAGAAGGGTCGGGAAGTCTTAGCATTGAAATACCTTAAGGTTTAGTATCTTACGATCCCGGCTCCATACAACTTTAATACCATTAGAAATCCATTCCCATTCAAACTGGATTCGAGTCTAGGTAGTCGTTAATCTCATCTGAATACAAACCTCAGGTTCCGTTCGTGACTTAGTTCTAATTTCATTATTTTAGTAGTTAATATAGATTTCCATAGTTTTCAGTAACCCCCCCCCCCCCAAAACAATCAAACAAGTTTAAGTCGCGTCAGTCAGTGTCTATTAGAGTCTAGTTTACGTAGTACATAAAGTCTTTGGGTTCGATACTCGGACTTGCTAGGTTATACTACATTGATCGGTACACTTGCCGATTGTGTGGTTTAGGTTTAGAGGTCTTAGTTATAAATTTAAAGCTTTTCGTGTCTAGTTTAGAGAGTCTAATTTAGTTGATATTTTATAGTTTGTTTAGCACACATCAAGTTTTTGGCGCCGTTGCCGGGGACTCTTGGCAATTGCGTTTATTAGCTTTGATAGACCTAATTGATATATACGTGCTACGTGTTTTCTTTGTTTTGTTGAGTCTTTGTCTTCTCTTGTGTCTAGGTAGTATCTAGGGTTTAGCCAAGAAACATATTGTCTAACATAAACAAATCAAGTTCAAAACAAGAATTCATGGAAAAAGATTGAAAACACGAAATTAAAGAAAACCGGGAGATAAAACCCGAACAATCTTCACTCCCACGCTTCCTAGCTTCAACCGTATGATTCCCGCAAGCAAAAGATCTTCGTAATGCTTGAAAACAGCTCCAGACGTCGCCTAGGGTTATGTTGGTTCGTCCTCTCCCACGTCTTTTGTTTTTGTCTTGTGTCTCGGTAACTAGTGTTTGCTTTTCTTGTGTTCAGGTTTTTGCTAGCAGTGGATGCCACATCTGCGCTCGCACGGACCGCCACCACCAGTCAAGCAATCGTCATCTCAATTGGGTGAAGGCCCACAGGTTACTTCTACTTCTTCATCTCGTCTTCCCCATTTCGATTCCACCCCGTTAACCACCCCTCCGCCCACACCACCACCTTCGCCTAACCATTCACCTAAGGTTACCCCACCCAATAGTCCTACTTCTAGTACTTCTAGTAACCTAGAAAACTTAGAATACATGGCTAACCCTAGGCAAACCGTCCATCAGCAGGCCACTCAGAATTTCACCGGCCTAGCTTCACCCATCACTGTCCCACCCATAGTTAATGAAAATTCATGGCAAATCCCATCGTATGCCATGCAGGCCATCACTAATAGTATCCAATTCCATGGCCGAGACGATGAGGATGCCCCGGCCCACATTAACCGTTTCTCTAGGATGTTAGCTACTTTTAGCCTTAGCGGTGCACCCAACGATGCTACATACCTACAGCTTTTCCCATTTTCTTTAGCCGGCCGTGCGGCTACTTGGTTGGACTCACAACCGACCGGTACTTTTACCACCTGGGCGGGGCTTCGTCAAGCCTTTCTGAACAAGTATTTCCCGCCCGCTAAGGCTTCACGGCTTAGAGACGAGATTCACTCCTTCCGCATGGGGCCCAACGAGCCTTACTACCTTGCTTGGGAAAGGTTCCAAAACCTTTGTGCTCGTTGCTCCCAACACGGTCTTTCCGATTGGGCCTTATGTGAGAAGTTCTACAATGGACTCACCCAAGAAACTAGGGATAGGTTTGATACGAATGCGGGGGGGGGGGGGGGGCATATGATGGGTATACTTACAGTTCCTGAGTGTCTAGAGCGTTTTGAGGCATTTGCTCAGTCTCAATCCCAATCAAGATCCGAACAGAGGTATCAAAGTGGTAATTCTAATACCACTACTAGTGCACCCGCCCATGGGGTGAACCATGTCACTATGGACCCTAGTTTGGCCTCTGTTTTGGAAAATATGGATAGGCAACTTAAGGAGATTAGAGCTAAGATTGATAAGTGTGAGTTGTGTCGAGGTGGTCATGACACGAGTGCGTGCCCTTTACTAGTTGGTGAGGAGAAGTGTGATTACTTAGGAGGAGGGTTCGGTAGAGGTCAACCTAGCAGTTTTGGGGGTAATAATAATGTAGGTTCGGGTTGGCGGTCTAATAATAATAATAATAATTTTAATAATAATAGCAATTTTCGCTCAAGTGGACCTCCTAGTTTGCAAATAGCTCAAAATCCAAATAGGGGTCTAGGTTCACTTTTTAATGGAAGTTCGAATGGGCAGGTTCAGAATGGGGGGTCGAGTAGCCAAGGTCAAATAGGTCAAAGTTCAAGTTTCGATGTAGGGGGTAGCATGGAAAGAATGGAGGCTATGATGAGCCAGCTAGTTGCTAGAGATCAAAGTACCCAACAGAAACTTAGTGAACATGATCTCATGCTTAGGAATCACCAAGCTGCGGTCCAGGACCTTGCTAGGGTTGTAGGTGATATTGCTAAGAAGTTAGAGGAGAGATTACCCGGTAAATTTGCGGGTAACACCCAACAAAACCCTAATGCCCAAGTAAATGCCATTACTACTCGTAGTGGTAAGACCGTAGGAGACCCGAGAGTTGTGGAGGAAAGAGAGGTTGATGAGGATGGTGATGTGATAGATGAAGTGATAGAGATGGAGGCTCCCGGCAAAGTGCAAAAGAGGCTAGGCCCAACAAGTACCGCACAGCCCGGTGAGTCTCAAGTTGAGAAGAAAGCTGAGAAACCTCCCGTAGTTGTTAAGCCTTCACCTTATGTGAACCATGCATATGCTCTGTTTCCTTCGCGTCTTAAGAATCAGAAATATTCAAAGGAATACGGGCAGTTCTTAGATATCTTCAAGCAATTGAAGATCAATCTTCCGTTTATAGAGGCTCTCCAGTCCATGCCTAAGTATGCTAAATTTTTGAAGGACCTTTTTAGGAATAAGGAGAAGTTAGGTGAGTTGTCGAATGTCCCATTGCATGGGGGTTGTTCGGCCATTGTTTCAAATAAGCTTCCCGAAAAGCTTACTGATCCGGGTATTTTCACTATTCCGTGTCTATTCGGTAGTAATACCAACACTCGAGCGTTAGCCGACTTAGGAGCTAGTATCAATTTGATGCCCTTTTCTCTTTATGAGAAGCTAGACCTAGGAGAGCTTGCACCTACCCGAATGACACTATCTTTAGCCGATCGGTCCGTTAAGTACCCGAGGGGAATAGTTGAGAATTTGCTTGTGAAGGTAGATAAGTTTGTTTTTCCGGCTGATTTCGTTATTCTAGACATGGAAGCCGATGAAAACATACCGCTAATTTTAGGTCGTCCATTTTTGAACACCGCTAAAGCTTTAATAGATGTCTCTTTAGGCACTATCACACTTAGAGCAGGCGAGGAAGCGGTAGTGTTTAACGTTATGAATTCGAGAGGTTCGAGTGGTAAAGTGGAAGCAATCTCGGTAGTGGGAGAGTGTGAGAATGAAGAGAAAGAGGTGAGTGATGCGAGTTTAGAGAAGGTGCTAGGATTTAAGTGTGGGGAGCCACCGGATAGGAAATTAGAGGAATTAGAGGAGAGAGTGGTATGTTTAGAATCTAAGATAGAGACACTGAGGAATTAGAGGAAATTAGAGCAAAGCTCAGTGTGGGGATAGAGCTCGATTTGGAGAATTTAGATTCAAAACGCTAGATGAGGAGTTGAGAGATTGTGGGAGAGATAAGAGTGCTTGGGGTGATTTGGGCAATATTAGGTATACTGGTGCTGAGGCCCGTGATTTTGTTTGTGGAGGTGAGCTGCATCTCCATGATCCTCCGTAAGTTTGTGAAAAGTTGATATTCGTTTGTAGAGTTTGTATTTTTTGAAGTCTTTTATTTTGTACTATGAGTCTAAAGTAGTAGTTTTTGAGTCTTTTCGTTTTTAGAGTCGGTACTGCGTTGGGTTCTGTTTTGCTTTGATTATGCAGGTTTGGATTGTACCACCCGTACCCAATTGCCATTCGGGTGATTCTGGACTTGCTATTTTGATAAACTCAAGCAGGCTAGGCAACGATCGCGAATGAAATGCTATACGATCGTTCGGGGGATTCAAGATTCGTACGGCTGGCACTGACTTTTGTCCTAACCAGCTAAGTCGTTTCCCTTTTGTTGTTGTTGTATATTTTATTTATTTTCGTTCGCAGTTTCTTTTCATAGGTAGTGTTGTGTCGTATTTTCGTTCTTGCATTAGGGACAATGCAATCTCTAAGTGTGGGGATGGGATACTTGTAAATATTTGAGTCATAAATATGAAAAACACAAAAAAATTAAAAAATTTGAAAAATCAAAAAAAAATTGAAAAATTAGAAAATGTCTTTCGAATAAAAAGAAGTTTGCAAATTAAAGCGGAAAATGATAGAAAAGGTGATTTGTTGCTTGGGTTGAATAATAATAATATGAGATGATAATAAATCGAGCTTGCGTCTAGTTAGGGATATGTGGATAGGCCCGGGTTTGGTTTTAAGTCCCTTTGATCTAAAATACCTTAAATTGTCGGTCCGCTAGTGGGTTCTCGCCTGGGAAATATGGGAAATCAAAACTGCCGATAATAGTATAAGGGGCACCGTTATAAGTTAAAACTGTTAGAGTTTGTGATCATGCGAAAGAAAAAAAATAAAAAATAAAATAAAAGTGAGCTAGAAACTAAATGAAAGTAACATAGGCCTACGTATTCCGAGTTGGGGATAGCGACTCTACAGCCGGTTTGCCTCTGGGATGTGTGAAATCGATTTGCCGAATAAAAGTACCGAAACCTATGTAATCTGTGATTGGGGATAGCGACTCTACAGTCGGAATACCGCTGGGTTAAGGGAAAGCATCGTCTAGTCTCACGAATGCGGAAAAGAAAAAAAAAACAAGCAAAAGAAAAGAGAAAAAAAAAATGGAAAAAGGAAAAAAGATAAAAATGATTGTTTACTCTCTTGGTTTTGATATAAAACGGTTAGGAATTGATCCATTGATCGTTCTTTAGTCCTATAAGCTTGAGGTGGGAGTAGATGGATCGTAGATTCTAGTGTGAGACCCTAGGTGGATTGACCGCACCTAAATTAAATTCACATGATAAGGGCTTAGGATTAGATTCGGGTTTAAGAGGATCAGTATATTCGCAATCGCAGCTAACGCAAGCTTTGGTTTTAATAAGATATAAATAATTTTTAATCCAAGTGATGATTTATCTCTGATTCCGTTGCACAATTCTTTTTCGGGGACGAAAAAAGAGTAAGTGTGGGGATATTTGATGTATTGCAAAATACACACTTATATCGTGTATAGTTTGTACGTTCTTTCGTTACTTTTAGTTTAGTTTTGCTTTGAATTACGTACTATTGATGAAAGTTCGTTTCTCCAGGTCTTTGTATGTTAAATGGCTGGAAAATGGAGTGAAAACGAGCCAAAGATGTGAAACATCAAGTCCCGGAATCATGGAAACAAGTGTTAGAATTATTTCAGAGATTTTTGGGATTTAGGCTGAGATTTCAAGTAAACATTCTGTGAAAAAAAGTCACTAGCGTAGCGCTAGAGTGGAAGCAAGTCAGTCGCGCTACGCGACTGAGGTAGATTTGACTTTGCTGACTTTCTAAGCACTAGCGTAGCGCGAGCAATAAGGGAAGACCAGTCGCGCTACGCTACTGGTATGAATGACGCGTCTGATTTGTTGGCCGATTAGGGTTTAGTATAAAAAGCCAAGAAATCTAATCTAAACCCTAACTTACGAATTGAAGAAGAATTGAGGCAACTTTAGAGTACTTTTGGCGAGCAATTGGAGATCTTGAAGCACCAGAATCATTGGTACGAGCCGAGAGTGAAGATCGAAGATTTAACCGGGTTTCCTAATCCCTTATTTAGTCGATTCTTTGCTTAGAACTTGTTACAATGAATTCTCTATTTGATAACTTTGATTTGTTTTCATTAATTAGTATGCTAGGCTAAACTGCTTTAACTACCTAGACAAGATGATAGTTTGACTTAAAGTTTGGATTTTTAATGGTTTATTATCGTTTGTGTATGGATTGATTTTTGAAAGTAACGTGTTCTAGAAATTCTGATTTGGTGCACATGCATACTTGACGATTATTTTAATACTGTTTATCGCTTCGCTTGAATCTTGGTGACGGTCTTTATCACAGAATAGAATCAGGCTAGGGTTTTAGGTTTTGGTGAGTGTCTATATCACATAATAAACCTTTGATCCTTTAAGGTGAAAAGTGCACAATTAACCTTAGAAGTAATATTTGGTAGTTTAATAAAATCAAGTGTTCTGCTTAACTTGTCGCTGAGAGGCTCGAGTTAGTTATTAGGTCGCAGTGTAATATATATCTAAGATAGGTTTTGAGAGAAGTCGATCTTATTTCCCTAATTGCATTTGTGTCTAGTGAACCAAGTTAGAACCTAGAATTGCCGTAGATTATCGCGCTGAGAGGTAGATAGTCATATTAGGGCACTTTTAGAATCGTTAGAGGACTGAGAGGAAGTCTAACAGTCGGTAATCACAACAGCCTTATAGGGTTTCCTAGGTTTCTTCCTGAGAAGGGTCGGGAAGTCTTAGCATTGAAATACCTTAAGGTTTAGTATCTTACGATCCCGGCTCCATACAACTTTAATACCATTAGAAATCCATTCCCATTCAAACTGGATTCGAGTCTAGGTAGTCGTTAATCTCATCTGAATACAAACCTCAGGTTCCGTTCGTGACTTAGTTCTAATTTCATTATTTTAGTAGTTAATATAGATTTCCATAGTTTTCAGTAACCCCCCCTCCCCCAAAACAATCAAACAAGTTTAAGTCGCGTCAGTCAGTGTCTATTAGAGTCTAGTTTACGTAGTACATAGAGTCTTTGGGTTCGATACTCGGACTTGCTAGGTTATACTACATTGATCGGTACACTTGCCGATTGTGTGGTTTAGGTTTAGAGGTCTTAGTTATAAATTTAAAGCTTTTCGTGTCTAGTTTAGAGAGTCTAATTTAGTTGATATTTTATAGTTTGTTTAGCACACATCAGTCAACATCTCATTTAGTATTCAACAGAAATTTGGATAAGTCAATCAGTGGTTTGAAAATCTGTTTGACTTTTAGTCAACAGATGCATGGAAACCCATGTTAGATTGAACAGTGTTTTGAACAGATATTTAAACATCTGTTTAGACCTAAACAGATGTTGGGGCTTAAACAAATGTTTGGCGTTCTATATCAGTTGTTTGGACTTAAACAGATGTTTGGGATTTAAACAGATGTTTGGCCATAAACAGAATTTGCCAATAAAGATATGTTTGGCCTTAAACAAATGTTTGAAGTTAAACAGATGTTTGCTCATAAAGAGATATTTGGCCACAAACCAAACATCTGCTTGAGGTCAACATCTGTTTCACTATTCGCCAACATCTGTTCGACTTTTGGTCAACATCTGTTAAAATATAAACACTGTTAACATAAATTACAAATAATTAGCTAATAGACGGCACACAATTAGCAACTTAAATCATCAAGACCCTTAACAATTTGACCATATGATTTAATCATGTGTTTTATATTAGATGGGTCAACTGAAAAAGAAAATTCACTAAAAGGATAACAAATTAAACAGCTCAAAAAAAGCTCAAAGAGTATTTTTACTATAAAACAGGATTAACAAACAATGCCAATAGTGAAGTCAACCATGTTTCTTTCACCTTTGACTTTCAAAGTCAATTCAGTTACTTACCAAATTCACAAATACATAAAATTTCTTATATAACCGCAAACATTACCACACCTAGTAATCTTAACTCTGCTATAAACTGTAAAACACAAACCCAAATATCACATTTCCATTGTGAATCTTTATTGCCTCATCAAAAATTCCCTGACTTGCCCTTTGAATTGTAATTCAAAGTCCAACGAATCTGTATTAGGATCTCCTGATTTGTAGCTTTTTTGGCATAGCTGGAACCACTGCTTCAGGGTAAACAGGCTTTTGGGGAACATTAGGATCTTTCTTTCTTAATTCTTCCAGCTTTTTGTAAGAGAAAAACACTTTATCCTCTTTCCACCTTGACACTTGGTTCTTTGACCCAAAATTAGCTGTTATTAACTCTTCTTTCATTCTCTTCAGCTGCAGAGACCTATCTGGTACATTTTTCTTAAAATTTTCCCAGATAGGAGGAGTCTGCTTCACCTTCTTTTTTATCATATCTTGAATTCTGGCTGTTTCACTTTCTAGCTCACTGATGGTCCATTCTTTGTACTTGTACTTTTCTCCCTTGTATGTTTTGTAAGTCATGATATAGTCAATATAATCTTTCCTCAAAGTTTCATCAGCTCTTTCTGATAAATTTTGACAGAGATCTTTTGAAAACTGCTCCAAAATTTTCACTTGGGTTAGCAAATGTTGGTAAAATGTTTGAATCTCTCTATCAGATTTTCCTTGTGTATTTCTTTTGGAGATATCCTCTGCTAATTCAGCCTTTAACTTCAAGTATTCATTAATGTTATTAGGCCTTGGATATCCTTGAATAGATGGCAAGTTCCTTTTACCAGGGTCATCTTCAGAGTAGAAGGATATGATCTCCTCTCTAACTGCTTCCAGTTCTAATGGATACAGGACTCCTGCAGGAAGAATGGCAGTGTTTGAATTTGAAACTTGTGCTGAAGAGAATGGGACAGCATTGGGAATGGTAACAAGGGACAATGGTTGGGTGGATGTTTGCGGTGTTGAAGGATCAACATTCGGAATTATCCTTCTCCTTTTATGTTTTGGAGAGGTTGGTGGTGTTTTGGTGCGTTGAGTGGTAGTGATTTGAGTGGTAGATGGTTGACTAACAGTTGTTGAAACAACTGGTGTTTCAACCACTGTTACCATTACAACAGATGATGTGTCACCTGAAGTATTTTCCTTTTTGGCAGGTGGTGTTGGTAGTAATGAGGATGTTTTTGATGGTAATGGGATTTGTGGTAAGGCAGTGGATTGAATTTGTGTTGAAGTGGTGCAAATTGTTGGTGTAACATATGTTGAAACAACTGAAGTATCTACAGCTGTCGATACAACAGATGTTTTAACATCTGCTCGTTTTGAGGTTTGATGTGTGGAGCTTTTGGGAGGTGTGGATTTGGGTTCCTTCACTTTTCTAGTGGGCTGTTTTCTTTTAGGCTCAGGATTTTCTTCATTCTTGGCCTCAGAAACACCCTGCTCATCCTTCTCCATACAAACTCTTTTCTCCTGTTCCCACCTTGCTTTATCCTTTGCCTCCATATCCCTTTTTACCTTTCCTTTTGCATCAGAAATGGCATTTGTGGTTACATCAACCTTTTTAGTACCATCTGGCTTAGGTATCTCTGCAAGCATAGTGGATTTGTCTGGTGCAATGTAGAAACCATCTTCATATCCCTTTTTCTTTAGCTGCTTCATTTTCTCCCACTTTTTGGCATCAGCTGCTAGTGGGTTGTCCACAAAGATGATAGTAGGAGGAGCAGAACCAGTGGTTTTCAGCGAGTGGGCCTTCAATGCCTTTATGTCTGCTTGTGTATCCATAAACCTAGCTTCCATCATATTTCTGATCTTTTGAATCTGTATTTCATGTTGATGATCAGAATATGCCCTTTGTTGGTGAAGCACAGGTTGAAATAAACTCCAAAGCTCAATGGGAGTAGGAGCAGATGATGGAGCAGATGTTGTATCTGGTGCTGCAGTGGGTGTTGCCTTTTGGGCTTGTAACAACTGTTGGGGCATTGACTTAATATCTGCAACAGAAGTTTCCAATTTCTTAACCCTCTCCCTCAATTCCTTGTACATTAAACCATCACCCAAGTTAATGGGATCATCTGATTTCCCACTGGCAGTGGTTGTATCAGCAGTTGACTTAGGGAAAGTTTCCCAAAAGTCATCCACAAATGCCCATTTTTGTTGGTACTAGGGACTTCTTTCCTCAGCAATTGGGATCCTTTTAATAGAACCAGGGGTCGCAACAAAGACAGCAGCGGATATCACAGTTGCTGGAGAGGAAATTGCCTTCAGAGGAGTCTTATTGATGAAACAACTGGCCAGGTGTAGATCAGTGGATCCAACACCTGTAGTTGCTGCTCCAATTGAACTACTGACAGGAAGTACTTGTATTTCCTGCAGTGTAACCTCCTCAGTTGTTGGTGGGTTAGCAATGATTGAGACACCAGACCCAATCACTTGTTGAGGTATATCCTCATTAACAGGTGTTTGAGAAGAACTGGTTTGTGTCCGGGCTAAATCAACTGCATCCAACAAAAGTTTTGTTTCTGGGGGGGATTTGAGAAGTGAGGATAGATGTAGAAAGCGAATTTGCCCCGGGCAGTGGGCTGTGGATGATGGAATCAAGTGATTCCAGAGCATCATAATTTGGTGTCCCTATTATTACAACCTACTCTTTTTTAGAAGAAGCAGGAGGAGTTTGAGGCTCAGGTTGAGATCTTTCTTCCAACTGCTGTGAGGTAGTAGCAGCAGTGGTTATTGGTGACTTTTGTGCTGTCACTGGTAGTTGCTCTGGGATTTCATCTTCCAGAGTTACCTTTGTTTTGGGTTTGGGGGGCTTTTGTGATTTTTTTTGTTTTGGTCTTTTGGTGGTTTTAGGTGGGGGTTTAACAGCAGTTGTTTTATTGCTATCATCACCTTGAGCAGTGGGCTCAACAGCAGGTGCCTGAGGAGCAGTGGTAGCTGCTGAAGTCTGCTCAGGAACCTCTGCTTGTGTTTTGGAAAGTTTTGACATCCTTGTAAGGGTTTCAGTAGTGAGGCTCTTAATTGAAAAAGGATTACCCTGGATAAGCACATGGGCATTATCTTCTGAAAATTTCTTTTTAAAATAGTAACTTAAAAACCTTGGAAAGAGCAAAACGCCTTTTTATTAACATTTCTAACAAGATAATTGAAGATTACCTGGGAATAGTTAAAATTTTCACCATGTAATATAGAATAACCTAGATATTGAATCTTCAATGGGATTTCATTGAAAGCAGTGGTCTTGTTTGAGACACACATCAGTAGGGTATGAAACAAAAACCTTGTGGCAGGAGGAAAACTGCCTTTTTCTAAAGTGTCTTTTTTTATTTCCTCTTCATAACCCATTTGAATGAAAAACGTTTGATACTCTTCTTTAGGGAAAGATGTTTTACCTTTAAGATCATCGAGTTCAAAAACTTCTGAAATGGTTTGAGGTGTTATTGTGACTGGAACGTCCTTTATAGAAGAATTGATGGCTAAGGGCTTTTTATCCTTAGTTTCCAACTTAGCATTTTTCCAGAATTCTTGCTGGGTATCCATGTAGATCGGAGCATCACAAGTCAACAAAGTTCTGTACTTTGAAGAAGACAGAACATCAATGATGGAATTGAAGGTTTTGGTGTGACTGGGTTTTTCAAGTAGACCTAAGTAGTTATGTGTGGATTTGCGTGGGAGAGACATCGTGATTTGATTATGATTGCGAGAGGAAGAAGACGATGAAGAGGATGAGTGATTTTGAGAGAAATGGATGATAACTGCTTTTAGAAAAGAATTTAGAATTCGATTCGACAGTAAAAACACTGTTTGGGGGTTTTGATCAGGGTTTTTTTTTTGGTGAAATAGTGAATGCTGACGTGGCATCGGTTACTAATAGATCTTACCGCTATGTACTGTCCACGTGCCAACCTCTGATGATAATGGAGGACAGTTGGTAGGAAACCACTGATGGAACAATAACAGTGGTTTGCAACAGTCACAAATGAGAACAGTGAGTAAGTTTTTGCTAGCAGTGGATAGCCATCAGTGTGTTAAAACACTGATTTTATACAACAGTTTATTTTATTTTTTATTTTAACTTTAATTTTTATCACCAAAACAATATCCGAGGAACTCTTATCTCTTTGGAATGTAACGATTAGATAATATAGTTAACCTATCATTGTAATTCTAGTATTCAGTTAATAATATCATTCTATAATTAATTAACCACATCAAGAATAAAAATGTGAGCAGTAGATGATTTTTAAAAAAACCAATGATTGTAAATTTCAGTGCTTGTCAACAATAAAAGGGGAGCAGTGACTATTTTTTAACTATCAGTGGATACCCAACAAAATGTAACACAGATGTTTGGTCAGTCAGTGATCAACAGTTGTTTATGAAGAAACAGAGGATGGCCTTCAGCAGTGGATAACATTTAACAATCACATGTTTGCGCTTAAACAAATGTTTGACATTAAAAACTGTTTGCAAGAAAAGACCAATTTGAAGAATACTATACCCAAACAATCAAAATGAGGAGCTTAATAATCATCCAAGTGTACTTCACTTTTATTCAGTGGATGTCAACCTCCAAAATGTGAGCAGTAGTTGTTTTTTATCTAACAGTGGATAGATATTGATTTAATTTGCAACAAATAGTCATCAAGAATATTTTTTATTTTGTAATTTAACTTGCCATTTTATCATTAAAACAATGTTTTAAATTAAATACTATTAAACATCTAATCTGGACATAAACAAAATTTTGAAATTAAATAAATATTCGACCTGAAACATCTGTTTGAACATAAACAGATGTTTGAAATTAAATAAATACTGTTAACATAAACAGAGATATAATATTAATAGTTTGGACATATAAATACTGTTAACAAAAACAAAGATAGAATATCTACTGTTGATGATGAACCACTTTTGTTGTTGGGCAATGGTTAATCTTTGAGTTTGTATAGGTTTGTCTCGAGAGATAAAGTATAGAGAACCAATGTTTGTCCTAAACACTGTTACATAAGAAAAACTGATACATAAATACTAAAGTTGAATCCGTTGTAGAAGCTGTTATAACTACACCATAAGTGCTAGTCTTTAACAGGACTTTGCCTTCAACAGTGCATAGCCCTCATGAGACAATAAGCCCATCAGTCTTTATATGGAGCAGGAATTAATTATAACAGTCCTTAGCATGATCAGCTGTTATAACCACACCACCCTTTCAGAGTTGGACCATTAAACAAATCCTTGACACTATTAATCCTCTGTTGACTTACCAAACAGATCTTAAGACACAATTCAACATCAACATAATCTAAATATTACTGAAACAAAAAATAATAAGTAAAAATAAAACACAACAAAGATTCATAAAATTATATTTAATCATTTATTCAGGACCTTAAAACTAAAAGTCCAACAATTACATGACATACTGAACAATATTCAAGTTCAAATCTAAGAATAACAGCAAGAACTAATAAACTTTAGTTTCCACTACATCTATTGCTGAACCTCTTGATGTATGTCCTTCAGCATCGCCATAAACTGCACGTCTCTATCACCACACTCCATATTACTGACAACACAAATAAGAATAAGAAACTAATCTAAAATTCAAACGTGTCTTTTTCATTTTTATTGCACATCTGAGTTTTCACGAGCTTTGGACGAATCTATACTTTCTTTAAAAGAAGAAAATCTTCCTGGAGCAAGAAAACGTGACTTTGGATTTAACAGAAATAAAAAAAAAATGGCACATGTAACTTTAAAGTTGCATCTCTGCCATCAAAAAAGGTAACACATGCAACTTTTCACGATGTTGCAACAATTATACTGCAGCATCGATGTTGAAAAGTTGATGTGGGATGCGAATTTACATTGAAACAACGATGTTGGAACAATGATACAGGAACGATAACATGTAAACATTATCCACAAACATTCGAACAAAGAAGTGTAATGGGAAATTAGCTGCTAAATCACAAGAAAGATGCATTTGAGAGAGAAAGATACGGTCACATATATGAGCGAGCGAGATTTGAATGTGAAACCAGATAATTGTATCTTATTTATAGAATAATAAAAATATATATGGTTTGAAATTTGAATTTCAAAATTACTAATATTAATTAGTAATTACTGATTTGATTTGAAAGCAATTGTTATGATGTTTTTTGGGAACTGAAATATGCAAAGTAGGAAAAAAAAAAAGAGAACGTCAATTTTAAATTACCTTTTACATATTTTTTATTTCAAAATTTCAAAATTACTGAGAGATAATAACCGTCAGTTTGAAATTCTAGTTTTGCATATTTTAAAAGTCCAAAGCTCAAGAAATTACAATTAATTATTATTTATTAGATTTGCAACAAATAGTCAAAAAGTATTTTTTTTATTTTTTAATTTAACATTAAGGATAAAAATATATATGGTTTGAATTTTGAATTTCAAAATTACTAATATTATTAGTAATTACTGATTTGATTTGACCGCAATTGTGATGATTTTATTGGGAACTGATGTTTATTGGGAACTGAAAGGTAAGTAGTGTATATCTTTATATCCCTCCTTATTAAAGTAAATAAATATTACTAATCATATGCAAAGTAGGGAAAAAAAGAGAGAACGTCAATTCTAAATTACCATCTTGCATAAATTTAATTTGAAATTCATATTTTGCATATTTTAAAAGTCCAAAGCTGAAGAAATTACCATTAATTAGTGATTTGATTTGCAACAAATACCCATCAAGTATTTTTTTTTTAATTTAACATTAAATTTCATCAGGAAAACAATATTGAAGAAACTCTTGTCTCATTGCAATGTAACGATTAGGTAAAATGGTAATTTCATTTTAATTCTAGTTTTTATTTGATAATTTCAATATATCACTAATTAACACCATGGATGGTAAATATCAATGGATGTCAAGAATAAAAAAGTGACCAGTGGCTATTTTTTCCTATCAGTAGATACCGAACGTCAATTGTCATTATGACTTTTCTGTAATTACTGATATTATCAGTAATTACTGATGATGATTTGAAAGCAACTGTCATTGTCATGATGACTTTTCTAATTTTTAAACCGTGAGTTTGAAATTCACATTTTGCATGTTTTAAATGTCCAAAGCTCAAGAAATTAGCATTAATTACTGATTTGATTTCCAACAAATAGTTATAAAGAATTTTTTAAATTGTATGATCAAAACAATGTTGGAGGAAATCTTACCTCATTGGTATGTAAAGATGAGTTAAAATGGTAATTTCATTGTAATTCTAGTTTTTATTTGATAATTTCAATCTATCACTAATTAACACCATCAATAACAAAAAAGTGAGCAGTGGCTGTTTTTTAGGAAAACCACTGTTGGGTCAAACAAATTTTACAACAGGACCAATACTCAAATAGATGTTGACCTTAAACAGATGTTTGGTTTAGAGCCAAACATCTGTTAAACCACAAACATCTGTTTAACCCTGAACAGATGTTTAAGTTAATAACATCTACTGTTCAACCTAACAGGGGTTTCCATTAATTATTGACCAAACTGCAAACAGATGTTAAAACCACTGTTTATTATTGTACTTCTTTACAAAATTACATAGAATTCAAGAAAACGAAACAAACACTTAAAGAACTATAATTTAACACATAATCTAATCGGGCAAAGAAATCTATTATCTAAGAATTCACTGATTCTTACAACATGAAACAAACTCATAATGAAATACTAAAGTCACATAAGAACCACTGATAATTAAATACTAAATTTGAATCCGTTGTAGATGCTGAACCACTGCTGATACTAAACAGTCGTTTTCCTTTGATTAATCAAACTCTAGGTACATAAAGTGCAAACAGTCGTTTTCCTGAACAGATGTTTAAGTTAATAACATCTACTGTTCAACCTAACAGGGGTTTCCATTAACTATTGACCAAATTGCAAACAGATGTTAAAACCACTGTTTGTTATTGTACTTCTTTACAAAATTACATAGAATTCAAGAAAACGAAACAATCACTTAAAGAACTATAATTTAACACATAATCTAATCCGGCAAAGCAATCTATTATCTGAGAATTCACTGATTCTTACAACATGAAACAAACTCATAATGAAATACTAAAGTTACATAAGAACCACTGATAATTAAATACTAAATTTGAATCCGTTGTAGATGTTGAACCACTGCTGATACTAAACAGTCGTTTTCCTTTGATTAATCAAACTCAAATACATAAAGTGCTTGTCTTTAACAGGACCTTGTCTTCAACAGTGGATAGGCCTCATCAGTCTTTGTTCATAAAGAGCTCCTTTAAAACAAACTTTATGCTTCTTTTAATACAAAAAAGGTGGGAAACACCATTACTCTAGACTCTCTAGTAACATAAAATCTTATCTTACAACAATAGCAGATCCTTTCTTGCGTTTAGTAGGAACTACTGTGGGTTCTCCATCATCATCTTCTGCACAAGTGAATTATAATCATCATCATCATTTAGACATAAGCAAGTAAATTATAAATTTAATAATCTTTCTTTGTATTTAATTAAACTTTATGCTTCTTTGAATACAAACCTATAATAACCCGCAGCAGATTGTATGAATTTCAAACAACTGTGATTAGACTGAAATATAAACCGAGAATTAGAGTATATCACTTCAAAATAAAAAACTCAAAATTGAAAATCAGAGTAGCAAAAAACACATACTTTAAACGATGTTGGAACAATAATACTGGAAACAACCGTGGAACAATCATCATCATTATATGAGAATACCCTTAATTTATGGAACCTGTAGAATGAAATGCTCCACTGTTGGGTTATTAACTTTCAACCTCACTTTCCCTAAATTTATCAATTCTAATTTTCAACAGGATGTAATACAATTATTACCTTAATTAAGATATCTTCACCTGCAAACAACAATAGCAAACAACATCAAACAACAATAGCAAACAACATCAGTCAATAATAACAAACAACATCAAACAATAATAGCAAACACCTGATGTTGAATCCACTGTAGATGCTGAACCACTGCTGTTACAAACAGATAATACCAATGAAACTCTAATTTCAGAAAGAATAATGGCTGAACATACTCAAACATCAATAATCAACAGATGTTATACTCATATCATCACCATCTAGAAAAAAACGCTAATTTCAAAACATATTCAAACATACCAGCTTATGGCAGTTCTCTTATCCGCAGCTAAGCGGATTTCAACTTTGATGACAACAACCCTGGAACCATATGATTAGATTACGAGTAGAAATTAGGATTAGTGTAAATAAGAGGAAATCATGAAAGTATTTCAACTAAAAAAAAGAACAAACCTTTTGATGAAATAATCGATGAACAAAAGAAGATTTTATGGTGGCGTCTGAAGAAGATTAAGGTTTGGATGGAAATAATTATCTCAATAATTTGCAGGGTTTGTGAAATTTGAATTTGAATCGCCTGAATATAGAGAGAGAAAGAACCCAAGGTTTGTAAACAAAGATTAGAAGTGAGAAGAGAGATTATATAAGGAAAAGGGGATGGCACTGTTGGGCGGGAAAAGAGAACTGAGGATGCCCTAATCAAGTGACACATGGCCCAAATAACTTTCATTTATTATATATAATAGATTATATGTATTATCTAAAATTAGTGAAAAATCACTTCCACTAATATTTTTCCAACTAATTGATCTTACATCTACTCTCGCAGTACCGGAGACCTTAAGAGGTGAAAGCGAAGCTTCGGTCATTGACATTTTCGAATCTAAGGCTCCCAAAGTAACACTAGAATACGTAAACTTTCTGTACAGCTTGTAGTTACATTTTGTAGAACGTAATAAAAGTCAATTTCTTGAGTACGCACTCTCAACCTCTATAAGGGGAGGGGGTGGTCACTAGTGACCATTTTTCCATCACTCACAATATCCAATCATGTTCCGCCATGTCAGCAACCATTTTTCCATCACTTACAACTTTTTTTAGTGGGGGTGGTCATCACTCACCACCACACCTAACAATTTCCTCCCAACCAACAATTACACTCACAAAACAAAACAATAACGCGGAAGAAAATAACGAAAATTGCTTTCCGTGATAAAATAACGCGTAGAACTTTGTTGTGGGGGTGGAACAAATATTCCATCACGCGTTATAAGTGCTTTCTGTGATAAAATAACGCACGGCCCCCTCTGCCCTAATATGAATAACGGATTTGTTGAATACTCATCACACACGAATATCTAAAAGGTGATTAGTAAGTATTTAGTCAAATGCATAAATTCAAAACACCCATGAGGGTTACTGCCTTACTGGCGATTAATCATTGGCGTGTTAGATTTCTAGATTTGTGATTGTGGGAGTTAGATTTCCACAATGGTTACCAGTGGCGGATCTAGGATTCACGCCAAGCAGGAACGTTTTATAAGAAAAGCGGTAACGAAATCAAAAAAACGTCAATTTTTTCCAAAATTTACACTAAAAACGTCAAATTTTTCCCCGCCAAGCGGTAGCGGGCGCTCCCCCTTGTGTCCACATAGGTCCGCCCCTGATGGTTACAATGGTAGTTACAAACCACTAAGGGTGGTGATAATGATATTCGTGAGCATTCATATCGGAGCCTCATTCTATATAATAGAGGGATACATAAAGGTAAAATACATCTCTATATTTAGATGTTCATATTCAACCATTTATATTATTGTGTGAGTGTGTAGGATTGAGAAAAATAATATAATAAGTGTTTGTAAGTAAGAAATATATAGAGATAAAGAGTTGAATGTGAAATATTTTTAAAAAATTAACAAAATCTAAATAAATGTGTATTTTTAGAAATTCCAATGTTACTCCTCTAAGGCTATGGGGTATGGGGCTTGGGTTGGTGCGTGGGTTGGGGGAAAACGCCCAAGGCACCACCCCGGGTGCGCTTGGGTTGGGGCGTGGCCCTTGGAGCTTGGGTTTCAAGCCGGGCGTGGGGCGGGGGAAGCGAGCTGACATGGCGGGCTGCGTATGACCAAAACAAAATAGCCGTTGGCCAACAGCTATGTTAAAAAAAATTAATTTTTCACTATAAAAACTCACATTTTTCTTCCATTTTTTAGCACATTCAACCACATCTTCTATAAAATCATCTTCAATTCTCATTCTACAAAACGAAAAAATGCATCCTTATAACCGTCCTTTTGACCCGAACAACTCGTATGCATTCCAAGAAAATAATCCTAGCCCGCCACCCAATCGTCCAATGCCTCGTCCATTTTTCATACACTCGTCTTTGCCCCATGAAGCGAGTTACGCATCGCTTCTTGGGAATCGTTTGTTTACTAACTTCCCACACCCCGATGATTCGGTACCTACCCCGTTTACACAATCGCCCATCAACCTTTCACCTACCTCCATCGACCTTTCACAAAACGAAACCGTTCCCGAAACTCAACCACCCAATGATGGTCCTTCTGCATCGAAACCCATCAAAAAGAGAAGTCATAAGAAAAAAATCGAGGCGGATAAAGTAGTTGAAACCGTCAAACGAAAACAACAAAAATGGGTCATTGCTGAAGAAGTTGCATTGGCGAGGGCTTGGTGTCAACAATCTCAACATTCAACTTTAGGTATTCTTAACCTTTGTTTTTATTAATGGTTATTTTTTATAACTTTGTAATATATTAAATTTTGGTTTTATTAAAATAGGAAATTCGCAACATCGAACCGCCCTGTGGGAATTGGTTAGTAGACTATTCCATGAAGAAAAGGGAAGGGAGGCTTATCGTGAAAACGATAGCTTATCCTCAAAGTGGAGCGAGATAAGCACCCAACTTACAAAACATGAAGAAAAGGGAAGAGAGGCTTATCGTGAAAACGATAGCTTATCCTCAAAGTGGAGCGAGATAAGCACCCAACTTACAAAATATAGTGGTTTTTTAAATAAAGCAAAGCAAAACCCAAAAAGTGGTGAAACCGAAGCCGACATTTTGACAAATGTAGTGTGCACATCAAATCAAATGTGGGGACCGACTTTCGTTTCATGCATTGTTGGGAGATTTGTAAGTTTCATCCAAAGTGGGCGAATATCCCCATTGGTAACGAAACTAACTCGTCTTCCAAAAGGTCAAGAGGCTCGTCCCAAGCCCAATCTGATGCACGAGATCAAGAGTTTGAGGACCTTTTGGATGATTCGCCAAGCCCAAACCGGCCTGAGTATGGAAGAAATGCCTCAAGAAGGCGTGCTCAAAAATCAAGATCTGGTACGGCATCGCCTTCAGCTGGGAGTTCGGGCTCGAGTAGGGGAATATACAGCGGGCAGCTGGATAACATTTCATGCAAGTTGGATACATTCAACGTATTCCAACAACAAAGGGCCGAAATACGAAGGAGCAAAGAAGCTAGAGATGCCCAGAAACAAAAACGGGATGATTTGAAATTTCTATCACAACTCATTGATCACCTAGAGGGTGAAGAGTTACAACTAATCTTGGCGATGAGAGAAGAGATAAAAAACAAATATAAAAGTTAAGAATTTTTTTTTGTAATTTTCTTTATTTAAAAATATTAAAAAAATTAAATTTTTTGTTTTAAATAGGGGTAACTTTATAGAAATGTAATCAAGTTTACTAGTTGTTCCAATTAAGTCACTAAAACTTTTTTTGTCTCTTTAAAGTCATTGCACTTTTGTTTAATGTTTCGATACTATGTAATTACCAGGTTACCAATAAGAAATTGTAGGTTTCATTGATTTTTTTTAAATCTTTAATGAGCCAAAATAAATAAATCATATTTGTAATTTTAAATGCTTAAGATTCAGCCATTTCGTCTTCATTTCCTATTCTAACAGTACTCAAATGGTCAAAACTTGCGTAGACATGCTTTTGATTCAACCAATTAAACTCTCTTAAATGCTTATAAACATAAACAAAATGCATAAGTAAGTTATAGCGTATCATTTTAGCACCTCAGTTGCGAAATTGAACAGATCTGGAAACTGAATGTTGCCGGAAATCGCAAAACGACGGTTATAGGTTTCTGTGTGTTATTGGTGGTCGACGAAGATGGTACGTGATGGAGATGTAGACTAATGGCGTTCGACTATGGGTTACGGTGTAGCCTCTGTTCGCCGGAGAATCTCCATTCTTGTTGGAACTTCGAAAGAAACAGAGTAGAGAGAGAGAGAGAAGTGACGAAAGGTTGAGATGGGTGTTGCAGGCATGTTGTCGGGCGGCATTTGGTTTCTTGTGGGTGGCTTCCAGCCGGCGACCTAGGGGCGGCGGCAAGAGGCGGGAGTTGCAGCGGTAGTGTGTGTGGGTGTCTTCAAGGTCAAGTCGCGATTCATCATTCTGTTTAATTTATCTTTTACAGTATTATTATAATCTGATTTATTGTTATTATTATTCTATCTTCTAATTTCTAGATATTTAAAAAAATAAAATATAAGAGAAAAAAATAAATGATCTGGTGACCTGGTAATTACACAGTATTGAAACACTAAATTAAAGTTTAGTTACTTTAGAGGGACAAAAAAAGTTTGGATGACTTAATTGAAACAATTGACAAACTTGATTACATTTATGTGGCGTTTTCCCTTTTAAATAATATTCAAATAGCCCAGCGAAGCCCGCCAAACCCACGCCCCAAACCCCCGCCCCACCATACCGTGTTGAATGTGGGTTTAGCCTATGTCTTCCCCCCAAACCACGTGTCAACTAAGGGTGAAGGGAGTGGTGCGGCAAAGGCATCGGCAAAGCCGATTGCCGAGCGGCAACACCTCCGCCATCCATTTTTCCCGCGCGGCAAAATGGTGAACTCGGCTTCATGTCACCGATCGACAAAGAGGGAGGCAAATGATTGTTTGTGGGTAAGGGTGAAGGGTCGTATAAGTTAAAAAAAACAGCTTTTTAATGTTATTTGTTTTTATTTAACACATATTTCTTTTTAAAAAAAATAATAAAAAAAAAAGTTTGCCACTATCAAGTGTCTACACCACTGCCAACACTTTTCACCAAAGTTTAAACTCTTCACACTTGCTGACATGGCACACTCTGATTGGTCCATTTTAAAGTTTGCCACTTTCACCTGTTTAACCACTCCCTTCACCCTAATGCCCCAACTCAAGCCCAACCCCCGCCCCACCATACCCCACGGCCTAAGTTTGACAGAGTTCTAAAGATTACTATTTTTATCAATATTTTAAGAAATTACTAAGTTAAAAATAAAAACACATCGAGATTCTTAAGAAATTAAATAAGTTTAAAATAAAATCACATCGAGATTCGAGGAGTAAAAAGGGGAAAGAAAGTTCTGTATACTATTAATAAAAATAAAGTAATCAATAGAAGAGAATAGCTATTATTTATATAGGTAAAGGATTAAATAAAAATAACTATGTGTAGGGCCCGTGTGACCACACGGGTAGGTTTAACAACCATTGAAATAGATTATAATACCTCATTTAAATTGTTTGTATTTAGTTACATATCTTTATAAAACAATATTAAAGGCAATATGTGTTAGGACATAAAAATTTTATTATTGTGTTACGAAAAAATTATTAGTTCATGTTTGATATAGAAATTAGCTAACTAATTGATAATATATTGTCTAATAATTAAAACATGACCTAATTTAAAACACCCGTCCGATAGACGCGGGTACATCGTAAACATTGAATGTAAGACTCTTAGGGTCTGTTTGGTATGGCGTAATGAAATAGACGGGTGAATGGAATGTACGAGGTAATGAAATGGACGATTTAATGGAATGGATCATTACCATTCCATGTCTTGTTTGGTTTCCATGTGAGAATAAAATGAATCATTACTTTGTGTTGTTTGGTAGGAAAGAATAGACGAAGGAATAAAATCGGTGATGAATGACGGCAGTCGGTGGTGATGGGTGGTGATAGGTGGCGGTGGTAGCGATGGTCGGATGTGGTGGCAGTGGGTGGCGGTGGTGGGTGGTGGCGAGTGATGGCGGGGGCGGAAGTGTGGATGGTGGGTGACGGTTGGTAGCGGCGGAGGTGGGTGACGACTGGGGTTGAGGTGGGTGGTGGCGGGAAACAGCTGGGGTGGAGGTGGGTGGTGGTGGTGGTGGCGGCGGCGGAAGTGGGTGACAGCGGCGACGGTAGTCATGACAACAGCTATGGCAGTAGTGATGTCTCCCGTGAGTGAGTTATTAAAACCAATAAGAATAATAATAATAATAATAATAATAATAATAATAATGGTAAAAGAAATTAATAATAATAATAATAATAATAATAATAATATATCTTTCTATTCCTTGAAGGAATGAAAAAAACACCACATAACCAAGGAATGAAAATTATTATATTTGGAAGGTTTACATTCCTTGTGGAATGCTCCATTCCATTACCACTTGACAACCAAACATGTTTCTTTTCATTCCAATAGAATGATCCATTCCATTCCGCCTTATATTCCTTCGTACCAAACGCTACCTTATTATCTGTTCCTCTTTAACCAGTGTTACATATAACTACTGCTAGCTAAACACTGATAGTATTACAATAGACAAAGTAAACAACTTTTTCTTCATTCCACTGCTTCAGTCCAAGCAGGGCTTTGGTCTTTAGCAGCACTTGACTTAGGGCAGTAGATTAAATAGCAGCACTTTGTCTTCAGCAGTTGTTATTGGAATTGAGAATAATACATAATTATTGGTTTGCCAGTTACAATCATATAACTACGGCTAACTAAACACTTCTTTTAAAAAAAGTGAACTGGATATTTCAAAACATCAAACTAAATCAAAAACTAACAAATACTGAATCAAAATTAAAATTTCAAAAAAGGAAATATAGAAATCATAAAGCTGGGGACAGCTTCCACACGGATGTTCAGTGCCTAAATCTCCACCATTTCTTTATTATATGAAAATCTGATTGGCCATATGTCATAAGTATAAATAAAAGAAATACAAAAGAAATACATTCTTAAATAAAATATGCAAAATGCTTCTTACGACTGAAATTATATACCACATATAACAATGACAGTAAAATAGTTTTCAAGTTGGACTGCAGTGATGTAAGGCACACCAATTCGACCTTTCATTAGTTAAAAAAAATCTCAAATAGTCCTGATTTTTGATGATGATGTACAAAGAACGTTTAATGAGTGAAGAATCTAACCATGTAAAAACAAATTAAAACTAAAAAAATAGGATAAAGATATAGTAATCGCTAACTCTATTTTGCCTATATAGTAACTCGGCCCAAACTTTTACTAAAAGGATTGAGCCGAATCCAAGCAATTCAGTTACATAAGAAGAGTGTTTAAACTCTACTCGAAAAAGGAGACTATTAGTGTAAACACCACATGTTACCTATTTTGCTAATGTATCCTTCTCAGCAAGCGGGTTCCCAATTCCCAGCTAGGTTTATAGATTTTTCTGTTCTACCAATGCCAAAAGTGAATGGGAAGAGTCTGACAAAATGATAAAACAACAAAGATAAAAAAAAAAAAAAAAGGGTATAATCAAGGATTAAAAGAGTGGTTTAAACATCTCAAAATGTAAACCTACCTTCATCTTTGAAAGTCTTCCTTTGTTGATCAGATAATAAGATGTCTTGTCTAGTATTGAATGTAGACTTATATATATATATATATATATATATATATATATATGATATCATCATAAATATTTAAACATCAAATAATAAACTACAATAAAACAAAAAAAGAGTTATGAAGACATAAGAATTTCTTACTACGTCGGCTTCTTGAAGAACCTCATCACTTGCTTTCAAAAATTGACCATAAGCTGCAAATTGGTAATTAAATATTAGTTCATATATGTAAATAATCATTTTGCAAATAAATCAACAAACTATGAATAAAAGAAGATGTACCTCATGAAGCAACACATGCCCACATGCTTGAAACAAACTTCTCTAGACACGTGGCTTCGTAGAGATCGTAGTAGATTAGATTCATTTGGAACCCTTTAATCTGATAATCATGATTTAACAACATTTAAACGTGTTATGTGTCATAAACGGGTTGAACATACTTAGCCACGATTTTAATCGGATGATTAATGTATTGATCACAAGTCTATGACGCAACCCGTTTACCAAAAAATTACTCGTTTAATATCATGTCGAATCAGTCATGTACCTGTTCTGCCAAGTGCCTGAATGATTTGTAACTACAGAACCACCTAGCGGTTGAGTAGAAACAATTCCCTCACCTTCAGAAGCAGATAACATCACAGATAAAAACAGTTGTAAAAACCGAAAAATACAGCAAGCAAGATGCATAAAATCCAAAAAAAAAGTAATTTACTTTATCATGACATACCAATAATAATTCCACTTGAAGAACTCATATCTTGTCTCCTTTGCATCCTTTCTTCTTCATCTTGGATTTCTGGAAGCCTCATTCTTATTTTCGCACCGATTACCCGTTGTTCTTCCTGGATACAATCAAACATTCCAATTCAACTGTATTCAAACAGAATATTAATGATAAATTATGCTTATAATTTGCTCCAACCCCTTTTCCTCCTTAGTCTTCACCCCTCTATACTCCACAACATAATTAAAGGTATTACAAAAGAGACATCTTCAAATTGTTAAGGATATAAATCGCTGAGCATAAAAATAGAAACATATATCATTGTATATGATTTTGGTTTAAAACCGGGTAGGATGTTGTGACAGAAGTGTTGAATCAGGCTTCATCTGCATAAAACATTCTGAACAAAAAAAAAACATTTGAAAATCATCATCATCTAGTGGCAGATCAAGAAACTTTTGATATATTGGGTGAACATAAGTTAGGCTAAAACGCCGGTTAAAAAACAACAAATAATAAGTAGGTTCTAATTGTTACCTAATACGTTCATAAAAACCAAAACAATAATAAAAGAACTAAAATTATTAAAAATAGTATGTTTTTTAGTATTTTTTCATCAACGTTTTTCTATAGATAAATGATTATCTTTAAACACGATTTGATATTTCAATGCATACATATTTCAATCAACGTAAAAAAGAAATAGATCGAATTTACATCCAATTTGTGCAAAGAATCAAAAATGTTAACGACACATGTAAGCTTTAAGTTAACCGTCAAGGACAGGGCTGGATAGTGGTAAGATGAATAAATAATAATTTTTATACCTGATATAGGCATAGCGCTAGTGAATAAACCTATGTAAGATTTGAGGTAACTAATCTTGGCTGATCTGTAATTAAAAAAACCATAAACATAATATATGTCCGTCTCACTAATAAGGTAATTACCATCTACCTTGTCTGCTTTAAGAATATACTACAAAATTACTGTAGTTTGGATCTAAGCAAGAACATTTTTATAGAAAACATTGTTTTCACCCACCAGTGGTGTCAAACCACAGTTTTAACCCAACAGTGGTTTCAAACATCTGTTGACCAAAGCCAACAGATGTATCAACCACTGTTTTATTTTGAAACATTTGTTCACAACAAACAGAGGTTTCAAAACATAAACAGAACTTTGCCACTATTATAAGCTTTTGAAATCTCAACAAACAGAGCAAAGGATTATAAACATATATAGCAACTAATTACCGTTTTGCCGCCGTTAAAGAGGACTCCTTTGGACAGCGTAACCATTTGCTACAGCCATGTCGAACCCGCTTCATGTTTTTCACCCTTAAGAAGCATAGCTTGAGCTTCTTCCAAACAGTAGTGATGGTTATGATCGTTTACGATGTATGGCAATATCTACATCTGCATCGTGACAGATAGGCCTGCATTATGCATATTAATTAAACTATTTCAAAGATCTGCCAAATAATACAAAAATTAAGAAAGTAAAACACTGTTTTAACCCAACTTGGGTTTCAAACACTATTTTAATCAAACAGTGGTTTCAAAACTGTTTTGACCCAAAAGTGGTTTCAAAGACTGTTTTAACCCAACAGTGGTTTCAAACACTGTTTTGACCCAAAAGAGGTTTCAAAACACTGTTTTAACCCAACAGTGGTTTCAAACACTGTTATAACTCCCAAAAGTGGTTTCAAAACACTTTTTTAACCCAACAGTCGTTTCAAACACTGTTATCACCCAAAAGTGGTTTCAAAAACTGTTTTTAACCCAAAACAGTGGTTTCACTTTTTCTCGGGTTTGAACATTGTTTAAACCAAATATTTTTGATAAAAAAAACTTCGTCAGCCATCAATCTTGCTTTTTCTGAACAGCCAGGATTAACGTTTTGGTCAAAAGAGATGGTTAACTTTTACATTATAACGTTTACCTGAAGAAGTAGTATGGAGGTTTTAATATTGACTTCCCAAAGTTTGTCAAGGGTTGATTCTTTAGTTTGGAAAATGGGATTAACAGACGGATTATGTCACACCCCCAAAATCCACCATGCGGAGTATCACCGCTTGGAGGAGTGACGTGACCAGGATCGAGCCACCAATCATATTGAACAACATAATTAAGTAAATAAAACCAAACACAATACGATTGGTGACCAAAAGGAAGTAAACCGATTTTAGGTTAACAGCGGAAGCATAAAACATAAGTTCAAAACATAAGTCCATAGTTCATAAGTTTAAAGTCCAGAACGTAGGTTAAATAAGTTCATAAAGTTTATTCATTAAGTACGGGACATATCAGTTCGCATCCCACAACGACCACCTCCATATGCAAGCTCCATAGCATCTAATGACCTGCAAAGCATGTAATAACGAGTCAACAACAAAGTTGAGTGAGTTCACGGTTGGTTTTTCATTTTAGAGTTATTTCCAAAAACATAGTTTAATCTCATTCGGCTATCCAGCCATGGGGGTTACCCCATAGTTCGAAAACGTTTATTAGTTAACCATCCCATGTCCACCTTCCCTGGCTATCCAGCCCGACACTTTGGCCGTGGGGAGCTGCCCCAGTATTTTAAACTACCAGACTCGTTTATCATATCGACTACTAACAAAAATCAATTGTGCCCTAGCGTCGGTGTTCTATCACCACCGACGTGCCATAGTCCATTAGTACACGCCCGTCCGACTGGCACGGTGTGAGGTTTGTTAAACCTAATAGCGCTATTAACTAATGACCCGCTAGCCATAGCCCCGGCGATTAAGTCGATACAAAAAGGGAGGGACTTCGCTGATAGAGTTCTAGTCCAGTAAGTCTAACACGTCTCAACAGGACGAGGAATTTACATTCCTGAACACGTCTCAAGGACGAGGAATCCCTATTCCTGAACCCATTCCCATTCCCACCGGGAATTTACCATGCTTTGTAGAAAAGTGTGAACTCACCTCGGTTTGCTCGGTTAGATTCTCAAATATAGCTAACAGTCAAGGTCGGTCAATCACGTCCTAGTATGATTTACCAGTTAGTCATTTAGTGGCTTTCAAATAGAACACAAAGTTCCTACACGTATCTATCACACAACATGCATCATTTTAATGGTTTATGCCCATCTAAGTTTCCCATCCATTCCCCACTCAAAATCAAACATACGATAATGCACATAACATATATAACATGTTAGATCATTCACAGATAGCATACTCGACATTTAGACACGCGAGTCACAACTTATGTCATTTCAGCATTTATATTCAATACCGGCTGTTTTCGGACATTTTAATAAAATGGTTAAATTATTCCAAAAATTCCCAAATTTTTATAGGATGTCTTAAACGTTCCATATTTTATTGTGTAAAAATATCGGGGTCCGGTTCATTACCAATATTTTATAAAAATTCATATTTCGGACTGAACTCAGATTTGTGTATTTCTGACCACAGTCCACGGAACAATTCATTAAAAATTCATCGAGCGTCCGATTTACGAAATTCCAGTGGGGTAATTACAAATGCATCGGTTGTCACCTACTGTACAAATTTCATGGTCCGATTCATCACAAAACTCAGGTTATGACTGAAAGTATGACACCCATTTATTGCTGTCAAAATTCAGCTTAAGTTGCTGTTATAAATTAACACTTTAAAAATAGTAAACGGAGTCCAAAAATTACGATTCCAGTGCCATTAGAACCGTATTTCATAATAACATATTTTAGATTCAAAATATCGGTTTTTCGTTGAGTTTAAGACCTGTTTACAGCCAACTGAAGTTGGCTGTAAAGTATGGACAGATTGCTGTTTTTAGTCTCTAGCTTACTAGTTTGTGTTCGGTTGATCCCGTTAATTATGTTTAGTGATCGTAACAACATCAAACATCCATATAATCCAGCAACACATCAGATAATCAACCAATAATCATAATCACACAAGATCTACATGCTTTACACTAATATTCATCCATTAACCACCTTGTTCATCACTTTAGTAGACTTTTAGTTGGTGATCTTATATGTTAGTGATTTTCAACCGACGAAACTCTTATTAACCACTTTAGAATAGATCAAGAAGATGTTTAGAGTCACTTACTACTAGCTCGAGGCTAGGGAAGATCAAAGGCGTAAAAGTGGTGGATAAAAGCAATCTAGAGAGGTCTTTGAGTTTCCGAGTGCACCGAGCTTGTTTGTAGGACACCTTACACCTTTGAGTATGCACGAAATGGTTGGAATGGAGGTTGATGGTGGCGAGATGGTGGTTGAAGGTGGCTGCCGTGAGGGTGTAGGAGGGAGTGAAAGTGTTTGTTGATGAAGTGTAGGATGAGAGAGAATGGTGGACTAATGAACTTACTTATAGACCAACTAATCACTATGGACCATCATGTAATATGCTTTCAAGATATTAGACAAAGCTCAATAAAAAAATCAAGAAATTAGAGGTGTGTCCCCCCACATGTAACCGTAATGGGGGGGGGGGGGTAGGTCTAGTTGGGTTCTAACTAGATAGTTAAGAGGTTAGTTAGTTTAGTTAGAGATTGAAACTAGTTATTAGTGTGTAGTGTATTATAACGGGCGTTAGGGTGTTCGGGGACCCTAACTAGCTCAGAAAAATATAAACGATGTGTTTAACAATATTTTCGTGTTCCGGGTAATGTCCGGTTATTCGGTTCGGTGTTGTTCCGTTAAAGTGCTTAATTAATTCGTAACGTGTCCTGTGTATATATTTTTGTAACGTTTTTAATTTCTAACACTTAGGAAATTATAATGGACTATTTAGTGACCTTTCTGCATACTACTAGTATGTTGACAAGCACATGTAAGCACATCACAGATATCAGAAAGCAGTTAAGTAATTCCACACAGTCGTCAAACACTTTAATTATCAATAATAAATTGTACGGAATACATAGGATTTTGAGGGTTGTCACATTCTCCCCCTGTTAAGAGAATTTCGTCCCGAAATTTAGTGCGTGGTTACTGAGGAAGCTAGTTAAGTTGCGTTGTTTTCCTGATTTTCCTAGGGTGTCACAGATTAACCGCATCATTTACCCCTACTACATCCATTTTCCCATATTTCTGCATACATAACAAAGAAAAAGAGATCAAAATAACTACATAACCAACTTGAATGCACACGCGCCCATTTAGAAAGTTGGAAAGAACATATGTTTCATCCCAAAATTGGAAGTTCAATTTTTTGAACTCGCAAGTGGAATATAAGAATATGGGTCCACATTCATCCTCACCTGAACTGTCTGCTCAATGAGATTCTTTCTCTGTTGCGCATTAGAAACATGGCATACCGACACCAACGCTTCAATTCCTTGTGCTTTGAGCTTTCCAACCACCTCATCAACGTTTTTCTATAGATAAATGATTATCTTTAAACACAATTTGATATTTCAATTCATACATATTTCAATCAACGGAAAAAAAGAAATAGATCGAATTTACATCCAATTTGTGCAAAGAATAAAAAATGTTAACGACACATGTAAGCTTTAAGTTAACCGTCAAGGACAGGGCTGGATAGTGGTAAGATGAAGGGATTAAAAACCCCAACATATGCTTTGCAAAAGATATGCAGGGAGAAAAAACACATCTATATATGTGAGAGGCAATTAAAATACAGAATCGATTTTCAACATTTTACCTGAAGACTTCCTGTTGTCGGAACTCAAGACTTACCGTGGTATACCTCGATCACCTTTGAACCGCATCTGGCACCTCAAATCAACAAAACCAAAATAAAATCCCTTTTGCTACTACATGAGTATCGGGGTGTAAAAAAAATAATAAAGTACAAATGGCAAATGAGTCGAAACATACCCTTTTATTTAGAATTTGAATACCATTGGCTTGATAGGTCCAAACTTCTTGAATTCCTCCTCTAACACTACATGTGTAGCATCCATCGGAAAGCCATATAATTTTGCATAAAAACATATATTTAAATATATGTGTGTAAAATCTAACTAAACTATAAATGACCTAGATTGACTTCTATATAACTCGAGTTTAAGAATGGAAGTCACTGGCTATGAAGACAACAACAATAGTGGATTTAGGTTTTGGTTTTATTTGGCCAAGGTTCCTCATTGAGTTGTTTCGCAAACATCGGCAACATGCCCCAAACATTCGGTTGTTCCACGCCCACAAAGCTTGTCCTATCAACGCTCACTGAAATGGATCAAAATCCACAAAAAATCACTAAATCAAATAAAAATGACAAAATACACCCATTTTTTTATCCGGTTCACGATTAAAACAAAAAATTTGAGGTAATTTTAGGTGTAGGGTTGAGAAATAATGTGAATGAAACCTGAAAAGGACGACGTGAATGGTGGAAACGATGTCGTTGGCTTTAGATGAAGCCATTGCTGAGAGAATTGGGGTTTGATTTGAAATGCTCAGAACCCTCCTTGGCCTTACCAAAAGCCATCCTAGTTGTGAAAATTTATGATGTGAAATACCAAAAAGATTATTGACAATATTTTAAAATTAACATATCAATGTGTACATTAAAAAACATATATTTATGCACCTAACCTGTTGATTAGTTGCAAGTGGCTCGGTTAGTGCTCTTGCCTCGAGCTCCATATCATCAAGATGTGTCATTTATTGCGTTTTCACCTTATTAAGGATTCTGCTAGTGCCTGATCAAAAACCAAGAATATACAATTTGGTTTAATATAGTAAATATTCATTATTTCCTGTTATTAATCTTATATATGTTAAGAAAAACACACATTTAGTTGCTCTGCACTCCAAGTTTTCTTTAAGTGGTCACAACACATCCCACCAAATCAAATTAACTCGATGAGAAACTATCTTGTACTACTTTGCACAATACCTGATAACTTGATGAGAAACTATCTTGTACCTACATCGTGGCCAAAAATAATAGCATGCACCACCTTCGCTTTCTTCTTCTACATTACATAAGTGCAAAAACCATTTATGAAATTCACCTCAGTTAGATTAATAAAGAAAATCCACTGAAAAACATAAATCTTTTTCAACATAATGAAGGCCGAGTAATGCATTTAGAAAAAAAAACCTTGATTCGAAGCAACGGCATAATAGAATAACGCATTTCATCAGTCAATCTCAGGCCAACGTCTATTCTAAAAGTCTAAAAGACCATATTTCCAAGCAAACAAACAATTTTCACATATAGATATGATCATCTTCCTAAAAATTCTCACACAACCACATTAAAAAAAATTAGTCTTTTTCCTAAAGGCTTTAACTTTTAATTCCAAACAATGACAAAATCAAACACAGGTAACATCCAATAGATCATTGACTAAACAAAAAATTAAACATTAAACAAATCTAAAAATATTTACAGTACCTGCGCTGCAAAAGATAAGAGGATCTTTTTTGAGATCCTTGAGTTCTTTCAAGATCCGTTTTGAAGCCATCGTTGAAACACCACAACAAATTCATCTGAACTATTTAATCGTATCCTTGATTATGGCTTTAAGATGATGCTAAACCTGTTTTTACAGGAAAAACAACCCAAATCAGCTTCAAAAACCCTTCATAGATCAGACAATGACTCCTTTCTACTACAAATCGGCCTTTGAAAGTGACTTTGGATTGTAATTTCTTACCTAATTGAACAAAATGACTTCAAATGCGTATGCTTCCCTGACACACATCTTCATCTACCTTGATTTCATTCCTTGACAGCCAAAGTACCAAAAAAATTTTAAAAAAACCCCAAAATCGGATCCCTATAACAAACAAATTACATGGAAATTCGATAGTAAAGAAAGAAGACAATTACCTTTTTTGTTCTTTGAGGTACAGACGAACGACTTGCTTGAATGGAAACCCTAGAAAACCAACGGTGGGAGCGTCAATTTATTTGGAACATCAGGATTATATAACTTTATTCAAGATTAACGAATCCATAATCGAATGAAACAGATTATTGTTTGGAGCAGGCTGGATCGGAGATAATTTTTAGTGAGAGAGAAAGAGACCAGAGAAGAGATGATTTTTAGGTTTTTTGAGGACATTTATTGAGAGAGTGATTATATTAGGTTATTTGAATTTGAAATTTAAAACACCAGCTTTTTTTCAACTCTCCTTTATTTAGATTTGTGATTTATTAACATTTTATAAATCCTATTATATTATTTAAAAAGGAATTATGACATCAGCATTGACACTTGGCATACCTTAGGAGTTGACACATAGGCAGATTTACATCAGCCAATAATCTCTTATTATAGATAGTATAGATATTAACGTACGAAACGTACGAATTTAGGGAAAAAAAAGTGGCGGTGGCAATCTGGTAATTATCAGCAACTTCAAAAAAGCAAAAAGTGGCGATGGCAATCTGGTAATTATCAGCAACTTCAAAATTACTCTAGTAGAGTATTTTTGAGCATCTATAGAGTAATTTTGGGAAATGTAGGGTAATTATCAAATTACTCTAGTAGAATAATTTTGACTTCTGTAGAGTAATTTTGGAAAATGTCTTGTAGAGTAATTTTGTTAGCATTTAGTTATGGGGTTTAGCTTTATTGTTTAGTTTTTAGCTTTTAGTTGGGGGGGTTAGGTTTTTTTTTTTTTTGGGGGGGGGGGGGGGGGGGGTTAGTGTAATTTTGATAATTACCCTACAATTTTGATAATTACCTTACACGACCTAAATTACTCTACATGAACTTTTACAAAAGTACTCTACAGAAGCTCAAAATTACTCTATTAGAGTAATTTTGAAGTTGCTGATAATTACCAAAATGCCATCGCCACTTTTTTTACTTTTCTTTCAATTCGTACGTTTATTTTATTTTCAAGGGAAATTAACTCTATTTATATATCCTACAAAATCATTTATATATCCTACAACAATTAGGCTGGAGGCCGCCCTTAGGGGCTTTATTACGCCACGTCAATGTCACGGTACACAGGGGGCTTTAAAGCCTTTCCTTTAACTTGCATGGTGTGATTTAAAGCTCCCCCTTAAGCTATAGCGCCCCCTCTAACCAATCCTTCATCGATCAACTCATATTCATCTCGTTAACGTGCTGGCGAACAAACGATGGCGCCCCCCTTTCAATCCGGCGGTGTGGCGATCGCGCCCCGATGGCGCTATGGATGCTTAGTTGGCCGGGTGGCGTTAAGCCACACCCACCGGCCTTACAATAGTGTGTGTAAGACATGACACCCTCTTATTGGTCGATTTCTTTTGTATTTAATTTTTAAACCTTCAGCTTCGTTAACACATCAATTTAGCCCTTCTGTTTTAAAAAATTCTCTTTTTATTGGTTAACTTTGTTTATATGCGTGTTTAGTCTTTCTGCTTCAACTTTGGTAGTGTACATGTTTAGTCCTTCTACTTATTCTTTTAACTAACTGATTGTCGTTTCTTGTATTTTATTTTTAAACCTTCAACTTCGCTAATATACGTGTTTAGCGCTCTATTTTTAGAAGAAAAAAAAATTCTTTTTTATTGGTTAATTTTATTTATATGCGTGTTTAGTCTGCTTTAACTTTTGGTAGTGTACATGTTTAGTCCCTTTACATTTATTCCTTTTAGTATTTCATCTTTTAGTCTTTTCCCATTGCTACCATAACGAATCAACCCGGGGGAATAGTGACCGTCAGCTATTGGTGGACAACTGCTACTACTCTTGGACTTTAATAAAGTTACTTTATTATTCCTAAACTTTATTAGACCATGGGGTATGGTGGGGCTTGGGTTGGGGCATTTGTTGACACGTGTAATGAGAGCCCCCCACCGCCTGCTTACGTGTCCGCAGGGTATGGCGGGGCGTGGGTTGGGTGCACCGGTGGCAGAATATTAAAAAAAATTACAAAAAATTTATAAAAAAATCACACAACATTTATAAAAAAAAACCTACAACTTCATTAAAATTTTAAAAATTACATAATCCTAAAAATTACATAATTTCTAAAAATTACAAAATAACAAACCTAGAGCGTTAAATAAATTTCAAAAGGTCGATCTTGTCGAACGTCTGTCGCTCCTTGCCTCGAAACTCTATGTTCGCCACCGCCCCCCGGTCCTCGTGGCTCAACTCGCCGCTCGGAACGGCTTCGTAGTAAGCGTTGAGGTTGTGGCGGTCGTTACCGACGTTATGTCGGTAGGCTGCGAATGCTTCCACCCAATATTTTGTTTGGCCCGGTGGCCGTCCCTTCATAGCGTCAACGACGCTTGTCACGAGAGTCGTTTCTTCTTCATGGGTCCAGGATGCCATAGCGGGTTCGTGGGATGGGGAGACCAGTGGGTTAGCCGGTGGGGTTGGGTTCGTGGGATGGGGGGACCAGTGAGTTGGGGGTTACAATATATAGGGGGTTGTTGGGAGACCCGGGTGGCGGTTTACTTTTCCCCCAAACCCGTTTGAATTTTAAATTCAAAATTTGAATACTCCGCTATGACGTGGCGGGTGAGCGAATGGGAGGCAGCCAGCTAGCATGGCCATACCGCCCCACGCCCGGCTTGAAAGCCAAGCCCCAAGGGCCACGCCCCAACCCAAGCCCACCCGGGGTGGGGGCTTGGGCGTTTTCCCCCAACCCATGCCCCAACCCAAGCCCCATACCCCATGGCCTTAAAACAAAAATTCTTTGACACGCGTATTTTTATTTATGTCTAATTTTTATTGAGATCATGTTATGCTATGAGTAGTATGTACAAATAATCGAAACACATGCATGCATATTGTTAAACTAAGAAACATTCCGCTTATTGCTCCACAACACGAGTGGAGCATAATCTAGTTACAAAACAAATCTGCTAAATGTATATTTTAATAACAAAAAGGTATCAGATTTCAAACTAACATCATTTGTTTAATTTATAGTAGTTAAAAATCAATTTACTAATTTAGTCCACACACATGAGCCATTTTATAACTTTATTCTAATATATAATGCTAATGACTTACTTTTATATTATATTTCAACTTGAGTTAATACATGATTAAATCATTGTAAAATAACCTAGTATAACAGGCGGTTTGTAGCTTCATGGACTCCGACGAGAAGGTAGGAATGTAGACGTGGAAGAGAGAATGCAACGAGAGACAGTGTACATGTCCGTAACCACAGACCATCCGTAGGGAAGGAAGGCGGATGTTGTGAATGTAGACGTGGAAGAGAAAATGTAATGAGAGATGGTGTACATGTCCATAGCTACAGAGAATGAAGGCGATCGTTTTGAGAGGGGGTCTCATTTGTCGAGAGTTTTGCCGAAAACATGCGACATGAAGGTCCGTGTGCCTCCCGCCCATTGTTACGCGCTAACAATGTAACAATACATTATTTGTCCATAATCACAAGATGCTTTATTTATCCATAAATAAAGTGAAAAAAGGAAAATGAAATATTGAAAAAGGAAAGGAGGCTCATGGTTGCCATGGTTTAATCCATGCCAACCATGATGAATGAAACGAGAGGGTGGTGTAGCAATTCATTAACGGTCCTATATAGATAAATACGGAGGTTCCAATCTGAATGCTTTAAGTTGACAGAGTTCTAATGATTACTATTTTTATCAATATTATAAGTTAAAAATAGAGAAAAATACCCGGATAGTCCTTGTGGTTTCGTATTTTTTAACCTATAGTTCTCAACTTTCTAAAACTACCTGAATAGTCCCCAACTTTTCATTTTTTGTTCCCGGATAGTCCCTGGGTCTAACTTCAGTTTGTTTTCTCTGTTAAGTGGGTGTGAAATTACAAAAATACCCTTAATGTAAAAACAAAACAAATTACACCTCCCCTGCTATATAATCCCTCCCTCTCGATCACAACACAAACCCTCCCTCCTAATCCCTCCCTCTCGATCCTCTCGGTCAGGTGACCGGAGCAAGACACCGGCATATCGACGGACCTCCTCGTCCGTTCGACTTCATCGTCGAGATACACACCCCCAAATCACACCCTCCCCGATCGACGGAACGACACGGCGACAAAGATGTCGGCAAGTTGATGATGCGATGATGATGAAGATGACACGCTGGAGATGGTGACGGCGGTGACAGCGGCGCCACCGTATGCGGCGGTCTCATGGTGGTGCTTGACTGTTCCTATAACAACTCGTCTCTAAAACCTTATGTAAGTGTTGTTCTCGAGTAAAATTGAAGGATTTACACATCTTTTAATCAATTTTTGGTGGTTTTGGATGTATTGGAAGTGGAGCCGCAACGGTGGTGGTGGCCGACCGAGAGTAGAACCGAGGAGAGAGAGAAAGCGGCGGAGTTAGGTGGCGACACGATCTGGTTCGGACCGATCGTGTTGGGTATTTTAGGTGGCGACACGATCTGAAATTGTTAAAGCTTATCATATGGTTCAAATGGGTGTTGAAAACAGGGACGTAGTTGATTTCTGTTGGGTTTGAGGTGAGTTTGTTAAACAGGTAGTGAATAGCATCTCATTCAGCCCAGAAAAACCATTAGCTGTGTAAAAAATCCATATTCTGGTTGTTTGATTGGGGTTTACATCTCATTGCCATAGGTATAATCATGGTGGTGGTGGTGAAAGGTGGAGATGGTGTTGGGTGGTTTAGAGTGGGGAAGATGGAGTGGGAGGGGTGGGTGGTGGGTCGATCGGAGGTTTGACAGTGGAGTGGTGGTAATCGGAGGTGAATAGCGTATGGTGGTCGGTAATGATTGTTGTAAATGTGGGTGAGATTTAATCGAGGATGGTGGTGGTCGATCGGAGGTTTGACAGTGGAGAGGTGGTCGCCGGAGGTGATTAATGATGGGGTAATCGGAGGTGAAATAGGGTGAGGTGAAGTGGGTCTTGTTCGCCGGGGAAAACACAGAGAAGAGGAAGAAGGTTTTTAATGGTGAAAGATGATAATGTTTCTGATCTAGTCCATGTGGTTTGCCCTTTTTAAGGAAAGGGTAAATTGGTCATTTCACACTCTCATAACAGAGAAAACAAACTGAAGTTAGACCCAGGGACTATCCGGGAACAAAAAATGAAAACTTGGGGACTATTCAGGTAGTTTTAAAAAATTGGGGACTATAGGTGAAAAAATGTGAAACCACAAGGACTATCCGAGCATTTTTCTCTTAAAAATAAAAACACATCGAGATTCTTAAGAAATTAATAAGTTAAAAATAAAAACACATCGAGATTCGAGGAGGAAAAAGGGGAAAGAAAGTTCTGTATACTATTAATAAAGTATTAACAATAGAATAGAATAGCTATTATTTATATATCCTACAAAATCATTTATATATCCTATAATAGTTTCAGGACACCTCCTTATTCGATTTCTTTTATATTTAACTTTTAAACTTTCAGCTTGTTAACACATCAATTTAGCCCTTTCGTTTTTAAAAAGTTCTCTTTTTATTGGTTAACTCTGTTTATATGCGTGTTTAGTTCCTCCGCTTCAACTTTGGTAGGGTACATGTTTAGTCCCTCTACTTATTCTTTTAAGTAATTGATTGTCGCTTTTTATATATTACTTTTAAACCTTCTACTTCGCTAATATACGTGTTTAGCCCATTTGTTTTTAGAAAAAGAAAACTTATTTTTATTGGTTAACTTTATTTACATGCGTGTTTAGTCCGTCTGCTTTAACTTTTGGTAGTGTACATGTTTAGTCCCTCTACTTTTATTCCTTTATGTATTTCATATTTTAGCCTTTTCTCTTTACTACCATAACGAATCAACCCGGGGGAATAGTAACCGTCAACTATTGGTGGACAACTGTTACTACTATTGGACTTTAATAAAGTTACTTTATAATTCCTAAACTTTATTAAAACAAAAATTCTTTGACACACGTATTTTCATTTATGTCTAATTTTTATTGAGATCATGTTATGCTATGAGTAGTATGTACAAGTAATCGAAACACATGCATGCATGTTGTTAAACTGACAAATATTCCGCTTACTACCCTGCAACGCAAGCGCCGAGCGGGGCATAAACTATTACAAAACAAATCTGCTAAATGCATATTTTAATAACCAAAAGGTATCAGATTTCAAACTAACATCATTTGTTTAATTTATAGTAGTTAAAAATCAATTTACTAATTTAGTCCCCACACATGAGCTAATTTATAAATTTATTCTAATATATAATGCTAATGACTTACTTTTATATTATATTTCAACTTGAGTTAACACATGATTAAATCATTGTAAAATAACCTAGTATAACAGGCGGTTTGTATAGTGGCGGATTCAGAATTTTTTCTACCAGGTTCCTTTTGGTAGATTTTCACTAATTCTCACTATTTTTTTCAAATCGTATAAGGTTTCCACTATTTTTTTTTTCATTTTTTTTCCAAACAAGGGGGTTCCTGGGAACCCCCAAAAACCCCCTAGATCCGCCACTGGGTTTGTAGCTTCATGGACTCCGACGAGAAGCTAGGAATGTAGACGTGGAAGAGAGAATGCAACGAGAGAGAGTGTACATGTCCGTAGCCAAAACCATCCGTAGGGAAGGAAGGCGGATGTTGTGAATGTAGACGTGGAAGAGAGAATGCAATGAGAGATGGTGTACATGTCCATAGCCACAGAGAATGAAGGCGATCGTTTTGAGAGGGGGTCTCATTTGTCGAGAGTTTTGCCGAAAACATGCGACATGAAGGTCCGTGTGGCTCCCGCCCATCGTTACGCGCTAATAATGTAACAATACATTATTTGTCCATAATCACAAGATGCTTTATTTATCCATAATAATCAACACATAAATAAAGTGACTTTGTTGACAACTGTAAACACACTAAAACCCATAAATATCTTAAAAAGGCAAACACTCTTTCCAATTCATAACCAAAAAGCCTAAAATCTCCCAAAAAAAATTATACTTTTTAAATTTATTCAAAACAAAAACCATACTATTTTACAATTTTGAATGTAAATATATAAAATTGCTTCAACATAAAACACAAATTTTATAACCCAAAAAAAAAAAAAAAAAAACTAATTCTTTTTCTCTTCCTCACTGCCATCAACCACGTACGCCTTCTTCCTCCTCTCCACCGTACCCACCAAACAAATCAAAAGAAAACACGTGGCATAAACCCCATGCACCTTCCAGCTACTCTTCGGTGGTTGCCGGAGCACCGCCCTATGGAACACCGTCATATAATAATGCAACCCAACCGCAAACCCTACAAACGTCTGCCCAAGCCCCAACAGTTTGGAAACAACGCTCGAATCAGTCGAAAAAACCAACACAATGTACATCAAAAGCACCAGAAGGTACAACACATAAGCAAGCGTTTGCAACAGCTGCAGGCAAACATAAGTGTTCTGCGAAGTAGCGTAGAAAAACTTCAACGGTTCGAGACCGGTCACAAGTGAGGAGAGTGCGAGTATTGAGAAGTAGATTGATAGGTAAATCTGGATGAATATTATTAGCTTTTGAAGCGAGAAATAGGCTTTTATTCGGTTGAAAATGAGGGATACGAGAAGAAATGGGATTAAAATGAATAAAAATGAGATGAATGAAGTGGCTATTGGTGCGTATTTTTTACCAACGATCGGGTTTACTCCTTTGTAGATGTGTTTGTTGGCTTTGTTGAGATATGTTTTTGAGGTTTTTGAGATCACTTCTAGATCGGGTATCAGTGTTTCTTGAAATCTTGATGGTAGATCCCTGAATTCTGATACAAAATCGTCTTCTTCATCGTCTTCTGGAAAAGTCAAACTACCGAATGGTTTCGTTGACTTTTGTTCTTTTGTAATGGGTTTGGTTTTTTTAGGCTGATCTGTTGACTTTTGGGTCAAAAGTGGTGCGTTTTTTGTGGTTTTTGATATGGGTTTTGTGGAATTTGTGGTTTTGGAAGTGGGTTTTGTTGAATTTGTGGTTTTGGAAGTGGGTTTTGTAGAATTTGTGGTTTTTGATATGGGTTTAGTGAGATTTGAAGGTTTTGAGGTGGAATTGAGCTTCTTGATGAGGGTTTTTTGATCAAGTTTCTGGATTTTGGTGGAATTTGAAGTGGTTTTTGGTGTGATGAGTTTTGTCTTGTTCTTGCTTTGGGAGGTTGTACCAAGTGCAGAAACAGTTGTACTTTGCTTCTTTTTAACAGACAGTTGAACCCCATCAGAAGAATCAACTTGGGCTTGAATCTTATTATCCAACAAATATCTCCGACCAACAGGCTGAATGGTAGGTTGAAGGGAAGAGGAAGGGGGTACAAGTAATAAAGCAAAGAGTACAAGCAAGAAAAGTACCTTTGTGCAAGATTGGAGTGGAGCCATGTTTGGTAAAATCTGTGTCAGATTTAGTGTTTGAAGAGTACCTTTGTGCAAGATTAGATCGTGAAGTGGATCTGAGGAGTAATAAAGATGGAGGGTGGCATGTGGGTGTGAGGGTGTCGGTGCGGTGAGTGTGAAATGGAGAAGGGAGGGAAGAAAAAGGCTTTAAATGAGTCTTGGGTTCACATGGAGATATTCTAATCACTCGTCCTCAATAATACTAGGGTGGCTAGGGCTGTGCAATGGTTCAGAATCGGACCGAACTGAAGCGAACCAGAACTGTTAATTGCTAAATTTAAGAACCGGTACCGAACCGTATTATAACGGTTCCGGTTCGGTTCCGAACCGGTTAAAAGGTTCTCTTGTAAACGGTTCTCGCGGGAACCGGTTGACAATTAAATTGTAAAATTAACAATTCAATAAAAACAAATCAAACCATTTAAAACATTAACTAAGAGTTGCAACATTCAAAGTTCAAACCAACCAAAATAAAAGTAGCAAAGCAACAATAAAAAAATTTCAAGCCATAAAACAAACTCTAAATAAAACTATAACAACCATCATGTTAACAATTAAAACAAACATATTCAAACTTCATTCGATCTTCATCCTCTCAATCTTCTCATAAACATCTAAATGAAACCAAGTATTAGCAATTAAAAAAATAAACGAATAATGCATCTACTGTATTTAGCAAGAGACACACTATTTATATACACATTTACAATTTGATCAACATTGATTTGATTATTTTTGTTCAATTTTTATTTTCACAAACAGAAAACTATATGTATCAGAAAGCAAACATCTAGAAAGAAAATATATGCAATCATAAAAAAGGTCATGTAGGATAGTGTATATGTATTTGCAGGGTGTTGATGGAGATGAACTTGTATGATAGCAACTAGGGTTAGGTTTGAGAGATGAAAAAGAATTAGAAGATGAAAGATGAGATTGTGGAATGAATATAAGAGGAGGAAATAAGAATTAGGATATTCGTATGATGTTGAAAATACCATTAATAAAATAGGGTTTTAAATATTTATAATCCCAACTGGTTCTAGCGGTTCTTTAACCGGAACCGTGGTTTTAACTGGAACCGAATCGGGAACCGTTTTTACCCAAATTTAAGAACCAGAACCGGACCCTATATACAAAAATACGGTTTGGATCTAGCGGTTCCGTTTCGGTTCCCCGGTTCTGATGGTTCTGAACCGTATACTGCTCAGCCCTAAGGGTGGTAATTCTGACACGAATACGATTATATGACATGAATCTACATGAAGTTATTATGTTTTGTGTTTGACCTTAACAGGTTTCGTGTCTAAAACAGGTCGACACAATAAGACCTTAACAGGTTTCGTGTTTAAACAGATTAAAATCCGTTAATCTGTTAAGACCCGTTAAGTACATGTTAATAATTAAAAATAAAAAAATATATATAATATGTGGGTGGGGTGTTCGTGTTTTAACAGGTCGTGTTCATGTCTTAAACAGGTCGTATGATACGTTGGTAATATTTTCGTGTCTTAACAGGTCGTTTCGTGTAACCAACATTTATTAACAGGTTTGTGTTCGTGTTTCAAAAATCTGACACGATAAGATTTCCTGTCGTGTTCGTGTTTACGTGTTTTGGGTTCGTATGTTATCGTGCTCGTGTCTTAACAGATCGGGTTGACCAGGGACGAAGTATAGTGGGTGCCTGAGGGTGCACCCGCCCACCCCAATGTTTCGGTTAGAAGTGTATAAGTTCTGATTTTTCGTCCGAACATTTTAAAATTATATAGGATCCCCCCCCCCCCCCCCCCCCCGATTATTTTTCCTAAATTGTATATCCTAAATATTTATAAACTTTGTATATAAATGATGGATAGTTTGGTAAATATACACTTTGTTTTATTTGGAATTATTATTATTTGACCCAACTTGAATCGAATAACCAACCCGACCCGACCCGAAACATATCGATAGGAAAAAAAAATTGGTCCCATTACTTTAGGCCCCCTCGAAACTTTTGGTCAAGCTCCGCTATTAGGGTTGACCTGTTATTTCAGCGCTACTCAATATCATATTCGGCTAATCTAGATTACAAAAATAGTTTTTTAGTGGAATAAACTACATCATAAACTAATAATTCATAGAATCATGAGTTACGAAGCATCATGTCGCTTATCCACTTTAATACCCCGTCACGTATTCTTTAAAAAAAAAATGTATAAGAAATTTTTCATCTAGAGAATAGAGATTGATGTTGATGCGTGATGGAAGGTTTATTAGAAATCCTCATATGCTATATTAATATAGTTGGTTCGTAACATTTGAATCAACTACTAATGTGCATGGTAGTAGGTCTTATATTATGACCCAGCACACAATTGGTAGTCGACAGATGTGTTGTATTTGTAAATGGTCAATGATTAAGATGTTGACATGGGAGAAGTAGAATTTTGTTACTCTACATGTTACAATATAGTTTGATACTTCGATTATGACTTTCGAACAGGGGCGGACTTATGTAGAAACTACGGGTTTCCGGGAACCCATTCGGTTTTTAATTTTTAGTGTAAATATATATAAGAAACTGAAAAGGAACCCATAAGTAAATTATAAAGGGAACCCATAAACAAAAAAAGCCTTGGTTCCACTGGTTATGTCCGCGCTTTTCTTCCTAACTCACCCGAGTTCGAATCCCGTATAAGTGCTTTTTGTTCCGTTTAGTAACGAACAGAATGAAACAACATCAGGCTCAACAGCTCCACCTTAGTAACCAGCGCCGCGGATCCTTCCTCTCCGCCGATTGCTGCCGTCTGCGCCGTCCTTCCTCTCTGCTGCTCCGCCTCCGCTCCAACATCAGTGATTACAGTTTGTTAATGTTATACATTTGTTTGTTATACATCTGTTTGTTTTACATCAGTGATTACATAAATCAGCTTTTGAAATTGGGTTAAATTGGGTTGAGAATTGGGTTTCATTGAGTTGATTACATAAATCAGTTTCATTGAGTTTAGAATTGGGTTAAATTGGGTTTGAAATTCGGTTTTTAAGTTTGCAATTGGGTTTTTAAGTTTGAAATTGATTACATAAATTGGGTTCAAAAGATGAAAACTCGTCGTCAACAACTTTAGGAAGTTTTTTTATTTGTAAAGACTATCGTATTTTATATTATGTGTTTTTAAATTTCTAATGACGATTTTCTTTTCATCATTGTATCGTACTTTTATTATGTGATGAACCTTACCCGATCCGAACTATCGAACCGACCCGAAATTCTTTATGTTCAGTCACATGAAATTGGAGTATCTAAAAAAGTGAACTCAGTGAAAAATATTCCTGGATCCGCCACTGCTTTCGAATAATGATAAATGTTGTATCTTTGTATGATCAGGTTTAATGCTTTTGGTCTAAATCACACAACATACATTATTAAGGGTGTAAATCGTGTCGTGTTAGTGAGTTTGAGGGTTGCAGGTTGGTGGGTTGATTAGTTGATACGTGTAACTCGAACACAACTCGTATTATTATCTGTGTCATAGATTTCAAGCCTAACTCACACACACATAAATTCGGATCAACTCGAACATGGACCATTTAACCCATCATATATATATAGGAATAAGTTAAAATGAGAACCACCTTGAGTTGTAAGAACCAGCGAGAACCACCCCCGCGGGGGGCCGTTGACCACGATTTTTTTTTTACAACTAGATGTGTATATTTTAACACCCTACGCAAAGTTTGGGTTCAAACGGCGCTCCCGAGGGGGTAGTTTTTTACGCCCAAAGTTTGGTTAAAAAAAAAAGAAAAATTAAAAGAAATTAAAAAAACCCAAACTTTGGGCGTAAAAAACTACCCCCTCGGGCGCGCCGTTTAAACCCAAACTTTACGTAGGGTGTTAAAATATACACATCTAGTTGTAAAAAAAAATCGTGGTCAACGGCCCCCCGCGGGGGTGGTTCTTACAACTCGAGGTGGTTCTCATTTTAACCTTCCCCTATATATATATATATATATATATATAACAAAAGGTAAAATCCGATATGTCTTGTCAAGTTTTTTTTTATTATATATGTAATTTGGTTTTTCCTTTTTTTTTAGTTGGTTTATTTCTTGTTGCGTAACTCAACCGCTCAATTTTCAGTATCGATATTAACACCTCTCAACTTTCTAATAATTTTGTAAAATGTCATTTTTACATGAGTTTTATTTGCTTATTTTTATGTACGTTTCGGTATAAATTCAAGTTGGTATACGTTTCGACTTAAGTCGATACGTTTTTGTATTTATTTTTATGTACATTTTCAGTTGTTCTATGTTTTGACGTAAATTTTGTTAGGAAACGAGTTTGGTCAAATATAATACGTTTTCATTAGACGGTATAAATCTGAGTTACTTAATGTTTGGATGCCATGGCAACGCACAGTCAAACATATTGACGAGTTGTTAACGAGTTTCAACAACGGTTTCAATGGGTGAATATGAGTGTGACAAGTAAATAATATGGTGTGACATAACTAACATTATTTTGACCAGACATATATAAAAGATTTTTTTTAGGGTAAATTACTTTTTGAGTCCCTGTGTTTTATGGGTTTTAACCACTTGAGTCCAAAAGCAAGAAGTTTAACGACCTGAGTCCCTATAAGCATTTTCTTTAACCATTTGAGTCCAAATTTCTAACACTGTTAGAATTTTTTTGTTAAGTATTGTTAAATGACCAAAATACCCTTATAATTAAAAAATAAAAAAAAATATGTGTACATCTTATATCCCCTCTATATCTATATCTTTCTCTCTCTATATCATTCCCTCTGATCTTTCTTTCTCTCTCTAGACCACCATCAACACCACCACCGTCACCACCACAACCACAACCACAACCACCTCCGTCTCCAACCACCACCTCAACCACAAACCTCCAGCACACTGTCTGTCTCTCTCTCTAAATTCTAAAACTGTAACCTTTCTCTCTTATATCTACCTTAGGTTCAGAGCGGATGTGTAAGTGAACTTCCAATCCCTAAAAGACGTAACGAAACAGAGCGACTTTGCCCTAATATCTCAACAATCTGTCACCACAAAAACATGATATAACAGAGCATCACTCACTTTCACACATCTAATCACACATTAACTGCATCTGAATCACTAGACATTTTGAGCATATTCAAAGAATCATCAAAACAGTAATCCGACTATGAGAATTTCAAATCCAAATCTAACAAACTACAACCCTAAACGTATCCAATTCCTTAATATTCTAACAAATCACAGACAAAACTAAGCCCTGATTTAACCTGACAAGCAACTCAATCTCCACAAATTGAAAACTACACATACATATTCCAAAGGACAAAAACACGATATAACAGAGCATCACTCACTTTAGAATTTATGAGTCATCTTCTTCAAATCAACCCATTCTCAGCACTATACCGACCCGACCCAAGCAATTATCCGGATCGAGGTTACCTTAGCGGAGCAGCAACATTTAATTTTACAATCATTGTTTTGAATCAAGATCCTCCGGCGAAAAAGCACCGGCGGCCGGCAACCCACCTCCGACCGTCGCAACCGCTGAAGATTGAATGAATGATCGGAAGTATAAGATGCCAGATGAAGATTGAATGTTGTTATGGTTGTGGCGGCGGCGTTAGGTTAGTGGTGGTGTGTGGTTGAGAGAGAAGGGGAGAGACATGAGGAAGAAAGATGATCAGTAGTCTCTGTTGTGTGTGTGTGAGTGGTTGTGAGATATTTATATATTATTAACAATTAATAATAATAATAAAAAATAATAATATGTAGGGGCATTTTAGTCCTTTAATGAAAATCTAACAGAAAATTCAAACAGAGTTAGAAATTTGGACTCAAATGGTTAAAGAAAATGCTTATAGGGACTCAGGTCGTTAAACTTTTTGCTTTTGGACTCAAGTGGTTAAAACCCATAAAACACAGGGACTCAAAAAGTAATTTACCTTTTTTTAAAAACTTTTTGAATAGAGAGTAAACTTTCGTTTTGCTCTCTGTGGTTTGGTCGTTTTAACGGTTTTGTCCCAGTCCTTTAAAAATAGTCATTTTACTCTCTGATCTATGAAGTTTATCTCTATTTCACTCCCCGCCCCTAACGCCATCCAATTCAACTGTTAAATCTTGGTCACATGCCCCTCACATGAGGGGCGTTTTAGTCTTTTCCCATCCTCCTTTATGTTATTATTAATTATATGTATATATTTACATTTAGATAAATATAACAAATAAAATCACTCACTTCCATCCCTGCATCTCTCTCTATACTGTAATAACCACCACCCAAACCATCAGACACAACCCCCATCCCACCGAACAACAACCACCACCCTCTTCCACCATCTCCACCTGACAACAACTACCACTACCACCCTCCACCATTTCCACCGACCACCACTACCATCACGTTGTACTAGCCCCACCCGACAACCACCTTGCAACAGCCCCACCCGACCACCACCTCCACCTGACCGCCACCATCCTGTACCACCCCCACATGCTCAGGCGACCTCCTTAACTACTCGAAAATCCTTTAAAAGAATATCTAAAACCAGATTTCAACGGACTCCAGTCACCATCATCATCTGAGTCTGGAAAGTTGTCGGAGCTAGAATTCTTGCCTCGAAAACCTATGTGACAGCCATTGTCTGAACTTAGATTCACCGTTCCACGATCCTCTCTCTGTCTCTCATATTTCTCTCTCATTCGGTCCCTTTCTCTCTTTCTATATACACATTTTGTTGGTATTTGTCGAATTATACAAAGAATGAAAAAGAAATAGGTGTTTGAAATATGGGGATTTTGAAATCTGGGGTTTTTGATGATACAAGTTAGGGTTGATTCTAGTGTTTGTTTTAAAATGTGAAATTTTTTGATGAAAAGGTGGTTGACTTAGAGAGAGAGAGATAGCAAGCAGGTGTAGTGGGTGGGTTGGTGATGGTGATGGCGGCAGATGTGGTGGGTGGTGGCGGTCTCAGAACCAAAAGCTCCCCTAATACATCATAATAAGCCATATTTATAGGCTAAACAAGGTAATACGGAACAAACACATGTTCCAGAGAACTAACCTAATAGCACAGACAATAATTAAATACTATTGACACACATATATTCCGAATTACACTAAGTAATTCGTAACTTATACATAATTCGGAACTTATACATAATTCGGACAAAGTGACTATCTCAGAACAACATAGTTCCAAGTTATACAAAGTACTTCGAACAACACGCTTTTATCTTTAATTTCTGCTTTGGACTAGGTTTGACTTCTTTGACTAGACTTGATAAAGCACCGTTACCCGGCAGGAACTGCACTTACATACTCCCCCTTAACTGTTGCTATCAGTTCTGTTTGACATTGATAACCTTTAGTCACCAAGTACTGCACTTACAGACTCCCTCTTGACTAATGATATCATGTTTGCTTTCTACTTTGGCAAAGACTTGATCTTTCTAGCAGAGCACAATGATCTTCAACCCTTCTAATTACAGATCTATTGTCGATCACTTAAATGGCCGCTCTGTGAAACCTGAAGAATCTAACATCAAACACTGTAAATCATCCCCCTCAGTCTACTACCGAATCAAGCTAACGCGAACCATCCTACAACCTCATGTAAGAACATCGCTCGATCCCTTAATCTTCAAACTTAACCCGACAGAAGAAAGAAATGGCAAATTTCCAGTGCCCAACATCAAAAACTTCAAACTTCACAAAGACATTAGGTTCAGTTCGATAAGTTAATAACAAACCGAACTTCAAAAAAGTACATCCACCATCTTGATCAAAGTATTCAACCTTACATGTATGATCTAATTTCGACACGTATCTTCATGATTCAATCTCGTATCTTCATGAATCCACTAAATCCTCGATGTCTTTCATTTCTGATCTCCTCCTCAATGTAAGAACATTCTAATTATTTTGAGAAGAGTAAACTTTCGTTTTGCTCCCCGTGGTTTGGTCATTTTAACGATTTTGCCCCAATCCTTTAAAAATAGCCATTTTACTCCTTGATGTTTCGATTTTGTCGCCAGTTTGCTCCCCGACCTAAATTCCATCCACATTGTATGTTAACTAGAAGGGTATTTTAGTAATTTCCTGATAAATTTTCAATTACATATTAAAATTTTAAGATCCATTTTGCTATTTTGTTACTAAAATATAAAAATAAGCTATATCTCTGATTCTCATTCTATCCCTGTACCACCACCCACCAGAACCGGTCGTCGCCACTAAGAACCACCACAATCACCTCCGGCTGCCACCCCTCTCTCTCTATTTCTCTTTTTCTCAACTGTAACCATAACCTCCTGTTGCCATAACCGCCCATCTACGGACCACCATCTACTGCCACACCACCTATTAAAGTTATCTCTCATTATTTGAATCCTTTGGCGAGATTTAAAACCCTAGAGCAGATCCACACACAAGATTTGAAACAAAAAATGGGATTTGCATTCCATATTTGAAGCCAAAAACGAGATCTGTAGACAACAAATGGGATATGCAGATCTACACACCAAGAACCCACGAGCAGATCTACACACAACAGTGGTGGTTAGTCTAACAGTGGTGGTGGTGATTAGGTCCGACAGTGAAGGTGGTGAGGGTGGGTTAGGGGCTTTTGTAACTTTCCGTATTTAGAAAGGTTGTCGTATATTTCTAATTTTGGAAACTTGATTCTCTTGTAATCGTATTTCATTTCAAACCATTGTAATCCAAGACTTCGATCATAATAAAAATTGATTATTTCATAAGAATTATACTTTGTTTATTTATACATGTTTACATATTTAATCCATAATTACATTTGATACATATGCATGATTCTCGTAAATACGTGCTTTATTTGCAAATAACCAACGTGAATGCGGAGCCTTATATGCGATATACATAACAATTACTCGTTTATACATTCTCTATACATTAAACCATCCTTTTTCTATATATGATACACTTGATTACATGTTCTATATACTTAAATACCTTGAAATTATGCTAATTGTACACTAAACATCAATAATATCAAATTACAAGGGCCTTTATTGACAAAAAAACAAAAGTTTGTCCGGTGGACGTGTGTCACGCCACGCGACAAGGGTCGGGTGTCACACCCCAAAAACGTCGCAGCGGAAATACAAACGTAGTGGTGATGGAGGTTGGTACTCACATAAGTCTTAGTGGTCGATGCTTTAGTTGGTTTGGACATTTTGTTATTTTTTTAAACATAGTTTTTAAGTTTACCGCATCGTCACAAACAAGTCATAGTAGTTTGACCCTTAGGGGTCTTATTACAAACATGGTCCCATAGTTTAAAAATGTAACACCCCGTGTTTTCGAAAGTCAAAGTCAAAGTCAAGGTCAAAGTCAACGACCGATTTCGCGCAACCTGACTTACAGTGAATGTCACGACCCCCGACCCGGTTTGACCCGTTTCCGGAGCCGCGGGACAGAAAATCCCGTGGTATTTATTTACTTGAGTTAACAATGGAAGTTTTCTTCAGGATTATTTTAAAACTGAAATTTCCCGATTATTTTATTTCACAACTCCGGATAAAACCCCGGTAATTTACAATCATAAGATTTCACGGAGAAATCTTTATTTTACAAAACATGTTTCTTTATTTTATATTGAGCCACTTCCTTAAGCTTGTAGTGCTTCACGACACTTTTCCTGGATCACAACAGATCACCTGAAACATGTTTGAAAAAGGTTTTGTCAGCGGGAAATACTGGTGAATCATTCTTTTTACTAGAATGACACATTTGTTATAATTTACAGTATTAAGAGCGATTACAATGTTTCCATATATCAACCAACTACCCACAGTATTTGTCATTCGAACATCCATCGGTAGCCTCTTAGCCCGATGGTGTCTGTGACTATGGTCATATCACCCCTTGGCTAACTCGTTGTCCAATGGTGAAGTTTATCAAGTAATGTATACAAAACTCCACATACCGACTGTAATTTGGTGATTACAAAGACTTAATCCCTGTAATTATAACCTTGAAATAAATAGAGTTTTGTAAAGTATTTTGATAAAAAGAGAATGACTCACATTGCAGATTTAATTGAGCAGAGCCTAGCCTACTGATTAGCCTTTTGACCTAAATTTAATAACATCCACACGAACTCGGTTAGTAACTAATACAACATTTACGATAACTCACGAGATTAAAACCTTCACAACGAATGACAAAGTCCGATACTTAAACATCCATCGAATTCACGATGAATGACAAAGCATAAACCCTAATGTGGGCAACACTTAAACATCCATTGGCTAGTTTAATCGATCGGACATTGAATCGTAGCAGCGATCGAGTTAATACCCGGTATCGGAGCAGCGCCTCGCTAATTATATATGAAATTTCGACTTCAGAGTGATATCAATTCGTTTTTGAAAGTTTGTTTCGACACCAGAGAATAATGCATGCAACAAGCTATTTATAGCTGAAATTAAGGCCTCACGCGGCCCGCGTAAGCCTTCGGCTTACCTTTACGCGGCCCGCCTGGCCGCCCAGTCTACGAGTAGGGTTGATTGGTCATGAGTAGGCTAGCCAGGTGGACACCACGTGGATCCGGAACACTTATCTGGTCAAACAGGTCTTGACGCGGCCCGCGTAAGACATGCTTGTCATTTACGCGGCCCGCCTGAACACCCTAAATCTTGTTTTTCTTGATTTTTAATATGGTTTAGGGTTTCAGGGGTCCGGGTTTTCATTTATGAGTCAAATTAGGATATTTTTGAGAGTCCTTACATTCTCCCCACCTTATTTAAAATCCCGTCCTCGAGATTCATTGAAATAAGTGAGGATACTTTCGCTTCATTTCTGATTCCAGCTCCCAAGTGTATTCAGGTCCTCTCTTTGAATCCCACTTGACCTTGACAAGTACTAACCGTTTGTGTTTGAGAAACTTGATCTTTCGGTCTTCTATTTGTAGTGGCTTCTCAACAAACTTTAACTTTTCGTTTACCTCTATATCTTGGAGAGGTACTACCAAATATTCGTCTGATAGGCATTTCTTGAGATTGGATACATGAAATACATCATGGACTCCAGCTAGTTCTTCTGGTAATTGTAAGCGATAAGCAACTGGTCCTATACGTTGGATTACTGAAAATGGTCCTACGTATCGTGGACTTAGCTTTCCTTTCTTACCAAATCGAACTACTCCTTTCCAAGGGGAAACTTTCAATAGTACTTTGTCTCCTACTTGGAATTCCAACGACTTCCGTCTATTGCCTGCATAACTTTTCTGGCGATCTTGAGCTGTCTTCAGTCTTTCCTTGATTTGGGAAATCTTATCGGTCGTTTCTTGTACTATTTCAGGACCTGACAATTGACTTTCTCCTATTTCTGCCCAACAAACTAGAGTTCTGCACTTTCTTCCATACAGTGCCTTGAATGGGGCAGTTTCAATACTTGAATGATAACTATTGTTATAGGAGAATTCAATTAATGGTAAGTGATCGTCCCAATTTCCACCAAAATCTATTACACATGCTCTGAGCATGTCTTCCAGAGTTTGGATTGTCCTTTCACTTTGTCCGTCTGTCTGAGTGTCACACCCCAACCGATGGCGGAATCATCGGGGCATGGCACTGAGCGAAACAGATTGTCCAGAAGTTTCCATAACAACTATCAATACTATTCAATTTAAATAATACGTCCCATACCGTATCTCAAACAGCAAAGTAATTATTACATACAACTCAGATTCAAATAGACAACTATTGTTTATCTGCTTCTAGAGACCCCTGATTCGTTATCTACAGACAACTATTTGTTGGGCTCTAGAGCGTTATTCTAGCTTCAAAATCCTACCACATATGCATCCTAGGCACCTGTCACATACGTTAAAATAAAGTCAATACATAAAATGTAAAGGTGAGCATACAAGTTTGATAATAGCATATAGAGTTCGAATTTGTTTACGCATAACCAGCACGTACACATAGTGAAATGAAGCATGTTAGTTATCGACATAGATCCATCGATACCAATGACTGCGGGTTGACTGCCCGAGGCAGTTCGTAATACATGATTACCACCGTAATCCATGCAAGTAAAAGATCCTTAACAACCCCCGTGTGAACGGGTGCTGAGTCCAAACTATAGTACTATCGTTGCTAAGGCAGGTAGACAACATTCCATGTGTAAACATAACAAACAAGCATTCATGAGCCACGTATAACATGCATTTACGGTTAGCGTTCAAATAGTTTGCGTAGTGTGATAGTTGTAGTTGAATATTCGTAACGTATGTAACACCCAAAAGGGCTTAAAGCAAAAAGGGATCGAGTATACTCACAACGATTAATGGATTGAAAGGAGCGCTTAGCGAGTACGGTTAGCCTGAATAGATTTGATAGCATAACGATAAGCGAAACGTGAAACGGGAAACAAGTGTGGGGGAGTCGAACAGCTGGTCGATCAGACGGTAGTCCGATCGGACGGCTGGCCGTTCGGTTGACAGTCTACTCGGGCGGCTGTCCGGTCGGTCGGCAGACCGATCGGATGGCTGTTCGAGTGGATTGTTTCTTCCTATAAGAAGTATGTGTTTATGTATGATGGTTTGACTTTTGAAGTTTTCGTTGTAGCATTTGAAAACATTGAAGTACCTTTCAGGTCGGTCGATCGGCCGGCAGTTCGATCGGCCGGCAACCCGATCGGTTAGGTGTTGTAGTGATTTACCTTGCATCGGACAGGTGTTCGATCGGTTAGGTCAACAAGTCAAAACTTAATGAGTTGCTGACCGATCGGTTGGCAAGTCAACCTTAGTCAAAGACTCTAACTGAATGTGCAAAGTGTGGTGTAGGGGATCGGATAGTTGATCGATCGAATTAACATAATTGCTGTTCGATCGGACAACATGGTGTCACCTGATCGGACGGCTGTTCGATCGGGTGGCACTTCTAGTGCATTGAACATGTTGAAAAATTGATTAAGTATTGAAGCATAGTATCTCATGATCCGAAGAGTAATCCGATCGTACAGGTGTTCGATCGAACAACAGTTCGTTCAATACTAGTCTTCCAAATAATTTGGTTGTGTGGGACCATGTACTAGCCGATCGGCTGGCCAGTCGATCGGCTGACTATCCGATCGGCTGGCTGTCCGTTCGGACAGCAGTCCGATCGGTCAGCATTCTAACCTGATCAGCCCTTTCGTCTAACACTTGGTTGTTCTGTTTGTTTGTCGTTTTATCGAGGTATTTTGATAGCGAGTAAAACCACAGGTGCCCCGTCCTTACTTGGTTTCCCGGGTCGGACAGGAATCACCCAAATCCGGTCGGTGGTCTGTTCGGAACGAAGTTTAACATTTAACTCGAAGTCGGTTAACCTCGTGGATAGAATCCGGATCTTGAGTCATACAACCACTGAAGTGATTTGTAAACCGACTCAGGCTCCGTTTCTACCGGTTTGAAGTTATTGAGTGACAAAGAGTTGAAGGAAAGTTGGAAAATCCATCTTTCAATCCTTGTTACCGCGTCTAGGTTTAGATCTATGAAAGATCCTTGCTTGTTTATGTGGAAATCAGCTAGATCCAAGTCATTCTTGGTGGATTGAGGCCAAAACATGAAGTTCTTCAAGAACCCATGATGACATCATCCTAGAACACTTGAATCTTGATGATTTCATGGTTAAAAGCTAAGATTTGAAAGATAGAAAGGTGTAGGGGTGTGTATAGATCAAGAAAGTACAAGATTTAGGGTGAAATCTTACCGGAGTCGAGAGAAATCTGCAAAAAGGTAAGTTGAGCGCGCTGGTTGAACAAAGGTTTCCAAAAGTGGAAAAGGATGACAATGACAGGGGTATTTATAGGATGACAAAAGAGGAAAGGGCTGGCTGATCGGCCAGGCAGCTCGATCGGACAGCCTGTCCGATCGGACAGCAGTCCGTTCGGCTGGCTGTTCGATCGGCTGGGAAGCCTGATCGATCAGTCGCACCTTTCGAGTGTTTCGCGCGATGATTTTTGATGTCTCGATTTCGATTGCGAGCGGTTCGATACGATAGGGTTTCCTAGTCAAATTACTTTTAGTCCCAAACACTCATATCTCGCGTAATCTATTTTCCACTATCTATCATAGTTCGTTCACGATTCGATTTTGATTGCACTTCGAGTTAGATTTCGAGTTTCGATTGAGTTCGCTTGATTATCACAACATAACATAAATAAACATGCACAGGTAACACGTAAGGCACACACACACGTAAAATAACAAATAAAAGTACGTAGCTCGAGTTGCGATTTGATGTCGATTCGATTAACATAGCTTGATTATTGATTAGTTAACTTTATCGCATTGTTATTGCCTATTGTTCACAGTCGTAAGTCGATTAGTTTGAGAATAACACACATCGATTTTAGCAATTAACAACACTTACTCCACATAATAAAATTAAAATAAAGAAATTTCTACAAGTCAAGTTGCGCGAAATCGGTCGTTGACTTAGACCTTGCCTTTGACTTTGACTTGTGAAAACACGGGGTGTTACAGCCTCCCGTTGTTTAGGGAATTTCGTCCCGAAATTAAGATGGAAGTTGTACAACGCCGTGACAGAACACGCAAGAATGTATTAAAATCAGTGATTCTGTTATTTGATATGGAATCGTACAAGTACTAGAATCACGTTGTCTACTTTCTCTCTCTAGCTTCACTCTTTAAACAATTGCGGGTACTTAGCCTTCATGTCGCTTTCGAGTTCCCAAGTGAACTCTGTGCCTCGTTTGCCTTCCCATCGGACCTTCACAATAGGAATGCGTGAGCGTCTGAGCTGCTTGGTTTGGCGATCCATGATTTCGACAGGCTTTTCCACGAAGTGTAATGTTTCGTTCACTTGTAGATCATCGAGAGGAACATGTAAGTCGTGGTCGGCTATGCACTTTCGGAGGTTTGACACGTGGAAAGTCGAGTGGACGTTACTAAGTTCCTCCGGTAGTTCGAGTCTGTAGGCGACTTTTCCGATCCTTTCCAGAATCTTAAAAGGTCCAACGTATCGAGGCGCGAGTTTCCCTTTAGGAGTACGTGGTCACCGACGCCAAATTCACGGGGCTTGCGCTTTTTATCGGCGTAACTTTTCTGTCGATCCCGAGCTTTCGCCAGATTGTCTCGAATTTGGAAAATCTTGTCTGTCGTTTCTTGTAGTAGCTCCGGGCCGGTTAGTTGCGAGTGACCAATCTCGTGCCATACAATAGGCGATCGACATCTTCTTCCGTATAATGCCTCGAATGGTGCCATTTGGATGCTAGAATGATAGCTGTTATTATACGAGAATTCGACCAATGGCAGGTATTTATCCCAATTACCACCAAAGTCTAAAACACACGAACAGAGCATATCTTCAAGAGTACGGATCGTTCTTTCAGTCTGACCGTCGGTTTGGGGGTGGAAAGCGGTACTTAGATTTAGCGATGTACCGAGTGCCGTTTGAAATGTTTTCCACAATCGCGAGGTAAACCGAGCATCACGGTCAGAGATGATGTCACGAGGCGTCCCATGATTACAAATGATCTCGTCGGTGTAGATTCGGGCTAATCATTCGACCTTGTAGTCTTCTCGTATTGGTAGAAAGTGAGCTGATTTAGTCAAACGGTCAACAACAACCCAAATGCTGTCGTGACCTGATGACGTGTGCGGTAGCTTGGTTATGAAGTCCATGGCTATACTTTCCCACTTCCACATGGGGATTGGTGGTTGTTCAAGTAAGCCAGAGGGTCTTTGGTGTTCGGCCTTGATTCTAGCACAGGTTAGGCATTTTCCGACGTAGAGAGCGATATCCCTTTTCATACCCGGCCACCAGTACCTATAACGAAGATCCTGGTACATTTTTTCGGCACCTGGATGAATAGAATACCAGGATTTGTGGGCTTCGTCCATCAGAATTTGCCGTAAATTAGTTCGCTTGGGAATCCAAATTCGGTCTAAAAAGTGAAATATCCCGTTTGATTTGCTCACAAGCTGGGCTCCATCCTGGTAGATTCTTTCTTTCTTCAAAGTGCGTTCGTTAAAACATGCATGTTGAGCATCGCGGATGAGGGTTTCGAGATCGTGTTGGGCTTGAACATTGCGAGTGCTAAGCAGATAGCTCCGTCTGCTGAGTGCATCGGCAACAACATTTGCCTTACCTGGGTGGTAACGGATCTCACAGTCGTAATCATTGAGGAGTTCTACCCATCGGCGTTGACGCATATTAAGTTCCTTTTGATTAAAGATGTGTTGCAGGCTCCTATGATCGGTGAAGATCGTACACTTGGTACCATACAGGTAGTGTCGCCAAATCTTTAAAGCAAAAACAACTGCGCCTAGCTCGAGATCATGGGTCGTGTAGTTCTTCTCGTGGATTTTGAGCTGACGAGACGCGTAAGCTATAACCTTGTCCCGTTGCATGAGAACACAACCAAGACCAAGGTTAGAAGCATCACAGTAGACAATGAAATCGTTGTTTCCGTCGGGTAATGTGAGAACAGGAGCATTGCAAAGCATGTGTTTGAGGGTTTGGAAAGCAGTCTCTTGCTTAGTCCCCCAGATAAAAGACTGGTCTTTATGCGTAAGAGAGGTAAGCGGTACAACGATCTTTGAGAATCCTTCGATAAATCGCCGATAATAGCCCGCTAGTCCGAGAAAGGAACGGACTTCAGACGGGTTCTTAGGTGTAACCCAGCTCTTGACAGCTTCAATCTTCGCAGGATCGACGTGAATGCCTTGTCTATTAACAATGTGACCCAGAAATTGAACTTTCTCCAACCAGAATTCGCACTTGGAGAACTTGGCATAGAGTTGGTTCCCCTGGAGTAACTAGAGAACCAAACGTAGATGTTGCGCGTGTTCGGCTTTCGATTTGGAATAGATCAAGACGTCGTCAATGAACACGATGATGAATCGGTCGAGATATGGTTTACACACGCGATTCATCAGATCCATGAAAACCGCTGGTGCGTTGGTTAAACCAAAAGGCATAACAACGAATTCGTAATGACCGTATCGGGTGCGGAATGCGGTTTTGGGTATATCCACTTCGTGTATATGCAGCTGGTGATATCCTGAACGGAGATCGATCTTCTAGAAACACGTAGCGCCTTGAAGCTGATCAAACAAATCGTCGATGCGAGGCAGGGGATAGCGGTTCTTGATAGTTAACTTATTCAATTCCCGATAGTCGATGCACATCCGGAACGATCCGTCCTTCTTTTTGACGAAAAGGACTGGCGCGCCCCAAGGAGAGGTGCCCGGGTGAATGAAGCCTTTCTAAAGTAATTCCTGGAGTTGGGTTGAGAGTTCACGCATTTCGGACGGCGCGAGTCGATAAGGAGCTTTGGCGATAGGGTTGGCTCCAGGAATGAGGTCAATACGAAAATCGATATCACGACTTGGCGGTAGTCCAGGAAGATCCTCGGGAAAAATATGAGGAAATTCTCGAACCACAGGAACGTCCTTCACTTCCTTCTTCTCTTTCTTTTCCTTCTCCGCTACTACAATGTTAGCCAAGAAAGCTCTGTATTCCTTGCGGAGATACTTGCTAGCTTGGACACATGACATGAGCTTGAGACCCTTCGAAGCAGTATCACCGTATACACATAATAAGTCACCATTTGCGAGCGAAAATTGAATCATCTTGTCGAAGCACACAACTTCAGCATGGTTTTCTCGAAGAAAGTCCATGCCTACTATGACGTCAAAACTTCCGAGTTGCATTGGAATAAGATCGATTGGGAAGATGTGATTGTTGAGCTCAAGAGTACAATCACGAATGACGGAATTAACGGCGATGGTTCTTCCGGTAGTGACTTCAACATCGAAGGTCGAGGAGAGTTTGGTGCGTTTACGACTAAGGAGTTTCTCGAATTCGAACGACACAAAGCAATTATCCGCTCCAGTATCAAACAAACAGGAAGCATAAATACCATTCACAAGGAACGTACCATTGACCACGTTGTTGTCGGCCTGGGCTTGACGCATGTTGAGGTTGAAAGTTCTGGCGCGTGCGGCCTGTTGTTGCTGCTGCTGTTGTTCTTGCTGCTGTGGCTGCTGTTGCTGAGGCTCTTGTTTCACAACCCTGTTTGGGCACATGTTGGCAAAATGGTTCGGGTCGCCACATGCGAAGCAGGCTCTGGCTTTGACTGCGGGTGCCGGAGGAGCTTGTTGACCTTGTGGGGCAGTGAGTAGAGCTTGATTGGCAGGAGCTTGACGAATACGACAGTTTGCAGTAAAATGGCCGTATATATTGCAATGAGCACAAAAGCGGCATTGAATTGCAGTTGGGTGATGATAGGTGCAAGTAGGGCAGAGCGGGTGTGGCCCAGTGTATGCACGCTTTGCAGGTGGTGCATTAGCCACGGGCGCCGCTACTTGACGCTGTTGGGCTGGTACTGCTTGAACTGGTGCAGCAGTGATCGCACAGTTCTTGTTGCTGGAGCTGTTCTTTATCTTGTTCTTTCTCTTGTTGCTTGATGAGGTGGGTTCAGCAGTTGGTGCGGTGGCGGTTGCTTGATGCAGATGCTTGGAGGCCTTATCCCAGACACCAGCCTTAACCCGTTTGTCGTTGATTACAGCGGCCAACAGATAAGTTTCCTCGATCGTTGTAGTCTTAGCCGCTTGCACGAAATCAGCAACGCAGTCAGGCAAAGCTCGAATGTACTTCTTGATGGTGATCTTCGGAGTCTTGACTTGATCGGGACAGATAATGCTGAGCTGTTTGAAACGAGCAGTGAGACCAGCATTGTCACCATCCTTTTGCTGTATGTGCCAAAATTCATCTTCTAGCTTTTGACGTTCGTGAGGAGGGCATAATTCCTCTAGCATAACTTCCTTGAGCATCCCACGACAGACCGTAGGCTGCATCGTTCCCTCGCTTGTTCCTCTCGACCGTCCACCAGTCTAACGCACGGGACTGGAAAATGCCAGTAGCATTCAGAGTTCGAAGGTCGTCAGGGCACCTACTCTGTCGCAAGGTAACCTCAATGGAATCAAACCAGTGGAATAGAGCAGTAGGAACTCCTTCGCCAGTGAATTCTTTTGGCCCACACGACTTGAATTGCTTGAAACTGAAAGGCCTTGTGGTAGCTTTAGGAGCTTCGGTTCTCGATTCCTTAGACGACTTGCTGGCATTCTCATAAACATCACTCACGGCCTTTGCCACACTTTTAGCGATAATGGAAGCAAGGCGTTTGTCTCTCTTTTCTTGGCGAGAAAGCGCGTGACGGGATCCAGACGACATTGTCTGCAATAGACATCGTCACAGAACTCAACACATTGTATTCGAATCTTGCCTCACACGTTTACTACTTACTAAAGTTCAGTAAAACGTACATTCACGTAAACACGTAACACATAGAGCATAATCACATAAGCACGTAGAGCACATAATCACATAATTCCTAAACACACAGAACAAAGCAGCAAGGAAAACACACACACATTTAATTACTAGAGGTGTATAGGGACACGGAGAGCATTCTGACTACCTCTATTATCTATTGTATATCACTCATCATTTGCGATTTTTTTCGAGCATAGTCTAAGCGTGTATCGTAATATAAGTCGCCCATAATTCAACGATTTGTTAACGTTTTGGGGTAGAATTGCAGTGCGAGTCGTGTGTGTCGATCGAAGCGGACGCACAAATTGATTAATTCTTCCGAAATTAAGCACATAAACAGGTAGACATAAAATCTACAAATTATCAGAGTCAGCAATAGCGGGCTCGGATTTGAAACACATAAAATCGAGAGAGATAGATTGTCTGCGGCTAGTAGACTTCGACTAACCAAAGTAACTCAACTATTCACAAGGATCTGTTGCACACGTTTGACTTCCGGGAATATGCCCTTGCCTCGATTCTTGGGCGTTGGCACACAGTCCGTTGGTCCTATCGTGACTTCAGATCGTTGGAGTCCGTCGAACTTTGGTGAGAGTTTGTAAAATGCGCGGAACAAGTCGTCAAGGTTAGGGTTTCACCCCTGGCTTAATAACTTCGTCCCTATTTTGATAAGATAAAGGAGATTATTCATCAAAATATGGATTTCACTCCTGATTTGGTATAATTCTCCTCGTTTGTAGTTAAAATACGGGTTGATTAAGCAACTTTAGTCGAGAGTTTGCGGTTTTCAAGCCTATTCTTGACTTTATTGCCCATTAATAATTGAAAATTCGAGTGTGGTGATTGTGCAGAATAAGCGAGGATAGCGAGTGATAGCGAGCTCGTGCATATTCCCTAACGGATACGCGCAAGTCGGTCTGTTGGTTCTTAACTATAGTCTAGGTTTCTAAGACTTCGACCCGGACTAGGTCGAGTCTTGCCTAATACCCTATAGTTATGGCTCTGATACCAATCTGTCACACCCCAACCGATGGCGGAATCATCGGGGCATGGCACTGAGCGAAACAGATTGTCTAGAAGTTTCCATAACAACTATCAATACTATTCAATTTAAATAATACGTCCTATACCGTATCTCAAACAGCAAAGTAATTATTATAGACATAAATCCAGTCAAATATTATGTTCCGACAACTCAGATTCAAATAGACAGCAATTGTTTATCTGCTTCTAGAGAACCCTGATTCGTTATCTACAGACAACTATTTGTTGGGTTCTAGAGCGTTATTCTAGCTTCAAAATCCTACCACATATGCATCCTAGGCACCTGTCACATACGTGAAAATAAAGTCAATACATAAAATGTAAAGGTGAGCATACAAGTTTGATAATAGCATATAGAGTTCGAATTCGTTTACGCATAACCAGCACGTACACATAGTGAAATGAAGCACGTTAGTTATCGACATAGATCCATCGATACCAATGACTGCGGGTTGACTGCCCGAGGCTGTTCGCAATACATGATTACCACCGTAATCCATGCAAGTAAAAGATCCTTAACAACCCCCGTGTGAACGGGTGCTGATTCCAAACTATAGTACTATCGTTGCTAAGGCAGGTAGACAACATTCCATTTGTAAACATAACAAACAAGCATTCATGAGCCACGTATAACATGCATTTACGGTTAGCGTTCAAATAGTTTGCGTAGTGTGATAGTTGTAGTTGAATATTCGTAACGTATGTAACACCCAAAAGTGCTTAAAGCAAAGGGGATCGAGTATACTCACAGCGATTAATGGATTGAAGGGAGCGCTTAGCAAGTACGGTTAGCCTGAATAGATTTGATAGCATAACGATAAGCGAAACGTGAAACGGGAAACAAGTGTGGGGGAGTCGAATAGCTAGCCGTTCGGTTGACAGTCTACTCGGGCGGCTGTCCGGTCGGTCGGCAGACCGATCGGATGGCTGTTCGAGTGGATTGTTTCTTCCTATAAGAAGTATGTGTTTATGTATGATGGTTTGACTTTTGAAGTTTTCGTTGTAGCATTTGAAAACATTGAAGTACCTTTACCTTTCAGGTCGGTCGATCGGACGGCAGTTCGATCGGCCGGCAACCCGATCGGTTAGGTGTTGTAGTGATTTGCCTTAGATCGGACAGGTGTTCGATCGGTTAGGTCAACAAGTCAAAACTTAATGAGTTGCTGACCAATCGGTTGGCAAGTCAACCTTAGTCAAAGACTCTAACTGAATGTGCAAAGTGTGGTGTAGGGGATCGGATAGTTGATCAATCGAATTAACATAATTGCTGTTCGATCGGACAACATGGTGTCACCTGATCGGACGGCTGTTCGATCGGGTGGCACTTCTAGTGCATTGAACATGTTGAAAAATTGATTAAGTATTGAAGCATAGTATCTCATGATCCGAAGAGTAATCCGATCGTACAGGTGTTCGATCGAACAACAGTTCGTTCAATACTAGTCTTCCAAATAATTTGGTTATGTGGGACCATGTGCTAGCCAATCGGCTGGCCAGTCGATCGGCTGACTATCCGATCGGCTGGCTGTCCGTTCGGACAGCAGTCCGATCGGTCAGCATTCTGACCTGATCAGCCCTTTCGTCTAACACTTGGTTGTTCTGTTTGTTTGTCGTTTTATCGAGGTATTTTGATAGCGAGTAAAACCACAGGTGCCCCGTCCTTACTTGGTTTCCCGGGTCGGACAGGAATCACCCAAATCCGGTCGGTGGTCTGTTCGTAACGAAGTTTAACATTTAACTCGAAGTCGGTTAACCTCGTGGATAGAATCCGGATCTTGAGTCATACGACCACCGAAGTGATTTGTAAACCGACTCAGGCTCCGTTTCTACCGGTTTGAAGTTATTGAGTGACAAAGAGTTGAAGGAAAGTTGGAAAATCCATCTGTCAATCCTTGTCACCGCGTCTAGGTTTAGATCTATGAAAGATCCTTGCTTGTTTATGTGGAAATCGGCTAGATCCAAGTCATTCTTGGTGGATTGAGGCCAAAACATGAAGTTCTTCAAGAACCCATGATGACATCATCCTAGAACACTTGAATCTTGATGATTTCATGGTTAAAAGCTAAGATTTGAAAGATAGAAAGGTGTAGGAGTGTGTATAGATCAAGAAAGTACAAGATTTAGGGTGAAATCTTACCGGAGTTGAGAGAAATCTGCAAACAGGTGAGTTGAGCGCGCTGGTAGAACAGAGGTTTCCAAAAGTGGAAAAGGATGACAATGACAGGGGTATTTATAGGATGACAAAAGAGGAAAGGGCTGGCCGATTGGCCAGGCAGCTCGATCGGACAGCCTGTCCGATCAGACAGTAGTCCGTTCGGCTGGCTGTTCGATCGGCTGGGAAGCCTGATCGATCAGTCGCACCTTTAGAGTGTTTCGCGCGACGATTTTTGATGTCTCGATTTCGATTGCGAGCGGTTCGATACGATAGGGTTTCCTAGTCAAATTACTTTTAGTCCCAAACACTCATATCTCGCATAATCTATTTTCCACCATCTATCATAGTTCGTTCACGATTCGATTTTGATTGCACTTCGAGTTAGATTTCGAGTTTCGATTCAGTTCGCTTGATTATCACAACATAACATAAATAAACATGCACAGGTAACACGTAAGGCACACACACACACGTAAAATAACAAATAAAAGTACGTAGCTCAAGTTTCGATTTGATGTCGATTCGATTAACATAGCTTGATTATTGATTAGTTAACTTTATCGCATTGTTACTGCCTATTGTTCACAGTCGTAAGTCGATTAGTTTGAGAATACCACACATCGATTTTAGCAATTAACAACACTTACTCCACATAATAAAATTAAAATAAAGAAATTTCTACGAGTCAAGTTGCGCGAAATCGGTCGTTGACTTAGACCTTGCCTTTGACTTTGACTTGTGAAAACACGGGGTGTTACACTGAGGATGATATGCAGTGCTTAAATTTAGTCGAGTTCCCATTGCTTATTGGAAACTTGTCCAAAAATGGGAAGTGAAACGACTATCCCTATCAGAAATAATGGAGAGTGGAACTCCATGTAAGGATACTACTTCATCTACATATAAATTTGCCAACTTTGCCAACTTTTCCATGCTAAATGTTTCTTTCATAGGTAGACAGTGAGCTGATTTGGTTAATCGATCCACAATTACCCAAATCGCATCATTACCTTTTCTGGTTTTGGGTAACTTAGTAACAAAATCCATTGTTATGAGTTACCATTTCCATACAGGCATTTCTAATTGTTGTAGTAGACCTGAAGGTTTCTGATGTTCTGCCTTAACTTGTGAACAAGTAAGACACTTAGAAACATATCGAGCTATATCCTTTTTCATTCCTATCCACCCAAAAGTTATTTCTTAAATCTTGGTACATTTTATTGTTTCCAGGGTGCATGGTATACCTAGATTTATGGGCTTCTTCTAAAATCTTATTTCTTAATTCTCCCTGCTTAGGTACCCAAATTCTGCTTTTGTGGAATCTCCAAATACCATCAGCTCCTTGCTCTAATTCTTTTATTCGTCCTTTCATTCCTTCAGCATCATCCTTGATTGCTGTAGCTTGTACATTCTTCAATTGTTCCATTAAATCTAATTGTAGATTTAATCTGAGAGCACAAACTCGCTTTTGCTTTTCATGATATTTACGACTTAAGGCATCTGCAACTACATTTGTGTAACACCCCGAAAACGGGTTTGGTAATCAAACCACGTTAATACTACAGGACGGGGGTAAAATACAGTAAGTGGTAAAACTTACCCGGTAAATTTTAGGATTTAAATAAATAAATCTAATATATATTAAAAGGTTGAGAAATACTTTGAGAAAGCAAAGTATATAAAAGGCCCGAGATTTAACGGGATTTAAAATAAAACGGGTTGTGAACAAGATAAAGTAACTAGGAAATAAATAACCTAGTACAAGTCTTGTAATTAAATGAAAGAAGTTAGTTTGATGTGCATTAGTCTAAAAAGATAAACTAAAGGGGCTGATTTTGTATAAATGGCCAAACTTGATTTTATAAAAATAAAACAAATCAAACACACACACACACACATCAGTGTGTGCATGCGTGGGAGCGACCAGGAGAGGGGAAGAACCCCCAAACCCTTATTTCATCTAATTTGATCAATTGAAGGGTGAATTGGGCATGAAATCACTGCATGAATAAAAAATCTTGATCACCTACACTTGTCTAACACTAGGTAAGTTGCAATTTCAGATTTGGTGATGTTTGATTTTTGGGTAAAGTTTAATTAGTAGAAATTCTTGAATGGTTGAGTAATGTTATGATTCAAGGACGTGTGATTAGAGTGTAGGATCATAAACCTAACTGAAATCATGTGAAAAGATTAATAAATTGTGTGTTAATGTAGCTATGTGCCATATCATGAAGTGGGTTTCTATTTAGAATGAGAAACCCCAACATATTGTATGAACTATGTGAGTAATAATCTAGGTTGGTTGAACTAGTATGATGGTATGGGCTGTGATGAGCAATGAAGCTTGAATAAGAATGAAATTCTTGGATTTACCAATGTTTAATTGAATAAAAATGGTTAATTAAGTTGTATGCACATAAGGTGCTCGACAAAATGCCTAAAAGACATTGATAGACACTAATTGTGGTGTTTGGCAAAGAAACAAGCTTTAGTTATGAGCTGGAAGGTTCTAATGATAATTGGCTTGTATATTTTAGGCAACACAAGCGAGGCATCGGGAAGTCAAGCCGGTGCGGATGCTCGTTAGAAGGGAAAGCTTTGAGGTAAGTGGCTTGTCACCCCGTTACATTTATATAGACAAGCTTAGTCTAAATACGTGTAATGTTGATGTAACGAAAATGGTTGTGTTTGAAATGTTATTGAAGTGATGGAACTCACTCGACAACCAAATGAGTCAAATTGATAGTTCAAATAAAAGTGATTAAAATGAAGACACCATTTGGTAAAAGTTATATTGGGTTGAACAATTTAAAAATATTGTTTTTAAGTAATAAGAACCATGGCGCGATCCGGAAGAGGTTCAAGGGGCATGATGGTATTAATCTATCATCATACGTTGACGAATGGTCATGTCAACTAAACGGGTCAAATAGTGTACAAATACCATTTGACAAAAATAACTGATGACTACTTGTTGAGTTTTGTGATAACAGGATATAACATGTGATTGCATTGCTTTGACTAGAAAATTTAAAGCAAAAGGCATGTGTAAGGGTAGATGCTATGACCCGAGCCAGGTACGCATATTTAAAGCTTAGTAGAAGTGATACTCTAGTCAAATTTTAGCAAAAGTCCTTCGTTGTAAAGTAAGGGACTAAAATTGACCAAAAAGCCTTGATGGGTATATTAGGCAAACGACCCATATGGGTTGTTTGGAAACTTGCATTATGATTAGGAGATATAAGTAGGTGCCTTGAATGTAGAATTATGAGGTGTGAAAGGAAAAAGAACAAGATTTAGACTAAAGTGCTTAATACTCTCTAAATGGGTCAAAATGGTTTTATGTGCATACATAATTCATACGAAAGTATGAACCTAGGCTAAGGTTGTGTGTTAAATACATTAGTGTATGTATTTTGAATATTTAAGGATCGAGTTAGTGGTTTTAAACACAAACGGGTCAAAATGTTAATTTTGACCAATAAACCGAATACTTAGAAATCCAGAATTTTATTAGTTTGAATGTCGGATTTTAACTCCATAAGGTGGAGAATCAAATTACAATCATGTAGGAAGAAACGGTAGGTCAAACGGACAAGCGGTTGGAAAGATACGAAAGTTTTCGTGTCAAAAACGGCAAAATGGGATGGTCTGATATAGGGGCCACCGTAACTTACGGTGGGCACCGTAAGTTACGGTGGGGGGCTGAAGGCTTTACGACAATTACCCCCTGAGTTACGGTGGGGGTATTCTATACCAGGGGCCACCGTAACTTACGGTGCCACCGTAAGTTACGGTGGAGGCAATTTTCAAGTCTTTGTTTCGGGGACAAAGATATCAAAGTTGGAATTTCCTAATTTCCTTGTTTAATTCGATTAATTGACCCAATCTTCCTTGTTGTACTAGTTATTTAATTATCAAAACTGACTTTTAAGTTGGTTTTAATCACAGGAGAATGTCGAGAGTCCAGGATGAAGATCGAGCATCGAACTAGAACCGAACACATGTTAAACGAAGCTTCCGCAATGTTGTTTCGTCGTTATTCAAAAACGGTGAATTAAACCACATTATGTTGTTCCACTTTAAAATTGTAAAAGTTTTTAATAAACCAGTATTTTAGCATGAACAATTAAATATAAATACTAGGTAATTGTGATTTACTTAATGAAAATCGCAAAACAAATTTATGGTTGTTACAAGTTGGTATCAGAGCCTTGGTTTAAGAGATTCAAGTATGGTGGGAAAACTATACTTGGACTTAAACCTTATGCTCTTGATGAATAGTGGTGTTCGGTTCGAGGCTTGATCGTAAATCCGGTAAGTACGTGTATTTTAATGGTTTAGCATGTTAAAGTGTTGTAAACAACACATAGGGTTATCGTGTAATATACGATACCTCAATTAAATAATAGATATAGTTAACAAAATTACGTGCGTTAACACGTATAGTAGAAAAGCCTTGTATTATAATACGAGCGTTTAGTAAAGTTGACATTACTAACTTTTGTGAATGTTTTAATTCGAGGAAACTCGCATTTGAAGATGACAAGGGTTGAACAAATTACGGATAGGATGGAAGAATGGTCCGAAGTATGAAAAGAGGAGCATGCTCACCAAGGACCAAATCGCGTAACAATCGCAAATAAAAGTAAAAGCAAGGAAAGCTCGTAGGGGCAAGCATCATCAGGTGCACGTTCTAAAATTTAATTGTACAAGTAATAATATGCAACAAACACGTAAGTAATGACAATTGCATATATATGATAGAATTTGGAAAACTTGATTTCCAAGAGAAATTTAATAGAAAATGTGTTACTCATGATGATGAATAACAAATAAATAACAGGATTAGTTTATATGGAAACTTGGACGGGGGGTAATTATCCAAGTGGAAAACTCTCAATATAATGCTATCAAGAAAAGTAGCGATCACATTAACGAATGCGATTATATAATAGTTCAATAGAGAGGAAAATATTTTATGTTCGAATGTAAAACTAGTAAAACTAATGATTGTCGTTTTGCAATTAAATAAAGTTTTACTAAATGAAATCAAAGATATGAAATAAATAGAGGCATTACTTACGTAGGGTGTGAAGTGAAAGCTATAAAAAGGTCATGTGTATCATGTGCTGATCACTTACTCTGGCCAAGTAAGTAGTGGCATGTGATACCATGAACTTCTTATAGCGAACACATTTACATCTGATGTAGTAAGGACGGGGTGAATGGGACAAATTAAAAGTACCCAAATGAATCAAATGAGCAAATACTTGATAATAATGTAAACGCACAGCCGGGTAACGGGAGCGTATTACAATATGATAATGAGCCCGAGTGAAGGGACAAAGATTAATGTAAAATGATTAAGATATGCAACGGGAGGGAGTGTACTTACACTCGAACCCGGAAAATCCAAACATGTAAAATAACTAAGATATGCATTGGGAGGGAGTGTACTTTCACTCGAACCCGGAAAATACAAATATGTAAAATGAGTAAGATATGCATTGGGAGGGGGTGTACATACACTCGAACCCGGAGAATGCAAATATGACTCTTAACGAGCCGTTTATGTAAAACGCCAAACCTGAGTATAAAGTCAGAATATAAAAGTGAAACGAAGTTTTAATGCATACCGGGAGGGTTGCAATAATAACGACTTCGGTAAAACACCCGGTTGACGGGTAAGGAGTTAAACACATGAGTTGACCGAGAAACGGGAATTCGCACGGAAAGTCAAAAGACTCGGGTTTTGAGTCATAACTAAAAGACGACAAGATAATGTAAATAGAAATTTTGAATAAATTATGTTCAACTATTTTAAAGTTGAACGGGTTGAATATAATATCATGCCGAACGGCATGAGTAAACGCAAACGGGATAAAGGTAGCGTTAAATGCAAAAGAGTAATGAGCCCGATAATGGGACATAACCAAATAAAAATATATGCAAATCAAATAACAGTAAGCATAAGAAGAACTGACGCATAAATGACGTGAGAAGTCATAAGTAGGAAAAATTGTCCGAAATAAAAAAAAAATTGTAGCCACGAAACTACAATCAAGGTTAACGGAACCTAAGATTGAAACCACAAGATTCTTCGAACAAAAACAGTGTGCCTCGACACCAAACATGTATTTTAAGAATGACATAAGTAAGGGGTGATCTACGGGATCAACATAACCTTTAGGGTTATAAACAAATGAAAGGTCTACGAGACTAAAATGACCCACAGGTCATGAATAGAAATAAATTATAAGGACTTCGCCCTAAAGAGGTGAAAGTCTAATCAAAATAGCCCATAAGGCTAAATGATAAAACCTACGGGTCAATTAGATAAAGTAAGGGAATCAGTTGAGAATCCCCGCATAAAACTAAGACTGTAAAAGAATAAATTATAGACTGTCAATATCCATAATTCTGACAAAAGTTAAAGAGAAGATCCTAAAACTAAAACTTTGGTTTTAGTAAGAAATAACGTTTTTACAGATATAAATTCTGATAGGAATTTAAATAGTAAGCATGAAGGATACAAGTCTTGACACTAATAAGCGCAAGACGATATATTCGAAAAAGTGATGTTTTCGAAAATAAAAGGTTGATATGAATTAAACACGGTGTAACGCGATCACGGTCAAGAAATGCAATGTGAGGAAGAATCACATTATAACCAAGTGAGCAGTAGAAATAACTGGATTAATAAGTCTAGTTAGTGAGACCGGTTAAGGTCAGCAATTCAAATCAAGAAATTTGGTTTGCCTGTAAGCGGTAGATTCGGTATGACTGAACCGAATAAATAAATTTGAAAACAAAAGAATTTGTTGCTAAAAGTGAAAGATTTCACTAAAGACCTTTAAACGGGTCAAAGTAACGGATTCATAAAGAATTCGATAGTATATGAAAGCGATGGATATCGCTAAGTTAACTAAACTAGTGAAAATAACGAGATTACGTTATTTCAAGTTGCACTAGGTCGTATGAGATACGTAGACAATTAGTGACCAAAAACATGTTACCATACTTATCTGGTAATACTAACTGTTATGGGTGAAATTCTGAGCCCATATCCTGGAAAATATCTTGATTTATATCTTGGTTGTGTAATATCTGTTTACGTCCGGGATGCTGGTTCAGGATATTGGTAATATCCTGAAAGGTATCCTCAGGATTACTAATGGATTATGTGCAGGTGCGTGGGTCAGAAGCTAGCAACGTTAACAAGACTTATTCCGCGGAAGACTCGGTCCAAGTCGTTCAAATGAAGACGTTGAAGCCGTATTACTCGGTCCATAACGTTCATAATGGAATATTCGGAGTAGCCCATATTTGTAGGGATTATTGTTTGTAATTCATTACTATAAATAGGTGGGTATATCAGATCAACTAGGACATCACAATTACACTCGCTACACTCTAACACTTGCTCTCTAGCAATTTTCACAAAATCATTGTAACACTTAGCGATCTGGTCTATATCCTGCACTGTATCCTGAAGTTTAAAGCAATAAGAAGAACAAGGCAGCTGCGATTGTCAGCTCCCGAGGTTTTATGCCGGCGATCTAGATTGATCAAGGGCTTTCCTCGTACATCTCGTGTCATTTCCTTTACTTTTTGCTCATTGTTTGCTCATTGTTTGATCGTTGATACAGCTCAATATCCTGAGCCGTATCCTGAATACTAATTTTCTAAATAACTCAACAAGCATATTTTCTATACACTTTCTAGAACACTACCTCACATTACTAATTTGATCACTAAATTGCTTCGGTAATTTTTGACCAAAACAATTTGGCGCCCACCGTGGGGCAAGTGGTGCTCTCTTTACTAAAATTTTTTGTTAAATCGCTAATCGGTTTTTTATTTTCAAAACTTTTTGCTACATTGTCCATAATGGCCTCAAGATCAAACATGAGTTCCTCTGCTATGTGTGCTATGACTTCTGCCACTACCGGTTCGGTGCTTCCACCACCTCCTCCAAGGATGCCAGCTTCTACGCAATCTCAAGATGTTATCCCTACTCGGAGTGTCCAGGGATCTGCTCCCGTTTTAGCTTCTAACGATGAAATTTTAACCTTATTTGGAAGTGTGCAGGAACAAATGAGGCAGCAACAGGAAACAAACCAAATGCTTTTAAGGGAAATACAACTCCTGAAGTCTGGCTCGAGCAGATCTGCTGAGGATATTGTCACTCCATTACATCCCAGAACGTTGAACTTCAGCTCGGCTGTGTATACTGAGGATAACAGGGGGAATATTGTGCCCAGCCTTCCTCAAAATCATACTCCTAAAATACCCTCCTCGGTCAGGATGTCGACCATAAGGAGCTCAGGATACGCTTCAGGATATGGGCAAAATCCTCCAACGGGTAACGTGTCAAATAATAATAATACTCATGCTACTAACAATAGTGGATCTTTGCAGGATACAGGTGCGACATCGGCACTTACTAGGGAACTTCAGAAATTGAAGGACATGATATCAAGTGTACCCGGGGTGGTCCAGCCAATCCCGGAAGTGTCTCAAGACAGCCACAAGATATCTCGTTTTGCATATCCTATCTGTGATGCTGAGATCCCAAAGAGGTTCCAAACCCCCAACATGAAGCTTTATGACGGGACAACGGATCCTGAAGAGCATATTGCTCAGTATAGGGAAAGGATGGAGATTAACCCTATCCCTCCGGATCTCAAGGAAGCATGCTTGTGCAAGGGTTTTGGTTCAACCTTGACCGGATCAGCTTTGAAATGGCTCTTGAATGTTCCTCCACATTCAATTACATCTTTTGATCACTTAGTAAATTTATTTAATAGTCAGTTTTCTTGTAGTAGAAGCTTCAAAAAATTAACAAGTGATCTCTACAGGATAACACAAGGGCCTCAAGAATCCCTTAGGGATTATGTGAACAAGTTTAGCCGAGAATCACTAGACATTCCTCATCTTGATGTTGCAACAGCTGTGCAAGCTTTCAAGATGGGGTTGCAAAAGGATTCTCAATTTTACCAAGACCTTGTAATGAACCCATGCAGGAACCTGGATGAAGCTCGGAACAGGGCCCTAAGATACATTCGGTTGGAAGATGACAGAAAGATGCAAGAAAGGATGAACTCATCCAACACTTATGAGTCAACTAACAGGAAGTCGGAATCCTCATTCAAGTCGTATCGGCCTAAGCCATATGGCAGAAATGAGAACAAGAGAGTAAATGCTGTCGAAGATGAGGATCCTGAAGAGTATCCTGAATTATCTGAATATTGCTTTTCTGTTAACATTCCTGAATTGATGTATGCCATGCAGGGTCTAGGGGACAAGGCAAGATGGCCTCGAAAGAATCAACAAAAAGCGGATTGGAAAGACAAATCAAAATGGTGTGCTTTCCACGAAGATTTCGGACATATGACTGAGGATTGCATCGCTTTGAGGAAAGAAATAAGCTATCTTCTAAGCAAGGGATATTTGAAAGATCTCTTAGGAAGAAAGAAGAATAAGGGTCAGGATACTGAGAAGGATCCTGAGCGAGCAACATCACCTCCCGCGGATGCCAAGATAATCAACTTCATTTCGGGAGGATCCGACATTTGTGGGACTTCGTATTCGGCAGCAAAGAGACATGCAAAGGAAGCTAAGGCCGAAAGGGGAGACAAACCTGTCAGGATGACTACACTCACAACTGACAAAGTGATCACATTTGATGCTGATGACAGGGATACTGTCCAAGATCCTCTGGTAATAACGTTATATGTGGCTAACCATTTTGTACGCAGGATATTGGTTGATAATGGCAGCTCCGTCAACATAATCCAACTAGAGACACTTAAAAGAATGAATGTATCTCCAATGGATATCACTTCAAAGTCTACCGTGCTTGTCGGGTTCAGTGGAGAGGCCGGAAACACAGTGGGAGAGATAAAGTTGCCGGTGTACGTTGAAGGAGTCAACTCGATACAACGTTTCTGTGTGATGGACTCTCTATCCTGCTATAACATTATACTGGGAAGACCGTGGATTCACGATATGAAGGCCGTGCCATCAACATATCACCAATGCATCAAGATACCTACCCCTTGGGGGGTTGTTAAAGTTGATAGCGATCAGCAGGAGGCGAAAGAATGCTACTCATCCTCGATGAAATCCTCAACCAAACCCAGTGCAGCATAGCAATTAAAGACGCGGGCCCAGGATATCGTGGAGGATCCGGAGCAGGATGTGAAGAAAATTATCCTAAACCAGGATAATCCCGATATTTCGGTGCTCGTGGGAACCAATATCCCTCAGGATATTGAAGAGCAGTTAATTAACTTTTTAAAATGCAGGATGTCGACGTTTGCATGGAAGCATGAGGATATGACAGGCATATCCAAAGATATTATCACTCACAAGATTGGAATTGATAAATCATTCAAGCCCGTGCAACAAAAAAGAAGGAAGTTTGCTCCTGAACGCAATACAATTATTCAAGAGGAAGTTGAAAGATTGTTGAAGTCCAAAATGATTAGAGAAGTCAAGTTCCGAAGGTGGCTAGCAAACCTGGTTGTGGTACAGAAGAAAAACGGGAAATGGAGAGTCTGTGTAGATTACACAGACTTGAACAAAGCTTGTCCTAAAGACCCATTTCCTCTCCCCCACATTGATGCAATGGTAGATGCCACTGCTGGGCATGAAATGCTGACTTTCATGGATGCATCCTCAGGATTTGAACAGATCCAAATGGAGCCTTCTGACCAGGAGGATACTGCCTTCATGACACCAACAGGTATTTATTGTTATACAGCTATGCCTTTTGGTTTGAAAAATGCAGGTGCAACATACCAAAGATTGGTAAACATGATGTTCAAAGACAAACTGGGGGACACCATGGAGGTGTACATTGACGATATGGTGGTAAAGTCAAAGAAAGCTCAGGATCACCTCCAGGATATTAAAGGAGCGTTTGATATCCTGGATCAGTATAATATGAAGCTGAATCCTGCTAAGTGCCATTTTGGAGTAGGAGCAAGAAAATTCCTAGGATATATGGTGACCAAAAGAGGAATAGAAGCAAGCCCGGAACAGATTAAAGCCATCTTGGATATTAAATCACCCTCAAATATGAAGGATGTTCAACGATTAACAGGGCGAGTGGCAGCATTGAATAGATTTATCTCAAGGTCTTCAGAGAAATGCAGGGATTTTTATGATATCCTGAAGAAGAACAAAAAATTCGAGTGGGGTGAGAAGCATGAAGCAGCCCTACAGGATTTGAAACGATATCTCTCAACCGCACCTCTACTGATGAAACCTGAAAATGGTGAACCACTATCCCTGTACCTTGCTGTATCAGGGAATGCTGTAAGTGCCGTTCTTATAAAAGACCATGAAGGTCAGCAATATCATATTTATTATGTTAGCAAAAGTTTGTTAGATGCTGAAACTAGGTATTCTCATTTAGAAAAATTAATACTAGCATTAGTTATGGCATCAACCAAACTTAGACACTACTTTGAGACACATAGGATACACGTTAAAACAAATTATCCTGTCAAAAGTGTACTTAGGAAACCGGAAATGTCGGGTAGAATGGCTAAGTGGTCAGTAAAGTTAAGTGCCTATGATTTAGTATATGAACCTAGGAATGCCATAAAGTCTCAGGCTTTAGCTGACTTTGTGGCTGATTTTAGTAGTGACATTCAGGATGAGGTAGACCTAGAAGTTCAACAGCTAGGAGAATCCTCAGGATCCTGGACATTATATACTGATGGTGCATCTAATATAAGAGGAGTAGGATTAGGAATACTACTAAAATCTCCACAGGGGGACATATTACCCCAGGCTATTAGGTGTGAATTTCCTGCTACCAATAATGAAGCAGAATATGAGGCTTTAATTACAGGATTAGAATTGGCTAAAAGCATGAATATCAAAAATTTACAAGTATATGTTGATTCTTTGTTAATTACTAACCATTTTAATGGATCCTATGCAGTTAAGGGTGAGAAGTTAATAGAATATCTTGATATTCTCAAAAAATTAGCAGGATATTTCGATATTTTTACACTTGAACAGGTACCAAAGGAGGATAATGCTGAAGCAGATGCCTTGGCAAATTTGGGATCATCAATCAGGATACCTGAAGGGACCCAAATACCAATATTACATGTCTTATATCCTGCAACGAATCCTCAGGATAAAGCAGTAGCGGGTATTCAGGATCCTGAAGTGGAATATCCTGAACAGGATCCTAAATCTTGGACGGCTCCAATTATGAAATATCTCAAAGAAGGACATATCCCCGAAAATGAAAATCCCAAGGCATTTAGGATGAAGGTGTAACACCTGTGCCTTCACGGCCATCAAACAAATACCGAACCAATGAAATATTATATTTCATACTTGGGATTTGTAAAAATATGTGTATCATTTGCACATATCAATTCTTGTTCAATTTCAAACTCTAAATCGCTTTCTGGAAGGTTATACGCACACCGATGCGTAAATATAACCAGTTTAATGCAACAAACACTCTGGAATAGTGACATAGGCTTAACATACCTTAAATAACCTTTACATAACTTAGAAATAAGTTTTGAAGGCTTTGGTATGGTAAAATCAAGTTAAATCGCTTACAGGGATTAAAGTTGACAAACTGCGAAAGTATGCCAATTTGAACTGTAACAGACATTCCGGAACATGACCATAAGTTAAACATACCATAAATATCCTTTACATAGCTTAGAAATAGGCTTTGAGGTGTTCGGTATGCTAAAATAAACCTTTGTGTCATTCAGGGACTAAAAACGTCAAAAAGTGCACAAGTTTGCATTTTCGCGCATAACTTACGTTCTGAATACATCCGGACTTCCAAAAATTTATGTAAGTACTATAATATTTTATTTTAGTGTTCGCCTTAAGAAAAATCCATTCGTCGTGTCATTTGGATCGTTTTTCGCGCTTGTGCGCATTCCGTCGTAATTAACCGAACATCACGTTCGTACGGCTAAACGAACCGACATCCGAGATATTTTTGAGCATGTTTTAAGTTCCCTATACTTTAACTTCATTTTAGAGCTTTGAAATGGGGTTAACGGGGCTTAAACGTGTCAAAAATGCATCGAAAACCAAGTTTAGGGGCTGCAGGGACCAAAACTGTAAATCTGCCAAAGTTGTTACCTTACGGACCTCAACATTGGCAGCTTTGAGGTCCGTAAAGCAGTCTGCAGACCAGATTCAATGTTTAAACAGCCTGTTTTCAGCAGATTTAACCACAACCACATGTTCTCAATTGCTTAGTCACTAAGATAAGGAGCATATGTAGCCACCATAAGGTTCCGACAAGTGTACGGGTTGGATTCATGGCACGTTTTCCATGGAACGATCCTAACGGTTCGGGTATTCCTATAAATACCCAACCCACACAACCTCATTTTTGCACAAGAATTCTGATTTGAGAGCTCTAAGTTGAAACCATTGTTTCATACCTGAGTTCTTGGATCGGGATTAGCATTCGGGGACCCTTCGTAAGTATTCTTTCGTTCTTTTCCTTATTTTTACTGCTTTTCGAGTCAGAAAGTCAAACTTTGTTTGACTTTTAGCGTTGACCAGTAATGGTCAATGCGAAGTTCGTTTGAACTTCGCAACGTGAGTGTAATCACGTTGGTTATAGTCCCTTGGGACTATGCCCACTGATTACCACGTTGTCTAGGGTCGTAGGGTAGGCGATCTAATAAATCGCCTATACCTTCGAACCCGACCCATTTGGTCGATCATTAGGATCTGACCAAATACATTAGGTGACCATAGTAGGTAGGGAATAACCTTCCGAGGTTATACCCTATGGTCACATCGTTTGAGTAGTTGTATGATAGGTAGTTTATATGCCTTAGGTAAATTACCAGAATACCCTTTTCATGTATAATTGGTAATTAAGCATATGTAACCTAAACTTTTGTCACATAACTAATTATGTAACATGTTTAGGCATATAACACTTGTCATAGGACTAGTTAGACGGTCCGAACGCGTTTCACGCGAACGACGCGTTAAAGTAGCATATGTTACCTTAATGGGTCGCGATGGGTCGAAAGCACTTAGGTTAGGTTTCATGTAGTATGTAGGCCTTGTTAAACCATATCATATGAGTTCCAATACTCATTTGGGTTACCAAGCCTCATCCTATCCGATCTCCCGATTTAAGTCAGGTTTATTTATATAGTTTTAGATTGCCGACTGATTCCGTGCTCCCTCTAGCTTTGTTTGGTTGTTGTTCAAGACCTCCAAGCATTCTCAGGCGAGTACATTATTCCCCTATTTTACTGTTTTCTAAATTGTTTTGGGGTGACTCATATGTGCTAAATGTTTTCGATGTTATAACGATGGTTTCAAAAACAATTAAAACGATTTATACAAAACTAATAACGATTTCAATAAAGTGAACAAACTTGTTGGTTGTAGTTACATAACAAATGACATTCATTAGCAATGATCAAGCCGACCAGTATTAGGTTATGGTACCATAGGATCTGACAAATCCCGTTAGTTACTACACCCGTGGTTATGTGTGGGTATGGTAGGTAGCGACTGAATCTGTAATTGTTAACTTACCCTATGGAGGTTTGTTAATACGAAAACGAGAAGCGACGAAAGTCACGAAGGTTTGAATGTTATTAGCGAGACGACCATTTAAGTAGTTTCACGACCTAAAACGAATTAAACGATTTACGATTGGTTTTCACACGATGTTTTAACGATTGGGTAACGATTGGGTTTCACACGATGTTTTAACGATTGGGTTTCACACGATGTTTTAACGATTGGGTAACGATTGGGTTTCACACGATGTTTAAACGATTGGGTAAACATTTGTACATGATTTACATTTGGTCATGCATTTCCACGAAACATAGTATTGATTTAAACCAAGTTTTACTTCAATACTTTGTTTTGTGCGTTTCACCTATGGTTTAGTTGATGCATTTCACTAGCCATACATATCATTTTGGTTATACATATTACATGATTTACATTGGGCATGAACATTACTTGGGTGGTTTGGTTTGATTAAGTGATTAAGTAACAATGCGTGTGGAATATGATACAAGCATGGTGGATACGCCGCTGGTACTTCCTATATATAAGTGTTTGTATGGTATTACATATTGTAGCGTTATTTGAATCATTTCAGTTTGAGACATAGAACATTTTATACAAGTAACATACTTTTCACAAGACATTTATTTACAAACAACTTATCTTATACAAACTCATTTTACATGGTTATTCATTTAATCATGCATTATTCTCTTATTATACATATCACCTGAACTTATTATTTTTCAAATGATTTATAAAGGCAAAGCAAATTACAAGGTTCATGACTAAACATTTTCTTAAACAGAAGTCATGAATCTTATTTTCACAAAACCTATGTACTCGCCAGCATTTCTTTGCTGACCTCGTTTTCACATATGTTTCAGGTATTATTGGATGATATCGATTGATAAGATGCATGCTCACATAGGACTGGTCAAGGCCTTAGTGACTCAATAACAATGATAGACTATGTTTAATTTGTGTATTTAGATTTCCAGACGATGTAATTATTCAATGTTTAATAAAACAAAACACTTTTTGATATCCATGGTTATGAAACATTAATTCTGTTACAACACGCCTCGATGTTTCCGCCACGTTTTGTTGTTTTACGTGGTCGGGGTGTGACAGAAAAGATGGTATCAGAGCCAATGGTTATAGGGAATTAGGTTATTAGTAATTAGAAATGCTTTGACCTAGTCTATAACCTTTCTAGGACCCTAACGCGAGTTTACTTGCGTTTAGTCATAAAACAATACCGTCACATATCCTTAGGTGACGACCACAACAAGAACATAAATTCAAAACCGCTTTGAAAACTAATCATCTGTTCTAGGATGATTAATTACTAGGTTTTGAACCCTCAGTTAGAAGGTTTTGAACCTCTTTGAATTTTCAAAATCTCGTCAAGGTTTTGGGTTTTAAATAATGTGAACACGTGCAAACTGGAAGGGTGAATGCCTGTATTCTGAGTTTTCTGTCTAGGCAAGCACTTCGTATACATCTCATCAGACGCGAGACCAGTTGTGCTTACCTGGGAATTCTTGGGATGAGTGTTCACTTATAGGCGAGCATGTCTTCGCGATACATTATTTTTGACCCATTTACTTTGATTAGTCACCATCTCATTTGTTTGCCTTAGGTAACAAACAAATGATCACAATTTTCATTCGTTACCATTCGGTATTGATTATCCAATAAACCTTTCACTCGTTTCTTCCTATGTCTTTCACTTTCTTCTAGAATGTCTCTTCATCACGATGACGCCCAGATATCCAAGCAGACTGCCAAATTCGCTCAGCGAATAGGCGAAGTAGTCCTGAAGACTGTTGAATTAGCTACTGCCATGTATCGTCTCCAGGATGAAGCCACTCAAGAGTCACCAAGACAGGCAGGACCTAGTCAGGTGACAGCACCACCAGCCAAGAAACCAATTGAGGAATCAAAGACCATGGATGAACGATCCCCTAATAAGTCAAAGAAGCGAAAGGCTTCTCAGAACTTCACCGTGGTCGCTCACAATGGTCAAGCCTTCCCCAACCAACCAGCTCAACCCCCTGCTAGGAAGCCATACAATGGAACTGCACCCTTGTGCAACCAATGTAACCTTCATCATCACCCTAATGTGAAGTGCCGCAAATGTCAGATTTGTGGACTTATAGGTCATACAGCAAGGGTTTGCCCAACTGCAGCTGTACCAAATCAAGCTGGCGACACTCCTGCTCAAGCTCGTTTCTCACGAGGGCCTTGCTATAACTATGGCGAGATGGGCCATTTCCTAAGGGATTGCCCAAAGCTTGCTAATGCAAATTTGACCCACGGATGAGCAGTTGGCTGAGTAGAAGATGTTGCTGTCTTATGCTTTTGTTTCTTTCGTTTGCTAGTAATGTGAAACAATATGTCTTGTTCATAAATAAAAGTTGTTGTTCACAATTCTGATATACAAGTATAGTTACATGTATGTATGGAATTTTCCTATGATACCTACATCAAGGAACTATGTACCTTACAAACTACTCTTGTGATTTCTCTCTTTCAAATGATTGCTCATGATTCCCTCGAAAATTTTAAGTACTCGTTTCACTCTAAGAAACAAAGTACAGAAAATTAAGTGACATTATGAGTAACCGTGCTCTTCGCACGTCTGTGCCATTAAATCCTTGGTTAGATAACTAAGGGTATTTTCAAATCTCATACCCATTACTTTTTGATTTTTCAACATACACAGTACAGGTATTTCAAAACAATCTTCATGATCTCAAACCATTTCATATAGTTTGAAAACAATTTTTCTAGATGCATTGTCTATGTTATTTCAAAAACATTGGCCATGTTATCAAAACCAACCTTTCTAATTTCAAAATATTTCATATAGTCTGAAGACAATATTAACACAATACATTTTCTGATCAAGTGCATGATTTCGAAAAGCATCATTCATGTCTTTCAAAAACCTTATACATAATTTCAAAATTCATCTCGCATGATTTTAAAACATTTTTGGTAAATATATCTACCTAATACACCTACTTTATGATTTCAAAAGTATTATATATAAGGTTTCAAAAACGTTAAACACATTTTTATTAAAAGAACCCCATGCATAGTTTTCAAAAATATTTTTCCTCATACATTGACTTAACCTTCAAAATTCTGCTTCATATGTCGCCTTGACATATCAAGCATCTCAACTTCATAAGCATTTTACATCATGTTTTGACCTAAGCACGTCCAGTGCAAGGTTTCAAAACATCTTCAACTTCTAAAATTCACATGGGATCTTTTTATCTTTACAATTAGATCCTTGTGGATGATTATCGTTCAAATCAGAGTCCTTAATTGGATTCCTTATGTACCTTAATTCGAACACTTCGGTTCCTAGTAATCGAAATCGAATTTTCTTTTTGAATCTTTCTATCTTTATAGTTAGATTCTTGATAATGTTTAAAGTGCCAAATGAAATCCACGAGATGGATTCCTAGTGTGCTTTAAATACATGTACTCTGTTAGCAGAACAAACTTCTAGTTAAACAATTTTGTGGTTATGTGACTATGTGTTTATTCATCTTATGTTTTCTTTTATGCATTTTTGTGTTTTTAATACTCTGGATATTCGTTATCCAAATCCTCGCAGAATCTTTCATATCTTCATATGAGAGATTCGTAGCAGGATATTCAAAAGGTACTACCTTCAATCCTTAATGGGCTTCTATGTAATAGTTAAGACCCTTGGATTATATAAGTACCACTCCTTGTTTCATAAGAGATCCTTTTAGAGGTCTAGTCTAAAAGATTGATTCACAATTTGGTTAAAGAACGACATCTAGTGATGTAGCTGAACAGACTCCTTGATAGTCTATTTAGATCATTTATTGATTTAATTAAAAGGACTCTATGACGGTCTAGTCACACTCGTCACAGGATTGTTCATTTGGTTTTCCCCTATACATTATAAAATAGACTGTGTGAACGGTGCAAGGAATTGTCTGATTATGGACGCGTACATAATTATGAAATTTAGTGCACAGAAACACAGTAAGATTTATTATGTGTAAGAACCGATAGTGACAACAATAACGAAATGAGAACGATGTAATGGAGGTACGGTGGACGCACCAATGACGCTTCATATACTTGTATATAAGTATCCCTCTTACATTGCAATCATGATGTTATTAAAGTTACTAGAAGTTCAGAACCCAAACCAATGTTGTTCGATCTTTTCAACTTCATGCTTTCAAGCTCTCACAGGTTTCCTCTAAATAAATTTCGGGACGAAATTTCCTAAAGTAGGGGAGACTGTAACACCTGTGCCTTCACGGCCATCAAAAAAATACCGAACCAATGAAATATTATATTTCATACTTGGGATTTGTAAAAATATGTGTATCATTTGCACATATCAATTCTTGTTCAATTTCAAACTCTAAATCGCTTTCTGGAAGGTTATACGCACACCGATGCGTAAATATAACCAGTTTAATGCAACAAACACTCCGGAATAGTGACATAGGCTTAACATACCTTAAATAACCTTTACATAACTTAGAAATAAGTTTTGAAGGCTTTGGTATGGTAAAATCAAGTTAAATCGCTTACAGGGATTAAAGTTGACAAACTGCGAAAGTATGCCAATTTGAACTGTAACAGACATTCCGGAACATGACCATAAGTTAAACATACCATAAATATCCTTTACATAGCTTAGAAATAGGCTTTGAGGTGTTCGGTATGCTAAAATAAACCTTTGTGTCATTCAGGGACTAAAAACGTCAAAAAGTGCACAAGTTTGCATTTTCGCGCATAACTTACGTTCTGAATACATCCGGACTTCCAAAAATTTATGTAAGTACTATAATATTTTATTTTAGTGTTCGCCTTAAGAAAAATCCATTCGTCGTGTCATTTGGATCGTTTTTCGCGCTTGTGCGCATTCCGTCGTAATTAACCGAACATCACGTTCGTACGGCTAAACGAACCGACATCCGAGATATTTTTGAGCATGTTTTAAGTTCCCTATACTTTAACTTCATTTTAGAGCTTTGAAATGGGGTTAACGGGGCTTAAACGTGTCAAAAATGCATCGAAAACCAAGTTTAGGGGCTGCAGGGACCAAAACTGTAAATCTGCCAAAGTTGTTACCTTACGGACCTCAACATTGGCAGCTTTGAGGTCCGTAAAGCAGTATGCAGACCAGATTCAATGTTTAAACAGCCTGTTTTCAGCAGATTTAACCACAACCACATGTTCTCAATTGCTTAGTCACTAAGATAAGGAGCATATGTAGCCACCATAAGGTTCCGACAAGTGTACGGGTTGGATTCATGGCACGTTTTCCATGGAACGATCCTAACGGTTCGGGTATTCCTATAAATACCCAACCCACACAACCTCATTTTTGCACAAGAATTCTGATTTGAGAGCTCTAAGTTGAAACCATTGTTTCATACCTGAGTTCTTGGATCGGGATTAGCATTCGGGGACCCTTCGTAAGTATTCTTTCGTTCTTTTCCTTATTTTTACTGCTTTTCGAGTCAGAAAGTCAAACTTTGTTTGACTTTTAGCGTTGACCAGTAATGGTCAATGCGAAGTTCGTTTGAACTTCGCAACGTGAGTGTAATCACGTTGGTTATAGTCCCTTGGGACTATGCCCACTGATTACCACGTTGTCTAGGGTCGTAGGGTAGGCGATCTAATAAATCGCCTATACCTTCGAACCCGACCCATTTGGTCGATCATTAGGATCTGACCAAATACATTAGGTGACCATAGTAGGTAGGGAATAACCTTCCGAGGTTATACCCTATGGTCACATCGTTTGAGTAGTTGTATGATAGGTAGTTTATATGCCTTAGGTAAATTACCAGAATACCCTTTTCATGTATAATTGGTAATTAAGCATATGTAACCTAAACTTTTGTCACATAACTAATTATGTAACATGTTTAGGCATATAACACTTGTCATAGGACTAGTTAGACGGTCCGAACGCGTTTCACGCGCACGACGCATTAAAGTAGCATATGTTACCTTAATGGGTCGCGATGGGTCGAAAGCACTTAGGTTAGGTTTCATGTAGTATGTAGGCCTTGTTAAACCATATCATATGAGTTCCAATACTCATTTGGGTTACCAAGCCTCATCCTATCCGATCTCCCGATTTAAGTCAGGTTTATTTATATAGTTTTAGATTGCCGACTGATTCCGTGCTCCCTCTAGCTTTGTTTGGTTGTTGTTCAAGACCTCCAAGCATTCTCAGGCGAGTACATTATTCCCCTATTTTACTGTTTTCTAAATTGTTTTGGGGTGACTCATATGTGCTAAATGTTTTCGATGTTATAACGATGGTTTCAAAAACAATTAAAACGATTTATACAAAACTAATAACGATTTCAATAAAGTGAACAAACTTGTTGGTTGTAGTTACATAACAAATGACATTCATTAGCAATGATCAAGCCGACCAGTATTAGGTTATGGTACCATAGGATCTGACAAATCCCGTTAGTTACTACACCCGTGGTTATGTGTGGGTATGGTAGGTAGCGACTGAATCTGTAATTGTTAACTTACCCTATGGAGGTTTGTTAATACGAAAACGAGAAGCGACGAAAGTCACGAAGGTTTGAATGTTATTAGCGAGACGACCATTTAAGTAGTTTCACGACCTAAAACGAATTAAACGATTTACGATTGGTTTTCACACGATGTTTTAACGATTGGGTTTCACACGATGTTTTAACGATTGGGTAACGATTGGGTTTCACACGATGTTTAAACGATTGGGTAAACATTTGTACATGATTTACATTTGGTCATGCATTTCCACGAAACATAGTATTGATTTAAACCAAGTTTTACTTCAATACTTTGTTTTGTGCGTTTCACCTATGGTTTAGTTGATGCATTTCACTAGCCATACATATCATTTTGGTTATACATATTACATGATTTACATTGGGCATGAACATTACTTGGGTGGTTTGGTTTGATTAAGTGATTAAGTAACAATGCGTGTGGAATATGATACAAGCATGGTGGATACGCCGCTGGTACTTCCTATATATAAGTGTTTGTATGGTATTACATATTGTAGCGTTATTTGAATCATTTCAGTTTGAGACATAGAACATTTTATACAAGTAACATACTTTTCACAAGACATTTATTTACAAACAACTTATCTTATACAAACTCATTTTACATGGTTATTCATTTAATCATGCATTATTCTCTTATTATACATATCACCTGAACTTATTATTTTTCAAATGATTTATAAAGGCAAAGCAAATTACAAGGTTCATGACTAAACATTTTCTTAAACAGAAGTCATGAATCTTATTTTCACAAAACCTATGTACTCGCCAGCATTTCTTTGCTGACCTCGTTTTCACATATGTTTCAGGTATTATTGGATGATATCGATTGATAAGATGCATGCTCACATAGGACTGGTCAAGGCCTTAGTGACTCAATAACAATGATAGACTATGTTTAATTTGTGTATTTAGATTTCCAGACGATGTAATTATTCAATGTTTAATAAAACAAAACACTTTTTGATATCCATGGTTATGAAACATTAATTCTGTTACAACACGCCTCGATGTTTCCGCCACGTTTTGTTGTTTTACGTGGTCGGGGTGTGACAGAAGGTATCACGGTTCACTATTATAAATAATGTTTTATACAAGAAATCTCTTGCAGGACCGTATTTGAGGTGCTTGGAGGATCCTGAAGCCAAAGAAGTACTCTAGGATATACATGAAGGGGATTGTGGTAATCACACCGGGGGCAGATCATTGTTCTCGAAAGTATTAAGGACAGGATATTATTGGCCAACGATGAGGAAAGATGCTGCAGAATATGCTCGAAGATGTGATGCATGTCAAAGACATAGTAACATACTACATCAACCAGCTGAACCATTATATCCTGTAGTTTCCCCTTGGCCATTCATGAAGTGGGGGATGGATATAGTAGGGAAGTTACCAAAAGCTCCGGGAGGAAAAGTTTTTATGTTAGCTATGATAGATTATTTCTCCAAGTGGGTTGAGGCTGAAGCATTTGTCCAAGTAAGAGACCAAGAAGTAGTATCCTTTATAAAAAGGAATATCCTGACTAGGTTTGGAGTACCAGCTGAGATCATTTGTGATAATGGGTCCCAGTTTATAAGCAAAAGAACTACTGACTTTTGCAAAAGTTGGGGAATCAAAATGATCACATCTACCCCAGTACATCCTCAAGCGAATGGACAAGCTGAATCTTCAAACAAGATAATAGTCAATAACTTAAAGAAGAGACTTGGGGCCAAAAAAGGAAGATGGGCAGATGAGTTACCCTTTGTTTTGTGGGCTGATAGGACAACGGTAAAGAATGCAACCGGCCAAACCCCGTTTTCCTTGGTATTTGGAGCAGAGGCGATGATTCCAACAGAAATGACGATACCTACTGCAAGATCTATGCTGCAGGATCCTGAACAGAATCCTGAAGTCTTATGTCAGGATTTGGATACTATAGACGAAAAAAGAGATGCAGCAAGGCTAAGGATAGCAGCATATCAACAAAGAATATCCAGAGCATATAATAAAAACATAAGGACTAGAAGATTTCGAGTTGGTGATTGGGTGCTAAGAAAGGCTTTTCAAAATACCACTAATCCTGCCGATGGCAAGCTAGCTCCGAAATGGGAAGGACCTTATGAAGTCGAGTCAGAAGCAGGGAAATGAGCATATCGACTCAGGAATATGGAAGGGGATATGCTACCGAGATCTTGGAATGCTATACATCTCAAGCTTTACTTCAAGTGAGTTTAGAATTCAATTTCTAACTCAGAATGGTATGAATTCTATCTTTTTTAAATATGTTTTGGTTTAATTTACCCTTTGAAACTCAATACTGACTTAAGCATCGGAGGGGTGTTAGCCAAGCTAACACCCACCTTAGTTTACAATTGTTTTGCAGAATATCTTTCAGGATATAGCTCCAGGATATATACTCAGGATAAGTCGAAAGATTAGAGGATTGGCCCCCTCTCTCACGTTTAAGGGATCCTGGTCCCTTCAAAGGTTTAAAGGTATTCATCTTTCTTTCGAATTGGGTTTAAACACCTCGCCTGGAGCGCAAGTTATCTAGGTATAGTTCAAGGTAGCGGGACCAGTTCATGTAAAAGTGGCTGACAATTTCGTTACTATTGGCTATATCCTGGATCCTAAAGGTATATGAGGATTGATCACCCTCTCTCACGAAAGAGTATTTTCATACTCTCAAAGGTTTAAAGGTTTTCACCTTTCTAAGGATTGGAGTTTATACACTCTCGCCTGTAGCGCATGAAATTTAGGGTTTATCCCCAGATATCAGGGTTTATTGTTGATGCACACATCTGTCGTCTTCGTCTTGTATCGAGTCTCGGGTTCGGTGCGGGTTCAGTGTGGATATAATCAAGCATGATGTCATCATCCTTGATGATGACATCACACAAGTGACATCATTGATTGCATCATGAGTATGACATCATATTACAAATACACGTGAATATACAAGTCTTGCATGGAATCAGTTTATTATATTTCGCTTGAAGACAAAGATTGTAAATTGTAAATTTCGCTTCAAGAGTTGTATTAGATTTCGCTTGAAGGTTTCGCTTCAAGTGTTCCAAGCGAAATCATGCTTCCTATAAATAGGTCAATTGTCATTTCAGTTGTAACAGTTCGAACATTTGTCTACCGAAGTGCTGCCGGTTTCTCTTCTGATTGTAAAGGTTGTCAATATCAATATATAAGAGATTAAAGTGAATATCAAGCTGTTTACATGTTCGTTTCTTAGTTTCCGCCTCTGAAATGGACTAAAACTCTTCCGAACGACTCGTTTAGGTCGCAATCCGATCCTACAATTGGTATCAGAGCACAGGAAGAAGAGTTTAGCTTGATATCATCTATTTTCTGATTTCTACACCTTCTATTTCAATCTGGACGAGATTTAACGGTCAAATTGGTCTGAGTTTTTCACCAATTGTATAAAACAGTAGTCTAACAAAGCCTTGAAAGTTTGAGACCGAAATTCAAAGTAAAAATGACAAAAACTGGACAAAAACTTGATTTCGCTTGAAAGAGTTCGTAACATTCAGCAGAGTTTCGCTTGAAAACATTGAGTGTTTGAAGCGAAATAGTTAATTTCGCTTGAAATAGAACCTGATATCAGTTTTCGCTTCAACAAACAGTTGTTTTCGCTTCAAGACTTAACATCTGTTTTCGCTTCAAGAAAGAATAGTTGATTTCGCTTCAGAACTGTATTACTCGGGATTTCGCTTGAAAGTACTTGCAAGGTGTTTTCCGAAGTATTTGCCGAAGACATGGAAGAGGATTTCTACAACGCGTTTGCCACACCAGTCGCTCCGGTTACTGCTGCTGAAAATTTATATAGTGAAAATGAAACGGGAACGCATCAAAAACCACCAAAGCTTATGTACATTGAAGAATTTAAAGGATGGCAGAATAGATTTGAGAACTGGGTACAAGCTTACAAGTTTGATGCATGGTGTTCATTGTTGAAAGACTATGAGAAACCAAAGAATGATCGTGGGATGGATAAAGCATTTGAGGACTACTCAGAGATTGACAAATTAAAATTCACAAGTGAGAAAATGATGGTCAGTATTCTTCAGCAAGCAATAAAAGAAGATATATTTGTTTTGCTCCAACATAATGGTACAGCTAAATCAATATGGGAAGCATTGATTCAGAAATTCCAAGGAAGCGCAGATATGATCAAGAACAGAAAGGCTTTACTGAAAAAATCATTTGATATGTTTTCAGCCTTTGATCATGAAACTACAAAGCATACCATTGATAGATATTGTCATCTAGTCTTGGAAATGAAAAGATTTAACATTGATAAAGAGGATGATGAGTGGATTGATAAACTTGCTGAAGCATTACCACAACAGAAATGGGGAACGTATTTGCTGATCTTAAAACATACAAGAAAGTCTGAAAATATGAATTTGGCTCAGTTTATTCAGAGGATTGAAGAGCATGAGTTAGATATTCAGAAAACAGCTATCATGACAAATCCAAATGCCAAACAAGATGTCAGTTTGTATTACCGAGGGAACAAGTTTGAGACTACTCCCAGCCAGAGCCCAAAGATCCAAACTGGTTTCAGTGCTGACAGTTCATCTGGAACAAAGGGTAGTAGTGTGACACAAAGTGGTGGATCTTCACCTTCGTTCTCAAGTTTTGATCCAAACAGCACAACATCAAGTTATCAACGACAAAACTCAACAAATCTTCAGTGCAATGTTACTTTAAACATTCAAAATGGTCAGAATCTGTCTCCGGAAGTTGCCAAGCAACACATGGCATCACTGGTTATTATGTTAGAATCTTACGAAAGTTTGATCGGTGGGAAGATTGGGAATCCGATGCTTACCAAAGAAGATTACGACCAGATTGATGCTGAAGAACTTGAAGTGATGGATATCAAATGGTGCTTAGCAAGTGCTTGGAGGAGAGCTGAGAAGTTTCAAGAGATTACTGGTAGGGATGAATTTCGAGGAATGGCTACCTCTCCATTGGGATTTGATAAATCAAAGGTTACCTGTTTCCGTTGTAAAGGAAAAGGTCATTTTAAACGAGAGTGCAAAAGTAAAGAAATTACTGGGAATCAAGATAGAAACAATTATTATCAGAAATCAATCTTCCATCAGACTACTCAAAAACCTCAAATTGTACATGCTCATGCTACTGATGATGGAAAGAAGAAAGCTTTACTTATCAATCAAGATGACGAAAAAGTTGCCGAGGGATTTAGTTGGGATAAATACATTCCATCAGAATCAGGCTTTGTTGCTCGAATTCTAGGTGAAGATGAGGTTAATCAGAAAAGAATTCCGATTTTTCCAGATCTTGGAAGCGATGTAGATACCGATGATGAGGAAGAATATCTTAACAAATGTAGAAAAAGCATTGAGCCTGATAGTTTTAATTTTTTTTATGCAGATAAAGTTGAGATGCTGAATCAGAAGAAGATTGCCCGCTTAAAGAGGGAACTGGAAGCAGCAAAGTTACTTGCTAATGAAAAGGCAAAGACAGAAGTTGGAGAAACAAAAGTTGAAGCAGTGACTGAAAATGCAATAGAAAAAATTGTTGAAGTGGAGAAAGTGATAGAGAAAATAGTCGAAGTTGAAAAATTGGTCGAAGTAGAGAAGATTGTTGAGATTGAAAAGATAGTTGAAAAAGTGGTTGAAGTTGAAAAACCATGTTTGAAGTGTTCAGAATCTTGCAAAGCTTGTGAAGAGAAAGATAAGAAGATTGCTGAGTTGGAGAAGATTAAAGAAGACTTACTGTCTGATGTGAAGTACATTAAGGAGTCGTACGATGTGCTCAACAACACAGTTGATCGTCTAAAAAAGACGAATACTGAAACCGAAAAAGCAATGGATAAAATGAGTGCAACATTAATGACAAAGCAAAAAGTCATTAATGAGTATATTGAAGATTGTGCACAGTTAAAGAAAGAAGTGGAACTTGAGAAGATTGAGAGTGAAAGGATTAAACGATTACTGTTGAGTTACACTACTTGTGATTACTTGATTGATCGTATTTATCCTACTGTTGCAGGTCTGGAAGCGTTCATGGACAAAAAGACTGAAGATACTGATACTGGTAAGAAACCAAGTGTCAAGTATAACAGATGTCCGCCCCCGATCCATGAAACTTATTCTCCAAGGAATCCTAATGAGGAGCGTCTAAAAAAGGCAGTCAACATCAAGTTAAAGTCTGAAATCATTGATGAATTACCAGACAAAATTGATGTTACATTCACAGCGTCTGACACTGATCATGAGTCTGAGTTAGTAAAGAAAGTTGTCGATCAGGTGTTAGATACGGATGAGGAGTCAAAACCGGAGTCTAAGTCTGAAAGTCAGAGTTCGTCAGAAAAGAGTCCGAGTTCACCGGTTAATAGGGTTTACAATAGAGAATTCCTGTTATCAAAATCTAATTTGAATGACGGATCTATCAAAGTGGCTTATACTTTGAATGATTCAGACAAATTATATTCTGATGAGGAATTTCCAATCAGAAGTGTAAAAACTGAAATGATCAAACAGGTTTTCAAATTAACAGAAATTAATCCTTCTGATATAAAAGATTTAAATCTTGATGAAAAACCTAAAAAATACACTTCAAGAGTTCAACAAAGATTGAACAAGAAAAAGGGTTATAGTTCTGGTTATGGTTATCGAAAGAAACCAAACTACAATGGTAATCTCAAAAAGAAAGGTTTAGGATTTATTCCTTCTGAAAATTATCAAAATCAGAAAACTTATAAACCAAATACAAAATTTGTTGCAGGTGGAAGTTGTGAAGATGAACAGAAGAAACCATTCTGGAAGCAGTCGAATCAAGAGTTTCTTGCTGAGGTAAAGAGGAATGTGAAGAAGTTTGCTCAAAGAGTTGATAGAAGAATTTGCTTCAAATGCCAAAAGGTTGGGCATATTGCTTGGAATTGTCAACAGTCCAACAACACAAAACAGGAAGTTTCTTCTAACTCTGAAATGAAAAAGAAAAATGTTGATAAATCGACTTTGGAAGTTGGTGAAACTTCAAAACGGTTTTACAAAAGAAGTGTCGATTTAACCAAACAAAAATGGGTTGTAAAATCTCAAAGTAGTTCTGACAATGAATCTGATTCCATAAAATCAGAGGAGTCAATTGTTGAGAAAAAAATTGTGAATTCCGTTCCTGAGGTGAACGATGAAAATTTTCCTTCATTGTCAAAGGAAAATTGGAAGTCGAAAGTTGGGAAGGTAGAGATCTCAAATCAATTCTTCGCTGATAAGGGAGAATTTGATGTTGAGAAGGCTTTCAACGGGAAAGTCAAACATATTTTCGGTAAGATGGTTGATAGGAAGGTAAAAGGTGCACAAGAATTTTATAAATCAAAATGTTGGTGGGATAGATGTTTGCCACCAAAGTCACCCAAGGCTGGTGAGGCTTGGGTGGACGTAATGTTTGAGTAAAAACCGGACTTGCCGGAGCTCCCAGGTTGGTTTAAGCGGAGCAGGAATCGGCACATTTCTTGAGAAATTCACGAAAGTGATTTCGACTTACAAGTGGTAAATCAGGGACATTAAATTGTATCTGATTTTCTACAAATGTTTGAGAACAATGTGATGAGCTACACCCCTAACCTACATTTGGTAAAATCAAACTTATTTTCCGGAAAAACCATTTGATTAAAACAAACTTAAGTGTTTTGAAATCTAAATGGGAAAATAGTTTGTTGTGATGGGGAGTTCTGATTGTTTATGCCAAGTGGATGGCGATTTGAAGTGATTTGATATCAGTTGTCATGTTATTGTACAGTTGGTTTTTAAAATTTCCTAAAATGTGTTTGCATTTTAGGGGGAGTAAAAATTTTCAGAAAATCCAAAAACATTAGAAAATTTGAAAAAGCCAAAAACATGATAAAATCAAAAATGAGTTTCGTTGTGAATAGAGGAAATGATAGTACATCAGTGGACTGTCACAGCACGCTAAAGAAATGTAAAGTAAAATGTGATAAACGGTCTCACTGATGATGTGTCAGTAGGTTTTTGCACATTTAGTAAATTGTGATGAGATATAAACATAAAATTTACTTGCGTCTACGTGGGGAACATCTCCAGGATATATAGGTAACCCCTGAAATCTTGTTTGAAGGGTCCCGTATTCTGAGATACTAGGTCTTTATGCTCAGTGATATCTGGGGTATTATCCCGGGACTTCTGATTTTGCGGAAGCAATGGCCTAGTCCTCGGAGAATACTTTCTGCTTGCTTGAAATATAGCACCACCCTCAGCTAAAAAAATGATGAAACATTGAAAAATGCTAATCATGGCTGTTGTAATACAAAAGATCCTCTAAAGGGGACACACCTAAAAGTCAACTAGGCTCTCTGCTGAACGGAAGTTCTGACCTGAGCTATCACGGTTGCATAATTTATTCCCCTTACAGATATCATCTGTGGTATACTCACCTGTAAGACTGAATACTGGGGTCTGGATACGGGAGTATATACTGAGGTGGGACACATGTAGATGTTTAAGTCCTAAAACACTAATTCGTATCTCGAAGCAGTTGAACTTTGTGTGAAAATTTAAGTGGACAGGTATACTGACAATCTAGGTGAATTGTTTAGAACTTAAAATGAAATGAAGCTTAACGGTGTTGGTGATTTGTCTCAAAAACTGATATGATCCTCTTACACAAACTCACAAAAATATTGTTATGTAAATATTTCTTTTCTGCAGTTTATTTCTGTTATTTCAAAATCCAAAAAGATTTTCGGTGTGTTTTAGTATAAATTTTGAAAAATTCAAAAAGATTTTAGACAACTGATGTTGAAGAGCTGATTTTCAAAATTCCAAGTGCTAAACATGACGAACAGGTTTGGGAAAATTTGTTTGAAGAGGTTTGAAATGAAAATGATCATTGTTAATGTTTGATTGTATATTGATTGGAGAAGGATCAGTGTTGGTGAATGAAATTTGATAAATTGTTAAATATTTTTTTGTGAATCTTATTTTTGGGTAGAGGATGTGCAGGATAGCAGATAGAGTGCCAGGTTCCGATACCTGAGGATTCTGAAATACTGTAAAAGCCAGATTACGATCCCAGCATGTTTTGAGGGGGAGTCTATTAGAGGGAGAGAGAATTGGAGATATGATAGAGCTAGATAGAGATTCTGAAGAAAGCTCAAAGACTGATAAAGACTGAAGATTGAGAAGACTCGACACTTAAGACTCGTCAACATCTGAGGGGGAGTCTGTTGATGCACACATCTGTCGTCTTCGTCTTGTATCGAGTCTCGGGTTCGGTGCGGGTTCAGTGTGGATATAATCAAGCATGATGTCATCATCCTTGATGATGACATCACACAAGTGACATCATTGATTGCATCATGAGTATGACATCATATTACAAATACACGTGAATATACAAGTCTTGCATGGAATCAGTTTATTATATTTCGCTTGAAGACAAAGATTGTAAATTGTAAATTTCGCTTCAAGAGTTGTATTAGATTTCGCTTGAAGGTTTCGCTTCAAGTGTTCCAAGCGAAATCATGCTTCCTATAAATAGGTCAATTGTCATTTCAGTTGTAACAGTTCGAACATTTGTCTACCGAAGTGCTGCCGGTTTCTCTTCTGATTGTAAAGGTTGTCAATATCAATATATAAGAGATTAAAGTGAATATCAAGCTGTTTACATGTTCGTTTCTTAGTTTCCGCCTCTGAAATGGACTAAAACTCTTCCGAACGACTCGTTTAGGTCGCAATCCGATCCTACATTTATCCCCAGGGTATTAAGGGTTTATCCCAAGTATGCTGAAGATTTATTTCAGGATATCAGGGGTTTTGCCCCAGGGTATGCGGAATTTACTAAAAGACAAGGTATGAATACATTTGTGTTTCTGTGTCAAACACAGGGGACATACATTATACTGTTCAAAGAATGGATATAAGTTCACAAGTATGCACTGGGGACAAAACTTATAATGAAGGATAAGAATTGGTTCTGTACGAATCTCTGCATCCTGACCAATGACCATCTCAGCATCAGCTCCAGCATCCTTCTTCTCTCCAGCTTGGACCACCACCTCTGCTGACTTAGAAGACTCACCGGCTTCAGCAGGAAGTGGCACAGCTTTGCCTCCGAGCTCCTTTAACTTAGCCACCCAGGATTCAACTGGCCAAGATGGACAAACAAGGCCCGTCTCCTTGGCCTCGTAGGCCATCTTGATGCGTGCTTATAGCAGGGAGACGATAGCAGAAGCCTTGATTCCCTCTCGAAAGTTGATCAAGGCCTGATCATGATCCATTTGAACGCTGGCAAGTTTGACCTCAGCGTCTTGGGTGACCTTCTTTAGCAAGCTTTCATAGTGCCGGCTCTTCGCTTCAGCAATAGCACCTTGGTCAGCAACGGTGCTCTCGAGCTGCTTGATCCTGGCTTCATGAAGTGCCACAGTACCACATGCGTCATTGTACAAGTGGAGCAAATGCTGGAGGCCCTGCACATTAATTACAGGTATGGAGTTAGAATGTATGCTGACTAAGACATCCTACCAGGATATCCTGTTAGGATATACGTGCTGGATATATGTGCAGGATATACATGAAGGATATGCGTCAGGATATTACCTTGTTGAGGAAGGATGTCATTGGCTCTAAGGAGTCAAAGAAGCTGAGTTCGTCATAGGGGAACCCTTCTGAGCCTGGAGCACTGACCTCAAGACCCTTTCTCTTTTTCGCTGCGGAAGCACGGGTTCTTGGATTGGCCTTGGGAGCCGGGAGTGGCTTGGAGCTAGTAGCAGCAGGAGTCTCCTTCTTGACTATGGCTGGGGTTGGATAGCTGTCAAGTTCATCCAGGTCTAGATAGACTGGGACTTTGCTGGAATCTGCACACAGGGAGTAAATTCTAAATCCTTCCTATGAATAACAGATAAAAAAAAAACATATGTGTGCAGGATATCTTGCAGGATCCTTACCAGACATGTTGGCACTTGAAAGAGGGCTTGGAGTTGGTGGAGAAGGATTGAAACTTCTCTCTGCCTCTGGAAGAAGTCTGATGGCGTATATTCTTTCTTGAGAATTAGCGAGAGGAGGTGCAATCTTCCTGAAATCAGCTGCACAAAAATGAAAATTTATTAGTTCAGAATATGAGATAGGATAAGAGACAGGATCATTCTTAAACCCTAAGTCCTACCCTTTCTTAACCATCTCATCGGATATTCCGTTCCACCGGGGATTGAATCCCTTTTTATGAAGAAAAACTTGGATTGCCAACCATCCTCGTTTTTGGTGGCACGAAGTATCAATGGATCACCGGAAGTAGAATAAAAAAGGAATCTAGATGAGCCATGGCATCTAAGCTTGTAGGCTAAAGGGAGGTCATGGACGGAAAGGTCAGGTATGTGGTTTCTCTTGATTTGGTCAAGAACAGACAAAACACGCCAAAGCATTGGCATGGTTTGACTAAAAGAAATTCTAGTGATGTTAAAAAACTCGGTAATGAAGTCCGGAAAGGGGAATCGTAGCCCTAAGGTAAAAGGGAAAGCATTGAAACAAATCCACTCGGTGGAAACCATATCTGACCGGATTTCTCTATCAAAGGGTCGGAATATGGTTCCATCCGGAAAGATACCGGAGGATTTCAAAGCCGACAGATGAGCACTATCAAAGGTGCATGTTTCATTCTCCGGTTCTTGGAGAAGATTCTGTTGGATGAATGTGGGAGCCGAGTCGCCTGAACTGGACCTCGTTTGCCTAGGCATTTGGTCGCCTAAATTCTTGCCGGAGTAAGATGAAAGATGGTTATGAAGATGAGAGAGAGAATATTACCTTTTTCTTGTCGATTGTGGGTAAAAAAGGAGATGAGGATGAGAAGATATAGGGTATGATGAGTAAATATAGGACGGGTGGTTGAAAGCTGTCACATCAGAAGTCTTATCTCTTAATTGCCTGGGCCACTGTGAAAAAATGTAACCGTTAGGATATCAAACGGTAACATTTTTGGGGATAATTGTTATGGGTGAAATTCTGAGCCCATATCCTGGAAAATATCTTGATTTATATCTTGGTTGTGTAATATCTGTTTACGTCCGGGATGCTGGTTCAGGATATTGGTAATATCCTGAAAGGTATCCTCAGGATTACTAATGGATTATGTGCAGGTGCGTGGGTCAGAAGCTAGCAACGTTAACAAGACTTATTCCGCGGAAGACTCGGTCCAAGTCGTTCAAATGAAGACGTTGAAGCCGTATTACTCGGTCCATAACGTTCATAATGGAATATTCGGAGTAGCCCATATTTGTAGGGATTATTGTTTGTAATTCATTACTATAAATAGGTGGGTATATCAGATCAACTAGGACATCACAATTACACTCGCTACACTCTAACACTTGCTCTCTAGCAATTTTCACAAAATCATTGTAACACTTAGCGATCTGGTCTATATCCTGCACTGTATCCTGAAGTTTAAAGCAATAAGAAGAACAAGGCAGCTGCGATTGTCAGCTCCCGAGGTTTTATGCCGGCGATCTAGATTGATCAAGGGCTTTCCTCGTACATCTCGTGTCATTTCCTTTACTTTTTGCTCATTGTTTGCTCATTGTTTGATCGTTGATACAGCTCAATATCCTGAGCCGTATCCTGAATACTAATTTTCTAAATAACTCAACAAGCATATTTTCTATACACTTTCTAGCACACTACCTCACATTACTAATTTGATCACTAAATTGCTTCGGTAATTTTTGACCAAAACACTAACAATTGGTTAAAAGTATAAGTAATGTTTAAAAGATATCTCGGACCAAATACATTGAGTTTAAAACACAATGAATTATGTAAGAAAAGGCTTCGAGGACGAAACCTCTCTAAGGGGGGTAGACTTGTAACACTCCTAAAACGGGTATGGTAATCAAACCACGTTAATACTACAGGACGGGTAAAATACAGTAAGTGGTAAAACTTACCCGGTAAATTTTAGGATTTAAATAAATAAATCTAATATATATTAAAAGGATGAGAAATACTTTGAGAAAGCAAAGTATATAAAAGGCCCGAGATTTAACGGGACTTAAAATAAAACAGGTTGTGAACAAGATAAAGTAACTAGGAAATAAATAACCTAGTACAAGTCTTGTAATTAAATGAACGAAGTTAGTTTGATGTGCATTAGTCTAAAAAGATAAACTAAAGGGGCAAATTTTGTATAAATGGCCAAACTTGATTTTTATAAAAATAAAACAAATCAAACACACACACACATCAGTGTGTGCGTGCGTGGGAGCGACCAGGAGAGGGGAAGAACCCCCAAACCCTCATTTCATCTAATTTGATCAATTGAAGGGTGAATTGGGCATGAAATCACTGCATGAATCAAAAATCTTGATCACCTACACTTGTCTAACACTAGGTAAGTTGCAATTTCAGATTTGGTGATGTTTGATTTTTGGGTAAAGTTTAATTATTAGAAATTCTTGAATGATTGAGTAATGTTATGATTCAAGGACGTGTGATTAGAGTGTAGGATCATAAACCTAACTGAAATCATGTGAAAAGATTAATAAATTGTGTGTTAATGTAGCTATGTGCCATATCATGAAGTGGGTTTCTATTTAGAATGAGAAACCCCAACATACTGTATGAACTATGTGAGTAATAATCTAGGTTAGTTGAACTAGTATGATGGTATGGGCTGTGATGAGCAATGAAGCTTGAATAAGAATGAAATTCTTGGATTTACCAATGTTTAATTGAATAAAAATGGTTAATTAAGTTGTATGCACATAAGGTGCTCGACAAAATGCCTAAAAGACATTGATAGACACTAATTGTGGTGTTTGGCAAATAAACAAGCTTTAGTTATGAGCCGGAAGGTTCTAATGATAATTGGATTGTATATTTTAGGCAACACAAGCGAGGCATCGGGAAGTCAAGCCGGTGCGGATGCTCGTTAGAAGGGAAAGCTTTGAGGTAAGTGGCTTGTCACCCCGTTACATTTATATAGTCAAGATTAGTCTAAATACGTGTAATGTTGATGTAACGAAAATGGTTGTGTTTGAAATGTTATTGAAGTGATGGAACTCACTCGACAACCAAATGAGTCAAATTGATAGTTAAAATAAAAGTGATTAAAATGAAGACACCATTTGGTAAAAGTTATAATGGGTTGAACAATTTAAAAATATTGTTTTTAAGTAATAAGAAGCATGGCGCGATCCGGAAGATGTTCAAGGGGCATGATGGTATTAATCTATCATCATACGTTGATGAATGGTCATGTCAACTAAACGGGTCAAATAGTGTACAAATACCATTTGACAATAATAACTGATGACTACTTGTTGAGTTTTGTGATAACAGGATATAACATGTGATTGCATTGCTTTGACTAGAAAATTTAAAGCAAAAGGCATGTGTAAGGGTAGATGCTATGACCCGAGCCAGGTACGCATATTTAGAGCTTAGTAGAAGTGATACTCTAGTCAAATTTTAGCAAAAGTCCTTCGTTGTAAAGTAAGGGACTAAAATTGACCAAAAAGCCCTTGATGGGTATATTAGGCAAACGACCCATATGGGTTGTTTGGAAACTTGCATTATGATTAGGAGATATAAGTAGGTGCCTTGAATGTAGAATTATGAGGTGTGAAAGGAAAAAGAACAAGATTTAGACTAAAGTGCTTAATACTCTCTAAATGGGTCAAAATGGTTTTATGTGCATACATAATTCATAAGAAAGTATGAACCTAGGCTAAGGTTGTGTGTTAAATACATTAGTGTATGTATTTTGAATATTTAAGGATCGAGTTAGTGGTTTTAAACACAAACGGGTCAAAATGTTAATTTTGACCAATAAGCCGAATACTTAGAAATCCAGAATTTTATTAGTTTGAATGTCGGATTTTAACTCCATAAGGTGGAGAATCAAATTACAATCATGTAGGAAGAAACGGTAGGTCAAACGGACAAGCGGTTGGAAAGATACGGAAATTTTCGTGTCAAAAACGGCAAAATGGGATGGTCTGATACAGGGGCCACCGTAACTTACGGTGGGCACCGTAAGTTACGGTGGGGGGCTAAAGGCTTTACGGAAATTACCCCTTGAGTTACGGTGGGGGTATTCTATACCAGGGGCCACCGTAACTTACGGTGCCACCGTAAGTTACGGTGGAGGCAATTTTCAAGTCTTTGTTTCGGGGACAAAGATATCAAAGTTGGAGTTTCCTAATTTCCTTGTTTAATTCAATTAATTGACCCAATCTTCCTTGTTGTACTAGTTATTTAATTATCAAAACTGACTTTTAAGTTGGTTTTGATCACAGGAGAATGTCGAGAGTCCCGGATGAAGATCGAGCATCGAGCAAGAACCGAACACACGTTAAACGAAGCTTCCGCAATGTTGTTTCGTCGTTATTCAAAAACGGCAAATTAAACCATATTATGTTGTTCCACTTTAAAATTGTAAAAGTTTTTAATAAACCAGTATTTTAGCATGAACAATTAAATATAAATACTAGGTAATTGTGATTTACTTAATGAAAATCGCAAAACAAATTTATGGTTGTTACAATTTGCCTTTCCTTCGTGATACTGAATATCACAGTCGTAGTCACTTAGGATTTCCATCCATCTTCTTTGCCTCATGTTTAATTCTTTTTGCCCAAATATATATCTTAAACTTTTGTGATCTGTATAGACAGTAAATTTACTTCCGTACAGATAATGTCTCCAAATCTTAAGGTCAAAAATTATGGCTCCTAATTCTAAATCATGAGACGTATAATTCTCCCCGTACGTTTTCAATTGCCTTGATGCATACGCAATTACTTTCTTGCGTTGCATAAGCACACATCCTAACCCTAATTTTGAAGTATCACAGTAAACTTCAAAATCTTCAGTTCCTTCTGGCAAGGCTAGGATTGGGGCATTTGTTAACTTTTGCTTTAGAATCCTAAAAGCTTCTTCTTGTTTAGGTCCCTATTCAAACTTAACTGCTTTACAGGTTAGCTTAGTTAATGGTACAGCTATTTTGGAAAAATCCTTAATAAACCGTCTATAGAAGAAGCTTTTAGGATTCTAAAGCTAAACCTATAAAACTTCTAATTTCTATTGCGGATTGCGGAACCTTCCATTTGATAATTGCTTCTATTTTAGCAGGATCTACGAGAATACCTTCGTGATTCACCATGTGTCATAGGAATTGTACTTCTTGCAACCAAAATTCACACTTCGAGAATTTGGCGTATAGCTTTTCTTTTCTTAACAAAGTTAAGAGTGCATGTAAGTGCTGACAATGTTCATCCTGACTTTTGGAGTAAATAAGTATATCGTCTATAAAAACAATTACAAATTTATCCAAGTACGGTTTACAGATTCTATTCATCATGTCCATGAATGCGGCAGGTGCATTCGTTAATCCGAAGGGCATGACTGTAAACTCATAATGACCATACCTAGTTCTGAAAGCAATTTTAGGTATGTCTTCTTCTTGTACCTTTAATTGATGATATCCAGAGCGTAAATCAATCTTAGAAAAATATCTAGCTCCTTGAAGTTGATCGAATAGATCATCAATCCTAGGTAATGGGTATCGATTCTTAATTGTAACCTTATTTAATTCTCTATAATCAATACACATTATCATCGACCCATCTTTCTTCTTTACAAACAACACTGGTTCTCCCCACGGGGATGAACTAGGTTGTATGAAACCTTTATTTAGTAATTCATCTAATTGCTTTTTCAGTTCTAACATTTCTGTGGGTGCTAACCGATAAGGTGCCTTGGCTATCGGTATAGTTCCGGGAATTAGATGAATTCTAAATTCTACTTCCCTATCTGGTGGTAATCCTGGTAACTCTTCTGAAAATACATCTGGGTATTCTGAGACTACAGGAATTTCCTTAAGTTCTTTACCCTGAGTACAAATGATTACTGAAATCATATATACTATTCCTTGTTTTCGTTCATAACTAGCAACTTTCATTACTGATATAAACTTCATGGGTTTACGTGGTTTATCTCCTGTAATCATGATCATTTCTCCAGTAGGTGTCTGAATCTCTACGGAGTTCTTATCACAAAGGATTCGATCATGGTTGGCTACTAACCAATCCATTCCTAATACAACATCAAATCCATTTAAATTCATTGGTAATAGGTTTGCATGAAATTTATGACCTGAAAGTTCTATATTTTCTTTTTGCAAAACCTTATCTATTTTGACATAATTTCCTTCTGCCGTTTCGACTGTAAAAATCTGCCTAAGGTTGGTTAGGGGTAAATTAAGAGCTTGGCGGAATGAAGTATTTATAAAACTTTGGTTTGCACCAGAGTCAAATAATACTTTTGCGTAAATATTGTGAACTAGGAACGTACCAGCTATCACCCCAGGAATTAGCTCGGCTTCCTGAGTAGTTAACTGGAAGGCTCGAACATTCTTCTTGGTAGCTCCGTTAGCTGGCTTGACTTTGTTGTCTGCTGGTTTAACCAATTTAGGGCATTCTATTTTGAAATGTCCATTTTCTCCACAGTTATAGTAGATCCTGGTTTTCTTTCTGCAATCTTCTTCGCGATGTCCTACAGTTTTGCAAAAATTGCAAATTACATTGCATCTTCCATAATGTTTCTTTTTGCAATTCCTGCAGAACGGCGGAGTTGAAGATTGCCCTGTTCCTCTTTTCCTGAAGCTACTATTATTACCCGTACAAAAAACTTGGGTAATTTTCTAAGCCAGTTCCGTTTTCCTATGTTCATCTCTTGTGCGTACCAGTTCGTCAGTTAGGGTGTTAGCTAGTTCCACCACATCGTCAATAGTGCGAGGTCTCGCAGCTTTAATGATATTACGGATTTCGCTAATCAATCCCCAAATATAGCAAGAAATGAGTACCGGTTCTGGCGATGCCAGTGTTGGTACTACTCTAGCATATTCAAAGAATGTCGAAGTATAACCGCGACAATCTACACCCGTCATACGATGATTTAGAAACTTATTTGCCATTTGATCTTTTTCGTATTCGGGACAGAATTTTCTTTCTACAAGACTCTTAAATTCTTCCCAGTTCATGGCATAGGCCATATTTCTTCCTTTATCTTGAAGTACTGTATTCCACCATTCTAACGCCCCTTCTTTGAAATGATTTGACGCGTACATGACTTGGTCGTCCTTGGCACATTTACTTATTGTAATCACTGCCTCGGTTTTCTCTAACCAACGCAGTGCCGCAGTTGCTCCTTCATTGCCTGCAAATTCAGCGGGTTTACAAGCAAGAAATTCTTTGTAAGTGCAACCAGGCGTTGCAACTTTCATTTTCTTAGGGAGCGGAGCTTACCGTGGTTCATTATCATGATTAGTATGATTACCGCCTCCGTTTACGCTATTACTGAAGTTATCTTCAGAAATACGTTTGCTGGGAATTATTTGTTGAGGTTCAACAGGTTTCTGGGCAGCAGCAAGTATTGCTGGAATAGCGTTGGCTATTCCTTGAGCAACAATATTTTCTATATCTTGCCTAGTCATAAATTGATCCTCCGGGTGTTGCTCAGATTGGTTAACCTCATTTACTGGTTCATTATTAGCGTTTTCCATGTGATAATTAATATATATAATTTATTAGTATCCAATAAATAACAATCCCGTACTTAATAATTAAACTTTAAAACTTATGAAACTTATGTTTTGGGTCTTTAAAACTTATGAACTACGAACTTATGATTTGGTTTGGTTTAACGTCTTATGCTTCCGCTGTTTAAGTTGAACCTGGTTAACTTCCTTTTGGTCACCAATCGTATTGTGGTTGGTTTGATTTACTTAATTATGTTGTTCAATATGATTGGTGGCTCGATCCAGGTCACGTCACGCCTCCAAGCGGTGATACACCGCCGGGTGGATTTTGGGGGTGTGACAGATTGGTATCAGAGCCATTGGTTATAGTGAACTTGGTTTTAAAAAGTGAAAAGCTTTTTGACAAAACCAGACTATAACCGGTACAGTGCTCAACGATCCACAACGACGCTTCGCTCCACGTGCAAGACTCAACATCCTAGGTGATATGGTTTATGTTTATATTACCTACTTGTTGGTTACATGGTACATTGTTCATGGTATGCATTAGTTAATGTGATAACTGCTATTTGAACCTTGTGTGCTTGCTCTCTTCTGTCACTCCACACTTACGCACTTTCGCGACACCACTTCTTACTTGTGTTCTCTGTATGGTGAAGATCATGAGTGGACGAATCAACCTCACACAACCCCAGCTGACGGCTTTGATCAACGAACAAGTTACTGCGGCACTTGCAGCCACCCAAGCCGGAGGCCAGCATGCCCAGCCACCTGTGTGCACGTTCAAGACTTTTATGGACTGTCGTCCTAGTACTTTCAGTGGCACTGAAGGGGCCGTTGGACTCCTCCACTGGTTCGAGAAGCTCGAGTCGGTCTTCGAAATGTGTGAATGCCCAGAGGATCGTAGGGTGAAGTATGCTACTGGTACTCTTGAAGGGGTAGTGCTCACGTGGTGGAACGCTCAGGTTCAGCTGCTGGGGTTGGTTGTTGCTAATGCCACCCCATGGAATGACTTCAAGGAACTGATCAAGGAAGAGTACTGCAGTCGTGACGATATCCACAAGCTAGAGGTGGAATTCTTCAATCTGAAGATGACTGGGTCTGAGATCGAGGCATACACAAAGAGGTCAAATGAGCTGGCCATCTTGTGCCCAACTATGGTGGACCCTCCCATTAAACGTATTGAGCTTTACCTCAAGGGTCTTGTACCAGAGATTCAGAGTCACGTGACTTCAGCTAACCTTGGCTCCATTCAACAAGTCATCAAGTTGGCTCACCGTCTCACCGATCAAGCAGTTGAACAAAACAGACTGCCTAAGCGTATTAGTGCTACTACTACTGACGCTCACAATGATAACAAGCAAAAATGGGATGGGAATTCCGGTAAAGGTTCTACTTCAGCTCAGTCCCAGCAGCGAAAGACAGATGAATACAGGAGCCCCAGTCAGCAGTCTTCTGGGAACCAAGGTCAGGGTGGATACAAGGGAAATCACCCCAAATGTAATCGCTGTAACTTGCACCACAGTGGGCCATGTGGTAAAGGCAACTGTCATTGATGCAATAAGCCTGGTCACATTGCAAGGGATTGCAGGAGTCAGCGTCCAACGAATCAGAACCGGCAGCATCAGCAAGCCCCACCAAATCAACGCCAGCAGCAGCAACAACAAGGTAACAACAAATGGTGCTTTCAATGTGGTGCTGAGGGCCATTTCAAGAAAGACTGCCCCCAGCTAAATCAGAACCAGAACAACAACAATCAGGGGAATGGAAACGGCAATGGGGGAAACAACAATGGTAATGGGGCAAGGGGTCGTGTGTTCGTGATTGGCCAGGGTGATGCAAGGAACGATCCCAACGTTGTGATGGGTAAGTTTCTTCTGGATGATTTCTTTGTTACTGTTTTATTTGATTCGGGTGCCGATACTAGTTATGTGTCCTTAAAAGTTAGTCAAATACTTAAGCGCACTCCAACACTTTTGAACACCAAACACATGGTGGAGCTAGCAAACGGTAAAAGTCTCGAGGCCACACACATAGTTAAGGGTTGTAACCTTGTCTTAGCTGGTCAGACCTTCTCTATCGATCTTATCCCTATCGTTCTAGGTAGTTTTGACGTTGTCATTGGGATGGATTGGTTATCTCAACACCAAGCGGAAATTCTTTGCAACGAGAAGATTGTCCGCATCCCTCGTTTTGGTAAAGAGCCCCTCGTGATTCATGGCGACAAGAGTGGTGCTGTCGTAGGCATTATCTTTTTCCTTAAGGCCCAGAAGTGTTTGCGAAAGGGCCACACTGCCTTTCTGGCACTCGTTACTGACACATCAACGGAAGAGAAGAGAATTGAAGACATTCCTATTGTGCACGATTTTCCTGAGGTATTCCCTGAGGAATTACCTGGTCTCCCGCCTCATCGATAAGTCGAGTTTCAAATCGAGCTAGCTCCTGGAGCAGCACCAATAGCTCGTGCACCTTATCGTCTAGCTCCATCAGAACTTGAAGAACTGTCCACGCAATTACAAGAACTCTTGGAAAAGGGTTTCATACGTCCTAGCTCTTCGCCCTGGGGAGCTCCAGTCTTGTTTGTGAAAAACAAAGACGGTACTTTCAGGATGTGTATTGACTACTGCGAACTTAGCAAGGTGACCGTGAAGAATCGTTACCCTCTTCCACGTATTGACGACTTATTCGACCAGTTACAAGGGTCGAGCTATTACTCTAAGATTGATTTGAGATCAGGCTACCATCAACTGAGATTCCGGGACGAGGACGTCTCTAAAACAGCATTCAGAACTCGTTACGGCCATTACGAGTTTCTGGTTATGCCTTTCGGGTTAACGAACGCACCAGCGGTCTTCATGGATCTCATGAACCGAGTATGCAAACCTTACCTGGATAAGTTCGTTATTGTTTTCATCGACGATATCCTGATCTATTCTAAGAGTCAGGAGGAACATGAGCAGCATCTACGACTTATGCTGGAACTTCTTCAAGCAGAGCAACTGTATGCTAAATTTTTGAAATGTGACTTCTCGCTTCGCGAAGTCCACTTTCTAGGCCATGTGGTAAACAAGGATGGGATTCATGTTGATCCATCCAAGGTTGACTCGATCAAGAACTGGCCTGCACCCCGTACACCAACAGAAATCCACTAATTCTTGGGTTTGGCGGGCTACTACAGAAGATTCATCAAGGATTTCTCCAAGATTGCGCAACCTCTCACTACACTGACTCAGAAGGGTGTCCCCTATCGTTGGGGTGATGCACAAGAGTCCGCTTTTCAGCACTTAAAGGATAGACTTTGTAGCGCGCCTATCCTCTCTTTGCCTGAAGGCACATATGATTTTGTGGTTTACTGCGACGCTTCTATCCAAGGACTGGGTTGCGTGTTGATACAACGTGACAAGGTCATTGCCTACGCATCACGCCAACTTAAGGTTCACGAAAGGAACTACACTACGCACGACTTGGAACTGGGAGCAGTTGTTTTCGCGCTTAAGATATGGAGACATTACCTGTGCGGTACCAAGTGCACCATTTACACCGATCATAGGAGTCTCGAGCATATCTTCAAGAAAAAGGAGTTAAACATGCGATAACGTCGATGGGTCGAACTCTTGAATGATTACGAATGTGCGATCAAGTACCATCCGGGCAAAGCCAATGTGGTGGCCGACGCCCTCAGTCGAAAGGATACCATACCTAAACGTGTGTGAGCGTTACAACTTACCATCCAATCTAGTCTTCCTGCTCAAATTCGTGATGCTCAGGTCGAAGCATTGAAAGCAGAGAACATCAAGGCTGAGTCCTTACGAGGATCGAGGCAGCGATTAGTACAAAAGGAAGACGGCGCCTACTATGTAAACGGGCGCATCTGGGTTCCACTTTATGGAAACCTACGCGAGCTTGTGATGGATGAAGCGCACAAGTCTCGTTATTCGGTACATCCTGGTTCGGATAAGATGTACCACGATCTCAAAACTACGTATTGGTGGCCTGGTATGAAAGCCCACATAGCATCCTACGTTAGCAAATGCTTGACTTGTGCGAGAGTCAAGACTGAATATCAGAAACCGTCAGGCCTACTTCAACAACCAGAGATCACGACATGGAAATGGGAGCAAATTTCCATGGATTTCGTTACTGGCCTTCCTAGATCTCAACGCGGAAATGACACCATTTGGGTGATCGTGGATCGACTGACCAAGTCTGCACATTTTCCGGCTATCAAGGAAACAGATAAGTTTTCTACTCTAGCAGACATCTACCTAAAGGAAGTAGTATCAAGGCACGGAGTGCCAACCTCCATCATTTCTGATCGTGAAGCGCGTTTTACTTCTGAACTGTGGCAAGCCATGCACAAGTCCTTTGGCTCTCGATTAGACATGAGCACGGCATATCATCCACAGACGGATGGGCAATTTGAACATACCATCCAGACCCTTGAAGACATGCTTAGGGCATGTGTAATCGACTTTGGTAATGGCTGGGAAAAGCACCTCCCGTTAGTGGAGTTTTCATACAACAACAGTTACCACACCAGTATCCAGGCTGCTCCGTTTGAGACATTGTACGGACGTAAATTCCGATCACCTCTTTGTTGGGCAGAGGTTGGCGACAGAGAAATCACAAGCCCAGAACTTGTAGTAGATACAACCGAGAGAATTGCTCAGATACGGCAACGAATGGCGGCAGCTCGTGACCGTCAGAAAAGCTACGCTAATAAGCGCAGGAAACCACTCGAGCTCCAGGTTGGGGATCGAGTGCTACTCAAAGTCTCACCTTGGAAAGGTGTAGTTCGTTTTGGCAAACGAGGCAAGCTCAATCCGCGTTATGTCGGATCGTTCGAAATCATTGAGAAAATTGGCAAGGTCGCCTACAGGTTGAATCTACCTGAAGAACTCAGCGGAGTTCACAATGTTTTCCATGTGTCGAATCTGAAGAAGTGTCTGTCAGACGAGACCCTCATAGTTCCTCTCAAGGAGCTCACTATCGACGACCAGCTGCGATTCGTCGAGGAACCAGTAGAGATTACTGATCGAGATGTTAAGATTCTCAAGCGCACCAGGATACCTCTCATCCGAGTTCGTTGGGATTCCCGTCGTGGCCCAGAGTATACTTGGGAACGAGAAGACCAAATGAAACTCAAGTATCCCCAGCTGTTTAAGAAAAAACGCAACCACTACTGAGGCTGAAGCTACTGCAGAATTTCGGGAAGAAATTCCAAATCAACGGGGGGATGATGTGACACCCCAGGAAAACCAGGAAACCAACGCAACATAACTAGCTTCCTCAGTAAACACGCCCTAAATTTCGGGACGAAATTTTCTTAACAGGGGGAGAATGTGACAACCCTCAAAATTTCATGTATTCCGTACGATCCGTTAATGTTAATTAAAGTGCTTGATGACTGTGCTGAATCATTTAACTGCTCTCTGATTTCTGTGTTATACTTACATGTGCTTGTTAACATACTAGTAGTGTACAGAAAAGTTACTAAATAGTCCGGTATGCTTTCCTAAGTGTTAGGAATTAAAAGTGTTACAAAAATATATATATATATAAGACACTTTACGAAATAATTAAAAACTTTAACAGAACAGTATCCGACCGAACAACCGGACATTACCCGGGACACCAAATATTTGTCAAACACATTGTGTTATTATTTTTTACTAGCCATGATCCCCGCATACCATAACACCCCCGTTATTATCAACATTCTAATATATGGAATATTATACTTGGAAGTAACTAGTATTTACCATTTAGTTGCAAAATTTACATCCAACCCCCCCCCCCCATGTGCAACCATCCCCAAAGGGGACCCACCAAGATCACCATGATCATATTAGATCTCTTCACATATTTTTCTTAGATATGATTTAATTGATTGCTTGATTTGCCTTCCAAAATATTTGAGTGTAAGAGATTATATAAGGTGCACTAGATCTCATAACTCACTTCATCACTCTACTCCCTCAAGCTCTCTCTCCCTCTCTTGGTCACTCTACCACCGCCAACACCACCACCATTCCACCACCATCAATCTCCACTTTCAAGTCTCTTTAAGCTTCAAAGGTGATACAAGAAGGTTGCAACTTGTGGAAACTTCAAAAGGACCTTTGTTCTTGCTTGTTCATCATCATTTCTTATCATCTTCTTCACTAGATTTTCCCTAGCTTTAAGCTAGTAGTAAGTCTCTATTTAACCCTTGTCCATGTCTATTTTGTGTAGTTAAAAAGATGTAGTATGATAAATCTACAAGAACACTAAAAGGGTTTAAACAAGAAGATGAACATAAAAGTTACATGATGAAATGTTGTAGTGAGATGTTGTAGTGAACATGTTGTTGATTACTTGATGATTTACTTGCTAATATTGATGTTAAATATCGTTATGGATCTCTAAACATGTTAACGGAATCAATCGAACACACTTTAGAATGTTAAAAGCTGAAAACAGTTTGTTGTTTGATAAATACAACCAACTTCAGTTGGCTGTAACCGGACCTTAATAAAGCAGAAAATATATTTTCTGAACTCTAGATTTATGTATTATGAAATACGGTTCTAATGGCACTGGAATCATAATTTTTGGACTTCGTTTACTATTTTTAAAGGGTCATTTTGTAACAGCAACTCAAGCTGCATTTTTGCTGCTGAAAATAGGTGTTATATTTTTAGTCATAACTGGAAATCTATGTTGAATCAACTCATGAAATTTGTACAGTAGATGACTACTGATGTATTTTTAATTATCCCACTGGAATTTAGTAAATCGAACTTACGAAGAATTTTTAATAAATTATTCCGTGGACTGCAGTCAGAAAAAGATGAATCTGATTTGCAGCCCGGAAAATGAATTCTAATAAAATATTGGTAATGAATTGGATCCCAAGATTTTTACACAATAATATTGGGATCGTTTAAGACCTTCTGTAAAAATTTGGGAATTTTTGAAACAAGTTAACTATTTTATTAAAATCCCCGAAAACAGCCCGGTTTTGAAGATCAAAGCTGAAACAACATAAGTGGTGATTTGCGTGTCTAAATGTCGGGTAGGTTATCTGAGAATAATCTAACATGTTATATATCAGTAAAAGTGTTATGTGCAATGTTGTATGCTTGCTTATGAATGGGAATAGATAGGGAGCTTATATGGGCGTAAACCGTTAACGTGATGCATGTCATGTGATAGATACGCGTAGGAACTTTGTGCTCTATTTGAAACAACTAAATGACTAACTGGTAATCATACTAGGACGTGATTGACCGACCTTGACTGTTATCTATTTGTGAGAGTCAAACCGAGCAACCGAGGTGAGTTCACACTTTTCTACAAAGCATGGTAATTTCCGGTGGGAATGGGAATGGGTTCAGGAGTAGGGATTCCTTGTCCTTTGAGACGTGTTCAGGAATGTAAATTCCTCGTCCTTTGGGACGTGTTCAGGAATGTAAATTCCTCGTCCTGTTGGGATGGATTAGACTTACCGGACTAGAACTCTATCAGCGAAGTCCCTCCCTTTGTATCGACTTAATCGCCGAGGCTATGGCGAGCGGGTCATTAGTTAATAGCGCTATTAGGTTTAACAAACCTCACACCGTGCCAGTTGGACGGGTGTGTACTAATGACTATGGCACGTCAGTGATGATAGACACCGACGCTAGGGCACAATAAATTTTTGTTAGTAATCGATATGATAAACGAGTCTGGTAGTTTAAATAATGGGGTAGCCCCCGCGGACGAAGTGCCGGGCTGGATAGCCAGGTAAGGTGGACATGGGATGGTTAACTAATAAACGTTTTCGAACTATGGGGTAACCCCCACGGCTGGTTAGCTGAATGAGATTAAACTGCGTTTTTGGAAACAACTCTAAAATGGACAACCAACCGTGAACTCACTCAACTTTGTTGTTGACTCGTTATTACATGCTTTGCAGGTCGTTAGATGCTATGGAGCTTGCACGAGGAAGAAGTCGTTGTGGGATGCAGACTGTTATGTCCCGTACTTAATAATTAAACTTTAAAACTTATGAAACTTATGTTTTGAGTCTTTAAAACTTATGAACTACGAACTTATGATTTGGTTTGGTTTAACGTCTTATGCTTCCGCTGTTTAAATTGAACTTGGTTAACTTCCTTTTGGTCACCAATCGTATTGTGGTTAGTTTGATTTACTTAATTATGTTGTTCAATATGATTGGTGGCTCGATCCTGGTCATGTCACGCCTCCAAGCGGTGATACTCCGCAGGGTGGATTTTAGGGGTGTGACAGCTGACCGTCCGATCGACCGACCTGAAAGGTAGAGATACTTCAATGTTTTCAAAATGCTATAACGAAAACTTCAAAGGACAAGCCATCATACACAAACACATCCTTCCCAAAGGAAGAAACAATCCACTCGAATAGTCATCCGACCGGATGACCATCCGAACGGATTGTCAGCCACACGACTGGACCATCCGGTCGGATGGTTGTCCGAACCACTTACGTCATGCATCGTTTTACGCGTCACTTATCGTTATGTTATCGATCTGTTCAGGCTAACCTTACTCTCTAGCGCTCCCTTCAATCCATCAACGCTGTGTGTATACTCGATCCCTTTTTGCTTTACGCACTTTCGGGCTTACATACGTTACGAATATTCAAATCACAATCAACACACTACTCAATACTATTTGAACGCTAACCGTTAATGCATGTTATACGTGGCTTATGAATACTTGTTTGTTATGTTTACACATGGAATGTTGTCTACCTGCCTTAGCAACGATAGTACTATAGTTTGGACTCAACACCTGTTCGTAGGGGTTGTTAAGGACAATTACTTGCATGGATTACGGTGGTAATCATGTATTGTGAACTGCCTCAGGCAGTCAACCCGCAGTCATTGGTATTGGTGGATCTATGTCGATAACTAACGTGCTTCATTTCACTATGTGTATGTGCTGGTTATGTGTAAATGAATTTCGAACTCTATATGCTATTATCAAACTTGTATGCTCACCTTCACATTATATGTATTGACTTTATTTTAACGTATGTGACAGGTGCTTAGGATGCACATCAGCTAGGAAATCGAGGCTAGAATAAGGCTCTAGAGGCCAACAAATAGTTGTATGTGCAAATTAAATCAAGAGTCTCTAGAAGCAGATAAACAATTGCTCTATTTGAAAATCTGAGTTGTCGGAATAGAACTATTTGCCTAGATTTTGTCTGTAATAATTTGTTTACCTTTTGAGACATGGTATGGGACATGTTACTTTAAATTGATTGGTAATGATAATTGTTATGGAAACTTCTGGATATTCTGTTTCGCTCAGTGCCGTGCCCCGATGTTTCCGCCATCGGTTGGGGTGTGACAAAAAAGTGTCCAACATAGTTTTAGTTACACAAGCATCATACTACCACATGACATCACTAGCCAAAATTCTCCGAAGCCAAACTCATGAACCTGTATAACACGTTAAAATCAAGTGTCAACACAAAGGAAGGTGAGCTCACGTATAATTTTTGTAATGTTTTGTTTAAGGAAAACTTCCTTATTTGACCCTTAATGGTCTATAAACGTTTACATATTTAAAAACATTTTCATGTGTTTAAAATAAGACATTCATTTTAAAAGAAATAATGTCATTGTAATATGATCTGAAACTTGGAATGTATCCCTATTTCAGATAAAAATGTCGTTGTAATATGATTTGAAATTTGGAATGTATCCCTATTTCATATAAAAATGTAATTGTAATATGATTTGAAATTTGGAATGTATCCCTATTTCATATAAAAATGTCATGGAAGGTTTCATCTGAAATAGCTCCGCAAGCTTGTTTCCGATGAAAACTTATACTCATGACTTTGATTAAATGTTATTAAATTTTCGATATGATTTCGGTTTCGTAAGTTTGCAAGACGTTACGAGCTATATAAATAGATCAAGGGATTGATGGATACTTAACAACTCAAGAATTCCAAATCGCCGCTATATAGATCGGAGCGACCGATCACGACGAGGTGTCAACCCAATATATCTATTAACGATTCAACGCGTATATAACTTAAACGATTAAAATGGGTATGATGCATGTAATGCCTGTCCTCAATTACAACGTTTATATATAACCTATTGAATAACAATTTAATATCGTAGGTTGTACAAGTTGCGGTATTCTCGCAGAGACTGGGTCAAACTTGTACCAACCAAAATTTATTTTATTTCACGATCGTTATACCCCTAACGTCGTTTATTTTCCCTAGCTTCCTCCTGGAAACCAGTGTAATATATTTTGGGTAAATTACACTTTTCATCCTTTATGTTTGTATTGGATTTCAACAGATAGCCTTTAAATTCAATAATTACAGCCACAATCATTTATTTGGAAAACTCATTACACTGTACGTCCTTTAACACTAACTAGGTTAAAATCTTCAATTAAGTATGACATGTGCCTTGTTGCACATGAGGGTAGATTGGTAATTTCCAAAATAAATTTAAACAATAAAATATCAGATTTAATACATAAACAATCTCTCTATCTCACCTCTTTCTCTCTCTAAACCTACCATCCAAATCCACCTCCACTCCCACTGCCACTGCCACTGCCACCACCACCACCATCATCACCACCACCACCATCACCACCACCACCAGCACCAGCACCACCATCACCTTAACCTGACTCATGGGGGATATGTAGCCTCACTTGTAGCCTTCCTGTTTCTAGAAAACGACCTAGAGATTGTTCAAATTTGATTACTCTGCTTTCATTCGTTAACAATCGGAACATGAATCTGAACCAAAATTAAAATCATGGAAACACAACTGGAAAGTATACGTTTCTCGAAGAAGATATCTCTATGCAGATCCAACAACAATAGTTGGAGATCGACCAGTTCCTCGCTCATCAGGTAGTTATTAGCCTAATCTTCGAGTTTTCGTGTTTCATTTCATGAAATCGTTTATGTTTTCGGCTGTTTGTGATGAATTTGTTAACCTATTTTTTGTAACAAAAGTAGTTTTCGGATTTTTCTGGTTTGATTTCATGAAATCGTTTACGTTTTTCAACTGTTCATGATGAAATTTTTAACCATTTCATGAAATTTTTAATCATTTCAACTATGCGCCACCGGTGGGGGATCTGGCAACGGCCGTCAACAACAGGGAAAGTCATACCTTGTGGTAGAAACGAAAGGCAGTAGGTTTTTTGTGGGATTTGATGACGGTGGTAGTGGATTTGAGGGATTTGGTGGTGGTTGAGACTGTCATAGTGGTGGTGGGGGTGGGATTTGGTGGTGGTGGTTGTTTATTTGTTTAAGGGTAAATTACAATTTTCGTCCTTTGTACTAGTAAAATTACTAACCTACCCTCATGTGCAAGGCACATGACATATTTAATTGAAAATTTTAACCTAGTTAGTGTTAAATGACGTACAGTGTAATGGGTTTTCCAAATAAAGGATTGTGGCTGTAATTATTGAAGTTAAAGGCTATCCATTGAAATCCAATACAAATATAAAGGACGAAAAGTGTAATTTACCCTATTTTTAAACTCGTTTATCCCATAAACAGTTTAAGTTGAACATCTTCTTGAGTTCATAACACATTAAGATACTCTAAAAATCGTATTCTCGATGAAAATTGTTGGATCGTGTTCGGTGACCCTAAAGTCAGTTAAGGCAGTTCATCTTCAAATACGAGGGCGGAATCAACGTAAAAGAAGTCAAAATAGCTTGTATCCTTTTAATCTTTCTTTCTATTACTGATTGTGAGCTTTTACAATGTATTCTGACAAAAATCCGGCAGCACCTTCGCTCACACACACATACATGACCGTTTCAAATGAGCATGCACAACACATATATATAGGCTACGCCCCTGACCGTTTGAAGATGTCACAGCTGCTTCAAACGGTCAGCTGCTTCAAACGGTCAGGCCATGTTCAAACGCTCATGACATGTTCAAACGGTCATGACATGTTCAAACGGTCATGTCATCTTGAAACGGCCAGGACCATTTCAAACGGACAGGAACAATAAAACATGATTAAACCCTAATTGCAACACTATTGCTCACTAATTAAACCTATCTAAACATCAGACTCGGTAAGACGTAGTCAGCAGACATTCCATGCACCAACAGACCCCCCCTTGGATGTTGACGAAGTCTTCAGCTCCGAGTCTTCAGACTTGGTCTTTTCTCCAACTCTGTCTTCACATCATAAGCATTCCATCTTCACAGGTTCAAAATCTTCCTAGCTCCATCTTCAGACTTCCCATTTGACTGTTGATCCAGACTCCCCCTCTCGATATGCTAGAATCTGAGGTCTTTATCTGGTTCAAGCTTTGACATTTAACTTCCGTGGGAATAATGAAGTCCAAAACCTGTGTCTCATACATCAAACATTACAAACTATCTTTTCAACAATAAATCACAAACTATCAGCTTTAAAAATCCACTCAAGTATTCAGGTCCAAATTAATGACCCTGATTACCCAATTAATCTACCAAGTTCAATTTAATGACCCTGGTTGATCATTTGACGAATCAAACTGATTTTGAAAAACATTTTACACATTTTCTGAAAATAACAAGTATCAAGTTAATGAACTTGTTTTTAACTTTCCAATAAATCAAACTCCATCAAATATAAGCTCTCCTCATTCTTCAATTCAGAACTTCCTGCATATGCTTCAAACATCTGAGAATCCAACAATCAACTCTCCACTTTGGTTTGTCGGAAAATAAAGCAGAAATAAAATCTTTTTGGATTTTATAAAGTGTTCTAAACTAAGAAATGAAATACAGAAAACTTAAATTGCAGAAAGTAAACAAAGTAAACTATTTACAAACATATTTTTGCGAGCGTGTCAGGGAATCGTATCAGCTATCAGACAAATTACAAGTACCGTTAAGCTTCATTTCATACTCAGACTTAAACAATTCACCTCGATTGTCGATATACTGATCCATCTTAAATTCTCACACAAATTTCAATTTACTCAGGATATGATTTAGATGTCTTATGAACTTAGCTCATTCATGTGTCCCACCTCTTGAATATACTCCCGTATCCAGAATCCCAATTATCAATCTTACAGGTGAGTATACTACAATGATATCTGTACATAAATTAGGTATGCGAGGGCCGAGGGATCTCAGGTCGATACTTCCGTATACGCAGAGAGATATCAGCTTCGACTTTACGGTATGTCCCCTTTAGAGGATCTTTTTGCTACAACAGCAGCGACTATCAATTTTATTGTTTCATCGGCATGCTGAGGGTTTATGCTATGTTTCAAGCATTAGCAGAAAGTATTATCCAAGGACTAGGTCAGAACTACCGTTCAGCAGAAGTCCCGGAATAATACCCCAGACATCATTGAGTATAAAGACCTAGTATATCAGATTATGAGACCTTTCAAACGAGATTTCAGGGGTTACCTATATATCCAAGTAGTGTTCCCCACGAATTTCACAAGTTTGAAATTTTAGGTTTATATCCCGAATAAATCTACTAAATGTGCAAAAACCTATCGACACATCATCAGTGAGACTGTTTAACTCATTTAAACTTTACAAATATTTAGCATACTGTAAAAGTCTAGCCGATGTACTATCATTTTCCCTTTATACACAAGCTCTTTTTCAGATTTTATCATGTTTTTGAATTTTTAGCATTTTTTACTGTTTTTGTATTTTCTGAAAATATAACTATATACATCTATCTACTCCCCCCTAAATACCAAAACAAGTAAAAAAAACGACAAACCATTGCAGATTGTTTCTCGTCTTCATCCGCAACAGTACTCTCATCAACGCCAATAATACCATCCGACACCGAAAGAAGCTTCATACCGTTCAGTTTTAACAAATATTTAAACCGATTTTTATCAAAAGCTTTGGTATGTAAATCAGCTTTCTGTTCGTCAGTGTGGATTTTCTCAATTCGTATCAACTTTTTCTCAAAACAATCACGAATAAAGTGATGACGAATTTCTATGTGTTTAGTTTTAGCGTGATGTACTGGATTCTTTGTTATATTTATTGCGGCCTCATTATCAACATAAAGAGGTGTGTTAAGAAACTGCAAACCGTAGTCGCGCATCTGTTGCTGTATCCACAAGATCTGAGAGCAGCAACTGCTAGCAGAAACATACTCCGCTTCACATGTAGATAACGCCACAGACGTTTGTTTCTTACACTTCCAGGTAACCAATCTAGGTCCAAAGAACTGGCATCCTGCAGTTGTTGATTTGGAATTTACTTTGCAGCATCTGAAATCCGAATCGGAATACCCTTCGAGCGTAAAGTCGCCTTTCCTAGGATACCACAACCCCAATGAAGGAGTTCCTTTCAGGTAGCGCAATATCCTCTTCACAATGATCATATGCGAAGCTCTCGGGTTAGATTGAAACCTTGCTGCGAGGCACGTTGGGTACATGATATCAGGACGTGAAGCAGTTAAGTACATCAAAGAACCTATCATGGATCGGTAGAACGTTTCATCAGACCTGTCTCCGGTGAGATCTGGGTGAATCCCATGATTTGTTGCAAGTGGGGTAGCAGCTGGAGTAGAACTTGACATCCCAAATTTCTCTATAATATCATGAACGTACTTTGACTGATGAATGAAAATTCCCTCAGGAAGTTGTTCAACTTGCAAACCCAGAAAGAATTTCATCTCCCCCATTGATGACATTTCGAACTTTTGCTTCATCACTGATTCAAAATCTTTACACAAATTTTCATTTGTTGACCCAAAAATTATATCGTCCACATAAATTTGAACTATCAGAAGATGACCGTCGACCTCTTTAGTGAAGAGAGTGGCATCCACTTTTCCACGAATGAACTTGTTGGCTAGTAGGTGTTGAGACAAAGTCTCGTACCAAGCTCTCGGGGCCAGGTGTAAACCATACAACGCTTTGTCCAATAAGTAGACCTTGTTTTTGTGGATTGGATTGGTGAAGCCCGGTGGCTGTCCGACATAAACCTCCTCATTGACCTTCCCATAAAGAAACGCCGATTTTACATCTAGCTGATATATTTTGAAGTTCTTCCAAGACGCAAATGCTAGGAAAATTATGATTGCCTCTAGTCTTGCTACAGGAGCATAGACTTCTGTAAAATCAATCCCCTCCTGTTGACTAAAGCCCTGAACAACGAGTCGAGCCTTGTTCCTTACAACAACTCCTCTGTTGTCTCTCTTGCACTTAAATACCCATTTTGTATTGATTTTCCTATGACCATCCGGCAAATCAACTAACTTCCACACTCCTAATTTCTCGAATTGGCTCAGTTCCTCCTCCATTGCATTGACCCAAGAGTCTTCAGTAAGCGCCTCTTTGTAAGTTCTTGGCTCAACCTGCGAGATAAAACAACTCAATGAGAATTCAGTTTGCAAAGAAGCAACTTTTGTATAAAAACATGTAAGCCCTTTATCAATCTGATTTCGAGTGCGAACGCCTGTCTGCAATTCTCCTATGATCAACTCCTCTGGATGATATGAAAAAGTTCGCGGCATCACTTCACTTGGAACATCTACATGTCCCTCCAGATTAGTAACATTCTGATCTGCATCTTGTTCACCACCTTGGTTTGTTTGACTTGAAATCTGAATTTGCTCCCCCTCAGAATCTGAATCACCATGATCAAAGACTGGCATGTTTTCAGCTTCTTGATTATCAATCTGATCCGACTGATTTTCCTGAGCAACTTCATTCTGATGGACATCATCATGTTCACCAGCATTACTCGGACCTGCTTCATCGTCATTTGAAGTTTCCCATGGTCTTCTAGAATACTCAGCTGGGAACCTTAGCTGTGACTCATATTCACGCAAAATATCCAACTCATCAAAGAAATCTTCATCTTCCTCTGATTCTTCTCTCATGTCAAACGAATCCCATAGTTTGTCATATTGATAACGCCATGAATCACCAGGATTCTGCGGTGGCATAGTATAACCTTGACATTCAACATTTACAGCTTCAATAATCTGTTTCTCACTTGGAACGAAGACACGTCACATTGGATTTGCATAACCAACAAATATTCCCTCAATGCTTTTCGGACCAAACTTTCCATGAGGCTCTATAACTGTACAGGGTGACCCGAACGGTTCTAGATACTTCAAATTCGGTTTTGCGGTTATTAATTAGTGTTGGTGCACTAAATGTCTGCTGATTACGTCATTATCAAGTCTTGTGTCTAGGATTGTTTGAATGATCACACAATAGGGTTTAAGTTAGAGTTTTTATGTTTTAATCAAGAGATTTCGCTTGAGAGGGTATGTGTATGCTTGAAGCGAAATCAACACAAGAGATTTCGCTTGAACAAGTCTCAAGCGAAATCATATACTCTATATATAGGTGGTTATGTCATTTGAAGCGAACGTCAGTTGTCAGTGTATGTGAGTCAAGGTGCTGCTGAATTTTTGTCAGAAAATCATTGTAAAGACTCAGAAGGAATTAATAGAAGGAAAATTAAAAAGAACAAAGCTGTTATGACTTTGTATACATTGATTCCGCCTTTGTATTCAAAGATGAACGCCTTAACTGACTTTTAGAGGTCGTACAACGGTCCAACAAGTGGTATCAGAGCTCAGGACGAGGAGTTCATACCATAGCAGCGGATTTTCTTCTTTCTACTCATTTCTTTTTACATTTTTCAGATCTGAACAAGTTCCAACAGTCGAAATAGTCTAATTTTCGAGTATCTTGTGTAAAACTGAGTTTTAACAAAGCCTACAAAGTTTCGGACTTAAATTCAGATTAAAACTCATTAAAATTGACATAAAACAGGGTTTCGCTTGAAAAGTGTTCGAAGGATATAATTGATTTCGCTTCAAATCAGACTGTTTGGACTATTTCGCTTGAACCTCTTAAGCGAAATACTGTTGTGATCTTGGATTTCGCTTGAATTCTTCTGAAGCGAAATTGATTCTTCTGGTTTTTGTTGGTGCAGTTGTCTGTCGACTACATCTTAGTTCGAGTCTTAGGCTAGGGCTGATTGTATAGTGAAAGAAAATCAAGAAACACATAAGATTAAGCTGGTCCGCTTATATGTCAGTAAGCTGGTCCGCTTATATGTCATCATGCTGGTCCGCTTTTGTGTCATTAAGCTGGTCCGCTTATACGGACATGACCATATAAGCGAACCAAATAGTCTATATATAGGGGATCATATGAGCGATCCAGATAAGTTCTGTGTATGTGTTTTTGAAGGTGTAAAGGCGAAGCCCTGCCAATTTGTCTCCGGATCTTGTAACTTGTTAGCAGATTAATAAACAGAGACGTTAAGTAGTGAAATCAAGCTTTACGAAGACCGAATCAATGAATTCCGCCTCTGATTCTGTCTAAGCACTCTTCTGATTGACTCGTCAGGTCGTCAAAACGTTCCTACAGTTTTCGCTTGAAAACATTTGAAGCGAAATAGTTGGTTTCGCTTGAGACTGTTGTATTGTTGAAGCGAAATAGAGAATTTCGCTTGAATCAGTCTTGCTGACTGATTTCGCTTGAACAGTATTATATTACTGATTTCGCTTGAAGCTGATTACTTCAAGTATTTCGCTTGAACTTGTTAATTTTTCAAAACCTAAAAATTTTTCTAAGTGTTTGACTGATTTTTCAGGTACGTTCACGATGGATGATATTTTCTTGAACCCGTTTAGCGATATGTACGCATTCGCAGGAAACTCGGGAGACGATACTTCTTCAAACGATGTAAACAAAAGTCCACCAAAAGAAAGAAAGAAGGAAGCTTGGGAGTCCGAAAGCGCATTTGGAACGTTTAACAAACCTCCTAAGCTGATGGCTATAGAAGATTACAGCAGGTGGGCAACTAAGTTTGAAGATTGGTTGATGGAATTTGCTTTCCCTTGCTGGAAGAGTATGAAGAGTGGTTATGCTCAAGGAAAGAAGAATGGTGAAGCATTAAGATCAGTTGAAGAGATTGACAGTTTTGTGGCCGAGCAAAAATGTGTGGCATTATTGTTTCAGTCGGTGCGTGAAGACATCATTTCACTGATAGATTACTCAAATTCTAAAGACTTATGGGCAAAGTTAGAAAAGAAATGTGTCGGTAGTCAAGAAATTAAGAAAAACAAAAAGAAACTTCTTAGAAAAGAATTTGATCTGTTTGGTTGTATAAAGAACAAGTCAGTGTGTAAAATGATAGAACGGTTCGGTCATCTGAAGCTGGAATTAGTAAGACATGAGATTGACATTCCTGAAGAAGATCTTATCGACAAATTGTTCGATTCGTTGCCTGACGAGATGGATTGGAGATATTATGCACTGATGCTGAAGAATACCATCAAAGAACCAGAAAAGCTGACATTAGATTTGCTGATTGAAAAACTCGAGAGTCATGAGCTAGAGTTGAAAAAGACGTACAAAGTTAATCATTCATCTTATCAACAGAATCTGGAACTGTACTATCCAAAAAGCATGATGCCGAAAGCTACTTCTCCAAAAACTGCATTTTCTGCTGAGAATGTTTTTCCAGCAAGCAAAGAAAGTCAAAGCAATTCAAGCAGTGGAGGCCATAGTGGTTATCACAGTGGATCTACATCTTCTGCAAATCATTCTGATGCGAAGTTTTCTTGCAATATCGCGATAGATCTGAAGAACGCACAAAATTTTGATGAGGAGTCGGCCAAGCAACAAATGGTCTTTCTGGCATCTGTTCTGGAATCCTATGAAGGGTTGGTGGCTGGAAAAATTGGGAATACAAATCTGACGAAAGAAGACTACGATCAGATAGACCCTGAAGAAATGGAGCTGATCGACATTCGTTGGGCAATGGCAAGTGCAGTTCGACGTGCACAACGCTTCATGGAGATTACAGGAAGAAAAACGATCGGTGGTCCATCTACAAAACTGGGGTTCGACAAGTCAAAAGTTACATGTTTTAAGTGTAAGCAGAAGGGTCATTTCAAACGGGAATGCAGGAATGCATATGCTGATGAGTCAGAGAATCCGTTTCGAGATGATTATTACAAAAAGGCAATCTACCATCAGAATAAATCAGAGCCGCCTAGATTGAAACAGTCTGGAGATAACAGAGACAAATCAAGGGCTCTGGCTGTGATTTATGATGATGAGGGGTATGATTGGAGTAAGGAAGTTCTACCGGAAGAAGATGCGGTGGGTTATGCATTCATGGCAAGCAATGATGAACCCGTTAAATGGAAAGATGATCGTACTGAGGAACAGAAGTATCAATACCGGAAGATGATTGCTGAAAACAAGATTATCAGACTTTCTGGTGTCTTTCTGGAAGCTAGAAGAGCAAACAGATGGGATCCAGATAGAGAGTGCTATCTTGATAGGTATGGCAACATTGCGATTGATGACAAAACGTTAGATATCGAAGCCATTATCAAGGAGTACAAAGAAGATGATGAGTATTGGCAACACAAGTGGTGGGGAACTCCAACTTCAAAAATGATTGAAGAAGAGAAAGAGAAAGAGAGAAAGGAGAAAGAGGAGAAAGAGAAGAAAGAAAAGCAGGTTGATACAGGCATAATTGATACTACGCAAGAGTTGACAGCTGAAAACCTGGGAGTGATGGCTGACAAAGTGCTAGCTGCAAAAGCACTTGAGGTAGATCCTAATTCTGTTACTGAGTCAAAGGGATCGGTCAGTCAAAGTGTGTCGACAAATGCGTCAGGTAACAAGATTGATGGAAATGCTGACTGCAAAAATTGCATCAAACAATGCAATTTTTGTAGCACTGTCACGTATCTTAACAATGAGAAAATTCAGAATCTGACAACAAAAGTTAGAAAGGTTGAAGATCAGATTCTCGATCGTGACAAAACTGTAAGAGCTTCAACTGAACGGATTAAAGAATTAATAACTCAAATTGAAAATGATAAAACTGAACGTGAGAAACTAAAATCTGAAAATGAAAAGTTAATTCTTGAAAACCGTCAGATTTCTGAAAAGTTTGAGAAATTGAAAAGTATTGTCAAAGATAGTGATGATCGTAATGGCAAAACATTTAAAGAAAATGAACATCTAAGAGCTGTTTTGAGATTAAAAGAAGAATCGATTAATGAACAACTGGATCAAATTGCTAAACTGAAACTTAAAGTTCAAGAAGCTGAAATTGAGAATGAACGAATCCAGTTGAAGCTTAACAACTATAAATCGGCAAGCTTTGTTTTGCAGCATATTGTTCCTAAACCTATAGGGAAAAACAAAGATGGCGAGGATGTTTTTTCTGATGGAACGGGTGTAGGTTTTCACAAAGTTCCACCGCCAATTTTAGACAACTACACGAAAAAGCAGTCTAGTTTGGTGGAAATTGAGGAAGAAAGTGAAGTTAAACTTCCTGAAAACATTGATATCACGTTCACATCTTCCAATGACGAGGGTGTCCAAAGTGATGTGGTGAAAAGTGTGGTAGATAAAGTGCTTAAACCGAATTGTGACACTTCTGAGGAGGATGGGTGTTTCTTAGACAAATACATTCAGAAACAAAAGTCCAAAAACAACTTAAGTGATGAACCGGGTCTTGTGATGTACAAGATGGCTGGATCTGATAAGTTGTATTCGGATTCTGAGTTTCCCATTGAGAATGTTAATGTGAAAAAGTTGACAAATGTTTTCAAGTTAGTTGAAGTTGAGTTGTCAGAGGTGAACAGTTTGAGTCAAACAAAAAGGCAAATGAATTTTGAGAAAGATAAAGCTTATTACAAAAAGCCTATTGTTCCACCACGTTTTTATAATAACAATAGAAACAATTGGTCGGGTGGTTATCGAGGTGGTAAGAGTTATCAGAAAAGGAGTTTTCAAAACAGAAGGTTTGCTGAAAAGAAGGAGTTTGTAAATGGTTCAAGTTCACTTTCTGATGAGGAAAATGAAATCTTTTCAAAATCAAATAAAGAGTTCTTTGAGAAGAGAGCTTCGCAGGCTCAGTCTGAAGGCACGAGTCGAGTAGCTGATACTCGTACTTGTTTTAGATGTAACCAAGTTGGTCATATTGCACGAAAGTGTACATATGTGAAGCCTAGGACTGAAGCTGTGAAGGTTCAACAAAAGAAGGTTGATGTGAAGGGTAAATCACCAATGTATGTTGAGAAGAAAGTGGTTGAGAAGCAAAAAGTTAAAAATGATAACATCAAAGTGAAAAATGAATCCGTAAAGAAAGTGGTAACTAAAAATGACAAATTTTATAAACGGGTTGCATTAACTGAACAAATTTGGAAACCTAAAACAGAGAAGAAAATTTCAACTTCTGAAGTGAAAAAGGCTGAAGAATCAATTTCGGTTGATTATGATGCAAATTTTCCACCTTTGAAGGCTGAAAATTTCAAAATTCAAATTGCGAGAGTCAAGGTTACACCTAAGGCTGATGAAGCCTGGGTGGACACCATGTTCGAATAAGTAGTTTGAATTGCCGGAGCTTCCTGGATCGCGAAGCATGAATCGGCATCTTTATTGAAATGTTTTAAAATCAACTTGTGGTATGTGCAGGATCTTCCAAGAGCCATTTCAAGATGGATCATGGATAGTGGCGCATCTCGTCATATGACAGGAAAAACCGCGTTGCTGTATGATGTAAGAAACATTAATGGTGGTTATGTGGGATTTGCAGGTCATGAAGGTGGTAGAATTGTTGGTGAAGGAACGTTATCCAATGGGATTGTGACGTTTGAGAGAGTTAACTACATCACTGAGCTGGAGAACAATCTGCTTAGTATCTCGCAGATTTGTGACAATCAGTACACTACTCATTTCACTGATAAAGAGTGTTTGATTTTGAAACCTCGTTTTGTTATTCCTGAAGAATGGATTATTATGAGGGCACCTAGAGCGAATGATTTATATGTGTTAGATATGTCTGTAGCAATTACAACTACTGGTCAAGCATATTGTTTCGTGTCTAGAGCAACTGAGAAAGAATCTAGATTGTGGCACCGAAAGATGGGGCATATTCACCTAAGGAAGATGAATCACTTGGTGCATAATGATTTGGTATTGGGAGTTAATATCAAAGGTTTTCATCTGGAAGGGGAGTGCATTAGTTGTATCAAAGGCAAGCAGAAGAAAAAGTCACACCCTACAAAGCAAGTTAATTCAGTTTCGAGACCTCTGGAAAGACTTCATATGGATTTGTTTGGTCCGGTGAATGTCAAGAGCATTACAGGAGATTACTATTGTTTCGTCGTTACTGATGATTATTCCAGATTTTCGTGGGTATCTTTCTTGAAGACGAAAGATGAAACATTTGATAGTTTGATGGGGCTGTTCAGGAAGATTGAGAATCTGTACCAAAGGCGTATCAAGAGAATTCGAAGTGATAATGGCACTGAATTCAAGAATAGCAAGATGGAAGAATTTTGTGATGAAAGAGGTATTTTGTATGAGTTTAGTGCTCCGTACACTCCGCAGCAGAATGGAGTTGCAGAACGCAAAAACCGGACGCTAATCGAGACGGCTAGAACTATGCTCGCAGATTCAAAGTTACCAACTAATTTTTGGGCTGAAGCTGTTTCTGCCGCATGCTATACTCTCAACAGGGTTCTTACTGTCAAAAAGTTCAACAAAACATGCTTTGAGCTAATCAATAACCGCAAACCTAATTTGAAGTATCTAGAACCGTTTGGGTCACCTTGTACGGTTATAGAGCCTTTTGGAAAGTTTGGTCCGAAGTGCATTGAGGGTATATTTGTTGGTTATTCAAATCCATTGCGACGTGTCTTCGTTCCAAGTGAAAAGCGGATTATTGAAGCTGCATATGTTGAATGTCAAGGTTATACTATGCCGCCGCAGAATCCTGGTGATTCATGGCGTTATCATTATGACAAACTTTGGGATTCGTTTGACATGAGATAAGAATCGGAGGAAGATGAAGATTTCTTTGATGAGTTGGATATTTTGCGTGAATATGAGTCGCAGTTAAGATTCCCAGCTGAGTATTCGAGGAGACCACGGGAAACTTCAAATGATGATGAAGCAGGTCCAAGTAATGCTGGTGAACATGATGATGTCCAACAGAATGAAGTTGCTCAGGATAATCAGTCGGCTCAGAATGATAATCTAGAAGCTGAAAACATGCCAGTATTTGATCATGGTGATTCAGATTCAAATTCTGAGGGGGGAGCAAATTCAGATTTCAGGTCAAACAAATCAAGTTGGTGAACAAGATGCAGAGCAGAATGTTACTAATCTGGAGGGAAATGTAGATGTTCAAAGTGAAGTGATGCCAAGAACTTTTTCATATCATCCAGTGGAGTTGATCATAGGAGAATTGCAAGCAGGCGTTCGCACTCGAAATCAGATTGATAAAGGGCTTACATGTTTTTATACAAAAGTTGCTCCTTTGCAAACTGAATTCTCATTAAGTTGTTTTATCTCGCAGATTGAACCAAGAACTTACAAAGAGGCGCTTACTGAAGACTCTTGGGTCAATGCAATGCTGGAGGAACTTAGTCAATTCGAGAAATTGGGAGTGTGGAAGCTAGTTGATTTGCCGGATGGTCATAGGAAAATTAACACTAAGTGGGTGTTCAAGTGTAAGAGGGACGATAGAGGAGTTGTCGTAAGGAACAAAGCTCGACTCGTTGTTCAGGGATTTAGGTAACAGGAGGGAATTGATTTTACCGAAGTCTATGCTCCTGTAGCACGACTAGAGGCAATCAGAATTTTCCTAGAATTTGCGTCTTGGAAGAACTTTAAAGTTTATCCGTTGGATGTTAAATCGGCGTTTCTTTACAGGAAGGTTAAAGAGGAGGTTTATGTCGGTCAGCCACCAGGCTTTACCGATCCAATCCACAAAAACAAGGTCTACTTATTGGACAAAGCGCTGTATGGTTTACATCAGGCCCCGAGAGCCTGGTACGAGACTTTGTCTCAACACCTACTAGCCAACAAGTTCATTCGTGGAAAAGTGGATGCCACTCTCTTCACTAAAGAGGTCGATGGTCATCTTCTGATAGTTCAGATTTATGTGGACGATATAATCTTTGGGTCGACAAATGAAAATCTATGAAAAGATTTCGAATCAGTGATGAAGCAAAAGTTTGAAATGTCATCAATGGGGGAGATGAAATTCTTTCTGGGATTACAAGTTGAACAACTTCCTGAGGGAATTTTCATTCATCAGTCAAAGTACGTTCATGATATTCTAGAGAAATTTGGGATGTCAAGTTCTACTCCAGCTGCTACCCCACTTGCAACAAATCATGGGATTCACCCAGATCTCACCGGAGACAGGGCTGATGAAACGTTTTACCGATCCATGATAGGTTCTTTAATGTACCTAACTGCTTCACGTCCTGATATCATGTACCCAACGTGCCTCGCAGCAAGATTTCAGTCTAACCCGAGAGCATCGCACATGATTATTGTGAAGAGGATATTACGCTACCTGAAAGGAACTCCTTCATTAGGGTTGTGGTATCCTAGAAAAGGCGATTTTACGCTCGAAGGGTATTCCGATTCGGATTTCGGATGCTGCAAAGTCAATTCAAAATCAACAACTGCAGGATGCCAGTTCTTTGGTTCTAGATTGGTTACCTGGCAGTGTAAGAAACAAACGTCTGTGGCGTTATCTACTTGTGAAGCGGAGTATGTATCTGCTAGCAGTTGCTGCTCTCAGATCTTGTGGATACAGCAACAGATGCGCGACTACGGTTTGCAGTTTCTTAACACACCTCTTTTTGTTGATAATGAGGCCGCAATAAATATAACTAAAAATCCAGTACATCACGCTAAAACTAAACACATAGAAATTCGTCATCACTTTATTCGTGATTGCTTTGAGAAAAAGTTGATACGAATTGAGAAAATCCACACAGACGAACAGAAAGCTGATTTACATACCAAAGCTTTTGATAAAATTCGGTTTAAATATTTGTTAAAACTGAATGGTATGAAGCTTCTGTCGGTGTCGGATGGCATAATTGGCGTTGATGAAGGTACTGTTGTGGATGAAGACGAGAAACAATCTGCAATGGTTTGTCGAATTTTTACTTGTTTTGGTATTTAGGGGGAGTAGATGTTTGTACATAGTTTATTTTCAGAAAATACAAAAACAGTAAAAAATGCAAAAAATACAAAAACATGATAAAATGAAAAAGAGCTTGTGTATATAAGGAAAATGATAGTACATCAGCTAGACGATTACAGTATGCTAAAGATTTGAAAAGTATAAAAGAGTTAAACAATCTTACTGATGATGTGTCGATAGGTTTTCGTACATTTAGTAGATTTATTCGGGATATAAACCTAAAATTCAAACTTGTGAATTCGTGGGGAACACTACTTGGATATATAGGTAACCCCTGAAATCTCGTTTGAAAGGTCTCGTAATCTGATATACTAGGTCTTTATACTCTATGATGTCTGGGGTATTATTCCGGGACTTCTGCTGAACGGTAGTTCTGACCTAGTCCCTGGCTAATACTTGCTGCAATGCTTGAAACACAGCATTAACCCTCAGCATGCTGAAACAATTAAATTGATAAATGCTGCTGTTGTAAAAAAGATCCTCTAAAGGGGACACACCGAAAAGTCGAAGCTGATATCTCTCTGCGTATACGGAAGTATCGATCTGAGATCCCTCAGCCCTCGCATACCTAAATTATATACAGATATCATTGTAGTATTCTCACCTGTAAGACTGATTATTGGGATTCTGGATATGGGAGTATATTCAAGAGGTGGGACACATGAATGATCTAAGTTCTTAATTCATCTAAATCGTATCCTGATTAAATTGAACTTTGTGTGAGAATTTAAGATGGATCAGTATATCGACAATCGAGGTAAATTGTTTAAGTCTAAGTATGATATGTAGCTTAACGGTACTTGTGATTTGTCTGAAAAGCTGATATGATTCCCTGACACGCTCACAAAAATATGTTTGTAAATAGTTTACTTTGTTTACTTTCTGCAATTTAAGTTTTCTGTTTTTCATTTCTTAGTTTAGAATACTTTGATAAAATCCAAAAAGATTTTATTTCTGCTTTATTTTCCGACAAACCAAAGTGGAAAGTTGATTGTTGGATTCTCAGATGTTTGAAGCAGATGCAGGAGGTTCTGGACTGAAGAATGAGGAGAGCTTACTTTGAAGAAGTTTGAATTGTTTGAAATGACAAAAACAAGTTCATTAACTTTATACTTGTTATTTTCAGAAAATGTTTGAAAATGTTGTTTTAAAATCAGTATTGATTCGTCAAAGGATCAACCAAGGTCATTAATTTGGACTTGGTAGATTAATCAAGTAATCAGGATCATTAACTTGAACTTGAATACTTGAGTGGATTGTTAAAGCTGATTGAGTTTGTGTTTTTGTGATTGAAAAGATAGTTTGTAATGTTTGTTGGTTGAGTAACAGGTTTGATCTTCATTATTCCCAATGGAAGCTATTTGTTAAAGCTTGAACCAGATTTCTCAGATTCTAGCATATCGAGAGGGGGAGTCTGTGAAAGGGGGAGTCTGGATCAACAGTCAAAGGGAAGATTGAAGTTTAAAGTTTAAAGCTTGAAGATAAAGATTGATGAGAGTTTTTACAATGTTTGAAGATTGTTAAAGACAAAGACTTGAAGCCAAAGACTTCATCAACATCCAAGGGGGAGTCTGTTGGTGCACTAAATGTCTGCTGATTACGTCATTATCAAGTCTTGTGTCTAGGATTGTTTGAATGATCACACAATAGGGTTTAAGTTAGAGTTTTTATGTTTTAATCAAGAGATTTCGCTTGAGAGGGTATGTGTATGCTTGAAGCGAAATCAACACAAGAGATTTCGCTTGAACAAGTCTCAAGCGAAATCATATACTCTATATATAGGTGGTTAGGTCATTTGAAGCGAACGTCAGTTGTCAGTGTATGTGAGTCAAGGTGCTGCTGAATTTTTGTCAGAAAATCATTGTAAAGACTCAGAAGGAATTAATAGAAGGAAAATTAAAAAGAACAAAGCTGTTATGACTTTGTATACATTGATTCCGCCTTTGTATTCAAAGATGAACGCCTTAACTGACTTTTAGAGGTCGTACAACGGTCCAACAATTAGCTCAAAGCATGTTTTGTTGAACTTCTTGACAGTGAGAACCCTGTTGAGCGTATAGCATGCGGCAGAAACAGCTTCAGCCCAAAAATTAATTGGTAACTTTGAATCTGCGAGCATAGTTCTAGCCGTCTCGATTAGCGTCCGGTTTTTGCGTTCTGCAACTCCATTCTGCTGCGGAGTGTACGGAGCACTAAACTCATGCAAAATACCTCTTTCATCACAAAATTCTTCCATCTTGCTATTCTTGAATTCAGTACCATTGTCACTTCGAATTCTTTTGATACGCCGTTGGTACAAATTCTCAATCTTTCTGAACAATGCCATCAAACTGTCAAATGTTTCGTCTTCAAGAAAGAAACCCACGAAAATATGGAATAATCATCAGTAACGACCAAACAATAGTAATCTCCTGTAATACTTTTGACATTCACAGGACCAAACAAATCCATGTGAAGTCTTTCCAGAGGTCTCGAAACTGAATTGACTTGCTTTGTAGGGTGTGACTTTTTCTTCTGCATGCCTTTAACACATCTAATGCACTCCCCTTCCAGATGAAAACCTTTGACATGAACTCCAAGAACCAAATCATTGTGCACCAAGTGATTCATCTTTCTTAAGTGAATATGCCCCATCTTGCGGTGCCACAACCTCGATTCTTTCTCAGTTGCTCTAGACACAAAACAATGTGCTTGGCCAGTAGATGTAGTCGCTACACTCATATCTAACACATATAAATCATTCACTCTAGGTGCCCGCATGATAATCCATTCTTCAGGTATTACAAATCCTGGTTTCAAGATCAAACATTCTTTATCAGTGAAATGAGTAGTATACATATTGTCACAAATCTGCGAGATACTCAGCAGATTGTTCTCCAGCTCAGTAATGTAGTTAACTCTTTCAAACGTCACAATCCCATTGGATAACGTTCCTTCACCAATAATTCTACCACCTTCATGACCAGCAAATCCTACGTAACCACCATTGATATTTCTCACATCATACAGCAACGCAGTCTTCCCTGTCATATGTCTAGAAGCTCCACTATCCATAATCCATTTGGATACAAGTTGTGGAAGATCCTGCACAAAACAAACTTCAAATTAACCAACTTCAATAAAGATGCCGATTCATGCTTCGCGATCCAGGAAGCTCCGGCAAATCAAACTGTTTAGTTGAACATGGAGTCCACCGAGGCCTCATCAGCCTTAGGTGTAGCCTTGACTCTCGCAATTTGAATTTTGAAATTTTCAGCCTTCAAAGGTGGAAAATTTTCATCATAATCAACCGAAATTGATTCTTCAGCCTTTTTCACTTCAGAAGTTGAAATTTTCATTTCTGTTTTTGGTTTCCAAACTTATTGAGATAATGCAACCCGCTTATAAAATTTGTCATTTTTAGTTACCACTTTCTTTACGGATTCATTTTTCACTTTGATGTTGTCATTTTTCACATTCTTTTTTCTCAACAACCATTGGTGCTTTACCCTTCACTTCAACTTTCTTTTGTTGAATCTTCACAGTTTCAGTCTTAGGCTTCACATTGTTACACTTTCGTGCAATGTGACCAACTTGATTACATCTGAAACATGTTCGAGTATCAACAACTCGACTTGTGCCTTCAGACTGATACTGTGAAGCTCTTTTCTCAAAGAACTCTTCATTCGATTTTGAAAAAAATCTCTTTCTCTTCATCAGCAAGTGAACTCGAACTGTTCACAATTTTTTTCTTTTCAGCAAACCTCTTCTTTGGAACATTTCTTTTCTGATAATTCCAACCACCCTGATAACCACCCGACCAGTTATTTCGATTGTTATTATAAAAACGTGATGGATTAACAGATTTCTTGTAGTATGATTTATCTTTCTCAAAACTCATTTTTCTCTTTGTTTGACTCAACTTGTTCACTTCTGACAACTCAACTTCAACCAACTTGAAAACATTTGTCAATTTGTTCACATTTACATTCTCAATCGGAAACTCAGAATCCGAATACAACTTATCAGATCCAGCCATCTTGTACATCACAAGACCCGATTCATCACATAAGTTGTTTTTGGATTTTGGTTTCTGAATGTACTTATCCAAGAAACACCCATCTTCCTCAGTAGTGTCACTATCCATTTTTAGCACATTTTCAACAACACCTTTTACAATATCATTTTGGACACTATCGTCATTGGAAGATATAAACGTGACATCAATGTTCTCCAGAAGTTTAACTTCACTTTCTTCCTCAATTTCAACCAACCCAGATTGCTTTTTCGTGTAGTTATCAAGAACAGGTGGTGGTACTTGATGAAAACCCACCCCAAATCCATCACAATACACATCTTCGCCCGCTTTGTCTTTCCCGATGGGTTTGGGAATAATGTGTTGCAACACAAAGCTTGCGGAGCTGTAACTATTAAGCTTCAACTGGATTCGCTCGTTTTCGATTACAGCCTCTTGAACTTTAAGTTTCAGTTTAGCGATTTCATCCAGTTGTTGGTTGATTGATTCTTCTTTTACTCTAAGCACTGCTTTTAGATGTTCATTTTCTTTAAAAGTTTTACCATTTCGATCATCACTATCTTTCATTGTGCTTTTTAGTTTTTCAAACTTTTCATTTTCATGTTTAGTTTTTCATTGTGCTTTTCAGAAATCTGACGGTTTTCAAGAATCAACTTTTCATTTTCATGTTTAATTTTGTCATGATCAATTTTATCATTTTCAATTTTTCTAGTTAATTCTCTTATCCGTTCAGTTGAAGCTTTAACTGTTTTGTCACGATCAAGAATCTGATTCTCAACACTTCTGACCTTTGCTGTCAGATCATCAACTTTCTTCCCATTGAGATACGAGACTGTGCTACACAATTTGCACTCTTTGTTGCAATTTTTGCAATCAGCATTTCCATCAATTTTCTTACCTAACGTATTTGTTGACAAATTTGAACTGACCTGACTTTTTGACTCAGACACGGAGTTAGAGTCTACCTCAAGTGCCTTAGCAGCCAGCACTTTGTCAGCCATTTTTCCGAGGTTCTCTTCAGTCAACTTCTGCGTTGTGTCAATAATTCCAGTATCAACTTTCTTTGATTTTTCCAGCTCTTCTTTCTCATTTCTCTCTTTTTCTTCTTTTTCTTTCTCGTCTCCAGTTCCCCATCATTTATTCTGCCAGTACTCATCCTCTTCTTTGTACTGCTGGATTATGGCTTCGATATCAAGCGTTTTGTCATCTATCGCAATATTTCCATATGCATCAAGATAACACTCTCTATCCGGATCCCATCTATTAGCTCTCCTTGCTTCCAGAAAGATACGAGATATTCTAATTATTTTGTTTTCAGCAATCATTTTTCTATATTGATATTTCTGCTCTTCAGTTCTATCGTCTTTCCACGGAATAGGTTCGTCATTTTTTGCCATGAATGTGTAACCTCTTGACTCCAATCATAAACTTCATCATCATAAATCACTGCAAGAGCTCTAGATTTCTCTTTGTTATCTTCAACCTGCTTCAATCTAGGCGGCTCGGATTTATTCTGATGATATATTGCTTTCTTGTAGTAATCATCTCTGAAAGGGTTCTCCGACTCATCAGCTTATGCGTTTCTGCATTCTCGTTTGAAGTGACCTTTCTGCTTACATTTGAAGCACGTCACCTTGGATTTATTGAACCCCAGCTTGGTAGATGGACCACCAATTATCTTCCTGCCAGTAATTTCCATGAAACGCTGTGCACGTCGAACAGCACTGGCCATAGCCCAACGAATATCGATCAGTTCCATTTCTTCAGGATCTATCTGGTCATAATCTTCTTTCGTTAAGTTGGTGTTGCCTATCTTCCCAGCTACTAACCCTTCATATGATTCCAACACCGATGCTAGAAAGATCATCTGCTGTTTGGCCGACTCCTCATCAAAATTCTGAGCATTCTTTAAGTCTATTGCGATGTTGCATTGAAAACGATTCTTTGCATCAGAATGACTTGCAGATGATTAAGATCCACTGTGATAACCACTGTGATTTCCACTGCTTTGACCACTTTGACTTTCTTTGCTTGCTGTGGACACATTTTCAACAGAAAACGCAGTCTTGGGAGAAGTTGCTTTTGGCATCATGCTTTTTGGATAATACAAATCCAAATTCTGTTGATAAGATGAGTGATTAACTTTGTATGTCTTCTTCAACTCTAGCTCATGACTTTCAAGTCTCTCAATCAACAAATCTGGAGTAAGATCTTTCGGCAAGATAGTGTTTTTTAGCATGAGAGCATAATATCTCCACTACATCTCGTCTGGCAACGAATCGAACAACTTGTCTACTTGCTCATCATCAGAATACTTAATTCCATGTCTAACTAACTCCAGCTTCAGGTGCCCAAACCTCTCGATCTTTTGCATTTGAATAATCGATCAAGGCAATAATGTCTTCCCGAACGGATTGAAATAACAATGCCACACACTTTTGTTCAGCTACAAACGAATCAATCTCCTCAGCTGCTCTTAAAGTTTCACCATTTTTGTTTCCATTGGCATAACCGTTTTTCAAACTCTTCCAACTGGGAAATGCGAATGCCATCAACCAATCTTCAAACTTTCTTGACCACCGACTGTATTCCTCAATAGCCATTAGCTTTGGAGGTCTATTGAATGTTCCGAAAGCACTTTCTGATTCCCAAGCTTCCTTTTTCCTTTCTTTCGGCGGATTCTCATTCACGTTGCTTGACGAAGTATCATTGTTTCCGGAATCTCCAGCGAATGCGTACATGTCGGTAAACGGGTTCAAGAAAATATCATCCATCTTGAGTATACCTGCAAAAATCAACAATCACTTAGAAAATTCTTGATTTTGTAAAATGACAGATTCAAGCGGAATCTGTTGAAATGAAATATTTCAAACAGTATAGTCTTTCAAACGAAATGGTCTTTCTCAAACGAAATGAGTTATTTTGTTTGAGACAACAATAATCGAGTTTCAAACTAAACCACTTTCAAACGGTCACATCAGTTTCAAACGGACAGGGTCAGTTTCAAACGGTCACGTCAGTTTCAAACAGACAGGGTCATTTTCAAATGGTCACGTCAGTTTCAAACGGACAGGGTCATTTTCAAACGGTCACGTCAGTTTCAAATGGACAGGAGTCAATTTCAAACGGACATGTGTCAATTTCAAACGGACACGTCAGTTTTAAACGGATGATGTCATCAAATTACGAACAATTTCAAACGGTCAAGATGATTTCTATCAGATTTAAGTCGAATTATGGTTCAAAACTTTCAAGGATTCGTTATCTATGTGTTTCGCCTGTTATGTGAACGTTTTAGACCATTTTATCCGTAAAATATGTCCGAATCAGAAAAATATGAGAGAAAGTGAGTAGAAAATAGAAAATCTGGTAGAATCAAGCTGCTATGGTATGAACTCCTCGTCCCGAGCTCTGATACCACTTGTTGGATCGTGTTCGGTGACCCTAAAGTCAGTTAAGGCAGTTCATCTTCAAATACGAGGGTGGAATCAATGTAAAAGAAGTCAAAACCGCTTGTATCCTTTTAATCTTTCTTTCTATTACTGATTGTGAGCTTTTACAATGTATTCTGACAAAAATCCGGCAGCACCTTCGCTCACACACACATACATGACCGTTTCAAATGAGCATGCACAACACATATATATAGGCTACGCCCCTGACCGTTTGAAGATGTCACAGATGCTTCAAACGGTCAGCTGCTTCAAACGGTCAGGCCATGTTCAAATGGTCATGACATGTTCAAACGGTCATGACATGTTCAAACGGTCATGTCATCTTGAAACGGTCAGGACCATTTCAAACGGACAGGAACAATAAAACATGATTAAACCCTAATTTCAACACTATTGCTCACTAATTAAACATATCTAAACATCAGACTCGATAAGACGTAGTCAGCAGACATTCCATGCACCAACAAAAATACATTTTATAAAATTTAAAAGCATATTTTACCTGAGAACATGTACTTTGATTTTAATAACCTGTTTTTCTCTGAAAACATTAAATAAGATAGTAAAATGACGTTTTAGTGAATTCTCACTAAAATACATTTATTTGAAATCATGTTTTATATGAAAACATATATTCATTATTTTAAAGATGTGTTCTTTACCCCGAAAACAGTTAACAAAACAGTAAAAGTGGGGTTCTGTGACACTCACAATAACACATTTATTCGAAAGCATGTTTCTTACTAAACATTTAATTACCATTTTAACGATGTGTTCTACCCCCAAAACAGTGTGTAAAACAGTAAAAGAGGGGGATGTAGTGATACTCACCTTTGGGTGCGTTTTTAAATTATTGCAATCCCTTGGATCAAATCCATATATCCTAATTTAGATAGAAATAATCTATTAACTAATTGCTCTAAAAACAATCAAGTTTCCCTGTCACATAGGATTTTCAGATATTTTTGAAGATTTTTATGAAAAGTCTTTATATTAAATTATGTTGGCATTTATATATGAAATTCCATATACATACATATATATATATATATATATATATATATATATATAGGGGAAGGTTAAAATGAGAACCACCACGAGTTGTAAGAACCACGAGAACCGCGACCCGCCGCGTGCCGTCGGCGACGAAATTTTTTTTACACCTAGATCCGTATATTTTAACACCGGGGGTAATTTTTGGGTTCAAACGGCGCGCCCGAGGGGGTAGTTTTTTACGCCCAAAGTTTGGTAAAAGAAAAATTAAAAAAATTAAAAAAACCCAAACTTTGGGCGTAAAAAACTACCCCCTCGGGCGCGCCGTTTGAACCCAACTTTTACCCCCGGTGTTAAAATATACGGATCTAGGTGTAAAAAAAATTTCGTCGCCGACGGCACGCGGCGGGTCGCGGTTCTCATGGTTCTTACAACTCGTGGTGGTTCTCATTTTAGCCATCCCCTATATATATATATATATATATATATATATATATATATATATATATATATATATATATATATATATATATATCAAGGTTTTCGAGATTCGAACGATTTTGTTGGTGACTCTTTATCATGTCTACTTATTCGCAATATATGTCTACGGGTTGCGCTTGTAACATATATGTATAAGTATGGACATATTCGACATATATACATATATTAATATATTCACAGAATATCCATAAAAATTCACACGCCAAGTTATGTTACACATATATATGTCATGTTTAAAACACTTAATATATAAAATAACTTATTAAATTATGTAAAACATATTTCTCCCGAAATTTCACATAAAATGCGATTTCTATCTAGTTTACCGTTTCTACCGCACAAACGTCTACACTTTTCATTATTTCATATTATCATGAATTCATTTAGTAAATCACCTTACAAATACTCATAATTCATATATCAGTTAAAATACACATAGTTCATCCTTTGAACAACCCGTTTTCGCATACGTTGAAATATGCGTTATTCTTCGTTTTGGTATCGTTTTTGGGTGTCGGAAGTCACGTATGACCAACCGAACACCAAAATCATTTAATATAAGTTTAAATACTTATATTTATCATATGAAATCATTTTCAGTTCAGATTTAAAATTGTTTTATAAAAATCACTTAAAAAGCCGATTTTTTCCGTTTTTAACGCATAGTTTCGTACCGAACTTTGCCGTAACCATCCCAAATCATCAAGACTTGATATTTTAACATAATGAATGTTATCTACTGATTAAAATAAAAATTTTAACCACATATATGCAGGTCTTATAAAAAGCACAAAAATCATGCAAATAGCACCCGATTTACTACTTTTCAATCCTAAAATGCAAAGCTACCAAGTTATGACATAATTTTATAACTTTAAAATAATTCAAATAACTTTGTTTAACATGTTTATTTACTGATTTAAGTTGATGTTTAACATATCACAACATTTTCCTTTTTTATGATGATCATTAAGCATCCCACAAGTCTAAGACAAGTGTTTTAAGCACATTTATGCCATAATCATATTCAAGATCATTGAACTTTATTATTTCATTTATGATATCATATGACACATTTATAACAGTATTTTTGTTCAATCATTCATTCATCATAACTAAATCATCACACATGCATTAAACTTTAACATTCAAGAACATGCATCAACTTTGAAATCCCACATACAAGACCTGTTATTTTCGGCCATATATACCCTTTGATACTCATTTTATTTTAAATCAAAAATCAAGTTCCATTCATTCTTTAATCATCTAACACATAAACATATAACCTTGTTTATTCAAGAAATCATCTTTCAAGCATCTTATCAAATAAAATTCAAAACACAAACATCTACACACATTCAAGATTTTCAGCCAACATCTCATATTCATATCTTCATATTTTTATAAAAATTACTAGTTTGGTTTGATTTCAAGAATAGTGAAAATTCAAACAACTGAGAATCAAGCTCATCATCATCATCATCATCATCAAGAATGTTGTTAAAAGAAACAAGATTTTATACCTTTCAAGAATAAAGTGGGTTTTGGATGATGAGATTTTTGGTGGAAATAAGCTTGTTCTTCCTGGAAATCGCCTTGAAATCAACTTTGGATCTTCAAAATGGCTTGAAACTAACTTGAATCAACCATGAACTTGAAGGAAAAAGTTTGAAAAAGTGAAATGTGTATATATGTGGGTGTGTTCGGCTGAGTTCATCAAGGAAGAAGAAGAAGAAAGAAGGTTTTTGAAAAGGTGGATCTTGGAATAAGGTGTTTAAGGTGTGTAATGATTAAGTTTTGTTTGGGCCGGTTTTGACTCCGAAACGATTGCGAACCGAACGTGTGACGTGCGGAATCCGTACACGAACGTGACCGAACACACGAGATGTAATATAATCAGTGATTCTATTGATAGATCTGAAAACATACAAGAAACGTGAATCACCTTGGAGCTTTCTCTCTCTAGACTTTCTCTCTCTAGATCTAGAGCTCTCTAAGTCTCCAAAATGCCAAAAGTGTCAAAAGTCATAATTCTAACACTTAGACTCCTATATATAGGCCAAGGCAATAAGGAATCTTTCCTTATTTATAAATATGCCACCTTGCCCTTTTCTATCTAATATTACAATATAAGGCTAGTGTAAAACTGTTTCCGCTACGATTTGAGATGACGGAGGCGATAGACATAAAAGCACTAACAAGTTTCTTACAATTTCAACACATGGCACACAAGGGTGTGTTGGTGGGCTTGTGTAGCCGCCACCTACACCCTTCACACACACATTCTCTCTCATATTTATCATACATACATATATTCATGCAATATATAGGTATTTAACTTATTACCGGTTATTTTATTTCGCGTTTTATCAGCGTTTTAAGGCATTTAAAATTGTTTTTAATATTATATAAATAAAACTCACCAAAATATTACTTAATAATATTTCGTTCACCTAAACTGGTTGCGTCGTCCGCGGTTCGCAGTATACGCACTGTATCGTGCAATACGCACTTAAATCCGCTGAACAAGATTTTTAAGCGTTCTAACTAATTTTATTCACAAATATGATTAAAAATAGGGTTTTAACCATAATGGAACATTTTTCGGATTTTGACATCACCCGGACAGTCACCGAGGTTCGTTTCACATTTTGTTCGTTACGCGATAAGCGTTTAACTTATTATTGCCAACGTAATTTTTAGTAAAGTTTGAGTTTGTCAAACTTTCAAATACTTCAAATCAATGTCATATTTATTAATTTAGTGTTTATATATACTCATGACGCGTGTCATATCAGTACAGTACCAGCTCAGAATAGTCGGGTGTCACACAGGGTTCCCCCGCGACCCGCGACCGTGCACGATCCACAGCCAGCTGCGATCTGCACTTTGGTTGGTCAGTTTTTGGCTCTTGTTTCCCACATAACTCAATTAAATTCATTGCTAACCATTAACCCTAATCTTACAGGTGAATGTACACTAATGATATCTGTAAAGGGTGAATGCGAGGCCATGAGAGCTCAGGCTATTGCTTCCGCAAAATCAGAGAGATGATGGCTCGACTTTAGGTGGGTCCCCCTTGGGGATCTTCTTTTCAACAGCACATGATTAGCATTTTTCAATGTTTCATCATTTTTTATGCTGAGGGTGAGCTTTAAGATTAAAGCAGTGCACAGTATTATACGAGGACTAGGCTATTGCTCCCGCAAAATCAGAAGTCCAGGTATAATACCCCAGATATCACCACGCACAAAGACCTAGTATGTCAGAAATAGAAAGCCCTTCAAACAAGATTTCGAGGGTTATCCATATATCCGAAAGATGTTCCCCACGAGATAAGTAAGTATTTATATTTAGGTTTATATCTCGAAAACAATCTACTAGGCATGTAAAAACCTACTGGCATATCATCAGTGAGACCGTTTATCACATTTAAACATTCCATTTATTTAGCGTACTGTGATTGTCTAACTGATGTACTATCATTTCCTCTTTTTACACAAAAACCGTTTTTCAATCTTGTGAAAGTAATCATGTTTGTTCAGCCGTGAGGGTTTCGGCGTATTCATTTAATCATTTTTGAATTTTTTATTTTTGACAAAATATAAAAACAAACATATTTTTGATTTTTCAAGTTTTGACAAAATAAAAACATATTTTTGGTTTTTAAAATTTTCAATTTTTAGGGTTTTAGAAATATTGTTTATTTATATAAAGAAACAAACAAACTCCCTGTTTAACCATTGCAGGGATCAGCAGCCTCTTCTTCTCTTGCCAAGCTGCTCCTACACTCTTCTTGTTGACATTCAGATTTCTTCAGAAGCACCTGCACATTCAAATTACTCAATTACTTGAACAATTTAGCCCATGTCTGTTTGACCTTAGGCATTTCGACACAATATGCATCATTCAACTTCGGAAAATCTTTGTCATTTTGTACAAAGACTTTTTCAATTTTAGCATCATCTACCGAAGTCATTTGTTTCTTAACAGACCATGTTTGACCTTTAGGAGTACCTCATTTGTAAAAATATGACTCTTTTTGAACATTTTGATTTTGAACAACAACTTTTAGTTTCCAAAACTGTTTGGTTTTGTTGCATCAACCGTGTTTTTCCAACTTTGTGTTGTTCTTAATTTGGGTGTCACTGGTTTCCATGTTTGTTGTGAGTCAGCCTTTGACATTTTTGGCTTCCAAGTTTGCATTGAATCAAACTTGGTTGACTTCTGATTCACAACATAAGACTTCTTTTTCGTCTCAACATCAACGGGTTTCAGATTTGGACACTTACGAGCAAGATGTCCAGTTTGATCACATTTGAAACATGTTCTCTTGGACACATCTTTGACCTGTTGTTGTTTCCTTTTCTGAGCATAGAACTCTTCATTAGACTGTCATCTAAATTGGAGTTCTTTCTCTTCTTCTGAACTTGTTCCGTGAACAAAATTCATCTTTGTCTGATAATTCGGCGTTTCATTTTTCTTCCAATTTTGTTTCTTCTTATAACCCAACCCAGCCTTCATGTTTTTCTTTTTGTAACCAGGTTTGTTATAAAAAGTTTTGTGACATTTTCCAGCAAACTTTGGAATTTCAGACTTTTCAATTTCAATCATTTTAAAAACTTTATCAATCTTTTCTGAAATCACATTCTGAATCGGGAATACAATATCTAAGAATAATTTGTCTGATCCAATCATGGTATAAACCAATCCTTTTGAATCATCATTCAAATTTTTCTCAGATTTTGAGTTTTTCAGATATTCTTCATGAAAACTACCTTCATTTCCATCCTGTGATTCAGATTTACCTGTATCAACCGACTCTTCTTTCAAGACACTTTCAACGACCTAACCTACCACCTCTGAATCACTTGAATCATCATATTTGGAATAGGTTACGTCAATGTTATCTGGCAATTGATCAACCATGTTGAAAGCTTTTTCGACCTTCTCATCATCATAAAATGCGAACTTTTCCGGTGGTGGAACTTGATGAAACTCTGAGCCAATACCTTTCTTGTTTTGCTCAGAATCTTTACCATCCGTTTTTAGATTGAAAATTCTTTCAAGCACATATGATGATGCATGATAACTATGTAACTTGTTGTTATCATGTTCTAAATCAGCTATTTGACGCTTTAGCTTAGCAACATCCTCAATGTAAGAATTGACAACTTGTTGCTTTATGGAATACTGTCGCTTAAGCGTATCAGTTGTTTCAGAACAGTATTTCAATCTAGATTGAACAACTTTCATTTGGCTTTTCACATCTTCATAAGACGCTTTTGTAATGTGATAAGCCAATTTTATTGAATCGTACTCTTTCTTCATTTATTGACATGCATTTTCTTTTTGTAAACACTCTTCTGTCATTTTCAAAACCTTTTCTTTCAAAATTTCATTTTCTTTTTCTAATTTTTTACATTTTTCTGAAAGTTTTTCATCATTATCTTTCAAAATCTTTTCGTTTTCTAAAATTTCTTTGCATTTATTTTTGAAAACTTCTTCGATTTTAGCGAATTCAAGATCTCTAGTTCTGAACTTTTCGTCCTTTTCAGTACAAGCACTGCACGTTTCCATGCATTTCTTGCACTGTTCACCAACTTTATTATCAGATTGTTTATCGATTTTAGTATCATTATCTATCAATTCATTTTTGTTGAGTAAGTCAGAAGATTCCGTTTGAATTTTATCTGTTATCCCACCTTCTTCTGTCATTTTCTCCTTTTCTGCTGTGTTCACCTGATCATCAACCAGCTTTTGATCACTCTCAACTTCTTCTTTCTTCACATCTTCAACTTTCACAGCTTCGATTTTAACTTCTTCAGCAACTTTCTTCAAATCGTTCACCATTTCATCAACATTTTTCTTCATTCTCTATTCATCCCTCTTCCTCAAGCTTGATTTCATGGCATATCTTATGATTTTTTTCAAGCCTTTTCGCATATGTTTTATCTTTTGCAGCATTTGAATAATATTCGACGGATCGAGGAATTACTAAAAGAGCATCATCATGAATTATGTCTCTCTTGGGAACAACAGGTTCACCATCTCTGTTGACATAGCACTCTCGTTTCTTGTCCCATCGTTTATTGCTTACAGCATTTTCATACTCTTCTTGCATTTCATCAATTCTGTTTCCAGCAATGTTTCTTTCTCTGTATGTTTTTTCACTCAGAATTCTTCTCTGGTTTTCTCCTTGATTTCAGCCATGATTTTATTTCCTCGATATTCACACCTCGTAAATCACAACACAAGAAACAATCAAATAACAATGATTAGTTACAACAAAAATATCAAATACTTGAATCGAATGGGCCAAAAAGAGACTTCGTTCGGATGAGTTTTTGTGATCCGAGCGGATGGACAGAAGTTGTTCGACCGAATGAGAATGTTGTCCGATCGGATGGAAATGTTGTCCGACCGGATGGGTTATGCTGTCCGGTCGAGTGGGTATCCGACTCGTTGACAATCACCTGTTTTTGAGTCGGGTGGCAATCCGCTCGACCCACCACTCGATTGATGGCACTACACCACAAAAATGAAATTATCTTTCAATTTATAGAATGCCGACAAACTTTATCATTTCATGTGCATCTCACTTCAAAGTCTAAGACTAAAGGGTATGGTGAGGCCTATCCCCACGAGGATGGGCCGCCACGTAGGCGCCACATCACCGGCTCGTGGGGGATGGGCCTCCTTCACATTTGAGGGGGATGGAGGATGGGGCTACCCCACCTCATTATTTTATAATTTTCTAAGTGTTTTTTTATTGACTTAATAAAAATTTATAAAAGTTAAAAAATACAACATAAAACAACATAAATAAAGTCATTTCATAACATAAAAAAAATTACATTTCCTAAAAAAAAAACATTTCTGAAAAATTTAAAAAAAATTACATTTCCTAAAAATAAAAAAAACCTACGACGTCCATTTTTTCTTCACCTTTTCCTTCATCCTCCGATACACCACTCGTTCCTCCTCCGGAACCGAGTCGAGATCCAACCTCATTATCCTAAAATCCTCCGCTCGAGCATAGTCGGCCGACACGTTTTTCTTGTGACTATATTTTTCGGCCGAAGAGTCTTTAAACGAACGGAATTCGGAAATTAACTCGTCCATTTTCGAAGACGCCTTCGAGCCGCCACCTCCACCCGAGCCGCGCCCTCCACTCGAGCCGGCCTCTTTGTGCTTTCCGGCCGCCTTTTTTTTTGCTTTGTCCCTTCCGCCGGGACGTTCGATCTCGTGAACGGGCTCCTCGTCATATTCCGGTTCGTCGTTTATGTCGATTTGACAACGAGCGGTGGAGCCTCCCGCACTATAACTTCCGGACTCGGAAGTTTTAGTCCGTTTGGCGGTTGCAACATCATTTGGAATCGGCGCCCATTTAGGTTCTTTCTTTAAAACGTTCCATGCTCGGAGGTGCGGGAAAGGCGGATTTTTTGTTTCCCATTTAGCCATCGCAAGGTTAAGAACGTCCTCGTCGCTACTCCCACTAGGACGATTGATGTAAAGTGGGTTATAAATCCCGATAAAATCATTCACGCACTTGTTAATTTCCGCCACTTCCCGATACGGAATCGAGATCACGGGCCGGGCCTTGCCCCATAAGCTCGTTAAATCTTTCCGTACATGCCTTCCAAAAACATTACCTGTTTAATTGTTCCCTAAAATTAAAAAAAATTGCATTAGTAAAACTAAAAAATAATTATTTTTAAATTTATATAAAAAAATTAACTTTGGTTCATACCGACAATCGGGCAAGTTGAGGCCTTAAGATACGCAATAGCTAGCGCCTCCTCCTCTACTTTTGTCCACGTTCTCGCCTTTGCACTCGAACCGCTTTTTTTTCGGTGTCGGGTTCGGTTTCAACCGCCTTCCCCTTCCCCCTGTTTTTTTTTGCGCTTGAGTTCTTTAGGTGGCGATTCGGGGACGACTTCATCATCATCGTCAAGTTGAACCGAGGGTTGCGGTTGGGAAGTTGGCGGTTGCGATTGGAATTGATCAAGTTGAACCGAGCCGCGTTGCATGAATTGTTGGATTGCTTGGTATTGTTGCATTTGTTGAAATTGAGACATTTGATTGAAGGCGTTAGGTGATTGTTGGAAACCCGAAAACGTAAATGGTGGAGACCCCCACGAAGGATCCATAGTCGGAGTGTAAGCGGGACTAGAAAAAAAGTTAGGATTGTTCGGGTTGGGGTCGTTTGGGTTGAATGGATTCATGATGGTAAAAAAAATGAGAGTGTTTTTTATAAAAATGGATGAGAGTAGGAGAAGATTAGGAGATATGGATGTGAAATGGTATAAAAAATGGAAGAGGTTGACAATTATTTAAAGTGAAAAAGGTAATTTTTTTTTATTAAACTATCCGTTATATAACGGATATAATTTTGAAAGTGGGGCGGCAACATCGGTTGTGGGTTGCTGGGGACGCCGGGACGCCGGGACGGGAGGGGGGCGGTGTGGGGGACCGGCGCCGGTCCTAGTCAGGCCTAGCCGGCCCCCATACCTTCTAGTCTAATACTTCACATGGAATTATGTCAGATCATATGCAACAATATTAAACTTCACATGATACTTGCCACTAAAATCAATTCTATTGGACCTCACCTTTTTTATCACATGCAATACAGACAAATTATTCTTGTTTTAACATTTTGATTTGGCCGAAATTTATAATATTGATTTTAACTTTTGATATATGGCCGACAATCTTGATTGCAATTAAGAGTTCACGTGATGTATTTGAGTGTTCGTCAACACAATGAAGTGTTCGTCAACAAGTGAGTGTTCGTTGACCAGTGAAGCTTCGTCAAAACACACCTGAAATCAACAAAAACAGATTAGTTGCAGTGACTCGGATTGCCGTCCGACCGAGTGGTAATCCGGTCGGATAGGTCAACAAAACTCAAAGGGTGAGATGCTATGACTCGGATTGCTGTCCGAACGGGTGAGGTTGCTGTCCGTTCGGGTGGGGTTGTTTTAAGGCGGTTTCATATCTCTATAAAAGAGGAGAAAAAGTAACTTTCCGCTTTCACTTTTTACTTCATCTTCTTCACCCCTTTTCTCTGAGACAGACGATTCGCCACACAGGTTAGTTTCTTCCTTACATAATGGTGAAAAACAACTTGTCCGGTTGCTTTAACATTCTGAATAGAAATGGCTTAGCCTGGTACGTCGATAAATATGCAATTCCTACTTCTTTACACCCTATTCTCCCCGAAAAGGACACGCCTATTTATCCTTTTCCCCCGGGGAAGATAGGAGTTTATACTCGCCTGTTTGATTATTGCAACTATCGTCTTCCTCTGACGAAGTTCTTGATCGGAGTTCTTACGTTTCACGAGGTTCATCTTTCTCAAATGAACCCCTTCGGCCTTGCCAAGGTGTGTCATTTCGAGTTGGCTTGTCGTGGTGTGACAACCCTCACCAAACCAGGTATCCGTACGGCTTAATTAATATATAATTACTGCTTAATTACTGTGCTTACTTGAACTTGTGGATAAACTGCTACTTGAATGCTGATACATGTACCTACTTGCATCATACTTTACTTGCTGTCACTCCATGTTTTGCTTACAGCACCTTTGTGACAACCTTGATGCACCAAAACAACAGTAGCACAATGAATGGATAACCTATTAAACGTGCTGTCATAACTAGCACCAGGCAGGTACTGCCTCTAAGGCCTGTAAGAGCCTGAGATAGTTTGCTACACTAGTGGTGAGTGTAGGGATATAAGGGTTGTAGAACTGCGTCACTAGGAATGAGATTACAGTGACCGGATGTGCCTAAAACGTACTTTAAGTACAAAATTCAGCATCTAGCTACCTAATAAAGTGCCAAAACATGAGAAAAACATTACTAGACACTTTCCAAAGTGTCGGGAATAAGTTGTGTCACTAAAAATAATAATAACGACACTTTAAAACTTTGTTAAGCACTTTAACGGATCACTATCCAACCGAACAACCGGACTTTACCCGGAACATAAAAATATTGCCATTCACATTGTTTTTCTTTTTCTAAACCAGTTAGGGTCCCCGGATACCCTAACACCCGTCACAATGCATAACATGCTAGTAAATGGTTACACCTTCTAATTACTTAACTAAATGGCTAACTAATGGTTGAAATGGAACCGGATAACCCCTCCCCCCCTCAACCGAACTCGTCCCCTAGGGGGACACCCTTTGTACTTGTTGATTATTTAAATCACATATGTCTAATATCAATTAGACATAAGAACCATTGGTTAATGAACTTAAAATTGCCTATAAGATCAAGACTAAGCACAACATAACATTCTAACCACAAAACTCTCTCTCCCTATCCTTGCTAAACTCACGGCCGAACACACCCACAACCATCCATCCATTTTCGAGTCTTGATCAAGCCATTCCAAGTGCATACAAGTGTTAAGGATCTCCTACAAAGGAGCTCGGTGCATTCGGATCGCGAAGGACCTCTACTCATTGCTTTTATCCACTCATTCTTCGACTAGATTCTTCCCTAGCCTCGAGCTAGTAGTAAGTTTCTTGAAACACACTCTCGATCTATTTTAAAGTGGTTAAAATAAGATATGACGGTTAAAACTCGTGAACTTGCAAGATGAAGTGTTAAAAGTCTACTAAAATGTTAAAAATGATGGTTAAAAGCTATGATGTTGTGTAAATCTAGCAAGACTTGTTTTGTGTAACTATTTAGTGCCGATCTATGATGTGGTAGCTCGGATCATCGTCTAACCCGGATTGGTCATGATCATGGATCATGACATAGAGTTGTTTAAGTATAAAAAGGGTTAAATGATGAAACTCTACCACACACTAAACATGAACTTGTGTAAAATCGATTTTTCTTACGAAATAGTGTTTTAAACTAGTAGATCTACGGATCTACAAACGGTATTTTCAAAGGACCAAGTGTCAAAGAAATCATATTTTCTAAAACCGGATCTTACACGAACAAGAATGATTTTTAAACACACAAGTGCGTAGACACTTGTGTAACACTAAATTTCGACAAAGAACTAGTTTTGTTTTGTCAAATTTTACAAGAAGTTGTAAAGATGGAATTTCGTTAAAACGAGACTTTTACGAAGTCTGATTGATTTATACAAAAGATCCACTAAAAGTAATGGGATTTACTTCATATTTTTGGATAAACTTCAAGTTCATGTAATTTTTGCGATTTATATATATTTTGACTAGTTTGATGCTTTGGATATTGTTTTGGTTGAATAAGAAAACTGTTGATTTGAATTATAAAAGAAAATGATACGCTTGAAAGCGTGGCCACCTCCAGTTACAGGGGAAACTCTGGCGAAATTTTTCCAAAAACCTAACACTTAGAAATATTTTCACTACAAGTGTTAGAAATACATTTTAGACTTAAAGATTTCGCCACGACTTAATTTACAAAATATCGGAGGTGGGATTTTCACAAAATAAAACCTGAAATATATATATTTAGAATATATGTTTTTCATATCAACACTTGTGAATTTCTATGATTACTTTGTGGACTATACAAATATTATTTTTAGGGTAAAAATAATATTACCGAATGATAATGATTCCAAAAATAATACATACGCTTTCATAATTAATAATAAGTTACAACGGTATAATTATTACCACCCGATCTTTATCCGTAACTTACGCAATTCAGAAAATACCAATGAACGCGTATTTGTCAAGAATATTATTTTGGAAAAGTGTATGAAATAAAATATAATATTTTTGGGAAAAATGATTATATTTTGGGGTTAGAAATAAAATATATTTTTAAGTGAGACTCAATAATATATTTTGAAGGTATACGAACGCACATGTATTAAATCCCCCATCCTTGGGAAGGAGAATAATTACCAAGTATTTACAAAAATATAAACACGAAATAGTTGTCTAACTATTTCCCAAAAACTTAAACCTTAAGCTAAGGCACGGCCGTCCGTCTAATAGATTTAGTACATGTAGGTCGTCGCACAGCTGCTTGATCAGGAGATATACTTGGTAGAGACGCACCACAGTGAGTTCATGTCCCCCTTTTCTCTTAACTGTTTAAGTTTTCTAAACTGCGGGGGTGAAATACATGTTACTATGATTACGAATATTTCTTACATGGTATGGTTAGCGTAAGGAGGTTTACTACTTAAGATCATGTGAGTGGGTAGGCGGAAACTTGAGGCCATTAATCCTCAAGGTAGGACCGAGGGACAGGAGCGGTAGATCTACTTGGGTGTAGCGAGCCCAGCCCCAGGCCCAAACAGAATGGACCTCGGGGTGACTTTGTACCCAACGCATAAATCTGCTAGGTTTGAGTCTTCCTACTTGCACTTCACACATATCAATGGCCTTGCAAACCATTGGTGATCTCTTTTTCCTTATTTGCTACATACCAGGGTTTTTATACATACAAAGCTTTATTTACTCACTTACACATGAACTCGCTCAACATTATTGTTGATTTTTCAACTTACATGTATTTCAGGGAATTAAAGGATCTGGCGCGGTATGACACGTTTTCCCGCTGCATTAGTCTCGAGGTCATCCGATTTTAAGGGATGTGACTTTTTCCTGGACTAGTCACAGTTCTTAAACTATGTTTATTTCATGTTGGTGTTGTGTCTTTTGAACACTGTTTATGTTGGTTAGGATGTGATATCCGTTAAGACAATGTTGTGGTTCTTTACTCTTCAAACTTATTTTAATGGATGATCTTGCATGGTTTTTATTTCATATAGCTTGTTATGTTTAAGCTATGGTATTAAGAAGTCACACCAAAATAACCACGCTTCCGCAAAGCCAGGGTGTGACAGCTTGGTATCAGAGCTCTGATCATAGCGAACTAGGATTCCTTCTCGAGTCTAGACTATGATCACTAAGGCTCTCACGAAAACATTTTACACTGCATACCACTTAAGTCCAGATCCAAAACTTTTTACAAACAAATGTTGAGCACATTTATTTATTATTTATAGGCTCAGTCTGGGAGGCTGAGGCTCGGTCTGGAAGACTGAGGCTCGGTCTGGGAGGCTGAGGTAGTTGGCTAGTGGGACTAGGGAGTCAGTCTGGGAGGCTGGGAGGCTAGTGGGACTAGGAAGAGCAGTCTGGGAGGCTGGGAGGCTAGTGGGACTAGGGAGTCAGTCTGGGAGGCTGGGAGGCTAGTGGGACTAGGAAGAGCAGGTTGGGAGGCTAGTGGGACTAGGAAGAGCAGTCTGGGTAGTGGGACTAGGGAGTCAGTCTGGGAGGCTGGGAGGCTAGTGGGACTAGGAGAATTATTTGATTGCGTACTTGGTGACTAATGTGCTTATCTGATTATATGATTGATTATTTGTACATATTTGTGTTTGTGTTACAGACACCATGGACTCGTCCGGCACAGGTGATTCGGACACCACGGACCCTAGACCCATAGTATCAGACGACTTAGAGTCTTCAGAGCACGAGGTCCACACATCAGATGTTACCAGCACAGACGAGGATGACTTTCAGCCCTTTGCGCTACCCGACGCTGTCGATGAGCCCGCTGATGGCCCTTTTGCTGGGTACCTACCACTCGTAGAGATCCCTGCTCCCATACCTTTGGCCGTTTATCCTGCTTACGATATGCTCCTCGACGCCGACGTCGATCTGTTTGATGATGAGCCCCTGGAGGACGATGTTGAGGGCGAGGCCCTTCTAGCTGACGGTGGTCTTTTGTTACTCGCAGATGCTCCAGCTGAGGAGTCACCTGCACACTCACCCGCTCCAGACTCCTTCGAGTCTGTGGCCTCCGCACCGCCACACACTCGGAGCGCACAACACTATTCACACGGTTCAGATCCTGACAGGGCATCATCTGTTGTCTCTGCTCCTAGATTTGTTTTCGATCACGACCTCGATGAGGATTCAGACCCTGTTTTCCCCCCTGGATTTGACCCGGACCAGGAGATAGAGTTCATCCACTTGGATTAGCCTATGGTTGACCCAGTAGACCCTGCATTCGCTGATCATGCAGATTTTGATATGGTGTTCGTTGACCCCGAGCCTGCCATGGCCCTTGAGCCAGTAGCTGCTCCTGACCCAGTGTTTGAGCATGACCCTGTTCATGCTGGCATGCCCATTGATCCTGTGATTGCTGACCTACCCATTGATGATCACCCTGCTGATGCACCACTACTGGAGGGCGACCATGTTATTTCTGCTGATCATGTTGATCCTCCACTTATCGTAATATACATGCTGACCCTCTTGTTGCACCTCACCTTGACCCTATGCCTGCACAGATTGACCCACGAGATGAGCACGCCCAGCATGGGTGGATTCCTGCGGATGATGAGCTTCCACCTATTCCTCCTCATACCACCGATGCACGTCACGTTGATTTCTCTTTTTCATTTGCACAGTACACACATCGACCTGGAGAGGGTTCCTCGGCTCATCCTTTTGGACTTGTGTCGACATCTATTCCAGTTATGCCACAGTCTTCATCTGCTATTCCCCCTGTACCACCATTCTTTGTGCCACCTTTTGATCCAGCCAGCGAGCCATTTCTCTGGACGTCACCGCCTGTTATGCCACCGACCGACCCCTACCACCCTTTCCATATGGGGTATACTATTGAGGACGTTCTGATGTCGTTTGTTGTCCAACAGGAGGCACTCACACGGCGCATTCAGGAGCTTGAGAGAGCTCAGCCACCGCCGTGCCAGTGTCAGGGTCAGACCCACCCTGCTTCTTCGCAGCACCCTCGACCATTGTTACCTGACTATGCTGCACGCCTTTTGGCACTTGAGCAGCAGGTTGCTTCTTGGTTGCGTACCCAGAGAGCCATGGAGGAGGACTGTCTCCATTTGCGACGTTTGTTCTACACCCATTTTCCCCCTCCTCCACCACCATCACTTTAGGGCATCTTTAGTACAGCACGGGTAGGCGTTGGTGAGAAGACATCGATTGCTCTGACCACACAACATTTTTGGAGACTGCACTCTGATTCTGACTTTTGTTGACCATGTATATGGGATGTATTGACACTGATTTGATATTCTTTTGGACTGGGGTGATGTAGCCCTTAGTCGTTGATGATGTATGACACTATTATGTACTTGTACACTCTACCATGTGGTCCCGATTTTGGCAATGCAATCGCAGTATTCTCTTCATATGTGATGTTTTGATTGATTATTTATGTCTTATAACATGGGATGTTGTGTGATTAATATGATTATAACATGAGATGTTATGTACTATTACTATCATTATATACGTACGCTTTATTATGGTCTGACCGACGTGAACCCATCTTTTAAAAGATGTCGCCGAGACGTCAAACGCCGATGCCTACCAATGAGGCAGAACTCCAACAAGTCATCGTTGCTGCCATCGCGCAATACGCCGCCTCTCAAGGAGGACCCAGCGGAAGCAGCTCAAACAACAATGGCAACAACAATCCACCTCATGGTAATACTAAGTCATTAAGACATACCATGATCTAATTGGATATCTCTAGCAAGGATCCTAATGCCATTCATATGTTGTAACGTATGTGCAGGGTGCACCTACAAGCAGTTTCTAGACTGCAAGCCTGTCAACTTTGATGGCACTGGAGGTGCTGTCGCTTTTGTTCGTTGGGCCGAGAAGACTGAATCTGTTCTCCGCATGAGCAAATGTGCACCAGACCAGCAAGTCACCTACATTTCTGGGCTATTTTTGGATGGAGCCCTATCTTGGTGGAATTTGCAAGTGCAGACACTTGGTGAAGCTGCTGCCTACGCACTAACATGGACCGAACTGAAGGAACTAATGCGCAAAAAGTATTGTTCTCGCGCTGAAATCCAAAGATTGGAAACTGAGTTCTGGCATTTGAAGATGGAAGGTCCGAAGATCGCGGAATATGTTCAGAGGTTTCACGACCTGTCGCATGTGGTACCCTATATGGTCACTCCAGAATTCAAGCGGATTGAACGCTTCATTTGGGGATTAGCTCCCCAAATCATAAGCATGGTGACCTCCTCCAAGCCTGCAACAATTACTGAGGCAATCGATTTAAGCGTGGCTCTCACAGAGGAGGCTATCCGCATGAACAAGTTCGATGGGATCGAGACAAAGAAGAAAGAGACTCACGTCGAGTCATCCGGAGGTAACAAACGAAAGTTCTCGAACTTCAAACAAGGCACTAGTGGTGTTGTTAAGAAAGGAGAGCCAAACGCGCCAGCTCAGGTTACAGCTGGTGGTGGAAAGAAAGGAAAGGGATATATGGGCACCCAGCCCAAGTGCAACACCTGCCAGCGTCACCATTCTGGTCGATGTGGTTTGAAGGTATGTGAAGCGTGTGGGAAACCTGGCCACTTGAAGGATTCTTGTTGGGCCACTGTTGGCCAGGGAGGCCAAGGAGGATTTGGAAATAGAAACAATAACCGGGGTGGAAATGGAAATCGCCCACAAGGAAACAATGGAGGTAATGGGAATCGAGGCAACAATGTGAATCAAGCGGGCGCTGTGAATCATAACCAAAGGAATAACCAAGCTGGAAATGGAGGTGAAACGGGCAAAGACCTGGATGCTTTAACTGTGGTGATATCGGGCACTTTAAGAGGAACTGCCCAGAGTTGAACCAAGCCCGTGGAAGAGTGTTCAATATCGAAGTGAGGGAAGCGCGCCAGGATCCCAATGTCGTTACTGGTACGTTCCCTGTAAACCAACGCTATGCATCTGTTTTATTTGATACTGGTGCCGACTATAGCTTCGTATCGTTAGAATTTAAGAATATGCTTGGTTTAGATATTCCCTACTCAATCGAAATGGCTAATGGGAAGTTAGTAGAAGCCAATGAAGTGATCAGAGGTTGTGCAATCGAGTTGGGAGAACGTGAGTTTGCTTTGGATCTACTACCAGTCCAGCTGGGGAGCTTTGACGTGGTAGTAGGGATGGATTGGTTATCAAGCAACAAGGAAGAAATTGTTTGTCACGAAAAGGTCGTTCGTATCCCGACCGAAGATGGCGAAACAATTGTGGTACATGGCGAAAAGCGCGATACGCCGATAAGAATTATCAGCTGCCTCAAAGCGCGAAAGTGTTTGCAAAAGGGGTGTGTTGCCTTCCTGGCACACATTGTAGACAAGAAAGCTGCAGAACCGAAGATCGAAGACATCCCTGTCGTGAGGGAGTATCCGGAAGTCTTCCTGGAGGACTTGCCTGGACTGCCACCTCAGAGGCAAGTGGAGTTTCACATCGATTTAGTCCCAGGCGCCGCGCCTGTGGCTAAGGCACCTTATAGACTTGCCCCGTCTGAGATGCAAGAGTTGTCGACACAACTTCAAGAGTTGTTAGACAAGGGATTTATCCGACCAAGCTTCTCGCCTTGGGGAGCTCCGGTCCTATTTGTCAAGAAGAAGGACGGTAGTTTTCGAATGTGCATCGACTACCGGGAGCTGAACAAGCTGACGATCAAGAATAGATATCCTCTGCCAAGAATTGATGATCTATTTGATCAACTGCAAGGTTCAAGCTTTTACTCAAAGATCGATTTGCGATTTGGATACCATCAGTTAAGGATACAAGAGGAGAGTATCCCGAAGACAGCCTTCAGGACTCGTTATGGACACTATGAGTTCCTTGTTATGCCGTTTGGGTTGACAAACGCACCTGCAGTCTTTATGGATTTGATGAATAGAGTTTGCAAGCCGTACTTGGACAAGTTCGTGATTGTGTTTATCGATGACATCTTGATTTATTCAAGGACAAAGGCTGAGCACGAATAGCATCTAAGAGCTATTTTGGAGCTGCTGAAGAAAGAACAGCTGTATGCCAAATTCTCTAAGTGCGAATTTTGGCTACGTGAAGTCCAGTTTCTTGGACACGTGGTTAATGGAAATGGAATCCATGTGGATCCAACCAAGATTGAAGCGATCAAGAGTTGGGAAACGCCAAAGACGCCAACCGAGATTCGACAATTCTTGGGTTTGGCTGGCTACTATCGAAGGTTCATTGAGGATTTTTCGAAGATCGCTCAACCATTGACGCTCCTCACCTAGAAAGATAAGAAGTTTGATTGGGGAATCAAACAGGAAGAAGCGTTTCAGCTGTTGAAGGATAAGCTCTGCAATGCGCCAATTCTAGCACTACCGGAAGGTACTGACGATTTCGTGGTATACTGTGACGCCTCGTGTCAAGGATCGGGTTGCGTGTTGATGCAACGCCAGAAGTTTATTGCTTACGCATCACGACAGTTGAAGGTACATGAGAAGAACTATACCACGCACGACAGTGATATTTGCTTTAAAGATCTGGAGACACTACCTATATGGTACGAAATGTACAATTTTTACAGATCATAAGAGCCTACAACACATATTCAACCAGAAGGAGTTGAATATGAGACAAAGACGATGGGTTGAGTTGTTCAATGATTACGATTGCGAGATAAAGTATCATCCAGGGAAGGCGAATGTGGTTGCCGACGCCCTAAGTCGAAAAGAGAGGATCAAGCCCATAAGGGTTAGGGCTTTAGAAATGATTATCCAAACCGATCTTTCTTTGCGCATTCGTGCCGCGCAGAAAGAAGCTCTTAAGGAAAGAAATCTTGAAGAAGAATATCTCCGTGGGATGGAGAAGCTATTGGTGCCAAACGAGGAAGGAACATTATGTTTTGAGAAAAGGATTTGGGTTCCTCTGTTTGGTGGTTTAAGGAAAGTTGTTTTTGATGAAGCTCACAAATCGCGGTACTCTATCCATCCAGGAGCGGATAAGATGTACCAAGATCTCAAGGATTACTATTGGTGGCCTAGGATGAAGGGTGATGTTGCTGTTTATGTTAGCAAATCTTTAACGTGTGCTAAGGTGAAAGCGGAATACCAGAAGCCTTCAGGACTTCTGCAACAACCTGAGATTCCCAAGTGGAAATGGGAACAAATCTCCATGGATTTTATTACAAAGTTTCCAAGAACGCCAAAAGGTCATGACACTATTTGGGTGATAGTTGACCGCTTAACGAAGTCCGCGCACTTTCTGCCAATCAAAGAGAAGGATAACACCAGTAAACTGGCAGAAGTATACATGCGAGAGATCGTCGCACGTCATGGAGTGCCTCTCTCGATCATCTCTGATAGAGATGGACATTTCATATCAAGGATTTGGCAATCCTTCCAAGAAGCTTTTGGCTCACAATTAAATCTGAGCACTGCGTTTCATCCGCAAACTGACGGTCAAAGCGAGCGGACTATTCAGACCTTGGAAGATATGCTGAGAGCATGTGTTATGGATTTGGGCGGTAGCTGGGATAAACATTTACCATTGGTCGAATTTTCATACAACAACAGCTACCACACCAGTATTGGAGTCGCGCCATTTGAAGCTCTTTACGGACGCAAGTGTCGATCACCACTATGTTGGGCTGACGCAGGTGATAGGCAGCTTGTTGGTCCCGAAATCGTCCAAGAGATGACAGACAAGATTGCGCAGATTCGAAAACGCATCGAAGCAGCTCGCGACAGACAGAAAGCCTATGCAGATCCAAACCGAAAACATTTGGAATTCCAAGTTGGAGATATGGTTTTATTGAAAGTTTCACCCTGGAAGGGTGTGGCACGCTTCGGAAAGCGTGGGAAGTTGAATCCGCGTTACATTGGTCCTTTCAGAATTCTGCAAAGGATTGGGCTTGTAGCCTACAAGTTGGACCTACCTGCCGAACTGAATGGAGTTCACAATACATTTCATGTATCCAACCTGAAGAAAAGTCCAACTCAAGATAGCGTTGTCATTCCCACCGACGAGATTCATGTTGACGACACGCTCCATTTCGTTGAAGAACCTGTTTTAACATTTTGATTTGGCCGAAATTTATAATATTGATTTTAACTTTTGATATATGGCCGACAATCTTGATTGCAATTAAGAGTTCACGTGATGTATTGTCCCAATGCAAAATTTGAGTGTTCGTCAACACAATGAAGTGTTCGTCAACAAGTGAGTGTTCGTTGACCAGTGAAGCTTCGTCAAAACACACCTGAAATCAACAAAAACAGATTAGTTGCAGTGACTCGGATTGCCGTCCGACCGAGTGGTAATCCGGTCGGATAGGTCAACAAAAGTCAAAGGGTGAGATGCTATGACTCGGATTGCTGTCCGAACGGGTGAGGTTGCTGTCCGTTCGGGTGGGGTTGTTGTCCATTCGGGTGGGGTTGCTGTCCGAACGGATAATCTTTATGATGTTCGAACGAATTGTTATGTTGTCTGAACGGATTGTCTTGATGCTATCCGATCGGATAGTGATGTTGTCCGAACGGATGGAATTGATGCTGTCCGACCGGATAGAATTGATGCTGTCCGATCAGATAGCTTTTTCACTTTGACTTCAACAATGAATCTTGACTTTCCAAATGAACTCACATGCAACCTTGATCATCTCAATATGTATCGAACAAAGTTTAGAAGTAATAATGCTTCACATGTAAAGCTGACAATGTAATAAATGCAATCTATGAAACAATGGAATTTATTCAATGGTAATGGCCGACAACTTATCAACTACACATGCAATCCTGAATCAAATCACATGCAAAATTCTTATCAATTCTAATGCATCACATGACATGGTAATATTGAATGCATAACTTGATGACACCTGTAAAGTGTATCACATGTTCACCGAATACATTTAATGATTCATATGAATCTGTGATAAAGTTGACAGACAATGCAGAATATGTTGACAAAAGTGGCCCAAACTAGTTGTGATGCTATGACACGGATTGCTGTCAGACCGAGTGGTAATCCGGTCGGATAGGTCAACAAGTCAATCACTAAATGAAATGAAATGATGACAATTGAAGGCTCAAAACCAGTTGGTACGACCTCGTTAGAGCAGAGCTTCAGATGACCTAGCAAGAAACCTGCAAGATCACAAGAAAACAAGCACACCGTTAGCCTCGTCACAGGGAGGGGGGCCTCTCTGTGACCAAGCTCGGGCGTGAGAATAAGTATTTGTGAGGAGGAAGTAGGTCAGGGAGAGAGAGAGGAGAGTTTAGAGAGAGAAAGTAGCGATTACCCCTTGCTGAAAGTCTTGGCGGGGTATTTATAGCTTTTGGGTGTGCTGACGTGGCAAGTTAGTTAGGGTCGGACCATTCATTATCATGGCGGTTATGGAAGTGGGGCCCAGTTAGTTATGGCGCACCAATGTATCTGTCCGTTCCATTTGTGGTGTGAGGTGCGGTCTGATCGTGATATGCCGTAGTTCGGTTCTGCTTATGGCGATGATTCGGTCCGGTCAGGGACGTATCCTCATCAAGTCCCCCTAGTTCATAGCGTTTCTTAGATAAAAGCTTCGAACTATAACGGCGTAATTTTGCCGGTCTGAATCCCTGATTTGTCGTTTTGTTGAATTTTTTGAATTTCAAATTTCTAGGCGGTGACCTTTGTTGGGTAACCGACGGTCACTTTATGTTTCCCGCTTGATGTGACGTTTGGTGTGCGTCAGCTGTCATGACATGTCGCCACCTGATTGGCAGTTTTAAGGCGGTTTCATATCTCTATAAAAGAGGAGAAAAAGTAACTTTCCGCTTTCACTTTTTACTTCATCTTCTTCACCCCTTTTCTCTGAGACAGACGATTCGCCACACAGGTTAGTTTCTTCCTTACATAATGGTGAAAAACAACTTGTCCGGTTGCTTTAACATTCTGAATAGAAATGGCTTAGCCTGGTACGTCGATAAATATGCAATTCCTACTTCTTTACACCCTATTCTCCCCGAAAAGGACACGCCTATTTATCCTTTTCCCCCCGGGGAAGATAGGAGTTTATACTCGCCTGTTTGATTATTGCAACTATCGTCTTCCTCTGACGAAGTTCTTGATCGGAGTTCTTGCGTTTAACGAGGTTCATCTTTCTCAAATGAACCCCTTCGGCCTTGCCAAGGTGTGTCATTTCGAGTTGGCTTGTCGTGGTGTGACAACCCTCACCAAACCAGGTATCCGTACGACTTAATTAATATATAATTACTGCTTAATTACTGTGCTTACTTGAACTTGTGGATAAACTGCTACTTGAATGCTGATACATGTACCTACTTGCATCATACTTTACTTGCTGTCACTCCATGTTTTGCTTACAGCACCTTTGTGACAACCTTGATGAACCAAAAGCACAGTAGCACAATGAATGGATAACCTATTAAACGTGCTGTCATAACTAGCACCAGGCAGGTACTGCCTCTAAGGCCTGTAAGAGCCTGAGATAGTTTGCTACACTAGTGGTGAGTGTAGGGATATAAGGGTTGTAGAACTGCGTCACTAGGAATGAGATTACAGTGACCGGATGTGCCTAAAACGTACTTTAAGTACAAAATTCAGCATCTAGCTACCTAATAAAGTGCCAAAACATGAGAAAAACATTACTAGACACTTTCCAAAGTGTCGGGAATAAGTTGTGTCACTAAAAATAATAATAACGACACTTTAAAACTTTGTTAAGCACTTTAACGGATCACTATCCAACCGAACAACCGGACTTTACTCGGAACATAAAAATATTGCCATTCACATTGTTTTTCTTTTTCTAAACCAGTTAGGGTCCCCGGATGCCCTAACACCCGTCACAATGCATAACATGCTAGTAAATGGTTACACCTTCTAATTACTTAACTAAATGGCTAACTAATGGTTGAAATGGAACCGGATAACCCCCCCCCCCTCAACCGAACTCGTCCCCTAGGGGGGCACCCTTTGTACTTGTTGATTATTTAAATCACATATGTCTAATATCAATTAGACATAAGAACCATTGGTTAATGAACTTAAAATTGCCTATAAGATCAAGACTAAGCACAACATAACATTCTCACTACAAAACTCTCTCTCCCTCTCCTTGCTAAACTCACGGCCGAACACACCCACAACCATCCATCCATTTTCGAGTCTTGATCAAGCCATTCCAAGTGCATACAAGTGTTAAGGATCTCATACAAAGGAGCTCGGTGCATTCGGATCGCGAAGGACCTCTTCTCATTGCTTTTATCCACTCATTCTTCGACTAGATTCTTCCCTAGCCTCGAGCTAGTAGTAAGTTGCTTGAAACACACTCTCGATCTATTTTAAAGTGGTTAAAATAAGATATGACGGTTAAAACTCGTGAACTTGCAAGATGAAGTGTTAAAAGTCTACTAAAATGTTAAAAATGATGGTTAAAATCTATGATGTTGTGTAAATCTAGCAAGACTTGTTTTGTGTAACTACTTAGTGCCGATCTATGATGTGGTAGCTCGGATCATCGTCTAACCCGGATTGGTCATGATCATGGATCATGACATAGAGTTGTTTAAGTATAAAAAGGGTTAAATGATGAAACTCTACCACACACTAAACATGAACTTGTGTAAAATCGTTTTTTCTTACGAAATAGTGTTTTAAACTAGTAGATCTACGGATCTACAAACGGTATTTTCAAAGGACCAAGTGTCAAAGAAATCATATTTTCTAAAACCGGATCTTACACGAACAAGAATGATTTTTAAACACACAAGTGCGTAGACACTTGTGTAACACTAAATTTCGACAAAGAACTAGTTTTGTCAAATTTTACAAGAAGTTGTAAAGATGGAATTTCGTTAAAAACGAGACTTTTACGAAACCAGATTGATTTATACAAAAGATCCACTAAAAGTAATGGGATTTACTTCATATTTTTGGATAAACTTCAAGTTCATGTAATTTTTGCGATTTATATATATTTTGACTAGTTTGATGCTTTGGATATTGTTTTGGTTGAATAAGAAAACTGTTGATTTGAATTATAAAAGAAAATGATACGCTTGAAAGCGTGGGGACAGTGCCTCTTCTTCCCCTTTATGGTATAACACTGAAGCTATTTTCTTGTCCCGGGAGCTAGGTTCGGGTGGCGTTGAAGATATGGACTCGGCTCGAGCGTTGGATAAGTATGTGCCGGAGTGGTCAATAGCAAACAAGGATAGAATTGTGGACGCTCTTTCAGCCAAGATGGAATTATTTCATTTGGGGACCCTAGCTGAGCATTCTCACTATCAGAAGATGAGCGGGCCGGAGCTTGGGAACGCCCTAATGCTGAATCAGGCTCAATCGAACTCTCTAGTGGTGGAGACGTACAAGCACTGGGTCGAGTTGGAGTCATCTTGTCGCAAGCTTCAGCGTGAAGTTGCTAATCTGAAGAGTGAAGACAATGTTCGATCGAAGACGAAACAGGAACTGACTTCCCTCCGATCTCAAGTCGATCGTTTAAAAGAACAGGTCTCGGAAGCAAAGGAAGTTAACAAATCCTCTCAGGCTTCAGCTGCGGCAGCTTATGAAGCTCGAGACAAAGCTATCCAAGACTTGGAAACTCTCAAGATGAAATTCGGTGATTTGGAGAGGAAGTTATCTGATTCGGAGAAGAAACACGCGGCTGAGTTGAAAGAAATGCAAACATCTCACGATCAGCTTCTGGCCGATTATCACCGCTTGGTTGATGGTACGTTCATGATTCGTTTTTTATTGCTTTCCTTTCCTACTTATTGAACCTTGTTTCTTTTCAGCTAAAGATGAATTAGAGAGGGCTCGTGACAGGGAGATTGAGTCACATAAAATGACGATCGACGAAGCGAAAGAGATGTTGATTCGTTGTGAAGGTGAAATGATTGAGTCGTATGCCCAACTGTCGGAGCTGATGCTTACCAAGCAGTGGTTCTTGACGGATGGGGTTGCCTGGGTGGTTAAGCTGGTTCATCAAAGCCCGGAGCTGGAGAAAGTTATTGCGGATTTGGTGAACAGTGTGAATGCGGTTGGGGCGAACGAAGGTATCAAGCACGGCTTCGAAGCCGCTAAAGGCTCTGTTCGATCCTTTGAAGAAGTCCCAGGGTATGATGGGAGTGCTCAAGATACATTAAATGCTGCGATAAAAGCTTTCGAAAACTTTCACATCTCCGTGCTTGGCCAGGTTGCGGACTTGGTGGATAAACCCCTATCCGTTATCAAGCAAAAAAGCGAGCTCCCAATCGTGAAAGAAGACTTTGAAGCTTGAAGTTCGATCTTCTTTTTTTGTATAACTTTTGACCTTACCTCGTTATTGTAATCGCACAATTTTAAATTTCTGTTTCTTTTGGCATGTAATCCGCACAATTTATTTTTTGTTTGAAAATATTCGACTAACAAGTTTTGCATGAAATCATGACTTTGATAATAATCGTTCATTCCTGGCTACTTAGTTCTTAGTTTGCGTCCAAACTTCACTGTTCGACCAGGTTTTTTGTTCGGTCATCTAAGGTAACCGGGACATAGTAAGAAATTTTTTGATTTCTTTTGCTTAATGGATTGTTTATAATTGGGCCGTTTTAAGTACGGGCCGTTTTGCTTAATAGATTTTGTTATTTTTAAACTATTTAAGCCTTCTTGATCGGCGCGAGGCATGGGTCGAGGCCCGTTTATGCACATTTATGAAATCGTTCGAACTTACACACATGCTATTCTTTATACTTATAAAAGTACAGATCGCTTTATTCATGACTTCATTAATCATAGGTCCGGGGAAAACCCTCCCGGTTACAAAGAAAATGGAAATTTTGTCGGGGCATTACCCTCCCGATTTATACACGGAAATTGGAAATAAAAACAAGAAGTAGCGATCTTTTTTAGCCGTAGCAGGCTATTCATATGAAACATTTCTTTAAATGCACCCCGTTCCACCTCCGGGGTACGGGGGTTCCATCGATTTTTTCCAACACGTACGAGCCCTTTTCACTGGCTTCTTTGACTCGGTACGGTCCCTCCCACTTAGGGGTTAGCTTACCGGGAGCTTCAACATGGCTCGCATCATTGTTTCGGAGCACATAATCTCTGACCTTGAACTTGTAGAGTTTGGCCCGAGCGTTATAGTATTTCTCAATCTTCTTTTTGTATCGGGCGTATTTGATTCTCGCGATGTTCCGGCGTTCTTCTAGCAGGTCAAGGTTAGATCGGAGTTCATGCTCATTTTCCTCCCAATTCTGGCACCTTTGGTTTGGGAGTCCGATCTCGGCGGGAATCACTACCTCGGTGCCGTAAGTAAGACTAAACAGTGTTTCTCTGTTGCTAGTCTTGTGTAGCGTTCGGTGAGCCCATAAAACGTTTGGTAACTCCCCGGCAACGGCGCCAAAAACTTGATGTGTGCTAAACGGACTATATAAATTAACTAAATTATACTCGCTAGACTAGACACTCTAAGTTTTAAATTTATAGACTAGGACTCTCTAAACCCTAAACCACACAACCGGCAAGTGTACCGGTCAATGTAGTATAGCCTAAGCAAGTCCGAGTATCGAACCCTGAGACTCTATGTATCACGCGAACTAGACTCTAATAGACACTGACAGACATGACTAAAATTGTTTAATTGTTTGGGGGGGGGGGGTTACTGAAAACTAAGGAAATCTATATTAAACTACTAAATTAAACTAGAGCTACACTAAAGACGAATGAAGACTGTAAACCTTTCTTATATGAGAACGGGACCACCTAGACAAGAATCCTGGATTGTTTTTAAGAGATTACCGATTAAGTTAAATGCATGAGTTATGGAACCGGGATCTTAAAATACTAAACCTATTAAGAACCAACGAGGCCCCTCGATCCTTCTCAAGGAGAAACCTGTGGCACTACCTAGGCCGTTAATTCTACCGGTTATTAGACGTCTTCCCAGTTGTCTAATTATTGTGTAAGTACCCTAATGTTGACCTATTCTTTCTCAATCCTAGATCTAGGGTAGTTTGAAATTAGCCAAGCATCTCAGTAAATGAAAACAAAACAAAGATGTCTAAAACAGAATTCATTGTAACAAAGTTTCAAGAAAGTAATCGACAAAACAAGGGATTAGAAAACCCGATTGATTCTTCGATTCTTCGCTCTCGACTCGTACCAATGATTCCCGTGCCTTGAAATCTCCAATTGCTTGCCAAGAATGCTCTAAGATTGCTCTCCAGAACTCTAAATTCGTAATTAGGGTTTTCAATTAAGTTTTTTTTTGGGAATTAAACAACCAAACCCTAGCTGAAACACATGTCTTCCGAAATCAAGCCCCTCGCGCGACGCCAAGGGGGTGTCGCGTCGCGCGGCGCCTCTAAAGCAAATTTTATTATTATTTTTTTATTCAATTCCGATTTCCAGCTTCTCCGACGCGCGTACGAATCCCGTTTTTCTTCCGAACTGCTCGTTTTAACTCGTTTTTCAACACTTTAAGCTACGGGACCTGAAATCAAAGCTTAACGTCAGCAGTATCATAATTCTAACCTAAAACAGACTCGAAACGACTGAAAACTGACCAAAATATACACTATAAACATATGTACTTTACAGTACATCAAACATCCCCACACTTACTCTTTTTTCGTCCTCGAAAAAGAATTATGCAACGGAATCAGAAACAAATAATCACTCGGGTCAAAAGTATAGGTATAATTAATTAAAAACCAAGACTTACGTTAGCCGCGATTATGAATATACTTATCCCTTTAAACCCGAATTCAATCCTAAGCCCTTATCATGTGAATTTAATTTAAGTGCGGTCAGTCTACCTAGGGTCTCACACTAGAATCTACGGTCCACCTACTCCCACCTCAAGCTTATAGGACTAAAAGAACGATCACTGGACCAATTCTTAACCGTTTTATATCAAAACCAAAAGAGTTTACAATCAACTTTTTTTTTCTATCATTTTTTTTCTATTTTTGCTTTTTTTTTTCTATCGTGAGTCTAGACGATGCTTTCCCTAACCAAGAGGTATTCCGGCTGTAGAGTCGCGATCCCCAACCACAGATTACTTAGGTTTGGGTACTTTTATTCGGCAAGTCGATTTCACACATCCCAGAGGCATTCCGGCTGTAGAGTCGCTATCCCCAACTCGGATTACATAGACCTCTAACGGTTTTAACTTATAACGGTGCCCCTTATACTCTTATTGGCAGTTTTAGTTTCCCATATTTCCCAGGCGAAAACCCACTAGCAGACCGACAATTAAGGTATATTAGCTCAAAGGGACTTAAAACCAAACCCGGGTCTATCCACATATCCCAAACTAGATGCAAGCTCGGTTTATTATAATCTCATATTATTATTATTCGAACCCGAGAAAAAATTCATTTTTTCTATCACTTTCCGCTTTATTTTGCAAACTTCTTTTTTCAAAAGACATTTTCTGATTTTTCAATTTTTTTTTATTTTTCAATTTTTAAATTTTTTTTTCATATTTATGACTCAAATATTTACAAGTATCTCATCCCCACACTTAGAGATTGCATTGTCCCTAATGCAAAGATGGAAACTAACAATAAATACGAAAGAAATAAAATACAGAGAGAGTTGGAAAAGACTTAGCTGGTTATGACAAAAGTCAGTGCCAGCCGTACGAGTCTTGAATCCAACGAACGATCGTATAGCATTTCATTCGCGATTGTTGCCTAGCCTGCTTGGATTATATCAATATGGCAGTTCCGAAATCACCCGAATGGAGATTGAGTACGGGTGATACAATCCAAACCTGCACAAACACAGCAAAACAGAACCCAACGCAGTACCGACTCTAAAAAAACCGATTCAAAAACTACTACTTTAGACTCATAGTACAAAATAAAAGACTCAATGTACATAATTCGCAGTAGACATACCTTAGATTTGTGAGAAACAAAAGAAAATAAGAAAATTTCGGTTGAATGTTGATTCCCTAATATCAAATTCGATCTTTAAGATGAAACATGGCATAATGATGGATGAAATCGGGTGTTTTAGGGTTTTGTGTGAAATCACAAGGAACGTTTAGGTGATTTAAGTGTTATGGGTGACTAGGGTTACATACAGGTGAAATGGTGAAGTGTTATGCAGCAACAAGGTCAAGAACACGTTTTGAACCGCCCAGAAAGGGCCTCGCGCGACGCTAAGGTGAAGGTGGGGGGTCTCGCGCGACGCGGCGCTGTCGAAACATTTAATTTTTGACCCTTAAGCCCTCACGTGACGCTAAGGCCCTAGGCGTCACGCCTAGGGTCGATTTTCACAGAATGTTTCGAGAATATTTGTTGTTCATGCCTTAGAATTTTTTTTAAAATTTTCTTCTCAACCATCCATCACTCCCAAATTTTTTCTAAGTGTCAAACTTACCTGGAAGCTTATTTTTCTCAGAATTTCCTGCAAATCCTCGGTGATGCACTCCTACAAACGACTCAAACCACAACCAAAGACCCGAAAAACTAACAAGAACGACCATTAACTATGATAAATTACGGAAAAAAAAACGAAGTTACAAACGGTACAAACTCTACAAACGAGTAACAAATTCTCACATACTTATGGAGGATCATGGAGATGCAGCTCACCTCCAAACACACAGTCACGGGATGTAGCACCACTATATTTATCGCCCAAATCACCCCAATCAGTCTTATCTCTCTTACAATCTCTTAACTCCTCACCTGGCGGTTTGAATCTATACTCTTCATATCGAACTCTATCCCCACACTGAGCTTTGCTCAGTGTCTCCATCCTAGATTCTAAACGCACCACTCTCTCCTCTAATTCCTCTATTCTATCTGGTGGGTCCCCGCACTTGAGTCCTATCACCTTCTCTAGACTCGGACCACTCACCACCTTCTCCACATCTCTCTCATTCTTCTCACAATCACCTACTAGCGATACCGCCTCCACTCTATCACTAGGCCCTCTCGAATTCATAACGTTAAAAACTACCGATTCCTCGCCTGCTCTAAGTGTGATGGTGCCTAGAAAGACATCTATTAGAGCTTTAGCGGTGTTTAAGAATGGGCGTCCTAGAATTAACGGTATGTTTTCATCGGCTTCCATGTCTAAAATAACGAAATCGGCCGGAAAGACGAACTTGTCAACCTTAACAAGCAAATTCTCAACTATGCCCCTTGGGTGTTTTACAGACCTATCAGCTAAGGACAATGTCATTCGAGTAGGTGAAAGCTCGCCTAAGTCTAGCTTCTCGTAAAGAGAAAAGGGCATTAAATTGATACTAGCACCTAAGTCGGCTAAGGCTCTAGTTTTGGTATTACTACCGAAAAGACAAGGAATAGTGAACACACCGGGATCGGTAAGCTTTTCGGGAAGCTGATTTGAGACAACGGCGGAACATCCTCCATTCAATGGGACATTTGACAACTCACCTAATTTCTCCTTATTCCTAAGAAGGTCCTTTAAAAATTTCGCATATTTAGGCATGGACTGGAGTGCCTCTATAAACGGAAGATTAATCTTCAATTGCTTGAAGATATCTAAGAACTGCCCGTATTCCCGTGAGTATTTTTGGTTCTTAAGACGTGAGGGAAACGGAACATACGCATGGTTCACATAGGGTGAAGGTCTAACGTCTATGGGAGTTCTTTCAACTTTCTTCTCACTTTGAGACTCACCGGGCTGTGCGGTACTTGCTGGGACTAGCCTCTTTTGCACTTTGCCGGGAGCCTCCATCTCAATTACTTCATCTATAATATCTCCATCCTCATCGACTACCCTCTCCTCTACGCTCGGGTTCCCTACAGTTCTGCCACTACCAGTGGTAATGGCTTTTACATGAGCATTCGGGTTAGGTTGGGTGTTAGCTGCAAACTGACCGGGTAATCTTTCATCTAACTTCCTAGACATATCACCGACAACCCTTGAAAGGTCTTGGACCGCATCTTGGTGATTCTTAAGCATTAGGTCATGTTCGCTAAGTTTCTTTTGGGTATTTTGATCCCTAACAATTAGTTGACTCATCATGGACTCCATTCTTTCCATGCTACCCCCTAAATCGAAACTTGGACCTTGACCTGTTTGAACCTGATTATTTGACCCCCCCATCCTTGACCTGTCCATTTAACCCCCTCCAAAGAGTGAACCCAGACCTCTATTTGGATTTTGAGCTATTTGAAAACCAGGAGGTCCATTTGGGCGAAAAATGTTATTATTCAAATTATTATTATTATTACGCCAACCCGACCCAAAAGTATTATTACCCCCAAAACCGCTAGACTGACCTCTACCAAACCCTCCTCCTAGATAATCTACCTGCTCCTCTCCAACAAGTAATGGGCACGAACTCGTGTCGTGACCCCCTCGACAATACTCACATTTATCTACCTTAGCTCTAATCTCCTTAAGCTCTCGAGTTATGTTTTCCAACACAGCGGCCAAACTAGGGTCCATGGTGACATAGTTCACCCCTCGGGCGGGTGCACTAATAGTGGTATTTGAATTACCACTTTGAGACCGTTGATCAGATCGTGATTGAGATTGAGATTGGGCAAATGCCTCAAAACGCTCTAAACACTCAGCAACTGTAAGAATACCCATCATATGCCCCCCTGCGTTAGTATCGAACCTATCTCTAGTCTCTTGGGTAAGACCGTTATAGAATTTCTCACATAAAGCCCAATCGGAAAGACCATGCTGGGAGCAACGAGCACAAAGGTTTTGGAAACGCTCCTGTAAGTCCCAAAAACTACCAACCGGATATCAAAATCACAATCACGAGCGCGGAATACTGATGAAAGTGATAAGAACAAGAACACAATCAATTGAGTAACCAAAGTGCACACGGTTTCTAGGAACCGTCTGGTACACCGAATTCGAAATATGACAAGAAGAACAGAAAACAAAACAAACTCTCTAAAAATGTCTTACCTAATAATGAACTAGGTTCACCCTATTTATAGTTACATAGGGTGACCTAGTTACAGACTGGGCCAGGCCCACATGCACAATATTACTAACCAAACAAGCCCAAATCACTAATTAGCCCACATGGCTTATTTCATTACTATCTAACCCACTACAAGGCTAAGCCCAATAGCCTATATTTGTGTTTGATAAAGATAGGCGTAAACCTACACCATTATAGGGCCTTACAATATCCCCCTAGGTTTATGCTGTCTTTATCAAACTGTTGTCAATATCATGTGTCTGTGGGAAGATACTTCATGTCTTCAACCTGAAGCTTGGGCTCTTTGTTCTTCTCTTTCACGATCAGCTTTGCTTGAAAAACTTGTTGAAAGAATGCAAGCGGAGGATTCTCAGCAACTCTTTTCTTTGTCAATGACTTCTCTTTCAAGCAAAGCTGATCGTGAAAGAGAAGAACAAAGAGCCCAAGCTTCAGGTTGAAGACATGAAGTATCTTCCCACAGACACATGATATTGACAACAGTTTGATAAAGACAGCATAAACCTAGGGGGATATTGTAAGGCCCTATAATGGTGTAGGTTTACGCCTATCTTTATCAAACACAAATATAGGCTATTGGGCTTAGCCTTGTAGTGGGTTAGATAGTAATGAAATAAGCCATGTGGGCTAATTAGTGATTTGGGCTTGTTTGGTTAGTAATATTGTGCATGTGGGCCTGGCCCAGTCTGTAACTAGGTCACCCTATGTAACTATAAATAGGGTGAACCTAGTTCATTATTAGGTAAGACATTTTTAGAGAGTTTTTTTTGTTTTCTGTTCTTCTTGTCATATTTCGAATTCGGTGTACCAGACGGTTCCTAGAAACCGTGTGCACTTTGGTTACTCAATTGATTGTGTTCTTGTTCTTATCACTTTCATCAGTATTCCGCGCTCGTGATTGTGATTTTGATATCCGGTTGGTAGTCTTATCACTTTTTTTTTTTTTTAGAACAAGAACAAACAATCGATTATAACAACCAAGGTGCACACGGTTTCTAGGAACCGTCTGGTACACCGAATTCGAAATATGACAAGAAGAACAGAAAACAAAACAAACTCTCTAAAAATGTCTTACCTAATAATGAACTAGGTTCACCCTATTTATAGTTACATAGGGTGACCTAGTTACAGACTGGGCCAGGCCCACATGCACAATATTACTAACCAAACAAGCCCAAATCACTAATTAGCCCACATGGCTTATTTCATTACTATCTAACCCACTACAAGGCTAAGCCCAATAGCCTATATTTGTGTTTGATAAAGATAGGCGTAAACCTACACCATTATAGGGCCTTACAGCTCCCAAGCAAGGTAGTAAGGCTCGTCGGGCTCCATGCGGAAGGAGTGAATTTGGTCCCTAAGACGTGAGGCTTTTGCGGGCGGGAAATACTTATTCAAAAAGGCTTGACGAAGCCCCGCCCAAGTGGTAAAGGTACCGGTTGGTTGAGAGTCCAACCAAGTAGCCGCACGGCCGGCTAAGGAGAATGGGAAAAGCTGTAGGTAGGTGGCATCATTGGGTGCACCGTGAAGGTTAAAGGTAGCTAGAATGCGGGAGAAACGGTTAATGTGGGCCGGGGCGTCCTCATCGTCTCGGCCATGGAATTGGATGGTGTTGGTGATAGCCTGCATGGCATAAGATGGAATCTGCCATGAATTTTCACTAACGATGGGTGGAACGGTGATGGGTGAAGCAAGGCCGGTGAAATCCTGAGTGGCTTGCTGATGGACGGTTTGCCTAGGGTTTGCCATTGGTTATAAGTTTTCTGGATTACTAGAGGTACTAGAAGTAGGGCTATCGGGTGGGGAAACCTTAGGTGAGGTTTTAGGTGAATGGTTAGGCGAAGGTGGTGGTGTAGGAGGTGGGGTGGGTAACGGGGTGGAATCAAAATTGGGGAAACGAGAAGAGGATGTAGAAGTAACCTGTGGGCCTTCGCCCAATTGAGATGATGACTGCTTGACTGGTGGTGGTGGTGGTCCGTGCGAGCGCAGATGTGGCATCCACTACGAGCAAAAACCTGAACACAAGAAAAGCAAACAATAGTTACTACGACTCAAGATAAAAAGAAAAGACACAAAACAAAGTAGACACGTAGCACGTATTTGTCAAGTAAATCTATCAAAGCTAATGAACGCAATTACCAAGAGTCCCCGGCAGCGGCGCCAAAAACTTGATGTGTGCTAAACAGACTATATAAATTAACTAAATTAGACTCGCTAGACTAGACACTCTAAGTTTTAAATTTATAGACTAGGACTCTCTAAAACCTAAACCACACAACCGGCAAGTGTACCGGTCAATGTAGTATAGTCTAAGCAAGTCCGAGTATCGAACCCTGAGACTCTATGTATCACGCGAACTAGACTCTAATAGACACTGACAGACATGACTAAAACTGTTTAATTGTTTGGGGGGGGGGGTTACTGAAAACTAAGGAAATCTATATTAAACTACTAAATTAAACTAGAGCTAGACTAAAGACGAATGAAGACTGTAAACCTTTCTTATATGAGAACGGGACCACCTAGACAAGAATCCTGGATTGTTTTTAAGAGATTACCGATTAAGTTAAATGCATGAGTTATGGAACCGGGATCTTAAAATACTAAACCTATTAAGAACCAACGAGGCCCCTCGACCCTTCTCAAGGAGAAACCTGTGGCACTACCTAGGCCGTTAATTCTACCGGTTATTAGACGTCTTCCCAGTTGTCTAATTATTGTGTAAGTACCCTAATGTTGACCTATTCTTTCTCAATCCTAGATCTAGGGTAGTTTGAAGTAATTAATTTGACTTGATAGACTAATAAGACTGACAGGTAAACCAAGACATAACCTTTCCCAAGGCCTATCTAAAGCAATTCGCCGGGTAAGACCTACCAATAGCCCCTCACTTCCCAGTTATTAGGACTAGTAGAACACTAAGACTTAGCAAATTATTATCAGTTACTTCTAGGGGTTATTGCGCAATTATCCCTAAAGAGTGAAGGTTTTCTAACGTGATATAGACACTCACCGAAAGCCTAAACCCTAATATGACTCTATGTTGTGATATAGACCGTCACTAAGAATCATATGAAGCAAATAATAACAATAAACCGAATCAAAGCACGCATACACATCAAACCATTAAATCAAACCTCTTACTAAACACAATCACCCATAACAATCATGCAAATAACGAAAAGGGTAAAATCTTTATTCAATCCATTCAACTAGTCTAAGTGGTTTATGAAATTAGCCAAGCATCTCAGTAAATGAAAACAAAACAAAGATGTCTAAAACAGAATTCATTGTAACAAAGTTTCAAGAAAGTAATCGACAAAACAAGGGATTAGCAAACCCGATTGATTCTTCGATTCTTCGCTCTCGACTCGTACCAATGATTCCCGTGCCTTGAAATCTCCAATTGCTTGCCAAGAATGCTCTAAGATTGCTCTCCAGAACTCTAAATTCGTAATTAGGGTTTTCAATTAAGTTTTTTTTTTGGGAATTAAACAATCAAACCCTAGCTGAAACACATATCTTCCGAAATCAAGCCCCTCGCGCGGCGCCTCCAAAGCAAATTTTATTATTATTTTTTTTATTCAATTCCGATTTCCAGCTTCTCCGACGCGCGTACGAATCCCGTTTTTCTTCCGAACTGCTCGTTTTAACTCGTTTTTCAACACTTTAAGCTACGGGACCTGAAATCAAAGCTTAATGTCAGCAGTATCATAATTCTAACCTAAAACAGACTCGAAACGACTGAAAACTGACCAAAATATACACTATAAACATATGTACTTTACAGTACATCAGGCGTCTTTGATTGTCGCGATGTTCCGGCGTTCTTCTAGCAGGTCAAGGTTAGATCAGAGTTCATGCTCATTTTCCTCCCAATTCTGGCACCTTTGGTTTGGGAGTCCGATCTCGGCGGGAATCACTGCCTCGGTGCCGTAATTAAGACTAAACGGTGTTTCTCCGTTGCTAGTCTTGTGTAGCGTTCGGTGAGCCCATAAAACGTTTCGTAACTCGTCCGCCCAAACTTTACCCTCGTAACCAAGCCTCCTCTTTATCCCATCGACAATTCATCGATTTATCTGTTCGACCTGCCCGTTCCCCTGGGGGTGGGCAACCGAGGAAAAGACTTGGTTAATCTTTAAATTTTCACACCAGCGTTTAAATGGGTTTTCCGCAAACTGCTTTTCATTGTCGCTTACAATGTAGAGTAGAAGGCCAAAATGGCACACGATTTGTTCCCAGAAGAACCGCGTCATGTTGTAGCCGGAGATGATTGTAAATGGTCGAGCTTCCACCCATTTGGTGAAATAATCCACCGAGACTAGCAGATATTGAGCGCTTCCGCTTGATCTTGGAAAAGGCCCGACGATGTCAACGCCCCACTTCTGGAAGGTCCAAGCAGCGGTTACCGGTATCATCTCATTCTTTGCTCGGAGGCTGATTGGTGCGTGCTTTTGGCACTTATCGCACTGTTGGAGCTCTTTAACTACGCTCTCGTGCATTCCAGGCCAGTAGTACCCCGCATTTTTTACCTTTGTCACGATCATCTTAGGTCCGGCATGGATACCGCAAATTCCATAGTGTATTTCCCTGATGATGTAACTGGCTTGCTCCGGGTCTAGACATTTTAACAGAGGCCCGAGGAAAGTCTTTCGGTATAAGCCTTCTTCTTGCATCTGGTATTGAAGAGAGTTGATTTGGATCTTGCTTGATTCCGCTTTATCAGTCGGCAAAACGTCATGCACCAAGTAGTTAATTATTGGCGTCATCCACGTTTGCGACGGTGCTTCGACCTGCATAACCTGCGGAGCTGCAATTGAGGGTGCAGTTAAAACTACAACTCTCACCTCTTTGGCTAGGTGACTGAATGATACCGATGCCAACTTGCTCAATGCATCAGCCTTCTTGTTCTTGCTACGGGGAACGTGCTCGACTTTACATGCTTCGAATGATGCCATAGCCTGCTTCACTTGCTCGAGATACTCGATCATGTTTGCTTCCCTCGTCTCATATTCTCCATTTACTTGATTTGCTACGAGCAAGGAATCTACATAGGCTACGACATTTTTTGCTCCGACTTTCAATGCTAGACGTAGGCCAGCTAAGAGGGCCTCGTATTCGGCTTCGTTGTTTGAACTCTTGAACTCTAGCCGGAGCGCGTACGTCATACCCGTTCCATCTGGATCGGGGAGAATTAGGCCCGCCCCTGATCCTTCGACACTAGAAGCTCCGTCGGTATACAGGGACCAAGGCTTTTCTGGAGCTTTTTCAACTTCTTCCGTTTCTTTATCCTCCGGAATTTCAACTAGGAAATCGGCTATTACCTGTCCTTTCAACGGACCTTTGGTTCTGAAGGTGATATTGAATGTGCCTAGTTCAATCGCCCATTTTGCCATTCGACCCAAAACTTCAGGTCGTCGGAGAACATGATGGATTCTTTGATCCGTTCGTACCTCGATCGGGTGGGCTTGAAAGTATCGGCGAAGTCTTCTCGAAGCATGGACTAGTGCCAGAGCCAATTTTTCCAAGTTTGAGTATTTAGTTTCGTAATCTTTTAGCGTTCGGCTCACGTAATAAATGGGGATTTGCGCCCCGGTTCGGTGAGCAACTAGTACTGCACTAATAGCTCCAAACGATGCAACTAAATAGACCGTTAGTACCTCATCTTCTTCCGGTACGGTGAGAGTTGGCAAAGTGCCCAAGCAAGTTTTAAGCTCTTCGAAAGCTCGTGCAGCTTCTTCCGTCCATTTAAATTCCGATCTAAAGCTTTTTCTGAGGACATCCATGAACGAGAGCGATCTGTCTGCTGCTTTTGACAAGAACCGATGGAGAGCAGCCAACCGTCCATTTAAGGACTGAATCTCTTTAACCGACGTCGGAGGCTTCATTGTAGAACAGCATCAATCTTGTCTGGGTTGGCTCGCAAGCCTTTTGCCCCAACCATGACTCCCAGAAACTTACCTTCTTCTACCCCGAACGTATACTTTTTAGGGTTTAGCTTCATGTTGATGCTTCGGAGTTGGGTAAAAGTTTCAAGTGTGTCTTTTAGCATGGTGGCTTCATCGTGACTTTTGATCACGATATCGTCAACATACACTTCTACGTTTCGCTCAATCTGATCTTTGAAGGCTTTCATCAAACGCTGATACGTAGCACCGGCGTTATTCAAACCGAACGGCATCTTGGTAAAACAATACACTCCTTCATTAGTGACAAAGGCTGTCTTATCCTCATCTTCGACTACCATTTGTATCTGATGGTATCCCTTGTAGGCATCCAAAAAACACTTCAACCTGAACGTGGCGACGAAATCAATCTTCTCATCGATCTCCGGTAAAGGAAAACAATCTTTCGGGCACGCATCGTTTAGATCGGTGAAATCAATGCACATTCTCCATGAGTTATCTTTTTTTCGTACCAAAACGGGATTCGACACCCATGTTTGGTACCGGACTTCTCGAATGATTCCGGCGTCTAGGAGGCTCTTCACATCTTTTGCAATTGCTTTGGCCCGGTCCGGCGCCATGTGCCTTTTCCTTTGTGCTATTGGCTTGATTGATTCTTTTACGTTCAGGTGATGTTGTGCCATAGACCTGGGAAACCCTTCCATATCGGAGTGCTTCCATGCGAAGACGTCAACCGAGTTGCTTAATAATTCCCATAGGAGCTTCTTTGTTCTTTTTGGGAGTTGAGCACCAATAGCTACTTACTGTTCGGGGAAGTCCGGATTAATCGCCCAGAGTTCTGTAGGTACTTCGGACTTTTTGGAACTCGTTTTCGCTGCATGTCTTACTTCGGAAACAAACGAGTTTGATTCTGAGAAAATAGTGGCGACTCCGGCCTCAGTAGGGAATTTAATGGCTCCATGTATTGTTGAACTGATTGCCCCAAGAGCTCGCAACCCGGTTCGTTCGAGTATTATGTTGTGCGATGAGTGAGTTCCGACAACCAGAAAGGTCAGTTGAACAGTTCTACTTTTGTTGTTATCTTTGAATGTAGTCGGAAGGGTAATTTATCCTATCGGACGAACCACCTCTCTGGAAAAACTGATTAGAGGGGTGGAGACTTCAATCAACCTCTTCTTTACTTGGGGGTTCAGCTGCTGGAAACACTGTAGATACATGATTTCAAAGGCGCTTCCTCCGTCCACGTAAATTCGTCGGACCAGAAGTCCGGCGATGACGGCCGAAATTGTAATTGGTCCGTCCTGAGCATCGTCTGGATCGATCGGAGGGAAGTATGTTGGTTGATGCATCCATGCTGCCATATGTTGGTTCGACCGTTTTGCCCCTCTTGATTCGGTCGACCGGATCATATTGATTCCGGGCTCGGTGTTCGGATTATCAATTGTTGCTGCCGACTTCTTCCCATCTTTCACTTCTTTCACAAGGTGAGAGAGTTTACTTGATCGCACGACCTTTTCGATTTCTTGCTTCAGAGCCCAACATTCATCAGTTGTATGACCCTTGTCTCGGTGATATTCACAATATTTCTTGGAGTGCTTATCCGAGGTAGCTCGCTGTTTCGGTCTGACTTCTGATACGGACCACGATTTCTGTTCCAACTGCTGCTTCTATCTTTTGGTGGCGATGCGTTCCGTCTCCATGATGTGGTTCGGGCCTTGGCATTTCTTACTATGGTTTCGTTCGGTTGTCCGCAGGCACTCCTTCCCCGAACGAAGGCTCGAGCTCTCTCCATAAGTATCTCCATAGTTTTTGGAAGATCTTCATGGAGTTTCTCCACAAGCTGATTGTTCCGAACTCCGTGACAGAACCCATAGACTCGGAGCTGGTCAACCGCTCCACTTATCTGCATGCTTTCTCGATTGAAGCGATCGATAAAATCTTCTACGGACTCTCCGTCGCGTCGCTTTATATGGTGAACCTCGGTAATGTCTTTCTTGCAGCGCCGCTGCTGACAGAAGTTTTGCAAGAAAATACGCCGGAAATCCTCAAAGTGATCGATCGACCCCTCTGGCAACCCATCAAACCAAACCCTTGCCGATCCGGTGAGAGTTTGGGCGAACATAAGACACCAAGCCGGCATAGGCCATTGCTCGACCTTAGTCGCTCTGGCAAACGCGAACATATGGTCGTCCGGATCAGACGTACCGTCGTAAAACTTCAGTGTGGGGGGCATCTTTAGTTTAGCTGGGAGTGGGGCATTGACGATCCGTAACGTAAACTTTGATTGGGAAGTCATAGACGTGGGGTGGTATGGCATGAGCAGCTCTTGATCTTGAGGGTTTAAACCCATAGATTCCTGGCGAAACAGGTCGTTTAGACCATTATTCATCGGAGCACTTGTAATCGAAGGAAATTGTGTAACGTGTGTTATAGGAGTGGAGATCATAGAACTTACCAGAGATCCGGAAGTGAAGGTTCCTACGGAGATGGGGTTTCCCCCTGGATAGACGTTGTTAAACAGGTTTGTTCGGAGACTCTGCAGCATCTCGTCTCGCTGTTGTTGTTGCTGCAACTGACGCAATAGATCGGAATTCCTTAAAAGGAAAGCGTTGTCGAAGTTAGGTAACGGCGTGGCGACCGGGGCAGTAACAGACAGCGTGGTGATAGAGCTTCCGCCTACAGAATTTGCAGCTGGAGGAGCCAACGCGGATCCTATCGAAGCTACTGAGGAAGCAACTGCTGTTGAAGCAATTGTGGAGGCAGCGTTTCCTTCCCATATATCATTGTAAGATGGGAAAGTGCTGGTGGAGACTGCTGTCATTGATTCTGCCATGATTTTAAATGAACAAAAACAAGGAAACGAATTATGTGAATTCGAGGGGATGGCGCCACTGAAGGCTCAAAACCAGTTGGTACGACCTGGTTAGAGCAGAGCTTCAGATGACCTAGCAAGAAACCTGCAAGATCACAAGAAAACAAGCACACCGTTAGCCTCGTCACAGGGAGGGGGGCCTCTCTGTGACCAAGCTCGGGCGTGAGAATAAGTATTTGTGAGGAGGAAGTAGGTCAGGCAGAGAGAGAGAGGAGAGTTTAGAGAGAGAAAGTAGCGATTACCCCTTGCTGGAAGTCTTGGCGGGGTATTTATAGCTTTTGGGTGTGCTGACGTGGCAAGTTAGTTAGGGTCGAACCAGTCATTATCATGGCGGTTATGGAAGTGGGGCCCAGTTAGTTATGCCGCACCAATGTATCTGTCCGTTCCATTTGTGGTGTGAGGTGCGGTCCGACCGTGATATGCCGTAGTTCGGTTCTACTTATGGCGATGATTCGGTCCGGTCAGGGACGTATCCTCATCAACAATTGAATCAGATGGTCATCCGGTCGGATTGCCATCCGACCTGTGAACACCTTCTAGAACAGCAAACATTTTGAATGTGTCAGTCAAAGAAAGTCAACCTTTAAGTGAAATGCAAGTGAATGATATATGAGTCGGATGGTCATCCAGTCGGATTGCCATCCGACCGGTGAACACCAAGAACAACAGCAACAATAACATTCATCATTTTTAACAACTTTTTCGAGCAGAAAATTCTAGATTTCTCTTAAACATCTTCGAATTAAGTTCTGAAAATTTGTAGGCTTGTAGATCAAGTGTTTTCGCACATAATATCCAAAAATCAGCAATTTTTAACCGTAAAATCCTGTTTAATTTGGCTTTTTTCAGTAAGAAACGTGACAGATTTGAAAAGATGAAGAAATTGAGCAATTCTGATGCGATTGTTGATCTGAATCTGATGAATTTCCTTGCGAATTTGCGTGTTTGATCCGTGCAATCGAGCTCCTGCTCTGATATCACTTGTTAGGACCAGTTTTGACTCCGAAATGATTGCGAACCTGTGACACCCCAAGAAAACCAGTAATCTTCGCAAACCTGCTCGGGGAGCCGCGATACGATACAGGTAAACAACGTCACACTACTAGCTTCCTCAGTAACTGCATGCTAAATTTCGGGACGAAATTTCTTTCAAGTTGCGGATAATGTGACAACTCGAATTTCCGACATTCTCTATTCGCATTTAATGCACGTTGTCGTTGACTGTTTAGTTGTTTGACTTGCCTGATTTCGTAACTGTACACTTTGTGATATGATGAGACGTATTATGTTGCATGATTATGTGTTTGATTGTATAACGTGGAACTTGTTAAGAAACATAAGCTGTTTAAGAATTGAACAACCCGACGAAACACAAGAGTGTTTCGCCATAACCCATCCCGACGAAACAGGCTGTTTCGCCATATACATCTCGACGAAACAGAAGTCTGTTTCACCGGCCCAGTAATTCACGAAGCCCAGTTCGGGCCCAACATGTTATTTCGAGTTGTAATACGTAAAACAACGTCAGTTTCACACTTTTATCATAACCACCGAAACCCTAGAGTCTCTCCTTCTCTGTTGACGGCAATCTAGCGTTCCCTAGCTCTCGAATCCTTGTTTATTCATCTCGAATCGGTTAGTGTATGTTTGTTATTCGGTTTCATGTTTCTGTGGTGTCTCGATTCATGCTTGTGTATATGATTGATGTGTATTACTGCTGTGATTATAAGAGTATGATGATGATATAGGTTTTGATATGCATGATGTAATCGGATATAATAGTGCTATGTAAAGATTAATACGATCAAGTACTCGGTTCTGAATGTTGTTATTATGATCTGGTACTGAGTACACACTAACATCTTGATAGGGATCGGTGATGCGACGTTGTATGTTAATCGATATATTGTATATGTAAACTAGGGTTCATGCTAGACGATGATTCTTTAAGGATTGTGTTATGTGATTCTGTGAACAAATGATTACTGCATGATTGTTAATGTTGATGTCGGCTGTTAGTGATGATTAGGGTTTTCTGTATGATTCGTAACTGTTAGACGTAACTGACTGTTCGACGAAACAGGTCTCTTGAGGAAACAGAAGTGTTTCGCCAAGAGCAAATCGACGAATCAGAATCCTGTTTCTCCAAACAAGGACACGACGAAACTGAATGAGTTTCGTCAATAATGTGTTTCGTCAATATTGTGTTTCGCCAACTATTGTGTTTCGCCAACTATTGTGTTTCGCCAACATGTGTGTTTCGCCAATGTGTATCAGCACAGCAACTTGGGTCAATTCTGTTAAGTGTAAACTGGAGTATTTAACTGTTGTTAAGTGTAACCATCTGGTATACGATTGTGATTACGTGCTACATGTTTATACGTGAACAACTTGAACACAAACTGATCTCACATACATGCATACTTTAGGACGGGATTGATTACTTGCGAACATATACTTAGCATACCGAGCAAACCAAGGTGAGTTCACACAAGCCAAGGCATGGGGTTCCCAGGGGGGAATGGGGATTTGATGATTTACTATACATACGTAAATGATGGAACCTACTGCTAGACTAGTAACACTTATTGAACGATCTTCGCACACCTGCCAAGGATTGGCCGCGATATTATGACTGTCTTCGCACACCTGCCATATGATGGCCGCGAACTAAACTTACAAATCTTCGCACACCTGCCTGGAGAGGCCGCGATACAAATAAACCTAGTCTAGAATACTTGGGGAATAACATTCCCCAACATCTTCGCACACCTGCCTGGAGGGCCGCGATGGGAAATAATACGATACTTTGTAACGAACGAACATACTACTACTCACGCTATAATAATACTGAACTATTAACTGTGAACTCGCTCAACTAGTTGTTGACTCTCTCTTGCATGCCTTGCAGGACCTTAGGTACATATGGAGCTTGCACAGGGAGGAGCAGGTCGTTGTGGGACATGGATCGATGATGCCATGTTATCTATCTAAACATTTGAATTTACTATTTACTTTGGGTTTACATACTTATGCTTCCGCTACATACTTGTTGACGTTTGGTTTTTGAAAACACCTTTCGTATTGATGAATGATTTTACTACTTACTTATATGTTCAATATGATTGGTGGCTTGATCCTGGTCAGTCACGCCTCCAAGCGGTGATACTCCGCGTGTGGATTTTGGGGGTGTGACAGATTGGTATCAGAGCCATTGGTTATAGAGAACTTGGTTTTAATAAAGGGAAAACGATTTTGTTAAAACCAGACTGTAACCAGAACAGTGCTCTCAACGATCCACAACGACGCTTCGCTCCACGTGCAAGGCTCAACACCATAGGTATTACTATTCATGTTACATTACCTACATGCTAGAACTACATAGAACTTTGCTCGTGGTATGCCTAGAGTACAGAATTCACTATACGCTATTACTTGAGAACACTTGTGTGCTCACTCTCTTCTGTCATCGCACTATTCGCGAACCTATCTCACTTACGTTATCTTTACTAAGAAGATCATGTCTGCACGTATCAACATGACCTAGGACCAGTTGACGGCCCTCATTAACGAACGAGTTACTGCGGCAGTTGCAGCCGCACAAGCAGGAGGTATACCCTGCAGTTACAACTCACACTAGGATCCTTAGATCCTATATTCCTAAATCAACTCTCGTGTTTAAACTTGTCCTAATTCTTATACACAACAGGTCAAGCACCTGTTTGCACTTTCAAGACTTTCATGGACTGTCGTCCATCCACTTTCAGCGGCACTGAAGGAGCCGTAGGTCTCCTGCACTGGTTTGAAAAGATAGAGTCTGTGTTTGAGATGTGTGAATGCCCTGAGGCACGCAGGGTGAAATATGCTACCGGTACCCTCGAGGGTTTAGCCCTCACATGGTGGAAAGCTCAGGTCCAAATACTGGGGTTGGTTGCTGCTAACGCCACCCCATGGAACAATTTCAAAGAGATGATCAAGGAAGAATACTGCAGTCGAGATGATATTCATAAGCTGGAAGTCGAGTTTTTCAACCTCAAGATGACGGGGTCTGAGATTGAAGCATATACCAAAAGATCGAATGAGCTTGCGTTACTGTGTCCTACTCTGGTGGACAAACGTATCGAACTATATCTTAAGGGTCTGGTGCCAGAGATCCAAAGTCATGTGACTTCAGCAAATCATGCTACTTACCAGCAGGTTGTTCAGTTGGCACACCGTCTCACTGATCAGGCGGTGGAGCAAAACAGGTTGCCTAAACGCATCAGCGCAACTGCTACCGCTACCACTTCGGTTACTCCTGCTACTCCCAGCGACAATAAGAGGAAATGGGAGGGGGATTCTAGCAAAGGTTCAGCTACTGTTCAGTCTCAAGCTCAGCAACGTAAGACAAATGACTACCAGAGTCCGAATCAGCAGTCATCAGGTGGTCAAGGGCAGAGTGGATATCGGGGAATTCACCCATGGTGTAGAAGGTGCAACAAACACCACAGCGGAAGATGTCGCAGGGAACAGTGTCAAAGATGTTTTAAGGCGGGTCACGAGGCTAAAGATTGCAGGAGTTCACGACCTGCGAATCAGAACCAGCAACAACAACCACCTGCTCCACGAAACCAGCCTCAGCAGCAGCAGCATGGAAACAGGGGATGCTACCAGTGTGGGGCTGAAGGTCATTACAAGCGGGATTGTCCTCAGTTAAACCAGAACCAGAACAATAACAACAACAACAATCAGGGCAACGGGAACAACAACAACGGTGGGAACAACAACAACAATGGTGCTAGAGGCCGTATGTTTGTGATCGGGCAGGGTGATGCAAGGAATGATCCCAACGTAGTTATGGGTAAGTTTCTTCTAGACGACTTTTATGTTACTGTACTATTTGATTCTGGTGCGGATACAAGTTACATGTCTTTAAAAGCTAGTGAAATGTTAAAACGTGCACCAACTCTCCTAAACACCAAGCATGTCGTAGAGTTAGCTAACGGTAAAAGTTTAGAAGCCACACACATAGTTAAAGGGTGTAATCTTATTCTCGCTGGTCAGACTTTCTCCATCGATCTCATCCCTATAACCCTGGGTAGCTTTGACGTCGTCATTGGCATGGGTTGGTTATCTCAACAACAAGCGGAGATCTTATGCAAAGAAAAGGTTATTCGCATTCCTCGTTCTGGCAAAGAACCTCTCGAAGTTCAAGGCGACAAGAGTGGTGTCGTGAGTGGTATTATCTCCTTTTTGAAGGCTCAGAAGTGTTTGCGCAAGGGGCACACTGCTATATTGGCACTCGTTACAGATACCTCGAAGAAAGAGAAAAAGATTGAAGATATTCCTGTAGTACGTGACTTTCCTCAAGTGTTCCCTGAGGAATTACCTGGGTTACCGCCTCATCGTCAAGTCGAATTCCAGATCGAGCTCGCTCCAGGAGCAGCACCCATAGCTCGAGCACCTTATCGTTTAGCTCCAACTGAATTGGAAGAACTGTCAAAGCAGCTACAAGAACTCTTGGAAAAGGGTTTTATACGTCCTAGCTCTTCGCCCTGGGGAGCTCCAGTGTTATTCGTGAAGAAGAAAGACGGTACGTTCAGGATGTGTATAGACTACCGCGAACTCAACAAGGTGACGATCAAGAATCGTTATCCTCTTCCGCGCATAGATGATTTATTCGACCAGCTGCAAGGGTCGAGCTACTACTCCAAAATAGACTTAAGGTCAGGATATCACCAGCTGAGAGTCCGGGATGAGGACGTCTCTAAAACAGCATTTAGAACTCGCTACGGCCACTACGAGTTTATGGTCATGCCATTCGGGCTAACGAACGCGCCTGCCGTATTTATGGATCTTATGAACAGGGTGTGCAAACCCTATCTCGACAAGTTCGTCATTGTTTTCATCGACGACATCCTGATTTATTCGAAAAGTCAGGAGGAACACGAGCAGCACTTACGACTTATACTGGAACTTCTACGAACGGAACAGCTATACGCTAAGTTTTCCAAATGTGACTTCTGGCTTCGTGAAGTCCACTTCTTAGGCCACGTGGTAAACAAAGATGGGATCCATGTCGATCCATCCAAGGTAGATTCGATCAAGAATTGGCCTGCGCCTCGTACACCAACGGAAATACGTCAATTCTTAGGTTTGGCAGGTTACTACAGAAGGTTCATCAAAGACTTCTCAAAAATTGCTCAGCCACTTACACTACTGACGCAGAAGGGTGTTGTTTATCGTTGGAGTAATGCACAGGAAACAGCATTCCAACACTTAAAGGATAGACTCTGTAGCGCACCTATCCTCTCACTGCCTGAAGGCACGGACGATTTCGTAGTCTACTGCGACGCATCTATCCAAGGTCTTGGATGTGTATTGATGCAGAGGGATAAAGTTATTGCTTATGCTTCGCGCCAACTTAAGATTCACGAACGGAATTATACGACACACAACCTAGAGCTGGGAGCGGTTGTTTTTGCACTCAAGATATGGCGACACTATTTGTATGGTACCAAGTGCGCAATCTACACTGATCACAGAAGTCTCGAACATATCTTCAAACAGAAAGAGCTGAATATGCGACAGCGACGATGGGTCGAACTGTTAAATGACTACGAATGCTCGATCAGGTACCACCCAGGCAAAGCCAATGTTGTGGCTGACGCCCTCAGCCGAAAAGACACCGCGCCTAAGCGCGTGCGAGCTTTACAACTCACTATACAGTCTAGTCTTCCTTCTCAGATACGAAATGCTCAGGTATAAGCATTGAAACCAGAAAATGTCAGGGCTGAAGCCCTACGTGGCTCAAGACAACGTTTAGAACAGAAGGAAGATGGTGCTTACTACGTTACAGGACGCATTTGGGTTCCACTTTATGGCAACTTACGTGAGCTAATGATGGATGAAGCTCATAAGTCTCGCTACTCGGTACATCCAGGTGCGGATAAAATGTACCACGACATCAAAACCACATATTGGTGGCCTAGCATGAATGCCCACATAGCCACATACGTTAGCAAATGCTTGACTTGTGCGAGAGTCAAGGCAGAATATCAGAAACCGTCAGGACCACTCCAACAACCTGAGATACCACAATGGAAATAGGAGCAAATTTCCATGGATTTTGTTACTGGCTTACCTAGATCTCAGCGCGGAAATGATACTATTTGGGTGATCGTAGATCGACTCACAAAGTCTGCTCACTTCTTGGCTATCAAAGAAACAGACAAGTTCTCTACCTTAGCAGACATCTACTTAAAAGAAGTGGTCTCGAGGCACGGGGTGCCCACCTCCATCATCTCTGAGCGTGACGCACGTTTTACTTCAGAACTGTGGCAAGCAATGCATAAATCTTTTGGCTCTCGTTTAGACATGAGCACGGCGTATCATCCTCAGACCGATGGGCAGTCTGAGCGCACTATTCAAACTCTAGAAGACATGCTTCGGGCGTGCGTAATAGACTTTGGCAATGGTTGGGAAAAACATCTGCCACTTGTGGAATTTTCGTATAACAACAGTTACCACACCAGCATTAAAGCTGCACCATTCGAGGCATTGTACGGGCGTAAGTGCCGGTCACCTCTCTGTTGGGCAGAGGTGGGGGAAAGTCAAATCACAGGTCCAGAAATGGTAGTTGATACTACTGAAAAGATTGCACAAATACGACAACGCATGGCGGCAGCTCGTGACCGTCAGAAAGTATACGCTGATAAAGACAGGAAACTACTCGAATTCCAGGTTGGGGATCAAGTGCTACTTAAAGTTTCACCCTGGAAGGGTGTGGTTCGTTTTGGCAAACGCGGCAAACTAAATCCACGATATGTTGGACCTTTCGAGGTTATTGAGAAAATAGGCAAAGTGGCTTACAGATTGAACTTACCACCTGAACTCAGTGCAGTTCACAACGCCTTTCAGGTGTCGAATCTGAAGAAGTGTACGTCAGATGAGACCCACATAGTTCCCTTAAAGGAACTCACTATCGACGAGCGGTTGCACTTCATCGAGGAACCTGTGGAAATCACGGACCGGGATGTTAAGGTCCGCAAGAACACGAGAATCCCTCTTGTACGAGTTCGTTGGAACTCCCGCCGCGGCCCAGAGTTCACCTGGGAGCGTGAAGATCAAATGGAACTCAAATATCCCCAGTTATTCGGAAACCAAGCAACTACTACTGAGGCTGAAGCTACCAATGAAGAATTTCGGGACGAAATTCCAAATCAACGGGGGGATAATGTGACACCCCAAGAAAACCAGTAATCTTCGCAAACCTGCTCGGGGAGCCGCGATACGATACAGGTAAACAACGTCACACTACTAGCTTCCTCAGTAACTGCATGCTAAATTTCGGGACGAAATTTCTTTCAAGTTGGGGATAATGTGACAACTCGAATTTCTGACATTCTCTATTCGCATTTAATGCACGTTGTCGTTGACTGTTTAGTTGTTTGACTTGCCTGATTTCGTAACTGTACACTTTGTGATATGATGAGACGTATTATGTTGCATGATTATGTGTTTGATTGTATAACGTGGAACTTGTTAAGAAACATAAGCTGTTTAAGAATTGAACAACCCGACGAAACACAAGAGTGTTTCGCCATAACCCATCCCGACGAAACAGGCTGTTTCGCCATATACATCTCGACGAAACAGAAGTCTGTTTCACCGGCCCAGTAATTCACGAAGCCCAGTTCGGGCCCAACATGTTATTTCGAGTTGTAATACGTAAAACAACGTCAGTTTCACACTTTTATCATAACCACCGAAACCCTAGAGTCTCTCCTTCTCTGTTGACGGCAATCTAGCGTTCCCTAGCTCTCGAATCCTTGTTTATTCATCTCGAATCGGTTAGTGTATGTTTGTTATTCGGTTTCATGTTTCTGTGGTGTCTTGATTCATGCTTGTGTATATGATTGATGTGTATTACTGCTGTGATTATAAGAGTATGATGATGATATAGGTTTTGATATGCATGATGTAATCGGATATAATAGTGCTATGTAAAGATTAATACGATCAAGTACTCGGTTCTGAATGTTGTTATTATGATCTGGTACTGAGTACACACTAACATCTTGATAGGGATCGGTGATGCGACGTTGTATGTTAATCGATATATTGTATATGTAAACTAGGGTTCATGCTAGACGATGATTCTTTAAGGATTGTGTTATGTGATTCTGTGAACAAATGATTACTGCATGATTGTTAATGTTGATGTCGGCTGTTAGTGATGATTAGGGTTTTCTGTATGATTCGTAACTGTTAGACGTAACTGACTGTTCGACGAAACAGGTCTCTTGACGAAACAGAAGTGTTTCGCCAAGAGCAAATCGACGAATCAGAATCCTGTTTCGCCAAACAAGGACACGACGAAACTGAATGAGTTTCGTCAATAATGTGTTTCGTCAATATTGTGTTTCGCCAACTATTGTGTTTCGCCAACTATTGTGTTTCGCCAACATGTGTGTTTCGCCAATGTGTATCAGCACAGCAACTTGGGTCAATTCTGTTAAGTGTAAACTGGAGTATTTAACTGCTGTTAAGTGTAACCATCTGGTATATGATTGTGATTACGTGCTACATGTTTATACGTGAACAACTTGAACACAAACTGATCTCACATACATGCATACTTTAGGACGGGATTGATTACTTGCGAACATATACTTAGCATACCGAGCAAACCAAGGTGAGTTCACACAAGCCAAGGCATGGGGTTCCCAGGGGGGAATGGGGATTTGATGATTTACTATACATACGTAAATGATGGAACCTACTGCTAGACTAGTAACACTTATTGAACGATCTTCGCACACCTGCCAAGGATTGGCCGCGATATTATGACTGTCTTCGCACACCTGCCATATGATGGCCGCGAACTAAACTTACAAATCTTCGCACACCTGCCTGGAGAGGCCGCGATACAAATAAACCTAGTCTAGAATACTTGGGGAATAACATTCCCCAACATCTTCGCACACCTGCCTGGAGGGCCGCGATGGGAAATAATACGATACTTTGTAACGAACGAACATACTACTACTCACGCTATAATAATACTGAACTATTAACTGTGAACTCGCTCAACTAGTTGTTGACTCTCTCTTGCATGCCTTGCAGGACCTTAGGTACATATGGAGCTTGCACAGGGAGGAGCAGGTCGTTGTGGGACATGGATCGATGATGCCATGTTATCTATCTAAACATTTGAATTTACTATTTACTTTGGGTTTACATACTTATGCTTCCGCTACATACTTGTTGACGTTTGGTTTTTGAAAACACCTTTCGTATTGATGAATGATTTTACTACTTACTTATATGTTCAATATGATTGGTGGCTTGATCCTGATCAGTCACGCCTCCAAGCGGTGATACTCCGCGTGTGGATTTTGGGGGTGTGACAGAACCGAACGTGTGACGTGCGGAATCCGTACACGAACGTGACCGAACATACGAGACGTAATATAATGGGTGATTCTATTGATAGATCTGAAAACGTACAAGAAACGTGAATCAGCTTGGAGCTTTCTCTCTCTAGACTTTCTCTCTCTAGATCTAGAGCTCTCCAAGTCTCCAAAATGCCAAAAGTGTCAAAAGTCATAATTCTAACACTTATACTCCTATATATAGGCCAAGGCAATAAGGAATCTTTCCTTATTTACAAATATGCCACCTTGCCCTTTTCTATCTAATATTACAATATAAGGCTAGTGTAAAACTGTTTCCGCTACGATTTGAGATGACGGAGGCGATAGACATAAATGCACTAACAAGTTTCTTACAATTTCAACACATGGCACACAAGGGTGTGTTTGTGGGCTTGTGTAGCCGCCACCTACACCCTTCACACACACATTCTCTCTCATATATATCATACATACATATATTCATGCAATATATAGTTATTTAACTTATTACCGGTTATTTTATTTCGCGTTTTATCAGCGTTTTAAGGCGTTTAAAATTATTTTTAATATTCTATAAATAAAACTCACCAAAATATTACTAAATAATATTTTGTTCACCTAAACTGGCTACGTCGTCCGCGGTTCGCAGTATACGCACTGTATCGTGCAATACGCACTTAAATCCGCTGAACAAGATTTTTAAGCGTTCTAACTAATTTTATTCACAAATATGATTAAAAATAGGGTTTTAACCATAATGGAATATTTTTCAGATTTTGACATTACCCGGACAGTCACTGAGGTTCTTTTCACATTTTGTTCGTTACGCGATAAGCGTTTAACTTATTATTGCCAACGTAATTTTTAGTAAAGTTTGAGTTTGTCAAACTTTCAAATACTTCAAATCAATGTCCTATTTATTAATTTAGCGCTTATATATACTCATGACGCGTGTCATATCAGTACAGTGCCAGCTCAGAATAGTCGGGTGTCACACAAGGTTCCCCCGCGACCGTGCACGATCCACAGCCAGCTGCGATCTGCACTTTGGTTGGTCAGTTTTTGGCTCTTGTTTCCCACCTAACTCAATTAAATTCATTGCTAACCATTAACCCTAATCCCCAACTATATTTAGACCCTTCCCCACACTCATTTTCACTTTCCAATCTCTCAAACACTCCCAAATACTCTTAAGAATCCTCTAAACTTTCTGATTTTTGGCAGAAAACATTCAAGACTCAAAGTGAGTTCTAGCTCATTTCCTCATCTATTTTCTCCTTGTTTCTTCTTCCATAACACTTGGATAACCTCTAGGAAGGTTTTCACAATATTACCATGGTAATCTAAGGTGAAACCTCACCACATTTGAGGTCCAAAGTGTGTTGTATTTTCTGTTTTGTTTAAAGTTCTTGTAACATCATTTTCTTTGCTAAAACTTGGTGGAATCTTGAATCCACCAAGCTCACAACTTAACCTATAGTTGTGGGTTTGTGTTGAGATTGATTCCCACCAAGTTATGAGTTCAAAACTCTTTTTTTCCAGTTTATACATATCACAATCCAAGTGATGAAAACAAGCATGATTCATCATCTTCCATATGATGAACTTGTGACTTGTGAAGTTTGAACCATGGGAGCTTGGGCTTTCCAATCTAGTTCCACTCCTTCACTTGTGAACTTTGTGTATAAACACTCAAGTGGCTTTGTAAGGACTCTCAAAGTTATCCTAAAAATACCCGTAACTACAAACCCGGACCCCTGAAACCCTAATCCATATTAAAAATCAAGAAAAACCAAAATATTGGGTCTCAGGCGAGCCGCGTAAGAGACAAGCCATGCCTTACGCGGGCCACGTCAACATTGGGTTTGATCGGATAAGCGTAACCGTGCCACATGTCGCCCATCTGGTACACCTACGTATGACTAATCAACCCTACTCGTAGACTGGGCGGCCACGCGGGCCGCGTAAAGTATGATGAGTGGTTTACGCGGGCCGCGACACGCCCTAATTTCAGCTATAAATAGATTTTTCAGGGGCTTTCATTCTGTGTCGATCAAAATTTCATATATTATTAGCGAGGCGCTGCTCCGATACCGGGTATTAACTCGATCGCTGCTACGATTTAACGTCCGATCGATTAAAACTATCTAACGGATGTTTAAGTGCTACCCACATTAGGGTTATGCTTTGTCATTCGTCGTGAATTCGATGGATGTTTAAGCATCGCACTTTGTCATTCATTGTGAGGGTTTAATCTCGTGAGTTATCGTAAATGTTGTATTAGTTACTGACCTAGTTCGGGTGCATGTTGTTTAAATTTAGGTTAACAATGCTAATCACCAGACTAGACTCTGCGTGTGTTAAATCTGAAATGTGAGTCATTCTCTTTTTATCAAAGTGCTTTATAAATTCTTAAATATTTTCAAAGTTATAATTACAGTGATTAAGTTTTTGTAATCACCAAATTACAGCCGGTATGTGGGGTTTTGTATACATTACTTGATAATCTTCACCATTGGACAACGGGGTAGCCAATGGGTGATATGACCATAGTCACAGAAACGAGTCGAGTGACAAATACTGTGGGTAGTTGGTTGATATCTGGAAACATTGTAATCTCTCGTAATACTGTAAATTATAACAAACGTGTCATTTTAATAAATAGAATGATTCACCAGTATTCCCCGCTGACAAAACCTTTTTCAAACATGTTTCAGGTGATCTGTTGTGATCTAGGAAAAGTGCTAAGAAGCACTACAAGCTTAAGGAAAGTGGCTTAATATAAAATAAAGAAACATGTTTTGTAAAATAAAGATTTCTCAATGAAATCATATGATTGTAAACTATCGGGGTTTATCCCGAATTGTGAAATAAAATAATCGGGAAAATTCAGCTTTAAAAAGATCCTGTTAAAATCTTCCGTTGTTAACTCAATTAAATAAATACCATGGGATTTTCTGTCCCGCGACTCTTGAAACGGGTCAAACCGGGTCGGGGGCTGTGACAGAAAAAGGTGGTATCAGAGCCACTAAGTTAAGCTAATTAAGTATTTAGAAATACTTAATTTTCCTGATTACCATTATGTGATTATGTGTTTTATTAACTGACTATTTGTTAGTTACAGTATGGGTAAACAAAAGCTTTCAAACATCTATCTTAAATTAGATAGTTTGCCAAAAGAGAAGGGAAGTTCATCTCAATCCTCAAGATACTCAGTAGATACTGAGGAGGGAATATTTGTTCGTAAAGCCCATTATGAGGAACCACTTTCTTCTAATAAAAGAAATTTGATTATTAGGAAAAGTCAGGAGAAAATAAAGAAGTCTCAATCAAAAGAAATGAAAGTTAATCAGGAAATCCAGAAACTAGACAGTAACCCACCATGGGAAGACAAGTTAGATGAAAAATGGGCAGATCTTTATATGCTAGACACTGTAGCAGTAAATACAAATCTTTAAAAATACCATGACCCACTCACTTACAAGCCAGAAACATTACCCAGTAAATAAATAAAGTTACAATAAAAACTAGTATGTTTAATTGTCATTTGTCTTTTGTATTAAATTAAAGTCACAAGGTATGCAATAATATTTGAAGTTTATCTGTGAAATTTGTTATAAACTTTTAACTTATTATTTTTACATATATGTTAAACAGCATGAATGAGTTATCTGGAGCCCTAGAGAATCTCAACCTCTACCCTGTAAACATAGAAGTTTCTAAAGAGTTTACTGGTTATTTTGCTGATGTGGAACAACCTATAGAATTTAACGCTCCACCTCTGGAGAAACCCAAGCCTAAGAAGAGGAGAAAATTGGTAGGATGGAGGCGTGTGCGTAGGAGGAAACCCGCCACTAGGAAGATTCCTAAAATAAACAATCCCTTAGAGAAAGGAAAGGGAATTGAAATGGGGGAAAGTTCTAGACAAATGGAATTAGAGATTGAGGAAGATTCTAGGCAGATAAAGATGGAAGTTGGAGAAAGCTCTAAGCAAAACCAGGAAATGACATTGCAGGAGGAGCTAGATTTTATATTAGCAAGTTGTGATACTATTAAGCCTGTCAATGAAAATGTTTTTACTTATCCTATTGAAACCCAAATTCCAATGAACTTGGAACCAGCAATCCCAGAACCTATAATCCACACCCAACCTCTAGGAATGGACGAGTGGTGGACTAATGATTGGCAGTTCCAAAACCTTCTCAACAATCCTTATACGTTTTTCCCTCAGTTCGACCCAGAGCCTATACCAAATCCACCTATGAGTAATGAAAATATGGCTGAACTCTGACATTTCGGTGAGGAGTTGATGGATGCTGGGAATAGGATCCGGGAGATAGGAGGACAAATCTCCTGGAAATATGATGAGAGGGAACATCGTTTTTAAAATGCTAGATGACAAGGGGAAAAGTGGGGGTTGTAAAATAGTGTTTGTATAATAATAATAATCATAATAAAAATCAGTATGTGTAAAATAAACAATAAAACGGTTGTAAGATAAAAGTGTGTACGGAAGCATCTTATAATATAAAGTTAAAAAAAAAATTAGAAATTGACAATTTTAGTTATATATATTTGTTTACGTGATCATATGCACTTGTCTGTTATAATTGGTTGTTTCTTATTTTATACTAATAAATTATATAAAATTTATCAGATGGCAAACATTGGTAATGAACCAGTAAATGAAGTAAATCAATCTGAGCAAAATCAGGAAGAGCAATTGTTAAATAGGCAAGATATCGAGGATATCATTGCTCAAGGGATAGCCAATGCTATTCCAGCAATAATTGTTGCTGCCCAGAAACCTGTTAAACCTCAACCACTCATTCCTAGTAAACGAACTCAGGAAGATAACTTCAGTAATAGTGTAAACGGAGGCGGTAATAATCACGATGATGATTTACGGCAGGCTCCGCTCCCTAAGAAAATGAAAGTTGCAACGCCTGGTTGCACTTACAAAGAATTTATTGCTTGTAAACCCAATGAATTTGCAGGCAATGAAGGAGCTACTGCGGCACTGCGTTGGTTAGAGAAAACTGACGCAGTAATTACCATAAGTAAATGTGCCGAGGAAGATCAGGTCATGTATGCGTCAAATCTTTTTAAAGAAGGGGCGTTAGAATGGTGGAACACAGTGTTACAAGCTAAAAGAAGGATTGTGGATTATGCTATGAACTGGGAAGAATTTAAGAGTCTTGTAGAAAGAAAATTATGTCCCGAGTATGAAAAAGATCAAATGGAAAATAAATTCCTAAACCATCGGATGATAGGTGTAGACTGTCGAGGATATACTTCGACATTCTTCGAATATGCTAGAGTGGTACCAACGCTGGCTTCGCCAGAACCGGTACTCATTTCTCGCTATATTTGGGGATTAATTAGCGAAATCCCTAATATCGTTAAAGCTGCGAGACCTTGCACTATTGACGATGCGGTAGAATTAGCTAACACTCTAACTGACGAATTGGTACGCACAAGAGATGAAAACAAGAAGAAGGAACTGGCTCAGAAAATTACCCAGGGATTTCGTGTGGGTAATAGTAGTAACTTCAAGAAAAGAGGAACAGGGCAATCCTCAACTCTACCGTTCTGCAGGAATTGCAGAAAGAAACATTATGGAAGATGCAATATAACCTGCAACTTTTGCAAAGCTGTAGGACATCGTGAAGAAAACTGCAGAAAGAAAACCAAAATCTGCTTTAACTGTGGAGAAACGGGGCATTTTAAAACAGAATGTCCTAAATTGGCCAAACCAGCAGACAACAAAACCAAGACGGCTGACGGAGCTATTAAGAAGAATGCCAGAGCATTCCAGCTAACCACTCAAGAAGCAGAGCTCATTCCAGATGTTATAGCTGGTACGTTCTTAGTTCACAACGTTTACGCAAAAGTATTATTTGACTCTGGTGTGAACCAAAGTTTTATAAATACTACATTCTGCCAAACTCTTAATTTACCCTTAACCAACCTTAGGCAAATTTTTACAGTCGAAACGGCGGATGGGAATTCAGCTAAAATAGATAAGGTTTTGCAAAATGTAGAAATATAACTTTTAAGTCATGAATTCTCTACGAACCTATTACCTATGAAATTAGCTGAATTCGATGTTGTGTTAGGAATGGATTGGTTAGTAGCCAACCATGCTCGAATCCTTTGTGAAAAAAACTCTATAGAGATTCAGGCAACCAATGGAGAAGTAATCATGATTACAGGAGATAAACCACGTAAACCCATGAAGTTCATATCAGTAATGAAAGTTGCTAGTTATGAACGAAAGCAAGGAATAGTATATATGATTACAGTAATCATTAATACTAAGGATAAAGAACTTAAGGAGATTCTTGTAGTCTCAGAATACCCCGATGTATTCCCAAAAGAGTTACCAAGATTACCACCAGACAGGGAAGTAGAATTTAGGATTCATCTAATTACCGGAACTACACCGATAGCCAAGGCACCTTATCGGTTAGCTCCTACAGAAATGTTAGAACTGAAAAAGCAGTTAGATGAATTACTAAGCAAAGGATTTATACAACCTAGTTTATCCCCTTGGGGAGCGCCAATGTTGTTCGTAAAGAAGAAGGATGGTTCGATGAGAATGTGTATTGATTATAGAGAATTGAATAAGGTTACAATTAAGAATCGATACCCATTACCTAGGATTGATGATCTATTTGATCAACTTCAAGGAGCTAGATACTTTTCTAAGATAGATTTGCGCTCCGGATATCATCAATTGAAGGTACAAGAAGAAGACATACCTAAAACTGCTTTCAGAACTAGGTATGGTCATTGTGAGTTTACAGTCATGCCCTTTGGATTAACGAATGCACCTGCAGCATTCATGGACATGATAAATAGAATCTGTAAACCATACTTGGATAAATTTGTAATTGTTTTTATCGACGATATACTTATTTATTCCAAAAATCAGGACGAACATTATCAGCACTTGCATGCACTTTTAACTTTGTTAAGAAAATAAAAGATTTATGCCAAATTCTCGAAGTGTGAATTTTGGCTGCAAGAAGTGCAATTCTTAGGTCACATGGTGAATCACTAAGGCATTCATGTAGATCCTGCTAAGATAGAAGCAATTACTAAATGGAAGGTTCCGCAATCCGCAATGGAAATTAGAAGTTTTATAGGTTTAGCTGGGTACTATAGACGATTTATTAAAGATTTTTCCAAAATAGCTGTACCATTAACTAAGCTAACCTGTAAAGCAGTTAAGTTTGAATGGGGGCCTAAACAAGAAGAAGCTTTTAGGATTTTAAAGCAAAAGTTAACCAATGCCCCAATCCTAGCTTTACCAGAAGGAACTGAAGATTTTGAAGTTTACTGTGATGCTTCAAAACTAGGATTAGGATGTGTGTTAATGCAACGCAAGAAAGTAATTGCGTATGCATCAAGGCAATTGAAAAAGCACGAAGAAAACTATACGACTCATGATTTAGAGTTAGGAGCCATAATTTTTGCCCTTAAAATTTGGAGACATTATCTGTATGGAAGTAAGTTTACTGTCTATACAGATCATTAAAGTTTAAGATATATATTTGGGCAAAAAGAGTTAAACATGAGACAAAGGAGATGGATGGAAATCCTAAGTGACTATGACTGTGATATCCAGTATCACGAAGGAAAGGAAAATGTAGTTGCAGATCCCTTAAGTCGTAAGTATCATGAGAAACAACGACGGGTTCGTGCTCTTAGATTAAATCTACAGTTAGACTTAATAGAGCAACTGAAGAATGTTCAAGAAACATCAATCAAGGATGATGCTGAAGGAATGAAGGGACGAATAAAAGAATTAGAGCAAGGAAATGATGGAATTTGGAGATTCCATAAGAAAAGGATTTAGGTATCTAAGCAAGGAGAATTAAGAAATAAGATTTTAGAGGAAGCCCATAAATCTAGGTATACCATGCACCCGGGAAATAATAAGATGTATCAAGATTTAAGAAATAATTTCTGGTGGATAGGAATGAAAAAGGACATAGCTAGATATGTTTCTAAGTGTCTTACTTGTTCACAAGTTAAGGCAGAACACCAGAAACCTTCAGGTCTACTTCAACAACTAGAAATGTCTGTATGGAAATGGGAACTTATAACAATGGACTTTGTTACTAAGTTACCCAAAACCAGAAAGGGTAATGATGTGATTTGGGTAATTGTGGATCGATTAACCAAGTCAGCTCATTTTCTACCCATGAAGGAAACCTTTAGCATGGAAATGTTAGCCAAATTGTATGTAGATGAAGTAGTATCCTTACATGGAGTTCCACTCTCCATTGTATCAGATCGAGATAGTCGTTTTACTTCCCATTTCTGGACTAGTTTCCAGGAAGCAATGGGAACTCTACTAAATTTGAGTACTGCGTATCATCCACAAACAGATGGGCAAAGTGAAAGGACGATACAAACTCTAGAAGACATGCTCCGAGCATGTGTAATAGATTTTGGTGGAAATTGGGACGACCACTTACCTTTAATTGAATTCTCCTATAACAATAGTTATCATTCAAGTATCGAAACTGCCCCATTCGAAGCACTATACGGACGTAAGTGCAGAACTCCGGTATGTTGGGCAGAAATAGGAGAGAGTCAATTATCAGGTCCTGAGATAGTATAAGAAACTACCGACAAGATTACTCAAATCAAGGAAAGATTAAAGACGGCTCGAGATCATCAGAAGAGTTATGCAGACAATAGACGGAAGCCATTGGAATTTCAAGAGGGAGATAAAGTACTCTTAAAAGTTTCTCCTTGGAAAGGAGTTCTTAGATTCGGTAAGAAAGGAAAGTTAAGTCCAAGGTACGTAGGACCATTCCCAATGATCCAACGTATAGGACCAGTTGCTTATCGTTTACAACTACCAGAAGAATTGGCCGGAGTACATGACGTGTTTCATGTATCCAACCTCAAGAAATGTCTATCAGACGAATCTTTGGTGGTACCTCTCCAAGATATAGAGGTAAAGGAAAACTTAAAATTTATTGAGAAACCTCTTCAGATAGAAGATATAAAGATCAAATTTCTCAAGTACAAACGGTTAGTACTTGTCAAGGTCAAATGGGATTCAAAGAGAGGACCCGAATACACTTGGGAGCTGGAATCAGAGATGAAGCGAAAGTATCCTCACTTATTCCAATGAATCTCAAGGACGAGATTTTAAATAAGGTGGGGAGGATGTAAGGACTCTCAAAATTATCCTAAAAATACCCGTAACTACAAACCCGGACCCCTGAAACCCTAAACCATATTAAAAATCAAGAAAAACCAAAATACTGGGTCTCAGGCGGGCCGCGTAAGAGACAAGCCATGTCTTACGCGGGCCGCGTCAACATTGGGTTTGACCGGATAAGCGTAACCGTGCCACATGTCGCCCATCTGGTACACCTACGTATGACCAATCAACCTTACTCGTAGACTGGGCGGCCACGCGGGCCGCGTAAAGTATGATGGGTGGTTTACGCGGGCCGCGACAGGCCCTAATTGCAGCTATAAATAGATTGTCTCAGGGGTTTTCATTCTGTGTTGATCAAAATTCTCAAAAACGAAATATTACTACTCTGAAGTCGAAATTTCATATATTATTAGCGAGGCGCTGCTCCGATACCGGGTATTAACTCGATCGCTGCTACGATTTAATGTCCGATCGATTAAAACTATCCAACGGATGTTTCAGTGCTACCCACATTAGGGTTATGCTTTGTCATTCGTCGTGAATTCGATGGATGTTTAAGCATCGCACTTTGTCATTCATTGTGAGGGTTTAATCTCGTGAGTTATCGTAAATACTGTATTAGTTACTAACCTAGTTCGTGTGCATGTTGTTTAAATTTAGGTTAACAAGGCTAATCACTAGACTAGACTCTGCCTGTGTTAAATCTGAAATGTGAGTCATTCTCTTTTTATCAAAGTGCTTTATAAATTCTTAAATATTTTCAAAGTTATAATTACAGTGATTAAGTTTTTGTAATCACCAAATTACAGCCGGTATGTGGGGTTTTGTATACATTACTTGATAATCTTCACCATTGGACAACGGGGTAGCCAATGGGTGATATGACCATAGTCACAGAAACGAGTCGAGTGACAAATACTGTGGGTAGTTGGTTGATATCTGGAAACATTGTAATCTCTCTTAATACTGTAAATTATAACAAACGTGTCATTTTAATAAATAGAATGATTCACCAGTATTTCCCGCTGACAAAACCTTTTTCAAACATGTTTCAGGTGATCTGTTGTGATCTAGGAAAAGTGCTAAGGAGCACTACAAGCTTAAGGAAAGTGGCTTAATATAAAATAAAGAAACATGTTTTGTAAAATAAAGATTTCTCAATGAAATCATATGATTGTAAACTATCGGGGTTTATCCCGAATTGTGAAATAAAATAATCGGGAAATTCAGCTTTAAAAAGATCCTGTTAAAATCTTCCGCTGTTAACTCAATTAAATAAATACCACGGGATTTTCTGTCCCGCGGCACTTGAAACGGGTCAAATCGGGTCGGGGGCCGTGACAGGCTTCCTAGTATCAAAGTAACATAACCCCGTCTAGCATCCGACACTTAGGATTACCTTTCCATGTCCTGTTGGCTTACTCGGGTTAAAGACTTACTTGGCCACTTGTGAATGTATTAGTTAGTTTATTTCTTGTTATTCATGACCCTCCGAATCATCCTCGTGATGGTTTGTGTAGTGGTGAATCATACAATGAGGTTAAAACCTACATGTTTGACTTACATGATAATCTATTATATCTATGATGGACTTAACTTAACTTAGGTTAATATTATAACTATATATATATATATATATACACACAAGAACGTGGCTAAATTTATGATGATAATCGGACCATGATTATTCATCATAAACATAGGCTACTTTATCTACAATCTAAGTCTCTCGTTAACGATTCTAATGGGCAAACTAGGACCCATGAAACCATATACAACATAGTGTCAAAAACGAGTACTTAGAGCTATATAATACTTTATTGTAAATACATACTTTTTGTACTTTAAATTCCAAATCCGAATCTTCCATCTTAAATCCGTTAACTCACACACCTTCGTTTACCCTTGTAGGGTGACCTCGGTGTTCCATCCTCCAACTTACAACTCTCCACAGGATTCAAAGGAAAGCTTTGCAAAACCGTGAGTACACTCGAACACCCCTTTTACGTTTTACACATTTTGGGTGCAATATGTTTAACTTAATTAAATCGTAAACACTTATACTTTATGCATAAACAATCCAATACATGCATGCATACGTTATACTTGATTCGTTAATCTAGGTTTGTTCATTTTGTGATTAAACTTTTCATTAACTTTGTACGAGCCTACCCTTAACATGTATAGTGTTATAGGAGTAACGCACCGCCCGTGAATGTGAGGTCATGTTAAGTCCTTAAACATTTGCGTTAAACCTTGGTTTGACTTGATTATTCACATGCTAGATTTATGTTAATCTTGATAACATAGTTTGGCATGTGGATATGTTTAAACATTTTATCATATGCTATGTATTTAAAACTTGTGTACTCGCCAATGCTTTTTGTGTTGAACAATACTTTTAAACATGTTGCAGGTTGATGATGATGATGATTATGATGAAATCTGGTAGGGACTAGGGATGAGCAAATGATACCCAGTACCGGTACCGAATTTACCGAAACGGGAACATTTTCGGTACCGATTCGGTACCAACTTTTGACATTTTTGGTACCGGTCCGGTACGGTACCGGTTTTTACCCTCAAATACCGGTACCGTACCGGTACCGAACCGGGTATATTTGGTACCGATACCTACTATTGGGGATTTTCGGTATCGGTACTTTCGGTTCCGGTACCGGTCGGTTCCGAGCTCATCCCTAGTAGGGACGACCTTCGAAACTCATAACGAATTACTAGATTTGTTATCTTATTTTGATTAAACTTGTTGTATTTTAAATTTCCAAATGTTGTACTTTGAATTTCCATGTTGTACTTGACAATTTATGCTATGAAATGAAATCGGTTTTGAATTAATTAATGTCACAAGTAGTGTTATGTGTGATGAGCAATCTATTTTATCTCACTCTGATGTTTCCGCCATCGATTGGGGTGTGAGAGAGATGGTGTTGGAACTTTGACTGGATTAGGTCTTGGCGATGAGTTAGGGTTTTTTTTTTGTTCGACTTTGTGGTGGTGGAGGTTTAATTAGTTCCAGATCTCGCAGTTTTATCTCCAAAAGGGCATGTCTTAAACCATTGACAGGTGGCGGCGATGGTTGTGGTCTAGGGTTCCGGCAATTGTTTTACTCTCAAGACTGGACGTTGCTCTGGTAGATCCGCCACCTGCAATTTTATCTCCATTGCTGCTCTGGTAGACAATTTGGTAGGGTGATGGTGACTGGTTGTAGAGAGAGAGGGGAGGGAGAGACGGAGTGAAAGAGTGAAATAGGGGTTTTTTTCATATACATAGATATATATTAATAGATGTATTTTAGAAATCAATTTAAATACATATATATGTAGAATTGCCATAATACGCTTGCCTTTAACAAACATTTTAGATAGAGTTAGCGGCGATGAGTGAAATGAAGAAAAGTTAAATAGATCAGGGAGTAAAATGGCTATTTTTAAAGGATTGGGGGAAAACCGGTAAAACGACCAAGCCACAGGGAGCAAAACGGAAGTTTACTCTTTAGAGAATTCGAGTAGTCACCAACTTGGAAAAGGGACCAAGAAGATTAATCTTCTCTACTCTAACCGGCATGTGATAAAGGCTCAATCTTCAGCTAGTCGTCAACTAAGAAAATAACTTCATCACTAACACACTTGATTAAAACACAAACATACGAGATAAAAGTTCAACCAAACATGAGGTTATAACTGCATCATGTTTTATACATCTCGATACCGGTAAGATCAACCCTAACTAGTCTTAAAGAATGTAAACATGAACTTGTTTCGATGTCGTACCACGAGCTTTTAGAAATTTACAAAGAAAATAAGATGTATTGAAATTTTTACTCCCTTTTTTTCTTAGTAAACTATCAAAGTCCAAGCCTCTTCTCATTCGTTTCACCTCAAATATATGATAAAAGTCCCAAATTATCCCAAAACTCTAGTAAGACACAAATCTGAACACCAAGAATCTAGTAAACAACCATGGTCCATCATTACCGTACAAAATTTACAAAATTTTCTATCACCGTATTTTTCCTACGCACTCGTCTCATCCCCACAAACAAAATATGCCATGTTTTCTTTATCCTCACATATTCCGGACAACGCTAATAACCCAGAACCATCCATAAATACGAAAATCCAACAATCGTTCGGAACTACTGATCTTAAGAATACTAGCTTCTTAAATATAAACACTTCCTGAAATTTTTAAATAAAATTCGGAACACTATGCTGAATAGTTTGGAACTAATGATCTTTAGAACTAACAAATAATCATGAAATACTTCCGAATTATTAATATATCCGAACTACTTATACTTTCTTAACTATCCCTTCCGAAATACTAAACTTTAGAAGTATAATACTTAAACTCGGAACCTCTTGTTCCTTTACAAACCTCAAAACTAATAAACTTCTGACTAATCTGAGCTCAAACCTCAGAACACAGATTCCTCTGAACAAACTTGAAAACTCGGACACTTGAAAAACTTGGACATAACTTCTAAGAAATCTTAATGTCACACCCCAACCGATGGCGGAAACATCGTGGCGCGGGACTGAGCGAAACAGATTGTCCAGGAGAATCCATAACAACTATTATATTACCAAATATTTAGCGTTCACGTCCCATACCATACCATAAACATATAAGATAAAAACAGTTACTACATATATTGTTCTAAAAACAAACATTGTTCCGACAACTCAGATTTTATTAGATGTGTTTCTAGACTCCATCCTATCTTGATTCCAGCGAGTAGAGCAAACATCCTAAACACCTGTCACATATGTTAAAATAGAGCTCAATACACATAGTGTAAAGGTGAGCATACAAGTTTGATAGTATAATAGTAGCGAAAGCGAGTTTACACATAACCAACATGTAACATGTATAATGTGAAGCAAGTAGGTTATTGACAATGAAATATGCATAGATGTGACTGCGAGTTGTAGAATGCGCAACACATATAACCACTGTGACACGTGAAGAAAAGCCCTTAAAACCCTTGTCCACGACAGGTGTTGAGTCCAAACTATAGTACTATCGTTGCTAAGGTGTCAGGCAACAATCACTGTGTAAACATAACATACAAACATTCATCGAGTAACACTTATAACATGCAGTATCAGTTAGTGTATAAAAGTGGTTATTTGAATATAGATAACGTATGTAACACCCAAAAGTGCTTAAAGCAAAAAGGGATCCAGTATACTCATAGATAGCATTTAATAAATAAACATCGTCTTAGATTGAAGGGAGCGCTGGAGAGTTAGCTTGATTACAGAACGATTGCATAAGCGAAGAACAGTGCGTAAAACGGTGCGAGGGACTGAGTGTCGAAGGGTCATCCAGTTGGATGGAAATCTGGACGGATGGTCATCCGGTCGGATGGCCATTCGATCGGTTTGCCATTCGTTTGGGATGGATGTGTTTGTGTATGATGTGACTTTGAAGTTTTCGTTGTAGCATTTTGAAAACAGAGAAGTATCTCTACCTTTCAGGTCGTCCGGTCAACGGTCGTTCGATCAGATGGCACTCCGTCCAGTGAGACATTTCTCAGAGAACAAGTTCACAGCAGAATGGTCATCCGATCGGATGGCCATCCGATCGGATGGCCATTCGCTGGTTTTGGTGATGTTTTGAAAATGTTGTAAAAAGTTTAAGTGTTGAATGAGGTCAAGTCTTGAAGTTCATAAGAACCCCATGATGACATCATCCTAGAACACCTTAAATCAGCCGATTTGATGGTTAAAAGTGAAGATTTGATGGTGAAAAAGATGAAGAAGTGTGTTAAGATCAAAGATGTACAAGATTTGGGTTGAAAACTTACAAGAGTCGCGAGAAATCGAGAGAAAAGAGGGCTGGAACGTGTTGGTCGGACGAGAGAGCTGTCACATCATGAACAGTGATATGATAGGGCTATTTATAGAATGCCAAAAGAGGGAAGGTGGTGCAGGTGTGCGAACGAGTGGCGGTTCGATCAGATGGCCATCCGATCGGATGGTCATCTAGACGGATGACCATTCGATCGAATGGTCATTCGATCGGATGGGTGGTGGGAGTTGGTTTTCGTTGTTTCGTTTCGTGCGTTGAGTGTTGCGATGCATTGCGAGTAAGCAATGCGATAGTATTACCCATTAATTACACAAATAATCTAACTATTAAATAGCACAAAAGTAATCCCCAAATCTCGAGTTTGCAATGATATTGCGTTGTGATAGAGTTGCGATTGTGTTTGCGATTAATCACCTCAACATAAACATAACATGCACAAGTAACACATAATAGCACACACACGTAAAACAATATCCATAACCCGCAATTTGAGTTGCGATGCGATTAGCGATAAGACGATTAGCGATTAAACCGCGATTTGTTAACATGTACTCCACATAATACAACTAAAGCAACTTAAATTAGAGTATCGATTACGAGTCGAGAAGTACAATCAATAATTAATCAAGGAGTGACAGATCGCAATTAGTAATTAGCAATCTTTTATTCCCTTGACTTTGACTTTGACTTGTACTTTGACTTTCAAAAGTCGGGTTGTTACAGTCTCCCCTACTTTAGGAAATTTCGTCCTGAAATTTAAGAAGAATGCGTAAAAAACAGTTGCGGGTACTTCGCCTTCATGTCACTTCCGAGTTCCCAGGTGAACTCGGCACCGCGTTTGCCTTCCCAGCGAACCTTCACAATGGGAATGCGTGAGCGTCGGAGTACCTTGGTTTCTCAGCCCATGATCTCGACAGGCTTTTCCACGAAGTGTAATGTTTCGTCCACTTGTAGATCCTCAGGAGGGACATGTATATCCTGGTCGGCTAGACACTTTTTGAGGTTCGAAACGTGGAAAGTCGGGTGGACGTTACTAAGTTCCTCCGGTAGTTCGAGTCTGTAGGCCACCTTGCCAATTCTTTCCAGAATTTTAAAGGGTCCCACATATCGAGGCGTGAGATTTCCTTTCTTGTCGAATCCGATCACCCCTTTCCAAGGTGCAACCTTTAGGAGTACGTGATCGCCAACGTCAAATTCAATGGGTTGCAGCGTCTATCGGCGTAACTTTTCTGACGACTCCGAGCTTTCAGCAGATTGTCTCGAATTTGGAGGATTTTTTCAGTCGTTTCTTGCAGTAACTCAGGGCCGGTAATTTGCGCATCTCTGATCTCGTGCCATACAAGAGGCGATCGAGATTTTCTTCCATATAATGCCTCAAATGGTGCCATTTTGATGCTAGAGTGATAATTGTTATTGTACGAGAATTCGACTAAAGGCAAATGCGAATCCCAATTACCACCGAAATCTATAACACACGAGCGAAGCATGTCTTCGAGGGTACGAATCATGCGTTCAGTATGACCGTCGGTCTGGGGATGGAATGCAGTACTAAGATTGAGAGTAGTACCGAGAGCAGATTGAAACGTTTCCCAAAGAAGCGAGGTGAATCGACCATCGCGGTCAGAGATAATATCACGACGTGTCCCGTGTCGACATATAACTTCGTCGGTATAGATCCGAGCTAATCGTTCTACCTTATAGTCTTCCCATATTGGTAGAAAGTGAGTGGATTTGGTAAGACGGTCAACGATAACCCAGATTCTGTCGTGACCTGATGGCGTGCGCTGAAGTTTCGTAATGAAATCCATAGCTATACTCTCCCATTTCCACATCGGGATCTCGGGTTGCACGAGTAATCCAGAGGGGCATTGATGCTCAGCCTTGACCTTCGAATAAGTCAGGTATTTCGAAACATAGATAGCGATATCCTTTTTCATGCCCGGCCACCAGTACTTGTAGCGCATGTCCTGGTACATTTTATCGGCACCGGGATGAATAGAATACCGCGACTTGTGGGCTTTGTCTAGCAGAATTTGTCGCAAATTGGTACACTTGGGAATCCAAATTCGGTCTAGATAATGGAATATACCGTTCAATTTATTCACCAGTTGTTCGCCGTTATTGATAATTCCTTCCTTCTTCAAAGTGCGTTCGGTAAAACAAGCATGTTGAGCGTCACGGATAAGAGCTTCAAGATTGTGTGTGGCTTGAATATTACGAACGTTATGCAAATAGCTTTGTCGACTGAGAGCATCGGCAACGATGTTTGCTTTGCCTGGATGGTAACGAATCTCACAGTCGTAATCGTTGAGGAGTTCAACCCATCGGCGTTGGCGCATATTCAGCTCTTTCTGGTTAAAGATGTGTTGTAGGCTCTTGTGGTCGGTGAAGACCGTACACTTAGTGCCGTAAAGGTAGTGTCGCCAAATCTTCAACGCAAAAACAACTGCACCAAGCTCGAGATCGTGGGTGGTATAGTTCTTCTCGTGGATCTTGAACTGTCGAGAGGCGTACGCGATAACCTTGTCCCATTGCATGAGAACACAACCGAGACCGAGGTTAGAGGCATCGCAGTAGACTACGAAATCGTCGTTTCCGTCGGGTAGCGAGAGCACGGGAGCGTTGCAAAGCATAAGTTTTAGCGTTTTAAAGGCCTCCTCTTGTTCAGTTCCCCAAACAAAATGTTTGTCCTTGTGCGTAAGCGAGGTAAGCGGTACAGCGATCTTCGAGAAATCAGCGATGAATCAGCGATAGTAACCCGCCAATCCGAGAACAGAACGAACTTCGGACGGGTTCTTTGGTGTAACCCAACTCTTGACAGCTTCGATCTTCGCGGGATCGACATGAATTCCTTGACTATTGACGATGTACCCGAGGAATTGAACCTCCTCAAGCCAGAATTCACACTTGGAGAATTTGGCATAGAGACGGTTTCCCTGGAGTAACTCAAGAACCAAACGTAGATATTGCGCATGTTCGGTTTTTAACTTGGAATAGATCAGGATATCATCGATGAACATGATAACGAAGCAGTCGAGAAAGGGTTTACACACGCGATTCGTTAGATCCATAAAGACTGCGGGGGTGTTGGTTAAACCAAAGGGCATAACCATAAACTCGTAGTGACCGTATCGGGTTCGAAAAGCGATTTTGGGTATATCTTCCTCCTGAATTCATAATTGGTGATAGCCTGAGCGTAGATCGATCTTCGAGAAACATGTAGCACCTTGTAGTTGATCAAACAAATTATTCATTCTAGGCTAGGGATAGCGATTCTTGATAGTAAGCTTATTCAATTCCCTGTAGTCGATGCACATCCAGAACGATCCGTCCTTCTTTTTGACGAAAAGGATAGGCGCGCCCCAAGGGGAGGTGCTAGGGTGAATAAAGCCTTTATCAAGCAGTTCCTGGAGCTGACTCGAGAGTTCGCGCATTTCAGAAGGAGCGAGACGATAAGGTGCTCTAGCAACAGGGTTTGCTCCAGCAATGAGGTCGATTCGAAAATCGATATCACGAGTGGGCGGTAAACCAGGTAGATCGTCGGGGAAAACACGAGGAAAATCACGAACCACAGGCACCTTGTCTATTGCCTTAACTTCCTTTTCCTCCGCTACTACGATGTGTGCCAAGAAAGCTTGGTATTCCTTGCGGAGATACTTACTAGCTTGGACACACGACATGAGTTGTAACTTCTTCGAAACGACTTCGCCATAAACACACAATTGATCATCGTTCGAGAGAGAGAAACGAATCATTTTATCAAAGCAAACAATTTCAGCATGATTCTCCCGAAGGAAATCCATTCCTACTATGATATCAAAGCTACCGAGTTGCATCGGGATGAGATTGATTGGGAAAACGTGACCATTGAGATCAAGAGTACAGTCACGCAGAACGGAAGTAACAGTGACGGTTCTTCCAGTGGCAACTTCTACATCGAATGTTGATGGGAGATTAATGCATTTACGGTTTAGGAGCCTTTCGAAATTCGAACGATAAAAAACGATTATTGGCTCCAGTGTTAAATAAACACGAAGCATATATACCATTCACGAGAAACGTACCATTAACCACTTTTTGTCTGCCTGAGCCTGACGGGCGTTGATATTGAAGACTCGCCCGCGGGCTGCTTGCTGAGCTGGCTGCTGCTGTGGCTCTTGCTTCACCACTCTGTTTGGGCAGACATTTGTGAAGTGGTTGGGATCACCACACGCAAAGCAGGCTCTTGCGCGAGCAGGAGTGTAACGCCCTGCGTTTTCATACTTTCCATATTTAGAAACCATTGCTTGAAACTCTATTTTTTTAGAAATCTTGCGTTCTTGTGATTGTTCTTTCTTTATAACCATTGTAAAATCCGAGGCTTGGATTATAAATAAAACTCGTATTTTGTTAATTACATGTTTTACATACTTTATAAATGCTCATACATTCAATTTCGTGAAACAATTGACACTTACTCGTAATTCTTGGAAACTATGTGCTAAATTTGTAAAAATGTGAAACTTGTGCATAGAACGTATTACAAAGGTATCCGATAATTAAATACGACCTTCATATGCTTAATTATACTTTGATTATGTTCCTCATACTTTATTTGGCCTTAAACTATGCTAAAATGGCGAAACTAGTCCTTAAAACACCCTAAATGCCCTAAATAACAAACTAGAGGGGCCTAAGTGTAATAAATTGAAATTTCAGGCCACACCTCCATACCAGCCGCGTAAACTTATGTATATGTTTACGCTGACCACCTGGACATCCCCAGATCAGAAAAATCATTCAGCTCGCGACCAGGTTCATTTTTAGCGGGATTTCCATGTTTAAACCTAGTTTTAGCATTAATTATCCCCCCCAAAAAAAACCCTAAACATTTCCCTATAAATACCCAAGGCCTCCCAAGTCTTTTACACTTTAGAAATACCCTCCCAACTCTCTCTCAATCACTCAAAAACGTTGCTGCAAATCAGAGTTTGGACATATTCATCGAGCTTTACGAAAATGGGCATAACTTCTTCATTTCTTGGTCTTTTTCATTGATTCTTCTTCCTGCTTGCTTGGGACAACCTTAGGTATGTTTCCAACAGGCTGTCCATGGAAAACCAAGGTTGGAACATCACCAAATAAGGCTCCAAACATTCTGTTTTTATTAAACTTTGTATATACTTGCTTAAAACTTGAGTTATCTCATACATTCCTATGTCCTCATGCCACTAATCGAGACTATGATTAAGTGTGCTTAAAAACAAGGTTGTAACATACAAATTCAGAGGTTTTAATCCTCTAAACTTTCTGTTTTAAAAGGGTTTTAACCCACAAGTAATGAACAAGCCTAATGCTTGATGGTTGTGTGATTATAGGACTAGCTTAGGCTATCCTAATTGTAAATCCACACATTACTTGATGTTTTCCTTAGATTAGTTGTATTTATTCATTCTTTATTGTATGTTCATGACCCTCCTTGGTTGTTTTTACATCAAGTGTAGTGGTGAACACTTAGAGGTACCTAAATGGAAGCTTGTTCTTCCTACCTCCTACATGATTTCCATGATATTTAGAGGTACCTAAATGAAGATCTTAATCTTCTACCTCATGCTTGAAATATTGGACATAATAATATGTATAAAATATATGTAATATATAAGCACATAATCCAAATAATCGAATCTTAGATGATGAATTAGTGTTCATATGTCCAAGTACTAGATTATATCATCCTATAGTATGATAACTTGTTACGATTCTAATGGAACCTTGTTCCATGAAACCATATAAACTCCTTGGAGTACATAGTGTCAAGAACAAGTACCATATTGATGCGTGTGAAGTGTTATATATATTAGGTGTATATTTTAAGCCCCTTTAACACTTTTTTAGCCAAGTTTTAAATTTATAAAACACGATATTTACTAACACTAAACACACATATGGGCAAGTTCACCCATCGTGAGCGTAGTATAGTGTTGGTAAGATACCGAGGTCGTCCAAGGACACAAGAGCTTTTAGTACCGGTTTATCCTCAACGTCTAATCAAATCAAAAAGTTAGAAAAATGTTTTAAACTAAGAAAAATAAAAACTAACTAAAATGCTGAAAAATAAAAATAAAAGAAAAATAGATAGACAAGATAAATCACTTGGTTTCGACTCGTGTATAGTGTAACCTTTGATTATTTCCGCACTTTTGCACTTATTTAAGAGATTATCTTAGTTATTGTAGTAGGCCCCTCTTTTGAAGGTGACGTTACCCTCAACCCAGTAGTTTGAGTCAGCAAGGATACAATCCTAAAGGGTCGGATTATTGAAAGATAATTAATTAAGTTGTTAATGCAAATTATGGTAGGCCCCTCTTTTGGAGGTAACGTTACCCTCGACTAAGTAGTCTGAGTCAGCAGGGATACAGCCCTAAATAGCCGGATTATAGTATTAATAGTAGTTAACTTATGAGGGGATGAAAGTGTTTGGACCCCCGCCATCCAATACCGTTAAGTATTGAAGGAGGTCCTACTAAATTTGACCCAGGTCCATTGCAGGACCTCTAAACGTTGAACAATGGCAAGACTCTTACCAAACCGTTCCCTTAACCCCCGACCAGGTAGCCAACATACCTCCATATAGACCGTGGAGATATGAATGGTGAAAATCTTTTATTTTATATAGACAGTAAAATAATGCCAAGACACCACGGACAAACGATAAGGAAGAATCACCTTCAACATAAGAAACTAGTTATTAAAGTCATTAATACAAAACCTGTAGGATCGGATTGCGACCTAAACGAGTCGTTCGGAAGAGTTCTAGTCCGTTTCAGAGGCGGAAACTAAGAAACGAACGTGTAAACAGCTTGATATTCACTTTAATCTCTTATATATTGATATTGACAACCTTTACAATCGAAAGAGAAACCGGCAGCACCTCGGTATCACTTGGCAAAAACTGTTCGAACTATTCGAACTGTTACAAATGACAATACACTAGCCCTATTTATAAGCTACATGATTTCGCTTGAAGGCTTCAAGCGAAACCCTTCAAGCGAACCTAACATGTTGAAGCGAAATGTTACAATTTACTTTTGTCTTGAAGCGAATCTTTCACAAATAACAATCTGATTTGAATTTCCTTTGTCTTTTGTGATGATGCAACATGTGATGTCACTTGTGTGATGTCATCATCCTAGATGATGACATCATGCTTGATAATATTCGCACCGAACCCGCACCGAACCTGAGACTCGATACAAGACGAAGACAACAGATGTGTGCACCAACAGACTCCCCCTCAGATGTTGACGAGTCTTAAGTGTCGAGTCTTCTCAATCTTCAGTCTTTATCAGCCTTTGAGCTTTCTTCAGGATCTCTACCTGGCTCTATTCTATCTCCAATTCTCTCTCTCTCTAACAGACTCCCCCTCAAAACATGCTGGGATCGTAGTCTGGCTTTTACAGTATTTCAGAATCCTCAGGTATCGGAACCTGGCACTCTATCTGCTATCCTGCACATCCTCTACCCAAAAATAAGATTCACAAGAATAAAATATTTAACAATTTATCAAATTTCATGCACCAACACTAACTCTACTCCAATCAATATACAATCAAACATTAACAATGATCATTTAACGAATTTTTTATCTCTAAAAAAAACTTTTCAATCAAATTCTCCCAAACCTGTTCGTCATGTTCAGCACTCGGAATTTTGAAAATCAACTCTTCAACATCAGTTGTCTAAAATCTTTTTGAATTTTTTCAAAATTTATGCTAAAACACACCGAAAATCTTTTTGGATTTTGAAATAACAGAAATAAAATGCAGAAAGGAACTATTTACAAACAATATTTTTGTGAGTTTGTGCAAGAGGATCATATCAGTTTTTGAGACAAATCACCAACACCGTTAAGCTTTAAACATTTTAAGTTCTAAACAATTCACCTAGATTGTGTAGGAATCCAAGCTAGCATGCAACCGAGAATTTATACGAGAACAAGCACAAACACAAACACACAAGATTCACCGATTAACACCACATGTATTAATACGAATGAAGGGTCCGGTTACAAGCTCAATGTTTACAGAAGTGTTCTATAAACTCTCAAAGTGTGTGTGTTCTCCTGTCTCTCTCTGCCTTATCTCTCGTGTCTGTCTATGTCTTCCTCTCTATTGAAGAGAACACAACACACGGGTATTTATACCCGACACAGCGTGTCTGGTCGAAGGATCAGACAGACTGATCGAAAGATCATCTGTCGACCAGAAACAGCTCGAATGATCCATATGTACCTCGAAGGATGATATCCTTCGAGGTCCATCTATCGAAATCTATCTTTCGAGCTCATCATCGAAGGATATAAACTATCCTTCGATGATCTATCCTTCGACACACACAACTAACAACCAATGTGCTAACTGTTTGGCCAAGTCAAACCAGGAGGATGGTTAACTTGGTCAAACTTACATCGAACGCACATTGTAACAAACTAAGACGTAACCCAGACTAATATAAGACATCGTTTTGTATCATGACGAAATACAGACAAAGTACAGACACAAGTGCACCAACAAACTCCCCCTTGGCTGTAGCTTTGTCTCGATCTTCGTGTCTTCAAGTCTTCAAGGCCGAGTCGAACCGAGCCGAGTCGCGTCCACACAAAGTGCATCAACAAACTCCCCCTTGGACGCTACTCGTGATGGTTCGTCTTCTATGTCTTTCATGTCGGAGGATCTTCAAAGTCTTCACGCGTCGAAAGTAGAAAGTGTATCAACAAACTCCCCGTTTCATGTAGAAAGTGTGTTGACAAACTCCCCCTTAGATTGAACTCTCCATTGAGTCATGCTCGTGAATCTTTTGACTTGTCAATTCTTCAGATCCTTGTGGTGTTGGTGAAGGGACAGCGGCAACTCGATCATTTTATCCTTTGAGTGCCTCCACTTCGTGTCTTCATTCCAAAGCTTTTTCATCGAACATCTTCTCCTCGCCTTTAGCATCTGCACATGCAAGAAAGCTAAACGCATAATGAGAACAACCGCTTGGAATATAGTTAACATTTAAACTAACGACACATATGAGATCAAATCTCAATCAAACACCAACCGACAGCAGTTTGAAAGTTTAGAAAAGTATTCATTTTAATCCTTTAACTTTCAAAACTCGTTAACTTCGACTGTTTATGAAGATGCAATTGTTTTCCAGCTTACGATCAGGATTTTGGGTAGGATAGACTCGAGTTCCAACATCGGTCGATCAAAAATAAACTAGAAGAAAAATCTTTTTGGATTTTATAAAGTTTAAATTAAAACACACCTAAAATCTTTTTGGAATTTTCATTTTTCAAATGTAAAGATGGAAAGCAATAAATAAATATATACCAAGATACATAAACAGGAAACATTAAATAAATATTTACAGACATTCTTTTTGCGAGTTTCGAGGGTAAGAGAATCATATCAGTGTACGGTCATGCCAAAACGCTCTTGTTGTTCTTTTAGTTAACATTAAGATAAGCATCCTATAACAATTATCGGTATTGTTGTCCACTTAAGCTCAGCTTATCATTTGTAATCATGGCGAGGGGATACGTTAAGGTATAATTTATACTTACCGACCGGTGTTCATCCACATCACGACACATTCCCGTATCAAGGTATGCACGAGAGTTCATCTTACCGGTGAGTATACCGATTATCATCTGTTTGACCGTATATGATGTGAGATTCTCACTTATTTGATTTGAAAACAAGGCCTATGTGATATAATCACTTATTGATGAGGAACTTGATTTTCGATGCATGAGGGCACAGGAGCAAGTCCGTGAACAGGTCAGTACTTTCGTACAGCAGAGAGACGAACTTGACTCCCGGATGAATGTGATATATTATCACTTATTTGTTTGGACATGTGATTGTTGATCACTTATTGAGGTCGTATGCAGTATGTACACGTATGTATAGTATCATGGAAGATCTAGACTTGCGTCCCCGTTATTTTTCGGTAAAAGATACAACCATGATACCCAGATGATAAGCAGCATAAAGACCGAATATCTCAGAACCTCGGCAATCTCTCAAACGAAATTTCAGTACTAAGACCATATGCCAATGAATGGTTCCCACCCAGTCTTCAGTCAATTTAAGTTTATATCACCCTGCACACTTTAAAATGATTGTGAGCCTACCGATACATCTTATATAGAGCTGCTTATCGTTTTTCATTTAAGGTTTAAAGAGGTTTAGACAGACCACTGATGTACTATCATTTTCTCTTTTTCTCGCCAGGAAACTCATTTTTGCTTTTCTATTGTTTTTGTGTTTTTTTTTTTTTGAAATTTTTCGATGTTTTTGGATTTTCAGATTTTGGATTACTCCCCCGAAAATCAACAAACTAAAATAAATTTAAAACACACAGGAATTTACAAAAATGATTTTCCGATGTTGGTTAACTCATGTTTTACCTCAATGCCGTTAACCAAAATTAAGTTTTTAATCAGAAATGATTTAGCGAATTTTGGAAAAAATCAGTTGGCATGTCGGTTTGCGGTGCGGACCATGACAACATTGTCTGGCCAAAGAGTGCTTAACGAGATAATAATTCACAAAGCAGCTTAAATATCGACAAGTATAGGAGAGATTAGAAATTTAAAACCGTATCCTGCAACTGCATCGTGCATTGCAAGGAATCTGAGAGCTCTCCCAAACTGGATATCCACCCGGTGTGGATTTCAAAGTCGATTCTTTGTAGCTACTTAGAAATCTCTTGACAGCAACAAGATCAGAAACCTTTGGGTCCGGCTGGTCGTCCACATTGCACCAGCGAAGGTCTTTGTCTTTCTCTTTCAGAAGTAGTGTGCGGTTGTTCAACCCATGTCAAGGCGTCCGCACACCTGGTTGGTTTGTTCAACAAACACATTTTCTTCAATCACACCACAAAGAAATGTCCACTGCACGTTCATCTTGTAGATTGTGAACTTCAGACGTGCTGCAGGTGCATACATTTCATTTGAGTCTATCCTGGGGACCCGATCAAAGCCTTGAACATTCACATTTTGAAATGATTTTCATTTTGTCGAAGCTTTTCAATCTCTTTCAACAGACATTTATGTTTCCCTTTTCTCTTCCTCTCCATCAAAGGCAGCAATTTCTTCTGTTGCCTATTTTGTGCAAGGATGCTCCACTATCAACAATCTTACGACTATCGAAAGTTCCTCCTGGAATATCCTACACGCTTACTCAAAAATTAGTTGGAGAGAGGGACCCAAGCCTTTGTGGACTTGGGTCGTCCTTGATCATCAAGAAAAGTGATTTCAATCACTTGATGATTAGGAAAAAGAACCTGTGGTGCTCCCCCTGACTGAATTACCTGTTTTTGTTTCCAAGCTGTTTGTTCTTTACCAGTATTTGCATTAATTGTTTTAGCATTTACTGGTTTTACAGTTTTAGGTTTTGCTTGAACAGGTTTTTCTTCTTTGACCTCTGATTTTAAGGCCTTTTCAATTACCTTTTGATTCTTTTGTTTTAACTTCTTTTCCCTTTCTTTCAAGACACGTGGGTCTTGTTTCGGGGAAAATGATCGTTTTTGGTAATTGGTTTCTTGGGGAGCACTTGTTTTTGCCTTCAACTTTTGCAGGTATGGGCAGTATCTTACAATATGCCCAATTGTGCCACACTCAAAGCACATTCTCCGCTCTACAAACCTCGGAGAAACACGTTGATGACCAGACTGAGAACCAGACAATGAACTTTGTGATCTAGAGGTGCTTGGACCTAAATCACACCCGTTGGTGTGTTGGGTGTAATTATTCTGATCATTTCGTTTTAAAATTCTAACTTGTTTTATAAAATCAAGGTTAGATTTATCCTGAAATGTTTCAAGTTTGTCTGAACCCGTGGATCCAACAAAGTTCACTTTCGGTTCTCTTTTCTTAACAGGAGCTCTTTTGTTTTGCACCCATTGTTGTTGAACCTTAGGTGCTTGAACATTCTTGTTCTGAGCCTTCTTTCCCTGTACCTTACCCTTTCCGGAGTTGACTTGTTGTTTTCGCTCAGCTTGTAGTTTTTGGTTTCCGTACTGTTTTCTAATTTGTTCACACGGAATTGGATCACATTGAGTGACAGTAACTTTGCCACTTTTGTTCCCCAAAAACTTATCAGTGCATCCTTCAAAAATTTGCTCAATTAAATCTTGATTTACATTTTTAATTGGAAAATCTTTGTTAGAGTAAATTTTGTCATCTCCTTTGAGCGTGTACAACAAGTTACTCCCTTCAAAACTTGATACACTCGACTCCATTTCTTTTGACATTTCAGTCTCACTCGGTTTCACTGGTGGATCACACAGGATGTGATTCTCAATTGGAATATCTGTTGTAACCGAGTTAGACTGTTGTTTCACAATTACTTCAGATTCATCATCCGAAGAATCAGCATCCTCAACAGTGGGAGGACTCTGTTCCTTAACACATGATGAATCTGTCACATTCTCAGATTCAGATTCAGATTGACCTGAGGATGATGTACCAGTTGTGAACCCGAGGCCTGCTGCAAAGTCATCTAGACCGAGTGGCACAGTAGGTTCAAAACGGGGCATATCCTCGTCATCAGGCAATTTGGAGTAATTGTGATTCATTGGGGGAGGACATGATTTGAATCCCATACACTTCTTATCCCCCTTTTTCTTTTGAACATCAATAATGTGATCCAATACATAGCGGGAATTGGAATAACTTTCCAATTTCTGCTTGATTGTTTCACATTCACATCGAGCGGTTGCCAATTCTACCATCTGCTTTTCAATTGTGTCTATAAGATCATTGTTAGCATGTTGTTTTCGCAAAACAGCTTTTTGTAATTCTGAAACATCATGTCTTAATGACGCAATTGTTGTTTTAAATTCCTTTTCATTTCTGGTTAAAAACACGTTAGCTTCAGCTGCTTTAGAAAGATCTACAATCAATTCTTGATTGTGTTTGGATAGGAGTTCAATCTGACTTTCCTGTTCAGCATATTTAACATTTAAACTATCACAATTTTCACAGCTAACTACAGTGGGTTCATCGACACATACCTGACCTGATGAACTGTCGACATTAGCCATAAAGGCTGAATGGAGAGAAGACGAAGAGTAAGCAGCTTGATCCATCAAATTAGATCTTCTTTCAGTTCCTGCTGCAGCTTCTTCCAAAAGCTCATCAATATCTGCATCGACTGACGCACTTGATGTCTCATCCACATGATCATTTCCTGAAGTGGAGGATTCTTCATCTGAGCTTCCGCTATAACCAGAACTGTCTTCATCTCCAGAAGATGCAACACCATTGGTGGAAGATTCTCCACCACTGGCGTGCCTTAAATCCTTTACGACTTCAGCAAAACATGCTGTTCCACCATTTCCTCCTTCTCCAAGCTGAAGCGACCAATCACAACCCTCATCTATTTGAACCAACAGCCCCCGGTTGGTATTTGATGACCCTGCTTGGCCTTGGTTGTTGACAGGTATCAACGTACGAACATTGTTCCCGTTCTGGTTGCCTTGATTTCTGAACGGATTTTGATTTCCATGCTGAGCTGGTCTTGTGCATTCCCTTTTGAAATGACCCCGTTCGCCACAGTTAAAGCACTTGACAGCTTGCTTGTCGAACCCATACTTGGTGTCTTTCTTGTTTTCCAAGTTGGTTCTCCCCGTCCTTTCCATAAACTCCTTTGCTCTTCGAATTGCACTAGCAAGAGCCCATTTGATATCCATCATCTCAAACTCTTCTTTATCCACTTGCTGATAATCTTCATTGGTTAGATTGATATTCCCAATCTGACCTGCAACTAATCCACAATAAGCACTAACCAAGGTATTCAACATCTCCATATGCTCCTTGGCTACTTCGACACTGACTTTGGAAAAGTTGGAAGTGTCTAATCTGACTGTGTTAGGATTGGAAGTGGCTTGAAAGTTTGAAGAACTTCCATAAAACCCTTGCTGTTGCGGTTGTTGCTGCTGAGCTGTCGGTTGCACATTTGGTCTTGAAAACATCGTGTAGGCTGAAGGATCAAACTGATCTGTTGTTGAAGGTCCGGTGTTAGAAACGAAAGCTGTTTGAAGCTTTGCGTGTTGAGAAGCTGGTCTTTCTCCACTGATACCTCCTGCAATCCCAAAGTACATTTCTGGATTTTGAGGAGTTTGTGTTCTTTTTGCCTTCAGCTTTTCTTCTATATCCTTATTCTCCAATCTTTGAATTAATTCATAAACAGTGATTGTTTCTAAAACACCGTTTTCTTTGAGAATTTCAAGATAACTGCTCCACTTTGCTGGTAAGCTATCAGCGAATCTCTTCACCAATTCTTGTGGAGTGGCAGTGACTTTAAAAGCAAACATCTCGCTCAACAAGTGATGGAACCTTGTAGATAACTCTCCCAAAGTCTCATTCTCCAAACACGTAAATCCTTCAAACTCTTTCTTCAGTAATTCTTGCTTGATCTTTCTAGATTGAGCATTTCCTTCACAACGTAACGTGAGCATATCCCACAAGCTTTTAGTAGTCGTGCAGTAAACAAACTGGTGGTAAATGTCTTTGTGAAGAGCTTGTGTGAGAATCATGAATGCCTTCTTTTCTAACTCAAACTTCTTTTTATCTTCTTCAGACAAAGTGCTATAAGTTTGTGGATTAGATCCTGCAACTTCCAACTCATTTTCAAAGGCTGTGAAGAAGCACATCCATAGATCTTGACCTTGTCCCTGAACATAAGTTCTCAGCCTTTCTTTCCACCATCCCCAATCATTGATGTGATTTAACTTTGGCGGTTTTGTGCTTGTACCAGTTTCACTGTCATTCTGCATCATAGATTGAATGCTGTTGCTTTGATTTGTGACCAAAGCCCATTGATTTGCAGTTATCATTGCAGCTTGAGGTGGGACAATAGCTCGCATCCATGCATTTTTGTCGAAGTCTGATGTAGATTGCGTAGATTGCATAGCTGATGATTGTGGAGTCGAAGTTATTTGAGTCCATGCAGTTGGATCCCACTGACTGTTTGTTCCCATTTTATGACAATTAATATATTAAGTGAAAATTGATTTAAAAATGAAAACAAGTTTTCTATTTAAAAATTTTAATTTTCACAAACTATGTTAATTTCAAATGATAAAAGCCAGCCGAAAGATCCTTGATCGAAAGACCTGAAAAACACAAACTGTTAGACTTAAACAAACAAGGATCGAAAGATCAACACCTGTTCGAAGGATCAACAGTGTTCGAAAGATCACTGTTGAGTGTCGAACAATGTTTTTCGAAAGATTCTCCAAACGAAGGATCCTTATCCTTCGAAAATGTACTGTAGACCGAAAGATGAACACGAAAGATGACTTCGAAAGACTTCCCAATCGAAGGATCCTAGTCTTTCGAAAATGAGCAGAAGACCGAAAGATGTATGTTTCGAAAATATTCCTTGGAACGAAAGATAAGTCTCACACTTCGAAAGATGCTCGAATGATGACTATCTGTCGAACCTCCTTTGGTCGAAAGATGATCTTTCGACTTCGAAGGATATCTTTCGATCTTGTCTGACACAGTTGACAAAGAGTGACGGGTTGGTGAAAAAGTTGACGGGTTGGTGAGAAAGTATGTTCAGACCATATCTTGCAGGTCTGAATATGCAGGTCTTTCACCAACCGGGTAATGATCCCAATATTTTAATCAGTTTACAACTCCAAAGCACAAACAAGTTCCAATATTCAAATTTTAAGATCAAATGTGTATTTTTATGAAGAACACTATGAAGACTTCAAGAACACCAACCAGAAAAACAAGAATTTCGGTGAACCGAAACTCTCCAAACAAACGATTTTGCTAAGATGTTTAACAAAAACCAACAACTAACATGTAAACATGAAAAATAACAAGGTTTTTAACAAAACATCAAGCAAAAACAGAAAGATTTCCAGAAAAATATGAACTTTAAACACCCGGAAAACACCCGAAAACACTCGGTTTTAACAAGGAGAAGAGCCAAGGCTCTGATACCACTTGTAGGTCCCTCTCGAGGATGAGATAAACCTTTTCCTTGTTATATCAAACACACTAGCGAGTGCGGAATCCAAGCTAGCATGCAACCGAGAATTTATACGAGAACAAGCACAAACACAAACACACAAGATTCACCGATTAACACCACATGTATTAATACGAATGAAGGGTCCGGTTACAAGCTCAATGTTTACAGAAGTGTTCTATAAACTCTCAAAGTGTGTGTGTTCTCCTGTCTCTCTCTGCCTTATCTCTCGTGTCTGTCTATGTCTTCCTCTCTATTGAAGAGAACACAACACACGGGTATTTATACCCGACACAGCGTGTCTGGTCGAAGGATCAGACAGACTGATCGAAAGATCATCTGTCGACCAGAAACAGCTCGAATGATCCATATGTACCTCGAAGGATGATATCCTTCGAGGTCCATCTATCGAAATCTATCTTTCGAGCTCATCATCGAAGGATATAAACTATCCTTCGATGATCTATCCTTCGACACACACAACTAACAACCAATGTGCTAACTGTTTGGCCAAGTCAAACCAGGAGGATGGTTAACTTGGTCAAACTTACATCGAACGCACATTGTAACAAACTAAGACGTAACCCAGACTAATATAAGACATCGTTTTGTATCATGACGAAATACAGACAAAGTACAGACACAAGTGCACCAACAGATTGTCAGTATACTTGTCCACTTAAATTTTCACACAAAGTTCAACTGCTTCGAGATACGAATTAGTGTTTTAGGACTTAAACATCTACATGTGTCCCACCTCAGTATATACTCCCGTATCCAGACCCCAATATTCAGTCTTACAGGTGAGTATACCACAGATGATATCTGTAAGGGGAATAAATTATGCAACCGTGATAGCTCAGGTCAGAACTTCCGTTCAGCAGAGAGCCTAGTTGACTTTTAGGTGTGTCCCCTTTAGAGGATCTTTTGAATTACAACAGCCATGATTAGCATTTTTCAATGTTTCATCATTTTTTTAGCTGAGGGTGGTGCTATATTTCAAGCAAGCAGAAAGTATTCTCCGGGGACTAGGCCATTGCTTCCGCAAAATCATAAGTCCCGGGATAATACCCCAGATATCACTGAGCATAAAGACCTAGTATCTCAGAATACGGGACCTTTCAAACAAGATTTCAGGGGTTACCTATATATCCTGGAGGTGTTCCCCACGTAGACGCAAGTAAATTTTATGTTTATATCTCGTCACAATTTACTAAATGTGCAAAAACCTACTGACATATCCACAGTGAGATTGTTTATCACATTTATACCTTCCATTTCTTTAGCATGTTGTGGCAGTCCACTGATGTACTATCATTTCCTCTTTTATACAACAAAACTCATTTTTATTTTATCATGTTTTTGGCTTTTTCAAATTTTCTAATGTTTTTGGATTTTCTGAAAATTTTTACTCCCCCTAAAATGCAAACACATTTTAGAAAATTTGAAAATAAACTGTACAAAAAAATGACAACTGATATCGAATCACTTCAGATCGCCATCCACTTGGCATAAACAATCAGAACTCCCCCTCACAACAAACTATTTTCCCATTGTGATTTCAAAACACTTAAGTTTGTTTTAATCAAATGGTTTTTCCGGAAAATAAGTTTGATTTTACCAATTGTAGGTTAGGGGTTTCATCACATTGTTCTTCAAAATACAACTTGTAGAAAATCAGATACAATTTAATGTCCCTGATTTACCACTTGAAAGTCGAAATCACTTAAGTGAATTTCTCAAGAAATATGCCGATTCCTGCTCCACTTAAACCAACCTGGGAGCTCCGGCAAGTCCGGTTTTTACTCAAACATTACGTCCACCCAAGCCTCACCAGCCTTGGGTGACTTTGGTGGCAAACATCTATCCCACCAACATTTTGATTTATAAAATTCTTGAGCACCTTTTACCTTCCTATCAACCATCTTACCGAAAATATGTTTGACTTTCCCGTTGAAAGCCTTCTCAACATCAAATTCTCCCTTATCAGCGAAGAATTGATTTGAGATCTCTACCTTTCCCACTTTCGACTTCCAATTTTCCTTTGACAATGAAGGAAAATTTTCATCATTCACCTCAGGAACGGAATTCACAATCTTATTCTCAACAAATGACTCCTCTGATTTTATGGAATCAGATTCATTGTCAGAACTTCTTTCAGATTTTACAATCCATTTTTGTTTGGTTAAATCACCTCTTCTTTTGTAAAATCGTTTTGAACTTTCACCTTTTTCAGAAATAGAATTTTCAAACACTTTTGATTTCTCAGTAGATTGTTTCTTCTCAAAGACAAGTTTTTCTTTCAGTTTTGAGTTAGAAGTAACTTCCTGTTTTGTGTTGTTGGACTGTTGACAATTCCAAGCAATATGCCCAACCTTTTGGCATTTGAAGCAAATTCTTCTATCAACTCTTTGAGCAAACTTCTTCACATTCCTCTTTACCTCAGCAAGAAACTCTTGATTCGACTGCTTCCAGAATGGTTTCTTCTGCTCATCTTCACAACTTCCACCTGCAACAAATTTTGTATTTGGTTTATAAGTTTTCTGATTTTGATAATTTTCAGGAGGAATAAATCCTAAACCTTTCTTTTTGAGATTACCGTTGTAGTTTGGTTTCTTTCGATAACCATAACCAGAACTATAACCCTTTTTCTTGTTCAATCTCTGTTGAACTCTTGAAGTGTATTTTTTAGGTTTTTCAACAAGATTTAAATCTTTTATATCAGAAAGATTAATTTCTGTTAATTTGAAAACCTGTTTGATCATTTCAGTTTTTACACTTCCGATTGGAAATTCCTCATCAGAATATAATTTGTCTGAATCATTCAAAGTATAAGCTACTTTGATTGATCCGTCATTCAAATTAGATTTTGATAACAGGAATTCTCTATTGTAAACCCTATTAACCGGTGAATTCTGACTCTTTTCTGACGAACTCTGACTTTCAGACTTAGACTCCGGTTTTGACTCCTCATCCGTATCCAACACCTGATCGACAACTTTCTTTAATAACTCAGACTCATGATCAGTGTCAGACGTTGTGAATGTAACATCAATATTGTCTGGTAATTCATCAATGATTTCAGACTTTAACTTGATGTTGACTGCCTTTTTTAAACGCTCTTCATTTGGATTCCTGGGAGAATAAGTTTCATGGATCGAGGGCGGACATCTGTTATACTTAACACTTGGTTTCTTACCAGTATCAGTATCTTCAGTCTTTTTGTCCATGAACGCTTCCAGACCTGCAACAGTAGGATAAACACGATCAATCAAATAATCACAAGTAGTATAGCTTAGCAACAATCGTTTAATCCTTTCACTCTCAATTTTTTCAAGTTCCACTTCTTTCTTTAACTGTGCACAATCTTCAATATACTCATTAATGACTTTTTGCTTTGTCATTAATGTTGCACTCATTTTATCCATTGCTTTTTCGGTTTCAGTATTCGTCTTTTTCAAACGATCAACTGTGTTGTTGAGCACATCGTACGACTCCTTAATGAACTTCACATCAGACAGTAAGTCTTCTTTAATCTTCTCCAACTCAGCAATCTTCTTATCTTTCTCTTCACAAGCTTTGCAAGATTCTGAACACTTCAAACATGGTTTTTCAACTTCAACCAATTTTTCAACTATCTTTTCAACTTCGACAATTTTTTCAATTTCAACGAGTTTCTCCACCACTTTCTCCACTTCAACAACTTTCTCAGTTGCTGGTTCAACATTCGCTTCTCCAGCTTCTGTCTTCGCCTTTTCATTAGCAAGTAACTTTGCTGCTTCCAATTCCCTCTTTAAGCGGGCAATCTTCTTCTGATTCAGCATTTCAACTTTATCTGCATAGAAAAAATTAAAACTATCAGGCTCAATGCTTTTTCTACATTTGTTAAGATATTCTTCCTCGTCATCGGTATCTACATCGCTTCCAAGATCTGGAAAAATCGGGATTCTTTTCTGATTAACCTCATCTTCACCTAGAATTCGAGCAACAAAGCCTGATTCTGATGGAATGTACTTATCCCAACTAAATCCCTCGGCAACTTTTTCGTCATCTTGATTGATAAGTAAAGCTTTCTTCTTTCCATCATCAGTAGCATGAGCATGTACAATTTGAGGTTGTTGAGTAGTCTGATGGAAGATTGATTTCTGATAATAATTGTTTCTATCTTGATTCCCGGTAGTTTCTTTACTTTTGCACTCTCGTTTAAAATGACCTTTTCCTTTACAACGGAAACAGGTAACCTTTGATTTATCAAATCCCAATGGAGAGGTAGCCATTCCTCGAAATTCATCCCTACCAGTAATCTCTTGAAACTTCTCAGCTCTTCTCCAAGCACTTGCTAAGCACCATTTGATATCCATCACTTCAAGTTCTTCAGCATCAATTTGGTCGTAATCTTCTTTGGTAAGCATCGGATTCCCAATCTTCCCACCGATCAAACTTTCGTAAGATTCTAACATAGTAACCAGTGATGCCATGTGTTGCTTGGCAACTTCCGGAGACAGATTCTGACCATTTTGAATGTTTAAAGTAACATTGCACTGAAGATTTGTTGAGTTTTGTTGTTGAGGACTTGATGTTGTAAAGTTTGGATCAAAACTTGAGAATGATGAAGATCCACCACTTTGAGTAACATTACTCTTTGTTCCGGATGAACCATCTGCACTGAAACCAGTTTGAATCTTTGGGCTAGGGTTGGGGGTAGTTTCAAACTTGTTCCCTCGGTAATACAAACTGACATCTTGTTTGGCATTTGGATTTGTCATGATAGTTGTTTTCTGAATATCTAACTCATGCTCTTCAATCCTCTGAATAAACTGAGCCAAGTTCATATTTTCAGACTTTCTTGTATGTTTTAAGATCAGCAAATACGTTCCCCATTTCTGTTGTGGTAATGCTTCAGCAAGTTTATCAACCCACTCATCATCCTCTTTATCAATGTTAAATCTTTTCATTTCCAAGACTAGATGACAATATCTATCAATGGTATGCTTTGTAGTTTCATGATCAAAGGCTGAAAACATATCAAATGATTTTTTCAGTAAAGCCCTTCTGTTCTTGATCATATCTGCGCTTCCTTGGAATTTCTGAATCAATGCTTCCCAGATTGATTTAGCTGTACCATTATGTTGGAGCAAAACAAATATATCTTCTTTTATTGCTTGCTGAAGAATACTGATCATCATTTTCTCACTTGTGAATTTTAATTTGTCAATCTCTGAGTAGTCCTCAATTGCTTTATCCATCCCACGGTCATTCTTTGGTTTCTCATAGTCTTTCAACAATGAACACCATGCATCAAACTTGTAAGCTTGTACCCAGTTCTCAAATCTATTCTGCCATCCTTTAAATTCTTCAATGTACATAAGCTTTGGTGGTTTTTGATGCGTTCCCGTTTCATTTTCACTATATAAATTTTCAGCAGCAGTAACCGGAGCGACTGGTGTGGCAAACGCGTTGTAGAAATCCTCTTCCATGTCTTCGGCAAATACTTCGGAAAACACCTTGCAAGTACCTTTACAATCACAAACAAAAATACAATCAGTTTAAACGCTTATCAATTAACTGAAACAAACTGGTACTCAGACTGGCGATTTTTTGTGCGAACTGAACGTTGACCAACTGTGCGGACTTCTAGGACCCGAATCGAAATCAAGTGACTTGACCCTTTGAAACCTTTGAATTCCAAACTGTACGAACTGACAAGTATCACGCAACTTGACCACACAAAATGACTTGACTGATCAAACGTACTGATCGAACCGTGCTCCAAACCTTGTGACCTGATTACCGACAACTACGAGACATACTTAATACCCATTAGACCAACAACATTCACTTTGCTGACAATTTTTAAAAAATAAATCACATGAACTGATGGCATTCACATGATCTGACACAATCACTATATCCCACTAATTTTTAAGTGAATCTCACACAATTACAAAGACAACAAACTGACAACTATTTAATTGTTTAACACTTATCACATGTAAATCTTATACACATGCAAACACATGCTTTGGCTGACAACATGGATTATTATATTCAAGAAGTTTAGAATAGACAAACTTAATAGTGATTTAATCGATGAACATCATATGCAATACACATAAATCGATGTAGTTTAACACAAACACGTGATTTTTTTTTTCAATTAACTAACAATCCTCGATCAGAATATGTCACACAATTCAACGTATACAATCAAATGAACTTTATAAACCGATATATTCACACATAAATCGATGGCAGACAATTTTTTTTTTTAAATCACATATATCTCGACAATATCAATATTCAAAGCAAATCCATAAAATCGATGTTTCAGTCTTCACATGCACTATATAAACTGATATATTCACACAACTCAGAACAGTTTCTCAACGTAGCAGTCAAACAGATTTTAATGAACAGCAGGTTTCGATTAACAGCACAATTTAGTTAAAACAGCACTGTAAATTTCAATCAGAAGTCAACGTATATTAAAGCGAAATGCAAACAGATCAGTTTCGCTTCAACTATTCAAGCGAAATCATCAAACAAATTCTTACTTCAAGCGAAATCTTCAATTTCGCTTCAAACTCTCAAGCGAAATCAGATCTAAAATGTTCATTTCAAGCGAGAGCCATATGACATCAGCAAACACGAACAACTTTCAAGCGAATCCATGACTTTCATCCATTTTTAAATTGATTTTCAATCGGAAATTTTCCAGGATTTGTTAAAACATGATTATGCGTGATATGTGAGAATTTTAGTCGATTTTATCCGTTAAAAGTTTGAAATTTCGAAAAAGAATGATGTAGAAACAGAAATCGTGGTGAAAACCGGCTGTTTTTGGCAAGAACTCCTCGTCCTGAGCTCTGATACCAATTGTAGGATCGGATTGCGACCTAAACGAGTCGTTCGGAAGAGTTCTAGTCCGTTTCAGAGGCGGAAACTAAGAAACGAACGTGTAAACAGCTTGATATTCACTTTAATCTCTTATATATTGATATTGACAACCTTTACAATCGAAAGAGAAACCGGCAGCACCTCGGTATCACTTGGCAAAAACTGTTCGAACTATTCGAACTGTTACAAAAGACAATACACTAGCCCTATTTATAAGCTACATGATTTCGCTTGAAGGCTTCAAGCGAAACCCTTCAAGCGAACCTAACATGTTGAAGCGAAATGTTACAATTTACTTTTGTCTTGAAGCGAATCTTTCACAAATAACAATCTGATTTGAATTTCCTTTGTCTTTTGTGATGATGCAACATGTGATGTCACTTGTGTGATGTCATCATCCTAGATGATGACATCATGCTTGATAATATTCGCACCGAACCCGAGACTCGATACAAGACGAAGACAACAGATGTGTGCACCAACAAAACCAAGTAAAAAGTGCGAAAAGATTAGAAATAAAAAGTATTACACTAGACACTTGTCTTCACCAAGTGATGTAAGAGACTTAGGCAAACATGGCCTTGATTGTCAAGAACTCTTACAATCAATCTTGGATCCCGAGACGACTCACACACTCTATGATGGATAATGGATGATGGTGGTGGATGATGGTGTTATGGTGGTGGTGGGTGGTGGGTGAAGTGTGAGAGAGGTGGTGTGCCAAGGGATGGTTTGAGCTTGAGCCAAGCACTCCTATTTATAGGTTGAACAGAAGCTCGGGCACGGCCCCGTGTCCATTGGGCACGGCCCCGTGTCCACATCCTTCTTTTTCTTCATTTAATGCAGCTTGTCTTATTAGTTGACCACGCCCCCGTGTCCGCTGAGCACGACCCCGTGTGCAGAAGAATCTTTGTACTATGAAGATTTACTCAGATTGTGCGAATCTTATAGTTGACCACGGCCCGTGTCCGCTGAGCACGGCCCCGTGGTGGGCAATAGAAGCTTCTACCCCTTTGTCTTTTCTGCTGACACTTGGGCACGCCCCCGTGCTGGCTGAGCACAGGGCGTGTTCAGTCTCCTGTCTTCATGTTTTGCTTGGGAATATGCTGTCGTGGGGTCGGGCATGTCACATCTTGTTCCTTTTCTTGTATTTATGTTAGATTTTGATGTCTTTTTGCTTCTTTTGTTAATTTGAGCTCATTTAATCCTAAAAATACAAAAGGAAGACAAAAGCACACTTTTTCCAACATTAGTACTAAAAATGGTTAGTTTTATGTCACAATTGATGTAATTTATATGTTGCATTTTGCACACATCACATATGTATTAGATGAGTATTTTCACATGTTATTCTCATATGTTATTTTCATGTTGTTTTATTCCGAATCTCGACTCTAAACGTAATTGAATTTTAACCCTTATACATTCGGACTCTAAATCTCTACTCGTCAACAAATGGATAATCGGAAAGCATATGCAATATTGTGAGTATACTCGTATTCCCCTCTTTTACGTTTACCACTTTTGGGGTGTAACATGCTTACTTATCAAACCTTACACATGAACTTTATGCTTAAACACATGAACATTCCTATAACATGCTTGTATACGTGATTGCTTGATACTTTAAATTTGGGTTGAGGACATTATGTGTTAAACTTATCATTAACTTCGTACGAGCCTAACCGTGACATATGTAGCGCTATAGGATTAACGACCCGCCTGTAGACTTGTGGTTATGTCATGAGCATCTTCCGTTTCATTATTGGTTTGATATGTTGGACACATGCCAAATTTATTGTTTATCTTGAATCACATGCTTGCTATGAGGAATTGTTTAAAACTTATCTTTTGTTATGTACGTACCAAACTTGTATACTCGCCTTTGCTTTTGCATTGAATTGTATTGTATTTTAAACATGTTACAGGTTGATGATGGCGATGCTATGAAAAGAAGTAGTGTTGATGCCTAGATACACATATAGACGTTTAGGTTTAATATGTTGTATCAATTTTGATTATGTTGTCATGTATTTCCTTCGAACTTGTTGTATTTGAATTTCTTGTAATGTTGACAATTTACTCTATGAAATGAAATCGGTTTATTAAATATTGTCACAAATAGCGTTATGATGTCTCTAGCAATCTTCACACTTCGTCTTATCCCGATGTTTCCGCCATTGGTTGGGGTGTGACAGATTGGTATCAGAGCCATAACTATAGGGAATTAGGAAAAGTAGGAATGCTTTTACCTAGTCTATAATTTTACAGCGTTTTTCGTGTGTTTTGCTTGAACTACTACATGATACTTTATTTGTTTCTTATTTATGCTCTTTTAAACATGTATATCACTCGTGGGTAATATTCGACATGTTATTCTTATGCATTAATGCTTGTCTTATTATGTGTTAATACTTGTTTCGTTGTTCGATTCATTACGTGTTATTCTTGACCTATTTCTCTATGTGTTAATACTTGATTTATCATTTCATTATTTATGTACCATTCTTGATATGCCTTCTTACGCGTTTATACTTGTTTGTGTATTCCTTAGACATACACTTCCCTCGTGCATTTTACTCGATATTTCTAAATCCGAAAACACTCATAATACACAAACGAGATGACTTCACCAAAATAGGCGTGAAACCCACAATTTGGTGAATGACCCTCAATCCTTCTACTTTCTTTTCTTACACGAAATTCACCATCAAGTTAGGAGTGAAATCCTCACCTTGATGGAGAAATTCAAATTTTAAATTCTAGTGGACCCTCGTCAAGTGTTGAAATTAAATTTTGACTCGATGAGTACCAACCACAATTAGGATACGAAATCGCCAAGTTAGGGGTGAAACCCGCACCTTGTCGACGAGTTCCATTCCTTGATTTTCATAAATCCCGCCAAATCTCAAAATTTCAATTGAATTGGGACATGTAGTAACCGGAAGGGTAAATACCGTTAACCGACTTGTCGGCGAGAGTATTCCACCTATTAGGCCAAAGCATGCTCCTCAAATTCGAAAGACTTTTCGACCACTTTGGTTAGTCAAAGTTCCGTGTTGGAACCATCCAAAGTTTTAATCAAACACGTGTTTCTATTATTTATCTTATACGATGCAAACTTTCAAATTCAAAATTTACTTTCGGTATTCTCTTTTCACACACACAACATATTGAATCTTTTCCATACAATTATACATATGCATGATTTCATATAACTTAAATTCATATTCCTTGTAACGACAAGTGGAGACATATCATCGAGATAGGAGTGACTTCCTTACCTTGACGATTAACTCCACTCCCCTTTTCTTAAAACGACCTCACCAACGAGTTAGGGGTGATTCCCTTACCATAGGTGATCGTTACCAAAACGTCTCTTCAAAATATCTTACTATGTGAAGGGGTATGGTCCCAAAAACCTCATAAAAAGGATTTGAGACCATACCACAAACCAACCTTTTAACCCTTTGACCTTGCGCGGCCGCGCATTGGTCTTACAAGAGGAAGAAGTAATCAGCGATCTATAATCGCGCGCCCAAAGGAAAACATAAATCCTTGGGCCTTCCCCCATTAGCAAAGGATAAAAATCCTGAGATCAATACTTCCACCCAAATATCCAGACTTGGATATCATTTTACCCAAACTTGGGATTTATTCGTCTGTGTCCACACAGCAAGGTGTCACACCAGATTACAGTAGTAATCTTCTACAAAGAAATACAATCGTGCACCACCCAGACGGTTATAACTGTCTGGACACGTGTCATTACCACGGACACCCCTGAAATCACAACGAAGGCATGCAATTGGAGAATAATCTCCACTTGATCACTTTCCACGTGGCAATTCCCCAGCCATAGATCAAACCACGATCCGTGTGCATTCACATCGGATCGAAGTAACTCAGCGTCTGATCAAAGGACTTAACGGAAGGAAATATAACCGTCACGGCGTTAGCATCTTCCGTCATCTTTTCAATAACAGGTTTTCCCTAACTCCCGGTTATAAATACAAGAACTGTTCAGGTATAAACTCAGATCATACTCACTTCTCAAATACTTTCTCTTCTCCATTACCAATACTTATTCTCACACCGGAGTCGGGTCAAGGAGAGAACCCTCTTCTCCCCTTGGCGAGGCTAACGGTGTTCTTTTTTGCAGAATCACCGGAGAAGAAGTTCAGCTGCAGCTGAATCAACCAAGAGAGAGCTAACCCTTTTATGCGGATTCAAACCCCCTAGATACTTCGGTTCCGACCATTTATCTAGTGTTTCTTCACTATGCAAACTCGATCATATTTTATACCTAAATTGTTTATCATTATTCGAAATACCTAGTTATACCGATTTAAAAATGCATTGTTTTGTCAAGCGTATTTTCTATCCTACGATCTATATTCACTCGACTCATATACATGAGATTCTTAAACATGTCTTAAAACGTTTTATTACCCGAATCTCAAAACCTTACGAAATGCTACCTATCAATTTAATCGGTCCAATGAAGCCCTCGCCCATGAACTTCATATTCGACTTAATCACTAAAACACACACTCACGTTATATCATTATACTAAGGACTTTCATTCTCAAACGGAATTCAAGTCAACCTTCTCACATACTTGTAGGATACTATAGATATTATACGACCGTTTTACCAAAGACGCTTTCCAACACCAATAAAAACCTTTGTCAAAATTATCTAAAAAAAATCACTAAGACCTTCTACTAAATTTCTTTTCTAAGGGTCAACGTTTTCACAAGAACCTTCAAGGTTCAAAACTTCTCGCTTTGATGAAAATGAAACAAACCCGTTATTTTCAAAAACCTTTTTCTACACCACTTAATTCGTCATTCAAATTTCAAAAACACGCGGGCTAGAAGACCTCATGGGACTGACAATCTTCAACATATGTAAACTCCCTTTTTAAACAAAAGTAGCATTTCAATCATTACCGAATTACGTTATACATAACCAACAGGTACTTTATGTTCCTTTACATTTACAAACTATATTCTACCTTCAAATCAAGCTCTATCTAATTTTGATTCGATAAACTCAACGTTTCGTTTAAACAAATATACATGCATATCATCATACACATTTCAGTCGATATCTCGCGACAATTTCATTTACAACATTCTTTTTATATACTCAACCTTTTCGAGCACTTTTACATGCTTAAAATTGTTATGTTTCAATTAATACTATATACACAATCATTAGTATTCGTACTTCCACTCACACTCATATTCATAACATTACGTTTTATGCTTATACCTATACTTATACGTTTCATGTTTTTACTTATATTCATACGTTCCATGCTTATACGTATACTCATACTACGTTTAATATCTATGTTCATACTTACGTGAATAATCATACCTAAACTTAAACTTATGCTCATACTTTTATTCATACACATGATTCATACATTCGTACCTGTACGCAAGCGTAATCCGAGGGATTTGCTTACGTGGGTCCCATACATACTTAAGCATGGACTTGCTTACATACTACATTCTTACACATACACATTCTTAATTTTTAAATTATGTATACCCTAATTCATACATAACTAGTACAAGCTATGCAGATCATGCGACGATCAAAATAATCGCGGGTGCACACGGGATTATAGTGATAAGCGTATGAAAACCATAGAGTGTACTACTGTGTATGGTAAGACACGGAACATAACATGGCACCGAATACGGAACAGACGTAATGTGGTCAAAACATGGTGGATACGCCGATGGTACTTCCTATATATAAGTGTTTTCACCAGGTTACCAAACTTTCGTAAAACGTGTCATGAGAAATTCGGTGTTTTACAGACCTATTTGGACCTAATACAACTTTAGACAACTCACAAACGCATTATATCCGATTATCCACGACGAGACTTCATTCTTAATACACTACGTTCATCCATCCAACACTTATGTTATTCTTATACTTGCACTCCTTAAGAGTCATTCGTTCATTTCTATACTCGTATTAATCTCCTTTATCCTTTTCTTTCATACAAACCTCGTTCGCCATCAAGCTTGTTCAAACCATCGCATCCTAACTTATCTCATTACATTTAAAACCATTTTCCTATTCTTATTTCTGGTAAACATATTTAGTAGGCCGTTGATACTTTATTTAAAGTACCAAACTTTCTCGTTCCACTCAAAAAGGCAATTTTTATATGTGGTTTTACACTACCCTTAAAACCTCCTATGCAACCTACCTCACTCGTATTGATTACAAACTATTTTATTAAGACCTCCTTTGTAAATGCAACACATTTGTAAAACAACTCCAAATTTAGCTATTCAAAATCGTTTTACCTATACACGTTCACCCATGCTTATGCCCCAAAACCATTTTAGCCAAATAAATCATTTTACAAACCTATTATGACGATTCTCCCAAGATTTTGTACTTTTCAAAACGTTTCAAAATTTCCAAGTCTTAGTTTTAAATAATCACTTTTTACCAAAACTCTTTCAAGTCTTCCTCTTGAATAAATTTCGGGACGAAATTTCCTAAAGGAGGGGAGACTGTAACGCCTTGCGTTTTCATACTTTCCATATTTAGAAACCATTGCTTGAAACTCTATTTTTTTGGAAATCTTGCGTTCTTGTGATCGTTCTTTCTTTATAACCATTGTAAAATCCGAGGCTTGGATTATAAATAAAACTCGTATTTTGTTAATTACATGTTTTACATACTTTATAAATGCTCATACATTCAATTTCGTGAAACAATTGACACTTATTCGTAATTCTTGGAAACTATGTGCTAAATTTGTAAAAATGTGAAACTTGTGCATAGAACGTATTACGAACGTATCTGATACTTAAATACGACCTTCATATGCTTAATTATACTTTGATTATGTTCCTCATACTTTATTTGGCCTTAAACTATGCTAAAATGGCGAAACTAGTCCTTAAAACACCCTAAATGCCCTAAATAACAAACTAGAGGGGCCAAAGTGTAATAAAATGAAACTTCAGGCCACACCTCCATACCAGCCACGTAAACTTATGTATATGTTTATGCTGGCCACCTGGACATCCCCAGATCAGAAAAATCATTCAGCTCGCAACCAGGTTCATTTTTTAGCGGGATTTCCATGTTTAAACCGAGTTTTAGCATTAATTATCCCCCCAAAACAACCCTAAACACTTCCCTATAAATACCCAAGGCCTCCCAAGTCTTTTACACTTTAGAAACACCCTCCCAACTCTCTCAATCACTCAAAAACGTTGCTGCAAATCAGAGTTCGGACAGATTCATCGAGCTTTACGAAAATGGGCATAACTTCTTCATTTCTTGGTCTTTTTCATTGGTTCTTCTTCCTGCTTGCTTGGGACAACCTTAGGTATGTTTCCAATAGGCTTTCCATGGAAAACCAAGGCTGGAACATCACCAAATAAGGCTCAAAACATTCTGTTTTGATTAAACTTTGTATATACTTGCTTAAAACTTGAGTTATCTCATACATTCCTATGTCCTTATGCCACTAATCGAGACTATGATTAAGTGTGCTTAAAAACAAGGTTGTAACATACAAATTCAGAGGTTTTAATCCTCTAAACTTTCTGTTTTAAAAGGGTTTTAACCCACAAGTAATGAACAAGCCTAATGCTTGATGGTTGTGTGATTATAGGACTAGCTTGGGCTATCCTACCTGTAAATCCACACATTACTTGATGTTTTCCTTAGATTAGTTGTATTTATTCATTCTTTATTGTATGTTCATGACCCTCCTTGGTTGTTTTTACATCAAGTGTAGTGGTGAACACTTATAGGTACCTAAATGGAAGCTTGTTCTTCCTACCTCCTACATGATTTCCATGATATTTAGAGGTACCTAAATGAAGATCTTAATCTTCTACCTCATGCTTGAAATATTGGACTTAATAATATGTATAAAATATATGTAATATATAAGCACATAATCCAAATAATCGAATCTTAGATGATGAATTAGTGTTCATATGTCCTAGTACTAGATTATATCATCCTATAGTATGATAACTTGTTACGATTCTAATGGAACCTTGTTCCATGAAACCATATAAACTCCTTGGAGTGCATAGTGTCAAGAACAAGTATCATATGTATTAGATGAGTATTTTCACATGTTATTCTCATATGTTATTTTCATGTTGTTTTATTCCGAATCTCGACTCTAAACGTAATTGAATTTTAACCCTTATACATTCGGACTCTAAATCTCTACTCGTCAACAAATGGATAATCGGAAAGCATATGCAATATTGTGAGTATACTCGTATTCCCCTCTTTTACGTTTACCACTTTTGGGGTGTAACATTCTTACTTATCAAAACTTACACATGAACTTTATGCTTAAACACATGAACATTCCTATAACATGCTTGTATACGTGATTGCTTGATACTTTAAATTTGGGTTGAGGACATTATGTGTTAAACTTATCATTAACTTCGTACGAGCCTAACCGTGACATATGTAGCGCTATAGGATTAACTACCCGCCTGTAGACTTGTGGTTATGTCATGAGCATCTTCCGTTTCATTATTGGTTTGATATGTTGGACACATGCCAAATTTATTGTTTATCTTGAATCACATGCTTGCTATGAGGAATTGTTTAAAACTTATCTTTTGTTATGTACGTACCAAACTTGTATACTCGCCTTTGCTTTTGCATTGAATTGTATTTTAAACATGTTACAGGTTGATGATGGTGATGCTATGAAAAGAAGTAGTGTTGATGCCTAGATACACATATAGACGTTTAGGTTTAATATGTTGTATCTATTTTGATTATGTTGTCATGTATTTCCTTCGAACTTGTTGTATTTGAATTTCTTGTAATGTTGACAATTTACTCTATGAAATGAAATCGATTTATCAAATATTGTCACAAATAGCGTTATGATGTCTCTAGCAATCTTCACACTTCGTCTCATCCCTATGTTTCCGCCATTGGTTGGGGTGTGACAAGGAGCTGCTTGTTGACCCTGCGGAGCTGGTAGAGCAAGAGCTTGAACTAGGGCTTGGGGCGTACCGGTACGGCAGTTAGCGGTGAAATGGCCGTATAGGTTACAGTGAACACAAAACCGGCATGTGATTCCAACTGGGTGTTGATAAGTACAAGTAGGGCAGAGCGGGTGTGGACCAGTATATGCACGCTTTGCTGGCGGTGCATTGGTCACAGGCGCCGCTACTTGGCGGTTCTGAGGTTGCGGTTGGGCTGGCATGCCTTGGAGTGGAGCGGCGGTTACCCCAGAGTTCTTGTTGTTGGAGTTGCTGTTCTTTCTCTTGATACGTGAAGACTTGGAGACTTGCGGTGTAGCGGTTTCAGCGGTGGGAGCAGCGGTGACTTGATGAAGACTCTTGGTGCTTTTATCAAAGTAACCAGCCCTAACTCGCTTGTCGTTAATCTTGGTAGTGAGCAGGTAAGTTTCCTCGATAGTTGTCGTCTTCGCAGCTTGAACGAAGTCAGCAACACAATCCGGCAGAGCACGGATGTACGTCTTGATTGTTATCTCGGGGGTAGTAACTTGACCCAGACATATGATACTCAGCTGCTTCAAGCGAGCAGTTAACCCAGCGTTGTCGCCACCATCCTGCTTGATATGCCAGAACTCGCCCTCCAGCTTCTGGAGCTCGTGGGGAGGGCAGAACTCTTTCATCATGATGTCCTTCAACTCGTCCCACGTTAGCCCATAAGCTACATCATTCCTTCGTTTGTTTCTCTCGGCAGTCCACCAATCCAGAGCTCTGGATTGGAAGACGCCGGTGGCGTTAACAGTGCGAAGGTTTTCGGGACAGCCGCTTTGGCGCAGGGTGACTTCGATCGAATCAAACCATTAAAACATGGCCGTAGGCCCGTCTTCTCCGGTAAATTCGTTAGGACCATAAGCTTTGATCTGCTTGAAGCTGAAAGTAGCTTTAGGAGAATCAGTCCTGGATTCTTCAGAGGACAATTTACGGAATGACTATTGCCATCTGCTTTGCGACTAGTGCACCGATGCGTTTGTCCTCATGGTTACGGCGTGCGGAGCGGGCAGTGTGTGATCCAAATGACGACATTGTCTGCAATAGACATCGTCACAGGACTCAGACACAATTTCGATTAACCCAAATATAGTCTAGCGATTTACACCAAAAGCTACTTTATATAAAGCTCAGGAACACACCAAATCACAGAATGACGTAGGCACATAATTCACAGAAGCACGTAATCACATAAGCACGTATTCCACGTAAGCGCGGAAGCACACAGTCTACATAAACGCATCTTCAACTATATTTTGCACGTATTCACCTACATATATTGCACGCATTCACCTATCTTTCATAGCGTCTGTTAGGATCGGAGGCTCTCATGATTGTGTTTGTTTGTATGTTTTGAATAAATCAAATAGATATGAACAGTTTTAAGTGCAGCGGAAATGAATAACAAACTTTGTAAACACAATCAAAGGAGAATATAGTTTGATAAACAATTGCTTTTCATAGAGTCGAAAGATTACATCAAAAGCAAAAGATTACAATGCAAGCTTACAGACTAAACTCCCCCTCAACCTGATACTTCAGAGTTGGTTGCACAAGATGAAAGGATTGAATTGAGGAGAAGAACTCACTCAAAACGAATCGAATATAACAGTACATAGTACTGTCATATTTATAGGCAAACCAAACTACTGATAGAATTATCTGTTCCTCTGATAGGGTTCAATCCCAACAGCGTCGTAAAGCGATCGAGTATTGCGAGCACGATTAGCGAGTAGCGATTACGAATAACACAAGCGATTTGTTAGCGTATTGAGATAAATGCGCAGTGTGAATTGTGCGTATTAATCAAAGCGAACAGCGAGAAGCGTGTAAATCACCAAAATCGAACACATAAAATTCACATAAAATCGATAAATCTCAGAGTCGGTGGCGGCGAATTCCAAAATCGGAACACATAAAATCGAAATGAGATTATCTTGGTTTGATAGACGTCGACTACCCAAAGTGATTCGACTATTCTCAAGGGCGTCAAGTACACGCTTTGGCCTAATAGACTGTGCTCTATCACCAACATGCGGTGAATGGCACGCATCCTTTTGGTTATTCACGCAACTCGCGTCGTTGGAATCCATCGAGACTTTGGTGAGAGTTTTGTAAAACCAAAACAGAGAGTGGAATGAGTCATCAAGGTTCAGGTTTCACCCCTAACTTAGCGACTCCATTCTTGTTTGTGTGAAAGAATCACGGGAAAGATAGAGAGAACTGCGTCGAAGTATGGATTTCACTCCTGATTCAATGCAAATTCTCGTGTTTATAGTAAAAACGCATGTTGAACGAGCGATTTGATCGAGAGTTTGCGGTTTTCACACCTAATCTTAACCAGATCATCCGTTTGTGTGTGTAGCTAGCCTTAGGAAAGGTTGGTCTTGCGCGCAACACATATCACCATTGTGACACGTGAAGAAAATCCCTTAACAGCCTCTGTCCATGACAGGTGCTGAGTCCAAACTATAGTACTATTGTTTCTAAGCTGTTAGGCAACAATCACCGTGTAAACATAACATACAAGCATTCATCGAGTAACACGTATAACATGCAATATCGGTTAGCGTATAAAAGTGGTTGTGTTGTGTGTCGATTGTGATTTGAATACAGATAACATATGTAACACCCAAAAGTTCTTAAAGCAAAAAGGGATCGAGTATACTCACAGATAGCGTTTAATAAATAAATACCGTCTTAGATTGAAGGGAGCGCTGGAGAGTTAGCCTGATTACAAAACGATAGCATAAGCGAAGAACAGTGCGTAAAACGATGCGAGGGACTGACTGTCGAAGGGTCATCTGGACGGCTGGTCATCCGGTCGGATGGCCATTTGGTCGGTTTGCCATTCGTTTGGGATGGATGTGTTTGTGTACGATGTGACTTTGAAGTTTTCGTTGTAGTATTTTGAAAACAGAGAAGTATCTCTACCTTTCAGGTCGTCCGGTCGACGGTCGTTCGTGTATACCTGCGTCCCTAGACTTTTAGATATTGTCAATTTTAGTCCCTGAACTATGTAGTCATTAATACTTTTGGTACTTGGTAAATTCTATGCTATATACTAAATACTTGGAATGTCTAAATCTCAATACTTGGAATATCTAAATCTAAATACTTAGAATGCCTAATTCTAGATACTTGGAATGTCTAATTCTTGATACTTTGGTTCTTGACTCTTGAGGCTCATGAAACTTGAGACTTGGTTGAACGAGGGACTGGAATCTTGTCACAGGCGGAAACTATGAAACTTTGAAATCTTTTGTGTTATTGCTATAATCTAGTTATACTATTACCCAATAAATACGCAACTCTTGATCTAACGTGCGAAAATAATCAAAGATGGTAACGCGGAAAGGATGGATTGGCTGAGTGGCAATCCGATCGGATGACCACCCGATCGGATGGCCACTCGATCGAGTTGCCATCCGATCCGTGCACACCGCCTTAACCCTCCTTCTCACACTATAAATAGCCATGTCACATCACCATTCTCACTAATGTGACAGCCCCACTCGACCAGACGCACGCACTCTCCTTTCCTTCGACTTCTCGGCGATTTCGGTACGTTTTACATTTGATTCTTGTACTTTCTTGATCTACACTTCATTCTCTATGTGATTCTCCTTTGAAATCACACTTTTCACCATGAAATCTCTCGGATCTGAGCTCTTGAAGGTGTTGTCACCATGGCGGTTTGTACCACACTGTTGTGTGAGGTCATCCTAGCCAAGATCTAGCTTAGATCTAAGGAATTTCATATGTTTCGCACTAAATCTATACTAGATCTATACTAGATCTACACTTTTCAAGCTAAAAACCTATGTTTATCTTCATCTCTTCTTAGAATTTTACATAAGACGGTGAGATCCGGATCTAAACGGACTGTAGACTTGATTATTAGTCTGGAGTCGGCTTGGAAAAGGGATTGTTACCGGAGAAGACGACCGGAGTACGGATTCTGACATAAATATCATCACAAACTGACGACTGAACGGACCGGGGTGATTCCCGCCTGATCAGATCGACTGAACACCGATGTGTTTACCATTGTCTCAATACGTACCTTAACGTCGCTGTTTAAACAGAAACTTAGACATTTTACGAGTTTAGGAACGGGACAAAGATGACCCGATCGAGTGGCAATCCGATCGAATAGCCATCCGATCGAACAGCCACCTAATCGAGTAACACATGTCCCATTAACGTTAAAACACTTGAAACTTTGAAGTCATGATCGTCGAGTGGCAGCTCGATCGGATAGCCATCCTATCGAACAGCCATCCGATCGAGGCAACAATGGATCTTGGACGTATTCAGTATTTAGAACCTTTGGAACTTTGAATCTGAAACTTGGATCGAGTGGTGACCCAATCGGATGTGACATCCCACTTCGGTTGTGAAGGGGAACAAAGGCTTCCTTATAAGGGGTTGGATACCTTCACCATCATGACACGTTTTGAAAACCGTGAGGGGCGGACGCCGGGGGCGTGCTGGCTGCCAAAGCGGACAATATCATGGTGCGGTTACGCTGGGCTGTTACAGATGGTATCAGAGCCAGGGCCAGACTGGTGGTGCCAGGTCCTGCGAGGACGCTGGACCCCTTAAGGGGGGTGGATTGTGACATCCCACATCGGTTGTGAAGGGGAACAAAGGCTTCCTTATAAGGGGCTGGATACCTTCACCATCATGATGCGTTTTGAAAACCGTGAGGGGCGGACGCTGGGGGCATGCTGGCCGCCAAAGCGGACAATATCATGGTGCGGTTATGCTGGGCTGTTACATCGGATAGCCATCCGATCGGATAGCCATCAGTTTCCCACACTTTTGTTAATTTTAAATCGAGTGGCAACCCAATCGGATAGCCATCCATCCCTCACGCACTTGTCATTCTATCGACTGGCTATCCGATCGGATGGCCATCCGATCGGACAGCCATCCGATCCAGTGACAAATCCGACACTTGTGCAATCTCGTTGTTTTGTTCGACACTTATTCGTTGCAATCTAACCAGGCTAATTCTAAAGAGCTCCCTTTGATCCAATAACAGTTGATCTGTTAAGCAATCACGGTGAGTATACTCGATCCCTTTTTGTTTTAAACTTTGGGATGTAACATGTATTCTACTAAACTACGATACTTAAGACCTTTGCAAACTAGACTCTATCCTGCTTGTAAATGAAACTTGTGATTCTTGTATTCTATTTGTGCTATGTGAACGTTTAATCCAGGGTGTGTAGTTCCGCCTTAACAATAGTAGTGCTATAGGAGATGCACCTCCCTATTATTCTTGGGGGTATTGTTAGGAGGATTCTAGTTTTCCTTAAGACTTGGGAAAACAACAAAGCATCGGGATACTTTGGCTATCACTTGTTGGACTGCGAACACTAGCATGGCTGAAACTATTTTGTTACTCTTACATACGGATATGAGTTGTTTTTAATCTATTATGTTATTATTCAAACTTGTATACTCGCCAATACATTTTTGTACTGACTCTATTTTAATACATGTTGCAGGCTGATAGGATGCTGTGGAAACAAGTGAATCAAGCTAGGGTGATGCTTAGAAACCCACGTAGTTAATTAAACTCTGAACAATACTTGATAATTGGTGTAATTTGATACTTGGTGTGATGGTTATTCATTTTAGACAATGTTGAATCAATTTAATCTATTATGAAATTTCTAGTGTTGTAGAATCTCATGAGCAATCTGAACGCTTAGTGCTCGCACCCCGATGTTTCCGCCATCGGTTGGGGTGTGACAGATTGATATCAGAGCCATAACTATAGGGAATTAGGATTAGTAGGAATACTTGCCCTAGTCTATAGTTCTAGGAATCTTGATTCTTATCTGTTATTTAGTACTTATGCATTCTACCATATCTGCTTCCTAGCAACACACTTTCCTGCTAAGTTTATAATGCCTTTCCTAAGGCTGGCATAATATACACTTGATACTTTGAACACACTGTTAACCAGTGTTTGCATTTTGCATGAGGTTTGTCCTCAAGTCAGGAGTGACATCCGAACCTTGATGGAAAATATCCATACTATACTATCCTAGTAGGTCTTATCTGCGGATAAGTACCAACGCTATTAGGGTACGATGTTGTCAAGTTAGAGGTGAAACTCAGACCTTGATAACTAGTCCCACTCTTTGATGTTTTCAGGTCTCGCCAGAGTCTCAAAACTTCCATTCAATTAGGAACATGAAATGACCAAAAGGACGAATATCGTAGGCCTAACATCGATGACGTATTTGTCTAACTAAGTCAAGACACGTTATCTCAATTCGAAAGGGATTCGAATCACTTTGGTTAGTCACCGTCCCTCTACCCGGAACACTCTATGTTTTATAAGCCAATCTTTTATGTTACATCGATTTTACATGTGGTGTTAAACTCGATTCTTCATTTATCTTGATTCTGTAGGATCGGTTTCGGATCCGAACGAGTCGGTTAGAAGAGTTTTTCACCAAAACAAGAGGCGGAAACAAATGTTTTGGCGTAATTCAGCGCGTATTTACCTTTAACTGTTGTTTTATTGATAACTGATGCGATTACACGTTCAAACAACACTTCGGCAGCACTTCGTGGCTCACCGGAAGACAATCACCTAGAACTCTCTCTATGTGTGTGTGTATATCTATCTGTGGTTCGCTTGAATGACCTCTATATATAGACGATCAGGTTCGCTCCAACATACATGTCACATAAGCGAACCTGACTTTTGACAAATAAGCGAACCTGACTTTGTGACATAAAAGCGAACCTAAACTATGACCAAATAAGCGAACCTCACACAATTAATGAAATCAGAATTAATACAACTTTCCCATGCACATGCAATCCTATTTTGTCATCTTGTAAGGTGATGTCATTGATGATGTCATCTTGATGATGTCATCATGACATCATGTTTGACCAAAACCGCAACGAATCCGAGACTCGATGTAAGACGAAGACGACAGATGAATGCACCAACAGACTCCCCCTCAGATGTTGACGAGTCTTAAGTGTCGAGTCTTTGAATCTTCAGTCTTTATCGGTCTTCGATCTTCCTCTGAAGTATTTGTCATTGCAAGAATCCTTATTCTCTATCTTCATCATCAACAAACTCTTCTCTCTGAAATGTTGAATATCATGATGTCTTCAGACTCCCCCTCTCAATCTGCTGGGATTGTAGTCTGGAATTCACTTTCCACAGGTTCTTAGATCGTAACCTGGCACTCATCTAACTCAGGTTTCGGAACCTGGCCAACCTGCAAAAACTCTACCCAAAAATAAATTTTCTGATAACAATTTGTGGATAAGTTTTTCAAATCTAATTTACCACTTGCAGGAATAACGTATTATATTGCAAAAAAATTTCTCAATTTATTTCAACAATTCTCAAACACTTTCACCCAAACCAATTTTTCATCATGTTTAGCACTCGGAATTTTGAAAATCAGCTCTTCAACACCAGTTGTCAGAAAATCTTTTTGGATTATTCAAAATTTATGCTAAAACACACTAAAAATCTTTTTGGATTTTATAAAAGAAAATAAATGCAGAAATGAAATATTTCCAAACAATATTTTTGTGAGTTCGTGCAAGAGGATCATATCAGTTTCTGAGACAAATCACCAACACCGTTAAGCTTCATTTCATTTTAAGTTCTAAACGATTCACTTAGATTGTCAGTATACTTGTCCACTTAAATTTTCACACAAATTTCAAATGATCCGAGATACGATATTAATGTTTTAAGAACTTGAACTTATCCGTGTGTCCCACTACTTGAATATACTCCCGTATCCAGATCCCAATATTCAGTCTTACAGGTGAGTATACCACAGATGATATCTGTCAGGGAAATAAATTATAGTACGAGGGCCGTGAGAGCTCAGGTCGATCTTTCGATACGCAGAGAGATGACGGCTTCGACTTTTGGTGGGTCCCCTTTAGAGGATCTTTTGCATTACAACAGCAGTGACTATCAATTTTATTGTTTCATCAGCTTGCTGAGGGTGATGCTATGTTTCAAGCATTTGCAGAAAGCATTATCCGGGGACTAGGTCAGAAATTTCTTTCAGCAGAAGTCCCGGGATAATACCCCAGATATCACTAAGCATAAAGACCTAGTATCTCAGAATAAGGGACATTTCAAACAAGATTTCAGGGGTTACCTATATATCCAAGTTTGTGTTAACCCACAGAACAAGCAAGTTTGAAATTTAGGTTTATATCTCGTCACAATCTACTAAATGTGTAAAAACCTACTGACACATCATCAGTGACACCGTTTATCACTTTTTTATCTTACCAAATCTTTAGCATGTTGTGATAGTCCACTGATGTACTATCATTTCCTCTTATATGCAACAAAACTCATTTTTCATTTTATCATGTTTTTGAATTTTTCAAATTTTCAAATGTTTTTGGATTTTCTAAAAATTCTTACTCCCCCTAAAATGCAAACACATTTTAGGAAATTTGAAAACACACTGTACAAGAACATGACAACTGATATCGAATCACTTCAATTCTCCATCCACTTGGCATAAACAATCAGAACTCCCCCTCACAACAAACTATTTTCCCATCGATTTCAAAACACTTAAGTTTGTTTTAATCAAATGGTTTTTCCGGAAAATAAGTTTTGTTGAATTTGTAAAACCATTAGTAGGTAAGGGATTTGGTTCATCACATTGTTTTTCAACCACTTGTAGGAAATCAGATACAACTTAATGTCCCTGATTTACCACTTGTAAGATCAATCCAATTCAACTTCTGAACCACTTGTAAACATCACAAACATACAACTCAAACCTGTTTTTCAACCAATTACCATATGTTGGTTGAATTCTCAAGGTGCCGATTCATACTCCTCGCTTACAAACCTGGGAGTTCCGGCAAGTCCTGCAAAAACTTCTCAAACATTTTATACAAACATGATAAAGAATGATGCCGATTCATGATCCACGATTACCAACTTGGGATCTCCGACAAGTCAGGTTTTTACTCTTTGAAGAATATGTCCACCCAAGCCTGACCTTCCTTGGGTGTTACCGAGTCATCATCACTCGGTTTCTTACCTCCCCTCTTCTTCTCGTAGAACTCTTTAATCCCTTTGACTTTTCGATCAATCATTTTTCCAAAAATATGTTTTACAGTAGGGTTAAAGGCCTTATCAACATCAAAAACCTTTTTGTCATTATAAAATTGATTTGATATCTCAACTTTACGAACTTTCCTTTTGAAATTTTCAGCACGCAAAGATGGAAAATTTTCATCGTTCATAGTTGGAACTGATTTTTCAACCCTTTTCTCAACACGTGGCTCCTCTGATTTTGTGGAATCAGATTCATCACCAGAACTGTTACCTGAACATTTCACAACCCATTTTTGATTTTTTACATTTTCTTTTCCTTTAATCACATTCTTTGAACATTCTCCCTTCTCAAAGGTCGAATTTTCAAAGCCTGTAAACTTTCGGGTTGAAAGTTCAGTTTTCTCAACAACTTTCTCTTTCAGTTTACCAGATACTTCCTGTTTTGGTTTGAATGTTTTCGGACAATTCCTAGCAACATGACCAGCAATCTTGCACTGAAAACAGGTTTTGGTTTCTATCTTCTTTGGCACAGCATTTTTCTTCAACTCTTCTTGCTTCTTGGCAAGGAATTCCTGATTTGTCTGCTTTCTGAATGCTTGCTCTTTCTCATCATCTAAAGTATTTCCTGAAACAAACACAGTTTTTGGTTTAGAAAATTTTTCATTTTTATAATTTCTCGGTGGTACAAAACCTAATCCTTTCTTTTTGTAATTACGATTATGGTTTGGTTTCTTTTGGAAACTGTAACCACAATTGTAACCCATTTTCTTGTTAATTCTTTGTTGATCTCTTGAAGTGTATTGTTTAGGTTTTCCATTAAGATTTGAATCTTTTATTTCAGAAATATTAATTTCTGTGATTTTAAAAACCTTTTGAATCATTTCAAATCTAACACTTCTTATTGGAAAAATCTCATCAGAATATAATTTGTCATAATCTTTCAAAGTATATGCCACTTTGAATGATTCATCATTCAAATTAGATTTTGATATCAAAAATTCTTTATCGTAAACCCGTTTGTCCTTTTTGACTGTTGACTTTGACGTATCGGACTCATACTTTGACTTGAATTTGGACTCCGGTTTTGACTCCTCACAATCATCTTTATCTAACACCTGATCGACCACACTTTTTATCAACTTTGACTCATGATCAGTGTCGGACGACGTGTACGTGACATCAATATTTCCTGGCAAGTTATCCGATGGCCCAGACTCCCATTGTAAGTTTATTGCCTTTTCGACTCTTTCGGAATTTGGATTTCGAGGTAAAAATCCATTTTCGACCGGGGGCGGACATCTAGTGTAGACCACACTTGGTTTCTTACCAGAACTTGTCACTTTATCTTCATCTTTTGTCACATATTTCTTTTCTTCAGACGTCTTCACATCTTCAAACGTCTTCAATTCTTCCACAATCGGATAAATCCTGTCAACAACAAAAGTAGAACATGAGTAACTTTCTAATAACTTGTTGACTCTTTCAGTTTCTATCTTTTGTGTTGCCAACTTCAACTCCAGATCAGCACATTTCTTTATGTGAAAGTTGACATCATCAAGTTGTCTCAGGTACGCTTTCTTCAACGTATTCATTGCCACAACTTGTTCACCGTTTGAATCAGTATACTTGTTAATTTCTCTGTTCATTGTATCATAGGATTCTTTCAATCTGTTTATGTTATGCAGCAACTCATTGTTCTGCTTGATTAAAGAATCACAGTTCATACACTTTTCAGGAACTTTAACAGGTTCTGCATCAACTTTGATTTCAAATTCAGGAACCTCTTTGACTGTTCGGTTTGATTGTAAAAATTCAGCTCTTCTCTTTTTCTCAGCTTTAGCCTCAGCTTTTAATCTCTCTTCCTCTTCTTCAAGCTTTCTTCTTCTTGCTTCAGCAGCTTCCATGACTTTTCTGCACCTTTCAGCACATTTCAAATCATAAGCATTTGCAATGAAAGCGTTAACATTTGAAGTGTCTTTGGACATCTCTTTGGCCATAAATTCTTGATCTGGGCAAAAATTGTCCCAATTGAAACCTTCAGCTAACTTTTCATCATCTTGTTCTGCCAAACACACTTTGCTGTTTGTTGGAATGTAATTATCCCAACTGAATCTACCATCCTTTCCCAGACAAGCTTTCTTTGAATCTTTAATCTCCATCATTCCATGTGCAGTTTGTGCCTGATGCAATGCTGGTGGTGTGACTTGATGATAAATCGCCTTTTTGTGATAATCGTTGTTTCCAAAAGGATTCTGGGCTCCGGTAGCTTCACGATTTTTGCACTCCCTCTTGAAATGCCCCTTTTCCCTGCAACGAAAACATGTAACTTTAGATTTATCAAAGCCTAAAGTTGAAACATGAGCATTAAGAAAATCATCTCGGCCTGTAATTTGTTTAAATTTTTCGGCTCTTCTCAATACACTGGCCATGCACCATCTAATATCCATCAATTCCATTTCCTCAGCATCGATTTGATCGTAATCCTCTTTTGTGAGCATTGGATTACCGATCTTTCCGGCCACAAAACTACTATAAGACTCTAACACCATTCCCAACAAAGACATTTGATTTTTGGCAACTTCTTCAGAATAATCTTGATCACTTTCAAGATTTAATACAATATTGCATTGAAGTTTTCTTCCGTTCTTTGTTGCAGAAATGTTTGGATCGAATGATGAAAATCTAGTGCTGCTTGATCCCTGGGATGATTTGTTTTCAGAAGAATCTTTCACACTGTAAGCAGTTTCTATTTTCGGAGAAAAATTTGACTTTTCGTTGACACCACCTTTGTAATACAAGCTGATATCTTGTTCTCCATCGTAATTCTTCATCCTGGCAATCTTTCTCTGCTCCATCTCTTGAGCTTCCAGGTGTTTGATGAAATCTCCCAGTGTCATATTTTTATAATCTTTTCGGTTGGATTTCAGCATCATCAGAAATGTTCCCCAAGTTTCATGAGGTAGTGCATCTGCAAGTTTTTCAATCAATTCATCAGTATCTTTCTTAATTCCAAGTTTTTTCATATTTCTCACCAAGTTACAATATCTATCAATTATTTGCTTGGTATTTTCAGATCTCAAACCACGGAACAAATCAAATTCTTTCTTCATGAGAGACATTTTGTTTTTGAGCATATCATCACTTCCAACAAATTTTTCTTCCAATTCTGTCCAGATAGAATAAGCAGTTCCATCATGTTGAAGCAAAATCAGAATATCTTCTTTTATCGCTTGCTGAAGCAGGCTCACCATCAATTTCTCATCTCGATATTTCTTTTTATCTTCCGTACTCATTTCTCTAATTGTTTGCTGTACACCATTGGTTGTGGGTTTAACATAAGGCTCTTCCGTATGTTCCCACGCATCCAAATGATACGCCTCAACCCAATTTCCAAACCTTTCGGACCATCCATTGTAATCATCAATATCCATGAGCTTGGGTGGTTTCTGAGACGTCCCGGTTTCATTTTCATGCACAGCACTCTGAGTGATTGTAACTGGACTAGCAAAAGCATTGTAGAACTCGTTCTCCATGTTTCGAATTTTCAAATGAGCTGTATCTCTTTGTAAAATACCTGACAACACCAAACAAACACACAATCAGTTTTAAACTTTTATCAATTATCTAAAAGAAACTGGTACTCGAACTGATGATTTTCTATGTAGACTGAACGATCAACTGTGCAGACTGAATAACCAACTGTGCGGACCGAATGACCAACTGACTGAATAACCCGGATGCAATTTGAACGATTTGACCCTTTGATTTCAAATGAGTTGTTGACTTTAATACGCGACTTGACCACACAAAACGATGAAGTGACTTTGAATTCGTGCAAACAATTTTCAAATTGTGTGATCTGGATTAGCACTTTCAACTGAGCTGAAAGTTCTTTTCACAAACAAACTGACAACACTTTTGATTAACTTCGTGTGATTGTAATATAATCCAAATGAATCTTTTGCCGACAAGATAACAACTATAGTCAATTTGATTTAATCAAGACACTTTAAGATACCAAAACTGTGATTGGGTTTCAATTAAAATGAATATGATTGGGCTATTCTCGTGTAATGGGTCAGACAATCACAAACATACATTGGGCCTATATATCCACTAAGCTGACACAAACAATTGTGATCACATGGGCTGCTCTTCACTTCTTAATGATTGGACCAAATAATCCACTAAATCCACAACAATGTGATACAAGACTATGATTGGGCCTCTTGATCTATATGATTATAATATTGAACCGATTGAAACATGTGAACTGATTGAAATCTCGTGAATACATCAAGTAGCCGACAAACTTTTTACACCACAATTAATTTCATTGGGCCTCAAATTATCATTCGGTGGGCTGCAACTATGTCACATGTGTCTTCATCTTTTATCAAATCACATGTGCAACTTTCTTGGATTTATACAAATCGACAACTTTAATGCATCACATGTACACCTTGAACAAAGTAATCATGTGACCAAACTGACACACTATTTTTTAAATGAATCCGATTGGGGCATCAATTCCACTAACCCGACCAATTTGATTTGACCAAAAATCTGATGAGACCACCACTATGATCAACAATATCACATGCAAACTGACACTACCATATGATTTCTTTTCCACTTGTAGACCCGAGATACTATGTCAAATTTGTGAACCCAAATCACATGCGACTGACATACAACACACTGAATTAATTGTTATCACATGCAAACTATCCAACACCTGCAAACCGACAACTGATACACTTTACTATCCCTTTTATGCAAACTGACAGCCTCGATAGATGTATCACACAAATCGATGAACTCAATACATTTTTGGAGCTGAAACACCAAGTTTACTGATGAATGAAACCTAAGTGTCACTAAGAGCGGATCTCAAATGTCACTAAGAGCGGACCAGATGATGACACTAAAAGCGAATCTCAAATTGTTCAAATGAGCGGACCAGAAGTTATTCAAATGAGCGGACCAGATGTTATTCAAATGAGCGGACCAGATGATAACATCATCAATATCACGAGTCCGTATGAGCGAAACATCAAAAATCCAAGGTTTTAGGTCGATTTTAGCTTTGAAACTTTCAAAGATTGTTCTATAACAAAAACCGAGCACAATGAAGTGTTTTTTGTTCAAAAATGTCCACTAAAACGTTGTAGATCTGAGTTCAAACTTCTGTTCGTGTGAATTGGATACTTAAATTTTAAAAATCGTGAAGAATGGAGTAGAAACAGAAATTATCCGTGAAAAACAAGCTGAATCGGTAGAACTCTTCCTCCTGAGCTCTGATACCAATTGTAGGATCGGTTTCGGATCCGAACGAGTCGGTTAGAAGAGTTTTTCACCAAAACAAGAGGCGGAAACAAATGTTTCGGCGTAATTCAGCGCGTATTTACCTTTAACTGTTGTTTTATTGATAACTGATGCGATTACACATTCAAACAACACTTCGGCAGCACTTCGTGGCTCACCGGAAGACAATCACCTAGAACTCTCTCTATGTGTGTGTGTATATCTATCTGTGGTTCGCTTGAATGACCTCTATATATAGACGATCAGGTTCGCTCCAACATACATGTCACATAAGCGAACCTGACTTTTGACAAATAAGCGAATCTGCCTTTGTGACATAAAAGCGAACCTAAACTATGACCAAATAAGCGGACCTCACACAATTAATGAAATCAGAATTAATACAACTTTCCCATGCACATGCAATCCTATTTTGTCATCTTGTAAGGTGATGTCATTGATGATGTCATCTTGATGATGTCATCATGACATCATGTTTGACCAAAGCCGCAACGAATCCGAGACTCGATGTAAGACGAAGACGACAGATGAATGCACCAACAGATTCTTTGTTTATTTTGAAGCTCTTTATACGAATCACACGTATGTCCGCAATCTAAAGCCTAAATTCTAATCTCTCGGGATCAAACTAAATTTAAGAAGTTTATCTACGGTGTTAATCTATCTGATCAATCTATGTGATATTGTGATTGTAAGGCACTAGATGTAACATGGCATGGAATATGAGGGAAAAGTGACGTGTCCGAAACATGGTGGATATGCCGCTGCTACTTCCTATATATAAGTGTTTCCGACATGTTACCAACTTTCGTACCAAGTGCCATGCGAAACTTAGTGTCTACGGATCGACAGTGATGTTGTTGAATTCTAAGACTATGGAAGAACTATTTGTGTAATCTATTGAAAACTATGTGTGATCTAGTGTGTACTCTAGTGAAACCTATGTGTAATCTATGTATGTGCTGTTTTGAGAAACAAAATACGAAACGTAGCCTAGCGCCGAAGACGAGGCGTAAGTGGCATGTCCGAAACATGGTGGATACGCCGCTGATACTTCCTATAGATAAGTGTTTCTGGCATGTTGCCAAACCTTCGTACCACGCGCTAAGTGAAGTTCGTAGTTTTGTAGGCTCGGGTTGAAGTCGTGAAATCTATTTGGGTTAATCTATGTTAGTGAAACTATTTGGTCAATCTATGTGGAGATCTTGTGATGAATTCTAATGTTGTGGTTAACGAAGCATGACACCGATGACGAGACGGACATGGCATGATTGAAGCATGGTGGATACGCCGCTAGTACTTGCTATATATAAGTGCTTCCGTCATGTTGCTGAACTTTCATAGCACGTACCATGCGGGATTTCGTTGTTTGTGGATTGTTAACACTAATCTATTGAAATCTATGGAAAACTATGCAATATATTGAAGTCTATTGAGTCTATTAAAGTCTATTGAAGCCTATTGAAGTCTATTGAAGTCTATTGGATCTATTGAAGACTATTTGAAACCTATCGTAATCTATTGAAATCTATGTGAATCTATGATAATGATGATGAGTATGTTTTGCGACACGTAACATGACACCGAGTACGAGGTCGAAACAATTATGCCCGAAGCGTGGTGGATACGCCGCTGGTACTTCCTATATATAAGCGTTTCTGACATGTCGCCAAACTTCGTACAAAGTGCCATGCGAAGGTCGTGGGTTGCGGTATCTATGTGAATCTTGAGTCTTAGTCTATCGTGTGTGGATCTATATTAATCTAGACTTATATGACCCTCTTGTTGGACCTTTAGGATGTCTTCTCGAAAACTCTCCGACACTCTCAAGAGATCCAGGGAAAAGTCTCAGAAAAAGATGATGTCCTTCATGGCCGACCAGATCGCTCGAGTCGTGCCAAAGATCGTCTCTGAGATCCAAGGATCGAACACTCCGCCCTATTCTGTTGACTCTAAGACGGAGAAAGAAAAGTCTACCAAGTTCACCTATTAGCATTTTGTCTCTTGCAACCCTAAGTCTTTCACGGGCAGTGATGGGGTAACTGCTATGCTCGAGTGGTTTGACATCATCGAGGTTACCTTCATTAACAGTGAGTGCCCAGAGCAGCTAAAGACCAGGAGTGCAACAGGAATGTTTCAAGGCAGAGCGTTAGACTTGTGGACAAATGAGAGAAACATCTGATCGAATGAAGAAGCCTATGCTCTTCCATGGGCTGAGGTGCGAGAATTGATGATGCTTAAATTCTACCCTCCTCATGAACAACTGAAGCTTGAAAAAGAGTTCTGGCACTTGAAACAGATTGGTGATGATAATCTGGCCTATACTACCCGTTTCAAGCAGCTCAGCTTGATCGTTCTTCACCTGGTTTCTACTCCTAAGTGAATGATAACCAAGTACATCAATGGTCTACCTCTTGCTATGCGTGATTCTATTGAAGCAGCTCAATTCGACACTATTGAAGAAGTCTACCATTTCGCAGCTAGTCTCAACAATAACCACATCCGTGATAAGCAGTTTGCAAACTCTACTCCATCTAAGTCTGCACATCAAGTTACCCAGCAGCCAACTGGCAGCAAGAACAAGAGGCAAAAGTCTCAGGGTTCATGATGCAATGCTATTGTTCCTACTGCAAACCCTACTGCTAAACCTGCTCCTGCTGCTCCAATCACTGCTGCTCCTGAGGTCAAGAAGCAGTATGCTAGGTCTAACCCCAAGTGTACCACTTGTAACTTTCATCATCCTACTACCTCTGCATGGCATCTGTGCACCAACTGCAATCGCTATGGTCACACAACCCATTATTGTCGTCAAGCTAATCCTGCCCAACCAGCTCAGCAAGCCCCATCTCAGGCAGCCCTACCAGCTCTCCCAGCTCCTCCGCAGAACCCAAGGCCAATCAACGCTGTTCGTGCATGCTACAAGTGTGGTGATACCACTCATCTTCGTAACCAATGTCCTCAGCTGAACCAGGACGAACAGCCAGCCTCTCGTGGATAAGCTTTCAACCTTAATGCTAATCAGGCTCGTAATGACAATGACGTTGTTAATGGTACGTTTCTCGTGAATAACCTTTACGATTCAATTCTATTTGATACTGGCGCCGATAGAAGTTTTGTGTCCGTGGAATTCGAATCTTTGTTAAACTGTGCACGCTCTAAGTTACCCAAGTCGTTTTCGGTGGAGATTTCCGATGGGAAGTCTATTCTAGTGGATTCTATTCTTTGTGGTTGCTCCTTAATTCTTAACGACCACGTGTTTACTATTGATAAAATACCTATGCAATTGGGTAGCTTTGATGTCATTATCGATATGGATTGGTTGCGTAAGAATCATGCCGAGATTGCTTGTCACGAGAAGTTTGTTCGTTTACCTCTTCCGTCCGGTGATATTTTGCATGTTTATGGAGACCGACCTTCGAAAGGACTAAGGCTGATGTCATGCACTCAAGCGAACAGATGCTTACGTAAACAAAACTTTGCCTTCTTTGCCCACGTGGTGGAACAAAAGGGCAAGGGGAAGGACATAAGCGATGTTCCAGTAGTATGTGATTTCCCTGATGTCTTTCCCAAAGATCTTCCTGGTTTTCCTCCTCTTAGATCTGTTGATTTTCGTATTGATCTCGTACCTGGTGCGACTCCAGTCGCCAAGGCTCCCTATCGTCTTGCACCTTCCGAGATGCAAGAATTATCCAGCAAACTTTAGGAACTACTCGACAAGGGATTCATTCGTCCAAGTACCTCTCCGTGGGGTGCTTCTGTGCTATTCGTCAAGAAGAAAGATGGTTCATTCCGTATGTGTATTGACTACCGCGAACTTAATAAGCTTACCATTAAAAATCGTTACCCTCAACCTCGTATCGATGATCTATTTGACCAACTACAAGGCGCGTCCTGTTTCTCAAAAATCGATCTTCGTTCTGGTTACCATCAGCTTCGAGTTCTCGAAGATGATGTACCCAAATGTGACACCTGGGTCACTGCGACCATCAAACAAATACCAAACCAATAAAATATTGTATTTCATACTTGGTATTTGTACAAATATGTGTATCATTTTCACATATCAATTCTGGTTCGATTTCGGGCTCTAAATCGCTTTCTAGAAGATTATACGCGCACTGATGCGTTAATACAACCAGTTTAATGCAACGAACACTCCGGAATAGTGAAATAGGCTTCACGTACCTTAAATAACCTTTACATAACTTAGAAATAAGTTTTGAAGGCTTTGGTATGGCAAAAACAAGTTAATTCGCCTACAGGGACTAAATTTGACAAACTGTGAAAGTATGCCAATTTGAACTGTAACGAACATTCCGAAACATGACCATAAGTTAATCACACCTAAAATATCCTTTATATAGCTTAGAAATAGGCTTTGATGGGTTCGGTGTGCTAAAATAAACTTTTGGGTCATTCAGGGACTAAAAGCGTCAAAAAGTGCACAAGTTTGCACTTTCGCGCATAACTTACGTTCTGAATACATCCGGACATCCAAAAATTTATGTAAGCACTAAAATATTTTATTTTAGTGTTTGGCATGAGAAAAATCCATTCGTCGCGCAATTTGGATCGTTTTTCGCGCTTATGCGCATTCCGTCGTAATTAAGCGAACATCGCGATCGTACGACCAAACGAACTGACATCCGGAATATTTTTTAGCATGTTTCATGTCCACAATGTTTAGGCATCCTTGTGAAGCCTTGAAAATGATTTAACAAGCCTTAAACATGTCGAAAAGGGCCTTAATACGCAACGGGGACTGAATTGGAAGCTTTGGAAACCAATTGCTGAACAGAGGGACCTTAGCGTGACACCTAGCCCCCTTGGCGTCATGCGAGGCCCCTTCTGATCAGCAAAAGCCATTTAAACACATGTTAACAGCCCTTAAACCCTCCAAAGGCCAATGCCATGTGTCAAACTCTTGTGGTGGGGGCAAAATGAGCTACCACAACATTCCAACAAGTGTAGGGATGTGATCATTCCCTCTTCTCCAAGAAACGATCCTAACGGTTCGGGAAATCCTATAAATACCCACCTCAACTTCACTCATTCCGCACAAGAATCTGATTTGAGAAGCTCTAAGTTGAAACCTTTGTTTCATACCTGTGCTACTTGAATCAAGATTAGCATTCGGGGACCCTTCGTAAGTATTCCTTCGTTCTTTTATTGCTTTTCGAGTCCGAAAGTCAAACTTTGTTTGACTTTCTGCATTGACCAGTTTATGGTCAATGCGAAGTTCGTTTGAACTTCGCAACGTGAGCGTAATCACGATGGTTATAGTCCCTTGTGACTATGCCTACCGATTACCACGTTGTCTAGGGTCGTAAGGGTAAGCGATCTAATAAATCGCTTATACCTTCGAACCCGACCCATTTGGTCGATCATTAGGATCCGACCAAATACATTAGGTGACCATAGTATATAGGGAATAACCTTCCCAGGTTATACCTTATGGTCGCTTCGTTTAAGTAGTTGTATGATAGGTAGTTTATATGCCTTAGGTAAATTACCAAAATACCCCTTTGATGCCAAAATTCATTATAAACATATGCGACATAACTTTTGACATCTAAACTGATTTGGCAACAATATTAGGCATGTTAAGGCATATTCTACTTGTCATAGGACTAGTTAGGCGGTCCGAACGCGTTTCACGCGAACGACGCGTTAAAGTAGCATAAGCTACCTAAACGGGTCGTAATGGGTCGTAAGCACTTATGTTAGGTTTCATTTAGTATGTAGGTTTTGTAAAACCATATTACACGAGTCTCCATACTCGTTTGGTTTACGAACCCTCATTCTATCCGATCCTCCGAGTTAGGTCCGGTTTATTAACATAGTTACCTATATTAGGTACCGTTTGATTCCGTTATCTCTAGCTTTGCTTGGTGGTTATCTTAGGACTTCTGAGCAATCTCAAGTGAGTACATAGACCCCTCTTTTACTGTTTCCAAACATTTTGGGGTGGAACACATGTGCCTACTTGTTACTTTCATGCTTTCCTGTTTTCACATCATATACTTCCTATGTTCATTAGTACATTTATAGTATATGATTTCATTACATTTTATGCTACGTATGCCCATTGTGTGCATACTTAGTACATTATTTTACATTACATTTTATGCTATGTATGCCCATTGTGTGCGTACTTAGTACATTATTTTACATTACATTCTATGCTATATATGTCCATTGTGTGCGTACTTAGTACATTATTTTACATTACATTCTATGCTATGTATGCCCATTGTGTGCGTACTTAGTACATTATTTTACATTACATTTTATGCTACGTATGCCCATTGTGTGCGTACTTAGTACATTATTTTACATTACATTTTATGCTACGTATGCCCATTGTGTGCGTACTTAGTACATTATTTTGATATGATATTTGGTTTGTTTTGATGGATCAATATACATTCATTAACACCGGTCACGCCGTTCGTTAGTAGGTAGTGGTACCATAGGAATTGACAACTCCCGTTCCGGACATCCTGGGTAGGTTTGTATGAAAGGAATGACCGAATTCGATATACATAACTTAGATAAACCTTTAATTTGTTTAAGGGTTTATCGCCACAGTCTCAAGGCTTGGATGTATGCATTCTCACAATACCGCATAGATGTTTATATCATTATAGCATACATTTGTTCCACAAAACATAGCTTTGATTTAAACCATGTTTTACTTCAATACTTTGTTTTTGTGCATATGGTTTAGTTGATATATTTCACTAGCCATACATATCATTTTGGTTACACATTACATGATTTACATTTTACACATAAACATTATTGACATTGGTTACACATTACATGACTTACATCTTGACATAAACATTTTGACATATTATTCAATATGTTTGGCAATTGGTTTAAACATAGACATCTTACATTGTTGGTTTGGTTTGAGTAAATGATTTAAGTAACGAGGCGTGTGTAATATGATACAAGCATGGTGGATACGCCGCTGGTACTTCCTATATATAAGTGATTGTATGGTATTACATATCGTAGCGTTATTTGAATCATTTCAATTTGGACATATAACATTTTATACAAATAACATACTTTTCACAATACATTGTTTTACAAACAACTTAATTTATACAAACTTATTTCACATGGTTATTCACTTAACCATGTATTATTCTTTTATACATATATATCATTTGGTTTATTTATCACTTTTCAAATGATTTACAAGACAAAGCAAATTACAAGGTTCATGACTAAACATTTTCTTAAATATAAGTCATGAATTCTATTTTCACAAAACCTATGTATCTCACATGCATTTTTATGCTGACGTACCTATTTTCACATGTGTTTCAGGATATGATGCATAGGACTTATCAAGATACACTTAGGCGGACTTGGGCCTTAGTGACAATAAAAGATGCAAGACTAGTTATTTATGTTATATTTCGTTGATTGTCAAGACATTGTAACTCTTTTAATCAATAAAACAATATTTCAATTTCCATGTGTTATGAAACAATGATTCTGTTACAACACTCCCCGATGTTTCCGCCACGTTTTGTTGTTTTACGTGGTCGGGGTGTGACATAAAAGTTGGTATCAGAGCTCATGGTTATAGGGAATTACGTTATTAGTAATACTTTGACCTAGTCTATAACCTTCCTAGGACCCTAACGCGAGTTTACTTGCGTTTAGTCATAAAACAATACTGTCACCTATCCTTAGGCGACAACCACAACAAGAACATAAATTTCAAAACCGCTTTGAAAACTAATCATCTGTTCTAGGATGATTGATTACTAGGTTTTGAACCCTCTGTTACAAGGTTTTGAACCCTCAGTTACAAGGTTTTGAACCCTCAGTTATAAGGTTTTGAACCCTCAGTTATAAGGTTTTGAACCCCTTTGAATTTTCAAAATCTCGTCAAAGTTTGGGTCTTATAATGTGAACACGTGCAAACTGGAAGAGTGAATGCCTGTACCCTGAGTTTTCTGTCGAAGGCTAGAGTGTTCGTACAAATCCGCAGTATCGGACCAGTCACTCTTACCTGGGAACTCTTGGGGTGAGTGTTCACTTATAGGCGAGCATGTCTTCAGTGATACATTAATATGATCCGCTTACTTTGATTTGTCACCGTCTCATTTGTTTGCCTTAGGTAACAAACAAATGATCGCAAATTCTTATGCATTGACATTCTGTTTTGTTTAGCCGATGACGTTTCACTTGTTTCTTCCTATGTCTTTCATTTTTTTTCTAGAATGTCTCTTCATCATGATGACGCCCAGATATCCAAGCAGACTGCCAAATTCGCTCAGCGAATAGGCGAAGTAGTCCTGAAGACTGTTGAATTAGCTACTGCCATGTATCGTCTCCAGGATGAAGCCACTCAAGAGTCACCAAGACAGGCAGGACCTAGTCAGGTGACAGCACCACCAGCCAAGAAACCAATCGAGGAATCAAAGACCATGGATGAACGATCCCCTAAGAAGTCAAAGAAGCGAAAGGCTTCTCAGAACTTCGGCGTGGTCGCTCACAATGGTCAAGCTGTCCCCAACCAACCAGCTCAACCCCCTGCTAGGAAGCCATACAATGGAACTGCACCCTTGTGCAACCAATGTAACCTTCATCATCATGCTAGTGTGAGGTGCCGCAAATGCTAGATTTGTGGACTTATAGGTCATACAGCAAGGGTTTGCCCAACTGCAGCTGTACCAAATCAAGCTGGCGACAATCCTGCTCAAGCTCGTTTCTCACGAGGGTCTTGCTACAACTGTGGCGAGATGGGCCATTTCCAAAGGGATTGCCCAAAGCTTGCTAATGCAAATCTGACCCACGGATGAGCAGTTGGCTGAGTAGAAGATGTTGCTGTCTTATGCTTTTGTTTCTTTCGTTTTCTAGTAATGTGAAACAATATGTCTTGTTCATAAATAAAAGTTGTTGTTCGCAATTCTGATATACAAGTATAGTTACATGTGTGTACGGCATTTCCCTATAATACCTACATTAAGGAACTATGTTCCTGACAAACTACTTTTGCGAATTTCCCATTTTTGTGTCTACTCATGATTCCCTCGAGAAATTTTAAAGTACTCGTTTCATTCCAGGAGACGAAGTACAAGAAATAAAGGGAAATTATGAGTAATCGTGCTTTCTGCACATCTGTGCCTTTGAATCATTGGTTAGATAACTAAGGGTATTTTCAAATCTCATACCCATTACGTTTTGATTTTTCAAAATACACAGTACAAGTATTTCAAAAACAACCTTCATAATTTCAAAATGTTTCATATAGTCTGAAAACAATATTAACACAGTACCTTTTCTTATCAAGTGCATGATTTCGAAAAGCATCATTCATGTTTTTCAAAAACCTTATACATAATTTCAAAATTCATCTCGCATGATTTTAAAACATTTTTATAAATATACTTACCTAGTACACCTACTTTATGATTTCAAAAGTATTATGTATAAGGTTTCAAAAAACATTGAACACATTTTTAGAACCCCATGCATAGTTTTCCAAAAATATTTTCCTCATACATTGACTTAACTTTCAGATTCTGCTTCATATGTCGCCTTGACATATCTAGCATCTCAACTTCATAAGCATTTTACTTCATGTTTTGACCTAAGCACATCAAGTGCAAGGTTTCAAAACATCTTCAACTTCTAAAATCCATATGGGATCTTTTTATCTTCACATTTAGACCCTTGTGGATGATTATCATTCAAATCAGAGTCCTTGATTGGATTCCTTATGTACCTAAATTCGAACATTTCGGTTCCTTATAATCGAAATCGAATTTTTCTTTTAAAAATATTTCTATCTTTATAGTTAGATTCTTGATAATGTTTAAAGTACCAAATGAAATCCACGGAATGGACTCCTAGTGTGCTTTAAATACATGTACACAATCAACAAAACAAATTAACAAATAAACAATCTTTGTGGTTATATGACTATGTGTTATGCATCTTGTGTTTTCTTTTATGCATTTTGTGTTTTTATACTCTGGGTATTCGTTATCCAAATCCTCGTAGAATCTTTCATATCTTCATATGAGGGATTCGTAGTAGGATATTCAAAAAGGTACTACCTTAAATCCTTAATGGGCTTCTATGTAATAGTTAAGACCCTTGGATTATATAGTACCACTCCATGATTCATAAGAGACCCTTTTAGGGGTCTAGTCAAAAAGATTGATTCAAAAATCTGGTTAAGAATGACATGTGATGATATAAGCTGAAAAGACTCCTTGGTTGTCTATTAAAATCATTTATTGATTTAATAAAAGGGACCCTATGGTGGTCGAGTCACACTCAGCACAGGATTGTTCATTTGGTTTTACCCTACACATTATAAAATAGACTGTGTGAACTGTGCAAGGAATTGTCTAATTATGGACGCGTACATAATTATGAAATTTAGTGCACAGAAACCCAGTAATATTTATTATGTGTAAGAACCGATAGCGACAACAATAACAAAATGAGAACGATGTAATGGAGGTACGGTGGACACACCAATGGCGCTTCATATACTTGTATATAAGTGTGCCTCTTACATTGCAAGCATAATGTTATTAAGGTTAATAGAAGTTCAGAACCCTAACCAATGTTGTTCGATATTTTCAACTTCATGTTTCAAGCTCTCACAAGTTTCCTCTAGATAAATTTCGGGACGGAATTTCCTAAAGTAGGGGAGACTGTGACACCTGGGTCACTGCGACCATCAAACAAATACTAAACCAATGAAATATTGTATTTCATACTTGGGATTTGTACAAATATGTGTATCATTTGCACATATCAATTCTGGTTCGATTTCGGGCTCTAAATCGCTTTTTGGAAGGTTATACGTGCACTGATGCGTTAATATAACCAGTTTAATGCAACGAACACTCCGGAATAGTGAAATAGGCTTCACATACCTTAAATAACCTTTACATAACTTAGAAATAAGTTTTGAAGGCTTTGGTATGGCAAAAACAAGTTAATTCGCCTGCAGGGACTAAATTTGACAAACTGTGAAAGTATGCCAATTTGAACTGTAACGAACATTCCAAAACATGACCATAAGTTAAAAACACCTAAAATATCCTTTATATAGCTTAGAAATAGGCTTTGAGGGGTTCAGTGTGCTAAAATAAACTTTTGGGTCATTCAGGGACTAAAAGCGTCAAAGAGTGCACAAGTTTGCACTTTCGCGCATAACTTACGTTCTAAATACATCCGGACATCCAAAAATTTATGTAAGCACTAAAATATTTTATTTTAGTGTTTGGCATGAGAAAAATCCATTCGTCGCGCAATTTGGATCGTTTTTTGCGCTTATGCGCATTCCGTCGTAATTAAGCGAACATCGCGATCGTACGACCAAACGAACTGACATCCGGCATATTTTTGAGCATTTTTCATGTCCAAAATGTTTAGGCATCCTTGTGGAGCCTTGAAAATGATTTAACGAGCCTTAAACATGTCGAAAATGGCCTTAATACGCAACGGGGACTGAATTGGAAGCTTTGGAAACCAATTGCTGAACAGAGGGACCTTAGCGTGACACCTAGCCCCCTTGGCGTCATGCGAGGCCCCTTCTAATCAGAAAAATCCATTTAAACACATGTTAACAGCCCTTAAACCCTCCAAAGGCCAATGCCATGTGTCAAACTCTTGTGGTGGGGGCAAAATGAGCTACCACAACATTCCAACAAGTGTAGGGATGTGATCATTCCCTCTTCTCCAAGAAACGATCCTAACGGTTCAGGAAATCCTATAAATACCCACCTCAACTTCACTCATTCCTCACAAGAATCTGATTTGAGAAGCTCTAAGTTGAAACCTGTGTTTCATACCTGAGCTACTTGAATCAAGATTAGCATTCGGGGACCCTTCGTAAGTATTCCTTCGTTCTTTTATTGCTTTTCGAGTCCGAAAGTCAAACAAAGACTTTCTGCACTGACCAGTTTATGGTCAATGCGAAGTTCGTTTGAACTTCGCAACGTGAGCGTAATCACGATGGTTATAGTCCCTTGTGACTATGCCTACTGATTACCACGTTGTCTAGGGTCGTAAGGGTAAGCGATCTAATAAATCGCTTATACCTTCGAACCCGACCCATTTGGTCGATCATTAGGATCCGACCAAATATATTAGGTGACCATAGTATATAGGGAATAACCTTCCCAGGTTATACCTTATGGTCGCTTCGTTTAAGTAGTTGTATGATAGGTAGTTTATATGCCTTAGGTAAATTACCAAAATACCCCTTTGATGCCAAAATTCATTATAAACATATGCGACATAACTTTTGACATCTAAACTGATTTGGCAACAATATTAGGCATGTTAAGGCATATTCTACTTATCATAGGACTAGTTAGGCGGTCCGAACGCGTTTCACGCGAACGACGCGTTAAAGTAGCATAAGCTACCTAAACGGGTCGTAATGGGTCGTAAGCACTTATGTTAGGTTTCATTTAGTATGTAGGTTTTGTTAAACCATATTACACGAGTCTCCATACTCGTTTGGTTTATGAACCCTCATTCTATCTGATCCTCCGAGTTAGGTCCGGTTTATTAACATAGTTACCTATATTAGGTGCCGTTTGATTCCGTGATCTCTAGCTTTGGTTGGTGGTTATCTTAGGACTTCTGAGCAATCTCAAGTGAGTACATAGACCCCTCTTTTACTGTTTTCCAAACATTTTGGGGTGGAACACATGTGCCTACTTGTTACTTTCATGCTTTCCTGTTTTCACATCATATACTTCCTATGTTCATTAGTACATTTATAGTATATGATTTCATTACATTTTATGCTACGTATGCCCATTGTGTGCATACTTAGTATATTACTTTACATTACATTTTATGCTATGTATGCCCATTTTGTGCGTACTTAGTACATTATTTTACATTACATTCTATGCTATGTATGCCCATTGTGTGCGTACTTAGTACATTATTTTACATTACATTTTATGCTACGTATGCCCATTGTGTGCGTACTTAGTACATTATTTTACATTACATTTTATGCTACGTATGCCCATTGTGTGCGTACTTAGTACATTATTTTACATTACATTTTATGCTACGTATGCCCATTGTGTGCGTACTTAGTACATTATTTTACATTACATTTTATGCTACGTATGCCCATTGTGTGCGTACTTAGTACATTATTTTACATTACATTTTATGCTATGTATGCCCATTGTGTGCATACTTAGTACATTGTTTTACATTACATTACATTACATTACATGCTATGTATGTTCATCATACTTAGTACATTTGTTTCACATCACATGCTATGTATGTTCATCATACTTAGTACATTTATTTTTCATTCACATGCTTACATTTTGATATGATATTTGGTTTGTTTTGATGGATCAATATACATTCATTAACACCGGTCACGCCGTTTGTTAGTAGGTAGTGGTACCATAGGAATTGACAACTCTCGTTCCGGACATCCTGGGTAGGTTTGGATGAAAGGAATGACCGAATTCGATATACATAACTTAGATAAACCTTTAATTTGTTTAAGGGTTTATCGCCACAGTCTCAAGGCTTGGATGTATGCATTATCACAATACCGCATAGATGTTTATATCAGTATAGCATACATTTGTTCCACAAAACATAGCTTTGATTTAAACCATGTTTTACTTCAATACTTTGTTTTTGTGCATATGGTTTAGTTGATATATTTCACTAGCCATACATATCATTTTGGTTACACATTACATGATTTACATTTGACACATAAACATTATTGACATTGGTTACACATTACATGACTTACATCTTGACATAAACATTTTGACATATTATTCAATACGTTTGGCAATTGGTTTAAACATAGACATCTTACATTGTTGGTTTGGTTTGAGTAAATGATTTAAGTAACGAGGCGTGTGTAATATGATACAAGCATGGTGGATACGCCGCTGGTACTTCCTATATATAAGTGATTGTATGGTATTACATATCGTAGCGTTATTTGAATCATTTCAATTTGGACATATAACATTTTATACAAATAACATACTTTTCACAATACATTGTTTTACAAACAACTTAATTTATACAAACTTATTTCACATGGTTATTCACTTAACCATGTATTATTCTTTTATACATATATATCATTTGGTTTATTTATCACTTTTCAAATGATTTACAAGACAAAGCAAATTACAAGGTTCATGACTAAACATTTTCTTAAATATAAGTCATGAATTCGATTTTCACAAAACCTATGTATCTAACAGGCATTTTTATGCTGACGTACCTATTTTCACATGTGTTTCAGGATATGATGCATAGGACTTATCAAGATACACTTAGGCGGACTTGGGCCTTAGTGACAATAAAAGATGCAAGACTAGTTATTTATGTTATATTTCGTTGATTGTCAAGACATTGTAACTCTTTTAATCAAGAAAACAATATTTCAATTTCCATGTGTTATGAAACCATGATTCTGTTACAACACTCCCCGACGTTTCTGCCACGTTTTGTTGTTTTACGTGGTCGGGGTGTGACACCAAAACCACATTTCGTACTCGTTATGGACACTATGAGTTCGTGGTCATGCCTTTTGGATTGACCAACGCACTCGCTGTGTTCATGGATCTCATGAATCGTGTTTGTAAACCTTATCTTGATCGTTTTGTGATAGTCTTTATTGACGATATCCTCATTTATTCTAAGACTAAAGCTGATCATGCTCGGCATTTACGCTTGATGCTTGAACTCTTACGTGGTGAACGTCTGTATGCTAAATTCTCTAAGTGTGAGTTTTGGATTAATGAAGTACAATTTCTTGGTCACGTCATTAGTAAGCAAGGTATTCATGTTGACCCGTCTAAAATCGAAGCTGTGAAGAATTGGAGTACGCCTAAATCTGCATCTGAGATTCGTTTCTTCTTAGGATTGGCGGGGTATTACCGCCGGTTCATTTCAGACTTCTCTAAGATCGCTGTTCCTCTCACCTCGTTAACTCAGAAAGAGAGACCTTTTGCTTGGGGTCCCGAGTAAGAGGAATCTTTTTAGACTCTTAAGACTCTCTTGTGTAATGCTCATGATCTCACCCCCTGATGGGGATGATGATTTCGTGGTATATTGTGATGCCTCGAACCGTGGATTGGGTTGTGTGCTCATGCAGCAGGACAAGGTTATTGCTTATGCCTCTCGCCAACTCAAAATACATGAGAAAAACTATACAACTCACGATCTGGAGCTTGGTGCAGTTGTGTTTGCGTTAAAGATATGGCGACACTACCTGTATGGTACTAAGTGTGTGGTTTTCACTGACCATAGGAGCCTTCAACATATCTTTGACCAAAAACAAAGAACTGAACATGCGACAGAGGCGTTGGGTGGAATTGCTTAACGACTACGACTGCGAAATTCGCTATCATCCTGGCAAGGCGAATGTAGTGGCCGATGCTCTTAGTCGTAAAACTCATGTGAATGCTATCTGTATCTCTAATGATCTCCATGCGTGTATTTGTGATGCCCAGTATTCGTCAGCTAATGAAGGAAATCTAGAAGTGGAAATCCAAGGCGCTAAGATTGATCAACTTGAAACAAAACCTGATGGACTCCAATACTACCTAAATCGCATCTGGGTACCGGATCGCGATAATCTCCGTGAGCTCATTATGAATGAGGCTCACAAGTCCCGTTACTCTATTCATCCGGGCGCTGATAAGATGTACCATGATCTGCGTACAACTTATTGGTGGCCTGGCATGAAGAGGAACATTGCTGTATATGTTTCTAAGTGCCTTACTTATACGAAAGTTAAGGCCAAACACCAACGTCCTTCATGACTCTTAGAACAACCCGAAATCCCAGTTTGGAAATGGGATAGCATCGCTATGGACTTTATTACCAAGCTACCTTGAACACCTTCTGGTCACGATAGTATCTGGGTGATAATTGATCGTTTGACCAAATCAGCCCACTTTCTTCCTATTCGTGAAGATTATAAAGTGGAGAAACTTGCTCGAATCTATACGGATGAGATTATATGCCGTCATGGCATACCTTTTGACATAATCTCGGACCGTGATGGTCGTTTTACTTCACGTCTTTGGTAAAACTTTCAATCCGCTATGGGTACTCATTTGAATCTTAGCACGGCCTTTCATCCTCAAACAGATGGGCAGACCAAGCGTACTATTCAGACCCTAGAGGATATGCTCCGTTCTTGTGTCATCGAATTTGGTGGTAACTAGGACGTACATTTACCATTGATTGAGTTCTCGTACAACAACAGCAATCATTCCAGTATTTAGACGGCTCTATGGCCGCAAGTACCGATCTCCTCTCAGTTGGCTGAGATTGGTGACAAGCAGTTTACTGGCCCTGAAATCATTCAAGAGACAACGGATAAGATTCTTCAGATTCGTGAAAACTTGATCAAGGCTAGGAGCAGACAAAAGAGTTATGCTGATAATAGGCGTAAGCCTCTGGAATTTGATGTTGGTGACCGAGTCCTTCTCAAGATATCTCCCTAGAAGGGAGTGGTTCGTTTTGGTAAGAAGGGTAAGCTCGCTCCTCGCTATGTGGTGTCACACCCTCAAAATACCACCTAGGGAATGTCCCTGTTAAGCGTGTGACGTACCAGGATCCAAGCCACTAATCATGTTGAACTCATAACAATTATTCCAAATAAAACTTTCAGTTTTTATTGCTAGAAGTGTTACAAAACATTATTTAACGTTCAGCAGAAGCATAATACATTAATTAAGAAATTCATAAACCAAGTGTGTGAAGCCATTAAGTTCGTCTCGCGTTTCCATGTATCTCGACCCATGACCACTCCAGCATCCCAGACAGCAAGTTCCAACAAATATGCAACTAAAGGCCTGCAAGGCATGTAACAACGAGTCAACAACAAAGTTGAGCGAGTTCACAGTTGGTTGTTTAGTTTTACAAGTTTGTTTTGAAAACCATAAGTTGTTTCGTAAACCACGAGTTAACCAGTATCTTTATTTCCCAAACCATATCCATAATCAGTGGGGGCTTCCCCATGTGAACCACTAGACCGTTACCATATCGACAACTGACGAAAATAAGTTGTGCCCTACGTCAATGTCTATCATCATTGACTAAGTGCCCAGATCCATTAGTACACGCCCGTCCGAACGGCACGGTGTGAGGCTTGTCAACCCTAATAGTGCTATCAACTAATGACCCGCTCGCCATTGGCCCGGCGATTAAGTCGATATAAATATGAGGGACTTCATGATAGAGTTTTGTTTAGTAAGTTTAAGGTTGTTGTCCTACCCAAGGAGGACGAACGTACGTATTCTACCCAAGTAGAATACGCAGGATTAATATTGGCATCCTACCCATGGAGGATGGCGGTACATATCCTACCCAAGGAGGATATGTAGGTTCCGTTTTAATTCATTAACCCATTCCCAACCACCGGGAATCCCATGCCTTAGAAAGTGTGTGAACTCACCTCGGTTTGCTCGGTATGATTAGTTTATTTGTTTATCGTTGGATACCCACACCCTAATATGGTTCCAATGACAGTTAGTTTCGCTTACACATAAACCGCATATTCTTTGCACAATTTCCACAAGTGTTAAGCAAGTATGGCACGTATTATCACACAAGTTACAACGAGCATTCTGGCCATATGTATTTTCACATTACAGGATCATATATCATAACAACACATAGAAACAGTCCAATCCTTATTCAATCGATCATGCATATAACAACAATAATTTATATCACCCAACATTTATTTAGTTACCACAAATCTTGTATTAACACGGTTTAAGGCTTGCCATCCCTTGGCAGCCCATACCAGAAGCCTAGTTGCAGTTATACCCAACACAAAACAACATCATACGGTCCAGTAAAGCTATGTTACACCGCTTTGCTTATGTAGCCCAGTTATCCACACCGGCCCAACCAAATTGTATGACCTTATTCGCCCCAAAAGCCCAAGACAGATTGTATATCATCATTTAACTTTTGCCATATAACATACCCATTCTAATCAATTTTAGTCTAACTCAAATACCTAATTAATAACTTACTGTTACTTTGTGACCACACCTAAATATACATTATTCTTGTACCAGTAAATCAAGTTTAAGCAAATAACCAATCCAGTTCGCACAACAACCGATTACATATCATTCGAAATTTCATAAACATCAAACAGATCGGACATCATGTGAGTATCATTTAACCAACAAATCTAGTGTACATGCAACACAGATTTCGTAGACACAGTTATCTATATCATCATCAAGTTAATCAATATACAATAACATAATATTCAAAATAACCATTATATATTACAAAAACATCATGGCTATCACATTGTTCAATAAAACCAATACTACAAGCATGTGGCCGCCATCTTTTATTCAAAGCTATCCATATTCTCAGAACACTTAACTTCACATTCATTGGACCACTAATACATCAACATTGGTTATTTAAATTTTGGTGAATTTAGTGGACTACCTTGATAGGACCAAACATAATTAGTGGGTTCAAACAATTACAAAGTGGATCAGTTCTTTTTTGTCATCATTCGCCAATTCAAGAGGCATACATAAAACCTAGAGAATCCCATATTAATCACATGCACACATCGATATCAACAAGCACATATATCATAACTTAATTCACATACATGCTGAATATCACAACAAGAAACTCAATTTAATAGAATGGTAACTAACCGAGAGATGGTGATGGTGATCACGACTGGGGGGGGGGGTTTCCACTGCCGTACGTAGCATATAGAGAAGGGTAGGGTTTGGTTTATTATGTGCTATCTCGTTACGTATACATAAACATATAAGGAAGAGAGGTTGGGCCTAATGTGTTTACTAACCAAACAAGGGTTGGGGCCGAGATTACAAAACAGAAGGCGGCCCAGTGACTTTTCTTTCGATCGGACTTCTACAGGCCCAACAACATTGAATGTGTAGTTATCCTAACACAAGCTAACCCATTACACGCACATACACGATTACTCAATCACACTTACACACAACAACCCATACTAATCAATAATTAGGAATAAGCAATCAAGATGTCAAGATGTCCATTGACGGCCCAACATGTATAAATACACTAACCGGCCCAAATGCAAAGTGTGTGCTAAACAGATTTACGGCCCAAGTATATTAAGTAGATTCATGGTTCAATCAAATTTAATTACCTAACTTAGTTAAGCGCCACATGAAACATTAACGATCACGTAAAGCATTTAACGATTTATTTGATAACCACTAATCATACACACATAACATTCAGCGGTGCACGAGATAGACAATTAAACGTTAAGTAACCCTAATTATTCAGGTTGTCACATGTGGGTCCTTTTAAGATACTCGAAAGGATTGGCAAGGTGGCGTACAAACTTGACCTGCCACAGGAACTAAACAATGTGCATCCAGTGTTCCACATATCCAACTTACATAAATGCCTAGCCGACGAGGAACTACAGGTTCCCCTTGAAGACATGCAAATAAACGAAGTTGTACACTTTGTGGAGAGACCGGTCGAAATCATGGATCAGGGTGTCAAGCGACTGAGGCGCAGCAAAATCCCCATCGTCAAGGTTCGTTGGGAAGGAAAGTGTGGCGCCGAATTCACTTGGGAACTGAAAGGTGAGATGAAGACCAAGTATCCGCAGCTCTTCGAGCAGTCTTCTTCCTAGATTTCGGGGATGAAATCTCCTAAAGGAGGGGAGACTGTAATACCTGCGACCCTAGACTTTTAGATATTGTCAATTTTAGTCCCAGAACTATGTAGTCATCAATACTTTTGGTACTTGGTAAATTCTATATACTAATACTTGGAATGTCTAAATCTAAATACTTGGAATGTCTAAAGCTAAATACTTGGAATGCCTAACTCTAGATACTTGGAATGTCTAATTCTTGATACTTTGGTGCTTGACTCTTGAGGCTCGTGAAACTTGAGACTTGGTTGAACGAGGGACTAGAATCTTGTCACTGGCAGAAACTATAACAACAACAACCAACAACAACCATACCCAGTAAATCTCACAAATACCAAAGCTACTGGCACACCCTGACTTTTGTGGAAGCGTGGTTATTGGTGTGTGTAGGATCGTATTCGGGCCTGATTGAGTCGATCAGAAGAATTCCTATCCAAATCAAGAGGCGGAAACTAAAGATTTGGTGCGATTTCAGCTGGATTCACTTTAATTGTTGTTGTATTGATCACTAAAACGATTACAGACTCTTACAGCACTTCGGCAGCACTTCGTGGCTTGCCAAAAGACAATCACCTAGAACTATACTAGAGGTTTCGCTCAAATGACCTATATATAGGCTCACAGGTTTCGCTTATGTATACATGACATAAGAGCGAAACCAGTCACCTGCCATATAAGCGAACCTACCACAATGACATATAAGCGAAACCTAGTTAAATGACACATAAGCGAAATCACATGCTAAGACCACTACGGACGAAAACAGAATGATACATGCATGAACGAAATCATCATCTAAGACATAAATTCTTTTGTCTTTTGTGTTGTGATGTCATGATGACTTCATCATTATGATGCCATTATCAAAGATAGTGACATCATCCTCTTTCATATCTGCAACGAGACTGAGACTCGGTATAAGACGTAGTCGACAGACGTAGTGCACCAACAAACTCCCCCTCGGATGTTGACGGAGTCTTCAGTGTCGAGTCTTCGATTGTCAACCTAGAATCTTTATCAGTCTTTTATCTTTCTCTGAAGTATTTGTCATTGCAAGAATCCTCATTCTCTATCTTCATCTTCAACAAACTCCTCTCTCTCAAATGTTGAATATCATGGTGTCTTCAGACTCCCCCTCTCAATCTACTGGGATCGTAGTCTGGAATTCACAAGATCATAATCTAGCTTTCATCCTGCTCTGGATCAAAACCCGACCAACCTGCAAAAACTCTACCCAAAAATAAATTTTCTGATAACCATTTGTGGATAAGATTTTCAAATCTAATTTATCACTTGCAGGAATAACATTTTATAGCAAAAACTTTTCTCAATTCATTTCAACAATCTTCAAACACTTTCACCCAAACCATAGGTTAATCATGTTTAGCACTCGGAATTTTGAAAATCAGCTCTCCAAAATCAGTTGTCGAAAATCTTTTTGGATTTTTCAAAATTTATGCTAAAACACACTAAAATCTTTTTGGATTTTCTGAAAGAAAATAGCTGACACCACTTGTAAAAAATTAAGAAAATGCAGAAATGAAATATTTACAAACAATATTTTTGTGAGTTCGTGCAAGAGGATCATATCAGTTTTTTAGACAAATCACCAACACCGTTAAGCTTCATTTCATTTTAAGTTTTAAATGATTCACTTAGATTGTCAGTATACTAGTCCACTTAAATTCTCACACAAAGTTCAACTGTTTCGAGATATGAAATTAATGTTTTAAGCACTTAAACTCAATCGCGTGTCCCACCTCAGAATATACTCCCGTATCCAGATCCCAATATTCAGTCTTACAGGTAATTATGACACAAATGATATCTGTAGGGGTTAATAAATTATGAAGAATCATGAGAGCTCAGGTCAGAACTACCGTTCAGCAGAGAGATCATGACTCAACTTTTGGGTGTGTCACCTTTAGAGGATCTTTTTTACAACAGCATTGCTAAGCAATTTTATTGTCTTATCATATATGCTGAGGGTGATGCTATGTTTCAAGCATTGCGGAAAGTATTATTCGAGGACTAGGTCAGAACTTCCATTCAGCAGAAGTCCCGGAATAATACCCCAGATATCACTGAGTATAAAAACCTAGTATATCAGAAAAATGAATCTTTCAAACAAGATTTCGGGGGTTACCCATATATCCGAGAGATGTTTCCCCACGATATAAGCAAGTTTGAAATTTAGGTTTATATCTCGTCACAATCTACTAAATGTGTAAAAACCTACTGGCACATCATCAGTGAGACCGTTTATCACTTTTTATCTTACCAATTCTTTAGCGTGCTGTGATAGTCCACTGATGTACTATCATTTCCTCTTTTATGCAACAAAACTCATTTTTCATTTTATCATGTTTTTGACTTTTTCAAATTTTCTAATGTTTTTGGATTTTCTAAAAATTTTACTCCCCCTAAAATGCAAACACATTTTAGGAAATTTGAAAACAAACTGTACAAGTAACATGACAACTGATATCGAATCACTTCAATTCGCCATCCACTTGGCATAAACAATCAGAACTCCCCCTCACAACAAACTATTTTTCCATTATGATCTCAAAACACTTAAGTTTGTTTTAATCAAAATGTTTTTTCCGGAAAATAAGTTGTGTTGATTTTGTAAAACCATTAGTAGGTTAGGGGTTTGGTTCATCACATTGTTTTTCAACCACTTGTAGGAAATCAGATACAACTTAATGTCCCTGATTTACCACTTGTAAGATCAATCCAATCAAGCATTTTCAACCAATCATCATCTGTTGGTTGAATTCTCAAAGTGCCGATTCCTACTCCTCGCTTACCAACCTGGGAGTTCCGGCAAGTCCTGCAAAAACTTTTCAAACACAGATTAAGAAGGATGCCGATTCATGATCCACGATTACCAACTTGGGATCTCCGGCAAGTCAGGTTTTTACTGTTTGAAAAATATATCCACCCAAGCCTGACCTTCCTTGGGTGTAACAACCTCTTCTTCATCTTTACTTTCAACCGACCTGTGGACATTTCTTTTGGAAGCATAAAATTCTTTCACTCCTTTGGCCTTACCATCGACCATTTTCCCAAAAATATGTCACAATTCCGTTGAAAGCCTTATCAACATCAAATTTTTTCTTGTCAGAATAAAATTGATTTGAAATTTCAACTTTCCCAACCTTCTTTTTAAAATTTTCAGCTCGTAGAGGTGGAAAATTCACATCATCCACTTTTGGAATTGATCTTTCAACCTTTTTCTCAATACGTGGCTCTTCTGATTTTGTGGAATCAGATTCATCACCAGAACTGTTTCCTGAACCCTTAACAACCCATTTTTGATTTATCAGATTTTCTTTTCTTTTAACCACATTCTTTGAACATTCACCAATCTCATAGGTTGAATTTTCAAAGCCGGTAAAAGATTTGGTTGTTAGTTCAGTTTTCTTAACAACTCTTTCTTTAATTTTACCAGAGACTTCCTGTTTTGGTTTGAATGTCTTCGGACAGTTCCTAGCAACATGACCAACAATTTTACACTGAAAACAGGTTCTCTTTTCAATCTTCTTTGGAACAGGATTCTTCTTCAGTTCTTCTTGCTTCTTGGCAAGGAATTCCTGATTCGTCTGTTTTCTGAATACTTGTTCTTTCTCAGCCTCTATCGTTTTCCCTGAAACAAACACAGTTTTTGGTTTATAAAAATTTTCATTTTTATAATTTTTCGGTTGAATAAAACCTAATCCTTTCTTTTTGTAATTACGCTTATGGTTTGGTTTCTTTTGGAAACTATAACCGCAATTGTAACCCATTTTCTTGTTAAATCTTTGTTGATCTCTTGAAGTGTATTGTTTAGGTTTTCCAATAAGATTTAAATCTTTTGTTTCAGAAATATTAATTTCTGTAATTTTGAAAACCTTTTGAATCATTTCAAATCTTACACTTCTTATTGGAAAAGTCTCATCAGAATATAAATTGTCAGAATCTTTCAAAGTATATGCCACTTTGAATGATTCATCATTCAAATTAGATTTTGATATTAAAAACTCTTTATCATAAACTCGTTTGTCCTTTTTGACTGTTGACTTTAACGCATCGGATTCAGATTTTGACTTGGATTTGGACTCCGATTTTGACTCCTCACATTCATCTTTATCTAACACCTGATCGACCACACTTTTTATCAACTTTGACTCATGATCAGTGTCGGATGACGTGTATGTGACATCAATATTTTCTGGCAAGTTATCCGACGCCCCAGACTCCCATTGTAAGTTTATTGCCTTTTCGACTCTTTCGGAATTTGGATTTCGAGGTAAAAATCCATTTTCGACCGGGGGTGGACATCTAGTGTAGACCACACTTGGTTTCTTACCAGAAATCTTCACTTTATCTTTGCCTTCTATCACAGATTTCTCTTCTTCTGAAGTCTTTATTTCTTCAAAAGTTTTCAAATTCTCCACAACCGGATAAATCCTGTCAACAACAAAAGTAGAACATGAGTAACTTTCTAATAACTTGTTGACTCTTTCAGTTTCGATTCTTTGTATTTCCAACTTCAACTCCAGATCAGCACATTTCTTTATGTGAAAGTTGACATCATCAAGTTGTCTCAGGTAAGCTTTCTTTAGTGTATTCATTGCCACAGCTTGTTCACCGTTTGAATCAGTATACTTGTTGATTTCTCTATTCATTGTATCATAAGATTCTTTCAATCTGTTTATATTGTGCAGCAACTCATTATTTTTCTTGATTAAAGAATCACAGTTCATGCACTTTTCAGGAACTTTGACAGGTTCTGCATCAACTTTGACTTCAAATTCAGGAACCTCTTTGACTGTTCTGTTTGATTGTAAAAATTCAGCTCTTTTTTTTTCTCAGCTTCTGCCTCAGCTTTTAATCTCTCTTCCTCTTCTTCAAGCTTTCTCCGTCTTGCTTCAGCAGCTTCCATTACTTTTCTGCACTTTTCGGCACATTTCAAATCATAGGCATTTGCAATGAAAGCTTTAGCATCTTTGGCCATAAGTTCTTGATCTGAGCAAAAATCGTTCCAACTGAAACCTTCAGCCAATTTTTCATCATCTTGTTCTGCCAAACACACTTTGCTGTTTGTTGGAAGATATTTATCCCAAGTAAAATTATCATACTTGCCCTGATTAACTATACATGCTCTTTTTGACCCTTCAATCACATCTCTTCCGTGAGCAGTTTGTGCCTGACGCGGTACTGGTGGTGTGACTTGATGATAAATCGCCTTTTTGTGATAATCGTTGTTTCCAAAAGGATTCTGGGCTCCAGTATCTTCACGATTTTTGCACTCCCTCTTGAAATTCCCATTTTCCCTGCAACGAAAACATGTAACTTTAGATTTATCAAAGCCTAAAGTTGAAACATGAGCCTCACGAAAACCATCTCTTCCCGTAATTTGTTTAAACTTCTCAGCTCTTCGCAACACACTAGCCATGCACCATTTAATGTCCATTAATTCCATTTCCTCAGCATCGATTTGATCGTAATCCTCTTTCGTGAGCATTGGATTACCGATCTTTCCGGCCACAAAACTACTATAGGATTCCAACACCATTCCCAACAAAGACATTTGATTTTTAGCAACCTCTTCAGTATAATCTTGATCATTTTCAAGACTTAGAACAATATTGCACTGAAGTTTTCTTCCGTTCTTTGTTGCTGAAATGTTTGGATCAAATGATGAAAATCTTGTGCTGCTTGATCCCTCGGATGATTTCTTTTCAGAAGAATCTTTCACATTGTAAGCAGTTTCGACTTTTGGAGAAAAATTTGCCTTTTCGTTGACACCACCTTTGTAATACAAACTGATATCCTGTTATCCATCGTAGTTCTTCATCCTGGTAATCTTCCTTTGCTCCATCTCTTGAGCTTCCAGGTGTTTGATGAAATCTCCCAGTGTCATATTTTTATAATCTTTTCTGTTGGATCTCAGCATCATCAGAAACGTTCCCCAAGTTTCATAAAGTAGTGCATCTGCAAGTTTTTCAATCAATTCATCAGTATCCTTTTTAATACCAAGTTTTGTCATATTTCTCACCAAGTTACAATATCTATCAATTATTTGCTTGGTGTTTTCAGGTTTCAAACCACGGAATAAATCAAATTCTTTCTTCATGAGAGACATTTTGTTTTTGAGCATATCATCACTTCCAACAAATTTTGCTTCCAATTCTGTCCAGATTGAGTAAGCAGTTCCATCATGTTGAAGCAGTATCAAAATATCTTCTTTTATTGCTTGCTGAAGCAGACTCGCCATCAATTTCTCATCGCGATATTTCTTTTTATCTTCCGTACTCATTTCTCGAATTGTTAACTGCACACCATTTGTAGTGGGTCTAACATATGGTTCCTCAGTGTGTTCCCACGCATCCAAATGATAAGCTTCAACCCAATTTCCAAACCGTTCGGACCACGCATTGTAATCATCAATATCCAAGAGCTTAGGCGGTTTCTGTGATGTCCCGGTTTCATTTTCCAAGTTCATATTCTGAGCAATAGAAACCGGAGTAGTCGGAGTAGCAAATGCGTTGTAAAAATCGTTGTCCATGATTCGGATTTTCAAATGAGTTGTACCACCTTGTAAAATACCTGACAACACAAACAAATGATCAGTTTTAAAGACTTATCAATTAACAGAATAAGACTGATACTCGAACTGGTGAGAATTTTGTGCGGACTAAAAGTTGACACACTGTGCGGACTGAATTTGATGTGAATTGAGTTTGATGTCAAAACGTGCAAACTGCTATGACCCGGATCAAATTCAAATGACCTGACCCTTTTTCATACAAACTGGCGAACTTTCCAAACAACCTGATGAACCTTTAAACACTTAGAACTCCAAACCGTGTGACTTGTAGACTTAATGCAAACTGAACAATTTTGATTAACTTCGTGTGATCTCGTAAGATAATCCAAATGTATCTTTTGCCGACAAGATAACAACTATACTCAATTTGATTTGGGTCGAACACTTTCACATGTAAAGAATCAACATGGGCTGACAATCTTGAAAGTTGAATGGGCCGAGAGTGTGACTTGGGCCGAGAACATGTACTGATAATTTTCAAAAGACTTGATACTTTCTAGATAATGGTCAACAATCAATTCTAAAAAAAACAAATGATTTGTCAGCAAATGTCTAACTTTACACCACAACCTGATTGGACCTCTAATGTTAGTGGATCTGATTTTATAGAATATGTAGACACCCCAAACTCACATGCAATGAATTTAATTTGACCTTCTCACTACTCGATGACAATCACATGAACCTGATTAACTCTTGTTGACACAAACTCACATGCACAACTTTGAATTACTTAATCCAACCGATGCAATCGAGACCAACTGACACACTAAATCTGTCAACACCACATTTAATGATCACATGCAACCGACACACTTTATCAAATATGTAACCCCAATTCACATGCGACTGACAAAAACATGTTCATATAATACTTCTATTGGGCCGAGATAATCACATGGGCCTGACACATCTGATCATATCAAAACAAATATCACGTGAACTGCTTAACCATTTTACTTCATCACTTATTGTAATTTGATCTCAAATGTAGTGGGCTGACACAATGAATTGATTGTTATCACATGCAAACTGAAATAATTCTGATCACCTAAACACTTTGAAGCTGAATTCCTAAGTGTCACTATGAGCGAGACCCTAGTTGTCACAAAAGCGAAACCTTAATTGACCAAATGAGCGAAACCTTAAGTGTTCAAATGAGCGAAACCAGGTGATGACGTCACTTTTTGCACGAGTCCATACGAGCGAAACCTCAAAAATTCTAAGATCTAAGTCGATTTTAGTTTAGAAACTTTCAAGGGTTTATTAATACATGATTCCGAGTGCTATGTGTGAATTTGAGCTAATTTTACCGCGAAAAAATTTGTAAATTTGAAGAAAGTGTAGAAAATCAGAAGAAATGCAGCTGAAATGGAAAGAACTCTTCCTCCTGAGCTCTGATACCACTTGTAGGATCGTATTCGGACCTGATTGAGTCGATCAGAAGAATTCCTATCCAAATCAAGAGGCGGAAGCTGGATTCACTTTAATTGCTGTTGTATTGATCACTAAAACGATTCCAGACTCTTACAGCACGTCGGCAGCACTTCGTGGCTTGCCGGAAGACAATCACCTAGAACTATGCTAGAGGTTTCGCTCAAATGACCTATATATAGGCTCACAGGTTTCGCTTATGTATACATGACATAAGAGCGAAACCAGTCACCTGCCATATAAGCGAACCTACCACAATGACATATAAGCGAAACCTAGTTAAATGACATATAAGCGAAATCACATGCTAAGACCACTACGGACGAAAACAGAATGATACATGCATGAACGAAATCATCATCTAAGACATAAATTCTTTTGTCTTTTGTGTAGTGATGTCATGATGACTTCATCATTATGATGTCATTATCAAAGATAGTGACATCATCCTCTTTCATATCTGCAACGAGACTGAGACTCGATATAAGACGTAGTCGACAAACGTAGTGCACCAACAGTGTGACTTACTTAATACCATAGCGTTCAATCATAACAACGCTATATGATAAAACCATTAGATGTTCATCCATAAATTAAGTTTGAAAATAGCACAACATAAATTGTCTGAAACGTTGACACCGAATTCAAATTACAAACCGTAACATGTTTTAATGAGTTCACGAAGACTCGACAACATAACTTAAACCAACCCGAGCTTAGAACCATGTATCTCGTCCAGGAGTAAGATACATCTCCTAAACTCTAAAGACTTGGATGACATCTTTTATTTATAACGCAGCTTGAAAACATGCAACACCTGTCAGATCCACTTAGTTCCCTGAAATACATGTAGTTTAAAAACATCAACAAAAGTTGAGTGAGTTCATGTGTTTCATGTATGAATAAACCTTTAAAGTATTTTGTGTGTATGTATGTCCCTGGTATGTAGCAATAAGGAAAAACATATCACCAATGGTTTGCAAGGCCAATGGTATGTGTGAAATGGTGCAGGAAAACTCAAACCTAGCAAACTTGTCTCCGGGAATAAGACATAGTCACCACATGGGCCACCCTGGTCCGCATGGGTGTGGGCTCGCTACACCCAAATAGATCTATCACTAATATCCCTCGGTCCTATGACGAGGATTAATGGCCTTAAGTGTTATACCCACCACTCACATGATCAAGCAGTAACCCTCCTTAAGCTAATCATACCATGTATAAAACGTTTGTAAACAATTGTAACATGTATTTCACCCCCGCAGTTATAAAACTGAAAACAGTTAAAAGAAAAGGGGGACATGAACTCACTATATTGCGTCTTCAAAATCGTAACCCAAATGTCTTCAGCAAACCCGACTACCTACAGCGTACTAATGTCTATTAGACGAACAGGCCGTGCCTTACCTTAGTGTTTACGTTTTTGAGTTACGTTTCTTTTAATATTATCCCAAGTTATAATTTTCTTGTTAAAATAATAATTATTTTAACCTTAAATTATATTTAATTTTGGAATAATTTGATAAACAATATTTTGGTAACAATACTTCCCAAGTATTTATTTTCGTATTTCCTTCCCAAGAATGGGGGTATCTTATACTTGTATATTCGTATTCTTGTATTTGTAGTTTCAAAATATATTTTCAAATCTTACTTTTAGAAAATATATTTAAACTTACTTGTCAAAAATATTGTATTCCAAGAAATATATATTTTTCCCAAAAATCATATATCTTCTAAATATTCCAAGAAAATATATTTTTACTTCCCAAAATAATATATTTTCTCCTTGTCGAAAATACAATATTACTTTTGTAATATTTACAAAAATCATATTTTCATTTCTTGTATCCAAATTAATATTTACTAAAAATATATTTGTAACGGTATTTTCCGGAATATTTTGTAAGTTACGTTCTTGCGTTCGGTTTCACGATATTAAGCGTGTAACTTATATATTTATTCCTTGTGATTTTTGGTACTATTTTGGATTGTAAATTCTTGGTATTATGTTAAGTTATATTATTTTACCCTAAAATAATATAACTATTTCACAAAGTATACAAATATTCACACAAGTGTCTTAATATACATATATATTCTAAATATATATTTACCCATTTTTATTTATAAAAACCAACCTCCGATACTTGTATTTTTGTAACAAAATCTATGGCAAAGTTTATATTGAAAACTATGGTTAAAACTCACTTGTAAATACTTGTTTAGAAAATATTTTTCTAAGTGTTTGTATTTTTAGAAAATTTTGCCATAGTTTCCCCTAAAAAATGGAGGTGTCCATGCTATTAAAGCATATCATTTTCTTTTCAAAAATCATCACAAACAATCAACAATCAATCTTCACTTACCAAGTGCTAAAACAAAGCTATCTACATAATAATCATGAACTTGAACTTTCATAAAAACTTGTAGTAATTTGGTAGTGTATTTAGAAAGTTTAGTTACCCTTTAAAGTGTGTTTATTTCTTTAAAAAAATCTCATTCTTGAAAGATTTGAGTGTTTACAACTTGTTAGATGATTTTTCCAAAAATCATTCTTTTGAATTCTTCTTGTAAACAAAGTGTTCTTATACTTGTTTTATCACCAAAAATAGTGTATATTTAAGTAAGAACCAAGATCTTCTAAAAATCACATTTTGAACTTGGTTCTTTTGGAAAACCATTCATAAATCTTAGATCCATAAGGTTACTAACTCACTTGTTTATTATTTTTCAAGAAATCACTTTATTCTTCAAGTTCATGCTTAACACATGAGGATGATCATCTTGTTATATCACATAATCATCCTCTCTCTTGCTAGATCATGTGTTTAATCACAATCTAGCAAGCTCCTTATGATGATCAACATCATAATCTCAAGTAAATAACAAGCAAGTATCATTCATACACTAAACAACATAGTTTCATCATATATCAAGCTTATGTTCATGATTCATGTTTATGTCTTTTGGTGTTCATCAAGTTTATCAATGTCCATCGTCATTTAACCAACAACATATGAAGTAAATAAGGATCATGAGAGTCTTACAACTAGCACAAGGCTAGGGAAGAACACAAGAAGAAGATGATGATGACAAAAATGGAGGATAATAGCAAATGATGGAGGTCCTTCAAGATCCACAAGCACCAAGCTTCTTTGTATGGCTTCTTACCCCTTAGAATGATCTTGGAATGGATGGAAGTGAGATGGAAATGATGGTGGTGGTGGTGCTATGTTTCGGCCGAGAGGGAGGGGAGGAGAGGGAGAGAGATGAAGGTGTTAAGTGTGGTGTGAGAATGAGAGTTCATGTATTCTTATAACCAATTAATAGTTTTGTCCAATGGGTTTTATGTTTCTAGTAGTACAAACACAATCTCTTAGCAAATCAAGAGGAGATTAACAAGATCTAGAGAAGATTGAGAAGATCAAGGTGGTGGGGCCACCTTGAACCGTCCATGGGGGGGGGGGGGTCTCTAGTTGGGTTTTAATGATAAGTTAAGTGTTTAGTTAGGATTCCAAGTGTAATGGTTAGTGTTTAAGTGTATCATGCATTATATAGTGTGTGAGGGTGTTCAGGGATCATAACTAGCTCAGAAACATTAAAACAATGCCTCTAGTATAATTTTGGTGTCTCGAGTAGTGTACGGTTGTTCGGTTAGATACCGGTTTGTTAAAGTGTCAAGCTTTACCGTTTAGTGATCTTTAAGTACCCTTTTGTGACACTTTTAATTCCTGACACTTAGGAAAGCATTCAGGACCATTTTGTCATATTTTTGCATGTTATTAGCTTGTTAAAATGCTGAATTTTGCTGATTTATGCAGAATTCTGCATTTTTAGTGGGTTTTAGGCACTTTCCGACACTTAAACTATCACCTAGTGAAGCAGTTTTATGGTCCTTACTTCCCTACACACTATACTAGTGTAGTACCTTATCTCTGGCCCATACGGGGTCTCAAAACACTGTTTGCCTATGTACTGAACATCGTCAGCATTTTTCTGAGTTATCCGCTAACTGTGCTAGCTGTGCTTTGTGCATCATGTATGTCAATAAAGTTTGCATGTGATAATGAGGTGACATTATGTAATATGTGATGCACATGTAAGTATAATGCAGTAATCAGAAAGCAATTTAAGTTATCAGTTGTAATTAACCACAGTCAATAAGCACTAATCAATATTTATTAATTGTACGGATACCTGGATTTTTGACAGTTGTCACAGCTACTTATAGGGTCTGGGGAGGGTGGGATGTAGACAGACCTTGCCTCTATCCCTAGGGATAGAGAGGCTGCTTCCAGAGAGACCCTCGGCTCCAAAACGAACAACATGCCAACACACCAAGTCAAACAATATAGAAATAGCATACAACATCATTTGGAAATAATATAATGTAAATAGGAAGCCACCAATACCAAGAAAGTGATCAGAGTGACACAATATAATGTAAATCATGTATAATAGCATACAACATCATTTAGACATAAACACCAGAAGGCGGAAACTATGAAACTTTGAAATCTTTTGTGTTATTGCTATAATCTAGTTATACTATTACCCAATAAATACGCAACGCAACACTTGATCTAACGCGCGAAAAGAATCAAAGACGGTAACGCGGAAAGGATGGATTGGCTGAGTGGCGATCCGATCGGATGACCACCTGATCGGATGGCCACTCGATCGAGTTGCCATCCAATTCGTGCACACCGCCTTAACCCTCCTTCTCACACTATAAATAGGCCTGTCACATCACCATTCTCACTGATGTGACAGCCCCACTCGACCAGACGCACGCACTCTCCTTTCCTTCGATTTCTCGGTGATTTCGATACGTTTTACACTTGATTCTTATACTTTCTTGATCTACACTTCATTCTCTACGTGATTCTCCTTTGAAATCACACTTTTCACCATGAAATCTCTCGGATCTGAGCTCTTGAAGGTGATGTCACCATGGCGGTTTGTACCAAACTGTTGTGTGAGGTCATCCTAGCCAAGATCTAGCTTAGATCTAAGGAATTTCATATGTTTTGCACTAAATCTATACTAGATCTACACTTTTCAAGCTAAAAACCTATGTTTATCTTTATCTCTTCTTAAAATTTTGCATAAGACGGTGAGATCCGGATCTAAACGGACAGTAGACTTGATTATTAGTCTGGAGTCAGCTTGGAAAGAGATTGTTACCGGAGAAGACGACCGGAGTACGGATTCTGACATAAATATCATCACAAACTGACGACTGAACGGACTAGGGTGATTCCCGCCCGATCGGATCGGCTGAACTCCGATGTGTTTACCATTGTCTCAATACGTACCTTAACGTCGCTATTTAAACAGAAACTTAGAGATTTTACGAGTTTAGGAAAGGGACAAAGATGACCCGATCAAGTAACACATGTCCCATTAACGTTAAAACACTTGAAACTTTGAAGTCATGATCGTCGAGTGGCAGCTCGATCAGATAGCCATCCAATCGAACAGCCATCCGATCGAGGCAACAATGGATCTTGGACGTATTCAGTATTTAGAACCTTTGGAACTTTGAATCTGAAACTTGGATCGAGTGGCAACCCGATCGGATAGCCATCCGACCGGACAGCCATCAGTTTCCCACACTTTTGTCAATTTTAAATCGAGTGGCAACCCGATCGGATAGCCATCCGTCCCTCACGCACTTGTCATTCAATCGATTGGCAATCCGATCGGATGGCCATCCGATCGGATGGCCATCCGATCCAGTGACAAATCCGACACTTGTGCAATCTCGTTGTTTTGTTCGACACTTATTCGTTGCAATCTAACCAGGCTAATTCTAAAGAGCTCCCTTTGATCCAATAACAATTGATCTGTTAAGCAATCACGGTGAGTATACTCGATCCCTTTTTGTTTTAAACTTTGGGATGTAACATGTATTCTACTAAACTACGATACTTAAGACTTTTGCAAACTAGACTCTATCCTGCTTGTATATGAAACTTGTGATTCTTGTATTCTATTTGTGCTATGTGAATGTTTAATCCAGGGTGTGTAGTTCCGCCTTAACAATAGTAGCGCTATAGGAGATGCACCTCCCCATTATTCTCTGGGGTATTGTTAGGAGGATTCTAGTTTTCCTTGAGACTTGGGAAAACAACAAAGCATCGGGATACTTGGGCTATCACTTGTTGGACTGCGAACACTAGCATGGCTGAAACTATTTTGTTACACTTACATATGGATATGAGTTGTTTTTAATCTATTATGTTATTATTCAAACTTGTATACTCACCGATATATTTTTGTACTGACTCTATTTTAATACATGTTGCAGGCTGATAGGATGTTGTGGAAACAAGTGAATCAAGCTAGGGTGATGCTTAGAAACCCACGTAGTTAATTAAACTCTGAACAATATTTGATAATTGGTGTAATTTGATACTTGGTGTGATGGTTATTCGTTTTAGACAATGTTGAATCAATTTAATCTATTATAAATTTCTAGTGTTATGGAATCTCATGAGCAATCTGAACGCTTAGTGCTCGCACCCCGATATTTCCGCCATCGGTTGGGGTGTGACAGTTCGGTCGGATGGAGATCCGTCCAGTGAGACATTTCTCAGAGAACAAGTTCACAGCAGAATGGTCATCCGATCGGATGGCCATTCGCTGGTTTTGGTGATGTTTTGAAAATGTTGTAAAAAGTTTAAGTGTCGCTGGTTTTGGTGATGTTTTGAAAATGTTGTAAAAAGTTTAAGTGTTGAAGACCATATGTCATCCGATCGGATGGCAATCCAATCGGACGGAAGTCCGTTTGGTGACTTGCTCGTTTTGAAATTTGTTAAGTTTGAAAGTTTGCGGTTTAATCGAGAGGGTATGGCAACGTGTTAAACAACGGGAATTCCTTTAAGCCCAAGTTATCAGTTCGGACGGGAATCACCCCATTCTGACCGGTTAACTGTTCTTGTCGGTTGTTCATGTTCAACCCGCTAAGTCGGTTATCTCGTTGATAGGAATCAGATCTCAGACCGACACATCACTAGAGAATGAGTGGAAGGCCTGAATGAGCTCCGATTTTATCGGTTTTGAGTTCATGAGTGTAAAAGAGTTGAAAGAAAGTTATGGAAACATCTTTCAATCCTTTTAATCTCGAAAATGTTTAGATTTATGCGAAAATCAGTGTTTAAACATGTTGAAATTCCTTAGATCTGAGTTGTTCTTGGTGAAATGAGGTCAAGTCTTGAAGTTCATAAGAACCCCATGATGACATCATCCTAGAACACCTTAAATCGGCCGATTTCATGGTTAAAAGTGAAGATTTGATGGTGAAAAAGATGAAGTGTGTGAAGATCAAAGATGTACAAGATTTGGGTTGAAAACTTACAAGAGTCGTGAGAAATCGAGAGAAAAGAGGGATGGAACGTGCTGGTCGGACGAGAGAGCTGTCACATCATGAACAGTGATGTGACAGGGCTATTTATAGATTGCCAAAAGAGGAAAGGTGGTGCAGGTGTGCGAACGAGTGGCGGCCATCGCGGATGGTCATCTGGACGGATGACCATTCGATCGAATGGTCGTTCGATCGGATGGGCGGTGGGAGTTGGTTTTCGTTGTTTCGTTTCATGCATTGAGCGTTGCGAGTAAGCGATGCGATAGTATTACCCATTAATTACACAAATAATCTAACTATTAAATAGCACAACAGTAATCCCCAAATCTCGAGTTTGCGATGAGATTGCGTTGTGATAGAGTTGCGATTGCGTTTGCGATTAATCACCTCAACATAAACATACATGCACAAGTAACACATAATAGCACACACACGTAGAACAATATCCATAACCCGCAATTCGAGTTGCGATGCTATAGCGATGCGATTAGCGATAAGTCGATTAGCGATTAAACCGCGATTTATTAACATGTACTCCACATAATACAACTAAAGGACCTTAAATTAGAGTATCGATTACGAGTCGAGAAGTACAATCAATAATTAAGCAAGGAGTGACAGATCGCAATTAGCAATCATTTATTCCCTTGACTTTGACTTTCAAAAGTCGGGTTGTTACACTTAATACTTCGGAACAAAACCAAACTACTGATCAAATTCAGTAATTCGGAAAAAGTTTTGTCTGAAGTATTAACCCTATTCCGAAGTATCTACCAATACGTGACTTCACATAAAGGTCATCAATACTACGGAAGGATAAATCTGGAACGAGTAAAACTGAACAATGTAATTCGGAACAACTAATCAAACTCGGAAAGAGCAATTATCAGATTAATCGTTCGAAACACATAGTTGTTCTTCAGACCACTCCAAAACCCAACAAAATCGAACAAAATCAATCCATTTTCACAGATCTGAACCAATTTCACCCAAATTTCTTCAAATTTTCAGTAGAAATCCATTCAACCACACCAGATCTACTTGATTTTGAACTAGAATCCAGAAACACATTCCGAAATCATCAAAATCTCTCTGAAAGTTCACGTCTCCATGATGTTGGGCAGAAACAAACATCAAATCAAGAGCAATGGTGATCCGAAAGCCGGTTAGACCATTCCGTATTGAGAACATGCTCTTATACCACTGTGAGATCCCCCGAGACCTTCTACAACAATGACGAACACCAAAAACATTGCACTTAATCAAGATGTAAAACATACAAAACATAGAAGATATAAAATGTAGAAGAACAAGAAATAGGATAAACTAATAAGTTTTTCAGTTATTTTACTTCGTTCCACATCACACACGTAAATTGTACATTGTCCCTAATGTACATAAAAAGTAAATATAATGCAAGGAAAAGGAACTGAAAACTCCTTTGATATACTACGGTTCATATATCGTGGCAAAGATATGAATGCTACATGGCCATAACCGCATTGCTGGATCCTCAATTATGTGTTGCTTGGTCAATGAGATTGAAGCTCGAAACTCGTGAGTTCTCGCTTAGAGACTTGAAACAACCCTAGTGTGTGTTTTTTTGCTGGCGTGGGATTGGGATCTAGGGGTTGAATTCAAATAAGCCTTGTATTCCATTCATACCATGCAAATTGGGGCACGTCCGAGCCATACACCATTGAGGGTACAGGTCGTATGGCCTTCAAAGTCCGCCCTCATTTCGACAACCGACATTTGACATTGTGTTCAATCAAGATCAAAGAAAAGATTTGGAACCTCATGCCCCCACACTTATTTGAAAGAAAAATATTCTAAAATTCAGGTTGCGACCTGGAAATGCTAAGTTTACAGACAAGTCGTTAGTTAGACCCACACCCCATATTTTATTTTCTTTTGGGACAGGGGGGGTTATTGTCCCAATCAAGTGGCTTCGCTTTTCTCCGTTTACCATCGTCTCGTTTAGTTTCATTCATCTACTATTGGGTGTCATTGGTCCAACGGTAGACCTTACAACGGCTTTGGAAATATGGGAGCTACAACAACGTGCAACCCTTATGAACTGAATGGTAATTTTGAGATAGTGGTGGTTAATGAGTTCAAATGGGAAACGACTCTGAGGTATTTATGGTGGATGGAGCGCAACGAAGAACACAATTCCAACGATGGAGGCTCTTTTAAATAATGGTGTAAACATCAACTAAAGCCCTTATGTGATCTATAGTGAAGTACCGGAGTCCGCATATCATCTACTGATCTTTTCCAATCTTGCAAAGACCATCTAGTACCAAAAAAATCAACGATACAAGTTGTCATCCCTTTATGGTAGTTCGGCTTAGGACATCTTTGACATCAAAAGACAAATGCCAATATCTAACTACTTGGTGTATATAACTAGCTTAAAATGACAAAGTTTTCAACAACAAATTTTAAAAGATAATCGAAAAAATCATGACGAGATTTACTACCGATAAAGAATAGTACGAAACTTCCACCCTTAACCTCGCAAAATTGGCATAATTTTAATTTCATTATCAAGAGAAACTATGTACTATGTAGGACTCAATCATCGATTCACATCTATACCTTATAATAAAAAAAACAAACTTATGCCATTTGTCCTATTCTTAAAAAGCTTATTGCCACCTGGCAATGTGATACTCCTTCCTGAGCAATTTTGAGCGGCAATTCAAGGAGGGGTTGCTCTACTCTCTTTTCCCTCACATACTATTCAATCACACGCTTTCTCTTTCCAATGTAATTGCTGTTTCCATAATTATGAAACTCTCTATTTTCAAACTTTTTTTTTCAAATCACAAACCCTACATCTCAATCTTCCACATTTGCGATTTAGCTAGAATTCTTTCTCATCTTCTCTCATCACCGTGAAGGTTTCTCCGGCAACAATCAACTTCGTTCTTCTGTTCGTTATTCTCTCTTCATCTTCTTTCATCTTCTTCCATTGATCCATGTTTGTTCCTTATCAACACCTTATCAGCTCATAGGTACTGCTCCATCGGATTAATGATTAATTGATGTTAATTTTGTAATTTTGTTTGTTATAAGGTTTTAAGGGTTCATTCTATTTTTAGGGTTTTATTCTGATTTCATTTTGTCTTCTCATAGGGTTTCATTCATTAATTCTGAATTTAGGTTTTCATTCTGATGATTTTTTTATAAGACCCTATATATCTTTGATACATTGACTGTAACCTTCGATTTCACTATCGTATTAGGGTTAGGGTTATTGTTAAGCAAAGGCGAGTATACAAGTTTGGTACGTACATAACAAAAGATAAGTTTTAAACAATTCCTCATAGCAAGCATGTGATTCAAGATAAACAATAAATATGGCATGTGTCCAACATATCAAACCAAGGAAACGCAATATGCTCATGACATAACCACAAGTCTACGGGCGGGTCGTTAATCCTATAGCGCTACATATGTCACGGTTTGGCTCGTACGAAGTTAATGATAAGTTCAACACATAAGTTTCGCCCAAGTTTAAAGTATCAAGCAATCACGTATACAAGCATGTTATAGGAATGTTCATGTGTTTACGCAAACGGCCCTTTTCATAGCACATGTCATCATTTCGTTGCTATGAAAAGTCCATAAGTTTATAATTCATGTGTAAGTTTTTGATAAGTAAACATGTTACACCCCAAAAGTGGTAAAAGTAAAGAGGGGAATACGAGTATACTCACATAATTGCTAAGTCTTCTGATTATCCATGTGTTGACGAGCGTAATAGATTAGGAGGATGGAACACCGAGGTCACCCTATATGGGTAAGCGAAGGTGTATGAGTATTCGGAAATTATGACGGAGGATTCGAAGTAGCACTTAGAGTATAACTAGTCGATGGTTAAGTATATATATTTTTCGTATATAAAGTGTATACAAAGGTTTTAATCTAAGTTTATCAAAAATATTATAGAAGTTTTGGCAAAAGAAAAGAAATTAAATAAATAATTAATTAGATAAATTTACATTTATATTTATTGTTATAAAAATTTAATTGAATCCAATACGTTTTCATTAGTGGTTCGACCATTAATTAACACAAAATAATAATAGTGTATATTTTATTTATAAAAATATTAGAACTTCGAAAGGTTCCATTTTATAAAATTAACGCGTTTCGATTTACGGAATTTTACGAAAAACGGGCAGAGTTTCCTCCGTTTTTGGACGACCTCGACAACACAAGTTGTCGATATATTTGTCAAAACTCAATAATCAACGCAACATTAAATATTTACACGAGACATATAACAAAAATGGGTATTTTTATACTAGTTTCAAAGACACGTTTAGTGTACGAGTTCGAGTAACGAACGTTTCAAGATTAAACAATAACTATATAAATATAAACACTAATAATAGAAATTGCGTCGCTTAAGATTATACCAAGTCTCGGATGAGTCGTTGACCAGATAGTTGACCAGTTGACTATTGCTGACCGATCTTGACCCGTTGACTTGCCTTGACCAGTCAGTCCGAGCCGTGAAGCTGCTGAACCGAACCTGGGCATGACCCGAGCTGAAAACTGTCCGAGTGACCCATGTTGAACGTTTGATCGGGTTTGACTGACTTTGACCGGGATTGACCCGAACAGAAAGCTGAAACAAGACATGAAGACCCGAAACAGGACCGAACTTGTTGACTGTTTTGACCGAACCCGAAACAAACTTGAATCATTACCCAAGCTCACCCGAGTAAACGGAAAAACGAGTCACACTGGAACAATCCAAAGCAAAACCAAATATACGTAAAATCCTTACCTAAATTGAGGCTCGAACTGGAATCAGGTTAAATTGAAATCGACCCGAGCTCGCCCGAGTGAACAGAACCGAATCGCCGCCTCTGCCGACGCCGGCTGTCGTCGTGAATGGTGTCGGCCTCCCTTCTCCGTCGTCTCTCTCTCTCTCTCTCTCTCTGCGTCTCTCTCTCTCTCTTCGCGTCTGTGCTCACGCCGTCATATGCCACCACCGAAATGGTGGTGGCCGGCCGTTCGATTAAGCAGAGGTGGGGGGCTGTGTTGTGTTTAAGAATAAGAGAGGAGGTGAGGAGGGTTGTAAGAACGAAGGGGTGTCTGTGTGTGTTGTAGTATAGACCGAGAGGGAGAGTTGGCTGCATTGCTTCTGATGTAGGGTTTCTTGTTAAGAAGATGATGAAGTAGAGAAGATGGGGCAGGGATTTTGAGTGTGTGAGCGGCTGAAGTGAAATAAAAAGAGTTAGGGTTTTCAATTAAAATGGGTACAAACACTAGTGTTAGAAATAGGGCTTGGGTCCAAAGCCCGCAAGCCTGTCTCTCATGTTTTAAACGGCCCGCCAATACCTACGAACCCGTTTTCGAAACCCGATCATCGTAGAATGTCGTATAATATTATTTTAAAGTTTAAAAATACGCGAAATAATGTCGGTGTTCGATACAGGTCGCGTTCGCTTGTCGGTCGCGTTAAAAGTGCGTAAAATGCGTAGTTTTCCATTTTAAACTGTTTTTCGATTAGATTTCAACTGCGTTTCAAAAAAATTAGGAAACGAACCCGAATTTTATAAAAACAAATAATTACGGAAATACGAAGCGTTACAGTCTCCCCTCCTTTAGGAAATTTCGTCCCGAAATTTATTCAGAAGGAAGACTTGAAAGGGTTTTGGTAAACAAGAAGGGAATTGTCTAAGATTGAGACTTTGGAGTTTGGGACAACGGAGTATAATTGAGGTATAAGCGTGAATGATGATCAAACCAACGATTATGAGTGTAAGAATATAATAAGTATCGGATAGACGAAAGTAGCGTGCTAAAGATATTTCAGAAATGAAATATGTAGCAGTCGAAGTTAGTATAGATAAGCGTAAAGGATCTGATAGAATAATGTGCGTGTTAAAGATGAAGTCTCGTCGTGGATAATCGGATGTAATGCGTTTGTGAGTTGTTTAAAGTTCGTATTCGCTTAAAAGGTCTGCAAAACACTGAATTTCTCATGGCACGTTTTACGAAATTTTGGTTTCATGGTGAAAACACTTATATATAGGAAGTACCAGCGGCGTATCCACCATGTTTTGACCATGTTATGTTCGTTTCGTTATTCGTGTCATGTTACGTTCCGTGTCTTACCATACACAATAGTACACTCTATGGTTCTCATACGCCTATCAATATAATCCCGTGTGCACCCGCGATTATATTGATCGTCGCATGATCCGCATAGCTTGTACTAGTCGTGTATGAATCAGGGTATACATAATTTAAAAATTAAGAATGTGTACGTGTAAGAATGTAGTATGTAAGCAAGTCCATGCTTAAGTATGTATGGGACCCACGTAAGCAAATCACTCGGATTACGCTCGCATACGGGTACGAATGTATGAATCATGAGTTTAAGTATGAATATGCATGTATGTATGAGCATAAACATAAAATGTGTAAGTAGTATGTGGATAAGTATAAGCATAAAACGTATGAAAAATGAGTATAAATGCGAGTACAACATGAGTATAAGCGTAAACACAAGGCGTATGAGTATAAATACAAGTATCAGTGTGAACATAAGATGTGTGAGCATAGATATGAATATGAATATGAATGTGAATATAGGTGTAAAACATGAAGGTTAAGTATGAATGAAATATATGTGTATGGATATAAGTGTAACAAAGTTGTGTAAGTGCAAATGAAAACATAAAGCGTATGAATATGAATATGAATACGAATGTAGTATAGACATGAATGTAAGGACAACGTAAGTGTATAATTGTGAGTGTATGTATTAACGTAAAACGTACGAATTTTGAATCGTGAGTATAACATAAATGTGTAAGTGTGAACATAAGTGAAGGCATAAAATGTATAAGCATGGATGTAGAAAATAATGATTTTGTTTATAGTATAAATCGAACTACATGAGTTTATGCGCGTAAACGTTTAAAAGTTTTGAGTATGAAAGAAAAGGGGATGAGTGACACGCATGAGATTGTTGTGAAACATTGACTAAAACGTGTAAAATGATATGCGTGTATAGTTTGTGAATGTAAATAGATCGAGTTGTCACGAAATACAGACTCTAGTTTGTGAATGTAAAGGGGGTATTAAACGTCTATTGGTTATGTGGAAAGTACTTTGTAAAGGAATGGAAATGCTACTGCGGTTTTAAAAGAGTTTACATAAGTTGAAAATTTGTCGGTTCTTATGAAGTTTCCTTGTCCACGTGTTTTGAATTTAATTGACGTATTGAGTGAGGTTTTGAAAAAGTTCTAGAGATTAATAAGTTTGCATCATTTTAAGCAACTTTGTGTTAGAAAATTTTGAAACTTACAGCTTCTTGTGAAAAAGTTGATCCTTAGAAAAAGGAATTTAGTACATGAACTTAGTGATTGTTGAAAAATGTTTCATTGGTTTTGAAAAGGAAATTTTTGTAAATGATTGAATAATATTGGTAATATTTTATAGGTGTGTGCAAAAAAGTTGATTTGATTCTCAATTGAGAATAACAATCTCTAGTTTAATGGTGTGAGTTCAATGTTTACGTTGATTGGTGAATTTGTGGGCAACGGGTTTATTAAACCGACTAGGCTGACAAGTAGTATTTCGTGAAATTTTGAAAATCGAGGAACACGTGTTTATTGGTAACATTAAAATTTTGTGTATGCGAGTGATGTGAAATTAGATTATAGAATAAGAGGTACGTTTAAATAAATGAAGGATTTGAAATACATGATAAATGATTTAGGTATAAACATGATCGTGTTTACATAATGTAGTCTATTAAAAGAAAGCGTTGGTAACGATCACCTACGTAAGGGAATCACCCCAAATCCGTTGGTGAGGTCGTTGTAAGATGAGAAAAGAAGCGGAGTTAATCGTCAAGGTAAGGAAATCACTCCCATCTCGATGATACGTCTCTGCTCGTTACAAAAGTGTAATTAAAATTACGTGAAATCATGCATGCTAACAATGTATAATCATATGAAAAGTAAGAGTATGATGCGTGCGCAAAATGAAATCTCAAAAAAAAATTATTCAAATTTGTCAAAAGACCAAAAATGATAAAGCGTAAGCTCGAATAAAACTTGGATGGTTCCAAACGGAACATTGACTAACCAAAGTGGTCGAAAGATCTTTCGGAATCGAGAAACATGCTTTGGCCTAATAGGTGGAATATCCTCGCCGATATCTCGGCTAATGGTACTCACCCTTCCAGTTACTACGGTGCTGTTTGTTTTTGCAGACAAAAACTGTCTGCAGTCTGATTTCAGCTGATTTTATGTCTGCAACTGAAGATGTGGTCTGAAGGTCTGCAAGCTGAAAATATAATACTGTTTGTTTTATAAACTGGATATCGTCTGTATAACATAAAAAAAACCATAATACTAGAACGTTTACCCAAAAAAAATTTTTTTTTGTATATTTATATTACCTCTACCATAGTCTAGTAACGGTTCATTTTACTAGTTTTTTTTCAATAGTTATTTGATAATATTATTTATATATATATTTATCAAATCAACTAATCAAGTATGAATTTATCTTTGTGATTAAATTCACAAATGAACGTGTCCTTAGAATTTAGAAATATGAAGTTTCTTATGAAATACATACGTTTTAAACAATTTCTTAATTATATAATCGTAAAAAACTCTATTACTTAAACCTTTATCTGAATAAAACATGTAATTAGCATTTAAACTACTTTCCACCAATTTAACCCCAAGTCGTTTCATCACTTCCAGGTTGGTAACTTTAGAAATCTAAAATGTTACAAAATAAAATATATTGAATAAATTCATTATTTTTATTTGTTAGCATCAGTCACATGTGAAGAAGTCATTTTTTAGATCTGTACTTTTGTTTAGAAGGAGCTGTCAAATTGGATGTGTGGTGATCGGAGTTGGCTGGTATCGTCGCCGGAGTCCGGCGACTCAATCTGAGGGAGAAGAGGGGAATCGAGAGGTGGATGAGGGGAGTGTTGTGTTATAATGTCTGGGTCTTCATTTGTTTTAGGGTTTTTGTTTTGGTTCTTGTGAAGATGTTTTAAGCAAGGGATCCATAGCTTATTTTTTAAGATGGAAAAAGCTGAGTTCAGATCTGTTTAAAGAAAAAAAACAAACAGTCTTCAAGGCCTTATGTCTGCCCGCTTGCAGACATAGGCTCTTTGCAGACGTTTTAAGCAAAAACAAACAGCACCTACATGTTCCCAATCCATCGAAAATTCGAGACTTGGCGGGACTTTTGAAAATCAAGGAGCGGAACTAGTCGACAAGGTGCGGGTTTCACCCCTAACTTGACGATTTCGTAACCTAAGTGTGGTTGGCACTCGTCGAGTCAAAATTTAATTTTGACACTTTGACGAGGGCCCGCTGGAATTTGAAATGGAATTTCTCCATCAAGGTGAGGATCTCACTCCTAACTTGGTGGCGAATTTCGTGCAAAAGAATAGGTGGATTGAGAGTCTTTCACCAAATTGTGGGTTTCACGCCTATTTTGGTGAACTCGTCTCGTTTGTATAATATGAGTGTTTTCGTATTTAACAAAAATCGAGTAAAATGCCTTGGAAAAAAGGTGTATGTTAAAGGGAATAACGAACAAGTATAAGCACATAAAAGGCATTCCGAGAATAACACACAAAGAACAGATCAAGAAATCAAGTATCGACACATAGTAAGACAAGTATTGACACATAAGGATAGCAATTCAAGTATTTACACACAAGCGACTTATATGTTTAAAAGTCGAAGCGAATAAATGAGAAGCGAGTAAGGTAGCATGCAAGTAGTTTCAAGCAATACACAAGAATAAAGCTCTAAAACGATAGACTAAGTTAAAGCATTCCTACTTTTCCTAATTCCCTATATTTATGGCTCTGATACCAATGTAAAAGGGGGTTGCAACACGAGGACTTCCCAGGGGGTCACCCATCCTAGTACTACTCTCGCCCAAGCACGCTTAACTGCGGAGTTCTGATGGGATCCGGTGCATTAGTGCTGGTATGATCGCAACCTGGCTCTGATACCAATCTGTCACACCACAACCAATGGCGGAAACATCGGGATGAGACGAAGTGTGAAGATTGCTAGAGACATCATAACGCTATTTGTGACAATATTTAAATAATTCCCCTTTTCATTTCATAACTTCAAATTGTCAACATTACATAAACTCAAATAACAACAAGTTCAAAAGAAATACGTAACAACATAAGCAAAATTGATACAACGTATTAAACCTAAACGTCTATATGTGTATCTAGGCATCAACGCTACTTCATTTCATAGCATCGTCGTCATCAACCCGTAACATGTTTAAAATACAATTCAATGCAAAAGCAAAGGCGAGTATACAAGTTTGGTACGTACATAACAAAAGATAAGTTTTAAACAATTCCTCATAGCAAGCATGTGATTCAAGATAAACAATAAATATGGCATGTGTCCAACATATCAAACCAAGGAAACGCAATATGCTCATAACATAACCACAAGTCTACGGGCGGGTCGTTAATCCTATAGTGCTACATATGTCACGGTTTGGCTCGTACGAAGTTAATGATAAGTTCAACACATAAGTTTCGCCCAAGTTTAAAGTATCAAGCAATCACGTATACAAGCATGTTATAGGAATGTTCATGTGTTTACGCAAACGGCCCTTTTCATAGCACATGTCATCATTTCGTTGCTATGAAAAGTCCATAAGTTTATAATTCATGTGTAAGTTTTTGATAAGTAAACATGTTACACCCCAAAAGTGGTAAAAGTAAAGAGGGGAATACGAGTATACTCACATAATTGCTAAGTCTTCCGATTATCCATGTGTTGACGAGCGTAAGAGATTAGGAGGATGGAACACCGAGGTCACCCTATATGGGTAAGCGAAGGTGTATGAGTATTCGGAAATTATGACGGAGGATTCGAAGTAGCACTTAGAGTATAACTAGTCGATGGTTAAGTATATATATTTTTCGTATATAAAGTTTATACAAAGGTTTTAATCTAAGTTTATCAAAAATATTATAGAAGTTTTGGCAAAAGAAAAGAAATTAAATAAATAATTAATTAGATAAATTTACATTTATATTTATTGTTATAAAAATTTAATTGAATCCAATACGTTTTCATTAGTGGTTCGACCATTAATTAACACAAAATAATAATAGTGTATATTTTATTTATAAAAATATTAGAACTTCGAAAGGTTCCATTTTATAAAATTAACGCGTTTCGATTTACGGAATTTTACGAAAAACGGGCAGAGTTTCCTCCGTTTTTGGACGACCTCGACAACACAAGTTGTCGATATATTTGTCAAAACTCAATAATCAACGCAACATTAAATATTTACACGAGACATATAACAAAAATGGGTATTTTTATACTAGTTTCAAAGACACGTTTAGTGTACGAGTTCGAGTAACGAACGTTTCAAGATTAAACAATAACTATATAAATATAAACACTAATAATAGAAATTGCGTCGCTTAAGATTATACCAAGTCTCGGATGAGTCGTTGACCAGATAGTTGACCAGTTGACTATTGCTGACCGATCTTGACCCGTTGACTTGCCTTGACCAGTCAGTCCGAGCCGTGAAGCTGCTGAACCGAACCTGGGCATGACCCGAGCTGAAAACTATCCGAGTGACCCATGTTGAACGTTTGATCGGGTTTGACTGACTTTGACCGGGATTGACCCGAACAGAAAGCTGAAACAAGACATGAATCAAGACCCGAAACAGGACCGAACTTGTTGACTGTTTTGACCGAACCCGAAACAAACTTGAATCATTACCCAAGCTCACCCGAGTAAACGGAAAAACGAGTCACACTGGAACAATCCAAAGCAAAACCAAATATACGTAAAATCCTTACCTAAATTGAGGCTCGAACTGGAATCAGGTTAAATTGAAATCGACCCGAGCTCGCCCGAGTGAACAGAACCGAATCGCCACCTCTGCCGACGCCGGCTGTCGCCGTGAATGGTGTCGGCCTCCCTTCTCCGTCGTCTCTCTCTCTCTCTCTCTCTCTGCGTCTCTCTCTCTCTTCGCGTTTGTGCTCACGCCGTCATATGCCACCACCGAAATGGTGGTGGCCGGCCGTTCGATTAAGAAGAGGTGGGGGGCTGTGTTGTGTTTAAGAATAAGAGAGGAGGTGAGGAGGGTTGTAAGAACGAAGGGGTGTCTGTGTGTGTTGTAGTATAGATCGAGAGGGAGAGTTGGCTGCATTGCTTCTGATGTAGGGTTTCTTGTTAAGAAGATGATGAAGTAGAGAAGATGGGGCAGGGATTTTGAGTGTGTGAGCGGCTGAAGTGAAATAAAAAGAGTTAGGGTTTTCAATTAAAACGGGTATAAACACTAGTGTTAGAAATAGGGCTTGGGTCCAAAGCCCGCAAGCCTGTCTCTCATGTTTTAAACGGCCCGCCAATACCTACGAACCCGTTTTCGAAACCCGATCATCGTAGAATGTCGTATAATATTATTTTAAAGTTTAAAAATACGCGAAATAATGTCGGTGTTCGATACAGGTCGCGTTCGCTTGTCGGTCGCGTTAAAAGTGCGTAAAATGCGTAGTTTTCCATTTTAAACTGTTTTTCGATTAGATTTCAACTGCGTTTCAAAAAAAAAAGGAAACGAACCCGAATTTTATAAAAACAAAGAATTACGGAAATACGAAGCGTTACACAAATGATGTTGGAATGATTCAAGAAGCAGATATTGGCATTGGAAAAAGTGCTGTTGAAGGGATACGTGTTTTTCATATTATGAAAATGTGCCCCGTCTCTTCATATCATTGATTTCTAAAAATTGTTTTGAGTGGGAAATTGTTGAGTAAAAATGGCTTTAAAAACTTGATGTTATTTGTGCAGGCTACGATGGCAGGTAACTTTGCGATCAGACAGTTTTGGTTCTTGAAAGGCTTCTGGTGGTACATGGTAACTGGTGTGGTGCTACAAGAGAAGCAATCAGATGGTAACTACATAGTGTTTTTCCGTTTTGCTAACCTAAGGAGTTCTTGGAGAATGAGTCAACTGGTGAGTTTCGTTGCTTTAATATATTAGGACAAATACATTCACACATGTCCGTTCCAATTGTGCGTCTTGCAGTTTGGCATATATAAGTATACAACCCAAGAAATAAGGAGAGAAGGAGATGCGATAGTGGCCAGGAACAGGGGTTAAAGCGATGTCGGATCAATCATCTAGGGTTCTGACCGAGGATTTCAAGCGCTGAGCTGTAATCCGGGTTCTAATTTTCAAGGTAATTCAAAGGTTCTTCAAGATCTCTGGGTTTCAATTCTTTTAAGATTTTTTGGTGTTTTTAATCCGTTAATTTTGATCTTAATTGTTATTTATAGTTGAAAGATGGAAAGGGATTTCATGGGTTTGAATTCAAAAGATTTAAAGGTCATGGTCAAAGATGAAGCTGTTGATGTATGCAAAGAATCAGGTTCTTTTTCTTGCATATTTTTTTCAATTTTATTGACCTAATTTGAACCTTTTCACAAGCTGAATTGAAGTTAATTATGTTGTTAATTTAAACTATTGGGTTTTCAATTTTGTTGTCTGAATTTTCATAAGCAGAGTACGATTTAGATGGTCGTAGGAGTTACTTGGTTTTAGTCATGTATGTATTGTATATATCTGTGTAATGCTTCATATATGATTTGGTGATTGAAATATATGATTTGGTGATTGAAATATAAGAAAATTGAGACCTTTTTCTTTCTCAAAGTGCAATTGGAGCTAATTCTTTTGATGCTTTATATTATTGTTTTGATTAAGATCGGTGTAAAGTAGAGTAGGTGTAACTTTTGTCGTTTGAAAAAGTTGAAGGATTAATATTAATTATTAGAGTTACCCAATGTTGTTGGCTGAATTAACCAATACCAGCAAGCATTACCTTTTAACATATTTGTCTCAGCTATAAGTTACATAAACCATTTCCATTTCTTCCAATTAATGCAGCAAGTAGGTACTGACTTGAACACTGAATGTATATGTGTGTTGATCAGTCTCTGGTTTAAATGAAGAAGTTTCATGGTTTTTCAAACCTAAGTGACAAGCATGACAAAATTGAAAGTGACTGTATGTTTTTTTTTAATTTCGATGCTGCATGTTTTAACTTAAAGAATATTGTTAGATTTTGCAGGATAATGAGAAGTTCTAATCTAAAGAGTACTATTTCTGCTTATATGTCACAAATGTTCGAGTTGTAATATTTGTAATACTTCTCCCTCTTTCATTCTTTGATCTAAATCTACTTTAGATCACATCTGTTAGAAGTGTATGTAGTAGTGTTTGTATCTATGTCCATATAGTTACACAGAGATCTCACTTTCAATGATTTTGGTGGAGATATACCAGATCTTAGCAGACTAAAATAAAGTGGAAAAAATGCAAGAAAGATATCCGTTTATATGAGTTTTACATGTTTTTAGCCCTTTTCTACTCTGAAATATATGTCATCCCCTTTTTCTTTACAAAATTACAAAATAAAAAAAAGAAAATGAAAGAAAGGAGACAATCATAAACGACAACGTTCCAGGCTTGCTCACAAGTGAATATTCCTTTAATATTTGGTGTTCACGAAACCGGATTTTAGACACACACATGCTAAATGTTGTAAACTTTTTTTGTATTATTGAATTTAAATTTGACTTTTAAGGCTATATATTATTGTTAGGTTTCTAAGTTGATTGTTTTTCTTTTTCAGTCTAGAGGTGGTCCAATATCGGTTGCTGAGTTCATGGAGGAATACTTGATAAATCTGAAGGCTGGTTTCTTATATCCATGGGGTGCAAAAAGTGGCTTTATAACCTCTCCTAAAGTAAGCCAAATGTTTTCAATAAAATTTTGAAATGCTAAACTTCCCATTATTGTAGATCCTTAAGTGGCCGTTTATGATGTGAAAGCGGAAATGGGTGAGATGAGGAAGTTTGCTGGTCGGCCCTCTTCTTTTTAGTATTGAAGTACTTGTAAGATATTACAAGTGGCAATTTTGAACCTTTTACTTAAGACTACACTAAGCAAATGATATTCCGTGCAACTCAAGGATCAATGGAATGGCATCTATAAATTTTTATTTCAATATCATTATACGTTCATATTGAAAAATTCTTTCATTACAAAGTTTATCTCAATGCCAATAGATATTATATTTTGTGTTAAGCCACCTGCGAAACTCGCGGAATCTTAAACTAGTAAGACAAATAATTTTACTCAAAATTTTAAAGTAAAAACACAAAAGAAACAATTTTAGGGCAAGAACAAAGGCAACGAACATGATCCGAACCCATCGATGCCACCTAGCTCAACTAGCCTCAGGTCTTTAGTTACGCACTTCTACGCTTCTCCTTCTTCTATGAACATCACACGTGCATCACAACTAAACATCACACAACTCATACTAATAACAAGATCTACAAACCGAAAAATCTGACCTCAGGATTTCCATAGATCGATCGATCGCTCGAAGGCGTATGTGAATTGCGAGAGAGGGCGAAGATGGCGTTTATGGCGGTTTTGGAGTCAGATCTACGTGCTCTCTCCGCCGAAGCTCGCCGTAGGTATCCCTCCATTAAAGACGGAGCTGAACACGCGATTTTGAAGGTTAATTTCACGTTAACCGTCTTCTGTTTGTTTCAATTTGATGTTACATTTCGTTTTATTTGATCTGTATTTGTTATATAGGAAACTGATCTTGATATGTGCAATGCTAGGGCTACATAGCTGGTGAAAGAACTGTTGCTTTGTGAACTTGAGTATCTAGCAGTAGCAGATGTACAGAATTAGGTGTTAGTTTGCAAATTGTTGAGCAGCCTAGGGTTCTGTAGTCTTACATTGAGTTATCTTTTTCGATTAAACTGTTTGCAAATTCGTTGTGACATTTTGTTTTATTTGGATTGATTTCATCTGTGTTTGTTATGTATGAAATTGATCTTAATATATGCAAGTGTACGGATACTAGGTTTACATAGCTGGTGAAAGAATTGTTGCTTATGAACTTGAGTGTTTAGCAGTAGCAGTTGTACAAAATTAGGTGTTAGTTTGCGAATTGTTGAGTAGCCTAGGGTTCTGCAGTCTTCCATTGAGTTATCTTTTTTGGATTAAACTGTTTGCAAATTCATTGTGACATTTCGTTTTATTTGGATTGATTTGATCTGTATTTGTTACGTATGAAATTGATCTTGATATGTGCAAGTGTACGGATGCTAGGTTTACATAGCTGGTGAAAGAATTGTTGCTTTGTGAACTTGAGTATTTAGCAGTAGCAGATGTACAGAATTAGGTGTTAGTTTGCAAATTGTTGAGCAGCCTAGGGTTCTGTAGTCTTACATTGAGTTATCTTTTTCGATTAAACTGTTTGCAAATTCGTTGTGACATTTTGTTTTATTTGGATTGATTTCATCTGTGTTTGTTATGTATGAAATTGATCTTAATATATGCAAGTGTACGGATACTAGGTTTACACAGCTGGTGAAAGAATTGTTGCTTTATGAACTTGAGTGTTTAGCAGTAGCAGTTGTACAAAATTAGGTGTTAGTTTGCGAATTGTTGAGTAGCCTAGGGTTCTGCGGTCTTCCATTGAGTTATCTTTTTTGGATTAAACTGTTTGCAAATTCGTTGTGACATTTCGTTTTATTTGTATTGATTTGATTTGTATTTGTTACGTATGAAATTGATCTTGATATGTGCAAGTGTATGGATGCTAGGTTTACATAGCTGGTGAAAGAATTGTTGCTTTGTGAACTCGAGTACTTAGCAGTAGCAGCTGTACAGAATTAGGTGTTAGCTTGCAAATTGTTGGGTATTACATTGAGTTATCTTTTTTCGATTAAACTGTTTATAAATTTGTTGTGACATTTCCTTTTATTTGGATTAATGTAATTGGTATTGTTATGTATGAAATTGATCTTGATATGTAGAAGTGTACGGATGCTAGGTTAGTAGGTTTACATAGCTGGTGAAAGAATTGCTGCTTTATGGACTTGAGTATTTAGCTGTAGCAGCTGTAAAGATTTAGGTGTTAGTTTGCAAATTGTTGAACACTAGCAGCCTAGGGTTCTGCTGTCTTACAGAATTAGGTGTTAGTTATCTTCTTTAATTAAACCGTTATATGCAATATTACATCAGGTGCATTTGAAGGTGTTAAATACGATTAACTTTTTTTTGATAAGTGAATCAACTTGAGCTGGTAACATGTTGTTGGATGTTTGTGTGTTGAGGTTGAGATTTACGTTGTTGGATACCTTGCAGCTCCGGTCGTTGACAAGTTCTAGTGAGATTGCGCAACATGATGATATATTGAGGATTTTTTTGATGGCATGTGAAGTTAAGACGATCAAACTGAGTGTCATTGGTCTATCTTGTTTGCAAAAGCTCATAGCACATGATGCGGTAGCCTCATCAGCCTTAAATGAGATCCTTGTCACCCTTAAAGATGTAAGTGTGTTTGGGTCTTTCTTCTTTACTGTTTAATCTATGCAACGGCGTTCTAGCAGAAGTAATGTGAAGTAGCTTGGTTTGTACATATATGTGTCTCCAAAGCTTTGGTCGTCTCTTTCTTTTCCTTCTTAGTTTTCTGAAGCTTTTCATTTTTAGGCTACACAAGTAGCGAGTGATACATTGCTTTGTTGTTCTTATTGTTTTATGCCAATGACCATTCTTGTCATTGTTTTCAAGGTTTAGGAACTAACAAAATGGATATTCCGATGATTAAAGTAATAAATAATATGGTATATTGGATTTAGGCTGTTTTTCTTTGTATATTTATTTTTTCCCTTTCAAAGTCAAAATCCTATTGATTTTTGTTTTTGACTTTAAGTGCAAGTTTCATGAAGGTCATGTGGGCTAAAGTCAATCCTTGCAGAATTTAGTTAAAGATAAGCTAACCAAAATTGCCAACTTGATTTGTAATCAGAAGACTAAATAAGGGTGAATGATAATGCCAATGGCATGAATCCTACGATATGGCACTTGTTGCAAGTAGTTGTAGTTTTTTTATCAAAAATGATATGTAGAAGTAGTTTAGAGCTAACTTATAGAAATTAGGCTATAGGGTGTGGTCATGACCCTCAAGACCACCATTACCTTCCATGTCAACGCCATGTCACCCCATCCAAATCCACCATCCTATATGGTGTGGTCATGACCCAAACCACCATCCCCATTGTTTTAAAAAAATATTTTGTGTAAAATATATTTAACTAATTAAGGTAAGGGAGGTGCATAGTTGCCATGGTTTAATCCATGCCAACCATGGTGGTTCTCTAAGGGGGGTGGTGTAGCACATCATCCGCCATCCTAGGTGGCAATCCATGACCCATCCCATGCCCGCCATACCCCTTAGCCTTAGTGCCGAGCTAAGGGGTTTAGGGATTTGATTCTAATCTTCAGGTAATTATTATGTTTTTTTTCTTTTTAGATTTCTTAGTAAATATTTTATATGGCATAGGGGTTAATATGTAAAATCTATCTTATGCAGTTCATTAAGATCACTGTTTTTGTATCTTTCCTTGTGTAGCATATGTGTAGGGAAATACTTGCTTTGACTCGAGTCACATATTATATTCCTGGATGCTAAATATTTTTTCATACTTATGTAAATTAGTTGTTTTGTTAGAGATAGTCTTTAAGGTTTTTGATTGGAACATATACTTTGCAAGGAAACTCGTATCGTGGTTTCTAGAAATATTAATTTGTAGTTGTATCTGTATAAATTTGTTGTTTTCCCAGCATGGTGAGATGGCAGATGAAGGCGTTCAACTTAAGACTCTTCAAACAATACTCATAATTTTTCAATCCCGCCTACAACCTGATAGTGAGGTAAGCATTGCAGTAATGATTTTGAACTCCAAATTTGCTGTGTTTTCCTCCCTTTTAGCTATTATAATTAGTTTACTCTTTAAGGGTATCTGTATATGTGTCTTCATGCATCAGTTTGTTTATAGTATTTTAATATTGAAGAAGCTTTTCATTTCTTCATATTTTCCCACTTGCAACAAGCTTGGTTTTGAGCACTTTGTTTTTCTGTATATATGTGCTTCTAAAGTTTACATTTTTTTATCATTATTTCCTAGACGTCCTTTCTATCTTATATATATATATATATATATATATATAGGGGAAAGATAAATCGAAAACCCACTCCAGTTGACTAAACCCTGAAAACCTTTGTAAAAAACCCATGTGAACTCAAGATACATTTCTAAAAAAAATAGGAAATGTAATATACATATATTTGAACATTTTTAAAAAAGAAACACAAAAAAACACTGAGTAGTTTTTTTTAAAAAAATGTTACAAATTTCAGGTTACATAATATGTTTGTCCAAAAAAAATGTAACATACAAATTTTCAACATTTAAAAAAAAAACTATTAAGCGTTTTTTACATTTTTTTTCATAAATAGGTCCGTGTACATTTATATTACATTCCCTATTTTTTTTAGAAAAAAAATAAAAATGTTACATAGGGTTTATTTGGGTTTTCTCAACTCAAGTGGGTTTTCTATATAGCCCTCCCCTATATATATATATATATATATATATATATATATATATAGGATTGGGTTCAAGAGTGAACACTAGTGTAGCTTGCGAACTGAGTGAACTAATCCTGGCCATACACGTGTGTAGATCAATGGCCAGGATTTGATGTTGAAATACACTAGTGTATTTTACGATTTGATGATGAGATCCTGGCCATACACGTGTGTAGATCAATGGCCAGGATTTGTTCACTCGGTTCGCAAATACACTAGTGTTCACTCTAGAACCCCACCCATATATATATATATATATATATATATTGAATTACTTTTTATTTGTGATTCTCAGGAGCATACTGCCCAGGCTCTTGGTATCTGTCTTCGACTTCTTGAGAACAACAAATCCTCTGACAGTGTACGAAAGTAAGATGCAACCAGTCAAATACAATACGTTTTACATATATGTCACTGTCCCACATTGTTAATGTGTATATGTTTGCTTTTTTGTCAACTAATTTAGTAATTGGACAAACAACCATTATTGGAAATTAAAAGAAATACGTGATTGGAAATTATGTACTTTTACTTCCAAACAAATGCATTTGCTTATCTAGTAGGATACAAAGGGATGGTTAGGATAGTCATACATAAGTGCATTTGGGTATTTAACTTGTTAGTTGGATGCTAACTAGTTTTTTTTTTTGCTAATTGTTTGGGTAGTTGTTACAGTTGTTGGCTTATGTTCACTTCTGTTTTAACTAATATTCACTTTATTTTTTACCGAGACATTTCCAGTACTGCTGCAGCGACTTTTAGACAAGCAGTGGCATTAATATTTGACCATGTCCTTTCTTCCGAGGCGCTTCCAGCTGGAAAACTTGTTCATGGAGGATACGTTTCGCGAAGTGCTTCTGTTACCTTTGATGTTAATCATAGCATCAACAATTCGAAGTACGCAGCATCTTTCGTAACAAATTGTATTAGTTCTTTTCTTAATGAAATGATTCATGATGTGTAGGTCATTGGAGGAAGAATTTGCCTCTTTAGGAAAATTAAAAATGCGGGAGACCCCTACAAAAGCTGGAAAGCTTGGGCTACGGTTGCTTGAGGACCTGACAGCTCTTGCTGCAGGTGGATCTGTATGTGCCATTATCTGTTTAAACTGTTTTCTATGAGTTCTTTTGCTGAGAAGTTTGTAGATTTGCTAGATCTGTATGCTTAGGGTATATGTCACTAAAAAGCAGTTCAACCAAGGCCACTTGAACTTTTTTTGAAGAGGATTTAAGTAAAAACCAATGTTTTAAAATCCGGTTTTTTAATCATACCGGATTTGGCACAAAAATGGTTTAACCGGTTAAACCGGGTTGTATCGGGCGGTTCAACCGGGTTGACTAGTTAACTGTATAATTCCATAAATTACATCAACTCAAAAAATAATCCAAAATTGGATGTAGATGTAAATCTGGAACGAATGATGAAGTGATGGAAGTCTGGAACAAGTCACGAATGATGGATTGATGAAGCAAGTTTTTAATTTTGATCGATGGAGTTAAAATATTAAAAGTCGTTAGGTTAAAGTTGAGAGTAAACATGAAGATGGACTGATAAAAAGTAAAATCCTAACCCAAAAACAGACCTGAGCCAGTACCGGCATAACGGTTCAAACTGGTATACCGGATTTTACCGGCGGTACAAACTCGATGCCGTTTCTACTACTTACCGGGGTGTTTCGGTAATACCGGTAGGTATTTACCGGTTTTTAAAACATTGGTAAAAACTGATCTGAAACCTTTATTACTATTTATATATGCTGAGGTCACATCCTAATTGTGTAAACTTGATGACATGGCGTGCGAGTAAGTATTACACAATTGGCAAGCTTTGTCGGTATACGTACCCAGTAATACAAGTTGCTAGTTAACATGTTTTATATATGAAATGAAGTTGAAACACGAGTGCTTAAACCTCTTAAAAAAGAGTGACTTTTGAGTGACCTAGGTGGAACATTTGTGAAAATTGGTTGGTATTTACTCACTTTTTAGTGACATTTAATTATAAAGTTTATATGCTTCAAGATATCTGAATATCAATTATATGTGCCTCTTTTTTCAGGCCAGCTGGTTACGTGTTGGTTCCATACAACGGACCTTTGCACTTGATATACTTGAGTAGGGGCTCTTCCTTGGTTATGTTTTTCTTTTATCATCACATTAAGAACCGAAAACTACCTAACTAATGGAATTTCTTTTATCATCACATTAAGAACCGAAAACTACCTAACTAATGGAAATTTTATGGTTCTTTCCAATTGGAATGAACTCTTATCATAAGGAAATACTAAAAACACAATGAGTACTGACATGTAACATGCAAAATAAATGTCTAGATACATTAGAGAAGCAAAAAGAAAACCATCTCAAATGTGTATCTTTATTTAGGAAGTACCTTTACATCTGGGAACATGAGAAGCTTTCGTTTTATGTTAATTATTTTGATTCAGAAATGCAACCGAGTGATCGACTTATTATGTTTTTGCTTTGCTGTTTGAATCCTCAGATTTATTCTGTCTAATTATGTAGCTGTGTTTAGAACTCTGCTACCCTATGAGCAGGTAATTACCGATTCATTTTTATTTATATTTTTTTTAAATTATAGAATTACTTCTCTCTCTCTCTCCCTTATGTATCGAAAGTACTTGTAAAGTATTTGTGAATTGCTGTGAGCCTTGAATGTGTACAGGTTTTACGTCACCAGATTTGTTCACTTTTAATGACTTCACTTCGTACCAATTCTGAGGTGACTGGTCTGTTCAGCATTTGTATAATTTAAATCCTATATCATCTTTGATTTATTTAACTGTATTTCATAACAGACTGAGGGAGAAACTGGAGAACCTTATTTTCGCCGTCTTGTCTTGCGGTCAGTGGCCCATATAATTAGGCATTATAGTTCATCCCTCATCACTGAATCTGAGGTATGGCTTTTCTTTTCTTGCTAATAAAAATAGTTAACAATTGTGAATGCTTAACAAATATGAAACCATTGACTATTGTAGGAAGTTCAGTGTTTGCAATGAAAATGATAAAACACCGGGAATAGAACACTTTTTTTTTTTGCTGAACAGATAACGTCATAATTCTGATCCTTGCAAAGTGTTTCTGTATATATTATTGTTGGTGCTTGCAAGGTTTCTTGGTGGACTGACTTTATTCTTTGCTTTTTAGTTTTGATTTTTGGTCATTTGTTTATAGGTATTTCTCAGTATGTTAGTGAGGGCCACGTCGCTTGATTTGCCGTTGTGGCACCGCATTCTTGTACTTGAAATCTTGAGGGTAATTTTGACGTATTAGATACAGATAACACTTTTTAAATTTTTTATAGGTAAACATTTACTTCCAATAACTTCATCTAATCACTAATAGCTGGGGATTTGGCAGGGTTTCTGTGTGGAAGCACATACTCTGAGAATTTTGTTTCAGAACTTTGACATGTAAGCTAATGTTGTGTCTTTTTCACACAAACAGTTAATTTTTCAATTGGTGGAAAATATGAATTTGTTCATATTGCTTTCCAAGTCAAGAACTCGCTGTTACGACTTACAGTGTTACCAATCAAGCCCATATGTGCTTTGTAATATTTTTTTTGCAACCCATGAAACTTAATCTTAATTTGCACTAATATACCAATAAGGATTTGATTATTGAATACACAGGAGAATACAATAGCCGTATAAACATGGTTAACAAGAAACCTTATCCTATTAGGTAACTCATTAATGCTAAATAATATCAAAATATGCCAATAGATAATGATGGACAATCCTTATAAACTCTAGTGGATATCACTCCTAACATATATGTTGTGCACCCTGCCATTAGATTGTATGTTTGTATCTTAATTAGTTCTATTTTGACGAAAAGTAGATAATGATGTGATATGTTCTTTGCAGGAACCCAAAGAATACAAATGTAGTTGAGGGTATGATAAAAGCTCTTGCTCGGGTGGTTTCGAGTGTGCAGGTATTTTTACTTATATTCTATCAAGCTTGTTTGACCTGTTTGAGATGAAACAGAGAAAAAAAACCGAATTGACCCATTCATAAATCATAATTAAAAAAATGGGTCGGAATTGTCACCTTTAGTCAATAGTTCTAACCTATGTGGAAGGGCCTAGGGACATTGAGAAGTCATTTGAGACTTAAATATGCCCTTATTTTGTTTCCAATTATAATCTTATAGCTATAATAAAGTTACATATCTTGTAATTTGGACATGCATTTGACTATGCCACTATGGACATGAGTGGAACTATCTATAACATATTTTCCTTTTTCAGTTTCAGGACACAAGTGAGGAGAGCTTGGCGGCTGTTGCGGGGATGTTTACAAGTAAAGCCAAAGGTAATGACAATCAAATGATCAATGATGGGGAAATATTTATATGCTTACCTACTATTACTGCATTCCTTAGAAATTATATATGCAAACTTTCCCCTATGTGCAACTTTGTTTTTGTTGGTTTATATTTTCACATACTTTTGTTACGTTATACAGTTTTTTTAATCCAGAAATAGGTATATGGATGTCATATTTGTAATGTTTTTGTGCAATTTACCTGTTTCTATCAACTTGCATATGCAACATTAGCTGATAAATCATTTGTTTTCAGGAATTGAATGGAGTTTAGATAATGATGCATCAAATGCTGCTGTGTTGGTTGCGAGTGAAGCCCATGCGGTAACTTTGGCTATTGAAGGCCTGCTTGGAGTTGTTTTCACTGTGGCAACCTTGACAGATGAAGCAGTGGATGTTGGTGAGGTAACTTTTCATTTATTTAGTTATGAATTTCATATTCTTATTTTTCTGTAACATATGTGATTATTATTGCTCCCAGCTTGAGTCCCCAAGATGTGATTCAGATCCACCTGCAAAAATAATTGGAAAAACTGCAGTTCTATGCACAACAATGGTTGATTCAGTGTGGTTGACTATCCTTGATGCACTATCCTTGATTTTGACCAAGTACTGTGTTTGCTAACAAATTCTTGTGTCTGTATTGCATAACCAATCATCATTTCTCATTGAAGCTTTATTTAACAGATCACAAGGTGAAGCTATAGTGTTGGAGATATTGAAGGGTTATCAAGCATTCACACAGGTATCCCTTAAATTCTTGTACGCAGGGTTATCAGCATAAGGATATCTTCTCTTTACATTATGCCATTGGTCACTTAATCTTTTATGTGTATGTTGGCTATTCCTGCTTTCTTAGGCATGTGGTGTTCTTCGGGCTGTAGAACCTTTGAATTCATTTCTTGCATCACTTTGCAAATTCACCATAAGTTCATCAAATGAACCTGATAGGAAAAGGTACTCAAGTTCTTTTTGGTCATATAGTATGTATATTAATTGATTATTATTGTTGTCAAATGCCACCTTGGAATTGCAACCTTGTAAATTTTCTTCTGGTCAACCTTGTAAATTTCTCCTTTAAATATTTTAACAATCATTACTTCTATGATCTGTTTGCTAGGGTAACTTCTTGTCATTACTAAATACTAATTATCTTTTCATGTTAGCCGTACTTTACAATCTCCGGGGTCAAAGCGGACAGATCTAGTGGTGGAACAAAGGGATGTCGTTGTTCTAACACTTAAAAATTTTCAGGTACGTGGTATGTGTGAATGTCATTGTAATAAAATAGCTTACTTCTGGTGTCTAATTGGTATGATGTTTTATTTTGTCTTTTATATAAGTTAGGCCCTCAGGACTCTCTTCAACATAACTCATCGTTTATACAATGTTCTGGGACCTTCGTGGGTGTTGGTATGACTATTTACTTTCTTCACACACACTCAGAGATACACACACACGAGTTAGAAAGTAACACCTGTTTATGTTCTACATTGGAGGTTTTGGAGACTCTAGCAGCACTTGATAGAGCAATTAATTCTCCACATGCAACAACCCAGGTAAAACTTCCATCAAGTCTCGTGTCGGGTCCCACATTTGGACTTCTTCAGAACTCATGACATTAATCTCTCTGAGTTTTTTCATTTTTTTTATATTTGTTTTTTTTTTTAAAATAGGAGGTATCTGCAGCTGTCTCAAAGCTTACTAGAGAACCATCTGGCCAGTACAGTGACTTCAGCATTCTGTCATCATTGAATTCTCAGGTGATCTCTTTGTTACACTCTCAACTATAGATGTAATTAGTTTCTTTTTACCGACTTACATTTCTTTCTCTCTGTATATTTACTGTATAGTCTAGAAGTTTTAACATATTCTCTTCTTTTTTATTTGAAGTTGTTTGAGACCTCTGGACTCATGAATATATCAGCAGTGAGGTCACTTCTTTCTGCGCTCCGCCAGTTGTCATATCAATCAATGGCTGGAACGTTAAGTGGCATTTCGCAAACATCAAGTCAGAAAACAGGAAGCATTAGTTTCGCAGTAGAGAGAATGATATCCATTTTAGTCAATAATCTTCACAGTAAGTTGAAGAAAGTTATTGAATAGCTGTCTTTCATTTTCACGCAAATGCTATTTAAAAAAAAATCTGCTAAAAGGAGAAAGGAAAATTAACATCAAAATAAAAAAAAAATGTTATAAGTTTTAATATTTGCTTTAGTTTGTGGCTTACGTATTTTGTTGCAGGGATTCGGCCATTGTGGGATGAAGTTGTTGGACATTTTATTGAGGTTATTACATCACATTATTATACATTATGAATAATGCTGCTATCATAATTGCAAGCACTTATTGATAAATTAAGATATCATTACAGCTTGCTAATAGCCCTAATCACCACCTGCGAGCAATGGCACTTAATGCTTTGGATCAATCAATTTCTGCTGTTTTAGGTTCAGATAAGTTTGAGGAGAATGCACTATCAAGACACCATGGTGTATGTGACAATATTTCATAGATTCACTCTTTTCTTGATACGTCTCCCTTTTTTCGTAGGATAATTATAGTTTCTGTTATAAACTCTGTTTTTTGCTAGATCAAAACAGAAATGAAGGCACTTGAAATTTCTATCATATCTCCGCTACATATACTTTATGATTCATGTCCGAATAGTGATGTTAATGCTGGATCTTTAAAAATCCTCCTTCATGTTTTAGAGGTAATTCTTTTGCAATCGCAGATTTGTTTCGTTTTCTGTTTCAACACGTCCTGTACCTGTAATATTTGCAAGATGTTTCTTTCTGGTAAAATTTCAGCAAGAAAGTACACCAATTTCTCAAAGTCATCATTACAACTTGACGTGTCAGTTTGGACCTATTTACTTATGGGACCGGTTTGAGTTCATTTAGTCTCAAAATGTCCAATGTGTCAAATAAGAACTAGCTAGAAAGGGAATGGGTCAAATGGGCCAAACAGGGTTAAAGTGCTCTCAAAAGTTATTTTTTTTAATACACACAACTTCCAAATCCGTTTTATTTAAAGGTATGGACTATTATTGTAATCACACTTAAATTATTTAAATATAAAAAGTGGACAAAAACGTTTATTCAGGCCAGCTTGACCTAACCCGGCCTGTTTTGATCCATTACCCAACCTGCGTGGCCCATTCATCTTGTTACCTTTTGTTGCATCCTTCTGAAAGTTATTATCTTTTACAAGATTCTTTCTTTGTGCTGTTAATATTGAGGATACTGAGTATTATTCTCAGACTAAATTTGGAACAGATTTTTGATTTTTGTGGGAGGGAGGAACTATATGCTTTACTTTTTTTGTACATGCATGTTCTTTTTTCATAATGGAAACCTTTTTTTCAGAGGCATGGAGATAAGCTGTTTTATAGCTGGCCAAATATCCTTGAAATGCTAAGGTAATTATTCGCTACATTTTTGTTTTCTTTTTTGGTGTTGTGATGTTGGTTAAACTTCTCATTCCATTTTTCTTTAGATCAGTTGCTGGGTCATCTGAAAAGGATATAGTCACCCTTGGATTCCAGGTTAGTAAGATTGTAGCAACATGTTTAGAAATTAGGAGTTCTAAATTCTATCATAATAATTCAATATTCTATATTCAAGAGGCTTATAGACCTAGTGGCATACTGCCATACTGGTCACCCTAATATAGGTTCTATTTTTATCTATATAAAGTGTAATCTTATGAATAAGGCTATATACATTTTCAGATCATAAAAGTTATTATGACTAGTCAACGATTGCAAAAAAAGTATAGGTTATCCATTAAAAGTTAATGAAAAGTGGTAGTTTTGGGGAATAGTTGATAAAAAAATACTTCTCGAGTACTAGAATATTTTCACTTGTTTTACTTTATATAACTTGGTCTCGTTTTTTGTAGAGCCTACGAGTCATTATGAATGATGGGCTGTCAACTGTACCCTCAGAATTTCTTCATGTGTGAGTTTTCTCAACTTTGTATGTATATGTTATAATTTAGGGATTCCTCTCTATAGAACTTTTCTGACATTGCATTTTTGGTGCTTCTATATCTATATGTTGAAACAAATAAGCATGTGAGCCAAGGGTAGTTTATTAAAGTTTTGGCCGTTTATTGTGCTTAAGTTTATAATTTATTTGCAGTATACATTCTTAAACTCATTACAGGTCTTTTGGGCTTCTCTTTTATATATTTTCAATAGGTTTTGTCTTTTTTAGCCTATCATGTCTCGTTTTCGATAAAGCGCTTGTTAAGTTTTTTCTTTCTTTGTTCTTACTTTTTCATTAACGGTTTTTCTACTTTTTAGTTGACTATTTAAATCATTCTTTTGATGTAATCAGATGTATAGATGTTACCGGTGCATATAGTTCTCAGAAGACTGAATTGAATATTAGCTTAACAGCAATTGGCCTGCTTTGGACTTCGACTGACTTTATCGCCAAGGGTCTGTTGGAGGGTCCTATAGAGGATAATGGCAAGGGTTCAACTCTCATATGTTTTCTGTTTATCAGCTTTCATTATAGCAAAATTTGCATATTTCACAAAATAAAAGATAAGTCAAAGTTTGCCTATTCTGCAGAAACATCAGAATACATGAATGGTGAAAAGATAGAACAGACTGAGAACAGTGTTAAAAAGGTTAATCAACAAGATTCGTTGATTGCAGTATCCGAACATGATAAATTGCTGTTTTCCGTTTTTTCGTTACTCCAAAATCTGGGAGCTGATGAAAGACCTGAGGTAACTTGTTTTCTCTACCACTCGGGCCCCAAGATTCAGATACTTTATCAGATATTTTAAAGTTTAAATGCAGAAATCTTTTCTACTCTGAAAATAGTTAAAGCTTTATTAAAACATAATTTTTTTTATCATATTGCCTTGTTCATCTTTAGGTAAGGAATTCAGCTGTGCGGACACTTTTTCAAACCCTAGGAAGCCATGGGCAAAAGCTTTCAAAGAGCATGTGGGAGGATTGTCTCTGGAATTATGTTTTCACAACTTTAGATCGTGCTTCTCACATGGTAAGGTGCAGTATAGATAAAGTACCTAGAAATGGGTTTTATTCTGGGTCATACTTTATCTATTGGGACGGGTCAAATGGGTTGAAAGTGACCCAAAGTTCATTAAATGCTTACCTTTTTTATTGCTCTGTTCAAAAAATTAGATTTGTTTCAGATAGTAAAGTTTTTGTAATCATATTGTGTACATTTTCTGTATAAACTTCAATGGAAAATGGATACAATATTTGCTGGCAAATCCAGACCGGCGTTCTAAAATTAACTCATTACTCAACCCTTCCATTTTGTTATCTTTATTGGATACGATCATATAATTATAATTATAGGCTGCCACATCTTCCAAAGACGAATGGCATGGGAAAGAACTTGGTGTTCGTGGTGGAAAAACTGTTCATATGCTCATACATCATAGGTATCTCAATCTATAGTTTATCTGATGCATTCTACAGCAAGTTGGATATTCTTTTCAGTCCATACAATGTTCATATATGTCTTTTAATAATATGCAGTCGGAACACCGCTCAGAAACAATGGGACGAAACACTTGTGCTTGTATTTGGAGGGATTGCTCGTATTCTGCGTACTTTCTTCCCACTACTAAGAAGTATAACCAATTTTTGGTCTGGTGCGTCTTGTTTTAGATCACTTACTATGTATACTAGCTTTTATTTTAACAAACAGAATGACGGTTAAATCAAGCTCTTAATTTGCAGGATGGGAATCTTTGCTTCGGTCTGTAAAGAACAGTATTGCAAATGGTAGTAAAGAAGTTGCCCTTGCTGCCGTAGGTTGTTTGCAGTCAACAGTCCTCTCTCATTCACCCAAGGTAAGTCTACTTTTCTTGGGTCATATGTTTAGATCTTTTTTTTTTTTTGATAAAATTTGCAAATGTTTGGATTAAGATTGTTAGAACCGAATTATATTTTGTATCAGGGAAATCTGCCAATGCCATATCTAAAATCTGTTCTTGATGTTTATGATATTGTTCTCCGCAATCCAACTGCATGTGGTGAAATGGCAACAAACAAGGTGAAGCAGGAGATAATCCATGGGCTAGGTAATCATTTCTGTGACATTGGACAGCATTTCTGCATTTATGTTTTTAACATAAAAAGTCATGTCTTTAAGTTCTAAGTTTGATATTATCTTTTAACAGGAGAAGTTTATGTGCATGCACAAGGAATGTTTGAAAGTAGCATGTACGCACAGTTGCTTTCTATCATTGATTCTGCAATCAGAGAAGCAAAGACCACTCAAAATAATTTTGAAGCTGAATTTGTGAGTATGCTAATCTTTGCACAAGTAATTATTACTTCAGATTTTATCCTTACCTGAGGGCTGCATTATACTAGGAAATAAATAATGGTTTGCACACAAATCTCTATAGAAATCCCAGCAGCTTAGGAGTTTTTAGGGTTCACTGTTTTTATTTGCCATCGGTTCACAGTTGTCGTGTTACCTGTTCTGAATAAGTAGATTATTACTGTTCAGATATGGGATATTTTATCATTTTGGTCTGTTATGATGCTCCAAAACTTCCATTGAATTGATTAGATTTTCTTAAAGTTGAGGTGTTAATCTGCAAATTTCAGCAGGTTCATGCACCGTGCTTCATGGTCTAATTTTAAATTTTCTGTACATCCATGGGCAGTTTGGCAATATCAATATGTTTAGGAGTCTGGGTCTTTCTAGAATTTTCCAAAAAATTGGGGATGCTTGTATTATATTGTACAAATGCAAATGCTAAAGTTCCAGCCGTAAACCCTTTTCTTGTTAAGAACTATATCTATATGTATCAAAATTTTAACGTATTTTTGAAGTGCTAAGCTGCTCAAAATGTATATAAAAGTAGGTCTACGTGTTCTCATAGAAGCTAGATCATTTTAATATCTTACTTCTACTTTACTATTCTCTAGTCACTAATATTCTATCTCTCTCTTCTTTATCTTTGCATCAGTTTTTTACTATAAAACTACATATATCTGGGTTCGTTACTTGTAATAAATTAATCCATCTTCATATTTCCGTCTTATAGTTGGGCATCGTATGAAACCGAGATAGATAGGAAACCTAGGCAGACATGCAGATCTATATGATGGTCTAATAATATACTTCTACAGGGACATGTTCCGCCAATTCAGCGTGTAGTACTGGAAGTCTTTCCACAGTTACGTCCGCCTCATCATCTTCCTTTATTGTGGGCAGTCTTCTTCCAGAAGCTTTTGCGTTATCTTCCAAATTCCGATTCTTCTGATCAGAATGAAGGAGATGATACAAAGCCTGTGGAATCAAAAGGCTACACTTCTGGTACTTGACAATTTATTATTTGTTTATTTATATGTTCATTTTTTTCTTCTTTTACCTTCTGGTATTTACAATTATAAGTTGGTTTGCGTCATGTACTCATTTATCTCAAAACTTGTCAAACAAGAAAACTTAGCTAAAAGGGAACTAGTCAAATGGCTGTACTGGTTGATAGTCGTTCAAAATGTATACTCATTGATTTAGATCATAGTTGTCAATAGCGGATACAGCGACTGCTATAGCGCGCTATGTAGCGAGGCGACCAAGTGTCACTATTTGGGTCATAGCGACTAATAGCCTGAATAGCAACAGTTTTTTTTTTTTTTTTGATGTAAATAGCAATTAGATATAGCTATAAAATAGCTGGATTTATAGGTTTTTGCTAAATATACATGTAAAATAGCATATGTACCAGGATATTTTGATGTAATATACATAAAAAAATTTCATAATTCTTTTTCTAGTGTATCGCTATTTATAAAATAGCGGTCGCTATTTGTCGCTATTCGCTATGTAGCATATACGTCTGTTGTCGCTATTTGTCGCTATTCGCTATTAACAACTATGATTTAAATCAATATTTAATTTTTAATCATACTGTTTTTGTATTTGTATATGTAATGAGTAGTTATTTACTTAAAACATGCCCAAAAAGGTGGTGTTCAGTCACCCGTTTTGACCCAGTAATGATTTCACCCACTTCACCACCTCTAAACTTGAGTCTTATTTCTACAGATTCTAATGGGACTACTACTTCTGGTCAAGTAGAAGTAGAATCTTTGTCTACAATCTCTGATTCAAGAAAATCTTCAGCCGTGACCATTACAAGTGATTTGTTTGCTGAAAAGCTTGTTCCTGTGCTGGTGGATATGTTCTTACAGGCTCCAGCAACTGAGAAGTTTATCAACTTTCCTTACATTATTCAAGGTCTTGGAAGGTAACATATTCTTTGCAGCCATAACTGCATATCTCAGCAGCCAGATTTATTATTTCTCTATAGCCACAACTGCATGTTTTTTTTTTCATTTTTTATTTCATGCATGCGAGGGGGCTAAGGAACAACAAACATCTTATTTTGTGAATTTCTGAAAGGAAAATCTAATATATGCTTTTTTTATAGAGGTTGCAAAGATGGATCGGTTGGACGGGTTGGGTAACGAGTTTAAAGAGTTCATGTTTTAGTAGAGATGAAACAGGCCAGGTTGGGTTGGGTTGGGTTGGTTTAAAAGCTTGAATAAGGCTCTGCTGTCTTTATTGATTGAATAACAATAATACAAGGGGCCCTTTATATAGGGATCAAATACAAAGAAACCCTAAACACTATTTTAGGAGATGATAAACATTCCTAATTACAAGATAATTACAAAACTATTTTAAATAAATATACATAATATTATCTTTAATATTATCGGCTAAGACTCCCCCGCAGTTCGAGCGGGCGTAGGACAGACGCTCAAACTGGAACGAAAAGATTGAAACAACTGCCGTGAAATCCCTTTCGTAAAAATATCAGCGTATTGCAATGAAGACGGGACATGAAGAACCCTTATGTGGCCAACCCGCACTTTTTCCCGTACAAAATGAATGTCGATCTCAATATGCTTCGTTCGTTGATGTTGGACGGGGTTATCAGAAAGATAAACAACAGACACATTGTCGCAGTAAACGACCGAAGCATGCCGTAGTGGAAGATGCAACTCCAGAAGTAAATTACGAATCCAAGTAGCTTCTGCTACAACATTGGCGACGCCACGGTACTCGGCCTCGGCACTAGAACGGGAAATAGTGGGCTGGCGTTTAGACGACCAAGAAATTAAATTATCACCAAGAAACACACAGTACCCACTTGTAGATCGTCGTGAGTCAGGACACCCGCCCCAGTCTGCATCAGAATAGGCGACCAAAGAATGCGAAGTAGACTTGGTTAGTCGAATCCCATAAGTAACTGTCCCCTGTAAGTATCGGAGGATGCGTTTCAAGAAGGCATAATGGGGATCCCGTGGTTCATGCATAAAAAGACAGACTTGTTGAACCGCATAAGAGATATCTGGGCGAGTAAAAGTAAGGTACTGAAGAGCACCGGCAAGGCTACGATACAACGTAGGATAGTGAAATAATGGACCATCAGACGCACTTAGTTTTGACGAAAGATCAACTGGTGTAGCGCATGGTTTACACTCCGTCATGTGAGCGTGCGAGATAATATCCTTGGCGTACTGAGCCTGATCTAAAAATAAACCTTTATCATCCCGAGTAACCTTGATGCCCAAAAAAATTATGGAGATGACCCAGGTCTGTCATAGCAAATTCCCGGGAAAGTGTTAAAATAATATGATTGAGCAACGAGGTTGCGGATGCCGTAAAAACAATGTCGTCCACATACAAAAGCAAGTAGCATGTTTTATCCCCGTCTTTGTAAATGAAAAGCGAATTATCGCATGTACTACTACGAAACCCATGAGCTAGAAGAAAATTTGCCAACCGCATATACCATGCCCTCGGTGCCTGTTTAAGTCCATAAAGGGACTTCTTCAATCTGCAAACATAGTTAGGATACCGCCCATCAACAAACCCGGGCGGTTGATGCATAAAGACTGTCTCATTCAAATGGCCGTGTAAAAAGGCGTTCTTGACATCTAACTGATGAATGGGCCAAGAACGAGAGACATCAATGGAAAGTACCGTCCTGATAGTTGCCGGTTTAACAACCGGGCTAAAAGTATCTTCACAATCTATACCAACAGTCTGCGATTTACCATTTACGACCAACCGTGTTTTGTAACGTTCAAGAGAACCGTTCGATTTAAATTTATGTCTGAAAAGCCACATACACCTGGACGATCATGAGGACGGGGAACGAGTTCCCATGTTTCGTTTTCCTGTAACGCACTAAATTCGGTTTGCATGGCATGCTACCAATGAGGGTCGGCAAAGGCTTTTGCGTAGGTATTAGGAACCGGAGAGATGGTAGTGGAGGTATGTAGAATTTTGGCTTTTGAACGGGTGGTCATGGGGTGAGTGTTGGTTGTGGGTTGGGCCGAGCCGAGGGTGGGGTTTGGGCAGGTTGGGCAGGTTGGGCCGAGGGATGTATGTAGGCTGGTGGGGCCGTGGGGACGTGTTGGGCTTGGGCGGATGATGGAGGGGCTGTAGGTGGTGGTCTTGGGCGATGGGAATAGGTTAGGGGAAATGGGGTGACCGAATGGGGAGAGGTGGTGGGGTTAGTAGCAGCGGGTATGGGGAGTGGCAATGGTTGAGGTGGACGAGTGAAAGAGAACCCCGGGGGGGGGGGGGGTCATCGAGAAAAGTATAGGCATTAGGTGTGGTGGGAATAGTATATGGAAAGGTATGTTCATCAAAAGTTACATGACGGGATATGTGAACCTTCCCAGTTGTCGGATCGAAACACCGATAACCGCGAAAATCCGGTGGATATCCAAGAAAAATGCACCGGACGGACCGGCTGTGTAGTTTATGAGGCTGGGTGGCTGAATGGTTTGGATAGCAAGCACACCCGAACACACGAAGGTGGTCGTATGTAGGGTGGCGGAGGTAGACGGCAAAGGTGGGAGTGAAGAAATTTAGGCGTTTGGTAGGAAGGATGTTGTGAAGTTAGGTGGCTGTTTGTAGAGCCTCAACCCAAAAGGTGGGTGGAAGATGGGCATGGATAAGTAAGGCTCGAATGATATCGTTTAAGCGACGAATCATTCTTTCCGCACCACCATTTTGGGATGAAGTTTGCGGACAAGAAAAACGAAATAGGAGGCCCTGTTGGGTAGCGAAGGTTTTAAAAGCATTATTGTCGAATTCACCACCCAGATCACACTGGAAGGTTTTGATTTTGCGTTGAAATTTGGTAGTGATGAGGTTGTGAAATTTGACAAAAGTTGGGAAGGTTTCGGATTTGTATTTAAGGGGGTATACCCAAATAAAGTGTGAGAAGTTATCAATTAGGACCATGTAGTATTTGTAGCCGGTTTTACTAGTTATTGGGGATGTCCACAAATCACAGTGTATTATATCAAAAGGCGAAAAAGTAAACGAAATAGATGCATAAAAAGGAAGACGTTTACTATTAGATAAATGACAAGAATTGCAAAAACTAGAAGTGTGTTTATTACATAAAAAACCAGAATTACGCCTAAGAATATCTAAGACTTGAGATCCAGGATGTCCAAGTCTATCATGCCAAGGAAGAGATGCTGTTGAAAGTGAGCAAGCTTGAGGTGGGAGTGTTGGTGGGGGTAATAGGATAGAGATCTCCCGTCCTATTGTGGCACGACAGGAGGCGGCCCGTCTTGAGGTCCTTTAAAGAAAAACCAAAAGGGTCAAATTCAATTGAAACATGATTATCACGTGTGAAACGGCGAACAAATATTAAATTTTTAATAATTTGAGGGCTAAACAGGATATTGAGTAGGATATAGGTGCGGTTATGGATAGGGAGAAAGCCAGTGCCCGAACCCTCAATTGGTAAAACATTGCCATTACCTACCAAAATTTTTGTGGAAACAGGAAAAGAATCATGGTGAGTGATCATACCTTAGTTGTTGGAGAGGGTCCGCTCAGCGCCTGTGTCAAAGTAAGAGGACGGGTCCGTGTAGGCAAGCTGGGACGTGTTGTAGGCAGCACTTAAATCAGATGGATTGAGAGCATCAAACCCGTGCTGAATTAGGCCGAATGGACCGTAGCCCATTGGGGACTGTGGCTGATTGTAACCGGCGAAGTGGGCCGCAGGAGGCGGTGGCGTTGTAGCAGTGTTGGGCCTCCATTGTGATTGTGTCGGGTATGGACATGGTGGTGTGGTCCACCAGGCCCATTGCGGGTAAGAGTTCAGTTGATAGGCCCAATGGTTACTGTTGGGTCCGGCCACGACCACCGCGGCCTTTGCCATTACCTCGACCACCGCGGCCACGATAAGATTGACCGCGGTAGGGATGTTGTTGAAATGTATCAGATGGTGAAGGTGTTGCCGTTGCGGAGGAAGAGTTGGCGGTCGGAGCAGTAGGTGCGGCCAAGACTGAAGACGTCTTCTGAGTACGGGCTTCCTGACGGATAACTTCATCGTGAAGCATGGAGCGAGCCAAATCCTAATCAGCCTTTTGGTTATTAATCAAGGCTGCTGTAGTATCAAATTCGGGCGATAAGCCACAGACCAATTCAAGGACGAGTCGGGACTCGGTAACCGGCTGATCAACGTCTTGAAGTTGATCAGCTAAGCTTTTTAACTGCTGACAGTAATCATCGACGGAGCTGCACTGTTCAAGGGTGAGGTTAACAAACCGTGATTCGAGGGTAGCGGCCTTAGCTTGCTTGTTGCTGAGGAATATTTTTTCTAACTTCAACCATGTGGTGCGAGCCGTAGCATCGGTGTCAAGAACACGCGTGAGGAGGTCGTCCGAGAGTGTGCTGTAAATCCATTGAGAAACCAATGCGTCCAATTCTTTCCAAGTCGGATATTGCGGATCTGCCGAGTCAGGGGCTGGTGTGTCATCGATGTGGTCAAGAACCTTATATGCCATGGTGTGAGGTTTGAAAAGCTTCACCCATGACGTATAGGTGACCTTGGTTCCATCAAGAATACGAACCTTCGTCTGAATGTTGGTAACTGAGTACGCAGGGTGGAGGGTTTTGTTTTCAGAACTGTTCGATTGGTTCTGATCATCGGTGCTTTTATTTTCTGAAGTGCTCTTTGTCATGGTGAACAGGGGCAGACGAAGACGAAGAGGGAGGGTGAACAAGGCAGGTTATCGAAGGGAAAAGGAAGGAAGGAGAAGGGTAATCAGAACCGTAGCTCTGATACCATAAAAGCTTGAATAAGGCTCTGCTGTCTTTATTGATTGAATAACAATAATACAAGGGGCCCTTTCTATAGGGATCAAATACAAAGAAACCCTAAACACTATTTTAGGAGATGATAAACATTCCTAATTACAAGATAATTACAAAACTATTTTAAATAAATATACATAATATTATCTTTAATATTATCGGTTAAGAGGGTTGTGTTGTATTGGCCCGTTAAAACTATTTTGTCCAGTTCTCAGAGTTTTATAGATGTATTTAACGTGTAAATTATGATTACATAAACAATTAAACAATTTAGGAGGTTGTGTGTATTGAAAATATACTTTTTTGTGACTTTAACCCTGTTGCCCATCAGCTATTTTTTTTATTTTATTTGTTTTGAGATAAATTATGACCTAAATTAACCCAGTCATAAGTAAATGGGTTGAAATGGCCACTTAAATTCATGTGTCAATTTTGTCTAATATTCTCGATTTTTTTTTCCTTTTGACTACTCATAACATGACATCTATACCATTTCTAATAAAAATTTCATATGTTGTGAAGGTTTCCGAAACTTACATAAAGGGTTCTTACGTTCAGTTTTGTATATTCGTTTCTGTAAAGAATTTAGAAAAAGAGTTGTGGTTATACAGGTGCATGATAACAAGAAGAGAAAATCCGGATGGTGGACTTTGGGGGCTAGCTGTTAAAAGCTTCAACCAATTGCTAGTTGATGACATCAACAGTTTTGCAAATGGGTCAAGGCCTGATGTAAGCAACAACAACAAGCCCGCAAGAATTCGTTTATGGAAAGAAGTTGCTGATGTGTACGAAATATTCCTGGTAGGGTATTGTGGACGTGCCCTTCCTTCCAGTTCACTTGCTGCAATATCAAAGGAGGACGATGAATCCCTTGAAATGGAGCTTTTAGATGTTCTTGGGGATAAAGTTCTCTTGTCAGACATTGATGCTTCTCCTGATGTAATATTTCTATCTCCAATCTATGTATATCATATTTTTTTTTTATATTTATGGTATTGAATTGACATTTACAGATATTGGAACGGTTGATAATAACCCTTGACCGATGTGCTTCTCGTACATGTTCATTGCCTGTTGAAACAGTTGAACTTGTGCCTCCCCACTGTAGCAGATTCTCTCTCACTTGCTTGCATAAGTTGTTCTCCTTGAGCTGGTATTTCTTCATCTTGTATATAAGTTACCGGTAATATGTCTATAGGCGTGTAAGCAAAACAAAACCAATTTTAAGTAGAGAGCCGCATAAGCACTTGAACGTAGTGCTGCGGCGCTGCCAGATGTTGCGAGAAAGAAAAAGAGAGACGGTTACGTAACCGCCTTATGTATCACAACTAAACCAATATGTACATGTGTTTATGCGGTTCTTGCAGTCTCTACTTATGATTGATTCTGCATTGGCCAACTATATATACGTTTATTTTGTAATAATAAGTTTGCTTTTGCTCAGTTACAATGAATCAAACAACTGGAATCCGACTCTAAGCCAAGTAAGCAAAATATCTGTCATGATACTTATGGCAAGATGCGAATACATACTAAAAAAGTATTTAACTGACGAAAAGGAATTAGGTAAGTTTCATCTTTCATGAAACTTTTGTGCGTAAAGGTTTTTTCTGTCAATATCTTTTTAACAATAAAACTATTATTGGAAGGTGAACGTTCATTTCCGCCTGCAAGAATCCAAGAGATTGCTTTTGTACTCCAAGAGATGGCACGTGTTGTCTTGCATCCGGAAACAGCTTCAGTACTTCCGTTACATCCTTTTTTGAAGGGTGGTGGTCAATTAGAGGAGAATACCGGTCAACGCGCACATTTATTTGTCCTTTACTCACCCTTATGTGAGCTTGTTAAGTCCAGGTAACAAATTCTTCATACACATGAAGTTCTATAGTTTTGCTTTCATAATACACAAACACACATAGGGAGAGAGAGGGGCCTTAACCAAACTTAAAAGTAGTGAACTGTGAACCACATAAGCCACTTGTACTTGTACTTAAATTTGATTTTATTGAAGGGGACCACCTAATGGCATCTTAAATTTTAAGTAATATGAGTATTGTTTCTCAAGGTAGAACACTTGATGCATGTGTTAATCTATTTCAGGGGACAAATCGTTCTTTTTAAACAATACTTACACCTTTGCCCTACTCAACTTTTGTTTATCTAAATAATAATTATACTTTTGCTCCTGTATTTTAAACCAACTACCCTTTAGGCCTTTATTTTAAGTGGCCATAACTTCTTCATACGTTAATACTTTTTAAAAAAAAGTTGCACAGAGCATTTTATTCTTCTTAATTTGAGTATAGCATTGCTATAGTTTTTATAATTTTAAAGGGGTGAGCAATAACTGAAACCAAACCGAAAACCGAATTAACTGAAAATTGGTTGCCGGGTTTGTATTTTCATATATTTCTAACTTTTATACCTCCATTTCATATTTTGTACCCTCATACCATGTATTTATACCTCCATTTCATGTGTTTGTAAGCAAAAATAGCCCGAGTTTGGTTTTGGTTATTAAGCAAAATTAACCAAACCAAAAACCAACAATCTAACCGAATAAACCGAACTGGTTAACCCAAAAACAATTGGTAAAGTTAACATTACGAAGTGAAAAAACAATATTTTCGGAATAAATTTTTTTACAATATTTTCCGTTATTTTACACTAAATTAATTTTTTTTCAGTAAAATTAACACTACGAAGCGAAAAAACAGGGTGGGCCGGGCTCCTGCATTGCTATATTGCGTGCGCACCCTTCTAGTGTGTGTGTATATATATTTATGTATAAAACATTAGCGATAATAATAATAATGAAAATAGTTATATATTTTGGAACCATTTAGTGTATCAAATATTATTATAAAACTTTATTAGATTAACAAGGACTGTTTTTCACTTGCACATAGTGATAGACTGATAGGTAGATATAGTGAGGGAGTTAGAAAGAGAATGATAAGCGGTTACAGCCTTATGTTTTTGTATCACAGATAAAACAAGATGTATAAGTGTTTGCATTTCTCTAGTTGAAGTCGGTTTTGTATTAATCGTCCTTTTGTTTAATAAGCACCATAAGTTTTGAATAAAACGATACGTTTCAAAAATCACAATTTGCGCTACTTCCACTTCATTTGACTTGTTCTCTTTCCGCAATTATTCTTAAGGAAATGTGGTTCAAAATTGCCGCCTCTAGAAATAATGCTAACATCTCAACCATAATTGTATATTCTGGAACGTGTGCGTGTATTGTATGTATATTATATATAGAAGTTGGTTTACATATATAACTTAAACTTATGTTACAGGAATTCTCGAGTTAGAGATCTGGTGCATACTTTACTTAGGCTTGTCAGTACCGAGCTCGGAGTACATAAAATATGTTTAACAAATTAAACGCGTTCTGTAATATTTGCCAAACAATCATATTGGTTAAGATGGAGTTTGTACAAGTGTTGGTGAAAGTTTTGATCTTGATTTTTTTTTTTGTATTTAGAATTTGAGTTTTCAGAGTGTATTTGTAATTTGTGGATAAGGAAATGTAGCTTTGATATGATTCAAACAATTAAATTTTAGATGTTTTTCTTCACTTGTTTCAAATGTGCTAGATATTTCATCATCAATCAGTTAGTTTCATGGCAACAATGGTGATTTGTTTTTTGTATGTAAAAGTTGAGTTTGTATATTCAGTAATAGCTCATAATTTCAAATTCGTTAGTCTGCTTTATATATCATACTTTTTATGTGTTCTAGTAAATAACATTTTAAAAAAGATCGATTTTCTAGTTTTTGTATTTTTTTCACACATAAGGGTATACATAAAACCAATAAACAATAAATAAAATATTATTTTGGCTAATACAACAGGATTTATTAATTAAAAACCATTGCCTGAAAATATATTAGAATTTTAGGTTATAATTTATTTATGTGTCTCTCTCTGTATACATGAAGTTTATCTTTTATTTAAACGAGCCAAATGAGTGAGCTAACAAGCCGACTATTGAGCGATCCACGAACTGAACCTATCTTGGTTTGGGTTTAGCTCCAGTGGCGGATCTAGACCAAAATTTTAGGGGTAACGTTCAGTTTTTTTTACCATACTTCATACAATGTAACGAAACAAAAATAGAAACACGATAATAAAACGTTTCCGACCACTAGAATAGTTTGTCCATTTAAAATTAGACCAATTTTTTTTAACCATAGACCACTAATAAAACGTCCCCGACCACTAAAATAGACCAATTTTTTTTATCATACTTTATCAAACTATTTTACATTAAAACATCTCCGATCATTAGAATAGTTTTTAAAGTCATGATCTCGTGGGTGAAAAACGTATATATCAAGATTAGTGACGGACCCATGATTTTTTTTCCAACGGGGTCCATTTTTTCGGTGTTAACGTTAAAATTTTTTGGGTTCGTCCTCGTTCGGGTCGGGTCAGAGCGAGGTTTGAATTATATTAAAAAAAAAGAAAAAACAGGCTATACAAGGATTGAAACCATGACCACTTGTTGGTAAAGAAACGGGTTTACCATTACACCAACTTTCCTTTTCTTTTTATGGTATCCACCAAATTGTATTTATGGGGTGCTTATAAAATTTTGATATACCGGATCTACTAACTTTTTAAAAAACATTGAGGTCCGGAGACCCTGACCCGTTCAATGTGGATCCGCCCCTGATCAAGATACACTCTTCTTAACTCGTTATTTGTTTTTTAACCATTAAAAAAGATCAAAGTTCATTCTAAAATATACACATTAAGACTATCTTCAACGGGAAGAGCCCGTCCTCCCCCTACCCAGAGCCACCTCAGACTCCCCATCCGTTCTCCCCTCATCTACAACGGGCGTCAAAGCCATGGCCCACCCCTCCCTCTCACAATCTCCGTCTCTCTCCTCCACGGGCACACCCTTGCCTATGGGCGGCTCCCCACCATCTCTCTTTCACCTCACCCTCCACGTCGGAGAAGGTTGCTACGGGCGGCAAATATTTGGAAGCGATGGAGATAGTCTAAGAAAGTTTATAGAGTAAAATGGACCTTGACTTTGGGCCACTTTTGTCATTTCCGTCTAAAAATGCAACTTTTTGTATATGAGTCCTAAGGTTACATTTTTGCTGAAACTCGGTTTGCCAATAGGATGAAAATGGCAACAAAATGAAATTTTAGAGATCCAAATACAAAAGATTTCATTTTTAGACTGAAGTAACAAAAGTTAGCTAAACTCAGTAACTATTTCGACATTTCACATTCAAAGAAACGATAAATAAAATTGTGAAATACATAACATAATCTTTACTTTTGAATGATGTGTTTGCTCTGCAACAAAGCAGGTGTTGTCAAAAAGTTCCTACTCTATGTTAGAAAATACAGTAAGACAAAAATAATAAATAAATTAAATTTTAAACTAAGTTTTCGACTTTAGAGCCATCTTTTTCAAGAAAAGAACCTGCGTTAAAGCTTGTCGACCGGAAAAAGATATAAGCCACCATAATGCCATCTATTTTTAGTGATCTCTCTTTCACTTTAACTATTCCATATGAGAAGGGGTAGCGCAATATTTTTTTAAGGGTGGCGGAATACAAAAAAAGTCGAAAAAAGAAAAAAATTACACTTCCGAAGAAAAGCTAAGGGGTAGCGTGGGCTACCCCTCCTATGGTAAGTCCACCCATGTTTAGTTTGTTTACATACTGAGCCGAACTGACTTGGCTTATTAACCAAGCTATTTTTGAGCGAACTTCAAACAACCGTACTCGATGGCGAGTCATTTTTCTCATTTACATTTTTGTAGATTTACGTATTCGTTGCTATTTCAATGCTAATTTGTCACTAGACTATATTTAGCTGCTAATTCTTTAGATGTATTCTTGATTTAGCATGGAAGTCCTGTGAACCATCGTAAGACCATAGAAAGAGTTCCTCAAATTTAACTTTCCACATGAATGCCAAATGGTTAGACCATGCGTTATGGCACAACGCCCTACCTATGTGGCTTCTTTTCTAGCGTGATACACTGTACCATGGTGGCGTGAAACCTGCGTGAAAGTGGGGAGTTCGGGTTGGGTTAACGGTGTGAGGTAGAAGATGGTGGTGGCCCCCATCCATTTCAACCAATCAAACTTTTTATTTATTTATTAGGTTTAAATATTGTTTTAATGAATGGCGTGTAGTGAAAACTTGTGAAACCATTACATACTAAAGGTGAAAAAAAAAACGAGTACGAGCTCATAACTACGTGGCATCGATGTGGCATGAAGTTTGTGATGTGACAACGAATAATTGTGAAACGGGAACACATAGCCTTATGAAAACCATAGTTTTCACAAGAGTTAAATGCCATTTTAGTCCCTGTGGTTTGAGCCATTTTGCCAGTTTAGTCCAAAGGTTTCATTTTTAACCTGTGGGTCCAAAAAGGTTTCACAGTTGCCATTTTAGTCCACTGGGTTAACTTCATCCATTTTTTCTGTTAACGAGAAGGCCAATTCGGTCATTTTATATGGCTGAATTGTCCATTTAGTTAACAGAATTACATATAAAATGACCGAATTGGCCTTCTGGTTAACAGAAAAAATGGATGAAGTTAACCCAGTGGACTAAAATGGCAACTGTGAAACCTTTTTGGACCCACAGGTTAAAAATGAAACCTTTGGACTAAACTGGCAAAATGGCCCAAACCACAGGGACTAAAATGGCATTTAACTCTTTTCACAATTAATAGCAGCTGTGTTTTGGTCCAACCAATAGTATTGGCAATCTTGACCCATATGTTTAAATAGAAAGTCATCTTTCATTTTCATTATAGCCTACTTTTTGAACAGCGAACTTATTGCTCTTTGTGAGACTTGAACCCAAGACCTCACACTCAGGTGTTTTAAAAGGCTTTGACTTGCCACTGGACCACCAACCCCAACGGATGCCAGGATTTAGTGAGGCCTATGATTTTTAGAAGGCGAACCTTCTAAAAGCGATATGGCTCGAACCAGAATGACCAATTCTCAAAACAACCAGTCTGATCAGAACCATTTTTTAAATGACTCGTTTGACCTGACATGTTACCCTACGACTAATCCAACCTCGTCCTAACCTGTTAACCAGTAAGACTGACCCGACCAATTTTGCCAGGTATAATCACAGGTCGTTTGATGACATGACCAAGAGTCTTTTGACAGCATACAAAAAAAAAATATATAGCTTATTACCGTGGAGTCGGTTTTATAATGACTCACTACTTGATATATAGATAAATATAAGATGATCATGATTCATGATTGGTCAAGGTTATTGAGTGGTATCCTTTTTATATTGTCGGTACCATACCATGTTTATACGCCTTAAATGCTACATGATCTAGATGACACCAAGTCACCAAACCATGAACTATCAAAATTTGCTGGTAGTAAAGCATTAAAGAAATGATCCAAGATAGTAAAACTTGTATTTGAAAGAAAAAAAATGTTTATTCGCTAATAAAGATGGAAAAGCAGGTGACATAAGAGTATCACTCTTTTTTTCCAACGAAACAAACCTAACTCGAAATTCACGGGTTTGTTTTTAGTTTAAAAGAACTCTGATCAGTTCTATCAAACCCACAACGTTCACAGCTAAAAAAGGCCGCACTCAGGTCAGCCTGTCAGGTTTGCGGGCTGACCCATTTAACCAATCTGTATTTACAACTTAAAAAATAAAATACATATTATTAATTAAAAACTTAAAGTGATTTATTTCCTATTTTATGTTGCAATTTATAAGAAAGATAAATGTGCAGTACGTTTTATAGTTTATATATAACTATTTCATATATATATATATATAGAGAAAATATAATGTACTTCACGGCTTAACCTACATTAACGTACGCGACAAAAAAGATAACGTGCGTGATTATTTTTTTGATCAACTTAATGTGCGTGATTATTGATCCCATGTGTGATTATCACAAAACAACTGATCCCATGCGTGATTATCTGTTCTCATGCGTTATTATCTGTTCCATGCGTGATTATAGCCCTGATCTGACGGTTACCATTATCGCGTACGTGAAGTATGATAAGGGCTTTTGTATGTTAACCGCTCCCTATATATATATAGGATAAGGATCATGTGAGAAGTAGTATGCTAAATGAGAAACTTGAGAAGCATTCTGGACCACACATTTTCCCTAAGCAAAAAAAATGCAAAAAATTTTTTTTTTGGAAAAATCGCAGCTTTTTTTTAAGAATTATTTTTTTTTAAAATTTTTTTTTTGGATTTATACACATGTGTATATTGTTAATCTTTTAACTATACATATATGTATATTGTCAATTATACATATATGTATATACATGTTTAAAATTGAAAAATAAGTGTTATTTAAGGTTTAGCATTAGTATTTAGGGTTTAGCATTAGGGTTTAGGGTTTAGCTTTATGGTTTAGGGTTTAGTTTTAGGGTTTAACATTAGTGTTTAGTATTAGGGTTTAGCAATAGTATTTAGGGTTTAGCATTAGTGATGCAGTTTCGCGTGCAATCAAATGGCTCAAGAACAATTGACTAATCAAAGACTGATAAACGAACCAAAGGTTCCAAGAACAAAGTTCTTTTTTTATAAAATTCAATCAAAAACTAAATAACAATAAACCCTAAATCTCCTATTTATACTAGAAACTAAAAATCTTAGAGATAAACATGAATAAACAAAATAAATACAAGATACGATAACTAATAAAAAACTTCATAATTAAGGAATTAAATATTATTCAAATCTTCGGGTAATCTTCAACCTGGATCCCATTCCAGAACGGGTTCACCCGCATCAATTAGGGTTTAGCTTTTGGGTTTAGCATTAGGGTTTAGCTTTTGGGTTTAGCTTTAACTTTTGGGTTTAGCTTTATCTTTAGGGTTTGTATTAGGGTTTAGCATTAAGGGTTTAGCTTTAGTGTTTAGTTTTAGCTTTTGGGTTTAGCATTAGGGTTTAGAATTAGGGTTTAGCTTTAGGGTTTAGCATTAGGGTTTAGCTTTAGGGTTTAACTTTAGGGTTTAGAGTTTAGGGTTTAGCTTTAGTGTTTATGGTTTATGATTAACAATATACACATTTTTTCAATTTTAAACATGTATATACATATATGTATAATTGACAATATACATATATGTATAGTTAAAAGATTAACAATATACACATGTGTATAAATCCAAATTTTTTTTTTAATTCTTAAAGAAAAAGAAGCGATTTTTCAAAAAAAAAATAAAATAAAATTTTGCATTTTTTCACCTTTTTTTTTGCATTTTTTGCTTAGGGAAATATGTGTGGTCCAGATTGCTTCTCAAGTTTCTCAAATAGGGTGGACTTCTCTTAGGATCCCTACCCTATATATTTGTATTTTTGTTGTAAACTTGAAATTTAAAGTATTAATAATATGAAAAAAATACAGATTAAATAGGTAATATCAACCCGCAAAAACTCATCTCATGCTCATGTATCCGACATGATTTTCAGGTTATTTTTTAGTTGGTGTTAGGGGTGTCCAAACTGCTCGGCGCTCGAAGATCGTTCGAAAAAGCTCGGAAATTTGCTCGTTCGATTCCTTGCTCGGTTAAAACCGAGCCGAGCAGCTCGGTTCAGTTTAAAAACGAACCGAGCACGAGCATAGGTACGCTCGCTCGTCGCTCGTTCGGTTTCGATCGAATTTATTTTTATTATTATATATATTATATTTATTAAATATATATATATATTATAATTATTAAATATAATAAACATGTAACATATCCAGCACCTAGAATCCTCATATCTTTAGTTCAAAAAAAAGAAAGAAAATCCTAATCTCTCTCAACTCTTTAGTTAAAAAAAAAGAGGGGTGTTTTATGGGTTTCAATTGATGTTCTGTATCAAATTTTATGTTTTGAATTCAATTTTTGATTGAAGATGTCTGGAATGACTTCAACGCGTGTTTTTGAAGTTATTTTGCATTTTAGATGTTCTTAAACATTAAACATTTGGATGACATTCTGTGTTTATTTTTGTGGGACTTTTTATGTTTGTATTTTGTTAAATTGTTAAAGTGTGTGAGACATATAAGTTAGTGAATTTTGGTGAATGAATGGCTGTGTAGGAATGCTAAATAAAACTGAGCAAAAGCGAACCGAACCGAGCACGAGCATAAGATTTCCGCTCAATTTCGTAAATCCGAACCGAACCGAGCGGCTCGATTTCAAACCGAACCAAGCACGAGCAGACCTCCGTTCGGTTCGGCTCATGAACACCCCTAGTTGGTGTTAATATTTTTGGTTTGTGATGAGTTCAACCAGTCAACCCACAAACACGATCCATTTAACACCCACTAAATTCGGTGAGAACTGGATAGTTCAACTACGCAAGCAACTGGATATAAAGCATAATTAAACAGACTAAAACACAAAGACATTAGGAACTGCGGGTGAGAGAGAGGTGTGTATAACTAAGCATGAAACTCCACTTCAATCAAGTACAATAATAGCAATTGCATTAACAATTTAAGCAAGAAAAGAAAATGATTACTGATCATCAGGCTTGGGTGCTTCTTTAACTTCTTCAGCAGTGTCATCCTGCATATCAGAAGTCCACAACGTAAGGTTATCGCGAAGTAGCTGCATGATGAGAGTGCTGTCCTTGTATGAGTCCTCTCCTAAAGTATCCAATTCAGCAATTGCTTCATCAAAAGCCTGACATCCAATTACAACATCAATCAATCAATCAAATGGATGCACGTATGCAAAACATGATTATGAGTCATTCATATCATATCTCACCTGTTTTGCAAGATTACAAGCGCGATCAGGTGAATTAAGGATCTCATAGTAAAACACAGAGAAGTTGAGTGCCAGTCCTAATCTGATCGGATGTGTCGGAGCAAGTTCCGCATTCGCAATATCCTGCAACAACCAAAACATTACACTTGCTTCATCATCCATTTCCTCTAATGATCATATAAAGTTCTAATTCTTAAAAAGCGTGTGGCGATCCGATGCATCACGTATGCAAGACGTTCATTGTTAAAATATAGTTAAAAAATAAAAAGCATCTACTAATAATATTTAAACGTGTTAACTTTTAACCGCTAAGATATCAAAATACTCTCATCATCTCTAGTCATATTTGTTCAATCAATCGTTTAATTTGTTCAAACACTAAAACCTATTGCTTAATCAAAGGTCCAATTAGTTCAATCAGATTTGAAAAACTCAAACACATTGCAATCACAGTCCAATTCGTACACGTGCGCGATGCGGTCTCAATACAATGCGTGCATTATAAACAATATATCGAGTTTAATTCAACTGCCTCTACACAGCACATCACCTAATTTCATACTAAATATACATCAATTCAATCTATATCCAAAACATAATCAACAACAGAAGCAGTTACTAACATAAATCAAATCCATCACCAAAAACAAGAAACAAACCCTAACCTGAGCAGCCTTATAAGCCGAAAGAGTATTCTCAGCAGCCAGTTTCCTCTCATCTCCAGTCTTAAACTCAGCCAAATACCTATAATAATCACCTTTCATCTTCAAATAAAACACCTTCGAATCACCACCAGATGCAGATCCAATAAGTTTCGAATCCAGAACCTTCAAAATACCGTCGCAAATCGACGATAACTCCGACTCGATCTTAGATCTGTAGTCACGGATGGTGGACACGTGTCCTTCGTTGCCACGGCTCTCCTCTTTCTGCTCGATTGAAGAGATGATCCGCCACGAGGCTCTTCGTGCTCCGATGACGTTCTTGTAGGCGACGGATAAGAGGTTTCGTTCTTCGATGGTTAGTTCTTCTCCGCCGTCTGCGGCGGCGACGACTTTTTCCATGAATTCGACCATTTCTTCGTAGCGTTCGGCTTGTTCTGCGAGTTTTGCTAGGTATACGTTCTCTTCGCGAGGAGATGATGCGGCTGCCATTGCTCTGTGTGTTTGAGAGAGAAAGGTTGTGAGTGAACCCTAATTTGGTAGTGTGGGTTGTTGTCACTTTGACTTATTTAACCTAATTTGGATGCTCTAAGTTTACTCACTTTCCTAAGACCATGTGTAGTAGTGGTAGCAATTTATAATGCCCCCACCATGAGGCATTACATGACATGTGGCATCCTAGTCACATTTGGGCATTATAAACAAAAGTGGTGTAGTGGGCATAATGTCCTATAATGCCCTACCAATCATTAAACAAAAAAAAAAAAAAAAATTAAAAACAAAGAGATGGATGTGATTGGCTAGTCAAAGGTTGAAGACACATGTGCCAAAGTGATTGGTTGAAGACACATATGCAGTACTCTCTCTCTCTCTACTCGGCGTGATTATTAAAACGCCAAACATCATTTTTTTGATTTTTTTTTTTATATAACGCCCCAAAACGCCCCCTGTAATGGGGGGTGGGCGTTATTGGGCGTTTTCGGGCAAAAAATTTTAAAAAAAACGCCCCACTACGTATGGTCTAAGACCATCCGTACTTGACGTTAATTTTTTTTTAAAATCGCTCAATCACGCCTGATTTCGCCCCTCGACCGCCCCTTAGGTGTGTTTGCTCGAAAATTTTGTTTTGGCGTGGTTTTAATCACGCGGTTGGGGCGATGGTTTGGCCAATCAGACCGTTGCAACGGTCAAAAGCAACTGCTAAAATGAAAACCACATCCAGTTGTAAGAACCACGAGAACCACCTTCTAGCCATTAGATCTTCAAAATGTATGGATGAGATTAAAAGTAGTTAAAATTAATATTAAATACTTTTTGTCTTATTATGTTTTTAATATTTTATTGTTAAAAGGTATTTAAGTAAAATTGTTTTTTTTTCTTTTTATATATATTATATTTAATTGCTTTTTTTTTTTCTATTCATTAATTACTTTTTATTAAAAAAAAGTTTTTTTAAAGAATATTTTGAAATAAGATTTTTATGATAATTTTTTAAGAGTTTGTTTTAAAAAAAATGTTTTGAAGAGCCGTTTTATTTACGCCCCGTTTTTACGCCCGGCTTTTTCAGACGTCGTTTTTTAACGCGCCGTTTTTTACGTTAAAAAGTTTACGTTTTACGGTAAAAACTTTACATTTTACGATTTACGCGTAAAAGTTTACGTTTACGTTAAAAATTACGCTTTACGTTAAAAAATTTACGTTTTACGTTAAAAACTTTACATTTTACGTTAAAAAATTTACGTTTTACATTTTACGTTTTATGTTTTACGCCAAAAAATTTACATTTTACGTTAAAAAGTAAGTTTTACGTTTTACGTTAAAAACTTTACATTTTACGTTTTACGCGTAAAAGTTTACGTTTTACGTTAAAAAGTTTACGTTTTACGTTAAAAAGTTTTCGTTTTACGTTGTAGTTAAAAAATTTACGTTTTACATTTTACGTTTTATGTTTTACGCCAAAAAAATTTACAGGTTAAAAAAAACTTTTTACGCCAAACAAAAAACTTTTTACGGGTTTTACCAAGCTGTCTCAGATAAGTTGAAAACTTATCATCATGGACTGAAAATAAAAACAAAAAAAAAAACAAACAACAAGAATCAATAAACCATCCGTGGGTCTAGAAAAAAACGGGATTTGGCTCAAAGTTTCCGCTAATCATGGTTGCAAAATGTGGGGTTGCAGGTTCAAAAACCTGCCCTCCGCCATCATTACCAGGCCATCGTCATCAATTGTCGGAAAAAATGTTTTTCTTTCTGTCACTGCCAATTCAACCCCACTCGAAAGGTTTCGAATCTAGAACACTGCAGTAAACAAACAATTAAACTCAAAATCAACTATCTAGAACACTGTGGAGACAATCAGAAAAATCAACCGCAAAAATCAAAATTCATCTACTAACCTCAGTTCACCGGGGCATCATCGGTGAGAAAAAATCACCTCCGCCTCCGCCGGCACCACCGGAGATGAAACAAAGATCACCGGACACTGTCGGCGCCATCGGGACCACCGGCATCGGGACCACCGGCACAAATGTTCAACATCCGTATGCAGATAATTCAGATCTTAAACTCGGAATACATTCGTAAATCTTAGAACAGTGAACAAACAAAACAGTTAACACCATACAGAACAATGAACACCAAACAGAACAATGAACACCTTGAACCGATGACCACCGGCACCGTCTCCCCACCACCGGCTTCCGAACACACCACCTGCCCCACCACCGTCTCCTGAAACCTTCTCCACATAAACCACTGGTCACCCACCTCTGCCATACACCACCAAAAAACCCCCACCGCAACCAACCCTAACGCCACCACCACCAACACCGACGCCCACCTCTACCCCACACCACCACCATCACTGATCTCTGCCTACCACCACCACCAGATTTCCGGTGGTGAACAAGGAGAGGGAGATCTGAGAAAATCTTACCGACAACGTCTAACACGGAGGAGAGAGGGGTATTCCATCAAAGGTTTCGCACCGGCGAAACACCGGCGATTATGCAGATCTTTGTGACGGATGCGGCGGCAGAGGGGTTGCTGTGGGGTGGCTGAAACGGCAGAGAGGAAGGGAGGCCGAAGAGAGAGAAACAGGGATGAACGAGGGTGGGAGAGAGAGAAACAGTGGTGGGCGGCGGTTTCACCCTCACCATCAATCATCATCATCATCATCATCGGCTTCACTGTTTAAACAGTGGTGGTCGCCGGCAAAGGAGAACCGGAAGGGGGAGGGGGTTTCTTTTGAAGTTAGGAAGTGAAGTAGGTTGAGGAGAGAGGAGATGGAGTTTTAAAAAGGTGGAGAGAGAAACTTCTGACATTTATAAATGAGGAGAGATGGTAGGGAAATGACATTTGGGGTAAATGACCATAATACCCTTTGGGTTGTCATATTCTGATTGGTGGAGAGTGGTTCTCGCGGTTCTTACAACTGGAGGTGGTTCCTATTTTAGCGGCTATATATATATATATATATATATATATATATAGGGGAAGGTTCATTGGGGAACACTAAAAAAGTGGGGAACAGCGGGGAACCGACTCAAACGAACTCCGATTGGACTTATTCCAGGGGCGTTGGAACCGGCTCGTCGAACCCTAACTAAGATCTTTTAACCCTAAATCCTAACTCCTAAACTCTAAACCCTAAAGCTAAAAAATAAGGCTAAAACGTAAGCTAAACCGTAAAATCTAAACTATAAACCCTAAAAGCTAAACCCTAAAGGCTAAACCTAAAGCTAAACCCTAAAACTAAACCCTAAAACTAAACCCAAAACCCTAAAACCAAACCGTAAAGCTAAACCCTAAAAGCCAAACCCTAATATATTTAGGGTTTAGGGGTTATGATTTAGGGTTTAGGGTTAAGAGATCCTAGTTAGGGTTTGATGAGCCGGTTCTAACGCCACTGGAATGAGTCCAATCGGAGTTCGTTTGAGTCGGTTCCCCACTGTTCCCCACTTTTTTGGTGTTCCCCAATGAACCTCACACACTATATATATATATATATATACATATATATTTTTCTTTTCTCACCTATATATAAATACACACTTCATTCCATTTTTTTTCAAACATAAACCTCTACAATCTCAAATATTCAACCATTTTTATATAAAATAATGGGTTCCCCTACCGGATGATGGTGAATCCATCGATGAGGAGGTCGAGCAAGAGGCGGTTACGAGTGCTTGTCAAATAGCAGTGAGATATGTGAAGCATTGTCGCCGGCTCGAACGTGAAGTTCAAACAAGAGATTATATTGAACGAGACCGACGAGCGGCAAACGATCGATTGATGAAAGATTATTTCGATGAGGCGCCAACATTTCCGAACCCAGAAGTTTTTAGGCGTCTTTTCCGAATGAGTAAACGTTTGTTTCTACGCATCTTCGACGACTTGGAAAGCAACTTTGATTATTTTAAACAACAAGCGGATGCGAAAGGGACACTTGGATTCACCGGTATTCAAAAGTGTACGTCGGCGCTACGAGTCCTTACTTACGGAAACGCGACCGACATCAACGACGAGTATTTAAAAATTGCTGAGAAAACAACGCGAGACACCTTGGAGCATTTTTGTCGCGGTAGATTCATACTTTACTATAAAAATTACAAGTATTTTTTTAAGCTTATGGTTGTATAGGTTTGTTTTATAAAGGTATTATAAAATTGTACGGTGCGCGTTATCTGAGAACGCCCACATGGGACGACCTTCAAAAGATTTACGAGGTACATTCTGCTGAGCATGGTTTGCCTGGTATGATCGGGAGCTTGGATTGCATGCATTAGCGTTGGGATAACTGCCCGACCGCATGGTGAAGTCAACACACACGGGGTGACCAAAAGGGACCTACTGTTATTCTTCAGGCGGTTGCCTCACGGGACCTTTGGGTTTGGTCGGCTTACTTTGGCGTGGTCGGGTCATGCAATGTTATAAATGTTTTTGAACAATCTCCGTTGTTAGAGGACTGGATTTCTGGCAGAGCTCCAAAAGCGTCTTTTTACGCAAACGGAAACTACTACCCTCATGGATATTATTTGTGCGATGGAATTTATCCTAGGTATTCGATTATCGTGAAGACGTTTAGTGATCCTATCGATGAAAAAAGAGCACACTTTAAAAAGGTTCAAGAGTCTTCACGAAAAGACATTGAGAGATTCTTTGGGGTTCTTAAACAACGATGACACTATTTAAGAAATCCTTGTCGTGCATGGACCAAGAAAAAAATGAGAGATGCTATGTACGCTTGTATAATCATGCACAACATGATTTTGGAAGACGAAGGAAAGGCGATATGCCAGAATTATGTACCGGAAGCCGTTCAGGAAAAGCATCCGTAGGCGTCAATGGAAGAAATAGTGAATAATGCACGAGAATTGCGTTACGAACCGTACCATTCCGCGTTAACGGTTAATTTGGTACAACACGCATGGTCGGTTCGGTATATCCCACCTGAGGGTGAAGAAGAAACGAAAGACGAGGAAGACGAAGTTGGCGAGGATGAAGAAAGCGAAGACGAAAATTTAGTAATTTTTTTTAACTTTACCCCTTTTTTATTTTTAATATTATAATTTTTTATTTAATGAATTATTATTAGTTTTTAATTTAAAAAAAATTAATAATTGTGTAATGATTGGTTGGGGCATTATTGGGCATTATCCCACTACGCCTGTTTTGTAAAAACGCCCAATAATACCCCTTTGCTGACTGGACTGCCACGTGGCAGAAACGCCCAAGGGTGGGGGAATTATTGTTCAAACCACTACGCATGGTCTAATTGTTAAACCGATATAAGTGTACTTATCGACTTTAGTAAAACCTAATAAAAGTTGGATACCAAACCCAAGAGACACTCGCGACGTTAACTAGACTCCGACTCAACTAATTACTTAACTGATTTTTTTTATTTGAGGATTTTGATTATTAATACTAAGGAAATTATTAAATTGTTTAAACTACCAGAACGCAAGTAGAACACGTAGGGGAAATCAGGGATGAGAAAACACTACCTATGTAAGGAATCCTAAGACTGACTTAACTACTAACGGGAATCATTAACGTATGACACGGTTTTATAAATACGACACAATGAGAACTAAAGATAGGCTGAATCTCTTTCCGGTCTCATCAACTTCACCTAAGACTCTGAAAGGTCAAATAAGTCACGGTTTAAGTAAAGTGGATCTCCTCCCGGTTTCACCTCTCTACGGATTACTAAAGAACTCTAAAGATCAATGTTTTAAAAACCTGTTCAAACTGGCCGGTTGTACCGGTTGAACCGTCCGGTAGAACTGGTTAAACCATTTTTTAGACAAATCCGGTACGGTATATATACCGGATTTAAAACATTGCTAAAGATAGCTCATCTCTCGAATCTACCAACAACAGTGCTATGAAAGACTGTGATCCACATTCCTCTGAACACATGATTTACTTATCCTAAGCCAACTAATAACCTAGACACACTAAATCATGATTGAAAGGCTAAACAAAATCTCTTCTATATAAACCTAATAGCCAATGGTACAGGGGGAATTCAACTAATCTATCTCATCCTTGTCTCATGATTAGGTAGCACTCTGAATATTATTAATTAACCAACGCGTTTCCCCAGATTACCTCTCGGTCTCACCGACTAGAATCAATACCACACGTAACAACGAATCTAGAATGAATGAATGAATGAAAACTAACCTAGATGATTTGCAACTCAACTAGATTAACCAATTCACAAGAAACAAACAAGCAATTAATTAAAATTCAGAACACATATTCATTATTAATCGATAAAGTTCAAGTCTTTCAATAGTAATTAGTCATACGATAGGACAACACCCAAAAAACAGTTAAATCAAAACATTAATCCTTCCAAAATAGGTAGCATGATAAAAGTAGCCAACAATCATGTTCGGATAAACAAAACAATAATAATCAGTAGCATATACCATGATCAAACAAGTTTAAATGAGGTGAAAATAAGAATAAAGACTAATGACTTGTTAAATATTTGATTCTCCACTCCCTAGCTTTCGTTCTTGATCCAATTGATTTCTCCTCCATATAATCACCCTCAAGTCCCTTGAATACGTCTGGTAATCCTCGTCGGTATGTTATGTGTTGTATCTTGTGAAGATATAACTGAATTAGGGCTAATAGTTTTCATATTGTACACAAACTCGTTTTTCTCGACTGATAATCCGTTCACGACATGGACTACCAAACTAGCTCACGACGTGCAAGAAGGATCTTAACCAAAAATAAGTCGGTGATAGATTTGTAAATAAACAAAACTTTTATCACCCTTTAACAGCACACGATACAAGCCATTAACACGCCTCACGACGTACCTAAGGGCCATTTGGCCAGAAGTTTATTTTCTCCACCCGGTTCCACTCGTTTGCTTGTTTCTTCTCCATATTAGCTCGTTTTAGCTCCAAATGCACACGTATACTTGCCAAAACACTAACTAAGTAAATTCATACCTAAATAATAAAAAAAAACAACAATAAATCTATCGAAATAATATACAAAATACATATATAAATGAGTGTGGTTTGCAACACATCACTAACTCATCTAAATTTACCGCCAAGTTAAGGGTATTTTGGACAGTTCACACCATAGCTCTTTTTTCTAAATTATACTAAATACAAAAGCGTATCTATACTATATTATAATGCATATAGGAAGGAAGACATGATCATTATATACAACTAGAATTAAGCACTCCGCGTTGCGGTGGGGGTGTAAAACCGTGACAAATAGCACCAAGGCCACAACACCGCTAGTGACCACCAACACTGAAGTTGCGACGTGTTAATGCGGAGAAATTAGACCAAAATATAAAACATAGAAAATAATAACGGTGTAAAATAGACGACCATAAAACAAACACTCTGATATCTGACTCAGTCAGATATTGGTCATTAAGAGGCTAATAAGAGCCTATCAAACGGGAAAAAATAGACGACCATAAAAACGTTGAACCACACACACACGTTACGTAATGTTAACTTGCAAAATTTAGAACGAAGCGTAAAACAAAACGTAAAAACATTGAACCACACATGAATGTTGCGTCATGTTAACTCGCAAAATTTTGAACAAAACATAAAACGATTTTTTTGGGAAATATGAAAAGTATAGGGTATCAAAGTTGAAAGTAAAAAAGTTCTTAGGTTAAATTGACAAAGATAAAAAGCTTTGGGGTTAAAAGTAAAAAACCAAAATAGTTTTAGGTTAAAAGTGTAATTATATCAATTTTTTTAAATCTCCCTAGACATAAAGTACAACTACACTATGCATCAACATGTTGATAATTTATAACGGATAAATGGATAAATTTTCAATATGTATAACTGTTTAAAACTTATGTACAAGCTTTTAAACACAAAAACTTAAAGACTCTTAGTAACTAAAAACCCTAACGCATCCGCCATCTTCTCCCACCAACAATCTCATCTTGAGTTATCTTCATTGTTGCCATTTAAAAATTCACACCCTAACGAGCCTCTTTGCCTCACTTGGTCTTCATTTAGATTAGGGTTAGAAGACTCTTCTCTTGGCTTTATATCTGATTGATAATCGATAGGGAGAAAACCAGAGAGAGAAAGTGAGCTAGATTTGTAACTTCATAATGGCATAATGCTTCATCGTCACGCATCACCTCTATTTGCAATCTCCAAAATTCTCTCCCCCCCCAAAAAAAAAAATCGTATGTTCCGATTCTCTCTATCTGCGGTTTATTTTTTAAAATGTTATTAGGTTAATATTCTGATTCTCGCTACGTTTTTTAACGAGCAGACACCTGCATATGGTCTATGTATTGAGTGAAAGAGATAGTGAAGAACACAAAACTCTTTTTGTTTTTTCAATTTTTGGTCTTCATTTTTCAACACCGTTTCATCACCTCTGTTTAGGTGACGTTGGAGCTTATAGTTTGTTCTTTAGATTTCTTAGTTTCATTGTTTGTCATTGTCTACCGGAGAAGACTCATTGTCGTCTGGATTGAGCTTGGAAAGGATCTCTAATATCGAAGTTTTCATTTGGGTGAGTTTCAGTTTGTTTTGGATTTTCTTATGTTTTTGGATATGGTTATTAGTTAATAAGTTAAATTATGATCAATTGAAGAAGAAACGTTGTACGGGGCTGTTTGTTTACCTCTTAATGAGGCTCTTAATGGTTCAGACCTCTTACTGGTTCAACACTTAATGGTTCAGACTGTTTGTTTCACGAGCAAATGTCTGAATGGTTCATACATTTGCCTCTGAATGGTTAAGACCTCTAATCTGAATTGGTAAGACATTTACCTCTGAACGGTTAAGCATTATACAAGCTCTTAATGGTTCAGACCTCTTATTGGTTCAATACTTAATAGCTCTGACATCTTACTGGTTCAGCACTTAACCATTCAGATGTTGCCAAACAGCCCCTAAATATCATTAATTTGAAAACTAGGGTTTTAGTTCACTGTAATCAGGTCACAAGATCTATCAAAGTCAAATGACGAAATTGGGAAGTAACATTCAAGATCTATGAAATCATGTGTTCAATTTCTTTCTATGGGTAATAATTTTACAGTTTTTTTTTTGGGAATTTGATTTAAATGTTTCCCCTATGTATACTTTGAATTTTATTTAAAGATTTAACTATTTTTGGACTACCTAAGCAGTGATGATCCAACTGTTTGATACCCAGTTTTGGGGTCTGACAATTCTGCAACATTGCAATATAACAGTAACAACGCAATTTGAATGAGTTTCGTCTTTTTAGCTTCAGAGTCACCTTAAAACCTTCTGAAATCCTTAAACAAGTTCAATAGTTCGATATCATAACAAACAAAAATGAATATAAATATACAATAGATAAATGCAAAAGTAATTGATGAACATATCTTCAATTAAATATTGGAATTAATCGATAAAAAGGGGAATGAGGAGCGTCAAAAGAATTAATTTACGAGGATACCTTTTTCGAGTCTTGAATCACTGGAATCACTGAAAAAAAAACTCATATAATCCGAATAATTAGATTAATTGATAAAGTTGACAAGTATACCTTTTTGGAGTCTTGAATCGTTGAAAAAAAACTCAACGAACTTTGGAATTAATCGATATAAAAAGGGAAAAAGATGACTATACTACAGCGTTAGAGTATCGAGTTGTAGGTGGTGCAATGCCAGAGTGTCAGACGACAATGGTTGCGTCAAGGAGTGACGACAATGCTAGGAACGTGCAACGAGTAATTGAAGGTTTAGACTCTAGACGTTTAGTGAATTATGTTAATATTATAATTGATGGACTAGACTTAGTTTTAATTATGGATTGCGCTAGGGGGCCATTCTTTTACTAACAATTAAAACAAACATGTTAAAGCTTATTCAGATATCCGAAAAATCTGATTTCTAAAGTTTTAGTATTTGAATAAGTAATTCTATAACAACCCTCCAAAATATTGTTTCGACACCCTAAAAATAATTAGAATGTCCCAATATGTCCTAAAATACACCCCGTATACGAAAACTGGCCCCGAATACCTTTATTTTTATTTAATTTAATTAAAAACCAAGATTTTAGGGCTGTCACGGGACGCGTAAGACTCCTCCTTGGTCTACGCGGGGCGCGAGCGAAGAGACATGAGGTGCAGCCCGGTGCTGCCACGTGTCGGACGTGTGGCGAAGCTAGTCCGATGACTGGGCCAGGCTAGGGCCTACCCAGCCTACGTCGCGGGCCGCGTAGCCCTTGGCTACCATCTTCGCGGGGCGTGAGGGAAGTCGAAAAGTCACTATAAATTGAGGCCATCAGCCTCAGTTTCAACTCGTTCATCTCTCGATCTCTCTCTCAAAATTCTACGTAGTATACATTATACCCGGGCAAAATAACCCCCTAATTAACGAAGTTCTACCCCGTTGTAAGTATCATAACCCCGGTTACGTATTAGATACGCTGCCCGATTGATCCAGGGTTTCGTAACGGCTGTCGAGGTTCTGCCCGACGTAGTCGTTGGAATGTCGTCTCGGGGAGGGTATTACTAATGTAAATATTGGGTTATTATACTAACGCGTGTGCATTTGTGCATTTAATAGATAATCACCAGGAAATCCTTAAGGAAAACCCTAAGACAGCAATGTGAGTAATCTTCTTTTTGCAAATTGTTTTTACAAAACCTCACATAATTAATAATATATTCAACAGTGATTGAGTATTTGTATTCTACAATTATCGTCGGTATGTTGGGGTTTTGTATACAAAATTTGTTACTACCTTGCGAGGAGTAACATGACCACAAGTCGGGTTGATAGTACCGTGGGTGGTAATTAACGTAGATGGAAATAAATGTAATTGCGCGACCGCCCTCAATATTGTACAATGGTTTTACTTAACTTGGTTAAACTGAGATTCACTCACCAATATTTCCCACTGACAAAATGTTTTTAAACGCGTTTCAGGTAACAAAATGTGAAAGCCAAATAGAAGCCAGGTGGAAAACACTGAATGCTTGGAAAAGTGGCTATAACGTTACCTAAATTAAAGAGATGTTTTATTAAATAAAATAGGGTCTATCCCTATGAAAATGTGTGTACTTAAAACTTGAGATTTCTCCCACGTGTTTAATATATTAAAAGTGTGGTATTTTACTCTGATAAAAATAGTTCCTAACTACGGTCCTGATGTAATTTCCGCTGCCAAAATGATAAAAACATGGATACCACTAAAACTGGTCGTGGCCGCCCGTTTCCGGGTTGTTAGGGGACGGGGGTTGCGACAGAATGTGGTATCAGAGCTAAGCCACTGATTCAGCCACAGAAGTGTTCTGCTGACACCAAGATATTATTCAAATTGTTAGGAAATTAATTACGGAAATACGTGCATCTCTATATTTTATTGTTGTGTGTTATTTGACTATTTGTTAGTTTACAGTATGAGTGATCAAGGACCCTCCGACGCTTATCGTCAGTTGTCCGGCTCACCTAGGAGCGAAGGCACCTCTTCACAGCCTGCCCTCTCAGGGTATTCAACTGACAATGAAGATGGGATATTCGTGTTTAAGGCTTAGTCTGAAGAGCCATTCCCTCCTAAAAAGAGAGGATGGTTCAGTAGGGGGAGCACATGAGCGTAGGAAGAGAGTGAAAAAGTTACAACAGCAGCGAGTGCTATCAGTCGCTAAGAGAGAAACAGATGCTCACACCCAAGATATGCTTAATAGGAGTTTAGCAAACTTCCATATTTTAGAAACCACAGCTGCCGACCCAAACCTGGAGCAACTCATAGCACCCCAACCATTACTCTTGTTCCCCACACAACCAATAGAGATTGAAGTCAACCCAGAAAACCAAATCCCAACACCAGCCTTTGACCCAACTAAGATACCTAGAATACCAGCACCCAATCCCTTAGACCCAGATTACGACCCGTGGTTCGATGATCATAGGGATTATCAGCAACGCTACCACATATCAGAAGAACCCATGCCGAACCTACTAGCTTACCCAGGTCTGGACCCTCTAGATCCCTATTATGATAATGATGAATACATTAGGGAAATCCTAGAGAATCCATATCCTCAGGAAGAACCCATGCCACAGTACCGAGATCCAGTACCAGCACCTGCACCCCCAATGAGTGCAGAGAATGTGCAAGAACTCCGAACCTTCGATGAAGAGATTTTAGAAAATAGTGATAGGATGAGGCAAATTGGAGAACGACTCGTCTGGAAGTACGACGAGCGTAATATGGAGTTTTGGATGAACCCATATCCGTAATGGTGATAATAATATAATAATATATATATATATATATATATATATAATATGTGTGTATGAAATATATATATATATATATAATGATAATATGTCTATTGTAGTATAGACCACCTTGTGGTTATTAATGCATATTAGTATTATAATTTAATTTTCCAGTTTGTATTAGATGTATAATATATAAGAAAGAGTAAGTCGCAATGTTCGATGCTTTTGACCAATATGCGTGTTATGTGATTGTTTGCCTTAAATATTATTTTGTGATATTAATAATTGGCGAATGTTTAAAATTCAGATGGACAACGAAGTGAACCAGGAAAACCATAATAACGATAACCAGAGTAACTATAACCCGGATAACGATAACCCGAACAATAACAACAATAATGGAAACCAAGTGGATAACAGTGCCATCCAACACATAGTGGCACAAGGGATAATAGATGCAATGCCATATATTATCAAAACAGTTAAGGAAGCAGATAATAAAAGTAAACGTGATAGTAAACGACCCACTGAACCTGAAAACAGCGTAAACAATGGACCCATACTTTAAATGCCCATTCCCAAAAGAAGAAGAACCATGTCTTATGGTTGTTCTTATAAAGAATTCTGGTCTTGTAAACCAATGGAATTCTCAGGCAATGAAGGGGCTGTTGCAGCTCTACGCTGGATAGAAAAGACTGAAGTAGTCTTAAAAATAAGCAAGTGTGCGGAAGGGGATAAGATAATGTTTGCTTCCAATCTATTTAAGAATGCAGCACTAGAATGGTGGAAAACTATCCTCCAGTCTAGGGGAAGTGACAGGATTTACAACATAGAATGGGAGGAATGTAAGAATATGGTAGAAAGAAAATTATGTCCTCTCAACGAAAAGGAACAGATAGAAAATAAGTTCCTAAACCTTAGGATGACTGGGATAGATAGTAAGGGTTATACTACGTTATTCTTTGAATATGCCAGAATAGTACCGACCCTTGCATCACCTGAACCCGTATTAATCTCCCGCTACATCTGGGGATTAATCGGTGAAATTAGGCATGTAGTCAAGGCAGCTAGACCTCAAACTATAGAAGAAGCTGTAGAACTAGCAAATACCTTGACAGATGAGTTAGTACGTACTCGAGAAGAGGACCAAAGAAGGAACCTAGCCCAAAGGCTTACCCAAGAATTTCGTTATGGAAATTCCAACCGTGGGAAAAATGTAGGTTCTACCTCTACACCATACTGCAAAGCTTGTAAGAAGAAGTATTCAGGAAAATGCTCCACTTACTGTAATTTCTGCAAGATACCAGGACACAAGGAAGAAGATTGCAGGAAGAAACCTAATAATGGAATGTGCTTCAACTGTGGAGAAAAATGTCACATCAAGCCGAACTGTCCGAAACTAGTTCTAGCCATGAACAACAAGACTACTAAGATTGCTAGGGCATTTGTTCTGACTGCAGAAGAAGCAAAGATGATCCCGGATGTGATCGCCTGTACGTTTTTAGTTAATGATGTTTTTGCTAAAGTATTATTTGACTCTGGTGCAAATCAAAGTTTTATTAATACTTCATTTTGCAAACTTCTCAATCGACCATTAACTAAACTCCCACAAGAATGTCTAGTAGAGACAGCAAATGGGGAAACCATTAAGATTACCGAAATCTTGTAGGGAGCAAGAATAGAATTTCTAAATCAAGAATTTATTTCAAACCTTTACCCAATGAATCTGGCAGGATTTGATGTTGTATTAGGAATGGATTGGTTAATAGCCAATAAAGCCAGTATTTTATGTGATCAAAAGTCAGTCCAAGTAAATTCACCAAAGGGTGAAAAGATCACAATTAAAGGAGATAAACCCTCTAGATCCACAAAATTCATCTCTGTAATGAAAACAGCCAGTTATGTAAGAAAAAAGATCATTAGTGTATTTGATTTCCATAATCATTAACACTAAAGGAAAAGAATTAAAAGATATCCCTGTAGTATCTCAATTTTCAGATGTATTTCCAGAAGAATTACCAGGACTACCTCCGGACAGGGAAGTTGAATTCAGAATTCATCTGTTACCAGGAACAACACCAATTTCCAAAGCACCTTACCGTTTGGCACCCGCAGAAATGCAGGAACTGAAGAAACAATTAGACGAATTATTAGAGAAAGGATTCATTCAGCCAAGCTCATCGCCATGGGGAGCGCCAATCTTATTCGTTAAAAAGAAAGACGGATCAATGCGTATGTGCATTGACTACCGTGAATTGAACAAAGTCACGATTAAAAATAAGTATCCGTTACCAAGAATCGATGACCTATTCGATCAATTGCAAGGAGCTCGATTTTTCTCTAAAATTGATTTACGATCAGAATATCATCAATTAAAGGTACAGGAAGAGGACATTCCTAAGACAACATTTAGAACCAGGTATGTCCATTATGAATTTACTGTCATGCCATTTGATTTAACCAATGCCCCAGCAGCATTTATGGACATGATGAACCGAATATGTAAGCCATATTTGGATAAATTCATAAATGTCTTTATAGATGATATTCTCATTTATTCTAAGAGTAAAGAGGAACATGCAAAGCATTTGCACGCACTTCTAAGTTTATTGAGAAAAGAAAAGCTTTATGCTAAGTTTTCGAAGTGTGAATTTTGGTTAGAACAGGTACAGTTTCTTGGACATTTAGTCAATCATGAAGGAATTCATGTGGATCCCACCAAGATCGAGGCGATTACCAAGTGGAAAACCCCTGAGTCACCAACCGAGGTTAGAAGTTTCTTAGGATTGGCCGGTTATTAAATAAGATTTATTCGAGATTTTTCTAGAATAGCCATTCCCTTAACTAAGCTAACCTGTAAATCCGTTAAGTTTGAATGGGGACCAAAACAAGAAGAAGCCTTTAGAATTTTTAAGCAAAGACTAACCAATGCACCCATACTATCTGTTATGGCTCATTTTCTAAGCATACATATCCTGACCAATATCCTGCCTTTATTTGTTTATTTGTGACCAGGATGCTGGAAGAGGATATTGCTAACATCTTGGGTGATATCCTGAGGTTTATCGAATTAACCACGTGCAGGTTAAAGGCTGAGACTTGCTAACGGTCAAGTGGACTTCTTCTCCTCAAGACTCGGACGTGTTTGTTGAAGGAGAGACGTTGAACCCGAAAGACCAGGTCTACAACGTTCGATTAAGGAATATTCGGTGGATCCCGGAAGTTTAGGATAGTTTGTTATATTATCTTTACTATAAATAGATGGGGGCGGATCAGTTTAAGGCACACAATTTACACTTACACTCTCGAACACTTTCACTCTCTAGCTCATTGCAAACACCACACTTGTATTCAAATTTCATTGTAACACATAGTCGATCCGCACCACATCCTGCACTGTATCCTGACGTTTGAAGTAATAAGAAGAACAAGGCAGCTGCGATTGTCAGCTCCCGAGGTTTTATGCCGGCGATCTAGATTGATCAAGGGCTTTCCTCGTACATCTCGTGTCGTTTACTTTACTTTTGCTCATAGTTTGATCATAGATACAGCTCAATATCCTGAGCCGTATCCTGAATACTGATTTTCTAAATAACTTAACAAGTATATTTTCAATACACTTTTTAGCACACTACCTCACTTTACTAATTTGATCACTTAATTGCTTCGGTAATTTTTGACCAAAACAATTTGGCGCCCACCGTGGGGCAAGTGGTGCTCTCTTTACTAAAATTTTTTATGAAATCGCTAATCGGCTTTCTATTTTCAAAACTTTTTGCTACATTGTCCACAATGGCCTCAAGATCAAACATGAGCTCCTCCACTGTGTCTGCTATGACTTCTGCTACTACTGGTTCGGTGCTTCCACCACCTCCTCCAAGGATGCCAGCCTCTTCACGACCTCAGGATATTATCCCTACTCGCAGTATTCAGGAATCTGCTCCTGTTTTAGCTTCTAACGATGAAATTTTAACCTTATTTGGAAGTGTGCAGGAACAAATGAGGCAGCAACAGGAAACAAACCAAATGCTTTTAAGGGAAATACAACTCCTGAAGTCTGGCTCGAGCAGATCTGCTGAGGATATTGTCACTCCATTACATCCCAGAACTTTGAACTTCAGTTCAGCTGTGTATACTGAGGATAATAGTGGGAATATTGTGCCCAGCGTTCCTCAGAATCATACTCCTGAAATACTGATCGATGTCGTTTGGTCGGTCAAAAAAAATATTTATAAAAAGTTCCTAAATACCTTAACTAGTTAGGGTAAGTAGGGTGTCGGTCCACGAGGAGTATGTGGTCAGAATTGGTTTTCTATCTAAATTAACTAAATAAAATAATTAATTGATTGGTTTGGTTGTTTTTTAGAAAATAAAGTCTAAACTAACGTGATATAGAAAACAATAGTGGTAAAGGTAACCTCCTCCAAACTTCAGGTTCTAGGTTTACAAAATCTCAGTTTAATTCAATAATTGACACCACATAGACATAGTGTGGGAAAGTTGATTAGTTTGATTGGTTACTGAAAACGGGTCTTTGTCATCAGATCTCTTATAAGTCAATTAACCCTATTCACTAGCGTGAATCAACCTACTCTATGTCACCCAATCCGCTACAAGGTTTTGTCATCAACCGAACAAATTGTAAAGTAAGGACTCAAAAACACAAGCAAATAGTTCAAACAAAATCAACACATCAAATTACTTATAAAGGTTTGTCAATCCAAAAGTAATTCCAAACATGAATAAAACTGAAATTAAATAAAACCTAACTGAACCATCTGTCTGGAGGAAGCCACGTATAATTTAGCCGCTCATGATGCTTGTCCGATCAAAAGCTTGGTTGAAGGTTGAACTCATGGTCGATTCGATGTTTGTGCGGATGATCAATGGTCGATGATGTGATTGTTGCTAAAAACCCCCATATCTTCTGTCCCTCTCTCACGTGAACATGGGCCCCCAAAACAAAGTGTGATGATTCGTTTTTTTACAAAAGAGCCCAAGTCTATTCGGCCCAAAAGAGAAGTTGAATTAATTAAAAACCAAGCCTCCTCTCTATTCACGTGCGTGTGTATAAATGTCGTAACCTACAAATTAATACGTAGGCTACGGTTCAAAGTTTCTGCCCATATAATCATATGTTGACTTTCTTTTGCTCAATCCCAAATGTCACGTAGATCCCCTCCAATATATTAATTGTGTTGTTCACAGGATGCTTGTGCCTCTAAGATATCATGTGTGTTGAAGATTAATATTCTAATGATTGCCGCCCAAATTATGAGGATGTTATGTGTCTACTCTCGTCCCAAGAAGCCAAGGATTAATGATGATGATGTGAGGTCTGACGATGATGATTATTTTTAATGTTGACATCAGTGTTCCTTTCATATCTTTGCACAATTCAGCCATTTACACTTTCATCAATTAAGTACCAACCACCCCCTAGGCTTTGTGCTTTCGTAATTCTCATGAATCCAAGCCATATTTCGGACCAAACACATCCCGAATTATATGATTTCTCTCAATAATCATCCTTGCTTGTTCCTCTTTTCTTCTAAGCACCTTAATTTCTCCGAATTATTCCGATTAACCTGTAACACCACAAAAGCTCGTAGTTACTGTATTCAACGAATATAATCGCATAAACCGCGTTAAATCCCACAATCTAATACACTTAAGGCTCATGTTTCACACTCCCCATCAAATACCCTCCTCGGTCAGAATGTCAACCATGAGGAGCTCAGGATATGCTTCAGGATGTGGGCAAAATCCTCCAACGGGTAACGTGTCAAATAATAATAATACTCATGCTACTAACAATAGTGGATCTTTGCAGGATACAGGTGTAACATCAGCACTTACTAGGGAACTTCAGAAGTTGAAGGATATGATATCTAGTGTACCCGGGGTGGTCCAGCCAATCCCGGAAGTGTCCCAAGACAGCCACAAGATATCTCGTTTTGCATATCCTATCTGTGATGCTGAGATCCCAAAGAGATTTCAAACCCCCAAACATGAAGCCTTACGACGGAACTACGGATCCTGAAGAGCATATTGCTCAGTATAGGGAAAGAATGGAGATTAACCCTATCCCTCCGGAGCTCAAGGAAGCGTGCTTGTGCAAGGGATTTGGTTCTACTCTAACAGGATCAGCCTTAAAATGGCTGTTAAACGTTCCTCCTCACTCAATTACTTCGTTTGCTCATTTGGTCAATTTATTTAACAGTCAATTTTCTTGTAGTCGGAGTTTTGAGAAACTAACCAGTGATCTTTACAGGATAACTCAAGGGCCTCAGGAATCCTTGAGGGATTATGTGAACAAATTCAGTCGAGAATCCTTGGATATCCCACATCTTGATGTTGCAACAGCTGTGCAAGCTTTTAAGATGGGATTACAAAAGGATTCTCAGTTTTATCAGGATCTTGTAATGAATCCCTGCAGGAATCTCGACGAAGCTCGTAACAGGGCTTTGAGATATATCCGTCTGGAAGATGACAGGAATATGCAAGAAAGGATGAACTCATCTAACACTTATGAGTCAACTAACAGGAAGTCAGAATCCTCATTCAAGTCATATCGCCCTAAGCCATATGGTAGAAATGAAAACAAGAGAGTGAATGCTGTCGAAGATGAGGATCCTGAAGAGTATCCTGAGTTGTCTGAATATTGCTTTTCTGTTAACATTCCTGAATTGATGTATGCCATGCAGGGTCTGGGAGACAAGGCTAGGTGGCCTCGAAAGAGTCAACAGAAAGCTGACTGGAAAGATAAGTCAAAATGGTGTGCTTTCCACGAAGATTTCGGACATATGACTGAGGATTGCATTGCTCTAAGGAAAGAAATAAGCTATCTTCTAAGCAAGGGATATCTGAAAGATCTCTTAGGAAGAAAGAAGAATAAGGGTCAGGATATTGAGAAGGATCCTGAGCGAGCAGCATCACCTCCCGCGGATGCCAAGATAATCAACTTCATTTTGGGAGGATCCGACATTTGTGGGACTTCGTATTCGGCGGCAAAGAGACATGCAAAGGAAGCTAAGGCCGAAAGGGGAGACAAACCTGTCAGGATAACTACCCTCACAACTGACAAAGTGATCACTTTTGATGCTGATGACAGGGATACTGTCCAGGATCCTCACCATGATGCTCTGGTAATAACGTTATATTTGGCTAACCATTTTGTACGCAGGATATTGGTTGATAATGGCAGCTCCGTTAACATAATCCAACTGGAGACTCTAAAGAGAATGAATGTATCTCCAATGGATATCACTTCAAAGTCTACCGTGCTTGTTGGCTTTAGTGGAGAGGCTAGAAACACAGTGGGAGAGATAAAGTTACCAGTATACGTTGAAGGAGTCAACTCGATACAACGTTTCTGTGTGATGGATTCTCTATCCTGCTATAACATCATACTAGGAAGACCGTGGATTCACGATATGAAGGCTGTGCCATCGACATATCACCAATGCATCAAAATCCCTACCCCTTGGGGAGTTGTCAAAGTTGATAGTGATCAGCAGGAGGCGAAAGAATGCTACTCATCCTCGATGAAATCCTCAGCCAAACCTAGTGCAGCATAGCAATTAAAGACGCGGGCCCAGGATATTGTGGAGGATCCGGAGCAGGATGTGAAGAAGATTATCCTGGACCAGGATAATCCCGATATTTCGGTGCTCGTAGGAACCAATATCCCTCAGGATATTGAGGAACAATTAATTAACTTTTTGAAATGCAGGATGTCAACGTTTGCATGGAAGCATGAGGATATGACAGGCATATCCAAAGACATTATCACTCACAAGCTTGGAATTGATAAATCATTCAAGCCTGTTCAACAAAAAAGAAGGAAGTTTGCTCCTGAGCGGAATACAATTATCCAAGAGGAAGTTGAGAGATTGTTGAAGTCCAGGATGATCAGAGAGGTTAAGTTCCCAAGGTGGCTAGCAAACGTGGTTGTGGTACAGAAGAAAAATGGGAAATGGAGAGTTTGTGTAGACTACACAGACTTGAACAAAGCTTGTCCTAAAGACCCATTTCCTCTTCCCCACATTGATGCAATGGTAGATGCCACTGCCGGGCATGAAATGCTGACCTTCATGGACGCATCCTCAGGATTTCAGCAGATCCAAATGGAGCCTTCTGACCAGGAGGATACTGCCTTCATGACACCAACAGGTATTTATTGTTATACAGCTATGCCTTTTGGTTTGAAAAATGAAGGTGCAACATACCAAAGATTGGTAAACATGATGTTCAAAGACAAACTTGGGGACACCATGGAGGTGTACATCGACGATATGGTGGTAAAATCAAAGAAAGCTCAGGATCACCTCCAGGATATTAAAGGAGCGTTTGATATCCTGGATCAGTATAACATGAAGTTGAATCCTGCTAAGTGCCATTTTGGAGTGGGGGCAGGAAAATTTCTAGGATATATGGTGACCAAAAGAGGAATAGAAGCGAGCCCGGAGCAGATTAAAGCCATCTTGGATATTAAATCGCCCTCAAATATGAAGGATGTTCAACGATTAACAGGGCGAGTGGCAACATTAAACAGGTTTATCTCGAGATCCTCAGAGAAATGCAAAGATTTTTATGATATCCTGAAGAAGAACAAAAGATTCGAATGGGGAGCAAAGCACGAAGCAGCCTTGCAGGATTTGAAGCGATATCTCTCAACCGCACCTCTATTGATGAAACCTGAAAATGGTGAACCACTATCCCTATACCTTGCTGTATCAGGGAATGCTGTAAGTGCCGTTCTTATAAAAGACCATGAAGGTCAGCAATATCCTGTTTATTATGTTAGTAAAAGTTTGTTAGATGCTGAAACTAGGTACTCTCATTTAGAAAAATTGATACTAGCATTAGTCATGGCATCAACGAAACTTAGACATTACTTTGAGACACATAGGATTCATGTTAAAACAAATTATCCTGTTAAAAATGTGCTTAGGAAACCAGAGATGTCAGGCAGGATGGCCAAGTGGTCAGTGAAATTAAGTGCTTATGATTTAGTATATGAACCTAGGAATGCCATAAAGTCTCAGGCTTTAGCTGACTTTGTGGCTGATTTCAGTAGTGACATTCAGGACAAGGTAGACCTAGAAGTTCAACAGTTATACTGATGGTGCATCTAATGTAAGAGGAGTAGGATTAGGAATACTACTAAAATCGCCACAGGGGGACATATTACCCCAGGCTATTAGGTGTGAATTTCCTGCTACTAATAATGAAGCAGAGTATGAGGCTTTAATTGCAGGATTAGAGTTGGCTAAGAGCATGAGTATCAAAAATTTGCAAGTATATGTTGACTCTTTGTTAATTACTAACCATTTTAATGGATCCTATGCAGTTAAGGGTGAGAAATTAATCGAATATCTCGATATTCTCAAAAAATTAGCAGGATATTTCGATGTTTTTATACTTGAACAGGTACCAAGGGAGGATAATGCTGAAGCGGATGCCTTAGCAAATTTGGGATCATCGGTCAGGATACCTGAAGGGACCCAAATACCAATATTACATGTCTTATATCCTGCAACGAATCCTCAGGATAAAGAAGTAGTGGGTATTCAGGATCCTGGAGCAGAGCATCCTGAAGAGGATCCTAAATCCTGGACGGCTCCAATCATGAGATATCTCAAAGAAGGACACATCCCTAGAAATGAAAATCCTAAGGCATTTAGGATGAAGGTATCACGATTCACTATTATAAATAATATTTTATACAAGAAATCTCTTGCAGGACCGTATTTGAGGTGCTTGGAGGATCCTGAAGCCAAAGAAGTACTTCAGGATATACATGAAGGGGATTGTGGTAACCATACTGGGGGCAGGTCGTTATTCTCAAAAGTATTAAGGACAGGATATTATTGGCCAACAATGAGAAAAGATGCCGCAAAATATGCTCGAAGATGTGACGCATGTCAAAGACATAGTAACATACTGCATCAACCTGCTGAACCATTATATCCTATTGTTTCCCCTTGGCCATTTATGAAGTGGGGTATGGATATAGTGGGAAAGCTACCAAAAGCTCCGGGAGGAAAAGTCTTTATGCTAGCAATGACGGATTATTTCTCTAAGTGGGTTGAAGCTGAAGCATTTGTTCAAGTTAGAGGCCAAGAAGTAGTATCCTTCATAAAGAAGAATATCCTGACCAGATTCGGAGAACCAGCCGAGATAATCTGTGACAATGGTTCTCAGTTTATAAGCAAGAGAACTACTGACTTTTACAAGAGTTGGGGAATCAAAATGATAACATCTACTCCAGTACATCCTCAAGCAAATGGACAAGCAGAATCGTCAAACAAGATAATTGTCAATAATTTAAAGAAAAGGCTTGGAGCCAAAAAAGGAAGATGGGCAGAAGAATTACCCTTTGTTTTATGGGCTGATAGGACAACGGTAAAGAATGCAACAGGCCAAACCCCATTTTCCTTGGTATTTGGAGCAGAAGCAATGATTCCAACGGAAATGACAATACCTACTGCAAGATCTACCCTAAGTGATCCTGAGCAGAATCCTGAAGCCTTGAGTCAGGATTTAGACACTATAGATGAGAAGAGAGATGCGGCAAGGCTAAGGATGGCAGCATATCAACAGAGAATATCCAGGGCATATAACAAGAATATTAGGACCAGAAGATTTAAGATTGGAGATTGGGTGTTAAGAAAGGCTTTTCAGAATACTACTAATCCTGCCGATGGCAAGTTAGCTCCAAAATGGGAAGGACCATACGAACTTGAATCTGAAGCAGGGAAAGGAGCATACAGACTCAAGAATATGGAGGGGGATATGCTACCGAGATCTTGGAATGCTATACACCTTAAGTTCTATTTCAAGTGAGTTTAGAATTTAATTTCTAACTCAGGATGGTATGAATTCTACCTTTTTTAAATATGTTTGGTTTAATTTGTTCTTTGTAACCCAATACTGACTTAAGCATCGGAGGGGTGTTAGCCAAGCTAACACCCACCTTAGTTTACAATTGTTTTTCAGGATATGTTTCAGGATATAGCTCCAGGATATGTACTCAGGATAACTCGAAAGATTAGAGGATTGGCCCCCTCTCTCACGTATAAGGGATCCTGATCCCTTCACAGGTTTAAAGGTATTCACCTTTCTTCCGAATTGGGTTTAAACACCCCGTCTGGAGCGCAAGTTATTCAGGGATAGTTCAAGGTGGCGGGACCAGTCCATGTAAAAGTGGCTGACAATTTCGTTACTGTTGGCTATATCCTGAATCCTAAAGGTATATGAGGATTGATCACCCTCTCTCATGAAAGGGTATTTTCATACTCTCTAAGGTTTTAAAGGTTTTCACCTTTCTAAGTCTTGGAGTTTATACACTCCCGCCTGTAGCGCATGAAAATTTGGGATTTTCCCCAGGATACAAGGGATTTTTCTCCAGTACATCCTTGGGTTTTACCCTTGGGACGTAAAAAATTGCCTATACAATGGAAACTGATATTCAGATGATTTCTAAGTATTTGAAGACATTGTACACAGGGGACATTCCTACCAAGGCAGTGATATAAAGCTCAAAGGCTAAAGCTCGGAACTAGTATGTTAAATATCTCACACAGGGGACATCTTCATTGGAAAAGTTGCAAGGAGATTGAGGTTTGATAATAGGGTTATATACTACTCCGGGTATGATCTTTCCTTTGTAAACATCATCTAAGTTTTTAGTAACACTATGTTTTATAAAAGGTCAAGTATCCTGATATATTCTCAAAGTCCTTTTCAGGATATTTGATTAAGGTGTTTGAAACTAGTATTAGTTTGGAACTTTGATCATTTAAGTATTATCGAAAACTGGTTTTGGAAAGATAGATTGTCTTTCAAAAGTTTTCTACAAAATTGAACGAGCATTTGGGAGTCCTATCTGGTAAAAAAGTTTTTGTAATATATTGCTTAGTATACTGATCAGGATATTTTCATAAGATAACAATACAACATTTTTACAAAGCCAAGAGTTACACTAAGCAACAAGGCAATAACAAATAAGTCAAAAGATAGTTATATTATTAACAGGTCAAAAGTTGTGCTTTTGGTTTCACCTTAAACCAAGGCCCATCCGCCAAAAGCACAATTAGTTTCTACCATACTTGTGTGACGGTTGGAGGATCTATCTCAAAACAAGACCTGTCCACCTACAACCGTTACCACATTCAAAACAGGTTATACTAATTGATGACCAAGGGCTTCACCCTAAAACCTAGGACCCATCCACCTTTGTTCATCATATTGTTCTAATGCAGGAAATATAAATTGTTTGAAGACAGGAAAAGTAAATTGTTTACACAACCACAACCATGAAATTTAAAAAAGTGGGCTCCGGCCTTGGCACGTATATCCATCATCGCCCACTCCGCTGCCTAAGAAGCAGCACCTTCTTGATCAGCAACCTCCTTCCCAGCATTCGCCCCAGCATCAGCCTCAGGATTCTTCTCAGCATCATCATCAGCATTGGTCACTTCTTCAGCCGCCTTAGAGGGCTCTTCACCAGCATGCTTTGTAGGATGAGCAACGGGATGACCTCCGAGATCCTGAAGTTTCTCCTCCCAAGCCTTTATATTCCAGGAGGGGCATTCGAAGCCCAAATCCCTGGCTTCGTAAGCCATCCTTATCCTGGCTTGGAGAAGAGAGACGACCACGAATGCTTTGAGGCTATCCCTATATGAACTCATATTCTGCTGGTATTGGAGAAGGGCGGCATCTAGTTTGGCTTGAGCATCCTCGTTGGCTTTTTGGAGGGTAGCTTGGTGATCCCGGATCATTGCCTTGTATTTGTCTTCATTATGTTGGGATTTAGCAGCTGCAATGGTTCCTTGGTCAGCTATGGTGGCCTCAGCTTTCTCCAGCCTGATCTCCAACATCTTGTTAAGCCCTCAAGCGTCTTCATACAAGTGCATAAGACGATCCAGACCCTATCGATAAAGACACAGGTATTGATGTAAAAAATAAGCAGAATAAGGACTAACATACTTGTGCAGGATATCGAAAAGAAAATTCTACCTGTTTGAGGAATGAGGTGGCTTCGTTGAACCCATGATTCTCGAGAGAGAATGTTTCAGAAACAGCTGGGGAGTCCGTCTCCTTTCTCTTCCGAGAGCTGGATGCCCGGGTCCTGGATGCCGGAGGGCCTTTGGGAGCAGAAACAGTCTTCGAGGAGGTAGGCTTTGGTGTAGCAGACGGCTTTGGCTTGGATTCTTGTTTGATGGGTTCGAGGCTGGAGTAGCAATCCAACTCGTCAAGTTGGAAACCTTCAAGGTTGACAACCGGTACTGCACGAGGGAAGATGTTCTTGAACTCATCATACTTTTGAAAAATAATTAATATATGCTGAGAATGTGCTTACCAGACATTTCTGAGCTTGATTTCTGGCTTGAATCTGTAAGAGACAGGGAGAAAGTTCTTTCACTGGCAGGTAGGCGGTAGATTTCCTTGATCTTGGATTCGGATTCTGCACCGGGAGGCACTAAATCTCTGAAATTCGCTGCATAAAAACATCAGGATATAAGTCCGGGATACAGTTTGAAGATATAATTGGGGATATTCCTAAAACCCTAAATCCTACCCTTGGTTAACCATTTAACCGGTAGATCGAAACCCTTATCAATAGAGTCTCTTTTTACGAAAAAGAATTTTCGTCGCCATCGATCCTCGTTCTTGGTGGCTTTAAGAACCAGAGGGTTCTTGGAGGTAGAAAACAGAAGAAAACGGTGATTGCCGTGGGATCTCAACCGGTATGCTATAGGAAGGTCTTCAATAAACAGGTTGGGAAAATGACGAGACTTGATTTGATCCAGCACTATCAAGACTCGCCAGACCATTGGCATAACCTGGGCGTAACTAAGGCCGGTGAGGTCGAAAAAGCTAGAGATAAAGGGTGGAAACGGGTACCGGAGTCCCAGAGAGAAAGGGTAAGCGAAAAAACAAACCCACTCGTGGAATGACGCGTCCGATCGGGCTTCCCGGTCGAAAGGGCGAAAGACTGTTCCGGTGGGGAAGGCACCGGAATCTTTAAGAGCAGCGATGTCGGCATTGTTGAAACAGCAGACTTCCTTTGATGGGTTGCAAATAAGGTTTTGACTTACGAGGGCTGAGGCCGGTCGGTCCGATCGGGATTTCGTTCGTGGTGCCATGAAAAGTATTGAGCAAACTAAAAGAGATTCAAGAAAGAAGGATAGGAAGGAAAATACCTGATGTCCGCTTGAAGATAAGGATAACCGTAATAAGGAGTCCCTCGGTTAATATAGGATGAATATAGGGGGGTAAAGAGTAAATAGTGCTTTGGAAGTTGCACCGCTGTCATTTCAAGGGTCTAGTCATATTAATTGCCTTAAGTTATGAGGTGAAACTTTTGAAATATATCCGTTGGATTGGTATCCCAACTGATATATTTGGGGACAATTGTTATGGCTCATTTTCTAAGCATACATATCCTGACCAATATCCTGCCTTTATTTGTTTATTTGTGACCAGGATGTTGGAAGAGGATATTGCTAACATCTTGGGCGATATCCTGAGGTTTATCGAATTAACCACGTGCAGGTTAAAGGTTGAGACTTGCTAACGGTCAAGTGGACTTCTTCTCCTCAAGACTCGAACGTGTTTGTTGAAGGAGAGACGTTGAACCCGAAAGACCAGGTCTACAACGTTCGATTAAGGAATATTCAGAGGATCCCAGAAGTTTAGGATAGTTTGTTATATTATCTTTACTATAAATAGATGGGGGCATATCAGTTTAAGGCACACAATTTACACTTACACTCTCGAACACTTTCACTCTCTAGCTCATTGCAAACACCACACTTGTATTCAAATTTCATTGTAACACATAGTCGATCCGCACCACATCCTGCACTGTATCCTGACGTTTGAAGTAATAAGAAGAACAAGGCAGCTGCGATTGTCAGCTCCCTAGGTTTTATGCCGGCGATCTAGATTGATCAAGGGCTTTCCTCGTACATCTCGTGTCGTTTACTTTACTTTTGCTCATAGTTTGATCATAGATACAGCTCAATATCCTGAGCCGTATCCTGAATACTGATTTTCTAAATAACTTAACAAGTATATTTTCAATACACTTTTTAGCACACTACCTCACTTTACTAATTTGATCACTTAATTGCTTCGGTAATTTTTGACCAAAACACTATCGTTACCAGAAGGAACTGAAGACTTTGTAGTCTATTGTGACGCTTCTAAGTTAGGTTATGGATGTGTGTTAATGCAACGTCAAAAGGTTATAACCTACGCCTCTAGACAACTTAAGAATCATGAAGAGAATTATTCAACCCATGATTTAGAACTAGGAGCTATAATTTTGCCCTTAAGATTTGGAGACATTACCTATACGGTAGTAAGTTTACCATTTTTACTGACCATAAGAGTTTAAGGTATGTTTTCGGGCAAAAGGAGTTAAATATGAGACAAAGACGCTGGATGGAGATACCTAGTGATTATGATTGTAATATCCAGTATCATGCAGGAAAGGCAAACGTAGTAGCTGATGCTTTAAGTCGAAAGTATCATGAAAAGCCAAAAAGAGTACGTTCTTTTAAATTAAATCTACAAGTAGATTTAAATGAGCAGATTAGAAAGGCACAAGAATCAGTAATCAATGATGATACTGAGAAATTGAAAGGAATGATTAAAGAGTTAGAACAAGGAACAGATGGAATTTGGAGATTCCATAAGAAAAGAGTATGGATACCTAAATTAGGGAACCTACGCCACCGTATATTAGAAGAAGCCTATAAGTCTAAGTATACGATGCATCCTGGAAGTGATAAGATGTATCAGGACTTAAGAAAGAATTTATGGTGGATAGGAATGAAAAAGGATATAGCAACATATGTTGCAAAATGTCTAACCTGTTCCCAAGTTAAAGCTGAACATCAGAAACCTTCAGATTTGTTGCAGCAGTTAGAAATGCCCGTCTGGAAATGGGAATTGATAACAATGGATTTTGTTACCAAATTACCCAAAACAAGGAAAGGTAATGATACAATCTGGGTGATTGTAGATAGGCTAACTGTCACACCCCCAAATTCCCACTTAGGGTATGTCCCTATTAGGAGTGCGACTATTCAACAAAGAGCCACCAATCATATCAAACATGTTCAATAAAATAATAAAGTACTCGTTGATAAAGGAAATACTGTTTGCAAGTGAAATAAAACCAAGTAACCAGCGGAAGCAAAAGTAAATAGTTTAAAACCCAACAGTGTATCATAAAGTATCATAAATAAAACGCCCAGTCATGACCATGCCCACTCCAGCCACTTCAGATAGCAAGTCCAAATGTACCTCAGCTAACGACCTACAAGCATGTAAACAAGTGTGTCAGACTACGCTGGTGAGTTCAAAGTGTTGTTTACCGAGTTAGTTATCATTCACGTGTGTAAAACAGTTAACCAGATGATATGTCGTTTCGCTATTTTGATGTTGTTATTACTCGATTACCGAATAGCTACAAGATATGTCTGCCCAACCTCCAACGTCTCTATCAAAACGTTGGTCATGTTTTAAGGTAATTAGTTCACGCCCGTCTTTCTGGGACGGTGTGAGGGTGCCAAACCTAATAGCGCTATCAACTAAATACCCCGTTGCCTTTCGCAACTGCCGGTAGTGTCAAGGGGTCTTACGAGATAGATACTGAGTACATAACACAACATCCCGTTTTCACGCATTCCTTTATGGAACGTTACCCGTTATCCCTTCCCCGGGATGCATGCTTGAGAAAAGAGCAGTGAACTCACCTTAGTTTTGCTCGGTACGATAAGTTACGTGTCTAACAAAATTAATCAACCAAGCCCTAGAATGGTTACACATTCCAATCAGTTTCATAATCATTCAAAACATACTTTACATGTACCGCTAACTCACATATTCTTTGTTCACATACCACACAGTTGAACCACAAGTAACACACGTATAAATCAAGCCATAATAGTAAATCAATAGTCTCTAACGTATGCTTAAGTCGCGAACCAATTTGTCACATAAACATACATACTCAAACCAATCAACATCCAAGTCCACCCGGTCATCTGTTAGTCTCAAGGGCCCAAAGCAAAGCCCAACATCACCATTAATTTTAAGCAAATTTCAGAAGTTCAACTAATCAATCACCGGCTATACTACACTATATGACCTATGCCCTTAATACATAAACCTTATCTAAAGTCATGCATAGGTGTTGACCACCGATTATGACCCAACAACCGAAATAGGTTCTGACACTTTGTGGAGCACCATGTGCGGCTCCCTCAACTGATCGGCAACATGACATCAGTGCACGAACCAAAGTAAACAATTATTAATAAACAATCCTACTATATACTTTATCATGCAACCCTAATATTCAGGCACATGCTCAAGACCCTATGGATTTAAAACTCACGTGTATCACCATCATCAAACACTTAACGGACGGCAATCATTCGTGATCAACATGTAACATCTATCGATCCCCATACAATAAACTATTACTCATATGATTGCAACACCAATACTACACATATACACATGCAACACAACAGAAACATTGCAAGAATAATCGTAATCATACTAACCGGATAATAGTGTTTGCTAGACACAAAAGACGACGCACAAGATAAACTGCCGATGATTCCCAGAAGCGAACAAGAGCGTTTAGGGTTTGATTATTTCTTGCGGACTATAAGAACGTATGCCTATATGTTTCCTCTAAGGATAAATATACGTGCCAAGAACTTATTAGCTTCCTTGTGGGCTTAGGATCCCCTTTATGCGTAAATAGAGATATATCGATATAGTATGGCTGGTAACATGATGTGTGGGCTCAACATATATCCAATACACTGACCGGCCCAATTGAAATGTGTGTATGCTAACTATATCCATAACATGAACGGCCCAATTACACACTCGCGCATAACCCGACGCATTTACGTTAAATAATTAATCGTAGCAAAAGTGAAAGAGGAAAAACGAAGAATTACAGTCATAAGATTAAACGTTACTGACCTTGATAGTTCGGGTTGTCACATCATCCCCAACTTGAAAGAAATTTCGTCCCAAAATTTGACAAGTAAGCACAGAGAGGTGAAGTGAGGAATCAAGATTGTTGCGAATTTTGCTCAGGTGTGACATCATCCCCAACTTGAAGAGGAATCTCGTCCCGAGATTCACCAGCTTTACTAGATTCAGGCTGATCTTTAGGAAAGAGGTGGGGATACTTGAGCTTCATTTGATCTTCTCGCTCCCATGTGAACTCCGGTCCCCGCCGCGAGTTCCAACGGACTCGAACAATCGGAATACGACTATGCTTGCGTACTTTGACCTCCCTATCCATGATCTCAATGGGTTCTTCAACAAACTGTAACTTGTCGTCGATTTTTAACTCTTGAAAAGGTACCGCTAATGGGTCGTCAGCATAACACTTCTTTAACTGTGATACATGAAATACGTCGTGAACATTACTCAGCTCAGTAGGTAACTCCAACCGATACGCCACCTTACCGATACGCTCAAGAACTTTAAACGGCCCAACATAACGTGGATTCAGCTTGCCACGCTTCCCAAAGCGTACAACCCCTTTCCACGGTGAGACTTTCAGCATGACGCGGTCATTCACTTCAAACACTACCTCTTTGCTACGCTTGTCAGCATAGGCCTTCTGGCGGTCACGAGCAGCTGCCATACGTTCCCTGATTTTCACAATCATATCTGAAGTTTCGAGTACCAACTCAGGACCTGAAATCTGACTGTCACCCACTTCAACCTAACAGAGAGGTGAACGACATTTCCTCCCGTACAATGCTTCAAACAGAGCTGCCTTGATGCTAGTGTGATAACTGTTGTTGTAGAAGAACTCAACTAACGGCAAATGTTTCTCCCATCCTTTCCCAAAATCAATGACACACGCTCGCAACATGTCTTCTAGTGTCTGAATAGTGCGCTCACTCTGACCATCAGTCTGTGGGTGGTAAGCCGTGCTCATATCAAGACGTGAGCCAAACGACTTATGCATAGCCTGCCATAACTCTGAAGTAAAACGAGGATCTCGATCGGAAATGATAGAAGTTGGCACCCCGTGCCTAGAAACCACTTCCTTAAGGTATACTGCTGCGAGCTGAGAATGCTTATCTGTCTCCTTGATTGCTAGGAAATGCGCTGACTTCGTGAGACGGTCGACAATTACCCATATAGTATCGTTCCCAGCCTGGGTTCTCGGTAGCCCTGTGACGAAATCCATGGAGATCTGCTCCCATTTCCACATCGGTATCTCTGGCTGTTGGAGTAGACCCGAAGGTTTCTGGTACTCCGCCTTGACTCTAGCACAAGTAAAGCACTTACTCATGTATGTAGCAATGATAGCTTTCATGTTCGGCCACCAGTACAAAACCTTGAGGTCCTGGTACATCTTATCGGACCCTGGATGAAAGAATATCGTGACTTGTGTGCTTCGTCCATCACAAGCTCTCGAAGATTACCAAATGAAGGAACCCATATCCGTTCCATGAAGTAGTAGATATCATCAGACCGTTGCTCGAACTTCTTCTTGTGTAGACCTCGTAATCCTTCAGCTTCGATATTTTCTTCCTTTAACGCTTCAATCTGAGCTGAACGAATCTGAGCAGGTAAATCAGAGTGAATAGTAAGCTGTAGAGCACGACCCCGCTTTTGTCTCGGTTCCTTGCGACTGAGAGCATCTGCTACAACGTTGGCTTTACCCGGATGATACTTAATAGCACATTCATAATCATTAAAAAAGCTCAATCCAACGACGCTGCCGTATATTCAATTCCTTCTGGTCGAAGATATGCTGGAGACTCCTGTGATCGGTATAGATGGTGCATTTGGTACTGTCCAAGTAATGCCTCCAAGTAAATCCAAAAACCATGGTTTCCACCACTGGTTGTGTATCGTGCAATTCCTCTTTGGAACTCAATTACGTAAGTCATCACTCTCTTGCATTGCGTCGACGTGTAACTGGGACTCTGATTCGAACCATAATGATATACCACCGAATCACCCACACCCTCGGGTAGGGACGATGCTTCAGCGCATTGCAGTGTTGGGATTCGAAAGCTGAAAAGACATCCTCCTGTCCTGTCTTTCACGAACACAGCACCCGGCTGTGGTAAAGAGATTTAAGCTGCACGACTTCCGAAAATCCTACGATTATCTGCGATAGCATCAAGCGAGACCAAGAAATTGTTGTATCCTCGAACGGGTCTTAGCGAGATCCACGTGCATTCCCACTTCGTTGATTATATGACCCAAAAAGGTTACCTCTCGAATTCAGAAGTTACATTTATTAAGACTTCGCGCGGGGTGGCTCCTCCCCCAGGAGCTCTCAAATAAGATACAAAGCTGTCCATGATGCTCTTTTCTCCTGGAAAGGATTCAAAACGTCCCCCAATAGCATGGTTGGTTCACATGGTCTATAAAACTGCTGGTGTGATAATTACCCCAATGGTCATGGAATATAAAGTCGTATGGCCGAATTGCGTCTGATAAGCCACTTTAAGAACATTTTCCCCTTGGACTTGCATCTGCTAATAGTTTGCTCGTATATAAATCCTTGAATGAAAGTTCGTCCCTTGCAACTAGCCGATAGGTTGTCAATACCTGGTCGAGGCAAACAGTTCCCAACTGTCGCCTTGATGAGTTCTCGATAGTCAGTACACGCACAAAAACGCTTATCTTCACGAATGAAACTGGGGCTCCCCAAAGCGAAAACTAGGTTCCTGTCCAACAGTTCTCGTATTAGCTTATACAGTTCTTGTGACCCTCCTGGTGCAAGATGGTAAGAGTACGAGTACTCGGAGCTGCCTCTGGCGTGAGATCAACTGAGATTCCGACTAACAGTTGTGGTAGTAAACCTGGAAGTTCCTCGAATAACACACTGAGACGAGTCACAACAATTGGTGGATCCTCGATCCTATTTTCCTTAGCCTTATCATCAGAAACGGATGCTAATATAGTGGGGTCATGTCTCCGTAGACGTTTCTGGGCCCTCATAGCCAAAATGGTGCTAGCCCTTGCACTAGTCTAACGCTTTAGAACAAATAACAATTCACCACATAAAATTTTCTCCCCACTGGGTACATTCGCGCGAGTTCTGGATATCCAGTCCACACTAACTACTACATTGTAGCCATCAAGGATAGTAGAAAGAAAATCGGTGTCGAATACATGTCCCACAAGGTCGAGTTTGCATTCCAACTAACATATGCGGTTTCATCTGACTTGCCATCAGCCGATTCCATAGCAGGTTCGGTTTCAAGAAGCATCAGGGTTAAGCAAAGCAGTGACGAAGCGATTAGTTACTAAGAACGTGTAGGCCACCATGTTGCTATAATCCTGGCGTTGCCCACGCCAATCCTAAGTGTCCTTCGCGAGTACCATATCCAGTGTTGTTGCTACTACTAGAACTCCCGAAACTGTCATTGCTCCTTGGGTTGTTGGCGTCTTGCCTTAACATCGGCCATCCCCTGTTGAAGCCACCATCATTTCCATACCGAAAGTCATGATTTGCGAGTACCTTGCTGTCATCGTGACTGTTGCTTCTAATGTTGTTGCTCGAAATGGAGTCCTGCAATCTTTCACCAGCAATGTCCATCTCTCCACATTCCGTGCCACGTTCCAAGGCGCTACTCATTGTGCTGGCAGTTACACATTCCACATCATGGCCAATTGTCATCGTTTATGTCCCGATTGATTCGTAAAAGTCGGCTCCCATAAGTTGTAGACTAGGGTTTAGGATTCGTTTGGTGTCAAATTGCTGATGTTCGTTACTGATGGTCAGGGTCGTCCAATTACCGAAGTTGGTAAAGTACTATGCTCATCCTCTTGTCCATCGTTCTTGCAAGTTAGTCGAGTAATACACAGTACGTTGCTAGGGTGTTGCAGAAACGATCGCACTTACAGAATCTAAGGCGTCAATACACAGAGTTCTAACCAATGAAAAGGAGTGAGAAGGTATCGACCAATCATTCGACCCTGCAACATCCAACTCAGGGATGTTCGTACAAGAACCTAACATTCTACACAGTTCGCTAGGCGTTCAGATGGGTGTTCAGGTAATACTCGATGGCATCGAGATTCGAAAGGAATCAGAGAGAGGTGAAAAGGTCACATTCGAGTAGGAGACGATCACTGTTATGACTCCTATAAATTTGTTACGTTTCACACTGATCAAATAACAGAGCGGAACCCCTTCTTCACTTGTTAAGCCTCACTGGGACTCACATGCACCCCACATTATTATTATGTGTGCACCCACAATAATATTGTGATTTGCATGCTCATCTCAGCTCATCCTAACTCATGTCGAATGGTTCCTCAAACTCTAGTAGCATACAAAGAGTATCACAAAACGTGAGTCACGAATGTTTAGGGAAATACCACCCTATCAGTCACATAACATGTGCAAGTAATACGTAAATTCATACTGTTGTGTTAAACTTGGAATCACATGTAATATCATATGTAAGTGTTCACTAGTTACGCAGTACAATGAGTACACGAGAGAAAAACCTTGCAATCTGGAGCTGAGTGTCATGGTCGATTTCGGATCAGTTCGGTTATAGTCTGGTTTTACGAAAACGTTTTTAAAACCAAGTTCTCTATAACCAGTGGCTCTGATACCAAACTGTCACACCCCCAAATTCCCACTTAGGGTATGTCCCTATTAGGAGTGCGACTATTCAACAAAGAGCCACCAATCATATCAAACATGTTCAATAAAATAATAAAGTACTCGTTGATAAAGGAAATACTGTTTGCAAGTGAAATAAAACCAAGTAACCAGCGGAAGCAAAAGTAAATAGTTTAAAACCCAACAGTGTATCATAAAGTATCATAAATAAAACGCCCAGTCATGACCATGCCCACTCCAGCCACTTCAGATAGCAAGTCCAAATGTACCTCAGCTAACGACCTACAAGCATGTAAACAAGTGTGTCAGACTATGCTGGTGAGTTCAAAGTGTTGTTTACCGAGTTAGTTATCATTCACGTGTGTAAAACAGTTAACCAGATGATATGTCGTTTCGCTGTTTTGATGTTGTTATTACTCGATTACCGAATAGCTACAAGATATGTCTGCCCAACCTCCAACGTCTCTATCAAAACGTTGGTCATGTTTTAAGGTAATTAGTTCACGCCCGTCTTTCTGGGACGGTGTGAGGGTGCCAAACCTAATAGCGCTATCAACTAAATACCCCGTTGCCTTTCGCAACTGCCGGTAGTGTCAAGGGGTCTTACGAGATAGATACTGAGTACATAACACAACATCCCGTTTTCACGCATTCCTTTATGGAACGTTACCCGTTATCCCTTCCCCGGGATGCATGCTTGAGAAAAGAGCAGTGAACTCACCTTAGTTTTGCTCGGTAAGATAAGTTACGTGTCTAACAAAATTAATCAACCAAGCCCTAGAATGGTTACACATTCCAATCAGTTTCATAATCATTCAAAACATACTTTACATGTACCGCTAACTCACATATTCTTTGTTCACATACCACACAGTTGAACCACAAGTAACACACGTATAAATCAAGCCATAATAGTAAATCAATAGTCTCTAACGTATGCTTAAGTCGCGAACCAATTTGTCACATAAACATACATACTCAAACCAATCAACATCCAAGTCCACCCGGTCATCTGTTAGTCTCAAGGGCCCAAAGCAAAGCCCAACATCACCATTAATTTTAAGCAAATTTCAGAAGTTCAACTAATCAATCACCGGCTATACTACACTATATGACCTATGCCCTTAATACATAAACCTTATCTAAAGTCATGCATAGGTGTTGACCACCGATTATGACCCAACAACCGAAATAGGTTCTGACACTTTGTGGAGCACCATGTGCGGCTCCCTCAACTGATCGGCAACATGACATCAGTGCACGAACCAAAGTAAACAATTATTAATAAACAATCCTACTATATACTTTATCATGCAACCCTAATATTCAGGCACATGCTCAAGACCCTATGGATTTAAAACTCACGTGTATCACCATCATCAAACACTTAACGGACGACAATCATTCGTGATCAACATGTAACATCTATCGATCCCCATACAATAAACTGTTACTCATATGATTGCAACACCAATACTACACATATACACATGCAACACAACAGAAACATTGCAAGAATAATCGTAATCATACTAACCGGATAATAGTGTTTGCTAGACACAAAAGACGACGCACAAGATAAACTGTCGATGATTCCCAGAAGCGAACAAGAGCGTTTAGGGTTTGATTATTGCTTGCGGACTATAAGAACGTATGCCTATATGTTTCCTCTAAGGATAAATATACGTGCCAAGAACTTATTAGCTTCCTTGTGGGCTTAGGATCCCCTTTATGCGTAAATAGAGATATATCGATATAGTATGGCTGGTAACATGATGTGTGGGCTCAACATATATCCAATACACTGACCGGCCCAATTGAAATGTGTGTATGCTAACTATATCCATAACATGAACGGCCCAATTACACACTCGCGCATAACCCGACGCATTTACGTTAAATAATTAATCGTAGCAAAAGTGAAAGAGGAAAAACGAAGAATTACAGTCATAAGATTAAACGTTACTGACCTTGATAGTTCGGGTTGTCACATCATCCCCAACTTGAAAGAAATTTCGTCCCAAAATTTGACAAGTAAGCACAGAGAGGTGAAGTGAGGAATCAAGATTGTTGCGGATTTTGCTCAGGTGTGACACTAACCAAGTCAGCTCATTTTCTACCAATGAAAGAAACTTTCAGTATGGAATAGTTAGCTAAATTATATGTAAACAAAATAGTTTCATTACATGGAATTCCTTTATCAATTGTTTCTGACAGAGATAGTCATTTTACCTCTCATTTTTGGACAAGTTTCCAAAAAGCAATGGGAAACAAGTTGAATCTAAGCACTACTTATCATCCTCAAACAGACGGACAAAGCGAAAGGACAATTCAGACAATGGAGGACATGCTTAGAGCTTGTGTAATTGATTTCGTAGGTAATTGGGACGATCACTTACCATTGATAGAATTTTCTTATAATAATAATTACCACACAAGTATCAATGCTGCACCATTCGAGGCACTTTATGGACAAAAGTGCCGAACGCCAGTCTGTTGGGCAGAAATTAGAGAAAAGCAACTATCTGGACCCGAGATAGTACAAGAAACAACCGACAAAATTATTCAAGTCAAGGAACGACTGAAAGCAGCACGTGATTGACAAAAGAGTTATGATGATAATAGACGAAAGCCATTGGAATTTCAAATAGGAGACAAAGTGCTATTAAAAGTCTCTCCTTGGAAATGAGTGGTAAGATTCATCAAAAAGAGGAATGCTAAGCCCCAGGTATGTTGGACCTTTTGAGATTATTAGAAGAATAGGACCTGTAGCCTATCAGCTACAACTGCCAGAAGAAATGGCAGGAATACATGATGTATTTCATGTATCTAATCTTAAGAAATGCTTAGCTGATGAATCACTGGTGGTACCTCTTAAAGATATAGAGGTAAACGAACAGTTAAAATTTGTGGAAAGACCTCTACAGATTGAAGACAAGAAAGTTAAAAACCTCAAGCATAAGAGATTAGTTCTGGTCAAAGTGAAATGGGACTCCAAGAGAGGACCAGAATACACTTAGGAGCTTGAATCAGAAATGCAAAGGAAATATCCACACCTATTCCAGTAGACCTCAAGGACGAGTTCTAAAACAAGGTGGGGAGGATATAACAACCCTCCAAAATATTATTTCGACACCCTAAAAATAATTAGAATGTCCCAATATGTCCTAAAATACACTCCGTATACGAAAACTGGCCCCGAATCCCTTTATTTTTATTTAATTTAATTAAAAACCAAGATTTTAGGGCTGTCACGGGACGTGTAAGACACCTACTTGGTCTACGCGGGGCGCGAGCGAAGAGACATGAGGCGCAGCCCGGTGCTGCCACGTGTCGGACGTGTGGCGAAGCTAGTACGATGACTGGGCCAGGCTAGGGCCTACCCAGCCTACGTCGCGGGCCGCGTAGCCCTTGGCTACCATCTTCGTGGGCCGCGAGGGAAGTCGAAAAGTCACTATAAATTGAGGCCATCAGCCTCAGTTTCAACTCATTCACGTGAACTCTTACCCCCACCCCCTCTCTCTCTCTCTATATACATACATACATATATATATATATATATATATATATATTCACTACAAATATCTCACACTAAATAATGATCATGTTATAAACTTATGATACAATTTTTATTATTTTTTCTTTGAAATCTTCTCTTTTGATAAAATTCACTTAAAGATGTAGTTAACTCAAAATTCGCCAATATTTGTTAGCTTAACAAAATGAAAGGTCTAAGTGAACGTGTTGGGATCTAAGGGTGTGATTTGATTAATAAAGCATGTGTGATTTGCAGCGGAAATAGTAATCAATCAACTACACAAAGCAATAGCAGAATAGTCATCACTAATTCTCATATCATTAACTCATAAGTGGTTACAGACTCTGCTCCTCTCAACATGTGATCTCACACTTGTACCATGCACAATTTAGAATAACAGATACACTAGATCATGACTATGTCATGATCTATTTGTACAAGTATAGAAACAATTGATAACTTATGCTGACATCACCTAGAAAGCGACTTCTAAAAATCAAAATATCTAAATGATTCCATGTTGTTGTGAAACAACTGGTAATCTTACAAAACCACTATTACATCAACTGCTTAACACCAGATAACTAGTCTTATAAGAACAACTACTATTACGGAACCAACAATTGTTTTCCCTTGGCAACAGTTCTTCATTTCAAAGCAGTGTAGAATCCTCACATTTGTTTTAAGCAGCACTTCTCTTGTCTTTATTAGTAGTTCCATGGAGAGAACAAAATCCAAACACTATTTGAGAGGTGGGTTAGTGGTTTACCACAACTCTTGGTAACAATATTATTTAGTTTTGCCATGAATGAATTGATTTAGTCTTCTTCTTTAATTTGTAACTTAAATTCGGATTTGAGCACTTGTAGACGCGACTTTTACAGTCAATCCACACTGACATGTCTAATATTCATAGTGTCCCATATTTCCTTTGCACTTTTTTATTTTGCAACTTGAAGAACTAGATCTTTTAGGAGTGATTGAAATAAATAGGCCGTTGTTGGATCAGCCCTTTGCAAATACACACTTTACCACCTCTCGTTCTTTTTTTCTTGCTTTCTTGCTTTGGTTCTTTCCTTTTACCTTTCTTGCTACCTGCCGCAACTTGCTTTTCTTGTTATCTCTTGCTATTTCCTTGTGGTTTCTTGCTTCTATATCATGCTATCTCGTGCTTTAACTTGATGCCTTCTTGCTTCAATGTCCTGCTCAATTAAAACTTGCTTAAATGCGATTGACTTGTTACTGATCACTCAATATCCAGCTCTTTCTTTCTTTTTCAACGAACCAGGTTTGAGCCTAGGGCTCTGATACCAAATGTTGGATCAGACCCTTTGCAAATACACACTTTACCACCTCTCGTACAATAAAAAGAATAAATAAAGATTGTTGATTTTGTAAAGCAAAACTATACTACTGAAAAGCAAAACAAAAAAGCTGCTGGTTACTTTTATTGAACAACTCAATAGAGACTTATATAGGCTTACATGCAACGTACACTAAGACTCTTTCAAAACAGAAAAATAACTACTGCAACATGCTACCACCTATTCAATAGGAAACTTCCTAGAGAATCGTGAGACTACAACTACAACCCAAACGTTCACTTTGACTAACTTATTCAAACTTATTTTAAAAATTAACTAATAAATAAACCACTAAAGAACCAGCTGGCCCAGTTGAACCGTAACCCATGAACCGTACCTGTCGACCCGTCATGTCAAGATTATCCAACAATGAACCCCATAATCTTGGCATCGACCCGTTTCTTCAAAGTAGGGTGGGTTCGTCTTCATGGATCAAGTTGGCTTCTTTGTTCTTATCTTTCCATTTCGTGCACTCGTTAGCAAAGTGCCCGAATGCTCCACACTCATAGCATCTAAACTCACTCTTATCACCTCTACCATAGCCTCTTCCATGACCTCTTCCTCTTCCATTATGTTCACCATTAGTCAACAAAAGTTGCTCTTGATCTTCATCCTTTTTATCATGGCTTTTGAGCCTTTCTTCATATGCTTTGAGTCTTCCCACCGCTTCAAATGACATGGTTTCAATATCCGAGTATTGCTCGATAGAGTCTCCAATTTGTAGGTATTTCCTTGGCATCGATTTAAGGAACTTTTTCACAACTAGTTCTTCTTCAAGATGCGAACCAAGACTCTTGAATTTTGCTATTATAGCACCTATCTTACCTGAAAAGTCATTGATTGTCTCATTGTCCTTCATCTTTAGTAACTCCAACTCGCTTCTAAGAGTTTGCAACCTTGCTTTCTGGACCAGATCGACTCCTAAATATCGAACCCGAATCAATTCCCATACGTCTTTCGCATCCTTGTGTTTTGCAACTTGTAGGAGGATGTCTTCGGGTAAGGTTTAAAAGATAATAGCTTTCGTGGTGTGGGTTTTCCTCTCTTCTACCGTTGCTCCGGTTACGGGATCCACCGACTCCTACAAATCGTATGACCTTAACACTGTCTCAACCATAATCGACTAAGAAATGTAGTTTGTTTCAGTTACTTTAGGACCCTTAAGCGGCACAGTACCTTGCTCATGGACCGTCAAAGTTCCAGAATTGTTTGCCATTTCTTTTCTTCTTGCTTTGGTTCTTTCCTTTTTTTCTTTCTTGCTACCTGTTGTAACTTGCTTTTCTTGCTACCTCTTGCTATTTCCTTGCTGTTTCTTGCTGTCTCATGCTTTAACTTGCTGCTTTTTTGCTTCAATATCTTGCTCAATCAAAAGTTGCTTACATGCGATTGACTTGTTGCTGATCACTCAATATCCAGCTCTTTCTTTCTCTTTCAACGAACCAGGTTTGAGCCTAGGGCTCTGATACCAAATGTTGGATCAGACCCTTTGCAAATACACACTTTACCACCTCTCGTACAATAAAAAGAATAAACAAAGATTGTTGATTTTGTAAAGCAAAACTATACTACTGAAAAGCAAAACAATAAAGTTGTTGGTTACTTTTATTGAACAACTCAATAGAGCCTTGTATAGGCTTACATGTAACATATACTAAGACTCTTTCAAAACAGAAAAATAACAACTATAACATGCTACCACCTATTCAATAGGAAACTTCCTAAAGAATCGTGAGATTCCAACTACAACCCAAATGTTCACTTTGACTAACTAATAAAAACTTAGTTTAATACTCAAGTAATAAATAAACCACTAATTAACTAGCTGACCCGGTTGAACCGTACCTGTTGACCCATCATGTCAAGATTATCCAACAGCCGTTGCAGTTTCATCTTTCTTGAAATCAAATGCTAGTGTTATGGTTAGTTCAATCATCTTCCAAATACCATTTGCCTCTAGAATTGTTTTGATACAGACAATCCATACTGTATAATTTGTCGATTTGAGCAAAGGGGATTGAATTTTTGGACAAAGTCACAACTTCCTTGTATTTTATCATAACACCAATGTTTGGAGATGAAGAATCTAACATATTTTCTTAACAATTTTAACGGTGCACAACCATTCTTTCTTGTAGGAACCATTCGCGTAATTAAATAAAATAATACAGTTTTATTCAACAATTACCATACAGAAATAAAAGAAAGTAGAAATTACAGTATTTTTACAACTGAAAAATCAGAATACAAGAACAAATTATGAAACAGAAATAAACTTGGCTGAGGGTTGTGTTTAACACAAGGCCCTTAAAACAAATTCCGAGTCTCCTAGGAGCACTCGTTTCGTTTCCCACGGTACAACAGCCGGAGCAGTGTGTACTGCCGGAGCTGGCTTGAGGACCCGAAGAATACCTTGAAAGAAGTAAGAAAACGATCAGAAGTGAGAAAAGGATTGTTTGCATATGTTGCTATTGTAGCTGGTGGTTTCTTCAGTGAATATGTTGTATTTATACAACATCTGAGTTGAAACAGCCAAAATGAATAATATAAGAGTATTAAATTGCATTAAACGTTTTCAATGCACTTTAATTCATCATTTAATTCTCAGTCAAAACCGCTGACTCGTCTGTTTCAAATGCTGAAATAAAACTGCTCTGTCATTAAAGTCTGAAAGCTATTGTCGCGCGTGCATGACAAATTCTCTGGTGCATGTGCGCCATTTTGGCTCACTTTCATGCGCCCTAGGCCTATACCACTCATGCGCGCGTGCGCCAGTTTGGCTCACTTTCATGTTTGAGCAGGTCTGCACCAACCTTGCGTGCGTGTGCTAGTTTGGCTCACTTTCTTGCGCGCGTACGCCAGCTACCAAAAAAAAAGTGCGCCATCAAAGCGCCGCATTGCGCCCATCGCCCACGTCACGCGCGCGCGTGTGTGCGAGTTAGGGTGCTCCGCACCCTTTCGCGAGTACACTAGTGTGTGCTTCCATGTGACAATAAGGAAGGAGTGTTCCCACTTAAATACCCCTTTAAGTTTCATCTCTCCTCCTATGTGGGACACGGGGCCACTTTCCCAGTTTTTCAGCATTCAATGTTTCAAATACCAAACTTTGAGTATCGATATCTCATTCATCTTAGCTCTGTTGTATTGGACGCGGTTTACTTCGTTGCAAAGCTCTTCCAACATAGAACACAAACCCACAAATAAATATATAAAAACACCTCAGTTTCTTATATTTATTTCTAGTCCAAAAATAGGAAAAATGCATTTCCTATATTTGTGAAAATTCATATTTTCACATAATTTCTAACAATCCCCCACATGAATGGAAATCGATCTTTCCTTACAAGTTTCAACGATACACTTCGAAAGTTGAGTATTGCAAGATAGGTAGGTTGTTACCTTTGAACCTTCTTTTGTGAAGCATACTTAGCTTGCTAGCGGTTTGAAGACGCAATGTCCTTGAACATACCCCCATTTGTGTAAACGACAATATGCTTCACACAATACTCTCCCTAGTCTGGCCAACCCCTCATTGTCGTGTCCTATTTTGGTCCTGGAACACTAGCCTAGTTCTACGAGAGCTCTAGGATTGCGTACCCCATATGCCATTCGAAGCGACCCTACTTCTCTCTCACATAAGTGATTCCCATGAATAATTAAAAGCATCATGGTTATTTGATTTCCTGAAATCGCTAACCTTAATATGCTTAGCCTCACTTCAATGTCACTGATTGGAATGGACTAGGAAGTATATAACTCCCTTTTATTTGGTTTGGGGTACTCCTCCACAGTGACTCTGTTTTGGTAATATGATTAAGTTGTCCTATTGATCTCCAGTCAACTAAGTTAGGTTTCCCTCATATTCCCATTTACCACGGGCTTTAGTCCTATTCCTATTGACGACATTTGAACTAACTCTTTGCTTAAGCCCTTCGTAAACGGGTCCGCAATGTTATATTTTGATCTCACATAGTCAATTGTGATGACACCCGTTGAGAGTAGTTGTCGTACCGTGTTGTGTCTACGTCGAATGTGCCTTGATTTGCCATTGTACATCGAGCTTTGAGCTCTACCAATCGCTGATTGGCTATCACAATGTATATATATGGCTGGCAAAGGCTTTGGCCATCTTGGAATATATTCCACGAATTGACGTAGCCATTCCGCCTCTTCTTCTGACTTATCCAAGGCGATAAATTCAGATTCCATTGTGGATCTTGCTATGACAGTTTGCTTAGATGACTTCCAAGGTATATAGCCGCTCCTCCAAGTGTAAACACGTAACCACTTGTTGATTTGGAATCTTTATTATCCGATATCTAGTTTGCATCAGTGTATCCTTCGATCACTGTTGGTTATTGGGTATAATGCAACCCATAATCTCTTGTATATCTTATGTATCTAAGCACCCTTGTTATACTTTTCCAATATCCATGACTTGGATTGCTAGTATATCTACTTAGCCTACTCACCGCGTAAGCCAAGTCAGGTCTAGTATATATCATTAGATACATTAGACTGCCAATAATTCTTGAGTACTCTAACTGAGTAACTCCCTCTCCTCTATTTTTTGTTAGATGTTGGGAGGTATCAACTGGAGTTCGAGCCACACTCGTATCTCCCGAATTGAATTTTTCCAGAATCTTGTCAACATAATGAGATTGACTTAACACAAGACCATCTTGGGTTCTTATGATCTTTACTCCAAGAATCACATTCGCTAAACCCATGTCTTTCATGTCAAATCTTGCTTTAACATGTTTTTAGTAGCTTTGATCATTTTATCGTTACTCCCAATGATAAACATATCGTCAACAAAAAGACATAAAATCACATAACCTTCATTTGTGTCTTTGAAATAAAAACATTTGTCGCACTCATTTATTTTGAAACTGATGTAGAGTGTGAATCTTGTGCATTAATGTGGGTATAACATGTGTTTTATTATATTTTAAGTGATAATGTGCCTTGAATATGTTGACTACGAGTGTTTGTGATTTCACAGGTAAAACGCGTAATATGGCGAAGTTAGAGAATTTAGTGATGAAACGGGGTAAGCACGGATGATTATTAAAGAGATATCATATTATTCGGAGCTTGTTCGGATCGAGATATAGTTGGAGACACAAGAAACACGAAACTTTAAAGTCTAAGGGCCATTGGGCCATTTGTTGAAAGTTGAATTGAAGTTATGTATGGCTGAGTAGCCTACGGTTGAAAACAATACAAAAGCAACAGAAACCACGAACCGTAGGTTACGGTTTAAAAACGTAACTTATGTGTATGTATGGCAGCAACAAACACACGTGAGGTTATTAATTATTATCATCACATTGTAAGAAGGCACCATCATTATATTTTATTATTCTCAAAAGGTTTCGAAACCCAAAAAAGAAATAGAGGGGAGTTTGGCGGCATTGGGAGCAGAAAAAGCAGACTTTTGAGGGAGGAATTAATTGAAAGGAATGTTTTTATTTTTGGACCAAATATATAAAATCCATCATCATTGATGGGCCGACATATTGGGTTTCGATAGTCAGCCCACGCATACAACAATTTGAGGAGGGCCCGAACACGTGAATGAAAAAAAAGAAAAATCACAATATATAAAACACATCTCGACGGCAGTAGGAGGGGGGATATCATCGCTCAGCCAGTGAAGATCCATCAACCAACATGAGCGGCTAGTCCTTTTAGTGGTTTCCTCCGGATGGAGGGTTTTTGTAAGTTAATTGATATTATGTGTTTGATACAATCGTTTTAACCTGGTGATCTAAGCATTCGATGCTTTTCACCATGGATTTGATTTATTGGTTGTAAACAGTTATGTCACACCCCGATTTCCACGTGTCACCGGTGGGCCCGGTGGGGGAGTAACGTGACGTGGTTGGCAACGTAATAGTCAAACAACACAATATAATAATGCACAGCGGAAGCAATTTAAAATAATATACAACCGAATTTATTTATTGTAATCAAAGTCACAATATCCGGATGTTTATCCACAGTAGGATCGAAACAAAATAACATTTAATGGTTCAACAGACTTCTGGCATCCTAAGCTTGCGAGACTTTTATTGATGCTTAGGAGATAATCCAGCCAAATTTCGTTTAGTACCTGCATTCAGTCTTTTTGGGAAAATACGTCAGTTTACACTGGTAAATACATTCAACTGACTCATTTTGGAAAAATGATTAAAAATTGGTTTGGATGCACGTGGCATAAATCATTTTATTTAACTTGGGAGAATTATTTAATATTATAATCTTGTGAACGAATTACATGTTACTTATGCGTTCAGTAGCCCGAATCTAGTCCGGGTTAAAGATTAATAGACACACCACATCAATGAGTTATACACGGACGATGTACGCCTACACCCCGTGCTCAGGTCGTGGCTATCTCGTAAGATAATGCCAAGGATATCCGGGACATGGTCATTAACCCCCCAAAGGCTGTAAAGTAAACAAGACTATTTAAAACGAGCCGATCAAATTATTCAACTACCCACTAAGCGTGGAGATTTGATGCCCGATCAAGCGGTACGCTATGTACCGTAACCCAAGCCCGTATAGGGAAAATAAGTTAAAAGTATTTACCTGATGCAAGTATAAATCACAGTAAGCAGAATGGCAAGTATCTTTTACTGGTTCTCCTAATCTGGAACGAAGGTTTAATATAACCTATTAGAATCCTAACGGGTCTTTTATTAAGCTTAAGCTTAGACCGGCTAGTTTCAAGATACGGTTCGTACGCACGATTAAGCGAAGACCGGATAGAATGTGATTCAGACTCGACAAGTTTGAAGACTTGTTTAATATGGGTTTATTATTCACATTCTGGATTTTGAGATAAAACCGTTAAGGTTTGACCCGTTTCGGCTAATTTATATAAACTTGTTACATAAACCGAACCGTACGCGTAATAAGCGTGACGGGTAGTCTTGAGAGCTATATACAGGTTTCCTAAGTTAATTATGTCTCAAATATGTTGCGACATCAGTAAGGTGTCTTTCGTTATTCCCGAAACGTGTTTAAACCCAAACTAGGCCCCGTAGGGGTATTTTGGTAATTTCACATAAGCCGAAAAGCTCAAAACTGAAGTCTGAGTTTATCAACCTTTGCTTACTGTTAAAATATTATAATTTGCTTCTTATATCAGTAGGTATCAACCCGGGTATGTCCAATATGATTTTAAAACATACTATGCGTTAAAAACGCTAATTTAGGCGATTAAAGGCCATTACCGGGTTCGATACTTAAATCTGATATTTTTATATTTCCAGAAGGCTTAAAATAATTTATTTATCATAACTAATCAGTGGCAAAAGGTTTGGGGTCGTTTAGATATGTAAAACTCATTTTATGGTCTGTAAGGGCAAAACCGACAATTACCGGTTTAAGCCTACGACTACGAGTTATGCTCAGCCTAAAATTAATTAAAAATCTTTAAAAATCCCAAAATAATATATCATATCAGTGGGTAAAAGATTTGATACCAAAAAGTATGTTTAACTAGGCTATACGCTAATTACGCCATTATGTTAACATAAAGCATTAGTTTGGCGATAATGAGCATAACTCTTAATCTACAAGTCGAACTGATGTCAAACTTTGCATGCAAGTCTATATATCAGTAACTAATGTTTCTACACTTTTACTTTTTCATAAATTACGTTTTAAGGTAATAAGGGCATAATGGTCAACATATGAGCAATTAACGGAAACATGCATATTAATTGGATAACTAATGAACCAAGGTGTATAATCACAGAGGGTTGTTCTAACATGTATCCTAGTCCAATTAAAGCTCTGAGGCATTTCTAAAATATGCCTAAACGGGTCAGAACTGAAAGTCAAAGTGAAAGTCAAACTATGCGACTTTCGGTTCCGAACCGGGTCTAAACAGGAAATAGTCGGGTTGATCATGTTTGGACATGTTCTTACACTAATTACTAAGTTACAACAATGATCAAACAGGTTATACATGTTCTAGATAGCTAATTATGCATAAATGACATGTTAAGCATTATGTTGACTTTTTAATTAAAAGTTTGACCCGACATTAGACCTGTTTAGAGTGGTGATCAGGGGAAACCCTTTTAAGGTTTTATTACCCACATAAATACCAACTCATAACTATTTTTAATTCGAGATATGACTGAGCCATTATTGACTAATCTCGAAGTCAAACCGTAATTACGACGGTTTGACTTTTAGCTAATTAACCTAGCTAAACTCAATTAGGGAAGAAGAAGAATACTTACTGAGGTCCTATGCACGAGATATGATCACTAGGAAGCAAGCTTGAGCTCCAGAATCATCCACAAATGCAGGAGAAGGTGTGAGGAAAAGTTGTGAACTTGGAGTGCCTTATATAGTGGTTTCACTCACCATAGGAGCTTGACAACAAGGTCTAGGACTGCCCACAATCGATTTACATGTGTCCTAGAGGCTTAGGGGGTGTTTTAGGGGCCAGGAGAAGTGGAAAAACGGGTAAAGGTCGCGCACAAAGGCATTGGCAGGCAAAAACCCGCATTCCTCGGAGCTGGGCACCCCTCGCGTGACGCGAGGGACCCGTCGCGCGACGCGACCCCCTACCAGATCAGCTTATTGATTTTTCTTGCAATCCAGTCCTTGACCCTTCAAACTCCGATTAGGCACTTGTTTTATGCATGGTAAACTCTTATAACTGATCTAGTAAGGCCTTAAAACATATACCCACCTTGCCAAGTCCCCGGGTAACTTTATTTTCACCCGAAAAGTCCTAACTTTCGACGTTTACGCTTTAACGCTTCTTACACGAATTTGATCACAACTTTCTCATATGTTAACGAAACTTTATGAAATTTTTATGGGGCATTCCCGTGAGCATAATTGATATTTACAAAGCTTCGGGTTTGTCAAAAGGTCACTCAGAGGTATAAATTAAACATGTTGACACATTTGGTCCCTGTAGTTTGAAATCACTCACTTTTAGCTTCGTATGATCCATGATTTATTCGTTTGAAGGTATTAGCATCTTGTAGGGTTGAAATATAATATATTTATTCACAGTTGACACTTAGAATATGTATATTCACATACTTTCCATGTTTGTCAACTTTAGTCCTTCCATAATACTTCTTTCACACGTTTAAACTTTATGACACGTGTCAACATATTATAGGACGTGAATTTCCGAGGTGTTACATCCTCACCCCCTTAAAATAAATCTCGACCCGAGATTTACTGAAACAAGTAAGGGTACTTTTCTTTCATCGTGGATTCCACCTCCCACGTATAATCGGGACCTCTTCGGGCATCCCATTTGACCTTAACAAAAGGTATATGCTTCCTTCGAAGCTTCCTTACCTGTCGATCTTCAATCGACAAAGGTTTTTCAACAAATTTTAAGCTCGCGTCTATATTCACATCTGTATGTGGCATGACATGTGATTCGTCAACGGAACACTTCTTTAGATTGCAGATGTGGAACACATTGTGAATTCCACTGAGCTCTTCTGGTAAGTTCAACTTATAGGCAACTGACCCGACACGTTCGATAACCTCAAAAGGTCCTATATACCTCGGGCTTAGTTTGCCTTTCTTACCAAACCGCATCACCCCTTTCCAGGGTGACACTTTAAGTAGGACTTTTTCACCTACTTCGAAGTGAAAATCCTTGAGATTTGGATCAGCGTAACTCTTCTGCCTATTCCGGGCAGCTTGGAGATTGTTACGAATCTGGACAATCTTGTCCGTTGTTTCGAACACGATCTCTGGTCCTGATAATTGGACTTCTCCAACTTCCGCCCAACAAACTGGCGATCTACACTTTCTACCGTATAATGCCTCGAAAGGCGCAGCCTTAATGCTGGTATGGTAGCTATTGTTGTAGGAGAATTCGATCAATGGTAGGTTCTTATCCCAGCTACCTTCCAAATCGATCGCACATGCGTGCAGCATGTCTTCCAACGTTTGAATAGTACGCTCACTCTGACCATCAGTCTGAGGATGATAAGCCATACTAAAATTCAAACGTGTGCCCTAAGATTGTTGGAAACTCTTCCAAAAATGTGATGTGTACCTAGTATCCCGGTCAGAGATAATAGCTACAGGTATGCCATGTAAGGCCACAATCTTATCAACGTATAACTGGGCTAACATATCGGAGCTATAAGTCTCCTTGATGGGTAAGAAATGAGCTGACTTAGTCAGTCGGTCAACTATAACCCATATCGTATCGTTTCCTTTCCTCGTCTAGGGTAACTTGGTAATAAAATCCATAGTTACCATTTCCCACTTCCACGTAGGGAGTTCAGGCTGTTGTAGCAAACCTGACGGTTTCTGATGCTCGGCTTTGACTTGCGCACATGTCAAGCATTTTGCTACATGGGCGGCTACAGACTTTTTCAAGCCTATCCACCAATAATTTGCCTTTAGATCCTGGTACATCTTATCAGCTCCAGGATGAACGGAGTATTTGGAACTATGGGCTTCTTGGAGGATGACATCACGAAGTCCCCCAAAAATTGGAACCCATATTCGTCCATTTAATCGAAGAATTCCGTCTTTGCTAAGAGTTAACTGCTCCTCAGTTACTCCTAACTTTTCATTTGGATAGTTAGCTTCCAACACAGCATCCTTCTGTGCAGCTAACACCCTTTCTATCAAACTGTACTTTATTTCCATACGCTTGGCGTTAATTCGGATGGGTTTAACCCTTTCCTTTCTGCTCAAGGCATCAGCGACTACATTCGCTTTGCCGGGATGATACTTGATTTCACAATCATAGTCATTCAAGGTTTCCATCCAACGGCGTTGCCTCATGTTTAATTCCTTCTGATTAAACAGATGTTGGAGGCTCTTGTGATCAGAATAGATCACACATTTGATACCATAAAGATAGTGCCTCCAAAGCTTTAGTGCGAATACAACGACACCCAACTCCAAGTCATGGGTGGTGTAATTCTTTTCATGCACTTTCAGTTGTCTTGATGCGTAGGCAATCACCTTGCCTTTCTGCATAAGCACACACCCCATGCCAGTGTGCGAAGCATCACAATAAACCACAAAGTCTTCAATTCCATCTGGCAGTGTCAGCACCGGGGCGTTGCTCAACTTTTGCTTCAGAATGTCAAAGGATTCTTGCTGCTTAGGGCCCCAAACAAACTTAACCTTTTTCTTAGTTAAGGAGGTTAGGGGTGCAGCAATCCTTGAAAAGTTTTCAATGAAACGCCTGTAATATCCTGCCAATCCCAGGAAACTACGTATCTCCGTAGGCGTCTTTGGCTCTTGCCAATTCATAACAGCTTCAACTTTAGCGGGATCCACCTGGATACCACGCTCACTAACCACGTGTCCAAGAAATTGGACTTCTCGTAGCCAAAATTCACACTTAGAGAATTTGGCGTAGAGCTTCTCCTGACGTAGAAGTTTGAGAATACAATGAAGGTGTTTCTCGTGGTCAGCTTGATTCTTAGAATAAATAAGGATGTCATCGATGAAGACGATAACAAATTTATCTAAGTAAGGCTTGCAGACGTGATTCATGAGATCCATGAACGCGGCTGGTGCATTAGTGAGCCCAAAAGGCATCACTAGGAACTCGTAGTGACCATAACGAGTCCTAAATGCAGTCTTGTGAACGTCTTCATCCTTAACCTTCAACTGATGGTAGCCTGACCTCAGATCAATCTTTGAGAAGTAACTTACCCCTTGAAGCTGATCGAACAAATCGTCGATCCTGGGCAATGGATATCTATTCTTGATCGTGACTTTATTAAGCTCGCGATAGTCGATGCACAGACGCATTGACCCATCCTTCTTCTTGACAAACAGGATTGGCGCTCCCCAAGGAGATGAACTAGGTCGAATGAAACCCTTAGCCAGCAATTCATCTAGCTGCGTCCGCAACTCCTTCATTTCTGTGGGTGCCAATCTGTATGGTGCCCTAGCAACTGGTGCCGCTCCGGGGATGATATCTATCCTGAATTCAACTTGTCTATCTGGTGACAAACCAGGTAGATCTTCAGGAAACACTTCTGGGTATTCAGAAATGACAGGGATGTCTTCTAACTTCGGCTTGGGCTCATCAATAATCACCTGCGCCATGTAGATGACACACCCCTTCTTCAAACACTTGGAAGCCTTGAGCATAGTCACGTGCTCCGGTAGTCCATACTGGGTATCTCCCCGAATGGTAAGTGACTCACTAGACGGAGTCTTTATCACTACTTGCTTCATGTTACAGACGATTTGGGCCTGGTTATGAGATAACCAGTCCATACCCAGAACTATGTCAAAACCGGCTAACTTAAACGGAAGTAGAGACAGAGGAAAAGAATGGTTCTTAATGGATATAACACATCCATCTAACACAGTAGAGACAATTTCTATGGTACCATCTGCTAACTCTACCTCATAGTTTGCGTTTAAGGTTTTGACAGGTAAATTCAACAATTTACAAAACTTATGATCTACGAAAGACTTATCTGCGCCTGAATCAAAAAGTACTCTTGCAAAGACATCATTTACAAGGAAAGTACCTGTTATGACATTATCGTCCTGCACAGCTTCTTTCGCGTCCATTCTGAAGACTTTGGCATTAGTCTTCTTAGCCTCCTCAGGCTTCTTGTTGTATTTTGGGCAGTTGGTCTTGATGTGCCCCTTCTCATTGCAACGGTAGCACGTTGCGTCCTTCATCTTTTTGCAATCCAGGGTTTTATGGTCCGTGGACTTGCAAATTCCACAAGCAAATGATTTTGACTGAGTCTGAGAGCTTGACTCCAGTCTGCACTTTCTATAGTGCTGCTTCTTGCAAATTTTACACCTGGGCTTCTCATCAGACTTATGCCCATCCTTCCTCGACTCAGATCCCTTTTTGTTATCACCGTTCCCACGGTGTTTCTTATTCGACCTTCGCGAACCATCATCTTCATGCTTCCTCTTCTCAGCCGCCTTATTCCTCTGCGATCTCTGCCGGACCGCATCCAGAGTGAGGGATAAGGAAAGGTCAGTTACAGACCTGAAGGTAACTGGCTGAGAAGCTTTTACACTGGACTTGATCTCGGGTTCTAAACCACCAATAAAGCGAGCGATTCTTTTTGGCTCCGGGGTTACCAGGTAGGGAACCAACCGGGACAGTGTATTGAAGCTTGTCAGATAAGCTTGACAGTCGAGGTTCTTCATCACCAACGATAGAAAGTCAGATTCTATCTTTTCCACCTCATGTTGAGGACAGAAGTTTTCCTTGATCAGGGCAATGAATTGATCCCACGACATGCTATACAACGGGATCTTTCTGGAGGCCTCCATTAGAGATCTCCACCATGCCAATGTTTCACCCTTGAAGGACTGTGACACAAACTTAACTATATCCCCTTCAGCGCACCCGCTGATATCCACCACCGTGTCCATTTCATCCAGCCATGTCATACAGTCGACGACCCCTTTTTCCCCAGTAAAATCCCTGGGTTTACAAGACACGAAGTACTTATAAGTGTAACCCTTGTTACGGGGTCCTTGATGCAGTACTATATGCTGCGATGGGACACTTTGATTGTTGGTGGACTGACGGTCATCACCGTCTTTCTTAGGTCCATTCTTTTTGGGAGGAGGCTTGTTATGAGCCTCAGAATGTGTCCTGGGCTTTGAATGTGATGCAGAGTGGGTCCTACTTCGAGTATCACTGTATTCCTCATACTGTCTATTCAAAGCCTGGGTGATAGCGCCATCTATGATTGCTTTTAGTTCAGCACCCGTTAACGTAATCTGGGCGTTCTCATTCGGCTCCACAGGATGGCTATTTATTTCATTTGAGTCAGCCATTTGAATTGAGCTGTTGCAGAAAACAAGAACAATATTTTATTTGGGAGTTTATTATGGAATTACCCCTTAGGGTAATTCGTTAACCATGGTAAACAGAGACCATATTTGGTTAACTTATTAATCGTGTTAATTTAGGATTTTACTTAAAATTTATCCTAAACACAAACAATAACTATATATATTAGCACATAAGGCTTAGTCACATGGACAATTTAAATTATAAACTATGATTTCAGAGAATCAAGACTTTTAAGGTTTGAACCTAGTTCATTACCCTTATCAGACAGGGGTCATAGCTACATCTGTCTTTGCCTCATATGAAAGTGAGCGGGGCCCGTAGGCATCATATTACCACGTATGGAAAAATATGATCATCTTAATTGATGATCTTAACCCATGACTCAGGGATCACATAACTGGGTTTGGAATCTTCTAAAGAATCCTTATATATATAAAATGACATGTGATTGTAACGAATCACTTCTGTCAGGAGTGTTAACATGTTTTAAGATGTTAACAGGGATTTGAATCTTTTTAAACAGGTCTTACCATTTTGGCCCGGTCTTATAATTGACACGAAGCTAGGTTTCACACTTTAAGATCCTTAATTAAATAATTACATAGGCAGATTAATTAAAAATTTTAATTTATTCATTTCATTTGTAATTATTTATGCACAAAAAGGCAAACCTTGAAATTCATAGAAATAACATTCCATAAATTTATTCAAAGCATTACACACTTGCCCTAAACGGGTCTTTCAAATTACCAACTTACCCACGTAGGAGTTAAATAACACACATGCCCTCGCAGGGGCTAAATATCATACATGTCCACGTAGGGACTCACACTAACAGTACACCCACGTAGGGGTTCAAACAATAAGCATGCCCTCGCAGGGGCTCAAAGCAACATACTAAATACACCCTCGAAGGGTTCAAACAATAATACAGGAGAAAATAACTGTGGAAGGATTCAACGATCCTTCTTGTTCTTCCCCTTGATCAAAGTAACCAACCCTTGGAAGAACGTCTATCTTTCCCTACGATCCTCGTGAGCTTCCCGTCAACTTGCTGCAACCTATGAAGAATTTCCTCCCTTCCTGGGGGAGAAAACCGTGGTGGCTGCGATTGAGCCCTGATGATGGGTCTAGGAGGTATCGAGTATCCCTGGGTCGGGTAACTCACCCCCCATGGATCCCCATAGGGTCCTTGGTTGTTGTAGTTCGCTGCTACCATGTATGGATCAGCCTCCGCGTACCCATAGTCGTGATGCGTTGGGGGTTCAAACGGGTTGTATCCCATGCCACCCGTATATGCCGGGATGGGGTTTTCAAATCCCATCGGCGGTGGCTGTAGTACAGCAGGGTTGGAGGGTCCACCCATTTGTGGGTCCTCCTGGTATGGCGGGTAGTGACTAGCACTTGACTGTTGTGAGGAACTGAAATTGAAGCCCCCCGGTCGCACCGACATGCGTGCACCGGTTCTTCTACGCCTTGGCGGTTGAGGAGGTGCCGGTTGAACTGGTGGCGGTGGAGGTGGTGGCGTAACTGCCACAAACCGGTGATCCTCGGATGAATCTTGATGATGCGGCTGTGGTTGTGGCTCCTGTTGATGATGAGACTGTTGCTGCTGATGCTGCCCATGTGACGACGAGTGGTGTGATGGTGTATAATACCACTGGTGTTGATCGAACAGGGCTTGGAAACTGTCTGGACCACCATAGGGTGATCCGTGGAAGGACGATCCGTCGGAGATTTCGATCGGATGGTTTGGAGTACCACTTGCCGGCATGACGGGGTCCGTATCCTCGTCCATATCGTCGGCTTGATCTCCTGAAAAGTGGTCCTCTGGACCCAGTGGGTTAAAACCCACGGGCTCTGGTATGAACCCAACCGGGTTAAACTGTCCCCTAAAAGTAGGTGTAGGGTCTCCATATGAATGATGAGATAGGGATCTCTGAAGTGGTATGTAGGACGGTTGAGGGTTATTGGGTTCATAAGGATTTAGAGCAGGCGGTGTGGAAGCATGCGAAACCGACCGCCTGGCCGGCTCGTACTGGTTTCTTCGGTTTTCCCGAGGGTCGTCACTCTCGGTGTTGGATGGAGCTCGCCTTCGGGAAGGTCCAGCTTCATGATCGTTGGGGGCGGTAACTGGCCCCTTTCCACGTCCTCGTGTTCGGAAGAATCTAGGAGGCATCTTTGTTATTCCTGTCAATAAAGCATGAGATAACAATAACAAAAATATAAAATTTAAAGGACAAAACAAAACCCGAATAAGGTGGAATTTGTCCTAGGTTATAAGTCTAGACTCGAAGGTTTAGATTTGTGCAATTGTGTAACTGAGATTAAACACAAAAGGCTAGTGTTTAATTCACTCAGTGTTGGCTCTGATACCAACCTGTCACACCCCGATTTCCACGTGTCACCGGTGGGCCCGGTGGGGGAGTATCGTGACGTGGTTGGCAACGTAATAGTCAAACAACACAATATAATAATGCACAGCGGAAGCAATTTAAAATAATATACAACCGAATTTATTTATTGTAATCAAAGTCACAATATCCGGATGTTTATCCACAGTAGGATCGAAACAAAATAACATTTAATGGTTCAACAGACTTCTGGCATCATAAGCTTGCGAGACTTTTATTGATGCTTAGGAGATAATCCAGCCAAATTTCGTTTAGTACCTGCATTCAGTCTTTTTGGGAAAATACGTCAGTTTACACTGGTAAATACATTCAACTGACTCATTTTGGAAAAATGATTAAAAATTGGTTTGGATGCACGTGGCATAAATCATTTTATTTAACTTGGGAGAATTATTTAATATTATAATCTTGTGAACGAATTACATGTTACTTATGCGTTCAGTAGCCCGAATCTAGTCCGGGTTAAAGATTAATAGACACACCACATCAATGAGTTATACACGGACGGTGTACGCCTACACCCTGTGCTCAGGTCGTGGCTATCTCGTAAGATAATGCCAAGGATATCCGGGACATGGTCATTAACCCCCCAAAGGCTGTAAAGTAAACAAGACTGTTTAAAACGAGCCGATCAAATTATTCAACTACCCACTAAGCGTGGAGATTTGATGCCCGATCAAGCGGTACGCTATGTACCGTAACCCAAGCCCGTATAGGGAAAATAAGTTAAAAGTATTTACCTGATGCAAGTATAAATCACAGTAAGCAGAATGGCAAGTATCTTTTACTGGTTCTCCTAATCTGGAACGAAGGTTTAATATAACCTATTAGAATCCTAACGGGTCTTTTATTAAGCTTAAGCTTAGACCGACTAGTTTCAAGATACGGTTCGTACGCACGATTAAGCGAAGACCGGATAGAATGTGATTCAGACCCGACAAGTTTGAAGACTTGTTTAATATGGGTTTATTATTCACATTCTGGATTTTGAGATAAAACCGTTAAGGTTTGACCCGTTTCGGCTAATTTATGTAAACTTGTTACATAAACCGAACCGTACGCGTAATAAGCGTGACGGGTAGTCTTGAGAGCTATATACAGGTTTCCTAAGTTAATTATGTCTCAAATATGTTGCGACATCAGTAAGGTGTCTTTCGTTATGCCCGAAACGTGTTTAAACCCAAACTAGGCCCCGTAGGGGTATTTTGGTAATTTCACATAAGCCGAAAAGCTCAAAACTGAAGTCTGAGTTTATCAACCTTTGCTTACTGTTAAAATATTATAATTTTCTTCTTATATCAGTAGGTATCAACCCGGGTATGTCCAATATGATTTTAAAACATACTATGCGTTAAAAACGCTAATTTAGGCGATTAAAGGCCATTACCGGGTTCGATACTTAAATCTGATATTTTTATATTTCCAGAAGGCTTAAAATAATTTATTTATCATAACTAATCAGTGGCAAAAGGTTTGGGGTCGTTTAGATATGTAAAACTCATTTTATGGCCCGTAAGGGCAAAACCGACAATTACCGGTTTAAGCCTACGACTACGAGTTATGCTCAGCCTAAAATTAATTAAAAATCTTTAAAAATCCCAAAATAATATATCATATCAGTGGGTAAAAGATTTGATACCAAAAAGTATGTTTAACTAGGCTATACGCTAATTACGCCATTATGTTAATATAAAGCATTAGTTTGGCGATAATGAGCATAACTCTTAATCTACAAGTCGAACTGATGTCAAACTTTGCATGCAAGTCTATATATCAGTAACTAATGTTTCTACACTTTTACTTTTTCATAAATTACGTTTTAAGGTAATAAGGGCATAATGGTCAACATATGAGCAATTAACGGAAACATGCATATTAATTGGATAACTAATGAACCAAGGTGTATAATCACAGAGGGTTGTTCTAACATGTATCCTAGTCCAATTAAAGCTCTGAGGCATTTCTAAAATATGCCTAAACGGGTCAGAACTGAAAGTCAAAGTGAAAGTCAAACTATGCGACTTTCGGTTCCGAACCGGGTCTAAACAGGAAATAGTCGGGTTGATCATGTTTGGACATGTTCTTACACTAATTACTAAGTTACAACAATGATCAAACAGGTTATACATGTTCTAGATAGCTAATTATGCATAAATGACATGTTAAGCATTATGTTGACTTTTTAATTAAAAGTTTGACCCGACATTAGACCTGTTTAGAGTGGTGATCAGGGGAAACCCTTTTAAGGTTTTATTACCCACATAAATACCAACTCATAACTATTTTTAATTCGAGATATGACTGAGCCATTATTGACTAATCTCGAAGTCAAACCGTAATTACGACGGTTTGACTTTTAGCTAATTAACCTAGCTAAACTCAATTAGGGAAGAAGAAGAATACTTACTGAGGTCCTATGCACGAGATATGATCACTAGGAAGCAAGCTTGAGCTCCAGAATCATCCACAAATGCAGGAGAAGGTGTGAGGAAAAGTTGTGAACTTGGAGTGCCTTATATAGTGGTTTCACTCACCATAGGAGCTTGACAACAAGGTCTAGGACTGCCCACAATCGATTTACATGTGTCCTAGAGGCTTAGGGGGTGTTTTAGGGGCCAGGAGAAGTGGAAAAACGGGTAAAGGTCGCGCACAAAGGCATTGGCAGGCAAAAACCCGCATTCCTCGGAGCTGGGCACCCCTCGCGTGACGCGAGGGACCCGTCGCGCGACGCGACCCCCTACCAGATCAGCTTATTGATTTTTCTTGCAATCCAGTCCTTGACCCTTCAAACTCCGATTAGGCACTTGTTTTATGCATGGTAAACTCTTATAACTGATCTAGTAAGGCCTTAAAACATATACCCACCTTGCCAAGTCCCCGGGTAACTTTATTTTCACCCGAAAAGTCCTAACTTTCGACGTTTACGCTTTAACGCTTCTTACACGAATTTGATCACAACTTTCTCATATGTTAACGAAACTTTATGAAATTTTTATGGGGCATTCCCGTGAGCATAATTGATATTTACAAAGCTTCGGGTTTGTCAAAAGGTCACTCAGAGGTATAAATTAAACATGTTGACACATTTGGTCCCTGTAGTTTGAAATCACTCACTTTTAGCTTCGTATGATCCATGATTTATTCGTTTGAAGGTATTAGCATCTTGTAAGGTTGAAATATAATATATTTATTCACAGTTGTCACTTAGAATACGTATATTCACATACTTTCCATGTTTGTCAACTTTAGTCCTTCCATAATACTTCTTTCACACGTTTAAACTTTATGACACGTGTCAACATATTATAGGACGTGAATTTCCGAGGTGTTACAAGTTACGTTTATTTAAACCTTAATTTCTAAGCATTCAGTTCCTGAGAGTTCTAGTAATTGGGATATATTTGACAAGGGGTTAGGGTTTGTAAATTGTAATTGATAATCATTCGATAATCTCCCGTTATGTATTGACCGGAGTACTTAGTCGTTGGTTATCACAATTAGTTAATCAAAATTAACACCTATGTCTATGTAGGTTACGATTAAACACATAGTTGAATTTAACTGCAAAACCTGAAATCTGGAGGAACCATTTTCTCTCCTATTGATTTAAACCTTAGTTTTTATTCGTTAACTTAGACAATTCTCTCAAACAATCAAACTCTCAATTGATTTTTACTTTTTAGCATTAGTTAATTAATACTTAGCATAATAACACTTTCCACAATCCTCCTCTGGTTCGATATCCGACTTACGCTAGCTACTAGCTTATCTCGGTTTTTGCATGTCACTAACGACAGACATCAGAAACCATTGTCAATCATGACATAATCAAATTTTTGGTGCCATTGTTTTGGAGCTTACTTCAAGCCATACAAAGACTTGACGAGTTTACATATTGTACCCTCTTGACTTGGGGCGGAGAAACCTTCAGGTTGCTCCATGTAAATCTCTTCTTCTAAATCACCATTTAGAAATGCGGTTTTAACATCCATTTGGTGAACTTCCAAATTTCTTAAAGCCGCTATAGCAAGAACCAATCTGATGGAGGTTATGCGTGTCAGGCGAGTAGGTATCAAAGTAATCTAGACCTTCTTTTTGTCTAAATCCTTTAATTACCAACCTAGCCTTGTATTTATCAATACTTCCATCAGTTTTCATCTTCCATTTGAATATCCAATGATATCCAAGTGGTTTGCAACCAGGTGGAAGATCTATTAACTCCCAAGTATGACTTTGCAATATAAAATCAATTTCATTCTTTATTGCTTCTTTCTATTAAGGTCCTTCCGAAGAGGAAACCGCTTCGCGATATGTACTAGGCTCGCCCTCAACCGTATAGCTAACGAAGTCTGGACCAAAGGATTTTTCAACTCTTGGCCTTTTGCTTCGCCTACGATCACCCTCGTCAACCTCAGGTCGTTCATTTGTGTTATCATGAATTACCTCATCAACTGGTGTAGATGAGCATTCACCTACTTCAAAATTGGGTGTTGATGACGTTGCATGAGTTTGTCTTCTCAAAGGAAACACATTTTCAAAGTACGAAACAACGTTAGGATTTGCCTTCATGATAGTGTGTTCGTGTACATCTGGATTCTTGGACTCATGTACAAGAAAGCGATGTGCACTACTTTGATGCGCATACCCAATGAATATGCAATCAATAGTTTTGGGTCCTATCCTAAGAGCCTTAGGAGGTGGTACAATCACCTTTCTTAAGCACCCTCACACTTTCAAGTATTTGTATGAAGGTTTTCTTCCTTTCCATAACTCATATGGAGTTTCGTCCCTCTTTTTGAGTGGTATCTTGTTTAAAAGATAATTGGCCGAGAGAATGGCTTCCCCCACATGTCCTGGCTCACCCCAGAACTTATCAACATGGCGTTCATTTCTTTCAATGTACGGTTTTTACGTTCCGCCACGCTATTTGCTTGTGGTAAATAAGGAGGTGTGCACTCATGTATAATGCCACTTTTTGCGTATAAATCCGCAAAAGGTGCAACATATTCGCCTCCTCGATCGCTTCTCACAGCTTTAATCTTCTTTTGATGTTGATTCTCAACTTCATTTTTATACAAGATAAATTTATTTATTGCTTCGTCTTTACTTTTAAGTAAATATACATAGCAATATTAAGTACAATCATCAATAAACATGATGAAGTACTTATTTCCTCCTCTTGTGGGTATCGCTTTTAAATCACAAATACCGGTGTAAATTAAATCAAGGGGTTCGGTTATTCGTTCAACCGATTTTGATGATGATCTTGTAAGTTTGGTTCTACACATGTTTAACATTTTGAATGTGAATCAATATGGAATGTTGGTATACATTTTAAATTGATTAAACGGCGTACTGAATTAAAATTTACATGACCTAATCTACCATGCCGTTTATTCGAATCGGAAAACTCAAGCATAGAAATAGAAGTAGTAGCAATTTTATTCATGTTCTTTTACAACCATTACATTCAATTTAAACATTCCATTGAGGGCATAGCCCTTACCAACACGTTCCTCATTTAGTAAGAACAAACTTGTCACTTTCAAATACTAAACGAAAACAAAACTTATTAAGCAACCATCCCGAGACTAGGCTCTCGCGCAAGTCCGGAACGTACAACACATTGCTTAGAGTGAGCCCCTTCCTTGAAGTCCCCTTCAAAATGACCATGCCTTCACCCTTGATGTCCGCGGTGGCTGCATTTCCCATCTACAGCTTCTTATCTCCCGCAAGCTCCCCGAAGGTGGTAAAGAGGCTCCTGTCTGGGTATACATGATGGGTCGCGCCCGTATCGACCCACCATCCTTTTGGAGTGTTGGTCACAGTATTGACCTCATCCATCATGGCGGTTTTGTCGGATATCATTGCCACCAAAGGCATCCCGTCTTCATCAACCATGTGCGTGCACTCACGCTTTGGTTTCTTGCATTGGTTAGCCTGATGCCCCGGCTCGTCACAGTTGTAACAAGTCCCTTGGAACGCTTGAGGCTTCTTTTTCACAACCCCTTTCTTTGGTCCAAGCTTGCTAGTGTCACACCCCGATATTTCCACGTATTACCGGTGGGCCCGGTGGGGGTATCGTGACGTAGTTTATATCATCATAGTCAAACAACACAATTTAAATGTATAGCGGAAACAAAAGATAAATATATTACAATCCGAATGAAAAGTAATATCAAAGTATTACAAACGGAATGTAAAGGATCCACAGGCGGATCAACTAAAAGATAATTGTTCAACAGACTTTAACATCTAAGCTTGCAAGACTCTTTATTGATGCTAGGAGTAGCCAGCCTATTCCGTCTAGTACCTGCACTTAGCCTTTTTGGAAAATACGTCAGTTTACACTGGTAAATACAATTAACTGACTCATTTTGAAAATGTTTTAGAAAATTGATTTGAATGCACATGGCACAAAACTTTTTATAACTTGGGATAATTATTTACATATAAACTTGTAAAAAAATTACATGTTCGTTATACGTTCAGTAGCCCGGATTGACATTGGGTTAAAGATTAATAGACACACCACATGATATAGTCCCGCGGCGAGTTATTCCCGAAACCGGCGGTTATACCTTATTATTTATATATGCACTGTCGGGTGTACGCCTACACCCCGTGCTTAGGTCGTGGCCATTTCTTAAAATGATGCCAAGGATATCCGGGACATGGTCATTAACCCTCCAAAGGCTTTAAGCAAACACAACAATTTAAACGGGTCATCTCAATAAAGTAACCTTCATACGATTAAAAATTCAATGCCCGACCAAACGGTATTTTATATACCGTACCCCCAAGCCCGTATAAGGGAAAATAAGTTAAAAGTATTTACCTGAGCAAATTTATACAATTTATCCCAGCCGTATACCACCAAGCAAGTACAGGAAGCTTTTACTGGGCTCCTAAATCTAGAACGAAGGTTTTAATACCCTATTAGATTCCTAGCGGGTCTTAATTAAGCCTATGCTTAGACCGGTTAGTTTTAAAGGAGGATATACGGTTCAGACGCAAGATTAAGCGATGACCGGATTAGAGTGTGGTTTAGACCCGACAAGTTTGTATACTTGTATAATATGGGTAAACTAACCACATTCTGGATTTTGAGATAAAAACGATAAGGTTTGACCCGTTTCGGCTAATTTATGCAAACTAGTTACATAAACCGCACCGAACGCGAATAATGCGTAACGGGTAACCAAATGAGTCATGAACATGTTTCCTAAGTTAACATGCCTTAAATATGTTGTGACATCAGTAAGATATCTTCTATTATGCCCAACATGGATTTAAATTCAAACTATGCCCCGTATGGGTATTTTGGTCATTTTAAAGCTTTAAAAGAGTTTAAGTATAAAACTGAGTTTCAGGTCTGATATAATTAGTAAAAACACTTATTTTTATAAGTCATAACAGTAGGGTATTGTATTTATGTGAAATTTATCTTTTATAACTAAACTATGCACCGTAGGGGCATTTTGGTAATTTCACATAGGCCTAAAAGGTCAAAACTGGAAATCTGAGTTTAAAACTTTTGCTTACTGTTAGAATATAAAAATTTACTAAAAATATCAGTAGGTATTAAGTCTTATATATTTAAAATAGTTTTTATACATACTATGCGCTTAAAACGCATAAAAAGGCGGTTTTAAGCGATTTCCGGGTTTTATAAGAAAAGATGATATTTTTATCATTCCAGAAGGCTTAAAATATTTTATTTATCATATAAGATCAGTAGAAAAAGGTTTGGTATCAAAATGATTTGTAAAACTCATTTTATAGGCCAAAAGGGCAAAACCGACAATTACCGAATCAAAGCTATAACCCTATGTTATGCTCAGCCTAAAAATAAATAAAAATATTTAAAAATCCCAAAATATTATTTTATATCAGTAGGTAAAAATTTTGGTATCAAAAATTGGGTTTTGATAGGATATACGCTAATTATGCCGTTTTATTAATAAAAAAGCTTTTCATTTACGCTAATGAGCATAACTCCTAATCTAGACCTCAAACTGATGTCAAATTTTAGGGACAAGTTTATAAATCAGTAATAAATATTATTGTCCTCTCACATTTTCAAAATTCTCGTTTTAGGGTCAAAAGGGCATAATAGTCAACATTTAGGCATATAACGGAAACATGCATATGAATCGGATAACTAATGAACCAAGTTGTATAATCACAGAGGGTTATACTAACATGTAACCTGGTCCTAATAAGGCTCTAAGACATTTCTAAATCATGCTACATTGGGTCAGAACTGAAAGTCAAAGCAAAAGTCTAATTATGCGACTTTCGGTTCCGAACCGAGCCTAAACTGAAAATTGTCGGGTTGAACATGTTTAGACATGTTCTTACATTAATTACCAAGTTATATTAGTGATAAAACAGGTTGAGTAGCTTTTACATTGTTAATTATGCATTTATTTGAAAATAAGCTTTCTGTTGACTTTTTGTAATTAACTTTGACCCGACAATTAACCTGGTTAGAGTGGGAATCAGAGAGTACCCTTTTAAGGGTTTATTACTCACATAATTACCAACTCATAGGTACTTTCAATTTGAAATTTGACTGGACGAATTGTGATTAAACACAAAGTCAAACTCTAATTATGACGGTTTGACTTTAGGCTAATAACTAAGTAAAACTGAACTAAGAAAGGTTAAGGACACTTACAATGGGTCCAATGAACTGAATGAAGGTTACTAAAAGCTCAGGGTCCTTCTTGAATCAGGGACAAAGCAAGTTTGGAGAAAAGATGTGAAGAAAGAACAAGTGAACCCACTCCTATATATAGGTTTCGGGACCTCATATGATCGTGACACTTGTCGGGAGGGGTAATAAGATCAAAACAGATGTCAAAAGGTTTTATATTTCTGTGGGCAAGCCCCTAGATTGAAGAAAGGTGGGTATGGAAGCCAGCTATAACAAAAACAGCAACAAACAGGCTGTCTGCAGCTGTTTTCTGCATCTGTGCAGGTCTCGCGGCCCGCGTAGGGGTCTGTGTGGCCTTACGCGGCCCGCCTAACAGTCCAGCCCAGCAATTAACTTCCAGAATGTGCAGTTTCAGTCCCTGAACTATGTTTAATGGCTTTTTTGACGCGTATAAGGCCCGTTAACCTCATTTCAAGGCTCCACCATGATTCCCACACATAGGGGACATGAAACATGCTCAATAACATGTCGGATGTCGGTTCGTTTGGCCGTACGGTCGCGTTGTTCGACTAATTACGACGAAACACGAACGGACACGAAAAACGATCCAAACTACGCAACGAATGGAATTTTATCATGCCGAACACTAAAATAAAATATTTTAGTGCTTACATAAATTTTTGGGTGTCCGAAGATATTCAGAATGTGAGATATGCGCGAAAATGCAAACTTGTGCACTTTTTGACACTTTTAGTCCCTGCATGACTTAAAAGTTTGTTTTTGCGCACGAAACACCTCTAATCCTATTTCTAAGCTAGGTAAGGGATAATTAGGGCATGTTTAACTTATGATCATATTCCGGAAGGTTCGATACCCTACGAATAGGTATACTTTTGCAGTTTGACGCAATTAGTCCTTTAATTGCGCAAAGTAGCGCGAAATGCCGTTTAATGATATCCAAGCCTTCCATGGCCCATATTGATCATTCCTAAGCATATACTTAAATATTACTATGCTCCCGTTCGCTTAAATGGTCACCGAAAGACGTAGATTCAAAAGTTGACGCTTTAGGTCCCTCTAATGCGCAAACTTGCGCATATCATCATTTAATAGCATTGAAGCCTCATCTAATCCATATTAGACATTCTTGAGAGTATTATTAAACATCACGATACTTCGGGTTCGCTAAAAGGTCATTCAGAGGTATAATTAAACATATTGGCACTTTTAGTCCCTCTACTTGCAAAGTTGCGCGTAACTTTACTTATAGGCATAAAAACTTTAGACGGCCAATGTTTGGCATTCCCGAGAGTATAATCAAATATCATGAAGCTCCCGGTTTGTTAAAAGGTCACTCAGAGGTAAGAATTAACATGTTTGGCGCTTTTAACCCTTCATTGCGCAAACTTTCAATTAATTACGCGAACGGCTATACTCGATCAACAAGTGGCTTATTTGTGAATATAAATATTGTGAGAGGTTATTTAGAAACTTATTTTAGGTATGCTAACACTTCCATCCCTTTCATAATCAAAGTTTTTGATTTTTCAAAAAAAATTAGTCCCTAAATTTCAATGTTTGACTTCATTAGGGTTTATTACACGTGTCAATACATCATTGGTCATGATTTTACGAGGTGTTACAGCTAGCCTTTGCTTTCTCTTTGTCCTTCTTCCCTTACCCTTGTTGCCCTTAGAGGATTGTCCATGTTCAACCATATTTGCGCTAGCAGATGTTTGCTCAAGGCTACCTTTTTGGGCAATTCTATTGTCATCTTCAATCCGAAGACGAACAATAAGATCCTCTATAGTCATCTCCTTTCGTTCGTGTTTAAGATAATTCTTAAATCCACCCAACTAGGAGGTAACTTTTCAATCACTGTTGCTGATGTGCTAAAAGTGGTTAATTAAAACTAACTAATTTTAATCTAAATTAGACATGCTAAGCTTTAAATTTATAAACTAAGACTCTCTAAAACCTAGGCCACACAACTGGCAAGTGTACCGGTCAATGCAGTATAGCCTAAGTAAGTCCGAGTATCGAACCCACGAGACTCTCTAATTACGTTTACTAACTTCTATATAGACTTAGACTGACACGGACTCTAACTGTTTTTATATTGTGTGTAACACCTCGGAAATTCACGTCCTATAATATGTTGACACGTGTCATAAAGTTTAAACGTGTGAAAGAAATATTATGGAAGGACTAAAGTTGACAAACGTGGAAAGTATGTAAATATACGTATTCTAAGTGTCAACTGTGAATAAATACATTGTATTTTAACCCTACAAGATGCTCATACCTTCAAACGAATAAATCATGGATCATACGAAGCTAAAAGTGAGTGATTTCAAACTACAGGGACCAAATGTGTCAACATGTTTAAATTATACCTCTGAATGACCTTTTGACAAACCCGAAGCTTTGTAAATATTAATTATGCTCACGAGAATGCACCATAAAAATTTCATAAAGTTTCGTTAATGTATGAGAAAGTTGTGATCAAATTCGTGTAAGAAGCGTTAAGGCGTAAACGTCGAAAGTTAGGACTTTTCGGGTGAAAATAAAGTTACCCGGGGACTTGGCAAAGTGGGTATATGTTTTAAGGCCTTACTAGATCAATTACAAGGAATTACCATGCATAAAACAAGTGCCTATTCGAGTTTTGAAGAGCCAAGGACTGAATCGCAAATGAAATCAAAATACTGATCTGCAGGGGGGGTCGCGTCGCGCGACGGGTCCCTCGCGTCACGCGAGGGGTGCCCAGCTCCGCAAAACGCTGCTGTTGTCTGCCATTGCGTATATGCGCGACCTTTACCCGTTTTTCCACTTCTCCTGGCCCCTAAAACACCCCCTAAGCCTCTAGGACACATGTAAATCGATTGTGGGCAGTCCTAGACTTTGTTGTCAAGCTCCTATGGTGAGTGAAACCACTATATAAGGCACTCCAAGTTCACAACTTTTCCTCACACCTTCTCCTGCATTTGTGGATGATTCTGGAGCTCAAGCTTGCTTCCTAGTGATCATATCTCGTGCATAGGACCTCAGTAAGTATTCTTCTTCTTCTCTAATTGAGTTTAGCTAGGTTAATTAGCTAAAAGTCAAACCGTCGTAATTACGGTTTGACTTCGAGATTAGTCAATAATGGCTCAATCATATCTCGAATTAAAAGTAGTTATAGGTTGGTATTTATGTGGGTAATAAAACCCCAAAAGGGTTTCCCCTGATCACCATCCTAACCAGGTCAAATGTCGGGTCAAACGATTAATTAAAAAGTCAACATAATGCTTAAAATGTCATTTATGCATAATTAGCTATCTAGAACATGTATAACCTGTTTGATCATTGTTGTAACTTAATAATTAGTGTGAGAACATGTCCAAACATGTTCAACCCGACTATTTCCTGTTTAGACCCGGTTCGGAACCGAAAGTCGCATAGTTTGACTTTCACTTTGACTTTCAGTTCTGACCCGTATAGGCATATTTTAGAAATGCCTCAGAGCTTTAATTGGACTAGGTTACATGTTAGAACAACCCTCTGTGATTATACACCTCAGTTCATTAGTTATCCAATTAATATACATGTTTCCGTTAATTACTCATATGTTGACCATTATGCCCTTATTACCTTAAAACATGAATTATGAAAATGTAAAAGTGTAGAAACCTTTGTTACTGATATATAGACTTGTATGCAAAGTTAGACATCAGTTTGACTTATAGATTAGGAGTTATGCTCATTATCGCAAAACTAATGCTTTATGTTAACATAATGGCGTAATTAGCATATAGCCTAGTCAAACATACTTTTTGGTATCAAATCTTTTACCCACTGATATGATATATTATTTTGGGATTTTTAAAGATTTTTAATTAATTTTAAGCTGAGCATAACTCGTAGTCGTAGGCTTAATCCGGTAATTGTCGGTTTTGCCCTTACGGGCCATAAAATGAGTTTTACACGTCTAAACGACTCCAAACCTTTTTCTACTGATTGATTATGATAAATAAATTATTTTAAGCCTTCTGGAAATATAAAAATATCAGATTTAAGTATCAAACCCGGTAATGGCCTTTAATCGCCTTAATTAGCGTTTTTAACGCATAGCATGTTTTAAAATCATATTTGACATACCCGGGTTGATACCTACTGATATAAGAGGCAAATTATAATATTTTAACAGTAAGCAAAGGTTGATAAACACAGACTTCAGTTTTGAGCTTTTCGGCTTATGTGAAATTACCGAAATACCCCTACGGGGCCTAGTTTGGTTAAAGATGATAAATTTCACATATATACTTTAGCCAACTGTTATAACTCATCAAATTGAGTATGTTTTCTATTTACATCAGACCTGTAACTCAGTTAAACATTTAAACTCTTTTACAAACCTTAAAATGACCAAACTACCCCTACGGGGCATAGTTTGTGTTTAAACTAGTTCGGGGCATAACGAAAGACATCCTACTGATGTTACAACATATTTGAAGCATATTAACTTAGGAAACCTGTATATGGCTCTTACGGATACCCGTTACGCATATTACGCGTTCGGCTCGGTTTATGTAACAAGTTTACATAAATTAGCCGAAACGGGTCAAACCTTATCGGTTTTATCTCAAAATCCAGAATGTGAATAGTAAACCCATATTAAACAAGTCTTCAGACTTGTCGGGTCTAAATCACATTCTATCCGGTCTTCGCTTAATCGTGCGTACGAACCGTATCTTCGAAACTAGTCGGTCTAAGCTTAAGCTTAATTAAAGAACCGCTAGGATTCTAATAGGTTATATTTAACCTTCGTTCCAGATTAGGAGAACCAGTAAAAGATACTTGCTATTCTGCTTATTGTGATTTATACTTGCATCAGGTAAATACTTTTAACTTATTTTCCCTATACGGGCTTGGGTTACGGTACATAGCGTACCGCTTGATCGGGCATCAAATCTCCACGCTTAGTGGGTAGTTGAATAATTTGATCGGCTCGTTTTAAACAGATTTGTTTACTTTATAGCCTTTGGGGGGGTTAATGACCATGTCCCGGATATCCTTGGCATCATCTTACGAGATGGCCACGACCTGAGCACGGGGTGTAGGCGTACTCCCGTGTATAACTCACTTAAAGTGGTGTGTCTATTGATCTTTAACCCGGATACGTTCCGGGCTACTGAACGCATAAGTAACATGTAATTCGTTCACAAGATTATAATATTAAATAATTCTCCCAAGTTAAATAAAATGATTTATGCAACGTGCATCCAAACCAATTTTCAATCATTTTCCAAAATGAGTCAGTTGAATGTATTTACCAGTGTAAACTGACGTATTTTCCCAAAAAGACTGAATGCAGGTACTAAACGAAATTTGGCTGGATTGTCTCCTAAGCATCAATAGAAGTCTCGCAAGCTTAGGATGCCAGAAGTCTGTTGAACCATAAATGTTATTTGTTTCGATCCGTTCTGTGGATAAACACCGGATATTGTGACTTTGATTACAATAAATAAATTCGGTTGTATATTGTTTTTAAATTGCTTCCGCTGTGCATTATTATATTGTGTTGTTTGACTATTATGTTGCCAACCACGTCACGATACTCCCCCACCGGGCCCACCGGTGACACGTGGAAATTCGGGGTGTGACCTTGTGGGGGGGGGGGGGGGTTACTAAATATCCTAAATTTGCGATTAAATTAATTACTAATTAAATTAAATAACTAAGACGCGACTTAGACGAAGATTGAGATCAGAGATGACGAATAACTACCTAGGTTGGAATCCCAATCGATATCGTATGGTTTCTATCGGATGCTAATGTGTTATGGAACCGGGATCTTTAAATGCTAAACCCTAAGAGAAACCGAACAGGACCTCGACCCTTTTCGGGAAAACACCTATGGAACTCTAAAAGGCTGTTAAGACTACCGGTTTATTAGACTCCCTCTACGGTTATCTAATTATCTAGAAAAGTGCCATAATATGATTAACTACCTCTCGCTTAGAAATCTAAGGCAACTAAGGCGATTGAATTAACTCGATAAGCAAATACTTAAAGGTAAACTAAGGAGATATTCTTTCGAATTACCTAATGCTAGCAATCTAACAATAAAGAAAGACCGACAATCTCTCACCTTTCGGATATTAACATAGATAGAATATTAAATCCTATTAAAAACCTTAATCACAGTTCCTACGGAAAATTGGCCTATTAACCGCAAACTAATCGCTAACACACAGTCCACGACCTAACTGACATTCATACATGGAAGACATCCACAAAAACGCAAGTGAAACATGTGATCAGATTTAAATAAGATTAAATACGTATACACATTAAATAAAAAATTCCAAAGTTCGTTACTTTTCAAGATAAACCCATAAAACACATTAACATACGATAAAAACACATAGTCAAATCAGTAGTTCATCACAACCTTCTAAAAAAAACAAGTCAAGAAACATAGTCTTAAAAACAAATAAACAAGGTCTAGAACAAAAATTCATTGATATCAAACAAGAAAAATAGAAAACTAAAGAAATCGAGTAGAAAAACCCGTTAATCCCTTACTCTTAAAGCTTCTTGCTCAACTCTAATGATTCAAGCCTTTATTCCTTGCCAAATAATACTCCAAAATTCGTCCCAACTTGCGTCAAATTCGTCTGATATCTCTCCTCTTCGTCCAAATATTAAGGTATATATTATATTGATTCCTTGTCATCCTTGCAGCCGATCTCCTTGATGTATTCGTCCCTTAGTGGGCCTGCCAAGCCCAATCTATTTCGCCCCTTTGGCGGCCCACTCTATTTTCTTTTGATTCGTCCCCTTTTGCTGTCCCTCTATTTTCCAAATTCGTCGTAAATGGGGGCTCCCGATATTAATGGCTGCTCTATATAGATGTATATATCCTACAACAGCAATCACCCTTCAAATAATAATTAAAATCCTTCAGCCGTCTTTTGTCCTATCTCTTTTGCCGATTAATGTCAAAAGAATATTAATATAATATTCTTAAAGTATCCTCCAATCTAATAGTATCCCCTAATAGAATATTATGGCAAACCTCCTTTTTTTTTCAATAGCCGCCTTTAAATAATATGGCAGCTTATTTCGTCTAATGTGTATCTTATCAGTCAAGCTTTATGCGCCCCAACAGGCAAACACCAATAAATTAGATGAACTCAAATTATAAAATCATATATTGATGTGGCCTAGCCCTTTCTCTCGATCCAAATATATATATTTTTTTTGGCAGCCCTCTAACTTAAAAATAGAGATAGTAGCCTTGGCTCACTCACTGAAAATAGCGGCAATTTTACTTCGGTCATTGGCGGTCTACTCTACTCAACTGGCTAGTTATTTACTTATTACTCGTTTTTGCTCCATTTGCACCAGAATCTGCCAAAAACACAAAATAATATAATGTAATACTAAAAACTAAATAAAAACAAATAAAAACTATACAATAATTATACACTTTACACGGGTTAAATATGTATATTTTACCATACATCAGCTGCCACTTGAAATATCTCGCTAAGTGTCATGTCTTCCACAAAGATGTCATGTCATGTAGTATAATTTGCAATTCTTGAACTTGATTCATAACAGTTTTAGAATCAACTATTTTGTATTCCAAGAAATGGGCTACCACAATTTTTTTTGTGCAAGCATCCTTCGTTTTGTACTTTTTGTCCAAGGCATCCCATAAATCTTTGGAAGTCTTGACATTGTAGTACACATTATACAATGCATCCGACAGACCGTTTAACACATAGCCTCGACATATGAAATCCAAATGCTTCCAAGCATCTACCTTGTATCTTTGGACGATCTCAATATCATATATCTTACCATCATTGCATGCACTTGCGTTAACATGTCGTAGTGAGTGATCATATCATATTTTGATTATAAAATCAAAGATTGAAAACGAATAAAAATAACAAGAAAAATATATATACTTAGTTACAAAATGAATGGAGCATGTATCCACGAAACTAAAGAATGCCTCTTTGTATCAAGAAAAACTTATTATCGAGTTCATATAGGGAATTCAAAAATTTGGTGGGTTGAGGAAACAAAATTGAATGTGAATCACATGCAAGCGGTGAAGAGTGCGTCAGGGATTTAGGAAGAAAGTGCCTTAATTTAGAATATATTTTTCTTTGTCCTAATTTTTGTATGAATATGTTATATGACTATGGTATATTAAAAACTAAATAATATAAAATATAACGTGACTATGCAAACAATTATTACAAATATTCATGCTTCTATAAAAATAACAAAGTCCAAAATGATTCAATTTTCGGGCTTTCGAATCACATCTTGTTATTAGGAGCACTGATTTCGATTTTGAGTCTTGTTATGCTCATTTAGGTTGTGTATTATGTAGGAGAACATATGGGGTGATGATGTGGTATTGGGGGATGAAGAGGAACATCATAGCGCCCCCTCATCATGCAAGTTTGTATGGTGAGATCGTCACCATCCCACATTCTAGTGCAGTGGCGGAGCTTGATCAAAAGTTCTGAGGGGGCGGAAAGTCATAGGACCAAATTTATATATTGTATAAATATTTAGGCAAAATAATTTGGGGGACAATCCTATATAATTTTAAAATTTTCGGACGAAAATAGGATTTTTTACACTTCTAACGAAACATTCGGGGGGGGGGGGGGGGGGTGCACCCCCACTTTACACTAAGCTACGCCGTTGTTTTAGTGCTCATGCTCTTTCGTTATTTAATTTATTAAAAGAATATAGAAAAAGATTGGAAGGTGAGTGATGGGTATAACATAGGATGAGTGATAGAGGAAATGGTGATTTGGCATTGAAGTGACAGTAAGCGATGAAAAGACGGGAATATATAATCATAAAAAATACATATAATATATATAATAAAACTACACTCAAATAATATTAAATATAATATATAAAATAACAAAATAAAATACTTGGTTGTTCGAACTTCTCAAAAAGATAAATTTTTATTTGTATACATACAATGCTTGCTTCCAGACTAGGAATAAAGCCATCTTTAATAAGTCAAAACCTTCGGTTAGCGGCATTGTTAGAGAAGTAAAAGCGTTGGGTTTCCATTGGATTAAACATCGGGCTAAGGATCTGGCATTATTGAGGCGAGTTGGAGTCGTTTCGATTTCTTGTAATTTTTGGTCTTTTTCTCTTTGTTTCATTTTGTGATTTTGTTCCCTTGAGCTTCTTACTTGTGGGTTTGATTTAATGAATTATTGCCTTTAAAAAAGAAAAAAAGTTGCTTTAACTTGTTTTCTTTATCATAACGGATAAAAAATTGGCTTACACAAAGAACTTGCATGCAAAATTAATTATTTTGATCATGTATGTATGTGGCGTCAAAGGTCTATAATAGTTTTGTTAACATATTAGTGGTAATTTTGAGCCCACAAAGGGGGCGTCCCGGTCATAGTAAAGTGCCGACAAAAATTTGATAATTTTGAAAATTTGTTATAGAATATAAATATCTTAGTTTAAATTAATATACTCTCTTTTTATTGTTGATGTCTAGTAAGTATTTATATATTTATGTTGGAGTATTATATACTTCTAGCTTCTAAGTGCGTGTGTCTATATATAATATGTATGTATGTATACACACATCTTAATTAGATAGAAGCAAAAGAACAATGATAATAAAAAGGATAAAAAGACAAAAAGGATAAATAAAAAAAAGAATTATCAACTTAAAAAACTGATCTTTAAAGAATACATGATTGATAATGGGACGGTTAGTCAAGAAAAAGTTGGTGTATATATATTTGTATCGCCCCATGATCAAATTATGTGTACAAGTTTTTTAATTGTTAAGACCAGTGGCGGCTTTGATAGTGTACGGGGAGGATCTTTGCACAAGTCCCGTGATTTCAAGGAGCACGCGATTTTAAAAAGAATCTGATATATATATTATTTTTTTAAATAGTAAACACATACCAATTCAATATGAGCTCATTTAAAAATCATTTTTTATTGTTTAGAATTTAGCCCATTTGGTATTAGGTTTAAGAGCCCAATACTAATTTGATTTTTATTAAATAATAATAAAACATTAAGGAAGGGTACATTTTTTCAAGCTCGAAAAGGGTACGTGAATTTTCTGAGACGCCTCTGGTTAAGACTAAAGTGCGAGAATTCTTTTGTGTTCAGAATTCATTTGCTTTCCGTATTCCAAACGGTATTCAAAGAATTTGTCAAATATTCTGGACGGTCACGGTATTAAAAGAATTTGTCAAATTACTCCACTTGGTCAGAGAATGCTAGATGTGAATGGTGTGTTGATATTAATAAATCTTAACATGACTAACATATTTTTTTATATATTAGACATTAACCTTCTACGCACAAGAAATTCTGTATAGTAATCCATATATCTAAATTATAAATAGTTTGGCGGGTTTGCAAAAAGGTTGACAATTAAACAAATAAAATACTCTTTTTTTTTTTTTTTTTCTAATTTTAAGTAGGCCGGCTAACATGCCAACATTATTTAGTACGGAACAACCCAATATGTGACTACTTTTCTATCTGTGACTAAAATGATCATGATTGAAAATACAATAATAGTTATACAATTAGGGTGGCTAAAACTGGCTATATATCATGACTTTTTTTTTTTTTAGAAATAGGCTTGTTTGGGTAAAAAAAAAAGAATTGCTTAGGTGCCTTTCTTGATGGAATGAAAGAAGTGTCGACCTATCAATCCTGGTCATGAAGTGGAAAAGAAAGATGTGGCATGGAAATGCCGAAAGAGGTGCCCTGAAAGTGGAAAGATTTGATTTCAAGACTTATCTTTGCTTTAGGAATTCTCTTTCTATTTATCAGGGGAGTTAAGTTGGGTTAACTCAAAGTTTACAACCATCACTAGCGATCTACTGATTTAGTGGTGGCCACGGGTATTTAAGTTCCACCTATGGTGGGCTGGTGTGAGTTTTCTCCTTCAGGTCTCAAGTTCGAGTCTAGGTGATATGGTTTCTCATTGAGGGGTTTAAATTGGGGATCTATTATGCGAGGGGGCTCGCTAGCGCGGACCTGGTTAAGACAACTTATGCTAGACCTCCCGACATTCGCGAATAATTCACACCTTTCAAAAAAAAAAAAAAAACCTCAAAGTACACAACCATTCACTTTGGGTTTTTTCAAATTATACAATGGGTTAGAATGGGTGGCCTTTTCTAAACGTCGCTGACTTAAAATGAGACCAAATATGAGCCAACACGACCCACTGTACTATTGACACCAACCGATCACCACCACCTCTGTTTCCGTCATCGCTTGCACCGGCACCACCACTTCCACCTCCCCAACGTTGTCGTTGACACCACCACCGCGGGCCCGTGTATAAATTATGAATTGTATTATCATGGTTTAGTAACTCTTTTCTACTGTATTGACATTCAAGTTTTATTATTTTGTGTTTGATCCATAGTATGAGAGCTTCTTCTGAAGTACATAATATACAATGCATTATGCATATACCTTTTATTTACGTTTAGAACAAATTTTTGAATGTGTGTTTAGTCTAATTATGGAGTTATTTATACAATTGCTATGAAGCATGTCTAATGTTAGAATAAATTAGCTATTAAAAGGTTTGCGTAGTCGTTAATAAAAAAAAAATTAATATAAAACCTCAAAATCATCATTCTTAATAAAATTTCACTCAATTGAATAAATTCGTTCGAGTTCGACATTTTTTTACGTGTAACTCGATTCGTAAGTTAGAATGTAATTTAAGTTTTTTAACACGACAAAATAGAATAACGTAAAGTAAAGTAATTATTTATTACAAAAAAGTTGGCTCGTACGTGTTAGATTTAGCTAGGGTTGTAAACGAACCAAACGTTCAGCGAATAGTTTGTGAATTTTTCGGCGAGAATTTCGTTTACATTCGTACGTTTGATTAATGAACGAACATGAACAAGAAATTATGTTCGTTTAGTTAAATGAACGAACACGGGCAAATGTCTCGTTCTTTCAATTGTGTTCGTGAACGTTCGGTAATGTGTTCGTGAATATTCGTTCATGTTTGTTTGTTTGTTTGTGTTGTTCGTTAAAGATTTTTTAGCATTTAGTTATTTTATCTAAACTTTTTATATTCTTTAATTCTTATTTATCTCCTTACCCAAACAAATAAAATAGGAAACTTTGTCTCCACTTTATTTATGCAGCGTTCCACTTTCTTTCTCATTATTCACATTGAAAAACACAATCGACCTTCGTTCAACGATTAGGGCTTCAAGGTCTAGCGACGCTCCCTCTCACCATCCACCTCTAGCCACCATTGCCTTCGCCAATTTTAGTTGTGTTTGTTTCTGTTCACGAACCGTTGATGAACATGTTCCTTTCCTTAAGAAACGAACACGAACAGAAATCTCGTTAAGTAAGTGTTCATGAACCGTTTGTAAACACGCAATATCCTTAACGAACGGACACGAACAAGGCTTCGTTCGTGTTCGTTAGGTTCGTTGTTTTACATTTAGCCTTATGCTTTTTGATGTTACTTGTCATCGTCAAAAAAAAGAAATACCGTAAAACTAATATAAATGAAAGACAAAAAAAAACAAAAACAAATAATATGAAAAATAAGAATTTAACACAACCATTAACGCGTTTAATCATGTTTATTGAATTAGGCTAAAAAATCTTACTTAAACCGGTTGCTTGTTGATGTGTCGTAAAATACACGCATTTATCTTATGTAAATTGTATAGTTTTTGATAGTTTTAGAGTGGTTTTTATTAGTTTTCGCTTTTATTTTATAGGATTGTGTAATTGTGGGTCCCAATATATGAAAGAAGAATTTTTTTTTTTTCAAGTAATTTTTTTTTTAAATTATAGTAAAATTTCATTCCAATCATCAGGGCAAATTACATAAGGATAGCAGGTAGACGAGCAACAAACTGCGCCGTCATCCCTTTTTGAATAGAAAACCCTAATCTACTAAAAACAAAGCCCCGCCCCTGAGGGGTTGAAAAGTTGCTATGGACCACACGCTGAACTCTAGACAAGAACCGAACTGCCTCCGGCGCCAAGGAGCCAAACGTGTCAAACGCCAGGGGGACAAAGGCATGTTGATTATCCTCACAAGCTTTCGCGTGCTTTTCCACCTTCTTTGACTCTGCTTTCAGTACCGCTTGCCCCGCCACAAACCTACTTTCCCGGAACCCGGCTAGTGGGGATACACCTGTGAGATCGACACAAGCATGTTTCCCGCCCTCCCAACCAAAAACTAGCACGTCAGCTGGGCGCAGGGTGGATCTCCCCTCCGACGGGTCTGTAAGAAAATTAACCGGTGCCTCTTTCTTCGCCGAGATCCCTGCTCGTCTGAGAATATCCATTAACGCGTCTCGCACAAAGTCATGGCGATACTTAAACCCCGGCAACTCTCTACAGTGTAACGCATGCTCCCCGTATTTATCCAGGCATGCTTTACGACAGACTGGGCAAGTTTCATCATTCGGGAACATGGGGATCATCAAACGGTACTTAAGGATTGACCGGTACTCCACCGCTGACATACGTTGACCCAAACCTTCAATAGGAATAACAGTTAAGAAATCCTGAGCGTGAGGCCTCTGTAGGCATTCAATGACGGCTTTCTGGCGGGGTGACAAATGGAAATCTTCTCCCAAGCTTTGTGCGATTCGACAACAAAGGGCATTCGCCAAAGTTTTCTGTGGCTTTTTGGGGGCGGTGTCCTTGTTAGAGAAACCGCCGAGATCAAAGTCAGGTAGAGATTCATGCAAGCGTTCCAAGGCGCTGGCATAATCCGGATCAGTGTTAGCAACCCCACTGTTACGTAAGATGTGGTCCTGCAACTCCCAAGATTGAGACCTGGAAGCCACAAAGGCATAGGCAGCCACATCCCGGGCCGAGAGAAGGCCCAACCCACCAAGCCTCATTGGCAAGGTCACGATTCGCCACTGTAGATCACCAAAAAAAGGACCCCCACATACGACAATGTCTTCTATTGCCTCCCGAAGACCTTTATCAAAACAAGAAACAACATCATCCACAAAGGGGGGCTGGCAAGTTCGCAAACCAAATAGTAACTTTGCAACCCCCATACAAGATCTAAGCAAGAGGAGTTCGCTTTGAGGATCCCGCAACAAGGGAAGATGTCCCATAATGTCAACAGCACGCGTTGCCCTCTTAGCCGCTAGACCACTAATAAAAACGAGCTAAAATGATTAATATATGAGCATTGTATTTTTATTTTTGTTTCTAGTTGTTGTTGAGAATAAAGAAAAAATAGAATAGTTGAGTGTTCTAAATAAATTGTAGCCTATTTTGGTTTGTATGAATTATTTACTCAACAATTTATTCTTGTAAAGGAAAATAGAGGAAGACATAAACCACAAGAAAAGGTATAACCGACTTGCAGAAGGAAATCTTAAAAAGAGGTTGCATTAATTAAATATGAGGAGATGGCACATTATGTATTTGATCGGGGAACAAAGTTTTTTTTAATAAAAAATACGTTCAAGGGCTGTTGAAGATTTGTTGAATCTAGCCCAATATCACCTTTTAGTCTATCTATAACAACTCTCGAAAAACGCCCTATTAGACCCCGAATACACATAAACGGGCCCGATTAACCTTAATTTCATTAAAAATCAAATAAAATATAAAACATGGGTCAGGGTTATCCCTGTGGTTCGCGGGGCGCGACCGAGAGTTACCTGGCGGACACTCAACGTGCCGCGTGGCACGACACACGGCAAGTCTACACTCGTGACTAACCCGACCTAAGCCCTAGCTAGGGTCTCTCGCGGGGCGCGAAGCACAGACCCCAGTGTGTCCCGGGGCACGAGGGAACCCGGGATCAGCCTATAAAAGGAGGCCTCCAGCCTCAGTTCAATTCGTTCATCAAATTCTTTCTCTCTCAACTTCTAATAGGCGAAAATTATTAGGAATTATACCCCTAAACACGACGCTCTGCCTCGTTGTAAGTATTTGACCCCCGATCACTAATTCGTTACCCTACCCAATTGATCTAGGGCTCCGTAACGCATGTCGAGGCTCTGCCTGACTAAGTTCGTTGGAGTTCTGTCTCGTGTTGTATGGCTAATGTGATTTGGGTTATCTTACTAACACGTGTGCATTGTTTATTTTAATAGAAAATAATCAGGAAAAAAGCAACAGGAAACTCTAGAATTACCTAAGTCTACAAAGTGAGTCATTCTCTTTTTTGTAACATTCCCAAAATTTTTATATAAAACCTATATTATTAAACGGGTAGACTACGGGTAAGTTGACTGTTAGAAATATGAAGTACCTAGACGGGCATAGTGACCGTCTAATAATTTAATAATAAAAATACATTATAATTGAACCTACTCCGTTTTTAATGAAACTTGGTTCAAAATGTAGACAAAAATATTCGCGTTCTAATGACATATTCATTGTTTTATAAAACGTCATATTTTAGAAGTTATACGCGACAAATAAAGTGAAGCAGTTGAATTAATTATAATATATAGGGTGGGAGTTGGCTACAAAGTCCATTTTTCCTACAAAGTGTACAAAGTCATAAAACACCATAATGTCAACCATAAAACACACTCAAAATCCACAAATAACCTAGTGGAGGTTACTAAAACACCATATTTGAGGGGTTTGTGTTGTGTTTTGAATGATAAGGCTTTGATTATCAAATGACTAATATTAATGTGTTTTATGTTTATTATCATATTGTGTTTTATATTCATAGTTGTACGATGGTGTGTTTGAAGTTTTTAAGGAATGCTAGGGTTTGGATATTGTGGTTTAGTGATCTTCACTATGTTATTTGTGGGTTTTGAGTGTGTTTTATGGCTTAAATTGTGGTGCTTTAAGACTTTGTACACTTTGTAGGAAAAATGGACTTTGTAGCGGAACCCCACCCTATATATAGGGTGAGGTTCGGCTACAAAGTCCATTTTTCCTACAAAGTGTACAAAGTCATAAAACACTACATTTTCAGCCATAAAACACACTCAAAACCCACAAATAACATAGCGAAAATCACTAAAACACAATATCCAAACCCTAGCTCTCCTTAAATACTTCAAACACACCATCATACAACTATGAATATAAAACACAACATGATAATCAACGTAAAACAAACTAATGTTAGTCATTCGATAATCAAAGCCTTATTATCCAAAACACAACACAAAACCCACAAATATGGTGTTTTAGTAATCTCCACTATGTTATTTGTGGGTTTTGAGTATGTTTTATTCTTGATATTATGGAGTTTTATGACTTTTTACACTTTGTAGGAAAAATGGACTTTGTAGCCAACTCCCACCCAATATATAAAGGGTGGGTTCCGCTACAAAGTCCGTTTTTCCTACAAAGTGTACAAAGTCATAAAATACCACAATTTCAGCCAAAAAAACACACTCAAAATGTAACACCCCAAAATCCGAATGTTTATATTCGTTAAATGTTATGATGTGGTGCATCAAGAAATGAATGACTGGGTTATTTACCCTAGTTAACAAAAGGGTAAAAATAATAAAAAGAAAGAAAGTTGTGCCCATTTATAATTAATGGCAACTTGAGGGGTTAAAGTGGGTTAAGTTGAAAGTTGATTTAACAAATAAAGATTTACACACACAAACACACACACGATCGTGTGTTCTAGAGAGAGCAGGAGCTCTCATGAAGTCAAAACCCTAACTCCCTCTAATCCAACAAATTGGAAGGGTAAATGAAGCTCAAATTCAGAACCGAACACGAAATTGTGATCACCTACACTAGGGGATCATAAGGTATGTCTTAGATTCTAGATTGATGATTACCCACGAAGTGGGTTATGTTGTAAATCACGAATTTGTATGAAATTGAGCATGAGTATGTGTTAGATTCATCATTTGGAACATGGATTATGCATGAAATAGGTTAATTTGATGTTTAAGGGTGAAACCCATTTGTTATGGTGAAGATGATGACATGGGTAAATCATCTATGTCTAAGTTCTTGCTTAATATTGATGTATTTTGAGTTGTATGATGTATTCTTGTTAGAAGAATTGAAAGAAATGAGATACTAGTATGTTTGATGTTATGCATGTATGAATCATGTTGATTAGGAGGAAGAAATTGATGAATTGTGTATGAGATTAGAATGATATGCATGAACTAGTTGTACACTATGCTTACAAGGTAGTACATATATCAAAAGTATGATGAATTATGAAGAACTTAAGATTAGATCACTTGTAAGTGATTAACAAGTAGTTATGAAGTGGGTTTTAGATGATGTAATGTAATTTGATGATTACATGTTTGATGTTTAATTTAAATACCCCATGTTGGATTGTAGAAGCATTTGATGAACTATGTATGAGTTTAGAAGATTATGTATGAATTAGTTGTACGTTATGCTTAAAAAGTGGCACGCACACCAAGTGAATGATAAAATGTATATAATGTCGTCCGTATAGTCGATTATGATGTTACGGGTATATGTTGATAAGTCGATAGTTATGTATGGTTAATAGTTGACTTTTGAAAGTCAACTAAGTATAAGAAACATGAGTTGACTCGTTGTCGTAAATGTAGGTTGATGAGAAGTCGTATGGTACATGTAATAGCAAGCCGTGTTAAATGTAATGACATGATGAGTTACATGAGTTAAACGTATACGGACATGATCATATGAGTTATGTTTGTTAGAAATGATTAATGAAAGTTAAGTGTGAATTATGGGATTGATACGATTGTTATCATGTACAAATGAGTATGCTAATGATAGCGTGATTTCGATGACACGGAAGTATAGGAATCATGTCGAGACGGAATCCGGCACGGAAGGCTAACGGGTCAAGAAGTGGCGAGGAAATGAATATGAACACGGATGCATGAGGTAAGTGATTCCGTAATCACTTTCTAGTTGTTATGTAAAGTTATTTGCAACTTAATTTAATATGATATTGAGGTTAATAGGAATGAATTGTACGATGTCAATGAAGTATTAAACGGATCTTAGTTTTGATCCGAGGGAGAAATGTGTGATTAAGAATGTAAGCTAAGTAGTAGGATGGGTTAATTAGGTAAGGATTTCCTTGTTGTTAAGGATAATGAGAAGTTGACCAAAATGCCCTTGATGGGTATTTTGGGCAAATGATCTTGCATTATAGTTTAAGAACAAGTTAATTGTTGAGTATAATGTTTTGGACAAGCATGGAAACGAAGAATATGGTTTTGTTATGTCATAGACCATTTAATGCACAAATACCCATAACGGGTCAAAAATGAGCTTTTAAGCGAAAATGGGTTAAGAGGATGCTAGGCATCCGAGAATTTAATCTTTTATGATAGGCGTTAATGAAATTATTAAGTTCATATGAGTTTGAGGTCAAATAAACAGATTATGTTGATAAATGCACGCACGGGTCAAATAATTAGAATATGATAATAAGCCGAATGCATGTAAGTTAAGAATTTCCTTAATCCGGAGGTGGGATTATAGGTTTATATAATAGAATGTGAATTTACAAGCATGTAGGAAGAAACGGGAGGTTAAACGGGTAAACGGTTCGAAAGTTACGCGCGTTTTAGTGCGTACGGACGACGAAATGGATCTGCAGGAAAATGTGTTTTAGAGAGGGCGTCGCCGACGGGCTCCCACCCCGTCGCCGACGGGCACTGGTTTGGTCATTTTCCTCCGACGGGTTAACACACTGGTTACGGGTTAATGGCCCCGACGGGCATATCTACAACCCGTCGCCGACGGCCTGGAGCCCGTCGGCGACGGGCACCTGTTTGTAAGCTTTTATTTTTCGCATCTGGTGCTTCCGGTTGACCCGTAACGTGTCCTGGTGCTCCGGTTTTCGACCCGATGACTCGTAAAGTTTCTTATGAGTATATAGGGATGCACGTTTGTAGACCAAGCAAGTATGTATGTTGTATGTATCGGTATACGTACATAGAACTTTTGTAAGCACGTATGAAGGCATGTAGGAGTGTATGCACGTATGTAAAGTTGTAGGAAAGTTATGTTTGTACGTAGATGTGTATGTATGTATGAATAAGCGTATATACGAGTGTATGCATGTATGTGATGATGTAGGAAAGGTATGTATGTATGTAGTTGCGTATGTAAGTACATGTAAAGTTGTAGGAAAGTTATGTTTGTACGTAGATGTGTATGTATGTATGTATAAGCGTATATACGAGTGTATGCATGTATGTGATGATGTAAGAGAGTATGCATGTATGTGATGATGTAGAAAGGGTATGTATGAATATGGAAGTGTATGTATGTACGTATAAAGATGTGTATGAGTGTATGCATGAATGTAAAGATGTAAGCTTAATGTACGTACGTATGTAAGCATGATTTAGACCCGTTGAGGGTTAATGTTAATAATGGTGTACGTTGAGAATGAAAAGTATGCAGGTACATTATTGAAGCCTCATCAGGAAATGGATACGCAGATGAGATGCTTAAAGCTTGTTAAAGAACGAAATGGGAAGTGTACATGAATGAGCTGGTTTATATAACGTGTGCTAATGTTTCTAATGTATGTGGTGAACGCAGGTTGTGTGGATAACGGGCGATTATAACAAGGATTAGAGATCGAAGATCGAGTCACGAGATAGATTGTACGGGGACGTTGAATGTAAAGTGTAACAATCATAAGCTATGTTTCTAATTGGTAAATAAGAGGATGACGGATTATGAATAAGAGCTATGTTAAAGTTAAAGTTTAAATAAGTTGAGGTATTTATAAAGAAACAAATTTTATGGTTCGTATTTTTCCGCTGCGACTTTTGTCATGTACGATTTAGGGTGTAACAAGTTGGTATCAGAGCCCTGGTTTGAGAGAATCAAGTACAAGAAAGTAAGTACTTGAACTCAAACTTGTGTGCTCTTATGATAAGGAACCCGTACAATCCAAGACTCGGTCAAGATCCAAAGGTAAAAGAGAACGTAAGTATGTACTTATGTATACGCATAAAGAAACTGACGGTTTTGTATATGCAAGGTAAGTATAAGCGTTTGAAGAGGATGATCCGCGAGTGCGGTCAGGTACCGACACCAAGGCATGAAATAAGATAAAATTGAACCCAGGTACGTAAATTCAATATGTCGGTATATGAAATGGTAAAATGCATTAAGGGAAGAAAAATGCTAAATGAAGGACCATGATGGTATAGTAAACATGTTTTGAAAAATGATACACGTGCCGAAACCTAATTCTTCGGACATAAGGTGACAATTACACGAAGACACGAAACTAGTATGTGGATTGTGTACCTGGCCAGTACACGTGAAGCATATGACGTTCGTGGGACCGTGATAATTAATACAGGTATGTCCGTTAGAATTAAGTAGTAGGTGGACGTGAGGGTGAAAAGAAATGTAAGACTCTCAAGAATGAGAGTATGATATGCTATGCTAGAATCCGCGAGACGGATTCGAAACATGATATGCTACGCTAGAATCCGCGAGACGGAGTCGAAAAATGATATGCTATGCTAGAATCCGCGAGACGGATTCGAAACATGATATGCTACGCTAGAATCCGCGAGACGGATTCGAAATATGATATGCTATGCTAGAATCCGCGAGACGGATTCGAAATATGATATGCTATGCTAGAATCCGCGAGACGGATTCGAAACATGATATGCTATGCTAGAATCCGCGAGACGGATTCGAAATATGAAATGCTATGCTAGAATCCGCGAGACGGATTCGAAACATGAAATGCTATGCTAGAATCCACGAGACAGATTCGAAACATGAAAGAAGTTAAGGTATAAATGAAATGTCTGAAACCGTTAGATGGATTCAAAACATAGAAGGTACGAAAGGTATGAATAATGTGTTCGAATCCGCGAAACGGATTTGAGATATAAAAGACGGAACTAGTCTACATAAGAAGAAGTCAATAGCTTGACCATGTATGCGTCAAACAAGTCATAAAAGTAATGTAAAGCAAAAGAACAAAAGAATGATAGGAATGAAAATATCCGAATGTGCAAGTAACGTGAGGATATGTATGGTACAAAAGATTATAGAAACGTAGAATGATGTTAGCTACGGAGTTAAGCACGTAGGTGTGACTATGAAATGGTAGTTTTGTTGTGATAACAAAACAAGGGTTAAATGTTATGCAATGCGTCTATAGAATGAAATCTTAAAGGATGAGGTGAAGGTATTTAATCTGTTATAAAATGATCATATGAGTGTAAGCATTATTATAAGTTTGAATAAGAATGTATATTAACCTGTTTTAACAGGTCAAAGGAAATGAGAATGTTATATGAAAGTATGCCATGGAAAGTACAGCCTGGTTAAGAAGAAAAAGCCAATTGCATGAATAATTATGAAATGAGTTAGGATGATTACCTATGTATGTGATGAGAGTGTTAAGTCAAACATAAATGTGTGTGTGTGTAACAGGAAATGAGAAAGGTTTCGGGGACGAAACCTTATTTAAGGGGGGTAGACTTGTAACACCCCAAAATCCGAATGTTTATATTCGTTAAATGTTATGATGTGGTGCATCAAGAAATGAATGACTGGGTTATTTACCCAAGTTAACAAAAGGGTAAAAATAATAAAAAGAAAGAAAGTTGTGCCCATTTATAATTAATGGAAACTTGAGGGGTTAAAGTGGGTTAAGTTGAAAGTTGATTTAACAAATAAAGATTTACACACACAAACACACACACGATCGTGTGTTCTAGAGAGAGCAGGAGCTCTCATGAAGTCAAAACCCTAACTCCCTCTAATCCAACAAATTGGAAGGGTAAATGAAGCTCAAATTCAGAACCGAACACGAAATTGTGATCACCTACACTAGGGGATCATAAGGTATGTCTTAGATTCTAGATTGATGATTACCCACGAAGTGGGTTATGTTGTAAATCACGAATTTGTATGAAATTGAGCATGAGTATGTGTTAGATTCATCATTTGGAACATGGATTATGCATGAAATAGGTTAATTTGATGTTTAAGGGTGAAACCCATTTGTTATGGTGAAGATGATGACATGGGTAAATCATCTATGTCTAAGTTCTTGCTTAATATTGATGTATTTTGAGTTGTATGATGTATTCTTGTTAGAAGAATTGAAAGAAATGAGATACTAGTATGTTTGATGTTATGCATGTATGAATCATGTTGATTAGGAGGAAGAAATTGATGAATTGTGTATGAGATTAGAATGATATGCATGAACTAGTTGTACACTATGCTTACAAGGTAGTACATATATCAAAAGTATGATGAATTATGAAGAACTTAAGATTAGATCACTTGTAAGTGATTAACAAGTAGTTATGAAGTGGGTTTTAGATGATGTAATGTAATTTGATGATTACATGTTTGATGTTTAATTTAAATACCCCATGTTGGATTGTAGAAGCATTTGATGAACTATGTATGAGTTTAGAAGATTATGTATGAATTAGTTGTACGTTATGCTTAAAAAGTGGCACGCACACCAAGTGAATGATAAAATGTATATAATGTCGTCCGTATAGTCGATTATGATGTTACGGGTATATGTTGATAAGTCGATAGTTATGTATGGTTAATAGTTGACTTTTGAAAGTCAACTAAGTATAAGAAACATGAGTTGACTCGTTGTCGTAAATGTAGGTTGATGAGAAGTCGTATGGTACATGTAATAGCAAGCCGTGTTAAATGTAATGACATGATGAGTTACATGAGTTAAACGTATACGGACATGATCATATGAGTTATGTTTGTTAGAAATGATTAATGAAAGTTAAGTGTGAATTATGGGATTGATACGATTGTTATCATGTACAAATGAGTATGCTAATGATAGCGTGATTTCGATGACATGGAAGTATAGGAATCATGTCGAGACGGAATCCGGCACGGAAGGCTAACGGGTCAAGAAGTGGCGAGGAAATGAATATGAACACGGATGCATGAGGTAAGTGATTCCGTAATCACTTTCTAGTTGTTATGTAAAGTTATTTGCAACTTAATTTAATATGATATTGAGGTTAATAGGAATGAATTGTACGATGTCAATGAAGTATTAAACGGATCTTAGTTTTGATCCGAGGGAGAAATGTGTGATTAAGAATGTAAGCTAAGTAGTAGGATGGGTTAATTAGGTAAGGATTTCCTTGTTGTTAAGGATAATGAGAAGTTGACCAAAATGCCCTTGATGGGTATTTTAGGCAAATGATCTTGCATTATAGTTTAAGAACAAGTTAATTGTTGAGTATAATGTTTTGGACAAGCATGGAAACGAAGAATATGGTTTTGTTATGTCATAGACCATTTAATGCACAAATACCCATAACGGGTCAAAAATGAGCTTTTAAGCGAAAATGGGTTAAGAGGATGCTAGGCATCCGAGAATTTAATCTTTTATGATAGGCGTTAATGAAATTATTAAGTTCATATGAGTTTGAGGTCAAATAAACAGATTATGTTGATAAATGCACGTACAGGTCAAATAATTAGAATATGATAATAAGCCGAATGCATGTAAGTTAAGAATTTCCTTAATCCGGAGGTGGGATTATAGGTTTATATGATAGAATGTGAATTTACAAGCATGTAGGAAGAAACGGGAGGTTAAACGGGTAAACGGTTCGAAAGTTACGCGCGTTTTAGTGCGTACGGACGACGAAATGGATCTGCAGGAAAATGTGTTTTAGAGAGGGCGTCGCCGACGGGCTCCCACCCCGTCGCCGACGGGCACTGGTTTGGTCATTTTCCTCCGACGGGTTAACACACTGGTTACGGGTTAATGGCCCCGACGGGCATATCTACAACCCGTCGCCGACGGCCTGGAGCCCGTCGGCGACGGGCACCTGTTTGTAAGCTTTTATTTTTCGCATCTGGTGCTTCCGGTTGACCCGTAACGTGTCCTGGTGCTCCGGTTTTCGACCCGATGACTCGTAAAGTTTCTTATGAGTATATAGGGATGCACGTTTGTAGACCAAGCAAGTATGTATGTTGTATGTATCGGTATACGTACATAGAACTTTTGTAAGCACGTATGAAGGCATGTAGGAGTGTATGCACGTATGTAAAGTTGTAGGAAAGTTATGTTTGTACGTAGATGTGTATGTATGTATGAATAAGCGTATATACGAGTGTATGCATGTATGTGATGATGTAGGAAAGGTATGTATGTATGTAGTTGCGTATGTAAGTACATGTAAAGTTGTAGGAAAGTTATGTTTGTACGTAGATGTGTATGTATGTATGTATAAGCGTATATACGAGTGTATGCATGTATGTGATGATGTAAGAGAGTATGCATGTATGTGATGATGTAGAAAGGGTATGTATGAATATGGAAGTGTATGTATGTACGTATAAAGATGTGTATGAGTGTATGCATGAATGTAAAGATGTAAGCTTAATGTACGTACGTATGTAAGCATGATTTAGACCCGTTGAGGGTTAATGTTAATAATGGTGTACGTTGAGAATGAAAAGTATGCAGGTACATTATTGAAGCCTCATCAGGAAATGGATACGCAGATGAGATGCTTAAAGCTTGTTAAAGAACGAAATGGGAAGTGTACATGAATGAGCTGGTTTATATAACGTGTGCTAATGTTTCTAATGTATGTGGTGAACGCAGGTTGTGTGGATAACGGGCGATTATAACAAGGATTAGAGATCGAAGATCGAGTCACGAGATAGATTGTACGGGGACGTTGAATGTAAAGTGTAACAATCATAAGCTATGTTTCTAATTGGTAAATAAGAGGATGACGGATTATGAATAAGAGCTATGTTAAAGTTAAAGTTTAAATAAGTTGAGGTATTTATAAAGAAACAAATTTTATGGTTCGTATTTTTCCGCTGCGACTTTTGTCATGTACGATTTAGGGTGTAACACAAAACCCACAAATAACATAGTGAAGTTCATTAAAACACAATATCCAAACCCTAACAGTTCTTAAAATCTTCAAACACAACATCGTGCAACTATAAATATAAAACACAACATGATAATCAACATAAAACACACTAATGTTAGTCATTGATAATCAAAGCCTTATCATCCAAAACGCAACACAAAACCAACAAATATGGTGTTTTAGTAATCTCCACTATGTTATTTGTGGGTTTTGAGTGTGTTTTATGGTTGACATTATGGTGTTTTATGACTTTTTACACTTTGTAGGAAAAATAGACTTTATAGCCAACTCCCACCCTTAATTATAATATATAAATAATAATAATTAAAACTTAAAAATTAATAAAAACAAATAAACGTGTGTGTGCATATGTGGAATTTAAAAGAAAATAATAATTAATACACAAACTACACATATGAATATGATGTAATTGTTGAATGCATATTCATGATACACGTGTACTAGCTTGAAGTTCAAGCTAAGACAAATAGTATAAATAGAAGACATACTGAACTTTCAAGTGCTCATGTTTTACACTCTCGTTTCCCCACTTCTGTCTAGAATTCTACTTTTAGTTCACCCATAATAATAATAATAGAGCCCTGTCCCGTTTTCAGTATTGTAGCCCTGATCACTGATACCCTGTCCGACTGACGTAGGGCCCCGTAACGTATGTCAAGGCTCTGCCTAAATTCGTTGGGGTTCTGTCTCGTGACGTAGGGATAAAGTAGAAATGGGTTACTATACTTAATGTGAGTGCACTATATATTTTATTAAATAATCCAAGAGTTGTACCCAAAATATAACAACCCTCCCGAATATTTTTCTGACACCCTAATATATTTTAAAATATCCCAATAGGTCACAAAATACACCCCATATGCGAAAACGGGTCTCAAATATATTAAATAGTATTAAAAATAATTAAAGATATGAAATTCAAGTTTAGGCGGGCCGCGTAAAGGATCCCTAACCATTACGCGGACCGCGTCAACTTAAAGCACAGGCGCGCTCCGATGCGGCCACGTGGCCGACGCGTGTTAACACTACCTGTAACACCCATACTAATTTAACGTTAATATATATAATTAAAGTAAGCATTTTAGAAGAAAATGCCACTTATCAAAATTTTTTGCATCTTGAGTGTTTAAACGTGTTTACAACATTCTAAAACATAGTTCGAAATATCTACATATTCCACTTTGTCTTTTTACAAAACAAAACAAGATAATTGCGGAAGCTTCAAAAGTGTGTATTCGGTTCTTCAAAAATATGCTTGACCGTCATCCGTAAGATCCCCATTGCCACCTATGGTCAAAACCACTAAAAATATTAGTTTTGACATTTATATGTTACATATAAACAAGTTCCGACATCAATTCATAAGAATTAAAATAAAATTTTACAACTGATCATGTCACGTGTCGCGCCAGGATCTACTCTCTTTGTCGCGTGGCGCGGGCGACCCCGCGTGTCGCGCCAGTTAAAGGTGTCTCCCCCGCGTGGCGCGGGGGATTACATTTTCCATCAGGTTCATTGCTGAATCCTGCACTTGCTGCCAGTTCCGGAAATTGTCATTTTTATCATAAAATGACCATAACTTTTGACTCGTAAGTCCGTTTTTGGTGATTCTTTTTCCTATGCATTTGTAAATTCAATACCAACGTGCCTATTTCAATTTCCATACCGATAATTTAGTTTACGAACCGAATGACTAAAAATCACTATGCATTTATTCGACCCATTCAAATTACACTCATTTTACTACACTTTTTAATAGTAAACATAGGCACTTTTTACCCAACTTCCGGGGCTTATTATCACCGGCATTTTATTACCAATCTCATGGTTTCATGCTCGTAAGATTGTAACCGCCTATGCTAACTATTAATATCTATAACATTACCATTTCACCATTATTCGACCCGTTTGGCTCATCTACGGAATCCTCCATTATGATGACTACCAAACGACATCTAACCAATTCTTAAACTATTATTTCAATTGAAGAACATTGTCATTCAATCAACGCTACCTTATTCTACAACGCAACTAAATATGCTCTAGTTATCAAATTACTCAATGTACGAATCAAGTTGCATACTTGTATAATTTATCAAAATTGGGTTCTAACCATAATTACCCATTCCCGGACTTGTCAACCTTATGCATATCACATCATTCCATGATTTACGCCCTAATAATTCCAATTTAATTAGTGACGTTTAAGTCACTTCAAGCAATAACATTTCGACCGTTATTTAACCCGTTTGGTTGTCTAATGAAATTCACCATTTCATCAACATACCAAACTTCTTGCCACAAATATTCTAACCCGTTTCTTTATCTAGTGAGCTACATCACTTTATTTACATTCCAAAATGACCAATTATTCATATTGTCAACCAACATAACTAACTAACCTTTTGACCCGCTTGATTTGTCGAGTGAACTTCGTCACTTCTATGACATACCAAACTCACATTTGACACTACAATCTCATCAACATTTCTAAGACTATTGTTTAAGTATATTGTAACGAAACCGAAGTTACGTACCTTTAAAGCACACCTTTCAAGCGTGTATCACTTCCGGCTTGTGCGTTTGACGTTCCGGATTCTTCGCCTAAAGAGTTCAATTCACAATAAGTTTAGAACTCTTTCACAAGCTTTAACGCATAATTCTCTACAATGATCAAATCTGTGTTTTGCCCAACTTTTAACATTTTAACCCTCTTTTAGGCATTTTATCAAACACCTAGCGGGTCAGATTTTTACAGGATCTAAACCAAGTTCATGACTTAAGTTTATCACTCTAATTAACTTCAATTAGACTACATGTCTATATGTTAACATCAACAACTTAGAGTTTTCCTCATAATTTCAGTTTACACTAGAACAAGAGTTTTAATCCTAGTGTTCATCAAGTTCTACTAACATACTAATAACCCACTATGGTGATTTTGATCTATATAATTATCATGCAAGAATTTGACAAGAAATCATCTAGGGTTTGTCCCTAAACCTTATATTACTTCCAATTTCATGTTTACAACACATAATCAAGCTCTACAGTCGATTTCAATCACATGCATGAACTTTGAATCGAATGAAAATGACCTAATTCAACATACCTTATGATCCCCTTGATGAGGTGATCACGATTCCATGTTCAGATTTCGATTTTAGCTTGATTTAGGCCTTCAATTGAGAGTTTTAGTGGAAGTTAGGGTTTTAGAGAGTGAGGGTGTCGCCCCCTGTTGTTCTTGATCGACCAGAGCCCTCTAATGGGGTATTTGGTTTTGTTTTTATCAAATATTAGTAATACAAGTTTCAATTTTGACAACCTAGGCCCCTCCACTCTTATTTAGTTTATATCTTTGGCTTTTTAACTCATTCTTGTGTTACTACAAGACTCCTAACTAACTGGGTTATTTATCCTAGTTAGCTTATTCTTGTTTTTTTTACACTTTATAATTCTAATATAAAGTTTTGTATTTTCGGGATGTTACAAGTCCACCCCCCTTAAAAAGGGTTTCGTCCCCGAAACCGTAATACGTACCAAGTAATGTGGGGTAGAGACGTTGCATCTCTTCTTCGGACCCCCATGTGGTATCCGAACCCTTCTTGTGTTCCCATTTAACTTTCACTTGGTTAATTACCTTGTTCCTCAAGTCTTTTGCCTTTCGATCTAAAATTGCGATTGGTTTTACCGCGTAGTTGAGACTGTTATCTACCTTGATGTCACCGAAGTGGATACGAGCGGTTTCATCGGCTAGACATTTTCGGAGATGTGATACGTGGAACGTGCTATGTATTCCACTCAGCTCTTCCGGTAGCTCGAGGCGATAAGCTACCTTGCCAACCCCGTTGTATAATTTTTTTTTTAAATGGCCTGATAAACCTCGGGCTTAGTTTCTCTCTTTTTCTGAATCAGATAACACCCTTCCTTGAGGAAAACTTTTAACATAACTATATTACCTATTTCCTATCCTTTGTCGCCCTTTTGATCGGGTTGTCCTTTGACCATTTAGTCACTGAGCTCGTCAGCATACTTACCTGACGCTATTTTTATATTAACAAGCGCTCTACATAGGTCACAGTGTTAATTAGGCTACAACTTGTTTTATTGCCTAAACTAATTAGTCACCATTTTACCTCATACCTCGTCATTCGGGTATGCAATATTGCCGTCATCGGCCCTTTGCGTGTTTATAATTTCATATCTAGTCATTCACACTATAACGTGATTACATTCTATATTACCTTCGTATCCGTGATCACATCACGCCATGTTTAGTTTTACATCGACTTTTCCTTCTTAAGAATCTTTCCTCCGAATGCATCATCTTACAGCTTTCGGCGTTAGACTCATATTCTTTAATACTAACCATTTTCTTATTTCTTTCTCGGTATTCATAGGTGTTAGAATATGTTTTCTTTACTAAAACTGAATTTTAGTTTAATGCTTTTCCCTTTAACCATGTCGATTAATCATATCAGAATTTGACGACAAGAATTATTCTTCTCCGTTATCATTTTACGCGAGAACTCATGACTGGTTCCCATGCTATACATTATCGACCCGCAGGTTCCTTTACTTAGCTTCGTAGGCTATTTTATTTGGTCTTCACCTTTTTAGGGTGAGACCCAATAGTTTATTCCGTTGTATTTGTGATCCGATGGTCATTTTGGTCTCGTAGACCTTTACATTGTTTACAACCTGAAGGTTATGGTGATCCCATGGATCGTCTTCTTTTCATATCTTTATTTAATGGTATAAGTATACATATGGCGTTAAGGCACCCACTTTTTATTTTTGGAATAAATAAATTTTTGCTTGCAAAAATTCATTTGACCTTGACCGTAGTCTAAAGCTATACTCATTTTCTTCCGGATTATCTTTCCGACTCTATGACTTCTTATGTCACATTCGCGTTGGTTTATTTTACTCATACCGTTATTTGGTTTATAGTCCTTTTTCCTTTCAACCCATTACTGGGTTCGTTATCTTAATGTTTTTAACACCCCGGTTTTATTGGTTTGCGTTTTCCTTTCTGTATTCTTTTACGACCTATCACATAGGTTCAGTAATAATTCGCACTTTCATTATTCGGGTTGCTCTTACTTGGAATATCAAGTATTATACTTTATTCGGCCCGTCCAATATTAAAATAGTTGGACCTAACTATCGAAATTTCTGTTTTGCGAAATTTCATCGTCTCTTAGTTATAGCTCTTAATCCGAGTCTTTTGACTTTTAATCTGGGTCACCGTCTCTTGGTTTACGCATATATCCGTAGTCCTACCCATCTATCGGTTATTTTACCAAAGTCATTATTAGAGTTATAATTCTGACATGCATTAAGATTTCGTTTTGATTTATTCGGTGGTATTAGCGTAACCTGTCGCTTTTATTCCACCGATTCCTTAATTCTTCCATTTATTTTGTTTGACTTGTTCTGATGAACTTTATTACTTATAAGAGTCAAACATTTATCCTTGTGCCTTAACATTCTTGTTTGTTAGTTTATAATTTTAATTACCTTGATTCTTATCCCTTCCCTTGGGCTTATTACCTTAATGTAATATGCTCCCATTATCCGGCTTCCGTTTACCTTAATTATCAAGCATTTTGCTTATTTGATTCGAACACCACCTTTCTGTTGTTAGCGACCCTTAGGTCTATTTCTTTTGCTAATGTTCCGAAGGCCCATTTCTCACGTCTTATTTGGTAAAACCACTGTCATGGTTATACGGTTTTTGGGGTTTACCCGTTCTTATTCTAACACTTTCATAAAGTTTATTTTACTAGGCTTTTATATAATCACATCCATTACTGCGATCACTGTTCTTCCTCATGAGGGTTCGATTAATAATGTATTACTTGGATGGTTACCCCTACCCAAGTTTCTAAATTTGCATTTATTGATACTTTATTATTCATAATAGCGAATAATACGTATAATTCATTTAACTTCTTTTTCTCGGATATTCTCGGTCCGAGTCTTAATTTCTTATCTTTAACCTTAATCCTATTGCAACAATAACAAAATTAATTCATTTAATTTTATTATTGTTTATCGTTGCATGAAATTTATCCACATCATTTGTTGATGTAAATGACACTCCTACGCGTTTTATTTAGTTCAACCAAGTCTATAACCTTGTCTTCGTCATTTATTATTATTGCAATTTCCAGGTTCGAGTGTAATTACACTCCTTCCCAACACAAGGTTTATTCACTTCATTAATTTCCCGGGTTCGAGTGTACACGCACTCCTTCCCATTGCAATATCTATCGAGATTACTTTTACCTCGATGCTCAACGTACAGTTTCAGCACCTCTTATAAACAATAGAACTTTTATTATTATCTATTTCTATTTTTCAAGGCCTTGGTAATTTCGTTAACACAACTGTAGGATGTTAAATAAATCGGTATAAAACAAACGATTTATTTGCACTCGTAATAATTAAAAATTCATACTGAAATTTAATCTATAAGAGTATACCTGAAACGACATCAGGTTCAGCTTTAGCCTCCATGGCTGTTATATAAAACAACTCTGTCTTTGATTTCTGGGCATCAGACCTTGTGTCAGCTATGTCCTTGGTTCTGAGCCTCTCTGGACAATTAGACTTTTTATGTCTTGGCTTACCACATGTGCCCTTGTGAATTTTCCACAAACTCCGCACTGATGTAACACACTTTTTGTAACCCCCTTCTTGGAAGCTTTATTATACTTAGACTTCTTTACAGATCTTAGATTCATATCCAACACCCTCCTTTCTTCTATTTCTTGTAGTATGCTGTATTTCAATTCAGTCATCATATTGTTCACCACCGGCACAATTGTGGTTTGTAATCTATCAATATACTGTGATAGACTATTTTCTAGAGCTTTTCCGACCGCCTCGGAAATCTTAGCTTTCATCTGTTCAGTCAATTGAGATGTCAAATCATCTCCGGTTACACTAGACATTTCTTTAACTGAAACATCCATCGCAATTTATCAATACTTATTTAATTCATTTCCATCTTATTATACGGAAATTTATATCACTCTTACTTAATCATAAGTAATGTGTTATTCTTTTTCGGTTTGGTCAAGTATATATCTTGCCTTACCTTTCTTACTTAGTGTATTTTCCTGGGTTCGAGCGTATTTATACACTCCTCCCATCTTTCCGTCATCTTGAATTAGAAATGTTTACACTAATTGTTAAACATTTCATTTATGACATATGCGTCATTCATTTTGATCTAGCCAAGTTCACCACTTGCTTAAACCATTTATGCTTAATGCACTTTTCCGGGTTTGAGTGTGTAAACACGCACTTCCTGTGCATATCAAAACAAATTTTCTTTTTCTAGTATTCTAGTAAATCTACTAAAGCAATTAATTCTTACCGGACGATCGATCAAGCTTGAACCGAACACACTTTGTTAACAACCTTGAGCTCTGATTACCAACTTGTAACACCCATACTAATTTAACGTTAATATATATATAATTAAAGTAAGCATTTTAGAAGAAAATGCCACTTATCAAAAACTTTTGCATCTTGAGTGTTTAAACGTGTTTACAACATTCTAAAACATAGTTCGAAATATCTACATATTCCACTTTGTCTTTTTACAAAACAAAACAAGATAATTGCGGAAGCTTCAAAAGTGTGTATTCGGTTCTTCAAAAATATGCTTGACCGTCATCCGTAAGATCCCCATTACCACCTATGGTCAAAACCACTAAAAATATTAGTTTTGACATTTATATGTTACATATAAACAAGTTCCGACATCAATTCATAAGAATTAAAATAAAATTTTACAACTGATCCTGTCGCGTGTCGCGCCAGGATCTACTCTCTTTGTCGCGTGGCGTGGGCGACCCCGCGTGTCGCGCCAGTTAAAGGTGTCTCCCCCGCTTGGCGCGGGGGATTACATTTTCCAGCAGGTTCATTGCTGAATCCTGCACTTGCTGCCAGTTCCGGAAATTGTCATTTTTATCATAAAATGACCATAACTTTTGACTCGTAAGTCCGTTTTTGGTGATTCTTTTTCCTATGCATCTGTAAATTCAATACCAATGCGCCTATTTCAATTTCCATACCGATAATTTAGTTTACGGACCGAATGGCTAAAAATCACTATGCATTTATTCGACCCATTCAAATTGCACTCATTTTACTACACTTTTTAATAGTAAACATAGGCACTTTTTACCCAACTTCCGGGGCTTATTATCACCGGAATTTTATTACCAATCTCATGGTTTCATGCTCGTAAGATTGTAACCGCCTATGCTAACTATTAATATCTATAACAATACCATTTCACCATTATTCGACCCGTTTGGCTCATCTACGGAATCCTCCATTATGATGACTACCAAACGACTTCTAACCAATTCTTAACCTATTATTTCAATTGACGAACATTGTCATTCAATCAACGCTACCTTATTCTACAACGCAACTAAATATGCTCTAGTTATCAAATTACTCAATGTACGAATCAAGTTGCATACTTGTATAATTTATCAAAATTGGGTTCTAACCATAATTACCCATTCCCGGACTTGTCAACCTGATGCATATCACATCATTCCATGATTTACGCCCTAATAATTCCAATTTAATTAGTGACGTTTAAGTCACTTCAAGCAATAACATTTCGACTGTTATTTAACCCGTTTGGTTGTCTAATGAAATTCACCATTTCATCAACATACCAAACTTCTTGCCACAAATATTCTAACCCGTTTCTTTATCTAGTGAGCTACATCACTTTATTTACATTCCAAAATGACCAATTATTCATATTGTCAACCAACATAACTAACTAACCTTTTGACCCGCTTGATTTGTCGAGTGAACTTCGTCACTTCTATGACATACCAAACTCACATTTGACACTACAATCTCATCAACATTTCTAAGACTATTGTTTAAGTATATTGTAACGAAACCGAAGTTACGTACCTTTAAAGCACACCTTTCAAACGTGTATCACTTCCGGCTTGTGCGCTTGACGTTCCGGATTCTTCGCCTGAAGAGTTCAATTCACAATAAGTTTAGAACTCTTTCACAAGCTTTAACGCATAATTCTCTACAATGATCAAATCTGCGTTTTGCCCAACTTTTAACATTTTAACCCTCTTTTAGGCATTTTATCAAACACCTAGCGGGTCAGATTTTTACATGATCTAAACCAAGTTCATGACTTGAGTTTATCACTCTAATTAACTTCAATTAGACTACATGTCTATCTGTTAACATCAACAACTTAGAGTTTTCCTCATAATTTCAGTTTACACTAGAACAAGAGTTTTATTCCTAGTGTTCATCAAGTTCTACTAGCATACTAATCACCCACTATGGTGATTTTGATCTATACAATTATCATGCAAGAATTTGACAAGAAATTGTCTAGGGTTTGTCCCTAATCCTTATATTACTTCCAATTTCATGTTTACAACACATAATCAAGCTCTACATTCGATTTCAATCACATGCATGAACTTTGAATCGAATGAAAATGACCTAATTCAATATACCTTATGATCCCCTTGACGAGGTGATCACGATTCCATGTTCAGATTTCGATTTTAGCTTGATTTAGGCCTTCAATTGAGAGTTTTAGTGGAAGTTAGGGTTTTAGAGAGTGAGGGTGTCGCCCCCTGTTGTTCTTGATCGACCAGAGCCCTCTAATGGGGTATTTGGTTTTGTTTTTATCAAATATTAGTAATACAAGTTTCAATTTTGACAACCTAGACCCCTCCACTCTTATTTAGTTTATATCTTTGGCTTTTTAACTCATTCTTGTGTTACTACAAGACTCCTAACTAACTGGGTTATTTATCCTAGTTAGTTTATTCTTGTTTATTTTACACTTTATAATTCTAATATAAAGTTTTGTATTTTCGGGATGTTACACTACCTGATGACCCAGCTGAGCTATAACGTTGACTGGGTTTGACGCGGGCCGCGTAGCTCTTAGGCTACTCTTACGCGGGCCGCGAGAAAGACAGAAATCAACACTATATAAGCAGGCCATCGGGTTTCAATCAGAATTCGTCCATCTTTCTTTTCTTTCTCTCAAATCTGAATTATAGGCTTTATAAGCGGGTATTATACCCCCCTAAATAGCAAAGTTCTGCTCCATTGTAAGTATTATAACCCCTGGATACGTATTAGATACGCTGCCCGATTGATCTAGGGTTCCGTAACGGCTGTCGTGGTTCTGCCCGATGTAGTCATTGGAATGCCGTCTCGGGGAGGGTATTACTAATGTTAAAATGGGTTATTATACTAACGTGTGTGCATTTGTGTAAATTATAGATTATCACCAGGAAACCCTTACGAAAAATGTAAGACAGCAATGTGAGTAATCCTTCTTTTTGTGTAAACATTTTTGTGAGTAATCTCCTTTTTGTTAACAGTTTTTACAAAACCTTAACTATTTTACAATGCAATTTAGCAGTGATTGAGTCTTTGTAATTCTTCAATTACTGCCGGTATGTTGGGGTTTTGTATACAAAATTTACTACACTGTGAGTAGTAAGTCGGGATGACAATACGTTACCATTGGACAATGAGTTAGCCAATGTGTAATATGACCCACAAGTCAGGATTGACAGTACTAATGGAGTAATTGTGTAGATATAAACATTGTAATCGCTCTCAATACTGTTTAAATTAAAATTAATGTTTCTTGATTAAACTGGGATTCACTCACCAGTATTTCCCACTGACAAATGTTTTTAAAACGCGTTTCAGGTAACACAATGTGACAACCAATTAGTAAAAAGCCAGCTGGAGAGCACTGGCGGCTTGGAAAAATGTGGCTATAAAAGTTACCTAAAATACGATGTTTTAAATTCAGTAAAGTAGGGTTTATCCCTATAAACATGTTGTAATAAGAAACTTGGGTTTTACCCATGTGATTATTAAAATAAAATATGGTGGTTTTACTCTGATACATTTCCTAACTACGGTCCTGATGAAATTTCTGCTGCCAAATAATTAAACATACGCATACCACCGAAACTGGCTCGCGGCCGCCCGTTCCCAGGTAGTTAGGGGGCGGGGGTTGTGACATTTTTCTACCAAACTGTTTTACCAAAACCTCAAATGTTTTCAATTATACTTACAGTGATTGAGTCTTTGTATTCTATAATTGATGCCGATATGTGGGGTTTTGTATACACTACTAGTAAAACGTTACTATTGGACAACGAGTTAGCCAATGAGTAATATGACCACAGTCATGGAACTGCCAACATGACAAATACTGAATGAGTATATTGGTAGATATAAACATTGTAATCGCTCTCAATGCTGTAAAGTTATAAAAGCTTGTTTTGATTAAAATGGGATGCACTCGCCAGTATTTCTTGCTGATAAAATCTTTTTAAAACACATTTCAGGTAACTTAATATGAAGCTAAGAAGCCAGCTATGGAGCACTGAAGGCTTAAAGAAGTTACTATAAAAATTACCTAAATAAAAGGAGATTATGTTTTCAATAATTAGGGTTTATCCCTATAAATGTATTGTGAATGAAACATGGGTTTTATCCCATTTATTTATTATAAAAGTTTGGTGTTTTGAAACTCTGAGATTTATTTCCTAACTACGATCCCGATGTTTTAAATTCCGCTGCCAAATTAACAAACACCGATACCACTTAACTGGTTCGTGGCTCCCGCTCCCGGTGTAGGGGTCTGGGGTTGCGACAGAAGGTGGTATCAGAGCCATGCCACTGGTTTAAGCCATTTAGGTGTTCTCTTAATACCTAAATTTTTACCAATTGTGTTAGGAAATAACTTATGTGTTATTCTGTGTAAATATGTATATTATTATTATTTTGTGTTATTTGACAATTTCTAGTTTACAGTATGAGTGAGCAAGGTACCTTTGACGCCTACCGTCAATTACCTCATTCTCCAAAGAATGAAGGAACCTCATCCCAGCCAACCTCAGGCTACACCGCTGATTCTGAGGAAGGAATCTTTATTTTTAAGGCATAATCTGAGGAACCATTCCCTCTAAAAAGAGACGTTGGTTTAGTAGAAGAGCTCATGAAAGGAGGAAAAGAATGAAAAAACTTCAACAACAGCGAGCAATAGCGAATAGAGAGAGAGAGGAATACCCAAAACCAGGAAGCTATACCATGTTGGTCCCAGTTGGTGTTGTGTTGATCAAAGAATTTGTGAGAGGAACCATGATAAGTTTTTACACTTCCTTTTCCAATTGAGTGATTTAACTAAGTTTTACTAGCTCGAGTTTTTGGAGTGTAATCACTTGGTTCTTGTGTGTGATTGTATCCTAAGACAAATTTCATAGTGCTTTTAGCTTGTTGATTCCACAAAATCTCAAATCCTTTGCATGTTTTTACCCATTTTTGACAATTAACTTGGGTAGATTCAAGTTCATTTTGACAAGATGATATTATAAAAGAAGTGTTTTGAACTATGTAGAGTGATTTGAGACTTCATGTTTTAAATAGAAATGATTTGTTCTTTTTCTTTCAACACTTGTTTGTGAGATATAATGGTTTGTGCCAAAAGTTTCTAAGAATTTTTAGATTTTTCATGAAGCATGATATTAACTGCTTTGATATCCCCAAATGCTTGAATGCATTTCTTAGAACAAAGTTTTGATAGTATTTCTGGGGATATATCAACATTCTTAAAGGGTTCAACAGATGTTGATCCAACAGGTGAAATAATGCAAAAACCAGTAGCTTCACAAGTGCATTGATATGAAGTTTCACTTAAGGTTTCTAGGGAAGCTAGTGTAAGATTCTTGTGACTTTGTGCAATCATGCTAAAATGTTCATCACTTAAATCCTTAAGAAGACTACTCTAATCTACAAAGCTTTGAGTGAAAAAGCTTTGCTGAGTATTTACTGGTGCAGGGGAACCAGTAGTTTGAGAAACTACTGGTACATGAGCCTGAGATTGAATTTGTGCAATTGAAGGTGATTGTACATGTGCTTGTGACATATTAACTTGTGGCATGTGAGATTGAGAATGACCATTCACATATGGATATGAATTTTGTGTAGGTCCATGTGTAAAATGAGATGTAGATTGTGTGTTTTTGACCAACAGTTGATTCATTCATTTGATTAGGATAAGCCACACTTGGTAATGAGGGTTGTGCAAGATTTTTGCACTCCCTAACAAACTGGCCTTACTTATGACACTTATAACATTCAACTCTTACTTTATCTTTCTCAAATTTGCCCCTACCCTATAATTCCAAGAAATCTCCTACCAGTTTTGTTATAAAACTTGTTTGATTTAATACTCAGAACTGCACGTTGGCTTAGGAGATCAAATTCTACATGTTCAATTAGGTACATAGGTTTCTGATCATACTTCATCAAAGCATAGTTCTGATTTCCAGCATGTGATGTGTCATACTGAGCATTGAAACCAGTAGTTATATAAACAAAGTGATCAATAGTTATATAAACAAAGTGATCATAACTCTGTTCATCTACTCTGTTGGATGATGATGACTCAACTTGACTCACCAGGGATGATGACATTAAGTTTTGTTTTTGGTCAAGCTCACTCTCAAAGGTGAAAAGTTTTCCATGAAGATGTGTTAGAGCTATCTTCTGAAAACCAACAGAGTTTCTAAACACATAAGCAGTTGTATCCCACTTATCAGGAAGTGATCTCATGAATCTGTGACTCAGAACAGAACTTGTATAAGTTTGATCTGTAAGCCTTAGCTCAATGATCAGGTAGTTAAACCACTCATACTATTGAGTCAAAGATTCTCCCTTGATATGAGTGAATGTTTCATTTTGTTGATTTAATATTTCTCTATTGTTCTCTTGAACCTCATCTGTACCACCAAATTGTTCATTCAAAGCATCCCACAACTCCTTAGAATTCTTATAGTGGAGTAATCCAGTATAGATTTCATTGGGTAAGGCTATAGCCAGTATCCTGAAGCCTTAGCATCAAGCTCAAACTTTTGGAAATCTTGCTCAGACTAATCAGCAGGTTTTTTAGGAATAATCTCTAGCAACCTGTGTTTTGCTGGGACAAGTAGTGACTCATCCTTCGTTGCCATATTTTGAATTCATGGAGAACAAGCATCCGATGCTTGTTTGCTGACCCGGTATTGTGAGGATCATGAGTGATTGACATCTCTCTGAATTCTATTAAGTTTAACTCAGAAAACAGAGTATCAGAAACAAACTTATGATCTAGTTGGTCTAATTCTTTTCAACGTCCTTTAATCACTTAATCATTTATCAATTTGAGCTAGTTTATCTTTCGAATCAACAGTGAAGTCAATTCAATGATACAGGCTCTGATGCCAGTTGTTAGATCTGAGAGAGTGTGATGTGTGTGTTTTTTATTACAGAATGATTTCATTCAAAATGTTTACAATACAATCAAAGGTACACAATGTACTCTCCCTCGCCAAGTAATCTCTCTCTCTCACTAAGTTCTTATGCCTTTTGGCTCTTAGTGTTATGGTTACATTGAGTACAAAGAACTATATATATAGGAGGGAAGAACTGCAGGTGACATCACCATGAAAGCGACCCCTAACAACTCACTAAATAATGTAACTTCCAGCAATTAGTAAAATTGCTGGATAGTTACATTGTTACATTGAACTACTACTTCTAGTGGGTAATGAAAACAATTGGATTCCTAAACTGCTGGTGAGAACCAACATGTCACACCCCAACTGATGGCGGAAACATCGGGGCGAGGCACTGAGCGAAAAAGATTTTCCAGAAGTTTCCATAACAACTATAATTACCAATTATTTAAAGCAACATGTCTCATACCATGTCATAAGAGATAACATAATTATTACAGACAAGATCTAGTCAAATTGTTCTGTTCCGACAACTCAGATTTCAAATACAGACAATTGTTTATTGGTTTCTAGACCTTTCCTAGCCTGATTTCACAACAAGCTAAGCACATAAGCATCCTAAGCACCTGTCAGATACGTTAAAGTAAAAGTCAATACACATAGTGTAAAGGTGAGCATACAAGTTTGATAAGAGTATATAGAGTTCGAAATCGTTACGCATAACCAGCACGTACACAGTGTAAAATGAGGCATGTTAGTTATCGACATGAACCTATCGATACAAATGACTGCGGGTTGACTGCCCAAGGCAGTTCGTAATACACACTCACCACTGTGAGCCATGTAACTAATTGTCCTTAACAACCCCTGAGTGAACAGGTGTTGAGTCCAAACAAATAGTACTACCGTTGCTAAGGTAGGTAGACAGCATTCCATGTGTAAACATAACAAACAAGCATTCATTAAGTCACGTATCACATGCGATAATGGTTAGCGTTAAAGTATTGCGTAGTGTGTTTGATGTGATTTAGAATAAGTGACGTATGTAACACCCAAAAGTGCATAAAGCAAAAAGGATCGAGTATACTCACAGCGATTGAAGTAATGGATTGAAGGGAGCGCTTAGAGCGGATAATAGCCAGAACAGTTATTGATAACATAAGCGGAAGTCGGCGCGTAAAAGGTGTGAAGTGTCAGTTGGTCGAACAATAATCCGGTCAGATGGCAATCCGAGCGGATGGCCGGTCGTTCGGGTGACAATCCGTTCGGACGGTCGTCCAATCGGGTGACCGTTCGAGTGGACTGTTACCTCGTTTGGGATGGATGTGTTTGTGTATGATGGCTTTCCTTTTGAAGTTTTCGTTGTAGCATTTTAAAAACTTAAAAGTATCTCTACCTTTCAGGTCGATCGATCGAACGACAGTTCGATCGGGCGACAATCCGATTGGTTGGACACTTTAGTGAGAACAAGTTCACAGCACGTTTTCACTCAATCAGATGGTAGTTCGATCGGGTGGCAACCCTCGTGCATTGAACATGTTTTAAGTATTGAAGTTTCAAAACATCACATGGTCGGATGGTGGGTCGATCGGGTGGCAACCCGATCGGGCGGCAATCCGTTCGGTGTTTAAAAACTCCTTGAAGTTTGAAGGACGAGGTGCAAGTCGATCGGGTGGCAACCCGATCGGGTGACAATCCGATCGGACAGTAGTCCGATCGGGCGACACTCCAACCTGGTCGGCCTGATCGTCTTCTTCCTTGGTTATTTTAATAGTTTGTCGTTTTATCGAGATGATTTGATAACGTATTAGACCACGATAACCTCGTCACGACTTAGTAACCTGATCGGACAGGAATCACCCAAATCCGACCAATTAACTGTTCGAGACGGTGTTCCATGTTTAACCCGAAATCGGAAATCTCGTGGATAGGATCCAGATCTTGAACCAACACAACCACAATGATACTTGCTAGCTTGGACACATGATATGAGCTTGAGACCTTTCGAAGCAGTTTCGCCATAAACACATAATACATCACCATTCGTGAGCGAGAATCGAATCATTTTATCGAAGCACACAACTTCAGCATGGTTTTCATGAAGAAAGTCCATGCCGACTATGACGTCAAAACTTCCGAGTTGCATCGGAATAAGGTCGATTGGGAAGATGTGATTGTTGAGCTCAAGAATACAATCACGGAGAACAGAATTGACGGCGACGGTTCTTCCGGTGACGACTTTAATATCGAACATCGAGGGGAGATGGGAGCGCTTTCGACTAAGGAGCTTCTCGAATTCAAATGACACAAAGCAGTTATCGGCTCCAGTATCAAATAAACACGAAGCATAAATACCATTCACAAGGAACGTACCATTGAACACATTGTTGTCAGCCTGGGCTTGGCGCACGTTGATGTTGAAAGTTCTGGCGCGGGCGGCTTGTTGCTGTTGAGGCTGTTGCTGCTGATGAGGCTGCTGCTGCTGGGGCTCTTGTTTCACAACCCTGTTCGGGCACATGTTCGCGAAGTGGTTGGGATCACCACACTCGAAGCAGACTCTGGCGTTGATCGCGGGTGCCTGAGCTACCTGTTGGCCTTGAGGAGCTGGAAGTAGAGCTTGATGAGCAGTGGCTTGAGCTGGTGCTTGTCGGGGACAAGTACGACAATTAGCAGTGAAGTGGTCGTACATATTGCAGTGCACGCAGAATCGGTAGGCGATACCCACCGGGTGTTGATAAGTACATGTTGGGCAAGCAGGGTGGGGACCAGTGTATGCACGCTTTGCAGGCGGTGCATACATAACCGGAGCTGATCGATGCTGAGATTGCAGCTGAGCCGGTACAGCTTTAAGTGGAGCAGTAGTGGTAGTGACAGCACAGTTCTTGTTGCTGGAGCTGCTGTTGTTGTTCTTCTTCTTGCGGCGGGAGACTTTCGATGACTGAGCGGTGACGGTTTCAGCGGATGGTGCGGCGGTTGCTTGATTCAAGTTCTTGGTAGCTTTATCCCAGAAACCAGCTTTGACTTGCTTGTCGTTGATTTCAGCGGCAAGCAAGTAGGTCTCTTCGATTGTTGCTGGTTTTGCGGCATGCACAAAATCTGCCACACAGTCTGGTAGAGCTCGAATGTACTTCTTGATTGTCATGTCGAGCGTCTTCACTTGATCGGGACAGATGATACTGAGCTGCCTAAAACGAGTAGTTAAAGCAGCGTTGTCTCCATCTTTCTGCTTGATATGCCAGAATTCATCCTCCAGCTTTTGGCGTTCATGGGGAGGGCATAATTCATCCATCATAATGGCCTTCAGCTCTTCCCACGTCAGCTCATAGGCTGCGTCATTTCCGCGTTTGTTCCTTTTGACCGTCCACCAGTCTAATGCGCGGGACTGGAAGACGCCGGTAGCATTCAGAGTACGGAGATTTTCAGGACATCCACTCTGGCTCAGAGTGACTTCGACGGAATCCAACCATTGAAACATAGCCGTTGGGCCATCTTCGCCAGTAAATTCCTTTGGACCACAAGCTTTGAACTGCTTGAAGCTGAAAGCAGTCTTGGGAGTAGCTTCAGGAGCTTCGGTTCTGGACTCCTCGGATGATTTGCTCACATTTTCGTATATTTCACTCAAGATCTGAGGAACGACTTTCGCTACTTGCTTAGCGACGATAGCAACAAGGCGTTTGTCTCTCTGTTCTTGGCGAGTGATTCGTGGGTGACGGGGTCCAGAAGAGGGTCTAGTTGACATTGTCTGCAACAGACATCATCATGGGTCCCAGACATAGTACAATCGTATCTCACCTCACATGTTTAATGTTAGGATCGGAGGCTCTCATGATTGTGTTTGTTTGTGTAAATTGAACAGTCAATGAGTATGAAAACGTGTTAAGTGCAGCGGAAATGAACAACAAACTTTATAAACACAATCAAAGAGGAAAATAGTTTGATAAACACATGATTTGCATTAGTCGAAAGATTACAAAGTCAATCAAATGATTACAAAGCATGATTACAAGCTAAGCTCCCCCTCAGCCTGATACCCCAAGGATGGTTGCACACAAGATGAAAGGATTGGACTAGAGGAGAAGAACTCGCTCAGTCAATCAAATGTAACAGTACAGGGTACTGTTACATTTGTAGGCAAACCAAACCACTGGTGTACCTCAGCTGACGTCACCATGAAAGTGACGTCTAACAGCCTAACAACCTGTATCTACTGTCCTTACACAAACACTGCTAAACCTAACCACTAACTACACATAAAACAGATAATTCACTAAACAACTGCTCTTCCTTTATGTCAGTGCTTTACTCAAGGTTGATCAGTCCTTGACAGGGCAGTGTTTTGTCATCAGCAGTTTGTACCAGCAGTGCTTAGTTTCCAGCAGTCTTTGAGCTTCATCAGTAGTTATGCTGAGCAGCAGTCGTATCCGGGCAGTGGATATAAGTCCATCAGCTGTTGTAATCACTTTCAAGGGAGAAGACTTAGTATAAACAGCTGCTTATTGTGAATCCACTGTTGTGACCAGGTTTTGGCTTTACATTATATGTTCCTCTGGTAGGGTTCAATCCCAACAATCTCCCCCTGGAACAGATAATGCCAAAACCTGTCATTATTCTGGATCTTTATTGCTCATCACAAGTTCCCTTGCTTTTCTTTTGAATTCTTCTTCAAATGCTTTGGAACTTATATCATCTTCATCCCGGCACAGTGTAAGTTCAAGGAGATCCTGCAAATCTTGAACACTAAGGCCTAGTGCTTCTTTCCTTGATATGTACTTCACCTCTCCATTGGATCTGACCAGAGTCAATACATGGGTCTTTTGATCAGAGAGCCACTTTAGTACTTTTAAACCCAATGGATTTCTTGGGAGAGATTTATTTGAAGATGAGCTTTGAGATATTGGCCTTGAGAAAACTTGCAGACATTCTTTTGAAAGCCATTTCAATGACATCATTTGCTGCAGCTATATCTTCTACAGTTTCTTTTTCAATCAGCTCCTGCCTTTCAATGTCTGTCATGTCTGTTGAAGTGTTTGGTGATGCAGGTTTGGTTAACATTCTTTTAAAAAGGTTTTGAAGTTTTTCTGAGCTTTCTTCTTTTAGACCCATTTTCATGATGGATTCTGTGAAGTACTCAACCTCCTTTTCTTTCACCTCTTCACTGGTCAACTGTTCCTTTTCTTCTTGGTTTGTCACAAAGGTAGACCGGAACAGTGTTTTGAGGTTTTCTATCTGCTGTTCAAGCTTCATTCTTTGTTCATGCTTCTTTGAGGTGCTTGAAACATTTATCTTTCTTTTCTTTAGCCTTTCATAGGCTTCATCAGTCTGTTGTTTTGACCATTTTGATATGGCTTCAGCAGTGTCCATTTTTGCATCCACCAGCTCCTTTTTCTTTCTCTTATACTCAGCAGTTAGATCAGCAATGAGCTTTTTGAATTTGTTCCAGTTTGGAGCATTCTTCTTCTTTGTAGGATCATTCTTGATTTTCTCAATCCTTTCTGCCTCATGCTTTAGAGCGACTATTGGCCATTCTTCGAACTGTTGTTCTTCAGCAGGATAGAATTTCTCTTTCATGATGTAGGCTAGATATTGTTTTCTTAATTTTATCTTTTGATCAGCCTTTTCTTTGATTAGGTCTTGTGCAAACTCTTCTATCTGCTTTACTTTTGTGAAGTAGAACTCCAGTCTTTTAGCAATGCCATCTTCGCTTAAACGTTCACGTTCACTCTCAACTTTAGCTCTTAGTTTAGCTTGCCTTGCCTTGATTTTGAGGTAGTCATCCATATCATCTGGTGGCATGTAACCTAATAGTGAGGAGAATCTTCCTTTTGAAGGATCTTCTTCTATATAGAATTGCCTCATCTCATTTTTGATAGCTTCAAGTTCCAGTGGATGTTGTGCAGCATTAGGATCATGTAAACCTTCATCGGCAGAGATTGGCTTTCTTTTTCTGTTGAAGAGCTTTGGTTGTGATGTAGGAAAGGTGAGAGCAGTGGTGGATGACTGACTAACAGCTGTTGAAACAACTGGTGTCTCAACATCTGTTGTCATTACAACTGCTGATATGTCAGCAGTTGTCTTCTGCTCTTGAGCAGGGGATGATGGTGGTGAGCTAGTTTTTGATGATGGTGATGGTGGTGGTGAATCATCATCTGATATGAGATTCCTTATCCTCTTTAATGAAGAAGGGGCAGATGATGTTTTGGGTGGATCAGTGGTTTGAATGATGGAGAGTGTCTGATAAACAACTGTCGAAACAACTGGTGCTTCAACCGCTGCTGTCATTACAACAGATGTTGTAACATCTGTTGTCTTCTGTTTTATGACAGGAGACAGTGGTGATGGTGTGATTGTAGATGATGGTGGTAAAGCAGTAGTTGTGGTGATGTTTGGTAGAGTGGTGTGTGTGTTGATGACATGGCAGCTGTTTGGCTACTGTCAGCAGTTTTTGTAACTACTGGTGTATCAGCTGTTTGACTAATAGGTTTTGAAACCTGTTTTTCCTTTTCTTTTTCTTTTTCAGGCTCAATACAAAGGCCATGTTCTATTCCCATTTTATTCATTTTTCCCAACAACTTGTTATTCTCCCCCTTTTTGGCATTATCTGAAGGGGGTTAACAAGAAATGGTATGGAAGAAGGAACTTTGCCAGAGGCACTTTGAATGCTAGCCTTTATAGCCTTGATATCTGCTTGAGTGTCTTTAAACCTTGATTCCACCATGTTGGTCAGCATTTGTACTTGAATAGCATGCTTTTTGTCAGCCATAAGTTGCTGTGCTTCAAGCATGGGTTGAAAAATATTCCAAAGCTCATTTGCAGCATATGCATGTTGTGCAGGTGCTTGAGCAGGAACAGCAGTGGCTTGTGCTTTTTGAGCTTTTAAAATCTCTTGTACCATAATCTTTATTTCAGCAACTGAATCTTCAAGTTTGTCAACTCTATTCGTCAATTCCTGATATTTTGAATCATCATCTACTTTAGTAGGATCATCTGAGTCCCCACCAGCAGTGGTTATATCAATGTTTGACTTAGGAACTGAGTCCCAAAAATCACCCATTGATGCCCCTTGTTCTTGGTACTGGGGACTTCTTTCTTCAGCATTCGATAAACCTTTGATGGTACCAGTGGTTGGATCCAACTCACTGGTGGTTACCGAGGTTGCCATGGAAGAAATTGCCTTCAAGGGAGTCTTACTTATGAAACAACTGTCCAACTGAAAATCTGTTGATCCACCAGTTGTAGTTGTTGCTCCACTTGAACTACCACCGAGAGTTACTTGTAACTCAGGGGGTGTAACCTCCTTAATTGTTGCTGGGATAGCAGGAGTAGTAGCATCAGACCCAGTCACTTGTGGGAGTATACTCTCAGTGATAGGTGATAGAGAGGAACTGGTATGTGTCTGAGCTATAGCAGCTGCATGCAACAAGGGTAGCATGGATTGTGGCATTATGATTGGTGATGGTATAGGTGTTGAAAGAGACATGTCCTTGGGATCAGGACTGAGGAAGATGGATCCGAGTGGATTCAGAGCTTCATATTGTGGTGTCCCTGTGCTTACAACCTGATCCTTTTGTGAGGATGCAGGAGGAGTTTTAGGCAAAGGTGGAGATCTTTCTACCAACTACTGTGAGGAAGTAGCAGCAGTGGTTTGTGGTGACTTTTGGGTTGTCACAGGCATTTCCTCTGGGATCTCATCTTCCAGAGTTGCCTTTGTTTTGGGTTTGGTGGGTTTTCTGGATGTTTTTCTTTTGGTCTTTTTGGTAATATCAGGTGTGGATTTCAGAGCAGTGGTTGTGCTGCTCTGATCACCTGGAGCATTGGGCTCAGCAGAAGTTGCCTGAGGATCAGTGGCAGTTTCTAAAGTCTGCTCAGGCACCTTTCCTCTTAATTTTATTGGTGCCATCATTCTTGAAAATGTTTCACTTGTTAAACCTTTTATTTGAAAATGGACACCTTGTTTGGGCAAATTTTCATCTTCTTTTACAAATTTTTGTTTAAAATAATAGCTAAGAAATCTTGGAAAAAGAAGAAATGATTTTCTAACAACATTCTTTACCATGTTATTGAAGATCTCCTGGGAATAGTTGTAATCTTTGTTGTTTAAAATAGCATAACCCAGGCATTGAATCTTCAATGGTATTTCGTTAAACGATGTTGTTTTATTAGAAACACAACTCACAAGTGTGTGAAACAAAAATCTGGGTGCAGATGGGAAATACCCCTTTTGTAGGGTATCTACCTTTGACTCTTCTTCATAATCCCTTTTCAGAAAATCAGCTTTTAACTCGTTTTTGTCAAAAGAAATTTTACCCTTCTGATCATCAAGTTTGAAGACTTCTGAAATTGTTTGTGGAGTGATTTGAATCACTTTACCCTGTATCGAGGAGTTTATGGCGATGATTTTGTCGTCTTGTTTTTCAAGCGTCGCCTTTTTCCAGAACTCTCTCTGGGTTTGCAAATAAATGGGAGCATCTGCTGTCAACAAAGTTTTGTACTTTGATGCAGATAATGTATCAAGGATGGAGTTGAAGGTGTGGTTATCGGTAGGTTTTGTGAGCAAACCCAGATAATTATGCGGAGATTTGTATGGTATCTCAATGGGTTCTTCGGCCGTTTGAGCGACCTCTTGTGAAGGTGATGGTGATTTTGGTTTTGATTTTGACTTTGATTTTGTCATTTTTGCAGAGAAGAACAAAGAATGATTTTGGAGATTTTTGAGAAGAAGGGTTGGAAACTGCTTTGAGAAGAGAATTTTGGAATTCAATTCGACAGTGTAAAACCCTGTTTGGGGGTTTAGGGCAGGGTTTTATTTAGAGAAAAAGTGATCGCTGATGTGGCAGCGGTTATTTTGATCTGAGGGCTAAAAACTGACCACGTGTCAAACACTGATGAAACGGATGAAGGATGGAGAACAGTTGTTTTAAGGGCCACTGACGTATCAAGCATCAGTGATTACAACGGTAAAAATTATGAGCAGTGGATGATTTTTACTATCAGTGGATAGCATATCAGTGGATAGGACACTGATTTTGAACATCAGTACTTGTCAAGAAAGTGAGGGATCAGTGATTAACTTTCAGCAGTGGACAGTGTTTAGAGATCAGACGTTGGAACAAAACAGTGGTTAGGGTAAATGGTACAGATTTTAAGAACAAGTATTCCAGCAACAGTTTTGAGAATTTTTATTTCAGGTTTTGCCACAAGTCAATTTTGAAGGACAGTGGTTTAGTACCCTGGATGATGAAAACTTTATTGCTAAGGCAACTCATTTTCATTTAATATTCAATTAAAACATGAGTACCCTAGTAATTCAAGCATAGTTAGCAATCAACCTTTGAAAACAATTTAAGAGCAAACCTAAGTATGACATGATCTTGACATATGTACCATTTCCTTTTGACCCATATAAGAGAATAATAATACCAACAAAAAAAAATATTATATCCTGACAGGAACTGAAACCATTGCCAACAAAAACAAGCAACAGTTTCAAATATATTATTCCAAAAAAAAATGAACAATATATCCTGATTATTCGAGAAAATCCTTTTAAGAAAAAATGGTTAAGGATTTTCTGAGAACAACATCAAAAAGGATCTGGTATATTTTCAAAAGAAAACATAATCGTATCATTCTCAAGTTATTGAAAATGGTCAGTGGTTTGAAATATTGAATACATTTTGACCACCGTTAAGGACCATTTGATTGTCAGTTGATTGCAAACATGGTTCTCTTTGAAGTTCATTTACTGGAATCAAAACCTTTTCCTGAATCAGATGAATGCACACAGTTGCTTAATGACCATTTTTACCCTAAACTTTGACTCATAAGTGTTTTATGTTTATACTCTTTTCTTTTGACATCAAAAATTTTGAGATAAACACACTTCTGAGTTTTTGTGAATTATCTTCTTCCCTTTTTACCCTTCCCTAATCATAAGTATTTAAATACTTACTGAGGGGTATTTATTGAAGGAGTACTTGTTCCAGAATCATTTTGTAGTAATGTTTTGAGAGATTTGGTCATTTCTGCACATGCTTATGCCAACCTTCTCATTACCTATGATCTGGACATTTTTGACTCCTGATTTTCTTAATGTATTTTAACATAGTCGATTTTGTCCTTCTGAAGAACTCAACCTGTTTTCAACACATAAGGTCTGAATGACTAAAGTTTTGCTTTCCCTCTTTTTATGTTAGCAAAACACCAATGTTTTTATGAACATAGGTTTTGTTAATCTGAGGTTCATACTTTAGTATTTATGAAAACATCACAAATTACACATCAACTTTTGAAATCAATTTTGAAAATATGAAATGATCCCACAGTTTAACAGATATGTTTTCAGATCTGAAAACTATGAGTGGCTTATGCATGATATCACTTGTTGTGTGAGATTTATGTGTCATATGACATCTTGGTTGATGTACAGAGTTTTTGAATAACCATTTTGATCATGATTTACCAGTTACTCTGTTTTTTTTTTCAACTGAGTACAACCAACCTTGGTATCAATGAATTTTGAGCTTAACTGTTATGTAAAATTGATTGTTAGATTGAATTTGACTGTCCAAGCTCTGATACCAATTGTTAGGATCGGAGGCTCTCATGATTGTGTTTTTTTTGTGTAAATTGAACAGTCAATGAGTATGAAAACGTGTTAAGTGCAGCGGAAATGAACAACAAACTTTATAAACACAATCAAAGAGGAAAATAGTTTGATAAACACATGATTTGCATTAGTCGAAAGATTACAAAGTCAATCAAATGATTACAAAGCATGATTACAAGCTAAGCTCCCCCTCAGCCTGATACCCCAAGGATGGTTGCACACAAGATGAAAGGATTGGACTAGAGGAGAAGAACTCGCTCAGTCAATCAAATGTAACAGTACAAGGTACTGTTACATTTATAGGCAAACCAAACCACTGGTGTACCTCAGCTGACGTCACCATGAAAGTGACGTCTAACAGCCTAACAACCTGTATCTACTGTCCTTACACAAACACTGCTAAACCTAACCACTGACTACACATAAAACAGATAATTCACTAAACAGCTGCTCTTCCTTTATGTCAGTGCTTTACTCAAGGTTGATCAGTCCTTGACAGGGCAGTGTTGTGTCATCAGCCGTTTGTACCAGCAGTGCTTAGTTTCCAGCAGTCTTTGAGCTTCATCAGTAGTTATGCTGAGCAGCAGTCGTATCCGGGCAGTGGATATAAGTCTATCAGCTGTTGTAATCACTTTCAAGGGAGAAGACTTAGTATAAACAGCTGCTTATTGTGAATCCACTGTTGTGACCAGGTTTTGGCTTTACATTATTTGTTCCTCTGGTAAGGTTCAATCCCAACATTTAATACTACTAAAGCTCAGGAATACGACCATGTAATCACGTAGGCACATAAACACAGATCCACATAAGCACAGAAGCACATAGGCATGTAAGGCACAGAATCACAGAAGCAAATAAACATAAGAGGCAGTCAGAATACAAAAACCTATCATTCAAAGTCCGCGAGCGTTCGAGAATAGCGATCGCGCATAACATAGCGAGTAGTATAGTATAAGCGTATAATATAGCATAAGGTCGTCCATAATTTAGCGATTTGTCAGCGTTTTTGAGGTAGATGAGCAGTGCGAGTTGTGTGTGTCGATCGAAAAGCGAATGCCGAAAATCGAATAAATCACCAAAAATAAAAAAACATGTAAACAGGTAAATACACACATAAACACATAAAATCGACGAGTATCAGAGTCAGCAGTTGCGGGCTCAGAATCGAAACACATAAAAATCGAGGATAGATCGTCTTAGGCTGATAGACATCGACTACCCAAAGTGGTCCAACTATTCACAAGGACTGTCTGATCACACTTTGACCTTCGGGACTGTGCTTTCGCCTCGAATGTCACGACCCCCGACCCACCCTGGACGGAATCGGGAGCCGCGAACAGCCCAGTGGTACCGGTGATTTAATTTGAAAAATATTGCAGTGGAAATTTAATCAGGACCGTGAGTTAGGAAAAATATCAGAGTTTAGAAAACACCGGATTTTATTTATAAAATAGATAGGATTAACCCATGTTTTACAAAGGTAGCTTTAATAAGGGATAAACCCAATTACATAAAACAATATTTCTTAATTTGATTTAATAACCACTTCTTGAAGCCTTTCAGTGCCGTATCCATTTCTTACTCCAATCTACTGTAATTACCTGAAACGCGTTTTAAAAAGGTTTTGTCAGCAGGAAATACTGAGTGAGTTCATTCATTTTTACTAAAACGACACATTGTTATAATTTACAGTATTAAGAGCGATTAAAATGTTTCTGATATCAACCAACTACCCACGGTATTTTGTCACTCGACCCATTGGCCCTCCCGTTGTCCAATGGTGTCTGTGACTATGGTCATATCACCCCTTGGCTGCCCCAATGGTGAAGATTATCAAGTAATGTATACAAAACCCCACATACCGGCTGTAATATGGTGACTACAAAGACTTAATCCCTGTAATTATAACTTTGAAAATAAACATGCTTTTGAATTCAAATTTAATAAAAAGAGAATGACTCACATTATAAGCATGTAGATTCATACGGGCAAAGTTTAGTCTACAGATAAGCCTTGATCTATTGCAGATTTATACAGGCAGAGCTTAGACTATTGATTTAGCCTTATAACCTAGTGCACACGAACTAGGTAGGTAACTTAATACAGCAATTACGATAACTCACGAGATTAAAACCCTCACAACAAATGACAAAGTGCAATCACTTAAACATCCATCGGATTCACAACGAATGACAGAGTATTCCCCGAGTTCGGGTGGTACTCAAACATCCTGTCGGAATCACGACTAATGACAAAGGATAGCACTTAAACATCCAGTCGGATTGTTTCAATCGATCGAACATTGAATCGTAACAGCGATCGAGTTATTACCCTGTATTGCGGCAGCACTTCGTGATTCGTGTGTGTGTTTTGGACTGTTTATGCTATAACTCAGTGTACGTAATGAGAATTTACTTCGTTCAAGTGCCCAAATTCCAGTCCCAAAGTCCCCTATTTATACACGAATTTTGACCCTGCTTACGGACCGTAAGCCTCACCCCTTACGGTCTTGTCCGTAAGGGACACCTATTCACTATAGGGTAGCCATGTCCTTGACTAGCCTTGCTAACTTGACGAATTTCATAAATTCAATTTTGACAGCGAGATTTTAAGATAATCGTAACTAGGGTTTACCCCCCCTGAGTTTTAGGGGCCCTGATCCTGATTCTGATTGTTCTGAAAATTTTAGGGTTTGTGCAGAATCACTTGGGTGTCTCAATTAGGGTTTCCTATTAGATAGAATAATAAAATAAATAGGACTTTTAATGAAAATTTTAGGGTTTGTGCAGAATCACTTGGGTGTCTCAAACAAAACAACCAAGTGTTAGACGCAGAGGCTAATCAGGTTAGGATGCTGACCGATTGGACTGTTGTCCGAACGGATAGCCAGCCGATCGACTGGCCAGCCGATCGGCTAGCACATGGTCCCACACAATCAACTTGTTTTGAAGAATGGTGTTGAACGAGCTGTTGTTCGATCGAACTACTGTTCGATCGGATTACTCTTCGGATCATGAGATACTATGCTTCAATACTTAATCAATTTTCAACATGTTCAATGCACTAGAAGTGCCACCCGATCGAACTGCCGTCCGATCAGGTGACGCCCTGTTGTCCGATCGAACAGCAGTTATGCTGCTCGATCGATCAACCATCCGACCAACTGAACAATACCTTGCAATTCATTAAAGTGGTTTACTATTGTTGACTTGCCAACCGATCGAACACCTGTCCGATCGAACACATGTCCGATTCAAAGGCTAAACCTTGAAATTCTGTTGAATGCCTAACCGATCGGGCTGCCAGCCGATCGAACAGCCGTCCGATCGACCGACCTGAAAGGCAAAGGTACTTCAATGTTTTCCAAATGCTACGACGAAAACTTCAAAGGTCAAGCCATCATACACAAACACATCCCTCTCAAAGGAAGGAACAATCCACTCGTACAGCCATCCGATCGGCCTACCGACTGACCGAACAGCAGACCGTACGGACTGTCAGCCGAACGGTCAGCCGTCCGATCGAACTGCCGTCCGATCGACCAGCTGTCCGACTCCTCAATACTTGTTTCCTGTTTTACGTTTCACTTATCGTTATGCTACCGAATCTATTCATGCTAACCGTATTCGCTAAGCGCTCCCTTCAATCCATAAATCACTGTGAGTATACTCGATCCCTTTTTGCTTTAAGCACTTTTGGGTGTTACATACGTTACGAATATTCAAACTACCACTATCACACTACTCAAACTATTTGAACGCTAACCGTTAATGCATGATATACGTGGCTTATGAATGCTTGTTTGTTATGTTTACACATGGAATGTTGTCTACCTGCCTTAGCAACGATAGTACTATAGTTTGGACTCAGCACCCGTTCACACGGGGGTTGTTAAGGATCTTTTACTTGCATGGGTTACAGTGATAATCATGTATTGCGAACTGCCTCGATCAGTCAACCCGCAGTCATTGGTATCGATGGATCTATGTCGATAACTAACGTGCTTCATTTCACTATGTGTACGTGCTGGTTATGCGTAAACGAATTCGAACTCTATATGCTATTATCAAACTTGTATGCTCACCTTTACATTATATGTATTGACTTTATTTTAACGCATGTGACAGGTGCTTAGGAAGTTTACATGCTTAGCATGCTGTGAACTTGAGGCTAGGAAAGGTCTAGGATGCTCTCTGCGCTGTGATGAAATCGAAGCTAGGAAATGGGGTCCTAGAAACCAATAAATAAACTATTTTTGTTTGAATCTGAGTTGTCGGAACAGGATATTTGTCTTGATGTTTATCTGTAATAATTTGATTACTATTTGAGACATGGTATGGGACATGTTAACTTAAATTAAATGGTAATGATAGTTGTTATGGAAACTTCTGGACAATCTGTTTCGCTCAGTGCCATGCCCCGATGATTCCGCCATCGGTTGGGGTGTGACAAGTAGTCCGATCGGGCGACACTCCAACCTGGTCGGCCTGATCGTCTTCTTCCTTGGTCATTTTGATAGTTTGTCGTTTTATCGAGATGATTTGATAACGTATTAGACCACATAAACCTCGTCACGACTTAGTAACCTGATCGGACATGAATCACCCAAATCCGGCCAATTAACTGCTCGAGACGGTGTTCCATGTTTAACCCGAAATCGAAAATCTCGTGGATAGGATCCAGATCTTGAACCAACACAACCACAAGGAAGAGTAGAAGGTTAGAACAAGCCCCGATTCTATTGGTTTTGAGTGCATTGAGTGTAAAAGAGTTGAAAGAAAGTTAGAAACCATCCTTCAATCCTTTTTCACCATGAATATGTTTAGATCTATGAAAGATCTTTGTTTATTTGTGTGAAAGTCGTTCAGATCTAAGTTGTTCTTGGTGGATTGAAGCCAAAACATGAAGTTCATTAGAACACCATGATGACATCATCCTAGAACACCTCAAATCTAGTGATTTCACGGTTAAAAGTTAAGAGTTAAAGGATAGAAAGGTGTAGGAGTGCGTGTAGATTAAGAAAGTACAAGATTTAGATGGAAAACTTACAAGAATAGCGAGAAATCTGAAAAAAAGTGAACAAGAACGCTGGCCGGATGAGAGATGCCGAAAATGGTAAGTTTGTGATGTTGACAGGGGGTATTTATAGGCTTACCATAAAAGGAATGGGGGAGGAGAGGCTGGTCGATCGAGTGGCACCTCGATCGGGTGGCAGCCCAATCGGGTGGCAGCTCGATCGGCTGGCCACTCGACTGGAGTGCATGGCGTGACGAGTTTTGCTGTTTCGATTGCGATTGCGAGCGTTGCGATTCGATAGAGTTTCCTAATCAAACTACTTTTAATCCCAACTACTATATCAACATACAATCATCCTTATTTGACTTGCGTTTAGCGTTTGCGATTCGATTGCGATTGAGTTTCGATTGCGTTTTGATTAATCACCACAACATAAACATAAATAAGCACGCACAAGTAACACCTAAGACACACACACACACACATATAACAATATCCAGAACACGAAATTCGAGTTGCGAGTGCGATTGCGATAAGCGATAAATCGATTAAACATGCGATAAATAGCGATTTCTAGCGATTATTAATAGATACTCCACATAATACAACTAAAGCGATAATAAAATTAGACTAAATACAAGTCAAAGAAGTCAAAGCAGGAATTAAACATGCGATAAATAGTGATTTCTAGTGATTATTAACTTCCAAAGTTGTAAGAGTTTCAAATTATCATTGTTAAATAATTTGGTTTAAGCTTTGTCAAGTTCGTCAGATTTTATCTTGAAGTAGATAAACGCTATTGATTTGATCTCATATGTGTTATTTAACCAAACATCAATGACGACTATCCATTAATCCACCCCAAGTCTTTTTTCTTTTTTATCGTACCAGGGAAAACGGTAGAATTCTCGAACCTATGGATCGTCCCTTAATCCTTGCCTTTTATTTGAAACTGATTATATTAATTGATTTGCAATTCAATTATCTTATCATATTGAATAATACTTGAATATTTTGATTAACCACTACAATAATTTAATTTACCTTTCTTAGAAAAGCTAAATAACACATCTACTAATATGTAATCTCACTTCTATATTTACACATTTATCCATTATAGTTATAGAACCCTCAACATCTAGAGCAGGGACACATTTTTTACCTTAGTATTATTGTTAGGCTAAAAGTTCTTTAGGAACACTTTGTAGCCCAGTAACATCTTAAGGGTGGGATAAGACTTAGGGACCATGAGGTTCTGAGTTGATTCCTGTTAGGAAATATGTTTTACTAATTACGGATCATGTATCCTTAGATGTTGTCTGGTTCACTTATCCTTAGCGGATGGTACCGGGAGCCTGAGGACCAAAGATCCTTATTATTACTTGTGTTATCTAACAATTGTTCACTTATCCTTAGCGGATGGTACCGGGAACCTGAGGACCAAGGATCCTTATTATTACTTGTGTTATCTAACAATTGTTCTCTATGTTTTCTAATGTTCGTATGCAGGTTATGGACGATGTGGACTGAGTATTAGCTAGAATATCAGTCAATATTCGTTTGAGATGATGCACGTGATGAATTCCACTAATGTTCATGGAGCTTGGACGTTGTCTTCCTAGAAAATAGGACATAGTGGTTAGCTTATTTCAAAAGGGGTTGATCAAGTTGTTTCTAAGGACAATTCTCACTTTCACATACACACACACTACAATCAGAAGTTTACGAACACTTTAGCAAACAATCATTACACCACACTTGATCAACATCCAAAGTTGTAATTTTTATTGATCAATATAGTTGATAATGGTAGTTTTCACTATCCGAGGTTTTTATGCCGGCGATCTACTAGTGATCAAGGGTTTTTCCTCGTACAAATCGTTGTGTTCATCATTTCATTCATCAAGCATTCGTAGTTTTCATTGTTCATCACCTAAGCACTCTACCTCACTTTAGAAATTTGGTTACATTATCTTTAATCAGATTTTTGACTAAAACAATTCCTACAAGGGGTTTTCCCAGAATTATTGATTTCTCTCTGAATTGGTGTATATGTATTATTGTCTAGTGGAGATAGATATGATCGGGTGGTTCCGCTGATGACAAGATAATACTTCAATGATTTGTGATCCAAATTTGCCGTTCAAAAAAGAAAAAAAAAAGAATGCAAAATATAATTCTCTTTATTTACTTTTTTTCACTTATGAAAATATACATGATTAAAAAACTACTTTTTCCTTAAGAAAATATGCATGATTAAAAAATAATACAATACCAAAATATTTTCATTAAAAATATCATTTTGTACTCATCTATTGATAGACATTATTAAATTTCATTAAGACAATTATAAAAGTATTATTAATCACTTAAAAAATATCAAGATCTATATAGTTCCTCAAATCCGACACCTTAAATGCTAAAGATTTTATTAAATTTTCATGAAAACACCTTAAATGCTAGAGATTTTATTAAATTTTCATAAAAAAAATCATTGTTAATATTAAAAAGAAAATAAATATATTATTGAAAAAATGGGCAAAATAGACACCTAAATTGTAGAAATTGTTCGAGTGCGTATATTGAAAAAATGGGCAAAATATACACCTAAATTGTAGAAATTATTCGAGTGCGTATATCCCTAATCAAATGACAAGTCAATCCCTGCAAAAGCGGTATTACCAAATAACTTTTGACAATTCTAGTCAATGAAGCAATTCTTGAAAATTGAATATTTTTTAAACGCAGATTACCTAATAAATTAAAACCTACCTAAACACATTAATATTCGTAGCACTATAAATACACATATTCAAAACCATACGAGAGAATAAAGTGTCATGTCATTATAATCATACCAAGTTTATTTGTAACGCTTGGTATTATTATCCCCCCTGTCCTATCTCTCCTACCCCCCCTCCCCCCCTACCCACCCCACCCACCCCAAAAAACACCCTTTTGGCCTCTCTCGCTAGATTTGCCGAGAGGTGTTGTTGGGTTGTTTGACTTGTGTTAAAGAAGCAGTTGAGACTTGAGAACGACATTAAGGTTTTGTTAGAGGCTAAATAGTCAAGGCTACTTTTTTTGTCATTGGCTATATAAAGCATGCAATTTATTACAGTGTAAATTTGGAGGATTTGCAGGTACCGGAAATGGCAAAGATGAAGGATATGATATTTGCGACAAAGATATTGGTTGTTATTCTTCTCCACTTCATCATCTCTACTGCCTCTTCCACAAGCTCAATCGATACCAAGTTAGTTTCATTCTTGATCTCTCTCTCTCTCTCTCTTAGTATATATATACACACACAGACATATTCTATCCATTGTGTATAAGTGCATTATGAGTTCTTGTACTTCTAAACATATTCATTGTCTTTTATGTATAATGTGTTTTTTTTACCGCCAACACGCACCTAGAGTCTACTCCTAAAATTCACCTAATGTGCATTTAGCGAGACTTAAACCCGTACCACTTTGGTACGGATAAACAACTGATGCCACTAGCAAGAGACCGATGTTTCTATTTATTTATTTATTTATTTATTTTCATATTACTATCCAAAATCAAGAGCATGCATGAATTTATACTTCGTTATTTCAAGATAAAGGGAGGGTGGATTTTGGTCGGAATTACAGGCAATCGGAATTGATACCCAGAAATGAATGTGGAGTTATTAGGGTTGATCGGAAGCTAAAATTTTGGTTGTCACGAATTGCATGCAATAACATTAATTAAGGTTTTTATTTTATTTTTTGAAAAATATTAAGGTTTTTGTTTAGTTTCTTTTTTTAACCGTATTCTAATTAATAATTATCTTTTACATATTTTTTCCTAAATTATTGATTTTGTATTTTAGTTGTATCCTTTTTGTAGAGTTTTCTTTCCTTAAATTATTTTTGTTAAAGAGGAATTTTTTAATAGGGTAATATAAAATATAGAGCACTCACAATGCAAAGATTGGTTAAAAAGTTAAGAAAATGGTTTCTTTTTTTGTAATCGGTATTTAGAATCTAACCAATACTTCAATAAAAAGTTTTCATTATTTTTTAGTGTAATGTTTTTGTTTTGTTTTATTGTTGTTTTTCTTTTTTGAGATGTTGTGACTAGGTGCACAAAAATTAATTACTTCGGTGAGTTCTGAAATTAGAAAACTCAATACGTGGTTTGGGAGTTTTCTTGCTTTGTACTCATGCTCTTAGATATCTTTTGACTTTCTTTCTCTTTTGGGTGAATTTGTTGACCTATTACTTTGACTTTATGACGTGTGCTACAAGCCATTAATTGGAATATTTACCAATATGAAACTTCGAATTCTTCGTTGATCAGAAATCAGAATAGAAGGTGTTTGGTTTAATGATATGATTTATAATTTTATAATTAATAATTAAGAAAGAAATCCTTACAATTTCTACAATCCTCCTAAGGAGTATTGGATCTCTAACCCATTAATGTTCAAATATATCATGAAACTCATACTTATAGAATTTCTTATTATAAATCCAAACCGTTTTAAACAAGGGTTTACAAATTTCGAATATATTTTTATAATTAATAAAAAATTAGTTATTTTATGATTACAAATTTAACGGTGTACTTGCTTTAATGTTTTATATTTTAGATAGAAAAATAAATGATATAAAAGGTTTTTAAGACATTGCTTTAAAAATTAAGTTTTATGCCTTAAAGCCATGGATTTGTTAAACTGGGAGGGTATAAGATCTCTATTTTTTTTTAATTAATAAATTTCTATTAATTCTCCTAATTCAATTATCAAAGAGAAACAAACAATTTTTTGTAATGATTTTCTTTAACCTATATCTATTTTCTTTCTTGTTTAAAAACCAAACCTAAACTAAAATCAAGTTGTCACTAAATAAACATATGTTGTTTAAAAATATGTAAAGTGTTTATTTATTCGTTGGTCCTCTTATCGAAAATTTATTATTCATTAAAAAAACGACAATTTCTTTTTTATAACCCATCATAAAACAACGTAAAAAGTGATTTCCAAGATTAATAATATATCAATAATGTTACCTTTTTATCAAACAATGTATTATGTGTTAAAAAATTGACATATTATATTTTACGCGACAATAAAATAATATATTTCACAAATTTAACGAATATTTACTGTGAACATGTGTTTGTGTTCACATTCCTCAATACAATCTTGTGATTTTTCTTTTGTCCATATGATATGATCATTTAGTCTTCCGGAAGTTTACCTGGACCACCTTTTCTGACATTGTATATCACTCCGTTTTTTTCTCAATAAAAAACACTGATAAATTTTATAAATGGGTAAATATTTGGTAAAAATTATAGAATTCAAAATTGTATACAAGGCATAAGAATCTCCGTCTAGTTTCCTTTAATTTTTATAATTCGTTATGGTTTTTAGATGCAACATTAATGTAACTTTTTTGGTTACTTTATTTCTTTGACTTGTCTTTTTGAAACTAACAACCTTCTCATTCCAAAAGAAAAGGTGTTTAATATACATTAAATGTGTATTTTGTATGTATATTTACTATATTAATCTTGGTTGTAAAAAGCGAGAGGCGCACAAGAGCGACGGGTTCTAAAACCAAGGTGCGAAGCGTAAAGCGCAAAAGCGGCGGACTTTTCGTACTCGAGGCGCAAACTGAATGTACTACTTTTTATATATATCCCATAGGTTTTTAGCATCCCTAATGCATAATATAGATATAAATAAGGTTTATATATGATTTTACCTATAACTACAAGCCAAAAAAACATATTGTACAACAGTTTGATGCTTAAAAATAGTATATAAACACCCTATGTACATGAGCCGCACGCCTCAGGCATGAAAAACCTTCAAAATTTGCTTTTTTGGGGGCTTTTATTAAAAAGCGCGTCTCAGGCTACCTAAGGCGCCAAGGCTTGCGCCTTGATGCGCCTCGCGCCTAGACGAGTCTCAGGCGTGCTTTTTAAAACCCAGATCTTAATTTTATTTGTATCGGATTTATATACCATAGCATTATATGTTATTTATTTAAATTTTTTTTGAACGGCTAACGACCTTCAAATGGGCTACTGGCGAAATTTACCACACCGGAATACACTCGTCTCCGAACCGAGGAAAACCCTCACCTAGGGCTGAAGCCCGTGAACACTTGTGCGGTGAGGTAAAAGCCCCTCAGTTCAAGGATCGAACTAACGATCTCCGCTTACTCGCCTAGTTTCCCATCATCACCAGGTGCTGCATAAAATAACTGAGAGAGCATGAATTGAAATTGAGTCCCTTATAACACCAAGCTTCTCCCTTAACACTCCACCACCTCCACCTTATTGGCATATATATTTTTTTAACCACAAATTTTCACTTTAAATACTTACACCTCCCTAATATTAAACCCTTATCTCCTACAAAAGATAATTCCTTCTTATATCAAAATATTAATATATCTGGAGTTGTCATCGAAATGAGGCCAAAGTTGGTGCTCCGGTTCACATGCAAAAAACACTCTACTCTCTTTCTAAAAAATAGACAAGATTTTAACCTGTGGTCTGTTGTCGAAAAAGTCGAAAACACATATACATTTTAATAAAGCCCCGTGATATTTCCACTAACATTGTCTGTGATAACACCAAAAATATTTCTTTTTTTTTTTGAACGGCCAACAAAAAGGGAATATTATTAATGAAACACAGAGCTGGAACAAGATGGCAGCTAGCCAGCAGCTAAGCCAGCCAAAACAAAGAACAGAAAAACACACCAGAAAACAAATTAAGAATCAAAAACTCTAAAGCTCCTCCAATCTTCCAGGGACAATCCGACCGCTTTAGCTCTGTATTTTACCCAAAGGAAACTCATTGCTTTAGTCTCTTCCACCACCTTAGTAAGCGATGCTTTTTTGTTACCGAAAACCACCTCATTACGTATTTTCCAGAGACTCCAAATTCCAGTTAAGACTATCGCATAAAAAGCTTTCCTCCTCTTCTTAGGACCGTTAACGTATTGGTGTAACTCGAGAAGGTCTTTTAAGTCGAAGATGAAATGATGCGTCAGCTTACACCATTGAAGAATAAGTTGCCAAAAACATTGAGAAAAACTGCAGCAAATAAAGATGTGCTCCGACGTTTCCGGGCTGCCACTGCAGAAACAACACAAATCTGAGCTAACCGAAACATTCCGCTTGATTAAAGCATCTCTAGTCGGAAGTCTATCCTTCGCCGCTCGCTCTGTATTTCTATTAAAGCATCTCTAGTCGGAAGTCTATCCGACCGCTTTAGCTCTGTATTTCTATAAATGAATTTTGTGCCCCAAAATATAAATTTCTCCGCTAATGATTTAACTTTTTTTAGGCTCAATGTTTGCTTTTGATTAAATGGTTTTATGGGGACAATATAAAAATAATATTTAAATTAAAGAATGTATGTATAATCGACAATCCATTTAATCTGTTGGTCTAATTGCAGAAGGGCGTTAAAGAACCACTCGAGAGTTTCGGTGTTATACCCTCCAGTGCAATTGCATAAGTACGATGATCATGTAAGTTCAGACGACTTTCTTTCCATTTTATATTTTTTAATCAATATACAAAACTTTTCATTTCATCTTTTTATTTCATAATCGCTAATTAGTAATAAAAATCTAAAAATGATAAGATGTTTCATTGAAATTATACACATATAAAGTTAAATTAAAAACTTTTGAATACACACAAACACACACATACATTACATCTAGCACAAAAACTAGATACCTAAATTATTATTTTTGTCATTAGTTTATTTTTTTTTTAACTATATCTTCTGCATAACAAACCATTAAACTACATTGTTATTGTGATCTTTTGTTTAATGTTTACATGTATAATGGTTATGTGTAACTAATATAACGTAAAAACGACTGACACAAACTTTTGGAGGCTTAAAGCGGATAATAACATCAGGGCCTTTCTTGACAAAAAAAAAGTTACATTTTGCTTTCAATAATATTATGTATCAAACATAATATTTTTTTTGTCCTTTTAATATTTGGGAATCCTACCTAGGGGTGTGAATTTCTAACACGACCCGAGAACCCAACATGAAATTCGCGGGTTTAGATTTAGTCTAAACGGGTTCGGGTCAGTTTCAGGTTAACGAGTCGGGTTCAGGTCAACCTGATTGGGTTAGCGGGTTGACCTGTATAACACATTTATACTATATTATAATTTTCTGTAATGTATTTATGTCATAAATTAAATGGGTTTTTTTTTAAATCTAATTCAAACCTCGTATCCGACCCAAACGAGTACCTACCTGGAAATTTTAACGGCTGAAAAAATGGACCAAATTGAAAAAAATCATAGGTCCGTCACTGCATGTGTGAAAAAATCCTAGATTCTATAAATAAACGTAACCTAACAAACAAATACTACACGTATGAAATATAAATATAATTGCTAAACCAATTTAAGTATACATATTTTTTTTGTGTTTTCAGGTAGTCGTAGACAACGGCATCTTTAGCATCACAATCGCAAGTCCAGAAGGCATAGTCACCCGCATAAACTATAATGGAATCGACAATATACTAAACGATCGTAACGAAAACTCAGATCGCGGGTATTTCTCTCTTTTTTCTGAATACACCAAAAGAAAACTATTTATTTTTCGTTAAATTCACATTTTTTTGTTGAATTTATTGTGGATTATCAGATATTGGGATGTAAATTGGAGTGATCCATCGGATCTGAAGGATGGTCATTTGGATAAGTAAGGCATAAAGAGTGTTGCCGTTGGTGTCATGTAGTTTGTGTTTTTAATCATACGTCTATTTTGCAGGCTTACGGGCAAACACTTAGATGTTATAGTTAACAACGAAAACCAAGTTGAACTGTCATTCAAAAGACCTTGGACATTTGCCCAAGAAAAGAACCATGTTTCCTTAAATATCGACAAAAGGTGTGTGACATGCTTAATTTTTAATAAAGATGCTACTATATTATAATAATCATTGTCTTTCTTGATCATTTTAGAATAACATAAACAACTTTTATGAGTAGTTTAAGCAGCTTGTATTTTTTTTAATGGTCAACAAAACAAACCTTATATTACCGCGAACTATCGATAAATAAGACTTAACATTTGATTATCTTTATTCTAATTGATGAAACTCAATCAATGATGTTTTAAGGTTTGTTGTCTTGCGGGGGTTGAGTGGTTTCTACTCGTATGGAATTTTCGAACGTTTAAGAGGCTGGCCTGATGTTGATATCTACCAAGGCCGGATCGTATTCAAGCTTCAGGAAAAATTGTAAGAACAAGCAGATGTCTGTTGGTTATTTTTAAAATCGTTCATAATATAAAAGTTCACCATAGTTAGATATTTCTTAATTATCTATTCTGATTGAAAATTAGGTTTCGATACATGGCGGTTTCGGATGAAAGACAACGGCTCATGCCAACGTTTGAAGATCGCGAAAAGGGTAAACCCTTGGATTATCCTGAAGCTGTTCTTTTGACTCATCCTTTCAATTCTCGTCTTCAGGGCGAGGTATCCTTCTTATTTGATCCTAACACATATACACGTGCACGCTCACAAACACACACATATAGGGTGGGTTCTAGAGTGAACACTAAGTTATTTGTGAACTGAGTGAACAAATCCTGGCAATTGATTTGCATAATCAAATCGTAAAATACACTAGTGTATTTTCATCATCAAATCCGGGCAATTGATTTACACTTGTGCATACACTAGTGTATTGATAATCAAGGGCTTGGATTAGTTCACTAGTGTTCACTATCAAGGGGTACCTAACCCCATATATATGTGTGTGTATGTATGTATATGCATTCTTTCAGTATATTTTGAGTTTTAACATCTTCATTGAACTTTTACAATTGCAAACACAGGTAGACGACAAGTACCAATACTCGACTGAAAACAAAGATAACCGGGTTCATGGTTGGATATGCTCGGATCCGCCAGTCGGATTTTGGATGATCACTCCTAGTAACGAGTTTCGTAATGGTGGCCCGGTCAAGCAAGACCTCACCTCTCATGCTGGTCCTGTTACTCTCTCCGTAAGTGCACATTCAGTTTCTTTGTGTTTAAAATAAAGATGTGAAGATTAAAAAGTTGGTTATAATGTAGCTAGACTAGTAAAATTAGTCACAAGATCTTTGTAGGATACATTAATGACTACAAAGTTATAATTGTTTTCATGTATCATATACAAACATTAATAAACGAAGAAAGCCGTTGGTTTGGTTCAAACATAGGTGGATATAAGATAGTTTTAGTTCGAATATCTAGTTATAATTTGGGTCAAGTAATACGTTAGCAATCTTTTTTATTTATACCTACTGTACGAGTTTTTAATACATGGTTACACCCTATTTCAGATGTTTTTTAGTACCCATTATGCGGGAACTGATTTAGGAATGAAATTTCGAGATGGTGAACCATGGAAAAAGGTTTTCGGACCCGTGTTTATATATCTGAACTCGGTTACAACAGAAGAAAGTCCCCTTTCCCTTTGGGCTGATGCCAAAGAAGAGGTAAAAGTCTATGATATCTATTGCAAATTGTTAAAGGGAATTAAGTCATTTTGCAATTAAGTGTTTACATCAATGACATGTGGTTTATAAATAGATGCTAGTGCAAACCAATAGTTGGCCGTACCATTTCCCCAACTCCTCAGATTACCCTCGTGCCTATCAACGCGGTCTAGTAACGGGCCAGCTGGTGGTTCGAGACGTGGGGTTGGCATTTGCCAACTCTGCGTTTGTTGGCTTGGCTCCTCCGGGCGAACTTGGATCATGGCAAGAAGAAAGTAAGGTACACTTCCTCATTTCTCAACATTATAATCATTTTGGTATACATCAAAGGTTGTTTATATAATGCGATCCGGTTTATCGCTATTAGGGTTATCAGTTTTGGACACAAACCGACGAAAAAGGTTACTTCGAGATCAAGAATGTCCGGCCCGGTTACTATCATTTGTATGCTTGGGTTCCCGGGTACATTGGCGAGTACATGTACCAATCCATTATTTATGTCCTAAAAGGTTCTTAAATCTTAATCTCATAATATTTATCTCTTTTTTCATATTTATTAATGGAAATTGTATCATGATTATGGTTTTCAACTGTTAACAGGAAGTAAGATCAGAATGGGTCTGCTTGTACACAAACCACCAAGAAATGGCCCTACAGTTTGGGAGATTGGTGTCCCGGATCGCACCGCTGCTGAGTTCTATGTGCCTCCACCGAACCCAACCCTCATGAACCAGTTATACGCCAGCCAAAGAACAGATTCGTAAGCATTCCATCACTCTCTTTCATTGCATTTTTGTTATACAAGATAAGCCACTAGTGAATGACTGAAGATCGGTGGCATCGAGCCGATCTTAAACGAGCAGGATACCAAGATCATCATTATTAAATGAGCCCTTATTAATAAACGAGCCTGAACCCGAGCTTCATTATTGTTTATATTACTGTTATTTAATGTATTAAATCATGGTGGTGCTTATTATTATCTAAAAGAATCGGATAAAAATAACCAAACAACATATGTTGCATTAGTACATATAAAAATAATATAATAAATAAAAAAAATTGTATAATTAATATATTAACTAATAAACGAGCTGAATTCAGCCAGCTTGAAAAACTATTTATGAGCGGAGCTCGAGCTTTATAAATAGAGCTAGATATGTGCCGAGCTCTAACTTGGGCTCAGGTCACGTCATTTGCACATTTCAACGAGAACCTCCATGTGATCGCATTTGAAATTGTATTACTGCAGGTTTAGGCAATATGGTTTGTGGGATAGGTACACTGATCAGTATCCAGATAAAGATTTGGTCTACACCGTTGGCGTTAGCAATTATCAAACGGATTGGTTTTTCGCTCATGTCAACCGGCATGTAGGAAATAAGACCTATGTTTCGACTACCTGGACTGTTTTATTTGATCTTGAAGATGTAATTACCGGAAATTATACAATACAACTGGCATTGGCATCAGCAACAAATGCAGAAGTGCAAGTACGTAATTATACTATGACAAATATCATTATTTCATATAATTTTTTGGGGGCATAATTACTTTTATATTTTTTTTGAATGGTAAACGGAACTTTTATATGGGAAAACTAACCCTCAACCCGTTAAAACTAAAGATGCATTTGTTTAACCCGTTTAGTTAAAAAGGTCAAACTACCAACTCGTTTAAAGGCAAGTGCCAACTAGTTTTTTTTTACCCATATAACCCATTATCACGTTTGCAACTTGATTGAGTAGTTTAGATATACATGGTATGATGGTAAAGTGTTCCGAGTAAATATTCTATGTGTGTCTTGATTAAGATTGATATTCGCATTTTTAAATCAACATTTCAATCAATCAATTTAGCGTGAACCTTTGTCCTCCTTTATATTGTTATTTTTAACCAATTGCAATCAAGCATTTCTTTTTTATTACTTCCAAACACTAAAATATATATGTAGATTTTTTTTTGTGTATTTTTACTTATCTTGTCACTCAAATGACCACTATTACTGATCTTAAGCGGTTCTTACTTCTCAGATTAGAATCAACGGTGTAGGAGATGTGTCGCTTGTCTTTACAACAAAGTTAATCGGGAAGGATAACGCAATTGCACGACATGGGATTCATGGACTATACTGGTTGTATAGCATCAATGTTGTGCATTCGCATCTACGAGCCGGAAAGAATGCATTGTATTTAAAACAAACTAGAGGTTCATATCCTTTTAGCGGAGTCATGTATGACTATATCCGATTAGAAAGACCCCCTCGTTATTAAATTCGTTATATCTATTTTTTTATATAAATAGTTGGAGAATAGATTTGATAGTTGCTTTTGGATTAGAACAGAAATTTATGGTTCCGTTGTATACAAAAATGACATCAAAACAGTATAGTACAGAGCTTTATGTAGATAGTTAACTTATGTAAATTGATACATTTTTAAATCTAACATAGATTTAAAGACGTTGATATTGAAATTTCATTAATTTTGATATGTTTGTTTCTTTGTCCTTATTATTTAAGTTATATAATTGCTACTTACACTACTACAAAACAGAGCTTTAGACGGGGTGATATGGGTTTTAAGACGGTGTTTTCAACACCGTCTTAAAGTACACTGGTTTAAAATCATGTCTTATTAGACGGTGTTCAAATTGAACACCGGCTTAAACTTGGTGAACCCCGTCTTTTAATATCAAAACATTTATTAAAAAAAATATTTTTAACACCGTCTTATAAACTTGGTGAACCCCGTCTTTTAATATCAAAACATTTATTAAAACAAATACTTTTGCTGTTTGGAGGTTATACACTTGTAAAGAACTCAAATGATCATATCGATGTCGTAACCTATCTGATTAAGATCGATTCCCGACTCTCTCACCAATGCCACTCGACCAGTCCTCGCCACCTACAAATAATAACGCAACCAGACACTGTTAGTGGCGGAACAAACAAACAATTTATGCCGTAATTAGTCTGTCACAAATTCCATAGGACACCAATAACGTTTGCAGCGTGAATAGATTATTAAAGTCTCCCGTAAACAAGGAAAACAAAGTAAAAGAAACGAAGATCGAGAAAAACTTACCCCAAGTGTAATAGTATGATCGGAAACATCAACAGGTTTGGCGCGAAAGATGGTGGCGATGTCCAGTACATCCCTTCGAGCAGCAGCATTTGCGGCAACTTTGATCAACATTAACTCGCGTTCCGAAAATGGTAAGTAGGTGATATCTTTGACCCGAGTATTTCACTTCATTAGATCACAAGTTTTCCATACTAACAAAACGATATCGGTCAGTTTTGTAGAATAAGTTACCTCGTGAACATCCACCAATTTGTAGAACTGCTGAACCAACTTGCCGATAGACTCATCTGCATGAACTTTTTTTTTATCTTTGTAGTATGGAATTATGTAAACGTATTATAACCAATAACCATTTTCAAAATCAAAACGCAAACTAAAGGTACTGGAATAAACATTTAAACTTCAAAAAAAAAAAAAAAACATTTAAACTTCTAAAAAATAGCAAATACGCCAAAAATGAACATTACTAAACATGTGACAATGCCAAAGCATGAAATACTGACCGCTGAAGAGAAAGAGCAGCTGCTGGCAAAACTCAAACTTGCTGAAAATCAGGTAAGAGTATGAATTTCAGATTCAAACTATCAGATTTATAATTTTTGGCGTGAACGATTCACATAAACGCACTTTGTTCTAACGAAAGACTATAACTTTCAGATGCCGTATATTATGGAGACTAATGCCATAGCTAGGTACTACGGACCAGAGAAGAAGCAGGCGGTCAAGATCACATATAACAACAAGATAACCAGGTCGTTTGTCACATATCGCTGTGTGAAATAAAGTAATTGAAATCAGTTAGTAATTTATATAAAATCTCACATTTTATTTCATGACTTTATGTATATCTTTAATAACAAAGATATCATGTTATAATATATTAGAAAAGACGTAAAAAATGTAAAAAAAAAAAAAAAGATAAAGCCAGAAGGATCAAAATTTGTCAAGTAGGAATGTAAAATAGGATATAACTATCAACCATGAATTATCATATACTGTTTCTCAACAAAATATACTAATTAACACTTCAAACAAGTTCACTGCATAACTTTCTCTGCATCGTTGTATATGAAATTTGCATCAATTTTCAAAACAATTAATCAATAAAAAACTCGTCTCACTTACATGTTCAAGTTTCCAGCAATCCGTCTCTCAGCTTATCTAACACAATCAAGAACAACCAGCTTTCCGTTATCATCACGATAAGCTCCCTACCAAATTAAAAAAAAATCCATCTAAATTGACCTCAACCGAACAAAAAAAATAGGGTTTTAACTTTAAATCAGAGGAACAAGATGAGACACAAAAAGGGACTTACAACGCCAACATTAACTTTATCAGGATGAGGATCCGCAACTTTATGGTGGTTGTTGCAAGCGGTCATGCTGGCTGTGAACGGTGGTGGTTGCTGCAATTGGGGTCTCCGGTGATGGATTCTTGGAGAGGAATCAAATTAGGAGGCAAATAGAAGAGAAAAAAAAGAGGAAGATCTAAAATTTTGGGGAAAGTAAAAGAGGGGGGAGATCTAAAATTTTGGGAGTAGATGAGAGGGAGATAAAGTGGGTTATCCAGAAATTAGTATAAGTGTTTAAGCATTAGACGGGGTTCTTTTGATTTTTATTGAATATTTATAAGACAGTGTTCAGAGACAACACCGTCTAAAGGTTGGAGAAATTACTATAAGACGGTGTTTAAGCATTAGACGGTGTTCTTCTGAATTTTATTGAATATTTTATTTAAAAGATCATGATGTTCATAGAGGTATTGGTTTTAAGACGGTGTTATTACTTTAACACCGTCTAAAACAAATCCTTGACACCATCTAATGCTACATTTTGTAGTAGTGTTAAGTATTTTGTATGGTAATATTGTGATCTTTGTGAATTTGTAAGTATGGAGTAGTTTAATGTCTGATTAAACAATGGCTTAGTTTTTCTATATAACCTTAGAAGGTACTCTTAATCTACACTTGACCCGACCCGACCCGACCATAAATGGAACTTAACCCCTACTTTGAAAGTATTAAAGTTTTCTAAAACTTCATTCGTTTGAAAACAAACTAGTTTTTGTACACCTTTTGCACATAATTGGAAATTTTATTTATAGACAAATACCATAAAAAAACCCAATACACTATCTGTTTTATCTTATAAAAATCTTTTCACTTTTTTATACATATAAAACCAACATACTTTCTTTTTTTGTTTTATAAAAATCCTTTAACAACTTTTTGCACGTAAGAAACTAGCATACTTTCTTCTTTGTTTCATAAAAATCCCTTAACATTTTTTTACACATAAAAACCAACATACTTTCTATTCTGTAATCATAGAAGTACCTTAAAATGTTAAATTTGAACAAGAAAAAAACTCTTAATTATGATGGAATGAAATTATGAAAACATTATTTGACAGTTATCTGTAATTACGATAAAATTCATTTGTTTATACCTTTTTAACAATTTATAATTCGCACATGCCATTTTATATGTTTTTTCGTTTTTTATTTTATTTTTAGTTATGCTATCCACACTCATGTATGTTTTATTATACTAGCAGGATGTCCGCGCGATACGGCGGAGCGCCACTTCATATTGTGATACTCGTTTGTAGTTTTCTTATTCATATAATATTTATTGTAGAATCATTATGATAGATATACATCAAAAGCGAAGTAATCAGGTAATCCATTTCATTGTGTTGTGTATGGTTCGGTTATTATCTTCAACCGAAGCTAAAACCAAAGTCATCGATTAGTCTATTTTATTAACCAATTGGTTTTCGGTTAATCACTTCGGTTTATTCATTTGGATTGACGGGTTTTGGTTTGGTTCATTTAAATTTCAGTTAATAGCAAAAACCAAACTTGGACTAAAACTTTTGCTTAGAATTATATGAAATTGAGATATAAATACATGAAAGGAAAGTATACATATATGAAATGAAAATATAAAATATGAGGTATTAAAACTAGAAATATATGAAAATATGAATGATTCGGTTCGGTTCAGCTAATTTTGGTTAAACGAGAATACAAAAAAATTGATAACTGGTTTTTGGTTAATTCGGTTTTCGATTTTCAGTTAGTTCAGTTTTTTGTTGATTTCGGTTCGGTTTCGTCTGTTTTCAGTTTGGTTTAGGTTAACGATTTAGTTACTGCTCACCGATAATCGGTTTTGGTTAGTAACCAATAGGTGCGTGTGCGATGTGGCCGGAAACATAGACATTGCCATGGTGTGCATTGTTCGGTTGGTTAGATTATTATCCTCAACCGAAATCGAGGTCATCGATTAGTCTATTTTATTAAGCAATCCGTCTTCAGATAATCGGTTTGGTTTATTTAGTTAGATTGACGGTTTTTTGTTGATTCATTTAATTTTGGTTAATAGCCAAAATCAAACTTGGGCTAAAACTTTTGATTAGAAATACATAAAATTTAGATATAAATGTCGCACCCCGAAAATATCAGAGCTTGGCGTGACTGGACTAGTATCTTCATTGCACAGCTGAAGCAAATAAGCTAAGATTTCTAGAAATTGAACGCCCACTAAGTACTCGAATCTCCAATGGTTCTCCTATTCCAACCGTGCCATAAATTTTTGATATGCAACCTGAGAAAGAAACATGTGAAAAATCAACATAAAGTTGAGCGAGTTCATAGTTTGTTTGTAAAAGATTTGAAATAATTTTTTTTGAATAACCGGTTTTTGAAATATTATTGAGAAAACAAATTTAAAAATCATTTTCTTGTCAAGTTATATGAAAACTCTGTATTTGTAACGCATTATATTTGCAAAACCTTGCATTTGTAAACTCTTGTGTTTGTAAAATTTGTGTACTGTTAATATTCACCCTGACATTGACATCAAGCCTGCATAATCCTATGCTTTGAATTTGTATAAAACATGGTATGTAATTTGTAAAGACGTATCTAAAACTGAGCTCAGTAAATGTAAGGAATACTAGATCGCTAATAGTTCGCGAGACCACTAACATATGTAACGACATAGGAAGCATCCAAACAAGAGGCATTTTTACTTGTCGATTCACGACTGTCGATTCACGACTAGAGACACAAAAGCACTGCTTGGTAAAAGAGTGGCCAAGAGTGTGGTTGCCTGAAACCCATTAGATCTAACCTTTTGTTCCGCGGTCTTGGTAGGTAATTGGTTAATGGTGCTTATGTTACCCTATTCGTGACATGATCTATTGTATCATTCCTTAGTTTAACATATCGTTTGTACTTGTACTTTCTCGTAGTTTAGAAAACTAGAATACGTGTGTATGCACATTTCAAAAAATACTCTTGCTTGAAAAACCAGTATAGAACATAAGCTTTTCGTAAACCATTTGTGATAGTTAAAACTTGTTTGTGAAATGGTTTTGAAACACGTAGTTTATATTTATCGAAAATCTTGTATGCTTTTGCAAAAAGTGCATATCTTTCCACCCCGAAAACATTTATAACAATGTAAAATAGTAAATATTTATGTAAAAATATAAAAATATATTGGTAGAATCTCGTTAGACGGCTTGAGAAGTCGTTTGTGTATGTAATAAACGTTATATGAAAATAACATGTAACGAACTCGTATTACGTATCGCGTCTCGCGTAAAAAGTATCAAAATATGGATATAATGTCGTTTAGACGTTTGAAATAAATATAAAAAGTTATATTTATTCTATAAAATTGTCATCGAGTTGTTGTGTTCAAAAATAAATATATAACTATATTTATTTTTATACAAGAATTCGTTATGTTTAATACTTGAAATAAATAAATATATAAACTATATTTATTTTTATAAAAGCGAATTCGTGTTGTTTGATATTTGGAATAAATATAAAAACTATATTTATTTTATAAAACGCAATCATGTCGTTTGATATTTGAAATAAATATAAACTATATTTATTTTTTTATAAAAGCGAATTCGTGTTGTTTGATATTTGGAATAAATATAAAAACTATATTTATTTTTATAAAACGAAATCATGTCGTTTGATATTTGAAATAAATATAAACTATATTTATTTTTTTATAAAACGATTTCGTATTGTTCGATTCTTGAAAGAATTGTCGAAAATAATAAAAGAATTGAAAGGATTATATCACGTTTTATTTTATAAAAGCATTGTAGGAAAAATTCCCAAATTGTAGTTTTCGTGATGTTGTGAAGTGTCGTCGATATTCATATTTGTTTTACTAAAAGATTATTTGAATCCGATGTTTTGTTTCATAATAAAACGCGTCATTTTACAGATTTTATCGAAAAACGGACAGAGTTTCCTCTGTTTTTGGACGCCCCGACAACACAAGTTGTCGTTATTTTTATCAAGATTCAACAATTCAACACATATTATATATAAAGTTTTACGCGAAATATATCAAAACGCCAAATATGAAAACCAAATAACTAAATGTAAAACCATTAGTCGGGTTGAGCTCGTTTTCACGTAAGTATTAAAACTATAGTATTAACGAAAGAATCGCGCCGTAAAGTTTTTACCAAATCTTCGCGTCGAGACGTTGACTGAGTCGACGAGTCAACCGGGTTGACTCGCTGAGTTGACCAGGTTTGATCGAGTCGACTCGGTTTGACCGAGTCGACTCGGTTTGACCGAGTCGACTCGGTTTGACCGAGTCGACCCGAACCGCTCCCTAATCTGATCGTGTTGACCCGGTTTGACCCAGAACTGAATCTGACCCGAACCAAGTCCGTTGGCCGCTGTTGACCGAGCCGCTGACCAAAGTTGACTGACCCGAAATCTGAACCCGCCGAACCACCAGCTGAACCGGAGCTTGAGTCCGACCCGAGACTGAACCAAGTCCTCATCTTGAACCAAAAACGGCCCATAATCAAAACAAAAATCTCAGACTCTCACCTGAGCTGAAACCCGAGTTGAAACCCACTAATCTGACTTGAACCAAAACTGACCTGAACCTCATCAGCGGCAACAAACGTCATCATCATCATCTACATCATCGGATATTCGTCGGACAATGGCAAGGACTGCCGGACCTTGACTCTGATCGCCGGTCCGAGTCTCCGATCTCTCTCTCTCTTCTCGATCTCTTTCTCTTGAACAGTCTCTCTCTCTCTTCTCTCTGTCTCGTCGGAAGCACCACCGTGCGCCGCCACCACAGTAGTGGCCGGCTGTCAATCGAATGGGGGGGGGGGGGTTGCTGTTGTGTGTTGTCGGAAATCAGGAAGATCGGAAGAAGGGGGTGTTTGTCGGAGAGAACCACCTCCGGAAAAACCATCTCCACCGCCGTCATAGTGGCGGCGGCGCAGTGAACCAGCACCGGCTCCGCCGGTCTCGCCGGCCGGAGTCCGGCCATATATTACCGGAGAGAGAGAGGAAAAGTTTGGTGTGTGTGTGTGTTTTGAATGTCTGTGGAATGAGAACAAAAGACCATGAGGTCTTATATATACAGGTTTAGTCTTGTGGGTTTTGGGCTTGGGCCCAAGGCCCACAAGCCCATCTCGTGTGTAAGGGGCCCGTAATTCTCTATGAGACCCGTTATCGAAACCCGGGCTCCGTGAAACGTTGTAATTTATAAATTTTAATTTTAAAAATACGTAAAATAGCACTGGTAGTCATTTGTCGTGTTCGTTCGCTGATTACTGTAAAAATACGCGAAAAATCTTGTTTAATTGTCATTTTGACCGTTTTTCAACCCGGTTTCGCCTACGAATTAAGAAAAATTTAGTTACGAATTAAATATACCGTAAAAAATTAATATTTGACGGCGTTGTCAGTATTTTGTTTGGTTTCGATTCATTATCGTTTGATATTCCGCAGATTTTCCGCAGACCGTCATAAGCGTACTGTCGAACCAAATAGGCGTTCCTAAGCTTACTGAGGGCCAAATTAAGTCAATTAGCGTCGTAAACACTATTTATTGTCGCGTTAATTGCTTGTTAATCACGTAATTAAGGGCGTAAACTACCGGTTGTCACAATAAATACATGAAATGAGGTACATGATATGGAGATATATATACGTAAAATGGGGGTAGATAGGAGATCTTGTACAAGACAAAAATATCCATATGAAATATTATGTATTACATGTTTTTGTTTTTACGTAATCACTTAGTGTGGTATCACATAAAATACTATAATAAAATACTATAATGAAATCACGTTTTCACAAAATGGGTATTCAAAATCACGTAGTCACGTAATAATACATAGCCAACTATTGTTATGTAATACGTAATCACTTAGTGTGGTTTCACATACTGTAATGAAAATCACGTAATCACGCAATAGGAATTCAAAATCACGTAGTCATGTGATGGGTATTGAAAAGCACGTAATCACGTAGTGGGTATTAAAAATCATGTAGAACGACGTCTTTTAGTAGAAAAAGTAGCAGCATTACCAGCATGATGCCCTTTATTAGAATAAGGTTTGCCAACTTCCTTCATACCTCCTCGGCCTATCTACAATTACCTAATACTAATCTAGACACAAACCAACTTTTTTACCCATTACAAAACTAACTAAAGTGGCAAATTAAACATATAATCTATGAAAATCTTTGTTAACTTATAGATGCACAAGCATTGATATTAAGACTATAACAAATAATTAGGAAAGCAACTTTAAAAGAACAATCTATCTAACACGGTACATTACCTTTGCTGCACTATTTCCCAATACCCTAAAAAATAATAAACAAAGCAGTATGTAAGACACAGAGATAATAAACGATAATTATTTCAACTGAAAGTAACCTAACATACAAATTCAGTTGTTAATTTTAAATAAACACCGGTTCTTTCATTATTAGTTAAATAAATGAAGTTATTGTAAAACTTTGATGTTAAAGGTTAGAACTGGTAGAAACTGATGAGCTGATACAAACTTATGAATCAATTAAAGTAAAAGGTGTTTTAATAACTTAAAATTACAAAGTAAATACAATTTAATATTTGTCCATGAATCATATACAAAAACAACCCTATTTTTATGAATTTTCATAAAAAACCAGACCTCAACATTTGTTTTTTTTTTTCCTCAAATTGCGTTACTAATTCCTTTCATGTGTAGAATTTAAAACCAAAAGCATCATGTAATATGATATTTCACAAAACACTACCAAATCCCTTAAGTAGATGATGGACTAAGGTTGTGAAGAGGTATTATGTTTTCTTTTTAGATACTAATAAAATAAAGAGGGAATTACCATAACCGAGTTGAATAGATATGAAAACACCAAAACAAAAGGAAAAAGAACATTGGCAAGATCTCCTTCAATGGATAGAAAAGCGCAAAACAATCAAAATAGGAGACCTAAGTAATCTATAAATATTATTAATAATGAATGAGAAGGGCAAGCTTTACAACTCTTTCATAAAGAAAACCCGTGAAGCAGTTCATGAAAAAAAAATCTTTAATAAACGAAGAAGCATATGTCATCCTCCTAAACATAGGTGGACAGGCTATAAAAGTGGGAAAATATGAAAAAAAACTCACAAAACAGACTCGAACCCAGGCCTTCAAGACAGTTTTAAAGCGCCTCAACCACTTGAACAATAGATCTTATAATAAAAACTTGTTCTAATACCTTACCAGTTTTCCGACTTATCAACAGAGAATTCACCTTGTACTAAACAGTTATCTAATGAACCACATGGCAGTTTATCACCAAGCATTTAACTCTCATAACCACTGTCAGTTATCAACAAACACATCCTAACATGTTGTGCTAAACTGCCATAAAACATTCGCTACTCGACCTGATGCTTTCAACCTAGAGCAAAAGTTAAACATTTCTTCAAGCCCCACAAAAAAGACGCTTAAAAAAAGACAGCAACACGAAGCACATAAAGCAACAGAACCTTACAAGAAGTTAAACAACATAACCACTACAAACTAAAAGCTGTTGTTTATAACAAGCTAAACACCTATTTTTCTTTCGAGTGATCGTGTGATAACCTTTTGTTCTCATTCACTTTTTGTTTTTAATAAAACCACTCAAAAGACTGAACACATCTCCGGATGGCCTTTACGTGTTGTAACGACTAACCAGAGACATTCCGTAATACTAACCAGAATCGTTTTAAAATTTACATGATTAAAACAGGGACTTGCTTTGTATGATTTGCTAGCTGAACAAACACCAACAGAACAACGAAATTAAGCAGAGACACATCACATTGACAGCATAATACCTTCTCAATACATTAGTGAGAATAACAGAAGAAATTTACCTACATAAAAGATGACAATGAAATATTCCACCAGTAGCACCTGTTACACATCAACAACAACACAATCAACAACAAAATTCCAAAAGCGGCAATGAAGAAACACACCATTTAACCAACCAATTACAACAAACATAACCTAAATAATGTGCGAAACTTTGAAGATAAAAACAGAAAACACTGAACACATCTCATGCAATCGAACTCTTGGAACTCTGATATAAGAAAAATATTACTAGACAAAACATATGTTATAAAATAGACTAAAAATCAAAGTGTTATATGAAATTTCACAAAATACCAAATCTATATCATTGGAAAAAACATATATTATAAACAGACTAAATATCAAAGTGTGACTAATAACATTAGAAACTTTGGTAACGAATAAAAAAAAACACATTAACATATGGTTAAATGGGAAAAACGGGTAAAGTGAAATTTTGTAACAGATAACTTTGCTCTATGTACAATCATTTAAGCTTTTTTGTACAACCAGAAATTGCATCTTTCTCATCTCTTTTACATAATCAACTTTTTTTCCAGGTAAATCATCCATAGTTCCATCATCCCTTTGTTTTTTTTTATTACAAGTCAGCCTCCTAGAGACCCTAAATGTGACCCAGATGTTCACAAGGCACCGCCTCAAAACCCTACGGCGTTTCCAGATTGCCCCAGGAACGTCTTTTAGAACCAAGACTATATATAAACTCAAGAGGAGAGAAAAAGGAATGAGATACTCTAAATCTGATTATTTTACATGTAAAACCTTTATTGATGTAAAAGTATGTTACAATGAGTTTTTTTAACATGTAAATTTCACCGATTCAAAAACATATCTCACATCCATTTATACTATCTAATATGTAAATAAGTATTAAGAATATACATTAATAAAAACCTACCATAATTGCAAGAAAACTTTAAACAAATTACACTTGATAAGGAATCAAAAATCTATATTATAAGGAATAAAAAATCTAAAATTACCAAAGGAACAGAGAGTATAACCACAACTTTATAAAATAGAGATACAAATAAAAAATCTAAAACTCCTCCTGATAAACATTTAATGCATCAAAATTCAATTTTGGTGTTATCATTTTGAGCTAATTCAGATTGTTTTACAGTCTAATATTTTACTTCTGTTGAACAAGAAAAAGATTTCTTTGGTGGAAATGAACTCCCTGAAACACCATTTCAATATTTGATGGATTCCCGAAAACAGGACAAAGATCTATAAAAATCGTTAAAAAGTAACATAAAAAAATTCGACACACCTAGAACCGGCATTCGAATCTCAATCAACTCTTGGAACTACAAATCAATCACACGAACAAAGAAACGATTCTTTGAACCCAAATTTTAAAAATGTGTAAGACACGATGTATACCTTGTAGTTCGAACTTTGGCACTGAATCGAACAAATTCAGTTCACCAACAAACAGCCCCTAAATTGTTTGGTGATGCTAGCTAGAGGCTCAAACTTGACGACTTAAGTGGTTATAGTTTAATAAACAAAACTTAACCAATGAGCTAGAGCTCTTTATTTTCTATATTCTCTTTAAATTAGGATTAAAAAAATTGTGTACAGGAAGGGAAAAAATTGAAAAAGGTATCAACAACTCTATGTCTTCAATTTGTTCCAAATGTATTTTAAAATTATCAAATACATCATAGTTTTCATAAGAATTTAGAACTTGGGTTTGAATTATATATTAGTGATAAGAGTAATTTAGAAATTAAACCCATCATAAAGAGCGCAAGTGAATAACCTAAAAACAACACAATATCACCTACAAGAATTGAAGACGACTGACAAAAAATTCGACAATTGCATACCAAAAATATGACAATTCAATACTAAAGATGGAACCTTTAATTACCACAAAAGCCTCTGGTGAAGATGGTGAAGAGGATGATAGCAGGGAGAAGATGAAGACACATGCTTTTTGAAGAAATAAGAGGCTGATTAAAACAATGATAGAGAGCGGTGGCAACACAAAGAGAAGATACGTGTACAAGCTAAACCTAACCCCTAAATCTTAGATCTGAACATGGTAAAGAAGATGCTAATGTAGACCAACGTGGTAAAGAAAAACCTAATATATTATGTTTAATCCTAATAATTAAAATTTTATTATATTATATTAAAAAAGAGTGTGCAAAGAACTATGTAAAGAAAGTGAAGAAAAATTGGAAAACTACTATACATCCCTTTGTATATGTAGGGTATAAGAATTTTTATTATTTAACTATTTAATTGTTCAAATAATTTTATTTTATTAGCAATTTTTAACATATTTTGTTTCTTTTTTATTTTTTGCTTATAACGTATTAAATACGATGTTTCATAAAATTTTAGTATGTCGTTCTGATATGTAACACCCCAAAAATTTTCGTCCAATTATGTGACGACACATGTCCAATTCTCCAACTAATCTTGACTATGTGGAGGGAGGAACCTCCAACTAATCCCGACTATGTGGAAGGAGGAAGGACTCACACTGTACGTTCACTGAAACGTGTCCCGTATCTCTGACTAATCCCGACTCTGGGAAGGAGATGGACTATTATTGTGCATTAACTGAAACGCGTCCCTGATATCTAACTAATCTCCACTATGAGGAAGGAGAGGGACTACTATTGTATATACTGATCACTGGTTGACCCAAGGGGTCAAATGTGCAAATATTGTATTCTAGAAGTCCTTACGGACTGTAAGGCATTTAAAATGTTGCGCGCCAGGAGATCTTACAAAGCGTAAGGCACCTAGGCTTACGGATCGTAAGGATGTGTGCTGAACAAGTAAAATACATCGCCTTAGGTCCTTACGGACCGTAAGGCTTGAGGCTTACGGTTCGTAAGGGACCAACAGACAACAGAAAACAATTGGTTGCTGTTGCTGCTATTCTGCCACATTGTGGCACCTCTTGCCACCTTTCTTGCCTTCTTTCCACGTCCCTAGACACATGGCACCTGCTTGTGATCTCTGGGAACACATGGCACACTCACATTCACCTCTCTTGTCTATAAATAACAACTTCTTCCTTGAATTCTCTTCACACCTTCACTTCTCTTCTAAATCATTCTTGGAGCTCTCCTCTAGACAAGAGGACTCCCATTCTCAGTTGTTTTCTGCTTAACGCTTCCAAATAACTAATTTTGTTCATTCCGCACTATAGAACCCACCAGATATTCGAACTTGGGTTACTAATACTTTGACTTACGACTTTTGCTATATTAAAACCGTTATCGGTTGGAAGCTAGCAAAAAGGTAAATACTCTTAACTTATTTTGTTTTAAAACTTGGGGTATGGAGAATATGCCACTTGGAGCGGGTATTATATAAATGAGCCCATAGATCTGCTCATAAATATAAGAACTCAGTTTAATCCGTTTTACTTGATAACTGAAACGATTGGGGGTTATTGGTACCGTGTCCGGGCGTCCCGACTCATTAACTATTATGGCCATACGGAATAACGTGCAGGGGTAGGCATACCTATTGTAAGACACGTTTATTCAACTTTGGTATGTACCCTTAATCATTATAGCACTGAAAATGACCGGCTCTGATCTCTGGTTCCCATCGTATGACAAGTAGAGAAATCTGGTGATAAGATAAAATCCCAAGAAATATTAAATGATTACCTATGGGTTTTCTCTATGTATAAAACCATTTTTGAAAAACTATTTTTAAAATGAGTCAGTTAATTGTATTTACCAGCGAAAGCTGACGTATTTTCAAAAGATTGAACCGCAGGTACCGAACCTTATAATAGGCTTGGAATCCGGGTCAGCTAGAATGAAGGTTATGGAATTTGCAACTCCTCAGCTTAAGGCCTATGATGTCTAAAGCTCTTTTTAATAGATCCCACTTGTGGGCTTGTACTTGAACGCTTATATAAATGTTTGTATATATTCAAGCTTTTATTAAATAAATATTTTTACTCCAATACTTCCGCTGCATTATAATTTGTGATACTGTTATCCAATCGTCACGCTTAAACCCAACCCTTCTGGGCCCACTGGAAATCAGGGTGTGATAGGTTGGTATCAGAGCTACAATTTGAGCGAATTATACACTAGCCTTTTGTGTCTAGTCTCAAATATCACAATTGCAAATTCCTTAAGAAACTCTGAGTTTAGACCCAAACTTAAGACTACTCTTGTCTATATATATATAGTTATCGATTTTATAAATATTTTACAAATGCCGCTGAGACACCGTATATGAGACAAAGGACCTATGGTTGGTCGCGGACTCAATAATCTCTACCATTGAGTAACTTGGAGTTCCATATGGTGAACTACACTGTTTTGGAGATGATGACTCCGATACGAGGATGCTAAGCCTCATCACCAAATACTATTTCTTTTGATATTTCCCTTGATATAACCCTATAGCTAATATCATTAATCTGAAGTCTATCACATCTAATAGATACTCCAGTGATACTTCACCAGCTAATTAAGCACAGTAATAAGAAGGAGCCACATCATGGCAAGGATATCTATGAACTTGACGTGAAATTCCGTTCTTTGATACAATACTCTCTCATTCTGGAGAACAAGCAGAAAAAGGAACCACATTGCTCGGTTCTTCCTAAAAGGCTATAATCACAAGATTTGGAAACTCGATATCTAATTTTTCCAAACCCATCTGGGTTTACTAAATTATTTTATATAAATCTGGCAAATTTCGCCAGTAGAATTTTAACTTATAATTAATCTATACTTGGAGGTTATCATTCTTACACCCATTTCTTCTATTCATTAAACTACTGGTAACTAGAAAGTCCTCCACCTGATCAACTAGAACATGACATTGATGTTTATTTCATTGATTTTTAACAACCATAATGGCAAACTTTGTATGATAGAAGCACCATATGGTGATTGGTAGTATCATAGTGTGTACCATAGACTGCTTTCATGCGTGGCCAGTATGAAAAATTAATGCATGGAACCTCTAAGATCTCCCAACGATCATATTGTACTGATATTAACTAATAGTAAGCATGTAAATATATTTTGGCGATATCACTGCCATAAGAATAATCATTGATTTTATGGAGCCCTTTTCATTTTGTTCCTTCAAATGTTATGAAGGTCACATTTTACTGCTCCTACCATATCAAACAAATCTTGTGATTGCTCACAAATAGATGAAGGCCAAAAACACATGTTCCCACTAATGAGTGGTTGAGAAAGTGTAAATTTTCATCCAACTATGTGACGACATGTGTCCCGGATCTCCAAATAATCCTGACTATGTGGAAGGAAAGGGACCTATATTGAATACGTCAACTGAGACGTGTCCCGAATCTCCAACTAATCCTGACTATGTGGAAGGAGAGGGACCAATATTGAATACTTTGACTGAAATGTGTCCTAAAATCTCCAACAAATCCCAACTATGTGGAAGGAGAAGGACTAAAAAATGCCAAATCTATAGGGCTAAGACAAATTGGTCAAAAACCCGCGAGCAATCAAGCAAATATCTTCCCCTCTAAATTTATTCGGTCCACTAGTTCTTATGCGACTAAGACTAGCAAATTGACCATGGTAAAATAAAAGACTATGTCTTAAGCATATATTCCCACCAATGGTAGTGGTTGAAAAGGTGATAGTAGTGGAAAACTATTTCCCTCACACCGAAATATATAAATAGTCTTAATGACTTATAAGTGATTTTCATCCAACTATGTGACGATATGTGTTCCAAATCTCCAACTAATCCCAACTATGAGGAAGGAGATGACCCTACATTAAATACGTTGACTAAAACGTATCCCGAATCTCCAACTAATTCTCGGCTATATGGAAAGGAGAGGGAATATTCGTCAAACTATGCGACGATACGTGTTCCAGATCTCCAACTAATCCCGAATATGTGGAAGGAGAGGAACCTGCATTAAATACATTGACTAAAACGTATCTCCAACTAATCCCCGACTACATGGAAATGAGAGGGAATTTTCGTCCAGCTATGTGACTACACATGTCCCGAATCTCTAAATAAACCCAACTATGTGGAAGGAGAGGGGCTAAAAATCTTTAGAGCTATATAGCAAATTATAAATGAAAACCCATTACCAGCTGTAGTGAGTGAGGCTAATAGATTTAAGACGTATAGATATGCAAGATCTAACGCAAATAAATCTAAAAAGGATCTAAGACTAGTAGATCCAAACGAATATTTTATCTCACATAAACCCTAAGACTTCATGGGAGATTGTGAAGCCATCGATGCTATAAAAAGGGCTCGGTAAGATAGAAATCATTATAAGACATCAACGAATATGCTGTATGTGAAAAGCGATCAGATATGCATCGCATTCCGCTTAGGAGATAAGCTAACCTGGTGGAAGGCATTGACCCAATCCACTGGCAAGGTTACACTGTATAACCGAAGTTAGCCTAAATTTATGGGACTGATCCCCGAGACATACTGCCCACCTCATAGGGTGGAGAAAGTTGAATCTGATTTTCTGAAACTAACAATGAAAAGTCTCAACTGTCGAGCTTAACTATCCGACTATAACTTGTTATCGAGGCCAATTATCTATCTAATTACCCCTAAGTCTAAGCGCATTGCGCGATTTATTGAAGGACTCGCTCCAGAAATTAAAGGGGATGGTTAAATCCTCCCAACTTGCTATATTTGGATCCACTGTGGATCTTGCTTTATCTCTCACTGAATAGAAAATAGAGTTAGGTTATGAAACTGATCAAGAAAAACTTAGACCATAAGGAGTATATCTCCAACTATAATGTCTAAGTTAGATCCATACCTAATTATCCTTAAGACTAAACATGTTTGTATAACATAAGGGGGTTAATGCCCGAAATTTAGAGATGGCAAAATCATCTAATATTGTTACTTTCTGGTCAGAAGTAAATTTGACCTTTGCCCTAACCGGGAATGAGATTCAATTAAGAGTGGCTAGGGCCGAATTAGAGCCCAAAGAGGAAAACTGATTTCTCTCATTTAACTTGAACCTATTAAGGACAAACCTGAATATGAGGTTTATAGAAAAAAAGAGCATTTCGGGGAAATGCCTCCATAAACATTAGAAGGGTTATGGTGCAGGCAAGAAAGCTGACCACAAGACCCATAATTACAAGGAGATAACCTTTAAGATTCTAGAAGGATGTTTTATATCATTAAGAATCAAACAATTTCAATTAAACACGTGCCTATGACTCAAGCTGAATCTAATACAACTTTTAAGCATAGATTGGTTATCTTAAAACCGACCCGTATAATGTGAGATATGAAATTCTATTGAAATCCTCATTTGGTGACGCACTCACCACCTGTGGAAGATCAACACTATGGATTGCCCGAGAAAGCTTTTATGCTTAAGGAATCCAAATACTTGAAAAGATAATGTGTCATCTACATGGCACAAGTAACTATTAATGAATTAAAGCCAAAGGTTGAAGATATTCCAATCATCTCGGAATACCCTGATGATTTTCCTAAAGATTTACCCGGTCTGCCCCCCGAGAGGCAAGTCAAGCTTAGAATCGACATTTTGCCTGGATTGGCTCTTATAGCCAGAGCTCCGTACTATTAGCACCCACTGAGGTGTAGGAGCTGAAGGCACAACTTGAAGAACTTTTAGTGGTTGGGCGTGAAAGGTCCAGAGCCATCTATGTAGCAAAATGCTTAACATGTTCGCAAATTAAAGCTGAACATAGAAGACCGTCTGGTCTACAACAATAACCGGAAATTCCCACATAGAAATGGGAAATGGTAATGATGGATCTGATTTCCAACTTACCTAAGACTAGTCATGGCAATGACACGATATGGGTCATAGTCGACAGATTGACTAAGTCGGCACACTTTTGCCAATTAAGGAAAACTTAAAATTCCGCCAAGCTAGCTAAGAGTGTATGTTGACAACATTGTGTCTCTCCATAGAGTATCATTATCTATAGTATCAGATAGAGAAACTAGATATACTTCTTATTTCTGGAAAAGTTTCCAGCAAGCGCTTGATACGCACTTAAACTTTAGTACGGCTTACCATCCCAGACTGATGGGCAGAGTGAGCGTACAATCTAACTCTGGAAGACGAGCTACGTGCATGCACAATTAACTTAGGAGGTAGTTGGGGTGAACATCTACCCCTGATGGAATTTTCCTATAATAATAGCTATTACACTAGTATAAAAGCCACACTTTTGAGGCTTTATACACGAGAAAGTGTAGAACACCCGTCTGTTGGGCTAAAGTTTGTAGAAACCAACTCTCTGGACCTGAGATTATCGTTGAAACAACTGATAGAATCTTATAAACCTAGGATAGACTCAAGGCCGCCCATGATTGGCAGAAGAACTATGTTGATAAATGGGGGGAGCCTCTCAAATTCCAAATCGGAGACAGTAAAATGCTTTAAGTCTCGCCTTGGAAAGACATAATAAGGGTAAGATGAGCCCTAGATATATTAGACCATTCGAGATAACAGAATGTCTCTGTTCAGTAGCTTATAGATTTAAGCTACCAATAGAGCTGAGTGGAATCCATGATGTATTCCATATCTCTAATCTGAAAAAGTGCTTAGATGATAAAGCACTTGTCATGTCTCATCATGACGTTCAAATTAACGAGAGCTTAAGGTTTATTGAAAAACCTTTGTCCAGTAAGGACCATAAAATTTAAAAGCTCCGTAAGAAAAAGGTTTCCTTCGTCAAAGTGAAATGGGATTCCCGTCGTAGCCCAGAATACACTTGAGAGGTTGAAATATGAAATGAAATGGAAATGACCGTATTAGTTTGAATAAATCTCGAGGATGAGATTTCCTTTAAGGGGGGTGAGGATGTAACACCCTGAAAATTTTCGTCCAATTACGTGACGACACGTGTCCAATTCTCCAACTAATCCCGACTATGTGGAGGGAGGAACCTCCAACTAATCTCGACTATGTGTAAGGAGGAACCTCCAACTGAAACGTGTCCCGTATCTCTGACTGATCCCGACTTTGGGAAGGAGAGGGACTATTATTGTGCGTTAACTAAAACGCGTCCCTGATATCCAACTAATCCACACTATGAGGAAGGATAAGGACTAATATTGTATATACCGATAACTAGCTGACCCAAGGGGTTAAATGTGCAAATATTGTATTTTGGAAGTCCTTACGGACCGTAAGGCATCCTGGCTTACGGACCGTAAGGCATTTAAAATGTTGCGCCCCAGGAGATCTTACGGACCGTAAGGATGTGTGTTGAAAAAGTAGTATACACCACCTTAGGTGCTTACGGACAGTAAGGCTTGAGGCTTACGGTTCGTAAGGGACCTGCATGTCACACCCCAACCAATGACGGAATCATCAGAGTGGGACGAAATAGATTGCTCATCACACATAACGCTAACTGTGACAATATTTAAATCAAAACCGTTTTCATTGCATAACTCAAATTGTCAAATACATTTCATGAATTTCAAATTACATCAAACAAAAGACAATACAACAAGTTCAACATAACATAATAAAGAAAATCTAGTAATTTCTTGAGCATGTTTCTAGTCATCCCTACTAGATTCATATGATCATCATCATCAACCTGTAACATGTTTAAAATAAAGTGTCAATGCGATAGTATTGGCGAGTACACAAGGTTTGTATAAATATAGCATAAGTATAAAAGCATTTTCTCGAATCCACATGGCAATTTGTAAACAAGGTAACTAGCATGCATCACAATATGTCAAACCTAAGTGTCCACTAGTATTTAGCATCCCTTGCCACAAAAGTGACAAAACCGTTCAAGAATAAATAAAGACTTAACAAGACCCCGACGGGCGGCGTGCTACTCCTATAGCACTATATATGTTAAGTTGGGGCTTAGCAAAGTTAATGACAAAAAGCATGTATAATCTAGCATGAACCTAAGTAAACAAGTAGCATGTATATAGGATTGAGATTATAAAGCATGTTTAAGTGTGTGATAGTGAAGTTTGTATATTAACATTTTACAACCCAAAGTGTTTAAAAGTAAAACAGGTCAAGTGTACTCACGGTTTTGCAAGCTTCCACTTGTTAATCCGTGAAGAGTTTGTTGGATGTTTGAGGATGGAACACCAAGTCCTTCTACATGAGGAAACGTAGGTGTATGAGTATTTGGATGATAACAGAGGATTTAGATTCGGAAGTAAAAGTATAACAAAGTAAGTATACAAGAAATTAACCATCTAGACTTAGTACTCGTTCTTGACACTATAAAACCTTAGGGTTTAGAATGATTTCATGAGTGTAACACCCATTAGAATCGTAATGAGAAAACTAAGTTCTTGGATGATATAACCTAGTTCCATGATGAATAATCACTTGATTACCGTCAAAGGTTTGGTTAGTATATTTTATATATGTTACATATAGTATATAATATGATTATAGTCCAACAAATATTACAAGTATTATCATGGAAGTCATGCATAGAGGTAGGAGGATAATCTTCCATTTTAAAACTGCTTTTGTATATTCACCAATGCACAAGTTGTCATAAGACAACAAGGATGGTCATGAATGGATTAATATAATAACCCTCCTAAAAATATTTAGGACACTCCTAAATGTCCCTAAATATACCCCATATGTGAAAACCGGACACGTTATACCTCTACACTTGTAAAAATCAACAAAAACAAGATTTGGCAGTCTTTCGCGGGCCGCGACGGAGACTTCTTGGTCTGTCGCGGGGCGCGACTGCCTGGGTCTTATCCGGACACGTGGCGTGCCACGTGGCACCTGACTCAGCAAGGCTACATGTTGACTCGACAAAGCTATGGACGCCTTTCAGGCGCTCGCGGGCCGCGAAAGCTTAAGCCTTGGCTGTCGCGGGGCGCGACGGACCCCTCGAACAGCTTATATAAGGGGGGCCAGGGCTCATTTGTTCAGTCGTTCATTTCCGAATTCTCTCTCAACTTTCTAAATAATAGAAATTCTGCTCGAGTATGATACCCGCTATTTAGCGAAGCTCTGCCTCGTTGTAAGCACTGTAACCCTGCTATTACCCTACACGATTGATTTAGAAATTCCGTAATGCATGTCGGCTCTGCCCGACTCAGTCATTGGAATTCTGTCTCGTGTGTACACCCTATTGAATTAGAAATTCTGTAATGCATGTCGGCTCTGCCTGACTCAGCCATTGGAATTTTTTCTCGAGTTATACGTTTAATTTGAATTGGGTTATTTTACTAACACGTGTGCATTATTTAATTTACTAGATAATAACCAGGAGATTCTCAGGATGCCTTAGTATTTTCTAAACTTGCAATGTGAGTACATTCTCTTTTTTCTAAATCTTTTTGTGAGTTCATCTGCTTTTTGTAAACTGTTTTTATAAAAAACCTCAATTGTTTAAATTATGCTTAACAATAATTGAGCATTTGTAAGTCTACAATTACTGCCGGTATGTTGGGGTTTTGTATACAAAATTTGTGAGACCTTACCATTGGACAACGAGTTAGCAAATTAGTAATATGACCCACAAGTCGGGTTGACAGTACTTTGGGTAATTGATTAGATCAAGCAAATGTAATTGCGGGTTGCCCTCAATTTTGTTAAAGTGTTAAAACCGTTTTGGTTAAATTTGGATGCACTCACCAGTATTTCTAGCAGACAAAATGTTTTTAAAACACGTTTCAGGTAACATAATATGAAAGCCCAATAGAAGCTAGCTGGAGAGCACTGAATGCTTGGAATAGTGGCTATAAAAGTTACCTAAAATAAACAAGACATTTTGTTTTGAATAAATAGGGTTTATCCCTATAAACATGTTTGTAATTGAAACTTGGGTTTATCCCAATATATTTATTAAATTATAAATGAGGTGTTTTACTCTGATTCAATATTTCCTAACTACGGTCCTGATGTATTCCGCTGCCAAATTAATAAACACCGATACCACCCGCTCTGAGTAGCTCGCGGCCGCCAGCCCCCGGGCAGGGGTCGGGGGTTGCGACAGAAGGTGGTATCAGAGCTACAACCATTGATTTAAGACAAAGAAGTGTTCTGCTGACACTGGAATTTCAAATTCTGTGTTAGGAAATAAATTATGTGATTATGTGTTATGTGTTATTTGACTATTTGTTAGTTTACAGTATGAGTGATCAAGGAATATTGGACGCTTATCGTTATTTAGATAGTTCACAGAAAATTGAGGGAACATCATCTCAGCCTGATCCCTCAGGATATTCAGCTGATACCGAAGAGGGAATATTTATTTTTAAGGCACAATCGGAGGAACCTTTTACTACTAAGAAAAGAGGTTGGTTTAATAGAGGAGCTCATGAAAGGAGAAAAAGAATAAAAAAGTTACAGCAACAGAGAGCAATAGCCAGGGCCAATAGGGAGGCGGATGCACAGCTCCAGGAAGTAACCAGTAAACTACCTTGGGAGGAAGAATTAGATAGACAGTTGGCTAATTTCCATATGTTAGCCACTACGGCTGTAGATAATAACCAAAACCAAGTAGCCGAACCTCCGCTGTTACTAGACCAACCGATGCTAGAATCCCACTCCGAGAACCAATTCCCGATACCTGCATTTAACCCAGATGAATCACCTAGAATCCCAACTCCACATCCTCTAGGATATGATCCATGGTTTGACGACAATAGGTCATATTCGGCCTTATACCCATCTGAAGAACTAAAACCTTTAGAACCTGATTTGTGGAAGGAAATCGATATGACATTTTCCGAAATGAATAGCGGAGACCCCTACGAGGAACCCGTACCTCCACCTGAACCACTAGATCCACCAATGAGTTGAAAACAGGTGCAGGAACTCTATTAGTATGGAGAAGATTTAGTAAATGAAGGGAATAGAATCAGACATATAGGAGAACGACTAGTTTGGAAATATGATGAGCAGGAAATGCAATACTGGATGAACGACACTTAATACATAACTAGATTTACGTGTAATTTTGTACTATAAAAAATATATAAATATAAATATATATATATATATATATAAATAGGGATGTATAGTATTTTTCATTTCAGTTGTAATAGATACATATGTATATGAAAAAGAGTAAAAGTCGCAACGATTGACGTTTTTGACCAACTTGTTCGTGTGATTGTTTATAAATAATTGTATTCAATCCTATTCTGTGATAATTAATATCTGATAAATGTTTACAATTCAGATGGACAACGAAGTAAATCAAGAAAACCAGAATAATGAGAATAACGAAAACCAAATAGATAACAGTGCCATTCCACATATAGTGGCACAAGGAATTATAGATGCCATGCCTTATATTATCAAGACTATTAAAGAAGCAGATAAATCTGCAAATGGCAGTAAACGTCAACACACTGAACCCAGTCACAGTGTGAATAATGACAATGGACCTATTATCCAAGCTCCAATCCCTAAAGGAAGAAGAACTGCTCCATACGGTTGTTCTTTTAAAGAATTCTTGGCCTGCAAACCAATAGAATTCTCAGGCAATGAAGGAGCCCTTGCAACCTTACGTTGGATAGAAAAGACGGAAGCGGTCATAAAAATAAGTAAATACGCAGACGAAGATAAGATTATGTTTGCTTCTAATCTTTTAAAAAATGCAGCCTTAGAATGGTGGAATACTATTCTCCAGTCTAGAGGAAGTGACAGAGTTTATAATATGGAATGGATCAACTTTAAGGAAATGGTTGAAAGAAAATTCTGTCCTCCTAATGAGAAGGAACAAATAGCCAATAAGTTCCTAAATCACAGAATAACTGGAATAGACTGCAAAGGTTACACTACCATATTCCCGAACCAGTATTAATCTCCTGTTACATTTGGGGATTAATTGGTGAGATTAGACATGTAGTCAAGACAGCTAGACCACAAACCATAGAAGAAGCAGTAGAATTAGCCAATACCTTGACTGACGAACTGGTGCGCACACAAGAAGAAAACCAGAGGAAGAACCTCGCTCAAAAGCTTACAAAGGAATTCCGTTCTAGTAATTCCTACCATGGGAAGGGAACAGGTTCTTCTGCACCCTACTGTAAGAATTGCAAAAGAAAGCATTTTGGAAAATGCTCAACATATTGCAACTTTTGCAAAATCTCTAGACACAAGGAAGAAGATTGTAGGAAGAAACCTGGTAATGGGATATGCTTTAATTGTGGAGAAAAAGGACACATTAGACCAAACTGTCCGAAACTAGCTCTAGCCATGCCCAACAAGACTAAGACGACAGAAGCACTTAAGAAGAATGCGAGAGCTTTTGTTCAGATAGCTGAGGAAGCCAAGATGATTCCAGATGTGATCGTCGGTACGTTTCGAGTTAATGACATACTTACCAAAGTATTGTTTGACTCTGGTGCAAACCAAAGTTTTATCAATACTTCTTTCTACCAATTTCTTGACCAACCCTTAGTCAAACTTCAACATGACTATCTGGTAGAAACGGCCAATGGAGAATCTGTTAAGATAAGTGAAATCTTGCAGGGAGTAAAAATAGAAATCCTAAACCATCGTTTCTTTGCTAACCTTTACCCAATGAATCTGGCTGGTTTCAATGTTGTATTAGGAATGGATTGGTTGGTAGCCAATCGTGCCAGTATTTTATGTGATCAAAAGTTAGTACAAGTAAGTACACCAAGTTGTGAAAAGATCACAATTAAAGGAGATAAGCCAACTAGATCTGTCGCAACCCCCGACTCCCGCCTCGGGAGGGGGGCGGCCGCGGCCTACTCAGAGATGGTGGTATCGTTATTTATCAATTTGGCAGCGGAAATTACATCAGGACCCGTAGTTAGGAAATATTTTATCAGATTAAAATACCATATTTTTATAATATTAAACACATTGGAAATTCCCAAGTTTCAATTACAAACATTTTATAGGGTTAAATCCTATTTATTTAAATAAAAACATTTTCTTTATTTAGGTAATTTTATAGCCGCTTTTCCAAGCCTTCAGTGATGTCCAGCTGGCTTCTATTTGGCTTTCACATTTTGTTACCTGAAACGCGTTTAAAAATATTTTGTCAGTGGGAAATACTGGTGAGTGAATCCCAATTTAATCAAGACAGGTAAATCGGTTTTACAGTATTGAGGGCGATCTCGCAATTACAATTGTTTACTTTTCTACCTTAATTACCACCCACGGTACTGTCAACCCGACTTGTGGTCATGTTACCACTCACAGTGTAGTAACAAATTTTGTATACAAAACCCCAACATACTGACGATAATTGTAGAATACAAATACTCAATCACTGTTTAATATAATGTAAAACATTTGAGGTTTTGTAAAAACAGTTTGCAAAAAGGAGGATTACTCACATTGCTACTTTAGTGTTTTCCTTGGTATTTTCCTGGTTATAATCTATTAATTAAACAACGCACTCACGTTAGTATAATAACCCAAATTTTACATTAGTTATACCCTCCCCGAGAGAGAACTCTAACGACAACGTCGGGCAGAGCCTCGATAGCCGTTACGGAGCGCTAGATCGATCCGGCAGCGTATCTAATATATAACCGGGGGTTATGATACTTACAACGAGGCAGAACTTCATTAATTAGGGGGGTATAATGCCCGGGTATTACTTCTATACTATAGAAATTGATCGAGAATTTTGAGAATTGAATGACGGAAACTGAAGGCCAATCGTCTCAATTTATAGGGCCTGATATCGGGTTTGTCGCGCCCCGCGTAAGCCGAAGGCAAAGCCTTCACGGCCCGCGAGCAAGCCTAGGGTAGGCCCTAGCTTGTCTGACCCAATCACTAGACCCAACACGTTCATGACACGTGGCGGCTCTGGGCTGCTCCTAGTTGCCTAGCTGTCGCAGCCCGCGTAAGAGGAAGACATGGTCTTCGCGGCCCGCGAGCAAGTACTAAATCTAGATTTTATTTAATTTTTTTTAGAATTAAAGTATTTTACGGCTATTTTTCGTATACGCGGTGTATTTTAGGACGTTTAGGGATCTTATAAATATTTTAGGGGTGTCAGACATATTTTCGGAGGGTTGTTATATCCTCCCCACCTTGTTTTAGAACTCGTCCTCGGGGTCTACTGGAATAGGTGTGGATATTTCCTTTACATTTCAGATTCAAGCTCCCATGTGTATTCTGGTCCTCTCTTGGAATCCCATTTCACTTTGAGTAGAAGTAATCTTTTGTGTTTAAGATTCTTGACTTTTCTGTCTTCAATCTGTAGAGGCTTCTCTACAAACTTAAGCTTTTCATTTACCTCTATGTCCTTAAGAGGTACTACTAATGATTCATTGGCTAAACACTTTTTGAGATTGCATACATGAAATACGTCATGTATTCCTGCCATTTCCTCTGGCAGTTGTAGCTGGTAAGCTACTGGTCCTATTTTTCGGATAATCTCAAAAGGTCCAACATAACTGGGGCTTAGCTTTCCCCTTTTGATGAATCTTACTATTCCTTTCCATGGAGAGACTTTCAATAACACCTTGTCTCCTACTTGAAACTCCAATGGCTTTCGCCTGTTATCAGCATAACTCTTTTGTCGATCGCGTGCTGCTTTCAGTCTTTCCTAGACTTGAATAATCTTGTCGGTTGTTTCTTGCACTATCTCAGGTCCAGACAGTTGTTTTTCTCCAATTTCTGCCCAACAGACTGGAGTTCGACACTTTTGTCCTTAAAGTGCTTCAAATGGTGCATCATTGATACTGGTATGATAACTGTTAGTGTAAGAAAATTCTATTAGTGGTAGGTGATTGTCCCAATTACCTCCGAAATCAATTACACAAGCTCTAAGCATATCTTCCATTGTCTGAATTATCCTTTCGCTTTGTCCATCCATTTGAGGATGATAAGCTGTACTTAGATTTAGCTTGGTTCCCATTGCTTTTTGGAAACTAGTCCAAAAATGAGAGGTAAAACGACTATCTCTATCAGAAACAATTGATAAAGGAATTCCATGTAATTAAACTATTTCATTTACATATAACTTGGCTAATTGTTCCATACTGAAAGTTTCTTTCATTGGCAAGAAATGAGCGGATTTAGTTAGCTTGTATACAATCACCCAGATTGTATCATTACCTTTTCTTGTTTTGGGTAATTTGGTAACAAAATTCATTGTTATCAATTCCCATTTCCACACTGGCATTTCTAACTGTTGTAATAAACCTGAGGGTTTCTGATGTTCAGCTTTAACTTGTGAACAAGTTAGACACTTAGAAACATAAGCTTCTATATCCTTTTTCATTCCTATCCACCAGAAATTCTTTCTTAAGTCTTGATACATCTTATCACTTCCAGGGTGTATCGTATACTTAGACTTATGGGTTTCTTCTAATATTCGGTGGCGTAGGTTTCCTAGTTTGGGTATCCACATCCTTTCCTTATGGAATCTCCAAATTCCATCTGTTCCTGGTTCTAATTCTTTAGTCATTCCTTTCAATTTCTTAGTATCATCCTTGATTACTGATTCTTGTGCTTTCCTAATCTGGTCATTTAAATCTACTTGTAGATTTAATTTAGGAGAACGTACTCTTTTTAGCTTTCGTGATACTTTCGACTTAAAGCATCAGCAACTACATTAGCCTTTCCTGCATGATACTAGATATTACAATCGTAATCACTAAGAATTTCCATCCAGCATCTTTGTCTCATGTTTAACTCCTTTTGCCCGAAAACATATCTTAAACTCTTATTATCCGTAAAAATGGTAAACTTACTACCGTAAGGTAATGTCTCCAAATTTTCAGGGCAAAAATTATAGCTCCTAATTCTAAATCATGGGTTGAATAATTTTCTTCATGATTCTTAAGTTGTCTAGATGCATAGGCTATAACCTTTTGACGTTGCATCAACACACATCCATAACCTAACTTAGACGCGTCACAGTAAACTACAAAGTCTTCAGTTCCTTCTGATAATGCTAGTATGGGTGCGTTGGTTAATCCTTGCTTACGAATTCTAAAGGCTTCTTCTTGTTTTGGTCCCCATTCAAACTTAACAGATTTACAGGTTAGCTTAGTTAAGGGAATGGCTATTCTAGAAAAATCTTGAATAAATCTTCTATAATAACCAACCAATCCTAGGAAACTTCTAACCTCGGTTGGTGATTCAGGGGTTTTCCATTTAGTAATTGCCTCAATCGTTGTGGGATCCACATGAATTCCTTCATGATTGACTAAATGACCAAGAAACTGTACTTCTTCCATAAAGCTTTTCTTTTCTTAATAAACTTAGGAGTGCATGCAGATGCGTTGCATGTTCCCCTTTACTCTTAGAGTAAATGAGAATATCATCTATAAAAACAATTATGAATTTATCCAAATATGGCTTACATATTCGGTTCATCGTGTCCATAAATGCGCCTGGGGCATTGGTTAAACCAAGTGGCATGACAGTAAATTCATAATGGCCATACCTTGTTCTAAAGGCGGTCTTATGTTCTTCCTGTACCTTTAATTGATGATATCCTGAGCGTAAATCGATTTTAGAAAAGAATCGAGCTCCTTGTAATTGATTAAACAAATCATCGATTCTCGGTAATGGGTACCGATTTTTAATCATGACCTTATTCAATTCATGGTAATCAATGCACATACGCATCGACCCGTCTTTCTTCTTGACAAATAAGATTAGTGCTCCCCATGGCGATGAACTTGGTTGTATGAATCCTTTTTCCATAAGATCGTCCAGTTGTTTCTTTAATTCTTGCATTTCTGCTGGTGCCAAATGGCAAGGTGTCTTGGAAATTGGTGCTGTTCCTGGTAGCAGGTGAATTCTGAATTCGACTTCCCTGTCCGGTGGTAGCCCTGGTAATTCTTCTGGAAACACATCTGGAAACTAAGATACTACGGAAATATCTTTCAGTTCTTTTCCTTTAGTGTTAATGATTATGGAAATCAAGTACACCATTGATCCTTTTCTTGCATAACTGGTTTTTTCATCACAGAGATGAATTTTGTGGATCTAGACGGCTTGTCTCCTTTAATTGTGATCTTTTCACCTTTTGGTGAATTTACTTGGATTGACTTTTGATCACATAGAATACTAGCTTTATTGGCTATTAACCAATCCATTCCTAATACAATATCGAATCCTGCCAGATTCATTGGATAAATGTTTGTAATAAACTTTTGATTTAAAAAATTCTATTCTTGCTCCATGCAAGATTTCAGCGATCTTAATGGTTTCCCCATTTGCTGTTTCTACTAGACATACTTGTTGTAGTTTAGTTAATGGTTGATTGAGAAGTTTGCAAAATGAAGTATTAATAAAACTTTGGTTCACACCAGAGTCAAATAATACTTTAGCAAAAACATCATTAACTAAAAACGTATCGGCAATCACGTCCGGAATCATCTTAGCTTCTTCTGCAGTTAGAACAAATGCTCTAGCATTCTTAGTATTCTTGTTGTTTCTGGCTGGAGCTAGTTTCGGACAGTTCGGCTTGATATGACCTTTTTCTCCACAGTTGAACCACACTCCATTACTGGGCTTCTTCCTACAATCTTTTTCCTTGTGTCCTGGTATCTTGCAGAAGTTGCAGTAGGTGGAGCATCTTCCAGAATGCTTCTACTTGCAGGCCTTACAGTAAGGTGTAGAGGTAGAACCTATGTTTCTTCCACGATTGGAATTTCCATAGCGAAATTCTTGGGTAAGCTTCTGAGTTAGGTTCCTCCTCTGGTTTTCTTTTAGTGTACGTACTAATTCATCAGTCAAGGTATTTGCTAGTTCTACAGCTTTTTCTATAGTTTGTGGTCTAGCTGCCTTGACTACATGTCTAATCTCACTGATTAATCCCCAGATGTAACGAGAGATTAATACTGGTTTTGGTGATGCAAGGGTTGGCACTATTCTAGCATATTCAAAGAATGTAGTAGTGTAACCCTTACTATCCACTCCAGTCATTCTAAGGTTTAAGAACTTATTTGCTATCTGTTCCTTTTCATTAGGTGGACATAATTTCCCTTCCACCATGTTCTTAAACTCATTCCATTCCATATTATAAACCCTGTCACTTCCCTTAGACTAGAGGATAGTGTTCCACCATTCTAAAGATGAGTTCTAAATAGATTGGAAGCAAACAGTATCTTATCCTCTTCCGCGCACTTGCTTATTTTTAAGACTGCCTCAGTCTTTTCTATCCAGTGTAAGGCTGTAATGGCTCCCTCATTTCCAGAGAATTCTATTGGTTTACAGGACCAGAATTCTTTATAAGAACAACCATAAGACATGGTTCTTCTTCTTTTTGGATTTGGCAGTTGAAGTAAGGGTCCATTGTTTACCCTGTTTGGGTTCGGTAGGTGGTCGTTTACTTCCAGTATTACTTTTATTATTTTCCACTTCCTTAACTGTTTTGATAATATATGGCATTGCGTCTATAATCCCCTGTGCCACTATGTGTTGGATGACACTGTTATCTACTTGGTTTCCGTTATTATTGTTATTCGGATTTTCTTGATTCACTTCGTTGTCCATATGAATTATAAACATTTATCACGTATTAATATCACAAGACAATATCCAATGCAAACAACCACATAACCAGCATATTGATCAAAATCGTCGAACATTGCGACCTTTACTCTATTTTATACATATGCGTCTAGTACAAACTGGAACTGAAATCTAAAATTACAATACTAGTATGCATCCGTAGCTGTTATCTATTTTTTTTTCAACTTACAAACATATTATTTATATATATTACTATTATTATTATTACTATTACTGGTATGGGTTCATCCAGAATTGCATATTACGCTCGTCATATTTCCAGACGAGCCTTTCACCTATTTGTCTCATTCTATCACTTCCTTCTAATATTTCCTTACCAAAGGTGCGGAGTTCTTGCACATTCTTAGTGCTCATGGGTGGGGCTGGTGCTGGTATTGGGTCGGGAAACTGGGGCATCGGTTCTTCATGTGGGTAAGGGTTCTCTAGGATTTCCCTGATATATTGGTCATTATCAAAATATGGGTCCAGAGGGTCCAGGTTGGGATAAGGTGCTATGGGCTCCTTTTTTGGGTAAAGTTGTTGGTAATCCCTGTGGTCGTTAAACCATGGGTCATAGTCTGGGGGATAGGGTGCTGGTACTCTAGGAATCCCAGCTGGGTCAAAATCAGGTATTGGTATTTGGTCTACTGGGTTTGGCTCAATTTCCATAGGCTGTGTGGGAAATAGTGGTAACGGCTGGGGTGCTATGAGTTGTTCTAGATTTTGGTTCACAACTGTGGTTACTGAGATATAAAAATTTGCTAATCTCCTATTGATCATATCCTGTGTTTGAGCATTCATTTCTCTATTCGCGGCTGCTAAAGCTCGCTGCTGCTGAAGTTTTCTCATCATTTTTCTACGTTCATGAGCTCCTCTGCTGAACCATCCTCTCTTCTTGGGAGGGAATGGCTCATCAGATTACGCTTTGAATACGAAAATTCCTTCTTCGGTATCAACCAAATACCCCGAGGGGGTAGGCTGTGAAAAGGTTCCTTCGTCCCTAGGAGAGCTGGACAACTGGCGGTAAGCGTCTGAAGGTCCTTGGTCACTCATACTGTAAACTAACAAATTGTCAAATAACACAAAACAATAATATACGCACGTAGTTCCGTAGATAATTTCCTAACATAACAAATAAGATTTCGGTGTCAGCAGAACACATATGTGGCTGAAATTAGTGGCTGTAGCTCTGATACCACCTTCTGTCGCAACCCCCGACCCATGCCTCTGGAGGCGGGCGGCCGCAGCCTACTCAGAGATGGTGGTATCAGTATTTATCAATTTGGCAGCGGAAATTACATCAGGACCGTAGTTAGGAAATATTTTATAAGAGTAAAATACCACATTTTTATAGTATTAAACACATGGGAAATTCCCAAGTTTCCATTACAAACATTTTATAGGGATAAATCCTATTTATTTAAATAAAAACATTTTCTTTATTTAGGTAATTTTATAGCCACTTTTCCAAGCCTTCAATGCTGTCCAGCTGACTTCTATTTGGCATTCACATTTTGTTACCTGAAACGCGTTTAAAAACATTTTGTTAGTGGGAAATACTGGTGAGTGAATCCCAATTTAATCAAGACATGTAAATCAGTTTTACAGTATTAAGGGTCATCTCGCAATTACATTTGTTTACTTTTCTACCTTAATTACCACCCACGGTACTGTCAACCCAACTTGTGGTTATGTTACTACTCATAGTGTAGTAACAAATTTTGTATACAAAACCCCAACATACCGACGATAATTGTAGAATACAAATACTCAATCACTGTTTAATATAATATAAAACATTTGAGGTTTTGTAAAAACAGTTTGCAAAAAGGAGGATTACTCACATTGCTAGTTTAGGGTTTTCCTTGGTATTTTCCTGGTTATAATCTATTAATTAAACAATGCACACACGTTAGTATAATAACCCAAATTTTACATTAGTTATACCCTCCCTGAGACAGAACTCCAACGATTACGTCGGGCAGAGCCTCGACAGCCGTTATGGAGCGCTAGATCGATTTGGTAGCGTATCTAATACGTAACCGGGGGTTATGATACTTACAATGTCACACCCCAACCGATGACGAAAACATCGGGGTATGGCACTGAGCGAAACAGATTGTCAAGAGAAATTCCATAACGACTAGATTACCAAATAGTTTTTATTATGTCCTAAACCATAACCCATTAAATAATCTAATTATTACAGACATAGATATTCTCAAACAAAACATGTTTCGACAACTCAGATTCAAATACATAAATTGTCTTTGTTTCTAGACCCCATCCTACTTGATTCCACAAAGCAGATAAATCACAACATCCTAAGCACCTGTCACATACGTTAAAATAGAGGTCAATACACATAGTGTAAAGGTGAGCATACAAGTTTAATAGTATTAGTAGAGTTCAAAATCATTTACGCATAACCAGCATGTACAACGTATACTGTGAAGCATGTAAGTTATCGACAAAGATCCTATCAATACCAATGACTGCGATTTGACTGCGAGTAGCGAGTGCGCATCACATGTTCACCACTGCGAACACGTGAAGTATTGTCCTTAACAACCCCTGTCCACGACATGTGCTGAGTCCAAACTATAGTACTATCGTTGCTAAGGTAGGTAGACAGCAATCAATGTGTAAACATAACAAACATGCATTCATTAAGTCACCTATAATATGCATTAATGGTCAGTGTATAAATAGTGTTTGCGTTGTGTGATCGATGTGATTTAGAATAAGTAACGTATGTAACACCCAAAAGTGCATAAAGCAAAAAGGGATCGAGTATACTCACAGATTGTGTTTAACAAGTAAACACTCTCTTGGATTGAAGGGAGCGCTGAGAGCGATTAGCCTGAACAGTTAAAAATAGCATAAATGATGAGCAGCGCGTAAAACGGTGCAAGAGTGCCAAGTATCGGATGGTAATCCGATCGGATGGCAATCTGATCGGATGGCCAGTCGATCGGATGTCAATCCGTTCTGATGGTCATCCGATCAGATGGCCATTCGATTGGATTGACATTTTGTTTGGTGGGGATATCTTTGTGTATGATGGCTTTGAAGTTTTCGTTGTAGCATTTTGAAAACAGAGAAGTATCTCTACCCTTCAGGTCGATCGATCGGACGACAGTCCGATCGGATAGCGATCCGATTGGTAGGGCACTTAGTGAGAACAAGTTCACAGCAGGGTTGTCGCTCGATGGGATGGCAATCCGATCGGATAGCAATCCATTGGAACTACTGTTCTTTGAAATTGATCAAGTTCCAAAGTTCCAAATGTCACACGATCGAATGGTCTGTCGATCGGATGGCAATCCGATCGAATGGCAATCCGATCGAATGGCAATCCGTTCGGAGTTCAATCCTTTGAAAGTTGAAAATAAAGTTGAATTGTGGAACCAAGTGCAAGCCGATCGGGTGGCTGTCGATCGGATGGCAATCCGATCGGACGGAAATCCGTCCCAATGACCTGATCGTCTTTGACACTTGATTGTTTTGAAAGTTTTGCAGTTTTGATCGAGACGGTGTGATAACACGCTAGACAACATAATCCCCTTCTTGACCCATGTGATCCGACCGAACAGGAACCACCCTAGTCCGATCGGTTCATGGTTCGAGACGGTCGTTCAGGTTTAACCCGTCATCAGTTGTCTCTTGGATAGAATTCAGACCTGGAACTAACCCATCACTAAGAAAGAATAGAAGATCAGAACGAGCTCCGATTCTATCGGTTTTGAGTGCATTGAGTGTAAAAGAGTTGAAAGAAAGTTGAAAAACCTTCTCTCAATCCTTTTAACCATGAATATGTGTAGATCTATGCGAAAACATTGATTATTCGTGTGGAAATAATTCAGATCTAAGTTGTTCTTGGTGGAATGAAGCCAAACCTTGAAGTTCATAAGAACTCCATGATGGCATAACCCTAGAACACCTCAAATCCGCTAATTTCACGGTTAAAAGTTAAGATTCAAAGGTGAAAAAGATGAAGAAGTGTGTGTAGATCATAGAAGTACAAGATTTAGGTTGAAAACTTACAAGAATCGCTAGAAATTGAGAGAAATGAGAGCTTGAGTGCGGCTGGTTCGAGTGAGGAGCTGTCACATCACAAATGATGTGACAGGAGGGTATTTATAGGGTTTTCCAAATGGAAAGTGATGAAGTTTCGAATTGGTCACCGATCGGATGGCTATCCGATCGAGTGGCAGTCCGATCGGGTGGCAACTCGATCTGATGACAATCCGATCGAATGGCAATCCGATCGGATGGCCACTCAATCGGTTAGCCACTCGATCCAGGTGTCCGGCACGATGAGTTTTGTGATTTCGATTCACGTGTTGAGCGTTGCGATGCGATTCGAGCGAGCGATGCAATAGTATTACCCACTAGTTACACAATTAACCTAACTACTATATCTAACATACAGTCACTGTAATTAACTTGCGTTTAGCATTTGTGATTTGATTGTGATGCGATAGAATTACGATTGCGATTTATACCCCAACATAAACATAACATGCACAAGTAACACATAAATAGCACACACACGTAAAACAATATCCAGAACACATAATTCGAGTTGCGATGCGATGGCGATTAGCGATAAGTCGATTAGCGATTAAACATGCGATTAAACCTCGATTATTAATAAATACTCCACATAATATAACTAAAGCAAATAAATAATAGAATTCAATTACAAGACAAAGAAGTCAAAACAGTAGCTGAGCAAGGAGTGACAGATGGCAATTAGCAATCTTTTCTTCCTTTGACTTCAATCTTGACTTTGACTTTGAACTTAGAAACACGGGGTGTTACAGCCTCCTCTACTTAAGGGAATTTCATCCCGAAATTACGCTTTAGCTGTAACAAACAACTGCGGGTACTACGCCTTCATGTCGCTTTCGAGTTCCGAGGTGAACTCTGCGCCTCGTTTGCCTTCCCATCGGACCTTCACAATGGGAATGCGTGAGCGTCTGAGCACCTTGGTTTCTTGTCCCACAATCTCGACAGTCTTTTCCACGAAGTGTAATGTTTCGTCCACTTGTAAATCCTCAAGAGGGACATGTAATTGCTGGTCGGCCAAGCACTTTCTGAGGTTCGAAACGTGGAAAGTCGGGTGGACATTACTAAGTTCTTCTGGTAGTTCGAGTCTGTTGGCCACTTTTCCAATCCTTTCCAGAATCTTAAAGGGTCCAACATATCGAGGCGTGAGCTTTCCTTTCTTGCCGAATCTGATCACCCCCTTCCAAGGTGCAACCTTTAGGAGTATGTGATCGCCAACGTCAAATTCAAGTGGCTTGCAGCGTCTATCAGCGTAACTTTTCTGTCGGCTCTGAGCTTTCAATAGATTGTCTCGAATTTGGAGGATTTTGTCTATCGTTTCTTGCAATAGCTCAGGACCGGTAATTTGCCCGTCTCTGATCTCGTGCCAAACAATAGGCGATCGACATTTCCTTTCGTATAAAGCCTCAAACGGTGCCATTTGTATGCTAGAATGATAACTGTTATTGTACGAGAATTCGACCAAAGGTAAGTGCGCATCCCAATTACCACTGAAATCTATGACACACGAACGGAGCATGTCTTCAAGGGTACGAATCGTTCTTTCAGTCTGACCGTCGGTTTGGGGATGAAAAGAGGTACTTAGATCAAGCGTAGTACCGAGAGCAAATTGAAACGTTTCCTAAAGACGTGAGGTAAACCGACCATCGCGGTCAGAGATGATGTCACGAGGCGTCCTGTGTCGACAAATGATCTCGTCGGTGTAGATTCGGGCAAATTTTTCCACCTTGAAGTCTTCTCGTATCGGCAGGAAGTGAGCTAACTTGGTCAAACGGTCAACCACAACCCAAATGCTATCATGACCAGATTGAGTTCGCGGAAGTTTCGTTATGAAGTCCATAGCTATACTCTCCCATTTCCACATCGGGATCTCGGGTTGAACGAGTAAGCCAGAGGGTCTTTGATGCTCAGCCTTGACCTTGGAACAGGTCAGGCATTTCGAAACATAGATTGAGATATCCTTCTTCATGCCCGGCCACCAGTACTTGTAGCGCATGTCCTGGTACATCTTGGCAGCACCGGGATGAATAGAATATCAAGATTTGTGGGCTTCGTCCATCAGAAGTTGTCGCAAATTCATACGCTTGGGAATCCAAATTCGGTCCAAAAAATGAAAGATACCATTCAATTTATTCTCGAGCTGGGCGCCATCGTTTAGAATCCTTTCCTTCTTCAAAGTTCGTTCGGTAAAACAAGCATGCTGCGCATCACGGATAAGAGCTTCGAGATTAAACTGGGCTTGGGAATTACGAACGCTAAGCAAGTAGCTTCGTCGACTGAGGGCATCGGCAACGACGTTTGCTTTGCCTGGATGGTAACGGATCTCACAGTCGTAATCGTTGAGCAGTTCTACCCACCGGCATTGACGCATATTCAGTTCCTTCTGGTCAAAGATATGTTGTAGGCTCCTATGATCGGTGAAGATCACACACTTGGTACCATAAAGGTAGTGTCGCCAAATCTTTATCGCAAAAACAATTGTGCCAAGCTCGAGGTCGTGTGTGGTGTAGTTCTTCTCGTGGATCTTGAGCTGTCGAGAAGCATACGTGATAACCTTGTCTCGTTGCATAAGAACACAATAAGACCAAGGTTCGAGGCATCACAGTAGACTACGAAATTGTCGTTTTCCGTCGGGCAGTGAGAGTACGGAAGCATTGCAAAGCATAGCTTTGAGAGTTTGAAAGGCTTCCTCTTGTTTAGTTCCCCAAACAAAAGGTTTATCCTTATGCGTAAGAGAAGTAAGCGGTACATCGATCTTAGAGAAATCTTTGATAAAACGGTGATAATAGCCCGCCAGTCCGAGAAAAGAACGGACCTCGGACGGATTCTTGGATGTAACCTAACTCTTAACAGCTTCGATATTCGCATGGTCAACGTGGATACCTTGACTATTGACAATGTGACCCAAGAATTGGACCTCCTCCAGCCAAAATTCACACTTGGAGAACTTGGCATAGAGATGGTTTCCCTGGAGTAACTCAAGAACCAAATGTAGATGCTACGAGTGTTCTGCTTTTGACTTGGAATAGATCAGGATATCGTCGATGAATAGGATTATGAAGTGATCAAGGAAGGGTTTGCACACTCAATTAATTAGATCCATGAAAACTGCGGGGGCGTTGGTCAAACCAAAAGGCATGACAACGAACTCGTAATGACCATAGCGGGTTCGAAATGCAGTTTTGGGAATATCCTCCTCTTGAATGCGTAACTAGTGGTAGCCTGAGCGTAGATCGATCTTCGAGAAACACGTAGCACCTTGTAACTGATCAAACAAATCATCGATTCGAGGCAAGGGATAGCGACTTTTGATTGTCAGCTTATTCAACTCCCTATAATCGATACACATCCGGAACGATCTGTCCTTCTTTTTGACGAAAAGGACAGGCGCGCCCCATGGAGAGGTGCTAGGAAGAATAAAGCCTTTATCAAGTAGTTCCTGGAGCGGACTTGAGAGTTCGCTCATTTCAGAAGGAGCGAGACGATAATTCAGTTTAGCAACAGGGTTTGCTCTAGGAACGAGGTCGATTCGGAAATCGATATCACGAGCGGGCGGTAAACCGGGTAGATCATCAGGGAAAACGTTGGGAAATTCACAAACAACGGGAACGTCTTTCACTTCTGGGTTTCCTTTCTTTTCCTTCTCTGCTACTACAATGTGTGCCAAGAAAGCTTGGTATTCCTTGCGGAGATACTTGCTAGCCTGGACACACGACATGAGTTTAAGACCTGTCGAAGGAGTTTCTCCATACACACAAAGTAGATCACCATTAGCGAGCGAGAAGCGAATCATTTTATCGAAGAAAATAACTTCAGCACGATTCTCGCGAAGAAAATCCATGCCTACTATGACGTCAAAACTACCGAGCTGCATCGGAATAAAATCGATAGGGAAGACGTGATTGTTGAGTTCAAGCATACAATCACGCAGAACGGAATTGACAGCGACGGTTCTTCCGGTGGCAACTTCAACATCGAACGTCGAGGGGAGATGTGCGCGCTTACGATTGAGGAGCTTTTCGAATTCAAACGATACAAAACAGTTATCTGCTCCAGTATCAAATAAACACGTAGCATATATACCATTCACAAGGAACGTTCCATTGATCACATTGTTATCGGCTTGAGCCTTGCGAGCGTTAATGTTGAAACCACGTCCACGGGCGGCTGGTTCTTTTTGCTGTTGCTGAGGCTGTTACTGGGGCTGCTGCTGTTGTGGCTCTTGCTTGACCACTCGGTTTGGGCACATGTTAGCGAAGTGGTTGGGATCACCACACGCATAGCAAGCTCTAGCATTGATCGCGGGTGCAGGAGCCGCTTGATGGCCTTAAGGAGTAGTAAGTAGAGCTTGTTGAGCAGGAGCTTGACCTTATGTTGGAGCTGGGGTTTAACGTGGACCTGTACGACAGTTGGCGGTGAAGAGGCCGTACATGTTGCAATGCACACAATATCTGCAAGCGATTCCCACTGGGTGGTGATAGGTACAAGTAGGGCATGCCGGGTGAGGACCTGTATACGCACGCTTTGCAGGCGGTGCGTTGGTGACCGGTGCCGCTACTTGACGGTGTTGAGGTTGCTGAGGTGCTGGTACCCTTTGGAGCGGAGTTGTAGTGATCGCGCAATTCTTGTTACTGGAATTGTTGTTGTTCTTTCTCTTGCGTCTCGAGAGCTTGGATGACTGAGGAGCGGCGGCGGGTTCAGTGGTTGAAGCAGTGGTAGTTTGATGCAGATTCTTTGGAGCTTTATCCCAGTAACCAGACTTGACTCGCTTGTCACTGATTTTAGCAGCGAGTAGAAAAGTTTCCTCAATTGTCGTCGTCTTTGCAGCTTGGACGAAATCAGCCACGCAATCCGGAAGAGCACGGATATACGTCTTGATGGTGATTTCAGGCGTGGTAACTTGGCTAGGACAGATAATGCTTAGCTGCTTGAAGCGAGCAGTCAAACCAGCGTTGTCTCCATCTTTCTGCTTGATATGCCAGAATTCGTCCTCCAGCTTTTGACGCTCATGGGCAGGGCAGACCTCTTGCATCAGTACGTCCTTCGACTCATCCATGGTAGCCCGTAAGCTGCATCATTTCCGTGTTTGTTTCTCTCGGCCGTCTACCAATCCAGCGCTCGGGATTGGAGGACGCCAGTTGCGTTTAGAGTACGGAGATTGTCAGGACAGCCACTCTGGCGCAGGGTGACTTCGATAGAATCAAACCATTGAAACATGGCCGTAGGCCCATATTCGCTGGTAAACTCTTTCGGGCCGCAGGCTTTGAACTGCTTGAAGCTGAAAGCAGCTTTAGGAGCCTCAGTCCTGGATTCTTCAGAAGATTTGCTAGCGTTTTCATTCAGCTCACTAACAATCTGGGGGATAACTTTCGCCATTTTCTTAGCGACGAGGGCGGCGATGCGTTTGTCATCATGATTGCGGTGAGCTGAACGGGAATGGAATGATTCGAATGACGACATTGTCTACAACAGACAGCGCCATAGGATTCAAAACGCTATTCGATTATTCCTAGTATAGTCTAGCGATTCACCATAAAGCTCAGGAACACAACAATCATATAAGCACATAAGCACATAATCATGTAGGGCACAAAAACACGTAGGCATGTAAGGCACAGAAACACATAAGGCAGTCAGACCACAGAAACCATTCTATATGTTGCACGTATTCACCTATCCTTCACAGCACGTATAGCGATTAAGTATAGCGAGTGCGATTGGCGAGCAGCGATTGCGTATAATGACCAGCGATTTGTTAGCGTTGTGTAGTGTGTTGTGTGCGATAGGCGGAGCAAGAAGCGTTAAATCGAAACCATCAGTATCTCAATACACTAATAAATAAACAAATCCACATAAAACATATAAAATCCACATAAAACGACAAATCACAGAGTTGGCGGCAGCAAGTCCAGAATCGAAACACATAAAATTCGAGGATTGGTTGTCTCGGGTTTGTCGAACATGTCTACACACACCCAGAGTGATTTGACTACCCAAAGTGATTCGACTATTCACAAGGACTTTTAGTGCACACTTTGGCATTCGGGACTGTGCTCTCGCTTCGATTTGAGCGATCGGCACGCATCCTTCTAGTTACAGTGTGACCTAAAATCGTTGGAGTCCGTCGAGACTTTGGTGAGAGTTTTGTAAAACCAAGAATGTAGAGCAGAATGTGTCATCAAGGTTCGGGTTTCACCCCTAACTTAGCGACTCCATCCCTGATTGTATGGTAAAATCGTGCGATAGATAAGAAGATTTGCATCAAAGTATGGATTTCACTCCTGATTCAATGCAAATTCTCTTGTTTTATAGTAAAAATAGCAGTTCGAACGAGTAATCTGGTCGAGAGTTTACGGTTTTCACAACTAATCTTAACCAGATCATTCGTTTGTGTGTGTAATCAGCCTTAGGAAAGGCTGATCTTGCGCAGAACTGTAATATGCGATGTTTGCGCAAATGTTTAGTGTACAGCGAGTTCGAGCGACAAATAGCGAGTAAGCTCGTACAAAACCCCTACTGGGCATGCACAAGTCGGTCTGTTGGTACCTAGACTATAGACTAGGTCATTTCTAAGACATCGACCTGGACTAGGTCGAGTCTTGCCTAATTCCCTATAGTTATGGCTCTGATACCAATCTGTCACACCCCAACCGATGACGGAAACATCAGGGCATGGCACTGAGCGAAACAGATTGTCAAGAGAAATTCTATAACGACTAGATTACCAAATAGTTAATATTATGTCCCATACCATAATCCATTAAGTAATCTAATTATTACAGACATAGATATTCTCAAATAAAACATATTCCAACAACTCAGATTCAAATAAATAAATTGTCTTTGTTTCTAGACCCCATCCTACTTGATTCTACAAAGTAGATAAAGCACAGCATCCTAAGCACCTATCACATACGTTAAAATAGAGGTCAATAAACCTAGTGTAAAGGTGAGCATACAAGTTTAATAGTATTAGTAGAGTTCAAAATCGTTTACGCATAACCAGCATGTACAACATATAACGTGAAGCATGTAAGTTATCGACAAAGATCCTATCAATACCAATGACTGCGATTTGACTGTGAGTAGCGAGTGCGCATCACATGTTCACCACTGTGAACACGTGAAGTATTGTCCTTAACAAACCCTGTCCACGACAGGTGCTGAGTCCAAACTATAGTACTATCGTTGCTAAGGTAGGTATACAACAATCAATGTGTAAACATAACAAACATGCATTCATCGAGTCACGTATAACATGCATTAATGGTCAGCGTATAAATAGTGTTTGCGTTGTGTGATCGATGTGATTTAGAATAAGCAACATATGTAACACCTAAAAGTGCATAAAGCAAAAGGGATCGAGTATACTCGCAGATTGTGTTTAACAAGTAAACACTCTCTAGGATTGAAGGGAGCGCTGAGAGCGATTAGCCTGAACAGTTAACGACGACATAAATGATGAGCGGCGTGTAAAACGGTGCAAGAGTGCCAAGTATCGGATGGTAATCTGATCGGATGGCAATCCGATCAGATGGCCAGTCGATTGGATGTCAATCCGTTCGGATGGTCATCCGATCGGATGGCCAATCGATTGGATTGACATCTTGTTTGGTAAGGATGTGTTTGCGTATGATGGCTTTGAAGTTTTCGTTGTAGCATATTGAAAACAGAGAAGTATCTCTACCCTTCAGGTCGATCAATCGGACGGCAGTCCGATCGGATAGCGATCCGATTGGTAGGGCACTTACTAAGAACAAGTTCACAGGAGGGTTGTCGCTCGATCGGATGGCAATACGATCAGATAGAAAACCGTTGGAACTACTGTTCTTTGAAATTGATCAAGTTCCAAAGTTCCGAACATCACACGATTGGATGGTCGGTCGATTGGTTGGCAATCCGATCGAATGGCAATCCGTTCGGCGTTCAGTCCTTTGAAAGTTGAAAATAAAGTTGAAGTGTGGAACCAAGTGCAAGCCGATCGGGTGGCTGTCCGATTTCCATCCGATCGGACGGAAATCCGTCCCAACGACCTAATCGTCTTTGACACTTGATTGTTTTGAAAGTTTTGCAGTTTTGATCGAGACGGTGTGATAACGTGCTAGACAACAGAATCCCCTTCTTAACCCAAGTGATCCGACCGAACAGGAACCACCCTAGTCCAACTGGTTCACGGTTTGAGACGGCCGTTCATGTTTAACCCGTCATCAGTTGTCTCTTGGATAGAATTCAGATCTGGAACTAACCCATCACTAAGAAAGAGTAGAAGATCAGAACGAGCTCCGATTCTATCGGTTTTGAGTGCATTGAGTGTAAAAGAGTTGAAAGAAAGTTGAAAAACCTTCTCTCAATCCTTTTAACCATGAATATGTGTCGATCTATGCGAAAACATTGATTATTCATGTGGAAATCCTTCAGATCTAAGTTGTTCTTGGTGGAATGAAGCCAAATCTTGAAGTTCATAAGAACTCCATGATGGCATCACCCTAGAACACCTCAAATCCATTGATTTCACGGTTAAAAGTTAAGATTCAAAGGTGAAAAAGATGAAGAAGTGCGTGTAGATCATAGAAGTACAAGATTTAGGTTGAAAACTTACAAGAATCGCGAGAAATCGAGAGAAATGAGAGCTTGAGTGCGGCTGGTTCAAGTGAGGAGCTGTCACATCACAAATGATGTGACAGGAGGGTATTTATAGGGTTTCCCAAAATGGAAAGTAATGAAGTGTCGAATTGGTCGCCGATCCGATGGCAATCCGATCGGGTGGCAACTCGATCGGATGGCCACTCGATCGGTTAGCCACTCGATCCAGGTGTCCGGCGCGATGAGTTTTGTCATTTCGATTCGTGTGTTGAATGTTGCGATGCGATTCGAGCGAGCGATGCGATAGTATTACCCACTAGTTACACAATTAACCTAACTACTATATATAACATACAATCACTGTAATTAACTTGCGTTTAGCATTTGCGATTTGATTGTGATGCGATAGAATTGCGATTGTGATTTATACCCCAACATAAACATAACATGCACAAGTAACACATAAATAGCACACACACGTAAAACAATATCCAGAACACATAATTTGAGTTGCGATGCGATAGCGATTAGCGATAAATCGATTAGCGATTAAACATGCGATTAAACCTCGATTATTAATAAATACTCCACATAATATAACTAAAGAAAATAAATAATAGAATTCGATTACAAGTCAAAGAAGTCAAAACAGTAGCTGAGCAAGGAGAGACAGATTGCAATTAGCAATCTTTTCTTCCTTTGACTTCAATCTTGACTTTACTTTGACTTTCGAAACACGAGGTGTTACATACAACAAGGCAGAACTTTGTTAAGTAGGGGGTATAATGCTCGGGTATTACTTCTATACTATAGAAATTGAGAGAAAATTTTGAGAATTGAACGACGGAAACTGAAGGCCGATCGTCTCAATTTATAGGGCCTGGTATCGGGTTTGTCGCGACCCGCGTAAGCCGAAGGCAAAGCCTTCGCGGCCCGCGAGCAAGCCTATCGTAGGCCCTAGCTTGTCCTACTCAACCACTAGACCCAACACGTTCATGACACGTGGCGGCTCCGGGCTGCTCCTGGTGGCCTAGCTGTCGCGGCCCGCGAGCAAGTATTAAGTCTGGATTTTATTTAATTTATATAAAATTAAAGTGTTTTAGGGCCATTTTTCATATACGGGGTGTATTTTAGGACGTTTAGGGGTCTTATAAATATTTTAAGGGTGTCGGACATATTTTAGGAGGGTTGTTATAAGATCGACGAAATTCATCTCCGTGATGAAAGCAACAAGTTATGAAAGGAAAGGAGGAATAGTATATATGATTTCTGTAATTATGAATACTAAATGAAAAGAATTAAAAGATATTCCTATAGTATCTAAATTCGCAGACGTTTTTCCAGAAGAGTTACCTGGATTACTGCCTGATAGAGAGGTTGAATTTAGAATTCACCTAATACCAGGGACGGCGCCGATTGCCAAAGCACCATATCGATTAGCACCAACAGAAATGCAGGAACTGAAGAAGCAATTGGACGAACTTCTTAACAAAGGTTTTATACAACCAAGTTCATCCCCGTGGGGAGCACCGCTGTTATTTGTTAAGAAGAAAGATGGATCGATGCATATGTGCATTGACTATCGAGAATTGAACAAAGTCACGATTAAGAATCGGTATCCACTACCGAGAATTGATGATCTGTTCGATCAACTTCAAGGAGCTCGATTCTTTTCTAAGATCGATTTACGCTCTTGATATCATCAACTGAAAGTACAGGAAGAGGATATTCCTAAAACTGCTTTCAGAACGAGATAGTGTCATTATGAATTTACCGTCATGCTATTTTGTTTAACCAATGCCCCAGCCTCATTTATGGACATGATGAACAGGATATGTAAACCATACCTGGATAAATTCATAATTGTCTTTATAGATGATATTCTTATTTACTCTAAGAGTAAAGAGGACCATGCAGCCCATCTGCATACGCTCCTCACATTATTGAGAAAAGAGAAGCTTTATGCTAAATTCTCAAAATGTGAATTTTGGTTACAAGAAGTACAATTCCTTGGACATCTGGTTAATCATGAAGGAATTCATGTGGATCCCACAAAGATCGAGGCGATTACTAAATGGAAAGTCCCTGAATCACCAACAGAAGTACAAAGTTTTCTTGGACTGGCAGGATATTATAGACGGTTTATCCGTGATTTCTGTAGAATAGTCATTCCATTAACTAAACTGACCTAGAAATCAGTTAAGTTTGAATGGGGACCAAAAGAGGATGAAGCTTTTAAGATTCTTAAGCAGAGGTTAACCAACGCACCCATACTTGCATTATCAGAAGGAACTGAAGACTTTATAGTCTATTGTGATGCATCTAAGTTAGGATATGGATGTGTGTTGATGCAACGTCAAAAGGTTATAGCCTATGCCTCTAGACAACTTAAAGAAACATGAAGAGAATTACACAACCCATGACCCAGAATTAGGAGCCATAGTTTTTGTCCTTAAGATTTGGAGACACTATTTATATGGAAATAAATTTGTTGTCTTCACCAATCATAAAAGTTTAAGATATATTTTCGGGCAAAAAGAATTAAATATGAGACAGAGACGCTGGATGAAAGTTCTTAGTGATTATGATTGTGATATCCAATATCACACTAGGAAAGCTAATGTAGTAGCTGTTGCTTTAAGTCGAAAGTATCATGAAAAACTAAATCAAGTACGTTCTCTCAGATTAAATCTACAAGTAGATTTAAATAAACAAATAAGAGAAGTACATGAATCAGCAATCAAGGACGATGCTGGAAAATTAAATGGAATGATTAAGGAATTAGAACAAGGAACGGATGGAATTTGGAAATTCCATAAGAAAAGGATATGGATACCTAAACAAGGAAATCTACGCCACCAAATTCTAGAAGAGGCTCATAAATCTAAGTATACGATACATCCTGGAAGTGATAAGATCTATCAAGATTTAAGAAAGAATTTATGGTGGATAGGAATGAAAAAGGGTATAGCTAATTATGTTACTAAATGTCTAACTTGTTCTCAAGTTAAAGCTGAGCATCAAAAACCATCAGGATTATTGCAACAGTTAGAAATGCCCATATGGAAATGGGAATTGATAACAATGGATTTTGTTACTAAGTTTCCCAAGACAAGAAAAGGAAATGATACAATCTGGGTGATTGTAGACAGATTGACTAAATCTGCTCATTTCTTACCCACGAAGGAAACTTTTAGTATGGAACAGTTAGCCAAGCTATATGTAAATGAAGTAGTTTCATTACATGGAATTCCTTTGTCTATCGTATCCGATAGAGATAGTCGTTTTTCTTCTCATTTTTGGACAAGTTTCCAAAAAGCAATGGGAACCAAGTTGAATCTAAGCACAGCTTACCATCCACAGACGGATGGACAAAGCGAAAGGACAATCCAGACTATGGAAGATATGCTTAGAGCTTGTGTAATTGATTTCGGAGGAAATTAGGACGATCATTTACCATTAATAGAATTTTCCTACAATAACAACTATCATACTAGCATTAATGCTGCACCATTTGAAGCACTTTATGGACGAAAGTGCAGAACTCCAGTCTGCTGTGCAGAGATTGGAGAAAAACAATTATCCGGACCAGAAATAGTGCAGGAAACAACGGATAAGATAATTTAAGTCAAGGAAAGACTAAAAGCAGCACGAGATCATCAAAAGAGTTATGCTAACAATAGATGAAGACCATTGGAATTTTAAGTAGGGGATAAAGTATTGTTAAACGTTTCTCCATGGAAAGGAGTAGTCAGATTCGTTAAGAGAGGGAAGCTAAGCCCTAGGTATGTTGGACCTTTTGAGATTATTAGAAGAATAGGACCCGTAACTTATCAGCTACAACTGCCAGAGGAAATGGCAGGAATACATGAGGTATTTCATGTATGAAATCTCAAAAAGTGTTTAGCAGACGAATCTCTAGTAATGCGTCTTAAGGACATAGAGGTAAATGAGAAACTTAAGTTTATCGAGAAACCCGTTCAGATTGAAGATAGAAAGATCAAGAATCTCAAACATAAGAGATTAGTTCTGGTCAAAGTGAAATGGGATTCCAAAAGAGGACATAATACACAAGGGAACTCGGATCAGAGATGCAAAGGAAATACCCACACATGTTCCAGTAGATCTCGGGGACGAGATCCAAAACAAGGTGGGGATGATATAACAACCCTCCTAAAAATATTTAGGACACTCCTAAATGTCCCTAAATATACCCCATATGTGAAAACCGGACCCGTTATACCTCTACACTTATAAAAATCAACAAAAACAAGATTTGGCAGTCTCTCGCGGGCCGTGATGGAGACCTCTTGGTCTGTCGCGGGGCGCGACTGCCTGGATCTTATCCGGACACGTGGCGTGCCACGTGGCACCTGACTCAGCAAGGCTACATGTTGACTCGAAAAAGCTATGGCCGCCTTTCAAGCGCTCGCGGGCCACGAAGGCCTAAGCCTTGGCTGTCGCGGGGCGCGACGGACCCCTCGAACAGCCTATATAAGTGGGGCTAGGGCTCATTTGTTTAGTCGTTCATTTCCAAATTCTCTCTCAAATTTCTAAACAATAGAAATTATGCCCGAGTATAATACCCACTATTTAGCGAATCTCTGCCTCCTTGTAAGTACTGTAGCCCTGCTAATACCCTACATGATTGATTTAGAAATTCGGTATGCATGTCGGCTCTGCCCGACTCAGTCATTGGAATTCTGCCTCATGTGTACACCCGATTGATTTAGAAATTCCGTAATTCATGTCGGCTCTGCCCGACTCAGTCATTGGAATTCTGTCTCGAGTTGTACGGTTAATTTGAATTGGGTTATTTTACTAACACGTATGCATTATTTAATTTACTAGATAATAACCAAGAGATTCTCAGGAAGCCTTAGTATTTTCTAAACTTGCAACGTGAGTACATTCTCTTTTTTGTAAATTTTTTTGTGAGTTCATCTGCATTTTGTAAACTGTTTTTTATAAAAAAACCTCAATTGTTTAAATTATGCTTAACAGTAATTGAGTATTTGTAAGTCTACAATTACTGCCGGTATGTTGGGGTTTTGTATATAAAATTTGTGAGACGTTACCATTGGACAACGAGTTAGCCAATGAGTAATATGACCCACAAGTCGAGTTAACAGTACTTTGGGTAATTGATTAGATCAAGCAAATTTAATTGCGGGTTGCCCTCAATTCTGTTAAAGTGTTAAAACCGTTTTGATTAAATTGGGATGCACTCACCAGTATTTCTAGTTGACAAAATATTTTTAAAACGCGTTTCAGGTAACATAATATGAAAGCCCAATAGAAGCCAGCTGGAGAGCACTGAAGGCTTGGAATAGTGGCTATAAAAGTTACCTAAAATAAACAAGACATTTTGTTTTCAATAAATAGGGTTTATCCCTATAAACATGTTTGTAATGGAAACTTGGGTTTATCCCAATATATTTATTAAAATATAAAATGAGGTGTTTTACTCTGATATAATATTTCGTAACTACGGTCCTGATGTATTCCGCTGCCAAATTAATAAACACCGATACCACCCACTATGAGTAGCTCGCGGCCGCCCGCTCCCAGGCAGGGGTCGGGGGTTGCGATAATTAACATGGAAATGAAACATACATTCTAGCTAAGAAGAAAACATCAAGTGAGGTGTGGATTGTAAGTAGGATAGCCCAAGCTTTCCAAGTAATCACACATACACAAGTTCAAGTCTTGTTCAACACTTGTAGGTTAGAAACCCTTATAAAACAGAAAGTTTGGAGAAGTAAAACCTCCGAATTTGTATGTTACAACCTTCTTTTTAAGCACACTTAATCATAGTCTTGATTAGTGGCATAAGGACAAAGGAATGTATGGTTAAAACACAAGATTAAATAATGTTTAACAAAGTTTTCTTAAAAAACAGAAAGTTAGACCTCAAAAATAAGATGTTTCACCTTGGATTTCAATGGAAAAGCTTGTGAGAACAATCCTAGAGGTGTTCCATACTTTGCTGAAGAAGAATAAGTGAGTTTTGACTCACTTTTGCACTTAGAAGTTCCTACTGAGTTTAATATGAGATTTAGCTACTGATTTAGGGTGTTTAGAGTGAGGATTAGTGAGTTTGCAAAGTGGAAAAAGTGTGGAAGTGAGTTGGGTTTTATAGGAGGTGATTAGGGTTGAGTTAGGTGACCATTTAATGCAAGAAACACAACCAAAAACACAAAATTGGCCAATGTTGGAGCTGGAAACAACTTTCTGGCAGATCAGGGGTGTCGCGCTGCGCGACAACTCAGGGCCCTCCCCGTTGCGCGACGCGACGGGTGTAAATCCCGGATTTGAGTTTTGGTTTTGGCAATTTTGGTCCCTGTAGTTCATATTAGGTAGTTTTAATGCATTTTAAGAAATAAAAACCTATTTTAAGGGGTTTTCAAGCATCCTTAACTTAATGACAAGTATGGACAAGTATGATTAAGTATATGTATCGAGTATAAGTATCGTATATTCATGAATTGAGCATGTATGATGAGTAATTGTAAGTTTAACACATTTTGCAAGAATTACGAATAGGTTATCATATGTATAATGAATTCAATTGTATGAACATGTATGAATATGTAGAACATGAATTTAAAGAAATACGAATTTTATTTATGATCCAAGTCTCAGATTTTACAACGATACACGAAAAGACAAAATACAAGAACACAAGATCCAAAAATAGAAATACAAGACGATTTTTCTAAATAAGGAAACTGCGAAAAGCAGGGCGTTACACTGCAGACAGCAGAAAACAGCTGGCTGATGTTGCTGTTGTTATGCCACATTGTGGCACCTCTTGCCACCTCTCTTGCCTTCTTTCCACGTCTCTAGACACATGGCACCTGCTTGTGATCTCTGGGAACACTTGGCACACTCACATTCACCTCTCTTGGCTATAAATAGCAACCTTTTCCTTGAAATTCTCTTCACACCTTCACTTCTCTTCTAAAATTCTTGGAGCTCTCCTCTGGATAAGAGGACTCCCTTTCTCAGTTGTTTTCTACTTAACACTTCCAAATAACAAATTATGTTCATTTTGGACTATAGAACCTCCCTAATATTAGGACTTGGTAATACTTTGACTTACGGCTTTTGCTATATTAAAATCGTTATCTGTTGGAAGCAAGCAAAAAGGTAAATATTCTTAATTTTTTTTTAAACTTGGGGTATGCGAATACGACACTTGGATCGGGTATTATATAAATGAGCCCAAAGATCTGCTCATAAATATAAGAACTCAGTTTAATCCGTTTTACTTGATAACTGAAACGATTCAGGGCTATTGGTACCGTGTCCGGGCGTCCCGACTCATTAACTATTATGTGCATACGGAATAACGTGCAGGGGTAGGCATACCGACTGTAAGACACGTTTATTCAACTTTGGTGTGCGCCCTTAATCATTATAGCACTGAAAATGACCTGCTCTGATCTCTGGTTCCCATCGTATGACAAGTATGTAAATCTGGTGACAAGATAAAATCACAAGAAATATTAAATGATTACCTACGAGTTTTCTCTATGTATAAAACTCTTTTTGAAAAATTGTTTTCAAAATAAGTCAGTTAATTGTATTTACCAGCGAAAGCTGACGTATCTTCAAAAGATTGAACCGCATGTACCGGACCTTATAATAGGCTGGGAATCCGGGTCGGCTAGAATGACGGCTATGGAATTTGCAACTCCTCAGCTTAAGGCCTATGATGTTTACAGCTCTTTTTATTAGATCCCACCTGTGGGCTTGTACTTGAACGCTTATATAAATGTTTGTATATATTCAAGCTTTTATTAAATAAATATTTTTTACTCCAATACTTACGCTGCATTGTAATTTTTGATACTGTTATCCAATCGTCACGCTTAAATCCTACCCTTCTGGGCCCACCAGAAATGGGGGTGTGACATGATATGATTATTTTTATCTATGTCTAAATATAATTTTTACTCAATAACGAGTTGTGAATAGTAAAATACAACCGATCAAAGCATAAACGTAGATGTCTTCAAAGTTGTCTTAACGCTTACTTTTGTTGTAAAGTGATGTCATTTACTCTTTTTGTTATTGTATTAACAAAATATGACATTACATAAAATTTTGAATATACAGTTGCGACTTAGTTGTTCTTTATCTGTGATTTGATAAAAGTTTAATTTGGACGAGGCGATATAAAGTTGATTTCTTTTTGTTCTTTACCGTGACGAACCCAACAGATACCGTCCAGACAACAGCCGTACCCGTACATTATTTTTCTTATGGTTTTCTCAACAAATCGCAATAAAGTATATTTTTATTTGTACTGTAAGCTATAACAAATGTCAATAACCGAATTGATACCAACTGAACAACATAGTGCCTGTAACAGTATTCGTTTTTTTATAGATGTAAAACACGCATCGATATCCTCTTGGGCATAGCTCTATCGTTTCCTATATCCAGTGTCAGGATCGTACAGGTAAAGCATGAATCATACAGTTTAATAAAAAAAAGCCTGGAGATATGTACAATAACCTCAACAATAATAAAAAGTCATCATATATGTACAATAACCTCAATAATAAGAATGGATTTTAAAAATATTCTAGTTATTGTTATGAATGCAATCATTTTATGGCCCAACCCAATGTTTATGGGCTTTAGGCTTTTAGGGATTCTATTGTACTAGTATATATATATGATGTATATGTCAGATGAATGTGATGATTGAATCAGTTTCTCTCTATTTCTCTCTTGTTTTATCACACGTTATCAGCACGACGCTCTCCAAAATTCCTTAATTTTGTAGCTGAATTTCCATTCATTTTCTTTATCTTTCCACCCTTCTGATTTGTCATGATTTCAATAACCCAACCCGAACCATCTTGACCATGGCCACCGAACCATGTCACCGGTCGCATTCGGAAACATGATCGCCGTGTTTGAGAACCCGATGGTGGCAGAATTCATGAATGCTGGATTGATGTGCGTATAAACACATCCGACTGAGAATCGGATATCGATCAAGAGCTGTATACAATAATTGAGGTAACATATCGAACCAACTTCCGTGATTTATTGCACAATACGTATATCATACATATATAGATATACATTATATAGATTATTCGGTATGGTTCTGTAAATTGATTTTTAGTTTCCGGCCAATAGTATTATGTAAATTAGAAACTAAAAGTAAAGAAGATGAATACAAAGTTAATATACCCAGAAATTAGCCCTCTTAAATATCCCTATATAATTTTTGTAGTAGATGAACAAATAAAGTAGAAAGTGTTATTTTTACATTATGTGATGTAGTCTAAAAAAAAAGAATTATCTTTTCCGGCAACCGGAAATCGTTTTCGGAGAAAATGATCGTAACCCATTGGAATCTGTTAGTTGGCCGAATTTGGTGGAATTGTAGTCAAGGAGTTGTTATGGTCAAAGCCCAGCAACTGTTTTACTCGGTCAAAAATTCAACCAAGTCATTAATTATCCCAATCAATTTAAAAGTTGTTTCAAGCTCAAACTTTTATCATTAAGTTCTTAACCTTCTAGATTAAAAAGGAATTAATACATATCAAAAGTGTTAAAATAATAATAAATGATATATCCATGAAAAGTATGGTGTTTTGTCAATTGGGTTTTATAAACTATTTTTATATATAATTGATAAACGCATTAAAGTAAATAAATCATAATGTTAAATTTTTTTTGCGTTCTCTACATTGTAAGATCTGTTATCGATCATTATGATTATTTTATTTTTTGTTCCGCAATGATATAGGTTGTGGCATTTAGCACAAATAAATTGGTCTTAAGCTAGTTAAGTAAATTAGTTAATTATAATGAATCGTAAGTTTTTGATCATTCAATTTGTTACACTACTATGCATTGTCAACATATTAGTTGTATGATTATTCTTATCATTTTTGTATAGCTGCAAAACAAATATTGATAGATATTAATATAGTCAATAGTTCACACAAAAAAAATTATATATATGAAAAATAGGTAGTGGTATCTTAGCTTAAACAAACTACATAGATAGATGATGAACCATCTTTTAAAGTCATTGTTTTTCTCTGTTATAGCACGGGGATAAGTTATATATGTTAAAATACATTTATCATTATTATTATAGAAGTATAGAAACGGCAGTGGTTTTATTATGAAGTTATCTCATGTTACCTTTATTCATAATTATCATAATTAATATTATTAGTATTATTGTAATTAAAAGTTCAATATGAGTAGAAGTGTAAATGTATAACAATGCAATTGTTTAATGTGTATATATATAATAGCCCAATTGTTTAATTGTTTAATTGTTTTATTATCGGTTTTTCTTTATTCAACTAATTAAGTAATAATTAAAAAGAATAAAGAAACATAAATTCAAATAAATAACGTTTTGTAATGAGGTTAATGAGAAATAATATCACAATTAATACTTTTCAATTATATTTTACAATTAATAATATTCCATTCACCCTCGTAAGTTACATTTGATTGAATTTAAGTTATATTACAATTACTAAATTCAAATAAATTCCAAAAGAAAAATAGTAAGAAAGTGGACTAGTGATAATGTACCTCAAAGAGTATACCAAATGAATTATAATTCAAGAGTCGAAACATCTACGATATATATTAACATTAGTACCACAAAACAGCTTTCAAGAAAAATATGGTTCGAGGTAATCTTCCACAATCTCAAATTCATATTTTCATACCAAACTAAATAAGTTAGCATTGATAGAAAATTGGAAAAGAAAAGGAAATCGAATCATACCTTGATCTTTGTTCATGTGAGATTTTCAAACAAAACTTGTTTGTGTAACATTGATGGATTTCAGGTTCCTTGTAGATCGATGTAAAAAAAAAACTGATATAAAGATATAACGATGGTCACTTTGAATTAAAGACATGCTCCTAATGCAACAATACCGAAAATGTGTTTTCACAAAATACTCGGAGGTTATATCACATCTTTTAAATTGCAAATCAAAATATCAAGCTAATATTTATATACCTTTCAATTCAATCTGACTAACACGTGCTAGCTCATTCCCTGAGGTAAATATTATAATTGGTTAATGTCGTCGGAGGAGAAAAAGGATTATTTGGTAATAGTAAAGGCCACACGTGTGGATGATCATGGTAATATATAAAAAAAATGATATCAATGGCTCAAACAAACTTAATATGAGTCAGTCACTAAGAGGCAGGTACGAGAAGGGGAAATATAAACTTTCGTTTCAAATGTGGATACAAAAAAAAAAGAAAAAAAAACCCCTTAACATACTCATGTGAATGCATGCACTATACATATGTGTATCTAGAAGCTCCAGTAGAGCAATCACAAATTGAGATGGCAAACGTTCGATATACAACAACACAATTAACACTATCACAAATCATAAGAAATATTTTTACCAGGTGTAGTTGTCTCAGTAGAGATACTATTGATTTTGAAGAAATTTATTTAAGTTTCAACAATTTTTGGATAAAAAGTCATCACTTTGGAATGATGTCAAAGAAAAATGATACCAAATATGAAATATCCACAATATTTCATTAAATCAAATATAATGAGTAACCAGAAGTTACTAGAAAAGTTATACGTTTACCACATGACATGACTAAATAGGTCATCAACATAGCATCACGATATGCCAAATAATTAAAAGTGCTAACTAGCACTACTAAGTAATCTAACAGCCTTGTTACCAAAACACTTATTATGTATGCAATGAATTTTCTTAGCGAATCAATCATACTCCCCACAACAATTGGTCTCTAGAAGAGAACCAAAAGTTATTTTGGTTATGCAATATATGTAAGTACCAAAATGAACATGTTTACAACATCTATACTGACTATCCATTTAACAAACCAATATTTCCAGTCTTAGGGGGAGACAAGATAAGGAAAATAAAAGACTGGTAATACAACTAAACAGAGAATGCATCATATTAAATCTCGACCCCAGAAGTGGTCAATGTTTATTTGAAGTCCAAAAGGGCATGACTTTTCAAACAATAGCAAATGAAATACCAGATGCATTCATAAACACAAATAGATTGGCAAAAGTTACGCATACCAGCACTAAATTCACCTGCTTGAAATAAAGTAATCAGAAAATGATTACCATATCAAGAAAATGTGGGAGGTAAATCGGTTCCAAAAGACAAAACCCACAAATACAAAAAGTGCAGAGTAACACAGTTGGTGTAACCAGAAGAGGTAGCATAGGATACCCCAGAAGTGGTAGAATATAATACCCCATAAGTGGTTGTATACAAAACCCAAGAAAGGGTTGCATACGAAAACCTTAAAAGAGGTTATTGTTAAAATCCTAGAGGAGATAGCGAAATTCTGATATAGGATAATGGAGTTCCAGAAGAGACTCAGTTACCAAACAAGTATGAGATCTCAACGATTTATGTACAAAAAAAAAAGTATAATATGGAACCATAATGAAACACGTGTAAAATGATATATTTGAATATGCTATAGCAATAGATGTAATCGACGAAAAAGATTATGTATATGGAAACTGTGCAAGAGTGTACGCACATAAATAGCCAAAATGGCTAGATAACTTAAATGCCAATTAAATTCGCTCGATAAACTAAACGTTTTCGAACTAGCAGTTCGAACACCCATAGACGTCAAACCAGTAGGTTATAAATGGGTGTCTTTAAATAAAAAGAAACGTAAAGAATGAGTTTTGCGATGTAAGGCATGATTTTTAACATAAAGATTTTTTCCCAAATCCCAGTAGTTGATTATGTGGAAACGTATACCCCTGTAGTGGATGCGATAATCTTTAGATGTTTAAGAGGCCTCGCAATCTCATAATGACTTCAAATAAAACTTATGGATGTCGTCACTGTATACATGTACGAGACAATTACAAATGACATCTGCATAAAATCCCTGAAGGATTAAAAATGCTTAAATCATTATTTAACAATAACCCCATATGTGTTATATAAATCTTAAAGGGACTGGTCCTATGTGGTATAATTGACTTGGTTGATACTTTGAAAATAGGGGGTATAAGTTTGATAAAATGAGCTATATATACTTATCAAGATTTTACTTTTAGTGTTCAGTGTAATTGGAGTTTACAGTGATGTCGTGAACACTATCGAAAGGAACTGTCAAACTATAAAGTGAAAATTCTGAAAAGATCTTTATACAGTGTAGTTATTCTCGACCCACAGTTCTAGTATATCGCAGTTCGAATATATATGTACTATTTTTGCTCAACCATCAAACTACATCCATAAGATGTTATATGGATAAAATTCATTTGTTGAGTACGCTAATGGTTGTCGAATTGCTTGACATATGGAAAGGATTTTATTGTCCCTAAGAAGAGGATGGATAAATAATTGGTCCAGAAGTACCATACTTAATTGCGAGCAGAACAATGGTGTATCTTGTAAACAAGACGACACCTGATATTGCGTTCTTGATAGACGTATTGGCAAGATTACAGTTCCAATTTAATATGTTGCACTTTTTTTCCCTTTACTAAGTTTTTCTATTAGATTTTCTTAGTAAGGTTTTTTTGATGAAGCAACATATAGCATCAATTTATCTTATAGACACTGAAGTACCGACTTAACATCATCCTGGAGCATGTTGTTAATTATGTATAATGCGCAATGCACTCTTTTTCCCTTAGCTACGGTTTTGTCCCATTGGGTTTTTCCTAGCAAGATTTTTAACGAGGCATAATTACAAAGCGTATTAAATGATATGGGATTCGAGACATGATATTTTTCATGAGAAAATATGGAGTCACAACTATCGGATTATGATAATGAAGGATATCTATTAGACCCCCACAAAGCTCAATCTCAATCTAAATATGTTACTAATGGAAGTCAATGATTTCAACATATTTAAGACATGTGAAGACTAGAGTCAATAAAAGGAAGCCAAATTGTACTATTTGAAGACAGTGCAAGCTGAATCAGAAGAAGTTGAGTTGTACTATTTAAAGGCAATGCAACTTGAATCAAAAGAAGCCTAAGCAAAGAAGACTACATCAAAGATCAAGTCAAGCGATTATTACTGAAGATTGAATTCCACAGACTAAGAGCTATATGTAAAATTGAGGGGGAGTAATATACATGTACTCTTTTTCCTTAACTAAGTTTTGTCCCACTGGGTTTTCTTAGTAAGGTTTTAATGAGGCAGTATAACTGATCCTGAAGTGTCAGTTAATATCGGTCCTGAAGAACCGAGCCAATATCTTCCAATGTATAATGTTGATAGTGTATAATATAAAATGTTTGAGGAGGAGTGTTATGAATGCAATCATTTTATGGCCCAACCCAATGTTTATGGGCTTTAGGCTTTTAGGGATTCTATTGTACTAGTATATATATATGATGTATATGTCAGATGAATGTGATGATTGAATCAGTTTCTCTCTATTTCTCTCTTGTTTTATCACAGTTATCATTTAATTTGTATTTTCTCTAATAACACTTGTGTTACTTAATTTAAAAAAAAAAATCTAAATACGCAGTTTTTTTTTATAAAATAAAGTTGTAAACATTCTAATATAATTTCTTTTGAAAACTTAGTTGTATTCAAAATAAAGTACTTTTTCCTATTATAAACTATACCAAGTGTCGGTATCATACGATGCTGTACCGCTACTAGGATAATGATAATGATAATGATAATGATTATAATAATAAAGATTGAAATAAATAAATAATTTAAATATACTAAATGAATAATTAAATTATATAGGACTCTAAATTCATAAACTGAATAATTGAATTATATAGGACTCTAGATGCTAATGAGGTGGCGGTGGAGTGGTAAGTGGGAGACTTGATGTTCTAAGGGACTCAAGTTTGATTCCTGACCTCCCCATTATTTTCTGCGGTACCTGGTGATGATGGGAGACTAGGCGAAAAGGTGGAGATCACTAGTTCGATCCTTGAACTGAGCGGGTTTTACCTCACCGCACTGTCGTGCCTTCGGGCGAGTGTTCACGGGCTTCGGCCCTAGGTGAGGGTTTTCCCCGGTTCGGAGGCGATTAGGGCTGTTCATTTTTATTCAAAACCCGACCCGAATTCATAGCCGCCCGAACCCGAATTAGCGATTACCCGAAAAACCCGAACGTTAAATGCTTCAGTTATCGGGTCACTTTTCCCGGTAAAAAACCGAACAACCCGACCCGAAAAACCCTAAAAAAACCCTGAACATTTATTATTTTCTTTCTTATTAAAGTGTTTAGATTTGTAGTATTTAATAGATGGAACACTAAGTTTTGAGACTTATAAATATTATAATAGCATATTATCAACTAATTTTTGAACTTTAATGATATTTTTAAAGTAACAGTATGAATTTTGATGATATTTTGTAAAAAAAAATATTTATTTTCATTTTACATCTAAACCTGAAAACCGAATAACCCGACCCGAACTAACCTGAACCCAATAACCCAAACCCGACTAACCCGAACTTTAAAATGGGTTGGTTATCGGGTCAATTTTCCCAGATAAAAAATCGAACAACCCGACCCGAAAAACCTGAAACCCGAAGAAAAAACCCGATTAACACCCCTAGAGGCAATTGTATCCCGATATGGTGAATTTCGTCAGTAGACCATTTGGAGGATTCGATGGCCGTTCAAAAAAGTATATATATATATATATATATATATATATATATATATATATATATATATATATATATATAGGGTAGGGTTCATGCGAGAACCACCTTTATTGCGAGAACCGCGAGAACCAATGTGAACATGGGGCAATTTTGTAAATAACCAAACAATTTTTAAAACAAGCACCTGATGTCGGACTTCAATCATATATTCAATTATAATCAATAAAGCCTTTCACGTCCGAACTATCCACAGGCTCTACACATTCTCTCCATCTCTCCACTCCATTTATCTGCATTTCATTCCAATTACATACGAATCTCTCAACATTTCACCATCACCAGTTCGTTGATTACAATCGATTCACCATATCGAAGCATTTGGATTGACATTTTATCAGAGATTTGAGATTTTACAAGCATATATTTCAGATTTCGTCATATAATCGAGGTTAGTTCCCAAAATTTTGTCCAAAATTAGTCATATAAACTTTGTTACGAACATAATCACAGATCGTACTTTTTTTCTTACATTCGTAATTAGGGCAACGTGATTGTAAACACTGTGGATTTATAATCCGTATTAGGGTAGGGCAACATGATTACAATAATAGTCAATATCACAGTATATTAAGGAATAACCACCGGAATCGCAATACAATCGCATGAATATGTGGTGTATCATTGATAATGTGTATTGTAACATAGATATTGTGCAATGTAACATATATACTTTGTGCATTATAACATTTATATTGTCAAGTAAATCGAGCACGTTAGCAAGTTTATACAAATCGTTTGTACTTTTTTTATATGATATATATTACGTCGTTTTCATATTGTTGATTCGGAATTCGTGTTGTATTGTGTGATATATTGGTATGCACATGTGCATATGTTGACATCATAAGTTTATCAGAATATGTTATTAAGGTAATGTTTGGTATTAGATATGCACATGAGCATAAATTGTAATAATAAGTCAATATGCACATGTGCATAGTTTGCAATAACATGTGAATAATGTATTTTAGTTTTATTTTGATGTAATGTATGGTTATGCACATGTGCATTTCATGTTAAATTATGTTAATAAGATGTTGTTGTGTGATATATACATATATACATATATGCACATGTGCACATGTGCATAGATTTACAAAATATGTTATTATGCACACGCGCATAATTTGTCATATTATGTTATTGATATATTTAACAGTTATTAAGGTATTTAACGTTTTTGAACATGTTAATTGTAGATCAGCAATTGAAAAAAAAATCGGAAAAAAAATTTGAAGAAAGTCACATTTGTATTAAAATCAAGAGATGAAGGATCGTAAAAAATGCTAGACGCGGACACAGAAAAAAGGTGCAACGAAAGAGTATGAATAATAAACAAAAAGGTTATATTCTGTTGATTATTTATAATTCTTATTTTGATTGATCAGTAATTAAATATGTTTTTATGCACATGTGCTTCATTGTATTAATGTTTTTTTGTTGATAGTATACTTTGGATAAACATGTTAAGTTTATAAATGAAGATGTGAAAAAAGCGAGGAAGGATGTGCACAAGGACATTAATAAGAGGATTAGCAAGCGGAAACAAGAGGAAACAATAAATGAAGGTTTTGTTGAAGTTCGCACGACAAAGAATAGAAGGTTATCAACATTAAAAGCCAATAGTGACATGGATGTCAATAAGGCAGATAACATTGTTGTTGATGGTATGTGTTATGTAAAATTTTTTAAATAAACTTTAAGATGCACATGTGCATTAGTATGTAAGAACATCTCATAACATGTGTTATTGTGTTTGCACATGTGCATATAATGTGTGGATAAACAGGTTCAATGAAAGAAGGGATATTATCAAAAAGAGTTAAGAAACTAGCAAAAAAATCAACATCACAAATAGTTAAAACAATCGTAGAAAAGACAGAGAGTAAAGAAATTGTTAAAGGGACAGAATGTAAAAAAATTGTTAGAGCTGTCAACTAGAGATCTATAGGGACACGTTTGTTGCCACATCAAATGTTGATGGGGTTGGACGCAATGTCTAAAAACCATTGGTTGTAGTTAAAAAAATGGGGTTTCGTAGTATTTTGAATATTAAAACGGACATCTTACCATCAAAATTGTCACATTTTGTGGTGGATAAGTTTAGAGGGAAAGAGATGGTCATTAAATTGGATGCTGGTAACATAAAGGTGGACGAGGATGTAATTAGTGGGTTGTTGGGGTTAAAGAACAGTGGGGTTGTTTTGAACTGTCAACGGAAAGAGAAAACGAAAGGAAAAAAAAGACGAAACAAAGAAAGACGAAAATGTGCATAGTTATGTACATCTGCAAACTTTGACAGAATGGGTTATTAAGGTCATTTATGCTGATGTGCATGTGCATAATTTGCCAGAATATGTTAATAAGGTCGTTTATGTTGATGCACATGTGCATAATGTATATAGTGATAATAAAGTTAAAGTTAATGCACATATTCATTGATAAGTTATGTTTATTGATCCTACTTTTTATTTTATTTTATTTTATTTTGTTTATTATTGATCAACAATGGAAAAAAATTGAAGAAAGCATATTTTTTTGAAACCAAGGGATGAAAGGTCAATTAAAATGCCGGATGGAATATGATTACACGACGGTTAAACAAAAAGGTAAAAAAGGTTGATTAATGTTTGATGATCCATATGGGAGTTTATGCACATGTGCATCCGTTTATTAAATTCATGTTAAATGATATCACTTATGTAAACACATTATATATATCGTGCAGGTGAGCAAGAAGAAACAAACACAAAAAAAGGCGGGCAATTAAGCGAACTTGTGATGAACCTCAAAAAAGGAGGTTACGTGATGAAACATAAAAAAGGAGGTGACGGAGTGCGTGCGGTAAAGAACAAGAAGTTGGCAAGATCAATGGTAACGGCGACAGTTGATACTGATGACCATATGGTTGTATTCAGATTCAACAGAGGGTATCCAATATAGCGTGCCATTAGGTGTAGAATGTACAATATTTGTAATTGTTCCTGTAGTGTAGAATGTACAACACTTGTAATTGTTCATGTATACATAAAAAGTAAAACATATAACATTCTAATTAATAAGGTATATGGCGTGTGTACACACGTGTTCAACATTTATTTGGTGATGATTACGGGGAGTTGGTAATGTGATGCACACGTGCATAACATTATGTACTGATGGTTAACAGTTTCTTTGTGATGATCATGGATTGTTATCAATATAATACACATGTGCATGATTATGTAATATATGAAAATAAAAGTAATGAATGTAAGAAATAACAATTATTTGTTTAATGTTTATTAGTGATGATTATTGGGTGTTAATAATGTGATGCATATGTGCATAATTATGTATTGTTGATTAACAGTTTTTTTTTTTTTTGATGATTACGGATGGTTGTCAACATAATGCACATGTGCAGGATTACATGATGTATGAAAATATAAGTAACTTATATAATAAACCAATTGTTTGTTTAATGTTTAATGATAAAAAAGACAAGGGTTGATAATTAAACATGGATTTTGGTGCATTGGCAAAATAATGCACATGTGCATTATTAAGGTATGATTGTAAATAAATGTGATTTACTTGATGAGAGAATAATGAAGCATGTAAAAGTAAACTATGAAAAATACTTTAAGGATATAATAATGAATCATGTGAGTGTAACATTCGAAACACATATAAATGTATAATGCCTTTAATCTCAAAACGTATGAATTGCAACTCCTGTTGATCTAAATTTGTAGATGTTGTTGCGGTTGATGTTGGGGTGATATCACAGGAGATTGAGTGTTCAGAAACGATGGCATTATCTGCTTATACACAAGGGTCAACAACTCGAACCAACCATCGATGACTGAGACCACCCACAGGGTGAAAATGACCTGCATGTCCGCAAGTTTTTTTTTGAACGGCCAATATAAAATTATTCATAACATTTAGCAAGGTGCTACACCACAATTACATCCACCAACAGAAGGAAAACTCATACAGCAAAAAACAAACAGAATACTATACTGGAAATACATCAAAATTGTTCCAAGCCCCCAAGTTAAACTCACTTCCTTTAATCTATTTTTTTACCCATAACTAACTCATGTTCTTGATCTCCTCTACTACCTTTTGCACCGACAATTGACTTTGATTAAAAACCATTTCGTTCCTCATTCGCCAAACGCTCCAGAGGTAGATAAGGGACACCGCATAAATCACCTTTTTTTCTTTTTTTGCAGACCTTTGGACAAGATTATGATATTCCAGCAAATCTTTGAGACTGAAAATAAATGCAGCCGGGCCTTTGCGCCATTGAGTAATTACGGACCAAACTGTTTGAGCGAACTGACATGAAACGAAAATATGTTCACATGTTTATGGGGAATCGCTGCAGAAAACATAGCAGTTTGACTGTGTTTGGATGCCTCTTGCGTTAAGTGCCACCTTCGTTGGGAATCCACCCGACCAAACCAAGTTTTTTAGGTGTCCAATTATTCCACACAAATACCTGCTCGGGAACCTCCTTATTATATGTTTGTAGCCTAGACTTCAAACTCCGAACAGAAAAGTCTCCCGACGTGCTCAAACCCCAAACTCATAAATCTTTTCAAGTCTCTCTCAGCAGTCATTTCCATTAATTATAAGCAGGCCTAATTGATCTGGTCCATCACAAGGAGATCAATAGCATCACAAATTTATTGGGATAATGTAATGTCAAGAAACTTTGGAGGAGACCTATCAAAATTAAAGGTAAATCAAACAAGAATATTGAAATTTTAACTTGTCAGGAAACAATTGGTCAGCCTGGATATGGAGTTATAGATACCAAGGTAATCAACTCACCTGTTAACAAAATAAGACAAATTGGACCACAAGAACAATATGGCCAGAGTAAGTATTAGAAAGTGGCACAAAAAATGGAAGAAGATGCTAGCTTATCCTATAAAAACAGAAGCCATATGACAGTTGCAGAAACAAAAAATGGAAGAACATGCAATAGCTGTATCAATTGAGTATGTCGCCTATGGATTTCCGTCAGAGCTGATGGGTTCATCGCCGGAGGAGGAGTATTCGATGTGGTTATCGTCGGATGAGAAGATTTTGTTATGGTGGTTGGGTGATGTTAATGTCGATTATGTAGACGTGAATGCACCATGAACGCCGCCGTGAACGCCGCCGGTGAACGCCACTGGTGAATGCCGCCGGTGAACGCCAGCGGTGAGTGCCGCAAGTGAATGTCGTCGTGAACGTCGTGAATACCGGCACAACGGTGATGTGTTGACGCTGATCGGCGGCGGATGTGCCGGCAGCGGCGGTTGTGTCAGGCTGTGCCGGGCGGCGGCGGAGGTTATCATGGGGCTTGTAGGTTAACGATTGAGATGCAGAACTAGATCTAAGATATATATATATATCTGTTAGATGGAATTTCACTTTAATTACAAAAATGCCATGTGTTCACATTGGTTCTCGCGGTTCTCGCAATAAAGGGTGGTTCCTAACGGATCTTTATCCTATATATATATATAGGGTCAGGATTTAGAGAAAACAGTGAAAATTGTGAGAACGGAGAGAACGGTTATGGATCGTCATATTAAAACAATCTATGGACTAGATGACACGGTGGCATTTTCGTAAATAACATCACTTTTATTAGTGTGGCGCGCTTAATTAAGGGTAAAAAAGTCTTTTGAATTCTCTACACAAAATGCCATCTCATGAATAAAACGCCATTAAAATTACCGCCTTGACCTACAATAGCACACACCATCCTAATCTAAAACGCCATTAGATATAAAACGCCAAACTTAATTATAATAAAATCCCGCCTAAAAAAACCGCCAAAAAACATCCTATATATACAACATCTCAGACCTTCCATTAAAACACACAAAACCCCAAACGCCATATTTAATATGTACCATTCGTCTTAGAAAAGACAGAAAACTCAAACATCAAATATCCTCTAAACCAAAACGTTTTTTTGAAATTCAGTTTGGTTGTCGATAAGGTTTCGCTCAATGTAATGGACAAAATCCTTAAGTGAGGATATTGTCCATTTCATTGAGTAAAATCTTATTGACTTTATCCTCAACTTTCATCTAATTTATAACGCTAAAACATACAAAAACATTATGAAGCCATTGAGAGAGATATTCTGACCCCCTTGGGTTCCAATGGCATACGATTTGAAAAACACCATAAACACCAAAATATTAATACAATGAAACCATTAAAACGCAATGTAATTATTGAATTTGGTTAATGCCAAAAAATATTAAACCCCAAAAATAAATCAATATTGTGAAAAGCGGAATTGGAAAAGCGGAAGATAAAATGACAAAAAAGCTCATACGCCCTAATTATATCGCGCTCCACGTGTTGGGCCAGGATGCGTTCTCACCGTTCTCACACTTTTGGGTGTTTTCTCCTGATCCCGTACCTATATATATATATATATATATATATATATATATATATATATATAGGGCCATGATCATTTCAGAACCATAAATATTTATAGAACTCGCAGAACTCCTAATAAACAATCTTTTTATTTATATATTTTTAAGTTTAAGATAATTGTATCATTTATTATGTGTATTTTTACGATTACATACATGTTAAGAGTAATTTTATCATTTTTTATATGAAATTTTATAATTACACATATGTAAACTAGTTTTTTTACATATATGTAATTAGTTATGACACACATATATAATTTTGGTAATTAAACATATGTAAACTACTTTTAACATTTATGTAATCAAAGAAATACATATAATAGATGATAAAAATATCCTAAATACAAAAACTTATATATAAAATGATTGTTTATTAGGAGTTCTGAAAGTTCTATAATTATTTAGAGTTCTAAAATGAACTCAACCATATATATATATATATATATATATATATATAGAGAAAGTATAATGTACAATACTGCTTATCATACATTATCGTACGCGACCAAAATAGAACTTGCGTGATTATCTTCCATGCGTGATTATCACCAACTTTTGATCAACTGAACTTGCGTAATAATGTTCCCATGCGTGATTATCTTTCAAAATCTGATCCCATGCGTGATTAGGGCTCCCATGCGTGATTACATCCAGATCTGATGGTTCACGGCGTCGCGTACGTTTTGTAGGATAAGCCCTTTTGTATGTTAACCTACCCCTATATATATATATATATATATATATATATATATATATATATATATGGGTTGAGGATCATTTCAGAACTCAAAATAATTACAGAACTTTCAGAACTCCTAATAAACAATTGTTTTATATATAAATTTATGTATTTAGGGTACTTTTATAATTTATTATATTTATTTTTATAATTACATACATGTTAAGAGTTGTTTACGTATGTATAATAATCAAATTGTATATATGTGTAACAACTAATTACATATATGTAAAAAAAACCAGTTTACATATGTCTAATCATAAAATTACAAACTAAAAAATGATAAACTAGTTTTAACATGTATGTAATCATAAAAATACATGGAAAAAATGATAAAAGTGCTCTAAAAATAAAAATACTAAATAAAAAGGTTGTTTATTAAGAGTTCTGAAAGTTCTGCAATTATTTAGAGTTCTAAAATGAACCCAACCCTATATATATATATATATCTATATAGGGTGGGGATCCTGCGGAAAGTGTGTTTTTCCTAGAAAGTCTAGGAAGCGATCTGGGCCATCCAATGAGTATGTTTAATGGTTGAGATCATCTTGGTGGCATTTTGGTAATATGTGTTTCTTAAAAATAGGATTATTTAATTAATCAGGGGTAGATATGTCATTTAGCTTGTTTTAAATATGGAAATAACTGTCATTCCATAAACCACCCGCATTTCTTATGATTCTCTCTCTCTCTCTCTCCCTTTCTCTCTTATCTTTCTCTTCCTTCTATCCTTCATGAAGAAACACAATATCAGAGAAAACACATCGTGACAAATGTCACACATCGTACCAGCATGAATGGTAAAACACAACGTTAAGAATGCTAAAACGCAACGGTATTAATCTGCTTGCTGTTAAAACACAGCGTTAAGAAATCCTCCAGCATTACCAGTATGAATGCTAAAACACAATGGTATTAATCTGCTTGCTGTTAAAACACAATGTCAATAAATCCTCCAGCATTACCACCATGGATGGTAAAACACAGCGTCAAGAAATCCTCCAGCACTACCAACATGTATGCTAAAACACAACTGTATTAATCTGCTTACTGTTAAAACATAATGTCAAGAAATCCTCCAGCATTACCAGCATGGATGGTAAAACACATCGTCAAGAAATCCTCCAGCATTACCAACATGAATGCTAAAACAAAACTGTATTAATCTGCTTGCTGTTAAAACACAATGTCAAGAAATCCTCCAGCGTTACCAGCATGGATGGTAAAACACAGCGCCAAGAAATCCTCCAGCATTACCAACATGAATGCTAAAACACAACTGTAATAATCTGCTTGCTGTTAAAACACAATGTCAAGAAATCCTCCAGCATTACCAGCATGAATGGTAAAACACATCTTTCACATTATGGTATCAATAAACACATTGACTTCAAGCTCTCTGACTGTTAAAACACATCATCAAGAACATGCTGATGATTTTCCAGATAAATGTTAATAATCTACAAACAAAACTACAATAGCAAACAAAAAAATAACTGCAATTACCATCTCCACGATCAACAAGTGTGTTTGAAGCCATAATTTTCCTTTCCGAATAAAAATATTAAATACGAATGAAGCTTGTGAACAAATAAAGATCGAAGAATTAATATTTGCGTATGATTTGAAATCGAAAACAACAAAAATTCCGAAAATCATGGATAGAATCAGTTACAAATCAAGTACGTGCAATGTTAGTTAATGAATATAAATTCCAAATATAAAATTAGAATGTGAAAGTACATAAATGCCCTTCTAGTTAAAATCTTTCAATGCCAAATGTCCAATTCTTATTGCTTCCTAGACTTTCTAGGAAAAACCCACTTTCTACCCAACTCCTACTCTATATATATAGGAAAAACCCACTTTCTACCCATAAGCAACAGGATAAATAATTATTGCCATTATGAAAAAAGAAAAGTTTACCGTACAAAACGACACTTTTTTTAAACTAAAGTGAAATTCAGTGTATTTTCGGATGAAGCAGAAAGTTTAGGCCTTATCCAAAATTCCAAAGTATCTCCAGTTTGGGCCTAGAATGTTTAGAAAGGGCCGTTCTAACTGCCGGTCGGTCGGTCCGGTAACGACTTAACCTTACAACTAGCCAACCTTCTAAAAAATTCTCAACCAAAAACCCAAAACTTTGCGACAGTTTATAGATAAATCTGAAACTGAATAGCCAAAATTATGCTTTATGGACCCGGATGATTCGGGTCACCATAGGCGGAAGATCAAAAAACATATTGAATAAGCAGTTGTTCCTAGGACAGGGCATTGCAGCAGGTTTGATAGCCACTGAATCGGAAGGGTTGGGGCTTGCATCTAAGGGATACCGGGGAAGTTGTTGGGATTGAACCCTACAAAGGAACATTTGATTAAAGACAAAACTAGATCAGATCAGTGGATCCAGAATAAGCAGTTGTTTGCATCAGTCTTTCCCCTTGAATGTGACCTAACATCTGATGCTCTCTAAGTATTGTCTTTCTACAACAACTGCTGATCTACATCAACTGTTGTTCACTCAAAGACTGCTGAAGACTAAACACTGATGAGTCAATCTGCTGTTGTAGTTCAAGCACTGCTGAAAATACAAAGCACTGCTGGGGCTAAAGCATTGGAATGAAGAAGCAGCAGTTAGACTAGTATTTGTATTCATTTATTGTAATCAATTGTTAGATAAACAGTGTTTGTATTAGTCAGTGGTTAGAGGTTGTTAGGAGGTTAGATGTCACTTTCATGGTGACGTCAGCAAAGATGCTTTAGTGGTTTGTTTTGTACTATAAATAGAACAGTACCATGTACTGTTCTATTAGCTCTCTTCTTCCACAAGTCATTCTGTACGAATAAACCATCTGTGAGCTCAGGCTGAGGGGGAGATTGTATGCATGCATGCATTGTTATTGTAGATTGTAATAAATATAATCATTCGATTTCATGTTAAACATGTTTGCTTAAAACAATTCTCTTTTTGATTGTGTTAAAAGTTTGTTCCATTTTATTTCCACTGCACTTAATCATAATTCATCTTCATTATATTCAAACAAGCACAATCATAAGAAACTCAGGTCCTAAAAATTGGTATCAGAGCCTGGACAGTCAAACTTGATCTAACAATCATTTTTACGTAAAAGTTCAGCTCAAAATCGTTGATACTTTTAATTGTTCGTTTCGTTGAAAAATAGAGTAAGGTTTAATCATGATCAAAGTTGATTAATCAGTGCCTGTAAAACAACCAGAATGACGTCACAATCACATGATATCAATAATAACATTGGTTCTCTCTTCAAACCACCTACGTTGAAGAGAAATGAATACAACATCTGGGAGCGAAGGATGAGTCACATCTTAGCTCAACAGAATACTGGATGTTAGAAGTCGGTTATCTTTGGACCACATGTTTCAATGGAGCCAAGTGCTGAGGATCTAAAGGTTTTTGTTCCTAAGAAAATTGAGAACTATACTAACCAAGATTTTCAGAAAATTGAACTGGATGACAAGGCATTTAGCATCGTTGCATCTGCAGTACCAAATGAGTTTTATGCTGGACTGTTACATTGTAATCGTGCCAAGGAATTGTGTGATGCACTTAAGGAACAGTTTGGGGGGACTGAAGAAGTAATTGAAAATAACAGGGAAATTCTGAACCAACGGTATGAAACCTTTTGTCACATTAAGGGTGAAACATTAACACAGCAGTTTGAGCAATTTAGTTGTCTCATAACTGAACTTAAGCTTGTTAAAACTGAATTTCCAAAATCAACTGTAAACAACAGGTTTTTAAGGTCACTTCCTGAAAAATGGGACACAATTGCTTTTGTTACCAGAAACTCTGTTGAGTTCAAAGCTCTGACCCTAACCCAACTTCATGGTAGACTCCTGACCTATGGAAGGGAGTTGAACCAGAAAAAGAAGTTACAAGAGTCTGGAAAAAGTTGCAGATGATTATTTATTTGGCAGCACAGCTCTTTTGGGTCATGAAGAATCTGGTAGTAGTAAGGATCAGAGTTATGATCATTACATTGACATAACTGCTGGTGGAGCATTTAATAACTCTGATTCTTACTCAAATAACTACGCTTTCACAGCTAGTAGTGAAAACCAGAATTCTGACAATCTGTGCTTTGATCTCAATTATCTGCAGCATTTTGATCCAACTGACTTAGAAGAAATGGACATTTTGCATCAACTTGCACTGCTGAGTGTTAGAACCAGCAAGTTTTACAAAAGGACAAGGAGAAAATTTCCAGGGTTACATGGGAATTTAAAAGTAGGGCCGGATAAGTCAAAGATTAAATGCTATAAGTGTAATAGGTTAGGTCATTTTGCTAGGGAGTGCAGGAGTCAAACCAATGGACCAATTATTACACATCCTAGCTCAAACTCTAGACCACAAAATAACCAAAACACTGTGCATTATGCCCAATATGCCCCTGCTGCTCATGTAAATACTGCTCACTATGGACACCCTGCAACCCCTGTTCCTGTGCTGTAACACCACGTGAAAACGTGTCCAATCATATGAAGACACGTGTCCTAAACCCTAACCAGGTGACGGAGTTATTCCGAAGGACTAAACTTGACGACATTTGATTTTATATGCGAAGGAACTAAAAGTGTCAACATGCTAAATTAAGCCTTTGAGTGACCTTTTACTAAATCCGAGACCATGTAGTATTGAAACACGCTCTCGGAAATAATTAAGAATGATTATAAAAGTTGAAGGATCAAAAGCGTCAAGATCAAAAGAAACCATGTTTCTGATCAACCTCTTACAGACCGCAAGGGCCAAGGCTTACGGTCTGTAAGATAGCTACCTGGGCGATACATTTCAATATCGGTTACGGACCGTAAAGGGTCAGGCTTACGGTCTGTAAAGACTGTATCTGGGCAGCAAATTTTGGACAGCTGCAGGTTATCATCTTTAACCGACTTAACCTCATTCAAATCGATACCAGGGGCTGTTTAACGGATTTATATTACCACTAGGACACCTGGGGTGATCCTAGGAGCCTCCATAACAGCTATAGATCATCCAAATGCTTGCAAATTAGTATATAAGGAGCTCTAGTGTAGTGTTCATATGCACTTCATTTGCAATAACTTTCAAATAACTCACTTTTGGAGCTTACAAGCAGTAGGAGAAGAATTCTAAGTGTAGAAAAGATAGCAAGGACCATTAGTAAGAATTTTAATCCTTGCTTAGTCCTTTTAATTAGCTTAAAAACCGAAAAGTCAAACATATCATAATTAAGCTTTGACTTTCAGTTTAATCACAAATGGTCCAGCCACTGACCGAAACGAAAGTGGTTATGGGACCATATTAAGGTAGGTGATTAACCCTTAAAAGGGCACCTACTAATTATTTCGTTTGACTAGTCAATTGTCGGGACAAACTAGTTTGACAAAAAGTCAATCTGGACAGAAAGTTTAAAAATGATTTAAATTAATAAAATAGAGGTTCTAAATTATATTTTAACATTCTAATGACTTGGTAATTAATAGTAGAACATGTTTAATAAGGCCTAACCCGACAATTATCAGTCTAAGGCCAGTTTATAACCGAAAGTCGCAAAAGCTTGACTTTTGCTTTGACTTTTAGTTCTGACCCGTTTAGGCTTTATTCTCCCATGTTTTAAGCTTCCATTAGGACCATATTACTTAGTAGTACAATCCTCTGGAGTTATATTGCTTGGTCCTTAGTAGTTTGAATTATATGCACTTGTTTGTTAATATGCTTATAAATGCCGTAAATGCCCTTTTGACATATAAATAAGATTTTTAGAAATGTGAGAGGACAAAAACCTTTGCTAATGATACATAAGATTGTCCCGAAAATTTGACATCAGTTCTTGGTCTCAAATAGGAATTATGCTCGATATCGTAAATAGAAGCTTTTTATTAATTAATTTGCAATATCTTGCATAACACATGTTTAAACTTGGATTTTGAACCAAAACTCATTACCTACTGTTAAGATATTATTTTTAATGAATTTTAATATTTTTGGTCAGATTATAATCTGTTTAAAACATAGAGTTCTTGTGTAATTCGGTTAATGACGATAATACCCTTTTTAGGCATAAAATGAGATTAACAAATGATTTGAATGCCAAACCTTTTCCTACTGATTTCATACATTAAATAAATTATTTTGAGCATTTAAAACTGATCAAAATCTCAGATTTACATAAACATCTTGATTATCGTCAATTAGCGAGTTTTACACTAATTAGGTGCATAGTACGGTTTAAAACCATATTTAACACCTAAGACTTGTTACCTACTGAATTTTAAAAAAAATCAAATATAATTACAGTAGGCATAAGTCATGAACTCAGATGTCCAAAAATGTCCTAAAAAGCCTATGTGAAATGACCAAAATGCCATTTCGGGGCTTAGTTTGGCCATAAATGGTAAACCTCACATATATATAATATCTTACTGATGTAATGAGATAAATTAAATATTTTTACTTATTACCAAAGACCAGAACTTCAGTTTGCTATAAAATCTCCTTTATAATTACTAAAATGACCAAAATGCCCTTACGGGACTTAAATTGGTTTTAAATAATTTTTGGGCATATATGTTAACATCCTACTGATGTATTAACATATTTTAAGCATAATAACAAATAATACCTGTATATAATTTATTTGGTTGCCCGTTATGCATTTATGCATTCGGATCGGTTTATGTGACTAGTTTACGTAAAATAGCCGAAACGGGTTTAACCTTATCATTAAATCCACAAATTCCAGAATGTGTTTAGTTTACCCATATTATACAAGTATCCAAACTTGTTGGGTCTAAACCACATTCTATTCCGGTCTCCGCTTAATCTAGCGTTTAGAACCGTAAAGTTTCTTTCAAGCTAGCCGGTCTAAGTCTTTGGCTTAAATAAAGACCCGTTAGCATCCTAATAAGTTATTAAACCTTCTATACAGATTAGTAGCATCCAGTAGAAGGTACCATCATAAAGCTTTAGGATTTTACGACTGAGTTACTTTTCACGTTTAGCTCAGGTAAATACTTTTAACTTATTTTCCCTTATACGGGCTTGGGATATGGTATTATAATAATACCACTTGGTCGGGTATGAAATCATTTAATCGGATTGTGATTAATAAATTTACATAACCCGTTTTAATCTGTCTTGTTTGATAACATAAACATGCGGGGTTAATTCGACCGTGTCCTGGATATCCTCGGCTCATTTCATTGGAAAATGGCCACGACCTATGCACGGGGTGTAGGCATACACCTGACAAATGCAAATGCTAAAATATAAACCCACATGTTGGGGATAACTCCTTTGTGGGTTCTATAAGCGTTGAGTCGGTTAATTAAGACCGGCTTCCAACCGGCCCTAATTGTATGACAAACATATAAACTTATATACAAGATTATAATTAAATAATTGTCCCAAGTTATAAAGGATTTATGCCATGTGCACTTAAATCAATTTTCATAAATGTTTTTCAAAAGTGTCAGTTAATTGTATTTACCAGTGTAAACTGACGTATCTTCTAAAGATTGATTGATAGGTACCTCTTGTAAATAGACTGGAACTATTAGGTGTCGTATAAGAGGATCTTGCAAATCCCTAAGATACCTGAAGTCTGTTATTTTCTATTTCTTGTATTTTATTTATGATCCGCCTGTGGATCTTATTACAATCCAGTCTGTATATTCTTTCATCGAACACTCAGACATTATGGTTTGTAATAGTTTATTCACCAAGCCTTCCGCTGTGCTATTATATTGTGTCTATTGACAATGATTATATCAACTACCTCACGATACTCCCCGTTGGGCCCATCGGTAATATGTGGAAATATCGGGGTGTGACAGGTTGGTATCAGAGCCAACATTGAGTGAATTAAACACTAACCTTTTGTGTTTAATTTCAATGACACAATAAGCACATTCCTTAGACTTCCGAGTCTAGGCTAATGACCTAGGATTTATTCTTAACTTTCCTTTTTATTGTGTATATTATATTTACTTGTTTTGACAGGTTAACTGATTGGAAAATGCCGCCACATGTGAGAGGCAGAGGAAAGGGACCAATGAGAGGAGGGCCATCAGGCCACTCGGGACCATCCCATCGACGTACCCCGTCAGCGACTTTCTCTAGTTCCGACTCTCGGGACCACTAGAGTCATAACTTCGAGCCGGCGATGCATTCGGTTTCGCTAGGATCCTCACCATCCGACCCTCCATACTTTGGACAACCCATTCCCGATGAACCCCAACATTCCCATCACTCTCTAGAATCACATCATTCGAACCAATCTCACCACTCCTTTCACTCCCATTCTTTCCATCACTACAATTCTATTTATTCCCCAGCTCAATCCAATCCTAACGATTATATCAACAATCTTTTTGATTTCAATACCTTAGGACCCGAAGATCACTTCTCTCAGGAGATGGAAATGGACGACGACCCTGACCCAGAAATGTAAACCGGAACACCGGGCCACCCTATTAGTATCTCGAGCGGTTCTCCATATCAAGGATCGCCGTACCAAGGGCTCGATCCATTTAAAGAATGGTGGTCAAAGTATGAATGGGAATTTACCCCTTCATATCATAACTCTCCGGCTCAACCTCCTTTGAATGAGCCTTACCTTCAAGCTGTCACTCCTCCACCTCTTCCTGTTGAGGAACCACCTCAACAACCACCTCAACCACCTCCCGATCCACCTAGACTAAGGAGGAATGCATGAATGTCTGTGCGTGGGGGAGCACGGTTCAGTTCCCCTCATGGTTCAAGCTCTTACCCTCCTATTCCCGAGGACCCCCAAATGGGTGGACCCTCGCATGTGGTGCCAGAGGACAATCCTACGCCAATTTCTTATGCACCACCGCCACCGCCAGTGCGTTTTGACAACCCAATACCAACATACCAAGGTTCATCTGGGTATAACCCATCTGGATATCCATCGGATTATGGAACCCATGATCCATATCTTACTGCTGCACAGTATAATGCACTTTATCCTTCTTCTTACCCACCAGTTTACCCAACTGGATATCCGATGCATGGGTATCAATACCCACCTTACCAGCAACCTCCTCCTCCTCCTCAACAGGAGCAAACCCAAGAAATACTGCAGAGGTTAGACAGGGTTGAGCGTGAAGCAGATGAAACCAAAAAGAAGCATACCAACTTTCTTTAGGGCCTTGCGAATCTCATTAAAGGCAAGAAGAAGTAGGAAGTTGTTTATTTTATCTTGTATTGTCTTTTAATCAAGTCCCTGCGAGGACATTATTTTATTTTCTGTACCAAGTCCCTGCGTGGACTTATTTTTCTATTTCTGTAGCCCCTGCGTGGGCAGAGAGTTATTTCAAGTCCCGTTTAGGGCATCTTTGTACTAGTTTTATGATTTAATGAAGTTTATTTTTGATTTTTTTTATGTATTTTATTACATCATCATTTCAAATTTTAATTGATCTGCTAAAGAAATTCTTAAGGGTATAACCTAGCCAAAATATTAATGGCTATGATGGTACAACCTTTTTAAGAAAATAACTCCCTGTTAACATCTGAAAACATGTTAACATTCCTGGCTGTGCGGTATGAAAAACCACAAAAGCTTCCAAATGTATTTGGATCTTTCCAAGTCACTTATATATAGCCTATATGATCAATGTGAATCATGGCTAATAAACATCAATATGATGTATACGCCTAAAACATCCATTTGAGATGTATGCTTACAAGCAAAGGTGTAATAATAACAATGATAGTTCTGTTTTATAAACTTCTTGTCAATAAGGCGATGAACTATGTTCGACCCTTAAAAGATCACTGATTCCAAAGATAATTAGTTATATTCTAATCGTTCCTATGACATGGCCTTTTTGCGCTATCTAAATGTCCTTCGAGACGAACCTTGTAACACCACAAATTCTCATATGACCTAAAAGTATAATGTGTAATGATGTTTTAATAAAAATATATATAGGATTATGTCAAAAAAAAGTTAGTAAAAGAAAGATGGTTAAGTTAGAAGGTAAAGTACTAAAGTGAATGGGGATTAAATGATGAGTGACTAGATGTGTAAATATTGTTATAAAATGATTAAAAAAAAAGAAAAAAGAAACCAGACTTGAGTCTGGTGTGTGTGTGCGATCGTGAGAAGCCAGGGAGGGGACTCCTTCCCTCACAAAACCCTAAATCACTAAATTCCATCAATTGAAAGCCAGATTAATGAAGAATCGAATGCATGAGCTAAGAATTCTGATTATCTAAGTGTTCTTGATCTCAAGTAAGTGAAATTTCATGATTTGATGATGTTTGATTATGTGGGTTTAGTGTAATTCATGAATGTAATACAATATTTAGTATGATTAATGGTTGCTATAAATGTCTAGACATCAATAGATGCTAAATTTCGAATATGAACATGACTAGGGCAAAACCCACTTTCATGTCAAGTAATGTTTAGCAACCGTGAAGTTTAACATGTTAAGCTGATTGTTGTTGCTTAAATTGTTATGAATAATTGATTCGGAACCATATGTTTATGGTCAAAATAGTAAATTATGGATTAGAGTAATGATTATTATGAAAGATTTTGATTAATCATTGATAAAATAGGATGGATATGTCATAACTACTTGTACATCATGTCTTGTAGATAGTATGCACACCATGTGTTTGATGAAATGTCTAAATGAATTTAGATATGATTTTATATGAAAATTCGCTAAATTGATGAGTTGTAATCATGGTGAGAATGTATGTGAATTATAAATATCATATTGGATAATAAGGAATGTGAAAGTAATGGAAGCTAAGTGAATAAAGTTATGATGTCCGAGAAATAAGAAGGAAGAAGGAGCAAGTTACTCCAAAGCACAAGGAGCTCAGGATCACGCTAAGTTCATATGAACTTAATTCTCCTTTTATGTTGTTCTACGGATGAAAGTTATTCATTAATCCTAAATATTGAGTTACGTGTAGTTATTGGTTCAAATGTCGATATGTTATATGTTAGAAATCGGATAAGCGACACAATAGTGTCGGATGTAAAATGATCTCTCAAGTGAGATAAAGTTTTATGGGAAGTAAGACTACGAGTTGATTAAGTAAAGACTTGTTGTAAACGGGTTAAATGATACGATTGTGCTAAGCATGTATGATATGGGTTACCCGTCGTAGATGGGTAAAATAGGACAAGTATGACGGTTTCGGTTGAGGTTTGATTATTGGCACATTACGAATGAGTCGAATGATATGGATGTATGAATGAATTGAGATGTTGGAATAAAAGAAAGTTAATGGAAAGAATGTTTAATGAAAAGAATGTTGTAGACAATGTTTGTTAATGAATTGTATTTTGTTAATGAGTCGATTAAAAGTATGTAAGGTATGTTATGGGTTTTGTTTGAGTTTTATGAATTTACTAATGTTTGATGTTGTGCATGATAGGTAAATCTCATGTTTGAAGTTGGCGAGCTCGGACAAACACACTGGATTGCCCTTTTTGCGCTTCCGGATTATATTATCTTTTACTAATGGGTCGAAAATCATTTTGTTAATATAAATGTTAACCGTATGTCTAGGATAGTAGTAAGTGTTTTAAGATCGTTTGAATCCTTTGGATTGATTTTGAATCATATTGTAAAAACAAGGAAACGTCTATTTTACGAATGGGTCATGCCTAATTTTTGTTAAAAATCTTTGTATGTTTTGACCGTTAATTAAAGTGGATGCCACAAGTTGGTATCAGAGCCGAAGTTTGAGGGATTCAAGTATTTAGGTCAAATGCTTGAACTCAAACTAAAAGCTCGTATAAGGTGTGTTTGTTCCGAAGCGCTACGCAAGTAGGTAAATTGTAAAATTTATTATGTTCTAGTTAGAAATAGAATGGGATTTATAGGTTATTTTTTATTAAACCGAGTCATACGGCTAAAGAATATGCTAAACGGATCCGCAATTAAATTACGGACGCGTAGGAAAAAGAATCGGGCAAAATGGACTTGTAGAACTTGAGATATGATGTTTTTAAGAGTTAAGTTTGAGAATTCACGGAGCTGGGCATCAACAGCCGCAAAAAAACGAACCTTCTGTCAAAATGTGTTGCTCGCGCCGCGCCACGCCGAAGACCCATGTCTGTCGCGTAGCGCGACGTTGCTGGCGTCGCGCGACGGATGGGTGGTTAGGCCCTCGCGCCACGCGAGCGTCCCACCGGCTCCCAATTTTTTTTTGTTTCGATGATTTTGAATGCAGGACTCGTCCCAATTGATTTTAATGTCACACCCTGGCTTTGCGGAAGCGTGGTTATTTTGGTGTGACTTCTTAATACCATAGCTTAACCATAACAAGCTATATGAAATAAAAACCATGCAAGATCATCCATTAAAATAAGTTTTAAAACCAAAGTAACATAACATTGTCTTAACGGATATCACATCCTAACAAACATAAACAGTGTTCAAAAGACACAACACCAACATGAAATAAACACAGTTTAAGAACTGTTACTCGTCCAGGAAAAGTCACATCCCTTAAACTCGGATGACCTCGAAACTAATGCAGCGGGAAAACGTGTCATACCGCGCCAGATCCTTTAATTCCCTGAAATACATGTAAGTTGAAAAATCAACAATAATGTTGAGCGAGTTCATGTGTAAGTGAGTAAATAAACCTTTGTATGTATAAAAACCCTGGTATGTAGCAAATAAGGAAAAAGAGATCACCAATGGTTTGCAAGGCCATTGATATGTGTGAAGTGCAAGTAGGAAGACTCAAACCTAGCGGATTTATGCGTTGGGCACAAAGTCACCCCGAGGTCCGTTCTGTTTGGGCCTGGGGCTGGGCTCGCTACACCCAGATAGATCTACCGCTCCTGTCCCTCGGTCCTACCTTGAGGATTAATGGCCTCAAGTTTCCGCCTACCCACTCACATGATCTTAAGTAGTAAATCTCCTTACGCTAACCATACCATGTATAAAGTATTTGTAACCAAAGTAACATGTATTCCACCCACGCAGTTTAGAAAACTGAAAACAGTTAAGAGAAAAGGGGGACATGAACTCACAGTGGTGCGTCTCTACCAAGTATATCTCCTGATCGAGCAGCTGTGCGACGACCTACACGTACTAAATCTATTAGACGGACGGCCGTGCCTTAGCTTAAGGTTTAAGTTTTTGGGAAATAGTTAGACACCTATTTCGTGTTTATATTTTTGTAAATACTTGGTAATTATTCTCCTTCCCAAGGATGGGGGATTTAATACATGCGTGTTCGTAAAATTCAAAATACATTATTAAGTCTCACTTAATATATTTTATTTCTTACTCCAAAATATAATCATTTTTCCCAAAAATATTATATTTTATTCCATGTATTTTTTCGAAATAATATTCTTGACAAATACGCGTTCATTGGTATTTTTTGAATTGCGTAAGTTACGGATAAAGATCGGGTGGTAATAATTATACCGTTGTAACTTATTATTTATTATGAAGGCGTTTGTATTATTTTGGAATCGTTATCATTCGGTAATATTATTTTTACCCTAAAAATAATATTTGTATAGTTCACAAAATAATCATAGAAATTCACAAGTGTTGTTATGAAAAACATATATTCTAAATATATATATTTCAGGTTTTATTTTGTGAAAATCCCGCCTCCAATATTTTGTAAATAAAGTTATGGCGAAATCTTTAATTCGAAAATAAGTCTAAAATGTATTTCTAACACTTGTAGTGAAAATATTTCTAAGTGTTAGGTTTTTGGAAAATTTTCGCCAGAGTTTCCCCTGTAACTGGAGGTGGCCACGCTTTCAAGCGTATCATTTTCTTTTAAGATTCAAATCAACAATTCTCTCATTCAACCAAAACAATATCCAAAGCATCAACTAGTCAAAATATATATAAATCGCATAAATTACATGAACTTGTGGTTTATCCAAAAATATGAAGTAAATCCCATTACTTTTAGTGGATCTTTTGTATAAATCAATCTGATTTCGTTAAAGTCTCGTTTTTAACGAAATTCCATCTTTACAACTTCTTGTAAAATTGGACAAAACTAGTTCTTTGCCGAAATTTAGTGTTACACAAGTGTCTACACACTTGGGTGTTTAAAAATCATTATTGTTCGTGTAAGATCCGGTTTTAGAAAATATGATTTCTTTGACACTTGGTCCTTTGAAAATACCGTTTGTAGATCCGTAGATCTACTAGTTTAAAACACTATTTCGTAAGAAAAATCGATTTTACACAAGTTCATGTTTAGTGTGTGGTAGAGTTTCATCATTTAACCCTTTTTATACTGAAACAACTCTATGTCATGATTCATGGTCATGACCAATCCGGGTTAGACGATGATCCGAGCTACCACATCATAGATCGGCACTAAATAGTTACACAAAACAAGTCTTGCTAGATTTACACAACATCATAGCTTTTAACCATCATTTTTAACATTTTAGTAGACTTTTAACACTTCATCTTGCAAGTTCACGAGTTTTAACCGTCACATTTCATTTTAACCACTTTAAAATAGATCGAGAGTGTGTTTAAAGCAACTTACTACTAGCTCGAGGCTAGGGAAGATTCTAGTCGAAAAATGAGTGGATAAAAGCAATGAGAAGAGGTCCTTCGCGTTCCGAATGCACCAAGCCTCCTCGTGTGAGATCCTTAACACTTGTATGCACTTGGAATAGCAAGATCAAGATCGAAAGGTGGCGGTGGGGGTGCTTGTGTCTTCGGCCGAGAGTGAAAGAGAGGAAGAGAGAGTGTGTTTTGTGAGTTGTGGAGTGAAAGTGTTAGTGAGTTTAGTCTTGAACTTATAGACAATTCCTTTCACAATTAACCAATGGATTTTATGTCTAATTGATATTAGACAAAGATGATTTAAATAATCATCAAAGTACAAAGGGTGTCCCCCTAGGGGACGAGTTCGGTTGAGGGGGGGGGGGGTCCTTGGTTGGTTTCCAACTAAGTAATTAAGTTATAGTTAGATGATTAGTAGGTGTAACCATTTACTAGTAAGTTATGCATTGCAGCGGGTGTTAGGGTATTCGGGGACCCTAACTGGCTCAGAAAAAGAAAAACAGTGTTAATGGCAATATTTTTATGTTCCGGGTAAAGTCCGGTTGTTCGGTTGGATAGTGATCCGTTAAAGTGCTTAACAAAGCTTTAAAGTGTCGTTATTATTATTTTTAGTGACACAACTTATTCCCGACACTTTGGAAAGTGTCTAGTAATGTTTTTCTCATGTTTTGGCACTTTATTAGTTAGCTAGATGCTGAATTTTAATTAAAGTGCTGAGTTTTGTACTTAAAGTACGTTTTAGGCACATCCGGTCACTGTAATCTCATTCCTAGTGACGCAGTTCTACAACCCTTATATCCCTACACTCACCACTAGTGTAGCAAACTATCTCAGGCTCTTACAGGCCTTAGAGGCAGTACCTGCCTGGTGCTAGTTATAACAGCACGTTTAATAGGTTATCCGTTCATTGTGCTACTGTGCTTTTAGTGCATCAAGGTTGTCACTACAGTTCTGTATGTAAATAGTAGAGTGACAGCAAATAAGGTATGATGCAAGTACGTACATGTATCAGTATTCAAGTAGCAGTTTATCCACAATTTCAAGTAAGCACAGTAATTAAGCAGTAATTATATATTAATTAAGTCGTACGGATACATGGTTTGGTGAGAGTTGTCACATTCTCCCCCCGTTAGAAAAATTTCGTCCCGAAATTTTAAGTTCTGCTTGTAGATGCAGGGTTCTTAGGAAATAAATGGGGGTATTTCTCTTTCATCCGGTCCTCACGCTCCCAGGTGTATTCAGGACCATGTCTGGCATTCCAACGAACCTTGACGAGCTTGACACTGCTCCGGCGGGTCTTGTTTACTTTCCAATCCGTAACCTCAACAGGTTCTTCAACGAAATGGAGCCTGTCGTCAACATGAATCTCGTCGGTGGGAATGACAACGGTATCTTGAGTTGGACTTTTCTTCAGGTTGGATACATGAAATGTATCGTGAACTCCATTCAGTTCAGCAGGTAAGTCCAGCTTGTATGCTACTAGCCCTATTCTTTCCAAAATTCTGAAAGGGCCAATGTAACGCGGATTCAACTTCCCACGCCTTCCGAAGCGTGCCACACCCTTCCAGGGTGAAACTTTCAATAAAACCATATCTCCAACTTGGAATTCCAAATGTTTCCGGTTTGGATCTGCATAGGCTTTCTGTCTTTCGCGAGTTGCTTCGATGCGTTTTCGAATCTGCGCAATCTTGTCTGTCGTCTCTTGGACGATTTCGGGACCAACAAGCTACCTATCACCTGCGTCAGCCCAGCATAGGGGTGATCGAAACTTGCGTCCGTAAAGAGCTTCAAATGGCGCGGCTCCAATACTGGTGTGGTAGCTGTTGTTGTATGAAAATTCGACTAGTGGCAAATGCTTATCCCAGCTACCGCCCAAATCCATAACACATGCTCTCAGCATATCTTCCAAGGTCTGAATAGTCCGCTCGCTTTGCCCATCCGTTTGCGGATGAAACACAGTGCTCAGATTTAATTGTGAGCCAAAAGATTCTTGGAAGGATTGCCAAATCCTTGATATGAAACGTCCATCTCTATCAGAGATGATCGAGAGAGGCACTCCATGATGTGCGACGATCTCTCGCATGTATATTTCTGCCAGTTTGCTGGTGTTATCCTTCTCTTTGATTGGCAGAAAGTGCGCTGACTTCGTTAATCGGTCCACTATTACCCAAATAGTGTTATGACCTCTTGGCGTTCTTGGCAACTTTTTAATAAAATCCATGGAGATTTGTTCCCATTTCCACTTGGGAATTTCAGGTTGTTGCAGAAGTCCTGAAGGCTTCTGGTATTCCGCTTTCACCTTAGCGCACGTTAGACACTTGCTCACATAAACATCGCCCTTCATCCTAGGCCACCAATAGTAATCCTTGAGATCTTGGTACATCTTATCCGCTCCTGGATGGATAGAGTACCGCGATTTGTGAGCTTCATCAAAAACAACTTTCCTTAAACCACCAAACAGAGGAACCCAAATCCTTTTCCCAAAACATAACGTTCCTTCCTCGTTTGGCACCAATAGCTTCTCCATCCCACGGAGATATTCTTCTTCAAGATTTCTTTCCTTAAGAGCTTCTTTCTGCGCAACACGAATGCGCAAGGAAAGATCGGTTTGGATAATCATTTCTAAAGCACTAACCCTTATGGGCTTGATCCTCTCTTTTCGACTTAGGGCGTCGGCAACCACATTCGCCTTCCCTGGATGATACTTTATCTCGCAATCGTAATCATTCAACAACTCAACCCATCGTCTTTGTCTCATATTCAACTCCTTCTGGTTGAATATGTGTTGTAGGCTCTTATGATCTGTAAAAATTGTACATTTCGTACCATATAGGTAGTGTCTCCAGATCTTTAAAGCAAATATCACTGCGCCTAGCTCCAAATCGTGCGTGGTATAGTTCTTCTCATGTACCTTCAACTGACGTGATGCGTAAACAATAACCTTCTGGCGTTGCATCAACACGCAACCCAAACCTTGACGCGAGGCGTCACAGTATACCACGAAATCGTCAGTACCTTCCGGTAGTGCTAGAATTGGCGCATTGCAGAGCTTATCCTTCAACAGCTGAAACGCTTCTTCCTGTTTGATTCCCCAATCAAACTTCTTATCTTTCTGGGTGAGGAGCGTCAATGGTTGAGCAATCTTCGAAAAGTCCTCAATGAACCTTCGATAGTAGCCAGCCAAACCCAAGAATTGTCGAATCTCGGTTGGCGTCTTTGGCGTTTCCCAACTCTTGATCGCTTCGATCTTGGTTGGATCCACATGGATTCCATCTCCATTTACCACATGTCCAAGAAATTGGACTTCACGTAGCCAAAATTCGCACTTAGAGAATTTGGGATACAACTGTTCTTTCTTCAGCAGCTCCAAAATAGCTCTTAGATGCTGTTCGTGCTCAGCCTTTGTCCTTGAATAAATCAAGATGTCGTCGATAAACACAATCACGAACTTGTCCAAGTACGGCTTGCAAACTCTATTCATCAAATCCATAAAGACTGCAGGTGCGTTTGTCAACCCAAACGGCATAACAAGGAACTCGTAGTGTCCATAACGAGTTCTGAAGGCTGTTTTCGGGATACTCTCCTCTTGTATCCTTAACTGATGGTATCCAGATCGCAAATCGATCTTTGAGTAAAAGCTTGAACCTTGCAGTTGATCAAACAGATCATCAATTCTTGGTAGAGGATATCTATTCTTGATCGTCAGCTTGTTCAGCTCCCGGTAGTCTATGCATATTCGAAAACTACCGTCCTTCTTCGTGACAAACAGGACCGGAGCTCCCCAAGGCGAGAAGCTTGGTCGAATAAATCCCTTGTCTAACAACTCTTGAAGTTGTGTCGACAATTCTTGCATCTCTGACGGGGCAAGTCCATAAGGTGCCTTAGACACAGGCGCGACGCCTGGGACTAAATCGATGTGAAACTCCACTTGCCTCTGAGGTGGCAGTCCAGGCAAGTCCTCCGGGAAGACTTCCGGATACTCCCTCACGACAGGGATGTCTTCGATCTTCGGTTCTGCAGCTTTCTTGTCTACAATGTGTGCCAGGAAGGCAGCACACCCCTTTTGCAAACACTTTCGCGCTTTGAGGCAGCTGATAATTCTTAACGGCGTATCGCGCTTTTCGCCATGTACCACAATTGTTTCGCCATCTTTGGTCGGGATACGAATGACCTTTTCGTGACAAACAATTTCTGCCTTGTTGCTTGATAACCAATCCATCCCTACTACCACGTCAAAGCTCCCCAGCTGGACTGGTAGTAGATCCAAAGCAAACTCGCGTTCTCCCAACTCGATTGCACAACCTCTGATCACTTCATTGGCTTCTACTAACTTCCCATTAGCCAATTCGATTGAGTAGGGAATATCTAACTTACTAGCGGCTAAACCAAGCATATTCTTAAATTCTAACGATACGAAGCTATAGTCGGTACCAGTATCAAATAAAACGGATGCATAGCGTTGGTTTACAGGGAACGTACCAGTAACGACATTGGGATCCTGGCGCGCTTCCCTCGCTTCGATATGGAAAAAACTCTTCCACGGGCTTGGTTCAACTCTGGGCAGTTCCTCTTAAAGTGCCCGATATCACCACAGTTAAAGCATCCAGGTCTTTGCCCGTTTCCACCTCCATTTCCAGCTTGGTTATTCCTTTGGTTATGATTCACAGCGCCCGCTTGATTCACATTGTTGCCTCGATTCCCATTACCTCCATTGTTTCCTTGTGGGCGATTTCCATTTCCACCCCGGTTATTGTTTCTGTTTCCAAATCCTCCTTGGCCTCCCTGGCCAACAGTGGCCCAACAAGAATCCTTCAAGTGGCCAGGTTTCCCACATGCTTCACACACCTTCAAACTACATCGGCCAGAATGGTGACGCTGGCAGGTGTTGCACTTGGGCTGGGTGCCCATATATCCCTTTCCTTTCCTTCCACCACTAGCTGTAACCTGAACTGGCGCTTTTGGCTCTCCTTTCTTAACAACACCACTAGTGCCTTGTTTGAAGTTCGAGAACTTTCGTTTATTACCTCCGGATGACTCGACGTGAGTCTCTTTCTTCTTTGTCTCGATCTCATCGAACTTGTTCAGGCGAATAGCCTCCTCAGTGAGAGCCACGCTCAAATCGATTGCCTCAGTAATTGTTGCAGGCTTGGAGGAGGTCACCATCCTTATGATTTGAGGAGCTAATCCCCAAATGAAGCGTTCAATCCGCTTGAATTCTGGAGTGACCATATAGGGTACCACATGCGACAGGTCGTGAAACCTCTGAACATATTCCGCGATCTTCGGACCTTCCATCTTCAAATGCCAGAACCCAGTTTCCAATCTTTGGATTTCAGCGCGAGAACAATACTTTTTGCAAATTAGTTCCTTCAGTTCGGTCCATGCTAGTGCGTAGGCAGCAGCTTCACCAAGTGTCTGCACTTGCAAATTCCACCAAGATAGGGCTCCATCCAAAAATAGCCCAGAAATGTAGGTGACTTGCTGGCCGGGTGCACATTTGCTCATGCGGAGAACAGATTCAGTCTTCTCGGCCCAACAAACAAAAGCGACAGCTCCTCCGGTGCCATCAAAGTTGACCGGCTTGCAGTCTAGAAACTGCTTGTAGGTGCACCCTACACATACGTTACAACATATGAATGGCATTAGCATCCTTGCTAGAGATATCCAATTAGATCATGGTATGTCTTAATGACTTAGTATTACCATGAGGTGGATTGTTGTTGCCATTGTTGTTTGAGCTGCTTCCGCCGGGTCCTCCTTGCGAGGCGGCGTATTGCGCGATGGCAGCAGCGATGACTTGTTGGAGTTCTGCCTCATTGGTAGGCATCGGTGTTTGACGTCTCGGCGACATCTTCTAAAAGATGGGTTCACGTCGGTCAGGCCATAATAAAGCGTACGTATCTAATGATAGTAATAGTACATAACATCTCATGTTATAATCACATTAATCACATAACATCCCATGTTATAAAACATAAATAATCAATCAAAACATCACATATGATGAGAATACTGCGATTGCATTGCCAAAGTCGGGACCACATGGTAGAGTGTACAAGTACATAATAGTGTCATACATCATCAACGACTAAGGGCTACATCACCCCAGTCCAAAAGAATATCAAATCAGTGTCAATACATCCCATATAAATGGTCAACAAAAGTCAGAATCAGAGTGCAGTCTCCAAAAATGTTGTGTGGTCAGAGCAATCGCCGTCTTCTCACCAACGTCCACCCATGCTGTACTAAAGATGCCCTAAACTGATGGTGGTGGAGGAGGGGGAAATGGGTGTAGAACAAACGTCGCAAATGGAGCCAGTCCTCCTCCATGGCTCTCTGGGTACGCAACCAAGAAGCAACCTGCTGCTCAAGTGCCAAAAGGCGTGCAGCATAGTCAGGTAACAATGGTTGAGGGTGCTGCGATGAAGTAGGGTGGGTCTGACCCTGACACTGGCACGGCGGTGGCTGAGCTCTCTCAAGCTCCTGAATGCGCCGTGTGAGTGCCTCCTGCTGGACAACAAACGACATCAGAACGTCCTCAATAGAGTACCCCATATGGAAAGGATGGTAGGGGTCGGTCGGTGGCATAACAGGCGGTGACGTCCAGAGAAATGGCTCGCTGGCTGGATCAAAAGGTGGCACAAAGAATGGTGGTACAGGGGGAATAACAGATGAAGACTGTGGCATAACTGGAATAGATGTCGGCACATGTCCAAAAGGGATGAGCCGAGGAACCCTCTCCAGGTCAAGCTGGAGGTGTGTACTGTGTAAATGAAAAAGAGAAATCAACGTGACGTGCATCGGTGGTATGAGGAGGAATAGGTGGAAGCTCATCATCCGCAGGAATCCACCCATGCTGAGCGTGCTCATCTCGTGGGTCAATCTGTGCCTCAAAAAGTGTTTGATCAAACTGTACAGGCATAGGGTCAAGGTGAGGTGCAACAAGAGGGTCAGCAGGTATATCAGCGATAAGTGGGGGATCAACATGATCAGCAGCAATAACATGGTCACCCTCCAGTAGTGGTGCATCAGCAGGGTGATCATCAATGGGTAGGTCAGCAATCACAGGATCAATGGGCATGTCAGCATGAACAGGGTCATGCTCAAACACTGGGTCAGGAGCAGCTACTGGCTCAAGGGCCATAGCAGGCTCGGGGTCAACGAACTCCATATCAAAATCTGCATGATCAGCGAATGCAGGGTCAACTGGGTCTACTGGGTCAACCATAGGCTGATCCAAGTGGATGAACTCTATCTCCTGGTCAGGGTCAAATCCAGGGGGAAAAACAGGGTCTGAATCCTCATCAAGGTCGTGATCGAAAGTAAATCTAGGAGCAGAGACAGCAGATGATGCCCTGACAGGATCTGAACCATGTGAATAGTGCTGTGCGCTCCGAGTGTGTGACGGTGCGGAGGCCACAGACCCGAAGGAGTCTGGAGCTGGTGAGTGTGCAGGTGACTCCTCAGCTGGAGCATCTGCGAGTAACAAAAGACCACCGTCAGCTAGAAGGGCCTCGCCTCAACATCGTCCTCCAGGGGCTCATCATCAAACAGATCGACGTCGTCGTCAACGTCGGCGTCGAGGAGCATATCGTAAGCAGGATAAACGGCCAAAGGTATGGGAGCAGGAATCTCTACGAGTGGTAGGTACCCAGCAAAAGGGCCATCAGCGGGCTCATCGACAGCGTCGGGCAGCGCAAAGGGCTGAAAGTCATCCTCGTCTGTGCTGGTAACATCTGATGTGTGGACCTCGTGCTCTGAAGACTCTAAGTCGTCTGATACTATGGGTCTAGGGTCCGTGGTGTCCGAATCACATGTGCCGGATGAGTCCATGGTGTCTGTAATACAAACACAAATATGTACAAATAATCAATCATACAATCAGATAAGCACATTAGTCACCAAGTAAGCAATCAAATAATTCTCCTAGTCCCACTAGCCTCCCAGCCTCCCAAACTGCTCTTCCTAGTCCCACTAGCCTCCCAGACTGCTTTTCCTAGTCCCACTAGCCTCCCAGCCTGCTTTTCCTAGTCCCACTAGCCTCCCAGACTGCTCTTCCTAGTCCCACTAGCCTCCCAGCCTCCCAGACTGACTCCCTAGTCCTACTAGCCAACTACCTCAGCCTCCCAGACCGAGCCTCAGCCTCCCAGACTGAGCCTATAACTAGCAAATAAAATGTGCTCAACATTTGTTTGTAAAAACATTTTGGATCTGGACTTAAGTGGTATGCAGTGTAAAAATGTTTTCGTGAGAGCCCTAGTGATCATAGTCTAGACTCGAGAAGGAATCCTAGTTCGCTATGATCAGAGCTCTGATACCAAGCTGTCACACCCTGGCTTTGCAGAAGCGTGGTTATTTTGGTGTGACTTCTTAATACCATAGCTTAACTATAACAAGCTATATGAAATAAAAACCATGCAAGATCATCCATTAAAATAAGTTTTAAAACCAAAGTAACATAACATTGTCTTAACGGATATCACATCCTAACAAACATAAACAGCGTTCAAAAGACACAACACCAACATGAAATAAACACAGTTTAAGAACTGTGACTCGTCCAGGAAAAAGTCACATCCCTTAAACTCGGATGACCTCGAAACTAATGCAGCGGGAAAACGTGTCATACCGCGCCAGATCCTTTAATTCCCTGAAATACATGTAAGTTGAAAAATCAACAATAATGTTGAGCGAGTTCAAGTGTAACTGAGTAAATAAACCTTTGTATGTATAAAAACCCTGGTATGTAGCAAATAAGGAAAAAGAGATCACCAATGGTTTGCAAGGCCATTGATATGTGTGAAGTGCAAGTAGGAAGACTCAAACCTAGCGGATTTATGCGTTGGGCACAAAGTCACCCCGAGGTCCGTTCTGTTTGGGCCTGGGGCTGGGCTCGCTACACCCAGATAGATCTACCGCTCCTGTCCCTCGGTCCTACCTTGAGGATTAATGGCCTCAAGTTTCCGCCTACCCACTCACATGATCTTAAGTAGTAAATCTCCTTACGCTAACCATACCATGTATAAAGTATTTGTAACCAAAGTAACATGTATTCCACCCCCGCAATTTAGAAAACTGAAAACAGTTAAGAGAAAAGGGGGACATGAACTCACAGTGGTGCGTCTCTACCAAGTATATCTCCTGATCGAGCAGCTGTGCGATGACCTACACGTACTAAATCTATTAGACGGACGGCCGTGCCTTAGCTTAAGGTTTAAGTTTTTGGGAAATAGTTAGACAACTATTTCGTGTTTATATTTTTGTAAATACTTGGTAATTATTCTCCTTCCCAAGGATGGGGGATTTAATACATGCGTGTTCGTAAAATTCAAAATACATTATTAAGTCTCACTTAATATATTTTATTTCTTACTCCAAAATATAATCATTTTCCCAAAAATATTATATTTTATTCCATGTATTTTTCCGAAATAATATTCTTGACAAATACGCGTTCATTGGTATTTTCTGAATTGCGTAAGTTACGGATAAAGATCGGGTGGTAATAATTATACCGTTGTAACTTATTATTTATTATGAAGGCGTTTGTATTATTTTGGAATCGTTATCATTCGGTAATATTATTTTTACCCTAAAAATAATATTTGTATAGTTCACAAAATAATCATAGAAATTCACAAGTGTTGTTATGAAAAACATATATTCTAAATATATATATTTCAGGTTTTATTTTGTGAAAATCCCACCTCCGATATTTTGTAAATAAAGTCGTGGCGAAATCTTTAATTTGAAAATAAGTCTAAAATGTATTTCTAACACTTGTAGTGAAAATATTTCTAAGTGTTAGGTTATTGGAAAATTTTCGCCAGAGTTTCCCCTGTAACTGGAGGTGGCCACGCTTTCAAGCGTATCATTTTCTTTTAAGATTCAAAACAACAATTCTCTCATTCAACCAAAACAATATCTAAAGCATCAACTAGTCAAAATATATAAATCGCATAAATTACTTGAACTTGTGGTTTATCCAAAAATATGAAGTAAATCCCATTACTTTTAGTGGATCTTTTGTATAAATCAATCCGGTTTCGTAAAAGTCTCGTTTGTAACGAAATTCCATCTTTACAACTTCTTGTAAAATTGGACAAAACTAGTTCTTTGCTGAAATTTAGTGTTACACAAGTGTCTACACACTTGGGTGTTTAAAAATCATTCTTGTTCGTGTAAGATCCGGTTTTAGAAAATATGATTTCTTTGACACTTGGTCCTTTGAAAATACCGTTTGTAGATCCGTAGATCTACTAGTTTAAAACACTATTTCGTAAGAAAAATCGATTTTACACAAGTTCATGTTTAGTGTGTGGTAGAGTTTCATCATTTAACCCTTTTTATACTGAAACAACTCTATGTCATGATCCATGGTCATGACCAATCCGGGTTAGACGATGATCTGAGCTACCACATCATAGATCGGCACTAAATAGTTACACAAAACAAGTCTTGCTAGATTTACACAACATCATAGCTTTTAACCATCATTTTTAACATTTTAGTAGACTTTTAACACTTCATCTTGCAAGTTCACGAGTTTTAACCGTCACATTTCATTTTAACCACTTTAAAATAGATCGAGAATGTGTTTCAAGCAACTTACTACTAGCTCGAGGCTAGTGAAGATTCTAGTCGAAAAATGAGTGGATAAAAGCAATGAGAAGAGGTCCTTCGCGTTCCTAATGCACCAAGCCTCCTCGTGTGAGATCCTTAACACTTGTATGCACTTGGAATAGCAAGATCAAGATCGAAAGGTGGCGGTGGGGGTGCTTGTGTCTTCGGCCGAGAGTGAAAGAGAGGAAGAGAGAGTGTGTTTTGTGAGTTGTGGAGTGAAAGTGTTAGTGAGTTTAGTCTTGAACTTATAGACAATTCCTTTCACAATTAACCAATGGATTTTATGTCTAATTGATATTAGACAAAGATGATTTAAATAATCATCAAAGTACAAAGGGTCCAATCAACATATATCCAACCCTAATCCCTCCCATGATATCTCGATTGCCAACGGCACCAAGAACGTATGGTTTAGAACTATGATCAAACATACATCAACAATTTACAAACACCCAATCAAACACCATAATAAACTAACAACACATGCACAGTTTAATATTCCAGAAATTAAAGAACAAACATAATTGTCACAAATAAAACCTTACACTCAAGACGATCACCAAGCAAACCTAGCCGCTCATAGTGTCATGAATTGTCATAACAATCAAACCTTTGTCCAATGGAATAATAAACAAAGTCTCCATGTTTAGACCACTCAAGAACACAAGAAGATAGCCAAAAATCGCCCCTAAACTCCCCCAAAACCGTCCACCATGATTGGATTTGAAAAGACACAATAAAACATCATAAAATAGGGCAGTTACACTTTTCCTCGCTGACTCTACCGTAAATTACGGTACCACCGTAAGTTATGGTGGCTTCAGCATGCAATTTTGTTTTCAGCATAACTTTCTCGTTTCAACTCCGTTTTCTTCGCCGTTTTCCCCCACGTTCTCGTAATTTCATCCCCTATCATGTCATCATCTTAATTCTTCAATTCCAATAATTGATTTTTTTCATTTATTTTCCGTATTCCATCCATTTTAAGCTCAATTTGTACCTGAAACACAAACAACCGTAGTTATCTAATTCTAGACAATTACCTGATTAAATGTAGGATTTTAATATCGTTTATACCACTTAAGGGTTGTCCTACGGACTACCCGTCACATCCCCACACTTAACCGTTGCTTGCCCCAAGCAACCCATCAAAAAGCATTTCCAAGTGCACAAGCAATCAACATAAATCAAGCATAAACATGTCATCCTTTTATTAGCCTTTTCCTAACACCAAAAATAACACACCCCTCACTATATCTCTCCTCTCGGCAACAAGTAAGCACTAGCAAAGATAGCTAGACACACAAAAGGCAACCGGGTGATTTCACAACTATATGCTTGTACCTAAATCGGTCCTCCTCCTCAAAAGTGCCAAACATGAATGCAAATCAAAGGGCTTTAAGGTTGTAACGTGGCTAGGTGTACGGGTAGGAAATGGAATATATATGTAGTAGCGAAGGACTTAACCCGGTCTTTTATTACACAATGAAAAAAACAATAAACAAGACATAAACTACTATATACAAGATAACTCAAACATTACTTTTTTTTTCTTTTTTTTTTCTTCTTTTTCTCTTTTTTTATATTATTTTTTTCTTTTTCATTGCTTTTCCACTTTTTTTTAATATAGCAAACATAAAGAACGATTGACATAACATATCTAAACACACTATAACAACTACTAACACTATAAGACCGGGTTAAATCGGGTAAATTTTTGGGGAACTAGATAAGGGGTAACAAATGATTGGCTTTAGGCACAAAATGGGCAACTAAATGTCCAAACCCCCGCCCCTCTCACTACCAAGCTCATATATATAATTAATGAGGTCCAACCCCCCAAATTCCACACTCGCCCACACTATGACGAGGCTTTCCTAAATGCCCTTATCCTTTCTACATTCATGCTCAACTAAGGCCTCGAACAGTATTCAAGCACAAGTTCTAATGCACCCCCACCCGTTGCCACTCTCATTAAAGACAAACATTATTTATATACAAGTGTGGCTTCAACTCTCACCAAGAACAAAGGGTATTAAGGGTTGCCGGTGTGTTTCTCAGGTGTTTTCCAAGGTGTTCAAATTCTAACAATGTTTCGCTTGATTTACAAATTTTTAAAAACCTCAAAATTTTCCCCCATCCCCACACTTGGGATACATTGACCCCAATGTAAGGCTTTGGAAGGAAATGATCGCTAAAAACCCATTCAACATCAACATTAGCTCAAACACTCAAACCCCAAATTTCTTTTTGGTCTTTTTCATTTTATATATTTTTTATTTTTTTATAAAAACACATTAACACCGCCAAACTAGCACAACCCAACACATAACATCAAAACCAATACACCACCCATCCGCCCAACCATGATCATAAACATGAATATATACAAAGGTGCACAAAAGATGAGAACAAGACACGACCTGATTAGTAAATAAGCAGTGTTGGTAGTGATGCAGCTGCGGTAATCGGACCGGTTCAAAAACATCTCTTAGATTCGCTGATATCTCAACAGGGATGTTGCCAAACATCCCCACACTTGAATCATTGCATCCGCGAGGGTTGAAACGTAATAACCTGCCAAAACACAAACACAACACAAAAACAAAACCAAACAAAGCAAAACAAAACAAAACACAAATACAATACTCTACATCCTCGGGCTGCCTCCCGAGAGCGTTAAGTTTAAAGGTCTTCAGCCAGACCATACCTGATATGCGTTATGGTGGTGTTAATGCACACTTACCCGCAGCATTTCCAACAAATGCCCGGAAATTTACATGCCATCTCCATAGATTTGTCAGTCTATTTGGCATGTTAAAGCTGCTCCTGCGGGCTTTGCTAGTCCACTTCATGACATATACCTTAATGTCTGGTAGTTTCACCCTTCTCATCTTGTTTCTCGAACCCTCTTCCCCACACTTGTTAATTTGAATTATGGGAAGAGGTTCGGTACACATATCCATCCCATCAGCCTGCTCTACCTCATAATCTGCACACATCATCTGATCTACAAGTGACTCTTCATCATATAAAGGACTCATTGGTGTGGTATTATCCTCCACAACCTCCTCCTTCATGTGAAAATAATCTCTAATATCGTCAGGTAATGGTGAGAGGCGTTCTTCCATCTCTATCTTCAATTTTAAAGTATGACACTTAGAAACTAAGCAGCTGATTCGGTCTTCATCGGACAGGTTGGGTGTTGCTAAATATTGCTCGAGTTTGGACAAAGTTACTTCCAATACAGCAAGCTCTTTTTCCTCCTCGGTCTCATAAACATAAACACCCTCGGGCTCAGAATATTCTTCGGGATGATATTGTCGATATCCCTGATACGGTCTATAGATGCCCGCTTCCTCATCTTTTTATTCCAATACTTCGGGTTTTCCGAATACACCGGGCACACATCATAATCGTAAGTGTGATCGCGACCGCAACAAAAACATAGACCATCCATCCTTGCCTCATAATAAACTTCCTCGTCCCGATCGTATCCATATGAATAATAGTCATCCTCCATTTCTGATTCATAATCGTCAACATATGATGGAGGTGGAAGCTGTGAAACATAAGACACCGCGTTTTCCATGTGCCCTCCTGTAGTGAGCCTCGTGGCAACCAATACATGGATGTCGTGGACCCCCGCACAATCTACACGTAAATAAGCTGAAATTTGTGTAATGCCCTGTCATCCTGCACAACACAACTCAACTACCAAGTGTAAATCATGAACATAAAAGAAATCTTTTTGGTTTTTATTTTTTTATTTTTTTTTCTTTTAATTTTTTTTTCAAACTAATACACAAGATAACACACGTTGCGCACTACTCCCCGGCAACGGCGCCAAAATTTGACGTGACTGTCGTAGGTACACGCAAATTTAATCCCAATAACTACAATAGATAGTGGTAAGTGGGTATCGAACACAGAGAGTTTGTGGAATATGTGTTATCTCAATGTATGTCTAACTAACTAGATTAATCTAAATTGCAAGAAATGTAAATTTCAATGTTTGGGTTGATTGGTTTTAATTATCTAGAATTACTAAATTAGAATACAAATCAAAGTCAAGTTTTGTAACAGGATAAGAAGGTAGTGATCATCCCGAGTTTCAGGTTTTAAGTGACAATCAAGGTTTATGTTCAACTGGAAAGAACTACATAGACATAGCTCATGCAAGATCAATTGTTTGTGATGAAAGGGAACTAAGTACTCGGATTCCTAGAACGCGAGGTTGTTTCCCGATGACCAATCAACATATATCCAACCCTAATCCCTCCCATGATATCTCGATTGCCAACGGCACCAAGAACGTATGGTTTAGAACTATGATCAAACATACATCAACAATTTACAAACACCCAATCAAACACCATAATAAACTAACAACACATGCACAGTTTAATATTCCAGAAATTAAAGAACAAACATAATTGTCACAAATAAAACCTTACACTTAAGACGATCACCAAGCAAACCTAGCCGCTCATAGTGTCATGAATTGTCATAACAATCAAACCTTTGTCCAATGGAATAATAAACAAAGTCTCCATGTTTAGACCACTCAAGAACACAAGAAGATAGCCAAAAATCGCCCCTAAACTCCCCCAAAACCGTCCACCATGATTGGATTTGAAAAGACACAATAAAACATCATAAAATAGGGCAGTTACACTTTTCCTCGCTGACTCTACCGTAAATTACGGTACCACCGTAAGTTATGGTGGCTTCAGCATGCAATTTTGTTTTCAGCATAACTTTCTCGTTTCAACTCCGTTTTCTTCGCCGTTTTCGCCCACGTTCTCGTAATTTCATCCCCTATCATGTCATCATCTTAATTCTTCAATTCCAATAATTGATTTTTTCATTTATTTTCCGTATTCCATCCATTTTAAGCTCCATTTGTACCTGAAACACAAACAACCGTAGTTATCTAATTCTAGACAATTACCTGATTAAATGTAGGATTTTACTATCGTTTATACCACTTAAGGGTTGTCCTACGGACTACCCGTCACATCCCCACACTTAACCGTTGCTTGCCCCAAGCAACCCATCAAAAAGCATTTCCAAGTGCACAAGCGATCAACATAAATCAAGCATAAACATGTCATCCTTTTATTAGCCTTTTCCTAACACCAAAAATAACACACCCCTCACTATATCTCTCCTCTCGGCAACAAGTAAGCACTAGCAAAAATAGCTAGACACACAAAAGGCAACCGGGTGATTTCAGAACTATATGCTTGTACCTAAATCGGTCCTCCTCCTCAAAAGTGCCAAACATGAATGCAAATCAAAGGGGCTTTAAGGTTGTAACGTGGCTAGGTGTACGGGTAGGAAATGGAATATATATGTAGTAGCGAAGGACTTAACCCGGTCTTTTATTACACAATGAAAAAAACAATAAACAAGACATAAACTACTATATACAAGATAACTCAAACATTACTTTTTTTTTCCTTTTTTTTTCTTCTTTTTCTCTTTTTTTTATATTATTTTTTTCTTTTTCATTGCTTTTCCACTTTTTTTAACATAGCAAACATAAAGAACGATTGACATAACATATCTAAACACACTATAACAACTACTAACACTATAAGACCGGGTTAAATCGGGTAAATTTTTGGGGAACTAGATAAGGGGTAACAAATGATTGGCTTTAGGCACAAAATGGGCAACTAAATGTCCAAACCCCCGCCCCTCTCACTACCAAGCTCATATATATAATTAATGAGGTCCAACCCCCCAAATTCCACACTCGCCCACACTATGACGAGACTTTCCTAAATGCCCTTATACTTTCTACATTCATGCTCAACTAAGGCCTCGAACAGTATTCAAGCACAAGTTCTAATGCACCCCCACCCGTTGCCACTCTCATTAAAGACAAACATTATTTATATACAAGTGTGGCTTCAACTCTCACCAAGAACAAAGGGTATTAAGGGTTGCCGGTGTGTTACTCAGGTGTTTTCCAAGGTGTTCAAATTCTAACAATGTTTCGCTTGATTTACAAATTTTTAAAAACCTCAAAATTTTCCCCCATCCCCACACTTGGGATACATTGACCCCAATGTAAGGCTTTGGAAGGAAATGATCGCTAAAAACCCATTCAACATCAACATTAGCTCAAACACTCAAACCCCAAATTTCTTTTTGGTCTTTTTCATTTTATATATTTTTTATTTTTTTATAAAAACACATTAACACCGCCAAACTAGCACAACCCAACACATAACATCAAAACCAATACACCACCCATCCGCCCAACCATGATCATAAACATGAATATATACAAAGGTGCACAAAAGATGAGAACAAGACACGACCTGATTAGTAAATTAGCAGTGTTGGTAGTGATGCAGCTGCGGTAATCGGACCGGTTCAAAAACATCTCTTAGATTCGCTGATATCTCAACAGGGATGTTGCCAAACATCCCCACACTTGAATCATTGCATCCGCGAGGGTTGAAACGTAATAACCTGCCAAAACACAAACACAACACCAAAACAAAACCAAACAAAGCAAAACAAAACAAAACACAAATACAATACTCTACATCCTCGGGCTGCCTCCCGAGAGCGTTAAGTTTAAAGGTCTTCAGCCAGACCATACCTGATATGCGTTATGGTGGTGTTAATGCACACTTACCCGCAACATTTCCAACAAATGCCCGGAAATTTACATGCCATCTCCATAGATTTGTCAGTCTATTTGGCATGTTAAAGCTGCTCCTGCAGGCTTTGCTAGTCCAATTCATGACATATACCTTAATTTCTGGTAGTTTCACCCTTCTCATCTTGTTTCTCGAACCCTCTTCCCCACACTTGTTAATTTGAATTATGGGAAGAGGTTCGGTACACATATCCATCCCATCAGCCTGCTCTACCTCATAATCTTCACACATCATCTGATCTACAAGTGACTCTTCATCAGATAAAGGACTCATTGGTGTGGTATTATCCTCCACAACCTCCTCCTTCATATGAGAATAATCTCTAATATCGTCAGGTAATGGTGAGAGGCGTTCTTCCATCTCTATCTTCAATTTTGAAGTATGACACTTAGAAACTAAGCAGCTGATTCGGTCTTCATCGGACAGGTTGGGTGTTGCTAGATATTGCTCCAGTTTGGACAAAGTTACTTCCAATACAGCAAGCTCTTTTTCATCCTCGGTCTCATAAACATAAACACCCTCGGGCTCAGAATATTCTTCAGGATGATATTGTCGATATCCCTGATACGGTCTATAGATGCGCGCTTCCATCATCTTTTTATTCCAATACTTCGGGTTTTCCGAATACACCGGGCACACATCATAATCATAAGTGTGATCGCGACCGCAACAAAAACATAGACCATCCATCCTTGCCTCATAATAAACTTCCTCCTCCCGATCGTATCCATATGAATAATAGTCATCCTCCATTCTCTGATTCATAATCGTCAACGTATGATGGAGGTGGAAGCTGTGAAACATAAGACACCGCGTTTTCCATGTGCCCTCCTGTAGTGAGCCTCGTGGCAACCAATACATGGATGTCGTGGACCCCCCGCACAATCTTCACGTAAATAAGCTGAAATTTGTGTAATGCCCTGTCATCCTGCACAACACAACTCAACTACCAAGTGTAAATCATGAACATAAAAGAAATCTTTTTGGTTTTTTTTTTATTTTTTTTTTCTTTTAATTTTTTTTTCAAACTAATACACAAGATAACACACGTTGCGCACTACTCCCCGGCAACGGCGCCAAAATTTGACGTGACTGTCGTAGGTACACGCAAATTTAATCCCAATAACTACTATAGATAGTGGTAAGTGGGTATCGAACACAGAGAGTTTGTGGAATATGTGTTATCTCAATGTATGTCTAACTAACTAGATTAATCTAAATTGCAAGAAATGTAAATTTCAATGTTTGGGTTGATTGGTTTTAATTATCTAGAATTACTAAATTAGAATACAAATCAAAGTCAAGTTTTGTAACAGGATAAGAAGGTAGTGATCATCCCGAGTTTCAGGTTTTAAGTGACAATCAAGGTTTATGTTCAACTGGAAAGAACTACATAGACATAGCTCATGCAAGATCAATTGTTTGTGATGAAAGGGAACTAAGTACTCGGATTCCTAGAACGCGAGGTTGTTACCCGATGACCAATCAACATATATCCAACCCTAATCCCTCCCATGATATCTCGATTGCCAACGGCACCAAGAACGTATGGTTTAGAACTATGATCAAACATACATCAACAATTTACAAACACCCAATCAAACACCATAATAAACTAACAACACATGCACAGTTTAATATTCCAGAAATTAAAGAACAAACATAATTGTCACAAATAAAACCTTACACTCAAGACGATCACCAAGCAAACCTAGCCGCTCATAGTGTCATGAATTGTCATAACAATCAAACCTTTGTCCAATGGAATAATAAACAAAGTCTCCATGTTTAGACCACTCAAGAACACAAGAAGATAGCCAAAAATCGCCCCTAAACTCCCCCAAAACCGTCCACCATGATTGGATTTGAAAAGACACAATAAAACATCATAAAATAGGGCAGTTACACTTTTCCTCGCTGACTCTACCGTAAATTACGGTACCACCGTAAGTTATGGTGGCTTCAGCATGCAATTTTGTTTTCAGCATAACTTTCTCGTTTCAACTCCGTTTTCTTCGCCGTTTTCGCTCACGTTCTCGTAATTTCATCCCCTATCATGTCATCATCTTAATTATTCAATTACAATAATTGATTTTTTTCATTTATTTTCCGTATTCCATCCATTTTAAGCTCCATTTGTACCTGAAACACAAACAACCGTAGTTATCTAATTCTAGACAATTACCTGATTAAATGTAGGATTTTAATATCGTTTATACCACTTAAGGGTTGTCCTACGGACTACCCGTCAGTCCCCCTAGGGGACGAGTTCGGTTGAGGGGGGGGGGGGGTCCTTGGTTGGTTTCCAACTAAGTAATTAAGTTATAGGTAGATGATTAGGAGGTGTAACCATTTACTAGTATGTTATGCATTGCAGCGGGTGTTAGGGTATTCGGGGACCCTAACTGGCTCAGAAAAAGAAAAACAGTGTTAATGGCAATATTTTTATGTTCCGGGTAAAGTCCGGTTGTTGGGTTGGATAGTGATCCGTTAAAGTGCTTAACAAAGCTTTAAAGTGTCGTTATTGTTATTTTTAGTGACACAACTTATTCCCGACACTTTGGAAAGTGTCTAGTAATGTTTTTCTCATGTTTTGGCACTTTATTAGTTAGCTAGATGCTGAATTTTAATTAAAGTGCTGAGTTTTGTACTTAAAGTACGTTTTAGGCACATCCGGTCACTGTAATCTCATTCCTAGTGACGCAGTTCTACAACCCTTATATCCCTACACTCACCACTAGTGTAGCAAACTATCTCAGGCTCTTACAGGCCTTAGAGGCAGTACCTGCCTGGTGCTAGTTATGACATCACGTTTAATAGGTTATCCGTTCATTGTGCTACTGTGCTTTTAGTGCATCAAGGTTGTCACTACAGTTCTGTATGTAAATAGTAGAGTGACAGCAAATAAGGTATGATGCAAGTAAGTACATGTATCAGTATTCAAGTAGCAGTTTATCCACAATTTCAAGTAAGCACAGTAATTAAGCAGTAATTATATATTAATTAAGTCGTACGGATACCTGGTTTGGTGAGGGTTGTCACATTTAAAGACTTTATGAACAATATTTAAGGCAAATTTGATAATCAAATGATGAAGGAAAGCTACATGTGAATGATGGGAAGGAAAATTTGTTATGATTAAAGGATTCGGTCGATATGATACGATACAATCGTCAATGACGATAAGGCATGCAGTATGAATAATGAATGGAATGTGTTACGATAAAATGATGTTAAAACGTGATGATGGGAAGTATGAAATGAAATCTAATGAATCTAATGAATGTTTTATATAGATGGCTATGTGGTGAATGTAAACGATGATGATGAAGCACGCCGAAATGAAATGAGAGCAATGATTGTAGAAGAAGTTGAGAAAGTGATTGAAGCTAGTATTTCGCGACTAGCTCAAGAGGTGGAAGGTCATGTATTGGGAGTAGTCGATACTATAGTAACGACTAAGGTGGAAGGACTAAAGGAGATGATTAGTAAACTACAAACAAAGAAAAGTACTCGAAGGTGCACGTACAAGGAATTCATGGCATGTAACCCTTTGCCGTACAAAGGGGAAATTGACCCGATAGCTTGTCAAAGATGGATTTCAAGCACCGAGGCAGTGTTTGTAAGAAGTAGATGTGAAGTGGAGGATCAAGTAATGTTTGCAACGGGCCTCCTACAACTCCAAGCAAAGGATTGGTGGGACGCACATTCGAAGGAATTGGAGGATGACAAAGTACAAACGTTAACATGGCAAGAGTTCAAGGAGCCATTTCTGAAATATCATAGCCCACAATCCGCACTTGATAAGATTCAAGAAGACTTCTTACGTCTTCGACAAAAGGATGAAACAATTGATGAAATAACAAATAAGTTCCTCGAGAAGGTGAAATTTTGTGGGGAGATAGCGGGAACTGAGAGGTTGAAGATCATACGTTATCATGCTATGTTAAAGGGTGAATACCGGGAGTTCGTAAACCCCTCCAAGTGTGTGACATTGAATGAATTAATCAACTGGGCAAGAGATAGGGAGATCGAGTTAAGAAGGCAGGTTGAACGGGGAGAGAAAAGGGGGGCTGAGAAGCTTACCAACACAAACCCATCGAAAAAGGCAAAATATCAAGACCAAAATAGGAAAGGGAAGACAAGTAGTGGGATTCTGACTTGCAAGACGTACAGGAAACACCACTCGGGTGAATGTTTGCTTGGAAAGAAAGGGTGCTACAAGTGTGGGCAAGAAGGACATCCGTACTACAGATGTCCCGACAATTAGAAAACGTGTTACAATTGTCATCGAGCAGGGCACATGAAATCTGAATGTCCAAAGCTCCAACAAACGTCTAGGAAAGAAGGAAAGAAAGAGGAGCCGTCAAGGGCTCATGGAAGGATGTTTCAGATTACGTCTGAAGAAGCAAAGTCTCACCCGAAAGTAGTTTCAGGTATATTCCTAGTAAATTCAATACATGTAAATGTTTTATTTGATTCCGGGGCTAGTAGGCCATTTGTTTCGAATGAACTTTTATGTTATCCTTCCTTTAAGCTTGAAAAGATGTTAGTACCTTTAGAAGTGGAAGTAGCGGATAGCAAAAGTTACCTATTACATGATGTATGTAGAAACTGTAAGATCTTGATTGAAGATGAGGAATTTAGCATAGACCTTGTTCCAATGTTGATGGGGGAATTTAAAGTAGTTGTGGTAATGGATTGGTTGGCCCAAAATCATGCTGAAATACAATGTGAAAAGAAAGTCATTCAAGTAGTAACTTCGGAGGGAAAACGGGTAAGTATTCAAGGGGATAGAGTCGACGAGTCGAAATTTTGTTCTATTATTGAAGCTGTCAAGTATGTAAAGAACGGGGGAAAGGCGTATATGTCTTACGTGATCGATACTAATCAAGTTGTACCGAAGCTGGAAAATGTAAAAGTAGTGAATGAATATCCAGATGTATTTCAGGAGGATTTACTGGGGCTTCCACCCGAACGTGAAGTGGAGTTTAAGATAGAGCTTACCCTGAGAGCCGCACCGGTAGCTAAAGCTCCTTATCGGTTGTCCTCGACCAAAATGAAAGAATTGATGACCCAACTTCAAGAACTGCTCGATAAAGATTTTATTCGACCAAGTGTTTCGCCATGGGGAGCACCCGTATTATTCGTAAGGAATAAGGATGGTTCGATATGAATGTGCATCGCCTATCGGGAGTTGAACAAGTTAACGGTGAAGAATCGATACCCCTTACCCAGAATTTGATGATTTGTTCGACCAACTTCAAGGGGCGAGCTGGTTTTCAAAGATTGATTTGCGATCAGATATCACCAACTGCGGGTACGAGAAGAGGATATGCCGAAAACTGCATTTCGAACGCGGTATGGACATTACGAGTTCTTAGTACTGTCCTTCGGCTTAACAAACGCGCCAGCTGTATTTATGGATCTAATGAATCGGGTGTGTCGGCCTATGCTTGATAAGTATGTAATCGTTTTTATTGATGATATACTAGTGTACTCCTGAAGTGAAGCAGAGCATGCTTCACACTTACGTGATGTGCTGGAGACGCTCCGCAAGGAAAGGTTATATGCAAAGTTCTCAAAATGCGCCTTTTGGCTGAGAGAAGTACAATTTTTGGGTCATGTAATCAATGCGGACGGTGTCCATGTGGACCCGTCCAAAGTAAAGGCAGTGATGAATTGGGTACCCCCAAAGAATCCAAGCGAGATAAGAAGCTTTTTGGGCTTGGCTGGTTATTACAGGAGATTTATCCAAGATTTCTCCAAAATAGCCTCGCCCATGACAAAGTTAACAAAGAAAAGTGAGAAGTTTTTATGGGGCGAAGAACAAGAAAAAGCGTTTCAGGCGTTGAAAGAAAAACTCTCAAGTTCTCCTGTGTTGACATTACCGGATGGAACGGATGATTTGGTGGTATATACTGATGCCTCCCGTCAGGGTCTTGGGTGTGTACTAATGCAAAGGGGTAAGGTCGTTGCCTATGCTTCAAGGCAACTCAAGCAACACGAAAGTAATTACCTGACCCACGATCTAGAGTTGGCGGCGGTCGTGTTCACTTTGAAGATATGGAGACATTACCTATACGGGGTGAAGTGTACAATATTCTCGGATCACAAGAGCCTCAAATATTTTTTCGAACAAAAAGATCTTAATATGAGGCAACGAAGATGGTTGGAGCTTATCAAGGATTATGATTGTGATATTCACTATCATCCTGAGAAGGCTAACGTAATGGCGGATGCTCTAAGTCAAAAGGAGTACCCGCCCCCGATTCGAGTAAGATCAATGAAATGGTAGTCACTTCCAAACTCCTTGAAGAAATACGAGAGGCTCAAATTAAGTCCCTGGATGCCGAGGACTCCAAGAAAGAAAGGACGAAAGGATTTATCCACGAGTTGAATGAGAATGTGAATGGTATCAAAACGAGGTATGGTCGAATCTGGATACCTCGGGAATGTAATGTGAAAGAATTACTTTTGAATGAGGCACACAAGTCTCGATACTCTGTTCATCCAGGAGCTGCAAAAATGTATCGAGACTTGAGGATGAATTATTGGTGGCCGGGAATGAAAAGAGATATTGTCAAGTATGTGGCTAAGTGTTTGACGTGTTCCCAAGTAAAGGCCAAACACCAAAGACCGTATGGGAAATTGCAACCGTTGGAGATACCGGTATGGAAGTGGGAGCATGTAACGATGGATTTGGTGACTAAGCTTCCCAAGACAAGAAAAGGGCACGATGCAATATGGGTGGTCGTTGATCGACTGACCAAAAGTGCACATTTCTTACCCATTCGGGAAACTTATAATTCAGAAAAGATGGCAGAAGTTTATACGAACGAGATTATATTCCGACATGGGGTTCCGGTGTCTATAGTATCCGACCGGGACACCCGGTTCACATCCCGTTACTGGAGGAAGTTTCATGAAGAATTTGGGACCCGGTTACATATTAGCACCGCCTACCATCCTCAAACCGATGGTCAATCGAAACGAACTATTCAAACATTAGTTGATATGTTAAGGGCATGCGTCATGGATTTTGGGGGAAGCTGGGATGATCATCTACCCTTGGTAGAATTTTCATATAACAATAGTTATCATAACAGCATAAAAATGGCCCCCTATGAAATGCTCTATGGAAGGAAATGTAGAACCCCGGTTTGCTGGGGGGAAGTGGGTCAGCGTGAACTCGCGTCAAAGGATCTAGTAGCCGAAACGAATGAAAAGATTGATATGGTTAGATCAAGAATTAAGGAGGCGCAAGATAGACAAAAGTCTTATGCTGATCGACGAAGGCGACCAATCGAGTTTCAAGTAGGAGATCATGTGTTACTAAAAGTCTCTCCATGGAAAGGGATAATTCGTTTCCGTAAACGCGGGAAGCTAGGTCCTCGATACATCGGACCATTCAAGATACTCGCTCGGGTTGGGGCGGTGGCGTATCAGTTAGAATTACCACCCGCGTTGGATGGGATTCATAACACCTTTCATGTGTCGAAATTGCGAAAGTGCCTCGCGGATGAGACTGCATACGTGCCTTTGGATGATATTGAAGTGGATGAGAAATTAAATTATGTTGAAAAGCCCGTCGCAATAAAGGATTTTAAAGTAAAGCAACTCCGTAACAAATCCGTTCGGCAAGTGTTGGTCCAATGGCAACATCGAAAAGGATCAGATCTTACATGGGAAATGGAGGATGAAATGCGAGAACATTACCCAGAATTATTTGGTACGTATTCAGGTTTTGGGGACGAAACCTTCTTTAAGGGGGGTAGACTCGTAACACCCCAAATTCTCATATGACCTAAAAGTATAATGTGTAGTGATGTTTTAATAAAAATATATATAGGATTATGTCAAAAAAAAAGTTAGTAAAAGAAATATGGTTAAGTTAGAAGGTAAAGTACTAAAGTGAATAGGGATTAAATGATGAGGGACTAGATGTAAATATTGTTATAAAATGATAAAAAGAAAAAAAAGAAACCAGACTTGAGTCTGGTGTGTTTGTACGATCGTGAGAAGCCAGGGAGGGGACTCCTTCCCTCACAAAACCCTAAATCACTAAATTACATCAATTGAAAGCCAGATTAATGAAGAATCGAATGCATGAGCTAAGAATTCTGATTATCTAAGTGTTCTTGATCTCAAGTAAGTGAAATTTCGTGATTTGATGATGTTTGATTATGTAGGTTTAGTGTAATTCATGAATGTAATACAAAATTTAGTATGATTAATGGTTGCTATGAATGTCTAGACATCAATAGATGCTAAATTTCGAATATGAACATGATTAGGGAAAAACTCACTTGCATGTCAAGTAATGTTTAGCAATCGTGAAGTTTAACATGTTAATCTGATTGTTGTTGCTAAAATTGTTAGGAATAATTGATTCGGAACCATATGTTTATGGTCAAAATAGTAAATTATGGATTAGAGTAATGATTATTATGAAATATTTTGATTAACCATTGATAAAATAGGATGGACATATCATAACTAGTTGTACATCATGTCTTGTAGATAGTATGCACACCATGTGTTTGATGAAATGTCTAAATGAATTTAGATATGATTTTGTATGAAAATTCGCTAAATTGATGAGTTGTAATCATGGTGGGAATGTATGTGAATTATAAATATCATATTGGATAATAAGGAATGTGAAAGTAATGGAAGCTAAGTGAATAAAGTTATGATGTCCAGGAAATAAGAAGGAAGAAGGAGCAAGTCACTTCAAAGCACAAGGAGCTCAGGATCACGGTAAGTTCATATGAACTTAATTCTCCTTTTATGTTGTTCTACGGATGAAAGTTATTCATAAATCCTAAATATTGAGTTACGTGTAGTTATTGGTTCAAATGTCGATATGTTATATGTTAGAAAGCGGATAAGCGACACAATAGTGTCGGATGTAAAATGATCTCTCAAGTGAGATAAAGTTTTATGGGAAGTAAGACTATGAAGTGATTAAGTAAAGACTTGTTGTAAACGGGTTAAATGATACGTTTGTGCTAAGCACGTATGATATGGGTTACCTATCGTAGATGGGTAAAATAGGACAAGTATGACGATTTCGGTTGAGGTTTGATTATTGGCTCATTACGAATGAGTCGAATGATATGGATGTATTAATGAATTGAGATGTTGGAATAAAAGAAAGTTAATGGAAAGAATGTTTAATGAAAATAATGTTGTAGACAATGTTTGTTAATGAATTGTATTTTGTTAATGAGTCGATTAAAAGTATGTAAGGTATTTTATGGGTTTTGTTTGAGTTTTATGAATTTACTAATGTTTGATGTTGTGCATGATAGGTAAATCTCATGTTTGAAGTTGGCGGGCTCGGACGAACACACTAGATTGCCCTTTTTGCGCTTCCGGATTATGTTATCTTTTACTAATGGGTCGAAAATCATTTTGTTAATATAAATGTTAACCGTATGTCTAGGATAGTAGTAAGTGTTTTAAGATCGTTTGAATCTTTTGGATTGATTTTGAATCATATTGTAAAAACAGGGAAACGTCTATGTTAAGAATGGGTCATGCCCAATTTTTGTTAAAAATCTTTGTATGTTTTGACCGTAAATTAAAGTGGATGCCACAAGCCTTGTGCTAAATGAAAATGTCTTTTATGACATTGACAATTGTGATTTATATTCCCATGTCTAATAAATATAAAGAATTATAATCCATTTATTGATATTTATTTCTTAAAATGGTCTATACGGTTTAATAATGCCAAGACCATCTAATCATCAATGTGATGATTTATTACATAATTTACATATACCATTATTGTTTGATATAGTACCCAAATCATGGCTGGATCTGATGAAGTAAACAGTCATCCACGGGAAGAAAACAATAATCAGGCTAGAATAAATCTTACAAACGCTGAACTGCAAGCCATGATTGACACCGCGGTTGCTCAAGCGGTGGATAAGATATTCAAGGAACCAAGTAATGTTCGGTCCAAAGCTCACTCAAAACCTTTATCACAGTCACATGCATCAAAAAGGGATGAATCTCAGCATTCATCCAACCAGAGATCTGAGTCTCAGAAAGTGATGTTGAATCAGACTCCTAAGTACAAAAAGAGTTGTACCTATAAGTACTTCGTCTCCTGTAAACCGAGGGATTTTATAAGAGAAAAGGGAGCAATCGACTGCATGAAATGGTTAGACGAAATGGAGACTGTGATTGACATCAGTGGATGTGCTAAGGAAGACATAGTTATGTTTGTGTCTCAATCTTTCAAGGGCGATGCCCTCACTTGGTGGAAAGCGTTAGTACAGTCCACTGGAAAGGTTCATTTGTATAACCTTTCCTGGGACAAGTTTGTTGATTTGGTAAAGGACACTTACTATCCTCATCATGAAGTTGAGAGGATTGAAACTAACTTCCTCACCTTGGTGTTGAAGGATCTGGATTGTAGGTCCTATGTGACCAGCTTCAATTCGATGTCAAGGCTTGTACCATACTTGGTCACCCCTGAACCCAAACGCATTGCGCATTTCATCGGTGGTTTGGCCCCTGAAGTGAAAGGGAATGTAAAGGCTTCTAAGCCAGCCACTTACAGATCTGCTGTGGATCTATCTTTATCCCTCACTCTTGATGTTGTGAGAAGTAGGGCAAAGAAAGCTACCGATGATGGGAAGAGGAAAAGGGAGGAAGACAGGTCTCCTCAGTCAAACAAGAAAAGCAAAGGGAACTTTGGTTCTAAGAAAGGGCAGTCCAGTGACAAGCCCAGGTGCAAAACTTGCAACAAAAGGCACTTTGGAAAGTGCAACCAAGACCCATAAGCCAAACCATATGGGATTTGCAAAAAGAAAGGGCACAAGTCTGTAGAGTGCCGGAACATCAAGGACGCAACCTGTTATGGTTGCAATGAAAAGGGGCATATCAAGACAAATTGCCCCAAGAATGCTAAGAAGCCTGAGGAGGCGAAGAAAACGAATGCGAGAGTTTTTCAGATGAACGCGAGGGAAGCGGTGAATGACGAGAACGTCATAACAGGTGTCACACCCCGACCACGTAGAACATACAAAACGTGGCGGAAACATCGGGGAGTGTTGTAACAGAATCATTGTTTCATAACACATGGAAATTTAATTATTTTTTTATTGATTTAAAAGAGTTACAATGTCTTGATAATCAAAGAAACATATCATAAATAACTAGTCTGTATCTTTTATTGTCACTAAGGCCCATGTCCGCCTAAGTGTATCTTGATCAATCCTATGCTTCATTTCCTGAAACACATGTGAAAATAGGTACGTCAGCATAAAAATACCGGCGAGTACATAGGTTTTGTGAAAATAAGATTCATGACTTCTGTTTAAGAAAATGTTTAGTCATGAACCTTGTAATTTGCTTTGTCTTTGTAAATCATTTGAAAAACAATAAGTTCAGATGATACGTATAAATAAGAGAATAATGCATGGTTAAATGAATAACCATGTAAAATGAGTTTGTATAAGTTAAGTTGTTTGTTAAACAATGTATTGTGAAAAGTATGTTATTTGTATAAAATATTATATGTCATAACCTGAAATGATTCCAATAACGCTACGATATGTAATACCATACAAACACTTATATATAGGAAGTACCAGCGGCGTATCCACCATGCTTGTATCATATTACACACGCTTCGTTACTTAATCACTTACTCAAACCAAACCAACAATGTAAGATGTCTATGTTTAAACCAATAGTCAAAAGTCCTTGTATAAACCATGTCAAATGTTTATAGTCCAAAAGTAGTCAAGTAATGTGTAACCAAAATGATATGTATGGTAAGTAAAATAAGACTACTTAAACCATAAGTAAAAATGTACAAAACAAAGTATTTTGAGTAAATCAAAAGTTATGTTTTGTAAAATATATGCATGCTATACTGAATATGAACATTTATGCGGTATTGTGAAAATTCATACATCCAAGCCTTGCGACAGTCGGATAACTATGTAAAAATGAGTTACCAAAAGAATATGTATTCGGATTCGGTCATTCCTTCCGTCCAAACAAACCCGAGATTTCAGGAATGGGATTTGTCAAGTCCTATGGTACCACTGCCTACTACCGAGCGGCATGATCGGTGTTAATGAATGTATAGTATAGTTTAAACAAACCAAATGTCATACCAAAATGTAAGCATATGATGAAACAAGAAATGTACTAAGTATGCTAAGTTAACATACAAAGCAGAAAAGTCATGTAAATCAATGTGCTAGCATGCTATCAGTTAACATACATAGCAGAAATGTAATGTAGAACCATGTACTAAGTATGCACACAATGGACATACATAGTATAAAATGTAATGAAATCATGTACTATAATGTACAAATGAACATAGGAAGTATATGATGTGAAAACAGGAAAGCATGAAAGTAACAAGTAGGCACATGTGTTCCACCCCAAAACGTTTGGAAAACAGTAAAAGAGGGGTCTATGTACTCACTTGAGATTGCTCAGAAGTCCTAAGATAACCACCAAGAATGCTAGAGATCACGGAATATCAATCGGCACCTAATATAGGTAACTACATTAATAAACCGGGCCTAAATCGGAAGATCGGATAGAATGAGGGCTCGTAAACAAAATGAGTATGGGAACTCATGTAGTATGGTTTAATAAAGCCTACATACTAAATGAAACCTAACCTAAGTGCTTGTGACCCATTACGACCCGTTTAGGTAGCTTATGCTATTTTAACGTGTCGTTCGCGTGAAACGCGCTCGGACCGCCTAACTAGTCCTATGACAAGTAATATATGCCTTAATATGTCTAATATGGTTGTCAAATCAGTTTAGATGTCAAAAGTTATGTTACATATGTTTAAAATGAATTTTGGCATCATAGGGGTATTTTGGTAATTTACCTAAGGCATATAAACTACCTATCATACAACTACTTAAACGAAGCGACCATAAGGTATAACCTCGGAAGGTTATTCCCTATATACTATGGTCACCTAATGTGTTTGGTCGGATCCTAATGATCGACCAAATGGGTCGGGTTCGAAAGTATAAGCGATTGTTTAGATCGCTTACCTTACGACCCTATATAAGCACTAAACTAAAAGTGACGAGCTAAGCATGTTAAAACATGCTTAACTAAGTTTAGAAAATAGGTTTGGTATCAAAAAAACGGTTTTGATACCCATTAGTAGTTTGGTTACAAAATGCGCAAGAATACGTATTCTGACCGAAACTACGGCTCGTCACTGAGCCTAGATAACGTGGTAATCAGTAGGTATAGTCACTAGGGACTATAACCATCGTGATCACGCTCACGTTATGAAGTTCAAACGAACTTCGCATCGACCATAAACTGGTCAATGCAGAAAGTCAAACAAAGTTTGACTTTCGGACTCGAAAAGCAATAAAAGAACGAAGGAACACTTACGAAGGGTCCCCGAATGCTAATCTTGATCAAAATAGCTCAGGTATGAAACAAAGGTTTCAACTTAGAGCACAAATGATCAGATTCTTGTGAGAAATGAAGTGAAATGTGATGGGTATTTATAGATTTCGGTCCACCGTTAGGATCGTTTCTTGGAGAAGAGGGAATGATCACATCCCTACACTTGTTGAAATGTTGTGGTTACTGATTTTGGCCACCATAAGAGTTTAACATGTGGCACTTGACCTTTGGGGGATGCTAGGGGATGTTAACCTTGTGTTTAAATGACCTTTCCTGATCAGAAGGGGCCTAGCGTGACGCTAGGGGGGGCTAGGCGTCGCGCTAGGGGTCCCCTGATCAGCAAACAATTTCAAATGTCCACCTTTCAGTCCCCATCGCGTATTAAGGCCATTTCCGACATGTTTAAGGCTCGTTAAATCATTTTCAAGGCTCCACAAGGATGCCTAAACATTGTGGGCATGAAACATGCTCAAAAATATGCCGGATGTCAGTTCGTTTGGTCGTACGAACGCGATGTTCGGTTAATTACGACGGAATGCGCATAAGCGCGAAAAACGATCTAAATTGCGTGACGAATGGATTTTTCTTATGTCAAACACTAAAATAAAATATTTTAGTGCTTACATAAATTTTTGGATGTCCTAATGTATTCAGAACGTAAGATATGCGCGAAAATGCAAACTTGTGCACTTTTTGACACTTTTAGTCCCTGAATGACCCAAAAGTTTATTTTAGCACACCGGACTCTCAAAGCCTATTTCTAAGCTATATAAAGGATATTTAAGGTGTGTTTAACTTATGGTCATGTTCCGGAATGTTCGTTACAGTTCAAATTGGCATACTTTCGCAGTTTGTCAACTTTAGTCCCTGTATGCTATTTAGCTTGCTTTTGCCATACCAAAGCCTTCAAAACTTATTTCTAAGTTATGTAAAGGTTATTTAAGGTATGTTAAGCCTATGTCACTATTCCGGATTGTTTGTTGCATTAAACTGGTTATATTTACGCATCGGTGCGCGTATAACCTTCCAGAAAGCGATTTAGAGTTTGGAATTGAACAAAAATTGATATGTGTAAATGATACACATATTTTTAACAAATCCCAAGTATGAAATATAATATTCCATTGGTTCAGTATTTGTTTGATGGTCGCAGTGACCCAGGTGTTACAGTCTCCCCTACTTTAGGAAATTTCGTCCCGAAATTTATTTAGAGGAAACTTGTGAGAGTTTAAAACATGAAGTTGAAAAGATCGAACAACATTGGTTAGGGTTCTGAACTTCTAGTAACTTTAATAACATCATGTTTGCAATGTAAAAGGGATACTTATATACAAGTATATGAAGCGTCATTGGTGCGTCCACCGTACCTCCGTTACATCGTTCTCATTTTGTTATTGTTGTCACTATCGGTTCTTACACATAATAAATCTTACTGGGTTTCTGTGCACTAAATTTCATAATTATGAACGCGTCCATAATTAGACAATTCCTTGCACAGTTCACACAGTCTATTTTATAATGTGTAGTGTAAAACCAAATGAACAAACCTGTGATGAGTGTGACTAGACCGCCATGGAGTCCTTTTAATTAAATCAATAAATGATCTAAATAGACTATCAAGGAGTCTGTTCAGCTATATCACTAGATGTCGTTCTTTAACCAAATTGTGAATCAATCTTTTTGACTAGACCACTAAAGGGTCTCTTATGAATCATGGAGTGGTACTATAAAATCCAAGGGTCTTAACTATTACATAGAAGCCCATTAAGGTTAAGGTAGTACCTTTTTTTGAATATCCTACTACGAACCCATCATATGAAGATATGAAAGATTCTATGAGGATTTGGATAACGAATATCCAGAGTATACAAAAACACAAAATGCATAAAAGAAACATAAGATGAATAAACACATAGTCACACAACCACAAAATTGTTTAACCAGAAGTTTGTTCTGCTAACAGAGCACTTGTATTTAAATTACAATAGGAATCCATCTCGTGGATTTCATTTGGCACTTTAAACATTTACAAGAATCTAACTATAAAGATAGAAAGATTTTTGAAGAGAAAATTCGATTTCGATTATAAGGAACCGAAATGTTCGAATTCAGGTACATAAGGAATCCAATTAAGGACTCTGATTGAATGATAATCATCCACAAGGATCTAAATGTGAAGATAAAATATCCCATATGGATTTTTAGAAGTTGAAGATGCTTGAAATCTTGCACTGGATGTGCTTATGTCAAAACATGAAGTAAGAATGCTTATGAAGTTGAGATGCTTGATATGTCAAGGCGACATATGAAGCGAAATTTGAAAGTTAAGTCAAGGTATGAGGAAAAAAAAATATTTTTGAAAACTATGCATGGGGTTCTTTTAAGAAAAATGTGTTTAACGTTTTTGAAACCTTATATATAATACTTTTGAAATCATAAAGTAGGTGTATTATTTAGATATATTTACAAAAATGTTTTAAAATCATGCGAGATGAATTTTGAAATTATGTATAAGGTTTTTGGAAGACATGAATGATGCTTTTCGAAATCATGCACTTGATAAGAAAGTGTACTGTGTTAATATTGCCTTCAGACTATATGAAATATTTTGAAATTAGGAAGGTTGGTTTTGATAACATGGCCAATGTTTTTGAAATAACATAGACAATGCATTTAGAAAAATTGTTCTCAAACTATATGAAATGTTTTGAGATCATGAAGATTGTTTTGAAATACTTGTACTGTGTATGTTGAAAAAAATCAGAACGTAATGGGTGTGAGATTTGGAAATACCCTTAGTTATTTAACAAAGGATTCAAAGGCACAGATGTGCAGAAGCATGATTACTCATAATGTCACTTTATTTTCTGTACTTTGTTTCCTAGAGTGAAACGAGTACTTAAAATTTTCGAGGGAATTATGAGCGATCATTTGAAAGAGAGAAATCACAAAAGTAGTTTGCAAAGTACATAGTTTCTTGATGTAGGTATCATAGGTAATGACATACACATATGTAACTACAATTGTACATCAGAATTTGTGAACAATAATTTATTTATGAACAAAACAGATTGTTTCACATTACAAGAAAACAAAAGAAACAAAGGCATAAGACAACAACATCCTTAGTTCAGCCAATTGCTCATCCACGGGTTGGATTTGCACTGAAAATCTTCGGGTAGTTGTTCCTGTAATGGCTCGTCTCGCCACAGTTGTAGCAAGTACTAGGCGGAAAACGAGCTTGAGTAGGGTTGACTTGGGGTTGATTTGGACCACCTTGGTTCGGGTTACATCGACAAGCACTTGCCAGGTGACCAACTCGTCCACATGACACACACCGATGACACTGTAAGTGAGCTAGGTGATGCCCCTTACATTTGTTGCATAATGGTGTCGTTCCCTTGTATTGCTTCTTAGCAGGTTGTGTTGCCACCCGGATGGGTCCTGCTTTATTCGGTACTGGTGCAACAAAATCTTTTGCTGTATGACCTTTACGTCCACAAATTTGGCATTCACGGCACTTCACATTAGCATGATGATGAAGGTTACATTGGTTGCACAAAGGTGCAGTTCCGTTGTATGGCTTCCTAGCAGGGGGTTGAGCTGGTTGGTTGGGGATGGCTTGACCATTGTGAGCGACCACGGCGAAGTTCTGAGAAGCCTTTCGCTTCTTTGACTTCTTAGAGGATCCAGCCTGTTCATCCAGGGTCTTTGATTCCTTGATTGGTTTCTTGGCTGGTGGTGCTATCACTTGGCTAGGTCTTGCCTGTTTTGGTGCCACCGCTGCGGGTTTCCTTGAAGCCTTACGTTTCTTTGGTTTAGGTGAAGGCTTGGCTTCTGCTTCCTTTGGTGGATCTTGAGTGGCTTCATTGTTGAGACGAGTGGCTTCATGGTTGAGACGAGACATGGCAATCCCCAATTCCACAGTCTTCAGAATCACTTCGCCAATTCGCTGGGCAAATGTGGCTGTCTGCTCGGACATTTGACCGGTGCTGAGAGGAAGAGACATTCTTGAAGAAAATGAAAGTCATTGGAAGAAACAAGTGAAAAGTTATCAGACAATCAAAACAGGATGGCAATGCATAAAAATTGCGATCATTTGTTTGTTACCTAAGGCAAACAAATGAGACGGTGACAATTCAAAGTAAATGGGTCAAAAATAATGTATCGCGAAGAAATGCTCACCTATAAGTGAACACTCATCCCAAGAATTCTCAGGTAAGCACAACTGGTCCCGCGTCTGATGAGATGTATACGAAGTGCTTGCCTTGACAGAAAACCCAGAATACAGGCATTCACCCTTCCAGTTTGCACATGTTCACATTATAAGCCCCAAACTTTGACGAGATTTTGAAAATTCAAAGGGGTTCAAAACCATATAACAGAGAGTTCAAAACCTTACAATAGAGGGTTCAAAACCTAGTAATCAATCATCCTAGAATAGATGATTAGTTTTCAAAGAGGTTTTGAATTTTATGTTCTTGTTGTGGTTGTCGCCTAAGGATAGGTGACAGTATTGTTTTATGACTAAACGCAAGTAAACTCGCGTTAGGGTCCTAGAAAGGTTATAGACTAGGTCAAAGTATTACTAATAACCTAATTCCCTATAACCATGAGCTCTGATACCAACTTTTCTGTCACACCCCGACCACGTAGAACATACAAAACGTGGCGGAAACATCGGGGAGTGTTGTAACAGAATCATTGTTTCATAACACATGGAAATTTAATTATTGTTTTATTGATTTAAAAGAGTTACAATGTCTTGACAATCAAAGAAACATATCATAAATAACTAGTCTGCATCTTTTATTGTCACTAAGGCCCATGACCGCCTAAGTGTATCTTGATCAATCCTATGCTTCATTTCCTGAAACACATGTGAAAATAGGTACGTCAGCATAAAAATGCCGACGAGTACATAGGTTTAGTGAAAATAAGATTCATGACTTCTGTTTAAGAAAATGTTTAGTCATGAACCTTGTAATTTGCTTTGTCTTTGTAAATCATTTGAAAAACAATAAGTTCAGATGATACGTATAAATAAGAGAATAATGCATGGTTAAATGAATAACCATGTAAAATGAGTTTGTATAAGTTAAGTTGTTTGTAAAACAATGTATTGTGAAAAGTATGTTATTTGTATAAAATGTTATATGTCATAACCTGAAATGATTCCAATAACGCTACGATATGTAATACCATACAAACACTTATATATAGGAAGTACCAGCGGCGTATCCACCATGCTTGTATCATATTACACACGCCTCGTTACTTAATCACTTACTCAAACCAAACCAACAATGTAAGATGTCTATGTTTAAACCAATAGTCAAAAGTCCTTGTATAAACCATGTCAAATGTTTATAGTCCAAAAGTAGTCAAGTAATGTGTAACCAAAATGATATGTATGGTAAGTAAAATAAGACTACTTAAACCATAAGTAAAAATGTACAAAACAAAGTATTTTGAGTAAATCAAAAGTTATGTTTTGTAAAATATATGCATGCTATATTGAATATGAACATTTATGCGGTATTGTGAAAATTCATACATCCAAGCCTTGCGACAGTCGGATAACTATGTAAAAATGAGTTACCAAAAGAATATGTATTCGGATTCGGTCATTCCTTCCGTCCAAACAAACCCGAGATTTCAGGAATGGGATTTGTCAAGTCCTATGGTACCACTGCCTACTACCGAGCGGCATGATCGGTGTTAATGAATGTATAGTATAGTTTAAACAAACCAAGTGTCATACCAAAATGTAAGCATATGATGAAACAAGAAATGTACTAAGTATGCTAAGTTAACATACAAAGCAGAAAAGTCATGTAAATCAATGTGCTAGCATGCTATCAGTTAACATACATAGCAGAAATGTAATGTAGAACCATGTACTAAGTATGCACACAATGGACATACATAGTATAAAATGTAATGAAATCATGTACTATAATGTACAAATGAACATAGGAAGTATATGATGTGAAAACAGGAAAGCATGAAAGTAACAAGTAGGCACATGTGTTCCACCCCAAAACGTTTGGAAAACAGTAAAAGAGGGGTCTATGTACTCACTTGAGATTGCTCAGAAGTCCTAAGATAACCACCAAGAATGCTAGAGATCACGGAATATCAAACGACACCTAATATAGGTCACTACATTAATAAACCGGGCCTAAATCGGAAGATCGGATAGAATGAGGGCTCGTAAACCAAATGAGTATGGGAACTCATGTAGTATGGTTTAATAAAGCCTACATACTAAATGAAACCTAACCTAAGTGCTTGTGACCCATTACGACCCGTTTAGGTAGCTTATGCTATTTTAACGCGTCGTTTGCGTGAAACGCATTCGGACCGCCTAACTAGTCCTATGACAAGTAATATATGCCTTAATATGTCTAATATGGTTGTCAAATCAGTTTAGATGTCAAAAGTTATGTTACATATGTTTAAAATGAATTTTGGCATCATAGGGGTATTTTGGTAATTTACCTAAGGCATATAAACTACCTATCATACAACTACTTAAACGAAGCGACCATAAGGTATAACCTCGGAAGGTTATTCCCTATATACTATGGTCACCTAATGTGTTTGGTCGAATCCTAATGATCGACCAAATGGGTCGGGTTCGAAAGTATAAGCGATTGTTTAGATCGCTTACCTTACGACCCTATATAAGCACTAAACTAAAAGTGACGAGCTAAGCATGTTAAAACATGCTTAACTAACTTTAGAAAAAAGGTTTGGTATCAAAACAAATGGTTTTGATACCCATAAGTAGTTTGGTTACAAAATACGCAAGAATACGTATTCTGACCGAAACTACGGCTCGTCACTGAGCCTAGATAACGTGGTAATCAGTAGGTATAGTCACTAGGGACTATAACCATCGTGATCACGCTCACGTTATGAAGTTCAAACGAACTTCGCATCGACCATAAACTGGTCAATGCAGAAAGTCAAACAAAGTTTGACTTTCGAACTCGAAAAGCAATAAAAGAACGAAGGAACACTTACGAAGGGTCCCCGAATGCTAATCTTGATCAAAATAGCTCAGGTATGAAACAAAGGTTTCAACTTAGAGCACAAATGATCAGATTCTTGTGAGAAATGAAGTGAAATGTGATGGGTATTTATAGATTTCGGTCCACCGTTAGGATCGTTTCTTGGAGAAGAGGGAATGATCACATCCCTACACTTGTTGAAATGTTGTGGTTACTGATTTTGGCCACCATAAGAGTTTAACATGTGGCACTTGACCTTTGGGGGATGCTAGGGGATGTTAACCTTGTGTTTAAATGACCTTTCCTGATCAGAAGGGGCCTAGCGTGACGCTAGGGGGGGCTAGGCGTCGCGCTAGGGGTCCCCTGATCAGCAAACAATTTCAAATGTCCACCTTTCAGTCCCCATCGCGTATTAAGGCCATTTCCGACATGTTTAAGGCTCGTTAAATCATTTTCAAGGCTCCACAAGGATTCCTAAACATTGTGGGCATGAAACATGCTCAAAAATATGCCGGATGTCTGTTCGTTTGGTCGTACGAACGCGATGTTCGGTTAATTACGACGGAATGCGCATAAGCGTGAAAAACGATCTAAATTGCGTGACGAATGGATTTTTCTTATGTCAAACACTAAAATAAAATATTTTAGTGCTTACATAAATTTTTGGATGTCCGAATGTATTCAGAACTTAAGATATGCGCGAAAATGCAAACTTGTGCACTTTTTGACACTTTTAGTCCCTGAATGACCAAAAGTTTATTTTAGCACACCGAATCTCTCAAAGCCTATTTCTAAGCTATATAAAGGATATTTAAGGTGTGTTTAACTTATGGTCATGTTCCGGAATGTTCGTTAAAGTTCAAATTGGCATACTTTCGCAGTTTGTCAACTTTAGTCCCTGTAAGCTATTTAGCTTGCTTTTGCCATACCAAAGCCTTCAAAACTTATTTCTAAGTTATGTAAAGGTTATTTAAGGTATGTTAAGCCTATGTCACTATTCCGGATTGTTTGTTGCATTAAACTGGTTATATTTACGCATCGGTGCGCGTATAACCTTCTATAAAGCGATTTAGAGTTTGGAATTGAACAAAAATTGATATGTGTAAATGATACACATATTTTTAACAAATCCCAAGTATGAAATATAATATTCCATTGGTTCAGTATTTGTTTGATGGTCGCAGTGACCCAGGTGTTACAACAGGTACCTTCCTCATCAATAATAACTATGCTAGAGTCTTATTTGATTAAGGAGCTAATAAGTCCTTTGTAGACCATAAGTTTTGTAAATTGTTGAATCTACCTATTAAGAATCAGACATAAAATATGAGGTAGAGCTTGCTGATGGTACCTTAGAAACAACCTCAACTCTTCTTGATGGATGTTTCATATCCATTAAGAATCTTTCTATCCCGCTATCCCTCTTGCCAATGAAATTGGCTGGGTTTGATATTGTTTTGGGCATGGATTGGTTGTCGCATAACCAAGCCCAAATCGCTTGCGATAAAAAGCTAGTTATCATCAAAACCCCTTCTGGGGAATCCGTCACCATCCAAGGAAACACACAGTATGGTCTGCCCAACAATGTGTCCATTCTCAAAGGATCGCAGTGTCTGAAGAGCGGATGTGTCATCTATATGGCACAAGTGACAGTGAACGACCCAAAGCCCATGATTGAAGATATTCCTATTATCTCCGAGTATCCTGATGTCTTTCCTGACGAATTACCTGGATTACCTCCGGAGAGGAAAGTTGAATTTAGGATAGACATTCTCCCAGGATCTGCACCAATTGCGCGAGCTCCTTATCGTTTAGCGCCCACTGAAATAAAACACCTCAGGACCCAATTGGATGACCTACTAGAGAAAGGGTTCATTCAACCCAGCTCTTCGCCTTGGGGAGCTCCAATATTGTTTGTGAAAAAGAAGGATGGATCAATGCGCTTATGCATTGATTACCATGAGCTAAACAAGATAACGATCAAGAATCGATATCCCTTACCCAGGATCGACGACTTATTTGATCAGCTTCAAGGGGAGAGCTTCTTCTCTAAACTTGATTTAAGATCTTGGTATCATTAACTCAAGGTTAGAACTGAAGATGTACTGAAGACATCATTCAGAACAAGGTATGGACACTACGAGTTTTTAGTGATGCCTTTTGGACTCACTAATGCGCCAGCAGCATTCATGGACCTCATGAATAGGGTCTGCAAACCAAACTTAGATAAGTTTTCCATCGTCTTCTTAGATGACATACTTATCTATTCTCGTAGCCAAATTGATCATGAGAAACACCTTCGATGTATCTTAGGATTGCTTCGACAGGAGAAGCTGTAAGCTAAATTCTCCAAGTGCGAGTTCTGGCTTCGTGAAGTCCAATTCCTTGGACAAGTTGTTAGTGAACGGGGCATCTAAGTAGATCCCGCCAAGATAGAAGCCATTATGAATTGGGAAGCACTGAAGACGCCAACATAAATTCGTAGCTTTCTGGGTCTAGCTGGATATTATAGAAGATTCATTGAGAACTTCTCAAGAATAGCTGCACCATTGACTTCTTTGACCCGTAAGAATGTAAAATTTGATTGGGGTCCAAAACAACAAGAATCCTTTGAGATTCTTAAGCAGAAATTGAGCAATGCTCCAGTGTTGACATTGCCCGAAGGAATCGAAGAGTTTGTCGTTTATTGTGATGCATTACACACCGGTATGGGTTGTGTACTTAAGCAAAAAGGCAAGGTGATTGCCTATGCATCACGACAACTAAAGGTGCATGAAAAGAATTACACCACCCACGAATTAGAGTTGGGTGCCGTTGTATTCGCACTAAAGTTATGGAGACACTATTTGTATGGAACAAAATGTGTGATCTATTCAGATCACAAAAGTCTTCAACACTTATTTAATCAAAAAGAGCTTAATATGAGACAGCGCCGCTAGATGGAGACTTTAAATGATTACGATTGTGAAATTCGCTACCATCCTGGCAAAGCGAATGTAGTCGCCGATGCTCTAAGCCGAAAGGAGAGAGTCAAACCTATCAGGATTAATGCTAAGAGCATTGAACTGAAGAATAGCCTGAATGAAAGGCTATTAGCTGCACAGAAAGATGCTGTTTTGGAAACTAACCTTCCAGATGAAAAGTTAGGTATAACTACTGAACAGTTAACACCTGGCAAGGATGGAATTCTCAGACTGAATGGAAGAATCTGGGTTCCCATTCATGGAGGACTTCGAGATGTAATCCTCCAGGAAGCTCACAACTCTAAATATTCAGTTCACCCTGGAGGTGACAAGATGTATCAGGATTTGAAAGCAAATTATTGGTGGATAGGTTTGAAGAAATCTATTGCCACGTATGTAACTAAGTGCCTAACTTGCGCTCAGATTAAAGCTGAACATCAAAAGCCATCAGGTCTGCTTCAACAGCCAGAACTTCCCACGTGGAAATGGGAGATGGTAACTATGGATTTTATAACTAAGTTACAAAAAACAAGGCATGGAAATGATACCATATGGGTCATAGTTGATAGACTGACTAAATCAGCACATTTCTTACCCATCAAGGAGACTCATAGCTCTGACAAGTTAGCCCAATTGTACGTGGATAAGATTGTATCTCTTCACGGAGTGCCAGTATCTATTATCTCTAATAGAGATACTAGATACACCTCTCACTTTTGTAAAAGCTTCCAACAATCATTAGACGCTCGTTTGAATTTTAGTACTGCTTACCATCCTCAAACCGATGGACAAAGTGAGCGTACAATTCAAACTTTGGAAGACATGCTTCGAGCATGTGTTATTGATTTGGGTGGTATCTGGGATGACCACCTGCCTTTAATCAAGTTTTCCTATAACAATAGTTACCATACCAGCATTCAGGCTGCACCTTTTGAGGCTTTGTATGGAAGAAAATGCAAAACGCCTATTTGTTGGGCGGAAGTAGGAGAAGCTCAGTTTTCATGACCAGATATAGTCCTTGAAACAACGGACAAGATTGTCCAAATTCGTGATCGCCTAAAAGCTGCCAGGGATAGGCAGAAAAGTTATGCTGATAAGAGGCGAAAGCCTCTAAAGTTTGAGGTGGGCGATAAAGTCTTACTAAAAGTATCACCCTGGAAAGGAGTGATACGTTTTGGTAAGAAGGGCAAGTTAAGCCCGAGATATATTGGACCATTCGAGATTATCGAATGTGTCGGCGGTGTAGCTTATAAGCTAAACTTGCCTGAGGAGCTAAGTGGAATTCACAATGTGTTCCACATCTGTAACACCATGTGAAAACGTGTCCAATCATATGAAGACACGTGTCCTAAACCCTAACCAGGTGACGGAGTTATTCCGAAGGACTAAACTTGACAACATTTGATTTTATATGCTAAGGGACTAAAAGTGTCAACATGCTAAATTAAGCCTCTGAGTGACCTTTTACTAAATCCAAGACCATGTAGTATTGAAACACGCTCTCCGAAATAATTAAGAATGATTATAAAAGTTGAAGGATCAAAAGCGTCAAGATCAAAAGAAACCATGTTTCTGATCAACCTCTTACGGACCGTAAGGGCCAAGGCTTACGGTCAGTAAGATAGCTACCTGGGTGATACATTTCAATATCGGTTACGGACCATAAAGGGTCAGGCTTACGGTCCGTAAAGCCTGTATCTGGGCAGCAAATTTTGGACAGCTGCAGGTTATCATCTTTAACCGACTTAACCTTATTCAAATCGATACCAGGGGCTGTTTAACGGATTTATATTACCACTAGGACACCTGGGGTGATCCTAGGAGCCTCCATAACAGCTGTAGATCATCCAAATGCTTGCAAATTAGTATATAAGGAGCTCTAGTGTAGTGTTCATATGCACTTCATTTGCAATAACATTCAAATAACTCACTTCTGGAGCTTACAAGCAGTAGGAGAAGAATTCCAAGTGTAGAAAAGATAGCAAGGACCATTAGTAAGAATTTTAATGCTTGCATAGTCCTTTTAATTAGCTTAAAAACCGAAAAGTCAAACATATCATAATTAAGCTTTGACTTTCGGTTTAATCACAAATGGTCCAGCCACTGACTGAAACGAAAGTGGTTATGGGACCATATTAAGGTAGGTGATTAACCCCTAAAAGGGCACCTCCTAATTATTTCGTTTGACTAGTCAATTGTCGGGTCAAACTAGTTTGACAAAAAGTCAAACTGGACAGAAAGTTTAAAAATTATTTAAATTAATAAAATAGAGGTTCTAAATTATATTTTAACATTCTAATATCAGTCTAAGGTCAGTTTATAACTGAAATTAATCAGGCCTAACCCGACAATTATCAGTCTAAGGTCAGTTTATAACTGAAAGTCGCAAAAGCTTGACTTTTGCTTTGACTTTCAGTTCTGACCCGTTTAGGCTTAATTCTCCCATGTTTTAAGCTTCCATTAGGACCATATTACTTAGTAGTATAATCCTCTGGAGTTATATTGCTTGGTCCTTAGTAGTTTGAATTATATGCACTTGTTTGTTAATATGCTATTATAAATGCCGTAAATGCCCTATTGACATATAAATGAGATTTTTAGAAATGTGAGAGGACAAAATCCTTTGCTACTGATAAATAAGCTTGTCCCGAAAATTTGACATCAGTTCTTGGTCTCAAATAGGAGTTATGCTCGATATTGTAAATAGAAGCTTTTTATTAATTAATTTGCGATATCTTGCATAATACATGTTTAAACTTGGATTTTGAACCAAAACTCATTACCTACTATTGAGATATTATTTTTAAGGAATTTTAAGATTTTTGGTCAGATTATAATTTGTTTAAAACATAGAGTTCTTGTGTAATTCGGTTAATGACGATAATACCCTTTTTAGGCATAAAATGAGATTAACAAATGATTTGAATCCCAAACCTTTTCCTACTGATTTCAAACATTAAATAAATTATTTTGAACATTTAAAACTGATCAAAATCTCAGATTTACATAAACATCTTGATTATCGTCAATTAGCGAGTTTTACACTAATTAGGTGCATAGTACGGTTTAAAACCATATTTAACACCTAAGACTTGTTACCTACTGAATTTTTAAACAAATTCAAATATAATTACAGTAGGCATAAGTCATGAACTCAGATGTCAAAAAATGTCCTTAAAAGCCTATGTGAAATGACCAAAATGCCCTTTTGGGGCATAGTTTGGCCATAAATGGTAAACCTCACATATATATAATATCTTACTGATGTAATGAGTTAAATTAAATATTTTTACTGATTACCAAAGACCAGAACTTCAGTTTGCTATAAAATGTCCTTTATAATTACTAAAATAACCAAAATACCCTTACGGGACTTAAATTGGTTTTAAATAATTTTTGGGCATATATGTTAACATCCTACTGATGTATTAACATATTTTAAGCATAATAACAAATAAGACCTGTATATAATTCATTTGGTTGCCCATTATGCATTTATGCATTCGGATCGGTTTATGTGACTAGTTTACGTAAAATAGCCGAAACGGGTTTAACCTTATCATTAAATCCTCAAATTTCAGAATGTGTTTAGTTTACCCATATTATACAAGTATCCAAACTTGTCGGGTCTAAACCACATTCTATTCCGGTCTCCGCTTAATCTAGCGTTTAGAACCGTAAAGTTTCTTTCAAGCTAGCCGGTCTAAGTCTTTGACTTAAATAAAGACCCGTTAGCATCCTAATAGGTTATTAAACCTTCTATATAGATTAGTAGCATCTAGTAGAAGGTACCATCATAAAGCTTTAGGATTTTACGGCTGAGTTACTTTTCACGTTTAGCTCAGGTAAATACTTTTAACATATTTTCCCTTATACGGGCTTGGGATATGGTATTATAATAATACCACTTGGTCGGGTATGAAATCATTTAATCGGATTGTGATTAATAAATTTACATAACCCGTTTTAATCTGTCTTGTTTGATAACATAAACATTGGGGGTTAATTCGACCGTGTCCTTGATATCCTCCGCTCATTTCATTGGAAAATGGCCACGACCTATGCACGGGGTGTAGGCATACACCTGACAGAAGCAAATGCTAAAATATAAACCCACATGTTGGGGATAACTCCTTTGTGGGTTCTATTAGTGGTAAGTCGGTTAATTAAGACTGGCTTCCAACCGGCCCCAATTGTATAAAAAACATATAAACATGTATACAAGATTATAATTAAATAATTGTCCCAAGTTATAAAGGATTTGTGCCATGTGCACTTAAATCAATTTTCATAAATGTTTTTCAAAAGAGTCAGTTAATTGTATTTACCAGTGTAAACTGACGTATCTTCTAAAGATTGATTGACAGGTACCTCTCGTAAATAGACTGGAGCTATTAGGTGTCGTATAAGAGGATCTTGCAAATCCCTAAGATGCCTGAAGTCTGTTATTTTCCGTTTCTTGTATTTTATTTATGATCCGCCTGTGGATCTTATTACAATCCAGTCTGTATATTATTTCGTCGAACACTCTGACATTATGGTTTGTAATAGTTTATTCACCAAGCCTTCCGCTGTGCTATTATATTGTTTGTATTGACAATGATGATATCAACTACGTCACGATACTCCCCGCCGGGCCCACCGGTAATATGTGGAAATATCAGGGTGTGACATGTGCATTATGTTCAAACCACTGTTCCTCAGATACAGTATGTCCAGGCCCCTGCTCCTCAGGTTCAGGTGCATCAAGTTGCACCCCAACAAGCTGTACCAGCAGTGGTTCAACCAGATCAATAAATCTTTTTCACCCAAGGCCTTGTTGACTGGAGCAGCTTACCTGAAGAGTTAGGAGATGAAAATTTTGCTCTCTATGCTCAAAATAATATTTCTAGTGATGACGTTTGTTTTGTAGCTTTGGAGTCTATACCAGAAGGGCTGGAAACTGAAGAAGGACAGTCAAATGATGAAACAGTGGATAAAATTGCTAAAGCGGTGGTTACTGCTGTTGCTGATGAAATACTGCTGGGAGAAAGTTCAGAACCCCTGTTGGAACCACTGTCTAACCCCTGGTCTGAAGAAGAAGAAGAAGAAAAGAAGAAACAAGGTGAAAAAGAAGAGAAAGCTCAAGAAGAAAGTGATCATACCTGTGATTGTGCCATGATGGCTGCAACTAAGGTATCACCCCAGGTTCTTAAAAACCTTTGTTCAGATAAATGCATCATAGTATTTGCAAACAATAAGGAGGTGAATGAAAACCTTAGAGATAGGTTATTGACAGGTGAAGTACAATTTGAAAAGTCTTTAAAAGAACTGAAAATCAAATTGTCTGAAAAAGAGAATGAAATTTGCAGCATCGAACAAGAGCATAGCATAACCAAGGACCAACTCCAGACAATGATAGAAAAATATCAAGTCTCCAAAAAGGAGTTAAAAAGCCACCCAAATCACTTGTGAAAAATGGGTGGAATCCTATAAAGGTTATGAGATCATGCTTGAAAAACAGCTTGAAAGTAATGTAAAACTTGGCATAGGGTTTAGAAAAAATGACCAAGTTGAAAACATTGCTGCAAATCAAACTGGTTCTGTTGAAATCATACCAACCAACAAGAATGGCCAAGAAGTTAAAATAACTGATAAACTTGGTAACAAAATCACTCTAGAAAGATCTGTGGGATCCTCAACTTTTGAGGAGATTGAGAAATACCAATTCAAACTCACATGGTCTGATGAGTGTGACATTCTTGAAAATTTCAAACCAATGGACTTCACAACTGTAAATGGTGTCAAAGCTCCTAAGGCAAAGGTCATTCCTCTTAAGGACATCCCAATAGTGGTTCAAAACTCTGTCGCAAAGGAGTCTAATAAGATGAAAACAAAAGAAAAGGTTAAAAACTTGTTTTATGATTTCTGTGAGAAGAAAAATCATTTGACCAAAGATTGTTTTCAACTCAAAGCATATGATATTAACAAAATAAGCATCATTGTGCCTTTTCAAAGCTGCACCATCTGTGGTAAAACAAACCACCTCACTCAGGGATGTGTGTAACTCAAATCCTTTAATGTAAAAAAAAATGAGTACACTTCAAAAACATCCATGAGTTCATCAAAACCACCAATCAAGAATCAACCACTGTTTGTGCCAGTTCAAATAGCTGTTACAAAATAGCTAAACCAAACCTCTGTTAAAAGAGATGTTCAGGTAACTGATGCACCCCCTACTAACCAATACCAAAGAGGTAAAGGTCAACCAACATATCCTAGGGTCCCACACATTTATGAAACCTATAAAAGGCCTTCTAAACCAAAAGTGAACAGGCATCCCTATGGATATCAAGAACTGATTAGAAATGGCTCCCAACAGTGGTTAGAGAAACAAGCTGTAAAAATTAATCAATCCCCTGATCTAACCACTGTCCATCTTCCTAACCTTAACATAGACACTGTTGAGACCCCATCCAAAGCCTTATTGGCTTTGGAGACCCTCCTGAACTAGTTATTTACTTGATGTGCAGGGAGCTTCTGCATGCTTAGATAGTCTTTGGTATGTAGATAGTGAAGGCTCTAGGCACATGACTGGATGTAGAGCCCTACTCAAAGAATTCAAAACTCATGGAGGGGGTGATATATCTTTTGGTAATAATAGTAAAGGGAAGGTGATGGGTTCTGGTACAGTACAGTCTGGAAATGTTAAGTTGGAAAATGTCAATCTGATAGACAATCTAAAATTCAACCTCCTTAGTGTCTCTCAAATGAGTGACAAAGGTTATGGTTATTTCTTTACTAAGGAGTGTTGTAGGATTGTTGGACCAGAAATGGTTGAAAAGATTGAAGAAATAATACAAAATGGAATAACTAAACTTGTTGCTCAAAGAAGTGGCAATGTTTATGTAGTTGATTTGTCAAAAGAGAACCCAAGAACTAATGCATGTCTGTTCTCTGCTGCCTCTAACAAAGAGATAGAACTTTGGCACAGGAGATTGGGGCACACAAATCTCAAGACAATCACTGCTTTGTCAAAACAGGGGTTAGTAAGAGGTCTTCCTCCAAAACTGTTCACCTGTCCTGAGCATTGTATTTCCTTCTTAAAAGGAGAACAACATAAAAGCTCATTTAAGTCCATTGAAGAGTCCAAAACAACCAAGTGCTTGCAAATGCTTCACATGGATCTGTTTGGCCCAGTTAAAGTCATGAATCTTAGAAAGAATAGATATTGTTTGGTAATTGTAGATGACTTTTCTAGGTTTACATGGACTTATTTTTCACATTCCAAAGATGAGACTGCAGGCATTCTACAAGACTTTGTCACATAGGTTGAAAAGCAGTTTGACTTTCCTGTAAAAATCTTCAGGAGTGACAATGGCACAAAATTCAGAAATAGGGAGTTGGATGAGTTTTGTGTGTCCAAAGGAATTGTAAGGCAGTACAGCATTCCCAGGACACCAGAACAAAATGGGGTAGTTGAAAGAAAGAACAGAACTTTGATACAGGCTGCCAGGACCATGCTTGCTGATTCAGGTTTGCCATTAACTTTCTGGGCAGAGGCTGTAAACACTGCCTGCTATGTCCAGAACAGAGTTTTAATAAACCCCAGGCATCAAAAGACTGCCTATGTAATTCTGTATAAAATCAAACCACTGATCTCATATTTCAAAGTTTTTGGCTGCCCATGCTTCATTTTAAACTTAAAAGATTCCATCTCAAAGTTTGCAGCCAAAATTGATTGTGGTTATCATTTGGGATACTCAACCACTTCTAAGGCCTACAAAGTGTTCAACACAAGGACTAAGACACTGGAAGAGACTTTGAATGTGAAGTTCAATGAACTCTCTTCAATGAAAATCCCTGCAAATCCTGCAGAATTATTTGATCTTGATAAATTTACCTTTGAAAATGTTTCTGTCAAGACTAACAGTGCAAGTCCATCTCAAAGTCCTCCATCAGACTATGGATATGAAGTCATCATTCCACAACAAAAGTCTGCATCAATTGGTAGAGCAGCAGATGTTCAAAACAGCTGTCAAAGCTCAACCACTGCTACCTTAACAGTTGTTGACCAAAGTAGCCCTTTAACCCCTGCTTCCACATCCTCAAGCACTGTTGATAAAAATCCCCAAACAGTGGATAAAATTCAGCATGTTTTCACACCACTTCCTCCTATTCCTCCACCTCCATTTCAAGCCACGGTTGGATCATCAAAGTCACCAACAGTGGTTAGCTCAGATGATTCACATCTGCAGCCCCCACCTTTAAATGCCATTGTTCCATACAAAGGAGATCTAATCTTCTTGAAGTCTCATCCACCTGACCAAATCATTGGCAACATCAGTGCAGGGGTGCTCACAAGAAGTCAATCCCAAATCAACTGTCTTTTTGCTGGTTTCCTATCACTTCATCAGCCAGTCAAGTACCAAAAGGCACTGAAAGACAACAGCTGGGTAGAGGCCATGCAAGAGGAACTCCAACAGTTTAAAAGACAACAAGTATGGGAACTTGTACCACTGCCAGAGGGTGTGAGTCCTATTGGCACAAAGTGGGTCTTTAAAAATAAAACTGATGAAAGGGGTATTATTGTCAAGAATAAAGCAAGGCTAGTGGTTCAAGGGTTCAGACAGGAAGAGGGCATTTATTATGATGAAACTTTTGCCCCTGTAGCAAGATTGGAAGCTATCAGATTATTCCTGGACTTTGCTGTCAACCACAATATAAAGGTGTATCAAATGGACATTAAATGTGCATTCCTCTATGTGCATTCCTCTATGGTAAAATACAAGAAGAGGTATATGTTTGTCAATCTCCAGGTTTTGAGGATCCATTTAATCCAAATCATGTCTACAAGCTAAATAAAGCTTTGTATGGCTTGAAACAAGCACCTAGAGCTTGGTATGAAACTCTTTCCACCTTTCTTCTCTCTATTGGTTTCACAAGAGGTAAAATTGATAAAACATTGTTTCTAAAATGGAGAGGGAAAGATTTGATGATTGTCCAGATTTATGTGGATGACATCATTTTTGGAAGCACATGTTCTAAAATGTGTGAAGAGTTCAGACAACTCATGACAGTTGAGTTTGAAATGAGTGCAATGGGTGAACTCCAGTGCTTTCTTGGTCTCCAAGTAAGGCAACTACAAAATGGAACTTTCATCCATCAAGACAAATATGCCAAAGAACTTTTAAAGAAATTTGAGATGGATGATTGCAAACCATGTAGTACACCCATAGCAACCACAAAAATAGTCATGTCTGATGAAAAGGATGATTTGGTTGATCAAACTCTTTATAGAAGCATGATTGGGTCTTTATTGTACCTGACTGCATCTAGGCCAGACATCATGTTTGCAACATGTGTTTGTGCAAGATCCCAATCAGCCCCTAGAAAGTCAAACCTTATTACTGTAAAAAGGATATTCAGATACCTAAAAGGTGCTCCCACACTTGATATCTGGCTGATGGAAATATCAAGCTTTCAGGTTTCTCAAATAGTGACTTTGCTGGATGCAATACAATAAGGAAGTCCACTTCAGGAAGGTGCCAATTCCTAGGCAGTTGCTTAGTGTCTTGGCAAAGCAAAAAGCAAGCAACTGTTTCAACATCTACTGCTGAGGCAGAGTATATAGCTGCTGCAAGCTGTACAGCCCAACTGTTATGGCTTCAAAATCAATTGCTGGATTTTGGTATCACTGCCTTAAAGACACCTCTCATGTTGGACAGTCAGGCAGCAGAAAATATCATCAAAAATCAAGTCTCCCATTCAACCACGAAGCACATTGATATCAGACATCACTTTGTGAGGGATTGCTATGAAAAAGGTTTGATTTCTCTGCACCATGTTCCAACTAAAGATCAGCTGGCAGATGTGCTAACAAAAGCATTAGACACATCCACCTTTGAAAGCTTGATCTCTAGGATTGGCATGCTGAACATGGAATAATAGGCAAAATCCTGTTTTTCTATGAATAAAAGCATTAAAATGTTTTCAGAAAATCAAAATTTCATCCTTAAAAATAGATAAAAATGAAAATTTTCATTAATCCTTAAAAGTCTGCCATAACCACTGTTTTGGTTCAAACATTTGTTCTGATGATTATTGTCCATTGTTGAAAGTCAACCTCTGTTTCCTCATTTCTTTGATAATCACTGTTGTTCAAAATCAGTGTTTTAACCCACTGATGGCTATCCACTGATATTTAAAAGTCAGCCACTGTTTTCATTTACCCACTGTAAACCACTGATAATTGATCCATCAGTGGTTTCCTAAACAACTGTCTTCCATTACTCATTAGAGGTTGGCACGTGGACAGTACTTATCCGTCAGATTTTTTGTAACCACTCCCACGTCAGCATTCACTTTTCCACCTTATAAAACCCTGATCAAAACCCCAAACACGGTTTTCACTGTCGAATCGAATTCAAAATTCTTTTCTCAAAGCAGTTACCATCAATTTCTCTCATATCATTCATCGTCTTCTTCCTCTCGCATTCACACTCAAACCACCATGGCTCTTCCATACAAAACTCCTCATAACTACCTGTGCATACTTGAAAAACCAAGTCAAAGCACAACCTTCAACTCCGTCATTGACGCACTTTCATCCTCAAGGTACAAAACCTTGTTGACCTGCAACCCATCCATATATCTCGATACCCTTCGTGATTTCTGGAAAAATGCACAACTAGAAGTTCAGGACAAAAAGCCTTGGGCTATCACTGCTACGGTAAAGGGAATTAAGGTTGCTGTCACACCTAAAGACATTTCTGAGGTATTCGAATTGAATGACATTACAGGTAAAACTTCTTTCCCAAAAACCGATTATCAAACTGATTTCCTTGAGAGAGTATGCAGATGAAATGAAAAAAGATACTTTACAAAAGGCAGTTTTCCACCTACCATGAGGTTTCTGTTTCATACCCTCCTCATGTGCGTTTCAAACAAGACCACAACTTTTGATGAAATTCCATTAAAAATCCAATACTTGGGATATGCTATCATGCAAAATGAAACTTTTAATTACTCCCAAGAGATTTTTAATGACATGGTCAAAAATGTTAACAATATCAAAGACAACAAAAAAACATTTCTTTTATTTCCAAGGTTTTTGAGCTTTTACTTGCAAAAGAATATTCCAAATGATAGTGCTCATGTACCTATCCAAGGGAATCCTATTCAAATCAACAGCCTGTCTTTTGAAACCTTTACTAGGCTGTCAAAACCTTCAAAAACACAAACAGAGGAACCTGAGCAGAATTTAGCAGCAACAACTGCTCCTCAGGTTACTGTTGTTGAGCCCACTGCTCAAGGTGATCACAGTAGCACAACCACTGCTGTGAAACCCATACCTAAAATCTCCAAAAGACCCAAAAATAAAAATGTCCAAAAGCCCCCCAAACCCACTAAAAAGGTAACTCTAGAAGATGAGATCGCAGAGATTATACATGTGACAACACAAAAGTCACTAATAACCACTGCTGCTACTTCCTCACAGCATTGGATGAAAGATCTCAACCTGAGCCTCAAACTCCTCCTACTTCTTCTCAAAAAGATCAGGTTGTATCAACTGGGACACCACAATATGAAACATTTGATTCACTTGAATCTATGTTCAACAGCCCAGCTCCCGGGGCAAATTCTCTTTCTACACACAATCCTCACTACACAACTTCCATCATCAATGCTACCTTTGTTGGATGCACTTGATATAGCTCAGACAGAAATCAGTTCTTCTCAACCACCTGTCAATGAGAATATACCTCAACAAGTGACTGAGTCTGAGCTCCCTATCTCTGCTAACCCACCAACAACTGAGGAGGTTACACTGCAGGAATTACAAGTAATTCCTGTCAGTAGTTCAATTGGAGTAGCTACTACAAGTGTTGAACCCACTGGTTTACACTTGGACAGTAGTTTCATAAGTCAGACTCCCTTGAAATCAATTTCTTCTTTGGGAACCATAGTGTCCACTGGTGTGTTTCCATTATACACTGGTACACTTAAAATGCTAACCTCTGCTGAAGAAAGAAGTCCCTAGTGCCAACAAAAAGGGGCATCAGTGGATGATTTTTGGGAAATTTTCCCTAAGTCAACCACTAATACAACCACCACTGGTGGGAAATTAGATGATCCCATTAACTTGGGTGATGGTTTAAAATACAGAGAATTGACAGAGAGGGTTGATAACCTTGACACATCTATTGCAGAAATCAAAATCATGCTGCAACAGTTGTTACAAGCACAAAAGGCAACACCCTCTGCTGCAACATCTGCTCCATCTCCTGCTGAGCTCTGGAATTTATTTCAACCTATGCTTCATCAACAAAGACAATATGCTGATCAACAACATGAAGTTCAAATTAAAATGATCATAAATTTGATGGAAGCTAGGTTCAAGGATACATAAGCAGATATCAAGGCAATTAAGGCCCATTTACTACAAACCACTGGCACAACTCCTCCTTCAATCATCTTTGTTGACAATCCTCCTGATGATGCCAAAAAGGGGGAGAAAAAGAAGAAGGGATATGAAGATGGCCTATACATGAAACCAGATCCACTGTCAAAATTGGTTACAGAAATCCCTAGGCCAGATGGTTCCAAAAAGGTTGATGAGACTCAAAATGCTTTTGCTGATTTAAAAGCAGGCATGAAAGAGTCAATGGAAATAAAAGGGTCTAAAAGGTTTGAGCAGGAGAAGAAAGTCTTGATGGAAAGGGAAGAGCAGGGTACTTCTGAGCCTATGGAAGAGCAGGTTATTCCTAAGCCAAAAAGAAGAAGGCCTACTAGAAAAGCAAGCTAACCCAAAACCACACCTTCCAAAACCATCAAACAAACTCCCCAAATCCCCAAAAATTCCTCTCATCAAACCTCCAAACCAACAGATGTTGAGACACCTGTTGTACCAACAGTTGTTGATACTTCAGTGGCTTCAACAAATGTTATTTCAACCACTGCCCTTATCATCATACCATCCACTACTCAAACCACTGCCACACCACAAAATTCCTCTCCACTTCAAACACCACCTGCCATAGTGCAGAAGACAACAGTTGACACATCAACAGTTGTAATGACAATAGTAGTTGAGACACCAGTTGTTTCAACAACTGTTAGTCAGTCACCCATTACCACAAACACTCCCATACAAGCCATAATTCTTTCTGCACCAAAAACTCAAACAAAATCACCTTCTCCGAAAATGGTGTATACAAGAAAAAGAAAGTTCCAGGTGCATGATAATGATATACGCGCACCAACTCCACTATCATCCACACCCTACAATGTCATCAAACCCCAACCTTTCATTCCTCCAAAGCTGGCCAATCCTATCAAAGATCCAAAAGCTCTAGAAGGATTTAACCCTGCTGATCTTGTACCACTAGCAGCCACTTATCCACTAGAACTGCATGCAGTAAAAGAAGAATGAAACAGTTCTATTTAGTGGATATCTTTCTAAGAGAAAATTCCCTTCCTTTGCCAGTTTTAGAGATCCTAAAAACATGGATGAATACCTAAAACTCAAAGGCAAGCAAGCTGAATTGAGAGCCAAATATGAATGCAAAAGGCAAGGTGATAATGCTTTCTCAAGTAGGATGCAGTTCTTGCTCACCAAGGTCAAGCAAATGGAAGATTATGAAAGAGACCTTAGTAAAGAAATGTCCAACCTGCCACCAGAGGCTGGGTTACAAGTAGATCTGAAAGAAGACCTCATCAAGCTGATCATGAGTGAAAAGTTTTATCCTGCAAAAGCTGAAAATTTCCAAGACTGGCCACTCATTGCTCTCAAAGAAGAATTGAAAGAATAAAAAATACTCCTGGTATGAAAAGAACAGCACCAAACTGGAGCAAATTCAGTAAGAAGATTGCTGATCTTACCCTGGAATATAAAAGAAAAAGAGAAGAGTTGGTTGCAGCAGACTATAGAACAGTTAGGCAGATAGCAAGGTGGTCAAAACAAACTATTGATCAAACCTACAAAAGGCTTGAAGAGCTAAGAAAGAAACACGCCACTGCTCCAAAGAAACCAATCTACAAGACCACTGATAAACCAAAGAAACAGGTCCACACTTCTGAACCACTGTTCACATCATCAGATACCTCTATCATTGAGCTAAACCAAAGAAAGAGGCAAAAGCTGACTGATGCAGAAGAAAAGGAACAAGAAGCTGTGTATTTTAAAGAGGCTATCAAGAGAATGGTACTAGAGGATGAAAGCTCAGCAAAGCTTCAAAGTATAGCCAATAAGGTGCTGAGCAGGCCTCCATCTCCAAACTCACCAACAATAAAAACTCTCGCAAGAAACCCATTGGATTCAAAGATACTAAAGTTGAAGTCTGGTAAACAGACCCACGTATTGACTCTGCTCAAATCCAATGGTGAGGTGAAGCATATATCAAGGGAACAAGCACTTGGCCTGGGTGTTGAAGATCTGCAAGATCTCCTTGAGCTCACACTATGCAGGGATGAGGATGATACAGATTCCTTGGACTTTGAATTACAATTAAAAGGACAAGTCAGGGAATTATTGATGAGACAATAAATATCCAGAATAATGAAGAGTTTTGGCATCATCTGTTCCAGGGGGAGATTGTTGGGATTGAACCCTACAAAGGAATAGTTGATTAACATCTGATGCTCTCTAAGTACTGTCCTTCTACAACAACTACTGATCTACATCAACTGTTGTTCACTCAAAGACTGCTAAAGGCTAAACACTGATGAGTCAATCTGCTGTTGCAGTTCAAGCACTGCTAAAGATGCAAAGCACTACTGGGGCTAAAGCAGTGGAATGAATAAGCAGCAGTTAGACTAGTATTTGTATTCATTTATTGTAATCAGTTGTTAGATAAACAGTGTTTGTATTAGTCAGTGGTTAGAGGTTGTTATGAGGTTAGATGTCACTTTCATGGTGACGTCAGCAAAGATGCTTTAGTGGTTTGTTCTGTACTATAAATAGAACAGTACCCTGTACTGTTCTATTAGCTCTCTTCTTCCACAAGTCATTCTATACGAGCAAACCATCTATGAGCTCAAGCTGAGGGGAGATTGTATGCATGCATTGTTATTGAAGATTGTAATAAATATAATCATTTGATTTCATGTTAAACATGTTTGCTTAAAACAATTCTATCTTTGATTGTGTTAAAAGTTTGTTCCATTTTAATTCCGCTGCACTTAATCATAATTCATCTTCATTATATTCAAACAAGCACAATCATAAGAAACTCAGATCCTAACAGAAGTGATGTAAAAAAAACAGTATGGCTAAAGAAGACAAGTCTCACCTTAAATGTGACCACTGTGGTATGACAAAGCATACCAAGGACCAGTGTTTTAGACTCATTGGATATCCAGAGTGGTGGTCCGATGGTCACAAGAAAGGCCAAAAACTTACGGCACAGGAGATGGGGAAAACACCCACCACCGTCAACCGTGAAACCACCGGAGATGGGAACCGGAATAGTAGCGGATTTGGAGGATTGGCGGTGGCGGTTGAACACAGTGAGGAGGATGGAACTTTCACCATGAATACAAGTATTGGGGTTGAGAGAGATGGACTCTTAAAAACCCAACTTTATAAAAAAGAAAAATATCTACCAAAAAACTTCTCGAAGTCTCTGTTAACTCAAAAGGCAAAATTGCAATTTATTCAAAATGAAAATTGCAATTCAACAAAAGATGATATCTTGAAACCATCTCTGACGACTCCACTTTATCAAAAAGAAAACTGCAACTTAGTCCCTCAAAAAACAAGCTTTAATGGTTTCATAGATTTTATAAATGAAAGTTTTAAACTTTGCAAAAACCACCCAAACTATGGTGGTAATGCAAATATAGCTAAAAACTATGGTGAAAAGAGGGATAATTCGTGGATATTTGATTGTGGGGCAATCGATACCATGACTTAATATTTTTGATCTTACATCATTATCCAAACCTAGAAGAGAATATATAAAAACAGCAAATGGCGAAAAAATGGGCGTGAAATCAGGAGGAACGATTGAGATTTATTCAACACTTGACTTTCCAATTGTCTTTACGTGCCTTCATTATCACATAAACTTTTATCAATAAGCCATGTTACAAAAGAACTCAATTGCTCAGTTCTCATGCAACCAACCTTTTGTCTCTTACATGATATCAGGACGGGACGGATTATTGGGCGTGGTACTGAAAGACAAGGATTATATTATGTGGATGAGGTGAGTCAAAACGGTACTGTGATGCTGGCTCATGGAACACCAGAACGGGAAGCATGGTTATGGCATAGAAGATTGGGACATCCATCTACGGGTTATTTACATATTTTGTTTCCTAAACTTTTTCATTCTAATAATGCATCTCCTTGTGAAACTTGTGTATTGGCTAAAAGCCACAGGGAAACCTTTAAACCAAATAACACGAGGGTTGATGTGCCATTTTCATTAATTCACTCTGATGTTTGGGGTCCTGCTCCTATTATTGGGGGACAAAACTATCGTTTTGTTTTTTGTAATATTCGTGGATGATTGTACACGAATGACTTGGATCTATTTCTTAAAAAAATAAATCTGAAGTCCTTAACAGATTCGTCATATTTCATGCTATGATTCAAACTCAATTTCAAAGAAATATACAAATTTTTCGATCTGATAATGGGGGGGGGGGGGAATTCGTTAACACACAAATGAGACAATTTTTTGAAACCAAAGGGATAGTTCACCAAACTACCTGCCCTCATACCCCCAAAACAAAATGGTGTCGCTGAGCGAAAGAATCGCATTCTGTTAGAAATGACGAGGGCCCTTCTAATTGAATCATAGGTTCCGAAAGTTTTTTTGGCCCGAAGCCTTAGCTACAGCGACCTATCTTATCAGCCGTCTCCCAACCAAAATCCTCAAACTGAAAACCCCATTAAAAACCTTGGAAGAATTTACCAAAATTCCACCTATTCTTACACTTGAACCCAAAGTCTTTGGGTGCATAGCTTTTGTGCACATACCCATATCTCATCGGAATAAAATTGATCCATGTGCTGAAAGGTGTGTCTTTGTTGGTTATGGAGTTAACCAAAAGGGTTACAGATGCTACAACCCTGAGACACGTCACATGTTTACGACCACGAATTGTGACTTTATCGAAACCAAGTACTACTATTCTTCCCAACACATTGGTCAGGGGGGAGGGAGAGTGTGACACACTGAGTTAGTTGAAGTATGTCATAATGTCGGAAGGAAGTAGTAACAATCATAGTACCATCAACGAAGTCTCTGAGAATCCTATACAACCTAATCCGTCTGCCAATGCCACCGAAGATACTCCTCCAGATCCGATACCTGAGGTAAGTGACTCTCACTATTCTGAATCTGTTGCAAATGTTGATATTACTGATGGTCCTAGTGCTTCTGGTCAAAGAGAAACAGAACAGAATGTTGAAGTATTACAGGATAATGAAGAAACCCCACAGGAAGAAGCTTCTCAACAGTATGCGTTACCACCAAGGGTTAATAGGGGAGTCCCACCAAAAAGATATTCTCCATAAAAGGAGTCCAGAAGCTCAAAATACCCTATGGCCAACATAGCTAAAAGGAACCTATCCGAGGAAGCAAGAGCCTTCGATGTAACTATCTACTCCGAAGAGACTCCTACCAATGTAGAACAAGCCCTGAAATCAAAAAATTGGAAGAATGCCATGGAGACTGAAATGGAAGCCCTGGTAAAGAATGAAACATGGGAGAAATGTGCTCTGCCACAAGGAAAAAAACATGTGGAATGTCGCTGGGTCTATACGGTGAAACATAAACCGGATGGTACTATCGAAAGGTATAAGGCTCGGTTAGTTTCTAAAGGCTACACTCAAACATATGGGATCGATTATTCCGCAACCTTTTCTCCAGTTGCAAAAATGGACACAATTAGGGTTCTCTTCTCCATAGCTGCAATGAAGGGTGGCCACTTCACCAATCTGACGTTAAAAATGCTTTCCTACGTGGAGAGTTAAAAGAAGAGGTTTATATGGAAGCTCCACCTGGATTCTTACATAACTTTAAACCCGGTGAAATTTGTCATTTGAAGAAATCATTGTACGAGTTGAAACAATCTCCCCGAGCCTGGTTTTGGAAGTTCACCTTAGCAATGAAAAAATATGGGTTCAGGCAAAGCAACTCGGATCATACCTTGTTTCTTAAACGAAGAAGAGATTTTGTGACCTGTTTAATAATCTATGTTGATGATATGATTATTACAGGAAATGATAAAGAAGAAATGGCAAAGCTAAAAGAAGGTTTATTCACAGAATTCGAGATGAAAGACTTGGGAAGTCTCAAATACTTCCTTGGAATTGAAATGTTAAGGTTAAAACAAGGGATCTTCATCCATCAGAAGAAATATACTCTGGACTTGCTGGCAGAAGTTGGAATGATCGATTGCAAACCAGCAGAAACTCCCATGGTTGCAGATCAAAAACTTTATGTGGAAGATGGGGCAGAGTTGGCTAATATGAATAGGTACCAACGCATAGTGGGAAAGCTAATATATCTTTCACACACTCATCCAGACATAGCCTATGCAGTAGGAGTAATAAGCCAGTTCATGCACAAGCCACAAGTCACACATATGGTGGCAGCCTTAAGGATCATCAGATATCTCACGGGAACAGTTGGTTATGGAGTCCTCTTCAAATCAAACGCTCATTTAAAAACTCAAGTGTTTACTGATGCAGATTGGGCGGGGGATAAAGGAAACCGAAGATCAACATCAGGTTACTTTACATTAGTTGGTGGAAATCTTGTTACATGGAGAAGTAAAAAACAGAAGGTTGTTGCTCTTTCAAGTGCCGAAGCTGAATTCAGAGGAATAGCACGGGGTCTAGCAGAAGTTTTATGGGTGCGAAAACTCCTAGCTGAGATTGGTTTCCCTCCAAAAGAAACTAGCAAGATCAGGTGTGACAATGAAGCCGCAATTCAAATATCGGAGAACACCGTACAACATGATCGAACTAAACATATAGAAGTGGACAGGCATTTCATTAAAGAAAAACTTGAAGCAAAAATAATTGAATTACCATCTGTACGATCTGAAGACCAACTGGCAGACATCTTGACCAAAGAGGTTGGAGTGAAGATCTTAAGCAAGTGCTTAAACAAGTTTAATTTTGGAGATCCCACTATTCAACTTGGGGGGGGGGGTGTTAGAAAAAAGGAATGATTCATTGATTGAGGGATCAGTCAAATCAAAAGATTTAGCAACATCATCTCCCAAAATTATAGAGGTTGACCGAACTGTTTACAGCCCAAATGACAGCAAAATGACATCCAATATTTTCTCCTTCCTTTCTTTGGTTTTCTAGAATAGTATAAATATGTGATGTTTATTCAATGTTATACACAACTCAAAATATCAATAAACAATACAATTCAATTCTCTATTCTTCACTGGTTAAGATATAGATATATATATATATATAGGGGGCCGCTAAAATGAAAACCACCTCCAGTTGTAAGAACCGTGAGGACTACACCGTACGGGGCGAGGTGGACCAAATTTGTTTTTCATAAACGTAGATGCGTGTATTATAAACACATTTGTAAAAAAATTCAAAAAAAAAGTCGTGTGTGTAGTTTTGTTTGTGTTTACGGGTACCGTAAATTTTAAACAAAATTTACGGTACCCGTAAACGCAAACTTGTGGTGCTCAAAACTACAAACACGACATTCTTTTTTTGATTATTTTACAAATGTGTTTATAATACACGCATATACGTTTATGAAAAAAAATTGGTCCACCTCGCCCCGTACGGTGTAGTTCTCACGGTTCTTGCAACTAGAGGTGGTTTTCATTTTAGCGGTCCCCTATATATATATATAGGGGAAGGATGTATAGAAAACTCACTTTTGGTTAGAAAACCCGGGAAACTCAAAGCTCCCGATGTTTTTTTTTTGAAAAAATTCACACATGTTATATACATGTTTTTAAGGGTTTTGGGCAAAAAAAATCAAAAAAGCGCCGAGTAGATATTTTTAAAAAAATAAACAAGTTTTGGTGTAACATGTGTTACATTCATCTGACATATTTGTAACATGTGTTACACCAAAACTTGTTTATTTTTGTTAAAAATATGTACTCGGCGCTTTTTTTTATTTTTTTTTTACCCAAAACCCTTAAAAACATGTATATAACATGTGTAATTTTTTTTTTTTTTAATTCGGAAGGTTAGAATTTCCCAAGTTTTCTAAATTATAAGGGTTTTCTATAGATATATATATATATAGGTTTTAGAGTGAACATATCATTAAATCCTGACCATTGATTTACATCATTAAATCATAAAATACACTAGTGTATTTTCATCATCAAATCTTGGCCATTGATTTACACTTGGGTATTGATAATCAAGTTCTAGGATTAGTTCACTAGTGTTCACAATCAAGGGGGTTGTTCACTAATGAACCTAACCCTATATATATATATATATATATATATATAATTCCGCTAAAATGAAAACCACCTCCAGTTGTAAGAACCGTGAGAACTTTTTGATCTGGGGCGAGTTGGACCAAAATTTTTTTCATAAACGTAGATGCGTGTATTATAAACACATTTGTAAAAAAAATTCAAAAAAAATGTCGTGTGTGTAGTTTTGAGCACCACAAGTTTGTGTTTACAGGTACCGTATTTAATATTTACGGTACCCGTAAACACAAACTTGTGGTGCTCAAAACTACACACACGACATTTTTTTTTTGATTTTTTTTTACAAATGTGTTTATAATACACACATCTACGTTTATGAAAAAAAATTGGTCCACCTCGCCCCTTACTGTATAGTTCTTACGTTCTTATAACTGGATGTGGTTTTCATTTTAGCAGTCCCCTATATATATATATATATATATATATATATATATATATATATATATATATATATATAGTATACATTGATGACATTTTAGTTGCAAGTAATACAGTGCAGGATTTTTTAATTTAAATTTACAAATATAACTTACTTTTGATTTTGTTATATCTTCTTCAATATATCCTATTTTTTCTAAATGTAGTATAATAGGATGATTAACACTTTTTGTAATATCTTGCCCTTTCTCTATTTCATGACTTAAAAAATCTATTAGAAGTTTTAATGATTCATTTTCTATAAACTTTTTTCTGTTTTGTGTTTTTAAAAAATCTAAATTCCCTTTATCCCCTCTTTTTTGAACAATTTGTGTTGTATTCATATATCTATGGGTTGGTATTGTATATAATTGTTTACTTAATGTTATAAAATTTCTTGTAATTGTTACTGCACCATTTAATCCTAATATAAAATTTAATCCTATTACAAAGTCTTTTGATTTTATTTCTGGTGGATTAATATTTATTTGTGGCATATCATATTTTATACTGTAATTGTTTGCAAAATCTAAGAATTGTATTCCTATTGGTTCTAAGCAATGTGTAATATGTATTAATCTATCTTCTACTGTTCTTGTATTTAATTCATACGATAGTTTTTTATGATATTCTATAGGTGCTAAACTATATGATATTAAGCTTTTTGTAGCTCCTGTGTCAACTAATGCTGTTAAATCTAGGTATTTATTATTATCTAACCATAATCGACATTGTATGTTTATCATGTTTGTTGATCCTTGTGTTTGTATGTAAGTTTGATCATCTGGTTTTTGTAGAGCCATTTTAATTATTTCTTCTGTTTTAATTAATTTTTCAAGTTCTTCTACTTTGTATTCTAAGTTTTTTATTTTTAAACTATGTAATTCCATTGTTAATTCTAATTTGTCTATTCTTTCATTTTCATTATTTTTGAAACTCGTTTCAACTTTAGATGTTGTAGCTATATCTTTATCATAAATTTCCTTAAGACATTTAAAACAAATTTCTTTAAAACATTTATTACATTGTGATCTCTTTTCTATACTAGGGTAATATCCACAACTGTAACATCTTATGTGATTATTTCCTTTATTTTGTTTCCAATCATGTTCACAAATTTCTTCTGTATTCATATATGTATATGTTACTTTTGCTGTTGGATTTTCTTATTCACTGTAAATACTATATATTGATTCGTTATCAGATTCATCATCTGTTCTTAAAGCTTCTATCTCATAGTCTTGTAATTGTTCTATTAAATTAGCTCTTTCCATATTTTTTTCTTTTATTTGGACAATTATTAGCTAAGTGTGTTGTTTCTCCACAAGTATAGCATCTGCATTTTCTTGTTTGAGGTTTTTTAACATATCCATTTGTATTATAATTTTTTCTATAATTTCTATTATATGTTGTGCTTTTTCGTATCTTTTTCTTTTTATCATAAACTCCATATATATATATATATATGGAGTTGGCTACAAAGTCCATTTTTCCTACAAAGTGTACAAAGTCATAAAACACCACAATTTCAGCCATAAAACACACTCAAAACCCACAAATAATAAAGTGAAGATTACTAAAACACCATGTTTGTGGGTCTTGTGTTGTGTTTTGGATGATAAGTCTTTCATTTTCGAATGACTAACATTAGTGTGTTTTATGTTGATTATCATGTTGTGTTTTATATTCATAGTTCTATGATGGTGTGTTTGAAGTTTTTATGGACTGTTAGGGTTAGGATATTGTGTTTTAGTGATCTTCACTTTGTTATTTGTGGGTTTTGAGTGTGTTTTATAGCTGAAATTGTGGTGTTTTATGACTTTGTATACTTTGTAGGAAAATGGACTTTGTAGCCGAACCCCACCCTATATATATATATATATATATGCTTCAGTTCAAATGAGAACTACCACGAGTTGTGAGAATAATGAGAACTCCTACTTCCGGCGCGAGTTGGCCACAATTTTTGCATAAACGTAGATGAAAATATTATAAATAGATCTGTAAAAAAAATTGTCGAGTCGGTAGTTTCGTCTGATGTAAGTTTTGTTTACGTGCTGATGTAAATTTTGTTACAACGATAAATACTGTTTATACATCATGTAAATTTGTGTATTTTTTTTTTTTTTTTGCTGAAACAAGTAACTTTTTTTAAGATTTTTGAGAAAAAAAAAATTGGAAAAACCTTTTGGATGGCCTAGTTCTCATGGTTCTCACAACTCAAGGTGGTTCTCATTTTAAACTAACCATATATATGTGATTCGGTTCAAGAAACTACCCCTAATTGCGAGAATCATGAGAACCCCTTTGAACCAATACAAAATTGAAATGTGATGCACATTCGAATTTCGAATTATAATTATATTATATACTATATAATTTGCAACTTTTTGTTGCATTAAAGCTTGTACGTCAAGCTTTGTAGATGTATTATGCATCTTATGGTTGTACCTAATGTGGGTTTACAACTTTGAGCCACAAGAAAGTACAAGTGATTATTGCGTAGGGTGCCCCATGATAATGCGTGAGTCTGTAGCAAGCATAAGACCATGTGTAGTAGGGCTTGAACTTCAAGCTCCTCTCGTATGGCTCCTAGTATAGACATAATTTGTAACATTTGTATACATTAAACTATTGTACATCATCTTTTATAATTTAACCTCACAACTTTTTTACTTTCAACTTTGGTTCTCTATACTTTTCATTTTTCGCAAAATTTTCGCTTTACGTTCCGTTCTAAATTTTGCGAGTTAACACGGCGCAACGTGCGTGTGGTTAAACATTTTTACGTTGTCTATTTTTTTTCCGTTTGACAAGTTCATCATAACGCGTGGGTCCTAGATCGACTTAGTTATTCTTTTATAAGTTTTACGTTTCAGTTTAATTTCTTCGCATTAACACGCCACAACTTTAGTGTTGGTGGTCGTTGGCAGTAGTGTGGCATTGGTGTTCGCCCTTGCCGCAATGCGGGGTACTCAATCCTAGTTATAATATATATTAAAACACATCATGATAGCTACAATACATATAATATCCTTAGTTTTGAACTTAATTACAAAATTTCCATTTATGATGTGGATTGAAAAAAAAAATTTATTTTGGATAAGAGGGGTAGAATTATCAAGATGAAAAATTAAACTTACACATAAATGATAAAATCATAATATAGCATTTGTAATAAGTTTTTGAAAGAGAATATACTTAGATTTTATGTAACTTTTCAACTACAATAAAAATAATTATAAAGTTGCTCTTAGAAGTTACGTGTTAGAATAAATAGTAAGTGTTAGAATAAATAGTAGGTTAGTATTTTGAGATAAAAAAATTATATTTATAAACATCTTTATAATATAAAATTTTGTATGTTTTTTTAGAATTTTAGTTATTAAAGAGCTAATATTTTGAAAGCAGAGTCTATATTAGCTAAGAGTAAAAATTTTAAAAATGGGGTACTTTTTTAATTTCTTTTTAATTTCAATAGAATAATTTAATTTGATTTTAAATGGAAATTCAAACATGTGAAATTTAAGTAATGTTTTACATTTATTTTCTACGTAAAACAATTTTTATCGATTTTGTAGTATGTTAATTTGTAGTTAGGTTTGGTTCTCCTATTTACGTTGTTATACGAACGTCGCTTAAGATGTAGACGTTTTGAATTCATTCTGTTTAACAGTTTCGTATACATACGATATTTCCACCGCAACGTGCAGGCGAGTAAACACAAGTTAAATAAAAGGGCATTTTGGTCTTTTTGTCTTCCTTTCACTTATAACCACCCCCCCCTTCTCAAATGTCAGACACTATCACATACACCCCTTTCTCACACCTGCTGGTCTCTTATTTTGCATTCAAATTCAGACTCTCTCACATACACCCCTCTTTCAAACCCTCATCCTCTTCTTCTTCTCTCTCTAAAATATCTATACGATGAACAAAACCACCCACAAAACCCAAACTCAAATCCACCGCAAATCCAAACCCGTATTCAGATCCACCGCAAAGGAATCAACTTGATGATGAACACATTCATCTTTTGGTTCATATCTTCGCTTGTTTTATAAACTTATGCATATTCATTTTTGTATCCTTTTATTTTGTTTTATAAACTTATAGTATAGACATTTTTAACAGAGGAATCGACGCGATGACGAACACATTCATATTTTGGGTCATATCTTCACTTGTAAAATCAGAGGTTTAACTTGGAAGCAATCTCAGGGTACAATTAATCCGTCCTAAATTCTTAAAACAAACAATGATGAATCTGTATTTTTGAGTGATCTTACCCGTTTATGTGTAACACCTCGAAAATTCAAGTCCAATAATGTATTGGCACGTGTCATGAACTTTAAACGTGTAAAGGATTACGTTAGAAGGACTAAAGTTGACAAACAAGAAAAGTATGTGAATATAAGGGTTCAAAATATCAACAATGGATAAATATACTTTACAATAACCCTACATGATGTTTATACCTTTAAACGAATGAATCATGCATCGTACGAAGCTAATTGTGAAGGAAAGTGAGAGATTACAAACTACATGGGTTAAATGCGTCAACATGTTTAAAGTATAACTCTGAGTGACCTTTTAGCAAACCCGAAGCTTTGTAACAATTAATTATGCTCACTAGAATGCATGATAAAAATTTCACCAAGTTTCGTTATCGTATGAGAAAGTTATGATAGAATTCGTATACGAGGGGTTAAAAGCTTCAACGTTGAAATTTATGAGTTTTCGGGTGATCGAAAGTTAATCAAGGACTACACAAAGATTGGTTATGCCTTGGAGCCCTTATAAATCAATTTGGAGGGCTTATAATGCAAAAAGAAAGATTAAAACCACTTTTAGGAGGACCGGGGACCATAATTGCAATAATGGAAAACTTGCTTGGCTAGTTCAGGAAGGCCACACGGGCCGCGTAAGCCCAGGCAGAGCCTTACGCGAGCCGCCTGGCACGTCCAAATACAGAAAACGCAGACAGGTGTCTGTTCAGCCATGTTAACCGACTTTAAACCTTGTGTTGACATACCATGTGCAGCCCCATCTGGTTTTTAGAGTATAGGGACACTTGGGATGCATCAATGATCACTTGTAGACTTGCATGGCATGATCTAGTGGGATTAAACCCACTATAAAAAGGTCCATGTTTGCAACATTTTTGATCATTCATTCCAACTTCACTTTTGAAGACTTCTGGAGCACAAGTGCAGTCCCCAAGCATCCCTAGTCATAATTAACACCTTGGTAAGCTTCCTTATCCTTCCTTAATCGTGTTTTACTTAATTAATTAGCTTAAAGTCAAACCGTCATAATTAAGGTTTGACTTAACGATTAAGCACTAATGGTCCAGTGACTAGTCAAACTAAAGGTAGTTATAACTTGGTAATTATGTGGGCAATAAACCCTTGATAGGGCACCCTCTGATTCCCGCTCTAACTAGATCATTTGTCGGGTCAAAGTTTGTTATAAAAAGTCAACAGAAACTTAATTTTCGAATTAACACATAATTAGCAATGTAGAAGACGTGCAACCTATTTTATCACTCATATAACTTGGTAATTAGTATAAGAACTGGTCTAAGCTTGTTCGGTCCAACAATTTTCTGTTCAGGCTCGGTTCGGAACCGAAAGTCGCAAAACTTTGACTTTTTCTTTGACTTCAGTTCTGACCCGATTTAGATGGGTTTAGAAGTGCCTTGGAGCTTCCTTAGGACCAGGTTACATGTTGGTATAACCCTCTGTGATTGGCTCGTTGATTGTCCGATTCATTTACACGTTTCCGTTAAATGCCTAATGTTGACCAATATGCCCATTTGACCTTAAAACAATAATTTTGGAAATGTGCGAGGACAATAGTCTTTGTCACTGATTTTTAAAGATGTCCCTAAAATTTCACATCAGTTGGAGGTCTATATTAGGAGTTATGCTCAATAGCGTAATTAGAAAGCTTGTTATTAATTAAACAGCGTAATTAGCATAAAGCCTATCTAAACTCAATTTTTGACACCAAACCTTTTACCCACTGATGTAATATAATATTTTGGGATTTTTAATTATTTTTAATTATTTTTAAACTGATCATAACCTAAGGTTATTGCCTTGATTCGGTAAATACCGATTATACCCTTTTTGCTTATAAAATGGGGTTTACATGACATTTAGGCACCAAACCTTTGGCCAATGATTTTATATGATAAATGAAGTATGTTGAACTTTATAAAGTGATCAGAAAACCCAGGTTTCCAGTTATGACCCGGAAATCGCTTAAAACGGCTTTTTACGCGTATTTAACACATAGTATGGGTTTAAAACCATTTTGTCATATAAGACTTATCACCAACTGATATAACCTATCAAATTAAGTTGTTCTACTGATTATTTCAGACCCGAGTCTCAGAATTATAATTAATCTCTTTTATAATCTTTAAAATGACCAAAATACCCCTACGTGGCTTAACTTGAGATTAAACTCGTTTTGGGCATAATGGAAGATATCCTACTGATATGACAATATATTTAAAGCATATTAACTTAGGAAACCTGTTCATGACTCGTTCGGTTACCCGTTATGTGTTATTCGCGTTCGGTTCGGTTTATGTAACTAGTTTGCATAAATTAGCCGAAACGGGTCAAACCTTATCATTTTTATCTCAAAATCCAGAATTTGTTTAGTTTACCCATATTATACAAGTCTTCAAACTTGTCGGGTCTAAATCACATTCTATTTCGGTCTTCGCTTAATCATGCGTTCGAACCGTATCTTCCTTTAAAACTAACCGGTCTAAGTTTAGACTTAATTAAAGACCCGTTAGGATTCTAATAATAAACCTTCATTCCAGAATAGGAGACCCGGTAAAAGCTACGTGCACTTGCTTGTTGTGATTATTACATACAAAGGTAAATACTTTTAACTTATTTTCCCTATACGGGCTTGGGGTACGGTATATAAAATACCGCTTGGTCGGGCATTGAATTTTTAATTGTATCAAAATTAATTTATTGAAATGTCCCGTTTAAATTGTTTTGTTTGCTTAAAGCCTTTGGGGGGTTAATGACCATGTCCCAGATATCCTTGGCATCATTTTAAGAAATGGCCACGACCTAAGCACGGGGTGTAGGCGTACACCCGACAGTGCATATATAAATAATGAGGTATAACCGCCGGTTACGGGAATAACCCGCCGCGGGACTATATCATGTGGTGTGTCTATTAATCTTTAACCCAGCGTCAATCTGGGCTACTGAACGTATAACGAACATGTAATTCTTTTTCAAGTTTATATATATATAATTATCCCAAGTTATAAAATGTTGTGCCACGTGCATTCAAACCAATTTTATTAAACCTTTTCAAAATGAGTCAGTTAATTGTATTTACCAGTGTAAACTGACGTATTTTCCCAAAAAGGTTAAGTGCAGGTACTACTCGAAATAGGCTGGCTTTCTCCTTAGCATCAATAAGAGTCTCGCATGCTTGGATGCATTTAAATCTGTTGAACTACGTTTCCTTTTTATTTTGATCCACCTGTGGATCCTTTATAATCTGTCGTGATACTTTGATATTACTAATTATTCGGTTTATAATGTGATTCATACCTTTTGCTTCTGCCTATGCATTTATATATATTGTGTTGTTTGACTATGATGATATCAACTACGTCACGATACCCCCCACCGGGCCCACTGGTAATACGTGGAAATATCGGGGTGTGACAGGTTGGTATCAGAGCCAACATTGAGTGAGTTAAACACTAGCCTTTTGTGTTTAATCTCAATGACACACTATGCACATTCCTCGACTTCCGAGTCTAGACAAAGAACTTAGGACAAATCCAGATTTGTTTTACTTTTAATTTTGTCCTTTATTTTTCCTTTTTGTATACTATGTTTGTTTTGACAGGTACAAAAATATGCCACCGAGATTTCGAAGAGGAGGACGAGGAAAGGGGCCAATCAACGCCCCCAACGATCACGAAGCCGGGCCTTCACACCGGCGAACTACTTCTACTACTATGAGTGCCGATCCGCAAGGAGGCTGGAGGACCTATACGGAGCCCGCTAGGCGATCTACTTCGTATAGCTCAACGCCTCCTTACCGCCATTCCTTTGGGCCGCAATCAGAGAACGAGCCCGAAGACTCACGCCATTCCTTCTTGCCGTTGCAGCGGTCCTTTTCGCACAATTCCTTTGGCGACCCCACTCCTGTCTTTCAGGGCCGGTTCAACCCGGCAAACTACATTCAAGAACCAGTGGGTTTTAACCCATTGGGCCCTGAAGACCATTTCTCCAAAGCTCAGGGAATGGATATAGATGAAGACACAGATCCTGCTGAACCACCTTATGGGACACCTACTCATCCCATTGAGATTTCTGATGGGTCATCCTACCATGGATCACCTTACCATGGTCCTGACAGCTACCAAGCAAGGTTCAACCAGTATGAATGGTATTTTACACCCTCTCACCATTCCTCGCCTCACGAGCAGCAGCAGCAGGACCCCTCCGAGGATTCACGTTTCGTGGCAGTCACGCCACCGCCACCACCGCCGCTAGTACAGCTAGCGCCTCCAGAACCACCGAGGCATAGAAGAACAGGCACACGGATGTCCGTGCGAGAAAGGGATTTTCACTTTAGCACCCCTCAACACTCCAGTGGCAGTCACTATCCGCCACTGCATGAAGACCCACAAATGGGCGGGCCTTCAAATCCAGTTTCAGAGGTGAACTCTGCACCAGTTGCGCCACCACCGCCGCCGCCATTGGGTTTTGGTAACCCAATTCCTACATACGCCGGTTCAACGGCATATAATCCATTTGGGTTGCCGACTCACACTAACTATAATTATGCTGAAGCCGACCCATATCTTGTAGCAGCAAACTACAACGCCCTTCAACCTGAAGGACCATATGGAACCCCCTGGGGAGTGGGATACCCCGCTCATGGGTATCGAACATCTGCTCAACCTCCGTTTCAGCACCAGTCACAGCCACCACGGTTTTCCCCACCAGAGCAGGAGGAAATCCTCCAAAGACTAAACAGGGTGGAACGATAATTTCAAGAAGAACGTAAGAACAATCGGGGATTTCTCAAGGGCCTAGCAAGTTTGTTAAAAGGAAAGAAGAAAAGAGATCATTGAATCCCTATATGTATTGTTGTATTTCCTTATTTCAATCAAGTCTCTGCGTGGACATTTGTATAGTCCTTGCGTGGACTTGTCTTTCAAGTCCCGGCGTGGACATTTATCTATGTACTTGGTCCCTGCGTGGACTTGTCTTTTAGTCCCTGCGTGGACATCTAGCTTAGTAATCAGTCCCTGCGAGGACTTGTATTTTCAGTATTAGCCCCTGCGTGGGCAAGTTATTTCTGTCAAAAGTCCCGTTTAGGGCAATGTGTACTCCTTTTTATGTATAATGGAATGTTAACTTTTAAAAATTTCATTTTATCATAGTATGCATAAATATATTATACATGAAATAAATAAATCAAAAACCATTCCTCTTAAAAATAATCTGCCCATTAAATATTGAATGAGAATCTTAAAAGTGTAACCTACCCTGCATGTCATTATAAGACTTGGCCAAAATGGTAAGACCTGTTTAAAAAGATTCAAATCCCTGTTAACATCTGAAAACATGTTAACGCTCCTGGCAGATGTGATTCGTTAAAATCACACACGTCATTCTTATAATAGGATTCTTCAAAAGATTTCTAACCTAACTTAATGATCTATAAATCATGGGTTTAAATCATCAATTACGATGATCACATATTAAACATCCATTAGTGATGTAGTGCCTACGGGCCATGCTCATTGTCATATAAGACAAAAGACAGTAGTAGTCTATGACTCCCTGTCAGAGAAAAGGTAATGAACTATGTTCAAACCTTAATGCCTTGATTCTCTAAAATCATGGCTTATAATTTAGGATGTCCCTGTGACTAGGCCTTTTGTGCCACTAATAAAACTGTTATTGTTTTATAATTATGATAAATTATAATAAAAATCCTAAATAAATATGATTAACAAATTAACCAAATATGGCCTGTGTTACCATGGTTAATGAATTGCCATAAAAGACAATTCCATAATAAACTCCCAAATAAATTATTGTCAATATCTTATATAACAGTGCAAACTACATGGCTGACTCGGACGAAATCAACAGTCGGCCAAGGGAGAATCATGACGCCCCCAGGATCAATGTAACGGGTGCAGAGCTCCAAGCATTAATTGATAATGTTGTTACAAAAGCCTTGGATTGGCAGTATAGTGACTCGAGCGGTACTGGAAGCAGAACCTAATTAGTACCCCATTCCAAGCCTAAGACTCATTCAGAGGCTCACAGTAAGCCACCCTCCAAGAAAGAAGAGCCAAAGAAGGACGATGACGACCGTCACTCTTCAAATCAGCAAAGTGTCCCATCAAAGAAGATCGAGCTTAAGCAGGAACCGCGTGGTAAGTCCTGCACATATAAGTATTTTGTCTCATGCAAACCGAGAGACTTTACTGGGGAAAAAGGAGCTGTCGACTACATGACATGGTTGGATGAGATGGACACTGTGGTTGATATCAGCCGGTGCGCTGATAAGGATGTGGTAAAGTTCGTATCTCAGTCATTCAAGGGTGAGGCATTAGCTTGGTGGAGGTCACTAATCCATGCTACCGGAAAAATCCCATTGTACAATTTGTCATGGGGTCAGTTTGTGACATTGATTAAGGAAAACTACTGCCCTCAGCATAAGGTTGAAAAGATTGAATCTGATATCTTATCCTTGGTTATGAAGAACCTGGACTATCAAGCCTACCTTACCAGCTTCAATACAATGTCAAGGTTGGTTCCTTATTTTGTGACACCGGAACCCAAGAGGATAGCTCGATTCATCGGGGGTTTAGCCCCAGAGGTTAAGGCCAGTGTAAAAGCCTCTAGACCAGCTACTTTCCGATCTGCAGCTGATATAGCATTATCTCTTACTCTAGACGCGGTCAGGCAGAGATCGCTGAGAAACACTGATGCTGAGAAAAGAAAGCTTGAGGATGATAACTCACGACGATTGGATAAGAAACATAGGGGAAACAATGACCACAAGAAGGGTTCTGGATCTAAGAAAGATGGTCATCAGTCGGGTGATAAACCCAAATGTAAAATCTGCAAGAAACCTCACTTCGGGAAGCGCAGATATGAATCGAAATCCCAGTCACAGCCAAGGGCATGTGGGATTTGCAAGTCTTCTGAGCACAAGACCTTAGACTGTAAGAAAATCAAGGATGCTACGTGCTATAGCTGCAATGAAAAAGGGCATATCAAGTCCAACTACCCAAAATTTGCAAAGAAGACTGAGGATGGGAAAAAGACCAATGCAAGGGTCTTCAGAATGGATGCTAAGGAGGCAGTGCAGGACGACAATGTGAGAACAGGTACCTTTCTTATAAATGATATCTATGCAAGAGTGCTATTCAATTCAGGAGCTGATAAGTCATTCGTAGATAATAAGTTTTGTAAATTGCTGAATTTACCTGTTAAAACCTTAAGTGTGAATTATGAGGTGGAATTAGCTGATGGAACCGTAGAAACAGCATCAACCGTGTTAGATGGATGTTCCATATCCATTAGGAACCACTCTTTTCCATTGTCCTTACTTCCTTTGAAATTAGTCGGTTTCGATATAGTAATAGGCATGGATTGGTTGTCTCGCAACCAAGCCCAGATCGTTTGTGCTAAGAAGCAAGTAGTTGTCAGAACTCCTCGTGGCGAGCCCCTGACAATTCAAGGAGATACTAAGTACAGAATGCCTGAGCAAGTGTCCAAGCTCAAGGCATCAAGGTGTTTGAAGAAGGGTTGTGTTATCTACATGGCACAAGTAACTGTTGATGAACCAAAACCTAAGATTGAAGACATACCCATCATCTCTGAATATCCAGATGTATTCCCTGAAGAACTACCTGGTTTACCCCCAGATAAACAAGTGGAGTTCAAGATCGATATCATTCCTGGTGCAGCACCTGTTGCAAGAGCACCTTACAGATTGGCACCAACGGAGATGAAAGAGTTGAGAACTCAACTGGATGATCTGCTAGCCAAAGGATTTATTAGACCTAACTCATCTCCTTGGGGAGCACCAATCCTTTTTGTGAAGAAGAAAGATGGCTCGATGCGTCTGTGCATCGATTATCGAGAACTTAACAAAGTTACTGTTAAGAATCGGTATCCATTGCCCAGGATCGACGACTTGTTCGATCAGCTTCAAGGAGCAAGTTACTTTTCCAAGATCGACTTAAGGTCAAGATATCATCAACTGAAGGTTAAGGATGAAGATGTACATAAGACTGCATTTAGGACTCGTTATGGTCACTACGAGTTCTTAGTGATGCCTTTTGGACTCACTAATGCACCAGCTGCATTCATGGATCTCATGAACCGCATCTGCAAGCCCTACATGGATAAATTTGTCATCGTCTTGATCGATGATATTCTTATTTACTCGAAGAATCAAGCTGACCATGAGAAGCACCTACATTGCATTCTAAAACTGCTTCATCGAGAAAAGCTCTACGCCAAATTCTCTAAGTGTGAATTTTGGCTTCATGAAGTCCAATTTCTTGGACATGTGGTTAGTGAATGCGGAATCCAGGTAGATCCCGCTAAGGTCGAAGCTGTCATGAACTGGCAAGAACCGAAGATGCCCACAGAGATACGCAGTTTCTTGGGATTGGCAGGATATTACAGGCGTTTTATTGAAAAATTTTCAAGGATTGTTGCACCCCTAACTTCTTTAACTAGGAAGAATATTAAGTTCAACTGGGAACCGAAGCAACAAGAATCCTTTGATATCCTTAAGCAGAAGCTAAGCAATGCACCTGTGTTGACATTGCCTGATGGAATAGACGAGTTTGTGGTCTACTGTGACGCATCACACACCGGTATGGGATGTGTGCTTATGCAGAAAGGCAAGGTTATCGCCTATGCTTCTCGATAGTTAAAGGTGCACGAGAAGAACTACACCACCCATGACTTGGAGTTCGGTGCCGTTGTATTTGCACTAAAACTGTGGAGGCATTATTTGTATGGGACTAAGTGTGTGATCTATTCTGATCACAAGAGCCTTCAACATATGTTCAATCAGAAGGACTTGAACATGAGGCAGCGACGTTGGATGGAAACTTTGAATGATTATGATTGTGAGATAAGATACCATCCTGGCAAGACGAATGTAGTCGCCGATGCCTTGAATAGAAAGGAAAGAGCGAAGCCTATAAGAATCAATGCCAAGAGCATCGAGATAAAGAATGGTTTAAATGAAAGATTGTTAGCTGCGCAGAAGGAAGCTGTGCTAGAAGCTAACTATCCTGATGAAAAGTTAGGAGCAACTGAAGAACAGTTATCCTATGGCAAGGACATAATTATGAGGTTAAATGGACGAATATGGGTTCCAGTTTATGGAGGACTTCGAGATGTTATCCTCCAGGAAGCCCACAGTTCTAAATACTCCGTTCATCCTGGAGCTGACAAGATGTACCAGGATCTGAAAGCAAATTTCTGGTGGATAGGCTTGAAGAAGTCTATAGCTGCCTATGTAGCTAAATGTTTAACGTGTGCGCAAGTCAAAGCCGAACATCAGAAACCGTCAGGCTTGCTACAACAGCCTGAACTTCCCACGTGGAAGTGGGAAATGGTGACAATGGACTTCATCACCAAGTTGCCAAAGACAAGGAAAGGAAATGATACTATATGGGTGATAGTGGATAGACTGACCAAGTCAGCACATTTCCTACCCATTAAGGAGACCTATAGCTCTGACATGTTAGCCCAATTGTACGTAGATAAGATTGTATCTCTGCATGGCGTGCCAGTGTCTATTATCTCTGACAGGGATACTAGATACACATCACATTTTTGGAAAAGTTTCCAACAATTATTGGGCAGGCGCTTAAATTTTAGTACGGCTTACCATCCACAGACGGACGGGCAGAGTGAGCGTACAATCCAAACTTTGGAAGACATGCTTCGTGCATGTGTGATTGACTTAGGTGGTAGTTGGGATAACCACCTGCCATTAATCGAGTTCTCGTATAACAATAGATATCATACCAGCATTAAGGTTGCGGCCCTTTTGAGGTATTGTATGGTAGGAAGTGCAGAACGCCCGTTTGTTGGGCGGAAGTTGGAGATGTCCAACTGACAGGACCTGAAATAGTCTTTGAAACGGCAGACAAGATTGTCCAGATTCGTGACCGCCTGAAAGCTGCCAGGGATAGGCAGAAAAGCTACGCAGATTTAAAGCGTAAACCTCTGAAATTTGAGGTTGGTGATAAAGTTCTACTTAAAGTATCACCCTGGAAAGGGGTAATGCGTTTTGGTAAGAAAGGTAAGTTAAGCCCAAGATACATAGGACCATTCGAGATCATCGAATGTGTCGGATCAGTTGCTTATAAGTTAAACTTACCTGAAGAGCTCAGTGGCATTCATAACGTATTCCACATCTACAATCTGAAGAAATGTCTAGCTGATGAGTTACTAGTCATACCACATACAGATGTGCGCATAGAAGAAAGCTTGAGATTTGTTGAAAAACCTGTTTTGATCGAGGATCGACAGGTTAAGAAACTTCGAAGGAAGCATGTACCGATCGTAAAGGTGAAATGGAATGCCCGTAGAGGTCCCGAGTATACGTGGGAGGTAGAGTCCTCAATGAAAGAAAAGTACCCTCATTTATTTTAGTAAATCTCGAGGTCGAGATTTCTTTTAAGGGGGTGAGGATGTAATACCTCAAAAATTCATGTCCAATAATGTATTGACACGTGTCATGAACTTTAAACGTGTAAAGGATTACGTTAGAAGGACTAAAGTTGACAAACAAGAAAAGTATGTGAATATAAGGGTTTAAAATATCAACAATGGATAAATATACTTTACAATAACCCTACATGATGTTTATACCTTTAAACGAATGAATCATGGATCGTACGAAGCTAATTGTGAAGGAAAGTGAGAGATTACAAACTACAGGGGTTAAATGCGTCAACATGTTTAAAGTATACCTCTGAGTGACCTTTTAGCAAACCCGAAGCTTTGTAACAATTAATTATGCTCACTAGAATGCATGATAAAAATTTCACCAAGTTTCGTTATCGTATGAGAAAGTTATGATAGAATTCGTATACGAGGGGTTAAAAGCGTCAACGTTGAAATTTATGACTTTTCGGGTGATCGAAAGTTAATCAAGGACTACACAAATATTGGTTATGCCTTGGAGCCCTTATAAATTAATTTGTAGGGCTTATAATGCAAAAAGAAAGGTTAAAACCACTTTTAGGAGGACCGGGGACCACAATTGCAATAATGGAAAACTGCTTGGCTGGTTCAGGAAGGCCACACGGGCCGCGGAAGCCCAGGCAGAGCCTTATGCGGGCCGCCTGGCACACCCAGATACAGAAAACGCTGATAGGTGTCTGTTCAGCCATGTTAACCGACTTTAAACCTTGTTTTGACATACCATGTGCAGCCCCATCTGGTTTTTAGAGTATTGGGACACTTGGGATGCATCAATGATCACTTGTAGACTTGCATGGCATGATCTAGAGGGATTAAACCCACTATAAAAGGGTCCATGTTTGCAACATTTTTGATCATTCATTCCAACTTCACTTTTGAAGACTTCTGGAGCACAAGTGCAATTCCCAAGCATCCCAAGTCATAATTATGACCTTGGTAAGCTTCCTTAACCTTCCTTAATCGTGTTTTACTTAGTTAATAAAGTCAAACCGTCGTAATTAAGGTTTGACTTAATGATTAATCACTAATGGTCCAGTGATTAGTCAAACTAAAGGTAGTTATAAGTTGGTAATTATGTGGGCAATAAACCCTTGACAGGGCACCCTCTGATTCCCGCTCTAACTAGATCATTTGTCGGGTCAAATTTTGTTATAAAAAGTCAACAGAAACTTAATTTTCGAATTAACACATAATTAGCAATGTAGAAGACGTGCAACCTATTTTATCACTCATATAAGTTGGTAATTAGTATAAGAACTGGTCTAAGCTTGTTCGATCCGACAATTTTCTGTTTAGGCTTGGTTCGGAACCGAAAGTCGCAAAACTTTGACTTTTTCTTTGACTTCAGTTCTGACCCGATTTAGATGGGTTTAGAAGTGCCTTGGAGCTTCCTTAGGACCAGGTTACATGATGGTATAACCCTCTGTGATTGGCTCGTTGATTGTCCGATTCATTTACACATATCCGTTAAATGCCTAATGTTGACCAATATGCCCATTTGACCTTAAAACGATAATTTTGGAAATGTACGAGGACAATAGTCTTTGTCACTGATTTTTAAAGATGTCCCTAAAATTTCACATCAGTTGGAGGTCTATATTAGGAGTTATGCTCAATAGCGTAATTAGAAAGCTTGTTATTAATTAAACAGCGTAATTAGCATAAAGCCTATCTAAACTCAATTTTTGACACCAAACCTTTTACCCACTGATGTAATATAATATTTTGGGATTTTTGAAGATTTTTAATTATTTTTAAACTGATCATAACCTAAGGTTATTGCCTTGATTCGGTAAATATCGATTATACCCTTTTTGCTTATAAAATGGGTTTTACATGACATTTAGGCACCAAACCTTTGGCCAATGATTTTATATGATAAATGAAGTATGTTGAACTTTATAAACTGATCAGAAAACCCAGGTTTCCAGTTATGACCCGGAAATCGCTTAAAACGGCTTTTTACGCGTATTTAACACATAGTATGGGTTTAAAACCATTTTGTCATATAAGACTTATCACCAACTGATATAACCTATCAAATTAAGTTGTTCTACTGATTATTTCAGACCCGAGTCTCAGAATTATAATTAATCTCTTTTATAATCTTTAAAATGACCAAAATACCCCTACGTGGCTTAACTTGAGATTAAACTCGTTTTGGGCATAATGGAAGATATCCTACTGATATGACAATATATTTAAAGCATATTAACTTAGGAAACCTGTTCATGACTCGTTCGGTTACCCGTTATGCGTTATTCGCGTTCGGTTCGGTTTATGTAACTAGTTTGCATAAATTAGCCGAAACGGGTCAAACCTTATCATTTTAATCTCAAAATCCAGAATGTGTTTAGTTTACCCATATTATATAAGTCTTCAAACTTATCGGGTCTAAATCACATTCTATTCCGGTCTTCGCTTAATCATGCGTTCGAACCGTATCTTCCTTTAAAACTAACCGGTCTAAGTTTAGACTTAATTAAACACCCGTTAGGATTCTAATAGGTTATTATAAACCTTCGTTCCAGAATAGGAGACCCGATAAAAGCTACATGCACTTGCTTGTTGTGATTATTACTTACAAAGGTAAATACTTTTAACTTATTTTCCCTATACGGGCTTGGGGTACGGTATATAAAATACCGCTTGGTCGGGCATTGAATTTTTAATTGTATGAAAATTAATTTATTGAAATGTCCCGTTTAAATTGTTTTGTTTGCTTAAAGCCTTTGGGGGGTTAATGACCATGTCCTGGATATCCTTGGCATCATTTTAAGAAATGGCCACGACCTAAGCACGGGGTGTAGGCGTACACCCGACAGTGCATATATAAATAATGAGGTATAACCGTCGGTTACAGGAATAACCCGCCGCGGGAGTATATCATGTGGTGTATCTATTAATCTTTAACCCGACGTCAATCCGGGCTACTGAACGTATAACGAACATGTAATTCTTTTACAAGTTTATATATAAATAATTATCCCAAGTTATAAAATGTTGTGCCACGTGCATTCAAATCAATTTTATTAAACATTTTCAAAATGAGTCAGTTAATTGTATTTACCAGTGTAAACTGACGTATTTTCCCAAAAAGGTTAAGTGCAGGTACTACTCAAAATAGGCTGGCTTTCTCCTTAGCATCAATAAGAGTCTCGCAAGCTTGGATACATTTAAATCTGTTGAACTACATTTCCTTTTAATTTTGATCCACCTGTGGATCCTTTATAATCTGCCGTGATACTTTGATATTACTAATTATTCAGTTTATAATGTGATTCATACCTTTTGCTTCCACTGTGCATTTATATATATTGTGTTGTTTGACTATGATGATATCAACTACGTCACGATACCCCCCACCGGGCCCACCGGTAATACGTGGAAATATCGGGGTGTGACATTATGTGATGGTATTCTTGTATTCAATCTTTTTGGCGATAATCATTTGTGAATTTTCCATGAGTTATGATGAGTTTTTATACTTCAGATGTATTAAAGGCGATTTTGGATGTTGGTTGTGTTCGATGGAGCTTTTAGGTTGTAATCGGATGAGTTAAATCAACTGTAGTAGCGGGTCATGTCGAATCAATAGTGGTCACTAGCAGTCAAAGCTGGTCAAGTCAACTGAGTCAGAATCAGTCTAACCGTGCACGAGAGAGGTATAAACGTAAACTCAAACTAATTGAATATGTTTATTAACTAATATTAATAATTTTAGAATGTAAAAAATTGTTTTTACATGCGTTGTCAAATGTAAAAAAAATATTTTCTATTTTACGGCCATAATCGTCGTCCCGAGCTCCTCTAAATATCACACCTTAATCTATTTTTTACACACGTATTTAAAAAAAATTACATTTACGTGTGTTGTTTTAGAGAAGCTTGGGCAGGCGTAAAAAAAATTTACAACCGTCTGTAAATAAAACATTTACGTGTGATTTTATAGAGAGATACATGCGTAAATGAGAAACTTACACATGTGTAAATTTTCAATATTTATGAATACATGTAAATTTAAACGTGTAACTTCTAACATTGTATTCGAATAATAATGATAAGTGTAAAAAATTAAATTTAAATTTCTTTTTACCAAGTTCTCATGGTTTTCCATTAGCTCTCACGATTCTCGCGATATTTAGCGTTCTCATTTAAACCCTCCCATATATATATATATAAGGTTATTGTAAAAAGGGAGTGTTTTGTGAGAAGTGTAAGAATGAATCTACACCATTTCATCTATAATCTAATGGTTGAGATTAGAATGACTTATTTTTAATAGGGTCTACCATTAAAATAATTAATTTTCTATATTAAGAGTATAAAGGTAAATTTAATATTTTTAAATTCAAAAACTCACATGCAATGCACATGCAAGTTCCCACGTCTTTTTTAAACGTCAATAACATTTTATACGTAACTTTAAAAAAAAATACACCATAATAACGAGTTTTTTTTATCTTTAATATGAGTACCATATTGCTGTACTTATATAGAGAAAAAAATTTACGTTTCGATCGTAAGTTTTACTCCATGGTGTTTTGTCTATGTTGTTTTAATTGTATATGTTGTTTTAATTGTATAGTGATTCAAGGCGTTGTGTTTTACAGTAAAACACCATGAACGTATATAAGACACCATAACATTGCAAATATCATTTACATTCAATCTTGTTTTCTATGATGTTTTATTTTACAAGACACCATAATCTGTTTTGAATTCCTAAAATAAAACACCATAGAAAACAAAATTAAAAGATTGAATGTAAATGGTATTTGCAATGTTATGGTGTCTTATATACGTTCATGGTGTTTTACTATAAAACACAACACCTTGAATCACTGTACATTTAAAACAAAATAGAGAAAACACCATGGAATAAAACATTCGATTGAGACGTATTTTTTTTTCTCTATATAAGTATAACAATATGGTGCTTACATTAAAGGTAAAAAACACTCGTTATTATGGTTAAAAAAATTTTAAAAACAGGTTACGTATAAAAAGTTATTGATGTTTAAAAAAGAACGAGGGGAACTTGCATGTGCAATGCATGTGGGTTTTTGAATTTTATCTTTAATTAGGTTTATTTATTAAATTACTTAATTGTCCTTATCCTAATAAATTAAATAATGACATGTGTCCTCATCATGTTCTTTCTTATTATTCTCGCAAATTTCATCTTTATTATAAGATCCTAAACCTATATATATATATATATATATATATATATATATATATATATATATATATATAATTAGGATCGTGTAGGAAGCACTAGGTTGTTTAGGAAAGTAGAGAAGCATTCTGGACCACACATTTTCTCTAAGCAAAAAATGCAAAAAAAAAAAGTACAATTTTTTTTTTGAAAAACAAAGCGTTTTCTATTAGGTTTTTCTGGAATACATACACATGTGTATATTGTCAATCTTTTAACTATACATATGTATATATGTGTTTAAAATTGAAACATAAGTATTATACATTTATGTTTGACGGGAAGGATTTAGTTTTAGCTTTAGGGTTTAGTATTAGTATTAAGGGTTTTAGAATAAGGTTAACCCTTAGGGTTTAGGGTTTAGATTTATGTAATACTATATCTTGTTTATACCGAATATCTTACATATTCAGATGATTAGGTCCCATATATATATATATATATATATATATATATATATATATATATTGTGTTAAGAAACAATTAACTTACAAGTCTTGGTTAAATGACAACCAAGACGAACCGACATAACGGGTCATTACCCAAATAAATTACTGTCTAAAACAATAAGGTTTTATACACGAAGATTTTGTCTCGTATGATCATGCTTCAAATTTCCCATGATTGACTCCAAGGAGATAGCAGTTTAATAGTGTTCGGTTCTTCACGTGCTTAGGTGTCCGCCTGGTTCGCGCCTTTGCGAATGCCTAACATCCAATTCGGTCCAGACCCAATTTTATTCTTTAAATGTTTATTTCTCAACAATCCAATTCACATCCAATTCGGTCCAGGTCCAATTTTATTCTTTAGAGGTTTATTCCTCTATAGTCTAACTCACATCCAATTCAGTCCAACTTCAAGTTTACCATTTTTAGGACTTCTTCCCACATTTATAAGTTCAAAACCGTGGACCAAACCCGGATCCTTTAGCTTTTCAAAACATTCTTTTGGTTTGAAGTTTATTACCCAACTGACCCGCTAGGATACTTTAAGCCTTTTTGGTTTAAGTCTCCCATATATAATTACCAGAAGGATAAACTTTATCAAAGGACCCATTATTAAATCCATCTTGGAGGTAGTATGCCCAAACCATCATCCGGGGGCTTTTTAGTCAATTTAACCTATTTGCAAACCAGAAAACTTTTATAAGTTTAAATGGAAACTAGCGGGCACGTTTTGCTCGTTATTCCGTCAAAATTAATTAGGTCCCTAATGACATAAAGATTTCCAATGACCTATTATTTTAAAACTCATTTAAGCACAATTTCGCATCATAGACCTATTCTTGGCTCTAATGGCCAATTTACTTTAATACTAGTTATACATCACTCGAAGAGGTCTATTATCTGACCCAACCATCTTTAGTGGGACGGTAAGCCATACTGAGAGTATGACCCATTACACATACTTAGCGGGGTTAAAGTAATGACCTGTTATCAATACTTTGCAATTCTTTTTGCTAATTCATGGTAGTGCAAGCCCGTACATTATGGTTACCTGTAAGTATGAAACTTAACAAGACAAAGCATTAAATACTGAGTTCAAATGGTGATACCATCACCATTTGACCCATATAACCCGTTTTCCTTTTTAACCATTCCTGGTTTGACCTTTAGGCAATCTGAAACAAACCCATATATTGTTTATCTCCAAGAAGGGTGATTCAACACAATTTTTACCAGTTTGACCCGATATGGTTTACATCACAGGGTCTATCTTATATAATTCTTTGTTTAATCATCGACATGTGTTCTAATTACTATTTTTACCCCTTTTAACCCGTTATGGTTTACACCATAAGGTCCTATATAATTCTTTGTTTAATCACCGACATATGATCTAATTTACCAATTTACCTCTTTTAATCTGTAATGGTTCACACCATAGGGTCTTGCTTATATAATTATTTGTTTAATCATCGACATGTGATTAATTATTTCTTTACTTATTTGACCCATTATGGCTTATAGGCCATAGGGTCTCCTTTTCACAATTCTCGTTGGTATCCAACATTAGTTCGCCATAATTTTATCCATGTTGACCTGTTTCACGGTTTACACCATGGGGTCTCATCTTAATATTTTTATTCAGCTAACCGCATTCGCTCTTTGATAACCTTGTTATTAACCAAATACTTCCCATCACTTATGTAGTGATTCTATTCTAGGAGGTGTAAGCTTTACTTATCTTGCGTTCGTTCATGTTTTCTCGCGTCTTTGACCTGCTTGACCTATTCCTTCCAAGTTTCCACCTAGCTTGTCAAGAATCAAACTATCACATACTACCCAGAAGATGATTAGATTAGTCATCCAATACCATGACCATCACCCTTATGGATACTTATATCTCTTTATCTTTCGATTCATTTTTTGGTCAGTTTGACTTTTTAAAAGTCAAACTGCCAAATGACATATATAAATGCGCTAACAGTTTGATAAAACTCACATAAAAATTTTATTAAACACTTGGTGGGCATTATTTTTAGGCTATCATATTAGCTAAATTTTTCAACCAAAATCACCATATTTCTTTCAATTCAACAAGTTTATACGCTTATTAACATCAAGTTTACATGAACTTTCAACTATCATACTTTAATTCCTTTTTTACCAATTAATCATAGGTTCATCTTTCATGTCAAAATCCCATTTCGAGACATGTATGAACACCTATTCGACTCTCTAAATCATTCAAGTAATTTACACATACAAGCAAGTATGATGACTATGAACATCAATACATCATTAATTTCATTTAATCATCAAGACCCAATTAACATAAAAATCCTATATGCAAGAACACTTATCATATCTTCCAAATTTACTCAAACACTTCACACATACATGTAAATATGATGATTATAAGAACTACTATAACATTAATTTACATTCATTAGTTAGGATTTCATACTAGCCTTTAAAACCAAGAACAAGCTAAATGAAATTCCACCCATCGGATTCCTACAACTCACCTTGGGTTTAGATGATGCTAGTTATACACAAATCTTCAAACACACAAAGATCTACCCCCAAACATCCCTTTGATTTTGCTGAATTTAGGAGGTGATTTGAGAGAGAAACCCCCCTGCCTATCTTTCTCTCTCTCTAATTTGGACACACACAGTATGGTGGTGTTTGTTTTTTCAGACCCAAAAGGTCTGCAGTCTACGGACCACATCTGCAGGCATCTGTAGGAGAAGAGGTGGACCAAAGGTCTGCAGTCTGCAAGGAGAAGAGGGTTTATTTTTTTCACTTCTAAAAAACCTATAAAACATCAAGGGTCCTAACTGTAATTTCGTATGCTTATCAATACGGTGAGACAAACACCGGAAGCAAACGTAAAACCACCACTCCCTCACATTCTCCTGCCGTCACCGTCTCCGGCTCGTTTGATTGCTTGCTTGTTGGAGAGGTAATATCTGAAAATTGAAACCATTGTCCGTAGCTTGTTAATTTTAGGGTTTATATAATACTAATTACAATTGTCTTTGCTCATCCTCCCCATTTGCGTCTATGCTCTAGGGTTAATAATTCTAGTCCAGTGAATATTCATACGTGTACTGGTTAAATTTATCTTTCTGGTTTCTACCTATTGATACTGTGATGATGATGTTTCCGACAAGAACCCGACGGCGGTGGTGGTGTCGGAGGTGGAGGTGGGCGGCGGAGAAGGTGGTGTCGGAGGTGGAGGTGGTGGCAGAGGAGGTGGTGTCGGCTGGAGGGAGAAGAAGGAGAAGAGGAGAAGAGGGAGAAGAGATTTGAAGAGGTTAGAAGACATGGGTTGATGTCTGCATCAAGAAGAGGTCTCGCAGACCTTTTTTAATGAAAGGTCTGCGAGAAAACAAACAAGCTGCAGGACCCAAAGGTCTGCGCGTGTCTGCGCGACGCAGACATAAGTGCTCAGAAGAGCTTTTGCCCAAAAAACAAACACCACCTATGTGTGATTTTAAATTTTTTTCAACTTTTATAAATTCAACTTTCCAAAGTGTCCAATTTCAGTCCTTGTAGTCTTATTAGTTGTTAAGTAAGTTAAAACCTACTTATTTCTACAAATATTAACTCTCATTAATTAGGTTAAACGTTTCTAGTTAAATTAAGAAACTATAGAAGCATTCTGGACCACATATTTTTCCTAAGCAAAAATGCATAATAATAATAATAATAATAATAATAATAATAATAATAATAATAATAACAATAATAATAATAATAATAATAAATAAAAAATTTAAAAGTGCATAACGAGTGATATAAGAGAATGTTATACGAAAATTGATTTGGGAAAATGAGTGAAATAAGAGAATGTTATATGAAAATTGATACATGGTTCATGAGTCGGGGCTCATGGCAGCGACAAGTAGTTGTAGTGGTTGTCATGGCTGTCATAGGTGGCTTTGGTGGCTTGTAGTGTTTTTTTTGGGAGCACGAATTAACAGGAGAAAAGAGCATGGATTAAGAGGAGAAAGCTGCATATTTTATTTGGCTCATTAAAAACCAATATAGCGACGATATGTCGTCACATAGGGTCAAGCTAAACGACATGTTTTATCTTTTCATTTTATTCGGAATAAATTAAAAATACAAAAAATTACATATTATAACCTATGTCGGTATGTTCTCGGTATATCGTTAATTTTTTTTTTAACTTTTCTTATATATTAGTTTAGTAAAAAAAAAGTTAAAAAAAATAATTAATTAATTAACCTAGGCATGTCATCGGGATAGGGTTTTTGAAAGGCGGGTTATTTTAAGTAATCACGTCCTAAGATATGGAGACGACATGAGTACAGGTTAAAGTACTCCGTCACTTAAAAAAAAAACCGTCGTTGTAGGTTGATCTATGTCGATGACCTTTGTCTTCGCTATAGGCCTCGTCGCCATTGGCTCAAATTATTATATCGGATATAGGAACCAGTGGTGAACTATTATGAATTTTTTATACAAAATGATTAGTGAATAGAGTAATATAGTTTCACAAATAGTGTGTTGCAATTATTGCATGAATTTAAATTAAATAGACGAAAATTTATAGCATTTTCATAAATAGTGTAAATCATAAAAAAAATATTATATTGACCGGTGATCAATCGTCGCGCACAAGTTGAAATTTGATCATAATGTGATTGAAGGTATTACGAAAAAAGTAGTACTGATCTCAATCCACTAAAAATGTTATATGCATTTTCCCTTGATTCTAACATCTTGTAGTATTCCCGTTTATTGAAACTAGCTCAGAAATAATGTGATTAGTAAACAAAACGATCCTCGTGAATGTTTTTAACTTCTACAAGTAGATGACAAAAGGATGAAAGCTTCTTATGCTCACAGGGAAAAGTATACCTTACTAACCTAGTTACAACTTACAAGCATAAGTCACGCTTTTCTTCTCTATTTATGGTGACATACCTCGCATCCTTCTTCGGCTCAGAAAATGACATACTTTCTATTGTCAGTTTTTTTGATGAAAACATTTTTCATGTTGTAAGGCCTATATTTTTCTATCTTATTGCCCATTTCTTATAAAAAAATACATAATTTCAATTCTCAATATTTTCAATTTCAGTTTCAAAAGACACGTGAAAATCTACCTAATAATTTATTATTTTAACTACATAACTAGCAAGATCTGCACACGCGATACGGTGAGAAGTCGGTCGGTATCGTTTCGGTTCGTTATGTAGGGAAATTCGGTTCGTAGTATTTTGTGTTCGTTACGGTATCGGTATGGTAACAACATTCGGCTTAAAGTCATGATATTCTAAAAGAATATGTTCTACATTGGAAACCATGAAAATTAATACCGTTACGGTTCTGGTTCTGATAGTAATTATACCGGTACCGATGTCGGCAATGGTTTGGTTCATCTCGATACTATTTTGAATAAAACTCTGTTTTCAACAAAGTTTATATAGGAGCGTTGAGAAAAAAAAAATACTAAACACAATCGCGTTTTCAGCTTTATAAAAAAGATAATGAACGCGGGTTATCAGAGGAAAATTAAATCAAATAAAAAATAAATGGTTATACTGCAAAGTATGTACTGATACTTGTTCCAATAATACCAATCTCGGTATCGATGTTTTTCTTTCGGTATTGGTTTCGTTCTTCACGGCATCGTTATGACATCAACACTTGATCTAGCTTACGATACCAAGAAAAACTATTTCGAGCATCACCATATTTTCAATAAAATTTATAAAATCAAACATAACTACATATTTTAGTTTTTTTTTTAATATAACGAACACAAGTCATTAGAGGAAAACCAAATTTGCAAAAAAAATAGACAGGTTAAAAACATATATTATATATAATATAGGTGTAAAAGAGTAATAATAAATATTAAAAATAGAGTTAAATGTCATTTTAGTCCCTGTGATTTGGACTATTTTGACAGTTTAATCTAAAGGTTTCATTTTTCGCTTGTGAGTCCAAAAAGATTTCAACGTTGCAATTTTGTTCACTGGTTAATTTCATCCATTTTTCTGTTAACGAGAACGACAATTTGACCATTTTATATGACCGAATTATCTTTCTAGTTAACAGAATTACATATAAAATGACCTAATTGCCCTTTTCGTTAATAAAAAAATGGATGAAGTTAAACAGTGGACTAAAATGGCAACTGTGAAATTTTTTTGGACCCACAGGAGAAAAATGAAACATTTTGACTAGACCGCCAAAATGGTCCAAACCACAGATACTAAAATGGCATTTTATTCTTAAAAATATATAATATAAATATCGTTTAAAAACATCAAGATATATAAAAAACAAAAAGAATAAAATTTTTAGAAAAAAACAAATATTATTAAAAATTTTTAAATTTACTATTCATAAAACCTGTAAATTAATATATAGCGGAATTGTCCTTCTAGTTAATAGAATTACCTATAAAATGACCGAATTGTCCTTATCGTTAACATAAAAAATGGATGAAGTTAACCCAGTAGACTAAAATGACAATGGTGAAACCTTTTTGAACCCACATGATAAAAAAGAAACCTTTGTACTAAACTGGTAAAATGGCCCAAACCACAGAGACTAAAATGACATTTAACTATTAAAAATATATAGTATAAATATCATTTAAAAACATCAAGATATATAAAAAACAAACAGAATAAAATTTTTAGTAGAAAAAAAAACAAATCTCATTAAAAAAATTTAAATTTACTATTCATAAAATTTTTAAATTAATATATATATAGTTGGATTCTCCTGCGCTATGCGGCGGGAATTCCGTGTATATTAGTTTTGTACATTACGTTATAGGTAGTCTTTATAGCAAGCAAAAGGGAAAACAAAAAAATAAAGTCGTGATATGCCCAAAACAAAAATCGAATACCAGTATCGGTACGGGTATGGGTTCCGATACCGACATTGGTACCAATGTTGTTTGGTCAGGATCGGTACAATATCGGCACTCGTATAGCTTATAATATAAAAATATACTCTATGTTTAATACAAATTTATACCGAAATGTCACGGTACTGGTATGCTACCAAAACATGTATAGCTTAATAACAAATTATATTTGACGCGTTCAATTTTGAATAAAATAAACAAGTTGCAATGGTGTATTCATAATTTTATAAAGTATTTTATTAAGGTAAAGAAAAAGGAAAACGGTGTTACTCTATATTAAACCGTGAGTTTGCTTTTATAACATTTACATTGTGCTTTAATCACTTATGTATTACTCTTTACATCTCGGTTTTTAAAATATATATTTTATTGAAACGAAGATAAATTAAGTATGTCATAACGACAAATTCAGACTTTTATAGAATATCATATCTCAGAGAAAAACAAAATACGAATAAAGTATTTAGTATTCATAATACTAAAATGACAAGGTTCACTAAAAAGTTTCTAATGTTTTCATACATCTTTAATTGATGAAAACTAGTGGGTTACAGTCGCGCTTCGCGGCGGGGCGAGCCGATTTTTGATCCGATATAGCAGTCGAAATAGAAAACTTACAAAATAAAATCGTGGTAAGTAAAAAAGTATGTCGACACGTGTTTTACATCGACCGGAAAACTCGATTACAAAATTACTTAGAAAGCTAAAGGGTTGTCAGTGTCAATGCTAAAAGTTGAGAAAATACAAAAAAAATGTCGAAATGTAAGTCAACTTAAGTTTATATCGACACGTAAGTAAAAATAAAGACGTAAAAGTCGATTAAAAAGTATTTAGAAAGTTAAGAGGTTGTAAAAGTAAATGCTGAAAATTAAAGGTTAAAAGTAAAAAAAAAAAAAAAGCAAAAAGAAAAAAAAAATCACCGACTAAAAAAATATTTAGAGAGTTAAAGGGTTGTCAGTGTGAATACTGAAAGTTGAGAAAACACAAAATTTTTTTTTGTCAAAACGTAAATCAACTTAAGTTTATATCGACACGTAAATAAAAATAAAGACGTAAAACTCGGTTAAAACGTATTTAGAAAGTTAAGGGGTCGTAAGAGTTAATACTGAGAGTTAAAGGTTAAAAGTAAAAAAAAAACAAAAAGTCAAAGTCAAAGATAAAGATAAAGATAAAAAAAATTACTATAGCACACTGTAGCACTATTCGTTGGATGTTTCAGATTAATACATATACATATATATAAATATGAATTTAGACCATCCTAATATTTTAATATGTGAATACTATTCATGAGGAATTTCCTTTAATATATATAATATAATATAATATATATATATATATATATATATATAAAATGAAATAAAATTGTAAATTAATATATGTAAAATGGCAATACATAACCTTTTCTCGCAAGTCTCAGATATTTGTAATTCTAAAATAAATGTAAATAATTTATATTCGTAAAATTTGTAAATTAATATAGAGGACAGTTAACGTATAATACGACTTAACGTACATCACGTACGACAGATAATTATGTACGTTCATTTGAAAATCACGCACGTTATAAACTAAAAAACCCAAATCACGCATGTTGGAAAACATTAATCACGCATGATGAAAACATTAATCACGTACGTTATACACATAATCAAGCACGTTGTCGTATGTAATGTACGTTAAGCCGTATTGTATTTTACACTATTCCTATATATATATAGGAATCCGCTAAAATGAGAACCACCTCGAGTTGTAAGAACCGCGAGAACCACACCATCTGAGGCTTTTTACACCACCATTTTTTTACAACTAGATGTTTATATTTTAAACACATTCGTAAAAAAAAAAATTAAAAAATGTCGTGTGGATAGTTTTTTACACCCAAAGTTTGACGAAAAAAAAAACAAAAAACACCAAACTTTGGGTGTAAAAAACTACCCACATGACATTTTTTTTTATTTTTTTTTACGAATGTGTTTAAAATATAAACATCTAGTTGTAAAAAAATGGTGGTGTAAAAAGCCCCGGATGATGTGGTTCTCGCGGTTCTAACAACTCGAGGTGGTTCTCATTCTAGCGGTCCCCTATATATATATATATATATATATATATAGGGAGAAGATCATGCGAGAACCACCTCTTATTGTGAGAACCGCGAGAACCAATGTGAACACAACAAAAAATGCCTAAAAATAGCTAAAAATCACACAATTTTTTTTTTATTTTTTTAGATATTTTTTGGTTTTTTGAGGGTTTAGTTTTTTAGCTTTGGGGGGGGGGGGGTTAGGTTTTTGGGGGGGGGGGGGGGGGGGGGTTAGGTTTTTGGGGGTGGGGGTTAGGTTTTTTTAGGTTTTTTTAGCTATTTTAGGTTGTATTCATATTGGTTCTCATGGTTCTCACAATAAATGGAGTTCTCGCATGAGCTCCTCCCTATATATATATATATAGGAATAAGTTAAAATGAGAACCACCTCGAGTTGTAAGAACCAGCGAGAACCACCCCCGCGGGGGGCCGTTGACCACGATTTTTTTTTACAACTAGATGTGTATATTTTAACACCCTACGCAAAGTTTGGGTTCAAACGGCGCGCCCGAGGGGGTAGTTTTTTACGCCCAAAGTTTGGTTAAAAAAAAAGAAAAATTAAAAGAAATTAAAAAAACTCAAACTTTGGGCGTAACAAACTACCCCCTCGGGCGCGCCGTTTAAACCCAAACTTTACGTAGGGTGTTAAAATATACACATCTAGTTGTAAAAAAAAAAATCGTGGTCAACGGCCCCTCGCGGGGGTGGTTCTCGCTGGTTCTTACAACTCGAGGTGGTTCTCATTTTAACCTTCCCCTATATATATATATATATATATATATATATATATAGTGGGGATCCTACGGAAAGTGTGTTTTTCCTAAAAAGTGTAAAAAGTCATAAAACACAATAATTTCATGCATAAAACACACCTAAAACTCACAAATAATAGAATGAATATTACTAAAACACCATATTCAAACTCTAATAGTCCATAAAAACTTCAAACACACCATCGTAGAACTATGAATATAAAACACACAGTGCTAAACAACATAAAACACAATAATATTTGTCATTTCACAATCAGAGCCTTAAAATCTAAAACACAACACAAAACCCACATACATGATGTTTTAGTAATCTTCATCATATTATTTGTGGGTTTTTGATGTGTTTTATGGTTGATATTATGGTGTTTTATGATTTTTTACACTTTTTAGGAAATTTGGACTTTCTGGTCAACTCCTATATATATATATATATATATGGGACCGCTAGAATGAGAACCACCTCGAGTTATGAGAACCGTGAGAACTACTTGATCCGGGGCGAGGTGGACCAAATTTTTTTTTTCAAAAACGTAGATGCATGTATTATAAACACATTCGTAAAAAAAATTAAAAAAAAAGCCGTGTGTGTAGTTTTTTACACCACAAATTTGTGGTTTACGAGTTCCGTAAATTTACGGAACTCGTAAACCACAAACTTGTGGTGTAAAAAACTACACACACGGCATTTTTTTAAAAAAAAAAATTTACGAGTGTGTTTATAATACATGCATCTACATTTTCGAAAAAAAAAATTTGGTCCACCTCGCCCCGTACGGTGTGGTTCTCGCGGTTCTCATAACTCGAGGTGGCTCTCATTCTAGCGGCCCCCTATATATATAGTCTTAGGATCCTGTAAAAAAGACATGTTTCGTGAGAAGTGTGAGAAGACATAAAAATTCTTATGTAGACATAATGTTTTGGACTTAGACATAATGTTTTGCGTTGTTTTGGCAAGAAAAACACTAAACATAACAATTTAAGACACAATGCAATGAATTCTAGGCTTAAAACGTAAAACACCATGTCAAGAACGATAAGTAGTGTGTTTTAAGTGTTAAATAGTGTCTTTTAAATTCACGTCCATAATATGTTGCATTGTGTTTTAAATTGTTATGTTTGGTGTTTTTCTTGCCAAAACAACAAAAAACATCATGCCTAAGTTCAAAACATGATGCCTACATGTTAATTTCTATACCTTCTCACACTTCTCACGAAAAGAGTCATTTTTACAGGAACCTCACCCTAATTTATATATATTAGGATGTAGCAAATTTACTATATACTAATTAGCATATTTACTATTCAATTTGCTAGAACAATGGGTGTGTCACTAACTTGCATAGACCAACAGGTTGATTTCACATGACATCCACCATATTTTTAATTTTATTTCTTCGGTGTCTCTTAATTCTTAACAAACTCTACGCATAACTTTGGTTGCATCTGAAATATTTTAGTTTTCTTCCTTTAAAGTATTAGTAAATTACAAAATAATTGTTACGGTTTAGTTTGAATTTTAATAATTCACTTTTTAAACATATTAATTTTAAAGTACAGACAATCTAATTTAAAGTACAGAAAATTTAATTTTTGAGATTTCTAACCGTGTATATATTTTCGAAAGTCATAAAAAGTAGATATCATCTTATTACTCTTCAAAGTCATACAAATATTAGGTTTTTACATTCCCTTCACAATACAAATCCAGTATAATAAAAAGAGACCGTTGATTAAAAACAATTACATTAATCATAAATGCTTTGATCGGAAGGAAACTGAGGATAAAAATAAGCTTATGTCATTTCAATTTTGGTTAGGCGGTAGAGGCTCTTGTCGTTTGAAGAAAAGATCAGGGTTCAAAAAATGTCGTAGGACATCATTAATATTTATTGGTGTAGTTTAGAAGTAGTAAAATGTAACCTTTGTCGTTCCGAAAAAAAAAAACTTGTGGTAAGTCGAAAAGAAGGAAATTCAATACAGGTAATAGTTTTAATCTTAGTTGCATTTGTCTCATTAATTAAGCTATCTCCAGTCAGGTAAAATTGATACAAAGTTACTTAAAATTATGCTTCGATCAATACATCAACTTTGAAGAATAATCAGTCTATAATGATTCATCACTTTTACTCAACAAACATGTGTAGTACATTTTTTTCTCTCACGAAAATCATATGTTACTATATTATATATATTAGTTATTTACTTTTTTGTATAAAATATATTAGTAATTCTTTTGTTTTTTTGTGTTTTGTGTAGGCTATATATAACATGGATCTATCAATCCAAAGAACCTATAATTCTTGCTGAAAATTGAAGTATTTTTCTCCTCCTTCTCCTTAATTGATGAAGTTCACAAGAACCCATCAACATCTTCTTCTTCTATCTTAATTGCAATCTCATACATGAAACCATTCAATTCATATCTTTGCCTCTTCCTTAGGAAACTCAATTCTCTCTCTCCACCCTTCTCTCTCTCTCTCATCAATTCCTATTAGGGTTTCTTACCTCTCAATTTAATCCATTAATCTCATCATGTCTCTAGACCACACCACACCTCTAAAACTACCCACCAATGATGACTCCTCTGCCGGTGGCGGTGACGGCGGCCAGGGCCGGAAACCATCTGCTTTGAAGCCTCCGGAACAAACCCTTAATTGCCCTAGATGTGATTCACCCAACACAAAATTCTGCTACTACAATAACTACAGCCTCACCCAGCCTAGACACTTTTGCAAAACATGTAGAAGGTACTGGACCAAAGGTGGCGCCCTTCGCAACGTCCCAATAGGCGGTGGGTGCCGAAAGAAGAAGCCGAGATCGAGTTCTTCAAGGTTCATCAATGGTGATTCTTCCTCCAAAGACACATCTTTGGACACTGGAGGGCTGAGTTTATTCACTGGTCTTTCCCCACCAGCCATGGACTTTCAACTTGGTGGAATAAACCAATACCCATCTTCATCAATCAATCCACCAACTTTCATGAATCTTGATTCATTAAGGTTCAGTATCCCTATCTTCAAACAAGATCCTCATCATCAACTGCATGGAGGGTTAGCAAGTTTTCCAGAAACTGGACGTGTTAATAATAATAATAATAATCTTGCTTCTTCTATTGAGTCCTTAAGTTCTATCAACCAAGATTTACATTGGAGGTTGCAGCAGCAGCGACTAGCGGTCTTGTTAGGTGGCCGCGGTGGTGGTGATGGTGGCAGTGGCGGTGGTGGTGGAGGGGAAATTGAGCATCAAAACCAAAATACTATTATTGAATCTCAAGCTCAGAAACTGCAGCCAATATTTTTTCAGAATTTGGAGATTCCAAAACCATCACAGACTTCCATGAGCGGTGATTTAAGAAAAGAGAGTGTTGGTTTGGAGACTGAGTGGTTTATTGACGGTGGTTTTGAGCCGGTGAATGTGGATCGTGCGGCGGAGATAGGTCCAACAGATGGAAACGCCACCGGAAACTATGAAAATGGAAACATTAACAATTGGAATGATGGAATTCAAAGTTGGAATCAGTTCAATCAGTACAGTGTACTTCCATAGCTTCTGCTGAAGAATGAAACGGATGGATGATCAGAAATTTATCAGAATTGAAACAAAGTTGTCTATGTTTTTTTTTATTTTGTTTGGTTTTTTATATTTTTTTTTTGTTTTTATATGTTGTGAAATGTGATCGAACAAAAAGCATGACCAAGATAATAGTTCTTGTTTTTGTTGCGATCTAGTGTATTTTTCCTTTCTATGTTCTTTTAGCTTTAAGCATATAAAATATGTATGTTGCATATGTAATTTGTTATGATTACGATTTTAACTACCCATCCAATTGATGTAAAAAAACGCATTATCTTCAATTCCAAATCATCAATTAGTTATGGCCATATTATGTGTTAGAAGGACAGGTTAGTACTTCATTAATTCCGACCGGGGCGAAAACGTATATACCCAAAAATTTCTACAGAACCAAGGGTCGAAAACGTATACACCCGGAAATTTCTATACAAAAACCACATATATTACACTACTGAGCGAAAAGTTCGGAGGGTCGGGCCCACGGCCCCTTAATAGCTGTGCCCCTGCTACCGAAATATTATTGAAAATTTTATAAATAATATTATATTATTGATTAATATAATAATTATTTAGTGATTAAAGTCGAAATGAATGAGAAATCTCTTAAGCTTTATTTGTGTTGGAACTTTAATGTGCGGGAAGCGTGTTTGTCCTAATTTGGTGGAGAGATAAATCTTTTGTTGATATATAATTAGAATTCTCTACATAAATGTATTCCTATGTGACAAGTCACACCCAGTGGCAGCCAAAAGAGTGCGAAACACCCGACACGTGCCCGCGCCCGGGACGAGGCCGATCGGCATAATGTGGCGTTTTGATGGCATTGTTCTTTATACAGAGAATAGAGAAACTCGTATGGTTCATACAGCACACACCACATCCAACAAATTCACAGATTTTTACTTCTCTTCGCACTCTTGTTTCAGGTAAGCTTTCAGGCATAAGGCGAATCCCGGCAGTACAATCTACTTTGGCTATTGTACACTTGGAAACAAATGGGTTAACATGGGTGGCCTGAAAGCTGTTTTAAGGGAATGGTGTTGATCACGTGCCTCACTCACTTTTGAGTTTTCGATTTCTCTATTTCCTTGTAACCTATTTCAGTCTTCGTTATGATTCTGTATTTTATTTTGTCTATGTATTGTTCTTGTTTGTTTCTGTATTGTAATCCGATAATGGTATAATAAAAAGTGTTATTTTATTTTATTTCTTGAGCGGCCGTCCTACATAGATTACCATCAGCATCTCTATTGATGGATTACCGAAGACCAATTTATTGAAGGATTATTGGCATTCTCTTTGAAGATTAGCAACAGATTTTCCATCAAATTCATCTGTAATTTCGATTTTTAAATAAAAATCATGTTATTGTGTGGCTAGGCTAGCTCACTAGGCGGAGACATTTACATCTTAAAGGAAAGGTCGAAGGTTTAAACCTACGCAAATGAAATATTTTACTATAATAGGTATAAAATAGAGTAGGACTACCATTTGCCTTCAAAAAAATATTGAAATATTTAAAGTTCCTTAGTTCAGATAATACCTCTGAGTCAGAGCATTTTCATGATAATTTTGATCAAAGTTAATACTCACTTGATGTTCCAAAGATTTATTAAGAAATATTGATAAAAATGGGTTATGAAATATAACTCGACTACATATCATATCACAAAGAAATTATGTTATAGAATTAGAGGTTATATCTCAAAGTAGTATTGGCACTCGAACTTTCAACCCTATATTTCATTTGACACCTTAAAACAAAAGAATTCTATTAAATTCAAGAGTTAAACGCCATTTTAGTCACTATGGTTTTGGCCATTTTGCCACTATGGTCTAAAGGTTTCATTTTTAACATCTGGATCCAAAAAGATTTCATCGTTACCATTTTGGTCCAACTAACTTAACCCATCCAATGAACTCTGTTAAGTCAAGGGCATTTATGTCTTTATAGTTATTATTTATGTTTTATTAATAAAATGAATAAAAAAACAAATTTAATAATATATACACTCACATATAACACATTCAGTCATACACCAGATCTCTCATCTCTCTCTCTCACTCTACGACAACCATCCTCACTAACTACCACCTGCCGCCATCACCACCACCCGTCCACCACAACTATCACAACCACCCGGCCACCACAATTCGGAGAGCAATCTGTAACCGTCGGCCACTGCCACTGTGGGAACTCCGACGAACCCTCCGGCGTCAAATCCGATACCATTAACGGCAATTCTCTCCCGCATTCCGCTCGTTTTTTAATTCCAAACAAAACCCCTCTGTCAATTTGTCATGACAGGGGGGATTAAATGATCAATTTGGGGGATTTGAAATCTAGTGTTCTCGAGGATTGGGGGTTAGTTTCAGTCACCAACGCGGGTGATGGTGATGTTGTTGGTGGTGGTGGTCGGGTGCAGGTGATGGTGATGGTGAAGCGGTGGTGAGGCAGTAATGGCGATGGTTGTGGTGAGGCGGTGGTGAGGTTGTGATGGTGATGGTGGCAGTGGTGGTGGGGTTGGGTAGAGTGAATGACAGTGAAGAGTGCACAACCCATCATTCCTGCCGGCGTAGAGTGAATGTGGTGGGTAGAGTGAATGACAGTGAAGAGCGGACAAAATTAGGTGGAGTGACAAGGTGTTGGACTGCTGATCAATGATGATGATGACGCGGCTTGGGTTTCTGGTAGTGAGTAGTACGATGAAAATTGTAGACGGGATGTTGTTTAGCTAGTGAAGTTGTGGTGTTTCACGGTTGCAGGAGGTTGTGAAGGATTTGGTTGCTATTAGGTGGTGATTAGGGTGAGGAGTGTCGATGATTGTTCGGATTTATGGTAGTGTGTTGAACGGTGGTGGAGAAAGGAGTTGTATGATGGTGGTTAACGGGTTGTTAAGTTTAGGCAATGGTGTACAGTGGTAGGTGTGGTGGTTTACGGGTGAGTGTGGTGATGGTGAAAAAAGATTGGTTGTTTGCAGGTTGTGGTCTAGGATTTCAACTTAGATTGAATATGCAGTGTTAAATAAGCAAAGGGCTGGATATATATTAATGTTTTTAAACAACAAAGAACAAAAGGGTTAATTAAAAGAAAAATAAAATGACTAAAATGCCCTTGGCAGACTTTACACATATGGATGGAGTTAAGTCAGTTGGACCAAAATGGCAACGATGAAACCTTTTTGGACCCAGATGTTAAAAATGAAACATTTGGACTAAAGTGGCAAATTAGCCCAAACCACGAGGACTAAAATGACATTTAACTCTAAATTCAAAGAAGATAAATGTTATTGTAGGTCCTTATAATGATCTTATACAACCTATTCCTTGTTGTTAATGCATAAACAAGTGCGGAATCCAAGTTTATACACGGTGTGTGTTGTCAACGGCCCTGGTTGGTTCGAAACGGTGCGAGTTACCGAGGGCGTGAGGCGGTTTGTGACGGTTCTAGTCGCCAGCCCTGCCCGAGTCAATACGAGGCAGGTATGTTCAATCAGTGCAGGTCAAGTCGCGACGGTGCGGGTCGAAGGCGGTCTAATTCAGGTCGGGATGGTGTGGGTCAGCGGCGGTCTAGGTCGAGGCACAAAAGTGTGGGTCTTTGAGCATCCAATTTCTTTGATAAATTCCAATTCCTTTAAAAAAATTCCACGAACCAAAAAACACCCTCAAAATAAAAACTTTTTAGCATAAATTATTTAACCATTTTAAATCATGACATAAAACATATATAAATATAAAAATTAAACTATTTAAACAGTTCAACGTGTAGACGTATCTAGTCAACCTAAACCTAAGCCCATTTTTAGTATAACAGTTATGATAACACTAGCTACAATACATCATTTTCCTTAATTCTTTTATCTATTGTCTTTTGATGAAAGTGGTGAAAGTTTCATGTACATCTCTTTAACTTTAATAAATTTAGTTTAAATTTTATTTACACCCCATACACTTTAGTTGGTTAATTATTTTATTTTTATAACCGATTTGCACAACTCATTAACGTTAATGAAAATTATCATTTTGAGTTTTTAACGAATTTCTAATTACCTAGTTTTTTAATGTTTTTTATGTTAATGATTCATTTGATTTATTTGTATCTACGTTTCGAATGAGCTTTAGTAATATTATTTTTAAACTGACCTGTTTTTTTACCCATTTTTTTAAAATTGTTCGGTTTTTTTAAACCACCCGATACTCATGGGTAGATACGCTATTGGGATGTGTTGTTTTTATCTACATTTAAACCGAGTTGTTGTAATGCACAACCATCGTGTTTATCTTTATATATGTCTTAGTGTACATTTTGTTCGAATACATAACTTTCGTATACAACAACGTAACTTTCGAATTCACACCCTAGTACACGCACAAATTCACACCCTCTAGGCATATTTAGGGAATGTATGTGGATTTGTTTTTTTATATTAATAAAATTAATAAATATTATTAATAGTTTTACTTTTAGTTTATTTATTACAACGTAAAGAAAAATTATATATGTTAAAAACATGTATTGCATATAAGCTAGAAACTCAGTTTGACATACATAATAGAGTTAAATGCTTGGTTGGTCCCTGTGGTTTGCAAAAATTGCAGATGTGGTCCCAAAACTTTACTAATTACACTCGTGGTCCCTGAACTTGTCAAAAGTGCACTCGGTTGGTCCCTAGCCCTAACATCAGTTAAATTTCTCAGTTAAGTCCATGTTAAATGACCAAAATACCCTTGCCTTATTTACCCTCTTTATAAAAACCATCTCTGCCTCAATCTCTGCCTCAACTCTCTCTCTCTACTCTCTCTCTACAATATGCAGACCACCACCGCCGCACCACCTCCGCCTTCACACCACCGCCATCATCTCCGCCATCATCACCGATCTCCGCCATCATCTCCGATCTGTTCAACCACCACCGATCGGTCTCCAATCTCTCTGATCTGTTCAACCACCATCATCTTCGATCTCCGCAATCATCTCCGATCTGTTCAACCACCATCAACTCCGATCTGTTCAACCACCATCAACTCCGGCGGTGATGACGGTTCTGGTCTCTTCGACAAGCGAGACCCCCTGCTCCTCTCTCTTCTTCTCGGTTCGAGTTCTGGTACCCCTATCCTTCTCCTTCCTCACCCAATCACTCACCTCTGTTCGAAGGGACGACCGGCCACCACCATCTTGGTGGTGGCTTGCGGCGGCGGACACAGCGAGAACGGAGAGAGAGAGAGAGAGAGACGGAGAGAGAGAGATCGGAGAATGAGGGCAGCGGCGGCGGCTGTCAAGCACCGCGTTTGGCTCGATTTCCGTCAACAACACCTCAGTTTCAGGTTCACTCCTGATTCAGATTTGGTCAGTCTTAGCTCGGGTTCAAGTCGGTTCAAGTTCGGGTGCACATCGGTTCAGTTACGAGTATCAGATTTTATGTTCAGTTCGAGTTTGATTCGGGTCTTACTTCAGTCTTAATTCGGGTTTCAGCTATGTTCGATTCGGGTTTGTTTCGGATCCTCTCCCGTTTCGCGTTCACAGTCAGTTTCGACTCAGGTTCAGCTCAACATCAGTCGCGGGTTTCGGTTCATGTTTGATGAGCTTTGGTTCAGAATCTTGGTCCGGGTTGTTTTCGTTTTAGTTTTGGGTCAAGATCGGTCAACAAAGTCAGCTTGGTTCTGTTCGGGTCAGCTTTCAGTCCGGTCAAACGTAGTCAACAGCAAGTCGAAGCAGTCAGCTTGGAAGAGATGAAGGCGGAGGTGGTGACGGTGGTGGTGATGATGGCGGTGGTGAAGTGGTGGCGGTGGTGATGAGACAGGGTTTGGGGTTCAAGGTCTGATGAATGAGACAGGGTTCACTACCCTTTTATAGCTAAAAGGCAAGGGTATTTTGGTCATTTAACATGGACTTAACTGAGAAATTTAACTGATGTTAGGGCTAGGGACCAACCGAGTGCATTTTTGAAAACCACAGGGACCACGAGTGTAATTAGTAAAGTTTTGGGACCACATCTGCAATTTTTGCAAACCACAGGGACCAACCAAGCATTTAACTCTACATAATAACTAATATAATAATTTATAAGTTTTAGTGATTATAAGATTATATAAACTAACAAATCTAAATAATATAGCATACTTGTCGCATCCGAAAAATATAATAGTTTACAAGTTTTAGTGATTATTTTTTTATAGTTTCTTCATGATGAATTGAAGTTAATCTTTTTTTGATGTTCGTAATCACCAATTTAGTTATGATTTATTTGATGAAAGATTTAGCTAATTTTATGTGGGTTGTTGCTGATTGTTGGAAAGTTCTCGTCAACACATTGGCGGTGTGTGGTTGCAGATGAGGTGGTTGTGGTGGCTACGAGGTGGTGGTGGTGTATGATGGTTATGGTTGTGATTGTTTTTAGAGAGAGAGAGAGGTGTTTGTTTCCAGAAGTTAAAAAACAGTCTTTTTCTTGCAGACTGTAGAGGTTTGGTTCACCTCTTCTGTTACAGATGTTTACAGATGTGGTACGCAGGCTGTATTCGTTTTACCTCTGAAAAAACAAACAGCACCTAAGTATCACCTTGCTTTGGAAATTATTAAAATTACTTATGAAAATCGGTAATTTATTTAATTGAAGGCAGCGTATCTTTGAATTTGTTTTATGTATAGCGTACGTCTAAATATGGAAACTGTGCTGTTCAGCTTTCTTAATTAATAGTTTTATGTAACATAACAATATCCAGGCATCTTCTTTCCTTTTGCTACCACTAGACCTGTCATTTTGCTCCATCAACCCATACTATAATAAATTTTTGTATCACGGGGTTTTTTAATTGTTGATTTATATAATATGAAATAGAGTAAAGTACTTAAGTAGAGTTTCAGTCTCTAGGGTTTACACTCAATCGTGGGTTCATGTAACACCCCAAAATCGGTTTAATATGAGAATAAGTAAAAAAAATGAATAAAACATAACTTAGTTGGTGAATTATGATAAATGATAAGTAAGATTATGGAAAGTGCCTAAATTAAACACTTAATAATCATGGAGGGGGGTAATGTGAAAAGTTATTATTAGTTAGGGATTAATAAGGTTGAAACCAAAAACACACACTTGTGTGCGTGATTTGGGTCGACCATAGCAGGAGAAACAAGGGTTTACCCTTGTTCTTGCGAGATTCATCAATCAACAAGGAAATTCAAAGTTAATCGGTTGCATGTCATCAAATTTTCGATTAGCTAAACATACTCAATAGAGTGGCGTGAAGGAAGAAGGTACAAACACTAGAAAAACGGAAGGCGCACAAGATCGAGGTATGTTCCATTGTGCATACGGAACTTTACTTAAATTTTTACTAATGTTCGTGAAATACAATTCTTAGTTACATTTGTTTACGGTGGTTAATAAGTTGATAGCAAATCTTTGGTGGATTAGGTTATGTAAATGAAGGTCAAAATAAGTTATGTAAATTGACCGGTTCGAATTGAACAAGTCAAGTGAAAAGAATTGTTCGACCCGTCATGTATGGGTGGTTACGAATGCAATTATGAATGTTGAATGTATGATGTTCAATCCGTTTTACGGATCGAATGTATGTTGTAAGTAAATAACTCGATGTTAGCGAGTCATGAATGGTATGTCTTATCTCAATTATGAGAGTATATGTTTGACCCGTTTAAACGGGTAGTTGAATATAAGAATGAAAGGAAAGCATGTAAAAGAATGAAGCTAGAAATTTAGTGATTTAAAGAGAAATAGTTAATAAGACTAATTTCTTAAAGTTTTGTTGTTTGATGTAGGTAAGTCCTCAACTTAGGCAGCATCGGTGACTTGGAGCGAACACACATATGAAGCTTGCCTATATGCGCTTCCGCTACTTTTAGTAACTATGTCTATGGTCAAAAAGTGTTTTGTTGTAACTAGTTTTGGTTTAATAACTAAACTTTCGAAGTTAACTTGATGGATCTTTTAAGTGTTTCTAGATGTTGGTAGTACTTAAAAGCTATGCAATGTTTCTTTTGTTTAGTGTTTTGAATGCATTAATAATTTACTTGATTTTTAGTTGGTCAAAACAGGGATATGCTTATATTACGAACGGGTCATGTCGAATTTTTCTAAGATGATTGTTTATAATTATTTAAGTCTAAGATGTAAAGATATGGGCGTTACAAGTTGGTATCAGAGCCAAGGCTTGAGGGATTCAAGTATTAAAGTTAAGATGCTTGAACTCAAACCGAAAGCTTGTGCAAGTGTGTGTTCGTCCCGAAGCGTCGTGCAAGTAAGTAAATTGTAAATTTCAATTACATTTGTAGTTGAGGTAAAAAGGAGAATTTTAGATAAACTGCTTATAAACGGAGTTTTAAAGGATATGATGACGTTAAATGGGTCCGTATTTAAATTACGGACACGTAGGAAAAAGAATCGAGTAAAACGGACTAGTAGAACTATAGATATGGAATTTTAAAGTTAGTATTTTGAGAAAAGGTTAGAGTTGGGCATATGCAGCAACTCAGATCGAATAGTCTGTGAAAAAGAGGGTGTCGCGTTGCGCGACACCCAATCGGATTCATCTTTGCGTCGCGCGACATCGGTCGCGGCCCGCGATAGCCAGAATGCTATCCGTCGCGGCCCGCGAGGACCTCTAATGCTGGCATTTTTTTATTTTGTTTGTTTTGAATACGGGACTTGTTTTAAACAGGTTTTAAAGCCTCGTAATCAACGTTTAAGAAATTTTGATATTAAGAAAGATGAGGAAAAGTATACATATTATGAAAGGATGAAAATGTAAATCGTTGCGATCAAAGCTTTTGATCTACACGATACGGCATGATCGTCAAGACGATAACGTATAAGTATGCCTTGTAAATTGAATGTAATATGCTAACTTGAGTTCAAATATGATGGAGTAGAAGTATAAAAACAACATCCAAATTAATAGGATGAATGTTTTATGTAGATGGCGGATACAGGAAATTTGGACGATGCTGAAGTAGCGCGACAGGAAACATTCGATAATAAAGTCATGGAAGCGGCAGAAAAGGTTATACGTGCTAACCTTCCCCAGTTAGCTCAAGAAGTCTAAAGCCGTGTCTTAGGAGTGGTAGATGCTATGATGACTAGTAAAATTGAGGAGTTAAAAGAAATGATTGAGGGGTCTAGAAGTAAGGGCAAGGAACGAAGATGCACGTACAAGGATTTCATGTCGTGCAACCCCACAACTTATGATGGCAAGATTGATCTGATAGCATGTCAACGATGGATCTCAAACATAGAGGCAGTGTTCATACGAAGTCGATGTGATAAGGAAGACCAAGTGATGTTCGCTACTGGGCAACTCACCTTTCAAGCGAAAGATTGGTGGGACTCGTATTGCAAGGAAATAGGTGAAGATAAGCTTCAAGCGATGACTTGGCAGGAGTTCAAGGAGCCTTTTCTGAGATACCATTGTCCTCTGTCAGCCATTGATAAAATACATGAGGAATTCTTACACCTCCGACAGAAGAACGAAACAATCAACGAGATTATAAACACCTTTCTTGATAAGATGAAGTTATGTGGAGATTTTATGAAGACAGAAAGAATGAAAATCTATCGTTATCATGGCATATTAAAGGCGGAATATAGGGAGTTTATCATTCCCTCAAAATGTGAAACTCTCGATGAGCTTATCAATCTGGCTCGGGATAGAGAACTTGAACTCAAAAGACAAGAGGAGCGTGGTGAGAAGAGATCGGCGGAAAAAGGGACCAATTCAAGTCCGTCTAAGAAGGCGAAGTTTCAAGAGCACGGTAGGAAGGATAAGTCAAAGGGCGGTATTACCCCTTGCAAGACATGTGGGAAACTTCATACTGGGGAGTGCCTTTTAGGCAAGAAGGGGTGCTATAAATGTGGTGAGGAGGGACATCCGTCCTACAAATGCCCCAATAACCCGAAGACTTGTTTCAATTGTTTTCAAATGGGGCATATTAAATCGGAGTGCCCTAAACTTCAGCAAGGATCAAAGAAAGAGGAAAAGAAGGAAGAGGGTTCTAGGGCGAAAGGGAGGATGTTCCAAATCACATCCGAAGAAACTAAGGTTCATCCGAATGTAGTTTCAGGTATCTTTTTATTAAACTCTATGCGAATTTACGTTTTGTTCGATACCGGAGCTACCATGTTGTTTATTTCAAGTGAAATAGTAAATCATCCCTCGTTTAAGATTGAATGAATGTCGGTACCCTTAGAGGTAGAAATAGCCGATAGTAAGAACTATTTGTTACAAGAGATTTGTAGAAATTGCAAGTTCACTATAGAGGATGAAGAATTTGATATCGACCTCATAACTATGGTTTTGGGGGAATTTAAAATGATAGTGGGTATGGATTGGATGGCCCGAAACCATGCGGAGATTAATTGTGAAACTAAAACAATACTTGTTCAATCTCCAAGTGGAAAGCGATTAAGTATACAAGGCGAGAGAAATGTGGAAGTGAAACTCTGTACTCTCGTTCAAGCCGTTAAGTATGTACTTAATGGGAGTAGGGCATATCTAGCTTACGTGGTAGATGCTCAACAAGGTTCCCCGAAGCTTTAAGATGTTGAGATTGTGAATGAATTTCCAGACGTATTTCCGGAGGAATTACCGGGACTCCCTCCCAAACGTGAAGTAGAGTTTCGCATCGAACTAAATCCTGGTGCAAAACCGGTAGCGACAACCCCTTATAGGCTGGCCCCCACTGAGATGCGAGAGTTAATGACACAGTTACAAGATCTTTTTTATAAGGGCTTCATACGCCCGAGTGTGTCGCCGTGGGGAGCACCCGTCTTATTTGTAAAAAAAAGGAGGGGTCGATGCGCATGTGTGTCGACTATAGGGAACTGAACAAAATAACCATAAAGAACCGCTACCCCTTACCCAGAATTGATGATCTTTTCGATCAGTTACAAGGGGCGAATTGGTTCTAAAAGATAGACTTACGATCGGGATATCATCAAGTCAGGGTACGAGAAAAAGACATTGCGAAGACTGCATTTAGAACCCGATATGGACATTACGAGTTTCTAGTTATGTCCTTTGGGTTAACGAACGCGCCAGCAACATTTATGGATCTTATGAACCGGGTATGTCGACCCATGCTAGATAAATCCGTGATCGTGTTCATAGATGATATTCTTGTCTATTCGTGGAGCAAGGCTGACCATGCGAGGCACTTGCGGGAAGTGCTTGAAATTCTCCGTAAAGAAAAACTTTATGAAAAATTCTCAAAGTGCGCCTTTTGGCTCAGAGAGTTGCAGTTTCTGGGTCATGTGATAAATTCGAAAGGTATTTTAGTTGATCTGACAAAAAATGGAGGCCATTATGAAGTGGGTTTCCCCGAAAAATCCAACTGAAATAAGAAGTTTTCTAGGCCTCGCGGGGTGTTATAGAAGGTTCATACATGATTTCTCAAAGATAGCGTTACCCTTAACAAAACTGACGAGGAAGAAAGAGAAGTTTGTGTGGGGTGAAGAACAGGAAGAAGCCTTTCGAATATTAAAGGAGAAACTATCGAGTCCCCCGGTCTTAACGCTACCGGATGGGACAGAGGACCTGGTTGTTTATTCAAATGCCTCACAGTAGGGTTTAAGGTGTGTTTTGATGCAAAGAGGAAAGGTAATCGCCTATGCTTCGCGACAATTAAAACCGCATGAAGTAAACTACCCAACACACGATTTAGAGTTAGCGGCAGTAGTTTTCGCCTTAAAAATCCGGAGGCACTATCTTTACAGTTCAAAATGTACAATCTACTCGGATCACAAAAGCCTCAAATATTTCTTCGAGCAGAAACACTTAAACATGAGGCAGCGGAGATGGTTAGAACTTATCAAAGATTACGATTGTGATATCCTTTATCACCCGGGGAAAACAAATGTCGTGGTAGATGCGTTAAGCCGAAAGGAGTATCCGCCTCTGATTCAGGAGAAATCCATAAAGATGATAGTTCTCCACGCTTAGTTGAAATGATACGAGATTCCCAAATAAAGTCGCTTGAAGCGGGAGAACCAAAGAAAGAAAGAAAGAATGAAGGGTATAGCCGAAAAATTGGAAGAAAACTCGATCGGGCTCAAAACGAAATTCGGTCGAATCTGGATACCGCGGTTTTGTGAAGTCAAGACCGCGTTACTCGAGGAAGCTCATAAGTCACGATATTCAATTCATCCAGGGGCAACAAAAATGTATCGAGACTTGAAGACAAATTATTGGTGGACGGGTATGAAACGCGATATTGTTAAGTATGTCGCGAAATGCTTAACATGCTCCCAAGTGAAGGAAGAACATCAAAAACCAAACGGAGAGTTACAACCTTTGGAAATTCCGGTATGGAAATGGGAGGAGATAACTGTTGATCTGGTAACCAAGCTTCCTAGAACGAAAAAGGGGCACGATACAATATGGGTAATCGTAGACCGACTCACAAAAAGTGCCCACTTTTTGCCTATTCAGGAGGCTTATTCTTCGGAAAGAATAGCGGAAGTTTATATGAACAAGATAATTTCTCGGGGTGCCCATGTCAATCATCTCAGATCGGGATACGAGATTCACCTCTCGTTATTGGAAAAAGTTTCATGAAAGTATGGGCACGAAGCTACACATAAGAACCGCCTATCACCCTCAGACTAATGGTCAATCAGAATGAACAATCCAAACGCTTGTTGATATGTTAAGAGCATATGTATTGGATTTTGGGGGAAATTGGGATGACCATTTACCACTAGTGGAATTTTCTTATAACAATAGTTACCATAGCGGTATCCAAATGGCTCCTTATGAATTACTGTACGGGAGGAAATGTAGAACACCCGTATGTTGGGGTGAAGTAGGTCAAAGGGAGCTTGCACGAAATGATATAATAGAAATGACAAATGAAAAGACTGACTTGATTAGAGCTCGACTTAAAGCGGCCCAGTATGGTCAAAAGTCCTATGCGGATAAAAGAAGGCGTCCCATTGAATTTCAAGTTGGGGATTATGTTTTGCTAAAAGTATCCCCGTGGAAAGGCATAATCCGTTTTCGTAAACGGGGTAAGTTAGGTCCTCGCTATATCGAACCGTTTAAAATTTTGGCTCGAGTCGGAAAGGTTGCATATCGTTTTGAATTGTCGTCTACCATAGACGGGATTCACAATACATTCCACGTGTCACAATTGAGAAAGTGCCTTGCAGATGAAACATCGTGTGTGCCCCTTGACGACATTGAATTGGACGAGGGGTTAAATTATGTCGAAAGACCGATAGCTATTAAAGACGTTAAGGTAAAGAATCTTCGCAACAAAGCCATCAAACAAGTGTTGGTTCAATGGCAACACTGAATGGGATCGGAACTTACATGGGAAGCGGAAGATGAAATGCGGAGGCACTATCCTTTTCTCTTTGGTATGTAATTATTAAATTTGTTAAGTGCTCACGTTTTGGGGACAAAACCTCTTTTTAGGAGGGTAGACTTGTAACACCCCAAAATCGGTTTAATATGAGAATAAGTAAAAAAATGAATAAAACATAACTTAGTTGGTGAATTATGATAAATGATAAGTTAGATTATGGAAAGTGCCTAAATTAAACATTTAACAATCATGGAGGGGGTAATGTGAAAAGTTATTATTAGTTAGGGATTAATAAGGTTGAAACCAAAAACACACACTTGTGTTGGGTCGACCAGAGCAGGAGAAACAAGGGTTTACCCTTGTTCTTGCAAGATTCATCAATCAACAAGGAAATTCAAAGTTAATCGGTTGCATGTCATCAAATTTTCGATTAGCTAAACATACTCAATAGAGTGGCGTGAAGGAAGAAGGTATAAACACTAGGAAAACTGAAGGCGCACAAGATCGAGGTATGTTCCATTGTGCATAGGAAACTTTACTTAAATTTTTGCTAATGTTCTCGAAATACAATTCTTAGTTACATTTGTTTACGGTGATTAATAAGTTGATAGGAAATCTTTGGTGGATTGGGTTATGTAAATGAAGGTCATAATAAGTTATGCAAATTGACCGGTTCGATTTGAACAAATCAAGTGAAAATAATTGTTCGACCCATCATGTATGGGTGGTTACGCATGTAATTATGAATGTTGAATGTATGATGTTCAATCCGTTTTACGGATCAAATGTATGTTGTATGTTGTAAGTAAATAACTCGATGTTAACGAGTTATGAATGGTATGTCTTATCTCAATTATGAGAGTATATGCTTGACCCGTTTAAACGGGTAGTTGAATGTAAGAATGAAAGGAAAGCATGTAAAAGAATGAAGCTAGAAATTTAGTGATTTAAAGAGAAATAGTTAATAAGACTAATTTCTTAAAGTTTTGTTGTTTGATGTAGGTAAGTCTTCAACTTAGGCAGCATCGGCGACTTGGAGCGAACACACATATGAAGCTTGCCTATATGCGCTTCCGCTACTTTTAGTAACTATGTCTATGGTCAAAAAGTGTTTTATTGTAACTAGTTTTGGTTTAATAACTAAACTTTCGAAGTTAACTTGATGAATCTTTTAAGTGTTTCTAGATGTTGGTAGTACTTAAAAGCTATGCAATGTTTCTTTTGTTTAGTGTTTTGAAAGCATTAATAATTTACTTGATTTTTAGTTGGTCAAAACAGGGATATGCTTATATTATGAACGGGTCATGTCGAATTTTTCTAAGATGATTGTTTATAATTATTTAAGTCTAAGATGTAAAGATATGGGCGTTACAATTCAACCGGCATTTGAAAAAATTCAACAGTTTGTGGTTATCAATTGGATTCAATCAAGTCCCCGGGACAAACGTCTGTTAGTCATCCGGTAGTTGACTTGGGCATTAATGTCTTTTTACTTCTAATACGAAGGGTAATATGGTAATTTCGCAATTTAGAAACCCTTATAAAAAATACCATCCCTGTTAAAGCCCTCATTTGCACATTTCTATCATTCCATCTTCTCTAAGAAGCCAAAGCTAGTTGCAGGTGGAATTGAAGGTTCAGGATGAAAATGGCAGGGGTTTTTGGAGGGTGAGAACCAATAACATCTACATTAACCCTAAAGATTATTATGGTAAGTTATTTTGTCTTTTTTTTTTTTTTTGAAGTTTCATGTTGAATTGTGCATGAAATTGATGGTTAAAATGTCTACTAGGAACAAAGTGTGTGTGAGTTGTAATTAATTGTTGGCTTTTTTTTTGGGGGGGGGGGGGTTTGACAGATGACGGTGAACCTACAAAGTTCAGTATTAAGGTGTACCACGATGGTGAGTTTAGTGACAACCCTTGTCGATCATACGTGGGTGGTAAGTATAATTTCATAGATTGTGTTAATATTGATGATTTTGGCATGGACATACTTGAGGAAATGGTTATGCAGATTGTTTATTCTGTTGGCATGATGTTTTACTTCCATTTCAAAATTCCGTATGTATATTTGGATTTGGGTTTGAAATGTTTGTTTAGTGATAGTGATTTTTTAAGCTTGTTTGAGCATGTCTGTGCTGATATTGATAATTTTGGCATGGACGTACTAGTGATTATTTTATATTGAACACTCGACGTCGTGTCTGTTGATGACATCTTGTGATCACACAGAGTTCCCATTGTCCTCCTCCTGAAAGCCAAGATGCAAAAGTGCATGATGCTCCCTTTGTTGATCTGTTTGAATGTCATTACCATGATACTGAAAATATAAATGAAGATGATCAGGAAGAGGGTGATCAAGCTGGTGAGGAGAATGAGGAAAATGATGATGAGGGAAGTGATGATCAGGATTTTGATGTAGAGGATGGGGAGGAAGCTGATGTAGAAGAACAAAAGTAAGTAGGTGGTGATGCAAATGTTCAAGACGATCCTGATTACTAGGTAGAAGAGGATAATCCGTTGTATGATGTAGATGTGGAAATGCATAAATTCAGAAACAACGTTGATTCTGATGTAGAGGAGAATGGAAGTGAGGAAGATGTGCTTAAGGATGACCTCAACGTGGACCAAGATGACTTTGAAACTGATAATGAAGATGAAGATCAAACAGTCTTGGATACGGCAATGAAAAGAATGAGGAAGAGTATGAGATCTACATTGAAGTTTATAGGTCCTGATTGTAAGACCTTAACACGTTTTAATCGAAAAGGCGCAGCGGAAATACGAACCATAAATTTATTTCTTTGTATACGTTCTAAGCTGTTTGAAAACCATTTAATATGACTATTTTACATGAATTACATCTTTACTTCTTATTAAATACACCAAGTGTTACATCCATTTACAACTAAGCGACCATACTCCCGTACAATCCACGTTTGGGCTCGATCTTCAACTGCTTACATGTAACACCCCGAAAATATAAATCCTTATATTAGAATTCCAATGAAATAACAAACAAGAATTTACCAACTAGGAACTTAACCTAGTTAAATTCAAGTCTTGAAATAATTCATAACATGGTTAAAATATTTAATCTTAAAGGAAAATCATAGTTGAGGGGTTAAACTTGTCAAATGTGAAAGATAATCACTAATAGTAATAAAATCAAACCAAACACACAAAAACTTGTGTGTCTGGTCAATCAGGAGAAAGGGGGCGACACAGGGGATTCTCCAACCCTAGCTTCACATCAAAATTTACTAAATTGAAGCCTCAAATCTGTTTCAAATCGAATTCTAAACATGAATTAATGATCACCTCGTCATAGGGATCAAAAGGTATGTATAATTTTGATATTTTGCTCCACCATAAATTCTAGGTTAATGGTGAACAACTGAAATTGAGCCTAGTTATGACATGCATGAATGAATGTTGAATTAATATGATGTTTAGAATCAAACCCTAGGTGATTCCTTGTGAAAACTTTGCATCATAGTTGTAAAGTTTGGGGTTTACATGTTAGGAGGCTAAGAGCTTGAAGAATACTAGAATTATGATTATTGTTATAGTGAAATCTGAATTTGTTAAAGTAAATTCAGAAATATAGATGTCAAATTGTATGTGAAATTTATTAATTTAGCAAAAATAGATGTTAATTACAAATCATGAACTTGGTGATAATTATAGAAGAATCTGACCCGTTAGGTGTTTGTTGAAATGGCTAAAAGAGGATTTAAATGATAAAAATATGATGAGAACGCAGATTTGATCATGTTTCACAATGATATGAATATGGTCATGAAAAGAGTTCTAAACAAGTTGTAAAACTGAATTTTCTAGGCAAAGAGTCCGGATCATCAAGCGGACAAGCCGGAGGAAATTCACGTGGGAAAGGCGTGCTCTAGAGGTACGAAATTACCGTTTCGTTACATTATGAATTATTTGATAGTTTTATGTTGTAGTCTTGAAAACATGGTAAACAAGATAGATCAATATATCACGGGAGTGATTTTTCGTCTTAATCAAGTGAAACGGGTCAAAAAAATTGTTAGAGATTTGATGTTTGAATCACCTTGTTTGATGATTAACTCTTGGTATCTAAACGGGTCGAACAATCAAGTAAGGCATGATTAATACCTCAGAATATAATAGAAAGATCTTTGATGATTGGTTAATATATATCATTTAAGTAATATGAAGTTTTAATGTTTCGGTATCATAGAAAAACTGAAATTCAAGAGTTAGAATCTTGGTGTAATAAACAAACAAAGCAAAACCTGAAATCCCAGGTACTACCGTAAATTACGGTAGTACCGTAATTTACGGTAGATGTTAATTGTTTACGGTGGAAATCACCTGATTTACGGTGGCCAAATGTCTTCAGAACTCACCGTAAATTACGGTAACACCGTAATTTACGGTGAACCCAGAAAACTTTAAATTGTTTTTATTTTAATTGATGTTTGGATTATAGGTTTAAGTATTACGTACCAAAGTCAAAACTAATGTTTTAATGGTTTTGACCCTAGGTGTTTAGGTGGATCGTACGGATGGTGATCAAGCAATGTCGAAAAACCGAACACGACTTATGAAGCTTCCGCTATGTTTTAAATCTTTTGTAGTCCTTGTGTATGGGTTGTAAACACATGTTAAACAACTTTTGAAATGTTTTTAACTAGTCATTAGTTGACTAATGTTTATATAATTGTAATCTTGATACTTTTGAAACTCATATTAAATCACTATCTTTTGTATAAAATATTACTTATATTCAAGTAAAAATTTAAGGGTGTTACATTACACTTCATGATGATGGTGATGATGATGATGATCCATGTAACATGCAGTCACCGTACACATCCACATCATTAGTAATCGGAGACAACATACATAATCTAAAACATATATAATTTAAAAGACATGACGCATTCTTCCAACATGTGATAATCCATTCGATTATCCTTCTGAGTTCCGTCCTTGCACCCTGGCAATGAACCTTCAAAAGCCAACAAAAACTTCCCTGCACCTTTACTCCATTCTCAAAAGTAACATGATAAGTACCGTTAATATTCGTACGTATTATAAGCCACGTACACATATTTACAAGTCTCATTCATTCATATATATTAAATTCCAATATGTGCATACATAGTGTTCTATCCAAATTTTACCTACTTCTTACAATCTAACACATACAAGATACAATTCCTAGCCACACCATTTAAATATACAATCACGCACATACAAACCTAAGTACGGATTCATTCTTAATCACTCTTGGTTGTGGTTTCCTGCTACCAACACTTTACCGAAGAATGCACTTTAGTGAAGTGTGCACCTCGCTAATACATGCACTATACTGATGTGTGCACTTTACTGAACTAGTGCACTGATGTGAGCGACGGTGTGTATATTTTTAATATATTTTTAAGTACTTTTTAATTGTTTATCAGGCTTTAAATTTATAAAACATGATATAACACTATCACTCTCTATAACACGCTAGGGCAAGTGCACCCATCGTTGGCGTAGTATAATGATGGTAAGATACCAATGTCGTCCAAGGACATAAGAGCTTTTAATACCGGAATATCGTCAACGTCTAATCTAACCAAATTTTCGGAAAATATTTTTAATGCGTAAAAGAAAGAATCTAAATAAATAAAAGAAACAAATAGACAAGATAGAATCAATTGGTTCCAACTCATCTTTTATGTATCCTTTGATGATTTCCGCACTTTGGGTTTTTTAAGAGATTATCTTGGTTATAGTGGCATGTCCCTTTTTTGGAGGCAACGCTACCCTCGGCCATATTGGTTTGAGTTAGTAGGGATACAGTCCCGAAAGGACGCAATATTTAAAGATAATTAAGTAAGTTATTAATGTAAAATGTGCCATGTCCCTCTTTTGAAGGCAACGCTACCCTCGGCCATATTGGTCAGCAGAGATATAGTCCCATAAGGCAGGTTTAAAGTTTTAATAGTAGTTTATTTATAAGGGATTCAAGCCGTTCTTACTTCCCCTGATATGGTGTCATCTACCTCAAATGAAGTCCTATTAAGCTTGAACCAAGTCCTCACAGGATCTATATACTGAACGAGGCAAGAACTTTACCCAAACCACCCTTCTAACCCCCTTCTAGGCAGTTAACACGCTTTATATAGATCGTAAACACATGCCTGCGTGAATCAATAAAACATAAAGAAATGATAGCATAAAGTTCACATTCAGTATAAACAACTAGATATTAAAGTAATTGATACAAACCCAATTAAAAAGTTAACCAAAGCTTGGAAATCAAAAGTAATACATAAATGACTTGTCTTCACCAAGTAATGTAAGAGATTAGCCAATCATGGCCTTTGTTTGACAAAAACTCTTACGATCAATCTTGGCTCCCGAGAGTACAACACACTCTAAAGATGGATGATGGATGAATGTGGTGGATGATGATGGTATTGAGGTGGTGGAGTGGTGTCAAGTGTGAGAGAAGTGGTTTGCCAATGGATGGATTGCAAGTGAACCAAACACCCCTATTTATAGTTGGAAACAGCTAGTTTATACGGCCCCATACCTGGTGAGCACGGCCCCATGCCCTCTTCTTCTCTGTAATTATTTAATGAATTGTGTCAGTCCGGATGCTTGCACGACCTCGTGTTTCAACGACACGGCCCCGTGGACGGTGTACTTGTTGTATTATCCAAGATTTGCATATTTGGGATATAACAACCCTCATAAAACGACCTGATTATACCCCGTATATACATAACTAGACACGTTTAACCTTGATTTTTATAAAAATCAAATAAAATATTAAATTTAGGTCACTCGCGGGCCGCGACCGAGTCCACCAGGTGGCTCGCGGGGCGCGAGACCCCTATGGTTGCCGGACTTCCCCTTGCGCCATGTGTCTTATGTGTGGCAGGTCTGTGTTGTGAGAAGGAAACCCTAGCCGTAGCTTGGGTGCCCCTCGCGGGCCACGAAGGAAAGGAACGAGGCTCTCGCGGGGCGCGAGAGACCTCTGTTTCAGCCTATAAAAGAGGCCTTCGGCCTCATTTGCAGATCGTTCATTTATGTTTCTTCTCTCAGCCCCTATTATAGCTAAAAGATGCTCGATTTTATACCCCTAAAACACGATCGTTGTAAGTATTTTAACCCCCGATCACTAATTCCTTACCCTACCCAATTGATCTAGGACTCCGTAACGCATGTCGAGGCTCTGCCTGAGTAAGTTCGTTGGAGTTCTGTCTCGTGTTGTATGGCTAAGTGATTTAGGTTATCTTACTAACACGTGCATTGTTTATTTTTAATAGAACATAATCAGGAAAAGCAACAGGAAGCTATAGAATTACCTAAGTCTACAAAGTGAGTCATTCTCTTTTTCTACCAAACTGTTTTACCAAAACTTCAAATATTTTCAGTTGTACTTAAAGTGATTGAATCTTTGTATTTTACAATTGCTGCCGGTATGTGGGGTTTTGTATACACTACTAGTAAAGCGTTACTATTGGACAACAAGTTAGCCAATAGTAATATGACCACGGTCATGGAACTGCCAACATGACAAATACTAAATGAGTATATTGGTAGATAAAAATTGTAATCGCTCTCAATACTGTAAAGTTATAAAAGCTTGTTTTGATTAAACTGGGATCCACTCGCCAGTATTTATTGCTGATAAAATCTTTTTAAAACGCGTTTCAGGTAGCTTAATGTGAAGCTATAAGAAGCCAGCTATGGAGCACTGAAGGCTTAAAGAAGTGGCTATAAAAGTTACCTAAATAAAAGGAGATTATGTTTTCAATAATTAGTGTTTATCTCTATAAATGTATTGTGAATGAAACATGGGTTTTATCCCATTTATTTATTATAAAAGTTGTGTTTTGGAACTCTGAGATTTATTTACTAACTACGATCCTGATAAACTCCACTGCCAAATTAACAAACACCGATACCACCAGCTTTGTGTCTCGCGGCACCCTCTCCCGGGGTAGGGGTCGGGGGCTGCGATAGAATGTGGTATCAAAGCCATAGCCACTGGTTTAAGCCATTTAGGTGTTCTCTTAATACCTAAACTCTAACCAATTGTGTTAGGAAATAACTTATGTGATTCTGTGTAAATATGTATATGATTATTTTGTGTTATTTGACAATTTTCTCGTTTACAGTATGAGTGAGCAAGGTATCTCTGACGCCTACCGTCAATTACCTCATTCTCTAAAGAATGAAGGAACCTCTTCCCAGCCAACCTCAGGCTACACTGCTGATTCTGAGGAAGGAAGGCACAATCCGAGGAACCATTCCCCCCTAAAAAGAGAGGTTGGTTTAGTATAGGAACTCATGAAAGGAGGAAAAGAATGAAAATACTCCAACAACAGCGAGCAATAGCAAATAGAGAGAAGAATACCCAAAACCAGGAAGCTAGACCATTATGGGAGGAGGAACTTGATAAGCAATTAGCTGATTTCCACATGTTAGCAAATACAGCAGCAGACCCTAATCTTAACCAAATAGCTGAACCACAACTTCTACCCTTATTCCCTAACCAACCAATGGAGCTAGAACCAAACCAGGAGAACTAATTCCCAATCCCAGCATTTGACCCCAATGAGATCCCTAGAATTCCTACACCAAACCCTATAGAGCAGTATACAACACTAAACCCTTTAGACCCATGGTGGAATAACAACAGGTCAATTCAGGATATATTAGACAACCCATACCCTTACGGAGAACCCATACCACGTTACCCCGAGCCAGTGCCAGCACCACTGTCACACCCCAACCGATGGCGGAAACATCGGGGTGTGGCACTGAGCGAAACAGATTGTTCAAGAGAAATCCATAACAACTAGAATTACCAGATAATTAATCATTACGTCCCATACCGCAAAATATCAGATAATCTAATTATTACAGACATAGTATCTCAAAAACAACATTGTTCCGACAACTCAGATTTATAGATTCTTCGTTTCTAGACTCTTCCTACATTGATTCCACAAAAGCAAGCATCCTAGCCTCTCAAACACTTGTCACATACGTTAAAATAGAGGTCAATATACATAGTGTAAAGGTGAGCATACAAGTTTAATAGTATAATAGTAGCGAAAGCGAGTTTACGCATAACCAGCATGTAACATGTATAATGTGAAGCAAGTAGGTTATCAACAATGAAATATGCACATGCATGATTGCGAGTTGTAGAATGCGCAACACATATCACCATTGTGACATGTGAGAAAAGCCCTTAACAACCCTGTCCACGACAGGTGCTGAGTCCAAACTATAGTATTATCGTTGCTAAGGTGTCAGGCAACAATCACTGTGTAAACATAACATATAAGCATTCATCGAGTAACACGTGTAACATGCAGTAACGGTTAGCGTATGAAAGTGTTTGCGTTTGTGTGATCGATGTGATTTAGTATAAGAAACGAATGTAACACCTAAAAGTGCTTTAAGTAAAAAAGGGATCGAGTATACTCACAGAAAGTGCTTAATAACTAAACATCGTCTTGGATTGAAGGGAGCACTGGAGAGTTAGCCTGATTACAAAACGATAACATAAGCGATAAGCGGCACGTTAAACGGTGCAAAGTGACTGAGCGTCGAAAGGACATCCGAACGGATGGTCATCAGGTCGGATGGCCATTCGGTCGGTTTGCCATTCGCTTGGGATGGATGTGTTTGTGTATGATGTGACTTTGAAGTTTTCGTTGTAGTATTTGAAAACAGAGAAGTATCTCTACCTTTCAGGTCACCCGGTCGAACGGTCGTTCGGTCAGATGGCGATCCGTCTAGTGAGACATTTCAGAGAACAAGTTCACAGCAAGATGGTCATTCAATCGGATGGTCTTCCGATCGAATGGCAATCCGTTAGAAATTGATGATCTTTGAAATGTTAAAATGTTCAAGTATTGAAGATCAATGTCATCCGATCGGATTGTCGTTCGATCGGATGGCAATCCGATCGGACGGCAGTTCGTTTGGTGACTTGTTCGTTTTGAAACTCATTAAGTTTGAAAGTTCGTGGGTTGATCGAGACAGTATGACAACGCGTTAAACAACGGGAATTCCCTAAGTCCAAGTTATCCGATCGGACGGGAATCACCCCTTTCTGACCAGTCAACTATCCTTGACGGTTGTTCATGTTCAACCCGTGAATCGGTCGCCTCTTCCGATGAAAATCTGTCCTCAGTCCAACCCTTCACTATAGAGCGAGGAGAAGGCCCGAACGAGTTCTGATTCTATCGGTTTTGAGCTAAAGAGTGTAAACAAGTTGAAAGAATGTTATGAAAACCTCTTTCAATCCTTTAAATCTTGAAAATGTTTAGAATTAGGATGAAATCCATGTTAAATCATGTGGAAATCTCTTAGATCTGAGTTATTCTTGGTGGAATGAGGTCAAATCTTGAAGTTCATATGAACCCCATGATGACATCATCCTAGAACACCTCAAATCAGCCGATTTCATGGTTAAAAGTGAAGGTTTGATGGTGAAAATGATGAAGATGTGTGTGTAGATGAAGGATGTACAAGATTTGAGGAAGAAACTTTCAAGAATCGCGAGAAATCGAAGGAGAAAGGCCTGAGAAGTTGAAGAGTCACACCATAGCTGTCACATGCTGTTTATAGGATTCTAAAAGAGGAAAGGTGATGCAGTGTAACGGATCGGATGGCAACCCGATCGGATGGCCATCCGATCGGATGGTCATCCGTACAGATGACCATTCGATCGAATGGTCATTCGATCGAAGGGCTGCCGCGAGTTGGTTTTTGTGTTTTCGTTTCGTGCGTTGAGCGTTGCGACGCGTTTCGAGTAAGCAATGCGATAGTATTACCCATCAGTTACACAAATAACCTAACTACTAATTACCATAAATAAAATCCTTAAATCTCGAGTTTGCGATGACATTGCGTTGCGATGGATTTGCGATTGCGTTTGTGATTAATCACCTCAACATAAACTTCACATGCACAAGTAACACATAATAGCACACACACGTAAAACAATATCCATATTCTATAATTCGAGTTGCAATGCGATAGCGATGCGATTTGCGATAAGTTGATTAGCGATTAAACTGCGATTAAATAGCGGTTTATTAACAAGTACTCCACATAATACAACTAAAGAAAATTAAAATAGAGTATCGATTATTAGTCAAAGATTACAATCAACAACTAAACAAGGAGTGACAGATCGCAATTAGCAATCTTTTCTTCCTTTGACTTTGACTTTGACTTGTACTTTGATTTTCAAAAGTCGGGTTGTTACAGCATCCCCTACTTTAGGAAATTTCATCCCGAAATTTAAGAAGTAGGCATAACAAACAGTTGCGGATACTTCGCCTTCATGTCACTTTCGAGTTCCCAGGTGAACTCGGCGCCGCGTTTGGCTTCCCAGCGAACCTTCACAATTGGAATGCGTGAGCATCTGATTACCTTGGTTTCTCGGCCCATGATCTCGACAGACTTTTCCACGAAGTGTAATGTTTCGTCCACTTGCAGATCCTCAAGACGGACATGTAATTCCTGATCGGCTAGACACTTTTTGAGGTTCGAAACGTGGAAAGTCGGGTGGACGTTACTAAGTTCCTCCGGTAGTTTGAGTCTGTAGGCCACCTTGCCAATCCTTTCCAGAATTTTAAAGGGTCCAACATATCGAGGCACAAGCTTTCCTTTCTTGCCGAATCTGATCACCCCCTTCCAAGGTGTAACCTTTAGGAGTACGTGATCGCCAACGTCAAATTCAAGGGCTTGCGGCGTCTATCGGCACAACTTTTCTGACGACTCCTAGCTTTCAGCAGATTGTCTCGAATTTGGAGAATTTTGTTGGTCGTTTCTTACAACAGCTCAGGACTGGTAATTTGCGCATCCCCGATCTCGTGCCATACAATAGGCAATCAACATTTTCTTTCGTATAATGCCTCAAATGGTGCCATTTGGATGCTAGAGTGATAACTGTTATTGTACGAGAATTCGACTAAAGGTAAATGTGAATCCCAATTACCACCAAAATCTATAACACACGAGCGAAGCATGTCTTCGAGGGTACGAATCGTGCATTCAGTCTAACCGTCGGTCTGGGGATGGAATGCGGTACTTAGATTGAGAGTAGTACCGAGAGCAGATTGAAATGTTTCCCAAAGACACGAGGTGAATCGACCATCGCGGTCAGATATGATGTCACGAGGTGTCCCGTGTCGACAAATAACTTCGTCGGTATAGATTCGAGCTAATCGTTCTACCTTGTAGTCTTCCCGTATTGGTCGAAAGTGAGCGGATTTGGTAAGACGGTCAACGATAACCCAGATGCTGTCGTGACCTGATGGCGTGTGCGGAAGTTTCGTTATGAAGTACATAGCTATACTCTCCCATTTCCACATAGGGATCTCGGGTTGCACGAGTAAGCCAGAGGGGCGTTGATGCTCAGCCTTGGCTTTTGAACTAGTCAGGCATTTCGAAACATAGATAGCGATATCCTTCTTCATGCCCGACCACCAGTACTTGTAGCGCATGTCCTGGTACATCTTATTGGCACCGGGATGAATAGAATACCGAGATTTGTGGGCTTAGTCTAGTAGAATCTGTCGTAAATTGGTACGCTTGGGAATCCAAATTCGGTCTAGATAATGGAATATACCATTTGATTTGTTCACCAGTTGTTCACCGTTATTGATGATCCTTTCTTTCTTCAAAGTGCGTTTGGTAAAACAAGCATGTTGGGCGTCACGGATAAGAGCTTTGAGATTGTGCTAGGCTTGAGTGTTACGAACGCTATGCAAATAGCTTCATCGACTGAGAGCATCGGCGATGACGTTTGCTTTGCCTGGATGGTATCAAATCTCACAGTCGTAATCGTTGAGAAGTTCAACCCATCGGCGTTGGCGCATATTCAGCTCCTTCTGGTTAAAGATGTGTTATAGGCTCTTGTGGTCGGTGAAGACTGTACACTTCATACCGTAAAGATAGTGTCGCCAAATCTTCAACGCAAAAACAACTGCACCAAGCTCGAGATCGTGGGTTGTATAATTCTTCTCGTGGATCTTGAGCTGTCGAGAGGCGTACAGGATAACCTTGTCCCGTTGCATGAGAACACAACCAAGACCGAGGTTAGAGGCATCGCAGTAGACTACGAAGTCGTCGTTTCCGTCGGGCTGTGAGAGCACGGGAGTGTTACAAAGCATAGCTTTGAGAGTTTGAAAGGCCTCCTCTTGTTCGGTTCCCCAAACAAAAGGTTTGTCCTTGTGCGTAAGCGATGTAAGCGGTACAGCGATCTTCGAGAAATCAGCGATGAATCAGCGATAGTAACCCGCCAATCTAAGAAAAGAACAAACTTCGGACGGGTTCTTTGGTGTAACCCAACTGTTAACAGCTTCGATCTTCGCAGGATCGACGTGAATTCCTTGACTATTGACGATGTGACCGAGGAATTGAACCTCCTCTAGCCATAATTCGCACTTGGAGAACTTGGAATAGAGACGATTTCCCTGGAGTAACTCAAGAACCAAACGTAGATGTTTCGAGTGTTCGGTTTTTTACTTGGAATAGATCAAGATATCATCGATAAACACGATGACGAAGCGGTCGAGAAAGGGTTTACACACGCGATTCATTAGATCCATGAAAACTGCGGGAGCGTTAGTCAAACCAAAGGGCATAACAACAAACTCGTAGTGACCGTATCGGGTTCGAAAAGTGGTCTTAGGTATATCTTCCTCCTAAATTCATAACTGGTGACAGCCTGAGCGTAGATCGATCTTCGAGAAACACGCTGCTCCTTGTAGTTGACCAAACAAATCATCGATTCGAGGTAAGCGATAGCGATTCTTGATAGTAAGCTTATTCAATTCCCTATAATCGATGCACATCCGGAACGATCTGTCCTTCTTTTTAATGAAAAGGACAGATGCGCCCTATGAAGAGGTGCTAGGTCGAATAAAGCCTTTATCAAGTAGTTCCTGGAGCTGACTCGAGAGTTCACGCATTTCAGAAGGAGCGAGACGATAAGGCACTCTAGCGACAGGGTTTGCTCCAGGAATAAGGTCGATTCGGAAATCGATAAACCAGGTAAATCGTCGGGAAATACACGAGGAAAATCATGAACCACATGCACCTTGTCTATTGCCTTAACTTCCTTTTCCTCCGCTACTATGATATGTGCCAAGAAAGCTTGGTATTCCTTGCGGAGATACTTCCTTGCTTGGACACACGACATGAGCTGTAACTTCTTCGAAGCGACTTCGCCATAAACACAAAATTGATCACCGTTCACGAGAGAGAAACGAATCATTTTATCGAAGCAAACAATTTCAGCATGATTCTCCCGAAGGAAATCCATACCTACTATGACATCAAAGCTACCAAGCTGCATTGGAATAAGATTTATCAGAAAAACCTGACTGTTGAGATCGAGAGTACAGTCACGCAGAACGAAACTAACAGTGACGGTTCTTCCAGTGGCAACTTCTACGTCAAATGTTGATGGGAGGTTAACGCGCTTACGGTTTAGGAGCCTTTCGAATTCGAACGATACAAAACAGTTATCAGCTCCAGTATCAAACAAACAGGAAGCATATATACCATTTGCAAGAAACGTACCATTAACAATGTTGTTGTCTGCCTGAGCCTGTCGGGCGTTGATGTTAAAGACTCGCCCACGGGCTACTTGCTGAGCTGGCTGCTGCTTGTTGAGCTGGCTGTTGCTGCTACTGTTGGTGTTGTTACGGTACTGGCTGCTGCTGCTGCTATGTCTCTTGCTTCACCACTCTGTTTGGGCAGACTTTTGCAAAATGGTTGGGATCACCACACGCAAAGCAGGCTCTTGCGTGAGAAGGAACTGCTTACTGGCCTTGCGGAGCTGGTAGAGCAGGAGCTTGAGCTGGGGCTTGGCTCAAGCAACAAAAATAAAACAGGGAGTCTCAGAAAAACTTAAAGAAATAGTTGTTGACAAAACCGAACCACCAACTGAGAAATTTAAAGTGTTTAAAAATTCAATATATGAAGTTGGTGAATGTTCGAAAAGGTTTTACATGAGAAGTGTGAAGCTTGACAACCAAAAGTGGGTTGTTAAGAAATCAGAGGCAAAATCTGGCGATGAATCTGACTCCACAAAGTCAGATGAGCCACAGGTTGAGGTTAAAGAGAAAAATTCAGTACCTCCAATGGATGATGAGAACTTTCCACCATTGAGGACTGAGAATTTTAAACAAAAGATTGGGAAAGTTGAGATCTCGAATCAATTTTATTCTGAAAAGAATGATTTTGATGTTGAGAAAGGTTTTAATGGAAATGTAAAGAAAATTTTTGGGAAGATGATCGATAGAAAGGTTAAAGGGGTAAAAGATTTTTATGCTACAAAGAAAGCAACTTACACCTCAACTAAAGAGGAGTTGGAAACACCCAAGGCTGGTCAGGCTTAGGTGGATATTTTCTTTCATTGAGAAACCTGACTTGCCGGAGATCCCAAGTTTGTAATTGTGGATCAGGAATCGGCATCTTTCTTGATAATTGATTTTGTGAATGAATTTTATAATGGTTAAACTTTTACAGGTTAAGTGTGACTTGCCGAAGCTTCCAGGTTGGTAAGTGTGAAGCAGGAATCGTCATCCTTTTTGGTAAAATGATTCTATGTAGATGTGGTATTCCTACAAGTGGTAAATCAGGGACATTAATTTGTACTTGATTTTCTTACAATTGGTATAGAAGTTTGTTCTGACATAGTGATTACTCAAGGACATTAATTTGAACTTGATGTAATCCTTATATAAGTGGTTGAAAAACAAGGTGATGATGAACCCCGAACCTACAAGTGGTAAAATCAACAAAACTTATTTTCCGGAAAAATCATTTTGGTTAAAACAAACTTAAGTGTTTTGAAATCTTAATGAGAAAATAGTTTTGTGTAAGGGGAGTTCTGATTGTTTATGCCAAGTGGATGGCGATTGGAAGTGATTCGATATCAGTTGTCAATTTACTTGTATAGTTTGTTTTCAAATTTCCTTTAAATGTGTTTGCATTTTAGGGGGGTAATTTTTCAGAAAATCCAAAAACATTAGAAAATTTGAAAATGTCAAAATCATGATAAAATCAAAAATGAGTTTTAGTGTCAAAGAAGAGGAAATGATAGTACATCAGTAGACAGTTACAGTATGCTAAAGAAATGTAATGTTTAAATAGCGTTAAACGGTCTCACTAATGATATGCCGATAGGTTTTTACACATTTAGTAAGCTTTTTCGGGATATAAACTTAAATTCAAACTTGCTTATTTCGTGGGGAACACTACTTGGACATATAGGTAACCCCTGAAATTTCATTTGAAATATCCCTCTTTCTGAGATACTAGGTCTTTATGCTCAGTGATATCTGGGGTATTATCCCGGGACTTCTGATTTTGCGGAAGCAATGGCCTAGTCCCCGGAAAATACGTCATGCTTGCTTGAAATAAAAGCCTGCCCTCAGTACAAAAAATGATGAAACATTGAAAAATGCTAATCATGTGATGTTGTAAAAAAAAGATCCTCTAAAGGGGACCCACCAAAATTCGAAGCCGTCATCTCTCTGCTGAACGGAAGTTCTGACCTGAGCTCTCACGGTTCTTCGCATTTAACCCCTAACATAGATCATCTGTGGTATACTCACCTGTAAGACTGAATATTGGGATCTGGATACGGGAGTATATTCAAGAGGTGGGACACATGAATGAGTTTAAGTCCTTAATACACCTAATTCATATCCTAAATCAGTTGAAATTTGTGTGAGAATTTAAGTGGATCAGTATATCGGCAATCTAAGTGAATTGTTTAATTCTTAATGTGTATCTAAGCTCAACGGTACTTGTGACTTGTCAAAAACTGATATGATACTCTTACACAAACTCACATTGTAAATACTTCTTTTCTGCATGTTTCATTTTATTAAAAAATCCAAAAAGATTTTAGTGTGTTTTAGCATAAACTTTTGAAAAATTCAAAAAGATTTTCGACAACTGATGTTGGAGAGCTGATTTTTAAAATTCCAAGTGCTAAACATGATGAGCATGTGATGAAGGAGAGTGTGTGTTTAAATGAGAAAATATTTTGAAAATTTGTCTACAAGTGGTTCATCAGAAATTATCATTGATAAATCATTCTGGTTTATTTTGAGAGGGAGTTTGTATGAAAATTTGAAAAATGTTAAATTTGTAAAATTTACTTTTGGGTAGAGGATGTGTAGGATAGCCTGGATTCTAAAGTCTGAGTATAGAGCTAGGTTACAATCCTGATCATGTGAAAGCCAGATTCTGATTAACATCTGAGGGTATATGATTCGAGGGGAGTCTGTTGTTGCTGAAGAAAAGAACAGAGATAGAAAAGCCCGAAGACTGATAAAGACTGAAGATGCGAAGACTCGACACTTAAGACTCGTCAACATCTGAGGGGGAGTCTGTTGGTGCATGCATCTGTCGACTTCGTCTTGTATCGAGTCTTGTACTAGATTGTTAGATCAGGGCACGTTGTACGAGAAAATAGGAGATTTTAGGGTGTGTTTGTGGTGATTTCGCTTGAAGGAAGCAATTCCGCTTGAAAGTGACTTTGACAGTTTCAAGCGAAATCAACATGTGTTATTTCGCTTGAACTGGTTTCTGCCACCCTCAAGCGAAATCTCATCTCCTATAAATACCCTTCAAGCGATATCATTTGTAACAGTTGTGTGATTTGGATACCGAGGTGCTGCCGGTTTATCATGTGATTGTATTTATGGTAATATCAATTAGAAAGGTGTTTAAAGTGATTTGCAAGCTGTTTCGAAGTCTATTTCTTTGTTTTCGCCTTTGAAATAGATAAAAACTTCTCTGAACGACTCATTCGGGTCTGAAAACGATCCTACAACCATAGAAAATTTGAAAATGTCAGAATCATGATAAAATCAAAAATGAGTTTTAGTGTCAAAGAAGAGGAAATGATAGTACATTAGTAGACAGTTACAGTATGCTAAAGAAATGTAATGTTTAAATAGCGTTAAACGGTCTCACTAATGATATGCCGATAGGTTTTTACACATTTAGTAAGCTTTTTCGGGATATAAACTTAAATTCAAACTTGCTTATTTCATGGGGAACACTACTTGAATATATAGGTAACCCCTGAAATTTCGTTTGAAAGATCCCTCTTTCAGAGATACTAGGTCTTTATGCTCAGTGATATCTGGGGTATTATCCCGGGACTTCTGATTTTGCGGAAGCAATGGCTTAGTCCCCGGAGAATACTTTATGCTTGCTTGAAATAAAAGCCTGCCCTCAGTACAAAAAATGATGAAACATTGAAAAATGCTAATCATGTGCTATTGTAAAAACACGAGCTGTGTGTGTTGATCGAAGCGAACATCGAAAAGCGAGAAAATCACCAAAATTGAAAAACATAAACACATAAAATCACATAAGAACACATAAAATCGATAAATCTCACAGTCGGCGGCGGCGAATTCCAGAATTGAAACACATAAAATCGAAGAGATATTGTCTTGGCTTGATAGACGTTGACTGCCCAAAGTGGTTCGACTATTCTCAAGGACGTTAAGTACGCGCTTTTGCCTAATAGACTTTGCTCTATCACTGACATGTGGTGAATGGCACGCATCCTTTCGGCTATTCACGCAACTCTAGTCGTTGGAATCCATCGAGACGTTAGTTAGAGTTTTGTAAAACCATAATGTAGAGCGGAACAAGTCATCAAGATTTGGGTTTCACCCCTACCTTAGCGACTTCATTCCTGTTGGTGTGATAGAATCACGAGACAGATAAGGAGAATTGCGTCAAAGTATGGATTTCACTCTTGATTCAACGCAAATTCTCATGTTTATAGTAAAAATGAGTGTCGAACGAGGGATTTGATCAAGAGTTTGTGGCTTTCACACCTAGTCTCAACCGGATCGCCCGTTTGTGTGTGTTGCCAGCCTTAGGAAAGGCTGATCTTGCGCGGAACTGTGGTATGCGATGTTCGCGCAAGAGTGTAGTGTACAGCGAGTTCGAGCGAGGATATCAAGTAAGCTCGGGCAAAACTCCTATCGGGTATGTACAAGTCGGTATGTTGGTACTTAGACTATAGACTAGGTCGATTCTAAGACATCTACCCGGACTAGGTCGAGTCTTGCCTAATTCCCTATAGGGAATTAGGAAGGACACGACCTAGTTCGGGTCTTGATGTCCTAGAATTGACCTAGTCTATAGTCTAAGACCAACAGATCGCCTTGTGCGAATCCAGTAGAGGTTTTGCCGATAGAAAAGGTAGAGAAGGAAAAGAAGCCGATGGAAAAGGTACTTGTGGTTCGTGATTTTCCTGCTGTCTCTCCTGACGATTTACCTTGTCTACCCCCATCTCATGATATTGATTTTCGTATCGACCTCATTCCTGGAGCTAACCCAGTCGCTAAAGCCCCTTATCGCCTCGCTCCGTCCGAAATGCGTGAACTTTTGAGTCAACTCCGGGAATTACTTGATAAAGGCTTCATACGCCCTAGCACATCTCCATGGGGCGCACCTGTCCTTTTCGTCAAAAAGAAGGATGAATCGTTCCGAATGTGCATCGATTATAGGGAACTCAATAAGCTTACTATCAAGAATCGCTACCCCTTACCCCGAATCGATGATTTATTCGACCAATTGCAAGGTGCTACGTGTTTTTCTAAGATCGATTTACGCTCTGGTAATCATCAGTTACGAATTCAGGAGGAAGATATCCCTAAAACCGCTTTCCGAACCTGTTACAGCCATTATGAATTTGTCGTTATGCCCTTTGGTCTTACCAATGCACCCGCGGTTTTCATGGTCTTGATGAATCGCGTGTGTAAGCCCTTTCTCGACCGCTTCGTCATCGTATTTATCGATGATATCCTTATCTATTCGAAGTTGAAAACCGAACACGCGCAACATCTCCATTTGGTACTCGAGCTTCTCCAAGGGAATCGCCTCTACGCCAAATTCTCCAAGTGTGAATTTTGGCTCGAGGAGGTTCAATTCCTCGGTCACGTCGTCAACAGTCAAGGAATTCACGTCGATCCTGCGAAGATTGAAGCAGTTAAGAGTTGGATTACACCAAAAACCCCGTCTGAAGTTCGTTCTTTCCTCGGATTGGTGGGGTTATTACCGTCGATTTATCGCTGATTTCTCTAAAATCGATGTTCCTCTTACCTCTCTGACGCATAAAGACAAGCCTTTTGTTTGGGGAACCGAACAAGAGGATGCCTTTCAATTTCTCAAGCGTATGCTTTGCAACGCTCCCGTACTCGCGCTACCCGATGGAAACGACAACTTTGTTGTCTATTGCGATGCCTCTAACCTAGGTCTCGGTTGTGTCCTTATGCAATGAGATAAGGTTATCGCGTACGCGTCTCGTCAGCTCAAAGTCCACGAGAAGAACTACACAACCCACGATCTCGAACTCGGTGCAGTTGTTTTTGAGTTAAAGATTTGACGACACTACCTGTATGGTACCAAGTGTACGGTCATCACCGACCATAAGAGACTACAACGCATCTTGAACCAGAAAGAGCCGAATATGCGCCAGCGCAGATGGGTTGAACTTCTCAACGACTACGACTGTGAGATACGCTACCACCCAGGCAAAGCAAATGCCGTTGCCGATGCTCTCAGCCGATGAAGTTATTTACATAGTGTTCGTAATGTTCAAGCCCAGCATGACCTCGAAGCCCTCATTCGCGACGCGTAGCACGCATGCTTCATTGAGAATACCTTGAAGAGGAAATGAATTGTGGTGCTGAAACTTAGTTTGTCACCAAATCGAACGGTATCTACTACTATCTTGATCGCATCTGGATCCTTGGTCGCAATAACCTTCGGGAGATATTGCTGACTGAAGCCCACAAATCACGATATTACATTCATCCCGGTGCCGACAAGATGTACCAGGACCTCCGTGCCAGGTATTGGTGGCCTGGAATGAAGAAGCATATCGCTCTCTATGTTTCAAATTGCCTAACTTGCTCGAAGGTCAAGGCTGAACATCAACGACCCTCTCGCTTACTCGTACAACCCGAGATCCCTATGTGGAAATGGGAGAGTATAGCTAAGGATTTCATTACAAAACTTCCGCGCATGCCATCAGGTCACGATAGCATTTGGGTTATCGTTGATCGTCTTACGAAATCTGCCCACTTTCTACCAATACGAGAAGACTATATGGTTGAACGATTAGCGCGAATCTATACCGACGAAGTCATTTGTCGACATGGGACACCTCGTGACATCATCTCTGACCGCGATGGTCGATTTACCTTGCATCTTTGGGAAACTTTTCAATCTGATCTCGGTACTACCCTGAATCTTAGTACTGCTTTCCATCCCCAGACCGACGGTCAGACTAAACGCACGATCCGCACCCTGGAAGACATGCTTCGTTTGTGCGTTATAGATTTTGGTGTTATTGGGATTCGCATTTACCTTTAGTCGAATTCTCCTACAACAACAGTTATTACGCTAGTTTTCAAATGGCACCCTTTGAGGCATTATATGGAAGAAAATGTCGATCGCCTATTGTATGGCACGAGATCAGAGATGCGCAAATTACTGGTCCTGAGTTACTACAAAAAAACGACTGACAAGATCCTCCAAATACGAGACAATCTCTTGAAGGCTCGGAGTCGTCAAAAGAGTGTATTACGCCGATAAACACCGCAAGCCCCTTGAGTTCGAAGTTGGTGATCACGTACTCCTAAAGGTTTCACCTTGGAAGGGGGTGATCCGATTCGGCAAGAAAGGAAAGCTAGTGCCTCGATACGTTGGACCCTTTAAGATTCTGGAAATAATTGGCAAAGTGTCCTACCGACTCGAATTACCGGAGGAACTCAGCAACGTACATCCGACTTTCCAAGTTTCGAACCTCAAGAAATGCCTAGCCGAAGAAAACCTGCATGTCCATCTCGAGGATTTGCAAGTTAACAAAACTCTACACTTCGTAGAAAAGCCAGTAGAAATCATAGACCGAGAGACCAAGAAACTCTGATGCTCACGCATTCCTATTGTGAAGGTTCGCTGGGAAGGAAAACGCGACGCCGAGTTCATTTGGGAACTCGAGAGTGATATGAAAGCTAAATATCCACATCTCTTCGCTACGCTTGCGCCTTAATTTGGAGGCGAAATTCCCTGAAGTAGGGGAGGCTGTAACAACCCGACTTTTCGGGTCATTACTCACATCTGTCATTTATTGCTTAATTACCTTGTTCTCTTGAGATTTCGATTATCGCTAACGGGTTAATGATATTTTTAAACTATGTCTTACAACGCATACACAACTCTTACTTTCAAAATGCAATTATCGCATTTAACGTTATTACAACGCATACTATTAAATGCATTTTATCGCATATTACATCGCATGTTTATACTAAACGCTATCGCATCACAATCTCATTGCAAACCCGAAACGCATATTCACTTTTATGCATCTTATGTGTTATATGTGTTAATTGTGTGATTACTTGTTTAATGTTATGTGGTTATCTCATCGAAACGCTCACTTGCAACTCGCTTAAACGCAACGCAACGCTTATCGCACGAAACGAAAGTTGAAAAACTAACTCGCACCAGTCGTATAATCGAATGACCATTCGATCAAATGATCATCCGTCCGGATGGCCATCCGATCGACTGGCCATCCGACCCACACTCTCCACCGCCTTATCTCCTCTCAGCCTACAAATACTCACCTGTCACATCACTGTTCACTGATGTGACAGCTCTATCTGACCAACTCACTCCCAGCTCGTTCTCAAGCACATTTCACTCGATTCCAGGCTATTTTCGTAAGTTTTCATCCTAAATCTTGTACTTCCATCATCATTACACATTTTCTCATCATCTTCTCCACTGAAATCACTGATTTTCCACTATGAAATCACCTGATTTGGACTCCTTGAAGGTGAAGACATCTCGGTTTCTTATGAAAACTGTTGTGTGAACTCATCTCGTCAAGATTGATTCGGATCTAAAGGATTTTCACACGATTTAACACAAATCCCAACTAGATTTCAACACTATTTCACTAATTTAAGTTTTTCTTCAACTTTTCTTCATTATCTATACAAGACCGATGGAATCTAGACTCATTCAGGCTCTCTACTCATTCTCTAGTGGAGAACCAGTCTGAAAATGGATTTCCACTGGAGAGATGACCGACTAACGAGTTGAACATGAAACTTCATCGGGAACAATAAGTCCGAAAGAATGGGGTGATTCCCATCCGATCCACTAAGCTGGGCTTGGTGTGGATTCCCGTTGTTTGACACGTCGTCACGCTGTCTCCGTCAAAACTCAAAACTTTTAACTTAGAAAACTTTGTGAAATTTTCAAAACATTAGATCGCCGATCGAATAGCCATCCGATCGAATGACTATTCGACCAGGTGATTTGTTCCTTTATAACTTTTAACACTTAAACGATTTGACCAAACCTCAAACTTCAACCTCTCAATCGAATAGCCATCTGATCGAATGGCCATCCATCCAGATGACCATCCGATCGAATGACTTGACCTATACTACAACGAAAACTTCAAAAGTTTCAAAACGATTTACAAACATACTCACCCAATCAAATGACCATCCGATCGAATGGGTTCCCATCTGTTCGACTCACCATTCGACACTTATCTCACCCAACGCATTGTTTACACGCTGTTCAACGCTTACGCTATCGTTCTATACTCAGGCTAACTCCAACGCGCTCCCTTTAATCCAATTACGGTGTTTACTCACTAAACACGCACTGTGAGTATACTCAAACCCTTTTTCGCTTAACGCACTTTTGGGTGTTACATACGTTTGCTATATCAAAACACATCAACACATAACGCAAACTCTTTTATGAACGCTAACCGCTCTTGCATGTATACGTGACTCGATGAATGCTTGTATGTTATGTTTGCACAGTGATTGTTTCCTGACACCTTAGCAACGATAGTACTATAGTTTGGACTCAGCACCTGTCGTGGACAGGGGTTGTTAAGGGTTTTACTTCACATGGTCACAGTGGTGATAATGTGTTGCGCATTCTACACTCGCAGTCATGTCGGTTGCATATGTCATTGTCGATAGCTTACTTGCTTCACATTTCTACGTGTTACATGCTGGTTATGCGTAAACGCTTTCGCTACTATATGCTACTCAAACTTGTGTACTCACCTTTACACTCTATGTATTGACTTTATTTTAACGTATGTGACAGCTTATTTGTTTTTGAGACTATATCTGTAATGATTGTTTTCTTTATATATTTGATGGTATGGGACGTTAAACATTAAATATAATGACATTAATAGTTGTTATGGATTCTCTTGAACAATCAGTTTCGCTCAGCGCCATGCCCCGATATTTCCGCCATCGTTTGGGGTGTGACACAAAACACCATATCGACTAGCACCAACAGAGATGCAGAATCTGAAGAAACAATTAGACGAACTACTTGACAAATGTTTTATACAGCCTAGTTCATCACCATGGGGAGTACCGGTATTATTTGTCAAGAAGAAGGACGGATCGATGCGTATGTGTATAGATTACCGGGAATTGAATAAGGTTACGATTAAAAATCGGTACCCACTACCGAGAATCAACGACCTGTTCGATCAACTTCAAGGAGCTCGATTCATTTCTAAGATCGAATTACGCTCAGGATATCATCAATTGAAAGTACAGGAATAGGACATTCCTAAAACTACTTTCAAAACAAGGTACGGTCATTATGAATTTACAGTCATGCCATTTGGTTTAACCAATGCCCCAGCCGCATTTATGGACATGATGAACAGGATATGTAAACCATACCTGGATAAACTCATAATCGTCTTTATAAATGATATTCTAATTTACTCTAGGAGTAAAGAGGATCATGCAGAACAGTTGCATATACTTCAGACATTATTGAGAAAAGAAAAGATTTATGCTAAATTCTCAAAATGCGAATTCTGGTTGCAAGAAGTACAATTAGATGATATTCGAATTTACTCTAAGAGTAAAGAGGATCATGCAGAACACTTGCATATACATACATACAAACATACATACATACATACATACATACATACATACATACATAATACATACATACATACATACACACATACACACATACACACATACACACATACACACATACACACATACACACATACATAAATACACAAATACACACATACACACATACACACATACATACAAATGCAAACTTAATAACAAATATAATTACATCCACATACACATTTAAATACAAACATGCTTATACGTACACATACTATAACAGCCCTCCTAAAATAATCCGACACCCTAAAAATATTTCGAGTGCCCCATTATGTCCTAAAATACACCCCGTATACACAAACGGGCCCCGAATACCTTTATTCTATTAAATTAAATTAAATTAAAAATCAAATTTTAAAGGTTGTGGCGGGCCGCGGAGACCCAGTCTTGGTCTTACGCGGGCTGCGAGCGCCTGGACAAACGGCCGCACCCGGAGCCGCCACGTGGCAGCCATGTGTCGAAGCTAGAGCGGTGACCCGACAAGGCTAGGGCCTACCCAGCCTATGTCGCGGGCCGCGAAGGCCCGGGCCGAAGTTTACGTTGGGCGCGACGAAGTCCAAATCAGGCCCTATAAATAGAGGCCCTCGGCCGTTCATTCGAATTCGCTCACTGTTTCTTTCTCTCTCGAAATTCTACATAGCAATTATAATTTTCGGGCATAATATCCCCCTAATTAACGAAGTTCTGCCCTGTTGTAAGTATCATAACCCCGGTTACGTATTAGATACGATGTCCGATTGATCCAGGGTTCCGTAACGGCTGTCGTGGTTCTGCCCGACGTAGTCGTTGGAATGCCGTCTCGGGGAGGGTATTACTAATGTAAATATTGGGTTATTATACTAACACGTGTGCATTTGTGTAATTTATAGATAATCACCAGGAAATCCTTAAGGAAACCCTAAGACAGCAATGTGAGCAATCTCCTTTTTGCAAATTGTTTTTACAAAACCTCATATGATTAACATTATATTAAACATTGATTGAGTATTTGTATTCTACAATTATCGTCAGTGTGTTGGGGTTTTGTATACAAAATTTGTTACTACATTGAAAGTAGTAACATGACCACAAGTCGGGTTAACAGTACCGTGGGTGGAAATTAAAGTAGATGGAAACAAATGTAATTGCGCGACCGCCCTCAATACTGTACAATGGTTTTACTTAACTTGATTAAACTGAGATTCACTCACCAGTATTTCCCACTGACAAAATGTTTTTAGACGCGTTTCAGGTAACAAAATGTGAAAGCCAAATAGAAGCCAGCTGGACAGCACTGAAGGCTTGGAAAAGTGGCTATAAAGTTACCTAAAATAAAGAGATGTTTTATTTAAATAAAATAGGGTTTATCCCTTTGAAAAATGTGTGTACTTGAAACTTGGGATTTTCCCATGTGTTTAATATATTAAAAGCATGGTATTTTACTCTGATAAAATATTTCCTAACTACGGTCCTGATGAAATTTCCGCTGCCAAAATGATAAATACCGATACCACCGAAAATGGTCGCGGGCGCCCGTTCCCTGGTACTTAGGGGACGGGGGTTGCGACAGAAGGTGGTATCAGAGCTAAGCCACTGATTCAGCCACTGAAGTGTTCTGCTGACACCAAGATATTATTCAATATGTTAGGAAATTTTCTACGGAACTACGTGCATATTTGTATTTTATTGTTGTGTGTTATTTGACTATTTGTTAGTTTACAGTATGAGCGACCAAGGACCTTCCGACGCCTACCATCAGTTGTCCAGCTCACCTAGGAGCGAAGGCACCTCTTCACAGCATGCCCTCTCAAGGTATTCAGCTGACAATGAAGATGGGATATTCGTGTTTAAGGCTTAGTCTGAAGAGCCATTCCTTCCTAAAAAGAGAGGATGGTTCAGTAGGGGAGTGCATGAACGTAGGAAGAGAATGAAAATGTTACAACAACAGCGTGTTGTAGCAGCTGCCAAGAGTGAAACAGATGCTCACACCCAGGATACACTCAATAGGAGTTTAGCAAATTTCCATATCCTAACAACCACAGCTGCGGACCCTAACCTGGAGCAACTTATAGTACCCCAACCCTTACCACTGTTTCCCACCCAGCCAACGGAAATTGAAAACAATCCAGAAAATCAAATCCCAACGCCTGCTTTCAACCCAGATGAGATACCTAGAATACCAGCACCCAATCCCTTAGACCCAAACTACGACCCGTGGTTTGATGACCATAGGGATTACCAGCAACGCTACCCAATACCGAAACACGAACCCATGCCAAACCTAGCAGCCTACCCAGATTTGGACCCCCTAGATCCCTACTATGATAATGATGAATACATTAGGTAAATTTTAGAGAATCCTTATCCTTACCAAGAACCCATGCCCCAGTTCCCAAACCCAGTACCAGCACCTGCACCCCCAATGAGTGCAGAGAATGTGCAAGAACTCCGAACCTTTGGTGAGGAGATTTTAGAAGGTAGTGACAGGATGAGGCAGATCGGAGAACGACTCGTCTGGAAGTACGACTAGTGTAATATGGAGTTCTGGATGAACCCATATCAGTGATGGTGGTAATAATAATATATATAAAATGTGTGTATGTTTGTAATATATATATATATATATATATATAGACAATAGCCATGGATGCATAATAGTATTATAATTTTAATTTCCAGTTCCAGTTTGTATTAGATGCATATTATATAAAATAGAGTAAGTCGCAATGTTTGACGATTTTGATCAATATGCGTGTTGTGTGATTGATTAAATATTATCTTGTGATATTAATATGTGGCAAATGTTTAAAATTCAGATGGACAACGAAGTGAACCAGGAAAACCAGAATGATAATAACTCAAATAATGATAACCCGAACAACGATAATAATGGAAACCAAGTGGATAACAGTGCCATTCAACACATAGTGGCACAAGGGATAATAGATGCAATGCCATATATTATCAAAACAGTTAGGGAAGCAGATAATAAAAGTAACAATGGCAATAAACGACCAACTGAACCTGAACACAACGTAAACAATGGACCCATACTTCAAGTGCCCATTCCCAAAAGAAGAAGAACCATGTCTTATGGTTGTTCTTATAAAGAGTTATGGTCTTGTAAACCAATGGAATTCTCGGGCAATGAAGGGGCCGTTGCAGCTCTACGCTGGATAGAAAAGACTGAGGCAGTCTTAAAAATAAGCAAGTGCGCGGAAGAGGATAAGATAATGTTTGCTTCCAATCTGTTTAAGAACTCAGCCTTAGAATGGTGGAACACTATCCTCCAGTCTAGGGGAAGTGATAGGGTTTACAATATGGAATGGGAGGAATTTAAGAACATGGTGGAAAGGAAATTTTGCCCTCCCAATGAAAAACAACAGATAGCAAATAAGTTCCTAAACCTTAGAATGACTGGAGTAGATAGTAAGGGTTATACTACGTTATTCTTTGAATATGCTAGAATAGTGCCAACCCTTGCATCACCTGAACCAGTATTAATCTCCCATTACATCTGGGGATTAATCAGTGAGATTAGGCATGTAGTCAAGGCAACTAGACCTCAAAATATAGAAGAAGCTGTAGAACTAGCAAACACCTTGACAGATGAGTTTGTGCGTACACGAGAGGAGGATCAAAGAAGGAACCTAGCTCAAAGGCTTACCTAAGAATTTCGTTATGGAAATTCCAACCGTGGAAAAAATGTATGTTCTACCTCTACACCTTACTGCAAGGCTTGCAAGAAGAAACATTCAGGAAGATGCTCCACTTACTACAATTTCTGCAAGATACCAGGACACAAGGAAGAAGATTGTAGGAAGAAACCAAATAATGGAATGTGCTTCAATTGTGGAGAAAAGGGCCATATCAAGCCAAACTGTCCGAAACTAGCTCCAGCCATGAACAATAAGACTACTAAGAATGCTAGGGCATTTGTTCTGACTGCAGAAGAAGCAAAGATGATTCCGGACGTGATTGCCGGTACGTTTTTAGTTAATGATGTTTTTGCTAAAGTATTATTTGACTTTGGTGCGAACCAAATTTTTATTAATACTTCATTTTGCAAACTTCTCAATCAACCATTAACTAAACTCCCACAAGAATGTCTAGTAGAGACAGAAAATGGGGAAACCATTAAGATTTATGAAATCTTGCAGGGAGCAAGAATAGAATTTTTAAATCAAAAGTTTATTGCAAACCTTTATCCAATGAATCTGGCCGGATTTGATGTTGTATTAGGAATGGATTGGTTAATAGCCAATAAAGCTAGTATTTTATGTGATTAAAAGTTGATCCAAGTAAATTCACCAAGGGGTGAAAAGAGCACAATTAAAGGAGATAAGTCATCTGGATCCACGAAATTCATCTCTGTAATGAAAACATCAAGTTATATAAGAAAAGGATCATTAGTGTATTTGATTTCCATAATCACTAACACTAAAGGAAAAAAACTAAAAGATATTCCAGTAGTATCTCAGTTTTCAGATGTATTTCCAGAAGAATTACCAGAACTACCGCCAGACAGAGAAGTTGAATTCAGAATTCATCTGCTACCAGGAACAGCACCAATTGCCAAAGCACCTTACCGTTTGGCACCCGCAAAAATGCAGGAATTGAAGAAACAGTTAGACTAATTGTTGGAGAAAGGATTCATACAGCCAAGTTCATCGCCATGGGGAGCACCGATTTTATTTGTTAAGAAGAAAGACAGATCAATGCGTATGTGCATTGACTACCGCGAATTGAACACGGTCACGATTAAAAATCGTTATCCATTACCAAGAATTGATGATTTGTTCGATCAGTTGCAAGGAGCTCGATTTTTCTCCAAAATCGATTTACGATCAGGATATCATCAATTAAAGGTACAGGAAGAGGACATTCCTAAGACCGCATTTAGAACAAGGTATGGCCATTATGAATTTACTGTCATGCCACTTGGTTTAACCAATGCCCCAGCTGCATTTATGGACATGATGAACCGAATATGTAAGCCATATTTGGATAAATTCATAATTGTCTTTATAAATGATATTCTCATTTACTCTAAGATTAAAGAGGAGCATGCAAAGCATTTGCACGCACTTCTAAGTTTATTGAGAAAAGAAAAGCTTTATGCAAAGTTTTCAAAATGCGAGTTTTGGTTATAACATGTACAGTTTCTTGGACATTTAGTTAATCATGAAGGAATTCAGGAAGATCCCACCAAGATCGAGGCAATTACCAAATGGAAAACCCCTGAGTCACCAACCGAGGTTAGAAGTTTCTTAGGATTGGCCGGTTATTATAGAAGATTTATTCGAGATTTTTCTAGAATAGCCATCCCCCTTACTAAGCTAACCTGTAAATCTGTTAAGTTTGAATGGGGACCAAAACAAGAAGAAGCCTTTAGAATTCTTAAGCAAAGATTATCCCAGGCACCCATACTAGCGTTACCAGAAGGAACTGAAGACTTTCTAGTCTATGGTGACGCTTCTAAGTTAGGTTATGGATGTGTGTTGATGCAACGTCAAAAGGTTATAGCCTATGCATCTAGACAACTTAAGAATCATGAAGAGAATTATTCAACCCATGATTTGGAACTAGGAGCCATAATTTTTGCCCTTAAGATTTGGAGACATTACCTTTACAGTAGTAAGTTTACTATTTTCACCGACCATAAGAGTTTAAGGTATGTTTTTAGGCAAAAGGAATTAAATATGGGACAAAGACGCTAGACGGAGATACGTAGTGATTATGATTGTAATATCCAGTATCATGCAGGAAAGGAAAATGTAGTGTTGATGCTTTAAGTCGAAAGTGTCATGAAAAGCCAAAAATAGTGCGTTCTCTTAAATTAAATCTACAGATAGATTTAAATGAAAAGATTAGAAAAGCACAAGAATCAGTAATCAAGGATGATACTGAAAAGTTGAAGGGAATAATTAAGGAATTAGAACAAGGAACAGATACAATTTGGAGATTCCATAAGAAAAGAATGTGGATACCTAAATTAGGAAACCTACGCCACCGTATATTAGAAGAAGCCCATAAATCTAAGTATACAATGCATCCTGGAAATGATAAAATATATCAGGATTTAAGAAGGAACTTCTGGTGGATAGGAATGAAAAAGGATATAGGAGCTTTTGTTTCTAAATGTTTAACCTGTTCCCAAGTCAAAGCCGAACATCAGAAACCCTCAGGTTTATTGCAGCAGTTAGAAATGCCAGTGTGGAAGTGGGAATTGATAACAATGGATTTTGTTACCAAATTACCCAAAACAAGGAAAGGTAATGATACAATTTGGGTAATTGTAGACAGGATAACCAAGTCAGCTCATTTCTTACCAATGAAGGAAACTTTTAATATGGAACAATTAGCTAAGTTGTATGTAAATGAAATAGTTTCATTACATGGAATTCCTTTATCAATTGTTTCTGATAGGAATAGGCGTTTTACCTCTCATTTTTGGACAAGTTTCCAAAAAGCAATGGGAACCAAGTTGAATCTAAGCAAAGCTTATCATCCTCAAACAGACGGACAAAGTGAAAGGACAATTCAAATAATGGAGGACATGCTTAGAGCTTGTGTAGTTGATTTCGGAGGTAATTGGGACGATCACTTACCGTTAATAGAATTTTCTTACAATAACAGTTATCACACAAGTATCAATGTTGCACCATTCGAAGCACTTTATGGACGAAAGTGCCGAACCCCAGTCTGTTGGGCAGAAATTGGAGAAAAGCAACTATCCGGACCTAAGATAGTACAAGAAACAACCGAAAAAATTATCCAAGTCAATGAGCGACTGAAAGCAGCACGTGATCGACAAAAGAGTTATGCTGATAACATACGAAAGCCATTGGAATTTCAGGTAGGAGACAAAGTGTTACTGAAAGTCTCTCCATGGAAAGGAGTGGTAAGATTCATCAAAAGGGGAAAGCTAAGCCCCAGATACGTTGGACCATTTGAGATTATTAGAAGAATATGACCTGTAGCCTATAAGTTATAACTACCAAAAGAAATGGCAGGAATACATGATGTATTTCATGTAGCTAATCTCAATAAATGCTTAGCTGATGAATCACTGGTAGTACCTCTTAAGGATATAGAGGTAAATGAACAATTAAAATTTGTGGAAAGACCTCTACAGATCGAAGACCGGAAAGTCAAGAACCTCAAGCACAAGAGATTAGTTCTAGTCAAAGCAAAATGGGACTCCAAAAGAGGACCAGAATACTCATGGGAGCTTGAATCAGAGATGCAAAGGAAATATCCACACTTATTCCAGTAGACCTCGAGAACAAGTTCTAAAACAAGGTGGGGAGGATATAACAACCCTCGTAAAATAGTCTGACACCCTAAAAATATGTCGAGTGCCCCATTATGTCCTAAAATACACCCCGTATACACAAACGGGCCCCGAATACCTTTATTTTATTAAATTAAATTAAAAATCAAAATTTTAAAGGCTGTGGCGGGCCGCGAAGACCCAGCCTTGGTCTTACGTAGGCCGCAAGCGCCTGGACAAACGGCAGCACCAGAAGCCGCCACGTGGCAGCCACGTGTCGAAGCTAGAGCGGTGACCCGACAAGGCTAGGGCCTACCCAGCCTATGTCGCGGCGCCTTGGCCAAAGTTTACGCGGGGCGCGACGAAGTCCAAATCAGGCCCTATAAATAGAGGCCTTCGGCCGATCATTCGAATTCGCTCACAGTTTCTTTCTCTCTCGAAATTCTACATAGCAATTATAATTTTCGGGCATAATACCCCCCTAATTAACGAAGTTCTACCCCGTTGTAAGTATCATAACCCCGGTTACGTATTTGATACGCTGCCCGATTGATCCAGGGTTCCTTAACGGCTGTCGTGGTTCTGCCCGATGTAGTCGTTGGAATGCCGTCTCGGGGAGGGTATTACTAATGTAAATATTGTGTTATTATACTAACACGTGTGCATTTGTGTAATTTATAGATAATCATCAGGAAATCCTTAAGAAAACCCTAAGACGGGAATGTGAGAATCTCCTTTATGCAAATTGTTTTTACAAAACCTCATATGATTAACATTATATTAAACAGTGATTGAGTATTTGTATTCTACAATTATCGTCGGTATGTTGGGGTTTTGTATACAAAATTTGTTACTACATTGTGAGTAGTAACATGACCACAAGTCGGGTTGACATTACCGTGGGTGGTAATTAAAGTAGATGGAAACAAATGTAATTGCGCGACCGCCCTCAATACTGTACAATGGTTTTACTTAACTTGATTAAACTGAGATTCACTCACCAGTATTTCTCACTGACAAAATGTTTTTAAACGCGTTTCAGGTAACAAAATATGAAAGCCAAATAGAAGTCAGCTGGACATCACTGAAGGCTTGGAAAAGTGGCTATAAAGTTACCTAAAATAAAGAGATGTTTTATTTAAATAAAATAGGGTTTATCCCAATGAAAATGTGTGTACTTGAAACTTGGTATTTTCACATGTGTTTAATATATTAAAAGCGTGGTATTTTACTCTGATAAAATATTTCCTAACTAAGGTCCTGATGAAATTTCCGCTGCCAAAATGATAAATACCAATACCACCGAAAATGGCCGCGGCCGCCCGTTCCCGGGTACTTAGGGGACGGGGGTTGTGACACATACATACATACATACATACATACATACATACATACATACATACATACATACATAACATATATACATACATACTCATATTATACTCATATGCATATGTCCACATAGTTACGTTCATTTAATATTTAAAATAAGAATAATTATATAGGTTGCTTCTTACACATTTGTGACAAATCCTTAAATGTCGTCGTAAATGTGTCACAACTTGCAATGGATTTAAGCATTTTGTTATAAATGCGTAGGAAATTGTATTCATACATGGATTATTTCCTACGACTTATTGACAATTATATTTAAAAATAAGCATTTTGTCATGAATTTATAGGAAATATGTTTATTTTATAATTATTTATAAATATAATAGTATATATCATTGTATTTATGTTCAATACAAGGATATTTGTCAGAAATGTGTCACAAGTTATGACGCAATTCCGACGTATGGTTTATGTTAATTAATAAATAAATATTTTGTTACAATTGTGTACGAAATGTTTTTATTTTTCCTTATTTATTTTGCATATATTAATATTTATTTGGTAAAAAATAATAATTAACCTTTTGTAGATTATTTGTGATAGATTTGTGACGCAACTGTCAATTAATTAGGGTTTCTTATTTTTTGTCGGAAACTTGTCACATGTTGTGTAGGAATTCCAACGGATGGTTTAAGTTAATTAAAAAAATAAATATTTCATCATAAATGTGTAGGAAACGAGATTATTTTCCCTTATTTTTTGGCGCATATAAATATTTATTCGGTAAAAAATAATAATTAACCTTTTGTAGATTATTTCCGACAGATTTGTGACGCAATTGTCAATTAATTAAGGTTTTCTTATTTTTCGTCATAAATGTGTAGGAAACGATATTATTTTTCCTTATTTTTTTGGCTTATATAAATATTTATTCGGTAAAGAATAATAATTAACATTTTGTAGGTTATTTCCGACTGATTTGTGACGCAACTGTCAATTAATTAGGGTTTTCTTATTTTTCGTCGTGAATGCATCAAAAATTTGTAACAAAATCTTGATTTTTTTTGTAGGAAATTCGTAATAAAAGTGTTGTAATCTGTGACGAAAAAAATGTGTAGGAAATTTCTGTAAGAAATTGTCATCTTTTCTAGTAGTGCTAATTAGCAAATTTCTTTTAAATATTGTCAGTTTTTGAGTTTTGGAGCATATTTTTAAACCATTAGGCTTAGAATTAGCTAGCACCTTAGAGAACCCCTAAGTTGGTTATTTCTTTAGAAAATAGTTGGATTATGATCAAGGGAAAACTTCCCTCGAGTTGGAAGAACTTAGAGAACTCGGTTTTTCGGTACGAGTTTTGCCCCTGTTTTTTTCACACCCCTAGATTAAAATGTTTAGAAGGACAGCCGTAAAAAAATTTAAAAAAATTCGAAGTCTTGTTTTTCGGCTCCTTACAGCAGCTGTAAAAGGCTCATGACATAAGCATGACATTACTTATTTCAGCATTTACGGCTGCCGTAAATTTTTTTTTTTTAAAAACAAGTTTTTTTTTTTATGGAAAAACTGATTTTTGGTAAAAAAAAAAATTGAAAAACCTTTCGTAAGACATAGTTCTCAAAGTTCTCGCAATTCGTATAAGTTTTCATTTTACTCTAACTATATATATATATAATGTAACCTTTAATTCAAAATAATGATGATTTAGTACTTTTATTTGTTAACTTGTTTATTTTATTTTGGGTAAATTACTTTTTGAGTCCCTGTGTTTTATGGGTTTTAACTAGTTGAGTCCAAAATCAAAAAGTTTAACGACCTGAGTCCCTATAAGCATTTTCTTTAACCATTTGAGTCCAAATTTCAACCTCAGTTAGATAATCTCAGTTAACTTTTTTTAAAATGACCAAAACACCCTTTTATATTAAAAAAGCCATTTTATTATTAAATATAGGGTAAATCTCTGGCCCTCTTTATATCCCTGTTAATCTCTTTCTCTTTCAAAATTCTCACCATCTCTCCCTCTCATCTTTCTCTCTCTCTATTCTCTCTCTCTAGACCACCATTAACGTCCACCGAACCCCTCACCGTCCCAACAGTTAACAACCATCGTACGACCACATCTGGTCACCACCACAGTTCAACCTAACAACCATCGCACCACCACCGCCACACCACTACCACCACCGCACCATCAAATCTGCAGTCCACCACCACTACAAGTCCTCCACCATCAAGTTGCACCACGTGTCTTCTTCTTCTCGTTCTCTCAATTTCTGCTGTAAATTTCGAATTTTGAAATTAGGGTTTTGTTCAAAACAAGAAAAAAAAAATTGGGGGTTTTTGGTGAATCTTGAATCGGGAATAAGTTGGGCAGAAGAAGATAAGTTGTTGATGAAAAGTATACAAGACCTCAGGGGCTGTACCAACACAATGATGTAGATCATAAGAAGCTTAGAAAGCTTATTCTTGACTCAAAGCTTGCTCCTTGTTATCCTGGAGATGATGATTGCAGTTGTGATCTTGAAGAATGCCCTATTTGTTTCTTGGTTTGTGATTTCTTGTTCTGCAAGTTTTTGTTTTGATTGGTTGTAGATAAGTTTATGTTCTGCAGTGGTGGTGGTGGTGGTGGTGCGGTTGAAGTCTAGGTTTTGGCGGATAGATCAGGAACGGTTTAACTCGTTTACACCAACCTACACATACTTTGAGTCATAAGATGGTGATTAAAAATCAATTATGCTAAGAAAATTTACCGTAAAGGATGCTCTGTTTTCTTCGAACACAACAATGGGATTTAATTCGCAAAAGGAAAAGTTCATTTATACCTGTTGAATCTCTATTACTTCGTATCGGAGTAACTCAATCGGAACTTACAGGCGGTGACTGGTGGTTGACGGTCAACGAAAGGCGGTGATAGTGGTGGAGGAGCGGTGGGGGTGGTGGTGGTGCGGTGGTGTATAACAATATATATATTTATATATAATATTAAAATATTTATGCATTAAATACTTGTTCCTTATACTCTTGTGCATATAAGACTTGTACTTTGTGTGCAAATGACCAAATTACCCTTGTAGTTAACAAACTTGGTGGATGGAGTTAGAAATTTGGACTCAAATGGTTAAAGAAAATGCTTATGGGGACTCAGGTCGTTAAACTTTTTGCTTTTGGACTCAACTAGTTAAAACCCATAAAACACAGGGACTCAAAAAGTAATTTACCCTTTTATTTTTATACAAATTAGTAACCTTAGTTTCTAAATTACGGAAAGGGTGTCTGAATAATTGTTGCTTTTGATTTGTCAAGTTTTCACCATTTTTTTTCAACATGCTAATTTTAAAGGTTGATATAGTAATCTTAAAGAGCAATTCAATTTTCTGAGATTTCTAATCATGTGTTATATTCAGATGGTTCTTATGGTTTATCAAAATTACGTATACAATTACGGGTCCACCATAACACACAGTCGCACAGATCCCTTATACTAGTAATATTTTAATCACATTCTATGTCTTTAGTGATCTTCCACTTTGTATTGATTTTCTATTCTTTATGGATGATATTCAATGCTTGTATTTGCTTAATGTTAACTTTCACAGCCCCAAATTATACTTCATTTACATTTCTCCAATCATATTTGATATTAAAATCAATCTTTCTTTTTAGCTAGCTTGACTAAGGAAATTTAAATTAGAAATGTTTAGTTTTCTTAAGATGACTTGGTTGATGCCCTTTTGAAGTGTGCATCACGACTCATGAATTCTGAACATCTACAGTGTCAATTTTCGTTGAAGTTAACTATACTTTGCTTGATCAATTTATGCACGGAACAAGAATCGGCCGTCATTATTCTATCCACCAAAACATTTGTTTTTTATTTCGAGCAATAGTTGTCGATGCTTTAAAATGTAGATTGAAATATAAGCATATATAATTCGTGTTTATATTTTTATTGTATTGTATTGAAAATAAGAATTGTATGTTTGTATATAGTATGAATATGTATGTTACTAGATGTAATCTTACCCATTGTTCATAACGAATTTATCAATAAAATTTATGAATCCTAAGGCCCTCTCTAGAGAGTAGGTAGTTGTCCAAAAAAGTGAGAACTCGAAAGGACTATGAAAAGCATAACAAGTCGAATCAATGAATTAGGAAAGTATAAAGCTTCAATTTTTAGCTTTGTAGGATCTTAATCGGATACTTTTAAATTGCCTACATTCCATACACATTTAATGTTACACCAAAAATAAATTAAATAATAGTTATTTAAACATCTTCATTTATACAATAAGTAGGTTAGTTTGTGTTGAGATGTATTCAATTATGATGTTTTTTTTATAAATCCCTAGGGATTAAGGGTTTGAGCTAGTGTCGTAACATCACCGCCACCCCTTAGGGTAAGCAAGGCAGGTTGGTTAAGCTAGTGGCTTTACTAATGCAAGGATAGAGTTTGTTTGAGGTGGACGTTGACCTTGGGACTGATGGGTGGGTTTTGATTGGTTGGGGCATTGAACCTTTTTAAATTAAAAAATAAAATAAAATTGTTTATGGCATGGCTAGGTGCCGCCAATGTTTACTAGCTGATGGGTACTTTATGCCAAATTTGACATTGACAGGTGTTGGTTGGTTGGAGCTAGGGTTCATACCCGAGTGTATCATTATTTTACAAAAGCTAAAAAATTAAGAACCTGTAGAAATAGTCTCAGCCACAAAATTTTCGTGATTTTTGACAAAAAATTGATATGGTGGCATTTTTGTGAATATAAACTATCAAGAGGAGCAAAATGGGAAGATTCAAGCAAAAAGGTTGCACTTCTTAATCACATGAGATTTTCCTCATCATTTTAGTCATAAATTTTTTATGCATGATTATTGTTTTTTAAATACATCATAAAAAAGCGTGTACATCATAAAAAAGCGTTTTTTAATCTTTCAAACGGGTATGTTATTGCTCTACTTTTGAAGGAAAAGCGATATAAACTATGGTTCATAAAAGTGGTGTTTTAAAAAACTATGTGCAATTGTTTTTGGTGTAATTTCTTCGTACGTAGCGATTCTATTGCGCTTATTTTTTATTTTTTTTTGAAATTATACAATTCTATGTCGTTTTTCAAACTATGCAATTCTATGGTGTTTTTGGCCTAATTTCTCCATGCATGGCGATTCTATGGAGTTTTTCTGGAAGTGTTTATTTGTATGACCTTTTTTGAAACTGTGCAATTCTATATTTTTATGACTTTTTTTAAACTATGCAATTTTATGATATTTTTTGAAACTGTACAAATCTAGAGTGTTTTTTAAAACTGTGCAACCTTTTATGGTTTTTGTACGTAGCGATGGACATCGAGTTTCCAAGGATTATTTGATTTCATGAAGTTTTGACTTGGTGTTTTTATAACGCTTATATAGTGTTTTAACCAGTTTTTACAACACCATAATATACTCACATAAAAAATACTCAGTTATGGTGTTTCTATAACGTTTTAATGATGTTTTATTTTTATGACGTGTTCTATCGTCCTTTTACTCAGTTTCAAAAACACCATAAAATACTCGCATAAAACTACCAAGTTACGGAGTTTTACACATGTGTAAAAAAACTATTACCAGTGATTTTGAGAGGAGAGATAAACTATTTAAAAGTAAAAAAAAATTAATGTTGTGTTGTATTTATAATGAAGGTTGTTTTAAAAAATGATTTTCATTATTTCTCACGTTTCTCACAATATTTAACGCTCTCAATATAATCCTTATATATATACATATATATATATATAGGAGAATGTTTAAATGAGAATGCTAAATATTTGGAGAACCGTGAGCATGAATAAAAAAACTGCGAGTACTTTGTAAAAAACAATTCAAATTCAATTTTTTTGTTACACTTATCATTATTATTGGAATACAACATAAGAAATTAAATTTTCATGTTTAAATTTACGTGAATTCGTAAATAAGAAAATTTACAAATGTGTAAGTTTTCCATTTACACATGTGTAAATTTGTTATATTTACACATGTGTAAAAAATCTAATAAGAGTAATTTTGAGAGGAGAAATGAATTATTTGATGTTGTGAATTCTTTTTTTAATGTTATATTTTAATTACAATGAGGTTTGTATTAAAAAAAAATTTATAGGTTTTTTCATTCGTTCTCACGGTTCTCGCAATATTTAATGTTCCCAAGATAACCCGCCCCTATATATAGGAGGAGTTTCATTTGAGAAGAATCTTCTTTTAAGAAGAAAAATAAATTAATATAGGCCCTATATTTTTTTATCAATGGTTATGAATAGGGGTGGCAATAAAAACCCAACCATGATATTTTGGGTTATTTTGGGCTCCTTTAAAAAAGAAAATAAGTCAGAATGGGCTGAGTAATTAGTCAAGATGGGTTAAGATGGGTTTTAAAATACCCATTAAAATTTTAACACATGTCAGAATGGGTTTTTATCTATCTAACCCTAAAAATTTTGGATTAACGTCTGCAACAGTTTCTCTCCCCATTTCGCCTCTGAATTCTTCACCAATGTAACCGTTTTTCACTTCAAAAATCGATCGTGTCAACAGGTAATCAATCATTCAATCACAAATTAGAACTACTGTTAATCTGTTCATGAATTCTGAATCAATTTAAGCTTCATTTTGATGTTATTTGACTGATTTCACTTGTCTCGTACATTTGCGTGTGATTTCGAGTGTTCGCCATGCTTAATTTCAAATTATTGTTGATTTGCGTATGAAATTTTAATCAATTTGAGCTTCATTTTGATGTTAATCGACTGATTTCACTTGTTTCGTACTTTCGTGTGTGATTTCGAGTGTTCGTCATGCTTAAATTCAGATTGTTGTGGATTTGCGTATGAAATATGATCAATTTAAACTTCGTGTTGATGTTAATCGACTGATTTCACTTGTTTCATACTTTCGTGTGTAATTTGTGTGATTTCGAGTGTTCGTTATGCTTATCAGTTTAGGGGCTGTTTGGCTAAGCTTATTTTAGTGACTTATTTACTTATTTACTTTTTGAAAAGTTAAAAGTTGTTTGGGTTAGCTTATTATGTGAGAGAAATAAGTAAATAAGTCATTCCATTATGACTTATTTGCTTTTCAAATAAGTAAATAAGTCAAAAAAAAATAAGCTTAGCCAAACAGCCCCTTAAGCTTCGTTTTGATGTTATTTGACTGAATCTCTTGTTTCGTACTTTCGTGTGTAATTTTGAGCTTTCGTTGTGCTTGATCTGGAACATATGGTGAGATTAGACCTTGCTATAACTTGTATAATGATGTTGACAAGTTATTTATGGTTGTTTGAATAGTCTGTACTGTATTAGATGATAAACTGTGACTTTTTTTTATGATTTTCGTCTAGTTACGTGCGTTTTCTGGCAGAAAAAGTAAACGACGCATCAATTTCGTCAACTGAAGATATTTTTGGTGCGAAATTGTTAGAGAATTTAGGTTTAAAATTCAGAATTGGAACTATCGTGATATACTTTTCTTAATTCATCGTTCTGCAAAAATAATTGTGTTCTACTATTGATTCGGGTATGAAATAGGAATGAATTTAAGCGTAATTTTGATGTACCAAATGAATTTTGATTCGGGTACGGTTCGGTACCGGTACCCGGTACCAAATGAAGTTCATCGTCGGCAAACAAATAATATTGATGGTATGAGATGCCGGATGTTACAAAATCAGTTTAATTTGTGAGTTTTCTTGCTGAATGTTATTCGTAAATCAATTTAGTTATTGACCGTTTCAACATCTTTACTCTGTTTGTGATTTGCCTTTACATAATCTGTTGATAAATCAAGCTAGTGGGTTATTTATTTTATTTTTTGGGGATTTTTATGGAAATAACGGTTAATCTGCAATGACAAGTGAAGTAGAATCACTGACCCAATTGAGAAAAATCTTAATTTATCATTTATCTTGTTGATTTATAGTTATAATCTTGTGTTGCAGGTTGTTTATGACAAAGACAATGGAAGAAGCAGTTATTAATTTTGTTTATGAAACATGCAAACAAAATCAAAATATAGTTTTTAGATCTGACAAAGTTGGGTCATATGTATTTCTTAAAAATAAAAGACCCATAAAAGACAATAAAACCCGATCACACTTTTCTGATGTAGGCCTGCAATCCCAAAGTCTTTTTGATTTTTTTAAATTTTTTTAACTTTTTTTTTATTTTTTTTATTTTTTATATTTTGTTGATTATTTTTTATTATTTTTTTAATTTTTTATTTTTTTTTAGTTTTAATTTTTTTTAAATTTTTATTATTATTTTTTTTAATTTTTTTTTATTTTTTTATTTATTTATATTTTTAGCATATCATGCCCAAATCCATCTTGACAAAAACCCATTTTGACCTAAACCCATCCTAACCCAAACCCATCTTAACCCAAACCCATCCTAACCCATACCCATCCTAACCCATACCCATCCTAACCCATTACCCAACCCTACCCAACCCACCCATTTTGCCACCCCTAGTTGTGAATCAAGATATAATTTTTATATACGTTTAACTAATGCTTTAATTAAGAAGGGTAGGATAGACATTTTGATGTAGAATATTAATAAATATTGTCAAGGGTTACTCAAGTATTATTAATGCCACCATATTTCCTTCTTTACCACCATTAACACACCAATTTTATTAGAAGTGACAAAACTATTTAAAGGTGTTGTGTCCTACACATATTTTACTATAAGTCGCAAATTATATAAAAGTGTTGGGGTCTTACACATTTTGTACCTTACACCAAAACATTGTCTTTATGGTATAGGAGACGTTGTTTTTATGGTGTAGGAAACGTTGAATATGTAGGATCATGTGCATGATTGTTTTTATTGTGTAAGGTGCAAAACGATTTTACATGATGACTCGTTAAATAATTAGGGTTCCTTAATTTGAATAACATAAATAAAAGATAGACTCATTAAATGGTTTGTTCAAATTACCTTTGCATCCTTTATTCTTTTTATTCTTAATTTGTAATTTCTTCTCATTTGAACTCTCCACTATATATATATATATATATATATATATATATATAGGTAAAGGGTACTGTACAAATTCCCTTATCGTACATTACGTACGCTACAATCTCAGCCGTCAGATCATCTTCCCGCAATGAAAATCGCATGTTTTTTTTTGTAATAATTTCGCATGTGATAATTTTGATGAAATAGCAGGTGTTTTTTTGTAACAATTTCGCATGTGGTAATTCAATTTCGCATGTGATAATTTTGATGAAATAGAAGGTTGTTTTTTTGTAACAATTTCGCATGTGGTAATTCAATTTCGCATGTGATAATTTTGATGAAATAGCAGGTTGTTTTTTTATAACAATTTCGCATGTGATAGTTCAATTTCGCATGTGATAATTTTGATGAAATAGCATGTTGGTTTTTGTAACAATTTCGCATGTGGTAATTTTGATGAAATCGCATGTTAAAAAAACCAACATGCGAAATTGTTACAAAAAAAAACAACATGCGATTTTCAATGCGGGAAGATGATCTGACGGCTGAGATTGTAGCGTACGTAATGTACGATAAGCGCATTTGTACGTTAACCAGCCCCTATATATATATATATATATATATAGAGAGAGAGAGTAAGGTTAACATACAAAAAGCCTTATCATACATCACGTAGGAGACAATGGTAACCGTTGGATCAGGGGTATAATCACGCATGGGACCACATAATCACGCATGGGACTATAATCACGCACGTTCTATGATAATAACGCATGTTATATTTTTTGTCATGTATGTTAATGTAGGTTAAGCCGTGAAGTACATTATACTTTCTCTATATATATATATCTGTGTGTGTGTGTGTGGTAGAGTTCATGCGAGAACCACCTTTATTGCGAGAACCGCGAGAACCAATGTGAACACAACAAAATAAACCCACTACACCACCAAAAACCTAAAAAAGCCTAATAAAAGACCTAACCCCCCCCCCCCCCCCAAGCTAAATGCTAACAACTAAACCCCACAAAAACCTAAAAAAACCTAACCCCCCCCCCCCCCCCACACACACACACACCCAAGCTAAAAGCTAAAAACTAAACCATAAAGCTAAATCCCTAAAAAACCTATAAAAAAAAACTTAAAACACAATATATATATATATATAGGGAAATGATGTATAGAAAACCCACTTTAATTTAGAAAACCCGGGAAACTCAAAGCTCCCGATGTTTTTTTTTTTAAATTTATACATGTTAGATACACGTTTTTAAGGGTTTTGGGAAAAAAAAAATTCAAAAAAGCGCTGATTAGATATTTAAAAAAAAAATAAACAAGTTTTGGTGTAACATGTGTTACATTCATCTGACATATTTGTTACACGTGTTAAACCAAAACTTGTTTATTTTTTTTTTAATATCTACTCGGCGCTTTTTTGATTTTTTTTGCCCAAAACCCTTAAAAACATGTATATAACATGTGTAAATTTTTATTTTATTTTTAAATTCGGGAGGTTAGAGTTTCCCAAGTTTTCTAAATAAAAGTGGGTTTTCTATAGATACTTACATTATATATATATATATATATATATATATATATATATATATTATATATATATATATATTTAAATTTTTTTAATAAAAATCGCTACTTTTTGTCTCCAAAAAATTTTAATTTTTTTAATAAACGAAAAGTATAGATATTTATTAAAGAGATATTTAAAAAAAAATTGTGTGTTTTTTAAATTTCTTAGGTATTTTTGGTTGTGTTCACATTGGTTCTCGCAATAAATGGTAGTTTCTAACGGATCCTTCACGTATACGAGTTGTGAGAACTTAAAAAACTCGGCGTTACGAAAGTTTGTTTCAAAAAAAAATTACCAAAAATTCTAAAAAAAATCAACTTTTTCCTCCATAAAACTAGTTTTTTTCCATTTACGGCAGACGTAAATGCTGTAAAAAGTGATGGCATGCTTATGTCATCACCTATTTGTAGCTACTGTGTGGGGCCAAAAAACACAATTTCGATTTTTTTTTTGTTTTTTTACGGCAGTCTTTCTAAACATTTTAACTTAGGGGTGCGAAAAAAATGAGGGCAAAACTCGCACATGAAGGCCGAGTTCTCTAAGTTCTCACAACTCACAGTGGTTTTCTCTTGATCCTATATATAATATAGTGGGAGATTCAATGGAGAACACTAAAAAAGTGGGCAACCGACTCAAACAAACTCATATTAGACTCATTTCACAGACATTAGAACCAGCTTGTCGAACCCTATAAGATACGTGCTTAGGGTTTAGCTTTAGTGCTAAACATACCGGTTTTACAAAAATATAAGCGTATTTTCGAAACATGCATGAGTTTCATGACTAGTGACGGGATTGTCCTAGTTACAATTAGGGACTGGGTTGTCCTACATATAAACAATGAGATTGGGTTGTCCTACATACAAACTATTGGACTGGGTTCTCCTACTTACAAACATCGGGACTGGGTTGTCCTATATACAGACACAGGGACTGGATTGTCCTACATACAAACATAAGGACTAGATTATCTTCTACTCAACCGTAGGGGTCCTTAAAACTGTACAGTGAAGTCCTTGCTACTCATCGGAACTATAACTGACTGCTAGTCTACCGTCTTGAGTACACGGTTTGGCGAGGCACTCTCTACCTCGAGGTTGGTTATAGGCTCATGCGGGCATGTTTTCTCTGTCGTACGCGGGCATTGACGGTTATACAAATTTTACAAGCACAATTTTTTTTTCAATAACATTCCGAGGAAAATGGTTTATTACATTTTCTTAACAATAATTAAACCGGTTACCAAAATGATTTATATCAATTTTTTTTCAAACAAACTATGAACTCGTCAGCTTTATGTTGACTTTTTTCGCATGTTCTTTCTCAGGTTACACATTCAAACTATGGCATGGTTGGAATAGGAGAACTCATTGTGATTCGAGTACTTAGCGGACGTTCAACTTTCTAGAAGTCTTAGCATTATACTTCCGCTGTGCAATGAAGATACCAGTCGTTAAGCCCAACTCTGATTTTGCAGGGTGTGACATATTTATCACTACACGTCACCTTTTCTTTTTTACGAACAACATTGTTATAGTGATCGGTCTAAGGAGGAGTCTGTAGAATCAATCATTCTGTAAAACCTTATAATCGTTTGATTCTCTATGAAGAACATATGTTGATGATGATTTCTCATTTGTGATTATCTATTTTTACTTACAATATAAAATTGTTTTGATCTTAATTGTTGATTAATCATAAACCTTGTAAACTCAGACTTAACATAAACCCTCCAAAAACCTAACCCTAAAAACGAAACTATACCCAAAACCTAAACCATAAGGCTAAGTAAAATTGCATATGTACAGTAATGGTTGTAAAAGTCACGCCTAGGCTCCGAGTACTCCCCGAGTACTCGCTACAAGGTAGGTTGCCGAGGCACGAGTACTCTTCTCCCAGGCCAATTACTCCCCGAGTAATCTCCGCCTAAGCCGAGTACTCCGAATCCAACTAGGGAGTGCCTAACGACTTTTGCAACCATGTGTACAGTACTATAATAGTAGCATTGAAAAAAGAACAATACGTTAAATCTTTTGTTTCGTCGAAAAAATATACTCGAATAAAAGATAAGAAAATTTGTAATGTTATGGTGCAATTTAAAAAAAAATAACACATGAAGAATATAGAAATGTTTGAGAACTTATATAATATTTCAATTCCCCACCCCCTCATTATTAAAAGCGTCATTCCCTTTATTAAGGAGGAGTTTTCGAGTTTTTTCACTAACTATGAGTTTTTAATTATACCCTCCCCAATGTATATATGGTTAGAATCGTGAGAGAAACACTAGGCTAATTGAAAAAACGAAGATTTTCTTTCTGTTTTCTTTGGTTATAAACATATATGTAGATACGTTTTTAAAATTTAAACACAAGTGCTGTATATCTATTTTTGATAATGTACATATATGTACCAATGTGTATAAATTATTGTATATATGTATATAAAGGAAGATTATGGTTCTAAATATGTTTTTTTTTCTAATGTACATGTGTGTAAAATATGTGTTTAAAGTTGAAAAATAAGTATCGTACATATGTGTTTCATACTATACACTTATGCATAGTTTAAGAATGAACAATATGCACATATTTATATATTAAAAAAACATCTTAAAAACGTACGAGTGAAAACAAAAAAAAAAAAAAAAACTTTTTTTTGCTTGAAGAAAATGTATAATCCATAATATTTTTCAAGTTTCTCAATTGGCAAGTGTTTCTCTTAAAATTTCTAAGATATATATATATATATTCCATATATAGGGGATAGTTAAAATGAGAACCACCTCGAGTTGTAAGAACCAGCGAGAACCACCCCCGCGGGGGGCCGTTGACCACGATTTTTTTTTTACAACTAGATGTGTATATTTTAATACCCTACGCAAAGTTTGGGTTCAAACGGCGCACCCGAGGGGGTAGTTTTTTACGCCCAATGTTTGGGTTTTTTTAATTTATTTTAATTTTTCTTTTTTTTAACCAAACTTTGGGCGTAAAAAACTACCCCCTCGGGCGCGCCGTTTGAACCCAAACTTTGCGTAGGGTATTAAAATATACACATCTAGTTGTAAAAAAAAAATCGTGGTCAACGGCCCCCCGCGGGGGTGGTTCTCGCTGGTTCTTACAACTCGAGGTGGTTCTCATTTTAACTTATTCCGTATATATATATATATAGAGAGAGAGAGAGAGAGAGAGAGGGAGGGAGGGAGGTTAACGTACAATGGCTCTTATTGTACAAAATGTACGCGATCATCCCAGCAGTATGATCTGGTGGGAATTCACTCTTGAACACGCGATTTTGCTGAAAAACCAACATGCGAAATTGCTAAAAACCAACATGCGATTTCATCATATTTACCAACATGCGAAATTGCTAAAAAAAACAATTACATGCGATTTTATCAAAATTACCAACATGCGATTTCCAACATGTTTTTTTATAACATACGATTTCACAATCGCGTAGGAGCGTACGATAATCCTATTGTACGTTACACAATATATATATAATTTAATCCGGTGACATACTTGTGATAAGATCATGAGGGTAGTGAAAGTGTAATCGGGTAATGATTAAAATTGTCTGATTCCCTCAAAAAAGGGTTTCTTTATTCACTCGAACTAGCTCGTTTTCTGTGGTGGGGTGGGGGTGCATGAGTAACGTGATGCTTGGGTGGCTCACCAAACGACACCGTATGTATGATTATGGGCTGTTTATCTGTCAACTTTCACAACATGCAAGAACTTCATGACTTTCTATCATGCGCTGTTTAACTGTCAATTTTCACAACATGCATGATCTTCATGACTTCTCTAATCATCTCTTACGTACCAACTTATTGTTCAATCATTACAAAAATATATTTTTATAATCATATTATTTAAAAGAGATGCTGTAATAACGGTTAGTGTTTAATTAACAACTATATAGCCATAATTATGTAACAATTTTACTTTATTTTACTGTTTTACTCTTTATTTAATGATTAGAGTGTCTACCATACAAAAGCAGTAGTGAAACGTGATAATCGTTTAAACAATTCTGTGTATTGTTTATCATATATGATATGATGGAGGAGTGAAAGTACATAACTGGCATGTCTCACAATTAGACTAGCTAACTATTATAATCTTTTAATATAGAATTGATTATATTTCAAAGGCCCTTCTAAAGATTAAAAGATATATAAGTTTTTACAAGCATATTTTGGTTAATTATACAGAACTGGAGATCTAATTCAAATTCCAAATAAATTATATTTTAATATATAGAATTAATAATATTTCGAAGGCGCCTCTAAAGATATATAAGTTTTTTACACACATATCTTGGTTAATTATAGGGTTATTGGATTTTATCACCACAAACTATTGGCTATTGGCCCATGTCACCCCCAACTATCACTTTGACGTCCGTCACCCTCAACTTAACACTTAGTGTGTTCTGTCACCACATCATTAACTGATCACTAACTTTAGAACCCGTTACTATACTTTTGTGGGTGTCATATAGGGATCCTAGGAAGGTTTTAGGGATCTTAGGACACCCAGATGTATAGTAACAGGATCACAAGTTAGTAATCAGTTAACAACGTGGTGACAGAAACTAAGTGTTAGGTTGGGGGTGAAGGGCGTCAAAGTGATAGTTGGGGGTGGCAGTGACCAATAGCCAATAGTTAGAGGTGATAAAATCCAATAACCATTAATTATATAGAACTGGAGATCCGATACAAACTCCAAATAACTTAGAAAATAGTTCCCGCTTTATAAAGACTTACAAAATAAATAGAAAAACCTTATATGACTAGCTTATCGAATATTTAAACTTCATTTTTACGTACTTAACAAGAACTATAAATGTTGTTTTTCAAGATAGTTTTTATGCTTCAATAGTGGTAAGAAAATTCTTAAAAGCAGACTGCATATGCACTATACATTGTTTAAAATTTGCTAAATTTTTTGTTTTTTTTTTTTTGTTTTTTTTTTTTGAGATAAGATCAAAACGAATTATTCCCAAACAAGTTTCTATCGGTTTTCTTATAAAGTAAGTTTTATGCCACTTCTGTATGTATATATCTGTACGTATAGATTGAAGTAATGATTCGATGCTAAATGAGAAGAAACTAAAATAGATAACTTTTTATCTATTTTTAGTATTATACGAAACTTATACTTATCATAATATTCGAACCGGCAATCAGCCTTTTGTGACATGATGGTTTCTCATTTTGTTTGGTTTCATCATTAGTACTTGCATCATCATCACCACAATCATCATCATCCTCATAATCACATGTTCTTCACCTCCACCGATGAAACAAAGAAAACGAAATTGCAGAAACCGCCAATAATCTCTAGATCAAGTGGTGGAAGGCTTGCATTTCTCTTGAGAGATGCAGGTTTAACTCTCACTTAGTGCAGAGTCGGGCACTGGAGGGCAATGATAGGAGACCCAGGGAAACCTGAGTTGGATCCTTGAGCCAAACGGGTTTTACCGATAATTTCACTGTCGTGCCTACAGGCGGGTGGGTTACCGGGTTTTCTCCAAAATTGGTAGTGGACTCGGGTTACTCTCGAGTACTCTGTTTGTCTAGTGGATGCCTCGAGAATACTCGTGATTGATTCTGTTGGCCGTTCAAAAAAAATACAAAAACCAAAAATCATTAAGTAATATCTTGAATAAAGCCCAGTTTTAACCAGCTTGAGCTCGTTTAAAAAAAAATTATCTGATTTTAACGAGCCTATTTATATAAAGGTAATAATATTGATGAGTATGATATAACTTATAATTACTTTACTCTATATAACATTTAGTGAATGTTCTTATCTACGGTATATGAAATATGAATTAGACAATAAAGACATGTTAATTTCAATTCTGCCATCAAGACTTTCTTAACCAAACACCCTTAACAACTCCTAGTAGCTTTTAGTTTGGTGTTTTTATTTTCTTTTTCCTTTTTATGGTTACTCCCAGTTAAGTTTCCAAGTTGTAATTTTTGTTATCCCATTTTTATAAACTTTTTAATCTTTTCGACTTTCTAGACTTTCTAATAGGTGTCTGTATAAATATGAGTTCCTTTACGTTTTGCGTCACGTGAATTACTTGGTGTTATAAATTCGTGTTTTTCCTTTATGTTTTCCGGTTCTGGTCGTTTAGCAAAGTTTTACGCCTCGCCCCGCAACGCGGGCGGCCTCAAAACTAGTTATGTAATAATTATTATTTTATGTATATTATTATAATAAAACTAACTACTAATTTATTAATTTACATAAACGAGTCGAGCCTAGTCAATTTGATCTTCAACATATCTAATTATTTACGAGGTCAAACTTGAGTTTTAGATATGAAGATTGAAAAGAGTTGGAGCTTAATTTTTTTTTTTTCGAATTAATCGAATCGAATCTGAGTTTATCAAAACTCGGGCTCAGATATAACCCTTGGCTGTATTTACATGCTTAAGTGTTGAGGTGATGTTATACCTAATTCTAAATTAGTCTTTTGATTAACGTATGTAACTAGTGTTCTTTTCTTTTTCTTTCTTTTGAAATAAAAATATATATAATGTTTCAAAGAAATAATTAAAGAAAAATCTATTATGTGGTATAGTTTGCTTTGATTCAGTGCCGTAAATCATGAACCAAATAACCGAGTGAGGCAATTTCCAAACATCCAAATTTCTGCAATCAAGCAAGAAGCTGATGTAATTGTCAATTGTGTGTCACAAGCGTCTCTATTATAATAATTTTATCTTCAAAATTATTTTCAAGTCTTAAAATGTTATTTAATTTCAACTAGTATTAAGTCCGTGTTGCGAAGGCAAGGCCGTTCAAATCGATCGCCGCTCATCGCTCACTAACCGATCGCTCGGAAAACGCTCGGAATATGCTCGCTCGTTTTGGTTCGATTTGCAAACGAGTCAAGCATGGGCAAAGATCCGCTCAGCTCTGTTCGGCTCGAATTAATTTTTATTAATTTATTACATATAATTATATATGCACACACAAATTACAAGTATATTCATATTTTATACATACCGCTCTATTAGATTTGGAACACTATACTCAAATATACAATTATATTTATCCATACTAGCTTAATCAAACCAATAAAAAATTGACATCTTCCTCTCATCAATCGTCAGTCGTCAATCGTCTCTCGCTCTCAACATACGCTACAATGTGACAATTGTTCTTTGTTGTATATTCATCGTCTCACCTGCCTTATCCTCAGACGATCCGATCCGATCCGATCTCAATCTTAGTGTCATCCTCGGACAGTTGGACCTTAGACGTGACTCAATAGCGAAGACATCGAAGGAAACATGTTAAATCTATGGTTGTCCAAATTACTCGTTGCTTGCTTCTCGCTCGATGCTCGCTCGGAAAATTACACGCTCGAATATGCTCGTTCGGATTTCGCTCGGTTGTAAACGAGCCAAGCACGAACAAAGGTCTGCTCGGTTCGGATCAGCTCGTGAACAGCCCTATGCGACGGAGGGAGCCACACTACAGTAAAAATTGAAAATGCGAAGGTAAAAACGAAACATTCAGTTAATTTCATAATAATATTAATATAATACAAAAATTACAACCAACATTATATATAATATAAAAGAAAAGAAGAGAAGATAAATAGTGTTAGGCCACTCGGGGCGCAGCTTGAAGAAGCAAGTATCACGTGTGGAGAAGCGTGATACACGGCCGCCACCCAATTCCAAAACGCGTGGACTTGATAACTCGTGGTGGTGACAATGCGTGAAGATTTCTTCCCAAACATCCCTGCTTCCTTCTCCTTCACATGATATCATGGGTGTGGTGAGTGATGGGCACCCCCACTAAAATCCATCACTAGTGATGGAACCAAGCACAATGACGTGGCGGACAATGATTGAGTGTGGTTAGTGATGGAAAGTGAAGCACCCCTACCCCTCTTTTACAAATTTATCAATTTTTTTGTCATTTATTCTATTTCGTTATTTAGTGTAAACTTTTCCATTTACAACCCATGTAGTTTAACTATTGTATTTTTTTTACTTTAATAAAATTACTTTTCTACCCTTAAATAGTTTTTTAACAAACACGTCAATACCGTTTTAGACATATTTAAAAAAAAAATTATTTTTCTTTTCTATAACGAGTGTGGCAAATGTTTTTTTTCAGTTTAATATTTTTTAACGAACACGCCGATACTCTTTGAACATATTTTTTTACCTTTTTTCTTTGCTATAACGAGCGCGCCGAAACCGACCAAGTTTCTATTGTTTTCTTTTTCCTTTACCTTATTTTTACCTTTTTTATTTACTATATCATTTTACCTTTTGTTATTATTTTGATGTTCAGAGACGAGTTACGACACAAATAGCATGACCCATTAATATATCATTTTAATTAATTTTACAAATTTATTTATCGGTTGTTATGTTGTGCTATACGTTCTGAAGTCCAACAACGTCCTTGTGCAATGCGCGAGTAACTACGACCCTAGTTTAAAGTTTATTACACAAAACCTAATTCTATTTTTTTAACATCATGAATGTCTACATAACGTCTGCTAAGTGCGTCTAGGGACACCTGCAACTCCACCTGTTTCTTCCTAACGCTAGCCACCCTTTCGGTCAATTCATTTAGCTTCTCGATTATACGACAATATGACACTACCACATTTTCCAACACACCTCGAAGACATTCAAAAACTTGTTGATCCTCTTCCAAAGTCGACACCTGATATGTACAAAGTTCAATTAAACAAGATAATAAGTCAATCAATAACTAAAACTAAAGCAAACTTAATGCATGATAATTTAGTAGATAGGTTCCAAAATATTGGTGCAACTGGAAGCGTCTTTCAAGCCACCTTAGTCACCACAACCATTGTCACATATTATTAATCAACGCCCTTAGCTTGCAAATCTGAATTCAAATAAGAAATGACAAAACAACAAAGCAAATGTCACAATGGCTGCCGTGGAAAAAAACAAGGGAGAACAGTGGTGGTCACAAAAGGAAACATCATTCTATGTCACAAACTTACCTGAAGGATGCTCCAAATCAACGTTGTGGCAGGTTTTCAAAAGCTTCGGAGTAGTGTCTGACGCATATGTGGCCAAGAAAAGAGATGCTAGGGGGAATCTTTTTGGGTTCGTAAGGTTCAAAAGTGTTCAGGATGCTAGGAGGATGGCAGGGGAAATGAATATGCTGGAGGTAGAGGAAAAAAGGTATATGTTTATGTGGCAAGATTTGATAAAAACAAACAGTTTACCAATATACCAAAGGGGAAGGAGGCGGTGCATGAGAATATGGAGGGTCGGCACGAACAACAAGAACATCGTAACGTGGTTCAAGATCGAACCGGTAATGGTGGGGCGAGGTCTAGGTATGTTCATGGCACTGTATCATACGCGAACATCACCTGCAAAAATGCGGGGCAGGGATCTACCTCAATTAGGTCTGTGGAGTTCGAAGGGGATGTCGCGCCATACCCGAAACATTGCAGGGGGAGGGCGATTTTGGGGGAAGCTGTTGACGTAGAATCCTTGTGCAAACTTCGACTACTTTTAGATGAAGGAAACCTACAAGATGCAGCGTTCTCATACGTAGGAGGTTTGAAGGTTTTGATTACTCTAAAAGATCAAAAACAAGTGGAGGAATTCTTGGCGGAAATACTAGTTAGGTGGTCAACGTTTCTCAAGTCGGCAGAGGTTTGGAGGGGTCAGAACATGATCGGATTGCTGGTATAAAAATGGTCGGTGTGCCGTTTATGTTGAGAGACAAAACCGTGTATGAAAGAATTGGAGAGTTATTCGGGAAAGTCATATGGCCAGCGTCATTTTCATGGGAGAAAATGGATAACTCTGCTGGAACTTGCTATGTTCTTACCACCAGGGGTCCGAGAATTGAAGAAGAAATTCGTCTAAACTGGAAAGAGTCAGCCTTTCCGGTATGGGTTACTGAAGAATCTAACTCGTGGGTGCCGAATTTTGTGGGTAAAGTGGCATCTTCACAGTCTTCGTCATCTGATGATGAGGAGGAGGAGTCTGTAGATGAGACGGAAGACGGCGAAATTCGAAACGTTTCATCGAATCCGGAAAATACATCAGTTCCGAAGACGGTGGATGTAGATACGGAACCGGCGGAAATGCCGTCGGTCCAGGAGGTGGTGGAAAATTCGGCGGCATTGATAGATGAATCGCCAAATGTCTTGGGCAGCGGAAAGCCGGCTGAAAATTTGCATGGGGGAAGTGAAGGGTCTAATGTAGACTTGGAACATGGGAACACAAACCAATGCATTAATGGGGTGCATTGGTTCACGGCATCACCATCAGTACAGAGAACAAAGTTTTGGAAGAGGCGCCCCACTAAATTAAGGTGCAGTGGATCCACTTCTCCAGTGGGCCCGACATCAAATGAAAGAAACCGAAAAAGGCCAAGAATTGTGGAAGTCCAGGAGAAAGAAAGTAATGGGCCCTTAGTGAATATGTCGACTGGGCCAGAGTGGGTCTTTAGGCCTGTCATTGACTTAAATAATTCAATCAACCAGGAGGGGTCGGATAAGAGTGATACAGAAAACAATGTTGAAACCCCGGTTTGTACAAGATACACCTTCGTTTAATGCTCAATCGGAAGGGGAGCGTCATCTGGATGAAGGGGTTTTAGAGGTTTCGAGAACTGTGTCGGTGGGGGCGTGTATTGGTGTCGATTTGGTTGGAAGGGAAGAGCTTGTGAAGGAAGCAATCGATGGAGAAGCTGGACCCAATTTGGCCAGATGAATCTCCTCTCAGCAAATCTCAGGGGGGTAAGAGAATCCAGGAAAGTGGATTGGATTCGGGGCATCAAAACAAGTAACGAGGTACACTTCATCTCCATTCAGGAAACAAAATTGGGGTTATCTTCAAAGTTCCAGTTCAGTCAATTCTGGGGTAAGTCTGTTTTTGAATTTGATTTGGTAAATGCGGAGGGTAGGTCCGTGGGTTTATTATGTTTATGGAACCCGACAATTTTCTCAAAGTCAGGGGTTATAAAAAACAGGTATTTTTTAGTTGTTAGTGGGTTAATTAAGGCGTCCGGTGAACGCATAAACTTGGCAAATGTTTACGCTCCAAACGATCCCGCAGCTCGCCGGGCTTTATGGTCAGAATTGGTTGGGGTTATAAGGTCAACACCGGGTTTGTGGGTCTTAATGGGGGACTTTAACGATGTTCGGGAACCGTCAGAAAGAGTGAACTCAGAATTCATTCCGTCTAATGCCGAACAATTTAATGATTTTATTACCCGGGCGGATTTGGTCGAATACAACATGGGGGGATTTAAGTTTGCATACATGTCCGAAAAAGGGGACAAGCTAAGTAAACTTGATAGATTTTTGGTTTGTCGAGATTTTATGGCGAGATGGCCGCTTGCAAATCTGATAGCTTTAGCAAAAGAGGCGTCGGATCACAGGCCGTTGTTATTATCCTTAATTGAATCTGATTTTGGGCATATACCATTTAGGTTTTTTAATTCATGCCTAGAACTTCCAGGTTTTGTGGATTTTGTCGGAGTTTCGTGCAGAAATTTTAGATTTTGTGGTCCAGCAGATTTGGCGCTGGCAATAAAACTTAAATGGTTAAAAGGTAGAATAAAGGTTTGGCTAAAAGCTGTGAAATCTGAAAGAGAAAGCCGATATCACTTAATGAAAGATAAGGTGGAAATTTTGGAAAAGGAGGCTGAAAATAGGAATTTAGATGAGGAGGACTTAAAGAATCGTGCGGAATGTAGAAAGTTTATTCAAGATTGGGATCGGATGCGTCAAAGTGATTTAAAGCAAAAATCTAGGTCGAGGTGGGCTTTGGAGGGGGATGAAAACACCAGTTTTTTCATGGGGTCATGAATGCAAATACTAGTAACAATCGTATAAATGGCATTATGGTGGATGGCGTTTGGAACTCAAATCCTACTATAATAAAGGACAAGGCGGTGGAGTTTTTTAAAGAGAGATTTACAGAACCGTGTAATGACCGGCCTACACTAGTCTGCCCATCCATTTCCAGGCTCTCGGATGAGGAAGCAAATTCTTTAGTCATACCATTCTCAGTGTCGGAAATAAAGGAGGCTGTGTGAGGGTGTGATGGAGATAAGGCCCCGGGGCCTGATGGTTTTAACTTCAGTTTCCTAAAACGTTGTTGGGATGGGCTCCAAGAGGATTTTGTAAAGTTATTTCAGCATTTTTACTATAATGAATCACTAAATCCGGGGTGTACCGCATCTTTTCTGACGTTAATCCCGAAGATCAAAGACCCGACTAGTTTGATGGATTTTCGTCCGATAAGCTTAATAGGATGCATTAACAAAGTTATCTCAAAAGTCTTAGTGAATAGACTAAAAAGTGTGATTGTGAAATTAGTTTCTAATGAGCAGTCGGCGTTTCTCTCGGGTAGAAGTATCATAGATGGGCCACTAATACTCAATGAAGTTATCGCATGGATGAAGCGGGCAAAAAAGAAAGGTATGATCTTCAAGGTGGATATCGATAAAGCGTACGATTCACTTAGTTGGGAGTTTCTGGGGTCAATTCTCGATCAAATGAATTTCCCATTAAAGTGGAGAAGTTGGATTTCGGCTATACATGTTTCCGGAAGAGTGTCGGTTTTAGTGAATGGATCCCCGACGCATGAGTTCGATTGTTCAAGAGGGTTAAGACAAGGAGATCCCCTATCGCCCTTCTTGTTCATTCTTGCAATGGAGGCATTATCTTGCATGATAAAAGAAGCTAGTTTAGTCGGTTTGATACACGGAATCAAGTGCTCTCCGAATGGACAACCTTTGACACATTTTCTGTATGCGGATGACGTCGTGTTTCTGGGGGAGTGGTCAAGAAAAAATGCATTAAATCTAGTCAGAATTCTAAGATGTTTTTATTTAGTTTCAGGGCTGAAAATAAATTTGGCAAAATGTAGTGTATTTGGAATTGGAGCGGGTAGTGGGGAGATTGATGAAATGGCAAATGTTTTCAGGTGCAAGGCTGGAAGCATACCGTTCAAACACCTTGGTTTACAAATTGGTGCAAACATGAACCTGCTGAAGTCGTGGAAACCGGTTATACAAACTTTTCAAAGTCGATTATCAATTTGGAAAGCGAAAACACTATCTAGCGGAGGAAGAGTGACGCTAATAAAGTCGGTTTTAAACGCCTTGCCCACCTATTATTTTACTTTGTATAAGGCACCTGAAGGAGTGATAAACGTATTGGAAAAAATTAGGCGGGTGTTTTTCTGGGGTGGGTCGGAAGAAAAAGCGAAGATGAACTGGGTCATATGGCAGAAGGTTATTGGTCCAATAGAGGGAGGCGGTTTGGGGTTGGGATCGTTGCGAGATGCAAATCTTGCAATGCTCTCTAAATGGTGGTGGAGATTCAAAGTGGAAAGGGATGGGTTATGGAGAAACGTGATTTGGGATATTCATCAATCGACGAGAATGTGGAATTTCATCCCAGCAAAACTCACATACGCGGGGCCGTGGAAGCAAATTTATAAAATAAATGATATTATGTCAAGGCGAGGCATTAACCTTCAAGATTGCATCACTGGAGAAATTGGGAGTGGGAAAGCCATCCAGTTCTGGATAGATGGGTGGATCGGGTCAGAACCGCTGAAAGAAAAATTCCCAGCATTGTTTCGACTAGAAAAATATAAGTCGTGTTTTGTATCAGATAGGATTATTGGGGGAGTGGATAGTACCGGATTTGTGTGGGAGTGGAAAAAAATGCCAGAATCTACAGTGGAGGTATATGAATTTAGTCAGTTAGTTTCTATTTGCAGTAACATATCTTTGTCCTCATCAGATGATCAATGGAGGTGGGGATTAGGTGGCGTAGAGGGTTTTTCGGTAAAAAGTATAAAAAGAAGGCTACAAGAACAAGGGTTAGAGGAAGTGACTAAACGCTATGGCTGGAATAGCTGGGTCCCGAAAAAAGTGGCGATATTCGGTTGGAGGGCGTGGTTAGATCGGCTGCCAACACTGGTTGCTCTAGAAAAAAGAAATATTGTTTTCTCTTCGGTTATATGTCCGTCGTGCGGGTTAGCTCGAGAAACAGCATAACACATTTTCGTCTCATGTCAAATGGCTCAAGATACATGGCAGATGATTGCTCAATGGGGTAAGTTTCCAGCTCTTTTTGCGTTCGATACAGCGGACTTGTTTGTAATGCATAAACATATGGGATTTTCAAAGAAGAAAGCTAAGGTGATACACGCAGTAATCCTTATCACAATGTGGTGTTTATGGAATGCCCGGAATGATCTAGTTTTCAATCAAAAGCAGACGTCTCTTACACAAATTATTGAGCAGATCAAAGCACTTGGTTTTCTGTGGGTGAGTTCAAGAGCGAAAGGTTTAAGCTTTACCTGGGAGAATTGGAGGTCACTAGATGTGGGGTGAAAAATTTTTTGTTATGTGCAGGCTTGGCTGGGTTTAATATGCTTTGGGTATCATTGTAATTTGTGGGTGTGTATGTACAGTTCTCGGTGAAGGGTTATTAGGCATTATGCCGGCCCAATGGTATATAATATTTTGTTGATCTTTCAAAAAAAAAAAAACAAAGCAAATGTCATTAGTAAGGTTCAGAAAACTTGGCTGCAACCGGTTACCTCTTCAAGGCCGTGTCAGTTTCCTAGTCGAAGAACAACATCATCATCGCTTACACAACCTAAAACATAGGTCAACAACAGTAATCACCAAAAAGCAAGTTCCTGATCAACAAAAAGAAAGCAACACAACTGATTGGTGTACTCCTGTATACCCAACCAATATATAACAAAATAATACCCAAGTCAATACCATTAAACTCAAAAGAACCAAACACTATCACGCACAACACCCCAATGCATACACAACTTACAAATCAACAATATAAAAGTGGCCACGTTTTATAACTTGAAACCCAACAAATGTATAACAAAACAATAACCATGTACAAGACCGTAAGCAGAAAACAATCATAAAGCCAAGAGTACAACACAACCATGCATTATGTTTTATCTATTGTCACGCCAAATACATAATAATGCCACTACTTTAATATTGCAGACATATTGGAACAATTTTAGTGTTATATAGTGTATCGGATAATCACCAACATTCGCTTTAGGCATTTTCACCGTTAAGCGATAAAGCTATTTCTAACGGTTATCAAAGGCAATCCCATACATTTACCCAGACGTTGCTAGACTTTGTGAATTCAATTAATCATCAATTAAGTCTAATGTACGTAATTAACGCAAAAAAATGTTTGATTAGACGTACGGATAATGTCTCGGATTTACCAATTGTCACAATGTTCCTGAAACTAGAAAGAATCTTTCATCCGTCTAGAAAGTTTTCTTAGAAAACAATGTTTTCTTCGAATTTCATTCTTCTTCTTTGTTGTGAAAGACGAGTCTACATGCACTGCCCATCTCACGAGACCCGGTGAGCACGGTCTTTACATTCTTCATCTTCCACATCTCCACACTTTTAATGAACCTGCTTTCTTTGCTATGCGAGCGTCTTCTACCATTTGGCATAAGAGGCTTGATCATCCACATCACTGTGTTGTTCAATTTATGCTTTCCAGTTCACTTCTCGTTTCTACAAAATCAACTTACATTTCTTGTACTACTTTCCTTTGGGCAAATCTACTAAGCTACATTTGTGTCATTCCAATTTCTGTGGTTTAGATTACTTTAATTTACTATATTGTGATGTTGGGGGCCCTATGTTTCTCCTATCATCGGATGGCCACTGATAATTTATGATTTGTGTTGATCACTTCTTTCTTTATATGTCGATCTTTCCGTTAACACAAAGTCCGGTGTTCACATTTTTTTCTACAAGCTTTGTCCTCATAATTCAGCGACAATTCAACACCAAAATCAAACAAATGCAAACCAATTGGGGCGGTGGATTTTGGCCTTTGGCCAACTTCTTTACATCTCTTTGAATCATCCACCAATTATCATGTCCACATACAAGTGAGCAAAACAACTTTTTCGAGCACCACCATCCATTTGTCGTAGAAATTGGCCTTACTCTTTTCTAACAATATTCTATCCTCCAAAAAATCTCCCTTTGAACATCTCTTACGCCAACATCTTGAATACTCATGCCTTTGAATAACTCTTTCGCTGACATCCTGACTACTCATTCCTTCATGTGTTCGGTTGTTAATGTTTTCTGCATCATCGACCATACAATCCTCACAAAGTGGATTTCCGTTCCACCTCTTATATCTTCCTTGGATACAGTCCCAAGCATCATGGTCATAGATGTCTAGATCCTACAACATATCACATCTATACTGCTCGACATGTTTGATTTCTAGAACACAACTTTCCTTTTCATGCTCTTCCTCGATCTGTTCCTCCAAGTCCATCAAACACTTACATAAACGCTTACATGTTCTTTTCTAATTTTACTATTCTACCTGAAGACATTTTTAACACGTCCTCTCTTACACCCTCACCTCTACACCTCCTGCACCAAACACTCCCAAATCTCCTAAATTTCTTCATCCTTCCTCCTCTTTATCTGAATCATGGCCTCCTCCTTCTAATCATCCTCCTTGAAGACATCCTCCCAGCCTTTAACATAACCCAAAACCTTAGTGTTCCATTGAGTCCTTCTGCTAATCATGTTTCCACACCTTCACAACTTTCTGTCGAAACCATTTCCATTACCATTTCATGTAACGCCTGTGTCCCTGAACTTTTAGCTATTGACAGTTTTAGTCCCTAAACTATGTGACTCTTGACACTTGTAGATCTTTACGCTATGATACTTGAATCTTATTGATACTTGATACTTAATTCTATGAAGCTAGATTCTCGAGACTTGATTCTTAATACTAGATTCTTGATGAAACTTGATTCTTGATACTTAATACTATGATTCTTGATTCTTGATACTTGATGCTTGGTACTTGACTCTTGAGACTCGGGACACTTGAGACTTGGTTGAACGAGAGACTAGAGACTTGTCACTGGAGGAAATTTGGAAACTTTGTGTTAATGATATAATCTAGTTATGTAATACTATTACACAATAATACGGGAAAGTGGAAAGGATGGGATTGACCGGATGACCATCCGACCGGATGACCATCCAATCGGAGGGCTACTCGATCGAACTGCCATCCGATCCACTGCCACACCGCCTTATTCCCCACTCTTGCACTATAAATAGGACCTGTCACATCATTCTTCACTGATGTGACAGCCTCCTTCGACCAGACGCACGCACTCTCACTTTTCTTCCATTTCTCGGCGATTTCGGTATGTTTTACACTAGATTCTTGTACATCATTGACCCATACACTATCCTCTACATGATTCCTCTTTGAAATCACACTTTTCACCGTGAAATCTCTAAGATTTGAACTCTTGAGGGTGACGTCATCATGTCGGATTGCACAAATAGTTGGGTGACGTCATTTCAGTCAAGATCTAGCTCAGATCTAAGGAATTTCATGTGTTTTTACACCAAATCTTTGTTAAATCTAGACTTTTTCAGCTAAAACTCATGTTTCCTTCACCTTTTCTTAAACTTTTACTTAAAAATGGTGGAATCCGGATCAAAATGGACTGTAGACTTGATGATTAGTCTGGAGTCGGCTTAGAAATGGATCATCGCCGGAAAAGATGGCCAGAGTACGGATTCCGACATGAACACCGTCAAGAACAGACACCTGAACGGACGGGGTGATTCACATCCAATCAGGCAGGCTGAGCTTCGACGTGTTAACATTTGTCTCAATACGTACCATGTCATCACCGTTAAAACTAGAAACTTAGAAATTTTACAAGGTTGCAGAAGGGAACAAGGTCACCTCCATCAAATGGCAATCCGATCGGACTGTCGTCCGATCGAACAGCCATCCGATCGAAGTGGCAATGAGACTTATAACCTTCAAAAACTTGATCTATTTTTGAATCAACAGCTTTGAACTTTGAAACCTGCACAGAAAGGGTAATTCGACCTAACGGTCATCCAATCGGATGACCATCCGATCGAAGGACCTGGTTTGAACACTTGGTAAAAGGGTAAACATTTTGGAAACTCAACTATTGGATCGAATGACCATTCGATCGAATGGCCATCCATACTGATGATCATCCAATCGGATGGCGGTCCGTCCCACTCACACATGTCATCCGACCGGATGACCATCCGTCCGGATGGCCATCCGATCAGGAGACTGATCTGACACTTGCACGATTCCCGTTACCATGTCCGACACTTGTCTATTGTACTCTAATCAGGCTAATCCTCAAGAGCTCCCTTTGTTCCAATAACAATTTTACTGTTAAGCAATCACTGTGAGTATACTCGATCCCTTTTCGTTTTAAACTTTGGGATGCAACATGTGTTCTATGAAACTATGAAACTTGGAACTTTTGAATTTAAACTCTATCCTCTGTGAGTGTGAAACCTGATACTTGTGATTCTTGATTCTTTATGCTATGTGAACGTTTAATCCCTGTGTGTAGTTCCGCCTTAACAATAGTAGCGCTATAGGAAGATGCACCTCCCCATTATTCTCGGGGGTATTGTTAGGAGGATTCTATTTGCTTTCCTTGATTCTTGGGAAAGTGGTTAAAGCATCGGGACACTTGGGCTATCACTTGGACTGGGAACACTAGCATGGCTGAAACTATTTTTGTCACACCCCCAAAATCCACCTGCGGAGTACTACCGCTTGGAGGCGTGACTGACCAGGATCCAGCCACCAATCATATTGAACAAGCATATAAGTAGTTATAAAATCCAACCAACACAATTGGTGTTCAAACAAAACATAGTTAAGTTGCAAGCGGAAGCATAAGTCTTAAATCAAAACATAAGTTTAATTGTTTCAAAGTTTAACATGGCACACAGTCGTCCATGTCCCACAACGATCCTCCTCCATGCAAGCTCCAGCTAAGAACCTAAGGACCTGCAAAGCATGTAGTAACGAGTCAACAACAAGTTGAGTGAGTTCACGGTTGGGTGTTCGTTTTAAGTTGTTTCGAAAACAGTTTCCTTTATCTGGCATCCTGCCGTGGGGGTTACCCCATAGTTAAAAACGTGACTTGTTTATTCCCGGTTACTCTGGCTATCCAGCCGTGGGGGCTACCCCGTGTTAGTTATCTGGCATTTCGGCCGTGGGGGCTACCCCATGTATACACTAGACTCGTTACCATATCGACTGCTGACTGTAGTCATGTTTATGTGCCCTGAAACTGTCAATGTCTATCATCATTGACGTGACCCAGATCCATTAGTTCACGCCCGTCCTCTGCGGCACGGTGTGAGGTTTGTCAGACCTAAATAGCGCTATCTAACTAATGACCCGCTCGCCATTGGCCCGGCGATTAAGTCGATATAAAAATGAGGGACTTCGTGATAGAGTTTTGGTCTAGTACGAGTTATCTGTCCGTGAGGACGAGGAATTACATTCCTGAACCTTTGCTGTCCTACCCAAGGAGGACGAGGAACCCAGTTCCTTAACCCCAATTCCCGACCCCTGGGAATCCCATGCTTTGTAGAGGGTGTGAACTCACCTTGGTTTGCTCGGTAGAAACACAGAAAAGTCAAACAAGCAATGTTGTGGCTACTCACGTCCTATCATAGTTGTATCATACAAGTCAGGTTCGTAACCAAGTAGCACACGGATGTTTCTAGCACATTGCATTCAAGTATCATCTAAGGCAGTTCAACATTCACGTTCAACAGTAACATAATAGGTCTGTGCATTAGGCCCAAGAGTCCGGCCCAAACAATTAAGTCCGAAAGTGAATTGCAAGCCCAAACAGCGTGTATCTGTGTAGAGTCTCGAGTCGCAACTAGGCGTTTGCGACTCGCAACCTGAGTCGCAACCATGGTTTCGGTTCGTGTTGGTTTGGTTACGAGTCGCAACTGGACTCGCAACCGTGGTTTCGAGTCACAAGGTTGGTGTGCTGGTCATGTGTGGTTTCGAGTCGCAACTAGGTGTTTGCGACTCGCAACTGATGTCGCAACCGGGGATTTCGACTCATCAAGCAGTGGTTTCGAGTCGCAACTGATGGTTTCGGTTGGACAACTGCTGATCCGGAACAGTGTACTATCCAATGAGAATTTGATTTCAGAAAATGGTTTGTACTACCCACTTAAACATGTTTGTTTGTCTAGTAATTTACTAATTTGGATCAAACATATCAGATTTCAAATATTCAAGCATGCTCATATGATATTCAAGTTGTTCTTCACACATTCATCATGTTCATCAATATCCAAGTAGTTCATCATATCATAACTTGAAACAACAATCCGAAATATTCAAACAACTAATCCGATTTCCACATAAGTGCAACCAATCAAGCATTTTGATTTGTAACCTAAGAGCATGCAATCCGATTTCATAACATGAATAACAATCGAGCATTCCAACAACAAGTCCGAATAATATGAGCATCATACACACCGATTTCATGAACACCAACCATTTATGGTTTAAATCACATTAAATCACAAACATCATTAACTCATCATGCAATCAATCCGGAAATCTAAGTATGATAGTTTATTAACATCATCATGTATAAATCTAACAAACCAACATATTACCAAGTCACACAAGATACATCATCATCAACAAAACATCACATCATCATCATCAACAACAACCGAAATCTAAACACACACAATGAGAATCACTAACCGGTTAGAGGAATAGTGGTGAAGGATGAAGCTTTGTTTGGCGTGAACAAGCAAAATCCGAGAATCCTTTTGTGGTCGGTTGGTTTGATCCGAGAAGAAAGGAGAAGAAGTATGATGCTTGGTGTCTAGGGTTTTAGTGAGAGAGTGGAGAGTGTGTGTGTAGAGGAGAGTAGGAGTGTTGTCCAAAAATGGCAACAAGGCTATCCATCAAGTTTATATATCCGCCCCTAGCAATACACCCTAGTGGGCTCTCGGATAGGCTAAGTGTGTGTGTGGCCCAACCGGCCCAATGTTTCATGTGTTCACTCGAGACCACGTGGTCTCGAGTCGGATTCGTGTTGTCTCGGTTCATATACATACTCGCATACATACACATAAGCACACATGTAACATAACACATAATCATATAAAAAGTTGTAGCTTATCATTAATCACCTAAGTTTAACTATTCACACGTTTAAGCATACAACGAAAGGTTCTAAATTTCGAGTTGTCACATCATCCCCAAGTTGAAAGAAATTTCGTCCCGAAATTTGGTAAGCACTCACTGAGGAAGCTAGTTAAGTTGTATGGTTTTCCCGGTTTTCCTGGGGTGTCACATCCACCCCCCGTTGATCTGGAATTTCGTCCCGAAATTCCGTAGCTTCAGCCTCAGTAGTGGGTGTACTGTTTGCGAACAGTTGGGGATACTTTTGTTTCATCTGATCTTCGCGCTCCCAGGTGAACTCTGGGCCGCGACGTGAGTTCCAACGAACTCGAACGAGAGGTATTCTGGTGCTCTTGAGGACCTTAACATCCCGGTCCGTGATCTCGACTGGTTCCTCGACGAATCGTAACTGCTCGTCGATAGTGAGTTCCTTCAAAGGAACTACGTGGGTCTCATCTGACGGACACTTCTTCAGATTCGACACGTGAAAAACGTTGTGAACTGCACCGAGTTCCGCTGGTAGGTTCAGTCTGTAGGCCACCCTGCCTATTTTCTCAATGACTTCGAAAGGTCCAACGTATCGTGGGTTTAGTTTGCCGCGTTTACCAAAACGAACCACACCCTTCCAGGGTGAAACTTTGAGTAGTACCCGCTCCCCAACCTGGAGCTCAAGTGGTTTCCTGCCCATGTCGGCGTAAACTTTCTGACGTTCGCGAGCGGCCGTCATGCGTTTTCGTATCTGAGCGATCTGTTCGGTTGTATCTACCACATATTCTGGACCAGTGATCTGACTATCTCCCACCTCTGCCCAGCAAAGAGGAGACCGGCATTTACGTCCGTACAATGCCTCAAACGGAGCAGCTCCAATGCTGGTGTGGTAGCTGTTATTGTACGAGAATTCCACAAGTGGCAGATGCCTTTCCCAGCGGTTGCCAAAGTCGATTACACATGCACGAAGCATGTCTTCTAAGGTTTGAATAGTGCGCTCGGACTGCCCGTCCGTCTGAGGATGGTACGCTGTGCTCATATCTAATCGTGAGCCAAAGGATTTGTGCATCGCTTGCCACAGCTCTGAAGTAAAACGCGCATCTCGATCTGAGATAATGGAGGTGGGCACCCCGTGCCTCGAAACAACTTCCTTGATGTAAATTTCTGCAAGAGTGGAGAACTTATCCGTTTCCTTGATAGCCAAGAAGTGTGCTGATTTTGTGAGTCGATCCACGATCACCCAAATAGTATCGTTCCCGCGCTGGGATCTAGGTAGGCCAGTGACAAAATCCATGGAAATTTGCTCCCATTTCCATTGAGGTATTTCGGGTTGTTGGAGCAGGCCTGAGGGTTTCTGGTATTCCGACTTGACTCTCGCACAAGTCAAACACTTGCTGACGTAGGTCGCTATGTGGGCCTTCATGCTAGGCCACCAGTACGTAGTCTTGATGTCGTGGTACATTTTATCCGATCCAGGATGTACCGAGTAGCGAGACTTGTGTGCTTCGTCCATCACAAGTTCTCGTAGGTTGCCATAGAGTGGGATCCAAACGCGTCCCGTCACGTAGTAAGCACCGTTTTCCTTCTGTTCTAAGCGTTGCCTCGATCCGCGTAGGGCTTCAGCCCTGACGTTTTCCGGTTTCAGTGCTTCTATCTGAGCTGCTCGCATCTGGGAGGGAAGACTAGAATGGATCGTGAGTTGTAAAGCTCGTACGCGCTTAGGCGCAGTGTCCTTCCTACTGAGGGCGTCAGCCACAACATTGGCCTTGCCCGGGTGATACCTAATTGAGCACTCGTAGTCATTCAGCAGCTCGACCCATCGTCGTTGTCGCATATGCAGTTCCTTCTGCTTGAAGATATGCTCGAGGCTCCTGTGGTCGGTGTAGATGGCGCACTGGGTACCATACAGGTAATGCCGCCACAACTTAAGTGCAAAAACAACAGCTCCCAGCTCTAAGTCGTGCGTAGTGTAGTTCTTCTCGTGAACCTTAAGTTGGTGTGAGGCGTAGGCTATAACTTTATCTCGTTGCATCAACACACAACCAAGACCCTGAATTGATGCGTCGCAGTAAACCACAAAGTCGTCGGTGCCCTCCGGCAAGGAAAGGATAGGTGCGCTACAAAGTCTATCCTTTAGGTGCTGAAATGCTGACTCCTGTGCATTCCCCCAGCGATAAACAACGCCCTTCTGCATTAGTGAGGTGAGAGGCTGTGCAATCTTAGAAAAATCCTTAATGAATCTCCGGTAGTATCCCGCCAAACCCAAGAATTGGCGAATTTCCTTTGGTGTACGAGGCGCAGGCCAGTTCTTGATCGAGTCTATCTTGGATGGATCAACATGAATCCCATCCTTGTTCACCACGTGGCCTAGGAAATGGACTTCTCGAAGCCAGAAGTCGCATTTTGAGAACTTTGCATAAAGCTGTTCTGTTCGAAGGAGTTCCAGAATAAGTCGCAGATGCTGCTCATGTTCCTCCTGACTCTTGGAATAGATCAGGATGTCATCGATGAAAACTATAATGAACTTGTCCAGGTAAGGCTTGCACACTCGGTTCATCAAGTCCATGAAAACCGCAGGTGCGTTTGTCATCCCAAAAGGCATGACCAAAAACTCATAGTGCCCGTATCGCGTTCTGAAAGCTGTTTTGGAGACGTCCTCTTCCCGGACTCTCAGCTGGTGATAACTCGATCTCAAATCGATCTTCGAATAGTAGCTCGACCCTTGCAGCTGGTCGAATAAGTCGTCGATACGCGGTAGAGGATAACGGTTCTTCACCGTCACCTTGTTGAGTTCCCGGTAATCGATGCACATTCTGAAAGTACCGTCCTTCTTCTTTACAAATAATACTGGAGCTCCCCAGGGCGATGAGCTTGGACGAATAAAACCCTTATCCAAGAGTTCTTGTAGTTGCGTGGAGAGTTCTTTCAACTCTGATGGGGCTAAACGATAAGGTGCACGAGCTATGGGCGCAGCTCCAGGAGCTAGTTCGATCTGAAACTCGACTTGGCGATGAGGCGGAAGACCAGGTAATTTCTCAGGAAATACCTCTGGATAATCGCGTACAACTGGAAAATCTTCTATCTTCTTCTCTTTTTCTGAGGTGTCAGTAATGAGAGCCAAAATGGCAGTGTGGCCCTTCCGTAAGTACTTTTGGGCCTTAAGGAGAGAAATGACGTTCTCAACAGCACTCCTCTTGTCGCCATGAATCATGAGAGGTTCGCCACCGGAACCTGGAATACGGACAACCTTCTCGTTGCAAAGAATCTCTGCTCTGTGCTGAGATAACCAATACATCCCAATGACAACGTCGAAACTACCCAAGACAATAGGAATGAGGTCGATAGAGAAGGTCTGGTCAGCGAGAATAAGTTTACAACCCTTGACTATGTGTGTGGCTTCTAAACTCTTACCATTTGCTAGCTCTACGGTGTGCTTGTTGTTCAAAGGTGTTGGAATACGCTTAAGCATTCGACTAACTTCTAGTGACATGTAGCTAGTATCGGCACCCGAATCAAATAAAACTGAAACATAAAAGTCGTCGAGAAGGAACTTACCCGCCACAACATTGGGGTCATTCCTTGCTTCACCTTGGCCAATCACAAACATCCGCCCCCTGGCGCCATTGTTGTTGTTGTTCCCATTGTTACCATTCCCCTGATTGTTGTTATTGTTGTTGTTGTTGTTCGGGTTCCTGTTCAGTTGGGGACAGTCTCTCTTGAAGTGGCCCTCAGCTCCACACTGAAAGCACCCTTTGTTATCACCTTGCTGTTGCTGCTGGCGTTGATTCTGTTGAGCTTGCTGACGATTCTGATTGGCGGGGTATAAGCTCCTGCAATCCTTTGCAGCGTGACCAGGCTTGTTGCACCGATGACAGTTGCCCCTGGTGCATGGCCCGCTGTGGTGCAGGCTGCAGCGATTGCATTTGGGGTGATTTCCTTTGTACCCACCGCCAGACGATTGCTGATTAGGGCTCTTGTAGTCCTCAGTCTTTCTCTGTTGAGACTGGGACTGAACAGAAGTCGAACCCTTACTGGAAGTTCCCTCCCATTTTCGTTTGTTGTCACTAGAGGTACCAGAAGTAGTTGCAGCACCTATACGTTTTGGTAACTTGTTCTGCTCCACCGCCTGATCCGTGAGGCGGTGAGCCAACTGAACGGTTTGCTGGTAGGTGGCGAGGTTCGCTGAAGTCACATGACTTTGGATTTCTGGCACTAAGCCCTGAAGAAATAGTTCGATGCGTTTGATGGGAGGATCCACCATAGTAGGGCACAGAATTGCCAGTTCATTCGATCTTTTCACATAAGCTTCAATTTCGGACCCCGTCATCTTGAGGTTGAAGAACTCCACCTCGAGTTTGTGAATCTCATCACGACTGCAGTATTCTTCTTTGATCATTTCCTTAAAAGTTTCCCAAGGGGTGGCGTTGGCAGCAACCAACCCTAGCATCTGAACTTGAGCGTTCCACCATGTGAGGGCTAAACCCTCGAGAGTACCAGTAGCGTACTTCACCCTGCGCGCCTCAGGGCATTCGCACATTTCAAACACAGATTCTAGCTTCTCAAACCAGTGTAGGAGACCTACTGCTCCTTCAGTGCCGCTAAATGTGGTTGGTCGGCAGTCCATGAAAGTCTTAAAAGTGCACACGGGTGGCTGAACATGATGACCTCCTGCGTGTGCAGCTGCAAGTGCTGCGGCAACTCGTTCGTTGATCAGAGCCGTCAACTGGGCTTGTGTTAGGTTAACGCGTCCAGACATGATCTTCATATCAAGAAGAACGTGAGTGAGAGGGGTTCGCGAAAGTACGACGATAAGATAGAGCGAGCACGCACGTGTTCAAGCAACAGTAGTTATACTAACCAAGCATACCATGAGCAATGTACTATGTATCTAACAAGTAGGTAATATACAGACCATATCACCTAGAATGTCGAGCCTTGCATGTGGAGTGAAGCGTCGTTGTGGACCGTTGAGCACTGTACAGGTTATAGTCTGGTTTTAACAAAAACATTTTCCCCCTTTATTAAAACCAAGTTCTCTATAACCAATGGCTCTGATACCAATCTGTCACACCCCCAAAATCCACCTGCGGAGTACTACCGCTTGGAGGCGTGACTGACCAGGATCCAGCCACCAATCATATTGAACAAGCATATAAGTAGTTATAAAATCCAACCAACACAATTGGTGTTCAAACAAAACATAGTTAAGTTGCAAGCGGAAGCATAAGTCTTAAATCAAAACATAAGTTTAATTGTTTCAAAGTTTAACATGGCACACAGTCGTCCATGTCCCACAACGATCCTCCTCCATGCAAGCTCCAGCTAAGAACCTAAGGACCTGCAAAGCATGTAGTAACGAGTCAACAACAAGTTGAGTGAGTTCACGGTTGGGTGTTCGTTTTAAGTTGTTTCGAAAACAGTTTCCTTTATCTGGCATCCTGCCGTGGGGGTTACCCCATAGTTAAAAACGTGACTTGTTTATTCCCGGTTACTCTGGCTATCCAGCCGTGGGGGCTACCCCGTGTTAGTTATCTGGCATTTCGGCCGTGGGGGCTACCCCATGTATACACTAGACTCGTTACCATATCGACTGCTGACTGTAGTCATGTTTATGTGCCCTGAAACTGTCAATGTCTATCATCATTGACGTGCCCCAGATCCATTAGTTCACGCCCGTCCTCTGCGGCACGGTGTGAGGTTTGTCAGACCTAAATAGCGCTATCTAACTAATGACCCGCTCGCCATTGGCCCGGCGATTAAGTCGATATAAAAATGAGGGACTTCGTGATAGAGTTTTTGGTCTAGTACGAGTTATCTGTCCGTGAGGACGAGGAATTACATTCCTGAACCTTTGCTGTCCTACCCAAGGAGGACGAGGAACCCAGTTCCTTAACCCCAATTCCCGACCCCTGGGAATCCCATCCTTTGTAGAGGGTGTGAACTCACCTTGGTTTGCTCGGTAGAAACACAGAAAAGTCAAACAAGCAATGTTGTGGCTACTCACGTCCTATCATAGTTGTATCATACAAGTCAGGTTCGTAACCAAGTAGCACACGGATGTTTCTAGCACATTGCATTCAAGTATCATCTAAGGCAGTTCAACATTCACGTTCAACAGTAACATAATAGGTCTGTGCATTAGGCCCAAGAGTCCGGCCCAAACAATTAAGTCCGAAAGTGAATTGCAAGCCCAAACAGCGTGTATCTGTGTAGAGTCTCGAGTCGCAACTAGGCGTTTGCGACTCGCAACCTGAGTCGCAACCATGGTTTCGGTTCGTGTTGGTTTGGTTACGAGTCGCAACTGGACTCGCAGCCGTGGTTTCGAGTCACAAGGTTGGTGTGCTGGTCATGTGTGGTTTCGAGTCGCAACTAGGTGTTTGCGACTCGCAACTGATGTCGCAACCGGGGATTTCGACTCATCAAGCAGTGGTTTCGAGTCGCAACTGATGGTTTCGGTTGGACAACTGCTGATCCGGAACAGTGTACTATCCAATGAGAATTTGATTTCAGAAAATGGTTTGTACTACCCACTTAAACATGTTTGTTTGTCTAGTAATTTACTAATTTGGATCAAACATATCAGATTTCAAATATTCAAGCATGCTCATATGATATTCAAGTTGTTCTTCACACATTCATCATGTTCATCAATATCCAAGTAGTTCATCATATCATAACTTGAAACAACAATCCGAAATATTCAAACAACTAATCCGATTTCCACATAAGTGCAACCAATCAAGCATTTTGATTTGTAACCTAAGAGCATGCAATCCGATTTCATAACATGAATAACAATCGAGCATTCCAACAACAAGTCCGAATAATATGAGCATCATACACACCGATTTCATGAACACCAACCATTTATGGTTTAAATCACATTAAATCACAAACATCATTAACTCATCATGCAATCAATCCGGAAATCTAAGTATGATAGTTTATTAACATCATCATGTATAAATCTAACAAACCAACATATTACCAAGTCACACAAGATACATCATCATCAACAAAACATCACATCATCATCATCAACAACAACCGAAATCTAAACACACACAATGAGAATCACTAACCGGTTAGAGGAATAGTGGTGAAGGATGAAGCTTTGTTTGGCGTGAACAAGCAAAATCCGAGAATCCTTTTGTGGTCGGTTGGTTTGATCCGAGAAGAAAGGAGAAGAAGTATGATGCTTGGTGTCTAGGGTTTTAGTGAGAGAGTGGAGAGTGTGTGTGTAGAGGAGAGTAGGAGTGTTGTCCAAAAATGGCAACAAGGCTATCCATCAAGTTTATATATCCGCCCCTAGCAATACACCCTAGTGGGCTCTCGGATAGGCTAAGTGTGTGTGTGGCCCAACCGGCCCAATGTTTCATGTGTTCACTCGAGACCACGTGGTCTCGAGTCGGATTCGTGTTGTCTCGGTTCATATACATACTCGCATACATACACATAAGCACACATGTAACATAACACATAATCATATAAAAAGTTGTAGCTTATCATTAATCACCTAAGTTTAACTATTCACACGTTTAAGCATACAACGAAAGGTTCTAAATTTCGAGTTGTCACAATTTTTATCATTTACATGATGGATATGAGTCTTTTAATCTAATAATATCCTATATACTCAAACTTGTATACTCGCCAGTACGTTTTGTACTGACTTTATTTTAATACATGTTGCAGGCTGATATGATGCTATGGTCAGGAAACAAGCTAGGTTGCTGCTAGAAACACACGCCTAGATAATCTAGCAAACTTTGGAACTATTTTGATGAGTTGTAATTGATATTTTGTGGTTGATGCTTTAGACAATTATGATGTAACGGATTTAATCTATAATGAAATATCTAGTGTTATGGAAACTCATGAGCAATCTGAACGCTTAGTGCAGCACCCCGATGTTTCCGTCATCGGTTGGGGTGTGACATTTCAAACCAACATCTGAAGTGGCATCCAGCCTTGGTCGAGGAATTTAGAGCACTTGTCAAAAATGGTACTTGGACTCTCGTCCCCCTAGTACTAAAACTAATTTTATTGATTACAAGTGAGTTTACAGGATAAAGACATATCAACATAGCGTTGTTACACGTTATAAAGCTCATCTTGTACCAAAGGGTTTCTTCAACAATCTGGCATTGACTTTCATGAAACCTTCAATCATGGTGTCAAGTCCACTACCATTTAAGTTGTTCTCTTTCTTGTTGTTACAAAGCAATGGCCATTTCATCAGTTTGATGTTCAAAATGCATTCTTACATGGTGATCTTACCGAGACAATCCACCTTAAACAACCATAAGGCTTAGTTGGTCCTAAGCATTCGGATCATGTTTGTATGTTACATAAGTCCCTTTATGGTTCTAAACAAGCTCCACAGGCTTGGTTTCATTGTCTGTCACAGACTCATCAATCTTTGGAATTTCATGGCTCCAAAAGTGTTCCTTTTCGCTTCACATATAAACATGGGAAAAAACTTCTATACATACTTGTTTACGTGAATGACATCATTATAACTTGTAACAACACTGATACTTTCAATCGTGTTATTTAACTGCTCAACAAAGATTGTCCTGTTAATGATCTTGAGAATCTTGATTAGTTTTTGGGAAATGAACTTATTCCACAAGGCAAGGCCATTATTCTTTATTAAAAATGTATATTTTTAGCTTCTTAATGTATTGGTTTTATGGGCTGCAAATTAGTACCATCTCCAACGAGCAAACTCCTAGTCCTTGTCACTTGGCGATAGTCATTTTATGCTAGATCATTTAAATATAGTCAACTAGTTTAGGCTCTACAATATATCACCTTATCCAGACCTGACGTTAAATTTGTAATCAACAAAGTGTGTCATTCATTACATGCATACCCCTTCCAAGAATCATTAATCTGTTGTCAAACGCATCCCCTGATACTTAAAAGGCACAATTGATCATGGGTTGCTTCTCTGTCACAACTCGGGTTCCCATTTTCAATCTTACACTAATGTTCACTAGCATTGATCCTCTTCGTTTATGTCTTCTTGGATGCTGACTGGGCTGGTTATTAATGCAATGATTGTTTTTTTACGTTCCCGGCTACAGGTCGCTCTCTGGCCTTAGCTTGCGGGGGGAAATTAGACACAATGCAAACATGATATATTAAAGGCTATATAAAATACATACTGGATATAAATACCCCTATAGAAACCTAAACTTGTACAAACATTCTATCATTGGAACATTTTACCAGTTTGAGCTTTCTTTCCAGAACATTGGAAAGTATAACACTATTTTAGACCCTTCCCTGCGTTTTATTAACTAGAATTGACTCCCCGTGTTGCGGGGGCGGTTTTTTAACGTGATTTCAGCGTACTAATGATCTCGAGCAACATGACTTTAATTTTCCATATCTAACTTCTACTTGCACAGTTAACAACCATATTATTTAACAAGTTCTTTCTTTTGAGGTTGTAGCATGAACAAAAAAATGCCCCCAGCAACAGAGACATTTAGCGACTCAAATTCCCCACCCATTCTAATGCTTACTAGGTCAGACGCCTCCCGAGCTTTTTCAGAAATCCCGCTCCCTTCACTACCCAAAACAAGACACAATTTCGTATCTATCAACGAACAGGCAAGTTCGTTTGTCAGACAAGAAACTGGCCCCTCCTTGCTCCCTGGATCCCCCGCAAGGATTTTCATTTTAAACCCGTCGACAAGAGATTGTAAATCAGACCATTGGCCCGAAACCATTGGAAGCTGGAATGATGCACCACGACTCGCTCTAAGCGCTTTCTCGTTGAACGGATCACAACATCCCGGGAGTAGAAAAGCACCATCCTGCCACCAATCAACGTTTGATTAAAAACTTCTTTAAACTTGTACAAAAACATTAAGTTTGAACACTAATTTTTTCGGTATGTAAAACTTTTGAAAACTGTTAGTATATCAAAACTCTGAGATTTGGTTAATTACCCATCCAAACGCGACGGCTGATCTTAATAAGGTGCCAAGATTACCAGGGTCCTGCCATTAAAACAATCATTTGTAAACAAATTGCCACAAAAATGAGTTGCAATGAATGACAGAAAGTCAGAAACGATAACTATTTAAAGGTATAACACAACCAGAGATGCAATTTCCTCAGACGGGTCAACATGGTCGGGTACGGTTGAACCAACCCGCATACACTTTTTATTGTCCATTCAAATAAGCTTATAAATAATTTGATATTTTAAATATGATTAAATTTATATCATTACAACAATAATCCGAAATTTCAAGAAAAAAATACACTTAAGATTACCCATTTGACTCGTTTCACTTAAGTAAATTAATTTATGTTAACCCGTTTGACCCATTAGAGACTAAAAAACAGATTGACCCATTTGTACAACACAAAAAATGCTACTAACATAAGAACGCAAAATTGAAAATAACCTGAATTCCATCAAGAACCAGAATTCGAAAAGCAGACGGGAACCATTTTGAGAAACCTTGATGGTGGTCATCATCTAGATTGTGAAAAGTTGAAGGAATCTTCACTAGAGAAACTGCATCAATGGATTCGGTTGATTGCACTCCACAAAGTTTCTTCATCACAACTGAACTAACACGAACTATACGAATACCACTTTCTACCAAATCTTCTGGAACCTCAGCGTTCTCATGTAAAAGTAAACAATCTATTCTACTCGCCTTCTCGTCCTTAGACTCTTGAAAGTTGAACATTTCCCTGATTTTATGAACATGATTTAGGCAATAAAAACCTATCAAATTTGATGTAAAAGCCAATGTTTTGAAACTATGAATGACTCATCACTGTCATAATAAATCTACTTGTAGCATGGTTCAAGCCCAAAACCGTCAGTCGGGTTAGATAGTTCAACCTGTTGATGGATTTACATCGTTCAACCTGGCACACAGGTTAGATACCTCAACCCGTCACAACATGACAGACTGGCAGGCGGGTTAGATAGCTCAACACGTCACAACCTGGCAAGCGGACTGGACAGTTCAACCCCTAAAACAGGCTATAGAGTTCAATCGGTCAGACGGGTTAAAGAGTTCAACCCATCAGACTTTATCCCAAAATCACCCAATGGCCATTGCAACATAACTAATTTAAATTTTACAAAGAGTATATTCTTAAAAATCGATATAATCCAATATGAATAAGCAGATATCCCCAAAAACTAGAACAAACAACATACAACAAGTTCAAACACATAAAACACCCAAAAATAATTAAAATCCGATCGCTTGCTTTGACTGCAAACACCTGGTCTAAACCAATCAAATTTCAAGAACCAGTGGAACAAACAGATAATACTTTTGAAAGATATTTCCTAAAAACTGCAGCTTTATGCTGTTCAAACATGCTATTTGTTCAACCCACAATTAAAACAAGATTCATAAGAGTATAAACAAACTGGGTTTAAGATTAGAAACACATACCTGATTGGAGTAGTGCCGACAAGAAGAACAGAGCCATGAGAATGGCGATACGAGGTGCTGTTACGAAGCTTGACGCAGTGTTTCACAAATGGGTTCGATGTGCTTGTAATCGATTTCACATGGAAGGGAAGTATGGAAGGTGTCGCCGCCGAGCAACCGGCTGCCCCACCAGCAGCTGGAATTTTTGTTAGCGATTGAGAGTAGTGTTTGCAGAGAGACAAAGGGGAAGATTGTGGGAAGGATGAGGAAAACCACATTGTAGTTTCATTTTGCAATCGTTTTCACTTTCCATTATAAACCTTTTAAAGATTTCTTTTCGGGTAAAGTAAAGTACAATTTTCGTCTCTTTGTACCGGATTGCAACTCATAGTCTTTAATTTCAATAACTACAGTCACAATCCTTTATTTTTAAAACCCGTTACACTCGACGTCCTTTAGTAATAACCAGGTTAAAATTTTCAGTAAAGTTTATTCATTTAAAGATATTTTGGTCAATTCATGCTTTTATTTAAATGTTTAATAAATAAAACAAAAAAAAAGCATTTGCACTTCATCTTCCTCAATTTCTAACCCTAAAACCCTAACCACCACCTCATCCTTCTGCCACCACCACCATCTTACTCTCACCTCATCCTGCTGCCACCACCACCATCTTTTCTCAAACGTTATTAATATCTGTTGGACAACCCGGAGTTCATCATCAAAGCTGTAACTGGGTTAACACAATTTTTTTACTAATGTAATTAATATGGAATTAACAACCCTTCCATTGACATGAATTTACTTGAATGGCAGCTCAAAATGAAATAAGACACAATATTATAAAATTTGCAAACTGTTGTGGTTCAAAACTTCCAGTTAACTAATATAAGATATTCTTAAGTATCAAAATTGAGCCTAATTAAAAACCCCAAATAGACTTTTAACAGTAGACACCTAATTCACAAATGTGTTTTTATCCCCAAACGACAAAATTAATATCGAACAAACAGAACAGCTTTACGTGTAGCAGCAAACTGATTGAACACAGGGGTTTTTGACATCTGAGGTATATCATCGGCCACGAACATATATTTTGACTTATAAAGTCAAAATTATACTTTGATTAGAACATAAGAGGGCAACCACACGTACAAACCATCTCCCACAAACCCTGATTTGTGGCATCATGCCTGCCCACATTCGTGATCAACTCAGATCTTCATAGTCGATGCAAAAGTCGGTCGCCAACAAAACACGACTCGGTCTCGCCATCCACGCCGGTTTAAAACCTTAACAAAGAGAGAAGGAAACTCACCGAAACAGGGGAACCTCTAGAGAGAGAGACTTCTACTTATTTACACCAATATCAAAAGTGTCGTCACCTCTTGTTAACAGGGTAAGATGATGAAGTAGGCGGGAGTAAGATGATGAAGTAGGTGAGAGTAAGATGGTGGAAATATTGAAAAAATTCAAAGTTTGAATCTAAAATGTTTATTTGAATGTTAGTAAGTTGTAACAGGAAGTTGATTGATAGGGGGAGTAGAACATGGCGAAGAACGAGAAGTTGATTGAAAGGGGGAACTATGTAGAACGTTGAAAATCAGCAAAGGAAGCTCAAGCTAAAAAGGGAGATTGTTGAGCTAACACGTCAAATGAAGATTGTTAATGCATGAGGGAGATTGCAAGGAGAAGATTGTTGATATACGAGAAAAAGGAGGAGATTGTTGTTATACAAGAATGTTAACGTTATTGAAGATTTTGAAAAGAATGAAGACTGATCAAGACTTCGGCAACATCCAAAGGGGAGATTGTTGATACACGAAATGTCTGTTGCCTACGTCTTAGGTTCGAGTCATGTATAGAATAGGATTACGTGTTAGAAGGTTCGGAAAATCTTGTAAAAGACCTTTCACGCGAAGGGAGTCCCAGTCGTTCAAGTGCCTTTCGCACGAACGGCCTACTCGCTCAAAGGTCCTTTCGCACGGATGGTTACTAGTATAAATAGTTGAGTGAGTGTGTTCTTTGTAACGTTTGGACTTTGGTAGCGAAGCTCTGCTCGTTTGGTTTCTTGGAGTTGTAACATCAAATCATCAATGAAACCAGTGATAATTAGTGAATTCTTGTGTGTGTCAACATTTCTAATGGTTTCCGCACATTACGGAGTCTCTATTTGAATCGGCCGAAGCATTTTCAGGAGCGAATCGGTCCTCACACCGGTTAATGGGTCGTAAACTACCCAAATCGTACATCGACTATATAAATAGAATCAAATGTTGAGAAACCCTAAGGAGTGGATGAAATCAGAAGAAATAAGCAAAAAAGGGGCAAGAAATTATTCCTTTGGAGTTAGCACCCTTCGTATTATCATTTCATGTGATTTCTATCATGTATTAAATGAATTTTATAGCTTTGTTTTTTTTACAATGAGTAGTTAACCACGCTATAGCTGGTTAGGGTAGGATGATTCTTGCTAGTTTGCATTGACTTTGCTGATTTTGTTATGAAAGTGTGTATTTAGTAAGGTTTGCTTATGAACTTGTGATAGTGTAATCTATATGTTGAGTATTGATGTTCAATCGAGTGTGTGTGGATGATTTAGGTCTTTCTATGAGGTTATGCTTGTTAGATCTGTTTCATTTATCTTTAGACTATATATCAATCATTAGTCTAGGGCTGGATGTTTAGTAGGAAAAGGATAAACTCGATTGGATGTTGGTAATGCATACGGGCCACCTACAGGAATAATTTGATTATAAGGGTTTGGAAACTAGATAAGGGTTTGCTTTCAATTGCGTAATCTGGATACTAATTCGCTCGGTTCGTTAATCCAAGTTACTAGAGCAATATAAGAGACTCTTAGATCACATCGGATGAGTAAATGTCTTAGTTACTTGAAACCAAATAATTGGGTGTGTCTATAGATTGAGTGTTTGGGATATAGGGCTAACCCGATGGGGATCTAGTTTTTTAACACTGAACCCTTGTTACTGGTGTGCACTGAGGCGAGTTTTTCATAAGTACCATAATCAATTGTTTTGCAAAAGTAATAAGATGATTATGAACCTAACTGTTTATCTTTTTATCATTGTTTTCTAAACTTAATTAAATAGATTATTTAGTATTTTCCTGATTATTAAAAGTTACCTAGGTGAAATATTACGAAAGAGATAGGTTAATAGATCCTAGTGTCCACGGATTGATACTTGGGTACTTACGTAGGCTATACTATATACTGATAGGTATGCTTTCCTAGAACGTGTGTAGTTAGTATTTAGTGTTTTTATCCTTAAAACTCATTTGTGTTTAGTGTCATTTTATTTGTTACTATCTAAGCACGTTAACAACCCTGATGAGTCATGATTGATCATCATCAACCAACCGTATGAGTGATCAGATTTATGATCATGTTGTTGACATAACTAGTGTTTTAATTCTCAATCTATCTCATAACTTATTGGAAATCAAAACTTCGCATTGATGAGTGAATGATAGAAAAACCCATGGATCCAACAGACCAAGAGGAATTTGACCTTCTTAACCGTCTTCCACTTATAAGCATCAGAACAAACAAATTTTATGACTAAACTGGTTTGTAGGGTAGGGGTAAATTTAAAAAAGACAAGTCTAAGGTTAAATGTTACAAGTGTCATAAACTAGGACATTTTGCTAGGGAATGTAGAGGTTCTATACAGAATCCCACATCATATGTGACATATCCTAGCTAAACGAATCATTCTGACTCAACTACTCGACAATAATCAAGTTTTTCAAATGCATACCGACATTCTTCCCAGATTGTGCCTAGTTTATCCACATAGTACACTTCACATCTTGCACATGGACTAGTTCACATAGAGGCTTGCTTGGGTAAGACTATGGGGTATGGGGCGGGGGTTGGGGTGTGGGTTGGGTACAAACGCCCAAGTCACCACTCCGGGTGGGCTTAGGTTTCGGTGTGGCCCATTGGGCCGGGAATTCAGCCCGGGCGTTGGGCGGGGCTACCCACATGACATGGCAAAACCTCATTGACCAAGAGCACTAGCCCTTTGAAATTGGCTTTTTTTCCACGCCACCCAAGCCACGCCCCACCATACTCCTTTGAAATTGGCTTTTGGTCTTGGGTGCCCCATACTCCACGTGTCGCACCATGCCCATAACCCACGCCCCACCATACCCCACGGTCTAATGAAAAGTATGAGGGTTACAGGGTAATGAAAAGTCTCAATGTATCAACGTTAGTTGCATGGAAATTCAATGTGGGGGTGCAATTTTCAAGGAACGAAAGCCGGCCATGGGGCTTTGATCATAACAACAGTTCTGAGACTGGAGGGTATGGTTAGGCTCATCCTCAAGGGGATGGGCCACCACGTCACCCGCCATTTCATCGAGAGTGAGGATGGACCTAAAGGGGATGGACCAAGGGGGTGGAGGATGGGGCCCCACACTATTTATAAAAATAATTAAAAATTATAATTGATTTGATTTTTTAGAGAGAGAGAGGGGAGAGAGAAAGAAGAGAGAGAGAGAAAAAATGGTGGCTCGTCGTTAACGTCTTCTAGGCGACGGAGAAGCCGGGACGATCCTCAGGGGGCGGTGTGGGGGTGCGGCGCCGGGCCTCACCGAGCCAAGGCTGGCCCCCATACCCTCCAATCTAATGGTGGGAATGTTTTGTCTCCTTCTCCACCCCACACTTCCAGAGGGCCATTTATGATTAATGGGGCACCTGATGCAAATAATAAAGCCATGGTCGATGCGGGATTTATTCCTTGCAAATAGGCCAGATGTAATTCTCAAGATTCCTTTTTGGATCTCAACGCTCCCCCACCCCAGGCACGCTATTGACCTGCAGAACATATTTATTGAAAATCATAATAAGGCGCCTTAACCTTCTGGTATCATCGACAGTTCTAGGAGACATCGTCGGATCCCCCTTCCTAGCTCCGCATTTGACGTACAAGTCTCCTCTTCCTTCGTGAAATAGTCTCCTAATTCAAATCAAGATGTGCCCATCAATGGAAACGAACCTCAGTCCATGATGGAGTTGGAAATCTAAGACATTGTGGGGGTGGGGGAAGCGGTTGGTATCAGTTTAAACGACTTGGAAGCAAAAATTAGGGAGGAAGGTGTTCATAATTTAGCCAATGAATTTCCTATCTTTTAATGTTCGGGGCATCGGGGAGGATGAGAAGGCAGAGGGTGGTGTAATTAGATAACTAAAACCAAAATTTGTGGCGATATTATGATGCAAAACGGGTAGAGAATACAATTTAGGAGGATTTGGGGTAGAGGTGCAGTCGATTTCGGCTAGGTCAACGCAGAAGGGAGGTCAGGCGGTATGGCATGTCTATAGGATCCTGCTTTTTTCAAGAAGTCGGATGTTATTAGACATCCCAAATTCTTGGTGATTACAGGTACATTATGTCGGATTAATGAAACACTATATGTTGTGAATGTATATGCACTGAATGGGCTGGGTGCAAAAAAAAAAGACTTGTGGGAGGCAATTTCGAGTACGATGGAGAAAACGGAAGGGATGTGGATTTTATTGGGCGGTAAAAACATCGGAAGAAAGAGTGAACATGGAGTTTAGTCCAAGTTGTGCAGAGGCTTTTAATTCTTTTACCGAAGATAACGGTCTAGTGGAATATGCCATGAGTGGAAAAAGTTTACTAGAGTTTTGGACTCGGGAGAAAAGCTTAGAAAAGACGACCAGTTGTATGTCAGAATTTTTGGAACCGGTGGCCACACGCTTTGGTTACGGATCAACCCTGGTGTGGCTCGGATCATAACTCCAATGCTTTAACGCCCTCGTTAAGTAATATTTGCTTATCTCCATTTCGGTTTTATATTTCTTGGATGAGGCGGTCAGGTTTGGATGTGATTGTTACCAATGCGACGAACACGCATGATTGTGAGTAACAAAATATAGATAAAAATGGAATGTAAATATGTTTATGATATTGTGTATATCTCTTGATTAGAATAGGAGATATGGTCTGATGTATATATATTATTGAGAGATGAATGAAGGAGGCCAAGTTTGCAATTCTAATATGGTATCAAACCATTAAACCCTAACCGGTCCTCCTCTCATCGGCCCTCTCCCCCCTGCGCAGCTTCTGCTCGTCTCCCTCCTTCATCATTCTCGTCATGTCTTCTCCTATTCATCCCGCGGTCACCGTCACAAACATCAAAGCCCTAATCCCCATTACCCTCAACATTGAAAACGGCCATTATACAGCTTGGTCGGAATTATTTAAAATCCATTGCATCTCTTATGACGTCTATGATCATCTTCAGCCAAAGAAATCCACTGAGACGTCTTCTTCCTCTGATAAAAATCAAGCCAAAGACAAGACTACCTCTTCTCCGTCGTGGGAACGACTTGATTCCATTGTATTACAATGGATTTACGGGATGATTTCCACTGACCTCTTGTATACTATTTTGAATCCTAACACCAACGCATATGCTGCTTGGACGGCGTTGGCAAATATCTTTCAAGATAATAAGGCCACGTGTACCATCGACCTTAATAACAAGTTCGCCAACACTCGTTTTGAACAATTTCCCTCCATGACGGCTTACTGCCAGGCGCTCAAGGTGTCGCAACCCCCGATCCCTTATCTGTCCCGGGAACGGGCGGACGCGAACATTCGTTTGTGGTGGTATCAGTTATTAATTTGGCAGCGGAAATTACATCAGGATCGTAGTTAGGAAATGTTTATCAGAGTAAAACCACCTTATTTTATATTAATAACCACATGGGTAAAATCCAAGTTTCTTTATTACAATACTTTTATAGGGATAAACCCTATTTTATTGAATTTAAAACATCGTCCTTTTGGTAACTTTTATAGCCACATTTTTCCAAGCCGTCAGTGCTCTCCAGCTGGCTTTTTACTAATTGGCTGTCACATTGTGTTACCTGAAACGCGTTTTAAAAACATTTGTCAGTGGGAAATACTGGTGAGTGAATCCTAGTTTAATCAAGAAACATTTTATCAATTAACACAGTATTGAGAGCGATCACATTGTTTATTTCTACACAATTACTCATTCAGTACTGTCAATCCTGACTGGTGGGTCATATTACACATTGGCTAACTCGTCGTCCAATGGTAACGTGTTTCATATTTTGTATACAAAACCCCAACATACCGGCAGTAATTGAAGAACTACGAAGACTCAATCACTGCTTAATCTCATTATTAAGCAATTAAGGTTTTGTAAAACAGTTCACAAAAAGGTTTACAAAAAGCGGATAAACTCACATTGCTATTTTAGACTTCTTCTAGAGTTTCCTGGTATTAAATCTATAATTTACACAAATATACATATGTTAGTATAATAACCCTTTTAATTATATTAACGATACCCTCCCCGAGACGGTATTCCAACAACTACGTCGGGCAGAACCCCGACAGTTGTTACGGAACCCTGGATCAATCGGGCAGCGTATCTAATACAAAACTGGGGTTATAATACTTACAACGGAGTAGAACCTCTCTAATTAGGGGGATATAATACCCGTATATTATGCCTACTATCAGATTTTCGTGATTGAGAAAAGAAAGTGAGCGAATTGTTTGAAGATCCGAGGACTTCTATTTATAGTGATGTTTTCTGGTCCTCTCGAGGCTCGCGTAAAGTGTAACCCAAAGGTTACGCAACCCGCATAGTAGCCGGGTAAGGTTTTAGGTGATCCGGGTCATTACATAGGTTCAACACGCGTTCGGACACGTGGCAGCACCGGAGCTCGCCTGATCATTAAGTTGTCGCGGCCCGCGTAAGGGTTATGTGAGATCTTACGCGGCCCGCCTGAACCCTATTTTCTTTGTTTTTTTATTTTTTTTAAATGTTATAACGTATTTTGGGCTCGGTTTTCACATACGGGGTGTATTTTAAGACATATAGGGGTATTTTAAAATATATTAGGGTGTCAGAAAATATTCAGGAGGGTTGTTATATCCTCCCCACCTTGTTTTAGAGCTCGTCCTCGAGGTCTACTAGAACAGGTGTGAGTATTTCCTTTGCATCTCTGATTCAAGTTCCCATGTGTATTCTGGTCCTCTTTTGGAGTCCCACTTCACTTTGACTAGAACTAGTCTTTTGTGCCTGAGATTCTTAACTTTCCTATCTTCAATCTGTAGAGGCTTTTCTACAAATTTCAACTATTCATTTACCTCTATATCCTTAAGAGGTACTATTAGTGATTCATCAGCTAAGCATTTCTTGAGATTAGATACATGAAATACATCATGTATTCCTGCCATTTCCTCTGGCAATTGCAGCTGATAGACTACAGGTCCTATTCTTTTAATAATCTTAAAAGGTCCAACATACCTGGGACTTAGCTTTCCTCGTTTTATGAATCTTACTACTCCTTTCCAAGGAGAGACTTTTAACTACACTTTATCTCCTACTTGAAATTCCAATGGTTTTCGTCTGTTGTCAGCATAACTTTTCTGTCGAACACGTGCTGCTTTTAGTCGTTCCTTGACTTGAATGATTTTGTCTGTGTCTCTTGTATTATCCCAGGTCCAGATAGTTGCTTTTCCCCAATTTCTGCCCAACAGATTGGAGTTCGGCACTTTCGTCCATAAAGTGCTTCGAAAGGTGCAGCATTGATACTTGTGTGATAACTATTATTATAAGAAAATTCTATCGATGGTAAGTGATCATCCCAATTACCCCCGAAATCAATTACACAAGCTCTAAGAATATCCTCCATTATCTGAATCATCCTTTCGCTTTGTCCATCCGTTTGAGGATGATAAGCTGTGCTTAGATTCAACTTGGTTCCCATTGCTTTTTAGAAACTTGTCCAAAAATGAGAGGTAAAACGACTATCTCTGTCAGAAACAATTGATAGAGGAATTCCATGTAAAGAAACTATTTCATTTACATATAATTTAGCTAGTTGTTCCATACTAAAAGTTTCTTTCATTGATAGGAAATGAGCTGACTTGGTTAACCTGTCTACAATTACCCAGATTATATCATTACCTTTCTTTGTTTTGGGTAATTTGGTAACAAAATCCATTATTATCAATTCCCATTTCCAAACAGCCATTTCTAACTGTTGCAATAAACCTGAAGGTTTCTGATGTTCAGCTTTGACTTGTGAACAGGTTAAACACTTAGAAACATAGATTGCTGTATCCTTTTTCATTCCTATCCACCAGAAATTATTTCTTAAATCCTGATACATTTTATCGCTTCCTGGGTGCATCGTATATTTAGACTTATGGGCTTCTTATAATATGTGATAATGTAGGTTTCCTAATTTAGGTACCCATATTCTTTTCTTATGGAATCTCCAAATTCTATCTATTCCTTGTTCTAATTCTTTGATCATTCCTTTTAGTTTTTCAGTATCATCCTTGATTACTGATTCTTGTGCTTTTCTAATCTGCTCATTTAAATCTACTTGTAGATTTAATTTAAGGGAACGTATCCTTTTTGGTTGTTCGTGATATTTTCAACTTAAAGCATCAGCAACTACATTTGCCTTTCCTGCATGAATCATGATACTGAATATCACAATCATAATCACTAAGAAATTCCATCCAGCGTCTTTGTCTCATATTTAATTCCTTTTGCTCAAAGACATACCTTAAACTTTTATGATCAGTGAAAATAGTAAATTTACTACCGTACAGGTAATGTCTCCAAATCTTAAGAGCAAAAATTATAGCTCCCAATTCTAAATCATGAGTGGAATAATTTTCTTCATGATTCTTAAGTTGTCTGGATGCATAAGCTATAACCTTTTGGCGTTGCATCAATACACATCCATAGCCTAATTTAGAAGCATCACAATAGATGAAAAAATCTTTAGTTCCTTCTGGTAATGCTAATATGGGTGATTGGGTTAATCTTTGCTTAAGGATTCTAAAGGCTTCTTCTTGTTTTGGTTCCCATTTAAACTTAACAGATTTACAGGTTAGCTTAGTTAAGGGAATGGCTATTCTAGAAAAATCTTGAATAAATCTTCTATAATAACCGGCTAGTCCTAAGAAACTTCTAACCTCAGTTGGTGATTCAGGGGTTTTCCACTTGGTTATTGCCTTGATCTTTGTGGAATCCACATGAATTCCTTCCTGATCAACTAGATGTCCAAGAAATTGTACTTGTTCTAACCAAAATTCGCACTTTGAAAATTTAGCATAAAGCTTTTCTTTTCTTAATAGGCTTAAAAGTGCGTGAAAATGCTTTGAATGTTCCTCTTTATTCTTAGAGTAAATGAGAATATCATCTATAAATGCAATTATGAATTTATCCAAATATGGCTTACATATTCGGTTCATCATGTCCATGAATGCAGCTGGGGCATTGGTTAGACCAAATGGCAAGACAGTAAATTCATAATGACCATACCTTGTTCGGAAAGCGGTTTTAGGAATGTCCTCTTGGTACCTTTAATTGATGATATCCTGACCTTAAATCGATTTTTGAGAAAAATCTGGCTCCTTGTAATTGATAAAACAGATCATCAATTCTTGGTAATGGATACCGATTCTTAATTGTGACTTTATTCAATTCACGGTAGTCAATGCATATACGCATTGATCCGTCCTTCTTTTTAATTGTTTCTTTAGTTCTTGCATTTCTGCAGGTGCCAAACGGTAAGGTGCTTTGGCAATTGGTGCAGTTCCTGGTATTAAATGGATTCTGAATTCAACTTCTCGATCTGGAGGTTGCCCTGGTAATTCTTCTGGAAATACATCTGAAAACTGAGATACTACTGGAATATCCCTTAATTCTTTTCCTTTAGTGTTAGTGATTATAGAAATCAAATACACTAATAACCCTTTTCTTATATAACTTGTTGTCTTCATCACAGAGATGAATTTTGTGGATTTAGAAGTTTTATATCCTTTAAATGTGATCTTTTCACCCTTTGGTGAATATACTTGTATTGATTTTTGATCACACAAAATACTGGTTTTATTGGCTATTAACCAATCCATTCCTAATACTACATCAAATCCTGCCAGATTCATTGGGTAAAGGTTTGCAATAAATTTCTGATTTAAAATTTCTATTCTTGCTCCCTGCAAGATTTCAGAAATTTTAATGGTTTCACCATTTGCTGTCTCTATTAGGCATTCTCGTGTAAGTTTAGTTAATGATTGATTGAGAAGTTTGCAAAATGAAGTATTAATAAAACTTTGGTTTGCACCAGAGTTAAATAATACTTTAGCAAATATGTCATTAACTAAAAACGTACCGGTGATCACATCCGGGATCATCTTTGCTTCTTCTACAGTCAGAACAAATGCTCTAGCATTTTTGGTATTTTTGTTGTTTGTAGCCGGAGCTAATTTTGGACAGTTAGGCTTGATATGACCTTGTTCTCCGCAGTTGTAACATATCCTGTTATTAGCTTTCTTCCTGCGGTCTTTGTAACACCTCGTAAATTTATGTCCAATAATGTATCGACACGTGTCATGAGCTTTAAACGTGTAAAAGATTGCGTATGAAGGACTAAAGTTGACAAACAAAGAAAGTATGTGAATAAAAGGGTTCAAAGTGTCAACAATGGATAAATATACTTTACAATAACCCTACACGATGTTTATACCCTTAAACGAATGAATTATGGATCATACGAAGCTAATTGTGGAAGAAAGTGAGAGATTACAAACTACAGGGGTTAAATGTGTCAACATGTTTAAAGTATACCTCTGAGTGACCTTTTAGCAAACCCGAAGCTTTGTAACGATAAATTATGCTCACTAGAATGTGTGATAAAAATTTCACAAGGTTTTGATAAAGTATGAGAAAGTTATGATAATATTCATATGCGAGGGGTTAAAAGCGTCAACGTTGAAATTTAAGGCTTTACGGGTGATCAAAAAGTTAACCGAGGACTTAACGGTGTTTGGTTATGTCATGGAGCCCTTAAAAGTCAAGTTAGAGGGTTGAAATTGCAAGAAATAAAGTGAAAACCACGTTTGGAAGGACCAGGGACCTAAAGTGAAAATAACGAAACTTGTTAGGCAGGTTCTGGGGAGCCATACCGGCCGCGTAAGCCCCTTAGGGATCCTTACGCGGGCCGCCTAAGGTGCCCAGATGCTCAAAATCATCACAGCTGCCTGTTCAGCCGGTTTAACCGACTTATGAGCATGGATTTTGATACCAGGGGCTTATTTAATGGTTTATAAAGGCCTAGGGACACTTGGGATGATCAGGAATCATCCCATAGACTTATTTGTTATGATCTTGTGCAATCAAAGGCCCTATATAAGAAGTTCTTGGTTGCATCATTTTGATCATTCACTTGAAAACTTCATAACACATTTTCTGGAGGTTCCTGGAGCTCAAGACCCCTTCCTAGTGATCTCTAGTCGTGCTTAGGACCTTTGTAAGTGTCCTTAACCCTCCTTAATTCAGTTTTGCTTAGTTAATTAGCCTAAGGTCAAACCGTCGTAATTAAGGTTTGACTTCGTCATTAATCTTAATTTGTCCAGTCAAATTTCAAATTGAAAGTACCTATGAGTTGGTAATTATGTGGGCAATAAACGTTTAAAAGGGCACCCTCTGATTCCCACTCTAACTAGGTCAATTGTCGGGTCAAAGTTCATCTTAAAAAGTCAACAGAAAACTAATTTTCAAATAAATGCATAATTAGCAATGTAGAAGCTATGCAACCTGTTTTGGCATTAATATAACTTGGTAATTAATGTAAGAACATGTCTAAACACGTTCAACTCGACAATTTTCAGTTTAAGCTCGGTTCGGAACCGAAAGTCGCAAAAGTAGACTTTTGCTTTGACTTTCAGTTCTGACCCATTAGTGCATAGTTTAGAAATGCCTTAGAGATTTATTAGGACTAGGTTTCATGTTAGTATAACCCTCTGTGATTATACAACTTGGTTCATTAGTTTGCATATATTAGCCGAAACGGGTCAAACCATATCATTTTCATCTCAAAATCCAGAATGTGTTTAGTTTACCCATATTAAACAAGTGTCCAAGCTTGTCGGGTCTAAACCACATTCTAAATCCGGTCTTCGCTTAATCATGCGTTTTGGACCGTATCCTCTTTTAAAACTAACCGGTCTAAGCTTAGGCTTAATTAAAGACCCGTTAGAATTCTAATAGGTTATTAAAAACCTTCGATCCAAATTAGGAGCCCGGTAAAAGCTACGTGCACTTGCTGTTTTTGATTTATACTTTTCTCAGGTAAATACTCTTAACTTATTTTCCCTATACGGGCTTGGGATATGGTATTATAATAATACCGCTTGGTCGGGTATGTAGTCATTTAAATCGGATTGTGATTAATGTATTTACATAACTCGTTTAATCTGTATTATTTGGTGTATGGCCTTTGGGGATTAAATGACCATGTCCCGGATATCCTTGGCATCATTCAAAGAAATGGCCACGACCTAAGCACGGGGTGTAGGCGTACACCTGACAGTTGCATTATGTAAAAACTGGTAATCCACTTAAAGGAATCAACCTTGTGGGCATTATACCTGTGGCGTGTCAGTTAATCTTGCCCGGCTCTACCAACCGGCCCTGACGGACGACAAATAAGTAAAACTGTATACAAGATTATTTTTAATAATTGTCCCAAGTTATAAAAGAATTTTGTGCCATGTGCATTCAAATCAATTTTCTAAAACATTTTCAAAATGAGTCAGTTAATTGTATTTACCAGTGTAAACTGACGTATTTTCCAAAAAGGCTAAGTGCAGGTACTAAACGAAATTGGCTGGCTACTCCTGGCATCATTAATTAAGTCTCGCAAGCTCTAGATGCTAAAGTCTGTTGAACAATTTTCCTTTTTCTTTCGATCCGCCTGTGGATCCATTACAGTCCGTTGTGATACTTTGATATTACTATTTTTGGTTTGTAATATGATTCTATCTCTTTTGCTTCCGCTGTGCATTTAAATTGTGTTGTTTGACTATGATGATATCAACTACGTCACGATACTCCCCACCAGGCCCACCGGTAATACGTGGAAATATCGGGGTGTGACAGGTTGGTATCAGAGCCAACACTGAGTGAATTAAACACTAGCCTTTTGTGTTTAATCTCAGTTACACAGTTGCACGTTCCTCGATTCTCGAGTCTAGACAAAGAACCTAGGACTAATCCTAATTCGTTTTATTTTGTCCTTTAATTGTTCCCTTTGTTATTTTCTGTTTAGCCCCTGCATGGGCAAGTCATTTCAGTTAGAAGTCCCGTTTAGGGCAACCATGTACTTGTTTAAATTTTAGTGGAACGATTAGATTTAAAATATCCTTCCTTTTATAAGATCTACCATTATAATAAAATGGAAAAATCTAAAAAGAACAAGACCTAGCTCACGTGTCATCTTAAGACAGGGCCAAGATGGTAGTTCCTCAATTAAATTCAGATCCTTGTTAACATCTCAATTTAGGATTGTTCTGCGTTACATATTAAAAAGAATCTTAAAGGAAAAACCTAGTCTATATGTCGTTGCAGACATGGCCAAGATGGTAAAACCTATTCAAAAGATTCCAATCCTTGTTAACATCTGAAAACATGTTAACACTCTTGGCAAAATGTGATCCGATAAAATCACATGAGTCATCTCTAAATTGGGTTATTCCAATTTACCTTAAGTATATAATCATCCCTTAAGGATAAAGTGCCTACGGGCTATAATTAACGTCCTTTGGGACTAAAGACAGTGGTGGCCTACAACTCCCTGTCAAGAAAAGGTAATGAACTTCGATTCAACCTTAATACCTCGATTCTATAAAATCCTGGTTTATAAATTAAATCTGTCCATGTGACTTGACTTTTGTGCTATTATTAAATTATAATTAGGGATTATAATAAAGATCCTGAATATATGGATGCTTAACAAATTAACCAAAACAGTTATTAAAGACCATAGTTAATAAATCGTCAAGAACGATAGTACTGTATAGGCTTCTAAATAAACCTTGTCATTAATTTTCTTTTATGTAGTAATTAAAGCTACATGGCTAGGTCAGAAGAAGTAAACAGTCATCCCCTAGAGAATAATGAGAATACTAGGATTAATATAACCAGGGAAGTGCTCCGAATGCTGATTGATACAGCTGTATCTAAAGCTGTGGATAGGCAATTCAGGGAGTCTAGTGGGACGCACAGTAGAACCTCATCAGTACCCCACACTAACTTTGTCCCTAAGACTCATTCAGAGGCACATAGCAAGCCACCCTCTAAGAAAGATGAACCAAAGAAAGAGGATGTTCAACACTCCTCAAATCAACACAGTGTTCCATTTAAGAGAATAGTATTTGACAGGGAACCACGTGCCAAGTCCTGCACCTATAAATACTTTGTCTCCTGCAAACCCAGGGATTTTACTGGGGAGAAAGGAGTGATTGATTGTATGACATGGTTGGATGAAATGGACACCGCGATTGATTGTATGACCTGGTTGGATGAAATGGACACCGTGGTTGATATCAGCGGTTGTGCTGAAAGGGATGTAGTAAAGTATGTATCCCAATCATTCAAAGGAGAGGCACTGGCATGGTGGAAGTCTCTCATTCAAGCTGCAGGAAAAATCCCACTCTACAATCTGACATGGGATCAGTTTGTTGCTCTCATTAAGGAGAATTACTGCCCTCAGCATGAGGTTGAAAGGATTGAGTCAGATTTCTTATCATTGGTGATGAAGAATTTAGATTGTCAAGCTTACCTCACCAGTTTCAATACCCTGTCTAGGCTGGTTCCGTATCTGGTAGCACCAGAACCCAAGCGAATTGCTCGCTTCATTGGGGGTTTGGCCCCAGAGATAAAGGCCAGTGTTAAGGCATCTAGACCTGCTACCTTTAGGTCAGCAGCTGATCTATCTCTGTCTCTTACTTTAGATGCGGTCAGGCTGAGATCGCTAAAGAATTTGGAAGAAGGTAAGAGAAAGCGTGAGGATGATAACTCACGACGATCTGAGAAGAAGCATAAGGGTTTCACGGACCACAAGAAAGAGTCTGGGTCCAACAAAGGTAATCAGCAGACAGAGGAAAAGCCAAAGTGCAAGACTTGCCAAAAACGCCACTTTGGAAAATGTAGGCTTGAGACCAAGTCTCAGTCAGGACCACCTGCATGTGGGTTATGCAAGTCTAAGGAGCACAAGACAGTAGACTGCAAAAAGATTAAGGATGCTACGTGCTACAATTGCAATGAAAAAAGGGCACATTAAGACCAACTGCCCTAAATATGCTAAAAATCCTGAGGAAGCCAAGAAGACCAATTCAAGGGTCTTCTGTATGGATGCACGAGAAGCTGTTCAGGACGACAATGTGATCACAGGTACCTTCCTCATAAATGATGTTTATGCAAGAGTGTTATTTGATTCAGGAGCTGATAAGTCATTTGTAGATAATAAGTTTTGTAAGTTGTTGAATTTACCTGTTAAAACCCTAAGTATGAAATATGAGGTGGAATTAGCAGATGGAACCATAGAAACTGCGTCAACCGTGTTAGATGGTTGTTTTATATCCATTAGGAACCACTCTTTTCCTTTGACCTTACTTCCTTTGAAGTTAGTCGGTTTCGATATAGTAATAGGCATGGATTGGTTATCTCATAACCAAGCCCAGATCGTTTGCAACAAGAAGCAAGTGGTGATCAAGACTCCGTCTGGTGAGCCACTTATCATTCAGGGAGATACCCAGTATGGGTTGCCTGAGCAAGTATCTATGCTCAAGGCATCTTGGTGTTTAAAGAAGGGTTGTGTCATTTATATGGCACAGGTAACTATTGACGAGCAGAAGCCCAAGGTTGAAGATATCACCGTCATATCTGAGTACCCTGAAGTTTTCCCTGAAGAACTACCTGGTTTACCACCAGATAGGCAAGTAGAATTCAGAATTGATATCATCCCTGGAGCAGCACCTGTCGCAAGAGCGCCTTATAGGTTGGCACCAACAGAGATGAAGGAGTTGAGGACACAACAAGATGATTTTTTAGCCAAAGGTTTTATTAGACCTAGTTTGTCTCCTTGGGGAGCGCCAATCTTGTTTGTGAAAAAGAAGGATGGATCAATGCGTTTATGCATTGATTACCGTGAGCTTAACAAGGTCACTACCAAGAATAGGTATCCTTTGCCCAGGATCGACGATCTGTTTGATCAATTGAAAGGGGCAAGCTACTTTTCTAAGATCGATTTGAGGTCAGGCTACCATCAGTTGAAGGTTAGAGATGAAGATGTGCACAAGACTGCGCTTAGGACTCGTTATGGTCAATACGAGTTCCTAGTGATGCCTTTTGGGCTCACTAATGCAACAGCAGCGTTCATGGATCTCATGAATCGTGTCTGCAAGCCCTACTTGGACAAATTTGTTATTGTCTTCATTGACGACATTCTGATTTATTCAAAGAATCAAGCCGACCACGAGAAACACCTTCGATGTATTCTGGAACTACTTCAGCAGGAGAAGCTTAATGCCAAGTTCTCGAAGTGTGAATTTTGGCTTCGTGAAGTCCAATTTCTTGGACATGTTGTTAGTGAGCGTGGTATCCAAGTAGATCCCGCTAAGGTTGAAGCTGTCATGAATTGGCAAGAGCCAAAGACGCCTACAGAGATTCGTAGCTTTCTAGGTTTAGCAGGATATTATAGGCGATTTATAGAAAACTTCTCAAGGATTGTTGCACCCCTAACTTCGTTGACGCGTAAGAATATTAAGTTTGACTGGGGTCCTAAGCAACAGGAATCCTTTGATATCCTTAAGCAAAAGTTGAGCAATGCACCTGTGTTGACATTGCCTGATGGAATAGAGGAATTTGTAGTATATTGTGATGCATCGCACACAGGTATGGGATGTGTGCTTATGCAGAAGGGCAAGGCCATTGCCTATGCTTCTCAACAGTTAAAGGTGCACAAGAAGAATTACACCACCCATGACTTGGAGTTGGGTGCCGTTGTATTTGCACTAAAGCTGTGGAGGCATTACTTGTATGGTACAAAGTGTGTGATTTATTCGGATCACAAGAGCCTTCAACATTTGTTTAATCAGAAGCACTTAAACATGAGGCATCGACGTTGGATGGAGACATTAAATGACTATGACTGTGAGATAAGATACCATCCAGGCAAGGCAAATGTGGTCGCCGATGCCTTAAGTAGGAAGGAAAGGGTTAAGCCTATAAGAATAAATGCCAAGAGCATTGAATTAAGGAATAATTTAAATGAAAGATTGTTAGCCGCTCAGAAGGAAGCTATGCTAGAGGCTAACTATCCTGATGAAAAGTTAGGAGTAACTGCTGAGCAGTTATCTCATGGAAAGGACGGAATTCTGAGATTAAATGGACGAATATGGGTTCCAATTTATGGAGGACTTCGGGATGTTATCCTCCAGGAAGCCCACAGTTCTAAATACTCCGTTCATCCTGGAGCTGATAAGATGTACCAGGATCTGAAGGCAAACTATTGGTGGATAGGCTTAAAGAAGTCTATAGCTACCTATGAAGCCAAATGTTTGACGTGCGCACAAGTTAAAGCTGAACATCAAAAGCCGTCAGGTTTACTGCAACAGCCTGAACTTCCCACCTGGAAGTGGGAGATGGTGACAATGGATTTCATCACCAAGTTGCCAAAAACAAAGAAAGGAAATGATACTATTTGGGTGATAGTAGATAGACTGACTAAGTCAGTACATTTCCTACCCATCAAGGAGACTCATAGCTCCGACATTTTAGCCCAATTGTATGTAGATCAGATTGTATCCCTGCATGGTGTACCAGTGTCTATTATCTCAGACAGAGATACTAGGTACACATCACATTTTTGGAAAAGTTTCCAACGGTCTTTGGGCACCCGCTTGAATTTTAGTACGGCTTACCATCCTCAGACGGACGGACAAAGTGAGCGTACGATCCAAACTTTGGAAGACATGCTTCGTGCATGTGTGATTGACTTAGGTGGTAGTTGGGATAACCACCTACCATTGATCAAGTTCTCCTATAATAATAGCTACCATACAAGCATTCAGGCTGCGCCTTTTGAGGCATTATATGGTAGGAAATGCAGAACGCCTATTTGCTGGGCAAAAGTTGGAGATGTCCAACTAACAGGACCTGATATAGTCCTGGAAACGACAGACAAGATTGTGCAAATAAGAGATCGTCTCAAAGCAGCCAGATATAGGCAGAAAAGCTACGCAGACAAAAGGTGTAAATCTTTAAATTTTGAGGTAGGTGATAAAGTTCTGCTTAAAGTATCACCCTGGAAGGGAGTGATGCGATTTGGTAAGAAGGGTAAGTTAAGCCCAAGCTATATAGGTCCATTCGAGATCATCAAATGTGTCGGATCAGTGGCTTATAAGTTAAACTTGCCTGAAGAGCTCAGTGGTATTCACCATGTATTCCACATCTGCAATCTAAAGAAATGTCTAGCTGATGAGTCGCTAGTCATGCCACATACGGATGTGCACATAGATGAGAACTTAAAGTTTGTTGAAAAACCTTTGTCGATCGAGGATCGACAGGTTAAGAAGCTTCGAAGGAAGCAAGTGCCAATTGTAAAGGTTAAATAGGAGGCCCGTAGAGGTCCCGAGTACACGTGGGAGGTAGAGTCCACAATGACAGGTTAAGAAGCTTCGAAGGAAGCAAGTGCCAATTGTAAAGGTTAAATAGGAGGCCCGTAGAGGTCCCGAGTACACGTGGGAGGTAGAGTCCACAATGAAAGAAAAGTACCCTCATTTGTTTCAGTAAATCTCGAGGTCAAGATTTCTTTTAAGGGGGTGAGGATGTAACACCTCGTAAATTTATGTCCAATAATGTATCGACACGTGTCATGAGCTTTAAACGTGTAAAAGATTGCGTATGAAGGAATAAAGTTGACAAACAAAGAAAGTATGTGAATAAAAGGGTTCAAAGTGTCAACAATAGATAAATATACTTTACAATAACCCTACACCATGTTTATACCCTTAAACGAATGAATTATGGATCATACGAAGCTAATTGTGGAAGAAAGTGAGAGATTACAAACTACAGGGGTTAAATGTGTCAACATGTTTAAAGTATACCTCTGAGTGACCTTTTAGCAAACCCGAAGCTTTGTAACGATAAATTATGCTCACTAGAATGTGTGATAAAAATTTCACAAGGTTTCGATAAAGTATGAGAAAGTTATGATAATATTCATATGCGAGGGGTTAAAAGCGTCAACGTTGAAATTTAAGGCTTTACGGGTGATCACAAAGTTAACCGAGGACTTAACGGTGTTTGGTTATGTCATGGAGCCCTTAAAAGTCAAGTTAGAGGGTTGAAATTGCAAGAAATAAAGTGAAAACCACGTTTGGAAGGACCAGGGACCTAAAGTGAAAATAACGAAACTTGTTAGGCAGGTTCTGGGGAGCCATACCGGCCGCGTAAGCCCCTTAGGGATCCTTACGCGGGCCGCCTAAGGTGCCCAGATGCTCAAAATCATCACAGCTGCCTGTTCAGCCGGTTTAACCGACTTATGAGCATGGATTTTGATACCAGGGGCTTGTTTGATGGTTTATAAAGGCCTAGGGACACTTGGGATGATCAGGAATCATCCCATAGACTTATTTGTCATGATCTTGTGCAATCAAAGGCCCTATATAAGAAGTTCTTGGTTGCATCATTTTGATCATTCACTTGAAAACTTCACAACTCATTTTCTGGAGGTTCCTGGAGCTCAAGACCCCTTCCTAGTGATCTCTAGTCGTGCTTAGGACCTTTGTAAGTGTCCTTAACCCTCCTTAATTCAGTTTTGCTTAGTTAATTAGCCTAAGGTCAAACCGTCGTAATTAAGGTTTGACTTCGTCATTAATCTTAATTTGTCCAGTCAAATTTCAAATTGAAAGTACCTATGAGTTGGTAATTATGTGGGCAATAAACGTTTAAAAGGGCACCCTCTGATTCCCACTCTAACTAGGTCAATTGTCGGGTCAAAGTTCATCTTAAAAAGTCAACAGAAAACTAATTTTCAAATAAATGCATAATTAGCAATGTAGAAGCTATGCAACCTGTTTTGGCATTAATATAACTTGGTAATTAATGTAAGAACATGTCTAAACACGTTCAACTCGACAATTTTCAGTTTAAGCTCGGTTCGGAACCGAAAGTCGCAAAAGTAGACTTTTGCTTTGACTTTCAGTTCTGACCCATTAGAGCATAGTTTATAAATGCCTTAGAGCTTTATTAGGACCAGGTTTCATGTTAGTATAACCCTCTGTGATTATACAACTTGGTTCATTAGTTATCCGATTCATATGCATGTTTCCGTTAAGTGCTTAAATGTTGACTATTATGCCCATATGACCTTAAAACGTGATTTTTGAAAATGTAAAAGAATAGAAACCTTAGTTACTGATTTATAAACTTGTACCTAAAATTTGACATCAGTTTGAGGTCTAGATTAAGAGTTATGCCCAATAGCGTAATTAGAAAACTTTTTAGTAATTAAATGGCGTAATTAGCATATAGCCTACCTAAACCCAAATTGTTGATACCAAAATTTTCACCCACTGATATAAAATAATATTTTTGGATTTTTGGAGATTTTTTTTTTTTTAGGCTAAGCATAACATAGAGTTCTAAGCTTGATCCGGTAATTGTCGGTTTTGCCATTTTAGGCTATAAAATGAGTTTTACCAATCCTTTTGATACCAAACCTTTTTCTACTGATCCAATATGATAAATAGAATATTTTAAGCCTTCTGAAATAATAAAAATATCAGCTTTTCTCATAATACCTAGAAATCGCTTAAAACCGTCTTTTTACGCGTTTTAAACGCATAGTATGTATTAAAACCAATTTAGATATATAAGACTTGATACCTACTAATGTTTTAAGTAAGTTTTTATACTTTAACTGAAAGCAAAAGTTTTAAACTCAGACTTCCAGATTTGACCTTTAAACCTTAGGTGAAATTACCAAAATGCCCTTTCGGTACATAGTTTGGTTATAAATGATAAAATTTCACATATAGGTAATACCCTACTGATATAACTTAGTAAATTAAGTACTTTTACTGATTATATCAGATCTGAAACTCATATTTATAATTAAACTCTTTTATAACCTTTTAAATGACAAAAATGCCCTTACGGGGCATAGTTTGAGTTTAAATCAGTTTTGGGCATAATAGAAGATATCTTACTGATGTCACAACATATTTAAGGAATATTAACTTAGGAAACCTGTGTATGACTCTTTTTGTTACCCGTTACGCACTTTTCGCGTTCGGATCGGCTTATGTAACTAGTTTGCATATATTAGCCGAAACGGGTCAAACCATATCATTTTAATCTCAAAATCCAGAATGTGTTTAGTTTACCCATATTAAACAAGTGTCCAAGCTTGTCGGATCTAAACCACATTCTAAATCTGGTCTTCGCTTAATCATGCGTTTTGGACCGTATCCTCTTTTAAAACTAACCGATCTAAGCTTAGGCTTAATTAAAGACCCGTTAGGATTCTAATAGGTTATTAAAAACCTTCGTTCCAGATTAGGAGCCCGGTAAAAGCTACGTGCACTTGCTGTTTTTGATTTATACTTTGCTCAGGTAAATACTCTTAACTTATTTTCCCTATACGGGCTTGGGATACAGTATTATAATAATACCGCTTGGTCGAGTATCTAGTCATTTAAATCGGATTGTGATTAATGTATTTACATAACTCGTTTAATCTGTATTATTTGGTGTATGGCCTTTGGGGGTTAAATGACCATATCCCGAATATCCTTGGCATCATTCAAAGAAATGGCCACAACCTAAGCACGAGGTGTAGGCGTACACCTGACAGTTGCATTATGTAAAAACTGGTAATCCACTCAAAGGAATCAACCTTGTGGGCATTATACCTGTGGCGTGTCAGTTAATCTTATCCGGCTCTACCAACCGGCCCTGACGGACGACAAATAAGTAAAACTATATACAAGATTATTTTTAATAATTGTCCCAAGTTATAAAAGAATTTTGTGCCATGTGCATTCAAATCAATTTTCTAAAACATTTTCAAAATGAGTCAGTTAATTGTATTTACCAGTGTAAACTGACGTATTTTCCAAAAAGGCTAAGTGCAGGTACTAGTCGAAATAGGCTGGCTACTCCTGGCATCATTAATTAAGTCTCGCAAGCTCTAGATGCTAAAGTCTGTTGAACAATTTTCCTTTTTCTTTCGATCTGCCTGTGGATCCATTACAGTCCGTTGTGATACTTTGATATTAACTATTTTTGGTTTGTAATGTGATTCTATCTCTTTTGCTTCCGTTGTGCATTTAAATTGTGTTGTTTGACTATGATGATATCAACTACGTCACGATACTCCTCACCGGGCCCACCAGTAATACGTGGAAATATCGGGGTGTGACAGTCTTCTTCCTTGTATCCCGATATTTTGCAAAAGTTACAGTATATGGAGCATCTTCCTGAATGCTTTCTTTAGCAATTCTTACAGTAAGGTGTAGAGGTAGAACCTATATTTTTCCCACGGTTAAAATTTCCAGAACGAAATTCTTGTGTGAGCTTCTGGGTTAGGTTCCTCCTTTGATCCACTTCTCGTGTACGAATTAATTTATCTGTCAAGGTATTGGCTAGTTCTACAGCTTCTTCTATAGTTTGAGGTCTAGCTGCCTTGACTACATGTCTTATTTCCCCGATTAATCCCCAGATATAACGGGAGATTAACACTGGTTCAGGTGATGCAAGGGTTGGCACTATTCTAGCATATTCAAAGAATAATTTAGTATATCCCTTACTATCCACACCAGTCATTCTAAGGGTTAAGAACTTGTTTGCTATTTGTTCTTTTTCATTAGGAGGGCAAAATTTCCTTTCTACCATGTTTTTAAATTCCTCCCATTCCATATTTTAAGTTCTATTACTTCCTTTAGTTTGGAGAATAGTATTCCACCATTCTAGTGCTGAATTCTTAAACAAATTGGAAGCAAACATTATCTTATCTTCATCTGCACACTTGCTTATTCTTAAGACTGCCTCAGTCTTTTCTATCCAACGTAGGGTTGCAATGGCCCCTTCGTTGCCCGAGAATTCCATTGGTTTACAAGACCAGAATTCTTTATAAGAACAACCGTAAGACACGGTTCTTCTTCTTTTGGGAATAGGTATTTGAAGTACGGGTCCATTGTTCACGTTGTTTTCAGGTTCGGAAGGTCGCTTGCTATCATGTTTACTTTTATTTCCTGCTTCCCTAACTGTTTGAATAATATATGGCATCGCATCTATTATTCCTTGTGCTACTATGTGTTGGATGGCACTGTTATCCACTTTGTTTCCATTGTTGTTGTTTGGATTTTCGTTACCCGAGTTATTATTACTCTGGTTATCATTATTCAGATTTCCTTGATTTACTTCGTCGGCCATCTGAATTTAAACATTTGCCAAATTATTAATATCACAGAATAATTAATAGTTTAAGTAACAATCCACATAATACACATATTGGTCCAAAAACATCGTGCATTGCGACTTTACTCTTCTTATATAATATGCTTCAAATACACACTAAAATAGTAAATCACAACACTACTATGCATCATTAACCACAAAGTGGTCTATACTATAATACATTATTATTATATATAGATATTTTTTTTCATACAAACATATTATATATTATTATATTATTATTACTACCAACGTCACCTATCATCTTTCAGGGATATGGATTTCCTCCGAAATCCATCTGACGCTCGTCGTATTTCCAGACGAGTTGTTCTCCTACATACCTCATCCTCTCACTACTTTCTATGATTTCTTCTCCGAAAGTTCGGAGTTCTTGCAAGTTCTCTGCACTCATTGGGGGTGCAGGGGCTGGTACTGGATCGGGATACTGTGGCATGGGATTCTCCTTAGGGTAAGGATTCTCTAAAATCTCCCTGATGTATTCGTCGTTGTCATAATAGGGATCTAGAGGGTCTAGACCTGGATACGCTGCTATGTTCGGCAAGGTTTCGTCATTTAGATGGTAGCGTGGCACATAATCCCTAAGATCATCAAACCATGGATCATAATTTGGATCAAAAGGATTAGGGGCTGGTATCCTAGGTATTTCCTCAGGGTTGAAATCATGCATTTCTACCTCCATCGGCTGAGTGGGAATTAAAGGTAAGGGTTGTGGGGCTACTAGTTGTTCCAGACTTGGGTCGGCAGCAGTTGTAGCTAGGATATGGAAATTGGCTAGGCTTCTATTAAGCATATCCTGTGTATGGGCATCTGACTCTCGCTTAGCAGCTGCTAAAACTCTTTGCTGTTGCAACTTTTGTATTCTTTTCCTACGTGCAAATGCTTCCTTACTGAACCATCCTCTCTTTTTCTGAGGGAATGGCTCTTCAGACTAAACCTTAAAGGTAAACATCCCTTCTTCCTGATCAGCTGAATACCCAGAAAGGGTAGGCTGGGAAGAAGTTCCTTCACTTCTAGGTGAATCGGACAATTGACGATACACGTCTGAGGGTCCTTGATCACTCATACTATAAACTAACAAATAGTCAAATAACACATAACAATAAAATACATATATTCACGTATTTTAAGAATTTATTTCCTAACAATTTAAATAATATATTGATGTCAGCAGAACACTCCTGTGGTTGAATCAGTGGCTAAGCTCTGATACCACCTTCTGTCGCAACCCCCGATCCCTTATCTGTCCCGGGAACGGGCGGACGCGAACATTCGTTTGTGGTGGTATCAGTTATTAATTTGGCAACGGAAATTACATCAGGATCGTAGTTAGGAAATGTTTATCAGAGTAAAACCACCTTATTTTATATTAATAACCACATGGGTAAAATCCAAGTTTCTTTATTACAATACGTTTATAGGGATAAACCCTATTTTATTGAATTTAAAACATCGTCTTTTTGGAAACATTTATAGCCACATTTTTCCAAGTCGTCAGTGCTCTCCAGCTGGCTTTTTACTAATTGGCTGTCATATTGTGTTACCTGAAACACGTTTTAAAAACATTTGTCAGTGGGAAATACTGGTGAGTGAATCTCAGTTTAATCAAGAAACATTTTATCAATTAACACAGTATTGAGAGCGATCACATTGTTTATTTCTACACAATTACTCATTCAGTACTGTCAATCCTGACTGGTGGGACATATTACACAATGGCTAACTCGTCGTCCAATGGTAACGTGTTCCACATTTTGTATACAAAACCCCAACATACCGGCAGTAATTAAAGAACTACAAAGACTCAATCACTGCTTAATCACATTATTAAGCAATTAAGGTTTTGTAAAACAGTTCACAAAAAGGTTTACAAAAAGCGGATAAGGGTTTTGTAAAACAATTCACAAAAAGGTTTACATTCTCGCATGGAGGGCCGAACAAGATAGACCCGCAACACTCAAGGGTTTACAAAAGCGGAACATGCTTAGGAGCTCGGCCTTATGCCGATTATTTGGCAAAGTCAAAGAAGACGCGGAACATCTTTTTGTTTCCTGCTACACTCGTTGCATTGATGTGGCAAAGGGTGAGTGTGTGGTGCAACATTCCCCAACTTTATGCTTTCAATGTCGGTGATCTCTTTCAAAGTATAAAGGCGTAAGGACATCTGAATAGAAGAGGCGATTGGTACAGGTGGTAATACTAGTTTCATGCTGGGCAATTTGGAAAGTGCGAAACTAGTTAATTTTCGACGAGAAAAGAGTAAAGTTTGAAAGAATTTTTTGCAAGATGCAAACGTTGGTCTTTCCATGGATCAAACATAGATCAAAAAACAATTATGTAGGATAGCAGAGCTGGGTAAACTTTAGATTTTCTTGATCTGTAATTTTGTACTTTTGCTTGTATGTAACTGGGTGTTGGCTGAATGGTGCAAGAACCTTGGTGGCAACATTTGCCTTGTAACTTTTGGTGATTATTGAATAAAGTTTGTTATTTGTCGATAAAAAAAATTATACTTTTCGAACGGCAACTCATAAATTTATATCTTTATGTGCAAGAACTTTGGTGGCAACATTTGCCTTGTAATTTTTGGTGATGATTGAATAAAGTTTGTTATTTGTCGATGAAAATAAATTATACTTTTCGAACGGCAACTCATAAATTTATTTCTTTATGAAATTTTTTATTTCTAGATTCGTTGTGGATTTTTCTGAATTTAATCGTCGTGTTCAAGTCGTTGTTTTTCAATAAATGATGTTGGTTTACATAATTGATTATGCACGCAAGTAAATATATTAGAGAAAGGTTATTGTAAAAGAGGAAAAAAGGTGTATGAAGTGTAGATGAGGAGGAGTTTGGCCTTTGATTTGTAAAATCAACGGTTGAGATTAAGGGGCTGTTTGGTAGCCTCTGAATGGTTATTAAGAGGCTACCTCTTAACGGAACCATTAAGAATTTTACCAATGAGAAAGTAGAAGAATGTGGCATGTGATGATTTACCATTCAGAGGTTACCTCTTAACCATTCAGACTTGAGGTTACCTCTTATTCATTCAGATGTTTTAAACCATTAAGAAGTAGCATCTGAATGATCATTAAGAGGCTACCAAACAGCCCCTAAGTGGTAGGAAAATTTAGAATTCACATAACTAAAACAAGAGAAACAGGTGGAGAAAAGGGCAAAATACGAAGATCCATTATTGTTGACTCATAAACTCACTTTATCATTGATTTTTAAAGGGCTATAACTTTTTCATACGTTAATGATTTTTTTTAAATATACCATATTAACGAAAATTTCATTCTTTTTAATTCGAGCAGCCTATTGCTATAGTTTTCTTTAAAAAAAATTACAGGATTTTGAATACCCAATACGTGATTCTGGATACCTAACACATGACTGCGTGATTACGTGATTTTGAATACTCTCCACTAAGTGATTACGTAACAACAGTTGACTATATAATATTGAAATGTGTAATTACATAATAAGCATAATTGTAATAATATTTTGTAATAACAAATTATATTGAATGTGTAATCACGTAATAGATTTCATTATAGTATTTTTATTATTGAAATGTGTAATCACGTAATAAACATAATTATGATAACATTAGCTATAACAATTTATATTGAATGTGTAATCACGTAATTAATTTATATTGAATGTGTAATCACGTAATGTTTAATGTTGAATGTGTAATCACGTAATGGATATTAAAAATCACTTAGTCATGTGCCCGGTATTCAATATCACGTAATGGACTAATGGGTATTCAAATTCCTGTAATTTTTTTAAGGAAACTATAGCAATAGATTGCTTGAATTAAAGAGAATAAAATGCTCGTTAATACGGTGTATTTTTTTTTAAATATTAACGTATGAAAAAGTTAAACCATTTTGAAAATCAAGGGGAGAGAGTAATTCAAGTGAGAAATTACTAAATTACCCTTCAAACCAATGACACTTGTCCTCCTCTTCTAATCGTGTATGCTTTGTACGTAAAATTGGTCTTCTATGGTGTTATTTGTTTTTTCAGAGGTAAAACGTCTGCAGTCTGCGGACCACATCTGCAGACATCTACAGCTAAAGAGGTGGACCAAACCTTTGCAGTCTGCAAGAATAAGACTGTTTAGTTTTTAACTTCTGCAATAAATTTACATCAATAGTTTCATCTTTCACAAACAAACAATAAACAACACCATAGTTTCCTAATAAATGAACATTGACTGTGTTTAAAAATCATCAAGAACAAACAACACCTAATAAATTTGAAGACACCTAAATTTGAAGACCTAATTACTGTGTTTAAAAATCATCAAGACCTAATTTCATCTTTCACAACCAATGTACTGTGTTTAAAAATCATCAAGAACAAACAACACCTAACAAAAACAAAAGAAAGAACAGAACAACGAACATCTAAAAAATGAGATATGATTCGTACCTGAGTAATGCAAAGTCGGCTGGAAATGGAGATGGTGAACGATGGTGGAGAAGGTCGACGGCAGAGGAGGTGAACGACGGTGCAGAAGGTTGACGGTGGCTGGAAGTGGAGATGGTGAACGACTGGAGGGGCGACGGAGGTGGAGGGGGTGGCGGAGGAGGTGAGGTCGGTTGGAAGAGGAGATGGGTGCTAGGGTTTGAGGTTTGAAGATGTGCAGGTGTTTTGAAAGAGGGAGGTGTTTTGAAGAGGTTTGAAGAGGTTGGTCCAGATCTGCGCGAGGAAGAGCTCTAGAAGAGGTTTTTTTAGTGAAATCTCTTCCAAAAAAACAAAGTCTGCGCGGCACAGACATAAGAGGTTAGGAAATACTTCTTTCAAAAAACAAACACCCCCTATGTGATCCAGCCACTAAACTTAGTATATTTAATAAAACATTTAGTTCTGTTCTTACTCAACCGTTTTTATTGTATTTTTTGGGGGGTAAATGTATATACAAAGACATGGTTTATATATATTAGCCCTTAATTCTTTAAAAACTATAGTATTATGATAATACTTCTGGAAACACCACATAGTTGTTTGAGAAATCTGAATAAAAAAAATTCTTTATACAATTTGAAATTTAACTAAAATAATAACGTAAGCTTAAAGTTTGGAATCCACATATAACTAAACTACTAAAGTGACAAAATAAAGTATAAAATCTTTTTAAATTACATGCTATAATTAGTTACTCCATATACAAAACTAGGTTGTTCCTATCTATGCGTTGCAAACGGAGAATTGAAAAGAAAAAATAATCATAGTAGTTAGAAGTTTAGTTTGCAAATTTCTAGTACAATAACATTAGGGAAAAATCAAATAGGAAGTATAATCTAGCTAGAAAAGATATGAAGTAATCTTAGCCATCCTCATGACAAATAAAAGACAAAATTGCAGAAAACAACCTTTATGTATACCTCAAACTGCACTTTATACCTTTCACTATGAAATCCGCCAAAACCAACCTTTACGTTCATGTTTTGTTACAAATTCAACCTTTACACCTAACCTAGTCATAAAAGTCAGTTAACTTGTCCCACGTGAGATGCACGTGAGGGCATATCTGTCTTTTCCATTTACCCCTTTTGTTATATTTATATTTAAAGGTTTTTATTTAATTCCTTCAACTACTCCTAACATCAGAGTACCCCCAAAATCCAATTCCCCCATTCGTAAATCCTAGTTTTGCATCAACAACTACAAATAATCATTCATGCCGACGATCTACTGCAGATGTGGTGGGGAGGGCATAATTCTAACTTCAACAACTCGAAAAAATCCAGGCAGAAGATTCTACTCATGCTCTAATTTTAGGTGTCGATCATTTCTTGGATGGGTGGAACGAAGCCAACCTCAAATGAATGCAATGCAAGAGATGGAAGCTGCAAAACAAGAAATTGAAGCTGTGAATGTAATCCTGTTGGACAAATTGAAAGCTAAAGAAGATGAATCAGAACGTAGGAAGACTTATCTGGTTTATAGTTGGTTTTTTTTTGGTCTTGTTGTAATTTTCAGGTTAGCTTTTGTTAACTGATGTAGTCTTTGAATGTTTGTAATTTTTAGGTTGAAATGAATTTAGGTCTTTTGTAATCCAACTGATGTTTGCTGAAATGAAATGAAGTCTTTGAATGTTTGTATATGGTAATTGTCATGAATGTAGTGCAAAGATTGGTTATGTGCAGACTATGTAATGAACAAATGACCAAAAGACCAAACATAAACTGCATTCAACTTCAACAAATGACCACTGCAAACCAAAAGACCAAAAGACCAAACATAATGAACAAATTACCAAAGTTTTGACATCGGACAAATGACCAAACATAAAATGCATTCAACATATGACCACTACATCATAAACATAAGTTCAAAAGATCAGCATTCAAACATAAGTTCAAAACATTACATCATCTAAACATAAGTTCAAAAGACCATCTGACCCAAACTAACTAGACTCCATTACAGCATGCTTCAAACATAGACTCCATCAGGCCTTCTTCTTTCCCCTACCCTGCTTCTTCTTTGACTTCACACCCTTGTTTTGCTGATTAGGCGGCACACCTGTACAGGTCCTGCTGTTGTGGCCTTTACCTTTACACTTACCACATGATCCTTGAAGGTTTTTCTTCGATAACTTGCCTGCCTTCTGCACATCTTCTTTCTCAACCAGAGATCTTTTTCTTTTCTTTTTTGGTCTAGCAACTGGCTTGTGATATTTTGGTGCTATGATTGTAGTGGGAACCCTTGATTTGTTCCAAAGAGACATGCCATTTATGGGAAACACCTTGAAGTTGTAAACTTGTTTCCATGTGTCTAGATGGTATATTGGATGCACCCAGGACTCAGGAATCCCAACCTTCTGACCATAACTTTGCATATTCCATATGGTAGCAACAACATGTGAACATGGAATTCCAGTTATCTCCCATGTCCGGCATGTGCAGGTTTTCTGTCCCATGTCTACCACACATTTCCACTTACCTGGTCCTGCAACACCATACTGATCCCCTCCATTCCAGCTAACCCTGCAACCTGAAGCACTTTTCTTGATCTCTTCAAACAGCTCTGTAGCAAATGGTGTGAGGGGCCCATCAGTTTTGTCAATTACTTGAAGCACATTAACTATTCTCCTCATGCAATATTCTTTGATGTATTCTAAGATGGTGATGATTGGTTTATCTCTACCATCTAGAATCTTAGAGTTAAACACCTCACACATGTTATTTAACAATACATCTGATTTTCCCCTTCCTACAAATATAACACAAGGATTAAAAAAACATATAAGCACACATATACTAAAAAAATAGGAAATAACCTGTGAAATGTGATCTGGACCAGTGTTTAGGGTCTATCTTAGACAACCACAGATGTGCCTTTGTGTTCATTCTTTTGAGTTCTTCCATTGTCTTCTCAAAGTAGACAACTGTTGTGCTTCTTGCTAGTTTCCATAAGATGTCTTTATAAGCTCTCCTTTTGAATGTAAGTTGCATGTTTTCATGGATGTGTCTAACACAGAATCTGTGTTCAGCACATGGAAATAACCTAGACACAGCTTCAAGTATCCCCTAAGTCAAACAAACAACATTCATTAGCATTAATTATTAACTACATAATACATTAACAAAAAAAACTAACCTTTTGTCTGTCACTCATGAACACAAAATTGGACATTGGTCCAATGTCCAAATCTTGTCCCAACAATTGCAGGAACCATAACCAGGAGTTGTTATTTTCTGCCTCTACAATGGCATATGCAACAGGGTATATGCCATTGTTATTGTCAACACCCACTGCTGTTAGAACTTGACCAGGAAATGGCCCTTTCATAAAGGCACCATCAACCCCCAAAAGATCTCTACCAATTGCCTTAAACCCTGCTTTTAAACTGCCCAAGCAAACATAAATTCTCTTAAATTGTCTTGTAGTTGAATCTGGATCTGATGTAGGCTCAACTTCCAATCTAATTGTTGAATCTGGGTTAGTTCTATGCAGTTCTTCAATATAATCTCTAAGATGAGCATACTGGGCAGTGAAGTCTCCATGTAACACATTTTGTGCTTTAGATCTGGCCCTATAAGCTACCATTTTAGAAATCTCAACCTGATATTTTCTTTGGAACTGTTCTTGGACTGCTTTGACAGGTATGTTTGGATTTTGTTCAATCTGCTCTACAAGTTCCTCAGCAAGATAGGTGGAAGTACAAGCCTTGATCACTCGGCTTTGAAGACATTTATGATGGTGGTTGAAGGTTTTGACCAACCATGTTTCAGTCTCTTTGTCAAGAGATATCAACACAACCCAAGGGCCTGTGTTTTGACTAGGGTTTTTCTTATTCCCCCTGCCCCCTTTATGTTTTTCTTCAGTAGTCCTCTCCACTTCAGTATTTTCCAATTCTGGCCCCTTGCCTTTTTTCCCTGGACTTTTATCATTTTTTAGTTCTGGCCCCTTGCTTTTTTTCTTCTCACCAGACAATTTCTTCTCACCAGCCACTTTCTTTGCACCTTCTTTTGCACCATGTTTCACCTCCTCATTCCCTAAACCACCTAAACATGCTACCCTGACCCTATCAGCCTCATCCTTAACAATTCTCAATTGTCGTCTGCTTTCAACTGTGTACTTCCTTATGAATTTCTTAACCTCCTCCTTTGTACTAAACATTTGTCCAACATAGAAATCATTTTCATTACCAAATGCCCTTCTAGCATGCTTCAAACTTTTCTTTCTTATGTTTGCAAGATTCTCATCAGAATCACTGCAACTATCAAAGTCATCATTGTCTAAAACATCCACATCAGATTCATTACCAAGGTCTGGTTTTGTATCATCTACTACTTCATCAACCATGAACCTAAAATCTCTCATATCTACCTCCTCATCCATATCATTCACTTCATCTTCAAAATAATCACTATCCTCATCACTGTTATCCTCATCCTCTGTTGTATCATCCCTAACTTCTTCCTCCTCATAGTCCTTATCTGAATTATCACTAAGTTCATGATCACTAACTTGTTTAGCCTCATTAGCACTAACCTTCACATCGTTAACATCTAAAGAAGTATTGCTTTGGGTTTGACTTAATCGTTGAACATTAGACATCCCATTTTCCAAATAAACATTAATGTACCTGTGACCATCCCTAACAAAAGCAACCAACTTCTTAATATCTTCATCATTACTTAATAATGTAAGTCCATTATCAAGGTCATTCATTGATGGATCAGAAAAGTGAAAGTAATGAGGCAGATCATCGTTATAACCTAGCTTATCCCTAATCGACTTTAATTGTGCAAACCCAAACCTGTCACTGTCGAGAAAATCAAAGAAATCTAGGTTATCATTCTTATAGATTCGTCCTGGAGGATCAGTAAAATACCCTCCATGATACAAGTGTATAGAGAACAACGTTGGATAATCACCTACAATGCAAGTTACAGAACATGATCAGTGACCAAAAACTCAACTTAATTTTGACCTAATACACATATTTGGAGTGAAGAAGTATTACCGTATATAAGGTCTAGTGCAAAATCATCATCAGGACCACGTATTTGAATCGGAACAGGATCCATTTCACCTTTGTTATAATCGATTGTGATGAAGATGAGGGTTTATGACATTTTGTGGTGGGAATTTGATAAGTCTCTTAGAAAAGGGGGTAATCTGATATCATATATATTTGTTAGTTGAAGGAAATAAATAAAAGGGATTAAATATAACATTTATTGTAAAAGGGGTAAATGGAAAAGACAGATATGCCCTCACGTGCATCTCACGTGGGACAAGTTAACTGACTTTTATGACTAGGTTAGGTGTAAAGGTTGAATTTGTAACAAAACATGAACGTAAAGGTTGGTTTTGGCGGATTTCATAGTGAAAGGTATAAAGTGCAGTTTGAGGTATACATAAAGGTTGTTTTCTGCAATTTTGTCCAAATAAAAATACAAGTGGTAAGGGTATTTTAGTCCAAAACAAAAATTAGTCTTATCTAAAAAAACCCAGAATATCAAGATCAGATCTGAAACAGTTTCTTCATCTCCATGGCCACCTCTACACCACCACCACCACCACCACCACCACTCACCTCCGCCACCACTCTCACCTCCTCCTCGCCACCAGTACCACCAACACCATCTCGCCACTTTCACCCTCACCCGCATGTTTGCGATTTTCAGATCTGAAACCCATTTCACTATCCACCTCCACCGCTCCACCGCTCACCACCACAACAACCAGTTTCTGAATCATCAGAATTGGAGTTCACACTCACTTCTAGAAGCTACCGGCGTTCACATCAGATTCGATTTCACCAGCGTATTGCAGTAACAGCGTCGTCTTGCAGCGTGTTGCGTTTTACTAATTTTTTTGTCTATTTTGATACCCTACTGTATGAAATCACCAGGAGGTGAAAGAAGGAATATTTTGAATGTATTGATAGCAGGTTTATGGTTTTTTATGAATTGAAATATAGCTATCGTTCCCAACAGTACTCTTCTCCTTAAATGCTTAATTTTTTTTTGTCTTTTTTCTAATATATAGTTTACTGGTGAGCATAAAGATTATTATAGTGTTATAATGATAATTATATCATTAGGAAGTTCTTTCATTAGTTATATATTCACTTATTACCGGAAAACGCAATTGTAGAGTTGTTCGTAAAACGCAATTTGTAGAGTTGTTTGTAAAACGCAATTTGTAACACAACTCATTTTTTTTGTGTTTGTATTTGTCCATTCCGTTTTAGGTAGCGTTTTAGTCCATTGCGTTTTACAAAATAGTGATGCGTTTTACAGAAGAATGAAAAAACATACTTTTTTGGCGTTTTTTGTCTATTGCGTTTTACAAAATAATAAAAAACACAATTTTTTATTCATTGCGTTTTACAAAATAATGAAAAAAACACACTTTTTGGGTGGTTTTTGTCTATTGCGTTTTACAAAATAATGAAAAAACACATTTTTTTATCCATTGCGTTTTACAAAACTATGAAAAAACACATTTTTGTGTGTTATTTGTCCATTGCGTTTTACAAAAAATGAAAAAAAATCCACTTTTTGAGTGGTTTTTGTCCATTCCGTTTTACAAAATAATAAAAAAAAACACACTTTTTGTCAATTGCGTTTTACAAAAGAATGGAAAAACCCACTTTTTGGGTGTTTTTTTTATTGCGTTTTACAAAATAATGAAAAAAACACACTTTTTATCCGTTGCGTTTTACAAAACAATGAAAAAACCCACTTTTTGGTGTTTTCTGGCCATTGCGTTTTACAAATAAGACATTTCTTTGTGTTTTTGGTGCATTGCGTTTTAAAAAAATGTCATTTTTAGGTTTTTTTTTCTATTGCGTTTTACGCAATTGGGTTTTCAAATTTTTTTTTCGAAAATATAGCAATAGTATACTCGTTTTAGAGATAAAAAAACGCTCGTTTTTTTGGTGCAATTTTTATAAAAAAAATAATGTCGTATGAAAGAGTTATTGACGTTTAAAAATGGGGGGGGGGGGAGGGGATTGGAGGAGAGAGAAACCATTGCCTTGGATTGACTAGAATGCCCCTAAACAAACTCACGCGCCTCTTTTCTTCCCTTCAATTTCCATCATTTAATCTTAGCCTTTGATTAACTAAATGGATGGTCAAGATCACTTCTTAGCCAAATAAACTTCCTATTGTATCTCCACTCACATAAATTAATATTATTTGAAACTATATATAAAAAGATGAAGCATATAAAAAAATCATGACGTCACAACGAAAATTCGTTTAAAATTTAAAGCGGTAACTCTTTAAAATCTAGGGTTGTAGTGTAATGCGGTTATAAAAGATAAAAATAAATTACTTTATTAAAATTCATGGGACGTGTGATCAATTTAATAAAATTCATGGGGTAAGAATAGTTTAAAAAACTTAACAAAATTTAAAGGGGTCAAAGTTTAATAACCAAAAATATTGTGGTAAAACATATAAAAAACAAAGAATAATGTATTGTAGATGTAATTGCAGTGATGGCACATTCCGATGGAGAGTGGGAGAGATAAGCGCATATGATATTTTTTAGGGTTTGATTTTTCATTTCTGAAGGATATAGGGCGGATGTGAAAGAGTTTATAAGCTAGATTGAATTAAAAATTGAAATATACGCACTCGCACAAACATAACTATTGCATTGGGCCAACTCTCAAATTTGGGCCTATGTTTGTTAACAGTCCGAAAGCTTTTTCTAACTTTTGCTATAATTTTATTTTTGCAACATATCAAAACAATTATTATTATCAGTATAGGTAAAGGATCCTGTAAAAAAGGACCAAAGTGTGAGAAAGGTAAGAAAGAATCTCAACCATTAGATCTTTTGATCTAATGGTTGAGATCAATAGGGACCAAAATGTAAAATATTTTTCTTAATTTGGACTGAATTGAAAATTATAGGGGTAATAAAGTCTTTATATCTATTCAAAATAGGAAACTGTAAATCAAAATTCCTATAATTCCGATCTCTCTCCAATTAATCGAACAATAACCTAAAAACCTGAAATCACAACCAATTCAAAAGTAACAAACCTCCAGAATCCAGATTTTACCGTCAATCGATCCACGTTCTCATTTACAAAACCTAAACCTAATTATCGTTTCATAATTTGTTGTTTCACGAGTTTATGAGGCGCGATTCTGTTCGATTTGGATCTGGATGTCCCTCAACTGATGTAATTTTCGTCCAAGATTGCGGCCCTCTGATGTGCAGCCCTCTGACGCTGGTAGTGCGGCGGTGGTGGGTGCCGGGTCGGCAGTGGTGGTGCCGGAAGTGGAGAAGATGATGCAGAGGTGTTTTTATCTTTTTGTGAATGGTGTTTTTTTTTTTTTTTCTGAATGGAGTTATTATCTTTTATGAATGGTGTTATTTTTTACTGAATGGTGTTATTTTTTACTAAATGGTGTTATTTTTTACTGAATGGTGTTATTCTTTTATGAATGGTGTTATTTTGTTGCTGAATGGTGTTATATTTATTTACTGAATGATGTTATATTCTTGTACTGAATGGTGTTATATTATTGACTGAATGGTGTTATATTTGTTTATTGAATGATGTTATTTTTTGTTTACTAGATGGTTTTATTTTTGTTTCTGAATGGTGTTATTTTTGTTTATGAATGGTGTTATTTTGTTTCTGTATGGTGTTATTTTGTTTCTGAATGGTGTTATTTTTTGTTTACTGAATGGTGTTATATCTTGTACTGAATGGTGTTATTTTGTGTACTGAATGGTGTTATATTTTTGTTTACTGAATGGTGTTATATTTTTTTCGTAAAAACACCATGAATTGAACTATGAATTTTTTTAAAACACCATGTCATGAACATGGCTCTGATTCTGTGAATGATACAAAAAAAATTAAAAGGAATGATGTTATGGACGGTTATATTCGTTAAATCAAGGATTTTCTCTCTCCAAATCCTTAAATCAAGGATTACCATATTTGAATTTGTTAATGCATTTACAATCTTACCCTTTTCAATTAATTTAGATCTAATGGTTGAGATTCTTTCTTACCTTTCTCACACTTTTGGTCTTTTTTACAATAACTCCACCCTATATATATATATATATTTATTAGTATATATTAATAATTAATAATATATATTAATAAATTAATTGAAATGAATAGTAATTTTATTATGATTAGTTTTTTCACATGGAAGTAACAATTCTTAAATCATAGCCGCTAAGTTATTCCATTAGTGAGGAAGATTATGAAAATTAACAAAATCTCTTTTACACCATGGTTTATTTTAGAAGTCTCAAGTAAATCAATGATTTATTTAGCCCCTCCGCAATCAACATAATGTAAATTAATTCGCGTGTTGACTTAATAAAAATACTGTATAATTATAAAATATGTAAATTATTAGTTCGTGTGTAAACATAATGTTGACTATATATAGATAGAAGTTTTGACCCACAATAATGATACTAATGCATACTCAAAAAGAATGGAAAAAAGTATGCTAAAACAGAATTAAAAAGGATATGATTGTTATCAATCATGTAATAAAGTTCATTAGGTTATCAACTCCTCTTTGGTACAAGTACTAGTTATAATTCTCAATGAACAGTAAACTGTATTGTAATATAATAAAATATTAAATATAGTTTTTTATGGTTTTATTATTTTCACATTATAATAATTGTTAGAGTAAACTGCCATTTTGGTCCCTGTGGTTTGGCCAGTTTTGCCACTTTAGTCCAAATCTCAAACTTATTACATCCAGGGCCCTGTGGTTTGCATTTTGTTGCCATTTTGGTCCAAATTTCAAATTTGGCCAGATTCTCCTACTTAAACCCTTCTATTTGAGATTTTTTTGAGAAATTGGAAAAAGAATGGATCAGAATCCAAATCTTCTTTGGAATTAGTACATCTATTAAACGAAGTCACATTGACGAAATGCACATAATAATTTACATAATAAAAGTCCACATACCATTTGCAACACTAAAAAGTTATATGCATATATTTTTCCAAGGGTAAACAAACAATCAAGATGGTCTATTCTTAAACAACGGGCCCTGGCCCATGGCCTTTTGATTACCTTTGCAACTTCAAGCACATACTTTCCAAGAGGCTGATATGTCATTACACAACGGCGCACGTCATGAGCCTCCCATTATTAGACAAATCTCGTCATAGATACAATCACATCCTACTCGAACAAGCCACGTTCCACTCAAAATAATCACATGTCCCACTCGAAACATCCACGTTGACTCGTTAATGACATGTAGCCACCCAAACTGTTTTATGGTGACGTGAACCTCCACATAAAGCAAAATCGCCAAACTCTTGTTCCGTAGCGAAATTTATACCTTCTGATGTACCTCAAATGGACCAAAATACCAAACACATAGTCAGTACTTATCCTAATTTTATTAGCAACGTTCGGTCATATCTAGTCACTCAAAAAGAAGATGAAAAAACAATGAGGTAAACTAATATTATTAATTATTTCAGTAAATAGCATAATTACAATCCTGTTTACCGTTGTGGTGTGCCTGATTGTCGCAACCACTGATCCCTTATCTGTCCCGGGAACGGGCGGACGCGAACTCAGTGATTGGTGGTATCAGTTGTTTAATTCTTGCAGCGGAATTTACATCAGGACCGTAGTTAGGAAATGTTTATCAGAGTAAAACCACCATATTTGATATTAATAATAACATGGGCAAAACCCAAGTTTCTTATTACAATACATTTATAGGGACAATCCCTATTTAATTGAATTTAAAACATCGTTTCTTAGATAACTTTTATAGCCACTTATTTTCCAAGCCGTCAGTGCTCTCGAGCTGGCTTTTTCCCAGTTGGCTTTCACATTGTGTTACCTGAAACATGTTTTAAAAATATTTTGTCAGCGGGAAATACTGGTGAGTGAATCCCAGTTTAATAAACATTTTATCAATTAACACAGTATTGAGAGCGATCACATTGTTTATTTCTACACAATTACTCATTCAGTACTGTCAATCCTTGACTTGTGGGTCATATTACACATTGGCTAACTCGTTGTCCAATGGTAACGTACTGTCATTCCGACTTATTACTCGCAAGTAATAAATTTTGTATACAAAACCCCATAATACCGGCAGTAATTGAAGAACTACAAAGACTCAATCACCGCTTAATCACATTGTAAAACAATTAAGGTTTTGTAAAACATTCCAAAAAGATTAACAAAAAGAGGATAAACTCACTTTGCTATCTTAGACTTCTCGTAAGGGTTTTCTGGATATAATCTATAATTTATACAAATGTACATTGGTTAGTATTATAACACTTTGAAAATATTAATGATACCCTCCCCGAGACGACATTCCAACAACTACGTTGGGCAGAACCACGACAGTTGTTACGGAACCCTAAATCAACTGGGCAGCATAACTATTATGAAACTGGGGTTATAATACTTACAACGGAGAAGACCTCGCTAATTAGAGGGATATAATACCCGACTATAATGTCTACTACTTCAGAATTTGAGATTGACAATAAATTGTGAGCGACGGAAAACGAAAACTGATGCGTTCTATTTATAGTTGCTGAAACTGGTCTCCACGCGGCCCGCGTAAAGGACAGACAAGGGTTACGCGCCCCGCGTCAACCCTGGTCAACTCACTAGCTTGTCCCGGTCATGATCTAGACCCGCCACGATGTCGACACGTGTCATCCTAGGATGTCTCCGCGTTTATTGATCCTACGCGGCCCGCGTAAATGTAAGCTTAAGCTTACGCGGCCCGCTTGAACTAAAGAAACCAGCAGAGTCCATTTCCAACCTTGATACCGCCCGCGTAAGAGATTGGGGTGGGTCTACGCGGCCCGCCTCAACTCAATATTTCATGTTTTTCATTTATTTTAAATGTTATAACGTAATTCGGGCTCGGTTTTCACATACGGGTGTATTATAAAAAAATATTGGGACTTTTTACAGTATACTAAGGTGTCAGAAATATTATAAGGGCGCTGGTTTTACCGAGGGTTGTTACATTCTCCCCACCTTGTTTTAGAGCTCGTCCTCGAGATCTATTGAAACAAATGCGGGTATTTCTTTTGCATTTCTGATTCAAGCTCCCATGTGTATTCTGGTCCTCTTTTGGAGTCCCACTTTACTTTAACTAGAACTAGTCTCTTATGCTTGAGGTTCTTGATTTTCCTGTCTTCAATCTGTAGAGGCCTTTCTACAAACTTAAGTTGTTCATTTACCTCTATATCCTTAAGAGGTACTATCAATGATTCGTCAGCTAAACACTTTTTGAGATTAGATACATGAAACACATCATGTATACCTGCCATTTGCTCTGGCAGTTGTAGCTGATAGGCTACAGGTCCTATTCTTCTAATAATCTCAAAAGGTCCAACATACCTGGGACTTAGCTTTCCCCGTTTGATGAATCTTACTACTCCTTTCCAAGGAGAGACTTTCAATAATACTTTATCTCCTACTTGAAACTCCAATGGTTTTCGCCTGTTATTAGCATAACTTTTCTGTCGATCACGTGCTGCTTTCAGTCGTTCCTTAACTTGAATAATCTTGTCAGTTGTTTCTTGTACTATCTCAGGTCCAGATAGTTGCTTTTCCCCAATTTCTGCCCAACAGACTGGGGTTCGACACTTTCTTCCATAAAGTGCTTCGAATGGTGCAGCATTAATACTTGTGTGATAACTATTATTATAGGAAAATTCTATTAAAGGTAAGTGATCATCCCAATTACCTCCAAAATCAATTACACATGCTCTAAGCATGTCCTCCATTGTCTGAATTGTTCTTTCGCTCTGTCCATCCGTTTGAGGATGATAAGCTATGCTTAACTTTAACTTGGTTCCCATTGCTTTTTGGAAACTTGACCAAAAATGAGAGGTAAATCGGCTATCCCTATCAGAAACAATTGATAAAGGAATGTCATGTAAAGAAACAATTTCATTTACATATAATTTAGCTAATTGTTCCATACTGAAAGTTTCTTTCATGGGTAGGAAATGAGCTGACTTGGTTAGCCTATCTACAATCACCCAGATTGTATCATTTCCTTTCTTTGTTTTGGGTAATTTAGTAACAAAATCCATTATTATCAATTCCCATTTCCACACTGGCATTTCTAATTATTGTAACAAACCTGAGGGCTTCTGATGTTCAGCCTTAACTTGTGAACAGGTTAAACATTTAGAAACATACGCTGCTATGTCCTTTTTCATTCCTATCCACCAGAAATTTTTCCTTAAGTCCTGGTACATTTTGTCACTTCCTGGATGCATCGTATATTTAGACTTATGGGCTTCTTCTAATATACGGTTACGCAGGTTTCCTAATTTAGGTATCCACATTCTCTTTTCATGGAATCTCCAAATTCCATATGTTCCTTGTTTTAATTCTTTTAGCATACCTTTTAATTTTTCAGAATCATCCTTGATTACTGATTCTTGTGCTTCTCTTATTTGATCATTTAAATCTACTTGCAGACTTAATTTAAGAGAACGTACCCTTTTTGGCTTCTCATGATACTTTCGGCTTAAAGCATCTGCCACTACATTTGCTTTTCCTTCATGATACTGGATATCACAATCATAATCACTAAGCATCTCCATCCAACGTCTTTGTCTCATATTCAATTCCTTTTGCTTGAAGATATACCTTAAACTCTTATGATCAGTGAATATGGTAAACTTACTACCATAAAGGTAATGTCTCCAAATCTTAAGAGCAAAAATTATGGCTCCTAATTCTAAATCATGAGTAGAATAATTCTCTTCATGATTCTTAAGTTGTCTTGATGCGTAAGCTATAACCTTTTGTCGTTGCATCAATACACATCCATAACCTAATTTAGAAGCATCGCAATAGATTACAAAGTCTTCAGCTCCTTCTGGTAATGCTAATATGGGTGTATGGGTTAATTTATGCTTAAGAATTCTAAAGGCTTCTTCTTGTTTTAATCCCCATTCAAACTTAACGGATTTACAGGTTAACTTAGTTAAGGGAATGGCTATTCTAGAAAAATCTTGGATAAATCTTCTATAATAATCGGCTAATCCTAAGAAACTTCTAACCTCGGTTGGTGACTCAGGGGTTTTCCATTTATTGATTGCCTCAATCTTTGTTGGATCTACATGAATTCCTTCATGATTGACTAGGTGTCTAAGAAATTGTACCTGTTCTAACCAAAACTCGCACTTAGAAAATTTAGCATAAAGCTTTTCCTTTCTTAATAAACTTAAAAGTGCGTGCAAATGCTTTGCATGATCTTCTTTATTCTTAGAATAAATTAGAATATCATCTATGAATACAATTATGAATTTATCCAAATATGGCTTACATATTCGGTTCATCATGTCCATAAATGCAGCTGGGGAATTGGTTAAACCAAATGGCATGACAGTAAATTCATAATGACCATACCTTGTTCTGAATGCGGTTTTAGGAATGTCCTCTTCCTGTACCTTTAACTGATGATATCCTTACCTTAAATCGATTTTAGAGAAAAATCGAGCTCCTTGCAGTTGATCAAACAGATAATCGATACTTGGTAATGGATACCGATTCTTAATCGTGACCTTGTTTAGTTCACGGTAGTCAATGCACATACGCATTGATCCGTCTTTCTTTTTAACAAACAGTATCGGCGCTCCCCATGGCGACGAACTTGGTTGTATAAATCCTTTTTCTAACAATTCATCTAATTGTTTCTTTAATTCTTGCATTTCTGCAGGTGCCAAACGATATGGTTCTTTGGCAATTGGTGATGTTCCTGGTAGTAGGTGAATTCTGAATTCAACTTCTCTGTCTGGAGGTAGTCCTGGTAATTCTTCTGGAAAGACATCTGAAAACTGTGACACAACTGGAATGTCCTTTAGTTCTTTTCCTTTAGTGTTAGTGATTATAGAAATCAAATACACTATAGAACCTTTTCTTATATAACTTGCAGTTTTCATCACAGAAATGAATTTTGTGGATCTAGAGGGCTTATCTCCTTTAATTGTGATCGTTTTACCTTTTGGTGAATTTACTTGAATTGACTTTTGATCACATAAAATACTGGCTTTATTGGCTATTAACCAATCCATTCCTAAAACAACATCAAATCCTGCCAGATTCATGGGATAAAGATTTGCAATAAATTTTTGATCTAAAATTTCTATTCTTGCTCCCTGCAAGATTTCAGAAATCCTAACAGTTTCTCCATTAGCTGTCTCTACTAGATATTCTTGTGGTAGTTTAGTTAATGACTGATTTAGAAATTTGCAATATGATGTATTAATAAAACTTTGGTTTGCACCAGAGTCAAATAATACTTTAGCAAAAATACCATTAACTAAAAACGTACCAGCTATGACATCTGGAATTATTTTGGTTCATCTGCAGTCAGAACAAATGCTCTAGTATTTTTAGTATTCTTGTTGTTCGTAGCTGGAGCTAATTTTGGGCAATTAGGCTTGATGTGACCTTGTTCTCCACAGTTGTAGCATATCCTGCTGTTTTTCTTCCTGCAATCTTCTTCCTTATGTCCCGATATTTTGCAAAAGTTACAGTATATAGTGCATCTTCCTGAATGCTTTCTTTTGCAATTCATACAGTAAGGTGCAGAAATAGAACCTATATTTTTCCCACGATTAGAATTTCCAGAACGAAATTCTTGTGTCAATTTCTGGGTTAGGTTCCTCCTTTGATCCTCTTCTCGGGTACGGACTAATTCATCTGTCAAGGTATTTGCTAGTTCTACAGCTTCTTCTATGGTTTGAGGTCTAGCTGCCTTGACTACGTGTCTTATCTCCCCAATTAATCCCCAAATATAACGGGAGATTAATACTGGTTCTGGTGAAGCAAGAGTTGGCACTATTCTAGCATATTCGAAGAATATTTTAGTGTATCCCTTACTATCCACACCAGTCATCCTAAGGTTTAGGAATTTGTTTGCTATTTGTTCTTTTTCATTGGGTGGGCAGAATTTCCTTTCTACCTTGTTCTTAAATTCTTCCCATTCCATATTATAGGTTCTATCACTTCCTCTTGATTGAAGGATAGTGTTCCACCATTCTAGTGCTGCATTTTTAAACAGATTGGAAGCAAACAGTATCTTATCTTCTTCAGCACACTTGCTTATCCTTAAGACTGCCTCAGTCTTTTCTATCCAGCGTAGGGTTGCAATGGCCCCTTCGTTGCCCGAGAATTCCACTGGTTTACAAGACCAAAATTCCTTATAAGAACAACCATAAGGCATGGTTCTTCTTCTTTTGGGAATGGGCATTTGAAGTACAGGTCCATTGTTCACGCTGTTTTCTGGTTCGCTTGGTCGCTTACTGCTATGCTTACTTTTATTATCAGCCTCCTTAACAGTTTGAAGAATAATTGGCATTGCATCTATAATTCCCTGTGCCACTATGTGTTGGATAGCACTATTATCCACTTGGTTTCCATTATTATTGATGCTTGGATTCTCATTAACCACGTTAATGTTACTCTGGCTATCATTATTCAGATTTCCTTGATTTCCTTTATCGGCCATCTGAATTTTAAACATTGATCCCATATTAATATCACAAGATAATAGATAATGTCGTAATTCACATGACACGCAATCTAGCCAAAAACGTCGATCATTGCGACTTGTACTCTATTTTCATATACTATGCGTCTATTACACACTAGTACTGAAATAAAGATTACAATACCAACAGAAAGAAAATTATACTAATAGTAATATGCATCCGTACACACATATTTTATTTTTATTTTATTATATTATTATTATTATTACTACCATTTCCTCCATTGTCACATTCAAGGATATGGATTTATCCAAAAATCCATATTGCGCTCATCGTATTTCCATACGAGACGCTCTCCCACCTGACACATTCTCTCACTGCTTTCTAAAATTTCCTCCCCGAAAGTCCTAAGTTCTTGCACGTTTTCTGCACTCATTGGGGGTGCAGATTCTCGGACTTGGTTTGGAATCTGAGGTGCGGGTTCCTGATATGGAGGTGAAAGTTCCTGAAATTGGTAAGGATCCTCTAAAATTTCCCTAATGTAGTTATCATGGTAATAGGGATCTAAAGGGTCCATACCTGGGTAGGCTTCTATGTTCTGTATGGGTGGGTATTCCTGGATAGGGTAATGTTGCACAAAATCCCTATTAGCATCCCACCAGGGGTCGTAATTTGGGTCTAGGGGGTTTGGTGCAGGTATCCTAGGGATTTCTTCTGGGTTAAAGTCATGCATCTCCACCTGGTTTTCAGGAATTTCTATCTCCATAGGTTGTTCTGGGTTTTGTGGTTGTGGGGCTACTAGTTGTTCCAGACTCAGGTCAGCAGCAGTTGTAGCTAGGATATGGAAATTAGCTAGGCTTCTATTAACCATATCCTGTGTATGGGCATCTGTCTCTCGCTTAGCAGCTGCTAGAACTCTTTGCTGTTGCAACTTTCGCATTCTCTTCCTACGAGCAAAGGCTTCCTTACTGAACCATCCTCATTTATTATGAGGGAATGGCTCTTCTGACTGAGCTCTAAAGGAAAATATTCCTTCTTCTTGATCAGCAGTATACCCAGAGAGGGCAGGCTGTGAAGAGGTACCTTCACTCTTAGGGGAATCAGACAACTGACGATTCATATCTGAGGGTCCTTGATCACTTATACTGTAAACTAACAAATAGTCAAATAACACATAACAAATAAATACAGTTATGCATGTATTTTCATTATTTCCTAACACAGAATTTAGAATTTAAGTGGTAGCAGAACATTTTTTTGGCTCAGACCAGTGGCTAGGCTCTGATACCATCTTCTGTCGCAACCCCGATCCCTTATCTGTCCCGGGAACGGGCGGACGCGAACTCAGTGATTGGTGGTATCAGTTGTTTAATTCTTGCAGCGGAATTTACATCAGGACCGTAGTTAGGAAATGTTTATCAGAGTAAAACCACCATATTTGATATTAATAATAACATGGGCAAAACCCAAGTTTCTTATCACAATACATTTATAGGGACAATCCCTATTTTATTGAATTTAAAATATCGTTTCTTAGATAACTTTTATAGCCACTTATTTTCCAAGCCGTCAGTGCTCTCGAGCTGGCTTTTTCCCAGTTGGCTTTCACATTGTGTTACCTGAAACATGTTTTAAAAATATTTTGTCAGCAGGAAATACCGGTGAGTGAATCCCAGTTTAATAAACATTTTATCAATTAACACAGTATTGAGAGCGTTCACATTGTTTATTTCTACACAATTACTCATTCAGTACTGTCAATCCTTAACTTGTGGGTCATATTACACATTGGCTAACTCGTTGTCCAATGGTAACGTACTGTCATTCCGACTTATTACTCGCAAGTAATAAATTTTGTATACAAAACCCCATAATACCGGCAGTAATTGAAGAACTACAAAGACTCAATCACCGCTTAATCACATTGTAAAACAATTAAGGTTTTGTAAAACATTCCAAAAAGATTAACAAAAAGAGGATAAACTCACTTTGCTATCTTATACTTCTCGTAAGGGTTTCCTGGATATAATCTATAATTTATACAAATGTACATTGGTTAGTATTATAACCCTTTGAAAATATTAATGATACCCTCCCCGAGACGGCATTCCAACAACTACGTCGAGCAGAACCACGACAGTTGTTACGGAACCCTAAATCAATCGGGCAGCGTAACTATTATGAAACTGGGGTTATAATACTTACAACAGAGAAGAACCTCGCTAATTAGGGGGATATAATACCCGACTATATTGTCTACTACTTCAGAATTTGAGATTGAGAATGAATTGTGAGCGACGGAAAACGAAAACTGATGCGTTCTATTTATAGTTGCTAAAACTGGTCTCCACGTGGCCCGCGTAAAGAACATACAAGGGTTACGCGCCCCGCGTCAACCCTGGTCAACTCACTAGCTTGTCCCGGTCATGATCTAGACCCGCCACGATGTCGACACGTGTCAGCTCAGGATGTCTCCGCGTTTATTGATCCTACGCGGCCCGCGTAAATGTAAGCTTAAGCTTACGCGGCCCGCTTGAACTAAAGAAACCAGCGGAGTCCATTTCCAACCTTGATACCGCCCGCGTAAGCGATTGGGGTGGGTCTACGCGGCCCGCCTCAACTCAATATTTCATGTTTTTCATTTATTTTAAATGTTATAACGTAACTCGGGCTCGGTTTTCACTTACGGGGTGTATTATAAAAAATATTGGGACTTTTTACAGTATACTATGGTGTCGGAAATATTATAAGGGCGTTGGTTCTACCGAGGGTTGTTACACTGATGGTTCAAATGAAGTTAACTATCCTATCAATGAATACAAATTGGCATCTTGATCTTTGAGGGTCCTGCAAATGGTAAATTGATTTCACATCAGTTATAGATTTGTATAAATGTAGAACACACGTAGATTTAAGAATGACTATTCAAACCCCGTGAATGCTTTAAAAGAGATCCTGTAGAAACATGATCTTACCCAATTTCATGAAGAAAAAAGATCATTTGGATACCCGGGAATTTTAACATCACCTTCAATATACCTGCCCTTTTTTCAACCCGCTAACACATCCATGAGAGTAGTTTACCAGCACCATTGACACCCATCAGAGCTGTGAGAACACCAGACCTCAAAAGCCCCGCTAGTTTTTTACTATCGCCGCGTTGCGGCGAACGTCTTTTGTTGTTTAGTTTGTGTTTACACGAAATAGAAAAAAGGATAAAAAATAGAAAGAATGAAAAAGGTTCGTATGAAGTTAACGTTATCTACACTCACACATCAGTTAAGTTCAGAAGGGAAATGGATGAAGGAATCGGTCCCGAAAGCCCCATCCCAATTAGTTCTCTTCAAAATGACAATACAAAAAAAGTGAACGGAAATAAATATACAGCACAACTGCATATGATTTACATACTGAACTTACAGTTTATTGAGCTGTCTCCAATTCTCTATGAAATTAGGTATGGACCCACTGAGATTGTTGTCACTTATCCTGGTAAAATAAAATAAAAATCAGTTAACTTACACCTCAAACATCAGTGAAAAAAAACATTATCAACTTTCAATAGCAATGTGAAAATGTTTACAAATCTTTTAAATTGCTTAATTCAGCAAGGGATGCTGGCAATGTTCCCGTCAACCGGTTTGAGGACAAAATCCTGGAGTAACGTATCAAAGAACAGAATAAGTTAAAATATGTGAGTAATCGAAAAACAAACAAACAAACCGAGAGCCAAACAGCCTTACAATGTTTATAAATTTATTAATCTCCCTAAATAAGAAGGAACAGTCCCCGAAAAGTTATTTGCTTCAAGGTTCCTATGTAAAATGTATAGTTAGTTACATCACCATAAATAACAATATTAAACATACGTTTTCCTAGAATTAAGAGTAAAGTACACGGACGGTCCCTATCTTTTACCAAAATTTTGGATTTGGTCTCTAGCTTTCTAAAAGTAAACAGATGGTCCTTGTGGTGTGGTTTGCACTTTGTAACGCATTTAGTCCCTAGCCAACAAATCTAAAGTTTTTAGCATGTTCAAGTTAGGGACTAAATGCATTACAAAGTGCAAATCACAAAGACCATCCATGTACTTTTAGAAAAAGGTGGGGACTAAATGTGTTACAAAGTGCAAACCACAGGGACCATCCGTGTACTTTTGGAAAGATAGAGACTGAATCCAAAATTTTGGTAAACGACATGGACCATCCATGTACTTTACTTTAGAATTAATGGTAGTAGGTAGCTCAATATTATGATATAGTCATCTAATAAATTGGACTGTTAATAACCAACACTACCAAATAGAAAATAAATACAACGTACAAATATGTCAAAGTTTGTAATATTTCCAAGTTCTGCTGCTATTTTTCCAAAAAAACGGTTTCCAAGAAGAGAGCTGTGTAGTCAATGGGTCAATACTGTGAAAACATAAACTAAAAGATTCATAACTTAAGTTAATAAACAAAAAGATTATATAAATAGATTTTTACATTGATTGCAACTGTGATGAACCCAATTCAGTCGGTATGGTACCATTGAGGTAATTGTTTGCAACTGTGATGAACCCAGTTCAGTTAATCGGTAACCTTTATGGTGGTGTATGGAGGGTGACGGTGAAACGAAGAGAGGTTATGTAGTGTGTGCAAAAACTATAACCGAAATTGACCCGTTAAGCAAAAATCAATCGTTTGACATATTTCCCTTTTAGTTATAAAAGTTTTTGACCCGTTTGGCTAAAAAATGAACGGCATTTAACGTATTTGATATGTTTCCCTCTTTAAAAATAAAAAATAAAAAAAAGTATTTGTCCCGTTACGCCAAAATTATAAAGCCTACAAATTGCAAGATGATAAAGAGCAATTATTTACAATTAAAAAAACATCAAGAAGACCTGAAAACTGAGTCATACCTCATCAATTATCCCCATGATCCTTGTTATTTTGCTCATATAATTGGAATCTGCAGCTTCATTCGTATCTAATCACCACTGGTCACTCTCAACACCAATTCTTCTCCTTCGAGCTCGTCTGATGTTGCGTACTTCCGCTATCCATTGTAGATTATGCTCGCTTAATCTTCTTGTCTCTTGTATCACCCAATGTCTACCTCTAAGTAGATAAACTGTTTGCACATAAATCATAAATAAAAAATGATCAATATATTCCAATTTCACATCAGCGTATGAATCCATCTCTATAGCCAATAATCAGTTATGGACATAGTAAAGATCAGTGCAATCAATATCGCACAACATTCATTTCTAAACAACACACCAAATTATTTGCATTGTAATAATGATTCTGGTCATATTGTATCAACTATTTGGTGTAAAACTTACCTGCTGAACAATTTGATTTATAAATGAGGTGAATTCATTAGTCATTTCTTGCAACTTTTTGGACAACTTTAGTCACAGGATCTTGTTGTAAAGCTTTATAAGTAAACTCGGCTGCAACACTATTTTATTGAATTTCAAACCCAAGCAAACCTGTTGTGAGTAGAATGAGTTGCCCAATCGTTAGATGAAAGTTTTGAGAAATCGGATGTTTTTACCTCAACCAGATTGCTACATTTTTTACAATATTTATTTTGCTTCATCATTTTTTTATTTATGGATTTTATTTATTTTATTTAGTTGATTAATTCTTGCCTATTACAAACCTGGCCCACATCTGGTCAATTCAAATTTGATCCAACCCATTTTTTCCTCCCCACCAAAAATTATTACTAAAATATAATAAATAATATTATTTTTAAATTTTTTAGCTCATACTTAATCTATCTAAACCGAAACCCGGTCACTTTTTAATCCTACAAACCCTCTTAGATCCCCATACCTCATATCTCCAAACACAACATCCACAAGGCGCTCAGAAAATAACCAGCACCATGTCTACCTCTAAGTAGATAAACTGCTTGCACATAAATCATAAATAAAAAATGATCAATATATTCCAATTTCACATCCGCGTATGAATCCATCTCTACAGCCAATAATCAGTTATGGACATAGTAAAGATCAGTGCAATAAATATCGCACAACATTCATTTCTAAACAACACACCAATATATTCGCATTGTAATAATGATTCTGGTCATATTGTATCAACTATTTCGTGTAAAACTTACCTGCTGAACAATTTGATTATAAATGAGGTGAATTCATGAGTCATTTCTTGCAACTTTTTGGACAACTTCAAGAGCAGGATCTTGTTGTGAAGCTTTATAAGTAAACTCGGCTGCAACACTATTTTTTTATTGAATTTCAAACCCAAGCAAACCTGTTGTGAGTAGAATGAGTTGCCCAATCGTTAGATGAAAGTTTTGAGCCATCAGATGTTTTTACCTCAACCAGATTGCTACATTTTTTACAATACTTATTTTGTTTCATCATTTTTTATTTCTGGATTTTATTTATTTTATTTAGTTGAATAATTCTTACCTATTACAAACCTGACCCAGATCTAGTCAATTCAAATTTGATCCAACCCATTTTTTCCTCCCCACTAAAAATTATTACTAAAATATAATAAATAATATTAATTTTTAATTTTTTAGCTCATACTTAATCTATCTAAACCGAAACCCGGTCACTTTTTAATCCTACAAACCCTCTTAGATCCCCATACCTCATATCTCCAAGCACAACATCCACAAGGCGCTCAGAAAATAACCAGCACCATTTTCTTCAACTCTGCTTCCAGCTCCTTATGATCCTGCCCCAATTCCAACGGCTTCATATCACTATCACCGACAGATAGAGATTTCTTTTTTCAAGCCATGGACCTCGAATTCTTCTTGTCCTCTTCTTCAAAATAATCATCTGACATACTCCCTGACACAAATCTCTTTCTCCTTTGCTTAGCCCTAGAACTCTTCAGGTCAAGAAGATGAAGAGAAAGTGTGCACACCAGTTGCAATAACAACTTCTATTACACCTTGCTTGCAAGTTGAACCAAAAACACCTCATCATAAGGGTTCTTCTTCACTGGAAGTGATTACAGGTATGATAGGTGCAATTAAAAATTCAGCAATCAACAACTAACTAATTGGTCAACAATCAACCAAGCAACATAAAAGTGCAGAAACAATGAACATCAAAGAGGATTAGACAACCCTCTTAAAAACATAATCTACTTTAAGCGATGAATGAACCAAATAGTTGAACGAAGAATAACATGACCAAGTATGAAAAATCAAGCACCTCCAAACAACTAACCAAGCTCAATACTGTAGTTAACAATCTAAATCCATATGAAGTTAACAATCTGTTTTAAAATTCAGATAAAGATTGGAGTGAGTCAGCAAAAAAAGATACATCATCTAAGTAAACAAAATATTTAAGACGCTCGAAGAGGCTGCATATTTTTAAAATGGACCCACGTAACTTGTTATAATTAGATGCTTTACCATTGGCTGCATATAGATGAGTTTGAGCCTCTTTTCGTGCTTCATGAAGACAATTCTCTTAATGAACACAATCACCTGTAAAAGATTAATCAAATTATCATTGGTTAGGAAGAAAATGATATGAACGATTCAATTCGATTTATGGGTCTAGATTAATATTTAGTAAAAAAATGATTGAAATATGAGACGATTAATGGATTTATGTTCATATTATACCAAATGTTATAGCAGATAACATCAGATAATATTCATCAAAAAATATACCTCCGCGTCCTTTCCACCCAAACATGGCGGTAAGAAGAGGGGTGCCGGCGGCAGAGTGTGTTGAAGTTATGCAACAGTTCTTTCGATCGTGAAAAATTTCACCATTAATTCAAAGCTAATCTTCAAGAACCTAATTGACAGTCATGAAACAAAAACTAATAACAAATACATAATCTGTAACCATATCATTCACAAACTACAATAGCATTAACAAATGAGTTCATTGAGTAAAAGTACAATTTTCATTTAATTTCAATCCTTGTGAGATTTCAGCCATGAATTCAACTTCAATTTTCAAAAACCTAATTGACAGTCATGAATCTAACAACAAACACATAACCTGTAACCAATCATTCACAAATTATTGTAGCATTAGCAAATTCAATAACAAACGATTCATCCACCAAAAATGAGTATACAATATTTGTAAATCAGAAACCGCATCAAACTTCGAAATCTCCGTTCGAAAACACACGTCTTATTCAAAATCGGCATAGATTATTCAGCTATAACTCAAACTTAGTTCTCAAAAACCTATGTAACAATTACAAATCTTATAATAAACACATAATCAACTATAGCACCATCAAAACTAATAGGAAATAAAATCATTCAGAAAAAGTGAGTACAAACTATAAAACTAATAGGACATAAAATCATTCACAATCAACTATAGCACCATCGAAACTAATATGAAATAAAATCATTCAGAAAAAGTGAGTACAAACTATAAAACTCAAAAACCGCATCGAAACATCAAAAACTCCGTTCAGAAACCGCTTTTCATAATTTCATCTATACAAATCTAAAAGTTCTAAACCGTCAGATTCAATTAAACTATAACAGAATAAATCAACTGATAACTACCTGAAACAGAGGCGAACGTTAGGGCTTGTTCAATCATACGGATCTGAGCAGAACGGTGATCGGAGAGTTCAACGACGTCGTCGGAGTTATAATATCCGTGATGCATGTTTTCTCCCCATATGTTCTCCCACATACCTGAAGATTCGTTGTAGAACTCTGCGGTTCCTTCATAGCAGAGAAATACAGATCTGAATCATCTATTCGAGCCCTAGATCAAGCCTCAACAAATAACAATCAATTCTAGGTTTGAAGAAACCAATTGACAGAAAGATTGATGGTGAAATTGTTTGGCATAGGGTTTGTAATTGGAATTAATATTAAAAGGAAACTGATTTGAAAATTATGGAAAGTCCGGAATTTGTATCAATCTTTGATTAATTGATGTTCAGCAAAAAGAGCGGATGAAGGAAAAGGGGGAAAGAAGATTGTAGGAGAAGGAACAGAGCCTTCTACGCGTGTTTTGATTTAGCGTTTTAGTTTGAGCGGGATTTTGTAAAGTTAGAAGCTGTAGAGAGGATAGGTGGCAATTAGAGGTGTAAGAACATGACAAGTGGCTAAAAATTATTTTGCTTTATTAGAAGTAGTAGATAACAAAAAGAGTAAACGATTTATAAAACATCATATTATATTACTTAAATAAGGAAAAGAGTAAATGAAATCACTTTATATTAGTATGTAAAACTCTCTTTTAAATAAAACTAGGTTTATCACCTTAGCCGCGTTGCGGCAAACTTCTTTGGTTATTTAGTCTGTGTTTACATTTAATTTGTAATCTTAAAAAATATATAATTGATCGCTACTGGGCCAAAGGCCCATTCCATTGATCGCTACTGGGCCAAAGGCCCATTCCATTTCGTCCAGAAGTGTTTTGTCCAAGGGAGGGTGTTTCGGGTGGGTATTTCGGGTGGGTAGGGGTGGGTATTTGCGGTATTTGAGGGTAAAAACCGGTGCCGAACCGGTAACGAAAATACACACGGTTTGATAAATTTGATACCGGTACCCGGTACCATTTGCTCATCACTTAGTGATGTTACTGTTCATTAAATTACATAGAGTAATCTCATTTTATAAAATATAATGTAATTTGTTACATATACAATCTTCAAGATATGTATTAAAAAAATAAAAGCTTATCCAACTTATAAAATAAAGAAAATAATAATAATTAATAATAAATTAATAGATGATTATAATATATGGGTGTTTCGGGTGATAGGGGAAAACAAAGTCAACAATTTCGTCCAAGGGGGTGGGTATTTCGGGTGGGTAGGGGTGTTTCGGGTGGGTATTTCCTTAGACGAAATTGTTGACTTTTTTCCCTATAATATTCATTAACTTTGTCACGTGTCTATATGTTAGTGGATGTACTTGTCACGTGTCTATATGTGAGTGGATGTACATGAACCAATAAGGAAAGTTTACTATTGAGTATGATGTTACAACTACTATTCATAAGGTTGGGTTATTAATATATAGGATAATTTATGTCTAAAGGTAGATAAAAGTTAGCACATCGCAATAGCATACAGGGAATTTTATAACACATCGTATTTTTTAAGTTATAAGCGAAAAGAAAAATCTATTCAAAAGGTATTATAACAATTATGTTAAAGAATTACCCTATATATTAAAAACTCAAATGATTGAACAGTAAGAATAAAAAAATATTAAAAAGAGTCTTGAACTAAAACTAATAAAAATAGAAATAAATGAATAGTATTGGGTACCGGTATCCGTATCAAATTACCCTATATATTAAAAACTCAAATGATTGAACAGTAAGAATAAAAAAATATTAAAAAGAGTCTTGAACTAAAACTAATAAAAATAGAAATAAATGAATAGTATTGGGTACCGGTATCGGTATAAAATTTATCAAACTAATTGTATTTTCGGTATCCGTTCGGCACCGGTATTCATCGGGTTTTACCCTCAAATACCGGTGCCGTACCAGTACCGACCGTATCAAGTCGTACTGTACCAGGTATATTCGGTACCGGTACCCATTTTTGAGGATTTCGGTAACGGTATTTTCGGTACCGGTTGGTACCGAGCTCAATAAAAATATAAATAAATGAATAGTATTGGGTACCGGTATCGGTATCGGTATCAAATTTATCAAACTGAGTGTATTTTCGGTATCCGTTCGGCACCGGTATTCATCGGGTTTTACCCTCAAATACCGGTGCCGTTACAGGTACCGAGCTCATCCATATTTTAACGTGTTAGCACCGTAATAAATGAACTGAAAACAACCGAATTGCCAATGTGTAGGACGTGTGGGTCCTATTATTATATATTAGGTTATTTAAAATCGCTTTTCTTCGGATGGATTGATTATCCTTTTCACGACATTTTTATTTATGTTTTGATATTCGGTATCTGCTTTCCGTTACTAACACACGTTTTGCAGTCATTGGGTCCCCGCCGCAACGCGCGGACAGAAATTTAACTAGTTAATTATAAAAATAAAACCATAAAATATAAAAACCAAGAAACGTTGATGGACTCCATTTTAAAATTCACTTTAAAATTCCTTCAGAGGGAGTCTGTTCCACACGAGTAACCGCAGAAGTGGTGATCGCGCCAGCAGTGGCACCGTCGGTAGACCTGCAACCCGCACCTGATCCAGTCTTTTCACTCTTCTCTCCACCTGCATCATCAAGGCCAGCAAACGCATCAACAACAATAACTCAATCATCAAGCGTGGCCTTTCGAGCTCGGGGGTTACCTATCTTGGAACCCGCATCAGAAAAACCTTGTCATCAGGCATCTTCTTCTTCCTTGAACTGCCGGTAACCTTCACATACTTCTTTCTTCCAGCCTACTCAACCACCTTAGGCGCAACCTCTGGGCCCACGCCGAGGCCACGAAGATCGCCTACAAGTGGCACATGTCGGAGAGGAATTAGTCCATGACAAGAAGAAGCCACCGACTCCTCGTTGAAGAGGATCATAACTTATTCCCTCGCATGAATCAAAACTTTACAAGGCCTAGGGGTGAGTATCTGCACACCTGGCCCAGTATACAATCTTTCCAACTCGACCTATACTCACTTGTGGGACATTTATATCGTGAATTACATACTAAAATATTATCCACGCACTTAGTTTCTTTCACAATCATTAAACTAAGCTCATTCCACTCATCTTCCTCTAACACTTGCCACAGACTATACGTGTATGGTCCTCTCCATCTACTCTTAAGCTCACTAGGGAATAGTTTGAAACGTGAATCACCAACTAACTTGATATCCCCACACTTAGTTTCCTTATCTCTAAACTAGTATGGTATAATTTCTCCACCATCTAATTTAATCTGTATTGTTTAATAACAAAAATGATAGGGGTTTGATAGTACTATATCCGGGTTCCCGGATACATTATTATAATGGCCATAAGTGCGGGATGTAGGCATACACCTGATAGTCACAAAATATGGTGTGTGTATATCAATCGAGTACTGGCTTCCATCCTGATCCTTAAACGTGACAAACCTGTAAATCTGGTAACAAGGATACTTTCCCAATGAAAGAAAATTTAACTGTTTTTAAAACGCTTTAAAAATGAGTCAGTTAACTGTATTTACCTGCGAAAGCTGACATATTTTTAAAGATTGACTTACAGGTGATGAACCTCAATAGTAGGCTAGATAAGGTTCGGTCAAAAGCTTTGGAATTTGCGACTCCATGGCAAGACCTATGATGTCTCAAAGTCTATTTTATTTCGATCCTACCTTTGGGATACCTTGTACCGATTTATGATATTTTAAGTTTTAATATTATTTGGTATTTTAATACTTGTACTTTATCTTCTACTCTCTACTTTCGCTGCATTGTGAAACTGGTATGCATCGTCATGCTTAATCCCCACATCCAAGCCCACCGGGAAATCGGGGTGTGACAATCAGTGTCAAATCAGACCATTTTTCTAAGGAACCCTTATCCATAGACAATTCCCTTTTTTACAAATTTCAAACCTTTTCTAGCGTGCGCACGCAAGCCTTTGTCTGTCTAGAAATCAATTTACCATGCGTCATGCGCCAAAAACAACAACCGTCAACATCTTAGAATTTTCTCATTTAAATCATGCGCGGTATACGCATCGTCACACAGTAGTCGCACAAGAAAACGCTTTCAAGTTACACCTAAGTGTGTACCACGCCTCAGCAGTCCACTCACTTTTGTGTGCATCACCCAAGCGGGGCCGCGCCTGATAACATCCTACAAGAAGGCAACTCATCTAGTGCAAAGTTCCACCCACTTGCCGACTACGCATGAGAGCAACACTGGAATAGGGGGACTTGAAGGGGTATGGTTACAAATGCCACGCAAACCATGCATGCAAAAGTCCATACCCACAGTAAAATCCCAAAAACGCCCAGCGTGTTCCAAGGTTCCTGAGTGGGACCTATCCATGTACGCATAACCTTCACAAGCCCACAAAAGTACATCCAGTACATGTGGCAGCAGCTTGCAAGAAATCATCATGTGTCAGGCTCTATACAACCAATTCCCACGATGAACAATCGTGCAGGAGAAAAACAGTACAAACGGACAGTGACGTGTAGCCAATTAGTGTGCGCCATTCACTGCTCCATGATCTCTACTCGCATTTGATGACAAACTCAACAAGTACACTCGACAGGCGACGTGACACTAATCACTGTGCGCCAACATCCCTCCACCTCTATAAACACTACATGTTACGTCAGAGAGGGTATGATACATTTAAAAGTTGTGACTCTTTTGTAAGGGGTGTGACATATTTAAAAGTAGTTTAAAGGGTTATGAGTTTTTGAAGGGGTGTAATCCTAACCATTGTGTCGTAAATTACTTTTTCTATGTATATATAATATAATATAAAATGAAATGGTGTGAGTAAAACAAACTAAAGGGTGTGACTTTTAAACAAATGAGAAATAACCCAAGTTGCTAATTGTATAAGGGTATAATATAATTTCAAGTCAATAAAAAATGAAGTTTACTTTTCTATGAATAGATTCAAAAGCTATTATTTAATACCACGCCCATTCGAACTAGCTGATTTATAAAATTTTGTTCTAAGGAGCCACGTTTGATCCTTGGTCGAATCGTGACACCGTCCATAGACAGTATTGCTGTTAAATTCATAATCCTTACTATCAATGAACTGTCTAATTTGACATCGTCTTGTATTTTTGACAGAAAAATTACTGGTTGGTTAGTGGCATAGACTATGAGACTTCTTAGAATTCATATCTCATATGAACATTAAACTATCATAAACTAGTATTGGATCAATATCTTTGTATTTTTAATATCATTAAAATAGATAATTTATAACACTAATGCATTGACCAACAAAGTCATTTTAAACTTTTAGTAACACTTGCATTGAAAAATTTGTGACCCGACCCGACCTAGTAAGAGAAGTTTTTTCTTCGTCCGATAACAAATTACGAACCACTCTATTCCATAGACCCTAAGAACAAATCATCGGATCATAATTTGTGTCCTTCCTATGCCTTGAGAAGGTATTTTGTTGAGCATTAGATCCCCTTTAACCGAAAGCAGACATTAATTGTTAAACCCTGTTTGTTCCCAATCCGTTATAAATAAGCCCGATTACATAGTGAATTGCTCGTACAAAGCGATTCTATTTTACTAATAAGGAACTGATAATAAGAAATTGCTCGTACAAAGCGACTCTATTTTACTAATAAGGAACTGATAATAAGAAACGTAAAACACGAACCTATATTTATACTAGATACTATCCTAATTAAACTAGAATACATAAACATAAAAATATTTAATAGTGACCCTTGTCTAAACATTATAGATAATACTAATTCCCTTCTAGTATAAAGATCTCCTCTTCCTCCTCTTGAGATCCAAGCCTACCTCCCTTAGATAGTATTGATACCATTCAATATTAACAAATTAAACTCATGGTGAAGTTGGTACTTTTGTTGATAGTTTATACTTTTCTCTAAAATAAGTATGAATTTATATAAAGTTCAGCCTCATGCGTTTCTATATACACTTGTCAAAACAGTAGGGTCTCTTAGGTTTGTTTATGTCCAACGTGGGATTATAGTACAAGAAAACCAATCAGACAACGTACTTTACGTGTGGATGTGCAATTTTAGTGGCTGAAATTTTTTATTTTTATTTATAAGAAAAGATTAAGGTCGTTAACCATTGGGGGGAAGTCATAGGTTTTGTTGAGCCACTATTCATATAACAATCAGTTCGACAACGACAACGTTTGCTGATGGAATGGATTCTTTATGCATGGAAGAGTGCGTAGTGACGTTACTATCCTAATATCCTTGTACAAGTTATTTTTTTTGAACGGCAAAATCACTTTATAGCTGAATATAAAGAGCCAGCAAGAAACTGGGATACAAAACGGAAAGGACCCAAACAAAAAACTGAAAACAAGAACAATTACAAAAGGTCTAACACATCGAAGCGGATCCAATTCTCCCAAACCGGCTTCTTGATCTTCGCTCTTGTGCAAATCCACAAGAAAGACTCTTCTTTGATCATCTCAACCGTCTTCATTATTGGAACGAATTTGCCTTCGAAAACCATAACATTTCTCACGTTCCAGATTCTCCAAGTGGTGGCTATGATGATGGTATTCACCAGCCGCTTCCAAACCTTACTACCCGGGCTCTCTTTAATATGCTTTATAAAATCCGAGAAAGATAAACAATCTACCGGATAGCTGATCCGAGTCCATGCCAAAATATTCCACCAAACTGACCTGGACCACAAGCACTTCAGAAAAAGGTGGTCCGGATTTTCCGCTTCTAACCCGCAACGAGGACAGCCAATATCAGCGATCATGATCCCCCTGCGAGCTAATCCCGTTCTAGTAGCAACTCTACCTAGCAGGGCCCTCCACAGAAGATGGTTCCCTTTAGGCGTAGCCCAATTATTCCACTCAAGCTCCGGATCATTTGGCACATTAGCCCATCTCGCGTCTTCAATATCTTTTCTAACTTGTTTTACAGAAAACGGAACTTCCACCGACGTCCGCCACCTCCACGAGCCATCAATCACTATCAAATTTCACTAGTACAAAACCACTTTTTTGGTGGTGTAAATTTCATGTTTTTGGTGCTATTTTATAATAGAAAGCACCAAATAACAAAACACACCACTTAAAAATAGATTACACACCACCATTAAGTGCTTACAAGTTATACACCACCAAAAAATTAATTATTTGAGGCTTACAAATTATACACCACCAAAAAATTAATTATTTGAGGCTAAGGTTGCTAATAGCACCAAAATACACGATAAAATTGATTTTTTAGGCGTAACAAAGTTTATTTTTTGAGGCTTAACTTTTAAATAGCACCAAAACACCAAAATAATTATCTTTAACTTTAACTGATAAAATTCAAAATCTATATCTAACTTCTTTTTCTCTTCTTTCTCTCTTCTTTCTCTGCAACTCATTTTTTTCTCATTCTAATCTCATAACCTATAAGCCTTCATTCTTCTTCAATCTATAATACCATCAAATTAAAATAAGGCATTCTAATTAAAGGTATCATATTTGTAATATGTTTTAATTTCATATTTCATTTTTTATGTTTTATTGAATATAAATTGTTATTTGTAGCTAAAGGTGGAATTTTTCAAGTTTCTTTAAATCTCATTCAATCATCACTTTAAGGTAAGAAATTTAAATTTTATTACCTTTATTATGATTTCTTTATGTATTATATGATTATGTATGTACGTGTTATGTATGAATAATATTTGTGTATGTATATGTGTATATTTGTATGTATGATATGTCATGAGTATACGCATACTTGGAGAGTTAAAGGGGAAATGCTACCCATTTTTTCTTAGATAGTCAACCCGTTAAGATGTATACATATGAGATAGAATATTCAAAAAGTGGGTTAGGATACCATGTTAAAGCGTTGGTTTTAGGGGCAGTTCCTAAATGTTTTTGAAAAGAACAATATACAAAAAAAGATTATAACTTTCATGAACATAAATTCCTGACAACAAAAAAGAAAACACATCCACCACATATCTCAGTAAGATTTTCAATACCCAAGAACAATATACAAAAAAACATTATCTTTCATGAGCAGAAAATCTTGATTACAAAAAAGACAACACACCCACCTCGTAATTCAGTAAGATATTCAAAACCCAAGAACAAGATACAAAAAAGATTATAACTTTCATGAACAGAAAATCTTGATTACCTTATAAAGAGTAGTGATGAAGAGGGTAGTGAAAAGGCTTTTGTTTAGGAATCCCACTACAATAAATTTTGAACAGTTTAGTTTTAAATAAAAAGGAATATAAGAATTTGGGTGGAGAAAAAAGAAGGAACAAATGAGTCAAAAAGAAGGAATTTGATAGGTGTGCTTCAAGGGGAGTGTTAGCATTGTGTTGTACCGTACAACTTTAAAAGTATAGTGGTGGGTCCCACTGGCTGGCTGCTTTGCCATCAAGCAGCCAAAATCTGTTTAAGGAAAAAAATGATGAGTAAACAATAGCGTCTATAAATGACAAAAGATGTCTATGAATCTATGATTTGATTTTTGAGACGGTGCTTTTAGATTAAGGAAAAAAATGATGAGTAAACAATAGCTTCAAGACTGCGGCATCTAACACTTCCCCCTCAAACAAATTTCGTTTCCTCCAACTCCATGAAGCCGATAATGATTTACTCCTTTCGTTTTAGCACCCTTTGTGATATCAAGCAACTTTTGGATGATTCGAAATTGTACATCATTTGTTTGTTTATTTTAATTTTTAGATGGCACGTGCTTATTGGATGTACGAAATTTCGTGTGCTTCATCAATATATATGGAGGGTGTTAAAAGTTTTCTTAAGACTGCCGAAGCTAATCGGGTGAATAAAGGAAGCAGGATGATTTATTGTCCTTGTCAAGTTTGTAATAATTTTATGAGCTTTATTGATATCACAGTCATAGAGTTTCATTTGGTGAAAAATGGTTTTATGCCTAAATACACTTGTTGGTCAATGCATGGAGAGTCACTACTTGATCATAGCACGTCGTCGATCAACTCACACATTAATGATAACAAAGAGAACGACACAGACCTTGATGCCGATAATGACCATTCAAATTCAAATGAACCCGATAGCAATTTAAATGAAATGTTACATGATATGGAGACTAATATTAGTGATGATGAGCAAGAAAATTTACAACACCTATTTGAAGAAGCAGAAAAACCATTATATGCCGGTTGTAAAAAATTTAATAAGCTTGATGCTGTGTTGTGAGCATAGCATGTGCATTTGTGTGTAATTGGAATTATATTGGGAAATATTACTAAAAATTCTGGAATTTTGCAAAAATATTAAAAATTTATATTTTTTTCTAGTCTTATTTTTTGGTGCTATGGAGATTTGTTTTTTGGTGCTATGTAGATTTGTTGTTATTTGACACGTGTTAGTTCTATATTAATTTTTTGGTGGTGTGTTTAAAGATTTTTTGGTGGTGTGACTTGTTTTTTTTTTTGTGGTGTGTTTAAAGATTTAATGGTGGTGGGACTTGTGTTTCATCATTGATTTTTTGGTGGTGTGTTTGGAGATTTAATGGTGCTGTTATTGAACAGCACCAACAAACCTATTATTTGGTGGTATATTTATTGGTGCTCTATGGTACAACATAAAATAAAAATAGAGCACCAAAAGAGTTATTTTGTACTAGTGTTTTCGTCCAGATTGTACAAGTTATTTAAATCAAAGAAATATAATATGTTAAAAAATTGAAGGATTGATTTATATTGAGCTTACTTCATGACTTTGACCGTTCATTCTGGTTAAGTTTCGTGAATCTCTTATTTGCATTTTATTAAACAAGTTTTAACAGAGACACGATAACTTATAAAAACCACTACAAAACAAATGACTTTCTCCGACTTTAAAATACTTTGGAATTTGGCTTGTGAAGATGGGTAACAACGGTAATTTGTCGGTGATAATCTGTCGGAAAATCAAAGTGTGGGTAATCTGATTTTGGACGTATAACCACTTGTGAAGCTTGAAAATTTCCACCGGGGGTCGGAAGGTACTGGACCTAAATTTTTTTTCTATCGCGTTATTTCAAGGTGATATGTTCGGGTCGGACGTCGGTGATTCGGGTCGGGTCAAACATTAATATCAAATAAAAAACGTTCTCAAACATTAAAACGTAAACATTGTTTAACAAACAAATGAACAAAGACACCAAAAGATTAAAAAGGAGAGAGGAATGTGGGTACCCGGTTCTCCTGGATGAAAAATTATAGTTCCGCCCGTCTTCCTTTAAGATTTTTGAATTCTTCAATTATGGACTCTGAATCAAAGTTCACAAATCACCCTAAATTTAATAACACAACAAGTTAACAAATCACCCTAAATTTCAAACTCTAATTTCTATCTAATCAAATCACAATAAGATTAAACAAATAAAAATAGACATAGTTACAGATATAATCAACAAGTTTAGGGCAAAAATTCGGACCAATTTCATCCCTAATTTCAACCTAAATCACATAAATTGCAGCCCTAAGTTAAACCTAAAGATAAAAAACACATACCTTTAACCTTAAGAAGATATAAGAAGTTGAACAAGAAAGATTCAACAAGCTACAGACGGTTCTGGTCGAACAAGAAAGATTCAACAACTCAACAAGAAGTAGCTGCAGTCGAACAACTGAAGAAAACCATGCGATGGGGGGGGGGGGGGGGGTGTATTGTAGCTTACAAAACAAGATTGAGGGTGTATTAGTAGTATATGTTTCTAACTTTAGTGAAATTATCATTATGCCCTCTCTAGAATCAAAAGACTTAACAGTCAACTAACGCCGGTACGGTCCCAAGGTTTTAATTGTTAGCAATTGAATACGTCAGGGACTGCAGTGTTGATTTTTTTTTCAAAATAGGGAGTAAACCTGCGAGCAAGTGTAAACCTTAGGGACTGAAACGGTACTTTACTCTTAATTATATCTACAATAGGCGAAATCACTAAATACGTAGCTCAAGTAAATCAATATTTTTACCAAACTCATTATTTGAGTTGTGTCGTTTTTTATATGAAAACGTTATCTAGCATGAAAATAACATAAGGCGAAATCACTAAATACGTAGCTAAGTAAATCAATATTTTTACCAAACTCATTATTTGAGTTGTGTCGTTTTTTATATGAAAACGTTATCTAGCATGAAAATAACATAAGGCGAAATCACTAAATACGTAGCTCAAGTAAATCAATATTTTTACCAAACTCATTATTTGAGTTGTGTCGTTTTTTATATGAAAACGTTATCTAGCATGAAAATAACATAAGGCGAAATCACTAATTACGTAGCTCAAGTAAATCAATATTTTTACCAAACTCATTATTTGAGTTGTGTCGTTTTTTATATGAAAACGTTATCTAGCATGAAAATAACATAAGGCGAAATCACTAAATACGTAGCTCAAGTAAATCAATATTTTTACCAAACTCATTATTTGAGTTGTGTCGTTTTTTATATGAAAATGTTATCTAGCATGAAAATAACATATATTAACCATAAAAGATATAAAATGGCAAATATAAAAGGAAACGAGTCAATATAGGACACAACTATCCAAAAATATATATATATATATATATCATGATTTTGGAGCTGCAATTTGCACCAAAACACTTGTTATGTAATGAGTTCCACCGATTGATAAAAATCGTCTTTTCAGCGCAATCTTTATTCGCTTTACATTCTTTCAAAATGAAAATACTTTTAAAACAAAATAAATTAAAAGTATTATCACAAACCATAAAACTTGACAACCAAATTAAATTTCAACAAAATATCGCAACAATAGACTCTTTGGCATGTTTGTTCACAAACAAAAAAAAATGGTCCACAGGGTTACAATTGTTGTCTGTAACCTCGGGTTTAACCATTCGCGGTGGTTCACATTTGTGGTTAGCAATCCCTGCTTTTGTATATTATAAAATATACAATAATATGTAAGAAAATCGTGCAAAGGAAGCATGGAAGAACGGAAGAATTTTTATATGATTTTTTTTTGCAATGGAAGAGTGACTAGGGTATTTTGGTGCTTCTGTTTGTGTGCGAGTGTTTTAGTAGTTTTTATTTTAAAGAGTTTTTTTTTTTTTTTTTTAACGAGAACTTCATTAACGCACACCGAACCCGAAAACCGGGACGGCAAAAAACTACAACCAAAACTACATATTTACAAATTTACACCAATCTCCCCAATCTAACGAACCCTTCCTGGCCCTATGTTTAAACCACATAAAACTAGCCGCTCTAACGTCACTAAAGACCTCTTCGACACTACGTCTTTTACCACTAAATCTCAACTCGTTCCTGGCCTTCCACAAAAAACCAACATGCGACGATTATAACTCCTTTCAGGGCCTCTCTCTCCGAAGCCCCCCTTAAACCAAGCTCATGAATCTGCAAAATGTCGCGAACCGAGAATACGAAAAAGTTCCGAACCCGACACCAATAAGTGATCTTCTCCCATAGCCCCAAAGCCAACGGACACCCCGTAAAAATGTGACTAACCGAGTCCGTACCAGCCCCGCAATAGCTGCAGTCAACTTCCGAAAGCAAAACTCCCCTTCTATTCAATGCCTCAACCGTCGGGAACCTGTCCATCTCCGTTCTCCACGCCAAGATGTTGCATTTGAGCGGAACCCACTTACACCTATCCATCATAAAGCAATCACTAAAATCCACCTTCAACTCAGTGGCTTTCTTAACCGCCGCTACCGAGAAAGAATCCGAGCCATTTCCAGCCCAAACCCACTTATCGTACACCGAACTCAGCGCCACCGAAGCCAGCGCCGAGATCAGAGAGCTCCACTCCAGCCTTTCCGAAGAGGAGTCCGGATCATGCTTCCAAAGCCAACCCCCGTCGCCTTCGAGGCGATCCCGGACACAACACGTCTTCACTACCTCAAGCTGAAAGAGAAGGGAACTTTGATTTCAACGGGACCTCAAAAAGCCAAGGGTCTAGCCAAAACATAATGTTATCACCTCTTTCCACCACACCTTTAAACAAATTACTAATCGATAAACCGTCAAACAATGGGCCTTTAAGAGCCGACACAATATTTTTTCAAACTCCACCAAGCGTCATCTTTAACGGAAGGAAATCCCAGCCACTCCCCCCCTCCCCCCCGAGTGTATGGCATTTATCACTCCCACCCAAAGGTTTTCATTCTCGGTTTTGAATCTCCACCCCCATTTAGCCAACAAAGCTAAATTAGTATCCTTTAATTTATGAATTCCCAAGCCTCCCATCTTAATCGGAGAGGCAACCCTATCCCACGCAACCCAATGGACTTTTTTATCCGAGGAAGACCCAGCCCATAAGAATCTTCTAATCATACCTTCCAAGTCTATCCCACGCAACCCTATCCCACGCAACCCAATGGACTTTTTTATCCGAGGAAGACCCAGCCCATAAGAATCTTCTAATCATACCTTCCAAGTCTTCAATCACTTTGCAGACGCCTTCAACCTCCCTGAAGTTCACCCCGAGACCGAAAAGACTGGACTTGCTGAAATTTATCTGAAGACCTGAACAAACATGAAAACATTGAAGGATCCTCTCCAGATTTTTGATGTTATCCGAACACCACTCCCCAATGATAATCGCGTCGTCAGCATAGAACAGATGAGAAACCAAAGGCCCGTCATTAGGTAGTTCCACCCCTTTCAAGATCCCCAAACTAACAGCCTTTCTTATCATGCACGGCAGAGCTTCCATGACAACGACAAACAAAAAAGGAGAGATAGGATCTCCTTGGCGCATTCCTTTGTCACATTTAAATTCGAATGTGGTAGCTCCATTAACCAAAACCGACGCCCTGGCTGACGAAACAACCCCCTTAATCCACCTGCACCACCTACTTGGAAACCCCATCTGAGCCAAAATGTCAACCACAAAGTTCCAATTGACATTATCATAGGCTTTATTAAAATCGATCTTAAGAAAAAAAGCCTTTTATTTTAAAGAGTTAAATGTCATTTTAGTTCATGTGATTCGGGCTTGGCAGTTTAGTCTAAATGTTTCATTTTTCGTCTGTAGGTTCAAAAAGGTTTTACCGTTGCTATTTTAGTCCACCTGGTTAACTTCATCCATTATTTCTGTTAACGAGAAGGGCAATTCGGTCATTTTATATGGCCGAATAGCCCTTCTAGTTAACAGAATTACATATAAAATGACCGAATAACCCTTCTCGTTAACACAAAAAATGGATGAAGTTAGACTAGTGGACTAAAATAGCAACGATGAAACCTTTTTGGATCTACAGGCGAAAAATGAAACATTTGAACTAAACTAGCAAAATGGCCCAAACCACAGGGACCAAAATGACATATAACTCTATTTTTAAAAAAAAAAAATTAAATGTTCATGTTAGAAAAAAAAATATTTGACGCATTTTTTAGAGAAAAAAAAAACTATTTATTAAACAGCTTTTTCGATAGTTTTGTTAATTATATTTCCCACAACTTTAATACTGATAATCTGCAATCAATAATTGGTAACTTATGACTAATGAGAGTTAAACAAAAGTTCTATCTTGCATTATTTATGTAGTAACTATTTTCTTCGAACAAAATTATACCAAAAATACTGGATATTATAATGACCAGAAAAACATAATCTGATAAGATGCCTAGATTTTGGTCATGCAAACCTAATTGTTGAAAACTACTAATCACATGTTAATGATGATGCCTCAACAACAAGAGAGATTCCTCCAACTTGCATACCATTCCCAACATATTATTGTCACTACAACCAAAAACTTCACATGCAAGATGGCTTTAGTGACTTGATATTTTTGCCACTCTTTAACTATGTAAGATTAACTTTGAGATCTGAATTGACACTCTTATTCAATGATAGGTATGGTCATATTTTGAATTTCGTTACAACTTGTAAAAAAATTATGAATTTAGTGACAACTGCTTGTAGTTGTGTAATGTGTTTGCTTCATATACGTCGAATATGATTGTTAAGTTGATAAAAAATATTACTCCTTTTGTAAATATATCTAAAACAAAATTTAAAACTAAAGTAAAAGGCTCCACCATCCAAAAGAGCACCACTGGCAGGATGAGAGTTTTAACAGCATATATTCACCATTTGGAGTAAGCTGGAAATCCAGCTGATCTGCCGTTCAAAAAAACTAATAAATCGATTATCCAAAAAAGTTATAAAAATAAAAGAGCAAATTATCTCTCCGTAGCAACCACCCCCTCTCTCAATCTTTACTGCCATCACAACATTAATTAACCATTACAATCATTGCCACACACACACTTCTTCGGTTCCCCCCTTGTCAATGAAACACGATTCAAGACAACTCTTTTGTTTTCTATGAATCTGACAATTAATGTAACTTCTTTCACATGGATTTTGGGTTGCTTAATTTTTGAGGTCTCCATCCTTCCTCAAGGATGTCCCGATGTGGCCCCATTGAGTTTAGCCATAGAATGGAATAAACTTCTAAAAAAGATCCAACAAACACATTTCTTAAAAGTTATATTATATTTTATTAGGATTCATATTATAATATGGAATATATATATAGAAACGGGTTCGGGAGAAAACGCTCAAAAGTGTGAGAACGGTGAGAACGCATCCTGGCCAAACACGTGTCACGCCGCTTAGAGAAGGGCGGAGGGGCTTTTTTTCCATTCATATTTCTTTTTTTAAACGCATGTCCCTTCATCTTTCCATTTTTTGGCGTTTAATAAATACCCGGCGTTTTTATTGTTTTTAGATCAGGATCATAGTAAATATTTTGGCGTTTTAAGTATTGTTTTGGCGTTTTTATTGTTTTTTAGACCAGGATGCAGACCTTTATTTTTTCTTGATTTTATTACATCAAGTGTTTTGCCATGTAGGATACAGGCCTATAATGTGACAGACAATTATGACGTTTTGAAAAGATAAATAAATTTCAATTTTCCATGTAGTGGCTTTTAATATAAATAAATGTTTGACAATAATGATACCGTCTCTTCATTTTACTGTTTTAGCAATACTGTTTCTTTCAATTTTCATCTGTCAATTAGTGTTGATTTTTCCAGTAATACTTTGTTTGCGTTTTTTGGCGTTTTATATAGCAATATCGTGCTTTGCTAGCATTCGTTCTCACAGTTTTTCACACTATCAGACGTTTTGGTGTTTGTAGTTTTTGGCGTTTTATACTCAGTTTTTTTTTAATTTAGTAGAGAATTAGATAATAAACAACAGAGAATTAGATAACAAACAATAGAAAATGAAAAAAAATAAAAATCATAATCTAATTTCTCATCCAAATCTTCACTGTTATCAGACTCTTCTACTTTAACTTTTTTGGCTTTTTGAACCTGTTTTTGAATACCTTATGTAGATCCTTATTTTCCTACATAACGCCCGTCTTTAGAAGATGCTTATTTTTTGTGGCATCCTTTATGGTGGGTGGATATATACTTGTTTGATGACATGTTGAAGACCAACGCCTGCTCTAATGTATTGATCCCTTCATGCCATCAATATATCCATCAAGAACAAAGTGACATGATGTCATATTAGTGTCATCGGTCTCTTTTTCTTGAATATTTGTCCATCTCATTCAGCAAAAGATTATAGAGATACCCAACTTAGAGAAGAATCCATTCAGTGAAACTTCATTCAGATCAATACTCAATATAGAAGAATCGAGGTTCTGCATCTGTGTCTTTCTTAACTATGTTTTTGGCGTTTTTAAAGTGAATGGTTTCTAGGAAATATGGCGTTTGTTTTTGGTTTTGTGATCAGTTGATTGTGCAAAGACGTCTCTCTTATAGGAAGTTTTTGGCGCGTAGTTTAAGCGGGATTTTGTTTTATAATAAATTATATTAATAAAGTAGCAGTCTTTTCAGTTACTCTGTATTTTTACTGTATTTTTGTTCAGCTTTTTATGAGTTTTTAGGGTCATAGACTTTCCATCTCCCAAGTTTGGGGTGTTTGAATGGCTTTAAGTAGTTTTTGGCGTTTTTTTTTTTCATTTTTAGTTTTTATTAATACTTCTGCAAACTACTTTCATTATAGTTTGGGAGTTTTTGGCGTTTTTACTGCATTATAGCGTTTCACATGCATTATGACTGGTTGGCGTTTTATTAATATAATGTATTTTTTTATTCTAAGTTGAAAAATACATAACAAACGACAGAAAAAGAAAATAAAAATAAAAATAGAAACAATTCATCTTCCAAATCTCCACTGTCATCAGTCTCTTTCTTTTTTGAATCGTGTTCGCTGGTGGTTTGGCTTAGCCATGCTTGTGTTTTTGTGGCCGTTTGAAAAGACAAAATGACATGAGTTTTTTGTTTCAATATGTATTTTCAAACAACTCATTAGTGTCATTCGTCTTTTCAAGCCATTATAATATTCATCAATAACAAAACACAAAAAATGACATAAGTCTGACAGCAACATCTTTTTGTTTATGATTTGTCCATCTCATGCAGCAAAATGTTATTTGAGTCACAACACCTCAAGGAAGAATGCATTATCCGAAACTTTGTCGTTGAACAATATTTGAATATACAAAAAACGATATTTGGCATTTTTTGCGTTTTACTGAGGAAATAGTGTATCTGAAAGAACCGTCGATTTTTTGGAATCTTTTGATGTTTTGAGTGTTTTGGCGTTTTCTAAGATGAATGGTATATAGTAGAAAATATGACGTTTTTTGAGTAGTTGTGTTTTATGTTTTGGGGATTTTGGCGTTTGTAATTTGAATGGTATATAGTAGAAAATATGGCGTTTCAGGTTTCTGGTGGTGTGTTTTTATGTCTGGGATGTTTTTGTTTATACAGGGATGTGTTTTGGTCTGTAATGGCGTTTTATTCATCAGTATGGCGTTTTGGTATAGAAGTGTAAAGACCTTTTTACCCTTAATGAGGCGCGTCCACGTAATAAAATTGATGTTATTTACGAAAACGCCACCGTCCCAATCTAGTCCATAGATTGTTTTGATCGGACGATCCATAAGCGTTCTCACCGTTCTCACACTTTCTATCGTTTTCTCTAAATCCCGACCCTATATATATATATATATATATATACTACATATATATTTTAAGAAATATGATAATATTTTTTTCAATTTATCAAAATGAATTATATAATATATTAAAATAAAGTTTAGTTTCTTATTTACCTCATATTAAAGTATATCTATATTTAAAATAATAAGAACAAATAAAGTTTAGTTTCTTATTTACCTCATATTAAAGTAGGGTTGGGCTCTATAGAAAACTCTATCTTTTTAAGAAAACTATGCAAACCCATTGTCATCCATTGATTATCTTTCAGCTAACTTGATCAATGGCTCTCATAATTTTGGTAAGAATTATATTTAAAAGAAATCTTATAATACACAATAGTACAAGAGGAAGGGCATTTTCGGTAGTGCAAATTGAACTTTGGAAAACCAAATCCCTGCCATGCAGCAGGCGTCTAATCAAAAACTTCAAAGCATTTCAAAATCTTTTCTTGTTTATCTTTCCCACTAGATAGTCACTGTTCATATTTCTCTTTCGCCAAATCGATCGGTACTTTCTAACCCTAAGACAGAAGCCGATAGTGGCGATCGTGGAGAATGAGGAAATCGTTCATAATTTTGTCTTCGTCGGTTAAAATGAAACGGTTAAGGAAGATGAAGAGTTCAAGTAAAAGGTTAGTTCTTGTAATCAGACCTGTAAAAGGGGGTTTTGTTCAATCGATTTCCCCCAAAATGGCAACTAATTTTGTTTTGTTTTGTATATATAGCACTAAGAGACCTATATTAGGGAGGAAAAGGTCTGAAAGCCGTAGTGTTGTTATTATCTCCGATGATTCCAAGAAAGGTCCTTCCAATCAACAATCTGGCTTCGGTCCGACCCAAAGGGCGTTAGGTTAGTATTGATGTGTGTATGAACCGTGAACACAGTTGAAGGTGATGTATATATGTATAGTGTGTTGGATTAGTACCTGTTTATAACATACTTTTGTTGGCTGCATTGCAGTTTATGATGATACTGATAGTGGGTCACCAGGCCCTGGGAAACGACAGAAAACCGTTAAAGGTTAACCAGTAATATTGTGTATAGTTTGTATCGTTTCTGGGTGAAGTAATCGTTTTTCTTACTAATTTCTCAGGGCGTAAAGAAGTTTATTTGGAAGGCAAAGAGGGACAAACCAAAGATCATAAAGGTAAGTGCCTTTGGTTACAATAGTTGGTATTTACGTATCAATGTGAACTTGACTAACATGTGTTAAATGGCAGGGGAAAAAATCATTGCCGTGGACCGTTCTGGCTGTGGAAGTAAAAGAAAACGTGGTTAGTTAAATATTACTGGCTTTGATTTGTTTGTTTGCCAAATAATTAATGGTCTGAGTTTGAAGTTTGCCTAACATGTGTTAATTGGCAGGGGGAAAAACCATCGCGGAGGATAATTCTGGCAATGGAATGCAAAGAAACCGTGGTTAATTAATTTTTATTGACTTTCATTTGTTTGATGTTCAATTGATTAATTGTTGGATGTTTGATCGTATAAGTGTAATGTTACCGGTTGTAAAGTAGACTAATTTTTGTTGTTGTTTTGGTTGCGTATAAAACGTTATACCAGCACGTAGGGCAGATGTAACAGCTACATCAAGTGGGAGAACGTTATGGTCAGGGAAGAAGAAAGTTTCAGAGGAGAGTGTGAAAGGTGAAGCACGGAAGCAAAAGGAAGTTGGTAACGAACAGGCAAAAGTTCCCAAAGCCCGTAAGCGAGCCAAGAAGGATGAATTTCCGGGAATAAGGATGAGATCCGCACCACTATAATTTTATAAGTGTGTACGAGCATTGACAGACCAACAACGTGAGGCGGTCAGGGAAATGGGCTTTGGTCGTTTACTTACTTTCAGCGTTGATGGGTTACCAGCTAAGTTAGGTTATTTTGTTGTCGACAATTTTAATCCCGATAAGATGGTGATATGTACACCTGCTGGTAATATCAAGGTAAACAGGAAAGTGATACATCAGTTATTAGGGATTCCGACCGGTGGGAAAAAGTTTAGTTCGATTGATAAGCTGCCCATCTTGGTTGATTCCATTGCGGATTGGAGGGCGAGATACCCGGGTGTACATGTCCCTCCAACAAAGATGGTGAAAATGATAGATGAGTCCGACGGCGAAGACAGTTTTGATTTCCGTATGGATTTTGTAATGTGTTTTGTGGCAGTGCTCGTTGACTGTCATAAACAAAGTTGTTTACGGGAAGAAATCTTAGAGTATCTAGATGACGAAATCGATTTTGCAAAGGTAGACTGGTGTGACCTGGTGGTAGATAAGTTGAAAACTTGCAAAGATACCTGGGATCGGCTTGACCCACAAAGCATCTTCGTTGGGCCTCTCACGATTCTGATTGTAAGTGAAATTTATTTATTTGGGAGAATTAACATGTGTTAATATACTGGCTTGTTTTCGGACTGAACTGATAGCTGATTCTTGTAGCTGTTGTACGTTGATAGCATTGAGTGCACAGGGATGAAGGTTGACAAGGCGGTGTGTCCTTTGGCTTTCTGGAACTTGAAGAGATTGCGAGAGAGAGCAAGGCTGGAAATACTTGCTGGTGGGTTTGGTCTGGGACGGTTTAAAGGGTTAACACTTCCAAGTAACTATAACGTGGAACACTGGGCAAGTAAGGAGGTATAATTATATGCACTAACATGTGTTTTTTACAATTAGTATTTAATTTTGGTATGTAACTGTTGAAAATTTTTTTGAAACAGGAGAGGCTGTTGATGGAACGACAGCTAATTAATGTGACAAACAAGAACAAAATCAAAATAGAGGGTATGTTAGAATCTATGTGTGTGGAGAGCCCTGATGACGAGGAAGTACAAACGTTGAAGGCAATGTATGAAAGTTTGTTTGAACAGAAAGCCTATGCAAGTACAGATCACGATAAAGCGGTAGATTTATCGTCGCACCGTATCAATGAGGTGTTGGAAGATTTGAAAAATGATGAAAGTATTCACATTAACAAGGGAGAGAACGCTGGTTAGTCACTGTTATTCTTTGTAATATTGAGTTTATTAATGTGGCACGCATTTACTGATGTGCAACGTTTTCGTAGGGAATGGCGTGGTTGACGAATGCTCGGATGGTTCGCCAATAGCTAGTTTGTACAGGAAGTCACTTAATCGGCTTAACAAAAGGATCAGTAAAAGGAGATTGAAAGAAGTAGGATCTTCAGCCATAGACTTTGATACCCTGGAAGGTGCGATGGTTATCTTTCTGAAATGTACACTGTAACACATGTTAATGTGTTACCGATCATATTGATTAACATCTGTTGTGGTTGCAGCTGATGTTGCGGGGCAATCAAGTGTACCTGATGATGGAAAAGAGTATGCTGAAACGATGGAAGATGGTGGAAAGTCGTTACAGGTGAGGAGATCTGCTCGACTGGAGAAGTTAAAGGATGTTCCTGATAAAGAAGAAGGCTGTGTGACCCCAAAAAGGTGTAAGACAGTTATAAGGTTTGATGGGCCAAACACGGATGGTCCTAATGAAACAGGTAAAGTATTACATGTGTTAAGTGTATAGATGGCAGCCTAGGAATAAAACATAAGTACACATTGATGGTGATGCGTTGTTTATTGCTCGAGAAAGTTTATGTCCCTGTAATATGCGTACGGGACTGAAATGTATAGTGTAACACATGTTAATGTGTTACCGATCGTATTGTTTAACATCTGTTGTTGTTGCAGCTGATGTTGCGGGGCAATCAAGCGTACCTGATGGAAAAGAGTGTGCTGAAATGCTGCAAGATGGTGGGAAGTCGTTGCGGGTGAGGAGATCTCCTCGACTGAAGAACTTAAAGGATGCTCCTGAAAAAGAAGTAGGCTGTGTGACCCCAAAAATGCGTAAGACAAATATAAAGTTTGATGGGCCAAACACAGATGGTGGTAACGAAACAGGTAAAGTGTTACATGTATTACCAGTTACATTGTACGTTTACAATTAAGTGTATAGATGGCAACCTAGGAAGAAAACATAAGTACACATTGATGGTGACGCGTTGTTTGTTGCTCGACAAAGTTTATGTCCCTGTAATATGCGTACGTGTCTGAACCCATTTAATATTAATGTGATGTTATAGGGTGCAACGAGACTGAGAAGCAACACGACGAAAGTAAAGGGGGTGTAGTGAAGTTGGGGACGAAGCAAATGAAGGCGTCAACGGTGATAAGATTGTTCATGAGGCTGGTAATTCAACTGGAGGTGACTGTAGTATGGGTGGGGCAGAACATATTGAAGGACAATGGAGCGGGGATAAAATTGATGTTGAACAAGTCCATAAGCCGTTGGGTTTAATGCGTGCGATACTGCGTTTTAAAAAAGCAGCGGCCCAGGGTGTACCTGGTAGTGCTCCGTACCATTTTAGATTGTTTGTTTTTTATAGTGTGCTTTATTAGTTTATTCTGTTTTAACATGTGTCATGTTGCTTTGACAGTTGACGGTGGCTCTGGCATGCAGTTGGTTGGTAAAGATGCATGTAGTGTGGAGGCAGCAGGACATGTACCTCCACCTATCAATAATGTGGATGAGAAGGACGATGATCAGCAGATCACCGATTTAGAAGCGACTGACGCAAAAAAGGATAAGATTTCTGAACCGGGGTTTAGCTGTGCTGAAGAGGTAGCCAAAATTGCTGAGATGGATGTTAAACTGACCAGGTTGAAGGGAATGACAATGAAGGTAATCTTCAGAAACCATTTTATTTGTAGGGTCGTAAAAACTCTAGACGCACCATGTTTAGCCATGTCTAATTTATTCGAGAATGTTTATGCACCTTCAAATAGTAAGATTGAGCATGAAGTTGTGGATGCAACTGATGCAAGTAAGGAAGAATGTGGTGGCGTCGTGTTTGCCTCTGTGGAAGGTGATGGTATCGATAAGGATGAACAGGTGGTTTTGGATGGCAGAGGCAAGGCGGCTGTAGAGAAGTGTCACCGTGATTGTAACGGTAAATTTTTTATACAGCTTCAAATAGTAACCTATGCATGAGATTTGATTAGAATGTTTTATGCAGCTTCAAATAGTAAGACTGAGCATGACGTAGTAGATTCAACTGTCGTAAATAAGGAAGAGTGTGTTGGCATGGTGGTTGGCTCTGTGGAAGGAGATGCTTTCGATAAAGTTGAGGAGGTGGTTATGGATGGTAAAGGCAAAGCGGCGGAAGAGGAGTGGCAGCCGGATTTTAACGGTAAAGCTTTTCATTCTATAACATGTGTTAAATAGTTCCCTATTAAGAACATTTAGTGGGTTAACATGTGTTAATCATACGAACAGTGGACGGATGCGATACGTTTATTGATGAGCGTAGTTTCGATGGGCCTAATTGGAGTCTTGGAATGACACAAATTGGTGGTGAATTTGACGAGTCACAGCAAACCGGTACGTAAGAGCATTAAAATGATTAGGATTGCTGGTTTAGTGGGAGTCATTTAAATATAATTATTTGCACCGAACATGCAGGTTGCACAATTGCAAAGGTCCGTGTGACACATGTTACAACGCTTAACTTGTAACACCTGTCACATATGGTTTCCTAAGAATTTTAAAAAACATCCATCTGTAACACGTGTTACAAATGGAATCTCATTTGGCGTGGTGTTACAACTTTTTACTCGGTCATGCATTTTCTTTTTATAATCCCCCCCTCAACGTAAAGATACACCAAATGTAACACGTGTTTCAGCAGGTTTTTACCTACTTACACGTCTCTATTACGTTGATTAAAACAGTTTTTTAAAAGCATCCACTTTGTAACACTTGTTTAATTGAAAGTTCTTAAAACAACCGTTGTAGCACGTGTTACAACTTTTTACTCAGCTGTGCATTTTCTTTTTTATAATCCCATCCTCAACGTAAAGATACATCCAATGTAACACGTGTTACCAAAGGAAATTACCTAGTTACACGTCTCTGTTGCGTTGATTAAAACAGTTATTTAAAAACATCCACTATTGCAACACTTGTTTATTTGAAAGTTCTTAAAACAACCATTGTAACACGTGTTACTTACGATGTTTTTAAAAAAATTACTTATTTAAACCTACAGTGGTTTCTCAACCACTAGATCAGTTTTAAAAAAAAAATACTTATTTAAAAAATTACTTGATCAGTGGTTATAAAGGTTTATGTGGTTACGGTTTACGTTTACAACGTAAAGGTTTATGTTTACCAGATGGCTACGTAGAGGTTTATAAAACATTCGTTTGTTACATGTATGCCCCTGTGTAACACGTGCAACGCCTGAGTTGTGTACAGTGTTACATAAAAATAAACTTTAAGAACATGCAGCAGTAACACGTGTTACAATGATGGATCAATATAAAAACAAACTTCTTAACATACTAAGTTTTTACTCAATAATGTTATCATGAGTTCACAAAAACAATTAATAAAAGAAAATAATTATATATCCAATGTAACACGTGTTACACGTTAAACCATATGACCTAGTGGTGCCTTAAAGGTTCACTACCGGGTTCAAAAAAATAAGTAACATCGAACATGCAGGTTGCACAAGTGCAAAGGTGGATGAGATGGCTGGGACAGAAACAGCACTCGAGCGTTCCGGTAAGCTTTACTATTTTTGTTTACTGTGAAAGTGTTATATTGGTTACAAAGTAACGTGAATTATTTTTTTATACGTGTTTAGGCGATGTGGAGACTACCCCAAACTTGAGTATGGTTATAATGGTAGAACCGGTTAGCTAATATGACCCCGCAATTGCAATCCACAAGGGGCAAGCTGGGGTGTAATTATTTGGTGGTGATGCGAATGAGGTGGAGGACAATTTGTCACTAGCAAACCGTGTACGTATGTTAGCTGAATTGGGGGCCCAAAAAAGGAAGCTCCCTTTTAGAGAGAAAGTGGCAGCGGAACCAAATAGATCACCTTACTATATAAGGTCTGTTGACATGGGACAGCCAATCACTAAGAAGGAGGCGAATCTGTGGGATTACATATACACTGATGAATCCCCGACGCACTTTCTAAATGGGCATTCTCGTAGGAAGCGGGCAATGGAGGCAAAAAAGTAAGCAGAACTACTACGGGGTTTATTGTTGTATAATAACGTGTAAACCATGAACCCAATGGATCTAGTTAATTGGTTATTTTTTTATTTTTGCCGCAGGAATGAACAGGGTACGTCGTCAGTTGATGATGTAGATAGCCTGATACACATGGCTGTGTAAGTAGGGGGGATACTGTTAAAAATGAGTTAAACTACAGTAACGTGTGTTAAGATATGGAAGTTAATTTTTTATCTGTACATATGAAACCAGGGAGTAGCTGTTTCGAAGCCCTGTCCATGTAGAAGCGTCTCGGACTATGTTCAAGAGTTTAAACGTTGGCAAGGAGGTGTCGGATGGTATTATCGACTGTTCGGCGGAGGTGCTAAACTTCCAAGAGAAACGCAAATCAAGGGAGGTTAAAAGTAGGCTATTCTTTGGTACTAAAGTTGTTGTGAGTGTTTTGTATATAGACATGATTTGTGTAGATTGATGTTTTTTGTGGAAAAGTAGTTAGGGTGTGACGAGTGGTTATCCTTATTAATTTCTCTTTTGTGAAAGTTTCCGTGGATGTTAACAACCGAGGAAGGGGGAGTCGAGGCGCGGATGCACAAGTTTCGGGTGGGTATAAAAGGTGCGGTTAACAGCGCTGAAAAGGTTCCTGATTTTAGAAAGCACGACATTGTTTTGTTCCCGATCTTGGAGCACAAACATTTTTACTTGCTAGTGTTTGAGTTACGGGACCCCGAAATTTATGTTGTTGATAATGACAAAGCCAGACAAGCTCAGCCGATAGAAGATAGTGTATACTTCCTCCACAAGGACACACCGTATAAGTTTGTAAGTTATTAAAATGACCCATGTTGTACCGTAAGTGTGATTGAATTCAAGATATGTTTTTTAATTGAGCATGGCTTGTATCTGTATATGAAGAAAGAGATGTTTGTGCAATACCTTCGGGAGGTTGGGAATCCGCGAGACGATGACATTGACGACTGCAACATCCAGCGTATGCCAGTTAGTTGGGCAACGGCAGCAAACACAACTGATTGTGGGGTCTTCTTAATGTGGAACATGGAGTGCTACATGGGGAAAAACAAAAGTTTTAATTGTGGGTTCAGCATGAGTGGGGCAAAGAAGATGGCCGAGGTGCGGAAGTTGAGAAAGAGGTATGCTGCGCACATCTTATGTTCGGAGGTGAATGTGCTGCTTCCTAAAATCCAGCATGGTTGCTGGTTAGAGTAACGTGTGTTAGGGGGTGAATGGTATTTACTGTGGGATAGGTGTAGCGTTAAGTGTGCCAGCTCTTTTGGGGACACCTATTATATGTATATGTAGACTTTGTTTTGGGTATGGCATGTATTTTGTTTTGTGGATGTTGCTTTAAACTTATTGTGGGATAGGTGTTGCTTTAAGTGTACCTGGTCTTTTGGGGATAGACTGTCTGTGTGAAATCTGTCTGTTTAAACTTGATGTTTATTAAGTTGTAATTTTATACTCTGAAGAATATTGACAACATACAAATCTTGCATGTGTTTGAATGTTATTGATGTAGTTGATAATGTTTTAAATTATATATTGGCAGGGGTAACATTTAAGGAAATGAAAATGCTCCTTCCTGTTGTCAAGGGGCCCACTGTTATAAATGTAGTAGGATTCTTGGAAGTTGAGGAAAGTAGGTGGCAGAAGTCTAGTAACATAGGGTTTGGTGGCTAGAAAACAACTTTATTGGAAAAGAACCATTGCCTTTTTGCCCTTTATGGTCACATCAAAGTCAAGTCACAACAACTATATTAAATGTATCCATGATATACCTCTATAAGTAGTGTAATGAAGAACCAAGTCATATTCTATAATACTTCAGCAACTTCAGCAAGCCAAAAACTTTTAGTGGTTCCAAAGTGTGCAAATGTGATGGACACTTATAAAAATAAGGTGATACATACACCACCAGGCATGGAGAAGCTGAAGAAAAAGGGGAAGGAAGCATGTGAGGGTCGATACGGGGTGTGCTACGAAAGAAAAGTGTTTCACAAGAAGCGCCAGGACGTGAAAACTGGAGGCCCGGGTGGTGACGATGCTTCAGAAAGCGGAACAAACAATGTAGCTGATGTTAGCAGACGCCGTACGGAACACGTTTTACCAGAAGCTGAAATTTTGAAGGGGCTACCAGAGGAGTTGGTTAGGTTGCTGACGGATCCAGACTATGAATTATGTGGTTGCCCGTTGTGTCCATACTCACCCGAAACAATCAGGTCCTGGTGTTACCATGACCCATGGGAGAGTGAGCGTAGCCCGTCTCCTCTGTACTTTCATGATGAAGATGTTGAAACACCATGATGAAAAGCTTCGTAGATAGAGGATAAGAAGGGGTAGTTAGGATGTCGTAAGTGGTTATAGTTGTGTTAACCTGTTGAACCTATGTTTGTAGACGACATACTAACGTCGTTTTTTTGTGGGGATGTGTTGATGTGATGGCTCGGTAGCCGATCCGTTGTTTTATCTGCGGTTGTAACCTTGTAGTAGTATGTGTGGTTAAGTTGGCTAATTGTGAAGTTTAATTCTATAACCTGATGTGTCTTTATATATAAGCTATTGGTGTGGTTAACACCTTATGTCTTTTACTGATCCTTTACAGTTAAAAAAACCCCAAGTACGGGGGCTAACGTGTGTTAAGCATCTGTTGTAATGCAGTTGTAAAATATAAACCAAAACCACGATTATCCATGCATAAGATAATAAGAAAAGCAAGTTAATAGCAAACAGAGGTCCACAAAAGGTGGCCTACAAATTCAAAGTGCCAAAGGCCATAAAGTTTTTACAAGACTAGAAATGATAAATGGGATAAAAATAGTTCCACCTTCTTATACACGTAACAGAAAAAGGCAGGAGGATGTTAAAAGACTGTTACATGTGTGTAAGAAGGCCAAAATGAAGAGAGTCTCCCATTACATAGTACTAGTAAGCATGAGGATTTTAATCAGAGGGGGAGGCACCGGTGGCGGTCTGCCTTTGTTGTTTAGCAGCTGCCTTTGCTGCTTTCATTGTGGCCACCTTAACGCAGTTGCGTTAGTCATGGTCGTCGAGATACAGGCCACAACGCTTGCATAGGCGAAGCTGCTTTGGAAGTTTTGGTAGTTTTGACTTTGCCTTCTCACCAGGTCCGGAAATGCGAGTATGTGTACCACATCCCTTATTGCGTACAACATCTGGATTAGCAACTTCGACTGGAATGTTGATTGGTTGCCCAACTATTTCTTCCATTTCACAATCGTTTGTTTCATTTTGAATTGTACCCAATGGTTGCTTGGAAAGCACATTGATCTTGAAATCCCAGAGTTGGGCAACCAATTTTGACAATGAATCCTCATCGGTTCTGGCCACATCAACGCATTCAGTAACGAGGTCGAGGATTTCATTCCGCATAACGGACGGTGCGTGTGCATTGACGCTGTATCGGTTGGAAAGTGAAAAAAACTCCTCTGGGAGGGCATCTCGGCGCCACCTATCGTTTATGTATTGGGGTGGTATCTTTGCAACATTTTTCAATCGATATACGCAAAAGACATGGCGACACAGATATCCGATACGTGTGAAATTCCTGCATGAGCAACTGGCGGATTGGTCTACAGTGTTATATGTAACCTGTTGGGGACATAAGGAGCAAAAAAAGGCATTTATATCTAACGTATGTTAGTGGAGTGGTAATAATGAACTTGCCTAACATGTGTTACCTGATAGACGTTTGTGATGTTGTTCCTTTTGTCCAAATGAGTGATGTCTAGCAAAAGAGTGGTATTGCTGGACTCGGTTTGGTTTGTGATGTAGCATAAAAACTTCCATTTAATTATCTCCTTTTGAACTTGCATGAAAACAACGTTTATGTAAATGGCGAACGCGTGCTGTTCTATCGCTAAATCAGTATTGCCCTTGAACACCGTGGATGAGGTTTTGTACTCCGATACGCGTTGCCGATAACGTTGGCTGTCTACCCTATTTTCAAAGCACATCATAAATTGTACAAGGGTGTTTGCGCTTGTTGAGTTGACCTTGAAGGCGGCGTTCGAGCTTTCGCAGCGTGAAGTGGTCTTCATAAAGCAACACATTGGCAGTTCACTGAAGTATGCTGGTACCCAAAGATGTTTGATGTTGTACATGTCGTTCAACCAAGTGTGGTCTTGTAGGCCAAATGTTTCTAGGAGGTCATGCCAGCGGGACTCAAATGTTTCTGGTTTGATATAAACATTCCAAACCAACCGGAGAATGCAGGCCCGAACATCAGTGTTATCAAGAAGGTCCGCAGAGATCTGGTAAATTTTAAGAGTTACTAACACATGTTAGATTAAACAGTTTAAAAAGACATATAAGTCTGTGATGTTGAATAACACATGTTAGAGGCTAACGATTTAACCTAACCTTGGATGGTAGTTTTTTCATTATATGCCACATGCGTAGCCGGTGGCGTGATTCGGTAAAGACCATAGGAACAGCTTGAAGCATAGATGGGTCTTCATCATTCAACACGAGAGTTGGTTGAGTACCGTGTGCCTTCAAGAAAGCCTTAAGCAACCACACATAAGATTCAATTGACTCGGTTGATATCAAACCCGCACCAAATGTAACACATTGGAAATGATGATCCACACCCGTGAATGGCACAAAAACCATCTTGTACCTATTAATAAAAATGGATTTGAAGTTAACAAAATGTAACACTTTTTTTGGTTAGGTTTGTATACTTTGATATCAGGCCTAACACATGTTAAGGGGAAACTCACCTGTTAGTGCTGTAAGTCGCGTCGAAGGCGAGGACATCGCCAAAAGCTTTGTAGTTCAGCTTTGAAATCTCATCAGCCCAGAATATAGAAGACAACTTTCCATTTGAAACCGTGTAATCAAAATAGAAGTTGGGTAGGATGTCAAAGCGCTCACGCAAGCATTCAAGGAAAACTTGTGCGTCGCGTTCACCAATAAAAATTCGCATCTGGTGGCTAAAATTTTTAAAATCCACTGGAGTCCCGTTGACATTGTGATACCCCCCCTTTTAAAGCTACACGACATCTATAAGCTCTCATGGGTTCGATACGGTTTAGACTCATATTGTGAATGAATTATTTGGTGGTGAATGACAACTTCCGTGATATCTTGCTAAGACCACGGTTGTAATTCTCAACAAGTTCATGATTATGAATATCATTGAAACTCAGAACTGTGTATGTATCATTATAGATTGAGACTAGAATGCTTGCCTTACATTCACACAATGTGAAGTTGGTTCTCCTTGGCCTTACAGAAGATTCATCTAGTGTGTCAAAAGTCCTCTTTAGTTGTGGTTTCCCGTATTTTGAGCAGCGAAGATACTTGTGTGTGGGAATTCCATTCCAGACTTTAGTTTGGCCTTTTTTAACAGAAAAACCAGCTTCAAACACATAAAGTTCATAGATGGAGAGAACAGCCTCAAATGTCGGATAAGATTTCCCACACACTGGTATGAACTTATCAGCGACTGTAGGAATCCAGTAGCGGGTTCCCTGAGGCGTATCAAAAACAAAGTATGGATGCGCTGGCCCTGCATCAGAAAACAAAAGGTTAGAAATCTGGTATTTGAGTATAAAGTATGCTCCCACGGAAAATAAATAACCATCAAACGGCCCGCGAGATGATTCAGCAAACACAGAAGGGCCCTGAGATGATCCAGAACCAGCACCCGGCATGTTAGCGTAGCCAAAATCTTCGGATGCTACATGTGAACATTATGCCATATGTTTGTATTATGCCATATCTGGGGAAGAAAAAAAATAAAACGAGTGTAACATGTAGATAGAAAAACAAACCTTAATCATTATCCATAACCTCGTCAGTAGGGAAATCGCTGCTAATGAACTTGTTGGAGATCATAAAATCAGGTGATCTAACAGGGACTTGGGATGATCCAGCACCATCAACCGGCATGTTAGTGTATCGAGAAGCTTCGAATGGTACAGGTGAACATTGCCATGCAATATATTTGAATTATTCCATTAAAAAAATGTCAAATAAAAAAAACATATATACGAGGGAGTTAAGTTAGATAGAGAAACAAACCTTGAGCATTTAATTCCTCGTCATGTTGGAAGTCACTGGTAATGAACCTGTTGGGGAGCAGATGAACCGGCGACATTAACTCGTAGGTTGGTGGATTTGTCTCCATGGACATTAATGGAGAAAAGAAGATGATATGCAGGAGAAGAAGATATGAGGGATATTAATGGAGAAGAGATCTTGAAATTTTTCCTTTTAAAAATGAAATAATCTAAAGGAAAAGGTGGGTATGGTGATTTGAACAATGTGGTGATGGGCATTAATGATGTAACACCCCGTGTTTTCAAGAAGTCAAGGTCAAAGTCAACGACCGATTGCGCGCAACCGACTAATAATAGATTTCTTTTATTTTCGCTATTAGGTGGAGTAAGTGTCTATAATTACAATAATCGACGTATGATTATTGCTATTCAATCGACCTACGACTGTGAACTATAGGAAGTAACAATGCGATAAAGTTAACTAAACAATAATCGAACTATGCTAATCGAATCGAAACTCGAACTACGCATTTTAGTTATTGTTATACGTGTGAGTGTGCCTTATGTGTTATCTGTGCATGTATTATTTATGTTATAATGTGGTAATCAATCGAACTCGAATCGAAACTCGAAATGCAATCGAACTTAATCGACATCGAACTCGAACTCAACCGAAATCGAACTATGATAATTAGTGGAGAAGAGACAGCGCGAGATATGAGTGGTTGGGATTAAAAGTATTTTGACTAGAAAACTCTATCGTATCGCAACGCTCGCAATCAAAATTGAACCAGCAAAAATCATCACGTCGAACACACGAACCAAGCGCCATCCGGCCGGATAGCCATCCGACCGGGCTGCCACTTGGTCGTGGTGCCAGGTCGTCATCCAACCGGATAGTCACCCGGGCGGGATGCCATCCGACCGACCCGCACTTTCCCCTTTTGGAATCCTATAAATACCCATTTCACACTCAAACTTTCTACTTTTGGAAACTCTCGTCCGACCGGCACGCTCTCCTCACCTTTTCTTCGATTTCTCTCAAACCCGGTAAGATCTCTCCCTAAATCTTGTACTTTCTTGACCTACACGCACTCCTACACCTTTCTACCTTTTGAATCTTAACTTTTAACCGTGAAATCACTAGATTTGAGGTGTTCTAGGATGACGTCATCATGAGTTCTTGAAGAACTTCATGTTTTGACTTCAATCCATCAAGAATAACTTAGATCTAACCGATTTCCACACGAATACACAAAGATATTTCATAGATCTAAACACCTTTATGGTGAAAAAGGATTGAAAGATAGATTTTAGTTTCTTTCAACTCTTTTACACTCAATGCATTCAAAACCGGTAGAATCGGACCTTGTTATAGTCTCTTACTCATTCTTGGGGTTGTGCTAGTCCAAGGTCTGGATTCTCCTCACGAGACCACCGAATTTGGGTTAAACAAGAACAACCGCCTTGAACCGGTTAACTGGTTGAACTAGGGTGATTCCTGGCCGATCAGGTCACTTGGGACAAGAAGGGGTTCCGTTGGTTAACACATTGTCAAAACGTCTCGATAAAACTACAAACAAACAAAACGACCAAGTGTAAGACGGCCGGAGCAACCAGGACGGAATGCTGTTCGACCGGACTACTGTCCGAGCGGATAAGCCACCCGAACGGATTGCTGTCCGAACGGATAACACCTTGGGTCCCATACTTAATCAACCTTATTTAAAGTTTGAGTATTGAACGAATTGCCATCCGATCGGACTACCATCCGACCGGATTACTCTTCGGATCATGATATACTAGGACTTTAAAGACTTAAACAACTTTCAACATGTTCATTAACAGGGTTGCCACCCGGTCGAGTGGACATCCGACCGAGTGACACTTCTGCGGTGAATTTGTTCCCATAAGTAACCCTATCACTAAGGTCGCCGTCCGACCGGACTACCGTCTGACCGGATGACCATCCGAACGGATTGTCATCCGCACGACTGACTGTCCGACCGACCGACCGACTTGAAGGATAGAGATACTTCAATGTTTTCAAAATGCTACAACGAAAACTTCAAAGGTCAAGCCATCATACACAAACACATTCATCTCATAGGAAGAAACAATCCACTCGAATAGTCATCCGACTGGACTACCGTCCTACCGGATGACCATCCGAACGGATTGCCATCCGCACAAACAAGCCGTCCGATCGGATTACCATCCGACCGAACTGCTATCCGACCCATTCACACTTTGCATCGTTTTACGCGTCACTTATCGTTATGCTATCAAACTATTCAGGCTAACCCTACTCGCTAAGCGCTCCCTTCAATCCATCAACCGCTGTGAGTATACTCGATCCCTTTTTGCTTTACGCACTTTTAGGTGTTACATACGTTACGAATATTCAAACTATAGAAATCACACTACTCAATACTATTTGAACGCTAACCGTTAAACGCATGTTATACGTGGCTTATGAATGCTTGATTGTTATGTTTACACATGGAATGCTGCCTACCTGCCTTAGAAACGATAGTACTATAGTTTGGACTCCGCACCCGTTCACGGGGGTTGTTAAGGACAATTACTTGCATGGATTACAGTGGTAATCATGTATTGGACTCAACACCCGTTAGGTGTGAAAACTGCAAACTCTCGACTGAAGTTGCTAATCAACCCGTATTCTATTTACAAACAAGGAGAATTATGCCAAATCAGGAGTGAAATCCGTATTTTGATGAATAATCTCCTCTATTTTAGTAAAAAAAAAAACAGGAACGAAGTTGTTAAGTTAGGGGTGAAACCCTAACCTTGACGACTTGTTTCGCTCATTTTACGAAACTCTCACCAAAGTCTCGACGGACTCCAATGACCTGAAGTCACGATACAACTAACGGGATGCGTGCCCAATGCCCAAGAATCGAGGCAAAGGCACTGCCCTGAAGGTCAAATGTGCACAACAAGTCCTTGTAAATAGTCGAATCACTTTGGGTAGTCGAAGTCTAATAGCCACATACGATCTATTTCTCGATTTTTATGTGTTTCGATTCTGAGCCCGCAACTGCTGACTCTGATGATTCGACGATTTTATGTGCTTGTATGTGTCTTTACCTGTTCATGTGTTTAAATTTTGGAGATTTACTCGATTTTTTCTTCCACTTCGATCGACACACATGACTCGCACTGCGTTCTATCTCAAATCACTAACCATTCACTGAACTATGGACGACCTTATGCTATGATATACACTAATACTACACTACTCGACATACTAAAACGCGAACGCTATATTCGAACACTCGCGAACTGGGAATAATAGGTTTCTGTATTCTGACTACATCGTGTGACTAAATGTGTATGTGCTTCTGTGCTTATGTGTTTTACGTGCTTATATGCTTCTGTGTTTTTAGTGAATCGGTAATTATGTGACTACCTGTTAACGTGATGTATGTGTTCCTGAGCTTTAGTAAATGTTAGATGTGTGAGGTGAGATTCGAATACGTTGTGTTGAGTCCTATGACGATGTCTGTTGCAGACAATGACATTTGGATCCCGTCACCCACTTTCTCGTTAAGAGAAGAGAGACAAACGCCTTGCTGCTATCATCGCCAAGCAGGTAGCAAAGGCCGTAAGTGATGTCTACGAGAACATCAGCAAATCGTCTGAGGAGTCGAGAACCGAAGCTCCTAAAGCTGCTACCAAGACTACTTTCAATTTCAAGCAATTCAAGTCTTGTGGGCCAAAGGAATTCACTGGCGAGGAAGGCCCTATAGCGTTGTTCCAATGGTTTGATTCCATCGAGGTCACTCTGCGACAGAGGGGTTTCCCTGACGATCTTCGTACTCTGAATGCTACCGGGGTCTTCCAGTCCCGCGCATTAGACTGGTGGACGGCTGAGAGAAATAAGCGGGGAAACGATGCAGCCTACGTTCTGTCATGGGACGAACTCAAGGAGGTCATGCTGGAAGAATTCTGCCCTCCTCATGAACGCCAAAAGTTAGAAGATGAATTCTGGCACATAAAGCAGAAGGAATGTGACAACGCTACTCTCACTGCTCGCTTCAAGCAGCTCAGCATCATCTGCCCTGACCAAGTCAAGACTCCGGCGATCACAATCAAGAAGTATATCCGAGCTTTGCCCGAATGCGTTGCAGATTTCGTGCAAGCGGCTAAGACTAAGACGATCGAAGAGACTTACCTACTGGCCGCCGAAATCAACGACAAGAGGGTCAAGGCTGGTTTCTGGGATAAAACTTCGAAGCACCTGCATCAAGCTACCACCGCCGCACCAATTGCTGAAACCACCACCTCATCGAGAAACAAGAGGAAGAATAAGAGAAAGAACAGCTCCAGCAACAAGAACTGTGCGATCACTGCTGCACCAATTCAAGCTGTACCAGCCCAACAGCATCAAGTAGCGGCGCCTGTGGCTAATGCACCGCTTGCCAAGCGTGCATACATTGGGCCACACCCGCTTTGCCCTACTTGTAGCTACCACCACCCGACTACCATCGCTTGCCGTTTCTGTGCTCATTGTAATATGTACGACCATTTCACTACCAACTGCCGTGCTCGACAAGCTCCTGCTCATCAAGCTCTACTCACCTCCCCTCAGGGTCAACAAGCTCCTCCGGCACCCGCGGTCAACGCCAGAGTCTGCTTCGCATGTGGCGATCCTAGCCATTTTGCCAAGATGTGCCCAAACAGGGTTGTGAAACAAGAGCCCCAGCAGCAGTAGCCTCAGCAGCAGCAACACCAGCAGCAGCAGCAGCAACACCAGCAGCAACAACAACAAACAGCACGCGCACGAACTTTCAACATCAACGTGCGTCAAGCCCAAGCCGACAACAACGTGGTCAATAGTACGTTCCTTGTGAGTGGTATGTATGCTTCATATTTGTTTGATACTGGAGCCGATAATTGCTTTGTGTCGTTTGAATTCGAGAAACTCCTTAGTCTTAAGCGCTCTCATCTCTCCTCGACGTTCAAAGTTGAAGTCGCTACGAGAAGAACTGTCGCCGTTAATTCTGTGCTTCGTGATTGTACTCTTGAGCTCGACAATCACATCTTTCCAATCGACCTTATTCCGATGCAACTCGGAAGTTTCGATGCCATAATAGGCATGGACTTTCTTCGTGAAAACCATGCTGAAGTGGTGTGCTTCGATAAGATGATTCGATTCTCGCTCACGAATGGTGACTTATTGTGTGTCTACGGTGAAACTACTTCGAAAGGCCTCAAGCTCATGTCTTGTGTCCAAGCTAGCAAGTATCTCCGCAAGGAATACATAGCTTTCTTGGCCAACATTGTAGTAGCGGAGAAGGAAAAGAAAGAGAAGAAGGAAGTAAAGGACGTTCCTGTGGTCCGAGAATTCCCTAACGTTTTTCCAGAGGATCTTCCCGGACTACCACCAAGTCGTGATATCGACTTTCGTATCGACCTCATTCCTGGAGCCAACCCTATTGCCGACTCGCGCCGTCCGAAATGCGTGAACTTTCAAACCAACTCTAGGAATTACTTGAGAAAGGTTTCATTCGCCCGAGCACCTCTCCTTGGGGCGCGCCGGTCCTTTTCGTCAAAAAGAAGGATGGGTCGTTCAGGATGTGCATCGATTATCGGGAATTGAATAAGTTAACTATCAAGAACCGCTATCCCCTACCTCGCATCGATGATTTGTTTTACCAACTACAAGGTGCTACATGCTTCTCGAAGATCGTCTACGCTCAGGATATCACCAACTACGCATTCAAGAGGAGGATATACCCAAAACCGCATTTCGTACTCGATACGACCACTACGAATTCGTTGTTATGCCCTTTGGTTTAACCAACGCACCGGCGGTTTTCATGGATCTGATGAATCGCGTGTGAAAACCATATCTCGACCGTTTCGTCATCGTATTTATCGACGATGTCTTGATCTATTCCAAGTTGAAAACCGAACATGCGCAACATCTACGTTTGGTTCTCGAGCTACTCCAAGGGAACCAACTCTATGCCAAGTTCTCCAAGTGTGAATTCTGGTTGGAGGAGGTTCAGTTTCTGGGTCACATTGTTAATAGTCAAGGTATTCACGTCGACCCCGCGAAGATTGAAGCAGTTAAGAGCTGGATTACACCAAAGAACCCATCTGAAGTCCGTTCCTTTCTCGGACTAGCGGGCTATTATCGACGATTTATCGAAGGATTCTCAAAGATCGTTGTACCACTTACCGCTCTCACGCATAAAGACAAATCTTTTGATTGGGGAACCAAACAGGAGTCTGGTTTCCAAACCCTTAAACACATGCTTTGAAATGCTCCCGTTCTCACATTGCCCGACGGAAACAATGATTTCATTGTCTATTGTGATGCTTCCAACCTTGGTCTTGGTTGTGTCCTTATGCAGCAGGACAAGGTTATAGCTTACACATCTCGTCAGCTCAAAATCCACGAGAAAAACTATACAACCCTTGACCTTGAGCTAGGCGCAGTTGTTTTTGCGTTAAAGATTTGGCGACACTACCTGTACGGTACCAAGTGTACGATCTTCACCGATCATACGAGCCTACAACATATCTTTAATCAGAAGGAACTTAATATGCGTCAACGCCGATGGGTAGAACTTCTCAACGATTATGACTGTGAGATTCGTTATCACCCAGGCAAAGCAAATGTTGTTACCGACGCACTCAGCAGGCGGAGCTATCTGCTTAGCACTCGTAATATTCAAGCCCAATACGATCTCGAAACCTTCATCCGCGAAGTTCAGCACGCGTGTTTCAACGAACGCACTCTGAAGAAAGAAAGAATCTACCACGATGGAGCCCAGCTTGTGAGCAAGTCGAATGGGATATTCCACTTTCTGGACCGAATTTGGATCCCTAAACGGACCGATTTGCGACATATTCTGATGGATGAAGCCCACAAATCCCGGTATTCTATTCACCCCGGTGCCGACAAAATGTACCAGGACCTTCGTTATAAGTACTGGTGGCCGGGCATGAAAAGTGATATTGCTCTCTATGTTGGAAAATGCCTGACCTGTGCGAGAGTCAAGGCTGAACATCAAAGACCCTCTGGCTTACTCGAACAACCACCAATCCCCATGTGGAAGTGGGAGAGTATAGCTATGGACTTCATAACAAAGCTACCACACACGTCATCAGGTCACGACAGCATTTGGGTTGTGGTTGACCGTTTGACTAAAGCAGCTCATTTTTTGCCAACACGGGAAGACTACAAGGTAGAACGATTAGCCAGAATCTACACCGACGAGATCATTTGTAATCATGGGACGCCTCGCGACATCATCTCTGATCGTGATGCTCGATTTACCTCGTGACTGTGTGAAACGTTTCAAACGGCACTCGGTACATCGCTCAATCTAAGTACCGCTTTCCACCCCCAAACCGACGGTCAGACTGAAAGAACGATTCGTACTCTTGAAGACATGCTCCGTTCGTGTGTCATAGACTTCGGTGGTAATTGGGACAAATACCCGCCGTTAGTCGAATTCTTGTATAACAACAGCTATCATACCAGCATTCAAATGGCACCATTCGAGGCTTTATACGGAAGAAGATGTCGATCGCATATTGTGTGGCACGAGATCGGCCATTCACAATTAACCGGTCCTGAGCTATTACAAGAAACGACAGACAGAATTTTCCAAATTCGAGACAACCTGGTAAAAGCTCGGAATCGACAGAAAAGTTATGCCGATAGACGACGCAAGCCCCTTGAATTTGACGTTGGTGACTACGTACTCCTAAAGGTAACACCTTGGAAGGGTGTGGTCCGATTCGGCAAGAAAGGGAAGCTCCGCCTCGATATGTTGGACCTTTTAAGATTCTGGAAAGGATCGGAAAAGTCGCCTACAGACTCGAACTACCGGAGGAGCTTAGTAACGTCCACCCGACTTTCCACGTGTCAAACCTCCGAAAGTGCCTAGCCGACTACGACTTACATGTTCCTCTCGATGAACTCCAGGTGAACGAAACACCACACTTCATGGAGAAGCCTGTCGAAATCATGGACCGCCAAACCAAGCAACTCAGGCGCTCGTGCATTCCTATGGTGAAAGTCTGATGGGAAGGCAAACGGGGCGCAGAGTTCACTTGGGAACTCGAAAGCGACATGAAGGCGAAGTACCCGCAGTTATTTAAGGAGAAAGCCTAGAGAGAGAAAGTGATTCACGGTATCGTACAACTTTCAGCCTAATTTCGGGACGAAATTCCCTAAACTAGGGGAGGCTGTAACACCCCGTGTTTTCAAGAAGTCAAGGTCAAAGTCAACGACCGATTGCTCGCAACCGACTAATAATAGATTTCTTTTATTTTAGCTATTATGTGGAGTAAGTGTCTATAATTACAATAATCGACGTATGATTATCGCTATTCAATCGACCTACGACTGTGAACTATAGGAAGTAACAATGCGATAAAGTTAACTAAACAATAATCGAACTATGCTAATCGAATAGAATCGAAACTCGAACTACGCATTTTAGTTATTGTTATACGTGTGAGTGTGCCTTATGTGTTATCTGTGCATGTATTATTTATGTTATAATGTGGTAATCACTCGAACTCAACCGAAATCGAACTATGATAATTAGTGGAGAAGAGACAGCGCGAGATATGAGTGGTTGGGATTAAAAGTAATTTGATTAGAAAACTCTATCGTATCGCATCGCTCGCAATTGAACCAGCAAAAATCGTCGCGTCGAACACACGAACCAAGCGCCATCCAGCCGGATAGCCATCCGACCGGGCTGCCACTTGGTCGTGGTGCCAGGTCGTCATCCGACCGAGATGACATCCGACCGGATAGTCACCCGAGCGGGATGCCATCCGACCGACCCGCACTTTCCCCTTTTGGAATCCTATAAATACCCATGTCACTCTCAAACTTTCTACTTTTGGAAACTCTCGTTCGACCAGCATGTTCTCCTCACGTTTTCTTCGATTTCTCTCAAACCCGGTAAGATCTCTCCCTAAATCTTGTACTTTCTTGCCCTACACGCACTCCTACACCTTTCTACCTTTTGAATCTTAACTTTTAACCGTGAAATCACTAGATTTGAGGTGTTCTAGGATGACGTCATCATGAGTTCTTGAAGAACTTCATGTTTTGACTTCAATCCATCAAGAACAACTTAGATCTAACCGATTTCCACACGAATACACAAAGATCTTTCATAGATCTAAACACCTTTATGGTGAAAAAGGATTGAAAGATAGATTTTAGCTTTCTTTCAACTCTTTTACACTCAATGCATTCAAAACCGATAGAATCGGACCTTGTTATAGTCTCCTACTCATTCTTGGGGTTGTGCTAGTCCAAGGGATGGATTCTCCTCACGAGACCACCGAATTTGGGTTAAACAAGAACAACCGCCTTGAACCGGTTAACTGGTTGAACTAGGGTGATTCCTGGCCGATCAGGTCACTTGGGACAAGAAGGGGTTCCGTTGGTTAACACATTGTCAAAACGTCTCGATAAAACTACAAACAAACAAAACGACCAAGTGTAAGACGGCCAGAGCAACCAGGACGGAATGCTGTCCGACCGGACTACTGTCCGAGCGGATAAGCCACCCGAACGGATTGCTGTCCGAACGGATGACACCTTGGGTCCCATACTTAATCAACCTTATTTAAAGTTTGAGTATTGAACGAATTGCCATCCGATCGGACTACCATCCGACCGGATTACTCTTCGGATCATGATATACTAGGACTTTAAAGACTTAAACAACTTTCAACATGTTCATTAACAGGGTTGCCACCCGGTCGAGTGGACATCCGACCGAGTGACACTTCTGCGGTGAATTTGTTCCCATAAGTAACCCTATCACTAAGGTCGCCGTCCGACCGGACTACCGTCTGACCGAATGACCATCCGAACGGATTGTCATCCGCACGACTGACTGTCCGACCGACCGACCGACTTGAAGGATAGAGATACTTCAATGTTTTCAAAATGCTACAACGAAAACTTCAAAGGTCAAGCCATCATACACAAACACATTCATCTCATAGGAAGAAACAATCCACTCGAATAGTCATCCGACTGGACTACCGTCCTACCGGATGACCATCCGAACGGATTGCCATCCGCACAAACAAGCCGTCCGATCGGATTACCATCCGACCGAACTGCTATCCGACCCATTCACACTTTGCATCGTTTTACGCGTCACTTATCGTTATGCTATCAAACTATTCAGGCTAACCCTACTCGCTAAGCGCTCCCTTCAATCCATCAACCGCTGTGAGTATACTCGATCCCTTTTTGCTTTACGCACTTTTGGGTGTTACATACGTTACGAATATTCAAACTATAGAAATCACACTACTCAATACTATTTGAACGCTAACCGTTAAACGCATGTTATACGTGGCTTATGAATGCTTGTTTGTTATGTTTACACATGAAATGCTGTCTACCTGCCTTAGCAACGATAGTACTATAGTTTGGACTCAGCACCCGTTCGCGAGGGTTGTTAAGGACAATTACTTGCATGGATTACAGTGGTAATCATGTATTGCGAACTGCATCTGGCAGTCAACCCGCAGTCATTGGTATCGATGGATCTATGTCGATAACTAACGTGCTTCATTTCACTATGTGTACGTGCTGGTTATGCGTAATGGAATTCGAACTTTATATGCTATTATCAAACTTGTATGCTCACCTTTACATTATATGTATTGACTTTATTTTAACGTATGTGACAGGTGTTTAGGATGCACACATGGTAGGAAATTGAAGCTAGAATAAAGCTCTAGAGCCCAACAAATAGTTGTCTGTAGTAATTAAACCAAGGGTCTCTAGAAGCAGATAAACAACTACTCTATTTTGAATCTGAGTTGTCGGAATAGAACTATTTGCCTAGATTTTGTCTGTAATAATTTGTTTACCTTTTGAGACATGGTATGAGACATGTTACTTTAAATTGATTGGTAATGATAATTGTTATGGAAACTTCTGGACAATCTGTTTCGCTCAGTGCCATGCCCTGATGTTTCCGTCATCGGTTGGGGTGTGACAAATGATAATGTCTAATCAAATGGGGAAGATATCTTGGGTTGGGTGGATAGATGTATAATTACATATATACCCTTAGAGGCAAAAAGGATAATCAGTTGACTATGGATACGTGAAAGGATGTAGGCAACATGTTGAGTTTGCAAAGTTTTCTCAAAATTTGAGGTTTTCTATGGAGCATTACCCTATTAAAGTATATCTATATTTAAAATAATAAGAACTAATGTATGGTTGTGTTTGTATTTAAAAATAAAAAATACTTAAAAATTAACTGATACCAGACGACAGTTAGTTGTAAGTACAAACTAAATTTATGTGACCGGATATTAGATAATTACTACTTGTGAATCTTTAATTTTGTTTTTTAACCAAAACATTATACACCCAATATATTTTTTTTCTTGTTATCTAGTGGTTTATTGGTATGCTTTTATGTATTACAAAAGTGATTTGTGAGTTTAAATTGTAACAAAATGCAAGGTTGTTAGTAAATAGGTGTAAAAGGTTGTTAAAAAAAAAGAAAAAAAAAAGCCTACATGTAACTTTTATAATACAAACACAATCAATGCAATCCTTATTATTTAAAAACTTTTATACAATAAATACAATCCAAGTGATTGTATAAAAATAGACAAATAGTTTGGTTACACCACACATTACACAAACACCACCATTGTTTTCTTCCCTCCTCTCACTCCCTCTTCAAATAATATCCTCCTCTCCCCTTCTCTCTCCGCGCCATTCAATTTCCGTCCACTCCGTCACCGTCACCGTCATCGTCCACCGGACCAAACCATCAACATTGATTCAAACAAACCACTTCAACCTCAAATGAAAGGTAATCACTCCTCAATTTTAAACTTATTTCACAATTCTCACACTTTTAAAACATTTTTTTTAAAGTTTTCCGGCTCTGTGCAGGTCGCCGGAAAATCTCCATAAGTTTGATGAAAGGAGAAAGCTGGAAGAAATCTTTCAAAAGCCCAGATAAGGAATCCGAATGTAATGAAACTAGTGATGATCAATCGTCTCCACGTGGTGTGTTGGAAGTTTCTGGGTCGTGTTCAGATTCCGATAAGTCTCAGGCGAACGGCGACGGCGATGGGGCGACGTGGAGGAATTTGATCGATAATTTGAAAAGGAAATCGTTTAGGAGGTTTTCAATGGGGCCGTTGGTGGCGGGGTATGAACTTTCACGGAAGGGGTTTGTGAAGAAACTGGGACGGAATAATAGCTCCGACGCGGCGGTTAACGACTTTTATATGCCGAAACCGTCGTGGCGGAATTTCACGTTTCATGAACTCGCGGTGGCCACTGGTGGCTTTTCTCCCGGTGAGTTTTTGTTCCCATCATGTTAGTATTTTTTTGAGTTAAATGTCATTTTAGTCCCGTGATTTAAGTCATTTTGTCAGTTTAGTCTAAATGTTTCGTTTTTCGTTGTAGGTTTGAAAAAGTTTCACAGTTGCCATTTTAGTCCACTGAGTTAACTCCATCCATGTTTTCTATTAACGAGAAGAGTAATTCGGTCATTTTATATGTAATTCTGTTAACTAGAATGACAATTCGGTCATATATAATGACCGAATTGCCCTTCTCGTTAACAGAAATAATGAAGTTAATCCAATGGACTAAAATGGCAAAGATGAAACTTTTTTTGGAGTCATTTAGCGAAAAATGAAACATTTGGACTAAACTGACAAATAACTTGTCTTAAACCACAGTGACTAAAATAACATTTTCAACTTTTTTTTTTTTATAATTTCGTAATATTGACCAATAATAATTTATATCGGCATTTTGACCAGTGATGCTTCGTTGCCTATTTTCACTGTCAAATACAATTTTAGTGTTTTACTCGCATAATTATCATAGATTTACGTTTGGCTTATGCTTAGCAACGAAATCAAGAGTAAATACTTGATAGTTAAACGAGTGGGATTGCGGACGTAATTAAAGTTTCTTGTGTCATTTCATTAGTAAAATTTCTAGTATGGGTTGTTATTGACAAATGAGTGGTAATTTTGGATTATTTAACTTCAATATAGCATAAACATAATACAAATGAATTAATAACATAAACTGGCATTCTGTTTTAGTTATTTTAATATATTATATATCATCTATATCTTTTAAACTATTTCTTTGTTATGGAAACATTGTTTAGATTATTTCTAAATAACCAAAATAGACGCATGTGAATCGGGGACCAAAAGACATGAGGACAAAACTTTATTGAAGAAACTTGTACTTATGTTTATTATTATTATTATTAGTCATAATTTAGGTTATAGAATTTAGTGAAGTTAGATAAAACAATATCATAAACTAGTTGTGGGTTGATTTCAAATCTCACTAAACAATTAAGAATAACAGTTGTTTTTTTTAGCAATTGAAAATATAACGTGTGCAAAGATAAAATTTATTGGGTAAAAGATTAATAGGAGATCCCCATCTATAATCTATTAATAAAATATGATAAATGAGTAAAAAAAGTAACCAATTTAATAAATATTACTATTTAAACCTCCCTTTTTAAGTGAGTGTACTAGTATGTAATAAACAATATTTTTCTCCACAATGAAGTTGGTGTGTATTTTGTGGAACTAAATAAAGGAAATGCATATAAGTTTTGCAACCTCAAAAGGTATTAGGCATGCGTAATTTATTAAAGTTGCAGCAGGTTTTATGATGGCGTGTTTACCTTTTAGTAAATTCAACTATTATTATTCAATATTTTTAGCATTCGATTTTTGATATCGGATTTAAATAACCGTAACTTTCATCAATTGCCCGATAACACTTCTAACTTTTGATTTGTACTACACCACTCCTAACTTTCAACTTATTAGCTGATAACACTCTTAAGTTAACCCAACACTAACCTAGTTTGCTGACATCAGCTACCACGTCACCAAACTAGTGTAACATGAGCTGTCACGTTATCAAAAAAGCCAAGTCAGCTGGTACCTCAGTTCCTATGTCATCAAAAGATTCCACATCAGATGTCACGTCAACACGCAAGTGCCACATCAGCAAAATACTAACTAGGTTAGAGTTATGTTAATTTGTTATTACTATCGGCCAATAAGTTGAAAGTTGGAAATAGTGTGGTATAAATCGAAAGTTGAAAGTGCTATCGGACAATTGGTGAAAATTGAAATTATTTAAATCCAATATCCCTTCAATTTATTAAACAATATCTTTTAGGCTAACTATGTTACTCTTATATATATAAATAAAAATTGGGTGTAAACAAGTGCATCTGAGCCGGGCTCGTTTAATTTATAAGAGCTCGAACTTAAACTCGGCTCATGAATAGTGTTTCAAGCTCGAGATCAGCCTGTTTATTGTTTATTAATTATAATTAATTTACAAAAATGATATATATATATATATATATAGTAGAGAGTTCAAATGAGAAGATTTTTTTTGTAAGAAGAAAAAAGAAGAAGTTTCAACCAATAAGAATGCTTTATTTTACTTCATTTAATAATTGTATTTAATTTTAATATAAGGGTATATTGGTAAACTTACATAAATCATTAATTTGTATTCTTTCCCTTTAATAACTAACTAAATTAAATTTGTAACTCCTTTTCAAAATATATACTTTTTCCAAATTAAAAAATCAACTTAATTTAAAGTATAGAATAAATTACTAGTTGTGTAGGATAAATTATGAGTTGTGTAGGATATATTTCGAGATGTGTAGGATAAATTTCGACTGTGTAGGATAAAATTCTATAATGTGTAGGGTGTATGTAGGAAAATTTTGATATGTGTAGGTTTTGTAAATTATATGTAGGATAATTAATGATTAGTTGTCTAATTAATTAAAGAGAGAAAAATTAATGATATGAGTTATAAATGAAATAGTAATTTACTAATATGCCCTTTCTTCTTTTTATTTTCACATTAAATTTCTTCTCAAAACAACTTTCCCACATATATATATATATATATAAAAGTTATTTTATCATAATTTTATAAATTATAATTATTACATAAATATACATTTAACATATTAAATAAAAATATGTAAATATTAGGTTTGTTACCTTAGTAATTGAAACTCCGACTCTTTTACGAAATAAGATTATTTTTGGGAATTAAGGTAGTGTAAAATTAGATATCGCGTGTGTTGTCGTTTAAAAAAAATATAGTATATTTAGTAGTTAATACATATATTCATATATAATAAATACACTAATTTTAAACTATAGCGTGTTCCTTAGATAAAATAATTCGTTTACCAATAAAAAATTCTGTTATATATATGGACACGAGCTGTGAAGATCAGATGATACACGTATATTTGAATGTATAAAATATCATAAAAAATAGAGCGAGAAGGAAAGTGAGCAACGATTCTGTATACACCAGTAAATTTTTCCGTGTGTTGCAGCGTGTTCGAAATGTAAAGTAACTCGAATTTATATATTCTAATGAAATCGTGTTATATTTTTTATTCTGAACAAAAGTTACGTCAAAATATAGACAAACTAAAAATGTACATAAGAATAAGCATGAAAACGTATTATATTTGATCCGACTTATTTGCGAAAGAAATTTACGTTGAAATGTCAACAATTTTTAACTTATACCAACACGTACATAAAAATAAGTACATAAGAAAACTAAGTTTTTTTATGTTAAAGAATGGTACGTCGTGTTGCGGCAGCATAGAAACGTAAAGTAACTCGAATTTTTACCATCTAATGAAAATGTATTATACTTGATACGACTTGTTTTAAAACAAAAGTTATGTTAAAATGTAAACCAACTAAAAAAGGTACAACAAAAGTACAAAAACGTATTATATTTGAGCCTATCTACTTCCAAAAAAAATATTACAATGTAACATAAATAAACATGGATTTATAACGATATGTATATAAAAATAAGCATATAAAAATTGATTACTAAGTATTTAGAAAGTTAAAGGGTTATAAGTGTCAATACTAAATCTTAAAACATAAAAAAATAAAAAAACACACCCTAAAAAACAAAGAAAAAACCCTCACGTGATGTTACTGTATATGCAACTTCTATTTGTATATACAAAATTCAATTCAATTTAATAGAATAGAATTTGCTTTATCACTTTTTGGATGGGGTCAAAAGAACTTGACAGTTGAACCGATGAAGAGCAAATGTAGCATTCAAATCCAGGTGTTGTGTCACTTCATCCTAGCTTGCACCCTGCTCTCATGACAGATTACTTGCATTGTCCCGTCATAATTATCCAAATTTAATTTATATAAAAAACTTTTTTTTATTATATGTTTTAATATACCATTTGTTCCTGATACGGTTATCTTATAAACGATATAAGACATCGAACCACTTTACTAGTCCACACTCGGATTTATCTACTAATACAGGACAAAGTTACATGGATAGTTTACGTGAAATGTTTCTATCATGGTGTATAGGCATTATTGGGGTTTTTTCCCAGATTTACTGGGTTTCCTCCTGAATTAGTGTATAGGCGTATTTACCTATTGTAGATGGATATGATCGGGGGGTTCCGGTAGTGGTACGATGACACTCCAGTGTTCCATTAGTGATCCAAATTTACCGTTCAAAAAATATTTCTTGTAAAGTGAGTTGTTTTAAAATAAAATTAACTTCTACTTTTTAATGATACTCTGTCAACAATTTAAGTTTTTACGTTGAATGTGAAAACGGTAGGATAAATGTACCCTCTCTAAATTTGCAATGTTTTTTTTGAACGTCCAACATAAGAATCGCTGGGTACTCCGTACGCGGCACCCATTGGTCGAAAGGTAGCCCGCGGCAGCCCAACCTGCACGCACGGAGCCCCTAGCCCACTATGCCACCAGTTCCGGGGAAAACCCGACCCTGCACCCGCCCGAGGGCACGACAATGCAAAGCCGGTAAAACCCGGGTGGATCAGGAATCGAACTCAAGACCTTACGGTCAGAAGTATTCCCTCATTTCCATAACCACTGAGCTATAAGCCCAGGGTTTCTAAAATTGCAATGTACATCTAAATTTTCACTTCAATAATGTTTTTGTGTTTTGTTGAACTGACACACTAGTAAATTAGGTAGATCATCTTGTACTTTACACAATACATGGTACGTAGCCAATGGTAACTCAAGTTTAACACCCATAACGAGCATAAATCAAATCATATGAGTCGGCACACTTTTAGGTGCTTTGAATTTTCCTTGACTTTTTGTATGCATAACAATCCAAAAACCCCACATGTTTCACACATCAATACTCTTCAATCCCATCATATTAATGTATATGGGCATGATGTACCATGTGATAATGTTCCACTAATCATCATCCATAAACTCATGATAGTTACTTCTGAGTCCCTGTACTTTCATATGACAACTAAACAGTCCCTCACTTTGAAACAATGTAGCTTTCAAGTTTCAACCACAACTCACCATTTTCTTTTACCATCTATGTGTAGACAACTTGCTCGGAAAAGGCGGGCACGCGGAAGTGTACAAAGGATGTTTACCCGACGGTCAAATCGTGGCAGTCAAGAAGATAACGAAGAAAGAGAAAAAAGACGAAGATAGGGTTGGGGATTTCTTAACCGAGCTTGGGATCATTGCGCATATCAACCATCCAAATGCTGCTAAGTTGATCGGCTTCAGTTCCGATAATGATTTGCACCTTGTGTTACAATTCGCGCCTCATGGTAGCCTTGCAAGTGTATTACATGGTAAGGAATAAAAGATTAAAGAGTTAAATGCCATTTTAGTTCCAGTGGTTTGAGATATTTTTTCAGTTTAATCCAAATGTTTCATTTTTCACATGTGGGTCTCAAAAGATTTCAACGTTGCCATTTTAGTCCATTGAGTTAACTTCATCCATTTTTTATGTTAATGAGAATGGCAATTCGGTCATTTTATATCTAATTCTGTTAATTAGAAGGGCAATTCAGCCATATAAAATGACCGAATTGCGCTTCTCGTTAACAGAAAAAATAGATAAATTTAACCCATTGGACTAAAATTGCAACGTTGAAACCTTTTTGAACCTACAGGCTAAAAATGAAAACTTTGGACTAAACTGGCAAATATGGCCCAAATCACAGGGAATAAAATGGCATTTAACTCGAGATTAAATATAGAATTATGTAAAAATATATGTAAGATGTTATGTATTATTAATCAACTATATAAATTACTAGAGTGAGAATAATTATAAATGAAATATAATCAAATTATATCTTATAGTAATGTTAAAGATAAAAAAATAAACTTTACCTAATATATTCTAAGTTTTAAAAAAATATTATAATTTTACTTTTGAGACGAAAATTATGCTTTCATTTATTATTTTACACTAAATATCTTGAACATATCAATTAACTTCAATATCTTTTGTGATTTTCAGTTTCAGAAGAGAACTTAGATTGGAATACAAGGTTTAAGATTGCTACTGGGATTGCAGAAGGTTTGAAGTATCTCCATTACGAATGTAACAAACGTATAATTCATCGCGATATCACTGCCTCGAACATTTTACTTGTCGATGATTATGAACCTCAAGTTAGTTTCAATCATTTTTCGCTACATGGTTTCATCTTTCGCTACAATCTAACATTTGGTGATCTGCATTTGATCAGATATCGGATTTCGGTCTAGCAAAATGGCTCCCCGAAAGGTGGGCTCAACAAGTAGTATCACCCGTTGAGGGGACTTTCGGGTACTAAAAATTTCATTAGTTATTCATTATTATGTAGCAAATAACCATTTTGTTAACATGTTTTTATGAATTTGAATATGTTTTTAGATATATGGCTCCAGAGTATTTCATGCATGGAGTAATCGATGAAAAAACCGACATTTTTGCTTTCGGCGTTCTTCTACTCGAGCTTATCACAGGTCGTTGTGCGGTTGATTCACGTCGACAAAGCCTTGTAATATGGGTACGTATGAACTTTGACCCATTTACCTATAAACAGCCAAGTTGTCATGTCTCATACAACCCTTAAACTTTAATAAAACTACTTTTTCCCTTCTTTTACAGCTATATCTAGTGTCAATCCTGTACTGATACCGCCGCAATACATTGGGTAAAATACTAATTTTTATTAAAACTTATAAGATTGTATTAAGATATATTTATGAGTCTAGTAATATATTTTTCTTGAAAAATTTTAATAGAACAAACAAAAATGTAGGGCAAAATTATTTTGCTTTGCTTGCAACGTACCTAGGGGCGGACCTACCTTGTAATAAGGGGTAACCTCCGTTGCCCCTTGATGCTCCGACGGTAGTATAAATTTTGGAAAAAAATAACTTTTTCGATTTCGTTACCCTTTTTGTGAAACGTTACCCCTATAAAGATTTTCTAGATCCGCCACTGTTTACGTACCTAACAAGTACCAAAATATACACGTCTTAACCTCTTACACAACCTCGTTTGTCTCATTTGTCACTACCTCAGATCTATGTGAAACAATCGAAAATCTTTGTACACTCCTACAAAATGTCAAATATTTATGTTTTTTCACAGGCAAAACCATTACTTGAACAAGGTGATGTCGAGGAACTTGTCGATCCACGACTAGGAAGTGCATATGAAGTTAATGAGCTAAAACGGGCCGTTATGGTTGCTTCTGCTTGTATTCATCACATGCCCGAGATGCGCCCACATATGAAACGAGTGGTTCAACTACTAACAGGAGAAGGTGGGACCATGGATTTGAGACAAAATACGTTTGATGGGAGATCGATCATTTTAGATGCTTGTGATTTGGAGGGGTATACGTCTACAACGTATCTACAAGATCTCAATCGTCATAGACAACTAATTATGGAATGACAAATAGAACAAGAAGACGGGTACTCATTCGTTCTTTGGTTCACAAAATACCGATGGTTGACATCAAAGATGTCATATCGCAACTACGCATTACCAAATACACGCTTTCGTCAATGTTCTTATGAAATTCATAAAATTTCCTCCATTTTCCTTTTCGTTTCTCCTCGAACGAGTGTTCGTTCGGGTTGATTTAGGTGTAGCTTGAAGCTACAGAGGGTTGTAAATCATATATTTAAAATATATAATGTATAATTTGTATCTATCGGACCATGTTACAGAAATAGTTGGAAGCTAAGGATAAACGTGTGCAAATTTTATCGTATTAGGGTCTACATTATGTGAGCTAAATGATAAAACGTGCTTTTATGCTTTTTAGCACTATGTGTGTTGGTACAATGCTATGGGCATGAAATTAGACTATGAAAGTCATTGTCAACACAATAATATAAAATAAAATATTATAATTATTCGACTATCTTAAACTTTAAAGGAAAAATTACAAGTTTTGTCCTTTATCTTTATACCACTTATCAGGCGGTGTCCTTTTTAGTGAATGTTGACAGGCGGTGTCATTTACTAGGTATTTTGTTGTAAGTTACGTCCTTTGAGCCTAACCCAGTTAAATTTTTCTGTTAATTCTTATTACACATGGGTAATTTAGTCTTTTTACTTATTTACCGGACAAAACTTGTAATTTATTCTTTAAAAAATATTTCAAAAAAATTATATCTATATATATAATAAACAAACAAGATGTGGGACACGTGTCCTTACATCGTGCAACCAATTGGATGTTTGGGCGGGAAAAAATAGGGAACTATTACATTTTCGCATTCGGATCCCGTATTGGGTATCCGTATTATGTTGTCTGACCCGATTATATAAAGAATGAAAAAACCCTAACTCAATGAAACCTATCAATTCTCCAATCTAGATCGGCAGCTTTCAGTATTTTCTACGCGAGCTCACACAATCTTATCCTCGATTCGTTGATTCATGATCATCCTATATGATTCAAGGTTTGTATTTTTTATATTTGCATTCACTTATGATTTCTCCTATTTTTATTTCACATATCCTAAATCAGGTATTCAGCACCCATTGTTATGTTTAATGTATCTAGGGTTTACATCCGTTGATGGACTCCAATCTAGATCCCCAATACAAGTATTTTCTATGCGTAATCCATAGATTTCGAAAATTAATCAACTATCAGCATTTGATACCCAATTGGAGCAACATGCTTCTTCTTCATGGTAACCCTAATTCTTCAAGTGTAGCCTCTTCGTGTCTGAAAATCAAGGTACGTATCTCTAACCCTAATTTTATCAAATTCATTATCATGTATTCGAAATCTCATTGTTCTATTTGTGATTCGTGTTGTTCAACATTGCAAATTCGACAACTGGATGCCAAAAGAAGCTTTAAATCGATGATGACCAAAAGTTGTAAGCACTCGATCCGTCCTCTTAATTTGAATTTGAGACTTGCTATATGAAGATTAATGATATAGAGTTGGTGATTGTGTGTATTTTATAAATTGTAGTTGTTTGTTAATCCAATGTGAGTTTATCTTACAATTATCTCGCTTTGTTTTAACTTTGTTTCACTGATTTGATGTTAAGATTAGGGCTACATCAATTTATTCAGTTTAGTATGTATTTTTTGTTCAGATTACATTTTTTACATATCAATACAGATTAGGGTTTTTTTTTGTTCAGATTTGTTACATCAATTTGTTCAGACTAGGGTTTTTTTTGTTTAACTTTGTTAAATCATATATAGTGCTGGAAGGGGAGCCCATCTTAGTTTAAAGTGGGTTGAACAGGCTTGAATTACTGTTAACAAGATTCTAGGTATATATGTTCTTCATTGCTATCTGCCTTTGGTTCCATTCAGGTAGGAAATTTTACATCTCCGGGTAGATAGGTAACGTGTCGTTTGGAGGGGATAGGTAATGGGTCAAAATGGATAGAGTTTAAAGCAGAAAGTATGTAGGTTGAGCAATTCAACAACACCAACCTGGTCCAATACTCACACCATGGTAAGTTCTGTCAATATGCGTGTATAGATAATTATTGCATCGCACATTATTCATCACCAAGACAACTGGTCTGTTTGTGGGATAGTTATGCCAGAGGGTGGGCTCGCTGTTGTAACCTTAGATGAGGAAATGTGGGTGATTTTGTGTTTAATGTGGGCAGGGTCATTATTAATGAAGATGAACCATGATTGATGTTTCTAAATTATACCTGAATTGGATTTTTTTTTCTGGCGCAAAGCTAGGATAATCTAAACTATTTCGTTTCAACATTATTTATCTATACTACAACCATAAACATATATTTGCATGTTTGTACAAGTCTACTCTTTCATTCGCTTGCCCAAATAGATTGTAACTTTGTCAAGTGGTTAGGTAAAGTACCTTTCATAAATGATTATGATAATAATGGTCTTTTTCAAATTGTATAGAGCCGATACTTGAACTTAAATGGTCTCAACTATGGATGCTGAACAACAGGATGCCACTATTTTGTAAGTGAAATGAATATATGATTTTTCTAATAAAAAATAATATATCTACTTGTCTCATTCTCCTTAATTGTGAACTGGGTCAATGTTTAAACAGGTTCTTGGCTCACTGTCAGCCACAAATTGGGAGACATGCACTATGGGAATTGTATTCAGATTTACATTACAATGTTGGTAGTCAAGGTTCCAACAATAAAATGGAAAGATCTTGGTACTGTTTCGTGATATTTTATCGTCAAGAAAATAAATAAATAAAGATATTTGAAGATACTCCGATCAATTTTTAAGTGAATGTAGTAAAAGGAATAAAAAATATTTCTTCCACGAAATCTAATCAAGTGAGCGTTTATGTAAATGCGCAGGCTTATGAAAAGGTGGTTGTCGATCGGCAACATGCTTTACGATGACAACATTCTCTAGAGATTCTTCTGTTGGAACCGCTCAAACTGACGAAGAATCCTTACCTTAAATCTTTTCAGAAAGTGATCCATTTTATCAAAGGTCAAATGTTTTTTTTTCCTAATTTTTACAATGTATTTGTATTTTGAATTTGTAAATCATTTATTTTGTAAGATATGCGGAATAAATCGTTGCATTTGTGCAGGTATACAGACTTAACGTTTTCTGATGAATGCACTGATAGTGCTCCAATATATTACAATGAAGATTCTTTTCAGGTGCTCAAATTTTCATGATTCCTTATTTTTTTGATATATCATGTTAGATTCGCAAGCCCTTTTTGTACTAACATACAAAAAAATCATGTGGCTTCAATCAGATGAGTTATTATGAGTTAGAGTATGTATGGAGCTCTATGTTTTGTATATATAGATTTGTTATATAATTCTAATATAAATTGTAAATCTCATAATAATGGCATTCTTATTTAAAAAATTTCAAACGTAATAAACAAGGATATTGAATCTACCCAATTTAAAATGTAACCGACAATCATTTCTGTAAATAAACTTGATTGATGGTCTTTTTGAAACTTCCAAAATTAGTCAACAATCATTCCAACCACATAAGTTTGATTTTGTATAAAACTATAAATGCCAAGCCTTATTTCTAGACGAGTAAAATGCCATTTTCGTCCCTGAGGTTTTGCCAGTTTTGCGACTTTCGTCCAAAGGTTTGTTTTTCCGCATCTGAATCCAAAAGGTTTAAAATCTTGCCATTTTCATCCAGCACGTTAACTTCATCCATTTTTCTCCATTAAGTAAGGGATATTTCTGTCTTTTTTGTTAACTTAAAGGGCGATTCAGTCTTTCTCACTTTATGCAAAAAGATCGAATACCCCTGAAAAAGACCGAATTGCCCTTTAAGTTAACAAACAAGACATAAATACCCCTGAATTAACAAAGAAAAATGGCAATTTAATCGTCTTGAAATTAGCAAAATGGCTTTTGACATGCTTCAAAAGTAGACGTGTTTGGTTGACCTGAAACGCTATTGTCCTGTTTTTGATTTTTCTTTGCAAGTAAAATTAGTGTCTCAAATATTATTTACAAAAATCATGTCGTCTTAATGGAAATATAATTACTTCGGTTGAAAGGGTTTAGGAAGTTTTATGCGTTAAAAATACACTTCGCGCAATGTTTGACCCATTTCTTTAAAGCTAAAGTTTTTCAATTTACTGGTCTGATAATCTCTTCAGGGCCTTTCAGAGGATGCGGGCCATGGAAAATTCGTTGCAAAAAGCGGGCCGAATTTATCCCGATTGCTCTAGCATGGTGAAGAAGCTTCGTGCGAGGATGAACATTGCACGAATTGTGTGAGTGAAGAAAGTTTAATGGACCCTTTAAATACCAATACAATTGCAGCATGCCAACTGATTCCCTAAAACTGCAGGTTTGTATCTTTTATCAGCTGTCTTGCTTTCTTTTCGCCTTTTAAATTTATATTTCCATAACTTTTCCCAAACCATTCATTCTTGCATCACAACCTATTAGTTTTTTTTTTAAATTTAATGATTAATTATTCATAGACGCGTTAATTTTGACTGAGTTGGTGGTTTAATAGGTAGGTTAGGTTGATTTGGGTTTATTTTATATCAAACGGGTCAAGTAAAAAAAAATAGCTAAACAAAGGTTTGGCTCGAACGGGTTGAAATCGTTTGAAGTCTTTTCTTTAGGGTAAAGTACATAGATGGTCCCTATAGTTTACCAAAGTTTTTCTTTAGGGTAAAGTACATAGATGTTTTTCTAATCACAATTAACTCATTGATTATTTGTAAACAGTATTAATAAACGAACAAAAAAGTATGTCTGGGTCAACGTGATGTGACCTAGGCTGTTTTACAGCCCGTATTAAAAACGAACGGGTTGAAACTGTTACCCATCCAGCCCGTCTCTAACTACCATTGTCCAATTAGCGTATTTCACAATTTTGATCTGTTTACTAATGAAACAGGGGAGATTCAGCTTTAGGTAAACCGGCTACTTTGTACAAATCTGAAAAGAGGCAAGAGTTAAAAGAGGAAGGTTAACTTTGGTTGGATGTGGATGGCAAGCATTTCTTGCATATGTGAATGTTGGGTGTTATTATGTGGTTCGATTGCCACTTGGTTCTTTGCTGGCCTTCATGATTAACTTTGGTGCTAAGGTATGACAATAATAATAACTATTTCTCATCTAAATTAAACATTTAACCTTATATATAGTTTTATTATGTAAGTTAAATATTTAATGCTCTATGTACTACTTTGTCGGCAATAATTAGCGGAAAAAATAAAAGATTATTATAAGAAAATTTGACCGGTCGGATGGTAAACGACCTATGATTGAAAACATTATGCAGGGAATATGGTTGGGTCTGGTCGGCGGTATGACTATGCAAACGCTTATTTTACTATGCGTTGTGGTATACGTGACGTGAAAAAAAATCATTGTAGGTCGGTGTTGAATGCCTGAAGACATAAATGGCTCCCACTGTTTCTAGATCCGGTGACGCTATATTCCCCAACGTTGAGGGTGTGGTAATGTTTTTGGATCTGAAATTCATTATTTGTAAGATATTTGTACTCGACTTGTATCGTGATTTGCTAAATTTATCTACAGCTAAGATGTTGGTATTTGGTTTAGGTCAAAATGTAAAAGAATTTGATAACCATAAACCTAATAAAACATCATAAAGGTACTTAAACTATGGTTTTAACTTATTTTACAATTTTCAAATAATTCATTTTTGTTTCACAATTTCAGTGTACGAGCTGTAAATGAGTCAAGCCAGGGTGGGAGGCAGCTCCATCAATGTGTGTTTTTTATTGTTCAGATGCAGGGATGATAGTCAATGCCTTCAGTGAGGTATCATAATTGTGCGAAGTTTTATTTTACCTTAAGAGATTATTATTATTGTTATTTTCTTTAGCCCTTGACAGAATATTTAATTATACTAAATTTAAACCTCCAGGATTGACCTCCATCAAGTGCTTTAGGAACTTCACCAAACAACAGTTTCCTACTGATGTGCTTTCTTCCATCATTAAAACTCTCATCAAGATTGTATTGAGATGGTAAGATTCCGTGGAGACTAAATTTTGTTATTTGGAGGTAGCAAAATGGATGGATTGGATGGGTTATGGCTAATATGTGAAAATGGGTTTGGGTCAAGACATTAGTTTTTGCCCGGGGTTGGTGTTGGAACTTCACCAAACAACAGTTTCCTACTGATGTGCTTTCTTCCATCATTAAAACTCTCAATAAGATTGTATTGAGATGGTAAGATTCCGTGGAGACTAAATTTTGTTATTTGGAGGTAGCAAAATGGATGGATTGGATGGGTTGTGGTTAATATGTGAAAATGGGTTTGGGTCAAGACATCAGTTTTTGCCTGGGGTTGGTGTTGGTCGAACGGGTTGAAATCGTTTCAAGTCTTTTCTTTAGGGTAAAGTACATAGATGGTCCCTGTAGTTTACCAAAGTTTTTGTTTAGGGTAAAGTACATAGATGTCTTTCTAATCACAATTAACTCATTGATTATTTGTAAACAAGATTAATAAACGAACAAAAAAGTATGTCTGGGTCAACGTGATGTGACCTAGCCTGTTTTACAGCCCGTATTACAAACGAACGGGTTGAAACTGTTACCCATCCAGTCCGTCTCTAGCTACCATTGTCCAATTAAGCGTTTCACAATTTTGATCTGTTTACTAATGAAACAGGGGAGATTCAGGTTCAGGTAAATCGGCTACTTTGTACAAATCTGAAAAGAGGCAAGAGTTAAAAGAGGAAGATTAACTTTGGTTGGATGTGGATGGAAAGCATTTCTTGCATATGTGAATGTTGGATGTGGGTTCGATTGCCACTTGGTTCTTTGCTGGCCTTCATGATTAACTTTGGTGCTAAGGTATGACTATAATAATAACTATTTCTCAGATAAATTAAACATTTAACCTTATATATAACTTTATGATGTAAATTAAATATTTAATGCTCTATTTACTACTTTATCGGCAATAATTAGCGGAAAAAATAAAAGATTATTATATGACGTGGTCGGATGTGGCGCTTTATACAATTGACCAGTATTTGAACAAGTTATCGCTAGAACAAATCTGAAAATAAACGGTGAAAGTGTCTTATATTTAGTGTTTAAAGATTGACAAGTTAAGATATTAGGTATCAATATGTTTTTTTATAAAGAACGCCTCGCATACGTGATGCGTGCGATTCGCGCATTGTTCATCACGCATCAGCTTTTGGGATCAAAGTGCATCAGATTGCTACACGCCAGTTGATGATTCCAAACATGTTGCAGATTAAACAATTTTCAAGAAACGAGGAAAATGCTTACAACAATTCCGATTACACTTAAAAATGGTTAAGCTAGAAGTACCCATAAATACGATAGCTCTTGGTAAGTTTTACTTCACCTATTATATGGTTTACCAATTTAATGGTCTCGATTTTAGTGTTCGCTTTGGGTCCCAAAAAAGTTTGAGCCGGCCCTGCTTACTTTACCATATATGTGTACTTATATATACAGTGGAGCTTCGAAAAAGTGGTTTGCCCCATGCTCATATGAATTCCAGCTGCTGTTTAGTTGCGTTCTTTCTTTTCGTCACTTGAACTATTATTAAAAATTCATACTATAGTTGGCAATTGTGATCCAGAACGAGTCATTATCGCGTATGGGTAATTGGGTTGTATTTTATAAACAATAGACAAGTCAATTAGGTTGGAAGTCGCTCATAGTCTATTGTTAACGCATGCTCCTTCTGAATTATTTTTTTTAAGAGTCAACAATTATAGTAATTTTGCTTTGGTAGTCATAGTTAACACTTTAATTATTCATAAATACTTTTATATATATAGTTAAAAGAAATGTTAGCGGGCCAACCCAACTCAATTCGACCCACTTCAATTAAACCTATAATCCAACCTACGTTACTTGCCACCTTCATTAGATATTTGTATGTGCGGATTTGTTAATAACACGTTACCTAGCAGTTTTCTTTATTACTTTTTTTGTATGTTCTTTTGACGTTTTACCAACTCTTATTGTTTCAATTATTATTGTTATTATTATTTTTTATATGTTTTTTTTTCTGCATTTGTAATTTCTAGGTTGGAGAATCCGGGATGTTGGCTGTGATGCTTGATTATGGGGAAGTGATGTTCCATCCTTCAATGAAGTAAGACCTATTTGCTCATCGTGAATTTTGTGGGTTCAAGAAATGGGTGACCTTGGTGTAAACATGTTGATTTAGTCACACTTTGCCTCAAACTGGGTCAAATGGTTACATTTTCGTGGAGGATTGAATCACTCCGGCGGGTCAAAAGATTCCAAAGTTATTCGAATTTCTAATCTTGGTTATAAAATTCGCGCTTCTGGAGCCCACGGCTTGCTAAAGTGTTTTCTAATAAAAGATTCCAAGTTTCTAATTATATGGTTTGCAGGAATATGCCAAGAAGTGCTTGATGACCAATTTGTGAGAATCAAGAAAGGCAATGGCTTGCTAATGTGTTTTCTAATAAAAGCTCAAAGTGGATTAGCATTTGTTATAACAAATGTAAAAGTCAACAGCTTGATGTAAAGAGCTATAAAAGTCAACAATTATTGCTATGGAGACGACCAGGAGAGATAGTCAAGACAGTGGAAATTACTAGATGGACGATTGGAGAAGAAACTCTTGCCAATCAAAGATATGCCTTTAGCAGGTGATGTTAATCAATGGCCTCTTTTCATGCTCATGGGTTTGATGTTAACACATACGACAATATTATCATCATTTAAATTCTAATTACTACTGTAATGTGTTGTATTTATTCAAAAAATGTGTGTTTGTTGTTTAGGCATGGCAAGTATTGCAGCCACAACGAAAAACCAATTTTGAGCCTAAATAATTTATGTTAATGTTTGGTTTCTATTCATTCTTTGGTATCAAATTTGATATGCAGAAACTATTATATATGTTTTGTATAAGTGTTTCAAGTTCATGATTTTATACTAAAACCCAATTAGTGGTTTGAAACTTGAAAAAATAAATTCCATGGAAACCTAATAGGTCCTGTTACTACTTCAGTAAATTCTATAGGCTGAAATCTAACATGAAACTTGAAAATAATACCAAAAACCGACAAAATTCGGGGTAAAGATTGAAAACATGTTAAGAAAAAAACGTTGTATCGTCACGTTAATTGGTTTAGCACTTTTTTATTAAAAATTGGTATGGTCGTCCCGAATCACGGGTGGAAAGAACCAATTTAACTTAAAAACCTGAAATGGAGCACCTTTAGGTCAGTATCGGTATTGTTTATAAAATTAGAGGTAACAAATGATTTGAGTTGCTTTTTTAATCAGGTTGAATTGTCATTATTATTTTCGTTTTATTTTTTCTAAAATAGAAATGTGACAAATCAGACGTCTTCCAAAGTCGGGATACTTATGAAACCAAACTAAAAATTTGTGGTGGAGAAGGGAAAGAGAATACTTAAAAGGTTCAAAGTGTTATTTATATACTTTTGTTAATTGTAAATTAAATTTTCCTAACCCGGGAAGTTCCCGGGTGATAGCCTAGTATATATATATATATATAACAATCAAGATATTTATCTATCGCCCCCTCCCCCTCTTTCTCCCTTCACTTACCACCACCACCACGACCGTCTTCTCCCCCAGTTAAAATCGCATCGGCGAGTTGATCAGCTGTAAGAATATTAGGGTATTGTTTCGAGCTAACCAGATTCTCCACCGTAGCAAGAGCAATGGTATGCACTACTTTCTTTCGGTGTTGAGATCTCGGGCATTTTTCAAGGGCATTAAAAACAGCAGGCAGGGAGTTCAGATTAGGATCCATCAGCACCTTTATCCACCTGAAGATTTGCCACCATATGGCTCTAGCAAACAGACAATTAACAAAGATGTGGGCTGAATCCTCAGCCTCGAAAGCACATCGATGACAGGAAACATTAGGCAGAGTTATGCCTCTCGTCACGAACCCTTGTTTCGACGCCACCCTGTTCTGAATTGCACTCCAAGCAAGGAGCTTTGCCTTCAAAGTAGCCCATCCATTCCACCTAAAGCTGAGGTTTTCTTCTGACCCATATCTAGCATTAATAAGCTCCTTTCTGATGCCTTTGACTGAAAAATCGACCCCCTCGTTATTTCTTCTGACCTACATCTATTCTTTCTCCTATCTCTATTCTCTATATATTAAACAATCTCAAGATCCTCTCTCTCTCTTTCTTCATTCATCGCTCAGATCTGCAATTCATTCGTCACTTAGATCTGCAATTCGTTGTTCATCCACCACTGTGCAACCACCACCACCACCGTGAAAATCCAGCACAACAGTTGTTCAATTATCGCTCAGATCTGCAACTCGAAATTCCAGCTACAATTGTTCATTCATCATTCAATCATGCTTCTCCCTCTCTAACACGCACTCAGTGAGTTTTTTTATTTGTTGGTTCCTGTTCTTGAAATTCCTGAGATCGAAGGAAAACTGGTATCTATAGACACGTTTTACTCCGAAGTTGCTTCTGAGGCGATTTAGAAAGGGGCACATATAATCAATGATGTATCAGGCGGAAAGTTAGATTCTGATATGCTTCGTGTTGTGGCTGATCGATGTTCCGTATGTTGCTATGCACATGAGAAAGATCTAAGCCGTGAGGATTTTAATTAATGGAGTATTATGGGCATGTTTGGCTAAGCTTTTTGAAACAACTTATTGACTTATTGGCTTTTTGAAAAGTCATAAGCTCCAAATGATGTTTGGTAATGAGGGAGTATGTGAGGGGAAAAAGCTAATAAGTCAATAAGTCACTCCATCTTGACTTTTCCAAAAAGCCAATAAATCAATAAGTTGTTTAAAAAAGCTTATCCAAACATGCCCTATGAATTGAAAGGTATATAGTTGAAACAATGGAAATTAGGGTTTCTGGGTTATAAAAGGGGGGAAATGAAGGGATGGGGAAAAGACATAATTACCCTCATGTGCTTCTCATGTGAGCAGATTTATCAGGGTTTTTTTTACTGGGTTGGGTGTAAAGGATTAAACTTGCAACAAAACACCTAGTAAAGGACACCGTCTATCAACATTCGCTAAAAAGGACACCGCTCGAAAAGTGGTATAAAGATAAAAGACAAAACTTGTAATTTTTCCAAATTTAAATCGTAAAACAACTATAATAATAATTCAACAAAAAGTATCAATCCCAACCTAAAAAAATAATATAATAATTCAACAAAAAGTATCAATCCTATGGGTGAGGATCAAATAGTAAATTTATTTTGGCTGGAAAGGATATGATGCAATAGGATTATGACATATGACAAAATTTAAAATAAAGAGAAAGGGTATTTTAGTCAATTTTATCCAATCTTCTCCTTTCTTTTTCTCTCTGTAACTTCAAAACCCACCATCTTCAACCTTTTCTTCACTTTCTATCTCAATAATCAATACATTATAGTGCGATTTTCGTCACCAATCAATGATTCAAACACCCAATCAACGTGTTCTTCAACTTTTTTTTTTTGAAGAAACCCAGTTAAATTTCATACAATATCTCATTTTTTCCTGTGATTTTGAAGCGAATCACTCGATTCATTCGATTCGATCGCTGATGAGTGTTTCTAACATTCAAGTTTCGTCAATCGTTGAAGAAATCGGCTTCGATCCATGTAAGAAATTTTTTAATTGCATTTTACGGTCTGGGTTTTGAATTGAGTCATTGCGTTTTACAAAGTAATCTTGGTGGGGGTCCGAGGGCAGCGCCCCAGGGAGCAGGGTCCAAGGGGCAGAGCCCCTGGCTGGGGTTGAGCTGGTTCAGACAAATCACAGAAAAAACATACCATGGTTCAATGCCTCTTAGAAAAACCCCATTTTGAAGTGTTTTTAGTCCATTGCGTTTTAGGTAAAACATATTTTATGTGTTTTTAGTCCATTGCGCATTAGAGAGAACACTTTCTTTTGTGTTTTTAGGCCACTGCGTTTTAGAAAAACACATTTTGAAGTGTTTTTAGTCCATTGCGTTTTAGGTAAAACACATTTTTATGTGTTTTTAGTCCATTGTGTTTTAGAGAGAACACTTTCTTTTGTGTTTTTAGGCCACTGCGTTTTAGAAAAACACATTTTGAAGTGTTTTTAGTCCATTGCGTTTTAGGTAAAACACATTTTTATGTGTTTTCAGTCCATTGCGTTTTAGAGAGAACACTTTCTTTTGTGTTTTTACGCCATTGCGTTTTAGAAATAAGACATTTCTTTGTGTTTTCTGCCAATTGCGTTTTAGAGATAAGACATTTCTTTGTGTTTTTGGTGCATTGCGTTTTGGAAAAAAGTCATTTTTTTTTACGTTTTTTGTCCATTACGTTTTACGTAACTGGATTTTCGAATTTTTTTTTCCGAAAATATAACAATAGTATACTCGTTTTAAAGATTAAAAAAAACGCTCGTTTTTTTGGTGCAATTTTTATAAAAAATAATGTCGTATGAAAAAGTTATTAACGTTTAAAAAATGGGGGGAAATTGGAAGAGATAGAAACTATTGTACTGGATTGACTAGAATGGCTTACACAAAGCCACGCGCCTCTTTTTTTCTCTTCAATTTCATTCATTTAATCTTAACCTTGATTAATTAAATTAATTGATGGTCAATTTTACTTCATAGCCTTCCTAGCAAAAAAAACTTCCTATTATATCCTAACCCACAATCCTATAAAATAATAATAATAAAACAAAAAAAAAAACAGTAATAATAATGTTTGAAGTTAAGTTGATCCTAGGGGTGCACAAAGCAATTCGAAAACCTGAAATAACTCGAAAATCGAACTGTAATTTTTTTGAACGTCCAACTTAAGCAACGCCGGGTACTCCGTACGCGGCACCCATTGGCCGAAAGGTAGCCCCATGGCAGCCCAACCTGCACGCACGGAGCCCCTAACCCACCAAGCCACCAGTTCCGGGGAAAATCCGACCATTTACCCGCTCAAGGGCACGACAATGAAGGACCGGTAAAACCCGGAGGGATCAGGAATCGAACTCAAGACCAAAGGCCAGGAGTCTTCCCTCATTTCCCATGACCACTGAGCTATAAGCCCAGGGTCGAAAATCGAACTGTATTCAATAACTGAAAAAAAACATAACTAAATTATGAATTGGGTTTTCCGTTTAACAATTTTTTTTCATACAACCGAACCAAATTCAATCAAATAAGCTGAATAATAACCGGTTTAATCAGATAATGGAACTGAATAAATCAGTTTAATCAATCGGTTGAATTTGATTCAACTAGACACATTTCTATTCCAGATTAGTTTGGTTTTAGGTCAGCGGAAATAATTCAAAATAAAATAAACCGGCATTCGAACCAATAAACACTCCTAGTTGGTAAAGTTTAGGATTTAATAAAATGATATAAGTGCTCAATAAGTATAAAAGAAATATGAATTTAATTCTGATAAATTTATAACATAGAAATGATATTTGTTTCTTTGTTAATATAGAAAAAAAAGAGTTAATGTGTGGTTGGTTCTTGTGGTTGGCAACTTTTGCAAAGTTAGCCCTCAAACTTCAAAAATTATAGAGTTGAGTAGAGTGGTTGCAATTTTTAAACTCGAGTGGTCCTTAACATTAACCTTTGTTAAGTTTCTCAGTTAACTATATGTAAAATATCCATTTTACCCCTAAAGTTAGAAATAAAACAATTAAAAAAAGTAAAACAGATAGGCCCACTTTAAAACTCATCTTCTTCCTCTCGTCTCCCTCTCTCTAAAAAAACCTTACAATCTGCAACCATCATCTCCACCAGAAATATATGTCAAAACCCCAAAACCAAAACCAAAACCAATTCTAATTCTATTCTTGTTGTGTTGGTCGAACTCGACAAGATCCAGAAGAAGTCAGAATTGAAGGGGTAGTCTTGTTACTGTCCCTGGCCGATTCCGTTTATCGCAAAATAATTGAACATAAGTAAGGGGTTGTGTCGAATTTTGTTTAACGATCTTGTGTGAGACCCAGACACAAAAATCGAAGAGCTATTGTTGTCCTTGTCTGATTCTGTAACAGTCTAACCCGTTTTAATGAATATTTTAATAAAAAAGGATAATTTGGTTCCATATTTTTTTTTAATTTGAAAGATAGAACTTATAGGTATGGGTTAACTGACAACCCAGACGAATCGACACAACGGGTTATTACACTTGCTTTATTGTCTATAAATAATAGAGTTTTAATCTCTAAAACTTTGTCGCGCATTATCATGATTCAACATTCCCGTGGATTGTCCCCAAAAAGATATTGGTTTGATAGTGTTCTATTCTTCACAAGCTTGGTCGTCCAATCGGTTTCCGTTCTTGAGAAAGCCTAATAAAACACCAAAAAAAATTAGTGTTTAAGTTAAACAGTCAAACACGCTCGAATTAAAAAAAAAAAAAAAAACAGTTATGCTGAAACATCGTGCCCCCACGTGTCGCGGAGAGGCCACCTAGCTCCCTCGCGTGGCACGAGGAAGTAACAGTTGACTTTCCGTTGATTACGCGCTCCCGCACGTCGCGTCGGGTAGGGGTGTTTCCTCCGTGTGGCGCCTGGGGAACACTTTTCCAGAAAGTTTACATCGTTGGCAATTTTTACCCCTGCACGAAATTTTGCTAATATTTCCCAGTTTTTGCTGCAAACTTGACCCAACTTCAAATTTACCAATTTTAGAACTTTCCCCAATAATTATAGAATCAAAACCTTGATCCGAACCTGGATCCTTTAGCTTTTTAAATTGTTCTATCAGTTTGAAGTTAATTACCCAACCGACCCGTTAGGAGGCATTTCGCATACTAGTTCATGCCTCCTACTTTCTTATATATCGGAATGATCAACTCTATCAAGGAACTCATTTTTAACTCTACATAGGGGTAGTTTACCCGACCCGTTATCCAAGGGTGTTTTAGTTAAATTTTGCCCTTTTTTCAAATCGGAAAACTTTTATATGTTTAAATGAAAACTAGTGGCACATTTAGCTCGTTATCCCATCTAGATTTAGTATGTCCCTAAGGACATAAAAGTTTCCAATGGTTTAGTAGTTTAAAACCCATTTAACCATAATTTCGCATCATAGACATGTTCTAGGCTCTAAATGTCACTTTACCCAAATACTAGATATATCTCACTTGAGTTAGTCTATTACCCAAATTCGACCCAACCATCTTTAGTCGGGCCATATGGCCTTAATGAAAGTATAATTCTTTACACAAACCTGACGCGAGTCAAAACATTGACCCGTTATCTATTTATTCCTTGTGATTCCTTATTACTAATTCATAGCATTGCATGCCCGTATACTATGCTTACCTATAAGCACAAGACTTAACAAGACAAATGTAAGACCTTAAACGTGTTTTAACCCAAAACGACGCAACGGAAATATGAACCATAAAATTTCTTCCTTTATAGTTTTTCTAACGTACTTTAAACCATTTAAATCAACTTTCTTTAACTTAAGTACATCATTTATTCTAGATTAAGATAACTACGTTAACATATGATTACAACTACGTGACCACTTCTCCGAACAATCCATGATCTTCAACTTGATCTTCGTCCATTTATCTCCCATGATGATAATGATGATCTGACTAACCTGCGGTCACCGTATACATAACCAACACGTTAGTAAAAGGTGACATCATACATAATTAAATGAATATATAAATAATCAATAACTACATAGCGATCTAATTGTGTTTACTACTCCATAATTATATCCTTCTAAATTTGTTCTTTACACCGGACCTCACACATTCGAAGCCCAACACTTACATACCTGCATTCCTGTTTCATTCTCAATAGCAATACGGTTAGTAAGACATAATCTCAACGTATTGAAGACCTACAACTTCGCATAAGCACATACCATTGATCTACATTCAATAAGTTACAACGCGTGTTTACACTTGCATGTATCCATATACATACATACATACATACATACATACATACATACATACATACATACATACATACATACATACATACATACATACATACATACATACATACATACATCATACATACATACATACTGTAACACCCCGTGTTTCGAAAGTCAAAGTCAAAGTCAAGATTTAAGTCAAAGGGAGACAAGATAGCTAATTGCGATCTGTCACTCCTTGCTCAATTCCTGTTTTGACTTCTTTGACTTGTAGATAGTCTTTTTATGCCTTTACGTTAGTTGTATTATGTGGAGTATTTGTTAATAACCGAGGTTTAATCGCTATTTATCGATGTTTATCGCATGTCTTATCGCTTATCGCAATCGCACTCGCAACTAGAATTACGCGTCTGGTTATGATTCTTATGTGTGTGTGCCCTTTATGTGTTACTTGTGCATGTTATTTATGTTTTATGATGTGGTGATTAATCAAAACGCAATCGCAACTCAATCGCAATCGAATCGCAAACGCTAAACGGAAGTTAAATAGGATGATTGTATGTTGATATAGTAGTTGGGATTAAAAGTAATTTGAATGAGGAACTCTATCGCATCACAACGCTCAACACACGAATCGAAACTATGAAACTCATCGCGCCGAGCACTCCAATCGAGTGGTCAGCCGATCGAGCTGCCACCCGATTGAAGTGCCACTCGATTGAGCTGCCACCCGATCGAGGTGCCACCCGAACGGGTTGCCACTCGATCGACCAGCCACTTACTCCCCTTTCCATTTATGGAAACCCTATAAATACCCTCATATGTCAACATCTCTTGATGTTGACAGCTCTCTCCCTCTCCACTCGCTCCAGCCGCTATTTCTTCATATTTCTCGCGATTCTTGTAAGTTTTCCACCTAAACCTTGTACTTTCTTAATCTACACGCACTCCTACACCTTTCTATCTTTTGAATCTTAAATTTTAACCGTGAAATCACTAGATTTGAGATGTTCTAGGATGATGTCATCATGGTGTTCTTATGAACTTCATGTTTTGGCTTCAATCCACCAAGAACAACTTAGATCTGAACGATTTCCACACAAATAAGCAAAGATCTTTCATAGATCTGAACATATTCATGATGAAAATGATTGAAAGATGGTTCTCCAACCCTCTTTCAACTCTTTTACACTCAATGCACTCAAAACCGATGGAATCGGAGCTTGTTCTAATCTTCTACTCTTTCTTGTGGATGTGTAGGTTCAAGATCTAGATTCTATCCACAAGGTTACTGATTTCGGGTTAAACATGAAACACCGTCTCGAACAGTTAACTGGTCGGACTAGGGTGGTTCCTGTCCGATCGGGTCACTAAGTCTTGACGAGGCTTCTGTTGTTTAGCACGTTATCAAACAGTCTCGAGAAAACTTCAAACTGTCAAAACAACTAAGGAAGAAGACGATCAGGTCAACTGGGACGGATTGCCGTCCGATCGGATTGCCACCCGACCGGACTGCCACCCGATCAGATTGCACCTTGGGCCCCACACCTAACTTTTATTTCAACATTTGAGGTTTTGAACATTGAACGGATTGTCACCCGATCGGATTGCCATCCGATCGGATTGCCACCCGACCATGTGATGTTTGACTTCAACACTTAAACGATTTTCAACATGTTAAGTACGTACGGATTACCAACCGATCGAATAGCCATCCGATCGAGTGACCGTCCTGCTGTGAACTTGTTCTCAATCTCAGAAGTCTCGCCAATCGGATTGCTACCCGATCGAACGGCCGTTCGATCGACCAACCTGAAAGGTAGAGATACTTCTCTATTTTCAAAATGCTACAACGAAAACTTCAAAAGACAAGCCATCATACATAAACACATCCATCCTAAATGAGGTAACAATCCACTCGCACGGTCACCCGATCGGATTACCGCTCGATCGGATTACCGTCCGATCCATTGACACTTCACACCATTTTACGTGTCTCTTATCGTTATTGCTATCGTTCGGATTAGGCTAATCTCACTCTAAGCGCTCCCTTCAATCCACAATTCCATCGCTGTGAGTATACTCGAACCCTTTTTGCTTTACGCACTTTTGGGTGTTACATACGTTACTTATACTAAATCACATCAAACACAATTCTCTTAGATGGAACACTCCTCTGATTTGTTGAGTGATGAGAATCACTTTTACGAGCGGTATGAGTTCTAGAGGGTGGTTTAGAGTGTGGCACAGACTGGGTCCTTACATGGGTACCACTAGATTCATTGAACTGCCTGTCCAAAGCTCGCGTAACAGCATTGTCTATCAATGCCTGTAATTCTGCTCCTGCTACGTTGACTCTGGAGGTGTCGTGATTTTCTCTGGGGTGACTGTTGGCTTCGTCTGACCCGGCCATGTAGCTTGTTTGCTACATAAAATAATGATTTTAATTCATTCAGAGGTCTATAACAGTTTTATCATTCTAGATGATTTATTAATCATGGTATTTAAGAAATCAGTTCGATTAATTTGTTAGGCATATATATATTCAGGATTTTTCATTATAATAATCCTTAGTTATAATTAAAATATTTTAATGGCAAAAAGGCCTAGTCATATGGACGGTTTTAAATTTTTAATCATGATCTTATAGGATCAAGGTATTGAGGTTCTAATTATAATTCATTACCTCTTCTTAACAGAGGGTCGAAGACCACGACTGTCTTTTGTCTTATATGACAACGAATATAGCCCGTAGGCATTACATCCCTACTGGATGTTTAATATAATAAAAGAAATTTGAAAAAATCTAATATAAGGATGACTTATGAGATTTTATCGAATCACATTTTGCCAGGAATGTTAACATGTTTAAAGATGTTAACAGGGATTTGAATCTTTTAAATAGGTTTTACCATCTTGGCCATATTTAGAATGACATGTCGCTAGGTTTTACCTTTTAAGATTCTTATTATTTTATTAAAATGGTAGGTTTCGTAAAATGAATGTTATTTTTCATTTATTTCACATATTATATTTATGCATATAATTTAAAATGAAAATTTAAACTAACCATTCCATTAAAATTTAAACAAGTACATGTTTGCCCTAAACGGGACTTCTTTCAGAAATAACACGCCCGCACAGGGGCTAATCTAACAAACATACCCACGCAGGGGTCAACAGAAAGACATGCCCACGCAGGGGCAGAATACAAAAAGACATGCCTACGTCGGGGCAGAATACAGAAACAAATGTCCACGCAGGGACATGATTACAACACTAAAACAAACAAACAAATAAAGGATTTAATGATCCTTTTTGCTTTTTCCCTTGATTAAGTTCACCAGACCCTTGAACATTCCTCGGTTTTGCCTACGATCTTCCCGCACCTCATTTATCCTTTGAAGAATCTCTTGATGCTGCGGTGGTGACATCATTGGCGGCTGCGGGGGTTGCTGATATAGCGGAGGTTGAGTAGGTGGCGGTTGATGCTACCCGTAAGGTGGGTACCCATAGTGTGGGTATCCAGCTTGATATGGGATCCCAAAGGATCCTTCCGGATGATGGGCATTGTAGTTTGCCGCTGCTACCAGATAAGGGTCGGCCTCTGCATAGTTGTAGTTGGTGTGGATCGGCTGCTCAAAGGGATTATACGCCGCCGCACCGGTGTATGTAGGTATAGGGTCGCCAAAGCCCAACGGTGGTGGTGCGACAGGCGCAGAGTTTACTTCCGAGATGGGGTTTGAAGGCCCACCCATGGTTCTTCATGGAGTGGCGAGTAGCGGCTGCCACTTGAAGGTTGAGGGGTGCTGATACGCACTCCTCCTCGCACGGACATCCGTGCATTCGATCTTCTTCGCCTCGGTGGCTCCGGAGGCTGTTGCTGAGCTGGTGGTGGTGGCGGAGTGACCGCGACAAAACGAGAATCCTCGGAGGGACCCTGCTGCTACTGCTGCTGTGGTGAGTTGTGGTCACTGGGAGTAAACACCCAGTCGATCTGTCTGAACCTTTCTTCATAGCTGTCGGGACCATTATAAGGTGATCCCACAAAAGGTGACCCATCTGAAATTTCGATTGGGTGGTTAGGGGTTCCGGACGGTGGCTCTGCGGGATCGGTGTCCTCGTCCATGTCCATTGCATGGTCGCCCGAGAAATGGTCTTCGGGTCCTAGTGGGTTAAAACCCACTGGTTCTCCAAGGTAGTTTGCCGGGTTGAACCGGCTCTGGAAAAAGGGCGTTGGGTCATCAAAAGGTGAGTTGTGGCCCTGGAGAGGAATGTAAGATTGGTGGGAATTATGGGGCTCATTTTCAGAATGAGGCCCAAAGGAGTTTTCAAAAGAAGGGGAGGAGCTCAGCGAAACTGAGCGCCTTGCTGGTTCAATATAGGTCCTCCAGTTGTCTTGAGGACTCCGGCTAAGTGAATCTGATGGTGTTCGCCGGTGCGAAGGCCCGACCTCATGATCATTCGGGGCGACGAGTGGCCCATTGCCTCTTCCTCTCCCTCTCACTCTTGCTGGCATCTTGTTCAACCTGTCAAAACAAACAAAGGATACAACAAAAATATAAAAGACAAAGTTAGAAGAAAAATGAAACAAATTTGGATAAATCCTAAGTTCTTTGTCTAGACTCGAGAATCGAGGAATGTGCAACTGTGTAACTGAGACTAAACACAAAAGGCTAGTGTTTAATTCACTCAATGTTGGCTCTGATACCAAACAGTCACACCCCGATATTTCCACGTATTACCGGTGGGCCCGGTGGGGAGTATCGTGACGTAGTTGATATCATCATAGTCAAACAACACAATTATAAATGCACAGCGGAAGCAAACGATAGATTTATTTCAACCGAATAAATTGTAATATTAAGTATCACAAAATAGTTGAAACAGATCCACAGGCGGATCAAATAAAAAGGAAACATAGTTCATCAGACTTAAATGCATCCAAGCTTGCGAGACTCTTATTGATGCTAAGGAGAGGCCAACCTATTTCGAGTAGTACCTGCACTTAACCTTTTTGGGAAAATACGTCAGTTTACACTGGTAAATACAATTAACTGACTCATTTGGAAAAGATTTAGAAAATTGATTTGAATGCACGAGGCACAAAACATTTTATAACTTGGGATAATTATTTATATATAAACTTGTAAAAGAATTACATGTTCGTTATACGTTCAGTAGCCCGGATTGACGCCGGGTTAAAGATTAATAGACACACCACATGATATAGTCCCGCGGCGGGTTATTCCCGAAACCGGCGGTTATACCTTATTATTTATTTATGCACTGTCGGGTGTACGCCTACACCCCGTGCTTAGGTCGTGGCCATTTCTTAAAATGATGCCAAGGATATCCGGGACATGGTTATTAACCCCCCAAAGGCTTTAAGCAAACAAAACAATTTAAACAGGATATTTCAATAAATTAATCTTCATACAATTAAAAATTCAATGCCCGACCAAGCGGTATTTTATATACCGTACCCCAAGCCCGTATAGGGAAAATAAGTTAAAAGTATTTACCTTTGCAAGTATTAATCACAAACAGCAAATGCACGTAGCTTTTACCGGGTCTCCTAGTCTGGAACAAAGGTTTATAATAACCTATTAGATTCCTAACGGGTCTTTTATTAAGCCTAAACTTAGACCGGTTAGTTTTAAAGGAAAATACGGTTCAAACGCACGATTAAGCGAAGACCGGAATAGAATGCGATTTAGACCCAACAAGCTTGGAGACTTGTGTAATATGGGTAAACTAGACACATTCTGGATTTTGAGACAAAAATGATAAGGTTTGACCCGTTTCGGTCAATTTATGCAAACTAGTTACATAAACCGAACCGAACGCGCAAGATACGTAACGGGTAACCATAGGAGTCATATACAGGTTTCCTAAGTAAATATTCCTTAAATATGTTGTGACATCAGTAAGATATCTTCTATTATGCCCAAAATGGATTTAAACACAAACTATGCCCCGTAGGGGTATTTTGGTCATTTTAATGGTTATAAAAGAGTTTAAATAATAATATGAGTTACAGGTCTGATTTAATCATTAAAAATATTTATTTTTATAAGTCATAACAGTAGGGTATTATATATATGTGAAATTTATCATTTATAACCAAACTATGCACCTTAGGGGTATTTTGGTAATTTCACATAGGCTTAAAAGGTCAAAACTGGAAATATGAGTTTAAAACTTTTGCTTACTGTTAATATATAAAAAATTACTGAAAATATCAGTAGGCATCAAACCTTATATGTTTAAAATAGTTTTAATACATACTATGCGTTAAAAACGCTTAAAAAGACGATTTTGAGCTATTTCCGGGGTTTTAAAGGAAAGCTGGTATTTTTATTATTCCAGAAGGCTCAAAATATTTTATTTATCATATTAGATCAGTAGGAAAAGGTTTGGTATCAAAATAATTTGAAAAACTCATTTTATAGCCCAAAAGGGCAAAACCGGCAATTACCGAATCAAGCTTAGAACTCTATGTTATGCTCAGCCTAAAATTAAATAAAAATCTTCAAAAATCCCAAAATATTATTTTATATCAGTAGGTAAAAATTTTGGTATTAAAGATTGGGTTTAGATAGGCTATATGCTAATTACGCCGTTTAATTAATAAAAAGTTTTCATTTACGCTAATGAGCATAACTCCTAATCTAGACCTCAAACTCATGTCAAATTTTAGGGACAAGTCTAATAATCAGTAACTAAGGTTTCTATTCTTTTACATTTCCAAAAATCACATTTTAAGGTCATATGGGCATAATAGTCAACATTTAAGCATTTAACGAAAACATGCATAAGAATCGGATAACTAATGAACCAAGTTGCATAATCTCAGAGGGTTATACTAACATGAAACCTGGTTCAAACAAAGCTCTAAGGCATTTCTAAACTTTGCTCAAACGGGTCAGAACTGAAAGTCAAAGCAGAAGTCAAATTATGCGACTTTCGGTTCCGAACCGAGCCTAAACAGAAAATTGTCGGCTTGAACATGTTTAGCCATGTTCTTACATTAATTACCAAGTTATATTAATGATAAAACAGGTTGCATGGGTCCTACATTGCTAATTATGCATTAATTTGAAAAATAAGCTTTTTGTTGACTTTTTAAGATTAGCTTTGACCCGACAATTGACCTAGTTAGAGTGGGAATCAGAGGGTGCCCTTTTAAGGGTTTATTACCCACATAATTACCAACTCATATGTATTTTTAATTCGAGATTTGACTGGACAATTATTGATTAATCTCGAAGTCAAACTCTAATTATGACGGTTTGACTTTAGGCTAATTAACTAGGCAAAACTGAATTAAAGATGGTTAAGGACACTTACAAGGGTCCTATGCACGACTAAAGATCATTAGGAAGTGTGCTTGAACTCCAGGAACCTCCAGAAGTGAAGTTGCGAAGTTTGCAAATGAATGAACAAGATGTTGCAATAATGCTCCTCTTATATAGTGATTTTAATCACATATGATCATGCCTTGCAAGTCTACACATGTTATGAGATGCTTACATGTGCCCCTATGCATGAAATACCATTGGGGCAGCCCCTGGTAAGCAAAACAAGCGAGTTAAGTCGGTTAACAGGCTGCAACTGGCACCTGTGTTCGTATTTGTTGCTAGTAGGTGGGACGCGGCCCGCGTAAGGATCTCCCAAGGCTTACGCGGCCCGTGTGGATGATCAAAACAGGTCAAACAAGTTTTAAGTTTTGCACTTTTGGTCCTTGGTCCTTTCAAACGTGGTTTTAAGTCTTGTTCTTGCATTTTTGGCCCTCTAACCTTACTTTTAAGGGTTCCAAGGGATTATCAAACACCATCAAGTCCTTGGTTAACTTTGTAATCACCCGTAAGGCCTTAGATTTCAACGTTGACGCTTTTAACCCCTCGTATACTAATTTTATCATAACTTTCTCATAGTATAACGAAACTTGGTGAAATTTTTATCACGTATTCTAGTGAGTATAATTTATCGTTACAAAGCTTCGGGTTTGCTAAAAGGTCACTCAGAGGTATACTTTAAACATGTTGACACATTTAACCCCTATAGTTTGTAATCTTTCACTTTCTTTCACAATTAGCTTCGTATGATCCATGATTCATTCGTTTAAGGGTATAAACATCGTGTAGGGTTATTGCAAGATATATTTATCCATTGTTGACACTTTGAACCCTTATATTCACACACTTTCTCTATTTGTCGACTTTAGTCCTTCATAAGTAATCTTCTACACGTTTACAGCTCATGACACGTGCCGATACATTATTGGACATAATTTTTCGAGGTGTTACATCCGGATCGATGTCTTAGAAACGACCTAGTCTATAATTAGGTACCAACAGACCAACTTGTGCATACCCTGTAGGGGTTATGTACGAGCTTACTTGCTATTTCTCGCTATTCTCGCCTACGCTACACCATCATTGCACTCTAGTTTTCAAAAAATGAACGAGAAAATTAGGTCAAGATTAGGTGTGAAAACCGCAAACTCTTGACTGAATTGCTCGCTCAACCCGTATTTTTATCTATAAACAGGGGAATTTGCGTTGAATCAGGAGTGAAATCCATACTTTGACGCATGATTCTTCCTTATTTTATCAAAACCGAACGAGGCTATTAAGTCAGGGGTGAAACCCGGTCCTTGATGACTTGTGCTGATCTCTATATTTGTTTTACAAAACTCTCACCAAAGTCTCGACGGACTCCAACGACTTGAAGTCACGATATGACTGAAAGGATGCATGCCGATCGCCCAAAATCGAGGCGAGAGCACAGTCCCGAAGGTCAAAGTGTGCACTGTCAGTCCTTGCGAATAGTCTAGTCACTTTGGTTAGTCGACGTCTAAATAGCCGCAGACAATCTATTCTCGATTTTTATGTGTTTCGAATATGAGCTCGCTACTGCCGACTCTGATATTTGTCGTTTTTATGTGCTTTATGTGATTTTATCTGTTTATGTGTTACGATTTTTGGTGATTTATTCGCTTTTCGCTTTGATCGACACACACGACTCGCACTGCACATCTACCACAAAACGCTGACAAATCGCTACTACATGATGAACGACTTTACGCCATGTTGCTTGCTATATTATTCGCTTATGATATACTACTCGCTATGCTATTCGCGATCGCTATTCTCGAACGCTCGCGAACTTTGAATGATAGGTTTCTGTATTCTGACTACCTCGTGTGCTTATGTGCTTCTGTGGTTCTGTGCCTTACGTGCTTATGTGCTTCTGTGCTTATGTGAATCTGTGATTATGTGCCTATGTGTTTACGTGATCGTATTCCTGAGCTTTAGTAGTACTAGACTTGTGAGGTGAGATTCGATTATGTTGTATTTGAGCTCTATGGCGATGTCTGTTGCAGACAATGTCGTCATCTAGACCCTCATCTGGACCCCGTCACCCTCGAGTTACTCGTCAAGAACAGAGAGACAAACGCCTTGCTTCTCTCGTCACTAAGCAAGTAGCAAAGGTGGTTCCTCAGATCATGAGTGAACTATACGAGAATGTGAGCAAATCGTCTAAAGAGTCCAGGACCGAAGCTCCTAAAGCTACTCCTAAAGCTGCTTTTAGCTTCAAACAGTTTAAGGCTTGCGGACCGAAAGAGTTCACTGGCGAAGATGGCCCTACGACCTTGTTTCAATGGTTCGACTCAATCGAGGTCACCCTGCGTCAAAGTGGATGCCCTGACAATCTCCGCACTCTGAATGCTACCGGCGTCTTCCAGTCCCGCGCCTTAGACTGGTGGACGGCCGAGAGGAACAAACGCGGAAATGACGCAGCTTATGGTCTGTCATGGGATGAGTTGAAGAACGTTATGCTAGAAGAGTTCTGCCCTCCCCATGAGCGCCAAAAGTTGGAGGACGAATTCTGGTATCTGAAGCAGAAGGATGGTGACAACGCTGCTTTAACTGCTCGCTTCAAGCAGCTCAGTATTATCTGTCCTGATCAAGTGAAGACTGCTGACATGACAATCAAGAAGTACATCCGCGCTCTGCCGGATTGTGTTGCAGATTTTGTGCATGCTTCAAAGCCAACAACAATCGAAGAGATCTACCTGCCTTAGCAACGATAGTACTATAGTTTGGACTTAGCACCTGTTCACTCAGGGGTTGTTAAGGACAATTAATTACATGGCTCACAGTGGTGAGTGTGTATTACGAACTGCCTTGGGCAGTCAACCCGCAGTCATTGGTATCGATAGGTTCATGTCGATAACTAACGTGCTTCATTTCACACTGTGTACCTGCTGGTTATGCGTAAACGATTTCGAACTCTATTATATCTATCAAACTTGTATGCTCACCTTTACACTATGTGTATTGACTTTTACTTTAACGTATGTGGCAGGTGCTTAAGATGTTTAGATGCTTGGCTTGCTGTGAAATCGAGGCTAGGAAAGGTCTAGAAACAAATAAACGAATTGTCTGTATTTGAAATCTGAGTTGTCGGAACAGAACAATTTGACTAGATTTTGTCCGTAATAATTATGTTACTTTTTATGTCATGGTATGGGACGTGATACTTTAAATTATTGGTAATTATAGTTGTTATGAAAACTTTTGGACAATCTGTTTCGCTCAGTGCCACGCCCCGATGTTTCCGCCATCGGTTGGTATGTGACACATACCTATCGCATACAAACGTCTCACAAACAAATACGCATGACATGTACCCACCATGACTCTATACCTAAATACATACATGCAAGTCACGTTCACTTGTTAACATTCAATTACCGTACTTAAATCATACACTCACTATTCATCAATAATCACACATGTAAATAAGTTAATCCTTTCACGCCTATAACACATTTGCTCAATCCGAGTTTTAGTCATACAATTACATAATTACGTATATGGCACCCACATACGAAACCACAATCATTATGCATATTTCAAGGCTCATACTTTCACATGTACTTAATTTTTACAGGTCTAACATCTCTTAAGAGCCTTAAAAAAATCTTACGGGGTACTGGGACGGAACCGGGATTAGTCAGATGCAAGTAGCGGTGTAAACAAGCTCATAGGCTCGAGAGCTACTCGTGATCGGCTCGGTTAAAAGCTCGAACGAGCCGAGCCTTAACGAGCCCGAGCCCGAGCTCGAGCCTAAAATACAAAGCTTGTTTAGGCTCGCGAGCCTAAACGAGCCCATACAAAATTTTAGTTTTTTTATATATAATATATTAATAATGATGATAACATTGATGAGTCTATCTAGATCCGAGCTTTGCCTCGTTTAAGCGATGTTGAAGTGAGCTCAAGCCGAGCTTTTAGCTCGTTTAAGGTTGTTCTCAAAATAGTTCGAGCCGAGTCGAGTCGAGCCGAGCTCGAGCTTTGGGTTTTACTAGCGAGCCGAGCTCGAGCTCAAAGAAGTAGGTTTGAACCGAGCCAAGCTCGAGCTCAAGCTTCATAAAAACCTAACGAGCCGAGGTCGAGCCTGGTCAAGCTCAGGCTCGACCCGGCTCGTTTACACCCCTAGATGTAAGAAACAACAATGATCAAGAAATGGGCAAAACGCGCCATAAGTTACGGCCTGCTTGCCGTAGCTTACGACAGCCAACTTATGCCAAAACATGAATCATCTTCCGTAAGCTACGGCCAGCTGCCGTAGCTTACGGCCAACTGCTGCTGATTTTGTGTTTGGAGCTTATTTGACCTGTTTCGAGTCCCGCTCGATCTTTCCTATTCCAATTCGCTTCAAATTAAACATGTAACATCTAAACGAGGTCCCGTTTCTCCTTACACTACCATAGTCCCATTTTAACAATAAATTCAACATCAAATGCTTTAATTCTGTCATATAAGCGATTAGTCTTACTTCTTGGATTTGACCCGTTTGGTTATGATCATACAACTTCTGATTTAGTTGACCACTATCAACCTAATACCATCAAACTTATCTTAGTACTTCCATTGATTTTACATTCCTACATGTCTCTCAACAATTAACATATAACAATTCACTTTAAACACTAAAGAGTGATTCTGGAAATCACTTACCTTAAGCGTGTGAAATAGAGCTTACTTCATTCCTTCATCTCGACCCGTTAGCCCTCCGCACTTGAGTCAATTGATACGATTCCCTTCCTTACATGTCATCACATTCGTATCAAGGTTAGCATATATGATCATACATACAAACATTCATTTCTTTTCATTTACACATGATTTGACTTTAATTAGTCAAATTTTCACATATATAAGGCATATACCAATAGTTACCTCATTCAAATTTCACGCAACTCGATCACCATCACACATCGCACATGAATCATCTAGTACAAAACACACTAATTCTCTACTCTTACAATTGTGTCCCAAAGCCTTTCCATTACATTCATACACTGTTGACTTTCAAAAGTCAACGGTCCAACTTACATGTATACTTTCCAATTGCAAACATGAGTCCATTCTTTATAAGGTAGACCATAGTAATAACATCGTATGTATTTCATACTCATGTGGTGATACACATACCACTACTGATCACCTAGTTATGTGCACATATAATCACATAGTTAATTCTACATATGCTAATTCTTCACGATCCTACAAATTGACAACCACATTCAAAGTTAGCCCATTTACATAACTCTACCATCTTTACTTGCTAGTAAGTTCACACGCTTCATATTTAGTACATGATCATTTTCTAATCATGATCAAACACTTAATCCCACATATGGTGTGCATCATACCTTCAAAGCATGTAGTACAACCTTCTAATGCATGTTTCTTACTAAATCATTTTACCAAACTAATTTCCCACTTGTATTCCATCTAAAACACATTCCTTATGCTAATCTATTATCAATTACATCATTTTCACATTCTACATATATTATCCATTATATGCATACAATTCCTCCTATTTTTGTCACTTAGACAATTCATCAAATACTTGGTGTGCATACAACATACAAGGCACATTGTATAAGTATTTTATTGCATAATCTTCCTAGTTCATAACATAGATCATCAAATTCAACTAGAATCATATAATTTTCATAATATATCCAGGTTAACTAACAATTACTCATTACATACAACATCACACATCAACATTACACAACTAGTGAACATGTATGATCATCCTTATCATCATCTTCACTACTACAAGTGGGTTTCTCCCCAAAACATCAAATTACTCATAATCTTGCATAAATCATGTTCCATATGGTGATTCTAATACATATTCATACTAAATTTCATACTAATTCGTGAATTAATCATAAACCCACTTTTTTCAAAATCACCAAATTAAAATCTACAACTTACCACAAGTTTATATGAGTTGGAGGGTGAGAAATCTCCATTCATGCAATGTTTTTCCTTCAATTTTGGTCTTGATTTGGTTGAATTGTATACATGTTCTTGGAAGAGGGTTTCTCCTCTATCTCTTTCTCCATACATGACACACACATCACACTCTCACTAAACATCCTACACTTCATATTTAATTGAAAGTTTAACCCAGTTTTCCACTTTTAGTCGCTCAACTTTTCCATTCTTTCCTATTTTTCATAAAACTTCCCCCCCACTATTTAGTTATGTTTAACTAAATTACTTTTAACTAGTTAACCCACTTCATGCCATAAAACAAGAAAACATATTCGTGAGTTAAACATTCGGGTTTTAGGGGCGTTACAAGTCTACCCCCCTAAAAAGAGGTTTCATCCCCGAAACCTTGTCCATTTCCACCATACAATGGCTACCTTTTCTTCTTGTCATTATTATTCATTCACGGACATGCTAAGAACACACTCATAGAATGCATATATATATATATATATATATGGTTTTGCATCCTCGCATATCTTTAGTTGTTCCATTCATTGAATAAATTTAAGATGCATTCCATAGCATAATTTCACCAATGCCTCATACAAAAAGGCTTTAGTCACATTCAACATAATTATACGTCTTATTCCTCACTTCTTAATTAAGCATAAGACTTCATATATTTTCTAATTGTAATGAATCGATTAATTCCATCTTACTCGTATATTGTACATGATATTCCATTCAAGCGTTAACCACATGAGTACTTATCGTGAGTGTACTTCGGTATTCTACTATTAGCATTCTTTCTAATTACTTTCATTGACACATGTTAGTTTAGACCATGTACACATGCATATTACCAACATTCATTTAGGGTTATCACTATTACTACATAGCTATTATTTCATTCTCATAATTCTTACTTGCAAGAAGGTTATGCATCATTCAATTGTCACTACCTGTATAACCACTAAGTACACCCTGGTAAGGTAACTTCCGTGTTAATAAATCATAATCCAAAATCTTCATTCTACGGTTTTATATTCCTTTCCATGACCCAAGTTTGAGTCAAAGTCTTTCCTATGTTGACTTATAAAGTCACACATCCTATACTACGTCATGGTCAAACTACCATCCTTTTTGTATGTAACGTATTATTCAACCTGAACTTCCTCTTAATCATAATATAAACATATTACTAACCTTACTTTCGTTGCATAGACGAACGATTTATGAACCGGATCGGCCCGCTTTTTTTCACGAGTCTATACCATATCTGGATGGATTTCATTCATCCATGTGATGAGCTTCCACTCGTGTGTTTCCTTTCTCTAACTCTACCAGTTTCATCACTTCAAGGATTCCACCATTCTCATTTGGAAAATTGATGGTTAGCAAGTTCATTCGATTATTCATTCTATTTTGAGATTATTTACCTAGATTTCTTTCGCCAATCTCTCACTTACATGTTATACTATATCACACATTTCATTTCTTACATAAAATTCTTACATTTCGTCAATTACTTCGTTAACTTTTTTAATTTGACCCCTTTAAGGTCAAATTTTCACTTCTTACTTATCGTACATGTATTAAAGTACACGTTTTTACTTCTTTTCAATTCTAACATTCTTACGAAAATATGAATTTTATCATTTCTAGAGTTTCTTTCAAAAACCTTCCCCTCCCGTCTATACTTGAACCATTTGTCCGGGTTGTAGCCCGTCATTCACCCCAACTCTCATGAGTTGATTTCTAATATATATCCCCAACGTAATCTTACTAAGTACTTCTTTCTTTAAATAGAACTTTTTTTTGTTTGCACGTTTATCACAATCATCCTGCTATCTTATTAACATTTGCCTTATGTTCGATCCGTATTCACATACGGGTTTAACCTTTCATTCATTCTTTTCATTCTTATAAGCTTGATCCGTACTCATCTACGGATTCAAACTTGTTGTTCATACTTTTCATTCTTTGATTTTTGAATCCATCTCATGGGTTTAAACCTTTCATTCATACTTTTCATTCTTTTGTGTTTGAATCTGTATTCACCTACGGATCTAAACATTTTATTCTTACTTGGTTGGTCCATCCTTACTTATGGGTTCATATATTTTCCTTCAAATTTTCACTCAACATAAAGTGCTCTCAAGTTATTTGGGAATCTTACCACTCTTTTCACACACACGACCACTTTCTTTTTAATTCTATCGGACATACCTGTGATGATTATCATGGTCTCACGAGTATATGTTTCTTGCACACTGCCTGAGCGCGCAATCCACATACTAGCCTCGTGCCTTCATGTAATCATCACCTTAATTTTGTAGAAGTGGATTTTAGTTCGTGCATCATTTATAAAATCCCATCAAGGCGACAACAATGTTTTCCATTCAACATTTATCCTCCCTCGGGAGATTTTCCCAACACTAGTACCCTTATTTTTTATAAGTGTGTACCTGGGGGTTCAACAATTCAATCACATACTTTGGTCTTTGCCCTAGATCGCATCCTTGGACCATTTTTCTCAATCATCCAAGCTTACATTTCATAATAAACACGGTTAGTTTCTTTATACGAACATATATATACATGTTCCCATTCGAATTTTACCTTCAAGTCTTGATCGAGTCTTAAGTTGTACGGTTTTCAAGTCACAAGAGCACACGAGTTTGAGTTTAAGTACTTACCTTATTGTACTTCATTTCACTTAAACCAGGGCTCTGATACCAACTTGTAAGACCCTAAACGTGTTTTGACCCAAAACGGCACAACGAAAATATGAACCAAAAAATTTCTTCCTTTATAGTTGATATAACGTACTTTAAACCATTTTAATCAACTTTCTTTAACTCAAGTACATCATTCATTCTAGATTAAGATAACTACGTTAAAATATGATTACAACTACGTGACCACTTCTCCGTACAATTCATGATCTTCAACTTGATCTTCGTCCACTTATCTCCCATGATGATAATGATGATCTGACTAACCTGCGGTCACCGTATACATAACCAACACGTTAGTAAAAGGTGACATCATACATAATTAAATGAATATATAAATAATCAATAACTATATAGCGATCTAACTATGTTTACTACTCCATAATTATATCCTTCTAAATTTGTTCTTTACACCAGACCTCACACATTCGAAGCCCAACACTTACATACCTGCATTCCTGTTTCATTCTCAATAGCAATACGGTTAGTAAGACATAATCTCAACGTATTGAAGACCTACAACTTCGCATAAGCACATACCATTGATCTACAGTCAATAAGTTACAACCCGTGTTTACACTTGCATGTATCCATATACATACATAACTATCGTGTACAAACGTCTCACATACAAATAAGGATTACATGTACCCACTATGACTCTATACCTAAATACATACATGCATGTCACTTTCACTTGTTCACATCCAATTACCGTACTTAAATCATACACTCACTATTCATCAATAATCACACATGTAAATAAGTCAATCCTTTCATGCCCATAACACATTTGCTCAATCCGAGTTTTAATCATACAATTACATAATGACGTATATGGCACCCACATACGAAACCATGATCATTATGCATATTTGAAGACTCTTACTTTCACATGTACTTAAATTTTATAGGTCTAACATCACTTAAGAGCCTTAAAAACATCTTACGGGGTACCGAGATGCAACCGGGATCAGTCAGATGCAAGGAACAACAACTATCATGAAATTGGCAAAACCTGCCGTAAGCTACGGCCTACCTACCATAGCTTACGGCAGCCACCTTCTGCCAAAACATGAATCATATACTGTAAGCTATAGCCAGCTGCTGCTGCTGTTTTTGTGTTTGGAGCTTATTTGACCCGTTTCGAGTCCCGCTCGATCATGCCTATTCCGATTCGCTTCAAATTAAACATTTAACATCTAAACGAGGTTCCGTTTCTCCTTACACTACCATAGTGCCATTTTAACAATAAATTCAACATCTACATAAGCCCAAACATGCTTTAATTCTGTCATTTAAGCGATTAATCTTACTTCTTAGATTTGACCCATTTGGTTTTTATTATACAACTTCTGATTTAGTTTACCACTATCAACCCAATACCATCAAACTTATCTTAGTACTTCCATTTATTTTACTTTCCTACATGCCTCTCAACAATTAACATATAACAATTCCCATTAAATACTAAAGAGTGATTCCGGAAGTCACTTACCATAAGCGTGTGTAATAGAGCTTACTTCCTTCCCTCATCTCGACCCGTTTGCCCTCCGCGCTTGAGTCAATTGATACAATTCCCTTCTTTACATGTCATCATGTTCGTATCAAGGTTAATATATATGATCATACATACAAACATTAATTTCTTTTCATTTACACATGATTTGACTTTCATTAGTCAAATTTTCACATACATAAGACATATACCAATATTTATCTCATTCAAATCTCACGCAACTCGATTACCATCACACATAGCACATAAATCATCTAGTACAAAACACACTAATTCTCTGCTCCTACAATTATGTTCAAAAGCCTATCCATTACATTCTTACACTGTTGACTTTCAAAAGTCAACGGTCCAACTTACATGTATACTTTCAAATTGCAAACATGAGTCCATTCTTAATAAAGTAGACCATAGTATTAACATCGTATGCATTTCATACTCATGTGGTGATACACATACCACTACTGATCACCTAGTTATGTGCACATATAATCACATAGTCAATTCTACATATGCTAATTCTTCATGATCCTACAAATTGACAACCACATTCAAAGTTAGCCCATTTACATAACTCTACCATCTTTACTTGCTAGTAAGTTCATACGCTTCATATTTAGTACATGATCATTTACTAATCATGATCAAACACTTAATCCCACATATGGTGTGCATCACACCTTCAAAGCATGTAGTACAACCTTCTAATGCATGTTTCTTACTAAATCATTTTATCTAACTAATTTCCTACTTGTATTCCATCTAAAACACATTCCTTATGCTAATCTATTATCAATTACATCATTATCACATTCTACATATTTTATCCATTATATGCATACAATTCCTCCTATTTTTGTCACTTAGACATTTCATCAAATACTTGGTGTGCATACAACATACAAGGCACAATGTACAAGTATTTTATTGCATAATCTTCCTAGTTCATAACATAGATCTTCAAATTCAACTAGAATCATATAATTTTCAAATATACTATATCCAAATTAACTACAGTTACTCATTACATACAACATCACACATCAACATTACACAACTATTGAACATGTATGATCATCCTTATCATCATCTTCACAACTACAAGTGTGTTTGTCCCCAAAACATCAAATTACTCATAATCTTGCATAAATCATGTTCCATATGGTGATTCTAATACATATTCATACTAATTCGTGGATTAATCATAAACCCACTTCTTTCAAAATCACCAAATTAAAATCTACAACTTACCACATGTTTATATGAGCTAGAGGGTAAGAAATCTCCATTCATGCAATGTTTTTCCTTTAATTTTGGTCTTGATTTGGCTGAATTGTATACATGTTCTTGAGAGAGGGTTTTCCCTCTATCTCTTTCTCCATACACGACACACACATCACACACTTACTAAACATCCTACACTTCCTATTTAATTGAAAGTTCCACCCAGTTTTCCACTTTTAGTCCCTCAACTTTTCCATTCTTTCCTATTTGTCACAAAACTTTACTCCCCCACTATTTACTTATGATTAACTAAATTATTTATAACTAGTTAACCCACTTCATGACATAAAACAAGAAAACATATTCGTGAGTTAAACATTCGGGTTTTTGGGACGCTACAACAAAGTAATAAATATCATATTTAAATGATGCCAACATTAACATTTGACTCATTCGATCCGGTTGTCCATTTGACCCATTCTTAGTTTACCCTTTTGGTATCTCAACCCAACCATGTATTGTTTATTGCGAAAAAGGTGCTTGTTAATCATCTTATCCTTTTGATCCGTTATGGTTTGGACCATAGGGTCTTATTTCAAAATTCATTATTTGATCACTAATATATGGTTACTTACCATTTTACTTGTTTGGCGTGTTTTGGTGTACACCATAGGGTCTTACTTTAAAATTTCATTGGTTTATCTCCAAAATAAGGATACTGACCATTTTACTCGTTTAACCCGCTTTGGTTTACACCATAAGGCATTCCTTTAAAATTTCATTGGTTCATCACCAAAATATGGTTACTGACCACTTTACTCGTTTGACCTGTTTTAGTTTACACCATAAGGTCTTATTTTAAAATTTCATTGATTTATCACCAGAATATGGTCATTGACCATTTTACTCGTTTGACCTGTTTTGGTTACACCATAAGGACTTACTTTAAAATTTCATTGGTTTATCACTAAATATGGTTAATGGCCATTTTACTTGTTTGACCCGTTTTGCTTTACACCATAAGGTCTTACTTTAAAAATTCATTGGTTTATAACAAAAATACTGCCATCGAGTCAAAGTCATCGTGGAATTCGACAAGAGAGGATCGAAGAAAGAACTGCCATTTAAAGTTTCAGTGGTATGCAATGGTCTTGAGAGAGATTGTTGGAGCCTTTGAGACCATTGTATAGGCCAATGTGAAAGTGCAACTGTTGAAGATACAACTTATGAAGTTGAAGGATCAAAGCTAGCAAGTTGTGAAGACTGATCCAAAAGATCCATGCATCTTTATGTGTAGATGACTTTGAATGATTGAAAAGACGACTTTATTGATATGTGGATTAGTGTATGAAGTTCAAGTGGTATGCAATGGTCTAGGGAGAGATTGTTGGAACTTGTGAGACCATTGTATACCATAGCTTGAAAGTGCAAGGACTAAACGCGTCAAGATTGGAAGATTACATATCAGGACTCAGTTAATCAACGACCATTACTGTCGACACTTTCAGTATCGCCTAGTATTTGATGTGTGTGTACTGCTCCGGTTATCCCGGTGACATCTGAGTGTCACTAGTGCACAACCCGGTGATATCTCAGTGTCGCCGGTGCATATCCTGGTGGCATCTCTGTGTTACCGGTGCATCTACAGTCGACGTCCATATTTGACAAAGAACGGTGATCGACAATACTCAAAGAAGACCCACAAGTGTTGGGGGGAACACTGATTGAGTGTCACCCGCCGACACTAACATAGTGTCGTCGATGCCCATGATTGTTCAAGTGTTGCCATGCACTAAGTCAAAGTTCATCGAGCCGTAATCAATGCGTAAATCGAGGTGAGAAGATCGAATAAGGATCGGCATGGAAAGATTCAAGATATAAAGGAACGTGACATGCGGTTAATGAAATATATTTTTTTAGTCAAAATGTATTTAAAAGATGGTTTTCCTTTTTAGTAATAGCTTTGGCAAGTTATTATCTTTAGGGGATTAAAAGTGTAATTGGCCTAAACTTGTTTAGGCTATAAATAGAAATAGTTTTTTAGGGTTAAGGTGAACAGACATTAAGGTGAATTTGAGGGTTTTATTGTAAACAACATTTTGCAAATCATCTTGGGTTTATAGAGATCAAATAGTGTGTTCATCATAGTTCTTCATCTTGTTCTTCATAATTTACATAAATTTTTGTCCAAATATCAAATCAATTGATGTTTTAGATCTAAATTGTTGTTTGAAACATCATTAACATCGTAGATCTGGATTTTGGGACTTACAATAGCCGATTCGTAATAACCATTGTAATAAACTTTAAATTTAAATACTACTAATTAGAAACACATCTTGGCATCAATAATGTTTCCAACCCACCTGACCCACAACACCATAGTCATGACAGCAACTTGTCTCAGAAGCTGTTGCAAATAAGGTCCCGAACAACAAATGAACACTATAAATACCCACGTTGGGGGTTCTAGCACAAAATCATGAATGCCAACCACATAAAACATGAAACAACTGTATGCAAGAGGTCCAAATCTAAATTAACAAACACAGCGGCCACCTAAAATGACCATAATAAAAACGTGTTAACATACAATGTGAAGGAATCAAAGAAAGTGAAGATGTCGAGGCTCAGAAGCTTAACATGGTTGCATTAACTCATGCCACGCCAAATGAAAAGCAACATCATCTCCCTTATAAACATATAATCCACTAACTCTCAGATGAGCTTCAAGCCATTTTCATGGAGACATATTCCAAGAAACCAACAATATCTGCATTCATAACAGGTTCTCGGATGAAACCATATCTTCATCGTTATCGAAAACATATTTAGTTTACAAAAAAGCTAACCAACAATGTCGAAAAAGGTATCAAATCACCACAAAAGAACCAAAATAATGTTAATCAGCCAAAAGTCTCAGATGAAACAACTTCAATCCATTACACACTTAAATACCAGAAGGGGAAACAACCCAAAAAAATACACAATACAACCAAATAAAGCCTAAACAACTATTAATGCCATAGGTACAAGCACCCGATGCCAAGATGTGTTGCTAATAATGTAAACTAGACTAAAAGACCCGGATGATACATGTTCATCATCATCATCGAAGTAGCAACAACATAGGCCATCATAGAAGTATCAACAACATTCATCTTAAAAATAAACGACCTCAAAGGACCATAAGAAAACCAATATACGTTTTAACTTCCATCATCACTTAAATAAGCGAACCAAATAACCTGCATAAACCAAATGATCTCAGATGAAACGGAAAGTTCGTCTACCAAAAAGGAACAGACCTCTGGCATACCCAAATCAAGACCCCAATAAGAACATAAAATATATAGCCAACATAAACCACAATCAAACCCCAAAAGCTAAATTGGTAAAAAAAGCCCACCAGAAAAGAAGCCTTAAAGGCCTTATTGGTGTAAAAGCAACATGTAACCACATACCCGGTCATGAAATGAGTCAAATACAAAGTAGTAAGAACATCGAAGCCCATATCATTTGGTAAACGATATGACTACCTGAAATAGATCACACTATGGTAGCAAAACTATGCAGGTATAAAATCAACAGTGACCGCCGGCTAAACGACGGTCACCGTCATGGGGTGGGTAGTGAAAAGAAGAGAACATGTGTGAGATGCAGGTCAAATGGGTTTATAGACAACCCAAGAGACACCTAAATACCAAAAGACCCAAACAACAAAAATTACAAGGTCATAAAGTATAAATAACCATTAATGCAACATGTACAAGTAGGTCATGCCAAGTTGTGTTACTAATTAGTAGTATTTAACTTATTTTTCATTTTTTAATGATTATAGACTGAGGCAAAAGTTAGCCTAATACGGTCGAAAATTATATTATTTGCAATTTCCATCACTTTTTTCTACAACAGCTATTCTGTCTCGTCTCATATCTGTAGAAATACTTTTTTTGAACGGCTAATGCAATTTTTTACACCAATAATCCTAAGCTATTATCATTTGCCAAAATTTGAAGATGCAACCTCACCTTTAAAAGGCATGTGTAGTTAGCTATGACTTTTTAATACTAATTGGTATAGTAGTATCCATAATTGACTTCAAGTATAGATCTTGATTTGATATATCAAGATCATGAAGTTTTGGACACACCATTGTATCCTTTGTGGAAATTTGATGGAGTATGAAACAAAAGTTCACATAAAATGAGAATATATACAAAAAATCATAAAAATAGATGCACATATTTATGTTACATACGACCACCTTTTGGTCTCTTATTTATAACATTAAAGATCGACGGCTTTTGCTTCTTTGCTTTAACACCAAAAATAAACGATCTTAACGGTATTCCTGGGCGAGACGTCGGTGATGGAATCGAACATTGTTGGTAGGATTTTTGATTATCCGAAAGACCAAACTCTTCTTCTAACTTCCTCAACGTCTTCTTTATTTCAAGGTGTAGAGCCCTAACATGATCCATCGCTGCTTCAAGTTCTTCATTGACCCGGTTGTTTTCTTGCTCCATGTTCAAGATTTCACCTTGAAATTTTGCTGCTTGATGTGTACTGAACTTTATTTCATCCTCTAACATGCCTTCCTTCAATGCCATTGTTATTTCTTCTTGGATGTTTGATAAAGATGTGCATCTCATGTGTAGTTCTTCTTTTAAGGTTTCTGCTTGTTCTAGCCATAATGTGAGTTCACTTTGGATCTCTTTAAGGTGTTTGTAGAGTGGTCTGATATCGGATCTTAGATCGGTCGTGAACATGGATTGGGTGGTTTTGTCGTCGGATGGTTTGGCTTCGGTGTCTCTGGATTTAACTTTTGTTATTTCTTGTTGTAGATCTTCTACTTCTGTTTTGAACTTTTGTACCTGGTGGAATTGAGTGCTGAATCTTAGCCAAAAATCGAGGTTTTCGTCGAGTATAATGTCGATGTCGGTTCGGAACTTCTCTTCGATCTCGGAAACGGGCTCGGAGTCATCGATTGAGATGGTGATTTCTTCGTATTCTTTGTCTTCTGATGATATGTAATCTTGTTTCACTTCTTGCCAGTTTTCTGTATCTTGAAGTTGGTTAAGCTTTTGTTTTAGCATTTGGATCTCATTGTCTCTTTTCACTATACATGTTTTTAATTCTCGTACTTGTACTATGAGTTCAAAGAGGGTTCCTAGTTTTTTCTTCTCTTCATCACTCAATTTCTTCTTGGTTTCCTTGTAGTTTTTCAAGTTGGCAGTATATCGTTTCAACGGATTCTTTTGAGGTTTGTCACCGGTTTCATTTATATGTACTCGTTTATTATCTTCGGCTTCGGTTCTAGTATTCGTGTTGGTCACATTCGCCTCACCTTTTCTAACATCTTCATCATTTTTAACATCCTTTTTCATTGCATATGTATTCTCTGCCGATTCATCATGGTCACCATCATCATTGTTGTTATCATTGCTATTGTTTTTGCCATTGTTGTTATTGTTATTGTCATTGTCTTTGTCATTGTCATTCTCATTGTTAGTGTAAGTGTCTTTGTCTATGTGGTTGTGGTCACTTTCACTGTAAGTGTCTTTTTCTCTATCTTTGTCTATGTGGTTGTCATTTGTATTCTCCTCATCAACATTGTTCATGCATGGGATTTCCTTCTCTTCAATAACAACACCTTCATCCGAATTCATCATTCGTTCTTCTGAATCATCGCAAAACACATCAACAATGCCTTCTATGGTCTTCAAACATTCTTCTTCGGAGGCAGGAGAGTCCATCTCAACCTCCTCATCTGGCTGCACATCATGAAGCTTCTCAAACAGATGCTCAATACTACAATCTGCTTCCATGAAATACACTTTTAGATTGTGATTTTGCTTCTCAACTTCCTTCTCCAATTCCTCTAATCTATGCAACTTTTTATCCAAGTCCTTCAACTTTCTACGCATGCGAGCCCCATCCGCCATGGAAGCCTTATCACCTTCCAAAATTTGAATTTGTGTTTGAAATTCACTGGTCTGATTTCTCAAATTCTCTATATATGCAGTTTGAGATGAAACCTTACTCTCTAAACTAATAACTTTATTTGAAAGCTTGTCTATAGAATTCGCCAATTCAGAAACCGTTAATTGTTTCTTCGATAATTCCTCTAAGCTTTCCTTAATCTTTGTCATATCATCATTCTCATCATCTTGATTCATGATTTGTGACTCCCCTTCGCCGTCTTTTTCGGATTCGTTAACTTGGTCCGAAGGAAACTTACGCTTCAATGCCTTGATTTTCTGTTTTGCATTGGTAATCTTCTCATGTTCGGACATGGCAGCTTGGTATGAATTCTCTCGTTTTTCTATTAACTTTTCGAGTGTCTCTTTGCATGATTTTAATGCAGCTTGTGCCATTACAGTTCTAGCATCACCATCTTCAATAACTTTCCCAACTTTAAACTCATCTTGTAATCTACAAACCCTTTGTTGCATTGTGTTTATCTTGTTATCAATCTCCCAATACTTCGAAAGCCCGTTCTCATACGTGCTTTTTGTAAACTCTTTCATCGTTTGCAAAGCGAGAATCTCCTTCTGAATCTTGTCAATTTCTTCAATGGCTTGTTCTTTACTCAAACCGGATTTGGGGACAATACGGCTCGGATTATCTTCCTTCAATTCTTTGGTTAGTTGCATTTTCTTTGATGCATTGCTAATGAGACCCTTTAAATTTTTTTTAGGAAGTTGTGGGACTTTGGGAATGTTTGCTGCATTTGGAGCTTGAATTTGTGGAGGCATGTTTTTGGGTATTTTAGGAGAACTGTCCTCATCATCAAAATCATCATATGACACTTGATCTGGGAAGATTGATGCAATGGTGGTGTTGGCCTTCTGCAAGTTTCTTGACAGTTTATCGTAACGCTCGGCTAATGATCTATATGCGCGAAAAGTTTCCTCTATGAAACATATTAGATCCGGGCGGTGCCGGTAGTACATTTCTGCCCTCTTTCCAAATGAATCACCATCTTTTTGAACAATGTTTAGAGCGTAATGAACCTTATCTTCCATATCTACATGTACATCAGAAAAAATGCAAATGACAAGAGGCACTTTATAGAACATGAAAGGTGATATAAATAAATATGTCACACTTTATATGGAGATCTAAAAATTTGAAGTTTTGTGATTTAACAGATCGAATTGGATCGTTAAAGCCAAATATGATGCAAATTCTGTATTTTTTAGCCGGAAATTTCGATTAATGAAATAAAAAAGTGTTTGTAATCAATCTAATAAAAAGAGAAAAGTTATTCAACTCCGTACCACAAGATCAAAGAATTTAGTTTCTGTTAAGAATATCAACCATGGTACCATCAAAATATTTATGTAGTTATGATGGTTGGTTTTCTTAACATTTTCCCACAAAGTAATATGAAAGGAACTTCATACCTAAAAGGCTTTGCTCGAGCCATTTTGATTGCTTGGTTCGAATATGGCTAGCCCACCACCACGAAAACGCGTTGCTAGCAGCCCTTTGTAACATCTTTAATGTCTAGAAGATATTCTTCTCTTTCACCTTCCTTTCGCTACTCTTCCGAATCGTAACAAACATGTAAGCTATTTCCTTGTGGAACACGCGGTGTATTGTATCAATCGAAAGAAAATGAGATCATAAGGATGTTTTGTTGTGTTGATTCCTAAAAGATGACGTAAACGTGACGAACTATTTGTATCATGCAAAAAAATGTGATCGATGGACTAGACGGTGAGTGCCTAGCTTTCGACAAATAGAAAGGAAATTAGAGGAAGAGAAGTTCGGGTTTGAGACTTGTTTGGGTTGAAAAAATCCGGGAACATTGAAAGCGATTATTGTGAATGCGCATTTCGTACACTAAATGAAAGTGATATATGGGTATGAGGTTGAGAGATAGTATAGGTGCCTGAATAAGTGCAATACCTTTCACCTAATATTGCATTGGGTATAAATTTTATTTCTCTAGTTTACGTACTAATTTATAACCAGTTGTTTATTGATACATGTTGTATCTGTCAAGAGTAGATTGTTTTTTTTCTTGTCTTCACTACATAAATGAGTGCTTATAACAGACTGACAATATTGTCATTTGTCTGTAATTATTGACGATTTTTCTCTATAAAGGGGTAAAATTTTATATAAGATTCCTTCCAAGATTTTTCACTCCTTTGTTGTTGAATGGCCCATTCGCAACGAGAATTTCCATGGGCAATCGTTCGCTAATTTGAGAATAAGCCCAACTAGAGTTCACTCTCCATTGCAAAGTTATAAATGGGAAGTAAAAAAAAAATCGTTCAGTTTTGTTCATTAAGTGTAAAAATGGTTACTGGGTTTGGCCAATTTTGCTAGATCCATCCAAAAAAGTTTTTTTTTTTCTTCCATGTACCACTGAGGTTTACAAATCGTTGTCAAATTAATCCAAATCTCTAACACCGTTGAAATTCAACGCTAAAAACTTATAAATGTGAATAGCATAAGGAAGGACGAAGGAGTAAGTTCGAAAATGAACTTTAGACTCAAGTTTGATCTGCTTTGTTTATTATTAGATCCTTCTGTTTATGTATATGTATGTATATAGATTTGCAAATTCAGTTCATCATCGTCATAATCAAACAATAGGAATTTTATAAAGCTATGAGTATGGTATGAACAGAGGCCCAGTGTTGGTTTGGTCATCATTTGACTTTGTTGGGGACTTGGGGAATAGGGATAGAGCAAATGTTAACAGGTATCGGTTTGGTACCGGTACAAAATATCCTGAACCAACTTGATTTTGATACTGATTCGGTATTGACCAGTACTGAACCATACTGTACCGGGTATTTTCGGTACTGATAACATTTTTTGAGATTTTCGGTACCGATATTGATTGGTAACAAACTCATCCCTACTTTTCAGGCCGTATAAGTATATTGTAAAATTGGGAGTCACCTGGTTTTCATTTGGATTTCAACTTATATTATGAGTAATTTACCCAAATTGGTTTATTTCTATTCACACCCCAATAATTTACTTCTTTAGATCTGCCTCATCTCTATAATTCAGAAAATATTTTAAGGTTCTAATCAAATTTGACTCTACAATTCATTTTCAACGTACTCCTTCCTATTGCTTCTATTCACACTTATTAGTTTTCCATCTAGTTATTTACTTACACAGGTTTAAAAAAATTAGAAATATCAAATAAATAAAGAGAACGACAAGAATACCCCTCATTTAACGTTGAATTTTAACGGTGTTAGAGATTTCGATGGATTTGGCAACGATTGATAAACCTCAGTGGTCTAGGTGAGGAAAAAAAAACTTTTTCTGATGGATCTGGTAAAATTGGCCAAGCCCCATGAACGATTTCGGCAATTTACTCTTACATATAACTGCATTCGGGTTCCTTCGTCGCTCGATTAACCTCCGTACCTTTTTGTTTATATAACTGTGATTAAAATGTTGTAATTGGTGGTCTCGAAATTAAAGCCTTCCAATGGTGATCTTGGAATCCTCATCTTTCTATGTGGTGTCACTATTCGTGCTTGGTGGAATCGCTAAGTGTTCATATGATGTGAACATGGTAAAACATAGAATTGTTGTTTTAGATATGTAGGTCACCGTACATGATAGGTGACTATTGAATGAACATTTGTAATATATATTACTAGGTTAATGCCCGCGCGATGCGCGGCTTCATTCAAAACCATATTATTTACTTTGAAATATAATATTTTGTACAAACGCATACATTGGAAGAAAAAAACAGAAAACTATTAAGATAAATATCAAGAGTATAAATAAAATAAAATATAAAGTCTCATGTTACATAATTAGTGATACAGTGGATACACAATTTAAAGATAGTCGAGTCCCTTTGAAGATGCATATCCTTCGAGTTACAAATAACGTTCCCTTAGTAAATTGAGTTCCCTCTACAAAAAAAAAAAGAACCAAATTATAAGTGTTTAAGTATATAATATAAACTTTAGTGTAGATACTATATAATATAAACTTTGGTGTCGATACTAAGCTTGCCTAATTAGTATTGCCTAGGTACTGTACCTTTTAAGTCAGTCTTGTACTTTGCCTCATATTTATCGTCTTTTAAAATGCAAGGCATTTCATCTGTATATTAAGAGACCAAAAGATGTTGTAAACTATTTAAATAATATGTGCATAAAAAATGCCAAAAAGCCACATGACTCACCCACAAAATCGACCTTCTCTTAAGCTTTCTTTTAGCCCATAGAAGATATATCCCAAGCTCCAGTTGATCGCGTTATCCATATAAGTGTTTCTTGATAATTTATGATGGTAAAATACGGTTCTGACTTTTTTCGTTATTACATGTGTGCTAACTCTTCTGTCGGATGTAACCGAGCCACCAAGAACCTCCATTATCAGTCATCAACAACAACATTGACCTTAAAGAAAACAATTAAGAGAATATATAAAATAAATATAAACACTTATAAATTCTTTACTTAAACCTATCATGCTCGAGCTTGCTGGACGAAGTAAGATTGTGTGTTCATGCTGAGAGACATAGCTACCCTTTACGTCACTCAACGGTGGGTAAGGCTGCAAAACCACAATTGGCCGAAAATAGGAGATTGATATGTAAAAACAAATGAACAAATTATGAGAGATTTGCTTAATCAAACGGTTAATATATGAAAATATGAGTTCCATAAAGTATAACTGCATAAGCGAGTACTTAAAAATGGTTAACGCCGCAATCGGTCTTCACATCAAATCCCAAAAGTAAGAAAAACCAAACCTATACCTGAATAACACCAGCATCACACGGATTCTTGAGAGCCATTAAATATTTGGTCTCTCCAAGTCGATCTAAATAGCGTCTGCAGAAAGCTAGTGTAGAGAAATTCTTATCAATTGTGGCAAGAAGCTGTTTTGCTCTTGGCAACTGCAACGGAACATGCCCCACATCAAAGTTTTTCATGTAGTGGTTGCACTCCAGATCTTCTCTCATATATCCCTTACCTAAAGCAAACACAATACATTCATTTGTATGCTTTTGTTTCTCAATACTATGATATTAAAACAAATAATATATACCCGTAGATCCAAAAGTTTGAATTGCATAGAATTCTCCCTCTTTCATCTTTGTCTGTTCTCCCCCTGATGAAACACGGAATCACCGCTGGGATGATTGGACCGCTTTCTCCATGGGGGTGAAGAATCACGTCTTGTTCTTCCTCCTAAACCTAGATCTGCACAGAGAAAACAAAGGTGGAACCGTAGAGATGACCGGTAGGGGAAAGAATCCCCTGTTTCTAGTAACAAAAGTGTGGCGGCTCCATCTTGTCTAACCCTAATAATGAGGTGAACACCTCCTTATATAGGGGACATGGGCCTCCCCTAACCTCAATGGGCCAGGCCCAGTTAGGGGTTATCTCTACAAGTCCCTAGCCCAATGTAGTATATACTACAACGCGTTGGGCCTCGCGGTTGGGTTAGTCAACACAATAATAAATAATTAATATAAAAGCAATAAGTAACGGGAAAGTCTGACCGCTCGGGTCGGGTCCAATACCATACCTCTACAAGCCCCCCAGTCTAGTGTTGCTCACGAGTGTAAGCGCTGGGAGGAGCACTAGACTTATTAGGAGTGTTGGGAAGTGAGGATTATTAATTCTATGTTTACCTGTCGCCGAGGCGCGAGAGCTTTGCTGGCCATGTTTATTGCGTCTGTCTTTCGTTGTGAGTAAAGATAATGGAGCGGTGAAATGTGCACGATAGTTCATCGTGGTAATTGGCTAGGCAAAGGCTGGTTGCTGCCTTTTGTACTGGCTCATTCTCATGAGCTGCCAAGGTTGCACGTATGCGTATATGTCCCGCGCATGGACCTTGGAACTGGGTGAGTGTTTTTTGGCTGTTGAGTGTGGGAGTATAAGGAACAAGGTAATTCAACCTGGATGATGAAGGGTCCTATTTATAGCCGGAGGGTGAGAGAGGGATGAGCATCTTCGCCAGCTGGTATAGGGCGCCAGCTGTTTGACCAAGGGGAAAATCCTCTCGGTTCCCTCTGTTGTGGTCAGTGTAGTGGTACACGTGGCGCGCCTATATTTGTCCATGCTGGAGACATCGTACTGGTACTGTCGGTCTGCTCCTTGACTTGCTGCAGGTCTACATGGCTCTTGATGAATGGAGACACGTGGTGTCCTTTATGTCGGAGGGAGCATCTTTGGTGCCACCTTGACGTCTTCCAGAAGCTTCTAGAAGCTTCTGGATTCTCTTGCTGATGTAGGTGCCATGTAGAATGAAAAAGTGGTGTGGTCCTTGCTGTGTGAGCAGGGAATTGGGACCGTATCTCTTCAAGTCCCCCCAGTCCAGTGTGCCTTCTAGTTGAGTTGATCGTCTAGGAGGGATTCTGGACTTATAAGGGTAGTGGTTGTTGGGACACATGTTTGATTTTGTAAAGTTGAGCCTACTGGGCGCGCCGCGCAAGACACATTGGCAACTTGTAAAGTTGAGCCAACCGGACGCATGGCGCGTGGCGTATTGGCGACTTGTAAAGTTGCGCCAAATTCGGCGCATGGCGCATGGCGTGTTGGCAACTTGTTAAGTTGCGCCAAACTGGACGCATGGCGCATGGCGTGTTGGCAACTTGTTAAGTTGAGCCAACTGGACGCATGGCGCAAGGGGCGCATGGTGTGTTGGCGACTTGTTAAGTTGCGCCAAACTCGGCGCAAGGCGCATGGCGTGTTGGCAACTTGTAAAGTTGAGCCAACTGGACGCATGGCGCATGGCGTGTTGGCGACTTGTAACGTTGAGCCAACTGGACGCATGGCGCATGGCGTGTTGGCGACTTGTTAAGTTGAGCCAACTGGACGCATGGCGCACGGGATGGAACTGAGCCAAAACGGCGTGAGTCACTATAAAATATTCAACTTTTTGTATGGCTATGTTGGTTAGCACATGATGCGCGCGTGTTTATCCTTATGGAATACATATGCCTGGTGTTTAAATCTTTGTAAACTGTTGTCTACAATATTTGCACGTGTGAATCTACTTTGAGTCAGGTTATCGCGAATGAGAATTGGCATAAAGTTGCGTCAGGATAATGAAGTGAAAACCTTAGCCTGCGCTAATCCTCCGCTGTGCCATAACGACAATGTGGCGTGAGGCAAGGAGATGTGGTTTGTCTTGAAGAATGTAGGTGTAAACGAAACTTTATTTTAGCCAATGTGTTTTCGCGTATACCCAAAGTGGTGCGTGCATTTGTAGCTCAGTTTACGTTTTCGTCTATGGCTAAACATGCGCGCGTGCGAGACATACACACCTGTATGTAAGGGCAGCAGGGCCGCATGGGGCTTAGCATGCTTGCATGTATAGCGGCGAGCTCGCCTGGAGACTGGCGTGCTCATAACTAAAGGAGCATGTGTGTATGGCGACTTACGTGCTCATGCGTAGGGGAGCATGCGTGCAAAACGCATGTGTGCTCGCTCGTAAGTAAATGAGCATGCGCGTGTGGCGACTTACGTGCTCATGTAGGGGAGCATGCGTGCAAAACGCATGTGTAATCGCTCTTAAGTAAAGGAGCATGCGCGCGTGGCGACTTACGTGCTCATATGTAGAGGAGCCTGCGGCTAGCGACTTACGTGCTCGTATGTAAAGGAGCATGCGACTGGCGACTTTTATGCTCGTATGTAGAGGAGCATGCGGCTGGCGACTTACGTGCTCGTATGTAAAGGGAGCATGCGCGTATAGCGGCTTACGTGCTCATAAATAGAGGAGCATGCGTGCAAAACACATGTGTGCTCGGTCGTAAGTAAGGGAACATGCGCGCGTGGCGACTTACGTGCTCGTAAATAGAGGAGCATGCGTGCAAAACGCATGTGTGCTCGCTCGTAAGTAAAGGAGCATGCGCGTATGGCGACTTACGTGCTCGTATGTATAAGGAGCATGCGCGTATAGCGGCTTACGTGCTCATAAATAGAGGAGCATGCGTGCAAAACGCATGTGTGCTCGGTCGTAAGTAAGGGAGCAGCAGGCTCGCATGGAAACTGAGATGCTCGGTATGTAGAGCAGCAGGCTCGCATGGCGACTGCGATGCTCATATGTAAAAGGAGCATGCGTGCAAAACGCATGTGTGCTCACTCGTATGTAAGAAGGAGCAGGCGCGTATGGCGACTTACGAGCGAGCACACATCTAATTCACTAGAAGTGCAGTTATAAGTGATATAGATGGATACTTTGTAAGATGAGTTGAGCATCATAGGATCCAACGAATCCCTTAAAGGTATTGATCAATATTGAAGTTAACTCAAACCTCAAGGGGCAAACTTGGAAAATATGAAAGTATGTAGACTAAGCACGTGCAACAAGGTGTGAAAAATAATAATATGCAATAGCTTTGAAGCTTTAGTGTGTGTATTAAGCACTGGATCCAGTTTAAAGAGTTTGCAACTGGGCTGCTGTGATTATGTTGTGTTTGTGGGCCACTAGTACTGGGCTGGACTTCTAGAAGACATCAGATGTGAAACGGATCGGCTTTTATCTACTATATATCAGATGTGTTGATATGTTTTTAGATTAAGAAGCACATATTCCAGCAACACACATTCTAGACCCTTCGTTAGTCTCTCTCACATTCTTGCTTAGGGTATTTACCCTTTGATCAGATTCGAGCATGTGTTAAAAGATCTTGTGTATAGATCCGTTCGTGAGGGTTAACAGTTCGTTGTGTCTTGTAACCTATCACGCCACGCGCCGCCGCACGTTTGTGCTTACACAAATAAATATAAGAATCGTGTTCGGGTTTCTCAGTTTAACCTCCCAACCCGACGCGATTACCTTCAATGTCCAATGCCACCAAAGCTAAAGTTGTGGTCAAACTTAATTTCCATAATATGTTGACTCACAATACTTGACTTTGATTATGATTATTTTATGTGGTTTTGACTGGATCTAGAACTAACTGTACTACTAACTCTTTGCACAAGCAATACCACATTAAAGAAGAGAAACTATAGCTATCAGGTAGGTTTTTTTTTAAACCAAGGGATGATATCATTACTCTTGTAAGTAGGCAGGCTTTAACCAGAAAAGTCAAGTGCATATCACAATATCCTAACTTGATCAATTCACTGTCATTCCACATTCTAAAGATTGGTAATAATGGGTATTGGGAGAGCTAATGCAGCATACCGCCTTCGCATGGCATGCTTGTATATCTTGATTATCTCATTACGACACTGCACAGCAACTGATACGTTGAGTAAAGACAGTCCCATCTCCTTAACACAAACGCTTGTCTCTTTCAATCAACAGTATGAGCTAGGCTTCTTTAATCCAGGTAATTCCACTAACCGATTTCTTGGGATATGGTTCAAAAACACTGATGCAAAGAAAATTATATGGGTCGCGAACAAGGAAAACCCACTCTCGCGTTTGTGCTTATCAGACGCACGGCGTACGGCGCGTCGGAGTTTGCATCCATGCGCGGTGCGCGTTTGAGCTTATCGGACGCACGGCGCATGGCGCGTCGGAGTTTGTGCACCCATGCGCGGTGCGCGTTTGAGCTTATCGGACGCACGGCGCACGGCGCGTCGGAGTTTGTGCACATGCGCGGTGCGCGTTTGAGCTTATCGGACGCACGGCGCACGGCGCGTCGGAGTTTGTGCACATGCGCGGTGCGCGTTTGAGCTTATCGGACGCACGGCGCACGGCGCGTCGGAGTTTGTGCACCCATGCGCGGTGCGCGTTTGAGCTTATCGGACGCACGGCGCACGGCGCGTCGGAGTAGGGGCTCACCGAGCACAGTGGTTTTTTCGCTGAAACCTTGTTTTTAAGGTGAGGTATGAACACTCATATTTCAACTTCAACTTGGTGCTGATAACAAACGTAGGAGGAGCATGGATATAACAAGGGTTGCAGACTTTGCAAGAAGACAACCATTTTCTCCTCGGAAGTGAAAAGGAGGGAAGCTTTATTGGTGTTACCAAAGTGAGAAGACAAAAAAGGTGCTCTTAATTATCCGGGTGAGGACAAGAATGAGCTGGTACATGTACAGTTGTTTACAGCTGTATTTAGTTGTCTACAGCTGTTTTACTTTTTTTTTTGTTTACATCTGTAAATGCTTGTATTTTTTATTTTTTAATAATAAAAAATACCTTGAAAGTTGAAAAGGACTTTGATCATCTAATAATAATAAATTAACAACCATGTTTAGAAGTATAGGGCCACTGATGGTGACGTAAGAAAGAAATTTGCAATTTCTTTTCTTTTTGCCATGCCTTGTTTTGATAGAAGATTGCGTCAAAGAAAAGCAAATAACGTACCCGGTTTTTTTTTCTTTTTCATAAGTCATGGCTAATCTTCGTCAACGGAGGCATAAAACCCACAAAACTTGGATCTCGAAATTATGACTTGAGGAAGTCTTGTACGGCAACAGATCTGAGCTCTCTTGTACATGAGGTTGTGAACCCCCTTTGAAACAAATGTAGATCTGAAGATTTTTAAGCACTAAAATAAGTGAAAAAACCACAGATCTAGGAGTTTTTGAAAACATAACGCAGATCTGTGGGGTTTATCCATTCGAAGCTCAAGAGTGTGACTCGAACAACACAGATCTAGAGATCTGAGGATAAAACAAGATGTGATCAACAGATGGTTAACATAAACTCGGATGGCGCCAATGATGAAACACGGAATCACCGCTGGGATGATTGGACCGCTTTCTCCATGGGGGTGAAGAATCACGTCTTGTTCTTCCTCCTAAACCTAGATCTGCACAGAGAAAACAAAGGTGGAACCGTAGAGATGACCGGTAGGGGAAAGAATCCCCTGTTTCCAGTAACAAAAGTGTGGCGGCTCCATCTTGTCTAACCCTAATAATGAGGTGAACACCTCCTTATATAGGGGACATGGGCCTCCCCTAACCTCAATGGGCCAGGCCCAGTTAGGGGTTATCTCTACAAGTCCCTAGCCCAATGTAGTATATACTACAACGCGTTGGGCCTCGCGGTTGGGTTAGTCAACACAATAATAAATAATTAATATAAAAGCAATAAGTAACGGGAAAGTCTGACCGCTCGGGTCGGGTCCAATACCATACCTCTACACCCCCCTTCACGATTGGCACTGATTTCCCAACATGAATTTGATATGGCCCAATGTTGTGTCCGTTCAAGTTTCGGATGAATCGGGAGATGATGGACTTAGCACAGGTTGATGAAAACTTTGTGAAGGACCACCAGTGGTACCGTTTGAAGAAGTAGCATGTCTTAAATCTTCTCTTCTCTCGGTAGGTTCGGGCAATGGTTGGTTCGATCTGAAAGAAAATAGAACCAGAATATTTTCAAAAAAAATATAAATTAATAAGCTATATAAATACATATTAAGTGTTAAAAAGTAAAGAATAAAAGTACGTTGTTGTCTTGATAGGCTCGTTGATTGATTGGTCATAATCATCTGCAAATTCGTCCAATGACACGACATAATTAGAGAATGGTAAATTTAATTTAAACGAAATAAAGGTGAGCAATGAATATATAAAAAAATCAGTAGCAATAACACAAGACAAATAAGTTCACACTAATTAGAGGTGACAAAATGTGTTTTGAGTATTAAAATAAGGTGGGCCCCTATGGTTAACAAAAGACAATATGATTGTTTGAACTTTGAACAAATCAACCATCTGAATAACACATTAGGTGACTTTCAATCCATTTAACTTTTCGTTCTGTTTTAATTTTTAATCAATTTGTCACATTACAGATGTTAAGAATTAAGAAACCAAACAACATACCTTTGGGTGATTACAATAATGATGAAACAAATTGATCCCAAAGATTGGCATACTACCAGAAATAAACTCCATGAGAATCGCGACCTGCACGTTCTTTACGAAATGCTGAAAGAGGGACAACATTTTTTTATAGAGTCATCCATATAGCTTCTGATATCTTCTTGCTGCAAGATTTGAGCCGAATATTCAGTTGACTTGACTGTTGACTAACTAAAAAGATGACTTCCTGAGAGGGTTAGAGCCATTTTCAACATCGAATTTATAACCATAAAAGGTTTGTTTAAATACTGGTAAGTGAAAAAAAATATGTGTTATTTTAAATTTACATCTTAAGATTGGCATATTGAAAAATAAAGGCTTTGGAGAAATTAAAGGCCATGGCAGGATATACAAATACACTAATCACCATGGTAAAACTCGCCACATACCAAAAAAAAATGTGACGATGTCTCTTATTAAAATCAGATGTAAATTTAGACATATAATGCTGTTGTGGACGAAATAACTACATCTATAGTTATTGAGGTACTGATAACCTTTATTTATTTTAAGTCACTGGCTGTAACTACATAACAAAGATCGAAGTTTTGCATCTTTTACGACTGCAATCTTGCTGTTTATTATTCACATTTTGTTTAATCCCGTAAAGCTCCTTATAGATAAACAAATCAGATTCTAACATCACCAAGTGAATCGACCATCCTACTTCTTGTATGCACTATGTGTAGCAATTGAACTATATTAAACGATTCTCGGCATTCGAATTACTAATTGTGACATAAAGTCACTCATATTTTCAAGGATCACTGTGAACAAACCCTAGAATTCAAATAACTGAACCAGCAGGCAACCAATTCATACAGTATCAACATTCAACAACCCTACACTTCACTTGCAAAACACTTTCTACATCAGATTTTTTTTTTTGCAAATGTATGTGTAATGTAAAATAGAAAGACACAAAGAGCGTTAAAGAGAGAGGCTTACCACCGTTTTTGTGAACAAATTTCTTCCAAGAGTTTTTCGGAAACACTGCATGAGTGACATATGCACTAACCTTGGTTGCACCATGCTGCCAAAACTTTCTGCAACAAAAGCATTATTGTTGTTATTATTACCATTTTTTGTTTTTTGGACCCGTACATGTAAACTCACTCGAATCCACAAATACCCTGCTAACCAAAGGGATAAGGTAAAACACAGCTTGCACCAGACACCTAGTAAAACAAATAAGTAAGAATACATCATCTTGAAAAAGTACCTGACATTCAATTAAAGTACCTCCAGATTGCACCAGATCATAAACGATAACCACATGGCAACCACTGGGATTACCTTCTTTAACCCGTACAGTTCGTTTATCACCCTCGCGAACTTTTGCACAAACCACCTGTTCCATTGTCAATATATCTAATTCATAACAGATTGGTAAACTCCTCCCAGATCCCAATTCATAAAGTTTATAACATAATCATACAAATAAAAGAATAGACCTTATACCAGAACCAAAATTAAGGAAATCAAGAACCACATCCAGAATCCTCAAGAGATTTTCACCAGATCTAACCATATATCTATGTTCGCACACCCTTCAACGATGATGTGGGAAAGAAATAAAAGTTAAAACAGATTGATTACTTTAACAATAAAATCAAAGAACTTTACAACATACCTTCGATTATAAATGTTGATTCACGACAGATGATTAGAATATATGATGGATTCCGTTGAAACTATACAGAACACAAAAATCAAAATCAATAAAACTTATAATCCAGTTCGAATTCAAACCCAATTCAAAAATCGAATCAAAACTGTAAAACCTTAGAAGGCGTAGGGAAAGATTGAGAGGAAGATTCAAGTACCACAAAACCATCGCCGCCGCGACTCCTCCACCATCAACATTAGACCACCACTGCCGCCGCTAGACACAACCACTGCCGCTAGACACAACAACTCCATGCTTAGAGGAATCACATATTAGGGTTGATGACTATACGAATCGCCGGTTAGGGTTTCGCAGCCGGTTAGGATTTGATTTCCTGCAAAAAAAGCCTCAAATCAAATCTATAATCGATCATAAAATCGTCAAATTAGAGAGTACCGTATATGATTTCTCTTCAAATCAGTTGAATCTTGATCAAAATTATTCGATCTTCCTTAATCGCCGTGTTCGCAAGAGAAGAAAAGGGAGAGAATTCGATTTAGGGTTTTGAGAGAAGAGAGAAGGTGTTAAGCGTAAATGAGAAGCAAGATTCAATCCTCAACTATGAGATGTGCCACATGTATGATGACATGACTGCTTATTTGGCATCAACCATTGGGTGACATGTGTCCCCCCAATGGTTTGCTTTATTAGATATATAGATAAGGTAATGTTGGAAAGGTAAGACCTTCAAAATCGGGTATCTCACCATTGGGTCATTACTATTTAAATATTATTAAAAAAATACTTAAAACTTTAATTAGAACTCAAAGTGTACGTGACGGAAACTTTTATAAAACATATTTTATTAAAAAAACATAGTAAGAGTAGCGGAAGGCTTAAATAAAATTGTACGCGATGGAAACTTTTATAAAATATATTTTATTAAATGTCTAAGTTTTAATTTAATAAATTAAGTCTTCGACTAGAAATGCCATTTTCTTGAGCCGGGTAGCTTATGCAACATCCAAGTAGTCTCGTGTCCTTCAAACGGGTTAAGCACCCAACTCATATTTGTAAGCTATGTAATAAGCAAAGAGTTATATCATGACTTTAATTTTGTACTATTACTATAAGATACACACAATATTCTATGTACTTGATCAACCACTATTGGCAAGCAACAAATGCATTGTCACTACTGTATATGGCTTGAAATACGTATAACCGACTGTAAGTACGACCCTGAAGGTAACCACCTGTAAGATCAGCCTACACAACATTCAACAAGGGTTTGTCATTTAACATAAACTACATAGCATTCACATTAGCCCAAAAGATTTAAAACTGTTAAAAAGTAGTAGGTTCAAGAACTCAACTTATCGAAATACTCGCGTAACCTAAGAATCTAGCTATGTGTAAGTACACAAGGACCATGTCATGGTGATCACCCATTAACTTCAACATCCCTGGCACGCTCTCATGCTTCATTTGTTTCCATCCAAACCAACTGTTAGGTCCAAAAATTAGATGAGATCTACAATTTGTCGTGTGTAACTACGTATCGTACTATTGGGGTGTGACGTGATGTCGTGGTACACGCAAATTTAATCCAAATACAACTAATTAGCTAGCGGTAAGTGGGTATCGAACACAGGGAGTTTGTGGAATATGTGTTATCTAAATGTTTATCTAAGTTAACTATGATTAAACTAAATGCAATAAAAGTAAAAAAAAATTCAAGAGTTTATATGAGTGAATTGGTTTTAGACTAAATTAAACTAATTAAATTGCAAGAGAAAAGTTTTGCTTGTAAACAAATTAGAGACGAGTGACCATCTTTAGTTTCCGGTTTGCTTCAACATTTGTGCTATCATTCACTAGAAAGAACTACATAGACATAATTCATGTGCAATTACTTGTTGTGATAAAAGGGAACTAAGTACTCAGATTCCTAGAACGTGAGGTTGTTACCCGATGACCAATTGACCTTTTCCCGATCCTAGTTCTACCCATGATATCTCGATTGCCAATGGCACCAAGAACGTATGGTTTCAATATAGAATAATCATAAGCATCAACAATTTACAAGCAAATAAGAACACACCATGATAAATAAAACATAAATTCAATTTACCATTCTAGAAATATGAAATCAAGCACAATTGTCTCTACAAACCTTCAACTAAAGATGACCATAAAGAGTTTAGCCATTCATGGCTTGAACAACCCTCCTCCCAAAGAAAAAAAAAACATAAGAACCCAAATCGTTCCCCCGGTGAGTAGTGTGTAACTGAAACATATGATGAGAGACATAAAAACCCATCAACTTGACCAATTAATGCGTAAGTTACAAAAGCTCTCCAATCGGCGCCAACAAAAGAAGTCTGCCGCCAATCTCTTGATGTTGGACGATGTGATGATGATTTAATGATGAGTTTTAACCCCCAAAATAATAATCGGCCCATAACGGGAAGTCAACACAAATCCAAGATGTCGACCCACTAATGCCTTTCACATATCCACTGTATGTGATTATTTTATTCTTGACTTCTTGTGCCTCACCAATACTGCCGCCAATAGCCCCTAATGCACCCCCTCGATGTCTGTCACCCATGTGCGGCCCAATCAATAACATCCACAAGGCTCCTTACCGTCAAAGCCCATGAAATTGATGGATAATTGTTATGTTGAAAATCACAATATTAAACTCCACTCAATAAGTCACGTGAATGACTGCTCCTTTTTAGAATCATGAATAATTGATGTTGTTGACTTTTGTTTCTTTTGATGATGTCCTCCTTAAAGTCCCATGTGCGTGTGTGTATATTTTCCTATCGTAGCCTATGGGTTAGAACCGTAGGTTATGGTCTATACATTCTGTGTAATCAGACATTTCTACCCGTAAGCTATGCTTCCATTCCATAGCCTACGATATAACATGTTATGTATTTTGGCCAGCCACACTCCTCACACACCCAACTTTCATTTAATTATTAATCAGCCCCTGGACTTCAATGTTTCATGTTTTTTGTTCCTTTGAGCTATCTTTTGACCCGAACAAGTCCCGAACGATGTGAAGTGTCTTGATAATCCTCCTTGCTTGTTTCATGACTGAGCGTTCTAAATGCACCGAATTAAGTGATTTACCTGTAAAATTACCAATACTCGTAGTTATCACATCCACGATACATAACCGTGTAAAATATGGGATATGCACGTATTTAGCTCATTTAAGGGTTGTCATACGGACCACCCGTCATGGTGGAATCCAAAACCATACGTATCATAAATACAAGCTCGCCCATGGCATTATAGCCTAGTGGCATCTTGGGGGTGTGATAAGTCTTTGGGACCATTAGGTCTTGGGTTCGATTCTCACAAGGGGGGGGGGGGGGGGTTTCCCTAGATTTATTAGGTTTCCTCCTGAATTGGTGTATAGGCATTATAGCCTAATGGAGATGGATATGATCGGGTGGTTCTGCTGGTGGCACGATGATACTCCAGTGGTCCGTCAGAGATCCTAATTTGCCGTTCAAAAAAAATCATAAATACAAGCTCAACTAAATAAACAATCACTATCCAATTGATTGATAAAAATTGGTTTACACAATTTTGGATCTAAACTTAAACACACAGAGAGATTTGACATTGAGAGGGAAATGGAAAGTTGTGAGAAATGAAAAATGATTAGGCTTTTATGGTGATGGATAAACATTAAGTTCTTTCACTTTAAACATTAAGCCCAATTGTTTCCATCCTCAAACAATTGGCCTAATCATTTGTATTCAAACACTAAATTTAGATATTTAAACAAAGCCAATCGTACTTCTAGACCCCAAAACACCTAACGACCTATTGACTTATCGACCTACCGAGTATAGACATATAATTGCTTCTACACCAACTCTAGTGAAAAGTTCAATATTCAACGACTGAAGATCACCATAAACAGGAAAGATAATTGAGGTGTTTGCTAGCAAGCTTAATTAATTAAGGTGCATGATTGCTAGCTTGTTTATCACATTTGCTATCATCGAGCACATTAAAGTCATGAAAGATAAATGAGATGTGTGCTAGCAACCCAACCCAAAACAAACCCCAAAAGCTAGGTAATTTTCCTTACATGCATGCAATCCCAATAAACCCAACATGCAAAGCAATCCCATGTTCAAACTCCACGCAACATGTTATCTTCCTGCATGTTCCAAGTCAAAGTTTCTTGATATAGAGGTTGTTATACGGTATATAACACTATAACACAATTTATATAATTATTTTTTACCCACTTATTCACTTAATTACTTAACCCAATCAAAGCCCAATCTATTTTTATTAACCCAAGCCCAAACCCAATCCCAAAGAAATTTGAACTAAATAAAATAACCCAAACCTATCCACCCATTCCAATTCCAAATTCCGCCCCAAAAAAACTCTCAGCGACTTGACGCCACTGCTCACGACCGGACGACATTTTTTGCCGGAAAAACCAAAATTCCGGCAGGAACGACCCGTATTACGCCAGAATTCTGATATAGAACTAGTATGGTTTCTTTATTGATTTTTTTTGTTGTTTTATGTGATGATTAGAGTTTGATCTTTTTATGTTTTTTGATATTTTTTTGGTTGTTCTAGACTTGTAGTTAAATGATTTTGTTGTTTTATTTATAGCTTTGTTTGTTTAAATGATTAGTTACAAGTAATCAGCATTTAATACTAGGCTTGAATGTTTGAAAATTATGGACTATGATTGAACATGATTTTTTATTTTGTTGAAGCCTTTAGTGTTGTTTTATGAACTTATGGAGCGATTTATATGTGATTGGAACCACGAGTAAGAATGTAATGAACTGATTGAGTGTTTAGTATCTCTAAATAATGTTTCGGATAAATTTTCAAAAATGAAAACATGTAGGACACAATTTTAAATACATTTATATTGACGTTTGACAGTTTTTTGATGATTATATAAATTTTAGTTTAATGCTCTTTTGTTTTACACGGCCCGGCCCGATCCGAACCACTATAAACCAATTTTTTTTTATATAACTAAGGGCCTAAAATCTTTAAAAATATTTCGCACCCCCAGGAAAAATTTCCTAGGTCCGCCACTGGTTATACCTATTATGAGCCATCAATTATACATATTTTATATGGGTTGTACTTTTATACCCAAGACCGAGACCGGGACATATGTGTGTCCCAATTTTTGAGACTTAAATGTGCCTGGTTATCTAGTAGTTTAATTTTCTATCTATCTTAGTTATTAGATTAATTTAGTATTAGTTTGTTTGCACCAATTAGCATAGGTCATTATGGAGCATCTTCACACCAAAGGAGAACATACTAGGCAGCTCTGGGTACCAAATACAGTTAGTTCTAAATAAAGAAGCAAGTTATTGTTTTGAACATTTTATTTCCTATCTTCTTATTTCTTCTTTATTTTCCTTTTCATTTTGCCTATACACTTTTATTTTCGGTACTCATGCTCGTTTTCTTTTTATTTTGTAGATTTCTTTCAAGGATAACCACCGCAAAAGTTGCAACAAAAATGACAATGCGAAACCGAATACCTCCTTTTCTCCAACTTATCTATTAAAAAAATCATATATCATCACAAGTAATTCGTATCATGTGCATGAATGGAGAAGGTAAGTTCTCTAAACTTGCGGGTTGAAGAAATGGTGGTTCACATTTTTCAAAAATTCACCAAAACTAATTTTTCAACAAACAGCCAGATATACACGTCTACGCCCTCACCAGGCACGGTCGTGTATGTAAGAAATCAAAACAGTTTCTCAAAAATTAACTAACTAAAATTTTAATTATTGAAAAATTACACCAAGAACGCACGTTCCCAACTAGGCACAACCGTGCATAGACCTGTTGAGACGAGGAATTTAAGGAGTTTTGACTTAGGTTAAAATCAAACCCACCTCCTCTGCCACTCATCTGACGACCGAAACTAAACTCACCACCACTTCTCCCCCCACTCATCATTTCCAGGTACGTATCACTAATCTTTTACACTTTGTGCTTGCTCTTGAGCTTCTGATCAATCAGTTTCACCACATTTTAGGTTAAAACCAACATTTACTAAAACCCTTGAGTTCAACCTTTAAAAAATATGTTCTCAAATTAAAACTTGTATAGAAATGATTAGGGGACTAGTAAGAACAAATTTGGAGGTTAATGTAACGCTTCGCATTTTTATACTTTCCTTATTTAGAAAGTGTAACTCATATTTTCTATTTTTAGAAACTTGTTATCGTATTGTATTCGCAGTTTATCCCTAACCTTGTAATTGGAGATTTTGATCGTAATGAAATTATATTTTTATAACATACTACATACTTGTGTTACACGTTACAACTTACATGCAAACTTATACACTCAACCGATACTCAAATACTTTTATTTATATTTTATAAGTACCCGATACTTATTAAATACGTCGTTGCATTTTAGTTACATTTTTAAACGGGTTAAAAATACGTAAAATTATTACAACATAACCCAACTCATAACCTTCATGGCCTTCGTACCACTTAATAATAATATCAATAACAGTAACAGTAACAGTAACAGTAACAGTAACATTAACATTAACAGTAACAGTAACAGTAACAGTAACAGTAACAGTAACAGTAACAGTAATAGTAATAATAATAATAAGAGTTAATTGCCCAGATGGTCCCTGTGGTTTCACGTTTAGTCTCCACCTTTTGAAAATAGCAGGTATGCTCCCTATGGTTTGCCATTTTGTTACTCGGATAGTCCCCTAACATTGGGGGCTATCCGAGTAACAAAATGACAAACCATAGGGAGCATACCTGTCAGGGAACTATCCGAATAACAAAATGACAAACCATAGGGAGCATACCTGTTATTTCCAAACTAACTGACATCTACTCAATGGACTATCCGAGTAACAAAATAACAAACCATGGGGAGCGTACCTATTATTTTCAAAAGGGGGACTAAACGTGAAAAAACGTGAAACCATAGGGACCATCCGAGCAATTAACTATAATAATAATAATAATGTAATAACAATACTAATAATAATAGCAATGAAAGTTGAGGCACTTTCGTGTCTTTCTCTTCCCCCACACGAAGCACATGTATGTGCGTCGCCCCTTCCTTTCTTTTCGCGACACACACACACCAACCACTTAAACATACACACGAAGGTGTAGCCTTCGTGTGCACTAATGTCCTTCGCGTGGAACACACCTGCATACAGTACCTATTACGCGCAAACTTACAGAAGGTTCTAAAAACTTCTGTTACAACTTTATTTCAATTGCCAACAACCATCCACTTTTATTAAAAACTAAACCCTAATTTTTAACTTATAAATACCGGCCTCCTTTCACTCTAGTATCCTTTCCACACCTCCAAATCACTCTTCAAATACTCTCAATCTCTCAAGTTCTCTTAAACAAAGAGGTGAACTAACAATTGTTCAAAGTGAGTTTCTACTCACTCTTGCTCTCTTTTTCTTCTCTAAACTTTTTAGATAACTTCTAGGAAGGTTTCCACAAGTTTGTCTTGGCAAACTAAAGTGGAACCTCACCACATTGAGGTCCAAGAAGTTATAAACTTACTCTTTTGAAATTTTATTCTTATTTCTTGCTTGGTTGATTTAAAAGTTGGTGTAAACTTGTACCCAACAATCTCCCGACTTAGTTCATAGTTATGCGTTTGTGTTGTAGTTGTTCTCCACCAAGAACACAAGTTTAAATCTCATTTAAATTCTGTTCAAATGTTCTAAATGATTGAAAACCATCCAAGCTTCAACCTCTTATGTTGAAAGTCTTGTGCATGAGTTGTGTGTGAACCTTGGAAGCTTTGGCTATCCGAATTAGTTCCCCAAAATCTCACTTTTTCAAACTTTTCAACTAGTAACATCAAGTAGCTTCCAAGATTCAAAGTTACACAACTCAGCCGCACATCCAACATTTGCCATGATGGGTATGGAACACCCTGGTTGATCTTACTTGGCTACTTGATGAACTAGTTAGATGTACTTTTATTTTTATTCATGACCAACCGGGTCATCAACTAAGTTGATGACTTTGTGCCTTGGTGAAACATACAATGAGGTTAATCTTACTTCCATGCTTGACTTACATGATTTATATGATTATACATGATGGACTATATGTTATAATATATATATATATATATATATATATATATATAACCGAATTCTTGATACTAACCAGATTATGGTTAGGTGTCATGAACTTAAGTTATATTATCTTTGGTCTAGACTCATCGTTTGTGATTCTAATGGGCAAGTTAGGACCCATGAAAACACAATGGAAACTTAGTCTCCAAACAGGTATTTAGACAAGATATATTTTCGTTACATGCATACTTTTATTATTAAATTAAATTCCGAATCCGAACTTTCCACAAATCCCATGATCTCACACACCTTCGCTTTCCCAATGTAGGGTAACTTTGGTGTTCTCGACTCTCCAACGCTTCAACTCACGTACGTGGGATTTATACGCAAAACTGTATATACTCGATCCCATTTTCCGTTTATACACTTTGGGTGCAACATGTACACTTATACAAATCGCGAATCACGATTAAACTTGTTTACGCACATACTCTATCCATTAATAACATGATACTTGTATTATTCCTGTTATCGCATGCTATGTCAAACTTGTGTTCTATATGCCCATTAACTTTGCAAGCCTACCTTAACAATTATAGCGCTATAGGATTAACGCACCGCCCGTATTCTTGTGGTATTGTTAAGTAAACTGTTTTACAACCTTGTAGTTTCGGCGATAATGCACGATTGCAGTACACTTTGGTTTGACTTATAGTTAACACATGCTAGTATGTTAGTAACAATGTATGCAATTTACCATGTTAGATATGAGAGAACTTTTACTCATCATTATACTATGTAATTAAACTTGTATACTCGCCAACTTTTTGTTGATCATTATTTCAATACATGCTGCAGGATACTAGTGATGATGATCGAAGAAACATATTTAGGGTAGATCAGAAACACACCTAGATTTGAACTTATGTATTTTGTTTCATGTCGTTACGTTATTTGCCACTTGTTGTATTTTCCTTTCTGAAACAACGTACTTGTCCTTTCTAGTATTAATGAAATTTGAATTATTAAATATTGTCACAATTAGTGTTAGAAGTTTCTTGCAATCTGAAACAACGTACTTGTCCTTTCTAGTATTAATGAAATTTGAATTATTAAATATTGTCACAATTAGTGTTAGAAGTTTCTTGCAATCTCGTTTTCGTCTCACTCCGATGTTTCCGCCATCGGTTGGGGTGCAACAGATTGGTATCAGAGCCATAACTATAGGGAATTAGGAAAATTGCCATGCTTTTGACCTAGTCTATAGTTTAGGAACCATACTTGACCATTCTTGTTTATGCTTAAAACTACTTGAATTCTCCCTACTTGTTCCTATCTATTTTCTTTTGGTCTCAAATATACATGCCTTTCCTATGGCAACCACAATACACATATGAATACTTGAAGACACTCTTATTTGACAAACGAGACGATCTAACCAAAAATAGGTGTGAAAACCCATAATTTTTGGTGAAATCTCTCAATCCGCGTTTATCGATTTTTCACAAAACTGTGCCATCAAGTTAGGAGTGATATCAATACCTTGATGGAGAATTTCCATTTCTCATTCTAGTGGACCCTTACCAACGAGCCGGAATTAGGTCCATATCTCGTTCAGTAAGTACTAACCACACTTAGGGTATGATGTTATCAAGTTAGGGTGAAACCTGCATCTTGATAACTAATCCCACTCATCGATTTTCAATCTCTCCAAAGTCTCGAATTTTCGATTGACTAGGGACATGTAGTAATCGGAAGGGTGAATACCATTAACCGCTCCTCGGTGAGAGTATTCTACATATTAGGCCAAAGCATGTTTCCCTAACTCAAAAGGATTTTCGACAACTTTGGAAAAGGCTTTGTTTCGTTCCGAGACACTCCACATTTTACATTGAATCTCTTTTATGTCATATCAATTTTTAATGTGTTTTACATATGATACGCTTTTTATTTCAAAGTCGAAAGCACGAATTTCACTTTACTCGCAATCTCAAACAATAATAATCCTTCATGAACAAATTAAATTTACAATTCTTTTGTCATTACTTATGATTATACAATATGAATTCCTGTTATGCTTATGTGAACTACTTGAAACTTATGTGCTACGTGACATATTACATGCTAAATTATGCAAATGATCTTTTTCAAAAACATTATGACCAAGTCTCATCCCTCCTCATCAATCTTGTATATGTCTCTCAACCGTTTCTCCAACTCCAAGAAGGGTTCAAAGTAGAGCTCTAACAAGAAGATGCTTGCGTTCATGGTCAAGCAAATGGCTCAAGTGATACCTGACATTGTGAGCAAGGTCACCACCGGTACCCCCAACTCTTCGGTCGATTCCAAAGTCGACCAACCTAAGCCAACCTCATTTAACTACAAGCACTTCGCTGCTTACAACCCCAGGACCTTCACCGGGACTAAGGGTGTCTCCAAGATGTTCGAGTGGTTCGATAGCATCTAAGTGACATTCATCAACAGTTAGTGTCCCGAACACCTAAAAACCCGAAGCGCAATCGGCGTCTTCCAGGCAAGATCTCTCGACTGGTGGACAAACGAGCGCAACATCCGATCCAACGAAGAATCCTACGCCCTCCCTTGGGCAGAGGTTAAGCAAATGATGATGGCAAAATTCTATCCTCCGCATGAGTAACAGAAGCTCGAGGAAGAGTTATGGAATTTCAAACATGTGGGTGACGATAACCTTGGTTACACCACCCGCTTCAAACAGTTAAGCATCATTGTACCCCACCTAGTCCTCACGCCCGAGCGCGCAATAAGGAAGTACCTACAAGGCCTTCCATCCGCTATCCGCGATGTCATCCAAGCCCCAAGACCTAACACTAGTATCAACGACAATCATGTGAGAGATAAACAATACTCGATCCCATATTCAATCCATCAAGTATTATTCTTGTTATCGCATGCTATGTTAAACTTGTGTTCTATATGCTCATTAACTTTGCAAGCCTACCTTAACAATTATAGCGCTATAGGATTAACGCACCGCCAATATTCTTGTGGTATTGTTAAGTAAACTATTTTACAACCTTATCGTTTCGTCGACAATGGTATGCATGGGCGGTACACTTTGGTTTAACTAATAGTTAACACATGCTAGTATGTTAGTAACAATGTATGCAATTTACCATGCTATGTGACAACTTGCAATTTTCCACATATTCCGTACAATGTTAAACAGTAATTTGTGCATTAATGACTGTGCCTGATTTAATTGATGACATGAATGATCTCCTGAATATTGTCGTATACATACAAGTGCATTACATGTTGCAGGATTATTTATCATTATTGCATGCAACACCATATGGTTCAATTAGTGCAAGAAATATAGTTAGCACAGTTATCAGACAAAATAGAAGTACTGACGGGAGTTCAGCACTCAGGCAGACATGATGTTAAGACACAGAATGAGCCTGAAACCAAGAGTTACACTAAGATAGTGTGTAGGGAAGTAGGGATCACAAAACTGCCTTCCTAGTGTTAATTTAAGTGCCCGAAACACGTCAAAACTGCAGAATTCTACAGAAAATAACACAATTCAACAATTTTCAGCATTTTAACACTAAAATATAATGCAGAATTATAGTTTAATGGTCTAAAATACTTTCCTAAGTGTCGGGAATCAAAACTGTCATAAAAGGGAATATAAAGCACACTAAACTGCGTAATTTAGCACCTTAACGAACTGGTAACCAACCGAACAACCGGACACTACCCGGAACACCAAATTTTTACTAGAAGCATTGTTTTAACATTCCTGAGCTAGTTATGGTCACCAAACATCATAACATACCCTAAAACACTATAACACCTAAAACACTAATTAATATACTTGAAATGTAACTAACTTGTTTAACCACCATTAGAAACCAACTACACCCCCCCCCCCATAACCGGTTAGAAACATGGGGACCCACCTCATGATTTTTCTCAATTGTTTAAGTGATTTGTTAATCACTTTTGAGACATATAAAACACTAGGCAACATGATGTTGGAAATTTTTCTACATAAGTACCAAGATATCATCCTTCTTAACATTTCTACATCTCAAGCTCACCTTCACCTCCCTTCCCCTCTTCCTTGTTCTCGGCCTAAACCCACACTCACAACACCTGCATTTTTCAAACCCTTCAATGCATTCTAAGGTGAACATGAGGTGTAAGAAGCATAGTTAGGAAGCTAGGAAGCTTTGGATGTCGAAGGACCTCATCAAGGAGGAGCGATTAACCACTTAAACAATCATCATCTTCATCTTGATCTCTTCCCTAGCCGTTGTGCTAGTAGTAAGACTCTCATAACTCCATTTTACATCTCATCATGTTGGTTAAAAGATTATGTAAGTAACTAAACATGAAGATCATGAAAGAACAAGAAGATAACTTTTAACATAAAGCTCAAAATCATAAGAATCTATGTTGTTTTAGTGTATGTGTGAATCTTGATTGTTGATTTCTTGTGTTTATGATGTTAAACATCATAAGAAGCTTGCTAGATTGTGATTAAACACATGATCTAGCAAGTGAGAGGATCAATCTTGTGTAAAACAAGATGATCATCCTTTATGTTTCACATGAACTTGAAAATGAAGATAATTTTGTGTATGATGAAGTATGAAACATGTCATAAGTCTTGTAAAAGGATGATTTCAAAAATAGTTTTCTCAAGAAACCTAGATTATTTACAAGATTTACAAGATCATGACTTTTTAAGAAACTAATCACATTTTTAGTGTTAAATCAAGACTAGAAGCATATTGTTAACAAGAAGAATACAAGAAAAATCATTTTTAGAAAATCTTCAAGTAAGTTGTGAAGGACTAAATTTTACAAAAAGGTGATTTATAAACAAATGGCCACATTTTTAAGGGTAACTAAGCTTACTTAACAACACACTAAGTTACTACAAATTTTTACAAAATTTCAAGTTCATGATGTAATGTAAATTGCATGATTTTGGCTCATGGTAAGTGTTGATTGAATTATTGTTGATTGGTGATGATTTTAAAAGAAAATGATATGCTTTGAAAGCATGGAAACCTCCATTTTTAAGGGGAAACTATGGCAAAATTTTTGTAGAATTTAAACACTTAGAAAAATATTTTTAAACAAGTGTTTACAAGTAAATTCTAACCATGGTTTTTCATATAAAAATTTGCCATAATTTTTGTTACAAAAATTACAAATGTTGGAGGTTGTTTTTTATTAATAAAAGTGACTAAGTGTATATTTAGGAAAATATATATTTAGATGTCACAATTTATGTGATTACTTGTATATTATGTGTATTAGTTATATTATTTTAGGATTTGAAAATAATATAACTTACCAAAATACCAAGAATTATAATACAAAATATTGCCAAAATTCCAAGAAAACAAATATATAATTTATACTCAAAAAGTTGACAAACCGAACACGGAATACGGATTACATATATATAAATTCCGGAATTAGTTCATATATATTTTGACAAACAAGTTAAAGGCTATTTTGGGAAAACAAAGAAACGGAAATTATAATTTTTACCAGTGTTACAAAAATATATCATATTTTTGTCAAATAGAAAATACATTATTTTTGGATAGAGAAGGGATATATATATATATATATATATATATATATATATATATACATTTTCTTGAATTATTAAAAGATATATTATTTTGAAGAAAATAAATTTTCTTAAACAAATTTAGAGTATATTATTCTTGGGATGAAAAATAGAGTTATAAATATTTTCTAACTTAATCTTGAAAAATATATTATTTTTGAGGTTTACATGAAAATATAATTATTTTTGCCAAGGAAGAATTATAGATAATTTTCTATAAAAGTTTTCTTAAAATATACATTTTAAGAATATAAATTGGTGATCTTTATTGATTAAGATAATATTCCGGAGAGTTAACTACAAGGATTAAGTATCAGAATACTTAATAAATACGATAAAAATACGTATCCTCATACGTGCAAATACACACCGGAATACGCCACCAATACTTGGCAAAATACACAAATACATAAGTATGAAAATACACAAGTACACATACACCCATGCTTGGGAAAATACATATGTGGAAATACATAATATACCAAGATAAAATGTATTATTTTAACAAATATTCCAAATAGTTGATAAATATAATTTAAGTTAAAATATCATTACTTTAACTAACAATTATACACTTTGGAATTATATAATGTACATCAAAACGTAACTCAAAGGATACTAAGTCTTAACAAAGCAACTAAGATTAAAAGTCGTTACCCGACCTAACGTCTAATAAAACATGGCACGTGTGTAAGTAGTTGTACGACTCATAGAAGGACCTTTGAGTATACGAGACAGCAGGACACAAAATTGTGAGTTCAGGTCCCCTTTTTCTTTTAACTGTTTTCAATTTTATAACTTCGGGGGTGAAATGCATGTTACAAAATGTTTACAAATGTTTATAAATGGTATGGTTAGCTAAGGAATGAACTGTTAGATCATGTGAATGGGTAGGCGTACACTTAAGACCATTATTCCTCATATAAGGACCGAGGGACATGAGTGATAGATCTATTTGGGTGTTATGAGCCCCACCCTTGGGTCGAAAGTGACCGAAGGTGGTGACTATGTCTTACACCCGGAAGCCCGGTACAAAATCCGCAAGGTTTGAGCCTTCCTATGCCATTGCACACATGTTAATGTATTAGTGATGTGTGCTAAACAGACTATAAAAATTAACTCAATTAGACTCTCTAAGCTAGACACTAAAAAGCTTTAATTCTAGACTCGACCTAAAACCACACAATCGGCAAGTGTACCGATCAATGTAGTATAACCCTAGGAAGTCCGGATATCGAACCACGAGACTCTATGTATCACGTAGACTAGACTCTGACTAGACGTTGACAGACACGACTTAACTTGTTTATTTTTTAGGAGGGGGGGGGGGTACGGAAAACTAAAGAAACCTATATTAAACTACTAAGTTGACTAAAGCTAGACTAAGGACGAACGAAGACTGAGGACTTTTCTTATATGAGAACGAGACCACCTAGACAAGAATCCTGGATCGTTTTTTTTAGAGATTACCGATTAAGTTAAATGCATGAATTATGGAACCGGGATCTTAAAGTACTAAACCTATTAAGAACCAACTAAGCCCCTCGACCCTTCTCAAGGAGAAACCTGTGGAACTACCTAGGCCGTTAATCCTACCGGTTATTAGACGCCTTTCCAGTTGTCTAATTATTGTGTAAGTACCCTAATGTTGACCTACTCTTTTCCAATCATAGATCTAGGGTAGTTTGAAATAATTAATTTGACTTGATAGACTAATAAAACCGACAGGTAAACCAAGACATGACCTTTTCCAAGGACTATCTAAAGCAATTTGCCGGGTAAGACCTACCAATAGCCCCTCACTTTCCAGGTATTAGGACTAGTAGAACACTAAGACTTAGCAAATTATTACCAGTTACTTCTAGGGGTTATTGCGCAATTCTCCCTAAAGAGTTAAGGTTTTCTAACGTGATATAGACACTCACCGAAATCCTAAACCCTAATATGACTCTTTGGTGTGATATAGACCGTCACTAAGAATCATATGAAGCAAATAATAACAATAAACCAACTCAAAGCATGCATACACATCAAATCATTAAATCAAACCGCTTACTAAACACAATCAATCCATAAAAATCATGCAAATAACATAAACGGTAAAAACTTTATATTAATCCATTCATCAAGTCTAGGTGGTTTATAAATTTAGCCAAGCATGTTAAAACGTGAAAACAATTCAAAGATGTCTAAACACGAATTCATCATAACAAGTTTCGTAAGAAAAGTCAAGAATAAAGAACTAGAAAACCCGATTAGATCTTCAAGTCTTCTTCCCCGAACTTGTACCGATGATTCCTATGCTTCGAAAACTCCAAAATTGCTCCAAGGATGCTCCACAAGTCGCCCAAGATGTCCCAAAATCGATCTAGGGTTTTTTTTTTAAGTTAAAGATGTTTTTATATGACGTTCCATAACAAAAATCGCCAGCTACAGCCTTCTGGCGGCGCGCCACAGGATCAGGGAATGGGTGGCGGGGTGCCACCTTGTTTTTTTTTCTCATGAACTACCTTAAGTCTCTCGCCGGGTGCCACAGACTTGCTTAGTGGGTGGTGGGGTGCCAGAGAGTGATTTTTCAGCTCTATTTCAACTCCTCGACCTTTCCAACATGCTTCAAGACTTGACACTTCAATATTTTGGCTCGTTTCACTCGGTTTCTCGCATATTTAAACATCAAGACCTGCAAAACACGATTTTATCAATAGCATGCACATTCTAACGAAAAACAAAACTAAATGTAACAAAAACTATACAAACTTTACACGAATAAAAGATGTATTTTGCAATACATCAAACATCCCCACACTTACTCTTTTTTCGTTCTCGAAAAAGAATTATGCAACGGAATCAGAGACGAATAATCACTCGGGTCAAAAGCATTGGTATAATTAATTAAAACCAAAACTTGCGTTAGCCGCGATTGCGAATATACTTGTCCACTTTAAACCCAAGCCCAATCCTAAGCCCTTATCATGTGATTTTAATTTAAGTGCGGTTAATCCACCTAGGGCCTCACACCAGAATTTACGGTCCACCTACTCCCACCTCAAGCTTATAGGACAAAAAGAACGATCACTGGACCAATTCCTAACCGTCTTATATCAAAACCAAGAAAGTTTACAATCAAATTTTTTTCTTTTTCCATTTTTTTTCTTTTTTTTTCTCTTTTTTTTTTCTTTCGTGAGACTAGACGATGCTTTCCCTAACCAAGTGGCAATCCGGCTGTAGAGTCGCTATCCCCAACCACATATTACTTAGGTTTCGGTACTTTTTTTTCTTTATCTTTGCACGATCGATTTCACACACCCTAGCGGTAATCTTGCTGTAGAGTCGCTATCCCCAGCTCAGATTACATAGGAATGCATTACTTTCATTTAGTTTCTAGCTCACTTTTTATTCCTTTTTTTTTCATGATCACAAACTCTAACAGTTTTAACTTATAACGGTGCCCCTTATACTCTTATTGGGAGTTTTAATTTCCCATATTTCCCAGGTGAAAACCCACTAGCAGACCGACAATTAAGGTATATTAACTCAAAGGGACTTAAAACCAAACCCGGGCCTATCCACATATCCCAAACTAGACGCAAGCTCGATTTATTTTATTCTCTTATTATTATTATTCGAACCCGAGCAAAAATTCATCTTTTCTATCACTTTCCGCTTTATTTTGCAAACTTCTTTTTTATTCGAAAGACATTTTCTGATTTTTCAAATTTTTTTTGGATTTTTTCAATTTTTAATTTTTTTTTGCATTTTTCAAAAATAAGACTCGAATATTTACAAGTATCCCATCCCCACACTAAGAGATTGCATTGTCCCTAATGCAAGAACGAAAATACGACTCAACAACTACCTAAAAAAAAACTGCAAACGAAATAAATAAAAATATACAACAACAAAAAGGGAAACGACTTAGCTGAGTATGTGAGACTGTCAAAGTGCCAGTCGTTTCCACATAAGCCCTCCAATTCGATACGCGCTCAGCAAACAACTCCTACCCTCGGACACGCGAACAAAAGCAGCTACAAATACCAACCTAATCACGCAAACACCAAACACTAGCAAAAGATAATATGTAAGCTACTAAGTGTTAGTGGAAACATCCAACAAACGTCAACCATCCCAAAATCCCAACCAACCTGTTTAACGTATTTAAGTACAAACCAATAAACGAGGATTAAAAACAACATAAAGATAAAAATAAACAAAAGATATAAGCTGTCATCCTCGCTCTACTCCGCATTATCCAACACCTCATCACCCGCCTGTGTACCACTGGGTCCTGCCTCATCCACCACCTCACCATTCTGCTGCCAAGAAGATGGTGGCTGCTAATGAAGACTCTGCATAATGACTCGCATACCATCGTCCAATCGCCTCTGACCTACCACAAACTCTGCCAACACCTCCTGCCTAAGCCCACTGATCTGATCATCAACATACATACGCAAGTCACCGAAACCCGCCTGCATAGAATCATATAATGAATCCAAGGTAAGTGGATCGGGTCGTGGCTGCGCTAACGGGTACTGCCTAGCAAGAATATCCTGACGAATACGGGGAATACGAGGCCTCTGATAACGGGTAGGAACCGCACCCTGCATAGCCTCCGCAGCACCTGAACCAGGCGGAGGCTGAACCTGTGGACCCTCTCATATCGGCTCCCAAGTAATCGGATCAGTACGAGCTATAATCGCAGCAGACTGCAAATCCCGGACACTCATAAAACAAGGGTCAGGGCCCTTCTTCATCCTATCAGCCGGGTACCTCTCAAACACATCTAAACTCTCGGCCAACCAAGTAATCAACGGCCCACAGTAAATACGGGCTCCAGCACCACCCCTCCATAACCTCTTCATAGACATAGCAAACACAGTAGCCAAATTGGCAGGCCTCTGCTCTACCATACACATCAAACAGAATATACTCACTTGATTAACCTTGTTATCTCCCTCTCCTCTACCAACCAGAGTTGCTGCTAGAATTTTGTGGATATAACGAAGAACTGGATCAGTAATATCACTAGCAACTGCCCCTATAGCATATAGCACCCTCGATATGGTGCTCCAAAATCTCGCTAACTCATTCGCTAGAACACAAAACCCACGCTGCTTCTTAAACACTCCCTGCAGACTGGTAATAAACTCGGGAGCCCTAACCTCTTCTTCCGTATAGAACTGAGTTGCCACTGCAAACTCAGGGACTGTCATCTCATAAGATTTCCTACCCAAGGCAAAGAATATAGCATCTTTTTCATTAAAACTCCCTTGCTTATACTCGAAAGTCGAGTGAAATTCCATTGTGATTTCCTTGTACTGTCGCGCATCACAATCCAACACTTTCTTGAATTTCGGTCCTAACAACTGTTCAACCCGGGCCCTTGCCTCTAAACGATCCAACACATCCCAATCAATCCTCCTATACGGCAAGAGCTCTGCCGTAAACAAAGCACCTAACCTCCGAGACTCCTCCGAATTCTGCTCAAACTGTAAAAGAGGGCTATCCAAGATCCTTTGACGTGGACCATGCTGACGTCCCGGTCCCGTATACTTAACAACTCTGCTGTAATCTGACTGTTGCACCACTCGTACTGGTTCCGGTTCAACCTGCTGGACCGGCTCGAGCTCCCTACTCACTGGGCCCCCTCTTGGGCTAGTATCTCGGCTTCGTTTCCTGTTGGCCCGACTTGACGTTCCTGCACCTGACATTCTGCAAAACAATTCAAGTATGACAAGACAACAAAAAACAGAATATTAGTCACGAACTATTTTTGGTATTTTTGAATTTTTTTCATTTTTTGTATTTTTGAAAATTTTATAATAATAATTTTTTTACGGTAATATTTACAAAAACAACGGCCGTATAGCATTTCGTTTGCGGCCGTAGTTTAAAAACAAGTGACGTCAAAGCGACGTTTTGCAAAACCCTTTTTAAGCATAACCGAACCTCGCCCGAATGGAGATTGAGTACGAGCGAGTGGTTTCAATAATAAAGTGAGCAAAAGACGCAATAAGACACTAAGACGACTCACATACAATTAAAACAACACTAAAGACCCTAAACTAACCATTAGACTAGACTCGATCTAACGTAGACGCAAAATACACAATTTACAAACTATACCTCCTCCCGGCACTTTACTTGCCCTCAAGTAAAACCAAGTGCCTACCAAACCGCAATCGACTTCCAAACTTGCTTAAAATCAGCCATGTAGTAGTTTAGAACAAATTTTAGCATTGAAAAATTCCGCCTAGCTAAAGGAGGTTTTTATTCTTTGCAAAAAATTCGATTCAAAGATGCAAGTTTAGAATCCTACGCGTCAATGTACTACAAACCAATCAAAATTCAGCAAATCAAATTCCAATCCAACCCGCAAATCATCAACATCCCGAAACCAAACCACAAACCAAACCGACATCGCGTGCGAACCAATGTAAAGTTGAAACTTTAGTGTCGCCTTAGTGAAACGGGTCAAAACAGATGTTATAAATCTGAATTTATGTCCAAAAATTTCCCAAACTCATCCCCACACTTAATGTCGGTTAACCCTAGACCAAGATATGATGAACATTGTACTCTAACCCAAAACCGAACCAACCGCAAACAATACCCTGCTGAAAGAACCCAAACCGAGCCCAACCGTAGCCTTAAACATCCTCTAATCGTAGCAAGACACCACATTCACCCAAAACATAACCCTAACTAAGACTAAACTAAGTGAAACTGAAATTGCTAGACTCATAATACAAAAAATTACAAGACACATACCTTGGATTTATGAGAAACAGGAAGAAATAGAGTGATTTTTCGGTTGAACCTTGATCCCCACACTTAAAATCCTGATTTAACAGTGAAATATGGTTGAATGGTGGATGAAATCGGTTATGTAAGGGTTGTAGATGGAATGGGAGAGGTTTTTCGGCTGTGTAGAAGAAGGGTTAGGGGGTGGAATTTTTTTTTTCAACCCATCAAAAATCAACCACGATACATAATTCCGAAATTTTTTTATTTTATTTTTATTTTATTTATTTATTTTTTCAACCCATCAAAAATCAACCAAAATTTATAGTTTTCACAGAAAAACTTTTGTAAACTTTTGTTATCTTTGCCTTAGAAAGTTTATAGTTTTTTTTTTCAAACCATCCAAAAACCAACCGAAATTTTTTCTAACACTTAATACTTACTTGGAACCTCGTTTCTCTCGTAAATTCCTGCAAATCCTCGGTGATGCACTCCTGCAAATGACTCAAGACACAAACTAGGACCCGAAAAGCTAACAAAAACGACCGTTAGCTACTAAAAATTACGAAAAATAAATGAAGATACAAACGATACAAAATATACACTTGGGTTTTCACCCGAAACACTAGTTGGCGGCTTTAGGTGGGATTTCGAGAGGAGTTTCCTCCCTCTCGTCCTTGTTTATCGCTCCTCCATTGTAATGTTTCAAACGGTGGCCATTCACCTTCCAACTACGGCCGTCCGACTCATCCATAATCTCCACCGCTCCATACAGAAAGACATAGTGAACCATATACGGTCCCGACCACTTCGATTTCAATTTTCCCGCAAATAATTTCAATCTTGAGTTGTAAAGTAGCACTTTATCACCTTTGCTAAACTCCTTGACTTTTCTCAACCTTCTATCATGTAACAACTTCGTTTTCTCTTTGATTCCCAACGATCGAGCATACGCTGTATCCCTAAGCTCTTCAAGCTCATGAATTTGAAAGAATCGCTTCCTAGCGGCTTCGGTCATGTCTAAATTAACGGATTTCAAAGCCCAAAGCGCTCTATGCTCTAATTCTACGGGGAGATGACAAGCTTTTCCGTAGACGATCATAAAAGGTGTAGTTCCTAAAGGCGTCTTTTAGGCGGTTCTAAACGCCCACAATGCATCGTCTAGCTTGTCGGACCAATCTTTCCTATTTTTACCAACTGTTTTCTCTAAGATTCGTTTAATACCGCGACTCAGATTCTCCACTTGTCCACTCGTTTGTGGATGATATGCGGTAGACAAACGATGAGTGACACCGTAGCGTGCAAGCAACTTCTCCATCAATGCATTGCAAAAGTGAGTGCCACGGTCACTAATTAAGGCTTTGGGAGTACCGAATCGTGAAAAGAGCTTTTTAAGAAATTTCAAGACTACTCGGGCTTCGTTGGTGGGAAGAGCTTGAGCCTCAGCCCATTTGGACACGTAATCGATCGCCACGAGTATGTAACGGTTTCCTTTGGAGTTTGGGAAGGGTCCCATCAAATCGATGCCCCAAACGTCAAAAACCTCCACTACTTGTATAGGGTTTTGAGGCATCTCATCTTTGGCGGAAATATTGCCGGTTCGTTGACATGCATCACACATATTCACGAACTCCTCGGCATCTCTAAGAACGGTAGGCCAATAGAAACCACAAACGAATTGTCACACCCCGACCACGTATAACATACAAAACGTGGCGGAAAACGTCAGGGAGTGTTGTAACAGAATTAATTGTTTCATAACCATGGCATACAAAGTTGTATTTTATTTATCAACATAAGAGTTACATTGTTTTAAACAGGAATCAAAGAGTTTATAACATAATTAAACTAAGTCTATCTTCATTTTAAGTCTCTAAGGCACAGGTCCGCCCTAGTGTCACGAGCATCATCCTATGCAAAAGCTCCTGAAAACACATGTGAAAATAGGTACGTCAGCATAAAAATGCCTGTGAGATACATAGGTTTTGTGAAAATAGGATTCATGACTTAAGTTTAAGAAAAAGTTGTTTAGTAAAAGTCAGTCATGAACCTTGTAAATTGTTTTGTTTTGTAAGTTATTTAAAAAGCGATAAGATCGAATGATATGTATAAATAAAAGAATAATGTATGGTTAAATGTATAACCAAGTAAAATGAGTTATATAAAGTAAATTGTTTGTAAACCAAAGTCTTGTGAAAATCGTGTTACTTGTGTAAAATGTATAAGTCCAAATTGAATGATTTAAATAACGCTATGATATGTAATATAATACAAACACTTATATATAGGAAGTACCAGCGGCGTATCCACCATGCTTGTATCATATTACTCACATCTCGTTACTTAAGTCACTTAAACAAACCAACAATGTATAAAGTCTATGTTTAAACCAATTGTCAAAAGTCCTTGTATAAATCATATCAAATGTTAATAGTCCAAAAGTAGTCAAGTAATGTGTAACAAATGTTATGTATTGTAAGTAAAGTATTGTCACATAATCCAAATGTAGAAATGTACAAAACAAAGTATTTTGAATATATCAAAAAGTTATGTTTTGCAAAGTAATGCATGTTACATTGATACAAACATTTATGTGGTAAGTTAACGCATACATTCAAGCCTTGAGACAGTCGGACAACTCTTTTAGTCAAGGTTATCAAAATAAATGTTTTCGGATTCAGTCATTCCTTACATCCAAACAAACCTGAGATGTCAGGAATGGGATTTGTCAAGTCCTATGGTACCAGTACTTACTACCGAGCGACGTAGCTAATGTTAATGAACATATAATAGTCTGGTTTGTGCAAACCAAATGTTATAGCAGTTGTATACATGTCATATGAAAACAATGTACTAAGTATGCTAAGTTAACATACAAAGCAGAAAAGTCATGTAAATCAATGTGCTAGCATGCTATCTGTCAACATACATAGCAGAAATGTAAAGTAAAACAATGTACTAAGTATGCACACAATGGACATACATAGCATGAAATGTAATGTAAAACGATGTACTAACTACGCACACAATGGGCATACATAGCATGAAATGTAATGAAATCATGTACTATAATGTACTAACGAACATAGCAGGTATATGATGTGAAAACAGGAAAACATGAAAGTAACAAGTAGGCACATGTGTTTCACCCCAAAACAGTTTGAAAACAGTAAAAGATGGGTCTATGTACTCACTTGAGATTGCTCAGAAGTCCTATGATAACCACCAAGCAATGCTAGAGATTACGGAATCAAACGGCACCTAATATAGGTAACTATATTAATAAACCGGACCTACATCGGAGGATCGGATAGAATGAGGGCTTGTAAACCAAATGAGTATGGGAACTCATGTAGTATGGTTTAACAAAGCCTACATACTAAATGAAACCTAGCCTAAGTGCTTACGACCCATTACGGCCCGCTTAGGTAGCTTATGCTACTTTAACGCGTCGTTCGCGTAAAACGCGTTCAGAACGCCTAACTAGTCCTATGACAAGTAACATATGCCTTAACATGTCTAATATTGTTGTCAAATCGGTTTAGATGTCAAAAGTTATGTTACATATGTTTAAAATGAATTTTGGCATCAAAGGGGTATTTTGGTAATTTACCTGAGGCATATAAACTACCTATCATACAACTACTTAAACGAAGCGACCATAAGGTATAACCTCGAAAGGTTATTCCCTATACACTATGGTCACCTAATGTGTTTGGTCGGATCCTAATGATCGACCAAATGGGTCGGGTTCGAAGGTATAAGCGATTTATTAGTTCGCTTACCCTTACGACCCTAGACAACGTGGTAATCAGTAGGCATGGTCACAAGGGACTATAACCATCGTGATTACGCTCACGTTGCGAAGTTCAAACAAACTTCGCATTGACCATAAACTGGTCAATGCAGAAAGTCAAACAAAGTTTGACTTTCGGACTCGAAAAGCAATAAAAGAACGAAGGAACACTTACAAAGGGTCCCTGAATGCTAATCTTGATTCAAGTAGCTCAGGTATGAAACAAAGGTTTCAACTTAGAGCTTCTCAAATCAGATTCTTGTGAGGAATGAGTGAAGTTGAGGTGGGTATTTATAGATTTCGGTTCACCGTTAGGATCGTTTCTTGGAGAAGATGGAATGATCACATCCCTGCACTTGTTGGAATGTTGTGGTAGCTCATTTTGCCCCCACCACAAGAGTTTGACACTTGGCATTGGCCTTTGGGGTGTTTGGAAGCCACTAATCAGCAGCCAACACAATTTTATGCATTTGACCCCTGCTTGCGCACCGTAACACTCAGAGTGTTGAGGTGCGCAAGGACCTGCAGACCAGAAAGTTTAAAAATGGCAAAACAGGCCCCTGAAGCTCCAAACTTGCTATTTGATGCATTTTTGACACGTTTAAGCCCCGTTAACCCCATTTCAAAGCTCTAAAATGAAGTTAAAGTATAGGGAACTTAAAATATGCTAAAAAATATCTCGGATGTCGGTTCGTTTGGCCGTACGATTGCGTTGTTCGGTTAATTACGACGGAATGCGCATAAGCGCGAAAAACGATCCAAATGGCGTGACGAATGGATTTTTCTCATGCCAAACACTAAAATAAAATATTTTAGTGCTTACATAAATTTTTGGATTTCCGGATGTATTCAGACGTAAGTTATGCGCGAAAATGCAAGCTTGTGCACTTTTTGACGCTTTTAGTCCCTGAATGACCCAAAAGTTTATTTTAGCACACCGAACCCCTCAAAGCCTATTTCTAAGCTATATAAAGGATATTTAAGGTGTGTTTAACTTATGTTCATGTTCCGGAATGTTCGTTACAGTTCAAATTGGCATACTTTCGCAGTTTGTCAAGTTTAGTCCCTGTAAGCGAATTAACTTGTTTTTGCCATACCAAAGCCTTTAAAACTTATTTCTAAGTTATGTAAAGGTTATTTAATGTATGTTAAGTATATGTTGATGTTCCGGAGTATTTGTCGCATTAAACTGATTATGTTTACGCACCAGTTTGTGTATAACTCTCCAGAAAGCGATATAGAGTTTGAAATTGAATAAAAGTCAAAACATGAAAAATGTAAAACACAACCAAACAAACATTGGGATCAAATAACATTGTTTTATTGATAATTGAACTATTCATAAAGATTACAAGCACAGATGTTACAGTCTCCCCTACTTGTGGAAATTTCGTCCCGAAATTTATTTAGAGGAAACTCATGGAAAAAGATGCGGATATTTCGCCTTCATTTGATCTTCGCGTTCCCAAGTAAACTCGGGTCCATGTTTAGCTTCCCAACAAACTTTGACCAAAGGAATGCGCTTGCGTTTAAGCCACTTGACTTCACGTTCCATGATTTTCACTGGCTTCTCAACGAACTTCAGTGTTTTGTCAACACGAATTTCGTCAAGCGGTATGTGGAGGTTTTCATCAGCTAAACACCTCTTGAGATTGGACACGTGAAAGGTTGGATGAACATTTCCAAGTTCAGGAGGTAACTCAAGTCTGTAGGCTACCTTACCGATTCTTTCGACGATCTTGAATGGTCCAACATATCTAGGTACAGGTTTTCCTTTCTTTCCAAATCTGATCACACCTTTCCAAGGTGAGACCTTAAGTAATACTCGATCACCGACTTGAAATTCCAAGGGCTTGCGTTTTGGGTCCGCGTAACTCTTTTGACGGCTTCTAGCTGTCTGAAGGTTATCACGAACTTTCTTAATCTTGTCAGTTGTCTCTAAAATGAGGGCAGGTCCAGTAAGTTGAGCCTCGCCGATCTCATTCCAGCAGACTGGTGAACGACATTTTCAACCATAGAGAGCCTCGAAAGGAGCCATTTTGATGCTGGTGTGATAACTGTTGTTGTAGGAGAATTCAATTAACGGAAGATGTGAATCCCAACTACCACCAAAATCGATCACACAAGCTCTAAGCATATCCTCCAGAGTCTGGATTGTTCTTTCAGATTGACCATCCGTTTGCGGATGATAAGCTGTGCTCAGGTTAAGTTGGGTCCACATAGCAGATTGCATGGTTCTCCAAAAATGAGAAGTGAAACGAGTATCTCTGTCAGAAATGATGTTCAAAGGAACACCGTGTCGAGCTACAATTTCATCCACATAGATTTTAGCAAGTTTGTCAGCAGGAAAATCCTCACGGATTGGCAAGAAATGCGCTGACTTAGTAAGACGATCAGCAACTACCCAGATGGCAACATGACCCTTCTTTGTGCGAGGAAGTTTAGTAATGAGATCCATAGTAATGTTTTCCCATTTCCAAACTGGTATCTCTGGTTGCACCAATAAACCAGAAGGACACTGATGTTCAGCCTTAACCTTAAGACAAGTAAGGCATTTTGATACATATAAGGCAATGTCTTTCTTCATACCAGGCCACCAATACTGAATACGAAGATCCTTATACATTTTATCTGAGCCAGGATGAACAGAATAACGAGACTTATGGGCTTCATCCATAAGCAAGGTGCGAAGGTTATCTTGGCTTGGGACCCACAAACGGTCCATGAAGTAATACGATCCATTGTCTTTCAGTTCCAGATCAGGTGTTATGTGATAGGGAAATTCCTTATCCATCAAACCTTATGAAACACAAGATTGTTGAGCCTGAGAAATGCGTGCTTGGATATCGGATCGAGCTTGAATAACAGATTGAACACGAACACAATGAAGCTTAGTACGTTCCTTATGACTCAATGCATCGGCTACGACATTCGCCTTACCAGGATGGTAGCGAATTTCGCAGTCATAGTCGTGTAGAAGCTCAACCCAACGTCGTTGCCTCATGTTAGTTCTTTCTGATTGAAGATATGCTGAAGACTTTTGTGGTCCGTGAAAACCACACATTTTGTACCGTACAAATAGTGTCTCCTGATCTTAAGAGTGAAGACAACTGTACCTAACTCAAGATCATGAGTGGTGTAGTTTTTCTCATGTATCTTCAACTGCCTCGATGCATATGCTATGACTTTGTTCCTTTGCATCAGAACACAGCCAAGACCCAATTTAGATGCATCGCAATAAACGACGAAATCATCATTGCCCTCAGGCAAAGTCAGAACAGGCGCGTCGCAAAGCTTTTGTTTCAAAGTCAGAAACGCTTCCTCTTGCTTGAATCCCCAATCAAAGGGTTTGTTCTTCTGAGTCAGAGCAGTTAGAGGAACTGCAATCTTTAAGAAGTTCTCAATGAAGCGGCGGTAATAACCCGCAAGACCAAGAAAAGAACGAACTTCAGTAGGAGTAGAAGGTGTATCCCAATCCTTAATCGCACTGATCTTGGAGGGATCTACATGAATACCTTGTTCGATGACAATATGTCCTAAAAATTGAACTTCTTTAAGCCAAAATTCGCACTTGGAGAATTTGGCGAAAAGTTGCTCTTTCTTTAGGAGTTCCAGAGTAAGACGAAGATGTTGCTCGTGATCAGCTCGCGTCTTAGAGTATATCAAGATGTCATCAATAAAAACAATGACGAACTGATCCAAATAAGGCTTGCTGACCCTATTCATCAAGTCCATGAAAACAGTAGGAGCATTAGTCAAACCGAATGGCATGACTGTGAACTCATAATGCCCATAACGAGTACGGAACGCTGTCTTGGGAATATCTTCCTCATGCACCCAAAGTTGATGATATCCAGATCGCAGATCAATCTTCGAAAAATAAGAAGCACCTTGTAACTGATCAAAGAGATCATCGTTGCAAGGTAGGGGATATCGATTCTTAATGGTGAGCTTGTTAAGCTCACGATAATCGATACACATCCTAAAAGATCCATCCTTCTTCTTGACAAAAAGAACGGGAGCACCCCAAGGTGAAAAGCTAGGACGGATAAAACCTTTGTCGGAGAGCTCCTGAAGCTGCTTAGCCAAGTCTTGCATCTCAGACGGTGCAAGACGATATGGAGATCTGGCAATGGGATTTGCACCAGGTACGAGATCAATACGGAACTCGACTTGGCGTGCTGGAGGTAGACCAGGTAACTCTTCAGGGAATACTTCAGAATAATCCCGAACAACGGGAATATCTTGGATTGACTTACCCTTGCCTTTATCTTCTATAACATGTGCCAAGAAGGCCACATAGTTCTTTCGCAGATACTTCCGAGCTTTAAAACAAGACATGAGTTTGAGACCACCGGTAGGTTTCTCACCATGCACCTGTAGGATCTCCCCTGTTGAAAGTGGCACACGAACAATCTTCTCAAAACAAACTACCTCTGCGCGATGCTTGGCTAACCAATCCATACCCACAATAACGTCGAAGCTTCCAAGTTGCATAGGCGTGAGGTCAATAGGAAAAAGATGGTCGTTAAGGTTCAACTGGCAGTTGCGAAGAACAGAATCAAGAACAATGGGTTCACCACTAGCAACTTCTACTGTCAAAGGTTTACCTAGTTTCGTTCTAGACACGCGAAGCATTGGCTCAAAAGACAATGACACAAAACTCTTGTCGGCACCCGAATAAAAAAGAACAGATGCAGGCTGGTTATTAATAAAGAACGTACCGTTCACCACTTCATTGTCTGCTTGTGCCTCTTGAGCATTCATGTTGAAGAATCGACCTCGAGCCTGAGCCTGATTCTGATTTGGATTCTGATTCTGGTTGGCTAGCCTTGGGCACCGGTTTCTGTAGTGGGTCAGATCCCCACAATTGTAGCACGAACCAGGAGGAAAATGAGGTCGTGCAGCTTGACCTTGTTGCTGAGCAACTTGTTGGGCTTGGTTCTGAACTGCCTGATTCTGGTTAACAGGAATGCGACAAGTAGAAGCAAGATGACCAATTCTCCCACAGTTAGTGCAATGACGGCATTGGAGATGTGGTAGGTGATGGCCGTTACACCTGTTGCACAAAGGCGCAGTGCCAAGATATGGCTTCTTGGCTAGTGGTTGCGCAGGCTGATTTGGTGCAGCTTGAGCCTGTGCAGTAACGACATAGTTTTGGGAAGCCTTTCGCTTCCTAGAACTCTTTGAGGAACCAGAATTCTTTCCATTCTTGTTTTGACCTTTCTTGCTATCCCCCTTGTCAGACGCCTGCTTCTTACCCTTGTCACCCTTTTTATGCAGCTTTCCCTTTCGAACCTGCGACTAAGTCAATGTCGCTGCTAACTCGATCGCCTGACGGAGTGTAGCAGGGTTACTACCAGTAATGATGTCTTGCACTGAGTCAGGTAGGCCGTCGATGTACCTTTCGATAGCCTTGTCGAGTGGGGTAACCATAGTCGGGCAAAGCAGACTCAACTCCTCAAATCTATCAGTATATGCCCTGTGCTCGCCACTGTCTTGTTTCAAGTCATCAAACTCTTTCTCCAACGCTCGTTGTTCATGACGAGGACAGAACTCCCTCATCATAAGGGCCCTAAGTTCAGCCTAAGTTTGTGCTAGAGCAACTTCTGCACCATGGTCTCTCATAACCCCGTTCCACCATGTGAGAGCCCTCTTCTGAAACACACTCAAAGAAAACTCGACCTTGCGATTGTCAGAACACTGCACGTGGCGGAAAGTATTCTCAATGCTCTCGAACCATTGAAGAAGCCCAGTCGCTCCCTTAGAACCACTAAACTTGAGTGGTTTAGCCGAGTTAAAATCCTTGAATTTGCATGGAGCATTGTTGTTGTTGTTGGCTTGGTTCCATTGAGCAAAGAGGTTTGGAAATTGAGTAGCCATCTGCTGCGCAATAATTTCTGCCAGTTCGGCAGTCGCTATCTGGTTTTCGCGTCGAGGAGGCATTCTAAAAGAGGAAAACATGAAATGAAACGAGTGAGATGATATGAAGAGAATGAGATGAAACAAAATCAAAAGCAAAGATGGTGGTCATTTTTCCGCATCACAAAGCAAACAAACGACACATAGTGACTAATCAAAGTAAATGGGTCAAAAATAATGTATCGCGAAGACATGCTCGCCTATAAGTGAACACTCACCCCAAGAGTTCCCAGGTAAGAGTGACTGGTCCGATTATGTGGATTTGTACGGACACTCTAGCCTTAGACAGAAAACCCAGGGTACAGGCATTCACCCTTCCAGTTTGCACGTGTTCACATTATTTAAAACCCAAAACCTTGACGAGATTTTGAAAACTCAAATAGGTTCAAAACCTTATAACAGAGGGTTCAAAACCTTACAATAGAGGGTTCAAAACCTTGTAATAAATCATTCAAAAACAGAAGATTGTTTTTCAAAAATCATTTCGGAAAATTTGGTTTTTGTTTTGATAATCACCTAAGGATAGGTGATGTGCATGTTTTAAGATCTAAACACAAGATAACTTGTGTTAGGGTCCTAGAAAGGTTATAGTCTAGGTCAAAGAATTACTAATAACCTAATTCCCTATAACCATTGGCTCTGATACCAACTCTTCTGTCACACCCCGACCACGTATAACATACAAAACGTGGCGGAAAACGTCGGGGAGTGTTGTAACAGAATTAATTGTTTCATAACCATGGCATACAAAGTTGTATTTTATTTATCAACATAAGAGTTACATTGTTTTAAACAGGAATCAAAGAGTTTATAACATAATTAAACTAAGTCTATCTTCATTTTAAGTCTCTAAGGCACAGGTCCGCCCTAGTGTCACGATCATCATCATATGCAAAAGCTCCTGAAAACACATGTGAAAATAGGTACGTCAGCATAAAAATGCCTGTGAGATACATAGGTTTTCTGAAAATAGGATTCATGACTTAAGTTTAAGAAAAAGTTGTTTAGTAAAAGTCAGTCATGAACCTTGTAATTTGTTTTGTTTTGTAAGTTATTTAAAAAGCGATAAGATCGAATGATATGTATAAATAAAAGAATAATGTATGGTTAAATGTATAACCAAGTAAAATGAGTTATATAAAGTAAATTGTTTGTAAACCAAAGTCTTGTGAAAATCGTGTTACTTGTGTAAAATGTATAAGTCCAAATTGAATGATTTAAATAACGCTATGATATGTAATATAATACAAACACTTATATATAGGAAGTACCAGCGGCGTATCCACCATGCTTGTATCATATTACTCACATCTCGTTACTTAAGTCACTTAAACAAACCAACAATGTATAAAGTCTATGTTTAAACCAATTGTCAAAAGTCCTTGTATAAATCATATCAAATGTTAATAGTCCAAAAGTAGTCAAGTAATGTGTAACAAATGTTATGTATTGTAAGTAAAGTATTGTCACATAATCCAAATGTAGAAATGTACAAAACAAAGTATTTTGAATATATCAAAAAGTTATGTTTTGCAAAGTAATGCATGTTACATTGATACAAACATTTATGTGGTAAGTTAACGCATACATTCAAGCCTTGAGACAGTCGGACAACCCTTTTAGTCAAGGTTATCAAAATAAATGTTTTCGGATTCAGTCATTCCTTACATCCAAACAAACCTGAGATGTCAGGAATGGGATTTGTCAAGTCCTATGGTACCAGTACTTACTACCGAGCGGCGTAGCTAATGTTAATGAACATATAAAAGTCTCGTTTGTGCAAACCAAATGTTATAGCAGTTGTATACATGTCATATGAAAACAATGTACTAAGTATGCCAAGTTAACATACAAAGCAGAAAAGTCATGTAAATCAATGTGCTAGCATGCTATCAGTCAACATACATAGCAGAAATGTAAAGTAAAACAATGTACTAAGTATGCACACAATGGACATACATAGCATGAAATGTAACACTCAGAGTGTTGAGGTGCGTAAGGACCTGCAGACCAGAAAGTTTGAAATATGGCAAAACAGGCCCCTGAAGCTCCAAACTTGCTATTTGATGCATTTTTGACACGTTTAAGCCCCGTTAACCCAATTTCAAAGCTCTAAAATGAAGTTAAAGTATAGGGAACTTAAAATGTGCTCAAAAATATCTCGGATGTCGGTTCGTTTGGCCGTACGATTGCGTTGTTTGGTTAATTATGACGGAATGCGCATAAGCGCGAAAAACGATCCAAATGGCGTGACGAATGGATTTTTCTCATGCCAAACACTAAAATAAAATATTTTAGTGCTTACATAAATTTTTGGATGTCCTGATGTCTTCAGAACGTAAGTTATGCGCGAAAATGCAAACTTGTGCACTTTTTGACGCTTTTAGTCCTTAAATGACCCAAAAGTTTATTTTAGCACACCGAACCCCTCAAAGCCTATTTCTAAGCTATATAAAGGATATTTAAGGTGTGTTTAACTTATGGTCATGTTCTGGAATGTTCGTTACAGTTCAAATTGGCATACTTTCGCAGTTTGTCAAGTTTAGTCCCTGTAAGCGAATTAACTTGTTTTTGCCATACCAAAGCCTTCAAAACTTATTTCTAAGTTATGTAAAGGTTATTTAAGGTATGTTAAGTATATGTTGATGTTCCGGAGTATTTTTCGCATTAAACTGATTATGTTTACGCACCAGTTTGCGTATAACTCTCTAGAAAGCGATATAGAGTTTGAAATTGAATAAAAGTCAAAACATGAAAAATGTAAAACACAACCAAACAAACATTGGGTTAAAATAACATTGTTTTATTGATAATTGAACTGTTCATAAAGATTACAAGTACAGATGTTACACGAATACCTTTTGGGCGGTGGCGTGTGCACCATGATGTCCTCCCGTGAGGCCTTCGTGCACATGCTTAATAATGTTCCACCCCTCCTCTCTCGACACACAACGTCTAAGAACTCTATATCCTCCTATCCTAAAGAGAAAAGGATCGTCCCAAACATACTTTCTCGCCTCGCTAATGAATCGCTTCCTTTGTTGTGTAGACATCCCTTTCACTACATTGCCACTAGAGAGATAGTTTGTGAAATCGCAAAACCATGGCAATCCTTCTTTCTCGGCCTCAACAAACTCTATAGACTCATGAGGGAACGTGTCTCCAATCTCCTCCTCACGAATCTCTTCCCTCTTGGGATCCTCTAACCGCGATAAATGATCGGCCGCCACATTCTCGGCCCCTCTCTTGTCCCTAATCTCAATATCAAACTCGCTAAGCAAAAGAATCCACCGAATGAGTCGGGGTTTAGCGTCTTTCTTTTGAAAAAGAAAACGTCACGCGGAATGATCGGTGAAAACTATAGTCTTTGATAAAACGAGGTACGAGCGGAATTTATCAAATGCGAAAACTACGGCTAAAAGCTCTTTCTCCGTGGTAGTGTAGTTTTCTTGAGCATCATTGAGCGTTTTGCTCGCGTAGTAGATGGGGTGGAAGTGCTTATCCTTTCTTTGTCCTAATACCGCTCCAACGACATAGTCACTCGCATCGCACATGAGCTCAAAGGGCAAGCTCCAGTCGGGCGAGATAAGAATATGTGCACTAACCAACTGTTCCTTCAAGAAGTTGAAGGCCTTAAGACACTCCTCGTCAAAGACGAATGGAACATCTTTCTCTAGCAAACGGGTCATGGGGCGAGTAATTTTTGAGAAATCCCTAATAAAGCGTCTATAGAAACCCGCATGCCCTAGAAAACTCCTAATCGACTTAACACTCGTGGGTGGAGGTAACCTATTAATGGTATCTATTTTCGCACGATCTACCTCAATACCCTCTCTCGATATCTTATGCCCTAACACTATACCTTCCGTCACCATGAAGTGACACTTCTCACAGTTTAGCATAAGCTTCGTCTCCACACACCGCTTCAACATCCTCTCCAAATTCCTCAAACACACATCGAAGGAATCACCATAAACTGAAAAATCATCCATGAAAACCTCCATGGAAGTCTCTGTCATATCCTGAAATATGGCGACCATGCAACGCTGAAAAGTAGCTGGAGCGTTACATAACCCGAATGGCATGCGTCGGTACGCGTAGGTGCCATAGGGGCATGTGAAGGTGGTCTTATCCTGATCCTCCAGTGCTATGGGGATTTGGAAGTAACCGGAAAAGCCGTCTAGAAAACAATAGAATTGTTGACCGGCGAGACGCTCCAACATTTGATCTATGAAAGGCAATGGGAAGTGGTCTTTACGGGTTGCATCATTCAACTTTCGGTAGTCGATGCACACGCACCAACCCGTGACCGTACGTGAAGGGATAAGCTTGTTCTTTTTGTTCATGACAACGGTCATCCCCCCCTTCTTGGGGACAACCTGAGTGGGACTAACCCAAGGTGAATCAGAAATGGGATAGATCATCCCGGCATCTAGGAGTTTAAGAACCTCCTTTTTCACTACATCTTGCATGTTGGGATTAAGCCTCCTTTGGGGTTGCACCACCGGTTTATAATCATCCTCCATGAGTATCCGGTGGGTGCAATAGGAAGGGCTTATGCCTTGATGTCGGACAACCTCCATGCAATGGCCTCTTTGTTGGCCCTCAACACATCTAACAACCTCAATTTCTCACTTTCCTCTAACTCGGATGAAATAATAACGGGTAGCTCGAAACCCTCCCCTAAGAAAGCATACTCTAGATGAGATGGAAGTACCTTAAGTTCTAAGGGTGGGGGTTGGGTGGTGTCATCACTAACCGCTAACACATCGGGGATTAAAGGAATCCCCTCCTCTTCAACTTCACCTACACTTTCCAACTCTTCTTCTACCTTCTCTCCTACCACTAGGTCCGCTCCACTAATGTAATCTAAGCAATGGTCGACACACGAGATAGACGAATTCAAGAAGTAGACGGAATGGCAAGGACCACTATAGTCATCTGAACCACTCGGGTGGTTCATGGAATGGTCTATCTTAAAAGTAACTCTCTCCTCACCGACCCTAAGGGTGATCTTACCATCGTAAACATCTATGAGGGCCTTAGCGATACGTAGGAAAGGACGACCTAGTATAATGGGAACTCTCTTATCCGCTTCCATATCAAGAATTACGAAATTGGCGGGAAACACGAATTTGTCTACCTTAACTAGCAAGTTCTCAACTATACCCCTAGGGTATTTAATGGACCGATCGGCTAAGGACAATGTCACTCGGGTGGGTGCAAGCTCTCCTAGGTCTAGCTTCTCATAAAGCGAAAAGGGCATCAAGTTGATGCTAGCACCTAAGTCGGCTAAAGCTCGAGTGTTGGTATTACTACCGAATAGACAAGGAATGGTAAAAATACCTGGATCGGTAAGCTTTTCGGGAAGCTTATTTAACACAACGGCGGAACATCCCCCATTCAACGGAACATTAGACAACTCTTCTAATTTATCTTTGTTCCTAAGGAGATCTTTCAGGAATTTCGCGTATTTCGGCATCGATTGAAGTGCCTCTATAAACGGAAGATTAATCTTTAATTGCTTGAAGATGTCTAGAAATTTCCCGTATTCCCTTGAGTATTTTTGGTTCTTAAGGCGTGAGGGAAACGGAACATACGCATGGTTTACTAAGGGTGAAGGTCTAACGTCTATGGGGGTTTTTTCAACTTTCTTCTCACTTTGAGACTCCCCGGGCTGTGCGGTACTTGCTGGGCTTAGCCTCTTTTGCACTTTGCCGGGAGCCTCCATTTCGATCTCCTCATCTATCACATCTCCCTCTTCATCAACTACTCTCTCCTCGACTCTAGGGTTTCCTACGGTCTTGCCACTACGGGTGGTAATGGCTTTAGCATGGGCATTAGGGTTCGGTTGGGTGTTACCCGCAAAGTGACCGGGTAATCTCTCTTCTAGCTTCCTAGACATATCCCCTATGACCCTTTGGAGGTCTTGGAAGGAGGCTTGATGGTTCTTAAGCATTAGGTCATGTTCACTAAGGGTCTTTTGAGTGGTTTGGTCCCTAACAACTAGCTGGCTCATCATAGCCTCCATTCTTTCTATGCTACCCCCTAAATCAAAACTTGGACCTTGACCTGTTTGACCTTGGTTATTTGACCCCCCATCCTTGACCTGCCCATTGAACCCTTTGTTGAACTGCCCACCTGAACCCCCACCAAAAAGTGAACTTTGGCCCCTATTTGGGTTTTGAGACATTTGAAGCCAGGGGGCCCATTTGAGCGAAAAGTGTTATTATTAAAGTTATTATTATTATTACGCCAACCCGACCCAAAATTATTATTACCACCAAAACCGCTAGGCTGACCTCTACCAAACCCTCCTCCTATAAAATCGACCTGCTCCTCACCAACAAGTAATGGACACGCACTCGTGTCGTGACCCCCTCGACAAAACTCACATTTGTCTACCTTAGCCTTAATTTCTTTAAGTTCCCTGGTCACGTTTTCCAAAACAGCGGCTAAACTAGGATCCATGGTGACATGGTTCACCCCTCGGGTGGGTGCACTAGTAGTGGTATTGGAACTACCATTTTGATACCTCTGATCGGATCGTGATTGGGATTGAGACTGAGCAAATGCCTCAAAACGTTCTAAACACTCAGCAACTGTAAGAATACCCATCATATGCCCCCCGCATTAGTATCAAACCTATCAAGAGTCTCTTGGGTGAGACCGCTATAAAATTTCTCACATAAAGCCCAATCGGAAAGACCATGTTGGGAGCAACGAGCACAAAGGTTTTGGAAACACTCCCAAGCAAGGTAGTAAGGCTCGTCGGGCTCCATGCGAAAGGAGTGGATTTGGTCTCTAAGACGGGAGGCTTTAGCGGGCGGGAAATACTTATTCAAAAAGGCTTGATGAAGCCCCGCCCATGTGGTAAAGGTACCAGTTGGTTGAGAGTCCAGCCAAGTAGCCGCACGGCCGGCTAATGAGAATGGGAAAAGCTGTAGGTAAGTAGCATCATTAGGGGCACCATGAAGGCTAAAGGTAGCTAGGATACGGGAGAAACGGTTAATGTGGGCCGGGGCGTCCTCATCCTCTCGGCCATGGAATTGGATACTATTGGTTATAGCCAGCATGGCATAAGATGGAATATGCCATGAGTTCTCACTAACTATGGATGGAACGGTAATGGGTGAAGCTAGACCGGTGAAATTCTGAGTGGCTTGCTGGTGAACGGTTTGCATAGGGTTGGCTATTTGTTCTACGTTTGCTGGATTGCTACAGGTACTAGAAGTGGGACTATTGGGTGGGGAATCCTTAGGTGAAGTTTTAGGTGAATGGTTTGGCGAAGGTGGTGGTGTAGGAGGTGGGGTGGGTAACGGGGTGGAATCGAAATTGGGGAAACGAGATGAAGATGTAGAATTAACCTGTGGGCCTTGGCCCAATTGAGATGATGACTGCTTGACTGGTGGTGGTGGTCCGTGCGAGCGCATATGTGGCATCCACTACAAGCAAAAACCTGAACACAAGAAAAGCAAACAATAGTTACTACGACTCAAGATGAAAATTAAAAGACACAAAACAAAGTAAACACGTAGCACGTATTTGTCAAGTAAATCTATCAAAGCTAATGAACGCAATTACCAAGAGTCCCCGGCAACGGCGCCAAAAACTTGATGTGTGCTAAACAGACTATAAAAATTAACTCAATTAGACTCTCTAAGCTAGACACTAAAAAGCTTTAATTCTAGACTCGACCTAAAACCACATAATCGGCAAGTGTACCGATCAATGTAGTATAACCCTAGGAAGTCCGGATATCGAACCACGAGACTCTATGTATCACGTAGACTAGACTCTGACTAGAAGTTAACAGACACGACTTAACTTGTTTATTTGTTTAGGGGGGCGGGGGTACGGAAAACTAAAGAAATCTATATTAAACTACTAAGTTGACTAAAGCTAGACTAAGGACAAACGAAGACTGAGGACTTTTCTTATATGAGAACGAGACCACCTAGACAAGAATCCTAGATCGTTTTTTTAGAGATTACCGATTAAGTTAAATGCATGAATTATGGAACCGGGATCTTAAAGTACTAAACCTATTAAGAACCAACTAAGCCCCTCGACCCTTCTCAAGGAGAAACCTGTGGAACTACCTAGGCCGTTAATCCTACCGGTTATTAGACGCCTTTCCAGTTGTCTAATTATTGTGTAAGTACCCTAATGTTGACCTACTCTATTCCAATCATAGATCTAGGGTAGTTTGAAATAATTAATTTGACTTGATAGACTAATAAAACCGACAGGTAAACTAAGACATGACCTTTTCCAAGGACTATCTAAAGCAATTTGCCGGGTAAGACCTACCAATAGCCCCTCACTTTCCAGGTATTAGGACTAGTAGAACACCAAGACTTAGCAAATTATTACCAGTTACTTCTAGGGGTTATTGCGCAATTCTCCCTAAAGAGTTAAGGTTTTCTAACGTGATATAGACACTCACCGAAATCCTAAACCCTAATATGACTCTATGTTGTGATATAGACCGTCACTAAGAATCATATGAAGCAAATAATAACAATAAACCAACTCAAAGCATGCATACACATCAAATCATTAAATCAAACCGCTTACTAAACACAATCAATCCATAAAAATCATGCAAATAACATAAACGGTAAAAACTTTATATTAATCCATTCATCAAGTCTAGGTGGTTTATAAATTTAGCCAAGCATGTTAAAACGTGAAAACAATTCAAATATGTCTAAACACGAATTCATCATAACAAGTTTCGTAAGAAAAGTCAAGAATAAAGAACTAGAAAACCCGATTAGATCTTCAAGTCTTCTTCCCCGAACTTGTACCGATGATTCCTATGTTTCGAAAACTCCAAAATTGCTCCAAGGATGCTCCACAAGTCGCCCAAGATGTCCCAAAATCGATCTAGGGTTTTTTTTCAAGTTAAAGATGTTTTTATATGACTTTCCATAACAAAAATCACCAGCTACAGCCTTCTGGCGGCGCGCCACAGGATCAGGGAATGGGTGGCGGGGTGCCACCTTGTTTTTTTTTCTCATGAACTACCTTCAGTCTCTCGCCGGGTGCCACAGACTTGCTTAGTGGGTGGTGGGGTGCCAGAGAGTGATTTTTCAGCTCTATTTCAACTCCTCGACCTTTCCAACATGCTTCAAGACTTGACACTTCAATATTTTGGCTCGTTTCACTCGGTTTCTCGCATATTTAAACATCAAGACCTGCAAAACACGATTTTATCAATAGCATGCACATTCTAACGAAAAACAAAACTAAATGTAACAAAAACTATACAAACTTTACATGAATAAAAGATGTATTTTGCAATACATCAATTAGCTACACATTAATTGATCTGTTCATATAGACACTTTCATACCGATTTACAAAAGGCATACTTACAGATGTTTACAAGATTATTCGAACCTATACAGAAACACATGAACTCGCTTAACTTTTGTTATTGTTTTCAAAATTACATGTATTTCAGGAAACAAGATGGATCTTGGACGCAGGTGTTGTTTTCAAGACGTAAAGTCCAAGTTTAGATGTCATCCACTTTTGTATTGTAACTTAACTTGAGGATTTTGGTTGAAACTTAAAAGACTTGTGTTTGTAACTTTTCAAACTTATGAATGGATGAACATCATGTTTTGATCATATAGTTGTTTATTATAATTGAATGCAATGGTATTGAACAAGTCACACATCATTACGCTTCCGCAAAAGTCAGGGTATGACAGTATGGTATCAGAGCTTCGATTGTAGTGAACTAGGATTCCTTCTCGAGTCTAGACTACAATCATTAGGATTCTCTCACGAAAACATTTTTACAAAGAGGTTTTTCATTGCATTTACGAAAAGCGCCAAGATCCATGAGTCAAACATTTTTCAAAGGAAAGACAAGGGAAAGACAAAGCAAAGGCAAAGCAAGGGCACTAGTAGGGAGGAGAATACCCGACTAATGTGCCGATTAAGGTATAGTCAGTCCGTGTGGGATAGACTTGCCAAAAACAAAATGACCCCCCCCCCCCGAAAGGACAGAAGAGAGTTATATGTGACGTGTTGCATTTATTTGCTTGTGTATACTAAGTAACATTATTATCTGTTAATATATGTGCATCTATATATATGTATGGGATTATTCTTGATGGAAACGGGATACCTTCGACTTCGGATTCTATTACTGTTCTTGACTCTCACAATGCTACTATTGACCTCGCTCTTATTGCGAAGCTTGTGGCTGACGTAGCTACCAAAAGAGACCCTGAGCTCGCTTTATGTGGGAGATGGCTATTCTTCCCTTTCGAATGCAAAGGCGTCTAACTACGGCAGTGACGGCGAGGCGGAGAAGGTAACCTTGGACATCAACCTTATCAGTGGGACGAGGCCCCAAAGGGATTTACGAAAACTGAATGACGGCACTCAATTCCTTACAAAGAGAATGATGTACTCATATTAGAGGTGCCCCTTCAGCTACTATTACTAGGAACCCTCCTTATTTCTATTTTGTCTAGGCATTGTGCTATTTTCGCGCGTAACGACAACGGATATTAGCGCGTAGACCACCTTAATGGTCCTTTCCATGTTGAAGGTATAAGGACAGTAGTGTCCCCTCTCTGACTGATCGGCTGCTTTGAACGAGAGAAAATTAAGGTGACCGTGCAAGACGATTTATTATTACGGTGGCCCACGTAATAACAACTTGTAGTGCATGGAAATCCTAGTTGACTCTACGGGTCAAGCAAATGATCACTATTTAATTGGAATTCCTGTAATGTTCCAAATCTCCACCCAGTAAAACATTAACCGAGATGACTACTATGATACTCCACAAAGTAGGAAGTCTATCTTTGTCTACTTCACACTGAATACCTATACCGGTAGTACGAATCGTTTGAGACTCGGTATCTAAGCGAGAGAAGATGGCTAACGCTCAGGAAAGATTTACCTCAACACTGCAGGATTCTTATGTATGGACTTATACGGTACTTACAACACCCCCAAACTTGTCCATTGTAGATGCTATGATGAGACCCCAACCTTTTACATCCGCTTTACCCCAAGGAGGTAGCATGGCGTGAGCTGTGGTGTAACTTACTTACCGCACTCTATTCAGCATTCAGGAAGACTAGGCCAACCATATTGAGACTCATGGAGCCCGAGCCAAATCAATGTATGCATCGCACAGCCCAGCGTGGCAAAGGGATCCTCCCTGTAATGGACAATCAAGAACCATGAAGTGTAGAACACATATTACAAGGGCAGAAGTAACCACTCGATATTCTCAACAGATTGTTGTTCCATTTAGACACATGGGAGACACATGCAAGAAGATTCTTCTCGATCTTCACCCCTATCAGTACCTCCACACTCTCTATCCCTTAATGCACCCCATTATTTGGGTAGTGCATTCACACCCTGGAAACCACTTTACGGTTGCTACAAGGTAAAATTCGGTCCCAAGGAAGAAGTCATGTACCCTCACGACCTTACTTCTGTGTTTCCACTATCACCCCCCTACACGTGGTAGTGATGCACAACCCCATCCTTTGGGAAGTATGCCTCTTTTCTTAAAAGTAAAGACTATGGAAGAGTAGGAAACTTGAGAAATAAACAAGGAACAAGGTGAAGGGAAGGCCTCACCGTATTTTGTATAACACCGGATGACCTGCATCAATCAGTGTAAGGTGGCTCCAATGAGGTTTTCTATGCAAGACATATTGCAACAAGTTGATATAGTGTATGGAAAAGTTGATGTACCTTTAGCAAGATTCTGACGTGCTTCGTTACAAGGATAAGATGATTATGGTGGGAAGATTAGCATAGACCTCATTAGGAATTACCTTACCCTTATTCTTATAATGCACGACGAATGCGCCTTGCTTTCACTTATCGACGATAATATTTATTCTGAAATAAATGTCTAATTTCATCAATATGTTTTAAGCATGTGAAGCTAATGGAACCACAACAAAGGGACATGGGCAAGACCCAACCGGAACCTCTACCCACAACAAGAGCTAAGCTTGAATCCCTAGCAAACCAGCAAGTCGCTAAAGCAATCGACCAGTACGAATCAAGCAACATTGCAAACAGTGGCGGACTAAGAGGAACCATAATGGGAATCGTTCAGGCCATAACTCTTGCCTTAGGTCCTACCGACGGCGGAGTAACGGTGGAGAAATCTAATGAAAAGCCAGTGGGGAAGAAGACGCATGTGGAGTCTTCTTCAGGTGGAACTAAGAGAAGGTTTTCAAGCCTGAAGAAAGGAACCCAAGCAAGTCACGACAACTCAAACGTAAACAAAAGAAGGAAAGCAAAACCGTCTCGCGGCACGAAAGCTTTTAGGGCCACCAATGAGGCCAGAGGAAAGGTTTATTTGGGGAGTAAGCCGAGATGTGACGAATGCAGGTTACACCATGAAGGTCGATGCTTGAAACCTAAGTGTGGTAGATGTGGAAAGAAGGGACACAGTAAGGATACCTGTTGGGCAAGGTACCCCAACCAAGGAGGAAATGGTGACTACAACCAAGGAGATAACGACAACAACCAAGGCGGAAACGGTAATGATAGAGCTCCTGGTTGTTTCAGAAGTGGTGACACGGGGCACTTTAGGAAAGACTGCCCTCAGAAAGACCAAACACGAGGAAGAGTTTCACGAACGGAGCTTGTGAAGCGCACCAGGACCTGAATATTGTGACTGGTACGTTCCCTATTAACCAACACTATGCATCCATTTTGATTGATACTGGCGTTGACTTTTGCCTTGTATCTGTAGAATTTAGAACCTACTTGGTCTAGAGGCAAGTAAGCTAGACACCCCCCTATTCAATAGAAATAGTGAATTGGAAATTAGTTGAAGAAGATGACGTTATTAAAGGTTGTACACAAGAGCTTGGGGAACGAAAGTTTTCTATTGACCTACTACCAGTTGGTTTAGGAAGTTTTGATGTTGCGGTTGGTATGGATTGGGTATCCAAGAATGGAACTGAAGTTGTTTGTCATGAGAAATTATTTGCATCCCTCTTGCGAATGATGAAACACATTTAGTGCACGACCCTCATACAGTTTATGCGAGGATGCTGGGCCTATAAGGCGGAAGACTGTGACATTTCACAATGGTTATGAGAGCGCAGCAGTGTCTCCACAGAGGCTACATAGCTTTCCTTGCTCATAATGAAGACAAGGAGACCAAGGAGCCAAGATTAGAGGGTGTTCCCGTTACGAAGGAATATCCAGAAGTCTTTCCCGAAGACTGGCCTGGACTCCCTCCACAACAATGAGTAGAGTTTCGAATAGACTTAGTGCCAGGAGCGGCACCAGTGGCAAAGGTACCTTACCGGTTAGTCCCGTCCGAAATACAGAAGCTTTCAACGCGACTGCAAGAGCTGCCAGACAAAGGGATTTATTAGGCCGAACCTCTCACCTCGAGGAGCTCTAGTGTTATTTGTTAGGAAGAAAGACGACAACTTTCGTATATGCATGCAGCCTGATCTGAAAGGAACACAGACGAGTTAATGAGGAAAAAGTATGGTGTAACACCCCAAAAACCTGAATGTTTATATTCGTCAAATGTTCTTATATGGTATATCATGAAATAAATAACCAGGCTATTTAACCTAGTTAAGAGTATGATAAAAACCATTAAAGGATGAAAGATGTGCCAATTATATTTTTGAGGCAAACTTGAGGGAATAAAATGGGGCAATATGAAACTTGAATTAATATATGAAAAATACACCCACAAACACACATAATCGTATGTTCTAGAAAGAGCAGGAGCTCTTATGGAGCCAAAACCCTAATCATGGAAAATCACCAAATTGAAAGGCCAAATGAAGCTTAAATCCACAACCAAGTATGGATTAATGATCACCTACTCAAGGGGATCATAAGGTATGTCTTAAAAGTTAGATTGGTGATTATGCACGAAGTGGTTTATGTTGCAAATCGCGAATTCGTATGAAATTGAGTATGAGTATGTGTTAGAATCATCATATAGAACATGGATTTTATATGGTTTGTGTTAATTTGATGTTTAGAGGTGAAACCCATTAGTTATGGTAAGAATAGTGACTTGAATCATCATCCATGTCTAATTCTTGTTGAATGTTGATGTATCATGATGTGTATGATGAATTCTTGTTAGATAAATTGAAAGAAATATGATGATAATGTGTTTGATGTTATTTAGGAATAATGCATGTTGATTAGTAGGATGATTTGATGAATTATGTATGATTTTAGAAGATTATGCATGAATTAGTTGTACGTTATGCTTAAAAGGTGGTACGCACACCAAGCGTATGATAAAATGTATATGGTGTCATCCGTATAGTCGATTATAATGTTACGAGTATATGATGATAAGTCGATAGTTAAACATGGTTAATAGTGACTCTTGAAGGTCAACTAAGTATAATAAACATGATTTGACTCGTTGTCGTAAAGGTAGGATTATAGGAAATCGTATGGTACATGTTATAGCAATACGTGTTAAATGTGATGACATGATGAATTACATGAGTGTAAACGGATATGGATATGATTATATGAGTTATGTTTGTTAGAAATGACTAATGAAAGTTAAGTGTGAAATATGCGATTGATATGATTGTTAACATGTACAAATGAGTATGCTAATAAGAGCGTGATTTCGATGAAATGAAAGTTTAGCGTGTTAGGGTCATACAATAGGGGCGTCGGCGACGGCCTCTAGTTTTGCCATTTTTCTGCTGTGTTGATTTCGTCATTCGCACGCACTAAAACTTGCATAACTTTTAAACCGTTTACCTGTTTAACCTCCCGTTTCTTCCTACATGATTGTAAATTAACATTCTATCATGTGAACATGAAATCCAACATCCGGGTTAAGGGAATTCTTAACTTATACGTTTTCAGCTTATTATGCTTTTACGAATTATTCGACCCGTTCATCATTTATCAAAGTAATCTGATTATTCGACCTCAACTTCCTATGAACTTAATAATTTCAATGACGACTATCATAAGAGATTAAATTCTCGGATGCCATGCATCCTCTTAACCCATTTTCGCTCAAAGGCTTATTTTGACCCGTTATGGGTATTTGCGCATTAAATGGTCTATGACATGCAAAACCATACTCTTCGCTTTCACTCATGACCAAAACATTACTCTAATCGATTAGCTTGTTTCCAATAGACATTTAAGGTTGTTTGCCCGATATACCTATCAAGGGCGTTTTTGTCAACATTGCTCCATCCTTTACAACCAAGGACTTCATTTCATATTTAACCAATCCTACCACTTAACTACAATTCTAACGCACATACCTTACTCGGATCAAAGCTAAGATCCGTTTAATACTTCGTCGATTTCATACGACTCATTCCTATTTGACCTCAATTATCATACTTAATTAAGTCGTACATAACTTTACATAAACAACTAAGAAGTGATTACGGAAATCACTTACATTATGCGTCCGTGCTCGTATCTGATCCCTTGCCTCCTCTAGGCCCGTTAACACCTCGTGCTTGAGCCCGTCTCGACGTGATTCCTAAACTTTCATTTCATCGAAATCACGCTCTTATTAGCATACTCATTTGTACATGTTAACAATCATATCAATCGCATATTTCACACTTAACTTTCATTATTCATTTCTAACAAACATAACTCGTATAATCATATCCATATCCATTTACACTCATGTAATTCATCATGTCATCACATTTAACACGTATTGCTATAACATGTACCATACGACTTCCTATAATCCTACCTTTACGACAACGAGTCAAATCATGTTTCTTATACTTAGTTGACTTTCAAGAGTCACTATTAACCATGTTTAACTATCGACTTATCATCATATACTCGTAACATTATAATCGACTATACGGATGACACCATATACATTTTATCATACGTTTGGTGTGCGTACCACCTTTTAAGCATAACGTACAACTAATCCATGCGTAATCTTCTAAACTCATACATAATTCATCAAATCATCCTACTAATCAACATGCATTATTCCTAAATAACATCAAACACATTATCATCATATTTCTTTCAATTTATCTAACAAGAATTCATCATACACATCATGATACATCAACATTCAACAAGAATTAGACATGGATGATGATTCAAGTCACTATTCTTACCATAACTAATGGGTTTCACCTCTAAACATCAAATTAACACAAACCATACATAATCCATGTTCTATATGATGATTCTAACACATACTCATACTCAATTTCATACGAATTTGCGATTTGCAACATAACCCACTTCGTGCATAATCACCAATCTAACTTTTAAGAAATACCTTATAATCCCCTTGAGTAGGTGATCATTAATCCATGCTTAGTTGTGGATTTAAGCTTCATTTGGCTTTTCAATTTGGTGATTTTCCATGATTAGGGTTTTGGCTCCATAAGAGCTCCTGCTCTTTCTAGAACATACGATTATGTGTGTTTGTGGGTGGGTGTATTTTTCATATACTAATTCAAGTTTCATATTGCCCCATTTTAGTCCCTCAAGTTTGCCTCAAAAATATAATTGGCACATCTTTCATCCTTTAATGGTTTTTATCATACTCTTAACTAGGTTAAATAGCCTGGTTATTTATTTCATGATATACCATATAAGAACATTTGACGAATATAAACATTCAGGTTTTTGGGGTGTTACAAGATACCAACTTGAAACGCCCACTTTCCGATAATCAATAATTAACATAAACTTCTTACAATTTTTCAAAATTTTGACATGACCCATTCGTAAAGAAGACGATTCCCTGTTTTTATACAAAATCAATCAAAATACATTCAATGACATTTACAAAAGATGTTAAATTTTAAACCTTACGCTTTTCACCCAAAACATTAAACCCGAACTATTCAAAACAAAGTTTAACTTCAAACTACTACCATCATCCTAGTAACTAGTTTAACATTTACTACACAAAAGGACGTTTCGACCCATTCAAAAGAAACAACTTGAACCGGAAGCTTATAAAGATCAACGTTGTGTGTGTTCGGTCTGAGCGCGCCGCAATTAATCATGTGATTTACCTATCATTCATAACAACAAAACACATGTTAGTTCATAGTACATAACATTTGAATTCTTTTAATTCCATGTCATTGTTCGACCCGTTAACATAACATATTACTTTAATAACATTATCACTTCCATTCGGAAACATTCATCATACCACTTCCAGATTCATTTGTAATGAATCGCTACATACCATATCTTTCAATATACTTACATCAATTGACCCGTTATAAACAAGTCAATTTCTACACATTCCAACAACCATTCTACTTATCCTTTTAACCCATTTAGACGGGTCATTCCATATTCACTATCACCTCATTTTATCCTTAAAAATAATCCTCATTATAAAACTCATTACATCTAGTCAATTATGAATCATAATGTAAACTTACACCAAATTCTTAGTACTAAATATTTTTATACATAAAGCTACAAATAGAGTACATAAAGTTCATATGAACTTACCTTGATCTTGAGATGCTTGTACCTTCGAGTGACTTGCACCTTCTTCCTTCTTCGTGTCTATATGTCATAATCTTATACTTTTGCTTTCATAAACAATACTTTTACAATCCTTTTAATACGTTATGGCGTCTACTATTCACATACATCATTATTATAAAGAAGTTGCATCAATCTTAACAAGCATTCAGGTAAAAACCATAACTAAACTCACTTAGGCATTTCGTCGAACACATTGTGTGCGTACCACTAGTTTAGCACAATGTACAAGCATCCTAAGCACAATTTCCATAGTTCTTCCCATTGATTTACATAAACATCCTACTATTTTGAAATCTACCATTCAAATCATGAGCACATAGTTCTAAATCAATTATTCATAACAATTTCATAAATCAACAATCAAATTAACATACAAAACTTCACACATTACTTGACATGCAAGTGGGTTTTGCCCTAATCATGTTCATATTCGAAATTTAGCATCTAATGATGTCTAGACCTTCATAGCAACCATTAATCATACTGAATTTTGTATTACATTCACGAATCACACAAAACCCACAAAATAAAACATCACCAAATCAAGAAATTTCACTTACTTGAGATCAATAATACTTAGACAATCTGAATTCTTAGCTCATGCATTCGATTCTTCACTAATTTAGCCTTCAATTGATGAGATTTTAGAGACTTAGGGTTTCTTGACTCTCTCCTTGGTCCTATCTCTCTCTCTCGATCGATCGAACATAATGCCAGGGGACTCCTGGCTTCTTTTTTTTATGTTTTAATTACACTTTTCACTTTAACCCCTTAACTATTACAACATGACACCTTTCTCATTATTATTTACTAACTTATTAATATTTCATGCCTAATTATAGGATTTTAGATTTTTTTAATAAAATGCGACAAATCTTATAAATGGTAAAATTTCATGTTTACCAATTCTTTTCGCTAAAGCATTACGATTAAACTTTATAACATGTCATACGAAATTTGGGGTGTTACAAGTCTACCCCACTTAAAGAAGGTTTCATCCCCGAAACCAGAATACATACCGAATAACTCTGGGTATAGCTTTCGCATATCATCCTCCGCTTCCCACGTGAGATCCGATCCCTTCCGGTGTTGCCACTGAACCAACACTTGTCGAACGGATTTGTTGCGGAGTTTCTTCACCTTGAAATCTTTTATTGCGACGGGCTTCTCAACATAATTCAACTTCTCATCCACTTCAATATCATCCATAGGCACGTATGCCGTCTCGTCTGCTAGGTACTTCCGCAATTGCGATACATGAAAAGTGTTATGAATTCCATCCAACGCGGAAGGTAATTCTAACTGGTATGCCACTGCTCCGACCCGAGCGAGTATTTTGAATGGTCCAATGTATCGAGGGCCTAGCTTTCCGCGTTTACGAAAAGGAATTATCCCTTTCCATGGAGAGACCTTTAGTAAGACATAATCTCCCACTTGGAACTCGATTGGTCGCCTTCGCAGATCCGCATAAGACTTTTGTGTATCTTGCGCTGCCTTTAGTCTTGATCTAATCATATCAATCTTCTCATTTGTTTCGGCTACGACATCCTGTGGCGCGAGTTCGCGTTGACCCACTCCCCCCAACAAACCGGAGTCCTACATTTCCTTCCATAGAGCATTTCATAAGGGGCCATTTTTATGCTATTATGATAGCTATTATTATATGAAAACTCTACCAAAGGTAGATGATCATCCCAGCTTCCTCCGAGATCCATAACACACGCCCTTAACAGATCAACCAACGTTTGGATAGTTCGTTCCGACTGACCATCGGTTTGCGGATGGTAGGCGGTGCTTATATGTAACTGGGTCCCCAATTCTTCGTGAAATTTTCTCCAATAGCGAGATGTGAACCGGGTATCCCGGTCGGACACTATAGACACCGGAACCCCATGTCGAGATATAATCTCATTCGTATAAACTTCCGCCATCTTTTCCGAATTATAGGTCTCCCTAATGGGTAAGAAATGTGCACTTTTGGTTAGTCGATCAACGACTACCCAAATAGCATCGTGCCCCTTCCTTGTCTTAGGAAGTTTAGTCACCAAATCCATCGTTACATGCTCCCACTTCCACACCGGTATCTCCAACGGCTGCATCTTTCCATACGGTCTTTGGTGTTCGGCCTTCACTTGAGAACATGTCAAACATTTAGCAACATACTTGACAATGTCTCTTTTCATTCCTGGCCACCAATAATTCATTCTCAAGTCTCGATACATCTTTGTGGCTCCCGGATGAACGGAGTATTGAGACTTGTGAGCCTCATTTAAAAGTATGAATGAGATGTTAGAAACCGCGCGACGGGTTCGAAACATAGTGAATGATAAGAATGAAAAGATTCCAATATGTAACTAATTACGGACTAAGCAAGTAAATATTCTTTACAAGCGAATATTATCCAAGTTATGTCTTAAACTTATATATAAATATGTTTGTATACAAGAAGGGTTAAAGAGACGAATGAGTCATGCGGTTTATATGGTAATCGTTATTCAAACCCGATATATTTAATGTTTTTATTTGTTAAGTTTTATAAATATAGGTGAGAATAATGTTTTGGCACGCAAACCTAAATTTTGACGAAAGAAAGAAGTTTTGAACATGTTATGTGTTAGTAATGAATGACGGGCTACGACCCGGACAACAGCCTAAGTATGATTGGGAGGGGTAAGTTTTGGCAAGAATACTGAAATGATGTAATAAATGTTTGCATGAAAAGTGCTAATTGCTAAATTTATTGATAATAATGTTAGAACCTTGGGGTGATGAAACCAATCGAATTGGTGAGAGGTTGTGCAGGAGCGAAGGCATATTACACGGATGAATGAAATCTAGCTTGGTACGGCTAGTACTCATGAAGAATGCGGATCGACCTGGGTTACCGATCGTCGCTTTATGATACGAGATGAGGTTAGTAAAAGGCTTAACTCATGTTGGATAAGCATGAATTGGTAGATTGAAAACAACCTACGAAATGAATGTTAGGATAGGAATGGTATGGTATATGATGTTTGGCTTTTAACAGTCAACACAAGAAGAAAATTATGTCATTAAAAAGTGAATCTCAAGAGTTTTGAGTGGAAGTTTTGCATATTGATTAAACTCTCGTATGATGAACTAGTACGACAGATTTACTTATGTAAATTAAGTAATCCATGGAGTGAAAGCAATAGTAATGTGAAATGAATGAAATGATTCAAAGGTAATGTAAAAGTACGCATGGTACAAATAACTATAGAGAACGTATAACAATGTTAATTTTGGAGCTAAACGCGTATATATGACCATGAGACAGTAACTTCGTTGCGATAACAAAACAACAATTTATGTTATGTAATATATGTATAGGAGGTAATCTTAAAGGATGAAATGAAGGTATTAGATCTGCTGTAAACGGATCATATGAAAGTAAGTATTATTACAAGTTTGAAAAAGTATATATACTGACCTGCTACTAACGAGCAAGGGAAATGAGGATGTTAGGTGGAAGCATGATATGGAAAGTATAGACTTATTAAGGGAAAAGTCAATTCTATGAATAATTTATGAATTGAGATTGGATAGTTACTTCTAATTATGATGCAATTAACGAAGTAAAACATAGAGGTGTATGCATAAATTACGAAGGAAAGATAATTAGTGTTAAATGGAAATGAGAAAGGTTTTGGGGACGAAACCTCACTTAAGGGGGGTAGACTTGTAACACCCCAAAAACCCGAATGTTTATATTCGTCAAATGTTCTTATATGGTATATCATGAAATAAATAACCAGGCTATTTAACCTAGTTAAGAGTATGATAAAAACCATTAAAGGATGAAAGATGTGCCAATTATATTTTGAGGCAAACTTGAGGGACTAAAATGGGGCAATATGAAACTTGAATTAATATATGAAAAATACACCCACAAACACACATAATCGTATGTTCAAGAAAGAGCAGGAGCTCTTATGGAGCCAAAACCCTAATCATGGAAAATCACCAAATTGAAAGGCCAAATGAAGCTTAAATCCACAACCAAGCATGGATTAATGATCACCTACTCAAGGGGATCATAAGGTATGTCTTAAAAGTTAGATTGGTGATTATGCACGAAGTGGGTTATGTTGCAAATCGCGAATTCGTATGAAATTGAGTATGAGTATGTGTTAGAATCATCATATAGAACATGGATTATGTATGGTTTGTGTTAATTTGATGTTTAGAGGTGAAACCCATTAGTTATGGTAAGAATAGTGACTTGAATCATCATCCATGTCTAATTCTTGTTGAATGTTGATGTATCATGATGTGTATGATGAATTCTTGTTAGATAAATTGAAAGAAATATGATGATAATGCGTTTGATGTTATTTAGGAATAATGCATGTTGATTAGTAGGATGATTTGATGAATTATGTATGAGTTTAGAAGATTATGCATGAATTAGTTGTACGTTATGCTTAAAAGGTGGTACGCACACCAAGCGTATGATAAAATGTATATGGTGTCATCCGTATAGTCGATTATAATGTTACGAGTATATGATGATAAGTCGATAGTTAAACATGGTTAATAGTGACTCTTGAAAGTCAACTAAGTATAAGAAACATGATTTGAATCGTTGTCGTAAAGGTAGGATTATAGGAAGTCGTATGGTACATGTTATAGCAATATGTGTTAAATGTGATGACATGATGAATTACATGAGTGTAAACGGATATGGATATGATTATATGAGTTATGTTTGTTAGAAATGACTAATGAAAGTTAAGTGTGAAATATGCGATTGATATGATTGTTAACATGTACAAATGAGTATGATAATAAGAGCGTGATTTCGATGAAATGAAAGTTTAGGAATCACGTCAAGACAGGCTCAAGCACGAGGTGTTAACGGGCCAAGAGGAGGCAAGGGATCAGATACGAGCACGGACGCATAAGGTAAGTGATTTCCGTAATCACTTCTTAGTTGTTTATGTAAAGTTATGTACGACTTAATTAAGTATGATAATTGAGGTCAAATAGGAATGAGTCGTATGAAATCGATGAAGTATTAAACGGATATTAACTTTGATCCGAGTAAGGTATGTGCATTAGAATTGTAGTTAAGTGGTAGGATTGGTTAAATATGCAATGAAGTCCTTGGTTGTAAAGGATGGAGCAATGTTGACAAAAACGCCCTTGATAGGTATATCGGGCAAACAACCTTAAATGTCTATTGGAAACAAGCTAATCGATTAGAGTAATGTTTTGGTCATGAGTGAAAGCGAAGAGTATGGTTTTGTATGTCATAGACCATTTAATGCGCAAATACCCATAACGGGTCAAAATAAGCTTTTGAGCGAAAATGGGTTAAGAGGATGCATGGCATCCGAGAATTTAATCTCTTATGATAGTCGTCATTGAAATTATTAAGTTCATAGGAAGTTGAGGTCGAATAATCAGATTACTTTGATAAATGCATGAACGGGTCGAATAATTCGTAAAAGCATAATAAGCTGAAAACGTATAAGTTAAGAATTCCCTTAACTCGGATGTTGGATTTCATGTTCACATGATAGAATGTTAATTTACAATCATGTAGGAAGAAGCGAGAGGTTAAACGGGTAAACGGTTTAAAAGTTATGCAAGTTTTAGTGCGTGCGAACGACGAAATCAACACAGCAGAAAAACGGCAAAACTAGAGGCCGTCGCCGACGCCCCTATGGCCGTCACCGATGCCCTGTGCATTTTCCATTTTTGCCCGACGCCTTAAGTCGCTGTCTACGCGAGTTGACCCGACGCGAGGTGGCGCACGGTCGTGCGCCTGGGTCGCACGGTCGTGAGTTTCTGAGTAAACAAGTGCACTGGCTTGTGCACTACCAGTGCCCCCGACGTCGTAGGATCTGCCGGGTCGTGCGGTTGGGACGCATGGTCGTGCGTCAGCTGCCAGTTCAACCGAAGGTGTAGAATTCATCTGAAATCAGTCTCGTAACCTACAAGGAGTCCCGAAATGTGTTCTAAGCTCATTATAGAGCATTTGTGGGATGCGATGAGCGTGTACGTTAGTATAAAATGGAACGGAATAAGTATAGAGGCATATGTAAGTATAAATACGGATTTACCTACATGATTAGCAAAGGAAAATCCCTAAGCAAACGCGTCTAGGAATGTATAGATGTGAGTAGGTACGTATGAATGTATGTATGTATGCGGGCATGTATGTATGCATATATGTATGTATGTATGTAGGTATGTATGTATGCATGTATGTATATATGTATGTAGGTACGTATGTGAAGACGTAATCATGTATGTATGTAAGTAGATACGTAGGTATTCAAGAAAAGATATGTATGTACGTATTTATGTATGTACTGTATACATGGTTTCAATACATTTAAGTATTGACGTTATTAACAGTGTGCCTGGAGAATGAAATGTAATGTAGGTACATTATTGAAGTCTCACCAAGGATTGGATACCCAGATGGAATGATTAAATCTAGAAAGATAACGGGATGGAAAGTATATGCAGATAGAACGTAAGGAGACTACCAGATTATGAACCTTGTTTGTATATAATATTTGCTAATGTTGCCAGTGTATGGGGTGGGTGCAGGTTGTACGAATCACGGATTATCATCACGAGGAGTAGTGATTGAAGACCGAGTCACAAGATGATTTGTACGGGGATGCTTGAGTATGTAATTTGGTAAACATAGGTTATGCTTTTATTTTATTAAATGAGTACGAAGGATGCATATATTGTAAAAGAGTTATTTTAAAATGGACTTTCAAGTAAGTCAAAACGTTTATAATGAATGAAATTTTATGGTACGTATTTCCGCTGCGTCTTTTCAGTTAAAGCGTGTTAGGGTCTTCCATATGGTGCAAACCATCAAGAATCGGTACCCCTTACCGAGAATTGATGACTTGTTTGACCAACTACAAGGTTTCAACTACTATTCTAGGATTGACATAAGGACAGGATATCGTTAATTGAAGACACAAGAAGAAAGTATCCCTAAAATGGCCTTACGGACTTGCTACGGGCATTACGAGTCCCTTGCTACGCCGTTTGGCTTAACAAATGCATCGGCAGTATTCATGAACCTCTTGAGTCGGGTGTATAAGCCGTACCTGGATAAGGTCGTGACTACCTTTAGTGACGACATTCTTATTTGCTCAAAGACCAAGGAAGGTCATGAGCAACATCTGCGAACTATCTTGGAGCTTTTGAAGAAAGAACAATTATATGCAAAGTAGCCGAAGTACGAAATTTTGGATTCGCGAGATGAAATTCCTAGGTCACATGGTGAAAGGAGAGGGAATCCATGTAGACCCTGCCAAGATAAAGACAATCAAGAATTGGGAGGCACCAAAAACCACAACCGAGATACGACAATTCCTGGGGTTAGAAGGTTATTACAGACGATTCATTGAGATTTTTTCAAGTTTTACTCAGCCGATAACATCCCTATCCCAAAAGGATAAGAAGTTTGATTGGAGAGAGAAACAAGAAACAGCTTTGCAGACATTGAAGGATAAACTCTGCAACGTACCTAACTTATCTTACCTGACGGCACCAATGGATTTATAGTTTACTGTGATACTTCTCGACAAGGTCTTGGTTGCGTGTTGATGCAACGAGACAAAGTCATCACATACGCGTCACATCAGTTAAAAGTACAAGGAAAGTACTACACGACGCACAACCTTGAGCTAGGTGTTGTGATCTTCGCGTTGAAGACCTTGTGTCATTTCCGTATGGCGCTCGTTGCACGATCTTTTCGAGATCATAAGAAATTGCAACACATTTTCGAGCAGAAGGATTGGATTATGAGATAGCGTAGATGGGTTGAGCTGTTGAATGATTATGAGTGTGAGATCAGATAACACCCGGGTAAAGCAAATGTTGTAGCCGACGCCTTGAGTCGCGAGGAACGCGCAAAGCCTCTAAGGGCGCGAGCCTTAGAGATGGCAACACAAACCGATCTCACCATTCAGATTCATGGAGCCTAACAGGAAACACTTAAACCAGAGGACCTACGAGTTGAATCACTGCATAGTATGGAAGCGAAATTGGTTCCAAAGGAAAATGGAACATTAGACTCATGGAACGAATTTGGGCACCATCCTTCGACAATCTATGAGCACTTATTTTAGACGAACCTCATAAGTCGAGGTACTCGATCCATCCTGGATCCGACAAGATGTACCCAGACTTAAAAGATTGGTATTAGTGGCCCAAGATGAAAGCCGACATCGCTGTATATGTGGGTAACAACCTTACTTGTGCCAAAGTTAAGGCATAATACCAGAACCCGCCAGGGTTACTGCAATAGCCGGAGATTCCCATCTGGAAGTGGGAACATATGTCCATGGACTCCATTACAAGTTACCAAGGACAATGAGGACACAGTATGATTTAGGTGATTGTCGATCGACTCACGAAGTCTGCGTGCTTGTTCCTACCAGTAAAAAAGGCAGTAGAAAGAAGTTAGCAGAAATACCTCACAGAGAGATTGTGGCATGTCATGGAGTGCCTGTATCTATCATATCTGACCAGGATGGTCGCTTCGTGCCAAGGATTTGGCAGATGTTTCAGCAAGCTTTTGGATCACAGATGAATCTTAGAACTGCGTTTTACCCTCAAATAAACGACCAGAATGAAGTGGCGATTCAGACTTTGGAAGACATGCTACGTGCTTGTGTGATGGACTTTGGTGGGAATTGGGATACTCACCTGTCCTTGGTGGAGTTTTCCTATAACAATAGCTATCACACCAGTATACAGGCCGCTCCGTTTGAAGCTATATAGAGACGTAAGTGTCGATACCCATTGTGATTGAGCGGAGGTCGGAGATAAACGATTTATTGACCTTGAGTTGGTTCAGGAAACACAGACAAGATTTGCTCAGATACGTGATCGTATCAAGTCAGCCGTTATGGACAGAATAGTTATGCCGATGAGCGGAAAAGATCGTTGGAAACCGAGGTTGATAACACGATGTTACTGAAAGACTCGCCTTGGAAAGGCGCGGTGCAATTTGGTAAACGTGGAAGGTTGGACCCACGGTACATAGGACCCTTCGAGATCCTGGAAAGGATTGAAACCGTTGCATACAACTAAAGCTTCTAGAATAACTTAGTAGTGTTCATGACACGTTTCACGTGTCAAGTCACAAGGAACTCCAAGAGACAGTAGTCTTTTCCAGCAGACGAAATTCATGTCAACAACAAGCCCCGATTTACTGAATAACCTGCCAAGGTTACGAACTGGAAAGTCCACCAGACACGAAGAAGTCGTATTAAACTTGTCAAAGTTCGTTGGAATTCATGTCATGGCCCAGAGTTTACTGGGGAGCGTATAGACCAAATCAAATCAAAATATCCGTAATTGTTTCACAACTCCCCTGCAACCGATAATACAGCTTGAATTTTAGGACGAATTTCTTTTAACGGGGGAAGAATGTGACAACTGGCAATTTTCCACATATTCCGTACAATGTTAAACAGTAATTTGTGCATTAATGACTATGCCTGATTTAATTGATGACATGATTGATCTCCTGAATACTGTCGTATACATACAAGTGCATTACATGTTGCTGGATTATTTATCATTATTGCATGCGACACCATATGGTTCAATTAGTGCACGAAATATAGTTAGCACAGTTATCAGACAAAATAGAAGTACTGACGGGAGTTCAGTACTGAGGCAGACATGATGTTAAGACACAAAATGAGCCGAAAACCAAGAGTTAAACTAAGATAGTGTGTAAGGAAGTAGGGATCACAAAACTGCCTTCCTAGTGTTAATTTAAGTGCCAGAAAGTGCCCGAAACACGTCAAAACTGCAGAATTTTGCAAAAAACAACACGATTCAACAATTTTCAGCATTTTAATACTAAAATATAATGCAGAATTACAGTTTAATGGTCCAGAATACTTTCCTAAGTGTCGGGAATCAAAACTTTCATAAAAGGTAACATAAAGCACACTAAACTGCGTAATTTAGCACCTTAACGAACCGGTAACCAACCGAACAACCGAACACTACCTGGAACACCAAATTTTCACTAGAAGCATTGTTTTAACATTCCCGAGCTAGTTATGGTCACCGAACATCATAACATGCCCTAAAACACTATAACACCTAAAACACTAATTAATATACTTGAAATGTAACTAACTTGTTTAACCACCAATAGAAACCAACCACACCCCCCCCCCCCCCCATAACCGGTTAAAAACATGGGGACCCACCCCATGATTTTTCTCATTTGTTTAAGTGATTTGTTAATCACTTTTGAGACATATAAACCACTAGGCAACATGATGTTGGAAATTTTTCTACATAAGGACCAAGATATCATCCTTCTTAACATTTCTACATCTCAAGCTCACCTTCACCTCCCTTCCCCTCTTCCTTGTTCTCGGCCTAAACCCACACTCACAACACATCCATTTTTCAAACCCTTAAATGCATTCTAAGGTGAACATGACGTGTAAGAAGCATAGTTAGGAGGCTAGGAAGCTTTGGATGTCGAAGGACCTCATCAAGGAGCTATTAACCACTTAAACAATCATCATCTTCATCTTGATCTCTTTCCTAGCCCTTGTGCTAGTAGTAAGACTCTCATAACTCCATTTTACTTCTCATCATGTTGGTTAAAGGATTATATAAGTAACTAAACATGAAGATCATGAAAGAACAAGATGATAACTTTTAACATAAAGCTCAAAATCATAAGAATCTATGTTGTTTTAGTGTATGTGTGAATCTTGATTGTTGATTTCTTGTGTTTATGATGTTAAACATCATAAGAAGCTTGCTAGATTGTGATTAAACACATGATCTAGCAAGTGAGAGGATGAATCTTGTGTAAAACAAGATGATCATCCTTTATGTTTCACATGAACTTGAAAATGAAGATGATTTTGTGTATGATGAAGTATGAAACATGTCATAAGTCTTGTAAAGGGATGAATTCAAAAATTGTTTTCTCAAGAAACCAAGATTATTTACAAGATTTACAAGATCATTACTTTTTAAGAAACTAATCACATTTTTAGTGTTAAATCAAGACTAGACGCATATTGTTAACAAGAAGAATACAAGAAAAATCATTTTTAGAAAATCTTCAAGTAAGTTGTAAAGGACTAAATTTTACAAAAAGGTGATTTATAAACAAATGACCACATTTTTAAGGGTAACTAAGCTCACTTAACAACATACTAAGTTACTACAAATTTTTACAAAATTTCAAGTTCATGATGTAATGTAAATTGCATGATTTTGGCTCATGGTAAGTGTTGATTGAATTAATGTTGATTGGTGATGATTTTAAAAGAAAATGATATGCTTTGAAAGCATGGAAACCTCCATTTTTAAGGGGAAACTATGGAAATTTTTTTGTAGAATTTAAACACTTAGAAAAATATTTTTTAACGAGTGTTTACAAGTAAATTCTAACCATGCTTTTTCATATAAAAATTTGCCATAATTTTTGTTACAAAAATTACAAATGTTGGAGGTTGTTTTTTTATAAATAAAAGCAATGTTGCAGAAATCGGCCTAGGCGGCCGATTAATCGGCGCCTAGGCGCTAGTCGGTCAAAAAAATCGGTTATGGTCAAAATCGGTAAAAGTCGGACAAAACCGGTAAAAATCGGTCAAAATCGGTAAAAATCGGTCAAAATCGGGCCCATGTTTTTTGACCCAAAAAACCCAATTTTTGAAACCTGGCCCATGGTTTAAAGCCCAAATTTTAGTTATAAACCTATTTTAACATTTAAATTTAAGTATTTTAACATTTAACCCCCTCTATCTTTCACTAGTTTACATATTGTTCCTAAACTTTTAAATTTATTAATAAAAAGTATAAAGTTATCGCCTAAACTAGTAAATTTATTAATAAAAAGTATAAAGTTATCAATATATATATATATATACGTATATATATATATTTGTAAAATTATACTTAAAAGTCCAATCCGATTAATCCCGATTAATCCCTAGGCGGTACCTCACCGCCCGACTAGCGCCTTCTACAACATTGAATAAAAGTGACTAAGTGTATATTTAGGAAAATATATATTTAGATGTCACAATTTGTGTGATTACTTATATATTATGTATATTAGTTATATTATTTTAGGACTTGAAAATAATATAACTTACCAAAATACCAAGAATTATAATACAAAATATTACCAAAATTCCAAGAAAACAAATATATAATTTATACTCAAAAAGTTGACAAACCGAACACGGAATACAGATTACATATATATAAATTCCGGAATTTAGTTCATATATATTTTGACAAACAAGTTAAACGCTATTTTGGGAAAACAAAGAAACGGAAATTATAAATTTTACCAGTGTTACAAAAATATATCATATTTTTGTCAAATAGAAAATACTTTTTTTTTTGGATAGAGAAGGGATATATATATACATTTACTTGAATTATTAGAATATATATTATTTTGAAGAAAATACATTTTCTTAAACAAATTTAGAATATATTATTCTTGGGATGAAAAATGGATTTATAAATATTTTCTAAGTTAATCTTGAAAAATATATTATTTTTGAGGTTTACATGAAAATATAATTATTTTTGCCAAGGAAGAATTATAGATAATTTTCTATAAAAGTTTTCTTAAAATATACATTTTAAGAATATAAATTGGTGATCTTTATTGATTAAAATAACATTCCGGAAAGTTAACTACAAGGATTAAGTATCAGAATACTTCATAAATACGATAAAAATACATATCCTCATACGTACAAATACACACCAGAATACGCCACCAATACTTGGCAAAATACACAAATACACAAGTATGAAAATACACAAGTACACGTACACCCATACTTGGGAAAATACATATGTGGAAATACATAATATACCAAGATAAAATGTATTATTTTAACAAATATTCCAAATAGTTGATAAATATAATTTAAGTTAAAATATTATTATTTTAACTAACAATTATACACTTTGGAATTATACAATGTACATCAAAACGTAACTCAAAGGATACTAAGTCTTAACAAAGCAACTAAGATTAAAAGTCGTTACCCGACCAAAACGTGTAATAAAACATGGCACGTGTGTAGGTAGTTGTACGACTCATAGAAGGACCTTCGAGTATACGAGACAGCAGGACGCAAAATTGTGAGTTCATGTCCCCCTTTTCTTTTAATTGTTTTCAGTTTTATAACTTCGGGGGTGAAATGCATGTTACAAAATGTTTTCAAACATTTATAAATGGTATGGTTAGCTAAGGAATGAACTGTTAGATCATGGAAATGGGTAGGTGCACACTTAAGACCATTAATCCTCGTATAAGGACCGTAGGACATGAGTGATAGATCTATTTGGGTGTTGCGAGCCCCACCCCTGGGTCGAAAGTGACCGCAGGTGGTGACTATGTCTTACAGCCGGAAGCCCGGTACAAAATCCGCAAGGTTTGAGCCTTCCTATGCCATTGCACACATGTTAATATATTAGCTACACATTAATTGATCTGTTCATAGACGCTTTCATTCCGATTTACAAAAGGCATACTTACAGATGTTTACAAGATTATTCGAACCCATACAGAAACACATGAACTCGCTCAAATTTTGTTGATGTTTTCAAAATTACTTGTATTTCAGGAAACAAGATGGATCTTGGGCGCATGTGTTGTTTTCAAGACGTAAAGTCCAAGTTTAGATGTCATCCACTTTTGTATTGTAACTTAACTTGAGGATTTTGGTTGAAACTTAAAAGACTTGTGTTTGTAACTTTTCAAACTTATGAATGGATGAACATCATGTTTTGATCATATAGTTGTTTATTATAATTGAATGAAATGGTATTAAACAAGTCACACATCATTACGCTTCCGCAAAAGTCAGGGTGTGACAGATATGAGAAAACTTTTACTCACCATTATACTATGTAATTTAACTTGTATACTCGCCAACTTGTTTTTAGCATTATTTCAATACATGTTGCAGGATACTAGTCTTGATGATCGAAGAAACATATTTAGGGTGGATTAGAAATACACTTAGATTTGAACTTATGTATTTTGTTTCATGTCGTTACTTTATTTTCCACTTGTTGTATTTTCCTTTCCGAAACAATGTACTTGTCCTTTTTAGTATTAATGAAATTTGAATTATTAAATATTGTCACAATTAGTGTTATGAAGTCTCTTGCAATCTCGTTTTCGTCTCACTCTGATGTTTCCAGCATCGGTTAGGGTGCGACAGTTAAAATTTGAAAAATTTCGCATGTGGTTTCACGGGAAGACTAACTTATTTGACTAGCATTGCTGACATAATACTGTAACTAGGCACGGTCGTGCAGACTTAGGCATGATTGTGCATATGTCAACCAAAGCACAAAGTACATAATAGTCCCGAATGTTTCTAAGTGTCATATGTTCTGCACAAATGCAGGACCATGCATATATAGGCATGGTCGTGTATCCTTTCTACACAAAACAATAAGTAGCATACACCAGCAGAACCTGTAAGACAACCTGAATTGCAATCTGTTTAACTACAACTTATGCATGGCTATGCTTTATGAGGTATAACCATCATTTTCTATTCAAAAAACATAACAAAAGCTAAATAAAACATAAACACACCATGAAAAGTAATCAGAAACATTAAACAAATGGCCTAAATCATCATCAGCTCATCTGATGATGCACGACCATGCATATATCGAAGCACTGTTGTGCCTATCTGTTGATTAGAACATAGCACAACCTATTTTGTCTAGTTTCGGTTCCAATTTCTATTTTAAATTATTCTGATTCAATCATTGTCTTACATATCATGGAAGAATTAGGGCCATCAAGAAAGAGGCACGCCTCAAAGTCACCTGCCATAGGATCTTTATCTTCACAATCTCCATATCAATCTAACCAACAATCATATCAAACCTCATCACCTAAAACTGACCTGCCTTCACCACCACTACGGTTACCACCTTTTACACCAAGCCTGCTACCATACATTGTACGAATAACTTACACCCATGGTTGATATTTAAACCGGATAATAACGGAGAAGTCATGCATATCAAAAGGTACCAGCGCTTCTCAACAAAGTTATCACTCCAACCAACAAAGTTGGGGATGCGGGTTCGGGCATAAGGATTCGAACGGTGGCGTTTCAAGACACTGGCCATGTTGTTAAGAGACGACCCCGAAGTTGTACATTGCGTATGCCGAATATAAGAAAAAGAGTATGGATTCGGCATGCTAATTACCGAGCGTATGTTGGAAACTCGGTAGGCAAATGTTCACTTCGACCACCATGAGAGATAAACCAGGTATAATTGTTGTAGAGTTTGTATTATTATTTGTTTTTTTTTTTTGTAGTTAAATGAACGTTGTGGGTGTGTTCCCTATATAACCCTCACGAGACCTACTCGTCCTCCCGAGCTATCGGAAGGTTTAAAAGGGCTTGTTGCATACGCTAAATGCAACCGTGATTCCTACGAAAGTGAGTTAGGTTTGTTGTTATTGTACATTATTATTTTTTCCACATAAATCAAAGTGAATTAACGTATGACTTGGTAATATTTTCATAAAAGTGGTAGAACTAGGTAGCTAATAAATTTTAATGGTTGTGAGAAGCATGCTTCTACACAAGGGTTAGAATTTGTAGGTACATGATGTTCGAGGGACGACCGTTTTATGAAGAGAAGAAGAATATATGAGCATCTAGCGACAAAAATCAGGTGCATACGTTTCTTTTTACTTTTGATTTTTAGTTAGCAAATAAGTGGATTGTAAATTGTATTTTATTTTCTGGGGTGAAATTTTGGGGAGGTTAGCCGTGTCACATCCCTTATGCGTTTTAAAAACTCTAGTTCTTACACATTGAGGACAATGTTTACCTCAAGTGTGGGGATGGGGGAGTAAAAGTTTTCGATTTTTGAGCTGTTCATTTAAACACTACACATTGAGGACAATGTTTACCTCAAGTGTGGGGATGTGGGGAAAAATTTCAAATTTTTTTCAAAAATGTCTTTGTTTGAAGCGATCTAAAAAGCACAAGTAACTAAGTTAACGAGGGATGACACAACCCATTTGGTCTTTTGTCATGGTCAAGTTCAAGTTAATAGCATAACGGGTATTTAGCGGGTGGTTATTTGGGAGTAATTCGCCTAAGAAACTAGCACATCATGCATGTCACATACCATACCCTTTATATATGTGAGGTTTTGAGCCACTTTTACATCATAGAATTACATATTTGTGTTTGTTTGTTTGAGTGGACCATTAGTCATGTATTGTAGAACTTGCAACTTTTGATACGTTTGAGACCATAGACCGAATACAAGCACTAGAATGATTAAGGCATTAGGTGAACCTTTTTCTTTAAAACCAATTATTTATCCTTACCCAAACAAATCCCCTAGTCACCCACTTTGAGCCTAAACCTTTCGTTTGACAACCCGTTTAGCCCATAACCGTTAAAACTTTTCTTTTAAACCCGTGTGATGAAAATTCGATTGTAGGATTATTTGTTTGTATAGTTGTGTTTGCAAAAAAAAAAAAAATCAATCAGAAAATGTTACGGAAAAAAAAAAGAGAATAGAAAATCGTTGAGAAAATACAAAAATATGAATTATTAGTTTGTTGAATAAAAAGCGAAAACCGTTGCCTCGTAGTTGATGTTTATAGTTAGTTTTATTTAGCATAGTCGTTTGTAATAAAAATCGAATTTTTCATCGCCTTCGCCACTTAAAAACATCCTATTCCATACCCTTAACCTAGCCCCGTTACAACCCTTCAAAGCCCTTTTGACTTGTGCTTAGTATTCATGTTCGGTGGTGGAGAATGATTGAGTTGCAAGCCTATGCCGGTACGTGTTCTAATCGGTTTTGAGTGATTACCTAGAAAGTGCTAATTCATTAACTAATTAGCCAAATTTTATAAACCGAGTGGAGAGAACATTGTGAGGGATGTGCATGACTTGTTAGTTTTGCGGGCGGGTTAATCTTGGATAACTACTTTTTACATAATTAATCAATTATTGGTAAATATGTTGAAAATTGTAAAAAGTTTGAACCGGGTATGACAATAGACCTTAACCTTAGTCTCGGGAATGGGGAGTGTGTTTTTCGTTCGACCCACGTGAAAGTGAAAAACAGATTTGCTTGAGGGCAAGCAAAAGACAAGTGTGGGTATGTGATGGGTTGGTAAAATTCCATAGCTTAATGGTTTTAATTTCGGTTAATTACACGAAGTTACTTTCTAGAATACACTACTTTGATATGGTTTGTGTTTTGCAGACATTGACGGGTTTAAGGTGCATTTTGGAGATTTACTGAAGCTTTGGGTGGATACTAGAGAGAACATAATTGAAGAAAATGCAAAAAGAGGCAAAACTGAGCTAAACTATGCGCCAGAAACAGTCCAAACTTCATTTTGGCTTATCTTGAGCTAGAAAATGAGTTTCGGGGCTTATAATATATGCATTTGGGGTAGCTCGACGAGATGAATCAAAATATAAGGTTTTGAAAGGCCAGAAATTGACGCATTATCTGCTGCACACCAGCTGATTAGTAAAAACGGGATTTTTTTAGAGAAAAGTCAATTTTGGAAAAAGGGGAAAACACTTTATTATTCCTTCAAATCCCATTTTTTTTAAAAGAAAAGACTATCTAACACATCTCTTTCATCTCTAACCACACCTAACATCATCATCATTCAAACCCTAACTTCCACCATTCCTCAAGACTCAAGGTCATGGCTCCGTGCTCGTGTTCATTGCCCGGTGATCGCGTCCATCCAACCATGAGCGGCTAGTCTCTTCGGTTTCACCCCGGTGTAGATGTTGTAAGATTTCTAGGGTTTATACATTTGTATTTTAATTTGGTTTTGTGACAAATTGTTTAGTATTTGAAACTTATGATAATTGTCGTGCATTTGAATTGAATTTGTGAATTGTCGAACGATGATAAAGTTATGACTTTGCGAAATGAATTTGTGCACTTATGCCTTATCGTAGGTTAGGATTTACATGTCCGAGGCAACGAAGTGCATTACGGTCCGTTGTCTATGACGTTGATAACAATTGGCACCTAAGCTTCGTGATAGTAATCCGTTAATCACTATATGCAATTGAATCAAGTTAAAACATGTAGGAACCCTAGGTCTTGCAATTATCGAACCGGGTGTGATCCGTATTCTCATTTCTTGTTTCAACTTTTTAGTTTAGTTTACAATTTTAGTTAATCATACATTGATTTAGATAATATCCACTTGTCGGTTCACTCTGATTTATTTTCAAACTAAATAAACAAATAAAAATTAGCAAACTTCATAATCACGTTGTACATTGTTTGTAAATAGTCTAACTAGTCGAACAGGTCGTGTGATACTGACCACATGCTCTTCGTGGATACGATACCCGACTTACCCTAGCTACCTAGGTTTATTTGGGTTTTTGACTGATCGGGACGACACGGTCACGTCACCTACTAAGTTCCGTACATCATCATCATCATCATCATAATCCTGCAACATGTTTAAAGTATAGTTCAATACAAAAGTATTGGCGAGTATAAAAGTTTTGGAATACTAGCATATAAGTATAAAAGATTATCTCAAATCCAACATAGCAATTTATATACAAAGTTGAAGCTAGCATGCATAACTAAAGGCTAAACCCGAGTGTCCACTAGAATAATGTGCATCCCTCATCACCGAAGTGAACGAGACCGTAATGTATAATGTGCATCCCTCGACAACGAAGTAATCGAGACCGTAAAGCATGTTAACTTAACAATACCCAGTCGGGTGGTGTGCTACTCCTGTAGCGCTATAATTGTTAAGGTGGGCTACCTAAGTTAATGACAAATATAGTGCAAAGCATAACAAATAGCATGTTTGGCAGATTGAGTGATTGAATATGTTTGATTATGTGTATTGTGAATTTTGATAGTTGAAACATGTTACACCCAAAATTTTGATAGTTGAAACATGTTTGGCAGATCAAATATACTCCCGGTTTGTGAAGAAATTTCCAATTAGTGAGTTTGACGAGTCTTGAGTTGTTGGAACACTGAAGTTTCCAATTTTGGTTCTTGAATTTTTGCCCAAAGTTGAAAATCATGGAGATTTGATAGAGTTTGGAAGTATTATGGAGGTCCTGCAAGTGTTTGGAAGGTGTTAGAGTTGGTATTTATAAGAGAGTTAAGTGGTTGGGGTTTAAATAAAGGTGGTTGGGAGTTAGTAGGGGTATTAAATAAGTTGGTTGGAGGTTAGAAGGTTAGTTTGGGGTATTTAATGAGTTGGTTGGAGGTTAGGACATTAAAGAAAGTGGTTGGGGAGATGAAAATTTTCATTTTTATTCCTTGCACTAATAGTGTTGGTTATTTTATGCTATAAAGGTGTATGCAGGTATATTATAAGTATAATACATGTATGAATGTGATTCCGAGAAAATATAATCTCGGTGTATGTCTCGGTTTTAAATTAAAACGTGTATTTTGCGACTGATTAGATATTATGCTTGTATGACTAAACAAGGTTGATATAAAAATACGATTTTCATTATGATCAAAGTCTCGAGATTACAAGGATTGAAATGAAGTAAGAATACAAGTTTCTAAAAGTAAAAATGTGAATATAACTTTCTAAATATGGAAAGTACAGAAAATGCGGAGCGTTACAGTCAACCCTACTTTAGGAAATTTCGTCCCGAAATTTATTCAAGAAGAAGACTTTGGAAAAACGAATTTTGGTTAAAACCGTTGGCTAAAATTGCAATTTTGAAGTTTAAAGTCTCCATGAAGTTCATGTATAAGTGTGTTGAAAAGCATGGAAATTTTGAAGGATGAAAAGGAGTTGGTTTGTAAAAGTAGTTCGTTTAACTAAAGTGATTTGAGGCATTAATTATGAGTAAATCGTCCATGTGTGTGTATAGAAAAAGTGAGTTTGAACAAGTTTAAATAACTCAATAGGGAAGTATTTTAAAAGGATGTTACCTAAGAAGAAATTTTTTTGTATAAAATAGAATATATTTTGATGAAAAGTGCGGCCCGCGACATAGATTATAGAAAAGTTTTATCGGTTTTAAGGCGTATTAGTAAAATCACATGTTTGTAGAAAATTGTTTATTTGTGGAAAAACTAGGATTGTAGGTGTTTATGTTTTCAAGAGGTTTTGGTGGTAATGGGCCGACTAAGTAAAGTTTGTGCGTAATAAAGTATGAAAGATTGATTTAAAATTAAGGATGTATTTTGACAGAACTGTACCAGTGAGGATATTTGTTAAAAGGATTGAACGTTTAGGCCGATTTATTGTAAATAAGGTTTAAACAAAATGTCAAAAGAATAATTGGGAATAATCATGGTATGAGTGTGAACGAACAATTTAGTAGATGAATGCAAGGGTATGAATGGTATGATTATTGAACATAATGCGAATATGAAGCGTTGAGGATGAGGTTTCATCATGGATAATCGGATATCGCGTGTTTAACAGTGCGTTTATGAGTTACTAGAGTTTGTGTAATCGCCTTTAAATAAGGTTAGGGAAAACACCGAATTTCTCATGGCATGTTTTATGAAAGTTTGGTAATATGGTAAAAACACTTATATATAGGATGTACCAGCGGCGTATCCACCATGTTCCAACCATGTTACGCTTGTTTCGTTATTCAGTGTCATGTTACGTTCCATGTCTTACGATACACAGTAGAACACCCTATGGTTTTCATGCGCCTACCACCATAATCTCGTGTGCACCGGCGATTATATTGGTTATTGCATGATCCGCATAATTTGTACTAGTAGTGTATGAGTCAGTGTATGCAGTATCATGAAAAGTGAGAATGTGTGCGTGTAATAGCCTATGAAAATTAAGCAGGTAAACATGATTATGTTTAAGTATGTATGTGACCAACGTAAGAGAACCACTCGGGTTATGCTCACGTATAGGTGCGAATGTATGAGTATCATTGATGACAATTGCATATATAGTATAAATTGAAGAATAACGAGTTTACGCATATAAAATGATCATGAAATTATGAGTGTGTAAAAACGAAGTGTAATGATAATATTGATTTAAACATGTACGATGATATGCATGTGTAGTTGTGTGAGCAAGTCGTTGAGTTTATTAAATCAAAATAGATTAAGTTTGTCGGGAGTGGAGAATCAGGTTTGTGAATGTCAAGAGAATATAAAGTATCCATTTGTTATGTGGGATGTGCTTTGTAAGAATAAAATGCTACTTTCATTTCAAAAAAAGAACGGGATTTACGTATGTCGTAGATTGTCTGCTCCTATGAAGTTCCCTTACCCATGTGTTTGGATTTAGAATTGTGTATTAGCGGTGTCTGAAAAGAATTTTGAAAACAGCGAGTTTGCTTCATTTAAAGTATTTTGTGTATATAAAAAAATAAGAAGTCTGTATTTCGAAAATTCTCGTGAAAAACATTGGTTTTGAAAAGAATTTTAGCAAAATGAACTTATAGATAGTCGAACTTTGTTGGTATAGTCGTGTAGGTGTAGGGTTATTATGTCTATCTTATGTATTAGGAGTTAGTTTGGCTGGTAATATGATTGTGGCAAGTTGGTCGAACGGTAGCTTGATGATAAGGTGTCGGGTTCCGACTAATACCAATATATATGATGCTTGGTGTTTAACGGTACGGTGTACGAGTGGGTTACCGATCATGGGTATCGGAAGGTTCCCTGGGTGTGGTTTGAATCAAGTTTCTTGGGTTGTAAGTATAGATGAGGGTTGTAAGAGTTTCATCCTTGTTCTCTGGTATTGATGGATTTGCTGTAGGAGAGCTAGTTCTAAATTAGGATCTCTTGTTGGAAATCGAAGTCTCAAGGGTGTATGAATAGGTCATTTGCATTTGTTGGTTAGGTTGCCTATGGACTAATTAGGTTTTCCCAACTAAGCGAGGTTGACGAAGTGACATCTATAAAATTTTATACGTATGTGACAGAAATTTTTGTTTGGTTCCCTGTTGGGTGTGCGTTCGGTGTGATACGATTTTATTGATATTTTAAGCCCATTTTACGCATTAGTCAACTTTTAAATTTATAAAACACGATATTCTGTGACAACCCGAACTTTCAAGGTTAGTGTCGTCTAACCTCCTAACTTTTAAATCTTGTATTACTTCTCTTACATTACGTTTTATTAGACGTTGCGGTGAATGCTTGCTAGTTGTTACTTGTTAAACCTATAAGTAAACGAGAATCGTTGCTCGTATGCTTGGGCCGCACTTGTTATTCTCCTCTCAGGGCCGCACACACACAAGGTATTCTATACTGATGTTACACGAGTCCAATTTCTAAACCAAAGCCCAAACCGGACTCATCTTATAATCTGAATGTACAATTGGGCTTAGTAGAGCCCAAGTGGGCATTGATTTAGGGTCCTGTCATTGACTTAGCTTATATTTACCCATAGTTTACGTTTATTGATTAACACAATCATATCTCAAACCCTAAAAACCCCTCTAAGTACGACGGCAGTTGGTGTCCCCCTTCTTCGAGCATCATTCTTCTTGATCAAACTGTGGTTAGTGACTCCCTATTTGTGTTGTTTATACACGAGTTTCATGCGTGTACAATGATTATGTTATGTGACCATTATTTGTGTATATGAGGTAAATGATAAGATCATGATTATTAGGCTAGACCCATTCCATTAATTGATGTTATAATGTCTTGATGTGATCACATGAATTTGTCGAATCTGAAACAAATCATCCTTGGCTAGGGTATTATGTAAATTAGGGTGTTGTATAGATAAACGTGGCATTAAATCAATGGAATTGTATGTTTGTTGGCTGATATCGAGCGGTGTGTGCATGTGATCTTTAATCGATTTTGATGTAACAGTGGACATCCAAATCACTTTTGATGACAATCAGTTTTGGCAGCCCTATCAAAACATTAAAGCTACATGTGGATAGGACTTGGAAAAAGGGCGGCCATGTGTTGAGTCATGTGTTGAGCATTGATTTAATTAAATAGAGGGGACATTATTATAGTATTGTCAGTGATGTTATGGAATAATCATTTGGACCTAGCTCAATTGTGGAATGTATATACATATATAATTGAAATTACAAGCAATCGATTTGGGCAACACAGGTTTGGTTAACTTAGGGCCGCACCATGTGTTGGGTTTGGGCCTGAAGCCCAACCGAGTTATGTGACGTTTGGACAGCCGAACATACTGGGCTGCGTCATGTTCTGGGCTGCATAATGGGCCACACGCACGCACACTAGCATATACAATTATTTGATGGCGTATTTTTTTGTTAGAATTGGTGACATGGGCCGCACACCCCCATTTACTGATTATGTGAATGTTTGCTATGTGTTAAATAATGTTCAAGATTGTGTACATGCAATAGTTGAGTGACGTAACGTCAAATGCTTTTGTAAGATCGAGATTATGTCGACTAGATGATACAATTTGTACTATTTGCTTAACAATTAAGCACTATTGGAGTGACATGTTAAATGAATGTGAAACTGATTGGTTTTGGTAACTGCTTTAGGAGCTAATTGACTAACTTGCAACTCGTGTCTTAAATTTACCGAGCAAAACTAAGGTGAGTTCACTACTTTTGAGCATGCGTCCCGGTGGTTGGGACAGTCAGTGGGTATCTCGGGGAGGGATAAGTCTTTTGGGTAAAAACTAGTATATATTGAATAATATTCTCATCCCATCATTCTTAAGTCCCATCTTTTGTTACCGGGGAGGTAACGGGGTATTAGTTGATAGCGCTACTTAGGTTTGGCACCCTCACACCGTACCAGGGAGGACGGTTGTGAACTAATGACCCAGTCGGGCCCAGTGCTTTAATAGGAGCACTGGGGAAAGGGCAAAACATACATCAGGAGCCGTCTTGTTCAGTATTGAGATATTATCAATATTACTTGTGCATTTGTTAATGAACTGGAATAAATACTTGGTAACCAACGTTTTTCATAAACTGTGAACTCGCCGGCTTTGTCTGATACACTTGTTGCATGCTCGCAGGTCGTTAGGTTTCATGGATTAGGATACTTGCTGTCTGGAGGAGCAGGAGATGTCATGGGTCGATTGGAGGGATACACGAGATTACTTGTTACTATTATACTTTGGTTTTTGAACAGTTTAGCGTTGATTTACCATTCACTTCCGCTGAACATATTAGTTTTCGTATAAACTTGTGATGGTATTTTATTAATGATTGAGAACTTTGTTTTGAAACTTATGTGGGTTCAATGAAATTAGTGGCTCATTGTCAGTACGTCACACACCTATCAGGGACACTCCCTAGGTGGTATTTTGGGGGTGTGACAGTTTCTACTAACACTAAACACACACTTGGGCAAGTGCACCATCGTGAGCGTAGTATAGCGTTGGTAAGATACCGAGGTCGTCCAAGGACACAAGAGCTTTTAGTACCGGTTTATCCTCAATGTCTAATCAATCTAATTTTTTTTTAGAAAAGTTTTGAAATATGAAAATAAAAACTAAAAATGCAAAGATAAATAAAATAAAAACAGATAGACAAGATGAATCACTTGGATCCGACTCGCCTTTAATGTATCCTTTGATGATTTTCGCACTTTCGGATTTTTTAAGAGATTATCTTAGTTATAGTAGTAGGCCATCTTTTGAAGGTGACGTTACCCTCAACCCAGTGGTTTGAGTCAGCAGTGATACAATCCCAAATGGTCAGAATATTGAAAGATAATTAAGTTAGTTATTAATGCGAAAAGTGGTAGGCCCCTGTTTTGAAGGGACGTTACCCTCGGCTAAGTGGTTTGAGTCAGCAAGGATACAATCCCAAGAAGCCGGTTTAATGTATTAATAGTAGTTTACAAATGAGGGGTTCAAGCTATTCGCACCCCCGCCATCCAATACCAGTGGGTATTGAAGGAGGTCCTAGTAAGCTTGAACCAGGTCCTTGCAAGATCTATACACTGAACAAGGCAAGAACCTTACCAAACCATTCCCCTAACCCCCGACCAGGTAGTCAACATGCTTTTATATAGACCGTAAAAACATGAATGATGTAATCTTATTACTTTATATAAACAGTAAACTAACTTCAAGACACCACAGAAAAATGATAGGAAGAATTCACCTTCAACATAAGAAACTAGTTATTAAAGTTATTAATACAAAACCAAATAAAAAGTGCCAAAAGATTAAAAATCAAAAGTAATACAATAAAAACTTGTCTTCACCAAGTGATGTAAGAGGCCTAACCAAACATGGCCTTTGATTGGCAAGAACCCTTACAATCAATCTTGGATCCCGAGACTACTACACACTCTAAAGATGGATGTTGGATGTTGGTGGTGGGTGTTGGTGTTGTAGTGGTGGTGGTGGTGGAGTGGTGGCAAAGTGGGAGCGTAGTGCTTTGCCAAGAGATGCCTTTGAAGTGAACCAAGCACCCCTATTTATAGGCTGCACGGAGCTTTGGCCAAGGCCTCGTGTCCAGCGGGCACGTCCCCGTGGCCAACCATTTTTTCTTCCTTCATTAATTGCAAGTGTCAGTAGAGGGCCCCACATGGCCCCGTGCCCGATGGGCACGACCCGTGATCAACTTCGTATCTATACTATCAAGATTTGGCAAGATTCAACGTATCTTTGCATTGACCACGCCCCGTGCTGAGCTGGGCACGCCCCCGTGGTGGACTTGGAAGCTTCTACAGGTTTGTCTTTTCTGTAGGTCCCTGACCACACCCCGTGGCCAGCTGGGCACAACCCCATGGTCAGTCTTCTGATGACTTGTTTTTATTTTGGGGATGCTGCTGAGGGGTCGAGCATGTCACGTTTATTCATTTTCTTTGTATTTATGTTGGTTTTGGCTGCTTATTTGCTCCTTTTGTGCGTTTAAGCTCATTTGGTCCTGTAAATTCAAAAAGAAGAAAAAATACGCTTTTTCCAACATTAGTACTAAAAATAGGTTAGTTTTATGCCTCATTTGATGTAATTTATATGTTACATTTTGCACACATCAAATAACCCCACACTTGAATCTTTGCTTGTCCTCTAGCAAAACTCTTTAATATGTGGCTTACACACCCCAAATGGAAGAGGTAGAGGAGAAGTGTTTTTGGGCTCATCTTGAATGTCGGGAATCCAAGATCTTTTATTGGGTTTTATTTTCATTTTATTTACAATCCTATTCGTCATGATTTATTTAGAACATTTTATAAGAAAAATACTTATTTGGGCATAACATGCCTCTTTAAAATTCCATTTATATACAAGTTTACATACCTCACGGGAGATCACTCAACACTTGGCCGAAGATGTATTTTTGTGAAACACTCGAGACCGGCATGGAACTTACTTCTACCATATGCTTGCCAAGCGATCAATCCTCCACCTTTTTAACTATAAATCTTCGTAAATATCAAGAGGACTAGGGGAAGGGTTAGGCTTGGGCTAAGGGTAGGTGTTTTTGGTTAGTGGTTAGTAAAAATGGTGAAAAGCGTAAAAAACGTCAGTTGTTGTAAAACTTTTGTTTTTGTGACTTTTATTCAAACTAAGCACATTCAAACAAGATTTCTTTGAGGAACTTGTTTGTTTATTGCAAGACTTTCATTTAGGGACTTGTTTTTGTGCCTTATTATATGTATACATGGAAAATTAGATAACCATGACATTCCTACTAGAACTTCGATTATGCACAAAATTATACTTCTCACAATGTCACTCAACTCTTTTGGCTTGTGTATGTGGGTATCGTGACTTTAAGTGTTCACTAAAGTTCAACCTGTCCTACGCATAAATCATAGGCTTGTATGCAAATCTAATTTCCACCTAATTAATTAAGTTAATTGAATGAATTAAAAGGGCTTAAAAGTAATTTTTATAGGAGCTAAACTGAATCATCGGGCAAGTTGTGTAGTAAATTCTTGAATTCTAGTGGTAGTCCTGGCTAGATAATTCTTCTAAGGACATTTTGTTGAATTATTTCCCAAACTTGTCTCGTATCACTGCTAACTCTTCTTTCATTGCGTAGTATACGTTACTTCCTTTTCGTACAGACCTTTTGGCTTGAAACCTAATAGCACCAACTTTATTTTTCGGACCTATTTTGCTTCTTTGTATTTATGGAAATTAGGTTCGTATGATATTTGTGACGACATGCTTTAGCTTATAGGCGAGCACTCACTCTAAGAATTCCCAAGAAAGTGTGACAAAACTGTTTGTCGATTTGTACGAATACGATTTCCTTAGACAGAAAACTCGGTGTATAACGTGTTTTATCATTTGGGCCTTTAATTTAATATATAACTTTTACAAAACCATAAGTTACTTTTCTTTAGTGTTAACTTCTAACCTCTTCCTTCTTGAATGCTTTCCATTTCTACCTAAAAACCGCATGATGTGACATGTCCTTTGCTCCATTGGATTAGGATTCTTCAAGCGGTAACTCATTGCCCCTATAATTCACGATAGTTTAAATAGGGATTGAATTGAAAGGCTAAGGCTCATGGTATTAAAACATATCTTATTAGGAGTTTCCTGGTAATAATTTGATCTAACTTAATTTGACTGAGAGTGTGTACGACTTCTAGTAACGTTAATTAGATCCGGTGTAAGCTTATGGTATTAAAACATATCTTATTAGGAGTTTCCTGGTATTTAACCAAATTCGAGTTACAAACTTCTAGCATCGAACCCGATATTGGGATAATAAGAGGCTTCTAATATTACATCAAGAATCCTTGGGGAGGCTTCTGGTAATGCACCAGATCCAATTGGGGTAAAAAAGGTTAATTAATTGGGGGGATCCGATAAAGTAGTGAAACCCACAAGATTGTTACTAAGTACTTATATCTCTGATGGACCCGAAACGGGACCACGATTATAGGGATGCGCGAAGTAACAGATCTAGTGTATAAGCTTGAAATAACACAAACTAACAATGTTATAAAAAGATAATAAAATCAAGACGGCCTTAAAACAAGTATTGTTGTGGCATATTATTTACTAGTCGAGAGGCTATGGATGGTCGAATGAAATATCGTAACCTTAACAGGAGCCTCTTCCAATTTTAATAAAAAATAAATAAGAAGATTTAAGTACCTTCCACACTAATAAAATTAACACTACTAAATAAGCAAGACTTATCCCAGAGTCCACATATTGCTATTTAGTCTAACTAATCTATTTGTACATAAAATTGATCAAGATAATAATAGAAGGTTCAGTAGGGGAATTGTATCCTTGGAAGATCTTTTTTTCTTATTTATGCTTTACTATACGCAATGGTTTCTCTACCTACTGTGTATATTTAATCTAAATAAAAATCATTTTAAACTAGATAATCGTGTTCCAAAGTTAATAAATTAACTCCTACTAAATCATGCACATCACCCAGCTACCATCACACACATACCTTCATGTATAGCTTCCATCCATCATGTTAAATAACTTGTTTCACCCCACCCTAACAAAAAAAAGAGGTTGTAACTCGTCGGTCAAAATTGAAAAGAATTATTACTGAGCGTGATCCCCTGCCAACAAAACCAAACCATTGACCATATAAAAATTGTGATTCAAGTAGAATAGCATAACTTGGGATATGTGTGTTGGGTTTCACCTACGAGCTCCAAGGATGCTAAGAAATTACCTCCATTGACCATATGATGAGAAGCTTTATGGACCCAATCTAGAAATTGCCTCCATTTCCTTTGGGTGCGGACTCATTTTTTTTTATTGAAATGGAATCTCAAGGTACAACTTTTCTTACCATTCAAGACTACTATCCCCAATGGTATTTGGTGAATCAACATATATCTTGTTTCAAGTGCAGTTGTGAGAGAGCCTCCCAGTAAGAGAGCAAAGAACAAAAGCGAGGAGAAACTTTGTTTCAAGTTGAAGCATGGGTCCAAAAGGAGCAAAGGTTGAGTCTGCACGAATTAATCTATTAATCTCACGTTTAGGCGAGTCATGCAGATGTCATCCCGACCATCCCGACTGCTTGTGTAAACGAATTGTTGATCTTATTTATTTCAGGTGGTTTGAACCAATTCTTATGTCTCTGCTATCTATCCATATTACACCAACTTATATCAGTTATCCAAAAATCAGAAAAATATAAAAATTTAGCACTGATTTGACACGTTCATACATTTTTAAAATTAAATTACAAAACCTGAGTACTTTCTTTGGTTCAAAATGTATCCCTTATTCTCTTTTCAATAAAAAAATAGAAACCAAAACATTGTTGTTAAATACGCATGACATTCCTGACCCAAAGGAGTAAATACGGGTTAATTTGGATTCTTATTAAATTGTTATGTCATATGTGTTGTTTTCGGTTATCTAATATAGTTAATGGGGTCAAAATGGGCAGATCTAGATATAAGAAAAAGTACTAGGCGGGTCAAACTTGGTAGATCAAATTAGGGGCCGGGTCAGATTAGGTTAAAACAACCAAAAGAAAAGGAACGAGTGGTTTCTTTTGTGAACAAGCAATTGAGATTATTGAAGTTGATTTTTATTTATGTTTCAACAAACATGTTGGAACATGTTTCATTTTTCATACGAAATTCCATGTTTTTTAAAATGACATTTAACCTTGAGTTATGAAGACTGTGCTAATTAGCATGGCTAAGATAGCAAAAACATAGTCATGAGTGCATGGCTTATTTAGCAAGAGCATGCCGGTGCTAATTAGCATGTTTTTTTAACAAGCAACGTGACAAATGATAGCCTGTTATCATGGCTAAAATAATTATAAGCGTAGGAGTTAGCATGTATAACCCCATTCACAAACGAACTGTGCTAATTAGCATGGCTAAGATAGCAAGAACTGGTGCTAGTTAGCATGTTTTCATAACAAGCAACGTGACAAAGGATAGTGTCAATTATAGTTGTAGAAGCCTCGATCTTAGCGACCTTGATAATGCTATGATTGGTGCTTTTGCAGGTAATTTGCTATTTTCAAAGATTTATTTGATTGGTCTTCTATGTTATTTTATTTGCAAGTAATTTGCTATTTTAAACATTGGATCTAAGGTTGCCCCTTTTGCTTTCACAAGTTTGATGTGTGTAGCTGGAGTTCATAGTTTTAACCCATTTACCAATGAATTGTCTAAAAAATTAAAAAGAATTATCGAACGAGTAAAGTTTAAAAAATTGTGTGAATTATCGAATGAGTAAAGTTTAAAAAGTGTCCAATTTTTTTAAAAAGAATTGTCGAATGAGTAAACTTTTAACCACTTGCTTTCACAAGCTTGATATGTGCTGAGTGGCTTATATTTTACGATTTACCGGGTCGAAGGAGTAGAAAGTTAAAAAAAATTCTAAAATTGGAATCGGTGAAAAGTGACTTAAGTGTGTACATAAATGCTTACAATGAATGGTGCACGACTCTTTCGTTTTTATAAGAATGATGATTTGTTTAGGAAAGAAAAGGAATATGGTCTTTGATTACTTTGCAGTGTGACGTTTAAAAGCGTTTTAGATTGAGCCATCGACTTTTTGAGAATTGAAGATGAGATTGAAGTGTCTTTGTGGCAAAAGACATCAAGCCATTGTTTTGTTTAACTTCTGAATATAGGAATGAAGTGAATTTGTTTGGGGATACTGATAATGAATTTGGAAGTCAATTATCAACCCGGGCCCAAACCGTTGTGGAAGGATCAGGTGCAGTTCTTTTCTACCTAATGTCAATTACCTACAGGTATGTGTTATATTTAGATCCTTCTAAATGAATGAAAGGTGTTCTTCAAAACTAAAGAAATATTGGCTAAAACACCAAATGCTTACATTTTTCAGTAGTTTGAGCATCAACGATAGTTTTCTATAGTATTGTTATTATCTATATTTCTTAGATCCATTTATAAACAATTGAACATGAAATCTGAAAAGGTTAAGATGGGAAAACTGATGCTTTTGGTTAAGATGGGAATAGTGATCCATTTTCACAATAATTGTTGCTTATATTTGTATATATTAGATCCATTTCGAACATATTATGTTTATTAATTTTCTCAATGTTAACTGATAAATATATGCTATCCAGTTTTTTTTACACATTGTATATTTTTTTACATCTTTTTTACATATAGAATCTTGCTAAATGAGATATTATAGAAGGTAGAAGACCAGAAGTCCAGTAAAGGTGAAAATCAAGATGTCATCTTAGGTGCAGATTGTTGGGGTCAAGTCTTTGACGCATATCGCAATTTCTTTTTAATGTAATATGCAATTAAGAAGGTAGAAGATTAGAAGTTCATTAGAGATTTATGAATATAAATATGTTTGTGAGTTATAATTTTACTTTAACTTTTTTTTCTTATTTAATGTAAAATATGTGATTTTACACACTTATGTATATTATATAATGGATTATAAACACACTGGAGTGATTTAAGGTATTCTTTTCTAAAAACGATATGAAGGTTTCGATATTATTGTGTGTAAAAATTTTGTCTATTTCTTTATCAAGGGTTAAAACACAAGATGAAGTAATGCTACTAATACTTGACAACGACGGTAAACCTACGAATAAAACAACTAACGTTATTTATAAAGAGATCTTCAATGAGTTGTAATTTTTTTTGTCATATTCATGTATTTCAATTATTCCGTGTACACTATAACATTTTCGTTAATATTCTCAATGTATATAAAATTAGAATTTTTATTTTACAATTTTAAAGGACTTATTTTTCCTGTTTAGCCACCTGTTATAATTTTTACTTCACAATTTTAAAGGGCTTAGTTTTCCTATTTAGCCACCCGTGTAACACACGGTTACTTAGACTAGTATAAATAATAAAGTAAACTGCCATTTTCGTCCTTGAGTTTTAGCCAGTTTTACCACTTTAGTTCAAATCTCAAACTTTTTTTGTATCTGGGTCCCTGTGGTTTCATTTTTATTGCCATTTTGTTCCAAAAGTAAAATCTTGCCAGATTAACCTAATCAAACCCTCAACTTTTGTCCTTTTCCACAGGGGTATTTTTGTCATTACGTTTTATTATAACTGATTATCAATTAAAATTAATAAAACTAAACTATTATAACCTGACCCTATAAAAGCCCATCTCCTTCCCTAACCCAAACCCTAATTCCACAGCCACCTCCAGCTCCACCACCGCCACCTCCTCCTCCCTTCTCACCACCGCCACCACAACCTCCTCACCACAGCCGCTACCACCACCACAGCCGCCACCACCGCCTCCCTACCCATGCCTTCATCTTCCCAAACACAGAAGACCAAATACCCTAATCCAAACCCTAATTTATAACAACCCTCAAGAAACACCCCTAAACGCTCCTAAATATACCCCATACGCGAGAAATGAACCTAAATAACCTTTATATAAATAAATAACAAATAAAACAAATAAACTGGGTCGCTCACGGGCCGCGGCCCAGTTAGCAGAATCCGTCGCGGGGCTTGAGGCCCTTGCCTTGTCGGACACATAATGTTGACATGTGTCGGGACACGCGTCGAGACCTGCCATGACTCAACAACCCTCACACCACCCTAGACTTTCTTGCGGACCTCAACCCGCTACCTGATCGGCCCTATAAATTGAAGTTCAACGTTCAGTTGTTCCTCGTTCATTTCTTGATTTCCTCTCAAAATTCTCTAATAGTAGAAGTAATACTCGGGTATAATACCCACTAAAATAGCGAAGCTCTGCCTCGATGTAAGTATTATAACCTCGGTTACGTATTAGATACACTGCCCGATAGATTTAGTGCTTCGTAACGCATGTCGAGGCTCTGCCCGACGTAGTCGTTGGAGTTCTGTCTCGGGGAAGGTATAACTAATGTAAATTGAGTTATTATACAAACGCGTGTGCATTGTTTAATAAATAGATTATAACCAGAAAGTCACAAGGAAAATACCTAAATTAACAATGTGAGTTAATCCTTTTTTTCGTGTAAACCTTTTTGTGAGTAATCCTTTCTTTTTGTAAACTGTTTTTACAAAACCTCAATTGTTTTAAATTATATTCAACAGTGATTGAGTATTTGTAATTCTACAATTATCGTCGGTATGTTGGGGTTTTGTATACAAAATTTGTTACTACACTGTGAGTAGTAACATAACCATAAGTCGGGTTGAAAGTACCGTGGGTGGTAATTAAGGTAGAAATATAAACATTTGTAATTGCGAGATCGCCTTCAATACTGTAAAATGATAAAAACCTGTTTTGATTAAACTGGGATTCACTCACCAGTATTTCTTGCTGATAAAATGTTTTAAACACGTATTTCAGGTAACTTAGCATGAAGCCAATAAAAGCCAGCTGGAGAACACTGAATGCTTAGAAAAGTGGCAATAAAAGTTACCTAATTAAAAACGAGAATTGTTTTCAAGAATTAGGGTTAATCCCTTCAAATATATTACAAAGGAAAATCGGGTTTTGTTCCACTTGTTATGTGACACCTGTGTCACTTCAACCATCAAACAAATTCCAAACCAATGAAATATTGTATTTCATACTTGGGATTTGTAAAAATATGTGTATCGTTTGCACATATAAACTCTTGTTCGATTTTAAGCTTTAAATCGCTTTCTGGAGGGTTATACGCGCTCTGATGCGTAAATATAACCAGTTTAATCTAACAAACACTCCGGAATAGTGAAATAGGCTTAACATACCTTAAATAACCTTTACATAACTTAGAAATAAGTTTTGAAGGCTTTGGTATGCCAAAATCAAGTTTAATCGCTTACAGGGACTTAATTCGACAAACTGCGAAAGTATGCCAATTTGAACTATAACGAACATTCCGGAACATGACCATAAGTTAAACACACCTTAAATATCCTTTATATAGCTTAGAAATAGGCTTTGAGGGGTTCGGTGTGCTAAAATAAACTTTTGGGTCATTCAGGGACTAAAAGCGTCAAAAAGTGCACAAGTTTGCACATTCGCGCATAACTTACGTTCTGAATACATCCGGACATCCAAATATTTATGTAAGCACTAAAACATTTTATTTTAGTGTTTGGCATAAGAAAAATCCATTTGTCGCGTCATTTGGATCGTTTTTCGCGCTTATGCGCATTCCGTCGTAATTAAGCGAACATCGCGATTGTACGGCCAAACGAACCGACATCCGAGATATTTTTTAGCACATTTTAAGTTCCCTATACTTTAACTTCATTTTAGAGCTTTGAAATGGGGTTAACGGGCCTTAAACGTGTCGGAAATGACTTAAATGCATGACAGGGACTAAAATTGTAATTCTGCCAAAGTTGTAGGCTTGCGCACCGCAAGCAATCTCCTTACGGTGCGTAAGGCTTCCCAGATCAGCAGAACTGCAGAAGCATTGAATCTGGTCCTTTCCACTTGTGCACATGGTATTTCTCAATACTATGGGCTGGTTTTGATGTGCACATGGTATTACAATACCATGGGTGCAAGTGTATGGCCAAGATTGAAGCATGTTTCCCGATAAACGATCTTAACGGTTCGAGAAACACTATAAATACCCAACCCCATTCCTTCCAAAAACCCACAAGAATCTGATTTGAGAAGCTCTAAGTTGAAACCATTGTTTCATACCTGAGCTACTTGGATCAAGATTAGCTTTCGGGGACCCTTTGTAAGTGTTCCTTCGTTCTTTTATTGCTTTTCGAGTCTGAGAGTCAAACTTTGTTTGACTTTCTGCATTGACCAGTTTATGGTCAATGCGAAGTTCGTTTGAACTTCATAACGAGAGCATAATCACGATGGTTATAGTCCCTAGTGACTATACCTACTGATTACCACGTTATCTAGGCTCAGTGACGAGTCGTAGTTTCGGCCAAAATGTGCATTCTTGGGTATTTTGTAACCAAACTACTCTTGGGTATCAAAACCGTTTGTTTTGATACCAAACCTGTTTTCTAAACTTAGTTAAGCATGTTTTAGCATGCTTAGCTCGTCACTTTTAGTTTAGTGCTTATATAGGGTCGTAAGGTAAGCGATCTAAACAATCGCTTATACTTTCGAACCCGACCCATTTGGTCGATCATTAGGATCCGACCAAATACCTTAGGTAACCATAGTGTATAGGGAATAACCTTCCGAGGTTATACCTTATGGTCGCTTCGTTTAAGTAGTTGTATGATAGGTAGTTTATATGCCTTAGGTAAATTACCAAAATACCCCTTTGATGCCAAAATTCATTTTAAACATATGTAACATAACCTATGACCTCTAAACTGATTTATCAACAATATTAAACATGTTAAGGCATATTCTACTTGTCATAGGACTAGTTAGGCGGTCCGAATGCGTTTCACGCGAACGACGCGTTAAAGTAGCATAAGCTACCTAAACGGGTCGTAATGGGTCGTAAGCACTTAGGTTAGGTTTCAATTAGTATGTAGGCTTTGTTAAACCATATGACACGAGTCTCCATACTCGTTTGGTTTACGAACCCTCATTCTATCTAAATCCTCCGATTTAGGTCCGGTATATTAACATAGTTACCTATATTAGGTGCCGTTTGATTTCCGGGATCTCTAGCATTGCTTGGTGGTTATCCTAGGACTTCTAAGCAATCTCAAGTGAGTACATAGTCCCCTCTTTTACTGTTTTCAAACTGTTTTGGGGTGAAGCATGTGTACCTATTTGTTATTTTCATGTTTTCCAAAAGTATAATTGATTATACATGTTAGTACTTATCTGTTGACAAACTGAATGACTATCTATGGTTTAAACACTGATTTTTCAAAGACTATAACCTTAATTGTTGAATTGTACTTATTTTGTTCACCAGACCGGTTGGTAGTATGATATAGCGCTATAGGATTTGACATCCCATTCCTGTTGTCATGGAATGTCTGAAACCAATTTGTTTCTCCATCCAAATAGGGATTTCCTTTGTGGTATCCCTATAGTCTCAAAGGTGTATTTTGATGCACTAGGTCTGAATGAATTCTTAAATCACATTATTTTTGCATATTTAGTTATACTCCCAAAAGTATAGTTTGATATGCTCCCATGTGTGATATTGTACAAAACCAACATATATTTTGTTAATCATCCAAAGCATATTTTGATATGTTATTTACAAAACCAAAACATAGTTTAATATGTTATTTATCACATCCAAAGCATATTTTGATATGTTATTTATAAAACCAAAACATAGTTTAATATGTTATTTATAAATCCGAAGTATACTTGTAATATACTACTTAAAACTATTATTTTAAACAACGAAGGTATATTTAATGTACTATCTATCTATCGATTGGGTTTTGGTTAGTGTTTAGATAACGGGACGGGTGTAATGTGATGAAAACATGGTAGATACGCCGCTGGTACTTCTTATATATAAGTGTTTTCATTGCATTACATACCATGGCGTTATTTAGTACACTTGGGTTAACGATATTGGAACTGAAATATACTTTAATATATTACTCATTCGATTCTCTTAAAATCCAAAGTATATTTTCAAATATACTATAAGCCTTTTTATCAAAATATTGTTTTACGAGCAACTTATGTTATACAAACTCATTTTACATGGTTATTCATTTAACCTTACATTTATTTATACATATCATCTGATCTTATTGTTTTTCAAACGATTTACAAAACAAATCAATTTACAAGGTTGATCACTAAACTTTATTAAACATTTTCTTAAACTTACAAGTCATGAATCCTATTTTCACAAAACCTATGTATCTCACAGGCATTTTTATGCTGACGTACCTATTTTTACACATGTTTCAGGTACTGCTTTGCAATGATTGTTGATACATGCTACATTTAGGATGGACTCGAGCCTTAGCAACTTTAAAACTTGGAAGATCATAGTTGTACTTATTTGATTGTATTAAAACAATGAGTTCATTTATTCAATAAAACAGAATTTATTTATTCCATGGTTATCAAACAATGATTCTGTTACAACACTCCCTGACGTTTCCGCCACGTCTAGTTGCTTTACGTGGTCGGGGTGTGACATGTTATTATAAATATATTATCAGAAAAACTTGGTTTTATCCCATTTATCTATTTTAAACATAATGGTGTTTAACTCTGATAAAAATATTTCCTAAATACTGTCCTGATGTAAATTTCGCTGCCAAAATTGATAAACACTGATACCATCCGCTCTGAGTCTCGCGGCTCCTGCTCCCAGGGTGGGGTCGGTGGTTGCGACAGAAGGTGCTATCAGAGCTATGCCACTAATTTAAGCCCTTTAGGTGTTCTTCCAATGCCTAAAACTTTAAACATTTGCGTTAGGAAATTAATATCTTATGTGTTATCCTGTGAACTTAAAAATCTTAATGTGTTTATTATGATTTTTATATCATTTAACGAATTTTAAATTCCTAATAAGTGTTACCTATATCTGTGTTTTACAGTTATGATATGCTTAATAGTACTTATATATATATAATTAAGATATTAATAAAATTATGTCTTATTAAATTTTATGATGTATTATATATATATATATATATATATATATATATATATATATCATATATTTGTATGAAAATAATCTAGTATGAATTTTACAACATTATACTAATATTGCGATATTAACATTTATATCTTAATATTAATATAAGATAACACAATTCAGGCACGATACTTTGAAAAATATCATAATATAAATATTAAGATAATATGCAGAATACCTAAAATAATTTTATGTTATTTAAATTCCCAGGATATGTAACCCTTATTTGTATATTACAGTATATTATCTAAAAGGGATATATTCATAAATATATTAATACTAAATTTTGTGATATATATATATATATAGCATGCCCATATATTGATGTGAATACAATTCAATATAAAACTATAATAATATTATGATATTGATATTAATCAAAGATATAAGCTAACATCCGTAAGTATGGTATCATTAAAATATCATAATATAAAACATTATTCGATGCAAGCAGTATATTTTATGATCTATGATATAACCCAATAGTTTCACTCGACTTAAAGATATATATTTGTCAAGATTTTGATAAAACATATAATGGTATTAATTTTGTTAAAATGTAATATTTTAGCATACTTAAAACATGTTTACTGTTTAAATACAATCATTAAAAAATAGAATTTTCATGATAACTCTATGAAAATATTATTCCATAGGATTATGTTATATTATATCTACATAAGTACATGTACATATACCATGGAAAATATATTATATAAAACTGTATCTATGAAACTGGAATATCTACAACAAATTGGTACTGTGTAATTAAATGATTTTAATACATAATACATATATATCAATAAGAAATAGCCTAAACTTATTTCTTAAATTATATTTGTCAGATATATGTTTTATATAACTTGTATCAATATTATAAATGATATTTCATTCGTGAAGTAAAAATATTTAGTACGGTATAACTACATGGTTTAAAATATATGTACATATATCTCAAGAGGAAACAACTTTAATTCATTTCTTAAAACAATATTTGAGTCATATGTATATATTCTGATATGAGAATAATACTTCATTATTTAATATATTAAGGATTAAATTTAGAAACGCTAGACTTTGTATTATCTATTATGATTCTTTAATAAATAAATATAATAAATTAAGAATCAAGTCCCAAATATGTTATAAACAAAATGAGTTAACCTGTCAACATTAAATTGTTCTAAAAAAAGAATCCAGAAAAAATTATATTTTAATTTAATTTATTCATTTTGATGAATTGTCCTTTTATTCCAAAATATCATGTTCAATAAATTATTTTAGTATAAAGGAACAAACAAAGTTATGTATAAACACTAATGAAATTTGATTCTTGTAAATTTGTGTTATATGTATATGTTACAGGAAATTTTAAAACTTTATATTTATATGTATGTATATACCAGACACAAATTTCTTGATAGTATGTATAGTATCTTCTGTAGAAAAACAAGCTTTTATAAAGGAAACAAATCTACATGTTTGCCCAACATCTCTTCAAATGATTTTTCAAAACATTAACCGCATTTAACCCAAAGGAAACTCTAAGGACACCCGGGTTAGCACCAAGGGAAAGATGATAAAACCAATGATGAGGAACCTCAGGATCTTATATAAACCTTTACTTCTAGTCACAGTCACAACCACAGTTTCCACCAAATATCCTGAATGTTTATCTAACCATAAGCCCTGAGAATATAAGCTAAGTTGAGAAAATATAAAGCCATTATTAGTAAAACATTGAACCCATAATCTAGAATGAAAGGTCATCAGTAACTACGATAAAAGGAAATAACACATAATATATTATATATATACTTTCCTTATGTTTTGCTTAAATATATATATAATTAAAAAAATGTTAAAATAGAATATGTATATATATATATATATCACCGCATAATACTGATAGGTATGACTATATTTGTGCTAAACATGATATGAGCAACAAAATATGCCTGTATAATTTTTTAATTTTGTGATAATTATATCTGAACATGTTTGTAATTCAGATGTCAAAGGAAATCGCATGTAATCAGGAAATTCAGACTAGTAATGAAAATTCCTTGGATAAAAATACTATAGAAAATATAATAGCTCAAGGAATATTGAATGTCATACCTTCGATTATTGGCGCTATTAACACCTCGGTACCTATAAACGAGGATTCTATTATATGCTGTAAGCATACCCATCATTTCAAACCTAGCCCTAATATCAATGGAGGTCATGATATTCGTATCAAAACTCCATCTTCCAAACGAAAGAAAACCACAACCTATAGTTACTCTTATAAGGAATTCCACATCGACAAATCATATAAGGACAAAGGAATGGAACCAGCAATCATGCAGCCTACTTGTAACAACTATAATAAGAAGCACGCAAGAAAACGTCATTCTAAGAAGACACTCCACTATAACTTCTGCAAGAAGACTGGACATATAGAGGAAGAATGTAGAAGGAGAAGGAAAACTAATGTATGTTATAAATGTGGAGACCCAGGCCATATCTGTCTCTACTGCCCGAAACTATCTAAGGCACCCGACAACGAGGATAGAAACCCAGATGAAGCTAAGGAAAACGCATAAATATTTACAACACCGGAGACAACAACAAAATAAGCACCCTTATGTTTTGACCATACTTAAGTTAGTTGACTTTTGATTCCAATCAAAACTTCATCAATAAAAGGTCTTTATTTTTCTTTTATAGAGCCAATTCTCATTTTGTCTCATTTTGTCTCATCTTTTGACAAATTTATATGTCGCTCGTGCATTGCTTGTTATGCATGTGATGTTACTTCCAAAAGATCAATTATTCGCAAGTTCAAATAAAATATTTCGTTATACTCATTCTGATAATCTATATGATTATACAATGCTGACTTTTGATATTAAGTCAACAGATTTCTTGGAAAACTCCTTTCCTTTTCAAAGATACTTACCAGATTTTTATTGAAACCATTTTTTGTCAATACATATGTCCATTGTTGGAATATGTCTAAACCAAGCTCAATTGTTTGAACTTGTTCACAGTATACATTCAATTTAGAATCCCATATGATGAATTAAGATCATCATATTCGAGGTCATCTCATTGTTTGAATCATAGTAAACTTGTTTAAAGTCTTCAATTTCGATGTATCATTTGTTAAAATACGACACCTTGTGAAGGCGATTTCTTTGAAACTTGGACTCATTTCATTTTCATACCTGAAGTACGATTCTATCTATTTATTGATTCATTATCCTAAACCAGTCATAATGCAATCTTGTGTTAAGATAAAGATACCTAATTCTTATTCCAACGTACCTCTAACATTTCTTTCATCTTTGAATTAAACCTACAATATTCATTTATTCTTTCATTTGAATATCCTATCTTTTGAATATCCAGATTCACTTCATTGAGACTTTTAGTCAATTTCGAGAACGGTGAATTCATTCGGTCACCGTAAGCATTGAATTCTTTCAATCATTACAACATCTTGCGGTGTCGTTGTAAATTTGTAGCTTGAGCTAATTAATATCCCTAATCATATCAATTCATACATATTTTGTTTGACTCATCATTTAAGTAGTCTTGATGCAATTATGTATTAAGACAATGATACACTAAATTCCATTGTATTGTCCGGTGTATCTCTGCAATTTGAATTAATGTCACTGATTTCTGTTGTGATAGTTGACAAATCATTTTTCATACTTCTATTTTCAATTGAGATTATTGACTCATAGTCTTCTTCCATTGACAATCAAATTAACATCAATTCCTGAAACTAATCGAAACATTTATGTTTCTCATTTTCTTCTATGTCCTTAGAAAGATCTCACTAAGGATTCATTTGCTAAGCGTTTTTTTTAGAATTTCATAATTGTAAAGCTACGGGTCCTGTTCTTTTAATAAATGATCCAACATATATGGAACTTGACTTCCCTCTTTAATGAATCTGGCTACCCCTTTCCATAGAGAACTTTTAATAAAAACACTTGAAAGGTTTTCATCTGTTATCTACATAACTCTTTTGATAATCTCGTATTACTTTAACTTGAATTATCTTGTCTATTGTTTCTTGCACTATCTCGAGTCCAGATAAGTTATATTTCTCCAAATTTCTGCCCAACAGACTGGTGTTCGGAACTTTCGTCCATTAAATGCTTCCAAAGACGCTTTGGCACTGTTTTTACTAACTACAAGACTTGATCTAACTCCAAGGAGATATCATAGCTCGAATCTCGAGGACGAGATTTAAAACATGGTGGAGAGGATATAACAACCCTCAAGAAACACACCTAAACGCTCCTAAATATACCCCGTACGTGAGAAATGAACCTAAATAACCTTTATACAAATAAATTGGGTCGCTAGCAGGCCGCGACCCAGTTAGCATAATCCGTCGCGGGGCGCGAGGCCCTTGCCTTGCCGGACACATAATCTTGACACATGTCGGGACACGCGTCGAGACCTGCCATGACTCAGCAACCCTCACACCGCCCTAGACTCTCTCGCGGACCGCGAGGGAGATACAGATGCGCGTTGCGGGCCGCGACCCGCTACCTGATCAGCCCTATAAATTGAAGTTCAACGTTCAGTTATTCCTCGTTCATTTCTTGATTTCCTCTCAAAATTCTCTAACAGTAGAAGTAATACTCGGGTATAATACCCACTAAAATAGCGAAGCTCTGCCTCGAAGTAAGTATTATAACCCCGGTTACGTATTAGATACGTTGCCCGATTGATTTAGTGCTCCGTAACGCCTGTCAAGGCTCTACCCGACGTAGTCGTTGGAGTTCTGTCTCGGGGAGGTATAACTAATGTAAATTGGGTTATTATACTAACGCTTGTGCATTGTTTAATTAATAGATTATAACCAGGAAGATACCTAAATTAACAATGTGAGTTAATCCTTCTTTTCGTGTAAACCTTTTTGTGAGTAATCCTTTCTTTTTGTAAACTGTTTTTACAAAATCTCAATTGTTTTAAATTATATTCAACAGTAATTGAGTATTTGTAATTCTACAATTATCGTCGGTATGTTAGGGTTTTGAATACAAACTTTGTTACTACACTATGAGTAGTAACATGACCACAAGTCGGGTTGACAGTATTGCGGCTGGTAATTAAGGTAGAAATATAAACAAATGTAATTGCGAGATCTCACTCAATGTTGTAAAATGATAAAACCTATTTTGATTAAACTGGGATTCACTCACCAGTATATCTTGCTGATAAAATTTTTTAAACACGTGTTTCAGGTAACTTAGCATGAAGCCAATAAAAGCCAGGTGGAGAGCACTGAAGGCTTAGAAAAGTGGCTATAAAAGTTACCTAATTAAAAAGGAGAATTGTTTTCAAGAATTAGGGTTTATCCCTACAAATATATTACAAAAGAAAATCGGGTTTTGTTCCACTTGTTATTATAAATATATTATCAGAAAAACTTGGTTTTATCCCATTTATCTATATTAAACATAATGGTGTTTGACTTTGATAAAAATATTTCCTAACTACGGTCCTGATGTAAATTCCGCTGCCAAAATTGATAAACACCGATACCATCTTCTCTGAGTCTCGCGGCTCCCGCACCGAGGGTGGGTTCGGGGATTGCGACATAATTCTTCTGCAAGTAGATTGACAAAAGATAAGATCATATTCATTCATTCGTTCAATGCATCAACAAATTTCATCAAAAGATGTGGTGACAAAACAAACCAAAAAAGATCATCACCACAACCGTTGTTGCCGGAGACCCGATCGGACCACCGTTGATTAGAAAGCGGTCGTCACCATCTCTGTCACTCTCTCTCTCTCTTCCAATCACTCTCTCTCTCTCTCTCTCTCTCTCTTTCTCTCTCTCCCCCTCTCTCTCTCTTCCGATCACTCTCTCCCTCTCTCTCTCTCTCTCTCTGTCAAACAGTGAGGGTGGTTTTGGGGTTTTGGGGAAGCTGTAATTATGTGGTTGGTTCTCATGGTTTGGGGTTTCGAGGGTGAAGTGGGTGATGTATGGTGGCCATGGTTTATAAAGCAATGTATAAACTGCCATTTAGTAAACTGCCATGGTTGGTTCTCGTGATTTGGGGTTTCGAGAGTGAAGTAGGTTAGCAGATGGGTGGTTCTCGTTTGGTGGTGGTGTTTGTTCAGTTCAGGTGGTGGCTGGAGTGGTTGTGGTAGCTGGATTTTGAGCAATGTATAAACTGCCATTTCGAGAGTGAAGTGGGTGATGTACGTGTATTTATATTTTTTCTAAATAAATAGATAAAATAACTTAAGTGCCCTCATAAAGACTAAAATGCCCCTGAGGAAAAGGACAAAAACCAATTTTTTTTTAGAAATCTAACATGATTTGAGATTTGGACCAAAATGACAATAAAACTGAAACCACATAGACGCAGAGGCAAAATAGTTTGAAATTTGGACTAAAGTGGCAAAACTGGCCAAACCTCAACGACCAAAATGGCAGTTTACTCTAAATAATATAACAAAAGTTTTAGATATAAGTTAACCACGATCATTTATTGAAGTACATTTGTTCTCCACACCTGCAATTCTATGAATGACATGAAACATGAACAGTTATATCATATACTAACACATTAACAGTTGCAATCTTCCACAGGGATTGCAAAGTGTTCAAGATCAAGAACTTCTTCTCTTAGTGTAAGTGGGTTTCTTTCTTTCTTGAGTCTTGCTTGTAAAAGGTCTTTGTAAAAGAACCCTTTATACTTTGGAGCTTCACCAATCTCATCGGAAAATTTAGGCAATGGTTCAATCCACTTTTCACCACCAATATTGTAGAAAAAAGCAAACGAATGAGGATTTCTTCCTTTGGGTTTCCACACTCGATGTCGTGCAGCAACCATTTTCTTATTCGTCAAAGCCTATGAAACAAAACAAACGTGTTATTTTAACTACAAGTTCAAAAAGCATAACTTAGAGTAGCAACTTCAAGTTCAAAATGTATAACTTAGAATTGTTCACAAAATGCCATTGCACTTAGCATATTTGTATGTTAATTACCTGGATGGTTGAACCAACATTAACCACAAGAGAGCCCTCCATGGGGGGTACAGAAATCCAAGAGCCATCTTTCTCATATTCAAGACCACCAGCATCATCTTGAAGCAAAAATGTAAAGCAATTAGTATCTTGGTGAGCCTCCCTTCCTATCTTGTTAGGGTCGTCTGCGGCCACTGGCGGATAGCGCCAACACATGAGAACATCCTTGGATCTGTCGTCATTAAATTAATTAAGAAAATTGGACGGGAGATCTAAGTATTCGTTTACTATGTTCTCCACCATTGCTCCAAGCTTCTGTAAATGCAAAAAGATCTCCTCCAACGTTTCACTGTAAATTTACAAAAAAGTATATCTTGTAAACTTACATTTCACCAAAGAAAGATCATAACAAATTAACACTTCTTTATATTACTATAATATTTGGAATGATATATGTGGTACTCGAGGAAAACACACAGTCATCCTGATCTACTCATCGCTTCATTCCTCTCTGACTCCTTATTAAATTTCGGGACAAAATTTCTTTCAAAGTTGGGGATGATGTGACAACTTGGACTTTCAAGGTTAGCATTATCTATTTCACGACTTGGTAGCTAGTATTGTTACGTTTTATCGGCCAATATATTGTGAGTATGTGCACACTATGTGAACTTGTTCGATTATTATATGGTTTAGTTCTTTTGCACACTTTTACCGAGTCGCACACCCCACCTCGATCGCACACTCCTACACTCTTGGATCATGTTGGTTTTCGGCCCACAATGCACACACCTTACCAAACCCAACCGGCCAAGTCCACCTCACATGATGCGCAAACAAGAGAAATAGGTGTTGAGTGGTTATGATTTTGGAAAACATAACAAACCCTAACACTCCTCTCACTCTCCCTTGCATCGACGGCAGCTTTGGTGGACGAAGCCCTCTACCTCATTCGAAGCCCTCTACTCCAGAGTCTAGCACACCTTTGCAAGTCTCTTGGTTAGTACGAATTACTTGTTTCAAATATTGTTGAATGATCTTGGCTATGTGTTAATTGAATGGTGTGATTAATTGTGGTTTACGTGTGACATAGGATTGTATGTTGTAGAATCGTTGATGAACATATGATAGAGCACGATTAGATCTAAATTAAATATATACAAGTGATATCGATTGACGAACATAATTTGGCATCCTCATTAGGGTTCATGCACATTAGGGTTTAATGAAGTTGATTGTTCATAGATCCGGTTTGAAAAGTTCAAAAGGTTGTCAATGCATTGAATTAGGGAGTTCGATGATGGGGATGATTAAGCACTAAAACAGAATTATTGTTTCGTGTATAATGTTTGATCCAATTTGATTGATGATCATGTGCTCATTGTTGATGATGATTAGCAGTTATGTGAATTGATTGATAATTGATTGAAATAATTATGTAACATGTAACAGATATCCATGAATTGTGGCAAGCTATAACTGATCGCACACACTAAGCCAATTGCACACGTACATATGGTTCGTAATTGGGCAGCATGTCGCACACCTAGAGGGTAATCGCACACCCTGGTTATGATCGCACAGCCCGAATGGGCCACATATGAATCGCACACTTTGAGGATTGGGATGCGGATTGTGGAAGTCACACACGTATAGGTGAATCGCACACTCCTTATTTTGGGTTGGGTTACGTAATGTTGGGTCGCACAGTTTTATAGACTAACACTTATATGGGCCACTCTGCTATTGGTCGCACACTAAATACATGGGCTAGGTCGCACACTCAGGAACCAATCGCACACTCTCATTTGGGCCTTGAAATGATTGGGCCGCACACTTATATGATCTATGTGTTGAACAGTTTATGTGATAGTGTGTTGTATGCTTAACTGATGAATTGCATGAGGCCCAAGGGGGCATTAAATACGTTATGTGATGATTGCTGGTATGGGATGTTGGATGAGATCCTAACTGTTGTGAGTAACTGTAATAGGACCCAGTTGATTAAGTTTGAGCAAGTAACTAGACTAACCGAGCAAAGCTAAGGTGAGTTCACTACTCTCTTTACAAGCATACATCCAGTGGGGACAAACAAACAAACGAATAAACCTTTCATCCTTGTAGGGGATTCTTCACAAACCCATATCCTTATAGGGGATATGAGGCAGTTTTCGATTAATGTTGATGTTGGATAATACACTCACTTTCAATCACTCAAGTCTCGTCTTACTACCGAACTAGTTGCTTGTAGGGCAACGGGGTTATTAGTTGATAGCGCTATTAGGTTTGGCACCCTCACGACGTACCTGGATAGGACGGGCGTGAACTAATGACCTTAACCTCATGACCAATGTTTGATAGAGCATTGGGGAAGGGCAAATAGTAGCCGTCTTGCGGTATCGAGTTATTATCAACATGACTTAAAACTATACTTGGTAACAAACGTTTAACAAAATTGTGAGCTCGCCAGCGTTATGTTGATACATTTTTTCTGCATGCTTGCAGGCCATTAGGTACACTGACTTGGGACTTGCTGTCTGGGAGGCTGGAGTGGTCAAGGGTCGTGGCAAAAGGACGCACATTTGAAGTTGAACTGTTCCTAAGTACTCTATGTTAAACTTATTGAACACTCTTTAATGCTTCCGCTGAACATGTTTGATTTTCGAAACCAATGTTTGAATTATACTATTCTCGTTAAATGGAAATTTCTATTTTTTTTTACTTATGGTTCGATGTGATTAGTGGCTAGATCCTGGTACGTCACACGCCTCGCGAAGGTTCTCGCTTGTGGTATTTTTTGGGGTGTGACAATATATGATACAATTACAATATTCAACTATTATCTCATAATTTTAAATAAATATATAAAATTTAATAATAATAGTAATAGTAAAGGGGTAGGGGCGCTCCACTAGTGATAAAATTCCATCACTCACAACATCCAATCAAGTTCCGCCATGTTATCGAGCATTATTTCATCATTAGTGATAGATTTTAGTGGAAATGCCCATCACTAGTGATGGTTTTTTTATTTAAATATTTAAATAAATATAACAATAAATTTTAAATAAATAAATAAATACAACAATAAAGTTAAAAAAACTTAATAAACTATTGAAATGAAATTAATTGAAATATGAATTATATAATATAATTTTGATAAAATAATTGAATTTATATAACATTAAAATATAAAAAACAAAGAAAAAGGGGCATTTTTAACTTTACATAAACTATAGGGGGAAATATGAATATTTTCAATTGAATTTATGTCTTCTTCCTCCCCAAGAGACAAATACGCCGACAACCATCCCCTCCGGCCAAAAATCCAGATCTCCGACCAAAAAACTAGCTCTCCGGCCAAAAATCAATCCTCTCCGACGAAGCAAAACCAACCACATGGCTTAGGTGATTGATTTTGTTTTGTTTTACAACGCGTGATCACGAGCACGCTTATAATTTTCCACGCGTGATGATGATGACTGGCGGTGGTGTATAACGGCAATCCACGCGTGGTCTTTTGGTGATAACGGGGCACCCCGGGTGGCCTAACAGTAACAGTAACAATAATAGTAATAGTAAGAATTTAACATAATAAAAGTGAGGTTAGTTTTTTTTTATTAATTCTATACAGTTAGATTAGTTAGATTGTTTTAAATTCAATATAAATTATTGAGGAAGAAGAATAACGAAAGAAGGATAGATATAAAAGCAGGATCTATTTGTTCTTTCTTCTGCTTTCGGTCGTGGACTAGAGTCATTATAATATCCATCTAATTTCTGGACTCATCGAATTGGTGTTGAATAGCAAGAGTAGACCCACAATTAAAAAAATAAATTATCTCTATTTCTTATTAAATTAGCAGAAAATCATTGATAATATATTCTTTATCTAGAAACATACATAAAAAAATTGTGAGATGTTTGAATTAAAATGCAGCTTTTGGATATCTCGGGTGGCCATTGTAGAGATTAGTAACTATTTCTATTATATAGTTTAATAAACATACGCAAAATTTTGTATATATATGTGTATATGCAGATGCATATTCATGTAGATACGGTTATACATGTTACATACAACATGTGGCACACCAGCAGGTAAACAGATACAAAATTTTGCATATGTATATGTACATGTACATGTATATACATATATACATGTTACATACACACACGCACACAAAACTGAAAGCTTACCGAACATGTGGCACACCAGAAGGAAAGACGTTGAAACCCAAGATGGGTTGACAGACCATTAACCATTCATTGCAGCCAAAGCTACCATGCATCTTGCCATAACCTGCTGGAAGTACAGTTGACACTGGCATACACTCAAGTTTTTCGCCAATGGGACAATCAAAAAACTGTTTAGTGAGCTCCCGGCTGCAGTCCACTAGCTCTTCGGGCAAGCCATGGTTTATAATCTGCAAAAAACCGAATTCTAAACATGCTTTGCCAATTTCATTCACAACCTTCTTTCTGTCAGCCTCATTGGAATGCTTGATCATGGAAGCAAGGTCAACTACTGGAATTGCCATTGGAACACAAGTTTTGTTAGAGAGTTCGTTTGTGGTCTTCATGTGTATATATAGTGGATTTATAATGCTTATCATATATCGTCATAAAATAACAAAATCCTTATGTAGTAAATAATTTATTTGATTGTATTTTCATTAATTTATCAGGGGTGATGTATGACACGGGTTAATGATTGTGAAAAATATTAATATTTAGAGAATTATTTGACTGACTTTTTTACTTAGAAAGAAAAGAAGTTGGGAAATCACATTTACAAATGTGACAGATTTGTTCGTTTGATATTATTTATTATTGTTTTTAGTCATAAAAACCTTAAGCATTTGTTCGTTTGATATTTTTATTATTATTTTAGTCATAAAAACCTTAAAGCATTTATTTCGTTTTTATAAGTTCAAAATATTCTATTTCTAAAGCAAAATATAAGTCAAAATGTGTTAAAAAGAAATGTTCTTTTCCATTTAAAGTATGGTATTTTCAAAGGGAATTTTTTAAAAACCTAAAGTTAAATGTATACGCATTTATGATGCCTGGTTACCTCTATAGTCATAATTGATCATGTTCACATGAAAAATTAATTTTACTTAGTATAATGGAGAGTTTTTTTTCCTAAACTAGTGTTGGTAAAAAAACTATTTATTAAAATAGAGTTCTTTTAAAACTATTTACTAAAATGATATTTTCATTCATTTTGTATTTATATTTTTTTAACCAACATATTATACTTTATTTTATTTTTTATTGAATCAATACATTAATGATTTTTTATTCCATATTATACTTTTGTTTTTACGTTTTTATTCGATCAATCAATATTAGTTACTTTAATTTTTTTTCTTTAATCAAGTCACTTAGCTTTTTTTTCACAAACTCATTATTTTTCTTTTCTTATTATTTTTTTAATCAAACCGTGTATCATCCCAGGTAAACTTGAACATCAAAATAAGAAATGTAAATATGTTCCATTACTAGCTTTGTTGAGCAATAACTCTCTTTCTGTCTCATTTTAGATCTAATTAAAAGAAATATTTACAAAGAAAACTTATTTAAAACAAATCATAAAAATATCTCTTGTCAAAGGGCTTTTTGAATTCTTTGAATTTTTTATGAAATTTTCTTTATAATTTTTTTCCATACCGAAAGTCTTTGAAAAGAATTTTTTTATGCTTTTTTAAGTAAGTTCTTTTTAAATGTTTTTCCAACTCAATCTAAAATGTGATAAAAAGGTTGTTTTCGCTCAACAAAACTACGTAATGGAATATATTGACGTTTTTTATTGTTATTGTTCAAGTTTATCTATGATGATCATTATAGATCGTATTTGACATGGTCAGATTAAAAAAAATAACAATAATAAGTTTGTAAAAAAATAGTGGATTGATTGATTGAAAACGTAAAAAACAAAAGTATACTAAACAGTAAGAAAATTAACAATGTATTGATTCAATAATAAAAATAAAAGAGAAGTAAATATGTTGCACTGTCCTACTTTTATGTATGCGTGTTTAGTTAGTAGTACACTTTCTCATCTTGTGGTCTTCATGATTGTTTAACTAAGTTTCCCTTCACTACATTTTTCGTTTTCCACGTATCTAAGATTTGTTGATGAAAAACAATACATAAGAAAGTTGTTTTAATAGTGTCTTACTCTCTACTTGAAATTTTAGGACCAGTTCATGTGACAATGGCTAACAATTTCATTGTTGTTGGCTATATACTAGATTCTACGAAATTGTCAATGAAGTAACACAGACGTGTTACACACCGGGGTTGTCCAAAGGTCATAGTGTTTTCACGCTATCATAATATGGCTAGTCCCAAATGGTTTAACCCAATTCTATAGCATTTTATGCTATCACAAGGTTATAGCATTTTCATGTTATCATTGTGACCATGGTTGCAAAAGTCGCTAAGCGCTCCTTAGTCGGTCGACCGGGGAGTTGAGAGTACTCGGCAGAGGTGGGGGGAGTACTCGGACATGTTAAATTAAAATGAAATTAGTTGTCAGAAATTAAATATATGTCTAATAACATAAATGTACTAATATTTATAACAAAATACGTGAAAATGATATTCATTATGTCACACCCCAACCAATGGCGGAAACATCGGGATGAGACGAAGTGTGAAGATTGCTCGAGACATCATAACACTATTTGTGACGATAATTAAAAAATTCCCATTTCATTTCATAACTTCAAATTGTCAACATTACATAAACTCAAGTAACAACAAGTTCAAAAGAAATACATAATAACATAAGCAAAATTGATACGACATATTAAACCTAAACGTCTATATGTGTATCTAGGCATCAACGCTACTTCTTTTCATAGCATCATCATCATAAACCTGTAACATGTTTAAAATACAATTCAATGCAAAAGCAAAGGCGAGTATACAAGTTTGGTACGTACATAACAAAAGATAAGTTTTAAACAATTCCTCATAGCAAGCATGTGATTCAAGATAAACAATAAATTTGGCATGTGTCTAACAAATCAACCCAAAAGAGACGCGAGATGCTGCATGACATAACCACAAGTCTACGGGCGGGGCGTCAATCCTATAGCGCTACATATGTCACGGTTAGGCTCGTACGAAGTTAATGATAAGTTCAACACATAAAGTTTCACCCAAGTTTAAAGTATCAAGCAATCACATATACAAGCATGTTATAGGAATGTTCATGTGTTTAAGCAAAATGTTCATGTGCAAGTTTTTGATAAGTAAACATGTTACACCCCAAAAGTGGTAAAAGTAAAAAGGGGAATACGAGTATACTCACGGTGGTTGCAAGCTTTCCTACTTGAAATCCCGCGAGTGAGTTGGTGGATGGATTAGTTTGGAGCACCTAGTCCTTCTACATGAGGAAACATAGGTGTGTGAGTTTGGCGTTAACGGTAGATTATAAATTCGGAGTTTAACATAGCATAAAGTATAAAATATGATACGAAAAATAATCATCTTTAACTTAATAACCCTTGTATGACACTATGTAACCACTAGGGTTATATTGTATTTCATGGGTAGTACGCCCATTAGAATCATATCATGGTTTTAAAGTCTTAGATGATACTCTACTACTCTTAACATATAAACACAAGTTCAACATTAAGAGGTTCGAATGAGTGTATACATATATTTAGGTTAAGTATTATGTGCTATTTAGTCCAATAATTCAAGTAGGAGGTAGAAGATTAGAATCCTCATTTAGGCACCTCGAGTTATCATATATGTCATGTATGGGGTAGGAAGAACATGCTTCCATTTAGGAACCCCTTGAATGTTCACCACTTCACTTGATGTAAAAACAACCAAGGAGGGTCACGAACTAGGATTAGTACAATAATATAAATAATCTAATCTATGAGAAATCATCAAATCATGTGAGGATTGTATGTAGGACAACCCAAGTTGTTCCATAATCACTCATTCATCAAGATCTAAGCTTGACATGATTTGTGGGTTAAATACCCTAACAAAACAGAAAGTATTTGAGGTTTAATCCTCTGATTTCAAGTGTCTCAACCTTGTTTTTAAGCTTAACCAACCATAAGAGAGGTTGTAAGCATTAGGACATAGGTGTGAGATGTGTTAGACACAAGTTGGATGAGTTTAAACAAACTTTTGAAGAACTTGAAACAAAACAGAAAGTTTGTGGACAATTTCGGAGCAATTCCAGGTCTGATTTCTCCAAGGAGAAGTCAAGGAATCGAACCCCATGATTATCCAAGCAAGTAGGAAGAAGAACCAAGTGATTTCGTTAAGAAATGAGCAAGTTATACTCACTTTAGTACAAGAGTATGAATCTGCCCGAATTCTGAGTTTGCAACTGATTTGAGAGTGAATTTGGAGTGATTTGAAAGTGTTGAAAGTGTAGAAATGCTTGGAGAAGGGTTGTATTTATAGTGGAAGTGGTTGGTGGTGATTGGAGGTGTTTAGAGGTGGATTAGAGGTGATTGGGTTAGTTTAGATGTTGGGATTTTGTGCCAAATTCGCGTAGATATGCAGCTGATGTGTTTTCTGCGAATCTGATGGCCATGCGGGCCGCGTAAGGGACCAAGGTAAGTCCACGCGGGCCGCCCGGCCTTACTGATTCGTGTATAAGTTTCAAAAATTACAATTTGACCCCCAATGTTTGCTATTTTGATGTTTTTAGGTCATTTAGGGACTATTATTGCCACAAAAACATAGATTGATATAAATTCAAGTATGAGAAGTATAACCCAAGTATAATTAGGCGTTCAACCATCAAATCAAGTGTCGTTCACGTTCAAACACGTTCCATGCATAAGTTTTACGTATTTACAAGTTTAGCACATAGTTTCCAAGAATTACGAATAAGTATCAATTGTTACACGAAATTGAATGTATGAGCATATGTAAAGTATGTATAACATGTAATTAACAAAATACGAGTTTCATTCATGATCCAAGTCTCGGATTTTACAACGATTACAAAGAAAGGACGATTACAAGAACACAAGGTTTCCAAAAATAGAAACACGAATAAGACTTGCTATAAAAGGAAAGTGCAAATAAGCGGGGCGTTACACATTATTTAATATGATAGTCATATAAATTATGTTTTATTATTTTTTAAGTCAAACCCGGCCCGAATTGAACTACTAGATCCGATTTTGGCCGAGCTTGACTGTGTTTGATCGATTCCGAGTAATTAGGCGGAGTTAGAGAAAGTTGCCTCGGCAGCCTTCCTTGTAGCGACTACTCGGGGAGTACTCAGCCTTGGAAACCTTGTTTTACAACCATGATTGTGACAACCGGTAATTTCCGGTTTATAATTGCGAGTATTACGAGCATTAAGATAATAGTAAGTAGTGTTTCAAGACGTAAATTAAGTTAATTAGGCCTTTGGAGTGCCTAGAAACGTCTATCCGGCTTTATAGTACGCGGATGTGGATTTGCAGGAAGGCTACTGAACAATAAGCGGTAACGAGTTTTACATGTATAATTTATACATATGAATTTGATTTCGCGAAGTTATCATGCTTTTGAACATCACAAAACACGTACGTGAACGAAAAACGCGATTGTATGAACACACCAACAACGAAAAGGGAGCATCAGACACATGTATTACCTTAAAACATAAATATTATGATAAATTTAGCTTCGTAATCAAATTTTAATATCCACTATCAAAATCGGATAGAAAAATGGGTTCTAAACGACAACCGAAGTTTTTTACGCGATTTTAACGCAACCGACGAACGAACGCCTCAAATGTCGACTACCGACACTATTTTCCATATTTTCGATCCGAAAATGATATTTTACAACATTCCATGAAGGTCGGGAGTGAGAACGGGCCTTGGAAACGTGATCGGGCCGCTCAAAAACACAAGAACCGGGCTAATGGGCCTTGGGCCCAACCAACAAAACCCTACCTATAAATATTTTCTATTCCATTAACACCCTCAATTTTCACTCCCTCACACTCTCTCTCTCTAGCCTCCACTCTCTCTCTCCATCTTTCTCTCTTTAGAAAAAATGACCTGAATCCATCGAGAGTCCGGCGGACCTCCAGCGAGGTAACAACGGCCGGCCACCGTGCACGGTGGTCCGGCGACGGTGGTGATGAAGGTTGTTGGTACATGCGTCTGTCGACTTCGTCTTGTATCGAGTCTAGGACTAAAAATGTTAGATATGTTATACGTTTTAGAATGTGTTTAATGTAATTTAGCTTGAAAGTGATGATTTACCTTGAAAGTGTCATGTGTTATTTCAAGCTAAATCAAGATTTCCCTTGAAAATGTCACTTGACAGTTTCAAGCTAAATCAAGATTTCCCTTGAAAATGGCATGTCATTTCAAGCTAAATCTCCTCACTATATATAGCATTCAAGCTAAATCATTTGTAACTTTTCAGAGATTCTTCCGGTGAGCAACGAAGTGCTGCCGAAGTGTTGTCAGGTTGTAAACGTCATCAAATTAATAGAAACAACAGTTTTAAGTGTGAATCTCGCTGAATTGAACTCGGTTTGTTTGTTTTCGCCGCTCAAACTGAGATAAACTCTTCTGAACGACTCATTCGGGTCCGAATTCGATCCTACAAGTGGTATCAGAGCTCAGGAGGAAGAGTTCATACCAATTCAGCTACAAATTCTGTCTTTCTACACCTTCTTTTCAAAAACGAACATATTTCCACGGTTAAAATTGTCTAATTTTCACACAATACGTGCGTAATGATGTTTTAACTAACCCTTGAGAGTTTCAGAACGTAATTCGGTCATTTACTTGTTCAATCGAGTCTAAAACAGATCGTAAAAGATGATGTCACTAGATTTCGCTTGAATATTGTGTGATAATTGAAGATTTCGCTTGAATTTGAGTGTTAATTTCGCTTGAATGTGCATGATTGACATGATTTAGCTTGAGATTATCTGACAATTTCGCTTGAAAGTCCAAAATAATTGCTGATTTCGCTTGAATCTGATATACAACTCGTAGATTCCGCTTGAAATGATTTAATTTGACATTTCACTTGAAAAAATTAGGATTTCGCTTGAAATTAAAAATCAAACATTTCGCTTCAATTGGTAATTCACGTGATCATCACTCGTATTGTCGGCCAAATTTAAGTGGATTGAATCAGTGATAAGTGTTTGTTGGTCATGAGTGTTTGCATTAAAATAGTCTTGATTCAATTGAATATTAAATGTGATATATTGATTTGATCTGATCTATATTTGAAGGTCCAATTGAATACTTTGAATATATTTGAGTTTTTCGGCCATTGAGTTGGTGCACTTAATTGAATTTAAATTTTTCAGTATTCGATATATGTGCAATCCATGTAGTTGTTTCATGCATAACGGTCCAATGAAAAGTGTAGCATGTGAGTCCATATTTGTCAGCCCATGTATTTGTTTCGAGATCTGGTATACTTGAGAGTTTGTTTGCCATATACATACGGCCCAATCAGTAATCGTGCAAAATCAAATTCAATTCGTACATAGTCGGCGTTTCTATTTGTCAGGTTTGGAGTTTAGTTGGTTCGCACGGTTTGATCAGTACGTTTGTCAGTCAGGTCGTATAGTGTGATCAGGTTGCGTGATATAGTTCAGTTCGTACGGTTTGGAGTTCAAAGGTTTCAAAGGGTCAAATTACTTGAATTCGATTCGGGTTTTAGAAGTCCGTACAGTTGGTCAACGTTCAGTCTGCACAGAAAATCATCAGTTCGAGTACTAGTTTGTTTCAGTTAATTGACAAACGTATAAACTGATTGTGTTTTGTTTGTTTGTTGTCAGGTATTTTTACAAAGTGATAAAGCTCATTGAAAAAGTTGAAAAAAAAATGGACGAAGATTTTTACAACGCATTCGCTACACCGGTTACTCCGATCAGTGTTGCACAAAACACAATGCTTGAAAACGAAACAGGGACGATGCAAAAGCCACCCAAACTAATGAACATCGAAGAATATAAGGGTTGGGATGGTCGTTTCGAGAATTGGGTACAAGCTAACTACTTAGATGCTTGGGAATGTGTCGAGACAAAATATGTTCGACCGATGAATGATGATGAAGAAGTGGTTCCGATTAAAGATCTGAGTGCCGATGCTAGAAAGAAGTACAAAGATGAGAAAATGATGCTGAGTTTATTGCAACAAGCTGTGAAAGAAGATATTTTGGTTCCATTGCAACATAATGGAACTTCCTACTCGATTTGGAAAGCTTTAAGGTCAAAGTTTCGTGGAAAAACGGAGAGAATCAAAGAAAAACAAGCTGCGAAAAAGAAGAAGGTTACAAAACAAGATGATAGTGATGATGATACTGAGTATTGGGCAAGAAAATTCAAAGCTGATATGAAACTGATTGCTGAAAGTGATAGTGAAGATGAAAAGGTTAAAAAGAAAAAGAAAAAAATCAAGACTCCAGTGAGCAGTGATGACGAAGAAATTCCAGTGATCAAAAGGAAAGTAAAGGTTGAAGTTGCAAAGTTCAAAGTTGATCAAGAAGTTGATGCTAAAAAGATTCCAGTGAAGTGTGAAAACTGTGAAGCTGTGAAAAAGCAGAATAGTACACTGATCTATAACTTGAACAGTTTGAAGGAATCTTATGATGTGTTGAACAAAGCAATGAACCAGTATAATCAAACAAGTGAAGAACAAGCTACAGCAATGAAGACACTTCAGGGTGCTTTTATGACGAAGCAAAAAGTGGTGAATAACTACATTGAGAAGTGTGCTGTACTAGAACAAAATCTGGAATTGCAAAGAATTGAGACTGAAAGAGTAAATCGTTTGTTGAAAAGTTACTCATGTACTTCTTATGTCATTGACAGGATTTATCCAACTGTTGAAGGCATGAAGGCATTTGAAGAGGATGAAGTAACTGAAGAAAAGAATGCTGAAAAAGTGGCTGAAGAAAAGACTCCAGAAAAGAAGAACAAGAAGAAGAATGACTCAAAGAAAAAGACTGACAAGAAAGATTCTGGTAAGAAACAAGATGTCGGTTACAACAAATGTCCACCCCCGCTTGAAAATGGTTATTCTCCAAGAAATCCAAATTCAGAAAGAGTCGAAAAGGCAACAAATTTACAGTGGGAGTCGGAGTCGTCAGTTAATTTGCCAGAATATATTGATGTGACGTTTACATCATCTGACACTGATCATGAGTCCGAGTTAATAAAGAAAGTCGTCGATCAGGTGTTGGATAAAGATGAAACTGAGGAGTCAAAGTTGGAGTCAAACTCAGAGTCAAAGTCAGAGTCAGAGTCAAAGTCTGGTTCTGAAAGTTCGAGTTCGACAGTCAATAGTCCGAAATCTTCGGTTAAAAGGGTTTATAATAAAGAATTTATGTTATCAAAATCTAATTTGAGTGACGAAACATTCAAAGTTGCATATACATTGAATGATTCCGACAAATTATATTCTGATGAGGAATTTCCAATAAGAGGTGTCAAAACTGAATTGATCAAAAAGGTTTTCAAACTAACAGAAATTAATATTTCTGAAATAAAAAATTTAAATTTTAATGGTAAACCTAAACTTTACACCTCAAGAGTATAACAAAGATTAAACAAGAAAAAAGGTTACATTTCTGGTTCTGGTTTTCACAAGAAATCAAATCCTAACTGTAATTTCAAAAAGAAAGGTCTTGGTTTTATTCCTACAGAAAAATGAAAAATATGTTCGTGATTTTAAAGCAAAGATGACATTTGTTTCAAGAACTAGCTCAGAAGAGGAAGAAAAGAAAGAATTCTGGAGACAATCGAACAAAGAATTCCTTGCAAAGAAGCAAGAAGAGATGAAAGAAACGAGAACCTGTTTCAAATGCAACAATGTTGGACATATTGCCAGAGATTGTTTTAAGGCAATACCATCAAAACAGGGAGTATCTCGTAAACTCAAAGAGAAAGTGGTTGAGTTTGAACCACCAATTGATAAAACAAAATTGTTTAAAAATTCTATTTTTGAAATTGGTGAATGTTCAAACAAGTTTTACAAGAAGAGAGCTAAATCTGACAACCAGAGATGGGTTGTTAAGAAAGTTGCTGAAAACTCTAGCGATGATTCTGATAGGTCGAAATCAGAGGAGCTATCTTCTGGCGATGAATCTGATTCCACAAAATCAGATGAGCCACAAGCTGAGTTAAAGTTGAAAACTTCAGTTCTTCCAATGGATGATGTTCATTTTCCACCATTGAAGGCTGAAAACTATAAAAAGAAAATTGGTAAAGTTGAAATTTCAAACCAATTTTATGATGAAAAAAAGGTTTTTGATGTTGAAAAGGCCTTTAATCCCACTGTGAAATACATTTTTGGTAAAATGATTGATCGAAAAGTCAAAGGGGTTAAAGAGTTCTATGAGAAGAAGACGAAGAAAGATAAGGTTGAACCATCCCTGGTTTGTGACTGGGATGGTTCATACTATGAATAGTAAGTCTGTAGACTTGCCGGAGATCCCAAGTTGGTAATCGTGGATCAGGAATCGGCATCATTCTGTGTATTTGATTGTGTTTTTCGTACAAGTGATAAATCAGGGACATTAATTTGTAGTTGATTTTCTACAAGTGGTTGAAGACAAAATGATGAACCACATCCCCAACTTTACAAGTGGTAAAAACAAACTTATTTTCCGGAAAAATCATTTTGATTAAAACAAACTTAAGTGTTTTGAAATTTTAATGAGAAAATGGTTTGTTGTGAGGGGGAGTTCTGATTGTTTATGCCAAGTGAATGGCGAATTGAGGTGATTCGATATTGGTTGTCATTTTATTGTATAGTTTGTTTTCAAATTTCCTAAAATGTGTTTGCATTTTAGGGGGAGTAAGAAATTTCAGAAAATCCAAAAACATTAGAAAATTTGAAAAAGGAAAAAACATGATAAAATAAAAAATGAGTTTTGTTGTGAAAAAGAGGAAATGATAGTAGATCAGTTAGACTATCACAGCATGCTAAAGATATGTAAAGATAAAATGTGATAAATGATCTCACTAAAGATGTGACGGTAGGCTCAGCTAGACTAGTAGATTTGCGATAACGATACAAACCTAAATGAAAAAGCCTAGTTCTAGTGGTAAACATGGTCAAAAGCATAGTACTTAGTTTTGTCCTTCTTGATTGTGTGCCTACTCAGTAATCGCTGATTGTCGAAAGACATAAAACTGGTTAAGTTTGTGAACTTTCACAACTTTGCTGAAAAGTCGCTGTGATTGTGCATTTTATTTTGCAAAGATTTAAACTTGTTTTATTTCTTTATTTTGTTTAAGCATCGGACATCCTCTGCATATACGTGAGTATCGACCTGGATGTTGTTGCCGAAACGTTCTGCTTTATTTTCTTTGGTGTTTCGTTTAAGCTTTGGACCTCCTCTGCGTATACGGGAGTATCGACCTGGTGGTTAAAGCCTAAACAACTTCAACTTATTTTTATTTTCTTATTTTGTTTAAACATTGGACTTTCTCTGCGTATACGGAAGTATCGACCTGATTGTTAATGTTTAAACATTCTGCTTTATTTTCGTACAAATCACAGCTGATAATAGTTTAAAGGCATTACTTGAGTCAGTGTATTGCATGATGAGGGGATATGCTGAGATCGTGGGGTCTATAAGAATTTAGTGCAATATTAATATACTTTAACGTATCGGTAAGCAGATTGAAAGTTTTTAGATTGAGCTTAAGTGGACAACAATATCGTCAATCTATGTGAATCGTTTAAAACTGAAAATGATTAAAGCTTAACGGTGCTAGTGATTTGTTTCAGAAACTGATATGATCCTCTTACGCAAACTCACAAAAATATTGTTTGTAAATATTTCCTTACTGCATTTCATTTCATTCAAAAATTCCAAAAAGATTTTAGTGTGTTTTAGCATAAATTTTGAAAAAGTCAAAAAGATTTTCGACAACTGGTGTTGGAGAGCTAATTTTCAAAATTCCAAGTGCTAGACATGACGAACAGGTTTGGGAAAGTATTTGTTTTGACGATGTTTGAAATAAAAATGATACTTCTGTAAATGGTTCATCAGAGACTATAAATGTTGAATCATTTTAAAATTTGTTCTACAAGTGGTCATCAGAAAATTTATTTTTGGGTAGAGAATGTGCAGGTTATTTGAATGACAGAGAGTCAGGTTCCGATACCTGAGGATTGTGTGATTTCAACAAGCCAGACTGCGATCCCAGCATATCGAAAGGGGGAGTCTGAAGACATTCAAGTAAAGATTGTTCGTGGAAAGTTTGCTGGTGATAAAAAGAGAAAGAGAGAAGATTTGAGGATTCTTACAGCGTCAGACACTTCAAAGAGTTTGAGAGGACTGATGAAGACTGAAGATGCGAAGACTCGACACTTAAGACTCGTCAACATTCGAGGGGGAGTCTGTTGGTGCATGCGTCTGTCGACTTCGTCTTGTATCGAGTCTAGGACTAAAAATGTTAGATATGTTATACGTTTTAGAATGTGTTTAATGTAATTTAGCTTGAAAGTGATGATTTACCTTGAAAGTGTCATGTGTTATTTCAAGCTAAATCAAGATTTCCCTTGAAAATGGCATGTCATTTCAAGCTAAATCTCCTCACTATATATAGCATTCAAGCTAAATCATTTGTAACTTTTCAGAGATTCTTCCGGTGAGCAACGAAGTGCTGCCGAAGTGTTGTCAGGTTGTAAACGTCATCAAATTAATAGAAACAACAGTTTTAAGTGTGAATCTCGCTGAATTGAACTCGGTTTGTTTGTTTCCGCCGCTCAAACTGAGATAAACTCTTCTGAACGACTCATTCGGGTCCGAATTCGATCCTACAAAGGTGGTGGTGGCGGGTTTTCCGACGAGACTTTTCCAACAAAGAGACCCTACCCCCACTAATTTGGACCTCCCCGACGCGTTGGTAGTGGCTGTTTTACGTAAATCGATGCCATTGAAGCTGTGAAGCAAGTCCGATAGGATTCCGGCCGTTTTCTGGCGAAGCCAATTTTTAGTTTTCTCACCGTGCATGTATAGATCGGAGCTTTAAGAGCTTTCTGGTATAGTTTCATAAAAATCTAAATTCCGGCGACTTTCCGGTAAGTCGAACCTGACTTGTTTCTACTATTTTCTTCTTTTTCTCGGGGTGGTTCGGGTTGTTAACCTTGTATAACGGCCAGGTGTGGTGTTTCCCACAGGGTAATGGCGGTAGTGGTGGAGAAGGGGTGTTGGTGACGGGATGCGGCTGAAGTGATGAGGTGCAGTGGTGTATGGCGGCGGCGGCAGCTGCAGCCGGCGGCGCTGGGGTGTTGGTGACGGGATGCGGCTGAACCGATTAGTGAAACGATGAGTATTTTGAGTAAACTAATAAATTTAGTGACTTGTTTACGTTTTTGACACACTTGACGAAAATTATATATATTGTGGTTGAATTACTTTTGCGTTTTAAAAATATATCGAAAACTTGCATTGTCAAGATCGTCCAAAAATAGAAGAAACTCTGCCCGTTTTTTCATAAAAATTCGTAATATGACACATATATTATATTCTAAAATCGACACCTATTGTGGTTCAAGTATTTTTTTTATATTATAAATATAAATGTATATTTATTTTGGCGACGCTTTATAACTTACAAAACGAATTTACAACGTTTCGATAAACACTAGTTACTAGTTAACGAAACCCGAGAACTTATATAAAATAAATATAATTATTTATATTTATTTCAAAATGTGTAGAACTCGAAAACGTTTATGCAATAAATATTATTTATATTTATTTAAAACAACTAACACTCGGAAATCTTTTATAAAAAAATATAATTATTTATATTTATTTATTTCAAATGTCTAGTATTCGACAATTATGTAAATTAAACATAATTAGTCATATTCTCTTCCAACGGCTTCGACTCAACAAATTTTATAAAATAAATATAATTGGTTATATTCATTCTTAAAGTCTAAACCGAATATCACGCGATACAGTACGATCTTCACATACCTTAATACCCGACTCATTGTTTACAAACAGACGAGAGTTGATTATATCAAGCAAGCAACTATATTATTTCTCGGCTACGCGACGTTTATATACATATACGCTTACATTTATATATATATATATATATATATATATATATATATATATAGGGGACCGCTAGAATGAGAACCACCCCGAGTTATGAGAACCGCGAGAACCACTTGATTCCGGGCGAGGTGGACCAATTTTTTTTTTGAAAACGTAGATTAGTGTATCACAAACACATTCGTAAAAAAAATTAAAAAAAAAAGCCGTGTGGGTAGTTTTTTACACCACAAAAACGTGGTTTACGAGTTCCGTAAATTTACGGAACTCGTAAACCACGTTTTTGTGGTGTAAAAAACTACCCACACGGCGTTTTTTTTTTATTTTTATTTTTTACGAATGTGTTTGTGATACACTAATCTACGTTTTCGAAAAAAAAAATTGGTCCACCTCGCCCCGTACGGTGTGGTTCTCGCGGTTCTCATAACTCGGGGTGGTTCTCATTCTAGCGGCCCCCTATATATATATAGGGGAAGGTTCATTTGAGAAGAAATTTAATGTGAGAAGAAAAAGAAGAAATGGCATAATGGTAAAACATTAAATAATTTATAACTCATCCCATTAATTATGTTATCTCTCATTAATAAAGCAAATAACATTTTATCCTACACATTTCAAAATTTATCCTACATATATCTTACACTTACCGAAATTTAACCTACGCATATCTAAATTTATCATACACATTTAAGAATTTATCCTACACATACTAAAATTTATCCTACACATGTCGAAAATTGTCCTTCATCCTAAATTATTTTATCTTGAAAGAGTATATTTAAAAGTGAGTTACAATTTTAATTAGTTAGCTAATTAATTACAATTGGAAATTTACCTATATGCCCTTATTAATAACATTAAATGCACATGTTCAATAAAGTAAAATGGAGCATTTCTATTGGTTTAAAACTTATTCTTTTTATTCTTACAAAATTTTTCTTCTCATTTGAACCCTCCACTATATATATATACACACATATAGTCTACATCTTACGAAACACTACGACGAGTTGTATTATTATCCGTCAATGTATATGACGACTATTCGAAAAAATGCGTAAATCCATTATACGAGTTTACAACGTATTGTTTTCATCTAAATACGTGTTATGTATATGTATTTCTATTCAAGACGACTAACACAATTTCATAAAAATATTTATATTTATATATAAATATATATATTCTAATCACTAGGAAACTAAGTCGTTTCCAAGACTTAGTATTTATCCCGATTATAAATGGAATCAAACGACTATAGAATGGTTATCTCAAATCAAGATAACAACACTTTCATAGAATCGTATGGTCAACAATTCGGTAGAGCTTGGTGACGCGTAGTTTAGCTACGTCATATTTAGAAACTTGCAAGTTATTCCTTGATAGGAATGCTATAGTTTGCATGCTAGTGAGTTTATGTTCTTGGAACGACATCATGGAATCATATTAAACAAGCTTTGCACAAGGATATCGAGGTGAGTTCATAACCCCCGCTTTTTACGGTTTTACATTTTTATAAAGGTTTTTGGGGGTGGAAAGACATGCAAGTTTTGCAAAGGTAAACAATATTTCGATAAACGAAAGCTCATATTTCTAAACCATGTTGTGTCACAACCCAACCGATTGGGGAAACATCGGGGCGCGGCACTGAGCGAAACATATTGTCCAAGAGAATCCATAACAGCTAAAATTACCGAATATTTAACATTACATCCCATACCATAACATATTAAGTAACATAGTTATTACAGACATATTGTTCTCAAAGACAAATATTGTTCCGACGACTCATAAAATTATTCGTGGGTTTCTAGACCACCTAAACTTGAGTCCATAGCAGCTAGCAAGCAAAAGCATCCTAAACACCTATCACATACGTTAAAATAAAGGTCAATACACATAGTGTAAAGGTGAGCATACAAGTTTAATAGTATAATAGTAGCGAAAGCGATTTACGCATAACCAACATGTAACATGAAGAAATGTGAAGCAAATAAGTTATCGACAATGAAATATGCACAGACGTGACTGCGAGTTGTAGAATGCGCAACACATATCACCACTGTGACACGTGAAGAAAAGCCCTTAACAACCCCTGTCCGCGACAGGTGCTGAGTCCAAACTATAGTACTATCGTTGCTAAGGTGTCAGGCAACAATCACTGTGTAAACATAACATACAAGAATTCATCGAGAAACACGTATAACATGCGAGAGCGGTTAGCGTATAAAAAGTGTTTGCGTTGTGTGTTCGATGTGATTTGATATAGGTAACGTATGTAACACCCAAAAGTGCGTTAAGCAAAAAGGGATCGAGTATACTCACAGATCGTGTTTAGTAACTGAACACAGTCTTGGATTGAAGGGAGCGTTGGAGGGTTAGCCTGATCAGAGAACGATAGTGAAAGTGTTGAACAGTGCATTAATCAGTGCGTCGGGGAGTCTGAGTGACGGATGGTCATCCGGACGGATGACCATTCGGTCGGAGGGTTGTCCGTTTGGGAAGGATGTGTTTGTGTATGAACTTTGAAGTTTTCGTTGAAGCATTTTATAAAGTTTGAAAAATCTCTATACGTCAGGCCATCCGGACGGATGGCCGTCCACTCGGATGGTCATCCGAGTGGACTGATATTCCTTGAAACCTTCCAAAACTTTCAAGTATTTTTAACTTATAAAACCAAGGCACCTGATCAAATAGTCGTTCGATCGGATGGTGGTCCGATCGGACGGCTATCCGATTGGGTTAACCTGTTTTGTTTAAAAAACTTGTGAAATTTGTTAAGTTAAAAGTTTGCGGTTTGACTGAGACGGTATGATGACGTGTTTAAAAAACAGAAACCACATCAAGTCCAATTAATCCGGTCGGATGGGAATCACCCCGTTCTACCAGACTTAACTGTTCTTGACGGAGTTTCAGATTCAGCCCGTGCATCAGTCGTCTGTTCGTTAGAAATCCATTCTCAGTCCGGGTCTCCACTAGAGAATGTGTAGTGAACCCGAACGAGCCCGGATTCTAACGGTTTTTGAGTGAAAAGTGAAAGATTGTTGAAGAAAAGTTTGAAACATTGGAGAGTTGTTTAGATTCAGTTGATAATGATGTAAAAACGTGTAGTCATTCTCTGAAGTTCATAAGAACCCGCGATGACGTCACCATTGAACAGCCCGAAATCAAGTGATTTTATGGTTAAAAGTTGTGATTTGATGGTAAAATTGATGAGGAAGTGTGTATTGATCAAGGAAGTACAAGATTTGAGATGAAAACTTACAAGAATCGCGAGGAATCGAGAGAAAATAGGCTGAGAACGCGCTGGAACGGAGGGATCTGTCACATCATGAACAGTGATGTGACAGGTGGGATATTTATAGTGTGGGGAGGAGAAGAGGCGGTGTGGAGTTATTCGATTGGAGGGCCTTTCGATCGGATGGCCATCCGATCGGATGGTCATCCGGTAGGATGACAATTCGGCCGAATGGTCCTTCGATCGGAGGGCTAGTGCGAGTTGGTTTTCTGACTTTCGTTTCGTACGTTGAGTGTTGCGTTGCATTTAATCGACTAGCGAGTAATCGATGCGATTGTTTTAAACAATAGTTACAAAAATAACATAGCTAACATACAACAACATAAGTATCCTTGTGTTTCCAGTTTGCGACTATGTTTGCGTTGCGATAGAGTTGCGATTGCGTTTGCGATTAACACCATTAACATAAGTTAACATGCACAACTAACACATAATGGCACACACACGTAAAACAATATCCATAACCTGTAATTTGAATTACGATGCGATAGCGATGTGATAGCGTTTAGTAGATTAGCGTTTAACTACGTTTATCGCATTGTTACTTCAAATATCAATAAAACGTAAAACAAATAGCGTCAAGCAAAGTATCGATTATCGAGTCAAAGACTACAAGCAATAATTAAGTCAGAAATGACAGATCTGATTAGCAATCTTTTCTTCCTTTGACTTTGACTTGTACTTCGACTTAAAAAGTCGGGTTGTTACAGCCTCCCCTACTTTAGGAAATTTCGCCCTGAAATTTATGGCGTAGGCGTAACGAAAAGCTGTGGATACTTAGCCTTCAAATCACTTTCGAGTTCCCAGGTGAACTCGGTGCCGCGTTTGCCTTCCCAACGAACCTTCACCATTTGAATGCGTGAGCGTCGGAGTTTCTTGGTCTCTCGGTCCATGATCTCGACTGGCTTTTCCACGAAGTGTAATGTTTCATCCACTTGTAGATCCTCAAGTGGTACATGTAAACTCTGATCGGCTAGACTCTTTTTGAGGTTTGAGACGTGGAAAGTTGGACATGCCACATTTTACATTAATAACTTACTTAATTATCTTTCAATATTCCGGCCTTGCAGGACTGTATCCCTACTGACTCAGACCAATATGGCTGAGGGTAGCGTTGCCTCCAAAAGAGGGACATGCCACTATAATTAAGATAATCTTTTAAAAAACCTAAAGTGCGGAAATCATCAAAGGATACAAAAGATAAGTCAGAACCAAGTGATTCTATCTTGTCCATTTATTTCTTTTATCATTTTAGTTTCTTTCTTTATTTTAACTATTAAAAAATCTTTTCTTAAAAATTGGTTAGATTAGACGTTGACGATAATCTGTTATTAAAAGCTCTTGTATCCTTGGACGACCTCAGTATCTTACCATCACTATACTACGCCAACGATGGGTGCACTTACCCTAGCGTGTTGTAGAGAGTCATAGTGTTATATCGTGTTTTATAAATTTAAAGCTTGATAAACGAGTAAAAATGATTAAAATATATTAAAAATCGTTCACACTCGCATCACGTCAATCGACCTATGTAATCACGAGACTTTGATCATAATGGAAATCATGTTATATTTCAATCTTGTTTGATCACGCTTACACAACATGCAATCAATCACTCAATATATATAATTCATACGAAACCGACAAGTATCCATGTTTATTCGATGTTTGGATTCAATCAACTCGTACACTATATTCATAACATGCTTAATAACACCCTTTAGACCATAATTTATGATTAATACATAAGCTTATTGCATAAAATAACCAAACAAATAACAACAAGGACTAAAATGTAAATTCTTATTTATCTGGAAAGGCTTACGGACCACAAGCCCTACCTTATGGCCCGTAAGGGGGTCTGACAGTAGACTCTTTGTTTAGCTCGTGAATTTTGCACTTATTTCACCTCCCAACCAACTAACCTCCACCTAACTTCATTAAATGTCAAACCCTAATATCCCCCTTATAAATAAGCCTCCTCCACACTCTCTCAAATCACTCCCAAGATCCCACAAATCATCTAAACTTCCAAGTGTTGGCAGATTGTGCACAAGTCCATAACACTGAGTTTTGGACCTTGTTCTTTATCTTTTATCTTGTTTTTTTTCTTCAGTCTACTTGGATGACCTCCAAGGATGTTACCCAAGGTCCACCAAGGTGTGACAAGGTGGTACATCACTTACATGAGGCTCCAAAGTCAAATTTGCATTCTGTTTTATTAAAATTTTACAGACATGTTTCATATCATTGCCCATCTTTTGGAATCTGATACCAACCTTGTCACCAATCAAACTCATGGTTGTGGGGCTTGTGTATGGTTGATTTCCAGAAGATTAGAGGTCCAAAAACCTCATTTAGCTACTGCCCTAGAGGTTCTAAGCAACCTACAAGTGATGAAACCATCCAAGCCCCACAATCTTCAATGTTGTGAGGCCTGTGTTTTGGTAAAGTGTAAACAATGGAGCCTTGGCTTTCCAACTATGATTCCACTTCCTCACTTAGTTAACTAATCCAATTTCTTTAACCTAAGTCATTAAGTAAACTTTCTAGTAACAAAGTGTCTAAACTACACTAAGTCTCCAAACATTTGCCATGATCGGAATGCACTCGTCTAGTTTGAGTTTCACTTGGTTACTTGATGATTTAGGTGATGCACATTCTAAGTAGCTTACAAGAATCAAAGTTAGCCAACCCCACCTCGTCTCCAACATTTTCCATGTTGGGTATGCACACGTCGAGTTATTCTCATTTGGCTACTTAGTAAATTATACACTTTCATTTTTGTCCATATTCATGACCAACCAAAACATCAACTAAGTTGATGATTTTGTGCTTTGGTGAATCATATAATGAGGTTAAATGGGTGGAATTCGTCCTACCTCCTTGCATGACCATTATATGGTACCTTATGACAAATAGGATTATAATACATACTATATAACTAACATACATAGCAACCGAATCTTAACACCAACCAAACTCATGGTTGAATGTTGTGTATTATGGTAAATATTATCTTTGATAAGATTCATCGTACATGGATTTCCAATGGGCGACTTGGTGCCCATGAAAAAAAAGTAAACTTGGTGTCCATATGAGTGTTTAACAAGATACTTTTGTGTAATTTTATACTAAGTTAAGCATTTCGCATACACATTCCCAATTCAAATCCGTCGAACTCATCTCGTTTATCCTTGTAGGAAAACTCGGTATTTCCAAGCTCTAAATCGTATCAACTTATTTACGTGGAAACTTCTACGCAAACCTTGAGTTTACATGATTCCATTTTACTTTTTCACACTTTTGGGTGCAATATATACAATATTATCAAAATCACAAACACGATATAAGTCACATTGTTCACATCAATCAATCCGTATATACATGCTTAAATGATATGCCTAGGATACATGCATTCTAGAATCCTTTCTTGCACAAATATTTGTCATTAACGTCATGAGCCAACCTTAACATGTATAACTCTATTGCTATTAGGAAGAATCTATGTTAAGTCATTCAATCACGGTTATGTTCGCCTTGGTGATAAATACGCAACTTTGTGGACACAATTGGTTTGACCTATAGTTGATGAATGCTAGTATTGTTATGTTCTCATGCCTTATTTTATTTTTATGCCATGTAGGATTGATGACAACTTTTCTATCTATGCTAGTAGCTAAAACTTGTATGATCACCAATGTTTTATTTGTTGACATCTATTTTAATATATATTGCAGGAAATTGATACTACTGCGTTTCAGGAATCTAGTAGGATGGATTTAGAAAAACATTTTAATTTTATATACTTCTCTTTTTGTCGTATTTGAACTTCTATATTGTATTTCCATTTTAAAACAATTTATCACTAAGTTTATCAATGAAATTTGAGTTTAATTAAATATTGTCACATTTAGCAAGTTATGATGTTTCAACCAATCTATTTCGTCCCGCCTCGTTATTTCCGCCATCGGTTGAGGTGTGACAGTATTGAAATTGAACAATCTTATAACACATAACCATGAATTTTACGTATCTGGATGGACATCTATCTTGGGTGTTCGAGGTACGCTCGGCCAGTTTTGACAAAAGTTTTGGGACGAACCACCACTAGTTTTAGAAACAACAAATTAAACCGGCTGATTTTTGCGGTTTGACGGTGCAAGCAAATTTTTTTCTTTTTAAAATAATTAGTTTTGTATATTTATTAATACTCTACGGAAAGAAACATAAAATATATTGTATGCAATCAAGGCTTATATAGAGCTTGTGAAGTCTACAAGGAAACTAAGAATTAGTTGCGACCTAATTAGCGATCGTTGCTAATACTATCAATCCGCATTTCAGGGGATAATTATGACCGTTGATACAGTTTTTGATCCGACAGTCAAGGTTATATGTTATGGTTTTTACCTCTTTACTGGTGACATTTGGGTCAGTAGTTACAGGGTATTAGCAGCGGCTTTTGGCACTATTAGCTGTGACATATGTCCTCGCTATTGCTCAAATTCTTTTTACTTGCCCTATAATATAAAAGATTATTGTTTTAGTAATCCAACCCAAACCTGATGATCGGTGCATTTTAGGACACATTATCATATATTAATTATAAGATAAATGCATTGATACTAATATAAAATATAATATTTTGACTCGCTTTTGTGTTATTATAAGTTTTAAAGTAAACGAGTTAAAATGGTGTTATCAAGTTTAAGAAAAAAGAGAGATAAAAGTATATAGCGATCAAAACAAATAAAATGAATAAATTGTTGGTATTATATTATATTTTAAATATTATATATATTGTTGATGAAGATCGATGAATAATAACTTTATTTTTATAATAATATATAGCTTTTATTTAGTATATTATCATAGTTTATTATTAAGTTTGATTTTAATAACGTATTTTTAATTTTTTTTCTCTTTCTAAAACCATACATTTCCTTTCCATTTTTTAATAATTCCTTTTTTCTTTTTTTAGAATATATATTAATTTATCAATTAATTTGATAATTCTTTAATAATTTATGTATATAACATTTTTTCTATAAACGTAAGTACGTAGTTGTTATTGATGTCACACCCCGAGCCACAGCGGAAAAGGTGATCGGGGCATGATTGGGTTGATCCGAGAGCTTATGACTTGATATTACTTGTTTTAAATATTCATTAATCAATGTTGAACATTTCACATAAAAATAATTCAAATACACAATTACAAACACAAGACATTGTTCATAACTACACTAAGCTAATCTGTTTCTTGTTAACTAGGCCCATCCTATGCCCAATCTTCTCTTCGTACTTGTTCACCTGTATCATGTGTAAAAATGGTTTTTGGGTCAACAAAAGTTGGTGAGTGAACCTTATTATTATTAGAAAAATAATATGTTTAAGTTTGATTTATTGTGAAAACGTGCGTTAACCAATGTAAGTAAATATGATGTATGTCATATATCATAACTCATAACACAATCTCAAACAATAAACAAACCAACTGAAATGGTTCAATAAATGTATGCATGTTGCACGGTATTATGGTGTGTCAATGAATGAATGTATGTTGCACGGTATTATGGTGTGCTGCAAGGTCTAAGCTCAATCAAACGGAGCTGACCTCGTATGGTTGACAATGTCAAGTTCTGCTCATAGGTAATGGGGAACTGACGAGCCTATGATGATGTGATATCCAAAATGTATGAAATGCACCAACATGATAAACAATCAAACAACACATAACATATATACTCAACATAATGGTAATTGCACGGAATTGAACTTGTAAAATGAGATAAAAACATTGCGACACATGATATACCCCAAAACGTATAAATAAAATGGAAAAAAAGGGAGTTGTAAGATTAATTCACAGTGGTTGCGTTTGCGATTCCTTGTAAAATAACGCACGAATAAAAGTTGAGAAACCGAACGATGGGAACGATTATCCTATATATTTACAATACCACACAATGATCTTATAAATATTTGTTGGTTAAATAATAATCCTAAAATTTATGGTTTATAATCTAATATTTAGACATTTAAGTTTATTTTATTTTTAATATTTAAAGTTCAGGAGGATTAAGATATGCTATTAGTTATTTATGTGATTAATAAAATTTTAGAGGTTTATTGTAAAAGAAAGGAATTGGTAATAATAAAAAAAAGAAGCTGTTAATTAATGATGTTAATAATGGATTAAAAGATTTAATAAAAAAATGAATTTATAAAAAAAATCACCAAAACCGGCCTTGACAAGAATCAAACTCGTGATCTCTCGTTCATGTGCACCCATCCCTTCTACTAGGGCAAGTGTCTAAGATGCTTTATCTTTTGATTTTAATTATCTTAATATTGAAACTTGCTTGCTTCAATCATTGGTCATAAGTGAGAAAACAAAAAAATTGATGTAGCGAATCTATAGGAGGTCGGGTCGAACCCATGACCTCCCATGCCGTGTGACTTAAACAACAACCTGCCCATACTAGACTGAAATCAGTTTTGTATTTGATTATAATTATTATAATATTAAAATCACTATTCATTTCACTTCCTTTAGTAATATATAGTAATATTAAAATCACTATTCATTTCACTTCCTTTATTAATATATAATAATAATAATAATAATAATAATAATAATAATATTAAAATCAATATTCATTTCACTTCCTTTATTAATATATAGTAATAATAGTAATTATCATTTTTTTTAAACATAACCTGTATGTTATCTTCTTCCTTATAACAAACCCAGAACCATCATAACAGAACTAACACCAATCCACTGTTAATGTTTTGTTTAATATATTTATTTTAAAACTTGCTCAATTGATCTATATCACAGTTAACTATTTTATAATTAATAGATTAGATATTTTAAGGCCCTAACTATTTGCACACCTTGGCAGGCTATCTACACACTTAGGGTTTACATACGCTGCGTAGAGACCTATACGCAGCGTATAGGGTTACCTCTATACGCTGTGTATAGGTCTCTACGCAGCGTATGTAAGGGGCAGGTACACTACGAGAGAGTCAAACCTAGTACCTTGTCAAATCAGTCTGACATACGTTGCGTATTGATCAATACGCAGCGTATAGGGTTACTCTATACGCTGCGTATTGATCAATACGCAGCGTATATCAGACTGATTTGACACTGATACGATGTTGCTAGGCACGTGAATAAAGTAATACGGGGAGTAGAGAGCTATACGCTGCGTATTTTAGTAAATTTGAACGTCTATTTATCCATGCATCTCTGGTTCCCTTCGAGTTCATTTCCTGCTTTGTTTTTCATCTTCTTCTTCACTAACAAATTATACCCAAACCAAAATCATTTGTTCTGTTTTTTGTTCAATATTGTTAAAATGTCATCATTTTGGAACGAGAATTATTTCGGTAATCGCTATTCTAACAACACATGGGGAACAAATGCTGCCAATGAGGAGGAGGAGGTTGTGTCTGGTGTCCCTGTTGATAAAAAACACAGTTGCCAGACTTGAACGAGACTCCCACTCCACCTGTTGATGAACAAAATGACCCAGCTCATCAAGTGTAACCGGATTACGGATACGGGTATGAATCTCCATACGTGCAACAAAGTGGATACGCTGCTGAGAATGCACCTGTTGATGAACCATATTACCAGACTCAGCAATCGTATCCGGGTTACGGATACGAGGGTGAAGGTGGATACGGGGGTTACGGTGGATACGGGGGTGAAGGTGGATAAGGTGGATACGGGGGGGAAGGTGGATACGGTGGATACGGGGGTGAAGGTGGATACGGGGTGAAGGTGGATACGATAGATATGGGGGTGAAGGTGGATACGGTGGATACGGATGCTACGGTGGATACGAAGAATACGGTGGATACGGTTATGAGCCCCGTAACACACCACTGTATGATGATTATGAACCATCTAACCCGGGCAATCCGTTTCAAATAAAGAAGGTATCACATTAATATTTGAATTATTTTTATAATAATTATTATTATTGTTAGAATTATATTGTTATTGTTATTGTTATTGTTATTATTATTATTAATATTGTTATTGTTATTGTTATTATTATTATTCTTGTTGTTGTTGTTGTTATTAAAAATATTATAATTGTTGTTGTTGTTGTTATCATTGTTAATGTTATTATTATTGTTGTTGTTGTTGTTGTTGTTGTTGTTGTTGTTGTTGTTGTTGTTGTTGTTGTTGTCGTTGTTGCTTTTTTTAGTGTTTCATGTCTCTAACTGATTTGAAGAATTGGGTTCAAGAAACGGGAAAGGAGAATGGTTACGTAATTGTTACCCGCCTATCGAAAAATATTGGCGGTACTACTGGGATGGTGTGGCTTGTGTGCGACCGTGGTGGTGAGCACCGTAGTAAAGCAACAGTTAGGAAAGCTGGTAGCAAAAAAAATCGGTTGCCCATTTTCATTACTCGCCATCCGGGACGTGATGAATGACACGTGGGAGTTAGGCCCGTACGCGCCTTACGGACGACGTCGACTAAATAATAATTTAGTCGACGTCGTCCGTAAGGCGCGTACGGTTCTAACGAGCGTCGAAACTAAGTTCGTCGTTAAAATATTTTTTTTATTATTTAGTCGAAGTCGAACCGTAAGGCACGTAGGTCCCTAACGAGCGTCGAAACTAAGATCGAAGTTTTATATTTTAACGGCGAACTTATTTTGACGCTCGTTAGGGACCTACGCGACTTATGGTTCGACACGGACTAAATAATAAAAAAGTATAATTTAACGACGATCTTAGTTTAAACGCTCGTAAGGCGCGTACGGTCCTAACGAGCGTCGAAACTAAGTTCGTCGTTAAAATATATTTTTTTAATTATTTAGTCGAAGTCGAACCGTAAGGCGCGTAAGTCCCTAACGAGCGTCGAAACTAAGATCGAAGTTTTATATTTTAACGACGAACTTATTTTGACGCTCGTTAGGGACCTACGCGACTTACGGTTCGACATGGACTAAATAATAAAAAAATATAATTTAACGACCATCTTAGTTTAGACGCTCGTAAGGCGCGTACGGTCCTAACGAGCGTCGAAACTAAGTTCGTCATTAAAATATTTTTTTAATTAGTTAGCCGAAGTCGAACCGTAAGGCGCGTAGGTCCCTAACGAGCGTCGAAACTAAGATCGTCGTTAAAATATTTTAATGACGAACTTATTTCGACGCTCGTTAGGGACCTACGCGTCTTACGGTTCGACATGGACTAAATAATAAAAATATATAATTTAACGACGATCTTAGTTTTGACGCTCGTAAGGCGCGTACGGTCCTAACGAGTGTCGAAACTAAGTTCGTCGTTAAAATATATATTTTTTTATTATTTAGTCGAAGTCGAACCATAAGGCGCGTAGGTCACTAACGAGCGTCGTCAGAAAACTTTTTTTTTTAAATAGAAAATAATTTTTATTAAACTTAAATTGTTTTTTTTAAAGAGAAAACTGTTTTTTTAAACAGAATTTTTTTTAATTATTTAATCAAAGTCGAACCGTAAGGCGCGTAGGTCCCTAACGAGCGTCGAAACTAAGATCGTCGTTAAAATATAAAACTTCGATCTTAGTTTCGACCCTCGTTAGGGACCTACGTGCGGATGGGGATGAACACCTTAAACAGAATGCAAGTTACCAAAGATTTCCCATGCGGGAAGCGGTTAAAGAAACTGGACGGCACGCAATATGAGCTTACACAACTGTCGGAACATTTCCCTCCGGTATTTCCCCCGCACGATCCAGATGTGCCAGAGCCGCATGAGCCGGCCACCGTCATTCCGTAGCCACCACCGCCGCGTGGACTACCGGAGGTGCCTCAGTTCTCACGCCATGTTTGGCCTGGTCCTGACCCATCACATCAGCGACAGCTTCGGTTAGCTGAAAGGGACAACTATCTATTGGAGTGGGTGGCTGCGGGAGCACCGGCAGCATGACGGGTTACCTCCACGACCCTTCATTACAGATGCGGAATGGGATCAGCAACAGCAGGAGCAGCAGCCATAGTATTTTATCATTTTGTTATGTATGCTCAAACTTTTGCTGTATATATCAAACTTTCGGTGTATATATAAAACTTTTGCTGTAAACGGTTTAACATATTCGAACAGTACCCGGGTATTTCTACTTATTTAAGCTGTAATATTTTAAAGTTATCCGTATATACGCTTTTCAAAATTTTAACATTATACGCTTTTAGACGACATCGACTAAATAAATTAACAACGACGACTACTAAATAATAAAAAAACATTATATATTTTAAGCGAGTTAACGTTGTAACTGGGTGAGAATTTGTACCACAAGTAGGCCGAATGTTGAAACAAAATTCTGATGGTTATATACGTTGTGTATTGACCTATACACAGCGTATATAAACCTGGTAAAAATCTGATGCTTCAAACCTACCAAAATGACCCCAAATTTTCAGATGGTCAATACGCAGCGTATAGGGTTAACCCCCTATACGCTGCGTATTGACCTATACGCAGGGTAGACTCACCTTGTTTTCTGTGCAATGATTGGTTATCAGGCACTGAGATCTATGGTTTATATACGCTGCGTATAGGTCAATACGCAGCGTATATAAACCCTAATTTTGCTAGGGTTTGGTGTGCCAGTAGGCACACCATATTTTAAACATGAATCATAAAGAATTCAAACGTTGAACAAGAAAAATGTGATTTAACTCTTATGGCCTGATATGTAGAGTAGTGTTTATATATATGATAAATATCTATTTTTTTAATAAACAAACTGTAAAGATCATAAGATGGGTCGATATGTAGAAAGAAGAGGGTATACCGAAACGTAACGAGTCGAGTTAGTATCCGATGTAAACTCCGGCGTGATTCCGGCAATCAGCAGGTTTTCCGTCGAAATGTGCCTCTAAGGTGTGAATCCAATAAATGTGTGTGTGTTTAATGTATAAGAATATTGGTCGGAATAAATGAGAGAGGAGTAAATGAGAGAGCTTTAAATGTGATACCTTGGCCTCCCTCTTTTGTGATCACTGGTCTTTGCTCTTATATAACCCTCAAGCCTTATCCTTCACGTGAGATATTTTAGTGGGATGATCCGACGGATTCCGAGAGTCTTCGGGGGGCTCAGACACGTGTCTGACCACTAAATGCAAGATGGCAGCCTCATTTAATGATTTCCGACTAGGAAGTACATTTTCCAGCAATAGATCCTTTTCTAATCAAGTATTAAATGTGGCATGTCCTTCTGATCCTTTTTCCCGCTCGTTTCATGCAGAGGCAACCTTAATGGGCAAGGAAAACTGCTGTTGGGCTTTGCATGTTGGGCCTGCTCGATGATAGCCCAAAGCGGGTAAATGGGATTTCCCATTTCCGTCGTCAGAAAGTGAAGCTGTACATCGTTGACGAATTTTTGGGCGGCAACATGGATTCAAAATGTAAGCCTTATAAGTGTCATATATTATTAGATCCCGTCAGATATTGATACCTAATTGAGTGGTTATGTTGTGGTTAGTTTGTTGGTGAGACCCAGGTTTGATTCCCAGGTCCACCGTTTTTGTTTCTTTATTTTTTTTATCAAAAAAAATTTAGTCTTTACAAATTTGCCCCTCATCTTTCATACATCATAACAATTCAGCTTTAAGATTTGCTTTTCAAGATATTGCTTATTTAACCCGCATACTGTTACTTATCTTTGAACAAGGGTATTATACATTTCTATGTGAGTTTTATAGAGTATGTACATCTTCAAATTTGAATGCATGTATATATATATATCTAAGAACGTATATAGTGTGTATGCATATGTGTAATAGATGTATACGCACAAGAGTGTACTATACAACAATCCCGATCAAAATGGTTATAGAAATAATAAAGATAACACTCGAAAAATTACAAAACTGGTCGGATTTTGGGAGCCCATTTTGACGGATGTTACAATTGATTTTCCCCTCGACATTCCATTATAAGTTTTGTTTAGGGTTATCCAAAAAGCTCGCGGCTCGTAGCTCGCTCGAATTTAGCTTGGAAAAAGCTCACTGATATGGCTCGGCTCGGACGAGTCAAATTGGCTCGGTTTGGCTCGCTTGGTAGCTCGGCTCGGATTACCTCGAATTATTTTACTTATAATATATTTTATTTTTATAACATATAATATATTACAAAAAAAGTGATTATTTGTCACACCCTAACCGATAGCGGAAACATCAGAGTGAGACGAAATAGATTGCTCGAGACTTCATAACACTAACATTTGCAACAAGTATTTAAATAATAAATTTTATTTCATTTATAAAGAGTCAATTACAAAGGTTGAAATCAAATACAACAACTTGAAATAAAAGAAATACATTATAATAAGAATACAAAATTTAAAATGAGTATCTAGGCATCCTACTATGTTCCATGCATCATCAACATCATCATTAAACCTACAACATGTTTTAAAAAGCATAGTTCAATACAAAGTATTGGCGAGTACACTAGTTTTAGACACGTGACATAAGTATAAAAAGTATTTCCAATCCAACATAGCAATTTGGTATACAAGGTCAAACTATCATGCATAACTAAAAGTCAACCCCAAGTGTCCATAAGAATTATAAGTGTCCCTCGCCAGAAAAGTGACGAGACTAAGTATGAATAATATGTGTCCCTCGCCACAAAAGTGACGAGACTAAGTATGAATATAACTTAACAAACACCCCGTTGGGTGGTGTGCTATTCCTATAGCGCGATAATTGTTAAGGCGGGTTAAAAAGTAGTATGAATTCTAGCATGAAACTAAGCATAACAAAGCATGTATAACGGATTGAATGAATAAAGCATATTTGTGTGAATCGTGCATTTTAACAAGTAAAACATGTTGCACGCAAAGTGTGTTTAAAGCAAAAGGGGTCAAGTGTACTCACAGTTTTGCAAAGTTTCCTTTGGTGATTCCGTGAAGAGTTGGAGGTTGAAGCTTCAAAGCTTCCTTTAAAACACTTAGTGTTTTCTTTTAGAACTCTTAAAGTTCTCTTCCTTGCTTGGAAGATTTGAGAGGTTAAGAGAAGAATGGTTGGAACACTTAGTGTCCTTTTAGAATTCTTGATTTAGAGAGATTGAGAGAATTAGAGAAATGGAGAGAAGAATGGTGTGAAGAAAATGGTAGAAGGATGTTGGTATTTATAGGTGGTGAAGGTGGTAAACGGTGAAATAAGATTGGTTAAAGATGGTGGAAGAGGTAGATAAGATGGAAAAATGATTGGTGGAAAAAGGAGGTGGAAAATGGTGAAATATGATTGGTTAAAGAAGGTGGAAGAGGATTGATTAGCTGGAAAGATGATTGGTATATTTCTTGATATTTCTTGAGTATATATTATGTAATTGAGTATATAAAAAGTATAAAAGTATAATTCAAATATTGAGGATGTGCGTATAAGTATTTATACGTATAAATAGTGTCGGTTTGCGTATAAATACATATTTAAATGATCGTTGTGTGAATAACAAATATGTATAAAATATGAATTTTATTATGATTAACGCCTCAAATTGTGAGATTGAAATTAAAATACGAATGTAAGGTTTCTAAAATTAGAAGACGAATACGAACATTTTTTAAAAGAGAAATACGTAAATACGAGGCGTTACATCATTATTTACATGTCTTTAGGCTTGTAGTTTGATATCAATGACATATTTAAAGTTTGATTGTCGTGCTAATGAACAAATATTGTATTTACATGAAATATAAAACTTATTTTGCGTTGTTGAACGTGATTTTGACTTGTAATGTATTAGGTTGAACTTATTTTGAATATGTTGTTTTGATGTATTGAATAATATTTTAGAATACTGAATTTTGAGAGCTACGTATTAATTTTTATTTTTAAAATCGAGCAAAACTAAGCCGAGCCGAGCCAGCTCGGTTTAAAACCAAACTGAGCCGGAGCTTAGATTTTCAGCTCGGTTTCAAATCCGAGCCGAGCCAGCTCGGTTTATAATCGAGCCGAGCCCGAGTTTGCCCTAGCTCGGCTTGGCTCATGAACAGCCCTAGTTTTGTTAAAACGAAGTTGTACTTAAAATAAATTATTTTTTTGGTAACACAAAACGGTATGATGATAAACTAAAGCGTTCTAATTGTTTGACTTTCTAGACAACATGCTTTATTTTCGAATAACGTTTGTTTTATATTATCATTTCCTTAGTTTCGTCGCGCGTAGAAAAAACTAGTTAGAATTAAAGTAGTTCATGTCATACTTATTTATTTAGACTAAATATATTAAATGTGAATTTGTGATAGATCAAAACATGGAGCTACACAATTCAACAAACATTGGGACTTTGCAAAAGGGACTATATGGGCTCAATTGAAAGAGGCGTGTTATTATATTTGGTGGGGTTCTACCGGACCAAAGCAGTTACGATGGCAATTATTTAATAGGTGGAGTTTTGGGCTCAATTTGTATGGCAACTACTTCAACACAATCAAGGCCCATTAGAAAAAATGGATGGCTGACTTGGAGAAACCGAGAAAGATAATAAAAGGTGGAATCATCGCACAAGAAAAAGGGGGAGGGGCTTGCAGACGGAAAAAGGCAGCAGTCGGCTGCTGTTACGGTTGAAGGCATGAGCAGCTAGGTTGCTTCCTCCAAGAAAACGGTTCGTAGAGTTTAATATTTTTTCTAATTTTTTTTCATGTTTGGATTTGTTTTTGACATTACTTCTTTTTAATCTGAGAACTCTTTTCTTAGTTAATTAAATAGATAACTTAGTTAAACACTAACCACATATTTTCTGTGGAGATGATCTTACTTACCCGTACTAATAAAGGTATTTAAGTTAAATATAAATACTTTTGATTGGTCCACAACAACTACATCACCTAACCCATTTTGACATGCATTAAATGCTTGTCATTTGTACATGCTAGACGCTACCCACAACCGTCATAACTGACTGTTTAGCCACCTGAATAGCAAATGACTATTGAACCTATATCATAACTATTATATTTGATCTTTTGTAGTGACACATTTTGAGAATAATAGAGCTGGGATAATGGTATTCGGGTTTATACTGGAGAGAACTTCACTACCACCTTAGTGACAATAGAGCTGCCATTGGTCTTGTGTGGTTGCGTGGAAAAAGAATTGGCATATTTTTTTTTTATAAAACAATTTTATGATTAAGAAATAAAATGCAACTTTCTAGTAACTCTTGGATCAGTTAACATCAATGGCTACCTACAAGTGGCTACAACCATGAAGAGCATTCTCAATGCCACATGAAAACATGCGTCGAAAGGGCTGGAAAGAAGTCTGAAAGAGAGAAATAGCAAGGAGAAAAAGATTAGTTAATACTTAAAGGTATGCTGATTATTATCATCATTTATGCCGAATTGTTGCTTATTCTAATCAGTGGCGAAGCTTGAAAAAAAAGTTCAGGGGGTATCGTACCTAAAAAAAAATTCTATCGCGTAGTTTCGAGGTGTATGTTCGGGTCGGACGTCGGTGATTCGATTCAGGTTGGGTCGGGTCGGGTCAAACATTAATATCAAATAAAAAACGTTCTCAAACATATTCGGGTCGAACGTCGGTGATTTTTATGTCATGTTAAATAGTTACCTTGTTGATTCGACGGGGCTTTTGATTTTAATAATGGGTATAACAAGATCAGTCTTTTAATATGAGTATTTAAGAAGTTATATAAACATTAACACACTTATGAAAGTTGTTAACAAAACAAATCTAATAACACAAGTTAACAAAACAAATCACCGTAAATTTCAAACTCTAATAGTTACAGAAAGATTCAACAAGTTTAGGGCAAAAATCGGACCAATTTCACCCTTAATTTCAACCTAATTCACATAAATTGAAGCCCTAAATTAAACTTAAAGATAAAAAACACATACCTTGAAGATTGAATGTTGGACCCAGTTTGTCCTTAACAACTTCTTTTCATGTAATATGACAAGTGATTTCAGTAAATGTGAAAAAGATGTGCGAAAATGGAAATCAGACTTTTAGAAACAAGACCTACAGAATTATCAAGTTTATATCACTTTGAAACAAAATAGTTTACAAGGTGATTGTAAGATTATTATCTAATACAAATGAATCTTGAATTCTGTGGGTGAGAGGGCAATGGAGTTTTGTAGTATGTATTAATGCTAAGCTTCAAACTCATCGTCTTCTCCATGGTGAGCCTTCTATTTATAGAAGGCTAGGTACATGAATAAACATTTGTTTATTCATTCAATAAGTCCTGCAAAAAGTAGCCATTTGACATATTCATTGAATCCAACGTTCAAGTTGCCTTTGTCATCATGATATCCAATAATGTCAACTTGCTTCGGTAAGTGTGGCAGGATAGAGCTGATTTTTAGACAAGTGGGGTATTCATCACAATTTCTGATAAACCACTTCATCAGAAACTCACACTGAACGAATCATCAGAAAATCCGATGATCAGAATCGTCAGAAACTGGTGATATTTCATCAGAAATATCATCAGATCCATCAGAAGTGACCTACTCTGATAATCTTCTTCAGCTCTTGATCAACTTGTGATTCTTTGAAGTAGATGTTGTTCATTTCAGTTGTCCTATCTGATCTTCTTCCTTTTGTGATCTTCAGGACTGTCATCTTCTTCATAAATCCAGTTGAATCTGATTTTCTTCAATACTTACAAATAAGGTTTCCTAACAGTTTCCCCTAAGTATTGTAAGAAAATGAACTATCTATATCTAAAACAACTTTAACTAATTCTTGAAAAGAAAAGTTCAAACAACTAACTTTAGAAACATAATCAAACCATCCAATGTCTAAAACAGACAGAAATAAAATATTGTTCAAAAACAGAAATTCAATCTCATCAATTCATTAATTGATCTTCACTCCACTTCTGTATTTGTCTCCGGGTTCCAGCCTTTTCTTGTGATCAATTGCCTTTTGAGTTTCCTTGTACATCTCTTTGTACCATCCTCTTGAGTCCATCCAGCTTTCAATGCAATCTTCAATTGTTCAGTTGTTCATTGTTCTTTCCCTTCTTTTTGAGCTGCTCTTGTTTCTCATTCATGCAATTCCTTATATATTTCAGAGTTTGATTGGAATACTTGCAAATTTCACTGATTCTGAACAGAGCTTTCTCTTCATGAGCATCTTTGAAGACCACACACATTTCTGGTTTATCAAAGATTGCTCCAATTCTTACTAGTTTAGAAGGAATTCCAACTGGAATTGTGTTGTTGGGAGGAGGTAACAGCACCTTGTTGCTATACTCAAAATTGATACATAGATCAAAATCTGCCAGTGCCGCCCTTTTGTATAATTTTCTCCTACATTCTTGATGCTATCAAGGGCTCTTCTGATCACAACTGAACCACTTTTATCTCTATCAATGATATTCTTCATTTTGACTATGCCTATTGGGTGAATATCATCAACTAGATTTCCATCAGTAACCTTTTGTTCACTGTTATCTTTTCTGATCAAGGTATACTTGTTCTGTCCTTCATTGCCTAAGATACCTCCTCCAGTGGTCAAAGTGTCAATTCTTTCAATAGATACTATTGGATTGGTCATTTGTTTGTGCAGTATTTCCCAGCTTCCATTGTTTCTGATTTCAACAATACCTTTACTCATTGGAGAGAGTGGCCTTTTTGGGTTGTCTTCTGGACCTTTCCAGTAGTAATGCTTTAGATGTTCTTCAGGGTACATAATTGTGTGTAAATCACCTTTCAGCACTTCCATTTCTTTGATGTTCCCATCCGAATCTTCTATCATCTCTTTTCTTGGCCTTTTTGAGGAGGTCACTTCATGTTCCATTTTTCTCTTCTCTTTTGTATCCATCTTTTTGATGAACTCTGTTTCTCCTGTGAGAGCTGTGGAAGAAGACTGAACTGGAACAGGTTCTTTCTGTTGGACCCTTGAACTATCTGGCTTTGGAATGTTTGGTGGAGGACCCATGAGTAACTTTGTTCTTATAGGAGGGGGACCCATGGGCTGCTTCTGTTTTTGAGTTGTTGTAGTTTCTGATTGTTTGGTTTGATCTTATTGAATGGTTTCTGGTTGTTGTTGAGGTGTTTCTGATTCTCCTGCTTGTCTCTCTTGTGGAATTGGGGCTTTTAGTTCATGAAGATCAACTTTTGTTAGCCTGGCAACGTTATACTGCAACCTCTTTACTAATAGATTAACATTAGCAAGAGTTTGAGTATTTGTTACTTCTTGCTTCTTTATTTTGCGATACTCCAGATTTTCTTGATTTTTCTGTGCTGTTAATTTCACCACCAGCTTCTCAAAAGCCTCAGCCATGCTGCTGTTGTTGGCTCTGAGGAACTGTATTTCTTCAAGAATTTTTCCTGAACTTGAGCTTTCTCCTGCAGTTGCAACCTCAGCCATCTTTTTTTTGATATCTTGCAGTTCTTTGAGAGCTTTCTCGAATTCTGATGAGCTCTCTCTGTTTTCTGATGACTCTTTCAGTTTGTTGAGGGCTGCAACATTGTCTTCTGTTTGCTTCTGCACAGCTTTGACAGTTTCTGATAAAACTTTGATGTCTGACTTTTGATTTCTGATTTCTTCCAATATCAGATCAAGTTTTCCTTCTGTGGCTGTTTTCTCAGTAGCAATTGTGTCTTCAAGTTCCTTGTGAAGTTGTTTAGGGGACATAGATTGATGTCCTTGGTAAATAGGAGAAACAACAGATGTTCCTCTTCTAACACCAGCAGAAAACACATTCTCTGCTGTTCTGAGGTTAAGAGGATTGGAATATTCCAAATTCTCTGTATCCTCACCAGAAAATTGAAACACATTCAAGTTCTGGTTTTCCTCGTATCCTTAAACCTTTTCAGGTTCTCCATGAGTTGTTGAGAAACTTCTAATTTTCTCACCCAGGCTTCCTTGATCAGTTGACTGATCTCCACCTGTTGTCACCACATTTTCTTCTTCAGAATCTGATTCAGAAAATGGGTCATTGGTTCCACTCACATTTTGTTTTGTAGAAACAGTGCCTCTATGTAAAATTTCAAATTTTCCTTGAATTGAATCATCAGAGTCACTCTCAGAATTGTGAAATATGTTTATTTTAGAGTGTTGTGCACCTATTTCTCCCATATGTGAGTCTTCAGCATGATGTTCTCCTGCCACAGGACTCATGTTCACATCTTCATCAGCTGGGTGAGGATCTGATTCACCATGCTGCTCCATTTTTGGTGTGCTTGACTCTTGTGCATCATGCTCCATGGGGGACACACTTTCAAAAACTCCTTTGTTTTCTGGCTTTTTGCTTAATATCCTTAGATATTCTGCTCTGTAAATTCAATCTTCTGGTATGAGATTCATCATTCTTTCTGACAGAACAGGCCCATCATGATCTGACTTCCAAGACCCTCCAGCATTCCTAGGTCTCATGATTTCTGTTTTCTACATATTTTCTGATGCTGGAATTTCTAGATTCCTTTTAGAAAATGCATCAGAAATTATGATTGACAGAAATCTAGGAAAAGGTAGATGAGAATCTATCCTTCCAGTTTTAGTCAGGATTGATCTTCTGATCAGATTAAATATTTCTGTTCCGAAATCAATATTCAATCCACTAATGAGACTGCACATAATTGATAGAACATTCATATTTATCTGATCTGTACCTCCAATTTTTGATGATAAACACTTGTTCAAAATTTCCATTAATACTTGCCAGAAGGCAGGTAGCTGATTTATCTTGAATTCATTGATTTTTGAGATCTTTGTCTTGTAAACCATTACTACATCAAGTAGTGAGAACATGACTTCCTTTTCTGGTACATCTTCATAGCTTTGACTTAAGGGTAGTTCCAAACTTTCCCTTAATTTCTCTAGTGAGATTGTAATGAAGATATCTCCCCACACATGTGCTGTGAGCTCGATTTGATTCGAAAGTTTGAGAGTCTTTACAACTTGCTGTAAAAGTTTTTCTGGTACCTCTCTGGTCTTTGTAAGAGCTTGAGCTATTGGACATCTGGTTAAGAATTCAATCAGAATTTGACACTTTGCATCATATTCTTCAATATCATCGTTCATCGCTTCATTGTTGCTCTTTAATGGAAGAAATTTTGCTTCGGTGATGAAGGGAACAGAGTGTTCAATTGGTGGCATATTGATGTTGATGGAAGCCATTGAGAATTTGAGTTTTTGTTTTCGCAAAAGGGTTTTTAGGGGTTTGAGTTTGAAGGTTGAAGGTGGAAGTCTCTGTTTTGAATGGGATATTTATGATGTTTTGGAACAGAGATCTTTGAGTGTTTTCCGTAGGTTGTTTGAGTTCAAGGTGATTAATGACACCTTAAATGATATTTTTAATTCGTTTGCAATCTATTTGCAAAACAACCGTTTTTGAAAACCTTTGGCTTATCTCTAATGTAATATCAATGAGATTCAGAGATTCCAATGATTTATTGGATAGACACTAATGTCCAACTTGCACCTTTTCTCCATGTGGGACTCCTTTTGTTTCAAAAAGGTCCAATGAAACTCCTTTTGAGATATTGTATTTTCCCAACCTTTTCTCTTGATGATTTATTTCAGAAAAACTTCAAATAAGAATTTGAGAGATGGATTTTCTTCATATTTCATCAGAATGCATTTGATTCATATGTAGAAAGAGAATCAACATTTTTTTTTAGATAAGAGGGAATAAGTAGAGTTTGAGGATTTTACTTACATTGCAATTCTGAACTCCACACCTTTGTTCTGATTTTCAGGAAGTGTTTGTCATGCAGCTTGTTCTAGTCCTCAGAAAAAATGTTTTGAAAGAAACTCATTTCAAAAACTTTTGTTGGTACGAAGTTTCTTTGAATCTGGTTAAAGATAATGTTTTTTGTTGGTTTGTCAGACTTCCTGGTTGTCAAAAGATTTGACTGATAACAGTTTGATTTTTCTGATGTTTGAACAGATTCTGATGAATCATTTGGTTTTCTGATTTTATACCAGATTTTCTGATTGACCATCAGATTTTCTGAGTTTCACTAAATCTATCAGATTTCTTTTTAGGTTTTACCAGATTTCCCTTGTTTCAGTCAGACCTGTTGTTTTAGTTCCCCCTAGATCTATTGTTATGTTTTAGTTGTTATTGTTTTTTATTTTTGAGTTAAGAAAAATAAGGCAAACTTAATATATATATAAAAAAACATTTAACAATAAAAAACAAACAAACGACAACTCCTCCTCCTCCTCCTCCTCCAGCACGTTGTACATGCACTTCACATATAACCAGAGACTGGTTATTCGACCAGTGTGATTCGTTGATGGCACCAGGGTAGGATCACTTATGTTTTCTTGAAGTGTCAGCTCGGCCCTTGGATAGCAGCTTCTTACTCCTCCAAAGTCCAGTTGACTTGTAATCACCTTGGTTACGAATCGAGTGTAGATCAGAAAAGGTTGACGGTCATGAATGTTTGCTTCTAGGTCTCTCATGAGAAACTTAGAGAAGTTGTAAGGTTTTTCATGTACAACAGCATGAATCACTTCCATAATCGTATGGGACAGCTCGTTGAAGTGTCCAATATTCTTGGAGAAGCAGACACTGAGCTGTGTTACCAAAAACTGGAAAGGTGGTATAAAACCAGATTTGCTAACCGCCCTTGACGAGTTGTATGTATGATAGCCCATTTCTGTCAAGGCCTGTTGTACATCTGCCTTATGCAGGAATTTGTTTTCATGATCATTACCCAGTCGGAGGACATTTCTGAGTGTTTCCTCCTTTAGGGTAATTTTGACCCCCATAACCTCACTCTCTATCCACATGGAAGTACCACTAAAAATGATTTCAGAGTTCCACCAGAACTCTTGAAGAAGTTTTGGATAAATGGTGATATGTGTAGATGCAGCGAAACCCAAGGGACTTCGCATGATCATGTTATACACATACCTGCAGTCCTCCCATGTAGGTCCTTCCAAGTTAGACCTAAGTCTAAGATTATGATGTCTGTGAAGTGGGAGAGGAAATTGTGTTGCTTTCATCATTTTTGGGCGACCCATTTTAAAATAAGAAGATTCTATCGAAGAGCTTTTGAAGAGAAGATTTGTTTGGTGAAGAAAGACTTTCTCAGGTTGTTAATACTTATAGGTGAAAGCGATAGTTGTGCCATAAATGTTATTAACAGCCAAAGTTCCAAAGAATTTCATTTTCATTTCAATTTCTTCAATTAAGACGATATCTGTTGCACTATGTGACAGTCTACTAAGCCCCTATGTGTGAGTAAGCATTGAATAGCTAGGCGGCAACTTTCATAGCTCCTAATCATTTTAGTGCCTACGTGTCTCTTAACCTTCTTATGAAAAAGTGACGTTGCATGCATTGGCAGTGTAAATAAAATTCAATAATCTGTTTAAAAATTTTCTAGTGACGGTTGATTTTCTCAGCTATATTGAATTTTATCTTAACGAATGTTACCTTTCCCCCTTTTTGTTTTTTTAATATAAAAGAAGAAGGAAAAAAAACAAAAACAGACTATACACAAATATGAATGTATACAATGTGTGGGATTAGCATGAAGATGGAAGTTTATGATGATTACTAATCATTCTGATGTTTCAACAAGGTTTCTGATTTTATATTAGAATTTCTGATGATTTCACCAGATTTTATGATATTTCTTCAGATTTTCTGATAAATCATCATTTATTGATAATTCATCAGATTTTCTGAGGTTCCATCAGATTGATGGATTTCTTTGTCAAAAACCAGTTGATTTGTTCTTTGAATATCAGAACTTTGATGTTCATCAATTTGGTTTTCAATTTGTGTCCTTCTGTTTTCTAAAAAATCTTCATCATTTAAATTAACCATGCCAAGTTTGCTGATCAAAAAATTGTGTCTCTTTTCATCAAGAGGTTTTGTAAAGATATCAGCAATTGGATTTTCAGTTGGAACAAAATACATTTCTATGTTACCTTTCTTCACATGATCTTTTATGAAGTGATATCTGACATCTATGTGTTTGGTTCTTGAGTGATGAACTGGATTTTCTGTTATTGCAATAGCACTCTTTGAATCACATAGAATTGGTATTTTTGTTAGATTTACTCCATAATCTTTCATTTGAGTTTGCATCCACAGCACTTGTGACCAGCAACTTGCTGCTGCTACATATTCTGATTCTGCTGTTGATGTGGCAACACAGTTTTGTTTCTTGCTTGCCCAACATACCAATTTTTCTCCCAAGAGTTGACAAGCACCAGATGTGCTTTTTTTTTGTCAATTTTGCACCCTGCATAATCTGCATCTGTGTATGCAGTTAATTCAAGGTTTGTATCCTTTGGATACCAGAGACCAAGTTCTGATGTGTCTTTTAGATATTTGAAAACCCTTTTTACAGCTTTTAGATGGGATTCTTTAAGATCACATTGATATCTGGCCAGAAAGCATGTTGCAAAACATAATACCTGGTCTGCTTGCAGTTAAATATAGCAATGATCCTATCATCCCTCTATAGGTTTTGATATCTACACTTATTCCATTTTTATCATAATCCAATTTGTTCCCTGTTGCCATGGGAGTTTTTGAAACAGAGCAGTTTTCAAGTGAGTATTTTTGTAGAATTGTTTTCACATATTTTGATTGACTCAAAAATATTCCATCAATTCTTTGTTTTACTTGTAAACCCAAGAAAAAGGTTAACTCACCCATCATACTCATTTCAAAGTGGCTGGTCATTAACTTTTGAAACTTTTTACAGTATTTCTCATTTGTTGATCCAAATATAATGTCATCAACATATATCTGGACCAACAAAGTATGACCTTTGTGTGTTTTGAGAAAAAGTGTTGTGTCAATAGTACCTTTAGTAAACCCAGAATTGAGTAAGAAGTTTGATAGTGTTTCATACCAGGCTCTAGGAGCTTGCTTCAAACCATATAAGGCTTTGTTTAATCTGTAAATATGGTTTTGAAATTTTGGATCAATAAAGCCTTCTGGTTGCTGCACATAAACTTCTTCCTCAATTTTCCCATTCAGGAAAGTTGATTTTACATCCATTTGATAAACTTTGAAACCTTTGGATGCAGCATAAGCAAGAAAAATTCTTAGAGCTTCTAATCTAGCTACTGGTGCAAAAGTTTCATCATAATCAATACCTTCTTGTTGACAATAACCTTTGACCACTATCCTTGCTTTGTTCCTGGTGATTATGCCGTTTTCATCAGATTTATTCCTGAATACCCATTTTGAGCCTATGACAGATTTGTCTTTTGGCTTGGGTACCAGATCCCATACCTTACTCCTTTCAAACTGATCAAGCTCTTCTTGCATAGCTTGAATCCAGTCTGGGTCACTTAGAGCTTCTTTGACAGATTTGGGTTCTACCTTGCTTAAGAACCCAGCAAATGCACACTCATGTGCAGTTGCAGATCTTGTTCTTACACCATCTGTAGGGTTGCCAATGATGTCAAAATGAACATGTCCTTTTATTCATTTTAACTTGTTGTGAATAGTTGTTGGTTCTGATGGATTCGAAGTTTCCCCCTGAACAGGTGCCTCATTTGTGTGTATAGTATCAAAATTCGGAGTTTCTGATGTACTACACATTTGTTCTGCAAGGTTAGTACATGAAGAATCTATTGAATTTTTGAAAGAATTATCATGTTCTAAGAAATCTTCAGTCATCATTTCAAAGAGGTGTTCATAATTTTCTTGTTTGTCAGAAAAATTTATTTCTTTCATCTATTCATCAGAAACCTCTGTTTCTGATGAGTCATCAAATGAAACATACAGACTGTCTCTGATTATCCTTGTGTTGAGAATAAAAATTCTATATGCTTTTGAGGACAAAGAATAACCAAGAAAAATACCTTTTTCTGTTTTTTTGTCAAAATTTTCAAGGCTTTCAAAATCATTGAACACAAAACATCTACAACCAAATGTATGCAAAAATTTTACACTTGGAATCCTTCCATTGATAATGTTGTAATGTGTTTTGTTGTGCCTTTTGTTAATTATGGTTCTGTTTTGGGTAAAACATGCATTTGCTATAGCTTCTGCCCAAAAATGAGTGGACATTTTAGCATAAGCAAGCATAGTTCTGGCAGCTTCTACCAAGGTCCTATTTTTTCTTTCAACCACCCCATTCTGTTGAGGTGTTCTGGGAGCAGAAAAATCATGAGAGATTCCTTTAGTTACAAGAAAGTTCTCAATTTTTGAATTTTTAAACTCTGTCCCATTGTCTGATCTGATCCTTCTGACTGTTAATTTTAACATATTTTCAATTTTCTTGATAAAATTAATGATCAGATCCGGAGTTTCACTTTTCTTTCTCAAAAATTCTACCCATGTGTACCTGGAAAAGTCATCTACTATTACTAGTATGTATTTCTTTCCAGAAAAACTTTCTGTACTTATGGGTCCACACAAATACATATGTAAAAGTTCCAAATTTTGTGAAATAGAAGACTCAGACATTGATTTATGTGAGCTTCTTTTGGATTTTCCCATCTCACATGCTTCACAAATTTTTTCCTTCCTTGAGGATATCAAAGGTAATCCTTTTACCAGACCTTTGCTTGCTAATTTGCTTAGGTTTTTGAAATTTAAGTGAGCTAGCCTTTTGTGCCATAACCAACTACTACCTTTGTTGATTTTTGAAAATAAACATAATTTTGGATGTTCACTTTCTTCTTTGAAATCAAAATAGTAAATCGATTTTCTTATTCTTTTTCCACTTAAATAGATTTTGTTATCATCTATACCTATTAACAAGCATTTTTCTAGTAAAAAGGTTACCTGAAAACCTTTGTCACATAATTGACCACAACATAGCAAATTATACTTTAAGCCTTCAAAATAGGCTACTTTCTCTATGGTCAAACATCCATACCTTATGCATTCATATCCCATGATCCTTCCTTTTACTCCATTTCCAAAATTTACCATTGTACCCAGCTTTGGAACAAAGTTGCTGAGTAAGCTCCTGTCCCCAGTCATGTGCTTGGAGCTTCCTGAATCGCAGTACCAGATCTGCTGCACATGATGGTCCTGAAATGGAATGATTAGAGGGTTTTTGGTACCCATGCATGCTTGGGTACTTTTTCTGATGGGATTTTAATCAAATTATTTTTTCTTGATGGCTTTTCATCTGAAATTCTGTTATGCTGAGCCATAAACAGATTTTTCATTTTTCTTTTGGAGATGGTGTTGAACAAGCTTCAGTATGTCAACACACATACAATATTTATCAGAATTTTCTGATATTCTTTCTTGTGATGGAATGAGTGGATAATTTTGAAAAGATGAGTGAACTGCTTCTGGAGTCTTTAAAGATTCTTGACTGCATTCACTTATGTTTGCTTTGAAGTTTGTTTTTTCAAAAGAGTATTCAGAACAGGTTGACTTGCAAGATTCAGAATCAGATTCTAATAAAAATTTATCAGAAATTTGTTGGGTTGCGTTTACAAAGACAGTGGGTTTAGTTCTGTGACAACCCGTAACTTTGAGGTAACAACCCATTTGTTTTACTTTTATAAACCAAATCACGCGCCTCTATTAATTGATGAATTGATTATATTTGATGTATATCGTGCCAAACCGACCCGAACCGTTGAACCATAACTCGATTGATATATGTATGTATATATATATTATTATAATTATATTGGTGGGTGATTTATTAGTTCCTAATATTTGTTGGATTAGTAAAAAAATAAATAAATAATTAAATGAGTATATAATAGTAATAATAATATTACGTAAGTGCTAGAATTGGTTAAGTATTTGGTTGTGAGAAACCTCTATGTAATCCAAAACCTCAGCCCACCTTATCCATAACTCGGCCCACACGCACACCAGTTCCACCGCCAATCCCCAATCTTCAGCCTTAAATACATATATATATATATATATATATATATATATATCTATACTACTTTAATAAGCATATATGAAGGACAAGATGGTAATTCAACAAGGTGTTGAAAAAACACTTAATGCACAATGTACAACAGTTAAAGCACAAGAAAACACAACCTTTTTTACCCTTCAACTGATTCATCATCAACCGTCCATTTTTTCACTTTTTTCACACGGATCACGATCTGGACCGTCCATTTGACTTCACACGGATCAAGCATTTCCTTTCTCTCTCATTCCTCACACATCTCACAAAAACATCCGATCTTGTCTCTCTCTTCTCTCTCTCTCTCTCTCTCTCGGCGATCTAGGGTTTGAACCCGAACCGACGATGACGATGATGGCGATGAATCAGTTGAAGCCGAGAAGAAACAACAAACGGGGACGACGATGACGATGATGATGGTTTGAACCCGAACCGACGATGACGATGATGGCAGACCTAATTTTTGGTTTCAATGATGAAGTTAGGGCACTTTCGAATCTGGATCTGGACTGTAATGAGGTGTTGAATTCGTTTTTTTTTTTTTTTTTTTTGCTAAATTCGATTCTGACCAGATTTGATTTGTTCTTTTTTTTAGTTTGAAATGATTGAATTGCAAACCACAAAATCGAGTTCTACAATCGCTGGATGCTATTGATACGTTCAGTAGGCAACAGGTACGGATCGTCTTCTTCATTCCATTGCTATCAGTAGATCCAGTTTCATTAGGTAAAACTTAAGTGATTTTGAGAACTTTAAGGACAATATTGTGATGCCTTTGATTGAAATTTTAGATGGTTCGTGCAGCAATATGAAGGTTGACGCTACGTATCTGTTGGCTATGTTGGGTGATAGTGGTAATACGTTTCCATGACCTGAACAACATTCTTGGTTCGGGTATGATTAACAATCTATATGTAGTTTGTATATGTTTTTCATCTTAACACCGATCTTGACAAATTGTTGAAAAACCCATATAGGTCAAAATTGTAAACTTAGTTCTGCTTCAACTGAGATTATGAAGAAACATTATGATTAGGATTTTTAATCAGCAATTTGTGAAGTTGCTCCATTTTTTTCTTTCAGCAAGAAAGAAAAAACAAAACTTTATTTTAGTTGCGTTTATATTTCTTGAGATCTTTCTTTACTAGAATTATTCGTTTTGAACATATATTTAGCCAGTGATGTAGAGTATGGTTTGAAATCAAGAGATATTTTTGTGATTGTGTTTGATATTTGTAGGGTTTGGGAGCAGGGGAAGATGTTTACACTAAATAAAGAGATTTATCAGAAGGTAACCCTGCTCCTTTTTTATTTAAAATTATGAGATAGTGTGTAGATAACTAGATGAGTTTTTGTTGTTTAAATGGTCACGTGTTTGAGTGTTAGCAAATTCTAATTGTGATGAAATATATCTATATTTTGTAAAAAATAAATAAATAAATCTTAGGAATTGTTGGATTACAGGTTTCTCAAGCTGATGTCAAGAACTTTTTCGAAGCAAGATGTGGCTTTTCCCTGCTAACTGTAAATAAAACGCTTTATATCTATCATACCTGAATTCGTTTTGAATATCTTGCAGCATAAGATGTGATATTATATTATATAACAATTTTATTTTACAGTGCTCTGGAAGATGCTAAGCCTGAGGATGCCATTGCAATGTATACTGATGCTTGCTCACTACTTGAGGAGGATGGCAAGGAAAATATGGCATTTGATTTATATCGCGCCATTACTAATGTTTACATAAAGCTTGAAAAGTACGGATCTTTTTCTCTTACATAATATCAGTATCATTTAATTATGTGATTGACTGATTGTTGATAAATCTGGTGACATCTTAGACTTTGCATTACGAAGCTTTTTTTTTAGATTTCGTGTTTCATACCAAATATTGTTGTTATTTTGCTTCAAGGTACACGGATGCTGCAAGTTTTCTTTTGAGATGGGCTGTAGCAGCTAATAACTGCAATGCTCTCCATAGCCAATGCAAGGTGCATTAGTTTTCTTTTTCTTAAATTTCATGCTTTTGGGCTCTGTTTTTCTACTCTTTTGTAGTTAATTTTTTTCCATGTAACAGTCTGTTTGGCAAGTAATAATAAATCATGTATTTTTTTAACGCAGGCTTATCTTAGTGCAATTATTGTATACCTTTCTGCTCATGATTTCAAGCAAGCAGAACAGTGCTATAACGACTGTTGTCAGTAAGTCAACTTTTAGTTACTCCATGGTTTTGTAAGTTGTAACTCACTAACTTGGTAAAACTATAGTTTTTGTCCCTTTCATAAAGAAATTTTACGAGTATCTAGGGTTCCAAAAGTAGGACTGAAACAAGTTTGGTTTCAGAATAAGAGATGCCGAATAGTTCTAATCAATATTGGATACAAAATATAATCCTATGTGGTAGGAAAAATTTTAAGTTTCCTGATAATAATAGAGTTAAGATGCAGATTTTTCTTCTATGACAATTACCTGATACAACTTCAAACAAACAAATATTGTATAATTAATGGGAATAAGGGAAATAGTTACTCTTTGTTATGTATAATGGGATTAGTGTTGTAGGAATCGAGTATCAATGGGGATGAGACAATAGTAAATTCGTAATCAAGGTTGATGCCTCTGTTTTCTCTTATAGTTTTTTTGATGTGATGCTTTAAAACTTCCTTATGAATGCTATGTGAGTATGTGCTTATTGACTGCTTTTAAACATTCCCAAACACCCTCACAGTAGGAAATTTTAAACGATGCATTAATTATGTTAGTAAATTTCATGCTCGAAACCGAACCCTTGTTGTATTGAAAATTAGGTAAAATTTGGCTTTTGTTTTGCAGGATTGATACGTTTCTGAGTAGTGACCAGAGTCATTGTGCCAGTAAGCTTCTTTCTGCATACAGAGAGGCTGATGTTGAAGAAATCAAACGTGTAGCTAAATCCAGTACTATATCCAATCTCGATCATATGGTAAACCCTTAACCGTGATTAACTTTTTTCTAAACATTTTATGTGGTTTTAGGCATTTAATTGATAATGAGTTAGTTGGTAATCCAAGATTACAAATACGCCCAAATAGTGACGTTGCAAGTTACATGCATAAGGGTGTGCTGGGTGTACTTGGTGAAGGGGTGTCCATCATATTAATGGTGAATGGACCTGATGACTGACTTAAGTTTAAACTCTGATCAGTTGTATTAGTCGAGTTAGTGGTGAAAAACCCCGAAGACTGATTTAAATTTAGACTCCGAGCAGTTGTCTTTGTGGTGGAAAAACTCGACGACTGATTAAAATTTACACTCTGCTCGGTCATGTGTGTGTTGTAAAAACCTGAAGATGAATTTAAATTTGAACTCTGAGAAGTCATATTCGTGTTGAATAAACCCAAAGATTCATTTAAATTAGACTCTAATCAGTCATTGAGCTTTCTTTGAAACTGTGTTTTGTTCCCGATGTTATGTCTTTTTCAGTGTAGTTTATTAAAGTTTATCTTGATTTGCGAGTTGCAACTTGAAATTTTTTTATTGTTTTTCTAAAATTTCAAGCAAGAAATTTCAGGCGAGAAGGATAGTCTATGTATAGCCATGTCTAAGGCAAATCTGCCTTAGGTAAAACCTTATGTATGGGTTCAAGCAGTTATTTTTATTTCCACTTTAAACCCTTGCGAGGTGTGGAATTAACCAGCACACACTAAGTGGAACCACATTCGAGGGGTCATCAACCAAGCCGTGGGACTGAGCCACGTGCAGCCGCTTGAGCTCGATTAGCACAGCTGCAACCATGGCAAATGTGGATAGGACTAGCCCTACGCTAAGTGGAACCACATTCGAGGGGTCATCAATCAAGCCGTGGGACTGAGCCACGTGTAGCAGGTGAGTTTTAAATCGTATCTTGTATATTAGGGGGGGGCGTAAGAATGGGAAATTTGGAATGATAGATGGTGTTTCGTTTGAGGGTATGGGTTTGAAGTTGGGAATCATTACGCGCTTAAGCCATTTAACCTGCAAATGACCCGCTTAACCAGTTTATATAAATGGGTTGGTAGGTTGTAAACAAGTTTGTCAGGGAAACAGGTTGGTGGGTTGATCCGTATATCCACAACCCAACCTAGGAACGACTCATTGATTAAACGGTTATGCATTGGACCCGTTTAGACCCAGCCCTAACTTGTTTTTGTTCGTGCTACCTGCTACAGGGGTGGGTATAGAAATTGATCTCCATTCTCATTAGTGCAACCCAAACACTACCTTAATTTTACCATGGATCTACCAATTTTTTTGACAGTTTGGTCAATTTTGTTATACTTTTATCATCTGATAATTGTTTTCAATGATTGGATATATTTCACAGTTTGGCAGAATTTGATGAGAAAAAACGCAGCTGTCGTAGACGGCTTTCTGATCATAGCGCAAGACGCCGCAAGCCACGGCAGGAGACAATCCAGTTTAATTCAACAGACCTGTCTTCATCATTTTATGGTATGATTATGGCTATAAGCAGGCCACCCAACTATACAACTTTTTTCATTAAGCTTACCCAACTATTGAAACTACTTTATAGCATATAGGCCACTAAAATGTTGATGCCATAATCAGATGGCCTGTATGTTTTGCGAAGTTTTGGATTTGATATTTAAGTATTAGAAATTTTTGGTCTCAAAGGTTTGTCACTCTGAGTTGGATTTGGTCGTTAACACTGGTTAATGTTAAACATAGGTTTTAAAATGATCGGCTTATCCTTTTTATTGAAAAAAAAACAAGAAACCCCTAAACCTCATTAAGCCAATCTTGTTGATGAGATCTCAAATCTCAGTTGTGATAATGCCACCACTGGTGCCACAATGATGTTTAGTGGTTGGTTAGGGTGGACGAGGCGTCGACAATATGAGTATTTTATTTTCCATTGACTTTTTTTCCATCATGTTTTAGTCAGTGGCGGACCCAGTAATTATTTTCTGGGGGTGCGAACGAAGGGTTCAACCAAATTTTCAAGGGGTGCAGTCGGGATTTCTACCTCGAAAATACACTATTTTTTTTTTTTTTCAAGGGGGCGCCCGCCCACCCAAGCCAAAGCTTGGGTCCGCCAATGGTTTTAGTTATTTACGGGTGTTACAAACCGTTTGCTGAATTTGACAAGCACTTTATTTCAAGGGGTTGCAGTAGATTAATATGGGTGCAATGTTAGCGCAAGATGATTCATAGGCTGCTCGGTGGTGTTTTGGTAGGACCAACTGACTAACAATCTCTGGTAAGATGATCATGTTTGTTAAGCTTTATTCCAATTACATATTGATGGTTTTAAGGTTATTTTAGGGCCTATTTTGACATGGTTCGGGGCTCATGTGAAAAAGGAGCTTGAAAAACTTGATTTACTCATATTTGATGGCACAAAAGATACTGTCAGTCTGTCACCCTAAGGTACCGCATTCTACGCATGTCTTTATGGCTTCAGATTGGCTTACACATCTTTGTTCAGGATATAACCATCTTTGTTTTGACACCATCTTTGTTATAACAGGTTGGTACGTAGTGGGCAATGGTACGGGTGTGTTCACCTCAAGCCCAAAAGAAGCAGGCTGGACGGTTCAGCACCAACTCAGACAAGCTCAAGAAAATGTCTTAAAACAGTCTCAAGTTGGCTCAACCAGAGGACGTGTTTGACATCATGAGGGACATTCATGACTTGGCTGGTCAATGTGGGCCCCTTGCTGACGTGCCTTATGTTTTAACATCATCGTTTACAAACTTAATTCAGTAAGATGTACATGTAGTTTGTAGAATATGATTGATTACCTACCATTTTTTAAGCTTGGAATAAAGCTCTTATAGAATACAAGTTTTTTGGTCATGTGTTAATTAGGGTGTTTTAGAACATTAAAAATGTAAAAAGAATCTTGTTTAATCGATGATTATAGATTGGGTTTATCCATAAAACTCAATACTGTGAACAAAATTTTTAGTTTGAAGTAATTGTTTTATGAGCATGATACAAGTATATAACTGTTTGTCTTTGGTGATTTAGTCGTATTTTATTAGATTGTTATTCATCATCATGTCACACAAATTATATTGTTATCATTGAATATGTGAGGTCATATTTTTTAGATTTTAGTTTTCGTTACAAGTTTCAAACTTGGATCATTACAAGTCTATCTTTAACTTATCTATTTCTACCATTATATATTTTATATTATATTTTTATATTTAATTACTATTAGATTTAACAAAAAAAATAAAGTTAACAATTCTTTTTATGTTGATCTACTAATAGTAATGTCTTATGTACTTCAATACTATTACCGGTGACACAGTGAGAAGGAACAAATAAGCAAATCTAATACCATGAGCACCTTTCAATCGATTTCGATTACCGAAAAAGTGCTTTTGTTCAATGGTAGATTGCTATAAGAGTTTGATGTAGATTTTTACATAAAGCTTGACGCCACATTTACCAATGTATTGTGGACTGCATCAATAATTCTGGTGAGGTTCCAAACAGAGTCCGACAACGAATTATATTTCCTGTATCTTTCTTCAGAGGGCCTCACGACATTCGACATTGTTTTCTAGAGATAGTTGATAATTTTAATGTCAAATTATTATTTAGCTGAGAGGCTTATGGCATAGATAGACTAGATCGCTTCTACGAATAAGAAAACTAATAGATGTACTATACAATACATCACGACATGATTAACAAACTAACAAGAAACAAGTTCCACATTGTAAATTGTCGCCACCACAAGTCCTGCATTGTATCAAGAGAATATCAATAAACTAACAAAAAACGAGTATCGTATTGCAAAGTTTCACCCTTAGAATTACTTACAAGTGTTGTGTTTTCCGTTGTATCGCGAATTTGGTTTTGGTTATGGCTCAAAACCGAACCGCCCCATACATAACCCTAAACTCACCAACCCAAGTGATATGTTTCCCGCCGCATCGCGCGGGTAAAAGACTAGTATATATATATATATACATTTACATAATGCAAGCCCTCACGCAAAACACACAAACCCTACGGCAGAGCAAGACCCACCCCCCTCACCGTTGCAACTTTTCCTCCCACCCTCGAAAATCCGCGACGAACCAACCATCATCATCGTCTTCTCTGGCAAGTTAAGCCTCTGCCGAACACCGGTAAGACCATTTATCTCCCTCCTGTTCGTAACTCTAGTAGAAGATTTGTCACGGTTTTGTTTGTGTATAGTTTACTCATGTGATCTCCGTGCTTGATGATATGTAGAACCGCGCCCGGATGTTTATGATATGTGAACTTGTTTAAGTGCATAAATCTGTGAATGATCATGTGTCGTGATTAAACGGTTAACTGGAAAGACATATATGCTTGATGAGATAATGAACCTATATGTATGCGTAGATGATAGGACTGTAGTTACATATGAAAACTGTCGGAGAGGTTTAAACGCGTACGAGTGTCTGTTCGCCCGGTTCAACTTCGGATTTAATAACATGAATGCATACAAGTACCAGTGTGTTGAGTAGGGACTTAAATATTTGCGAGTTGTGTATATGATGATGGATATCGTATGGAAACTGTAGTGTATATATGTCATATTATAGGTACATCTTGAATTTGTTTACTGTTTTGTTCGATTGAGTGGGCATAGATGCAAAAGATATGTAGACATTGAAATTGTTGTTTACTTCTTGCGTTTCGTGGCTTATTGGTCTTGAACGAAAGTGTGTTAACTGATTTGGTAAGAATAGGATTAAAAAGATATGTCTTATGTTGAGAGCAAACTAGTTCGAACATGTGTTTGGTGCACATATTTATTTATACATATACTGAATGTGGGTGTTTATAACTTGCATGATAAACATAAATCTTGACTAAGATATTTGCATGTTTAAATCTGTTAACCAATTAATGATTGGGCCGACAATTCATGTGCAATGAATTAAATTAGATTTCAATGTATTATAGTTATGGACCGATAACATGTGACTTGTGATTAAGTATTGAAGTCATGGGCCGATTGGGCCAGATCTGTGATGGGCCGCACACACAAGCCACTTGAATAGTTTGTTATATTGGATTGCAATTGCATTAGATGGATATATATATATATATATATATATATATATATATATATTCGAGTCACACATACACATATAACAGATTAGTTACATAGGGCCACACAACTTTAAACGTGTATGTGGCACAATGTACTTTGTTAACATGGATGAGATGTCTCATGACTAGTTGATATAACCTGCGTGAAGGATATGTATGTGCATGAACGTAACTTGTGTAATATGTGACAGAGTACGTGACTCAATGTGAATATGAAACTGATTGTTATTGATAAATCATGTTAGGACGTGCTTGATCAATTGATAAACAAAGTAACTAGTCAAACCGAGCAAACCAAGGTGAGTTCACACTCCTAAGGCATGGGATTCCCGGTGGGTTGGGAATGGGATTGAATAACTACTCGTAGTATCATTACTATTAAACTACTTTTCACTGTCCTCGGGTTGGGAAGGGCACGTACGTAAAACCTACGTACACTCATACTTACTACTGTCCTCGGATTGAAGGGTACGTACGTAAAACCTACGTACACCCATACACGCTACGGTCCTTGGATCAAGAAGGGCACGTATACATACGACTAGTCTAGTAACATACACATGGGAAGCCCCCACTAATCATCGCAAACATGTTTGGGAAACCGCGATACGGATTAATACGATACACATGGGAAGCCCCCACTAATCTTCGCAAACATGTCTGGGAGAACGCGATACGAACTAATACGATACATGGTTTACAAAACGAACATATGATTTACGAAACGAATGCTATAACTAAATAACCAACTGTGAACTCGCTCAACTTCGTTGTTGACTCGTTGTTACATGCCTTGCAGGTCGTTAGGTACTCATGGAGCTTGCACAGGCAGGCGCGGTCGATGTGGGACATGGCAATGTGTGCCATGCTAAAAACATTACTTTATTTCGTACTTAATACATACATTGGGTTTTACAATTATGCTTCCGCTAAACACTTAACAACGTTTTTGATTTGAAACACCTTTCATATTGTGTTGTTCAATTTTACTTATTACTTGTTATGTTCAATATGATGGGTGACTTGATCCTGGTCAGTCACGCCTCCAAGCGCTGATACTCCGCGTGTGGATTTTGGGGGTGTGACAGATTGGTATCAGAGCCATTGGTTATAGAGAACTTGGTTTTAATAAGGGAAAAAGTTTTTGTTAAAACCAGACTATAACCTGAACAATACTCAACGATCCACAACGACGCTTCGCTCCACGTGCAAGACTCGACATTCTAGGTGATATGATTTATGTTTACATTGCCTACTTGTTAGATTACACAGAACTTTGCTCATGGTATGCTTAGATAAACGTAACAACTGTTGATTGAAACACATGTGTGCTTACTCTCTTCTGTCATCGCACTTTCGCGAACCTTTCTCACTCATGTTTCCTTTGATATGAAGATCATGAGTGGACGCGTTAACCTAACTCAAGACCAGTTGGCGGATTTGATCACTGAACAAGTTACTGCAGCACTCGCAGCTCCCCAAGCAGGAGGTCAGCATGCTCAACCACCTGTGTGCACATTCAAGACGTTCATGGACTGTCGTCCTAATACTTTCAGTGGCACTGAAGGAGCCGTTGGACTCCTCCACTGGTTCGAGAAGCTCGAATCGGTCTTCGAAATGTGTGAATGCCCTGAGGCTCGTAGGGTGAAGTATGCCACTGGTACTCTCGAAGGTGCTGCGTTGACTTGGTGGAACGCGCAAGTTCAAATGTTAGGGCTGGCAGCTGCAAACGCCACCCCATGGAACGACTTCAAGGAACTAATCAAACGTGAATACTGTAATCGTGATGACATCCATAAGCTGGAAGTGGAGTTCTTTAACCTGAAGATGACGGGGTCAGAGATAGAGGCGTATACGAAACGATCCAACGAACTGGCAGTGTTATGTCCAACTATGGTGGATCCTCCCATCAAACGCATCGAGCTGTACCTCAAAGGCTTAGTACCAGAGATTCAAAGCCATGTAACTGCTGCTAACCTTGCTACCATCCAGGATGTTACTCGTCTTGCTCATCGTCTCACAGACCAGGCAGTGGAACAGAACAGGCTGCCTAAGCGTATAGGTGCTACTGCTACTACTACTTCTGCTACTCCCAGTGACAACAAACGAAAATGGGATGGAGCCTCCAGCAAGGGTTCGACTACAGTTCAGTCCCAGGCCTAGCAGCGAAAAATTGATGACTATCAGAGCCCTGGTCAGCAATCTTCTGGTAGTCAAGGGCAGGGTGGATATCGAGGAAACCTCCCGAAGTGCAACCAATGCAACAGACACCACAATGGTCAGTGCAACAAGGGTCGTTGTCAGATTTGTCTCAAGGTGGGTCATGAAGCTAAGGATTGTAGGAGCTCACGACCTGCGAATCGGAACCATCAACAACAACCAGTAGCTCCACAGAACCAGCAGCAGCAACAGCGGGGCAACAGGGGATGTTTTCAGTGTGGTGCTGAAGGTCATTTCAAGCGGAACTACCCCCAGTTAAACCAGAATCAGAACAACAACAACAATAATCAGGGCAACGGGAATAACAACGGGGGTAATAACGACGACAATGGTGCCAGGGGTCGAGCGTTCGTGATTGGTCAGGGTGACGCAAGGAATGATCCTAACGTGGTGATGGGTAAGTTTCTTCTCAACGACTTTTATGTTACTGTTTTATTTGATTCGGGTGCCGATACCAGTTATGTGTCTCTAAAAGTTAGTCAAATGCTCAAGCGCACACCAACACTTATGAACACCAAGCACATAGTAGAATTAGCAAATTGTAAATTCCTAGAGGCCACGCATATTATAAAGGGTTGTAATCTAGTTTTAGCGGGTCAGACCTTCTCCATTGATCTCATTCCTATAGTTCTGGGTAGTTTCGACATCGTCATTGGGATGGATTGGTTATCCCAACAGCAAGCAGAGATCCTATGCAAAGAGAAGATTGTTCGTATTCCCCGTTCGGGTAAAGAACCTCTCATGATTCAAGGCGACAAGAGTGGTGCTGTTGTGGGCATCATTTCCTTCCTCAAGGCCCAGAAGTGTTTGCAAAAGGGGCACACTGCTATTTTAGCACTTGTTACTAACGCATCAACGAAAGAGAAGAGAATAGAGGATATTCCAGTGGTACGTGATTTTCCTCAAGTGTTCCCTGAAGATTTACCTGGGCTACCGCCTCATCGCCAGGTCGAATTCCAAATCGAGCTAGCTCCTGGAGCAGCGCCCATAGCTCGAGCACCTTATCGCTTAGCTCCAACCGAACTGGAAGAACTGTCCAAACAATTGCAAGAACTCTTGAATAAGGGCTTCATTCATCCTAGCTCTTCGCCCTGGGGAGCTCCTGTTAGGCCCTATAGGTTTATGGATTAGTAGATTAATTGCTTAATGGATCAAGTTCTAGAAGTGGGGGTATTAGAGTGGGCTTTGGTGGAATTATGGGCCTAGGGTTTTGGGGGAAACCCCTTACTATAAATAGAAGTTAGAAATTAGGAGCATGGTTGGTTGGTTCAATTGGTTTTAGAAACTTGTATTAGACAATTCCCATTGTATGCAAGTTTAAGCCTTTGAATATTCAAATCTTCATATTGTTCTTGATTATTTCTTGAAGATCATCAAGTTTGGATTCCGCCCATCCTTGGTGATTGTTTGATATCGTTGTTTGATCCGTATTTTCGGGACTTACAATTGGTATCAGAGCCAATTAGATATCAAACATCAAGAAATTCTGCATTTTTTGTTGAAGATCTTCATCGTGTTCTTCGCGTTCATCAGGATTTCTCCAAAAATCTCTATATTTTGCTGATTTGATCTTGTTGGAAAGTGTTAAAAGGTTTATATCAATTAAAAAAATTATTATTACTCGTGTCAACACCATCCTCAAAGTCATCGCACAAATCTTCAAAAGTTTATCTGACATCATCGGACATCATCAACAGCAGCATACGTCATTGTCTTCATCCGCAACATTGTCTTCATCCGTAATCAACATTATCTTCATCCACAATCATTGTCCGTAATCAACATTAATTTCATCCGCAATCGTCCGCAATCGTCAGAGATACATTCACATCATATCCGTGACTGTCCGGAATCATATCATCATCATCCGGAATCATATCATCATTCATCCGGAATCATATCTTCATCATCCGTAATACCATTTCATCCGAAATCATAACTTATCATCCGAGAGTCGATCCGTAATCAATCCGTGATTAACATATTCATCCGACATCATATCCGTGACTGTCCGGAATCATATCATCATCATCCGGAATCATATCATCATTCATCCGGAATCGTCAACTATCTCATCCGAAATCAACAACACAATCATCCACCGTCCCTTGATCATCTTCCACACTCACCGCCATTTCATCTCCGGTCATCTTCATATTCTATTTCATCCGTGATTCATCTTAATTTCATCCGGAATCGTCCTTCACCATCATCGCCAACGTCACCAGTTATCATCTCCGTCGGTCACCATTTCATCGACGACCACCGATCTCCGTTCAACTTCTCCGTTCAACTCACCTCCATAACCACCACCAGTAGTCTTCATCTCCGCCGAATATCTTTTTCTCGTCGTTCATCTATCATCAATCTCCATCTTCTCCGTCGACCATCATCGTCACCGTATCATCAACATCATCATCTTCATCATCGTTCATCGTTGTTCATATCCTTCGCCACTGTTGTCGGTAACCTATAGAAACAATCTTGACGGCGGCGGCTGAACTTAGATTTTAGGGTTTTGGACGAAGAAGACGGACAGAAACTGGGATTCTTAATTAGTTTTTAATAATAATCAATATAATAATAATAATTATTAGGTAATGATTAGGTAATCATTAATATTTATTAAAATAGTTTTTATTAAAAATATATATATAATTATAAAAATAGTTTACTTTAATATTAATTAAAAAGGTTTTATATATAGAATATTTATTAATAATTATATTTTAATAGTTAAAAAAAATTATTATTTAAAAATTAAAAAAAAAAAGGAGGAGTTTGTTCGGTTTGATAAAGTTTTGACAGGTTTTTGAGGAGCGGTAAAGGAAACCGGTTCGTACATCGGCGACGTGCTCGAATTAGTGTTCATTGTTTCTTGCCCTTGCTCGTGTTTGACGTAACTTGGTTCGACAATGACTTCTCCAAGTATTGATTCTCAACGTCAATTGCTCTCGGAACAACTTGATAGTTTCTGTTTCATTGAGGGTGAAAGCGTAGAAGACGTAATCAGAAGGTTTACACTGCTGCTTTCTGAAATCGAGAAGAGCGGATTGTATGTGACACTTGGTAGGGTTAACAGAGCCTTTTTGTACGGATTGCCTCGAAGCAAGACATGGGACTATCGTGTTGCTATTATTATGGGAAAATGCAATCATTGCACAACAGAAACGAGAGATGTGATTTCCTTTGTCAGTGAATATGTTCAGGAGGACAAGCAGAGGAATCAGAATCTCGAAAACACATCGTCTTCTATGTCCAACTGTGGGAAGGCCGTTGCTAATTCGCCACTTGTTACTGATCTCAGCACTGCTCAGATTCCCTCATCTTCGACTGTGACTACTGCATGATCTGATGAGAAGACCCCACATTCAACAGGCTCTCATCCCGATAAAGTGGCCCAGACTGAAGAACCGAGATCACTTTCTGACACGCTAAACTCTCTTTTATGTTCCGAGCACTGTAGAAAAAAGTTGCATTTCTGAGATCTCAAAACTCAGCGTTGATCACTGACTACAACACTGTGATGGGAAAGTACATCAGTCTTCGAGAGAATAATAAAATTCTCTATGAAAAGATTGAGGCACTTAAGAAGGACATAGCTCAACTTCACAGAGACGTGAATCAACAGCAATGTTGGGTTCACGACTACAAACATAGACTCACAGTTAAAACTCTTGAATGTGACTCTGTGAAGGGTGAGCTAGAGCTCCTCACTGGAAAGTACAAACAGAACGAGTTAAAAATAAAAAAGTTTGACACTTCCAGTGCCACAGTTCAAAATATGTGTAATGTGCAACTTGCTTATCAAGAAAACAAGGGAAAGGGTTTGGGGTATAAACAGGTTCCGCCACCATACAATCATAATTATTCCAGATTGCCAATCACTGAGCAGGAAATGGAAAATTATGACACTATGATGTATGGCAAACCTAGTGATTATGTTGAATATGATCCATCTAAGTTTAAAAAGAATCCACATGCTGATTTTAGAAAACCAATGAGTTTTGTCAAGAATGAAAATGTTCAAAATAACTCAGCAGATAAGTCCGATCAGATAAATGAAACCGTAATAAATACAGAAGCCGAAACTGAAACGAAAACGGAACCAGTTAACAAACCTGCAGAGGAGATGAAGGAAAGTTATCCAAATTCTGATTCTGTTAAAAATACTAACTGTTCTAGTTTGTGTGCAGAGTCAGTAAGAACTGAAGAGAAGTCTAAAGAGGATGATGAATCACATCGAAGTGCTGCTGATAATGTTATTTCTGATAAAAATGGCCTTTATGCTTGGAACTGTGTATTTTCTTGGTTTGCTGAGACTTGGGGTGTTCCCACTAAGACTGATGAATCTGGTGCTATTATTTTAGATTATGCATGTGATAAAAATGACTGTGTTGAAAATGCTAAAAATGTTGAAAATGTTGAGAATGATGTGGCAGGAGAGCCTGATGTATCATCTGAGGAATTTGAGACATCCGTTTCAAATAACTCAGAAAACAATTCTGATAATTCGGAATACTACACCTGTATGTCTGAAGCATTGAATGACACATCAGATGCTCCCTGCAGTAATGATGATTTTGACGTGATTGATTGTGATAAAGAAGAATTTATTGTTGAGCAGGGATCATCTGACGATCTTGGCAATCAAACTGAGGATTCAGGAATCTCAGATAATGAGCTCAAATCTTCAAACGTTTCCGATTGTGATGATCAATCAGAATCTAGCAGCATTGCGAAAGAAGACAATCAAACTGTCTTAGACACAGACTACTCATCATCTGAGTTACCAGAATCATCTAATTTCGAGAGCTCAAAAGCTGATCTGACCGAAGAAGAGACATCCATAGAGTCCAATTCTGCAGAAACCCATGGAAACATGGAAACTGTGGAGAAGGAATCCATAAAAATCAATTCCACAGTCGAATCAGATGATGCAACTGTAGAAGAAATTATTGTGGAAACCTTCTCTGCAGATTCTTTTGAGAACGTGGTCTCTAAAGAAAAGCAAGATGTGAAAGTCACTTCCACAGACAGTTCAGCTATCGATCCCAAAAGTAACCTTAACAAAACAGAGTCAACTGAATCTGTTCCCCCTAAAAGAAAGCGATCACGTAGAAACAGAAGGCCGAAAAGAAAGAATGCAAAAAGGGAAAACTCAAATCTCAAGCAAACAGAACCCAAGCTCAAGGGTAAGGTTGCAGATACTTACTCTTGTGTTGACAGTTGTGAGCCGGGTTCCTCCAAGAACAAGCACAATCAAAAGCACTCAGTGTCAAATGAATGGAAAAGACGTGATCAGTTCTCGAGAATAACGCAAGCCGAACTAGATCTCTTTTTCTCAAAAAGGCAGACATGTTTTAATTGTGGAATTCCAGGACACATTGCAAGAAATTGTGTTCATCGTCCCTACTACTCCAGGAACATGTACCATCAGAAGGCTATGCACTCTCACTTTATCGTTAATGGTCCTCCCAAAGCAAGGCCTTCTGACAGAGACTGGAATCTTGCGAAACAGGAGAATCTAAAATTTTCAAACATTAACAGGTTTCAAAGAAAAACAAAAGTTTTTCCATCAAATGAAAGTGCTTCAGACACTAAGAATTGGAAACCTAAAACTCCTGTTGGATGCCAGTCTCCGTGTTCACAACCATCGACATTCACTTTATCGCCAAAAACCGCAAGCGATGTTATGAGCCAGATGATCTTTCGTGAGGTTTCATATACAGATAGCAATGGTCAACTCAGGTCAACAATGGCCTGGGTTCCAGTTTCTAATTAATCCCGCTAAGTGTGCAGGAACGGCTATGGAGGGCGATCGTTAGACCTTGGTTTATCGATTGTAGTTGTTCCAGACACGTGACAGAAGACTTATCCCAGTTGAATAACAAAAAAAGGGGTATTCGACAGTGGATTTGTCAACTTCGCGGGAGGGGAAACTGGAATAATAACCATGAAGGGCACTATCAGATACGGGGTTCTCACCTTCTCAGACGTTAATTATGTCCCTGATCTGTAGCACAGCCTTTTAAGTGTATCTCTGATGTGCAACAAAGGGATGGAGGTTTTCTTCACCGAGAGTGACTCGCAATTTCGTTCTTCGACCGATTCAGAAGCCGATTTCTGAACCTGCTGTAGCTATCCCTGATGGTGTAGTCCGTAACATTGAAGTCTCCTCAGGACCCTCAAATGCTCAAGTAACTTCTCTGTTTCTGGGAGCAATTCCCTCATATTGCACTGTAGATCCACCGGTGATCAACAACGCTACTGCATCAAGTGAGGGGGAGCAATCTGGTATAATATCTAGAAGTTTCTTAATCTCAAGCTGCTGGTGTGCAGTCCCACAACGAATCGGGTATGAGAAAGTTGCTTCGAGCAAGTTAAAGGTCTGGATCATGATGAGGAACATGCATTGGTGATGAGAAAGAAGTTCGAAATGAGCTCGTTGGGAGAAGTGAAAATGTTTCTGGGCATGCAAGTTCGTCAAAACAGGGATATGAAGTGTACATCAGCTGGATGCCAATTCTTGAGGGACAGTCTCATCTCATGGCAGTGCAAGAAGCAACAGCTCACTTTTGCAGCGGAAGCAAAGTGCGGTACAGCATCTGCTGCCTACTGCTCTCAGGTTCTTTGGATACAACACCAGCTCAAGGATTACGGTTTGACTTATCTAAACTCTACTACTTATTTTGATAATGATGTCGTTATCCAGATTATCAAAAACCTTGTCTTTTACTCTAAAACCAAGCACATTGACATCAAGGTGCACTCTATTCGAGACTGCTATCTAAAACCAAGCACATTGACATCAAGGTGCACTCTATTCGAGACTGCTATGACAGAGGATTGTTTAAACTTGAACAGATCCATACTGATGCTATTACAGCGGATTTTTTTTATATAAAACCTGTCAGCATCTCGATATTCAATGTGCTTGTGGATCTTTTAAAAATGATGCGTTTTCACCGACTGAGCGACTACAAAAAAAAAAAAAAAAAAAAAAAAACGGGTTTCTATATTTATGTAAATAAATAAGTAAATTTGCGCATAAAGTGTGATGCACAAATTTAGGGGGGGAGAGGGACATATATGTACATATGCATAGTTTGAGGGGGAGAAAAGCGAAAAACAAAAAAATATATATATATGTACATACGTATCGTTTGAGGGGGAGAAATAGTTGCTTGGGAAATGAAATGAATTTTCGTGTTAAAGAACTTGATTAACACACGTAAGGCTTCAATGTCAAACAGGTTCGGCTCCACTGCGATGTGTTGATAGGTCTGCCGCTCGAAAAGCAAAAGAAGCAAAAGTGATACAAACATAATGGACTGGACATCTCGTGGGTAACAGACCAACGGTGTATGATTTCATGGTCTTAAATCCTGCGTTGATAGATAGCCAACATCTGAAGTTTCGGGTCTTTATGCTGATGATTCATCCGGGATATCAGGGCTGTCCCTCTGCTGTATGGAAGTACTGACCTGGACACAGTCAGGATATCCTGCTAAAAAGAGCCCTTGTCAGATCTTCCTTGGTCTCTCTGCTGTACGGAAGTACTGACCTGTTCACCAGGAAGTTTGACATTAAAAAAAAAAAAAAAAAAAAAGGCCATCGTCAGATCTTCCTTGGTCTCTCTGCTGTACGAAAGTACTGACCTGTTCACCAGGAAGTCTGGCGTTGAATAATAAATTAAAATAAAAGGATAATCTCAGTATACTCACCTGCTACGATGAGCAGTTGCGCTTACCTTGATCGCGGGGGTATACCTTGGAATGGGACACACACATGTCACAGTATAAAACTACCTAAAAGCGTATCACAAAGCAAAAAGTTGAAGTTTGAGCGGTGGATTTAAGAGGACAAACATATCAACAATTGCGTGGACCAGCCTAAGTAAACGAAGAGCTAAAAAGTGTCCCTTAATCAGTTCGAGAACGATTTTGATCCCATGGCAGGTTCTCCCTATATTACTCCTCCATTAGTTTTCTATTATTAATTTGTTTTGTTTTGATTATCTCTTTACTAAAAAAGGTTGCTCGGTTGGTTGGATCGTTGATGTTGAGAAAGATGTTTTCTGTCCTGAAAATGCAAAACATTAAAGTGATAGTCCGGCCCACTGTTTCGGATTGGGGCCCACTATTTCGGATAAAACGAATCAGATCCGGCCCATTGCTCTCGAATGTAATTCGGACCATTGTTCTGACTTGGGGCTTGGCTGTTTGATCTCAGGCCCAATCCGAAACACTATAAATTGTCAACCATTTCTCTTTCGAGTCACATTTCGGCCCTTTTCTCTTTCTAAGCATTTCAGATCCTCTCATTGTCTTCCCAGACCACTTATTCGAATTACAAGGTTTGCAGGTTCCTATACTTTTCAAACCAAAGCCCTTGAATGCCACAGTTGCCAAAGAACATGACGAGCAACTCATGAGTGCTGCTGCTAAAGCTGAGATAGAAGCTGAAGTGTTAGAGACGAATGAAGAAGAATCTGACGACATCAGTGATGTGGAAGTGATTGTCTCTGAGAAAGCTGACGAACCTGCTTGAAAATCAACGTTAATGACTGAAGAAATCCTACAAGCCCTGGTTGAATTCTTGAAGGATAGTGTCGGAAACCCTCCTTCCGTATCTATTCCTAAAATTGAAGATGATTCGAAAGATGATGCTGAAGAAGCATCCAACAAGAAACGAAGAACCAAAACAGCTCCTAATAATCATTCTTCTGACCCAAGCTCAGAACCATAGCCTACTATGCCTATCGATCCACAAGTCACTGCTTCTACTCGAGAAACAAGCACACAAGATCTAGATTTTGATTCTAATTTTGATTTCGATTTCGATCTGCTGAAACAACTCACTCACAACCAGAAAGCTCAAGCGGCATCAGGTTCGATGTAGGAAGTTCCAGTGGTGTCGCTTTCTCTGAGCATGATGAAGCAGCCATACGCTTTGCAGCCAACAAGATGAAATTTATTGAAGAAAGAAATAATGATGACAATACGACAGTTGATGTAGCGAAGTTGCAAAGAAGAGTGATTGTGTTGGAATAAGATGCTGCCCTGAAAGAAGCTCAGATCTCATCTTTGCAAGCTCAAAAATCAAGCAAAGATTAGACGATCGAGTAACTACAAAGCGATGCGGGTATGCTGATGTCTGTTGAAAGCTAAGCTGGAAAGGAAGTTCAAGATCGTAATCAAGAATCGTTTGTTTGATGATCCGGCGCCGTTGCAAGGTGGTCCTCCAAGCGGATTCAACAACTAATCCAGTAAACCTAGGGGGAGATTGTTAGGCCCTATAGGTTTATGGATTAGTAGATTAATTGCTTAATGGATCAAGTTCTAGAAGTGGGGGTATTAGAGTGGGCTTTGGGGGAATTATGGGCCTAGGGTTTTGGGGGAAACCCCTTACTATAAATAGAAGTTAGAAATTAGGAGCATGGTTGGTTGGTTCAATTGGTTTTAGAAACTTGTATTAGACAATTCCCATTGTATGCAAGTTTAAGCCTTTGAATATTCAAATATTCATATTGTTCTTGATTATTTCTTGAAGATCATCAAGTTTGGATTCCGCCCATCCTTGGTGATTGTTTGATATCGTTGTTTGATCCGTATTTTCGGGACTTACAGCTCCAGTATTATTTGTGAAGAAGAAAGACGGTACCTTCAGGATGTGCATCGGCTACCGCGAACTCAACAAGGTGACCGTGAAGAATCGCTATCCTCTTCCACGCATTGATGACTTGTTCGATCAGCTGCAAGGGTCGAGCTACTATTCAAAGATTGATCTAAGGTCAGGCTACCATCAACTGAGAGTCTGGGACGAGGACGTCTCCAAAACAGCATTCAGAACTCGCTACGGCCACTACGAGTTTCTGGTCATGCCATTCGGGTTAGCAAATGCACCTGCGGTCTTCATGGATCTTATGAACAGAGTTTGCAAACCTTACCTCGATAAGTTTGTTATTGTTTTCATCGACGACATCCTGATCTATTCTAAGAGTCAGGAGGAACACGAGCAGCATTTACGGATTATTTTGGAACTGCTTCGAACAGAGCAACTTTATGCTAAGTTTTCGAAATGTGACTTCTGGCTTCGTGAAATCCACTTCCTAGGCCATGTGGTAAACAAGGATGGGATTCATGTTGATCCATCCAAGGTAGACTCGATCAAGAACTAGCCTGCACCCCGCACACCAACAGAAATCCGCCAATTCTTGGGCTTGGCAGGCTACTACAAAAGGTTTATCAAGGATTTCTCCAAGATTGCACAACCTCTCACTTCGCTAACTCAGAAGGGCGTCACCTATCGTTGGGGTGATGCACAGGAAGCGGCATTTCAGCACTTAAAGGATAGGCTCTGCAGCGCACCTATTCTTTCATTGCCAGAGGGCACAGACGATTTTGTGGTCTATTGCGACGCTTCCATTCCGGGTCTTGGATGTGTGTTGATGCAACGTGACAAGGTCATAGCCTACGCCTCGCGCCAACTTAAGATTCACGAAAGAAATTACACTACACACGATTTGGAGCTGGGAGCTGTTGTCTTCGCACTCAAGATATGGAGACATTACCTGTACGGTACCAAGTGCACCATCTACACCGATCACATGAGTCTCGAGCATATCTTCAAACAGAAGGAATTAAACATGCATCAGCGTCGATGGGTCGAGCTTTTAAACGATTACAAATGTGCCATCAAGTACCATCCGGGCAAAGCCAATGTTGTGGTCGACGCCCTCAGTCGAAAGGATACTAAACCTAGACGCGTACGTGCTTTACAACTCACCATCTAGTCTAGTCTTCCAGCACAGATACGCAATGCTCAGGTAGAAGCATTGAAACCAAAAAACGTCAGGGATGAAGCCCTACGCGGCTCAAGGCAACTGTTAGAACAAAAGGCAGACGGCGCCTACTACGTTACAGGGCGCATTTGGGTTCCCCATTTTGGAAACTTATGCGAGCTGGTGATGGATGAAGCACATAAGTCTCGCTACTCAGTACATCCTGGTTCAGATAAGATGTACCACGATCTCAGAACTACATATTGGTGGCCTAGCATGAAAGCTCACATAGCAACTTACGTTAGCAAGTGTTTAACTTGTACGAGAGTCAAGACTGAATATCAGAAACCATCGGGCCTACTCCAACAACCAGAAATACCACAATGGAAATGGGAGCAAATTTCCATGGATTTCGTTACTGGCCTGCCTAGATCTCAACGTGGAAACGATACTATTTGGGTGATCGTGGATCGACTCACAAAGTCTGCCCACTTCTTGTCTATCAAGGAAACGGATAAGTTCTCCACTCTAGCAGACGTTTATCTTAAGGAAGTGGTTTCGAGGCACGGGGTGCCAACCTCCATTATTTACGATCGTGATGCACGTTTTACTTCAGAACTGTGGTAAGCGATGCACAAATCTTTTGGCTCTCGATTAGACATGAGCACAGCTTATCACCCGCAAACGGATGGGCAGTCTGAACGCACCATCCAAACTCTTGAAGACATGCTTCGTGCATGTGTAATCGATTTTGGCAACGGCTGGGAAAAACATCTCCCTCTAGTGGAGTTTTCGTATAATAACAGCTACCACACTAGCATTCAAGCCGCTCCGTTTGAGGCACTATACGGGCGTAAGTGCCGATCACCTCTTTGCTGGGCAGAAGTTGGCGACAACAAAATCACTGGCCTAGAACTCGTAGTTGATACTACAGAAAGGATTGCTCAGATACGACAACGCATAGCGGCAGCTCGTGACCGTCAGAAAAGCTACGCTGATAAGCGCAGGAAACCACTCGAGTTCCAAGTTGGGGATCGAGTGCTACTCAAAGTCTCATCCTGGAAGGGTGTGGTTCGCTTTGGAAAAAAGGGGCTAACTTAACCCGCGATACGTTGGACCTTTCGAGATCATAGAGAAAATAGGCAAAGTGGCCTACAAACTAAACCTACCCGCAGAACTCAGTGGAGTTCACAACGTATTTCACGTATCAAATCTGAAGAAGTGTCTGTCAGATGAGACCCTCATAGTTCCTCTCAAGGAGCTCACTATCGACGATCAGCTGCGATTCGTCGAGGAACCAGTAGAGATTACTGACAGAGATGTTAAGATTCTCAAGCATACCAGAATCCCTCTTGTTCGAGTTCGTTGGAACTCCCGTCGTGGCCCAGAGTTCACCTGGGAACGAGAAGACCAAATGAAACTCAAGTATCCCCAGTTGTTCGAGAAAAGTGCAACCACTACTGAGGCTGAAGCTACTGCGGAATTTCGGGACGAAATTCCAAACCAACGGGGGGATGATGTGACACCCCAGGAAAACCAGGAAACCACGCAACCTAACTAGCTTCCTCAATGTCTACGTGCAAAATTTCGGGATGAAATATCCTTTAACTTGGGGATGATGTGACAACCCGTAACTTTGAGGTAACAACCCGTTTGTTTTACTTTTATAAACCAAATCATGCGCCTCTTTTAATTGATGAATTGATTATATTTGATGTATATCGTGCCAAACCGACCCGAACCGTTGAACCATAACTCGATTGATATATGTATGTATATATATATATATATTATAACTATATTGGTGGGTGATTTATTAGTTCCTAATATTTGTTGGATTAGTAAAAAAATAAATAAATAATTAAATGAGTATATAATAGTAATAATAATATTACGTAAGTGCTAGAATTGGTTAAGTATTTGGTTGTGAGAAACCTCTATGTAATCCAAAACCTCAGCCCACCTTATCCATAACTCGGCCCACACGCACACCAGTTCCACCGCCAATCCCCAATCTTCAGCCTTAAATACACATATATATATATATATACACATTTACGTAATGCAAGCCCTCACGCAAAACACACAAACCCTACGGCAGAGCAAGACCCACCCCCCTCACCGTCGCAACTTTTCCTCCCACCCTCGAAAATCCGCGACGAACCAACCATCATCATCGTCTTCTCTGGCAAGTTCAGCCTCTACCGAACACCGGTAAGACCATTTATCTCCCTCCCATTCGTAACTCTAGTAGAAGATTTGTCACGGTTTTGTTTGTGTATAGTTTACTCATGTGATCTCCGTGCTTGATGATATGTAGAACCGTGCCCGGATGTTTATGATATGTGAACTTGTTTAAGTGCATAAATCTGTGAATGATCATGTGTCGTGATTAAACGGTTAACAGGAAAGACATATATGCTTGATGAGATAATGAACCTATATATATGCGTAGATGATAGGACTGTAGTTACACATGAAAACCGTCGGAGAGGTTTAAACGCGTACGAGTGTCTGTTCGCCCGGTTCAACTTCGGATTTAATAACATGAATGCATACAAGTACCGGTGTGTTGAGTAGGGACTTAAATATTTGCGAGTTGTGTATATGATGATGGATATCGTATGGAAACTGTAGTGTATATATGTCATATTATAGGTACATCTTGAATTTGTTTACTGTTTTGTTCGATTGAGTGGGCATAGATGCAAAAGATATGTAGACGTTGAAATTGTTGTTTACTTCTTGCATTTCGTGGCTTATTGGTCTTGAACGAAAGTGTGTTAACTGATTTGGTAAGAATAGGATTAAAAAGATATGTCTTATGTTGAGAGCAAACTAGTTCGAACATGTTTTTGGTGCACATATTTATTTATACATATGTTGAATGTGGGTGTTTATAACTTGCATGATAAACATAAATCTTGACTAAGATATTTGCATGTTTAAATCTGTAAACCAATTAATGATTGGGCCAATAATTCATGTGCAATGAATTAAATTAGATTTCAATGTATTATAGTTAATGGACCGAGAACATGTGACTTGTGATTAAGTATTGAAGTCATGGGCCGATTGGGCCAGATCTGTGATGGGCCGCACACACAAGCCACTTGAATAGTTTGTTATATTGGATTGCAAATGCATTGGATGGATATATATATATATATATTTGAGTCACACATACACATATAACAGATTAGTTACATAGGGCCACACAACTTTAAACGTGTATGTGGCACAATGTACTTTGTTAACATAGATGAGATGTCTCATGACTAGTTGATATAACCTGCGTGAAGGATATGTATGTGCATGAACGTAACTTGTGTAATATGTGACAGAGTACGTGACTCAATGTGAATATGAAACTGATTGTTATTGATAAATCATGTCAGGACGTGCTTGAACAATTGATAAACAAAGTAACTAGTCAAACCGAGCAAACCAAGGTGAGTTCACACCCCTAAGGCATGGGATTCCCGGTGGGTTGGGAATGGGATTGAATAACTACTCGTACTATCATTACTATTAAACTACTTTTCACTGTCCTTGGGTTGGGAAGGGCACGTACGTAAAACCTACGTACACTCATACTTACTACTGTCCTCGGATTGAAGGGCACGTACGTATAACCTACGTACACCCATACACGCTACGGTCCTTGGATCAAGAAGGGCACGTACACATACGACTAGTCTAGTAACATACACATGGGAAGCCCCCACTAATCATCGCAAACATGTTTGGGAAACCGCGATACGGATTAATACGATACACATGGGAAGCCCCCACTAATCTTCGCAAACATGTCTGGGAGACCGCGATACGAACTAATACGATACATGGTTTACAAAATGAACATATGATTTATGAAACGAATGCTATAACTAAATAACCAACTGTGAACTCGCTCAACTTCGTTGTTGACTCGTTGTTACATGCCGTGCAGGTCGTTAGGTACTCATGGAGCTTGCACAGGGAGGCGCGGTCGTTGTGGGACATGGCAATGTGTGCCATGCTAAAAACATTACTTTATTTCGTACTTAATACTTACATTGGGTTTTACAATTATGCTTCCGCTAAACACTTAACTACGTTTTTTATTTGAAACACCTTTCATATTGTGTGGTTGAATTTTACTTATTACTTGTTATGTTCAATATGATTGGTGGCTTGATCCTGGTCAGTCACGCCTCCAAGCGGTGATACTCCGCGTGTGGATTTTGGGGGTGTGACAAGTTCCTCTTGATTTTATATATCCTAAACCCTCTCCTTTGTTCTTTGGTGTGGACACAATGAAATTTATAATTTCTTTGGCTTGTTGAAAACCTCTTACATTGATTTCTTTATCATTGATTTTCTTGTAAAGATCTTTTCTTTCATTTTCATAGAACTCAATTTTAGCTCTTTGGTCTAAACTTTCTTCTATACGTAATTGGTTTTCAAGAATGATTTTATTCATGGTCCTTTGCAACTCATCAGATTTTTTAATATTTGATTGATGTTTATCTTGCAGATTTAGAAAATCTAACATGAGCTTGTTTAGCTTGTGTTCAAGATCAAGATTATCTAAATTTACCTTTTGTCTTGAAGTTTCTGGTAGGCCTTCAGAAAGTGCCATGAGGCAGAAGTTTGCCATTTCTTATTCTTCATCATCAGAAGAATCATCAGATAACCATGTATCTGTTCTTGCAATTAAGCTAACTTGTTGCTGCTTCTTTGCTTCTTCAAGCTTTTTCTCATAATAAGCAACATCCTTGAGCTTCTTGGTCTTGCATTCAGATGCATAGTGACCTCTCTGCTTGCACTTGTAACACACAACTTCAGCATTCCCTTTATCCTTAGATCTAACTTCCTCTTTAGATCTTCCATCCATCCTCCCTCTATCACTTCTCTGGTATCTCTGGCTTCCTCCCCTCAACCTCTGCTCAAATGTTTTGGTGAGCAGAAATTTCAAGATTTTGGTTGTTTGATGGTTGTGGATCATTGGTAGGTGTTGTTTTTTGTGAGTTTGAGATAAGAGCTAAAATCCCCCTCTTTGAATGGTTTCTTCAAATATTTCTTCCTCTCTGGGGATCAAGATGCTATATAAGTCATGAAGACTCATATTTCCTAGTTCTAAGGGTGAGGACAAAGTCATGGTTAGACTTCTCCATTCTCTAGGTAAAGCATCAAGAAATTTTATGTTTCTTTCATCATTTGATTTTGTTATACCAAATTTCTTTAGCTCGTTTAAAAGTTTTGTAAATCTTTGATATGTATCATTTAATCTTTCATTGGGCAAACTTTTAAACCTCTCATATGAGGAAACATTGTTTGTTCTCTTGTTTCTTCTCATCCTTTCTCCTCCTTCACAAATATTTTCCAACTGATCTCATATTTCCTTGGCTGATGCACATGCATCAACTTGTGAAAATATGTCATTGGGGATGGCCATTATTAAAAGTGACTTTACCCTTTCATCCCCAGCCACCATTTCCTTGTCTTTCGCGCTCCAGTTTATTTCACTTTTGGGAGTATGGGAGACAGGGATTGCTGGTGATTAGTCAGTTGCTGGAATAGCTGGAATTTCTATCATTGGTATATGTGGACCCCTTTCAATGGATTGAAACAGAGCTCGGTCATGACCATTAAGGAAATTAACCATCCTGAGTTTCCATTTGGGGTATTCCTCTCTGACCAGAGTCAGATTTGGACATAGAACCAATGTTAAAAGCATTATTCCAGGATTGAAAGTTGGCCATATTTAGAGAAAAGAAGATGAGCGATTGATCATTTGAAAATAGTTTATTCAATCTGCTCTGATACCAATTGTTGGACCCAGTTTGGCCTTAAAAACTTCTTTTCACGTAATATGGCAAGTGATTTCAGTAAATGTGAAAAAGATGTGCGGAAATGGAAATCAGACTTTCAGAAACAAGACCAACAGAATTATCAAGTTTATATCACTATGAAACAAAATAGTTTACAAGGTGATTGTAAGATTATTATCTAATACAAATGAATCTTGAATTCTGTGGGTGAGAGGGCAATGGAGTTTTGTAGTATGTATGAATGCTAAGCTTCAAACTCATCGTCTTCTCCATGGTGAGCCTTCTATTTATAGAAGGCTGGGTACATGAATAAACATTTGTTTATTCATGCAATAAGTCCTGCAAAAAGTAGCCATTTGACATATTCATTGAATCCAACGTTCAAGTTGCCTTTGTCATCATGATATCCAATAATGTCAACTTGCTTCAGTAAGTGTGGCAGGATAGAGCTGATTTTTAGACAAGTGGGGTATTCATCAGAATTTCTGATAAACTACTTCATCAGAAATTCTGGTGAACGAATCATCAGAAAATCTGATGATCAGAATCGTCAGAAACTGATGATATTTCATCAGAAATATCATCAGATCCATTAGAAGTGACCTTCTCTGATAATCTTCTTCAGCTCTTGATCAACTTGTGATTCTTTGAAGTAGATGTTGTTCATTTCAGTTGTCCTATCTGATCTTCTTCCTTTTGTGATCTTCAGGACTGTCATCTTCTTCATAGATCTAGTTGAATCTGATTTTCTTCAATACTTACAAATAAGATTTTCTAACATTGAAGAAGTCGAACTCGAACAAGACCACAAGTAGCGCAGCCCTTCTATTCTTCTGTTCAGTTGTTCCCCGTCTCTTCAGCAGCCAGCGAACAACCCTTCTGTTCATTTTTTATTGTCCGTACTCCCCAAATCCAACGATTTCAGATTTTGTTTTTGATAGAATGTTAAGTTCATTGGGCTTTTAATTTGGGCTTTATATAATGATTTCTGGGCTATAATAAACATAACAATCTGATTTGTGCTAAATAGATCTGATTTTGAGGGGTTTTTTATTAAATATTTTATTTGGGCTATATAAATATTTTTTTATAAAACCGGGGGGTCGAAAACGTATACACCTAAAAAAAAATTAACCCAGGGGTCGAAAACATATATACCTAAAAAATTCTATACAAAAAGTACATACGTAACACTACTGCGCAAAAAGTTCGGGGGGTCAGGCACCCCCCTTTAATCTTACGCCCCTGATTCTAGTTGCTTTGTGTTGTTTGTTGATAGATTAAACTATTTATACATCATGACTAGATCATAGTCGGGTGACATATTTAAATTAGCTACATAACCTGGTATATACTCGAATAGATTGATTCATATTTTGTATCTATAAAACACGCAATGTTATCAATGTAAGATACCTTCACAAAGATATTAACCTTTTAGATAATATTAATGGAAAGCAACATGAACACTACTTGATTCTTATTGATAAACTTTGGTAGGTCATATAAAAATGGGTTGCCACATGACACCCACTAACTTGGTTTTTTTTTTTTCATTGGCTAAGTGCTAGCACACGCTGCTTATGATTGGTAAAGCAGATAAGAACCAACTGATATGGCACACTTGTTACAAGGCCTAAACATCGCGCATAAGATGCATATACTTTTTATAATACTAGACATTCCCCCATATCTTCAAATTTCAAACTAACCTTTTGGTTCTATATATAGTTTTGTAAAAGGCATCAAAAAGTACTTGCTACCAATAACTTACTGGAAACGAAAGACCTCGCCGCACCGCAGCGCGTCATCTTCTAGTTTTAAATTCAAAAGGAAAATCTAAAACTAAACGAGAAAAAAAAGGAAGAGAAAGGGAGGAAATTGGGGTGGTTAGAACCAGGATGAAAAGGGGAAAAATAGGTGCAGTCGGAAACGAACGCAGGACCTCACGTGCCCCTGCACCAACACGTAGGCATGCTCGCCCCTTATCGTGGTTATAAGTGTGCATCTTAATGTATAAATATGAAACTAAAAATGCTAAATTAATAAATAAAAAACAATTTTCAACCCTAAAACATGGAACAATTATAAGCCAACACTATTCATGCAAAGATCTGATTTTAGTATATAGTATAATATAATGACCATAAACATATTTATCTCATGTTATATTTTATCAAATAGCCCAATTTTCATATATTCTTAATGTTGATGTGTAGAATTACAGTTAGTTGAAAAATGTTGAATTCCAATAATGCAGATAGTTGTGAGTAAACTTTAACCGTTAACCAAAATTAACCGACAACCAGCCTACTGAACCAAATTAACCAATAACATGATTGTAGAAGCTTCCATTAATATCAAAACAGCATACATCATTTTACAAGTTGGATAGAAATCTGAGGTCTCTCCAGCCGTTCCCAAAACTTATGAACTTCGAACACATCACTTCTTATTTATAAACATTCACTTTGGAGCACATAACTATTTGGAGCAGATGACTCATTCGTGCGAATCAGCACTCGTCCTCTCAAAAGTGTCCTCCTCTTCAAAGTGTCATATGTTCGTATCTCACACTCAACTATACGATATTCAACACACACCCAATCTAACATATTCGTACAGTGGCGGACACACACAATATGTACTAACAGTTTCCCTTTTGTACCTCACTATCGAATCTTAATCTTCAAATATGAATTCCGTGTTTGAATATTCCACAACTTCAATCAAATGTTGTGAATATCTTCAATTAATTCCACCTTGAATGAAGATTCAGATTTGCATTATCACCAATATATTCCCACTGAAATGAAGTCACACTTCAGGTCTCTATTTGCACAGTTCTTGTCCTTTGATTTGCTTAACCGCAATTTTCATGAATAATCACCAACTTGAAATGACACAATGTATCTTCTCTATTTCAACTTTCACCACATCCGCGTTTGATTTTTTATTTACCTCTCATAGTTCAAACTCTTAATCTTCAAAGAATGTCATATGGCAATCTATCTATGCTAATAAAGTAAAACATTGGGGGGACACGTGTCACTCCCTCAATGAGTTTCAGGCAGTTTATTGACTTTTTGACTTTTCCTTTGAGAAACTCGCGGGATCCGAGCCCGTTTGGAAGATCCACATGATTAATTTCGAATGCTTTATAAATCAATAATTTATGTTTCTTTCAATCATTCCAACATCCGCAGACACAAACCATAATCCTTATCTCCATCATATTACTCTTTGACGGTGGATTCTTTCAAAATCGACGACATGATTGTTTTGATCATCATCATCATCATCTGTTTCAAGATTCCTCGATTTTCATGTAAATCATATAACTCCAGTTTTTCATACATTAACATCATGGCAGAAATCCTAACACCGATCTTTCCATCCTATTGCATTTCCTCTCCAGATTCATGGAGGATCGGCGACATCATTCTTCCGATCAGCATCATCTTTTCTTATATCATCGATTTCAGGTAAGTTTAATCTTATATTTTCCTTTGGCATGTTATGTTTATGTTTTTATTAATTTGATATGTGAAATGTTAAGATCCACTAGATTTGAAGTTTATCAAAATTGTAAGATTCATGAATATCATTTTTTTTTCATGAAATCCTAATTTTGTAATTTGTGTTTCAGTATCCATTATTGTTTGTTCTGTATACTATCAATTAGGTATTTTTACGGAAACCATAATCCCTTGAATATTGTATTGATATTTTTATATAAAATATACATCGTATGTGTACTTGATTTCAAACCCTAATTAATCAATTGTCATTTTGACTCGATATATTTGGGGGTTTATGTTTTTTCTTGAATGGTTTATTTTAATATATAGGGTGGGGTTAGTGTAAAAATGGGTGGTTTTGTGAGAAGTGTAAGAAGTGTTTTAAGCCCTTAGATCTTATAGTTAATAGTTGAGATCAAGAAGGGCTTAAAATGTAAATTATGTTTTTTTTTTGACTAATTTGGCTAGATTAAGGGTAACAGTGTCTTTTTATATTGTATTATTTAAATAAAGAAACAGCCATCAACTTTAATTCACATGCAAGTTTCACCCATCTTTTTGAACGTCAATAACTTTTTATACGTAGTTTTTTTTAAAAAAATTACACCATAATAACAAGCTTCTTTTATCTTTAATATGAGTACCATATTGTTATATTTATATAGATAAAAAAGTTGCGTATAGCATGATATGAAGCCTACTGGATTGCAGGTTTAAAACACCATACGAAGAACATATACTATAATGCAGGTGTAAAACACCATGAATGCAGGTTTAAAACACCGTGCGAAAAACATACGATGAACACATACTGGACTGCAGGTTTAAAACACCATGAACGCAGGTCTAAAACACCATGAGCGCAGGTTTAAAACACCACACATAATGTACAGTGCAATCATTCCAGATGTTTAACACCATGATTGTATACAATTCAAGTTGTGGTGTTTTTAGAATCTAAATAGTGTTTTATACTTCCAAAATAATCAAAATCATTCTAGATGTTAAAACACTATGACTGTATTGGATTCAAGTTGTGGTGATTTCTAGAATTCATATAGTGTTTTATACTTGTGAATTAACAAAAATGTTGATATGAATTTTATGGATTAAACAATGGTTGAGACCAGAATTCAAATAATAGAATGATACCAAATATATTGTTTTCTAAAATCTCTCAAAACAGTTATGGAAAGATTTTGTTAACTAAAATGATTGTTATTGAAATTACTCTATTACCCTTAATCTATAATTTTAATTAAAGACACATGTTCTCACCATGTTATTTCTTACACTTCTCACACACATGTCACTTTTTACAGGATCCTTAATATATATATAGGGGATGATTCAAATGAAAACCACTTTTATCGCGAAAACACGAAAACTAACTAAAAAAGCCTAAAAAACACACAAAAATTTTGTTTTCAAATTTTTATTGAAATCGCTAGTTCTTTTATATAAAAAAACTTTTTTTCAAAAAAAATATATATTTTGTAGTGCACATGTGTACTATTATTACACATGTGCACTACAATTTTTTTTTAAAACGAAGTTTTTTTATATAATTTAAATAGCGAAAATTGGTATGCAAAAAAAAATTGGTATGTTTTTTAGGTTTTTTTAGTTAATTTTTGCGATAACTAGTGGTTTTCATTTGAACATTCACATATATATATATATATATATATATATATATATATATATATATATATATATATATGGTAAGTTTCATGCGATGACCACCTTTATTGCGAGAACCAATGTGAACACAACCAAAAATAGCTAAAAAAACCTAACTCCCACCCCCCCACCCAAAAAACCTAAACTCCCCTCCCCCACCCCCCAAAAACCTAACACCCCCCCCCCCCCCAAGCTAAAATGCTAAAAAGTAAACCCCCATAAAATCAAAACCTGAAAAAATAAAAAATAGCTAAAAAAACCTAACTCCCCCCCCCCAAAAAAAACCTAAACCCCCCACCCCCAAAAACCTAACCCCACCCCCAAAAACCTAACCCCCCCCCCCCCCCCCACCAAGCTAAAATGCTAAAAAGTAAACCCCCATAAAACCAAAACCTGAAAAAATCAAAAATAACCAAAAAACGTAACTCCCACACCCCCCCCCCCACCCAAAAAACCTAAACCCCCCACCCCCCAAAAACCTAATCCCCCCCCCCCCCAAGCTAAAATGCTAAAAAGTAAACCCCCATAAAACCAAAACCTGAAAAAATAAAAATAAAAACGCACAAATTTTTTTTTAATATTTTTTACATTAAAATCGCTACTTTTAGTAGCGATTTTTGTATAAAAAATATTTAAAAAAATGTTTTTTTTTTTGCTATTTTTAGGTGTTTTTGGTTGTGTTCGCATTAGTTCTCGCGGTTCTCGCAATAAAGGGTGGTTCCTAACGGATCCTTGTCCTATATATATATATATATATATGTAGAGGATCATAAGAAAACTACATCTAAATGAGAAAACTAGAAAACTAACTAAAAAAGCTAAAAAAACATACCAAAAAATAATTTTTTTTTACATTTTTTATAAAAAAGATTGCTATTTTTTATATGTAAAAAAAATTTCAAAAAAAAAATGTACTTCACATATGCATTATATGTGTGCTACACATGTGCATTACATGCTTAAAATTAGCTTTTTGAGTCTAGTTTTGATTTTAGGGTTAGTTTTTTTGAGGATTAGGATTAGGTTCTTGGGTGTGGGGGGAGGGGGGTTTAGGTATTTTGGGGGTGGGGGTAGGGGGGTTAGGTTTTTTTCGGGTTTATGTTTAGGGTTTAGTTTTAGGTTTTCGGGAGGGTGGTTTAGATTTTTGGGGGGTGGGGGGGTTTAGGTTTTTGGGGGGTGTCGGTGGGGGGGTCGGTTAAGTGGTTTAGTCTTTCCGTATTAGTGCATATGTGCAGCAACAATTTCTTTTTTTTTTTGAAATTTTTTTCCGTACATAAAAATAGTGATTTTTTATAAAAAAAAAAATTGTAAAAAAATACTGGTATGTTTTTATGCTTTTTAGTTAGTTTTTTGATTTTCTCATTTAAACTAGTTTTCTCATGATCCATCCCCTATATATATAAATATATAGTCTTAGGATCCTGTAAAAAGGAGACTTTTCGTGAGAAGTGTGAGAAGGCATAAAGATTCATATGTAGACATCTTGTTTTGGACTTAGGCATAATGTTTTCGGTTGTTTTGGCAAGAAAAACACCAAACATAACAATTTAAAACACAATGCAATGAATTCTAGGGTTAAAACTTAAAACACCATGACAAGAACGTAAAGTGGTGTGTTTTAAGTGTTAAGCAGTGTGTTTTAAATTTCACGCCCATAATACGTTGCATTGTGTTTTAAATTGTTATAGTTGGTGTTTTTCTTGCTAAAACAACCCAAAACATCGTGCATAAGTTCAAAACATGATGCCTACATGTCAATTTCTATGTCATCTCACACCTCTCACGAAAAAGGTCCTTTTTACAGGAACCTCACCCTATATATGGGGTGGGGTTCTAAAGTGAACACTAGTGTATTTGTGAACTGAGTGAACAAATCTTGGTATTTGATTTACATCATCAAATCTTAAAATATACTAGTGTATTTACATCATTAAATCTTGGCCATTGATTTACACTTGCGTATTGATAATCAAGGGCTAGGATTAGTTCACACAATTCACTATAAAGGGGTTGTTTACAAATGAACCTAACCCTATATATATATATATATATATATATATATACAAAGAGAGAGAGAGAAACGGGATCAGGAGAAAATGCCTAAAAGTGTGAGAATGGTGGGAACGGATCCTGGCCGAACACGTGGCGCGTGATATAATCAGGACGGAGGGGCTCTTTTGTCTTTTTATCTTGTTTTTTTCCAATGTGTGTCACAATACTGCTTCAATTTGGCGTCTAAGATTTTTTTGACGTGTAGTTAGATTGAATAACTATATGGCGTTTTATTGGTCTTTTTTTATACAGTAAATATTTTGGCGTTTATGGGGTTCCCAAATTCATTCAAATTAATTAATAATTCTAACATCTTGGTGTCCATGGTGTTACCAAATTCATTATATACACCTTTAATAATTCAAACTTTATATTTTTTTGGCGTTTTTGTAGATTTCACCAATTGAATTAATCCCATATATGTTATAAAGGTAAAAGTTTTGGCGTTCATGGTGTTCTTAATAAATCATTATAATTCATTAATAATTCAAAAGATTACAATAAGATGAAATCAAAACAAACTAATAGTCTTCTGTGTATGGGATTACATTAGAGATGTACCCATCGCTTTGTTCATCACTTTCTTCAGATTCATCATCATCATCATATTGTGCATTGGCGTATAAAGCCATTATCTCGTCTCATCTTTGTTGCAACCTATACTTAAATATCATGACAACCCTGGATCTTGGATCGTTCGAAGGTGCTAAATCATAGAGCTGTTCAAGAAGATGTAGTCTCTCTGTATTCAGCATTTCATGCAACGACAATGTATATTCCATCCCGTGTCGATAAGTCACTTTAACCGTTCTTGCTTGCTCATCCAAACCCCAACTAGTAACTGTTGGTAGAACAGTATCGTCAATATCATCATCATCATCTGTTGTAAATTTTCTCTTCAATCTTCTTATTACCGTTCGAGTCCGTTCACAATCTCTGGCCATTGGAATCCCAGGGGCCAAAATATCACTCTGAATGCTTCATCCATACTAAGTATGGCCTTGATTGTCTTGACCGTCACCCTTCTCCTATCAGAGAACTTTAGGAAGAAACGTCTCTCCGACCTCTCAAACCTCCATGCAATAAGCTAAGCCATTTTTTTAAGTTTATGGCGTTTTAGACAATGTGTGGCATTTTTAGAGAATGTGTGGAGTGTTAAGTTGTGTTTACCTATTCTACTTATATAATGACATTTTTTTTGTAGCCATGTAGGATGCAGTCCTATAATTTGACAGGTAATTTTGTCGTTTTGAAAAGATAAATAAATTTAAGTACCCATGGAGTGACTTTTAATATAATAAATGTTAGTAATAAAGTTTTCATCGTTTCAGTTATTGTTTCTAGTTATTGTTTGTTTAGCTTCATCTGTTAAGGATGTAACACGTCCCATCTTTTAGATTTTGGCGTTTTGTATTTTTAATGACGTTTAGATAAAGATGGCACATTATTCTATTCTCTTGCACATTGTTTTATACATTTTTTTGGAGTTTTTAATAATACTTGTCTAAAGTAATTTTATTATACTTTTGGAGTTTGGCGTTTGTGGTATCTTGATGTTTTACAAGCATGTTTTTAGAGAAATAATATATTTTTAGCGGAAAATTAGATAACAAACCACAGAAAAAATAGAAGCGAATCAAATAAATTAAAAATCCGAATCCAATTTCTCTTACAAATCTTCATTGTCATCAGTCTCTTTCTTCTTTGAAACTATAAGAACTGTTACAAATATATGGCGTTTTGGTTTGGTGTGATATTATTGTTGTTCGTTGTTGAAGTGTTGGAGACATAGATCGACGCCGTGTGGGTGGATGCTATTTGCTCATAATCTTCATTATCATCATGGAGTCCAAAAAAAGCATTTACACTGGGATCAGTCTCTTCTTCTCATCCAAACCTTCTTCAAGAACAAAGCACACAAAATGACATATGACTGTCATCAGTCTCTTTTTTGTGGATTCATTTCCGGATCGATTCCGTAGCTCCGAAGATTGCGTAGATCTCGTATCACGTGCGGAATCCATGTACGAGAGTAGATCAGACAAGAATAAGCTATCAAATGTTTATTTCTATTGATGTTTGACAATTACAATACCTTGAAATCAAATGAGCTCTCTAACTCTCTCAAGCTCCAAAAGTTCTAAAAAATCCTAAATGTTCAACATAAGACTCCTATTTATAGGTCTTGTCTAAGTAAGGATAGACATTTCATGCATTCATACGAATGAACTTCTAACTACGAATGGACTTTATACATTCGTACGAACCAACATTTTAAATGTTTATAACTTTAAACAACCTTGTCTTGAACATTTCTCAGCTACGGTACGTGATTGACGGAAGCGATAGACATTTGCATTAACAGACTCCCCCTTGGATATTGCTGCAGTCAATCTCGTAGCTTTCTATCTTCTCTCTGAGTCTTCCAGAAGCTTTGACATCTTTAGCACCACCGACTCCCTATTTCTCTAAGAATCTTCTTTTGGATCTGCGTTCTGAATCCTCGGCTTCCCCTGTTATCAGACAATCTCTCTAGGCTCCCTATTTCTGTAAGCTTCCGGCTTTTCAGGATCGTCACCTGGTTCTATTTCTGCAAGCTCCCCCTTGCTTTGAGCTTTTCTCCAGACTCCCCTTTAGCCTCAGCTATCAGGATCGTAATCTGTCTTTCAAAAATTTGACAATTAAGCTTATTATATCTCAGTATCAAAACCTGGCACTATGAAAACCTTTTGACAGTTTTAAAACTCCAAGATTTCATATTGACTCTCTCCCCCTATCAAATAACTATATATTTGACAATGAAAGAATCCAACTACCAAACACCTCACAGATTGTCATCCAAGTCCAAATTAATGACCTTGGAGTTTTCATAAACTGTTTTTGATTTTTCATTTACAACCTCAAGTTTTAAATTAATGAACTTGTTTATTTTCATAAACATGTTCACTATACTTAGACTTTGAAACTCAGCTTTCCAACATCGGTTGTCGAAAATAAAGTAGAAACAAAATCTTTTTGTCTTTTTCAAAGTTTATGCTAAAACACACTGAAAATCTTTTTGTGGTTTTTCTGTAACATAAAGCAGTAAAGTAATATTTACAGACAATATTTTTGTTTGAGTTCGTGTCAGAGGATCATATCAGTTTATGACACATCACTAGCACCGTTGACCTTTTTAGACTTTAAGTTCTAAACGATTCACTTAGATTGTTCGTATACTGATCCACTTAAATTTTCACACAAACTTCAACTGATTCAAGATACGAGATTTAGTGTTTTTGAAACTTAACTTATTCGCATGTCCCACCTCAGAATATACTCTCGTATCAAGATTCCCTAGATTCAGTCTTACAGGTGAATATACCTAATTGATATCTGTCTTTGGGTTGTGCGAGGCCTTGAGAGCTCAGGTATGAACTACCGCTCAATCAAAGAGACGAAGGCTCGACTTTAGGTGTGTTCCACTTAGGAATCTTCTTTACAACTGCACTTGATTTATATCTTTCGATATTTTAATTTTTATGCAGAGGGAAAGCATTAAGTACACAAAGTATTATACAAGGTCAAGGCCATTGCTAATGCAAAATCAGAAGACCGAGGATAATACCCAGATATCAATAAGTATAAAGACCTAATATCTCAGAATCAGGCAACCTCTCAAACGAAATTTCAGAGTACTAAGTCCATATATCTGAGAGATGTTCCCCACGAGATAAGAAAGTTATAGATATTTAGGTTTATATCTCGAAATCAATTTACTGAGTGTGTAAAAACCTACTGGCATATCATTAGTGAGACCGTTTATCACATTTGACTTTCCATTTCTTTAGCATGATGTGACTGTCTTACTGATGTACTATCCTTTCCTCTTTTTACACAAAAACTCAGTTTTGAATTTTTTCATGTTTTTTGACTTTTTCAAATTTTCAAATGTTTTTGTATTTTCAAAATTCTTACTCCCCCTAAAATCCAAAACATTTAAAGAAAATTTGACAAACCAATGTAGTCAGCTTTATCTCGCCATCCATTTTCTGCATCACATGCTCTTTTTGCATAAAGTATCCCCATTATTTACAACACATTGATTTTTAACAATGTTAAAACCATTTTCAACCACTTGTGAATTTAATCATGTTTGTTCAGCCGTGAGGGTTTCGACATATTCACTCAGCATATTTTTGAAAATTTTTTAATTTTTAACAATAAAAACAAACAATTTGTTTCATTTTTATGTTTTTCTATTTTTATTTTGTTTTTGGTTTATGTTTTATTTATTTACAAAAACAAACAAACTCTCTGTTTTTCATTCATAGGGGACTGCCTCCTCCCGTGCCAGGCTACTCCTCTCTTCAGTTTGACATTCGGCTTCTTTCTGGAGCACCTGCACATACAAACAATTTAATTATTTGAATTATGCAACCCTAGCCTTTTTAACCTTGGGTGTTGTGACACAATAAGAATTGTTCAACTTCGGAAAATCTTTATCATTTTTCACAAAAACTTTTTCGTTCTTATATTCAACCTTCTTGGTTGAATAAATTTTCCGTTTATCACTCACAGAAGTTTGTTTCTTGACAACCAAATTTGTCTTTTGGAGACATTCCTTTGATAAAATCTTGAATCTGTTTGAACGTTTCGTTTTGACACATCATTTTTAGGCTTCCAGATTTGTTTTGGTTCAAACTTGGACGTTTTTGGTTTCCAAGTTTGTTGTGACTTTGAAATGTCAACCTTTGATTTCCAAATCTGTTTTGGCTCTAATTTGGGTGTCTTTGGTTTCCAAGTTTGTTTTAAGACAAACTTGGTTGACTTCTAATTTTCAACCTCAACATTCTTTTCATTAACATCAACATGCTTCAGATTTGGACATTTGCGACCAACATGTCCAATTTGATCACATTTAAAGCATGTTTTCTTCGAAACATCTTTGGCTTGTTGTTGTTTCTTCTTCTGAGCATAAAACTCTTCATTAGTCTATCGACTAAATTTGAGTTATTTCTCTTCCTCAGAACTTGTTCTGTGAACAAAGTTCGTCTTTTTTCTGATAATTTGTCTTTTCAGCCTGTTTCCTTTGATTTTGTTTCTTTTTATAACCCAACCAAGTCTTTGTGTTTTTCTTTTATAACTAGGTTTGTTATAAAAAGATTTCTTCCTCTTCCCAGCAAATTTTGCAATTTCAGATTTTTCAATTTCTACCAATTTGAAAACTTTGTCAGTTTTATCCGGAATCACATTTTGAATCGGAAATTCAACGTCTGAGAATAACTTGTCCGATCCAATCATGTAATATGCCAATCCTATTGAATCATCATTCGCATTTTTCTCAGATTTTGAATTCTTAAGATAACTTTCATGAAAACTTTCCTCATTTTCATCCTGTGATTCGGTTTTATCTGTTTTGGTAGAATTATCTTTCAAAACATTTTCAACGACCTTACCTACCACCTCTGAATCACTAGTATCATCAGATTTGGAATAGGTTATGTCAATATTCTCTGGAAATTGATCAACTATGTTGAAAGCTTTTTCCACCTTCTCGTCATCATAGAATGTAAACTTTTTCTCAAATAGTGGTGGAACCTGATGATATTCTGAACTAATTCCTTTCTTTTTTTTTCTTAGAATCTTTATCATCCGGTTTTATGTTGAAAATACATTCAAGAACATATGATGAAGCATGATAACTATGCAATTTGTTATTATATTGTTATAACTCAGCCATTTTACGTTTAAGCTCAGCAACTTCATCAATATACTGATTAACTACTTGTTGTTTTATTTCATACTTGTTTTTAAGCATTTGTGACATTTCAGAACATTGTGAAAGTCTAGATTAAACAAGTTTCATTTGGCTTTTCATAGCTTCATATGATTCTTTTGTAACTTGATATGCAATTTTTATTGAATCATATTCCTTTTTCATTTCTTGAACCGCATTTTCTTTTTGTAAACATTCTTCGCTCATTGCTGAACACTTTTGTTTCAAAATATCATTTTCTTTTTCAAGAACCTTACATTTTTGTGTTAGCTTTTCATCATTTTCTTTCAAAACTTTTTTTATTTTCAAACATTTCTTTACATTTATCTTTGAAAACTCTTTCAATTTTAGTAAATTCAGCATCTCTGGATTTAAATTTTTCATTCTTTTCAATACAAGCACTGCATGTTTCCACACATTTCTTGCATTGATCATCAATTTTATTATCAATTTTATTTGACGATACAGAATATTCAGTTTAAGTAATTACCTCAGCATTTTCTGGCACCTTGGCTTCTTCTGCCGTCTGCTTCTGATCTTCTTTAATCACTTGTTGTTTTTCAGTAACAACTTCCTATGCTGGCTTCTTCAGCTTTTCATCAGTCTTTTTCTGACTTTGCTCACCAACTTCACCTGTTGTCTTCTACAGCTCATTAACCTTTTGTTCACTTTCATTGCTAGCTTCCTCAGTTGTTTTCTTCAACTCATTCACCATCCTCTCTACACTTTTCTGAAGTCTTTCTTCCTCTCTCTTCCTCAAACTTGCTGTCATCACTTCTCTGATTTTCTTCTCCAAAATTGGGACATAATCTTTATCTGCATCTCTTTTTTAGTAATATTCCCCAGAAACAGGAATGAGGTCTAGGAGATCGTTCAAAAGCACCTCACTCGAATCTACAACCGGATTTCCTTTGCGATCTATGTAACATTCCCTCTTTTTATCCCATCTGCCCATTTCTCTTGCGTCATCATAGGCTGTTTGCATTTCATCCAACTTGATTTCTGCAATTCGTCTTTTTCTATATGTTTTCTCTCTAACATGTTCAGTTTTCTCTTCAGCAACCAAAGCAAACTTTTCTTTTGGAAGATATTTATCCCAATTGAACCCTTCGTCATCTTGAATCGTAATCAAAGCTTGTTTCTTCTCTCTTGACGACCCTTTACCAATCTGCTTTTGAATTGGCTTTAACGATTGTTCATTGTTTTGATGGTAAATAGCCTTCTTGTAGTAGTCGTCATGGAATGGATTGACATGATCATTCACCTCCCGGTTGACACACTCTCTTTTGAAATGGCCTTTCTGTTTACATCGGAAGCATGTAACCTTCGACTTGTCAAATCCTAGCTTCGTATTCGAACCTTCAAGACACTGCCTGCCTGTAATCTCCATAAAACTTTGTGCTCTCCTAACGCCACTAGCCAGACACCATCTGATGTCAATAAGTTCAATCTCTTCTGGGTTATCTGGTCATAGTCTTCCTTTGTCATTTCAAGGTTTCCGATTCTACCCGCCACCAGACTTTCATATGACTCCAGGATTGATGCTAAGAAACTCATCTGTTGTTTAGCAGCATTGATACTCATAGTTGGAGAATTTTTTAGTTTCAAGGGAATGTTGCATTGAATCTCATCGGGTTCTGCTGTGTTTGATGTTGTCGAGGAAGAATGATAACCTGGATCATAACTTGACAAAATACCTTTTGGTGAATCCTTTGACTTTTCAACACTGAAAGTTGTACCAATCTTTCATGATTGATTGGTTGAGGGCAAGTTTCCTCTGTAGTAAAGTCTCAAATTTTGCTGATAGGTTTAACTGCTTATTTTGTTTTGTTTTTACAGCTCCAGTTCATGTCCCTCAAGCTTCTCAATCAATGTATCTAGGGTGATCTCATCAAACTGTGAATCATTTTTCAATATTATGACAAATGTCTGCCAGTCATCTACACGTGTTAACGCTTCGATTATTTTGTCGATGATTTCTTCTCTGGTCTTTGTAATCCCAAACCTTTCAAGTTCAATTTTAAGATGACAGAACCTTTCGATCATTTGTCTCACATTCTCACCCTTCATACAATCAAACAGATCGAATTCTTTCTTTAGCAATGAAATTTTGTTCTTTTTTATTTGCTTTCCTCCTTCAGCTTTCACTCGTAATGCTTCCCACACAGATTTTGATGAACCATCATGCTAAAGTAATGCAAAGATATCATCTTTGATTAACTGTTGAATTAAAGCGATCATTCTTTGTTCACCAGAAAATGTCTTTTTATCATCTTTATCTAAACTTAGATGCGGAATTTCTTCATTTTTATCATTTACCGGTCTTCTATACCCGAATTCCAAACAAAGCCAATTCTCATGAGCATAAGCTTTCGCCCAGTTTATAAACTTGTCTTTCCACCAGTTATAATCTTCAATATTATTAAGTTTTGGTGGTTTTGCATGACTTCCGTAAAAGTTATCATGTTTCAAATTCTAGGCAATAGCTTTCGAAATGTTTTTTCGATGCGGCTGTCGTTATTTCGGATGATTCGGAAGTGAACACGTTATAAAATTCGTTGTAAAATTCCTCTGCCATGATCTTGATAACATGCAAACAGACAAACAAACGTTTAAACACTTGAATCAAATTTGAAATTCACAAAAAACTTGAACAATCAGTTTTATGCGGATGTAAGAAAGCTCAATTCACGCGAATGATGCTAAAACTTGATTCACGAATGATATTGATTGACACGTGTGAATCTGAGTTTAAGCGAATCTCAGCGACTGGATAATTTCAGGAAATGAACAGTTTCAACGACTGGATAATTTCAGCGAATGGAGTAACAGCGGATGAACTTAATCCTGCAATGTAGCGGATGAATAGTCTGCAGATGAACAATTCTGCAAATGAACTAATTCTACGGATAGAGTATTTCTTTAGATGGACTAATTATACTGATTTGCAGCGAATAATTAAATTGACGAATGGACAATATCAGCTTCTACGAATGGACAACATCAAACAGATTCTACGGATGTACTTCTGCGAATAGACAATTTCAACGACTGAACAAATTTCTAATCCGTAAAAAAACAACAATGACACTTGATCTATGCAAATAAAGTTTCAGATCTGCGTAAATGGACTGAGTTGATCCATGATAAACGTCTAATTCCAGATACATGCGTATGCAGAAGCGCCAAACACTGAATAAAGACAGATATGTGATAGCAATACCCGACTTCGTGTGAAACCTGATTTGTATAAAACTTGATTCGTGGTATGAACTAGTGTCACGGCCCCAGCCCCGATTTTACCCGGTCAGGAGCCGCGGGACAGGAACCCGTGGTATTTATAATGCGACAGCGGAAGATTTTTAACAGGATCTTTTTAACAACTTGAAATGCCCGATTATTTTATTTCATAATTCGGGATAAACCCCGTAGTTTACAATAGAGGAATTTTACTAGGAAATTCCATGATTTATTAAAACATGCTTATTCATTTTAACTGAGCCACCTCTTCAAGCTGGTTAGTGCTCCGTAGCACGTTTTCCTTGATTTATAGCAGGTCGCCTGAAACATGTTTTAAAAATATTTTTGTCAGCGGGGAAATACTGGTGAATCATTCATTTTGACAAAATGACACATAGTTATAATTTACAGCATAAGAGCGATTACAATGGCTTCTATCTTATTTTTATCTGGCGCCTTGTCACCCGTGTGATGATGGTCATACCACTATTGGGTCCTTCCCCAAGTAGTGACGTTTATCACGGTGAGGATTTATTAGCCTAACCCGTGAGAAATTAGTAATGTGCACAATACCCCACTAGCCAGTGATTAAGATAACCATGACTTAATCCCTGTAATTATAACCTTTAAAAATAAATGGAGTATTGTAAAACATTTGATAAAAAGAGAATGACTCACATTGCAGATTTAATACGGGCAGAGTCTAGCCTACTGATTAGCCTTGTAACCTAATTAAAATCTCAATCCACACAAACTAGGTCAGTAACTAATACAACATTTACGATAACTCACGAGATTAAAATCCTCACAACGAATGACAAAGTGCGATACTTAAACATCCATCGAATTCACGACGAATGACAAAGCATAACCCTAATTTGGGCAGCTCTTAAACAGCCATTGGATTGATTTCTATCGATCGGACATTAAATCGTAGCAGTGATCGAGTTATTACCCTGTTACTGCGGCAGCGATTCGTGATTCGTGTGTGTTTTTGGACTGTTTCTACAATATCTCAGTGTACGAAACGAAATTTTACGTCGTTCAAGTGCCAAAATTCAAGTCCCAAACCCATCTATTTATACTGAGAATTTGACCCCCTCGCGTGACGCGAGGGGTACCACCTTGGGCGTCGCGTGACGCGAAGGGTCACAACCTACCATAGGGTAGCCACGTCCCTAACTAGCTTTGCTGAGTTGACGGAATGATAAAATTCATTTTTGACAGCAATTTAAGTGGATAATCGTAACTAGGGAATACCCCCCCCCCCCTAAGTTTTAGGGGCCCTGATCCTGATTCTGATTGTTCTGAAAATTTTAGGATTTATGCAGAATCACTTGAAGGTCTCAATTAGGGTTTCCTATTGGAAATTTTTAAAATAATAATTAGGACTTTTGATGCGAGTTGTTACATCCTCCCCACCTTAATAAAAATCTCGTCCTCGAGATTTTACTGGAATAAGTAGGGGTACTTTTGCTTCATCTCTGATTCCAGCTCCCAAGTGTATTCAGGTCCTCTCTTTGAATCCCACTTGATTTTGACTAGAACCAATCGCTTGTGCTTGAGAAACTTAACCTTTCTGTCTTCTATTTGTAGTGGTTTCTCAACAAATTTTAGCTTTTCATTTACCTTGACATCTTGAAGAGGTACTACCAGGGATTCGTCAGATAGACATTTCTTGAGATTGGATACAAGAAATACATCATGTACTCCAGCTAACTCTTCTGGTAGTTGTAAGCGATAAGCAATTGGTCTTATACGTTGGATTACTGGAAATGGTCCCACGTATCTTGGACTTGGCTTTCCTTTCTTACCGAATTGAACTACTCCTTTCCAAGGAGAAACTTTCAATAGTACTTTATCTCCAACTTGGAATTCTAACGGCTTACGTCGGTTATCTGCATAACTTTTCTGGCAATCTCGAGCCGTCTTTAGTCTTTCCTTGATTTGAGTGATTTTGTCAGTAGTCTCTTGTACAATTTCAGGACCGGATAATTGACTTTCTCCTATTTCTGCCCAGCAAACTGGAGTTCTGCATTTTCGTCCGTACAGTGCTTTAAATGGGGCAGCTTCGATGCTTGAATGATAACTATTATTATAGGAGAATTCAATTAAGGGTAGGTGTTCATCCCAGTTTCCACCAAAATCTATCACACATGCTCGGAGCATGTCTTCCAGTGTTTGTATCGTCCTTTAACTTTGCCCGTCTATTTGGGGATGATATGCCGTACTTAATTTTAGTCGTGTTCCCATTGCTTCTTGGAAACTTGTCCAGAAATGGGAAGTGAAACGGCTATCCCTATCCGATACAATGGAGAGTGGAACTCCATGTAAGGATACTAATTCGTCTACATACAACTTGGCTAACCTTTCCATGCTAAAGGTTTCCTTCATGGGTAGAAAATGAGCTGATTTGGTTAATTGATCCACAATTACCCAAATCGCATCATTACCTTTTCTGGTTTTGGGTAACTTAGTAACAAAATCCATTGTTATGAGTTCCCATTTTCATACAGGCATTTCTAATTATTGAAGTAGACCTGAGGGTTTTTGGTGTTCTGCCTTAACTTGTGAACAAGTAAGACATTTAGAAACATATCTAGCTATGTCCTTTTTTCATTCCTATCCACCAGAAATTATTTCTTAAATCTTGGTACATCTTATTGTTTCCTGGATGCATGGTATACCTAGATTTATGAGCTTCCTCTAGAATCTTATTTCTTAATTCTCCTTGCTAAGGTACCCAAATTCTTCGTTTGTGGAATCTCCAAACTCCATCAGCTCCTTGTTCTAATTCTTTTATTCATCCTTTCATCCCTTCAGCATCGTCCTTGATTGCTGTTTCTTGAACCTTCTTTAATTGTTCCATTAAATCTAACTGTAGATTTAATCTAAGAGTACGAACTCGTCGTTATTTCTCATGATACTTACGACTTAAGGCATCTGCAACTACATTTGCTTTTCCTTCGTGATACTGAATATCACAGTCATAATCGCTTAGAATCTCCATCCATCTCCTTTGTCTCATATTTAACTCTTTTTGCCCAAAGATATATCTTAAGCTTTTATGGTCTGTATAGACAGTAAATTTACTTCCATATAGATAATGTCTCCAAATCTTAAGGGCAAAAATTATGGCTCCTAACTCTAAGTCATGAGTCATATAGTTTTCCTCGTGCTTTTTCAATTGTCTTGATGCATATGCAATCACCTTTTTGTGTTGCATTAGCACACATCCTAATCCTAGCTTTGAAGCATCACAATATACTTCAAAATCTTCAGTTCCTTCTGGTAAGGCTAGAATTGGTGCGTTTGTTAACTTTTGCTTCAGAATCCTAAAGGCTTCTTCTTGCCTAGGTCCCCATTCAAACTTAACCGCTTTACAAGTTAGCTTAGTTAATGGTACAGCTATCTTGGAAAAATCCTTAATAAAGCGCCTATAGTATCCAGCTAATCCTAAAAAGCTTCTAATTTCCATAACTGATTGTGGAACCTTCCATTTGGTAATTGCTTCTATTTTAGCAGGATCTATGTGAATACCTTCGTGGTTCACCATGTGTCCTAAGAATTGCATTTCCTGTAGCCAAAATTCACACTTCGAGAATTTGGCGTAAAGCTTCTCCTTTCTTAACAAGGTTAAGAGTACATGCAGGTGCTCATAATGTTCCTCCTGACTTTTGGAATAAATAAGTATATCGTCGATAAAGACAATTACAAATTTATCCAAATACGGTTTACAGATCCGATTCATCATGTCCATGAATGTTGCAGGTGCATTCGTTAGTCCGAAGGGCATGACTGTAAACTCGTAATGACCATACCTAGTTCTGAAAGCAGTTTTAGGTATGTCTTCTTCTTGTACCTCCAATTGATGATATCCAGAGCGTAAGTCGATCTTAGAAAAGTACCTAGCTCCTTGAAGTTGATCGAAAAGATCATCAATCCTAGGTAATGGGTATCGATTCTTAATTGTAACCTTATTCAATTCTCTATAATCGATACACATTCGCATTGAACCATCTTTCTTTTTCACACCCCACGGGGATGAACTAGGTTGTATAAATCCTTTACTTAGTAATTCATCTAATTGTTTCTTCAATTCTAACATTTCGGTGGGTGCTAACCGATAAGGTGCCTTGGCTATCGGTGTAGTTTCGGAAATTAGATGAATCCTAAATTCTACTTCCCTGTTGGGTGGTAATCCAGGTAGTTCTTCCGGAAAGACATCCGGGTATTCTGATACTACAGGAATTTTCTTAAGTTCCTTACCTTTAGTGTTAATGATTACTGAAATCAGATACACTATTCCTTGCTTTCGTTCATAACTAGCAATTTTCATTACTGAAATGAACTTCATGGGTTTTTGCGGCTTATCTCCTGTAATTACTACTAATTCTCCTGTGGGTGCATGAATTTCTATGGAGTTTTTATCACAGAGAATTCGAGCATGGTTGGCTACTAACCAATCCATTCCTAATACTACATCGAATTTGGCTAACTTCATAGGTAACAGGTTTGCAGAGAATTTATGACCTGAAAGTTCTATATTTCCTTCTCGCAAAACCTTATCTATTTTAACAGAATTTCCATCTGTCGTTTCAACGGTAAAAATCTGCCTTAGGTTGGTTAAAGGTAAATTAAGAGCTTGGCAGAATGAAGTATTTATAAAACTTTGGTTTGCACCAGAGTCGAATAATACTTTTGCATAGACGTTGTGAACTAGGAACGTACCAGCTATCACGTCAGGAATTAATTCTGCTTCCTGAGTAGTCAGCTTAAAGGCTCTTGCATTTTTCTTGGTAGCTCCTTCTGCAGGTTTGGCTTTGTTATCAGCTGGTTTGACCAGTTTTGGGCAATCTGGCCTAAAGTGTCCAGCTTCTCCACAGTTGTAGCAGACTGTTGCTTTCTTCTTTCTGCAATCTTCTTCTTGATGCCCCAGAATTTTGTAGAAATTGCAATATCCCTTGCATCTTCCAAAATGCTTTCTTTTACAGGCATTGCAGAATGGAATAGTGGAAGATTGCCCGGTTCCTCTTCTCTTGAAATTACTACGGTAACCCATACGGAATCCTTGGGTAATCTTTTGGGCTACTTCCTTTTTCCGGTTTTCTTCACTTGTGCGTACCAATTCATCAGTTAGGGTGTTAGCTAATTCTACCGTATCGTCAATAGTGCGAGGTCTCGCAGCTTTAACGATATTAAGGATTTCACCAATTAATCCCCAAATATAGCGGGAAATGAGCACCGTTTCTGGCGAAGCCAGGGTTGGTACCACTCTCGCATATTCGAAGAATGTCGAAGTATATCCTCGATAATCTACACCCATCATCCGATGGTTCAGGAACTTATTTGCCATTTGTTCTTTTTCATATTCGGGACAGAATTTTCTTTCCATTATCTGCTTAAATTCTTCCCAACTCATGGCATAGGCCATATTTCTTCCTTTGGCTTGAAGTACCGTATTCCACCATTCTAGCGCCCCTTCTTTAAAGAGATGTGACGCATACATGACCTTGTCTTCTTCAGCACATTTACTTATTATGAGTACTGCTTCGGTTTTCTCCAACCAACGCAGAGCTGCAGTAGCCCCTTCATTGCCTGCGAATTCAGCAGGTTTACAGGCATGGAATTCTTTGTAAGTGCAACCAGACGTTGCAACTTTCATTTTCTTAGGAAGCGGGGCCTGTCGTGGATCATTATCGTTGTTAGTATGATTACCGCCTCCGTTTACGCTATTACTGAAGTTATCTTCAGAAGTACGTTTGCTAGGAATAATTTGTTGAGGCTCAACAGGTTTCTGGGCAGCAGCAAGGATTGCTGGAATAGCATTGGCTATTCCTTGAGCAACGATATTCTCGATATCTTGCCTAGTCATAAATTGATCCTCCTGGTGTTGCTCAGATCGGTTAACTTCGTTAAGTGGTTCATTATTAGCGTTTTCCATCTGATAATTAATTAGCATAAAATAATTAATAGCAATATACAAATAATCACACCATTTCACAATACATATATAGTCAAAATTATTGATTTCTCGATTCCCATTTTTTTATATTCTAATATGCATCAATACACACCATTATCATACAAAGTTTTATTTGTAGTTATTTTACAAGGTTATATTTTACTACAATTATTATTATACAATCATAGTTTCAAAACCCCACCATCCCTTATCAGTTGGCATTTTAGTAACGACGTTCCCTCTCGTCGTACTTCCAGGAGATTTGTTCTCCTACCTCCCGGATCCTACTCCCTGCACCTATCAGCTCTTCGCCAAAGTGGCGGAGTTCGGCTAAGTTTTCATTGCTCATTGGCGGGTTTGGTATAGGTTCTGGGTTGAACTGAGGGAAAAAGGTATAAGGGTTATTGAGAAGGTTTTGAAACTGCCAATCATTTGTCCACCACTCGTCCATTCCTAGTGGTTGGGTGTGGATCAAAGGTTCTGGAATTTGCTGGTTCCAAGTTTATGGGAAGTTGGGTTCAGCAGGATAAGGGTAAAGGTTGGTGTTGATAGGTCTGATGATATCACAGCTTGCCAGTAGGCAATCTAATTCTTCCTGTAACGGCAACTCCTCGACTTGTTTAGAACTCTCCCCAATCTCCATTTCTACTTTCCTAGATCCTTCCCCGATCTCAATTCCTTTTCCTTTGTCTATGGGATTCTCTATTTTGGGAATCTTTCTAGTTGCTGGCTTTCTCCTGCGTACACGCCTCCAGCCTACGAATCTTATTCTTTTCTTAGGCTTTGGTTTCTCCGGAGGTGGAGCACAAAATTCCATAGGTTCTTCTACATCGGCTATGTAACCAGTAAAGTCATTGGAGACTTCCACTTTTACTGGATAAAGGTTGAGATTCTGAAGGGCTTCAGATAACTCATTCATGTTGTTTAGCATATATGCAAAAATGCACACAAAATGCTAAGTTAAGATTTTATAAAAAAAATTTCACAGATAAACATTCAAGTATTATTGCATACCGTGTGACTAACTTAATACAAAGGACAACTGATAATTAAAACATACTAGGGTTTACTGTAACTTATTTATTTACTGGGTAAAGTTTTCTTTTAGAGTTTCTGGATTGTAGAGGATATGGTTGCTAGAACTGGATCATGGTATTTAAATGTTAGCATTTACTGCTACAGTGGCTAACATATAGAGGTCTGCCCATTTTTCATCTAATTTATCTTCCCAAGGAGGGTTATTGCCTATTTCCGGTGTCTTCTTAGGCATCTTCACTTGTTTTGGCTTCTTTATTTTCTCTTAATTTTTCCTAATAATCAAACTTCTTTTATTAGGAGAAAGTGGTTCCTCATATTGTGCCTTTCGAACAAATATTCCTTTCTCAGTATTTGTTGGGCACTTTGAGGATGAAGTTCCTTTTTCTTTCGGTGAAGTATCTAATTTATGGTAGATATCTGAAAGTCTATGTTTACCCATACTGTAAACAAATATTCCAATAATAAAACACGTAATCACCAAAATAGCAATTAGTAAAATTAAGTATTTTCTAAATACTTAATTGGTTTAAATCAGTGGCTCTGATACCACCTTTTCCTGTCACGGCCCCAGCCCCGGTTTTACCCGGTCAGGAGCCGCGGGACAGGAACCTGTGGTATTTATAATGCGACAGCGGAAGATTTTTAACAGGATCTTTTTAACAACTTGAAATGCCCGATTATTTTATTTCATAATTCGGGATAAACCCCGTAGTTTACAATAGAGGAATTTTACTAGGAAATTCCATGATTTATTAAAACATGTTTATTCATTTTAACTGAGCCACCTCTTCATGCTGGTTAGTGCTCCGTAGCACGTTTTCCTTGATTTACAGCAGGTCGCCTGAAACATGTTTTAAAAATATTTTTGTCAGCGGGGAAATACTGGTGAATCATTCATTTTGACAAAATGACACATAGTTATAATTTACAGCATAAGAGCGATTACAATGGCTTCTATCTTATTTTTATCTGGCGCCTTGTCACCCGTGTGACGATGGTCATACCACTATTGGGTCCTTCCCCAAGTAGTGACGTTTATCACGGTGAAGATTTATTAGCCTAACCCGTGAGAAATTAGTAATGTGCACAATACCCCACTAGCCAGTGATTAAGATAACCATGACTTAATCCCTGTAATTATAACCTTTAAAAATAAATGGAGTATTGTAAAACATTTGATAAAAAGAGAATGACTCACATTGCAGATTTAATACGGGCAGAGTCTAGCCTACTGATTAGCCTTGTAACCTAATTAAAATATCAATCCACACAAACCAGGTCAGTAACTAATACAGCAATTACGATAACTCACGAGATTAAAATCCTCACAACGAATGACAAAGTGCGATACTTAAACATCCATCGAATTCACGACGAATGACAAAGCATAACCCTAATTTGGGCAGCTCTTAAACATCCATTGGATTGATTTCTATCGATTGGACATTAAATCGTAGCAGGGATCGAGTTATTACCCTGTTACTGCGGCAGCGATTCGTGATTCGTGTGTGTTTTTGGACTGTTTCTACAATATCTCAGTGTACGAAACGAAATTTTACGTCGTTCAAGTGCCAAAATTCAAGTCCCAAACCCATCTATTTATACTGAGAATTTGACCCCCTCGCGTGACGCGAGGGGTACCACCTTGGGCGTCGCGTGACGCGAAGGGTCACAACCTACCATAGGGTAGCCACGTCCCTAACTAGCTTTGCTGAGTTGACGGAATGATAAAATTCATTTTTGACAGCAATTTAAGTGGATAATCGTAACTGGGGAATACCCCCTTGAGTTTTAGGGGCCCTGATCCTGATTCTGATTGTTCTGAAAATTTTAGGATTTATGCAGAATCACTTGAAGGTCTCAATTAGGGTTTCCTATTGGAAAAATTTTAAATAATAATTAGGACTTTTGATGCGAGTTGTTACAACTAGTTATCTGCAGAATCGTGATTAAGTGCCCTGTTCTGTGACTAAAACCAAACTCGAACCGAACTCGTGTGGATCAAGACCTGTTCCATGTGAATTGTCAATTAAAATTGATCTACGGATCTATCAGGATCTGATTCGTGAACATCAAACTGAACTGAATCAACAGAATTGAATCGATAACTTGAACACTAATATGAGTTACTGAATGTTGTAACAGCCTGATCTTGATTCGTAATTAAACTGCAGATTCGTAACTACTGATACGTAATAGATTGGTGCGTAGACAGTTATCTAAATCCTTGATTCGTAAATACCTTGATTTGTACCAAGGATTATTGATTCGTAACAACTCAACCTACGCTTGATTCGTACGAATGAACAAAACCGGGTTCGTACGAGCCAAGGTTTTGCTTCCAGATCCGTAACTGATGCAAACAGTTGATTCGTATGAACAATGATTCTGGGTTCATATGAATGAACTTCCAGATCCCTAATCCCGGATTCGTAAAAACTGTTATCTCTGGTTCGTACGGATTGACAAGTCTAGATCCGTAGATATAGAATCCTTGATCCATAACTATAAAACAGTCTAGGTTCGTACGAATCTATCAAAAGACCCTTAATTCGTATGAACTGATGTTGATTCGTACTAAGCTTGTAATCCCAGATTCGTACGAATCAATAAAAATCAAGTCCAGATTCATGAATCTGATTAACCAAGGTTCGTTGATTGTGATACTTCTAGGTTTGTACGAATCGACACAAATACCTTGATTCGTATGAAATCAGATCTGTAAACAATAATCTAGATTCCCGATTCGTACGAATCAATAAACTCAAATCCAAATCTGTGTTAATTCATACGAATCAACACTGATTCGTATGAACAGTTCAGCGAACAACAGTTTCGAACTTCATGGTTTTTCGCAGATTTGACCAAGAAATACATTGAATTTGGACTTGAAACTTTGTAGGAATGATCAAAAATGTTTTTCGCACATTATATAAAAAATCTAGCCATTTTTATTGTGACATTTGTGCCTCTACGACCATCATACAAATACAAATCCAATGAAATCTTGTGTTTCATTCTCAGTATTTGTATAATTACACATGACATTTACACATATCAATCCTTGTACGATTTTGAACTCTCGAGAAGCTTTTCTGGAAGTTTTACGTAAACTATTACGCAAACTTAATTAGTTTAACGCAACGTACACTCCGAAATAGTGACATAAGCTAAACATACCCTAAATATCCTTTAAATAACTTAGAAATAAGTTTTGAAGGGTTCGGTATGGCATAAACAAGTTTATTCGATCACAGGGACTATTGACGACAAACTACGAAAGTCTTCCGATTCTCGTAGCAACGTACACTCTGGAACAAGGTCATAAGCTAAACATACCCTAAATACCCTTAACATAGCTTCGAAATAAGCTTTGAGGGGTTCGGTGTGTGAAAATATGCTTATTTGATCACAGGGACTAAAAGCGTCAAAACTGCAAAAGTATGCATTTTCGTGATGGGAATGCAAAATTTTTGTAATCGTTAAAATATTGTATTTTGGTGATGGAAATGCAAAAATACCATTTGTTGCGTAATTTGGATCATTTTCTCGTCCGTTCGAATTTTCATCGTAATTAAGCGCAAAATGCGACCGTACGACCGAACGAACCTGCATCCATGATATTTCCAAGCATATTTCAAGTCCCCTATGCTATAACATCCTTATAAAACCTGAATTTGAGGTTAACGGGGGTTATACGCGTCAAAAACCATCAAAACATGCTGCAGGGACTGAAACTATCAAAAAATGAAACTTTTGGCAAAACATGCCTCCCTCATGCCTCACGAGGGCTCCCTGGGGTTCTGGCGCGACACGTGACAGAGGCTGTTTTTCAGAACTTTCCATTCTCAGCAGCAGCCTTTGTTTTTCAAGTGGTTTTTGATGTTTTGGACTATTTGTGTGATCTCCAAGCATAGAATATGATCTTGGACACATGGAATGATCTTGTTCTTCCTGGGCAACACACAATACACATGGCATCATCCTATGCACTCTTGATTCCTATAAACAGCAAGCTCCATCAACACTACAACTTGCTCATTCATTCTTCTTTCTCATATCTTCTCTACTTGGAGGCTACCACTTGTTGGAGGCTTCCTAATTGAGTTTTCTAGTTCATCTTTCATCCTAGAACACTTGTAAGTGTTCTTCCTAGTCTTGTTTATTTATTTTTAGCTATTTCAAGCTAAAAGTCAAATAGTGTTTGACTTTTAGCTTTGACCATTAATTGGTCAAGACAAAGTTCAATTGAACTTTGTAACGTGATCGTAATCACGATGGTTATAATCCCTTGCGATTATACCTACTGATTACCATGTTGACTAGTCGAAGTGACGAGTCAAAGTTTTGGTCAAAATGCACGATTATGTGCATTTTGTAACGAAACTATTTTTGGGTATCAAAACACTTTGTTTTGATACCAAATCAGTTTTCTAACTTAGTTAAACATGTTTAACTTGTCACTTCTGGTTTAGTGCTTAATTAGGGTCGTAAGTCAAGCGGTTTTAACAACCGCTTAGACTTTCGAACCCGACCCGTTTGGTCGATCATTAGGATCCGACCAAACATATATTGTGACCATAGTTGTACAGTGAATAACATTCCGATGTTATACCTTATGGTCATTTCGTTTGATTAGTTGTATGATAGGTAGTTTATATGCCTTAGGAAAATGACCAAAATGCCTTTTTTGCGCATAAATTCAATTTAAGCATATGTAACCTAAATTTTGACACTTAAACTGATTATGCAACATTATTAAACATGTTAGGGCATATAAGACTTATCATAGGACTAGTTAGACCATCCGAACGTGCATTTGCGCAAATGACGCGTTAAAGTAGCATAAACTACCTTAACGGGTCATATGAGTTCCAATACTCATCTGGTTTATAAGTCTTCATTCTATCTGATCCCTCCGATTATGTACCATACTATAACATAGTTACCTGATGTTAGGACACGTAGAAAGCTTGATACTTCACTTGATTCAAGGATACTTAGCAATCACAAGTGAGTACATAGCTCCCCTCTTTTATGCTTTCAATTGTTTTGGGGTGACTCATATGTGCTAAATGCTTTTCAAGTTTTCAAAACAAAGACTATGGTTTATATAAAACATAATGATTTCATTAATGTGAACGAACTTGTTGGAGCGTTAGTCGAAAGACGAATGACATTCATTAGCTTTGATCAAGCCGACCAGTAGTATGTTATGGTACCATAGGATTTGACAAATCCTGTTATCGGACTATCCCCATGGATTTGGTGGGTAATGTGGGTAATGACAGAATCTGTTATTTTAACAAACCCTTTGGTGGTTTGTTAGTCGATGTTAAAGAGGCCTTTCAGGGTCTATTAAAGATACCCCATGGGTGGTATAGTCAAGTCACACAGGTTTAAATGTATTCATTAAAGAACGACCAAAAGTTGTATTTCACAATTAAAAACGGATGATTGAACGATGTTTTATAAAACGTATGATTTGAACAATTTGGACGATTGGTTTTTATAACACAAACGATTTGTAACAAGGACAATTGGGACGATTGGTTTATGGTAAGTGATTAGGTAACGAGGCGTGTGTAATGTGATAAAAGCATGGTGGATACGCCGCTGGTACTTCCTATATATAAGTGCTTTTATCACATTACATGTCGTAGCGTTATCTAGATCACTTGAACGAATGTTTTCAAACGATGTCACGGACGATGTTTACTTAAAGATATAAACCATACGATGTTTACTTTCAAGATGATTTACTACTTGGTTTTACAAAGACAAATGTTTTCAGTCAAGATTTATGGCTACAATGGTTCTGTTTTACTTATATCAACTTGTAAAGTTGATAAAATATATTGCAAAAAAAAACACTTTTTTATTTCAAGGATTACACTCGTCGACTCTCGAGGTTAGACGAGGTATTGCAATACGAATTCAAAGCCATGGATTTGACATACAAAACCTATGTACTCGCCAACATTTTTGTGCTGACTGTTTTCACATATGTTTCAGGTTCTATTATGTGACGATTGTTGATTGTTTGCTTCACATAGGATGGATGCGGGCTTTAGTGACTTAAAACTTGAAAGACAATTGTTGTACTTATTTGGTTTATATCAAAACAATGAGTCTATTAACGAAATAAAACAAAGCTTCAATTACCATGTGTTGTGAAACAATGATACAGTGACATTACTCCTCGACGTTTCCGTCGTGGTTTGTTGTATTACGCGGTCAGGGTGTTACATTTATCCATGAAATTAGTGTAAACTTGAGTTTTAAAGTTCAAAAAGATGAAGAAAGTGAGTAGATGAAGAAATATGAAGAAAATGATCAAATTCAGCTCTGATTTTGATGAAATCACTTGAATTCTTGTATCTTCTATCTGTGCAATCGATCTCCCGCTCTGATACCACTTGTGGATTTGTTTCTGGATCGATTCCGTAACTCCGATGATTGCGTAGATCTCGTATCACGTGTGGAATCCTTGTACGAGAGTGGATCAGACAAGAACAAGCTATCAAATGTTGATTTCTATTGATGTTTGACAATTACAATACCTTGAAATCAAATGAACTCTCTAATTCTCTCAAGCTCCAAAAGTTCTAAAAAATCCTAAATGTTCAACACAAGTGTCCTATTTATAGGTCTTGTCTAAGTAAGGATGGACATTTCATGCAATCATTCGAATGGACTTCTAACTATGAATGGACTTTATACATTCGTACGAACCAAAATTTTAAATGTTTATAACTTTAAACAACCTTTCCTGGAACATTTCTCAGCTACGATACACGATTGATGAAAGCGATAGACATTTGCATTCACATTTTTCTTGAAGATTTGTCCATCTCATGCAGCAAAATCTTATTGAGTTACCTCCCTCACCTAACAATCCATTCAGAGAAACTTCATCCAGAAAAATACTGAATATCCAAGAAACGATGTTTGCCATCTTTGATTTTTTTAACTTTTTTGGCGTTTTACAGTGTTAAGATCTGAGTTTGATTGTTTGTGTTTGTTTTAAGAAATGAGAGATGAAAGAAGTTAAACAGAAGAATAATTTACAGCGGAAATGAAGAAAACTTTATAACACAAACAATGGAAGAAAAGCTTTCATCATATATGATTGTTTAACGCAACGTACACTCCGAAACAGTGACATAAGCTAAACATACCCTAAATATCCTTTAAATAACTTAGAAATAAGTTTTGAAGGGTTCGGTATGGCAAAAACAAGTCTATTCGATCACAGGGACTATTTACGACAAACTACGAAAGTCTTCCGATTCTCGTAGCAACGTACACTCTGGAACAAGGTCATAAGCTAAACATACCCTAAATACCCTTAACATAGCTTCGAAACAAGCTTTGAGGGGTTCGGTGTGTGAAAATATGCTTATTTGATCACAGGGACTAAAAGCGTCAAAACTGCAAAAGTATGCATTTTCGTGATGGGAATGCAAAATTTTTGTAATCATTAAAATATTGTATTTTAGTGATGGAAATGCAAAAATACCATTCGTTGCGTAATTTGGATCATTTTCTCGTCCGTTCGAATTTTCATCGTAATTAAGCGCAAAATGCGACCGTATGACCGAACGAACCTGCATCCATAATATTTCCAAGCATATTTCAAGTCCCCTATGCTATAACATCCTTATAAAACCTGAATTTGAGGTTAACGGGGGTTATACGCGTCAAAAACCATCAAAACATGCTGCAGGGACTGAAACTATCAAAAAATGAAACTTTTGGCAAAACATGCCTCCCTCATGCCTCACGAGGGCTCCCTGGGGTTCTGGCGCGACACGTGACAGAGGCTGTTTTTCAGAACTTTCCATTCTTAGCAGCAGCCTTTGTTTTTCAAGTGGTTTTTGATGTTTTGGGCTATTTGTGTGATCTCCAAGCATAGAATATGATCTTGGACACATGGAATGATCTTGTTCTTCCTGGGCAACACACAATACACATGGCATCATCCTATGCACTCTTGATTCCTATAAACAGCAAGCTCCATCAACACTACAACTTGCTCATTCATTCTTCTTTCTCACATCTTCTCTACTTGGAGGCTACCACTTGTTGGAGGCTTCCTAATTGAGTTTTCTAGTTCATCTTTCATCCTAGAACACTTGTAAGTGTTCTTCCTAGTCTTGTTTATTTATTTTTAGCTATTTCAAGCTAAAAGTCAAATAGTGTTTGACATTTAGCTTTGACCATTAATTGGTCAAGACAAAGTTCAATTGAACTTTGTAACGTGATCGTAATCACGATGGTTATAATCCCTTGCGATTATACCTACTGATTACCATGTTGACTAGTCGAAGTGACGAGTCAAAGTTTTGGTCAAAATGCACGATTATGTGCATTTTGTAACGAAACTATTTTCGGGTATCAAAACACTTTGTTTTGATACCAACTCAGTTTTCTAACTTAGTTAAACATGTTTAACTTGTCACTTCTGGTTTAGTGCTTAATTAGGGTCGTAAGTCAAGCGGTTTTAACAACCGCTTAGACTTTCGAACCCGACCCGTTTGGTCGATCATTAGGATCCGACCAAACATATATTGTGACCATAGTTGTATAGGGAATAACATTCCGATGTTATACCTTATGGTCATTTCGTTTGATTAGTTGTATGATAGGTAGTTTATATGCCTTAGGAAAATGACCAAAATGCCTTTTTTGCGCATAAATTCAATTTAAGCATATGTAACCTAAATTTTGACACTTAAACTGATTATGCAACATTATTAAACATGTTAGGGCATGTAAGACTTATCATAGGACTAGTTAGACCATCCGAACGTGCATTTGCGCAAATAACGCGTTAAAGTAGCATAAACTACCTTAACGGGTCATATGAGTTCCAATACTCATCTGGTTTATAAGTCCTCATTCTATCTGATCCCTCCGATTATGTACCATACTATAACATAGTTACCTGATGTTAGGACACGTAGAAAGCTTGATACTTCACAAGTGAGTACATAGCTCCCTTCTTTTATGCTTTCAATTGTTTTGGGGTGACTCATATGTGCTAAATGCTTTTCAAGTTTTCAAAACAAAGACTATGGTTTATATAAAACATAATGATTTCAATAATGTGAACGAACTTGTTGGTGCGTTAGTCGAAAGACGAATGACATTCATTAGCTTTGATCAAGCCGACCAGTAGTATGTTATGGTACCATAGGATTTGACAAATCCTGTTATCGGACTATCCCCATGGATTTGGTGGGTAATGTGGGTAATGACAGAATCTGTTATTTTAACAAACCCTTTGGTGGTTTGTTAGTCGATGTTAAAGAGGCCTTTCAGGGTCTATTAAAGATACCCCATGGGTGGTATAGTCAAGTCACACAGGTTTAAATGTATTCATTAAAGAACGACCAAAAGTTGTATTTCACAATTAAAAACGGACGATTGAACGATGTTTTATAAAACGTACGATTTGAACAATTTGGACGATTGGTTTTTATAACACAAACGATTTGTAACAAGGACAATTGGGACGATTGGTTTATGGTAAGTGATTAGGTAACGAGGCGTGTGTAATGTGATAAAAGCATGGTGGATACGCCGCTGGTACTTCCTATATATAAGTGCTTTTATCACATTACATGTCGTAGCGTTATCTAGATCACTTGAACGAATGTTTTCAAACGATGTCACGGACGATGTTTACTTAAAGATATAAACCATACGATGTTTACTTTCAAGATGATTTACTACTTGGTTTTACAAAGACAAATGTTTTCAGTCAAGATTTATGGCTACAATGGTTCTGTTTTACTTATATCAACTTGTAAAGTTGATAAAATATATTGCAATATCAAACACTCTTTTATTTCAAGGATTACACTCGTCGACTCTCGAGGTTAGACGAGGTATTGCAATACGAATTCAAAGCCATGGATTTGACATACAAAACCTATGTACTCGCCAACATTTTTGTGCTGACTGTTTTCACATATGTTTCAGGTTCTATTATGTGACGATCTTTGATTGTTTGCTTCACATAGGATGGATGCGGGCTTTAGTGACTTAAAACTTGAAAGCCAATTGTTGTACTTATTTGGTTTGTATCAAAACAATGAGTCTATTAACGAAATAAAACAAAGCTTCAATTACCATGTGTTGTGAAACAATGATACAGTGACATTACTCTTCGACGTTTCCGCCGTGGTTTGTTGTATTACGCGGTCAGGGTGTTACATTTATCCATGAAATTAGTGTAAACTTGAGTTTTAAAGTTCAAAAAGATGAAGAAAGTGAGTAGATGAAGAAATATGAAGAAAATGATCAAATTCAGCTCTGATTTTGATGAAATCACTTGAATTCTTGTATCTTCTATCTGTGCAATCGATCTCCCGCTCTGATACCACTTGTGGATTTGTTTCTGGATCGATTCCGTAACTCCGATGATTGCGTAGATCTCGTATCACGTGTGGAATCCTTGTACTAGAGTGGTTCAGACAAGAACAAGCTATCAAATGTTGATTTCTATTGATGTTTGACAATTACAATAGCTTGAAATCAAATGAACTCTCTAATTCTCTCAAGCTCCAAAAGTTCTAAAAAATCCTAAATGTTCAACACAAGTCTCCTATTTATAGGTCTTGTCTAAGTAAGGATGGACATTTCATGCAATCATTCGAATGGACTTCTAACTATGAATGGACTTTATACATTCGTACGAACCAACATTTTAAATGTTTATAACTTTAAACAACCTTTCCTGGAACATTTCTCAGCTACGATACACGATTGACGAAAGCGATAGACATTTGCATTCACATTTTTCTTGAAGATTTGTCCATCTCATGCAGCAAAATCTTATTGAGTTACCTCCCTCACCTAACAATCCATTCAGAGAAACTTCATCCAGAACAATACTGAATATCCAAGAAACGATGTTTGCCATCTTTGATTTTTTTAACTTTTTTGGCGTTTTACAGTGTTAAGATCTGAGTTTGATTGTTTGTGTTTGTTTTAAGAAATGAGAGATGAAAGAAGATAAACAGAATAATAATTTACAGCGGAAATGAAGAAAACTTTATAACACAAACAATGGAAGAAAAGCTTTCATCATATATGATTGTTTACACAATGATTCAACTATGCATGCATGAACTACTATCTCCCCCTCAGCCTGAGCTCACAAGTGCTAGTTCATATAAAATGCAAGCGTGTGTAAAAATGAGCTAATAGAATAGTACATGCACTATCTATTTAGAGTACAATCCTAACCATTGTGGCATCTTGGCTGACGTCACCTAGACAGTGACAGCTAACAATCTTAACAAACTCTAAACACTGCTAATTACAAACAGTGTTACAATAGACACTGATTAACAAACTGCGGTTGATGCTATCCGCTGATGGGCTCAACCACTGTTGAAGCTTGAGCAGTGCTTTCTATAAAGGTTGATCAGGCCTTTGACTTCAATCAGTTCTTTGACTTCTTCAGAGGATTGGACTTCAACAGACTTTATACTTCAGCAGAGCTTTGTACATAACAGACTTTAGATATTAGCATACTTTAGAGATTAACAGATGTTAGATGCCACTGCCATTGGAGGGAATAGAGTTCAAAACACTGTAATTCAGGATCAGTTGTTGCATAGTAGTTTTGGCTTTGTATCATTTGTTCATCAGGAAGGATCACATGAGCTAACAATCTCCTTCTAGAATAGATGATGCCAAAACTCTTCATTATTCTCTGATCTCTATTTCCTCATCAACAGTTCCCTGATTTGCCCTTTAACTTGAATTTCAAATTCCAAGGAATATGTGTCTTCTTCATCCCTTTTCAGTTGAAGGTTCAATAAATCTTGAAGGTCACCTACATTTAGACCATATGCATCCTTCATTGATATCATTTCAACACTACCATCTGATCTGAGCAGAGTCAATACGTGGGTATCTGGATCAGATTTCCACTTTAGTATTTTTGGATCAGATGCTTTTTAGGGATGAGGTTTATTTGAGATAAGTTTGGGGATTAAGGTTTGCTTGCCAACTGTTTGATTGTTTTAGTTATTTCAGCAGCAAGTTGGTCAGCAGCATCATCTAATCCAAATTGAAGTTAGTTTCTGATGGCCTCTTTTCTATGTTTTGCATACCTCTTCTCGTCTTCTTCATCAATCTGCTTTTTCCTTTTTAATTAATTCAAGGCACTGATGGGTAAAGCAGATGATGAGAATAGCTTTTTAGGGGCATGGGTCTGTTGAGTCATACCAGCAGTGGTTTCAAGATACACGGGCTTCTGAGGAACCTTTGGGTCTTTCTTTCTCAACTCTTCTAGTCTTCTATAATTCTCATCAAAATTCTGCTTTGACCATCTTGCAATTGATCTTGCAGGCCCATATCCTGCAGTAACAAGCTTTGCTCTCTTTCTTTTCTACCTTAATGCCTCATCTTGATCAACCTGCTTGTATTTGTTCCAATTTGGTGATTCTTTTCATTTGATGATCTTTCTTCATCATTTCAATTCTGTTAATTTCTTCTTTGAGAGCATCTAGAGGCCAATCTTTGAATTGAGACTTATTAGCTTTGTAGGGTTTGGTCTTCATGATGATATCTAAATAGTCAACCCTTAATTACTCTTGAAGACCAGGATTTGGTGGCAACTCTGACATGGATTTACTAAGGTCTCTAGCAAAGTCTTCAAGTTTCCTGACTTTGCTAAGCTCATGTTGATACATACCCTGGTATCTCCTATCCCCTAACCCTTTACTCTCTTCTTTGGCTATATGCTCTGCTTGTTTGGCTTTCAACTTTAAGTATTCATCCATATTCTGAGGGGTTCTTAAGCCAAATAGAGATGGGAAGGTTCTTTTGGATGGATCCTCTATTTTATAAAATTGTATCATTTCATCTTGGACTGCAAGCAGTTCCAGAGGATATTGAGTTGCTAAAAGGATGACACGTGGCAGGTAACCAATGGGTGGATGATCAAGTGGGTTTGTTTGTGGAGATGATGGGGGTGGAATGATTTGAGCAGGAGCAGATGATAAAGGCATGAGTGATGGAATCTCCTTTTCTTCTTCAAGCACCACAAATTTCCTTTTTCGTGCATAGGAAAATTTAGGAGGAGGAGTTTTTGATGGAGAAGGTGGTTTAGGTGAGAAGGTTGATCGTGAAGGAAATATTTGGGGTGTTGGTGGTAGTTGTGTTGGTGTGCCAAAATGAATGGGGGCGGTGGTCTGGCTAACATCTGTTCAAACCACTGGAGTCTCAACAGCTGATGGTCTAACATCTGATGATGCTTTTGTAGCATCAACATCTGTTGGCTTTGAGGAAGATGGTGGTGGTGATGAAGTTGTTTTCTGCTTCTTTAGTGGTGGTTTTTGAGGTGAGGGTTTAGGTTTGGTTGCAGCAGTAGTTTGAGGCTTTTTAGAAGCAGCAGTGGTTTTGGGAAATGTAACAATTGGAGGTCTGTTGTTTCTAAATGATTTTCTTTTGTTAGAAGTGCCAATATTTCCTCTCTTCATTTTTTCTTTCTGCTCTTTCTTCCAAACATCTGCTTTGCTCTCTGTTGTATCTTTTCTCTTCTGCTTTGCCAAACTATCTTCATCTGTTTGAATGTTAAGGGTCTCATCAATTCCCTTTTTCTTTCCAACATCAGACCTTTTAGAGGATTTTGCAGAAGTATATTTGGTAGACTCTGGCTTTTCTTTTGGCTGACCTTTTGGTTTAGCTTTGGGGTCAACATCCAATTTTCTCATAGAATCTTTCTCCCCCTTTTTGGCATCATCTTGAACTTTTTTTTCAAACACAGGTGTAGTGGAGGTGCCAGTGAGTTTTGAAAGGGATTCTTTGATGCCCCTTATATATGCCTGAGTATCTTTGTACCTAGCCTCAACCATAACTCTTATTAGTTCCATGTGTGAGTTAAGTTGAAGTTCAGCCAATTCCCTTTGAGCAGCAAGTATTGGTTGCACTGAACTCCATAACTCTTGGGTAATTTGTCGGTGACTAGGCTGACTTTTAGAAGCATCCAACAATTGTTTCATCAGATCTTTCATTTCTCCAACAGTGTTTTCAATAGATGACATTCTCTCCGTCAAATCCTTGTATTTTAGTTCATCACCTAAGTTAATAGGATCACCTGAATTCCCACCAGCGGTGGTTGTATCTGCTTTGGTGATAGGAGTAGACTCGAAATCATCAGTAGCAGATGCCCATTTTTCTTGGTTCTGGGGACTTCCCTCTGCATCAGTGGTTACCTTGGTAGCCACAACAATGGTTGCCTTCAAGGGAGTCTTAGGAATGAAACTACTTTCCATATGTAAATCAGTGGATTCAACATTTGTAGTAGCCGCTCCACTTGAAATACCTGCAAGAATTTCGTGAAATTCAAGAGGTGTAGCCTCCTCAATTGTTTGTGGGATAGCTATTTGAAGAGGTACAGACACAGCCAATGTTGAAGTTATACTCTCAGTAATGTGTTGGTGAGAGGGGCTGCTATGAGTCTGAATGTTAATAGCCTCAAATAGTGGCATAAATGTTGGTGGAATAGGAGTTGAAGGGATTAGTGTAGAAAGAGACATTGCCCCAGGAGAAGGGCTTTTAAGAATACTCTCAAATGAGGGTATGGCATCATATTGTGGTGTCCCTGTGATTACAACATGGAGGAATCACGAGGAGTTTGGTTTTCAGGTTGAGATCTTTCCACATGTTGTGAGGAAGTAGCAACAGTGGTTTCTAGTGACATATGTGTTGTCATAGGTTAACCTCTGGGATCTCATCTTCTAGAGGACCCATTTTTGTGGGTTTGGTGGGCTTTTTGGATTTGGTCTTTTTGGGTTTTGTTGGTGGGGGTTTCACAGCAGTGGTTGTAGTGCTGTTATCACCAAGAGCAGTGGGCTCAGCATCAGAGGTTTGCTCAGACCTCCTTGCTTTTGTTTCTGAAACATTTGACTCTTTGGCCATAAGGCGAGTAAAAGTTTCTGATGTGAGACAATTCATTTTAAAAGAAGTACCTTGCTCAAAAGCGTTTTGAGAAACATGTTTTTGCAGGTACTAGCTTTATAGTCTTAGAAACATGAGAAAAGCAACACTTTTCCCGTTTTTAATGTTTTTCAAATTATTAACCAAAACAGTAAACAGAGCTTGGGATTACTTAAAATCAGTGTTTGTCAAAATTGCATACCCCAAGTACTAAATTTTCAAAGGTATTTCATTAAAAAAGCAGTGGTTTTAATTGAAAGACAAGTTAAGAGGGTATGGAACAGGAATTTCATTGGTGGTGGAAAATTTGGCTTATACATAGTAGCCTTACTCAACTGTCCATCATATCCCCTCTCAATCAGGTCTGTTTGAAACTCATTTTTCGGGAAAGAAGTTTTACATGCCAAGTCGTTTATCTAGAATGTTGTGGATATGGTAGTGAGGGTTATGGTAACTAATTCACCTCTAACTTTGGAAGTTATACGAATGGCTCATTGCTTTGTTCTTCAATGTTGGCATTAGCCCAAAAATCACGGAGAGTGTCTTGGTAAATTGGTGCATTAGCAGTGACAAGTGTTTTGTATTTTGAATATGACAGGATGTCAATTATTGAATGAAAGTCGGTGTTTTTGTCGGTTTTCTCGAAGGTGCAGAGGTAATTATGAGGGTGTTTAATGATCAGAGCCATGATCGGAGTTTGAAATTGTGAGAGGTTGAAGAAGAAGTGAAAAAGAAGATGGAAACCGTTTTAGAGAATTTTGAATTTGATATGGCGAGTAAAAGCTCTGTTTGGGAATTAAACAGGGTTTTATAAAAGGGAAAAAGTGAATGCTGATGTGGCAGTGGTTTCAAAGATCGGACGGTTAACATCTGCCCATGTGGCAACCTCTGATGAAAAAGTGGATGATAGTTGTTTGGAAACCACTGTTGGGCAACAACAGTGGTTGGGTACAGTGTATATGAAAGCACTGGCTGATTTTAGTCTATCAGAGGATATACATCAGAGGTTGAAAACAACAGTTGTTTAGTCAAACAGTGGTCAATAAAGGAAGTGAAAACAGAGGTTGTCTTTCAGCAGCGGGTGAATTTTCAACCAATCAGAGGTTTGAAACAATCAGTGGATATGGACAAACTTTTAAGGATTTATGAAAAAAATTCATTTTAAGCTAATTTTAAGAATGAATTTTTTATTTTCTGAAAACATTTTAATGCTTTTTATTCATGGAAAAGAAGTTTGTGTCTTCTAATCCAAGTTAAGCATGCCAATTCTTGAGATCAAACTTTCAAAGGTAGATGTGTCTAATGCTTTTATTAGCACATTTTCCAGTTGATCTTTAGTTGGAACATGATGCAAAGAAATCAAACCTTTTTCATAGCAATCCCTCACAAAGTGATGTCTGATGTCAATATGCTTGGTGGTTGAATGGGATACTGGATTTTTGATGATATTTTCAGATGCTTGACTATCCAACATAGGAGGAGTCTTTTGAGCAGTTATACCAAAATCCAGTAACTGGTTTTGAAGCCACAACAGTTGGGCTGTACAGCTTGTAGCAGCGATATATTCAGCTTCAGCAGTGGATGTGGAAACAGCTGCTTGCTTTTTGCTTTGCCAAGACACTAAGCAATTGCTTAGGAATTGACACCCTCCTGATGTAGACTTCCTTGTGGTGTTGCATCCAGCAAAGTCACTGTCTGAATAACTTGAAAGCTTGACATTCCCAGTAGCAGGATACCAGATACCAAGTGTGGCAGCACTTTTTATGTATCTGAATAGTCTTTTCACAGCAATAAGATTAGACTTCCTAGGTGCTGACTGGGATCTGGCACAGACATATGTTGCAAACATGATATCTTGCCTTGATGCAGTTAGGTACAATAAAGACCCAACCATGCTTCTGTACAGTGGTTGATCAACCAAATCATCTTTTTCATCAGACACGACAAGCTTTGTAGTTGACATGGGTGTACTACATGGTTTGCAATCATTCATGTTAAATTTGTTTAAAAGATCTTTTACATATTTGCTTTGATAAATGAAAGTCCCATTTTGCAATTGCTTAACTTGGAGACCAAGAAAGCATTAGAGTTCACTCATGGAACCATTTCAAACTTTGCTATCATGAGTTGTCTAAATTCTTCACACATGGAGGTACATGTGCTTCCAAAAATGATGTCATCATCATAAATTTGGACAATCATTAAATCTTTTCCTCTCCATTTTAAAAATTGTGTTTTATCAATTTTACATCTTGTAAAGCCTATGGAGATTAGAAAAGTGGAAAGAGTTTCATACCAGGCCCTTGGTGCTTGTTTCAGGCCATACAAAGCTTTATTGAGCTTGTAGACATGATCAGGATAAAAAGGATCTTCAAAACCAGGAGGTTGGCAGATATATACCTCTTCCTGTATTTTGCCATGAAGGAAAGCACACTTTATATTCATTTGATACACCTTGATGTTGTGGTTGACAGCAAAGGCTAAGAATAGTCTGATGGCTTCAGCTTATAACAACCCTCCCAAAATATTTTTCCAACACCCTAATATATATATAAAAGATTCCCATATGCCTTAAAATACACCCCGTATGTGAAAACCGAGCCCAAAATATGAAATATCATTAAAAATAAAATAAAAACAAAATTTTTATGTCGCTCGCGGGCCGCGTAGATCCCTTAAGGATCTTACGCGGGGCGCGACAGACCTGGATACGAGGACGCACCAGAGCACGCCACGTGTCCGACGCGTGTGGGGTCTAGCGCTGACTCGGAAAGCCTATACGGGACACGTAGTCCTTAGCGGGCTGCGTAATCCCCCTTCTCACCTTACGCGGGCCGCGAGAAACTCGAAAAATGGCCCTATAAAGGGGGAGCTCGGGCTTCAGTCACAATTCGTTCATTTCTCTTTCTCTCTCATGAATTTCTGAATAGTAGCCACTATACTCGGGTATAATATCCCCCTAATTAATGAAGTTCTGCTCCGTTGTAAGTATTATAACCCCGGCTACGTATTAGATACGCTGCCCGATTGATCCAGGGTTCCGTAACGGCTGTCGAGGTTCTGCCCGACGTAGTCGTTGGAATGTCGTCTCGGGGAGGGTATCATTAATATAAATAAAGGGTTATTATACTAACATATGTGCATTTGTGTAATTAATAGATTAACACCAGGAAACCTTAGAAGAAATCTAAGACAGCAACGTGAGTAATCTCCTTTTTGTAAATTGTTTTTACAAAACCTTAAATGTTTTACAATGTGATTAAGCAGTGATTGAGTCTTTGTAGTTCTTCAATTATTGCCGGTATGTTGGGGTTTTGTATACAAAATGTGCAACACGTTACCATTGGACAAAGATTTAGCTAATGGGTAATATGACCCACCAGTCAGGATTGACAATACTGAATGAGTAATTGTGTAGATATAAACATTGTGATCGCTCTCAATACTGTGTTAATTGATAAAACTCTTCTTGATTAAACTGGGATTCACTCACCAGTATTTCCCACTGACAAATGTTTTTAAAACATGTTTCAGGTAACAAAATGTAAGAGCCAACTAGAAGCCAGCTGAACAGCACTGAAGGCTTGGAAAAGTGGCTATAAAAGTTACCTAAAAGACGATGTTTTAAATTCAATAAAATAGGGTTTATCCCTATAAACATGTTGTAATAAGAAACTTGGGTTTTACCCATGTGGTTATTAATATAAAATATGGTGGTTTTACTCTGATAAAACATTTCCTAACTACAGTCCTGATGAAATTTCCGCTGCCAAAATGATAAACACCGATACCACCGACACTGATGTTCGCGGCCGCCCGTTCCCGGGACAGATAGGGGGCGGGGGTTGCGACAGAAGGTGGTATCAGAGCCTTGCCACTGGTTTAAGCCAAAGAAGTGTTCTGCTGACACTTAAATTTTAAATTCTGTGTTAGGGAATAATTTATGTGATTATGTGTTTTATGTTATTTGACTATTTGTTAGTCTACAGTATGGGTAAGCAAAGAATTTCGGACTCTATCGTCAATTAGATAGTTCGTCAAAAGATAAGGGAACCTCATTTCAACCAAATCCCTCAGGATACTCAGCAGATACTGAGGAAGGAATATTTATTCGTAAGGCACAGTCTGAGAAACCATTTACTACTAAGAAGAGAAGTTGGATTATTTGAAATAGTCGAGAGAAAATAAAAGAAATAAAGAAGTCACAACAAAAAGGAGTGATAATCAATAAGGAAATAAATACACAAACTCAGGAAACATGCAATAACCCATCATGGGAAGATGAACAATGAATAAATCTCCATATGTTAGCTACTACAGCAGTAAATACTAACTTATATTAAAAAGTTGAACCGCCAAACCAGGACCAACCAATAAAATTAGATCTTAACCAGAAAAACCCATACTCTTATAAACAACTTATATCTCAACACCCTGACTCAGTTCCAGCACCCATGACACTTATGAGCCAGAAACTTTAAAAGAATTCCGCCTATTAGATAACAACTTAGTAGAGACAGGAGATAGAATAAACCTTACATAAAAGCATGTTGAGTATAATACCTCTATAATCTAGATAGACTAAAATAAAGTTACGGATGCATAACCACTAGTATATTTTAAATTCCAGTTGTAGTTTGTAATAAACATATATATATAGGGGAAGGTTCATTTGAGAAGAATCTTCTTACAAGAAGAAAACTAAATTAATCTAGGCCCTATATTTTTTTGATCAATGGTTGTGAATCAAGATATTATTGTTGTCCACTTTCAATTAATGTTTTAATTATTAAGGGCAGAATAGACAATTTGATGTATAACACTATTAAATATTATAAAGGGTTACTCTAGTCTCATTAATGTCACCATAATTTTCTCCTTCACCATCATTAATATGTTGGGTCCTACACCAATTTTATAAGGAATGACTAAATTATTTAAAAGTGTTGTGTCCTACACATATATTATTATATGTCGTAAAATTATTTAAAAGTGTTGGGAACCTACACATTCTGTACCCTACACCAAAACATTATTTTCTTGGTGTAGGAAACGTTGTTATTATGGTGTAGAAAACGTTGAAATATGTAGGATCATGTGCATGAATGTTTTTATTGTGTAAGGTGCACAACTATTTTATAGGATAGACTCATTAAATGATTAGGGTTTATTAATTTAAATAGCAAAAATAAAGGGTAGACTACTTAAATGATTGGTTTAAATTACCTTTGTACCCTTTTATATATATATATATATATATATATATATATATATATATATATATAAAAGTCGCCATGTTCACCATTTTTAATCAATCTGTTCGTATGGTTGTATCTAAATATTTGTACTAGATATTTGTCTGTAATACCTAATAAATATTCAGATAAACAACGAAGTGAATCAGGAAAACTATAATAACGAGAATAATGGAAACCTAAGAAATCACAATGCTATTCAACACATAGTAGCACAAGAACTTTTAAATAAAATAAGCTAATAAAGTGTAATGGATATTGGTATACCTTGAGGATGATAACTAGAAAAGTGCAAATATGATAAATAAGCAATAACACTTGGCCACTGTTATTTCTTGTTTATTTGTATTACTCAATTCTAGAATATGATCTATCATGAGAATACTAATTTCCATGTTTGTTGATACCATCCATAATGAATAATGAATTTTCCAAATTATGAATTAAGAAAAAATTCTAAGTATAGGATATATAGTGATAATTACCTCTCCGACAAGACTAGATATGATGTGGTGAACATTCTAGCTTGTCTGGGTAAGATGAGGATACCGCTACGGTGAAACCGGGTAAGATGGGATATATAAAAATCACTCCAGCAATGTCTGACCTATATTTTTAGGAACGTAAATCTGCTACATTTATTGACCTTATGAAATAGGGTGTACATGAAATATAGAATTATATAGATATGTATATATATAAACTCTGATGACAAACATTATTTCGTTTAATCATCACTCTTGAAATTCGTGTGACAAGATGAAGGCAGTAACTCTTTAAAATTTGGATGCCATCAAAAGTATAAGAATTCCCCTTACATTACTATAAGAAACCTGTAAATTTAGCTAAGATAATTGAAGCACCTAAGAAAAATGCTAGAGCATTTGTTCTAACTACAGATGAAGCCAAGATAATTCCGGATGTGATAGCCGGTACGTTTTCAGTTAATGATCTTTCTACTAAAGTATTATTTGACTATGGTGCGAACCAAACTTTTATTAATACTTCATTTTGCAAAATTACTCAATCAACCATTAACCAAACTCCCACAAGAATGTCTAGTAGAGACAGCAAAGGTGGAAACCATTAAGATTTCTGATATCTTGCAGGAAGCAAGAATAGAGTTTTAAACCAACAGTTTAGTGCAAACCTTTACCCAATAAATCTGGCAGGATTTGATATCGTTTTAGGAATGAATTGGTTAATAGCTAGGCAATAAAGCCAGTATTTTATCAAAAGTCAATTCAAGTAAATTCACCAAAGAATGAAAAGATCACAATTAAAGGAAAAAAAAACCCTCTAGATCTACAAAATTCATCTCTGTGATGTAAACGGCCAATTGTATAAGAAAAGGGTCATTAGTGTATTTGATTTCTATAATCACTAACACTAAAGGGAAAGAATTAAAGGATATTCCAGTGGTATCCCAATTTTCAGATATATTTCCAGAAGAATTACCAGGACAACCTCCAGACAGAAAAGTCAAATTCCGAATCCAATTAATACCAGGAACAGCACCCATTTGCCAAAGCACCTTACCGTTTGGCACCCGCATAAATGGAGGAATTAAAGAAACAGTTAGATGAATTGTTAAAGAAAGGAAGAAGGATGGATCAATGCATATGTGCATTGACTACCGTGAATTGAACAAAGACACGATTAAGAATCGGTATCCATTACCAAGAATAGATGATCTGTTTGATCAGTTGCAAGGAGCACGATTTTTCTCAAAAATTGATTTAAGGTCAGGATATCATCAATTAAAGGTACAGGAAGAAGACATTCCTAAGACCGCTTTCAGAACAAGGTATGGCCATTATGAATTTACTATCATGCCATTTGGTTTAACCAATGCCCCAGCTGCATTCATGGACATGATGAACCAAACATGTAAGCCATATTTGGATAAGTTCATAATTGTCTTTATAGATGATATTCCCATTTACTCTAAGAGTAAAGAGGAGCATGCAAAGCATTTGCACGCACTTCTAAGTTTATTAAGAAAAGAAAAGCTTTATGCTAAATTTTTGAAGTGTGAGTTTTGGTTAGAACCGGTACAATTTCTTGGACACCTAGTTGATCATGAAGGAATTCATGTAGATCCCACCAAGATCGAGGCGATAACCAGGTGGAAAACCCCTGAGTCACCAAACGAGGTTAGAAGTTTCTTAGGATTGGCCGGTTATTATAGAAGATTTATTTGAGATTTTTCTAGAATAGCCACTCCCTTAACTAAGCTAACCTGTAAATCCGTTAAGTTTGAATGGGGACCAAAACAAGAAGAAGCCTTTAGAATCCTTAAGCACAGATTACCCATGCACCCATACTAGCGTTACCAGAAGGAACTGGAGATTTTGTAATCTATTGTGACGCTTCTAAATTAGGTTATGGATGTGTGTTAATGCAACGTCGAAAGGTTATAGCTTACGCTTCTAGACAACTTAAGAATCATGAAGAAAGTTATTCGACCCATGATCTAGAGTTAGGAGCTATAATTTTCGGCCATAAAATTTGGAGACATTACCTTTATGGTAGTAAGTTTACCATTTTCACATACCACAAGAGTTTAAGGTATGTCTTCGGGAAAAAGGAATTAAATATGAGACGAAGATGCTGGATGGAAATGCTTAGTGATTATGATTGTGATATCCAGTATCATGCAGGAAAAGCAAATGTAGTTGCTGATGCTTTAAGCCGAAAGTATCATGAAAAGCCAAAAAGAGTACGTTTGCTTAAATTAAATCTACAAGTAGAATTAAATGAACAGATTAAAAAGGCACAAGAATCAATAATCAAGGATAATACTGAGAAATTGAAAGGAATGATTAAGGAATTAGAACAAGGAACATATGGAATTTGGAGATTCCATAAGAAAAGGATGTGGATACCTAAATTAGGAAACCTACGTTACCGTATATTAGAAGAAACCCATAAGTCTAAGTATACGATGCATCCTGGAAGTGATAAGATGTATCAGGACTTAAGAAAGAATTTTTGGTGGATAGGAATGAAAAAGGATATAGCAGCATATGTTGCAAAGTGTTTAACCTATTCACAAGTCAAAGTTGAACATCAGAAACCTTCAGGTTTATTGCAACCGATAGAAATGCCAATTTGGAAATGGGAATTAATAACAATGGATTTTGTTACTAAATTACCCAAAACCAGGAAAGGTAATGATACAATCTGGGTGATTGTAGACAGGCTAACCAAGTCAGCTCATTTCCTACCGATGAAGGAAACTTTCAGTATAGAACAATTAGCTAAATTTTATGTAAATGAAGTAGTTTCTTTACATGGAATTCCTCTATCAATTGTTTCTGACAAAAATAGTCGTTTTACCTCTCATTCTTGGACAAGTTTCCAAAAATCAATGAGAACCAAGTTAAATCTAAAGCACCGCTTGTCATTTTCAAACAGACAGACAAAGCGAAAGGACAATTCAGACCATGGAAGACATGCTTAGAGCTTGTGTAATCGATTTCGGAGGTAATTGGGACGATCATTTACCATTGATAGAATTTTCTTATAATAATAGTTATCACACAAGTATCAATGCTGCACCATTCGAAGCACTTTATGGACGAAAGTGCCGAACGCCAGTCTATTGGGCAGAAGTTGGAGAAAAGAAACTATCTGGACCTAAGATAGTACAAGAAAGAAAAGGCAAAATCATTCAAGTCAAGGAATGATTGAAAGCAGCACGTGATCGACAAAAGAGTTATGCTGATAACAGACGAAAGCCGTTGGAATTTCAAGTAGGAGATAAAGTGTAATTAAAAATCTCTCCTTGGAAAGGAGTGGTAAGATTCATCAAAAGGGGAAAGCTAAGCCCCAGGTATGTTGGACCTTTTGAGATTATTAGAAGAATAGGACCTATAGCCTATCAGCTACAACTGCTAGAGGAAATGGCAGGAATACATGATGTATTTCATGTATCTAATCTCAAGAAATGCTTAGCTGATGAATCACTCATGGTACCTCTTAAGGATAGAGAGGTAAATGAGTAGTAAAAATTTGTAGAGAGGCCTCTACAAATTGAAGATACGAAAGTCAAGAACCTCAAGCACAAAAGATTAGTTCTGGTCAAAGTGAAATGGGACTCCAAAAGAGGACCAGAATACGCATAGGAACTTGAATAAAAAATGCAAAGGAAATATCCACACTTGTTCCAGTAGACCTCGAGGACGAGCTTTAAAACAAGGTGGGGAGGATATAACAACCCTCCCAAAATATTTTTCCGACACCCTAATATATATATATATATATATATATATATAAAATATTCCCATATACCTAAAAATACACCCCGTATGTGAAAACCGAGCCCAAAATATGAAATATCATTAAAAATGTAGGTCCCTTAATCCCGTTGGATCTTAACAAGACTGTTTATCAATCAAGGGTGCGGAATCCCCTTGATTGATCTTCGAACACAGAAACAAGATTATGTAGAAGAACAAGAACTCGAACACACAAACACACAAACTTTCAAACTGATCTTCTGTGATTATCAAACCCTTAGAAGCGTTTTACAATCACTAAGATCTCCAAGAACCTAACAGCCGATTTCTATTTTGTTCTTAACCTCTCAAACTTGAATGCTCTCTCAAAGTGTCTAAAATATCTAAAGTGTCTAACCCTAAAACTCAAGACTAAGGCTGTTTATATACACACAGTCAAGATCTCGAATTGGGCTTTACCCATATTACATTTGTCACATAAACTTGGGCCTAATAGACTTAGTACAAACTTGGACTGATTGGGCTTCATAGAACTCGTTTTTCTTTAAGTCTTCATGATCCAATCTTCTGTTTAATATCCAAAGACCAATCCAAAGTTGTTGTCATATAACATGCACCAACAAACTCCCCCTTGACAATAGCTTGAAAAGGAAACTTTAGTCTTCAGAATCTCACAGTCTTTGGTCTTTGGATAGCGTCAGCTTCAACATGAATTCTGTCTTTGTCAGCAACAGACTCCCCCTAAGCTGATGCATCCAATCACCAAATCTTCCAAGTTTTGAGTCAGCATTCCATGTAAGTCTTCACAACATCCACTCTGCATTGTAGAAGGAGGATTCTACCAAGCAGCAACAAACTCCTCCTCTCTTCACAGCAACTTCTCATCAACAAACTGCTTCAATCTGTATACTATAAAACAAACATCTCGAGAAACCATAAGAATTTTTCAACATAGTTAAAGAATTATTATTATACTAGAGATAGTTAAACTGTATCAGATTAAGAATTTTCCAATTAAGCACCAACACGCACAAATTTTAACAAACACCTTATAACCTGCATGATTTAAAAAATTTGAACCCACTTTCTAACACAGTTTCCCCCTTTCGGTAACAACTCCTCCATGAATAACAGTTTTCCGTACATTAAGAATTTTTAACAGAAAAAGACACTATTTTTGGATTTTTTTTTATATTTTTATATTTTCTGAAAGCAAATAAATACGAAAAGCATTTAACACTCTATTTTTGTGAGAATCACCGGTAAGAAGATCATATCAGCACAATCAAACTGTTTCACACAATTATATAATTCTTTATTCAAGTTTTAGTGAAAAGCAGTTCAAGACGATTACCAGTATGTTTGTCCACCTAAACAAAATGCATGAACATTTCAAGTTCCATTACCGTATGATACGTTAAGGTAATTTTATTATACCGAAATACTAGTGTGTCCCGCTTCAGGATATACCCCCGCGATCAAGGTATGCACAAAGATTCATTGTAGTAGGTGAGTATACTGAAATCATCTGTTTTGTTCTTCAACGATAGATAATTGGTGAACAGGTCAGTACTTCCGTACACTAGAGAGACCAAAATATCTTATCGAGGGCTAAGACAGATACCATTTTTGGTACTAATTGTGCATTTGCACTTATTGATTACGAATTGTGCAATTTTGCACTTATTGATTTTCAGGGATTTGGCCTTTTTAGCTCTTTTAAGATATCCGGGGTGTATCTAGGTCAGCATGTATCTGGATGCAGCAGAAGGACACCCCTGATATCCCCAGATGAAATAACAGTATAAAGACCCAAAAACTTCAGATTTTGGCAATCTATCAACGCAAGATTTAAGGTCATTAAACCATACACCACTGATGTGTTCCCCACTCATACTCAGTTCGTTTAGGTTTATATCACTTTGGTAAGTTGATTATTTCATGCTTTTTGCCTACTGATACATCATATAATGAAGCTGCTATCACACTTAAGCAATTTAATTTCAGATTCAGTGTGACAGTCTAACTTGCTGATGTACTATCATTTCTTCTTTTTCACACAGTGAAAACTCATTTTTGATTTTCTATTTTTTTTTTTTTATGTTTTTGATTTTTCAATGTTTTTGTATTTTTTATTTTTAAGAAAGCAGTAAACTATTTACAAAAATTCTTATGAAAAACCAGTTATTCAGGATTCCTCATCCCGTTGAGTTCGACTAAGTGTTCAAAGCGAGCTCGATCAAAAGCTTTTGCGTAAAGATCAGCAAGGTTATCTTCGACTCGGTGTAATTCAATTAACCGTTTTTCAGCACAATCCCGTATAAAGTGATGACGTATGTCAATGTGTTTAGTTCTACTGTGCTTTACGGGATTGTTTGTGATTGGTATAGTGGCATTATTATCTATCATAATAGGAGTACGAGTGAAATCCAAACCGTAATCGCTCATCTGCTGTTGGATCCAGAGAACCTGAGAGCAACAGCTACCCGCAGCAATATATTCAGCTTCACACGTAGAGGTAGACACACAGGATTGCTTCTTGCATTGCCAAGACACGATCCTGCCTCCTAAGAACTGACAACCACCTGTTGTAGACTTTCTGTTTGATTTGCATCCTCCAAAGTCTGAATCAGTGTAAGCAACGAACCTCAAATCACTATCAGCTGGATACCACAACCCAAGTTTAGGTTTCCCCTTTAAGTATCGAAGAATCCGCTTCACTGCTTTCATATGTGACTCCTTTGGATTTGCCTGATATCTGGCACACAAGCATACGACAAACATGATGTCAGGTCTTGAAGCAGTCAAGTACATTAGAGAACCAATCATCGCCCTGTATTGAGTTGGATCGACATCTTCAGTGCTTTCATGATCTGGGCTGAGATTGTGGTTTTCACAAATGGGTGTGTTGAAAGTAGAGCAATCATTCATTTTGAATCGAGCCAAAATGTCATACACATACTTTGTTTGATGTATAAACATCCCATCCTCCTTCTGTTCAACTTGTAATCCTAGAAAGTAAGACAGCTCACCCATAGCACTCATTTCAAACTTGCTCTGCATCACCTGTTCAAATTCCTTACACATGTTTTCGTCAGATGACCCAAAGATGATGTCATCCACGTATACCTGTACCAGCAGAAAATCTTCCTTCATTCTCTTAATGAACAGTGTACCGTCAATCTGACCTCTTTCAAAACCATTCTTGACCAGATGTGTAGACAGTGTCTCATACCACGCCCTGGGAGCTTGATGTAACCCATACAAAGCCTTATCAAGTTTGTACACTCGATCTGGATAGTCTGGATCAACGAACCCATCTGGTTGTGAGACATACACCACTTCTTGGACTTTCCCGTAAAGAAATGCACTATTCACGTCTAGTTGGTAAACTTTGAATCCCTTGAATGAAGCAAAAGCCAGAAACAAACGAATTGCCTCCAACCTCGCCACTGGTGCAAACACCTCATTGTAATCAATCCCCTCTTGCTGATTAAAACCTTTGACAACCAACCAAGCTTTGTTGCGTGTGACAATACCTCTTTCATCTTTCTTGCACCTAAATACCCATTTAGTGCCAATCTCTCTTTCACCTTTAGGAAGGTCTACTAACTCCCATACCTTCAACTTCGCAAACTGGGCCAATTCTTCTTGCATAGCTTCAACCCATGAATTGTCTTTAAGAGCCATATGAATGTTCTTCGGCTCCTCTTGGGAAATAAAGCAACTATACAAGCATTCATTCACTATCCCAGTCTTTTCAATCGAAACAAATAACCCAGAATTCACTGCTATGCTACTTCTAGTCTGAACACCTGCAGTAGGATCTGCAAGTATCATGTCAACCGGATGATCTCTATTTGCTTGTGTAGTAGCAACAGCATCAACTTCCAGATTATCACCCAGGTTTGATCCAACCTCCCCCTGAATATTTTGATTTGCAAACGGATTAATGAAATCCTCCCACTGAATGGGTTCAGGGTCACTATCGCTTGAATTAGGATCAGCAGCACCTTGGGAAGTTTCCGAAGCATCTGACATATCTACATTCGATCTAGGCATAAATTCTCCTTCATCGTCTTCACCAATCACTGTTTGAATCAGCTGAGAAGCATCTGCATCAGAAACCTCAGGAATATTAAATGATTTAAACACACTGTCATAATCATATAATATAGCAGGACCACTCGTTGATTGTTGAGGTTTGTAAGAAGTAATTTCTACATTGAAAACAACCTCAATTTTACCAGTTTTTAGATTAAAAACCCTTTTATTCAGTGTGCCAGGCACGTAGCCTAGAAAGTAGCCTTCATCTGCCACCTCACCGAATTTTTGTTTATCTTTGTTTCGCACAATGGTGCAGGGTAATCCAAATGGTTCAAATCCTGTTAAGTTTGGTTTTTCGTTAAACATCAACTCATGACAAGTTTTGTTAAAACGTTTAACGGTCAAAACTTTGTTTAGGACGTAGCAAGCTGTATTCACAGCTTCTCCCCAGAAAAGAACTGGTAGCTTTGAATCTGAAAGCATCGTCCTAGCGGCTTCAATCAACGTCCTGTTTTTCCTCTCAGCGACTCCATTTTGCTGAGGAGTGTACGGAGCGGAATATTGATGTTCAATTCCCTTTCGAAGACAGTAGAGATCTAGAATCCGATTCTTGAACTCCGTGCCATTATCACTCCTTATCCTCTTGATCCTTGCATCATGAACGTTTTCCAATTTTGTAAAAAGATCTATCAGCATCTCTGTTGTCTCATCTTTTGTACCTAAAAAGAAAACCCATGAATACGTGAGTAATCATCAGTGACAACAAGACAATAGTACTTTCCACCTATGCTCCTCACGTTCACTGGACTGAATAAATCCATGTGAAGTAATTCATAAGGGGCATTAATGGAATTTACTGTTTTAGACTTATGAGGTTTCTTGTGTTGTTTTCCCTTTTGACATGGAAGACATTTATCTTCCACTTGAAACCTCAGCAATGGAACCCCTTTCACTAGCTCATTTTTAATAATGTAATTCATTTTGCGGTAGTGAATGTGAGCCATGCGTCTGTGCCACAACATTGATTCAGCTTCAGATGCTTTTGACAGTAAACACGCCACCGCAGCAGTTGGATCCTTGGCACCCATGTCCATGACATAAGTGTCATTTTTCCTTGGAGCACGCATTACTATCCAATCGTCCGGAATGACCAAACCCGGTTTCAACACCAATGCCTCAGACTTGGTAAAATGGACCGAGTGACCCTTGTCGCAGACTTGTGACACGCTCATCAGATTGTGTTTAAGCTGCTCAACATAGTTCACTTTGTCCAATGTGATCTTCCCATTCGTCACTTTTCCTCGTCCAGTAATTTTTCCACCTTTAGCACCAACAAAATTTACATGCCCACCATCGTATTCTTCAAAATCAGAAAATAATCTCGCATCCCCCGTCATGTGCCTGGAGCAGCCACTATCAACATACCATAAGTTGATAATCCTCCTTAGCAGCTCCTGCAACCACCAACCAAAAGATTAGTTAGATTGGGGGACCCAAGCCTTAATGGTCTTGGGTCGTCCAAATTCACCAACTACTTGAACGTCCATCCAAGATCCATCACCCCTAATTGGAGTCTTGGATCTTGGACCTGTTGATGGAAATGGGATATGATTTCCATAAGGTCTCTGGTCCTGAGGGTTCCTATATGTGTTTGGATTATGTGACCTTTGAAATCTTGAGTTTTGATTCCAAGAAGCTTGATTATTGTAATTTCTAAAGCCATTATTATAAAAAGTTCGACCACCATTATTTTGGTATCGATTTTGATATTGACCTTGACTTCTGAAATTATTTGAGTTTTGGTTGTTCATTTTGGGTGAACTACTTCTAGGTCTCTCATGTCTGCCTGATGTAGAGGCAGGCTGAAATCTAGGTTGATTTCTTTGAAAACGAGGAACTTGAGGAGTTCCTTTTTCAGCCTTATCGACATCACTAGCAACACCCTGTTGTTGCTTAGGAGCAGATCTCTTTGGAGAGTTAGACTCTCTCTCCTTTTTATCACCTTCCTTTTCTGGTGACTTCCCTCTTTGTTTCTCACTAACTTGTGCTTCAATCTTTTTGTTAGGACAGCAGCTAGCTACATGTCCCTTTGTGTGACATTTGAACCACGATCTCTTTTTCGAAGACTTCTTAGTTGAAGCCTTTGAACTAGATTCTGGTTTTGATGATGATGCCTTGGAAGGATTTTGTTCAGTTTGCTTAATTTCAGATTTTTCTATGTTTTTGTTTTTAGCAAACTCTACATTTGATTCTTTTTCGATAACAGCTGTTTCGGTTTTCATATCACTTCCTTGAAAAAAATTAACCTTTTTAACAAAAGTTTGATTATTGTTTTTAGAAGGTGTATTTTTCTTTCTCAAAACAGATTTGCTGTTATTTTCCTTCTTAGCTTCATTATCTTCAAACACATCACCTTGACTGGATGTGAAACTACTTGGTGATGTTGACAGAAAGTCTGTAAGCTCATCCTCATCAGGTAGGAAAGAATAGTCATGACTAAGAGGAGGTGGGACTTCATTAAAGCCCTGGAATCCCACACTTGTCTTGTCATTACTCTTCTTTAACCCACCCATCATATGTTTCATAACAAAAGTAGAATCTCTGAATTGACCTAACTTCTTTTCAAGTTCAACAATTTTAAGTTGTGCATCTGACAACTCTTTGTTTTTATCAGAAATCTCTTTTGTTTTCTCAGCCATCATGTCATGAGCTAAGTCTATGACTTGAAGTTTTTCATTTAATTTGCATGTTAAAGCTTCAATTTCAGCTTCATAGCCTTTTATCTTTTTCAAATATGATGACTCGTTTCTTTTAGCAAAGAAATTTGATTCTTTTACGTTAGACATTTCGCTCACAAGACTTTTGTTTTGAGTTGACAATTTGTCAACTTCACCCTGTAGTTCACGACACTTTAAACAAACAGAAGTGGCAGAGTTACTTACCTCTCCTGTCGATTTGTCTGAGTTGGCCATGAGAGCAGCAAGTTGAGCTTCCATTCTTTTGATGATTTCATCTTTCTCATCAGCTTCCATTTCATGCTCAGACTCTGGCTTTTCCTCTTCAGCATCTGTTGTCTTATCAGCCTTATCTTCCTCAGCTTCACTCTTCTTCTCAACTTTAGCCTCATCTGCTGTAGCTTCACCATCATCGACTGGAGTGATCTCTGCCATGAATGCTTGAGTGACATTCTCATCATTTTCTAAGTGAATGCTCCAGTCATATGAGCCTTCTCTTGCAGTAGATATCAACGCCCTTGAGTTAGAGTTGTTTGATGCATTCCGATTGTTTGAACTTTGATTCGTATTCTCATGCTTTTTTTTTTGACATTCCCTAGAGAAATGACCATAACTCTGACAGTTAAAGCACCTAACTTTGGCCTTGTCAAAACCTACGCTCTTTCCTACAAACTTCCTTCCAGTTCTGTTCATGAACCTCTTCACACGTCGCGAAATCATGGCCATCTGCCATTGTAGATCCATCTCTTCTAGATCATCAGGGTCAATCTGATCATAATCTTCATCTAAAGTGGAAGGATCAGATATTTTCCCTTGAATGTAGTTCTCATAAGACGCAACAAAAGAAGCAACTAGAGCAAGATGTTCTTCAGCAGACTTCACACTCATAGGCATTGACTTTGCACTACTACTTTGCTTTGAAGTTGATGTTTTCTTGACTCCCGTTGATCCTCCTGCAGCAGCTACAAAACACACATCACCATCCTCATTCACTGTGACCTGCTCATTATCACACGAAAGAAATGCAGTTGCAGAGTCGCTAGAAGCATCATGAGATGAAGAAGATGTAAGCCCATTGTAGATCCCTGGATCTTGAACCTGATCATAACCAGTGTCCTTTTTCTTCATACTAAGCTCATAAGCTCTAAGCTTTCCAACTACTTCTTCCAATTCCTTTGTGTCATAATCTGCTTCTCCCTTAATCATGAGAGTGTAGATATCCCATTTAGCAGGTAGAGCATCAAGCAGCTTGTCATTTTTCTCAATGTCAGTATAGCAATCTATATCATAATTATCCAGTTCTGACATCAGATGGTAGTATCGAGTGATGACGTCCTCAAGTGACTCATTTTTCATGTACTTGAACACAACAAACTGCTTCTTCAGTAGATCAACTTTGTTCTTCTTGACATCAGGATTTCCCTCATATCTCTTCTCTAGTGCATCCCACATTTCCTTTGAAGTAGTGTACTTCTTAAAGGTATGCTTGATGCCATCAGGTAAAGACAATTTAATGGCTGCCAAGGCTCTCTTTTCAGCCTCATACATTTTCTTTTGTTCGGCATCCATATCAACATAAGCAGTTATACGTTGTCTTCCCTCAAACTCATGAGTTGGGTTCACATACCCATCGTCTATGCATATCCACATACGCGTGTCCTGGTACTCAACAAAAGATTGAAACCTATCCTTCCATGTCAAGTAGTTCTCCACCTTCATCATCTTAGGTGGTTTGTTCGTCGTGCCTACCTCATGTTCCATCCTTAAGAGTTCGTTCAATTTAGACATGTTCGACATTTCAACGTAACAGACTGATAAAACCGTACAAAATTTTTCTGAAAACAGTGGTTACCAAATTACACCGTTAGAATCGTCTCGAAAAGACGAATCCAACGATATATAATGTCCAAAAAGAGTACGTTTGCTTAAATTAAATCTACAAGTAGAATTAAATGAACAGATTAAAAAGTCACAAGAATCAATAATCAAGGATGATACTAAGAAATTGAAAGGAATGATTAAGGAATTAGAACAAGGAACATATGAAATTTGGAGATTCCATAAGAAAAGGATGTGGATACCTAAATTAGGAAACCTACGTTACCGTATATTTGAAGAAACCCATAAGTCTAAGTATACGATGCATCCTGGAAGTGATAAGATGTATCAGGACTTAAGAAAGAATTTTTGATGGATAGGAATGAAAAAGGATATAGCAGCATATGTTGCAAAGTGTTTAACCTATTCACAAGTCAAAGTTAAACATCAGAAACCTTCAGGTTTATTGCAACCGTTAGAAATGCCAATTTGGAAATGGGAATTAATAACAATGGATTTTGTTACTAAATTACCCAAAACCAGGAAAGGTAATGATACAATCTGGGTGATTGTAGACAGGCTAACCAAGTCAGCTCATTTCCTACCGATGAAGGAAACTTTCAGTATAGAACAATTAGCTAAATTTTATGTAAATGAAGTAGTTTCTTTACATGGAATTCCTCTATCAATTGTTTCTGACAAAAATAGTCGTTTTACCTCTCATTCTTGGACAAGTTTCCAAAAATCAATGAGAACCAAGTTAAATCTAAAGCACCGCTTGTCATTTTCAAACAGACGGACAAAGCGAAAGGACAATTCAGACCATGGAAGACATGCTTAGAGCTTGTGTAATCGATTTCGGAGGTAATTGGGACGATCATTTACCATTGATAGAATTTTCTTATAATAATAGTTATCACACAAGTATCAATGCTGCACCATTCGAAGCACTTTATGGACGAAAGTGCCGAACGCCAGTCTATTGGGCAGAAGTTGGAGAAAAGAAACTATCTGGACCTAAGATAGTACAAGAAAGAAAAGGCAAAATCATTCAAGTCAAGGAATGATTGAAAGCAGCACGTGATCGACAAAAGAGTTATGCTGATAACAGACGAAAGCCGTTGGAATTTCAAGTAGGAGATAAAGTGTAATTAAAAATCTCTCCTTGGAAAGGAGTGGTAAGATTCATCAAAAGGGGAAAGCTAAGCCCCAGGTATGTTGGACCTTTTGAGATTATTAGAAGAATAGGACCTATAGCCTATCAGCTACAACTGCTAGAGGAAATGGCAGGAATACATGATGTATTTCATGTATCTAATCTCAAGAAATGCTTAGCTGATGAATCACTCATGGTACCTCTTAAGGATAGAGAGGTAAATGAGTAGTTAAAATTTGTAGAGAGGCCTCTACAAATTGAAGATACGAAAGTCAAGAACCTCAAGCACAAAAGATTAGTTCTGGTCAAAGTGAAATGGGACTCCAAAAGAGGACCAGAATACGCATAGGAACTTGAATAAAAAAATGCAAAGGAAATATCCACACTTGTTCCAGTAGACCTCGAGGACGAGCTCTAAAACAAGGTGGGGAGGATATAACAACCCCCCCAAAATATTTTTCCGACACCCTAATATATATATATATATAAAAAATATTCCTATATACCTTAAAATACACCCCGTATGTGAAAACCGAGCCCAAAATATGAAATATCATTAAAAATGTAGGTCCCTTAATCCCGTTGGATCTTAACAAGACTGTTTATCAATCAAGGGTGCGGAATCCCCTTGATTGATCTTCGAACACAGAAACAAGATTATGTAGAAGAACAAGAACTCGAACACACAAACTTTCAAACTGATCTTCTGTGATTATCAAACCCTTAGAAGCGTTTTACAATCACTAAGATCTCCAAGTACCTAACAGCCGATTTCTGTTTTGTTCTTAACCTCTCAAACTTGAATGCTCTCTCAAAGTGTCTAAAATATCTAAAGTGTCTAACCCTAAAACTCAAGACTAAGGTTGTTTATATACACACAGCGAAGATCTCGAATTGGGCTTTGCCCATATTACATTTGTCACATAAACTTGGGCCTAATATACTTAATACAAACTTGGACTGATTGGGCTTCATAGAACTCGTTTTTCTTTAAGTCTTCATGATCCAATCTTCTGTTTAATATCCAAAGACCAATCCAAAGCTGTTGTCATATAACATGCACCAACAAAAAATAAAATAAAAACAAAAATTTTATGTCGCTCGCGGGCCGCGTAGATCCCTTAAGGATCTTACGCGGGGCGCGACAGACCTAGATACGAGGACGCACCAGAGCACGCCACGTGTCCGACGCTGAATGTTGTGTGGGGCCGCACAGTAGTTGGATGGTGGGGGCCACTCACAAAATAACTAATACTAGAGAATTTGCTACACATGTACAACTGGTGGGGGATTGGTCATGATTTGGGCTGGAAATGAATTTGGACTCAACAGACCCTTGGGTCACACCCTATTATCTTATTAATTATCCCTTAAACATTATTTAAGGGCAAATAAGGAGCATGAGGGTTTAAAAAGTATGATTTAATGTTTTACAGAAATTCTAATTGTTGTCAAATAATACTGTGCGGATAATTGTTCATGGTAAATGACTGTATGTGCGTTTTAAGGAGTATGGAAACTATGTGCTACCTGTATAATTGCATGAAATACTTATATAACAATCTGACCAAACGTTGTAACTAAAAATAGGACGTGGTTGATCCAAATAACTAAAACAAGTAAAAATTAACTGTCGAGCAAACCAAGGTGAGTTCGTTTCTCTTGAGCATGCGTCTCGGTGGTTGGGACAGTCATTTGGGTATCCCTGAGAGGGATAGGTTTTTGGGTAAATCATGGGTATACCTGAGAGGAATATGTCTTGCGGGTAAAATCTGGAATGTTGGATAATATACTCGTCCTATCACCATTAAAGTCCCTCCTTGTTGTTTGTTGCCAAAGAGGTAACAGGGTATTAGTTGGTAGCACTACTTAGGTTTGGCACCCTCACCCCGTACCGGAGAGGACGGGTGTGAACTAATGTCCTAGTCATGACCAATGCTTTGATAGGAGCATTGGGGAAAGGGCAAAACAAATCAGGAGCCGTCTTGTATCCGAGGTATTATCAACATTGAAATCAATGAACTAAACTAAACACTTGGTAACCAACGTTTTCGTAAAACTATGAACTCACCAGCGTTGTCTGATACACTTGTTGCATGCTCGCAGGTCGTTAGATGTTTTGAATGAGGAACTTGCTATCTGGATGGCTGGAGTGGTCATGGGTCGCAATGCTTGGATATGCATGTCTTGGCTATTGAATTCATATACATTGGGTTTTGGAAACATTTAAACAATGAATTACTATTTGCTTCCGCTGACATTATTTAACTTGGATTTTGTTTTGTGAATGCTTTACTTAATGAATGGGAATTTTATTAAATGTCTTATGGTTAGTTCAATGTGATTGGTGGCTAGAGCCTGGTACGTCACATGACTAGCAGGGTTACCGCATGTGGTATTTTGGGGGTGTAACAGTTTGGTATCAGAGCCACTTGTTATAGTGAACTTGGTTTTAAAACATTTTTGTAAAACCAGACTATAATCGAACAGTTCTGAATACGTCAATACGACCATGATACTCAGCTCCAGATTGCAAGGTTCGTCTTTCTCACTTGTTGCATACATTACATGACTAGTACACATTTGTTTATGACGTGACATACGAACACACACTCGTCACTATAGCATGATGGCATGGGTTGCTTGCTTACTTTATGATGCGTCGATGGTATGCCATAGTCCTTGGATTTTTGTGATCTTATCGTTTGATAACCTCCGTTTGATATATGGGTTTGAAGAACCATTTGACACGAGTTAGGAGGAACTGAGATGAGCATGCAAATCACAATATTATTGTGGGTGCACACATAATAATAATATGGGGTGCATGCGAGTCCCAGTGAGGCTTAACAAGTGAAAAAGGGGTTCGGTTCCGTTGTTCGAGCCGTGAGAAACGTAATAAATCTATAGGAGTTCTAACCGTGATTACCTCCTACTTGAACGTGTCTTTTCACTCCTTTTTGAACCCTTACGAATCTCGATGCTATCGAGTATTTCCTGAACACCCATCTGAACGCCTAGCAAACTGGATAGAATGTTAGGTGCTTGTACGAACGTCCCTGAGTTGGATGTCTCAGCATCGAATGATTGGTCTACACTTTCCTCACCTATCTTTGTTTGTTGGAACTTAGCGCGTTGACGCCTTAGGTCCCGAAGTGCGATCACCTCTGCAACACTCTCGCAACATACCGTTTATTGCTCAATCAACTTACTAGATCGATGGACAAGAGGATGAGCGTAGTACTTTACCGACTTCAGTATTTGGACGGCCCTGATTACCAGGAGTGAACATCAGCAATTTGACCCCAATTGAATCTTTAACCCAAGTCGGCGACTCATGGGAGTCAACTCTTACGTATCAATCGGGACATGAGCGATGACAACAGATTATAGTGTGGAATGCGTGACGACCAGCACAGTGAGTAGCACGTTAGGACGTGGCACAGAATGTGAAAAGATGGACTTGGTTGGTGAAAGATCGTAGGGCTCCGTTTCAAGCAACGACATTTAAAGCAACAGTCATGACAACATCAAGGAACTCGTAATCGTAGTCTGCAGTATAGAAATGAAGCTGCCTACGACCTAGATTGGCTGGTGCTAAATCAAGACGACAACAACCGAGGGAACGACGGCAGTACTGGAAATTCTCGTAACGAAAATGGAAACACAGGAAATGATGCTCATGGAAGGGCATTTAGGATTGACGTAGTCAACGCCAGGCATAATAGCAACATGGTAGCTAATATGAGTAGCTAATCGCTTCGTCTCTGTTCTAATTAACCCTGATGCTTCTTGAAGCCGAACCTGTTGTGAAATTGTCTGATGGCAAGACAATTGAAACCTCATATGGTTATTGGGATGCAAACTCGACCTTGTGGGACAAATGTATGACATTGACCTTCCTTCTGCTATTTTTGATGGGTTCGATACAGTAGTTAGTGTGGATTGGTTAATCCAGAGATCGCGCAGATATACCCTGTGAGAAGAAAATTTTGCGTATCCTTTTTCCTGATGGAAAATTGTTATCTCTTCTAAAGCGTCAGAGTGGCGCAAAGGTTAGTGTCATCTCAGCAATGAAAGCCAGGAGCGTCTATGGGGGGACTACCCCGCTTTGTTAGCAACTGTTATTGATGTTAAGGTTAAGGAAAAGAGGATCAGGAATTCATCAACTGTTTATGATTCTTCTGATGAGCTACTCGAAGAACTTCCATGATTACTTCCACAACTGTTAGGCAGAATCTCAGTTTGAGCTCGCGCCAGAGGCAACCCTGTTTACTTGTACTCCTTACCGTCTTGCACCAGGAGGGTTGCAAGGACTGCCAAATCTACTACAGGAAATTGTTGGACAAAAGTTTTGTCGGACCTCGCTCTTTTCGTGTTGGGGAGCCCCAATTTTATCAGAGAAGATAAGCCTTTTCGTATGTGTATTGATTATCGAGAACTCAGCAAGGTGGCAGTCAAGAACCACCCGCCTTGACCATGTATTGACAACCTGTTGACCAGTTGCGAGGGTCGAACTTCTATTCGGGGGTTAACTAACGGGCGAACTATCATCAGATGGAAGTCCAAGGGGAGAATGTTCCTAAAGTGGCATATCAAACGCAGTATGGCCATACGAATTTGTATTCCATGACCTTTGGGGTAATCAACCCATCAACAGCTTTATGGACCACATGAATCGACCGTGTTTATAGATGACGTTTTGGATCATTTCCAGGAGAAAGGAACATCATGGGCGGCATTTGTATCTTATTTTAGAGCTCCTGAGGGAGGAGCCACTCCGCGCGAAGTCTTGTTAAATGTAATTTCTGGATTCGAGAGGTACATTTTGGTCATATAATCAACGAAGTAGGAATACACGTGGATCTCGCTAAGACCTATTTTGGTTAAAACTGATCGACACCAAAGATTCCTTCGGGGATGGAGTAATTCCTTGGTTTCGCTAGATACTATCACAGCTTCATCGCGGGATCCTCGAAGATTGCGCTGCTGTAACCTCTTTAACACAGCGGGGTGCTGTGGATTCATGGGGGACAAAGCAGGAGGACGTCTTTTCAGCTTTTGAAACACAACTATGCAATGCACTGAACATCGCTTTTATCCGAAAGTACTGATGATTTAGTGGTATACCATGATGGTTTGAATCAGAGTCCCAGTCACACGCCGATGCAACATGAGAAGGTGACGACTTACGTAATGAAGTTACGAAGAGGAACTGCATGACACACAACCTGCGGTGGGAACCGTGGTTCTCAGATGTAAATTGGAGGCATTACTTGGACGGTACCAAATGCATTACCTAGACCGATCACAAGGGCCTCCCGTGTATCGATGTTCGAAAGAGCTAAAGCATGCAATGACATCGCTAGATGGAACTTTTGAATGAGTACTACTGTGAAACCTGAACGTAACGTACACGAGCTTTGCAGCTCGCTATCGACTCTAGCTTACCTGACCAGACTCGCTCTGTTCAAACTGGAGAACTGAAGGAAGAGGATTTTCAAGTTGAACCCATGCGGGGCATGAAGAAGCAACCTTTGACAGGTCGGACGATACTCGCTACCTCATGGAACGAATGTGGGTCTCATTATACGGCAACTGTAGGGAACTCGTGTTGTGCAAAGCACACCGACTTCGATATCCTAGTCGTCTGGATTTCGATGAGAGACGTTAGGATCTATAAATCTTGTACTTGTGATCGGGCATGAAGGCCCACCTAGCTAGGTATGTGAATGATGGTTGACTTGTGGGAAAGTCAATGTAAAGTATCAGCAACCAGCAATACCCACATGGAAATGAGAACAGACTGCTATGGATTTTGTAGCTAGTCTACTTACAACTCGAAACGGAAACAATAACACCTGGACGATCGTTGATTGTCTCACGTAACCAGCACACTTTCTGGCAATCAAGGAAACTGATGAGTTTTTACAGCTTATGAATATTCCTCTGAGAGAGGCGGTTTTGAGGCACGAGGTGTGCACTCCTATTATCTCTGGTTTTGATCTATACTCGATCCATATCAGGTAATACGCACCACCCTTGGCTCACGTCTAGACATGAGCATTACTTATCAATGTGGGACAACCAGACAGAGTAATGAACCATCCTAAAGCGTGAAGACGTGCTGTGAACATGTGCGTGATAGACTTTAGTAAAAATTTGGAAGGACACTTACCCTTGGTTGAGTTCTACTGCAACCGTTAACATTCTAGTATTCAGAAAACTCTGTTTGAGGCATTGCATGTACAGTAACGCTAATTTCCTTGTTGGATTAAGGTGGGTAACAACCTAACCACGGGTCTAGGACTTGTGCTCGAAACTCTTAGGAAGATAGCTTGGATCGGAAATCGTTTGGCGGCAACGAGTGACCGTTAGGACAGTTGAAAAGATTAGGAAACACTGGGAGTTCGTTATAGACGGTCGTATCACATTGAAAAGATCACCCTGGGAGGGTGTGGTACGCTTGGGAAGCGTGGCAAGCATAATTTACGTTGCGTTGAATTATTCAGAATTCTGGAAAGAATTGGTCACGCCGCCTAAAAACTTTAGTTACCCGACGAATTGGGTAATGAACAGGATGTCATTTATGTCTCGAATCTAAGGCAGTGTTTGCACGATGAAACGCTTGTGATACCCTTATTAGAGTTTGAGGTTAATGACAAGTTGCAGTTGTTGAGGAATTTACTGAAATCATGGACCAGGACGTCAAGATTCGTTAGCATAGTCGAATTCTAATCATGAGAGTTCGTTGGAACTCAAGACGTGGATCGGAATTCACGTGGGAACGCACTGATCGGAGTAAGCCCTAATATCCTCAGATGTTCAAACGGTTGTATCAACTTCTGTTATCATTGGCGAATTTCGGGACTAAATTCCCTTTCAAGTTGGGGATGATGTGGCACCTGGGGAAAACCCACAGTCATCCTGATTTAACACCGTGATATTTTGGATTACTTATCAAATTTCGGGACGAAATTTCTTTCAAGTTGGGGATGATGTGACAATCCAAACTTTCAAGGTTTGTGTCGTTTAACCCCGTAATCCTAACTTCTCATTATTCCTTTTCAATGTTCCTTGTTTAGATGAAATTTGTTTTATGTTTGTGCTATTATATCTTGTTAAACCTAAACGCACATTATAACCCCGTTAAACAGTACGCTGTATATCTGGGCCGCAAGTATGTTGGGCCACACCCCTCTTATGTTGATCCCAGCCCATGTATGTTAAGCCCAAACCGCCACCCTTGCCCAATTGTGATGGCAGCCTTGCCACCTTATATGGCAGCCCAATGTTGTGGGCTTAAGCCCAGTTCGGCCAAGAAACCAACCGCCCCAAACCTTTACCATATAGGGTACGTACTATCTTGTTTCATAACACAACTCAAAACAAAACCCTACCCTCCTCCATATTGTATGTGCGGCAGTAGAAGACCCCCACCCCCCCAGTCGTGATTACCATCTCTCGGTTAGTATTATCTCATGAGTGTTTAACCTTGTCGATTGTTTTGATTATATGTGAAATTGTATGAGGTTGTAATTAGAATCTTGTGAGTCTTGTTGGTTGTAGTAATAAAGAAGGTAATAGTCGATTAATAATGAATGTTTAAATAAAACAGGGACCTATTGCTTAATGAATGAATGTTTGATGTTGGAATCTGTTAACTATTGAATGAACGATGATACTCCTCGTTTAAACCTGTTCCCAGACTTGATCACTTAAAGACTGCCAAATGTTTGATTTCCGAGTTCGATAACGTAAGAAATTGTGATTCTTAGAATAATGAGGACCTCTAATTTACTGTTTCAAGTGATGAAGATTTTGATGTTCGAATTTGTTAATTATTAAGTGATAAAGATGATGATGATTTTCCTATTAGTTATTTTTAGTGACAAAAATGATGGGGAATTCTGCATACAAATGCTTGAATATGCATAACATATGACCTGGATATGTGTGTGTGTCATTCCAAATTGTTGATGATGGGTTTTCATGAAGGGTACAACTTACCTATGATTTGGAATGTGTATTATTTTATGATTTGAAATATGTCATACACTGAATGTTGTGTGGGGCCGCACAATAGTTGGATGGTGGGGGCCACTCACAAAATAACTAATACTAGAGAATTTGCTACACATGTACAACTGGTGGGGGATTGGTCATGATTTGGGCTAGAAATGAATTTGGACTCAACAGACCCTTGGGTCACCCCCTATTATCTTATTAATTATCCCTTAAACATTATTTAAGGGCAAATAAGGAGCATGAGGGTTTAAAAAGTATGATTTAATGTTTTACAGAAATTCTAATTGTTGTCAAATAATACTGTGCGGATAATTGTTCATGGTAAATGACTGTATGTGCGTTTTAAGGAGTATGGAAACTATGTGCTACCTGTATAATTGCATGAAGTACTTATATAACAATCTGACCAAACGTTGTAACTAAAAATAGGACGTGGTTGATCCAAATAACTAAAACAAGTAAAAATTAACTGTCGAGCAAACCAAGGTGAGTTCGTTTCTCTTGAGCATGCGTCTCGGTGGTTGGGACAGTCATTTGGGTATCCCTGAGAGGGATAGGTTTTTGGGTAAATCATGGGTATACCTGAGAGGAATATGTCTTGCGGGTAAAATCTGGAATGTTGGATAATATACTCGTCCTATCACCATTAAAGTCCCTCCTTGTTGTTTGTTGCCAAAGAGGTAACAGGGTATTAGTTGGTAGCACTACTTAGGTTTGGCACCCTCACCCCGTACCGGAGAGGACGGGTGTGAACTAATGTCCTAGTCATGACCAATGCTTTGATAGGAGCATTGGGGAAAGGGCAAAACAAATCAGGAGCCGTCTTGTATCCGAGGTATTATCAACATTGAAATCAATGAACTAAACTAAACACTTGGTAACCAACGTTTTCGTAAAACTATGAACTCACCAGCATTGTCTGATACACTTGTTGCATGCTCGCAGGTCGTTAGATGTTTTGAATGTGGAACTTGCTATCTGGATGGCTGGAGTGGTCATGGGTCGCAATGCTTGGATATGCATGTCTTGGCTATTGAATTCATATACATTGGGTTTTGGAAACATTTAAACAATGAATTACTATTTGCTTCCGCTGACATTATTTAACTTGGATTTTGTTTTGTGAATGCTTTACTTAATGAATGGGAATTTTGTTAAATGTCTTATGGTTAGTTCAATGTGATTGGTGGCTAGAGCCTGGTGCGTCACATGCCTAGCAGGGTTACCGCATATGGTATTTTGGGGGTGTGACAGTTGTGGTGCAGGTTGCACTTGAACCTGAGGTGCAGGGGCTTGAACATACTGAATCTGTGGAATAGTGGTTTGGGCATACTGCACAGGAACAGTGTTTACAGGATGTGCAAAATGGGCAGTGTTTTGCATATGAGGAGCAGGGGTATATTGGGAATAGTGTGTAGTGCTTTGAGCGTTTTAAGGTCTTGGACTAGGGTGAGTGATAATTGGTCCACTGTTTTGACTCCTACATTACCTAGCAAAATGACCAATCCTATTACACTTATAGCACTTGATTTTTGACTTATCCAACCCCACCTTCAAATTCCCATGCAATCCTAGAAACTTCCTACTAGTTCTTTTATAAAACTTGCTTGTTCTAACACTCAACAAAGCAAGCTGATGCAAAATGTCCATCTCTTCCAGATCTCAGGGATCAAAATGTTGAAGGTCATTCAGTTCAATGGATAGGTTATTAGAGATCTGGTTTTCCCCATTAGCTATGAAAGCATAATTGGGTGAGTAAGGCTTAGAGTTGAAGGCTCCTCTTGCAGTTATGTCAATATAGTGATCATAACTCTGGTACTTACTACCACCAGATAACTCTTCCTTACCCAAAAGTGTTATGTTACCAAAAGTGTAATCATCAGCCACTTTTCCAGATTCCTGCAACTTCTTTTTCTGGTTAAGCTCTCTTTCATATGTGAGAAGCCTACCATGAAGTTGGGTCAGACTTAAATCCTTGAGCCCCACAGAATTTCTGATCACAAAGGCTATAGTGTCCCACTTTTCTGGTAATGACCTAAGGAACCTACTGTTTAAGGTAGATTTAGCATATTCAACATTAACCAGTTTTAGCTCACTAATCAGACAACTAAACCTTTCAACCTACTGGGTCCATGACTCTCCCTTAACATGATAGAATGTTTCGTATTGTTGGTTTAAAACCTCTCTGTTGTTTTCAATAATCTCTTATATCCTACCAAATTGCTCTTTGAGCTCATCCCATAGCTCTTTAGCACTGTTACAATGTAATAGACCAGCATATATGTCATTGGGTAGTGTTGTGGCCACTATACTGAATGCCTTAGCATCTAGCTCAATCTTCTAAAGATCCTGCTCAGAGTAATTTTCAGGACTTTTAGGTACTTAGACCTTGGGATCTTCTGCACTTGGTACCATTGGAACATGAGGGCCAAAGATGACAGACTTCCAGCAACGGGTGTTTTGTTGTGCTAACACATGGCCCATCCTACGTTGCAAGATATTGTAATCAGATCTGACAAGCATAGGTGGCTTGTACAACGTGTCGGTGTTGTGAGGATCTTGTGATTGTGAAGACATTTTGGTTGTTTTACAAAGTTTTTGAATAATCAACTTTGAACGTGATTAAGCTTGTACTCTGTTTTTCAACAATTACGAACAACACAGTATCAATGAAATTGAGCTGATCTTTTAAATCAAATTGATTGTTAAATCGAATTTGACCGACCTATGCTCTGATATCAATTGTTAAGATCTGCGTTTGATTGTTTATGTTTGTTTTAAGAAATGAGAGATGAAAGAAGATAAACAGATGAATAATTTGTAGTGGAAATGAAGAAAACTTTATAACACAAACAATGGAAGAACAACTTTCATTATATATGCTTTTAATCAAAAGATTGTTTACACGATGATTCAACTATGCATGCATGAACTACTATCTCCCCCTCAGCCTGAGCTCACAAGTGCTAGTTCGTACAAAACGCAAGCGTGTGTAAAAATGAGCTAATAGAACAGTACATGGACTGTCTATTTATAGTACAATCCAAACCACTTTGGCATCTTGGCTGACGTCACTTAGACAGTGACAGCTAACAATCTTAACAAACTCTAAACACTGCTAATTACAAACACTGTTACAATAAACACTGATTAACAAACTGTCGTTGATGATATCAACGAATGGGCTCAACCACTTATGAAGCTTGAGCAGTGCTTTCCATAAAGGTTGATCAGGCCTTTGACTTCCAATAGTTCTTTGACTTCTTCAGACAATTGGACTTCAACAGACTTTATACTTCAGCAAAGCTTTGTACATAACATACTTTAGATATCATTAGACTTTAGAGATTAAGAGATGTTAGATGCTACTGCCATTGGAGGGAATAGAGTTCAACACACTGTTATTCAGGATCAGTTGTTGCATAGTAATTTGGCTTTGTATCATCTGTTCTTCATGAAGGATCACATGAGCCAACATACAGTGAGTGGTAGGAAACATGGCGTTTGTTTTTTGGTGTGATCAATGGAAAGTGCTGAGACGTTTCTCTTTATAGGATGTTTTTTGCGCGTAGTTTAGGCGATATATTATTATAATAAATACTATTAATAAAGTATCCGTCGTTTCAGATACTGTTTGTATTTACTGCTTTGTTCTGCTTTATCTGTTAAGTCTGTAACATGTCCCATCTTTCAAGTTTGGCGTTCTATATTAAATGGTGTTTTTGTAGGCCAAGATGATAAAATACATCAACTAAAACACAGAAAAAATTACGCAGGAAAAATATTTTTTTTATTATTTGGCGTTTTATATTTAGTTGGCGTTTTATATTTAATGGCGTTTATGTAAGAAACTATGTTTACCCTTTTACCCTTAATGAAGCACGTTCCAAGTAATTAAATTGATGTAATTTACGAAAACGCCACCACGCCAATCTAGTCCATAGATTGTTTTGATCTGACGATCCATAAACGTTCTCATACCTTTCACCGTTTTCCCTAAATCCTAACCCTATATATATATATATATATATATATATATATATATATATATATATATATATATATATGGAGGTTCATTTGAGAAGAAAATTAAATTGAGAAGAAAAAGAACAAAGGGTACAATTGTAAAACATTAAATAGTTTTTCTCTCATCTCATTTATTATTATTTTTGACTAATTAATTAGTCATAAAGACTATCATCCTACACACTAAAATTTTTGCCTAGACACATCAAAATTTATCCTACACATACTGAAATTTATCCTATACAACTCGTAATTCATCCTACACATCTCATACTTTATCCTACACTTTAAAATAATTTTTTTCTTCTTTGAAAAAATATATTTTTTTGAAAATAAGTTACAATTTTAATTTAGTTAGCTATTAAAAAGGAAGACTAACAATTAATGATCTATCTAATTTTACCAATATACCCTTACACATATATTAAAGACAAAAATTAAATGAAGTAAGAAGAATCATTCTTATTGGTTGAAGATTGTTCTTTTTTATTCTTACAAAAAAAAAATTCTCATTTGAACCCTCCACTGTATATATATATATAGAGAGAGAGAGAGAGAAACGTGTGTTTTGATTAGAATGGGTGATAATTGGTAGTGTTTGATTTAGAGGATTTGTTTGCGGGTTGTAAAAACTGTGTTGATGGGTTCGGATCCTACCCGGGTGGATTTGAATGACATTAATTATTTCCTTAATCTATTGAATGCATTATGGAGAAATTAGTGTGAATTTTAAAATTCAAAATTTGAAAATAGTTTAATTATGGTTGTGAAAGATTTCATTTTAACATGGTGAATTGACTTGAGAGATACAATGAATCTGGACAAAAATAAAATAGGGTGTGCCATACCAGATACTATTATATGTTTACTGTGGATCTCTTTTAACATGTGCTTACGCCATAAACAAATTGTTGCGCTTTTTTATTTTTAGATTTTAACTTTGATTTTTTTTGTAAGAAAATTAAATTAGTGGAAATTTTAAAATTCGAAATTTGAAACAGTTTAATTATGGTAGTCAAAGATTGCATTTTAATGATGTGGATTAGTTTGTTTTTAAAGAGTAAATTGCTATTTTGGTCCCTGTGGTTTGTTCACTTTTGCCATTTTAGTCCATATCTCAAACTTTTTTAATCTGTGTCCTTGTGGTTTCACTTTTATTGCCATTTTGGTCCAAATCTAAAATCAGATCAGATTTCTAAAAAAAAACCAGGTTTTTGTCCTTTTCCTCAGGGGTAATTTGGTCATTTCTTTTATTATTTTAATATATATAAATAAAACCCCTCCTGCTCTCTCTCTCTCTCTCTCTAAACACCTTGTCTCTCTCTATCTCTCTTCTCTCTCTCTAACACCACCACCACCATGAACTCCACCTCCACCACTGCCACCTCCTCCCCCCTTCTCACCACCGCCACCACTACCTTCTCACCACAGCTGCCACCACCACCTCATCTTCTTCCCTTCGCTCTGTTTCTCAAATCCAACTATCTCTGTTTCTCAAATTCAAGCCAGATGCTGTAATAATTCACAGGTGTAAGATATCTCAGTTTAAACTTTCAATTATTCTACAAAACAAATAAACTCAAATCATTGTGCTATACAATTTCAAATTTGAAATTACCCTGTGAAACAACAATAAGTCACGATCACCAATAAATCTTATCAAGAACACATCTTCTAGAGCTCAATAACCCCAATTATTACAAAGCATGAAATTAAATCAAAAACCCACAGAAATTTCAAATGATTTTACAATATCCCTAGAAACCTCATAAAAACTAAACAAAATAAAAAAAAACAATAAATTTTTAATCCACTCTGCAAAACCCAAATGACCACAAACAATATAAAATCCCAAAATTATTGTGCTTCCACAGATTAAAAAAAATCAAAGAACACCGATAAACCTAATAAGGAACCCATCTTCTAAAGCTCAAGAACCCTAACTAAAGATTCAAACCCACTCAACAAAACTCCTAACTTCAACATCAAAACAGAATCAAATCAGAGTTTGAATCTTTCTCACCTTGAATACCCGAATGAAAGATACCAAACCCAAACCAGATGCTGTAACTAAATAGAAATCAGAGAAGAGAGAGAGAGAAGGGAAGAAGATGAGGTGGTGGCGGCAGCTGTGGTGAGGAGGTAGTGGTGGCGGCAGCTGTAACATCTTCTCCAAAACCCCATCTCCTTGGGCTAAACCAGTGGTTATGGAAATGCGATGGTGTTCGGTGGTTAGAGAGAGAAAGAGAGGGTAAAAGCTAGGGTTTTAGAGAGAGATGAGGAAAGAACGGGGGTGGTTGTGCACTAAAGAGGTGGTGCTTGTGGGGTGGGTGTTGATGGTGGCGGTGGTGAGAAGGGGGAGGAGGTGGTGGTGGTGCTATAGAGAGAGAGAAGAGAGAGAGAGAGAGAGTCAGGTGTGTTTAGAGAGAGAGAGAGGGGGGGAGGAGGTGCAGAGGTTCTTTTTGAATTCTGGACTATTTATTTTAAAATCAAAATTAAAATGACCAGATGTTATAAATAAAATTAAAATGACCAAAATGCCCCTGAACAAAAAGACAAAATAGGCAGGTTGTAACAGTCAAAAAAGGGGTTTTTGAATTTTGGACTAAAATGACAATAAAAGTGAAACCACAGGGACCCAGATTTAAAAAGTTTGAGATTTGAACTAAAATGGCAAAAGTGCCTAAACTACAGGGACCAAAATGGCAGTTTACTCGTTTTTAAAAGATAGCATGAATTTAAACGAAAATGAAATATGGTGTGTCATACTAGAGGCTATTATATGTTTATTGTGAATTTCTTTTAATAATTTCTTAAGAAATAAAAAAATGTTGTGTTTTTTAATCTATAGATTTTGATAAAAACTAAAGAGAAATAGAGATAAACTTCATTCAAATCACTTCACAATATTCAACATTACAATATATAGAGATAAACATAACCATAAACCCTAAAGCCCATAAGTAATGGGTTGGGCCTAAAATGTCTGGTTTATAACACTCCCCCTCAGACATTTAGAATTATACACAGTTTAACAACATACTTCAGGATGATGTTAAATAGGTACTACAGGACCTGAATAAAAAAACTGATACTACTGGATCAGCTATGCTGCCTCATTAAAAACCTTACTAAGAAAATCCAGTGGGACAAAACTTAGTTAAGGGAAAAAGAGTACAGCGTGTATAATACTCCCCCTGAATTCAACAAACATCTTTCAATCTACGAATACCGATCTTGTGTGATAGCTGCTCGAAACTGCTTCTAGGTAAAGATTTCGTGAACAGGTCAGCTAGATTTTCAATTGACTTAATCTGGCGAACATCAATTTCCCCTTCCTTTTGCAAGTCATATGTTGAGAAAAATTTTGGTGAGATGTGCTTTGTTCGATCACCCTTGATATAACCTTATCTGATCTGAGCTATGCAAACAGCGTTGTCTTCATAAATAATTGTCGGCTCCTTCTTGATCTGTTCTAATCCGCATGCTTCTTGTATGTGATTAATCATTGATCTCAACCACACGCATTCTCGACCAGCATCATATAGTGCTATCAATTCGGCATGATTTGATGATGTTGTTGTAAGTGTTTGCTTAGTTGACTTCCGAGAAATTGCTGTGCCGCCGTATGTGAATACATAACCTGTCTGAGATTTTGCTTTGTGAGGATCTGATAGATATCCGGCATCCACATACCCAACAAGCTGGGACTTTTGATCTTTCTGGTAGAAAAGACCTAAATCTTGTGTCCCGCAAATATATCGGAATATATGTTTTACGCCATTCCAGTGTCTACGTGTTGGATTCGAACTGTATCTCGCTAGTACATGTACTGCAAATGCAATGTCAGGTCTTGTGTTATTTGCGAGATACATAAGGGCACCGATCCCGCTTAAGTACGGTACTTCTGGACCAAGTATTTCTTCGCCTTCTTCTTGAGGGCGATAAGGATCCTTGTGTGGATCTAGCGGTCGGACAACCATAGGTACGCTAAACGGATATGCTTTATCCATATTGAAACGTACTAGCATCTTCTGGATGTAGTTTGATTGATGGACAAATGTGCCATTGCACAAATACTCAAATTGTAGTCCGATGCATAATTTCGTCATACCAAGATCTTTCATTTCAAATTCCTTCTTTAACAACTGAGCAGCTTTCTCTATCTCTTCAGGAGATCCGATGATGTTGATATCATCAACATAGACTACTATTATAGTGAAATTTGAGAGTGGTCGTTTTATAAAGACACATGGACTGATTACATCAGACTTGTATCCTTCCTTTTCGAGATATTCACTAAGTCGATTGTTCCACATACGACCAGATTGTTTGAGACCATATAAAGATCTCTGGAGCTTTATAGAACACATTTCTCGAGGTGTTGATTTTAATGCTTCAGGCAATTTTAATCCTTTAGGGATTTTCATGTAGATGTCATTTTCAAGTGTCCCGTATAAGTATGCGGTGACGACATCCATTAGTCTCATATGAAGTCCTTCAGAGATTATGAGGCCGATTAGGAACCTAAGGGTTATCGCATCCACTACAGGGGAATACATTTCCTCATAATCAACTCCTGGGATTTGGGAAAACCCTTGTGCTACAAGTCGAGCCTCATATCGTACAATCTCATTCTTTTCATTTCTCTTTATTGCAAACACCCATTTATAACCTACTGGTTTGACGTCTATGGCCGTTCGGACTACAGGTCCAAAAACATGTCGCTTTTCGAGCGAATTTAGTTCGGCATTTATGGCTTCTTGCCATCTTGGCCAATTATTTCTGTGCATGCACTCTTCTAAAGTTTTAGGTACGTAATCATTTTCATTGATTACATCCGTTGCTATAGCATATGCGAATATAACATCAACACGTGTTTTATTCCGGTTCCACATTGTACTATCTTGTACATAATTAATAGAGATCTCATTTTCGTTCGGTACCGGAGTTTCTTCTGAAACTTCATTTTCCTCTGGATTCATAGTTGTCTCTTCTGGGACATTTACCTCTACCGGGGTTTCATTTATAATCTTTGTGAGTTTTCACCAACTGCGTTACTTTGCTCTTTTCGTTTCCGTGGTTTTTTGTCTTTGGAACCGATTGGTCTCCCACGCTTTCGTTGTATCGTAATCGCTTCTGGGATTACTTCAATTCGAGCAGGTGCATTTGATGCTGGTACATGTGACTTTGTCACTCTATTCATGTCTGTGAATGCATCTGGTAATTCATTCGCTATTCTTTACAAATGTATAATCTTTTGGACTTCATATTCACATTGACCACTTCGGGGGTCGAGATTTGATAGCGATGATGCATTCCACGTTATTTCTTGTGTTACCAGTCTTTCTTTGTCCTTGTCTCCCCCTAAGACTGGGAACATTGTTTCATCAAAATGACAGTCAGCATACCGTGCTGTAAACATGTCTCCCGTCATTGGTTCTAAATATTTAATTATGGACGGGGAGTTAAAACCAATATAGATACTCAGTCTTCTTTGGGGTCCCATTGTAGTACGTTGTGGTGGCGGTATTGGTACGTATACCGCACAACCAAAAATTCTAAGGTGGGACAAACATGGTTCTCGTCCGGAGACCAGTTGCAATAGGGAGTATTCATGATCAACAGTTGGCCTCAATCTAATCAGTGCAGCGGCATGCAAAATAGCATGACCCCATGCAGAAGATGGTAATTTACATCTCGTTAAGAGTGGTCTAGCGATTATTTGTAATTGTTTAATCAGAGATTCAGCTAAACCATTTTGTGTGTGAACATGAGGTACTGAATGTTCAACATTGATCCTAATTGACGTACAATATTCATTAAAAGCTTGAGATGTGAACTCTCCCGCATTATCCATCCGGATGTTTTTAATTTGATTATCCGGGAAATTTGCTCTCAATTGTATGATTTGAGCTAAAAGTCGGGCAAATGCTACATTTCGAGTAGCTAAAAGGCTCACGTGTGACCACCTTGAGGATGCGTCAATTAAGACCAAGAAATAGCGGAATGGTCCACACGGAGGATGAATGGGCCCACAAATATCCCATTGGATTCTTTCTAAAAATGATGGGGTTTCATGTATTAATTTAGTTTGTGAGGGCCGAGTTATAAGTTTGCCCAGAGAGCATGCTGCACATGATAAGTCTTGTGGTAGCAAAACTTTTAAGTTTTTGAGAGGGTGCCCGGTTGCACTTTTGATTATTCGTCTCATCATTATGCTACCAGGGTGACCTAGACGGTCATGCCATATATTGAATGTGTCTTTATCTAACAACTTCTGGTTACTCACCATGTATGATTCGATAGGATTGATATTAGTACAATATAATCCAGAGGATAAGGCTTCTAATTGTTCAACAATTGTTTCTTTGCCATTTTTATTTGAAGTAATTTGAAGATATTCAATATTATTTTCAGATATTGTTTTTAGGTGGTAACCGTTTTTTCGAATATCTTTAAAGCTGAGTAAATTTCTTCTGGATTTACTAGAATATAATGCATTATCAATAGTTAATTGGGTACCCGAAGATAATGTTATCTGTGCTCTGCCGGAGCCTTCTATAAGGTTACTGACACAAGATATAGTACTAATCGATGTCTCTGCCGGAGACAACTCAGAGAAAAATTTCATATCTTTGAGAATAGTGTTAGTACTACCGCTATCTACCAGATATTCATCACCAATAATGGCTCTACTGGAGCTAGTATACATATTTCTTCTGGAAATAAAAATAAATAAAAGTTAATTCAAAGAAGTAAAATGAAACATTGCAAGAGTTTATAACAAATGCATTGATATGCCTCAATGAGGTGTTTAGGGGTGTGACATGTGCGGGACCAATGATTTGACATCCCACATTTATAACAAATGTTGCTTTGGTTCCCGCTACTTTTCCCTTTTGAAGGTCGCCCCGTATTATGTCGACTCGATTCACCACAGCTATTTTTTAGTATTCTGGGACTCTCGATGCCATATAAATCCCCGTCCTCGACCACGACCACGACCTCTGCTGGGGCCGCGGCCTCTACCTCGTCCGGTTTGATAATTGGCCACATTCGCTTCAGGGAATGGGCTTGCACCGGCGGGTCGCGATTGATGGTTTTGTAGTAGGAGCTTGTTGTTTTGCTCCGCGGGCAGAAGACATGATATCAATTCAGAATATTTAGTAAATTTACGTTCCCGGTATTGCTGCGACAGGAGCATGTTTGAGGCATGGAACGTTCAGAAAGTTTTTTTTTTCAAGCATGTCTTCATCGGTTATTTTTCACCACATAATTTTAACTCAGATGTAATGCGGAACAAGGCAGAATTATATTCACTGACAGTCTTAAAATACTGTAGTCATAAATGAAGTCATTCATTGCGGGCTTTGGGGAGTAAGACCAACTTCTGGTGGTCAAAACGTTCTTTGATGTTTGTCCATAATTCAAGAGGGTCCTCAACAGTTAAATATTCCCGCTTTAGATCTTCGTGAAGATGATGGCGGAAAAATATCATAACTTTCGCTTTATCTTGAGGTGAAGTTTGATTATCATCAATAATTGTCTCCCCCAAATTATTTGTTGTCAAATGAATTTTAGAATCAAGAGTCTATGGGAGGTGGTTGTTACCCGAGATGTCAAGTGCGGTGAATTCAAGTTTTGATAAATTTGACGTTTTATGAAAAAATCAAGGATTTAAAATTGAGCCGCAATATAAAATATATTCATTGTAGGAGAACTTCAGATTCTTTATAATTAGAACTTCGGGTTTTATACAAGTAGACAGTTTTCATATGTAGTGATGAATTTGTATTTTTTTTATATAATATTATTAATATAAGTGCGGTAAATTCAAGTTTTGATAAGTTCGTCATACTATCTACAAAGCCATTTTAAAAACAAGCCTTCCAAGAAATGTATATTGTATGAGAACTTCGGGTTCTCTTTTGCTAGAACTGCAGGTTCTAAACTTTAATTTATGAATTTTGTATCCTATAATGTGGTTGTCTGGTAACATTATATTAGGTTAAATTTGGAATTCAAATAGTATCCCACTATATATTCGTACTAAAAAGTGACATTCTAATTTAAAAAAAAAATTCGATCAAAACTAATATTAAATAATTATTATTGATATGTAATAGAGGACAGTTGGATAATAATTATTATCGATCAAAATATCTTTTAACACATATATTTTAAAACCACTATGTTTCTACCCACAGAATCACTATTTTTGTAAAAGACATGATATTGGGTTTCTTTTGACTATTATTTATAAATTTATAAATGTCATGATGATATTAAAAGTGGGCTGCTACATACAGAAGGCACAAAGGCCAGCCCATTACATTGAGGGCAAAAATATATTGGACAACAACAAAAAATGGATCCTTATTAATTGCCGTCAACATCAGGGAGAAATCAAAATATTATTTTCGATAACCTAGGAGTTTGAGGGCAGAATAGGGGGACGAATTTTAAAGGATAGTTGGCAAGGGTTAGAGCTTATGAATCACATTCGTATTTGGTTGAAGGCAATCGCTGGAGAAAGATTTCAGTAAGTTTTTCTTTTTTTTTTCTTTTGTGTGCGGCGGCAGTGACCGCTTTTGAGTTTGGAAAAAAAAATCCGTTGGAGTTATATATAAATTGATATATCTACTATTTGAGATGCAGATGTATACATGGTAATATATAATCAACATATATGAGAGATTGTGATGATGCGTACCAGGATTATGAAGGACTGAAGATTTATTCAAGATGTGTTATGGTCTGCGGATTGTGGCACTGCTACCCGTTGCAAGTTACAGCAACGATTTGATATGATGGCCGGTAAATCTCAGCGGAGAGTCTCGTGCTGATAACGTGATAAAAACTAAAGAGAAATAGAGATAAACTTCATTCAAATCACTTCACAATATTCAACATCACAATATATAGAGATAAACATAACCATAAACCCTAAAGCCCATAAGTAATAGGTTGGGCCTAAAATGTCTGGTTTATAACAGATTTAAATTATTTTCTAAAACATTAAAACTGCTCGGTCAACTTTATTAATTTTATATTTAAATTCAAATTTTGTATGTAATAATAGTAAATTTTTATTTTTAGTATTTTTTTTAGAAAATATAAAATAATCCAAACATTAAGATGCTCAAAGAAATTAAACGCATTAATTTTGTTTTGACGTTCCTAACCTATAGTCTTAATAGATGAGGAGCTACTTAAATTACATTTCTTTAATATTTCTTTCGTTTTTATGTTTATATTTATATTATTTTTATTATTATATTTGCATATTACATGCAGTGTTCAAAAATACAAGTTAATGTGTTGAAAAAGTATCTTAGAAAGTTTCAGAATGTATCTTATATGATTATGTCCGATGCTAGCATTGCTATGTTTTCTAATATCATTTTAATTATTAGAATTCCATTTTATGTTAAAATGTTCACATACTAACAGCTATTTTTTTTATAAGACATTATTGGTCACGTTGTTCAATGATACTACAGAGCACACCAAAACCAAATTCGGAAAGCTTGCAAAGAAGATCACACTTAAACTAGAGGATTTGGAGTTAAAATTTCATACATTATTTTCTTTTTTATATTGAATTATTTTATAAAATATTAGATCATTTAAATGCTTGTATTTTTTGACAAGAAATTGAATGTTTAGTTAACATCGTCGGAAGGATACGCTGAATCCAATCAAGAAAATCATGTTGTTTATCCAATCAAGAAAATCATGTTGTTATCCTTTAGTTCGGGACTTCAAACACTTTCAAGTGTTAGTAATTATTATTCAACTAGTGTTAAGACCCGCCCGCGTTGCGGCGCGGGTACATCGTAAATACTGAATGGATTAGTCCAAACGTTATATGATGCATTAACCATATGAAAACACATATTTCAACGTATCCACTTGAACTCGGTGTAACCTGTATAAGCATTGTGATTGGATCAAACGTAAAGTAAATGGAATTCATATCGAACAATCATAACGTATTATATGTGACCCAACTCATACACAGAAAACGTAACAGGTATGAAGGAAAATATGCACATGTAATCGAAAGAGATTAAATAGAGCTTTCGAAAAAAAGGGAGAAAAAAAAACCATAATTTGACTCCACTCGGTTCGAAACAAACTTTACGAAACATACATAAAATAAACACGAAAACATATTATATTTGACCTAAATCATTTCCCAAAAAAGTTTACCTCAAAACGTAGAACAACTTGAATTTATACCAAAACGTACGTAAAAATATGCACATAAAAATGGTTTCTTTAAACGAAAACGTATTATATTTGATCTGACTCGTCTATAAAAAAGTTTACGTTGGAATATAGAACAAATCATATTTATACATACCGGTACATAAAATATGCACACAAAAATTAGTTTTTAAGTAAAGGAAGAATAGGGGTAAACGGAAAGAAAATATTAGTAAAAAAATTAATAGGTTAAAAACGTTCGTAAAACCGTGCCAAGTAGTACCAATGCCACAACGACATCGACTCTCAACATCGTAAAAATAAAGTAGATAAAATGGTAAAAATTACACAGAACGAAAAGTAGACTAAAATCGTTGAACCATTCACACCCGTTACATTGTCTTAATGGGAAGAAATTAAGCAGAAACGTAAAATGTAGAAAATAATAACTTAGTTTATCTACGACCCGCCCGTTGCGACGAACTTTACAAAAGAGGAAAAATGGACGCGTTGCGACGGGTCTGTCAAATGTGAAAAAATAGAGCAAAAACCTTGAACCTCACATGCACGCTACGACATGTTAACTCGCAAAATTTAGAACGAAACGTAAAAAGCAAAACTTGCAAAAGATAAAAAGTATGGGGGACCAAAGTTGTAAATAACAAAGTGTTGTGTCAAATTATAAAAGATGGAAAACTTAGAGTTAAAAGTAAAAAAAAATGTTAAAATGTAAAAGATAAAACTTTTATGTTGAAAGTGTAAAATTTAGTTTTTTTTTTTTTTTGAGTAAATTACAAAATTCGTCCTTTATGTATGTCATATATTACAAAGTATGTCCTTTATCTTTAATAAGCTCAGAAAACATACTCAATGTTTGCAAATCTCTTCACGTTATGTCCTTTATGCCTAACTTAGTTATTTTTCTGTGTTAAATATGGCCAAATGAACCCAATGCTTGTGAAATTACTAAAGTACCCTTTAATATTATAAACTTAAAATACAAAACTATATTATTATACAATTAAACAAACAGAATTATTATTCTCGCCCCCCCCTCCCCCTCTCTCTTCTGCAATTTCATTTACCACCCATGATCTTCCTCACCACTCCGGCTGCTACCACCACGAGCACCACCAGCCGGTGCAACAACCACCGTCTTCACAACCGTCGAAACCTTTTTCTTCTTCCTAGGGTTCCGAACACTAGCAACCGGAAAACAAGTGCTGTAGATTGAAGACACACCAACAGGCAACAATCGAGTAACAACAACTGGAATTTATGAACGGTGTATGTAGATGATAACTTGATGTGGTCATTGTTATGAATTGTGATCTGGTGAATCGAATTGATGAACAGGAACCCTAGAAGTAGTAAATTGGAAATTTGATTGGAAATTGTGTGGGAATATGATGATCGTTTGGGGGTTAAACAACATGTGGTTGGAGTTATAATGATAACAAAGTCTAGTAGGTAGTTAAACAACATATGGTTGAAGTTAGAACGCTAATCGATGACGTATGCTTGTAATCGGTAGATTTGTTTAAGATCTTTGTTTGTTTGTTGATGAAAGTTCAATCGATGTATTTCGTTTCGATTATGATTTGTTTTGTTTTGATGATGTTGTACTGTGATTTTTATGCTAATCGATGTTGTTTGATTGTAGTCGGTGTATTTGTTTAAGATCTGTGTTTGTTTGTTGATGAATTCATAGTATAATTGATTTATTTGGAGATTAACTGATTAAGATTTAAGAACATGATGTTTTTATTTGAATCTGAAATCTGATAAAGCTTTACTGTGTTTTGTTTATTGAAGTTTTGAATTTAGATTGGGCACATATTCAGATCTGATAGTTATTGTTTTTGTTGAATTAAGATTGCTTGATGATAAACGGTGGTGGATGAGATGAGTGACTTATCTGAAAGTATGGTGGAGGTTGATGGCAGATGAGGGCGGTGGTGGAAGGTGGTGGCAGATGAGGGCGGTGGTGGAAGGTGGATAGGAGAAAGGGTAGGGACAAAGTTCGTATATAATTCCAAAATTGTTTTATTTATTGGTTTTATAATTATTTATTATAATATTAGGATAAAATGACTAAAATACCCTTATGTGGGGTTGACTTAGTCAACTTTAACCATGAAAACTAATTGTGTTATGACTAAAGGACATAACTTGTAAGGGTTTACAAACATTGAGTATGTTTTCTGAGCTTATTAAAGATAAAGGACATACTTTGTAATATATGACATACATAAAGGACGAACTTTGTAATTTACTCTTTTTTTTTTTTGAAAAACTCTCCAAGCACAAGTTACAAGTGCTAATGCATCAAAAACTTACTAATTTATATATGAGTTAAATGCTTGGTTGGTCCCTGTGGTTTGCGAAAATTGCAGACTTGGTCCCAGTGGTTCACTAATTACACGCGTGGTCCTAGTAGTTGTAAAAAATGCACTCGGGTGGTCCTTGACACTAACCTAAGTTAAATATCTCAGTTAAGTGTGTGTGAAATATCTGTTTTACCCCTAAGATTAAAAAAAATAGAAATAAGGCACCCTTCTTCTTCCCCACTCTACCTTTTAAAACCACCCACCACCACCAACTCCCCAAACCACCATTACCCGGTCAGTCACACGCACACACCCTCCCTAGCCCATCACACACACACCGATCACCCCACTCTCTCGGTTCCCTTTCTCTCTCGTGTTCACAGCAAGAAGCACGGCCGGTCACCGGTGAAACACCGGCGACGGCTTCCGGCGACGGGTCCGCTTACAGGCGACACACAAACACCCCTAGCCCTTCCTTCTCCGACAAACACCCGTATCACCTTTCTCTTCATCTGCATCTTCTCGATTTACAACTGTTTGTTCTTCCTGTGCATCTGAATCAACGATCTGTTCAACAGATCGTCACAGATTTCATACTTTACTCAAAAAGGTTGAATCGAATCATGTTGTTTTAGTATGTGATTGCAGACGACCTGTGTTCGGACTCGTGGATCTTGTTTTCTTTCTCAGTCATGAAGATGTGGTTTACCGGAAACATCTTCGAAATCCGGTTGAATTCGGAATACACATCGGTTTCGTTAATGTGTTCGTTTGATGCATCTGGTTGCGTGTTGAGAGTGAAATTCAGGTTAGGATTTGTGTAATTTAGGTTAGAGTTTGTGTGAAACAAGGGGGGATGGCAGGTGGTTGTTGGGGGTTTGTCGGAGGTGGGTGTGGTGCTACCGGAGAACGGAGATGTCGGAAAACCGGCCGATCACCGGTGTGAGATCGAGAGAGAGCAGAGGGAAATGGGTATGATGATGATGAAGATGATGCAGAGGGTAATATAGTTTTAGGTTTTTAATTATTCAAGGGTAAAACAGACATTCACACATAGTTAACTCAGAAATTTAACTGAAGTTAGGGCTGAGGACCACCCGAGTGCATTTTTTACTACTAGGACCACGCGTGTAATTAGTGAACCACTGGGACCAAGTCTGCAATTTTCGCAAACCACAGGGACCAACCAAGCATTTAACTCTTTATATATGGAATAATTTCTTTATCTTATATTGTTATGTATGAACTTATTAGGCTAGTGGGTATGGTGATGGACCATCCTTGGAGGATGATCCGCCACGTAGGCGCCACGTCATAGTCCTCCCAAGGATGGTCCATCCTCCAAAACTAGAGGGCATGGGAGGATGGTCCTAGTCATCATCCTCCACCACTTTTATGTTTTTTTATTTTTTTTAATCTTCAACTTTTTTTTAACATTTAACAAATAAAGTAACAAAATATTTTCATTAATATTAAAAAACATTACATAAACTTAAAAAAAAATTAAACTTAAAAAAATAAATTTAAAAAAACATAAACTTAAAAAAAATAAACTTAAAAATATCCTAATATATTAAAATAAGCTACTAGTCTTCGTTAACCGGTGTATGACTTTTTAAATTGTATCAAATATCATTAACTAAGTTCATATCTTACAGGGAAAGCCACTACTTCTAACTCATATGATGTGAGCAAGTTGTTTATCAATAAAGAGATAGATGAAATTCTTAAGTATAGAAAAGGGTAAATCACTTTTCATTTTTTATACATTAATGTGTCTATAAATTAAACTTTCTTACTTTAGATTATTTTAAAATAAAATTTCATATATAACGGTTTCTTGAAAGTGCATGTGATGAAAAATCTTTCACTCATCAATCTTTAACTTCTTCTATGGTGACTTTTGTTGAAGAAATTTTTTTGAACAAAACTCAATTCACCTACATGGCTGCAATCAATGAGACACAGAAGGTATATTAGCTTATTCTTAATTCTTAATTATTACTATTAGATAATATTAATTTACATTATGTTATATATGATTATTAGACTAAATTTTAATATCGTATTATATATTATATCTTACAATATTTCCATATTTACGCCACTTATATTATTAACAGAGATTCATTTTATAGAAGCAACCAATTGTCATTGTTGGCAAAATAAAGGCTATAACTAATGACAACAAATAATATTATGATGGTTGCGATGATTGTAACCAGAAAATGTTACAAGAGTTGATCACCAAAGAGAATGAGATGGATCTTATGATGATGATCTCATTCAAGTTTTTGTATGTAGTTGTTTAAAATGCAAAAATTAAGTTCAATCTCCAATCCAAGGTAATTTAAAAATTGGTCAAAAACTTTTCTCAATGCTCTCATTATATTAATAAATGTTATTACTAACCAATTCAAAGTTCATGCAACTTAACTTTTATTTTATTTCATTAAGTATTTTGTACATATAGATGTGGTTTGATTATCCAATATGGTACTAAGGTTGTATCACTTACTATGTTTGATAGGGAAACAGTCAAACTATTAGGAATATTGGCTCAATAAATAGTTAAAAGGCATGCTAAGGTATATTTAGTTTTTATTTTATATTTACTACAATTAAAATTAGCATCAACTTTAGATGCTTTAAATTACATCTCCAAACCAGTCATGTGTTTTTATGTTTATTGTCTTAGAGTCATTTTAATCTTTGGTGTCTTTTGAAGAATTTATGGTTGTGGTTTGTTTTAAACTGTTTATTATGATTAGTTTATGAGTTTATCAACTTTCAAGACCTTATAATCTTTGTTTATTTCTTATGAATTTATAATTATAATTTATGGTTTTGTGACATTATATTGTTTGGTTTATTAACTTTCAAGATATTATATGAAATTCGCATACAAAGTTTTCAAATTAAACCATACGTCACCATTTGATTATTCATTAAACAAGCAGAGAATGTTATTGAATGAAAATAACATCCAATACTTAGTTAGGAGATAAGGATGACAATGTTGCCAATAAAACGTCTAATGTATAAACAAATTTTTAGAGATCTATAAATCACTCATGTATTATGTTAGATTCTCAATTTACTTTGTATTAAAATTTAAAATTTTAAAATTATTTCGTATGTTTCTTATTTATTAATCATTCACGACATGTTCCCTTCCTAAGCTCGTGTATCACATGGGTGCTTAACCTAGTATCTAATAAAACATTTCAAAGAATGTCATGTGTCAATATCTCATCCACTCTTAATAATAAATATAAATATTAAATGATGATTGGATTTAATATATATTTTAAAATAATCTTATATTCATGATTGTATCTTTTCGATATTATTAATAATTAATATTAGTTGTCTACTTACCTATACTTTAATAAAATATCTCTGGTTTAATAAATAAAAACAAACTTATCAAAAAAGGATGAAATAACCAAAAATTTATACATCCATCACTATTTGACTTAACCAAAAATTTATAAACTCATCACTATTTGACGTAACCAAAAATTTAAGACCTCATCATGTTTATAATTTATTATTATTGTTTTCACAAATTGTAAACAATATATATGTTTAAAATATATATGCTCTTAGATCGTGAACTAATTCCATTCAATCTCCTACTTTGATAACACTTTTTAAAATAAGAAAATATTTATTTGAAATAAAATATACTAATTCTTTTGTATTCAAAAACCAAATTCTTTCTTCGTAAGCGCATCATTTAAAATGAATAATGTTATATTTTCTTTAATTTTGTATGTGTAGTTCATATTAGGGTTATATGTATTAATATCAAAATTTATATTTATTATCTGTGATGCCAGAAATAATATGAAATATAAAAAATTATTCAAAATTTATAATCATTTTGCGCTTCAAACACAATCAATCTCAAAAATAACATATTTGTTTTAAAAAAATCATTCAAGTTTATATAGATGGAAATCACATTTTTTTCTAAAGAACCCAATCAACTACATGATTATCTAAAGGCTTTTCATTTTTTATCCTCAAACCTATGTTAAAGAACCCAATCAACTCCATGATTATCTAAAGGCTTTTCATTTTTTATCCTCAAACCCATGTAATACATGGGTCTATAACCTTGTTAAAATATACATGTTCAAGGAATCAAACTCTATATACATGGAAAAAAAAAACATACACGAAAGCTTTTTATGTTATACTAGTGGGGTGCCCGCGCATTGCGGCGGGAACCACAAAACTTTTGGTGATTTCAAGGGCGTGCACAAGTTGTTGTTCGATTCAATTCGAATGTGGTTGATGTGAAGATACAGTATATCAAATTTCAGCTTATTACTCATTTCGAAAGGAGAGATGTTGGGGATAAAAGTATTGTCAAAGGGACGCATATTCTCTTCTTAGTATATCAAAATTAACAGAAAACAATGGTTACAAGATGGACATGATAACACAATCGAATTATCTTATTATGGGATTTTTACATATTTCCCCCTCCTAAGTCTCCTTATTACATATTTCCCCAAATCATAAACTCAATTACATATTTCCCCTTCCTAACTCATATATATTACATATTTCCCCTTTTCATTTAAATGACCCTTATTTATGACTATTTTACCCTTAATGAAATATTTAATGAATATTTACATATTTCCCCATTCTAATATGTAAAATCAATTACATATTTACCCAGATTATGTAGTATCACCCTGATTCTTCTACCTCTTACTCTTGTCAAACAATACACACAAAACCATAATACTCGTAATAAAATCATAAATTCCGTTCATAATAGATTCCATTCAAAAAACATAAATTCCGTTCATAATAAAAACATAAATTCCGTTCAAACCCCAATTCTTCTACTTTCACATATTTTTTGTACTCTTTCCTCGTCCCCTTTTACTTGTTGACGCTTGATGTTGAGTAGGATCTTCGGGTGCTAAGATTTTGCATGTCTTTTCATGGTGTCCATACTCACCACATCATGGACATTTTTGTCATTTTTTAGGCTCATCACTAAGTCTAATTCTATTATTTCTTGGTCTCCCAAGGTGGACATTTGATTGCAGGTGGGTATATCTTCTCCTCATTATCTATATGCACCCATATAAAAAAATCATTGGTCTCCCAAGGTGGACATTTGATTGCAGGTGGGTATATCTTCTCCTCATTGTATGCACCCATATAAAAAAATCATATACAATTATGCTTCTGATGAACAGAAATGATACACACACGATTCTAACCGAATGATATCGGAAAAAAAAAAAACTGAATTATTATGTGTTGGTACAAGGCTATAACATTTATAAACAGTAGTTGGATCTTCCAACATTTATAAACTGTAGATGAACACATGTATCCATAACAGAACCTTATTTTTTAAATTAAAAGCTTACATTTTTCTTAAACCATGCCTACTAGGGATGAGCTCGGTACCGTCCGGTACAGGTACCGAAAATCCCCAAAAGTGGGTACCGGTACCGAATATACTCGGTTTGATACGGTTCGGCACCGGTATTTGAGGGTAAAAACCGGTACCGTACCGAACCGGTACCAAAAATGCTAAAAGTTGGTACCGAATCGGTACCGAAAAAGTACCCGGTTCGGTAAATTCGGTACCGGTACCGGGAATGATTTGCTCATCCCTACTGCTGGAATAAAAAACACCACAAATTGCTAATCTAGTTAATTAATTTAACTGATTATAGTCATGTTTTCTAAAACTATCAGATCACAAACACCAACAGTAACCAAAACAAAAAAAAAATTAAAGAAACAAAATCACCTCAACAACACGAGTGATAGTTTCTTCCTACGATTGTCAATAACCAAAATCCTTATTTACCTTTGCAAGTTTTAGGTAAAGAGGCTTATAATTTTTAACACCAACTATCAGACCACAATATTTACATAAGGTTACGTAAACTTGAATCCTCAAGCATCCTCAAAATTACAAACGAACCAGTCAATAATCAATGAAGAAGATGAAAAAACAGATGAATTTGATGATATTACGAACGAACTAGATGTTGAGTTTTTGTACATACCTGATGAAGAAGATGAACGTGGTATTTGGAGGGGGAGAAGAAAAGTCGTTCTGTGTAGGGTTTGGATGAGTTGATTATACGAATGGGGATGTTATTTGAGGGTAATTAGGTAATTTATCAAAAAAAGGGGATATATGTAATTGATTTTATGGTTTGGGGAAATACGTAATAAGAAGGCTTAGGAGGGGGAAATATGTAAAAATCCCATCTTATTAATGTTTGTCCTTGTCACCAATCAATATGTATTGTCAAGCTTCATAAAACATCCAAGTGATGACGGGTGTCGTCATAACCTTCAAACAACTTGCACCTTATCCTCTATATAACCGATCAAACCCTCTTCTCTTAAAAAAATATGCGAATGCAGCCGTCATGTGTGGTGGGCACTTACCTTGCAGAGCCCCGACAATTATCATTTAGTTTAAATTTTCGTTCAAACTAACCGAATTTAATTAGCAAGGTAAAATTTACTAAGACAATTATTTAGATATTAGACAAATATGGTAATTAAAAATTTAGCAAGGTAATTAACTAAGACAAATATGGTAATTAAAATATGGTAATTAACATAAATTAGAAATACTAATTAAATTTTTTTAACTAAGACAATTATCTAAATGTACAAATATGGTAATTAAAAATTAGAAACTAAATGTACATATTAGACAAATATCTAATTAACATAAATTAGACAATTATCTAAAAAATTTTAATTAGCATATGGTCAATTGTCTTAGTTTAAATTTTACCTTGCTAATTAAAAATTTACATTTAGGTAATTAAAATATGGTAATTAAAATATGGTCAATTATCTAATTAGAAATACTATCATATGATAAAATTTTCATTAACTAAGACAATAATTGTCTAATATGTACATTTAGTTTAAATTTTCGTTCAAACTAACCGAATTTAAACGAAACCGGACCATAACCGATTAACCGAACCGTAGTTCGGTTACGGCTATGGTTAAGGAAATTCCATAACTGAAGCTAGCGATTACAGATATGATTAAAGGTAAAAACCGAACCAAACCACCATTTACACAGCCTTAATTGTAGATGTGATAGAAAAAATAATAAACCTTCAATAGGTGGTGCACCACTAAACACCTAATTCCTCTCTAGTAAAGCACTCAAATTCAAATGTTAGTAAAAAAAGCTAAACGGGTCGTGTTTGTGCGTTTGCGACTTCAACTTCAATAGAAATCCATAAATTTGACATGAACTCAAAAATTGTGTTAAGACATATGAGCCTAAATACGACAAGAATATTCACTGGTTGATATGCACAGAACCCATTTAACCTGAATTTTCGGATTTTTTAATTTTTCCATACGTTAATACTAAGTTTTCAATTTTACAACCCAAAAAAATACAAATATACATAAAACAATTAAATTTTAGTTATAAAATCTTATTCATTTACACTTTTACATTTAGACATAAAATAGGAAACAAATTTATTGTGACATAATATACATATTAAGAATATAAAACACAAAACAAATGTGTTAAACTGACCCGTTTAGTTAAACCCGTCAGGTTGACACGAACCTGACCCGTTTAGTTAAATGGGATTACGAGTAAGTCTCCAAACTTACACGAACTCAACGGACAAATATGTCAGTAATGGTAATAACCATTGGTGTTGTCGAAAACCAGCTGTGGGTAATAGTTTTACCGATGAATCACCATACGCTTTTCACGACGAATTATCAATGGATTTCAAAAAAAAATGTTTTTTTACTATTACGGATTTAAAAAGAAAAAGGAAAATTCACCGACAGATTTTTAGTTGCAAATCCATGCTCTTATGACAAATTTTTAGACTCAGACTTGTGGATTTGAGTTAATTTTCTACGTATGACAATTTGGGAAATTTCTCAACATTTCAAGCAGTACGTTGACATTAATAACACATTACCAATTCACCATATCATCAAAGCAAACGACACATACATGATTAAAAAAATAATAAAAAGTATGTTAACACAAAATTGAAAAAGAAAATGATTAAAAAAAAAGTATGTTTAATTTTTATAACAAATACTCTTTAAATAATCAACATTCGCCAGCACATATATCTCAAATTTAACGTAGAAACAATCAAACAACAATAAAATTAACCCAAACTGTATAAAAAATAATAACAAATGAAGTCCAGATCAAGTAACCAGAACAAAAGAAAAATATATAATGTATCTCAGCATCTTTACATCATTGTAACAGCAATGACCGATCCAGCGAATGCAGTTCCAGCAATGGCAGCTCGGTTGAGCCACCCATCAGCAAAAGAGCCATTGGGAACATCAGCTACGGGTCCTCCGGGTGCTGGTGAAGGACCAGCAGATGGACCGGGTGAAAGGGCACTTGGTGCAAGTGATGATGGGGATGGGGCCGGTCCAGAGACAGGAGAAGGAGTTGGTGCAGCGGGTGCTGGAGCCGGAGCAAGGACGGGTGCGGGTGAGGGAGTTGGTGGTGCAACTGGGGCAGGTGTGGGGCTGGCTGTGGGTGAGACCGTTGGGGTGGCCACTGGTGCTTGGGCTATGCATGAAGTAGCCAAAAGAGCTACGATCATGAAGAATTGGCACATTCTAGCAGAAGCCATTGTTGTTATGAGAGAGAGAGAGAGAGAGTGAACTGTTTGAAGTTGATTAGAAACTATGAGGATGAAGAATTTATATAGGATGGAGCATGAAAGAGACACAGTGACAGAAAGTTTTGACAAATGCGAATATATACTATAATCTAAAATGTTGTCCTTTCTGGATGCCGAAGACAGGAAACTAAAATTATTATTTAGGAGAATAAAAATATTTGGTTACCTTTTATTAAATAATAAATATGTAGATACATAATCCTGAGGGAAAATTACCAAAGTAGCCGTTTGATCAGGCGGTTTACGAAAATAGCCATTTGACCAGGCATAAAAATGCCCTTTCACGCTTCCCCAGCCAAGTGAACTCTCATTTTTATGCACCTTCAACCAGCCACAACCAAGCGGACACGTGTCCCGCTTACCTGAACCGAGCCGTTTCATGCGGCTTAAGGCAGCGGTAGCGGCATTTCCGACAGGTGAACCGGCATTTCCGGCAAGTGAACCGGCTTAAGGCAGGTGAACCGGCATTTCCGACAGGTGAACCGGCATTTCCGACGTGTAGCGGCATGGCATGAAACGGCTCGGTTCAGGTAAGCGGGACACGTGTCCGCTTGGTTGTGGCTGGATTGAAGGTGCATAAAAATGGGAGTTCACTTGGATTGAAGGTGCATAAAGCCTGGTCAAATGGCTATTTTCGTAAACCGCCTGGTCAAACGGCTACTTTAGTAATTTTCCCTAATCCTGATGTAGCTATGATCTAATTAACGAGTATAATATGTAAAATGTCATTATGAATGCGAATATGTAAAATGTCATTACAAATGCGAATATATACTATAATCTAAGTTTAATTAGTCTGATTAACTTGTTCTACATTACCAATGGGGTGGTGGTCCAGTGGCAAAGACAAAAACCTTTAAACACATTGGGAGGTCTTAGGTTCAAGTCCCACAGATAACAGGAATAAAAGAATTTTGTCGTTAAAAAAAAAAAACTAGGTCTGCATGCTTATAAATACATTTTAGGTTAACTAACACTCAACTAGTTCTGCTTATTTTCATTATCAATACATTTTAGGTTTTTATTTTTTATAAAGCGTTATTCAAGGTGTTTCTTATTACTAGACACACACAAACACATTGATTAAATGATATATTTTAGCTTGATTGTAAAAATTGGTATTCAAATTGTATATATATCATAAACCTTAAAAATGAAGTTTTTTTTTACTGCAAATTTTGATCATTAACAGATCACTGAAGTATTATCGTGCCACCAGTGGAACCACCCGATCATATCCATCTCTACTAGGCATAATACTTATACACTAATTCAGAAGAAAACCTAATAAATATGAGAACCCCCAACCCCCCCCCCCCCCCCCCTCTTACGGGAATCGAACCCAGGACTTATTGGTCTCAAAATCTTATTTCACTCACAAGATGCCACTAGGCCGGTGTTTATGAAAAGTTCTGTTAATTATCATATCGTAAAAACAATGAAAACATTAATTCCTTTATTAATAGGATTTGAACTTCTTGTTGAAGATAGTTTGGTAAACCTAATAAGAATATAAAGTATAAGTTATCTACAACTAAAACTTTTTTTCCATTTTATTGAATTTGTTTTTCTTGTTTTCTTTTAAGGAATATATCTTTTCTAAAAGGAAATAATGTGAGACCAAATAAACGGTGGTTGAAACTTGAAAGGGCAAACCAGCTGGTGAAAGGGTTGTTCCAAGCAAATTCATGAATTAGTTTATTATATAAGATATTATATATTTATTATATATCAATAAATTAAGCAAACTAGGGTATAATTAACAGTTCAAATGGGTTGACAATTTGAACGTGGAAAGAGTATGGGGTACGACTTTACAATAAGCTGTCTCTATATTCTGTATTTTATCAAGTTAATTAGTGGTGGAACATGGCCCAATAATATGGCATTAGTTGTTGGACATGGTAACCTATTATTAAAAATAAAACTTTGTGAAAACGAAAATTGTTAACTAAAGCTGGAAAACACGTTTACTGAAGACTTAAATAATTTTTTTACAAATTAAACTTTTATAAACACATACAAAAAGGTTCAACTAGCAAGTGAAACATGAAACAAGCACAATTACATATTCACATTACGAATATTAAAATTTACACTATCTTCCCAGTTTAAATTACAACAATATTGTTTTATTTTTCTTTTATTATTTAATTAATTTTATTTTAAAAATTAATTGTTAGATCTATAAAAAAACAGATGATATTCAAAAACCAAAACATGAGCTTCCGATCAAGAAATAAACAGCTAATGAAACATTCTCCTTCCAAAGATGGTGAATCTTGAACACTAATTAGAACATCTGTTGAAGACATTCAAAGATCTGTTTGAAGCCTTGGAACCACTTTTGAAGATGTAGAAACTATTGTTCAAGGCCAAAGCTATGTTGAAACAAAACACTAATTATGAAGACTAAACATTTGTTGTGGCCAAACAGATGTTTGATACAAGCCAACAACAGTTTGAAGAACAGAGGTTTACTCAATGGAACAATACTTAGCTAGGAACAAATGTTTAATTTAATAGATCAGATGTTAGATTCTCGCAGATGTTTGCTAACATATGTGGAATCTTTTCTGTTAGGAATGTTAGATGTCGTTATCAGGATGGTGTTAGCTGATTGCAAACAGAGCTTTCGTACTTGTATAAATAGATATCATGTGTTAGAGATCTATTTAATCACACACCCTACTTTTGTACGAACAACAAAGTTAGTGATCATTCTGAGGGGGAATTTGTAAAATCATTATACTGTAATTGAAATCATTATAATTCAATAGAAAACAGTTTTGATATAACTTCCTGCTTGTTTGTTTATCTTATTTGCATTACAATTTACAAATTGCTTGTTCTTTAATTGTTTAAACTTACAAGTATAACAAACTCAGATCCAACAATTGGTATCAGAGCTTGGTCACATTAAACTCGATTTCACAATCAGTTTAATATTCAAAGATTAGGTCAGAAAGAGATCCAATCTGATCGTTGTATCTGATTTCAGAGTTTAAAGTATAGCTTTTAAAAGGTTTACATACTTTGTTTTCACAAAAGATCAAAAGGAATGGCACAAAACAATCATGATCTCCATAATACCGGCTTCAGCAACAGGCCTCATATGCTTATCAGATCTGAGTATAATATATGACAACGTAGGATGGCTCACGTGCTTGCTCAACAGAACACAGGGTGTTCGAGTCCGTTATATTCGGACCTCACATTCCAATGGTACCTAGTGCCGAAAATCAGAATGTTCAAGAGCCAAAGAAGCTGGAAAATTACCTAGAGCAAGATTTTCAAAAATTTAAGCTAGATGCAAAGGCCTTTAACATTGTGGCCATGGCTTTGCTAAATGAAATCTACGCTGGCCTATTACATTGTAACAGTTCTAAAGAGTTGTGGGATACATTGAAGGAACTGTTTGGTGGGACAGAAGATGTTATCGAGAACACTCGAGAAATTATTTACCAGCAATATGAGACTTTCACACATGTTAAGGGAGAAACCCTTATTCAACACTTTGAAAGATTTTCTTGCCTAATAAGTGAACTTAAGTTGGTAAACAAAGAATTTTTAAAATCAACCTTAAGTAACAGATTTTTGAGATTACTACCTGACAAGTGGGATACAATAGCAATTGTGATGAGAATAACTCCTGATTTCAAGGATATGACCTTGACTCACCTTCATGGAAAGCTCTTAATGTTTGAAAGAGAGTTTGTCCATAAAAACAAGCTCCATGAAACTGGGTAAGTGTCCGACGATTAGGACTTCGGCAACACGACACTTCTAAGTCAAGAAGGATCATCATCAGGAATATCAAATGATCAGGGTTATGACCATTATAATGATACATCAACTAGTATAAAATCTAATCAATATTCCTCAAACTATGCCTTCACAGCAAATGATGACAGTCATAATTCTGATAAGCTATCATTTGTTCTTGATGATCTTAAGCATATTGATCCCACTGATCTTGAGAAGATAGATATTTTGCACCAAGTGGCACTACTTAGTCTTAGAGCAAACAACTTTTATAAAGGACTGGTAGGAATTATCCAGGGTTAAATGGGAGGTCAAGGGTTGGGTTGGGTTGGGTTGGGTTGGATAAGTCTAATATAAACTTTTTCAAATTTAACAGATTAGGTCATTTTGCAAGAGAATGCAGAAGTCAAACAAACAACTTTGCACCGGTGATAACATACCTAAATCAAAGACCTTAATAATCAACAACAGTTTTATCAAAATACCTAAAATACCCATGAACTAAATGTACAAAACACTACCCAATTTTGCACAAAGCATGAACCATGTGCCTATGTAATACATTAATGCAACACCTGTTCCTCAGGTTCAATATTTTTAAATGCATGTTGCACATGTTCAAGCACATCTAGCTACTCCTGCACCTGCAACTGCATAAGCCAAACAACAAAGCTTTTTTACACAAGGCTTTGTAGACTGGAGTAGCTTATTGGAGGACTTAACTGATGAAAATTTTGCTTTTGTGGCAAAAGAAAATAATGAACATGAATTTTTTTGCATTATGGCACTTGAATGTATTTCAGATGAAGTTGATCAAGAAAAGGAAAAGATTGTCGGGGAAAACTCTGTTGGTGAAAATGCAGAAAGCCTAGAGCAAACAACAGTTTGTGAAGAAGGGTATGCAGAAATAATGGAAGAAGATCATCTCAAAAGTCCCACAGATTGTCCTCAAAATTGTGTAGAAGAAGTTGCGGCCAAGGTATCACCTCACATTCTTAGTTAATTATGTTCAGACAAATGTATCATTGCATTTGCAACACATCAAAGAGGTGAATGAAAACCTTAGGGAAAATGTTCAAGTTAGTGAAATTGTTCTTTAAAAACTAAAAAGAGATTTTAAAACCAGACTAACTGAAAAGGACTAGGAAATCAAAAGTTTAAAACATGAAGCATCAAATACTAAAGACGAGCTCCGAACTATGATAGAAAAATATCTAAGTTGCAAAAAGGAGGTTGAGTCTACCCAAATCAACTGTGAAAAATGGGTAGAGTCATGTGCTGGATTTGAAATCCTTCTTAATAAACAAACCAAGAGCAATGTATTTGGAATTGGATACCAAGAATCTGGAAAAACAATTTCAAAGAAAATGAAAACATTGACTCTCATTTGGTTAAAGTAATTCCAAAAACTCAGCTAGCAAACAAGTAAAAATCATTGATCTTGATGGTAAAAAGATCATTCTTGAAACACCATCAGATTCATCACCAAGTCATGAAAATGAAAAAGAAAAATGTGAATTTAAACCTACTTGGTCCGATGAAAGTGATGTACTTGAAAACTTCAAACCAGTTGATTTCACAAACCCTGATGACATCAAACCACCAATGGTAAGCGTCATTCCTGTTACTCACTCTCAAACATATGATCAAACATCTCTTTCAGAAAAGAGAGAAAAGAGTAACAAGAAAGACAGGATCCCAAATTTGTAGTGTGATTTCTGTGAAAAAATAAGTCATATAACAAAAGATTGTTTTCACTCAAAAGCATATGATATAAACAGAGGTAACAACATCTGTGAATCAAAATCCGAGTGCATAAACTGTGGTAAAAACAATTATGTGACCCAGCAGTGCTTCTATCTCAAACCTTATGACAAAAAAAAAAAAAAAAAAAAATTGGGTGAAAGATAAGGCATATGTTGGTCAAGGAGTTGATTTTCCTAAAAGAATACCACAATCAACTCCAAAGAAATTTGAGCCTATCCAAACTGTTGTTACAAAAACTTTTAACCAACACCCTGCTCACATGGAAGTTCAAGTTACAAATGCTCCACCATCAAGCATGTATCCAAGAGGGTATGGGTAATCAACTTATCACATAACACCTTATAGTTATGATGAACCTGTCAAAATGCCCCAAAAGCCAAGAGCAAACAAATGCCCTCATGGATACAGTCAACTCACTGAGAAAATACACTAGTGTATTTTTCATCATCAAATTCTCGCCCTTGAGTTACACTTGTGTATTGATAATCAAGGGCTAGGATTAGTTCACTAGTGTTCACAATCAAGGGGGTCACTCACAAATGAACCTGACCCCAATTATATATATATATATATATATCCAAAAATCGAACCATGATAACAACCAATCCATTGTTGACTATCATGTGTTAAGGTGAAATCCTAAGTATAGAAATTTCTTACTTTGGACTTCCAATGAGTGTAAAACTCATGAAGAACATCAATGACTATGGTATCAAAATAAGTGTTCTATCAAGATAGATTTTTGTGTACTTTCATATTGGTAAAATTCCCGAATCAATTCTGTCATCAAGTCCATAAACTTACACATCTTTGTTTATCCTTTTAGAATAACCTCGGTGTTTCATCCCACAAGCCATTCAAGCTCACTTTGTGGAAAGCAATTCGCACACGTTTTAGGGTCATTGTTAAGTAATCATTCTTTACATTCTTATTCATTGCGATGATAAGATTACGCTAGTGGACACTTTGGTATAACATATAGTTTTTGCATGCTAGTATGATATGTAACTTAGTATACCGATTGCCATGTTTGGATTTGAGACTTTATACGTATGATATGTAAATCAAACTCATATGCTCGCCGACCTTTTGTGTTGAAATATATTTTAATACATGTTACAGGAAATTGATGATGATATTCGGAAAATCTACTTAGGGTGGACTAAAAATACACCCAAAGTTTACTTTATGTATTTCCTTTATGTTAGTCATATTAAATTTCGAATTGTTGTACTTTCTTTTCAAGATGATTGTTTCTTTGAAGTTAGTAACGAAATAAAATTTTGATTCCTTAATTATTGTCACATTTTAGTACGTTATGATGTTTTGAGCAATCTCATTCGTCTCACCCATATTTCCACCATCGGTTGGGGTGTTACAGCACAAAACGGTGGATGAATTATTGTTATCTTCTAAACTAGTCTTTAATTGCTTTTTGTTCTTTTGTTCAATTCCTTGATCATGATATTCATGTAGAATTTTTGGTTGTAGGAATATTGGATTTAAGTAATCCTAACTATTCGCCATTAGCCAGCAACAGTCCCAACTTCAAAAATTCTCACTGATGGTCCCACCTTTTCACATATTGTAAACCATTGGGCATTTCCTAACTAAGGGATAACCCAGTTAGTTGTTTGGTGACGTGGACGCTGATGTGGCACAAGTCACGTTATTTGATGAGGTGACTGCTTATGTGGCACTCTCATCACCACCTCACCACCACTACCACAACCACCATTACTGTAACCATAACAAAAAAAATGAAGTTTGTAAGCCTTTGATCATTTTGTGTTCAATAACAATTATATATTTTATTTCCCAGTTTCGTAATAGTACATTCAAGCAAAATGATATTCACAACATCTCCAGAACAAATCTAAGTTATATATGCTTTGATACCCTTCACATAACCTAAATTATAAGTTAGAAGGGTTAAAAATGTCAAAAAGTTGATAATATAAGTCTAGGGGCCAAAACTATCTAAAATCAATGTTTTGATTTTCTCAAGGCCTTACGGATCGTAAGGCCTACCTCTTACGGTCCGTAAGGGGTGCCTAGTGTGCAGAATTGTGCTGGCAGTAGGTTTGTTCTCCAAGTATTACCACCTTGCATGAATTTTGCCACCTTAAATCTGGTCTTCACAAATGTTAGGACACCAATCAACATCTAAACACACTTGGAAACACCTCCTTGATCTTCAATTAGTATAGATAGTCTCCTTGTTCAAAAGTACATTCACACCTTTCATTCTTCACTTCTTAAATCACTATTGGAGCTCGCTTCTGGACTTGAAGCCTCCATTTCTAAGTTCTAGTGTTTCCATCCAAACACTAGTAAGTGTTTCTCCTAGTCTATTTCAATTTATTAGCTAGTTATTATCCAAAAGTCAAATAATTGACTTTTGCTTTTAACTTTCGGTTCTGACCAATTTGGTCAAGTTAGAATTCAAATTGAACTTTCCTACGTGATCATAATAATAAAGGTGTTAATCGCTTGCGATTACACCCTCTGATCATCACGTTTAGTAGGCAAAGTGACGAGTCAAACATGTATCAAAATAAAAGTCAAAAAACGCAGAATTTGCATTTTGCGACGAATGGATTTTAAGTATCAAAACTAAAATTTTGACATTATAACAGTTTATATAATATTATAAGACTTGTTTTATCACGTCTAACTCGTCATTTTCAATTTAGCGCTCAATTCCTAGTCGAAAGTCAAACAGTTTGACTTTTGCTTTGACTTTCGATTCTGACCCGTTTGGTCAGCCTTAAAACCCAATCAAGCCCCACTTTGTGACCAAAATAATATACGGAATAATCCTCTAAGATTACACCTTCTAGTCATTTCGTTTGATGGTTCAATTGACGTGTGAAATATATATATCTTAAAAAGTCAAAAATGCCCCTTTGGCATAAAAACAAATAAAATGGTTTTAAACTTATATAATCTATATTCTAACTTCAAAACTGATTAGATAACATCATAAACCATATTTTGACATGTCGGGCTCGTCATAAGACCCATTTGACCGTGGTAGCGAGTGGAGGTGATGAATGATGGCGGTGGTGGTGGTGGTGGTGGTGGTGGTGGGTGACAGTGTCCCTAGTCGGCTGACTGAGGAGTTGGGAATATTCGGAGTACTCGGGAAGTACACGGACATGGTAAATATAAAAAAATTAATTATTGTCTATTATATATATATATATATATATGTAAAAATAAGCATAATTGATGTCAAAATGAGTATAATTTAAAATGAAACATATTTGAAGTTCAAACCTCACCGAGACAAGTCCGAGTAGTGTGAATACAAGTCCGACTAGTGTGAGTACAAGGTCGAGTAGTCCGATGTTGACCGATGTTGATCGATGCCGACTAGTCAAGTCCGACTAGGGTAAACTCGCCTCAGAGGTGGTCTGAGGAACGAGTACTCGCCGAGAACAAGACCAAGTAGGCCGAATTTTACAACATTGGTGGGTGGTAGTGATGGTGGTGGTGGCTGATGGCGGTGGTAAGGGTTGGGGTTGGTGGTGAGTGGTGGTGGTAGAGTTGAGGTGGTAGCGAGCGATGGTGATGGATGATGGTGGTGGTGTTGGGCGGCAATGGTGGTGGTGGTGAGGTGGTGATGAGAGTGCCACATAAGCAGCCACTTGATCAGATAAAATAGGTTTATACCACGGCAGCATCCACGTCGCCCAAAAACTAACTGGGTTGGACCTCAATTAGAAAATGACCAACGATTTACAATATGTGAAAATGTAGGACCACCAATGGGAATTTTTGAAGTTGAGATTGTTTCCAGCAAATGACGAATGATTGGGATTATAAAAATCCAGTATTCTTTGGTTGTATTTTTTCTTATTTGCTTTTTGATTCCTTGGTTTTTTATCAACTAGTTTTTTTATTATCTGATGTGTTTAAGGTACAACCTTGGTTAATCGATTGACTATTAGAGGTATCAATCGATGGACTGTTGTAGGTCTATACAGATGGAAGTAAGTCCATCAAAGTTGAACCGTTGAATCAATCGGTTTAATTTGAAAACTGCAAACTAATAAAATTATTCACAATGTTTTTCAATCGTTGAAGCAACCAAAATAATTTCAATTTATTTGGATATGGGAAGTAATTTCAGTTAATTTAATTATTAAAATGACTTTAGATATTGAAAAAAATCAATTGAACTCAATGAGGAAAAGCTTTTGACACTCAAATTGCTTAGTAGTTGATTTCAATTGGTAGAAATTTAGAAGCCATAAATTGATTTTAATGGGTGCACAGAGGGCATTTTAATACTTAATAAACACTAGTAGTGAAACCCGTGTGCAAACACAGGTGGTTTTTAGAAATCATGCATACAACATTTTATTAAATAACATATTCCTCAAAGCACAAAATTCCATGGCTTTTAGTATTATTCTTACTTCCTCATATGTTAGTTTCTTAATTACCAAAGGGCTTGCAATCTAGTGGTATCAAGGTGTGTTAGGTTTCGAGGGCGCGAGTTATCCGTTCTAAGAAATAATTTCTCAGTTGACTTGTTACAACCACATATGTTATAAACCATACATGTAGTTTATAATTTCAAGGTTATGATACAGGGAACAAACATAAATAATCATGCATTAGATATGGATCAGTTATAATAAAAAAGCACTGCAGATGTTAAGTTTACTATTAAGGATCGATTATTATCGGAATGCAATCCATCAATAAGCCACCGACAAGAATTGTCAGTAAAAAGTGCTAGCTTTTCACATGGCTTGATTCCAATCACTCTTAAACCTTCAGCGCTGATTTAGAATGTCATGTTCCACCTACAAATTTTATAATCAAAAGTGAAGGTTCAGGTTAAAGAGTTGTGTAGTTATAAAAATAAAAAATTGTCTGTTAAATAAAAGTGAAGACCTGCTTGTAAGTCATATTTGTAGGCGGATCATGATATGGCAGAAGATTAAAGATACCTACATCTTCCTCATCAATAACTCCCCCTTCAACAATTAAAGGAACAAGTGTTGGACGCAATTCTTTCGTATAAACTTTCTGCATTTCATCTGCAACAGCTTGAGCCAATGAATCATGCAAAAAAACAATAAAAGTTAGCCAAATAATTCAGACATACCACTAAATGAATATATCTATACTATATTATAAAGCATTTCATAAGGATGACGGTAAAAGTTAAGTAAATACAAGTATTTATGCTTATGGTACAATACAAAATGAGATTAGTTTAAGGGTAAAATTGTCTTTTTAGCACCATCCAATATTAATGATTTATTAGATTAAATAATAATTTAATGGGCAATACATTTATGAATCTAAATAATGATAGGTGTAACTCACTTTTAAAGTCATGTAACTACACTTTTAAGACACTTTAGGGCTAGAATTGAGAAATCCTTCTCCCGCATTTAAGATCCAGAATCCCAATTGTCTCTCTTTCTGTCTAAAACCCTTGAGTTTTCTCCCCATTATTCACAGTTTTTTTGTTTTCTCCACCGTCGTTTGCTTCTTCCACCTCCTTCTAACCCCTTTCCCTTCTCTTTTATTCTTTTCTAGTTTTTATGGTCGGTTTTTTTTCTTCTGTCATACCACCGCCACACAAAAAGCTACAGAAGCGTCCATTGTTTCCGTCAAACAAGACAAAGAATCAAAGCGACGATGGTTGTGTTCTTGGTTTTCGCGACTATCGTTAGTTTATATGGTGATTTTGAGGCTGATTTTGCATTCCAGGATCGTCAATCGTTTGTCGTTTATTCAGCGCGTCTTTACCAGAGACCGGCAACGATTGTATGTGGTCTGGTATTTCTTTTCCTTGAATTAGATAACAGTGAATTACTAAGAAACCCTAATTTTTATGAGTTGTTTTGCTCTCATCGCAGGTGGTTCAATCCGTTAGGGTTGGGTTTTTCTTTAGCAAAGGATGTTGCTTATGAGCAGAGGTGAGAAACATTGCAAGTTTTTATCTTTACTCAATTTTAATTTTTGCAGTTCCTTCAATGTTTTGAAATTTAGGGCATAATTTTTGAGCTAAGTGTGAATATATTTGAAAGTGTAGGTTATTTGGATTTTTTAACTACCTTTATATGAAAACGATGCAACATGGAGAGATATTTCATGGGTTTGAATTCTAAGGAAAAAGCCATTGAAGCAGGTATGTATGTTTTAAATATTTTTTTCATAGTATTTGGTTTTATTGAATCAAGTATCAACCATCAATCTTTGTTGGAATTTTGTGAAATACGTTGTATTAATATATATTTTATCCTACATTTTTGAACTTTTAAATTTTTCTTTAAAATTCATGACAAAATTGTTATTGAAATTATGATGAATTTTGTTGGCGTTTTACATAATCATCAAGAGTTAAAGAAATCCAAATTCTGCACACTAGGTATTAGACTTAATGCTCCCTTGAAACTACAAGTGTAAGTGCACCAATCTTTGAAATAGTAAACATAACCAAATCTCCTCAAACCTAAATGTTAGTTGTGTTTATTATATTTTATTTGATAGGAATAATGATTTTAATAGTTGCACTTTGGTGCAGCTTGCATTTGCTATTGTATACCACTGTTATACAATACATCGGCCATGATCCCAACTTATCAAGCAATTATGGATTCACACAAGCGTTAGAGATTTGCTTAGAAAAGGGATCTCTTTCAACGGTGTATATTTGTATGATTTTTTAACTTCACTTTTTTTGGTCAACGCACAAAAACTAGAGGTGGAAAAATATGGAAGTTGGGAAGGATTATAATGGGTTCAGGTCGATTATTTTTTATGTAAAGGTCCAAACAAGTTGGATTAGGTTGTGTCTACCACCTAACACTTTTAAAATTTTTGTCGATATTATGTTATTAAAAGAATTAAGAACCCTACTATAAATATTAATACAAATCTTTCTAAATAAATTAGATTTGATGGCTTTCGACCAGTTTAATCTATCCGTTCCATTTCAGTTTTGGCTACTTATAACCTCTGTTGTCAACGCTCACCCAAGCATGCGACTAGGCCCACTTTTCAATCTCAGCGTAGCCTTCTCGCTTCACTTCAAAAACCCATTTTCAGGCCCTCGCTTTTTAAGCGCCTTGCATTGAGGCCCAAGACTCACCCTTTGCATCTTGAGTGTGCCTTGCGCCTTTGACAACTATGCTTATAACAACCCTGTTTTTAGATAAATACAAACCAAGCTGACCTGTTTACATACAAATAGAGATTGAATATCTCACCTCTACTAAAACCATCTGGTAGTGACATGATACCGGAGACGATCGCAAAAAGGAAACATCGTTTCTTCGGAAGTGGTAGTCAAATTGCTCAAAAGTGCAATTAAATCTGGTGAACTGATAGATATTTGATTGATGGTTTCCCAAGAAGCGAGGAGAACCGCGTAGTTAACAAACAAATGATGAGTTTTCTTTTGAATTCTAATTTTAAATCGGTTGGAAAAGTTTAGCTAGGCCAACATGAGCCCAGGCCGTTTGTTATATGGGTTAGTCATGCTGGCCCATATATACTACTTGAATCCATTTAGCCCTGACCCTAACCCATTTATTTCTTGTCTGGTTTGTTGTGTTTTAATGTAACTCTCATGCATTTGCTTATTTAATACTTTGTTCATGCTCTAATGGTTCTAACCACATATTGCAGTATCTTGTCAATCTAAACTGGTGACATGCCTCCTTACGCAAGAGGTAAATTTAATATATCATCCGAGTGATGATATCTTTTATACCTTATTAGCAATACATGGTCCATATACCACTTGAAAGTAAGATATTTTATCATTTTCTTTGCACACATTAACTGTTTTTTTAACAATATGGTGACTATGGTCTTACGGTTGTATATGTCTAAAAGATTATAAGTTATACAAATGGATGTTGTATGCTAGGCAGCATCCCGATGCTCAAATTCCAAGCTATCCCAATCTTTTGTCAAAATTGTTCAGCATCCTTATAGATTAACGTTGCATGTATGCCCTTTTTTCAACTGTTTTATTGTTTTAGATACTAAGTTATTTTTGCAACTTTTTATGCAAAAAGATAGAAAAAGTCTTGTGGTTTTAGAACAATGTTGGATGTCTAGAGAAAATGTATAATAATCTATGATTTATTGATATATTCATTTCAAAAGGTTGCATCTTTTTTTCAGGTTAATGCAGACGCGTATGAGGCATATGCTCTTATGAGTTATGACACTGCAATCCTTTCCTTCGGCATGGACCTGAATTAATTATTTAGTGGCTCAAATTTAGATAGTCGACTAAATTATATAAAGTTGTTTACATTTGTTAGCAATTTGATAGAGAAGCGTTATTGTTGCCGGTTCTCTTAATGAAAGCAAGTGAATCTTTTGTGTGCTTTTCTTCTTTTTAAATTGTCATGCTTTTACCTTTTCATTTTTCAAGACCATGTTGTGTGTAATTAAACTTGATTCGTTTATAAATAACTTTTTTTTTATTGTGTAGAACGATTTGGTTTGGTGCGCCGCAACGCGCAATTCTATTATACGAATAAAGAAATTAACTGAAATACACTACAATATATCACAAGGGGATTGATAAGCTAACTAGAATATTAGTATCTTGTAAATTGTTGTCGCCGCTGCATCGCGTCGGTTTCCTACTATAAATTCCCGCCTGTGTTGTCGATTCCGCTGCAACGCGCGGGCTCCCCACTAGTATAATATATAATTAAGTAATATATAAGCATGTAACCTGATGACTTTCAGATGATGGATTGTATGAGTATACAGGCGGCTCTACTTCCACAACATGAATAATAATAGTCTTATTCGAAACTTATCATAATCATCCACGAAAAATAAAGTGAGATAACTAAAAATAAAACTGCATCACCAAACACTATTATAATCTTTCCTTTTATACTCTCACATTCCAACTAACAAGTAACATTCCTCTAACTACCTCTCAACTAACAACTAACATCCACCCAGTTGTCCAACTAACTCAACAACCTGCTAACCTATGTTAACTGACTCATTTAACCTTTGTTGTCTGATCCCTTTTAACCTCTGTTGACTAACCCTTTTAACCTCAGTTGACTAACCCTCTTTTAGCCTCTGTTGACTAATTCGTTCTAACCTCTATTGACCATTAGTTCATATCACCAGCTTCCTCTCATCTCCAGTCTTAAACTCAGCCAAATACCTACAATAATCACCTTTCATTTTCAAATAAAACACCTTCAAATCACCACCAGATGTAGATCCAATAAGTTTCGAATCCAGAACCTTCAAAATACCATCGCAAATCGACGATAACTCCGACTCAATCTGATTAAAAATCAAAACTGATTAAAACATACTCTACACTATTACAATCTTTTCTTTTATACCCTCACATTCCAAATAACAACTAACATTCCTCTAACTACCTCTTAACTAACAACTAACAACCAGCCAGCTGTCCAACTAACTCAACAACCTGCTGACCTCTGTTAACTAACTCTTTTAGCCTCTGTTGCCTGATCCCTTTTAACCTTTGTTGACTAACCCTTTTCACCTCTGTTGACTAACCCCTTTTTAACCTATGTTGACTAACCCTTTTAACCTCTGATGACTAACCCTCTTTTAACGGCTGTTGACTAATCCGTTCTAACCTCTGTTGACCATTAGTTCGTATCATCAGCTTCCTCTCATCTCCAGTCTTAAACACAGCCAAACACCTATAATAATCACCTTTCATTTTCAAATAAAACACCTTCGAATCACCACCAGATGTAGATCCAATAAGTTTCGAATCCGGAACCTTCAAAATATCATCGCAAATTGACGATAACTCTGACTCAATCTGATTAAAAATCATAACTGATTAAAAATATACTCTACACTATTACAATCTTTCCTTTTATACCCTCACATTCCAATTAACAATATATATCATACTTACACTAAACTGACTTTCCTCTATCAAACACCATAAGTCACTACCTTGTTACATGGCCAACAAAATCAGTTCCTGACCTGTGATTCCAATCCCAAATCATGATAACATGTCAGAGTCCCAACCGGCTCTGACCCGTTACATATGAATTATATAAAAGATTACGTTAATACCGAGTGATGCAACACATATTTATTTTCTCTTTAACAATTCCCACTTTTAGTTTGATTTACAGCTTCACTGTTATATCCCACATTATTCTACACAAAAAGAAAAAGTAGAAAATAGTAAGTCATGCTCCAAAACATATAATAGAAGCAAGAACAAAAAATGGAATTTTACTCTAATTAGAATCACAAGTAAGATGTAATAAAAGAATATACTAACCGGAAGAGCCTTCTCCCATCCGGCAGGCAATACACCGGTAGCAATAGACTTGAATTCAGCAGCCTCTTCAGGGTATTTCTTCTCGTACTCTGCAAATTTAGGATTCCGTTCTGCTTCAAGAGCGGCACCCTCTGGGGTATGGCGACTCTAGTGCCTGACACGCAATAACCAAAAATCGACAATCAATCACGTAATCAGCAAAACCTAGTTAAAAAGTTTGAAGGAATAAGATGTTTTGCATACTTCTTCACTTTATTTGGTAAATGGAATGGCTCATAAGGCCACCCGAGGTTTTTTCTAGTTGCATCTACTTTTCTGCACCCAAAGCCGCTCCATGAACACTGTACGAATTCTCCTTGTTTGGTGACCCAAAACCGATTGTTGTTGTCACCTGCAAGATAGCAGAAAGCCTAAGAATAAAAAACAATATTTTTTTCTCCAATTTAACAAATTCATATAGTTACTTACCTTGATCAAAGTAGGTTTATCAGTCACAACTTTATCTTCTTTAATGGCAGCACAAATTTCATCATAACCGGTGTTTCCGTTCTTCACCCAAATTACGTGCCACCCGAGAGCTTCAAAACGCTTGTCAACTGTTGGTGCATATTTCGTACGCCTGCCACTGTGCGAATAGCTAGATAGAGCGTGTGTTGAATATTGTATAGAATAGGATCAGTTGGACATGGTGTTGATACGGTAAAGGTCCACCCGGACGGATGGACAACATATACTCAAAAACCCCATCCGAATATAGGTGTAACATTGTAAAGTCCATCCGGACGGATGGCCATCCGAACGGATGGACACTAGCTCATTCGGACTGGATAGGCTGTTGCCTATAAATAGGGAGTTGGGGTTCCCATTTGGACAAGCTTTTGGATCCTAGAGGGGACATGCTGTCCAACTGGTCTCACGGTGCTGTAACTTGTCAAGATATGAATAAGAGACCAGATTATAAGTGACTGCTCGGTGTCGTTTCTATCTTCTACTCCTTTCTTAGTAATAATAACGAAACGAACACATCGTATCGGGATCGAGGCTCCGTCAAACTCGCCGATTCCTGGACGAATTGTCAAATGGGCAAATTGTCATTCAGGTGGCAAATTGTCAACATGATCCAAGATCAGACCATCCGAACGAATGGACCTACTCCATTCGAATGGATGAACTTATGCCTAAAAAAGGCATTTTTTGATCGCAGTGACGAGGTAAGTCTCCAGAAAAAATTTCGTGATTGAAATTTTTTTGGGTTTTTAACGACCAAGCTGGGTTGTTCGGGAACACCGTCTGGGGCTTCAGTGAACAGATTTGATGATGCGATCACGGATTGTGGAAATTAGTGGGGTAGTCATGATACTGGTGCAGAATGTTTATCATTCAGGTTATCTGACTATTTATGGGCCAAAACATAAAATCCACAATGATGAAAAACTGACGTTTTAAGGAAAATGGTCATATTTTCGGCATAGTCGAGTTTTTCACAGATAAAAAAGGACTGAATTGCTCAGTTTGAGGGGGAATTCACTTGATATTCCAGGAATCGACGAGTTTGACGGAGCCTCGGTCCCGATACGACATGTTCGGTTTGTTATTGTTACTAAGAAAGGAGTAGAAGATAGAAACGACACCGAGCAGTCACTTATAATCTGGTCTCTATTCATATCTTGACAAGTTACAGCACCATGAGACCAGTTGGACAGCATGTCCCCTCTGGGATCCAAAATTTTGTCCAATTGGGAACCCCAACTCCCTATTTATAGGCAACAGCCTATCCAGTCCGAATGAGCTAGTGTCCATCCGTTCGGATGGGCATGCGTTTGGATGGACTTTACAATATTACACCTATATTCGGATGGGGTTTTGGACTATATGTTGTCCATCCATCCGGATGGACCTTTACCATATCAACATCGTGTCCAACTAATCCTATTATATACAATATTCAACACATGCTCTATCTAACTATTCGCATAGTGGCAGACGTACGAAATATGCTCCAACATCAACATTCTCAGTGAATGGGATCTCTGTGTCACCATCGATGGAGACGTGGTTGTCATCATAAAATGCAATTAACTTTCCAAGTCCCAGTGACCAACAAGTGAACACGCCTCATTTGTAATCCCTTCCATTTGATAACCATCTCCAAGAATGCAGTATCTGAAGCAAAACCCGCAAACGTGTAGTGGTCAACAATTTGAAATCTTACATGTAGTGGTCAAAAATTTGCAATCCTTTCCATTTGAGACATCATTGGATTTATAAAACACCTAAAAATAAATTTGAAATCTTACGTGTATTGGTCAACAATTTCGGTGCCGGGTTTGTTGTGCCGAGCAGCCAAACAGAATACCTAATTTAACTAACCTAAAACACTAACCTAATTACTCACATAAAAAAAGCAAACCTAATTAATCAAATTCAAAACATATAATACACAGAAACAAAAACAAAAACAAAACAGTAAATTGCACCTTTATGAAGCTTAAGCATAGCGCTTTTAAACGGACAATTAGCACGAAACCAGCCAGCTTCCAAACTCCTCTTCGGTTCATCATAAGGCAACGGAGTTGTAAAACCCGTGAGGATCTTTCAATGATATCAAACAATAACTTGTGTAAGTGCGGAAATCAAACACAAGCAGATTCAAGAACAAATATAACCGAAACACCAAAGGCAATTAAAAACAAACCAAGATATCTTGCATTCACTGAAAGAAGGTGATGGATACAAGACACAATAGATTTCGGCTGGCCCCTTCCTTGTTCGCTATCGACTGATCAACCTTAACTCCAAGGTTAAGGTTTGTTTAAATACAAAATCATATGGGTAAATACCCTAGGCCCAACCAAAACTAACTAGACTAACCCAACCCATACATATCGACCCAAAACATATATTTAACAAATACAAAATCAACCCTTTAACCAAGAAATCCTTAATGTATAAACCTTCAGGTTCCAACAATCTCCCCTAGGTTTATGCATGAAGGATCTTGAGACTTCAACAACTACTGCCACCACCCAGACGATCCTTGAGTCCACCAAATCCCTTAGTTCGAATATGAATAGCTGAAACAACAGCAACAGTCCATCCTTTTGCAATCTCTTCATACTTTTCAGTAACTCTAATTTGATTTCGAGCTAACACCTCTAGATCTTCAAGAGCAAGATTCAGCACATCAACTTGATCAACCAATCGAAAATTCACATCATCATCACAAACAAACACTGCCTGTCCTAGACGCTCATCATAAGCCCAGAAATGTAAGGACTTCAAAGCACCTTTTGGAATCTTTTTCACCAACGGAATCATCTTTTCTTTGTCAGTTACAAGCCAGTGCACAATCTTCATACGCTTGTTTGTGTATGGATCTCTAATTCCTTTAGCTGGTTTAACAAAGGACTCTGCCGTGCGCATCGAAGGAAAGTTACGAAGAACTTCCCTCTTCAATCTCTCGAAAAACACATATCCAGGACCTCCAGGATTATCATCTACATAAGGTGCTTTATACAAATTTGTCAAATCAACCTTAGTAAAAGACTGAAACTGGCCTGGATTTTTGTACCACTCGACAGGACCAACTTTTCTCTTTATCCACCATCTTTGGCGATCATGATCAAATCCCCAGCTAACCACACCAGAACGATTTCCAACTTTATCATAGAGAGTTTCACCAACATCCATTAAATGGTGAGTTGCATGAGCATCATCATCATCTGGATTTAGATTCTTGTTCTTCAAAATTACAAACTCCCTTTTCTTTTTAATTCTTTCAGCCTTCTCTTTGTCTGCCACTGGATCAGTAACGCTTTTGAAGTATTGTTCCATAGCAGCACTTCTCTCAGCATGTTGGAACCTGAAGGTTTATACATTAAGGATTGCTTAGTTAAAGGGTTGATTTTGTATTTGTTAAATATATGTTTTGGGTCGATATGTATGGGTTGGGTTAGTCTAGTTAGTTTCGGTTGGGCCTAGGGTATTTACCCATATGATTTTGTATTTAAACAAACCTTAACCTTGGAGTTAAGGTTGATCAGTCGGTAGCGAACAAGGAAGGGGCCAACCGAAATCTATTGTGTATTGTATCCGTCACCTTCTTTCAGTGAATGCAAGATATCTTGGTTTGTTTTTAATTGCCTTTGGTGTTTCGGTTATATTTGTTCTTGAATCTGCTTGTGTTTGATTTCCGCACTTACACAAGTTATTGTTTGATATCATTGAAAGATCCTCACGGGTTTTACAATTGGTATCAGAGCCAAGAAACCAATTCTTGGTTCGGTTTTGATATCATTCTGATTCAAGAATATCTTATATTACTGATCCAGTTTTTGCTTGTGTGTGTTTTGCAGTGACAACAGTTTTGGTTGCATGTTCTGTCTTCGAATCATTCAATCTTCAAACTGTTCATAGAAAATATTGAAAGAATTTACTGATTTTGGTTCGTGTGATTTCAGGTCTCGACTCGAAATCAGCTGATCTCGACTTGTGAACTTGCTGTCTCGACTCGCAACCAGTCTTGGTCTCGAGTTGTCCACATCCAGTCTAGACTCGCAACCAGCCTTGGTCTCGAGTTGTTCATATCCAGTCTCGACTAGCAATCTATTGAAGTCTCGAGTAATCTACTTCTAGTCTCGACTCGCAACCATCTTCCGTCTCGAGTTGTCAACATCTGGTCTCGACTCGCAACCTACTAAGGTCTCGAGTTGTCATCATCACAGTCTCGACTCGCAACTGTGGTCTCGACTCGCATCGACGATCTACAACGTGATTTGGACTTTGGACTTTGGACTTAAAACATAATTAATAAATTAATTAATCATGTCTGCAAATAATGTTGACCTGGCTGCCCTTAACAAACAGCAAGAACTGGATTCAAAGGTTGGGACCACTACACGCATTCCAAGGTTGACTGATGCAAATGATTTTCCTGAGTGGAAATGGCGTTTTGAACATGTGAAGGTCAAGGATTCTAAAATTTGGAGAAGTATTCTGAGAGGTCCGAGGGAGATCATGACAAATGGTACTACTAAACCAGGAGTAAAAATAAAGAAACCCAAAAGTCAATATACTGAAGATGATTTCAATATAATTGAAGAAGATGAAAGAGCACTATCCTATTTGACCATGGGATTGGGTCCAGACATTGCTATTGGTTTTCATACCTGCAAATCTGCCAAAGAACTGTGGGAATCTCTGATCGATGTTTATGAAGGAAATGAGGACATGAAGGAGAGTCGAAGAAATTTGCTGAGACAAAATTTCAACAATTTCAACCATATCTATGGAGAAACTGTTGATAACCAACTTCAGAGGTTTGTCAAACTGGTCACTCAAATGCAGATGGAAGAAATTCATACATCAAATGCTTTGACAAATAGACAACTTCTGAATGCGTTACGAAAAAGTTGGGATCATCATGTTGCAATGATCAAGAAAACAAAAGATCTTGCTAGGTGCAGTTTGTCAGAGATGATTTCTCATATCAAAGCATGTGAACTAGATGATAAACAAAGAGAAACCAACTATAAGAATAGCATGTTAGCTGCAGGATTCTCTGTTAAACAAATGGGGTGCTTCATTTACAGGAGCGTGTACAGTGCCATATCTATGGGGTGCTTCATTTACAGGAGCGTGATTTGAAAAGAACCTTGTTTATGAAAAGAACTGGTAAAAACAAATGGGGTGCTTCATTTACAGGAGCGTCTAGAGTGCCATATCTATGGGGTCCAAACTCCAAATCACTTTGCATTCAGGGCAACAAGGTTTATGAAAAGAACTGGTAAAAACAAATGGGGTGCTTCATTTACAGGAGCGTCTACAGTGCCATATCTATGGAGAAACTGTTGATAACCAACTTCAGAGGTTTGTCAAACTGGTCACTCAAATGCAGATGGAAGAAATTCATACATCAAATGCTTCGACAAATAGACAACTTCTGAATGCGTTACCAAAAAGCTGGGATCATCATGTTGCAATGATCAAGAAAACAAAAGATCTTGCTAGGTGCAGTTTGTCAGAGATGAGTTCTCATATCAAAGCCTGTGAACTAGATGATAAACAAAGAGAAACCAACTATAAGAACAGCATGCTAGCTGCAGGATTCTCTGTTGCTCCTACTTCGTCAAACAATAACAACGCAGCTCTCTTGTCTCAAGGAGGATTTCAAATGTTTAGCAACGCGGCATCTGCTAAGGCTGCTCCTACTTCAGCAAATGTCTATGACTCTGGGTCTCCTACACAAGCTGCTCCATCACTTTCTACTGCTGCTTCTGCTTCCGCTGTGAATGCATCCACTGCTGCTCCTGCTTCCACTGTGTAAAATGAGATGATTGCTTTCTTTACACAACAGTCTAAAGAAAATCTGGATATCGCAGCCTCTGTTATAAACTGTTTGAATGCATTTGTTGCAGGAAAAATTGACCCTCCTAAATGGTGTGGCGATGACTTACATCAGATTCATCCTGATGATGTTGAAGAAATGGACATCACTTGGCAGATTGTCACACCCCCAAAATCCACCTGCGGAGTACTACCGCTTGGAGGCGTGATTGACCAGGATCCAGCCACCAATCATTTTGAACAAGCATATAAGTAGTTATAGAATCCAACCAATACAATTGGTGTTCAAACAAAACATAGTTAAGTTGCAAGCGGAAGCATAAGTCTTAAATCAAAACATAAGTTTAATTGTTTCAAAGTTTAACATGGCACACAGTCGTCCATGTCCCACAACGATCCTCCTCCATGCAAGCTCCAGCTAAGAACCTAAGGACCTGCAAAGCATGTAGTAACGAGTCAACAACAAGTTGAGTGAGTTCACGGTTGGGTGTTCGTTTTAAGTTATTTCAAAAACAGTTTCCTTTAGCTGGCATCCTGCCGTGGGGGTTACCTCATAGTTAAACAAAACGTGACTTGTTTATTCCCGGTTACTCTGGCAATCCAGCCGTGGGGGCTACCCCGTGTTAGTTATCTGGCATTTCGGCCGTGGGGGCTACCCCATGTATACACTAGACTCGTTACCATATCGACTGCTGACTGTAGTCATGTTTAAGTGCCCTGAAACTGTCAATGTCTATCATCATTGACGTGCCCCAGATCCATTAGTTCACGCCCGTCCTCTGCGGCACGGTGTGAGGTTTGTCAGACCTAAATAGCGCTATCTAACTAATGACCCGCTCGCCATTGGCCCGGCGATTAAGTCGATATAAAAATGAGGGACTTCATGATAGAGTTTTGGTCTAGTACGAGTTATCTGTCCGTGAGGACGAGGAATTACATTCCTGAACCATTGTTGTCCTACCCAAGGAGGACGAGGAACCCATGTTCCTTAACCCCAATTCCCAATCCCCTGGGAATCCCATGCTTTGTAAAGGGTGTGAACTCACCTTGGTTTGCTCGGCAGATACACAGAAAAGTCAAACAAGCAATATTGTGGTCACTCGCGTCCTATCATAGTTATATCATACCAGTCAGGTTCAAACCACGTATTGCACGTATGTTCTACACGTATGCTAGCACATTGTACTCAAGTATCATTCATGGCAGTCTATTAACATTCACGTTCAATCAGTAACGTATAAGATCTGTGCATCAGGCCCAAGAGTCCGGCCCAATTACTTAAGCCCATAATCATGCAAGTCCAATTCAGCGTGCACAAGTGTGTGGTCTCGAGTCGAGACTGTACGGTCTCTACTCGAGACTGTGCGGCCTCGAGTTGTGCTCATGTGTTCTCGAGTCGCGAACGTGGAGGTCTCGAGTCACGCATGTTCTGGTCTCGAGTCGCAACCGGACTCGCAACTGCGATTTCGAGTTGTGCTGTTTTGGTCTCGAGTCGAGACTATGGGTCCTCGACTCGCAATCTGTGTCGCAACCGGGGATCTCGACTTGTTCCGTGGTGGTCTCGAGTCGAGACTGAAGTTCTCGGCTGGGGACATGTGCTGAATTCCACATTGTACTAGACCAATGGGATTTCACTGTTGTGATTTTCTGTACTATCCAATAACAATGCACTAACATGTCTAATTGTCTAACAATTAACCAAAATGGATCAAACATGGAAGTTTCAAATATCCTAACACATTCATATCACATTCATCATATATTCATCTAGTTCATCTTTAGGGTTTTCATCCTTTGAACAAACAAGCTCATGAAACCGATTCATGTTAACATAATCTACCTAGTTTAATGCACCAATAATCCTTATCATTCACACATTCAACCGAGAACATAATGGCACCATATTCAAACAAATCTCTACTTATTCATATGTCAAACTAGCATGATTCTTAACAATCCAATCTATTCTTACTAATCATGACTTTACCTAGAATTCAAATATCAACATCATAGATGAACAACAACAATCCTAGTACCGATTATTCAAGTGGGGTATGTTCATCATGCATAAGGCAAACATGTTATCAAATAACTTCATTATTCATTATCATCAACCTAAATATCACACATTATCATCTTCAACCGAAATACAACACATAGGAAGAATCACTAACCGGTTAGAGGAGTAGTGGTGAAAGATAAAGCTTTGTTTGGTGTGAACAAGCAAATCCGAGAATCCTTTTTGTGGTCGGTTGGTTTGATCCGAGAAGAAGGAGGAGAAATGTGATGTTTGGTGTCTAGGGTTTTAGTGAGAGGGAGTAGGAGAGTGTGTGTGTTATCCAAAGAAAATGGAAACATGGCTATCCATCAAGTTTATATATCCGCTCCAAGTAATGCACCCTAATGGGCTCTCGGTTGGGTTAAATGAGGTTCGTGACCCATCCGGCCCACTGTTTCATTGTTCACTCGAGACCGCATGGTCTCGAGTCGTGTTCATGGTTCTCGGCTCCCTTAACATATACACATACTATCCATACAAGCATACATATACGCACACAATTAAACACAACACATAATCACATGAAAGGTTCACTTATCATTAATCACACAAGTTAACTAGTCACACGTTTAAGCATGTTACGTCGTGATATAAGAAAGGTTCTAATTTCGGGTTGTCACACAGATGGCTATGGCTGCATTCAGGGCAACAAGGTTTATGAAAAGAACTGGTAAAAACAAATGGGGTGCTTCATTTACAGGAGCGTCTACAGTGCCTTTTAAACTACGCTGTTACAACTATCATGAGGAAGGACACTATGCTCGAAACTGCACAAAGCCTCCGATTAATAGAGAACAGACTCCTGCCCAGCCCGTAACACCTAATAGAGAGAGAGCTCTTGTGACCACATCAAGTATAACGGATGATGCTGCTACTGGAAGTCCTTAACTACTGGGATTAGCTCAAGCCTTGGTGGTTCAGCCTGACATCAACTTTGATTGGAATTCGGAAATTGGGCGACTGAACATCTCAGCTCCAGAAAATCAAGCTGCTTCAAACAACATTGCTTTCATGACCTCAAATGATCAAGTTTCTGTACCAGAGGAGGAGGCATCAGCTGAAAACTTGGCTCTCATGACCCAGATTTTATCAGCTCCAGTCAAATGTCTCACCAAAGAAGAGGTACTTTCTGCTTTCTGTACTCCTGAGTGTAGAGACAGAGTTGAAGCTTATAGAATACACAACGCTGAGCTAATTCAAGATTATCAAGATATAAAAAATAAAAACTTTACTTTATCGAAAAACGAAAAACTTTATAAAGAAAAGATTGAAGCTCAGCGAAAAGACATCGTCAAACTCAAGGATGATGTAAGTGTGAAAACAACTCAACTCTTATATGTTCAGGAGAAACTGTGCACTGTGACTAAGGAACTGGAAGATATCAGAGATAGATATCAAATAAATGAACTTAACATTAAGAAATTTGATTCTTCCAGCAAATTAGTCAAAAACTTGTGTGATCAACAGCTCGCATACAAGGAAAAGAAAGGGCGTGGTTTGGGTTTTAATCAGGCTCCTCCTCCCTATAATGACAATTATACTTATTTACCCATGACTGAGGAGGAGATGATGAATTAAAGTAAAATGACTGATGGTCCCAAAAACAATAAGTCATCATTTAATGACAGACCAATTGAGAAACAGAAGTTTGCTCCAATAAATTTTGTTTCTAAAGGCTCAATTGATCCTAACACTTCGTCTTCATGTGCAGATAAAGTATCTGAAGTAAAATGTGGAGATGTTCTTGGGAGTGAACCAGTTGTTCATACTAATATTTCTGAAAATTATTTTGAACAAACTGAATCTGATATTGCTTTTGGTCGGTCTTTGTTTGCGTCGTTTTGTGCTTATGTTTCGTCTAGTGAGCCTGATATTTTGGGCAAAACTGATAATGTTTGTGTTGAACCTTTGAACAAAAAGTCTGATGATGAATTTTCTTCAGTTAATGATTGTGAATGTGATGTTTCTAACCCTTTGGTTGATGACAGTGTTACAGGTGAGGTCCCTCAGGACACATTCAGTGAAACCACTGAAACTTCTTCACAAGAAAATCAAGAGTATCGTGATTCTTCTTCTGAATCTGTCTTAGTGGGCATCCCTAATGTTGAATCTAGTGGGATCCCATTGGAAACTGTAGTGGAAATTGAACCTGAATTAGTTTCACATGATAAATGTGTTGATGAAACGCATATTGATGAGACTTCTGCATGTTCAAATACTGAAACTGATTTTGGTAAAGAAGAAAAAGGGTTTGGGTTAAATAAAGAGTCATTAGAAAATATTTTTGAAATTAAAACATCAACTTCAAATGATGATCTCGGTAAAGAAAGGGTGTCAAATTGTTCATCAACATCACATGAATGTGTAACTTCTAATCAGCAGACATCAAAATGCTCAGTACAGCCACAAGCAAAACATTTTAGGAAAATCAAAACGTCCAATCATTCAAAATCAAACAAAGATTCTTCATTAAAGTATAAAAATTTTCATAATACTCACGCAATGAAACGGAAAACTTGTTTTAATTGTGGAATTGCTGGACACATTGCCTGAAACTGTGTTCAACTCCCAAGTGCCCAGTCCAAGAAGAAGTTTGTACAAAATCAGAAGGTTAAGTCTAACCGATATCGTTGTTCAGATTCAATGACGACTGAAAGGTCTAAGAAAATGAAGAACAACTATCGCAAAACTAAACCTTCTGATCAAGATTGGAATGCAGCAAAACGTCGAAATCAAAATCAAAAGAGCAGTTTTCAAAGAAATCAGCATAATGGTTTTGGTAACTATAATTCAAATTGGTCAAACACATTTTGGAAACCCAAAACTGGTGCTGCACAATCTAATACTTTTCGCCAAAGATCTCTCATGAAAAATCCTTCAAGATTTCTGATCAAAGATAATCTAATTTGGCAAAAAGTGACATATATTGATGCACAAGGAAAACCCAGATCCACTATGGGCTGGGTTCCTAGATCGAACTAATCCCGCTAATCGTGCAGGAACATCTGTGGAGGACTACCGTGCGACTTTGGTACATGGATAGTGGTTGCACATGACAGGAGACTTATCCCAACTGATAAATGTAAAAGAATTTAATGGTGGATATGTCTCATTTACGGGAGGAGAATCAGGAAGGATCACACTGAAAGGAACAGTAAGAAACGGTGTTTTAAGCTTTGAGAATGTTAACTATGTTCTAGAACTGAAACACAATATGTTGAGCATCTCTCAGATTTGTGATCGAGGAAATTCAGTTCACTTTACAAAGAAAGGATGTTATGTACTTAAACCTGGAATAGTCATTCCAGAAGATTGGTTCTTAATGTCAGCAGAGAGACGAGGAAATGCTTATGTGATTGATATGAACAAGAAACCGTGTGAAGAAGTTACTTGCCTATTCTCAAAGATTTCAGAACATGATGGTCTACTGTGGCATCATCGTCTTGGGCATGTAAACATGAAGAATCTGAACCGACTGGCTAAAGGTCAACTAGTCCGTGATCTTCCAATAAAAGATTTCATGTTGGTTGAAAAATGTGTTGCTTGTGCGAAAGGAAAAGCTCATCGAAAACCTCATAAGTCTAAACCTGCATCCTCAACGAAAGCTGTGCTCGAATTACTTCACATGGATCTTTTTGGTCCAGTGAACGTGTTGAGTATTGGCAAGAAAGCTTATTGTCTCGTAATCGTTGATGATTATTCACGTTACACCTGGGTGTATTTTCTCAGCCACAAGAATGAAACTGCAGTCTTAGTGAAACAATTCATCACTCTGGCAGAAAATCAAGCGAGCACCAAAGTGAAGGTTATTCGATCTGACAATGGGACATAATTCAAGAACGTAACTTTGGACACATTCTGCACTAAAAAGGGAATTGATCCTCAGTATAGTGCACCACGAACTCCTCAACAAAATGGAGTAGCTTAAAGAAGAAATCATACTCTTATTGAGGCTGCACGAACTATGTTGGCTGACTCGAAGCTTCCTAGTTTCTTTTGGGCTGAGGCAGTTAGCACGGCTTGTTACGTTCAGAATCATGCTTTAGTAAATAAACGTCATATGAAAACTCCTTATGAGATTATGGAAGGACGTAAACCTTCAGTTTCACACTTTCGTATCTTTGGATGTCCATGTGTATTATTACTTATGGACTCTAATGGAAAGTTTGAAGTCAAAGGGGACGAATGTTTCTTTGTTGGATATGCAAAAGGCTCTGCCTATAGAGTATACAACAAAGTAACTAAAAAGGTCGCCGAGTCGTGCAATATTGAATGGCTCGAAGAAAATGCTACGGATGCTAGAGTTGGACCAGATTGGTTATATGATTATGCAAATTTGTTTAAATCATTTAACATTTTGTCAAGTGTTTCTTCAGATGTAGACATATCTACTCCAAAGCAACCGTTGTCTTTTGAAGATACTGAAGAAGAAGAACAGACAAAAGGAAGCTTCAGACATCACACCATTGACCCACCGGGAATGGTGTTTACACAGCATCCTCTGCCTCAACAAATGTCTCATCAATCTCCTGAAGGTGCACAATCTAGTGGAATTTCACCTAATACAGCTGGATCAGAATTGTTTGCTGATCCTATTCCTGAAGAGTGTACTGTTACCACTCCCGTGAGTCACAGTCCGCTAGCACCTAATGAGGGGGAGTCAAGCAACATACACACATCTCTAGACGAGACGATACCTGAATTTGCCATTCCAACAAGTGTTCAAAGAAATCATCCTATTGAGAATGTGATAGGTCCTGTGAATGCAGGAGTTCAGACCAGAAGCCAATCAGGAACCATTAATTTGTGTTTATATTCTAGCTACATTTCTCAAATTGAACCTAAAACCATTGATGTAGCGTTGCAGGAACCAGGCTGGGTTGATGCTATGCACGAAGAGCTAAACCAGTTCGAGAAGCTAGGAGTATGGAAACTTGTGGAGTTGCCAAAAGGAAAACGCAAGCTTGGAACTCGCTGGGTTTTCAGAAACAAGCAAGATTCTGAAGGAGTTATTGTTCGAAATAAAGCACGATTAGTGGTCCAAGGATTCAGACAAATAGAGGGACTGGATTATGATGAAGTCTATGCCCCTGTTGCTCGACTTGAAGCAATTCGGATTTTCTTAGCATACGCATCCTTCATGGGATTCACTGTTTACCAGATGGATGTCAAAACGACATTTTTGTACGGAGAAGTGAAGGAAGAAATTTTTGTTGAGCAACCGCCGGGTTTTATTCATCCAGACCATCCAGAATATGCCTACAAGCTTGACAAGGCATTATATGGGTTGCATCAAGCACCTAGGGCTTGGTATGCAACTCTGACAGAACATCTTCTGGCTCATGGATACACACGAGGCACAATAGACCAGACTCTGTTTATCAAAAGAGTGGGCAAGGATCAAATCTTGGTTCAAATTTATGTCGATGATATTATCTTCGGGTCTACAAGTGAGGAGCTTTGCAAAGAATTTGAGAGAGTTATGCAAAAGAAGTTCGAGATGAGTGCACTTGGTGAAATGACATTGTTTTTGGGTTTACAAGTTAAACAAGATTCATGGGGCATTCTAATTCATCAAGGGAAATATGTGGACGATGTGCTGAAGAAATTCAAGTTCACTGACGCTAAACCGGCAGAAACTCCAATGGCAGAAAGACCGTTGTTAACTGAAGATGCTGAAGGATCCCCTGTTGATCAACGCCTTTATAGGTCTATGATTGGATCGTTGATGTATCTGACAGCTAGTTGTCCTGACATCATGTTTGCTGTCTGCAATTGCGCACGATATCAGGCTAATCCTAAAACTTCTCATCTTACTGCTGTTAAACGAATCTTTCGGTACCTTAAAGGCCGACCCAGGTTTGGTCTGTGGTATCCGAGGGATTCGAATTTTGACCTATTTGCGTTTTCTGACAGTAATTTTGGAGGCACTGACAAGGACAGGAAATCCACCTCTGCTGGATGTCAATTTTTGGGTGACAGGCTCATTTCTTGGCAATGCAAGAAGCAACAAACGGTAGCTATTTCCACAGCTGAAGCAGAATATGTTAAGACTACCATATACTGTGATAATGATGCTGCCATACAAATTGTGAAAAATCTTGTTTTCCACTCAAAAACCAAGCACATTGATATTAAAGTTCATTTTATATGGGACTGTTTTGATAGAGGTCTTATCAAACTGGAGCAAATCGACACAGATGCAAATGCTGCCGATTTGTTCACAAAACCTGTCAGCAGTTCGAAATTTCAAGTGCTTGAGGATTTTCTGAAAATGATCCACTTTACCGACTGAGCATGTATGTGTTTTATTCGTAGGTAAATTTGTTCATAAAGTTTTCTATTCTTAGGTAGTTTTTATTTATGCTCAAATTTAGGGGGAGAAAATTATGAAAAATACAAAAACATTAAAAAATTGAAAAAATACAAAAAAGAGGCGTTGCATGACTGGGAAATGAAATGAATTTTCACATTATGGTCAAGGGCTGACTCGTGTAAGACAAGTATTGAAATAGTTTGACTCTAGTATGATGTGTTGGTAGGCTCTATCCTTAAGACCGGAAACATTGGCTGTTTCTGTTCAGAACTAAAATAGTACATGACCTCAGAAAAGAAAATCACTTGGAATTAGCTCATGTCTATTTGAATGTCTGTATGTTGTCCCGATACACACAATTTTGGCCTGACTCTGAAATCTTCTCTGAAAAAGTTGTGTATCTCCTCTGCTGCATCCAGATATATGCTGACCTGGAGGTGCTAGGCAACGTCAGCTTCTGCTGCATCCAGATACATGCTGACCTAGCTGTACGTTGTCGCGCTGTAGATCAATTAAACACCCGAAAGAGGCCCTCAAGTGCCCAAAAGAAACCCAAGAAACCTATATCAAATTGAGAAAAACTCATTTGATCTGTATATTATACCATCTCTACTTAAGATCTATTATGTTCTCTTCTCAATCTATTCCCAGTTAAGATTTCAGAGATTTGGATTGGACTTGTGAAACATGTGGTAGGGAAGCTACTTGCATGATAGAGTGTGATGTATATAACTCTGGGATTTGATTAGTATTTGTTTGGGTGTTCATTGTTAAGAAACCAAAACATGATAAAATTTGTTACAGGCAGTTAAATGGAAAAGGTCTAGGGAGATGAGTTTAGGTGGACAAATATACTGGCAATCGTCTAAATCATTCGGTAGTAGATCAATGTTGATAAGTGAAGTCAATCCCGAAATCTCGTGATTTGATCCCTGAGCAATTTTATTAATTTCCTATTTTATTTTTATAAATAATAGTTTTTATTATTTATTTTTCGTTTAGGTTTTTGCATTCATGGAATGTGCTCAGAAGGTTAAGTGGGCTATTGAAATTATATATGATATTTAAAGGATGTGTTTCATAAATGAATTAATTGATTTAATTAAAAATCCTTAAATATCAGACTCAGCCCAACAATTGGTCTCGGCCCAAAGTAAATGGCCCAGTTCCCATTTGGGGATGAGGTATATAAGACAGGTCTCGAGTCGAGACCTCATTTCTCACTTGAGACCAACTGATATTCTCTCTCAAAATTCCGGCAAGTCTTTATTGTTTCCGACGCGTTTTCCGGTCTCGACTCATCAAACTTGCTTTTCCGGTCTCGACTCACAAATATTTGAAGGTATTTGATTATTTTTGTTGAGTTTTGTTGAAGTTCTGCAGGTGATTTGAAGATCTGATGAGGAATTTTTGAAGATTTGAAGACAAATATAAACCCTAGTCTTGAACATATTTTGGTCTTCAAGGAAATTTAAATTGTTTTTGGGGTTTTGATCCAAAAGCTGGGAAGATGAAGTTGTTTGTATGGTCTCGACTCAGATAACACATAAGGACTCGAGACCGGTGGTTACGAGTCGCAATCTCATGGTCTCGACTCGAGACCTCAAGGTCTCGATTCGAGAACTCATAGTCTCAACTCATGGTCTCGACTCAATAACTCATGGTCTCGACTCGAGAACTCATGGTCTCGACACATGGTCTCGACTCATGGTCTCGAGTCAAAATTAACAGTCTTGAGTCAAAATTTTATCATCTGAGTCATGGTGCTGTTGATTTGTATTGATTGTTGATTTGGTGATTTGAAAGTTTCATACAAATATATAACTGTCGATGTTTCTAATGCATTTTTGTTTTATGAAGATTACGGATTTGAAATTCATTTCGACACATAATCAAGCAGGATACTTAGCACCACCTCCGGAGAAACACAAGAAGATGTATACTTCATTGATGAAAGGCCTCAACAGTTGCCGCATTGTTCACGCATTACGAGAAAATCCAGTAGTCTATGAAAGTCTTATTCAAGAGTTTTGGAAAAGTGCAAGGATTGAAGTTATTGAAGGAAAGGGAGTTATTGTTGCTGACATTCAAAAGAAGGTTGTCACTGTGACAAAGCAGATGATTCGAGAAGTATTACATTTCAATGACCAAGAAACAGACTCCATTGAGCTTCCAGCTGGAACAGTGGAGGAAATTTTACCTCGATTGAGTTATGAAGGAAAGTATCCGCCTTTGGTCAAGAAGTTTGTGCATCCTTATTGGCGTCTTTTGGTGCACATGTTTATGTTGTGTATGACAGAAAATAGAGGAGGTACAGATCAATTAAATATCACACAGTCTGCTGCTCTTGTTTGTGTGATAACGAACGAGCCTTTCAATTATTCAAAGTATATTTTGGAAGCGATGAAGAGAAATGTGTTTGGAGTCAGAAAGGACAAGTTTCTTATGTATCCAAGGTTCTTGCAAATGATTTTTAATGCTTGTTATCCAGAGTTGGAGAGATCTGGAAATACATTGGAACTGAAGCCCATGGGTCCAGCTTGTTTTGGTGCTCTCACTCCAAAGAAGGGTACTAAAAAGAAATTTGAAGGTTTAATTCCATTAGAGAAATTTGGTCAATTTGCTGAGACTGAAGATGTAGCTGCTAATCCAGTAATAGTGCAACCTGTTCCAGTGAATGCTGCGCGAATCAATGCACCTGCAAATGCTATAGTTGCTGAAGAACACGATATTCAAAGGGCTATTGATGATGAGCCTGAGACAGAGATTTTAACAATCAACTCTGACGATGAAGGCATTGAGATTATGTGTGATTCAGGAGGAGAAGAAGAAGAGCTTCCTCCTGAAGCTGATATTGCTGTTTCTGCTGTTCCACCTGTGATTTCTGCTGAAAATTTGGCTTTGCTGTTAAAGTCTGTAACTAATAAGATGGGAAATCCTCCTTCTGATCTTTCAGTATCAAGTGAAGAGCCTAGTGAGAACCCAAAGGATCCTGATTCCCTGCCATTGAAGCAGAAAAGGAAGGATCCTCGACTCGGAATGTATGTTGAGCAAAACAAAGATCAATCCATGAATATTACTGAGGATGATGATGGTTTGTATGACTTCGATTTTGAGAAAAGTGTCACTAATACCACCACCACTACTTAAGATATCTTTGAGTTTGATGCTGACACTCAAAGAAATGATGTGGATACCACCACTGCTGATGTTCAAGTTACAACTGTTGATACTGATTCTGTTATTGATACTATGCCACTTGGTATTTCTGAATCTACAGGTCCTTCTAGAGTTGTTCATGACTTACCTAGCAGTTCAAGTGGTAAGAGACCTGAAGAACCGTTGAGGATGCCATTTGATGATGACTTAAGTGATGATGATGAGTTTATTAGCATGAGAGAGATGAAGAAACGACTGGTTGTGCTTGAGCAAGATTCAATTCATAAAGATGCCAAGATTATTCAACTTGAAGATACTATAGTGAAGAAAGATCAACAGATTGAACAGCTTCAAGGAGATGTTAGTTTGTTGTTCAATATGGTTTATGATTTACGTGGAAAGTTGGAGAAGAAATTTGGACAAGAGTTCTCTGATCCGACTGACGTTGAAAACAGAAGAAAAGCCTTCGATAAGGATGATGCTGAGAGAAGTGCTGCTATGGAACAATACTTCAAAAGAGTTACTGATCCAGTGGCAAACAAAGAGAAGGCTGAAAGAATTAAAAAGAAAAGGGAGTTTGTAATTTTGAAGAACAAGAATCTAAATCCAGATGATGATGCTCATGCAACTCACCATTTAATGGATGTTGGTAAAACTCTCTATGATAAAGTTGGAAATCGTTCTGGTGTGGTTAGCTGGGGATTTGATCATGATCGCCAAAGATGGTGGATAAAGAGAAAAGTTGGTCCTGTCGAGTGGTACAAAAATCCACGCCAGTTTCAGTCTTTCACTAAGGTTGATTTGACAAATTTGTCTAAAGCACCTTATGTAGATGATAAGCCTGGAGGTCCTGCATATGTGTTTTTCGAGTGATTGAAGAGGGAAGTTCATCGTAACTTTCCTTCGATGCGCACGGCAGAGTCCTTTGTTAAACCAGCTAAAGGAATTAGAGATCCATACACAAACAAGCGTATGAAGATTGTGCCCTGTCCTGTAACTGACAAAGAAAATATGATTTCGTTGGTGAAAAAGATTCCAAAAGGTGATTTGAAGTCCTTACATTTCTGGGCTTATGATGAGCGTCTAGGACAGGCAGTGTTTGTTTGTGATGATGATGTGAATTTTCGATTGGTTGATCAAGTTGATGCGCTGAATCTTGCTCTTGAAGATCTAGAGGTGTTAACTCGAAATCAAATTAGAGCTACTGAAAAGTATGAAGAGATTGCAAAAGGATGGACTGCTGCTGTTGTTTCAGCTATTCATATTCGAACTAAGGGATTTGGTGGACTCAAGGATCGTCTGGGTGGTGACAGTAGTTGTTGAAGTCTCAAGATCCTTCATGCATAAACCTAGGGGGAGATTGTTGGAACCTAAAGGTTTATACATTAAGGATTGCTTAGTTAAAGGGTTGATTTTGTATTTGTTAAATATATGTTTTGGGTCGATATGTATGGGTTGGGTTAGTCTAGTTAGTTTCGGTTGGGCCTAGGGTATTTACCCATATGATTTTGTATTTAAACAAACCTTAACCTTGGAGTTAAGGTTGATCAGTCGATAGCGAACAAGGAAGGGGTCAGCCGAAATCTATTGTGTCTTGTATCCGTCACCTTCTTTCAGTGAATGCAAGATATCTTGGTTTGTTTTTAATTGCCTTTGGTGTTTCGGTTATATTTGTTCTTGAATCTGCTTGTGTTTGATTTTCGCACTTACACAAGTTATTGTTTGATATCATTGAAAGATCCTCACGGGTTTTACACAGCATCATCCTTATCGAAGGCTTTTCTTCTGTTTTCAACGTCAGTCGGATCAGAGAACTCTTGTCCAAATTTCTTCTCCAACTTTCCACGTAAATCATAAACCATATTGAACAACAAACTAACATCTCCTTGAAGCTGTTCAATCTGTTGATCTTTATTCACTATAGTATCTTCAAGTTGAATAATCTTGGCATCTTTATGAATTGAATCTTGCTCAAGCACAACCAGTCGTTTCTTCATCTCTCTCATGCTAATAAACTCATCATCAACACTTGAGTCATCATCAAATGGCATCCTCAACGGTTCTTCAGGTCTCTTACCACTTGAACTGCTAGGTAAGTCATGAACAACTCTAGAAGGACCTGCAGATTCAAAAATACCAAGTGGCATAGTATCAATAACAGAATCAGTATCAACAGTTGTAACTTGAACATCAGAAGTGGTGGTATCCACATCATTTCTTTGAGTGTCAGCATCAAACTCAAAGATATCTTTAGTAGTGGTGGTGGTATTAGTGACACTTTTCTCAAAATCGAAGTCATACAAACCATCATCATCCTCAGCAATATTCATGGATTGATCTTTGTTTTGCTCAACATACATTCCGAGTCGAGGATCCCTCCTTTTCCGCTTCAATGGCAGGGAATCAGGATCCTTTGGGTTCTCACTAGGCTCTTCACTTGATACTGAAAGATCAGAAGGAGGATTTCCCATTTTATCAGTTACAGACTTTAACAGCAAAGCCAAATTTTCAGCAGAAATCACAGGTGGAACAGCAGAAACAGCAATATCAGCTTCAGGAGGAAGCTCTTCTTCTTCTCCTCCTGAATCACACATAATCTCAATGCCTTCATCGTCAGAGTTGATTGTTAAAATCTCTGTCTCAGGCTCATCATCAATAGCCCTTTGAATATCGTGTTCTTCAGCAACTATAGCATTTGCAGGTGCATTGATTCGCGCAGCATTCACTGGAACAGGTTGCACTATTACTGGATTAGTAGCTACATCTTCAGTCTCTGCAAATTGACCAAATTTCTCTAACGGAATTAAACCTTCAAATTTCTTTTCAATACCCTTCTTTGGAGTGAGAGCACCAAAACAAGCTGGACCCATGGGCTTCAGTTCCAATGTATTTCCAGATCTCTCCAACTCTGGATAACAAGCATTAAAAATCATTTACAAGAACCTTGGATACATAAGAAACTTGTCCTTTCTGACTCCAAACACATTTCTCTTCATCGCTTCCAAAATATACTTTGAATAATTGAAAGGCTCGTTCGTTATCACACAAACAAGAGCAGCAGACTGTGTGATATTTAATTGATCTGTACCTCCTCTATTTTCTGTCATACACAACATAAACATGTGCACCAAAAGACGCCAATAAGGATGCACAAACTTCTTGACCAAAGGCGGATACTTTCCTTCATAACTCAATCGAGGTAAAATTTCCTCCACTGTTCCAGCTGGAAGCTCAATGGAGTCTGTTTCTTGGTCATTGAAATGTAATACTTCTCGAATCATCTGCTTTGTCACAGTGACAACCTTCTTTTGAATGTCAGCAACAATAACTCCCTTTCCTTCAATAACTTCGATCCTTGCACTTTTCCAAAACTCTTGAATAAGACTTTCATAGACTACTGGATTTTCTCGTAATGCGTGAACAATGCGGCAACTGTTGAGGCCTTTCATCAATGAAGGTGCTGTTTGTTTTTGCAGACAAAAACTGTCTGCAAGCTGATTTCATCTGTTTTCATATCTGCAACTGAAGATGTGGTCTGAAGCTCTTCAAGCTGAAAATATAAGACTGTTTGTTTTTACAAATTGATATTGTCTGTACAAACTACATAAACTTTTTTTTATTTTCCAATATTACTAACATATGGAATTAGAATCTAATTCACAAGATCTCATTTGTCATTTCAAAACAAACAGCAATACAAATTGTTTAGATAAAACGCAATTCAACTAACATATGAAATTAGAATTTTATTCAAAACATCTCATTTGTCATTTTCAAGACAAACAGCAAACAAAAAAGATATACAAGAACAAAAAAGAAAAATGTACCAATAGAACGTTTGTAATCGTCGATTCATTTGTTTGTTCAATCTATCACAACATCCAATGGAATCTTCTCAATCTATCACAAGAATAAACACAAATTTCATTTGTTCAATCTATCACAACATGAACGTTTGTAATCGTCGATTCATCGTACGGCAGCTTCGATTCATGGTGAATATCTGCATAGTTTTGATGTCCGTTCGACAACTCCGGCCTTGTCGCCGCCTCTGGTAGTAGTGGCGGAGTCGACTTTCGCCTGGATTTCTTTGGCCGTGTGCTTCTTCAGCTTAGCTTTGCCGGTAAAGGTGGTTTGATGGAGTAGAGGGTTTCGATAGTTGTTGAGGAGATGATGAAAACAGAGAAAATGAAGGGGTTAGGGGTGATCTGAGCAGTGGTGGTGGTCGAGATATGAGGGAGGAGGGGTTTTTTTTTAAGATGAGAGAAGAGGGTTTTCTTTGAAGATGTTTGAAGTAAGGGTGTTATAGCTTTTTTTTTAAGCTGAAAAAAGCCATTTTCAGATCTGTTAAAAAAAAAACAAACATTCTTCAAGGGTAATGTCTGCGCGCCTGCAGACATCAGCTCCCTTGAAGATGTTTGAAGAAAAAACAAACACCCCCGAAGTATACATCTTCTTGTGTTTCTCCGGAGGTGGTGCTAAGTATCCTGCTTGATTATGTGTTGAAATGAATTTCAAATCCATAATCTACATAAAACAAAAATGCATTAGAAACATCGACAGTTATATATTTGTATGAAACTTTCAAATCACCAAATCAACAATCAAAACAAATCAACAGCACCATGACTCAGATGATAAAATTTTGACTCAAGACTGTTAATTTTGACTCGAGACCATGAGTCGAGACCATGAGTTCTCGAGTCGAGACCATGAGTTCTCGAGTCGAGACCATGAGTTATTGAGTCGAGACCATGAGTTGAGACCATGAGTTCTCGAGTCGAGACCATGAGTCGAGACCTTGAGGTCTCGAGTTGAGACCATGAGATTGCGACTCGTAACCACCGGTCTCGAGTCCTTATGTGTTATCTGAGTCGAGACCACACAAACAACTTCATCTTCCCAGCTTTTGGATCAAAACCCCAAAAACAATTTAAATTTCCTTGAAGACCAAAATATGTTCAAGACTAGGGTTTATATTTGTCTTCAAATCTTCAAAAATTCATCATCAGATCTTCAAATCACCTGCAGAACTTCAACAAAACTCAACAAAAATAATCAAATACCTTCAAATATTTGTGATTCGAGACCGGAAAAGCAAGTTTGATGAGTCGAGACCGGAAAACGCGTCGGAAACAGTAAAGACTTGCCGGAATTTTGAGAGAGAATATCAGTTGGTCTCGAGTGAGAAATGAGGTCTCGACTCGAGACCTGTCTTATATACCTCATCCCCAAATGTGAACTGGGCCATTTACTTTGGGCCGAGACCAATTGTTGGGCTGAGTATGATATTTAAGGATTTTTAATTAAATCAATTAATTCATTTATGAAACACATCCTTTAAATATCATATATAATTTCAATAACCCACTTAATCTTCTGAGCACATTCCATGAATGCAAAAACCTAAACCAAAAATAAATAATAAAAACTATTATTTATAAAAATAAAATAGGAAATTAATAAAATTGCTCAGGGATCAAATCACGAGATTTCGGGCTTGACTTCACTTATCAACACTGATCTACTACCGAATGATTTAGACGATTGCCAGTATATTTGTCCACCTAAACTCGTCTCCCTAGACCTTTTCCATTTAACTGTCTATAACAAATTTTATCATGTTTTGGTTTCTTAACATTGAACACCCAAACAAATACTAATCAAATCCCGGAGTTATATACAGCACACTCTATCATGCAAGTAGCTTCCCTACCACATGTTTCACTAGTCCAATCCAGATCTCTGAAATCTTAACTGGGAATAGATTGAGAAGAGACCATAATAGATCTTAAGTAGAGATGGTATAATATACAGATCAAATGAGTTTTTCTCAATTTGATATAGGTTTCTTGGGTTTCTTTTGGGCACTTGAGGGCCTCTTTCGGGTGTTTAATTGATCTACAGTGCGACAACGTACAGCTAGGTCAGCATGTATCTTGATGCAGCAGAAGCTGACGTTGCCTAGCACCTCCAGGTCAGCATATATCTGGATGCAGCAGAGGAGATACACAACTTTTTCAGAGAAGATTTCAGAGTCAGACCAAAATTGTGTGTATCGGGACAACATACAGACATTCAAATAGACATGAGCTAATTCCAAGTGATTTTCTTTTCTGAGGTCATGTACTATTTTATTTCTGAACAAAAACAGCCAATGTTTCCAGTCTTAAGGATAGAGCCTACCAACACATCATACTAGAGTCAAACTATTTCGATACTGGTCTTACATGAGTCAGCCCTTGACCATAATGTGAAAATTCATTTCATTTCCCAGTCATGCAACGTCTCTTTCTGTATTTTTTCAATTTTTTAATGTTTTTGTATTTTTCATAATTTTTGGTAAATGAAGCACTGTAGCCATCTGTCAACTGATGTCCATTTCTTCAACATCATCAGGATGAATCTGATGTAAGTCATCGCCACACCATTTAGGAGGGTCAATTTTTCCTGCAACAAATGCATTCAAACAGTTTATAACAGAGGCTGCGATATCCAGATTTTCTTTAGACTGTTGTGTAAAGAAAGCAATCATCTCATTTTTCACAGTGGAAGCAGGAGCAGCAGTGGATGCATTCACAGCGGAAGCAGAAGCAGCAGTAGAAAGTGATGGAGCAGCTTGTGTAGGAGACCCAGAGTAATAGACATTTGCTGAAGTAGGAGCAGCCTTAGCAGATGCCGCGTTGCTAAACATTTGAAATCCTCCTTGAGACAAGAGAGCTGCGTTGTTATTGTTTGACGAAGTAGGAGCAATAGAGAATCCTGCAGCTTGCATGATGTTCTTATAGTTGGTTTCTCTTTGTTTATCATCTAGTTCACAGTCTTTGATATGAGAAATCATCTCTGACAAACTGCACCTAGCAAGATCTTTTGTTTTCTTGATCATTGCAACATGATGATCCCAGCTTTTTGGTAACGCATTCAGAAGTTGTCTATTTGTCGAAGCATTTGATGTAAGAATTTCTTCCATCTGCATTTGAGTGACCAGTTTGACAAACCTCTGAAGTTGGTTATCAACAGTATCTCCATAGATATGGCACTGTAGACGCTCCTGTAAATGAAGCACCCCATTTGTTTTTACCAGTTCTTTTCATAAACCTTGTTGCCCAGAATGCAAAGTGATTTGGACTTTGGACCCCATAGATATGGCACTGTAGACGCTCCTGTAAATGAAGCACCCCATTTGTTTTTACCAGTTCTTTTCACAAATGATTGGGTCGTTGAGCTTGTGCGAGCAAATATAGCCCAATCATCACTCGGCCCAACATGTTGTGCGATCCAACAAAAACCCGGCCCAGTAAATCATATGCAGTCCAAGACTTGTGCGGCCCAACAATTAAGCAAACACTTTAACTTGTGCAATCCAAATAATCTTGTGCGACTACTGATATCTTGTGTGTTTGGAGTTTGGGCTTCTTGGCCCAATAACATACACAGCTTAAACATTTGAAAGGCCCAACATCTTGTGCGATCAGCACAACTTGTGCGATTCACAAGATGTTGTGCGACTGAGTTTTACGAGTTATACATTGTGCTCTAACTGTTGTACCCTAACATATCTTGTGCGATTGGCCTTGTACGACCAGCCTTGTATGTTTGGCCTTGTGCGATTAGTTATAACATTCCTAATTCCATGCAATTAGTTACACCATTTATTCGATTCAATTAATCCATTCCAACAGTTTCCATTTATTTAATCCCCTCAACAATTAACAATTTCTATTTGCTCCTTTATTCAATCAAATCATAGAGTTTCCAATTATTTCTTATGAACCCTAATTAATCAATTAACAACCACTAACAACATCATCAAAACATTATTCGGACCACAAGAATATCGGCACATGTCAAGATTGTTTCATTCATCATTCAACATCAACTTTTAAACATTAACATCACAAGTAATCGATCGGACTGAATCAAACTCATCAACCCTAACATGCATGATCTTGAACAAATACATATCATAACATAATCCCTATGTTCACAATCGTTATTAACAGTTTAATTCGATTACTTATAATAGTGAATTATGGATTGTTCATCAAGTGTTCTATAAAACATACAACTTTAACAACTAAGATCATGCAACCACAGTCTACAAGTAACATGACTCAAAGATCATAAACAACCAAACAAGGGTGTAACACTAACCGGATCAAGAGGTGAACAATGTGTGCTTGTAGACGATGAAACTTTGAAGGAGATGAAGGGTTGTCGTCGTACCGAGAGGGAGAGGAGAGAGAGAGCTAGGGTTTGTGTGTTTTCTTGTGTTTAGAGGATAATGAGGGTTATACACCAACCCCTTAGTGTTATGCGAAAATCATAGGGTTCGGGCCCAACTTGGGCTTCAGTTGTGTTGGGTTTGGGCCGAGCACCATCATGTGCGCCCGTGAGGGATGAATGACCCAAAGAGGGTGTTGTGCGATCGGTTAGGTTTTGTGCGACTAGGTTGGTGTTGTTCACTTATATTCACAATTCAATCACACGTAACACATAATAATTCAACTTATAATCATTTCATTAAAATCAGCTAATCAAGCTAATCAAGTAATCACATAGAGTTCACACACGTTATACCAAAGCACACAAAAGAGTTCTAAAACACGAGTTGTCACATTGATGTTGACGATATGACGAATCTAGTAGGAAGACTTAGAAACGCACAAGAAATTACTAGATTTGCTTATTTATCATGTTAAGTTGTTGTATCTATCTTTTGATGTTGTACTTGGTATTCCTTTTGGTTGTATTTGACAATTTTTGTTTATCAATGAAAATGGTTTTGAATTAAAATAATGTCATAAATAGTGTTATGTGTGATGAGCAATCTATTTCGTCTGACTCCGATGATTCCGCCATCGGTTGGGGTGTGACAAATTGGTATCAGAGCCATAACTATAGGGAATTAGGTAGAATGGTCATGTTCGACCTAGTCTATAGTAGGTACCATACTTTTGACCATTCTTGCTACTTGTTTAAAATGCTATTACTTCCTACTTGCTTCTTTCTCTTCTTTTTGTCTTAATACATACAATACGTATTTCCTAAGACATTTTACACAATACACGTTGAAGACTTGAAGACACTCGTAATACAAACGAGACGAGTTCACCAAAATAGGCGTGAAACCCACAATTTGGTGAACGAATCTCACTCCGCTTATTCTATTTTGCACAAAATTACGCCATCAAGCTAGGAGTGAAATCCACATCTTGATGGTAAATTTCCAATTCGAATTCTAGTGGACCCTCGTCAAAGTGTCAAAAATTAAATTTTCACCCGACGAGTACCAACCACACTTAGGGTACGAAATCGTCAAGTTAGGGGTGAAACCCGCATCTTGTCGATTAAGTCCCATTCTTTGATTTTCAATCCCGCCAAAGTTTCGATTGTTTCAATCGATTAGGGACGTGTAGTAACTGGAAGGTAAGATACCGTTAATCGCTTCTCGACGAGAGTATCTTATCTATAGGCCAAAGCACGTATTCCCTAATTTGTTTTCCTTTCTTTATTTTTAAAGTTCTTAGTGTTATCTGAATAATGAGGCTTTAACTTGTATGGTATAGTAAATAATAACAATAACAATAACAATAATAATAATAATACATTTTAACTAGGTGAATCTGTCCATAATGTTGTTGATTATGTCCATTGTATTTTTATTCTACACATGTTGTTTTAAGTATGTCTATGGTGTTTTTATTCTACACATATTGTTTTAAATCAGTCTATGGTGTTTTTAGTGTGCAAATGCTATTTTTTAAGTTTGCCATTAGCGTAATGGTTTTTTGAGCTATATTTGTACATCATGTTACAGGTTGAACCTTTTCTTAGAAATATTACATATGTTGTTTTACAATTGTACGTCATTTTACATAAGGGGTTGTACCTTTTGGTTGCCAGTTTACACATTATGTTTTATTTGGGTGTCTATATATTAATTTAATATATGATGGTTTACACGTGGTGTGTTTAACACACGGGTCGTATTATTGGCACACCTTGGGGGATTAAAGCGACACCCTTAATACGCATCGTATAGGCCTATACGATGCGTATTGAGGTGGGTTCAAACTTCTATGTCTGTCAAAGGCTGACAATGTCCCCTTACCAAAAAGTAATACGCATCGTATAGGCCTATACGATGTGTATTGAAGGTGTCGATTTAATTTTTTTTATTTTGCAAGGTAGCTTCCTGTCACACGATAGCTTTCCGTCACGTGAACGAAGAAGCAGCACTTTGGACATTTGTCAGTCTTCAAACATCTAGGAAACATTATTTGAGAATACCCCTAAATTTATCGAAGCTGTAGAATGAGATCCTCCACTGTTGGGTTATCATCTTTCCACCCCATTTTCACTAAATTTATCGATTCTGTTTTTCAACAAGGATGTAATGCAATGATTCCTCTCAATTGAATAGAAAGACACTTGCTTCATAGGACTCACTTGAATCGTCTTGGATGTAATAACAGTACGTTTAGCATCCGTGCCTGCTTGAATTGCAGAAAGCAAAGGATAACGAAGATGAACATTGTATTTATCACGAAAGTACTAAACAACCGAGATAACAGCTCCGGTTTCATCAGCTGCATTTGGAACAGGAGAGTTGAAAAAACTGCAATTGGAATTGATCTTGGAACATCATACTCTTGTTACCATATGACACATGATAAAAGCGCTTCTCTAGACAATCTGGGATTATGTTCCGCAAATTAGGAACCACATATTTGCATCAAGATTTACGTCTGATGTCCAAGTTTGATCACATTTGACTTCATATGCGGCAGTCCAATGACTTTCTTCCCACGTGTCTGCACCGTGATCTTCATATTCTTGGTTCAATACCAACTCATCTTTAGTAGTGTTTGTTTGAGAACCTGATTCAGATACACAACGATTCTCCAATTCTAGATCACTAAGCAAATACACAACGGTTCTCCAATTCCAGATCAGTAATGTAAGGAGAAGCGTTGAGATAACGGACATCCATCAAGCTCAAAAAAAACTTGTGTTTCCCATAGTCACAAACGATTGTGGTTTGTATTTCCCACAGCCACCGTTTCCGTAGTAAAAAATGGTTGTGGTTTGCATATTCAATCTTCATTGCTTCATTAAAATTAACGAGGCAGTCTCTTTGCACTGTGATCTTCATATTCTTGGTTCAATACCAATTCATCTTTAGTAGCGTTTTTTTGAGAACCTGATTCAAATACATAAATCTTGAAGCAAATATGTGGTTCCCAATTGGTTACAAAAACCACTAGCAGAAGAACCCGACACGTCTTCATGTTATGAAGAATGTTCTAGAAATTGAAGGAAAAGGAAAAATGGTTGCAGAAGTTTCGTCTTCTATGATGATCCGAAACATTCCGAATAACTACACAAAGATTTGTTGCCTACTGATTATTGAAAAGATTTGTTGAAATCGAAGAAAAGAGTAAAAAAGATGAATTGAGGCGTGCATTGTTTAAATCTGAATCAGTTGGCATGTGTTCATATCAGCGTTGTTTATCACCCTGTGTAAGCATCGGAAGCCCGACAAACAGTCTTACAATTATATTATGTTAAGATGTTTCTAACTAAACCCATGAATCCCAATGCTTCTTTAAAAATATTAGTTTCTTTTGCTAGTGTTTCCCATAGTCACAAACGATTGCGGTTTGAATTTCTCATAGCCACCGTTTCCGTAGTAAAAAACCGTTGCGGTTTGCACATTCAATCTTCATTGCTTCATTAAAATTAACAAGGTGCCCTCTCTTGCATATTTTAGAGAGACCTTTAAGTACGGATCCTACAACTGCATTTGGAACAAGAAGTCCAACAATCCGTTCATTATCTATTGTTCTCTAAACAATATGAATGCACGCAACGAATTTGACAACTGTGACATCTTATTAAAAGTATAAATCACCTCCAATCCTTTCCTGGTCAACTCACACACTATAAAGTTTACATTTATCGTTATCCTTCAACTGTAGGATCGTTTTCGAACCCGAATGAGTCGATCAGAAGAGTTTTTGCTTAGTACGAAAGGCGGAAACAGTCGTACTGAGGTCAATTCAGCAAGATATACACTTTAAACTGTCTATTGATTGATTTGATAACAAAATACAGCAAGACAACACTTCGGCAGCACTTCGTGGCTCAAACCAGAATTCTTACAACTGAAACGAAATCAAGGCTATATATAGGCATGCTAATTCCGCTTGAACCGGTTCAAACGGAATCACATTCAAGCGAAATTAGCTATTTCGTTTGAAATTGCCTCTCACATAAAATTTGACATTTTTCTCGAATAACGTGCCCTGATCTATCTACAACAAACAAGACTCGATACAAGACGAAGTCGACAGACGCATGCGCCAACAGACTCCCCCTCGAATGTTGACGAGTCTTCAGTGTCGAGTCTTCGCATCCTCAGTCTTTATCAGTCTTTTCATCTGCTAAAGTATCTGACACTGTAAGTATCCTCAATTCTCTCTCTTCTCTTTATCAACTTATCTCCCCCTCGGATGTTGATCTAATCTTCAATTCCAGAATCACAATCTGGCTCTTGCATACTATCTTTCCAAGATCTGTAGCTGGCTTTTACATTCTCTTGATCAGATCTCTTGATTCCTTAATTTCATCAGCATCAGCAGTTCCAGAATCGTAACCTGGTCTATCTGCACATTCTTAACCCAGAAATAAATTTCACAAACTTAACATTTTACAAATTTATTATCTGCTAACCACTTGCTTACACAAATCAATGAATGATTTTACAATGTTAATCTCTGATGAACCACTTAAAGAAATATCATTTTTCTTTTAAAAAAAAAACTTTTCTAAAATCAAACAGACTCCCCCTCACTGATTGTCATCATGTTTAGCACTCAGAATTTTGAAAATCAGCTCTCCAACATCAGCTGTCGAAAATCTTTTTGTATTTTCAAAAATTTATGCTAAAACACTCCGAAAATATTTTTGGAATTTTGAGATAAAATGAAATGCAATAGAGAAATATTTACAAACAATATTTTTGTGAGTTTGTGTAAGAGGATCATATCAGTTTATTAGACAAATCACCAACACCGTTAAGCTTTAAACATTTTAAGTTCTAAAAGTTTCACTTAGATTGTCAGTATACTGATCCATTTAAATTCTCACACAAAGTTCAACTGTTTCGAGATACGAGATTAATGTCTTAAGTACTTAAACTTATTCGCGTGTCCCACCTCAGAATATACTCCCGTATCCAGATCCAAATATTCAGTCTTACAGGTGAGTATACCTAGATGATATATGTAAGGGGTTAAATTGCGAAGGCCATGAGAGCGCAGGTCAGAACTTCCGTTCAGCAGAGAGATGACGGTTTTGACTTTGGGTGGGTCCCATTTATAGGATCTTTTTTACAACAGCACATGATTTGCATTTTTCAATGTTTCATCATTTTTTATGCTGAGGGTGGGCTATATTTCAAGCAAGCGTAAAGTATTCTCCGGGGACTAGGCCATTGCTTTCGCAAAATCAGAAGTCCCGGGATAATACCCCAGATATCACTAAGCATAAAGTCCTAGTATCTCAGAAAGAGGGACATTTCAAACAAGATTTCTGTTGGATCGTCGTATGACCCTAAATAGTCATGAGTAGTTCATCATCAAGTACAAAGGCGGAATCAATGTAAAAGATGTTAACACAGCTTGTTCCTTTCTAATTATCCTTTTATTGATCAATCATGTGCTTTTTACACGTTCAAATGACAAACGGACAACACCTCGACTCAGAGCATATGATCAGATTCCCCTCCAAATAAACACAGCACATGGGTATTTATAATGTCCGGATTTCGCTTGAAGATGACACACTCCATTTCAAGCGAAATCAACATGTTGATTTCGCTTGAACTGATCTGTGTCACTTTCAAGCGAAATAACACATTAATACTTAAACAAACCCTAATTTCAACCATGTTGTGTGCTCGTTTATCCTATCTAGACATAAGACTCGATTAAGACGAAGTTAACAAACACTAGATGCACCAACAGACTCCCCCTTGGATGTTGACAAAGTCTTCGGCGTCGAGTCTTTAGTCTTTGTCTCTATCCAAATTGTCTTGACATTGTAAAAGCTTCCTTCAATCTTTATCTTCAAACTTTAATCTACAATCTCCCCTTTGAGTGTTAATCCAGAATTCTGACTCCCCCTTTCGCATACTCTTTCTCTCGATAAGCTGAGACTTGAATTCTGGTTCAATCTTTGACATTTTCGTTGCCATGGGAATTCCTGTTACCTGCACAATCTCTACCTAAATATAAGATATATGACAATAACAATTTTAATCCAAACTTACCATTCGCCTTCAATTTGATTATCTTGTCAGAATTAGAAATCCACTTAAGTATTCAGGTCCAAATTAATGACCCTGGTTACTTAATTTGTCTACCAAGTCCAATTTAATGACCTTGGTTGATCAAAGATAAATCACACTGACATTTGTACAAATAATTTCAAACAATTTTCTGAAATTTACAAGTTTCAAATTAATGAACTTGTTTTTGACTTTTCAACAATCAGATTTTAACATGATTAACTCCAAACTCATCCTCCAGTCCAGAAACTTCCTGCATCTGCTTCAAATCGAATCTGAAGATCAGCTTTCCACTTTGGTTTGTCGGAAAATAAAGCAGAGATGAAAAATCTTTTTGGTTTTTTAATAAAGTTTCTAAACTAGAAATGAATTACAGAACTAAAATGCAGTAAAAGAAAACTATTTACAAACATATTTTTGGTGAGCGTGTTAGGGAATCATATCAGCTATCCGACAAGTTACAAGTACCGTTAAGCTTTAATTACATACTCAGAATTAAACAATTCACTTAGATTGTCGATATACTGGTCCACTTAAATTTTCACACACATTTCAATCTGTCCAGGATACGGATTTAGTGTTTTAAGACTTAAACTCATTCATGTGTCCCACCTCTTGAATATACTCCCGTATCCAAATCCCAATATTCAGTCTTACAGGTGAGTATAACACAGATGATATCTGTAAGGGATTAAATTGCGAAACTGTGAGAGCTCAGGTCAGAACTTCCGTTCAGCAGAGAGATGACGGTTCGACTTTAGGTGTGTCCCCTTTAGAGGATCTTTTTTACAACAGCAATGATTATCAATTTTATTGTTTCATCATTTTTGCTGAGGGCGGCGCTATGTTTCAAGCAAGCGGTAAAGTATTCTCTGGGGACTAGGCCATTGCTTCCGCAAAATCAGAAGTCCCGGGATAATACTCCAGATATCACTGAGTATAAAGACCTAGTATCTCAGAAAGAGGGATCCTTCAAACAAGATTTCAGGGGTTACCTATATATCCAAGTAGTGTTCCCCACGAAATAAGCAAGTAAGAATTTTATGTTTATATCCCGAACAAACCTACTAAATGTGTAAAAACCTATCGGCACATCATCAGCGAGACTGTTTAACGCATTTAAACATTACATTTCTTTAGCATACTGTAACTGTCAAGCCGATGTACTATCATTTTCCCTTTTTACACAAGCTCTTTTCTGGTTTTCTATTGTTTTTGGATTTTGAAAATATCTCATGTTTTTGTATTTTTGAAATTTTTACTGTTTTTGTATTTTCTGAAAATATTACCCTATACTCTCCCCCTAAATACCAAAACAAGTAAAACATTGACAAACCATTGCAGATTGCTTCTCAACATCATCATCTACAATGTCTCCTTCATCAATGCCAAGAATCTCCTCCAACACCGATAAAAGCTTCATACCATTCAGTTTTAGCAAATATTGAAAACGATTTTTATCAAATGCTTTGGTATGTAAATCAGTTTTTTGTTCATCAGTGTGGATTTTCTCAATTCGTATCAACTTCTTCTCGAAACAATCGCGAATGAAGTGATGACGAATTTCAATGTGTTTCGTTTTAGCGTGATAAACAGGATTTTTCGTAATGTTAATCGCGGCCTCATTATCAACAAACATAGGGGTATTTAGAAATTGCAAACCGTAGTCGCGCATCTGTTACTGGATCCACAAGATCTAAGAGCAGCAACTGCTAGCAGATACATACTCCGCTTCACATGTGGATAGAGCCACAGAGGTCTGCTTCTTACAATGTCAGGTGACCAAACGTGGTCCGAAAAACTGACAACCCATTGTTGTTGATTTTGCGTTAACTTTGCAGCATCCGAAATCTGAATCGGAATACCCTTCGAGCATAAAATCGCCTTCTCTTGGATACCACAACCCCAATGATGGAGTTCCTTTCAGGTAGCGTAATATCCTTTTAACAATCACCGTGTGCGAAGCTCTCGGGTTAGATTGAAATCTTGTTGCGATGCACGTTGGGTACATGATATCTGGCCTTGAAGCTGTCAAATACATTAACGAACCATTCATGGAACGATACAACGTTTCATCTACCTTCTCTCCGGTGTGATCAGGGTTTATCCCATGGCTCGTCGCTAATGGGGTGGAAGCTGAAGTAGAACCTGACATCCCAAATTTCTCTAGAATATCATGAACATACTTCGTTTGATGTATGAAAATTCCTCTGGGTAGTTGATCAACCTGCAAACCCAAAAAGAATTTCATCTCACCCATCGATGACATTTCGAATTTCTGCTTCATAACTTGTTCAAAATCTTTGCAAAGATTCTCATTTGTAGACCTAAATATGATGTCGTCCACATATATCTGAACGATCCGAAGATGACCGTCGACCTCTTTGGTGAAGAGAGTGGCATCCACTTTCCCACGGATAAAACTGTTGGCTAGCAGGTGTTGAGACAATGTCTCGTACCAAGCTCTCGGGGCCTGGTGTAAACCATACAGCGCCTTGTCTAACAAATTGTTGTATCCTTCTTATTTTCTTTCTTCATTTCAGGAGTCTTTTCCTCAGATACCTTTTGTTCTTCTGTTATTTCATCATCTTCAAATGCCTTCAAGCCTTCAGCAGTTGGATAGATCCTGTCAATAACATAAGAAGTACGTGAGTAACTTTTGTTCTTCTGTTACTTCATCATCTTCAAATGCCTTCAAGACTTCAGCTGTTGGATAGACCCTGTCAATAACATAAGAAGTACGTGAGTAACTTTTCAACAAACGATTAACTCTCTCAGTTTCAATTCTTTGTGTTTCCAGTTTCTGCTCAAGCACAGCACACTTCTCGATGTAATTGTTCACAACTTTCTGCTTTATCATGAAAGCTCCTTGAAGTGTCTTCATTGCCGTTGCCTGTTCTTCACTTGTTTGATTATATTGATTTATAGCTTTGTTCAGGACATCATAAGATTCCTTCAAACTGTTCAAGTTATAAATCAATGTGCTGTTCTGCTTCTTTATAGCTTCACAAGTGTCACACTTCACAGGAATCTTTTTAGCATCAACTTCTTCATCAACTTTAAACTTTGGAATATCTTTCATCTTTTTCTTTATCACTGGAACAGCTTCGTCATCACTGCTAACCGGTGTTTTGACCTTTTTCTTCTTCTTTTTGACTTTATCGTCATCACTATCACTTCCTTCCATCATTTTAAAATGATCTGCCATTTTCTTTGACCAATACTCACGATCATCATCACTATCTTCTTCAACACGAGCAACATACGCTTTGTGATTTGAATCTTTGCTTGGATCAAAATCATCCCAATTGAAATTTGCCCAGCTAAAACCTTCAGGCAATTTTTCATCATCTTGGTTTATCAGGCATGCTTTGTTATCAGCTGAGATATATTTGTCCCAACTGAATCCTTTTGTTGTCTCTTTGTCATCCTGATTCACCATACAAGCACTTTTTGAAGATTCCTCGATTACTTTCCTTCCATGTGCCACTTGCGGTTCTTTTTGTTGTTGAGCAACTTGATGATAAATAGCCTTTCGGTAGTAATCATTGTTGTTGTTGAACGGATTTTGAGCTCCACTTGCTTCGCTATTTTTGCACTCCCTCTTGAAGTGTCCTTTTTCCCTGCAACGAAAACAAGTGACTTTAGATTTATCAAAACCTAAAGTAGAAACATTAGCTTCACGTAAATCATCTCTTCCTGTGATCTTCTTAAATTTCTCAGCTCGTCTCAACACACTAGCTAAACACCAATTTATGTCCATCAATTCCATTTCTTCCGCATCAATTTGATCGTAATCCTCTTTTGTAAGCATTGGATTCCCGATCCGACCCGCAACAAAACTACCATATGATTCCAAAACAGTTCCCAACAAAGACATGTGGCTTTTGGCAATTTCTGCTGAATAATCCTCATCATTCTCCAGATTCAGTACAATGTTGCATTGTAGCTTCTTGCCATTCTTTGTTGCTGAAATGTTCGGATCAAATGATGGATATGATGAAAAACTTATGTTGCTGCTTGATCCTTTAGAAGAACTTTCTGATGAATTCTTTGCATTAAATGCTGTTTGAACCTTCGGTGACAAATTGGTGGATTTATCACTAACACCACCTTTGTAGTAAAGACCGATGTCTTGTTCTCCATCGAAATCTTTCATTCTTAACACCTTTCTCTGCTCCATCTCCTGAGCCTCAATCTTTTCAATGAATTTGCTCAGTGTCAGACTGCTAAAACCTTTCTTGTTTCTAAGCATCATGAGATATGTGCCCCAAGTCTCGTGTGGCAAAGCATCAGCTAGTTTTTCGATCAACTCTTCATTGTCTTTCTCAATACTCAATCTCTTCATGTTTGCTAGCAGATTGCAGTATCTCTCAATGATTTGCCTTGTGCTCTCATTCTTCAATCCACGAAACAAATCGAACTCTTTCTTCAAAAGCGATTTCTTGTTTTTGACCATCTCTTGACTACCATGAAACTTCAATCTTAACGCTTTCTAGATTTAGTAAGAAGTTCCATTATGTTGCAATAGAACCCAAAAAATATCTTCTTTTACAGCTTGTTGCAATAAACTCAGCATCATTTTCTCATCTTTGTATTTCTTTCTAGCATCAGCACTCAGATCTTTAATCGGAACAACCTCTTCATCGTCATTCGTCGGTCTAATATACTTTGTCTCGACACATTCCCAAGCATCTAAGTAATTTGCTTGTACCCAATTCTCAAACCGTCCTTCCCAACCTTTATACTCCTCGATGTTCATGAGCTTAGGCGGTTTTTGCATAGTCCCCGTTTCGTTTTCCAACATCGTGTTATGTGCAAGAGTAATCGGTGTAACCGGGGTAGCAAATGCATTGTAGAATTCCTCTTCCATGTTTCAAAGTCAAAGTTTCACACACACAAACTTTCTTGTTTCAAAAATACTGGTCTCAAATGAGCTGGATCACATCGTAAAACACCTGAATCACCTCGGATCACAAAATCAGGCTGTTTTGGTATGAACTCCTCGTCCTGAGCTCTGATTCCACTTGAAGGATCGATTCACGACCCGAATGAGTTGTTCAGAAGAGTTTGTATCTATACGAAAGGCGGAAACAGACGTATAGACATAGAAACAACTTGATTCACACTTTAAACGCCTTGTATATTGATATAACACTGTTTACAATCAGTAGGCAAACTGGCAGCACCTCGGTATCAATCTCTAATTCCGTTACAAATGACAAACATGAACCACCTATATATAGTCTTCTAATTCCGTATGAAACAAGATCATGACACTTCATACGAAATTACCAAAGGTAATTCCATACGGAATTATGAAACACATTTCATGCGATATTACAAAACTGATTCATATATGCATTCTAATTTATGTGATGATGCAATGATTATGTCACTTTTATGATGTCATCATTGAATATGATGACATCATGCTTGATCAAATCCGCAACGCAACCAAGACTCGATATAAGATGAAGTCGACAGATGTATGCACCAACACAAATAGACCTTGTCTTTGTGGATTGGATCGGTGAAGCCCGGTGGCTGTCTGACATATACCTCCTCTTTTACCTTCCCGTAGAGAAACGCCGATTTAACATCTAACTGATAAACTTTGAAATTTTTCCAAGATGCAAATGCTAGGAAAATTCTGATTGCTTCTAGTCGAGCCACTGGAGCATACACTTCAAGCGAAATAACACATTAATACTTAAAAAAAACCCTAATTTCAACCCTGTTGTGTGCTCGTTTATCCTATCTAGACATAAGACTCGATTAAGACGAAGTTAACAAACACTTTAGTAGTTCATCATCAAGTACAAAGGCGGAATCAATGTAAAAGATGTTAACACAGCTTGTTCCTTTCTAATTATCCTTTTATTGATCAATCCTGAGCTTTTTACACGTTCAAATGACAAACGGACAGCACCTCGACTCAGAGCATATGATCAGATTCCCCTCCAAATGAACACAGCACATGGGTATTTATAATGTCCTGATTTCGCTTGAAGATGACACACTCCATTTCAAGCGAAATCAACATGTTGATTTCGCTTGAACTGATCTGTGTCACTTTCAAGCGAAAAAACACATTAATACTTAAACAAACCCTAATTCCAACCCTGTTGTGTGCTTGTTTATCCTATCTAGACATAATACTCGATTAAGACGAAGTTAACAAACACTAGATGCTCCAACAATTTCGAGGGTTACCCATATATCCGAGAGATGTTCCCAACGAATTAAGTAAGTTTGAAATTTAGGTTTATATCTCGTCACAATCTACTAAATGTGTAAAAACCTACTGGCACATCATCAGTGAGACCGTTTATCACATTTTACTTTCCAAATCTTTAGCATGTTGTGATCGTCCACTGATGTACTATCATTTCCTCTTTTTGACCACAAAACTCATTTTGAATTTTATCATATTTTTGGCCTTTTTCAAATTTTCAAATGTTTTTGGATTTTCTGAAATACTTACTCCCCCTAAAATTCAAAATCATTTAAAGGAAATTTGAAAACAAACTATACAAGTAAAGTTACAACTGATATCGAATCACTTCAATTCTCCATCCACTTGGCATAAACAATCAGAACTCCCCCTGACAACAAACTATTTTCCCATTGTGATTTCAAAACACTTAAGTTTGTTTTAATCAAAATGATTTTTCCAAAAAATTAGTTTTTTTGAATTCATAAAAAACCACATTGTAAGACCATAATACGTATTTGACAAAAAGTCGCAGCGGAAATTCGTGCCATAAAATTTATTTCAATTACAAACATCTTGACTTACTTGAATGTTCGTTTTAATATGTATCTTTTACAAAAAAAATAAAGTATAAGTCATGTTTGCTAAAGCACATACGCAATTATTCCCGTACAATCTATCTTGTGACTCGGTCTTCGATCTCTATTCTTCGTGATAACCGCCCGTGATTCGTACAACCTGCACTCACCACATACATTCATAACATTAGTACACAATACATAAACAAGATTCAATCTCGTACACTTCCCATTTCGTTATCTTTCTAACTTTAAGCATTTTATCTGTGTATCCATATCCTGGTGAGGCTTCAATGATGTACCTGCATTACGTTTCATTCTCAAGGCACACTAATAATAACATATTACTCGACGTATCTAAATCATGCATACATACACTCTTACATGCATACATACACATCTACATACATACCTTCCTATATCTCTATATACATGTATACGCTCATACGTACCTTCATATAAACCATATACACATCTACATACGCCACTACGTCTCTACATACGTACATATACACATACGTGTCTTTACATATACATATATACACATCTACATACTCACATACATTACTACGTCTCTACTTACTTGCATACACTCATACGTGCCTTCATATATACTTAAATACACGTCTACATATGTACATACACTCTTACGTACACGTTCAAGATCTTACATACCTCTTATATATCCATACATTAATTACATGGTACTTAGATTTAGATTTATAGCCCATAAACGTCAAAGGAACGATCAAAATCATGTTTGGGAGGCCCGTCGTGGTCCACGGATAACAAACCAAAGCCTAATATACCCAAATCAACTTAGATAGCAAATTTCAGGTTTTCGTACATGGGGAGGCCGTCGGCGACGGCCCTTGCAAGTGCCCGTAGCCCAAAACTTCCGTAGACAGTCAAATAACCCGTCAGCCAAAAAACTGACTTTCCAGAGCCCTCAGCGACACCCCCAAGCCCGTCGGCGACTCCCTCTAGATTTTGCATTTTTCTGCAGCTCCGTTTCGTCGTCCGTACGCACTAAAACGCGCATAAATTTTGAACCGTTTACCCGTTTAACCTCCCGTTTCTTCCTACATGCTTCTAAATTCACATTCTATCATATGAACTTGAAATCCAACCTCCGGTTTAAGGAAATATTCATTTAAAGCTCTCGGCTTTATATACCCGCTTTCACTTATTCGACCCGTTCATGTTTTCGACAAACTACTCATTTGTTTTAACCCAAGACTTATATAAACGTTATAACTATAATACTTTTACATTATCCGAGGTTCGTACTTGGGATTTATGCACCCGATACCCGGTATGCGTTAAACCTATTCATGTCATTCATTTATACGAAAGCAAACTTTGTTAATACAATTTCATATCGTGAATTGGTTAGCGTACTTATGTACAATTCTACCCATACCCGATTATAGTACCGTAATCATTACTTATACAACCCTTCCGGTAAGCTAATAAAACCACATTTTGACCCGTTCGGCGTACTTAACGTAAATCATCAATTTCATACAACCCTTCCTTATTTGACTTCTATTATCATGATTAATTTGACTAGAACATAACTTTACTTTAACAAACTAAGAAGTGATTCAGAAATCACTTACCTCGTGCGTCCGAGTTCGTTCATAGCTTTCGTAATTGCCCTCGACCCATTGTCCTTCCATGATCGTGTCCATGTTGACATGGTTCCTGTACTTTCAAGTCACCGAAATCAAATTCTCATTAGCCTTCACAATTGTCCTTGTTAAAGATCATACCAATTGTATATTTCACATTTTTGACTTTCACTAGTGACTCTTAACTAGCATAAGGCATATAACCAAAAATTCATATCCTTTTTAAACTCACGTAATTCACCTTGCCATTCCATAAAACACGTATTGACATAACATATATCGTACTTCCTTCTATAATCCTAACTTTTCAACAACAAATCCAATCATGCTTTTTATGAATAGTTGACTTTCAGAAGTTAATAATTCATCATATGAGCTTTCGGCTTATCATTATATATATATATATATATATATATATATATCCGTGACATTCCAATAAGCTATACGAACGACACTATATACGTCAAGCCGTTTCACATAATTTCACCTCCTAACTTCATTTAGACATTTCATCATACACTTGGTGTGCGTACTACTAACGAAGCCTATTGTACAAGCATTCTTTGCATATCCTTACTAGTTCATATCAAGATCATCAAATTCCACTAACCTCACATAACTTTCATCCTAAATCAAGGTTATTAACAATAATCCACAATATCCAACTTCATATATATCAAAACTATACTTGATTTAGCACATGCAACATCATCATCTTCATAACATTACTTCTACAAGTGGGTTTTCATTAAAACATCAATATAATCAGAAATTCGAACACAATTCATGTTTCATGAGATGGTTCTAGTTCATTACCATTCTAATTTCACATAGACTCGAGGATTAAACACAACCCATCTCATCAATGATCATCAAATCGAAAATTTACAACTTACCACTTGATTAGTAGGCTTAAATGGTTGCACATTCAGATTCATGCATATGATTAGCTTCAATTTCCCTTTTCAATTTTGCAACCTCAAGGATTTTAGGGTTTCTCCTCTTTTCTCCTGCTTGGGGCGACACATACGCCAGATGTATGTGTTTGTTTTCCTTATTTTGCTTTTATTAAATATCTTTTTCCTTGTACATGTTTAACCCCTCCATTTATATGTTTGCCTAAACTTTGGTCATAGTTTATTTTATAATGCAATATTTCACATTTATTCTAACTAAGTTATATATTCTATTCATTCTTATACAACATGTTTATTTAAACATTTTTCATATTCCATGAAATCTTATTAGTGAGTTAAACGTCCGGTTTTTGGGGTGTTACAAGTCTACCCCCCTTGAAGGAGGTTTCATCCCCGAAACCTTGCTTATTTCCTCTTAACATTGAATACCTTCTTTTATGGGTTACCACTAACCCTTCTATTTCGCACACTTAGAATACACTTCTAGAATGTATACCTTTAGATTTCGAATTCTTGCCTCATGTTAGTTCCATAGTGATGATTAGCACTACATGTTCATTCACTCGTTTCATTCAAAACGCATATCATGGCATTAATTCACTCATGCCTTATAACAGGGGCTTTATTCGGGTACAAATATACAATCGTACGTTTATCCCTACTTTCTTAATCAAGCATAATACTTCTATGCATTCATTGATCATAGCGACCCGATTATTTCTACTTTTATTCATAAACCATGTTGGACATGCCATTCTTACCTTCACCGCACAAATACTCATTACCACAATTTATTATTAATATTCTTCCTAATTACTTCCATAGCCACATAATGAGTTCGGATATTATCATAAGTATATCGTAAACATTCGGTTATAGTATTGCTACCAGAACCAAAGTACTATGTCATACTCACTTATTCATACTTAACTCGAAAGTTAAACATCATCCTACATTTGTTACTATTACATACTACTATGTATACTCACATGTTAAATTTCCAATTCATTTTATTCATATCACCTTGATCATTACTTACTGTGCACACACTGGTGCGATACCGAATACATTAAGCCTAAACCAAAATTTCATTCCTTTGTTGACCTCTAAAAGTCAAACCTTTTATACCCTGTCATACTTGTGCTACTATCAGTTCGTGTGGAAGTACTATTCAATTCATAACATTATAGTTACATTCACATATTAAACAATTCACTAACCTTACTATTTTGGCACCGTAGTACCATCCGCAAAACGGACCGGCCCTCTTCATTACAATGCACCCATCTCTGGATCAACCTCATTCATCCGTGTGATGGGCTTCCACTCATGCACATTCTTTCACCAATTCGATTTGGTTTCTTTACGTTCATAGTTCTACCAGTAACATCTACAAAGTCGGCGGTTAGCACCTTTCATTCAAACATTCATTACATCACTTTCGCATTCTTGTCAAAACTCACTCTTCCCAATCATACTTAGACTATTGTCTGGGTCGTAGCCCATCATTCATTACGACTCCTAAGGGTCGACTACTAACACACCTAACACATAACATGTTCAAAATTTCTTTCTTTCGTTTTAAAATTTAGGTTTGCGAGCTAATTACGATCATTCTTTTGTTCAGTTACTTTACATTTACTCGTATGACTCGTTTGACGCGACCAAGGTCAGACTATCGGCATATTCTGATATGGGCTAATTTCACCCTTTTTATATTTTTAAATCTGTCCTGCGGTTCCAAACGTACCATTCCTACCTTTTCTTCCTTCTATGATTTGAATCCATCTAACGGATTTCAAAACATATCATTCACATCTTTCATTCCTTGCATATGTTGAATCCGTCTCGCGGACTCAGACATATCATTTTACATTTCATTTTCTTGAATTCGTTTCACGGATTCAAACATTCATTTCATGCCTTTCATTCCTTGAATCCGTCTCGCGGATTCAAACAGGTCATTCATACTTCATTACTTCCATGCTTCGAATCCGTCTCGCGTATTCTAACATATCATTCATACTTTCATTCATGTAAGTCTTTCGTTTCTCTTTACCCTCACGTCCACCTACTACCTAATTCTAGCGGACATACCTGTAACAATTATCATGGTCTCGCGAACGTCATATGTTTCTTGTGTACTGGCCAGGTACACAATCCACATACTAGTTTCGTGTCTTCGTGTAATCGCCACCTTATGTCCGAAGAATTACATTTCGGCACGTGTATCATTTTCAAAACTTCATTGCCATATCACTATTAAATATTTCGTTTAAAAATTTTTTTCTTTCACTCGTTTAATTATACCACTTCATATGCCCACACGTTAAATTTACGTACCTGGGGTCCATTCGTCTTATCACTTGCCTTGATGCCGGTTCCAGACCGCATTCCTGGATCATCCTTTCCAAGCAATTATGCTTACCTTTAGATCTTGATCGAGTCATGGATTGTACGGGTTCCTTATCACAAGAGCACGCAGGTTTGAGTTCAAGTACTTATCCTCTCGTACTTGATTCTCTCAAACCGGGCTCTTATACCAACTTGTAAGACCCTAATACGTATTTGACGAAAAGTCGCAGTGGAAATTCGTGCCATAAAATTTATTTCAATTACAAACATCTTGACTTACTTGAATGTTCGTTTTAATATGTATCTTTTACAAAAAAAAATAAAGTATAAGTCCTGTTTGCTAAAGCACATACGCAATTATTCCCGTACAATCTATCTTGTGACTCGGTCTTCGATCTCTATTCTTCATGATAACCGCTCGTGATTCGTACAACCTGCACTCACCACATACATTCATAACATTAGTACACAATACATAAACAAGATTCAATCTCGTACACTTCCCATTTCGTTATCTTTCTAACTTTAAGCATTTTATCTGTGTATCCATATCCTGGTGAGGCTTCAATGATGTACCTACATTACGTTTCATTCTCAAGGCACACTATTAATAACGTATTACTCGACGTATCTAAATCATGCATACATACACTCTTACATGCATACATACCTTCATATATCTCTACATACATGTATACGCTCATACGTACCTTCATATAAACCATATACACATCTACATATGCCACTACGTCTCTACATACGTACATATACACATACGTGTCTTTACATATACACATATACACATCTACATACTTACATACATTACTACGTCTCTACTTACTTGCATACACTCATACGTGCCTTCATATATACTTAAATACACGTCTACATGTACATACACTCTTACGTACACGTTCAAGATCTTACATACCTCTTATATATCCATACATTAATTACATGGTACTTAGATTTAGATTTATAGCCCATAAACGTCAAAGGAACGATCAAAATCATGTTTGGGAGGCCCGCCGTGGTCCACGGATAACAAATCGAAGCCTACTATACCCAAATCAACTTAGATAGCAAATTTCAGGTTTTCGTACATGGGGAGGCCGTCGGCGACGGCCCTTGCAAGTTCCCGTAGCCCAAAACTTTCGTAGACAGTCAAATAACCCGTCAGCCAAAAACTGACTTTCCAGAGCCCGTCGGCGACACCCCCAAGCCCGTCGGCGACCCCCTCTAGATTTTGCATTTTTCTGCAGCTCCGTTTCGTCGTCCGTACGCACTAAAACGCACATAACTTTTGAACCGTTTACCCGTTTAACCTCCCGTTTCTTCCTACATGCTTCTAAATTCACATTCTATCATATGAACTTGAAATCCAACCTCCAGTTTAAGGAAAATATTCATTAAAAGCTCTCGACTTTATATACCCGCTTTCACTTATTCGACCCGTTCATGTTTTCGTCAAACTACTCATTTGTTTTAACCCAAGACTTACATAAACGTTATAACTATAATACTTTTACATTATCCGAGGTTCGTACTTGGGATTTATGCACCAGATACCCGGTATGCGTTAAACCTATTCATGTTATTCATTTATACGAAAGCAAACTTTGTTAATACAATTTCATATCGCGAATTGGTTAGCGTACTTATGTACAATTCTACCCATACCCGATTATAGTACCGTAATCATTACTTATACAACCCTTCTGGTAAGCTAATAAAACCACATTTTGACCCGTTCGGCGTACTTAACGTAAATCATCAATTTCATACAACCGTTCCTTATTTGACTTCTATTATCATGATTAATTTGACTAGAACATAACTTTACTTTAACAAACTAAGAAGTGATTCAGAAATCACTTACCTCGTGCGTCCGAGTTCGTGCATAGCTTTCGTAATTGCCCTTGACCCATTATCCTTCCATGCTCGTGTCCATGTTGACATGGTTCCTATACTTTCAAGTCACCGAAATCACATTCTCATTAGCCTTCACAATTGTCCTTGTTAAAGATCATACCAATTGTATATTTCACATTTTTTGCTTTCACTAGTGACTCTTAACTAGCATAAGGCATATAACCAAAAATTCATATCCTTTTTAAACTCACGTAATTCACCATGCCATTCCATAAAACACGTATTGACATAACATATATCGTACTTCCTTCTATAATCCTAACTTTTCAACAACAAATCCAATCATGCTTTTTGTGAATAGTTGACTTTCAGAAGTCAATAATTCATCATATGAGCTTTCGGCTTATCATTATATATATATATATATATATATATATATATATATCCGTAACATTCCAATAAGCTATACGAACGACACTATATACGTCAAGCCGTTTCACATAATTTCACCTCCTAACTTCATTTAGACATTTCATCATACACTTGGTGTGCGTACTACTAACGAAGCCTATTGTACAAGCATTCTTTGCATATCCTTACTAGTTCATATCAAGATCATCAAATTCCACTAACCTCACATAACTTTCATCCTAATTCAAGGTTATTAACAATAATCCACAATATCCAACTTCATATATATCAAAACTATACTTGATTTAGCACATGCAACATCATCATCTTCATAACATTACTTCTACAAGTGGGTTTTCATTAAAACATCAATATAATCAGAAATTCGAACACAATTCATGTTTCATGAGATGGTTCTAGTTCATTACCATTCTAATTTCACATAGACTCAAGGATTAAACACAACCCATGTCATCAATGATCATCAAATCAAAAATCTACAACTTACCACTTGATTAGTAGGCTTAAATGGTTGCACATTCAGATTCATGCATATAATTAGCTTCAATTTCCCTTTTCAATTTTTGCAACCTCAAGGATTTTAGGGTTTCTCCTCTTTTTCTCCTGCTTGGGGCGACACACACACACACGCTAGATGTGTGTGTTTGTTTTCCTTATTTTGCTTTTATTAAATATCTTTTTCCTTGTACATGTTTAACCCCTCCATTTATATGTTTGCCTAAACTTTGGTCATAGTTTAATTTATAATGCAATATTTCACATTTATTCTAACTAAGTTATATCTTCTATTCATTCTTATACAACATGTTTATTTAAACATTTTTCATATTCCATGAAATCTTATTAGTGAGTTAAACGTTCGTTTTTAGGGTGTTACACACTTGTAGATTAGGGGATCACTTCATCACCTTGTTTACTCAACCACTTGAAATATTTAACAATTTTAAGTTCAAACACCACATATCACTTGTAGAAAATCAAGTACAACTTAATGTACTTGATTTACCACTTGAAAGTCGAAATATCACCAGAGTGAATTTCTCAAGAAAGATGCCGATACCTGCTCCACTCTTACCAACCTGGGAGCTCCGGCAAGTCCAGAATTTATTCAGAATAATATGTTCCATCCCAGTCACAAACCTGAGATGAAACAACCTTACCTGGTTTCTTCAATTTTTTCTCATAAAACTCCTTCACTCCTTTGACTTTTCCATCAACCATTTTTCCAAAAATATGTTGCACTTTGGCACTAAAAGCTTTTTCAACATCAAAGTCTTTCTTTTCAGAATAGAATTGATTTGAAATCTCTACCTTACCAACTTTTTGTTTAAGATTTTCAGCCTTCAATGGTGGAAAATTGACATCATCCATTGGATGAACTGAATTCTCACTTTTAACCCCAATTCGTGGCTCATCTGACTTTGTGGAATCAGATTCATTGCCAGAAGATAGCTCCTCTGATTTTGATGAATCAGAATCATTGCTAGAACTATCATCAGACTTCTTAATAACCCATTTTTGGTTGTCAAGTTTTGTTGTTTTCTTGTAAAATCTGTTTGAACATTCACCAATTTCAAATTTTGAATTCTTGAAAAGTTTAGATCTGTCAACTGGTGGTTCAAACACAACCTCTTTATCTTTTAGTTTAGAAACCCCCTTGTTTTGATTGAATTGCCTTGAGACAGTTTTTCGCAATATGACCACTTGTTTTGCATTGAAAACAAGTTCTTGTTTCTTTCATCTGATCAACAAACTTCATCTCTTCTTGCTTCTTCGCAAGGAACTCTTTGTTAGATTGCTTCCAGAATGGACTCTTTTGTTCCTCCTCGGCAGAAGTACCTGCAACAAATATCATTTCTGATTTAAAATCTCGAACATATTTTTCATTTTTAGAATTTTCTGGTGGAATAAAACCCAAACCCTTCTTTTTGTAATTACCGTTATGGTTTGGTTTCTTTTGATAACCAGAACTGTAACTTTTTTTCTTATTTAACCTTTGTTGATCCCTTGAGGTGTAAGATCTTGGTTTTTTAGAAAGATTTACATCTTTTATTTCAGAAATATTAATTTCTGTTAATTTGAAAACCTTTTTGATTAATTCAGTTTTGACACCTCTTATTGGAAATTCCTCATCAGAATATAATTTGTCGGAATCATTCAATGTATATGCAACTTTGAATGTTTCGTCATTCAAATTAGATTTTGATAGAAGGAATTCTTTATTATATACTCTTTTGCCCTGTTTGACAGTTTAACTCGGAGTGCTGGACTCAGACTTTGACTCTGACATAGACTCCGACTTTAACTCATCGGTTTCATCGTTATCCAACACCTGATCGACCACTTTCTTTATTAATTCGGACTCATGATCAGTGTCAGACAATGTGAAAGTAACATCAATGTTTTCTAGAAAATTTTCTGTAGACTCGGACTCCCACTGTAAGTTTGTTGTCTTTTCGACTCTTTCTGAATTTGGATTTCGTGGAGAATATCCATTTTCAAGCGGGGGTGGACACTTGTTGTAACTGGCACTTTGTTTCTTACCAGATGTCTTCACTTCAGTATTCTTCTTCTTTTCTTTCTTCTTTTCAGGAGTCTTTTCTTCAGATACCATTTGTTTTTCAGTTACTTCATCATCTTCAAAAGCCTTCATACCTTCAACAGTTGGATAAATCCTATCAATGACATAAGAAGTACATGAGTAACTTTTTAACAAACGATTAACTCTCTTAGTTTCAATCCTTTGAGTCTCCAGTTTCTGTTCCAGAGCAGCACACTTCTTGATATAATTGTTCACAATTTTCTGTTTTATCATGAATGCTCCTTGAAGTGTCTTCATTGTTGTTGCCTGTTCTTCACTTGTTTGATTGTATTGATTCATTGCTTTGTTCAGAACATCATAAGATTCCTTCAATCTGTTCATGTTATGAATCAATGTACTGTTCTGCGTCTTTACTGCTTCACAGTTTTCACATTTCACAACAACCTTTTGTGCATTAGCTTTTTCTTCAACTTTGAATTCTAGAATGTTTTTCACCTTTTTCCTTATCACAGGAACATGTTCATCATCACTGCTGACTGGTGTTTTGACCTTTTTCTTTTTTTTTTTTAGCTTTCTCATCTTCACTATCACTTTCTGCCATCATTTTCAAATGCTTTTCCATCCTTCTTGCATAATAATCATTATCATCATCACTATCTTCTTCGACTCGAGAAACAAATGCTTTGTGATTTGAAGTTTTATTTGGATCATAATCATCCCAATTGAAATTTGCCCAGCTAAAACCTTCTGGCAACTTTTCATCATCTTGATTGATTAGGCATTCTTTATTGTCGGCTGAAATATATTTGTCCCAGCTGAAATTTTCTTGATTCCCCAAACATGCTCTCTTAGACGATTCTTCAATCTCCTTTCTGCCATGAGCAGTTTGCATCGGTTGTTGATGTGGCTGTTGAGCAACTTGATGATAAATCGATTTCCGATAGTAATCATTGTTCTTGAACGGATTTTGAGCTCCACTTGCTTCGCGATTAGTGCACTCCCTCTTGAAGTGTCCTTTTTCCCTGCAACGAAAACAAGTGACTTTAGATTTATCAAAACCCAAATTTGAAACACATGCATCACGGAAGTCATCTCTTCATGTGATTTGTTTGAATTTCTCAGCTCTTCTTAACACGCTTGCTAAACACCATTTTATATCCATCAATTCCATTTCTTCAGCGTCAATCTGATCGTAATCCTCTTTGGTCAACATTAGATTCCTGATCCGACCTGCCACTAAACTTCCATAGGACTCCAACACAGTCCCCAACAAAGACATGTGACTTTTCGCAACTTCTTCAGAATAATCCTGATCATTTTCAAGATTCAATACAATGTTGCATTGTAGCTTCTTGCCATTCTTGGTTGCTAAAATGTTTGGATCAAAAGATAGATATGATGAAAAACTTGTGTTGCTGTTTGATCCTTTGGATGAACTTCCTGATGAACTCTTTGTATTGAATGTAGTCTCAACCTTTGGTGACATGTTGGTAGTTTTGTCATTCAACCCTGCTTTGTAATAAAGCCCAATGTCTTGTTCACCATCGAAGTCTTTCATTCTTGAAATCTTTCTTTGTTTCATCTCCTGAGCCTCAATCTTTTCAATAAACTTGCTCAGTGTTAGACTGCTAAACCCTTTCTTGTTCCTTAACATCATGAGATATGTGCCCCAAGTCTCGTGTGGCAATGCATCAGCTAGCTTTTCAATCAATTCCTCATTATCTTTATTGATGCTCAGTCTCTTCATGTTCATTAACAAATTGCATTATCTTTCAATAATTTGCTTTGTGCTTTCATTTTTCAAACCACGAAACAGATCAAACTCTTTCTTTAAAAGTGATTTTTTTGTTTTTAACCATCTCTTGACTTCCAACAAACTTTGATTTTAAAGCTTTCCAAATCGAATAAGCACTTCCATTATGTTGCAATAAAACCAAAATATCTTCTTTCACAGCTTGTTGTAGAAGACTTAACATCATTTTTTCATTTTTATATTTCTTTTTATCATTAGCACTCATATCTTTGATAGCAATCTCCTCTTCGTCATCATTCGTTGTTCTAACATATTTCGTTTCGACACATTCCCAAGCATCCAAATAATTTGCTTGAACCCAATTTTCAAAACGTCCTTCCCAACCTTTATACTCCTCGATGTTCATGAGCTTAGGCGGTTTTTGCATAGTCCCCGTTTCATTTTCCAACATTGTCTGCTGAGTAACAGTAATCGGGGTAGCAAAAGCGTTATAAAATTCCTCTTCCATGTTTCGGTTTTTCAAAGTTCACAAAACAGTACTGTTCAAACGAAATTACTTCTACAAACGGAATTCCTTTCAAGCGAAAATACCCAGTTCAAACGGAATACCTAATTTCGTTTGAACTAACACCCTTTCAAACGGAATTACTAATCTTGTATGAAATTTCAAACGGAATCAACACTTTGAAGCGGAATAATGATTTCAAACGGAATCACTCAAACGGAATTACCTATTTCAAAAGAAATCAACCAATTTTTCAAACGGAATACCGTTTTCAAGCGGAATTAACCGTCTAATTCCGTATAAAATGCTGCTGACATCATCAACTCGAGCTTTTTTTTAAACAGAATTACCAATTTTACCAATTTTAGATCGATTTTAAGTCCGAAACTCTCAAGGATTTATTAAAACACTGATGCGCACATAATGTGTGAAAATTAGCCGATTTTAACCTTGAAAAGTTGTTAATTTTGAAAAAGAAGGTGTAGAAATCAGAATTTGCAGCTGAATTGGTATGAACTCTTCCTCCTGAGCTCTGATACCACTTGTAGGATCGTTTTCGGACCCGAATGAGTCGATCAGAAGAGTTTTTGCTCAGTACGAAAGGCGGAAACAGTCGTACTGAGGTCAATTCAGCAAGATATACACTTTAAACTGTCTATTGATTTATTTGATAACAAAATACAGCAAGACGACACTTCGGCAGCACTTCGTGGCTCAAACCGGAATTCTTACAACTGAAACGAAATCAAGGCTATATATAGGCATGCTAATTCCGCTTGAACCGGTTCAAACGAAATCACATTCAAGTGAAATTAGCTATTTCGTTTGAACTTACCATGTTAATTTCAAGCGGAATTACAACTTGTAATTTCGTTTGAAATTGCCTCTCACATAAAATTTGACATTTTTCTCGAATAACGTGCCCTGATCTATCTACAACAAACAAGACTCGATACAAGACGAAGTCGACAGACGCATGCACCAACAGACTCCCCCTCGAATGTTGACGAGTCTTCAGTGTCGAGTCTTCGCATCCTCAGTCTTTATCAGTCTTTTCATCTGCTAAAGTATCTGACACTGTAAGTATCCTCAATTCTCTCTCTTCTCTTTATCAACTTATCTCCCCCTCGGATGTTGATCTAATCTTCAATTCCAGAATCACAATCTGGCTCTTGCATACTATCTTTCCAAGATCTGTAGCTGGCTTTTACATTCTCTTGATCAGATCTCTTGATTCCTTAATTTCATCAGCATCAGCAGTTCCAGAATCGTAACCTGGTCTATCTGCACATTCTTAACCCAGAAATAAATTTCACAAACTTAACATTTTACAAATTTATTCTCTGCTAACCACTTGCATACACAAAGCAATGAATGATTTTACAATGTTAATCTCTGATGAACCACTTAAAGAAATATCATTTTTCTTTTAAAAAAAAACTTTTCTAAAATCAAACAGACTCCCCCTCACTGATTGTCATCATGTTTAGCACTCAGAATTTTGAAAATCAGCTCTCCAACATCAGCTGTCGAAAATCTTTTTGTATTTTCAAAAATTTATGCTAAAACACTCCGAAAATCTTTTTGGAATTTTGAGATAAAATGAAATGCAATAGAGAAATATTTACAAACAATATTCTTGTGATCATATCAGTTTATTAGACAAATCACCAACACCGTTAATCTTTAAACATTTTAAGTTCTAAATGATTTACTTAGATTGTGAGTATACTGATCCATTTAAATTCTCACACAAAGTTCAACTGTTTCGAGATACGAGATTAATGTCTTAAGTACTTAAACTTATTCGCGTGTCCCACCTCAGAATATACTCTCGTATCCAGATCCCAATATTCAGTCTTACAGGTGAGTATACCTAGATGATATCTGTAAGGGGTTAAATTGCGAAGGCCGTGAGAGCTCAGGTCAGAACTTCCGTTTAGCAGAGAGATGACGGTTTCGACTTTTGGTGGGTCCCCTTTAGAGGATCTTTTTTACAACAGCACATGATTTGCATTTTGCAATGTTTCATCATTTTTTATGCTGAGGGTGGGCTATATTTCAAGCAAGCGTAAAGTATTCTCCGGGGACTAGGCCATTGCTTCCGCAAAATCAGAAGTCCCAGGATAATACCCCAGATATCACTAAGCATAAAGACCTAGTATCTCAGAAAGAGGGACCTTTCAAACAAGATTTCGGGGGTTACCCATATATCCGAGAGATGTTCCCCACGAATATTGGTATGAACTCTACCTCCTGAGCTCTGATACCACTTGTAGGATCGTTTTCGGACCCGAATGAGTCGATCAGAAGAGTTTTTGCTCAGTACGAAAGGCGGAAACAGTCATACTGAGGTCAATTCAGCAAGATATACACTTTAAACTGTCTATTGATTGATTTGATAACAAAATACAGCAAGACGACACTTCGGCAGCACTTCGTGGCTCAAACCGGAATTCTTACAACTGAAACGAAATCAAGGCTATATATAGGCATGCTAATTCCGCTTGAACCGGTTCAAACGGAATCACATTCAAGCGAAATTAGCTATTTCGTTTGAACTTGCCATGTTAATTTCAAGCGGAATTACAACTTGTAATTTCGTTTGAAATTGCCTCTCACATAAAATTTGACATTTTTCTCGAATAACGTGCCCTGATCTATCTACAACAAACAAGACTCGATACAAGACGAAGTCGACAGAAGCATGCACCAACATCAACATACGCTAAAATACGAAGAAAAAAACTCTAAAATACGAAAAAACTCTAAAATACGAAAAAACTCTAAAATACGCTAAATTAAGATAAAATACATGAAAATATGCTAAAATATGCTGCAATATGTTAATATATGTCATATTACGAAAAAATACATGAAAGTACGTTAAAATACGCCGAAATACGTAAAAATACCCTAAAATATGTTAAAATAAGCTAAAATACGTTAGAATACGTTCAAATACGTCAAAAATTCTATAAAATACGCAACAAGGGTGCTAGTCTTTTCTCCCACGTGTGATCCAGAGGTCGGTCTCGGGTGGGCATAAGATCCGTGGACCCTATTGTCGGATCTGTGACTCCATGGAAGATGTGATTAAGGTGAGCGTGCTGTATCATGTGTCATGTGTCATAAAACGTAACATAATCCCAGATTGTCTAAAGAAGCGCTTTTATCATGTGTCATATTAGAGAAACATAATTTTACAGACGATTTAGAGAAACAGAGAATACGTTACGAGATTCTTCTAGAATTAGAAAAGGAGAAAATACGGAACGACAAGGGTGCCGGTCTTTTCTCCCACGTGTGATCCAGAGGTCGGTCTCGGGTGGGCTTAAGATCCGTGGGCTCTATTGTCGGATCTGTGACTCCATGGAAGATGTGATTAAGGTAAGCGTGCCGTATCATGTGTCATGTGTCATAAAACGGAACATAATCCCAGATTGTCTAAAGAAACGCTTTTATCATGTGCCATATTAGAGAAACATAATTTTACAGACGATTTAGAGAAACAGAGAATACGTTACGAGATTCTTCGAGAATTAGAAAAGGAGAAAATACGGAACGACAATGGTGCTGGTCTTTTCTCCCACGTATTTTATCAAATGAACTGTCACGTGTGATTGGCACCTGTGATTATCAAATGACAACTTCAGGGGTCTAGTCCTAGCTAGTTTCTCCCACGTGTGATCTAGAGAATACGTTTCTCGGGTTCGCATTAGACACAACACAACAAAAAATAAACTTCAAAAAATCAATGCCTTGATACGCATCTAATATGACACATGATAAAAGCGCTTCTTTATACAATCTGGGATTATGTTCCACAAATTGGGAACCACATATTCGTGTGTAAAAGCTCGGAAAGATGACCGAATAGAGATTTGAATATACCCTTGGTATTTGTTTACCACATGACACGTGATAAAAGCGCTTCTTTAGACAATCTGGGATTATGTTCCGTTTTAACACGACGCTTAAATCTAAGTTATGTCTCATTGCATTATGACAATATTGACAGGGGTGCTAGTCTTTTATCCCAATGTGTGAACTTGAAAAATCTCACCATAACACATTGTAGACTGGTGGGTTTGAATGGTTTTAATATATTTCATCTTGGACTATCTAGTCTAATACTTGAAAATGGATATGATCGTGTCAAGATCTTTTATCTATCATGTCATCTGCCAACTACTCGAAATCCCTTTTGCTTCTCGGGTTTGCATTCGACACAACACAACAAAAAATAAACTTCAAAAAATCAGTGTGTTGATACGCATCGTACGTATCAAGTCCGCCGCCATACATAACATGCACCTGTCACTCTGCCATGTCTTTTACTTTATTTCAATACGTATCGTATAGGCCTATACGATGCGTATTGAATTGAAAAAGTGTGCGGATAGACAGGGGGTGAGCCATTAGAAAACCCCTTTACACACATGGGTTTTTGAATATTTTCTTAAACTACATAGAAATATTATACTCATATTAAAGATAGAAAATGTTTGATTATATGGTATAATTTTTTTAAAACAATAACGTATAAAAATATGAACGTGTAAAAATGCTAGGGAACAATAACGTATATAAATATGAACGTGTTAGGTCCTTAGCATGTAAGTCGGATATGCAAACTTCTTCTTTTTTTCTCTTTGGATGCCTTTACCATTTCCCCCTTGAACACATAACAGATTGTGACGACTTCCTACCCGTCTCACGATTTCTCTATTTTTACATATCCCTCATATATATAGTCCTAGTCCCCTACTTGCTGCATCAAAAACCAAATCACAAGCTTCTAATAAAAAACAAGCAGCTCTAGTAAGATTTGTAATACGAATATCTTTACGTTTTGCAGAGATATAAGGTGCCATTTTAGGATTCCATTTCCTAGTACCATGGCCAAAATCAACTCCTGCTTCCATCATCTCTTCTAAATTAATGTTCCAATATATTCTTGTCATTTCTCCCCATACTGCCCCCCCCCCCCCCTTTTGAAAAAGCGAGGAGGTACACTGAAATAAATAATTGTTATTTTTTATTAGTAATACCAAATCAAATGACTGCACCGAAAAACCAACGGATCCTTTTAAAAGATAGAAGAAAGTAAAAGATAAAAGAAAGGGGTGAAACTGCTCTTAGGTATCATGAAATCCTAAAAATCCTAAAAAAAATTATTATTCTTGTGTATCATGTAAATTCTTTGAAAGGCAAACATACAATGAAAGAATATAAATAGGTGCATTATGTTACGGTTTCATACATTCGGAACAATAACAATTGAGTTGAATTTAACCCTTTTTATGTCACCTATTTTAATTGAGTTACAGTAACCCCGATCTTCTTTATTCCACATATTATTTCATTCCTTTTCTAAGTCCTTGCTTAGTGCTACGTGACCATGGCATTATGTGGTGAATGGCACTACATAGCGTCGGGGAAAACCACCCCCCCCACGGCGATATGGGTTGAAAAATACCGATGGTGTGCGTAACGGGTTGAAAATTGGATTTTGTTTGCTTTTTGAGCGTTGAACGGTCAAAAACATTTAATTTTTTTTAAACTTTTTTCAGCCTATATAAACCAGTGACTTTATATTTTTATACCACTATCTCACCTCTTATTCTCTTCACTCTCTTATATATATATTTTTTTTAAATAAGGTTTCACTCTCAAAAGAATGTACCCTTACAACCCGCATTTCGTTCCTTCTCGTCCAAGCAGCGGTTCAGTGCAAAACCCGAACCAAAGTCATGTTCCAAACCAACCGTTTGTTCCGGTTCTCACCCGACCAACCACCTTTAGAACCAAGTTTGCCGACTTTTTAGACAACAACCAAAGTGGTTTCCTGAACCTCTTAAACCAACCCATTTCATGGGACCAAAATCAATTCGGTTTTAATCCAAACTTCAACACGGGAGGTTACGGGTTGTCACAAGACGATCCCGATTATGTCCCGAAGACACAACCGGAGCTAAGCCAACGAGGCAATGGGTGTCATATAAGAAGAAAGAAACCGAGGGTCGGAAAGCAAAAAAAATGTGCAATCGCGGACGGCGGACGAGAAGTATGCGTTATCCCGGGCTTGGCACGTATCAGAGGACCCCAAAATGTGTAGGTTTTTTATAGACTTTTTTTATTTTTAATTTTATATTTTTAATTTTAATATAACATTTGTACTAATTTTTTTTACATTTCTTTTCTTGTAGCCAACAATCAAAATAGAAATCTGTTTTGAAAATGAATTTGGGCTCGTCGGCAAAGAGGAGGGTTATCGGCCAAATGATTCTATATCGAGCAAGTGGACCGACATGAACTCTAAATGCCAAAGATTGCAATCGGTTTATAAACGTGTTAGAAAAGGTTGGAAAAGCGGCACGAATGACAAGGATATAATGTCAGCGGCTATTATAGAATATCAAGCGGAACGAGGGAACTTCGCGTACTTAAAGGTTTGGAGGGTTCTTCGTGATAGCCCAAAGTGGGCCAACATCCATCCGTTGAGAGGAACTTCTTCCACAAGGTCGGGAAATTTGTAACACCCGTTTCATAATTAAATATTTTAATCAAAAACACGGATTCTTAAATACCGATTTACATAATTTTCAAAACTTAGTTATTAAAAATTAGTTTACATAGTTAAAATGTCTAAAACCACCAACTAACTAGCTTAAAACATTCGACATTTAGTAGTATTTACATGACAAACATGTCTAAACATGATTAGATGAGCGCGAAAGCTTCAAAACTTGTGTTCGGTTCTTGATTTCTTGCTTGATCGGCATCCGTGATGAAATGAGCATTACCTAAGGTCAAAGCCACACCAATTATTAGTTTTGACAACGTTATAATAAGTATAGACAAGTCCCAATAGCATACACATAACAAAAAAATAAAAATCTTGATTTTTGGTATGTCGCGCCACGCGACAAACTCAAGTGAATCCTTCGCGTGCCGCGGGCGGGCCCGCATGTCGCGCCCACACCTAGTTACCCCGTCGCGTGGCGCGGGGGAGCACATTTTTCAGCAGGTCCGGTTCCTGGACCTGCATATTTGTCCAGCTCCGAAATTTGTAAAAGTTCTAACTTTAAACTAGCATAACTTTTTACCTGCTCGTCCGTTTTAGTCGATTCTTTTTCCTATGCGTCCGTAATAAAATTACGGATCTAATCATGTAAATTTCACATAACAAAGCCCGGTTTACGAACGATGGTTCACAAAATCCTTGTTTCGATTATTCGACCCATTAGCTATGTGTGCATATTTTCGCTATTCAGTTCTTTGGCATACTAGACTTAATTACCCAATCCCCGGGCTTGTAAATCTTGGCGTATCCGCGCCATTACATGGCTTTACGCTCGCATTAAAATTTTATGCTTGTTTTCTCAAAATTCAAGCATGCCGCTTCATGCAACACTTGCAATTTATTTCTACCGTTCGACCCGATATCTCGGATTCGTAGACTTAACTTAGCATAACCAATCCATTGGCGTGTTACTATCTAACACTAGCACAATATGAGACTTTCAATTCTCTACACACATGATTGCTTTAAAGACATAGTTTTGACCCGTTTGGTTGTCGAGTGAAAACCATCACTTTAATGACGAGCCAAACTATTTCCAACCATTATTTTGACCCGTTTGATTGTCGAGTGAGCTTCGCTACTTCAATGACACACCAAACGCATATACTACACTATGACACCATTAACAAACTAAATCCAAACGTCTTTACATAATGTAACGGGACTAAAGTCGCATACCTTTAGAGCACCCCTTTCAAGCGCGTATCCTTTCCGGCTTGTCCACTTGACGATCCGGACTCCTTGCCTAAAGAGTTCAATTCACAACCGTTTTAGAACCCTTTTTATAAACTTTAACGCATAATTTGTCATAATCAATCAAACATGCTTTTTCATCCGATTTTAACACTTAATTCCTCACTTAGGCATTTTAATAAACACCTAACGGGTTTAAATTTTTACATAATTAGAATCAAGTTCATAACTTGTTATTTTCGCCAAATATAATCAAACATTTCGATTCCATCATGTCATGCATGCATAGTATCATCACAATCATTATATAGAAATCAAGAATTACTACTTTTGATGGTTATAATTCCTGTGTTCGTCCTACTTTGTAAAACCCATTTAATCTATGAATAGACATTCATGAGTTTCTTAATTTTGAGCATAATCACAGCAAGTTATCATCTAAGATTCACTCCTAGACTTGTTTCTATGACAAGTTCCATCTATTCATCACAAAATCAAGTTCCAATTTCGATTTCACAAATTATCAAGAATTTGAGATGAAGTTAAATGATAAAATTAAGCATACCTTATGATCCCTTCAACGAAGTGATCACAAATTTGTGCTTGGAAATCGATTTGAAACAGATTTAAGCCCTCAATTTGATCAATTTAGTGAAACTAGGGTTTGAAGGTGAGTTGGTCGCCCCTCCCCTGCTCTGTTCGATCCAGACACACTTAATTGTGTGTTTGGATTTAATATTTATGTTTTATAAAATCAAGTTTTCCATTTTAACACCTTTGGCCCTCCAACTAGTGCCAAGTTAAACTTTAAGTGTTTTAAATCAAGTTTCTTTGTTATAACAAGACTCATGACTAACTGGGATATTTATTCCTAGTTAGTTTATTTTCGTTTATTTTATACTTTATAATTCTAATATAAAGTTTTATATTTTCGGGGTGTTACAAAATACAAGGCCTTCAAAGAAGTCCAAAACCTCCTCTTCCGTTGATCCTGAAACACCAATGTCTGACGCACGAAACATCAACTTAAATGATGCTAGTTCGTTGTTTGCAGGGGAGGACGAGGAGGAGGCGAAGCAGGGCTACGACGACCACCCGGTAGAAAGAACGGTGGAAAAACGAGGTGACCGGAGTCATCGTCGGGGGAATCCGACTTGAAAGAAGAGTCTGTCATGATGAACCAACGCCGCCTTCAAGACATATGCGACCTCGAGGCTCAACGTATACAAGAGAACCAGGAAGTGGTCAAACTTATTAATGAAAGACAAATTAAGAGAGACATTGAGTATTACTAGAAACCGTTCGACCACTTAAACGAAAAGGCGTTGGGATTGGCTTTAATGCGTAGGGAGCTTATAAAAAAAATACGGACTTTAGTTATTTAATTTTAGAGTGTTTTTTATTTTATTGTAATGTTTTAATGGAATATTTTTAATATTATTGTAATGTTTTTTAATTTAATGAAATGTTATTTCTTTTTATATTTATTAAATTTAAAAATTAATACTTGAGTAATGATTGCTAGCGGAGTTATGTGGTGTTACCACTACACACAAATGTTATGAAATGTTATATAATACCATCATTACACTTTTTATGACACTTGTCACATAACTCCACCTTTACCATGTTATAATATGTTACCTCTACACATGTTACCTCTACACATGTTCTAATGACAAATAAAAAAGAATATAAAATGTTGGGGTGAGATCGTACTTTCCAAGAATTTTACCATGTTATTTTCTTTTTTCAATAACACACTTGTCTATGGTTTACCTTATACTTCAAGGGCAACATGAGAGAACCCGGCCCATCATTCCTTCCACGTAAAGTCTAACCATAAATTAATATATCATCCATTTCTTACCGATATCTAGTAATTAATTCAGCAAGTAAATTAAATTTACAACATAATTAAACACGTATGTGATGTTAAAGTTCAAATAAAGACAACACATATAACGTCCTAAACGGCCATATTATGAGATGGGGACTATTAAACCAATTGTCCATATCAATCTTATCAAGTTGGCGAATAGCATATATAAAACAAAGACAGCATGAAGCATCATTGCCCATATGCTATATTTCATATGTTTTCGTGTGTCTTCTGAACTTTTTGCCTATATATTATTATTTTTTTCCTTTTGCTTGCAGGTTTTTATCTTTCGTGCTTCGATTCGCTACATCAAAAGTACTTTCACTAGGTATATAATATGAACTTTTAGTTGGTATACTTGACATGGATCATAGATAAAAAAGAATAATAAGTTCATGCTTGAATCCTTGTATATTAGGGTCTATCAAAAGTTTTTATTAGCTTTTGAGTATGTTAGATTTTCATTCGATTATTTCTCCGCTCGCCATTCCACAAGCTTCCAACAATCTCTTGAACTTTAACATGGAATGGTGTGGTTTTGTGTCTTTTAGAAATCGAATACAAAAAATAATGTGACATAGTATTCCCATGTGTCATGATATTATGCAAAGAAAAGATCATCTTTTTTTACAAACACACACTGACTTTAGAGTCAGCATTTAGCCCCAAAAGATTGAGCGAGATGTCATGGCGGATCCAGGGGATTCCAGGGTTCCTAGGAACCCCTCAGTTTGGAAAAAAAAATGAAAAAGTTAGTGGAAACCTTATATGATTTGGAAAAAATTAGTGAGAATCTACCAAAAGAGATAAAATTTCTGAATCCGTCACTGTCAGATGTACTTGTATGATACAATCATATATCGATCAACTTATGACTAATGAACTTTGTGACAGGTACTAAGTCGATGGATGAACTCAACATCTTCAAAGAACTGGAAAAGGATGTGGAGAGAGATTTAGAAGAAGAGATCAAAGACGATATTTACCGTCTTGCTTTGAGGCTTCATCGACTGTATCAACACCAGAAGGAGAGGCACACAAGTGATTCATCTGAACCTCACATGAAAGAACAACATGCAAAGAATAAGATACTCTCAGAGCTCAACATAAACATACGGATGGAAAACGGTACCAAAATAGAGATAAAAGAGACCAAGGATGGAATACGCAGTCCTCGTTTGACATCAGCGAACATCAAACGAGCAGCGGCTCCAGCTACTCAGAAAAAGAAGTTCAACTGGGAAAGCACCCTTCGATCAGAACCACTTGTAAAAAGTGACCAGTATACTAAACCAAAATCTCATGAAAAAGATGTTAAAAAAGTTGCAAAAAGTAATTTGGTCCTGGCACAGAGGATGGAGAACATACCAACCAAGAAGAATCCACTCAAAGTCAGTTCCAGAAATAAAAATATTTGGGCTCCTTAAGAACATAACTAAAGGTTAGTTTATGTGTTACAAAATATACGTCAATTATGAAATTGTGTATTTATAGTGAATAAGTGGCAAAAGCCAAGTGTTTTGTATGTAATTAAAGTTTCATATTTATGTTTTCCTTGTAATGTGACATATTTAAAACCAAAATCCGGTAACTATAATTAATTAAATTATTGTTATTAGAACTTCTATGTTGCATATGTTTTATACTAGAGTTTGTTATATGTTATATAAGATTGAAACATAATCTAATGAGTGTCGAAGCAAATACCAAATACGAAAAAAAATTACAACACGAACCTAATACGAAATTCACAAGTTTAGATTTAATCTAAATGGGTTAGGACCAAGTTCGGTTGAACCTGCAAACACGTTTAGCTAAACGCTTCGTGTGCATTAAACCCAACAGGTTTTCGGGTTGACCGGTTTAACTCATTTATTTAAATTCGTCTTTTAATGTGTTTATATAATAACTTAAACCATTTGTGTATTTTTTTATATCAAAACCAAAAAGTTTAAAAGTGTTTATGTAATAACTTAATATTTTTATATCAAAACCGAAAAGTTTAAAAAGATGGCATGCTTTAAACATAATTGCTTAAAAACGAGCCGGGTCCAATGCCACTAGAATGAGCTTAATTAGAGTTTGTTTGACCCAATTTCCTACACTTCCTAGATTAAAAACATTTGTGTATGACTAAACAACAACATTCTTTTTGACTTAATTCCTCATTAGTGTGTCAAAAAGCATTAGCACAAACTAGTTATGACGTGGTAATATTTATTTCCAACTACTGGGTTACACCCGCGCTCCGCGGCGGGGTGACCCGATTATTAACAAACTTTAAATGGAAATGTAAACGCAATAGTAGAAATAACGTTAATAGAAGGAATATGATCGATATTGGTTCTGTTCATTACAGTATTGATACAATACCGACACTCGATATAGTAACCAAAAGAGAAAACTTAAAAACTAGAGTTAACTGCCATTTTCGTCCCTATGGTTTGGTCACTTTGGCCATTTCAGTCCATTTTTCAAAAATGCGCCATTTTCCTCCCCGACGTTCTGGAAAGGTGCCATTTCAGTCCAAAAATCATAACCCAGTTAAGTCGGTTTGTAAATAAGGACTTATTGTGTAAATTTGTAACATAAAGGACCATTTAAGTAAAATGTATAAATATTAATATAATTATAAAATATATAATATATATATATAATGTATACACACTACCGCCGCCGGAACCGGAGCTCCAGTGGTCACCACCGCCGCCGCCGAAACCACCACTCTCTCTCTACTCTCTCTCTCTATGCTGGAGATGTAGTTTGATCGGAGAAGAGGATGTCACAGTGAACAGGGTGGTTCAACGATGATGAAGAAGATTAATGGAAGATGTGAAAACCTCTTTCAACTTTGTGATGATGATGATCGGCTGTGAGGCTATGAACTCGAAACCGGCACTCGAAATCAGAACTTGAAAATTCAAATGGAGATGATGATAGTTGCAGGTTTGGTCGCCGGTGGGAGTGAATCGGAGAATACGGCTGTGAGGCTATGAACTCGAAACCGGCACTCGAAATCATCATCGATCATCATCGACCTTCATCATCATCATCATCGCGATCTTCATCATCATCATCAGACCTGCATACTCACCTTACCTGCATACTCACCGCCGCCGCCTGCAACTCACCGAACCTTCATCATCAGACCTTCATCATCGACCTTAATCATCGACCTTCATCATCATCATCGCGATCTTCATCATCATCATCAGACCTTCATCACCACTGCCGCCGCCTGCAACTCACCGGAAAAACGGCACCCCCACCGTCGCCGGTTCTCTCTCCCGCCTCCTCTCTCTCTCTCGTCGTTATCTCTCTCTCTCTCTCTCCGACTTTCTCCCTCTCTCGTCTGATGACGATAACAGATGATGACGATGATGACGTTGATGGTGGTGGTTCCGGCGGCGGCGGTGGTGACCACCGGAGCTCCGGTTCCGGCTCCGGTTCACCCTCTCCCTCTCTCGTCTAATCTGTATATATATATATGATTATATATATATATATATATATATATATATTATATTTTATAATTATATTAATATTTATACATTTTACTTAAATGGTCCTTTATGTTACAAATTTACACAATCAGTCCTTATTAACAAACCGACTTAACTGGGTTATGATTTTTGGACTGAAATGGCACCTTTCCAGAACGTCGGGGAGGAAAATGGCGCATTTTTGAAAAATGTATTGAAATGGCCAAAGTGACCAAACCACAGGGACGAAAATGGCAGTTAACTCTAAAAACTAAAATCGTGATATGATCAAAAGGATATTAAAACGTGTTTTACATTGATCGAAAACAATAAAACGAATGTTAATACCGATACGAGCGTTCGATCAGCGCCACTTGGGTTCATTTCATTACCTGTACAATGCTAGCAATCGATATAATTAGCGAACACAAACTATTTAACTTATAAAAAAACCATAAAAGACAAAACCTAAAATAACAAAGCACAAAATAAAGCAAAAAAGAAAAAAAAAATTGATAAGCATTGTAGCAAAAATAGGATGTCAATTGATATATATAATAATAATAATAATAATATAAAAATAATATGTGAATTTAGATGTCTTAAAGTATAAACATGAAAATAATAATTAAATAATTATTTTTCGTTTAACGGTTCATGTTTCTGTTAACCCACGAATAAACTTGCGGTATTTGGATTTATGTAGGTGACACGATATTTGAGTTCGTATCTCGTACAACCAGGCAAACTGTGAATACGATAAGTGGGCGAAAACTGACCATACTCATAATGAATTTTTTTTCGTGCAAAATCGAATCCCTGTATCAATAAAACTGAGTTTTGAAGCTGAGAAATACAGAACTTGCTAACATAAACTGTTGGGATTGAACCTTATCAGAGGAACAGATAATGAAAGCCAAAACTGGTTCACAAGAGTGGATTCATCATAAGCAGTAGTTTACACCAGGCTTTCCCCTTGAAAGTGGTTATAACATCTGATGTCATCAATCCACTGTCCGTATACAACAGTTGTTGTCCTTCAAACTGCTGATGAAACCCTGAAGACTGTTAAGGAGTAAACACTGCTGGTTAAATCTACTGATGCTAAAGAACTGCCCACTCAAGGACTGATCAACTTTGAGGAAAGCATTGATGAGAGGAGAAAGCAGTAGTTTAGTGTGTCACTTGTTTTGTATAAAGTCAGTGGTTAAGATTAGCAGTGTTTGTATAGGAACAGTGGTTATAGGTTGTTAGGTTATTAGATGTCACTTTCATGGTGACGTCAGCTTAGATGCTTCAGTGGTTTGATTTGCCTATAAATGGAACAGTACCATGTACTGTTACATTTGATTGACTGAGTGAGTTCTTCTCCTCTAGTCCAATCCTTTCATCTTGTGCGATCAACCATGAAGCATCAGGCTGAAGGGGAGTTTAGTTTGTAAGCATGCATTGTAATCTTTTGATTTGTAATCTTTCGACTAATGGAATGCATTTGTTTATCTAAAACTATTTTCCTCTTTGATTGTGTTTACAAAAGTTTGTGTTCATTTCCGCTGCATAAATCATTGAATCATGTTCATTCATTATTCATTTATTAAACAAACAAACACAATCATGAGAGCCTCCGATCCTAATAATTGGTATCAGAGCTTGGACAGTCAAATTCGGTCTAACAATCAATTTGACATAACAGTTCAACTCAAAATTCATTGATGCTAAGGTTGATCGTATTTAGTTGAAAAAACAGAGTAACGAGTAACTACGTTCAAAGTAGCTATTCAAAAACTCTGTAAAACAACCAAGATGTCATAAGACACACAAATTTCATATAACAAGTGACGTCATGCATAAATCACCTATAGTTTTCAGATCTGAAAATATGTCTGATAACTATGGTATAATTATTCTCTTTTCAAAATTGATTTCAATTGTTGGTATGAAGTTTTGTGCTGTAACCATCATGTGTGCAGCTAAAGTATGTACCTCAGGTCGACAAAAACCTATGTTCGTAAAAACATTAGTGTTTTTGTTAACATTATAAGAGGGAAATTAAAACTTTAGTTAGTAGATCTTATGTGTTGAAAAACAGGTTGGGAATTCTGTTAAAAAGGACCGAATCAACTTTGTTAAAAACACATTAAGAAAATCAGTTGTTAAAATAGTCCAAATCATATGTGATGTGAGATTTGACATAAGCATGTATAAATATGACCAGATCTCTCAAAACATTGCTACAAAATGATTTTGGATTAAGTATTCCTTCAATAAATCTCCCAGTGAGTATTTCAGTACTTATGAATGGGAAGGGTAAAAAGGGAAGAAGAAAAATCATAAAAACTCAAAAGTGTGTTTATCTCAAAACTTTTGAAGTCAAAAGAAAAGAGCATAAATGTAAAACACTTAAGAGTCCAAAATTGGGTGAAAGATGGTCATCAAGCAACTGTGTGCAATCATTAGTTCAGGAAAGTTCAGGTAACAGTAAGCAAACTTACAAGAGGATTAGACAAGTTTTTCAGAATCATCACATGGTAACAAAGTCTATAACAGGATTTTTCAAAAACTCATGTGAACATGTTTCCTCATTTTTGCAATCAATTAAACAAGGAAATGGTCCCAAACAGTGGTTACTATGATGTACTTCAAACCACTGACCATTTTCATAAAACTTGAGAGTGATGTGGTTATGAGTATAATTGGAATTTGATGTTGTTTTCATGAAAACCTTTAATTATTTTTCATATAAAGGTTTTTCTCAAATAAAGCAGGATATATTACTCTTTATTTTTCCTTAAGAGTGATATATTTTGTACTTTTACTTGTTTTTTATAGCAAAAGTTTCAAACACCTGTCAGGATGAAGAACCTTTATTTTTTTTGGTGATATAATCCTTGAAAATGGATCAAAAGGAAATGGTACAAGTGTCAAGGTCATGTCAAACTCAAGTTTGTTTTTAACACAGATCAAAGATTGATTGCTAAACAGATCTTAAAATACTTGGGTACTCATGTTCTAATTTAAATATTATGACAAAAATGAGTAGCCATAGTAAAAAGTTTCCATCATCTGGGGTACTAAACCACTGTCAGAAATCTATAAAAGCTTCAAAACTTGTAATAGACATGTGGGAAAACCTTGAATGTAGATCCCTGTAAAAACTGCTGACATATTAAACTTGACAATTTGCATCTAAAATGTATTTTGTTGAGGATAGCAATTTTGCAGATATTTCATAATCATCATCAACAGATGACTGGACATGATATTGTGGTTACACAAGATAAAATCATTCCTATCATCAGAACAGCAGTTGCTCAAAACATTTGTCAAGAGCTTATCCACTGTTGCACTAAAAGTTGCTGACATAATGGGCTTTCAAATCTTTACCATTATCTCACCCTTAACTACTGTTCTGTTCAAACATATGCTTCCTAAATACTGTCCACTGCTGAAAGTCAACCCCTGTTCTTTCATTATTTTTGATAATCACTGTTGTTCAAAATCAGTGTTTTATCCACTGATATGCTATCCACTGATAGTAAGAATCACCCACTGTTTTCACTTTGACCGTTGCAACCACTGATATTTGTTTCATCAGTGGTTCCCTAAACAACTGTCCTCCATTATTCATCTTTCCATCAGAGGTTGGCACGTGGTCAGTTATTAGCCATCAGATCTTTGTAAACCGCTGCCACGTCAGCTTTCACTTTTTCCATTATAAAACCCTGATCAAAACCCCCAAACAGGGTTTTACACTGTCGAATTGAATTCCATAATTCTTCTCACAAAGCAGTTTTCAAATCTTCCGTCTCAAATCATTATTCGTTCTTCTTCATCAAAAATGACAAAATCGAAATCATCCTCATCTTCCAAAAAGGTCGCTCAAAAGGCCGCTGAACCCATTGAAATACCATACAAAGCACCACACAACTACTTGGGTCTACTCACAAAACCCACCACCACCGATGTCTTCGATTCTATCATTGATACTCTTGCAGCTTCAAAGTACAAAACATTGTTGACTGCTGATGCTCCGATTTACGAACAAACCCAGAGAGAATTTTGGAAAAATGCCACACTTGAGTATCAATGTGACAAAGTTATAGCCATTAATTCTTCCATAAAGGGCAAAAAGTTTCAAATCACTCCACAATCAATTTCAGAAGTCTTTGCACTCGATGATCAGGAAGGTAAAACTTCTTTCCCTAAAAACGAGTTAAAACTGATTTTCTGGAAAGAGGGTATGGTGCGGAAATGAAAAGGGACACCTTAAAAAAAGGCTTCTTCCCTTCTGCACCAAGGTTTTTATTTCATACCCTTTTGATGTGTGTATCAAATAAAATAACTGCTTTTAATGAAATACCATCAAAGATCCAAAACCTGGGCTTTGCTATCTTACACAATGAAAATTTTAACTATTCCCGGGAGATCTTTGATGATTTGGTAAAAAATGTTGATAGCAAATCATTTCTACTTTTTCCAAGGTTCTTAAGCTACTATTTTAAACAAAAATTTGGAAAGGAGAATGAAAATTTGCTCATCCAAGGTAAATCTTTTCAAAATACATGGTTTAACATCTGAAACATTTACAAGAATGTTAACACCTGCAAAAACACAAGCAGAGGTGCCTGAGCAGACTTTAGCAGTTACCACTGCTCCTCAGGTATCTGCTGCTGAGCCCACTGCTCCAGATGATCATGGCAGCACACCCACTGCTAAGAAACCCACACCTGCCATCACCAAAAAGACCAAAAAGAAATCATCCAAAAAGCCCCCCAAACCCATTAAAAAGGCAACTCTGGAAGATGAGATCCCAGAGCCACTGCCAGTGACAACACAAATGTCACCAAAAACCACTGCTGCTACTTCCTCACAGCAGATAGAAGAAAGATCTCCACCCTTGCCTCAAACTCCTCCTGCATCCTCATAAAAGGATCAGGTTGTAAACACAGGGACCCCACATTATGAAGCTCTGGATCCAATTGGTTCCATCTTCCTCAGTCCTGATCCCAAGGACATGTCTCTTTCAACACCCATATCTTCACCCCTCACATTACCACAATCTATAATACCCTTGTTGCATGCAGTTGCTATAGCTCAGACACAAACCAGTTCCTCTCAATCACCTATCACTGAGAGTATACTCCAACAAGTGATTGGGTCTGATGCTTATACCTCTGCTATCCCAGCAACATTTGAGGAGGTTACACTGCAGGAGTTACAAGTAATTCCTGATAGTAGTTCAAGTGGAGCAGCAACTACAAGTGTTGGATCAACAGATCTACATTTGGCCAGTTGTTTCATCAATCAGACTCCCTTGAAGGCAATTTCTTCTATAGCACCTCTGGTAACCACTAGTGAGTTTGTTTTAACCACTGGTACCTTCAAAAGGTTATCAAGTGTTGAAGAAAGAAGACCCCAGAACCAAGAACAAGGGGCATCAATGGCTGATTTTTTGGATTCATTTCCTAAGTCACACATTGATACAACCACTGCTGGTGGGGATTCAGATGATCCCATTAACTTGGGTGATGATTCAAAATATCAGGAATTGACGGTTAGAATTGACAATCTTGAAACATCTGTCACTGAAATAAAAGATATGTTGCAACAGTTGTTAAACGCTTAAAAGGTGCAACCCACTGCTGTCCCAGCTCAAGCTCCTGCACAATCTGCACCTGCTGCAAATGAGTTATGGAATTTATTTCAACCTCTGCTCCAACAACAAAGACAAATGGCTGATCAGCAACATGCTATACATGTACAAGAGTTGAGAAACATGATGGAGTCAAGGTTTAGAAATACTCAAGCAGACATCAAGTCTATAAAGGCCCACATCCTGAATACCACTGGCACTGCTCCTCCCACTGTTCTCTTCATTGATAAACTACCCTCAGATAATGCCAAAAAGGGGGAGTAAATTAAGGAGTGGAAGAAGAAAGGAATAGATGATGGTCTTTATATTAAACCTGAAAAAGAAAACATGACTAAAAACATCCATTTGCCAGATGGTAGTAAGAAAATTGATGTTACCATAAATGTACTTGCAGACGCAAAAGCAAGTGTTAAAAGAGATAGAGAGACTAAGGATAAAGCCAGGTGGGAACAGGAGAAAAAAGCTTATATGGAGCTGAATGCACAGGGTACTTCTGAGCCAAAGGATGATGAAAATCCTAAGGATGAAAAGAAGAAGCCCACTAGATAAGTGAGGCAACCCAAATCCACACCATCCAGACCCACAAAGCATGCCTCCAAACCACCTCCCAAAGGCTCCAAACCTCAAACCACAAAATCTCAAACTTCCACCCAAACAGTTGTTGTAACACCTGTTGTATCAACAACTGATACCTCAATAGTTTCAACAACTGCCAGCCAAACACCAGCCATCTCTTCAACACACACCACTACAACATACACCACAACCATTGCCCTACCACCACAACCTAAAATCACTTCACCACCCACCAAATCACCACATGCTGAAAAGCAGAAGACATCTACTGACACATTAGTAGTTGTAATGACAACATAGGTTGAAACATCAGTTGTTTCAACAGCTGTTTGTCAGCCATCTACCACTGCACTCACCATCACATCACAACCAAAACCCCTTCACCCAAAAGGCTTTACACAAGGAAAAGGAAATCTCATGAGGGTAATGATGATATACCAGCACCCATTCCTTTATCCTCCTATAACACCCGTTCTTATAAATTAAGGTTTAACGTAACATTTACGAAAAACAATCATGTAATTAAGATTACATATGCATTTCAAATTACGGGTTTATTAAAACTTTTTACAATTTAAAAGTATACAACATATCATGTGTACGTTCGTCGTTTAACATAATAACGATACATAGTGCGGAAGCTTATTTCGTGATCGTGTTCGGTTCTTGCTCATCGCTTGATCTTTATCCGGGCACTCTTGGCGATCACCTATGATCAAAACCAACTTAAAAGTTAGTTTTGATAGTCAAATATTAAGTTCAAACAAGTACAGGGGTTAAAAATGACAAAATTTAAAAATTTTCGGAGTTAGGGGGCTAGACGTGACGCCAAGGGCCTAGGTGTCACGCCTAGCCCTATTTTTCACAGCCTGTTGCCTTAGCTGATGCTGTACATACCCAGCACGATCTGATTTCACGGAAACGGCCATAACTTCTTCGTTATTGATCCGTTTTATCCGATTATTTTTCCTACGCGTCCGTAATTTAATCCTCCATCTTATGGAGTTAAAATACTACATCCAACATAAGAAATTTTGAGACTTCTAAGCCTTCGACTCGTTACCTTTTTACCAAATTTTAACCCGTTTATGCATTTTATCAAACAAACGTATTTATTTGATTCCTATATCTCATACACTTCTTCAAATTAATGTTACCTACTATATTAGGTTCTAATCATAGGTTTATTACACAATTTAAACCCGTTTTCGCTCGTGTGCTTATTTTAACCCGTTAAGGGTGTTTATGTCCTTTTAGGCATAATTCTCGCTCATTCATTTCTAGCACCACATTTTCACATTAGTTCTCAATTGGTCTTCCACCACAATTATATTTGTGGTGGATTTGATATAGTAAACTATTTATGTCGCGTTTTACTTCTCGGTTTGTCGTTTTACGAAAAAGCCTCGAACCGAACACTAATCTTTATCAAGAGCATAAGGTTTAAGTCCAAGCATAGTTTTCCCACCATACTTGAATCTCTTAAACCAAGGCTCTGATACCAACTTGTAACACCCGTTCTTATAAATTAAGGTTTAACGTAACATTTACGAAAAAGACCTATTTCTAGGCAATTGACCCACAAAGGTTTATGCCTATCACCTTGATGCTTATCCAAGGATTACATGATTATAATACGTGATTCCCAAACCACCCATAAGGGCCGTTTACCTGATTTACCCATCAAAGGCATATTTATCAACATTAGTCCCTCATTTATGACGAAGGACTTTCACTACAATTATGATCACAATCGCACATTTAAAATATAATCTCATTGATGCGTACCTGGTTCGGGTCAAAAAATAGACCCGATTTATACCTCGCTTTTATTATCATATATTCTATGGACGCAATTAACCATATCGCTAATCGCTCCTGTTAACACAAGACTTGACAACCACATTAGTCGATATTGTCAAATGGTGTTATCACACCATTTGACCTGTTTGGCCTATAAGACCAAGCATTTTCGTAAGTAGCAAAACATGGTTATTAATTACCAATTTGTTCATCCGACCCATTTCGGATTTTTGCCACTAGACCCCTTTTTCTCTTAAAGTCTTTTCTTATATTTTTACCCATTCGGCAAACGCTACGGGTGCCCCTTTTTAACTACGATTTGCTTTAGTCGATACTTGACTAAATTTCCATTTTTACTCATTTTCTCGTTATTAGTTGCACTTTAAAATGATCTTAACGAAAACTCCTTAGTTATTAGTCATTACATGACTAAATTACCGTTTCGCCTCTTTTCACCATAACCCATGGTTTTTATCATTTATGTTTGTTCCGACTCATGTTAATAGCGTCGGAACCCTTAATTCGGATATTACACTAATCGCATTTGTAGTTTACAAAATAATGCATATTCTACAAAAGGATGTAAGCGTCGCTTACCTTGCATCCGGTTATGCTCTTTTTCACGTACACGAACCGTTTGACCCGTTCCTTGCCCAAGTCTCCATCTAGCTTGCCAAGAGTCAAACTATCATCATGATTCGTAAGACGGTTAGATTAGTCATCATTATTATGACTATTTCATCTTACGGATTCTATGTCGAAACTACTATTCGACTTCATCAATTAGTTAACTTAACTTATCAAAGTCAACTACTTTCAATCACATGGTTTACACAATTAAGTCTAAATCATCATGATATTTAGAACTCTTACCGTTTTATATTTCGCATAATTTTCCATATTATTCGAATGTGCGTTTCACTCGAAATTTCAATATTTAACTTTCATTTAGGCATTTTAACAAACACCTTATGGGCAGAAATTTACATGATTCATTATCAAGTTCATAACTTGTCATATAGCCAAATTTAACATCAATAAAGCTTTCATATAACATTTAAACATCATCATTTCAGAAATCACTTTCTATGACCCGTATTACACTAGAATAATCATTCCAAACCCTAGTGTTTACTAGTTTCCCACAAAACCCATGAATCACCTTCATTGTGTTCATGAGATTTTCAGGAATTAGCCATGATTTCGCATGTTTTGTCTAGGTTTTACTCCTAGACACCATATCAACCCTATTCTACCCAAATAGCAAACATGCAACATCAATTTTCAGATTTCCCAATTTCATGAGAATTTCAAACAGAGAATTAACACCAAATTTTACATACCTTGTAACCCCCTTGTGATGAGGATCACTAATCTATGCTCAATTTTCGATTTGGACTTGGTTTGATCCTTCAATTTGTGAGATTAGTGAATGTTAGGGTTTGAGCTCCCTGGCTCCTGTGGGTTACGACCAGAACACGCACACACACACCTAGTGTGTGTGTTGTGTTTAATTTTTAAGTTTATAATTCCATTTTCAAGTTACCCGGCTTTGGTCCCTCGTGTTTGGTTAGTTATTAAGTAGACCACAACCTACTTATTTTCAACAATATTCCCACTTATTAACTAGGTTAAATATTCCTAGTTAACTTAGCGGGTTCGAGAATATTTATGACTAAGTTTATTTCAGGTCCCGTTAACTCGGGCCTTCTATCATTTTATTTCTTAAAAGCTTTTTATTCACTTTTTATTTATTATTAGGATTAATTATTTAAAACCTAATATTTACCGGGTAAATTTTTACCACTAACGGTATTTTACCCGTCAGTAATATTAACGTGGTTTGATTACCAAACCCGTTTTTTGGGTGTTACAAGTCTACCCCCCTTAAAGAGGTTTCGTCCTCGAAACCTTTTCTTACATAATTCATTGAGTCTTAACTCAATGTATTTGAGCCGAGAATTCTTTTAAACATTATTTATACTTTTATCCAATTGTTAGTATTGCCAGGAAATATGGTAACATCCTTTTAGTTATTATTCGTCTACATATCTCCTACGACATAGTGCAACTCGAAATAACGTAATCTCATTATTTCCACTAGTTTAGTTACCTAACGATATTCATCACTTTCATACACTATCGAATCCTTTATGGATCCGTTACTTTGACCCGTTTAAAGGTCGTTAGTGAAATCTTTCACTTTTAGCAACAATTTCTTTTGTTTTCAAATTCATTTATTTGGTTCAGTTATACCGAATCCACCGCTTACAAACAACCAAATTTACTTAAATGACCTTAACTGGTCTCACTAACTAGACTTATTAGTCCAGTTACTTTTTACCGCTCGCTTGGTTATAATGTGATTCCATTTCACATTGCATTTCTTGACCGTGATCGTGTCACGTCATGTTTAATTTATATCAACCTTTCATTTTCGAAAAGATCACTTTTCGAATATATCCTCTTGCGCCTATCAGCGTTAAGACTTGAATCTTTCATGCTTACTATTCAATTTCTTATCAAAGTTTATATTTGTAAAAATGTTATTTCTTACTAAAACTGAATTTTAGTCTAACGTTTTTTGTTTACTATGTCAATTACTCATATCAAGGAAATTGACAACCCATAATTTATTGTTTTTCGTTCTCGCTTTACGCGGGGAATCGTAACAAGTTCCCTCACCATACACTATTGACCCGTAGGTTCCTTCACTTAACCTCGTAGGCTATTTCCTTGAGCTTTCATCTCTTTAAGACGAGGCCCTTATGATCCCTTTGCTTCAATTCATGACCCGTGGGTCATTTTGGCCCCGTAGACCTTTACACTATTTAATATCCCGTAGGTTATGATGATCCCGTAGATCATCTTTTATTCTAGTCTGTATTCCATTGTCTATTTATACCTATATAGCTTTAAAGCATCCTTTGTTATGTTTGGAATCATTTAATTTTGCTTTTGAACTTTAGTTGACCTTAACCGTAGTCTAAGGTTTCATTTGTTTACTTTCGGACTATCCTTTCCGACTTTACGACTTCTAGCGTCAATTACACGTCAGTTCGTTCTACGCCTACCGTTTCCCGGTTCATTTTTATACCTCTTGACAATCCTTTACATAGGTTTGTTAACATCTCACACTTTTATTTATTCAGTCCGCGCCCACTTACATTAGCAAGCGTCATCATTTATTTAATTCGTTTGACTTGTTCGTGTGAAATTTCATCACTAGTGAACGTCAAATTTCATTCTTTGTTCGACCCGTTCGACTTTTAACTAGTCGAACGTAATTTTTATCAAAATTTATGTTTGCGAAAATTCTTGTCATCTTTTAGTCATGACTCATATTCTGAGTCTTTTGACTTTCTATTTCGCGTTCCTGTTTCTCAGTCTACGCATGCGTTTAAATCCTTACCCACCAACCGGGTGTTTTACCGAAGTCGTTATTATTGCAACCCTTACGGTATGCATTATGACTTCGTTTCACTTTTATATTCCTACTTTGTTCTCAAATTTGGTGTTTTACAAAATCGGCCCGTTAAGAGTCATATTTGCATTCTTCGGGTTCGAGTGTAAGCACACCCCTCCCAATTGCATACCTTAATTGTTTTACATTAATCTTTGTCCCTTCACTCGGGCTCATCATCTTAATGTAATACGCTTCCGTCACCTGGTTGTGCGTTTACATTATTATCAATTATTTTTGCTCATTTGATTCATTTGGGTACTTTTTAAGTTAGTCCCATTCACCCCGCCCTTACTACATCGGATGTAAATGTGTCCGCTATAAGAAATTCATAGTATCATATGCCCCTACTTACTTGGCCAGAGTAAGCGATTAACACATGACACGCATGACCTTTTTATAGCTTTCACATCACGCCCTATGTAAGTAATGCCTCTATTTGTTTCTCTTGGAAACAATATCCCGAATAGGTTTTCTATTCGGGTTTTTCCAAGTTTTCAATTTACATGAGCAACAATCATTCTCTACATGTTTGTCGCATATTTCTATTTGTGCAATTAAGTTTAAAATGTGCACCTGGTAATGCTTGCTTTAACAGGATCTCTTTGCCATTTGCTTATCCGCGATCGTTACGCGATTTAGGTCCTTGATGAGTATGCTCTTCTTGTCATATCTCGGACCGTTCCATCATCATATCCACAATTCGTTTGACTCTCGTCGTCTTCAAACGCGAGTGTCCTTCAATTAAAACATTCACAAAAGTTAGTAACGTCAACTTCAATAATCGCCCATATTATAATACAAGGCTTTTTCTACTATACGCGTCAACGCGCGTATTTTCGTCAACTATATCAATCATTTTAATTGGGGTAACGAGTATCACACGATAGCCCTATGTGTTGTTTACAACACTTTAGCATGCTAAACTATTAACATACATGTACTTACCGGATTTGCGATCAAGCCTCGAACCGAACACTAATCTTTATCAAGAGCATAAGGTTTAAGTCCAAGCATAGTTTTCCCACCATACTTGAATCTCTTAAACCAAGGCTCTGATACCAACTTGTAACACCCGTTCTTATAAATTAAGGTTTAACGTAACATTTACGAAAAAGACCTATTTCTAGGCAATTGACCCACAAAGGTTTATGCCTATCACCTTGATGCTTATCTGAGGATTACATGATTATAATACGTGATTCCCAAACCACCCATAAGGGCCGTTTACCTGATTTCCCCATCAAAGGCATATTTATCAACATTAGTCCCTCATTTACGACGAAGGACTTTCACTACAATTATGATCACAATCGCACATTTAAAATATAATCTCATTGATGCGTACCTGGTTCGGGTCAACAAATAGACCCGATTTATACCTCGCTTTTATTATCACATATTCTATGGACACAATTAACCATATCGCTAATCGCTCCTGTTAACACAAGACTTGACAACCACATTAGTCGATATTGTCAAATGGTGTTATCACACCATTTGACCCATTTGGCCTATAAGACCAAGCATTTTCGTAAGTAGCAAAACATGGTTATTAATTACCAATTTGTTCATCCGACCCATTTCGGATTTTTGCCACTAGACCCCTTTTTCTCTTAAAGTCTTTTCTTATATTTTTACCCATTCGGCTTACGCTACGGGTGCCCCTTTTTAACTACGATTTGCTTTAGTCGATACTTGACTAAATTTCCATTTTTACTCATTTTCTCGTTATTGGTTGCACTTTAAAATGATCTTGACGAAAACTCCTTAGTTATTAGTCATTACATGACTAAATTACCGTTTCACCTCTTTTCACCATAACCCATGGTTTTTATCATTTATGTTTGTTCCGACTCATGTTAATAGCGTCGGAACCCTTAATTCGGATATTACACTAATCGCATTTGTAGTTTACAAAATAATGCATATTCTACAAAAGGATGTAAGCGTCGCTTACCTTGCATCCGGTTATGCTCTTTTTCGCGTACACGAACCGTTTGACCCGTTCCTTGCCCAAGTCTCCATCTAGCTTGCCAAGAGTCAAACTATCATCATGATTCGTAAGACGGTTAGATTAGTCATCATTATTATGACTATTTCATCTTACGGATTCTATGTCGAAACTACTATTCGACTTCATCAATTAGTTAACTTAACTTATCAAAGTCAACTACTTTCAATCACATGGTTTACACAATTAAGTCTAAATCATCATGATATTTAGAACTCTTACCGTTTTATATTTCGCATAATTTGCCATATTATTCGAATGTGCGTTTCACTCGAAATTTCAATATTTAGCTTTCATTTAGGCATTTTAACAAACACCTTATGGGCAGAAATTTACATGATTCATTATCAAGTTCATAACTTGTCATATAGCCAAATTTAACATCAATAAAGCTTTCATATAACATTTAAACATCATCATTTCAGAAATCACTTTCTATGACCCGTATTACACTAGAATAATCATTCCAAACCCTAGTGTTTACTAGTTTCCCACAAAACCCATGAATCACCTTCAATGTGTTCATGAGATTTTCAGGAATTAGCCATGATTTCGCATGTTATTATCTAGGTTTTACTCCTAGACACCATATCAACCCTATTCTACCCAAATAGCAAACATGCAACATCAATTTTCAGATTTCCCAATTTCATGAGAATTTCAAACAGAGAATTAACACCAAATTTTACATACCTTGTAACCCCCTTGTGATGAGGATCACTAATCTATGCTCAATTTTCGATTTGGACTTGGTTTGATCCTTCAATTTGTGAGATTAGTGAATGTTAGGGTTTGAGCTCCCTGGCTCCTGTGGGTTACTACCAGAACACGCACACACACACCTAGTGTGTGTGTTGTGTTTAATTTTTAAGTTTATAATTCCATTTTCAAGTTACCCGGCTTTGGTCCCTCGTGTTTGGTTAGTTATTAAGTAGACCACAACCTACTTATTTTCAACAATATTCCCACTTATTAACTAGGTTAAATATTCCTAGTTAACTTAGCGGGTTCGAGAATATTTATGACTAAGTTTATTTCAGGTCCCGTTAACTCGGGCCTTCTATCATTTTATTTCTTAAAAGCTTTTTATTCACTTTTTATTTATTATTAGGATTACTTATTTAAATCCTAATATTTACCGGGTAAATTTTTACCACTAACGGTATTTTACCCGTCAGTAATATTAACGTGGTTTGATTACCAAACCCGTTTTTGGGGTGTTACACCTCCACACCCTACATGAGGCTTATGAAAGGTTAAAGAAAAGAAGAATGACAGATCCTAGTTTACCACAGAAGCCTGAATATAAAGAGCCAAAACAGATTAATATTCCTGAAACACTGTTCACATCAGCAGATGTCTCAGTCATTGAGATAGATAAAAGAAAGAGACAAGAGCATATTGAAAAAGAAACTGCAGAAGATATAGCTACAGCAAATGAAATCATAAACAAGGCTTTCAAACAAATGTCAGCTGAAAACTCTGAACTAGCAAAAGCTCAGGGTACTGCTAAAACAAATTTTCACAAGGCCAGCATCACCAAACTCCTCATCAGTAAATAAACCTCTCCCAAGAAACCCATTAGGTTCAAAAATACTAAAATGGATGTCTGATCAAAAGACCCATGTATTGACACTGTTCAGATCCAATGGAGAAGTAAAGCACATATCAAGGGAACAAGCTCTGGGCCTGAGTGTTGAAGATCTACAAGATCTCCTTGAGCTTATACTTTGTAGGGATGAGGAGGATACAAGTTCTATGGATTTTGAATTGCAATTTAAAGGTCAAGTTAGGGAACTTCTGATGAGACAATAAAGATCCAAAATAATGAAGAGTTTTGGCATTATCTGTTCCAGGGGGAGATTGTTGGGATTGAACCCTATCAGAGGAACAAATAATGAAAGCCAAAACTGGTTCACAACAGTGGATTCATCATAAGCAGTAGTTTACACCAGGCTTTCCCCTTGAAAGTGGTTATAACATCTGATGTCCTCAATCCACTGTCCGTATACAACAGCTGTTGTCCTTCAAACTGCTGATGAAACCCTGAAGACTGTTAAGGAGTAAACACTGCTGGTTCAATCTACTGATGCTAAAGAACTGCCCACTCAAGGACTGATCAACTTTGAGGAAAGCATTGATGAGAGGAGAAAGCAGTAGTTTAGTGTGTCACTTGTTTTGTATAAAGTCAGTGGTTAAGATTAGCAGTGTTTGTATAGGAACAGTGGTTATAGGTTGTTAGGTTATTAGATGTCACTTTCATGGTGAAGTCAGCTTAGATGCTTCAGTGGTTTGATTTGCCTATAAATGGAACAGTACCCTGTACTGTTACATTTGATTGAATGAGTGAGTTCTTCTCCTCTAGTCCAATCCTTTCATCTTGTGCGATCAACCATGAAGCATCAGGCTGAGGGGGAGTTTAGTTTGTAAGCATGCATTGTAATCTTTTTATTTGTAATCTTTCGACTAATGGAATGCATTTGTTTATCTAAAACTTATTTCCTCTTTGATTGTGTTTACAAAAGTTTGTGTTCATTTCCGCTGCATAAATCATTGAATCATGTTCATTCATTATTCATTTATTAAACAAACAAACACAATCATGAGAGCCTCTGATCCTAACATAAACGACCAGATATTTGATTTAATAAATTATTCACGTGTTTTCGTTTTAATATGGAAAGAGTGCGAAGACTAACGAAACGTGCATAGTTGCTCTTGTCAACTGCAAGTGTATCTACATATTTTCCTATAAGTTTCTCAGCTTCGTTTCCATAGAAATATTGCTCCTCAAATTCCTCCATAACCATTTTGGTAGAGCAGCATGTTTGTGTAATTGATTATTGGAAGAAGAAAAAAAAGACAAATATGAGTGCATTTTCACCAAGTGTTATGTGTATTTTTTTCTAAACTTTGGACAAATATATTTATATTATACCTTAATTAATATAAGTACTATCTTGTGGGTTTGTGTTGTATGTCATGTGGACTTTGCAACAAACCAAACAACGTCCAAGTCAGAGCTAAGATTAATGAGATATCTATGTTCAAATTTGGGACTAAAACATGTGAAAGGAAGACGAAAAGATGGAAATGTGGGAATTTGTCCAACATTGGAGGAGGAAAACAAAAGTTGATTGGTATAGATATGTGAACACTATTTACTTATGAGTAAACTTCCGTTTTGCTCCCTGTGGTTTGGTCACTTTAACGGTTTTGCCCCAAGCCTTTAAAAATAGCCATTTTACTCCCTGATCTATGAAGGCCTTCATGATTTCACTCCTCGCCTCTAACTTCATCCAAATTGTTTATTAACTGAAAGGGTATTTTTGTAACTTCAAATATAAAACTAAGGGTATTTTAGTAAAACTATAAATAAAAGATTATATTATATATATAATAATAATAAATAACAAAACCATCATCTCTTCTCTCCCTACCCTCTTTGCACTCTTTCTTCTCTCTCTCAACCCTACCCAGCCACCATCACCTAAGATTTCAAAACTGTCTATTCCAAATCCTTCAAAAAGATACAAGAAGATTTAGGACCCAGAATCCTATTAATATCGTTACGGAGTTCATAATCGAAACCTTCGGGAACTTTAATGATCTTCGAAGGATCGTCGTCTTGTACGATGATCAGATGATACAGTTGGAAGAATGGTCGCCACATCTCGAGGAAATCGAGGTTTCGGATTGTGGGGATTATGATGTCGAGTTCGTCTTTTAATAAGGGGGTGGTGGGGGGTACAGAGGAAGCCATTGTTGTTGAAAGAGGGTGGGTTTGTGTGTGGAGGGTTGAAGAGGTGTCTGAGTCCTAAATCTTCTTGTATCTCGTTTAATAAAGTATTGAATTTTTACACTCTTTCTTATTTTCTTGATCCTTTTAGTGTTCTTCAATCTTGAAGCAAAATCTTGACTTTTTACACTTTTTTTTCATGATAGAAGTAGGTAAAATCATATGTTTTTAAAGGTGGGTTCACTACAAATCAATGATCTTGAACTTTTTTACACTGTTTTTTTTTTTTTTTTTTTTTTTGTTTTTGTTTTCATGGTGGAAATAGGGGCAATCAGATGTTTTTAGAGGTGGGTTCACTACAAAAAGTCAAGATTCACTTACCCTTTTGCTTTTCAAGTGTAAATCTACACTGCTATCTTTTCATTTTTTCATCACCAACCTATCAAGAAACTTAATCTAATTTCACTTTTTTCCATCTGGGTATTTATTTTTAGCACATTTGAAAGAGAATTGACTTTGGTCAATGGTGATTACTCCTTCTGGTAGCAAAATAAACACTTAAAAATGTACTCATTCTTCTTGGATTATTCTTGGCTTTTTCTATTTAGTCAGTCAGTTGCTTATAGATGTACTCTGCTGCTTGCTTTGCCACAGACAGACATGGCGCCACCCATGAAGGCAAAGCCACCATAAGCATCCGCCATTGATCTATATTAACCATCCAGAGAATGGTGGTGGCAGATGCAGAGAGAGCGTGGTGGTAGCAACCACCTAAATAATCTACTGTGTCACCATCATATCTGTTTTTTCACATGGCTTCAACCCCCAAATTGTGCCCAAAACGAGTTGACTGTGAACCACTTTCTATACGAATCAGTGTTAGTTGTGGTGGTTCTAATGACGAGGTGATGGTGGCGGTTTGACGGAATTACTGTGGTGGCGGTGGTTTACCGGAACTATTGTGGTGGTGACCGGAATCTTTAAAGAAGATGTTGGGTTTAGAGAGAGAGATAGATGGTAAGGGTGGAAGAGATAGACTTGGTTTTTAGAATCTACATAACTTAATGATAAATAATTAAATCTTTATTAATTGGGATGGGAAAAGACTAAAATGCCCCTCATGTGAGGGGCATGTGACCAGGATTTAACAGTTGAATTGGATGGCGTTAGGGGCGGGGAGTGAAATGGAGATAAGCTTGATAGATCAGGGAGTAAAATAGCTATTTTTAAAGGTTTGGGGAAAACCGTTAAAGTGACCAAACCACAGGGAGCAAAACGGAAGTTTACTCTTTACTTATTGTTTCATAGAACCTCGCTCTCGCGCACGTGTGGCGTGGGCGTATGGGGGGTGATTTGCCATCAATTATACATATTTTTAGTGCAAAATTACTCCCTAAATCCACGTACTTTAAGGACTTTTTAGTTGCAAATACTACCTAAATCATTCCTATTTGACAAATGCAGATTTCTAAGGTTTATCGATTAAAAGAAGTTAAAAACAAGCAAAAACGAAGTAAAAACCTAAGATTCTAAGGAAATCAGCAACTTACCAGATGGGCATAGCCATGCCAGGATATAGGCACAACCGTGCACAATACCAAGCATCACAAAGTCAACCAAGTCAACCCAAGAATGGTCAACAAAAGTCCACCGAAGGCCAGGCACGCATGTGCCCTCAAGCACGCTCGTGCTCAAGATAGGACAAGGATTGAAGGTTCGAGAAGCGACCAAGAATGCCACCTGTTCAAAGCTTGTCGGGACTGTAGGACTGGTTTGTTGATGTGTAATCTTATAAACTTGTAAAACAACACATATGTTATACACGTGGCTTGTAATATATGCGAAATCCAAATTACAAGGTAGAATACACAAGGATTTCCAAATATCTATGTATATAAATTTCAGCAGCATAAGGACGTCTTTACACAATGTTTGAATAAGCTCCAAAATCACAAGTTCCCAAAAGTTAAGTCCACATGAGCACGGACTAACATATATATATATATAGGCATTAGTAGTTTATGTCCAGGACTCCTACGTTATATGTCCTCATATGCACGTATGACTCATGCGAGCGTATGAGTCTATTACACTCAAAATCCAACTTTAAAACTCAAACACGTTACGCTGCCTATAAACAAAACAGACTCTAACTAAGACGTAGGCATTAGACATTATGTATAAACAAATTCCCCCTTTGATGATGTCGCGGTCTTGTCTTTGTCTTCAAAATCCTTTAATCTTTCATTCCACAAACCCGCTTCCTATACTCCCTCTGATGCTCCTCGAAGCTTTTCTTCGGTCTCTGATCGGTGAGTGGCGGTTTCATGTACTTATATCTTGAAATAGATGCTTTCTTTGTTCTTTCAGCAACTTTTTCCAATCTTTTCATCTCTTTCTCATCTTGCTTCTTCTCTAGCTTTCTCCAGTTACTCGTCCACATTCTTCCAGAATGAATCTCGTAAGAAAAACATATACGAATAACTCTCTGAAATTGCATTGCTTGTTCTCGATCAATGTGAGAAAATAAGATTTTGTTGAAGAATAATATATCGATGTCTTTATCAGATAAGTTCACCAACCACATAGGATCATAAATCCTGATAGTTCTCCAATCCTTCTCACCCTCACATAGCACGATCACTGCCTCCCCTATCTTTTCGTCATAATACCACCATCTGAAAAGTTATAGAAATCATGCTCCATCTCATGAAATGGTATCACACGTAACACCTTCGGCCTCTTGTACTTTAATGTCACAGCAAACTTTCTAGTTTCTGGATCTATCTCAGTTTTAGATAGTATGCATTTGGGCTCTTGAGGTTTCTAACGTTTGAATCTAGTTCTAGCTTCTCTTTTGATAAATCTGAGGACATGTCGATTGTATTGATTGAGCTCATAGTTGATCATCTTGATTTTGCACAACTCCTTAACATCCCACCAGGGTAATGATTTGATGTCGTTGATAACCCTGAAATAATGTACCATGTATTCTCTACTAATTTCAATCTTCTTCAACTTTGGTATCCAGCTCCAACTTATTATATCACCCACAGAGATATCCTTATGTTGCTTGAAGAACTTCAACGATCGTAGAAACTCTCATCATCTTTCAATTCTTTAAACCATCTGACCCATTGAACAATCGTTTCAGCATTGCTTATATGAGGAATATTTCATTGATGTTCTTTAACTTTTCTTTTCAATACCCCTTCAACTTCTTCAGCAAATATCTCGTTGAATGTTTGAAAGTGTTCGTTGATATTATTTGTGTATCTTACTTCAGCATCCTCAAAATCTGTAAGTCCAAGAACCTATCAATCGGATATCACAAACACCTAAATAAGTCGCGGAATAACAAGAAACATGTAGAAGATGAAGAAAATATGTCGATTAGATTAATGTTAAGTGCACACGATTGCAATAATCGTCGGGTACACTGTTCTATTACAAGTACAACTAACCAACAACCTAAACAAGACCTAGGTGCATCCTATTTATAGCTTATAGGATGACCTAATACAAATGGGCCAAGCCCAACCCTTATACGCATACATAACAGACATCATCATCATATTGTGAAACTTTGAAACTTTGATTCTGATAATCAGATTGAATTTCATCATATTCATAATCATATTTTGAAACTTTGATTCTAATAATCGAACAATCGAACATCATCACCATATTCATATTTATAATTCAATCGAACGATGTTGTGTTGCATGAGGGCGATTCTGATTCTGATTGAATTTCCGATTTCAGAAGTTTCAGAACATAACATTAGGTCTGTTCGTTTAATTGTTGTTGTAATTTTGTTAGTCTGTTAATTGTTGTAATTTTGTTAGTCTGTTAATTTTTGAACATTGATTATTATTTTTAGGCGTTAATGGCTCCTAAACAAGCATCCGGATAGCAAAAACGTCAAAAAAGGAAACGAGCGGAAGAATTGGTGAAGTCTCAAGCCGATGCTATGCAAAAGTTTTAGCGCCTAATCCACCTACAGTTAATGTTAGAAATCAACAAGAAGACGTTGAAGTAGAAGTAGAAGTAGAACAGGAACAAGAACAAGAACGTGTGGAAGTAGAAGACGAGGAAGAACGTGTGGAGGTAGAAGACGTTGAAAAGCAACAAGAAAATGTTGAAAAGCAACAAGAACGTGTGGATATATTTGATCCAAGAAGGTGGAAAGGACTTAACGCGGATGAGGTTAAGGTATTTATACTATTTTTGGAAATTCTATTAATCGTTGGCAAATTTTGCAAGATAATGTGAAAGGTTAGAGTATTAAGCCCTTGTCTCAGACTCGTTGGGAAAGTCATTTTGAGAGTGTTAAGGCTATCAAATTGCAACTTGTCGATTTACGAGAAGCTTTGCTTCAAGTTGGAGAAATAGATAGCGATGCTATAATTGCAGATGAAGCAACATCTTTAGCAGAAAGAGAACTTAGTGACTTTGATTTTTTGGTATCAATTGTCATATGGTATGAAGTGTTAAATCAAGTGAATCTTGTGAGCAAAAAATTACAAGCAAAGGATATTCATCTTGAAATTGCTATTAAGAAATAACCAGTTTGATTAAGTACTTTAAGGAGTATAGAGAAATAGGTTTTTCAAAAGCGATTGATGAAACTAAAGAGATTGCAAGTGAAATGGATATTGATCCGATATTTATACAAAAACGTATAATTAAAAGGAAAAAAAAAAGATGAGAGTTCAAGTAGCGAAAAAGTTGCATTTACAGTTGAAGATAATTTCAGAGTAAATTATTTCTTATATATTGTTGATCAGGCTATAGCTTCTTTAGAGAAACGATTTGACCAATTCAAATGGTATGAGGGGTTATTTAGTTTTTTGTTCCCACAGAAGTTGAGGAATATTAAAGATGAAGATCTTAAGTCATCTTGTTATCGTCTTGAAGATGCACTCAAGTTTGAAGGGACCTCAGATATTGATGCCGAGGCACTATATATGGAGCTTAAGTTATTTCATGCATCACTAACCAATAAATTTAGCAACCCTATAGATGTTTTGGAGCATATGAAAGAAGAGGATTATTTCCCAGAAGCATAAGCATGCATTGCATATAGAATATTGTTTAACTATTCCAGTCACTGCGTCATCTACAGAAAGAAGTTTTTCAAAGTTGAAGTTGTTAAAATCTTACTTACGATCTACGATGTCTCAAGATAGACTTAGTGGGTTGGTGATGATAGCTATCGAGAACGAAGTCTTAGATAATATAAATTATAATGAGTTGATCCAGCAATTTGCTATGAAGAACACAAGGAGGGTTGCACGAATCATTGGTTAGATATTATATTAACTTATTAGTTATTACGGTATGTAACTTATTAGAATACTATGATGTTGTCATTATCATAATTGCATTGTTTATCAAATACTACAATTTTTGTCATTTTCGTAATTATATTGTTCATCGTTAAAGCAAATGGGCACATTTTTCGAGCTCGAACAGGGTACGTGAATTCTCAGAGACACCACTGCATACATAGTCCAAATTAACCCTTAAATATACCAAGTAACAAACTTAATTATCTTTTTGTTTATCTTATTATAGCTAAAGCTAACTTTTAACTCTAAGTTAACCATGTTAATTGCTTATTTCTAGCATTGTTTAGATTAACCATGTTAAAGCTTGCATGGTCTATAATAATCTATCGATATATCATATAACAAATGCATCCTCCTTAGCACCATTCTACGACCCCGCCGCGAAGCGCGGGTTCTAACACTAGTTTATTACAAGATTAAAAAAAAGTAAAGAAGAGTTCAACGGAACGGAAGTATAATTTCTTAAAGAGTTAAATGCCATTTTAGTCCCTGTGGTTTGGACCATTTTGCCAGTTTAGTCTAAAGGTTTCATTTTTAACCTGTGGGTCCAAAAAGGTTTCACCGTTGCCATTTTAGTCCACTGGGTTAACTCCACCCATTTTTTTGTTAACGAGAAGACCAATTCGGTCATTTTATATGGCTGAATTGCCCTTTTAGTTAACAGAATTATATACAAAATTACCGAATTGGCCTTCTCGTTAACAGAAAAAATGGATGAAGTTAACCCAGTGGACTAAAACGGCAACTGTGAAACCTTTTTGGACCCACAGGTTAAAAATGAAACATTTGGACTAAACTGTCAAAAAGGCCCAAACTACAGGGACTAAAATGGCATTTAACTCTTTCTTAAAAGAGAGCTGATCGCAAACCTCAACGGAAGTGTAAGTTTTAAAAGGCATATGACGATTTAAAATGTTTAAGATCTTTTTATTATGTTAGATACAACGGTCAAAAAATCAAGAGTACAGTTTTAAAGTAGTTTTTGAAATAAAAAATAATGTAGATGATTTGTAGCAAAATAGACAATTAACCTTAATTACTCTACAAAAGAATTATTATATAATTCAGATTCTTAGACGTTAGTTAAATTTTAAGAAATGAAAAAACAATATAAAAAAGAAAAATAATATAACGATATAAAATATATTTTAAATGAAAAGGTTTTACTTCAAGCCAATAGGCGCTTATGAGGAACGAACAAATTCGGTTAAGACGAATGCAAATTGATATCTGTATTCCTAATCATTTAGGGCAAATTGTGTACCAAACTTTGCCTGTCGGTAAGACTGAAGGGAGTGGAGCGTCCTTTAGAGGGGGCGTCTTGCGACACGTGGCGCCACGTCAGATCAGATGATTTTGAGCAAAAAAGGGGGCGTGGTGTTTGGGACGGCTTGGAGGGGGAATCCTTGAAAGTTTGTGCCAAAAATCGATGTGTGTGAGAGAAAGCAGGCGACGAGAAGAGGACGGGGAGAGGGGGGCGCCCCTTGGGGACGCCTATGGGGGGCGGTGTTCTCGGCGACTTGGGACGGCGTCGGAGGGGGAGACGCCCCACTCCGTTTAGTCTAAGGGGTATTTATGTCAACGCAAGTTGGATATATAGACATCATTTCTTAGTGTTAAATTATGGCTCAAACTATCTAGACACCAAGTTTTTTCTCCTATATGCACATCCTGCAGTGTCGAGCTGTGGCCAAAGCGTGGCGTTTTGGTCAGGTCAACCAGACAAAGACTGACGGGTCTGTTGACCGGACCAAAACGCCAAGCTTTGGCCGCGTTTTGGTCATGTCAACCAGACAAAAGACTAACACCCGGTCAGTCTTTTGTCTGGTTGACAGGACCAAAACGCGGCCAAAGCTCGGCGTTTTGGTCTGGTCAACAGACCCGTCAGACATCCGTCAGTCTTTGTCTGGTTGACCGGACCAAAACGCCGCGCTTTGGCCACAGCTCGACACTGCAGTGTGTGCATATAGGACAAAAAAACACTTTTTGATGTACATATAGGCACATTGGTGTGCCAATAGGTACACCCTAAATTATATAAACTAATACCCCAAAGAAAAAAAAAATAATTGAAGTTATAATTAGGGGCGTTCCCGATATAGTTTCGATGGTTTTTAGGTCAAACCTTGAACCAGACTGTAACGGTTTTGACTATTGTAAACCGAAACCAAACAACTGAATTTTATAACTTAAGATATTTAAAGAGTGATTTCTTAACAAGAAAACATCATTGGATCCAAAAAAAGTTATAGAAGATAAAAAGCAAAGCAGTAGCAGTAGTATATGACTATATGCCATGAGAGTAATTTTTATAGAAACTGGACCCACCAAGAAAGTGTAAAAGATCATCATCTATTTTGTCTCCCATGAAAGTTGCCTTTGTTCCTGGCAATGAATCCATTCCTGGGCTTTGGTATCTCATGGATGTCCATCATTTGTATTTTCCTTTCCTTTTTTGCTTCAAAAAAAAATAAAAAAAATAACACACATTTACAAACTTCAAATATTAAAGAAAAATTATAAAAACAAGTCCACAAGTAAAAAACATCAATTCATTATTCTAACCATTTTGGGCTTCCTGGTAATTCTCCTGAAGACGCTTCCGGGCCGAAGCCAGTCGGTCCATGTCAATACCTTCCTCCCTCTGTGTTCGCTGCCAAAATCATCAACATTTCAACTCGTATAATTGCAAAAACAGGTAATTTGAGTAACAGGTCAAAACGGGTAATCTTTGGTAAGGATGGCTCAGAACACTTGTTTTCAAAAATTCTTCACTTTTGTAGAAAGAACTATATTATGTCAATAATAATAATTTGGGTAAAAGAATTTTGGGAGGTTGTATGTATTAAAAGTAACTTTGGGCCACTTAATACCATTTCAACTTATTTGACCCGTTTCTATTTAATCTAACTTTGAGTTAGCCGCTTGACCATTAGCAACAAAAAAGACCTAAATCAACTCACTCACAAACAAATGACAATAATTTGAATAGAGAATGTACATTTGGAGGAGGAGCAGAGGCAGAAGCCGCCATTGCAGGGCGAGACTGGGGCGGTGGTCTTGAAGGTGTAGCTTTTTTAGTAGCGACTGGTTTCGGCCTATTCTGCTCTGGTTCAGAATTATTCCTTTCAGAACCAGAACTCCCATCTACAGTTTCATTTGGTGTAGAGAATTCATCAATAATCACTCCACAACAATGTATGGAAAGAAAATGGAAGATTCTAATCGAATTCGATACTTAACTGTGTGGGTTAGGAGAATAGCCGAAATCAGGTCCCTGAGAAACACAATTTCAAATCTCAGAAAAAGCAAAAAGTATATTTCAAAGCCATCATAATAGACGTACTAATACTTCACTATTTTTCAAACGCGTTACATTCATTCTCATACCTGTTGATATCCATTTTGGTTACCCCTTGGCACATTCTGCACCAAAGGCGAATCACCATCTGCTAGAACAAATAATAAAAATCAAAACCTTGAAGCTTGATTGATAAAACACTATAAACTAATAAAACAAAAGTAAAATTCATCAATAATCACTCCACAACAATGTATGGAAAGAAAATGGAAGATTCTAATCGAATTCGATACTTAACTGTGTGGGTTAGGAGAATAGCCGAAATCAGGTCCCTGAGAAACACAATTTCAAATCTCAGAAAAAGCAAAAAGTATATTTCAAAGCCATCATAATAGACGTACTAATACTTCACTATTTTTCAAACGCGTTACATTCATTCTCATACCTGTTGATATCCATTTTGGTTACCCCTTGGCACATTCTGCACCAAAGGCGAATCACCATCTGCTAGAACAAATAATAAAAATCAAAACCTTGAAGCTTGATTGATAAAACACTATAAACTAATAAAACAAAAGTAAGTAACAACCATTACCTGTAAGAGTAGAGCGTGCAAGCGCACTATTGTTCGACCCGACCCATTCATCCACCAAATCCTTCCATTTCCTATTACATATACAAAAGATAAAACAAGCTCAACACTACAGCAATCTACAATTAAACAATAAGCTTTTCCAATCCAATTCACTCTCAATCATACTCACCTCACCAATTGCTTCACCAGTCCTCTTACTTCATTTGACGGATGCTTTCGAAGTCGATTAACATTCCTTCCTATATCAGTTTCCTAATTTGATCATCAAAAACCAGCGTATGTAACCGAAACTCATAAACACTAACATTAATACGTAAAGTAACAAACACAGATGATGTTTATTCACCTTAAGGACTGTAAAAGTCAGATCCATATCAGCTAGGGTTTGAAGCAAATCAGCAATAGCATCATCAGTCTACACCACAATATCATTAACAATAAGTCAACTAACAATCTAATAAGCCACAATATCATTCGTAAAAGGTCAACTAACAATTATAACTCAACTATGAATCTAATAAACAAGATGAACACATATGATTCATTGAAAACTATACCTGATTTGAATCCTCAAGCTGCTCTTTAATTCTCAGAACTTTAGACTGCTCATCATCAAACAAACCTCCATACGGATCTGGTTCATCATCTTCATCCTCTTGCGGAGTTAATGGCGAATCATCACCTCCTCTGACGTCATCATCACCTCCTCTGACGTCATCATCCCCTCCTCTGACGTCATCGTTCACCTTCCGGCCAACGCCGTTCGGAATCTGCTCATTCAGATCCACGTCGCAATTACTACACCGTTCGGAGTACAGCCGCTGCACGATTCCATCTCTCCGCCGCTTAAGCTCGCCGGAATATTCCGTCGAAGCTACGGTTATCGCCGCATCAATGATTCCCCAAACATCGGCCGTTGAATTCGATAAAATCGCCTTAAATTCATCCAAATCCATTACCTAACAAAAAAACCTAAACTGACTATCGAAATTTATCGATCTCAGCGTATACAAAACGAGATCTAGGGTTACGGAAACCGCGTGACGTCAGAAAACCACGGCGGAGTGGTCGCTGGTGACCGGCGATGATGAACGGATAATCATGATAACACCGGCCGATCAATAATAAAATTGATAGCAATATGCAGGAAGTTGAAATTGAAATTGAATATGAGTGATTTGGATAAAGAAATTATGCAAAATAATAATAATAATATTCTTGTTGTTGTTGTGTTGTGATGGTTTAGGCTACGCGCTCATGTGTTTGATGGGAAGCAAGTAGGAAGTAGGAGTGTGGATGGACTAATTCCGTTATCTCTTTTTCAAACTTCTATTTTCATGGGCTCATTCTTATGTCATGTCTTAAAAAAAAAACCATAACTCAAAATCAAAACATTTAGCTAAAAAAAAAGAAATTAAATAAAAACCAATCAATCCAATCCAAGTTCAATCCTCACTAGTGTCGTATTTGGTGGATAAAGATAATGAAGGCTAGTTCTTCGAGACCCTAGGTCAAGAGTTCGAGCCTGAGCCACCCCGGGTTTTAGTCCACCGTGTGTTACGCCAAAGAGATTCTCTCTTGTGGCGGTGCAAGCCCCTCCCACTGGCAGTGGGTGGTTTGGTTTCCCGGGGAACGCTGTTAGCCAAACTCTGATGTCATCGTGGACCCGGTTAAGACAACATAGTCTGGCCAGAGTAGAGTTTGGGTTAGGTGTATTTACATAACCGAGTCATCGGTTATGATTATGATTTTAGCAATTTTTTATAACTGAACCGAACTTCTAAAATATTGAATATAATTCAAGTTGGTAAACATTATATTTTTATTTTTGGTGGGGTTTGGCTATAAAGTCCAAATTTTCTAAAAAGTCACAAGTTACTATAACTTCAGTCATAAAACACACCTAAAACCCACAAATAACAGAGTTTAGATTACTAAAACACCATATTCAACCATAATAGTTCATAAAAACTTCAAACACACAATTGTAGAACTATGGATAAAAGCACAACATGCTAATTAACATAAAACACAATAATGTTTGTCATTCGATTATCAGAGCCTTATCATCCAAAACACAACCCACATAATGATGTTTTAGTAATCTTCATTTTGTTATTTGTGGGTTTTAGATGTGTTTTATAGTTAACATTTTGGTATTTTATGACTTTTTACATTTTTTATGAAATTTATACTTTGTAGCCACCTCCTAGCCTTTATTTTGAGTGAATTGCAAGTTTTGTCCTTTATCTTTATACCATTTTGCAGGCGGTGTCCTTTATGTTTAAAATTGATGAGTTTTGTACTTTATGTTTTAAAATCCTACATTCTTTATCCTTTAGGCCTAACCCAGTTTGTTTTTTCAGTTAAATCTGATCATGTGAGTTGCACATGAGGGCAAATCAGTCATTTCGTCAATCCTTCTTATTTTCCCCAATTTATACCCACCACAACCTAACCCTTTTTCACTTTTCTCATTAGTTTCAGCATTAACCAGAATATAGACGGAGATGAAGTGGGTTTTTCACCGGTGATAAATTCTTATTTCCACCATCACCATCTAGTACACGAGGAAGATGAATAAAGGCAGCGACGGTGACAACTTGCGGTGGTGTGAATGTGGTGGTGTTTAGGAGGTGGCGGCGGTTGGTGTTTTGGCAACTGGCAGTGAGGTTGAGGATGATGTCTGCTGGTGGTGAATTTGGTGGTTACAGCAGATCGGAGAGATAGCTAAGAGAAAGGGAAAGAAAATGGGGATGGAGGGACTGTGTAAAGTTTTGAGCAAACAAATTTCATTTTTTGGGTTTCAAGATAGAGGTATCCATTGTTTTGTTTCTGGGTTATCTGTGTTTCAAGAGAGAGAGAAAGAGATGCATTGTATCAAGTAAAAAGTTTTGTTTTTGGGTTGCTTGTGTTTGTTCACAGTTTTGTTAATGATTTTGAATTCTTATACCAATCAGAATTTTTATAGTCTTGTGGGTTTATCGGTCTGGGGTGGTAGCCGGTAGGAGGTGTGACGGTGGTGGACGGTGAGAACAGTGGTGGCGTTATTAATGCTGAGAGTGGTGGTTGGTGGCGGTTAATGGTGGTGGTGGACAGAGGTAGAGAGAGGGGTAGTAATGTACATATACGTATATTATTTATATACATAATATATTATACTATATTATTTTTTATATTTAATTTTGTTTTATTATTAATTTAAATATTAATATATACAGATAAAAAGACTAAATTACCCTTATGTGACTAGATTTAACTGAAAAAACAAACTGGGTTAGGCCTAAAGGATAAAACGTGTAAGATTTTAAAACATAAAGTACAAAACTTGTCAATTTTAAACATAAAGGTCACCGCCTGCAAAATGGTATAAAGATAAAGAACAACACTTGCAATTCACTCCTTTATTTTTTCATAGTTTGAAATGTTTGTTGTTACATGGTAATCATGGTATAAAGTCTTAAGTCTTAACTATTGTTTTTAATAAATTATATTTTGTGTTTCTAGAAACTAATAGAGACCATTCGGATTTTGTAGTGCGTTTCATATTTTGTAAGTTCTTCATTTTTCAATAAATGTTTTCTATTATGTTTAGATATAAACCATGTGTATTTCCATCTATTACCCATTACAAAACAACATAATCGAACCATTTTCATTTTGTACAAAGCAAAAACAGATACATTGGATAATTAACCGAATATGGCCGAAACCGATCCATAACCCATGCTTAACTGACCATCGGTTATGGTTATTGTTAAGCAATTCTCTATAACTGAAGTTCGGTTATAGTTATGATTAAGCCTCCATAACTGAACCGGCCCAACTTTGCACACCCCTACATAAGACATCTAGAAATATAATATTAAAAATATAATATCAAGTACTTGTATGCCTTTGATACAAATCAATTTTTAAGTTAAAAGTTTTGAGAGTTGTAAGAACAGTATAAGCAGGGGTAGCAGAGACTACCCCTCAACTATCTCTATGTAGTGTAAAAAGAATTTTATATTATACAATACTACAAATGACAAGGTCGGTTGTTGCCTCCCATTGGCCAAAATGGGCGGCAACTTTAATAGTTTTTTTTTTTTTTTTTTTTTTTCCGTTTTGCCCCTAGCTCAAACTAAAATTACGCTTTTGTCTCCATCTCAAAAATACGATTTTGCCCTCAAGCCAAAATTACGATTTCGTCTGCCACTCTCCCATTGGACCAACCAGTTTTTATTTTATATCCATTTTAAAATGACGGTTTTGCCCCCCAGCTCAAAATAATATTACGCTTTTGTCCCAAATAAAATGATATTACGATTTTGCCCTCTGTAAAAAAATGTTATTTTTCCCCGTTAAAAAAATTACGATTTCGCCCTCAGTTGAAAATTAAGTTTTTCCCCCCTTCAAAATAAAATGATTCTTTTGCCCCAAACTCAAAATTACGATTTTGCCATCGGTTCAAAATAAAATTGTGCTTTTGCCTCCAGCTTAAAATTACGATTGTGTCCGTAGTTCAAATTTATATTACGCTGTTACCCTAGGTGCAAAATTACGAATTTGTCCCTATTAAAATTTCAAATTCCCCCCCCCCCCCCCTCCCCTTCAAATTTACAGTACTGCCATCACTTTAGCTTTTGGCAATTTACGATTTTATCCCAGTCAAAAAATACAACTTTCCCTCAGTTAAAAATTACAATTTTGCCATTGTTTTAGTTTTTTTATCAAAAATATAAATTTAATTGGTTGACTCGATTTAGTTGTTTTTCGTGTCAATGAGCTGCTGCTTAACACTCGCTCATTATTCGTCCACCGCCCCGCAACGCGGGCGGGGCATCTAACTAGTTTTATACAAAAGATACTTTTGATCTTATTAAAAAAAATTGTAATACTTCTGAAATTTTTTAGCTAGATGTATCACTAAATGTCAAGATGCTACTAGATAGATATAGGAAATAGAGGAAAGACGTGTATGTGTAGGGTTATATTATTATATTCATGTATCTGAATTAATATAAATAAATATGTACATGTGTGAAATCAATACAGATTCATGCATGTTATGAGATATTGCTTACTCTACCTAGATACGTAAGCATTTACAAGCCACCATTGGGGTATTTACAAGCGTTAATGTAAACTTATATTTTTATATAGAGTTAATTGCTAAAATCGTCCCTGAGGTTTGGGCACATTTGCCATTATCGTTAGTGGCGGATCCAGGGGTGTTTTGGGGGTTCTCGGGAACCCCCTCGGTTTGGATAAAAATGAAAAAATAGTGGAAATTTTATATGATTTAAAAAAAATAATGAGAATTAGTGAAAAACTAACAAAAGGAACCCGGTAGAAAATATTCTAGATCCGCCACTGATTATCGTCCCTGAGGTTTGGGCACATTTGCCATTTTCGTCCAAAATGACATTTTTGTATCATTTTGCCCCCCACGCTTGTAACTTTTTGCCATTTTCATCCAAATCACTAACTTAGTTTATTTTTTCTGTTAAGTTGAAGGATATTTGGATGAAACTAGCAAATATAAACCACATGGACGATTTTGGCAATTTACTCAAACTCTTTTTAATTTCTTTTATTTAATTAATTTTGTCACATATATAACAAAAAAAATATACATGCAATTTTTAAATGAAAAAAAATAATCGTTTTGTCATATATTTTTTTATAAATTTTCATCCAACCACTAACTAAGTTAATTTTTTTCTATTAAGGCAAAGGATGTTTTAAATTTTATAAATTAATACAGAAATTAATTTCTAATTGTTTATATAGATCAGTTTTATAAAAATAACGTACCGTTAATTTTTTTTCTATCAAACAACGTATCGTTACCAAACCTTAAAATTACCCACCAAATAGTAAGTATAATGTCATGAACCAAAAAAATCTTTACTTAAACCACTCAGAATAAATATTAGTTAGTTCCCTAAGTGCTCATCACATTTAAAAAATATTTAACGTTTTATAATTTTTTTATATCTTTACAATTGATTAAATACTAAAAGTTGTAATCGATTGTTATGTGTTACACGCCAATGATATTTATTTTATATATCGTTTTCTCTTAATAAAACTGATTTATATAACGATATATAAAATAAATATCAGCTTTAATTTTTTGTAATGGTACGTTGTTTGATGGGGGGGGGGGGGCACTGGCTTTTGTTTTTCGTTAGGAGCGAATTTAAAAGAGTAGAAGACGAATTACAAACTTGGTACATATGATAATATTTGTTTATTTGACATTTTTCTATAAGGTCACAAGCATTTTAGTTTTATAAAAATTAGAGGTTTAAATAGAATTATTTTTATAAAACTGATCTATATAAACAATTAGAAATTAATTTCTGTATTAATTAATAAAATTTAAAACATCCTTCGCCTTAATAGAAAAAAAATTAACTTAGTTAGTGGTTGGATGAAAATTTGTAAAAAATATGTGACAAAACGATTATTTTTTTTCATATAAAAATTACATGTATATTCTTTTTTATTATATATGTGACAGAATTAATTAAATAAAAGGAATTAAAAAGAGTTTGAGTAAGTTGCCCAAATCATCCCTGTGGTTTATATTTGTCAGTTTCATCCGGATATCATTCAACTTAACAGAAAAAATAAACTAAGTTAGTGGTTTGGATGAAAATGACAAAAAGTTACAAATGTGGGGGGGTAAAATGGTACAAAAGTATCATTTTGGACGAAAATGACAAATGTGCCCAAACCTCGAGGACGATTTTGGCAATTAACTCTTTTATATACTATTTTTACTTTTTATTTTAATATATTTAAAAAATTGTTATTAAGTTTTTTCCACTTTTGGCATGTTATGGATAAGATCCGTTTATACAAGAAATTGCTTTTTTTTTTTTTTTTGCTTGTAAAGGTACATTCAAAAATTCAAACACATTTATATATACATTTCTGATAAAAACCAAAGAGAAAAGAAATAAACTAAATTATTATTATTCAACATTACAATATATAGATGAACATAGCTATAAACCCTAAAGCCCATAAGTAATGAGTTGGGCCTAAAATGTCTGGTTTATAGCACTCCCCCCCAGACATTTAGAATTATACACAGTTTAACAACGTACTTCGGGATGATGTTAAATAGGTACTTCAGGACCTGAATAAATAAATTGATACTACCGGATCAGTTATGCTGCCTCATTAAAAACCTTACTAAGAAAACCAGTGTGACAAAACTTAGTTAAGGGAAAAAGAGTACAGCGTGTATAATTCTCCCCCTGAATTCAACAAACATCTTTCAATCTACGAAGACCGATCTTGTGTGATAGCTGCTCGAAACTGCTTCTAGGTAAAGATTTCGTGAACAGTTCAGCTAGATTTTCACTTGACTTAATCTGGCGAACATCAATTTCCCCTTCTTTTTGCAAGTCATATGTTGAGAAAAATTTTGGTGAGATGTGCTTTGTTCGATCACCCTTGATATAACCTTCTCTGAATTGAGCTATGCAAGCAGTATTGTCTTCATAAATAATTGCCGGCTCCTTCTTGATCTGTTCCAATCCGCATGCTTCTTGTATGTGATTAATCATTGATCTCAACCACACACATTCTCGACCAGTATCATATAGTGTTATTAATTCGGCATGATTTGATGATGTTGTTGTAAGTGTTTGCTTAGTTGACTTCCAAGAAATTGTTGTGCCACTGTATGTGAATACATAACCTGTCTGAGATTTTGCTTTGTGAGGATCTGATAGATATCCGGCATCAGCATACCCAACAAGCTGGGACTTTTGATCTTTCTGATAGAAAATACCTAAGTCTTGTGTCCCGCAAATATACCAGAATATATGTTTTACACCATTCCAGTGTCTACGTGTTGGATTCGAACTGTATCTCGCTAGTACATGTACTACAAATGCAATGTCAGGTCTTGTGTTATTTTCGAGATACATAAGGGCACCGATCGCGCTTAAGTACGGTACTTCTGGACCAAGTAGTTCTTCGCCTTCTTCTTGAGGGCGATAAGGATCCTTGTGTGGATCTAGCGGCCGGACAACCATAGGTACGCTAAACGGATGTGCTTTATCCATATTGAAACGTACTAACATCGTCTGGATGTAGTTTGATTGATGGACAAATGTGCCATTGCACAGATACTCAAATTGTAGCCCGATACATAATTTTGTCATACCAAGATCTTTCATCTCAAATTCCTTCTTTAATAACTGAGCAGCTTTCTCTACCTCTTCAGGAGATCCGATGATGTTGATATTGTCAACATAGACTGCTATTATAGTGAAATTTGAGAGTGATCGTTTTATAAAGACACATGGACTGATTACATCAGAATTGTATTGTAACACCCCAAAAATATTTATTAGGCATAAGTTAAAATGTAATAATAAAAAGGTGGTGTTTAAATTAAATAAGTAATCGAAATAGAGGGACTAAAGATGCAATTGCCTAAAACTAAGTATAATAAAAAGTTAAAAGATGAAAACCCACACACAGTACGTGTGTGGGGGTCTGGTCGATCGAACAAGAGCCAGGGGAAAACCCTAGCTTCACCAATTCCACAAAGAAATCAGTAGAGATCCAAAGAAATTGAAAGCACAATCAGGAAATTTCAAGCTCTTAACTTGTTCATTGAAAGAGTAAGTTCAATTTTATGATTTAATAAATTTCAGGAAATGGGTTTTGATCAAATCTTGATTGCATGTCATGAAAATTTATGAAATTAAGTTAAGATTATGATATAGGATTAGAACAATGTCTGATTACTAGCAATTTTGTATGATTAATAGCCAAGACCCAATTGACAAAGAAGTTGCTAGGGGTAGAATGATTGAGTATTGATATATGTGTGATTTGTTGATGAATAACCTTGTCTATGATGTATAAACACTAGATAAATTGATATAGGATAAAGCTTGGTCGATTGTTGTTGAATGATTAAAGGAACTAGCTTAAAAACATGTTTTAGTTAGATAAGTAAATGTCCCGAAAATGCGAAACCCGCCAAGTGTTTGATGAAATGCTTGAAAGAACAATTATGTGTAACTTGGATAATAATGGAACGAAATTTGGAGTACTAAACGAACGAATGGATGTGTTAATATAGGCGTGAAGGAAGAAGGTTCAAGTACTAAGAAATCGGAAGGCTCACAGGATCGAGGTATGTTCCGTTGCATACAAAACCTTATTTAAATATGTTTATATTATGAAAAACAACCCTTGTTAGAATGATTATAATGATTAGTAAGAAGATAACAAATCCCTTGCGGATTTGGTTATGCTAATGAAGGTTACATTAAGTTATGCAAGTTGACCGGTTCGAGTCGAACCAGGTCGAGTAAGAACATGGTACCATCCGTTTAGAACGGGTGGTCATGAATGCAATAAGGGATGTATGAAGTTCGATCCGTTATACGGATATAACGAAATGTTTATGTTGTAAGCTATTAACCCGATGATACCGGGTCGTAAGAGGTATGCTTGAATCTCATTACGAGAGTATATGCCGTACCCATTTAATTGGGTGACCGAATGCGTAAGAGTAATGAATGTATATAAAGGAATGCAAATAATTAAAAATAAAAGGTTGGTGTAATAAGTGAAATAAGTATTATGACTAATTTTTTTAAGGTTGTTGTTAAATGTAGGTAAACCCTCAATTTAGGCGACTCGGCGAATTGGAGCGAGCACGTGATCAAAATATGTCTTACCAAGCGCTTCCGCTAGCTTATGTTAATGTTTTGGGTCAAAATACTTTTTGTACAATTTGTTGGTAAACACACCTTTTAGTATTTGATGTTTTGGTTTTAAGTAGTATCTTGTAGAATGGTATTGTCTTGATTGTGGACTAAAACAGGGGTATACTCGTTTTACGAACGGGTTATGCCCAAATTTTGTAAAATTATGTATTAAAGTTGTCATTTTGGAGTCTTTAAATTACCTTTGTAAGTTATTTTATAAAGACGGAAAAGCGGCTGTTACAAGTTGGTATCAGAGCCTAGGTTTGAGGGATTCGAGCAAGAGTAATAGTGCTTGAACTCAAACCGACGGCTCGTGCAAAAGTATGCTCGCTCCGAGATCGCCAATGAGGTAAAACTTTAAGTTTTCGTTTAATACAAGTATGTATAGTGTGTTTATGATAAATATTTAAGTTAAGTATGTGAAATAGTAATAATGGGAGTTAAACATTGGGTTATATCAGATCTGGCGTCGCACACAGTTGTGTCGTTAAGTGACACAGCTGTGTGGACCATTGATGCTTGTTGCTGATATCAAGGTGTGTAGCAAGGCTGACACAGCTGTGTGACATTGTACTCAGATAATCAACACAGCTGTGTCTGGACAAAATTTTTCAGCGATTCAGCAAAGGAAGGGCTGTCGCCGACGGGCTATGATGCCGTCGCCGACGCCCTCATGTTTGCCGACGGCTTAGCTAGCTGTCTACGGACGTTTACGGGCGACGCACGTTTACAGAGCCCGTCGCCGACGGGGTGTGAAGCCGTCGCCGACGGCTAGTGGAATTCAAATCCGCTGAAAAGTTTTTGTTTCATCTTGTTTTCGTATTATGAGTTTCTAAGTCGTTCAAAAGCCTAATGAATGTTCGTGTGGGGTCTATATAAGGCCTAGTAAGATATATGCAACCACGATTAGTGGTTACGTTAGAAAGAAATTTATGAAACTCGAAGGTAATGTGTCGAATGACACGAAAGAATGATGAAAGCTGAAAAAGCGAGTAAAGTTTAAAATATAAGAATGCGAACGAAGTAATTATGGACTAATGAACTATGATGTATTGAAGCTTGTGAATTATGATTTAAGTTCCCATACTTCTCAGAAATGCCCGTTTTATGTTCCTGTCAAGTTATAAGAAGATATAATAAGTTATGTAAAGTTATGTAGATCGTCGGCGATAAAGTAAAATTTATAAAAGTCGAATGTAACATATGGAATTCCATGAAATGAATGACGAATGTATAAAGTGGAGTTGTAATTCGGATGAATGTATGCTTTGATAGAATTATGCATTAGAGGCTTGTACCTTGTACATGAATGGTGTGATGCTTATGTGTATTTAATGATTTGCTTTAGTATGATTAAGAGGCGAATATGTGCTAAATGTGAATCATACGAGCTAATTGGTAAAGGATATGTTGAAATTATGTTATATAGTTGTTTCGAATGAAATTTGCTAATTGTAGAATCATGGAGCATTAGCATGTGAAAATACGTGTATGTGAATGTATATGTGTATTGTTTAGAGAATCACGTAAATTGTACATGTCGTACAATACGAGTATGAGATACGCAGGATATTATTATTATGACCTACCATATTTAGATTAATACATGTTCAAAGGTTTGAAGTGTGTAAACGAGACAGTTGACTTTCTGAAGGTCAACAGTATAGGGATATCATGAGATGGCCATTAGACACAATTGTTTAAGTAAAGAGTTAATGTGTTACGTACTAGATGAATTACGTATTATGATGGATGATAGTTTAGCTGTATGGATTTGAAATGAGATAACTATTAATGAACGTCTCACTTATACGAAATTCTACTAACGAAAGTCGATTAACGTATGAATAGAAAGAAAGTGAACAGTCGTATATATGCTCATATAAACTAATGATATTACGAAAGTACTGATATGTAAGGATGGGAATCCTGTCAATTTACTTGAGCGTGGATGGCAAAAAGGGTTAAGAGGAAGTAATAAAGTAAGCATGAACATGGACGCTAAAGGAAGGTGAATTTGCAATCACTTCGAATGTATTTACATAAAGATGTATGCGTGTTAGAATAATTGAAATTAAGTGGAACGTATAAATAAATGAGAACTTGCTAATGTTAATGAAAGGTATGGAAAGGATAATAGTTCAGATGTTAGCTAAAGGCGTTTTGTAAGTGTGTTCGAATTGAAAGTAAGAACAACCCGTACTACAATACTTATATACAAAAGTACTAGGTGGTGGTTGACCTTAAAAGGTTATATTGTAGAAGTCAGTGAATAATAATTACTTACAAATGTTGGAGGTATTACGTAAGAAATACAACGTGTAAAGTAGAATACTCATTAGTAAAAGACATGTTAGAGAACGTAGGTGAATTAACACCTAATACGGTGAACAAACAAATGGAAATGGTATATTAAGGGATGGTCATGTATTGACCGAAGCTCGAAAAAAAACATGAGAATCACCTCACTTATGTCCGGTCAAGCTAGCAAAAAGGGGTCTAACGATTTTTAAAGGAACGGATCAATATAAGAAAGAAAGAAGGATAAGAATGAAAAGTATAAGCCTACGATTGAATGTAAGACAAACTTAAGAAAGAAGGGTGGGAACACCACTAGAAATAGGATGTAAAGTGTCGCGTCGAGATGCGCTACACGAAATAGGACATGGAATTAAGTGTTAGGACCCAACACTCGAAGTTGAATGTAGAAGAATAATATGAAAATGTTTCGTAAGAAATGACATGGTAAATGATACGGCAGAAGAAAGGAAGGTACGGAGGAAAATGTTTGAATCTGAGAAATGGATTCGACCATGTAAGGAATGAAAGGTTGAATCCGTAAGCAAGCACGGGTCAAACCAATAAAAATGAAAGGTAATGAATTAAAAGTTCAAATCCGTAAATGAAGACGGATTAAACGAATAAGAATAGAAACTAAAAACGAGACTCAAATGAGTCATACGGGTCAAATGGCGATTGCCATTTGAACCCGGTATTTAATGTTCGATTTGTCAAGTTTATTACTTATAGGCGAGCATAATGTATGGGCATGCATTGTCACAGTTTGGAAAATATTAATCGTTGCAAAGTATGAATGACGAGTCAAGGGTTCGGACCCGCGCCAGGTAGGTATAAAAAGATTATATTTTTAATAGGAGCATAGGGCTCGACTAGAGAATGGTGTGCCAGAATAGGATAACTGATACCCATATGTGAGAATGTATTTACAATTAGACTTCCAAAAGGTCAAACGAAATAAATGAAGTCCTTGCAATTATTCAAGTATAAGGTACGAACGTGTACCTCGATGCGACCACAATAGGTAAAGGGGTGTTAATCTGACACTGAAAGGTCAGACTGCGAAAGTTGGCGAGATAATCAATAAAAAGAAATGGAATGTATGATGTGTTTAGCATGTACGTAAGAAAATTTTGAAAGAGACAATAGGCGAACAAACACCCTGTAGGACACAATTATGAAAGGTTATGTGCTAACTATTTATTTATAGATAAATATGATGGAATTCTTAGTGAAATGATAGTATTGAAGCTAGTGGAAGGATGCCCACGAGTGGGAGTATATTTCATGAATGAATGAGACCAATTCTGGTACGGAATGTACATATAAAGAAGCGGATCGATCTGGCACACGGATAACCGACTTATACATTGAAAGCGAGGTTAGTAAAATGTTTAATTCTTAGTTAATGATTAAGAATCCGTAGATTTATTTGTAAGTGTGAACAAAATGAATGGTAGAATAATTATGGTATGCTATACAGTGATCGACCTGTAATGGTCAGCGTGAGAAGGTATGAATGTCATTAAGAGGGAGAATTAAAGGCCTTAAATGAAAGTTTGAGCTGAATTGGTTAAACGCTAGTATGGTACTCGTACACAACATACCTAGTTGTTATCATAAGTAGTTCATGCAAGGAGCTAATAATAAAGTGTGCGAAGGATTAAATTCAAGGCTAAACTCAAACTTGTAATTAGTTCAAGTGACGGTGGTAACCGTGGAATGATGCCTTATACTCGTATTAAGTATGAAAAAGTAATTAGGAAGTGGGAAGCTTTGTATTAGTACCACTAAGTCATTAAATGTCTATAGTATACGTATAATATTGTGCTAAGCCCTCATATGAGCAAGAAAGTAATTGGAAGAACGTTAGTAATGGGATGATGGGGTTGCTTATAATTACAATAATGAATTATGTCGTGCATGATTCATGTGCGGAATAAAATAAATCGATTTATTTATATTAGTAAATGTATGAATATGTTACGCTTAATTAGAAAGATAGAAACAAGCCGTAAGCATAAGCTTGTACGACCAATAATATACATTGGAATAAATTCCAATGAACGAATGGCTAGTGATGATGTATGCTAGGAACTGGCATTATAAAGTGAAAACGACACTAATAAGAGCCCTGGATCAGATTCTGACTTATAGGTGATTATGAAAATAATTTACTTGATTTAAGAATGGAGGGACAATGCGTACAAAGACGTTTATGCATGAATGAAACTCTTGCCAAGATCTCGAATGCATCTATGTTGTAGTAAGCATCGTGAATGAAAAAACAAAAAAGTAGGAGTAGAATTGGTCTAATAGGAATGAGAAAGGTTTCGGGGACGAAACCTCTTTTAAGGGGGGTAGACTTGTAACACCCCAAAAATATTTATTAGGCATAAGTTAAAATGTAATAATAAAAAGGTAGTGTTTAAATTAAATAAGTAATCGAAATAGAGGGACTAAAGATGCAATTGCCTAAAACTAAGTATAATAAAAAGTTAAAAGATGAAAACCCACACACAGTACGTGTGTGGGGGTCTGGTTGATCGAACAAGAGCTAGGGGAAAACCCTAGCTTCACCAATTCCACAAAGAAATCAGTAGAGATCCAAAGAAATTGAAAGCACAATCAGGAAATTTCAAGCTCTTAACTTGTTCATTGAAAGAGTAAGTTCAATTTTATGATTTAATAAATTTCAGGAAATGGGTTTTGATCAAATCTTGATTGCATGTCATGAAAATTTATGAAATTAAGTTAAGATTATGATATAGGATTAGAACAATGTCTGATTACTAGCAATTTTGTATGATTAATAGCCAAGACCCAATTGACAAAGAAGTTGCTAGGGGTAGAATGATCGAGTCTTGATATATGTGTGATTTGTTGATGAATAACCTTGTCTATGATGTATAAACACTAGATAAACTGATATAGGATAAAGCTTGGTCGATTGTTGTTGAATGATTAAAGGAACTAGCTTAAAAACATGTTTTAGTTAGATAAGTAAATGTCCCGAAAATGCGAAACCCGCCAAGTGTTTGATGAAATGCTTGAAAGAACAATTTTGTGTAACTTGGATAATAATGGAACGAAATTTGGAGTACTAAACGAACGAATGGATGTGTTGATATAGGCGTGAAGGAAGAAGGTTCAAGTACTAAGAAACCGGAAGGCTCACAGGATCGAGGTATGTTCCGTTGCATACAAAACCTTATTTAAATTTGTTTATATTATGAAAAACAACCCTTGTTACAATGATTATAATGATTAGTAAGAAGATAACAAATCCCTTGCGGATTTGGTTATGCTAATGAAAGTTACATTAAGTTATGCAAGTTGACCGGTTCGAGTCGAACCAGGTCGAGTAAGAACATGGTACCATCCGTTTAGAACGGGTGGTCATAAATGCAATAAGGGATGTATGAAGTTCGATCCGTTATACGGATGGAACAAAATGTTTATGTTGTAAGCTATTAACCCGATGATACCGGGTCGTAAGAGGTATGCTTGAATCTCATTACGAGAGTATATGCCATAGCCATTTAATTGGGTGACCGAATGCGTAAGAGTAATGAATAAAGGAATGAAAATAATTAAAAATAAAAGGTTGGTGTAATAAGTAAAATAAGTATTATGACTAACTTTTTTAAGGTTGTTGTTAAATGTAGGTAAATCCTCAATTTAGGCGACTCGGCGAATTGGAGCGAGCACGTGATCAAAATATGTCTTACCAAGCGCTTCCGCTAGCTTATGTTAATGTTTTGGGTCAAAATACTTTTTGTACAATTTGTTGGTAAACACACCTTTTAGTATTTGATGTTTTGGTTTTAAGTAGTATCTTGTAGAATGGTATTGTCTTGATTGTGGACTAAAACAGGGGTATACTCGTTTTACGGACGGGTCTTGCCCAAAATTTGTAAAATTATGTATTAAAGTTGTCATTTTGGAGTCTTTAAATTACCTTTGTAAGTTATTTTATAAAGACGGAAAAGCGGCTGTTACATGTATCCTTCCTTTTCGAGATATTCACTAAGTCGATTGTACCACATACGACCAGATTGTTTGAGACCATATAAAGATCTCTGGAGCTTTATAGAACACATATCTCGAGGTGTTGATTTTAATGCTTTAGGCAATTTTAATCCTTTAGGGATTTTCATGTAGATGTCATTTTCAAGTGTCCCGTATAAGTATGTGGTGACGACATCCATTAGTCTCATATGAAGTCCTTCAGAGATTGTGAGGCCGATTAGGAACCTAAGGGTTATCGCATCCACTACAGGGGAAAACGTTTCCTCATAATCAACTACTGGGATTTGCGAAAACCCTTGTGCTACAAGTCAAGCCTTATATCGCACAATCTCATTCTTTTCATTTCTCTTTATTGCAAACACCCATTTATAACCTACTGGTTTGACGTCTATGGGCGTTCGGACTACATGTCCGAAAACATGTCGCTTTTCGAGCGAATTTAATTCGGCATTTATGGCTTCTTGCCATCTTGGCCAATCATTTATGTGCATACACTCTTCTAAAGTTTTAGGTACGTAATCAATTTCATTGATTACATCCGTTGCTATAGCATATGCGAATATATCATCAACACGTGTTTTATTCTGGTTCCACATTGTACTATCTTTTACATAATTAATAGAGATCTCATTTTCGTTCGGTACCGGTGTTTCTTCTGAAACTTCATTTTCTTCTGGATTCATAGTTGTCTCTTCTGGGACATTTACCTCTTCTGGGGTTTCACTTATAATCTTTTGGGAGTTTTCACCAACTGTGTTACTTTGCTCTTTTCGTTTCCGTGGGTTTTTGTCTTTGGAACCGATTGGTCTCCCACGCTTTCGTTGTATAGTAATCGCTTTTGGGATTACTTCAATTCGAGCAGGTGCATTTGATGCTGGTACATGTGACTTTGTCACTCTATTCGTGTCTGTGAATGCATCTGGTAATTCATTCACTAATCTTTGCAAATGTATGATCTTTTGGACTTCATATTCACATTGACCACTTCGGGGGTCGAGATTTGATAGTGATGATGCATTCCATGTTATTTCTTGTGTAACCAGTCTTTCTTTGTCCTTATATCCCCCTAAGACTGGGAACATCGTTTCATCAAAATGACAGTCAGCATACCGTGCTGTAAACATGTCTCCCGTCATTGGTTCTAAGTATCTAATAATGGACGGGGAGTTAAAACCAATATAGATACCCAGTCTTCTTTGGGGTCCCATTGTAGTACGTTGTGGTGGCGGTATTGGTACATATACCGCACAACCAAAAATTCTAAGGTGGGAAAAACTTGGTTCTCATTCGGAGACCAGTTGCAATGGGGAGTATTCGTGATCAGCAGTTGGTCTCAATCTAATCAGGGCAGCGGCATGCAAAATAGCATGACCCCATGCAGAAGATGGTAGTTTACATCTCATTAAAAGTGGTCTAGCGATTATTTGTAATCGTTTAATCATAGATTCAGCTAAACCGTTTTGTGTGTGAACATGAGGTACTGAATGTTCAACATTGATCCCAATTGACATACAATAGTCATTAAAAGCTTGAGATGTTAACTCTCCCGCATTATCCATCCGGATGTTTTTAATTTGATTATCGGGGAAATTGGCTCTCAATTGTATGATTTGAGCTAAAAGTCGGGCAAATGCTACATTTCGAGTAGCTAAAAGGCTCACATGTGACCACCTTGAGGATGCGTCTATTAAGATCAAGAAATAGCGGAATGGTCCACACGGAGGATGAATAGGCCTACAAATATCCCCTTGGATTCTTTCTAAAAATGATGGGGTTTCATGTATCAATTTTGTTTGTGAGGGCCGAGTTATAAGTTTGCCCAGAGAGCATGCTGCACATGACAAGTCTTGTGGTAGCAAAACTTTTAAGTTTTTGAGAGGGTGCCCGGTTGCACTTTTGATTATTCGTCTCATCATTATGCTACCAGGGTGACCTAGACGGTCATGCAATATATTGAATGTTCTTTATCTAACAGCTTTTGGTTACTCACCATGTATGATTCGATAGGATTGATATTAGTACAATATAATCCAGAGGATAAGGCTTCCAATCGTGCTGATAACGTGATATTTCTTTGGATACACATATGTAGACTATAATAAAAAATATATATTCAATACAGTACTAGATATTGATAGTGTATGATGTGTGTAAAATGCAACATAAAAATTACATCAAATGAGGCATAAAACTAACCCTTTTTAAGTACTAATGTTGGAAAAAGAGTGTTTTTGTCTTCCTTTTGTATTTTCAGGATTAAATGAGCTCAAATTCACAAAAGAAGCAAAAAGACAGCTAAATCTAACATAAATACAAGAAAAGGAACATAGGTGGACTGCCCGACCCCTCAACGGCATCTTCCCAAGCAAAATAGAGAAGGCAGAAGACTGAACACGCCCCGTGCTCAGCCAGCACGGGGTCGTGCCCAAGAAGCAGCAGAAAAGACAAACCTATAGAAGCTTCTATTGCCCACCACGGGCCGTGTCCAGTGAACACGGGGGCGTGGCGAAAGTACAGCAGGCGCATTAATTGTAATTGCGAATTACAATTAATGAAGAGAGAGAATGTCAGACAGGCACGGGGGCGTGTCCAGCGGACACGGGGCCGTGCCCAGCCTTCTGTTCAGCCTATAAATAGGAGTGCTTGGTTTCATTTCAACTCATCCCTTGGCACACCACCTCTCTCACACTTCATCCACCACCCACCACCACCATAACACCATCATCCACCACCATCATCCATTGTCCATCGTAGAGTGTGTGAGTCGTCTCGGGATCCAAGATTGATCGTAAGAGTTCTTGACAATCAAGGCCATGTTTGCCTAAGTCTCTTACATCACTTGGTGAAGACAAAGTGTCTAGTATAATACTTTTTATTTCTAATATTTTGCACTTTTTATTTGGTTTTGTATTAATGACTTTAATAACTAGTTGCTTATGTTGAAGGTGATCTTTCCTTATCGTTTGTCCGTGGTGTCTTGGCATTATTTTACTGTCTATATAAAATAAAAGATTTTCACCATTCATATCTCCACGGTCTATATGGAGGTATGTTGGCTACCTGGTCGGGGGTTAAGGGAACGGTTTGGTAAAGGTCTTGCCATTGTTCAGCGTTTAGAGGTCCTGCAATGGACCTGGGTCAAATTTAGTAGGACCTCCTTCAATGCTTCACGGTATTGGATGGCGGGGGTCCAAACTCTTTGATCCCCTCATAAGTTAACTACTATTAATACTATAACCCGGCTATTTAGGACTGTATCCCTGCTGACTCAGACTACTTAGTCGAGGGTAACGTCACCGCCAAAAGCGGGGCCTACCATAATTTGCATTAATAACTTAATTCATTATCTTCCAATAATCCACCCTTTTAGGATTGTATCCTTGCTGACTCAAACTACTTGGGTGAGGGTAACGTCACCTTCAAAAGAGGGGCCTACTACAATAACTAAGATAATCTCTTAATTATGTGCAAAAGTGCGGAAATAATCAAAGGTTATACTAGATACGAGTCGGAACCAAGTGATTCATCTTGTCTATCTGTTTTTTCTTTTATTTTTATTTTCAGCATTTTAGTTAGTTTTTATTTTTCTTAGTTAAAAACATTTTTCTAAACTTTTTATTTTTGATTAGACGTTGAGGATAAACCGGTACTAAAAGCTCTTGTGTCCTTGGACGACCTCGGTATCTTGCCAACACTATACTACGCTCACGATGGGTGCACTTGCCCATATGTGTGTTTAGTGTTAGTAAAATATCGTGTTTTATAAATTTAAAACTTGGCTAAAAATAAGTGTTAAAGGGGCTTAAAATATACACCTAATAAATATAACACTTTACCGCACATCAGTGTACCCGGATTTGATGAACTGGAGAATGTTTTGAATGATAGCGACTTGTGGATGATTTCAGATTTCCGGTAATCTCAGTTGGTTAGAGCCTCGTGCTGATAACGTGATAAAAACCAAAGAGAAAAGAGATAAACTAAATTCTCATTATTCAACATTACAATATATAGATGAACATAGCTATAAACCCTAAAGCCCATAAGTAATGGGTTGTGTCGCAACCCCCGATCCCTTATCTGTCCCGGGAACAGGCGGACGCGAACTCAGAGTTTTGGTGGTATCAGTTGGTTAATTTGGCAGAGGAAATTACATCAGGACCGTAGTTAGGAAATGTTTATCAGAGTAAAACCACCACATTTGATATTAATAATCACATGGGTAAAACCCAAGTTTCTTATTACAATACGTTTATAGGAATAAATCCTATTTTATTGAATTTAAAACATCGTCTTTTAGGTAACTTTTATAGCCACATTTTTCCCAAGCCTTCAGTGCTCTCCAGCTGGCTTTTTACTAATTGGCTGTCACATTGTGTTACCTGAAACACGTTTTAAAAACATTTGTCAGTGGGAAATACTGGTGAGTGAATCCCAGTTTAATCAAGAAACATTTTATCAATTAAAACAGTATTGAGAGCGATCTGTCACGGCCCAAGCCCCGGTTTGACCCGGTCAGGAGCCGCGGGACAGGAACACGTGGTATCTATGGTGCGACAGCGGAAGATTTTACAGGATCTTTTTAAAACTCGAAATACCCGATCATTTTATTTCATAACGCGGGATAAACCCCGGTAAATTACAATAGAGGAATTTCACAAGTAAATTCCCTGATTTATTAAAACATGTTTATTCATTTTAACTGAGCCACCTCTTCAAGCTTGTTAGTGCTCCATAGCACGTTTTCCTTTATTTACAGCAGGTCGCCTGAAACACGTTTTAAATATATTTTATCAGCGGGGAAATGCTGGCGAGTCATTCAAGTATGTAAAACGACACATTAGTTATTAATTACAGCATAAGAGCGATTACAATGGCTTCTATCTTATTTTTATCTGGCGCCGTGTCACCTGGGGACGATGGTCATACCACTATTGGGTCTTTCCCCAAGTAGTGATGTTTATCACTGTTAGGATTTATTAGCCTAACCCGTGAGAAATTAGTAATGTGCACAATACCCCACTAGCCAGTGATTAAGATAACCACGACTTACTCCCAGTAATTATAACATTTGAAAATGGAGTATTGTAAAATAATTTTGATAAAAAGAGAATAACTCACATTGCAGATTAATACGGGCAGAGTTTAAACCTACTGATTAGCCTTGTTAACCTAATGCACACGAAAACTAGGTTAGTAACTTTAATCCAACTTTTTACGACAACTCACGAGATTGAAACCTTCACAACGAATGACAAAGTGCGATACTTAAACATCCATCGAATTCACGACGAATGACAAAGTATAACCCAAGTTTGAGGAGCACTTAAACATCCATTGGATAGTTTTAATCGATCGGACATTGAATCGTAGCAGCGATCGAGTTATTACCCTGTTATTGCAGCAGCGTTTCGTGAATTGTGTGTGTTTTGTAGTGAACAGACTATATCTCAGTGCATAAATCGAATTTTAACGTCGAACGAACGCAGAATGTCAAGTCCCACACCCCTATATTTATACCTGTTAAACAGCCCCCTCGCGTGGCGCGAGGGGCTGTCGCGTGGCGCGAGGGGCTGTCGCGTGGCGCGAGGGGCTGTCGCGTGGCGCGAGGGGTGCCACCCTACCATAGGGTAGCCCCGTGTCCAGGTAGCTTGGGTGAGTTGGTCATTCGTTCAAATTCGTTTTACACATAAAACTATTTTGATGATACTAACGGGGAAATACCCCCCCTGAGTTTTAGGGGCCCTGATCCTGATTCCGATTGTTCTGAAAATTTTAGGGTTCATGCAGGATTACTTGGGGGTCTTAATTAGGGTTTCCTATTGGACAAAATATAATAAGAAATAATAGTTTTAGAGAGAGTTGTTACATCCTCCCCACCTTAATAAAAATCTCGTCCTCGAGATTTACTGAAACAAGTAGGGATACTTTCGCTTCATCTCTGATTCCAGCTCCCAAGTGTATTCAGATCCTTTCCTTGAATCCCACTTGACTTTGACCAGTACTAACCGTTTGTGTTTGAGGAACTTAACCTTTCTGTCTTTTATCTGAAGAGGTTTTTCAACAAATTTTAACTTTTCGTTTACCTCTATATCTTGAAGAGGTACTACCAATGATTCGTCAGATAGACATTTCTTGAGATTGGATACATGAAACACGTCATGTACTCCAGCTAGCTCCTCTGGTAGTTGTAAGTGATAGGCAACTGGTCCTATACGTTGGATTACTGAAAATGGTCCTACGTATCTTGGACTCAGCTTTCCTTTCTTACCAAACTGAACAATTCCTTTCCAAGGAGAAACTTTTAATAGTACTTTGTCTCCGACTTGAAACTCTAATGGCTTGCGCCTATTGTCTGCATAACTCTTCTGGCGATCTCGAGCCGTCTTTAATCTTTCCTTGATTTGAGTGATCTTGTCGGTAGTTTCTTGCACAATTTCAGGACCTGATAATTGACTTTCTCCTATCTCTGCCCAACACACTGGAGTTCTACACTTGCGTCCATACAGTGCTTCAAACGGGGCAGCTTCAATACTTGAATGATAACTATTGTTATAGGAGAATTCAATTAAGGGTAAATGGTTGTCCCAATTTCCACCAAAATCGATCACACATGCCCTAAGCATGTCTTCCAGAGTTTGGATTGTCCTTTCACTTTGTCCGTCTGTTTGAGGATGATATGCAGTACTTAGATTTAGTCGGGTTCCCATAGCTTTTTGGAAACTTGTCCAGAAGTGGGAAGTGAAACGACTATCCCTATCCGATACAATGGAGAATGGAACTCCATGTAAGGATACAACTTCATCTACATACAACTTTGCCAACCTTTCCATGTTAAAGGTTTCTTTCATAGGTAGAAAATGAGCTGATTTGGTTAATCGATCCACAATTACCCAAATCGCGTCATTACCCTTTCTGGTTTTGGGTAACTTAGTAACAAAATCCATTGTTATCAGTTCCCATTTCCATACATGCATTTCCAATTGTTGTAGTAGACCCGAAGGTTTCTGGTGTTCTGCCTTAACTTGTGAACAAGTTACACATTTAGAAACATACCTAGCTATGTCCTTTTTCATTCCTATCCACCAGAAATTATTCCTTAAATCTTGGTAAATCTTATTGTTACCAGGATGCATGGTATACCTAGATTTATGGTGTAACAACTCCCATCAAAAGTCATAATTATTAAATTAATTTGTCCAATAGGAAACCCTAATTGAGACACCCAAGTGATTCTGCACAAACCCTAAAATTTTCAGAATAATCAGAATCAGGATCAGGGCCCCTAAAACTCAGGGGGGGTAAAACCCTAGTTACAATTATCTAAATAACTTGCTGTCAAAAACGAATTTTACGATTTCGTCAACTCAGCAAGCCTAGTTAGGGACGTGGCTACCCTATGGAAATATATGACTCTTCGCGTCACGCGAAGCCTCCAAGGGTACCCCTCGCGTCACGCGAGGGGGGTCAATTTTTGTGTATAAATAGCAGGCATTGGGACTTGATTTCTGGAACTGAAACGACGTAAAATTTCGCTACATGCACTGAGTTACGCTTTGTTTACTATCAAAACACACACGAATCACAAATCGTCGCCGCAATACGGGGTAATAACTCGATCGCTGATACGATTCAATGTCCGATCGAGTAAACTATCCAATTGATGTTTAAGTGCTGCCCACATTAGGGTTTATGCTTTGTCATTCGTTGTTAATTCAATGGATGTTTAAGTATCGCACTTTGTCATTCGATGTGAGGGTTTGATCTTGTGAGTTATCGTAAATGCTGTATTAAGTTACTAACCGAATTGTGTGCCTGTTATTAAATTTAGGTTAAAAGGCTAATCAGTAGGCTAGGCTCTGCTCAAATTAAATCTGCAATGTGAGTCATTCTCTTTTTATCAAATTGGTTTACAAAAGTATGTTTATTTTCAAGATTATAATTACAGTGATTAAGTATATGTAGTCACCAAATTACAGCCGGTATGTGGGGTATTGTGCACATTACTACTGTTTTATCACTTTAGGTGGGCGAGCCTAATTAGTGATATACGTTACTATTGGGTGACAGGACTCAATAGTAATATGTCCATAGTCACAGATCCGGTCGAGTGACAAATACTGTGGGTATTTGGTTGAAATAAACATTGTAATCTCTCTTAATACTGTAAATTATAACAAACGAGTCATTTTCATAAAAGAATGATTCACTCAGTATTTCCCGCTGACAAAACCTTTTTCAAACATGTTTCAGGTGATCTGTTGTGATCCAGGAAAAGTGCCGTGAAGCACTATCAGCTTAATGAAGTGGCTCAGTATAAAATAAAGAAACATGTTTTGTAAAATAAAGATTTCTCCGTGAAATCATATGATTGTAAATTACCGGGATTTTATCCCTAGTTGTGAAATAAAATAATCGGGAAATTGCAGTTTTTAAAAGATCCTGAAGAAAACTTCCGCTGTTAAATAAATACCACGGGATTTCTGTCCCGCGGCTCCTGAAACGGGTCAAACCGGGTCGGGGGCCGTGATAGAAAAAGGTGGTATCAGAGCCACTGATTTAAGCCAATTAAGTATATATAAATACTTAATTTTTTTTTACTGATTGCCAATTATGTGATTATGTGTTGAATATTTGTGTACAGTATGGGTAAGCAAAAGTTGTCAAACATCTATCTTAAATTTGATAGGTCATCTAACGAGAAGGGAAGTTCATCCCAAACCAAACCCTCAAATCACTTTGCAATCCCTGAAGAAGGAATATTTGTGCGAAAGGCACAATATGAGGAACCACTTTCTCTTAATAAAAGAAATTTGATTATTAGGAAAAGTAAGGAGAAAATAAAGAAATCTCGAGCAAAGAAAGTTAAACAGGAAACCCAGGAATTAACCAGTAAATCACCTTGGGAAGACAAGTTAGATGAAAAATGGGCAGATCTATATATGCTAGCCACTGTAGCAGTAAATGAAAATCTTTAAAACTTTGACTTAAGTTTTAACACCTGGATCACCTACAGTCTAGAAACTTTACCAGTAAAGAAATAAGTTACAATAAACCTTAGTATGTTTTACTTTTTAGTTGTTTTGTAGTTACCCAGTATGAAATAATATTTAAAAGTTTTTCTATAAAATTTTGTTATGATATTTAACTTAGTAATTGTGTGTGTATTTTGCTAAACAGCATGAGTGATTTGTCTGACGCCCTTCAGAATTTAAATCTCTATCCAGTAAAAATAGAGGTTTCCAGAGATTTCAATAGGTATATACCAGATATAGAAGAACCTATTGAATTCAATGCTCCACCTCCGGAGAAACCCAAACCCAAGAAAAGGAGGAGATTTGTGGGATGGAGACGTGTGCGTAGGAGGAAGCCTACAACTAGGAAGATCCCTAAAATAGAAAATCCTTTAGACAAAGGAAAGGGGGTTGAAGTCAGTGAAGGTTATAGGCCACTGGAAATGGAATTGGAAGAAGATTCTAGGCCACCAGGAATGGAGTATGGAGAAGGTTCTAGGCAAACCCAGAGGGAAGTTGGGGAAAGCTCTAGACAGGTTAAGGAGTTACCTTTTCAGGAAGAATTAGATCAGGCATTGGCGAGCTGTGATGTCGTTAGGCCAATTAATAATAATCTATACCCTTCTCTTGAAACACAACTACCAATGAACTTGGACCCCGCAATCCCAGAACCTATAATCCACACCCAGCCTCTAGGGATAGACGAGTGGTGGACAAATGATTGGCAGTTCCAAAACCTGATCAACAGTCCTTATTCCTTTCTTCCTCAGTTCGATCCAGAACCTCTGCCAAATCCACCGATGAGTAATGAGAATATGGCTGAACTCCGCCATTTTGGCGAAGAACTAATGGATACTGGGAATAGGATCCGAGAGATTGGAGGACAAATCTCATGGAAATATGATGAAAGGGAACATCGTTATTAAAAATGCAAGTTGACGAGGGAGAAGTAGGTGGTGAATCTGTGTTTGTATAATAACAATAATATTAATAAAAATCAGTATATGTAAAATAACTTAAAATAAAACTTTGTAAGATAATGGTGTGTATTGATGCATACTATTAAATATAAATGGAAATCAAGAGTTTTGGCTATATGTGTATATTTGAAATTTGTATGATTGTTTTATGTATAATGGTTATTTATTCAATACTAATAAATTATATATATTATCATATGGAAAACACTAATAATGAACCAGTTAATGAGGTTAATCAATCTGAGCAACAACCAGAGGATCAATATATGACTAAGCAAGATATAGAAACTATCGTTGCTCAAGGGATAGCCAATGTTATTCCAGCAATCGTTGCTGCTATTAAAAATCCAATCGAACCGCAACAAATCGTTCCTAGCAAACGTATTTCTGAAGATAACTTCAGTAATAGCGTAAACGGAGGCAATGATCATATTAATCATGACAATGAACCACGACAAGCTCCGCTCCCTAAGAAAATGAAAGCTGTAACACCTGGTTGCACCTACAAAGAATTTCTTGCTTGTAAACCCACTGAGTTTGCAGGCAATGAAGGAGCGACTGCGGCACTGCGTTGGTTAGAGAAAACCGAGGCAGTAATTGCAATAAGTAAATGTGACAAGGACGACAAGGTCATGTACGCGTCAAATCTTTTCAAAGAAGGGGCGCTAGAATGGTGGAACACGGTGTTACAAGCTAAAGGAAGAAATAGGGCTTATGCCATGAACTGGGAAGAATTTAAAGGTCCTGTAGAAAGAAAATTTTTGTCCCGAATATGAAAAATATCAAATGGCAAATAAGTTCCTAAACCATCGAATGATGGGTGTAGATTGTCGCAGTTATACTTCGACATTCTTTGAATATGATAGAGTGGTACCAACGCTGGCTTCGCCAGAACCAGTACTCATTTCTCGCTATATTTGGGGACTAATTAGTTAAATCCGTAACATCGTTAAAGCTGCGAGACCTCGTACTATTGACGATACTGTGGAATTAGCTAACACCCTAACTGACGAATTGGTACGTACAAGAGATGAAAACAAGAAGAAGGAACTAGCTCAGAAAATTACCCAAGGATTTCGTGTGGGTAATAGTAGTAATTTTAAGAAAAGAGGAACAGGGCAATCCTCAACTCCTCAATTCTGCAGAAATTGTAAAACGAAGCATTATGGAAGATGTAATGTAACCTGCAATTTTTGCAAAGTTGTAGGACATCGTGAAGAAAACTGTAGGAAGAAATCCACAATTTGTTACAATTGTGGAGAAGCAGGACATTTCAAAACAGAATGTCCTAAATTGGTGAAACCAGCAGACAACAAAGCTAAACCAACTGACGGAGCTACAAAGAAGAATGTCAGAGCATTCCAGCTAACTACTCAAGAAGCAGAACTTATTCCAGATGTGATAGCTGGTACGTTCTTAGTTCACAACATTTACGCAAAAGTATTATTTGACTCTGGTGCAAACCAAAGTTTTATCAATACTTTATTTTGCCAAGCTCTTAATTTACCGTTAACCAACCTTAGGCAAATCTTTACGGTCGAAACGGCAGATGGAAATTCTGTCAAAACAGATAAGGTTTTGTAAAAAGATCATATAAAACTTTTAGGTCATAAATTTTATGCAAACCTATTGCCAATGAATTTAGCTGAATTCAATGTCGTGTTAGGAATGGATTGGCTAGTAGCCAACCATGCTCGAATTCTTTGTGATAAAAATTCCATAGAAAGTCAGGCACCCACCGGAGAAGTAATTATGATTACAGGAGATAAACCACGTAAGCCCATGAAATTCATATCAGTAATGAAAGTTGCTAGTTATGAACGAAAGCAAGGAATAGTATATATGATTTCGGTAATCATTAATACTAAGGGTAAAGAACTTAAGGAAATTCCTGTAGTCTCAGAATACTCAGATATATTCCCAGAAAATTTACCAGGATTACCACCAGTTAGGAAGGTAGAATTTAGAATTCATTTAATTCCAGGAACTACACCGATAGCCAAGGCACCTTATCGGTTAGCACCCACAGAAATGTTAGAATTGAAAAAGCAATTAGATGAATTACTAAGTAAAGGTTTCATACAACCTAGTTCATCCCCTTGGGGAGCACCAGTGTTGTTTGTGAAGAAAAAGGACGGTTCAATGAGAATGTGTATTGATTATAGAGAATTGAATAAGGTTACAATTAAGAATCGATACCCATTACCTAGGATTGATGATCTTTTCGATCAACTTCAAGGGGCTAGATATTTTTCTAAGATAGATTAACGCTCCGGATACCATCAATTGAAGGTACAAGAAGAAGACATACCTAAAACTGCTTTCAGAACTAGGTATGGTCATTACGAGTTTACAGTCATGCCCTTCGGATTAACGAATGCACCTGCAGCATTCATGGACATGATGAATAGGATTTGTAAACCGTACTTGGATAAATTTGTAATTGTCTTCATCGACGATATACTTATTTATTCCAAAAGTCAAGATGAACATTGTCAGCACTTGCATGTACTCTTAACTTTGTTAAGAAAAGAAAAGTTGTACGCCAAATTCTCGAAGTGTGAATTTTGGTTGCAAGAAGTGCAATTCTTAGGACACATGGTGAATCACGAAGGTATTCATGTAGATCCTGCTAAGATAGAGGCCATTACTAAATGGAAGGTTCCGCAAACCGCAATGGAAATTAGAAGTTTTATAGGTTTCGCTGGGTATTATAGACGGTTTATTAAGGATTTTCCCAAGATAGTTGTACCATTAACTAAGCTAACATGTAAAGCCGTTAAGTTTGAATGGGGACCTAAGCAAGAAGAAGCCTTTAGGATCTTGAAGCAGAAATTAACAAATGCTCCAATCCTAGCTTTACCAGAAGGGACTGAAAATTTTGAAGTATATTGTGATGCTTCAAAACTAGGATTAGGATGTGTGCTAATGCAACGCAAGAAGGTAATTGCGTATGCCTCAAGACAATTGAAAAAGCACGAAGAAAACTATACGACTCATGACTTAGAATTAGGAGCCGTAATTTTTGCCCTGAAAATTTGGAGACATTATCTGTATGGAAGTAAGTTTACTGTCTATACAGATCATAAAAGTTTAAGATATATATTTGGGCAAAAAGAGTTAAACATGAGGCAAAGAAGATGGATGGAAATCCTAAGTGACTACGACTGTGATATTCAGTATCACGAAGGAAAGGCAAATGTAGTTGCAGATGCCTTAAGTCGTAAGTATCATGAGAAGCAACGACGGGTTCGTGCTCTTCGATTAAATCTACAATTAGATTTAATGGAACAATTAAGGAATGTTCAGGAAGCAGCAATTCAAGATAATGCTGAAGGAATGAAGGGACGAATAAAAGAATTAAAGCAAGGAGCAGATGGAATTTGGAGATTCCACAAAAGTAGAATATGGGTACCTAAGCAGGGAGAATTAAGAAATAAGATTTTAGAAGAAGCTCATAAATCTAGATATACTATGCACCCAGGAAATAATAAGATGTACCAAGATTTAAGAAATAACTTTTGGTGGATAGGAATGAAAAAGGATATAGCCCGATATGTTTCTAAGTGTCTTACTTGTTCACAAGTTAAGGCAGAACATCAAAAACCTTCAGGTCTACTACAACAGTTAGAAATGCCTGTATGGAAATGGGAACTCATAACAATGGATTTTGTTACTAAGTTACCCAAAACCAGAAAAGGTAATGACGCGATTTGGGTAATTGTGGATCGATTAACCAAATCTGCTCATTTCCTACCCATGAAAGAAAACCTTTAGTATGGAAAGGTTGGCAAAGTTGTATGTAGATGAAGTAGTATCCTTACATGGAGTTCCACTCTCCATTGTATCAGATAGAGATAGTCGTTTCACTTCTCATTTCTGGACTAGTTTCCAAGAAGCAATGGATACTCGACTAAACCTAAGCACTGCATATCATCCTCAAACAGACGGACAAAGTGAAAGGACGATCCAAACTCTAGAAGACATGCTCCGAGCATGTGTGATAGATTTTGGTGGGAATTGGGACAATCACTTACCATTAATTGAATTCTCCTATAACAATAGTTATCATTCAAGTATTGAAACTGCCCCTTTCGAGGCATTGTATGGAAGAAAGTGCAGAACTCCAGTTTGTTGGGCAGAAATAGGAGAAAATCAATTGTCAGGTCCTGAAATAGTACAAGAAACAACAGACAAGATTACACAAATCAAAGAAAGACTGAAGACGGCTCGAGATCGTCAAAAGAGTTATGCAGACAATAGACGGAAGCCATTAGAATTTCAAGTTGGAGACAAAGTACTGTTGAAAGTTTTCCCTTGAAAGGAGTTGTTAGATTCGGTAAGAAGAGAAAGCTAAGTCCAAGATACGTAGGACCATTTCCGGTGATCCAACGTATAGGACCAGTTGCTTATCGTTTACAACTACCAGAAGAGTTAGCTGGAGTACATGATGTCTTTCATGTATCCAATCTTAAGAAATGTCTATCAGACGAATCACTGGTAATACCTCTACAAGACATAGAGGTAAATGAAAAGTTGAAATTTGTAGAGAAACCACTTCAAATAGAAGATCGAAAGATCAAGTTTCTCAAACATAAACGACTAGTATTGGTCAAAGTCAAGTGGGATTCAAGGAGAGGACCTGAATACACTTGGGAGCTGGAATAAAAAATGAAGCGAAAGTATCCTCAATTATTCCAGTAAATCTCGAGGACGAGATTTTTATTAAGGTGGGAAGGATGTAACAACTCTCATCAAAAGTCATAATTATTAAATTAATTTTTCCAATAGGAAACCCTAATTGAGACACCCAAGTGATTCTGCACAAACCCTGAAATTTTCAGAATAATCAGAATCAGGATCAGGGCCCCTAAAACTCAGGGGGGGTAAAACCCTAGTTACAATTATCTAAATAACTTGCTGTCAAAAATGAATTTTATGATTTCGTCAACTCAGCAAGCCTAGTTAGGGACGTGGCTACCCTATGGAAATAGATGACTCTTCGCGTCACGCGAGCCTCCAAGGGTACCCCTCGCGTCACGCGAGGGGGTCAATTTTTGTGTATAAATAGCAGGCATTGGGACTTGATTTCTGGTACTGAAACGACGTAAAATTTCGCTACATGCACTGAGTTACGCTCTGTTTACTATCAAAACACACACGAATCATAAATCGTCGCCGCAATACAGGGTAATAACTCGATCGCTGATACGATTCAATGTCCGATCGATTAAACTATCCAATGGATGTTTAAGTGCTGCCCACATTAGGGTTTATGCTTTGTCATTCGTTGTTAATTCAATGGATGTTTAAGTATCGCACTTTGTCATTCGATGTGAGGGTTTGATCTCGTGAGTTATCGTAAATGCTGTATTAAGTTACTAACCGAATTGTGTGCCTGTTATTAAATTTAGGTTAAAAGGCTAATCAGTAGGCTAGGCTCTGCTCAAATTAAATCTGCAATGTGAGTCATTCTCTTTTTATCAAATTGGTTTACAAAAGTATGTTTATTTTCAAGATTATAATTACACTGATTAAGTATATGTAGTCACCAAATTACAGCCGGTATGTGGGGTATTGTGCACATTACTACTGTTTTATCACTTTAGGTGGGCGAGCCTAATTAGTGATATACGTTACTATTGGGTGACAGGTCTCAATAGTAATATGACCATAGTCACAGATCCGGTCGAGTGACAAATACTGTGGGTATTTGGTTGAAATAAACATTGTAATCTCTCTTAATACTGTAAATTATAACAAACGAGTCATTTTCATAAAAGAATGATTCACTCAGTATTTCCCGCTGACAAAACATTTTTCAAACATCTTTCAGGTGATCTGTTGTGATCCAGGAAAAGTGCCGTGAAGCACTATCAGCTTAATGAAGTGGCTCAATATAAAATAAAGAAACATGTTTTGTAAAATAAAGATTTCTCCGTGAAATCATATGATTGTAAATTACCGGGATTTTATCCTGAGTTGTGAAATAAAATAATCGGGAAATTGCAGTTTTTAAAAGATCCTGAAGAAAACTTCCGCTATTAAATAAATACCACGGGATTTCTGTCCCGCGGCTCCAGGAACGGGTCAAACCGGGTCGGGGGTCGTGACATACTTGATGCACAAAGCGCAGTTAGCACAGTTAGCAGATAACTCAGAAATATACTGACAGTGCCAGTACATAGACAGACAGTGTTTTGAGACCCAGTATGGGCCAGGGACAAAGTACTACACTAGTATGGTGTGTAAGGAAGTGAGGACCATGAGACTGTGTCACTAGGCGATAGTTTGAGTGCCGGGAAGTGCCGGGAAGTGCCTAAAGCTCATGTTTAGTGCAGAATTCTTCATTTTCAGCAACGATTCAGCTTTTAACATACTCGTATTATACAGAGAATTGACTAAATGGTCCTGAACGCCTTCCTAAGTGTTGGAATTAATTTCGTTACAAAAAGATGCATAAAAGACATTATTCGGACTAATTTAACACTTTAACGGAACGATACTTAACCGAACAACCGGACACTACCCGGGACACCAAAATTTTGGCAGAAACATTACTTCATTATTCTTAAATAATTATGGTCACAAAAATCCCCACACACTATAGAAACATGACATACACTCACTATTCTATAAAATACCCTTAACCTCCTAATTATTTACCCACTAATTATCAAATTTTACAAATTACCCCCCCCCCTAACAAATATCGGCCCTCATCATTACCATATATTTTGTTTGGATTTTATTTTTATTCCCTTAATTATGGTTGGCCAAGATCAAAACAATCATTCCTCTAGGTTTAGTAGATTGGCCATGGGAGTTCCAAGGCACTCTATATCATCACCACCTTCATTCACTCTCTCACCTCACTCCTCTCTCTCTCTCATTTTCAGCTTCCCCATAGCAGCCACCATCACCACCATTTTAACATCACCATCTTCTTCATATTCAAGTTCCATGCAAAGCTTTGAAGGATCCTTGAAGGTTGCATCTTGAAGGGCTTTCAAAGGAGCTTTGTTCAAGTCTTTCTCACCATCTTTTTCATCATCATCTCTTGTTCACAAGTACATCCCTAGCCCTTGTGCTAGTTGTAAGTCTTCGATTTAACTCTTGAATCACTTCTACGTTGATTGTTCGAAACATTGTTGTTTGAAGTTTAAAATAAGGACACAAAGAGAAAATGAACAAGGAACCTAAACATAAACTTATATAATGATAAAATCTGGTTGGATTATGTTGGTATGAGCATGCATGTTGTTTGATCACTGATTTATTGATAAACCGTTGTTAGGACACTTGGTGATGCGTTTTTAGTAACATTTACATTGTAAAAAGCATGCTGATTGGTATTTTCCGCCAACGTCAACAGGCTGTAACTGGGTCATTATAAATCGAAAAACTGACTTTCTGAAGCCTAAATTATGTATTTTCGAAAAACGGATCAAATGGCACTAGAATCGTAATTTTTTGAGGTCGTTTACTATTTTTTAAAGAACTGTTTTTGGACAGCAGCTCAAGCTGCGATTTTACTGCTGAAAAGGTGTGTTGTATTCGGAGTCATAACTTAAAAACTGAGTAGAATTACCTCATGGAATTTTTACTGTAGATGTTCACTGTTGTCTCCGTAATTCTCCCACTAGAATTTCGTCAATCGGACTTACGATTAATTTTTAGTGAATTATTCCGTAGACTGCAGTCAGAAAATGACAAATCTGATTGCAGCCCGGTAAATGAATTTCTATAAAATATTGTTAACGAATTGGACCCCGATATTTTTACACAATAAAATTTGGAACGTATATGACATTCTCTAAAAATTTGGGAATTTTTGGAGAAGGTTAACTATTTTATTAAAATGCTCGAAAACAGTCCAGTTTTGATTAATAAAGCTGAAATGACATAAGTGGTATATTGCATGTATGATTGTCGGGTTGGCTATGTGAGAACATTCTACGGTATATATGTAAAAGAAAATGATATGCTATTAAGCATGTACGCCTCCATTTACAAAGGAGACTATGGCGAAATTTTCCAAAAATCCTAACACTTAGTAAATATTTTCTGGACAAGTGTTTACTGGTATATTATAGACTATGTTTTTCAAGCATAAAACTCGCCATAATTTTTATAACGAAATACAGAGTATCGGAGGTTGGTTTTATACAGGAATATGGTTAAATATGTATTCTCTAAAATGGGACTTAAAAATATAATTCCAATACGAACAGACATATGTAAAATATCTCATCCTTGGGAAGGAAATACGAATACACAAGTATGAGAAGTATTATTACTAAAATATTGAAAACACTTTAAAACGTAACTCAAAGGCACTAATCAATACTAAGACAATGCACGACCCGTTCGTCTAATAGACGTTAGACCATTGTAGGTAGTCGTGTTTGCTGAGGAGATTGGGTTACGAGTACCGAAGACGCAATATAGTGAGTTCATGTCCCCCTTTTCTCTTAACTGTTTTCAGTTTTATACTTCAGGGGTGAAATACATGTTACAATTATTTACAGACATTTACAGACTTTTATTTACATGGTATGGTTAGCTTAAGGAGGGTTTTTATTACGCGATCATGTGAGTGGTGGGCATGGTTGTAAAACAAGGTCTCCAAGGCCGAGTACTCTCCGAGTAGTCGCTACATGGTAGGTTGCCGAGGCGACTTTCTTCAACTCCGACTAATTACTCGGAATCGATCAAGTGCGGTCAACATTGGCCAAAATCGGATATAATAAGTCAACTCGGGCCGAGTTTGACCTAAAATAAAATAAAACATGCCTATCATATTAAAGAATGAATATCAATTTCATGTATTTTGTTATAAATATTAGTGAATTTATGTTATTTGACATATATTTAATTTCCGAAAACTAATTTCTTTATAATTTAGCATCTCCGAGTACTCCCCGTGTACTCTCCGCCTAGGTCGAGTACTCTCAACTCCCTGGTCGACCGACTAGGGAGCACCTAGCGACTTTTACAACCATGGTGGTGGGCATGACACTTAAGGCCATTAATCCTCGTTGTAGGACCGAGGGACATTAGTGATAGATCTATTTGGGTGTAGCGAGCCCCACTCCTGAGTCCGCTGAGTGGACCATGAGGTGACTAAGTGCCCGACGCACAAATCTGCTAGGTTTGAGTCTTCCTGCATCATTTCACATATATCATTGGCTTTGCAACCCAATGGTGATCTCTTTTTCCTTAATTGCTACATACCAGGGATTTTCATACATACAGACACATTACAAAGGTTTACACATACTCACTTACACATGAACTCGCTCAACTTTTGTTGATTTTTTAAACTACATGTATTTCAGGGAACTAAACGGACCTGGCAGGTGTATGCATGTGTCTACAAGCTGCGTCTTAAATAAAGGATGCCATTCGTGGTCATAGAGTTTAAAAGATGTATCCTATTCCTGGACGGGATACATGTTTCTAAGCTCAGGATTATTTAAAGTCTTTTGTTGAGTCCATGGGAACTCATTTGAACGTATTATGGTTTGTAACTAATTGGCGTCTATATTTTCAAGACAATGGTATTGTGGTATTTTTCTAAACTTTATTAATGAATGAAAATCTTTTGGGTTTATCATATACCATTGTTATGATTGATTGCTATGGTATTAAGAAGTCACACCAAATAACCCACGCTTCCGCAAAAGTCAGGGTGTGACATGCGTGGTCTCGCAGCTTTGACAATATCACGAATTTCGCCAATTAATCCCCAAATATAGCGGGAAATAAGCACCGGTTCTGGCGAAGCCAGGGTTGGTACTACTCTCGCATACTCGAAGAATGTCGAAGTATACCCTCGACAGTCTACATCCACCATCCGGTGGTTCAGGAACTTATTTGCCATTTGTTCCTTTTCATACTCGGGACAGAATTTTCTTTCCATTAACTGCTTAAATTCCTCCCAATTTATGTCATAGGCCACCTTTCTTCCTTTGGCTTGAAGTACTGTATTCCACCATTCTAGTGCCCCTTCTTTAAAAAGATGCGATGCGTACATGACTTTGTCATCTTCGGCACATTTACTTATCGTAATTACTGCCTCGGTTTTCTCTAACCAACGCAGTGCAGCAATTGCCCTTTCGTTACCTGCAAACTCAGTCGGTTTACAAGCAAGAAACTCCTTATATGTACAACCAGGTGTTGCAGCTTTCATTTTCTTAAGGAGTGGAGCTTGTATCTCCTCATTGTCGTTATTAATATGGTTGTCGCCTCCGTTTACACTATTACTGAAATTATCGCCTTGTGTGCGTTTGCTAGGAATAATTTGTTGAGGTGCAATTGGATTTCGAGCAGCAGCAAGGATTTCTGGAATAGCATTGGCTATTCCCTGAGCAACGATATTCTCGATATCTTGCCTATTTAGAAATTGATCCTCCTGGTGTTGCTCAGGTTGATTACCCTCGTTAATTTGTTCATTACCAGCATTTGCCATATGGTAATTAATTTACATAAGTGATTAGCATAAAATATTTAAACAAAACAAAACAATCGCACATAATCACATTTAACACGTATAGCCAAAATTGTCGATTTCTCAACTTCCATTTATATATATTATATTACGCATCCGTACACACTGTTATTTTTACAAAAGTTTTATTTTTAGATTATTTTACAGATTTATACTATTATTATTATACAAACATAGTTTCACAACCACACTCCCCCTAGTCAGCTAGTTTTTCAAAAATGATGTTCCCTTTCATCATATTTCCAGGAAATTTGTTCTCCTATCTCCCGAATCTTATTCCCTGCATCCATTAGTTCTTCGCCAAGGTGGCGAAGTTCAGCTAAGTTTTCATTACTCATTGGTGGGTTTGGTGCAGGTTCTGGGTCGAACTGAGGAAAAAAGGTATAGGGATTATTTAGAAGGTTTTGGAATTGCCAATCATTGGTCCACCATTCATCCATTCCTTGTGGTTGGATGTGAATCAAAGGTTCTGGGATGGCTGGTTCCAGGTTTATTGGAAGTTGGGTTTCAACAGGATAAGTAAAAAGGTTTTCATTGACAGGCTTAAGGGTATCACAGCTTGCCAGTATGAAATCTAGCTCTTCTTGTAACGTCATTTCCTTGGTTTGCTTGGTGCTTTCCCCAATTTCCATTCCTCCTTGCCTAAAACTTTCCTCAATCTCAATCCATTTTCCTTTATCCATGGGATTTTCTATCTTGGGAATTTTCCTAGTTGCTGGTTTTCTTCTGCGTACACGTCTCCAACCCACAAATCTTCTTCTTTTCTTTGGTTTTGATTTCAACGGAGGTGGAGCTTGAAATTCCATAGGTTGTTCCACATCGGCAAAGTAACCAGTAAAATCTCTTGAAACTTCTACTTTTACGGGATAGAGATTGAGATTTTCTAGAGCTTCAGATAGTTCATTCATGATGTTTAGCTTTATGAAGAAACATACAAAATTGTAGGTTAAAAGTTTGTAAATTAAATTTTCACAGAATCCCAAAATAGACTCAGAATTTTAATATTAATTACAAATATTTAATGAACCATTTTATTGAAACAAAATATTTATTTTTAGTACAACTAATATTATTTTAGAGTTTCTGGATAATAGATAATATAGGTGCTAATACTGGATCAAAGTGTTAATAGTTTAAAGGTCAGCATTTACTGCTATTGTAGCTAACATATAAAGATTTGCCCATTTTTCATCTAATTTATCTTCCCATGGTGGGTTGTTGCCTATTTCCTGGGTCTCTTTTATTATCACCCCTTTGGTTTGTAACTTCCTCATTTTCTCTTGACTTTTTCTAATAATCAAACTTCTTTTACTAGGGGAAAGTGGTTTCTCATAATGTGCCTTTCGGACAAATATTCCTTCCTCAGTGTCTGCTGAGAATCTTGAGGAATTTGATTGGGATGAAGATCCCTTATCTTTTGGTATACTATCTAGTTTAAGATAGATATCCTACATTCTCTGCTTACCCATACTGTAACTAACAAGTAGTCAGTTAATAAAGCACATAATCACAAAATGGTAATCAGGAAAATTAAGTATATTTAAATACTTAATAGGCTTAAATCCGTGGCTCTTTCAGTAGCTCTGATACCACCTTTTCCTGTCACGGCCCAAGCCCCGGTTTGACCCGGTCAGGAGCCGCGAGACAGGAACACGTGGTATCTATGGTGCGACAGCGGAAGATTTTAGAGGATCTTTTTAAAACTCTAAATGCCCGATTATTTTATTTCATAACGCGGGATAAACCCCGGTAAATTACAATAGAGGAATTTCACAAGTAAATTCCATGATTTATTAAAACATGTTTATTTATTTTAACTGAGCGACCTCTTCAAGCTTGTTAGTGCTCCATAGCACATTTTCCTTGATTTACAGCAGGTCGCCTGAAACATGTTTTAAAAATATTTTATCAGCGGGGAAATGCTGGCTAGTCATTCAAGTATGTAAAACAACACATTAGTTATTAATTACAGCATAAGAGCGATTACAATGGCTTCTATCTTATTTTTATCTGGCGTCGTGTCACCTGGTGACGATGGTCATACCACTATTGGGTCTTTCCCCAAGTAGTGACATTTATCACTGTTAGGATTTATTAGCCTAACCCGTGAGAAATTAGTAATGTGCACAATACCCCACTAGCCAGTGATTAAGATAACCACGACTTACTCCCTGTAATTATAACATTTGAAAATGGAGTATTGTAAAATAATTTTGATAAAAAGAGAATATGTGACAACTCGTATTTCCAAACCGATCCTTGTACTTTGATATAACGTATGTGTACGATATGTGACTTTTATGAAAGTGAATAATTATGTGAATGTTATGTTATTACGTGCTTGCTCCCTACTGTCACTCCACACTTATACACATTCGCGACACCTTTTCTGTTTGTGTTTCCTTCGATGTGAGATCATGAGGGAACGTATGAACCTAACTCAAGCCAGCTGACGGCTCTTATCAACGAACTAGTTACGGCAGCACTCGCAGCCGCTCAGGCAGGAGGTATAACCTGCTGTTCTGAACCTATCATAGGATGTTAGATCCTACTCTCATGACCCAACTCTCACACTTAACCCTGTCTTTTCTTCCTCGCGCAATAAGGTCAGAACGCTCAGCCGCCTGTATGCACATTCAAGACGTTCATGGACTGTTGTCCTAGTACTCTCAGTGGCACTAAAGGAGCTGTTGGACTCCTCCATTGGTTTGAAAAGCTCGAGTCTGTCTTAGAGACGTATGAATGCCCTGAGGCTCATAGGGTGAAGTACACCACTGGTACTCTCGAAAGCACTACGCTAACTTGGTGGAACGCGCAAGTCCAGATGCTGGGGCTGGCGGCTGCTAATGCCACCCCGTGGAATGATTCTTAAGGAAACGATCCAAACATGAATACCGTAGTCGAGATGACATCCACCAGCTGGAAGTGGAGTTCTTAAACCTGAAGATGACAAGGTCAGAGATAGAAGCGTACACGAAATGATCCAACGAAACTGACAGTGCTATGTCCAACAATGGTGGATCCTCCCATCAAGCGCATTGAGCTGTACCTCAAAGGCTTAGTACCAGAGATTCAAAGTCATGTGACATCGGCCAACCTTGCAACCATCCAGGATATTACTCGTCTTGCTCAACGTCTTTCAGATCAGGCGGTAGGACAGAACAAACTGCCGAAGCGTATTAATGCTGCTACAACCACTTCGGATGCTCCCAGTGACAACAAACGCAAGTGGAATGGAAATTCGAGCAAGGGTCCCACTTCGGTTCAGTCTCAGCCGCAGCACAGGAGCTCCAGTCAGTAGTCCTTTGGTAATCGAAGTCAGGGTGGATACAGGGGAAACCACCCTAAGTGCAATCGATGTAATTTGCACCACAGCGGGCAATGCAACAGAGATCGTTGTCAGAGATGCAACGAGCTTGGTCATGGAGCCAAAGATTTTAGAATCTCACATCCTGCAAACAAGGACCGACAATAGCAGCCACAAGCTCCACAGAATCAGCAACAACAACAGGGTAACAAGGGATGTTATCAGTGTGGTGCTGAAGGACACTTCATGAGACACTGCCCACAGTTGAACCAGAACCAGAACCACAGCCAAGGAAACAGGAACAACAATGGGACAACAACAGGGGTAATAATGATGGCGATGGTGCCAGGGGTCGAGTGTTCATGATTAGACAGAGTGATATTAGGAATGACCCCAACATTGTGATGGTTTTGACATCGTTATTGGTATGAATTGGCTACCTCAACATCGAACAGAGATTCCTTGTAACGGAAAGATTGTCCGTATTCCCCGCCCAGGGGATGAACCCCTCATGATTAGTGGTGACAAGAGTGGTGCTATTGTGAGCATCATCTCTTCCCTTAAGGCCCAAAAGTGTTTGCGTAAGGGCCACACTGCCATTCTGGCTCTCGTTACTGACACCTCGAAGAAAGAGAAGAGGATAGAAGATTTCCCTATTGTACGCAACTACCCTGAGGTATTTCCTGAGGAACTGCCTGGCCTCCCGCCTCATCGACAGGTCGAATTCCAGATCGAGCTAGCTCCTGGAGCGGCACCCATAGCTCGTGCACCGTAGCGTTAGCTCCATCAGAGTTGAAAGAGCTATCTACGCAACTACAAGAACTCTTAGATAAGGGTTTTATTCGTCCTAGCTCTTCGCCCTGGGGAGCTCCAGTGCTATTTGTGAAGAAGAAAGACGGTACGTTCAGAATGTGCATCGACTACCGTGAACTGAACAAGGTGACTGTGAAGAATCGCTACCCTCTTCCACGCATTGACAACTTGTTCGACCAGTTGCAAGGGTCGAGCTACTATTCAAAGATTGATTTGAGATCGGGGTATCACCAGCTGAGAGTCCGAGAAGAGGACGTCTCTAAAACAGCCTTTAGAACCCGTTATGGACACTATGAGTTTTTGGTCATGCCTTTTGGGATGACAAACGCACCGGCGGTCTTCATGGACTTGATGAATCGAGTGTGCAAGCCTTACTTAGATAAGTTCGTTATAGTTTTCATTGACGACATCCTGATCTATTCTAAGAGTCAGGAGGAACACGAGCAGCATCTACGATTTATTTTGGAACTCCTTCGAAAAGAACAGTTGTACGCCAAATTTTCAAAATGTGACTTCTGGCTTCGTGAAGTCCATTTCTTAGGCCATGTGGTGAATAGGGATGGGATTCACGTTGATCCGTCCAAGGTAGACTCAATTAAGAACTGGCCTGCACCCCGTACACCAACGGAAATTCGCCAATTCGTGGGACTGGCAGGTTACTATAGGAGATTTATCAAGGATTTCTCTAAGATTGCTCAGCCTCTCACTTCACTAACGCAGAAGGGCGTTGTTTATCGTTGGGGAAACGCACAGGAGTTAGCGTTTCAGCACTTAAAGGATAGACTTTGCAGTGCCCCTATCCTTTCATTGCCAGAGGGTACAGATGACTTCATGGTTTACTGTGACGCATCCATTCAGTGTCTTGGTTGCGTATTGATGCAGCGGGATAAAGTTATAGCCTACGCCTCACGTCAACTCAAAGTTCATGAAAAGAACTACACTACACACGATTTAGAGCTGGGAGCGGTTGTTTTTGCACTTAAGATATGGCGACACTACTTGTATGGCACCAAGTTTGCTATCTACACTGATCACAGAAGCCTCGAGCATATCTTTAAACAGAAGGAACTCAATATGAGACAACGACGATGGGTCGAACTGCTAAATGACTACGAATGCTCGATCAGATACCACCCGGGCAAAGCCAATGTTGTGGCTGACGCCCTCAGTCGAAAGGACACTGCTCCTAAGCGCGTACGAGCATTACAACTTACTATACAATCTAGCCTTCCTTCTCAAATACGAAATGCTCAGGTGGAAGCATTGAAACCAGAGAACGTCAGGGCTGAAGCCCTACGCGGCTCAAGGCTACGCTTAGAACAGAAGGAAGACGGTGCTTACTACGTAACAGGACGCATTTGGGTCCCACTTTATGGCAACCTACGAGAGCTTGTGATGGATGAGGCACACAAGTCTCGCTACTCAGTGCACCCTGGTTCGGACAAAATGTACAACGACATCAAAACCACATATTGGTGGCCTAGCATGAAGGCCCACATAGCGACGTACGTTAGCAAATGCTTGACTTGTGCGAGAGTCAAGGCGGAATACCAGAAACCTTCAGGCCCACTTCAACAACCAGAGATACCACAATGGAAATGGGAGCAAATTTCCATGGATTTTGTTACTGGCCTGCCTAGATCTCAACGTGGTAACGATACTATTTGGGTGATCGTGGATCGACTCACAAAGTCTGCTCACTTCCTGGCTATCAAAGAAACGGATAAGTTCTCCACTCTAGCAGAAGTATACCTCAAGGAAGTTGTCTCGAGGCACGGGGTGCCCATCTCTATCATCTCGGATCGAGATGCGTGATTTACATCAGAATTGTGGCAAGTAATGCACAAGTCCTTTGGCTCAAGGTTAGATATGAGCACAGCTTATCACCCGCAAACGGATGGGCAGTCAGAACGTACCATCCAGACCCTCGAAGACATGCTTAGGGCATGTGTGATTGACTTTGGCAACGGCTGGGAAAAGCATCTGCCACTTGTGGAATTTTCGTACAACAATAGCTACCACACCATCATTAAAGCTGCCCCGTTTGAGGCATTGTACGGGTGTAAATGCCGGTCACCTCTTTGTTGGGCAGAGGTGGGGGATAGTCAGATTACTGGTCCAGAACATGTGGTTGACACAACCGAGAAAATTGCTCAGATACGACAACGAATGGCGGTGGCTCGTGACCGTCAGAAAGTCTACGCCGATAAGGGCAGAAAACCATTAGAGCTCCAGGTTGGGGAGCGGGTACTACTCAAAGTTTCACCCTGGAAGGGTGTGGTTCGTTTTGGTAAACGGGGCAAACTTAACCCATGATACGTTGGACCCTTCGAAGTCATTGAGAAGATAGGCAAGGTGGCCTACAGACTGAACTTACCAGCGGAACTCAGTGCAGTTCACGATGTTTTCCACGTGTCGAATCTGAAGAAATGTCTGTCAGATGAGACCCACGTAGTTCCTTTGAAGGAGCTCACGATCGACGAGCAGTCACGATTCGTCGAGGAACCTGTTGAAATCACGGACCGGGATGTTAAGGTCCTCAAGCGTACCAGAATACCTCTCGTCCGAGTTCGATGGAACTCACGTCGCGGCCCAGAGTTCACCTGGGAACGCGAAGATCAGATGAAACAAAAGTATCCCCAATTGTTCGCAACCGGTACAACCACTACTGAGGCTGAAGCTACGGAATTTCGGGACGAAATTCCAGATCAACGGGGGGAGGATGTGACACCCCAGGAAAACCATGCAACTTAACTAGCTTCCTCAGTGAGTACGTGCTAAATTTCGGGACGAAATTTCTTTCAACTTGGGGATAATGTGACAACTCGTATTTCCAAACCGATCCTTGTACTTTGATGTAACGTATGTGTACGATATGTGACTTTTATGAAAGTGAATAATTATGTGAATGTTATGTTATTACGTGCTTGTGTAATGTATGTATGTTATAAGCGCACAACACACACTCGACCGCACAAGCCATTTGGGCTACATCTTGTGTTCGGATCAATTGGGCAGCCCAAGTGGGGGGTTCGGCCCACTCTCTTTTATTTCGCATACCACTTAGGAGATAGGGTTATCACTCACAACTTGCAACACACACACAAACCCTAGTGTTCTCTCTCCCTCTCGTTTTTCTTGGAACCCGACGGCGGCTCTATCCTCATTCGAAGTCAGATTTTTCACCGGTTTGATCATTCTTGTTCGGTTAGTGTTAATTGTTATTCGATTTTATATGTTTTAAAAACACTTTTGACTATTGTTAGCATCATGGAGTAAGTGTTGACATGTGATGATTAGTGAATGCTTTGGAAATTGTATGCATGTGAGTAGCAATGGATAGGATTGTCAGCCACTATATACAATCGGTCCAATTATATTTGATATGTGTGAATTGTGCATTAGAATTTCATGTGTCAATAAATCAAACTTGCAGCCACTATATGTTTTGGTCAAATAACAACATGACAACAATATGAAATTGTCGGCCATGAATGGTTATTTTAATGATGATTTTGTGTATAGATCTAATGAGTCTAGATCACTAATCATATATGTTAATGATGAATGATTTTTGAACCGTTTGACTATGTTGCATGATTTGATTTATCTGAATAAATGTTAAATGCTGTTCATGATTTAACCTAGGCGTAGAGTCCAAAGATGTCCAAAGAAGTTAACTGCTGAATTCGATTTTGTGTTGATGATCGAACTAGTAAATGATTATGATGGATATTTATGTTTTGATTCATATGAATTGTTGATGATTATTTGGTTTGATTAAACAATTGTTAGGATGGAAACTGTTAAGTGATAATTGTAAATAAAGAAACAATTGAATGATTATAACTGTTTAACATAAATATCGGATGTTGTAAACTGTTCGCACAAGGAACCTAGTCGCACAAGTCTTGCCAGTCGTACATTATAACTGAGCCGCACAAGATTGCTTGTTGTTTGTTGTTATTGGGCCGTATGTTTATATGTGTTGGGCTGGGTAATAGAGCTGGATCGCACAAGATATATTGTTATTTAACTGTTGGGCCGGGTCTACTGGTTGGGCTGGACTAGCTTCACTCGTACAAGCTCATCCGGATCGCACGAGACTTTTGCATAATATTAGATTTGGGCTATGTATCTTATGGTTGGGTTGGTGACTATTGGGCCGGGTGTATTCTTGAATCGCACAACATGATGTGGGTCGCACAAGGCCGTGCCGACCGCACAACATGTTGGGTCGATCGTTGTTGGGTTTTATCTGTTGGATCGTACAAGTTAGAATTGATGTGTACTTGACCGTTATCGTTAAGGTGTTAACATGTATTACGTGTTTGCCATGATCAACCTGTGTTCATAATCTGTTATCTATGTGAAATCATACGTGCACCTAGACCTAACTTGTATGGTAACCATGTTAGGACGTGGTTGATCACTAGCTGCTAGACTTGACCTTTCTGTGTAATCTGCCGAGCAAACCAAGGTGAGTTCACACTTCGTTACAAAGCATGGGATTCCCAGGGGTTGGGAATGGGTTAAGGAATAAGGATTCCTCGTCCTGTTGAGACGTAATTAGGAACATAGATTCCTCGTCCTGTTGAGACGTAATCAGGAACATAGATTCCTCGTCCTGTTGAGACGTAATCAGGAACATAGATTCCTCGTCCAGTATGTGACGGATTTAACTATACTAGACTAGAACTCTATCAACGAAGTCCCTCCTTTTATATCGACTTAATCGCCGAGGCCAATGGCGAACGGGTCATTAGTTAAATAGCGCTATTAGGTTTAACAAACCTCACACCGTGCCGCAGAGGACGGGCGTGGACTAATGGACTATGGCACGTCAGTGATGATAGACACAGACGTTAGGGCACTTAAAAATGACGAACGTTAGTAGTCGATATGGTAACGAGTCTGGTAAATTAAACATGGGGTAGCCCCCACGGCCATAGAGCCGGGCTGGAATAGCCAACGTAAGAACGGGAAATTAATAAACGTTTTTCGAACTATGGTGTAACCCCCACGGCTGGATAGCTGGTAAAGAGCAAACTGTGTTTTCGGAACAACTATAAACTGGACAACCAAACGTGAACTCACTCAACTTGTTGTTGACTCGTTACTACATGCTTTGCAGGTCTATAGGTTCTTAGCTGGAGCTTTCACAAGGAAGAGTCGTTGTGGGACATGGACAGCTGTGTGCCATGTTAAACATTTGGATAAATAAACTTTTGATTTGGTTTGAACATTATGCTTCCGCACATAACTTAACTATGGTTGTTTTGGACACTAATCGTGTTGGTTGGATTTTTACATTTAATTATTTACTTGTTCAATATGATTAGTGGTTTGATCCTGGTCAGTCACGCCTCCAAGCGGTGATACTCCGCATGTGGATTTTGGGGGTGTGACAGAATAACTCACATTGCAGATTAATACGGGCAGAGTTTAAACCTACTGATTAGCCTTGTTAACCTAATGCACCCGAAAACTAGGTTAGTAACTTTAATCCAACTTTTTACGACAACTCACGAGATTGAAACCTTCACAACGAATGACAAAGTGCGATACTTAAACATCCATTGAATTCACGACGAATGACAAATTATAACCCAAGTTTGAGCAGCACTTAAACATCCATTGGATAGTTTTAATCGATCAGACATTGAATCGTAGCAGCGATCGAGTTATTACCCTGTTATTGCAGCAGCGTTTCGTGAATTGTGTGTGTTTTGTAGTGAACAGACTATATCTCAGTGCATAAATCGAATTTTAACGTTGAACGAACGCAGAATGTCAAGTCCCACACCCCTATATTTATACCTGGAAAACAGCCCCCTCGCGTGGCGCGAGGGGCTGTCGCGTGGCACGAGGGGCTGTCGCGTGGCGTGAGGGGTGCCACCCTACCATAGGGTAGCCCCGTGTCCTGGTAGCTTGGGTGAGTTGGTCATTCGTTCAAATTCGTTTTACACGTAAAACTGTTTTGATAATACTAACGGGGAAATACCCCCCCCCCCGAGTTTTAGGGGCCCTGATCCTGATTCCGATTGTTCTGAAAATTTTAGGGTTCATGCAGGATTACTTGGGGGTCTTAATTAGGGTTTCCTATTGGACAAAATATAATAAGAAATAATAGTTTTGGAGAGAGTTGTTACACGATCACATTGTTTATTTCTACACAATTACTCATTCAGTACTGTCAATCCTGACTTGTGGGTCATATTACACATTGGCTAACTCGTTGTCCAATGGTAACGTACTGTCATCCCGACTTACTACTCACAGTGTATTAAATTTTGTATACAAAACCCCAACATACCGGCAGTAATTGAAGAACTACAAAGACTCAATCACCGCTTAATCGCATTGTAAAACATTTAAGGGATTGTAAAATATTACAAAAAGGTTAAGAAAAAGCGGATAAACTCACATTGCTATCTTAGACTTCGCGTAAGGGTTTCCTGGGAATAATCTATAATTTACACAAATGTACATAGGTTAGTATCATAACCCTTTGAAAATATTAATGATACCATCCCTGAGACGATATTCCAACAACTACGTCGGGGAGCAGAACCTCGCTAATTAGGGGGTATAATACCAGCTTACTATGCCTAATATTCAGAATTTGAGATTGAGAAATGAAAAATGAACGATTTCTGGTTGAACCCGATGGCTCCTTTATATAGTTGCTGAAACTGACTCTCACGCGGCCCGCGTAGATGTACGCAGGGGATTACGTGGCCCGCGTCAAATCTAGTCAACAGACTAGCTTGTCCCGGTCAGCGCATAGACTCGACACGATGTCGACACGTGTCGGCCTAGGGTGTCTCTGCGTTGTTGATATCTCGCGGCCCGCGTAAACTTAACGGGGGGTCTTACGCGGCCCGCCTGAACTTAAGAATCAACGACATCAGGTTTTTAAACCTTGATACCGGCCGAGTAAAGGTTGGGGTGGGTCTACGCGGCCCGCCTCAACTCAAAATTTCAAATTTTATATATTTTAAATACTATTTAATGTATTTCGGGCTCGGTTTTCACATACGGGGTGTATTTAAAGACATATTGAGACATTTTAAAATATTCTAGGGTGTCAGAAATATTTATAAGGGCGTCGGTTTATTTAGGATTGTTACATTCTCCCCACCTTGTTTTAGAGCTCGTCCTCGAGATCTACTGGAACAAGTGTGGATATTTCTTTTGCATTTCAGATTCAAGCTCCCATGTGTACTCAGGTCCTCTTTTGGAGTCCCACTTTACTTTGACCAGAACTAGTCTCTTATGCTTGAGGTTCTTGACTTTCCTGTCTTCAATCTGTAGAGGCCTTTCTACAAACTTGAGTTGTTCATTTACCTCTATATCCTTAAGAGGTACTATTAGCGATTCATCAGCTAAACACTTTTTGAGATTAGATACATGAAATATATCATGTATTCCTGCCATTTCCTCTGGCGGTTGTAGCTGATAGGCTACAGGTCCAATTCTTCTAATAATCTCAAAAGGTCCAACATACCTGGGACTTAGCTTTCCCCTTTTTATGAATCTTACCACTCCTTTCCAAGGAGAGACCTTTAATAATACTTTATCTCCTACTTGAAATTCCAATGGCTTGCGTCGGTTATCGGCATAACTCTTCTATCGATCACGTGATGCTTTCAGTCGTTCCTTGACTTGAATGATCTTGTTGGTTGTTTCTTGCACTATCTCAGGTCCAGATAGTTGCTTTTCCCCAATTTCTGCCCAACAGACTGGGGTTCGGCACTTTCGTCCATAAAGTGCTTCGAATGGTGCATCATTGATACTTGTGTGATAACTATTATTATAAGAAAAATCTATTAAAGGTAAGTGATCGTCCCAATTACCTCCAAAATCAATTACACAAGCTCTAAGCATGTCTTCCATTATCTGAATTGTTCTTTCGCTTTGTCCATCCGTTTGAGGGTGATAAGCCGTGCTTAGATTTAACTTGGTTCCCATGGCTTTTTGGAAACTTGAGCAAAAATGAGAGGTAAATCGGCTATCTCTATCAGAAACGATTGATAAAGGAATTCCATGTAAAGAAACAATTTCATTTACATATAATTTAGTTAACTGTTCCATACTGAAAGTTTCCTTCATTGGTAGGAAATGAGCTGACTTGGTTAGCCTATCTACAATCACCCAGAATGTATCATTTCCTTTCTTTGTTTTAGGTAATTTAGTAACAAAATCCATTGTTATCAATTCCCATTTCCACACTAGCATTTCTAACTGTTGTAGAAATCCTGAGGGTTTCTGGCGTTCAGCTTTAACTTGTGAACAAGTTAAACATTTAGAAACATAGGCTGCTATGTCCTTTTTCATTCCTATCCACCAGAAATTTTCCTTAAATCCTGGTACATTTTATCATTTCCTGGATGCATCGTATATTTGGACTTATGGGCTTCTTCTAATATACGATGACGTAGGTTTCCTAATTTAGGTATCCACATTCTCTTTTCATGGAATCTCTAAATTCCATCTGTTCCTTGTTTTAATTCCTTAATCATACCTTTCAATTTTTCAGTATCGTCCTTGATTACTGATTCTTGGGTTTTTTCTAATTTGATCATTTAAATATACTTGCAGATTTAATTTAAGAGAACGTACCATTTTTGGCTTTTCATGATACTTTCGGCTTAAAGCATCTGCCACTACATTTGCTTTTCCTTCATGATATTGGATATCACAATCATAATCACTAAGCATCTCCATCCAACGTCTTTGTCTCATATTCAACTCCTTTTGCTTGAAAATATACCTTAAACTCTTATGATCAGTGAATATAGTAAACTTACTACCATAAAGGTAATGTCTCCAAATCTTAAGAGCAAAAATTATAGCTCCTAATTCTAAATCATGGGTTGAATAATCCTCTTCATGATTCTTAAGTTGTCTAGATGCATATGCTATAACCTTTTGTCGTTGCATTAATACACATCCATAACCTAATTTAGAAGCGTCACAATAGATTACAAAGTCTTCTTCTGGTAATGCTAGTATGGGTGTATGGGTTAATCTTTGCTTAAGGATTCTAAAGGCTTCTTCTTGTTTTAATCCCCATTCAAACTTAACAGATTTACAGGTTAACTTAGTTAAAGGAATGGCTATTCTAGAAAAATCTTGAATGAATCTTCTATAATAACAGACCAATCCTAAGAAACTTCTAACTTCAGTTGGTGATTCAGGGGTTTTCCATTTAGTAATCGCCTCGATTTTTGTTGGATCCACATGAATTCCTTCATGATTGACTAGGTGTCCAAGAAACTGTACCTGTTCTAGCCAAAACTTAGAAGTGCGTGCAAATGCTTTGCATGATCCTCTTTACTCTTAGAGTAAATTAGAATATCGTCTATAAAAACAATTATGAATTTATCCAAATATGGCTTACATATTCGGTTCATCATGTCCATAAATGCGGCTGGGGCATTGGTTAAACCAAATGGCATGACAGTAAATTTATAATGGCCATACCTTGTTCTGAATGCGGTCTTAGGAATATCCTCTTCCTGTACTTTTAATTGATGATATCCTGACCTTAAATCGATTTTAGAGAAAAATCAAGCTCCTTGTAGTTGATCAAACAGATCATCGATTCTCGGTAATGGGTACCGTTTCTTAATCGTAACCTTGTTTAATTCACGGTAGTCAATGCACATACGCATTGATCCGTCCTTCTTTTTAACAAATAAAATCGGTGCTCCCCATGGTGACGAACTTGGCTGTATAAATCCTTTTTCTAGCAATTCGTCCAATTGTTTCTTCAATTCCTACATTTCTGCATGTGCCAAACGTTAAGGTGCTTTGGCAATCGGTGCTGTTCCTGGTATTAAATGGATTCTGAATTCAACTTCTCTATCTGGAGATTGCCCTGGCAATTCTTCTGGAAATACATCTGAAAACTGAGATACTACTGGAATATCTTTTAGTTCTTTTTCTTTAGTGTTAGTGATTATAGAAATCAAATACACTATAGAACCTTTTCTTATACAACTTGCAATTTTCATCACAGAGATAAATTTTGTGGATCTAGATGATTTATCTCCTTTAATTGTGATCGTTTTACCTTTTGGTGAATTTACTGGAATGGACTTTTGATCACATAAAATACTGGCTTTATTGGCTATTAACCAATCCATTTTTAGAACAATATCAAATCCTGCCAGATTCATTGGATAAAGGTTTGCAATAAACTTCTGATTTAAAATTTCTATTCTTGCTCCCTGCAAGATTTCAGAAATCCTAACAGTTCTCCATTAGATGTCTCTACTAAACATTCTTGTGGTAGTTTAGTTAATGACTGATTTAGAATTTTGCAAAATGATGTATTAATAAAACTTTGGTTTGCACCAGAGTCAAATAATACTTTACAAAGACATCATTAACTAAAAACGTACCAGCTATGACATCTGGAATCATCTTGGCTTCATCTGCAGTCAGAACAAATGCTCTAGCATTTTGAGTATTCTTGTTGTTTATAGCTAGAGCTAATTTTGGGCAATTAGGCTTAATATGACCTTGTTCTCCGCAGTTGTAACATATCCTGTTATTAGCTTTCTTCCTGCAATTTTCTTCCTTGTGTCCCAATATTTTGCAAAAGTAACAGTATATGGAGCATCTTCCTAAATGCTTTCTTTTGCAATTCTTACAGTAAGGTGTAGAGGTAGAACCTATATTTTTCCCACGATTAAAATTTCCAGAACGAAATTCTTGTGTGAGCTTCTGGGTTAGGTTCCTCCTTTGATCCTCTTCTCGGGTACGGACTAATTCATCTGTCAAGGTATTTGCTAGTTCTACAACTTCTTCTATGGTTTGAGGTCTAGCTGCCTTGACTACGTGTCTTATTTCCCTAATTAATCCCCAGATATAACGGGAGATTAATACTGGTTCTGGTGAAGCAAGAGTTGGCGCTATTCTAGCATATTCGAAGAATATTTTAGTGTATCCCTTACTATCCACACCAGTCATTCTAAGGTTTAGGAATTTGTTTGCTATCTGTTCCTTCTCATTGGGATGGCAGAATTTCCTTTCTACCTTATCCTTAAATTCTTCCCATTCCATATTGTAAGTTCTATCACTTCTTCTTGATTGGAGGATAGTGTTTCACCATTCTAGTGCTGAATTCTTAAACAGATTAGAAGCAAACAGTATCTTATCTTCTTCAGCACACTTGCTTATTCTTACAACTGCCTCAGTCTTCTCTATCCAGCGTAGGGTTGCAATGGCCCCTTCGTTGCCCGAGAATTCTATTGGTTTACAAGACCATAATTCTTTATAAGAACAACCGTAAGACACGGTTCTTCTCTTTTTGGGAATGGGCATTTGAAGTACAGGTCCATTGTTCACGCTGTTTTCGGGTTCGATGGGTCACTTACTGCTATGCTTACTTTTATTATCCGCTTCTTGAATCGTTTGAATAATAAATGGCATTGCATCTATGATTCCTTGTGCCACTATATGTTGAACGGCACTATTATCCATTTGGTTTCCATTGTTATTGATGCTTGGATTCTCATTAACCACGTTAATGTTACTCTGGTTATCATTATTCAGATTTCCTTGATTTCCGTCATCGGCCATCTGAATTTTAAACATTTACCCCATATTAATATCACAAGATAATATTTAATATAATTAATCACATGACACACAATCTAGCCAAAAGTGTCGATCATTGCGACTTTTACTCTATTTCCATGTACTATTATGCATCTATTACACACTAGTACTGAAATAAAAATTACAATACCAACATAAATAGAATCACACTAATAGTAATAGGCATCCATACACACATATTTTATTTTATTTTTATTTTATTATATTATTATTACTATTACCATTTCCTCCATCACATCACGGATATGGATTTATCCAAAAATCCATATTGCGCTCATCGTATTTCCATACGAGTCGCTCTCCCACCTGTCGCATTCTCTCACTACTTTCTAGAATTTCCTCACCAAATGTCCTAAGTTCTTGTACATTTTCTGCACTCATTGGGGGTGCAGGTTCTAGGACTGGGTTCGGAATCTGGGGTGCGGGTTCATGATATGGAGGTGAAAGTGCCTGAAATCGGTAAGGATCTTCTAAGATCTCCCTAATGTAGTTATCATGGTAATAGGGATCTAAAGGGTCCATACCTGGATAGACTCCTATGTTCTGTATGGGTGTGTCTTCATGTATCGGGTAACGTTGCACAAAGTCCCTATTATCGTCCCACCAGGGGTCGTAATTTGGGTCTAGGGGATTTGGTGCTTGTACCCTAGGGATTTCCTCGGGGTTGAAGTCATGCATCTCCACTTGGTTTTCAGGGTTTTCTATCTCCATGGGTTGGTCTGGGATTGGTGGTTGTGGGGCTACTAATTGTTCCAGACTTGGGTTAGCAGCAGTTGTAGCTAGGATATGGAAATTGGCTAGGCTTCTATTAAACATATCCTGTGTATGGGCATTTGTCTTTCGCTTAGCAGCTGCTAAAACTCTTTGCTGTTGCAACTTTCGCATTCTTTTCCTACGTGCAAAGGCTTCCTTACTGAACCATCCTCTTTTCTTAAGAGGGAATGGCTCTTCTGACTGAGCTTTAAAGGCAAACATCCCTTCTTCCTGATCAGCAGAATACCCAGAAAGGGCAGGCTGTGAAGAGGTACCTTCACTCCTAGGTGAATCAGACAACTGACGACACATGTCTGAGGGTCCTTGATCACTCATACTGTAAACTAACAAATAGTCAAATAACACAAAACACATAATCACATAAATTATTTCCTAACACAAAATTTAGAATTTAAGTGTCAGCAGAACACTTCTTTGGCTCAGACCAGTGGCTAGGCTTTGATACCACCTTCTGTCGCAACCCCCGATCCCTTATCTGTCCCGGGAACAGGCGGACACGAACTTAGAGTTTTGGTGGTATCAGTTGGTTAATTTGGCAGCGGAAATTACATCAGCACCGTAGTTAGGAAATGTTTATCAGAGTAAAACCACCACATTTGATATTAATAATCACATGGGTAAAAGCCAAGTTTCTTATTACAATACGTTTATAGGAATAAATCCTATTTTATTGAATTTAAAACGTCGTCTTTTAGGTAACTTTTATAGCCACATTTTTTCCAAGCCTTTAGTGCTCTCCAGCTGGCTTTTTACTAATTGCCTGTCACATTGTGTTACCTGAAACACGTTTTAAAAACATTTGTCAGTAGGAAATACTGGTGAGTGAATCCCAATTTAATCAAGAAACATTTTATCAATTAAAACAGTATTGAGAGCGATCACATTGTTTATTTCTACACAATTACTCATTCAGTACTGTCAATCCTGACTTGTGGGTCATATTACACATTGGCTAACTCGTTGTCCAATGGTAACGTACTGTCATCCCGACTTACTACTCACAGTGTTGTAAATTTTATATACAAAACCCCAACATACCGGCAGTAATTGAAGAACTACAAAGACTCAATCACCGCTTAATCGCATTGTAAAACATTTAAGGTTTTGTAAAATATTACAAAAAGGTTAACAAAAAGCGGATAAACTCACATTGCTATCTTAGACTTCGCGTAAGGGTTTCCTGGGAATAATCTATAATTTACACAAATGTACATAGGTTAGTATCATAACCCTTTGAAAATATTAATGATACCCTCCCTGAGACGGTATTCCAACAACTACGTCGGGCAAAACCACGACAGTTATTACGGAACCCTAAATCAATCGGGCAGCGTATCTATTACGAAACTGGGGTTATAATACTTATAACGGAGCAGAACCTCGCTAATTAGGGGGTATAATACTAGCTTACTATGCCTAATATTCAAAATTTGAGATTGAGAAACAAAAAATGAACGATTTCTGGTTGAACCCGATGGCTCCTTTATATAGTTGCTGAAACTGACTCTCACGCGGCCCGCGTAGATGTACGCAGGGGCTTACGCGGCCCGCGTCAAATCTAGTCAACAGACTAGCTTGTCCCGGTCAGCGCATAGACTCGACACGATGTCGACACGTGTCGGCCTAGGGTGTCTCTGCGTTGTTGATCTCTCGCGGCCCGCGTAAACTTAACGGGGGGTCTTACGCGGCCCGCCTGAACTTAAGAATCAGCGACATCAGGTTTTTAAACCTTGATACCGGCCGCGTAAAGGTTGGGGAGGGTCTACGCGGCCCGCCTCAACTCAAAATTTCAATTTTTATTTATTTTAAATACTATTTAATGTATTTCAGGCTTGGTTTTCACATACGGGGTGTATTTAAAGACATATTGAGACATTTTAAAATATTCTAGGGTGTCGGAAATATTTATAAGGGTGTCGGTTTATTTAGGATTGTTACAGATTGGGCCTAAAATGTCTGGTTTATAACAATTTCATCTTTTAAAACCAGATTTAGTCAATTTCAATTCACCATTTTAAAACCAGATAACCCACTATTTCCAACACACACAAAGATAAAAAGAAAACCATCATTTTTAAGCCAATTCCTTTACTATTTTATGCAAAACAGCTTCTTTTACCGTTTTATGCACATATAGGCTATTTTTAGTATAATTTATATATCCATCATTAATGAATCCCACTACTTCCTAACATTATTTGGGATGTTTCTACACCCTTTTAAACACCATAAGTTTCAACAAATTCTAGAATTTAGGTTTTAATTTAATCAGTATTCCAAAATTTTAACTTCTAGATTTCAACACAGTTGAAACCCATGGATTCCAATACTTTTTTATTGTCATGTCTAATAAATTTAAGCGAATACACATCTTAGGGGTTGTTTGTTTACCTCTTAATGAGTCTCTTAATGATTCTTACTGGTTTAGCACTCAATGGTTCAGACTGTTTGTTTCTCGAGCAGATTTCTGAATGGTTCAGACATTTGCCTCTGAATGATTAAGCATTATACTAAGTCTGAATGGTTAAGACATCTAATCTGAATTGGTTAAACATTTCCCTCTGAACAGTTAAGCATAGGGATGAGCAAATCGTTTCCGGTACCGGTACCGAATTTAACGAACCGGGTACTTTTTCGGTACCGACTTTTAGCATTTTCGGTACCGGTTCGGTTCCGGTACGGTACCGGTTTTTACCCTCAAATACCGATACCGAACCGGGTATATTCGGTACCGGTATCGGTACCCACTTTTGGGGATTTTCGGTACTGGTTCTTTCGGTACCGGACGGTACCGAGCTCATCCCTAGTTAAGCATTATACTGGCTCTTAATGATTCAAACCTCTTACTGGTTCAGCACTTAATGGTTCAGACTTCTTACTGGTTCAGCACTTAACTATTCAGAAGTTATCAAACAGCACTATAGACTTCCTAGATTTCTTGAAATTTAACATGTTATAGTTTTCATGATTATAATCAATGAATAAGGAATTTCAATTGATGAAATTGCTTACCAAGTGCTTCCTTATGAATTGGCGAATTGGATTTAAATAATCCCAACTCACTGTTATTGGCCAATAATAATTCCAACTCATTTAATCACCAATAATAATCCGAACTATTCACTTTTGTTTGTAAAATACTCCCAGTTAAAAAAACACTAACTAGGTTAAAAAATTGCTGACGTGGCAGCTGATTTGGCTGTCTGCGTGGCATTTTTGATGACGTGGCATCTGATGTGGCAGGTGACGTGGTATGCCACATCAGCAATTTTTTAACCTAGTTTGTGTTTTTTTAACTGGGAGTATTTTACAAACAAAAGTGAATAGTTCGGATTATTATTGGTGATTAAATGAGTTGGGATTATTATTGGCCAATAACAGTAGGGGTGTAAACAAGCCTAGAGGCTCGAGAGCTACTCGTGATCGGCTCGGTTAAAAGCTCGAACGAGCCAAGCCTTAATGAGCTCGAGCCTGAAATCGAGCTCGTTTTGTTATCGAGCCCGAGCTCGAGCCTGAAATACAAAACTTGTTTAGGCTCGCGAGCCTAAACGAGCCCAAACCAAATTTTAATTTTTTTTATATATAACATATTAATAATGATGATAACATTGATGGGCCGAGCTCGAGCCGAGCTTTGGCTTGTTTAAGCTATGTTGAAGTGAGCTTGAGCCGAGCTTTTAGCTCATTTAAGGTTGTTCTAAAAATAGTTCGAGTCGAGCCGAGCTCGAGCTCTGGGTTTTACACGCGAGCCGAGCTCGAGCTCAAAGAAGTAGGCTCGAACCGAGCCGAGCTCGAGCTCGAGCTCGAGCTTCATAAAAACCTAACGAGCCGAGCTCGAGCCTGGTCGAGCTCGGCCCGGCTCGTTTACACCCCTAAATAGCAGTGAGTTGGGATTATTTAAATCCAATTTTCCTTATGAATTTAAGCACTCAAGGATGTTAGACTTTGGATTTTGAATTTGATCTTCATTTCCCCTTGACCATTGATTTCCCTTAACATACTTCTTTAATGCACATTCATAATAACATCTTACACAACAAGATGGTTTTTTAGGGGTTTTTATGATTCATACATGAGAAAAAGATATTATGAATTAAACAAAATATACAATTTGAGATTGGTATTTATAGACAAGATATAATAACAATTAGATAAAAGAAATACATTGAAAATAAAAGAGAATTGTATTTACTTACACAAATAAATGGATATTTTGTTTCTAGAAAAAATAGTTAAAGAAAGATACGTTTTGGTAGGAATCTGACCGAAAACAATAAATAATTTGGGTGTCTAAAAAAGTTAAATTAGTTTCTCACATATAAAATGTATTCTTGTTTTTTAAGATGATTTTTAAATATAATGAATCAAAAGGATTTTTACAAAAAGGTATTACTAGTAGGGTTTGACTAGTCAAGACTCAAATGATATGTTACCTTCCAAAACTTGAGTTATAAACTAACTCTCTTGGAGCTTAAGGGGACATCTTGATGGTTAAGATGTGTGTTTTACAACCAAAAGGTTGGGTGCAACACCCTAAACTGATTAAACAAAACAAGCAGCGGAAAGGCTTTGTAAAACATTCTTAAACGTTAGGAAACAATTTTTCGATATATTATAGGTGTTACGTATTTCATTCTTTTCTATTACATACAATAAAATGCAGTGTCAGAATGACTATGTGATCATGCCCCCGTAATATCCACAACCTGGCTCGATCTTCAACCATTCCTTACTTTGTATGGAAGACCCGAATAACCTGCAATTTTCACATAACCATATCATTAGTTAAGTAAATGACTTCACCAATACTTGAACAATGTAGAAATAACATCTAACGAAAGCTCATTGATCACTGTTATTATCTCTGCAAGTTCGGATCCCTTCTTATTACAATCTTGGATCCAGTCTCCAGATTCTAATTTTAGCTCCCACACATTCATCCTTAACATACCTACACTCTCAATGGCATTCTCATAGCAATACGGTTAACAACATTATAAACGTACGTACATACAATCCCATATTCGTATTGTCATGGCCGGCATCCTATCTTCCTACCTGTAGTTAGTAGGACCAACACTGAGTTTGGGATCCTGAAATGTCGCAACCCACGACCCCTATCCCGAGAGCGGGCGGTCGCGAGGACAGTATTAGTGGTATCGGTGTTTATTAATTTGGCAGCGGAAAATACATCAGGACCGTAGTTAGGAAATAGTTTATCAGAGTAAAACACCACCCTTTTATAAATAATAAATACATGGGAAAAACCCAAGTTTCCATTGCAAATATGTTTATAGGGATAAATCCCAATTTATTGAAATAAAACTTCTTTCTTGTTTAGGTAGCTTTTATAGCCACTTTTCCAAGCCTTCAGTGCTCTCCAGCTGGCATCTATTTGGCTTTCACATTTTGTTACCTGAAACGCGTTTTAAAAAGTTTTATCAGCAAGAAATACTGGCGAGTGCATCCCAGTTTAATCAAAAAAAAAATTTATATCTTTACAGTATTGAGAACAATTACAATGTTTTTTATCTACCCAATTACCACCCACGGTACTGTCAATCCTGACTTGTGGTCATGCTACTACTCACAGTGTAGTAACAAGTAATGTATACAAAACCCCAACATACCGACAATAATTGTAGAATACATAGACTCAATCACTGTTAAATATACTTTAAAATAATTGAGGTTTTGTAAAAATAGTTTACAAAAAGTAAATGTACTCACATTGCTATTTTAGATAATACTACTGCTTGCTGGTGACTTCCTGGTTATAATCTATTAAAATAAACAATGCACACGTGTTAGTAAGATAACCCAATTTACATTAGCTATACCCCTCAAGACAGAACTCCAACGACTAAGTCAGACAGAGCCTTGACATGCGTTACGGAGCTCTAGATCAATCGGGCAGAGTAACTAATACGTAATCGGGGGTTATAATACTTACAACAAGGCAAAGCTTCGCTTCTTAGGGGGTATTATACCCGATAATTTTAGCTTATTAGAGATTCGAGAGAGAAAGAAATTTCTGAATGATTTGTGAACTGAAGCCAAAGGCCCCTATTTATAATGCAGATCGAACACCGGGTCGCAGCTCGCGACCCAGTTTGCTTCGGCCTTCGCGGCCCGTGAGCGACATAGGGTAGGATCTAGGCCTGATGAATCAACGGTGTAGGTTCGACACGTAACTGGACACGTGGCACACGGAGGTCCGACCTGGTGTCACTTGCTCGCGGCCCGCGACGGACACACCTAAGAGTGTCACGCCCCGCGAGAGACAATTTTTATTTTTTTATTTGATTTTTGTAAATATAAATGTATTTTGGGCTTATTCCTTGTGTACGGGGTGTATTTTAGGACGTATAGGACATGTTTAAGGGTTTTAGGAGAGTTGTTATATGAAATCATTCAATCTACAACACCCAACCTTTTATGTGTGTGTGTGTCAACCTTTCACTCTTACAATCAAAGATCTTGGTCCCTACTTAAATCTTGCAAATCATACAAATAAACAACCACAACACCCTCTACACACAAATGATTCGTCACGTACCTGATCATATTTTTTATTTCGTTCTGTCCCGCACACAATCAATATGTAGGTCTAAATCGGCGGAAAAAACCCTATCAGGGGCGCATGGGAGCGCAAATCAGAAGGAAAGCTGGAGTGAGTGCAGCTTGGGGAGCAACTTGCTACCCCATCAGCGCAGCTTGCGTCCCTATAGATCAACTTCACAAATTTTGTGTTTTCAACTCCGGTTTCGATTCCAAACCCTGCTTTTGCTCCCCAACAACTCCCAGTTGGTAAATTAAGGTTTTTTAAAAGGGATTACAAAGACTTGTAATTATTCCCACCATTTTCGTACCATATGTATCCAACCCAAGGGCGGAACCACCATTAAATTAGCCGTAGCACGGGCTATGGCTCAACTTCGTATGCGTTGTGTATTTTTTATTTTATTTTTATTTTTTTGGTTTACACAAAGGATACCCCTAACCAAAAACTAGGATACTTTATATTAATAAAATCCAATTCTTTTTATAAGATTTAAAAGTTATTTTTGAATTCATCAGTTTCTGTTTAGAAAACTAGAACTAGTTTATGCTTATGTTTGGGTAAGTGATAAACCTAGCCCATTAGCCCAAACCCAAAACAATAATAAAATTGAAGCAGGCCCAGAATTTTTTAACAATGCCATGGTCTGTGCGGTCGAAATTGATTTTTTTAATAAAGTAAAAGACGATGATGTGATGGAACGATTTCAAGCTATGAAAAAAAAAGCACGAATCTATTAGGTATTTGTTTTACTTTATTTATTTATGGTCGTTTTTTAATATTGTATGATTGCACGGTAAAAAAAAATTGGGACACCCCTGATTTAATGGGCTAGTTCCGCCACTTATCCAACCTGACTTCCACATTAATCATCTTCAAAGCCATTTCCATATTTGTTGACCAGATTATCCCAACTACTTTCATTGTTGCATTGTAAAGTAATAAGTATACTTGTTTACCAAACAACATCCCATACCCTTGTCTTATTACATAATACTCATCCATTTTTGTTTCCCGTTCTACATTAACACATGAACACAAATCTGCCTAATCAAGAGTTTAGTTCATGAGTCACATACCTCAAGTCCTCCAAGTTCATGCTTGTTCCTTTGCCTCGTCTTGACCCCATTAGCCTTCTGTGTTTGAGTTCATCTTGACATGATTCCTATCCTTTCAAGTCATAACGTTCTCATCATTATTAACATACATGATCATTCATATCCAACCCCTATGTCACATTGACTTTTATTGGTCAATATCTAACATACATAAAACACAGATTCAGTACCACATTATTCATAATTCAAACAATTCAACTTACCATCATGTATGCCACAAAAAAATCTAACATATATCACACGATCTCCTAAATCTCAAAATCATGTTAGGAAGTCTAACCATGTTATTCGTATTCGTTGACTTTCCAAAAAGTCAACTATCATGTATACAAACTTTCATTTTAGAAATATATGTCCATATTGATATGCTAGATCATATCAATTACATCATATGCATTGCATTCGCATGTTGTAGGACACATACAATTATATAATCACTTAGGTACATGCACATATACACAATCAATTCCACACATACTAGTGCTTCCATGAATCTACAATTGACAACATAATCCAAGGTTAGCCAATATAACATAGTTCTAACAGTATTGCTTGCTAGTAAGTATACATGCCCCACAATTAGCACAAATTCACTTCTTGGTCTCAACTAAGCAATTAATCAAACACATGGTGTGTATCACACCATTCAAGCATAGGGACAAACTCCTAACGGAAATTTCCATCAAATCATACAATCAACTCAATTCCCACATGAAAACCTAAAACACGTTCCTCGTGCTTGTTTAGCATCAATTACATTCTTTATCACATTCCATTCATATTTCTCAAGTTCTTACATACAAATTCATACAATCATCATCTAGACATTTCATCAAACACTTGGTGTGTGTACTAATTTAAGGCACAATGTATAAGTAATTCATGCATAACCTTCCTAGTTCATAGCATCCATCACCATGTTTGTAAACCTACATCAAGTACCATTAATACAATAGACATTAAACGTAGAAAATATCAATTTCTTTTAATATATTCATCAACTTGACCAAAAATGCTCCTGGGTTACACCCAAAAGTCAATACCCACTTCCAACTCTATGAATTCTCCTTAAATTTACTCAAATTTCCACAAAATTAACACACCTTCAAGTTTTAGTCATCAATTGCACTAATTAACACACCATAAGATTTCATCATGCAATGATTCTCTAGCTAAGAATTCAACATCAAATGAATCCATTCATCATACCTTAGGTTTAGATATCACTAAATGATAGAAATCTTCAATTGAAATGAAAATCACCAAATTTCCATCTTTATTTGGCTAGAATTGCATAATTTAAGCTTGGGGGCTTGGTTCTCCTTCCATGTCTTCATTCACAAAAGACTGGGGATAAAATGTCGACCCCCATTCTTATCCCACCAATTTTGACTTTCAATTTCAAGTCTAGCCCACCAAGTTTGGTTTAAATTCCCTCAGAACTAAACCTTCTTTTCTATCTATTTAACATACATTTTAACTAAGTTAATTAAACCTAGTTAAATAAAGTCATACAATAAAACAAGTAAACATATGTGTTTACTTATGTGTGTAGAATTCAAGTTTTGAGGAGTTACAATGGGTGTTCAAATCTAGCATAATATAGGTTATGATTTATTTGTCCAAAGAAATTCTAGAAGTTTCTATAAAAAAAACTTCCCTAAGTATCTCATTAAATAAAATTTCCTACAATTCATATATGTTAATAACCAAACAAAATGTTAATAACCAAACAAAATGAATAGTAGTTGTTGTGGTGGTGACGTTGGATTGGGCCTTTTGGTGGTGGTGGCGTTTGGGACTATAGGTGTTACTTTACAAAAAAAAACAGGGAATATCCGGACATTTTACTCTTTATTATAACAATTTCAAGAGTAGTTTGCCATGTCTACAGTACAAATTACATGGAATGCCTTTGTGTTTCGTGATGAAAATTCGCTTGATATTGATGCGTTTACAGATAAAAATAAGAACGTTAATAAATCAAATGCAAACAAAAATAGTATAATATAAACCAAGAAATAGTTTGGAACCATATAGAAATTAAAAGATAAATAAAAGGCATGTATATAAAAATTAAAAAAATAAAAGGCATGTGTGATTTTCAGAAGCAAAAAAACTGGTTGAGGAGGGGGGCGAACCTAGGGAAGGAAGGTCACCAACTCATTGCTTCCCATCAAACTCGGTGGTGATTTAAGTTTAAAGCTTAGAGCCAGTTATGTAAATATTTATAACTAGTGGTTAACCTGCCCCGCGTTGCGGGTGCGATGGTCCTAAAACCGTACTAAATAGTAAGCAAACGACGATCAAAACCGGAAAAAATCATAAAACAAACATACGAATTTATAGTGCCATGTGACGTAAAACATAAGCAAAGACAAACACGAACTTATACCGCGAGCTAGCGTAAAACATACACAAACCCAAATTCTTACAGAAAAAGCTTACCCTAAAGGCCCAAACGGTGGCTAATATAAGGTTTTTAGACAAACCCGAGAAAGCGGGCATGGAGGTCATAAAACCATGTAAAGTAGTAAGCAAACGAGACCAATATAAGGTTTTTAGAAAACGACAACAAAAGTGACAACTTTAAAACTTAAAGGGAAATTAAAGAAAACTTTAAGTAAAAAACGAAAAAAAAATTGAGAGATCAAAGTTGACTATCAAACAAAATTTGATGGTCAAAATCTATAAATACCAAAAGTACAATTTGTGGTTTTTTTTTTCTATGGTGGACCCCACATTTCTTACCTATGTCTACGGCTCTACCCTTACTTATTTGCCCCTAAGGGTGAAGGGAGTGGAGCGGTGAAGGGGTCGGCAAACCGGTTTGCCGAGCGGCAACACCGGCGCCGTCCTTCTTTGCCGCCGCTCGGCAACACCGGCGCCGTCCTTCTTTGCCGCGCAGCCTTCTTGTGAAATCGGGGACAAGTCACCGATCGACAAACATGAAAAGTGATGATGATGATGATGATGATGATGATGATGATGATTGAAGGGTATTTGTGGAGGGTAGGAAAAAATAAAAAATAAAAGTTTGTCACTTTCAAGTGTCTAAACCACTGCCAACACTTTTCACCAAAGTTTAAACTTTTCACACTTGCTGACATGGCACACTCTGATTGGTCCATTTTGAAGTTTGCCACTTTCACCTGTTTAACCACTCCCTTCACCCTAAGGAAAATTTTTTTGCCTTGTTAGTTGCCAAGCATTTTTGTAATTAATTTACAAAAGAGGGGTATTTTGAGTATTCTTCCTAAGAACATACTTTAAATGTTATATATTATATATATTAATAATAAGAATAATACCCTAATTAAGTATCTATACTATATTATAATGCACGAGGGAGAGGTATTTTAAGATACTTAAAAAATAAGAATTTTTTCCCCTTTATTTATAGAAAGACCCCTAAAATGAGGGTAGTTTGGTCTTTTAAACACTATTTATTTTTTAGCCCCTAAACTTATTACACTTAAATCCTTGAGGTTTTAACAAAATTATAGATAATTAGTTACAATTCACCCCTACACAACAAACTTCTAATTTTTTTACGTATTCTTGACATATCTTATAAACTATACCGTTTAAAAAAAAATCCAAAGATAGCATGACGACCTAAACGTTTTTGTCGATGTTTCGATAGTTGTCTTGTTCAATATTGACACTCAGATTAAAAGGTACAAGTCGATAATGCTTTAAAGTACAAGTAATTAACACTTGTGATCTAATGCGCCTAATCTACAAAGATGGGCTTCATCTATGCAAACAAAAACAAAATAATTTAAATCGTAACATAAAATGAAGATGTTATGTGTCACATTTTATTTTACTAAAACTGGCTAATATATATACTTAGATATATGTTATAAAAACTTAAAACTAACCACAACAAACTTCCTAAATAAAGGGGTGGCAAATCTAAAATTAAACCCTAATGCACTTCTATAGTTACTACTATAAATACATAGCAGGACACCCTTATAGCTATTGCTAAAAAAAGTTAAAAAATGGAACTGGTTCTAAATTCAATTGTTGCGAAAAAACAAGCACGTGAGATTGAAAATTCTAAGGTCATTTCTGTTATATCGCAGCAGTGAATAACTGTTTTCTTTTATTTACTTTTATGTGAATGTTAACTTATTTGATTTTTCAGATTCAGTTGCATGATGAACATGTCAATTTAAACAACTCAGTTGTCGAACAAGCTTCTAATGTATTAATTTTGCTGGTTTTAAGTATTATTTTTGCGTATATCTTTCATATTAACATGTTCGTTATGTTATTATATATGTGTTTTATTGCAGGATGATGGTGATAAAAGTGTTGAAATTATTTCTTATGGTGCAATGTTTAGTCCATACAAGTATAATCTTCAACGTGAATTTAGTGAAGAGGTAATTTTAAGGTTTATTTAATCTTTTTTTAACTTTTGTATTCTATTTTTGTCCCTTTTAAGGATCGCAAGTTTGAGACTCAAAGGAAGAGATCCAAGAGATTCTCTGAATGAAAATGGAGTGAGGTTATTAATTTAGACGATTCCGATGACAATGACAAAGAAGAGGAATTAGAAGATACTGCCGATTAAAGCACAAACCAGAAAACCCGATTAAAAATACCTAGAGTGTCAATTTAGAAGCGGAACAGATTTCATGTAGTCTAATATGAAATCAATCAAGTGTTTTTATGTTTTTTTTTTCATTTTCAGTTGTTATGTTTGATCTAGACGTATGAATAAAGTTTATTTTATATTTAAACTTTATTTTTGATATCAATATAATGTAGTTATTGACCATATTAATAAAGTTAAAAATAAAGTTAGTATCCTAAATTTACAAGTCAACTAAACTTATATAAGTTAATATCCTAAAGTTGCAATAAATAGATATTACAGTTAGATATAGTCAAGCTGAAATTATAAAATATTGCGGTTATTCTTGGATATTAATCTAATAATTTGTATTTCTTAATTAAAAAATAATAAAGTAATAAACTTTAAAGATAAACTAAAAAACTAAACTTATACTATGATACAAAGTTAATAAAGATATAACTCTTAACATCCTATTTTTTTTATAAAAACGAAATTTAACGATTAAAGTTAAAGGTGTAAAACGTACTTACGAGTCAATTACTATTTTTTATTTTTATAAAAACAAAAATTTTAAACTTAAAGTTTATTGGATGAGTATCATGTGGATATTTAAAATAAGTTATGAACTTTAAAGAATAAAAATATAAACTTTTATCATTTAACCAACAAAATAACCTTATTTTACAACTATAACAACTTATCTTTTATTTTTTGTAATTTTATTATTATTTTTTATTAAAAAACGAAACTTTATATGTGTAAAACAGTCTTTTACTTTATTTAGAAACCAAACATTTTGTTTTTATAAAAAAATAATTCTTGTATAAACATTTTTGTAACAAGTAATACAAATAAAATAATCCAGAAATTTACAATCTTTACTAGATAAATACTAAATTGTGTTGCAAATTTTTAGAAATTATAAGTTCAATTATATTATTATAGATAATATTAGTTAGTTTCAAAAGAATTTTTTACCAACTTGACTAAATATAGATTGTGTTGCATATTTTTAGGGATTATATGTTAAAAGTAGACTCGTATAGATAAGATTAGTTAGTAACTAAAAATCTGAACTTAGTATGATATAAGGTAAATAAAGATATAAACTCTTAACATCCTATTTTTTTTATAAAAACAGTTCTTGAAATTTTATGAAATTATAAATTTTTTTATATCTGTAAAAATATGGAATTTAACAATTTAAGTTAAAGGTCTAAAACGTACTTACGAGTTAAATACTATTTTTTATTTTTATAAAAATGAAAATTGAAACATAAAGTTTATTGGATGAGTACTATGTGGATATTTAAAAAAAGTTATGAACTTTTAAGAATAAAATTATGCTTTATAATTGGCAAATTGGATTTAAATAATCCCAACTCACTGTTATTGACCAATAATAATCCCAACTCATTTAAGCACCAATAATAATCCGAACTATTCACTTTTGTTTGTAAAATACTCCCAGTTAAAAAAACACTAACTAGGTTAAAAAATTGCTTATGTGGCATGCCACGTCACCTGCCACAGCAGTTGCCACGTCATCAAAAATGCCACGTAGACTGCCACATCAGCTGCCACGTCATCAAAAAATGCCACATCAACTGCCACGTCAGCAAAATTGCTGATGTGGCATGCCACGTCACCTGCCACGTCAGCAATTTTTTAACCTAGTTAGTGTTTTTTTAACTGGGAGTATTTTACAAACAAAAGTGAATAGTTCGGATTATTATTGGTGATTAAATGAGTTGGGATTATTATTGGCCAATAACAGTGAGTTGGGATTATTTAAATCCAATTTGCCTTTATAATTTAACCAATAAACTAAACATACTTTACAATTATAATAACTTATCTTTTATTTTTTGTCTTTTGTTTATTAATTTTTATAAAAAAAAATATTTTTTGTGTTTTTTATTATTAATTTTTATAAAAAAAAACACAAAACTTTACATATATGTAACACTTATGACATATATCCACCACTATAATGTTATCATAAATATTATACGAATAAGAAAAGTAACAGAAATGAGTGCCGCAATGTAAAGTGTCACCCCCGCCGCAACGCGCGGGCACCGTACTAGTTATCTTAGATACTTGAGCATATAACTACTAAACAATAATAATAAAATATAAACAATGTTTACGTGATAGCGGGTTAGATTACGCTCTTCAAAAGAGTCGCGGTGACACTCGCCGCATCGCACAGTACCATCTTATTTAAATACCTAAGTATATAATTACTATTCAGTGGCGAAGCTTGAGATTTCCTACTGGGGGTCGAAAACGTACACACCCAAAAATTTCTATAAAACGGGGTGTCGAAAACGTATATACCGAAAAATTTCTATACAAAAACTACATACTCTCCACTGCTGAGCGAAAAGTTCGGGGGGTCGGCCGCCCCCACTATCCTACGCCCTTGATTACTAAATACTTGCATAGTAATAATAATAACAATAATCAGTGTTTAAGGCATGTCGGGTTAGATTGTACTCTTCAAAAGAGCTTCGGTGACACCCGCCGCATCACGCGGGCTAGTCCAATAGTATTATATAACTAGTAATATTACTTCGAGCATTGCTACGATAATTTGGTTGTATTGGTCCGTTTTATTACTGTACTAATACTGTGTCAGTACTCTATGTAGCAACAAAAAGAGATAGCGCAACATACGTATCTTTTTATAAGAAAAATGAAACCTAGACGTCGTTCATAACCTTTGTAGCTTAAAGTGCAGAGGGTGAGGGTAACTTTATTAAAGTTCAGGGGATGTAGTGTAAATTTGTTAAATTAAGGAGTCTTATAATAAATTTATTAAAATTAAGAGGGTGTAAATGAAATTATTAGTAAAAGACAAAAATCATTTACTCCTCTTAATACATAAGGGTGTAGGGAGTGCTTAGACACTTGAAAGTGGTAAACTTCAAAATCAACCAATGAGAGTGTGTCATGTCATTCAATGAAAAGTGTTTAAACTATGCTCAAAACTGTTGACAATTGTTAGACACTTCATGAATTGGTAAACTATTTAAAAAAAAAAATTGTGATTGGTTGAGATGGCATGGACCCCACCCCACACACCCCCTCTCTCTCCTACCCTCCCTCTTCCCGCATCGGCAACCCATCACCGCTTCTCCATCTTCACCGAGCGGCAAAGGAGGTTGGCGGCGGTGTGCCCGAGCGGCAAAGTCACTTTGCCGAACCCCTTAGCCGCCCACCCCGTATGCCCTAAGGCTATAGGGTGTGGTCATGACCCTCATGGTCTCCATGACCCTCCACATCAGTGACATGTCACTCACTTTTAATCCATCCTTTAAAATCACTACCTTAAGGGTGTGGTAACCCAAACCACTATTCTCTTATTTTAATTTATTTTTGTGAAAAAAGAAAAGGAAATATTGAAAAAGGAAAGTAGGCTCATGGTTGTTATGGTTTAATCCATGCCAACCATGGTGGATGAGGCAAAGTGATGGTGTAGCAATTCATTAATGGTCTTACATGGCGATTGATAATTCAACCATGCCCCCCACACCATTTAGCCTAAGAAACAAGGTTGTACTCTATGTTTGTAAATTATAAATCACTATTAACAAAAGTTGATAAATATATGTTAGTTAATTAATTAATTAATATACAGATTAATATAATCGTATTTCAACAATCTCAAGAACAATAAAATATCATGTCCTAATTATTTAAAATTACTTTAAGTTAGGTAATGAATTGATTACCTGATGATAATAAATATAATAATAGAATAACTAGATCTTATCACTTAACTGGAAGTAAAAATATTATTTATTGAAGATGAGGAGAAAAATGAGAGAATTAGTAACAGTGTTTGGTCCACACATTCACAACGATATTTGGCTTCATTTTCAATTGTTAAACCTCCATATTCAAGCTACATAAATTTCATGCTACTGATTAGTAAGTAACTTGAATATATTAACATATTAATCTATATATCATAATAAATATAAATATTTAATCAATCCAATCCAAAACAAATTGTTTGACTACCAAAACTCATAACAATTCATCTATTTCTAACTTCTAAGTAATAGAATTATTTATAGAAAATAATTGGGTCTTTTGTCTCACATGATTTGATGTTAATGCCTTATCGCATATTTTAATAGATAAGGTAGCTATCCATGTACCCTGTTTATTTATATTTTAACTTTAAGCTGATGCTGATACATTTATAGTTGAGATTTGTTGGGTGTAAAATCCAAGATTTGTTGACATGAAAATCCTCTTGTCGGGCTAGATTTTTTAAGGTGCTGTTTGTTTTTTCAGACATAAATTGTCTGCAAGCTGATTTCATTTGTTTTTATATCTGCAACTGAAGATGTGGTTTGAAGATCTGCAAGCTGAAAATATAAGACTGTTTGTTTTATAACCTGATAATGTCTACACATTCAACATCCAACATATCCATGATCCAACTCACATCAACTCAACCCCTGCTTCTTCCTCTCGATGACTGATCGGAGCCGGTTAATCGGCCGGCCACACCCTCACAACTCTCCTTCTCACGAACACCCTCCCACACTCCGACACCCTGAAGAACAAGGAGAGAGAGAGACTGATGAGAGAGAAATCGGGAAAGGAGGAGAGAAATCGGCAGAGCCGGAGCCGTCTCCGACGGCGGCGTAAGGACCAGAGAAAGAGAGAGAACCGGCAGAGCCGGAGCCGTCTCCGACAGCGGCGGTCTGTATTTCTTCCGACGAGGTTTTCGGAGCCGTCTCCAACGGCGGCGGTCTGTCTCCGACGACGGCGGTCTGTCTCCGACGGCGGCGGTCTGATGATGATGATGATGATGATGATGATGATGATGATGATGATGATGATGATGATGATGATGATGATTTTTTGTGGTGGATGATGAGGACATTGGAGGTGGTCCGGGAATTGAGAAGAAGAAGAGGGGGTGGAAGGAGAGGGAGTTGGAGATGTGTTGAAGGAGTTGTGTGAAGACAATTGAAGCAAGGGTTCATAGCTTTTATTTTAAGATAAAATAAGCCATTTTCAGATCTTCTTTTAAAAAAAAAAAACAAACAGTCTTCAAGCCCTTATGTCTGCCCGCCTGCAGGCATAGGCTCCTTGCAAATGTTTTAAGCAAAAACAAACACCCCCTAAGTCATGTAAACATACCCAGACTCGTAACTCATCAAAGAACTTGATTTTTCATTAAGGTAAAGTCATATGTTGCAGTTAAGTAAAATTACCTGGTGCAGTTTGTTTTTTAAGAAGTAAAATGTATGCAGTATTGACCAAACCTATACAGTTTGCAAAAATAAGGTTGTTTGTTTTTTTAATGTATGTAGACTTCTAAAATAAACTGGTGGTGGTTTGTGGACTGGCCGGTGGGTGGTGGTTGACATAAAACGTCTTCGGAAAACCAAACAATCTGCAGATGACAATGTCTACGCGTGGTCTGTGCAGCGCAGACAGAAGAGCCTACACAGATCCTTTTTAGAAAAACAAACACCACCTTAATGTTTAGAAGACAATAAAAAAGAGAGTTCAAAAGAATTGTTTTCTAACATGGTGAAAATAGTCTCTAAACTATGTCTTCAAGTAATTAAAGTCATTCGAAAGATCAAAGCACTTCAAGTATTATCTCAAAAAAAAACTAATTTAAAAATAAGAAAGTGAATATTTAAGATATTCGAACAATGTCTCTATCTCAAAATACCTTTTATGCAACCTCGACAGCAAATTTGCAAAGCGCAACCCAACAAATGGAATCAAAGTTTGTTGTATCTAACACAAAATATCTAATACTCATTAACATGATTTGATTTTTTTGTAAATTAAATGTTTATTTTCCCTGTTCAAAAATCCTAAACTTTTATTGTTTTCTAACAACTGATATTGTTTCATCAATCGATTTTAAAAAAAAAAATATCTCATAAACTCAGAGAAAGTAATATTCAAGATTTTATAATTTATTATAGGGAATTAATTGTTATTTTAAAGTTATCAACTAAACCAAAAAATAATACCCTTTATCAATGGTGTTAGGGGACTAGGGGTGGTTCACTAGTGATAGAAAGTATCACTCACACTGTCCAATAAGATCGTGCCATGTCATCAACCAAATTTCCATCACTAGTGATAGAAATGTAGGAGGGGTGGAATCACTAGTGATGGAATTCTATCACTCCCATTTATTTTTAATTTTCATTTTAAAATTAGAAATTAACAATAAAACACTAAAATTAAAAATTTCATTAAATTTAAAACATACTACTTCAATTTAACATACTAGAAACATACAATTTAAAAAAAAAAAAAAAAAAAACCTACTCCTCGTCCGAATCCGGAAACTCCAAGCCTAGAGAACCTACTAGTTCGATTAAATCGAATCTCAAACGAAAGTGAGTTTCTTCGTTACGCAATTGTAAATGGATATCTTGTGGAACTTGAACTTGCGTAGGAGGATCCGGCACCCAATCCGGGGATATTGCACGCCCGTCGTGTTTGATCAGCATATTGTGCAATATGATACATGCATACACTATGCTATGAATTGATTTCTTGGTCATCGAACGAACCGGTCGGTGTAGTATACCCCATCTACCCTTTAAAACACCAAATGCCCTCTCAACATCTTTTCTTGCCGATTCTTGCAATTTTTTGAACGCCTTTTCTTTAGCCTCGACAGGAAATGAGGGAGCTTTCACAAAAACAGACCAAGACGGGTAGATACCATCCACAAGATAAAAGCCTCGTCTGTAATGTCGACCGTTAACATAGAAAGGAGAGGAAGGTGCGGTACCATCCGTTACGCTTTGGAACAACGGCGACGTGTGCAACACATTGATGTCGTTGTTTGAAGCTGGAACACCGAAATACGAATGCCAAATCCATAAATCATTTGACGCCACCGCTTCTAGTATGATGGTTGGTTTTTTGATGTCTCCCCTCACATACGCCCCTCGCAACTCTCTTGGACAATTTTTCCACTCGATATGTGTACAATCGATGCTACCGAGCATCCCGGGAAAATGCCATCTAGCCTCGTGTGCGGCGTAAATACGTGAGATGTCGTGGCTCGTCGGTTTACGTAAAAACTCGTTACTATACAACTTAATGACCGCGTTGCAAAAAAATTGCAAGCATTCACGTGAAGTTCTTTCAGACATAGCTAGGTATTCATCATATTGATCGGGTGGGTTACCTGTCGCTAGTTGGCGAATGGCGGACGTGCATTTTTGTATCGTCGTGAAACTTGGTTTGCCCCTCGCATCGTAACCTTCTTGAAACCATTCCTCGCTTGCTTCGATGTCTCCAACAATCTTTAAAAATAATTCTTTGGGTAAACGAAACCGATCTTTAAACGTTTCGGCATTGTATAGCGGGTTTTCCACAAAATAATCGTTCATCAAAACTTCTTTGGCACGTATACGATCACGGTCGACCATATTCTTCTTTGGGCGGGACGACTCGGCATCAAGCTCGTTATACACCGACACAAAATACTTTAGCGTCTCGTTGTCGGAAGACGACTCGGTATCGCTGTCGCTAGACATCGGAAACGTCGAATCGGTAGGGAATTCCATTTGAGAAAGATATAAAATTTGTGAAATGGGTTTAAAATGGTTTAAAAGATATAGTTTGGTGTGTGAAAAATGGTTAAAATGTAGATATATATATAGATAAAATGGATAATTTTTTATTTTTTTTTATTGATTGAACCGTTTTAAAACGGTCAAATATCAAACGGTCGGATTTTTCAAAAGTTTAACGCGTTGTGGGTGTAACGCGTTTTGTTTATAACGCGTGGAACTTCAAGTGGCGGCGGTGTAGCGTGGGACTTCAACGCGTGATAGTCGACTATCACGTACCCGCCCCGAGTCCCCTTATATAGGGATGAACAAGAAACGGTGAACTAAACTGGTTTGGAGATTCCGACCCGAACCAACACCGGTTTGGAACCGATTCCATACAAACCAGTTCCGTTTGGTATACAAACCGTAGGATTGGGACCGGTCCTCATTCTCCACGTCAAAAGTCGAACCGCACCGGTTTTTGGCCAAACCGGTTTGGAACCAATAAAAAAACCGCTCCATTTATTTGATAAAATGTTAATTTATTGAAATTAAAAAATATATATATAACCAGTTATTTTTAAGCTAAAACAGTTCAAAAGCTACAGAAAATAATAAAGGTCGTATTCTATTTATTTTATTTTATTTTTGTCGTCCAAAACGGTTAAAAAAGTGTGCAAGAATTGGTTTGAAGCCAAAACAAAACCAGTGTTTCAAACTGGCCTTAAAAACCGATCAAACCGGGGAGGAACCGAACCGGTAAAGAAAAGAACCAGTTTGGAAATGTTCATCTCTAGTCTAGTGTTATATAGAACTACAAAACTAAAACTTTTCCTTCTTTGGTTAGTGGTTACACTGTTTTCATGTAAATAACTAAATATTTTAAAATAAAATTACTATGTGCTCATAATCAACCCAACCTGTACTATTAAAATTTGTCATTTTAAATTTCAACCAACGAGAATGTCAAATTGAGGCTGCAACTATATAAAATCTGATCCAAAATCATTAATAAGCTACAATAAAGTTAGATAGGTTACATTTTTAACTAATCATCAAACCCATTCTCATCGCCAAAATGATTCATATCATTTTCCTCTTCGTGTTCATTCCCAAATTTACTTTTAGGTTTTAAAGATTTACCTGAAGCTTTTGATTTCTGCACCTTCTGTGCTTGCTGCTGTTCCAACACCTTTTCGGACGGTTTTCTCCTCCTTTTCAAATGTGTCACGCCACCTGTATCTTCACCACCCGAATTCTCCGGTCCTGAATTCAAGATTTCAAAATCAAATATATTCTTCAATGATTATAAGTGTAACATTCTTTTTTTGACATACATTTAAATAGAATATTATTAGTAAGGGTGTAAACGAGCCGAGGTGCTCGTGAGCTACTTGAGATCGGCTCGTTGAAAGTTCGAATTTGCTGAGCTTAGAGCTCGACCTGAGCTCGAGCCAAAATTGGTTCTCATTTAATTAACGATACATCGAGCTTGACTAGGCTAGCAAACCTAAACGAGCCTATAATTTATATAACTTTTATTTAATATCAAACATATACTTAGATAATTATTATAATATTGAATTGATCACAAATATAAATATATGTACATGCAACTATAAATGTATATAAACAAATAAATGGTTAACGAGACGAGCTTGAGCTTTAAAAATAAAGCTCAGAAAAGGCGAGCCGGGCTCGGCTCATTTACAAACCTAATTATTACCTTCTACTTGATTGGAATACCCATTGTTGTCTTCTGAAAGCGGGGAGGAATTATCACGTCGTCCAGTGTGTTTATCCCCGGAAACATCAGGGTCAGGACAAGGATCAGCAGGCAAGAAGCATAGCTCCTCCTCTGAATCGCTAAATGCTGAATCCTTTTCCACCGTTGTAATGTCAACTTCATCTTCTTCATTTGTTTCTGATTCTTTCACCTGCAATCATAATAATTCATTACTCATGTATAATTACTCGTATACACACAAACACACACAGAAAATTTACATCAAAACACAGACCAACTAAAACGCACATGAAAATAAGCATGAAAACGGATTATATTTTACCCGAAAATGTATTATATTTTACCTAACTCTTTACCGAGAAAATTTATGTTGAAGCGTAAACCAACTTGGATTTATAAGGAAACGATTAAGCACGTAAGAAAATAGTTTTTTTTTTACATTAAAGAATGGTACCACGCGTTGCAGCGGAGTCGAGACGTAAAATGTGTACCGCTTAGTGAGAACGTATTATATTTAACAAACGTACATAAAAATAAAAACGTAAAACTCGAGGGGGTAAAAAATGGCATTATACAAAGTTTTTATAAACCTGAGGGTGTAAGAGGCAATGCTAGAAGGTGAAGGGTTGAATACACAAAAAGAAAAACATGGGTTGATGACTTGATGGCATTGTTGTAAATTTGGCAAAGAAAATAAATAAAAAGAGGTACTATTACTAAGATACCCTCTTTTGTTAATAATTAATTAATTAATAATCAATAATAATAATAATAATAAGAGTTAATTACATAGTTAGTCCCTGTGGTTTGCACAAATTAACATACTTAGGTACTAATAGTTTAAAATCACATTCTAGGGTATTAACTTTTCATTTTGTAACGTTTGGAGGTACTAACGTCATTTGTAGGTTTAAAATCACATTCTATTAGTACCTAAGTATGTTGTTTTGTTCAAACCACAGGGACTATGTTAATACCCAAGAAGTTAATACCTCCAAACGTTACAAAATGAAAAGTTAATACCCTAGAAGGTGATTTTAAACTATTAGTACCTAAGTATGTTATTTTGTGCAAACCACAGGGACTAACTAGGCAATTAACTCTAATAATAATGCAGGTTCCCTTTTATGGTAAGTTTTTATTTCCCATTTAACCATTAAGAGAAAATGGTATTACTTCAGGTCAAGCCAGTCGAAAATTGTCACCTCAAATTTTACCTTTTCAGTTTCTGGCATCAAATCAAATTCATCTTCACGTTCAACATACTCCTCGTTTTCCTCTAGTTCCTTAAAATCTGGGGCGAACGCACTCCAATTCTCGGTGTAGTCTTTGGCCCAAATGTAAACCAAACCCGTTAAAGAGACCGAAACGACTATAGGATGAACAGGGTGCCACACCAAATCCATCAAAGCTTCCTTTGGACCTTCAAGAATTTTCACAAGATGCCCAGCCCGTCTATCCCAAATATAAATTTTATGTTCACCTTTACTAGCGGACCCACCAACCACCCACTCACCATCACCACTAAAACACGGCGCCTTCCAGTGCACTTTCGTGATCGAATCTTGAAACTCCCGAAAAAGCGATAAACAGTTTGTTCCCGCACCCTTTAACATTTCAACCTCGTTTTCTGAATTTGGTAGAATCTCATCAAGAATGAGTTTATGTGAATCTTGTTGTTTTAAAAGGTTTTCGTATATCCTGATCGTACGGTCACTCGAGTTTGTAAGAAGGAACTGTCCATCTCTACTGAATACAATATTCTTAATCACCGCACCACCAGATATCGGGACAATCCCGCAAACCTGATTCTTTTTGTGGTCAATTATAAGAATTTCACCAACTGAATTCCCGACATAAACCAGATCCCCGTATTTGTTAAAGCATGCCGCTGTTGGTGTATATGCTGATCCATCGGAAAATTTGTTTTTTGATGTAGGGGCGGGTTTTTCAGACAGTGATATGGGAAGTGTTGTTGTGGTTTCAGTGCGTAAATCGACAATTATGGGAGCAGATGAAAAAGGACATATTAAGCAAAGTGTTGATTCTAAAGGATGTAAACGAGCTTGTAACGGGGTCTGTTGTAATGTGATTCGATAAATTTTTTCTCCTTTTACAACATCCCATAGAGTTAAAGATTTATCAGCAGCAGAAATAAGAATGTTATGACCGTTTCTTGACCAGCAAACACTAGTTATGGCAGCAGCACAGTCTTTATCTCTGAGTTCTTTTGCAATTCCTCGGGTTTCAAAGTCCCAAACAACACAACTTCCATCAGAACACCCAGCTGAGAAAGAAAACCATAACAGGTTTTTAAAAGGTACAAAAATAAAAATTCATAAATTAATTGATCTGAATGGAGTACCAAATAAAATAGAAGTGAATGATTAATTACCAGCAAGAAGAGTGCCACGGCGATTAAAAGATATGCATTTCATAATACCATGTTCTAAAAACTCTTCTATCACTTCTGGAAAATCCCCCTGTAACGGATCTTCACCCCAACAAACAAGAACGACAGTATGAGATTATGATCAATACATTAAATGCAAATTTCTTATGCAAGGAGAATGGAAAGAATTATACCTATAATTGGATTCATGGCGTGTGTTTGAAATGAGTTTTAATCCTGCTTGAAAACCCTAACGTAGTATGTGAATAGAATTGTGAAAATTTCCTGCAATTAACACGTACAAAGGAATGTGACCCAGTCGTATTTCCACATACATATGAAAAAAAAAATACACCAACAGAGTTAAAGAAATAATAAGAAAACTCTTTTGATTAATAAACCAAAAATAAGCCTAACTCATCAGCTTGTACTAGAATTAGATGCAAAGTACTGCAACAGTGCAAATTTATTGAGAAGATATGCAAACTTGTCTGATGTTTACCACAAACTCAATTAAAAGAAAGAGATAAAGCTGTTTATCTCATATACCTTAGAACTTAGCAAGTTTTAATACAGCTTTTTCCGGAAATTTCTTTATGAAGTGCATTCTTTTTCCTAAGCTTAGTTGCAGTAAATGTTTTCATTACTATTAGTATACTATATTTCTACATTAAAATAGCTACTCAATGCGGCTAACTTCAAAATTCAAGTCTGTTTATGTTCAAAAATCAGAATCCTGTCTTCTAGCCATACTAACAAAGAGTGCACATAATTTCTTTGAAGACTGCCCATCGTTTAAGGCGCATTATTGTCAATAGTGAATAGCGGACCATAGCGACAGGACACCTATATGCTACGTAGCAATAGCAACGAAATAGCACCGGCTATTTCATGTTTAGCAATAAAGAGGTAGAAAAATAAACACACCATATATGTAAAAAAGTGTTAAAAATAAGCTAAAATAGCTATAAAATACGCTATATCTAATCATCTAAACAAATAAATAAAATAAAATAAAAAATCTGCTATCTATTGCTACAGGGTTTGTAGCGACCCTTCACCTATGCGCTACGCTATTCGCTATAGCGGGCACTACAAGCGCTATTGATAACTATGTTACTGCGTCACTCCCAGTCAGTACAAATCTGATAACATGCATGCTATCTTGATTTAAGAAAGCGCAAGACGCTTCAAAGCGTTTTGGTCTCAAAAGCCCAAACGTAAAACGCACACATCACCTACGTGAAGCACGCGTCTACGTACAACCAAATAAGCTTTACTCGTCTATTTTACATATAAAAACCTATTTATCAAGTGAACCTTTCATAATTTCTTCATACCTTAGATTGGTTATACTTATACATATAAACCTCCTGCAGACTCTAGTTTTGACCAATTTTTTACCCAAAACAAGATGAGGCACGCCTTTTAAAACCAAGCATGCTATAAATTCCTTATGATACATATAAGATCTACAGTAGAGCAGCTAAAGTTTATAGAAACTAGTTCTACAACGGCCTGAATGAACATAAAAGACTTTTCAATCCCTAAAACAACCAGAAGACAAATCTATCTTATGCTACCAGCAATAGGTCTTTACCAAAGAATACCTACATGATTGCACATGAGTACATAACATAATCAATATGCTTCAGCTCACACTTGCAACCAGATTATGCGTTTTAATCTGTAAACTTAGGAAACTTTAATGCCTTGAATTCAGAAGCAATGTGAGACCTAATTACAACTGAAATTAAAAATTAGGGTTTTGTTATTCTTTCAAATAATCGAATTGAGAGGTAATTTGGGGGAGATAAATGGATACGAAACTTGTGTAGGTAAAATAGAGTGTGAATAAAAACATAATCGAAGGGAAGAAGATCATGTAACACATAGCATTGACACAGAAAAGATATAAACTGGAATCAGATTGAGATGAGGAGCGAGTGAAAGTAAGAAACGGAATTACCTGTGTGAAAATTGTGGGTGAGAGTGAACCGGCGGAGCGACGGCGAGGCGGTGGTGTTCTCAGGCGAGAGGGGAGGAGCAGGAGTGTGGAACTGGGAGGGAAAAAGAGTGGGGGTAATTGGAGATTTGGAGAGAAGAAAAGGGGTTCGGGTTTCAGTTAGGGTTCGGGTTCCAGTTAGGGTTCGGGTTTGGGGCGGAAGCGGAAACAGAGAAAAGGGGTTCGGGTTTAAGAGGGTGTTTGGGGTTGAGTTTTGAAAATAGATTATGCGTTTTGAATAATCAGAGTCAGATAAATAACTGTAAGAAAACGTGATGTTGAAAGATAGTGTTTGGATTTGATTATGTTGCTTGATATCACAATAATCTATTAATCAACTATTTGAGTGTTTGGCAAATATATATTAAAAAAATAAACAAGTGAAAATCTTTTTCTAAACGCAAATAATCAATTTTTGGAAAACTGCGTTTTGTTGCAGTAGGGGGGAGCTGCTTTTGGAAAACTGCGTTTTGTAACTTTCTAAACGCAAATAATCATTTTTTTAATTTTTTACCCAAACACTAAAAACTAATTATTTACAATTTCAAAACTCAATAATCTAAAAATCTCCTTCAAAACTCAACCACAAACACTCTCTAAGTAGAGGTGGAGGCGTATAGCTAGCTTTTAACCCATGAATAGTGTTTTTTGAAGGATAAAAATTATTTGATGGTCGGGGACTTTGCTTTTTCTGATGTAAAAGGTTTGTAGTTTCCGGAGGAACTTAGCAATGTCCACCCGACTTTCCATGTGTCGAACCTCAGAAAGTGTCTGGCTGAGCATGATTTAATTGTACCTCTAGAAGATCTTCAAGTAAACGAAACACTACACTTCGTGGAGAAGCCTGTCGAAATCATGGACCGCCAAACCAAGCAACTCAGACGCTCGCGCATTCCCATTGTGAAGGTTCGATGGGAAGGCAAACGAGGCGCAGAGTTCACTTGGGAACTCGAAAGCGACATGAAGGCGAAGTACCCGCAGTTGTTTGTTACGGCTTCGGCCTAATTTCGGGATGAAATTCCCTCAACTAGGGGAGGCTGTAACACCCCGTGTTTCGAAAGTCAAAGTCAAGATTGAAGTCAAAGGGAGACAAGATTGCTAATTGCGATCTGTCACTCCTTGCTCAATTTCTGTTTTTACTTCTTTGACTTGCAATTAGTCTAATTTTATTATCGCATTAGTTGTATTATGTGGAGTATCTATTAATAATCGCATATTAATCGCATGATTGATCGATTTATCGCTTATCGCTATCGCACTCGCAGCTCGAATTACGCATTCTGGTTATTGTTCTTATATGTGGGTGTGCCCTTTTATGTGTTATTTGTGCATGTTATTTATGTTGTTGTGGTGATTAATCGAAATGCAATAAAAAACGCAATCGCAATCGGATCGCAAACGCTAAACGAACATTTAGTAAGGATGCTTGTATGTTGATATAGTAGTTGGGATTAAAAGTAATTTGATAAGTAAATCTATCGCATCGCTCGCTCGAACCGCATCGCAACGCTCTACACTCGAATCGAAATCGCAAAACTCATCGCGCCGTGCACTCGAACCGAATGGTCAGTCGACCGAGTTGCCACCCGGTCGGACTGCCATCCGGTCAAAGTGCCACTCGACCGAGCTGCCACCCACCAGGTGCCACCCGGTCGGATTGCCACTCGACCGAGCGGTCACCCGGACGGGCTGCCACTCGCTCGACCCACCTCCTTTACCCTTTCCATTTTGGGAAACCCTATAAATACCCCCATTGTTACCATTTTTGGATGGTGACAGCTCCTTGTTCGACCAGCTCACTCCAGCCTTCATTTCTCTCGATTTCTTCCGATTCTTTTAAGTTTTCAACCTAAATCTTGTACTTTCTTAATCTACACGTACTCCTGCACATTTCTATCTTTCAAATCTTAACTTTTAACCATGAAATCACTAGATTTAAGGTGTTCTAGGATGATGTCATCATGGTGTTCATAAGAACTTCATGTTTTGGCTTCAATCCACCAAGAACAACTTAGATCTGAATGATTTCCACATGAATAAACAAAGATCTTTCATAGATCTGAACATATTTCACGGTGAAAAGGATTGAAAGATGGTTTCTAACTTTCTTTCAACTCTTTTACACTCAATGCACTCAAACCCGATAGATTCGGACCTTGTTCTGATCTTCTACCCGTTCTTGGTGTCGTATCAGTTCCAGATCTGAATTCTATCCAAAAGTTATTGACTTCAGGTTTGAACATGAACTACCGACTCGAACAGTGAGCCGGTCGGACTAGGGTGATTCCTGTCCGGTCGAGTCACTTGAGCCGAGTCAGGGGTCCCGTTGTTCAAGCATGTTATCAAGGTACCTCACTCAGCACTTAAAAACTTCAAACTACCAAAACAACCAAGGAAGAAGACGACCAGGTTGTCTGGGATGGATTGCCGTCCGATCGGATTGCCACCCGACCGGACAGCCATCCGGTTGGATTGCACCTTGGGTCCCACGCTTTCATTTCAACAGTTGAGGTTTGAACATTGAACGAATTGCCATCCGATCGGATTGCCATCCGACCGGATTGTCACTCAACCATGAGATGTTCTGACTTCAACACTTAATCAACTTGCAACATGTTCAATCCGAGCGGATTGCCACCCGATCGGATAACCATCAGACCGAGTGACTGTCCTACTGTGAACTTGTTCTCAGTTTGAGAAGTCTCGCCAATCGGATTGCTGTTCGACCGAACGGCCGTTCAATCGACGACCTGAAAGGTAGAGATACTTCTCTATTTTTAAAATGCTACAACGAAAACTTCAAAAGACAAGCCATCATACACAAACACATCCATCCCAAACGAGGTAACAATCCACTCGAATGGTCACCCGATCGGATGACCGTCCGAACGGAGTGTCACCCGAGTGACCGGCCACCCGATCGGATTGCCATCCGACCGGATTTCTGTTCGGCCCACTGACACTTCACACCATTTTGCGCACCGTCCTTCGCTTATGTTATCGATAACTATTCAGGCTATTATTCGCTCTAAGCGCTCCCTTCAATCCATTACTTCAATCGTTGTGAGTATACTCGAACCCTTTTTGCTTTACGCATTTTTGGGTGTTACATACGTTACTTATACTAAATCACATCGAACACACTACGCAATACTTTAACGCTAACCGTCACCGCATGTTATACGTGACTTAATGAATGCTTGTTTGTTATGTTTACACATGGAATGTTGTCTACCTGCCTTAGCAATGATAGTACTATTTGTTTGGACTCAGCACCTGTTCACTCAGGGGTTGTTAAGGACAATTTGTTACATGGCTCACAGTGGTGAGTGTGTATTACGAACTGCCTCGGGCAGTCAACCCGCAGTCATTGGTATCGATAGGTTCATGTCGATAACTAACGTGCTTCATTTCACTCTGTGTATGTGCTGGTTATGCGTAAACGATTTCGAACTCTATATGCTATTATCAAACTTGTATGCTCACATTTACACTATGTGTATTGACTTTTACTTTAACGTATGTGGCAGGTGCTTAAGATGTTTAGGTGCTTGGCTTGCTGTGGAATCGAGGCTAGGAAAGGTCTAGAAACAAATAAACAATTGTCTGTATTTGAAATCTGAGTGGTCGGAACAGAACAATTTGACTGGATCTTGTCTGTAATAATTATGTTATCTTTTATGTCATGGTATGGGACATGATGCTTTAAATATCTGGTAATTATAGTTGTTATGGAAACTTCTGGACAATCTGTTTCGCTCAGTGCTGCCCCGATGATTCCGCCATCGGTTGGGGTGTGACACATCCCTTGGCAAACCACATTTCTCCCACTTTGCCACCATTCCACCACCACTACAACACCCACATCCACCACCATCATCCATCATCCACCTTAGAGTGTGTGTTGTAACAACTCGTAATTTAGAACCTTTCGTTGTATTTTGATGTAACACGCTTGAACGTTATGTGACTATTTGACTTGTTGGTTTAATGAATGTTATAAGTGATATTGTGATATGTGAATGTATGTGATTCGAACCACACAACTCTAATCCGATTACACAAGCCCATTCGGGCCACACTTTGGATTCGGCCCACTCCCTTCACACGCATAACCTCATGAGGAGGTCAACACTTCTCATTTGTTGCAAAACTCTTATCACACACAAAACCTACTCTCTTTCTCTCCTCTCAAACTCGACGGCAGCCACATCCCATCTCATCTCGTGAAGCCTTCTTGATCGGATCACCTTTGTGTTGCCTCCTAACCGGTTAGTGTTTAACTATTGATTGTATGTTATGTGATGTTATGATATACATGTTCCATGTGATGATTTATGGATGATATATGATTGGTTATGAATGAAGTATAATCGGCCATATATGTGTTTAGATCCGAATGGTTTAGTTATGTTAGTATGAATTGGATTTATTGATGAGGAATGAAAACCGAATGCTTGTTAATCAGCTGGGATAGGTTTACTATGGGACGATTTATTGTATTGTTATAATAGGATGTATGTTAGTGATCAAGAACACGAATCAGGATAATATGTTTAAGTGTTATGGTGATTGTTCATGTTTTAATTGTGTTTAGGGTTCATATGAATAAATTAATAAAAACAATGGTTTGATCGATTATTGTTTGGTATGAAAACTATTAGTTGTTGATTGATAAAGTTCATAAATGGAAACAATATAATTGGATGCATGATTTAAGGAAATTCACAACCGATTGTACAAGATCAGTCGCACAAGTGCCATCACATAAGCTTTTGTATCACACAAGAGCTCAATCGCACAAGGCGACTGATCGCACAAGTGTCAAACGCACAAGTCGTTTGGATCGTACAAGAGATCCGGACCGCACAAGATCAAAGTATAGTATTGTTGGGCCTCAAATCCCAAGTCCAGTCGCACATGATGTCCCGAATCGCACAAGATATGTTATCTGTTTAGTTAATTGGGCCGTGTATATGCTTATAGTTTTGTTTGGGTTTCTAGTTATCGGGTCGGGTACTATTGGGCTTATTCATAGACTGGGCCGGGTGAGTAATGGATCGCACAACATGGTGTGGGTCACACAAGGCTGTGCCGACCGCACAACATGTTGGGCCGGGGTGTTTGATTGGGTTATGTTGATAAACCGCACTAATGGATCGGCCCAAACTATTGAATCGCACAAGTATGAATATGTTAAATACTTCGACTGTTTATGTGTTTGCCATGATCAATACTTGTTAGCTTATGTGTAAACAAACGTGCACTACTTGAACCTAGACCTGACTTGTATGGTAACCATGTTAGGACGTGGTTGACCTCTAGCAGCTCGATTGACCTTTCGTTTATCTGTCGAGCTAACCTAAGGTGAGTTCACACTTTCTACAAAGCATGGGATTCCCAGGGGTTGGGAATGGGTTAAGGAATATGGATTCCTCGTCCTTTCTTGGGTAGGACAGTACGGGTTCAGGAATATAATTCCTCGTCCTCTTGGACAGTTTACATTTCACTAGACCAAAACTCTATCACGAAGTCCCTCCTTTTTATATCGACTTAATTGCCGGGCCAATGGCGAGCGGGTCATTAGTTAGATAGCACTATTTAGGTTTGACAAACCTCACACCGTGCCGCAGAGGACGGGCGTTAACTAATGGATCTGGGCACGTCAATGATGATAGACATTGACAGTTCAGGGCACATAAACATGACTACAGTCAGCAGTCGATATGGTAACGAGTCTAGTAGTATATACATGGGGTGGCCCCCACGGCCAGAGAGCCAGATAATTAAACATGGGGTAGCCCCCACGGCTGGATTGCCAGAGTAAATGGGATAAACAAATCACGTTTTCAATTATGGGGTAACCCCCACGGCAGGGATGGCAGTTAAAGGAAACTGTTTTTGGAACAACTTAAAACAAACACCCAACTTTGAACTCGCTCAACATTATTGTTGACTCGTTACTACATGCTTTGCAGGTCAATAGGTACTTAGCTGGAGCTTGCATGGGGGAGAGTCGTTGTGGGACATGGACAGCTGTGTGCCATGTTAAACTTTGAAACGTTTAAACTTATGTTTTGGTTTTTGACATTTTGCTTCCGCTTGCAACTTAAACTATGTTTTGTTTGGACACCAATTGTGTTGGTTGGATTTTATAATTACTTACAAGCTTGTTCAATATGATTGGTGGCTGGATCCTGGTCAGTCACGCCTCCAAGCGGTGATACTCCGCATGTGGATTTTGGGGGTGTGACAGATTGGTATCAGAGCCATTGGTTATAGCGAACTTGGTTTTAATAAGGGAAAATGTTTATATTAAAACCAGACTATAACTTGTACAGTGCTCAACGGTCCACAACGAAGCTTCACTCCACATGCAAGGCTCGACATTCTAGGTGGTATGATTTATGCTTATATTGCCTACTTGTTAGTTACATAGAACTATGCTCATGATATGCTTAGATAACGTAGCAACGATAGTTTGAGAACACATGTGTGCTTACTCTCTTCTGTCATCGCACTTTCACGAACCTCTCTCACTCATGTTTCCCTTTTATATGAAGATCATGAGTGGACGCGTTAACATGACTTAAGCCCAGTTGATGGCTCTGATTAACCAACAAGTTGCTACGGCACTTGCAGCCGCACAAGCAGGAGGTATACCTTGCAGTCTAAACTCATTCTAGGATCTTTAGATCCTACTCTCGTGAACCAACCTTTGTGTTAAACTTTGTCCTTTCTTACACTCGCGACAGGTCAACCTGCACAACCTCCCGTGTGCACTTTCAAGACTTTTATGGACTGCCGACCCACTACTTTCAGCGGCACTGAAGGAGCCGTAGGTCTCCTCCACTGGTTCGAGAAGCTCGAGTCAGTCTTCCAAATGTGTGAATGCCTTGAGGCTCTCAGGGTGAAGTATGCTACCGGTACTCTCGAGGGTTTAGCGCTCACGTGGTGGAACGCTCAGGTCCAAATGTTGAGGTTGGTTGCTGCTAATGCCACCCCATGGAACAATTTTAAGGAAATGATCAAGGAAGAGTACTGCAATCGTGATGATATTCACAAACTGGAGGTAGAGTTCTTCAACCTCAAGATGACGGGGTCAGAGATTGAAGCGTACACGAAAAGATCGAATGAGCTTACCATTCTGTGTCCTACCATGGTGGATCCTCCCATCAAACGCATCAAACTATACCTTAAGGGCTTAGTGCCGGAGATTCAAAGTCATGTGACTTCAGCTAACCTCGCCACCATCCAGCAAGTTGTACAATTGGCTCATCGCCTCACTGATCAGGCGGTGGAGCAGAACAGGTTACCAAAACGTATTAGTGCTACAGCTACTTTGGATGCTCCTAGTGACAACAAGCGTAAATGGGATGGAGCTGCAAGCAAAGGTTCAACTTCTGTTCAGTCCCAGTCTCAGCAGAGGAGGACTGACGACTACAAGAGCCCTAGTCAGCAATCATCTGGTAGTCAAAATCATGGTGGGTACAAGGGAAATCACCCCAAATGCAATCGCTGTAATCTACACCACAGCGGACCATGCACCAGGAGTAACTGTCATCGGTGCAACAAGCCAGGCCACGCCGCAAAGGATTACAGAAGTTTATACCCCGCAAACCAGAATCGTCAGCAACAACAAGCCCCACAGAATCAACGCCAGCAGCAGCAGCAGGGTATCAACAAAGGGTGCTTTCAGTGTGGAGCTGAAGGTCACTTCAAGAGAGATTGTCCCCAACTAAACCGGAACCAGAACAACAACAACAATAATAACAACCAGGGGAATGGAAACAACGGGGGTAACAACGGCAATGGTGCAAGGGGTCGTGTGTTCGTTATTGGCCAGGGTGAAGCGAGGAATGATCCCAATGTGGTGACGGGTAAGTTCCTTCTCGACGACTTTTACGTTACAGTTTTATTTGATACGGGTGCCGATACTAGCTACGTGTCCTTAAAAGTTAGTCAAATGCTTAAGCGTACCCCAACACTCTTGAACACCAAGCACACTGTAGAGCTAGCTAATGGTAAGAGTTTAGAGGCCACACACGTAGTCAAGGGTTGTAAACTTGTTCTTGCTAACCAGACCTTCTCTATCGACCTCATCCCTATCATTTTGGGTAGTTTTGACGTTGTCATTGGGATGGATTGGTTATCCCAACACCAAGCAGAGATTCTCTGCAACGAGAAAATCGTCCGTATTCCTCGCTCAGGTGATGAACCACTTATGATTCGTGGCGACAAGAGTGGTGCTGTTGTGAGCATTATCTCTTTCCTTAAGGCCCAAAAGTGTTTACGAAAGGGCCATACTGCTATTTTGGCTCTCGTTACTGACACCTCGAAGAAAGAGATGAAGATAGAAGATTTTCCGATCGTACGCGACTATCCTGAGGTATTTCCTGAGGAACTACCTGGCCTTCCGCCTCATCGTCAAGTCGAGTTTCAAATCGAGATAGCTCCTGGAGCAGCACCTATAGCTCGTGCACCTTATCGCCTAGCTCCATCAGAGTTGGAAGAACTCTCTACGCAACTACAAGAACTCTTGGATAAGGGTTTTATTCGTCCTAGCTCTTCGCCCTGGGGAGCTCCAGTCTTGTTTGTGAATAAGAAAGACGGTACCTTCCGTATGTGTATCGACTATCAAGAACTCAACAAGGTGACCGTGAAGAATCGCTATGCTCTCCCACGTATCGATGACCTATTCGACCAGTTGCAAGGGTCGAGCTTTTACTCGAAGATTGATTTGAGATCAGGATATCACCAGCTGAGAGTCCGAGAAGAGGACGTCTCTAAAACAGCCTTTAGAACTCGTTATGGACACTACGAGTTTTTGGTCATGCCTTTTGGGCTGACAAACGCACCTGCGGTCTTCATAGACTTGATGAATCGAGTGTGCAAGCCTTACTTAGACAAGTTCGTTATAGTATTCATAGACGACATCCTGATCTATTCTAAGAGTCAGGAGGAACACGAGCAGCATCTACGACTCATTTTAGAACTTCTTCGAACAGAACAGCTTTATGCTAAGTTTTCGAAATGCGACTTCTGGCTTCGTGAAGTCCATTTCCTAGGCCACGTGGTAAACAAGGATGGGATCCATGTTGATCCATCCAAGGTAGACTCGATCAGGAACTGGCCTGCACCCCGTACACCAACAGAAATTCGCCAATTCTTGGGTTTGGCAGGATACTACAGAAGGTTTATCAAGGATTTCTCCAAGATTGCACAGCCCCTCACTTCACTAACTCAGAAAGGCGTTGTTTATCATTGGGGTACTACACAAGAAACAACATTTCAGCACTTGAAGGATAAACTTTGTAGAGCCCCTATCCTCTCATTGCCTAAAGGCACAGACGATTTTGTGGTATATTGTGATGCATCCATTCAGGGACTTAGATGTGTGCTGATGCAACGTGACAAGGTTATTGCTTATGCGTCACGCCAACTTAAAATCCATGAACAAAACTACACTACACACGATTTGGAGCTGGGAGCTGTTGTCTTCGCACTCAAGATATGGAGACATTACCTGTACGGTACCAGGTGCACCATTTACACCGATCACAGGAGTCTCGAGCATATCTTCAAGCAGAAGGAATTAAACATGCGTCAACGACGAAGGGTTGAGCTATTGAACGATTACGAATGCGCAATCAAGTACCATCCAGGCAAAGCCAATGTTGTGGCTGATGCCCTCAGTCGATAGGACACTACGCCTAAGCGCGTGCGAGCATTACAACTTACCATCCAGTCTAGTCTTCCTTCTCAGATACGAGATGCTCAGGTAGAAGCATTGAAACCAGAAAACGTCAGGGCTGAAGCCCTACGCGGCTCAAGGCAACGATTAGAACAAAAGGAAGACGGTGCATACTACGTAACAGGACGTATTTGGGTCCCACTCAATGGCAACCTACGAGAACTTGTGATGGATGAAGCACACAAGTCTCGCTACTCAGTACATCCTGGTTCGGATAAGATGTACCACGATATCAAAACTACGTACTGGTGGCCTAGCAGAAGGCCCACATAGCAACTTACGTCAGCAAGTGTTTGACTTGTGCGAGAGTCAAAGTCGAATACCAGAAACCTTCAGGCCTACTCCAACAACCTGAGATACCACAGTGGAAATGGGAGCAGATTTCCATGGATTTCGTTACTGGCCTACCTAGATCTCAGCGCGGAAATGACACTATTTGGGTGATCGTGGATCGACTCACAAAGTCCGCACACTTCTTGGCTATCAAAGAAACAGACAAGTTCTCTACTTTAGCGGACGTTTACTTGAAGGAAGTTGTCTCGAGGCACGGGGTGCCCACCTCTATTATCTCGGATCGTGATGCACGTTTTACTTCAGAACTGTGGCAAGCAATGCACAAGTCCTTTGGCTCACGTTTAGATATGAGCACAGCTTATCACCCGCAAACAGATGGGCAGTCTGAACGCACCATCCAGACCCTTGAAGACATGCTTAGGGCATGTGTAATTGACTTTGGCAACGGCTGGGAAAAGCATCTGCCACTTGTGGAATTTTCGTACAATAACAGTTACCACACCAGCATTCGGGCCGCTCCATTTGAGGCATTGTACGGGCGTAAATGCCGATCACCTCTTTGTTGGGCAGAGGTGGGGGATAGTCAGATCACTGGCCCAGAACTTGTGGTAGACACAACAGAAAGAATTGCTCAAATACGACAACGAATGGCGGCAGCTCGTGACCGTCAGAAAAGCTACGCCGATAAGGGCAGGAAACCACTCGAGCTCCAGGTTGGGGATCGAGTGCTACTCAAAGTTTCACCCTGGAAGGGTGTGGTTCGTTTTGGCAAACGAGGCAAACTTAACCCGCGATACGTCGGACCTTTCGAAATCATAGAGAAAATAGGCAGGGTGGCCTACAAACTAAACCTACCAGCAGAGCTCAGTGGAGTTCACAACGTTTTCCATGTGTCGAATCTGAAGAAGTGTCTGTCAGATGAGACCCTCATAGTTACTTTGAAGGAGCTCACTATCGACGAGCAGTTACGATTCGTCGAGGAACCAGTTGAAATCACGGACCGGGATGTTAAGCTCCTCAAGCGTACTAGAATTCCTCTCGTTCGAGTTCGTTGGAACTCCCGTCGTGGCCCAGAGTTTACCTGGGAACGCGAAGATCAGATGAAACAAAAGTATCCCCAACTATTCGCAAACAGTACAACCACTACTGAGGCTGAAGCTACGGAATTTCGGAATGAAATTCCAGATCAACGGGGGGAGGATGTGACACCCCAGGAAAACCATGCAACTTAACTAGCTTCCTCAGTGAGTACGTACCAAATTTTGGGACGGAATTTCTTTCAACTTGGGGATAATGTGACAACTCGTAATTTAGAACCTTTCGTTGTATTTTGATGTAACACGCTTGAACGTTATGTGACTATTTGACTTGTTGGTTTAATGAATGTTATAAGTGATATTGTGATATGTGAATGTATGTGATTCGAACCACACAACTCTAATCCGATTACACAAGCCCATTCGGGCCACACTTTGGATTCGGCCCACTCCCTTCACATGCATAACCTCATGAGGAGGTCAACACTTCTCATTTGTTGCAAATCTCTTATCACACACAAACCCTACTCTCTTTCTCTCCTCTCAAACTCGACGGCAGCCACATCCCATCTCATCTCGTGAAGCCTTCTTGATCGGATCACCTTTGTGTTGCCTCCTAACCTGTCAGTGTTTAACTATTGATTGTATGTTATGTGATGTTATGATATACATGTTCCATGTGATGATTTATGGATGATATATGATTGGTTATGAATGAAGTATAATCGGCCATATATGTGTTTAGATCCGAATGGTTTAGTTATGTTAGTATGAATTGGATTTATTGATGAGGAATGAAAACCGAATGCTTGTTAATCGGTTGGGATAGGTTTACTATGGGACGATTTATTGTATTGTTATAATAGGATGTATGTTAGTGATCAAGAACACGAATCAGGATAATATGTTTAAGTGTTATGGTGATTGTTCATGTTTTAATTGTGTTTAGGGTTCATATGAATCAATTAATAAAAACAATGGTTTGATCGATTATTGTTTGGTATGAAAACTGTTAGTTGTTGATTGATAAAGTTCATAAATGGAAACAATATAATTGGATGCATGATTTAAGGAAATTCACAACCGATCGTACAAGATCAGTCGCACAAGTGCCATCACATAAGCTTTTGTATCACACAAGAGCTCAATCGCACAAGGCGACTGATCGCACAAGTGTCAAATGCACAAGTCGTTTGGATCGTACAAGAGATCCGGACCGCACAAGATCAAAGTATAGTATTGTTGGGCCTCAAATCCCAAGTCCAGTCGCACATGATGTCCCGAATCGCACAAGATATGTTATCTGTTTAGTTAATTGGGCCGTGTATATGCTTATAGTTTTGTTTGGGTTTCTAGTTATCGGGCCGGGTACTATTAGGCTTATTCATAGACTGGGCCGGGTGAGTAATGGATCGCACAACATGGTGTGGGTCACACAAGGCTGTGCCGACCGCACAACATGTTGGGCCGGGGTGTTTGATTGGGTTATGTTGATAAACCGCACTAATGGATCGGCCCAAACTATTGAATCGCACAAGTATGAATATGTTAAGTACTTCGACTGTTTACGTGTTTGCCATGATCAATACTTGTTAGCTTATGTGTAAACAAACGTGCACTACTTGAACCTAGACCTGACTTGTATGGTAACCATGTTAGGACGTGGTTGACCTCTAGCAGCTCGATTGACCTTTCGTTTATCTGTCGAGCTAACCTAAGGTGAGTTCACACTTTCTACAAAGCATGGGATTCCCAGGGGTTGGGAATGGGTTAAGGAATATGGATTCCTCGTCCTTTCTTGGGTAGGACAGTACGGGTTCAGGAATATAATTCCTCGTCCTCTTGGACAGTTTACATATCACTAGACCAAAACTCTATCACGAAGTCCCTCCTTTTTATATCGACTTAATCCCCGGGCCAATGGCGAGCGGGTCATTAGTTAGATAGCGCTATTTAGGTTTGACAAACCTCACACCGTGCCGCAGAGGACGGGCGTGAACTAATGGATCTGGGCACGTCAATGATGATAGACATTGACAGTTCAGGGCACATAAACATGACTACAGTCAGGAGTCGATATGGTAACGAGTCTAGTAGTATATACATGGGGTAGCCCCCATGGCCAGAGAGCCAGATAATTAAACATGGGGTAGCCCCCACGGCTGGATTGCCAGAGTAAATGGGATAAACAAATCACGTTTTCAACTATGGGGTAACCCCCATGGCAGGGATGCCAGTTAAAGGAAACTGTTTTTGGAATAACTTAAAGCAAACACCCAACTGTGAACTCGCTCAACATTATTGTTGACTCGTTACTACATGCTTTGCAGGTCAATAGGTACTTAGCTGGAGCTTGCATGGGGGAGAGTCATTGTGGGACATGGACAGTTGTGTGCCATGTTAAACTTTGAAACGTTTAAACTTATGTTTTGGTTTTTGACATTTTGCTTCCGCTTGCAACTTAAACTATGTTTTGTTTGGACACCAATTGTGTTGGTTGGATTTTATAATTACTTACAAGCTTGTTCAATATGATTGGTGGCTGGATCCTGGTCAGTCACGCCTCCAAGCGGTGATACTCCGCATGTGGATTTTGGGGGTGTGACATGTGTAGTAGTCTCGGGATCCAAGATTGATAGTAAGAGTTCTTGTCAATCAAAGGCCATGTTTGGCTAAGTCTTTTACATCACTTGGTGAAGACGAGTCTTTAATGTATTACTTTTGATTTTTAATATTTTCGCACTTTTTATTTGCATATGTATTAATGACTTTAATAACTAGTTTCTTATGTTGAAGGTGAAACTTCTTTATCATTTGACTGTGGTGTCTTGGCATTACTTTACTGTCTATATAAAGTAAAAGATTTACACCATTCATATATATACGGTCTATATAGAGATATGTTGGCTACCTGGTCGGGGGTTAAGGGAATAGTTTAGTAAGGTTCTTGCCTTGTTCAGTGTATAGATCCTGCAAGGACCTGGGTCAAGCTTACTAGGACCTCCTTCAATACCCACTGGTATTGGATGGCGGGGGTGCGAATGGATTGATCCCCTCATATGTAAACTACTATTAATACATTAAACTGGCTACTTGGGATTGTATCCCTGCTGACTCAAACCACTTAGCCGAGGGTAACGTCACCTTGAAAAGAGGGGCCTACCACTTTTCGCATTAATTACTTAATTAATTATCTTTCAATATTCTGACCCTTTGGAATTGTATCCTTGCTGACTCAAACCACTGGGTTGAGGGTAACGTCACCTTCAAAAGAGGGGCCTACTACTATAACTAAGATAATCTCTTAAAAAGTGTAAAAGTGCGAAAATCATCAAAGGATTTCAACCCTCAAAAGGGTAAGCCTCCCACTGCAAGCATGTTCACTAGTCAATGGTTTCCTCTTTGAGCGATAACCTTCCCTATAAATGTGACACTTCATTTAGTGCTCAAGACATTCTGGATCAGCTCTGATTCTACGTGAATCTTTGGTCATTGTTCTTGAGTACTTGTCCCATACAAGTCACTCTTCATCACATATGATTCATCTTGTCTATCTGTTTTTATTTTATTTTTATTTCTGCATTTCTAGTTTATTTTTCATGCTTAAAACCTTTTTCTCAAAAAATTTTGTTTGATTAGACGTTGAGGATAAACCGGTACTAAAAGCTCTTGTGTCCTTGGACGACCTCGGTATCCTACCAACGCTATGCTATGCTCACGATGGGTGCACTTACCCAAGTGTGTGTTTAGTGTTAGTAGAATATCGAGTTTTATAAATTTAAAACTTGACTAATGTGTAAAATGAGCTTAAAATATCAATAAAAACATAATACACCTTGCACACACCAACAATCTGTAACACCCCGTGTTTTCATAAGTCAAAGTCAAGGTCAAAGTCAACGACCGATTATACGAATTTGATTTATAGTAATTTCGTTATTTTAATTGTATTATGTGGAGTAAGTGTTGTTAATCACAAAATCGATGTGTGTTAATCGCTATCTAATCGACTTACGACAGTGAAATATAGGAAGTAACAATGCGATAAAGTTAATCAACAGATAATCAAGCTATGCTAATTAAATCGACATCGAATCGTGATACGAACCGTAACCCGACTTACGAAAACTTAGTTGTTATACGTGTGTGTGTGCCTTATGTGTTACTTGTGCGTCTTTATTTATGTTGTGTTGTGGAGAATCAATCGAAACTCGAAATCGAACTCGAACCCGAATCACAATCGAACTAAGATAATTAGTGGAGAAGAGACAGTGATCGATATGAATTAGTTGGGATTAAAAGTAATTTGACTCGGAAACCCTCTCGTATCGAACCGCTCGCAATCGAAATCGAAACGCCAAAAATCGTCGCGCCAAACACTTAAACCAAGTGCCATCCGGGCGGATAGCCATCCGACTGGATAGCCACAATGCCACAGGCCGGGTGCCATCCGACCGGAATGTCATCCGACCGGATAAGTCATCCGAGCGGTGTGCCATCCGATCGGACAGCCCTTTCCTCTTTTGGAATCCTATAAATACCCATGTCATTGTCATCCTTTCTACTTTTGGAAACTCTCTGTCTGAACCATTCGTGCTCCCCACCTTTTCTTCGATTTCTCTCAATCCAGGTAAGATCTCGCCCTAAATCTTGTACTTTCTTGATCTACACGCACCCCTACACCTTTCTATCTTTTAAATCTTAACTTTTAAACATGAAATCACTAGATTTCGGGTGTTCTAGGATGACGTCATCATGTGTTATTGAGGAACTTCATGTTTTGACTTCAATCCACCAAGAACAACCTAGATCTAACCGATTTCCACATAAACACACGAAGATCTTGTAAAGATCTCAACTTAATCGCGGTGAAAAAGTATTGAAAGATGGTTTCTAACTCTCTTTCAACTCTTTCACACTCAAAACACTCACCACCGTTAGAATCGGACTTTGTTCTAGTCTCCTACTTATTCTTAGTGCTGCACTAGCTCAAGATCTGGATTCTACCCACGAGACCACCGATTACGGGTTAAACAGGAACAACCGTCTCGGGCCGGTAACTGACCGAACTAGGGTGATTCCTGGTCGGTTTGGTCATCTGGGTCAATATGGGGGTTCTGTTGGTTAACACGTTGTCAAAACGTCTCGGCATAACGACAACCCATCAAAACGACCAAGTGCAAGACGAACGGAACAATCGGAATGGAATGCTGTCCGACCGGACTGCTGTCCGAGCGGGTAGGTCATCCGAACGGATTGCCATCCGAACGGATCACACTTGGGTCCCACCTTAGACAACCTTATCTAAAGTTTGAGTATTGAACGGATTGTTATCCGATCGGATGACCATCTGAACGGATTCCTCTTCGGATCATGAGATACTAGGACTTTAAAGACTTAAACAATTTTCAACATGTTCATTAACAGGGTTGCCACCCGATCGGATGGACATCTGTCCGACCGGATGACCATCACTAAGTTGTTGTCCGACCGGACCACTGTCCGACCGGATGACCATCCGAACGGATTGTCATCCGCACGACTAACCATCCGATCGAACGACTTGATGGATAGAGATACTTCAATGCCTTCAAAATGCTACAACGAAAACTTCAAAAGTCAAGCCATCATACACAAACACATCCTTCTTATAGGAAGGAACAATCCACTCGAATCGTCATCCGATCGGATAAGCTGTCCGACCGGATGACCATCTGAACGGATTGTTATCCGCACGGATTGCTGTCCGATCGGATTACCATCCGATCGAACCACTATCCGACCCTCTCACGCTTTGTACCATTTTACGCGTCACTTATCGTTATGCTATCGAATCTATTCAGGCTAACCTTACTCGCTAAGCGCTCCCTTCAATCCATCAACCGCTGTGAGTATACTCGATCCCTTTTTGCTTTATGCACTTTTGGGTGTTACATACGTTACAACTATTCAAACTACAACAATCACACTACTCAATACTATTTGAACGCTAACCGTTAATGCATGTTATACGTGGCTTATGAATGCTTGTTTGTTATGTTTACACATGGAATGATGTCTACCTGCCTTAGCAACGATAGTACTATAGTTTGGACTCAGCACCCGTTCACACGGGGGTTGTTAAGGACAATTACTTGCATGGATTACGGTGGTAATCATGTATTGCGAACTGCCTCGGGCAGTCAACCCGCAGTCATTGGTATCGATGGATCTATGTCGATAACTAACGTGCTTCATTTCACTATGTGTACGTGCTGGTTATGCGTAAACGAATTCGAACTCTATATGCTATTATCAAACTTGTATGCTCACCTTTACATTTTATGTATTGACTTTATTTTAACGTATGTGACAGGTGCTTAGGAAGTTTACATGCTTAGCATGCTGTGAACTTGAGGCTAGGAAAGGTCTAGGATGCTCTCTGTGCTGTGATGAAATCGAAGCTAGGAAAAGAGGTCTTAGAAACCAATAAATAAACTATTTATGTATGAATCTAAGTTGTCGGAACAGAATATTTGCCTGGATTTTTGTCTGTAATAATTATTTTTACTGTTTGAGATATGTTATGGGACGTATTATTTAAATTGGATAGTATTGATAATTGCTATGGAGACTTCTGGACAATCTGTTTCGCTCAGTGCCATGCCCCGATGTTTCCGCCATCGATTGGGGTGTGACAGATTGGTATCAGAGCCATAACTATAGGGAATTAGGCAAGACCCGACCTGGTCCGGGTCGATGTCTTAGATACCTAGTCTATAGTTAGGAACCACCAGACCGACTTGAGTACATTCAGTAGGGGTTATGTACGTGCTTATTCCTCACTATTCTCGCTATGCTACTCTTTCACTGCACTCAAATTTTCAACTATAAATGGGCGATAAAGTCGAGATTAGGTGTGAAGACCGCAAACTCCCGACTAAACTGCTTGATCAATGTTGTTTTATCAACTTATCACTGATTTCTTCATTCTTTTTCAATAACGAACGCTTGTTCAGCGGGAGAATTGTACCAAATCAGGAGTGAAATCCATATTTTGATGAATAATCTCCTCTATGTTATCAAAAACAGGGATGAAGTTGTTAAGCCAGGGGTGAAACCCTAACCTTGACGACTTATTCCGCTTTTGTACGAAACTCTCACCAAAGTCTCGACGGACTCCAACAATCTGAAGTCACGATATGACTAACGGGATGAGTGCCAAATGCCCAAGAAACGAGGCAAGGGCACAGTCCTGAAGGTTAAATGTGCACAACGGATCTTGTGAATAGTCGAACCACTTTAGGTAGTCGAAGTCTACTAGCCGCAGACAATCTATACCTCGAATTTTATGTGTTTCGATTCTAAGCCCGCAACTGCTGACTCTGATGATTCGTTGAGTTTATGTGCTATATGTGTGTTTACCTGTTTATGTGTTTTGGAGAACTACTCGATTTTTGTTTTCACATCGATCGACATGCACGACTCGCACTGCATTCCTACCCCGAAACGCCAATAAATCGCTAAAATTAGGGACGACCTTATGATATGATATACGATTATGCTACACCACTCGATATGCTACAATGCGAATGCTATATTCGAATACTCGCGAACTGTGAATGATAGGTTTCTGTATTCTGAGGCAGTCAGGATGCTTTACATGTCTTTATATGCTTCTATGTGCCTCTTGTGCTTAAATGCTTTAGTGGTTTACGTGTTTCTGTGATTTCTGTGATCTATATGCTTACGTGACTGTGTGAATCTGTGCTTATGTGAATCGGTGACTGATTGACTATGTGTTATGCGCCTATGAAATTGTATGTGTTCTTGAGCTGTAGTAATTAGTAGTCGTGTGGGGTGAGATTCGAATACAATGTGTTGAGTCCTGTGACGATGTCTGTTGTAGACAATGTCATCTGGATCCCGTCACACACTTTCTCGTCAAGAAAAGAGAGACAAACGCCTTGCTGCTATCATCGCCAAGCAGGTAGCGAAGGCTGTAAGTGATGTCTATGAGAACGTCAGCAAATCATCTGAGGAGTCGAGAACCGAAGCCCCTAAAGATACTACCAAGTCATTCAATTTCAAGCAATTCAAGTCGTGTGGGCCAAAGGAATTCACTGGCGAGGGAGGTCCTACTGCACTATTCCAATGGTTCGATTCCATTGAGGTCACTCTACGGCAGAGTGGTTGCCCCGATGACCTCCGAACTCTGAATGCTACTGCGTTTTCCAGTCCCGTGCACTAGACTGGTGGACGGCCGAGAGGAACAAGCTAGGGAACGATGCAGCCTAGGGTCTGTCGTGGGACGGGCTCAAGGAAGTCATGCTAGAGGAATTATGCCCTCCTCACGAGCGTCAAAAGCTAGAAGAATAATTTTGGCACATACAGCAGAAGGAAGGTGACAACGCTGCTCTCACTGCTCGTTTCAAACAACTCAGCATCATCTATCCCGACGAAGTCAAGACTCCGGAGATCACAATCAAGAAGTACATCCGAGCTTTGCCCGACTGCGTCGCAGATTTCGTGCAAGCGGCTAAGACTAAGACGATCGAAGAGACTTACCTACTGGCCGCCATAATCAACGACAAGAGGGTCAAGGCTGGTGTCTGGGATAAAACTCCGAAGCACCTGCATCAAGCTACCACCACCGCACCAACTGCTGAAACTACCACCTCATCGAACAACAAGAGGAAGAACAAGAGAAAGAACAGCTCCAACAACAAGAACTGTGCGATCATTGCTGCACCGATTCAAGTTGTACCAGCCCAACAACGTCAAGTAGCGGCGCCTGTGGCTACTGCACCGCCTGCGAAGCGTGCATACACTGGGCCACACCCGCTCTGCCGTACTTGTACCTACCATCACCCGACTGCCATTGCTTTCCATTTCTGTGCTCATTGCAATATGTACGGCCATTTTACCACCAACTGTCATATTCGACAAGCTCCAGCTCATCAAGCTCTACTCACCGCCCCTCAGGGTCAACAAGTTCCTCCGGCACCCGCAGTGAAATCCAGAGCCTGCTTCGCATGCGTCGATCCTAATCATTTCACCAACATGTGCCCAAACAGGGTCGTGAAACAAGAACCCCAGCAACAGCAACCTCAGCAGCAGCAACAACAGGCCGCACACGCCAGAAGTTTCAACATCAACGTGCGTCAAGCCCAGGCCGACAACAACGTGGTCAATGGTACGTTCCTTGTGAATGGTATTTATGCTTCATGTTTGTTTGATACTGGAGCCGATAATTGCTTTGTGTCGTTCGAATTCGAGAAACTCCTTAGTCGTAAACGCTCCCAACTCTCCTCGACGTTCGATGTTGAAGTCGCTACCGGAAGAACTGTCGCCGTCAATTCTTCGTGATTGTACTCTTGAGCTCAACAATCACATCTTTCCAATCGACCTTATTCCGATGCAACTCAGAAGTTTTGACGTCATAATAGGCATGGACTTTCTTCGAGAAAACCATGCTGACGTTGTGTGCTTCGACAAGATGATTCGATTCTCGCTCGCGAATGGTGACTTATTGTGTGTTTACGGTGATACTACTTCGAAAGGTCTAAAGCTTATGTCATGTGTGCAAGCTAGCAAGTATCTCCGCAAGGAATACAGGGCTTTCTTGGCTAACATTGTAGTAGCAGAGAAGGAAAAGAAAGAGAAGAAGGAAGTGAAAGACGTTCCAGTGGTTCGAGAATTTCCTAATGTTTTTCAAGAGGATCTTCCCAGACTACCGCCAAGTCGTGATATCGACTTTCGAATCGACCTCATTCCTGGAGCCAACCCTATTGCCAAAGCTCCTTATCGACTTGCGGCGTCTGAAATGCGCGAACTCTCAAACCAACTCCAGGAATTACTTGAGAAAGGCTTCATTCGCCCGAGCACCTCTCCATGGGGCGCGCCAGTCCTTTTTGTCAAAAAGAAGGATGGGTCGTTCAGGATGTGCATCGACTATCGGGAATTGAATAAGTTAACTATCAAGAACCGATATCCCCTACCTCACATCGACGATTTGTTTGATCAACTACAAGGTGTTACGTGCTTCTCAAAGATAGATTTACGCTCAGGATATCACCAGCTACGTATTCAGGAGGAGGATATACCCAAAACCGCTTTTCGCACTCGATACGGTCACTACGAATTCGTTGTTATGCCTTTTGGTTTAACCAACGCACCAGCGGTTTTCATGGATCTGATGAATCGCGTGTGTAAACCTTATCTCGACCGTTTCGTCATCGTATTCATCGACGATGTCTTGATCTATTCCAAATCGAAAGCCGAACACGCGCAACATCTACGTTTGGTTCTCGAGTTACTCCAGGGGAACCAACTATATGCCAAGTTCTCCAAGTGTGAATTCTTGTTGGAGGAAGTTCAGTTTCTGGGTCACATTGTTAATAGCCAAGATATTCACGTCGATCCTGCGAAGATTGAAGCTGTTAAGAGCTGGGTTACGCCTACGAACCCATCTGAAGTCTGTTCTTTTCTCGGACTAGCGGGCTATTATCGACGATTTATCGAAGGATTCTCAAAGATCGTTGTGCCGCTTACCACTCTCACGCATAAAGACAAGCCTTTCGTTTGGAAAACTGAATAAGAGTCTGCCTTTCGAACCCTCAAGCATATACTTTGCAATGCTCCTATTCTCACATTGCCCGACGGAAACAATGATTTCATTGTCTATTGTGATGCTTCCAACCTTGGTCTTGGTTGTGTTCTTATGCAGCGGGACAAGGTTATAGCTTACGCATCTCGTCAGCTCAAAATCCACGAGAAGAACTATATAACCCATGATCTCGAGCTAGGCGCAGTTGTTTTTGCATTAAAGATTTGGCGACACTACCTGTATGGTACCAAGTGTACGATCTTCACCGATCATAGGAGCCTACAACATATCTTTAATCAGAAGGAACTTAATATGCGTCAACACCGATGGGTAGAACTTCTCAACGATTACGACTGTGAGATCCGTTATCACCCAGGCAAGACAAATGTTGTTGCCGACGCACTCAGCAGATGGAACTATCTGCTTAGCACTCGTAATGTTCAAGCTCAATACGACCTCGAAACCCTCATCCGCGATGCTCAACACGCGTGTTTTAACGAACGCACTCTGAAGAAAGAAAGAATCTACCACGATGGTGCCCAGCTTGCGAGCAAATCGAATGGGATATTCCACTTTCTGGACCGAATTTGGATTCCCAAATGAACCAATTTGCGACAGATCTTGATGGACGAAGCCCACAAATCCCGGTATTCTATTCATCCCGGTGCCGACAAAATGTACCAGGACCTTCGCTATAAGTACTGGTGGCCGGGCATGAAAAGGGATATCGCTCTCTACGTTGGAAAATGCCTAACTTGTGCAAGAGTCAAGGATGAACATCAAAGACCCTCTGGCTTACTCGAACAACCACCGATCCCCATGTGGAAGTGGGAAAGTATAGCTATGGATTTTATAACCAAGCTACCGCACACGTTATCAGGTCACGACAACATTTGGGTTGTGGTCGACCGCTTGACTAAGTCAGCTCACTTTTTGCCGATACGGGAAGACTACAAGGTAGAACGATTAGCCCGAATCTACACCGACGAGATCATTTGTAATCATGGGACGCCTCGTGACATCATCTCTGATCGTGATGCTCGGTTTACCTCGCGACTGTGGGAAACGTTTCAAACAGCACTCGGTACGTCGCTCAATCTAAGTACCGCTTTCCACCCACAAACTGACGGTCAGACTGAAAGAACGATTCGTACTCTTGAAGACATGATTCGTTCGTGTGTCATAGACTTCGGTGGAAATTGGGATAAATACCTGCCGTTAGTCGAATTCTCGTATAACAACAGCTACCATTCTAGCATTCAAATGGCACCATTCGAGGCTTTATACGAAAGAAGATGTCGATCGCCTATTGTGTGGCATGAGATTGGTCATTCGCAATTAACCGGTCCTGAGCTATTACAAGAAACGACAGACAGAATTTTCCAAATTCGAGACAACTTGGTGAAAGCTCGGAATTGACAGAAAAGTTATGCCGATAGACGACGCAAGCCCCTTGAATTTGACGTTGGTGACTACGTATTCCTAAAGGTATCACCTTGGAAGGGTGTGGTCCGATTCGGCAAGAAAGGAAAGCTCGCGCCTTGATATGTTGGGCCTTTTAAGATTCTGGAAAGGATCGGAAAAGTCGCCTACAGACTCGAACTACCGGAGGAACTTAGTAACGTCCACCCGACTTTCCACGTGTCAAACCTCCGAAAGTGCCTAGCCGACCACGACTTACACGTTTCTCTCGATGATCTGCAAGTAAACGAAACATTACACTTCATGGAAAAGCCTGTCGAAATCATGGATCGCCAAACCAAGCAGCTCAGACGCTCTCGCATTCCTATCGTGAAAGTCCGATGGGAAGGCAAACGAGGCGCAGAGTTCACTTGGGAACTCGAAGGCGACATGAAGGTGAAGTACCCGCAGTTGTTTAAGGAGAAAGTCTAGAAAGAGAAAGTTCTCAAACGTGATTCACGGCGCTGTACAGCTTCCAGCCTAATTTCGGGACGAAATTCCCTAAACAAGGGGAGGTTGTAACACCCCGTGTTTTCATAAGTCAAAGTCAAGGTCAAAGTCAACGACCGATGATACGAATTTGATTTATAGTAATTTCGTTATTTTAATTGTATTATGTGGAGTAAGTGTTGTTAATCACAAAATCGATGTGTGTTAATCGCTATCTAATCGACTTACGACAGTGAAATATAGGAAGTAACAATAAAGTTAATCAACTGAAAATCAAGCTATGCTAATTAAATCGACATCGAATCGTGATACGAACCGTAACCCGACTTACAAAAACTTAGTTGTTATACGTGTGTGTGTGCCTTATGTGTTACTTGTGCGTGTTTATTTATGTTGTGTTGTGGAGAATCAATCGAACTCAATCGAAACTCGAAATCGAACTCGAACCCGAATCACAATCGAACTATGATAATTAGTGGAGAAGAGACAGTGCTCGATATGAATTAGTTGGGATTAAAAGTAATTTGACTAGGAAACCCTCTCGTATCGAACCGCTCGCAATCGAAATCGAAACGCCAAAAATCGTCGCGCCAAACACTTAAACCAAGTGCCATCCGGCCGGATAGCCATCCGACCGGATAGCCACAATGCCATAGGCCAGGTGCCATCCGACCGGATAAGTCATCCGAGCGGTGTGCCATCCGATCGGACAGCCATTTCCTCTTTTGGAATCCTATAAATACCCCTGTCATTGTCATCCTTTCTACTTTTGGAAACTCTATGTCCGAACCATTCGTGCTCCCCACCTTTTCTTCGATTTCTCTCAATCCAGGTAAGATCTCGCCCTAAATCTTGTACTTTCTTGATCTACACGCACCCCTACACCTTTCTATCTTTTAAATCTTAACTTTTAAACGTGAAATCACTAGATTTCGGGTGTTCTAGGATGACGTCATCATGTGTTCTTGAGGAACTTCATGTTTTGACTTCAATCCACCAAGAACAACCTAGATCTAACCGATTTCCACACAAACACACGAAGATCTTGTAAAGATCTCAACTTAATCGCGGTGAAAAAGTATTGAAAGATGGTTTCTAACTCTCTTTCAACTCTTTCACACTCAAAACACTCACCACCGTTAGAATCGGACTTTGTTCTAGTCTCCTACTTATTCTTAGTGCTGCACTAGCTCAAGATCTGGATTCTACCCACGAGACCACCGATTACGGGTTAAACAGGAACAACCGTCTCGGGCCGGTAACTGACCGAACTAGGGTGATTCCTGGTCGGTTTGGTCATCTGGGTTAATATGGGGGTTCTGTTGGTTAACACGTTGTCAAAACGTCTCGGCATAACGACAACCCATCAAAACGACCAAGTGCAAGACGAACGGTACAATCGGAATGGAATGCTGTCCGAGCGGGTATGTCATCCGAACGGATTGCCATCTGAACGGATCACACTTGGGTCCCACCTTAGACAACCTTATCTAAAGTTTGAGTATTGAACGGATTGTTATCCGATCGGATGACCATCTGAACGGATTCCTCTTCGGATCATGAGATACTAGGACTTTAAAGACTTAAACAATTTTCAACATGTTCATTAACAGGGTTGCCACCCGATCGGATGGACATCTGTCCGACCGGATGACCATCACTAAGTTGTTGTCCGACCGGACCACTGTCCGACCGGATGACCATCCGAACGGATTGTCATCCGCACGACTAACCATACGATCGAACGACTTGATGGATAGAGATACTTCAATGCCTTCAAAATGCTACAACGAAAACTTCAAAAGTCAAGCCATCATACACAAACACATCCTTCTTATAGGAAGGAACAATCCACTCGAATCGTCATCCGATCGGATAAGCTGTCCGACCGGATGACCATCTGAACGGATTGTTATCCGCACGGATTGCTGTCCGATCGGATTACCATCCGATCGAACCACTATCCGACCCTCTCACGCTTTGTACCATTTTACGCGTCACTTATCGTTATGCTATCGAATCTATTCAGGCTAACCTTACTCGCTAAGCGCTCCCTTCAATCCATCAACCGCTGTGAGTATACTCGATCCCTTTTTGCTTTATGCACTTTTGGGTGTTACATACGTTACAACTATTCAAACTACAACAATCACACTACTCAATACTATTTGAACGCTAACCGTTAATGCATGTTATACGTGGCTTATGAATGCTTGTTTGTTATGTTTACACATGGAATGATGTCTACCTGCCTTAGCAACGATAGTACTATAGTTTGGACTCAGCACCCGTTCACACGGGGGTTGTTAAGGACAATTACTTGCATGGATTACGGTGGTAATCATGTATTGCGAACTGCCTCGGGCAGTCAACCCGCAGTCATTGGTATCGATGGATCTATGTCGATAACTAACGTGCTTCATTTCACTATGTGTACGTGCTGGTTATGCGTAAACGAATTCGAACTCTATATGCTATTATCAAACTTGTATGCTCACCTTTACATTTTATGTATTGACTTTATTTTAACGTATGTGACAGGTGCTTAGGAAGTTTACATGCTTAGCATGCTGTGAACTTGAGGCTAGGAAAGGTCTAGGATGCTCTCTGTGCTGTGATGAAATCGAAGCTTGGAAAAGAGGTCCTAGAAACCAATAAATAAACTATTTATTTATGAATCTGAGTTGTCGGAACAGAATAGTTGCCTGGATTTTTGTCTGTAATAATTATTTTTACTGTTTGAGATACGGTATGGGACGTATTATTTAAATTGGATAGTACTGATAATTGTTATGGAGACTTCTGGACAATCTGTTTCGCTCAGTGCCATGCCCCGATGTTTCCGCCATCGGTTAGGGTGTGACACAATCGAAGAAGAGGTCGACATTGGTAGGGTCGATGAGGATCGCCTGAGAGTAGAGGTCAACGGCGAGTTCGAAGTGGCCGTCGATGAAAGCCTCCTTCGCCTTGGTCACGAGATCAGATGTAATTTACTTGCAGAGAAAGAAACCTATAGAAGAAGAAGATGAGGGAGGGGTTTGTTTACAAAGGGGAAGAGATTTTATTTTTCTGTTGGGTCTCTGTGGTCCTTCTTTTTCTAGGGGTTATTTCTTGTTCAACTGTGTATATGTTCATGTCTCTTTTATCTTTCTCTCGAACATGTTTATGTTTTGAGATTAGGATGAGGGGGTTGGAAGAGATGGGAAGACATTGGACCATGTCTGCGTGGGGAAGAGGACACACAGAGATTTGAAGGCATTTTTGAATGAATGTCTTCTAAAAAACAAACGGTCTGCAGAGCTAAATGTCTGCGCGTGGTCTGCGCGACGCAGACATAAGAGGTCAGAAGAGGTTTTTTCTGAAAAAACAAACACCCCCTTAGTGTTTGAGAAATTGGCTTGTGGTAATCCTTTTTAGTGTTTAGGAAATTGGCTTATAGTACCTTTTACCTGTTTTTCTTTTATTTGTCCTAGTTAAAATACTTAACGGAGTTAAGTCTTTTTTTTTCGAATTACAAACAGATTTTGTTAATTGGAAGTTTAAACACCCAAATTGAAGCACCGTTTTCGTGGTTTTGAAACATCGTTTCGAGGTAAGCTTTACATCAATCGACTCGTATTATCTTCTGATCAAAAGCCCTAAAACATTTGTTCAAGGTAAGATTAACGGGGGATCGGTGGAGGAAAATTAGGTAAAAGATTGGACTGGCAGGGGGGTATTGTAAAGTGGAATTGTCAATGGTCAATTATGTCTAATAGAGATTATTATAGACCAATTTCCTTTAGTGAGCATTCATGTTAAATTTTTTATTTATATTCGTGTATAATTACATTAAAATATTTATTTTTTTCTTGTTATTTTTCATTAAATAATATTTTTATATCTTTATTATTGTATTTTCTTTCTCTTCCACTCACGACACTTTTTAAAATATTAAAAAACTTATGTATAACTTTTTTATCCTTGGTCTTAGGGCATGTTTGGCCAAACTTTTTGAAACAAATTATTAACTTATTGAAAAGTCATAAGCTCCAAAATAATGTTTGGCAATGAGGGTATATGTGAGGGGAAAAGTGACTTCCAAAAAGTCACTCCATACTAACTTTTCCAAAAAGTCAATAAGGAGTTTTATAAGCACTCCCAAACATGCCCTTAGTCTTGAAAAATAAACCACATGGACAATATGTGTAATTTACTTTTGTTTATTACATAACTATTCTATATGCTATTAGAGTAAAGATCTCATACGAAGTATTTTATTGTATAAAACGTACCAATGGCATGGATAAGTAAAAAAACGTGGTGATATTTTTGTAATTATTTTAATCGTAATTACTCTATGTCGCAATCAGAGCTGGTGGTATCGGTGTTTATTAATATGGCAGCGGAATTTATTCATCAGGACCGTAGTTAGGAAATATTTTTATCAGAGTTAAACACCAAACTTTTATAATAATAAATGTGATAAAACCCAAGTTTATTTTACAATACATTTGTAGGGATAAACCCTAATTATTGAAAAGATAAACTCCGTTTCTTTATTTGGTAACTTTTATAGCCACAATTTTTAAACCTTCAATGCTCTCAAGCTGGCTTCTATTGGCTTCACATTAAGTTACCTGAAACGCGTTTTAAAAACATTTTATCAGCAAGAAATATTGGCGAGTACATTCCAATTTGTAAAACATCAGTTGTTACACATTACAGTATTAAGGGCGATTACACTGTTTATATATACACAATTACTCGTTCAGTACGTGTCACTCGACGGATCTGTGACTACGGTCATATCACACATTGGATACCCGTGCCCAATTGTGAAGGTTATCAAGTACTGTGTACAAACCCCATAATACTGACAGCAATTGTAAAATTACAAAGACTTAATCACTGTAATTGTAATTGAAAACATTTGAGTTTTTGATAAAACAATTTGGTAGAAAAGGAGAATGACTCACAAAAAGAGTTTATAAAATAGAATGTATTCACATTGTTTACTTAGGTAAAACTAAAGCTTCCTGGTTATTATCTATTAAAATTAAACAATAAGATATTTTGTATTTGATTTTTTGTCTATATAGTATTTATCATTATGGGGTTTGGTTCATTTCAGAACTCTAAATAACTACAAAACTTTCAGAACTCCTAATAAACAATCATTTTATATATATTCTTTTTGTATTTAGTATTTTTTTATCATCTATTATATGCATTTCTTTGATTAGATACATGTTAAAAGTAGTTTATATATGTGTAATAGCCAAATTATATATATGTGTCATAACTACTTACATATATGTAAAAGAACTAGTTTACATATGTGTAATTATAAAATTACATATAAAAAATGATAAAATTACTCTTAACATGTATGTAACCATAAAAATACACATAATGAATGATAAAATTATCTTAAACATAAATATATACATATAAATAAAAAGATTGTTTATTAGGAATTCTGCGAGTTATGTAAATATTTATAGTTCTCAAATGATCCCTACCCTTATCATTATTATATATCATTGTATAGGTCTAAATTTAGTGTACTAAAATATACAATAATCATCTTTATCGTGATTACTTAATTGTATAAAAGGGCATTCACGGTTGGTCTCGGTATTTTGTTTTTTAAGACCAATTGTAAAAGGATACTTTCTATGGGTTTAAAATGTGAAAAGTTAACCCATTAATCTGGTGACTTATGGACTATGAATGCAATAAAGAAACACTAGGGACAGATGAGGCAAAAAAAAGCAAAACAAAGACGATAACCATAATTTGGCCCATACCAGATGAAAAAATCGTGCAGTTTTTTTTTAAACTATTTGTAAAGTTGATAATTTGAAACATAGTTATTGTTTACAGTGGCGGATTTATGAATTTTTGTTAAGGGGTTCACTTTTTTTCAAATTTTGTCTTTAATAATCTCACCTAAACCTCATTGGCTATTAATAATCTCACATCAGAATATTTCCCCCACCAGTCCCACATTTCACATATTTTTCCTACAATGGTCCCCCGTTAAAAAAACTTAACGGAGTTAAGCTTTTTTCCGAATTACAAACAGATTTTTAGGGCTTTTGATTAGAACGACGGTAAGAGTCAATTGATGTAAAATTTGCCTCGAAACGGTGCTCCAAACGATGAAAATGGCGCTTCAATTCGGGTGTTTAAATTTCCAATTAACCAAAATCAAGTTACTTGGAGCAATATTTCGAAGTAAGTTTTACATCAATTGACTCGTATCATCGTTATGATCAAAAGCCCTAAAAATGTGTTTGTAATTTGGAAAAAAGATTAACTCCGTTAAGTTTTTTTTTTAACGAGAGACCATTGTAGGAAAAATAGGTGAAAGGTGGGACTGGTGGAGGGAATATTCTGAGGTGGGATTATTAATCCGGATGTTGGATTTCAACTCCATGTGATAGAGAATTAAATTACGGACGCGTAGGAAAAAGAATCACGTAAAACAGATATGAAGAATGAAAGTTATGCAAATTTTAAGTTAGAATTTGGTAAGGTATTGTAGCTGGGCAAATGCTGCATAAAAAACCGAACAGTCTGTCGAAATCATGGCGTCGCGTCGCGCGACACCGAATTGGAAGCACCGTCGCGTCACGTGACAGCGGTCGCGGCCCGCGACGGATTCCTGCATCTTCTCGGCCCGCGAGGGCCCAAAATACCAAAACAAGTTTGATTTTTGCTTGTTATGATTATGGTACCCGTTTTAACTTGTTTTTAAGATATCGAAACTAACTTTTAAGTTGGTTTTGAATGCAGGTAGACATAGTTTGCATCCGGATGATGGTCAAGCCAAGTGTCAAGAACCGAACACTCATCTTTTGAAGCTTCCGCAATGATGTCGTTTATTTATGTTTAAAATGACTTATGTAGACAAATGATACTATCTTTTGGATTGTTTAAATATGTAAATATAAAAAATTCTTAAAAGTTTTGAATGGGAGCATTTTCATGTAAAGTGCTCAGTTTATCATTATAATCTCGAATAAACCAAGACGGGTGTAACAAGTTGGTAATCAAAGCTCAAGGTTAAAAGAATAAAGTGTTCGGTTCGAGGCTTGATCGCAAATACGGTAAGTGCACGTATATTAGTGGTTTAGCATGTTAAAGTGTTGTAAACAACACATGAGGTTATCGTGTAATACACGATACACCAATCAAATCGATAGAGGATTGATATATTCGACAAATTTACGTGTGTTGACACGTATAATAGAAAAGCCTTGTATTATAACACGGGCATTCACTAATGTCGAAATTACTAATTTTTGTAAATGTTTTAATTGAAGGATACTCGCACCTAAAGATGGCGAGAGTGTAATAAGTGACGGATGTGACAGGGGAATGGTCCGAAGTATGACAAGTAGAGCATACTCACCAAGGACCAAATCGCGTAACAATCGCGAATAAGAGAAGTGGCAAGAAAGCCCATCGGGGCAAGCATTATCAGGTGCACGCTTTTAAATTTTATCGCACAAATAGTAATATGCAACAAACACGTAGGGAATGACGGTTGCATATATCTGATAAAACCTGAAAAACCTGAATAGGATATCTATTCAGGATAATGTCCCCAAGAAAAGTTTAATAGAAACATGTGTTATTCACGATGATGAATAACAAAGAAACAATAGGATTAGTTCATATGGAAACTTGGACGGGGGTAATTATCCAAGTGGAAAACTCTCAATATAATGCTATTGAGAAAAGTAACGATCACATTAACGAATGTGATTATGTAATAGTTCGATATAAAGGAAAAACATTATATATATGTTCGAATGTAAAACTAGTAAAACTAATGATTGTTGTTTAGAAATTAAATAAAGTTTTACTAAATGAAATCAGAAATATGAAATAAATAGAGGTGTTACTTACATAGGGCGTGATCTGAAAGCCATAAAAAGGTCATGTGTGTCATGTGTTAATCGCTTACTCTGGCCAAGTAAGTAGTGGCATATGATACCATGAACTTCTTGTAGTGGACGCATTTACGTCCAATGTAGTAAGGACGGGGTGAATGGGACGAACTAAAAAGGTACCCAAATGAATCAAACAGGCAAGATGTTTGATAATAAGCATAAACGCAAGTCGGATGACGGAAGCGTATTACGTTAGAGTAACGAGCCCTAGAGAAGGGACAAAGATCAAAGTAAATGAAAATACAGACCGACTAATAGGAATGCTAAAGTATAGGGATAAAAGTTTGACTGTCATAAGTGATGAATTTCACACGGACAAGTCAAACAAATTAAATAAAGAATAAAAGACTTAACTGAATAAAAGCGATGGATTTCGCTAAGACGACCGAATAAAGTTAAAACGAAGTTTTAATACATACGGTTGCTTTGAAAGTGACTTCGGCAAAATACCCGAAAGATGGGTATGATTTTGAAAATATGCGTGAACCAAGAGACGGGAACGCGAAATAGAAAGTCAAAAGACTCGGATTACGAGTCATGACTAAAAGACGATGAGAATTTGCAAACAGAAATTTTGATAACTACGTTCAACTATTTTAAAGTTGAACGGGTCGAATAAAGAATGAAGTTTGACGTTCACAAGCGATGAAATTTCACACGAACAAGTCGAACGAGTTAAATTAAGAATAACGCCTGGTAATGTAGACAGGAAAAACGCAAATTAGCGAAACAAGAATGTTAAAAACATTAAGATAAAGAACCTGGGTAACGGATCGTAAAGAAGTATAGGTAAGAACCTACGGGTTATGTGGGTTAAGCGTGGGAACTAGTTATAATTCCCGCATTAAATAATAATGAAAGGGAATAAATCCTTGGGCGTAAAATTCCTTGATACAAGTAAATGATACAAGACAAGGAGAAAAGAAAACGTTAAACTAAAATTCAGTTTTAGTAAGAAACAACGTTTTAGCAAACATAGATATTATGAGAGAAATTAGGAAAGGGTTAATATTAAAGGATTTAGGTCTTAACACTGGTAGGTGTAAAAACGATACATTCGAAAAGAAGATTCTCGTTGACGAAAGGTTAATATAAACCTAAACATGACGTAACGCGATCACGGTCAAGAAAGTAATGTGAAGTATAATCACATTGTGGCCAGAGCAATGGGGATAAAGTAACTGGACTAATAAGTCCAGTCAGTGAGACTGATTAAGGTCAAAATTCTAATGTAAAAATTGGTGTAATACGCTATTCATTGCGAGATTAGCGTGGAATAAACATACCTGATAAATTCATATGACCAAACGGCCAAAGAGCGACACGGTCAAGTATATAAAACAAAGGTAAACATGTACAAACGGAAATGATGGCCCATGAGGCTTTATTAACGAAGAGTATTGATCGCCTATAGTAAGCGATCATAAGACAACACAAACGAAGTGTCGAAAAGCTAAACCGAGCAAAAGCACGATTGAAAGATAAAGCTATAAGGTATGTGATTATACGCTTATGAGAATTGTGATAATAACATTTATTGAACTATCTTAAATAAATAAGAAAAAAATCAAGAAATTTGGTTAGCTCATACGCGATGAATTCCGAATAACTGAACCGAATGAATAAATTCGAAAACAAAAGAATTGTTGTTAAAACTGAAAGATTTCGCTAAAATATCCAAACGGATTCATGAAGAATTTGATAGTCTAACAGCGTTGGATTTTGTTAAGTTAACCAAACTGATTGAAAATAGCGAAATTTCGTTATTTTGAGTTTCATTATTTCGAGTGAAATACACAGATGTTATAAATCAAAAAGGTATTACCATACTTTTCTGGTAATACCAACAAAAGGTTAAAAGTATGAGTAATGCTTAAAAAGGTTACTCAGTATGAGTAATGCTTAAAAAGGTTACTCAGTATGAGTAATGCTTAAAAAGGTTACTCAGTTTAAGAGTATTGGTTATAAAACTCAATAAACTGTGTAAGAAAGGTTTCGGGGACGAAACCTCTTTAAGGGGGTAGACTTGTAACACCCCGAAAACGGGTTTGCTAATCAAACCCCGTTAATACTAAAAGACGAGTAAAGTACCGTTAGTGGTAAAAACTAACCCGGTAAATATCAGGAGTTAAATAAATAAACTTGATGCTAATTAAAAAGGAGGATAAATACTTTGAGAAAACAAAGTATGTAAAAGGCCCGAGTTAACGGGACTTAAAAAGATAAAACATGTTATGACCTCCTGAACCCATTAAGGTAGCTAGGCACCTAGTTAACTAGAGGGAATGTTATTAGAAACAAGTAGGTTGGGGCCTATTTTATAACAAGCCAAAACATGAGGGGCTAAAGGTGGGTAAATAGGAAAATGTTTTAATTAAAACATTTATAAAATTAAATTAAATTAAAACATGTTATAAACCAGACATTTTAGGCCCAACCCATTACTTATGGGCTTTAGGGTTTACAGTTAGGTTTACCTATATATTGTAATGTTGAATAGAATGAAGATACACACAAAAGTGTGTGTTCTAGTTCGATCGACCAGGAGATAAACAAAAGGGGTCTAACCCTAAATTCCACAAAATCATCAAATTGAATGTCAAATCTAGCCTGAATCTGATGCATGAACACGTATAAACGATCACCAAGTCAAGGGGATCGTAAGGTATGCCAAATTTTGAAATTTAGTGATGTTTTGAAATCTATGATGAACACTCATAATCAAAATTCGGAAATGAATGTTGAATGTATGAGTGATATTGTGTTGAATTCATGTTTAGAAAGAAACCTTAGTTGGAAACTTGATGAATTGATGTTAGAAACTAGGGATTTGATGATTTCTCTTGTATGTGCTAAGTGGGTTTTTGACTAAATAAGGAAGATGATGATATGTTTATGCTATAAATCATCATAATTGATAGTTGATGCTAGATACTTAAACAATTTGCAAGTTTGAGTATTTGATCATACATAGTTGAGATGGGTTTTTGGAATGTTGTAATGAAATTGGTAAATTATTCATGAATATGAATGTTTGAAACCATGATATCAATTAGTTGAATATAGAACTTGATTCGAATAGGTAACTGAATGAATACCTAATGACATGATGAAACGGGTTTCACTTATAGATGGAACCCGTAGAATTTGCGTAATGAAAGAACGAGTTTTATATAATTAGATGATTAGATGATGGATATGAACTATGTCGATGAATGTAGTTAAATTAGTTGCCTAAAATAGCGACTACCGAATAGTCGAAGAAATGCTTAAGTGAGTTCGTTGAACTCAATTGTGCATTTCATACATTAAAAAGAAACATTTGACTTTTGAAAGTCAAACTGACCATTAATAAGATTGAATGATAAATTTGATAGAAAATAAGTAAGGTAGAATAGTCGTGATTGTTAATGACTAATCTAACCACCTTGTAAATGATAACGATAGTTTGACGCTTAACGAGCTAGGTGGAGGCTTGGGAAAGAAGCGGGTAAAACGGACTGAGTACACGGAAAAGTGCATAACCGGAGGGAAGGTAAGTGAAACTTACATCTTTTTTAAGAATACGTATTTATTCTATAAGTTATAAATACAATAGAAATAATATTCGAAATATGGTTACCGACGCGAAATGATTCGGGTCGGAACTAAAAACAAGTGTTAAAAACTATAGTAATGGTAAAACAGGGTGGAAACGTAAATTAGTCACGAAAAGACTAAGATAAAAAGAGTTTTTGAACGACTAATTTATAAGTAAGCCTAAACTAATAAAAAGGGTAAAACGGATCAAATGGTAATAATGATACCATTTGACAATTAACGACTAATAAGTGTATGTCAAGTCTCATGCTCGCAGGATAAAACGGCTTGTGAATTAGCGATGCTATGAAATAGCAAATCAAATGAAGACGAGGTATTAAAACGGGTCAATAAGTTGACCCGAACCAGGTACGCATAAATAAGTTGTTAGTTAAACATGCGATTTTGGTCGAATAATTAGTGAAAGTCCTTCGTCGTAAAAGAGGGACTAAAACTGACCAAAACGCCCTTGATGGGTAAATCGGACGAACGACCCTTATGGGATGTTTAGAAACAAGAATTATGGTAATGAAAACCTTAGATAAGCATAAGAATTATAAGCATAAGCTTTCTCGGGTCAAATGCCTAAGATAAGCCTTTTTCTGTAAAATGACTAACCGAAGGGTAATATTCAGGATAATTGGTTTTCTATATCAAATCCACCATAATAGTAGTTCTGGTGGAACACGCGTAGATATTTTAATGTGAAAATATGATGCTAAAAATAAATAAGCTCGATCATGCTTAAAAAATACTTGAATACCCTTAACGGGTCAAAATAAACGTATAAGCACAAACGGGTAATGTTACATAATAACCCGTGACTTGAACCTTGTGTGATAGGAAACAATTATGATATGATGTCTATGAGAATAAAGTGTAACAAACAAGTTGGTTTGATAAAAGTATGAATGGGTCGAAATGCTAAGTAAAAAAAAAAGAGTTTAATAATTAATTTACGCCGCAGGCTTAAATTCTAGAAAATTGCTAATCCGGATGTTGGATTTCAACTCCATGTGATGGAGAATTAAATTACGGACGCGTAGGAAAAAGAATCACGCAAAACGGATATGTAGAATGAAAGTTATGCAAATTTTAAGTTAGAATTTGGTAAGGTATTGTAGCTGGGCAAATGTTGCATAAAAAACCGAACAGTCTGTCAAAATCATGGCGTCGCGTCGCGCGACACCGAATTAGAAGCACCGTCGCGTCACGCGACTGCGGTCGCGGCCCGCGACGGATTCCTGCATCTTCTTCGCGGCCCGCGAGGGCCCAAAATACTGAAACAAGTTTGATTTTTGCTTGTTATGATTATGGTACCCGTTTTAACTTGTTTTTAAGATATCAAAACTAACTTTTAAGTTGGTTTTGAATGCAGGTAGACATAGTTTGCATCCGGATGATGGTCAAGCCAAGTGTTAAGAACCGAACACTCATCTTTTGAAGCTTCCGCAATGATGTCGTTTATTTATGTTTAAAATGACTTATGTAGACAAATGATACTATCTTTTGGATTGTTTAAATATGTAAGTATAAAAAAATTCTTAAAAGTTTTGAATGGGAGCATTTTCATGTAAAGTGCTTAGTTTATTATTATAATCTCGATTAAACCAAGACGGGTGTAACAATCAATTAAAAAACTAACTAGTTCCCATATCCTTTTATCTAAATCATTCCATTATGTAGCTCATATGTTTTACCAACCCTTAAATAGGTTAATCTATTATTGACTAGGTATCAAGCCCTAAGTTAACGACCGACATATAACTGAGATATATAATAACCAGATCTAATATGTATAACCTCATCGAAATACCTAAATCTTCCATGGAAACTCATTCAAAGATAAATACTTAACATATAATCGCGAATACAGGCCCTTGTATGTGAGATATTCGATTTCCAAGCTCCTTTGATCTTCGATCTTGTTGTACAGTTCCAAACAACCCCCTTTTCGCTTCTACAATCACCCAATTCCGTCCTCAATGGTTTCTCAACTGTCGTGTTCTTTAAATAGGTATTTTTTATTTCATTAAATGGCGTACGACCCGTACTCTAAGGTAAACAAAAGGCCCGCTAAGGTTTTTGACTTTTCTCTAGCGACGCTAAATTTCGTCAGGTGGGAACCGCAACAATGGGTTGGTTTGGAACGTGGCTTTGGTATGGGTCTTGCTCCGAACCGCCGCTTAGACGAGGAGGAACGCAACGCAGTGGGTTCCTTGACGCTATGGGGCGCCATGCACACCATAACGGTTAGATAGCGGCCCACTACGCAAAGACTAATGGTGAACGAGGTGGGTGGAGTGGGGTGGTTGATTGAGTTTACCTCGCGGTAACACCACCGCCAACACTTGGGCAAGTGTGGTGATTGAGTGTAAGCGGTGAGTAGTCACCGAAGAGGGAAGGGGAAAGAAAGGGGTTAATGGTGGGCCCCACTTGTAACAACCCTCAAAAGGCCCCATAACAAGTCATAACCGAAACCCCGAACGCGTACGACGAGAACCAGCACGAAAACAAGAAAACCCATTCGTGGGCTGTCACACCCCGATTTTCCACGTGTCACAGGTGGGCCCGGTGGGGGAGTATCGTGACGTGGTTGGCAACATCATGGTCAAACAACACAATATAATAATGCACAGCGGAAGCAAAAGATAAATATTATTACATTCCGAATATAAGTAATGTCAAAGTATTACAACGGAAGGTAAAGGATCCACAGGCGGATCAAACAAAAGATACTAAAACTGTTCAACAGACTTCAGGCATCTAGAACTTGCAAGATTCCCTAATGACACCCTGAGCTCCCAGCCAATTATGCGTAGTACCTGTCACTTAACCTTTTGGAAAATACGTCAGTTTACACTGGTAAATACAATTAACTGACTCATTTTGGAAAAAGAGTTTGAAAAGTGATTCGAGTGCAAACGGCACAAAATATCTTGACACATTGATTAAAATGCACAGAGGCAAAATTAATCTTTTATACTTGGGACAATTTTGTTAATAAAAATCTTGTATCCGATTTACATGGTTGTCCAACATTTAGGGCCGGTGATTATACAATACAAGCCGGACAAGATTAATCGACACACCACAAATATAATCTCACAAGAAGATACCCTTACGAGTGAGTATACGTTATACATATGCAACAGGAGGTGTTATGTCTACACCTTGTGCTTACGTCGTGGCCATTCACTTTTTAAAATGAGCCAAGGATATCCAGGACACGGTCATTAACCCCCAATGTTATTTGTTATCAATCAATACAGATTAAAATGGGATTATGCAATTTAATCATCTCCGATTAAAAGGTTTCTACACCCGACCAAGCGGTATTTTTATAATACCGTATCCCAAGCCCGTATAAGGGAAAATAAGTTAAAAGTATTTACCTGAGCTAGCAATGCAATTTATACTCAGCCGTATATTCTAATCAGCAAGCACGAGTACTTCTACTGGGGCTCGCAATCTGGAACGAAGGTTTTATTAACCTATTAGATTCCTAACGGGTCTTATTTAAGTCGTAACTTAGACCGGTTAGTTTTAAGGAAGGTTTACGGTTCAAACGCATGATTAAGCGAAGACCGGAATAGAATGGGATTTAGACCCGACAAGTTCGAAGACTTGTATAATATGGGTAAACTAAACACCTTCTGGATTTTGAGATAAAAAGGATAAGGTTTGACCCGTTTCGGCTAATTTATGCAAACTAATTACATAAACCGAACCGAACGCGCCAGAGGCGTAACGGGTAACCATAAGGGTCGCGAACCGGTTTCCTAAGTTAATATGCTTTAAATATGTTGTGATATCATAATGATACCTTCCATAATGCCCAAAACGAGTTTAATCATTAATTATGCCCAGTAGGGGTATTTTGGTCATTTTAGAGATTATAAAAGGGATTTAACGCAACCCCGATGTTCGGGACTGAAGTAATCAATAAACAACTTATTTTTAACAGATTATATTAGTTGGTAATAATCCTTATATGTCAAAATGGTTTTAAGCCTAAACTACGCGTATAATACGCGTATAAACCCGTTTCAAGCGACGTACGATTAAAAATACGATTCTGGGTTTTCTGATTAGTTAAACAGGCTCAAAACATTACATTTATTATTTAAAATCAGTAGCAATTGGATTCGCGTCAAAATTCTTTGTAGAAATCATTTTATGACCGAAAAGGGTAAATTCGGTATTAACCGAATTAAGGCGATAAGCCTAGCTTAAGACCAGTTTAAAAATAATTAAAAATCTTCAAAAATCCCAAAATATTATTTAACATTAGTGGGTAAAAGTTTTGGTACCGAAAATCGGGTTTAGATAGGCTATGCGCTAATCGCGCCGTTTAATTAATAAAAAGTTTATTATTTACGCTAATGCGCATATCTCCTAATCTAGACCTCCGATTGATGTGAAAATTTACGTACATGTTTAATAATCAATAACTAAGATTATTGTACTTCCACATTTTCAAAATTCTCGTTGTATGGTCATAAAGGCATTACGGTCCATTTTAAGCATTTAACGGAAACGTGCGAACGAATCGGATAATCAACGAAACAAGTACAGAGGCTTATACCATCATGTAACCCAACCCTAATGAAGCACTAAGGCATTTCCAAATCAAACTAAAACGGGTCAGAACCGAAGTCAATGCAAAAGTCAAAGTTTCGCGTCTTTCGGCTCCGAACCGGGTTTAAACAGAAATTTGTCGAGTCGGACAAGTACGAACAAGTTCTTATACTTATTACCAAGTTATATTAAGGTTAAAACAGGTTACACGCCTCTCGGATTGCTAATCGTGTATTAAATCGTAATTTACAAAACTGTTGACTTTTTCGGTCAACCTTTGACTCGACAAACGACCTAGTTAGAGTGGAAACCAGGGGGAACCCTTTTGAGGGTTTATTACCCACATAATTACCAACTTATAACTACCTTTGATTCGAGATATGACTGAGCCATTTTAGACTAATCTCGAAGTCAAACGTTAACTACGATATCTTGACTTTTAAGCTAAATACTAAGCTAAACATGATTAGAGAAGGTCTAGCATACTTACAAGTGCTTATTGGATGATTAGGAAGGCAAGGGGCTGCTTGGAAGTTCCACAAATGATCAGAAATGGGTGCAAGAATGAATGATCAAAGTGTTGCACCTTGTGTGCTTTATATAGTGGATTTACTCACCATAGATGATTGACAAACAAGTCTAGGACATCCCACAACTTATTGACACATGCCCTAGTGTTCTAGGGGGTGTTTTAGGGGCCATTGGGTGAGTTATGATCGATCAAAGTGCATCCAAGTTCAATGTGCAGACAAAGAATCAAGAATGATATGTTTCTGTCCAGATATGGCAGTCGCGTAGCGCGACTGCCTGAGTCCATACGCTCGCGCTACGCGAGCCCCTAAGGTGTTCCAACAAAACTTTGATAAATTGCAGTTTTAGTCCCTGGCTCTTCGAATCTTGTACAGACACTTGTTTATTGCGATATGGACCCTCATTATTGATCTATAAGGGCTTCAAGACATATGCCCACTTTGTTAAGTCCCCGGGTAACTTTATTGTTACCCGAAAAGGCCTAACTTTCAACGTTGACGCTTTAACCCCTCGCACACGAATTTGATCACAACTTTCTCATACGTTGACGAAACTTTACGAAATTTTAATCGTGTATTCTAGTGAGCATAATTAATCGTTACAAGGCATCGGGTTTGCTAAAAGGTCACTCAGAGGTATATCATTAACATGTTGACACATTTAACCCCTGTAGTTTGTAATCTCTCACTTTCTTTCACAATTCGCTTCGTATGATCCATGATCCATTCGTTTAAGGTTATAAACATCATGTAGGGTTATTGTAAAGTATATTTATTCATTGTTGACACTTTGAACCCTTGTACTTACATAGTTTCATTGTTTGTCAACTTTAGTCCTCCAAGAACATTCTTTCACACGTTCAGACATTATGACACGTGTCAAGACATAATAGGACGTAAATTTTCGAGGTGTTACATCCTCACCCCCTTAAAATAAATCTCGGCCCGAGATTTACCGAAATAAAGGAAGTATTCTCTGTCTAATAATGGCAACTTACAGATAATTAGGGATTTGTGTGATCTGATTTGTTGTTTCCACTGCAACTTTCAGATCCTGATAATTGAACTTACCAATCTATTGTCCTAACAATAGATGTTTAACATTTCATTTATATAAGGTCTCTAATGGAGTAACCTTGATACTTCTATATCAACTATTATAGAAAAGCTTCTCTTGAGATGGTTATTCCAGCCACCATTTAACTAATCTTAAGGAGTAGCTAATCCTTACAGTTAGTCGAACAATTCGACGATCCTGGGTAGATGATGGCGATTCTTAATCGTGGTCTAAATAGGGTTTCGGCAATGAGTGCATAAGCAAAATGAACCGTCTTTCTTATCTAACTGGTATCATACTCTGAAAATATCGAGTTAGGCTATATGAATCTCCTATCTTAAAATTTACTTAATCAGGTTTCCGGTTATCCCATAATTAACATGGAGTTCTTACAACACTCTAACCCAAAGCGGGATGTTAATCTTAACTCTACCTGCCTCTAGGGAGGTAAACAGGGTAAACTTAGGAAAAGATAATCAAAGTACAAGGAGGTTGCAGAGATTTTTCATATCTCAGGCTCCAGTTCACTCATCGTTACTTGTGTCGAATAAGTGACACATTTATGTTACTAGTCCACGAATTCCTTAATCGGGAATATTTACTTGGACAATTTCATCTTGGATATCTTCTTTGAATACCATTAGTTGACTTTAGTACCATATGATCATTGGGATATCTTTGTGGTTCCATGCATTAAACCTCCATGCTGATCAGACATGGAAATAATCTATGGGACACACTAGGATACGCCAATCCTCATATGACACTTTTATCAAACATAGTTTGGCATTCGCAGGCGATAGAAAACAATGAGAAAAGAAAAATAATTAAAATAACATATGTTGTCGTACTCTATGCAAAGAAAGAGTGCTCTTAGATTTTCGGAAGGATTTCTTGCCGATACGAGAAGAATCGGTTACTAAGGTTTCCTTGGTAGTTATACCTTGTGGATAATAATAAAAATTTTTGCTAAGTTTATGGTTCATGAAGATTTATTATTGCCTGTATTAAAAACAGGATACTTAGCAGAAATTAGTATTGATCAATGATAAGGAAGTTTATTGTACAAGTGCTTATAATTAATTAATAATGGAAGTTTCACAAACTAGGCACCTAGCTCAGTTGGCTAGGCGCGCGAAAGGGTGCGGCCTAGACCCGGGTTCGAATCCGGGGACGGCCAATATCACCATTTTTGCGACTTATCGATTTCTTAAGGGAACAGAAACTAGTTCTGGTAAATTTTCTACATAAATTGCTTGATAAGGAAAAGTACCTGCCATATAGTTATCCTTCTGCACCATCTCCTGGCGTTCACCCGGAAGACTCATGCGCTTATTTCCCTAGCCTTTCCCGGCTTCTTTATAAGCTTTGGGCAGTTGGTCTTGATGTGCCCTTCCTCGTTACAATTGTAACATGTGGCGTTCTTTAACCCCTTGCAATCTAAGGTTTTGTGACCCTTGGTCTTGCAAATTCCACACAATTTAGCGCGTGGGTCTATTGTACATTTTCCAAAATGTTGCTTTTTGCAGTTACTGCATTTGGGTCTGTTATCAGATTGACTCGAGTTCTTCCCAAACTCGGAATTCTTCCCGCGCTCAGAGTTTCCCTTCTTCTTCTTGTTATATCGTTGAGAGTTTTCCTCCTCTCTTTCTCTTCTTCCCTCATCAGAAGCCTTAATAGACTTAATTCTAATAGCATCTAAGGTGAGAGATAAGGATAAGTCCACCGCGGACCTATATGTGGTTGGCCTAGACGCTTTAACATTCCCTTTTAACTCTGGTGCTAGGCCTCCAATGAAACGCGCTATGCGTTTAGGTTCAGGGGTGACTAAATAAGGAACTAGGCGGGACATAGTGTTGAAACTTGTCACATATGCCTGACAATCCAAATTCTCCATGACCAGAGTCAAGAAGTCTGATTCTATCTTTTCTACCTCGTGCTGGGGGCAATAGTTTTCCTTGACTAATGCAACAAATTTCTCCCAAGATAAGTTGTAGAGTAGAACCTTTCCCGTGGCTTGGAGCAATGATCTCCACCATGCCAACGCTTCCCCTTTGAATGATTGTGAAACAAATTTCACAACATCTTGCTCCGCACAACCGCTGATGTCGACAACAGCGTCCATCTCATCGAGCCATGTCATGCAATCGATGGCTCCTTCTTCTCCTGTAAAGTCTCTGGGCTTGCAGGAGACGAAATATTTATATGAACAGGTCTTAACTGGTGCCTCTTGATGAAACACAACTTGTCTAGACGGAATACTCCTTTGATTTGACAAGTCATGAACATCGTCCTCCTTTGACTCATGTGTTTTAAGAGGGGGCTTACAACTAGCCGCAGATAGAGTCTTAGAGTGTGTATCATTTGACTCGTCATATTGCCGATCTAGTGCTCGAGCAACAGCATAATCTATTATTGCCTGTAGTTCTGCTCCAGTTACATTAATTCTGGTAGTATCATTGCTCTCCTTCAAGTGACTGTTAACTTCATCTAATCCAGCCATGTAGCTTGATTGCTACATAAATATTAACAATGATTTATTCAGAGATTAATATGGAATCATCATCTTTGACGATTTGTCAACCATGGTAATATAAACCATATTGGTTAACTTGTTAGTTATATTAAATTAGTATTTTCCATTATAGTTTATCCTAGTTATAAAACATTAAGGATATTAAAGTGGCGCATAAGGCCTAGTCACAAGGACAGTTCTAAATTTTATAAGCCATGATTTCAGAGAATCTAGGCATTAAGGTTTGAATCACGTTCATTACCTTGACAGGGAGTTGTAGACTTCACTGTCTTTTGTCTTTTAGGACACTAGATATAGCCCGTGGGCATTTCCCTTCTGAGGGATGGTTATAATATGTTCATCTTCTCAGATGCTATTCGTCGAGATCGTATGGATCCTACCGACTATTATGCTTGGACCTGGTCCAATACTTTTTAGACAGGAGGTCACAGACCACCACTGTCGTTGTCTTATCGGACAACAAGTTTAACCCGTAGGCACTTCATCACTACTGGATGTTTATAATGTGATCATCTTATAGGATGACACAAGCCATGATTTCTAAATCACTAGGCTAGATAAGAAAATTGGAAGAATCTAATATAAGGATGACTGTTGTGATTTTATCGAATCACATTTGTCAGGAGTGCTAACACGTTCTTAAGTGTTAACAAGGATCTGAATCCCTTGGGTAGGTTTCACCATCTTGGCCGCATAGGCTAGATTTCACCTTTAAGATTCTTTTTAAAATGCTTACTGGCAGGGGAGGAAGGATATTTATTTTATTCAAGATTTTTATCATAAATCCAAATTTATAATTTAATAATAGCACAAATGGCCTAGTCGCGTAGACAAGTTTAATTTATAAGCCAAGATTTCAGAGAATCAGGGCAATTTATGAATTTGTAATGGCACAAAAGGCCTAGTCACGTGGACAAGTTAAATTTATAAGCCATGATCGTCTGGGATCGAGGCATTTAGTAATAGCACAAAAGGCTTAGTCACGTGGACAAGTTTAATTTTATAAGCCATGATCGTCTGGGATCGAGGCATTTAGGTGTGAATCAAAGTTCATTACCTTTTATTGACAGGGAGCTGTAGGCTACCACCGTCTTTAGTCTCAGAGGACGTTAATTATAGCCCGTAGGCACTTCCCTTCTAAGGGAAGTTATTTTCCATTCATTTCATATTTTATGTTTAGAATGAAAACTTAATTTAATCAATTCATTATATGAAAATAGAAGTACAGAGTTGCCCTAAGCGGGTCTTTGAAAGGATAATGTGTCCTTAAAGGGACTGAAAGATAAATATGTCCTTATAAGGACTAATAAGGAAACGATCTTCAGTAAAAGGAGTTTCTTCTTCATTTTATTTCTGAATGCATTCTCCTTGGATGCTCGTTTCATTCTAGCCGTGGTACGAAGCTCAGCATCTCAGGGCTCCAGATTGTGGAGAATTTCTAATACAGCTTCTTCGCTTGGCGACGTATCCAATATATAAAAATTTGGAAGTAAAGATTTTCAGATTAGGATTGAAAGTATTCCTATGTTAAGTCTAGACTCAGAAGGTCAAGGAATGTGCTACTGTGTCATTGAGATTAAACACTAAGGGCTAGTGTTTAATTCACTCAATGTTGGCTCTGATACCAACCTGTCACACCCCGATTTTCCACGTGTCACAGGTGGGCCCGGTGGGGGAGTATCGTGACGTGGTTAGCAACATCATGGTCAAACAACACAATATAATAATGCACAGCGGAAGCAAAAGATAAATATTATTACATTCCGAATATAAGTAATGTCAAAGTATTACAACGGAAGGTAAAGGATCCACAGGCGGATCAAACAAAAGATACTAAAACTGTTCAACAGACTTCAGGCATCTAGAACTTGCAAGATTCCCTAATGACACCCTGAGCTCCCAGCCAATTATGCGTAGTACCTGTCACTTAACCTTTTGGAAAATACGTCAGTTTACACTGGTAAATACAATTAACTGACTCATTTTGGAAAAAGAGTTTGAAAAGTGATTCGAGTGCAAACGGCACAAAATATCTTGACACATTGATTAAAATGCACAGAGGCAAAATTAATCTTTTATACTTGGGACAATTTTGTTAATAAAAATCTTGTATCCGATTTACATGGTTGTCCAACATTTAGGGCCGGTGATTATACAATACAAGCCGGACAAGATTAATCGACACACCACAAATATAATCTCACAAGAAGATACCCTTACGAGTGAGTATACGTTATACATATGCAACAGGAGGTGTTATGTCTACACCTTGTGCTTACGTCGTGGCCATTCACTTTTTAAAATGAGCCAAGGATATCCAGGACACGGTCATTAACCCCCAATGTTATTTGTTATCAATCAATACAGATTAAAACGGGATTATGCAATTTAATCATCTCCGATTAAAAGGTTTCTACACCCGACCAAGCGGTATTTTTATAATACCGTATCCCAAGCCCGTATAAGGGAAAATAAGTTAAAAGTATTTACCTGAGCTAGCAATGCAATTTATACTCAGCCGTATATTCTAATCAGCAAGCACGAGTACTTCTACTGGGGCTCGCAATCTGGAACGAAGGTTTTATTAACCTATTAGATTCCTAACGGGTCTTATTTAAGTCGTAACTTAGACCGGTTAGTTTTAAGGAAGGTTTACGGTTCAAACGCATGATTAAGCGAAGACCGGAATAGAATGGGATTTAGACCCGACAAGTTCGAAGACTTGTATAATATGGGTAAACTAAACACCTTCTGGATTTTGAGATAAAAAGGATAAGGTTTGACCCGTTTCGGCTAATTTATGCAAACTAATTACATAAACCGAACCGAACGCGCCAGAGGCGTAACGGGTAACCATAAGGGTCGCGAACCGGTTTCCTAAGTTAATATGCTTTAAATATGTTGTGATATCATAATGATACCTTCCATAATGCCCAAAACGAGTTTAATCATTAATTATGCCCCGTAGGGGTATTTTGGTCATTTTAGAGATTATAAAAGGGATTTAACGCAACCCCGATGTTCGGGACTGAAGTAATCAATAAACAACTTATTTTTAACAGATTATATTAGTTGGTAATAATCCTTATATGTCAAAATGGTTTTAAGCCTAAACTACGCGTATAATACGCGTATAAACCCGTTTCAAGCGACGTACGATTAAAAATACGATTCTGGGTTTTCTGATTAGTTAAACAGGCTCAAAAAATTACATTTATTATTTAAAATCAGTAGCAATTGGATTCGCGTCAAAATTCTTTGTAGAAATCATTTTATGACCGAAAAGGGTAAATTCGGTATTAACCGAATTAAGGCGATAAGCCTAGATTAAGACCAGTTTAAAAATAATTAAAAATCTTCAAAAATCCCAAAATATTATTTAACATTAGTGGGTAAAAGTTTTGGTACCGAAAATCGGGTTTAGATAGGCTATGCGCTAATCGCGCCGTTTAATTAATAAAAAGTTTATTATTTACGCTAATGCGCATATCTCCTAATCTAGACCTCCGATTGATGTGAAAATTTACGTACATGTTTAATAATCAATAACTAAGATTATTGTACTTCCACATTTTCAAAATTCTCGTTGTATGGTCATAAAGGCATTACGGTCCATTTTAAGCATTTAACGGAAACGTGCGAACGAATCGGATAATCAACGAAACAAGTACAGAGGCTTATACCATCATGTAACCCAACCCTAATGAAGCACTAAGGCATTTCCAAATCAAACTAAAACGGGTCAGAACCGAAGTCAATGCAAAAGTCAAAGTTTCGCGTCTTTCGGCTCCGAACCGGGTTTAAACAGAAATTTGCCGAGTCGGACAAGTACGAACAAGTTCTTATACTTATTACCAAGTTATATTAAGGTTAAAACAGGTTACACGCCTCTCGGATTGCTAATCGTGTATTAAATCATAATTTACAAAACTGTTGACTTTTTCGGTCAACCTTTGACTCGACAAACGACCTAGTTAGAGTGGAAACCAGGGGGAACCCTTTTGAGGGTTTATTACCCACATAATTACCAACTTATAACTACCTTTGATTCGAGATATGACTGAGCCATTTTAGACTAATCTCGAAGTCAAACGTTAACTACGATATCTTGACTTTTAAGCTAAATACTAAGCTAAACATGATTAGAGAAGGTCTAGCATACTTACAAGTGCTTATTGGATGATTAGGAAGGCAAGGGGCTGCTTGGAAGTTCCGCAAATGATCAGAAATGGGTGCAAGAATGAATGATCAAAGTGTTGCACCTTGTGTGCTTTATATTGTGGATTTACTCACCATAGATGATTGACAAACAAGTCTAGGACATCCCACAACTTATTGACACATGCCCTAGTGTTCTAGGGGGTGTTTTAGGGGCCATTGGGTGAGTTATGATCGATCAAAGTGCATCCAAGTTCAATGTGCAGACAAAGAATCAAGAATGATATGTTTCTGTCCAGATATGGCAGTCGCGTAGCGCGACTGCCTGAGTCCATACGCTCGCGCTACGCGAGCCCCTAAGGTGTTCCAACAAAACTTTGATAAATTGCAGTTTTAGTCCCTGGCTCTTCGAATCTTGTACAGACACTTGTTTATTGCGATATGGACCCTCATTATTGATCTATAAGGGCTTCAAGACATATGCCCACTTTGTTAAGTCCCCGGGTAACTTTATTGTTACCCGAAAAGGCCTAACTTTCAACGTTGACGCTTTAACCCCTCGCACACGAATTTGATCACAACTTTCTCATACGTTGACGAAACTTTACGAAATTTTAATCGTGTATTCTAGTGAGCATAATTAATCGTTACAAGGCTTCGGGTTTGCTAAAAGGTCACTCAGAGGTATATCATTAACATGTTGACACATTTAACCCCTGTAGTTTGTAATCTCTCACTTTCTTTCACAATTCGCTTCGTATGATCCATGATCCATTCGTTTAAGGTTATAAACATCATGTAGGGTTATTGTAAAGTATATTTATTAATTGTTGACACTTTGAACCCTTGTACTTACATAGTTTCATTGTTTGTCAACTTTAGTCCTCCAAGAACATTCTTTCACACGTTCAGACATTATGACACGTGTCAAGACATAATAGGACGTAAATTTTCGAGGTGTTACATGGGCCTTGTCGCCTAACGCGATGGTGAGGATAAAGTCGGTCGCGTGACATGGCGCTTCCTTTTTTTGCCTGGAGACACATGGCAGACCTATAGGGGTGACACATGCCGTCTAAGCCCTAGTTTACCTCGTCGCGCGACGCGACGGTGATAGGCGAAGCCATTCGCGTGACTCGGCGGCCTCAAATTTCTACTATAAATGGAGCAATTCAGGGACATTTCAATCTGCCTAGTCTCAATCACTTTCTCTCACTCTCTCTTTCTATTATATTAATCCCGAAGCCACAAACCTCGAAACTCTGCTCCGTAGAAAGTGTGTTAACCCCGATCACTGGTATGATACCCTGTCTGATTGATCTAAAACAAATTAACAGATGTCAAAGTGCTACCCGAATAAGGCTATACTTTGTTAACTACGTTGATGTTTTGATCTCGTGGTTATCGTTAAAGTTGAATTGACTTAATACACTAATACGTGTTGCATTGTGTGTTTATTTAGAACCCAAGACTTAAACTAGGAGGCACTAACTAAAAACCCTAATTCTGCAATGTGAGTCATTCTCTTTTATCAAATGCTTTCAAAACCCTAAATATTTTCTAAGTTGTATTTACAGTGATTAAGTTTTTGTATTATGAAATTACTGCTGATATGTGCGGTCTTGTATACACCACTAGCCTAACGGTGGTGCACGTGCCTAAAGTTGTTGAGGGCCACTTGAATGATGTCGTCCTCCCCGAGATCACCACCCTCAAGATCTAAAACATTGTGAATCATCTCGAATCTTTTGCAATCAAGATGGATCGTCCTAAAACAAGACGAGAGGGAGTCGACAGTTTGGTTGTTCTCACCCAGTCACCCGTATAGGCTCGAAAGTGTTGTGGGATTGTCCCCCAAAAAGGACTGCTCGAGCGCCTACCCAACATGTGGTGGCTCAAAGCTTTGACCCACGACTTGCAAATGCAAATCCTCTTCTTTGGTCCACGCAACAACTGGCATCCTCGGTTTTTTTGCGTGAAGTGGAACGACCTTGAGAGTTTGTATAATTTTGGATGAAGTGGTGGAGTTTGTAATTTAAAAATGAAGAAGTGGGTGGTATTTATAGTGTAAAATTTGATTTTTTTTAAAAAGTAAGTTTTTTTTTAAATTATAAAAGTTAACAATGCTAATGACCTCCAGCTTAAGTTGTAGGAGGACTTGAGTTCTTCTACGAAGACTCAAGTTCGATTCACATTTGGTGCAAAAAAGTGCTGAGGCATTGGTGGGCAATGATAGAAAACCCAAAGAAACCTGAGTTCGATCCTTGATCCAAACGGATTTTACCGGTAATTTCACCATTGTGCCTACGGACGGGTGGGTTACCAGGTTTTCCCCGTAAGTGGTGGTGAACGACTCGGGTTACTCTCGAAGCACTCTGTTTGACCAGTGGGTGCCCCGAGAGTACTTGGGAATGATTTGTTGGCCGTTCAAAAAAAAAAAAAAGTTAACCTTTGGGGTTAAACGACTAACATCCACGTTCATTAACTACGTGTCACGTCGAAGCCAAAAATTCTTCCACGCCGATGGATATTCCCTCGCCTAATCAATAACACCGTCGACAGGATGGTGTGAACGACGTTAAACAACAATAATGCCATTTTTAAACGCTCACACCGTGTGATATAATTGTATTAGTCATCTGAATGTAAAATCACAAAAATCTAAAACCACAATTTCTTTCAACTAAAATTATTTCATGAATAAAAATCGTCACATACACCAAAAAAAAAAAAAAAAAAAAAGCGCGAATCTCCCGCCAAAATGACCAATAAGAGGAAAAAAAAAAAAAAAAAACAAAACAATGATGCCACGCTGGCGATCCACGTTAACTTTTTCTCAACCAATAGAAGCAAACGGTTCCCACTATAAATTCATAACTACCCTCTTACACCCTCAATCTCAAATCACATTCTCTTCCAACTAGGGTTTATCATTCATCACCAAGATCCATCACATTCAACAAAATGAGTTCCAAAGGCGATACCGATTCCAAGAAAGGCGGCAGAGGCAAGTCCAAGGCCACGAAATCAGTCTCCCGATCTTCCAAAGCCGGTCTCCAGTTCCCCGTCGGCAGGATTGCTAGATTCCTCAAAGCCGGAAAGTATGCGGAGCGTGTCGGTGCCGGAGCCCCTGTTTATCTGTCCGCTGTCCTTGAATACCTTGCCGCTGAGGTACTATTTGGTTTACGACTGTGTTTGTTTTGTTCAATTTATTAGGTTTATTTTAATTTATTTGATTACTATTTTGCAAATCATTTGTTGAAAATTGGTTCAAGTTTAGGGATCTTGAAATCCCTTTAATCTTTGAAATTTGTTTTTTTAACCATTGTTTTTAAAAAAAATACTTGATGACTTTATCCCAAATCATTTGTAAAAAGTGGGTTTAAATTCTTTTTTGATTTAGGAATTTTGAATAAAGTTTGAAATCTTTTAGTGATTTCGAGTTTTGTTTCACTTTATATGTTTTTTACATAACTTTCATTCGATTTGGAGATTTTTTTTGGTTTATAGATTGCAATTTCTTTTTAATCCTACACAATTGTTTTATTTATTTTGTTTCTTGTATTTGATGGCATTTGCTGAAATCATACATTGAAAACTTGTTCAATTTTAAACTTAGAAATTTGTTTTGATGAATTGGAAATAGGTTTTGGAGTTAGCGGGAAATGCTGCAAGGGATAACAAGAAAAGCAGAATAGTTCCAAGGCATATACAGTTAGCGGTAAGGAATGATGAAGAACTGAGTAAGTTGTTGGGTTCGGTGACGATTGCAAACGGTGGTGTTTTACCCAACATTCATCAGACTTTGCTGCCACATAAGGTTGGCAAGGATAAGGGAGATATTGGTTCTGCTTCTCAGGAGTTTTAGAGACAGATTTTTCTGTTTCGTAAACAACTTTATTTTGTCTGCATTTTGCTTACAGTGTTTTGTAAAAAAATGATGTTTACTTTGGCATTTGAAGTTGTTATGATGGTTATGTCTAATCAGGTTTCGGCAATATAAACAATTTTGGCTAGAAGAAGTTTTTATGTTTATTTCTTTTGACTCTGAAATTAAGTGTTATATGGATAGTCTGTATTCTTGTTTATTTGAAAGGGGTAGGCAGTTTGGTTGTTTTGTGTGGGCGATTTCTAGTCATCACTATAACCGGTGAAACTGTAAAACTGAGTAGAGTTGAGGATGGGATCGGTATTGGTACTGAATAGATTGATATTGTACCGGAAAACAAAAAAAATGGTTACTGGTTTACGGCACTTAATGCCGATCTCTAAAACTGAGTCCGAGTTAGCTGAATTCCCCATAAACACTCAGAGGCTGTTTGGTAGCCTCTTAATGACTATTCAGATGCTACTTCTTAATGGTTTAAAACATCTGAATGAATAAGAGGTAACATTAAGTCTGAATGGTAAATCATCACATGTCACTTTTTTCTACCTTCTTATTGGTAAAATTCTTAATGGTTCCGTTAAGAAGTAGTCTCTTAATGACCATTCAGAGTCCAAGAGCAATCACGCTTAATATAATTGGTAATTGTGATATGAGCGTCAACGAAATGATAAAAAATCCTAGGAGCCCCAAAGAAGTGCAATTACGTCAAGGGTCGTTTTATTGACACACTTGAATTTTTAATTCAACACCTTTAATGTGTCTAAAATGGGCATTGTTTTTTTTTTTTCTAATAAAGACTGAGATTTTGTCTATTTAACTAGATATGTAACAATACCAAACGTCACCGAGACAACTTTACACTACATATCTACATCTGTCTTTTTACCACTTGCTTCAATCTTTCGTAGCTAATAGTACCCTTCATTGTAAAATAAAAAGTTGGAATACAACTTTTGTAAATTTTAGTGTATGATTGTGGACTTAAAATAAGGGTGAGGGGTGCTTTGCGGTGAATGGGATCGGGGAGGAGATGCCGCGCGGGGAGGTGCCACCATCATTTTCACCGCATGGAGGGGGATGGATTTCGGTGATCATTTACCGCATGAAGGAAGAGAGGGAGAGGGTGGCCCACCAGATTTTCAACCAATCAAGTTATTTGGCAACTTAATTAAAAAAATAAAAAAACAAGTCCCCCAAAAGAGGAGTGCCGCCATCAAATTGAAGGTGCGAGGGGAGTTAAGTGGGGAGTTGACATGGCGCGTGCTGATTGACTGTGGTAAGAGAGGTCACTCCCCACTTAGACCATGTGTAGTGGTAAGTTTGTATAATGCCCCTACCATGGGGCATTATCCGACACGTGACATCTTAGTCAGCGTTGGGGCATTATAGCAAAAGTGGCGTAGTGGGGCATTATGCCAATAACCCCCATTCAATCATTTGAAAAAAAATAAATAAAGCAAAGAGGCTAGTCAAACAATGGAGACATCCCATTGGCCACATGCCACTTCAAGTCAAACATGGCAGTGTCTTTTTGTCCTTTTTCATGGTTCTTCAGCGTTTTAAATCAAACGCCCTTCACCATTTTTTTCAAATTTTTTTAAATATAACGCCCCATGTAATGGTGCGTTGGGCGTTTTCGGGCGTTTTTTTTGAATTTAAAAAAAAAAAAACGCCCCACTACACATGGTCTTAGAGAAGTGCCCCTCTCGCCATGCCACTCTAGTCCCATGTGAAAAATACTAGGCTGAGGAAAGTTCCTATATGTTGACTTGACAACACAAAAGCTATCCAATTGTCCTTTAAGCTAAAAAAAAAAACGAAAATACATCAGCCTTGTCAGAGAAAAAAAATGAGTGGAGTTAACGAACCGAATGAAAATGATAGGATTTTAAACTCTTTAAATTCAGATGCAAAAAAACAAACATTTCTAGATGAAATTCGTAAAAGTGACCAAACTTTAGGGATGACAATGACATTTTACTCTATTTTCAGGCCAAAATTAAGGAAAAAAACCACAATTTTTTTTGGAATAACCCAACACTAAAAGTCCAAACTTCGAATCAAGAGGAGATTATTTCCCTTCAACGTGGAAAAATGGGTGGGTTAGATCAGATTTTGAAAAGAACTGAAATGGTTATGATTAGATTTTATGGCTGTGATTAGATTATGTTTCAAATATTTACACTTTTGTTCTGACTTTTGACTTGACTTTTGACTTTAGATCATGTTTCACATAAGAGACTAATTATATAATGGATTAATTTTGTATATACCCGTGTAAACTTGATAAATCTATATCTCTAATAAAGCAAACCATTGGGGGACACATGTCACCCTATGGTTGATGCCAAATAAGCAGCCACATAAGCATACATGTGGCATATCTCAAATGAGAGGACATGTGGCATAGCTCTATGATGCGGATTGATTTTGGCTTCTCACATACGGTCGGTGTAAACTCTCTTTCTCATTCTATCGCTTTCTATCAAACGGCGATTTCTTTCTTCTCAATTCAAAACCCTAATGAACAAGATTTGGCGAACACGGCGAACAAGATCCGTCCAACAATTCCTCCGCTTCGCATCTTCCTCCACCTTTTCAACATAACGATTTTTCTCTCTTTTACATAAACCCTAATGTTCTTCCGCCGTTTACTTCATGATCAGCCAAAGCTTCTCTTGAATTAAACCATCCAGCAACGAAATTCCTTGGCCAAAGTTCCGATCTACAGTAAGACTTTGTTGTTGTAAGGTTAAACTTGTAGTTGTTAGATCATTGCATCAACATGTTTGAATCCTTCATCGTTTTCATATGATTGTTCGTCATTGATTATGTTGTTTATTGCCTAATATTGGTTTGATTTACGTTTATGTTTTGATTTTTTTGGGATAGAATTTAGGGTTTTTAATTTCTCCTAATCATATGCTTTTTGATATCTTAATCACATTGTTGCAGCCTACTGAATGGAGGAACATTAGATTAGAATACCAGACGGCCAAGAAAAGTATCATGATTTTATTTTTTTATTTATATTTTTGCAATGAAAAAACCAGATCTTGATAAGCATATAATTAAGAAGTTATGGTAATAATAGTGATTTATTGATGTGATCGAAAGTCTTTGGTTTCCCTCAATACGAAATACTGTTTTTATCTCACTTTCTTTGATATTTCCCCTTTGATTTTGGTGCAGTGTTTCATTTTTAGAAAACTCAATTGCAAAATCGCATATTTGCTCATCAGAAATTGCTGTGATTATTGTAAAATTAAGAGCGATGTTTAGGGGGTTTATGATGATTACTGACACATGAGGTAATAGATGCAAGAACTGATGAATTTATGGACTATGAAAAGTGAAACGATTTAAAAAAAAATATGCAGTGACAATACAAAGTTGGTTTTTGCAAACAAACACATAACAGTGCTTTTTAATGGTGAACCATGTAGAAACCAGTATTGTTAGCAAGGATGTTGATTGAAATCATCAAAGCTCTGGATAATAGAAGGTAAAGGTTGAGATACTTGAAGTTATCTATATTTGAGTATAGGATACAAGCATATTCAAGTACAAGATTTGGCACACATGATTTGTTCTGTCCTAATTGCAATTCTTGTATAACCAAAAGGGTCATACTTCAGCATTTTCATGCCCACAGGTATCAATCTCATCTATCTATCTATCTATCTTTTTTTTTTCTTCCAGTTTTTGTGTTTTTATATAAATTGTTTGATGTTGCAGGAAATGGGTTTAAGTTGTTTCACGGGTTTAGAGTATAATGAATTTTTTTCCAGTTTTTTTTGTTTTGTTTTTATATTTGAATATGGTACGGTTTTTATTTAACATTTGGATTTAAAGCTACGATAACCATGTGTTCTTATGAACGATAGACACAAAAACTGGAAAACTTTTCTATTCTTTACTTTGTTGTTGACAGTGTTCACCTTCTCATGGGCCACATTTAAGTAGCAGCACCTATCAGGTATGTTATGTGTCTGCAAGGGTGTCAAAATGGGCAGGTCAGGTGAGTTAGGTAATTTTTTGTACGAGACTAGGTTAACACAAAATACTAGATATTCAAATAGTTTGAAGTCTGTCATAAGCATATAGATACAATTACAAAATATATGTTATTTTAGTAAAAGTTTTGGAATAAAAAATGATTTAGAAGGTTTTGTGCTTTTAGAATACTGTTTGGGCGACTTACGATTCATTTGAGCTATTAAATAAAACATTATATGAATTGACTTATGTTTGTTGTGCAGAGATTATCATCTCATTTTCTTTCAATTTACAAATTTTAATTGTTGGCTGAGTTGGCTCAAGTACTATTTTGATTGTTCTATTTGTTCAAGAAAGTGAAAAGAAACCACCATCTAGATCTTCGTCATCTCTGTTGTGGTCAAACTGATGAATTTAGGGTTTGAAAAGGAGATGTTTGAGCGTGAGCATGGAGATGCTTGGTAACTAACTAAACTAACTTGGTTAATTGTTTTGTTTCTGCTTCTGTTGGAGTTTGCTCCTTGATTTTGGTGTCTGTTGCAGGTTTTGCACACAAGCATACGAATTAATAGATGTGCGTTCATTACCAAATTGCCACTTTCTGGGCCACCATCATGGAAACTCATTACTCACTGTGAATGTGAAGTTGAAACTTCTCATGGTACAACAATCAAGAGTACCACCATGTTTCAGGTATTATTTGAATCTGTATTAACATTTTGTTTGTGCCTTCTGGAAGGGTTCAAAAAAGCCAGATGTTATAACAGACCCATTGTGTTTGTTGGAATAGTTAACGTTTTGTGCTTTACCTAACTAATGCGCGTTTATTGAACAACGAATGAAGGGAGGGAGTCAACAAAATCATCCTAATATTGGCGATTTGAACAGTTTTCTGTTTTTTCTTCCAATGTATGTATTTGTACAGAATATTTCATTTCAAAGTAAATAATATGATTTTGGTTGAAACCCGCGTATTACGCTGGCATTAACCTAGTTTCATATATACCTAACAAAACTACATATATAATATAAACCCATCTGCATTAAACTTTAACTTAATCCCAATTTTACCCTTTTCCATTATATATTTTAGAGTTAAATGTAATTTTAGTCCTTATGGTTTGGGTCATTTTGCGAGTTTAGTCCAAAGGTTTGAAACGTTGCCATTTTAGTCCAAATAATGTCAAACATTGCCATTTTAGTCAACTGGGTTAACTCTATTCATTTTTTCTGTTAACTAGAAGGACAATTTAGTCATTTTATATGGCTGAATTGCCCTTCTATTTAACATAATTACATATAAAATAACTGAATTGCCTTTCTAGTTAACAGAAGAAATGGATAGAGTTAACCCAGTGGACTAAAATGGCAACGTTTGAAACTATTTGAACTAAACTGGCAACGTTTCAAATCTTTGGACTAAACTGACAAAATGACACAAACCACATGAACTAAAATAAATTTAACTCTATATTTTATACCATAATCCACTCAGTTGACCATTTGAATATATGGGAAACGGATGAAATCAAAACAAATGAGGAACATATATTAACCAGGAAAACAAATTTCATTAAATAGGTAAACAAATTTATATATAATTTGTTTTAAAAAAATACCATAAAATCGAAAATCTTTTTATGTTTAATATGAGTACCCTATTGTTATAGTTTAAAAAAAAATCTGAAAACCTAGTTACGTATTACACAATGAACATAACGTAAAACACAATGACTGTTAAACTAAACATAAAATCGCATTTAGTGGTAAACAATTTCGCATGATGTATAATATCAGAAATCGCACGTTGAAAAACAATCTCGTACGCAGCGTACATTAACCCCTATTGTAAAATATCGGGTCTCTTTGTTAAATTCCATTCGGTATTTTTCCGTAAGTTTAATGGATATTTTTCATGAAAACACCAAACAACAAAACAAATAATAAAACCGTCATTATTATATAAAAATCCAACCGTGTCTTTCGTGATCCGCACAAACTGTTCTTTCATAATTTCATTCCAAACTTCCAACCCATCCCATGTGTCCATCGATCGAGATCAGAAAATGATGAAACAAGGAGTAACAACAACAACAACAACAGACCAAACCAAACTCCTTCCAAAAAGAATAATCCTGGTCCGCCATGGGGAAAGTGAAGGTAACATTGATGGTTCTGCTTATTCCACCACCCCCGACTACAAGATCCCACTTACCCCACAAGGAATCGTCCAAGCCAACCAAGCTGGAACCCAGATCAGAACTGTTATCTCCAGCTCAGGTGCCACCCCGAATTGGAAAGTCTTCTTTTATGTATCACCTTACGAACGTTCGCGGTCCAGTCTTATGGGAATCGTAAGATCCTTCCCGAAGAACACCGTGATCGGGGTTAGAGAGGAATGTAGGATCAGGGAACAGGATTTTGGGAATTTTCAGGTTGCTGAAAGGATGAAAATTGTTAAGGAGACTAGAGAGAGGTTTGGTAGGTTTTTCTACCGGTTTCCTGAGGGTGAATCGGCTGCAGATGTCTACGATCGTGTTTCGAGTAAGCGACTCGTTTTGTTTGCTTGCTTGCTTGCTTGATCGTAGTTAATTTCAAGTTTTTAACAAAATCATGACGGGATAATCGATCTCGGTATAGCTTTTATGGCAGTGGCGGATCTAGAATTTACTTTTAGGTTGTTTGTTTATCGCTATATAATATTTTTTTTGTCTGATTTAGGGTCGGGTCACATAAAAAGGATAATCACACTATATTTTATATAATCAACAAAAGTCTTTTTTTTTTTCGATTTGATTCGGGTCAGATGGGTTGCATGAAAAGGTGTGAGGGATTAGTGACCGATCTTAGACCATGTGTAGTGGTAAGTTGTTATAATGCCCCCACAATGGGGCATTATCCGACACGTGTCATCGCAGTCAGCATTGAGCATTATAGCATAAAGTGGTGTAGTGGAGCATTATTCCAATAACGCCCGTATTATTTTTAATAAAAAAAAAGCACACGGAATGTAGCATGTGGGTAAAGTTGTCAGACACACAGGGTAAGGTGATTGGTGGGTCATAAACCTTTTCAGGTTCATCCTTTTCTCCTCCACTCCCATTGGCTACTTCAATAAACCTCTGACAAATTCCAGCGTTTTAATTAAAACGCCAAGACCCATATTTTTGAAAAATAACGCCTAATAACGCCCCGTGTAATGGGGGTGGGGGCGTTATAGAGCGTTTTTTTTGAAAATTTTTTACAAATCACGCCCCACTACGGACGGTCTTAGACCATGGGGTATGGTGGGGCTTGGGTTGGGGCATTTGTTGACACGTGGAATGGGAGCCCCCCACCGCCTGGTTACGTGTCCGTGGGGTATGGCGGGGCGTGGGTTGGGCTTGGGTTGGGTGCACCGGTGGCAGAATATTAAAAAAAAAAAATTACAAAAAATTTATAAAAAATCACACAACATTTATAAAAAAAAAACCTACAATATATAGGGGGTTGTTGGGAGACCCGGGTGGCGGTTTGCTTTTGCCCCCAACCCGTTTGAATTTTAAATTCAAAATTTGAATACTCCGCTATGACGTGGCGGGTGAGCGAATGGGAGGCAGCCAGCTAGCATGGCCATACCGCCCCCCGCCCGGCTTGAAAGCCAAGCCCCAACCCAAGCCCACCCGGGGTGGTGACTTAGGCGTTTTCCCCCAACCCAAGCCCCATACCCCATGCCCCATGGCCGTATGAATTTCTAAAGAGAAAAACAAAAAGAAAATTTTTAATTACCGTGGAAAATCCCTCGGTGATTGATGAAGAATTACCACTGAATCTTACATATTCACAAAAACAAAAAAAAGAAATCTCTAGTAAGAAGACATGTCTGGGATTTTTTTTTATTTTCTTTATAATACGTCAATGTTCTGTCGGTGATACATTGCTCACGCTAAGTTTTCTACAGACCTTCAACGACGAATTATCACAGAACATGGAAAAATGTTTCCGTTAGTAATTTATTTAGTTAACTGCCATTTTCGTCCTTTTGGTTTGTCCATTTTTGCTAGTCCAGATCAAATTTCAAATTTGTATCATTTCCGTCCCTGACATTCTTGAAACATGACAGTTTAATCCAAAAAGTTAACGGTTGTTAACAACTTTGACTGATAAATGAGGAGTAAAAAGGTAATTTCAGTTTTTTCTACTTTGTTTATCTGTATATATATCGTTTTTAAGAGGTGTAAAAATAGAAAAAGAAAATAAAAACAGAAAATTACTTTTTTACCCCTCATTTAACAGTCAAAGTTAACGACTGTAAACTTTTTGGATTAAACTGTCATGTTTCAAGAATGTTAGAGAGAGAAATGATACAAATCTCAAATTTGGTCTGCACTGCACTGGCATAAGTGAACAAACCATAGGAACGAAAATGACAGTTAACTTTAATTTATTCCTCTGGTTTACAATGATCTTCCATTATTAAACATAAACTATTATTTGCAGGTTTTCTTGAATCATTATGGCGTGATATAGACATGAACAGGCTTAACCATGATCCAGCTGATGATCTAAATCTTATAATAGTGTCACATGGGTTAGCTTCACGTGTATTTCTAATGAAATGGTTCAAATGGACTGTTGAACAGTTTGAGCGTTTGAACAATTTCAACAACTGCGAGTTTCGAGTTCTACAACTAGGAGATGGCGGCGAATATAGTTTGGCTGTTTATCATTCCGAAGAAGAGATGCAAGAATGGGGATTGTCGCCAGAGATGATCGCTGATCAAAAGTGGCGAGCCCGAGCCACTAGAGGGGATTGGAATGAGAAATGTCCGTGGTACCTCAATGTCTTCTTTGATGATCTAGGAATAGACTCAGATGATGGTGAGAATGAACACAACAACTCATAAATTTTCTGAAATTGTATCAAGTTAAATGCATTGAAAGAAAATTATAAAACAATGTCACTTCTTTTTAATAGTATTGTTATGTTTTAGTTTAACTAGAGGAGGCAATCTTGACCCAAAGTCTTCCAAGTGGGTCACTTTGGGTTGCTTTTAAAATTATATGGGTTGGTTTGGGTAAGATATTTTAACTAAATGGGTCACAATGGGTCATTTGAAATTCCATCTTGTTATTTTCGGGTCAAAGCGGGTCGACAACATTAAAGAAATGGGTCGATGTGGGTTAGTGTCTTAAAGAAACGAGGCAGGTTTCAGATCGGAATGGGTTTCGAGCCGGTACAAGTATCCGCACGAGACGGGTTACGGAACGAAACGGGTTTTGGATCGGAACGGGTTCAGTTAAAATTGAGTTTCGGGCCGAGACGGGTTTCGGCACGACGCAGGTTTTGGATCGGAACGGGGTCGGTTCGGGTCGGGTTTCAGGCCCACACGGGTTTCTGCACGGGACGGGTTTCGGATCGCAAGGGGCTTTTGGGTCGACACGAGTTTCCGCACGAGACGAGTTTCGGGTCAGGACAAGTTTTGTACCGTTTCGACCCGTACCATTTCGACCAGTACCGTTTCGACGCGTACCCTTTCGACGCTAACAATTCGACCCGTACCGTTTCGACCAGTACCGTTTCGACCTGTACCGCTTAAACCAGTACCATTTCGAATCGAACCGTTTCGACCTGAACTGTTTCGAATCGAACCGTTTCGTATCTTCAAGAAAGTAGGAACCGAATGTTTATATAGAAAACGATATGTTTAGTCTGCACATGCACAAAGGCAAAAAATATAAAATCAAATACGTACAATCATCATCATCATACTCAGTAAATCCCACCAATAGCAAAGCTAAGGTAGGGTCTGAGGAGGGTAGATGTAGACAGCCTTACCTCTACCCCGTAGGAATAGAGAGGCTGCTTCCGGTGAGACCCCCGGCTCAAATACGTACAAACATTGTCTTATTCGTTCTTGTAGTTTTCAACTCACAATAATGATTATGCAACGATTAATACGTTAAAGTTACTTTTATGTAATTTGTCATAATTTTCACGTCATGGCTTAGGCTATAAGTATGGGTTGGGTTGGGTTGGGTTGTGATTGTCCACGTGGGACGTTGGTTTAAGCAGTACCGTTTCAACCCGTACCGTTTCGAGCAATATCGTTTTGAATCGAATCGTTTCGACCCGTAGCGTTTAAACCAGTACCGTTTTGACGCGAACCGTTTCGACGCGAACCGTTTCGACGCGAACCGTTTCGACGCGTACCGTTTCGACGCGAACCGTTTCGACCCGTACCGTTTCAACCAGTATCGTTTCGAACCGAACAAAATTGCCCCTTGATGTATAATCTCTTAAAAAAACGAACAAAATTGCCCCTTGATGTACAATCTCTTTAAAAAAAAATTTAAACCAACCCGACCCGAAACCCGGCCTGACCCGAACCCGTTCCGACCCGAACCCGTTTCGACCCGAACCCGTTTCGACCCGAACCAAAACAACCTCTTTTTTAATTGACCCGTTGTGACCCGAACCCGTTTTGACCCATGACCCTACCCGACCCAACCCGACCCGTTTGCCAGCTCTAAGTTTAACATATTACATGGAAAATGATAAATGTGACTACCAGCTTCAAATTTTTGGATAGTCATTTTTCATGAACTTTGAAAATATTAATCGGTACAATGATGAATTGTAACACCCTGTGTTTTCGTAAGTGAAACTCAAGGTCAAGGTCAAAGTCAACGACCGATTCGCGCAACTTGACTTGTAGAAATTTCTTTGTTTTATTTTTATTATGTGGAGTAAGTGTTGTTAATTGCAATAATCGATGAGTATTAATCATATTTCAATCGACCTACGACTGTGAACTATAGGAAGTAACAATGCGATAAAGTTAATCAACTAACAATCAAGCTAAGTTAATCGAATCGACATCAATTCGCAACTCGAGCTACGTGTTTTTACTTATCATTATACGTGTGTGTGCCTTACGTGTTACCTGTGCATGTTTATTTATGTTATGTTGTGGTAATCAAGCGAACTCAATCGAACTCGAAATCTAACTCGAATGCTATCGAACTCGAACTCAAATCACAATCGAACTATGATAGATGGTGGAAAATAGATTCCGCGAGACACGAAGTAGTTGGGACTGAAAGTAATTTGACTAGGAAACCCTATCTTATCGAACCGCTCGCAATCGTAATCGAAATCTCAAAAAAATCGTCACGCGAAACACTTAAAAGGTGCAACCAATCGATCAGGCTTCCCAGCCGATCGAACAGCCAGCCGAACGGACTGCTGTCCGATCGGACAGGCTGTCCGATCGAGCTGCCAGCCGATCGGCTAGCCCTTTCCTCTTTTGTCATCCTATAAATACCCCTGTCATTGTCATTCTTTCCACTTTTGGAAACCCTTGTTCGACCAGCACGCTCAACCCGCCTTTTCTCAGATTTCTCTCGATTCCGGTAAGTTTTCGTCCTAAATCTTGTACTTTCTTGATCTAAACACACTCCTACACATTTCTATCTTTCAAATCTAAACTTTTAACCGTGAAATCATCAAGAATCAAGTGTTCTAGGATGATGTCATCATGGGTTCTTGAAGAACTTCATGTTTGGCCTCAATCCACCAAGAATGACTTGGATCTAGCCGATTTCCACATAATCAAACAAGGATCTTTTATAGATCTGAACATATATATGGTGGAAAGGATTGAAGGATGGATTTTCCCAACTTTCTTCAACTCGTTTCACTCGAACCAGTGGAAACGGAACCTGAGCCGGTTTACAAAGCACTTCAGTGGTTATACGGCTCAAGATCTGGATTCTATCCACGAGGTTAACCGACTCCGGGTTAAATGTTAAACTTCGTTCCGAACAGACCACCGACCGGATTTGGGTGATTCCTGTCCGACCCCGGGGAACCAAGTAAGAACGAGGCATCTATGGTTTTACTCGCTGTCAAAATACCTCGATAAAACGACAAACAAACAGAACAACCAAGGTGTTAGACGCAAGGCTGATCAGGTCAGGATGCTGACCGATCGGACTGCTGTCCGAACGGACAGCCAGCCGATCGGATAAACCAGCCGATCGACTGGCCAGCCGATCGGCTAGCACATGGTCCCACACAACCAACTTGTTTTGAAGGATGGTATTGAACGAACTGTTGTTCGATCGAACTACTGTCCGATCGGATTACTCTTCGGATCATGAGATACTATGCTTCAATACTTAATCAATTTTCAACATGTTTAATGCACTAGAAGTACCACCCCGATCGAACAACCGTCCGATCAGGTGACACCCTGTTGTCCGATCGAACAACAGTTGTGCTATTCGATCGATCAACCATCCGATCCATTGCATCACATTTTACATTCATTAAAGTCTTCGACTTGTTGACTTGCCAACCGATCGAACACCTGTCCGATCGAACACCTGTCCGATCCAAAGGGTGAACCTTGAAATTATGTTGAATGCCTAACCGATCAGGCTGCCGGCCGATCGAACAGCCGTCCGATCGACCGACCTGAAAGGCAAAGGTACTTCAATGTTTTCAAAATGCTACAACGAAAACTTCAAAGGACAAGCCATCATACACAAACACATCCTTCTCGAAGGAAGGAACAATCCACTCGTACAGCCATCCGATCGGCCTACCGACCAATCGAACAAGCAGACTGTACGGACAGTCAGCCGAACGGTCAGCCGTCCGATCGAACTGCCGTCCGATCGACCATCTGTCCGACCCCTCAATACTTGTTCCCTGTTTTACGTTTCACTTATCGTTATGCTACCGAATCTATTCAGGCTAACCGTATTCGCTAAGCGCTCCCTTCAATCCATAAATCGCTGTGAGTATACTCGATCCCTTTTTTCTTTAAGCACTTTTGGGTGTTTCATACGTTACGAATATTCAAACTAGAACTATCACACTACTCAAACTATTTGAACGTTAACCGTTAATGCATGTTATACGTGTCTTATGAATGCTTGTTGTTATGTTTACACATGGAATGCTGTCTACCTGCCTTAGCAACGATAGTACTATAGTTTGGACTCAGCACCCGTTTACACGGGGGTTGTTAAGGATCTTTTACTTGCATGGATTACAGTGGTAATCATGTATTGCGAACTGCCTCAGGCAGTCAACCCGCAGTCATTGGTATCGATGGATCTATGTCGATAACTAACGTGCTTGATTTCACTATGTGTACGTGCTGGTTATGCGTAAACGAATTCGAACTCTATATGCTATTATCAAACTTGTATACTCACCTTTACCTTATATGTATTGACTTTTATTTTAACGTATGTGACATGTGCTTAGGATGCATGTGTGGTAGGAAATTGAAGCTAGAATAAAGCTTTAGAGCCCAACAAATAGTTGTCTGTGGATAACGAACTAGGGGTCTCTAGAAGCAGATAAACAATTGCTACTTATTTAAATCTGAGTTGTCGGAATAGAATATTTGTCTTGATGCTTGTCTGTAATAATTATTTGACTGTTTGAGATACGGTATGTGAAGGGGTAAGGTCCCAAAAACCTCATAAAAAGGATTTGAGACCATACCACAAACTAACTTTTCTAGCTTTTTGACCTTGCGCGGCCGCGCACTGGTCCCACTAAAGGAAGAAAGGAATCAGTAACTTATAGTCGCGCGCCCAAAAGATAAGCATAAATCTTTGCGCCTTCTCCCATTCAATAAAGGATTAAAAAGCCTTTGTACAATACTTCCGCCACAACACCCAGACTTAGATATTATTTTACCCAGGCTTGGGATTTATTTGCCTGTGTCCACACAGTAAGGTATCACACCGGATTACAGCAGTAATCTTCTAGAAAGAAATACAATCATGCACCACCCAGACGGTTATAACCGTCTGGACACGTGTCATTACCACAGACAACCCTGGAATCACAACGAAGGTATGCAATTGGAGAGTAATCTCCACTTAATCACTTTCCACGTGGCGATTCCCCAGCCACAGATCAAACCACGATCCGTGTGCATTCACATCGGATCGAGGCTAAGGGACGTCAGATCAAAGAATTCAAACGGAAGAAAAATAACCGCTACGGCGTTAGGCATTTTCCGTTATCTTTTCAATAACAGGTTTTCCCTCCCAAACTCCCGGTTATAAATAAGAGAACTGTTCAGGTATAAACTCAGACTACTCTCACTCTTCAAATACTTATCTTCTCCGATACCGATACTTATTCTCACGCCGGAGTCGGGTCAAGGAGAGAACCCTCTTCTCCCCTTGGCGAGGCTAACGGTGTTCTTTTTTGCAGAGCTACCGGAGAAGTTAATCCATTACGACTGAATCAACCGAGAGAGAGCTAACCCTTTATGCGGATTCAAACCCCCTAACTATTTCGGTTCCGACCATTTAGTTAGTGTTTCTTCATTGGCGCCCACCGTTTTCTCAGTTTTTCTAGTTTCTACCTCGTTTCGATTCAGTTCATTCTATTTTCTGTCTTTGCACATGGCAGAAAATTCGTCATCTCACCGGCAACCTGGTCCTCGACCAAACGTCGGAAACAATTTACCGGTAGAAGGGATCGTTGAGGAAGCCTCGGACGATAATGAGGTCCAATCCAATCGAGCAAATGATCCTGTAACCCCAGGAATGTTACCAGCAAATCCTGCACAATCAATTTTACCACCAGGGGAAACCCCGATATCATGGTATGTCCGGTCTCAAGGAGCATTAAACGCGGTATACTCACAGTTATGTGCTCAAACTTCTCCTGTAACCCAATCCCGGAGGACGGGATCAAGAGCTCATGCCTCTCAGCGAGAAGAATCAACTTATGATGATACAAGCAGTTACCGAAGACAACATCATGATGAATTTCGTCCTTGTCAACGACAATCGGTGCATGATAGGTTGGGTTCCCAACGGGATACTCACACCGATGAATCCGATCGAACATACCGTTTGAGTGAAAACACCAGCGTTTTCAACAGACTACACCCAAACTATAACAAATGCAGGCCTCGAGCGGTTTACAACCCCGAGGCCGAGCATAACTATGATTTAGTTTATCGCCCGGACGAAGCGGCAGAAAACTCGAAGTTTATATTAGAGATAGCTTTGGCTCCGTTGGAACGGGCCAAGTTACCATCTAATGTTGGGAAATTCAATGGGTTAACCGACCCTGATGATCATTTAAGGGTATTCACCAGTGCAGGGTTGGTCGGTGGTTGGACCCTTCCGCTGTGGTGTCACTTATTTGTACAAACACTAACTGGCCCAGCGCGAATCTGGTTTGACAACCTACCAACGGGGCAGATCGAATCGTGGAAGGATCTCCGAAGAAAATTTTTAACACACTTCAGCCAACAAAGGCGGTCAAAACGTGATACATCCGACGTTATGAATATCTGGCGTCGCGATGATGAGAATCTGGAAGATTTTATTACCAGATATAATAAAGAAGTATTAGAAATTGGAGGTGTTAGCGAACAATTAATCCGTGCTCAGTTTAAGTACGCGGTTAGGTGTGACGACATGGTCAAGGTGTTATCGGGAACGGAAGGTCTCCCCACGAGTTGGGAAAAGATAATGGCGGCTGCCAAGGTTTATGCGCAAACCGAGAAAAACCTCACTACAAACCGGCCACCACCACCACACAGCAGGCCGGCAGACTTAAGCGCAAACGGAAAGTACAAAAAGTCATGGCGCGAAGCATCCGGAAGTCGATCTGCGGAAGATACCCGCACAACTAACAAGTTCTCGGCGCAAAAAGAAAACAGACACGAAAATAGGGAGAGACAGTGGACTCCCCTAACGAAAACCCCAGCAGAGGTACTAAGTACCGAGGATCACCAATTCAAACCCCCGATTCCAATGAAGAGTAAACGTGGTCAAGACCCGACGCAGTTCTGCGAATATCATAAGGATAACGGGCACACCACGAACAACTGTATATCTCTGCGCATGGAAATCGAAAAGGCTCTCAAGAATGGAGAACTCACGCATCTGCTCTAGAATATGCGCAAGGAGATTAAACAGATTACTCGGGGAGAAGAAAGCTCAAACAAACGGGCTAAGACTTAAAGAACTCCGTATGTTTTCCGCAAAAAAGACACGACTTATTAAAAGCGGCGGAATTATCAGGGAGTAAGTTAAGTTCCATTTAATTATCCAAAAAACTTTGTAACGCCTCTAAGCATTATCCATGAATAAAATTACAAAGTTTCTATTATTTTTGTGTTTACAAAATGCATGCAATTCCTTTTTAGTAAGCGCAAAAACATTATGGTAGTATAACACAAAGCTCCATGCGCGGTCAGTGATCACGTCACAAACGACCATAAACTCATACATGAGCTTCATACCAACTTTATTCGCCTTACTCAAAACAAAAGTAATTGTACTCATGCAAAATATTGTAAAGACATATTAACAAAATAAATAGAAACATACTATGTTTGGCGTACAAATACGTCCTGAAAGGTTTAAGGCACAGCAGTGTTTAAAACCCATGCGCAACAGCGCACCATCAAAACAAGGATCAACATCCTACATGGAAAAAGTTGTTCAAATACAATTGCACCCCTACTCTAAATCTTCTCCCTCATCCGGAAAGATTTCCTTAAGTTGCGCAACGTGATCATCCGATTGCAGCGCCACATTTATCAACTCCATCACTGGCAGTTGCAAATTATTAAACTCTGTCTTCATAGCAGCAAGCGCACTGGAAGTATTAACACCAAAGGTAGCAGATTTGCTATCATCCCAGTTAACCTTTAAAGCGCTATTCACATGTTGAGAACATTCCGCATACCCTTGCGCATAACCATCTCGTCGCGCAGCAACCATCAAATTCGCAACAGTTTTATCCAGTTCTTCAGAGTTTAATACAGACTCAGCAACCTATAACATCAGATAAAGATAAGATCGAAGCAAGAAAAGCGCATACATGAACTAAAAGAAGAAAGGAACTTACACATGCAATCCCGCGATCCTTCAACCAGGTCATGTCATTCTTCAAGGGTTCAAGCTCGCTTTCGGCTGAAACCCGCGCCATTTCTGAATTCTCCAGTTTCTCTTCAACTTCAGTTAAACGGCGGGAGGTTTCAGTATTCTCGGAACGCGCAAGCTCCAGATCCTTCTTCAATTGTTCCTGGTCAGAAACCAAAGCGGTAAGTTCCTCTAATTCTTTATCTCTAACGGCAAGAGTGGCTAAAGCTTGTACCTCCCGTTGCTCACTTCGCTCCCTATGAGAGCGCGCTTCCTCCAACAAAGCTTCCATGTCAGCTTTTTCTTTCTTCAATCTTTCCACCGCCGCATCTTGATTCTTCAGATTTTCAACCTCAGCCTTGAGGTTATTTATGATGTTACGAAGGCTTGCCTTCTCGGCATTATCCTTCTCACAAATTCTCCTCCAATTTTTGCGCTCCTCAGACAAAAGCGCAGCTTCAGCTTCAGCTTTTCTTTTCCAACCGGAAACTGACCATTCCTCAGTCTTGCGCTCCGCTTCAAATTTAGCTTGCTCAGTCTCTAATTTAGGCTTTAACTGAGCCACAAGTTTTTCATCTTTTGCAAACTTCCTTTGTGATGCAACAAAGGATACTCGCTCTTTATGCATGCTATACCATTCACGCACTATACGATGAGTGGTAGAAACATGAGAAGCAGTTTCTGCAAGATAAGACTGATAGGTCTGTTCGAAAGGCTGATTCTCTTGAAATTTAATCTCGCCAGGCGGAAGTATCCCCTGCAACCAGTCTCGACATATCCGCCAGTCCGAGAAAGTATCTCCTTTCTTCACATTCCAAACAGGAATATGAGGATCAGCAGCATCTTTCTCCGCATACATCCGGTAGTAATATTCTCCTAAAGTTTCTTCCGGACGAATTGGAGATTGTTTCTCAACACCAGCAGAAGAACCTGCTTCCTCAGTAGCGGCCTTTTCAGCATGCTCAGGAACAGTTTCAGAAGGTCTGGGAGGAGAAGATTGGATTGTCTCAGCAGTTTTCTTTTCCGGCATCGGTTGATTATCATCATTTACCACACTTGGCTCAACAATCTGTTCAGTTTCTATGTTAATACCAACAGGCTCCTCAGCCTCAACAGTTTTCTCAACACCTTCCCCAGCTACCTCTGAAGGCTCTAACGGAGGGGTAACAGTAGCGCGCGGTGGGGAAGGGGGAAGTTCTTTATCAACCATAGTTGGTATGTCCACAGAGACAGGAATTTCTGGAGAAACAAAAGTCTATAAAAATCCTATCCGTTCAAAGAAAACAAAGAAAATCAATACATACCAGGAATGGATTCTGAAACAAAAGCATCTAGGTTTCCCTTCCTAGTAATTTTCTTCCTCTGCACTTTCTTGGGAGGTTGACCCTCCGCATCAGCATCAGCTGGCTTCCTTTTACCGGCCTTCCTATGAACCAAACGCTCGGGACTAGAATCCAGATCGATAGGCTCATTTGGATTGGAAGGAGGAATATCGGCAGAATCCTTCGGTTCTGGTTTCGGTTCCCGCATAGTCACTACAGGAGTAAGACCCTCCAATGAGTCAGAAACCACCACATAGTCACACCTGGAAACAGAAGAGCGGCGCGTACCTTTCTTCTCTCCAGCATTTTTTGCTTTCAAAGGTTGCGCTTTAACAGTTTCACTCCTCTTCGGCGCAGAAGTGGACGTAGTTGCGCGTTTTTTCTTCTCAGGGCCTATGCCCAAATTCAACAACTCACCTACAAACAAGCGCAAGATAGAGAAATTTACTCAAAGCGAGAAAGAAAAGAAAAATGGATATAAACTCACCAGCACCAGCTGCTGGTTGAACAGATAAGTCCGCATCCTGCGGAAGCACAAAATTCTTCACAATACGGTGATACCAGAGCTCCTCTTCAGGTTTCTTCTTGATGGTCCCCATTCTTCCGCCTTCCCTCTTAAAAGCAACAACATATAGAGAAACAACTACATTGAAGAGAAAGAAGGTCAAAAAAAAAAAAAAAAAAGAAAAAAAACAACGAGAGGAACAGTGACAAAACCCCAATACTTACTATGACCATCCTCAGTGTACACGGGTTTATCATCTCGTTCCATTTTCCAGTTCAAACTCATGCCAGCTCCGACTAGGGCTTTCTCCGGCAAAGCAATATTGGGAACATCCTTCAGATCTTGGTACCAGTTCTCATCAACAGGGGTCTGAATGGATTCAATCGGAACATCGTCTTTCCCTCTTAGCTTCATCTTCATCGGAATCACTCCAGCTTTAATGAAGAAAAATTTCTGTTTCCAATCATGAAATGATTTTGGGGGCTGATGAAGAATTTTCTTTGCGGAAGCCCTCTGAACAAATGAGTAAAATCCTTGGGTACAGTGCATCTGATGAAAAACCCTAAATCGGGGAACGGTTGGCTCCACATGCATCGTTCGACATACAAATTCAAAATGACGAACCCTAACCATACCAATAGGGTGAAGTTGGGAGATATGCAGATTGTAGAATCCAAGAATTTCAAGGAAAAATTTCGTAACAGGCAATCGAAAGTTACCATCGCAGAAAAAATCCCAAAATAGGGTAATATACCCTGCCGTAGCATTCGCTGCCGTTTGCCCTTCTTCAGGATACAAGGCACCCCAGTTCTCCGGGAATTTAAGATTCTGGATTAAACCCTCAAAAGACGCCTTGGGCCACTTCAATGGTGGAAGTTCAGTCGACATCTCTTCAACAAGATCCTCTTGATGTTCTCCGGTTGACATAAGCAGGGGAATGACGGAAAGTATTTCTTCAAAACAAGGAAAAGGGAAAAATTTTCAAACAAAACAATGATTACACAGAAGGGGTTACCCAAACGATTATATACCCATCGCAATAAATAAGCATCGGTAACCGTCGCAGTACTGTTCCGGATATCACGATTACCCAAGCAACAGAAAAAGCAGATGTCAGAACATACACGCGTTTACACGCGCGCGTGTAAGACACGAATGGTAAAAAACAACTGACAATGACAGGTTGTCAAAATCAATTTACTGATACAATGTCAAATCAAAGATTTTTTACAAAGAATCTTTACAAACTCAGTAAATTCAAATCTTTTCAGAAAAGATTTCTTTTCGCGCCCAAAAACATTTCCCTCTCATAAGTCCAGTGCTCCACTTACTTGCATAAGTACAACACTAGACTGGGGGGACTTGAAGGGGTAAGGTCCCAAAAACCTCATAAAAAGGATTTGAGACCATACCACAAACTAACTTTTCTAGCTTTTTGACCTTGCGCGGCCGCGCACTGGTCCCACTAAAGGAAGAAAGGAATCAGTAACTTATAGTCGCGCGCCCAAAAGATAAGCATAAATCTTTGCGCCTTCTCCCATTCAATAAAGGATTAAAAAGCCTTTGTACAATACTTCCGCCACAACACCCAGACTTAGATATTATTTTACCCAGGCTTGGGATTTATTTGCCTGTGTCCACACAGTAAGGTATCACACCGGATTACAGCAGTAATCTTCTAGAAAGAAATACAATCATGCACCACCCAGACGGTTATAACCGTCTGGACACGTGTCATTACCACAGACAACCCTGGAATCACAACGAAGGTATGCAATTGGAGAGTAATCTCCACTTAATCACTTTCCACGTGGCGATTCCCCAGCCACAGATCAAACCACGATCCGTGTGCATTCACATCGGATCGAGGCTAAGGGACGTCAGATCAAAGAATTCAAACGGAAGAAAAATAACCGCTACGGCGTTAGGCATTTTCCGTTATCTTTTCAATAACAGGTTTTCCCTCCCAAACTCCCGGTTATAAATAAGAGAACTGTTCAGGTATAAACTCAGACTACTCTCACTCTTCAAATACTTATCTTCTCCGATACCGATACTTATTCTCACGCCGGAGTCGGGTCAAGGAGAGAACCCTCTTCTCCCCTTGGCGAGGCTAACGGTGTTCTTTTTTGCAGAGCTACCGGAGAAGTTAATCCATTACGACTGAATCAACCGAGAGAGAGCTAACCCTTTATACGGATTCAAACCCCCTAACTATTTCGGTTCCGACCATTTAGTTAGTGTTTCTTCATTGGCGCCCACCGTTTTCTCAGTTTTTCTAGTTTCTACCTCGTTTCGATTCAGTTCATTCTATTTTCTGTCTTTGCACATGGCAGAAAATTCGTCATCTCACCGGCAACCTGGTCCTCGACCAAACGTCGGAAACAATTTACCGGTAGAAGGGATCGTTGAGGAAGCCTCGGACGATAATGAGGTCCAATCCAATCGAGCAAATGATCCTGTAACCCCAGGAATGTTACCAGCAAATCCTGCACAATCAATTTTACCACCAGGGGAAACCCCGATATCATGGTATGTCCGGTCTCAAGGAGCATTAAACGCGGTATACTCACAGTTATGTGCTCAAACTGCTCCTGTAACCCAATCCCGGAGGACGGGATCAAGAGCTCATGCCTCTCAGCGAGAAGAATCAACTTATGATGATACAAGCAGTTACCGAAGACAACATCATGATGAATTTCGTCCTTGTCAACGACAATCGGTGCATGATAGGTTGGGTTCCCAACGGGATACTCACACCGATGAATCCGATCGAACATACCGTTTGAGTGAAAACACCAGCGTTTTCAACAGACTACACCCAAACTATAACAAATGCAGGCCTCGAGCGGTTTACAACCCCGAGGCCGAGCATAACTATGATTTAGTTTATCGCCCGGACGAAGCGGCAGAAAACTCGAAGTTTATATTAGAGATAGCTTTGGCTCCGTTGGAACGGGCCAAGTTACCATCTAATGTTGGGAAATTCAATGGGTTAACCGACCCTGATGATCATTTAAGGGTATTCACCAGTGCAGGGTTGGTCGGTGGTTGGACCCTTCCGCTGTGGTGTCACTTATTTGTACAAACACTAACTGGCCCAGCGCGAATCTGGTTTGACAACCTACCAACGGGGCAGATCGAATCGTGGAAGGATCTCCGAAGAAAATTTTTAACACACTTCAGCCAACAAAGGCGGTCAAAACGTGATACATCCGACGTTATGAATATCTGGCGTCGCGATGATGAGAATCTGGAAGATTTTATTACCAGATATAATAAAGAAGTATTAGAAATTGGAGGTGTTAGCGAACAATTAATTCGTGCTCAGTTTAAGTACGCGGTTAGGTGTGACGACATGGTCAAGGTGTTATCGGGAACGGAAGGTCTCCCCACGAGTTGGGAAAAGATAATGGCGGCTGCCAAGGTTTATGCGCAAACCGAGAAAAACCTCACTACAAACCGGCCACCACCACCACACAGCAGGCCGGCAGACTTAAGCGCAAACGGAAAGTACAAAAAGTCATGGCGCGAAGCATCCGGAAGTCGATCTGCGGAAGATACCCGCACAACTAACAAGTTCTCGGCGCAAAAAGAAAACAGACACGAAAATAGGGAGAGACAGTGGACTCCCCTAACGAAAACCCCAGCAGAGGTACTAAGTACCGAGGATCACCAATTCAAACCCCCGATTCCAATGAAGAGTAAACGTGGTCAAGACCCGACGCAGTTCTGCGAATATCATAAGGATAACGGGCACACCACGAACAACTGTATATCTCTGCGCATGGAAATCGAAAAGGCTCTCAAGAATGGAGAACTCACGCATCTGCTCCAGAATATGCGCAAGGAGATTAAACAGATTACTCGGGGAGAAGAAAGCTCAAACAAACGGGCTAAGACTTAAAGAACTCCGTATGTTTTCCGCAAAAAAGACACGACTTATTAAAAGCGGCGGAATTATCAGGGAGTAAGTTAAGTTCCATTTAATTATCCAAAAAACTTTGTAACGCCTCTAAGCATTATCCATGAATAAAATTACAAAGTTTCTATTATTTTTGTGTTTACAAAATGCATGCAATTCCTTTTTAGTAAGCGCAAAAACATTATGGTAGTATAACACAAAGCTCCATGCGCGGTCAGTGATCACGTCACAAACGACCATAAACTCATACATGAGCTTCATACCAACTTTATTCGCCTTACTCAAAACAAAAGTAATTGTACTCATGCAAAATATTGTAAAGACATATTAACAAAATAAATAGAAACATACTATGTTTGGCGTACAAATACGTCCTGAAAGGTTTAAGGCACAGCAGTGTTTAAAACCCATGCGCAACAGCGCACCATCAAAACAAGGATCAACATCCTACATGGAAAAAGTTGTTCAAATACAATTGCACCCCTACTCTAAATCTTCTCCCTCATCCGGAAAGATTTCCTTAAGTTGCGCAACGTGATCATCCGATTGCAGCGCCACATTTATCAACTCCATCACTGGCAGTTGCAAATTATTAAACTCTGTCTTCATAGCAGCAAGCGCACTGGAAGTATTAACACCAAAGGTAGCAGATTTGCTATCATCCCAGTTAACCTTTAAAGCGCTATTCACATGTTGAGAACATTCCGCATACCCTTGCGCATAACCATCTCGTCGCGCAGCAACCATCAAATTCGCAACAGTTTTATCCAGTTCTTCAGAGTTTAATACAGACTCAGCAACCTATAACATCAGATAAAGATAAGATCGAAGCAAGAAAAGCGCATACATGAACTAAAAGAAGAAAGGAACTTACACATGCAATCCCGCGATCCTTCAACCAGGTCATGTCATTCTTCAAGGGTTCAAGCTCGCTTTCGGCTGAAACCCGCGCCATTTCTGAATTCTCCAGTTTCTCTTCAACTTCAGTTAAACGGCGGGAGGTTTCAGTATTCTCGGAACGCGCAAGCTCCAGATCCTTCTTCAATTGTTCCTGGTCAGAAACCAAAGCGGTAAGTTCCTCTAATTCTTTATCTCTAACGGCAAGAGTGGCTAAAGCTTGTACCTCCCGTTGCTCACTTCGCTCCCTATGAGAGCGCGCTTCCTCCAACAAAGCTTCCATGTCAGCTTTTTCTTTCTTCAATCTTTCCACCGCCGCATCTTGATTCTTCAGATTTTCAACCTCAGCCTTGAGGTTATTTATGATGTTACGAAGGCTTGCCTTCTCGGCATTATCCTTCTCACAAATTCTCCTCCAATTTTTGCGCTCCTCAGACAAAAGCGCAGCTTCAGCTTCAGCTTTTCTTTTCCAACCGGAAACTGACCATTCCTCAGTCTTGCGCTCCGCTTCAAATTTAGCTTGCTCAGTCTCTAATTTAGGCTTTAACTGAGCCACAAGTTTTTCATCTTTTGCAAACTTCCTTTGTGATGCAACAAAGGATACTCGCTCTTTATGCATGCTATACCATTCACGCACTATACGATGAGTGGTAGAAACATGAGAAGCAGTTTCTGCAAGATAAGACTGATAGGTCTGTTCGAAAGGCTGATTCTCTTGAAATTTAATCTCGCCAGGCGGAAGTATCCCCTGCAACCAGTCTCGACATATCCGCCAGTCCGAGAAAGTATCTCCTTTCTTCACATTCCAAACAGGAATATGAGGATCAGCAGCATCTTTCTCCGCATACATCCGGTAGTAATATTCTCCTAAAGTTTCTTCCGGACGAATTGGAGATTGTTTCTCAACACCAGCAGAAGAACCTGCTTCCTCAGTAGCGGCCTTTTCAGCATGCTCAGGAACAGTTTCAGAAGGTCTGGGAGGAGAAGATTGGATTGTCTCAGCAGTTTTCTTTTCCGGCATCGGTTGATTATCATCATTTACCACACTTGGCTCAACAATCTGTTCAGTTTCTATGTTAATACCAACAGGCTCCTCAGCCTCAACAGTTTTCTCAACACCTTCCCCAGCTACCTCTGAAGGCTCTAACGGAGGGGTAACAGTAGCGCGCGGTGGGGAAGGGGGAAGTTCTTTATCAACCATAGTTGGTATGTCCACAGAGACAGGAATTTCTGGAGAAACAAAAGTCTATAAAAATCCTATCCGTTCAAAGAAAACAAAGAAAATCAATACATACCAGGAATGGATTCTGAAACAAAAGCATCTAGGTTTCCCTTCCTAGTAATTTTCTTCCTCTGCACTTTCTTGGGAGGTTGACCCTCCGCATCAGCATCAGCTGGCTTCCTTTTACCAGCCTTCCTATGAACCAAACGCTCGGGACTAGAATCCAGATCGATAGGCTCATTTGGATTGGAAGGAGGAATATCGGCAGAATCCTTCGGTTCTGGTTTCGGTTCCCGCATAGTCACTACAGGAGTAAGACCCTCCAATGAGTCAGAAACCACCACATAGTCACACCTGGAAACAGAAGAGCGGCGCGTACCTTTCTTCTCTCCAGCATTTTTTGCTTTCAAAGGTTGCGCTTTAACAGTTTCACTCCTCTTCGGCGCAGAAGTGGACGTAGTTGCGCGTTTTTTCTTCTCAGGGCCTATGCCCAAATTCAACAACTCACCTACAAACAAGCGCAAGATAGAGAAATTTACTCAAAGCGAGAAAGAAAAGAAAAATGGATATAAACTCACCAGCATCAGCTGCTGGTTGAACAGATAAGTCCGCATCCTGCGGAAGCACAAAATTCTTCACAATACGGTGATACCAGAGCTCCTCTTCAGGTTTCTTCTTGATGGTCCCCATTCTTCCGCCTTCCCTCTTAAAAGCAACAACATATAGAGAAACAACTACATTGAAGAGAAAGAAGGTAAAAAAAAAAAAAAAAAAAAGAAAAAAAACAACGAGAGGAACAGTGACAAAACCCTAATACTTACTATGACCATCCTCAGTGTACACGGGTTTATCATCTCGTTCCATTTTCCAGTTCAAACTCATGCCAGCTCCGACTAGGGCTTTCTCCGGCAAAGCAATATTGGGAACATCCTTCAGATCTTGGTACCAGTTCTCATCAACAGGGGTCTGAATGGATTCAATCGGAACATCGTCTTTCCCTCTGAGCTTCATCTTCATCGGAATCACTCCAGCTTTAATGAAGAAAAATTTCTGTTTCCAATCATGAAATGATTTTGGGGGCTGATGAAGAATTTTCTTTGCGGAAGCCCTCTGAACAAATGAGTAAAATCCTTGGGTACAGTGCATCTGATGAAAAACCCTAAATCGGGGAACGGTTGGCTCCACATGCATCGTTCGACATACAAATTCAAAATGACGAACCCTAACCATACCAATAGTGTGAAGTTGGAGATATGCAGATTGTAGAATCCAAGAATTTCAAGGAAAAATTTCGTACAGGCAATCGAAAGTTACCATCGCAGAAAAAATCCCAAAATAGGGTAATATACCCTGCCGTAGCATTCGCTGCCGTTTGCCCTTCTTCAGGATACAAGGCACCCCAGTTCTCCGGGAATTTAAGATTCTGGGATTAAACCCTCAAAAGACGCCTTGGGCCACTTCAATGGTGGAAGTTCAGTCGACATCTCTTCAACAAGATCCTCTTGATGTTCTCCGGTTGACATAAGCAGGGGAATGACGGAAAGTATTTCTTCAAAACAAGGAAAAGGGAAAAATTTTCAAACAAAACAATGATTACACAGAAGGGGTTACCCAAACGATTATATACCCATCGCAATAAATAAGCATCGGTAACCGTCGCAGTACTGTTCCGGATATCACGATTACCCAAGCAACAGAAAAAGCAGATGTCAGAACATACACGCGTTTACACGCGCGCGTGTAAGACACGAATGGTAAAAAACAACTGACAATGACAGGTTGTCAAAATCAATTTACTGATACAATGTCAAATCAAAGATTTTTTACAAAGAATCTTTACAAACTCAGTAAATTCAAATCTTTTCAGAAAAGATTTCTTTTCGCGCCCAAAAACATTTCCCTCTCATAAGTCCAGTGCTCCACTTACTTGCATAAGTACAACACTAGACTGGGGGGACTTGAAGGGGTAAGGTCCCAAAAACCTCATAAAAAGGATTTGAGACCATACCACAAACTAACTTTTCTAGCTTTTTGACCTTGCGCGGCCGCGCACTGGTCCCACTAAAGGAAGAAAGGAATCAGTAACTTATAGTCGCGCGCCCAAAAGATAAGCATAAATCTTTGCGCCTTCTCCCATTCAATAAAGGATTAAAAAGCCTTTGTACAATACTTCCGCCACAACACCCAGACTTAGATATTATTTTACCCAGGCTTGGGATTTATTTGCCTGTGTCCACACAGTAAGGTATCACACCGGATTACAGCAGTAATCTTCTAGAAAGAAATACAATCATGCACCACCCAGACGGTTATAACCGTCTGGACACGTGTCATTACCACAGACAACCCTGGAATCACAACGAAGGTATGCAATTGGAGAGTAATCTCCACTTAATCACTTTCCACGTGGCGATTCCCCAGCCACAGATCAAACCACGATCCGTGTGCATTCACATCGGATCGAGGCTAAGGGACGTCAGATCAAAGAATTCAAACGGAAGAAAAATAACCGCTACGGCGTTAGGCATTTTCCGTTATCTTTTCAATAACAGGTTTTCCCTCCCAAACTCCCGGTTATAAATAAGAGAACTGTTCAGGTATAAACTCAGACTACTCTCACTCTTCAAATACTTATCTTCTCCGATACCGATACTTATTCTCACGCCGGAGTCGGGTCAAGGAGAGAACCCTCTTCTCCCCTTGGCGAGGCTAACGGTGTTCTTTTTTGCAGAGCTACCGGAGAAGTTAATCCATTACGACTGAATCAACCGAGAGAGAGCTAACCCTTTATGCGGATTCAAACCCCCTAACTATTTCGGTTCCGACCATTTAGTTAGTGTTTCTTCAGTACGGGACGTATTATTTAAATTGAATAGTTTTGATAATTGTTGTGGAAACTTCTGGACAATCTGTTTCGCTCAGTGCCATGCCCCGATGAATTCCGCCATCGGTTGGGGTGTGACATGAATATACATCAATTCAGGAGAAAACTCAATAAATATTAGAAAACCCTGTTGTGACTGCTGTCTTTCTAATCACACGGACTTTCTGTTCGTCTAGTTACACGTTAAATTCTACCAATAAGACTATCTCCAATCTCCAACCCAAAATACATAAAAACACCCACAAACTTGCGTACAAGTGCGTAATTCTACCAATAAAGAATTAATTGCTTGTTAGCATTTATAGGGAATTCAATATAACTGATATGGTTTAGGATATTATATTATCATTTCTCTATAATTGGTTGGATGACACGTGACACTTTTTAAATGGTGTGGAGGACTACCCAACCTATAATAAAAACCAATATATAATAATATATAATAAAGGGGAGAGAGAGAGAAGTCAGAGCATAATTAAGGGCCCCCACAACTTTTGCCTCATCTCCAACGGCTTGGAGAAGCCGTGAAGGACGCGACGACCCAGGGGGGGTGTGCGACGTGGCCGACTGTAACACCCTTGCTATTATTTTAGGGTTTTCATATTATTTACGTAAGTAAACATGTAATTATAATTACATATACATTGAAAAATATGGTCAAATTAAAACATTTTCAGATTTAAAACAATACAATAAAATATGTACAAAATCTTCGTTTTTAAATGACGACGAAACCATGTGCGGAAGCTTGTATCTTGATCGTGTTCGGTTCTTCAATGAGCTTGATCTTCATCCTGGGCATCTTGGCATTCACCTATGATCAAAACCAACATAAAAGTTAGTTTTGATAACTTAAATATAAGTCTAAACAAGTTCTAAGCAACGAATAATCAAACAAAATAATTATTTCCAACTTTGATGTCTCCCGCGTGTCGCGGGAGACCCATCTCAATGTGTCGCGTGTGACACCTGTGTCACTTCAACCATCAAACAAATACCAAGCCAATGAAATATTGTATTTCATACTTGGGATCTGTACAAATATGTGTATCATTTGCACATATCAATTCTAGTTCGATTTCAAGCTCTAAATATCTTTCTGGAAGGTTATACGCACACTGATGCGTAAATATAACCAGTTTAATGCAACGAACACTCCGGAATAGTGAAATAGGCTTAACATACCTTAAATAACCTTTACATAACTTAGAAATAAGTTTTGAAGGCTTTGGTATGGCAAATACAAGTTAATTCGCTTACAGGGACTAAAGTTGACAAACTGCGAAAGTATGCCAATTTGAACTGTAACAGACATTCCGGAACATGACCATAAGTTAAACATACCATAAATATCCATTACATAGCTTAGAAATAGGCTTTGAGGGGTTCGGTATGCTAAAATAAACTTTTGGGTCATTCAGGGACTAAAAGCGTCAAAAAGTGCACAAGTTTGCATTTTCGCGCATAACTTACGTTCTGAATACCTCCGGACATCCAAATATTTATGTAAGCACTAAAATATTTTATTTTAGTGTTTGGCATAAGAAAAATCCATTCGTCGCGTCATTTGGATCGTTTTTCGCGCTTATGCGCATTCCGTCGTAATTAACCGAACATCGCAACCGTACGGCTAAACGAACCGACATCCGAGATATTTTTGAGCACATTTTAAGTTCCCTATAATTTAACTTCATTTTAGAGCCTTGAAGTGAGGTTAACGGGGTTAAAACGCATCGAAAATAGCTTAAACGGGCTGCAGGGACCAAAACTGTAATTCTTCCAAAATAGGTGCTTGCGCACCGCAACAAATATTTGTTACGGTGCGCAAGCAGGGGTCAGTTATGCAGAAACTCGTTTTCTCAGCAGTTAACAGCCTTTAACCCCTCCAAAGGCCAAGGACAAGTGTCAAACTCTTGTGGTGGAGCAATATTAGCTACCACAACATTCCGACAAGTGTACGGGTGAGATCATTCCCTCTTTTCCAAGAAACGATCCTAACGGTGAACCGAAATCTATAAATACCCATCACATTTTCACTCATTCCTCACTAGAATCTGATTTGAGGAGCTCTAAGTTGAAACCTTTGTTTCATACCTAAGCTACTTGAATCAAGATTAGCATTCGGGGACCCTTCGTAAGTGTTCCTTCGTTCTTTTATTGCTTTCCAAGTCCGAAAGTCAAACTTTGTTTGACTTTCTGCATTGACCAGTTTATGGTCAATGCGAAGTTCGTTTGAACTTCATAACGTGAGCGTGATCACGATGGTTATAGTCCCTAGTGACTATACCTACTGATTACCACGTTATCTAGGCTCAGTGACGAGCCGTAGTTTCGGTCAGAATACATATTCTTGCGTATTTTGTAACCAAACTACTTATGGGTATCAAAACCGTTTGTTTTGATACCAAACCTGTTTTCTAAACTTAGTTAAGCATGTTTTAGCATGCTTAGCTCGTCACTTTTAGTTTAGTGCTTATATAGGGTCGTAAGGGTAAGCGATCTAATAAATCGCTTATACCTTCGAACCCGACCCATTTGGTCGATCATTAGGATCCGACCAAACACATTAGGTGGCCATAGTATATAGGGAATAACCTTCCGAGGTTATACCTTATGGTCGCTTCGTTTAAGTAGTTGTATGATAGGTAGTTTATATGCCTTAGGTAAATTACCAAAATACCCCTTTGATGCCAAAATTCATTTTAAACATATGTAACATAACTTTTGACTTCTAAACTGATTTGACAACAATATTAGACATGTTAAGGCATATGTTACTTGTCATAGGACTAGTTAGGCGGTCCGAACGCGTTTTACGCAAACGACGCGTTAAAGTAGCATAAGCTACCTAAACAGGTCGTAATGGGTCGTAAGCACTTAGGTTAGGTTTCATTTAGTATGTAGGCTTTGTTAAACCATATTACATGAGTTCCTACACTCATTTGGTTTACAAACCCTCATGCTACCCGATCTTCCGATTTAGGTCCGGTTTATTAATGTAGTTACCTATATTAGGTGCCGTTTGATATTCCGAGATCTCTAGCATTGCTTGGTGGTTATCTTAGGACTTCTGAGCAATCTCAAGTGAGTACATAGACCCCTCTTTTACTGTTTTCCAAACTGTTTTGGGGTGGAATACATGTGCCTACTTGTTACTTTCGTGCTTTCCTGTTTTCACATCATATACCTGCTATGTTTGTTAGTACATTATAGTACATGATTTCATTACATTTCATGCTATGTATGTCCATTGTGTGCATACTTAGTACATTGTTTTACATTACATTTCTGCTATGTATGTTAACTGATAGCATGCTAGCACATTGATTTACATGACTTTTCTGCTTTGTATGTTAACTTAGCATACTTAGTACATTGTTTTTATATAACATGTTCACTTTTGCTATGACATTTGGTTTGCACAAACGAGACTATTATACGTTCATTAACATTAGCTACGCCGCTCGGTAGTAAGTACTGGTACCATAGGACTTGACAAATCCCATTCCTGACATCCCGGGTTTGTTTGGATGTAAGGAATGACTGAATCCGAAAACATTACTTTTGATAACCTTGACTGAAAGGGTTATCCGACTGTCTCAAGGCTTGAATGTATGCGTTAACTTACCACATAAATGTTTGTATCAATGTAACATGCATTACTTTGCAAAACATAACTTTTTGATATATTCAAAATACTTTGTTTTGTACATTTATACATTTATACATTTTAGACTATGTGACAATACTTTACTTACAATACATAACATTTGTTACACATTACTTGACTACTTTTGGACTTATAAACATTTGACATGGCTTATACAAGGACTTTTGACTATTGGTTTAAACATAGACTTTATACATTGGTGGTTTGTTTAAGTGATTTAAGTAACGAGGCATGTGTAATATGATACAAGCATGGTGGATACGCCGTTAGTACTTCCTATATATAAGTGTTTGTATGGTATTACATATCGTAGCGTTATTTGAATCATTTCAGTTTGAGACATATAACATTTTATACAAATAACATACTTTTCACAAGACATTGATTTACAAACAACTTATCATATACAAACACATTTTTACATGGTTATTTATTTAACCTGACATTTATTTATACATATCATCTGATCTTATCGTTTTTCAAATGATTTACAAGACAAAGCAAATTACAAGGTTCATGACTAAACATTTTCTCAAACATAAGTCATGAATTCTGTTTTCACAAAACCTATGTATCTCACAGGCATTTTTATGCTGACGTACCTATTTTCACATGTGTTTTCAGGAGATGATGCATAGGACTTATCAAGACATACTTAGGCGGACATTTGCCTTAGTGACTTAAAACGAGACAAGAACTAGTTAAATTTTGTTATGTACTCTTTATTTCTTGTTTAAAGACAATGTAACTCGCTTGTTTGTTGAATAAAACGAAACTTTAATTTCCATGGTTGTGAAACATTAATTCTGTTACAACACTCCCCGATGTTTCCGCCACGTTTTGTATGTTCTACGTGGTCGGGGTGTGACATCGCGTGTCGCGGCGATCGTCGCGTGTCGCGCCCCAAGCTGAGTCCTTCGTCGCGTGTCGCGGGGGAACCCAATTTCCAGCGGGTTCATTACTGTAACCTGCATTTTCTGCCCAGCTATAATTTTCAACAAAAATCAAACTTGAGATTGTCTTAACTTTTTATCTACAAGTCCGTTTTACGCGATTCCTTTTCCTACGCGTTCGTAATTTAATTCTCCATCATATGGAGTTAAAATTCAACATACAAACTAATAAAATTCCAAATTTTTAAGCAATCGACTTATTATTCAAAATCAACATTTTGACCCGTTGTATTTAAAACCACCAACTTGATTCTTAAACAACCAAAATACATACGCTAGTGTATTTTAACCCAAAATCTTTAGCTCGGGTTCATAATAATATTTTTTTTTTTAAAACTGCGCGACTAGTTCGTAGGCTATGTGCATAAACTGTTTTTGACCCGTTTAGGGAATTTAAGCAATTTAGTCTAAAACTTGCCGTTTTCTAATGTTTTTGACCAACATTGTCCTTTTAACTATAAATCTATATATACGCGTACCTGGCTCGAGTCAATACATAGACCCGTTTTATACCTTGCTTTAACTAACTGATATTCTATGGCGTCGCAATCTACCAAATTGCTAATTGCTCCTGTTAACATATGACTTGACAACAATCATAGCCGATATTGTCAAATGGTGTTTTCACCACCATTTGACCCGTTTGGACTGTATGACCAACATTTGCATAGGTTAATAAAACATGGTTTTCAATTTCTCACTTTCACATCCGACCCATTTCGGATTTTAACTCAAGATCCTTTTTAAACTAAATTTACATTAGTCGACGCTTGACTATATTTCCATTTTTTACCCTCTTTCTCATAAACCATGGTTTCTTTCATTTATATTTGTTCCGACCCGTATCATTACGCGTCGGAACCCGTATTTCGAATATTAATCTTCTCGTATTCATAACTTATAGAATTTATACGTATTCTACCAAGAAGTGTAAGTTTCACTTACCTTGCATCCGGTTATGTCCTTTTTCCGCGTACTCGATCCGTTTGACCCGCTTCTTTTCCCAAGTCTTCATCTAGCTTGTCTAGAGTCAAACTATCATCATCACAATTCGTAAGATGGTTAGATTAGTCATAATTGTTTACGACTATTTCATCCTACGGGTTTTATGTCGAATTTATCATTCGATCTAATCATTGGTTGGTTTGACTTTTTAAAAGTCAATTGACTTATCAACATGTTCAAATGCACATTTGGTTCATTGAACTCACTTAGGCATATCTCATCCGAACTCTTAATGAAATCAAATTTTACACACAACCAATTAGACCGCGATTTCATTTAGGCATTTCATATCACTGAAAATTGGCTGTTTTTGGTGACTAGTTTAACCTGTTTACAGGCCTTCAAAAATTATGATTTTTTTTTGTGTGGCGTACCACTCGGAGGGTTAGACCCTGTGTTAAAATTTCAAGATCTAACTCTTCACCAAAAATTCGTAAAAATTCATTTACTAAGCTGCAATCAGATTCGTCACTTCTGACTGCAGCTTACGGAAAAATTCATTTAAAATTCCTCGTTTATCCGATCGACGAAATTCCAATTGGCGATTCTTTTAATCACCTAAAAATATCTACAGTAAGAATTTGAGATCATAACTCAATTCCTAAATTGAGTTCTAACATTCGTAATGGGCTGCAAATTCTGCCAGAAAACGCTGCTTGAACCTTTGATACGGAAAAATTCATAAAACGCTCAATTTTCGTCGAAAAAATGCGATTCCAGTGGGGTTTTAAATATATTTCCTGGAATTACGTTTTAGACTCAAGAAACATATGTTTTTGTCATGTTTTGTTCAGGTTACAGCCAATACAAGTCGGCTGTAAATTCTGATCAGGAGCTGTTTGAATTCAGCTTTCAATTTAAGCATGTTCTTGACATCATAACACTATTTTTTGCAATCAAAACCCTAAAAACATCTCATACACGAATTTAGTCAAAACCCACTTATCACCTTCAATGGTGATCATGGAATTCTCAAGCATTGAGCACAATTTCAAGAATCTAATAACTAGGGTTTGTTCCTAGACATTATTTCACTCTAATTTCATCCAAACAACAATCATTCAAGCTTAAATTTCGAACTTCATAAATTCATCAAGAATCCCAACTTCATGAATATAAAAAATTTGACATACCTTACGATCCTTGCGACCAGGTGATCGTTTCTATGTATTCATGCATCGGTTTTGGCCTTGAATCAAGCTTCAATTTGATGATTTTGTAGAGTTTAGGGTTTGATCCCTTTTCTCCTGCTTTGGTTGATCGACCCACACACACACCAAGTGTGTGTTTTGTTTTTTTTTTAATAAAAATAGTTTGCCCTCTTGGCAATAATGGTCCCTTATGTTTTATTTTGATCAATTTAAGCTATAATTCACTATTTATAACTTAATCACATATTACTAACTAGGTTAATTATTCATAGTTAATTTAATGGGTTCGGGAAGTCAGAACCCGTTTTATTTTAAGTCCCGTTAACTCGGGACTTCTATATACTTTGTTTTCTCAAAGTATTTATCCTCATTTTATTTATTATTAAGCTTATTTATTTAAATCCTAATAATTTCCGGTTTAATCTTTTCTGCTACCGGTATTATACCCGCTGTTTAGTATTAACGGAGTCTAATTACTAAACCCGTTTTCGGGGTGTTACACCGACGACCCGAGACGGGGAGGGGACGACCCCCACACCCGATGGTCTTATGAGATAGTTGGAAATTTTCACTTGCCTAATCATAATGTGTCATGTCAATTCTTCTTTTATACACCACTCTTGCCTAAAAAAACCTAGGGTGATGGTTTCACCCAAACCATTTAAAAAAAAAGAAACATGAATGATTGGTTGAAAGAGAGTGGGGCCCACCATTACCCTCTCTCTCTCATTTTCCCCGCATGCGGCGACAACTCCCTGCATTCACCCTTCACTGCGTGGCAATTGGGTGTTGGCGGCACATTCACCTCGTGGCAAACAACCACCCCGCACGCCTTGCCGCACTTACCCCTCTTACCCTTAGAAGTATACTATTGTCCCTCTCATACACCACTCTTGCTCAAAAAAACATAAGGGGTGGTTTCACCCAAACCATTAAAAAATGCATGATTGGTTGAAAGAGAGTGGGGCCACCATTACTCCCTCTCTCTCCTCTTCCCCGCATGCGGCAACAACTCCCCGCATTCACCCTTCACCGCGCGACGATTGGCTGTTGGCGGCACATGCACCTCGCGGCAAACAACCACCCCGCACTCCCCCCTCCTTAGAAGTATACTATTGTTTGATATGTTAGAAATTAATAATATAGAGTAACTTGGTTTTAGTTTTTATTATACCCTTAAGTTTGTTTCAGTTTTAAAAAATAGAATAATGGATTTTAATAATCCTAACTATTAGTTATTGGCCGATAATGGTTCCAACTTAAAAATAACTAATGGTGGTCCCACTTTTTCACATATTGTAACCAATGGAGCTTTACTAACAGAAAAGGAAAGGGGGACAAAAAGAAATTAAAGTTTTGTCACTAAAGATCTATTAGTTTAAAACATGTGAAAAGATTAGACTATCACTAGTTATTTTTAAAGTTAGGACTGTTACCGGCCAACAGCTAATAGTTATGATTATTAAAATCCATTATTCCTTAAAATTTGTTTCAATTTTAGAAATACTCTTTAAACTGTTATCAAATGTCTAAATAGTTGGTTTACTTTTAGTTATATATCGATATATATTTAATATGGGTGGCACTCGGTTACAAAGTCCATTTTTCCTACAAAGTGTACAGTCATAAAACACCACAATTTCAGCCATAAAACACACTCAAAACCCACACATAACATAGTGAAGATCACTAACACACAATATCCAAACCCTAATAGTACTTAAAAACTTCAAACACATCATCGTACAACTATGCATATAAAACACAACATTATAATCAACATAAAACACACTAGTATTAGTCATTCGATAATCAAAGTTTTATCATCCAAAACATAACACAAAACCCAAACATATGCTGTTTTAGTAATTTCCACTAGGTTATTTGTGGGTTTTGAATATGTTTTATGGTTGATATTATAGTTTTTATGACTTTTTACACTTTGTAGGAAAAATAGACTTTATAGTCAACTCTCATCCATATTCAATATATACTAATGTTTTCATATTCAATATATACTAATGTTTTAATTAATTTAAACGATGAGAGAATATGAGGAAAAACGACATCACACATTCCACATTTTATGAAAAAAAAAAAAATAGAAAATAAGCAAAGAGTGGTATGACAAACAAGGAAATCTAGAAAAAAATGGGACCAACTCCTACCCCTCTGAAGAAACATCAAACTGATATGATGATAAGTTTATGGTTTGTGATTCGACAAATAAGGTTAATCTTCTTTATCTCGTCCAAATTGTGATATGATGATCCTGCAAAACACTATACACACCGTTAAGCTCGTTACGAGGAGGGGAATAGGGGGTTCTCCTCGTAACTACCATCCGGCGTGAGAATAAGTATATGTTTTGAGGATATAAGTGTGTGATTAAGAGTGAAAGAGCAATGAAGCAGAATCCTTAAACCTGGAGGTGAAGCTCACTATTTATAGTCGTAGTGGTGTGGAAGAAGACGGGCTGATGGGCCTTGGGCCTGTAGTCGACAACAAGGAATATCCGTTTTGTCCCATCTGCCACAACCGTTGGTGCTTTTGGGCGAGAGGGAAGCTGGCGCACGCTAAATGGATCCACGTGGCCTGACCGTTGTCCTTGTTGTCTAGTCTGTCATCAGCGGCCAAGTGGAGATTGTGGAGGAGATGTCGACGCATGCTTATTGGTGACATGTGTGCATCCTTGTGTACCTTTTTGTCTCATGTACGACTGTTAATCGTGGAGCATGATCGGACACAGCCTGTTGGACGCTCATTGGTCCACCGCTCTGCCACTTGTATCTTTAATACTTGGCTTAGGATTACCTGCGCTTCTTTCCTGCGCGCGACTATCGGGATATCCCGTGTAGTCGGCACAAGGTCCAGGAAGTGAGGGTTTTCATCCAAGGAACCTAGTGTGGAATCTGATTTTGTATTTGCCCTGACCCCGCGTGCGATTTAGGTCACACCTGATTAGCCGACGCAAGGTTGGGAAAGCTACCAAATTAGCCTGGTAAGACTATGATCTCGATATATATTCAAATAGTGTGAGGTTCATTGGGGAACACTAAAAAAGTGAGGAACAGTGGGGAAACGACTCAAACGAACTCCGATTGGACTCATTCCAGCGGCGTTGGAACCGGCTCGTCGAACACTAACTAGGATCTCTTAACCCTAAACCCTAAATCATCCCTAAACTCTAAATATATTAGGTTTTGTCTTTTAGGGTTTAGCTTTAAGGTTTAGATTTAGGGTTTAGCTTTAGGGTTTAGCTTTAGGGTTTAGGTTCAGGGTTTAACTTTAGGTTTAGCTTTAGGGTTTAGCTTTTAGGGTTTATAGTTTAGATTTTACGGTTTAGCTTAGGTTTTAGCCTTAATTTTTAGCTTTAGGGTTTAGAGTTTAGAAGTTAGGATTTAGGGTTAAGAGATCTTAGTTAGGGTTCGACGAGACGGTTCCAACGCCGCTAGAATGAGTTCAATCAGAGTTCGTTTGAGTCGGTTCCCCGTTGTTTAGTGTTCCCCAATCAACCTTACCCTATAATATATACTAATGTTTTAAATTAATTTAAACGACGAGAGAATGGAAAAACGACATCACACATTCTGCATTCCCTTATATATTAAAAAGGAAACGTTTTGAACAGTAGTAACAATATAATATATTAAAAAGGCCACTAAGTAGAAAAGCAGGGGCGCAACTTTCTTGGGGCGGAAGGGGGCGCTCGCCCCCTCGAACTTTTCGACGTTTAATGTTATGAACAGTAACTTCGTATATAAATTTTTAGGTATATACGTTTTCGCCCCCCGGAATTGGGAAAAATCGACCCCCAAGCTTCGCCAATGTAGAATAGGTTATAATAATAAATATAGTTTTTTTAATTATTTTTATTATCTTCTTCACTTTTTAAGTTAGATAAATTTATGTCAACTGGTACTGGTATCGAAAATATCAATACGGTTATCGGTACATGAAGGTAAAAATCGACACCAGCTTGGTACAGAAAACACCATAAGTCGGTATCGAATTGATTTTGAAAATCTTTTAGTTCGAAAAATTCGGTAATGCTACCCGGTACCATTTGCTCATCCCTGATCACGAGTGTCGTACGAACAACAACGGTATCATGCAACTTATTTTTGTTGATTTTCTTCAACTTTTAATAATTTCTTTTTTTAGTTTCAGGGGTAGGGATGAGCTCGGTGCCAACCAATACTGAATCGGTACTGATACCGAAAATACCAGTTACGGTACCGGTATATGAAGGTAAAAAACGGTAGCGAACTGGTACCAGGAACGCCAAAAGTCATACCGAATTGGTACTTAAGATCTTTCGGTTCAGAAAATTCGGTACCGGTAGCCAGTATCATTTGCTCATCTCTGACCACATGTTTCATACAAACAACATTATTACGATACAATTTATTTGGTTGATTTTCTTTTGGTTATCTTTTAGGAGTAAATTTCAAAGTTCGTCCTTTATGTATGTCTAATATATCAAAGTATGTCCTTTGTCTTTAATAACCTCAGAAAACATCCTTAATGTTTGAAAAACCAATCAAGTTATGTCCTTTACCCTAAACCTTGTTTGTTTTCCCAGTTAAGTCAGGTCACATGTGAAGCACATGAGGGCATTAATGTCATTCTACCTACCAATATATATATATACACCCACTGACACATACATACAGAACACACACTCATCTTTCTCTCTGCTCTATCTCTCTCTCTACTACCACCACCACCACACCACCACCACCGCAAAATCCGGCGTCGCATTTTTCAAAATCCGGTAGTCTGTCAATAATCGCCTCCACTACACCTGCTTCCACGAAGTTTGGGGCAAAACAGTAAATTGATCTACAAAGTCAGTTACAAAACACGCCTTTCGTCTAAGAACGAGGGTTTGGGGCAAACAATACAACCAAGAAATGAGGCAGCGGAGGGAAGGTTTCTGAAGGGTGGTCGCCGCCCTACGGCGCCGATGACTTTCGATTTGCCCCCAAATCGACAACCCTTTTCTCTGGTTCCTGTGATTTGGCCAGAGTCTCGATTTCATCGTTTAAAGAAAGCTATAGAAACGAGCCTAATATGAGGCGGTGATGATGAATTTCTTGTTGTATGAGTAAATCAGCAAAGTTTGAGATGCTCCGTAACTTGGCGGGGCGATTCTCCGGCTGTTTTGTGGTAGAAATCTACCATTGATTCAGCCGAGAGAGTTGCAGCCATGGCGGATTTATCCTCTTTGTTCTGATTCTTTACAGATCTGAGCCTCTTTTATACTCTTTATTGTTGGGTTTTTGGTTCATGTGTGTAGTTGGGTTTTGTTGGAGTAAAGTTGTTTTGTATTTACAGAAATGGGGGAGATGGAGGTGGGTCTTGAATTTAATGGAGTGTATGAGAAAGACTTATCTTGATTTGGGTTTTTGATTTTGTGTGTGGTTTTGTTTAGATATGAATTGGCTGAGGAGTGTGCAGATGATGATGAAATAAAGGTTTGCGTTCAAAGAGAGAGAGAGAGAGAGAGAGAGAGGAAGATCTGAATTTTTTATAATTTTTTAGTATTTAGGGTAAAATGACCAATATACCCTCATGTGCTTCTCACATGACCTGACTTAACTGGGAAAACAAACAAGGTTTAGGGTAAAGGACATAACTTGATTGGTTTTTCAAACATTAAGGATGTTTTCTGAGGTTATTAAAGACAAAGGACATACTTTGATATATTAGACATACATAAAGGACGAACTTTGAAATTTACTCTATCTTTTAGTGTTTTTTCCTATATTTTCTTTTTATTCATGTTAACGGTTTCCGTGCGCAACGTGCATGTAGTGATTTCAAAACACATGTAAACACAGACTAAACAACAAAAGACGTTCGCCGCAACGCGGCGTTAGTAAAAAAACTAGTTTTATGAAAAATCAGAAAAAAAAACATTAGAACATAAGCAAAGAGTGATATAACAAAGAGAAAAATGCCCGGATAGTCCCTGTGGTTTCACCTTTTTTCACCTATAGTCCCTATCTTTCTAAAACTACTTGAATAGTCCCCAAGTTTTCCATTTTTGTTCTCGGATAGTCCCTGGGTCTAACTTCAGTTTGTTTTCTCTGTTAAAATGATGTGAAATGACAAAAATACCCTTTCCTTAAAAGGCCAAACCACAGGGACTATCCGGGCATCTTCTTCATTTTTATTTATAAAACCCCACCACCACACTTCATCTTCAACCTCCACCCACCATCACCCTCCTCCACCCTCCAACATCACCGCCATAGTCACTCTTCGTCGAACAAAACCCCCAAATCAAATACAAAACCCCCAAACCCTCCACCATCAAATACAAAACCCCCAAACCCTCCACCATCACCGCCAAACCAAATCCTTTAACCCCAAATCAATACAAAACCCCCAAATCCCAAATCTTTGTCGAACAGTAGCAGCGCTGTGACGGCTCCGATGCGTGGAATTCTCTTGTGGTTTTCCTCAGGTGACGTGATGGCAGCATCAACAGCAACGTGCCAGCCACAGAATCATCTCTGCCGGCTACGGTGGTAGGGTTGGGAGCTCCAAAGGATGAACGCTGTGTGTGAGAGAGTGGCGGAGTTGGAGCGGAGGAGGCGGAGGAGGTGGCAGAGTTTCGTACAGCGGCGGCGGTGGTTGCGGTGGCGATTGTTATTGTAGAACCGGTTTTAACGATTGCCGGTGTACAACCCATAGTTGATTGATCTGTGAACCGAGTTTACGATTTCTTCGTTTTCGATCTTTGATTGTGTAGAACCGGTTTTAACGATTGCCGGTGTACAGCCCATAGTTGATTGATCTGTGAACCCGGTTTACGATTTCTTCGTTTTCGATCTTTGATTTTGTACAGCCCATAGTTGAATGATCTGTGAACCGGGTTTTTTAGGAGAATTGTTATTGTAGAACCGGTTTTAACGATTGCCGGTGTGGTGTGCACGGTGGAATTGGGGGGGGGGGGGGACTGTTAACGGAATGTTGACGCGAATGAGTATGTATGGTGATTGTGATATGACGTCGTGAGGAAAAACCCAGGTAATTGTGGCGGTGATGGTGGAGGGTGGAGGCGGGTGATGGTGGATGGAGGTTGAAGATGAAGTGGTGTTGGGTGTTGGTGGTTTGCACGGCTGTCGGCTCTGTAAAAGGATGACCGGCAGCGGCCGGAGGCACTGGATGACCGGCAGCTGGCGATGGTGGAGGGTGGAGGAGGGTGATGGTGGGTGGAGGTTGAAGATGAAGTGTGGTGGTGGGGTTTTATAAATAAAAATGAAGAAGATGCCCGGATAGTCCCTGTGGTTTGGCCTTTTAAGGAAAGGGTATTTTTGTCATTTCACATCATTTTAACAGAGAAAAGTAACTGAAGTTAGACCCAGGGACTATCCGAGAACAAAAATGGAAAACTTGGGGACTATTCAAGTAGTTTTAGAAAGATAGGGACTATAGGTGAAAAAATGTGAAACCACAGGGACTATCCGGGCATTTTTCTCTATAACAAACAAGGAAATCTAGAAAAAATGGGACCAACTCCAACCCCTCACTACTACAAAATATTGTAAAAAGTGATGACAAATTATGGTTGAAGTTAGCCACTTGATTACCGGATGACGTATATATATAGTAGCAACCCAAACAATCAAATTGAAAGAACAATTAAAACATATATTTTTCCATATCTGGAGTCTTTTCACGTTAATACACAACAAAACACACCATATTTAGCTAAATCTACATACCATCACTTACCAAATTCCTAACCAAACCAACGTAAGAACCACCATGGACAAGCTCATACGCGCAATCAAACCGAGCCTAGGCGCAGCCACATTCGAAAACGTCCCAGCCGGAGTGTTGGTGGCAAGCACCACGACTACCCAATCATCCTCCTTGCCGATTCCAACTCCACTATACCGCGAATTGTTCAAATAATTAGCGTACGAGGATTGGGTATAGTTGGTGAGTACGAGGGTTGGGACCCGTTTAGGCACGCAAACGGGCAGTATGACACCGTCCGTTGTTGTGTTAATATCGATATCGCACTTCTTAACGATATCCGGATAGTTTGCGTACCGCGGTTGCGTGCTTGTGATGATGCTTGGACCCGCCATGGTGCTGCATGCTTTATGTTCCAATGCATCGGCTATTTGGTCGGCCATGCATTCGGCGTTATTGTTCTTTGATAAGGCTGCTAAGTTCCTGGATTGGCGAAAACTGTTGATTCCTTGAAGAAGATCGTCTTCTTCATCTGCGAATCATGGTATTATATGTTATTCATCTGTTTAAAAATTCTAGCAAGCTAGATTAGTCATATAACCAAATTTTTGTGTATAACGGACAAGATAAATAATGTTTTTGCAGGTTGTTTAGAAACAAGAATGATATTTTAAAGGTGTTTTTTTTTTTTTTGGAACCTTCGGCCGTCTAGGCAATTTGCTACCCGACAAGCGAATTCCATCACTAGCCTTAACCGGTTTTTCAGCGAACTCTAATAGAGTTCGCTTGTCATCTAAGGGCATGTTTGGACGGGCTTTTCCATTTCTCCTTATTGACTTTTTAACTCTTTATCTCCTTTTTTGAAAAAGTCACAACCAAGTGACGCTTTCTTTTTCTTTTTTTTTTACCAAACTTAAACCGGTTTTTTCACCAACTCTACGGAGTTCGCTTGCCATATTGGCTTCAAGGTAGCGAACTGTCTACAAGTACACACTTTCAAAAAGCACTGAAAAGTACCAATTTAATTCCTAAACCATGTAGAATTTTTCTGATAAGCAAACCTAATTTTATTTAACAAAAAAGTTGAATACTAAATTAACCGATCCCCTCACAAATAAACAACAAAAGATTTTCACTGATGAACGATTTTTTCAACGGTAAAAATGGTTAAATACCACACAAGACTCCAGTTGGAAGCAAGAAGAAGGCATGTACGATTAGAGAAACATAAACACAGACTCTTAGCGACACCATTTTCATCAAAATTAATCTTCAGTTTTTCTACTAAGTTTGCATGTGTTGTATTTACTATTTAATACCGCAGTTAATGTCTGAGGTCGATGTTGACTATGATAGTGGTACTTACATGTGTCGTAATATGGCGTGTTGATGGACACGTGTAAAACATGCATGGTGTTTGGTTTTCTTTTAGATGTCATCCTACTTATCCTCATCGACCACCGCTTGATACAGCAACGTTGCAAATCTCAACTTTTTTCATCGTCAAGTTATAAGTGAAGAAAGTATTTTGAATACTGTTTTGTCTATTTTATTGTTTATAAAATATTTTTTACGAACTAAACTATAATAACAATAACATAAACTAGGTGTAAGCCCGTGTTATGGCGGGGTTTGTTAGCGAACATGGTAATTTGTCGACAGATTAAGTAAACTATAATCGTATACAATACAAATCACATTGATTGTTAATAAAAATATTACAAAACTTACACTGCTTAAAACTAGTAAAATACATAATGCTATTAATTTTTTTTTTATTAAAACTAGCTGCAAAATCCATCAACACTGACAAATAAATCAAATGAATCAGACTGGAACAAACCTCAGAAGACATGCTTACGTAATAATAGTCTCGGATGAACAAACATGTATCACCTTCATCGACATCAAGTATGGGATAAACACACTACCTAAAACCCCGACCAACTTAAAAACTAACAAAGCGTAAACAAACCAACAAAGGCTAGTAGGTAAAACAAACCCACTTAAAAACACCCATCAGAATAATAAAGACCACAAAAACACACATACATGATACATCTACATCAAAACACACAACCGAAAAAAGATCTAAAAAACAAAGCACAAATTAACTAACGAAGCCGTTTGAAAAAATCATCAAAACCCCAAACATCGCAAACCCCAAAAACCACACAAACCCATTAATCCATTTGGTCAAAGTAACCGACGTAAAACGTGCTCAACAAACCAACCAACGCATACATGTAACAAAACCACCATGAAAAACAACTTTAAATACCAAAGTAACTTGCAACCAAATCGGCCAAAGATACAACCAACAACTGCATAAACAAACAGCAAAGCATATATGGTGTACAAACAAAGAATGCACATACATATTGCTAATTTATAGTATATAAATTGTTAGGCTGAATGTGACGCACGTAAAGTGCGTCTATGACAATTTGGAGCTCAGCCTGTTTTTCACGTATCTTTTTAACTCTTTCGGTCAACTTGTTTAGTTTTACGTTAATCCGACGGTCGGACCAGTGGCGGAGGTATAGTATAAGGAGGGGTATCACAGGCTAGGACTCAAACCCGTATTCGTAATGTAATTTTTTTTTTTATTTTTTTTCGGTTTTATATAAATGATATCCCTGAACAAATAGGGGGATACCCCTAAAAAACAGGATAATTTAATTTATTAAAATTCCAAACTTTTATAAGCCCAAATCTTTTACAACACTAAACTTGTACAATAATTAGGACCAAATGATAGAGTTAACCCAAAAGTATAATATAATTGAAAGAGGCCCAATTGATAAACATAACCCAAGCCCCAAAACAATAAAATATCCTTTTTGTTTTGTGTATGGACGGGCAACGTAAGAAACAGAACGTCACAGAATTGTGATCATCCCAGACTCCTGGCGTCCCTGTTGCTACTACGTTGACTGGTAAAAAAAATTAGAATACCCCTAAATTAATGAGTTAACTCCGCCACTGGGTCGGACTTAATGACATCCTCAAGAAGACGCGTAAGTTAGTTCGAAAATTTCTTAAAGCTAATCTCTTTGTTGGAATAGAGATTGTAAACTCATAGATTTACGTAAGTTGTTCGAAAATTTCTTAAGGTTAATCTCTTTGTTGGATATTAACATTGTAAACTCATCGATTTACGAATAAATTAGCATCTATTTTTTTTAATTAAAAAACAACTTTAAAAAATCAATCCAATTATCTATTTGGAAGATAAAGACTCGTGTATATCATTGTAGCCTTACGCTATTCTGATGTAATTCGATTAATAGAAACCGTTATAACTGATTCGTCATTGCCAACAATTTGTAAACCTGATTATACGAAAAACCAAATCGAAAAATATATACAAAAAGGGGTTAAACTACTTGACGATACCATCAATGCGTATAATGTGGTTTTTTTTTTTTTTTGTGGGGTCAAAAATTTGATTTAAACCGGTTGCTTTTATCAAAAGCCGTCTTAGTTTTTAACAACCATACTTTTAAAATCATAGCCAATTAACATATTATGCAGTGTTCGCCTAATCACAAACATTAAATATAGGTATTAACATATATTATCAATTAGCAACAATAGTGCTCAAGAGAAGACACGATTGTAATAAACAACGCCATGCCAAATATCGACCCCCATCACGGCTATTATAACCATAAATTACAGTCACTCTTAGATGACAATAATGTCATCTTCATCGATTATCAATTTCACAACAATATGACTTCAAATTGAAGCCAACCAACAAAGACAACACATTTAAATACCCATACATAAAACAACCTATTAAGCACAATGTACAAATCAGCCAAGCATAAAACACCACATAAGCATGTAATATAAATCAATTAAGCATAGCTATGTTGTTAATTAATAATACATAATATACAAATGTGGCCAACATCTCAATTGTTCAGAATCGACTTGGCTAACGAACATGTACAACATTTAAAGACAACCAGATTTTGCCAAGTGATAATATATAAATCACATTGCATGCCCCAACAAAAATAACCGACAATAAAATTGTAAGAAAACCATGCTTAGAAGCTAAGGATAAATATATGCACGTAAAAAAATAGTTTTTTAAGTAATGGAAGTACATGGGTAAACTCAAAACAAACTATTAGTAAAAAACTTAATACGTTAAAATGTTGGGATTGAACCCTACCAAAGGAACAGATAATGAAAGCCAAAACCGGTTCACAACAGTGGATTCACAATAAGCAGACGTTTACTCTAAGCTCTCCCCTTGACAGTGGTTACCTATCTGCTGATACACTCTAAGTACTGCTCAGAAGAACAACTGATGAACCAAACACTGATGAAACAACCAAAGACTGCTAAAAGGCAGACACTGAGCTCTATCTACTGCTGTCTCTTAAGTACTGCTGAAGACCCAAGCACTGCTCATTCAAAGACTGATCACCTTTTGAAGAAAGCACTGATGTTCAAACAATCAGTGCTTAGGATACAACAGTGGAACGTGAACAGTGTTAGACTTGTTTTGTATCTTATTATCAATCAGTTGTTAGACGTCAGTAGTTTTGTATAGACCAGTGTTTACAGGTTGTTAGGCTGTTAGATGTCACTATCATGGTGACGTCAGCTGAGGTACATCAGTGGTTTGGTTTGCCTATAAATATGATAGTACTCTGTACTGTTATATTTGATCGTTTTGAGTGAGTTCTTCTCCTCAATCCAATCCTTTCATCTTGTGCAATCAACCTTGAATTATTAGGCTGAGGGGGAGTTTAGTCTGTAAGCTTGCATTGTAACCTTTTGCTTTTGATGTAATCTTTCGACTCTATAAAAAGCAATTGTTTATCAAACTATATTCTCCTTTGATTGTGTTTACAAAGTTTGTTATTCATTTCCGCTGCACTTAAAACTACTCATATCTATTTGATTTGTTCAAATCTCACAAACAAGCACAATCAGTAGATCCTTAGATCCTAACAATTGGTATCAGAGCCTGGACAGTCAAATTCGATCTAACAATCAATTTGACATAACAGTTCGGCTCAAAATTCATTGATACTAAGGTTGGTTGTATTCAGTTGAAAAACAGAGTAACGAGTAAATCATGATCAAAATGGTTTTTCAAAAACTCTGTAAATCAACCAAGATGTCATATGACACACAAATCTCACACAACAAGTGATATCATGCATAAATCACTCATAGTTTTCAGATCTGAAAACATATCTGTTAAACTGTGGGATTATTTCATATTTTCAAAATTGATTTCAATTGCTGTTATGAAAATTGTGATGTCACCTTATTAAAATGCTAAAGTATGAACCTCTGATTAACAAAAACCTATGGTCATAAAACATTAGTGTTTTTGATAACATAAAAAGAGGGAAATTAAAACTTTAGTCATTCAGATCTTATGTGTTGAAAACAGGTCGAGTTCCTCAAAAGGACAAAATCAACTATGTTAAAATACATTAAGAAAATTCACAAAAACTCAGAAGTGTGTTTATCTCAAAACTGTTGAAGTCAAAAGAAAAGGGGTATAAACATAAAACACTTATGAGTTAGAGTTTAGGGTAATAATGGTTATTAAGCAACTATGTGCATTCATCTGTTCAGGAAAAGGTTTTGATTCCCGTGAATGAACTCCAAAGAGGACTAGACAAATTTTCAAAAATTTATCCATGAGTCCTCATGATTGCAATCAACTGACAAAGAAAATGGTACCAAACAGTGGTCAAAATGTGTTCAGAATGTTCTACCAACTGTTGTCAAACCATTGACCATTTTTCATAAACTTGAGAATGTTATGATTACGTGTTCTTTTGAAATATATACCAGATCCTTTTTGATGCTATTCTCAGAAAATCCTTTAATTTTTTTTATATATAAAGGATTTTCTCGAATAACCAGGATATATTGTTCATTTTTTTTTGAAATAATATATTTTGAACTCTTGCTTGTTTTTGTTGGCAATAGTTTCAGTTCCTGTCAGGATATAGTACCGTATTTTTGTTGGTATTATTGTCCTCATGAATGGGTCAGAAGGAAATGGTTCATATGTCTAGATCATATCTTACTCAGGTTTGTTTTTAAACATTTATCAAAAGTTGATTGCCAAACTGTACCTAAATTACTGGGGCACTCATGTTTTAATTGAATATTAAACGAAAATGAGGTGCCTTAGTAACGAGTTCTCATCACCTGGGGTACTAAACCACTGTCCCTCAAAATTGACATGTGGCAAAAACCTTAAATGAAAATTCTCAAAACATTTGCTGAAATACCTGTCCTTCAAATCTATACTATTTACCCTAATCACTGTTTTGTTCATACATCTAATCACTAAATACTATCCACTGCTGAAAGTCGACCACTGATTTTTCATTTTGACAAGCACTGATGCTCAAAATCAGTGTCTTATCCACTGATATGCTATCCACTGATAGTAAAAATCTTCCACTGTTTTCACTTTATTACCGTTGTAACTACTGATGCTTGGTACATCAGTGGTTCCTAAAACAACTGTTCTCCACCCTTCATCCATTTCATCAGTGTTTTGACACGTGGTCAGTTTTTAGCCTTCAGATCATAATAACAGCTGCCACATCAGCGATTAATTTTTCCCTAAATAAAACCCTGATCAAAACCCCCAAACAGGGTTTTACACTGTCGAATTGAATTCCAAAGTTCTCTTCTCAAAGCAGTTTCCAACCCTTTCTTCCCAAATCTCTCTCCGATTCTTCTTCATCAAAATGACGAAGTCAAAATCAAAATCTAAACCAAAATCACCATCATCTTCAAAAGAGGTCGCTCAAACGGCCGAAGAACCCATCGAGATTCCATACAAATCACCGCACAACTACTTGGGTCTCCTCACAAAACCTACCGATAACCACACTTTCGACTCCATCATTGATACACTATCTGCATCAAAGTACAAAACTTTGTTGACAGCAGATGCTCCCATTTACTTGCAAACCCAGAGAGAGTTTTGGAAAAAGGTGTAACGACTCACACAAAAACGTCCTAAAAACGTTCCGTAAGTATAAACCCGGACCCCTGATATAACAACCCTCATTAAAAGTCCTATTTATTTTATTATTTTATCTAAAAGGAAACCCTAATTAAGAAACCCAAGTGATTCTACGCGAACCCTACAAATTTCAGAACAATCAGAATCAGGATCAGGGCCCCTAAAACTCAGGGGGGGTATTCCCTACTCAATGATTATCCTTATAACTTATTATAAAAATCGAATTTAATCGTTTCGTCGACTCATCAGGCCTAGTCCCACGCGTGGCAAGTCTATAAGTAATTCGTGTCCCTTACGGACCGTAAGCATTAATTGTTACGGTCCGTAAGCTAGCCCAAATTCTTGTATAAATAGCAGGCATTGGCAATCGCATTCTGTTGTTCATTCGACGCTCAAATTCACTCTGTATGTCGAATTATTGTCGAAATAAGTCTCAAATCACTAATTAGTAGGGGGATGCTGCTACGATACAGGGTATTAACTCAATCGCTGCTACGATTTAATGTCCGATTGATGGAAACTATCCAATGGATGTTTAAGTGCTGCCCACATTAGGGTGATCCTTTGTCATTCGTTGTGATTCCGACAGGATGTTGAGTGCCACCCGAACTCGGGGAATACTCTGTCCTTCGTTGTGAATCCGATGGATGTTTAAGTGATTGCACTTTGTCATTCGTTGTGAGGGTTTTAATCTCGTGAGTAATCGTAAAAGCTGTATTAGTTATTTACCTAGTTCGTGTGCATTAGGTTACAAGGCTAAATCAATAGGCTAAGCTCTGCCTGTATAAATCTGCAATATATCAAGGCTTATCTGTAGACTAAACTTTGGATGTATGAATCTGCATGGTTATAATGTGAGTCATTCTCTTTTTATCAAATTGCTTTATAAATTCTTAAAATATTTTCAAAGTTATAATTACAGTGATTAAGTTTATGTAATCACCAAATTACAGCCGGTATGTGGGGTATTGTGCACAGTATTGCAGTTTTATCACTTTAGGTGGGCGAACCTAAATTTAGTGATATTCGTCATTCATTGGGGCAGCCAATGGTGATATGACCACAGTCACCGTAAAGATTCGAGTGACAAATACTGTGGGTAGTTGGTTTGATATCAGAAACATTGTAATCTCTTAATACTGTGAATTATAACAAACGAGTCGTTTTAGCAAAATGAATGAACTCACTCAGTATTTCCCGCTGACAAAACCTTTTTAAAATACTTTTCAGGTAATTACAGTAGATTGAAGTAAGCGTTGGATACGGCACTGAAAGGCATCAAGAAGTGGCTTATTTATTAAATTAAATCAAAATAAGAAATATTGTTTTATGTAATAAAATTTATCTTTATTAAAGCTACCATTATAAAACATGGGTTTATCCCATTTATTAAATAAAATCCGGTGTTTTCTAAACTCTGATATTTTTCCTAACTCACGGTCCTGACAAAATTTCCGCTGCAACGTTTTCAAAATAATCACCGGTACCGCTGGACTGTTCACGGCACCCGATTCCGTCCAGGGTGGGTCGGGGGTCGTGACAAAAGGCGACGCTTGAAAAACAAGACGATAAAGCCACAGCCATTAACTCTTCGATACAGGGTAAAGTGATTTAAATCACTCCACAATCAATCTCCGAAGTTTTTAAACTCGATGATCTAAAAGGTAAAATTTCTTTTGATAAAGCTGAGATGAAAACCGATTTCACAAAAGGGGGATATGCAGAACAATCAAAGGTAGATACCTTACAAAAATGTTATTTCCCATCTGCACCCAGATTTTTATTCCACACACTTTTAAGTTGTGTTTCAAATAAAACAACAGCGTTTAATGAAATACCATTGAAGATTCAATGCCTGGGGTATGCTATTTTAAACAATAAAGATTACAACTACTCCCAGGAGATCTTCAATGACATGTAAAGAATGTTGAAAGCAAATCATTTCTTCTTTTTCCAAGATTTCTAAGCTACTACTTTAAACAAAAATTTGAAAAAGAGGATGAAAATTTGCCTAAACAAGGTGTCCATTTTCAAATAAAAGGCTTAACAAAAGAAACATTTTCAAGAATGATGGCACCAATAAAAACAAAAGCAGAGGTGTCTGAGCAGACTTCAGCAGTTACCACTGCTCCTCAGACATCTGCTGCTGAGCCTACTGCTCCAGGTGATCATAGCAGCACTACCACTGCTTTGAAACCCACACCTGACATTACCAAAAAGACCAAAAGAAAAACATCCAGAAAACCCACCAAACCCAAAACAAAGGCAACTCTGGAAGATGAGATCCTAGAGTAACTGCCTATGACAACACAAAAGTCACCACAAACCACTGCTGCTACTTCCTCACAGCAGTTGGAAGAAAGATCTCAACCCATGCCTAAAACTCCTCCTGCATCCTCACAAAAGGACCAGGTTGTAATCACAGGGACACCAAATTATGAAGCTCTAGATCCACTTGGCTCTATCTTCCACAGTCCTGATCCCAAGGACATGTCTCTTTCAACTCCCATACCCTCACCAATCATACTACCACAATCAATAATACCCCTGTTGCATGCAGTTGATATTGCACAGACACAAACCAGTTCCTCTCTATCACCTATCACTGAGAGTATACCCCCACAAGTGACTGGGTCTGATGCTTATACCTCTGCTATCCCAGCAACAGTTGAGGAGGTTACACTGCAGGAGTTACATGTAACTCTTGTCAGTAGTTCAAGTGGAGCAGCAACTACAACTGATGGATCAACAGATCTTCAGTTGGATAGTTGTTTCATTAGTAAGACTCCCTTGAAGGCAATTTCTTCTATAACACCATCGATAACCACTAGTGAGCCTATTGTGACCACTAGTAACATCAAAGGTTCATCGAGTGCTGAAGAAAGAAGTCCCCAGTACCAAGAACAAGGGGCATCAATGGATGATTTCTGGAACACTGTTCCTAAGTCACACATTGGTATAACCTCTTCAGGAGGGAAATCAGATGATCCCATTAATTTGGGTGATGATTTAAAATATCAGGAATTGACGAACAGGGTTGAAAAACTTGAAGACTCAGTTTCTGAAATTAAAGATATGGTGCAAGAGATTTTAAAAGCTCAAAAAGCACAAGCCACTGCTGCTCCTGCTCAAGCACCTGCACAACATGCATTTGCTGAAAATGAGCTTTGGAATATTTTTAAACCCATGCTTGAAAAACAGCAACATATGGCTAATCAAAAGCATGCTATTCAAGTACAAATGCTGACCAACATGGTGGAATCAAGATTCAAGGATAACCAAGCAGATATCAAGGCTATAAAGGCCAGCATACAAAAGACTGCCCATGGTGGAAAAGTTCCCTCTTCCATCCTCTTCATGGATAAACCCCTTGTAGATAATGCCAAAAAGGGGGAGAAAATCAAGTTGAAGAAGAAAGGAATAGAAGATGGGCTGTATATTGAACCAGAGCAAGAAAAACAGCCATCCAAACCACCTCAAACCACAAAATCAAAAACTCCCATTCAAACAGCTGATACAGCAGTGGTTACAAAAACTGCTGTCAGTAGCCAAACAGCTGCCATTTCATCAACACACACCATCACAACCACTGTTCCACCACCATCATCATCTACAATCATATCACCACCACTGCCTCCTGCCATAAAGCAGAAGACAGCAGATGTTACAACATCTGCTGTAAAGACAACAGTGATTGAGACACCAGTTGTTTCAACCACTGTCAGTCAAGCACAAACACAAACCACTGCCTTTTCATCTCAAACTACTGAGCCACTCAAAATATCATCAGCCTCTCCTACAATGAAAAGGAGAAGGTTTCTCATATCTGATGATTCACCACCACCATCACCATCATCAAAAACTACCTCACCACCTCCATCCCCTGCTCAGAAGCAGAAGACATCTGCTGACACATCAGCAGTTGTAATGACAACAGCGGTTGAAACACCAGTTGTTTCAACCACTGTTAGTCAAACATCCACCACTGATCTCATCATTCCTACACCACAACCTCCAAAACCTCACAAAAGAAAAAGAGAAACAACACAGGCTACTGATGAAAAGTATGATCCTGTTGCTGCTAAATATCCATTGGAATTAGAAGCTGTGAAAAATGAGATGAAACAATTTTACACTGAAGATGATCCTTCAAAAAGGAAATTTCCTTCTCTCATAGGTTTCATAATTCCAGAAAACATGGATGAATATCTCGAAATAAAAGCAAGACAAGCAAGGATTAGTGCCAAAGTTGAATGCAAGGATCAAGGTGATGAAGCCATTTTAGAAAGAAGGGAATTCCTGCTCAACAAAGTCAAACAATTAGAAGAATATGCAAGTGATCTGAACAAAGAAATGTCAAGCCTGTCCCCTGAAGCAGATCAACGAAATGAATTGAGAAAAGAATACCTTGCATACATAATGAAGGAAAAGTTTTATCCTGCTGAAGAGACAGAATTCAAAGACTGGCCAATAGTTGCATTAAAGCATGAGGCTAACAGAATTGAAAAGATTAAACTTGATCCACGGAAGAAAAAAGACAGTTCCAAATTGGAACAAATACAAGAAATTCATAGCTGATCTTATTTCCGAGCATAAAAGAAAGAAGCAGGAGTTGGTGGATGGAAAAGTGGATACTGCGGATGCCATAGCAAAATGGTCAAAGCAGCAAACTGATGAAGCTTATGAAAGGCTTGAGAAACAGAGGATGAAAGTCTCCGACATTTCTAAAAAGTCTGACTACAAAAAGCTACAGGAGCAAGTCAAGACCTTTGAAACACAAATCAGCACAGCAGAAGCCTTTGTCACAAAATTGAGAAAAGAAAGGAAGGAAATGCTGTCTGCTGGAGAAGAAAAGGATAAAGAAGCTGATCAGATTGAAGAAGCTATCAAGAAAATAGCTTCAGATAAAGAAAGATTAGCAAAACTACAAGACCTTGCCAAAAGGGTCAAAGTAGTAAGCCAAAAATCATTAGCAGATGTCACAAACAGTGAGCTGACTGACAAAGAAGTTGAAGCAGACATAGCAGCAGTGATTTCGCACAGTTCTTGTTGGTGGAGCTGTTCTTTCTCTTGTTCTTCTTCTTGTTGCTTGACGAGGTCGGTTCAACAGTCGGTGCGGTAGTGGTAGCTTGATGCAGATGCTTGGAGGGCTTATCCCAGACACCAGCTTTAACCCTTTTGTCATTGATTTCAGCGGCCAACAGATAGGTTTCCTCAATCGTGGTAGTCTTAGCCGCTTGTACGAAATCAGCGACGCAGTCGGGCAAAGCTCGGATGTACTTCTTGATGGTGATCTCCAGGGTCTTGACTTGATCGGGACAGATAATGCTGAGCTGTTTAAAACGAGCAGTGAGACCAGCATTGTCTCCATCCTTCTGCTGTATGTGCCAAAATTCATCTTCCAGCTTTTGACGCTCGTGAGGAGGGCAGAATTCTTCCAGCATGACTTCTTTGAGTTCGTCCCACGACAGACCGTAGGCTGCATCGTTCCCTCTCTTGTTTCTCTCGGCCGTCCACCAGTCTAGAGCACGGGACTGAAAGACGCCGGTAGCATTTAGAGTTCGGAGGTCATCAGGGCAACCCCTCTGTCGTAGAGTAACCTCGATAGAGTCAAACCAGTGAAATAATGCAGTCGGACCTCCTTCGCCAGTGAATTCTTTCGGCCCACACGACTTGAATTGCTTGAAACTGAAAGGTCTCGTTGCAGCTTTAGGACCTTCAGTCCTCGATTCCTCGGATGATTTGCTGGCGTTCTCGTAGGCATCACTCACAGCTTTTGCGACACTTTTCGCGATAATAGAGGCAAGACGTCTGTCCCTCTTTTCCTGACGAGTGAGTGTATGACGAGATCCAGACGACATTGTCTGCAATTGACATCGCCACGGAACTCAACACATGTATTCGAATCTCACCTCACACGTCTACTACTACTAAAGCTCAGTAACACGTACCATGTAAACGCAGATAGTCACAAATTCACATAATTACACGAATCACGTAAACACATAGAGCACATAACCACAACACTCCTAAACACGTAAGCACAATAGCAAGAAACACATATACCTTAGTCACTAGGGGCAGTCCGAAAACAGAAACCTAGTATTCAGAGTTTGCGAGTGTTCGAAAGTAGTGGAGTGCGAGCGCTTCGTTAATGATGTGTTGTGTGAGTAGCTAAGGCCAAAAACATTAGATTGAAACCGGTAGTACCTCAAAACGTCAATAAATAAGCACAAAACACATATCTCACATAAATTTGACGAAAACTTGAAACACATAAAATCGAGAATGGATTGTCTGCGGCTATTTAGACTTCGACTAACCAAAGCAGTTCGACTATTCACAAGGATCCTGTGTGCATAATTACCTTCAGGACTATGCCTTTGCCTCGATTCTTGGGCGTTGGTGCAATTCCCTTTGGTTATATTGTGTCCTTAGATAGTTGGAGTCCGTCGAAACTTGGTGGGAGTTTTGTATAAAAGCAGGACAAGTCGTCAAGGTTAGGGTTTCACCCCTATCTTACAACTTCGTCCTTGTTCTTAATAAAATTTGAGGAGATTATTCATCAAAATATGGATTTCACTCCTAATTTGGTATGATTCTCCTCGTTTGTAGCTAAAATGCAAGTTGAATAGGTGACTTTAGTCGAGAGTCTGCGGTTTTCACACCTATTCTCGGCCTCATTACCTGTTCGTAAATTGAAAATTCGAGTGCAGTGATAGTGTAGGTGCATACAAATAGCGAGGAATGAGCTCGTACATTATCTAGTAGGGATGTACTCGAGTCGGTCTGTTGGTTCCTGACTATAGACTAGGTCTCTAAGACTTCGACCCGGACTAGGTCGAGTCTTGCCTAATTCCCTATAGTTATGGCTCTGATACCAATCTATCACACCCCAACCGATGGCGGAATCATCGGGGCACGGCACTGAGCGAAACAGATTGTCCAGAAGTTTCCATAACAACTATCATTACCATTCAATTTAAGTTAACATGTCCCATACCATGTCTCAAATAGCAAACAAGTCATTACAGACAACAACTAAACAAATATTCTGTTCCGACAACTCAGATTTAAACATGACAATTTATTTATTGGTTTCTAGGACTCCAGTTCCTAGCTTCAAGTTCATCACAACACAAAGAGCATAAAAGCAACCTAAGCACCTGTCACATACGTTAAAATAAAGTCAATACATATAATGTAAAGGTGAGCATACAAGTTTGATAATAGCATATAGAGTTCGAATTCGTTTACGCATAACCAGCACGTACACATGGTGAAATGAAGCACGTTAGTTATCGACATAGATCCATCGATACCAATGACTGCGGGTTGACTGCCCGACGCAGTTCGCAATACATGATTACCACCGTAATTCATGCAAGTAAAAGATCCTTAACAACCCCCGTGTGAACGGGTGCTGAGTCCAAACTATAGTACTATCGTTGCTAAGGCAGGTAGACAACATTCCATGTGTAAACATAACAAACAAGCATTCATAAGCCACGTATAACGTGCATTAATGGTTTAGCGTTAAAATAGCTTGAGTAGTGTGATAATTGTAGTTTGAATATTCGTAACGTATGTAACACCCAACAGTGCTAAAAGCAAAAAGGGTTCGAGTATACTCACAGCGATTATGGATTGAAGGGAGCGCTTTTCAGCGAGTACGGTTAGCCTGAATAGATTCGATAGCATAACGATAAGTGGCACGTAAACAATACAGAATGAGAGTGGGTATGGTGGCTGCTCGTGCGGATTAGTGATCCGTGCGAGGGAGTTATCCGTCCGGTTGGCATTCCGTCCGGGTTAGCTACTCGTGCGGATTAGTTATCCGTGCGAGTGGGAGTCTGTCCGGATTGGTTATCCGTGCGAGTGGTAATCCGTCCGGATTACTTACTCGTGCGGATGACTTATTCGTACGGACAACTTACTCGTGCGGATATCCTTTCGAGTGGATTGTTTCTTCCTAAGTGTGAGATGTGTTTGTGTATGATGGCTTGTGCTTTGAAGTTTTCGTTGTAGCATTTAGAAAACACCTAAGTACCTCTACCCTTCAAGCCGGTCGCGCGGACAATAATCCGTCCGGATGGCAGTCCGTGCGGACAACGTCTTTAAGGCTGAGTCACTAAATGGGTTAGGTAATCCGCCCGGATGGTAACCTGTGCGGGTAGTGGCAATCCGTCCGGATAGCTTACTCGTGCGGACAGTGACAATCCGTCCGGATAGTCTGTCCGTACGGGCAACCTGTCCATGCGGATGAACATGTTGGAATTCGTTTTAAGGCCTTAGTATCTCATGATCCGAAGAGTAATCCATTTAGAGGTCGTCCGTCCGGATTGCTCATTCGTCGATACTCAAACCTTGTTTGGAAAGTGGGTCCCAAGGGTAGCTCGTCCGGGTGACAACCCGTCCGGATAGCCTGTCCGTGCGGACAGCTCGTCCGTGCGGACAACCTCTCGTTCTGGTTCTTCCCTCCGTCTACTCTTGGTTGCTGTTATCGTTTTATCGAGACGTTCTGATTACGTGGCAACCACTTGGAATTGTATTCTCACCCGCATGACTAGACCGGTCAGGAACCACCCTAACTTGGCCTGTCGGCGACTCAGAATGGTCATTCCGGTTGACCCCGAAATTAGGTGTCTGGTGGGTAGAATCCAGATCCAGGACTAGTGCATCACTATTAACGAGTAGAATACTAGAACCGATCAGATTCGTACCGATTTTAGGGATAAAAGGAGGAGAAACTTGAGTTCCTTCCTTTCAACTCTTTTAAGTTTAGATTTGGGTGATATTGTTATGAAATCTTATGGAAATCGTTCAGATCTGAGTTATTCTTGATGGAATGAGGTCACATTTGAAGTTCATGAGAACTTCATGATGACGTCACCCGTGAATACCTCGAATCTTGATGATTTCACGGTTAAAAGTTGGGATTTGAAAGATAGAAAGGTGTAGAATTGTGTAGTGATCAAGAATGTACAAGAATTAGAGCAAGATCTTACCTGGATTGAGAGAAATCTGAGAAAAGGTGAAGAATGCGTGCGGTTCGGACGTCACTTGCCAAAAGTGGAAAGGTTGGAGAGTGACCCGTGTATTTATAGGATGCTAAAAGGGGGAAAGGGTGAGCCGTGCGGATGGCACGTAACCCGGATAGGCTATCCGTCCGGATTGGTCATCCGTCCGGATTGGCAATCCGTGCGGATTGGCAATCCGTGCGGATTGACCATCCGTTCGGATGTCGCCTGATTTGGTGCGTTCGGTGCGATGACGCTTCGGCTTCGATTGCGAACGATTCGATAGGGTTTCCTAGTCAAATTACTTTTAGTCCCAACTACTTCGTATACGACATGGTTTGATCGGGATTCGGATTCGGGTTCGATTGTATTCGAGTTAGACTTCGAGTTTCGATTGAGTTCACTTGGTTAACACCAAATAACATAAAATAAACATGCACAGGTAACACGTAAGGCACACACACACACGTATAAACGCAAGTAAAATACACAGCTCGAGTTACGATTCGATGTCGATTCGATTAGCATTGCTTGATCATTAGTTGTTTAACTTTATCGCATTGTTACTGCCTATGATTCACAGTCGTAGGTCGATTGAAATACGATTAACACGATTTGATTATTGCAATGTACGACACTTACTCCACATAATATAATTAAAATAAAAACATTCCTACGATTCAAGTCGCGCGAAATCAGTCGTTGACTTTGACCTTGACTTTGACTTTCACTCGTGAAAACACGGGGTGTTACAATATAAATCATAGTGCATGCCCTAACATCCATAACCAACAATAAAACAATGAGAAAACCAAGCTCATAAGCTACAGACAGCTGCAATACACAATCCCAAGCTAAGTCTCAAGCACCACCACAACCATTGCTCTCAGATGAACAATAAGCCATCTTCATCAAGAAAAACAATAACAATTAAAACTTTGACACAACCAATAACAAAGAAAACAAATCTTCTTAACCATTGAAGGGGTATGGTCCGAAAAAGGCCGTGCAGACCTCATTCACGTCGCGCGCAGGACCATACTCCTTATTCATCAACTTGTTTACTGCCAACCTCGCGCGCATTACATCATCATGTGTTGATCTAGCGCGAGGTCTCAACAAGAGAAAGCACCACATTCAACACTTAGCATTCTGAATAGGAGTCTTCAACCACCCATACCCTGCGCGGGCTAGTTACGTGCTCAGCAAGAGTCGCGCAGGTCTATGGCGCAGGGCTACTTCAGAAAGAACACAAGGTACAAGTGGCAGAAGAAAAGGGCCAATCCGCGTCCTCCAGGTTTTGCTCAATCGTGCTCCACGATCGTCTGACGTGCAGGAGACAGCGAGTACTTAAGGACGCCTACGTGGCACCAATCACAGGGCAGAGACACCTGCCCCACGATCTCCACTTACCTGCTGATGGCAGAAGGACGGCCAGGCCGACAACAGTGACACGTGGCTCCAATCACGGTGCGCTAGAACCAGAGAACTTCTAGAAGCCACTAACGGTCGACACCAGTGAGACAAGGAGCATATCCCCTATGTTGTCGCCTTCCGGCCCAAGGCCCATCAGCCCACGTCCTCTTACACCTCTCCGGCTATAAATAGAGACCTCCCTTCACAGATTAAACATTCTATTCCCTCAACTCTCACTCTTAATACATATTTATCTCCTCAAAACAGTCGCTTATTATCATGCCGGAGCCCGGTTAAGAGGGAAACCCCCATATTCCCCTCTTAACGAGTAACGGTGTTATGTTTTGCAGGATTAACGGATCATTACGAAGCTCATAAATCCATAAGAAGATTAACCACTATGATAGGAACATAAACCAAACTAATCAACTCTAGGATTAGTTCCGTGTTTCTTCATTGACGCCCACCGGTTTTTTGCAAATCACTTTCATCTTCTTTTTCTGAGTTTTCCAAGTTTTTCCTTCGAACATGGCTGGTCAAGGAGTCATTCCTGATTTCGGTTTTGGAACAAACACTAATGCAGTGTTGGGGGAGGACATTCAAAACGTCCAAGCCCAACATGTAGAAGAAAACGGTGAAATCGAAGTAACCAACACTGGGGGACCCTGGGCGAGCATCACTCGCATCACTCAGACGGTAACCCCAGGAAACAATGGTGCTGGACCCTCAAATCCACCTCCACCTCAGAATATTTCGGCGCTGTTAGGGCTACCTGAAGGTGAAACTCCAGCCACTTGGTACGCTAAGCAAATCGCTACCATCAATGCTGCGTATCAGTCTTTGAGCGCACAACAAGCGGTTTTGCAAGAAGAACCATCTTTGGTCACACCTTCGGGTCCGAGTCAGGGGGTGCGCCAGATACCTCCACAGCAAAACCTCCAAGGAAGAACCAACAGGCCTCCTCCCCTGAGATGACCAAGCGTGCATGACACGCGCGACACACGGGTAGAGACAGAAAGCTATTATGACTATCCGTCGAATGTCCAAAGAGGCCCAGTTCAGACCCGGCTTGGGCCGCGCAACTTGAACAATGAATGGGACGACACAGACCCAAACGACCCAACTTGGCAAGATGATGAAGGGTCTTCAGTCTTCAATCGTTTACAGAGGAACCATGAATATTACAAACCGAGGCAGCACGTTGGATACAGCGAGGAGGCAGAGCGAGACTTCCGCCTCGCATATCGACCAGCTGAAGAAGCAGAACATTCAAAGTTCATCCCAAAGATTGCTTTAGCGCCGCTATCAAGAGAGAAATTGCCTCCAATAGTCGGGAAGTTTAATGGTTTAACCGACCCAGATGATCATGTCAGAGTATTCACAAGCGTCGGTTGCATGGGAGGATGGAGTATGCCTATGTGGTGCCATTTGTTTATCCAAACTTTCATGGGGGCTGCTCGCGCCTGGTTCGACAGCCTCCCACCAGGAAAGATCAAGTCGTGGGTTGATTTCCGAACACAGTTTGTAAACCACTTCAGTCAGCAAAGACGTTACCAGCGCAACACAGTGGATGTAACAGACATCCGGCGAAGAGAGAACGAAGGTTTAGAAGATTTCATCACTCGCTTTAATAAGGAGTGTTTGGAAATCGGTGGTGTAAGCGAACAGCTCATGCGCGCTCACTTCAAGAAAGCTATTCGTTGTGATAGCCTCATCAGGACTATCACGGGAAAAGATGGAATGCCCAAGGAATGGGATAAGCTCATGGAAGCTGCGAAAATAGTTGCGTAAACTGAAGAGTCATTGGACGGTCACAAGAACTCTTACACCGAAGATAGATTTTCCAAAGGAAGCTCGCGCGATAACAACAGGCGCAATAAAGGCAAAAACCCTGGATGGAAAGCTAGCCATTCCAGTGGTTATGACGAGCGACCTCGATACAGGGATGACGCCCGAGACACTATTGATCGCATTGGTTATCGAAAGGCAGTCAAGAACGACAATCGAGAAAAACATTGGACTCCACTCATCAAGACACCAAAGGAGGTGCTTATGACGGAGAACCATGACTTCAAGGCTCCAAGGCCAATGACGAACAAGAAGGGGCAAGACCCCAACCTGTACTGTGACTTCCACAAGGATACAGATCATCTGACAGATGACTGTATCAGCTTAAGGCAAGAAATCGAAAAAGCATTGAAAAGTGGAAAGCTAAGCCATTTGGTAAAGAACGTGCGTAAAGAGACACGTCAGATTCAACGCAACGATGATGGAAGAGAGAAAAAGGTTAGACGCTTGGAGACACACATGGTCAACGGACCAAGATATAGCGCAAGAGATAAAGGCAAGCGACCTTTCGAACCGGCTTGGCAAGAATAACAGGTCATCTTCCCGGTAGTACGAGGGGGTCCGCGCGCCACACGCCCCGTCGTCATTACCGGTATTATCGGTCATTATGAGACAGGATACGTATTTATTGACCCGGGAAGTACAGCGGATATCATCTATGAGCAATGCTTTAATCAGTTTGAGGATGAAGATAAAGCGATACTTGAGCCAGTCGACTACCCTCTGTCAGGATTCTGCAACGAAATGGTCTTCCCATTAGGCCAAATCAACTTCCCCGTCACGCTGTCTGACGGGAAGCATTCAAGAACCACAACTGTCAACTTCATGGTGATGCCTGTCAAGTCAAGGCATGATGTTTTGATTGGGAGAGAAACCTAAGTAGAGCTAAACATGGTAACGTCCATGCCCCACTCAGCGATCGGGTTCCCAACTGAGACGGGGGTGGCAATTATATATGCAAAGAAGGAAGTAATGTCAGCAGATGATGTGCGCCCAACCCAAAGTGGCAAAGGTTTCAGCGACCGAGCCAGAAAAGTGGGTTTTAAATCGCAAATATCCAGAGCAAACGGTGACGATAGGCCACGCGATCTCACCAAACATCAGAACACACCTCAAACAACTCTTGTTCAGGAATATGGACATTTTCGCCTGGACTCCGGCAGACATGACCGGTGTCCCGCGTGACGTTACCGAGCATTGTCTGAACACTTATCCCTCCGTTGAACCAAAAGTTCAAAGAAGGCGCAGCTTAGGGGCGGATAAGACCAAAGCAATGAACGAACAAGTTGGTGAGCTGTTAAAAACAGGAATCTTAAGAGAGGTGCGTTATTAGAGTTGGGTGGCAAACCCCGTGATGGTGGAGAAGTCGAACGGAGGATGGAGAATGTGCGTCGATTATACCGATCTCAACAAGGCATGCCCTAAAGACTGCTACTCTTTGCCTGAGATCGACAAAAAGATAGACTCTCTCGCACCATACAGATGGAAATGCTTCTTAGATTGTTACAAGGGGTATCATCAGGTTCAAATGAAGCTTGAGGACGAAGACAAGACAACTTTTCGGACCGATCTCGGGATCTTCTGTTATACAAAGATGCCGTTCGGCCTCAAAAACGCTGGCGCAACATACCAGCGTCTGATGGATAAAATCTTTGACGAAGATATTGGGAAACACATCGAGGTCTACATTGATGATCTCGTAATCAAAAGTCCCGAGGAAGATCAGATGTTAAAGGATATAGAGAAGACTTTTCACTCCCTGCGAAACGTGAATATGAAATTAAATCCAGCCAAATGTTCTTTTGGTATGGAAGAGGGAAAGTTCTTGGGTTTCGTGGTCACAAATGGCGGCTTTAAAGTTAATCCAGAAAAAGTGCAAGCCATAGAGCGGATGCCATCACCACGAACAATCAAAGAAATGCAACGATTGGCCGGCCGCCTAGCCGCGCTTAATCGGTTTCTATCAAACCACGCCGCAAAATCATATCCCTTTATCAACACCCTGCGCAACTGCGTAAAAAAGCAAGAATTCAAGTGGACGCCTGAAGCAGAAGTCGCTTTTCAGCAAATGAAAGAATGTTTGATAAAGCTCCCTACTCTGATTGCGCCGTTCGAAAAAGAACCACTCATACTGTACTTATCTTCTTCGGATAAGGCAGTGGGGTCGGTATTGCTTGTGGAGAGAAACGGAGTACAGACTCCAATTTATTACGTCAGTAGAGTGCTTACAGATCCAGAAACGAGATATTCAGCGATGGAGAAATTAGTACTTGCGCTGCTACATGCCTCCAGGAGGCTGCGCAGATACTTTACAGGTCACGTCATCACCGTGCTTACCAACTTCCACATTGGCACGATATTGAAAAAGCCAGAGTCATCTGGGCGGTTAGCAAAGTGGGCGATCGAACTAGGAGGCCACAACATTTTGTACAAGCCGCGCCCCGCCATCAAGGGTCAAGTTCTAGCGGACTTCATCACAGAAGTCCCGGTTGATAAAGTCAAAGAATGTGAGATCGTTAAGACTCCTGTAAAAGACACATCCAATGAGTTATGGTTGTTGTACACGGATGGGGCCTCAAACGAAGATGGCGCAGGAGCTGGATTGCGCCTTATGAGCCCTGAGAAGCATGAATTTACATACGCCATCAAGTTGGACTTCAAGAATACCAACAACGAGGCGAAATATGAGGCATTCTTGGCAGGCTTGCGCCTCTCCATAAAAATGGGAGCTCAAAATCTGCGAGCGCATGTTGATTCACTCTTAATTGCCAGTCAAATCAACGGACTATACGACGCGAAGGGCGAAGTTATGGCTTTGCACCTAGATCAGGCAAAGGAGTTACTTCAGCAGTTCAAGTCCTACAAGGTGGTGCATATCAATCGCTCAGAAAACAAACCAGCAGACGCCTTAAGCAAGCCTGCTTCAACTTCTTTTCAACATCTTGCCAAGGATGTAAGAATCGAAGTATTAAAGAACCCGTTGGTTTTGTTGCGTCAGGTGAATGTGATAGAGATAGGGCAACCATCCTAGATGAGCCCTATAATCAAGTATTTGCAAGAAGGAACACTCCCTGACAATATGGCAGAGGCAAGGAAGATACAGAACAAGGCCTTGCATTATGAGATGAATGGCGGTATCTTGTACAGAAAATCATTCTTGGGGCCACTCTTGCGCTACGTGGACCCCCAAGATGCAAATTATTTGATCAGGGAGATTCACGAAGGAATTTTCGGCATACATGCAGGGCCACGCATGGTCGTTGCGAAAATAATGAACGCTGGATACTACTGGCCAGGGATGCACGTAGACGCTCTAAAGGAGTTGCGCAAATGCAACTCTTGTCAAAGGCACTCCCCGAAAACCCTGCACCCAAAAAACGATCTTATCCCTGTATCCACTGCTTGGCCTTTTCAGCAGTGGGGGATTGATATGGTGAGACCTTTCCCAGAAGCTCCTGGTGCCGTCAAATTCATAATCGTGGCCGTCGACTACTTTAAGAAATGGGTGGAGGCTAAAGCCCTTGCCTCAACTACTGCAATGATGGTGCGTAAGTTTATTTGGGAACACATCATTTGCAGGTTTGGCCTGCCACTCAAGATTGTAACCGACAACGGCACCAACTTCGCGTTTAACGACCTCCAAAGGTGGATGAAAGAGATGAAGATCGAACACACTTTCTCTTCCGTTGCGCACCCACAAGGCAACGGCCAAGTTGAAAGTGTAAACAAAAGTATCGTCGATGGGATAAAGGCCCGACTGGGCACAAAGCGAAAAGGCTGGGTAGATGAGCTCCCGAGTATCCTGTGGGCTCATCGAACCATGCCGAAAACAAGCACTGGCGAAACCCCTTTCAGCCTGGTCTATGGCTCAGAGGCGGTTATCCCAGCCGAAATTGGCATGCCCTCGCCGCGCTTGTCAGCAGTAAACACAATCGATAACGAGGCAGAGCGTCGTCTTGACTTAGATTTACTAGAAGAAAGGTGCAAAATTGCGCGAATTAAAGAAGCCAAGTACAAGACACAACTGGAAAGGTATTACAATGCAAGAGTGCACATTTGTACCTTCACTCCAGGAGAGTATGTCTTCAGAGACAATGAAGCTTCAAACGCTGAACGCCCAGGAAAGCTAGCACCCAAATGGGAAGGCCCATACTTAATACACGAGCTCTTGAGTTATGCCTCCAAGGTCCTCCGCGAACATAGCGCGAGACCGGGCAGTTACACTCACACAAGTGCCACAATTACATTTATTCGCACTAACTTAACCAAAGTTTCTAACAACCATGCAATAATTGTAACTAGGACAAAGAGAAAGCAAACATAAACATCATATTTAACAAGCGCAACCGCGCAACAGTTATATAGAAACAAACAATCTTTGATTTAATCCAAAACAAAGCGCGACCGCGAAACAGGTTACATCTCACATCTAAAAATGAAAATTACAAGGCACAAAGCCTGTCAATACTACCTACTCATAACCGTCACCGCTATCATCATCATCGTCATGCTTATCACCATCACCATCGTCTCCACCATCGTCATCACCAGCTGGCTCTTCTTCATCAGATAGCTCGACAGTCTCTGGTGGATCAAGGATGGTCTTTAGCCGTTGACACCAATCATCGTGCTTCAGCGCCTCCGCAACCAAATCCATCACAGGTAATGATAGATGGTCATAAGCCTTTTCAGCGCGGGCTAACTCAGCATCAGCCTGATCAGTCACTGAGCAATGACTGGTATCAAACGCTTGTCCAAACACCTCCTCTACATGCTCCGCACACTCTAGATAACCGCCACGGTGACCAACCGCACGTGAGGTGTCTATGAGAGTAGCAACAGCTCCATCCAGTTCTCCAGCATTCAGGATGGAGTTGACCATCTACAGCAAAGGCAATAAATAAGACACTAGGTTTTAACAAATAAAACCTAAGTTGAGAAGAAAATCATACCAGAACTACTCCCCTGCCGCGCATCCACTCAGCCTCAGCAGCAAGCGTATCAACGATGCCCTGAACCTCGGAATAGTTAGTCTGCGCTACATTAAGGGCCGCCGTACTAACGTTTCGCGCCTCCTCAGCCTTTTGCCTGACCTTCTCGGCAGAAGCAACTTTCCCCTTCTCGGCTTCGAGGTCGATCTCCAAGGACTCACTTTTGTCAACCTGCTCTTGTAGGCGACGTTTCAACTCTGCAATCTCGACGTCTTTGGCCGTCAAGTCCTTATCCTTCCCAGATAACTGCGCTTTCAGCTCAGCCAGTTCAACCTACAAGGGATAAAGGACTTAGATAATTCTGCAAACAAAAAGCATAAGGAGAGAAAAGGTAAAGGTTTTCCAAACCTCGGCATGCTCCTTAGCAGCTTGCGCATCTTAGACCTTCCCAGTCAGCTCAACAACCTTACCCTCAAGCTCAGTGATCTTGTTACGAGCTGCATAAGCGCTCTGATTATCCTTTTCACATATCTTTTTAAACTCAGCATACTCTTTGGATAATAGCTATTCGGCAGCACGAAGCTTGCCCCTAAGGCCTTCACGACCCCACTCTTCTGATTTCTTATCAGATTCAAACTTGGCCTTCTCTTCAACAAAGGCAGCCTTAGCCTTCTCATAATCTTTAACCTGCTTCAACAGGCGCTCACGATACCTTTCCCAGTCCGCCCGCTCCTTGACCATTGTGCGGCATTCTTGCACGATCTGGTGGTTGGCGACGCGAGTATTGGCCTCTCCAACAACATAGGCCTGGAACAGCCCATCATGGGTTCCCGCCCTTTGGCAGTTATCTTCACCAGGAGGGAAGGAATTTAAGAACCAATCGCGACATGCTGCAAACTCCATAAACATATCCTTCTGCTTTAGACCCCAGGGAGCTTGATGCGGAGCGTTACCACGCGCCTCCTCAGTATAAGTCTTGTAATAGAGATCTCCCACAGTATCCTTAGGAACAATGGGAGATTGAGGCATAAACCCTCCAGCACCGCCAGAGCTCGCGCCGCCCGCAGCATGTGAACCTGATCCCCCGGTAGTAGAAGTTACCTTAGTAGAATGAAGGGGGGGGGGGGGGCATCAGGTTGCACAGTTTGGGTAGGTTTATCAACTTCAGGTTCCTTCCTTTTGTCTTGAAGGGGCTGGTCAAGCCCCGTAATGTGAACAACCTCCGGACCCTGCGCCTTATCACGAGCAGTGGCAGCAGCGGTCCCGGTCTCCTTCGGAGCATCACCGGCAGGCTTCCCAGAAGTTTTTTCCTTCTCCTTTTCAGCAGCCTTGCCAACAGGCTTCTCAGCAGCCATCTTCTCTTTCTCCTTCTCAGCAGCTTTCTTCTCCTTCTCGGCCTTTACACCAGCAGCCTTGAAGGGTTTGATGGTAACCTTGGGCCTCTTCTGCGCCGGCTCTGGGGGATCTTTAAACATGACACCTTTCTTCTCAGGAGTCTTCTTTTTGGCCTCTGCAGAAACTAAGTGTTAAAAAGAGGAAACAACAAAGAGCAAGAAACTAAAGAAAACTAACCGGGAGAAAATTTGTAAAGAGAGCGCAAGTTGCTCTGCTTTCCAATCAAGGGAACCTCACCAGCTTTGGGCGCAACAGACCCACCAGCTGTGGTCTCATCCCTACTCCTTTTCCTGCTGATCAACTTTGCAGCAGGCTCCTCCTCCTCTTCTTCTTCCTCTTCCTCTTCTTCATCGAGCGCGATAGAAGACGGAGTGGCTCCAGCATCTGGGTTTCAAGAACCCGCGTTCCCTGAGCTCTTTGAACCAGCCGCTCCCGTCTTCTTCTCGCCTATATGCAACAAACCTTCAAGTGAGTCACTTATAATAACGTAATCTTCCAAGTTACTCTGGCGGAGGCGGAGAGTACGTTTATCAGCAGCAGCAGTTGCGCGGCTACTCCCGCCCTTCTTGCTGGTCACCTCAGCTTCTAAGGTGATCACCTTCTTCTGCTTGGTGGGTTTTTTCTTCTTTTCTTTTGGGTCAATCCCCAAGTCGCGTAACACACCTGCAAAGATGTTAGACCACGAACTTAGCTCCCCATTCGAAGACCCTACAGACTCCTCGCTGGAAAGATAAAGAATCTCTTTCCCAGCGGAGGTCACAGCTCGCAAGGGTCGGGGATTGGGAATATGCGCACCTTCAGTTGCGGTAGGAGGTTGGCGAAGGCCCCAGCAGCAGGGTACAGGAAGCGCGGCTTGATTCTATCATACCAATACTGCTCCCCCGACTCCAGCGGGCGCACCCCCATGGATCCACCAAACGTGGGGAAAGCAGCTTGATAAAGGTGTGCTTCTACATTCAAAATTCAAACAGTTAAATAAAGCGAAAATAAACAGAAAACTAAGGAAACAACTAACCTCTATCCTCAAACTTCAATACCGGCACCTCTTCGCTATCGTGCGGCCACTGGTCACTCATTTGCGCCGCAACTAAAACATTTTCACCAAACACTCGATTTAGAGTAACAGTAAGCTTCACATACCAAACTTCCTTCTTGGGAATTGCCAACTCCTCCTTCTCGATCGGTTCGGACCATGGGCGGAAGATCATGGCAATCGGTATCACCTCCTCGCGAATGAAAAACAACTTCTGTTTCCAGTCATGGAAACTCTTAGGAGGGTTCAGGAGTATCTTCTTCGTAGCCCCTCGACAGGCAAATGAGTAGAAGCCCATAGTTCTGATCAGTTGATAGAAGGCTCTAAACCTTTCCACAGTCGGCTCAACATCATGGGAGCGACAAAGAAATTCGAAGTGTCGAACTCTAACCATTCCAGGTGGACTCATTTGCAAAATATGGAACCCATAGAACTGAAGTATGTGGGCCAAGAAATCCGTTGCCGGCAACCGGAAGTTACCCTGTAAAAAGAAATCTTCAAACAAGGTGATATACCCCGGCGGTGCATCGGTGGCCGTCTGATTTTGGCCGGGGTACCGAGCATCCCATTCCGGTGGAAAACCAGAAACTTCGTGTGATCTGCTCGAATAACCCTAAGTCCCACTTAAGGATGGGAACGGGACCTTCTTCACCGGGATTCTCTTCCTGATGTTCTTCAGCCATGGATAACGAGTAAAAACTTTGAATATTCTGGAAAAGGCTTGAAGATGTGATGAAGAATCTTGAAGATCTGCTACAGATCGCTTGAAGATTTGAAGGTCTGAAGAAGAGAATAGAGAGAAAGTAGCAACAGTGGAAGAAGGAATGATATCCCCTCTCATCTTCACGGATATATATACTCATCGAATTTAATGCGATGAGTAGACGTGCCGGATTCACCGCGCGCGTACCCAATCAGCGACTGCCACGTCGATCGCAAATCCCGGAGTGACGGTTACCACACGTGCGTGGACCTCACTCTCCTGACGGAAAGCCAAACCGTCAGAGACAACTTGATGACAACCGTGTCAACGGTCAACTCAAACGTCACCATCGACGACGTTCCTTACCAACCTGTCAGATTTCAAAATTCGAGGATTTTGCCGCCCAAAATTACCAAAAGCTTCAGGCAGAAGTCACTCAGGCCGCGCAACGAACCTGCGCGCTTGCACTAAGAAGCAAAGAATCACCAACCGCCAGGCATAGTAGTCGCGACATAACAATTGTCAAACATTTACACGCGCGCGCCTACCCAACACAAATCAGGCATTTTCAACATTTTTCTTTTTCTAAGTCCAGAGCTCCAACCACTTGCCTCGCGCATGGTGCAACACTGGACTGGGGGGACTTGAAGGGGTATGGTCCCAAAAAGGCCGCGCAGACCTCATTCACGTCGCGCGCAGGACCATACTCCTTATTCATCAACTTGTTTACTACCAACCTCGCGCGCGTTACATCATCATGTGTTGATATAGCGCGAGGTCTCAACAAGAGAAAGCACCACATTCAATACTTAACATTCTGAATAGGAGTCTTCAACCACCCATACCCTGCGCGGGCTAGTTACGTGCTCAGCAAGAGTCGCGCAGGTCTATGGCGCAGGCCTACTTCAGAAAGAACACAAGGTACAAGTGGCAGAAGAAAAAGGCCAATCTGCGTCCTCCAGGTTCTGCTCAATTGTGCTCCACGATCGTCTGACGTGCAGGAGACAGCGAGTACTTAAGGACGCCTACGTGGCACCAATCACAGGGCAGAGACACATGCCCCACGATCTCCACTTACCTGCTGATGGTAGAAGGACGGCCAGGCCGACAACGGTGACACGTGGCTCCAATCACGGTGCGCCAGCACCGGAGAACTTCTAGAAGCCACTAACGGTCGACACCAGTGAGACAAGGAGCATATCCCCTATGTTGTCGCCTTCCGGCCCAAGGCCCATCAGCCCACGTCCTCTTACACCTCTCCGGCTATAAATAGAGACCTCCCTTCACAGGTTAAACATTCTATTCCCTCAACTCTCACTCTTAATACATACTTATCTCCTCAAAACAGTCGCTTATTCTCACGCCGGAGCTCGGTTAAGAGGGAAACCCCCATATTCCCCTCTTAACGAGTAACGGTGTTCTGTTTTGCAGGATTAACGGATCATTACGAAGCTCAGAAATCCATAAGAAGATTAACCACTATGATAGGAACATAAACCAAACTAATCAACTCTAGGATTAGTTCCGTGTTTCTTCAACCATAGAGATATCAGATGAACAATACAACTTCGTCATAATCGACCCAAACAACCAAAAGTTAAACCAAGTAAAAATCTATCTTCAAAGTTACACGTGAACCAAAAATCAACAACAATCAACCCAAACAACAACCCCATCAGGTGGGCCTTAATCATAGCTCATTTAACATCAAAAGAAGGACATGCAAGAAGATATCTTTCAAAGTACAACAAACACCACATCAAACCACCAAACAAAAGCACCGGTCGGAAAACTTGCTTAAAAACCCGACCGAATCCTAGAAGTTTCATGGTAAACGGATCAGAGGGCGGGGGTAGTGGTTGAGAGGGCGTAGGGCGATGCCATAGAGAGAATGCGGTGGTACGTAGAGAAAGAAATAGATGGCTTCAAAATGAAACCAACACCAAAAGACCACACTTTTAAATACCCAAACCTAAAACCACCCACAAAGCACAATGTACAAGCTAACTGTGCATAAAACACCACTTAAACATGTGGTACAAGTCAACATAGCATAATTCTGTTGGTAATTGATAATATAAACTTGATGGTACCCCCGCCGCGTTGCGGCCGGGAGCTTACAAATTTAAGACGCACCATATACAATCGCTAGATGGAAGGCCCAAATGTTACGACGGTGAAGGTTAAATAACATCAAACAACCATGTAAAGCCTATAACAACACAGAACTTAAGAAACATTAGTAAACATGAATTACAAGCATGTTTCGTAAGGAAAACAACATTACAATGTATGTCTATTATATATGTTATTAAGAACACATGATATCCAAACATCCCAGTAAGTGCAGTTATAATCGGTAAAGACATGAATGCAGGGTAGCCAAATCATATAGTAAATACATGGAAAGCACATGCATGGTTTAACCAAAACAAAAAGATTTGGAATAATTAGTTTCTGTCATCTTTATCGTGATCCCTTATTCAATGAACTTAAACATATATCACATGATATCCATATCTATATTAAACTAATATGTCATAATAGTTAATTCACTCGACTTCTTGAGTTGATCTCTCGAGCTACCAATTCTGCTAGGCTATCTTTGACCTGTTGACCCGATGCTTCACCATATTTGACCTGTCCCCAAGACACGTGCAGATTACCTCTTCACGCTGGTTATGGCCAAATTAATATACTATAATCACAAAGTAATGTTGCCTTGATTCGTCCACTTTCAGCCTTTCAAGAGAAGCACCTGCATCTTCTTACTTTCTCTTCAAACTCAATGCACTACTTTCACTACTAACATCTATATATATATATATATATATATATATATATATATATATATATATATATATATATATATATATTTGAACTCACTTTTTAACTTTTGTACGCAACTAAACGACAATGGAAAAGATAAATACGAATTGAAGACGTTTCCCAAACCTTTGAGCTTTGTTTTCATGCTTGAGTTTGAATCCTCGAAAAGTGGTTTTCTGTTGATGTTATTGTATTTCCGATCGCTTGTGTTGGTAAAGTTGTTCACCAAATCATTTGCTATTGCAAAATTACAAAATAACCTTTGTAAAATGGATAACGAATTTCGCCGCCTTTCTTACTACAACACATCAATCTCTGTTCCTAACTTCTACAACACATTATTGGTGTAACCTGCAATACCAAAAAAACGGTTTGTATGATGGGTTGCATAATTCATCTCGGCCATCTCACCGAGAATCTCGGTTGGGCCAATTTTGAGATTTTTTTTTCTTATATCCTGCCATTAATAGTCCAAAGCCCATCTCGTTTTTGTTATTCTTGGCCCCAGTATAAAAAAAACCAACAGCAACAAAAAAAAAGCATAATTAAATGGTGCAAAAACTGCCGCACGCGGGCCTGGGTTTCGGAGCTGCATTCGTGTCTGCAGGACGTGCGGGCACGCACGAGTTCAAGCACATCCCAGCTGATAAAATCATTTTTTGTACCCCCCCTGCGCGCGGGTAGGACTTGTGGTAAAACATGTCATAAAGCTATAATGGAGTACTAAAGGCTTTACCTTATAAACAACCACTCACTTTGTCCCCACACCGATGTGGGACAAAGTATTTAGCCAACCTTTTGAGACTTTCATTCCCATACCTAGATTTCTACCACCTCTTGTATATATATATATATATATATATATATATATATATATATATATATATATATATATATTATGCATGATATTAGACTTCTAGTATATATATAGGCTCTAGATATTAATATAAATATAAATATATATATTTATGCATGATATTAGAAATTACCCGTTCGAGACGGTTGTTCATGTTTGATCCGAAATCGGTAGTCTCTTAGATAGAAATCAGATCCTGAACCAATACTTCACTAAGAATGAGTAGAAGATCAGAACGAGCTCCGATTCTATCGGTTTTGAGTGTATTGAGTGTAAAAGAGTTGAAAGAAAATTAGAAAACTATTTTCAATCCTTTTATCCATGATTATGTGTAGATCTATGCGAAAATGTTGTTTAATCTTTGTGGAAATCCTTCAGATCTGAGTGGTTATTGGTGGAATGAGGCCAACACTTGAAGTTCATAAGAACTCCATGATGACATCATCCTAGAACACCTTAAATCCATTGATTTCACGGTTGAAAGTTAAGATTCAAAAGAGAAAATGATGAAGAAGTGTGTGTAGATCATAGAAGTACATGATTTGAGGTAGAAACTTACAAGAATTATGAGAAATCGAGAGGAAAGAGCCCCAAAGCATACTGGTCAGGTGAGAGCTGTCACATCACTGTTCAAGTGATGTGACAAATGCTATTTATAGGTGAAGGGGAGAAAAGGTGAGGGAGCACCGTGGATCGGATGGCTGTCCGATCGGGTGGCTGTCCGATAGGGTGGCAATCCGATCGGATGGCCATTCGATCGACCGGTCACTCGATCGGTGGTCTCCGGCGAATTGCATTTCGATGTTTTGTTTCGATCGTTAAGCGTTGCGATAGTTGGGTCACACATTTTCATACCCACATTCATATATATTATAATTAGTTCACATAGGGTCGTATAAATATCCATATTTCATAGTTGCGATACAATAACCGGGTTTCGTTTCGAATATGCGTTACTCTATGACGCATCACGGCCACTGAGGAGGGTAGAATAGGTCCTTACTCAACGTCATCGTGAGCGTTAGTGTGTGTGATGCGATGTGTTATAGTGAAGAATACTGCGAAATAGCGATGTATGCGATATAGCTACATTATGATCTGAATATCTGGTGCTAGGCATAACGAGTATGCCGAGTAGTAACGATGCACGAACGTGCGGGTTGTTACAGTCTCCCCTACTTTAGGAAATTTCGTCCCGAAAGTAATCCATAAGAAGGGTTGCGAGACTTGTTGCGAATGGGAGTAGCGATTGAAAGCGTCAAAACAAGCGAGCGATCGGTTGAAATTCGACGAGCGTGAGTGTTGCGATTATTGGCGATGGCAGCGAGTAAGACGATTCGTATAACAAAAGATGGCAACGCACGAAAAGCGATCCAAAAGTGTTTTGAATTCTTAACAAGTTGATTAATTCGATAGGTTGGAGAAAACTTATTTATGAAAAATCTTCCCATAGTGCGTGTGAAACTGTGTGAAACTGCCATTAATAGTCCAAAGCCCATCTCGTTTTTGTTATTCTTGGCCCCAGTATAAAAAAAACCCAACAGCAGCAAAAAAAAGCATAATTAAATGGTGCAAAAACTGCCGCACGCGGGCCTGGGTTTCGGAGCTGCATTCGTGTCCACAGGACGTGCGGGCACGCACGAGTTCAAGCAAATCCCAGCTGATAAAATCATTTTTTGCACCCCCCTGCGCGCGGGTAGGACTTGTGGTAAAACATGTCATAAAGCTATAATGGAGTACTAAAGGCTTTACCTTATAAACAACCACTCACTTTGTCCCCACACTGATGTGGGACAAATTATTTAGCCAACCTTTTGAGACTTTCATTCCCATACCTAGATTTCTACCACCTCTTGTGTATATATAAATATATATATATATATATATATATTTATGCATGATATTAGACTTCTAGTATATATATAGGCTCTAGATATTAATATAAATATAAATATATATATTTATGCATGATATTAGAAATTACCGATATCTCACCGCGATAAACGATATCTCATATATCGGTCCTTGACCGATAACCGATATTTTTCCGCATTAACTGCATAGTTCATTAGTCAAGGTTTTTGGACACCTGCAACACAAATGATATTGTCATTCTCATTTCACGTAAAGATTAAGTTGTATGGCCCAAACTCATGGAATTTAGCAATAAAGCATACTAAGATAACAAAAAAAAAAACATAAATGATTAACAACAATCTTACTGAAATCATGGGTTGGTTTGGTTGGTTTGGTTGCTTCTTTTCGAGTGGAGGTGGCTTCTTTACACACCAACCATCATATTATTCATCTCCCACAGATGATCTTTCACACACACACTCTCCATAAAAAAATCCTAAATTTATTCCGATTTGATCATATTTTATCCCCAAAGTATCAAACCCTTAATCTTGTTTATAATGTCAGATTTCTCGATTATCTGAACTATTCAAATAACCATTATTACGCCAAAATTGGGTTTTCTTCATCTTTCATATTTGCTGAATTATCAGAAAAATTCGAAACCAACAACATTAATCAATGTAATTAATTAATTAGCTCCAATGTGTGTATACCTCCCCGAATTTTCTGTTTCCACAGTTGACCGGGTCTGACCCGGGTTGACCCCGTCAAGTAACATCGAAAAGCATCATCTGATAGACCCCTCCTCCTTGTCTCACATTCTAGGGGTCGGAAAATGATGGTCCCTTATCTGCAATATTTGGCAAACACTGCCCCTCGTCTCTCAACTATACAATAAACATACATTGAAATTTTACTACTTCGCAAATACTGAAAATATAAATAAGCAGACACACCTCTCTAGCACCATGAAACTAAACATAATAATACCTAGCACACAAGGATACTATAATAATATAGTCAACAAACACGCTTGTTTTTGAAAAATTAACCAACAATTTACCTATCAATAAACAAATTGAAAAAAAATTGATTCTTTACCTAGTTGTTGCTAAGGTCGTCCACTTCCGCTCCGGTTGCTGCTGCTGCTCATCTTCACTCCCACTACTAAACACACTAAGTAAAATGTAAAATTACACATGAGCTCGAATTATATACATTTTCATCTATAACTAAAAGCATACAACTTGATACAAACTCACTGTGGGGTTTATGTTACTTTTTCGCCACGTTTTAGTGTAATAAATAGCCCTAATTTGATTCATAAAACCCTAAAAAAAACAAATTAAACTCATTTCAAAAACAAAATCATGATTCAAGAGAATTATACAGAGAGCAGATGTACCTGGGTGCCATTGGAGGGTGGAGTCGCAGTTGGATGATGACGAAGAACGGGGAAGACGACCCCAAATAAAAAAGAATGAAAAACTGCTTACAGACGATGATAGCCAAGATCCGTTAATCTCTATAGCCAAATACGAAAGGTTTGAAACCAAATCGAACCAAACCCACCATTCGGGTTCCTAATCCACCTATCTTTGAGATTTATTGACATGCAGAACCAGATCGGGCACCGGAGAACTCACCGTAAGTTCACCGTATTCCTGTAACAACGAAATTATGATAAATGGAAACCGATCTAACTGAAAAAGAAACATGCAACAAAATCGAGACTTACCGGAATTCTTGACGGAGTTATACTGAGTCCCGTCACAACCCTAGATAAAAAAAAACACCAACGTCCCTCTCTTGGCCCAACCGAAATCATCACCGGATTCACCGTCTTCTGTTCTACACATTATGGTTGAGCACGAGCCGGTAATGAGGAAGCGCCGCCAACAGCTCCGCCGTGGCTCCGCCACCGCAGATTGTGGCTAGCAGCCATGCCTCTCCGATCTCTCTCTAGAACTTTCCATTTACACACATATGTGTGATTTTTTTTTTGGACAAACTGAGTATTTAAAGGGTTACAAGTTACAACCACATTTAACCCATAGTACATGTCACCACTGCACAAAACATAATTTAAGCATAAAGCACATCCACACATTGCCTATATAGTGGCGGAGCCAGAAATTTTTTCTTATGGTGTCTTTTTTTTATGATACCTTGGTTTATAGTAACCCGGAGTCGAACTTTTTGGATCGGTTCGGATCTAGTCAGGGTAAATCACATAATAAAAGCAAATATCAAGTAAAAGTACAATGTCATTGAATAAAAACACATAATAAAATTACAAAGTCATTTGAAATATATAAAAAATGCATTTAATAGTTGCTCTGTACGCATTTTCATGTTTTGCAAACCATTCATAATGTTTTCAATGACAACTTGCAAAAAAAAAAAAACATCTTTTTCATTGTAACAAACAAGTGCACGCATCATTCAAATGATCATCAAACATCCTGTTAGGTTAAACAATTGAAACAAAACCAATTAGACATGAGGCTATAATGTTTACTAGATTAGAAAAAATAAAAATTAAGCATGGACCTTTAATGATTTAAAGTATTCTAATTAAATTCAAGTAACTGGGCTTAATTTTTGAAGTATAAATTTGTTTATTATGTAATTCTTTTAGAAGAAAACAAAACAATTGTGTCGTTTGTAAAAAGAGAATGGTGTCGCTCGTAAAAAAACAATGGTGTCACTTAAATTTTTCCTATTATACGTTGTATTTGCTACACAAAATTCAATGGTGTCGGACGACACCGTTGTTCAAAGTGTGGCTCCGCCACTGTGCCTATACATGTTACTAATTCATAATAGTTAATACCTTCTTCCTTCCATACAAAAATATTTCTTTATAAATGCTTGACAACAATACGTGGTTTTTGTTTGAAGTCGTAAAATCATAGCCAATTTCATTATCATAGATTAGGTTTGCCTTTCCCCCTTGTTCTATTTTGTCTAGCAACTAGGAAATTCCATTTACGCAATTCTTTGGATTACCAACCACCAGTTTACTTATTCTAACGTTAGTTTGTCACTACAAAATGGACGAGTATCATCGACGGTCAATTACAGAGACAAATTATATCGGTAATTGTTGAGTGATAATTGATGGAAGACCCAAAAGAAAATCTAAAACAATTTTAAAAATAACGCCTTATTTAGAAATTTCATAGGTTTGGTGTAAAAGTATTATTGACAATGATTCCCTCGGTAGTACGTCTGTAATATGGGATTGTGTAATACCCCCGAAATTTCCTAAGAATAGAGGGTATGGAGAGCCCCATCCTCAAGAGGATGGGCCGCCACGTCACTTCCACATAGGAAGGGTTTGAGGGTGATGGACCTAGGGGGGTGGAGGATGGGCCGCCACGTCACCGCCATGTATGTATGTATAGGTATATGTGAGAGAAGGAGAGAGGAGAGAGGCCCGTCCTCTCGGTCTGTGGGGAGCCGAAGTTGCCGCGCCGGAACCAGGGGGCGGTGTGGGGGACCGGCGTCGGGCCAAGCCGGGCCTCAGCCGGCCCCCATACCGCTTAGTCTAAGGGATTAATGAAAACGGGTTTTTAGTGTCAAAGTGGTTTTAGAGGTTTTGATTGGGTAAAGGCTAAGGAGGGAAACATTTAAGGAAAGCGCATGAGCAGGGGCGGACCCACATAGAGTGGGTTGAGGTCCCTGGATCCCAATGTTTTTAAAAAAAATTAGTAGATTCGGTATATTAAATTGTACTAGTAGGGTGCCCGCGCGATGCGGCGGGGGCGACACTTTGGATTGTGGCACTCGTTGCTGATAGTTTTCTTATTTGTATATGATAGCATTATTGTGGTTGATACATGTCATAAGTGTTACACATGAGAGCCTAACACCTATAATGTCTTGCAATGTTCGATCAACTGCCTCTATCGTCTGACGTTTCGCCATCGATGCCTCATCCCATATAATTAACTTGGAGGACCTAATTAGTTGACTTATAATTCCTAAAATTTTGGGACATAGTTTACTATTTATCTACTAAATATCGTAAATTAGTATTAAATAATTCCTAAAATTTTGGGATATAGTTTACTATCTATCTACTAATATCGTAAATTAGTATTAAATAAATATCGTAAATTAGTATTAAATAATTCCTAAAATTTTGGGATATAGTTTACTATCTATCTACTAATATCGTAAATTAGTATTAAATAATTCCTAAAATTTTGGAACATAGTTTATCTTCTATCTACTAAATATCAAAGTTTTGTTTTGTTATAAAAATTAATAATAAATAAAGTATAGAAAAACTGTTTTAAACATGTAAAGATTCGTTTGTTAATAAAAAATACTAAACAAATGACAAAAGTATATTAGTTCAATCGAGATGTAAATTATAAGTGCAATAAAATAACACAAAACATAAACTTCAAATATAAAATAAACTTTATTATTCATGGGATAGTCTAGATCAAACAAAAACAACTGAAAATGAAAAAAAAAAAAACATAAAAACACTTGATATATTTCATCTAATTTCTCTTCTTTTTTGATCCGTTTTTCTTGTTTGTGCTCGAATCAGCAGTATCATCTAATTCATCTTCTTTCTCATCGTCCTCAGAATCATCTAAATTTATAACCTCGACTCATTTCCATTCAGAGAGTCAATTAGATCTTTTCTTTTGATTCTCATACTTTCGATCCTTAAAAAACAAAAAGTTAATAAAAAAGTTAAAAAATGATTAAATAAATTTTATATAAAAAACAAATATTGAATAAAAAAATTTAAAAAAGATTAAATAAATTTTAAAATTACCTCTTTACTAAATTGACGTTGAAGATTAGACTTGTATGGACTGAACATTGCACCATAAGAAATAATTTCAACACTATTATCACCATCATCCTACAATAAAACACCAAATAATAACATAACGAACTTGTTAATATGAAAGATTATAAGCGAAAATATTACTTAAAAACTAACAAAAGCTTGTTCGACAACTGGGGTGTTTAAATTGGTGTGTTGAATCTGAAAAATCAAATAAGTTAGTATTCACATAAAAGTAAATAAAAGAAAACAATTATTCATTATTGCGATATAACAAAACTTATCATAGAACCGACCTTAGATTTTTCAATATCGCATGCTTGTTTTTTCGCATCAAGTGAATTCAGAACTGGCTCCATATTTTAAATATGTTTAGCAATAGAAATGTAGAATTGTGAGTGTTTGCTATGTATTTATAGTAGTCCATTAGGGTTTAGTTTTAGATTGGTCATCCATTTATTTAGGAAGTTTGTTGTGAGTTTTTAGTTTTTAAAATAAGATGCACATATCCTGTTTAGTTTGTTGTGGCATGTTTAATAGGAAGTTTGTTGTGAGTTTTATCTATACTATATTAAACATGCCACAACAAACTGACTCTGTACAAGTAAAATTAGGGAATATTTTAGTTTATTAATGTCGTTCAAAACAAAAAACTTGGGTAAAAAACAAATGTTAATGCACGGTAGCTAGGTAATGGTCAAAGCTGGCTTGGGTAAAAAACAAATGTTGGCTTTAATCAATTGTACATTTACGCGTCGACTATTTGTACTTTATGAACGCACGGCGAAACTAAAAAAGACAACTATCGAAACGTTTAAAAAAATGTGCCGATCGTCATGGTACATTCGGATTTTTTTAAAACATTACGGGTTGTAAGATATCGTAGGAATACATTAAAGATTTAAAGAGGGGGGGGGGGGGGGGAGTGTAACTAATTACCCATAATTATGTTAAATGTCAAGGATTTAAATGTAATAGATTGAGGGACTAAAAAATAATTATGGTTTAAAAGACCACTTTACCCTCATTCTAGGGGTTTATTTATAAATAATGGGGGAAGAAGTTCTTAACTTTTGAGAATCCTTCCCTCATGTATTATAATATAGTATAGATAAACGACCCCATAAATACAATTAGGTGGACACCATAAAAACAAAAGGGAACCTGGTGTAGTGATAAATCCATCTTTTTACCAACAAAAGGTCATGGGTTCAATCCTTGTATAGCTAGTTTTCCCTGTTTTTTAGATCTAGTTCAAACCTCGCTATGACCCGACCCGAACGAGGACCGACCCGAAAAATTTAACGTTTTGTTATGAAAATTTTGAGCACAAAAATGGACCCCATTGAAAAAAAAATCTTGGGTCCGCCACTTCGCATGAGGGCATGTTGGGTAAATGCACCAATCCTATAGAAGGAAAAAGGAAACCATAGCCTCCATACCCCATCGCCTTCATCGAGATCGAGATCGAGAACGAGAGAGAGAGAGAGTTTGGCTTTGAGCTGTTTTTAAGCCGGTTCAAATAGATATCGAAGGGAAACGATTGGGAAACACTTCCACATCATTATAGATTGAATTTAAGGAATAAGAACCTGTTTGAAAAACGTTTTTGGCACGTTCAGATTTGGGTCATGTGGATCTTGCAAAACAGTAAAACTTTATGTAAAAAGGTTACATGTTTTTATGCTTAATGCGCAAAATGATGTTATGGGTCCGCTATAGTGAGTTTCTAATGAAAAAGTTAGGATCTTGACGTCAAACAAGTTTGATCTGAGATCAACTGTCACTTTGCGCGACTAGGGTTCTTACAAGGTACATTGCACGCACTTTGCGCTCTTGATTATTACAAGGGTCCCAAAAAACCTAACACCCCACCCCCACAAAAAAAAAAAAAAAACCCTAAACCCCTTTCCCACCCCCAAAAAAACCTAAAAAATAACCAACCCCCCATTCCCCAAAAACCTACCCCCCCCCCCCCCCCCCCCCCCCCCCCCCCGGATACAAGAGAGACACAAAGTGAAACTTAAATGCATAAATACATTTGATCACATTTAATTAGTTCAAACAACCCAAAAAACTGTAGAGCTTAAATCACACAATGGCATAAACTAGTGTACAACAACTAGAATGAAAATTGCTCCGACATCGGAGTTAATAGCACCATCTTTGCATATAACTGTTACTTGTAAGATGGTCATAAGTGAAAGAACATTATGACCGCCCGTCAAAGCGACATTCAAGTCCGTTTCCACCAATTTCAGCAATCAAACACTGAAATCCACACTGCTCAAGCTCCATGATTACTTTGTCAATAACTGTTGCAGACAATACTGTTGCCAATAGTTAAGGCAAAACATCGCTTTAGATAAACAAATGCAAGTCTACTTAACATGGTGTGTTCTTGGGTTGGCGGGTCGAACCCTAACACAACACAAACTTGAAAGGCGTGTCATGCACAAGAACCTAAACACGACACGTGTCTTAACAGGTAGACACGAACATGACCCTGTTAAACTTAAAAACTGTTTAGGTTTTTATTTTACATATTATTTTCATTTGTTTTAAAGCAATGATATTAGAATATGCCAATTTTTTAAAAACTACTAAAGGCATAAAAATAAACAGATTCTAAAAAAAGAAATAAATATGTTAAAAGGTTAACCCACTGGGTTGACACAGACATGACCAATTTAGCCACACGTGTTCGTTGGTTTGACCCAAAACAGACCCAAACCCAGACCCAGACCCAAACCAGCAAATTCCGTGTTAGGTTTGTGTCGTGTGTTGTCTTAGAAATTCAATCCACAACTTGTGGCTTACAAAAGCTGCAACCTTAGACTGTATACTTCATTGAACACAAGTGTCTGACTATTGGTCAACCTTTGGGGTCAAATGTCTAACCTTTGACTTTCTATAGTCCATCATATATGTTATATCACTTAGGATCAAATGAGTAAAATTGTATAGGAAAACAGCTTAAAAAATAAAAGTAAAAGGGCGAAAAGGATACGTGCTGGTAATAGAGTTAAAACACATCCACCTCCACCCGCTCCTGTCAATTTGGAAGTTAACTGATATTTACACGTTGTCTGTAGCACCGTTTCAATGGAAGCATGGCTGACTCCCATGCATTGGAGCAAACCTTGATTCATTTCCATTAACTCTCGAATTCTCTGTTCCTTCTCAACAACTTCATCGTCAGAACATGATGTTGATTGGATTATTGAAGCGAATTCATTGCTGATAAATTCAACAGCAGTAAATACGGATGTCATAGCATCAGGATGTCTGTTCTTACGTTCAGATACACCTGCAACTAGCGCTTTTGTGTTTCTTCCGACTTTTGTGTTGGTGATTAGCATCTTAAGTGTCATATTGGATTTGATGCATGTCAAAACACCAGATTTGAACTTTATCATATTCCCTGTGACCAGTGTGGTTACATGACTGAGTCCACTATCGTACATGGATAGAAAACATATATACATACAAGTAGATAGATAGATAGATACAGAATGACATACCAAATGTGCTGACGGTATTGTCTATACCAGATGGCTTCCCGTGAATGATTTTTTCGCCTTCAAAAGCCCATCTGTTGGCCAATTGCTGATCTTTTTCTCCAAATGAAACCCAACCCTCTTGGTCAAAGTCAACTTGTACAGAATCTGATAAAGCCAACAAGGCACCCGAGAGTGAAACACAGAACGCTGCAGATGACCCCAATCCTGCACCCAAAGGAAGCTCTGAAGAAACAATAACCTTTGCTGCTTTATTCCTGAATCACAAGAAATCGGTTGGCGGTTCAAATTTTTACCCAGCGGGACCATTAGGGTTCTGTTATATCACAAACTATTAAATCATTAAACTGCTTATAAAGTCAACTAGGTCCAGCCGGTTGAAAATGCATAAAAAGCCTCCCCAATCATTTTATTCAAAAAACTAATAAATAATTGAAATAATACAATTTTTGTAATCGTATTTGTCGGAAGTTATTTAAAAAAACTAGACAGAAAGTGTTCACGTTAACCGAAACCCTTTGGACCCATACTGAAAGGAATGCCCATCGTAAGAATATATAGCTGAAAGCATACCCTAGAATAGAGGTGTATAACCAGAGAAAAGCAATAACTCCGGAGGCGATACCAATTTTTGCATCTGGAATTTTAAAATCTTTAAGGGCAGTTAAAATGAGTTTAGTGGTCTCCTCACAACATGTTGCGGGTGAGGATGCGTCATTATTGACCGAGTCTGGTAACATCTCTTTGATTCTTCCAATAGGCCATGTAAATTCTAGGCCCACGTCCATGAGATGGAGTGTCAAGGTATCATCATTATCTATAAAAATATACATAAAAAGGAGAATTCATCAAGATGTTATCAAAGGAATTTTTTAGAACGACTAACTCACACATCCCTTGATACCACTAGGCTACAAACCCTTTGGTAGGTAAGCTTGTATATTCGTCACATTAAATTCACTAAATCTTTACTAATTGTTATAACAACTAGCTTGTAGTCATTTCTAGCAGCTACCAAATTTATTTGACTGATGGTGGATTAGTTTCTCCATAATTTTTGGGGACCACATCCCCAGGGAGGCTACTATCCTAATGTAATTATCATTCATAATTTCATTATGTTATTGACTTATTATGATTAAAGATGCAATTATGCTTCTATTATTAATCTAATCGACCCAAGGAGAAGCTTTGGCAAGCCTTGAACCAACCCATTAAGCTTTTACCCCTTTGTAATAAAGGCTTGCTCAATAATTGCATCACAAAGAACATTCAAGATGTGATGCAATGCAACAACCGTTTCTGAGACGGCTTATCCTACGTCTACTGCTCAATAGATCCTAAGTTTTCGATATGGAAGCTTACAATCCATTGGGTCAAAGTCAGTAATGTTGCACAAGCTCTTCCTCTCTAACACCAAGCCTGTTTATCCACCTCAAAATTATTGTTTTTCACATGCATATCCAAGTGCAAATCACTGACCCAACCACCAAGATCAAACAAATTTCTTGAATATCACTAAACTGAACAACCTTAATCAATAGGTACATGGATCTTTCACCTAGATCAATTCAACAAACACTCTTTTAATAGCATATACTTTATGCCTTGTTCATTCAGTCATTTCATCGAACACCTGGTGATCTTTACTAAATTCTAGCAACTTAACTGAGCACATCATAATCTTCCCAATCGTTTTCAAATTAAAACTACAACTACATTACACTAACACCCAAAAAATCAAAATTAAATTCCCAAAACAAATAACACCCATCAACAAAACAATCAGATATGAAACCTAATGATAATAAATTACCGTTAGGTGAAGATAAACGAACAGAGACGGATGTATATAGGCCGATGGAGGCGGCGACGGCGGCGGATCCATGAACGACAGCGTGTTCTCCGGCGAGAATGATCTTTCCAGGAGCTCTGGCTCTAACCTCCATTTTCAGAAATTGAATTGGGTATGATTGATCGTTGAACACTTGATTGATTTATAGTGAAGTATTGACTGTTTTATAGGGATAATTATCGGTGATTTCGATGGAATTAATAACTGGGAAGATAGCTGTTTATTGTGGAAATTGGGTTTTGGGTTTTTATATGGAAAAACGTTTAAAATTAAAACCATGTTCATAGGTCTTCAATATTTATTTTTTTCTTCTTTTATTTCTTAATGCAATGTGGGCGAGCTCACTAGGCATCGCATCTTAAAGAGAGGTCATAAGTTTAAATCTGGACAGTTTTTTTAAAAATTTTCTTTGGTTTTTTAAACGTAAACTTCATTAAAACCGGCACACCCCAAAACAGGGCGACCAACAAACACAAACTACGTAAATACAAATTCCTTATGTAATTTGCCCTAATGATTGAAATGAAATAAAAATGGTAATTTTATTGTTAAAAAAATAAAAAAATAAACCTAGACCTGTTTTTAAACCAAATAAAACCAACAGTCTCCACTTCGCTTATAATGTCTTCGACCCTAACCTACTTGTTGTTGAATTTGATATCGTTTCTAACGAGTCGAATACTCCAACACCCTACCCTTATAATGCCGAATATAGCTTCCTTTTTCCAGTCCTTCAACCCAAGATTATTATGGATATCAAGCAAGTCACTAAAAGTGAATGCAAAAGAACATTGAATCTTACACTATACACTGATATGAGACCATACCTCTAAAGCAACGAAACATGAAGTGAACAAGTGCTCCACCATTCTTCCCCACCATCACACAACGGATATCTCGTATCAGTGGACTCCTATATTCCCTTTCTTTAAAGCCTTGACAGTTGGAATTCTACTTGTTCTGGCCCACCAAATGAATAAATTACACTTACTTGGAAGCCATTTGCAGCATTCAGGTACATACAAGCAGGGGCGGACTGAAGACATGCCCAGGGTGGGCGGACGCACCCCCGGGAAAAAAAAATTTTAGTGCTAAGTTCCGTCGAAAATCCCGTCCGCACCCCTTGGAATTTTTCGTCCGCACCCCTTGGATTTCTTCGTCCGCACCCCTTGGGTAAAAAATATTATGGATTTATATTATAATGTTGAGAAATTATATAATTTTTTTTTAAACACGGATTGAAACCCGACGAAATTATCCTAACTAACCCTTTAATAAAACTTAAATTAAGCATCCAGTCCATTAACCAGACATTAAAACAAACCCATTAACTAATAAGCCCAATAACTTAGCCCACTTCAAACATTAAAACAAACCCATTAAACAACCACAACCCAATCGCTGCCACCACTGATCAGACTCCCGCTCTCCCTCCTCCTGCCAGCGACGACGACAACCTGCGACCACCCCTGCAAAATTCCGGCCGCACCCAGCTTCACACCGACAATAAACATGTATGTCGATGTTCTTTTTGTTATTTTGATGTTTATTTCATTAGGAGATTTTGTTCAAGACTCATGAGATAGGGATAAAAAAGTTTAAACTTTTATATGTTTTGAGCTAATTTGTGGTTGTTCTAGTCTTTATAGAATGGGTTTGTTGTCTCTTAATCTCTTATTGATTATATGATTCTAGTATAGGGTTTGAAAAGATGAAATTCTAGGGCTTGAAATTCAAATTTTTAAATTGAAAATTAGAGAATATGGGCTATGGTTGAACACTTGAAGATTCTTGTTTATTTTGTATGTGATAGGATTAGGAGGAACCGTGATTAGGGAAGTTATGACGCGATTTCTCAAGAGAAAAGGGGATGAACCACTTTTTTCGTCGGATTCTTCTAACTGAAGACTAAGGTATGTTTTTTTGAACTTTGATGCCTTTTTGTTTACTTATGATGTTCTTTTATGATGTTTACTTGTTTTACTTGAAACTTTGTTTGTTTATATGATAGGAAGTTAGGAACTAGGGTTTGATTCTTTGAAAATTGAAATTGAACCGACCTGACCCGCTATGAAACTTTGTTTGTTTATGTTTACTTGTTTTACATGACCCGACCCGATCCGACCCCCTATGAAACTTTGTTTGTTTATGTTTACTTGTTTTACATGACCCGACCCGATCCGACCCGCTATGAACCGAAGTTTTTTTATATAGCTACGGGTCTAAAATCTTTAAAAAATTTCCGCACCCCCAGGAAAAAAATCCTGGGTCCGCCACTGCATACAAGTCACTGGAATCGGCCCCCTTTCTCAACAACCGATCCAACACTAGGAATGGTATACGTGCGTTGATCATATTGCATGTTTGGTAAATGGTAATTGGTATTGATGAATGAAAACTTGCAAACTTAGTCTAAACATATGTGAGCAGTTTGTATGTTTAGTGTTTTGCCTCTAAAAGTGAATGTCTGTTATTTTAACATAAAATGTCCTCATGTGTCATCACTTGAAGGTAACTTGGTCTTTTTAAATAGCAAACCCTAATAAAATACTCCCTCCGTCCCATTAAAAGTGTCATATTTTAAATTTTCAAAGTCTTTATTTATAAATTTTGTTTGTTTTAGATAATACTTGATGAAAGTTATATGATTTGAGTGTGTTTTACAAGTGTTTTTATCGGGTTAATTTTCATTAAGTTTTATATAACACAAGAATATATAATTAAAGTCAAAGTTTATAAATAAAGACTTTGAAAATTTAAAATATGACACTTTTAGTGGGACGGGGGTAGTACTAATTTCTTCATACAGATTGTCGTTCGAAGACTGATAACTCTTCGTCGCTCAACAAAATCAGTTGTTTGTTTACTTCGTCGTTCGACATCTTTGAGGTTCGCATCAATATTTGAATATTCATCTAGGGTGGGAGTTGGCTACAAAGTCCATTTTTCCTACAAAGTGTAAAAAGTCATAAAACACCATAATGTCAAGAATAAAATACACTCAAAACCCACAAATAACGTAGTGGAGATTACTAAAACACCATATTTGTAGGTTTTGTGTTGTGTTTTGGATGATAAGGCTTTGATTATCCAATGACTAACATTAGTGTGTTTTATGTTGATTATCATGTTGTGTTTTATATTCATGATTGTATGATGGTGTGTTTAAAGTATTCAAGGACTGTTAGGATTTGGATATTGTGTTTTTGTGATTTTGGATATGTTATTTGTGGGTTTTGAGTGTGTTTTATGACTGAAATTATAGTGTTTTATAACTTTGTACACTTTGTAGGAAAAATGGACTTTGTAGCCGAACCCCACCCTATTCATCTAACCCACATTAGTATTGATTTATAAATTAAAATTTTATATATAAAGTAAATTGTAGGAATCAAGTTGGTATGTTCATATGATGAGTTTAATCTAAAAAAAAAGTGTATATATACTGGTCCCTATCTAAATTTTGATTCGGCAATTAATTTTTTTCTTTAGGGTTCTCTAATCTTGAAGATCTTTAACTGTTCAATTTCCCCTTTCCATGAATTTATCGCATACACAAATCGTCTATCACTTGATTTATGTCTTTGGAGTTGTGGATGAGTGGTAATAGACTTGTACAAATCTTGAAGCTCTTGAACCGTCTTCTTCTTCTTCTTCTTTTTGAACGACAAAGAATACATAACATTACTCTTAAATTACATCAAATTTTACCCCATACCAGGAATTGAACCCTGGTCACTCCCCAAGAGACACAAAGCCTCTACTACCCCATCAAAGTGGTGATGGCCTCTTTAACCGTCTTTATTACACAACATGTCATATTTGGGATCGACATTAATTCCTAGGCTACCGCATACTTATTCATATTAATAATATCATACATTACCAAGAAGATGAAGTTTGCAATGATAATCAAGTATCTTAAATAAAATAAGTAGGAACAATCAAAAGAAGACACAATTGGAAGAAAGATAACAAGGAGCAACAAAATTATGAAGGAATAACGAACGAAACATATACATTTAAGTAAAAAAATTGACTATCGCAACATAAACATTTAAATCTTTAAGCTTTTCAAGGACGTAGTAATAAACAATAATAAAAACTAATCATAATGAGTAAATCTTTGAATTAAAGCAATGCATAACTCAAGGCGTACATTGCAAGCCTTTTTTTTCAAAGCTAGGATTGTTCTAGCCAGAATGCTTCCAGGCCTAACCATCAGTTGGGTGTACTTGTTTGATTTAATTAGGTGTTTAATTATCGATTATTTAACGTTGCTATTAAAATATGATTCAAAAAGTTACACATCGGACGACAAACAAAGAATAATATTTAATTGTTAGATATGATAAATCACAAAAGCGGATCTTAAATGTGGAGAATGAGTATTTGATGAAATACTTAAATAATAATTGGAGTGTTTAAGGAATTAAACATGCTATAATTAATTATTTAGAAAATAAATTAAAAGGTTATTTTTTTTTGAACGGCCAACTAAATCACCGGATAAGCATCCTGGGATGCCCTCAATCGAGCAAATGCATCCCCTCCTCCATAACGGTCAGAGTTGGATGCATACCCGAGCCACCAAGCCACCAGTTCCGGGGAAAACCCGCCGCCCGAAGGCCCACTGCGGTAAAACCCGGTTTGGCTCGGTTTCGAACTGTCGACCTCCAGAGAGGCCTAGTTCTAAACTTCATTACCACCACCAATGTCCTTCAAAGTGATGCTAGTGGGAGTTGAACTTGAGACCTCAAGGAGAGAAACCAAGTGACTAACCACTAGACCAACTTGTCAGGACAAAAGGTTATTTTATTGAATAATAAAATAAAATAAAAAATGGTTTTGACTAGTGGTTTAATATTAGCAAACAATAATTGTTATTTGACAGAAATGATGAATGGTTATTATTAGATAATAATTCAAGAGAGTTGTTTTATTATTAGATAATAAAACAAATGTCAAAGGGTTGACCGGTAATTAGTAGCTAATATAGGATTAACCACTTAGAGAGGAAGTCAAGAGTCAATGGGTTAAAGTGTAATTAGTGGATCTATAAATAGATACTTAATCACAAACCCTTAAGACAAGAGACTAGGCTCAAAATCCTAGACACAACTCTCCCCCCTCTCCCTTGAGTCGACCGGCCACCCATCCCCCGCTGTCGTCCGCCATCGCGCTTCCTCTAGCCGCGCGACCGTCTGCCGCTGCCGCGTTTTGGTGATTTGGACCGAATCCGTATTACGTGAGGATTCTTGTGGTGATCTTGGAGATTTTGTGATTCAGCTTACTAATGGAGCCGTTCGTTGCATCCATCATGCAAGACTTCGGTTTCGTTAATGTATAACCCTATACCCAGTTATGGTTGTGAATGTATATAATTATCTGAATATATTGTAACTAGATTGTTGGTTGGAGTTTTGTCCGTGTTTGTGTTTTATCACGCTTTTGCATCTGAACTAATAATAAAAAGTTGTTGTTGTTATTATTATTATTATTATTATTATTATTATTATTATTATTATAACGTTGGATTTATAAAATCAAATACATACCAAGGATCCTTAGCAGTGGTATCAGAGCCACTTTTACAGTTATTCAAATATTATTGTTTTAAATTGATCTTTCGTTTTATTTATTAAAACTTTTGTTTGACAAAAGGATCGAACCCTTATCGTTTTGGATGTCATTGTGATTGTTCATGAATCGAGCCCTAGATACTTGTGGTTGTTTTGGTTTGTTTGTAGCTTTTGGTTATTTTCAATATTTGTATCTTTTGGGTTATTTGGAATCCTTTGTAATAGTTATGTTTTATTTTAAAAAATTGTTTTACTATAAAATTGAAAACCGTACGAGACAAGATATTGAAGACCGAAGATGGAAACGAATAAGACCATGAAGATGGAAACAAATAAGTGGGAGCAGTGCCAGACTTGTGTGGTTCTTTGTCCCTTTTAGACCGGTTCAATTTGTCGTTCCCTCGCTTGAACGAAATTGAACAAATTACCACTAGTGGGTCGATTCTATATTTAAGTTTTGTGAGAACAGATCTTGGTCGAACACGTGGCGCGCGATATATTCAGGGCGGAGGGGCTTTTTTGTCTTTTTATCTTTTTTTCCAATGCGTGTGTCACAATACTGCTTCATTTTTGGCATCTATGATTCTTTTTGGCGTGTAGTTAGATTCAATAACTACCTGGCGTTTTATTGGTCTTTTTTAGATCTGCCTCGTTGAATTAATTGATTTTGTGTTACATAGTAAATATTTTGGCGTTTATGGCGCTCCCAAATTCATTAAAATTGATTAATAATTCTAACATCTTGGCGTCCATGGTGTTACCAAATTCAATATATACCTTTAATAATTCAAACTTTACAATTTTTTGGCGTTTTTGTAGATTTCACCAGGTGAATTAATCTCATATATGTTACAAAGGTAATTTTTTTGGCGTTCATGGCGTTCTTAATAATTCATTAATAATTCAAAAGATTACAATAAGACGAAATCAAAACAAACTAATAGTCTTCTGTGTATGGGATTACATCAGAGATGTACCCATCGCTTTGTTCATCACTTTCTTCAAATTCATCATCATCATATTGTGCATTGGCGTATAACGCCATTATCTCGTCTCGTTTTTGTTGCAACCTATACCTAAATATCATGACAACCCTGGATATTTCATCGTTCAAATGTGCTAAATCACAGAGTTGTTCAAGAAGATGTAGTCTCTCTGTGTTCAGCATTTCGTACATCGACAATGAATATTCCACCCCGTGTCGATAAGTCACTTTAACCGTTCTTGCTTGTTCATCCAAACCCCAACAGGTATCTGTTGGTAGACCAGTATCGTCAATATCATCATCCTCATCATCATCATCATCATCATCATCATCTGTTGTAAATTTTCTCTTCACTCTTCTTATTACCATTCGAGTCCATTCACAATCATCGATGTGAGGACCGGGAGTTCGGTTTGCTTGAACACGCTCAGGTCAAATTAGCAGCTACAAGATCGTGCGGAATCCGAAAGTGAATTAGGAAAGAGATATACAACATAGACACCGTTAAACACATTCATTCTTATTGATAATAATGACTCGTACAAAGATCTAGAGAAAATTGAGCAGGGCTTCGCCAGAGGTGTCAAGACCAAGTGTCTTAAATGAGGAGCCAAGGCCCTCTATTTATAGGCGAACCCATCCGGGTGACAGCTAACAAACCGTCCGGATGATCATCCGTTCGGATGATCAGACGTCCGGATGAGACTATGTCCATCTGTCCGGATGGACTTACAAAACATTCTAACTTTCTGTTTCAACCCGGATTTACTACAAAACATACATAAAACTGTACATAGACCACAAACAGGTAAATATAGACTCAATACAGACGAAAGCTACAGACATATGCATCTACAATCGGCCCTTAGAATCCCAAGGGTATAACAACCCTCCTTAAATATTTTGGACACCCCTAAAAGATACCCCGTATACGAAAACCGGCCCCGAAATACCTTTATTTCATTAAATAAAAAATAAAAACAAAAATAATAGTCTGTCGTGGGGCGCAACAAACGCTTCTTCATCTGTCGCGGGGCGCGACCGAGCGATAAATGGCATAACCTGGTGATGCCACGTGGCATGACACGCGTCGAAACCACCGGTGACTTAGCAAACCCTACTGCCGCCTTTATGGCTCTCGCGGGGTGCGAAGACTTTGTCTTCGGCTCTCGCGGGCTGCGAGAAAGTGTCTGTCAGGCACTATAAATAGGATCGATGGGCTTCAGTTGATTTTCGTTCAAAAACTTCGAATCTCTCTCAAAATTTTGAATATTAGAAGTAGTATCGGGTATTATACCCACTAAAATAGCGAAGCTCTGCCTCGATGTAAGTATCATAACCCCCGATTACGTATTAGATACGCTGCCCGAATGATCTAGTGCTCCATAACGCAAGTCGAGGCTCTGTCTGACTCAGTCGTTGGAGTTCTATCTCGGGAAGGGTATATCTAATGTAAATTTGGGTTATTATAATAACGCATGTGCATTATTTAATAGATTATAACCAGGAAGTCATTAGGAAATACCTAAATTAGCAATGTGAGTAATCTTCTTTTTGTGAAATCTTTTTGTAAACTGTTTTTACAAAACCTCAAATGTTTTAAATTATATTTCACAGTGATTGAGTATTTGTAATTCTACAATTATCGTCGGTATGTTAGGGTTTTGTATACAAAGTTTGTTACTACACTGTGAGTAGTAACATTACCACCAGTCAGGATTGACAGTGCCGTGTGTGGTAATTAAAGTAGAGATATAAGCAAATATAATTGCGAGGTCGCCCTCAATACTGTAAAATGATAAAACTTGTTTTGATTAAATTGGGATTCACTCACCAGTATTTCTTGCTGATAAAATCTTTTAAACACGTGTTTCAGGTAACTTAGTGTGAAGCCAATAAAAGCCAGCTGGAGAGCACTGAAGGCTTAGAAAAATGGCCATAAAAGTTACCTAATTAAAAAGGAGAATTGTTTTCAATAACTAGGGTTATTCCCTATAAATGTATTACCAATGAAAATCGGGTTTTGTCCCACTTGTTTATTTTAAATGTATTATCAGTAAAACTTGGGTTTAAACCCATTTGTCTACTTTAAACGTTTTGGTGTTTAACTCTGATAAAAATATTTCCTAACTACGGGTCCTGATGAAACTGATAAAAATATTTCCTAACTACGGTCCTGATGAAAATTTCCGCTGCCAAATTAATAAACACCGATACCATCTGAATGGCTCGCGGCTCCCGCTCCCAGGGTGGGGTCGGGGGTTGTGACAGAAGGTAGTATCAGAGCTATGCCACTGATTTAAGCCCTTTAGGTGTTCTTCCAATACCTAAACCTTAAACATTTGTGTTAGGAAATTAATATCTTATGTGTTATTCTGTAAACATAAAATTTTAATATATCTATCATGATTTTTATGCCATTTAGCGAATTTTTAAACCCCAATATGCATTACCCATATCTGTATCTTACAATTATGCTATATTTAAATATATATACACACATATATATATATATATATATATATATATATATATAAGTGATCTATCAATAATATTATGTCTTAGAAAAATTTGTGATATATACTATATATATATATATATATCATATCCATCTATATGTGTGTAGGAACATAATGCGATATGAATTTTACAACATTATAATAATATCACGATATTAATATTTATATCTTAATATTAATATAAAGTGATACAACTCAGGTATAATACTTTGAAAATGTCATAATTTAAATATTAAGATAATATGTATTATACCTAAATGATTTTATGTCAGGATGTGTAACCCCTATTTGTATCTTACAGTAAGTTAGGCTATAAAAATACAAAGAGAATATATTCATAATATAATATTCAATTTTGTGATATATATCATACCCACATATTTATGTGAATACAATTCAAAATAAATTATAATAATATTATGATATTGATATTAATATCTTAATTAAAGATAACACCCTTAGGTATGATATCACCGAAATATAATAATATAAAATATTATTCGATGAAAGCAGTATATTTTATGATTTATGATATAACCCAAAATTTTACTCGACTTAAAGGTATATGGTTGTCAAAGTTTTGACAAAACATATAATTATACTAATTTTGTTAAAATATAACGTTTCAGCATTGTTTAGATACAATGATTAAAATACTTTGTAAATCACTTTATAATTATTTATTACTTCTTATCGTATTATTAAATATTAAATATGTAGATTATTCATCAAAATTTGATAAGTTACATAATATTCAAAAAATATATGTATACTCAATATTGATGATAATTAACATGTTAGAGAAATTTTTAATACACAAACGCTTTCTAAGAAATGTCTTTAATATATACTATTATATATATATATATATATATATATATATCATCATTAGTATTAATATAATACACTAAATTCTGTTTTAAATTAAAACTAATAATAATAATAATTTTGGAAGAGTAAAACTTTTTCAATAACAAAATAGAATTTTCGGCTCTTGAATAAAGTTATGTTAAAAGAGTTTTATAAAACATAATCCTTAATTAATTTATACAAATAATGAACAAGAATTATTACAGTTCGTAATTCATAGTTTGATGATTCTAAATATTTAAGCACATATACATATACAATAAAATATATAAAATATTTTACAAAAACTGTATTTATGAAACAGGAATATGTACAACAACTTAGTATTATGTAATTAAATAATTTTAATACATAATACCTATATATCAATAGGTAATAGCTTAAACCTATTCCTTAAATTATATGTATATATATTTTATATATATAATTTGTATCAATATTATAAATGATATTTCATCCATAAAATAAAAAATATGTACTTACTATATGGTTTAATATATATATATATATATATATATATATATATATATATATATATATATATATATATATATATATATCCCAAGAAGAAACAATTTTATCATCTAATAAATTTAATTCATTTCTTAAACTATATGTAAGTCATATGTATATGTATTCTGATATGAGAACGATACTTAATATATTAAGAATCAAATTTAAAAACGCTAGACTTTGTATTATCTATTTTGACTCTTTAATAAATAAATATAATAAATTAAGAATTTGAGTCAAGTTCTAAGTATGTTATAACCAAAATGAGTCAACCTATCAGTTAAAGATTAAATTATTCTAAAAAAAATCCAGAAAATTTATATCTTTATTAAATTTATTCCTTTTGATGAATTTCCTTTTTATTCCCAAAATATTATGTTCAATAAATCTAATAGAAATTATTTTGTTAATATAAAGGAATAAACAAAGTTATGGGAATAAACAGAATAATTAAAATAATTAGTTATGTAATTAGATTCTTATGAATTAGTATATATGTATGTATTACAGGAAATTTTAAAACTTTATAATTATACGTATGTATATGCAAGACAATATAATAATCAAATATCTTCTGTAGAAAAATAAGCTTTTATATAACAGAAGAAACAAACCTACATGTTTACTCAAGATCTATTTTGATACACAGCTTTAATTCAAAAGATACCTTAAGAATATCTGTACTAGCACCACCTCTTAAAGAACAATAATGGGTCAATGACGGAGACTCTCAGGATTTCATATAAAACCCTTACCTTTATTTTTGAATACCTATCCAGTCATGAGCTCTGGAAATATAGTTAAATTAAAGCAATATAGAGAAAAACTATTACACCAAAGGAAGAAACAACACATATAATATATACATTTTCCTTATATTTTTATAAGACATATAGTAAAAGAAAATGTTAAAATATAACATGTATATATATATACATATATACATCTATCAACGCATAATACAGATAGCTATGACTATAATTGTGCTACACAAAATATGCCTATATAATTGTTTAGTTTTGTGGTAATTATATCTGAACATGTTTGTAATTCAGATGTAAAAGGAAATAGCATGTAATCAGGAAATTCAGGCTAGTAGTGAAAACTCTTTGGATAAAAATACTATAGAAAATATAATAGCTCATGGAATATTGAATGCCATACCTTCAATCATTGAAGCTATTAGAATTTCTGTGCCTATAAACGAGAGTCCTACTATACACTGTAAGCATACCCATCACTTTAAACCTAACCCTAGTATCAATGGAAATCATGATATTCGTATTAAAACTTCATCTTCCAAACGAAAGAAAACCAAAACCTATGGTTACTCCTATAAGGAATTCCACTCTAACAAATCCTCCAAGAACAAAGGAATGGAACCAGAAATCGCACAGCCCACCTGCAACAACAAAAAACATTCAAGAAAACGCCATTCTAGGAAGACACTCCATTGTAACTTCTGCAAGAAGACTGGGCATATAGAGCAAGAATGTAGAAGGAGAAGGAAAATGAATGTATGTTACAAATGCGGAGAACCAGGTCACATTCGTCGCTACTGCCCGAAACTATCTAAGGCACCCGACAACGAGGATAGAAACCTAAATGAAGTTAAGAAGAACGTGTAAATAGCCACCAACACCGGAGACAACAGCAACTTTTAAAATAAACACCCTTATGTTTTGTCTATACTTAAGTATTAGTTGACTTTTGATTCCGATCATAACTTCATCAATAAAAGGTCTTTATTTTTTTTCTTTTATAGAGCCAACTCTCATTTGTCTCATCCCTTTACAAATTCCTATGTCGTACGTGCAGTGCTTGTCATGCTGAAATACCCTACTAAAAGCCTTTGGAAGGAACATAAATTTCACACTTAAATTTACAAAAAATATCAGCATGACCCATTTATAAATATAATGATTCCCTGTTTTAAAACAAACAAGACCTTATCATAAAAATTTTCGACAACCCACTTTAAACATCAAGTATAGCTAATACATATTTTCCGAAACTTCCAACATGTTTACATACACAACCACTTCCAAAACCAAAAACGGTCAAGTTTAAAAGGTCTAAATACAATTCGACATACAAACTAAATTTTTACCAAAATATAAAGACAATCTAAAACCACACATGTTGAAAATACATACTATCCAAAAGCTAAAACCATAGAAAATTAGACATCTTCAGAAGCGCTAAGTGAGCATGAATTCGAGTGTGTTCATCCCAAGTCGCCAAGCTTTTATGCCGAGGATTTACCTACATCAACAACCAATTAATGAGTCAATCCATCATCTATAATATCATTTCCCATTAAACTAATTTACCCTTTTCTTGTCTTTGTATCTTTCTTCTCGCAAATACTCCCGTTGAACGGGTCATTACATTTCCGTCTCAAAATAGAGACATAACATCCATTCGGTTCGTATAACACGAACTAATATTTTCCTTTCATTCTTACTTTACACTCCGACCCGATTATGATGGATCGAATAAATATTATCCTTCTTTCACACTTAACACTTTGTCTTTCGGTTCCTTCGGAATGAACCGAACCTAATACGTCTTACTTTCTAAACTTTCATTTCATAAGACCCATTTATAACAGATCATTCTACATACTACATAGCACGATAAACTATCATGATTATGATTTTTAGTATAAACGATAATTTACCAAATAAAGTTTGAAGGCGTATAACGACATACCTCGATCTTGCGCGTCTTCCGTTTTCCTAGTTCTTGAACTTTCTTCTTTCGCGCCAACATTAAAAATGTATCCATTCTTTTAGCCCAAGACTTACATTCCATTACTTACAAGATTACCACATATACGCATCAATGGCATTCTTAACAAATTTCATGAATAATCAAGTCTTCATATTTCTCCCAAAATTACAAAACTTTTCATTCAAGCATTTAGTCGAACAAATGGCATGCGTACAACATATAAAGCATTATGTACAAGGATTATATGCATAACCTACTAGTTTGCCTTTCATTGATTAATTTAACTCATAACACATAATCTCTTGAACGCTTATTTAGTTTATCTAACAATATTCTTGTATTCAAGCATTCATATTTCAATTTCACATAATTTCACTATCTTAGAATCCTGTTTCACCAATATTTCTAACATGAATAGGGTTTCACTAAAATCATTCAATCTCATCAATTGCAAGCAAATTTACATCCTGCATGTTGATTCTAATTCATTTACAACTTACTTTCATATAATTTTCTCACAATTTGGCCAACACCCCTTTAATCAAGAAGCAATCAAAACATAAATTCAACTTACCCCTATTGTTGAATGCACTTAAATTAAGGAGTACTTGGGTTCTTGAGATCGATTCTTGACTTGCAACACATTTAATTTTTTAGATTTCTTGAGTTAGGTTGAAGGAGAAGGGTTTTCTCCTTCTCCTGCTTGTTCTCATGATCACACCCACCCCCAACTTACTAGACTGAAAATTTTTATTAAGTTAGGTTAGGAAGTTACATATTCAGCCCCTTGTTCTTTCATTTGTTGACAAATTGGATACATTTCATATATTTTAATTCCTTACTCAACTTTTATTAAACTTAACTAATTAAGTTAGTCCATTGATTATTTTATTATACGTTGGGATGTTACAAATCTACCCCCCTTATAAGAGGTTTCGTCCCCGAAACCTGAACACATATCAAATTAACGTTTACATACCAAATAGTGAAGGGTAGAGCTCTCACATTTCGTCTTCCGATTCCCATGTTAGATCTGACCCCTTCCGATGTTATCATTGAACTAGAACTTGTCGAATGGCTTTATTTCGAAGATGCGTTGTTTTGGAATCCTTGATAGCCACCGGCCTTTCAACATAGTTCATTTTCTCATCCAGTTCGATATCGTCAAGTGGCACATACGCCGTTTCGTCCGCAAGACATTTCCTTAGTTGTGTCACGTGAAAAGTGTTATGGATTCCATCTAAAGCCGGAGGTAATTCCAACTGGTATGCCACTTTACCAACATGGGCTATAATTTTGAACGACCCAATATACCCGTTTACGGAACCATATGATACCCTTCCACGATGAGACTTTTAAAAATACCCGATCCCCTTCTTGAAATTCAATGGGACGCGTAAGATTTTTGTCGGTCTTGCGCTGCCTTCAAACGAGCCCGCACTAGATCAATATTTTCATTCGTTATCGCCACAACATCTTTAGGAGCGAGTTCTCGTTGTCCGATTTCTCCCAGCAGACGGGGGTTCTACACTTTCTACCGTACAACATTTCATATGGCGCCATTTGAATACTACTTTAATAACTGTTACTATACGCGAACTCAACCAATGGCAAATGGTCGTCCCAGTTCCCCCCAAAATCTATGACGCAAGTCCTCAACATATCTACTAACGTTTGTATAGTTCTTTCTGACTGCCCAGCCATTTGTGGATGGTACGCGGTACTTAATCTCAATTTTGTGCCCACATCCTCATGAAATCTATACCAAAACCGAGACGTGAATCATGTGTCACGATCCGACACAATAGACACGGGTACTCCGTGACGAGCTATTATTTCATTCGTTTAAATCTCCGCCAACTTTTCGGATGAAATAGTTTCTCGTATGGGTAAAAAGTGAGCACTTTTTGTGAGTCGGTCGACTATAACCCAAATAGCATCGTGACCTCATTTTTGTTTTAGGAAGTTTTGTAACGAGATCCATGGTTATGTCTTCCCATTTCCTAACTGGTACTTCTAAAGGTTGTAATTTACCATACGTTTTTTGGTGCTCCGCCTTCACTTGGGAACATGTTGAACATTTCGCGACATACTTAACAATATCGCATTTTATACCCGGCCACCAGTAATTTGTCTTCAAGTCCCGGTACATTTTTGTTGCCCCAGGATGGATCGAATACCGTGCCTTATGAGCTTCCTCTAGTAACGTGGTCTTGACTTTGCAAAACTGTGGTATCCAGATTCGACCGAATCTCGTTTTGAGCCTGGTCGAGTTTTCTTCCAGTCTTTCAGCTACCCCTTTTGTTCTTTCTTTCTTTCTTTCTTTGGGTCTCCTGCCTCTAATGACTTTGTTTGGGCGTCTTGAATCATATCAAGAAGGTGAGATATAACTATCATTTTCATGGACTTTATTTGAATCGGAGGTGGATACTCTTTTCGACTTAATCCATCCGCTACTACATTTGCCTTTCCCGGGTGATAAAGGATATCGCAGTCGTAGTCTTTAATAAGTTCCAACCATCTCCGCTGCCTCATATTCAAATCTTTCTGTTCGGAGAAATATTTGAGGCTCTTATGATCCGAGTATATTGTACATTTCGACCCGTACAGATAATGCATCCAGATTTTTAAGGCGAATACTACCGCTGCCAATTCTAAATCGTGGGTTGGGTAGTTCCCTTCATGCGGTTTTAGTTGTCTCAAAGCATACGCGATAACCTTTCCTCTTTGCATTAATACACATCCTAAGTCCTGATGTGAAGCATCTGAATAGACAACCAAATCTTCATTCCCGTCTGGTAAGGTCAACACCGGGGAACTCGACAATCTCTCCTTTAACACTCGAAAGGCTTCTTTTTGTTCCTTACCCCACACAAACTTTTCTTTCTTTCTAGTCAATATCGTTAGAGGTAACGCTATCTTTGAAAAATCTTGTATAAATCTACTATAATAGCCAGCGAGACCTAAGAAACTCCTTACTTCAGTTGGATTTTTCGGGGAGACCCATTTCATTATGGCCTCTATCTTTGACGGATCAACCAAAACACCTTCCGAGTTTATAACATGACCGAGAAATTGCACCTCTCTGAGCCAAAAGGCACACTTTGAGAATTTTGCATAGAGTTTCTCCTTACGGAGAATTTCAAGTACTTCCCGTAAGTGTCTCGCATGTTCAGCCCTGCTTCGCGAATAGACTAGAATATCATCTATGAACACGATCACAGATTTATCTAGCATTGGTCGACATACCCGGTTCATAAGATCCATAAACGCCGCTGGCGCGCTTGTCAATCCAAAGGACATAACTAGAAACTCATAATGTCCATACCGGGTTCTAAATGCAGTTTTTGCAATGTCTTCTTCTCGTACCCTAACTTGATGATATCCCGATCGCAAATCTATCTTAGAGAACCAACTCGCCCCTTGTAACTGATCAAAAAGATCGTCAATTCTGGGTAAAGGGTAGCGGTTCTTCACGGTCAGTTTATTTAATTCTCTATAGTCGATGCACATGCGCATCGACCCATCCGTTTTCTTAACAAATAGGACGGGCGCTCCCCAGGGCGACACACTTGGGCGTATGAAGCCCTTGTTGAGAAGATCCTGTAACTGTGTCATTAACTCCCGCATCTCGGTGGGGGCCAGCCTGTACGGAGCCTTAGATACCGGTTTTGCACCCGGATTCAATTCAATTCGAAACTCTATTTCACGTTCGAGAGGGAGTCCCGGTAATTCCTTCGGAAACACATCCGGAAATTCATTCACTATTTCGACATTTTCAAACTTTGAGAGACTTTGTTGGGTATCCACTACGTAAGTTAAGTAGGATCTACTTCCGTTAACTACATACTTGACTGCTTGGGCAATGGTACAGAGTTTCGTTTCTATATTTCTTTCTCCTTGAATTTTTAATTGTTTCCCACTTGGAGATTGGATAGATATAGTTTTATTTCCACAATTAATCTCCGCATGGTTTCGAGCCATCCAATCCATTCCCACTATCACTTTAAATTCCCCCAAAATCATTGGTACAAGGTCAATGTAAAATTCCTCATCTTCTATGATCAACTTACAGTTTCTACAAACTTCGTTCAACAAATAATTCTTGCTATCGGCTATTTCTACCTCTAAAGGTATCGACATTCTTTCAATCTTAAATGAAGGGTGTTGTACCACTTCACTCGAAATGAACTACATAGTGGCTCCGGTATCAAATAAAACATACACTTGCAAGGAATTTAGCAAAAAGATACCTGAAACAACATTCGGGTGAGCCTTGGATTCTTCGGATGTTATTTGGAACATCCCCCCTTTCGCTTTGGAGCTCTCCTCCTTCTTTCTTCCTTTTTCGCTCCTTGTTGTAGTTTAGGGCACTCCCTTTAACATGCCCTTTCTGAAAACAGTTGTAACAAGTCTTTGGGTTGTTAGGGCATTTGTAGTACGGATGTCCTTCATCACCACAATTATAGCATCCCTTCTTGCCTAAAAGGCATTCCCCGGTATGAAGTTTCCCGCACGTCTTACAAGGAGTGATACCACCTTTCGACTTATCCTTTCTTCCATGATCTTGAAACTTCACCTTTTTAGACGGACTTGCATTTGCCCCCTTTTCTGTTGATCTCTTTTCACCACGTTCTTCCTGTCTTTTAAGCTCAAGTTCTCTATCCCGAGCCAAATTGATAAGTTCATCGAGGGTTTCACACTTTGAGGGAGTGACAAACTCCCTATATTCCTCCTTTAAGATACCATGACAGCGATTGATTTTCATTCTTTCTGTCTTCACAAAATTTCCGCAGAACTTCATCTTATCCAAGAAAGTATTTGTTATCTCATTAATCGTCTCATTTTTCTGTCGGAGGCGTAAGAAATCTTCCTGTATCTTATCAATGGCTGACTGAGGACAATGATATTTTAGAAAAGCCTCCTTAAATTCCTGCCAAGTCATCGCCTGAAGATTGTCCTCTCCTATTTCCTTACTATACACGTCCCACCAATCTTTCGCTTGAAGAGTGAGTTGACCCGTAGCGAACATCACTTGGTCTTCCTCATCACAACGACTTCATATGAACACTGCCTCTATGTTTGAGATCCATCTTTGTCAGGCTATCGGATCAATTTTACCTTCATAAGTTGTAGGGTTGCACGACATGAAATCCTTATATGTGCATCTTCGTTCCTTGCTTTTACTTTTAGACCCCTCTATCGTCTATTTTAACTCCTCAATCTTGCTAGTCATCATAGTATCAATTACCCCTGAAACACGACTTTCAACTTCTTGAGCTAACCGGGGTAGGTTAGTATGTATAACTTTTTCGGCCGCTTCCATAATCTTATTAACGAATGCTTCTTGTCATGCTACTTCAGCATCATCTATATTCCTTGTGTCCGTCATCTACATAAAACATTCATCTCGTACGTTAGAGTTCCTTTCATACCTTCTCATCACATTTAGACTCGTATTATCATGCTACATTCCATTTACAACTTATACTTCGCACATTATCGCCATCGACGATCATGTTGTATCATTTAGATCATAATATTTGATTTTAACGATTTATCTTTCCTTCTTTAACATATAGTTTCCTCATCTATCTTAATGTAAAAATTACTTTAACATCAATTACGGGGCCTTAGAATCTGGCTAGAACAAGTCCTATAATCTAAAGAGCAAAAATAAAAATTTTTGAACATTTTGGGTCTCTCGCGGCACGTGACAGATTGCTCTAAATCTGTCGCGCCCCGCGAGCGCTGTCGCGTGTCACGCCAATTGCCTTGGTTTCCGTCGCGTGGCGCGGGGGAACCAGATTTCCAGCAGGTCTGTTATAAAAACCTGCATTTTTGCCCAGGTCTAGTTTTTACTCTAAATTAACTTAAAACCCCCATAACTTTCAATCTACAGGTCCGTTTTACGTAATTATTTTTCATACACGTTGGTAATTTAAATATGGACTTGTTTAACATCGTCATATGCCTTAAAACTCGGTTTATTAGCAATTTGCATAAAATTCCCCTTTTTATCACTAACGATAGGCATAAACAAAGTTTACAATTTACTTACTTGCATAGCGCTTCGAAATGAACACACACTTGCACGAGCTTTCAGTTTGAGTTCAAGCACTTGATACTTAAATCCCTCAAACCTAGGCTCTGATACCAACTTTAAACACTAAAAGCCTTTGGAAGGAACATAAATTTCACACTTAAATTTACAAAAAATTTCGGCATGACCCGTTAATAAATATAATGATTCCCTGATTTAAAACAAACAAGACTTTATCATAAAAAATTTCAACAACCCACTTTAAACATCAAGTATAGCTAATACATATTTTCCGAAACTTCCAACATGTTTACATACACAACCACTTCCAAAACCAAAAACGGTCAAGTTTAAAAGGTCTAAATACAATTCGACATACGAACTAAGTTTTTACCAAAATATAAAGACAATCTAAAACCACACATGTTGAAAATACATACTATCCAAAAGCTAAAACCATAGAAAATTAGACATCTTTGGAAGCTCTAAGTGAGCATGAAGTCGAGTGTGTTCATTCCAAGTCGCCAAGCTTTTATGCCGAGGATTTACCTACATCAACAACCAATTAATGAGTCAATCCATCATCGATAATATCATTTCTCATTAAACTAATTTACCCTTTTCTTGTCTTTGTATCTTTCTTCTCGCACATACTCCTGTTGAACGGGTCATTACATTTCCGTCTCAAAATAGAGACATAACATTCCATTCCTTACTTACCCGTTAGTAACGGATAATAACATTATTAACATAACATCCATTCGGTTCGTATAACACGAACTAATATTTTCCTTTCATTCTTACTTTACACTTCGACCTGATTATGATGGATCGAATAAATATTATCCTTCTTTCACACTTAACACTTTGTCTTTCGGTTCCTTCGGAATGAACCGAACCTAATACGTCTTACTTTCTAAACTTTCATTTCATAAGACCCATTTATAACGGATCATTCTACATACTACATAGCACGATAAACTATCCTGATTAAGATTTTTAGTACAAACGACAATTTACCAAATAAAGTTTGAAGGCGTATAACGACATACCTCGATCTTGCGCGCCTTCCGTTTTCCTAGTTCTTGAACCTTATTCTTTCGCGCCTACATTAAAAACGTATCCATTCTTTTAGCCCAAGACTTACATTCCATTACTTACAAGATTACCACATATACGCATCAATGGCATTTTTAACAAATTTCATGAATAATCAAGTCTTCATATTTCTCCCAAAATTACAAAACTTTTCATTCAAGCATTTAGTCGAACACATGGCATGCGTACCACATATAAAGCATTATGTACAAGGATTATATGCATAACCTACTAGTTTTCCTTTCATTGATTAATTTAACTCATAACACATAATCTCTTGAACCCTTATTTAGTTTATCTAACAATATTCTTGTATTCAAGCATTCATATTTCAATTTCACATAATTTCACTATCTTAGAATCATGTTTCACCAATAGTTCTAACATGAATAGGGTTTCACTAAAATCATTCAATCTCATCAATTGCAAGCAAATTTACATCCTGCATGGTGATTCTAATTCATTTACAACTTACTTTCATATAATTTTCTCACAATTTGGCCAACACCCCTTTAATCAAGAAGCAATCAAAACATAAATTCAACTTACCCTATTGTTGAATGCACTTAAATTAAGAAGTACTTGGGTTCTTGAGATCGATTCTTGACTTACAACACATTCAATTTTTCAGATTTCTTGAGTTAGGTTGAAGGAGAAGGGTTTTCTCCTTCTCCTGCTTGTTCTCACGACCACACCCACCCCCAACTTACTGGACTTAAAATTTTTAATTCCTTGTTCTTTCATTTGTTGACAAATTGCATACATTTCATATATTTTAATTCCTTACTTAACTTTTATTAAACATAACTAATTAAGTTAGTCCATTGATTATTTTACCAGGGTTAAGCGAAACAGTGACGAAGCGATTAGTCACTAAGAACGTGTAGGCCACCATATTGTTATAATCCTGGCGTCGCCCACGCCAATCCTAAATGTCCTTCGCGTGTACCATATCCAGTGTTGTTGCTACTGCTACTAGAACTCCCGTAATTGTCATTGCTCCCTGGGTTGTTGGCGTCTTGCCTTAACCCCGACCATTCTCTGTTGAAGCCACCATCATTTCCATACCGAAAGTCATGATTTGCGTGTACCTTGCTGTCATCGTGGCTGTTGCTTCTAATGCTGTTGCTCGAAATGGAGTCCTGCAATCTTTCACCAACAATGTCCATCTCTTCACATTCCGTGCCACGCTCCAAGGCGCTACTCATTGTGCTGGCAGTTACACATTCCACATCATGGTCAATCGTCATCGTTTATGTCCCGATTGATTCGTAAAAGTCGGCTCCCATAAGTTGTTGACTAGGGTTAAGGATTCGTTTGGAGTCAAATCGCTGATGTTCGTTGCCAGTAACTAAGTCGTTCAAATGCTGAAGTTGGTAAAGTACCACATTTACCCCCTTGTCCATCGTTCTTCCAAGTTGATTAAGTACTACACGGTTTGCTGCGAGAGTGTTGCAGAAGTGATCGCACTTCTGGATCTAATGCGCCAATTCTTTGAGTTCCACCATACGATGAGAAGTGAGAAAGGTTAATCATTGACGTTGCAACACCCAACTCAGGGACATTTGTGCAAGCACTTAACATTCTACACAGTTCGCTAGGCGTTCGGATGGGTGTTCAGGTGATACTCGATAGCATCGAGATTCGTAAGGATTCAGAGAGGAGTAAAAATATCACGTTTGAGTAGGAGACAATCACTGCTATGACTCCTATAGATTTGTTACATTTCTCACTGATTAAACAACAGAACAGAACCCCTTTTTCACTTGTTAAGGCTCACTGGGACTCGCATGCACCCCATATTATTAATATGTGTGCACCCACAATAATATTGTGATTTGCATGCTTATCTCAGTTCCTCTTTACTCATTTCAAATGGTTCCTCAAACTCAGATGTCAAACGGAGATTGTCAAAATGATAAGACCTCAGAAATCCAAAGACATACTATAAACGCATCATAATGTAAGCAAGCAATTCATGCAATCATGCTATAGTGACAAGTGTGTGTGTTGCGTCATAAGCAAATGTACACTAATCATGTAATGTATACCACAGATGAAAAGACGAACCTTGCAATCTGGAGCTGAGTGTCATGGTCGTATTCACGTATTCAGAACTGTTCGGTTATAGTCTGGTTTTACAAAAAACGTTTTAAAACCAAGTTCACTATAACCAGTGGCTCTGATACCAAACTGTCACACCCCCAAATTACCACATGCGGAAACCTCCGCGAGGCGTGTGACGTACCAGGATTCAAGCCACCAATCACGTTGAACTCATAAATATATTTAAATAAAACTTCCATTCATTAACATAAAGTGTTACAAACGTTACATGTCATTCATTGTATACAGCGGAAGCATAACTCATTTGTTAAGTGTTTTGTAAAACATGTGTACATAAACCATTAAGCTTGTATTGGGATTCCATTTATCACGACCCATGACCACTCCAGCCTCCCAGACAGCAAGTTCCAAATGTTATAAGCCTATAGACCTGCAAGCATGCAGACAAGTGTGTCAGACGACGCTGGTGAGTTCAAAGTTTTGTTAACGCGTTTAGTTACCAGATATGTGTGTAAAACTGTTCAATGATTTGATTTGATGATGTTATTAACTCGATTACCGTAACTGGCTACAAGATATGAATGCCCAACCCCAATGCCTCTATCAAGGCATTGGTCAAGTGGTCGAGGTAATTAGCTCAACTAATAACCTCGAGTATATGTAAGGGGTCTTACGTGATACAAGATGTGATTGCCCAACCCCAATGCCTCTATTAAGGCATTGGTCAAGAGGTCAAGGTAATTAGTTCACGCCCGTCCTTTCGGCACGGTGTGAGGGTGCCAAACCTAATAGCGCTATCAACTAAATACCTCGTTGCCTTACCGGCAACAATCGGTAGATGTAAGGGGTCTTATATGATAGAAACTGAGTAATAACCAACATCCCATTAACCTGCATTCCTCCCTGGAACGTTACCCGATATCCCTTCCCGGGATGCATGCTTGGAAAAGTGCAGTGAACTCACCTTAGATTGCTCGGTATGTTATGTTACCCTTTTCCAGTTGGTTATCCTAACCCTATCGTGGTTACCAAAGTCAGTCAGTTTTGTGTACATATGAATCACGTATTCTTCATACACGTTACACAAGTTGCATACAAGCGAAACATACATCGTTATGCAAACCGTACCAGGAAATCATTCAAAAGTCCCTAACCTTATATAGCAAATATTCGAGTCATATGCAAGTTCATGCTTCACCAGACACATAACAGTTAGGTTTGGTACAAACATTCACGTATTCAACGGCTACCATGTAATGTGAGTCATCCAATAGTACAGATCAAGAAGTTCGGTTCTCATACAAGTAGACACGTAAGTCCGTAACATATAATCATGTAATAGTTTAAAGCATTAGACAATCAAGTGTACGATTGCATAACGCCCCCTCTTATGCGACTCGGGTTCTAGTGTGCGGCATGAGCTTGGCCCGCGGCCCAGATAACTCCCCGGCCCGCTCAAGTGTGCATGAAATCAGATTAAGTTGTGCAATTATGCATTAACCCACCATATATCGTGCTACCTATTAATGTACGGTGCACTAGTGTGCGAATTCCTTTTTGTTTGACTGTGGTATGTGGAAATCAGTTTCACACTTTATGTTTGTCAAATTCAATCGAATCAGTCACACCATCAGGTATATTACTCTTTTAATTTTTGTCTAGCCTATAATTATCATGAACTCTCAATCAATATTCAAAGACCACTAACCTTCAATTGTATTGGACCAAAAAGAAAGCTACGGATATACTAAAAAAATCGGTTATTCATCCTCATCAAAACAACAGTCTCACTAACTTGAATGGAACTAAATCAAATAATTATTGTTTATATCCAATACCTATCACATGCTTCAATATTATAATTTATCCAAAACCCTAACTATCAATTAATACTAACAGTGACTAAACGTAAACCTATTCACATTGGCCCAAATATCCAATCATGCCATCGCACCCTTATTACTAAATCACCAATTCATCTTGTTCGATTATAACCATCATTAACTGTCAGATCCCTATGTTTATATAATTATGGTTACACAATATCACCCATGGATTCCAACATATAGTTAAACAGGAACGTCTTAATCAGATTACAAACACAACTTTGTGTATTTGCGTCGACATTCATATACGACCAACGGTTTAATACGCGATCATACATTAATCATAAGCAATCTAAAACAAGAAACATTCGTATACTGAGTATCAAGTAAAAACACAGTCAAAAGATGATCATATTTATATAGTCACATCGAATAAGCTCTGCCATGTCTCGACACACATAATACTCACAACAGTTTCATGTAACAACACTAATTCTTGCAACACATTAAGTCGGGGTGGAAGCGAAACCGAGACGAAACCGAAACAACGGACTTTAATAATAGGCTACGAAGTGCGCTTACCGGTGCGGTGGCCTTGGGTGGTTATTCCGTCGTCGACAGGCGTCGTAGAGTAGGGGGAATGGCGGTGTACGATTGTTCGCCGGCTGCCGTTTACGTTTGTGCTCTGGGGTTTGTGGGAGGGGGACGATGGGTTGTGGGTTGGGTAATTCTTCATTAAATATAATTGTTTGAATCTTAATTTTCATAAGCACCCCTCAACTATTAAGGATATTCAACTTGCTCTACATTTATCCCAAGTGTTGTTATTTTCATTATAATTGTTATATATATATTTTTTTATAAAACAAACATAATCGCCAATCATGAAAGAAAAATAACGCGGACGGGTGTTTTGAGTTTAGCTGGGATTAGACAGAGTAAGGAAATGGTGTTTACCTGAAACTGCGGGTTGTCACAATTTCATTTTCACACCTGAGGTACGAATTTATTTATTTATTAATTCATTATCCTAAACCAGTCTTAATACAATTTTGTGTTAAGATAAAGGTACCTAAATTCTTATTCCAACGTACCTCCAACATTTCTTTCATCTTTGAATTAATTTTGCAATATTCATTTCTTCTTTCACTTGGACATCCTATCTTTTGAATATCCTGATTCACTTCATTGAAACTTTCAGTTAATTTCGAAAACGGTGAATTCGTTCGGTCACCATAATCACTGAATTCTTTCAATCATTACAACACCTTGTGGTGTCTATATAAATTTGTAGCCTGTGCAAATAGTAAACACTAATCATATCAATTCATACATCATTCATTTGACTCCTCATTCAAGTAGTCTTGATACAGTTATGATACACTAAATTCTATTGTATTATACGGTGTATCCCTGGCATTTCAGTAAACGTCATTGAGTTCTAGTTTGATTATTGACAAATCATTTTTCATACTTCTATTTTCAATTGATATTATTGATTCAGAGTTCTTCTTAATTAAACGAACAAAGTAAGTTCTCTTCTGGCATTAAATCCTATTGTTCCTAAAAGTCGTTTACATTCGATTCATATGTTTCTATAGATTTTGTGAAACGTAATTGTATCACGTTCAGTTAACAGCAATTCCTGAAACTAATTTAAGTTTCTCATTTTCTTCTATGTCCTTAGAAAAATATAAATAAGGATTCGTCTGCTCAGCACTTTTTAAGATTTCATACATCATTCCTGTCATTTCGTCTGGCAGTTGTATCTAATAAGCTACTAGTCCTATTTTTCTAATAAATGGTCCAGCATACCTGGAACTTGACTTCCCTCTTTTAACGAATTTGACTACCCCTTTCCATAGAGAAACTTTTAACAAAACCTTATCTCCCACTTGAAAGGTTTTCACCTGTTATCTACATAACTCTTTTGAAAATCTCGTTTTGCTTTAACTTGAAATATCCTGTCTATTGTTTCTTGCACTATCTCGAGTCCAGATAGTTGCTTTTCTCCAAATTTCTGCCCAACAGACTGGGGTTCGGAACTTTCGTCCATTAAATGCTTCCAAAAGACGCTTTGACACTATTTTTACTAACTACAAGACTTGATATAACTTCAAGGGAATATTGTAGCTCAAATCTCGAGGACGAGATTTAAAACAAGGCGGGGAGGATATAACAACCCTCCTTAAAATATTTTGGACACCCCTAAAAGATACCCTGAAATACCTTTATTGCATTAAATAACAAATAAAAACAAAAATAATAGTCTGTCGCGGGGCGCGACAGACTCTTCTTCATCTGTCGCGGGGCGCGACCGAGCGATAAATGGCGTAACCTGGTGATGCCACATGGCATGACACACGTCGAAACCACCGATGACTCAGCAAACCCTACTGCCGCCTTTATGGCTCTCGCGGGGCGCGAAGACTTTGTCTTCGGCTCACGCGGGCCGCGAGAAAGTGTCTGCCAGGCACTATAAATAAGATCGATGGGCTTCAGTTGATTTTCGTTCAAAAACTTTGAATCTCTCTCAAAATTCTGAATATTAGAAGTAGTATCGGGTATTATACCCACTAAAATAGCGAAGCTCTGCCTCGATGTAAGTATCATAACCCCCGATTACGTATTAGATACGCTGCCCGATTGATCTAGTTCTCCGTAACACATGTCGAGGCTCTGCCTGACTCAGTCGTTGGAGTTCTGTCTCGGGAAGGATATATCTAATGTAAATTTGGGTTATTATGCTAACACATGTGCATTATTTAATAGATTATAATGTCACACCCTGACTTTTTCCGAAGCGTGATTATGTGTGACTTCATTGCATTCAACCATAATAAACAACTATATGATAAAAGCAAGATGTTCATCCATAGATAAGTTTTAAAACATTACATGCAACATTGTTTTAAATCCCAAAACACAGACTTCACATTCAGAATACAACACCAACAGGTTTTAAGTTCCATAAGGACTTCACAAAAGACACTTAATAAAAGTTAGGCTTTGAATTTTGTATCTCATCGAGGATAAGATAAGCAATCCAAACCCTTAGACACCGGATGACATCTATTATTCAAAACAACCCTTGAAAACTTCAACGCCCGCCAGATCCATACTTAGTTTCCTGAAATACATGTAGTTTAAAAACATCAACAAAAGTTGAGCGAGTTCATGTGTTTAGTGTGTGAGCTCGAATAAACCTTGTAATCCTTATAAGTAAGTATGTATTTGTAAACCCTGGTATGAAAGCAAATAAGGAAATAAATCATTAATGGTTTGCAAGGCTATTAATATGTGTGACGTGATGCAGGAAGGCTCAAACCTAGCCGATTTTTGCACTGGGCCTCCGGCTGTAAGACATAGTCACCTCATGGGCCAAATCCCGGTCCACATGGGTGGGGCTCGCTACACCCAAATAGATCTATCACTCATGTCCCTCTGTCCTACAACAAGGATTAATGGTCTTAAGCGTTGTACCCACCACTCAGATGATCTAGCAGTACCTTTCCTTAGTTAACCATACCAAATGTAATCGTATGTAAACAATTTGTAACATGTACTTCACCCCCGAAGTTATAAAACCGAAAACAGTTAAAAGAAAAGGGGGGGACATGAACTCACAGTTTTGCGTTCTTCAATCCAACGTAACTCACAGCTGATACTCGTTCACACGACTTCCTACAAACGTACTACGGTCTATTAGACGAGCGGGCCGTGCCTTGACTTAGTTTTAATTAGTGTCTTTGAGTTACATTTCATTGTGTCTTTAATATTATTCCAAGTTATATAATTATTTGTTAAAATAATAAATATTTTAACTTAAATTATATTTATTAAATTTTGGAATAATAGTTAGAATCATATATTTTAACTTGTCACACATATGTATTTGTACATGAATAATTCCCCAAGGATGGGTGTATTTATATTCGTATTCTTATCCTTATGTATTTTTGCCAAGTGTCGGTGGCGTATTCCGGTGTGTATTTATACGCACGAGAATACGTATTTTCTTGTAATTATTAAGTATTCTTATACTTAATTTTTGTATTAACTTTTCCAGAATAATATTTCTAATAAAAATGTATCAATATATATTCCCAAAAATGTATATAAATATAATGATTCCCTGTTTTAAAACAAACAAGACCTTATCATAAAAATTTTCGACAACCCACTTTAAACATCAAGTATAGCTAATACATATTTTCCGAAACTTCCAACATGTTTACATACACAACCACTTCCAAAACCAAAAACGGTCAAGTTTAAATGGTCTAAATACATTCGACATACGAACTAAGTTTTTACCAAAATATAAAGACAATCTAAAACCACACATGTTGAAAATACATACTATCCAAAACCTAAAACCATAGAAAATTAGACATCTTCGGAAGCGCTAAGTGAGCATGAAGTCGAGTGTGTTCATTCCAAGTCGCCAAGCTGTTATGCCGAGGATTTACCTACATCAACAACCAATTAATGAGTCAATCCATCATCTATAATATCATTTACCATTAAACTAATTTACCCTTTTCTTGTCTTTGTATCTTTCTTCTTGCACATACTTCCGTTGAACGGGTCATTACATTTCCGTCTCAAAATAGAGACATAACATTCCATTCCTTACTTACCCGTTAGTAACGGATAATTACATTATTAACATAACATCCAATCGGTTCGTATAACACGAACTAATATTTTCCTTTCATTTTTACTTTACACTCCGACCCGATTATGATGGATCGAATAAATATTATCCTTCTTTCACACTTAACACTTTGTCTTTCGGTTCCTTCGGAATGAACCGAACCTAATACGTCTTACTTTCTAAACTTTCATTTCATAAGACCCACTTATAACAGATCATTCTACATAGCACGATAAACTATCATGATTATGATTTTTAGTACAAACGATAATTTACCAAATAAAGTTTGAAGGCGTATAACGACATATCTCGATCTTGCGCGTCTTCCGTTTTCCTAGTTCTTGAACCTTCTTCTATCGCGCCTACATTAAAAACGTATCCATTCTTTTAGCCCAAGACTTACATTCCATTACTTACAAGATTACCACATATACGCATCAATTGCATTCTTAACAAATTTCATGAATAATCAAGTCTTCATATTTCTCCCAAAATTACAAAACTTTTCATTCAAGCATTTAGTCGAACACATGGCATGCGAACAGCATATAAAGCATTATGTACAAGGATTATATGCATAACCTACTAGTTTACCTTTCATTGATTAATTTAACTCATAACACATAATCTCTTGAACCCTTATTTAGTTTATCTAACAGTATTCTTGTATTCAAGCATTCATATTTCAATTTCACACAATTTCACTATCTTAGAATCATGTTTCACCAATATTTCTAACATGAATAGGGTTTCACTAAAATCATTCAATCTCATCAATTGCAAGCAAATTTACTTCATGCATGGTGATTCTAATTTTATTATGCGTTGGGATGTTACACATGCATGTGAATTCACTTCAAAAGATCATTTATTCTTGAGTTCTAGTAAATATTTCGTTATACTCACTCTGATAATCTATATGATTACATAATGTTGACTTCTGATAATCAAGTCAACAAATTTCTTGGAAAACTCATTTTTCTTTAAAAAAAAAATACTTATCGGATTTTATTGTAATCATTTCTTGTCAATACATATATCCATTGTTGGAATATGTCCAAACCAAGCTCAATTGTTTGAACTTGTTCATAATATACATTCAATTCAAAATCCCATATGATGAATTGAGATCATCATATTCAAGGTAATTTCATTGTTTGAATCATAGTAAACTAGATTAAAGTCTTCAATTCCAAAGAATCATTTGTTTAAACACGACACCTTGCGGTGGCGATTTCTTTGAAACTTGGAGTCATTTCATTTTCACACCTGAGGTACGAATTTATCTATTTATTAATTCATTATCCTAAACCAGTCTTAATACAATTTTGTGTTAAGATAAAGGTACCTAAATTCTTATTCCAACGTACCTCCAACATTTCTTTCATCTTTGAATTAATTCTGCAATATTCATTTCTTCTTTCACTTGGACATCCTATCTTTTGAATATCCTGATTCACTTCATTGAAACTTTCAGTTAATTTCGAAAATGGTGAATTCGTTCGGTCACCATAATCACTGAATTCTTTCAATCATTACAACACCTTGCGGTGTCTATATAAATTTGTAGCCTGTGCAAATAGTAAACCCTAATCATATCAATTCATACATCATTCATTTGACTCCTCATTCAAGTAGTCTTGATACAGTTATGATACACTAAATTCTATTGTATTATACGGTGTATCCCTGGCATTTCAGTAAACGTCATTGAGTTCTAGTTTGATTATTGACAAATCATTTTTCATACTTCTATTTTCAATTGATATTATTGATTCAGAGTTCTTCTTAATTAAACGAACAAAGTAAGTTCTCTTCTGGCATTAAATCCTATTGTTCCTAAAAGTCGTTTACATTCGATTCATATGTTTCTATAGATTTTGTGAAACGTAATTGTATCACGTTCAGTTAACAGCAATTCCTGAAACTAATTTAAGTTTCTCATTTTCTTCTATGTCCTCAGAAAAATATAAATAAGGATTCGTCTGCTCAGCACTTTTTAAGATTTCATACATCATTCTTGTCATTTCGTCTGGCAGTTGTATCTAATAAGCTACTAGTCCTATTTTTCTAATAAATGGTCCAGCATACCTGGAACTTGACTTCCCTCTTTTAACGAATCTGATTACCCCTTTCCATAGAGAAACTTTTAACAAAACCTTATCTCCCACTTGAAAGGTTTTCACCTGTTATCTACATAACTCTTTTGAAAATCTCGTTTTGCTTTAACTTGAAATATCCTGTCTATTGTTTCTTGCACTATCTCGAGTCCAGATAGTTGCTTTTCTCCAAATTTCTGCCTAACAGACTGGGGTTCGGAACTTTTGTCCATTAAATGCTTCCAAAAGACGCTTTGAAACTATTTTTACTAACTACAAGACTTGATATAACTTCAAGGGAATATTGTAGCTCAAATCTCGAAGACGAGATTTAAAACAAGGCGGGGAGGATATAACAACCCTCCTTAAAATATTTTGGACACCCCTAAAAGATACCCTGAAATACCTTTATTTCATTAAATAACAAATAAAAACAAAAATAATAGTCTGTCGCGGGGCGCGACAGACTCTTCTTCATCTGTCGCGGGGCGCGACCGAACGATAAATGGCGTAACCTGGTGATGCCACATGGCATGACACACGTCGAAACCACCGATGACTCAGCAAACCCTACTGCCGCCTTTATGGCTCTCGCGGGGCGCGAAGACTTTGTCTTCGGCTCACGCGGGCCGCGAGAAAGTGTCTGCCAGGCACTATAAATAAGATCGATGGGCTTCAGTTGATTTTCGTTCAAAAACTTTGAATCTCTCTCAAAATTCTGAATATTAGAAGTAGTATCGGGTATTATACCCACTAAAATAGCGAAGCTCTGCCTCGATGTAAGTATCATAACCCCCGATTACGTATTAGATACGCTGCCCGATTGATCTAGTTCTCCGTAACACATGTCGAGGCTCTGCCTGACTCAGTCGTTGGAGTTCTGTCTCGGGAAGGGTATATCTAATGTAAATTTGGGTTATTATGCTAACACATGTGCATTATTTAATAGATTATAATGTCACACCCTGACTTTTTCCGAAGCGTGATTATGTGTGACTTCATTGCATTCAACCATAATAAACAACTATATGATAAAAGCAAGATGTTCATCCATAGATAAGTTTTAAAACATTACATGCAACATTGTTTTAAATCCCAAAACACAGACTTCACATTCAGAATACAACACCAACAGGTTTTAAGTTCCATAAGGACTTCACAAAAGTCACTTAATAAAAGTTAGGCTTTGAATTTTGTATCTCATCGAGGATAAGATAAGCAATCCAAACCCTTAGACACCGGATGACATCTATTATTCAAAACAACCCTTGAAAACTTCAACGCCCGCCAGATCCATACTTAGTTTCCTGAAATACATGTAGTTTAAAAACATCAACAAAAGTTGAGCGAGTTCATGTGTTTAGTGTGTGAGCTCGAATAAACCTTGTAATCCTTATAAGTAAGTATGTATTTGTAAACCCTGGTATGAAAGCAAATAAGGAAACAAATCATTAATGGTTTGCAAGGCTATTAATATGTGTGACGTGATGTAGGAAGGCTCAAACCTAGCAAATTTTTGCACTGGGCCTCCGGCTGTAAGACATAGTCACCTCATGGGCCAAATCCCGGTCCACATGGGTGGGGCTCGCTACACCCAAATAGATCTATCACTCATGTCCCTCGGTCCTACAACAAGGATTAATGGTCTTAAGCGTTGTACCCACCACTCAGATGATCTAGCAGTACCTTTCCTTAGTTTACCATACCAAATGTAATCGTATGTAAACAATTTGTAACATGTACTTCACCCCCGAAGTTATAAAACCGAAAACCGTTAAAAGAAAAGGGGGGGGGGGACATGAACTCAAAGTTTTGCGTTCTTCAATCCAACGTAACTCACAGCTGATACTCGTTCACACGACTTCCTACAAATGTACTACGGTTTATTAGACGAGCGGGCCGTGCCTTGACTTAGTATTAATTAGTGTCTTTGAGTTACGTTTCATTGTGTCTTTAATATTATTCCAAGTTATATAATTATTTGTTAAAATAATAAATATTTTAACTTAAATTATATTTATTAAATTTTGGAATAATAGTTAGAATAATATATTTTAACTTGTCACACATATGTATTTGTACATGAATAATTCCCCAAGGATGGGTGTATTTATATTCGTATTCTTATCCTTATGTATTTTTGCCAAGTGTCGGTGGCATATTCCGGTGTGTATTTATACGCACGAGAATACGTATTTTCTTGTAATTATTAAGTATACTTATACTAAATTTTTGTATTAACTTTTCCGGAATAATATTTCTAATAAAAATGTATCAATATATATTCCCAAAATGTATATAAATATAATGATTCCCTGTTTTAAAACAAACAAGACCTTATCATAAAAATTTTCGACAACCCACTTTAAACATCAAGTATAGCTAATACATATTTTCCGAAACTTCCAACATGTTTACATACACAACCACTTCCAAAACCAAAAACGGTCAAGTTTAAATGGTCTAAATACATTCGACATACGAACTAAGTTTTTACCAAAATATAAAGACAATCTAAAACTACACATGTTGAAAATACATACTATCCAAAACCTAAAACCATAGAAAATTAGACATCTTCGGAAGCGCTAAGTGAGCATGAAGTCGAGTGTGTTCATTCCAAGTCGCCAAGCTTTTATGCCGAGGATTTACCTACATCAACAACCAATTAATGAGTCAATCCATCATCTATAATATCATTTCCCATTAAACTAATTTACCCTTTTCTTGTCTTTGTATCTTTCTTCTCACACATACTCCCGTTGAACGGGTCATTACATTTCCGTCTCAAAATAGAGACATTCCATTCCTTACTTACCCGTTAGTAACGGATAATAACATTATTAACATAACATCCAATCGGTTCGTATAACACGAACTAATATTTTCCTTTCATTTTTACTTTACACTCCGACCCGATTATGATGGATCGAATAAATATTATCCTTCTTTCACACTTAACACTTTGTCTTTCGGTTCCTTCGGAATGAACCGAACCTAATACGTCTTACTTTCTAAACTTTCATTTCATAAGACCCACTTATAACAGATCATTCTACATAGCACGATAAACTATCATGATTATGATTTTTAGTACAAACGATAATTTACCAAATAAAGTTTGAAGGCGTATAACGACATATCTCGATCTTGCGCGTCTTCCGTTTTCCTAGTTCTTGAACCTTCTTCTATCGCGCCTACATTAAAAACGTATCCATTCTTTTAGCCTAAGACTTACATTCCATTACTTACAAGATTACCACATATACGCATCAATTGCATTCTTAACAAATTTCATGAATAATCAAGTCTTCATATTTCTCCCAAAATTACAAAACTTTTCATTCAAGCATTTAGTCGAACACATGGCATGCGTACAACATATAAAGCATTATGTACAAGGATTATATGCATAACCTACTAGTTTTCCTTTCATTGATTAATTTAACTCATAACACATAATCTCTTGAACCCTTATTTAGTTTATCTAACAATATTCTTGTATTCAAGCATTCATATTTCAATTTCACACAATTTCACTATCTTAGAATCATGTTTCACCAATATTTCTAACATGAATAGGGTTTCACTAAAATCATTCAATCTCATCAATTGCAAGCAAATTTACTTCCTGCATGGTGATTCTAATTCATTTACAACTTACTTTCATATAATTTTCTCACAATTTGGCCAACACCCCTTTAATCAAGAAGCAATCTAAACATAAATTCAACTTACCCTATTGTTAAATGCACTTAAATTAAGGAGTACTTGGGTTCTTGAGATCGATTCTTGACTTGCAACACATTCAATTTTTCAGATTTCTTGAGTTAGGTTGAAGGAGAAGGGTTTTCTCCTTCTCCTGATTGTTCTCACGACCACACCCACTCCCAACTTACTGGACTTAAAATTTTTATTAAGTTAGGTTAGGAATTTACATATTCAGCCCCTTGTTCTTTCATTTGTTGACAAATTGCATACGTTTCATATATTTTAATTCCTTACTCAACTTTTATTAAACTTAACTAATTAAGTTAGTCCATTGATTATTTTATTATGCGTTGGGATGTTACAAATCTACCCCCCTTATATGAGGTTTTGTCCCCGAAACCTGAACACATATCAAATTAACGTTTACATACCAAATAGTGAAGGGTAGTGCTCTCGCATTTCGTCTTCCGATTCCCATGTTAGATCTGACCCCTTCCGATGTTGCCATTGAACTAGAACTTGTCGAATGGCTTTATTTTGAAGATGCGTTGTTTTGGAATCCTTGATAGCCACTGGCCTTTCAACATAGTTCATTTTCTCATCCAGTTCGATATCGTCAAGTGGCACATAGGCCGTTTCGTCCGTGAGACATTTCCTTAGTTGTGACACGTGAAAAGTGTTATGGATTCCATCTAAAGCTGGAGGTAATTCCAACTGGTATGCCACTTTACCAACACGGGCTATAATTTTGAACCGCCCAATATGTATAGTTCTTTCTGACTGCCCATCCGTTTGTGGATGGTACGCGGTACTTAATCGCAATTTTGTGCCCACATCCTCATGAAATCTATACCAAAACCGAGACGTGAATCTTGTGTCACGATCCGAAACAATAGACACGGGTACTCCGTGACGAGCTATTATTTCATTCGTTTAAATCTCCGCCAACTTTTCGGATGAAATAGTTTCTCGTATGGGTAAAAAGTGAGCACTTTTTGTGAGTCGGTCGACTATAACCCAAATAGCATCGTGACCTCGTTTTGTTTTAGGAAGTTTTGTAATGAGATCCATGGTTATGTCTTCCCATTTCCTAACTGGTACTTCTAAAGGTTGTAATTTACCATACGGTTTTTGGTGCTCCACCTTCACTTGGAAACATGTTGAACATTTCGCGACATACTTAACAATATCACATTTCATACCCGGCCACCAGTAATTTGTCTTGAAGTCCCGGTACATTTTTGTTGGCCCAGGATGGATCGAATACCGTGACTTATGAGCTTCCTCTAGTAACGCGGTCTTGACTTTGCAAAACTGTGGTATCCAGATTCGACCGAATCTCGTTTTGAGCCTGGTCGAGTTTTCTTCCAGTCTTTCAGCTACCCCTTTTGTTCTTTCTTTCTTTGGGTCTCCTGCCTCTAATGACTTTGTTTGGGCGTCTTGAATCATATCAAGAAGGTGAGATATAACTATCATTTTCATGGACTTTATTTGAATCGGTGGTGGATAATCTTTTCGACTTAATTCATCCGCTACGACATTTGCCTTTCTCGGGTGATAAAGGATATCGCAGTCGTAGTCTTTAATAAGTTCCAGCCATCTCCGCTGCCTCATATTCAAATCTTTCTGTTCGAAGAAATATTTGAGGCTTTTATGATCCGAGTATATTGTACATTTCGACCCGTACAGATAATGCATCCAGATTTTTAAGGCGAATACTACCGCTGCCAATTCTAAATCGTGGGTTGGGTAGTTCCCTTCATGCGGTTTTAGTTGTCTCGAAGCATACGTGATAACCTTTCCTCTTTGCATTAATATACATCCTATGCCCTGATGTAAAGCATTTGAATAGACAACCAAATCTTCATTCCCGTCTGGTAAGGTCAACACCGGGGAACTCGACAATCTCTCCTTTAACACTCGAAAGGCTTCTTCTTGTTCTTTACCCCACACAAACTTTTCTTTCTTTCTAGTCAATATCGTTAGAGGTAACGCTATCTTTGAAAAATCTTGTATAAATCTGCTATAATAGCCAGCGAGACCTAAGAAACTCCTTACTTCAATTGGATTTTTTGGGGAGACCCATTTCATTACGGCCTCTATCTTTGACGGATCAACCAAAACACCTTCCGAGTTTATAACATGACCGAGAAATTGAACCTCTCTGAGCCAAAAGGCACACTTTGAGAATTTTGCATAGAGTTTCTCCTTACGGAGAATTTCAAGTACTTCCCGTAAGTGTCTCGCATGTTCAGCCCTGCTTCGCGAATAGACTAGAATATCATCTATGAACACGATCACAGATTTATCTAGCATTGGTCGACATACCTGTATAATGATTCCCTGTTTTAAAACAAACAAGTCCTTATCATAAAAATTTTCGACAACCCACTTTAAACATCAAGTATAGCTAATACATATTTTCCGAAACTTCCAACATGTTTACATACACAACCACTTCCAAAACCAAAAACGGTTAAGTTTAAAAGGTCTAAATACAATTCGACATACGAACTAAGTTTTTACCAAAATATAAAGACAATCTAAAACCACACATGTTGAAAATACATACTATCCAAAAGCTAAAACCATAGAAAATTAGACATCTTCAGAAGCGCTAAGTGAGCATGAAGTCGAGTGTGCTCATTCCAAGTCGCCAAGCTTTTATGCCGAGGATTTACCTACATCAACAACCAATTAATGAGTCAATCCATCATCTATAATATCATTTCCCATGAAACTAATTTACCCTTTTCTTGTCTTTGTATCTTTCTTATCGCACTTACTCCCGTTGAACGGGTCATTACATTTCTGTCTCAAAATAGAGACAGAACATTCCATTCCTTACTTACCCGTTAGTAACGGATAATAACATTATTAACATAACATCCATTCGGTTCGTATAACACGAACTAATATTTTCCTTTCATTCTTACTTTACACTCCGACCCGATTATGATGGATCGAATAAATATTATCCGTCTTTCACACTTAACACTTTGTCTTTCGGTTCCTTCGGAATGAACCGAACCTAATACGTCTTACTTTCTAAACTTTCATTTCATAAGACCCATTTATAACGGATCATTCTACATATAAAGCATTATGTACAAGGATTATATGCATAACCTACTAGTTTGCCTTTCATTGATTAATTTAACTCATAACACATAATCTCTTGAACCCTTATTTAGTTTATCTAACAATATTTTTGTATTCAAGCATTCATATTTCAATTTCACATAATTTCACTATCTTAGAATCATGTTTCACCAATAGTTCTAACATGAATAGGGTTTCACTAAAATCATTCAATCTCATCAATTGCAAGCAAATTTACATCCTGCATGGTGATTCTATTTCATTTACAACTTACTTTCATATAATTTTCTCACAATTTTCTCACAATTTGGCCAACACCGCTTTAATCAAGAAGCAATCAAAACATAAATTCAACTTACCCTATTGTTGAATGCACTTAAATTAAGGAGTACTTGGGTTCTTGAGATCGATTCTTTACTTGCAACACATTCAATTTTTCAGATTTCTTCTTGAGTTAGGTTGAAGGAGAAGGGTTTTCTCCTTCTCATGCTTGTTCTCACGACCACACCCACCCCCAACTTACTGGACTTAAAATTTTTATGAAGTTAGGTTAGGAATTTACATATTCAGCCCCTTTGTTCTTTCATTTGTTGACAAATTGTATACATTTCATATATTTTAATTCCTTACTCAACTTTTATTAAACTTAACTAACTAAGTTAGTCCATTGATTATTTTATTATGCGTTGGGATGTTACACATGCATGTGAATTCACTTCAAAAGATCATTTATTCTTGAGTTCCAGTAAATATTTCGTTATGCTCACTCTGATAATCTATATGATTACATAATGTTGACTTCTGATAATCGAGTCAACAAATTTCTTGGAAAACTCCTTTTTCTTTTCAAAAAAATACTTATCGGATTTTATTGTAATCATTTCTTGTCAATACATATATCCATTGTTGGAATATATCCAAACCAAGCTCAATTGTTTGAACTTGTGCACAATATACATTCAATTCAAAATCCCATATGATGAATTGAGATTATCATATTCAAGGTAATTTCATTGTTTGAATCATAGTAAACTTGATTAAAGTCTTCAATTTCAAAGAATCATTTGTTAAAACACGACACCTTGCGGTGGCGATTTCTTTGAAAGTTGGAGTCATTTCATTTTCACAACTGAGGTACGAATTTATCTATTTGTTAATTCATTATCCTAAACCAGTCTTAATACAATTTTGTGTTAAGATAAAGGTACCTAAATTCTTATTCCAACGTACCTCCAACATTTCTTTCATCTCTGAATTAATTCTGCAATATTCATTTCTTCTTTCACTTGGACATCCTATCTTTTGAATATCCAGATTCACTTCATTGAAACTTTCAGTTAATTTCGAAAACGGTGAATTCGTTCGGTCACCATAATCACTGAATTCTTTCAATCATTACAACACCTTGCGGTGTCTATATAAATTTGTAGCCAGTGCTAATAGAAAACCCTAATCATATCAATTCATACATCATTCATTTGACTCCTCATTCAAGTAGTCTTGATACAGTTATGATACACTAAATTCTATTGTATTATCCGGTGTATCCCTGGCATTTCAGTAAACGTCATTGAGTTCTGGTTTGATTATTGACAAATCAATTTTCATACTTCTATTTTCAATTGATATTATTGATTCAGAGTTCTTCTTAATTAAACGAACAAAGTAAGTTCTCTTCTGGCATTAAATCCTATTGTTCCTAAAAGTCGTTTACATTCGATTCATATGTTTCTACAGATTTTGTGAAACGTAATTGTATCACGTTCAGTTAACAGCAATTCCTGAAACTAATTTAAGTTTCTCATTTTCTTCTATGTCCTTAGAAAAATATAAATAAGGATTCGTCTGCTCAGCACTTTTTAAGATTTCATACATCATTCCTGCCATTTCCTCTGGCAGTTGTATCTGATAAGCTACTAGTCCTATTTTTCTAATAAATGGTCCAGCATACCTAGAACTTGACTTCCCTCTTTTAACGAATCTGACTACCCCTTTCCATAGAGAAACTTTTAACAAAACCTTATCTCCCACTTGAAAGGTTTTCACCTGTTATCTACATAACTCTTTTGAAAATTTCGTATTGCTTTAACTTGAAATATCCTCTCTATTGTTTCTTGCACTATCTAGAGTCTAGATAGTTGCTTTTCTCCAAATTTCTGCCTAACAGACTGGGGTTCGGAACTTTCGTCCATTAAATGCTTCCAAAAGACGCTTTGACACTATTTTTACTAACTATAGCTTTAAGGGAATATAGTAGCTCGAATCTCGAGGACGAGATTTAAAACAAGGCGGGGAGGATATAACAACCCTCCTTAAAATATTTTGGACACCCCTAAAAGATACCCCGAAATACCATTATTTCATTAAATAACAAATAAAAACAAAAATAATAGTCTGTCGCGGGGCACGACAGACTCTTCTTCATCTGTCGCGAGGCGCGACCGAGCGATAAATGGCGTAACCTGGTGATGCCACGTGGCATGACACGCTTCGAAACCACCGGTGACTCAGCAAACCCTACTGCTGCCTTTATGGCTCTCGCGGGGCGCGAAGACTTTGTCTTCGGCTCACGCGGGCCGCGAGAAAGTGTCTGCCAGGCACTATAAATAAGATCGATGGGCTTCAGTTGATTTTCGTTCAAAAACTTCGAATCTCCCTCAAAATTCTGAATATTAGAAGTAGTATCGGGTATTATACCCACTAAAATAGCGAAGCTCTGCCTCGATGTAAGTATCATAACCCCCGATTACGTATTAGATACGCTGCCCGATTGATCTAGTGCTCCGTAACGCATGTCGAGGCTCTGTCTGACTCAGTCGTTGGAGTTCTGTCTCGGGAAGGGTATATCTAATGTAAATTTGGGTTATTATACTAACACATGTGCATTATTTAATACATTATAATGTCACACCCTGACTTTTGCGGAAGCGTGATTATGTGTGACTTGCTTAATATCATTGCATTCAACCATAACAAACAACTATATGATTAAACCAAGATGTTCATCCATAGATAAGTTTTAAAACATTACATGCAACATTGTTTTAAATCCCAAAACACAGACTTCGGGTTCAGAATACAACACCAACAGGTTTTAATTTCCATAAGGACTTCACAAAAGACACTGAATAAAAGCTAGGCTTTGAATTTTGTATCTCATCCAGGATAAGATACGCAATCTAAACCCTTAGACACCGGATGACATCTATTATTCAAAACAACCCTTGAAAACTTCAACGCCCGCCAGATCCATACTTAGTTTCCTGAAATACATGTAGTTTAAAAACATCAACAAAAGTTGAGCGAGTTCATGTGTTTAGTGTGTGAGCTCGAATAAACCTTGAAATCATTATAAGTATGTATTTGTAAACCCTGGTATGAAAGCAAATAAGGAAACAGATCATTAGTGGTTTGCAAGGCCATTAATATGTGTGACGTGATGGAGGAAGGCTCAAACCTAGCAGATTTTTGCACTGGGCCTCCGGCTGTAAGACATAGTCACCTCATGGGCCAAATCCTGGTCCACATGGGTGGGGCTCGCTACACCCAAATAGATCTATCACTCATGTCCCTCGGTCCTACAACGAGGATTAATGGTCTTAAGCGTTGTACCCACCACTCAGATGATCTAGCAGTACCTTTCCTTAGCTAACCATACCAAATGTAATCGGATGTAAACAATTTGTAACATGTACTTCACCCCCAAAGTTATAAAACCGAAAACAGTTAAAAGAAAAGGGGGGACATGAACTCACAGTTTTGCGTTCTTCAATCCAACGTAACTCACAGCTGATACTCGTTCACACGACTTCCTACAAACGTACTACGATCTATTAGACGAGCGGGCCGTGCCTTGACTTAGTATTAATTAGTGTCTTTGAGTTACGTTTCATTGTGTCTTTAATATTATTCCAAGTTATATAATTATTTGTTAAAATAATAAATATTTTAACTTAAATTATATTTATCAAATTTTGGAATAATAGTTAGAATAATATATTTTAACTTGTCACACATATGTATTTGTATATGAATAATTCCCCAAGGATGGGTGTATTTATATTCGTATTCTTATCCTTATGTATTTTTGCCAAGTGTCGGTGGCGTATTCCGGTGTGTATTTATACGCATGAGAATACGTATTTTCTTGTGATTATTAAGTATTCTTATACTTAATTTTTGTATTAACTTTTCCGGAATAATATTTCTAATAAAAATGTATCAATATATATTCCCAAAATGTATATTTTAAGAAATGTTACATAGAAAAATTACTTATAATTTTTCCCTTGGCAAAAATATTTATAAATTTCATATAAGTCTCAAAAATAATATATTTTTCAAGTTTAACTTGGAAAATATATATAAACTTATTTTTCACCCAAAAATAATGTATTTCATGTTTATTTAAGAAAATATATATTTTCTCCCAAAAATAATGTATCTTCTAATAATTCCAAGAAAATATACATTTTACTTACAAAAAATAATATATTTTCTCCTTGTAAAAAATATGATGTATTTTGTAATAATTGTAAAAATCATATTTTTATTCTCTTGGTGTCCAAAATACTAATTACCAAAATATTCTTATGAATTAAATTTCCGGAATATTTTTGTAAGTTATATTCCTTGTTCGGTTTCTTCCAATATTTGGATATAATTTATATATTCATTTCTTGAAATTTTGGTAATATTTTGGATTGTAATTTCTTGGTATTTTGGTGAGTTATATTATTTCAAGTTCTAAAATAATATAACTAATACACATAATATACAAATAATCACACAAATGGTGACTTCTAAATATATATTTTCCTAAATACATAGTTAGTCACTTTTATTTACAAAAACCAACCTCCAATTTTATAATTTTTGTAACAAAAATTATGGCAAATTTTATATGAAAATTCATGGTTTAAAATATACTTGTAAATATTTGTTCAAAAATATTTTTCAAAGTGTTAAATTTCTAGAAAAATTATGCCATAGTTTCCCCTAAAAATGGAGGTTTTCATGCTTTCAAAGCATATCATTTTCTTTTGTAAATCACCACAATCAACAATAAACCAATCAACACTTACCAATTTGCCAAAACCAAGCATAAATTACTACTTCATGAACTTGAAAATTTACAAAAATTTGTAGTAACTTACTAGTGTGTTTAGTAAACTTAGTTACCCGTTAAAGCGTGGTTGTTTATTAAAAGCTTCATTTTTGAAGAAATTAGTTCTTTACAACTTGTAATTAAATTTTCTAAAAATGTTTCTTCTTGAGTTTTTCTTGTTACATACATATTTCTACACTTGATTAACCACTAAAAATATGGTTAATTTCCTTAAGAACCAAGCTTAAGTAAATATTTTATTTTTAACTTGGTTTCTTGAAAAATCATTATTGAAATCATAGATTTACAAGACTTTATATCAACTTTGATCATCACTTTACAAGAAAAACAATTTACTCTTCAAGTTCATGATTTACATATGGATGATTACTTTGATCTTAACATAATCATCCTCTCATCTTGCTAGATTGTGTCTTTAATCACTATCTAGCAAGACCACAGGATGATCTACATCAATAACATGAGAAATCAACAATCAACAAGCATAACAACACTTAAACAACGTGGTTTCTTATGATTTTAGTCTTATGTTCAAGTTTCATGCTCTTGATTCATTGTGTTCTTTATGATTAACAACTTGTATCTTTCTTTAACCACCAAAACAAGATGTAAAATAAGGTGTAGATGATCTTACTACTAGCTCAAGGCTAGGGATGATCACAAGGTGAAAATGAGGTGGATAAAAGCTTGTGTGAGTGGTCCTTTAACTTCTAAGAGCTCCAAGCTTCCTTGTATGGCTTCTAATACCTTTGAGTATGTATGGATTGGATGAAGAATGAAAGTTGATGGTGGATGTATGTGGGGTGGGTTATGGCCACGAGTATAGGGGATAGGGAGAAGAAGAGTTGTGTTGTTTTGTTGGAATGAGAATGATGGCTAAGTCTTTATGGTTAATCTTATAATACACCAACACTAATATATCTAGTGTGTAATATGTTTAGTAAAGTTAGACAATATCTAATAAATTAACAAAATAAAATCTTGAGGTGGGCCATGTATGTTGGCCGTATATAGGTGGGGGGGTCTTAGGCTAGGTTGTAACCAATAGTTAGGTTATATGATTAAAATCCAATGTTATAGTTAGTTACTAGATGTTATATAGTGTGTTGTGATGTTCGGGGACCATAACTAGCTTGGTAATGTTAAAACAATGCTTCTAGTGAAATTTGGTGTTTCAGGTAGTGTCCGGTTGTTCAGTTGGTTACCGGTTCGTTAAGGTGCTAAATTACGCAGTTTAGTGTGCTTTATGTTACCTTTTATGACAGTTTTGATTCCCGACACTTAGGAAAGCATTCAGGATCATTTAACCATATTTCTACACGATATTAAAGTGTTTTAATGCTAAATTTTGCTGATTTCTGCAGTTTATGTGAGGTTTAGGCACTTTCCGGCACTTAAACTATCACTAGGAAGGCAGTTTTGTGATCCTTACTTTCCTACACACTATACTAGTGTAACTCTTGGTTTCTGGCTCATTCTGTGTCTCAATACAATGTCTGTCTATGCACTGAACTCCATCAGCATATTTCTGATTTATCTGATAACTGTGCTACCTTTGTTTCATGCATCTTTTGAATCAATAAAGTGTTGCATGCAATAATGATATGACATTTGTAATATATGATGCACATGTATAAGTGATAATGATAATCAGAAACTATTCATGTCATAAATGTTAAATCAGCACAGTCATTAAGCACTAATTACTGTTTAATAATTGTACGGATGCATGCAAATTTGGCAATTGTCACATTCTCCCCCTGTTAAGAAAATTCCTTCCTCGAAATGTAAACTACATTAACTCCTTAGGGTTACGTTATGCGTGTATGGATATGAATAATACCAAAGTGAATAACCACGGAACCGAATCAAGACTTATTGAATCAGGTGAATCCAGGGACATATTACAACAATAGGAACCCAGTGGCTTAAAGGTATGTGTTTCAGAATTCGATGTCAAAGGATACGAGACGTGTAGCAGTATAACCTAGTGTAACTTAGTTAATAGGGGTTCAACAAAAGAGAAGTTTTGACTGATAGAATTCCAAACGATCTTTTACAATATGCAAATGAGTTCTAGAAACAATAACATCTGCTAGATGAACTCAGAATCAGCAAGCTCAAATGTAATAGTGACATGAAAATGATCCGTCAACTTTCGAACAAATAACTGAATAAAAGTAGTGTGTTGACATTATTGAATTGCGAGAATACACCGAAATGAAATACAACCGAATCTGGAGTATCATTGTCTTAATACATAGTTGCATTAAGAGTGTTTAAAAGACAAGTCAAACAAAAGTATGTGTAGTTTCATGCGAAATGGTTGATAAGGATTAGCACAAGCTACAAGTTTATATCGACACCACAAGGTGTCGTAATGACATAATCCAATAACAGCGGTGACCGAACAAGTTCACCGTGTTTGAAATCAAATGAAAGTGAAATGAAGCAACCTGAAAATTTGATTCAAACGGCATCGCAGGATTTTTCAAATGAATATGTGAAGGGGTATGGTCCCAGATCTCGCGTCAGCATGACCGCGAGTGACCATTACCCTTATAAAAAACCTCCACCAGCAAGAACTTATCTGTGTCCGTGCGGGCACGCGCGAACACAGCGGTTGAAACCAATCTGTCCATTGATGAGAAGACTTACCTTAATTACGAGAACGAATGTTACGCATAGTGATGCGGCCTGGCACCGCATCCTATGGACATTTTCGTCACGATAAGGGATCTGGACAACAGTAACAGTCACCAAGCGGCGATGCGGCACGGCACCGCATCCCGCATCCATCTTGGCCAGAACAAGAATGCGGGAACAACATCAGTTACCGCAAGCAGCGATGCGGCCCAGCACCGCATCCTGCCCACAAGGCAAGTGCGTCTGACACCACAGTGCAAGTGGCACTGAGAACAGTCACTTGTCAGCCCACATGTATACAACAGCCTGACACCACAGCAGGACGTGGCATCACCACCGTAATCGACAGGCCTGACACACCTACAGGAAGCTGTGCGATGTCAGGCTAGCTACTCAACTACCCTCCTTCACTCCTCGGCTATAAATACCCATCCCAAACTAGGTTTGAGGTATCACTTCTCAACTCCCTCACTACTACTACTATCAAACTTTGCTTCCCAAGCAAATTACGGATTCTCACGCCGGAGAGTGGTAACAAGGAGCACCCCCCACCCCATCCTCCTTGTTACAAGTCACGGCTTGTTTCCTTGTGCAGGAAACCAACCAGCGGACGATCTAACTAGCGATCCTCGGAAAGAAGGGATAAACCCTACTTGACGAGATCAGTGAGTTAACCCCACCCGGTTAACCATTGTTTCATCATTGGCGCCCACCGCTACTCTTAGCACTTTTTTCCACATCCCCTTTTCTTTCCCAAGATTATGGCTGATCGCATAAACAACACTGCCAGGGATAACCTAAACCCAGCAAACCAAGGGCCTACGAGGACCATTCCCCTAGCCCCAAATGCCGACCACGTTGGCACATCAACGCAAGGGGGCGCTTCCCTTCTGTTCGGACACGATCTTTCACAGTATGCGGCAGTGATACCTCCAGGTATGAACCTTCATACCTGGTACGACCAGCAACAAGCTTTGCCGGCCGCAACATACAATAGAGCTTGCGCATAAGCGCAAGTACCGGTCGGGCCTACCCCAGCACCGCATACCCCTGCGGGTCGTGTTTTACAATATGACGGCAGGGCCCCAACACACCCAGCCTCCCGAAGCGGGCATGAAGACCGCGGCTCCACTTACTGTGAGTTCCGCACGATTAACGAGGATGATTCCTCATACGGGTCCCACGCCAGGGGCCCAATACAAAGCCGCCTGGGCCCTCATGGCGAGAACAGGCGGCAATCCACAGCCCATCGCGGCCCCGGCATCCATAGCCGGCTGGGACCTCAGTCCCACCATGAAGGGCAGGGCCGTACCGATCCGGACAACGGTACATACCGCGGGGAATCCCATGCCACTAGCAGCAGACCGGGAGGACGCAACTATGTTCCTCCCACTCACCCCCGCACTACATACCTCCGCGCTGCAAAGCGCCACCAGAGCCAACCCTACAGGACGAAATCTGCGGCCGAAAACTCCAAGTTTGTCCCGGAGATTGCCAACGCCGATGTCACCACCACCAAATTCCCATTAAACATTGGGAAATACAACGGTTCGGCCGACCCAGATGACCACATGAACATCTTCGTCGGCGCCGGGTGCAACGGCAGGTGGGATGAACCCACTTGGTGCCAATTTTTCCCGCAGACCCTAACAGTTCTGGCCAAGGCTTGGTTCGATTCTTTTCCAGTGGGGTCACTAACCTCATTCGAGAACTTGCAAGCAAAGTTCCTCACGCATTTTTGCCAGCAGCGACGTCATAAACGTGATTCTATGGACGTCATGAACATCTGGCGCAGAGACAACGAATCGCTTGAGGCGTTCATTGTCCGTTACAATAAAGAATGCCTGGAGATAGGCGGCGTTGCGTTCCAAATGGCACGTAACCATTTCATTGTTGCCGTTAAGGACGAACAAATGGTTATGACTATCTCCGGCAAGGAGGGCTGGCCTAAGAAATGGGAAGATATCATGGCTGCGGTCAAGACATACGCCCAGACTCAGCGGTCCCTCAAACCGCACGTCTCAAAGGCACAGCCCCAAACGGTAGGCCAATCCTCCCAGCAAGAGCACAAGCGCAACAACAAGCGCAACCGAGACACATGGAATCACGGTAGCTATCCCAGACCATATGTCCCGCGTAACAACCAGCCCGACGCAAGAGCAACAATCAACGCCCAGCGTGAAAACCGGGCGTCGAAGAAGGAGTCTCGGGACCGTAACTGGACCGAGATCAACCAGTCGCCAAGCGACGTCCTCCTTACGGACGCGCAATTCCTGCGACCGGCCTAACCAATGAAGTCCAAGAAAAACCAGGATCCCGCACTCTACTGCGAGTATCACAAGGACTCGGGCCACACAACGAACAACTGCATCAGTCTCCGATTGGAGATTGAGCGAGCCCTAAAGGAGGGGAAGCTGCAACATCTGTTGCCAGCTGCGCAAAAGCAAACTAAGCGCATCACCCCCTACAACGAGGGCACCTCCACAGGTAAAAGGACCATGTACGTGGCCTCAACCCACATGATCAATGGAGGACGAGGAAGGCCGCGCAAGGTGGCAAGAAGACCGGACAATGACTGGAAAGACGAGCAAGTGGTCTTTCCAAAAGTCCGAGGCGGACCGCGCGACAGGCGCGCCGTCGTTATCACAGGCTACCTGGCTCACTACTGCACCGAGCGACTATTCATCGACCCGGGCAGTACGTCTGACATTATATATGAGCAGTGCTTCAACCAGTTCAATCAAGAAGACAAGGATCGGTTGCAGCCGGTAGACTACCCTTTGGCCGGGTTTGCGGGGGAAACTGTATTCCCCCTAGGCCAAATCACTTTTCCTATGCGCCTCACCAATGGAAGGCACACAAGAACGGAGGAGGTAAACTTCATGGTTCTACCTCATACCTCCAAATACGACGTACTTCTTTGGAGGGAATCCCAGACGACTTCAACATGATCACATCCGTCCCCCACTCTGCCATCGGTTTCCCAGCCGAGACGGGGGTTGCAATAATATACGCCCGCAGAGAAGTTATGTCCTCGGACGAGCTGCGTCCGACCAAGATAGCAAGGCCTACCCCCAACACGCAACCAGAAAAATGGGTTCTTAACGCAAGACACCCAGAGCAAACGGTCACGTTGGGCCACGCCTTGTCCCCCACCATCAGAGCGCGCCTGAAGCAACTCCTCTTCAGGAACCAGGATATTTTTGTGTGGACACCCGCGGACATGACAGGGGTACCACGCGAAATTGCACAGCATTTCTTGAATACCATGCCAGGTATCAAGCCGATGATCCAAGGCCAACGCCACCTTGGATCAGCGAAGAACGAGGCGATGAATGAGCAGGTCCAAGAACTGCTCTCCGCAGGCATCCTGCGGGAAGTCAAATACCAGACTTGGTTGTCCAACCCAGTCATGGTAGAAAAACCAAGCAGGGCCTGGCGCATGTGCGTCGATTATAAAGATCTCAAAAAAGCCTGCCCCAAGGATTGTTACGCACTTCCGGAGATCGACGAGAAGGTCGATAACCTTGCACCATTTCGATGGAAGTGTTTCCTTGATTGTTACAAAGGCTACCACCAGGTACAGATGGCAATTGAGGACGAAGATAAAACGGCATTCCGCACACCTACCAGAAATTACTGCTATACGAAAATGTCGTTTGGGTTGCGCAACGCGGGTGCAACCTATCAAAATTTGATGAACGACACTTTTCGCGGTCAAATCAGCAAAAGTGTCGAAATCTATATGGACGACCTGGTCGTCATGAGCATGGAGGAAGATACCATGCTCAACGATGTTGAAAGAACATTCCAAACTCTGCGAAGCGTCAATATGAAGCTAAACCCACGGAAATGCTCGTTTGGAATGGAAGAAGGCAAGTTCCTTGGATTCATCGTAACTAAAGATGGATTCAAGGTGAACCCGGAAAAGGTTCAGGCGATCGAGCGCATGCCATCGCCTTCTACGATGAAAGAAATGCAACGACTAGCCGGCAGGCTAGCCGCACTGAATAGATTCTTAGCCAACCATGCAGCTAAGTCTTACCCTTTCATCAAGACCCTGCGGAGCTGCTTAAAAAAGGAACAATTCCAATGGACCGCAGAGGCCGAAAAAGCTTTCCAGGAAATGAAAGAGTGTTTGATTCAACTCCCAACTCTAACCGCACCACGCAAGGATGAGCCACTTATTTTGTACCTATCTGCCGCGGACAACGCGGTAGGCGCGATACTCATAGTGGAGCGAGAAGGAGTTCAAACACCCATCTACTATATCAGTAAAATGCTCAACGACCCAGAGACGAGGTACTCCATCATGGAGAAGTTGGTATTGGCACTAGTGCACGCGTCAAGACGATTGCGATGTTACTTTGCAAACCACGCCATTACAGTGTTAACCAACTACAGGATCGGCCCGATCCTATCAAAACCCGACATCTCTGGTAGATTAGCAAAATGGGTAATTGAGCTGGGCGCACTTACACTGAACTATAAGCCACGTCCCGCAATCAAAGGCCAGGTCTTGGCTGATTTCGTCGTCGAAGTACCAGCAAATCGCATTCAAGAACGCGAACAAGAAGAAAACCCCACGCCACCACCATCCTCCTCAGAAACATGGGCACTATTTACCGATGGTGCATCCAACGAGGATGGTGCAGGTGCGGGTCTGCGACTCGTCAGCCCCGATGGCCAAGAGCTTACCTATGCAATCCGCCTCGATTTCAAAAGCACAAATAACGAGGCAGAGTACGAGGCCCTACAGGGCTGCGTCTGGCAGTCAAACTCGGCGTCCAACATTTGGAAGCACACGTCGACTCACTATTGGTTGCAGGGCAGATACGCGACGACTATACCGCAAAAGGGGATATCATGATCCTCTACCTCGAACAAGCCTTGCAACTGAAATCAAAATTCACTTCCTTCAATATTCGCCATATCAACAGGAGTGATAACAAACCCGCGGATGCACTGTCAAAACTCGCATCCACCAGTTTCCAACACCTGGCAAAAGAGGTACGCATCGAGATTCTGCAAAATCCCTCAGTACCCCTGCGCCAAGTTAATGTCATCCAGTACGGTACAACATCCTGGATGACACCAATAATTGCATACTTGCAATCAGGTGTTACTCCCGAAAGCAAGGAAGAGGCACGCAAGTTGCAATACAAAGCGTGTCATTACCAAATGGGAGATGGTATCTTATACCGTAAATCATACCTTGGGCCACTCCTACGATGCGTCGACCCCCAAGATGCCACATACCTTATCAGAGAAATACACGAGGGAATATGTGGCATACACGTGGGCCCACGCATGGTGGTGGCCAAAATCATGAACGCCGGGTACTACTGGCCCGACATGCACCTAGATGCGGTCAAAGTCTTGCGCAAGTGTTTCAATTGTCAGCGGCATGCTCCCAAAACCTTGCGCCCCAAGAAAAACCTGATCCCAGTCACCACTACATGGCCATTCCAAAAATGGGCAATCGATGTGGTGGGACCATTTCCAGACGCACCAGGTGCAGTGAAGTTTATCATAGTGGCTGTTGATTACTTTATAAAATGGGTAGAGGCAAAACCGCTCGCCTCAACCACCGCTATGATAACAAGGAAATTCGTCTGGGAATATATCATCTGCCGTTTTGGTCTACCAATGTGCATCGTTACAGACAACGGTACCAACTTCGTTGCCGATGACTTTCAAAAATGGCTAAAGGAGCTAAACATTGAACACATATTCTCCTCAGTTGCGCATCCGCAAAGGAATGGCCAAGTCGAGAGTATCAATAAAAGTTTAGTCGAAGGCATCAAAGCACGGTTGGGAACAGCCAGACGCGGCTGGGTTGATGAACTCCCAAGTATCTTATGGGCCCACAGGACAAGCCCAAAGACAAGTAACGGTGAGACACCCTTCATCCTGGTATATGGCACTGAAGCGGTGATCCCCGCGGAAGTAGGCCTCCCCTCACCTAGAATGTTGGCTATCAACAAGATAGACAACAATAAGGAACGCAGGGTTGACTTGGACCTCCTGGAAGAAAGGCGTGAAAACGCTGCCATCAACGAGGCCAAGTACAAAACTAAACTTGAAAAGTACTACAATGCACGCGTCCGCATTTGTACCTTCAACCCGGGAGACTACGTCCTTCGTGACAATGAAGCATCTAACGCGGAACGCCCAGGGAAACTTGCCCCCAAGTGGGAAGGACCCTACCTCATCCAAGAGGTCCTGGGCAAAGGCGCGTATAAACTGCAAACATTAGAGGGCGAAACTATCGCACACTCATGGAATGCACAACAGCTTCGACGCTGTTACATGTAAGCCATGTTTTTTACACTCACCATGTAACCTATCGGGCCGCAGGCCATTTGCAAATAAATAAATGAATGATTCAATGCAATATTGTTTATTTACTTCTATTACAAATGCATATTCCACTCTGCGGTATCTGCAAAAACAGATTGGCAAAATCTTCATTCGCGATACCCACACAGAGTGGTGACCACACGCAAGTATAGTAATAGGCTAGCAATGGCAAAACATCAACTGTCTATCCGGCTGGATATGCAAATACGGTTTTCACAAAGCCTATACAATTCCTAAACCCTAACGGGATAAGAACAAGAATTGACTAATACTCATACGACAAAGGTATAGAGTATACTTAACCGCGCTTTACAGCGGGTAGAGTTCTTCATACTTGCATATCACCTAGATGTGCAAAAGGCAAATACAGATTGAGTGTTATTCACAATAACATTAACTCATACAAGTTCAAACATGCAAGTAGAAAAAAACACTTGTACAACTTCAACGAAACGGTTCTTTTTATTCAAAAAATTTCTACACCTATGCGGTGCACCAGAGATTTACATAAAAGTTCCTAATATTTACACCAAGGAAACAAAAAAGGGCACGCAGGCCAACCTAGTCCTTCTTTGTACCGCTGGACTCCGTACCACCCTTGCCGTCGCCAGCGGTCTCTTCCTCCTCAACCTCGTCAGCATATAACAATCGCAAGCGGTCTTCGTAGTCTTCCGTGTCTAAGCATTTATCAACAGCCTCAAGGGCGGAAATGGACATATCGTTATACGCTGCGAGAGCAGCAGCAAGACGCGCTTCGGTATCCAAGCCATGAAACCCGGACCTTTCATCGGTATACTCGCCTTGGGCTAAAACATTATTATGACTGATGCAACGGTTGTAGCCAGCTTTAAAACCAGCCTCCCGTGCACGCTGCATAATCTGCTCTACACCAGCTGCATTCTCAGGTGCGTCGAGGATAGCACTAGCAATCTGCAAAATACAAGCATTAAGATTAGCAAAGGCAAACCTAAAAAGATAGCAAAGGCAACGGGTACTTACATGCCCGATAACGTGAATACGCATCCATTCGCGATCATCCTTGAGCTGATTGAATGAAGAAATAAGGCTATCCCTAGCCTCGGTAGCTTCCCTAGCCCGCGCTTCAGCTTCAACAGCGCGGGCAGTGACATCCTCAATAATGGTCCCCCATCTCTGCACTTCAGCCTTTCAACAGCAAAGAAAAAAAGTATATAAGGATGCTCAGTAATACTTATGAGATAAACACACAAATTCAAGAGCAAAAAGAAACTCATACCTGGAGGTCTTTAATAATCTTATTTAAATTGGTGCGGTCAGCATCTGCAACAGCAAGAGCCTTGGAAGTGCGGACCCCTCCTCTTTGGCCTCTTTAACCACCACCTCAGCCTCTTTGGCCGCCACCTCAGCAGCAACTTTCTCCTTTACCAGAGCAGCTTTCTCCTTGCTCAAAGCTGCGTTTGCTGCCTTGACGTTTGTCAGCTCCTGACGACCACGAAACAGGGTTTCATTCTGTTTGGCCCAAGATTCTTTCCAAGTCTTGCGCTCATTAGAAAGTGTTTCTTTCCAACTCTTGCGCTCATCAGAAAGCAGTTTGGGGAGGGTACGAACCTGTTTAAGCTCAGCAGTTGCGGCCCACTCCTCCGTCTACTTATGCTTCTCAAAAGCAGCCTTATCCCTTTTAAGCTCCTCCGCACCCTCACGAGCAGCCCTCACCAACTTTTCAGCCTCGGCCCGTAGGCGAGCAGTTTCCTCCTCCTTACGCCCCAACACCTTGTAGTCTTCCATAATGGCATTCGCCATTATGGAACTCCCCTCAAGCATGGAGGATAGTTGATTGATCCGGAGCTCACGTGGCAAAGCGCGGGCCCGGTTAACTTCAAACGGGGTGCCCAAGCCACCCAAAATTTCCCTACACGCAGAGGGATCAGCAGAAATATCATCCCCTTGCATAACATTCCAAGGGGGTCAGTGATAGTTCACAGCCCGGTTTTCCGTATAGGTGCGGTAGTAAAACTCCAATTCAGACTCTTCAGGCTGAATGGGAGTTCCTTCAAAACCCGCACCCCCGGAGGCCGAACCGGAAGCCTTCTCAGTAGCAGGAGATTTCTTTTTCTCAGTATCAGCAAACTTCAAGTTTAGCTCATCAGTATCCTGCGGGGAGATCAGGTTATCATGAGAATCTACTGTATTAAAGATCTGTGCCGCAGGTTTCTTCCCAGTATCCCCTGTCGCGCAGAGGGCTCAGGCACCACTTTAATAGAAGGGCTTCTGGTAAATTCTTTAGTAACCCCTGCATCCGCAGCTGTATCATGTGGGGGGAGTGAGGAGCATCAAATATAGAGAACCCTTCAGCTTGCGGTTCTGCAAATAAAACAAAAACACTTATCAATTACAAGTACAAAGACAAACACTTGTAAAAGTTATGAATTACTTACCAGAGACAATACCAGCTTTCACAACAGTTGTCCGTTTGGCCAGTATTCTCGGACGTTTCTTCTCACCGGCACCAGCAGCTTTCTCCTCTGGATTTCTCTTCTTCTTCTCATCAGCAGGCTACGAACCCGCAGAGGATCCACCTGCTGCCGCACCACCACCTGGAACACCCAAACCCTCACGGGTGTTAAATACTACCACGTAATCGGTATATCTGCGGAAACGAGAACGAGAGATACCTGCCGCCTGTGGCACCAATGGAGGAACAATAAAAGCATCAGGTTTTTTCTTGCCGTGACCCCGCACAGCTTTCTCCACATGCTTCTTCTCTGCATGCTTCTTGGGGGCACCCTTCATCTCAAATTTACCCAGGGCCCTAAGAGTACCTGCGTTTACATCAGCAATCAAGCAAATAAGAAAGGTGAACTTCTTTACAAAATAAGAAGATTATGGATTATACCTTTGCCTTGCGGTAGGGGTGCATTCAGCGCGTCGCGTGTAGGAACGCGAAAGTTGTTGACAATGGTCAAGTTAAAACCTTCACCTTCCGCACACGGAAGTAACTCAACCTTGCCTGTGAAGTTCGGATCAAATATCCTCCACAACGCAGCATCCTCTGATAGTACACTTACAAATTAAGACCAAACAAGGAAGCAAAGAAACCGCACAAGAGTAAGAACACTTACCACCATTATTTTCCCGCACAACGGGCCTGGACTTCCTATCTGGCCTGGTCAGCATCATCCGCAGCACCCACAGCTGCGAGTTGTCCAGTTTCTTATGCTTAACGGTCTTCAATCATGGGAACCACTCCACCGTGTCCGCACTAGGAAGAGCAATATCCTCTGTATGGATGATCTTATTAACATTCCGCATGGTCATGTTGGCAACAACCGTGACAACCTTAATGTAGAAGAACTTGGCCTTCTACTTTGTAATACCCTTTGGAGGGGTCATCAGCTTGGGGCTCCCATACCGTTGGCCAAAAGAAAAGAACCCGGTGTTCACGGTCAACTGGTAAAACCGCCGGAAATTTTCAACAGTAATCTCCAAGCCAAGAGCACGAAAAGTGTACTCAAAATTTTCTAATCCGAATCATCCCGAACGGACTAATCTGGGAGATATGGAGTTTGTAATACTCCAAAACATCAGCAACGAAAACAGTCAATGGTAAACGAAGGTTACCATCAACGAAAGAATCAGCCCACATGGTAATGTAACCGGCCGGAGCATCGGCACCGGTTTCAGCTTCCTATGGGAAGATAGCCCCAAACTCCTGGGGCATTTGAATGTTGGTCATCAAAGTCTTAAACTGAGTTTTTGACCACTTCAGCACCGATAGGCCCCCGCCGGGGGCACTACCACCGTCTTCTTCTTCTTCCGCCGCCACCGGCGAAGAATGTTCAGGGTTTTCACCCTCAGCAGTATGTGGGTTTGATGGTTCAGCCATCAGGGTATGTAGTAAAGAAAACAGAAAATGAGTTCAAAAACTCACACCTCACCGGAATTTCAGAAAAGTTTATCGGAGAAGATGAAGAATGCTCTCTTTCCCTCACCGGAAAAATTTTCAAATTTTGAACACGTGAGGAGAAATCAAACGGTTTCCCCTTATATACTCATCGCAATTAATGCGATGCAGTAACTGAATCATCACGTTAAAAAATGGGCGAATTACGCGACGCCACGTGTTCAGCGACAGTTATCACGCGCGCGTGGCCGCCCACGCGCTTGACAAAAGAGACTTTTACACTACTTGCTACAGTGCATTTATGACCTCGGGCAGTGCAAACGTCCTTTCGGATTCAACACATGACAGAATCCTACCAACTTTCACCAACCCACACGTGCGTTCAGCCACGTATGCAGCGCAAAAGCGACAACATTATCCAAACATAAGAGGCATGCGGTTTCTCTGGTTTACCGCACCATAAACCATACCGCATGTCGTTTTTTACATACCCCTCAAAAAAGGCAAAAAATTATATCTCTACATTATGTAAAGGGGTATAACCAATAAACCGCACATACCCACGAGCACACGTGGAATATGCGGAGATGACACACACGAACCCGCACAGGTGTGTAAGATACTCAGAACCAGCGTTGTTCTTTGGACTGCGAAAACCGCTCCTCAGAATACGGCAAACCGCATTCCATACAACCTTCTTCAAGGTTCAAATCCCTCGTGTCCGGTTCACAACCACGGAGGGAACGCAAACAGCGTCTCCTTAGGATAAAGGACAGGTACGCTGAGCAACCGCACGTCAGCAACCCTGACTCCTGATCCTTCAAAAGCCACATCCAAGATTCAAACTCTATAGAAGCGAGTTCTTTGATGCAAACCGCAGACACTCACGAGTAGCTGCGGCGAAATATAATTACCCAAACGGTAGCTACGGAAGAGCCACAACTAAACCGCTACACGGTTGCTCAAAGCTACTTCCAGGAAAACTGCTTTCCAACTAAGCGTGAAGGAAAGTGGTTACAGAACGAATGCGGACGAGTTTCACCCAGATTCCTAAAGTATCTACGGTGACCTCCTTCGGCAAAACTATTTCAAAGAAAACTACTTTCCACCAAAGCGTGAAGGAAAGTAGCTAAGGAACAGCGGTAACAAGTCTGCTTATGACTGTTTGCCAACCTATGGACCGCATAGAATAAACAATGGTGGGCACTACCATGCCTATGACCATGTTTATTTGCCCATAGTCCAGATTCACATTGTTCGACCAAACACGGCCAACAATGACGCAAATATCCCACATAGTTCGACCACACATGGCCAACGATGTGTAGCACCGAGGTAACCGCAAAGGACGTGCGGTTACTTGAGAGCTAAACCGCAGAGGACGTGCGGTTACTAGAGAGCTAAACTGGAGAACACGAACACCCCACAAAACAAGGATCATTGTTCAATGTCTAGTTGCTGAACATAAAGATTGAGCAAAGCACTTACAGCAGTACCTAAGCTGACGCAGAGGTTACAACTAGAGTTGCGGCAACGGACACCTTCCGTCACCATCTCAAAGGTTGGTTCAAACCCTGCTAATGTCTCCAGTCACCGTTTCAAAGGTTGGTTTGAAACACCAACAGGTGGCTGATGACATCAGAAAAAGGTAGACCATATTACTGGATCAAATCCTTGGCTGAGAATTCCGCATCAGACGGAACTTGCTCACCGGTACGAAAGAGACGTCACCGGACCCGCATCTTGGATTACTGAAAGTAGGAGCCATCTGCATGGCCCATATTCTACCTTCTAGACACCATAGTCCAGTATCCCTCCCACATGCAACTTGCATAAGGAAGGAACACTAGACTGGGGGGACTTGAAGGGGTATGGTCCCAGATCTCGCGTCAGCATAACCGCGAGTGACCATTACCCTTATCAAAAACCTCCACCAGCAAGAACTTATCTGTGTCTGTGTGGGCATGCGCGAACACAGCGGTTGAAACCAATCTGTCCATTGATGAGAAGACTTACCTTAAGTACGAGAACGAATGTTACGCATAGCAATGCGGCCTGGCACCGCATCCTATGGACATTTTCGTCATGACAAGGGATCTGGACAACAGTAACAGTCACCAAGCGGCGATGCGGCACGACACCGCATCCCGCATCCATCTTGGCCAGAACAAGAACGCGGGAACAACATCAGTTACCGCAAGCAGCGATGCGGCCCAGCACCGCATCCTGCCCACAAGGCAAGTGGGTCTGACACCACAGTGCAAGTGGCACTGAGAACAGTCACTTGTCAGCCCACATGTATACAACAGGCTGACACCACAGCAGGACGTGGCATCACCACCGTAATCGACAGGCCTGACATACCTACAGGAAGCTGTGCGATGTCAGACTAGCTACTCAACTACCCTCCTTCACTCCTCGGCTATAAATACCCATCCCAAACTAGGTTTGAGGTATCACTTCTCAACTCCCTCACTACTACTACTACTATCAAACTTTGCTTCCCAAGAAAATTACTGACTCTCAAGCCGGAGAGTGGTAACAAGGAGCACCCCCCACCCCATCCTCCTTGTTACGAGTCACGACTTGTTTCCTTGTGCAGGAAACCAACCAGCGGACGATCTAGCCAGCGATCCTCGGAAAGAAGGGATTAACCCTACTTGACGAGATCAGTGAGTTAACCCCACCCGGTTAACCATTGTTTCATCAATATGGAACATCAGAGAACTACTGGTTTTTTTTTACCGAAGATGAACAAGCAATAATTATCGCAAGGCATTCGAACGATAATGAAAGAAACGTTGATAGGTATACCGGAGTATAAGAATGAATTTATGTACCATTGTCTTAACACACGATTGTGTAAAGACTGCTTTAATCATGATAAAACAGAGCGGATTTAGAGCAAGTCAATAATTAAATCCATGTATAGGATGCATAAACGAGATTAACGCAAGCTTCAATTTAGTGAAGGCATCACCACAAGGTGTCGAAATCATCGAACGATTTAATGGAGACGTAGACCAAACAAGTTTACTACGACTCGGAACAGATGAAACGCTTGCAAAAATGAATTTGAATATGATGTTTTCAATACATCATATGATGTCTTGAACTGGATATACGAAATAGACAAGTTCAAGCAATTGAACTTGGTTTCAGCGCAATCCGACAATCAATACGTGTATCGACAAAGGAATTTCAGCATGGTTACAAGGATAAACCATGTATGTAACTGGAAAGAAAAGAAATTTCAAGAAGGTTTTGTTGACTCAATATCAAGGGGTCGATACTTACAATAATTCAGATTATTCGAGACACAAGGCAATAACTGGATATGGTGAAATGATATTTGTAACTTTGATGAAAACGATCATTAGAAGGGAAGCCACATGCGTTACAAATGATTGCATGTATATCATATGAATGATCAAGTACCGAAGCAAATGAGTGTTTGCTCTAATGAAGAAAATTGTCGTGATGCAACTACCATTAAGAGGAGTAGAGATGTAAAAATCTACTTGCTAGATGAAAAAGTGGGAATTCCAATAAAAGAAATTTGAGTACTTCACCTGTTAGGTTAACCAGAATAGCGTACATGACAGAATAATGGTGTTTGCCCGAGTTAATAGACGTGGTTCCTAAGTGATAGCCTTTAATGAGCTTTGACATAAGTTCCCGAAGGTCCTATGTACATGTCTCCTAGATTCTCCAAGTTTTGCATTTTGTGTATAACTGTTTTGTGCACCGTGTAGAAAACACAATATTAGCGTATATCTAAAAACAAATTATTGACTCACTGTTCTTCGGTGCACTTTCTTCCTGAATCCGCAGCTGGCGATAACCTGATCGAAGATCGATCTTGGAATAGTAGTTGGGTCCTTACAGTTGGTCGAATAAATCACTAATCCTCAGCAAGGGATACCGATTTCTTGATGGTTAGCTTGTTCAACTCCTGGTAGTCGATACACGCTCGAAAACTACCGCCCTTCTTCTTGACGAACAGAACCGGAGCTCCCCAAGTCGAGAAGCTTGGCCTTATAAATCCCTTATCTAGCAACTCCTGAAGCTGTGCTGACAACTCTTGCATCTCTGAAGGCGCAAGTCGATAAGGTGCCTTGGCTACAGGCACGGCGCCTGGAACCAAGTCAATGTGGAATTCGACTTGTCGTTGAGGAGATAATCCTGGCAAGTCTTCGGGGAAGACTTTTGGATATTCCCTTACCATAGGGATATCTTCGAGCTTTGGTTCTTCAGCTTCTTTGTCCATGACATGAGCTAAGAAGGCAACACATCCTTTACGCAAAAACTTTTGTTCCTTTAAACAACTAATAATCCATAGTGGCGTATCCTGCTTCTCCCCATGAATCACGATCGTCTCTTCATTCGCCATCGGGATGCGGATAATCTTCTCATGGCAAACAATCTCTGCATGATTACTCGACAACCAATCCATCCCAACTACTACGTCGAAGCTTCCCAATTCCACTGGCAGAAGATCAAGCGTAAACTCATGCTCTCCAAGCTCTATAACACAGCCTCTAATCACTTCATTGGCTTCTACTAACTTTCCATTAGCTAGTTCTATCGAATACGGAATACCTAACTTACTAGCTACTAAACCAAAGTCATTCTTAAACTCTAGAGATACGAAGCTATAGTCGGCACCGGTATCAAATAACACAGATGCAAAGTATTGATTAATAAGGAACGTACCGGTGACTACGTTCGGATCCTGGCGTGCTTCCCTAGCTCCGATGTTGGATACTCTTCCACGTGCCTGATTGTTTTTAGGGCAATACTTCCTGAAATGCCCTACATCACCACAGTCAAAACAACCTTGATCACGTTCATGATCATCACCATTTCCGCCTTGATAGTTGTTATTGTCGTTGTTTCCTCCGCGATTTCCGCTACCATCTTGACCTTCATTTCCATGTCCAGCACCGTACCAACACGTCTCCTTGATATGCCCCACTTTGCCACAGTTATCACAATTTCCATATCTACATCTCCCAGTATGATGACGTCGACAATTGTCGCACTTAGGTAGTTTACCCATGTACTCTTTTCCCTTTTTGGCATTGTTGTCATCATTTGCCCGAGTACCCTTTTGGAAATCAGTGAGCTTCCTTTTGTTCTCCCCAGATGACTCCTCATGAGTCTTCTTCTTCTCGTCAGGGGTTGAAAATTTTTCCAATCTAATCGCTTCTTTAGTGAGTGCCACACTTAAGCCAATCGCATCGTTGGTTGTTGGAGGCGTTGATGCCATCATCAAGCTCAGAATCTGAGGCGCCAATCCCCAGACGAATCGGTCTATCCTCTTAAACTCTGGTTCCACTAGATATGGAACAACTCGTGACAAATCGTGAAGTCTCTGCACATATTCCACCACCTTTGGACCTTCCATCTTCAGGTTCCAGAATTCAATTTCCAGCTTCTGGATTTTCGCCTGAGAACAATACTTCCTACGCATCAATTCTTTCAGCTCATTCCATGTTAAAGCATACGCAGCAGCCTTGCCCAACGTCAGAACCTGAAGGTTCCACCATGACAGAGCCCCATCTTGAAACAGTCCAGAAATATACGTAGCTTGTTGCTCTGGAGTATAATTGCTCATTCGCAAAACAGAATCCGTATTCTCGACCCATCTCACAAAAGCTACGGTACCTCCAGTGCCGTCGAAGTTCAGAGGCTTGCAGTCCAAAAACTGCTGGTTGGTACAGCCTATAACCCAAGCAGCATCATTCACAGAAAGCATTAACAAAGCACACTCGGAAATGTCCAAACGTATTGTAATGTGTCTTAGGTGACTTAAACATCACCGTTAGGTGGGTTATTCCCTGAGGTACCTCCGCTGTGTATGTAGCGAAGAATCTCGTGCTGTGTGATGGCCTGTGTGATGCGCGCTTGTAATTCTGCCTCGGTCATGGGCAGCTGAATGTTCCTTCGAGGAGACATTCTTCTTCTAATAAGAAGATCAGATTGGTCAGATCTTATTTTTTACGTAAATAAGTAATTGTCTAGAGGTCGTATGTACATATATGTAAACAATCATCATATCAAACAATCATGCAACGACACAATCATAGCATAAGCAAGTAGTCCAGCAATATGTTTAGTAAGAACATGACGATTGAGCTTTCATAAATTATCGACCACAGTTATATTATTTACAAATGCATCACATAAAAAGGGACACATGGTCACAATACCCTTGTCCAATCAGCCTGGCAATGTACAAAAATCACATAGTCAAAAGGTGGTCTTCAAAAGTCTTCACAATCTCGGCTCAATAGTGGTGCTCTCACCAAAAGTAATGCATCTGCATAAGACCAAAAACCTACTGTACTGATGGCGGAGGTGGAGGAGGGAGGAACATCAAACTAAGAACATGTGCGAGTTCTTCCTCGAGCTTGCACACATGACGAAGCAAGTAACTGATCTGTTGTTCGACAATAAGGAATCAAGCATCAAACTCTGGAAAAGGAGTAAGAGGAGCAGGTGGATGTGCAAAAGGAGACGGTGACGAACGAGGGGGGACAAAAGCAGGCTGACAAGGACACGGTAGGGGATGCGGAGTCAGCTCAAGCTCCAATGTTGGTGCATATGTCTGTCGAATTCGTCTTGTATCGAGTCTTGTATCTAGATAGGATAAACCGAAGCTTAGAAATCAAGAAAATAGGTTTTTAGTGTAAACAGTTCAGTTCACACGAACTGGCAAAGCCAGTTCGTACGAAGTGACCACTTTGCACGAAGTGGACTTTGCTGTTTTATGCGAACTGGAAACACTATATATAGCTGAGCTTGGGTTGTCATTTGGAACATTGCTGATTCCGGAGCAGAGGTGCTGCCGAAGTGTCAAGTGGTCTGTAAAGCTTTCAAATCAAAATACAAGACAGTTAAAGTGATTCCTAGTGTATATTAAGCTAATTCACCATCAATACGTTTGTTTCCGCCTCTCGTATTGATCTAGATCTCTTCTGAACGACTCGTTTAGGTCGAATCTCGATCCTACAAGTGGTATCAGAGCTCAGGAGGAAGAGTTCTTACCGATTCAGCTTGTTTTTATATGAAAATCTCACTTCTACTCACTTTCTTCAGATTTTTTCAAAATTAATCGAGATTTTACGGTTAAAATGAACTGATTTTCACATATTACACGTGAAATACTGTTTTAATCAATCCGTGAACATATTAGACCCTAATTCAGCTTAAAACTTGATCAATTTGTCAAAAAACTTTCCGATTGTTCGAACATGGCTCTAGTTCGCATGACCTGAGAACCCAGGTCGCACCAAGACCATCCACTTCGCACCAGATACATCCATTTCGCACGAATTGAACCCACTTCGTATCAAAGAACACTCACTTCACACGATTTGGACTTCCAGTTCGCTTGTTGTGTCATTCAGTTCACAAGAAGTGGCCCAGTTCGCTTGAAAGGTGTCCACTTCGCACGATTTGGTTGTTTTGAAAATTGTCCAGTTCGCATCAGAAAGTCAGGTCGCATGAAACTTGATCCAGTTCGTGTAAGTTCAAGTCAGGTCGCATGAAACTTGTCCCAGTTCGTGTGAAATCAAGTTCAGGTCGTACGGTTTGATCCATTTCGTATCAAATCAGTTCGTTTGAGACATTATCAGGTCGTGTGTAAATAAACCAGCTCGCAAGAATTGAAACTTAGCCAGATCGTTTGGGATTGAATATTTTCAGATTGTTTGAAACTTACCAGTTCGTTTGAGAATCAGTCTAGTTCGTTTGAAAAGTCTGTTTTGTGAACCTTTGATATCGAAACATGGATTCTGAATTTTATAATGCCTTTGCTACTGCCCCGGGTACTCATGTTACCGTTGCTCAGTGTGTAACCACGGAAAATGAAACTAGAACGTTGCAGAAACCTCCAAAGCTGATGGGCATTGAAGAATACTATTGTTGGAAAGACCGGTTCAAAAATTGGGATCAAGCAAATCATTTGAGGTCTTGGGAGTGTATTGAAACTAAGTATGTTAAACCTCATTCTGATGTGGGAGTTATAAAGACTATTTCAGAATTGTCAGATAAAGAGAGAGATATGTATAAGGCAGAAAAAATGATGACTAGTCTACTTCAGCAAGCTGTGAAAGAAGACATCTTCATATTACTTCAACACGATGGTACTTCACGTTCAATTTGGGAAGCACTTCGCATTAAGTTTGAAGGAAGTACAGAGATGATCAAAAATAAGAAATCATTATTAAAGAAAGAATTTGATTTGTTTACAAGTTTGCAGGGTGAAACTACAAAGAAACTGATTGAGAGATATTGTCATTTAGTGCGCTCAATGTCCCTGTTGGATATAAACAAAGATCGAGAAGAATGGGTTGACAAATTAGCTGATGCTTTACCTCAGAATGAATGGGGTACATATCTAATGATCTTGAAGAACACCGGAGAATATGATAGATTGTCAATTGCCCAGTTCATTGAAAAGCTTGAAGGACAAGATCTTGAACAACAAAAGATTGCTAGAATGAACAATCCAAGTGGTCAACAAGATGTCAAGATGTATTTCAAAGGTAGTGTTCAGAATGTTGAAGCAAGTCCAAAGATCCAAACTGCTTTTAGCGTAGAAAACTCATCCGGATCACTCAATCAAAGTCCAATCAGCAACAGTGGATTTTCTTCATATCCAAATGTGAATCCTAATGTTTCAACTTCAAGTTATCAGTCTCAAAGCTCAAACAATGGTAATAGTTATATGCTACAATGCAATTTCGCGTTACATCTTCAGAATGGTCAGAATTTCTCTGAAGAAGTTGCAAAAGGTCATATGGCATTACTCGTTACCGTGTTGGAATCATATGAGAGTTTGGTAGCGGGAAGAATCGGAAATCCTATGTTAACAAAAGAGGATTACGATCAGATTGATGCTGAAGAAATGGATATTAAGTAGTGTTTAGGGAGCGTGTTGAGGAGAGCTGAGAAATTTAAGCAGATTACAGGAGGAGATGACTTCCGTGATGCTAATGTTTCTACTTTAGGTTTTGATAAATCTAAAGTTACTTGTTTTCGATGAAGGGAAAAAGGACATTTCAAGAGGGAATGTACCAACCGAGAAGAAGGTGGAGCTCAGAATCCATTCGGGAACAATGATTATTATCGAAAAGCAATATATCATCAGGTAGCTCAACAACCGACGATTGAAGATGGAAAGAAGAAAGCTTGTATTACTATTCCAGATCAAGATGATGAAAGATTGCCAAAGGGTTTTAGCTGGGACAAATATATTCTGGCTGATAGTGATTCAAAGTTTAGAGCATTTATTGCACAGATCTTTCAAGAGCCATAATTGATGAAGGAATGGATGGATGTGTTTGCTGATAATGAGAAAAGTCAAGATGAAGAGTCTGTTTCTTCAGAAGATAGCTCAGAAAAGACACCAGTCTTTGATCAATCATCAACTGATAGCAGTGATGATGAGGAAGAAATTAAACAAATAAACATTGGAAAAACTCATTTATCTTCTGAAAGTTTCAAATTTTATTTTGCAGATAGATTGGAGAAGCTAAAGGAGAAACGAGCAGCAAAAGAAAAGAAAGAGAAAAAATGTGAGAATGTTGCTCAGGAGGACAAGAAGAATGAACAGAGTGAAGAAGTTAAAATTGCTGAGAAGGTGGTTGAAATTGAAAAGATTGTAGAAGTCACAAAACCTTGTCTAAAATGTTTGGAACCATGCAAACATTGTGAAGAGAAAGATAAGAAGTTCAGTGAGCTTGACAAGATGAAAGAGAAATTGTTGTTTGATGTCAAATATGTGAAAGAATCGTATGATGTGCTGAATAGAACAGTCAACCAGTTGCAACAGACAAACTCAGAAAGAGAAGATGCTTTAACAATGATGAATGCAGTAATAATGTCTAAGCAGAAGGCTATCAATCACTATATTGAGGAGTGTGCAAAGTTAAAGCAGGAGTTGGAGACTGAAAAAATTGAGAATGAAAGAATCAGACGATTGATGCAAAGTTATTCAAGTTCTGATTATTTGATTGATAAAATCTATCCAACTGTTGCAGGTTTTGACGCATTTCAAGAAAAGAAGTCTGAAGATATGGATACTGGAGCCAATTCTGAAGAAGAAGAAAAGAGCTCATTTTGGAAACAATCGAACACAGCGTTCTTTGAAGAAAAACAAAAGTTTGAGAAGAATGGAGCTAATTAGAAAAAGGAGACAAGAACCTGTTACCGATGCAAAGTTGTTGGTCACATTTCCTGGAACTGTCCAAAGGCAACCAACACAAAACAGGAAGTTGTTCCTAACTCAAAGAAAAAGTTGTTGATAAAACTGAATCACCAACTGAAAAATTCAAAGTGTTTAAAAACTCAACATATGAAGTTGGTGAATGTTCGAAAAGGTTTTACAAAAGAAGGGTGAATCTTGATAACCAAACGTGGGTTGTTAAAAAATATGATGTGAAATCTGGCGATGAATCTGACTCGTCAAAGTCAGAAGAGCCACAAGTTGATCTAAAAGGAGAAAATTCAGTTCAGCCGATGGATGATGTCAACTTTCCACCATTGCGAACTGAAAATTTTAAACAAAAAGTTGGTAACGTGGATATTTCGAATCAATTCTATTCTGAAAACAAGGAATTTGATGTCGAAAAGGCGTTTAATGGCAAAGTGAAAAAAAAATTTGGAAAGATGGTTGAGGGAAAGGCTAAAGGGGTAAAGGAATTTTATGAATCAAAAAGAAATGTTCAAACCCCGAGTGAAGTTGAGAAGGTCACACCCAAAGCTGGTCAGGCTTGGGTGTCTGTACTCTTTAACTAAAAAACAACTGACTTGCCGGAGCTCCCAAGTTGGTAATCGTGGAGCATGTATCGGCATCTTTCTTGAAAAATGTTTGTTGTGAATCTCTCAAGTTGAAAATTGTCATATTTCAATTTACAAATGGTATTGTTGATGAAGAACCTACAAGTGGTTAATCAAGGTCATTAAGTTGAACTTGATTTAACTTTCATTCACAAGTGGTTTTCAAACAAAATGATGAATTAAACCCCGATCTTACAAGTAGTATCAACAAAACTAATTTTCCGAAAAAACCATTTTGATTAAAACAAACTTAAGTGTTTTGAAATCATAATGGGAAAATAGTTTGTTGTCAGGGGGAGTTCTGATTGTTTACGCCAAGTGGATGGCGATTTGAAGCAATTCACACCGGTTTGTCAAATTTTCTTTAAATGATTTTCAATTTTAGGGGGAGTAAGAATTTTCAGACAATCCAAAAACATTTGAAAATTTGAAAAAGTCAAAAACATGATAAAATTCAAAAATGAGTCTTTATGTAAAAAGAGGAAATGATAGTACATCAGTAGACAATCACAGTACGCTAAAGAATTGGAAAGTCAAAATGTAATAAACGGTCTCACTGATGATGTGCCAGTAGGTTTTCGCACGCTTCGTAGATGGTGTTCGAGATATAAACGTAAATATCATACTTACTTATTTCGTGGGGAACATCTCTCGGATATATAGGTAACCCATGAAATCTTGTTTGAAGGGCTTTCTATTTCTGACATACTAGGTCTTTGTGCGTGGTGATATCTGGGGTATTATACCAGGACTTCTGATTTTGTGGGAGCAATAGCCTAGTCCTCGTATAATACTTTGCAATGCTTTAATCATAAAGCCCACCCTCAGCATAAAAAATGATGAAACATTGAAAAATGCTAATCATGTGCTGTTGAAGAAAAGATTCTCTAAAGGGAACACACCTAAAGTCGAACCATCATCTCTCTGATTTTGCGGAAGCAATAGCCTGAGCTCTCATGGTTTCGCATTTACCCCTTATAGATATCATTAGTGTACATTCACCTGTAAGACTGAATATAGGAGTCTGGATATGAGAGTATATTCTGAGGCGGGACACGCGAATAAGTTAAGTCTATTAAAACACTAATCTCGCATCTCGAATCAATTGAACTTTGTGTGAAAATTTAAGTGGATCGGTATACTGACAATCTAAGTGAATCCTTTAGAACTTAAAGTGTTTTAAAGCTCAACGGTGCTAGTGATTGGTCTCAAAAACTGATATGATCCTCTTACACAAACTCACAAAAATATTGTCTGTAAATATTTCTTTATTGTTTTTCTTTTAGTGTGTTTTAACATAAAATCTTGAAAAATCAAAAAGATTTTAGTTCATTTTATATTCGACAACTGATGTTGGAAAGCTGATTTTCAAAATTCTGAGTGCTAAACATGATTGACAACGAGGTTGGGAGAATTTGTTTTGAAATGAAAAATGATTTTGAAATGTTTAAATGGTTCATTAATTTGAAACCAAATTTGAATATTTCGAATACAAGTAGTAAGCAGAGATTCTAAATTTGTTAAATCTTAATAATTGTGAAATTTACTTTTGGGTAGAGATTTGTGCAGATCCCAGTGTCTAAGCCTGAGCAGAGTTTGAGCCAGGGTACGATCTTAGAACGAGAACTATGTCAGATTACGATCCCGGAACAACTTAAGGGGGAGTCTGCTAGCTAAGGGGAGTCTGAAGATGTAAGAGCCAGTTTCAAATTCTGGAACAAATTTCAAGATAGAAGCTGCTGATTTTGAAAAAAGAGGAAAGGTTGAAGGATGCTTACATTGTCAGATACTTTGGAAAGAGCGTGAAGACTGATCAAGACTAAAGACTTGTCATACTGAAGACTCGACACCGAAGACTTCATCAACATCCAAGGGGGAGTCTGTTGGTGCATATGTCTGTCGACTTCATCTTGTATCGAGTCTTGTATCTAGATAGGATAAACCGAAGCTTAGAAATCAAGAAAATAGGTTTTTAGTGTAAACAGTTCAGTTCACACGAACTGGCAAAGCCAGTTCGTACGAAGTGACCACTTCGCACGAAGTGGACTTTGCTCTTTCATGCGAACTGGAAACACTATATATAGCTGAGCTTGGGTTGTCATTTGGAACATTGCTGATTCCGGAGCAGAGGTGCTGCCGAAGTGTCAAGTGGTCTGTAAAGCTTTCAAATCAATATACAAGACAGTTAAAGTGATTCCTAGTGTATATCAAGCTGATTCACCATCAATACGTTTGTTTCTGCCTCTCGTATTGATCTAGATCTCTTCTGAACGACTCGTTTAGGTCGAATCTCGATCCTACATCCAAGACTCTGGGACTCATAACCTCAAATCGAAGCTGAAGCAAATAAAGTAACTAATCCTGTGTATAGCCAACAAAATGGGAGGGATGATATGGATCTGAAATCGGCATAGAGTACGGTGGGAACCATCGGAATGGCTCGTCAAGTGGCGAAGAAGTGAAAGGAGCAAATGGTGCAAACTGAGGGATCTGTGGAAAATGCTGCTGAAGCAAAATGATCGTCACGCTGGTGTTGGACGGGGTGCAGGGATGTCTTGTAAGAAGATGATAGGTAGATCAACACGATGGACATCGGACTCCACAGGAGAGAGAGGAGCAACATCAGCGGGTACGGGTGGAGGAATAAATGGCTCAGCAAAAGGAGGGTCAATAGGTGCAGGAACTGGGTCAGGTATAAGGGGTGCAATGTCTGGTAAGCCAAAAGGAACATGGTCAGGCTCAGGTATCGGCTCCGGATCAGCGGGTGCAACATCAGGCTGATCAAAAGGATCAAGATCTAGTTCAGGATCAAGCTCGGGGTCGTGTGGGGGAGATGGTGCAGCAGACATGGCCGTGTCATCATCATAATCAGTAACATAACACTGTAATCCGACCGCTCGTAAAGCTGAAGACGTCACAGACTCAAAGGAGTCTGAGACAGAGTGCAAACTAGAATCAGAGGATAACTCAATAACAGGAATCTCAGGAGGTGGAATAGCAACAACATCCTCATCTATCTCTCCATCACCATGGGCGTCATCAGGAGGGCCATCAACAAACAGATCAACGTCATCATCAAAAGGCCAATCCTCAGGAGGGATGACCATGAGAGGAATAGGATTGAGGATCGGAGCCACTATATGCTCACCATCGGGATGCCCAATGACGAGATGGTCATGGACTGGAACAGGAATGAGAAGAGGATCCTTGTCTGGAATACCATCAGCCAGGGGTAAATCATCTCCAAGGTCAGGCAACGCGAATGGCTGAAAGTCGTCCTCGTCATCTGATAGCATGTCTGGGTCGCTCTCAGGGTCGGATGTAAAGGTCTCCGGCTCCGATGCAATCTCGTTATCAGAGACAATAGCCATGGGGTCATCGGTGTCGGACAATCCGCTCTCGGATGAAGACATAGTGCCTGTAACATAGCAATCATGACATATGCACGTATATCAACCACTACTACTTAGTATGCAATCAAAGACAATGTATCATGAAAATCATGTATCCTCATTATTCCTCATGAATCCTTTCTATCCTTCCTAGTCTATCCCAGACTAAACCACAAATGTAACCTTGCAATCGTGTTTCTTGTCTTTCCTTTGTAAAAATGTTTGTTCCATGGATCTGGGCGTTTCGTGTATGCAATGAAAACATGTTGTAAAAATATTTTTGTGAGAGCCCTAATGATTGTAGTCTAGACTCGAGAAAGAATCCTAATTCGCTACAATCGAAGCTCTGATACCAAACTGTCACACCCTGACTTTTGCGGAAGCGTGATTATGTGTGACTTGCTTAATATCATTGCATTCAACCATAACAAACAACTATATGATAAAACCAAGATGTTCATCCATAGATAAGTTTTAAAACATTACATGCAACATTGTTTTAATTCCCAAAACACAGACTTCGCGTTCAAAATACAACACCAACAGGTTTTAAGTTCCATAAGGACTTCACAAAAGACACTTAATAAAAGCTAGGCTTTGAATTTTGTATCTCATCCTGGATAAGATACGCAATCCAAACCCTTAGACACCGGATGACATCTATTATTAAAAAACAACCCTTGAAAACATCAATGCCCGCCAGATCCATACTTAGTTTCCTGAAATACATATAGTTTAAAAACATCAACAAAAGTTGAGCGAGTTCATGTGTTTAGTGTGTGAGCTCAAATAAACCTTGTAATCATTATAAGTAAGTATGTATTTGTAAACCCTGGTATGAAAGCAAACAAGGAAACAAATCATTAATGGTTTGCACGGCCATTAATATGTGTGACGTGATGCAGGAAGGCTCAAACCTAGCAGATTTTTGCACCGGGCCTCCGGCTGTAAGACATAGTCACCTCATGGGCCAAATCCCGGTCTACATGGGTGGGGCTCGCTACACCTAAATAGATCTATCACTCATGTCCCTCGGTCCTACAACGAGGATTAATGGTCTTAAGCGTAGTACCCACCACTCAGATGATTTAGCAGTACCTTTCCTTATCTAACCATACCAAATGTAATCGTATGTAAACAATTTGTAACATGTACTTCACCCCCGAAGTTATAAAACCGAAAACAGTTAAAAGAAAAGGGGGGGGGGACATGAACTCACATTTTTGCGTTCTTCAATCCAACGTAACTCACAACTGATACTCGTTCACACGACTTCCTACAAACGTACTACGGTCTATTAGATGAGCGGGTCGTGCCTTGACTTAGTATTAATTAGTGTCTTTGAGTTACGTTTCATTGTGTCTTTAATATTATTCAAAGTTATACAATTATTTGTTAAACTAATAAATATTTTAACTTATATTATATTTATTAAACTTTGGAATAATAGTTAGAATAATATATTTTAACTTGTCACACTTATGTATTTGTACAAGAATAATTCCCCAAGGATGAGTGTATTTATATTCGTATTCTTATCCTTATGTATTTTTGCCAAGTGTCGGTGGCGCATTCCGGTGTGTTTTTATACGCACGAGAATACGTATTTTCTTGTAATTATTAAGTATTCTTATACTTAATTTTTGTATTAACTTTTCCGGAATAATATTTCTAATAAAAATGTATCAATATATATTCCCAAAATATATATTTTAAGAAATATTACATAGAAAAATTACTTATAATTTTTCCGTTGGCAAAAATATTTATAAATTTCATATAAGTCTCAAAAATAATATATTTTCAAGTTTAACTTGGAAAATATATATAAACTTATTTTTCACCCAAAAATAATATATTTCATGTTTATTCAAGAAAATATATATTTTCTCCAAAAAATAATGTATCTTCTAATAATTCCAAGAAAATATACATTTTACTTGCAAAAAATAATATATTTTCTCCTTGTCAAAAATATGATGTATTTTGTAATAATCGTAAAAATCATATTTTTATTCTCTTGGTGTCCAAAATACTAATTACCAAAATATACCTATGAATTAAATTTCCGGAATATTTTTGTAAGTTATATTCCTTGTTCGGTTTCTTCCAATATTTGGATATAATTTATATATTCATTTCTTGGAATTTTGGTAATATTTTGGATTGTAATTTCTTGGTATTTTGGTGAGTTATATTATTTCAAATCCTAAAATAATATAACTAATACACATAATATACAAATAATCACACACATGGTGACTTCTAAATATATATTTTCCTAAATACATAGTTAGTCACTTTTATTTACAAAAACCAACCTCCAATTTTTATAATTTTTGTAACAAAAATTATGGCAAATTTTATATGAAAATTCATGGTTTAAAATATACTTGTAAATATTTGTTTAAAAATATTTTTCTAAGTGTTAAATTTCTAGAAAAAATTCTGCCATAGTTTCCCATAAAAATAGAGGTTTCCATGCTTTAAAAGCATATCATTTTATTTTGTAAATCACCACAATCAACAATAAACCAATCAACACTTACCAATTTTCCAAAATCAAGCATAAATTACTACTTCATGAACTTGAAAATTTACAAAAATTTGTAGTAACTTACTAGTGTGTTTAGTAAGCTTAGTTACCCTTTAAAGTGTGGTTGTTTATTAAAAGCTTCATTTTTGAAGAAATTAGTTCTTTACAACTTGTAATTAAATTTTCTAAAAATGTTTCTTCTTGAGTTTTTCTTGTTACATACATATTTCTACACTTGATTAACCACTAAAAATATGGTTAATTTCCTTAAGAACCAAGCTTAAGTAAATCTTGTATTTTTAACTTGGTTTCTTGAAAAATCATTCTTGAAATCATAGATTTACAAGACTTTATATCAACTTTGATCATCACTTTACAAGAAAAACAATTTACTCTTCAAGTTCATGATTTACATATGGATGATTACTTTGATCTTAACATAATCATCCTCTCATCTTGCTAGATTGTGTCTTTAATCACTATCTAGCAAGATCACAGGATGATCTACATCAATAACATGAGAAATCAACAATCAACAAGCATAACAACACTTAAACAACGTGGTTTCTTATGATTTTAGTCTTATGTTCAAGTTTCATGCTCTTGATTCATTGTGTTCTTTATGATTAACAACTTGTATCTTTCTTTAACCACCAAAACAAGATGTAAAATAAGGTGTAGATGATCTTACTACTAGCTCAAGGCTAGGGATGATCACAAGGTGAAAATGAGGTGGATAAAAGCTTGTGTGAGTGGTCCTTTAACTTCTAAGAGCTCCAAGCTTCCTTGTATGGCTTCTAATACCTTTGAGTATGTATGGATTGGATGAAGAATGAAAGTTGATGGTGGATGTATGTGGGGTGGGTTATGGCCACGAGTATAGGGGATAGGGAGAAGAAGAGTTGTGTTGTTTTGTTGGAATGAGAATGATGGCTAAGTCTTTATGGTTAATCTTATAATACACCAACACTAATATATCTAGTGTGTAATATGTTTAGTAAAGTTAGACAATATCTAATAAATTAACAAAATAAAATCTTGAGGTGGGCCATGTATGTTGGCCGTATATAGGTGGGGGGGTCTTAGGCTAGGTTGTAACCAATAGTTAGGTTATATGATTAAAATCCAATGTTATAGTTAGGTTAGTTAGTTACTAGATGTTATATAGTGTGTTATGATGTTCGGGGACCATAACTAGCTTGGTAATGTTAAAAAAATGCTTCTAGTTAAAATTTGGTGTTTCAGGTAGTGTCCGGTTGGTTACCGGTTCGTTAAGGTGCTAAATTACGCAGTTTAGTGTGCTTTATGTTACCTTTTATGACAGTTTTGATTCCCAACACTTAGGAAAGCATTCAGGATCATTTACCATATTTCTGCACGATATTAAAGTGTTTAAATGCTGAATTTTGTTGATTTCTGCAAAATTATGCAGTTTATGTGAGGTTTAGGCACTTTCCGGCACTTAAACTATCACTAGGAAGGCAGTTTTGTGATCCTTACTTTCTTACACACTATACTAGTGTAACTCTTGGTTTCTGGCTCATTCTGTGTCTCAATACAATGTCTGTCTATGCACTGAACTCCGTTAGCATTTTTCTGATTTGTCTGATAACTGTGCTACCTTTGTTTCGTGCATCATTTGAATCAATAAAGTATTGCATGCAATAATGATATGACATTTGTAATATATGATGCACATGTATAAATGATAACGATAATCAGAAAGTATTCATGTCATAAATGTTAAATCAACACAGTCATTAAGCACTAATTACTGTTTAATAATTGTACGGATGCATGCAAATTTAGCAATTATCACATATAACCAGGAAGTCACAAGGAAATACCTAAATTAGCAATGTGAGTAATCATCCTTTTGTGAAATCTTTTTGTAAACTGTTTTTACAAAATCTCAAATGTTTTAAATTATATTTCATAGTGATTGAGTATTTGTAATTCTACAATTATCGTCGGTATGTTGGGGTTTTGTATACAAAATTTGTTACTACACTATGAGTAGTAACATTACCACCTGTCAGGATTGACAGTACCGTGGGTGGTAATTAAAGTAGAGATATAAGCAAATGTAATTGCGAGATCGCCCTCAATACTGTAAAATGATAAAACTTGTTTTGGTTAAACTGGGATTCACTCACCAGTATTTCTTGCTGATAAAATCTTTTAAACACGTGTTTCAGGTAACTTAGTGTGAAGCTAATAAAAGTCAGCTGGAGAGCACTGAAGGCTTAGAAAAGTAGCCAAAAAAGTTACCTAATTAAAAAGGAGAAGTGTTTTCAATAATTAGGGTTATTCCCTATAAATGTATTACCAATGAAAATCGGGTTTTGTCCCACTTGTTTATTATAAATGTATTATTAGTAAAACTTGGGTTTTAACCTATTTGTCTATTTTAAACTTTTGGTGTTTAACTCTGATAAAAAATTTTCCTAACTACGGTCCTGATGAAAATTTTCGCTGCCAAATTAATAAACACCAATACCATCTGAATGGCTCACGGCTCCCGCTCCCAGGGTGGGGTCAGGGGTTGTGACAAAGGGCCAGGATATCCCTCTGAACGGCTTCATTCATACTAAGTATGGCCTTGATTGTCTTGACCTTCACCCTTCTCCTATTAGAGAACTTTAGGACGAAACGTCTCTCCGACCTCTCAAACCTCCATGCAATAACCTGAGCAATTTTTTTTAAGCTTTATGGCGTTTTAGACAACTTGTGGCGTGTTTAGAGAATGTGTGGAGTGTTAAATTTTGTTTACTTGTTCTATGTATATAATGACCTTTTTTCCGCCATGTAGGATGCAGTCCTATAATGTGACAGATAATTATGACGTTTTGAAAAGATAAATAAATTCAAGTACCCATGGAGTGGCTTTTAATATAATAAATGTTAGTAATAAAGTTTCCGTCGTTTCAGTTACTGTTTGTTCAGCTTCATCTATTAAGGCTGTAACACGTCCCATCTTTTAGATTTTGGCGTTTTGTATTTTTAATGGCGTTTAGATAAAGATGGCACATTGTTCTATTATCTTGCACATTGTTTTTATACATTTTAGTAATTTTTTAGAGTTTTTAATAATACTTGTCTAAAGTAATTTTATTTTAGTTTTGGAGTTTGGCGTTTGTGCCATCTTGGCGTTTTACAAGCATTTTTTAGAGAAATAATGTATTTTTTAACGAAAAAATAGATAACAAACCAAAGAAAAAAAGGAAGCGAAAAAAATAAATTAAAAATCCTAATCCAATTTCTCTTCCAAATATTCACTGTCATTAGTCTCTTTCTTCTTTGAAACTACAAGAACTGTCACAAATATATGGCGTTTTGGTTTTGGTGTGATTTATTGTTGTTCGTTGTTGAAGTGGCTTTGTGGATGTTGGAGACATAGATCGATGCCGTGTTGGTGGATGCTATTTGTCTGTCATCCTCATTTTCATCATCGAGTCCAAAATAGCATTTACACTGGGATCGGTCTCTTCTTCTCATCCAAACCGTCTTCAAGAACAAAACACATAAAATGACATATGACTGTTATGAGTCTCTTTTTCTTGAAGATTTGTCCATCTCATGCGGCAAAATCTTATTGAGTTACTCCCCTCACCTAACAATCCATTCAGTGAAACTTTACGCAGAACAATTACGAATATCCAAGAAACGATGTTTGCCATCTTTGGTTTTTTTAACGTTTTTGGCGTTTTACAGTGAGTGGTATTTAGGAAACATGGCATTTGTTTTTTGGTGTGATCAATGCAAGGTGCTGAGACATTTCTCTTTGTAGGATGTTCTTGGCGTGTAGTTTAGGCGGGATATTATTATGATAGATGCTAGTAATAAAGTATCTGTCGTTTCAGTTACTGTTTTGTTCAGCTTTATCTGTTAAGTCTGTAACACTTCCCATCTTTCAAGTTTGGCGTTTTATATTTAATGGCGTTTTTTGTAGACCAAGATGATAAAATACACTAACTAAAACACAAAAAAAATTACGCAGGAAAAATAGTTTTTATTTTTTGGTGTTTTGTATTTATTTGGCGTTTTATATTTAATGACGTTTATGTAAGAAACGATGTTTACCCTTTTTACCCTTAAGAAGCACGTTCCAAGTAATAAAATTGATGTTATTTTTGAAAACGCCACCACTCCAATCTAGTCCATAGATTGTTTTGATCTGACGGTCCATAAGCGTTCTCACCGTTCTCACACTTTTTACCGTTTTTCCTAAATCCTGACTTTATATATATATATAACTTTAATAAAAACACTTAAACTAAAAAAACATATTAGTATACAAAAAACCTTTAGTTTTTAAAAACAGAATATTAATTAATATATATTAAAAAACCCTTTGATTTTTTAAAAATATTTTTCTATATAATAAAAATCCACCAATCTCCGATTGTTTATACGTGGTGTGTGGCAGAGGAGGTGGAGGTGAGGGTTGTAGACCTGTGGAGAGAGAGAGAGAGAGAGAGAGAGAGAGAGAGAGAGAGAGAGAGAGAGGTGGGGGTTGGAGATTGGTGGTTTTTTATTATATATAAAATTATTTTTTTTAAATTAAAGGGTTTTTTAATATATATTAATTAATATTATGTTTAAAAAAAAGATTTTTTATATATTAATATGTATTATTACTTTTTTTAGTTTAATGGTTTTTTAATTAATGTTTTGGGTTTACCCGCACTGGCAGTTGTCACTAATCTGTTAGTGATAATTTCAATTTTATGTGTTTGGGTATCCTTCGCTGATTACTAACGACTAATTATATTTTTTCGTTTTTTATAGAAGCATTGTCGGTCCTTGGTAATTACCGACGAAGGACAACCTTGGTAATACTCATTCTTCTAGCACTGCCGTGTAAATAATAACATTTGTCATGATACTAATGCATTTAAATAATATCTAAACACTATTGATGTTAACTTATTCAACATATGTGATCTTATATAATAGTATATTATTAACCATGTCTTTATATGTATGTTTTATTTATATACATATACTATGTAGTATATTATATTATACATAACTATTGTTTAATAGAGATTAGAGTTTATGTGTTCGTAAATAGAAAAGTAAAATGAAAAACAAACAGGGAAAACAATCACATCACTTGTTACCCTATATAATGTTTCTAGCTTTGTATAAACAAGAAAACTTTAACCAATATCATATGTATAAATAATTGACTATTAAATCATATATGGACGACTTATACTTCATTTCAATATTATCTGGTAAATAAAACAATATTTTATTCAATCTAAATATAATATACCATAATTTTAAGTTTAAAGTGTTCCTTAAAGAAAAAGAGTACAGCCTTTGGTTGACAATTGTTTTTGGCTCTGAACATGTTAGACCAAAGAAAGAACACTCCGATGTTGACTAACAAACATTGTAAGGGAGGAAAAATTACAAGTTTTGTCTTTATCTTTATACCACTTTACAGGCAGTGTACTTTTTAACGAATGTTGACAGGTGGTATTCTTTACTAAGTATTTTGTTGCAAGTTTAGTCCTTTACACCCAATCCAGTTGCAAAACCCTGTTAATTGTTGACAGGCGGTGTCCTTTACTAGATATTTTGTTGCAAGTTTAGTCCTTTACACCCAACAATTAACAGGGTTTTTTAAATTGGTTGGGTGTGAAGGACTAAACTTGCAACAAAATACCTAGTAAAGTACACCGCCTGTCAATATTCGTTAAAAATGACACCGCCTAAAAAATGGTATAAAGATAAATGACAAAATTTGTAATTTTTCCTATTTTAAATACTGTAACCCGTAGACAACTCGTGATTCGTCTATTTTTTTAAATAAATAGTTTGGCTTTGAACATGTTAGACCAAAGAAAGAACACTCCGATGTTGACCAACTTTGTGAGGGGACTTGACTTTAAATACTCTACCCCGTAGACATCTCGTGATTCGTCTATTTTTTTTAAATAAAAAAGTTGGTGATTCGGCCAAAATTCTTTAAACTGTAGGTTGTGTAAGATTATATAGGGTTAGGATTTATAGAAAATATCTAAAAGTATGAAAACAGTAAAAATAGTTTTAGTGTTGACATGTGGCGCTGTTGCTAACTTAAACTAATGGCAATATTATCAAAAAATTCATCCACATGTCACTCACATGACAAAGATCATGCACAAGCAAGTCATATACATATTCCACCGTTTTTTTTAAACTACTATAATTTTTTATACGTGGTTATTTTTTAAAAACAATTACACCATAAAATCTAGTATTTTATTATCTTCCAACGATTGTACTATTACTATACTTTTGAAAAAAAAAGAAATGAACTGGGTGTTCGTGAAAGTGAGTGTTTTTATGGAGTTTTCGAAAAACGCCATGAAAAAAGTCCAAAGTAAATGCCATAAACACACCTAGTTCACAAAACGCCATGAAAAACGCCGAAAAATGCCCAGTTGAAAATGCCATAAAATGCCCAGTTCAGAAAAAGACCATTAAAAAACTAGTTGAAAACGCCATAACAATACCCTATTCAGAGAAACGTCATAAAACCCAGTTGAAAACGCCATAAAAACCCAGTTTATTTGTTTTCAAAAAGTATATCAATAGTATACTTATTGAAAAGATAAAAAACTGGATTTTATGGTGTATTTAAAAAAAATAATCACGTATAAAAAGTTATGGATGTTTAAATATGATGGGGGAAATGACATGTGATTAGCATGTGCACCATTGTTTGGATCTTCCCATTTTACCCCTTCTTGTAGTTCTAAAGTTCCCGGTACTTACAAAAACGTCACCGCATCAATCTCAGCCACAAATCACAAAGATTTTGTGGCTGAGAATCGTTCTCACCGTTTTCACACTTTAGAGCATTTTTTTTCAGAACCTGTTTAAGATTTTATATATATATATATATATATATAAGTGTAAAATACAATACGGCTTAACGTACATCACGTACGACAACATGCGTGATTAATGTTTTCCAACATGCGTGATTTAGGTTTTTTAGTTTATAACGTGCGTGATTTTCAAATGAACGTGCGTAATTATCTGTCATACGTGATGTACGTTAACTGGCCTATATATATATAGGGTTAAGTTCATTTGTGAGCAATCCCCTTGATAATGAGCACTAGTGAACTAATCCTAGCCCTTAATTATCAATACACAAGTTTGAATCAATGCTCAGGATTTGATGATGAAAGTACACCGATGTATTCACTCTAGAACCCCACCATATATATATACACATATATTGACAAAAAGTAATTTTCAAGTTTAAATAATTACAATTATTAAAAACACAATATAGAGTCCTTTAAAGCCTTCAAACCCATCAAAACCCTACCCACCGAGGAGGGTTTGATCCTGAGCGTCACCCCGGTTTTCACCCGGCTGTTACTCCAGCGAGGCAACTCGTGTGGAGGCAGTACGGTTTCCGGGGGAACGCCATCCAAGTCTGATACCGTACGGGGCCCGATAGAACATCGTCGGCAGATCTTGGCTGGGGGAAACCGTCTATGACGGGGTTCAGTGACAATGGGTCACTCATTAACAAAAGTCACCGTTCAAAAAAAAAAAAACCCATCAAAACCCTAAATCTCTTAATTTATTTTTGTATGTTTGCCCATCACGCATTGAATGAGAAAACAACTTTGGATGAAAAAGCCCCTTGTTTTGGTAAAGAATTCATCCAATCCGATGTATAACTTACATATTTAGCCCTTGGGTTAAGTAAAATGTAATTTTTAGCCCTTTGCAAGAATAAGTTATATGTTTGGCCTTTAGGATAAAATTGGTTTTAAAGTAGAGCAAAATTTAATCGAGCAAGTCAACTAGTTTTTTTAATCAATTCAAGCTTGAGTTTAAAAATCTGGCTTGATTTTAGTTTTGAGCCCAACCGAACCGGCTCGCTATGTAGTTCAGTTGAGCTCAAGCTAGTCTTGGTTCGACTCGTTAACAACCTTTAAGTTTCGTGTTCCTTGATGCATCGAGGACTCTCCTCTATTATATACTAGTAGTAAAACCCGTGTGCAAACACATGTGGTTTTTAGAAAACCATACATACCACATTTTATTAAACGACGAATGATTATACATCACTTACATAAGCCATTTTGTATCAAAATATGAAAAGATTTCTTAACAAATGAAGGATTAGACTTTCAACGAATCACCTATCCCGCAACACTTTAGTCTCAACCCTGTAAAAACACGGGTAGTTTTTAGAAATTTTACATACCACATATTATTAAACAACGAATCCTTATACATTTTTAAGGTTTAATCGAAAATGGATTATAAAGAAATAGTTATTGAATTATCATAATAAATCTTTAGTCAATAGACCTACTATGAAGATTGCGCTTCGTCTCAACCTATGTAAATTTATTTAAACATAATAAGTCAAAACGAATGAATTCTACGGTTACAGAATTTGGGAAACATGAATTCTACTGGAACCCTTACCGTCGGTTCACCTGCGCCGCCATCAAACGTATTAAAACCGCCGCCATGGAACACCGCCTATGCAGCCCGCCTTAAACCACAATCATCAAACCACCATGGAATACTGTATCTATAGCTTCGCCTCAAACTGCAACCCTTCAACCTACACCATACAAAACATAACACATATACACACAATCACAAAAAGTATCTTTACCAAAAAGCTCATAAGAGAAAGTTGTATAAAAAATTTCTTAAAAAGACTACAAACATATAACTTGTATAAATTAATAATTGATGGACCATAATAAACACAAGGTTTGATCATAAGCAATTCACTAAACCATTAGCATTAATAGAGATTTTTTTAAGTGTAAATCAAAATACATACCAATTCAAGAGTTGCATCTTATTCCTTTGTCCCAGCATATACTGTGCTCTGTATCAAGAATTTATCCTTGCATTACACATCAGATGGAGCTTATCTTAGTCCTTTCATGATGACCGCAACAAAAGTACGATCAGAACCCTAATTTCAATAGTGTAATCAATCACATCAGCAGTTTTATCATAACAACAACATTCTTGATATGTCAATCGCAACACCAACGTTCAGTAGTAATCATGCATTCGTTTATTCTAACACAATCACGTATTCATCAGGGCATGAAAAACTAATCACAGATTGTTTGGATGTCTAGGGTTTGCATGAACCGTAAGAACAAATAACAAAGTAACACAAAGCACTTTGTTGATGCATATTTTGTGTCTGTAACTTGTTCATTTTAAGCGTTGTAATTTACGGTCTTTATTTATCGAGTCTGTATGTCCGTTAGTCGACCAAGTCGGATATCCTCCTATCCTACTTGGGTCCGACAGTTTGTCTCGTTAGTTTGTAATGTTATATGAACGATGCATGTTGCATATGTGGGTATATTATGTATTGTGTGTTTATTCAGTCTGCTGCAAACTGTTTGACAGTTTGCAGCATACAAGTTTTGCAGCCCTCGACGAAAGACTATCTTTCGTCGAAGACATGTATGACGAAATACCCTGCTGCTGGTCATTACATGTTTCGTCATGAACATCGACGAAAGACCTTGTCTTTCATCGACCATGGTATTTCATCAGGCCCATTCATGTGTTTCGTCAACACTTGGGCTGGGCTGCCTATATAAACCACACTTGGTTTCTGTGTGAAACTATGAGAGCATACCCTACTGTGAGTTTACATTCAAACATTGTGTGTATGTGTTTGATGCTTGTTCTCATCCGTTTTAATCAATAGATTGTGAATCGTTGGTTATTTCGTGTTGTTATATTCTGTGTTTGGTTTGGCCTCGTCACGGGGATTCCGCACTCGTGACCGTGTTTGTTATAAACAAGTGATCTGGTTTCGTAATCGATCCTCCCAAAACGGACCTACAAGTGGTATCAGAGCCTTGGCTCTTATCCTTGTTTAAAACCAAACATAGTTGTGATTTTATCAAGTGTTTAAAGTGTTTGTTTGTGATTTTCTGAAAACTGTTGTTCTTGAAACTCAAATTTTTCTGGAAAAAGGACTCTTAAAATCTGTTTAGATCTTGTTGTTTGCTAAAATTTTTATCAAAAACCTTGTTAGATTGCTTGTTTACATGGTAAAACCGGGTTTTTATTGAAAGTTTTAAGCAAATTTGTGATTCGGAAAATTCTCCGGTGAAAAACTTGGCCAGATAGTTCATACAGTCATCAGTGTTCTTCATATCTTCAAGTGACCTTCAAAGTGTTCTTGGATTTTACAATTAAAAGATAAAAGGTTAAATTGATTAAAATATTAAACACCATGCTTGGGTTGGTAAGATAGGTATGTTGGTAAGTTGAATCGGGTGTCTTGACAGTACAAAAGGATAAGATTTACTTTTGAAAAATCTCACCAACTCTCTGTGACCATATCTCGACGAAATACCAAAGCGACGAAATACCTAGTGTTTCGTCAAAAGGAACTTCGACGAAATACCAGTGTTTTCATCAAACTTGGTTTTTCGCCAAAGATCTAATGTTTCGTGGGATACTTGTCAATTTTTTTTAACAGAAGCTTTGCAAAGCTATTGTAACAATCTCTTTTCAAGTGTGTGACTAGGTATTCTCTTTTATACATCAATCATGAGTACGAGTCCATGGGATTGGAGCACGGACCCAAGACCAGGTCAAGATCAGACCTCCGCAACCGCTTGGTTAAGGAATGTTATGCCACAACAATCTATAAGTACAAGTCAATGGGCATTGGTGACGAACCAGAATAAAAGCATTCAGAATCTGTTGTTAAGTGAGAGTGAAACGGGTAGCAATAATCGCCCGCCAAAGCTTAATCATATGAATGACTATCCGTCTTGGAAGGGTCGGTTTCACACTTATGTTCTAGGGCAAAACACCGAGTTATGGACGTGTTTCACTTCGCCATACAACACAGCTCTCGAAGAAGCAGGATCAAATGCGACGACCTTGGCAAATATGCAAGAAAACGAAAAAAAAGGCATATGATCTGGAAAAGAAGGCGTTTGATATTCTTACACAAGCACTCCACAAAGGCATTTATCATCAATTTGCTTATTGTACTAGCACAAAAGCCTTATGGGATGCCTTGGTAGCAAGAGGAGAAGGGAATGCGACTACTAGAAAGACACGCCAGGATTTATTGAAGAAGGAATTTGAATCATTCCAATTCATGGAAAACGAAACGCTAAATGATATGACAACTCGTTTTTATCATTTGATTAGTGAAATGTATTCTTATGCTGTTCTGGCAACTCAACAGGAAATGGTTGCACGTTTTGCTGAAGCTCCACCTCCAAAGTGGAGTCCATTCATTGAGCTTTTAAAGCACACGAGCGTTTTGGATGCGGTCAGTATCTATGAGTTCATTCAGAAGTTGGAGCATAAGAATGAAGAGGAAATCCGGAAAGCTAAAAGGATTGCAGTTCCTCAAAACACGGAAATGTATCTTGGAGGTTTTAATCCTGCAGCTAGTTCCAGTTCCAGTCAACAACCAAAGCTACAAACGACGTTTATGTCCAATACAAGCTCTTTTCCTTTTCCTCAGTCAGCTCCATCTCAGGTTTTCGATCCAAGTGCCTATCTCCCACCAGCGCATGTTATTGCTCAGGTTCATGCTCTTTCAAAACCTCAACTCAATCCGAGTGCCTGGCTCCCAAACCCCCAACCTCCACCTCAAGTTTCCACTACTCAACCTCAATTTGATCCAAGTGCTTATCTTCCACAATCCTAACCACAAGCCCAACCACAACAACAACAAGCATGTTACACTAACAATCCTCCACCCCAAAACCCCAACACAGTCAGAGTTGATACTTCAAATCTTTCGAAAGTCAGCATCGAAGTGGCAAAGGAGCATATGGAACTTATCAATACAATGGTCAGTGCCTAATGCGGATTGGTCGCAGGTCAAATTGGAAACATTAATTTGACCAACGAAGATTATCAACAGATAGACCGTGATGAAATGGAGTTGATGGATATTAAGTGGGTGTTTGCAAGTGCTGTTAGAAGGGCTAAGGATTATATGAGTCTAACAGGAAGAACTTCCTTGGAAAGCAAGAAGGATACGAAGTACGATTTCGATAAGGATGCGGTTACATGTTTCAATTGCGGTGAAAGGGTCACTTCAAACGTGAGTGCACTCGACCAAGCAAACAAGGCAATCAAAATCCCTTCCGAAATCAGACAAGTACTTCCAACACAAATCAAGAGAACCGTGAAAGAAGGATGGTAGCTGTTAACAACACCACCAATCAAAATCAGACTGGACCTTCAAACACCAACCGAGCTTTAGTCGTTCAAGCTAATGAAGGTTGTAATTGGTTTGTACAATTTGAGGATGGTGATCAAGAAGGAGGAGGAACTGCATGTTATGCAAAGATCATCAATCACATCAAGCATGTTTTCAAAGAAGAATTTTCTGAAAGTGATGATAGTTCAGGTTATAGCAGTAGTTCGGATGAAGAAAGCTCGAATTCGGGAGGTTATAATTCTGAATCAGATGTGAAGGAAGAAGTGACTTCTGATGTTGATGACTTGTTGAATGAAGCAGAGGAGTTAAAGTGTCAGAAATCTATTTTGATCAAGAAGGCTGCTGTCGCATCAAAAGAAATGGAGAAGTTCTTCTCTGAAGATGTATCTTTTTCTTATCAGACTGCCTTTATGGCAAATGTCTCAGCCTCGACCAGTCAGGTAAAATCTGACACTCCTACTCCTAGTGTATGTAATTTGTGTGCATATTTGAAAATGGAATCCGAAAAGATTCATAGTCATAATCAAAGTTTGGTTATTAAGCTGTCTAAGTGCAAAGAGGCAAACATGGCTTTAGCTCGAAATGAAAAGGATTTTAAATCTATAATCGAAACTTTAAAGAAAAGTATTTCCGAATTGACAAAAACTGTTTTCAACAAACAAATTGGTATTAATAACTACATTAATATCATTGAGGAAACCAAGAAAGAGCTAGCCATTGCTAAATGTGAGCATGATGCAATCAAGCTCAAATTGGAGAGTTATTCTAACTCCCGATATGTGCTCGATCACATCATAGATGCTCAACAGCTGAAAGGGAACAAGAAAGGCGTTGGATATAAGTCGCGTCCGCCCCCTTTGAGACACAACTATAATCGAATGCCCGATAAAGAGGAAATGCCTCGTTTTGAACCCAGTGTGCCTCTTGATTATGAGGAAGTTACTACTGGATTAGGGTTCAAATCGGACAGTTCCTCGAGTACCTCATCTGAAGAAACAGAAACTTCAACATTGACGCATCAAAGTGCTCCAATTATTGAGGACTATGATTCATCTGATGATGAATCAGATGTGAGTGATCAGGATAAATCACTTGATAAGTTGAAAGGAGTAGAAATTCCAATTGAGAATCATATTCTTTGTGATCCTCCTACTCCTGCTGTGCAACCTGTTGCCAAACAAGTGATAGATCCTGTCAAGGATGTCAAGGAATCTGTGTCTGCCATTAAGGGTAATAATGTGTTGTATACTTTGGTCGGTGATGCTAAAATTTACTCAGACAAAGATTTTCCAATTAAAAACGTCAATCCATCTTCGATTGATAAAGTTTTTGAAGATAATACAAGCAAGTTTTTTGGGAAAGACGATCCCGGGAGTTGTTGTAACTCAATGTGATCCTATTCCAAAATCAGAAGTAAGAAAACAATTTGGAAATCCAAGATTTCCGACAAAGCAACAACCTATTGCTTCTAAGGGTAAACAGCAAGAAAAGCAAGCTCAAAAGCCTAACGTTTCTCAATCAAAGTTTAAAACAAAAGGAGCTCGTTACAAGAAGAAAAGCAGTGATGTCAAATTTGTAGCATCGAAGGGTACTGTTAAAATTGAGACTTTGAAAACAAATCAACCACCGATTTTGTCCAACAAGTCAACATTTTAAAACGTAACAGTCAGAACAACTACACCCAACACACAAATGGGTGTGATGAAAAAGCAAGTACCTCTGGTTCTACAGGTTCGACATCTGTTCGTCAATCGGATTCTCCAAAGTTTGTTGAAAGGAGAACTTGTTTTAAATGTGAGGAGTTTGGACATATCATTAAAAACTGTACAAATACTCCCAAAGAGAAATTTGTTGAGAGAGCCCCTCCTGAAAAAAGGTCACCAACAACGTTGTTCTATTTCACCAAAACATGATAAACGAACTGTTAAAGAACAAGAAACAAAACAACGACGTCAAAACGTCAAGGCAGTTGAAAAGGCTTTGAAATCTGAAGTCAAATCTGTTAAAAGGGAACCAAGTTCATCACAACCGTTAAAACCAGAAGTTTCAAAATCTTCTCATAAAACTCAAACTGGTAAACAACATCAGACTTGGAAACCAAAAACTGGTGAAAGTTCAGGGGGAGGTGTTGTGTTTGAAAATCATCAAGAAATCGAGATCACATTTCGTGATGCTCAGGGACGACCCAAGACCACTAAGGCTTGGGTCCCCATCCTCAGCTAATCGTTGGATGAAATGTGCAGGATGTTCCAGGAGGAACTGTTAATAGTCATTGGATTGTTGACAGTGGAGCATATAGGCACATGATGGGTGACTTACGGCTTCTTTATGATGTGAAAAACATTAGAGGAGGTTATGTCGCATTTGCTGGAGACAAAGGCGGATATATCACTGGAGAAGGAATGATCTCCAATGGTGTTGTGTAACACCCCAATCGCGTAATACAACAACATGCGGAGGAAATATCGGGGAGTCACGTTACAAATTGCTCACAACTACTGGTACTAAATTTGTTTCAATATCATTAACATCGTTTTACAAACAAAGAATACATGAAATTGTTCTTTTGTTTTAGAAGTCTAAGGCCCGAATGCAGTCCTATGCGTTGCATGCTTGAATAGTTGAAAACCTGAAACATATGTGAATAACAGTCAGCATAAAAATGCCGGCGAATACATAGGTTTTATTAGCCAAGTAAATGGCAAAACATTTGGTATTGCAATACTTTAACAGCTACGAGAGCTGTTAATTGAAAATAAATTTTGAAACCAAAGAATGGCAAAAATTTAGTATTTGCAATACATAATCTTAATTGTGAAAACTCGTGACAAATAGGTTTGTATATGGCAATATGATTATTACTAAGTCATTTTATGCCTTACATCGTAATCTTGATTAAACCATCGTAAAAACTTGTTAATATGTTATTAGAAAAACCAATTAAGGATTTATAATAACAGCTTTGAAATTAATCAAACCTGTGTGAGTACTATATAAATCAAATCAATGATTTATGAAAATACCTTAATTATCATTCTAAGAATCTAACATATAAAGATATGGGAGATTCTACAAGGATTTCGATAATCGAATACTTGAAACAATAGTACACAAAATCCTAAAGTGATCCAGATAACGCTACAAGAATAATAAAATAAGAACACTTATATATAGGAAGTACCAGCGGCGTATCCACCATGTTCTTATTTTATTACACCCGTTTCGTTATCTAAATCACAACTAACACATAACCACATAACCGACAACTTGTTCCACCTCGTAACCATGCATTAAAGTACACAATGAATCCAAACAGGGGTTCCAATATTAGTACTTTAAACATCCCATATATGTCTAACTATGAAGATAGATAGATACTACAGGGATTCTGGGTTCTTGTCACATTGTCTAGTCAAACATGCATTAAAGTACATAATGAATCCCAAACAAGGGCTTCAATATTAGTACTCTAAACATCCTACAAGAATCAACCTATAAAGATAGATAGATGCTATAAGGATTCTGGGTTCTGTCATATTGAATTATTGAATCAAAACAATCCTAAATCCTAATGGTGATTCGGGATAACGCCACGAAAGGTAATACAATAAACACACTTATATATAGGAAGTACCAGCGGCGTATCCACCATGTGCTTATTGTATTATCTAGTTTCGTTATCTAAATCACCAACAAACTACACAAAAACCAACCATCGAGTTGTAAAGTACTTCTTAAAAATCTTACTATGAAGATAGGAAGATCTAAGACTGTACTTCAAATATCCTACATGAATCTAACTATGAAAATAGGTAGATCACTTAAGGATAAAACATTGTATTTGCATAATTGGAATAATACACATAAAAGCACTTAGTGAACACATATATGCCATACATTTCAAAAACAAATTGATTACACATATGAATCACCCCAAAACATTTGAAAACGATAAAAGAGGGGAACTATGTACTCGCCTGGGATTGTGTATAGTTCCGGTTCAAAAGGTATAACAAAGCTCAAAAGACCAAGGGTTCAAGTGTTGAAGCGGTTCCTAGGGTAACGGATACTATGTTAGCGAATCAACACCTAAATCGGAAGGTCGGGTAGAATGAGGTCTTTTAAACCAAATGAGTATTGGAACTCATGTGATATGGTTTAACAAAGCCTACATTCTAAATGGGAACCTATCCTAAGTGCTTACGACCCATTACGACCCATTACGACCCATTACGACCCATTACGACCCATTAAGGTAGCTTACACCACTTTAACGCGTTGTTCGCGCGAAAGCGCGTTCGAGACGCCTAACTAGTCCTATGACAAGTATTATATGCCTTAACATATCTAATTATGTTATATAATCAGTTTAGATGTCAAAACATGTGTTACATACGCATAAAAGCACGAAAGAATACTTACAAAGGGTCCAAGCTAGAAGATATGATCTATAAATTCTCAGGTATGAAGCATTTGAGCTTCAACTTAGAGAATATTCAGATCATGGTGTGAATTGAAGTGATATGGGGGTGGGTTTATATAGGATTTCTACAACCTTTAAGATCGTTCCTCGATAAACGAGCTTCAATCTCAACCATCCATGTGTGCCCACTGTTTTAGCAATCTATAGGTGCCCAAAACAAGCCCCTAGAGTGAAGAAACCATGTGCAAAACCCAGGAAACCAGCTGCTGATGGCAAAAAAAAGTTTTGCTGAATTGGGCTGCTTACACGGGCCGCGTAAGAAACATGACCAGTCTTACGCGCCCCTCCTGAGGGAAGTTTGGCAGAAATGTCAGTTTTAGTCCCTGCACATGTAAAACTTGGATTTCGATGCATTTTTAACACGTTTAAGCCCCGTTAACCCCATTTAAAAGCTCTAAAATGAAGTTAAAGTATAGGGAACTTAAAATATGCTCAAAAATTTCTCGGATGTTGATTCTTTTGGCCGTACGGTTGCGTTGTTCGGTTAATTACGACGAAACACGAACGGACGCGAAAAACGATCCAAATTACGCGACGAATGGAATTTTATCATGCCAATCACTAAAATAAAATATTTTAATGATTAAATAAATTTTTGGATGTCCGGATATATTCAGAACGTAAGATATGCGCGAAAATGCAAACTTATGCACTTTTTGACGCTTTTAGTCCCTATTGATCAAATAAGTTTATTTTTGCGCACCAAAAACCTCAAAGCCTATTTCTAAGCTCTGTAAAGGATATTTAGGGCATGTTTAACTTATGATCAAGTTCTGGAATGTTCGATGCTATGTGAATCAGCAGACTTTCACAGTTTGACGCAAATAGTCCCTGAGTGTGAATAAACTTGTTTTTGACACTCCAAAGCTTTCAAAACCTATTTCTAAGTTATATAAAAGTTATTTAAGGTATGTTAATCCTATGTCACTGTTCCGGAGTGCTTGCTGCATTAAACTGAATACGTTTACGTATCAGTTCGCGTATAACTTTCAAGAAAGCGATTTAAAGCTTGAAAATGAACTAGAATCAAAACGTGAAACTGTAAAAGCAAAATAAACAAATTTTTGAGACCAAAACACATTGTTTCTTTGATAAAATATAGTGTCCTACATCGTGTGTGTTTACGGATTACAAGTGTCACATGTTGTGTGTTTCGATAAGATCAATTATGTTCGTCAAATTGATCACAATCTTCTGAGTGTTTCGCAGATCTGCGATAAGAAATTCACCGTGCATTTTGATGATGCCGGTTGTTATGTGTTGAAGCCTGGTTTCAAAATTCCTAAAGAATGGATTCTCTTATCACCTCCAAGGATTAACGATCTTTATATCCTTGATATGAGCCAAGCGATTACGATATCTGCACAAGTGACATGTTTTGTCTCGAAAGCCACAGAGAAGGAGTCTATATCTTGGCACAGAAGAATGGGGCACATTCACTTAAGAAAAATGAACCATTTGGTGAAAAACAATATTGTGAATGGTGTGCCTGTGAAGAATTTTCATCTACAAGATATCTGTGTATCGTGCCAGAAAGGAAAGCAAACGAAGAAATCTCACCCGATTAAGAAAGTCAACACTGTTAGCATGCCTCTCGAACGTCTTCATATGGACCTCTTTGGACCTATGAAACACAAGACAACCTTTGGGGATGCTTATTGTCTGGTGGTTACTGATGACTACTCTAGATTTTCTTGGTTAGCTTTTATGGCACACAAGAGTGAAACTCCTGAAATCCTCAAGAATCTTCTGACTTTGCTAGAAAATTTGTACACGTTGAAAGTGAAGAGTATCCGAAGCGACAATGGCACTGAGTTCAAAAACCGTATAATGGATGAGTTCTACACTTCTAATAAGGGCATTCTTCATGAATACAGTTCTCGCTACACTCCACAACGAAACGGTGTCGCTGAGAGGAAGAATCGGACGATAATTGAAACTGCAAGAACGATGTTGGTAGAGTCGGAGCTTCATGTTCAGTTCTGGGGGGAGGCTGTGTCTACTGCTTGCTACACACTAAACAGAGTTCTCACAGTTAAAAGGCATGAAAAGACTTGTTTCAAACTTCTATAGAAAAGGAAACCGGACATTTCTCACCTAGAACCTTTTGGCGGTCCATGCACTATGATTGAGCCGGACGGAAAGTTTGGTTCCAAAGCTATCGAGGGTTTCTTCCTTGGATATGCTACTCTGAATTTTCGTGTATGGAATTTGGCAACCAAAAAGATTGAGTTATGGAGTGAAGTAAGGGTTCAAAGGTATACAAGTTCTGTTAGAGCCCCGGGTGATCCTTGGATGTTCGATTATGATGGGCTATTCGACTCTTTTAATCTGCCAACCTTTGACGAAGCATCTGCAGCTGCTTAAATGCTATTTGAAAGTGACAATGCGGCTGACTCGCCATTGGTGAGCCCAATTATTGTTAACCCCCAAGCTTCGAATTCGGTTAACAACACGGTTCAAAATAAGGTATTTGAAGATGCTGCTGATTACAATGAGTCATCGGAAGATGATGAATACCATGATGCGAAAGAAGGCACTTCAGCTCCGGTTGCTCCTGTTCAAGGTGCTTCTGAAGAAACTCCTCATGTGCAGAATGTAGACACTGCTGAAGGGAATGCATCCACTTCTACGCCTATGCCCGGTGTGGAGTTGGTTGTTGATCTTAATCTTAACAATTTGGGTATTAATACTCGTGTTCCTAATTTTCCTGAAACGAGAATTCATGATACTCATCCGCAGCAGAATATTATTGGAGATGTCCAAAGTGGTGTGCAGACTTGTAATCAGCTGAGAAACAGCCATAATGCTGGTTTGTATTCACCCATCAGAGAATCTGGTCTTCAAAATGATTGGTCCTTCGCGTGTTATGTTTCACAAGAAGAACCAAAGTCTTGGAAAGAAGCTCTTAAGGATAATTCTTGGGTGGAAGCCATGCAGGATGAACTGCAACAATTTCAAAAGCTAGGTGTATGGAAGCTTGTTGAAAGGCCTGAAAACTACAAGAAAATTGGCACACATTGGGTTTTCAAATGCAAAAAGGACGATCATGGAGTAGTCATTCGAAACAAGGCGAGATTGGTTGTTTAGGGATTTCGTCAGATCGAAGGCATTGACTACAATGAAGTTTATGCACCGGTTGCACGTCTTGAGGATATTCGAATCTTTCTAGCTTATGCTTTATTTAAAGGATTCAAAGTCTACCAGATGGACGTGAAAAGTGCTTTCTTACACGGTGTGGTTCAAGAAGAGGTGCACGTCGAACAACCTCCGGGTTTTGAAGATCCTATTCATCCTGATCGGGTTTGGTTGCTCAACAAAGCTCTTTATGGTTTACATCAAGCACCTAGGGCTTAGTATGCAACCTTATCCAACTATCTGCTGGAGAATGGTTTTCGACGAGGTCTTATTGATTGCACTCTCTTTATCAAAGAACAAGATGGAGATCTTATGTTGGTGCAGGTATACGTTGATGATATCATATTTGGTTCAACTAATGATTTTTTGTGCAGGCAATTCGAGCGTGTGATGCAAGAAAAATTCGAGATGAGCGCAATGGGGCAAATGAATTTCTTCTTGGGCCTACAAGTTCAACAAACTGAGTCTGGGATATTCATCCATCAGACTAAATATGTTGGTGACATCTTGAGCCGGTTCCAGATGTCTGATGCAACGCCCATTGGTAACCCACTTTCGCAGAATCACGGGATTACTCCGGATCTGAAGGGTGAAAGCATTAACTCTTCATACTATTATGCTATGATCGGATCTCTAATGTATCTCACAGCCTCGAGGCCCGACATCATGTATCCGACGTGCCTGCTCGCAAGATATCAAGCCAACCCGAAGGCCTCATGTCACGGCCCCCGACCCGGTTTGACCCGTTTCAGGAGCCGCGGGACAGAAATCCCGTGGTATTTAATTAATTGAGTTTAACAGCGGAAGTTTATTGTCAGGATCTTTTTAAAACTGAAATATTTCCCGATTATTTTATTTCACAACGTGGGATAAACCCCCGGTAATTTACAATCATTTGATTTCACGAAGAAATCTTTTATTTTACAAAACATGTTTCTTTATTTTATCCTGAGCCACTTTCTTAAGCTTGTAGTGCTTCACGGCACTTTTCCTGGATCATAACAGATCACCTGAAACATGTTTGAAAAAGATTTTGTCAGCGGGAAATACTGAGTGAATCATTCTATTTACATAAAATGATGCATAGTTATTAATTACAGCATAAGAGCGATTACAATGGCTTCTATCTTATTTTTATCTGGCGCCGTGTCACAATGGTGACGATGGTCATACCACTATTAGGTCAATGAACCTAAATAGTGATGATTATCCCAAGTAGGTCAATGAACCTAACTGGGAGAAAATTAGTAATGTGCACAATACCCCACTAGCCAGTGATTCAAGATATCCACGACTTTGTCCCTGTAATTATAACTTTTGAAAATAATTTGAGGTATTGTAAAATAGTTGATAAAAAGAGAATGACTCACATTGCAGATTTAATTTGAGCAGAGCCTAGCCTACTGATTAGCCTTTTTAACCTAAATTAATAACAGGCACACAATTCGGTCAATAACTTAATACAACATTTACGATAACTCACGAGATCAAACCCTCACATCGAATGACAAAGTACGATACTTAAACATCCATCGAATTCACGACGAATGACAAAGCATAAACCCTAATGTGGGCAGCACTTAAACATCCATTGGATATTTTGATCAATCGGACATTGAATCGTATCAGCGATCGAGTTATTACCCTGATTGCGGCGTCGATTAGTGATCCGTGTGTGTGTTAATTGTGGTAAACAGAACGTAACTCAGTGTGTATTTCGAGTTTGTTCGTCGTTTTAATTCCAGAAATCAATTGCCAAACCCTGCTATTTATGCACGAATTTGGCTTAGCTTACGAACCGTAAGACTCAACCCTTACGGTCCGTAAGGGACACCAAATTATTATAGAGTTGCCACGTGTCTAACTAGCTCAGCTGAGTCGACAGTTTCTTAAAATTCGAATTGGACAGCTATTTATGTGGATAATCATAACTAGGAAATACCCCCCCTGAGTTTTAGGGGCCCTGATCCTGATTCTGATTGTTCTGAAAATTTTAGGGTTTGTGCAGAATCACTTGGGTGTCTCAATTAGGGTTTCCTATTGGTCAATTAAAATAATAAATATGACTTTTGATGAGAGTTGTTACACCTCACATCTGGCAGCTGTTAAAAGGATTTTCCGCTATTTGAAGGGTTGCCCGGACACCAGTCTATGGTACCCTAGGGATGATAGCTTCGACTTAATTGCATACAGTGATTCTGATTTTGGTGGCTGCAAAATCGACGACAAATCAACAACAGCCGGATGTCAATTCTTAGGAAATCGCCTGGTCACGTGGCAGTGCAAGAGGCAAACCTGTGTTGCTACATCAACTTGTGAAGCAGAATACATTGCTGCCTCTAGTTGTTGCTCCCAAGTCTTGTGGATCCAACAACAAATGCGCGACTACGGTTTTGAATTCCTATCTACTCCTATTTTTGTTGATAATAATGATGCCTTACAGATCACTAGAAATCCTGTGCAGGATTCCAAGACCAAACACATCGAAATTAAATATCACTTCATACGTGATTGTTTTGACAAAAGACTCATCGATGTTGTTAAAGTTCACACCGATCACCAACGTGCCGACCTGTTCACTAAAGCTTTTGATAAATCACGTTTTGATTATCTTCTTTTGGTCAATGGCATTAAGGTGATACCCGAGTAAAACTTCTTTGGCTAATCGTTTTTGTAAATTTTCTTTAAAAACTCTTAAAAATACAAAAAGATTTTCGTTTTCGTAACCTTTTAGCATTTTAGGGGGAGTAAATTCAAGAAAATACAAAAACATTTGAAAAAGTCAAAAATCCAAAAGATGTTTTTACTTTTTGTCCTTTCGTTTGAAAAATTCAAAAATTCAAAAAAAAAATTAGAAAATCAAAAATGAGTTTCTTGGATAAAGGAAAATGATGATATTCACTGGTGTGGTCGGTCAACATGTTCAAAATGTAAAACAAAAAAAAAAGAGAAATGATAAGTATCTCTACTAATGATGTATCGGTAGGCTCACAATCATACTAAAATGTGCAGGATGATACAAACCTAACAGACTTCAAGTCAGGTGGGAACCATTCATTAGCATATGGTCTTAGTACCGAAATTTCGTTTGATTGATTGTCGAGGTTCTGAGATATACGGTCTTTATGCTGTCTTATCATCTGGGTATCATGGTTTTATCTTTTACCGAAAAATAACGGAGACGAAGTCTAGATCTTCCATGATACTATACATACGTGTACATATTGCATTCGACCTCAATAAGTGATCAACGATCACATGTCCAAACAAATAAGTGATAAAATATCACATTTATCCGGGAGTCAAGTTCGTCTCTTTGTTGTACGTTGTACTGACCTGTTCACGGACTTGCTCCTGTGCCCTCATGCATATGAAAATCAAGTTCCACATTAATAAGTGATTCTATCACATAGGGCCTGTTTTCATTCAAAATAAGTGAGTATCTCACATTCTGTTATACGGTCAAATAGATGATAAACGGTATACTCACCGGTAAGATAAACTCTCGTGCACACCTTGATACGGGAATGTGTCGTGAGTGGATGAACACTGACTTGTAAGTATAACTCTTACCGCAAATCGTATCTCCTAACTATGATTACATCTGATCAGTTTGAGCTTATGTGGACAACAATACCGATAATCGTGGTAGTATACTGATCCAAAGGTTTAAACCGAAATCAAAAACCATGTTGACTAAGACCGTAAGCTGGTATGATTCCTTTTCCTTGAAACTCGCAAAAAGTTTGACATTGTACAGTTGTGTACTGCTTTTTACTGACAGTCGTTAGTTTACCGCACTTTAAATTCCGTTTTAGTGTAAATTTGTAAAGTTCGTTTTTGATTAGCCGAAGTTGTAACTTGAAGTTTTCTGCCGAAAGCCTGAAACCGACTTCATAAAATGTCCTTTGCATTTGGTAAACTCAATCACAATGAAAATCTGATCAAATCAATAAAATCTGTTCAAAGTGTGCAAATTTCAAAGACTTGGTAATTTTTGAAAAAGGTGTTCACGAAAAACCTTTTGGTCGACGAAAGACCTAAATGTTGACGAAGAACCATTCTTTGTCAATGTTGGTCAAGTCTTGGTCAAAATCAAATTGTTCACGACGAAATACATGTCTTTCGTCGAGGTCACGACGAAAGAACCCTGGCCTTATTGATTTTCTGGATTTTCGTCATGGGCTTACTGTATAAGCCCATTTACGTTTTTCGTTGAGCCCAAAGTGTCTTTCGTTGAGGATGGAGTTTCGTCGGGAGTCAGTGTATAAAAGGGGTCCCAGTGATCAAAGCCCTCACTTTTCAAACCTACTCTCTGTTTATCTTCTCCAACACTCCAAACACCCATACCTTTTCACCGACTCTCAAAACCCCTTCATTTTCTCTAACATTTTCATCAAAATCGAAGGTATACAAATGCTTGTTCAAATTATTCGAACCTTAGGAACCCTGTGTTTTTGCTCGACTGTTCGAAAAACCCTCGGACACCCTGTATTGCTTGATTCCTGCATATTGACCCTTGTTTATTGTTTTTTTTTTTTCTGATAAAATCTGATGCTCGTAGTGTCTTTATGTGTAGATTTGAACGTTGTTTTGGTTTGGGTTTCGTATAACAAAAACAGGGGATGGTTGTTGTTGAATATTTTAAACCGTTTTGGGTTCAATACCGGTCAAACTCGTATCGATTAGTCTTCTGGGTTTGTTTGGGTTTAACAAAATGCCATTTATGTTTGATTTTGTGAGTCGATCATCGGTTAACCGTCAATCGACGAAAAACCTTTGATTTTGAAAACCCCCAAATTCGACGAAACCCTAACTGTCTGCGACGAAACACCCTTTTAACAATGGAGCATCTTTCATCGAGAGACTGTTGACGAAAAACCAGTGGTCAAAAGTCAATGCTGACTTGATTTGACCAAGGGTGTTTCACCATGAAGAAGAGTTTTTCGTCGAAGTACTAGTGTTTTGTCGTCCAACACTTAGAAAATTTTTCATTTGGGTGCCCTTTCGCAGAATATATGCAAATACATGATCATTGTCCATTTCATACATAAACATGTATTCACACATGTCTAATGCGCATATTATGACTTTGTGACTCATTGTGGATGTTTTCGAATACAGATGGCACCAAAAGAGAAGAAACGCAAACTTGCGACCAAAATAACTAACAAACCGGAAGAACTAGTGATGTCCGAAAAACGTCACAATATGATTGCCTATCTTGATCCGGAAGGGAAGATCACTGAATTGAAAGAGATCACGCAGTGGATAAGGGAGTCGCGGATAAACAAAGCTGTCACTTTCTCAACACCGGTTTACAAATCGCTCATCAAAGCATTCTGGAATTCAGCAAGCGTTGTCAAAATTGATGGAACTGAGTTTATTCAAGGGCAAGTGAATGAAGTGAATGTGAATGTCTCACCGGAAATCTTGAACACCGTACTGGAACTTCAAGATGATCCGAATGCACCGTATTCTATTCCAAACATGTGCACTCATGGTTGTTTACTAAGGATGAAGTGTATTGGTGATATTCTCAGCAGTCAGATCAACAAGGGAGATTTGCCGATGCGCTACAAGTTTCTACTGCACGTACTAATTCAATGTATTAGCAACAGAAGAGCTGGATATGATATGGCAGGCAATGATCTTGTGGGACTGGTGGTGGCATTAGTGCTGAACAAACCGTTTAGCATTCGAAGTACATCTTTGCCAGCATGAAGGAGAATATGACAAGAACTGGTGGTCGAACAACTGGGAATAAATTCTGGATGTATCCTCGTTTTCTACAAATGATCATGAATGTCCAGCATCCCGATCTTCCAAAAGATGATGATGACATCTTGAAGATAGATACTATGATCGAACATTCACTGAAGATATTCAAGGGCAGTGCAACGAAAAGATTCAAAGAAAGCAAGCCGCCTAGGAAGATGTTTGGTGTTCTTGGTAAAACAGACTACATCGCTCCAGAAGACGATAAATGGCGTCACAATGACAGCCAATCTAACGATGAGGAGCCGAAGTTGAAGAAAATGATAGAAGATAAGTTTGGTCGAAAGGATTCTGATTCTTTCGACAGTAACGGTGATGGTGATGATGAAGGTGGTGATGGTGGAGATGCAGGTGCCGTTGGTGCATCTACTGCTGGTGCATCTGGTGCTGGTACAGCTGGTGATACATCAGCTGGCGATGATGAGGAGGATATTGAATCGGATAATAATCCACCTGAGCCTGGGTACGAAGTTTATTTCGATGAACGTGGTGTGAAAAGGATCAGGAGGATTAGGTAAGAGGATGACGCTGACTACGTTCCTTCGGATACCGAAGCGGAACGTTTGAAGAAAAAGCAAATGGTTGTCCGTCGAAAGAAAAAAGCAAGGAAGTACACTGGTTCTTCATCTGCGCAACAGTCTGTTCCTCAACAAGAACCTACACAAGAGGCAGAAATGGATCCAAACCTTGGATTCACGACCACTAAAGCTACTACTATGATGTCGTCTCCTCCAAGATCTTCAGAACCAACTCCTGTAGTGTCTTCAGCTCCTGAAACTCCTACAGTGACTCCTCAAGAACTGGCTAGCTCAATTGCATCAACCATTCGTGCAACGACTTCGCAACCGACCTCAGAGCGCAGACAAAGTATATTCTCTCAGATGCAGCAAGATGAAAAGGTAGATTTCTTGTTCTCTTAATTGCAAGCTGCTGCAAGTCAAATCAATAGGCAATCCGAAGTGATCAACCTTACAAGAAGCGACATGATCAAACAACAGTTGGAGATAAACACTTTGAATTCCACTATTTGTCGTCAGCAAGCAGAGATCACTCGCCAACAAGCAAAGATTGAGCAACTGAAAGCTGAAAATGCACGCTTGAAAGCTGCAGATGAAGAGAGAGAACGTCAGTTGCAACAGATGCGAGCTGCAGATAATGCGCATGGTATTGACATGAACCGCTTGAAAGAAAGAAGCATTGAGGTTCAAAAGTTGGAAGATACTCTTAAACAAAAGCATGACGATATGAGAGAATGGTACAATTCTCGCAATACCATAATAACAGATGGGGTCAAGAAAATCACGGAGGGCTTTGAGTTTGTAAGAAAGCGTGTGAATATTTTGTGGGCCGATCATTGCAAACAACAATAAGTGTTGAAGAAAAGGGATCATGATTCTGAGGATCCAGGGAACCCTGACCCTTCTGCCACACCAGAGCAACCGCCAACCACTGCCTCTACTGAAATTGTTGTCTTCAAGCCTTCACAACTTGGATCAACACAAGGAACCTCTAGTGGAACCGTTGCAGAGATACAACAACTGGAGAGCAGTTCTTTCATTGAAAGCTCTATGGCTGGTACTTCCTCTGTTCCTAGTACTGCTGACTTTGCCTTACAGGCTATTCATCCTATTACTGGAGAAGTTCTAGAAGAGGGAGAGTTTGTTGCAGATCTTTCACAAGAACAGCTGCTTACCTTGAATGAAATGAAATCAGTTGAAGATTCAGTGATCGATCAAATGCCGATTGAACCAGAGACCGTTGATACCGAAAACATTGAAGAGATAGTGTTTGAAGGCGAAACAAGCAAATCAACTTATGTTCGTGCCAATGGAATGGAATTTGATCCGTTTGATGAAGAATGGATGAAAGAAAATCAAGAAGACATTGATGAGCAGTTAAAGAATCGTACGTCTTCAGATAATCCGACGAATTCATTCCAAGAATGGAGAAAAAGGTTCTTGTCGAAGGTTGAAAAGCCTACGCCTCCTGAAACACAAGTTGATTTTCTACAGTTTGAAAAAATCAATCCTCATGGAAAATTTCTGAGCTGGATGTTCGTGAAGGAAATTCACTGTGTTGCAATCAAGCACGAACACAGAATCTAGTATTTCAACTCCATGCTGAGTATTCTATCTCTGCCTTTCTATGATGTTGCCGCCTTATCGAAGCTGGATATAATGAATCGTTCAAATTATTTTGGCGTAACGTTATTTGCAAAGAAAATCAAGTTTGAGCGGAAGAAAGGATGGAAGGATGCGTCGTACAAGCCACAGTTTCCAATATATCAACATATCAGGTTCACGTTGGATCCATTGACCAACACGGCTCGATACAAGCTCATATACCAGCCGGCGAAGGTCATGAACAAGATTTCGTTGATGCCTATGGAACTGAACTTTCTTGAAGAAATGGCGTTGTGGTGTTACGACTCGGATACTCATGAAGCGGTGATTCTGTTCAAGGGTGATCGTGAGAATTTTCGGATGCTAGATCCGATGTGGATCGTGAATATGTCGGCGACGACATCAGCAAGCTATTCCGGCATGACATCTTTTATGAAGACAAGGACGCACATCAAGCGCTACAATTTCAACGCGTCGCTTGTTACTGTTTTTACCGAGGAATACATGCTGGAAGCACCTGGTCGCTGAAGCACTGAAGATATAAGACCGAAGACGAAGTAACAGACAAGGGGGAGTTTGTTGATGCACATTTTGTGTCTGTAACTTGTTCATTCTAAGTGTTGTAATTTACGGTCTTTATTTATCGAGTCTGTATGTCCGTTAGTCGACCAAGTCGGATATCCTCCTATCCTACTTGGGTCCGACAGTGTAACAACTCTTTCCAAAATTATTATTTCTTATTCTAATAATGTCCATTAGGAAACCCTAATTGAGACCCCCAAATAATATGGCATGACCCTTAATTTTTAAAAAACAATCAAAACTAGGATCAGGGCCCCCTAAAACTCAAGGGGGGTATCCCCTAATTGATAATTATCTTTAAAAAACGCATGTAAATCACAAAATTCGTTTGGTTTTGACTCATCAGGGCTATACGTACAACAAGGCAGGCCTAGCCTACTTGGGATTGCCCCGTGACACGCGACAGATGCGAAGGATCCTGTCGCTACATGCGGGCGGGTTCCATTTGGGCTATAAAGCCCCTGGTCTGGGACTTGAACTGTTTGCTTGTTTCGATGTTAAATCTCACGATGTACGCACAAATATACACTGTATCATTCAAAATAGTTATAGTACCGAGCCTCTGCTGCGATAACAGGGTAATAACTCGATCACTGCTACGATACAATGTCCGATTGATTGAAACTGATCCGATGGATGTTTAAGTGTTACCCGAATCCGGGCTATACTTTGTCATTCATCGTGAGGGTTTTGATTTCGTGAGTTTATCGTAAATGTTGTATTAAGTTACTGACCTAGTTTCGTGTGCATTGTTATTTAACTAGGTTACAAGGCTAAATATGTAGGCAAAGTTTTGTCCAATTAAACTTGCAATGTGAGTCATTCTCTTTTGTCAAAAGTATTTTACGAATACCTAAATGTTTTCCAGTTATATGTTACAGGGATTAAGTCTTGGTTATCTTAAATTACTGGCAAGTGGGGTATTGTGCACATTACTCTTGTTTCTCACTTTTAACAATGATAATCATCACTATTGGGTAAAAGGACCCAATAGTGGTATGACCATCTTCACCAGGGTGTGACACGGGGCCAGATAATTATAAGATAGGGGCCATTGTAATCGCTCTTAAGCTGTAATCTATAACGAATGTGTCCTTTTATAACTTGAGTGACTCGCCAGTATTTCTCCGCTGATAAAATCTTTTTAAACATGTTTCAGGTGATTTACTGTGAACCAGGAAAGGTGTCGTGTAGCACACCAGCTTGAAGAATGTGGCTCAGTAAATAAAATAAATAAACATGTTTTTGGAAAACAGGGATTTCCCAGTGAAATTACCCTTATTGTAAATTATGGGGTTTGTCCCGAAATGTGAAATAAAATAATTGGGCATTTTCAGTTTTAAAAGATCCTGTTAAAATTTCAGCTGCCAAATTAAACAATACCACGGGTTTCTGTCCCGCGGTTCCTGAAACGGGTAAAACCGAGTCGGGGGCCGTGACAGAAAAAGGTGGTATCCGAGCCACTGATTTAAGCCAATTAAGTATTTAGAAATACTTAATTTTTTTGATTGCCATTCTGTGATTCTGTGAAAATTTAATTTACAATAAATAAAGTTTTAACTTAAATTTGTGTGTGTTTTTTCATGTATGCTAACAGCATGAATGAACTGTCAGAGGCACTCCGAAACTTTACTATCCATAGTACCGATATGGATACCACAGGAAACCCATCTGGCTACCTGGCAGATACGGAGGAACCACTAACATTCCAGGCCCAGGCCCAGGAGAAACCAAAGCCGAAAAAGAGGAGGAGAATCTTGGATTGGAAACGTGGGCGTAGGAAGAAACCAGCTGCACAGAAGGTTAAAAAGACTGAGGATCCGAAGGATAACGGAAAAGGAAAAGAGATCAGGGAAAGTTCCGTGCAAGCTCAGGAAATGCCACCATGGGAGGAGCTGGATCGCAAACTGGCAAATTGTGACCTCATCGGACCTGCCGATGAAAACCTCTTTAATTACCCCGCTGAATCCCAACTTCCAGTTAATTTGGAACTGGCTATCCCAGATCCTATTGTCAACCCCGACCTGTTATAGGCCAGCTGGAGGAATGGTGGACAAATGACTGGCAGTTTCAGAACTTCATGAATAACCCCAACGTCTATTTTCCCCAATTTGACCCTGAGCCTGCACCAAACCCACCTATGAGCACAGAAAACTTGGCTGAACTCCGTCATTATGGCGAGGAGCTGGTGGAGGCAGGAAATAGAATTAGGGATGTGGGGGAGAAAATCACATGGAAATACGACGAGAGGGAGCGTCGTTTCTGAAAGGCCGTTTAAATTGTGGTTGCATGTTTAATAATAATAATAATAATAATAATAATAATAATAATAATAATAATAATAATATAATAAATAATATAAATATAATCATGTAAAATAACTCAAAAATAAAACTTTTGTAATATAACTGGTGTGTATCGATGCATACTAATATATATATAAAAATATGAAAGTCACAAAGTCGACAATTTTGGCTATACATGTTGACATGATTATGTGTGATTGGTTTATTATGTTTGGTTGTTAATTATTTTGTGCCAATCATTTATATATATGTTGTTAATTACCAGATGGAACACGCCGTTAATGAGCCAGTTAATGAAGTTAACCAATCTGAGCAAAACAATGAGGATCACTTTCTTAATATGCAAGATATAGAAAATATCGTTGCCCAGGGAATAACCAATGCTATCCCAGCAATCGTCGCTGCTGTTAAAATCCCTGTTGAGCCTTCACAAGCCAACCCTAGTAAACGCACGGCAATAATGACAATAACGTGATTCAAGCCCCAATACTTAAGAAAATGAGGGTTGCAACACCTTGTTGCACTTATAAAGAATTTCTTGCCTGTAAACCTGTTGAATTTGCAGGCAATGAAGGGGCAACGGCTGCACTACGTTGGTTAGAGAAAACTGAAGCAGTAATTAAAATAAGTAAAAGTGCAGAAGAAGACAAGGTTATGTATGCGTCTCACCTTTTCAAGGAAGATGCATTAGAGTGGTGGAATACGGTATTGCAAGCCAAAGGAAGTGACATGGCTTATGCCATGAATTGGGAAGAGTTTAAGCAATTGGTGGAAAGAAAATTTTGTCCCGAATATGAAAAGGAACAAATGGCAAATAAGTTCCTGAACCACCGGATGGTAGATGTTGACTATCGAGGGTATACTTCGAAATTCTTTGAATATGCCAGAATTATACCAACTCTAGCCTCGCCAGAACCGGTACTTATTTCTCGCTATATTTGGGGTTTAATTAGCGAGATTCGTGATATCGTCAAAGATGCGAGACCCCGCACAATTGATGATACGGTAGAATTAGCCAACACCCTGACCGACGGGCTGATACGTATGCGAGAAGAAAACAGGAAGAAGGAATTGGCTCAGAAAATTACCCATGGATTTCGTGGGGGTAATACTAGTAGCAACTTCAAGAAAAGAGGAACTGGGCAATCCTCCACTGCTCCCTTTTGCAGTACCTGTAAAAGAAACCACTTTGGAAAATGTAAGGGGTACTGCAAATTCTACAAAATTCCGGGGCACCAAGAAGAAGAATGCAGGAGAAAGAAATCAACAATTTGCTTCAACTGTGGAGAAGTTGGACATTTTAGACCAGACTGCCCTAAACTGGTCAAACCAGCTGACAACAAGACCAAACCTGCTGAAGTAACTAATAAGAAGAATGCAAGAGCCTTTCAGCTGACAACCCAGGAAACAGATCTAATTCCGGATGTGATAGCTGGTACGTTCCTAGTTCACGACGTTTATGCGAAAGTATTATTTGACTCTGGTGCAAACCAAAGTTTTATAAATACTTCATTCTGTCAAGCTCTTAAGCTACCCTTAACCAAACTTAGGCAGATTTATACGGTAGAAACAGCAGATGGAAATTCTGTTAACATAAATAAGGTTCTTCAAGAAGGAAAGATAGAACTTTCAGGCCATAAATTTTCCGCCAATCTTTTACCTATGAATTTAGCTGGATTCGATGTCGTGTTAGGAATGGATTGGTTAGTAGCCAACCATGCTCGAATCCTCTGTGATAAGAATTCCATAGAAATTCATACACCCGCAGGAGAAGTAATTATTATTACAGGAGATAAGTCGCGCAAACCATTAAAGTTCATTTCGGTAATGAAAGTTGCTAGTTATGAGCGAAAACAAGGAATAGTGTATATGATTTCGGTAATCATTAACACTAAAAGTAAGGAACTTAAGGAAATTCCTGTAGTATCAGAATAACCGGATGTATTCCCAGAAGAGCTACCAGGATTACCACCAGATAGGGAAGTAGAGTTTAGAATTCATCTAATTCCTGGAACAACACCAATAGCTAAGGCACCCTATCGGCTAGCACCCACCGAAATGTTAGAACTGAAAAAGCAGTTAGATGAATTGCTTAGTAAAGGATTTATACAACCTAGTTCATCCCCTTGGGGAGCACCAGTATTGTTTGTGAAAAAAAAAGATGGTTCCATGCGAATGTGTATCGATTATAGGGAATTAAATAAGGTTACAATTAAGAATCGATACCCATTACCTAGGATTGATGATCTCTTTGATCAGCTTCAAGGAGCTAGATATTTTCTAAGATCGACTTACGCTCCGGATATCATCAATTGAAGGTACAAGAAGAAGACATACGTAAAACCGATTTTAGAACTAGGTACGGTCATTACGAGTTTATAGTCATGCCCGTTGGATTAACGAATGCTCCTACAGCGTTCATGGACATGATGAATAGAATCTATAAGTCGTACTTGGATAAATTTGTGATTGTCTTCATCGACGATATACTTATTTATTCCAAAAGTCAGGACGAGCATTGTGGGCATCTACGAGCACTCTTAACTTTGTTAAGAAAAGAAAAGCTTTACGCCAAATTTTCGAAGTGTGAATTTTGGCTGCAGGAGGTGCAATTTTAGGACACATGGTGAATCACGAAGGTATTCATGTAGATCCCTCCAAAATAGAAGCAATCACCAATTGGAAGGTCCCACAATCAGCCACCGAAGTTAGAAGTTTTCTAGGATTAGCTGGGTATTACAGACGCTTCATAAGAGACTTCTCTAAGATAGCAGTGCCATTAACTAAGCTAACTTGTAAAACAGTTAAGTTTGAATGGGGACCTAGGCAAGAAGAGGCTTTTAAGATTTTAAAGCAAAGGTTAACACACGCTCCAATTCTAGCCTTTCCAGAAGGAACATAAGATTTTGAAGTTTACTGTGACGCTTCTAAGCTAGGATTAGGATGTGTGTTAATGCAACGCAAAAAGGTAATTCCGTATGCCTCAAGACAATTGAAAAGGCACGAGGAGAATTATACGACTCACGATTTAGAATTAGGAGCAATAATTTTTGCCCTTAAGATTTGGAGACACTATCTGTATGGAAGTAAGTTTACAGTTTATACAGATCATAAGAGCTTAAGGTATATATTTGGGCAAAAAGAATTAAACATGAGACAAAGAAGATGGATGGAAATTTTAAGTGATTACGACTGTAATATTCAATATCACGAAGGAAAAGCAAACGTAGTTGCAGATGCCTTAAGTCGCAAGTATCATGAAAAACAAAGACGAATTCGTGCTCTTAGATTAAATCTTCAAGTAGATTTAATGGAACAATTGAAGAATGTTCAAGAAACAGCATTCAGGGATGATGCTGAAGGAATGAAAGGAAGAATAAAAGAATTAGAACAAGGGACTTATGGAATTTGGAAAATCCACAAGAAAAGAATTTGGGTACCTAAGCAAGGAAATTTAAGAGATAAGATTTTAGAAGAAGCCCATAAATCTAGATATACCATGCACCCTGGAAACAACAAGATGTACCAAGATTTAAGGAATAACTTCTGGTGGATAGGAATGAAAAAGGACATAGCTAGATATATATCTAAGTGTCTAACTTGTTCGCAAGTTAAGGCAGAACATCAGAAACCTTCAGGTTTACTTCAACAATTAGAAATGCCTGAATGGAAATGGGAACTAATTACAATGGACTTTGTTACTAAGTTACCCAAAACCAAAAAAGGTAATGACGTGATTTGGGTAATTGTGGATCGATTAACCAAATCAGCTCATTTTCTGCCAATGAAGGAAACCTTTAGCATGGAAAGATTAGCAAAATTATACGTAGATGAGGTAGTATCCTTACATGGAGTTCCATTCTCCATAGTATCGGATAGAGATAGTCGTTTCACTTCACATTTCTGGACAAGTTTCCAAGAAGCCATGGAGACCCGACTGAATAGTACTGCATACCATCCCCAAATAGACGGACAGAGTGAAAGGATAATCCAAACCCTGGAAGACATGCTCAGGGCATGTGTAATAGACTTTGGTGGAAACTGGGATAACCACCTACCCTTAATCGAATTCTCCTATAACAATAGTTATCATGCAAGTATCGAAGCTGCCCCATTCGAAGCACTGTATGGACGAAAGTGTAGAACTCCAGTTTGTTGGGCAGAAATAGAAGAAAGTCAATTATCAGGTCCTGAGATTGTACAGGAAACCACCGACAAGATAACTCAAATCAAGGAAAGACTGAAGACGGCTCGAGATCGCCAGAAAAGTTATGCCGACAATTGACGTAAGCCATTAGAATTTCAGGTTGGAGACAAGGTACTCTTAAAAGTTTCTCCTTGGAAAGGAGTAGTTCGATTCGGTAAGAAAGGAAAGCTAAGTCCAAGGTACATAGGACCATTCCCAGTAACCCAACGAATAGGACCAGTTGCCTATCGCTTACAACTACCAGAGGAACTAGCTGGGGTACATGATGTGTTTCATGTATCCAATCTCAAGAAATGTTTGTCTGATGAATCCCTGGTAGTCCCTCTTCAAGATGTAGAGGTAAATGAAAAGTTGAAGTTCGTGGAAAAACCTCTTCGAATAGAAGACAGAAAAGTCAAGTTCCTCAAGCACAAGAGACTGGTACTAGTTAAAATAAAATGGGATTCGAAAAGAGGACCAGAGTATACATGGGAGCTAGAATTGGAAATGAAGCGAAAATATCCTCACTTGTTCCACTAAATATCGAGGACGAGATTTTAAACAAGGTGGAGAGGGTGTTACAACTCTTGCCAAAATTATTATTTCTTATTCTAATAATGTCCATTAGGACACCCTAATTGAGACCCCCAAATAATATGGCATGACCCTTAATTTTTAAAAAACAATCAAAACTAGGATCAGGGCCCCCTAAAACTCAAGGGGGTATCCCCTAATTGATAATTATCTTTAAAAACGCATGTAAATCACAAAATTAGTTTGGTTTTGACTCATCAGGGCTATACGTACAACAAGGCAGGCCTAGCCTACTTAGGATTGCCCCGCGACACGCGACAGGTGCGGAGGATCCTGTCGCGACACGCGGGCGGGTTCCATTTGGGCTATAAAGCCCCTGGTCTGGGACTTGAACTGTTTGCTTGTTTCGACGTTAAATCTCACGACGTACGCACAAATATACACTGTATCGTTCAAAATAGTTATAGTACCGAGCCTCTACTGCGATAAAAGGGTAATAACTCGATCACTGCTACGATACAATGTCCGATTGATTGAAACCGATCCGATGGATGTTTAAGTGTTGCCCGAATCTGGGCTCTACTTTGTCATTCATCATGAGGGTTTTGATTTCGTGAGTTTATCGTAAATGTTGTATTAAGTTACTGACCTAGTTTCGTGTGCATTGTTATTTAACTAGGTTACAAGGCTAAATCTATAGGCAAAGTTATGTCCAATTAAACTTGCAATGTGAGTCATTCTCTTTTGTCAAAAGTATTTTACAAATACCTAAATGTTTTCTAGTTATATGTTACAGGGATTAAGTCTTGGTTATCTTAAATTACTGGCAAGGGGGGTATTGTGCACATTACAATTGTTTCTCACTTTTAACAGTGATAATCATCACTATTGGGTAAAAGGACCCAATAGTGGTATGACCATTGTCACCAGGGTGTGACACGGGGCCAGATAATTATAAGATAGGGGCCATTGTAATCGCTCTTATGCTGTAATCTATAACGAATGTGTCCTTTTATAACTTGAGTGACTCGCCAGTATTTCCCCGCTGATAAAATCTTTTTAAACATGTTTTAGGTGATTTACTGTGAACCAGGAAAAGTGTCGCGTAGCACACCAGCTTGAAGAATGTGGCTCAGTAAATAAAATAAATAAACATGTTTTTGGAAAACAGGGATTTCCCAGTGAAATTACCCTTATTGTAAATTATGGGTTTTGTCCCGAAATGTGAAATAAAATAATTGGGCATTTTCAGTTTTAAAAGATCCTGTTAAAATTTCCGCTGCCAAATTAAACAATACCACGGGTTTCTGTCCTGCGGCTCCTGAAACGGGTAAAACCGAGTCGGGGGCCGTGACAGACAGTTTGTCTCGTTAGTTTGTAATGTTATATGAAAGATGCATGTTGCATATGTGGGTATATTATGTATTGTGTGTTTATTCAGTCTGCTGCAAACTGTTTGACAGTTTGCAGCATACAAGTTTTGCAGCCCTCGACTAAAGACTATCTTTCGTCGAAGACATGTATGACGAAATATCCTGTTGCTGGTCATTACATGTTTCGTCATGAACATCGAAGAAAGACCTTGTCTTTCGTCGACCATGGTATTTCGTCAGGCCCATTCATGTGTTTCGTCAACACCTGGGCTGGGCTGCCTATATAAACCACACTTGGTTTCTGTGTGAAACTGTGAGAGCATACCCTACTGTAAGTTTACATTCAAACATTGTGTGTATGTGTTTGATGCTTGTTCTCATCCGTTTTAATCAATAGACTGTGAATCGTTGGTTATTCCGTGTTGTTATATTCTGTGTTTGGTTTGGCATCGTCACGGGGATTCCGCACTCGTGACCGTGTTTGTTATAAACAAGTGATCTGATTTCGTAATCGATCCTCCCAAAACGGACCTACACACTTACCTTAGATTGATGTAGGGTTTGTTCTAGAAAGGTTGAAGAGATCGAGATTGAGGAATGAGAATTGTGTTGCAAAGCCAAAATGATTAGAGAATGATTTGAGAAAAATAAACTGCCGGACAGTGATTATGGGAGGTTTAAGGGTTAGGAGTGGTTTATTAGAGTTTCAAAAATACTCTAAACACCCATTATCTCTACAACTTTCACACAAGAAGCACATAATCACATGTAATTTACAATTAAAGCACGTAGTTCACGTATTTGTCATGCAACACATAAGTTTCGTATAAACCATCCGTTTATAATTATTATTCGCGTTAGTCACCAATGTTCGAGAGTTATCATGTGTGTGTTCCGGTAATTTCCCGAATTACCAAAGTAGACTCATTTAACTAACCCTAGTTAAATGCAGTGCTATGAATGTCTGTCTAAATTGACTGTGGTTAAGTTAAAGTAGTAACCTGAAGTTGCGGGTTGTCACATCCATGCATGACAATATATGACTTGGACTAAATACTTATATATATATATATATATATATAATCGAATCATAACACCACCAAACTCACGGTTGAATGTTATGAATTGAGGTAATTTTCATCTTGACCTAAGTTTCTTAAACTATGGATTCTAATGGTTGAATCGGTACCCATGAAAACATGACCAACATAGTGTCCATATGAGTGCTTTTAGACAAGATGCATTTTCTTGCAATATACATACTTTCATACTATTTAGAACCCCTAATCTAACTCAACACCGAACTTCATAACTTATACGCCTTGTTCATCCTTGTAGGATAACCTCGGAGTTCTTGAATTCTCAAGAGTCTACACTCACGTTTTTTTAAGCTTTTGTAAACCGTGAGTATACATGTCCCCCCCCCCCCCCCCTACTTTAAGTACACTTTTGGAGTGAAATATACATACATATCAAACTTACATGTAAACAAACATTAACATGATTCAAACATACAAATCCATACATACATGCTTAATACATTATAAACTAGGATACTTGCATGCTAGAATCCTTTCTTGCACAACTACTTATCATTAACTTCATAAGCCAACCATAACATGTATAGCGCTAAAGGAGTAGCACACCGCCCGTTGATAGGTCATTGTTAAGTATTCAATCGTAAACGGTCTCGTCGCCGTGGTGACGAGATTACGCTAGTGGAAAATGCTAGCCTATGTTAAGTTATGCCTTAGTATACGACTTTGCAGTGTGGATTGTGTTAAAGTTTTATACGTATGCTAGTAAATCAAACTTGTATGCTCACCAATGCTTTATGTGTTGACCATTACTCTAATATATGTTGCAGGATTATGATGATGCGTTGAAAAAAAATCCAGTAGGATGGACTAGAAACACGCCTTATTTTAAAATATGTTTGTTGTTTTAGTTGTTATGTATTAATTCTCATTATTTGCTTCAAAACAATGTACTCGAATCTTTTGAAATGAAATAAAAGTTATTATTTAAATTATTGTCACAAGTTAGCGGTTGTGATGTTTCTTGCAATTTCGTTTTCGTTTCAATCCGATGTTTCCATCATTGGTTGGGTGTGACAAGTGGTTTCAACCTTTTTATATAGTTTAATACTATTTTAAAATATTCGTATAGTTGAAATTGAAAGGTGGTTAGCAATTAATTGAAAGCATTTGGGTGACGCAAGATATTGGACGAAATTTATTTTTGAACGTAAATTTTATTTTTTTCTTAAGATTTCGATATAAATTATCTTAAAAACGGAGTAGCATCCAAAACAAAACAATTTTTTTTCGTATCGTAAACTATACCGAGTTCCAATACCGTGATGAATCAAACCGAATAGATATCGATAATACACAATCTGTATCGGTGTTGGCATTATCAAGAACTCTATCCACATTCACTTTTAAGGTTTTCAATCTATATAAAACAAGTCTATATAAAACACATGTCGATATCCTTTACAACACAACTACCTATGTCATTATTTCAGTAACAAGTATCGATATTCGTTTTCATGGATTTTCATACCTATAAATATTTTACATTTTGACGTTATGGTTCAACATATGTTTAGACAAAAGTCTTCAAATTCAACCACTAGATCAAACAAACCAAACCCCAGATCAATGGGTATCTCAGAAGAAGGAGAAGAAACAACAACAATTTACTACCATCAAAACCCAACTTCTCAACTCGTCTCTTGTTCCCCATACCCTCCCCCCGATCCTTCCTACATTTAGTGGTGCACAAATCGGGTTTTTTTTTAAACCGGGTTTCGGGTAGGATCGGGTTCGGGTTCGGGTAGGATCGGGTTTTACAAAATCGGGTTTTTTTAAAAACCGGGTCGGGTCCAGGTCCGGGTTCTCTACCAAAAATGTATACCCTATATTAGGGCTGTTCAAATTGCTCGACGCTCGTTCGATGCTCGCTCGTAAAATGCTCGGAATTTGCTCGTTCGATTAAGCTCGATTAAAAAAATGCTCGGTTCGGATCGGTTCGGTTTGTAAACGAACCGAGCACGAGCAAAGGTCCGCTCAGTTCGGTTCGGTTGGCTCGATTTATTTTTTAATATATATATATATATATATATATATATATATATATATAGAGCCGCTAGAATGAGAACCACCACGAGTTATGAGAACCGCGAGAACCAAGTGCCACGGAGGGCCGTTGACCACGAAATTTTTTTTACACCTAGATCCGTATATTTTAAGACCGGGTGTAAAGTTTGGGTTCAAACGGCGCGCCCGAGGGGGTAGTTTTTTACGCCCAAAGTTTGGTTAAAAAAAAAAGAAAAATTAAAAAAACCCAAACTTTGGGGGTAAAAAACTACCCCCTCGGGCGCGCCGTTTGAACCCAAACTTTACACCCGGTGTTAAAATATACACATCTAGTCGTAAAAAAAAATTCGTGGTCAACGGCCCTCCGTGGCACTTGGTTCTCGCGGTTCTCATAACTCGTGGTGGTTCTCATTCTAGCGGCCCCCTATATATATATATATATTTGTGTTTGTGTGTGTATCATTTTTAATGAATGACTAGAGACCAACATTAACAATGTTTGGTTTAAGATCCAAACATAGCTCATTTAAGTAATTAGAATTGAAATTCAATACAATAGTCCATTATCCAATACTGAAATGTCCATTTGAGTAATTGAGTTAAAATTTTAAATGTGAAGTGTCGATCAATACTCAAGTCTCAACCCGTCATTTGATGCAGAAGTGCAAGACCCTAATCAAAACTCCCCATTGGCCACCGTTATTCGATTTCTCCATCTCCACTCGCCAAGACGCCAACTCGTCAAGGTTTTGCTTCAATCGATTCATTCGATTTCAAACTTCCAATAGAACAAGGGTATGTTTCAATCGGTCGACGATTTATCTTCCCGCTTAGTTAATCTCGGTAGAACCTAGTTGAGTGTTTTTGTATTCCTTGTTATTTGTTAAATTTTTACTTGTGTTCTATTGGACGAAACACCAGGGACGGAAACTACACTTTATTCTAATAACTAGCACTCCCATCGTCACTTTCCTTATTTATTCTGCGATGCTCGATACCCGCTCGACGTTCGTTCGAAAAATGCTCGGCTCGAAAGACGCTCGCTCGACTTTGGCTCGGTTGAAAAAACGCTCGGTTCGGTTCGGATCGGTTTGTTAACGAACCGAGCACGAGCAAAGGTCAGATCGGTTCGGTTCGGCTCGTGAACAGCCCTACCCTATATACCCGGGTTCGGGTAGGGTTCGGGTCGGGTTTTATAAAACCCGGGTATTATAAAACCCTATTTCCGGGTTTGGGTCCGGTTCGGGTATTCATCGGGTAGGGTTCGGGTATGCATCGGGTTGGGAAAAAACCCGCACCGGGTATTAAAAAAACCCGATCGAAACTATGTTTATAAAATGTATCAAACATAACTCTCACACATAGACATCAAACCTATTGATAAACAGAGGCACAATTTATAAACAGAGGCACGATTTATAGTTATTCATGTGGTTATTCTTGAACTTTATAAATAGAGGCACAATTTATTAAATACAAAAACTAATAATGATATTAAACAAACAAAGAAAATAGAAGGGCCAACATATATTGACATATTTGTTTCCACTTGTAATGAAATATACTAAATAATTAAGTAGCGGTGGCAAATATCATTAGAAACCTAATAATTAAACAAGATTACATCAAAGTGCATACATAATTTTGTTAAATCATAAGAACTAGAAGTCTTAATGCATACATAATTAAACAAGATTACATCAAAATCGGGTTTTTTTAAAAAACGGTTCCGGGTTTTTATAAAACCCGGTTCCGGGTTCGGGTATTTATAAAACCGGGTTTCGGGTATAAACCGGGTATAAAAAAAACCGGTTCCGGGTTCGGGTTTTACATCAAATATGCATACCCGATCCCTACCCTACGGGTAGGGTCGGGTTCGGGTTCGGGTATAAAAAACCCGGGTTTTATAATACCCGGTTCCGGGTTTTTTTTTCGGGTCCGGGTTCGGGTTTTTTGTGCACCACTACATCTACTCAACCATTCATGAAACAACATGATCACATCGACTAGTATAGAAAACACATCATTTATATTAAAATAAGCATTCATCCACATTTGTCGAACCAAAAACAAGACATAATATATGAATGCAACGATATCACACACACGAACCATTATTAGTTTCTTACTTTTGATAATAAGCACAAAGATTATCTAGAGCCAGAAGAAACTGTTAAACTTCGAAGGATTAACTTCTACATCTTCCTCGTTTAGTGATGGTGAATGTGCATGTCTGCCTTCATAAGTTGTTATCACCATTCTTGGATCCTCGGCTGATCTCTCTACTCGTTTCTTTACACGACAACTGTCTTGTGTGCATCGGTAGTAACTTCTGCATTTCATTTAAACATAGATATTGTTTATTTTAAACTTATTTCAAAGGAAGAATATGAAGATAAACAATATTTTTAAAGGGTTATGATCATATAATATAAGTTAACAAGGTGTGTTAATTTTTCTACTAAAATAATAAGCATGCCTTGGCCAAATCTAATATTTAAAAAAAAAACTATTTGGAATTATTATTTTTTTTATGTTGAAAATGTAATCATAATAAATTTTATGCTATATAGATTGCTACTTAGGTATAAAGACTTTCCTTTCAAAAAAAAAAGGTATAAAGACTTAAGTCTAAACCATAAACATAAATAATTAACATATATCATCTGTTAAGTATGGTTTTAACTATTTCATAATCAAAACCAATTAACTACAATATTCAAAGATTATGTTGAACAAGTATAATTGTGAAATGGTGCTAACAAACTATTAATTATAATAAAGTAATTATCGATCATGGTTTTAAAAGAAAATGGAAGTTTGTAACGTGTTAAATAGTGAAGGCTAATGGTGAACGAGTTTTGACGTATTCCACAAAGATGGTTATCGATGAAGACCAATGCGCTTATCGACATTTAAGCACTAATGCGCTTATCCACATATTATGTGGATATGTGATACGTGCAAAGTCGCACCAATTTGCCACGTCACCCATGCTCCATCTATCTCTGCAATTGTTCTTTTATTTACTGCATATGTTAAACTAGGAGTAGTTAATTTACAACATTTCTTTTACAACATTTGTTATTCAGGTAGCCCATGTTTAAATTAGTGTTGCATGCATGTCCTTGAAAGTTGGAGTAGTGGAGCTGTGTGTCTTTGAGCATTTTTCTATTTATATCTCATGTATTGCATTAAAGAAATTAAGCAGCGAAGCAAAATAGTCTCTTTTGTCTTGTATTCTTAACCACCACAAGTGGTCTAGTGGTGGAGTGACTTGGGTTCTCCAATGGAGACCCAAGTTCAATTCCCATTAGTGTCACTTTGGTGGCCACCGACACCTGTTTTAAGCCGGACCGAGGACACTCGAGGTCTCGGGTTTGAAACATGTTTCTTACCCCTCTTTGATGGCTATGGGTATTTGCCGCCAGGGATCCTTGTCGGGTGGTGAACTGGGAAGGGAGATCCCTTCCGCGGTCAGGGGTACCGTGCAACTACCCTTTTTTTTTGTCTTGTATTCTTGGAGCCTAACTCTCTCTAAGGGTTATCTATCTTTGGAGCTTGACCCACTCAACGGGTTTCTATCAATATGTATCGGTAGATGTATCATGACAAGCTCATTATCGGTGTATGTTGAAACATTCTATCACTAAAGGAGATAGACATCTTTTAGATGACGGATCTTGAACTTTTAAATAGGGGGTGAGGAGTTTTAAAGAAAAGAAATAGAGGTGGGGGACCGGACTCAATAAATATAAAATTTTCGAATACTTTTGATAAAATTTACACTTATAAGCGAAAAAATGGGCAACTAAGATCCTCCCCTACATGTTTTATTATGTGCTAAACGTCTATCTTAGACTATACAGTGTGGAGAGGTGTGAAAATGAGGCGTTATGCCACACGTGGACGATACGTCAACACGCGTCAGAAAAGTGACGTGGTGCAAAAGGGGGGGGGGGGGGGGGGTGGGAAGAGGCATGGAAAAGTGCCGTTATTCGACACGTGACCCTCACTTTTAATTGAAAAATCTTTTTTTTTTAATTATTTTTTGTGCCGTTAGGGTCCAACGGCTACATGTCACACCAATGAGCCAACGCCACGTCGACCCACTCTTTACCTCCACGCCGGTGGAAATCCTCTCACCCCAACCTCAACGCCGCCTTCCACGCCGTTGCCGGGATGATGTGTCCAACGTGGAAAGGCCTAAACGCCACTAAATTATTAGCACAGATATCACAGCCGGGATATTCTCCCTGCATTCAAACTAATTTACATTTGTATTTATTATATTAATTGTGTACATTGACTAGTCCCATATTTAGCTCTTTGTAGGTAAATCCCTTGATTGACTCTTGGGTAGTTGTAATACTCTCTGTATATATACCCTCTCATAGTGAATGAATAACAATCAATTCAGTAATTTACATGGTATCAGAGCACTCTCTGAACCAATAACATCCTTTTCCTTTTGAAGGCTTCGGTCTTCTTTTTCTTTCCTGATTTAGGCTTCGGTCTCAATCCCTTCACCTCTGCATTTTTTTTTCCCTGCACCCTCTCATTCTCAGCCATGGACGACAGTACCAATGCTCACCCCAAACCTGCAGCCCCGTCCCTACACCCTGTGTACACAGTCACAAACATCCAGAACAAGGTTCGTGTTCTCGATGGTACTAAAGTTACCTACTCGTCTTGGGTGAAGTTGTTTCAACTCCACGCTCGTGGGTATAAGGTCCTGAACCACATTGATGGTACCCTCCCACCGGCTACTACCGACCCGTCTTATGAACAATGGGCTGAAGTGGATGCAATCGTCCTCCAATGGATCTACGGATCTTTATCGGACGAGTTGCTTGTCCGTGTTCTCGAACCGGAATCCACTGCTCTTCAGGCCTGGGTTCGTATCCGTAATCTTTTTCTCAACAACAAAGGGTCTCGCGCTGCAGCCCTTGAACACGCCTTCACCAACCTCACCCTCAAATCCATGCCATCCCTTCAAGCTTACTGCCAACGACTCAAGGAACTCGCTGACCAACTCTCCGATGTTGACAGCCCTGTTAGCGCAAGTCGCCTTGTCATCCAACTTGTCCGCGGCTTACCTTCGGAGTACGACACTGTTGCTGCTCAACTAAATCAGTCCATTCCATCTTGGGAAGAGGCTGTAAACATGCTGGAACTTGAAGAACAGCGTCAGGCGAACAGAGACAAAGAGAACCCGATTGCTGCTGCTGTCACCCCAGACGCCAACCCACCTCCTGCTGCACCTGAACCACAGCCCCAAAGACGCACCCAGAACCCTCGTGGCCAGCCCCGTTACCCTAACCAACGCCGCCAAAATGCCCATCCTCGATACCAAAACCGGAACCAATACCCTAACCAATTCCCTCAACAAAAATCCTCTGGTCAGATGCGTTCTGGACAAAACAGCAACCAGCCTTGGACTCCTTACCCATGGTCGGTCACTCCTTACGGTCCACAACCAGCATGGAACCCCCCTCCGTGTCCGTACCCGACACAACCCGGTTGGACTGTCCCATGGCAGCAGCAATCTGGAGGTCAGCAGGGGACTAAAAACTCCACTGAAGGTACCCACAATCGCCCTGCTCCACAAGCTAACATCACCGACTTTGACCCGCTTGAACCCACGGACATTGGAGAAGCTTTTCAAGTCCTAGCTATGGAAGCGGACGAGATAAATTGGCACATGGATACCGGGGCTTCTAATCATCTCAGTGACCATGAAGGTATTTGTTCTAATTCTCCTAATGTTACATCTATTAAATCTATTCTTGTCGGAAACGGCCATAAAATGCCAATTATCGGATCGGGCAATACAACTTTTCCATATTCCCAAAATACCCTTCACCTAAACAACGTCCTTTATGCTCCTAATGTTATTAAAAATCTAATCTCGGTCCGACAATTTACTAGAGACAATTTTGTATCTGTTGAGTTTGACCCATTTGGATTTTCTGTGAAGGATTACAAGACTGGGAGGATGTTGAGCCGTCACGACAGTGACAGTCACCTATACCCTGTTACCGCACCCGTTCAAGTTTCAAAGCCGTCCGTTTTTACTGTTTCCACTCCCGAATCCTGGCATGATCATCTAGGCCACCCGGGAGCTTCCGTTGTTGATTTCCTTTCATCTAATAAATTTATCGATTGTAATAAAACTAGTCGCATGTTTTGTAATTCGTGTCATATTGCAAAACACAAACGACTACCTTTTGCTTTATCTAATTCTACTACTATTTTACCATTTGATATTGTGCATTGTGATTTGTGGACTTCGCCTATTGTGTCAAATACCGGTTACAAGTACTACATGATCCTCATTGATGATTACACCAATTTTGCTTGGCTTTTTCCACTTCGGTTCAAATCCGAAACGGTTACTAAATTCATAAAATTCCACACCTACATTAAAACTCAATTTAACCTATCCATTAAATCTTTTCAATGTGATAACGGCGGAGAATTTGATAATACAACATTTAAAAACTTAGCCGCTACACATGGAATTCATTTCCGGTTCTCTTGCCCCCACACTTCCCAACAAAACGGAAAAGCCGAGCGTATGATTCGACGCATCAATGAGATCATGCTCTCTCTCCTCACCCACGCTTCGGTCCCTCCAACATATTGGGTTGAAGCGGCACATATGGCGGTCTACTTGCACAACATCCTTCCGACCAAACTCCTAAATAATCACACACCCACATCCGCTTTGTACCTTAGACATCCCGCATATGACCACCTCAAAGTGTTTGGTTGTCTATGTTACCCAAACCAAACCGCCACCCGACCACACAAATTATCTCATCGCTCCACACCTTGTGTCTTCCTCGGTTATCCTCCGGATCACCGAGGCTACCGTTGCCTAAACCTTCAAACCGGTCAAACAATCATTTCCCGTCACGTCACCTTCAACGAGTCATCCTTTCCTTTTTCCACATCTCAACCTACATCCGATTACTCCCTGCTAGAATCAGACCTGTCCACTATATTTACACATCCTCACAACTTTCCTACTTCTGATCCACATCCTCCCACTAGCCCACAACACACCTCGGCCCACTCCCCAACACCAACCAGCCCAACACCAACAACTGGCCCGTCATCCTCAAACCACTACACTGGCCCATCACTCCCTCCCTCACCTTCCCAGCACTCCAACCATAACTCACATCCATCCTCATCAGACCAAAACCATCCGCTAAATCAAACTGTCCAACCTCAGCCAACAAGCTCGCATCCCATGACCACTCGTCTTAAGGCCGGGATAACCAAACCAAAAATCCACCTTAACCTCCACGCCACCACCTCTCCAACCGTCTCCCCCCTACCCAAATCCCATATTGACGCTCAATCCGATCCTAATTGGCATAAGGCAATGAACGATGAGTATAGTGCTTTAATAGAGAATAACACTTGGGAATTAGTTCCAAGACCCGATGGTGCACACATTATTCGGTGTATGTGGTTGTTTCGACACAAATTACATGCCAATGGTACGCTACAACGGTACAAAGCGCGCCTTGTAGTAAATGGGAAATCCCAACAGGTGGGTGTTGATTGTTTCGACACTTTCAGTCCAGTCGTCAAACCTACAACGATTCGGACCGTCTTCCTCTCACCCCAACCTCAACGCCGCCTTCCACGCCGTTGCCGGGATGGTGTGTCCAACGTGGAAAGGCCTAAACGCCACTAAATAACTCCTACATCGGGTGGTCTTAACAAACGTGCGCTCTCTCTTGCACATCTGAAATCAGCATCAAATTCGCCACCTTTATAGGTATTCGTGATGAATACAAGGAACTCTTGACTATAAGGGGAGTGGGGGTGGTCCGTGATGACCCCTCCATCACGAGTGATGAACCTTAGAACACCGCCGCCGCCTATTAGTTCCACGCGTGAAATTTAAAACGCGTGGAAATCTTCACGCGTTATAATGTTGCAAAAGTTGAACGTTGGGGCTGCTTTTTTGATAGAATAGTGTGAGTGATGGAATTCCGACCACCGCCACTAAAAAAGGCTTGTGAGTGATAGAATAGTGGTTGATGACATGACGGAACTTGATTGGATGTTTGTGAGTGATAGAAATTTTGCAAGTGATACCAATTACCACCCCCACTCCCCTAATACTGAATTGTATAGAACGGAACCATTTTGTTCAGCTTTCTGAATTCTAACACAACATGATTATATTCATGTGAGGTATCAAATTACCACACCTCAGACCCCGTTAGCCTTGACTACTACTTATCAGTGGTCGATGTTGTAGCAACTCGTGCTTCACCATCCTCGATTGTTGCTCGGGTTCCGGACAACTCAACCAACCTTTCAGGCAGTTAGCGTTAGACACTTTATCTATATAGAGGTAATAACTTCTGACTCCACCAAAACAATCACCTAACCATAACTTTCCAAGTAAACTTACCACTGGTACTCATATATTTTATATAGTCGCAACAGACAACATTATGGATGTGAAAAAAACACAATAATAGGGTTGGTTACAACGAGGCATGCAGATTATGTTATCTACATTAATATACATGAAATCACACAGCAATATGTTGGCAGTTCTTACGACGTTATTATGCATAGTTAAGTCCTTTAGCCACTCATGCATGCACTATCCTCTACTTCATCTACCTCCCCAATTTCTCTAGACATCAATGTAATAATGTAACTCTAGATCTTGTGGGATTAAGCTACTTTTAGACTTAACATATTTTACTTGCTGACTCGTCTACTTATACAATTAGGCAAATTAAATTCTATTTCGTTATATGTTCTAAAACTAACAAACTTATCTAACTTGCTCAAAACTTGGGTACATGCACTAAATATAAACTTTAATAAAACTCTTACACTTATGAAACATGTTTGCATTAATCGAGTTAACCAATTTATTAAACAAGTCATGTTTAGATGACTTGTAGCTTATTTATTTAGATGACTCGTAGCCTATTTATTTTCATGCTTTGCATGTGTAGTTTCGCAAATTGTTTACCCATATTAGAGTTCAAGTTGATGACATGAGAACCATAGACCTATGGTGGTTTCTACTGTAGGCATATAATGCGTATAATGAATTAAAAGTTTTTCATCATTCTAAATATCTAAAAACCATTATTCTTGCAGTGTGCACATATAATGTATCTATGTGTCGGCGCTCGGGGGCAAAAGTGAAATGGTACAAACTTTAACGTTATTTTACTAATTTCGTGAAAATAACGTTAAAAGCGACGGATGGTTAATCATGCATCATGTGGTGGCGTTGATAGCTGAAAGACACGGGGGTACATGCACTAATCGGTCTTTGTCCCGATGGTTTGAGTGTTATGTGCTTTAGGTCCAAGGCTTGATACAAAACTACAATCAAGCCGGGGGTCTCACTCGAAGTAGGCTCTCTATTCCTACGGGGCAAAGGTAAGGCTGTCTACATCTACCCTCCTCAGACCTTGTCTTAGCTTTGCTATTTGTGGGATTTACTGAATATGATGATGATATATAGAGTTATTGAGTTTAAACCTTACGACCTTCGTTCACCATAATTTCATAACGTGTGTATTATATATATAGCGTATTACATGAAGATACTTTTGCCTTGCAGATGCACGACATTGTAAGTTACTTAGTTTGTGTCATTTCGCCACGCATCAAGTAGCAAATTTGACTTAGAAGGCTCAGAAATCTAGGCACAACCCAGTGGCGAAGCTTCGCCCCCCCAATTTTTTCCGAAACCGGGGGGGTGGAAACGTATATACCTAAAAAATTTCTATACGAAAGTACTATTCATAACACTACGCATCGAAAAGTTCGAGGGGTCGGGCGCCCCCTCGGAAGTCTTCTAAGCTGCGCCCCTGGCACAACCGGTTGCTTGACTGTGTTTTTATGCTTTCGGTGTACACCCATTTACGTAACTATGTATTTTATAAATGCCAATGTAGGGCCAACCTACTTGGTAGAGACTTTTGTCTCTTAATGAAGGTCTTTGGTTTAATCCTAAGCAAAGAGTAGTTTAAGATTATATTGATGTAAATTAGGGGCAAGAGTAACTAAGCATTGCTATTAAAAAAATGTATTTTATAAATTTGATAGGAGGCATCAATTATTATCTATTTTTTTTTAAGTTTGAGGAAAGTCAGCTTATTTGACTCCCCTATACTGGAAACATTACTAGTGGTTCTGTTTAAAATCAGTTTCTAGAAGCCGTGTTTATTGCAAGATGATTTGTAAATTAAACAAGATATATAATCTAACTTTTTACTAGTTCGCAATGATATTGGCCCTTAAAAAATAAAATGTCTCAATGTTTTGTATATCTTAAAAAGTTAATCGATCATGACACTAATTTTCAAAAGTGTTTGAGCAATTGTAAAATTATTTATTGGTATGATTTGATTTGAGTTCAATACAGTCCTTTTTACCATTTGAATTGCATAAGTGTAAGCTTTATCAGTTAATAATTAGCACAAGTTTTGATTACATATAGAGTAATGAGTACTAGTACAAGTTCATCCCATTGTCATTTTTCATTTCCTAAATATATATATATAATTAAATATGATTTTTTTATAAATTTATTGATAGAAATCAATAAAAAGGAAAATCGATAAAATGCGTTTTTCGTTTTACATTATATCAATTAGGAAGTAATAACACATAAGTTTTTTTAAATAAAAGCCAGATCCTACGGATATTTTTGTTAATTATTAGATTCACTGGGTATGATTGTTGTTTAAACAAAAGTTACCTTAGTTTATATTATTAGATTCACTGGGTATGATTGTTGTTTAAACAAAAGTTACCTTAGTTTATTTAAATTTATAGAGAAAAAATTATATATGCGATGAAACTATTTAGAATCACTCGAGCTGTTTATCATCTAATGAAAAACCCATTATCAGCTTTCTACAGAAATTAGAAATGGCATCTTAGCCCAAAAAGTGAAATGTATATATTGGTGCGCGCTCGGGGAGCAAAAGTGAAATTGCACTAATTTTAACGTTATTTTACTAATTTCGCGAAAATAACGTTAAAAACGAAAGACGGTTAATAATGCATCGTGTGGTGGGGTTAATAGCCGAAAGACATGTGGATACATGCACTAATCGGCCTTTGTCCCGGTTTTTGAGTGTCATATGCCTTATGTACAAGGCTTGATGCAATCTACTGAGGCGGGGTCTCACTAAAAGCAGACTCTCTATTACTACGGGGTAGAGGTAAGACTGGCTACATCTTACCTTCCTCAGACTCAATCTTAGCATTGCTATTGATGGGATTTACCGAGTATGATGATGATCTTAGTCCAAAAAGTATATTATATCTTGACATCTTTTTATATTAAAAAAAATCACCGTAAATGGCATCATAATGTGTTCTTTATGCCAATGATTAAAATAGTTACATGTTTCTTGTTTTTTCTGTGATAATCAAGTAATCAGCTAATGTTAAGATATACACAATTTGAATGATCGTTCTATTATATGTGTGTGAGTGTGTGTATATTGGATGTATATGTATATGCATATATTGTAAGTTTATGAAGGATAGAAGAAGAACAAGTACCTGGGATGTTGTGTGTTCTTGACAACTTTTTGGCCATATTTCCTCCATCTGTAACCATCATCCAGTACATCAACATCACTCATGGTTTTGAAGCAAAACCTTGGCTCTCTTACCTTTCTTCTTGATTTGAACTTCTTCATCTTCATTCCTGAAACCCCTAGATGATGATCATCTCTACTCATCCCTAATATCTTATTGCTTATTAGTTCACTCACTTCACCCCATGCCCTAATAACAAAACCCGACCAACAAAACCATTAAAACTAGAACCAAAAGTAATGGTTACAAAGTGATAATATAACCAAAAAAACCATCAACTAGACCTAAATCTTTTCAGCTATGATCTCTAAGATCTTTGCATATGGAAAATATGGAAAGATCAGAGATTAGGTTCTCAGAAGCAAGCAATAATACTAGGATACCATGAAATGATTCAAAAGATTGAAAATTGTATTGGTGAATAATATTTTCTATGCATTAAATAATTGAAAAGAGGATCTCTTTATAGGCTCACACACCCTTTAACGTTTGATCAAAATCTTTTTTTATTTTAAACCGAAAAGATGTGATCTTTACCAGTAGTTTGTATTTGAAGTTTGCAAAGGAAGAAGATGAGAAGCTTGTAAGTGAGAAGTGCAATCTTGTTCTGGTTTAGAGTGTTGTGGAAGTGGGTTAGAAGGGGACAGGGATTTTAGGATTTGACTGCTGGAATCTAAGGGAAAGGAGATCATGTTTGCAGGAAATGGAAACAAACCCATTTCATGATCTTCTAAAAACCCTTGGTTGAGCATGGTTATAGCTTTAGAATTGCAAAGGAAAAAAATGCTGTAAAAAGATAGAATTTATCAAAGAAAAAGGTTGGTTGTTTGATGCTTTATGAAGAAAGCATGGGTACAGACTGACTTCTAGAAAACCGTTTTATAATCTTTTATTCCCATCAAAATAATTTTGTAAATATATTTATGACAAAATTTGATATAAATACTTTTTAAAATTGATATATACATCTTAGGTATCAACATATGAAAGTTTAAGAGGGACAACCCTAATGATATATACAGTCGAAGTAGTTGTGTCACATATAAAAATTGATATGTTCAGTCGTTGTCGGTTGAAAACAATTGCGACTCTCTCCCCAATTTCTATACAACATAAGTTTACTTGTGTGTGAACGCATGTTCCAGCACTCGCTCATACAGGTGCGAAAGGAATAAGGGTGGTCACTTGGTCTAAACACGCATTTTCTTCAAGCGGTGGTTGATTAATGTTGGAATAGCTCGTTTCGAAAATATAGTTTGCCATAGGGGTGTGCAAAAAACCGAATTATCTAAACTATAACCAAATTAACCGACAAAACCGAACCGAAAAAACCGAACCAAATAAAAAACCGGTGGGTCGGTTAATGGTTTTTTTGAAAACCGAAAGTAGCGGGTCGGTTATGGTTATCATTTTTTTTCTACCGACCATAACTGAACCGAACCGACATGTAATAAATTTTTGTAGGATTTAAGACATTTCACCATATTTTTAATATTTGATGTTGTTTATTGAAGATTTTTAGTATTTATAGGTTTTTCATATCGTTTTGTGGTTTTAGTTGGATGTTTATTTGAATTTATGGAATGTATCATATCACTTTATTTTAATATTCGATAATAATTCGTATTAATATTATAGATTATATGTATTTTTTATACTATTCAATATACTAATATATACAAATATCCAATAACAATTTATTCCATGTTAAAAAATTAAGTTATTTTTAGCTAAGCTAAATACACGGTTAACCATCCATAATTAACCCGCTATAACCATCAAAACCGAATAACCATAACCGATAGGTTATGGTTATGGTTATGATTATCCATTAACCGACATCGCGGTTATGGTTATGGTTTTAAGTTAAAACCGACCCATGCACACCCCTAGTTTGCCATATGTGCAAATGTTGTGCGACATACTTTGTTGGATTTGGCAGTGTCAGAAATTAAATCGGTCATATGTATATGGAAATGTAGGCCACTTATACACGTGTGATCATGGATTCTTTATAATTTTAGTGAAAGATCCGTATTGACCTCAGATCAATCGGTGTAATGTGTCAAAAACATGTATACATACATCGACCTAAATGCCTATCACCCATAAACCTCTTGCACGTACAAATTCCCCACTCGTATGGCTTCCTTACACTTTTTACGATAAAAATACGGACATTGTATGGAAACCAGCACACACACACACACACACATATATATATAGAGAGAGAGAAAAAGTATATCGTACATTACGGCTTAACGTACTTCACGTACGACAACGTGCGTGATTTGTTTTACAACATGCGTGATTAATGTTTTCAATATGCGTGATTATTATATTGTGTTTCAACATGCGTGATTTTGGATTTTTGAGTTATAACGTGCGTGATTTTAAAATGAACGTGCGTAATTACCTGTCGTACGTGATGTACGTTAAGCCGTAATGTACGTTAACCTTCCTCTATATATATATATATATTATGGTTGCTTCCACTTGGTTTCGAAAAGCTAAAATTAAAGCGGTATACATGGAAAAGGAGCAACTAAAAGGATTTCACCTAAAGGTTCAAACAAAAGAAATACAAAAAAAAGCATTTTACCTTTTCGGGTTGACATCATTTCTATTTTATGGGAAAACAAAAATAATTTATATTATGTTATCGTAAAAACCAAGAAAAAAACATACAAATGGAGCTTTTGCTTGTTACATTTTATGAATAATCATTATTGTTAGTTGTTGCAACTAGAATAAATTTGAATTAATTTGTGTAATCCGTGAAAAGAGATTTATTTCGAAAGTAAAAAATGACTATGGAATAAATAGATTCTTTTCACACTTGCAATAGAAAAGAACCGTGTTGTAACTATAATTTTTGGAGTAAATTATAAAAATCGTCCTTTATATGTATGTCATTTATTGCAAATTTGTGTCATTTGTCTTCAATAATTACAGAAAACGTACTCGATGTTTGCAAACCCTTCCAAGTTATGTAACTCAGTTAATTTTTGTGGTTAAATCTGATTAAATAGACCCCACATGAGAGTATTTTTATGGTTAAATCTGACCAAATGGACCCCACATGAGAGTAAAATGACCAAAATACCCTCATGTGGGGTCCATTTGGTCAGATTTAACCACAGAAAATTAACTGAGTAAGGGTTAAAGGACATAACTTGCAAAGGTTTGCAAATATCGAGTACGTTTTCTGTAATTATTGAAGACAAAGGACACAGTTTGCAATAAGTGACATACATAAAGGGTGATTTTTGTAATTTACTCTAAGTTTTATGTAATCCCTTTGTTACTCGTTTATGAAAAACTAAGCAAATTAAATTTCAGATTGTCAATAAGATTGATACTTTCAAATTTTAGCTTATCAGTTTGGACAACTCTTGAAACTAACATCTTACCTTTTTAACCATTACCAAATGATATATCATCCCATCCATGAGCAGAAAAGTTTAAGAGTAGGGCTTTACATCCTGTCATGTGTCTGGAGACTCTACTGTCTATATACCATAAACTATCAAAGCATGTAGAAGTTTCCTCCACATCAATAATGAATTAGTTCTGGTGAGGGTCCAAAGCCATATTGGTTTTGGTTGTGATCCTTCCTTCCTCAGAATCAACCCTTTGGGAGGATTAGTTTTTGAACCATCACCATCAATTGTTGTTGGCCAATTGCAAGTGCTTGAATGTTAACACTTGGGTCAATAGTGGTTTGACCATTTCCAATGAGTTAGTTATATCCATGAGGGTGCCTATTTACCCTTGGCTTTTGAGGCATTTTGGCAGGCTCTTCATACCTATGAGGTATTTTGTGACAACTTGGTTGCCCATGGCCATTTGGATATTTGTTTGAGGGAGGAGCATCAGTGACCTGAACCTCCCTATAAATAGGGCTTGATTCAAGGGCCTGGTAACATGTGTTTCGGCAGATTCAAAATTTTTAGGAGTTGGTTGTGTTTTTTTATACCTTGAAAAATATATGGTTTAACTTTGGACTCATTTCTTTTGATGTCATAATTTTTAAGAAAATAACATTTTTGAGTTAAATAGTTTTTCTTTCCATAGATGGCACACATTAATTTTGCTTCACGAACACTATTAACTTTGTTTTTAATATATGCTTTAAAATGAAAAAATATTTAGTCACATGATTTTACTTTTCACAAAATAGGTTGGTGATCTTATCTTTCCTTTTACTTTTGTCTCTTTTTGTTGAAACAGATGTTCAAGTTCAAACTTTAATTATTTTGGAGTTAATGTGAATGTTGTCTTTGGAACCTTGGTTATCAGAATCTGAAACCCAATTCCAAATTTCACATTACTCTGTCTGTTGGTTGAGAAGCATCTCAAACCCAGCACATAATTCTACCCATTTTTCACAAGTGATTTCGGTAGACTCAAGCTCTTTTTTACAATCTTGATATTTTTCTATCATGGTCTGAAGCTGGTCTTAGTTAATGGTTTCTTCATGTTTGAGTCTGCTAATTTTCTAGTCTTTTTCAATTATTTTAGACTTAAACTCTTTAGTAATCTTTTCAAACTGATTTTTACCATCTAAGACCTTTTTCCTAAGATTTTATTCACCTCTTTAATGTTAGCAAATGCAATGATATATTTATTAAAACATAATTCTTTAAGAATTTGAGGAGATACCTTAGTAGCAGCCATCATTGCACAATCAATGGAATTCCAGGGATCATTGTTCATCACAACTGCTGCATCAACTTTTTCATAAACAAGTGTTTGTACTAAGTTGACTGCCTTCTCAACATCACCATTTAAATCTTCAGTCTTAATCATTTCTTCTTCAAGTTCATTTTCTTCTTCTTCTTCAACAGATTTAAGTGCAATGAAACAAAAATTCATATGTTCCTCCATAAGTTTTGCCAAAGGAGCAAAATTTTCATCTGAGAGTTCTTCAGGCAAACTATCCCAGTCAACAAAGCCTTGAGTAAAGAAACTTTATTGTTTGGCCTCTACAGGTGTTGGGGTTGGAGTAGCCGGAGGTGGTTGAACCTGTGAAACAGGTACTTGAACATATTAGACTTGAAGAACAGTGGTTTGGACATATTGCACAGGGACATGGTGTAAGGTTTGAGCAAAATGTGCAGTGTTTTGAACACTAGGTCTAGGGGTATCTAGGAAGAATGGTAAAACTGTTGCTGATTGCTAGACTGAGGTATTTGATTTGGATAGGTTATCATAGGTTTAGAACTACTTAGGGGCTGTTTGGCAATATCTGAATGGTTAAGTGCTGAACCAGTAAAAGATCTGAACCATTAATTGTTGAACCAGTAAGAGGTCTGAACCATTAATAGCTTGTATAATGCTTAACCATTCAGAGACAAATGTCTGACCAATTCAGATTAGAGGTCTTAACCATTCAGACTTTGTATAATGCTTAACCATTCAGAGGCAAATGTCTGAACCAGAGCATGTTCAAAAACTTTAGTGAGATTGATACTTTAATTCGATAATTCGATTCAACGAACAGATTGGTTATTAATTATGTGAGCTGGTCCTTTGTAATAAATTGATTGTATTATTACTGAAAGCCAGAAATCATATTCTATTAATTAAAACATATGTATAAGTACTTTATAAATTAAAATTACTCTGCTGATATAAATGCTAAATAAATTATTCAATAAAAAAAAATACACTACTGATGTAAAATTACTCTACATATTTAAATAAACGTATCCCCATAAAAAACTCTAGTTATACTAAACAATCAATATACGCATGATGTTAAAACAACTCTAGCCATAATTACTCTATTGATATAAAAATAGTCATGCATAAATTATCCTATAAAAATTATTCTACTGATGTAAAATTACTCTCTGTATATGAACATCGGTGTCTCAACAAAATTACTCTACTTATTTGAACAAAGGTATCCTGATAAAATTACTCTAGCCATAATTATTGTACTAATACATGATTTTAAAATAACTCTATCCATAATTACTCTACATATATAAATAAAAATAACCTTACACAAATTATTCTATAAAATTTACTCTACTCATGTAAAATTACTCAGGTGTCCCCATAGAATTACTCTATTTATTTGAACAAAGGTATCCCTTTAAAATTACTCCAGCCTTAATTACTCTATTGATATAAAAATAACACTACATAAATTATTCTATAAAAATTATTCTACTAATGTAAAAAAATTAATCTAACTATACCAATTCGTACTTAAAAAGAAATAAAAACAAACAAATGAAAGCGAGACGATTAAAAGTTACAAACCTAAAATAGAGTTCATTTGTTCAGCCATTGATAATGAAACAACGATGCGATCAATCGATTTTGAGAGAAAACTGAATCACCTGCTAAACCCTAACTATAAAATCAAGCTACGAAATCTGATTAAATCATGGAGGAATATGAAATAGAATCAGGGTGCATTTATTGCCAAGAAAGAACGTCCCATTAGCATGAAGGAATTGAAGGTTGAGGAAATTACAAAAATGTCACCGCTCTTTTTCATGTATCAACACTTCGCATGTTTTGTAGGTTAAACCTATTTGTATTTGATATTGTGTCTATATTATTAAACTCATCTCGTTAATACATCAATACAATTAATCTAAGAACAAATAAATGAAACCGGACGACCAACAAGTGGTATTAGAACTACGTTCTTATGTTGTCCATCTATTAATTTATTTTTAATTCATAGTATACTAGTGTAATTTTTTTTAATCATCAATCAGATCATAGCCAATTTGGTAACTTCAATCATTAGAAGAAAAAGAGTTTCGACAACGGTTCTATTATAAAGCCATCAAGATTGGTGCACACAGAGTTTTATATGTAGTTTAGAAGGATTATACTTGTCAGTGGCGAAGCTTTATAGACAAGCTCTGCAACTGACACTTGATGAACATCTACGATGTTGAATTCGGCTAGATGTTAAAACAACTCTAGCCATAATTACTCTATTGATATAAAAATAGTCATGCGTAAATTATCCTATAAAAATTATTCTACTGATGTAAAATTACTCTCTGTATATGAACATCGGTGTCTCAACAAAATTACTCTACTTATTTGAACAAAGGTATCCTGATAAAATTACTCTAGCCATAATTATTGTACTGATATGCATGATTTTTAAAATAACTCAATCCATTAGGCGAGTGGGGGTGCCCCGTGATGGAGCGTTGTGTGTGGGTGACCACGTGTGGAACACCGCTGCCAGTCCCTGTGACCACGCATTGTTGAGATGGGTTACCGTTGGGGTGTTTCAAGTTTAAACATGATAACACATGTTAACATAGTGATGGAAACCCCCACTAAAATCCATCACTAGTGATGGAACCGAGTTCGATGACGTGACGAAACATGATTGGGTGTGGTGAGTGATGGAAAGTGGAGCACCCCACCCCTTATATAGACAACATATTCTAACTATTTACTTCCTCTGATAAACAATCAGGGGGGAAGGTTTATCATCAATACGTAGATCATGATAGGAAGTATTTGACATTTAATGGGAAAGTTCGTGAGTATAAATTGTTGCCATTGCGTTGCGCAATGTTTATTAAACTTTGTTCCCATTCCGGTAGAACAATGTTGAAAACGGAGTTGCATTCAAAAGAGAATGTTTTTTTAATCATAAGTGTTTTGGTCAAAAATTACCGAAGCAATTTAGTGATCAAATTAGTTAAGTGAGGTAGTGTGCTAAAATTATGTGTGAAAAATATGTTAACCAAGTTAGTTATAAAAACAGTTTCAGGATACGGCTCAAGATATAGAGCTGTATCTGTGATCAAACAATGAGCAGAAAAGTAAAGGTTGACACGTGATGTACGAGGAAAGCCCTTGATCAATCTAGATCGCCGGCACAAAACCTCGGGAGCTGACAATCGCAGCTGCCTTGTTCTTCTTATTGCTTCAAATATCAGGATACAGTGCAGGATGTAGAGCGAATCAACTAGGTGTTACAATGTGATTTGAATACAAGTGTTTGTGTGTAGTGTTTGTAGAGAGCTAGAGAGAAAGAGTTTGAAAATGTGAAAGTTGTGTGCCTTAATCTGATCCGCCCCCATCTATTTATAGTAAAACAAATATAACAAACTATCCTAAATAACTGGGATCCAGCGAATATTCCTCACTCGAACGTTGTAGACCTAGTCTTTCGGGTTCAATGTCTCTCCCATAACAAACATGCCCGAGTCTTGAGGAGATGAAGTCCATCTGACCGTTAGCAAACCCCAGCCTTTAACCTGCACGTGGTTAATTCAATCAACCTCAGGATATCGCCCAGGATGTTAGCAATATCCCCGTCCAGTATCCTGGTCACAAATAAACAATTAAAAGCAGGATATTGATAAAGATATGTACGCTCAGAAAATGACCCATAACAATTGTCCCCAAATATATCTGTTGGTATACCAATCCAACGGATATATTTTAAAAGTTTTATCTCATAAATTAAAGCAATTAAATCTAGACGACGGTCAAAATCACATCATAACCTCCAACGCGCTTTTAACTCGATGGAGATCCACAATGCCCCTATATCTTCTCTCTTCTTGTTTGAAAAGCAGATATCTTCAACAGAGTCTCCAGGTAATTCCCTACTTCTTGTTCATCTTTTATCAATCTTTCTTTCTTCATCTGCCATGGCCACCAGGACTCATTCCCAAACCGATGAATCATCCGAGACTTTTACCCAGCAGAATCTTCTCAAAAATCCTAAGAAAGAAGTCTGTGCCTTTGATAATGCAGACATTGCGGCTTTGAGAGCTTCCGGTTCTTTTCCTAATAACACAGTCTTTAGACCGTTCGATCGGTCAATTCGATCGGATGTTTCTTCCACAGATTGGGTTTGCTTTCCAGCATACCCTTTTTCGCTGGGTCTTGATACCCCTTTCCCGAATTCATGATGCAATTCTTCCGGACCACCGGCATCTCTTTTGCTCAAACCATGCCCATGGTTTGGAGAGTATTAATCGTACTTAACCAAATCAAAAACCTTCACTGTCCCGACCTTTGTATCGAGGATCTGCCAATCTCTTATCGCCTCCGATCTCACGGTTCTAGCCGGTTTTTGCTTTTTTCGACTTCCAACAAACCCCTTATTCTTAAAGCTACTAAAAATGAAGACGGATGGCAACGCAAGTTCTTTTTCGTCAAACGAGACTCCATTGCTGAGGGTGCCAGCCTTCCGGTGGAGTGGTTAACCACCGGTAGGGTCATAAATGTTCTCATGTACCTTTAGATTTTTATCTTTTACTAATATCCTTCTTTTTTATTCTTATGCAGTAAATTTCAAGAAAGTAGCTCCCCCTACCGCTGAATCAGAGGAAAGAATCAATATTGTTTACCAATTACCTGCAATAGACAGGAGTTTCACCACACACATCCCGAGTTCCAGTCAATACTCGTCATCTGAAATGTCTGGTAAGGACTACTTTTAAAATAGTTAGTTAGTATAGCATAATAGAATGAAGAGTAATAATAATGTAAAACTTTTTCCTTTATGCAGCACCGGCTAAGATCCCTGAAGTCTTTGATCTCGACGAGTTGGACAACTATTCTGATCAGGTTCAGATCAAGAAGGAACCCAATCCTAAGGCCACAGCCTCATCCAAACCCAGTGGTTCCAAAGCCATTGTCATCACCAAACCCTTGCCAACTACCAAGCCCCGGAGCTCCAGTTCTCGTAAAATGAAAGAGCCCGAGTCCCCCGTCATCTCTGACACTTTTCCCTATGAGAAGCACGGGTTCATCGAAGCTAGCGGGTTTATGACTTCCTTTCTTAACCAGGTTAGTATTCTCAAACCACATCCTGCAGCTTATATCATTTATAAAGTTTTATCAAAATCAATACCTGTCCTCTTACTTTCGCAGGGTCTTGAACGTCTGGTTCATCTATATCAAGAATCCTGCGGGCTTAACAAGACGCTTGAATCCAAGTTAAAGGAAGCAGAAGTCACGATCTCCGATCAAGGCATGATTGCAGCCGCCAAATCTCGTCATTACGAGGAGAAGTTCAAGGCTATGATTCAAGAACACCAGACTGTTCTCAACAAAGCTACTCTTCAAGCCCAAGCCGATCTTGAAGCTGCCCATGCGCAACATGAACGGGATATGGTCAGCTACCGGGATAGCCTTAAGAGTTCCGTCGTCACTTCTCTTCTCCAGGCCAGGCTGAAGATGGCCCATGAAGCCAAAACACTAGGTTTTGAATGCCCTTCTTAGGACGTTGGTGCCTGGGAAACGAAGCTAAAGAATCTTGGCGGCATTTCTACCACACCAGCTGCCGAAGGATCTTCCAAAGTAGCTGAAAAAGCTAACGATGCTGAGAGGGATGCTGAGGTGGATCCTGAGACGGTTGCTGCTGAAATTACCGCGAACGAAGATGGCACTGCCCCCTAAAACTTATTTCCTTTTGTTTGAACAATTTTATGTCTTATGAACAATTTTTATTTCCGTATCAAAACAATATGATGACCAAAGGTGGATGGGTCCTAGGTTTCAGGATGGAGCCTTTGGTTATCAACTAGTACCGTCTATTTTCAATAATTTCATCTTTCATTTTTCTCGCTATCACTTCCTGTCTTTCTTATTACAGACCTTAGTTTTGCAAAATATACTCAGTGATATATTATGAAAACTTTTATTAAATAGAATTTCTAAAAATTCAATCACCTTTAGAGAAAATTAAAAGATAGTCCATTTTTAAAACCTGTTTTAACGATACTTGCTTGATCAAAGTTTCAAACCAGTACCAGCTTCAAATATCTTAATCAAATATCCTGAAAAGTATTTCGAAAATATATTTTGAAAATATATTCCGACAATTTATCCTAATCAGGATGTTTAACCTTTTACCAAACATAGGACTGTTAAAAACTTAAACAACGTTTACAAAGGAAAGATCATACCAGGAATAGGGTATAACCTTATTCTCAAACTTCAATCCCCTTGCAATTCTTCCAATGAAGATGTCCCCTGTCTGAGACACTCAGTGTATTAGGTCCGAGCCTCACCCTTTGAGTTTTACACCATTGCCTTAGTAGGAATGTCCCATGTGTACAATGTCTTCAAATACTTAGAAATCTTCTGGATATCAGTTCCCATTGTATAGACACTTTTTCGCGTTACAGGGGTAAAACCCAAAAAATGTATTGGGGATGAATCCCTCGTATCCTGGGGGAAATCCCAGATTTTCATGCGCTACAGGCGGGAATGTATAAACTCCAAGACTTAGAAATGTGAAAACCTTTAAACCTTAGAGAGTATGAAGTAATGTCCATATACTGGTAACTTTATCTCTCCTACAGTATTTCTAGCTTCTCCACTGAAACCAACGAGCACAGTGGACTTTGAAGTAATGTCCATCGGAGATACATTCATCCTTTTCAATGTTTCCAGCTGAATTATATTGACAGAACTACCGTTGTCCACCAATATCCTGCGTACAAAATGGTTAGCCACATATAATGTTATTACCAAAGCATCATGGTGAGGATCCTGAACTGTATCCCTGTTATCACTATCGAAAGTGATCACTTTATCAGTTGTGAGGGTAGTCATCCTGACTGGTTTATCTCCTTTTTCACTCTTAGCTTCCTTTGCATGTCTCTTAGCCGCCGAATACGAAGTCCCACAAATGTCGGATCCTCCTGAAATAAAGTTAATTATCTTGGCATCTGCTGGGGGTGATGCTGCTCGTTCAGGATCCTTCTCGGGATCCTGCCCTTTATTCTTCTTTCTTCCCAGCAAGTCCTTCAGATACCCTTTGCTTAACAGGTAACTTATTTCTTTCCTTAAAGCAATGCAATCCTCGGTCATATGTCCGAAGTCTTCATGGAAGGCACACCATTTGGATTTATCCTTCCAATCAGCTTTCTGCTGGTTCTTTCGAGGCCGCCTAGCTTTGTCCCCTAAACCCTGCATAGCATACATTAACTCAGGTATATTAACAGAAAAGCAGTATTCAGATAAGTCAGGATATTCTTCAGGATCCTCGTCTTCAACAGCATTCACTTTCTTGTTTTCATTTCTGCCATATGACTTGGAGCGATATGGCTTATATGAGGATTCTGATTTCCTGTTGGTTGATTCGTAGGTTGAGGTAGAATTCATCCTCTCTTGCATCTTCTTGTCATCTTCCAAACGAATATATCTCAAAGCCCTGTTACGAGCTTCGTCGAGATTCCTGCAGGGATTCATTACAAGATCCTGATAAAACTGAGAATCCTTTTGTAACCCCATCTTAAAAGCTTGCACAGCTGTTGCAACATCAAGATGTGGGATATCCAAGGATTCTCGACTGAACTTGTTCACATAATCCCTAAAGGATTCCTGAGATCCTTGAGTTATCCTGTAAAGGTCACTGGTTAGTTTCTCAAAACTCCGACTACAAGAAAATTGACTGTTAAATAAATTAACCAAATGAGCAAACGAAGTAATTGAGTGAGGAGGGACGTTTAACAGCCATTTTAAGGCTAATCCTATCAAGGTAGAACCGAATCCCTTGCATAAGCATGCTTCCTTGAGATCTGGAGGGATAGGATTGATTTCCATCTGTTCCCTATACTGGGCAATATGCTCTTCAGGATCCGTAGTCCCGTCATACAGTTTCATGTTGGGAGTCTGAAATCTTTTTGGGATTTCAGCATCACAGATAGGATACGCAAAGCGGGATATCCTGTGGCTGTCTTGGGATACTTCCGGAATTGGCTGGACCACTCCAGGTACACTGGATATCATGTCCTTCAATTTCTGGAGCTCCCTGGTAAATGTTGACGTCATACCTGCATCCTGCAAAGACCCATTGTAGTTAGTAGCAAGAATATTATTATTTGACACATTACCGGTCTGAGGATTTTGGCCATATCCTGAAGCATATCCTGAACTCCTCACAGTCGACATCCTGACCGAGGAGGGTATCTCAGGGGTATGATTCTGAGAATGGCTTGGGACGATATTCCCCCTGTTATCCTCAGTGTAAACTGCGGAACTGAAGTTCAAAGCTCTGGGCTGTATAGGAGTGACAGTTTCTTCAGCAGGTCTACTCGAGCTAGCTTTTAAGAGTTGTATTTCTCTTAACAGCATTTGGTTAGTTTCCTGTTGCTGCCTCATTTGTTCCTGCACACTTGCAAATAAAGTTAGAATTTCATCATTAGAGGCTAAAACGGGAGCAGATCCCTGAACACTCCGAGTAGGGATAACATCCTGAGGTTGTGAAGAAACTGCCATCCTTGGAGGAGGTGGTGGAAGCACCGAACCGATAGTAGCAGAAGTCGTAGCGGACATAGTGGAGGAGCTCATGTTTGATCTCGAAGCCATTGAAAATAAGTTAGAAAAAAGTTTTGACAAAAGAAAACCGAATAATGATTTTACTAAAGTTTTTAGCAAAAATAGCACCACTTGCCCCACGGTGGGCGCCAAATTGTTTTGGTCAAAAATTACCGAAGCAATTTAGTGATCAAATTAGTTAAGTGAGGTAGTGTGCTAAAATTATGTGTGAAAAATATGTTAACCAAGTTAGTTATAAAAACAGTTTCAGGATACGGCTCAAGATATAGAGTTGTATCTGTGATCAAACAATGAGCAGAAAAGTAAAGGTTGACACGTGATGTACGAGGAAAGCCCTTGATCAATCTAGATCGCCGGCACAAAACCTCGGGAGCTGACAATCGCAGCTGCCTTGTTCTTCTTATTGCTTCAAATATCAGGATACAGTGCAGGATGTAGAGCGAATCAACTAGGTTTTACAATGTGATTTGAATACAAGTGTTTGTGTGTAGTGTTTGTAGAGAGCTAGAGAGAAAGTGTTTGAAAATGTGAAAGTTGTGTGCCTTAATCTGATCCGCCCCCATCTATTTATAGTAAAACAAATATAACAAACTATCCTAAATAACCGGGATCCAGCGAATATTCCTCACTCGAACGTTGTAGACCTAGTCTTTCGGGTTCAACGTCTCTCCCATAACAAACATGCCCGAGTCTTGAGGAGATGAAGTCCATCTGACAGTTAGCAAACCCCAGCCTTTAACATGCACGTGGTTAATTCAATCAACCTCAGAATATCGCCCAGGATGTTAGCAATATCTCCGTCCAGTATCCTGGTCACAAATAAACAATTAAAAGCAGGATATTGATCAAGATATGTACGCTCAGAAAATGACCCATAACAATAAGTCATAGCGAGTGCTGGTAATGTACCGATACCATGACGAACCGAACCGATTCCGCATGAACAACATTGGTACCGGTGTCATTACGAAACGTTACGGATATTCGTTTATGTAGTCTTTGATTGATATAAAATATGTGTTGTTATTCTTTTGGGCTTTTTTCGATTGCTATACCAAGTGTGGACACCATACTGATAACATAATGAACCGAACTGATAATGACCAAATTCTCACTGTAACGCATAGGGAAATTAAACAAGTAATGTGTCAAAATTAGCAAAGTGAACCCTCATTTTTTTTAATCACCTATTATATTTCAAAAACCTGATGTTATAATTTTTGTCTATAATATATTACTTGTCCCCTTAATTTCTTTTAACAACATGCATGGTATTTTTTTCATCAAAACCAAACTGAATTTGTTAAGAGGAGTTAGCTTGAATTCTCCACTCTCAAGCCTGTAGTTAATCAAAGTAGCGGAACGTCTTTTTTTCCCCATAGTTATAACAAAAAAATCAGTTATATGTTCGGTTTTACCCGTAACGGATCCAAAACAAGACATTCTTGCACTACTTTTGTTACCTTTTTTACTCAAGTGCACATGAAAAGGGTGGTCAGTAAACCCAGAAAAAGTAAAAAAAAAAATAAAGCTATCCATGTCAGTCCAATTGAGTAAGATTTTACAGTAGCACCTAAAGATTTTAGATTTAGACATTAAGCACCGTTTGGAATCCTATACATAAAAATATATATTTTTTGTAGGGTATGTTGTATTTAAGTCACAAGAAAGATAGAAATATATAGAGCAATGATGGATAAATCTTGATTGCAAATCTCTTATGTGGTGAAAGATATTACTATGATGATGCTTGAGGGAGGCATTTGACTTTTGGCATAAAAAAGCGAAAGTGGTGAAGAAAAAAGCCAATAACCTTTTCTACACCCTTTTTGTCACACACTTCCTCCCAACCCCACATCTACCCACCATTTCTTTCATGTCCCAAACTAAACTATAATATGGTTAATGATCTCTTCAATTACACACATTGATCTAACTTTCACTTTATTACCATAAAGATCAATAATATATCAAATTTAATCATTGTATTAGGTTATATTATTATCAAAAGTTCAAACTATACATAAAGATTGCTATATGATTATGTTATACAAGCAAAAGATGGTTTGATTTCTAGTTTTAAAAGCTAATGATACAAATTTAAATTAAAAAATTGTAGATTCTTATTTGAATTTTGTAGATGTCTTTTGTACTATGATTGCATTTATTTTGGCATGCATAAGGCAATTTAAAAATAAGAAAGGATTTGTAGATTCTTATTTGAGTCATTTATCAAAGTATCGGTCAAAATCGGCTCATATTAGTAAATACCGGAAAAACTTTTAGATAGACGATTATTTGGCCCAACGAACACAAAATATACATCAGATGGAAAGAGTTGCCGATGTTTGATGGTAAGGTTGATAGGATCTTATATACATTTTATAGTGCATAGACTTAATAATGCGATGATGGGTATGAGCTTTTATGAAAACTTAGAGAGGAATGTTAACATTATTGGTGGCATGTCCCGTTCGACATGCAAAGAGAATTAGTGGGAAAATAACAGTCGGTAGTGTTTTATCAAGTCAGAGTTTAGATGGTTTTAGTTTGCGTTGGAGTGTATCACAATAATAATTGGAATAAAGTTATTTCCTTTTAAAATTGTGTTATGCTGGTTAACGAAGAAATTAAGATGGAAAACCTGTGACAACCCGAGTTTTCAAGGTCTCTATTCGACTTAACCTTGTACTTATTGCAAAGTGTGTTTATATATTTGGTGTGCATTATATTTGAGTGTAAGTTAATAATATATTTGGTATTAATATTATGATTGTTTAATTAAAACATGGATCCTTGCCGAAATACCCCCCCACCCGAAAACACCCCTTGTGGCGAAAACACTTTAGTGTTTTCGTCCACTAACTGATCGACGAAAACAAGAATGGGCCTTGGCCCAGTGACAGTCTGTTATATGTTTTTGATTTCCAACCTTTACGAGAACCTATCATTCGGCAAACCCTAATCACTTCTCTTCCTCTATCTTGCACTCGACGACAATCACTCACCCTCCCGGATTCTCGCTAGTTCATTCCGTAATCGGTTAGTGCGTAATAATCAGATGTGATTTCTTGTTATGCTGATTAGATTGTTATGTAAATACTTGTTGTCATAATCTGATTTCTCTGGCTGATTTATGATGACTGTCGCGATGATTATGTATATCGAGATTTGATTATTAATGTTTTTTGTAATGGTGAATCTGAACAAATGATAGATTTCAATAGGATGTAGTTTAGCGTAATGGTGATGATCCAATATCCTGTGTGATAGAGATGATGACTTAATCACATAACAGTTAGTGATGGTTAGAATTCTTGATGATCACAATAACTTGCTGATGATTGTATGTTAATTAAAATGACTGCATGATTTGATTTGGGTAAATGGGGGTGATGCCGATTAGAGTTAGACGAAAACACAGGAACCACGAAAACACAAGTGTCAGACGAAAACACTAGGTGTTTTCGTCACACCTTATGTTCGACGAAAACCCAAGGGTTTTCGCCAATAAGTGATTTCGCCAAGAATATGATTTCGTCTAGTGTGACAACAGTAACTCTGTTAGTTCAGTAAACTCAGTTAGCTTATTAATTCTGTTAGTCATAAACCCTGTTAGTTTATTTACTCTGCTAGTTTATTAACTTGGTTAAGTTTACTAACTTTGTTAACCTTATTAACTGTGTTAAATTATGTAACTCTGTTAAGTATGTAACTCTAATGGTTTGTTAACTTTGGTAGTTATTAACTCTGTTAGTTTATTATTCCTGTTATGTATGTTTATCCTGTTAAGTTTGTTAACTTTGTTAAGAATGTTAACCCTGTCAAGTATGTAAGAGAATAACCATGTTAGAGTAAACTGTGAAGGACAGTGATGTAAAGCATGAACTGCATGAATGTGATTAATTGCTTATGTGATACGTGATAATTGCTTAGGCACACTTTGTGACATAGACTTGCATGTGAACTCTTACGATCTTGAACTGATTGAGTATACGTGCATACTATAGGACTTGATTGATTTCTTGTGAGCACATAGTTTAGCATACCGAGCAAACCAATGTGAGTTCACACTTCTAAGGCATGGGATTCCCGGTGGGTTGGGAATGGGATTGATTAACTACGACAGAACTTGTACATTTACCACTACTAGACTACTTACCACCGTCCTCGGATTGGGAAGGACGCCAGCGCTAAACCTACGTACTCGTTACGTACTACTGTCCTCGGATCGGGAAGGGCACTTACGTAAAACCTACGTAATCTTATACTTACTACTGTCCTCGGATTGGGAAGGGCACTTACGTAAAACCGACGTAATCTTATACTTACTACTGTCCTCGGATTGGGAAGGACACCTATAGATACAACTAGTCTAGTAGCATACAACATGGGAAGCCCCCACTAAATGTCGTAAAGGCTTGGGAAACAAGGATACTGGGTAACGCATGGTTATGAAACGAACTTACGATTTCTGAAACGAACTCAATAACTGAACAATCAACTGTGAACTCGCTCAACTTTGTTGTTGACTCGTTGTTACATGCCTTACAGGTCGTTAGGTACTCATGGAGCTTGCACTGGGAGGCGCGATCGTTGTGGGACATGGACAGTAGGCCATGTTAAAAACATTATATCATTTCGAACTGAATACTTATGTTGGGTTTTCAAATTTATGCTTCCGCTAAACACTTAAATATGTTTTGTTTTGAACACCTTTCGTATTGTTGGGATGAAGTTTTATTTATTACTTACAATGTTCAATACGATTGGTGGCTTGATCCTGGTCAATCACGCCTCCAAGCGGTGATACTCCGCATGTGGATTTTGGGGGTGTGAAAGATTGGTATCAAAGCCATTGGTAAATAGTGAACTTGGTTTTAATAAGGGGAAAGTTGTTGTTAAAACCAGACTATAACCTGTACAGTGCTCAACGATCCACAACGACGCTTCGCTCCACGTGCAAGGCTCAACACTATAGGTGATATGGTTTATGTTTATATTACCTACTTGCTAGTTACATAGAACTTTGCTTATGGTATGCTTAGATGAACGTAACAACTATTGTTTGAAACACATGCGTGCTTACTCTCTTCTGTCATCGCATTTTCGCGAACCTCTCTCACTCATGTTTCCTTTGGTATGAAGATCATGAGTGGACGTGTCAACATGACTCAAGCCCAGCTGACGGCTTTAATCAACGAACAAGTTGTTGCGGCACTTGCAGCTGCTCAAGCAGGAGGTATACCTTGCAGTCGCAACTCACTCTAGGATCTTTAGATCCTACCCTCATAAACCAACTCTTGTGTTTAACTGTGTCTTATTCTTGTATACACAACAGGCCAGCATGCCCAGCCGCCTGTGTGCACGTTCAAGACCTTTATGGACTGTCATCCTAGTACTTTCAGTGGCACTGAAGGGGCCGTTGGACTTCTCCACTGGTTCGAGAAGCTCGAATCGGTCTTCGAAATGTGTGAATGCCCTGAGGCTCGTAGGGTGAAGTATGCCACTGGTACTCTCGAAGGCACTGCGCTAACTTGGTGGAACGCGCAAGTTCAAATGTTAGGGCTGGCAGCTGCTAATGCTACCCCATGGAATGACTTCAAGGAACTGATCAAGCGAGAATACTGTAATCGTGATGACATCCACAAGCTGGAAGTGGAGTTCTTTAACCTGAAGATGACGGGGTCAGAGATAGAGGCGTATACGAAGCGATCCAACGAACTGGCAGTGTTATGTCCAACTATGGTGGATCCTCCCATCAAGCGTATCGAGCTGTACCTCAAAGGCTTAGTACCAGAGATTCAAAGCCATGTGACTGCTGCTAACCTTGCTACCATCCAGGATGTTACTCGTCTTGCTCATCGTCTCACAGACCAGGCAGTGGAACAGAATAAGCTGCCTAAGCGGATAGGTGCTACTGCTACTACTACTTTTGCTATTCCCAGTGACAACAAACGAAAATGGGATGGAGCCTCCAGCAAGGGTTCGACTACGGTTCAGTCCCAGGCGCAGCAGCGAAAGATTGATGACTACCAGAGTCCTGGTCAGCAATCTTCTGGTAGTCAAGGGCAAGGTGGATATCGAGGAAACCACCCAAAGTGCAACAAATGCAACAGGCACCACAGTGGTCAGTGCAACAAGGGACGTTGTCAGAGGTGTCTCAAGATGGGTCATGAAGCCAAGGATTGCAGGAGCTCACGGCCTGCAAATCAGAATCGTCAGCAGCAACAGCAAGCACCGCAGAATCAACAACAACAACAGGGCAACAGGGGATGCTATCAGTGTGGCGCTGAAGGTCACTTCAAGAGACACTGCCCACAGTTAAATCAGAATCAGAACCACAGCCAAGGAAACGGGAACAATAATGAGGGCAACAACGGGGGAAACAATAATGACAACGGTGCTAGGGGTCGAGTGTTCATGCTGGGTCAGGGTGACGCAAGGAATGATCCTAACGTAGTGATGGGTAAGTTCTTTCTCGACGACTTTTATGTTACTGTTTTATTTGATTCGGATGCCGATACCAGTTATGTGTCTCTAAAAGTTAGTCAAATGCTCAAGCGCACACCAACACTTATGAACACCAAGCATACAATAGAGTTAGCAAATGGTAAAAGCCTAGAGGCCACGCATATAATTAAGTGTTGTAATCTAGTTTTAAAGGGTCAGACCTTCTCCATTAATCTTATTCCTATAGTTCTGGGTAGTTTCGATATCGTCGTTGGGATGGATTGGTTATCCCAACAGCAAGCAGAGATCCTATGCAAAGAGAAGATTGTTCGTATTCCCTGTTCTGGTAAAGAACCTCTCGAAATTCAAGGCGACAAGAGTGGTGCTGTGGTGGGCATCATCTTCTTTCTTAAGGCCCAGAAGTGTTTGCGAAAGGGCCACACCGCTATTTTAGCACTTGTTACTGACGCATCATCGAAAGAGAATAAAATAGAGGATATTCCAATTGTACGCGACTTTCCTCAAGTGTATCCGGAGGAATTACCTGGTCTACCGCCTCATCGCCAGGTCGAATTCCAAATCGAGCTAGCTCCTGGAGCAGCGCTCATAGCTCGAGCACCTTACCGCTTAGCTCCAACCAAACTAGAAGAATTGTCCAAACAATTGCAAGAACTCTTGAATAAGGGTTTCATTCGTCCTAGCTCTTCGCCCTGGGGAGCTCCAGTATTATTTGTAAACAAGAAAGACGGTACCTTCAGGATGTGCATTGACTACCGTGAGCTTAACAAGGTGACCATAAAGAATCGCTATCCTCTCCCGCGCATTGATGACTTGTTCGATTAGCTGCAAGGGTCGAGCTACTACTCAAAGATTGATCTGAGGTCAGGCTACCATCAACTGAGAGTCTGAGACGAGGATATCTCTAAGACAGCATTCAGGACTCGTTATGGGCATTATGAGTTCCTGGTTATGCCTTTTGGATTGACAAATGCGCCTGCAGTCTTCATGGATCTTATGAACAGAGTGTGCAAGCCTTACTTGGATAAGTTTGTTATTGTATTCATCGACGACATCCTGATCTACTCTAAGAGTCAGGAGGAACACGAGCAACACTTGCGGCTTATCTTGGAACTTCTTCGAACAGACCAACTTTATGCTAAGTTTTCGAAATGCGACTTCTGGCTTCGTGAAGTCCATTTCCTAGGACATGTGGTAAACAAGGATGGGATTCATGTTGATCCATCCAAGGTAGACTCGATCAAGAACTGGCCTGCACCCCGTACACCAACAGAAATCCGCCAATTCTTGGGTTTGGCGGGCTACTACAGAAGGTTCATCAAAGACTTCTCGAAGATTGCGCAGCCGCTTACTCTACTGACCCAGAAGGGTGTCACCTATCGTTGGGGTGATGCTCAAGAATCAGCATTTCGGCACTTAAAGGATAGACTTTGTAGCGCACCTATTCTCTCATTGCCTAAGGGCACAGACGATTTCGTGGTTTATTGTAACGCGTCAATTCAGGGTCTTGGCTGTGTATTGATGCAACGGGATAAAGTCATTGCTTACGCCTCGTGCCAACTTAAGATTCACGAAAGGAATTACACTACACATGATCTGGAGCTGGGAGCTGTTGTTTTCGCACTCAAGATATGGAGACATTACCTGTACGGTACCAAGTGCACTATCTATACCGATCACATGAGTCTCGAGCATATCTTCAAGCAAAAAGAGTTGAATATGCGACAACGTCGATGGGTCGAGCTATTGAATGACTACGAATGCGCGATCAAGTACCATCTGGGCAAAGCTAATGTTGTGGCCGACGCCCTCAGTCGAAAAGATACTACACCTAAACGCGTGCGAGCATTACAACTTACCATCCAGTCTAGTCTTCCTACACAGATACGAGATGCTCAGGTTGAAGCATTGAAACCAGAAAACGTCAGGGCTGAAGCCCTACGCGGCTCAAGGAAACGGTTAGAACAAAAGGAAGACGACGCCTACTACGTAACAGGACGCATCTGGGTCCCACTCTATGGCAATTTATGAGAACTTGTAATGGATGAAGCACATAAGTCTCGTTACTCGGTACATCCTGGTTCGGATAAGATGTACCACGATCTCAGAACTACGTATTGGTGGCCTAGCATGAAAGCTCACATAGCAACTTACGTTAGCAAGTGTTTGACTTGTGCGAGAGTCAAGACTGAATATCAGAAACCATCGGGCCTACTCCAACAAGCAGAAATACCACAATGGAAATGGGAGCAAATTTCCATGGATTTCGTTACTGGCCTGCCTAGATCTCAACGTGGAAATGATACTATTTGGGTGATCGTGGATCAACTCACAAAGTCTGCACACTTCTTGGCTATCAAGGAAACGAATAAATTCTCCACTTTACCAGATGTTTACCTTAAGGAAGTTGTCTCGAGGCACGGGGTGCCAACCTCTATTATTTCCAATCGTGATGCACGTTTTACTTCAGAACTGTGGCAAGCGATGCACAAATCTTTTGGCTCACGTTTAGACATGAGCACAGCTTATCACCCGTAAACGGATGGGCAGTCTGAACGCACCATCCAAACCCTTGAAGACATGCTTAGGGCATGTGTGATTGATTTTGGCAACGGTTGGGAAAAACATCTACCGTTAGTGGAATTTTCGTATAATAACAGCTACCACACCAGCATTCAAGCCGCTCCATTTGAGGCATTGTACGGACGTAAATGCCGATCACCTCTTTGCTGGGCAGAAGTTGGTGATAGCCAAATCACAGGTCCAGAACTTGTAGTAGACACAACGGAAAGGATTGCTCAGATACGGCAACGAATGGCGGCAGCCCGTGATCGTCAGAAAAGCTACGCTGATAAGCGCAGGAAACCACTCGAGTTCCAGGTTGGGGATCGAGTGCTACTCAAAGTCTCACCTTGAAAAGGTGTAGTTCGTTTTGGCAAACGAGGCAAACTCAATCCGCGTTATGTCGGACCATTCGAAATAATAGAGAAAATAGGCAAAGTGGCCTACAAACTAAGCCTACCAACAGAACTCAGTGGAGTTCACAACGTTTTCCACGTGTCAAATCTGAAGAAGTGTCTGTCAGATGAGACCCTCATAGTTCCTTTGAAGGAGCTCACTATCAACGATCAGTTGCGATTCGTCGAAGAACCAGTTGAAATCACAGACCGAGACGTTAAGGTTCTCAAGCGCACCAGAATACCTCTTGTTCGAGTTCGTTGGAACTCCCGTCATGGCCCAGAGTTCACCTGGGAACGAGAAGATCAAATGAAACTCAAGTATCCCCAGTTGTTCAGAAACAGCGCAACCACCATTGAGGCTGAAGCTACTGCAGAATTTCGGGACGAAATTCCAAACCAACGGGGGGATGATGTTGTCACACCCTGGCTTTGCGAAAGCGTGGTTAATTTTGGTGTGACTTCTTAATACCATAGCTTAATCATACCAAAGCTATATGAGTTAAAAACATGCAAGATCATCCATTAAGTTTTGAAAATCAAACACAATACCATTATTTTAACATACCCTGACAAACATAATCTTGTTCAACAAACTTTACAACTGAAACATAACATAGACATGGTTTAAGGATTGTGTCTTGTCCAGGAAAGAGACACATCCCCTAAACCCCGGATGACCTTGGAAACAAGTGCAGCGGAAAACATGCCATACTGTGCCAGATCTCGTTAATTTCCTGAAATACATGTAAGTTGAAAAATCAACAATAATGTTGAGCGAGTTCATGTGCAAGTGAGTAAGTAAAACACTTGTAAGTATAAAAGTTTCCTGGTATGTAGCAGTGTAAGAGGACTTGTGATCACCAATGGTTTGCAAGGCCATTAGCATGTTGTGAAATGCAAGTAGGAAGACACAACCCTAGCCGATTTTTGCGTTGGGCAACCAAGTCACTCCAGGTCCGTTCTGTTGGTCCTCAGAGAGGTCCGTTCTGTTGGGCCTAGAGCTGGGCTCGCTACACCCAGATAGATCTACCGCTTAAGTCCCTCGGTGTTCTAACTACCCATTCACATGATCTAAAACCTCCTTACGTTAATCATACCATGTATAAAGTACTTGTAAACAAAGTAACATGTATTTCACCCCCGCAGTTAAGAAAACTGAAAACAGTTAGAGAAAAGGGGGACATGAACTCACAGTCGGTGCGTCTCTACCAAGTGTCTCCGAATCTGAAAGCTGTGCGACGACCTACAAGTGCTAATTCTATTAGACGGACGGCCGTGCCTTAGCTTTATAGTTTAATTCTTTGGGAAATAGTTAGGCAACTATTCCGTGTTTACATTTTGTATACACTTGGTAGTTAATTTCCTTCCCAAGGATGGGGGATACAATACATGTGCGTAAGTTACGTTTTAACAATCGTGTGGTAATGTAATTACCGGTGTAACTTATATAATCATAGTGAAAGCGTTCGCAAAGTTTTGGAATCATTAACGCTTGTAAATATTATTTTTACTCTAAAATAATATTTATGTATTTTCACAAAATAATCATAAACAGTGTTGTGACAAAATATATTTATCACGTTAATTTTTGTGAAAATCCCACCTCCGAATGTTTAGTAATTAAAGTTCTGGCGAAATTTATATTTCGAGAATATGTCAAAAATAGTTCTAACACTTGTTGTGTAAATAATTCTAAGTGTTAGGTTTTTAGAAAAACTTCGCCAGAGTTTCCTCTGTAACTGGAGGTGGCCACGCTTTCATGCGTATCATTTTCTTTTAACAATCAATTCAACAACTTCTTTATTCAATCAAACAATTTCCGACACATCAAACTAGTCGACAAGTATGTAAATTGTATAATCGCATGAACTTGTAGTTTTTCCGCATCTATAATGTAAATCCCATTATATTTTGTAGATCTTTATATAAGTAACCTTAATCTCATAAAAACCTCGTGCTTAGAGAAATCCGTCTTTACAACTTCTAGTAACAGGTGACAAAGCTAGTCCTTTGTCGGATCTTTTTGTTTCACAAGTGTTTACACACTTGTGGTTTATAAAAATATCATATTTGTTAGTGTAAGATCCTTTCTTTAAAATACATGGTTTCTTAAATGTGTGGTTCTTTGAAAATACCACTTGCAGATACGTAGATCCGCTAGTTTTAAACACTACCGTACAAGTTAAATCACTTTTACACAAGTAAAATATTTTTACACAAGTTCATGTCTCGTGTGTGGTAGAGTTTCACCTTTTAACCCTTGTGTTAACTAAAAACGAGCTTATGTGAAGATCCATGATCTTACAAAGTCGGGTTAAACGATGATCCGAGCTACCACATCATAGATCGGGTCTCAAAAATCACAAATCCCAAATACTACAACTTTTACACATGTTACAAGCTATTAACCACCATCTTTAGAGTTTTTACTAGACTTTAATGCTTCAAAACGTATGTTATAGATATTTAACCGACACGAACCCTTTTAACCACTTTAGATAAGTGTAAAAACGAGTTTTAAATGTTATACCTCTAGCTCAAGGCTAGGGAAGAATCTTGATGAAAAATGGGTGGATAAAAGCTAACGGAAGTGGTCCTTCGCGCTCCGAGTGCACCAAGACTCCTAATGTGAGACCCTTGACGTTTGTATCACCTTGGAATGGCTTGAACAAGAACCGAAAGTGGGTGTATGGGGGGTGGGGTGTTCGGCCGAGAGTGAATAGGGAGGGAGAGAGTTTAGTTGGTTGGTGTTGTGGAGTGAAAGATTATGTTATGTAATCACTTGTTCTTATAGACAAATGTAAGGGTTTTGTCCAATGGAAGATGTGTTCTTTAGATTTTAAGCAAAGCTAATTAAAATAATCTTGATTGTACAATCATGTCCCCCATACATGGGGACGGTTATAAGGAAGGGGGGGGGGGTTAGTTCGATTGTAACTAAGTAATTAGGAGGTTAGTTGTGTTAACTAAGTTAAGTTAAGGGTTTAACCTCGTTAGTAATATATAGCGTGTTAGGACGGGTGTTAGGGTAATCAGGGACCCTAACTGGCTTAGAAAAATATAAATAGTGAAAATACTAATATTTTCATGTTTCGGGTAAAGTCCGGTTGTTCGGTTGGATAGTAATCCGTTAAGGCGTTATAAAAGCTTTAAAGTGTCGTTATTGTTCTTTTTAGTGACACATTTTGTTTCCAACACTTTAGAAAGTGTCTAGTGATATTTTCCCCATATTTTGGCACTTTACTAGTCAGCTAGAAGCTGGATTATTTATTAAAGTGCTGTGTTTGGTACTTAAAGTACGTTTTAGGCACATCCAATCAGTGTATCTTATTCCTAGAGACGCAGTTCCACAACCCTTATAACCCTACACTCACTACCAGTGTAGTCAGATATTTGAGGCTCTTAACAGGCCTTAGAGGCAGTGTCTGCCTGATGCTGGTTATATCAGCATGTTCACTGTGTATCCGTTTAGTGCTACTGTGCTTTTTGTGCATCATGTTTATCACCAAGGTTCAGCATGTAAATAATGTAGTGACAGTAAGCAAGTATGATGCAAGTAAGTTCATGTATCAGTATTCAGGTAGCAGTTTATCAGCTAGTTCAAACAAGCACAGTAATCAAGTAGTAATTAATCATTAATTAAGTTGTACGGATACCTGGTTTAGTGCGGGTTGTCACATTCTCCCCCCGTTAAATAAATTTCGTCCCGAAATTTAAGTTCTGCTTGTAGAAGCAGTGTTCTTAGGAAAAAGGTGGGGGGTATTTCTCTTTCATCCGGTCCTCACGTTCCCAGGTGAATTCAGGACCATGTCTGGCATTCCAACGAACTTTGACGAGTTTGACACTGCTCCGGCGGGTCTTGTTAACTTTCCAATCCGTGACCTCAACAGGTTCTTCAACGAAGTGGAGTGTGTTGTCAATATGAATCTCGTCGATGGGAATGGCAACGTCAACTTGAGTTGGACTTTTCTTTAGATTGGATACATGAAATGTATCGTGAACACCATTCAGTTCAGCAGGTAGGTCCAACTTGTATGCTACAGTTCCAATTCTTTCCAGAATTTTGAAGGGACCAATGTAGCGCGGATTTAACTTCCCACGCTTTCCAAAGCGTGCCACCCCCTTCCAGGGTGAAACTTTCAATAACACCATTTCTCCAACTTGGAAATCCACATGTTTCCGGTTTGGATCCGCATAGGCCTTTTGTCTGTGGCGAGCTGCTTCGATGCGTTTAAGTATTTGCGCAATCTTGTCTGTCGTCTCTTGGACGATCTCGGGGCCGGCAAGCTGCCTATCACCTGCGTCAGACCAACATATGGGTGATCGGCACTTGCGTCCGTATAGGGCTTCAAATGGCGCGACACCAATACTGGTGTGGTAGCTGTTGTTGTATGAAAATTCGACCAAAGGTAAGTGTTTATCCCAGCTACCGCCCAAATCCATAACACATGCCCTCAGCATGTCTTCCAAAGTTTGTATCGTTCGCTCGCTCTGGCCGTCAGTTTGCGGATGGAACGCAGTGCTCAGATTCAATTGTGAGCCAAAGGCTTCTTGGAAGGATTGCCATATCCTTGACACAAACCTTCCGTCTCTATCAGAGATGATTGAGAGAGGTACTCCATGGCGTGCGATAATCTCTCTCATGTATATTTCCGCAAGTTTACTAGTACTGTCTTTCTCCTTGATTGGCAGAAAGTGTGCGGACTTTGTTAGGCGGTCAACTATCACCCAAATCATATCATGGCCTCTTGGCGTTCTTGGCAATTTCGTAACAAAATCCATTGAGATTTGTTCCCATTTCCACTTGGGAATCTCAGGTTGTTGCAGCAGCCCTGAAGGCTTCTGGTATTCCGCTTTAACTTTAGCGCATGTTAAACATTTGCTCACATAAACAGCAACATCGCCTTTCATCCTAGGCCACCAATAATATTCCTTGAGATCCTGGTACATCTTATCCGATCCAGGGTGGATAGAGTACCGTGACTTGTGCGCTTCGTCGAAAATAACTTCCTTAGTCCACCAAACAGAGGAACCCAAACCCTTTTCTCAAAACATAATGTTCCTTCCTCGTTTGGTACCAAAAGCTTCTCCATTCCACGGAGATATTCTTCCTCAAGGTTTCCCTCCTTAAGGGCTTCTTTCTGTGCAGCACGAATGCGCAAGGAAAGATCGGTTCGTATGATCATTTCTAGAGCCCTGACCCTTATGGGCTTGATTCTTTCTTTACGACTTAGGGCATCGGCGACTACATTCGCCTTCCCTGGATGATACTTTATCTCGCAGTCGTAGTCGTTTAGCAACTCAACCCATCGTCTTTGCCTCATATTCAACTCCTTCTGGTTGAATATATGCTGTAGGCTTTTGTGATCTGTGAAGATTGTGCACTTCGTACCATACAGGTAGTGTCTCCAGATTTTTAGTGCAAAAACCACTGCGCCAAGCTCCAAATCGTGGGTGGTATAGTTCTTTTCGTGCACTTTCAGTTGGCGTGATGCGTAAGCAATGACCTTTTGGCGTTGTATCAACACACAACCCAATCCTTGACGCGATGCGTCGCAGTATACCACAAAATCGTCGGTACCTTCCGGTAGAGCTAAGATTGGCGCGTTACAAAGCTTATCCTTCAGTATCTGGAATGCTTCTTCATGTTTGATTCCCCAATCAAACGTCCTTTCCTTCTGCGTGAGGAGTGTCAATGGTTGAGCGATCTTTGAAAAATCCTCGATGAACCTCCGATAGTAGCCAGCCAAACCCAAGAATTGCCGAATCTCGGTTGGCGTCTTTGGCGTTTCCCAATCCTTGATCGCCTCGATCTTTGTTGGGTCTACGTGGATTCCATCTCCATTCACCACGTGCCCAAGGAATTGGACTTCGCGTAGCCAAAACTCGCACTTGGAGAATTTGGCGTACAGCTGTTCCTTCTTTAGCAGCTCCAATATGGCTCTAAGATGTTGTTCGTGTTCAGCCTTCGTCTTTGAGTAAATCAAAATGTCATCGATGAATACAATCACGAACTTGTCCAAGTATGGCTTGCAAACCCTATTCATTAGATCCATGAATACCGCAGGTGCGTTTGTCAAACCGAATGGCATAACGAGGAACTCGTAGTGTCCATAACGAGTTCGGAAGGCTGTTTTCGGGATACTTTCCTCTTGAATCCTTAACTGATGGTATCCCGATCGAAGATCGATTTTTGAGTAAAAGCTAGAGCCTTGCAGTTGATCAAACAGATCGTCGATTCTTGGCAGAGGGTACCTATTCTTGATCGTTAGCTTGTTCAGCTCCCGATAGTCGATGCACATACGAAAACTACCGTCCTTCTTTTTGACAAACAGGACCGGAGCTCCCCAAGGCGAGAAGCTTGGTCGGATAAAACCCTTGTCTAACAACTCTTGAAGTTGTGTCGACAATTCCTGCATCTCAGACGGCGCAAGTCTGTAAGGTGCCTTAGCTACAGGCGCGGCGCCTGGAACTAAGTCAATGTGGAACTCTACTTGCCTCAGAGGCGGCAGTCCAGGTAAGTCTTCTGGGAAGACTTCTGGGTATTCCCTCACGACAGGGATGTCTTCGATTCTTGGCTCAGCAGCCTTCTTATCCACGATGTGTGCCAGAAAAGCAACACATCCTTTCTGTAAACACTTCCTTGCTTTCAAGCAGCTGATAAATCTTAGCGGTGTGTCACGCTTCTCTCCGTGAACCACAATTGTCTCACCATCATCGGTTGGGATACGAACAACTTTCTCGTGACATACTATCTCAGCCTTGTTACCTGATAACCAATCCATTCCTACCACCACGTCGAAGCTTCCCAATTGGACTGGTAGTAGATCCAAAGTAAACTCACGTTCTCCCAATTCTATCACACAGCCTCTGATTACTTCGTTGGCTTCAACTAACTTTCCATTAGCTAATTCGATCGAGTAGGGAATATCTAACTTATTGGCGGCTAACCCAAGCATATTCTTAAATTCTAACGATACGAAGCTATAATCGGCACCAGTATCAAATAAAACGGAAGCATAGCGTTGATTGATAGGGAACGTACTGGTAACAACATTGGGGTCCTGGCGTGCTTCCCTAGCTTCGAGTTGGAACACTCTACCACGGGCTTGGTTCAACGTTGGGCAGTTCTTCTTAAAATGCCCGATTTCCCCGCAGTTATAGCATCCGAGTCTCTGCCCGTTTCCACCCCCATTTCCGGCTGGGGTGTTGTTCTGGTTGGCATTGCCAGCCTGATTCACATTGTTGCCTCGATTTCTGTTTCCTCCAAAATTTCCTTGTGGGCGATTCCCATTTCCACCACGGTCATCATTCCTATTTCCATATCCTCCCTGGCCTCCTCGACCGGCAGGGGCCCAACAAGTGTCCTTCGAGTGACCACGTTTCCCACATACTTCGCATACCTTTTGCCCACATTGACCAGAATGGTGACGCTGGCAGGCATTACACTTGGGCTGGGTGCCCATATATCCCCTTCCTTTCCTGCCACTGCCAGCCGTAACCTGAGCTGGCGCGTTGGGTGCTCCTCTCTTACCATCACCGCTAATGCCTTGCTTGAAGTTCGAGAACTTTCTTTTGTTGCCTCCTGATGACTCAACGTGAGTCTCTGCCTTCTTCGTCTTGATCTCATCAAACTTGTTCAAACGAATCGCCTCCTCGGTGAGAGCCACGCTCAAATCGATGGCTTCAGTGATAGTCGCTGGTTTGGAGGAGGTTACCATACTTATGATTTGGGGAGCCAAACCCCAAATGAAGCGCTCGATTCGCTTGTATTCAGGTGTAACCATCTAAGGAACCACTTGAGATAAGTCGTGGAATCTTTGGACGTATTCTGCAACCTTTGGTCCATCCATCTTTAAATGCCAAAATTCAGTCTCCAACTTCTGAATTTCCGCGCGAGAACAGTACTTTTTGCGCATAAGTTCTTTCAATTCGGTCCATGACAGCGCGTAGGCGGCAGCTTCGCCTGGGGTTTGTACTTGCAAATTCCACCAAGAGAGGGCTCCATCTAGAAACAGCCCTGAGATGTATGTGACTTGCTGATCCTCTGCGCATTTGCTCATGCGTAAAACAGAATCGGTTTTCTCAGCCCAGCGGGTAAAGGCAACTGCACCTCCTGTGCCATCGAAGTTGACCGGTCTGCAGTCTAAAAACTGCTTGTAGGTGCATCCTGCACGTATGTTAAAACATGTGATTGGCATTAGCATCATCGCTAAAATCTCCAACTAGTTCATGGTAGGTCCAAACGGCTTGGTATTACCGTGAGGTGGATTGTTGTTGCCCTGGTTAACACTTCCGCTCGCTCCTGGCTGAGATGCTGCGTACTGTGCTATGGCAGCTGTAATGACTTGCTGTAGCTCTGCCTCATTAGTAGGCATTGGCGTTGGGCGTTTTGGCGGCATCTTCTAAAAGATGTATTCACATTGGTCAGGCCATAGTAAAAATCCCATGTTACAGTACGTACGTCTTACTATAATAGTAATAGTAATAACACATAATATCTCATGTCATCAATACATCACATATATCAATCGTCCACATCTCATACCATAACAATGCAAATAAGTAATCAAGCGAAACAGATATGATGAGAATACTGCGATTGTCATACATCAAGACCACAGAGTAAGTGTATCAGTACATCATAGTGTCATACAATCATCCATCAACTAGGGGCTACATCACCCCTGTCCAAAAATCACAACAAATCAGTGTCAAATACAACATCAAGTACATGTCAACAAAAGTCAAGGTCATAAAGTGGTCTCCAAAATGCTGTGCAATCCAACAATCGCCGTCTTCTCATCCTCGTCTACCTAATCAGTAACTGGTGAGCTCTACGCAGATGGTGGTGGAGGAGGGGGAAAGTGGGTGTAAAACAAACGGCGTAACTGGAGCCAGTCCTCCTCCTGGGCTTGCTGAGTACGAATAATAGAGGCAACCTGCTGCTCTAATGTAAAGAGGCGAGCAGCAATATCTGGAGGTAATGGTCGAAACGACTGTAGAGGGGAGTGTGTCTGACCATGACACTGACATGACAGCCGAGCTCTCTCGAGCTCCTGAATACGCTGTGTGTGGGACTCGTGCTGTGCGACAAAGGACATCAAGACGTCCTCGATAGTGTATCCCCTGTGAAAAGCATGATAGGGGTCAGTAGGTGGCACACCGGAGCCAGGTGCCCAAAGAAATGGCTCGCTGGTGGGGTCGAAAGGTGCCACGCGAAATGGAGCAACAGCGGGTGGAACGGATGACGTCTGAGGCATGAAAGGGATAGGCATCGGTACATGCCCATCAGGGTGAGCTGAAGAACCCTCTCCAGGCCCTGCTGGAGGTACAAACATAGGAACCTGAAATGAAAAGTCAATATGTGGTGCAACAGGAATCTGTGGAGGAAAAGGTGGAACATCCTCATCAGCCGGTATCCAACCGTGCTGTGCAGACTCATCCGGTGGATCCATATGTGCCGCGAACAGTGCATGTCCGGGCTCTAGTGGGACGGGATCAAGTAAGGGAGCAACCACAGGGTGAACGGGTGCAAGGTGCTCTATAGGATGGTCAGCAGGTATATCACCAACGGGTAAAGGAACAACGGGATCAACAGCAACATGATCGCCCTCAATCACAGGAACATCTACAGGGAGATCAGCAACAACAGGCTCAAAAGGGATATCAGCATGTACTGGGTCATGCTCGGGTATAGGGTCTAGAGCGGCTGCCTGCTCAGGAGCAACGGCAGGCTCGAAGTCATCAAAAGCCATCTCAAACTCAAAATCTGGGTCAATAGGATCCACTGGGTCAACAGGGTCGGCTGGATCCTCCATAAACTGATCCATGGGAACAAACTCTAAGTCACGATCTGGGTCGAACCCTGGGGGAAACATAGGATCGGAATCCTCCACATCATCGTGGTCGAAAGTGAAACTGGGGATAGGGGCAACAGAAGATGCCTGATCAGGATCTGATCCATGAGAGAAGTGCTGCGCACTCTGGGTGTGTGAGGGTACAGAGGCCACAGACTCAAAGGAGTCCGCGACTGGGGAGTGAGCAGGTGACTCCGCGGCGGGAGCGTCTGCGATCAACAAGGGATCGGCGGCAGGAAGGGCCTCGCCCTGAGCATCCTCCTCGAAAGGCTCCTCATCAAACATATCGACATCATCCTCCTCATCGTCGATGGGTAAATCGTAAGCTGGATACGCAGCCAGCGGTATAGGAGCAGGGATCAATGCCAGTGGTAGATCCCCGGCGATAGGACCATCTGCGAGCTCGCCAGCACCGTCAGGTAGTGCAAAGGGCTGGAAATCGTCCTCATCTGTACTGGTGAAGTCGGACGTATAAACCTCGTGCTCCGATGACTCAATGTCGTCTGAAACGATAGGCCTCGGGCCTGTGGTGCCTGAACCACCAGTGTCTGCAGAATCCATGTGTCTGTAACATATACACAAACATGCACAAATAGTCAACCATAAATCAAGTAATCACATAAGTCACCAAGTAAGGTATCACGTAATTCTCCTAGTCTTACTAGCCAATTTCATCCAGTCTACAAGACTGCTCTATCCTCCACCTTGACCACTTAGATCGCTCCTCAGTCGTCATGACTGAGCCTACTCTTCCTAGCCTTGCTAGCCCACTACCTCGGTCACCTAGACCGAGCCTCGATCCTCCAGATCGAACCTATAACAAACCAACGTGCTCAACTACTTCGATCACCTCGATCCTCCAGACCGATCCTCAGCCCTCCAAGCTGAGCCTATAATTAATAAAATGTGCTCAACATTTGTTTGTAAAAAGTTTTGGATCTGGACTTAAGTGGTATGCAGAAAAATGTTTTCGTGAGAGCCCTAGTGATCATAGTCTAGACTCGAGAAAGAATCCTAGTTCGCTATGATCAGAGCTCTGATACCAAGCTGTCACACCCTGGCTTTGCGGAAGCGTGGTTAATTTTGGTGTGACTTCTTAATACCATAGCTTAATCATACCAAAGCTATATGAGTTAAAAACATGCAAGATCATCCATTAAGTTTTGAAAATCAAACACAATACCATTATTTTAACATACCCTGACAAACATAATCTTGTTCAACAAACTTTACAACTGAAACATAACATAGACATGGTTTAAGGATTGTGTCTTGTCCAGGAAAGAGACACATCCCCTAAACCCCGGATGACCTTGGAAACAAGTGCAGCGAAAAACATGCCATACCGTGCCAGATCTCGTTAATTTCCTGAAATACATGTAAGTTGAAAAATCAACAATAATGTTGAGCGAGTTCATGTGCAAGTGAGTAAGTAAAACACTTGTAAGTATAAAAGTTTCCTGGCATGTAGCAGTGTAAGAGGACTTGTGATCACCAATGGTTTGCAAGGCCATTAGCATGTTGTGAAATGCAAGTAGGAAGACACAACCCTAGCCGATTTTTGCGTTGGGCAACCAAGTCACTCCAGGTCCGTTCTGTTGGTCCTCAGAGAGGTCCGTTCTGTTGGGCCTAGAGCTGGGCTCGCTACACCCAGATAGATCTACCGCTTAAGTCCCTCGGTGTTCTAACTACCCATTCACATGATCTAAAACCTCCTTACGTTAATCATACCATGTATAAAGTACTTGTAAACAAAGTAACATGTATTTCACCCCCGCAGTTAAGAAAACTGAAAACAGTTAGAGAAAAGGGGGACATGAACTCACAGTCGGTGCGTCTCTACCAAGTGTCTCCGAATCTGAAAGCTGTGCGACGACCTACAAGTGCTAATTCTATTAGACGGGCGGCCGTGCCTTAGCTTTATAGTTTAATTCTTTGGGAAATAGTTAGGCAACTATTCCGTGTTTACATTTTGTATACACTTGGTAGTTAATTTCCTTCCCAAGGATGGGGGATACAATACATGTGCGTAAGTTACGTTTTAACAATCGTGTGGTAATGTAATTACCGGTGTAACTTATATAATCATAGTGAAAGCGTTCGCAAAGTTTTGGAATCATTAACGCTTGTAAATATTATTTTTACTCTAAAATAATATTTATGTATTTTCACAAAATAATCATAAACAGTGTTGTGACAAAATATATTTATCACGTTAATTTTTGTGAAAATCCCACCTCCGAATGTTTAGTAATTAAAGTTCTGGCGAAATTTATATTTCGAGAATATGTCAAAAATAGTTCTAACACTTGTTGTGTAAATAATTCTAAGTGTTAGGTTTTTAGAAAAACTTCGCCAGAGTTTCCTCTGTAACTGGAGGTGGCCACGCTTTCATGCGTAACATTTTCTTTTAACAATCAATTCAACAACTTCTTTATTCAATCAAACAATTTCCGACACATCAAACTAGTCGACAAGTATGTAAATTGTATAATCGCATGAACTTGTAGTTTTTCCGCATCTATAATGTAAATCCCATTATATTTTGTAGATCTTTATATAAGTAACCTTAATCTCATAAAAACCTCGTGCTTAGAGAAATCCGTCTTTACAACTTCTAGTAACAGGTGACAAAGCTAGTCCTTTGTCGGATCTTTTTGTTTCACAAGTGTTTACACACTTGTGGTTTATAAAAATATCATATTTGTTAGTGTAAGATCCTTTCTTTAAAATACATGGTTTCTTAAATGTGTGGTTCTTTGAAAATACCACTTGCAGATACGTAGATCCGCTAGTTTTAAACACTACCGTACAAGTTAAATCACTTTTACACAAGTAAAATATTTTTACACAAGTTCATGTCTCGTGTGTGGTAGAGTTTCGCCTTTTAACCCTTGTGTTAACTAAAAACGAGCTTATGTGAAGATCCATGATCTTACAAAGTCGGGTTAAACGATGATCCGAGCTACCACATCATAGATCGGGTCTCAAAAATCACAAATCCCAAATACTACAACTTTTACACATGTTACAAGCTATTAACCACCATCTTTAGAGTTTTTACTAGACTTTAATGCTTCAAAACGTATGTTATAGATATTTAACCGACACGAACCCTTTTAACCACTTTAGATAAGTGTAAAAACGAGTTTTAAATGTTATACCTCTAGCTCAAGGCTAGGGAAGAATCTTGATGAAAAATGGGTGGATAAAAGCTAACGGAAGTGGTCCTTCGCGCTCCGAGTGCACCAAGACTCCTAATGTGAGACCCTTGACGTTTGTATCACCTTGGAATGGCTTGAACAAGAACCGAAAGTGGGTGTATGGGGGGTGGGGTGTTCGGCCGAGAGTGAATAGGGAGGGAGAGAGTTTAGTTGGTTGGTGTTGTGGAGTGAAAGATTATGTTATGTAATCACTTGTTCTTATAGACAAATGTAAGGGTTTTGTCCAATGGAAGATGTGTTCTTTAGATTTTAAGCAAAGCTAATTAAAATAATCTTGATTGTACAATCATGTCCCCCATACATGGGGACGGTTATAAGGAAGGGGGGGGGGGGTTAGTTCGATTGTAACTAAGTAATTAGGAGGTTAGTTGTGTTAACTAAGTTAAGTTAAGGGTTTAACCTCGTTAGTAATATATAGCGTGTTAGGACGGGTGTTAGGGTAATCAGGGACCCTAACTGGCTTAGAAAAATATAAATAGTGAAAATACTAATATTTTCATGTTTCGGGTAAAGTCCGGTTGTTCGGTTGGATAGTAATCCGTTAAGGCGTTATAAAAGCTTTAAAGTGTCGTTATTGTTCTTTTTAGTGACACATTTTGTTTCCAACACTTTAGAAAGTGTCTAGTGATATTTTCCCCATATTTTGGCACTTTACTAGTCAGCTAGAAGCTGGATTATTTATTAAAGTGCTGTGTTTGGTACTTAAAGTACGTTTTAGGCACATCCAATCAGTGTATCTTATTCCTAGAGACGCAGTTCCACAACCCTTATAACCCTACACTCACTACCAGTGTAGTCAGATATTTGAGGCTCTTAACAGGCCTTAGAGGCAGTGTCTGCCTGATGCTGGCTATATCAGCATGTTCACTGTGTATCCGTTTAGTGCTACTTCGCTTTTTGTGCATCATGTTTGTCACCAAGGTTCAGCATGTAAATAATGTAGTGACAGTAAGCAAGTATGATGCAAGTAAGTTCATGTATCAGTATTCAGGTAGCAGTTTATCAGCTAGTTCAAACAAGCACAGTAATCAAGTAGTAATTAATCATTAATTAAGTTGTACGGATACCTGGTTTAGTGCGGGTTGTCACAGATGTGACACCCCAGGAAAACCAGGAAACAAGGCAACACAACTAGCTTCCTCAGTAACCACGTGCTAAATTTCGGGACGAAATTTCTTTCAAGTTGGGGATAATGTGACGACCCGAGTTTTCAAGGTCTCTATTCGACTTAACCTTGTACTTATTGCAAAGTGTGTTTATATATTTGGTATGCATTATATTTGAGTGTAAGTTAATAATATATTTGGTATTAATATTATGATTGTTTAATTAAAACATGGATCCTTGCCGAAATACCCCCCACCCGAAAACACCCCTTGTGGCGAAAACACTTTAGTGTTTTCGTCCACTAACTGATCGACGAAAACAAGAATGGGCCTTGGCCCAGTGACGGTCTGTTATATGTTTTTGATTTCCAACCTTTACGAGAAACTATCATTCGGCAAACCCTAATCACTTCTCTTCCTCTATCTTGCACTCGACGACAATCACTCACCCTCCCGGATTCTCGCTAGTTCATTCCGTAATCGGTTAGTGCGTAATAATCAGATGTGATTTCTTGTTATGCTGATTAGATTGTTATGTAAATACTTGTTGTCATAATCTGATTTCTCTGGCTGATTTATGATGACTGTCGCGATGATTATGTATATCGAGATTTGATTATTAATGATTTTTGTAATGGTGAATCTGAACAAATGATAGATTTCAATAGGATGTAGTTTAGCGTAATGGTGATGATCCAATATCCTGTGTGATAGAGATGATGACTTAATCACATAACAGTTAGTGATGGTTAGAATTCTTGATGATCACAATAACTTGCTGATGATTGTATGTTAATTAAAATGACTGCATGATTTGATCTGGGTAAATGGGGGTGATGCCGATTAGAGTTAGACGAAAACACAGGAACCACGAAAACACAAGTGTCAGACGAAAACACTAGGTGTTTTCGTCACACCTTATGTTCGATGAAAACCCAAGGGTGATACTCATGGAGCTTGCACTGGAAGGCGCGATCATTGTGGGACATGGACAGTAGGCCATGTTAAAAACATTATCTCATTTCGAACTGAATACTTATGTTGGTTTTTCACATTTATGCTTCCGCTAAACACTTAACTATGTTTTGTTTTGAACACCTTTCGTATTGTTGGGATGAATTTTTATTTATTACTTACAATGTTCAATATGATTGGTGGCTTGATCCCGGTCAGTCACGCCTCCAAGCGGTGATACTCCGCATGTGGATTTTGGGGGTGTGAAATGTCACACCCCCAAAATCCACCATGCGGAGCGTCACCGCTTGGAGGGGTGACATGACCAGGATCGAGCCACCAATCATATTGAACAACGTAATTTAAGTTAATAAAGCCAATCGCAATACAATTGGTTTTACGTACGTGCCCTTCTCAGTCCGAGGACAGTAGTAAGTATGAATGTACGTAGGTTTTACGTACGTGCCCTTCTCAATCCGAGGACAGTAGTAAGTGTGAGTGTACGTAGGTTTTACGTACGTGCCCTTCTCAATCCGAGGACAGTAGTAGGTAGTCTAGTAGTGTTGATAATATAAATAGTTATTCAATCCCATTCCCAACCACCGGGAATCCCATGCCTTAGTAAGGGTGTGAACTCACCTCGGTTTGCTCGGTTAGACTCTCAAATATAGCTAACAGTCAAGGTCGGTCAATCACGTCCTAATATGATTACCAGTTAGTCATTTAGTGGTTTCAAATAGAGCACAAAGTTCCTACACGTATCTATCACATAACATGCATCACTTTAACTGTTTATGCCCATATATACTTCCCATCCATTCCCCACTCATAAACAAACATACGATGATGCACATAACACATATAACATGTTATATCATTCACAGATAATCTACCCGACATTTAGACATGCAAATTACAACTTATGTCATTTCAGCATTAATATTCAAAACCGGCTGTTTTCGGACATTTTAATAAAATAGTTAACTTATTCCAAAAATTCCCAAATTTTTACAGAATGTCTTAAACATTCCATATTTTATTTTGTAAAAATATTGGGGTCCAGTTCATTACTAATATTTTATAAAAATTCATTTTTCGGACTGAACTCAGCTTTAACTTTTTCTGACCACAGTCCACGGAACAATTTATTAAAAATTCATCGTAAGTCCGATTTACGAAATTCCAGTGGGGTAGTTACAAATACTTCAGTTGTCATCTACAGTACAATTTTCATGATCTAACTCTACACAGAACTCAAGTTATGACAGAAAACAAAACGCATATTTTCAGCAGAAAAAATGCAGCTCTAGCTGCTGTTACAAAATGACGCTTTAAAAATAGTAAACGAAGTCCAAAAATTATGATTCTTGTGCCATTAGAACCGTATTTCATAGTACATAACCCTAGACTTCAGAAAATACATTTTTCGTTAAGTTATGGTCTGGTTACAGCCAACTGAAGTTGGCTGTAAAAACCAACCAGCTTTCTCTTTCAGCTTTTAGCTTTATAGTTTGTGTTCGATTGATTCCGTTGATCATGCTTAGTGATCACAACAACATCAAACATCAATATTAACCAACAAAACATCAGATAATCAACCAAGAATCATAACAACACAAGATCTACATGATTTACACACATAACTTCTCTTTATCCACACTTTAACACATTATGTTCAAGACTTGTTCATGAGCTTTAAAGTTTCTTAACTTTTTATCATTCTAACATCTATTAACCACTAAAATCAAGAACAAGATGGTGATTGGAAGCACTTACTACTAGCACAAGGCTAGGGAAGAAACAAATCGAAAACTAGGTGGATAAAAGCGATGTAGAGAGGTTCTTGAGATTCCAAAAGCACCGGGTCTCCTCGTATGAACTCTAGCACCTTGGGTTGTATGTAAAATAACAAGATTGAATTTGGAAGGTGATGATGGGTGTGTGGATGCTCACGGCTGAACTCAACAAGGGAGGGAGAGAGAGATGCAAAATTTTTGTGTTGGTGATTATATGAATGTGAGGAGTCTAATGGTTTTATTTATAAACCATGTTAGGTTATTAACCAACAAGTAATATGCAAGCTTGATACTAGACACCTTGGAATAAAATAATCAAAATGGGTGGATGGTGTCCCCTATGGGGAACCGTTCGGTTCATGGGGGTGGGGTCATGGTTAAATTTCAACTAACTAGTTAGTGCTTAGTTAGTTAATTGTGAGATTAAATTAGTTACTTAGTGTGTTATGTTTTATAACGGGTGTTAGGGTATTCGGGGACCCTAACTGGCTCAGAAAAAGAAAAATAGTGTCATTGACAATATTTTTAGGTTCCGGGTAAAGTCCGGTTGTTTGGTTTGACACTGTTCCGTTAAAGTGCTTAATTAATCCGAAAAGTGTCTTATGTATATATTTTTGTAACGTTTTTAATTTCTAACACTTAGGAAATCATAACGGACTATTTAATGACTTTTCTGTACAATACTAGTATGTTACCATGCACATGTAAGTATAACACAAATATCAGAAGCAGTTAAATAATTCCACACAGTCGTCAAGCACTTTAATTAACATTAATAGATTGTACGGTTATATGTAAATTTGAGGGTTGTCACATGAAAAAACCATTCCACGAAATTAACAGAATTTAACTTTCCTTTAACAACTGAGGAGGAATTCTATACTAAAACCCTGTATGGTGGTTCAAGCCTTTAATTAGAAGTGTTTTCTGTCATGTGGATGTCACGTCAAAAGAGACATTTTTATCAATCCCCCTTCTTGCCATTTTAATCGTTACCCAATGATTTAATAATTTTACAATTTATTATTATTTTTTTTTGTTACATTAAACAAGTTGATAAAAAATAAATAAAGAAATAGTATCATTAAAGGTTGGTTTTTCGTATTATTATTATTATTATTATTATTATTATTATTATTATTATTATTATTATTATTATTAGAAACTTAGGATGAACAGTTAAATATTAATATTTTAATTATTATTAATTATAAGCATCAAATATTGAATATGTATTAATTGTTTATTAATTACTAATAATAAGGATTAACATCAAACATATATCAATATTAATATGATTTTTTATTATTCTCTAATTAGTATTTCTAACTAACTTCGCAATAATATTGTTTTTATTTTTGATAAACTGACTCGGTATCGCTATCATACTGCATCGTACCCGAACAACATCGATACCTTTATTCATTTTAATGATATCCGGTTTTGATAATTTTCATTCATACAACTTCGTCTACGATGATAAATGAATATCGTTACCAGTTTCGTGATGATCTGAACCAACCGATGTCCTTCGAACAACATCAGAGCTGGTATCGGTGACGGTGTTCATTTATATTGTTTCCGCCCAATGAAAAATACGTGTTGATTTCTATACCGAGTGCATGTATCATGCCGATACTGCAACGAATCAAATCAATACCCATCGAATGCCAGCGATAATGTAGCGCCGCAACGCGCAGGCAAATAACCTATATATATGTGTGTGTATATATATATATATCCATTATCAAAGAAGAACCCAAACAAGTTAATGCATAACGATACCGATATTGTTCGGTTCGGTTCGATACAGTATGGTAGTGACACAATGTCAGTTTATCAAAATAAAAACAATATAAAATTATTGGGAATGATACGTATGTTTTTCTATCGGTTTCGATTCGATCTGGTACGGTACCAGCATAATATCCATTTAAAAAAAATTATACCGCAATGTTAAAATAAAATAAACATAGAATACAAATGAATCAGACCGACCTCAATTGAACAACATCAGTACTGGTATCGATATTTTGTTTTTATTGTTTTCCATTGATGTGATGTTTTACTTTCCGGTTATTGTAGCGAGTGACGACATCATAGCGAATCGAAGTGATAACAACTGAATTCCCGCCGCGAAACGCGGGGGAATCACACTAGTTATTATTATTTTCTTTAGACTGGATTCATACACATGTTTCCTCTTATTTATTCCTTATCTTCTTAATTAAACACTTAATTAATTAAAAAAATAGTTTTTTTAAGTGTCAAAAAAAAATCCACCCACACAAATCAACTAGAATTTTTAAAGCTCCTCAAACTGGACATAACAACAATGGACGATGAAGAACGAACAGGGAACAGCATATTAGTAGATTGCTTCTCAACATATTGTATCCATCGTTTGATTTGAGGTGCAATAAAATTGACCTAAAGCTAAAATTAATGGATATATTGTTGGATATAATGTTCAATTGTTGATTAAGATTCAACGTTACCTTCAAGGTACGACCCAAAGAGTTGCACTTTGGGCAACGAACACTTAAGGGTGTTTTAATCGTTAATCACCGGATCACGAAATGATAAGCGTAATAAAAGAAACGAGTAATTATTTAGAATAATTACGGAAAGCCGGATTAAAATATTATAATTAATTTGTTAATTATAATAAATTATATATATATTGTTAATTATCTAGATAATTAAAAGGAGAGATAATTGTTATAATTATGAGATAATTATAAAGGAGTTGTGTTTAGAATACAATTGGTTTAAAATAAAAGATGTATATCTTTTATATATTAACTTTGAGATATACTCATTACAATATAACTCTCAATTATAAGATATAGGGAACTTGAATTTATGATAGCTTGTATGCATACAAAAGGAATTTTATTAGTTAATATATATATATATATATATATAGGGGAGGTTCATTTGAGAAGAAAATTAAATTGAGAAGAAAAAGAACAAAGGGTATAATTGTAAAACATTAAATAGTTTATCTCTCATCTCATTTATTATTATTTTTAACTAATTAATTAGTCATAAAGACTATCATCCTCCACACTAAAATTTTAGTGTAGACACATCAAAATTTATCCTACACATACTGAAATTTATCCTACACAACTCGTAATTTATCCTACACACCTCATAATTTGTTCTACACTTTGAATTAATTTTTTTTTCTTCTTTGAAAAGATATATTTTTTTTTGAAAATAAGTTACAAATTTAATTTAGTTAGCTATTAAAAGGGAAGACTAACAATTAATGATCTATCAAATATTACCAATATACCCTTACACTCATATTAATACAAAAATTAAATGAAGTAAAATGAAGCATTCTTATTGTTTGAAGTTTGTTTTTTCTTATTCTTACAAAAAATTTCTTCTCATTTGAACCCTCCGCTATATATACACACACACACACACACACATATATATATATATATATATATGACTCTTGTGTGAGGTTCATTGGGGAACACTAAAAAAGTGGGGAACCGGGGAACACTCTTAGAAAAAATATTTTTTTACTCGACTAGATTCTCCTCCTTTTTATAAAGAAAATCGCTGAAAAAAAATTTAAAAAAAATATTTTTAACATGTTAAGTTAATTCTATAAGATATAACTGTTTTTTAAACATTTTTTTAAATTTTTAGTTTTTGATTTTTTTTTTATCAAAAATGTTTCTTCTTGTATTTATAAGAAAAAGCGCCGAAAAAAAATTAGAAAAATATTTTTTTTAACATGTTAAGTATAATTTTTAAAAGTGTTCCCCTGTTCCCCACTTTTTTAGTGTTCCCCAATGAACCCTCCCCTATGACTCTTAATTGAAGAATATATAGAGATGTATACTTCGTACTGTTGCTGTTCATAAAAAAAGGATTTTGAGATTGGCTGCCGAAAAGAACAAGAAGAGGAGCAACAATTCAATTCATGAAGTTCTAATTCGTTTGTACAAACAAATCATTTGTTTCTTTGATTACGCATAAGGTACGGTTTTGAACTTTATTTTCTTTAGATTTAGGTTTCGTTTGAAATCGTTTCAAACGAACAAATCAAATTTCGTGGTCAACGATCATCTAGCGAGATCGTTCATTGAACTAAGGTGTCTTACTTGGTAGTCACGATTCTTTATTTTATTTTAACCTATTTTGATTGTAACGAGATCACTGGTGGAATCGGTTTAGAACCGAACCTCGTGTACATGTTTTCCGCTGCGTTCAGTTTGTTTGAAAAATTGACTAAAATTATTTTCTAAAAGTTACACGAAATTACAACAATTGTATCAGAGTCACCTTACAAATCAGAGTAGGTTTATTTTATAAAATAGTTTATAGTATTGCATGCTTAAAATCAAGTAGATTTGGCATAGGAACCTGTCGCGTATAATAGTTATAGGTAACTTTGTATTAAGTCCAAAAACAAACACTTGTCAAAGTCCTCTTTGACATAATTTTGGTCTTAACCTATTTCGTTTAGCTTTAATGATCGTGTCACACCCCGACCACGTAAAACAACAAACCGTGGCGGAAACGTCGGGGAGTGTTGTAACAGAATTATTGTTTCAAACCATGGATACAAAGAGTTTCGTTTTATTGAATATTAAACATTGTCTTAAAGTTAAACAAGCAAGTCAAACATGGTCTATCATCGTTATTAAGTCACTAAGGCCTCGTCCAGTCCTATGTGACTCATGCATCCTAGCAATCAACATCAAGCAACTTCACCTGAAACATATGTAAAAACAAAGTCAGCAAAGAAATGCTGGCGAGTACATAGTTTTTGTGTGAGTGTCAGATTCATGACTTGTTTGAAATATCTCGTACAACTTCGTTAATCGATATTAGAAACCTTGTTTTGTAAAATGTTTGTATTGTAAAATGAATAACCAAGTCAAAACAGATTGGTTATAATTTATAAACCTTGATGCCATGAATCTTAACCCAAAACATTTGTTTTCGTAAACCAAATCGTAAATCGTTCTTGTAATAAAGCTCGTATGGTTTATATCGTTTAGTAAACCTCGTTGTGTAACATTGTTTAACTCGTTCTCGTTATAGGTCATCGTTCACTTGTTTAAATCGTTCAAAATCGTACAATCGTTTAATATCGTTCTCGTTCCAATCGTTCTTGTTTTAATTGGAAAAACTACTTTTGGTCGTCTCGCTAATAACATTCAAACCTTTGTGACTCGTCCATCGTTCAACTCGTTCTTGCATTAACAAACCTCCAAAGGGTAAGTTAACAATCATCAGATTTAGTCGTTACCCACCTAACCCACTCATAACCATGGGTCCGGTCTGATAACGGGATTTTTCGGATCCTATGGTACCATAACCTAATACTGGTCGGCTTGATCAATGCTAATGAATGTCATTCGTTATGTAACTACCACCAACAAGTTCGTTCACATTATCGAAATCGTTATTAGTTTTGTATAAACCATCTTAATCGTTTTTGAAACCATCGTTAGAATATCGAAATCGTTTTGATACATATGAATCACCCCAAAACAATCGAAAATAGTAAAAGAGGGGATCTATGTATTCACCTTTGGGTGCGTTTTTATATGTTAACAAAATCCCTCAATTTATTCGTCCTAAATTAAATAAGAATGATTTAATAATCAAAAACTCATAAAATACATAAGTTTCTCCGATACTTAGAATTTTCACATAACTTTGAGATTTTTCTCAAAAAGTTATTATTTTTTATTATATTGGTGTATTTGTATATATATGCTCAAGCGTAATACACATAATCTTGTCAACACTAACACATCATCATACACATATTGTAAATCACATAGCACATTGTAACTCATAAAATTTTCCCATGAACAACCCATTCTAGTGTATGTTGAAAAACACTTATTTTAGCGTTTCGGTAACATTTTTGGGCGTCGGAAGTCACGTATGACTAACCAAACACTAAGTAAACTTAATATAAGTTAAAATACTTATTTTTATAGCAAAAATATCAGTTTGGTTACTGATCTAAACAGTTTAATAAAAATCCTCCGAAAAACGATTTTTAACCGTTTTACCGCATAGTTTTGCATCAAACGTTACCCGAACCATCCCAAATCGAAATGACTTGAAATTTTAACACAACCCATGTTATTTACTGAATAAAATAATGGTTATACTCATGATAGTGCAGGTCTTAAACAAAGCACATAAATCATGCAAATTTCGCATAATTTACCACTTTTTAAGCTACAAGTACAACATGCAAAGCTATCAAACCTATGTCAAAGTTTTATGTCCTTATAATATACCAAATAATGTTATTTTTAGTGTTTGTAACCTGTTCAAAAACATTTTTGTCATACAACCCTTTTTTACCATTTCTTGAGCTTTACATCAACATGTATCTTCATGTACAAGTGCCTAAAGCACACTAACATTTCATCATCTTTTTATATGGGTTTAGATGCATAAAATAAGTGATATATTCAGGTTTATTTGCTGATGTACTTAAACATTTAACATATCATACATAGATCATCAATCACTTGCATTTTAACTATTATTCAAGAACAAGTAACAACATAAACAAGTACTTAACAAGATATCAAACTTCAAAACTCATAAACACACATACATATGTACGGTTATGCATACATATATACACCACCATTTTTATTTTGTAACAAGACCCTTTTTCATTTTAGATTTCAAGTTTAGTGAAAATCCCAAGATTCAAGAGAAACTTCAAATCATCAAGAACAACCAAGAATCAAAAGTATGATTTAAAAATAAATGTTATACCTTCAAGATTCAAGTAGGTTGTGGGATGAGATTTTGATGATAGGAAGCTTGAATCACTTGAGAACACCTTGGAATCACCTTTGGTTCTTCACAACCACTTGAAATATGCTTGGAAAGGGACTTGAATGTGATGAACAAGCTTGAAGAAGATGAAGATGGTGAGAGAGAGAGAGAGAGGGGACGGTCATGAGGGAGAGAGAGTGAGGAAGTTTGAGTGTTGAGTGAAGATGTGATCTATGGAAGATATGGAAATAAATAGAACAAGATCTAGTAATATCCAAGTAAAATCTAATAAAATCCAAGAATATCAAAGTGTATCAAGTAAGATATAGGAAAATATATGGTGGGGTCCCCATATATTGAATCCGTAAGTTTGTATATGGGGGGGGGGGTTAAATGTAATTTTGTTGGTAAATAAGATAGAAGTAGGTGTTTAACTGGGTACCGGGTATTTTATCTAGCCTTTAAAACCCGGTTTATGGTGTTCTAAATTATTTTTATTATTCTATAAAAATAAACTCGCCAAAATATTACTGAAATAAATTTCAGTTGCCGAGATTGGCTGCGTTGTCTGCGTTTTGCAGTAGAAGCACTGTGTCGCGCAGAAACACACGGTACGCGCTTAAACTTGAAAATAACGTTTTTAGCGTTTTAATTTATTTTTCAACACGAACCTGATTAAAATAAAATTTTAATCATAACAGAATATTTTTGGGATTTAAATATTATCCGGCGATCACCAACGTTCGTTTCGCAGTTTTCTCGTAAATAGTTCTTTAGTTCAAACAAACATGTTTTTGCCATACCGAATCCTTCGAAACTTATTTCTAAGGTATGTAAAGGATATTTAGGGTAGGTTTGGCTTACGTCACAGTTCCGGAGTGTACGTCACGTTAAACTGATTGCGTTTATGCACCAGTTCGCGTATAACCTTCTAGAAAGTGATTTAAAGCTTGAAATCGGAATCGAATCAAATTGTAAATTCATTAAACACAATAACACATATAATAACACCAAAGCACATTGTTTTATTGATAACCAACATTGTTTTACATTATACGATGATTACAGAACACAGTTGTCACACTCTCCCCTACTTTAGGAAATTTCGTCCCGAATTTTATTTAGAGGAAACATGTGAAAATAAATGCGGATATTTCATCTTCATCTGGTCCACACGTTCCCAAGTAAACTCGGGGCCACGTTTTGATTCCCAGCGAACTTTGACCAATCGAATCCGTTTGTTCTTCAACTGTTTGTGTGTACGGTCCACTATCTCCACAGGTTTCTCGACAAAGTGCATCATTTCATCGATTTGAATCTCGTCGAGAGGAATGTGAAGATCAGCATCAGCTAAACACTTTCACATATTGGACACGTGAAAAGTCGGATGAATATTTCCAAGCTCTGGAGGTAGCTCTAGTCGATAGGCAACCTTTCCAATTCTTTAAACAATCTTAAATGGTCCAACATATCGTGGTGCAAGTTTTCCTTTCTTTCCAAATCTCACCACTCCCTTCCAAGGTGACACCTTGAGTAGGACACGGTCTCCGATTTGAAATTCTAAGGGCTTGCGTCGCAAATCCGCATAACTCTTTTGACGGCTTCTAGCTGTCACAAGATTATCACGAATTTTCTTGATTTTGTCTGTTGTTTCCAGAATGAGCTCAGGTCCAGTAAGCTGAGCTTCACCGATCTCATTCTAACATACAGGTGAACGACATTTTCGACCGTAGAGAGCTTCGAATGGTGCCATATTATTACTAGCATGATAACTGTTGTTGTAAGAGAACTCGATCAGTGGAATATGAGAATCCCAATTACCACCAAAGTCTATCACGCATGCTCTAAGCATATCCTCCAAAGTTTGAATCGTCCTCTCAGATTGACCATCTGTTTGGGGATGATAAGCAGTGCTTAGATTTAGTTGGGTTCCCAACGCAGATTGCATGGTCTTCCAAAAATGAGATGAAAACCGAGCATCATGATCGGAAATGATATCCAAAGGAACACCATGTCGTGATACAATCTCATCAACATAAATCTTCGCAAGTTTATCAGCAGATAGATCTTCGCGAATCGGAATAAAATGAGCCGATTTCGTTATACAATCGATAACAACCCAAATAGCATCGTGACCTTTAGATGTACGCGGTAACTTAGTGATGAGATCCATTGCAATGTTCTCCCACTTCCAAACCGATATCTCTGGTTGTACAAGCAAACCAGAAGGTCGTTGATGTTCAGCCTTGACTTTGAGACAAGTTAGGCATTTCGATACATACAAGGCAACATCCTTCTTCATACCAGGCCACCAGAACTGAGTACGAAGATCCTTGTACATTTTATCAGCACCAGGATGGATAGAATATCGAGACTTGTGAGACTCCTCCATTACCAAGGTGCGAAGATTGTCTTGTTTCGGAATCCACAAACGATCCTTGAAATATAGCAACCCATCGTCCTTCATTTTGAGTTTAAGTTCGAGTTGAAGCGGTAGCTCATATTTCAATAAGTCTTTGATCACACAAGATCGTTGAGCTTGAAGGACACGAGATTGAATATCAGATAGAGTTCGAACAGAATGAAGCTTGACTCGTTCCTTTCGACTAAGCGCATCGGCTACGACATTCGCTTTACCAGGATGGTAGCGGATCTCGCAATCATAATTGTTTAAGAGTTCAACCCAACGTCGTTGCCTCATGTTCAGCTCCTTCTGATTGAGAATATGCTGGAGACTTTTGTGGTCTGTGAAAACCACACACTTCGTTCCATAGAGGTAGTGTCTCCAGATTTTAAGTGCGAAAACCACAGCTCCTAATTCAAGATCATGAGTCGTATAGTTCTTCTCGTGAATTTTCAGCTGTCTAGACGCATAAGCTATGACTTTACCTCGTTGCATAAGAACGCAACCAAGTCCTAGATTCGACGCGTCACAATAGACAACAAAATCATCATTTCCCTCAGGTAGAGATAAAACAGGAGCATCACAGAGCTTCCATTTCAGCGTTTGGAACGCTTCTTCTTGCTTAGGTCCCCACTCAAAAGGCTTATTTTTCTGAGTCAAAGCAGTGAGTGGAACCGCGATCTTTGAGAAATTAGAAATGAATCGACGATAATAACTAGCAAGACCGAGAAATGATCAAATCTCTGTAGGTGTCGTCGGTGTATTCCAATCCTTAATAGCAACAATCTTGGATGGATCCACATGAATACCCTGCTTGTTGACTATATGACCCAAAAACTGAACTTCTCTAAGCCAAAATTCACACTTGGAGAATTTAGCAAAAAGTTGTTCCTTCTTTAGGAGTTCCAATGTCAAACGAAGGTGTTGCTCGTGCTCTGCTTGAGACTTTGAATAAATGAGAATATCGTCGATGAACACAATGATGAACTTATCTAAATAAGGTTTACAGACCCTATTCATTAAGTCCATGAAGATAGCTGGGGCATTCGTCAAACCAAAAGGCATGACAGTGAACTCGTAGTGCCCATATCTCGTACGGAATGCAGTTTTGGGAATATCTTCTTCGAGTACACGAAGTTGATGATACCCAGAACGCAGATCGATCTTGGAGAAACATGAAGCACCTTGCAGCTGGTCGAAGAGATCATCAATTCTAGGTAGGGGATATCGATTCTTGATGGTAAGCTTATTAAGCTCACGATAATCGATACACATTCGAAAAGATCCATTTTTCTTTTTCACAAAGAGGACAGGAGCTCCCCAAGGAGAAAAGTTTGGACGGGTGAATCCTTTATCAGACAACTCTTGAAGCTGTTTCGATAACTCTTGCATCTCCGACGGTGCAAGACGATAAGGTGTTTTTGCAATCGGGTTGGCATTGGGTACAAGGTCAATATGAAACTCGACTTGACGAATTGGAGGCAAACCAGGCAGTTCATCGGGAAACACCTCTGGATAATCCCGAACAATCAGAATATCCTGAATACTCTTGCTCTTGCCTTTCTCCTCGGTGACATGTGCCAGGAAAGCAACATATCCTTTTCGCAAATATCTTTGGGCCTTTATACATGACATAAGTTTCAAATCACCAGATGGTTTCTCGCCACGAACTTCCAGAATATCGCCAGAAGGAAGAGGAATACGAACAATCTTATCGAAACAAACCACTTCAGCATGATGTTTGGTTAACCAATCCATCCCCACGATAATATCAAAACTCCCAAGTTGCATCGGCGTGAGGTCAATGGGAAAAAGATGGTTATCAAGGTTTAACTGACAATCACGAATAACAGAATCGAGAACAAGAGGTTTACCAGTAGCAACTTCGACAGATAAGGGTTTCCTCAGTTTAGTTCTAGGTATCGCAAGCAAAGGTTCAAAAGATAACGAAACAAAACTTCTATCGGCAGCATAATAAAAAAGAATAGATGTAGGTCGATTGTTAACGAGAAACGTACCGTTAACCACTTTGTTTTCAGCCCTCGTTTCGTTTGCATTCAGATTGTACGCTCGCCCACGAGCGGGATTCACATTTGCGTTGACATTCGCATTCGGGTTCGCATTAGCATTCGCGTTTGCATTCACTAGCCTCGGACAGTTGTTGCGGAAGTGACCAAACTCTCCACAATTGAAACAGGAACCCGGTGGGAATCTAGCAGCATTCCCCTGGACTGGAGCTTGATTCTGAACAATCTGATTCTGACCCGAACGACAGACGTTGGCCAGATGCCCAAACTTACCACACGTTGTGCATTGCCTACAAGCTTGTTGTGCAACATGACGACCGTTGCAGCGAGCACATTGAGGTGCGGTACCAGCATACGCTTTCTTCGCAGGAGGTTGAGCTGGTGGGTTCTGAGCATTTTGTGCAGTTACTGCAAAATTCTGAGCACCGTTTCGCTTTCTCGACTTCTTCGATGACTCACCTTTCTTACCCTTACCCTTTTCCTTAACCGAGTCGGTCGACTTCTTCTTATCACCCTTGCAGGTAAGTTTACCCTTCCTGACTTGCGACTCAGTCAGGGTAGCAGATAACTCGATCGCTTGACGAACAGTAGTAGGATTGACGCCAGTCACAATATCCTGTATGCAATCGGGTAAACCATCGATATACCTCTCTATTGCTTTCTCCAACGGGATAACCATAGTAGGACACAAAAGACTGAGCTCCTCAAATCGATCCGTATACACACGGTGTTCTCCCCCATCTTGTTTCAGATCGTCAAACTCTCGTTCCAAAGCTCGAATTTCGTGACGGGCCAAAACTCTCTCATCATGAGAGCTCGAAGCTCTTCCCATGTTTGTGCCAATGCCACTTCGGCACCCCTGTCGTGCATCACTCCGTTCCACCACGTAAGAGCACGCTTCTCAAACACACTTGATGCAAATTCAACCTTACGCCCATTCGGACATTGCACATGTCTGAATGTGTTCTCGATAATCTCGAACCATTGAAGGAGCGCAGTTGCTCCTTGCGTCCCAGAAAAATTTAGCGGCTTAGAAGAATTGAAACTCTTGAAATTACATTGTGCATTGTTATTGTTATTGTTGTTGTACAGCTCGTGGATTTGGGTCACAATGCCTGGAAGCACAGCAGCCATTTGTTGAGATACAAGGGCTGCGACTTCTTCAGCAGTGAAAGTTTGTGCATCACGTCGAGGAGGCATTGTCTAACAAGGAAATATGAGAAACGAGTGAGGTCGCCAATTAGGAAAAACAAAAGAGGTATTGAAAATATCGACGAAACATAAGGAAGGCGATCATTTGTTCGTTACCTCGAACAAACAAACGACACGCAGTGACTAATCAAAGTAATGAATCAAAATAATGTATCGTGAAGACATGCTCGCCTATAAGTGAACACTCACCCCAAGAGTTCCCAGGTAAGAGTGACTGGTCCGATTATGTGGATTTGTACGAACACTCTAGCCTTAGACAGAAAACTCAGGGTACAGGCATTCACTCTTCCAGTTTGCACGTGTTCACATTATTTAGACCCAAACTTTGACGAGATTTTGAAAACTCAGAAGGCAATATGCCAAAAAAATGAGTCAAACTGGAAGGGTTCAAAACCTTACAACAGAGGGTTCAAAACCTAGTAATCAATCGTTCTAGAACGGGTGAGTAATTTTCGAAACAGATTCGGATTTTGTTTTAAAAAAAATTCTAAACGCAAATCAACATGCGTTGGGGTCCTAGAAAGTTATAGTCTAAGTCAAAACATTACTAATAACCTAATTCCCTATAACCATTGGCTCTGATACCAACCTCTTCTGTCACACCCCGACCACGTAAAACAACAAACTGTGGCGGAAACGTCGGGGAGTGTTGTAACAGAATTATTGTTTCAAACCATGGATACAAAGAGTTTCGTTTTATTGAATATTAAACATTGTCTTAAAGTTAAACAAGCAAGTCAAACATGGTCTATCATCGTTATTAAGTCACTAAGGCCTCGTCCAGTCCTATGTGACTCATGCATCCTAGCAATCAACATCAAGCAACTTCACCTCATACATATGTAAAAACAAAGTCAGCAAAGAAATGCTGGCGAGTACATAGTTTTTGTGTGAGTGTCAGATTCATGGCTCGTTTGAAATATCTCGTACAACTTCGTTAATCGATATTAGAAACCTTATTTTGTAAAATGTTTGTATTGTAAAATGAATAACCAAGTCAAAACAGAATGGTTATAATTTATAAACCTTGATGCCATGAATCTTAACCCAAAACATTTGTTTTCGTAAACCAAATCGTAAATCGTCCTTGTAATAAAGCTCGTATGGTTTATATCGTTTAGTAAACCTCGTTGTGTAACATTGTTTAACTCGTTCTCGTTATAGGTCATCGTTCACTTGTTTAAATCGTTCAAAATTGTTCAATCGTTCAAAATCGTACAATCCTTAAATATCGTTCTCGTTCCAATCGTTCTTGTTTTAATTGTGAAAACTACTTTTGGTCGTCTCGCTAATAACATTCAAACCTTTGTGACTCGTCCATCGTTCAACTCGTTCTTGCATTAACAAACCTCCAAAGGGTAAGTTAACAATCATCAGATTCAGTCGTTACCCACCTAACCCACACATAACCATGGGTCCGGTCTGATAACGGGATTTGTCGGATCATATGGTACCATAACCTAATACTGGTCGGCTTGATCAATGCTAATGAATGTCATTCGTTATGTAACTACCACCAACAAGTTCGTTCACATTATCGAAATCGTTATTAGTTTTGTATAAACCATCTTAATCGTTTTTGAAACCATCGTTAGAATATCGAAATCGTTTTGATACATATGAATCACCCCCAAACAATCGAAAATAGTAAAAGAGGGGATCTATGTACTCACCTTTGGGTGCGTTTTTATATGTTAACAAAATCCCTTAATTTATTCATCCTAAATTAAATAAGAATGATTTAATAATCAAAAACTCATAAAATACATAAGTTTCTCCGATACTTAGAATTTTCACATAACTTTGAGATTTTTCTCAAAAAGTTATTATTTTTTATTATATTGGTGTATTTGTATATATATGCTCAAGCGTAATACACATAATCTTGTCAATACTAACACATCATCATACACATATTGTAAATCACATAGCACATTGTAACTCATAAAATTTTCCCATGAACAACCCATTCTAGTGTATGTTGAAAAACACTTATTTTAGCGTTTCGGTAACATTTTTTGGCGTCGGAAGTCACGTATGACTAACCAAACACTAAGTAAACTTAATATAAGTTAAATATTTATTTTTATAGCAAAAATATCAGTTTGGTTACTGATCTAAAACAGTTTAATAAAAATCCTCCGAAAAGGCGATTTTTAACTGTTTTACCGCATAGTTTTGCATCAAACGTTACCCGAACCATCCCAAATCGAAATGACTTGAAATTTTAACACAACCCATGTTATTTACTGAATAAAATAATGGTTATACTCATGATAGTGCAGGTCTTAAACAAAGCACATAAATCATGTAAATTTCACATAATTTACCACTTTTTAAGCTATATGTACAACATGCAAAGCTATCAAACCTATGTCAAAGTTTTATGTCCTTATAATATACCAAATAATGTTATTTTTAGTGTTTGTAACCTGTTCAAAAACATTTTTGTCATACAACCCTTTTTACCATTTCTTGAGCTTTACATCAACATGTATCTTCATGTACAAGTGCCTAAAGCACACTAACATTTCATCATCTTTTTATATGGGTTTAGATGCATAAAATAAGTGATATGTTCAGGTTTATCTGCTGATGTACTTAAACATTTAACATATCATACATAGATCATCAATCACTTGCATTTTAACTATTATTCAAGAACAAGTAACAACATAAACAAGTACTTAACAAGATATCAAACTTCAAAACTCATATACACACATACATATGTACGGTTATGCATACATATATACACCACCATTTTTATTTTGTAACAAGACCCTTTTTCATTTTAGATTTCAAGTTTAGTGAAAATCCCAAGATTCAAGAGAAACTTCAAATCATCAAGAACAACCAAGAATCAAAAGTATGATTTAAAAATAAATGTTATACCTTCAAGATTCAAGTAGGTTGTGGGATGATATTTTGATGATAGGAAGCTTGAATCACTTGAGAACATCTTGGAATCACCTTTGGTTCTTCACAACCACTTGAAATATGCTTGGAATAGGACTTGAATGTGATGAACAAGCTTGAAGAATATGAAGATGGTGAGAGAGAGAGGGGACGGTCATGAGGGAGAGAGAGTGAGGAAGTTTGAGTGTTGAGTGAAGATGTGATCTATGGAAGATATGGAAATAAATAGAACAAGATCTAGTAATATCCAAGTAAAATCTAATAAAATCCAAGAATATCAAAGTGTATCAAGATATAGGAAAATATATGGTGGGGTCCCCATATATTGAATCCGTAAGTTTGTATATGGGGGGGGGGGGTTAAATGTAATTTTGTTGGTAAATAAGATAGAAGTAGGTGTTTAACTGGGTACCGGGTATTTTATCTAGCGTTTAAATCCCGGTTTATGGCGTTCTAAATTATTTTTATTATTCTATAAAAATAAACTCGCCAAAATATTTCTGAAATAAATTTCAGTTGCCGAGATTGGCTGCGTTGTCTGCGTTTTGCAGTAGAAGCACTGTGTCGCGCAGAAACACACGGTACGCGCTTAAACTTGAAAAATAACGTTTTTAAGTGTTTTAATTTATTTTTCAACACGAACTTGATTAAAATAAAATTTTAATCATAACTGAATATTTTTGGGATTTAAATATTATCCGGCGATCACTAACGTTCGTTTCGCAGTTTTGTCGTAAACAGTTCTTTAGTTCAAACAAACATGTTTTTGCCATACCGAATCCTTCGAAACTTATTTCTAAGTTATGTAAAGGATATTTAGGGTATGTTTGGCTTACGTCACAGTTCCGGAGTGTACATCGCGTTAAACTGATTGCGTTTATGCACGAGTTCGTGTATAACCTTCTAGAAAGTGATTTCAAGCTTGAAATCGGAATCGAATCAAATTGTAAATTCATTAAACACAATAACACATATAATAACACCAAAGCACATTGTTTTATTGATAACCAACATTGTTTTACATTATACGATGATTACATAACACAGTTGTCACAGATCGTACTATGCAAATCTGGGTCTAAAATCGGTTTTTAATATAACACACGTACTAAATAAGTTTTTGGAGCTACACGCGTTACACACAAAAAATAAAACCGAAAATATTAAAATAATGATTTTAATATGAAAACGAATATTATTATTGTTATTTGTTTTTAAATTACCAATAAAATTTAGATTGGTATTAAAAAAACGAAAATTTAGTATATCGTAACAAACTTTTATTTTGAAAATAAAGTTAAAAGTTTGTTCAGACTTTTTTGTTTAGAATATTTAAAGGATATTAAGGTTTTCTTGATATTGAAGTTTATTTCTTTAATTGGATTGGATCTAAAATTAAGTGGGAGCACAAAAGGGTTTGTGCTACACTTAATGGGCTCGGTTCATGTTCTTGGTCTCGAACGAACCGAACATATTCTGAACACGGAATTGCATATTTATTTATTTTATTATGCGTTTTGCCCTGAGATGTCTGTTACGTACATAAAATTAATAATTAATACACGATCATTAAAATGACAATTTTTATAAAAGGTTTATTAAGTATTGGATAGGTAACTAAAATAAACAGTTTATCTTAAAATACAAAAATCAAAATTGGTTTTTCAAAAATTAAAAGTTAATTTGAAAACCGTAATTAATAAACGTTATTAATTAAAATAAATTTGCGACACGACCAACTTAGATTAAATAGGGCATTTAAAATTAATCGGTCGAGTGATTGAAAGGTGTTTAAAGTCGTCACAAATTAAAACGTAAAATTGAATTTTACAAAGGAATTGTATAGCTTATGTTCATGCCATAGGCCGTACAAGTATTTTAAAACGACCCGTACTGGTAATTTTAAAATATAACCCAAAAAAATCGATATTCTACGCCACCCTAAATTAAGAACACCCGAACGAATCTATCCGAACCCCTGGTGCTAGTGTTTACCCTGCATCCTGGCCTACGATTTTGGTTAGGGGTAGTTCCGCGATTTCCATGCTTACATGGTCCGGGCTACAGTTCTGATTTGAGGACAAATATCACTTTTGCGACACGAGAGCGAGTGTTAGTGTTTACCCTGCATTCTTCTTCTACGGTTGTGAAAGTGGGTGTAGTTGGGGTTAACGTACCAATGCTTGACAACACTCGTCATGCGACCCCAAACTAAGAATTGTGTGATTGACACAATCGGTGCTCGTCACCTACCCTTCAATCTATGCCAGTGAAGATGGTAAGTCCATTCACTGAGTTATGGGGAGATGGGATCTCATCCTAATTCCAAAAATTTTGTAAATCTTGGGTCAAAAATGAATTAGGTTAATGCATGAAAATTACTAATAAAATTTTCTTCTAAATTCTACAGATGTCTACAAATAATTCTGATAACACCAAATTCTCGCTTAAGTCCATCCTTGAAAATGCTAAACTTGATAATTCTAACTTCATGGATTGGTACCGCAACCTGAAAATTATTCTCAGGGCGGAGAAAAAGGCTTATGTCCTTGAAGGACCAATTCCCGAAACACCTGCTGCTAATACGGGTGTAGCCCGTAGGACATGGGGAAAACATGTTGATGATTCCCAAGATGTGACATGTCTTATGCTTGCTATGATGATTCCAGAACTTCAGAAGAATCTGGAAAACTTAGGAGCATATGAGATGAGTCAGCAGCTGAGAGACATGTTTCAGCAACAAGCTCATCATGAGCGCTTTGAGGTGATGCGATATCTCATTACATGTCGCATGCAGGAAGGTACTTCGGTCAGTGCTCATGTACTGAAAATGAAGTCTTTCGTTGATCAACTGGAGCGTCTGAACGCACCCCTTAGTAATGAGTTAGCTACGGATGTGATCCTTAACTCGCTACCCAATTCATATCATCAGTTCGTTTTGAACTATAACATGAATGGGTGGGAAAGAACGATCCCAGAGTTGCATCAGATGCTAAAAACTGCTGAGACAAACATCCCAACTAAAGGGCAATCCAGTGCTAGCGATCAGGGAAGGAAAAATTACCAAGAAGAAGCTATCCAAGGGAAAAGGCAAGGCGAGTAAGCAAGATAAGGGCAAAGGCAAAACGATTGCCACTCCGAAGGCAAAGCCTCATAAAGATGGCAAGTGTTTTCACTGTGATGAGATCAGGCATTGGAAGAGGAATTGTCCCAAGTACCTGGCTGAGTTGAAGCTTAAGAAGCTGCAAATAGGAGAATCCTCAGGTATACATGTTATTGATCTAGTTTCCTTTTCGAGCAAGTCTTGGGTGTTTGACACTGGATGTGGTTTTCACATTTGTAATGATTTGTAGGGACTAAAAAGGATTAGAAAGCTGAAGCATGGTGACTTAGAGCTGCACGTTAGGAATGGGCAGAATGTTGCTATGAAGGCAGTTGGAGAACTTATTCTTGAATTACCTTCTGGATTGTTTATTACTTTAGACAGTGTTTTTTATGTTCCTAGTTTGACTAAGAATATTATTTCTGTTTCTGCTTTAAGAGAACAAGGTTTTAATTATGCTTTTGATATTGTTAATGGTAGCATTTCTGTATTTTTAAATGATGTGTTCTATTTTGAGGCTAAGCCTCACAATGGTGTCTATGAAATAGATACTTCTAACAATAGATCAAATAATATGGTATGCTCTCTTTCCTCTTAACGTGTTAAAACTAGCTTTAATCGAAGATATCGTTGGCATTGTTGTCTTGGCCATATTAACATCAATCGCATGAAGAAGCTCCAGACCGCAGGGATTCTAGAATCCACGGGTCAAGAGACTTATAATTTATGCGAATGTTGTCTAAGTGGCAAGATGACTAAGGCCCCTTTTACCGGAACTAGTTAAAGGGCCAAAGACCTGTTAGGCCTTATACATACTGATGTATGTGGTCCATTCAGGACTATGTCAATGAACGGGGAAAGATACTTCGTTACATTTACTAATGATTATAGTAGATATGGATATGTTTATCTTATGAAGTTTAAACATGAAACCTTTGAAAAGTTCAAAGAATTCCAAAATGAAGTACATAATCAACTTGGGAAAACAATTAAGGCACTTCGCTCTGATCGAGGTGGTGAATACATTAATCAAGAGTTTGATGAACATCTCAAGAAGTGTGGGATTATATCCCAACTAACTCCAGCCGGAACACCACAACTCAATGGTGTGTCTGAGAGGAGAAATCGAACCTTATAAGGTATGGTTCGATCAATGATGTGTCGTACAAACTTACCACACTCCTTTTGGAGTTATGCTCTTGAAACTGCTACACGTCTTGTTAATATTGCTCCTACTAAAAAGGTAGAAAAGACACCATATGAGATTTGGCATGGTAAACCACCAAAGTCTCTTACCTTCGTATATGGGGATGTAACGCTTATGTTACCAGTGAGTCTTCGGACAAACGTGATCCTCGCGGTGAAAAAGTTGTTTTCATTGGATATGCATATCCGGTTGATTATTATTTCTATAATCCTGCTGAAAATAGAGTTTTCACTAAGCATCGAGGAACATTCCTAGAGAATGAGCTTATGGCGCGAGGAATTGGAGATAATCTTGTGGATCTTGAGGAAATTCGAGAACCACAAATTGATCAACCAATGGTCGAATCTGCCGCTCAACAAAATATTGTTGAACCTAAACCTGAATCTAAGAGGATTCAGGAATCTGATGTAACACTAGGCGTCCGCAGAAGTACGAGGGATCGCCATGGACCTGATAGGTATTCACCTGATAGGTACGTCTTGATAATTGATCAAGAAGAGCCCTCAACCTACAAAGCTGCGATATCAGGTAAGGAATCTGAAAAATGGCTCGAAGCCATGGGCGTCGAGATGCAATCCATGTATGACAACCAAGTCTGGGATTTGGTTGAACTTCCTCCCGAATGTCGGACTGTAGGAAGTAAATGGGTTTTCAATTTGAAAACAAACATGTATGGAACCGTTCAAACCTATAAGGCTCGGTTGGTTGCTAAAGGTTTTACTCAGACTCAAGGAGTTGATTATGAGGAAACCTTCTCGCCAGTAGCCATGCTTAAGTCTGTCAGGATTCTACTTGCCATAGCTGCGTATTATGACGAGATATGGAAAATGGATGTCAAGACCGCATTCCTAAATGGACAACTTACAGAAGATATCTATATGGAGCAGCCTGAAGGTTTTGTAGATCCTAAGAATCTTGAGAAAGTTTGCAAGTTGAATAAATCCATTTATGGATTGAAACAAGCATCTCGAAGCTGGAATCTTCGTTTTGATCAGAAAATCAAACAATTTGGTTTTATCAAAAATGAAGGTGAGCCGTGTGTTTATAAGAAGGCAAGTGGGAGTTCTATTACTTTTCTAATCCTGTATGTAGATGACATACTTCTCATTGGAAACAATAGCCCGATGCTGCAGGACGTTAAATCCTGGCTTGGTAAATGTTTCTCAATGAAGGATCATGGAGAAGTTGTTTATATTCTAGGAATAAAGATTTATAGAGATAGATCTAAGCGGCTACTTGGACTTAGTCAAAGTACATATATTGATAAGGTCATTCGGCGTTTTTCGATGCAAGATTCCAAGAAGGGTCTCTTGCCAATGGCAAGTGGAACCGTACTTAATAGTCATCAGTGTCCCAAATTGGACAAAGATAAAGAGGATATGAAAAAGGTTCCATATGCCTCTGCTATCGGTTCCATCATGTATGCTATGTTATGTAATAGACCAAACGTATCGTTTGTTCTGAGCTTGAGTAGCAGATATCAACAGAATCCTTGTAAAAGTCACTGGATTGCTGTGAAAAGTATCCTAAAGTACTTAATAAGAACTAAGGATATGTTTCTGATATTTGGCGGTTTGGAAGAATAGATGAAAGTAAAATGTTACACTGACGCAAGCTTCCAAACGGATCGTGACGATTCACGATCTCAGACAGGCTATGTTTTTACTTTAAATGGTGGTGCTATAACTTGGAAAAGTTCTAAGCAAAGCGTGGTGGCCCAATCGTCCACTGAATCAGAATATATAGCGGCTTCAGAAGCTGCTAAGGAGGCTGTTTGGATGAAAAAGTTCATTGCTGATCTCGGAGTTATACCAAGCATACAGAAGCCTATCGAGATATTTTGCGACAATATAGGTGCAATTGCTCAGGCAAAGGAACCAAGGTCGCATCACAACACAACACGAAGCATATTCTCATAAAATTCCACTACATACGAGAAGTTTTGGAAAGAGGAGACATCGTAGTAGAGAAAATACATACTGATCAGAATCTAGCGGACCCGTTTACTAAGCCTATGCCTCAAGTGAAACATGAGAAGCATGCAGATAGTATAGGTCTTAGATATGCTAGACAGTGGGTCTGATTTTGTAATTTAGTAATTTGGTGCATTTTGAACTGTAAACAGTATTTTTATGTTTATTTGAATTTAATGGTTGAATGTCTTTTAAACTATTATATCTGTGTTCAAATATTAGTACGTTAAGTATCTATGAATATTGTATTCTAAAATGTCTGTAGTCTATCAGATTCGTGAGAACCAATCTGCTAAAAGACTATTGTGAATTAGTTGGTTGATCCATATAATGGATGCTCAAAGTGTTGAGAACCATATTCACTGATATGATTAGTTGAATCATATTGGGCGTAACTCGTTTCAAAATGATCTTCATGGATCTTAGTCATAAGACATTTTGAATAGGTACGATCATTGTATCCTTAGACCTGCGGTACATACTAGAACTAACTTAAATGAATGGTTGCTCTTTGATTCTATCTAACGATGTACGTAACTGGCAGTAATAAGGATAGTTTTGGGAATGATCTGAATTTTAGTGGGAGTTATTTGTAGCCAAAGGGGATCTGTGCTTCTATACTTAGGAGAGGAACACTCTGGCGCCTTTCGTTGGTTTAAATTGGTGTTAAATGCGTGGCCACGCTCGAACTAGTAATAGTTCGATAAACCACTTCAAATCAGGAACTAAATTAGAAATGGTTGAATAATATATGAGAATGAATTGGATCCATGTCTCATGTTCAACAAGTGTTCAATACAAAGGGATAAATGAGTCAATAACCGGGGCTATAGTATTTGCATAACCAAAGGTTTGATTAGTGCAATGAATTAGTTGACATAAATTTGTCATACCTTGCCGGGGGCAATATGATGCAGCTAGGCACCCATTATTGTCTACATTGAAACTTAATCAGCCAATTGACCAAGTGGAAGATTGTTGGATATAATGTTCAATTGTGGATTAAGATTCAACGTTACCATCAAGGTACGACCCAAAGAGTTACACTTTGGACAACGAACACTTAAGGGTGTTTTAATCTTTAATCACCGGATCACGAAATAATAAGCGTAATAAAAGAAACAGGTAATTATTTAAAATAATTACGGAGAGTCGGATTTAATATTATAATTAATTTGTTAATTATAATAAATTATATATATATATATTGTTAATTATCTAGATAATTAAAAGGAGAGATAATTGTTATAATTATGAGATAATTATGAAGGAGTTGTGTTTAGAACACAATTGGTTTAAAATAAAAGATATATATGTATATCTTTTATATATTAACTTTGAGATATACTCATTACAATATAACTCTCAATTATAAGATATACGGAACTTGAATTTATGATAGCTTGTATGCTTACAAAAGGAACCTTATTAGTTAATATATATATATGACTCTTAATTGAAGCATATATAGAGATATATACTTCGTACTATTGCTGTTCATAAAAAAAGGTTTTTGGGATTGGCTGCTGAAAAGAACAAGAAGAGGAGCAACAATTCAATTCATGAAGTTCTAATTCGTTTGTACAAACGATCATCTAGGTGATTGTTCGTTGAACCAAGGTGTCTTACTTGGTAGTCACGATTCTTTATTTTATTTTAACCTATTTTAATTGTAACGAGATCACTGGTGGAATCGATTTAGAACCGAACCTCGTGTACATGTTTTCCGCTGCGTTCAGTTTGTTGACAAATTAACTAAAATTATTTTCTAAAAGTTACACGAAACTCCAACATATATGTGTTACGTTGGCTTCAATTCTCAATACATGTTGCAAATGTTTTGTTTCTCATGGATGGAGGTGTGCGGTGTCTCTTATCTAAGCATGAGTAGCTTGAGATCATGAGAGTGTGAGTATGTGTATTGTGAAAGTGTGTGGACTTCGTGTCTAGGTCTCAATGACTAGATTGTATAGTGGTAGAATGTGTACTCTTTCGGTTTGTAATCTATGATGATTATATCAATAAAGAGTTTTCCTACTTCTTGTTTATCTCTCATTTATGTTTCTATGACAATCCAGACTAACGCGTTTGATGTTTGTCATTGATCCTAAGGGGTCTTGGGAGCTTTCCAGTGGTATCAGAGCTTTAATGCTCGATTATGAAAGGTCTAACCGCCTTTCAAGTCGCCATTGTTTTTTATTTGATGTTTTGTTTCAACCAAACATCATTGAGACGTAAAATTCAGTGTGTTTTTCATCAATTGAAGCCTGTTTATTGATTTTGGATGAGAAAGGAGTTGGTTAGATGTGTGTGTTCGAGTTTTTGAGGTTGAATTTGAGTTTAGGTTCGTAATCAGACGTGTTTTATTACCAAGTAACCATCAATTAGCGTACTTAAGAGGCTGTAACTACTTTTTAGCGAGTTTACAGCGAGAATAGCGAGTTTAGAGAGGGTTTTATGTATTAGTGGATTTACCATTGTCTATTGTCATAGAAGAATCCAAACTAACGCTTTAGCGAGTTTATCTCACTTTAGCAGGTTTATCCGTCTTGTAATAGTTAACAAGTTTAACCAGCTAAATTCATTGGTGAGTTTATTCTCTTTGTTATAAGTCGTTATAATAAGTGGGGTTAAATTCATAATCCTGCTAATCTTGTGATATTTGTATTTGTCGATTTAGGGTTGTAAGTCATTAGCGGGTTTGAGAATTTATAGCAGATGTGTGTGCGATATCAAGTTTATTTGATAAGCATGGTTATCCCAGTTGGTTAAAAAAATAAAAATAATTAAAAAGAGTATTTTCGAAAAAAAATTGATTGAAAACTTCTTAGACTATTTAGAATAAGGGGAGAGTGTTTGAAAAAATGATCCGGTGATATTTTTGAAAATATTTTAGGGATGGATTCCTTGACAAATAAATGGACCGCGAGAAATATTAAACCGGGTGTTACTATTTATATTTGGGCCTTATGTTAAAACTCTACTTGGACATGGATTAGTAGTTAATTCGTGAGCCGTTTCAAGGGTAAAAGTTGTAGCTTGAAAGATAAAAGGAGGAGATTTGTTAATATTGGGAGTTTTTACAAAGAAAAGGGGAAGTGAAAATTTTAAAAATATTGATGTTTCTTTGCAAAAGCTTGTGTTCTTGATTTTTTTACATGTGTTCGTGGTTTAGTCAAGTGTGTTCGCGATATAGATGATTTTCTCATGATGATTAGTTGAAGATTGAACCTTTATTATATACCGGTTATAGTAGAGATGATTAGCATTCTTGGACCTCTTCCCAAGTTGGTTACTCTGTGGATTCTCGAATTAATCAGGAAGTGCTTACCTTGAGGGGTAGATCGGATATAAAAAGGTATTGGGAAATTGGTAGATTCATGAAGATATGAGATTGAATTATGAAGATGCGAGTCAAAGTCAGACACATCTGGTTTAAGATGAAGATCAATTTTTAGCAGTTGTACACGTTTTCGGAGTTCAGTTTGTTATTCACTTGTCGAACTGAATTTCTTGTCTTTGGGAAAGTTGATTCGTTTGATGTTGAACATGTGTAATTCAACTTCTCTATCATATGTTGGTTAAGTTTGAAGATCAGAGGATCAAACGTTATTACCTTAACTGGTTGGTTCGTGTAAAAGCTTAATTCAGATATGGTTACGGTTGAGGGGGAAAATTACTATTTTTATATTAGATTCGTCAGGTTTCATAGACCAGCCATTCAATTGTGATAAACAACAAGTCTTTGATTAAAAGGGTTAAAGATCACAATGCTCTGTCAGAAGATCAAGTCTTGCCAAAGAAGTTTAAAGACCTGATATCATCAATCAAGGGGGAGTATATAAATGTAGTACTTTGTGACTAATGATTATTATTGTTAGACAAAATTAATAGCAATAGTTAAGGTGGACTCTGTAAGTGCAGTATCTTGCCTGGTAACTGTGTGCTATGCAATTCTTTGATAACACAAAGTATTAGTGGGTTTAAGTATGATAAAGACACTATAATTAGCGGGTTTAGCATACTTAGCAAATTGATGTTTGTTAGCGCGTTTAGCTAATAAACCCGCTAAGATTAATGGATTTAGCTTAAGTATGCTAAGCTCAGCATGCTTACGGGAAATAACATACTTATGGAAGATATCATGCTTATGACTAAATAGAGGGTTTAGTGTTGGCGGGTATAAATAACTGTAATGTGTGTCATTTGCAACTAAGAATTCTAAGCATGAGTAGCTTGAGATCATGAGAGTGTGAGTGTGTGTGTATTGCGAAAGTGTGTGGACTTCGTGTATAAATAACTGTAATGTGTGTCATTTGCAACTAAGAATTCTTATCACCACAATATACATTATTCATTGACTTGTAAATGATTTCATCAATTTCCTAAGAACAAGTTGACTGTTGTCATCATGCCAATTAGATACGAGTTATCACGTCTATTTGTTATATCATAATCACCTTAACTATTTAATGCAAGTCGGGTATCAAATCCATGAGGAGTTAGTGGATGGTGTTGAATTGTAGTTGATTATTTAACCTAAATTGTAAACCCAACGAAAATTTCAAGCCTTTAAAAACTTTTCTATTTCTTTCATAAATATTTCCTTAACTGATATTTGAACATAATGGTTTTAACATAACGTACTTACTAAGACAAGAATTTGAGTTACAAATACCCTAAATACCCTTTACAAAGCTTAAGTAACAAGTTAGAGGGGTTAAAATGTCAAAAAGGTGATAATACAAGTTAAAGGGCCAAAACTGTCAAAAAACAAAATTTTGCGCGTCAGAGTGCCTTACGCACTGGACTTTAAGGCTTACCATACGGTCTGTCAGGGGTGCCCAGATGCAGAATTTTGCCTTAATCACTAAGTATTGCCACCTATCTTCAAGTATTGACACCTAGCTCCTTCATTGCCACCTTAAAATTGGTCTTGATACTTGTTAGGACATTAATCAACATCATAAACCTCATCAAAGACTTATCAAGCTCTCCTTGATCCTTGATTAGGAAATATAGGCTTGAAAGCCATTTCATTCTTCAGACCATTCTTTTCTTTCTACTTAAAAACTCTCTTGGAGCTTGCCTCTGGACTTGAGGCCTTCTTTTTGAGTTCTAATCATTGCTCCAAACACAAGTAAGTGTTTCACCTAGTATATTTCATTTTCTTAGCTAGTTTTGAGCCACATGTCAAGCAAATTGACTTTTGATTTGACTTTTGGTTCCGACCATTTCGGTCAAGTCAAAGTTCAAAATGAACTTTGCTATGTGATCATAATATTGAAGGTGTTAATCCTTTGCGATTACACCCTCATATAATTACATTTAGTAGACTAAATGACGAGTCAAACTTTTACGAAATTAGAGTAAAAAATGAAGAAATTGCATTTTTCGACGAATGAGTTTTTAAGTATTAAAACTATAAGTTTTGACACCAAAACATTTTATACAACATTATCAGACATGTGTTAACATGTCTAACTCATCATTTCTAGTTTAGAGATTAATTCTTAGTCGAAAGTCAAGCAGTTTGATGGGTTAAATGACGAGTCAACCATATATATTTTAAAATGTCAAAAATACCCTTTTTCGAATAAAATAGTTTTAAACATATATGGTCTACATTTTTACATCAAGATTGATCATATAACATAAATAAACCTATTTTGACATGTTAGAATCGCCATAAGACCCATTCGATCATTCGGACCCGTGTTTCCGCACATGACTAGTTAATTAGCGTAAACTAGCTGTAACGGGTCAAAACACTTCGAAACACGTTCGAATCGGAATGTTAGGTTTAACCAACCATGTTACATGAGATCCCTTGCTCATATGGTTATAAATCACATTCTATTCGCTCTTCCGTCAAAATCAATATTTTACGCATTTCATAAACTTCTAACGGAAACTTCCTGGTTTGGACAAATTATATATTGTTACTTTAACTAAGCATAACTTGGTCAAAAACCAAACAAATTAAACCCTTACATTTAATTAAGTTCATCAAAATACAATTTCACCGATGTATGATGCATCTACAAACACCTCTGTTTGGACCCTCAAATGTCTAATGCCAAACCGAAGGTCAAAACTGAATGGTTTGTAAAGATCAATAGTTTTGACCATTTTCCGGGTTCCAACCAGAAAAAATTTCTAAATAAAAGTTGAACACACTTTGATTAATTAAACTGGAAATGTTTATAATTTTTCGAAAACGTTTACTATATTTATTGTATTTTACAAAATCAACACAAAAGGCTGCCAAAATTCGTATCTTCCAAAACATATAAACTTCTTCAAAGTTACGATCTTTTCATAACCCACAAACATCATCACAATAAAACTTTGAATAACGAATCCTTATTTCTTGGAAACACTTGAGCTTTGTGAGCACGTGTAGGAACATCATCTAAGCAACCAGTGAGTACATAGTTCCCCACTTTTCCTTTTTTAAATCGTTTGGGGGTGATTCATATGTGCTACCATTTTCTCAAATAATAAGTATGGCATATGTGTATACTAAGTGCTCTTTGAGTGTATAACTTATGTGGTGAAGCAAAGTACAAATGCCAAATCCTTGTTGGATACTCAAAGTATTATTTTAAATCCTTGATTTGATTTATAAAACTACTTTCATAAGTTCTTGGTCGGTTTCTATGCTAAGTGTTTACATGTAAATTAAGTGCGGTGAAACAAAGTACAAATCACAAGTTAGATCCTTGTTGGATCCTTTAAGTACCATTCTAATTCCTTGATTGGATTTCTAATAGTACTTTCACAATTTCATTGCGATTTCTATGTTCATGTGTGAAATCTTGCTCCGGATCATATATGAAACTTTGAAAGCTCCGTATCCAGTGGGTTTAGACGGAAGTATGGATAGGATAGAACTAACTCGATAGAAATCTTGCTAGAGTAGTCATAAGTTGAATGATTCCATTCATACCGAAAGTGTATACATCGTTTACAAGCTGGAGACAAAATTTCTCCAGCATTTTCCCTCTAAAGTTTAAAACTTATCAAACTATGAACACACGACACTATATATAGACATTGGTTTGGTGCGGATGAGCACATTCGTATGGACTAGACTCGTCCATACGGATGTGATCTCATCCCCTCCAACATGTCATGTGTTCGTTTTTCTCACTAAACTATACAATAGTCAACACACGCTCTATCTAGCCTATTCGCAAAGTGGCGAACATACATAATATGCACTAACAAGCTTTAGTACCATGTGTTGTAAACAATTTGTAACGTGAGTCCCGACGATTCCGCCGCGGGTTGTTATATGCAGTCAGGGTGTTACATAAATGAACTAATAACCTACTTAAAACTTTGATTGGATAATTGATTGCAAATGCACACTTTGGTTACTTCAGTAATGTAGAAAATCACATAAACATAATTCTACTAATTGACTTGTGTTGATATATTATTAGAAAAACAATTACTTAATAAGGTAACTAATGATCCTAAATCGACACATAACAGAACTAAAATAGTGACTTAAGAACTATCAAATTGACTCTAAATGATTCAATCGTAAACTAATTTTTAATGATAATAAAACAAATGACTAATGGAATATCAATTAAATGCAATAAACTCAAATCGTTGAATTATAACATGTAAACACGTAAAATCCATTAAACCTAATGGTTGCATGAGATGTAGGTCCAAAACAGGCAAGAATATGGTTGAACACAATTACTGACTCTAGCCTTTCACCTGAGGTTGATTATGGGTTATTTAGCACTTGGAATCATCCAAAGTTTTTCAAAACTATGGCAAAAGGGTATCTTTTCATTACCCTAGGTCTAAGACTTAAATAGGTATCACAAATCACCTCAAAACCCTAATTTTTTTACACCCCTATAAGCTATGTCTTCGTCGGCGTATACAACACTGAAATTGTATCCTACGTTGGTAGCTCACTGTCTTACGCCACTCAAACACCAACTTTTATGCTGCTCGGCATAGGCTACTCCATTTCTCTTCTTGATCTTCTTTCTTTGTATCTTTCACTTGTAGTCCTATTTATTCTTTTTGCATTCCAAACATTACACTTTTGCATATTAACCTCAAATCACCATGCACATGTAAAGTAACTATTTTCTATACCAATAAGTTGTTAAAAAAATAACAAATAAACACTAATAAACGACTGTAAATAACCCGACCATCACTTGCTCATTTTGAAGTTCAATATTTGAGGTTTTTGGTTTCTCAAGAAGACACATGAACCTCTCACACAATTGAGTCATAGTCTTACTCGAAATATGAGCAAACATGTCATATTATTGCACTAGAATCTCAAATCTGTAAGCAAGGACTTGATGAGTTCCCTTAAATTGGTTTAAGAATCCACCCTATAGTTCCTTAGCATTCTTTCAATGCATCAATCCTTGATAAATCTCATTACTTGGAGCCATAACCAGCATACTCAAAGCCTTCTCCTCCACATACATGTTCTTTTTAACTTCATTAGAAAATTTGTATGGGTCCTTACTACACACCATTTCTATTAGCGATGATGACCATTAGAACAAAAGGACAATCCATTATGGATTTCCAAAGAGCATTGTCATAGATCATTAAAGGGTTCTTCATCCTTTTGTTTCCACATGATGAACTAATCTTTAACAAGTCCGGGGGCTTGTTAGTTGTACCTTTTTCTTAATTGCCCTCCATATTTGATTAAGCACATATTCTTTGACAATTACAAACAATAATGTTATTACCTTGAGAAAACAAAAACTTAGATATCATTTCTATTAGCGATGATGACCATTTGAACAAAAGGACAATCCATTATGCATTTCCAAAGAGCATTGTCATAGATCATCAAAGGGTTCTTCATCCTTTTGTTTCCACATGATGAACTGATCTCTAACAAGTCTGGGGCTTGTTAGTTGTACCCTTTGTTGAATTGCCCTCCATATTTGATTAAGCACACATTCTTTGACAATTACAAAACAATAATGTGATTACCTTGAGAAAACAAAAACTTAGATATCAAGTAATATCAACAGATTGGCATTATCAAACTGTTGATTAGAATAACAAAAACAAAGAAATCAATAGAAAACTTGCATACGATTATGTGATTACCTTGAGAAAATCGTCTAATACAAGTAAACTGAACAAAAACCGCTAACCTGATTCAAGAGGGAGGAATCCCTTTAAATAAGCTAGCCTATATCGCCCACTTATTGGCCTCCCATAACTGGCCTGACCCAGATGGCCTACGACATGGCCGAATCTTGTCTAAACGACCCAAAACATTAACCTGATTAACCACTGCAAAACTTAAATATATAACTACGACCTTACAATCTCCCCTAGATTTATGCTTTTCATGGATCTCTAAGAAGATATTGCCTCATTATATGCATCTCCCTTGGTCCTGGTTCTCCTGTACAAACATGTTTTGAGATAATACTTGCAACAACACAAGTATAATCTTTAGCACAAACTTCACACATTGGATCACTTTGAATCTGACTTTTAGACGATACATGAAAGTCCTCTTTTCCAAATCGCATTAGATCCGAAGGCAGCGCAACTCTAAACTCTTTGCTCTTACACACAATCAGAACATCTCCAACTTAGGATCGTAACACCAGAAATCAAAATCTTTAAGTGTACCATCAAGCAAATGCTAGGGTAGTGGAATTATCTTAGCTTTAGCAGTGGGTGGCCATGTCACACTCCAAACCTATTCTCAAGTTGTATTATCAATAACCTCTGGATGCCATCTTTCATGATACTCAGCGGTCTTCAGGTTAGGAAAGACTTTAAACACTTCATATTCCAAGCATCTCATGAAAGCCCATCCTCTTTTATTGTTGTCAAGATTGTAGAAGGGTGCATAATACACCTCACGTGGATCAACTATTATCCACGATTCAAAATCTGAGATCTTTTCATAAGTTTAGCTTCACCACTTTTATGACGTATGAGCCACATACCATTGTCCTTCAGATATTGCCAACAACGTGTCACACCAGCTCGTAGGCGGAAGCGCGAGTGTGACCGTGATCAGTTCTCATTGCATACGATGTAAGTCAACATACTATATGAATAAAATAAATACAATGTCCATCCATGATATTGATTAAAGTATAAATTACAACCCAACGTTTAGGTCATAAAACATAATTCCAAAAGATTAAAGTTTGACATAAGACATGCTAACAAAAATATAGTTTGGACAAGTCAAGGGTTTGCATTCTATATCTCGCTCGAGGGCGAGATATATGAACCAAACCCTTAAAAATGGATGGCATCGACTTCCGACTCTCATTTCTTGTCTTGTCTTCTCATGCAAAGTCCATTAACTGCCTGAAATACATGTAAGTTTGAAAAGTCAACAATAATGTTGGTGAATTCATGTGTTTGTTTTGTATCAAATGAGTATTTAAAACATTTTAAATGTATTTGTAATGAAATCCGGTATGTAAAGCGTCTATGAAATCGTTGATCATTAATGATTTGCAAGGACATTAATATGTGTACTAACATAGGAAGCAATCTAACCCTTGACCATTTTTGTGTCGATTACCCTCGACTGGGACACAAAAGCACTCTAACAGGTCTCGCGGGCCAAGAGTGGGGCTCGCCAAAACCCAATAGATCTACCTATTTCATTCTGTGATTAATGGCGCTTAAGTTTCCCCTATGCGCATATGACCCATGTGTGTTTCATTCCCTAGCTTATCATACCACTGTAACATGTATTTCTTCCGAAAGTTTAGAAACTAAAAAGCGCCTAAAAGAGGGGACATAAACTCACTGCTTGCGTCCAAGTATAATATACTAGCAACCGCGGGGTTCCATACGTGAATCGCAACCTACAAGTGTTCTAATCCCATTAGACACTTAGGTCTATACTTGACCGTGTACAAGTCCCTCATCTTGAATATTCGTTCAGGACTTGTATTGTTTGTTTGTTTGTTTAGGAACCCTCGTTTGTTTGAATACGTTGGTAGTTTGTTTATTCATTTGTTGTTAATATATATATTTCATATATATATATATATGTGTGTGTGTGTGTGTGTGCGCGCACGTACTCTTCTTGTGTATGAACAAGCCTAGCCCTTCATATGTCCCCGTGCCTAGCCCGTATGCGTCTTCGTGCCTCGCATGAGTGTGAACGGGCCTACCCCTTATGTGTCTTCGTGTCTCGCACGAGCATTTCGTCGTTATAAGTTATATATATCCTTCTAATATATATATTCGTGGGTTATGTACATTTGTTCTCTTGTACACACACATACACACACACACACACACATATATATATATATCAACTAGATATATTGTTAAAAATATATATTTTTAACATTGAACTTGTGTATGTATACACTAGGTTAGTTACCCGTGTAATACACAGGTTGAACAATGTAAATAGTATAAATCAAAACTCTACAAAATACCAAAATATAAATGAAATTACATATTATTATATTAAATAAGAGCAAGTTCAATTAAAATACATATAAATCAAAACTCTTAACAAAGAACAGTCATAAATACAAAAAAGCCATACCTACATTTCAATCGTTACTTGGTGATGATTATTTAACGAGTTAATTACTGTTTTCGTCCCTGTGGTTTGTCAAAAATCACTATTTCAGCCCATTAGTTTAAAAATTGCGATTTCAGTCCCTGTGGTTTCACTTTCATAACCATTTCAGTCCTCCTCGTAACCATTTCAGTCCCTGTACTTAACAGAATAATGGATTGAAATGGTTACGAAAGTGAAACCACATGGACTGAAATGGTTACGAAAGTGAAACCATGGGGACTGAAATCGTAATTTTTAAACTAATGGACTGAAATAGTGCTTTTTGACAAACCACAGGGACAAAAACAGTAATTAACTCTTATATAACATATATTTCTTTATCAATGGAGAAAAAGTACTCCTGATCCTTCCTTTTAAATTCTACCTTTCAATGTTGCCGGTGGTTGTTGTTATTTCAAATTTTCAATGGGTTCAAATGGGTCCATATCCAAAATCCACTTCCCCTATAAACAAATAAAAAAATACAGATGAGGCTGCAGTTTCATAAACAGCTGAGTGCAGTCCGGACTTGTTCCCTTAGGCCATGGGGTGATTACACAACCGAAATCTATCAACTATTAAGTAGTCGGTTGAAATTACCACCTATAAAAGCGTAAAAAATGAGCAATAATACCTTACGAACTGACTCTGTCATAGTTGCCGTCAACACCATTACCGAAACATTTGAAAATTCTGCTTAAGACACCACGATACTCTATAATCTGGATGGAAATCATGTCACATGTTGGCTAATGAACAAAAATGATCAAAAAGATATTAAATGTTTATACGGATGCATGCTTTTTCGAAAAGGAAAAGAAAAAGAAAAACATATATAATGACTCAAAGAATCAAAGGCTCATAATCATACGGCATAGTTGCCAGAAGAATAATGGTCAATGAGGTGCATCCAACTCGCCTTAATCAACTTGCAATAAACAACCAAACCAATAGCTTTGTCTTCTTTGAAAGACAGCCATCACAATCAAAGGAAATAAAAGGACTTAGGTGAAAGTTGAGGGCACTTTAGGTAGAATTTTAAACAATTTAGAAACTGTATGTTTGTGAACATTTGAACATCTACTTAAATAAATACACAATCATCCAAATGAATTTGACAAATTTCAATGATAATTAAAAGCCAAAACAGCAATATACTTTGAATTTTACAAAAGTCAAAAGTTATAGAAGCTAGTTTTCCATACTTGGTATTGCAAGGATTTCCAACCACCATAACCTTCATATTAGGTGAAGCAACAACATTAAGAGCTTTTCCCTGTGTCATTCACATTAAATTATAAGACTATCAAGAGATTCTATTTAAAACTTCGATAAAAAACCATAAAACTGATTTTATCTAGAATTTTTAAATTAAAAACTGATTTATCTAGAATTTCATAAAACTGATAACTTTTATTAATGATCAAGAGATATTGATTTCTTTTATTTATGATCAAGAGATATCGATTTAATATAACTAATGTTATACATTTAAACCGAATAGATAAAGACATAATTAATTATGTGTAAAATTCTATTATTGAATGCTATTCTTTTAATAAAATTAAACAACAAAAAGATATTTATTTAACACATAAAAACCCAAACATATAAAGTTCGAGTTGGTATCATGCTGTGTTTTTGGGATGGTTAATTGATAAGGGTAAAGTTCTTGTACAAATAATCTTAACATACTAAACATACAAATTGAAGGAAAACTCAAAAAGACAAGGTGACATTTTTGTAATTATCAATAACTATCAAAGTTACTCTACAAATATACCTAAAAAAACCTAACCACTCCCCCCACCCCCCAAAAACCTAAAAAAACCTAACCCCCCCCCCCCCCCCCCACCCCCCAAAAACCTAAAAAAACCTAACTCCCCACCCCCCCCCCCCCCCACCCAAGCTAAAATGCTAAAAACTAAACCCCCAAAAAACCTAAAAAAATCTAAAAAAATAAAAAAAACACACAAATTATTTTATTTTATTTTTTTAACATTTTTTATTAAAAAATCGCTACTTTTAGTAGCAGCAAAAATAAAAAAAAAAAATTATTTTTTTTTTTTTTTTTTTTTGCTAACGAAATGTAGCGATTTTTTAATAAAAAATGTTAAAAAAAAATTTGTGTTTTTTTAGGTATTTTTGGTTGTAACTTTGATAGTTGGTGGTAATTACAAAAATGCCACCTTGTCTTTTTGGGTTTTCCTTCAATGTGTATGTTTAGTATGTTAAGATTATTTGTATTTGATCTTTTACCTAATTGATAAATAACGATGATATACCTTGGCGTTGGCGCAGGATAGAAGGGCTTGGGGGGGGTCGCCCAACCCCCCGAACTTCTCGATACGTAGTGTTATGAATAGTACTTTCGTATAGGTATATAGGTTGTCACCCCCCCGGTTTCGGGAAAATTCGGGGGGGCGTGGCTTCGCCAATGGCGTTAACACCATCAGATCACAATCTTAATCTAATCACTTGTCTTAACTATAACCAAAAAGCTCATAAAAATTAAAAGATAAAGACACAAACCTCATGATCACAATCCACAAGCTGTTGTTCACTTAGACTAACCAACTCCCCTGTTTGAAGAAAGTGAGATCCTTCCAAAGCTCCCGTTGTACTAAATGACCAGCACGATCCACACGAACCCTTCAACAACATCCCACACACTAATTAATCAATCATAATATCTAAAAAAATCAACCAAAATACAAATTATTAATTAACATAAAATCGATGAATAAACATACCTGATTTTTAACAGGAGTAACAGCGCCATGGTCACGCCAATCAAACTCGATCACCAGTCGGAAGAATCGGCGCCTTATTCGCATAAGCCGGAAAAGACAAACCACTCTTCAACCCTAGATACCTCTCACGGAATTTAAAAACAAAAATCACAAATATTAATATCAACTTTTTACTTTTAATCGATTCTAAGACATTACAAACAAATAAAATTGCTTACACTAATATCAAGTACAAATTATCCATTAAAAAACTGATAGCACAAACTTTTATATTCAACTTTGTAATTGTTAGTTGTTAATCCAATAGCAATGCTAGTTGCACTTTTTCTATTTTTTTTTAATATGTATATAATATCTCAAGCTAAATATGTAAGATGTGACAAACAATTATCAAATTCACGGTAAAAAAATAGGCGTCATTTGTATCTCAAACCCTAAAATTCACCAAATTCCACTAACATTGGGCACAAATAGTTCCCTAATCAGATGAAATACCACATAACATGAACTCTCTCCGGCGAGTTCGGATAACCCAAAACCCAACCAAATAAAGCTATAAAAAAATAAGACCTATGCCTACCTCTAAGTATGGCGACTGCGCAACTGAGATTTAAAGGCTGGTAAGCAGTGGAGTAGCCACCGTTGTTCAACTGCCACACAACCAACGCAACCACTCGCCGCCATAGTTCAGGCCATTACCATCGTACACCACCACGTCTGCCGCCGTGGACCAGTTGGTTGTCGCCACTGCCATTGAAACGGTTGTTTTTTCTTCACCTGCACGAATAGGAACTAATAGTTGACTGTATAAGATGAAAAGGGATGATACGATTGAGGATTTTGAAATTAGGGTTTCTACATAGAAGATGAGAAGGGAAAGAGGATATGATGGGAAAAGGGTGTGGGTACGGGTTATAAGATATAATATAGGATCCAGAAGTTTGTTCAAGGGTCAGGAGCTATACCCGCATCCACTACCCATTTAATCAAAGGAGCCCTCTTTGAGTGACATGTGTCCCAAACTTGGTTTCTTTTATTATAGTAGATAGATGTATGACATTCTTTTATATGTGTACATCTCGTCTAGTGTACTTGTGTATTTATATGTATACGTATACCATGTATGTATACTCTTGATGTAGGTATTTGTGTCGTATTTATACATATATGTTTATACGTGTATATAACTTGTATTTCTTGTATTTTACTAAGCGTTTTAGTGTACGTATTTATACGTACAAGTATGCTTATATACTTGTATTCTTGCACTTAGTCATTTATATGACTTTCCGGATTTGTGATGTGTGAAATATATATATTTTTTGAGTTCCTAAAAATAATATATTTTTAGAACTTGTTGGTAAGTTTGTTTTTATATATGTATCGTCGATAAAATGCATATACTTTGTGTCTGTAAAATATATTTCTTGTCGTTATAATATATATGCTTCTAGTCGGTAAACCATAAATGAATTTTAGTAGATTTTACCTAGTCGACTTGATATATATATATATATGTGTGTGTGTATGTCCATTGTCCGTTTTATCCGATCGTCAGATATATATGTCAAGGATATATTAACTGTGTGTGTGTATGTTCCTTGTGTATTAGTCCGTGTATCCATGTGTGGATATGTGTATATATATGTAGAAATGGTATCGGGAGAAAACGATTGGAAGTGTGAGAACGGAGAGTACGGATCCTGGTCGAACACGTGGCAGGGGCGCTAAATGATATGCAGGGGTACGATTGTCATTGTTCACGTTCCCCTCCATAAATCGCGTTATAATTTTGTTTCAAATAAAACTCCAAAAATTTTGTATTAGAAGTTACCTCATTTCCAATCTTCCGAGATCTATGGCGTCTAACGTTGATTCCATTCTACAAAGTAATATTTGATGACTTTTTCATATGTGTTCTAGCAAATCATGCAACACATATGGCGTTTTGTTCTTTATACTTGTTTCAATGTCGTTTTTTAAAGTAATATTTGAAAATGTGTTTATGTTTCAATGACGTTTTTCATATATCCAATATTTGGCGTTTTCATGCTTTCGGACACTACGCATCGACATGCAAGAAGCCCGTAATTAAAAGAAAATCGACACAGTCTTCGAGAGCAACTGAAGAGTAGTTTGGCATTTTTTATATTTTTTATTTTTTTAAGAGCACACAATATTGGCATTTGGTGTTTTATATTTTTTATATAACATTTTTTATTGTTTTTTTCACATTTTTCTATTTTTTGTGCATAACATGTGATTTAGAAGTTACATAACAAACCATAGAAGATCACACACACACGTAAACACCAAAAAAAAATACCTTTTAGTGAATAAAAATACTTTATTCCTCTAATTAGGTGAGGATTAACTCAATAAGATTTTGCTGAATGAGATGGACAACATTGTTAATCCTCACTTAAGAATGTTGTCCAACCCATACAGTGAAACTTTATTGAGAACAAAACCGAATCTCCAAGAAACGATGTTTGCAATCTGTGGTTTTTGATCTTTTTAGCGTTTATAAATTGAATGGTATTTAGTAAAATATGGCGTTTGTTTTTTGTGTGATCAATGGAAGGTCCTGAGACGTTTTTTATATAAGATGTTTTTGGCACGTAGTTTAGGCGGGAATTTATTATAATAGATGTTAGTAATAAAGCTTCCGCCATTTCACTTACTGTTTGTTCAGCTTTATCTGTTAAAGTTGTAAGTGTCCCATCATTAAGTTTGGCGTTTTGTATGAAAAACGTTTTAGATAAAGAAGGCAAAATACAACTAATTAGCTCTTGTAAGGAAAAATAATGTTATGGCGTTTGAAACACAAAGTTTGGCGTTTTGTATGAATGACATTTTAGATAAAGATGGCGTTTCATCTAGAAGGGATTGATGTGTATGGCTTGTAGTTTAAGGCGGGAATTTTAATGGCGTTTTACTCATGAGTTTGGTGTTTTTTATTAGAGCATTAAAAGACACTTTTACACTTAATGAATCGCGTCCACATAATAAAGTTGATATTATTTACGAAAAACGTCATCGCGCCAATATAATCCATAGATTGTTTTGATCCAACGGATGAGGGGCGTTCCCACCGTTTTCACACTTATAGGTGTTTTCCCTAATTCATGCCCATATATATATATATATATATATATATATATATATATATATATAGGAACCGGATCATGAGAGAACGCCTCAAAGTGTGAGAACGATGATGAGAACGATTCTCAGCCACAAGATCTTAGTGGTTTGTGGCTGAGATTGATGCGGTGGCATTTTTGTAAATAATAGGGGCCATGGAACTACCAGAAGGGGTAAAATAGGAAGATCCAAACAAAGGTGCACATGCTAATCACATGCCATCCCCCCCCCCCCCATCATATTTAAACGACAATAATTTTTTATACAAGATTATTTTTCGAAAAAATTACACCATAAAACTCAGCGTTTTTTTATCTTTCCAACGAGTATACTATTGATATACTTTTTAAAAAAAAATTAACTGGGTTTTATAGCGTTTTTCTGAAATGTGTGTTTTATGGTGTTTTAGACTAGGTATTTTCATGGCGTTTTTCTGAACTAGGTGTTTTTATGGCGTTTTAACTAGGTATTTTCATGGCGTTTTTCTGAACTGAGTGTTTTATGGCGTTTTCAACTGAGTTTTTTCATTGCGTTTTTCTGAACTGGGTGTTTTATGGCGTTTTTAATTGGGTATTTTGGATTGTGTTGTTCTGAATTGGATGTTTTTATGGCGTTTTATTTGAACACCCAGTTCATGTGAGTGGGTTTTTTTGACAATAATACCCCTTAGTGTAATTTAGCATTAATGTTACATGTCACCACCAAAATCGTTCTCACACTTTTCACCGTTTTCTCTCTCTCTATATATATGTGTGTGTGTATATATATATATAGGGAGCCGCTAAAATAGGAACCACCCCCAGTTGTAAGAACCGCGAGAACCACTCTCAGCCAATCAGAATATGCCAACCTAAAGGGTATTTTGGTCTTTTACCTCAAATGTCATATCTTCCCTCTCTCTTCATTTAATATATCTCTCTCCTATTTATATACCTCTATCCTCTCTCCTCTCTCATCTTTCATTTTCATCTTTCTTTTTCAAAAAATCTCTCTGCACATGAAGAAACCCCAATTCAGCCGCATCATGTTCCCTCCTGTTCTCCTTCATCTTCAAAAGTGTAACCTAAACTCTCTAAACTACTCTCAAATACTCACACACCTCTCATCATAGCCGACACCACCCCTGTCTGTTTCGTCACCGGCGGACCCGACTCACGGTGGTGGTTGATTCCAACAACGATGCCCTCTAATCCCTCTCGAACGAACTCCGACAAGGCACCCTCCCCCTTCGCCGGCTCAGATTGCAGAGAATGATGGCTGGAGTGTGAAGATTTCACACCAGAAACAACACACGAAGCTTCAAAAAGGTTCCAGCGACGAATACGTCGGCGGCGGCGGAGCCGCAGCGGTGACGGCGGTGTTCTGGCCCGACGATGAAGATGGTGTCGATGGTGATGCCGGTGGTGCCGATGGCTCTGGTTCGGGTCTCAGGTCAGCCGGTTCAGTCTCGTCTAAGTTCGATTTTACTTCAGGTCAGTTTTGATTCAATCGTCTTTGTTTCGACTCGGTCATACTCAGATTCAAGTATTAGTTCACTAGTGGTGGTGCTTGGTTCAATCGTCTTTGGTTCGGCTCTGCACGAGTGATGGTTTGGTTCGGGTTAGGTTCGGGTTTGTTTGTTTTTTTCTTTAAGATTTTTTCCCAGATCCATGATGATGTTTAATAGTTGATAACCGATGAGATGATGAAGACAGTGATGGTTTGAGTTTTGGTTCGGGTTAGGTTCGGGTTCACTTCAGATTTTGTCGGGTTTTCGGCTCGGTTTCGAGTCTCGGTTAAAGCTGGTCAGCCGCGGTTCGGGGTGTGGTTCGACGGGTCAGATTGTGGTTCGTGACAATGTGGGTCAACTAGTCAAACCCGGTCAACTCGGTTCGATGTTGGGGCAAAACCAGACCCGGTCAACTCGGTTCGATGACGGCAATTATGTGGGTTTGAGATTGTTTGATAATTGATAATTGTGATTGGTTTATTGTTGTATTTTGAAACGTAAATTTTTTTAACGTAAAACGTAAACTTAAAACATAAAACGTAAAACTATAAAAAATTTACGTAAAACGTAAACTTTTATATAAAAACTTTTTAACGTAAACTTAAAACGTAAAACGTAAACTTTTTTAACGTAAAACATAAAACGTAAAACGTAAACTTTTTAACGTAAACTTTTTAACATAAAACGTAAAACGTAAAGCGTAAACTTTTTAACGTAAAACAAATGTAAACTTTTTAACGTAAAACGTAAAACGAAAACTTTTATGTCAAAACTTTTTAACACAAAACGTAAAACTTTTTTACGTAAAAACTTTTTAACGTAAAACGTAAAAAAAAAATTATGTAACCTGTAAAACGTACAATGTAAAACGTAAAACGTAAACTTCTATGTAAAACGTAAAACTTTTTTATGTCAATTGTAAAAACGGGACGCTAAAAACGGTGCGTAAAACCGGGAATAAAAAACCGCACGTAAAAACTCGGTCGCACAAACGGCGTGAAAAAAAACGAGGGGTAAAAAAACGGCGCGTACATCGGGCCGTATAAACGGCGCGTAAAAACGGCACACTAAAACGGCGCATAAAAACGGGACGTAAAAAATGGGGCGTAAAACGGCGTGTAAAAAACGTGATGTAAAAAACGACGCGTTTAAAAACGGTGCATAAAACCGGTCATAAAAACCCGATCGCAAAAACGACATGAAAAAACGGAGCGTAAAATGGGTCGTAAAAAAACGCGCGTAAAAAAAGGGTCGTAAAAAAACGCGCGTAAAATTTTTTTATCAAAAAATCTGATTTCAAAATGTTGTTTAATAAAAAAAATCTGATTTAGAAAAAAACAATTAATGCAAATAGGACAAAAATGTAATAAAAACATTATACATATATTAAAAAACAAAGCTAATGAATAGTAGTTGTCACATCATAATGCATAGTAAACTTTCCTTATTGGTTGTCTTTGTTGACTTCTTTCCCCTATACCTTTTTTAAGTGTGTATATATATCCATCTTCTTCAAAGTTAGTTAGATTATACATCATGGTGGAGTGGTTTTGTGGTTGTATTAGTTTTAAAGAGACTCAAGTTCAAATCATGGGGTCTTTTTTTTTTTTTTTTTTTTCACTTTTATGCTTACATAACTTCACGTCATCTTTCTTTTTCTCCTCTTTCACACGTTTTTCTGATTGTATTTATACAATTCTTATTCTTTATTTGTTGGGTTAGTGGATGCTTAGACATCGCAATAGTCGCCATCGACAGGAGTTACTAACTCGCTTGCTACCAACGGCTCTGTTGTATGAAAACTCCACTTGTCAACTTAAAAATAAGACACTAAATAGCACAGCTTTAATAACAACCAAGTATTTAGTCGAAATAAATAGTTTTAGAGTTAATTACATAGTTAGTCCCTGTGGTTTGCACAAAATAACAAACTTAGGTACTAATAGTTTAAAATCACCTTCTAGGGTATTAACTTTTCATTTTGTAACGTTTGGAGGTATTAACTTCTAAGGTAATAACATAGGTAGTCCCTGTGGTTTGCACAAAATAACATACTTAGGTACTAACAAAATGTGATTTTAAGCCTACAAATAAGCTTAATACCCTCAAACGTTACAAAATGAAAAGTTAATACCCTATAATGTTATCAGAAACTATTAGTACCTAAGTTTGTTATTTTGTGCAAACCACATGGACTAACTATGTAATTAACTCATAGTTTTACAATGACTTAGTTTTGTCGCGCCGCAACGCGGCGCGCAGCATTAAAACCTAGTTAAAATTAATAAGACAAAAAAACAAAATTACTTAAATACCCTTTTAGATTAAAATATTAAAGAAATAATAAGACAAAAAAAAATTTAATATTATTTTTAACTACTTTTAATCTCATTCATCTATTTTGAAAATCTAATGGTCAGAAAGTGGTTCTCGCGGTTCTTACAACTGAAGGTGGTTTTCATTTTAGCGGTCCCCTATATATATATATGAGAACAGTAGGATAGAAACCCACTCTCAACAAGGAAACTCAGGAAACTCTATATTATAGATTTTTTTTCTGAAAAAATTAACATATGTAATATATGTATTTTTAAGAGCTTTGAGTCAAAAAAAAAAATTAAAAAAGTGTAGGGTAATTTGTTAAGTAACTTTTTTTGTTACATATGTAACAAATCATTGAAGGGTAGTGTTACATAGGAAACGTTTTTTTTTTTTTTTAAAGTAATCACTTGACGCTATTTTTTTTTTTTTTTTTGGTTTTCTAGGCTTAAAAAATAATCGCATGCCCTAATGTTTAAAAAAATTGTAATATGCTGTTTTTTAAGTTTTCTCATTCAAAATGGGTTTTTATACTAACCCATATATATATATATATGGGAATGTTTATTTGAGAAGAAAATTAAATTAAGAAAAAAAAGAACAAAGGGTACAAATGTAAAACATTAAATAGTTTTTTTCTCAACTCATTTATTATTACTTTTGACTAATTAATTAGTCATAAACACTATCATCCTCCACACTTAAATTTTCTCTAACACACATCAAAATTTATCCTACACACCTCGTAATTCATCCTATACACCTCATAATTTATGCTACACTTTAAATTATATATTTTTTCTTTTTCTGAAAAATATGTTTTTTTTAAATAAGTTACAAATTTAATGTAGTTGGCTATTAAAAAGGAAGACTAACACTTAATGATTCATCTAAGTTTACCAATATACCCTTACACTACTATTAAATACAAAAATTAAATGAATTAAAATTAAGCATTCTTATTGGTTGAAAATTTTCTTTTATTCTTACAAAATATTTATTCTCATTTGAACTCTTCACGATATATATATAGGGTCAGGATTTAGAGAAAACGGTGAAAAGTGTGTGAACGGTGAGAACGATTTTGGTGGTGACATGTGGCATTGATACTAAATTACGCTAAGGGGTAATATTGTCAAAAAAACCCCACTCACATGAACTGGGTGTTCAAATAAAACGCCATAAAAACACCCAATTCAGAAAAAACGCCATAAAAAATACTCAGTTAAAAACGCCATAAAACACCCAGTTCAGAAAAACGTCATGAAAAAACTCAGTTGAAAATGCCATAAAACACTCAGTTCAGAAAAAACGCCATGAAAAATACATAGTTAAAACGCTAAAAAAACACCTAGTTCAGAAAAACACCATGAAAATACATACTCTAAAACGCCATAAAACACCCAGTTCAGAAAAAACGTCATAATACTCAGTTAATTTTTTTCGAAAAATATATCAATAGTATACTCGTTGGAAAGATAAAAAACGCTGAGTTTTATGGTGTAATTTTTTTCGAAAAATAATCACGTATAAAAAAGTTATTGTCGTTTAAATATGATGGGGGAAAATGGCATGTGATTAGCCTGTGCACCTTTGTTGGATCTTCCTATTTTACCCCTCCTGGTAGTTCCAAGGCCCTTATTATTTACAAAAATGCCACCGCATCAATCTCAGCCACAAACCACTAAGATCTTGTGGCTGAGAATCGTTCTCACCGTTCAATCCTGATCTTGTTCCTATATATATATAGAGAGAGAGAGAGGGGGAGAGAGATAGAGAGAGAGAGAGAATTCGGTTCAATTAAGAACCATCACGAGTTGTGAGAACTACTACTACTTCTCGTGCAAGTTATGCCACCATTTTTTGCACAAACTTAGATGAAAATGTTATAAACACATCTCAATAAAAAATGTCGAGCTGGTAGTTATGTCTGATGTAAATTTTGTTTACGGAATGATGACCATCACCAATAAAAAAGTTTTATATTGGTGTAAATTTTTGTATGCGACAAGTTTTTTGGAACATGTGATTTTTTTTAAGATTTTTTTTTTGAAAAACCTTTTTGAAGATCTAGTTCTCATGATTCTCACAACTTAATGTGATTCTCATTCTACCATTTCCTTATATATATATATATATATATATATAGGGGACCGCTAGAATGAAAACCACCTCCAGTTGTAAGAACCGCGAGAACCACTTTCTAGCCATTAGATCAAGTAGATGGATGGATGAGATTAAAAGTATTAAAAAATAATATTAAGTATTTTTTGTCTTATTATGTCTTTTATATTTTAATCCAAAAGGGTATTTAAGTAAAATTACACTATTTTGTCTTTTTGTCTTTATTGTTTTTTATTACTTTTTGGTATTATTATATTAAATTTTTATTTTTTAAACTGTGTTTTTTTATTAAACATTTTCAAATTCAGATTTATTTACGTTTAACGTTTTACGTTTTTACGCCCGGCCTTTTCACGCCTCGTTTTTTGACGCGCCGTTTTTACGCTCAGCTTTTTCACGCGTCGTTTTTTCAACGCGCCGTTTTTACGTTTTACGCCCCGTTTTTTACGTTAACGTTTTTTTTACGTTTTACGCGCCGGTCGTTTACGTTAACGTTATTTTACGTTTTACACCCCGGTTTTATACTTTTTACGCGTCGGTTTTTTTTTACGTTTTACTTTTTACGCCCCGGTTTTTTACTTTTTACGTTTTTTTTTCGTTTTTACGTTTTACGCCCCGGTTTTTTACTTTTTACGCGTCGGGTTTTTTTTTTACGTTTTACTTTTTACTTTTTACGCCCCGGTTTTTTACTTTTTACGCGCCCGGTTTTTTTTTTTACGTTTTACGCGCCCCAGTTTTTACGTTAACTTTTTTAACGTCGTTTTTACATTAACGTTATTTACGTTTTACGCGCCCGTTTTTTACGTTAACGTTTTTTTACGTTTTACGCGCCGGTTTTTTACGTTATCGTTTTTTTACGTTTTACGCGCCGGTTTGTTACGTTAACATTTTTTACGTTTTTACGTTTTACGCGCCGTTTTTTTACGTTTTACGTAAAACTTTTTACGTTTTACTAAAAAAATTTTACGTTTTACCTAAAACTTTTTACGATTTACGAAAAACTTTTTACGTTTTGCGTAAAACTTTTTACGTTTTACGTCTTACGGTTTTACGTTAAAAAGTTTACGGTTTAACTTTTTTTTTACAAAGCCGTTTTTACGCAAAACCGAACGCACCTAGAAAATCGGCACACGCACACTCGGGAGGTGTCTCATATAGTTTGCTATCATCATCGACCCTCAAATAAAAAAAACCCAAACAAACAAAAATCAAAAGAACGAGCGGATTCTTGAAAAAAATTTTGGCTCAGATTTTTCGATAATCAGAGGCTGCAAAAGTGGGGTTGCAGGTTCAAAAACCTACCCTCCACCATCCTTGCCGCGCCATCGTCAGTTTTTTTACATCATCACTGCCGATTCAATGAGGCACCAGATTCAACTGATTTAAACATTCAAAAGGGACAAGAACATCATTCAAACATATTCAAAACAAATTCAAACCCGTATCAACTGAGATCAACCCCCCAAACATCAAAAAAGGAATCAACACAGATCAACCCCCCAAACATAAAAAATCGAATCAACACAAATCAACCCCCCAAACATCAAAAATCACCAGAAACATCAAGAACACATAATCATAGTTCACTGATTCAAACAAAAATCACTGATAAAAAATCAAACAAGAACAAACCCACCAGCACCGACTTCCGAACACCCCACCCCCATCACCGTCTTCCCCGCCACCTCCCACCACCTCCCACCAACGTCTTCCCCACCAACACCTCCCCACCGACGTCCTCTTTCTCTCTTCTCGGTGAGAGAGAGATGAGAGAGATGAGAGAGAGAGAGAGAGAGCATATCTTACTAGAGAGAGAAACACCCTTCAAAGGCCACCCCCGCCGCCGTAATCTTTCTCAGATCCAGGATTGGGCGGTGGTTGAGGTAGATCGGAAGAGATGAAGACGGTGGTGGTGGTCGGATTTGTTTCAGGTTGTTGGCAGGCATTCACCGGAGGGGGGGTGTTTGAGGTAGATCGGAAGAGATGAAGACGGTGGTGGGTTACTGCAGAGACGGGGGGGGGGGGGGTTTGGTTGCAGGTAAAGAATCGCCGGATCCCCTTCTTTCTCTTTTGAAGATGAACATGGTGGTGGAATACAAAAATGAGGAACAAAAACTTTATAAACAAAATAACCAGAGGTGAGAGGAGAGAGGATATAGGTTTTCAAAAGGTGGTCTGACAATTATAAATGAAGAGAGATAGTAGGAATTGACATTTAGTGTAAATGACTAATATACCCTTTGTGTTGGCTGAATATGATTGGTGGAAAGTGGTTCTCACGGTTCTTACAACTGGGGGTGGTTCTTATTTTAGCGGCTCCCTATATATATATATATATATATAGGGCCAGGATCTAGAGAAAATGGTGGAAAGTGTGAGAACGGTGAGAACGCTTATGAATCGTCCGATCAAAACAATCTATGGATTAGATTGGCGCGATGGCGTTTTCGTAAATAACATCAATTTTATTACGTGGACGCTCTTCATTAAGGGTAAAAAAGTCTTTTGACTTCTCCACACAAAACGCGATCTCATGAAATAAAACGCCAAACAAAATAGCACACACCATTCTAACTAAAAACGCCATTAGATATAAAACGCCAAACTTAATTATAATAAAATCCCGCCTAAAAAACCGCCAAAAAAATCCTATATATACACATCTCAGACATTCAATTAAAAACACACACAAAACCCCAAACGCCATATTTAATATATAACTTTCGTCTTAGAAACGCCAAAAAACCCAAACATCAAATATCTTCTAAACCAAAACGTTTATTTGAAATTCAGTTTGGTTGCCTGTAAGGTTTCACTAAATGTAATGGACAAAAATCCTTAAGTGATGATATTGTCCATTTCATTGAGTAAAATCTTATTGACTTTATCATCAACTTCCATTCAATTTATAATGCCAAAACATACAAAAACATTATTGAGGTTTGTTGTCAATAAAGTTTAGCTATATGGGGTGGACAACATTGTCAGTTATCTTTCTTAACCGAGGATTAACGAAGTTGTCCATCTCATACAACAAAAAATTATTGATTTTAGCATGATTAAATTTTGAGGTTTAAGGTGCTTTTATTTAGTGGCGTTCTTTTTAACGGTAAAACGCCAAAATTAAAAAATCAAACATCGTTTATTGGAAAGTTCAAGATTGTTGGCTGAAGGGTGTAAACTCAATAACATTTTGCTGCATGAGATGGATAAATCTTCAAGAAAAAAGACGCTGATGTCAGACTTTGTGCTTCTAAACGGCGACAAAAAAAACTACTTGAAAAACAAAAAAAAAAACAAAATGAATCATACGAAAGTCAAACCAGCCAGTTAAGATGATTCAAAAAAGAAGAAAGAGACTGGTGACAGTGAAGATTTAGAAGATCAATTGTTTATATATATATTTTTTTAATTTTCTTTTTCAGTTGATTGTTACATAATAAAAACGCCGTATATAATAAAAACGCCAGACAGCCAAATACTTGTTAAAACGCTATCATGCCGTAAAACCCCCAAAAACTCCTAAACTATAATAAAATTACTTTGGAAAAGTATTATAAAAAACCTAAAAAAAAAAAAACCAAACTTGAAAATGTAACTAGAAACAGTAACCACAAAACAGTAAAAATGAAGAGACGAAAAATTTATTGTATTAGAATCTAAAACGCCAAACTTGAAAGACGGGACGTGTTAAAGACTTCAGAGATAAAATCTTATCAAAAACAATAATTACAAACAGTAACTGAAACGACGAATAGTTTATTATAATAATGCACCGCCTAACCTACACCGCCAAAAGAAATCCTATAAAATAATAACTCTCAGCAACTTCCATTTAATCAAACAAAAAAAACAAACGCCAAATACTACTAAATACCACTCACTGTAAAACGCCAAAAAATTAAAAAAAAATCAAAGATGGCTAATATGTTTTCTTGGATATTCAGTATTGTTCTTCGTGAAGTTTCACTGAATGGATTGTTAGCCGAGAGGAGTAACTCAGTAAGATTTTGCTGCATGAGATGGACAAATCTTCAAGAAAAAGATACTGATGACAATCAAATGTCACTTTGTGTTCTTTGTTCTTGAATAAGACTTGGATGAGAAGCAGATATCAATGACACTAAAGATGAAGAAAAAGCGAAAAACCCACCCACACGTCATAAATCTATGAACCCAAACATCCACAAAAAGCCACTTCAACAGACGAATAGGCAAAATAATCAAACCGATGGGTGTGTTAAGTTTTACATAAAACGCCATATATTTGGTGACAGTTCTTGTAGTATTAAAGAAGAGAGAGACTGATGACAGTCAAGATTGTGATGAGAGATCCGATTAGGATTTTTAATTTATTTTCTTCGCTTCTATTTTTTCCCTCTGGTTGTAATATAATTTTACAATTGTAAAACGCCAAGATACCACAAACGCCAAAATGTATATAAAAATAATAGAACAATGGGTCATCTTGTTTAAAACGCCTTGAAAAAACGTCATTTAGATAGATTTCCTGACCCCATGGGGTTCCAGTGGCATACGATTTGAAAAACGCCATAAACGCCAAAATGTTAATACAATGAAACCATTAAACGCCATTTATTATTGAATTTGGTTAACGCCAAAAATCTTAAACCCCAAAAATAAAACAATATTGTGAAAAGCGGAACTGGAAAAACAGAAGATAAAAGGACAAAAAAGCCCCTCCGCCATTCTCTATGCCGCGTGACACGTGTTGGGCCCATGATGCGTTCTCACCGTTCTCGCACTTTTGAGCGTTTTCTCCTGATCCTGTTTATATATATACATACATATATATATATATATACATACATACATACATATATATATATATATACATACATACATATATATATATATATATATATATATATATATATATATATATATATAGGGGGTAGTTGCACGGACCTCCCATCCGCCGGAGTATTGTAACTCCGCAAGCTAACAACGTCCCAATGTTGCCTGGCGGTGAGTACCCACGGTGAAGAGCCCCAACACCCCAATAGGGTATTGCCGGGAGTCGAACCGGTGACCTCAAGAAGAGGCTGGGTGGGACTGGCCAACTGGGCTACCCCAGAAGGTTATATATATATAGAAACATGATGGGTTAAAGTGAGAATCAAATTGTGAGAAGCGTGAGAACTAGGATATCCAAAAGGTTTTTCCAAATTTTTGTTTTTCAAAAGTCATAAAAAATCATTTCTTTCAGCAAGAAAAATTAAAAAAATGCCCCATACACATTTACATGAGGCGTAAAAAATATTTATCTTCGTACAAAATTTACACCAGTACTTAAAAAATTGCATCAGCCAAAACTACCGACTTAACAATTTTTTTTACTTATTTTACAGATGTGTTTATAATATTTTCATCTACGTCTGTGCAAAAAATTTTAGGCCCAACTCGCGCTGGAAGAAGGAGTTCTCACGGTTCTCACATTGGAGTAGAATCAAATAAAAAAATGATTGTGCCTAAGACCATGTGTAGTGGTTTAGCTCAATAATGCCCCCACCATGGGGCGTTTTGCGACACGTGGCAGTCCAGTCAGCATGGGGCATTATTGGGGGTTATTGCAAAAGTGCCGTAGTGGGAATAATGCCCAATAACGCCCCTTCCAATCATTAAACAATTATTTTTTTTATAGAGAAAATGATTAAAAAAATAAGAAATGAAACTTACACTTGGACCACTCCCATTGGCCAGTCAACATCTCATCCTCATGCAATTTGTTTGGTTGAGCGTTGTTATATAATAAAACGCTGATTCACTTTTTTTTCAAAAAAAAATGCCAAACAACGCCCTATGTAATGGGGGGGGGGGGGGGGGGCGTTTTTGGGCGTTATTTTTGAAATTTAAAAAAAAAACACCCCACTACACATGGTCTAAGTAATATAAGAAAGAATTTTGACTTTTTGTTTTTCAAATCAATGATTAAAATGAAAGTGTCTGAAAAAAGATAGTGTAAGAGTATTTTTGGAATGGCCTATTTATTGAATTTCTCTCTCCACGTGCATATTTCCCCTTATTAAACGTTAATCACTTTTTCATACGACAATAATTTTTTAAAAAATTGCACCCTAAAACTGAGCATTTTGTATATTTAATTTAAGCACCATATTGCTATAAAAAATATGAGAACTAAAAAAACCTAAAAATTGTGTTAGATTTCTATGTTGTATAACAGTATTGTGTTGAATTTTTTGTACAAGATTTTTATGTTACATTTTTGTGTTGTGTTTTTTGCTGATTTTTTTTGTAATACCTTATCTTTTGCTAGATTATTTTGTGCTACTTTTTTACAATATTATTTTTAGAAAACAAAAGGGTAAGATTTTGTATTTTTGGATTAAAATACCACTGATTTTACCTATAAAAATTATCATATATCTTCTTCATAATTCTTCTTAAATTAACCAGACAAAACCCACTTTTCAATTCATTTTCTCTAGGGGTGTGCACGGTTTGGTTCGGTTTTTGGGTAAAATCAAAACCGAAACCGAAATGTCGGTTTTTGACTTTTTAAAACCGTTCGGTTTCGGTGTTTTCGGTTTTTATGTCGATTCGGTTCGGTTTTTCAGTTATTTCGGTTTTTGGAACAAAATTGTGTAAGATTAAAAAAAAATATATATATATATAAAGTATAATTTAAAATATAAGAATATTTATTATATGTTTAAATTTAAGTTATTATAGTTAACTTCTTTAATTAATATTGTTTACATAAACCTAACATTCTAATATATTTTTATGCTTCTCTAAAGTTTTTATTAAGGCATTTTCTTTTATAATAATTTGAAGATCATTTAATTTTTATATAGAATTTTGTTATTTTTTGTAGGTAATAAATAGATCACTTTAATTATAAATAAACATGTAATCTTTTTATTATAAACACTTAACATTCAAGAATAAAATTAATAATTTCTACTAGCATTGAGTTAAATATTTAAACAACTTTAACTTAAACTTAAAAATATATGGATTGTAACTTATCGGTTCGGTTCGGTTTTTTCGGTTATTGAAAATGGTTATCGAAAAACCGAACCGGAATTTTCAGTTATTAAAAATATGAAAACCGAACTGTCGGTTTTTTTTCGGTTCAGTTTTATCAGTTACTTCAGTTACGGTTTGATTATTTCGGTTTTCTGTTCACCCCTAATTTCCTCCCCGATTAATTGTCAAAGAAACGTAGGTGAATTTGCAATTTGAAATTTTTTGTAAGTTAAGAAAAAGATATATGGAGAACCAATCATGTTAAGGTGATTATCCCATCAAATCAATATCCAAAAAATAAGACATCAAAAAAGGGCAAAAACAACCATAATTACAACGCACCACCAATTCGTAATCAATGGCTTATATCAATCAATCAACATTTCAAGCCCCACGATAGAATTTCTACAGGAGAAAATGTTTATACTTGTTCTTTTTCATGTAAAAACTAAAATAATAGAACATAAACAAAAGAAATTATAGAAAATAATTAACTTTTGATTGTTTTTATACTTAAATGATAATTAAATCATATTTAAATATATGCTAATAAGAAATGTGGCTCTATCTTTCATGATAATTAAATCATATTTAAATATATGCTAATAAGAAATGTGGCTCTATAGCCGTCTATTTACATACCTGTGTATTATCTTTTGTCGTGTAATAGTACAAAAATAATGGGTTATATAAAGAGAGAGATATTCTAATCTAACTCATTTATTTTGATATATGAATTAAAAAAAAATACATTTTATTAGATATCGAATATAAAAGGTAATTACTCGAATCTAAATAGGGCCGGCCGGTAATGAAACCCGAGACAGCGGGTATACTCCAAACAAACATCCGGGACAAGTATACTTGAAGCCCGAGGCTATAGGATTAGTTTTAAAAGTTTTCGCGGATGTGAGATTATATAATAACCTGCCCTGATGGCCTGAAACCACATACGCATTCACCCATCTATACATCTGAAACATGTACCCGAAAACTTTTTATTTTTATTCTCCTTTGACCCCTTTTCTATTTGTGCTTTATTTTGTTATGTTCATTTTGTGGAAAATCATATTTTCTTTTCCGCTGTATATTTGATAATATTATTTAGATTTGCATGTTGTGAAGCATGTACACAAAACTATATACAAAAATACAATGATAATATTAAATAATCATAAAACTTGTAGGGATATTGGCCTCTAATGATCCTAAGTAGACGTCATTAGCCATTGGCAGTCCCACCTTTTTTTATCCCCTTGTCAGTCCCACCTTTCAACTATTTTTCCTCCATCGGTCCTCAGTTAAAAAACTTAACTCCGTTAAGTTTTTTTTTCGAATTACAAATTGATGTTTTAGGCTTTTGATCAGAACGAGAATACGAGTCTATTGATGTAAAACTTAACTCGAACGGGGATCAAATGATGATGACAGTGGTATTGTGGTGGTTCGATTGTTGACAGTGGTAAAACTTAACTCGAACGAGAATACGGTTACTTTGGATGTGATGGATGGTGGCAGTGTTGTGGTGGTTCGATTGTTGTGATTGATTCGAAGATGGTGGAGGATGATTTCCAATGGTTGTTTATGGTAGGGCTGTTCATGAGCCGAGCCGAGCCGAGCCAGGCCAAGCTCGGGATCGGCTCGATTATAAACCGAGCTGGCTCGGCTCGGATTTGAAACCGAGCTGAAAATCTAAGCTCGGGCTCGGCTTGGTTTTAAACCGAGCTAGCTCGGCTCGGCTTGGTTTGGCTCGATTTTATAAAAAAAAACTAATATATACCTCTTAAAATTTAATAGCCTAAAATATTATTCAATAATTTAAAAGAATATATTCAAAATAAGTTCAACCTAATACAATTCAAACCAAAATCAAGTTTAACAACGCAAAATAAGTTTTAATTTCAATAAAATACAATATTAGTTCATTAGTATGGTAATCAATCTTCAAATATGCCATAAATATCAAATTACAAACCTATATACATGTAAATAATAATATGTTTTTTTTGTTATATATTATAATGTATATAAAATTAAAACTTATTATAAGTAAAATAATTCGAGCTAAACCGAGCCGAGCTACAAAGCGAGCCGAACCGAGCCAGCTCGGCTCGTTACGAGCCGAGCTAGGCTCACTTTCTAACCGAGCCAAGCTGGCTCGGCTCACTTTTAAACTGAGCCAAATCGAGCGAGCTTTTTCCGAGCTAAATCCGAGCGAGCTTCGAGCAAGCTCCGAGCCGCGAGCTTTTTGAACAGCCCTAGTTTATGGTGGTAGGTGGTTGTGGTGGCTGTAGGTGGAGAGAGAGAGAAGGGATGAGAAAGAAAGAACCCCTAACTATGCAACTTTCACATAAAGCACATAACAACATGTAATTTACAATTATATCATCTAATTCACGTATTTGTCGTGCAGCACATGAATTTCGTATAAACCGTCCGTTTATAATTATTATTCATGTTAGTCATCAACGTTCGGGAGTTAACTTGTATGTGTGACTCATTTAACTAACCATAGTTGAATGCTGTGAGTTCTGGTAATTCCCCAAATTATCAAAGTAGACTCATTTAACTACCCATAGCTAAATGCAATGCTATGAATGTATGACTAAGTTAACTGTGATTAGGTTAAAATATTAACTTGAAATTGAGGGTTGTCACACAGGCTCTATCGCCATCCTTAATATATTAGGTATCTGCCATATGGCAATCCATATAGGTCTGAATTCCAAAAAAAACTTCAAATTTTGAAGCAAGCTATTGTTGCATATTTAAAAGACACGGATTACTCAAAATCGACCCATTTACACGATTAACCAACAACATATACAGAAGTAAAATCAAAGCAATCTAAAACCTTTTTTTGACCCACCAACATTTTTATGTTCCTTTTTCTTAAATGTTATAAACAGATAATGTATTACTTTAGGTCATCTAGTAGGTTCAAGTCATCAGCTTTAACAAATCCATCAGTGACCAAAGTTTCATCAAGTAGATTCAAGTAATTACAACTCGTATCTACACGGATGAAGTCATTTGTCGTCATGTTATCCCCATTGACATCATCTCGGACTGCGATGGCCGTTTTACCTCTCCTTTTTGGCAAACGTTTCAATCCGCTTTTGGTACTCATCTTAATCTTAATACCGCTTTCCATCCTCAGTCCGACGGTCAACCCTAGCGCATTGTCCAAACTCTAGAGGATATGTTTCGTTCATGCGTAATCGATTTTGGTGGCAACTGGGATATGCACTTGCCTTTGATTGGATTCTCGTACAATAAAAGTTACCACGCGAGTATTCCAATAGCACCATTCGAAGCATTGTATGGTCATAAGTGTCGTTCGCCTATTTGTTGGCACAAGATCGGAGAAGCTCAAATCACTGGTCTCGAGCTTATACAAGAGACGATAGACAAGATCTTGCAGATTCGTGACAACCTGCTTAAAGCCAGAAGCCGACAAACGACACAAGCCTTTGGAATTCAACGTTGGTGTTCATGTACGTCTCAAGGTATCCCCTTGGAAGGGTGTAGTTCATTTTGGTAAGAAAGGAAAACTCGCTCCTCGCTTTGTAGGTCCTTTCAATATTCTCGAAAGGATTGGCAAGGTAGCGTATCGACTAAACCTACCTCAAGAACTCAACAACATTCACCCAACGTTTCATGTCTCAAACTTGAAGAAATGCTTAGCTGAAGAAGGACTTCAAGTTCCACTCAAAGATCTTCAAATCAACGAGACTTTACACTTCCTGGAGAAACCGGTCGATATCAGGCGTAGTCGAATTCCCATAGTTAAGGTACAATGGGAAGGAAAACATGGTGTTGAATTTACTTGGGAACTCGAAAGTGAAATGAAGACTAAGTACCTGCATCTATTCGTTGAGTCTTCATCTTGAATAAATTTCGGGGAAGAAATTTCCTAAAGTAGGGGAGACTTGTATTCGTATGTATTCGTATTTCATTTCCAAATTTGTAATCCGAGACTTTGATCGTAATGAAATTCATTCTTTATACATATTTGTTATACATGCAACCAGTCATTTAAATACGTGTTTTGATACTTATTATACGTATAAGTACCTATACATGCATTCGTGATACCCGAATTATACTTACATACATTTTATATACTTGAAAACATGTTAAAATACATAGTTTTAGCATAACAGGTTGAAAAATCAAAGTTCAGGGACTAAATTGCAATAAACTCAAAAATCTGGCAAAAAGAGGCGTGACGCTACGTGACCAAAAACCCAATTCACCTTGGCGTAGTGCCAAGCCCCTTAATAAGCAAAAACATGTTTTTAGCTCATATATTGGCCATTTTCTCCTTCCCCAATCAACATTCAAGCTCCTTTTAACACAAACCCTACCTCATCTCTGTATAAACTATAACAACCCTCCTAAAACCACTTAACATAACACTAAACGTCCCTATTATATCATGCATATGAGAAACGGACCCTAATAACCTTATTATTTATAAAAATTAAATAAAAACAAATATATGAAGCCCTCGCGGGCCGTGACCCGGTCTTCCAAGGCTGTCGTGGGGTGCGACATAGTGACACCAGGCCGAACCCTGGTCCGCCACGTATCCGGTTACGCATCAAGGCTACCCGGTTGACTCACCTAAGCTAGATCCTACCCTACACCCTCGCGGGCCACGTAAAGAAGAGAGTGGGGGCTCGCGGGCCGCGAGCCGCCCTTCGATCCGACTATATAAGGGCCTCCGGCCTCATTTGAATGTCGCTCAATTCTAAATTCTCTCTCTAATTCTCTTATAGTCTAAACTCTCGGGAATAATACCCCTAAAAAGCAAAGCTTTGCCTCTTTGTAAGTATTATAACCCCCGATCACGTATTTGTTACCCTACCCGATTGATCTAGGGCTCCGTAACGCATGTTAAGGCTCTGCCTGACTCAGTTCGTTGGAGTTCTGTCTCGTGTTGTATGGCTAATGTGATTTAGGTTATCTTACTAACACGTGTGCATTGTTTAATTTTTCATAGATAATAAGCAGGAGATTCACCAGGAAGCTTTAGTTTTACCTAAGTAAACAATGTGAGTACATTCTCTTTTTGTCAACCTTTTTACCAAAACCTCAATTGTTTTCAATTATACTTAACAGTGATTGAGTCTTTGTATTCTACAATTACTTTCGGTATGTTGGGGTTTTGTATACATTATTTTAATCCGTTACTATTGGACAAAGAGTTAGCCAATGAGTAACATGACCTACAAGTCAGGTGTTGACAATACTGAATGAGTAACTGTGTAGATATAAACATTGTAATCGCTCTCAGTACTGTAAAGTTATAAAACTGTTTTGATTAAACTGGGATGCACTCGCCAGTATTTCTTGCTGATAAAACCTTTTTAAAACACGTTTCAGGTAACTTAATGTGAAGCTAATAGAAGCCAGCTGGAGAGCACTGAAGGCTTGGAAAAGTGGCTATAAAAGTTACCTAAATAAAAAGGAGTTTTGTTTTCAATAAACTAGGGTTTATCCCTATAAATGTATTGTAATGTAAACTTGGGTTTTATTCCATTCATTTATTATAAAAAGTTTGGTGTTTTAACTCTGATAAAATATTTCCTAACTATGGTCCTGATGTCTCATTTCCACTGCCAAATTAATAAACACCGATACTACCTGCTCTGTGTAATCTCCGCGGCCGCCCGCTCCCGGGGCAGGGGTCAGGGGCTGCGACAGAAGGTGGTATCAGAGCTACAGCCACTGGTTTAAGCCAATGAAGTGTTTTGCTGACACTTAAATTCTAAATAAACTTTGTTAGGAAATAATTTATGTGATTATGTGTAAATATGTATTTTATTGTTTTGTGTTATTTGACAATTTGTTAGTTTACAGTATGAGTGAGCAAGGTACTTCCGACGCTTATCGTCAAGTAGTTAGTTCCCCAAAAGATGAAGGAACTTCATCTCAGCCAAATCCCTCAGGATACTCAGCTGATACTGAGGAAGGAATATTTATTTTTAAGGCACAGTCTGAGGAACCATTCCCTTCTAAAAAGAGAGGATGGTTTAGTAGAGGAGCGCATGAGAGAAGAAAGAGGATGAAGAAATTACAACAACAAAGAGTGGTAGAAAAAGTCAATAGGGAAGTGAATGCCCAAACTCAGGAAGCAGTCAATAGACCACTGTGGGAAGAGGAACTTGATAGGCAGTTCGCAGATTCCATATGCTAGCCACTACCGCAGTAGACTCTAACCTAAACCAAATAGCTGAACCACCATTGTTACCCTTGTTCCCAGACCAACAAATGCTAGAACCAAACCAGGAAAACCAATTCCCGATACCTGCATTCGACCCTAATGAATTACCTAGAATCCCAACCCCAAATGCTTTAAAATATGATCCATGGTTTGATGACAATAGGTCATATTCGGCATTATATACTCCCGAAGAACCAGTGCCAGCTCCACCAGTAAACCCACCCATGAGCCGAGAATGTGTACAGGAACTCCGCCAGTACGGCGAAAATTTATTGAATGAAGGGAATAGAATTCGACAGATAGGGGAAAAAATCGTTTGGAAATACGACGAGCTTGAGATGCAATATTGGATACACAACACCTAGAATAATATCTAGATATGTGTGTAATTTTGTATTTAAAGTTTTTATATATATATATATATATATATATATAACCAACTAAAATAGATATACTAAAATAGATATTGATGCATAACTACTAGTGTGTTTTATTTTCAGTTATAATATGTAATCGATGCATAGATATATAAAAAGAGTAAAGTCGCAATGTCCGACGATTCTGATCAATCTGCTTGTGTGATTGTTTGTATTAAATTTTATTCTGTGATAATTAATACTTGATAAATGTTTCCAGTTCAGATGGACAACGAAGTAAATCAGGAAAACCCGAATAATGAGAATATCGAAAACCAAATAGATAACAGTGCCATCCAACATATAGTAGCACAAGGAATTATAGATGATATGCCCTATATTATCAAGACTGTTAAAGAAGCAGAAAATAATAAATCTGCAATTGGAAGTAAACACTAACCCACTGAACCAAGTCACAGTGTGAACGAAAATAACGGACCAATAATCCAAGCTCCAATTCCTAAAAGAAGAAGAACCGTCTCTTACGGTTGTTCTTGTTCTTGGCCTGAAAACCAATAGAATTCTCAGGCAATGAATGAGCCATTTCAGCCTTGCGTTGAATAGAAAAGACAGAAGCAGTCATAAAAATAAGTAAATGTACAGATGAAGATAAGATTATGTTTGCTTCTAATCTTTTCAAAAATGCAGCCTTAGAATGGTGGAATACTATTCTCCAGTCTAATGGAAGTGACAGAGTTTATAATATGGAATGGACTAACTTTAAAGAGATAGTCGAAAGAAAATTTTTTCCTCCTCATGAAAAGGAATAAATCACCAATAAGGTCTTAAATCTTAGAATGACTGGAATAGAATGCAAAGGTTACACTACCATATTATTTGAATATGCTAGAATAGTGCCAACCTTAGCCTCACCTGAGCCAGTATAATCTCCCGTTAAGTTTGGGGGTTAATTAGTGAGATCAGAAATGTAGTCAAGGCAGCTAGGCTATAAACCATAGAAGAACCAGTAGAACTAGCCAACACCCTGACTGATGAATTGGTACGCACACAAGAGGAAAACCAGAGAAAGAACCTAGCTCAAAGGCTTACCCAGGAATTTCGGTATGGTAATTCCAACCGTGGGAAAAGTACAGGTTCTTGCTCTGCACCTTACTACAAGTATTGTAAAAGGAAGCACTCTGGAAGGTGCTCAATATACTACAACTTTTGCAAAATGTCTGGACCCAAGGAAGAAGATTGTAGGAGGAAACTTAGCAATAGGCTATGCTTCAATTGTGGAGAAACTGGGCATATCAAACCAAACTATCTGAAACTAGCTCTAGCAGCAACCAGCAAAGCTCAGACAACTGAAGGACCCAAGAAGAATGCCAGAGCATTCGTTCTGACAGCTGAAGAAGCCAAGATGATTCCGGATGTGATTGCCGGTACGTTTTTAGTTAATGACATTTTTGCCAAAGTATTATTTGACTCTGGTACAAACCAAAGTTTTATCAATACTTCTTTCTACAAACTTCTCAATCAGCCATTAACCAAACTTCGACAAGATTATCTGGTGGAAACAACCAATGGAGATTCCACTAAAATTAATGAAATCTTGCAGGGAGCAAGAATAGAAATTCTAAACCATCATTTCTTTGCTAACCTTTACCCAATGAATCTAGCTTGATTCGATATTGTATTAGGAATGGATTGGTTGGTAGCCAATCGTGCCAGTATTTTATGTGATCAAAAGTCAGTACAAGTAAGTACACCAAGTGGTAAAAAATCACAATCAAAGGAGACAAGCCAACCAGGTCAACAAAATTTATCTCTGTGATGAAGACTGCAAGTTATGCAAGGTGATGTGTGTAAAATGCAACATATAAATTGCATCAAATGAGGCATAAAACTAACCATTTTTAGTACTAATGTTGGAAAAAGTGTGCTTTTGTCTTCCTTTTATATTTTCAGGGTTAAATGAGCATAAATGAACAAAAGAAGCAAAAACACAATTAAATCTAACACAAATACAAGAAAAGGAACAAACGTGGCATGCCCGACCCCTCGACAGCATCTTCCCAAGCAAAAACAAAACAACAGAAGGCTGAACACGCCCCGTGCCCAGCGGACACGGGGGCGTGCCCAAGTGTCTGCAGAAAGGACAAAGTTGTAGAAGCTTCTATTTCCCAACACGGGGGCGTGCCCAGCTCCACACGGCTGTGGTCAACGCTAAGATTTGCAGAATCCAAGCAAATCTTGATAGTACAGTGCACACGGGGCCGTGCCCTTGGGACACGGGGGCGTGGTCAACTAATACAGACAAACTGCATTAAATGAAGAAAGAGAAAGTGGATGGACACGGGGCCGTGTCCGGGCTTCTGTGCAGGCTATAAATAGGGGTGTTTGGTTCATTTCAAAGGCATCCCTTGACAAACCACCACTCTCCCACTTCACCCACACTCCACCACCATCACAACACCCACATCCACCACCATCATCCATCATCCATCATAGAGTGTAGGGGAAGAAAATCAAACATGTGATGAGTGTGACTAGACTACCATATGGTCCTTTTAATTAGATCGACAAGTGATCTCTTTAGTTAGACCACCAAGGAGTCTTTTCAGCTATATCATCACATGATATTCCTAACCAGATTTTTGGATCAATCTGTTTAACTAGACCACTCAAGGGGTCCAATTATAGAATAGTACTTCATAACCCAAGGGACTTAACTACAATGTAGAAGTCCATTAAGGATTTAAGATAGTACCCTTGGATATCCTACTATGAATCCCTTATACGAAGATATGGAAGATTCTATGAGGATTTTGATAACAAAAATTTGGATCACACAAAAACATAAAAGGGAACACATAAGCACATAATCACATAATTGTTTAACTTGACCTTTAATTTGTTATCTTTGGACACGGATATTTAAAGCACACCAAGAATCCAATCTGTGGATTTCATTTGGCACTTTAATCATTTTCAAGAATCTATCTATGAAGATAGGAAAATCTTAATAGGAATTCGGCTTTGTCCTTATTGAATCGTAATGTACGTATTTAATTATACAAAGAATTCAATTAAGGGCTCCGATGAACGTTACCCATCCACAAGGATCTAATTATGAGGATAGAAAGATCCTATATGGATTTCGGAATTTGTGTACCGAGAGGTGTTTCGACACCTCGCACTAGGCGTGCTTAAGTCGATACACAAGGTAGAAAGTTCATGAGGTTGAGGCGCTAGATATGCCAAGGCGACATATAAAGCAGAATTTGAAGGTTGAGTAGCAGCATGATTTGTAACAGCTTTGCTTTGGATTGCAAAGCGGCACATGTTAACCAAATGTCCCCATCGTCCACCGTGGGTACATTTGAAACAGGGTATTTGATTCGGATGATGACGGTGGCATTGATTGCACCAAGGAGCAGTTCCCTTATACGGCTTCATCCCTGAGGCGAGTCATGGTAATAGCTAAATCAACGGTCCTCTGGAGTACGATGCCTATTCACTGGGTAATTGCAGCACCTGGTTCGGACATTTGAGTGTTGTTGTGATGAAGAGGTATCTTGAAGATAATGGAAGGCATAGGAGGAAACAAGCGAAAGATAGTCAAAAGAGAATGACAACGCATGAAGATTGTGACCATTTGTTTGTTACCGAAGGCAAACAAATGAGACGGTGACTAATCAAAGTAAATGGGTCAATATAATGTATCGCGATGACATGCTCGCCTAAAAATGGACACTCACCCCAAGAGTTCCCAGGTAAGAGTGACTGGTCTGATACTGCGGATTTGTACGAACACTCTAGCCTTAGACAGAAGACCCAGGGTACAGGCCCCCACCCTTCCAGTTTGCACGTGTTCACATTATTTAGACCAAACTATGACAAGATTTTGAAAACTTAGAGGGTTCAAAACCTAGTAATCAATCATCCTAGAACAGATGATTGGTTTTCAAGGCGGATTCGAAATTTATGTTCTTATTGTGGTTGCTGCCTAAAGATAGGCAACGGTATTGTTTTATGACTAAACGCAAGTAAACTCGCGTTAGGGTCCTAGGAAGGTTATAGTCTAGGTCAAATCATTACTAATAACCTAATTCCCTATAACGATTGGCTCTGATACCAACTTTTCTGTCACACCCCGACCACGTAAAACAACAAAACGTGGCGGAAACGTCGGGGAGTGTTGTAACAGAATCATTGTTTCACAACCATGGATTAAACAGTTTCGTTTTATTGAATTAAATGTATTACATTACATTGGAATTAGAAACAAAACAGGAACAAATAAACTTTCATTGTTATTAAGTCACTAAGGCCTCGTCCATTCCTATGTGAGCGTTCACAAATATCATCATCAACTATGGTACCTGAAACACATGTGAAAATACGTCAGCATAAAAATACCGGCGAGTACATAGGTTTTATATGAGAGTCAGATTCATGGCTCGTTTTACATGTTGCAATACTTATTTAAAAACCTTATTCTGAAAAGTATAGTATTGCGACATAATTAACCAACTCAAATCAAGTTGGATATGATTTATAAAATCTCGTAGTCATGATTCTTAACTCCAAAACATTTGTTTTATTAAACCAAATTGTAAAACATCTCGTAGAAACTCGTTAATAAAACTCATATGGTTTATATTATTCAGAAAACATCATTGTGTGACATCGTTTCAAAATCGTTTACCCAAGTGATCTAGATAACGCAACGATATATAATGTGTTAAAAGCACTTATATATAGGAAGTACCAGCGGCGTATCCACCATGCTTTTAACACATTACACCCACCCCGTTACCTAATCACTTTCCTAACCTAATGGTTCAAACAGTTACAAATGGTTCACATACATCAAACGATTACAAATGGTTCACATACATCCAATGATTACAAATGGTTCACATACATCAAATGGTTACAAATGGTTCACATACATCAAATGGTTACAAATGGTTCATATACATCCAACGATTACAAATGGTTCACATACATCAAATGGTTACAAATGGTTCAAAACGTAAAACAATTGCGCTAGCATGTTAAGTAAACATACATAGCAAAACATAATGAAATCATGTACTAATAGTGTACTAATGAACATAGCAAGTGTATGATATGAAAACATGGAAAACACGAAAGTAACAAGTAGGCACATGTGTTTCACCCCAAAATGTTTGAAAAACAATAAAAGAGGGGACTATGTACTCACTTGAGAATGCTTAGAAGTCTTGAATAACAACCAAGCAAAGCTAGAGGGATCACAGAAATCAAACGACACCTAATAAAGGTAACTATGTTAATAACCGGACCTAATATCCGGAGATTGGATAAAATGAGGTTTCGTAAACCAAATGAGTGTAGGTACTCATGTAATATGGTTTAACAAAGCCTACATTCTGAAACGAAACCTAACCTAGGTGCTTACGACCCATCACGACTCGTTAAGGTAGCTTACGCCACTTTAACGCGTCACTCGCGTAAAACGCGTTCGGAACCTAACTAGTCCTATGACAAGTATTATATGCCTTAACATGTCTAATAATGTTACCTAATCAGTTTAGATATCAAAATTTAGGTTACATATGCATAAAATGAATTTATGCGCAAAAAGGGCATTTTGGTAATTTTTCTAAGGCATATAAATTACCTATCATACCACTAACTAAACGAAGTGACCATAAGGTATAACCTCGGAAGGTTATTCCCTATACAACTATGGTCACTAAACATGTTTGGTTGGATCCTAATGATCGACCAAACGGGTCTAGTTCGAAAGTCTAAGCGGTTGTTTAGACCGCTTGACTTACGACTCTACATAAGCACTAAACCTAAAGTGATGAGCTAAACATGTTAAAACATGTTTAACGAAGTTAGAAAATAGGTTTGGTATCAAAACAAACGGTTTTGATACCTAAAAGTAGTTTGGTTACAAAATACGCAAGAATACGCATTTTGGCCGAAACTAAGACTCGCCACTATGCCTAGATAACGTGGTAATCAGGAGGTATAGTCATAAGAGACTAAAACCATCATGATTACGCTCACGTTATGAAGTTCAAACGAACTTCGTATTGACCATAAACTGGACAATGCAGAAAGTCAAACAAAGTTTGACTTTCACGCTAAAAATGTATAAAAGAACGAAAGAGTACTTACAAAAGGTCCAAGGAGGTTTGATCCAATTTATTCTCAGGTATGAAGTGCAAGACTTCAACTTAGAGAATGAAAATAAGATCAAATGTGAGTTTGAGAGCAAAGGGGGTGGGGTTTATATAGTTTTTGCACAACCGTTAAGATCGTTCATCGTAAAACGAGCTTCGATCTCATCCGTACACATGTGCCCATGGTTTTGTGAAACCATGGGAGCCCCTAGTTTCATTAAAACCATGTGAAAATGAGGGGAACAGCTGGAACAAGCTGGAATTTAGATTTTTCATTTTGGTCCCTTCCTAAGATAACTATGACAGAATGTCAATTTTGGTCCCTGAATGTGCAAAACTTGGTTTTTGATGCATTTTTGACACGTTTAAGCCCCGTTAATCCCATTTCAAGGATCTAAAATTAAGTTAAAGTATAGGGAACATGAAACATGCTCAAAAATATCTCGGATGTCGTTTGGTCGTACGGTTGCGTTGTTCGGTTAATTACGACGAAACACGAACGAATGCAAAAAACGATCCAAATTACGCGATGAATGGAATTTTATCATGCCAATCACTAAAATAAAATATTTTAATGATTACATAAAGTTTTGGATGTCTGGATGTATTCAGAACGTAAGATATGCGCGAAAATGCAAACTTATGCACTTTTTGACGCTTTTAGTCCCTGAATGACCAAAAAGTTTATTTTAGCACACCGAACCCCTCAAAGCCTATTTCTAAGCTATGTAAAGGATATTTAGGGTATGTTTAACATATGTTCATGTTTCAGAATGTTCGTTACAGTACAAATCAGCATACTTTCGTAGTTTGTCGAAATTCGTCCCTGTAAGCGAATAAACTTGATTTCGCTACACCAAACCCTCCAAAACTTATTTCTAACTTATGAAAAGGTTATTTAAGGTATGTTAAGCCTATTTCACTATTACGGAGTGTTCGTTTCATTAAACTGGTTATATTTGCGCATCAATGCGCATATAACCTTCTAGAAAGCGATTTAAAGCTTGAAATCGAACAAAAATTGATATGTGCAAAAGATACACATATTTATACAAATACCAAGTATGAAATACAATATTTCATTGGTTTGGTATTTGTTTGATGGTCGCAGAGGCACATGTGTCACATACTAGGACCTCCTTCAATACCCACTGGTATTAGATGGCGGGGGTGCGAATGGCTTGGTCCCCTCATATGTAAACTACTATTAATACATTAACCCGGCTACTTGGGATTGTATCCCTGCTGACTCAAACCACTTAGCCGAGGGTAACGTCACCTTCAAAAGAGGGGCCTACCACATTACGCACTAATAACTTAATTAATTATCTTCCAATAATCCAACCCTTTAGGATTGTATCATTGCTGGCTCAAACTACTGGGTTGAGGGTAACGTCACCTTCAAAAGAGGGGCCTACTACTATAACTAAGATAATCTCATAAAAAGTGCAAAAGTGCGGAAAACATCAAATGTTACACTAAAGGCGAGTCGGATCCAAGTGATTCATCTTGTCTATCTGTTTTTATTTTTATTTTTCAGCATTTTTAATTTTTATTTTCATGTTTAAAACCTTTTTTCTAAATTTTTGATTTGATTAGACGTTGAGGATAAACTGGTACTAAAAGCTCTTGTGTCCTTGGACGACCTCGGTATCTTACCAACGCTATACTACGCTCATGATGGGTGAACTTGCCCATATGTGTGTTTAGTGTTAGTAAAATATCGTGTTTTATAAATTTAAAACTTGACTAAAGTGTTAAAAAGGGCTTAAAATATACAGTAAAAACTATATAACACTCATACGCATCAAGTTTTTGGCGCCGTTGCCGGGGACACAAGGATTTTAAGAATTTTTTTTATTTTAGGATTTTTCTTAGATTTTCTTATTTTAACTCACACGCATCAAGTTTTTGGCGCCGTTGCCTAATCGTTTTTCTTATTTTTTCTGGTTTTTTAGGACTTTTCTTGGATTTTCAGCTTCTGCAGAGCTCAGCACGGGCCGTGCCCGCTGAACACGCCCCGTGCCCAATCTTTGGTACTGGCAATCCTATTTTAAGTCAGACAGTAGCTGAACACGGGGCCGTGTCCAACCAACACGCCCCGTACCCAAGTATCAGATACTGAAAACATAACCGTAAGATCACGACGGTTGGTAATTTCTGACACAAACATAAGCGATACTGATTTTTTTTACTACCGCTCCTCTTATGGTACGTGGTGTCAAATATGTGGCGGAAATCATGAAGAATTAAAATGTTACTTTTTAAATTATACTCCCCACTATATAGACCCATTGTTTTCCTGTAGCCTTAAGAGGGGCGAGAGTAAAAATAATCCATATCTCTCCCTCGAATGCTCTCAATCGTCCATTCTAGATGAAATGCTTCTAGAAGAATTCTTTCAACTAGAAGAACTAATTCTTCGATGGATAAAAGAACTTGAGATGGATATAATTAATTCATCCCAAGACAACATCCAAGAAGAATTATTGAGGTCGCATTCGGATAAAAACAACATCGTCGCTCCCGAAATCACCTCTAACTCTTGCGAAGACTTGAGCGATAATCGTCCCTATGTCGATTGTGCCGTGAAGGACTCCCCTTCGACTTCCGTCAATGCATACATAGACCTGAGCGATTCGAAATACACCTTCTTTAATGAGAGCCCGGATAAGGGTTGGACTTGTCCACCTACATTTAGCATAGGAATCACCCTTTCCGATAACCTCTTGCGTTCTCGTCTAAATCTAGGGCAACTTAGGTATCTCAGGTACTTCGGTGTTGTTCCGTCCAGTAAGGAACCACCCGATTCGGATAAATTCCTTAAAAATAGACAAAACTTCATAAACAGCCTCTAGGCACGGGGCCGTGTCCAGGTCAGCACGCCCCCGTGTCCACCCAAAGATTCTCGTCTGACTTTCTGTCAGAATACGGACACAATGTGTCAGAATCTTGTCTGCACACGGGGCCATGTCCAACCGACACGGGGCCGTGTCTAGCGTGCTGTCGTTTTCTATAAATGCAGCAAGATTCCTGCACATTTGGACCACTCCGAAGACAGAGATTTGGTGGGACCTTCACACATACCATCCTGGGTATATTCTAAAGAAGGTTCTCAACAACCATCTTGTCTTTTCTACTTTTGTCCATTGCCTTCTTCTTCATTTTTTTTACCTCAAAAACCTTCATTAGAGCTTAAAATCACCATGGTTTCAAGCTTTATTGGGATGATTGTTAGATTTTTATTCAAGGAATCTTGTTAAAAATAAGTTTTACAACACTGTTTTAAGTTATTTCTGCTTAAAAATGCTTCAAAAGTTAGAAAAATAATTTAAAGCTTCAAGATTCCTTGTTTAAAAATATGCAGAAAGATGAACATGGGGACGTGCTCGGTGAGCACGGGGCCGTGTTCGAGGTACTGTTACACTAAAATGAACTATTTTCAGTTTATTTTCGTAGAATGTCAAGCCAAAACAGTGGAACCTCTTCGGCACATTCCAGAAACAGTCGTAGGGAACGAAGGCCTTCAATCGAAGCCACTCTTGTACGCTATGTGATGGCACTACGAGAAGCTCTCGACGAAATGACATCCGTAGAAGAGGTCCTAATTTACCGTATAAATTATCTGACGGTGGGGCTGGAAAATAGTTTCCAAGAAATCAACCTCTTGTACCAGAGGTTGAACATTCTTGTAACACCTTCCATGGAACCAATCCTTCCCCAAGAAGATTGGAACTTAGCACTAGGAGTCAACAACCTCACTGGGTGGGACGACATCCCTGCGGAACCCCCTCTTGACAATTTGCAAGAAGTTCCGGTGGAATTACACCCCCTCAAAATGATGATGCCAATGAGCCCGCCTTTCTTCTCCCTAGGGAAATAGAAGAATGGCTCACTGGCGTGTGAGGGACCATACCCGGAGGAGAAGTTCTTCAAGCCGCATTCAACCGAGAAAATTATCTTTTCGGAAATGTTGCTCTTAAAATAAACTATAGGCTAGGACTTCTTTTCGGTTTTAGACTTCTTGTGTTTTCTGACCTACTTATCTAAGTTTTAGTTTATGTTTCCATTAGGGCCTTGTTGTAATTCTCTCTATTTAATGAATGATGGTTTTAAATTTATTTGGTGTTTGGATGATGTTGTAATGGGTAAAACACACTTGGATGGTGAAGGATACTAAGGGAGACTTGAACCAACACCCCATGCACAAAAATAGAGCCTCCCGAACATTTTTCTTCATTACAGCAAGTTCAGCACTGGTCGTGCCCCGCCAATACGGCCCGGTGCTCAAGGGTCTGCAGAAAAACGCCCAGTTCAGGTAACTGGACACGGGGCGTGTTCGTTGAACACGCCCCCGTGCCCAGCCTTCTGTTACATTTTGTTACTTTCTGTTACTGGCAATCTGAACACGGGGCCGTGCCCAGTCACCACGACCCGTGTCCAGGTGCCCAGTAACAGAAAATTTTTGTTTAACTCACCTTTTTACACATTCAATCAACCTAAAAACTTATTTTTGGGACACATTGAGGACAATGTGTAATTTAAGTGTGGGGGGGATGCTAAAACCTTGAATTTTGCAAGTCCTAATTACAAGCCTTACACAAAACTCTATTGGAACCGCTAAACACCCCAATTTTTTTTCAAAAATTTTTCAATTTTTTCTTTACTTTTCTTGGTTTAATTTAGGAATAACAAGTTCTAAAAAGGTTATATTTTTACGAATTTACAACTGATAGCGTCGTGATAAAAAGAACCAACATAAGAAAATTATGAAATGGCATGACAAATCTAATTAAAATTTGATTATATATACTTGATCATATTTAAAAACCCATTCCCACAAAAAGTGAGTTTTTAGCCTTTATTGAGCATACAAATACACATCTTTAAACTAAATGCTCATTTTCCGTTTCTTGTGTGAATAGCCGATTGGTTTCTTACGACTCTAGAACTTGCCATGACGATACATTCCCGATCCTTACCAACTTAAACCCGAGTAAGTAAATGATGGAGGCATTAGGACTAACCCTTTTTATTTCAACACCATTATTTTTTTATTTTTTTTACCACCTACCCAAAATCCCTCTAGTTAACCCCTTTGAGCCTAAACCTTTTCATTTCTAAACCCAAAACAAACAACCTTTACCCACCAAAACCCTTTTATTTTAGTAAAAAGCTCGGTTTTCCATGTGACATTACTTATAAAAAAATTGATGATGAAGACTAGCAATAAACAAACAAGTTCATCAAAATAAACCTTGTTTGTAAAAATACTTCATTGGAATAAAAAGTCACAAAAAAAAACAAAATGTTTTACGAAAACCGACGCTTTTTATGCTTTTTGCCCTTTTCTACTAACCACTAACCCAAAAACCACCTACCTTTAACCCAAGTCTAACCCTTCCCCAAAGTCCTCTTGATATTTACAAAGGTTTATAGTTAAAAAGGAGGAGGATTGATTGCTTGGCAAGCATATGGTAGAAGTAAGTTCCATGCCTGTCTCGAGTGTTTCACAAAAAATACATCTTCGGCCGAGTGTTGAGTGATCTCCCGTGAGGTATGTGAACTTGTATATAAATGGAATTTTAAAGAGGCATGTTATGCCCAAATAAGTAATTTATCTTATGTAATGTCCTAAATAAATCATAACGAATGGGTCTGTAAATAACATAAAAATAAAACCTAATAAAGATCTTGGAATCCCAACACTCTAGACAAGCCCAAAACTTCTCTTCTACTCATTCCATTTGGGTGTGTAAGCCTCATAATAAAGAGTTTTTCTTGAAGACAAACAAAGATTCAATTGTGGGGGTATCTGATGTGTGTAAAATGCAACATATAAATTACATAAAATGAGACATAAAACGAGACATAAAACTAACCCCTTTTTAGTACTAATGTTGGAAAAAGTGTGCTTTTGTCTTCCTTTTGTATTTTCAGGGTTAAATGAGCATAAATGAACAAAAGAAGCAAAAATACAGCTAAATCTAACACAAATACAAGAAAAGGAACAAACGTGGCATGCCCGACCTCTCGACAGCATCTTCCCAAGCAAAAATAAAACAACAGAAGGCTGAACACGCCCCGTGCCCAGCGGACACGGGGGCGTGCCCAAGTGTCTGCAGAAAGGAAAAAGTTGTAGAAGCTTCTATTTCCCAACACGGGGGCGTGCCCAGCTCCACACGGCCGTGGTCAACGCTAAGATTCGCAGAATCCAAGCAAATCTTGATAGTACAGATACGCTTCTGCACACGGGGGCCGTGCCCTTGGGACACGGGGGCGTGGTCAACTAATACAAACAAACTGCATTAAATGATGAAAGAGAAAGTGGATGGACACGGGGTCGTGCCCACTGGACACGGGGCCATCTCCTGGCTTCTATGCAGGCTATAAATAGGGTGCTTGGTTCATTTCAAAGGTATCTCTTGACAAACCACCTCTCTCTCACTTCACCCACACTCCACCACCATCACAACACCCACATCCACCACCATCATCCGTCATCCATCATAGAGTGTGTGTAGTAGTCTCGGGATCCAAGATTGATAGTATGAGTTCTTGACAATCAAAGGCCATGTTTGCCTAAGTCTCTTACATCACTTGGTGAAGACAAGCATTTAGTGTAATACTTTTGTTTTTTAATATTTTTCGTACTTTTTATTTGGTTTTGTATTAATGACTTTAATAAGTAGTTTCTTATGTTGAAGGTGAAACTTCCTTATCATTTGTCCATGGTGTCTTGGCGTTATTTTACTATCTATATAAAATAAAAGATTTACACCATTCATATCTCCACGGTCTATATGGAGATATGTTGGCTACCTGGTCGGGGGTTAAGGGAATGGTTTGGTAAGGTTCTTGCCTTGTTCAGTGTATAGATCCTGCAAGGACCTGGGTCAAGCTTACTAGGACCTCCTTCAATACCCACTAGTATTGGATGGCGGGGGTGCGAATGGCTTGATCCCCTCATATTTAAACTACTATTAATACATTAACCCGGCTACTTGGGATTGTATCCCTGCTGACTCAAACCACTTAGTCGAGGGTAACGTCACCTTCAAAAGAGGGGCCTACCACATTACGCATTAATAACTTAATTAATTATCTTCCAATAATCCAACCCTTTAGGATTGTATCCTTGCTGACTCAAACTATTGGGTTGAGGGTAACGTCACCTTCAAAAAGGGGCCTACTACTATAACTAAGATAATCTATGAAAAAGTGCGAAAGTGCGGAAAACATCAAAGGTTACACGAAAGGCGAGTCGGATCCAAGTGATTCATCTTGTCTATCTGTTTTTATTTTTATTTTTATTTTTCAACATTTTTAGTTTTTATTTTCATGTTTAAAACCTTTTTCTAAATTTTTGATTTGATTAGACGTTGAGGATAAACCGGTACTAAAAGCTCTTGTGTCCTTGGACGACCTCGGTATCTTACCAACGCTATACTACGCTCACGATGGGTGAACTTGCCCATATGTGTGTTTAGTGTTAGTAAAATATCGTTTTTTATAAATTTAAAACTTGACTAAAGTGTTAAAAAGGGCTTAAAATATACATTAAAAACTATATAACACTCACACGCATCACAAGGAAAGGAGCAATAATGTATATGATTTCCATAATCATTAACACTAAAGGAAAACAATTAAAAGATATCCCTGTAGTATCTAAATTCTCAGACGTCTTTCCAGAAGAGTTACCTGGCTTACCGCCTGATAGAGAGGTTGAATTTAGAATTCACCTAATACCAGGGACGACACCGATTGCCAAAGCACCATATCGACTAGCACCAATAGAGATACAGGAACTGAGGAAATAATTGGACAAACTTCTTGACAAAGGTCTTATACAACCTAGTTCATCGCCATGGGGAGCACCGGTTTTGTTTGTTAAGAAGAAAGACGGATCAATGCATATGTGCATTGATTACCGAGAATTGAACAAGGTTACGATTAAGAATCGGTACCCACTACCGAGAATCGATGATCTGTTCGATCAATTTCAAGGAGCTTGATTCTTTTCTAAGATCGATTTACGCTCAGGATATCATCAATTGAAAGTACAGGAAGAGGACATTCCTAAAACTGCTTTCAGAACAAGGTACGGTCATTATGAATTTACCGTCATGCCATTTGGTTTAACCAATGCCCCAGACACATTTATGGACATGATAAACAGGATATGTAAACCATACCTGGATAAATTCATAGTTGTCTTTATAGATGATATTTTAATTTACTCTAAGAGTAAAGATAAACATGCAGAGCATGTGCATACACTTCTGACATTATTGAGAAAAGAGAAGCTTTATGCTAAATTCTCAAAATGTGAATTCTGGTTACAAGAAGTGCAATTCCTTGGACATCTGGTTAATCATGAAGGAATTCATGTGGATCCCACAAAAATCGAGGCAATTACCAACTGGAAAGTCCCTGAGTCGCCAATGGAAGTAAGAAGTTTTCTTGGACTGGCAGGATATTATAGACGTTTTATTCAAGATTTTTCTAGAATAGTCATTTCATTAACCAAACTGACCTGCAAATCAGTTGAGTTTAATGGGGACCAAAACAGGAAGAAGCCTTTAAGATTCTTAAGCAAAGGTTGACCAACGCACCCATACTCGTATTACCAGAAGGAACTGAAGACTTTATAGTCTATTGTGATGCGTCTAAGTTAGGATACGGATGTGTGTTGATGCAACGTCAAAAGGTTATAGCTTATGCTTCTAGATAACTTAAGAATCATGAAGAGAATTACACAACTCATGATCTAGAGTTAGGAGCCATAGTTTTTGCCCTTAAGATTTGGAGACACTATTTATATAGAAGTAAGTTTGTTGTCTTCACAGATCATAAGAGTTTAAGGTATATTTTTGGGCAAAAGGATTTAAATATGAGATAGAGACGCTGGATGGAACTTCTTAGTGATTATGATTGTGATATCCAGTATCATGCTTGAAAAGTTAAGGTAGTAGCTGATGCTTTAAGTCGAAAATGTCACGAGAAGCAAAAACGAGTACGCTCTCTTAAATTAAATCTGCAGATAGATTTAAATGAGCAAATTAGAGAGGTACATGAAATAACAATCAAGGACGATGCTGAAGGTTTAAAAGGAATGAATAAGGAATTAGAACAAGGAGCAGATGGAATTTGGAAGTTCCATAAGAAAAGGATGTGGATACCTAAACAAGGAAACCTACGCCACAGAATTCTAGAAGAAGCCCATAAGTCTAAGTATACAATACATCCCGGTAGTGATAAGATGTATCAAGATCTAAGAAAGAGTTTCTGGTGGATAGGAATGAAAAAGGATATAGCCAACTATGTTGCTAAATGTCTGACCTGTTCACAGGTTAAAGCTGAACATCAGAAACCACCAGGATTATTCCAGCAATTAGAAATGCCAACATGGAAATGAGAATTGATAACAATGGACTTTGTTACCAAATTACCCAAAACACGAAAAGGTAATGATACAATCTGGGTGATTGTAGATAGATTGACACAATCTGCTCATTTCTTACCAATGAAGGAAACTTTCAATATGGAACAGTTAGCCAAGTTATATGTGAATGAAATAGTTTCATTACATAGGATTCCTTTATCTATTGTATCTGATAGAGATAGTCGTTTTACTTCTCATTTTTGTACAAGTTTCCAAAAAGCAATGGGAAACATGTTAAATCTAAGCACAACTTATCATCCTCAAATGGACGGACAAAGCGAAAAGACAATACAAACGATGGAAGATATGCTTAGAGCCTGTGTAATTGATTTTGGAGGAAATTGGGATGATCATTTACCATTAATAGAATTTTCCTACAATAACAGCTATCATACAAGCATTAATGCTGCACCTTTTGAAGCACTTTATGGACGAAAGTGCCGAACTCCAGTCTGTTGGCCAGAAATTGGAGAAAAGAAACTATCTGGACTGGAAATAGTCCAAGAAACAACGGACAAGATTATTCAAGTTAAAGAAAGACTAAAAGCAGCACGAGATCATCAAAAGATTTATGCAAATAACAGACGAAAACCTTTGTAATTCAAGTTGGAGATAAGTTATTGTTAAAAGTTTCTCCATGGAAAGGAGTATTTAGATTCGTTAAAAGAGGAAAGCTAAGCCCCTGGTATGTTGGACCTTTTCAGATTATTAGAAGGATAGGACCTGTAGCTTATCAGCTACAACTGCCAGAGGAAATGGCAGGAATACATGATGTGTTTCATGTATGTAATCTCAAGAAATGCTTAGCAAATGAATCATTAGTGATACCTCTTAAGGACATAGAGGTAAATGAGAAACTTACGTTTGTAGAGAAACCCATTCAGATTGAAGATAGAAAGATCAAGAATCTCAGACACAAGAGACTAGTTCTGGTCAAAGTGAAATGGGATTCCAAGAGAGGACCAGAATATACTTGGGAGCTCGAGTCAGAGATGCAAAGGAAATATCCACACCTATTCCAGTAGACCTCGAGAACGAGATCTAAAACAAGGTGGGGAGGATATAACAACCCTCCTAAAACCCCTTAACATAACCCTAAACGTCCCTATTATAACCCGTATACGAGAAACGGTCCCTAATAACCATATTATTTATTAAAATTAAATAAAAAACAAATATATGAAGCCCTTACGGGCCGCGACCCGGTCTTCCAAGGCTGTTGCGGGGCGCGACATAGTGACACCAGGCCGAACCCTAGTCCACCACGTGTCCGGTTACGCATCAAGGCTACCTGGTTGACTCACCTAAGCTAGATCCTACCCTACACCCTCGCGGGCCGCGTAAAGAAGAGAGTGGGGCCTCGTGGGTCGCGAGCCGCCCTTCGATCCAGCTATATAAGGGGCCTCATGCCTCATTTGAACGTCGCTCAATTCTGAATTCTCTAATAGTCTAAACTCTCGGGAATAATACCCCTAAAAAGCAAAGCTCTGCCTCGTTGTAAGTATTATAACCCCCGATCACGTATTTGTAACCCTACCCGATTGATCTAGGGCTCCGTAACGCATGTCAAGGCTCTTCCTAACTCAGTTCGTTGGAGTTCTGTCTCGTGTTGTATGGCTAATGTGATTTGGGTTATCTTACTAGCACGTGTGCATTGTTTAATTTTTAATAGATAATAACTAGGAGATTCACCAGGAAGCTTTAGTTTTACCAATGTGAGTACATTATCTTTTTGTAAACCTTTTTACTAAAACCTCAAATGTTTTCAATTATACTTAACAGTGATTGAGTCTATGTATTCTACAATTACTGCCAGTATGTTGGGGTTTTGTATACATTATTTTAATCCGTTACTATTGGACAAAGAGTTAGCCAATGAGTAACATGACCCACAAGTCAGGTGTTGACAGTACTGAATGAGTAACTGTGTAGATATAAACATTGTAATCACTCTCAATACTGTAAAGTTATAAAACTGTTTTGATTAAACTGGGATGCACTCGCCAGTATTTCTTGCTGATAAAACCTTTTTAAAACGCGTTTCAGGTAACTTAGTGTGAAGCTAATAGAAGCCAGCTGGAGAGCACTGAAGGCTTGGAAAAGTGGCTATAAAAGTTACATAAATAAAAAGGAGTTTTGTTTTCAATAAACTAAGGTTTATCCCTATAATTGTATTGTAATGAAAACTTGGGTTTTATCCCATTTATTTAATATAAAAAGTTTGGCGTTTAACTCTGATAAAATATTTCCTAACTACGGTCCTGATGTCTTATTTCCTCTGCCAAATTAATAAACACCGATACCATCTTCTCTGTGTAATCTCCGCGGCCGCCCGCTCCCGTGGCAGGGGTCGGGGCTGCGACATAAACAAGCCTCCAACCTCCCATTTTTGCTTTTCAAACTCCTCTACACTCCTAAAACTCTTTCAAATCTGTTGTAAATGCAAGAACAAAGCAAAATCTTCTGAGTTCTAAAGTGAGTTCAAACTCATTTTTCATCACCTTTTCTCCATCTTTTCTTCCTCTACAAAGCTTGGAACACCTCTAGGAGTGTTTCCACAAGTTTATCATGGTAAACTAGGGTGGAACATCACTATTTTGAGGTCCAAACTTTCTGTTTTGGAAGAACATTGATTTAAATCTTTATAAACATGTTAAAACTTATACAATCTTGTACCTACCTTGCCTCTAATCAAGTCCATGGTTTGAGAGCTTGTGTATGGTTGATTCTTATAAGTTTAGAGGCGCAAACAGCCTCTAAACTTTCTGGTTTGATAGGGTTTAGACAACCCACAAGTGTTGAAACCATCCAAGTCTACCATAGTTCATAGGGCAAGACTTGTGTTTTAGTGAAGGTGTGAAACTTGGAAGCCATGGCTATCCTAACTTGTTCCACCACCTCACTTGATGTTTTATCATGATATTCCAAGTAGTTTCCTAGTCCTAAAGTAACACAACACCGCCGCATCTCCAACATTTTCCATGATGGTAAGAAACCCCCAGGTTGATCTTACTTGACTACTTGATGAAGTTGTTTGATAGTTGTATTTCCATTTTCATTCATGACCATCAAATCATCCTTGTGATGATTTGTGCATTGGTGAATTCATACAATGAGGTTAATCTTACCTCCATGCTTGACTTATATGATATCTATGACATTCATGATGGACTTAGTATTAGGTATACTATAATATGTATGTATATATATATATAAACGGGATCAGGTGAAAACGGCAAAAAGTGTGAGAATGGTGAGAACGCATCCTGGCCGAACACGTGGCGTGAGGCTTGATCAGGGACCGAGGGGTTTTTTTTGTCTTTTTAGTATTCTTCTCCTTTCACGATTTTCGCGTTTGACATGTTTTTTTATTTTTTGCGTGCAAGATAATTTTGGCGTTTTGTAGATTTATTAATTATTTGGCGTTTTTTTTTTCTCAGATTTCTTCTCTTTCAGTTTATTCTTTTTGTGTCACATAGTTAATATTTTGGCGTTATGGCTTTTTCCATGTTATTTTTGGCGTTTTGTATCTTTTTGTTAATAATTCATTACCATAGATTAATATTTTAAAAATTTACAATAACTCGAAAATCAAAATAATCTAATAGTCTTCCGTAGGTGGGATTACATCGGAGATGTACCCATCGCTTTGTTCTTCACTTTCTTCAGATTCTTCATCATCAAATTTCATTTTTAGCTCGTCTCTTCTTTGCTGCAGCCTATTCAAGAATATTACTGCATCCTTGGATTTTGGATCGTTTGAAGGTGTTAAATCACAGAGTTGTTCAATAATAGATAGCAACCCTGTCTTCAACATTTCTTCCATTGGTCTTGAATATTGCACCCCGTTTTTATAAGTTACTTCAAGTGTTCCTTCTTCCTCATGCAATACCCAACTGCTAAGTTTTGGTATTTGTGTATCTTCAATATCATCGTCGTCATCATCATCTTCTGCTGGAAACTTTCTCTCCAGTCTTCTTATTACAGTTCTTGTTCTTTCACAATCGTTGTCTCTTGGAACCCCAAGGGCCAGGATATCCTTTTGAATATTTTCATTCATTCCCATCATGGCTTTTATTGTTACCTTAACCCTTCTCCTGTCAGCGAACTTTATGATGAATCTTTTTTCTTTCCTTTCAAACCTCCATGCAATAACCTTAGCCATTTTTTAAAATTTTTTGGCGTTTTGGAGAATATGTGGCGTTTTAGTTTTTTTGGCGCGTTTGAACTTGGGTTCTGATGGTCTTCTTTTATATTGACTTTTTTTTCCCCACGTATGTCAGGTAATTATGGCATTTTGAAAAAGATAAATAAATTTAATATAATAAATGTTAGTAATTATGTTTTCCGTCGTTTCATTTTACTGTTTTTTGCAGTTTACCGTGTTTTGTTTTCAGACTCAATTGTTTTAATGGTGTAACACGTCAAATCTTTTGACGGCTGTAATTATGGCGTTTTGTTTTCCAACGGCGGTTAGATAACTATTGGACTTCTTTTGTTTTATATTCTTTTGCACATTTTTTCACTCTTTTTTTTATAATATTAGTTGTTCAAATTAATTTTATTATAGTTTGGTAGTTTATTGGGGGGCGTTTGTATGGCATTATGACGTTTTACACGTATTTACTAATTTTGGCGTTTTATTATATTTTTCGTTATAACATTAATATTATTTTGTTGTTTATTAACTGACATTACAAAACAAACAATAGACAAAGAAAATTAAAAAAAAAAAGTAAAAAAAAAAAACAAAAAACAAAGTAGAAACAATTTATTATTTTAAATCTTCAGTGTCATCAGTCTTTTTTTTCTTTTGAAACTATAAGAAATGTGACAAATAAATGGCGTTTTGGGTTTGGCGTTGTTTATTTTCTTTGTTCATGTGTTGAATTGTCTTTGTTGATGTTTGAGTCATAGAGCGACCCCCTGTGGGTGGATGCTATCTGCCACTGTTATAGGTCTCTTCTTATCATCCAAACCTTCTTCAGGAACAAAGATGACAGTATGACATATGGGTGTCATCAGTCCCTGTTTTTTCAATTTTGTTCATCTCATGCAGCAAAATCTTTTCTTCACTCACGTAAAAAATCATTAAATGAAGCTTCATGCATAACTTTAATGAGGATCAAAGAAAAAGATGTTTGCTGTCGTTTTTTTTTTTTTGGCGTTTTACATTGAGTTAGTAAATTTTTTTAGCAACCATTTTGTGTTTTTTTTTTGTGTTTTTTTGGTGTGATAAACGGAAGGTGGTGAGGCGTTTCTATTTATAGATTTTTTTTGGCGCGTAGGTTAGGCGGGATGTTATTTTTATAACACATAATGTAAATAACATTTATTCGGATGTAAAGTTTGGCGTTATATATAATGGCGTTTCATATTTTATGGCGTTTTTGTAGCCTGAGAGCTTAAATAAAAACACAGAAAGTTCTGCATGAAGCTTCATTTTTATAACACAAAATGTAAATAACATTTATTCGGATGTATTTTATGGCGTTTTTGTAACAACAAAAGGACCGTGGTTGTAATTATCGAAGTTAAAAGCTATCCGTTGCAATTCGGTGCAAACATAAAGGACGAAAAGTGTAATTTACCCTTTATATAATTTTGTAAACAAATCTGTAAAATTACCTATCTACTCTCATGTGCAACATACATAATTAGACTTGACTTAAAATTTTAACCTAATTAGTGACAAAGAACCTACGATGTAATAGGTTTCACAAATAAAGAATTATAGGTGTAATTATTAAAATTAAAAGCTATCTATTCCAATCTGATACAAAAATAAACAACCAAAAATGTAATTTACCCTATTATAAAATTAGTGTGTCATCATTAAAGTTCTTTTTCTAGTAAAGTATGACATTATAACATATTAATTAAAATTTTTCAGGATTTTTTTTTCTTAAAAGTTATATTGCTTTTTCTTTGTTTTTCTACGGAAAAAAAACGAAGTTTTCATATAACTAAAGGACAAAAAACAATGAAAGAAAGTTAGCAATGCCATGTATTAGTTACTAGCTAGAGAGATTTGAATTACATAGATATGTTTATATTCTACCGATGTAGTCACATATTATTAGGTTTATAGTCGACTATTCACAAGACAACGTGCGTGTCGTTTAATGTTTTATGTCGTCTATTATTTTTTGTTTGCCAGGTTTGTCGTAACGCGCATGGTCCTAAATTGACTTAGTTATTATTTTTTATTTTTTACATTTCAGCCTAATTTATTCGCATTAACACCCGCAACTTCAGTGTTAGTGGTCAGTGACGGTTGTGTGATATTAGTACTATTTGACACTATTTTACGCACATCACCGCAACACGGGGGCTTATTACTAGTTATCATTCATTTCTATATGGTACTTTGATCTATACTTTTGTTTTATCATTTAAGGCAATATATATTTTTTTAATAATCATATTCATAAACATTTGAATTTACACCAAGATAGATGGTAAACGGGCAACAAGCTGTGTCGCTACCCCTTTTTAAATAGCAAAACTAAGTCTTTTAAAAACTACGTCCATAGATCTCGGGGGTCATAACATTACTATGCAAGTATGCATGATTGTTTATCTATTTAAAAGCTTATATAATTTGTGTATTCAGTATTTATTATATTATATTATATACGACGGAGATTAAAAAAAGTCGGTGGAGTCCGGACTCTCAAATCAAAATCAGCCGGGCGAGACTCTTAAAAATCCAATATTTTAAGGCGACAAAAAAAACAATTTTTTGGAAATTTTCAGTAAAACTAACACTATGAGCGGAAAAATCGGTGGGGGCTGGGGCACCCCCGAGAAACCATTAACCTCTGCGCCCCTGTATATGTTTATGTAGTTTGATACATGAATATGTATTGATCGACATGTTAACGATCTACAGGCACGTAATTGTTACATCGACTTGATAGATTAGATAAAGAATCAAGATATAGGGTGGGTACCATTCTCTATCCAGCCAAACCATCTGTAATTTCCTTTATCTAAATCCAATGAAGTCTCTCGATCACAGATATATGGGCATGCTCTTACACAAAGGAAGATTGTACTTCATAAAAGGGATCATGCATGAAAAGAAAACCCAGAGTGAGAGGGTGTTCCTTGTATGGGACACAATGTACTAGCATCAATATTATAATAATTATACAATTACATGTGGATGCATCATGGTATATGGATCAAAGTCATTCAATTTTAATTCAGTTAATAATAATAATAATAATAATCAATGTATTATCATTATACGCACCTTACATACATGATATTTTTTATTTTATTTTTAACGATAAATTTGGATCACTGACGGACCATTGGAGTATCATAGTGTCACCAGCGGAACCATTTGATCATATCCATCTCCACTAGGCAATAATGTCTATACACTAATTCAGGAGGAAACTCAATACATTTGAGAAGAACCTTCTTGTGAAAATCAAATTCAAAACCAAATAGTCCCTAAGTCTTATACATACATTCTATGATTATACTTTATTGTATACATTGAATTGATGTGTTAACTATGTTGGGATTGAACCATATCAAAGGAACAGATAATTAAAGCCAAAACTGGATCAGAGCAGTGGATCCAGAATAAGCAGATGTTATATACAAGTCTCTCCCCTTGAAAGTGATTTCAACATCTGCTGACCTCCTATCTACTGATCGTGCAAACTGCTGACCTACAAACTGCTGATCAAGTAAAGGCCTGATGAAAGACTAAAGCTCTGCTGTTCAATTTACTGCCTTGAGTCAAGCACTGCTGATCCGGACAAGTACTACTGGGTTCACAGCAGTGGAAGGATGCAGCAGTTATTTAGATGTCTTTTATGTAATGAAATGTAATAACAGTAGTTAGCATAGCAGTGTTTGTATTGATCAGAGGTTAGAGTTTGTTAGGAGGTTAGATGTCACTTTCATGGTGACGTCAGCTTAGATGCTTAGTGGTTTGCTAGTGCCTATAAATAGAACAGTGCTCTGTACTGTTCCATTAGCTCTTCACAAAATTCTCTTCCTACACGAACAAACACTGAGCTCTGGCTGAGGGGGAGTTTGTATTAAGCATTGCATTGTAATCGTAATTGAAATAAATTCAATCTTTCGGTTCTTTGTGAAAAATGTTTGATCAAAGCAATTCTCTCGTTTGATTGTGTGTAAAGTTTGTTTCCATCTTAATTCCGCTGCACAACTCATCCATCTTCATCTAATTCAAACGTAAAAACACAATCAAAACCAAACTCAGATCCAACAATTGGTATCAGAGCCTGGACAGTCAAATTTGATTTAACAATCATTTTTTACATAAATAGTTCAGCTCATAATAGTTGATACTGATCGTTTGTTCGTTTTGTTGAAAAACAGAGCAAGGTTTAATCACCATCAAAGTTGATTAATCAGTGCCTGTAAAACAACCAGGATGACGTCATAATCACAAGATGATAAAAATAACATTGGCTCTCTTTTCAAACCACCCATGCTTAAACGTAATGAATACAACATCTGGCAGAGAAGGATGGGTCACATCCTTGCTCAACAGAATACTGGATGTTGGAGGTCTGTTGTATTTGGTCCCCATGTTCCTATGGTGCCAAGTGCTGAGGATGCAAAGAAGTTCGTACCTAAACCATCTGAAAACTATACTGAAACTGATTTTCAAAAGTTCGAACTCGATGCCAAAGCATTTAGCATCATAGCATCTGCATTACCCAATGAGATCTATGCTGGACTGTTACATTGTAACAGTGCCAAAGAGTTATGGGATGCTTTGAAGGAACAGTTTGGGGGAACAGAAGAAGTCATTGAAAACAATAGGGAAATTCTGAATCAACAGTATGAAACCTTCTGTCACATTAAGGGTGAATCATTGACCCAACAGTTTGAACGTTTTAGTTGTCTCATCAGTGAACTAAGGCTTGTTAACGTTGAATTTCCAAAATCAACACAAAATAGTAGGTTTCTTAGATCACTACCTGATAAGTGGGACACAATTGAATTTGTGACTAGAAACTCTGTTGAGTTCAAAGATCTGACCCTGACCCAACTTCATGGTAGACTCCTGACCTATGAAAGGGAGTTGAACCAGAAAAAGAAGTTGCAAGAGTCTGGCAAAGTTATTGATGATTATTCATTCGGTAGCACAGCTCTTTTTGGTCAGGAAGAATCTGGTAGCAGTGGTAAGGAACAGGGTTATGATCACTTCATTGATATAACTGCTGGTGGAAATTTTAACAACCCTGATCCTCACTCTGCAAATTATGCTTTTACTGCAAATTGTGAAAACCAGATGTCAGATAATTTGTGCTTTGAACTCAATGATTTGCAACACTTTGATCCCACTGACTTAGAAGAGATGGACATTTTGCATCAATTGGCTTTGCTTAGTGTAAGAACAAGCAAATTCTACAAAAGAACAGTGAGAAAATTCCCAGGGTTACATGGGAATTTAAGGGTGGGGTTGGATAAATCGAAAATCAAGTGTTACAAGTGCAATAGGCTAGGTCATTTTCCTATGGAATGCAGGAGTCAAACAACTGGTCCTATAATCACTCATCCCAGCTCAAACCCTAGACCACAAAATCAAAGCACTGTTCACTATACCCAATATACCCTTGCAGCCCATGTTAACACTGCTCACTATGCTGCTACCCCTATGCCTGTGCATTATGTCCAAACCACTGTTCCACAAATTCAGTACGTTCAAACCCCTGTCCCCCAGGCACAAGTGCAACCTGTTGCACCTCAAATAGCTGCTCCAGCAGTGGTACAACCAGATCAGCAAAGCTTCTTTACTCAAGGCTTTGTTGACTGGAGCAACATGCTTGATGAGCTTGGTGATGAAAATTTTGCACTCTATGCTTTTAATGAACCTTCTAATGATGAATTTTGTTTGATGGCATTAGAGTCAATACCAGAGGGGGTAGAAACTGAAGGTGAACAGCTAGGTACTGAAACAGTTGATGAGGTGACTAAAGCAGTGGTTACTGCAGTTGCTGGTGAACTGCTGCTGGGAGAAAATTCAGAAACCCTGATTGAACCACTGACAGACCCCTGGTCCAAAGAAGAAAAGGAAGAGAAGAAAGCGGGTGAGAAAGAAGATAGAGCTGATGAAGAAGGTGATTTTAAATGTGATTGTGCTATGATGGCTGCTGCCAAGGTATCACCTCAAGTTCTTGAAAAACTGTGTTCAGACAATTGCATTATTGCTTTTTCTAACATCAAAGAGGTTAATGAAAACCTTAGGGATAAAATTTTAACTAATGAAGTCAAATTTGAAAGGTCTTTAAAAGAACTTAAAAACAAATTGACTGAAAAAGAGAAAGAGATCAGCAGTCTTAAAGAAGAGCAGAGCATAACCAAAACTCAACTCCAAACTATGGTAGAAAAATACCAAGTTTGCAAAAAGGAGTTGGAGTCCACCCAGATCACCTGTGAAAAATGGGTGGAATCATGCAAAGGGTATGAGGTTATGCTTGAAAAACAGATTAAAAGCAATGTGAAATTTGGTGTTGGTTATAGAAAACATGATGATGAAAACACTGCTTTTGAAAAATTTGTTCAAACCACTGATGTAACCACTGAGTTCATCCCACAAACAAGAATGGCCAAGAAGTGAAAATCACTGATAAACTTGGTAACAAAATCACACTTGACAGACCAGTGGGATCCTCTACTTTTGAGGACCTTGAGAAATATCAGTTTAAACCCACATGGTCTAATGAGTGTGACATTCTTGAAAATTTCAAACCCATGGACTTTACAACCACTGACGGTGTGAAAGCTCCAAAAGCTAAAGTCATTCCTCTCAAGGACATCCCAACAGAGGTTAAAAACTCTGTTGCAAAGGAGTCCGAAAAGAGAAAGAAGAAAGAAAAGATCAATAACTTGTTTTGTGAATTTTGTGAGAAAAGGAATCATCTAACAAAAGACTGTTTCCATTTAAAAGCATATGATTTGAACAAAACAAGTGTCATTGTTTCTGCTGAAAGCTGCATCGTCTGTGGTAAAACAAACCACAAAACTCAAGCATGTGTGTATCTCAAAAACTTTGATGTGAAAAAGAATGAGTACATTGCTAAAACATCCTTGAGTCCATCAACATCATCTGTCAAATTCACCAAATACCAACCACTGTTTGTGCCAGTTCAAACAGCTATCACAAAACTGTAACAACCCTCATTAAAAGTCCTATTTATATTATTATTTTATTCAATAGGAAACCCTAATTAAGAAACCCAAGTGATTCTACGCGAACCCTACAAATTTCAGAACAATCAGAATCAGGATCAGGGCCCCTAAAACTCATAGGGGGCATTCCCTACTCGATGATTATCCTTATAAATTATTATAAAAATCGAATTTAATTAAATCGTCGACTCATCAAGCCTACACCCACACGTGGCGACCCTATGGAGAAAAGGTGTCCCTTACGGACCGTAAGGGAATATTGTTACAGTCCGTATGCTAAGGCAAATTTCGGGTATAAATAGCAGGAGTTGGGACTTGCTTCTGTGCGTTCGTTCGACGATAAAATTCGACTCTGGCACGGAGTTATCGTCTGATTACTACCAAAAATACAAATTAGTATAGCGGGGTGCTGCCGCAAACAGGGTATTAACTCAATCGCTGCTACGATTCAATGTCCGATCGATTAAACTATCCAATGAATGTTTAAGTGCTGCTCAAATTGGGTTATACTTTGTTATTCATCGTGATTTCGACTTGAATGTTTGAGTGCTGTTCGAATTCGGACTATACTCTGTCATTCGTTGTGAATCCGCTGAATTGTTAAGTATTGCACTTTGTCATTCGTTGTGAGGGTTTTGTCTCGTGAATTATCGTAAATGCTGTATTAGTTACTACCTAGTTCGTCTGCACTAGGTTACAAGGCTAAGAAATAGGCTAAGCTCTGCTCAAAATTATATTTGCAATATATCAAGGATTATCTGTAGACTAAGCTTTGCCCGTAGAAATCTGCAATGTGAGTTCATTTCTCTTTTCTCACAGTTTGTGAGTCCACTCTATTTTCTCACAGTTTTATCACCTTTTTGTGATACAATTATATTTACAAAGGCTTTACAGAATCCTAAACAGTTACCAGTTATACTTACAGTGATTAAGTTTTTATATTAACTGCCGGTATGAAATGTTTTATACATTATTTGATTCTCGTTATTAATTGCCAGAAAGTTAGTCAATATTAGCATGACTACAATAACAGTGGAAATTATGCATTCTACTAAGATTATATTTTAGTCTTAGTCACGTTAAAATATTAAATAATGATATTACAATTATTTAATTAACATATTATATTTGATAAGTTATAGTAACTTGACATAAAATGATATATGTCATTTTCTGGATTAAATGGTTTTATGCCATAAGTAATATATTTGACAAAGAAATGTCACGGGACACAATTAAGTCCGGAGTCACTAGTTGAGAGAATGATCAACAGTGTCATGTCCAAAGACACTAGTTGAGAGAATGATCAACAGTGTTATGAATAGAAATTACTAGTTGAGAGAATGATCAACAGTAATATGATCTGAGTCACTAGTTGAAAGAATGATCAACAGTGACATGACCAAAAGCACTAGTTGAGAGAATGATCAACAGTGTTATAGAATCACTAGTTGAAAGAATGATCAACAGTGATATGACCAGAATCATTAGTTGAAAGAATGATCAACAATGATATGATTATAGTCACAGGAATCGCCTAGTGACAGATAAATTGAATAATAGTAAAATATAATTACTTGATAAATTCACTATTGGACAAACGTGAGTCAATGGGTGATATGATTAATGTCATATTGGAACTGCCGCTATGTGACAAATACTGATTGAGTTAGATAAATATAAATAGATATAAAAACCTTAATACTGTAAGGTATAACAATATATTTTATAAAAATGGAATGAATTCACTCAGTGTTTTCACTGACAAAACCTTTTTCAAACATTTTTCAGGTAATTACAGTAGATTGGAATAAGAGCTGGATACGACACTGAAAGGCTTCAAGAAGTGGCTTATTTTATTAATTAAATCAAATTAAGAAATATTGTTTTATATAAACAAATTTATCTTATAAAACATGGGTTTATCCCATCTATTTAATAAATAAAATCCGGTGTTTCTAAACTCTGACATTTTTCCTAACTCACGGTCCTGATGAAATTTCCGCTGCAACGTTTTTAAAATAATCACCGGTACCGCTGGACTGTTCACGGCTTCCGATTCCGTCCAGGGTGGGTCGGGGGTCGTGACAGAAGGTGGTATCAGAGCCACTTGTTTAAGCTATTTAGGTGTTCTTTTAATACCTAAACTTAAACAATAAAGTTAGGAAACTGATACAAATTAACATATGTGTTATATATGAATATATATATGTCGATATGCACATATAATATCCTGGAAGTATTGTTTTGTTCTAATTATTCTGTGATATTAATAAGTAAAAATGTTTGCAATTCAGATGTCGAATGAAGTACCACATAATCCAGATGTTAATGCTAATAATGAAAATCCTTTGGATAAAAATGCTATAGAAAATCTAATAGCTCAAGGAATAGCTAATGCTTTACCTTTAATAATTAAAGATGTTAAAAATCCCGTAGAACCTACCAAAGTTGTGAGTAGCAAGCATACTCGTGACGATGGTTTTAGCCATAGTGTCAATGGAGGTAATGATGATATTATCAAAACCCCATTTCCCAAGAAAAAGAAGGCGATGACTCTCGGGTGTACCTACAAAGAATTTCTAGCCTGTAAACCAACTGAGTTCGCAGGCAGTGAAGGAGCCACGGCTGCTCTGCGATGGTTAGAAAAGACGGAAGCTGTTCTTACAATCAGCAAATGTGCCGAATAAGATAAGGTGATGTATGCATCTAACCTCTTTAAGGAAGAAGCCTTAGAATGGTGGAATACAATTCTTCAGGCAAAAGGAAGTAACATGGCTTATGCCATGAACTGGGAAAAATTCAAGGAAATGGCAGAAAGGAAATTTTGTCCTCCTTATGAAAAGGAACGAATGACTAACAAGTTCCTAAATCATAAAATGATAGATGTGAATTGTCGTGAATATACGACAACGTTCTTCGAATATGCAAGAATGGTACCAACTCTGGCTTCGCCAGAACCTGTACTAATTTCTCGTTATATTTGGGGATTAGTTAGCGAAATCCGAGACATAGTCAAGGCCACTAGACCACAGACTATTGAAGAAGCAGTCGAACTAGCTAACATGCTGACAGATGGACTAATCCGCACAAGAGAAGAAAACAAGAAGAAAGAGTTAGCCCAGAAAATTTCCCAAGAATTCTACAAGAAGACAGGAACTGAACCGTCACTGGAGCAACCTACCTGCAGAAGCTGTAACAAAAAGCATTCAGGAAGATGCCGTTTTAGGAAAACATCCTACTGTAACTTCTGCAAGATGACTGGACATATAGAGGAAGAGTGTAGAAGGAAAACTAATGTTTGTTTCAATTGCGGAGAAATAGGACACATCAAACCATATTGCCCTAAACTAACCAAAGCACTCGACAACAAGGTCAGAACAACAGACGGAGCTAAGAAGAACGCGCGAGCATTCGTACTTACTACGCAAGAAGCAGAACTGATTCCAGACGTAATCGCTGACATATAATATCTAAGTTAAGTTATTATTTGACCCTAGTACAAATAAAAGTTTATAAATAAATATATTCTGTCAAGTACTTCGTCTATTCAAAACCATAACATAATTGGTTGGTTTTCACTTTCACTGAATCATTCATTTGGTCACGATCACCTTGTGGTGACGTTTTCACAAAATTTGAAGCTTATGCTAATCTCGTTGCATACGGGTTTAATTACTTATTTATATTGAATCCGTTTTGTTGGTTTATTCTATAAAATCAATCTTAACACAATCATGTGCTAAGATAATGATACACAAATTCATTTCATATATTCAGTGTATCTCTTAATGATTTTTATATCAGCAATCGAGCGTTTCGTAATCCTTATTGTTTTATCATCTTTGATCGAAAAACATTATTCAATTATTTCGATTTCAATCCTACTAGATTTATTTGAAACATTCGGACTTACTTCATTTGATTTAAAGCATGGTGAAACTCGTTTCATTCACCGCTACTATTTCCAATTACTACGACACCTTGTGGTGACATTTTCTTTAATTTGTAGCTTGAGCTATTCTCATTTTCACTCCTAATGAACGAATTTTAATTTTGTCAGTTCATTATCTTAAACAGTCTTAATACAATTATGTGTTAAGATAAGAGTACACAAATTCATATCATATTCCGGTGTACATCTTAACGTTTCTTTCATCATTTATCGAAAATTCTATAATATTCATTTGGTCTTTTCATTATCAATTGAAAATCCTATTCGAAATGAATATTCAAATTACTTCATTTAAGCTTTCAGTTGATTATACGGTGAAATTGTTCGGTCACCGTAATTATTAAATTATTTCAATCATTACGACACCTTGCGGCGTCGTTATAAACTTGTAGCTTGGGCTAATCAAAAGCATACGAATCATTCAAAACCACGTATGTATTTCGTTTGACTCATCATTTGAAAGTAGTCTTGATGCAATTATGTATTAAGACAATGATACACTAAACTCTATTGTATTTCGGTGTATCCTTGCAACTCACTGTCAACACCCTGATTTTTTCTCTTGTTATAGTTTGATAGTTGACAAATTATTTTCGTGCTTCTATTTCATTTTGAGCTTGTTGATTCTGAGTCCTCTTCAGTTGCCAATCAAAGTAAGATTTCTTTTGACAAAGAATTTTTATTGATTCTAAAAGTTCTTCATATTCATTCTAAATATCTATTGATCATATATCTTTTGGCTTGAAAATAGTCACATTGGAAATTATATTATTTCATCTCATCCGTTTTACAACGATTTCTTTAACTAATTCAGTTGAACCTTTGAATTCTATTTATGATACAACTAGTATTCACAAAATTTGATATTTCAATTCTGTGTCATCTACCTTAATATTGTTTTTATTAACTAGAATATGACATAAGTCTAAAAGAAATATCGTAACCCAAATCTCGAGGACGAGATTTTTATTAAGGTGGGGAGAATGTAACAACCCTCATTAAAAGTCCTATTTATATTATTATTTTATTCAATAGGAAACCCTAATTAAGAAACCCAAGTGATTCTACGCGAACCCTACAAATTTCAGAACAATCAGAATCAGGATCAGGGCCCCTAAAACTCAGAGGGGGCATTCCCTACTCGATGATTATCCTTATAAATTATTATAAAAATCGAATTTAATTAAATCGTCGACTCAGCAAGCCTACACCCACACGTGGCGACCCTATGGAGAAAAGGTGTCCCTTACGGACCGTAAGGGAATATTGTTACGGTCCATAAGCTAAGGCAAATTTCGGGTATAAATAGCAGGAGTTGGGACTTGCTTCTGTGCGTTCGTTCGACGATAAAATTCGACTCTGGCACGGAGTTATCTTCTGAATACTACCAAAAATACAAATTAGTATAGCGGGGTGCTGCCGCAAACAGGGTATTAACTCGATCGCTGCTACGATTCAATGTCCGATCGATTAAACTATCCAATGAATGTTTAAGTGCTGCTCAAATTGGGTTATACTTTGTTATTCATCGTGATTTTGACTTGAATGTTTGAGTGCTGTTCGAATTCGGACTATACTCTGTCATTCGTTGTGAATCCGCTGAATTGTTAAGTATTGCACTTTGTCATTCGTTGTGAGGGTTTTATCTCGTGAATTATCGTAAATGCTGTATTAGTTACTACCTAGTTTGTGTGCACTAGGTTACAAGGCTAAGAAATAGGCTAAGCTCTGCTCAAAATTATATTTGCAATATATCAAGGATTATTTGTAAACTAAGCTTTGCCCGTAGAAATCTGCAATGTGAGTTCATTTCTCTTTTCTCACAGTTTGTGAGTCCACTCTATTTTCTCACAGTTTTATCACCTTTTTGTGATACAATTATATTTACAAAGGCTTTACAGAATCCTAAACAGTTACCAGTTATACTTACAGTGATTAAGTTTTTATATTAACTGCCGGTATGAAATGTTTTATACATTATTTGATTCTCGTTATTAATTGCCAGAAAGTTAGTCAATATTAGCATGACTACAATAACAGTGGAAATTATGCATTCTACTAAGATTATATTTTAGTCTTAGTCACGTTAAAATATTAAATAATGATATTACAATTATTTAATTAACATATTATATTTGATAAGTTATAGTAATTTGACATAAAATGATATATGTCATTTTCTGGATTAAATGGTTTTATGCCATAAGTAATATATTTGACAAAGAAATGTCACGGGACACAATTAAGTCCGGAGTCACTAGTTGAGAGAATGATCAACAGTGCCATCTCCAAAGACACTAGTTGAGAGAATGATCAACAGTGTTATGAATAGAAATTACTAGTTGAGAGAATGATCAACAGTGTTATGATCTGAGTCACTAGTTGAAAGAATGATCAACAGTGACATGACCAAAAGCACTAGTTGAGAGAATGATCAACAGTGTTATAGAATCACTAGTTGAAAGAATGATCAACAGTGATATGACCAGAATCATTAGTTGAAAGAATGATCAACAATGATATGATTATAGTCACAGGAATCGCCTAGTGACAGATAAATTGAATAATAGTAAAATATAATTACTTGATAAATTCACTATTGGACAAACGTGAGTCAATGGGTGATATGATTAATGTCATATTGGAACTGCCGCTATGTGACAAATACTGATTGAGTTAGATAAATATAAATGGATATAAAAACCTTAATACTGTAAGGTATAACAATATATTTTATAAAAATGGAATGAATTCACTCAGTGTTTTCGCTGACAAAACCTTTTTCAAACATTTTTCAGGTAATTACAGTAGATTGGAATAAGAGCTGGATATGACACTGAAAGGCTTTAAGAAGTGGCTTATTTTATTAATTAAATCAAATTAAGAAATATTGTTTTATATAAACAAATTTATCTTATAAAACATGGGTTTATCCCATCTATTTAATAAATAAAATCCGGTGTTTCTAAACTCTGACATTTTTCCTAACTCACGGTCCTGATGAAATTTCCGCTGCAACGTTTTTAAAATAATCACCGGTACCGCTGGACTGTTCACGGCTTCCGATTCCGTCCAGGGTGGGTCGGGGGTCGTGACAAAAACAGCTGAACCAAACATCTGTCAAAAGAGATGTTCAGGTTACTGATGCACCCCCTGCCAATCAATACAGAAGAGGTAAGGAAAAACAGTTTTACCAAAGGATTCCACACGTTTATGAGACCTACAAAAGGCCCTCTAAACCTAAAGTGAACAGGCATCCTTTTGGGTACCAACAGGTGATTGGGCAAAACTCACAACAGTGGTTAGAAAGAAACAGTCCTAAAACTGTCCAAACCCCTGACCTAACCACTGTCCATCAATCTGCATCCATCCCAGACACTGTTGAGACCCCATCCAAAGCCTTATTGGCTTTGGAAACCCTAATGAACTAATCCTTTTACTTCATGTGCAGGGAGCTTCTGCATGCTTAGATAGCCTTTGGTATGTAGATAGTGGAGGCTCCAGGCACATGACAGGATGTAAAGCCCTACTAAAAGATTTCAAAATTCGTGGAGGGGGTGATATATCCTTTGGGAATAATAGTAAAGGGAAAGTTTTGGGGTCTGGTATAGTGCAGTCTTGAAATGTAAAATTTGAAAATGTCAATCTGATAGACAGTCTGAAATTCAACCTCCTGAGTGTTTCACAAATGAGTGACAAGGGGTATGGGTCATTCTTCACAAAGGAGTGTTGTAGGATTGTTGGACCAGAAATTGTCAAAAAGATTGAAGCAATAATAAAAACTGAAAAAACAAAACTTGTTGCTCAAAGAAGTGGCAATGTTTATGTTGTTGATATGTCAAAAGAGTGTCCCAGAACTGATGCCTGTCTGTTCTCAGCTGCCTCTAACAAAGAGACAGAACTTTGGCATAGAAGACTAGGGCACACAAATCTCAAGACAATCACAGAAATTTCAAAAAATGGCCTTGTAAGAGGTTTGCCACAAAAATTGTTTTCATGTTCTGAGCACTGTGTTTCCTGTTTAAAAGGAAAACATCATAAAAGCTCTTTTAAGTCCATTGAAGAGTCCAAAACAACCCAGTGTTTGCAAATGTTGCACATGGATTTGTTTGGCCCAGTTCAAGTCATGAGTCTCAAGAAGAAAAGATATTGTTTGGTTATTGTTGATGACTTCTCTAGGTTTACATAGACTTTCTTGTTACACTCAAAAGATGAGACTGCAGGCATTTTGCAAGACTTTGTGACACAGGTTGAAAAGCAATTTGACCTTCCAGTAAAAGTCTTCAGGAGTGACAATGGCACAGAATTCAAAAATAAGGAGTTGGATGCCTTCTGTGTGAAGAAAGGGATTGTAAGGCAGTACAACATCCCTAGAACACCAGAGCAAAATGGGATAGTTGAAAGAAAGAACAGAACTTTGATTGAGGCTGCCAGAACCATGCTTGCTGATTCAGGTTTGCCATTAACTTTTTGGGCAGAGGCAGTAAACACTGCTTGCTATGTCCAAAACAGAGTTTTAATAAACCCCAGGCACAAAAAGACTGCTTATGAAATTCTGTATAAAATCAAACCACTGATCTCATACTTCAAGGTATTTGGCTGCCCATGCTTTATTTTGAACTTAAAAGATTCCATTTTAAAATTTGCAACCAAAATTGATTGTGGTTATCATATGGGATACTCTACCACTGCCAAGGCCTACAAAGTGTTTAATACACGGACCAAGGCAGTGGAGGAGACCTTGAATGTAAAGTTCAATGAAATTTCATCAATGAAAATCCCAGCAAATCCGGCAGATCTGTTTGATCTTGATAAATTCACTTTTGAAAATACTGCTGTCAAGACTAACAGTGCAGGTCCATCAGAGGATTCAACACCAGACTATGGGTATGAAATCATCATCCCTCAAAGGTTTGCCAAAATGGGAAGAGCAGCAGATGTTCAAAACAGCTGTCAAAGCTCAACCACTGCTACCTCAACAGTTGTTGACCAAAGTAGCCCCTTAACCACTGCTTCCACATCAACAAACACTGTTGATAAAAGTCCCCAAATAGTGGATAAAAGTCAGCATGTGTCCACACCATTACCTCCTATTCCACAACCTTTTGAAGCCACTGCTGGATCATCAAAGTCACCAGCAGTGGTTAGCTCAGATGATACACATTTGCAGCCTTCACCAACAAATGGCATCATTCCATACCAAGGAGATTTAATCTACTTGAGATCTCATCCACCTGATCAAATCATTGGCAACATCAATGAAGGGGTGCTCACAAGAAGCCAAACCCAAAACATTTGTCTTTTTGCTGGTTTTCTATCACTCCATCAGCCAGTCAAGTACCAAGAGGCACTGAAAGACAACAGCTGGGTAGAAGCCATGCAAGAGGAGCTCCAACAGTTTAAAAGACAACAAGTATGGGAGCTTGTACCACTGCCAGAAGAGGTTAGCCCCATCGGCACAAAGTGGGTCTTCAAAAACAAAACTGATGCAAGGGGTATTGTTGTCAAGAATAAAGCCAGGCTTGTGGTTCAAGGTTACAGACAGGAAGATGGGATTGACTATGATGAAACTTTTGCCCCTGTAGCAAGATTGGAAGCTATAAGACTGTTCCTGGCCTTTGCTGTCAACCACAACATGAAGGTGTTTCAAATGGATATCAAAAGTGCTTTCCTCTATGGTACAATTCAAGAAGAGGTGTATGTCTGTCAATCTCCAGGCTTTGAGGATCTATTTTATCCAGATCATGTCTACAGGTTAAACAAAGCCTTGTATGGCCTGAAACAAGCACCTAGAGCCTGGTATGAAACTATTTCCACCTTTTTACTCTCAAATGGTTTCAAAAGAGGTACCATTGATAAAAAACTGTTTCTAAAATGGAGAGGAAAGGATTTAATGATTGTCCAAATTTATGTGGATGACATTATTTTTGGAAGCACATGTAATAAAATGTGTGAAGAGTTTAGGGAACTCATGACAGCTGAGTTTGAAATGAGTGCAATGGGTGAACTGCAATGTTTTCTTGGTCTCCAAGTTCAGCAAATGCAAAATGGTACTTTCATTCATCAAAGCAAATATGCTAAAGAACTTTTAAACAAATTTGATATGAATGATTGTAAACCATGCAGTACACCCATGGCAACAAATAAGCTTGTCATGTCTGATGAAAAGGATGAGCTGATTGACCAAACACTTTATAGAAGCATGATTGGGTCTTTACTGTACCTAACTGCATCTAGACCAGGCATCATGTTTGCAACATGTGTCTGTGCAAGAAGTCAATCAGCCCCTAGAAAATCTAACCTTATTGCTGTAAAAAGGATATTCAGATACATAAAAAGTACTCCCACACTTGGTATCTGGTATCCAGCTAATGGGAATATCAAGCTTTCAGGATTTTCAGACAGTGACTTTGCTGGATGTAACACCACAAGGAAGTCCACATCAGGAGGGTGCCAGTTTCTAGGTGATTGCTTAGTTTCATGGCAAAGCAAAAAGCAAGCAGTTGTTTCAACATCCACTGCTGAAGCTGAATACATTGCTGCTACAAGCTGTACAGCCCAACTCCTGTGGCTTCAAAATCAGTTGCTGGATTTTGGTATCACTGCCTTAAAGACACCACTCATGTTGGACAGCCAGGCAGTAGAAAATATCATCAAAAATCCAGTTTCCCATTCAACCACCAAACACATCGACATCAGACATCACTTTGTGAGGGATTGCTATTAAAAAGGTTTGGTTTCTCTGCATCATGTTCCAACTAAAGACCAGCTGGCAGATGTGCTCACAAAAGCATTAGATACAGCCACCTTTGAAAGTTTGGTCTCTAGGATTGGCATGCTAAACATGGAATAACAAGCAACATCTTCTTTTTCTATGAATAAAAGCATTAAAATGTTTTCAGAAAATCAAAAATTCATCCTTAAAAATAGTTAAAAATGAAGTTTTCATTAAAATCCTTAAAAGTCTGCCATAACCACTGCTTGTTCAAAAGTCTGCTCTACTTCAAAATGTCTGTCCACTACTGAAAGCCATCCCCTGTTCTCTCATTTCCTTGATAAACTCTGTTGTTCAAAAGCAGTGTCTTATCCACTGATATGCTATCCACTGATAGTGAAAATCATCAACTGCTTCCATTTGTTACCGTTGTAACCACTGCTTTCATCAGTAACTTTCATAAAAGTACTGTCCTTCATTTCATCAGAGGTTGGCATGTGGGCAGTACATAGTGGTCAGTACTTTTGTAACCGCTGCCACGTCAGCATTCACTTTTTCTCTATAAAACCCCTATTCATAACCCAAAACATGGTTTTACTGTCGAATTGAATTCTTAAAAAAATCTCTTCTCAAAGCAGTTTCTTCCTCTCATCTCATCAAATTTATTCACCATCTTCTTCGATCATCATCTTCAAAATGATAAAATCGAAGCCATCTGCTAAACCCACTTCCAAATCATCTTCAAAAGAGGTCTCTCAAAAGGCCAAACGCATCGAAATTCCACACAAACCTTCTCACAACCTTCTGGGTTTACTCACAAAACCCGGCACCATAGAAATTTTCGATTCCATCATTGATCTCATGTCTGCGTCAAAGTACAAAACTTTGCTTACAGCAGATGCACCCATTTACCTGCAAACCCAAAGGGAGTTTTGGAAGAATGTAACCCTTGACAAAAAAGGCGACGATGTCATAGCCATTAACTCCACGATAAAGGGTAAAGCAGTCAAAATCACACCACAATCCATATCAGAGGTCTTTCAACTCGATGATCAGACAGGTTTAACTTCTACCCCTAAAAACGAGTTAAAAATTGACTTCATTGAAAGAGGGTATGCAGACACAATGATGAAAATGGATACCTTACAAAAAGGTTTCTTCCCTCCTGCAACAAGATTTTTATTCCATACCCTCCTAATGTGTGTTTCAAACAAAACTACTGCTTTTAATGAAATACCATTAAAGATTCAAAACCTGGGGTATGCCATTCTTCAAAACGAAAATTTTAATTATTCTCAGGTAATCTTTAATGATTTGGTTAAAAATGTTGAAACAAAGCCATTCTTACTTTTTCCAAGATTTTTAAGTTACTATTTTGAAAAGAAACTTAGTAAGAATGATGCTGCTACAATAAACCAAGGTGAATCTATTCAAATAAACAGCTTAACTGCTGAAACTTTTACAAGAATGTCAACACCTTGCAAAACACAAGCAGAGGTGCCTGAGCAAAATTTAGCAGTTACCACTGCTCCTCAGGTATCTGCTGCTGAGCCCACTGCTCAAGGTGATCAAAGTAGCAAAACAACTGCTTTGAAACCCACACCTACAATCACCAAAAAGCCAACAAAAAGAAAAACTCAAAAACCCCCCAAACCCATCAAAAAGGCAACTCTGGAGGATAAGATACCAGAGCTACTGCCAGTGACAACACAAAAGTCACAAGAAACCACTGCAGCTACTTCCTCACAACAGTTGGTACAAATATATCAACCCATAACCGAAACTCCTCATGCTTCTTCTAAAAAAGAACAGGTTGTACAAATAGGGACTCCACAATATGATGCTCTGGAATCACTCGTTTCCATCATCCATCATCCACAGCCCAATGCCCGGGGCAAATTCTCTTTCTACACCAAACATCACATCCACAATTCCCCCCACCAACTAAGCTTTTGTTGGATGCAATTGATTTGAACCAGGCACTAACCAGTCCTTCTCAATCACCTATCAATGAGAACATGCCTCAACAAATGACTGGGTCTGATGTATCATTCTTTGCTAACCCACCAACACAACCTGAGGAGGTTACACCCCTTGAGTTACAAGTAATTCTTGGTGGTATTCCAAGTGAAGCAGCCACTACAAATGTTGAACCCACTGGTTTACATTTGGACAGTGGTTACATCAATAAGACTTCCTTGGAGGCAATTCCTTACATAGCACCTCTACCAACCACCAGTGGATTTGTTTTAACCACTGGCAACATCAAAAGGTTGTCAAGTGTTGAAGGAAGAAGATCCCAGTACCAAGACAAAGGGGCATCAGTGGTTAATGTTTGGAGTACACTCCCTACTTCAACCACTGATAAAACCACTGCTAGTGGGAAATCAGATGATCCCAATAAATTGGGTGATGGTTTAAAATATCTGGAATTGACGGAACGAGTTGACAAACTGGATACAATTGTTGCAGATATCAAAGACATGCTACAACAGTTGTTGAAAGTACAAAAGAAGCAATCCACTGCTGTTCCACCTCAAGCACCTGCTTCATCACAAGCACCTGCTACAAATGAGCTCTGGAATCTATTTCAACCTTTTCTCCAACAACAAAAACAAATGGCTGATCAGCAACATGAAATACATGTACAAAAGCTGAGAAACATCATGGAGTCTAGGTTCAAGAACACACAAGCAGACATCAAGGCTCTCAAGGCCCATTTATTGAAAACCACTGGCACTGCTCCTCCAACAGTCCTTTTTATTGATCAACTTCCCCCAGATAATGCCAAAAAGGGGGAGAAAATTCAGGAGTGGAAGAAGAAGGGAATAGATGATGGTCTTTACATTGAACCAGAAAAAGATGCTATGACCAGAAATATTCCTTTGCCAGATGGTAGCAAAAAGGTTGATGTCTCCCAAAATGCACTTGATGAAGCTATAGCAAGTGTAAAAAGGGACAGAAAGGCAAAGGATATGTCAAGGTGGAATGAGGAGAAAAGAGCTTACATGGAGCTGAATGCGCAGGGTTGTTCTGAGCCAAAGGATGCTAAAAATCCTAAGCCAAAAAGAAATCCCACTACAAAAGTGAGGGAACCCAAGTCCATACCATCCAGACTCACAAAGCATACTCCAAAACCACCATCCAAAAGCCTTTAACATCAAACCTCCACCCAAACAGCTGTTGCAACTCCTGCTGTACCAACTACTGCTGGTACTTCAGAGGTTTCAACATCTGTTATCACTTCAACACACACCACAACCACTGCCTTACCACCACCAAAAACAACCTCACCACCATCGCCTCCTGCCAAAAAGCAGAAGACAACAGATGTTACAACATCTGTTGTAATGACAACAGTGGTTGAAATACCAGTTGTTTCAACAGCTGTTAGTCAATCACAAATCATTGCCACTCAAATCACCACCACTAATCCACCCAAAATATCATATGCCTCTCCTACAAGAAAGAGGAGAAGGATTTTCATACCAGATGATGATTCACCATCACCACCAACATCTTCAAAATATTTATCACTTGTTACAATACCCAAACCTGTTCCTCTCTCATCAGCTCAAATTCAAAAGCCCTTAGTTCCTGCAGGTGTTCAATTCCCTCTTGAACTTATAGCAGTCAGAGAAGAAATCAAATCTTTCTACTATGAGGATGACCCTGCTAAAAGGAAATTGCCATCTGTTGAAGGATATCCCAAGCCTAACAATATTGAAGAATATTTGAAAATCAAGGCTAAGCAAGCAGAGGATATCTCAAAAAGGAATACACATGGGAAATCTGATAGAGAAATTCAGCAGAATTATCAATACTTGCTCACACAAGTCAGAGCTTTAGAGCAGTTTGCAAAAAAATGTTTGTCAGCAAATCTCAGAGAAAGCAGATGAAACTCTGAGAAAAGACTACATTGAAACATTATGGCAACCAAGAAGTACAAGGGAGAGAAGCACATGTACAAGGAGTGGACCATTCCTGAGCTTAGCTTGAACAAGAAGCAGCCAAGATTCAAGAAATGATAAACAAAAAGGTCAAACACACTCCTCCTGATTGGTCAAAATACAAAAAGAATGTGCCTGAAAAATCACTTGAGCTGAAGAGAATGAAAGAGGAGTTAGTTGCTGCTGATTATGGGTCTAAACATCAAGTGGCAAGATGGAAAGAAGATACAGTCAGGGCCACCTACAAAAGGTTGGAGGAATTAAGGAAGAAAGATCCCACAGTTCCATAAAAACCTGACTATCCTGAAGCTGAGGTTTCAAAAAGACCATCAAAGCTGCAAATCAGGAGAGCCACTGCTCCAGCTGGTGCAGCCATCTATAAAAGAAGGCCACACAAACAGTCGGGTGCTGAAACCATTCAAGAGCTCATAGAAGGAGATGCTCTTGTAAAAGAAGACATCAAGAAAATGATTGTAGAAACTCTTGGATTGGATCAACCTGCAAGTACTGCTCAGACAGTCATCAATAGGCCAGCTTCACCAAACACCTCTTCAAATAAAAATCTCCCAAGACACCCACCAGGCTCAAAAGTACTAAAGTGGGAAACTGACAAACATACCCATGTATTGACTATGTTCAGGTCTGGTGGAGAAGTGAAGAAAATAACAAGGGAACAAGCTCTTGGCCTGAGTCTTAAAGATATGCAGGATCTCCTTGATCTTCCACTTGGTAGGGATGAAGATGACACAAATGCCCTAGACTTTGAGTTACAGCTTAAAGGTCAGATAAGGGAACTGTTGATGAGGCAATAAAGTTCCACAATAATGAAGAGTTTTGGCATTATCTGTTCCAGGGGGAGATTGTTGGGATTGAACCCTATCAAAGGAACAGATAATTAAAGCCAAAACTGGATCAGAGCAGTGGATCCAAAATAAGCAGATGTTATATACAAGTCTCTCCCCTTGAAAGTGATTTCAACATCTGCTGACCTCCTATCTACTGATCGTGCAAACTGCTGATCAAGTAAAGGCCTGATGAAAGACTAAAGCTCTGCTGTTCAATTTACTGCCTTGAGTCAAGCACTGTTGATCCGGACAAGTACTACTGGGTTCACAGCAGTGGAAGGATGCAGCAGTTATTTAGATGTCTTTTATGTAATGAAATGTAATAGCAGTAGTTAGCATAGCAGTGTTTGTATTGATCAGAGGTTAGAGTTTGTTAGGAGGTTAGATGTCACTTTCATGGTGACGTCAGCTTAGATGCTCAGTGGTTTGCTAGTGCCTATAAATAGAATAGTGCTCTGTACTGTTCCATTAGCTCTTCACAAAATTCTCTTCCTGCACGAACAAACACTGAGCTCTGGCTGAGGGGGAGTTTGTATTAAGCATTGCATTGTAATCGTAATTGACATAAATTCAATCTTTCGGTTCTTTGTGAAAAATGTTTGATCAAAGCAATTCTCTCGTTTGATTGTGTGTAAAGTTTGTTTCCATCTTAATTCCGCTGCACAACTCATCCATCTTCATCTAATTCAAACGTAAAAACACAATCAAAACCAAACTCAGATCCAACAACTACGTATGACATTCTTAGTTTAACATATTTAGTCCCCAAAGGGTAGGGCTGTAAACGAAACGAATGTTCAGCGAACAATTTGTGAACCGTTCGACGGTAAGTTCGTTTACGTTCGTTCGTTTGATTAATGAACAAACATGAACAAGAAATTTCGTTCGGTTAGTTAAATGAACAAACACAAACAGATGTTTCGTTCGTTCAATTGCGTTCGTGGACGTGCGGTAATGTGTTCGTGAACATTCGTTCATGTCAGTCTGTTTATGTTGTTCATTAAAGATTTTTTTTGGCATTTATTTATTTTATCTAAACTTTTTATATTTGTTAATTCTTATTTATCTCCTTGACCAATCAAATAAAACAGGAAACTTTGTCTATGTCTTATTTATGTACCGTTCCACTTTTATTCTCATTATTCACATCGGAAAACACTATCGACCTTCGTTCAACGATTAGGGCTTCAAGGTCTAGCGCTGCTCCCTCTCACCATCCACCTCTAGCTACCGTCATCTGTGATGATTTTTTCTGTATTCGTTTGTGTTCGTGAACCGTTCGTGAACACATTCCTTGCCTTAATGAACGAACACAAACAAAAAATCTCCTTCGGTAAGTGTTCATGAACCGTTTGTGCACATATTATATTCTTAAAGAACGAGCACGAACAAGACGTTGCTCGTATTCGTTCAATTCGTTTACCTCCCTACCAAGGGGCATCTTGATGATTAAGTAAGATCTTTCACAAGTAAAAGACTGAAAATTCAAATCTTACAATGTACATATATTTGTGTATTTATTACATAAAATCTAAAAGGTGTTGCTAAATAATAAAAAAAAAAGAGATTTTAACATTCCATTGTTGAAAAAACAAAAAACAAAGCATTGTAACCAAATTGATGACCTTCGTTTGTTCAAAGTTTGAATGCTGATGCATTATTAACCATTGTTAATATATAACATTACTAAAGCAATAACCGATTAAAGTAAAAACCGGTTAAAGCATTTAAACATTTAATTACTTTAACCGGTTAAACATTTAATACTAGTTGACTTTTTAACTTTAACCGGCCACGATCTTACGCCCCTACCGCAATACATGGTGCTTAATACTAGTTTCATTCAAACATTAATTTTAATATGTTCATCTAATTCCATTACATCATTTTAGAGACATTATTATCATGACTACTTTGTGCATGTTTGGATTTCTTTTTGAAACAACTTATTAAATTATTGACTTTTTCAAATAGTTAATTAGAAGAAATAGTGTTTGGATAAGTGGAAATGACTTCTAGAAATAACTTTTTGCATAAGGGGGGAAAAGTTATTTTGAAAACTTAGCAAATCCTGGCTTTTTAAAACTCCTTTTAACTTTTGAATAAACAATACCCTAACCTAACCCTTTTACATGAATAAGCTAAGCCAAACACCTTTTACAAAACAATTTATTGAGTTATCTTTTTTTCTTATCACATAAGCCAATCCAAACACTTTTTTAGAAACTTTTTTTAGCCAAAAAGTATTTTTTAAGTTAAGTAAGCAATCCCAAACTCCTTCTTAAATAACTATTTAGGTTGAAGTTGTACTTTTTAAACTAGTTTTATTACTTATATCTTAATTTGCAAAAAAAAAAAAAAAAAAAAAAAATCCTATCACATAGAAACTATTCAATTTCAATTTTGTTTAATTTTTGACTTCTTTTTTACTCTTCAATTTTATTTTCTTAACCTTTTTTTTATCTTTTACACTTTTAACCCCAAAAGTATCTCTTACATAACCCTTGTAATTTTCATGTTTTTCATTATTAACCTCATAGTTTTCATCTTTTACATATTTGTCATAAGCATTTTCTATTTTAACCACAACACTTTTTCGCTTTCAACTTTGGTTCCTATACTTTACATCTTTTACAAATTTATCGTTTTACGATTCGTTCCAAATTTTGTGAGTTAACACGCTGCAAAGCGCGCATGTGGTTCAACGTTTTTACGTCTATTTTTAGGGTTTAACAGCTCCGTCGAAACTCAGAGGGTCCTAAGTCAACTTAGCTATTCTTTTTTACATTTTACTTTTTCGGTCCATTTTTTTGCGAGTTAACGCGTTGTAACGTATGTGCTTGATTTATCATTTTTACGTTTACTTTTTGTTCGGCTTAATGGTCCCGCCGTGAAACGCCAATCGTAGATACTAGTTATATTTAAATTCTATTTTGCAGAAGCTACACTTTAGTTCTAGGGGTGTTCGAAAAAATCCGGATCCGAAACCGAATATCCGAAAATTCGTATCTGAAATATCCGAAATTTAGGATATCCAAAAACCGGATAATCCGAATTTCAAATTCGGGTTCGGATATGAATTTCAAAAATTCCGGATAATCCGATTATCCGATATCCGAAAATTATTATTTTTAATAAGTATATATAGTTAATGAGCATTATATTTAGTTTAAAATATAGTAAAAATAGTAAATAATCGGATTTGGATGTGGATAAATATATATATATTTTTTTACTTTTCAATGTTGGAAATTGGGAAAATCGAATATAGGTTTAGTTTTATTCTATGCACAAAACGATTTTTTTATAAATTCGGATATCCGTTTTTTCTTATATCCGAAACTTCGGATACGGATTCGGATATTAATATTCACTATCCGAAATTTTCGGATATCCGAAAACGGAATAATCCGATCTTGAACACCCCTAGTGTTCATCATCTACATGTGCTTGCTATGCTACGTTGCCCGTCACCTTCCTGAAGTTAATCCGGTGAAACCCACCTCCGGAAATAGGCTTTCGGCAGCAGAACTCGACAAACTTCCGAAAACAACCGGACACGAACTTGGGTTGGTGACCAAGTATTCGATTGGTTTGGACGATATCGAGTCGGAGCAACCGACCAGGGTGGTTCTGGGGTGTAACCATGGGTTTCATCTACAATGCGCTGATACATGGTTCGCAAAAAATCCAGTTTGTCACGTTTGCCGAAACAAACTAGAACCAAATTTGTTTCAGTCTGTTGAGACCGAAACAAATTCGTGTTGAAATTTTTTGAAGAGTTTGTTCTCCAAATCTATATATAATTAGGCTATCGGGTGTGGCTGGAGCCCCATGGGGCTTTATCAAGTCCACCTAAGCTCCACCTAGGATCCACCTCACCTATGGAGTCCCTTTAATTTACATGGTGTGGATGGAGCCCCTATTAAACAAAATTAAAAAAAAAAAACATTTGATTGGTTTAAAACTAGTGGGCCCCACCTGAATGCTTCAACTTTGGCGTTACCACCATCGAGCCCAAGCCATGGCCCCCCCTCTTCACTTGGAGGGTGTGGTGATGGAGCCTATATGGGCGCTATACATGGTGAGGTGGTGGGGGTAGCGCCCCCACACCCTCCAGCCTTAGTTTTAACTTCTTTTTCTAATTTTTTTTCTTTATTAGATTTTGATAGAAGTCTTGAATGTACATATGATCTAAATATGAATGTCAGCAAGCTTTAAAATTCATCAGCAAGTTCATCCTCCTCTGTTTTAATCCGGGGTGTAGCAAAGGTGTGGGGACCAAGCAATGATGGTAAGTGCTTGTTAGCCAATGTTGCGCAAGTTCGAGCCTGAGCCTCCCCGGTTTTAATCCGGTCGTTACTCCAGCGAGGTGTCTCGTGTGGAGGCGGTACGGTTTCCGGGCGAACGCCGTTAGCCAAGTCTGACCACTCCCAGCGCGGACCCGGTTAAGACAACGTAAGTCTGGGACAGACTTGGTTAGGGTCCCCGACTTGGGGATGTAAATACCTTAAGAAAGTTACCGTTCAAAAAAAAAGTTCATCCTCCTCTGTTTCTCTTTCTCTCTAAAATTATATATATATATATATATATTAAGATGAATCCGATTATCCGATATTCGGAAATTATTTTTTTTATAAAAATATATAGTATATGAGCATTTCCATAATATAAATTTGCAACACCTTCTTGCATTGTGTGCTTGTAATCTAAGCATAGGGGGTTTATCAAAAAAAATGTGATTTTTCACTTTTAACCCAAAAGTTTACATCTTTTATATTTTAACACTTTTAATTTGTTTACTTTTAACCCAAAACTTTTCATCTTTTGTAATTTAACCTAAAACTTTTTTATTTACATCTTTGGTCCCCCATACTTTTTTATCTTTCACAAGTTTTTCGTTTTACGTTTCGTTCTAAATTTTGCGAGTTAATATGTCGCAACATGCGTGTGTGGTTCAACGTTTTTAGTCCATTCTTTCACATTTGACAGGTATGTCACAACGTGTCTATTTTCCCCCTTTGGCGAGTTCGCGGCAACAGGCGGATCCTACATTGACTTAGTTATTCTTTCCTACGTTATTTTGCGAGTTAACACGGCGCAACGTGCGTGTGCGGTTCAACGTTTTTACGTCTATTTTTCCCATTTAACAAGTTCGTCGCAACGTGTGTGTCCTAAATCGACATAGTTATTTTTTCATATTATATGTTTCATTCTTATTTCTTCGCATTAACACGGCGCAACTTCCGTGTTAGTGGTCGCTACCAACGGTGTGACATTGATGTTATTTGGCATAGTTTTAGGCCCCCGCCGCAATGCGGGGGTGCTTAATTCTAGTTATATTTAGTTTTATATATAGTAAAAATAGTAAATAATCGGATTTGGATGAGGATTTATAAATGTTTTTTTGTTTTCAATGTTGGAAATTGGGAAAATCGAATATAGGTTTAGTTTTATTCTATGAACCAAACGATATTTTATTTTATTTTTTTATAAATTTGGATATCCGTTTGGATATCCGAATCTGTATCCGAAATTTCGGATACGAATTTGGATATTAATATTCACTATCCGAAATTTTCAGATATCCGATTTTCGGATATCCAAAAACCGAATAATCCGATCTTGGACACCCCTATATAGATATCCGAAATTTCAAATACGGATTCGGATATTAATATTCACTATCCGAAATTTTCGTATATCCGAAAATCGGATATCCGAAAACCGAATAATCCAATCTTGGACACCCCTATATAGATATCCGAAATTTCAAATACGGATTCGAATATTAATATTCACTATCCAAAATTTTCAGATATCCGATTTTCGAATAATCCGATCTTGGACACCTCTGTTTAGTTCTATACAGGCTCTACAAATTACTAAAATAATCAAATTATCCTATATATTAATAAACCAACCTTATGAATAGTAAAATAGTAACCTCACCATTCAAATATTGACACATATATAGACACGTGACAAGTTAATGAATAAGATAACAAACACCCCTACCCACCCGAAATACCCACCCCTTAGACGAAATTGTTGACATTTTTCCCCTTCACCCGAAACACCCACCCTTTTTTTCCCCTTCCCCCGAAACACCCTCCATTTGGACGAGATTGTTGACTTTTTTTCCTTTTTTTTAATGAGAGTACTCTATGTAATTTAATGAACAGTGACATCACTAAGTGATGAGCAAATGGTACCGGGTACCGGTATCAAATTTTTCTAACCGGGTGTATTTTCATTACCGGTTCGGCACCGGTATTCACCGGTTTTTACCCTCAAATACCGCAAATACCCACCCGAAATACCCACCCCTACCCACCCGAAATACCCACCCGAAACACCCTCCCTTGGACAAAACACTTCTGGACGAAATGGAATGGGCCTTTGGCCCAGTAGCGATCAATGGAATGGGCCTTTGGCCCAGTAGCGATCAATTATATATTTTTTAAGATTACAAATTAAATGTTTTTAAAGAACCAACCTTATAAGCCTGATACAGAAAACGCCAAAAGTCGGTACCGGATTGAGTTTGAAAATCTTTTAGTTCGGGAAATTCGGTACTGCTACACGGTACCATTTGCTCATCCCTGATCAGAGCTCCGTGGCAACCGATGCTGAAAATACCGGTTACGGTACCGGTATATGAAGGTAAAAATCGGCAGCGAACCGGTACTAGAAACGCCAAAAGTTGGTACCGAATTGGTACTTAGGATCCTTCTGTTCGGGAAATTCGGTACCGGTACCCAATATTATTTGCTCATCTCCGACCACGGGTTTCATACGAACATCATTAACATATAACTTTTTTGGCTGATTTTCTTTCAATTATTTTTTACAATTTTTTACATTTTCTTTTATACTTGTTAGGGGTTTCGTGTGCAACGCGCTCGTAGTGATTTTAAAACACATGTAAACACAGACTAAATAACCAAAGAAGTTTGCCGCAACGCGGCTAAGGTGATAAACCTAGTTAATTAAATTTTGAGATGAGTGGAATAAGAGGCCAGGAGCCAGGAAGACAAAGACAAAAGGATATGATGCTTGTTTGCCAATAAATGGTCCCACCATGCTCTTCCTACTCTACCTCGCTGACAATTAAACCCCAATTTTCCAAGCACATATAGTATCAAATAGATGTCATGCCCACGTCAACAATCAAGTTATTTTTTTTAAACGGCGGAACTCTTATATAACAAAATATAAAAACTGGGCCGGTAAGAAGCTGAAACCTGAAAGATTACAAAATAGTGTCACGAATGTTAAATATTGGATACAATACGGGTATAGTTTATTGAATATGTATGAAAACAAGTATTTAACCTGCGTTACATGACCGTGTCATAGTTCTCATTAAAAGTTTTTTTTGGGTAAAGGGTTACCCCGATGATTTTTAGTTCTCATTAAAAGTTGATACAACGGAAGTTATAATGCATAGTTAAGAAATAAAAAGAAAGCTAAAATCTGTGGAAAAGAAAAGGAAAGAAAAAAAAATAAAAAGATGGATATGAAAAAATAACAAATCTGGGAAAAAAAAAAGTAAAAAAAAAAATATTGTAATTCTACAAGACAAATAGACTATTCAGATATTATTACTGTTCACAATTACTTTTGTTAGTATATAGATTGTAACTATGTTAACATGCATTTTCATTTGCAAAATATATTTTATTCTATTTTTCATAAAAGTTATTTTTTTGCCTTAGACACTATGGTTTCGGTTTCCTAGCATTGATGTTATTTTGTTGTTAACTTGTCATTAATTGATCCGTTTATTTTAGGTAAAACATAATTGCATTGATATTCTTATACGATATAATGTTTTATCTATTTTATTTGCATTTTACAAGTTAAGCCGGAAACGAGCTAAAACAAACAAGAAAATTTAACTTGCAATAAGATTAAAAAAAAAAAAGATATAACAATGGGATTTTAAATGTTCATAAAAAGGGGAAAACCAAACCAAAATTGTATAATCAAATAGAATTGTGGGCCGATTAAATTGGGCTGAAATGTTGATCCAGTTAAGTTAAACGGCAAGTGAACATGGACAGATTAATTTAGTTGCAGCCAACAGAACACAAGAGGTCCATTGCAAAGCAAAAGGAAGGAATTCAGGAGAACTGGGCTTTGGCCAATTAAAATAGGGCTGGGCTGGATTGTAAATTACTTGGGTTGAGCTTTTAATTAAGGCAAATTGGAACATAATAATCCTATATTTCTGAAATTGGCCGATAATAATCCCAAGTCAGTTATTAGCCAATAATAATCCGACCTCGCCTAATTTTTTTTTGTAAAATAGACCGCCGTTAAAATAAGCTTAACGGAGTTAAGTTTTTTTTCCGAATTACAAACCGATGTTTTAGGGCTTTTGATCAGAACGAGGATAAGAGTCGATTGATGTAAAACTTACCTTGAAATTGTGTTCGAAATGGCTTAAATTTTGTTAATTGGAAGTTAAACACCCGAATTGAAGCACCGTTTTCATGGGTTGAGGGCAGTATTTCGAGGTAAGTTTTACATCAATCGACTCGTATCCTCGTTCTGATCAAAAGCCCTAAAACATCGGTTTGTAATTCGGAAAAAACTTAACTCCGTTAAGCTATTTTAACGGTGGACTATTTTACAAAAAAAAATGGACGAGGTCGGATTATTATTGGCTAATAACTGACTTGGGATTATTATCGGTCAATTTCAGAAAGATTGGATTATTATTTTCCAATTTGCCTTTAATTAATGAGGCTTTGATTGAATTGATTATAACACATGTACATTTTCAAGCTAAACTAATATAGATAGATCAATGGTGCTAGTTAATTATAAAGGGTGGGTCGAAAGGAATATTGGATTTATGATAATCCATGCAACAAGATGTTCAAAAAAGAAAAGAATAGTCAATAACTTACCTCACACACTGATATGATGACTTACATACCTATGGAACACATGTATCCAATATCAAGGCCAGTGGTATGCAAGTGCATGTTTACCACCATCTTAGCTTTGTCAGAGTTGTGTTGAATCTTAGTGTGGAGAGAAAGACAAGCACATGTGGGGAGTGCTTCGCACATTTGTGTCTCTTTCCATGGAAACAAAAGAAAGGAAGGCTCCCATCAACAAAAGATTTAAAATTTTATCTCTCCTATTATGTGAGACAGGAGGTTCTGTATTACTTAGCCAAACAAACATGTGCTAGTCTTATTCTTCACACAATATCATGTTTATTTGTAAACATTAGGCTGGGGTGTGGTTTAAAGCCCCTAGGAGCTTTATAGTGCCACATCAAAGCCATGTCACATAGGGGGCTTTTAAGTTGCATACAACGGTTTAAAGCCGCCCCCCCCCCCCCCCCCCCCACAATTAAACAAAATACAAAAAACGAAAATAAAGAGAAAAATTTGATTGGCTGAAAACAATCGGTCCCACCAGGCCCTCCCTTTAGCGCTCGTTACTGGGCTGGCGGAGGATCGATGGCAACCCCCCCCCCCCCCCCCCCCCCTTTGGCGAGCAGGGGATGGGTAGGGGGCGCTAACGACACTGAGGTGGCCAGGGGCGGTGTACCACAGCCCCTGGCCTTATTATTCGATCTAAATAAATAATACTTTAGTTAGATATTTTTTAAACAATATTATTCAAGCACTCACCTAAACAATACTTGTTGTAATAATATTTAGTTAACCATATTTGAATCACAATTAATTGTAATTAGTGTGTACTTGTTTTTTGTGTAACCATATAATTTATGTATTATTAGTCATTTAGTCATATCTTATGTCTTGGGATCTTACACTTGTGCAAGATTCAACAAAAATCGAATAGTATCTGGTACCACTAACCCTAATATTGTATGAATGCGTGCCATCCTAGGCAAGTCATCATATCAATGTGTGCTATCGTGACGCTTTGTTGGAGCACTTTTCATGCAGGTATGCCTGTGAGCCGCTTAAGAGCCACCTTTACATTTTTTACCTCATGCGCGTGGTCCAGGAGATTGTAGTGTAGCTCCGTAGATCTTAGCGCACGTGTGGTGTGGGCCGTCAGGTCCTGATTGGACATGCAACAACAGAGTGGCACATGTGTGGTCTAGATGGATCACAAGGCATGCGTACTTGGGCGAATAAACCAGTGAGCAGTTATCTATCGCATGGACCTGCAAATTCGTGCGTGCAACTAGTGGTACAACCTACGCTGGCTTGGTGTAGCGCGCAAGGTGGTACGAATGCAGGTGTGCAAACCAGACAACCAACATTATCCGCACGACCGGTTTGGTCAAGCAGATCAGGGCATGGCTAGCGGGATGGCACGCCCGAGCGTCTAACTCACACATAAACTGGTGCGCTAGTTCCTGCTTTTGCAGCTAGTTCAACATGTGCCTCCCACTGTTGCAGCAATTCCTTCCTAGTGATGCAGGTTAGCAGAAGTTGAAACATAATAGTTTGCAGTTTCAACTTAAAATTGAAAACCAAACAAAATAGCTTTAAATACATTCAATGCAATATATTTTCTATTTTAATTTTTGGAGTTGATTCGACTTACAATACTAACTGTTTCAAATGTTGTATCTTGGGAAATAGACAAATTCTCTTAGGATACCAGTAATGTTTTTCAAGGGACCATGTTGAATAGGAATCCTTATCCAAATTCTTGTGGGTAATCTTTTTTTTTTTTTAACGGCCGAAAAAAAATTATTTTATTAAATGTAGCAAGATGCTACCCGCCAAATATACAAGATACAAAAACAACACCAATACAATGTAATGCTACATAAAACTAACCAAGAATTTCAAACCGACTCCAATCTTCCCACGTCAATGACACCATCTTTGATCAATTTTTAACCCAAAGGTATGCCATAGCTTTAATCTCGTCTAAGATCTTCGTTGTATTAGGAATCGATTGTCTAAAAACGGACTTGTTCCTTAGCTTCCAAAGGCTCCAAATAGTCACCAGAATCACTGCGTGAAGCACCTTCTTCTTTTTCGTCGCTCCCGAACTTGTTTCATGTAAAGTAAGCAAATCATTCATTTCAAAAGCAATTATAGGCGGGATTTTGCATCAATCCGCAATGTTTTGCCAAATCATTTGGGCGAACTGACATGCTACAAAATATATGCTCGCACGTTTCTGCATAATCACCACACAGAGCACACATATTATTTTGGACCGATATATTCCTTATTGCCAATGCACACTTGGTCGGTAACCTTTCCATCTCTGCCCTCTAAGCCACAAAAGCTACCTTCTTTGGGATCCAGTTATTCCACTTAAAAATCCTTGCGGGACTTGCACGATTAGCCGTACTCAAGATTTTTTTGATCCCAGCTACATTAAAGAAACCGTGTTATGCATATTTCCATTTCCATAAGTCCCTACCCGTACCCATACTTAACCCATTTACCATATTGTTTCAATTGTAATCACATTGTAATTAATGCTTTCCTTCATTTTCCGTATTATAATTTTAAAAGAAAAAAGTGTTGTATTTATATTTAATTTATGAGTGACTTCCTACATTTATTTGGTTTCAATTTCTTGGACCTCATCCTCATTCCATTAACTTGATAGATTGGTGATAGTGATAGTTTCTTAGCAGTGACAATCGGTTATGGGAACTTACAATTTGCAACACTTGAAACTAATGTTGAAACTAATCCAGATTTAATCGGTGATTGAAAATTTGTTATAGATAAGTTTTCCACGTTTTGCATTCTGGATAGAGAACGAGCCATTTTGCATTATGGATAGAGAACGAGCCTCCCAAATACATTTAGGTTTAAGCATCCACACTGGCCAATGAATTCTTGTATCTAAGTCATCAATGCATAAGCTTACCACATATTACTCTCATATAGTAACTTTATTCAAAACAAATCGAAATCCTTGCAATAATCAGTAAGATTACCCATCCGTTTACGTGCAACTCGTGCTTGAGAACCTTGCAAGAAATTGTTCGAACATAGTCGTTCCATGCAAATTCTAAGATCAAAACTCAAAGAGTTTTCATGAATGATCGATGGCATTGCAATGCTTTGAGCTTTCCATTCCAGCTGAATTCCTACGTATCTCGTCTTCAACTTTTTTCAGGAGTCTCATCATCTATAGTAATAAAATTATCACAACAATATAACCAACCCTATACATCTCAACGATAAAATCTTAGAAATTCCACCTTGGAGAGTCAATTATTGCATTTATCTGTTCTTGAATCATTTATCGATTCAGAATGATCTTTTCTATTTGTAAATCCCCAAGGGAGAGCTCAAAGTTGGATTTAAGCATCAAATCATAGTTGTTAAATAAAAGGAAAAATTACACTTTTCGTCCTTTATGTTTGTATGTAGTTGCAATGGATGACCTTTACCTTTAATAATTACAGCCACAGTCCTTTTTTTTTTGAAAACCTGTTACATCTTTCGTCCTTTACCCCAAACCCAGTTAAAAATTAGGTTAAGTTACATCACGTGCACAACACGTGAGGGCATTTATGTGCATTCAAAACCCCAACTACTCACCATTTAAAAGCCCCAATTCTCCCCCAAATCCCTCATTTATCAGTTCCATCCTTATCTTCTCCCCTATGTCTTCGAATTGGCATAACATCCCCAAATCCATCTGCTTTGCTCTGCTCGATCATCTTCTTCAGCAAGAAATCTTGCTTCTACGGTCATGACGACGAATCAAGAACCAGTACCACCAACGTGGTTTATACGAGAGACAATGGATGGAGATGATGTTCTTCAGATGTATGGTAAGTTTAGCTCTAACCTAAATTCTGATCTTTTTAATGATTCAAGACAACCTACTGTAATGTGTATGTTTCTAACTATTAAAAATTTGAAATTTGCAGTTGGTATGCCTCATTTATTCAGTATTAGGTTACATCATGGTGGTAGGTTAACCAAGAGTCCTGGTCGTGTATACGAAGGTGGTAAGGTTAATTTTGTTGACATGATCGGCGTTGATTTGTTTTCAATTCACGAGATTTCAGATATGATGGATGAGCTGGGTTATTCTGTTACTGATCATATATAATATTATTTCCAAAACCCTGAAAAGGATTTAGATAATGGTATTGAAGATTTAAGTAGTGACCAAGATATTTTGAACTTGTCTAGGTATGTAGAATTTCATAAGATTATCAATGTGTTTACATTACATGGTTTAGACATTATTAAGGACTTCTTTCAGTCACCTATGAAGCCACAAAAGGGCATTACAATTGAAGAAATTGATGAGCCTGGCCCTTATGCAATAGTGCCTTCAAAACTAACTGTAACACGAAGGTTGCAGTTAGATGTTGATAACATTAGGCAGGAAAATGGGGGTGACTGTGCAGGAATGTGTGAGTGTGAATGAGCAGGAAGGTGTTATTGTGCAGGAAGTGAATGAGCAGGAAGGTGTGACTGTGCAGGAAGGTGTGAGTGTGCAGGAAGGTGTGACTGTGCAGGAAGAACATGTGGACATGTTCTTGTATGATAATGCACCAGTTGACATTATGGGGAATGTTTTAAATGAAGAGGGTCCTGAAAATGAAACAAGCACTGAAGAGGATGATAGTGACAGTGAGTTTGTAGTTGATGAAAACAATTGCATGCCAGATCATGATGTAGATATGAGGGACTACACAATGAATGTTGACATGGAAGTAAATGACACTGTTATTCATCAAGATGAAGATATAGAAGATGAAATCTTAGACAATGAATCATTCCCAAGTGGGTCAGAGTCTGATGACAATGAAACACGCACTAGGAAGAGACACATACATCAACAAAGAAGGAGAAATGAGAATAGAGTGAACTTTTATTTGGGACAACTGTTTGGAACTAAGGAAGAAGCAAAGAAGCTCATAAAGTTTCATTCAGTTGAGACAAGAAGGCACATTGTTATTGTTAAGGATGATAGCACAAGGGTGAGGGCAGTGTGTCATGGTAAGTTGCCTGAATTTGATGTAGATGATAATGGAGTTCATATTGAAAGTCAAGCAAAGGGAAAAGGGCCTGCTGTGGACAAAGGCAAAGGTAAAGGTCCTGCTGTGAACAAATCTAAGTCTAAAGGGTCTGATGTGAACAAGGGTAATAATCAAGGGGAAAAATGCCAAAGTTTAAAAGAACTGGACCTCCTGTGAATAAAGGTAAAGGTAAAGTGGCTGTTGGTGAAGGATCCAATGTACATGTTGGTGGAAGAGGCAACAAAAAAGATTCTGCACAATACCCATGTCCATGGGCCCTACTTATCGCAAAAATTAAAGGTGAAGACAGTTGGATGGTCAAGACTCTTCTTGAAGAACATAAATGTGTTTGTACCAGAAAAATACATGCTTATACTTCAACCTTTCTCTCTCAACAGATGGTTGAAAAAATTGAAGAAAATCCAGATATTCCTATCAGAGCTGTTCAAGAACAATTTCAAAGAAAATATGCTGTTGGTGTATCCAGGATGAAGGCTTACAGGGCTAAAACAAAAGCAAAGAAGATGGTGGAAGGTGATCACTCATCACAGTATGGTCTGTTGAGGGACTATGTCCTTGAGTTGCAAAGTAAAAATCTAGGTACCACTGTTAAGATAGATCTAGAACCTGGTCAAAGAAGGGATCTGAGTAGACAGTTTAGAAGGATATATGTTTGTTTAGGGGCTTTAAAGCAGGGGTTTAAAGCATTAGGTAGGGATTTACTTGGTTTGGATGGTGCATTCATGAAGTGGCCTTATCCTGGACAAATCTTAAGTGCAGTGGGTGTTGACACTAATAATGGAATCTATCCAGTGTGTTATGCAATTGTTGAGGCTGAAAATCTAAGTTCTTGGACATGGTTCCTAGATCTGTTAGCTGATGACCTTGAGATACCAAGAAACTCAGCCTTTACTTTTATCAGTGATAGGCAAAAGGTTAGTATTTACTTGCATTCTGTTTTTTATTCAGTTGTGAGATTTGATATTGGTTTAATTACAATCTGTTTTCCACAGGGTCTGTTACCTGCAATTTCCAAGTTGTTTCCATTAGCTGAGCACAGATATTGTCTCAGACATATTCATGAGAATATGAAAAGGAAGCTTTAAAGGTAGACAATACAAAGATTTATTGTGGAATTGTGCAAGTGCTACAACAATTCCTGAGGTTCAAACAGCCATGGAGAAATTGAAAGCTTTTAACAAAAAAGCTCACTTGTGGCTGTCTAAAATCCCCCCTCTTCACTGGACAAGGTCCCATTTCTCTGGTATGTACATTGTGTTCCCATTTCTCACTTGGTCTTAACAGTTATGCACTTATGGTATACACTTGACTAATGATAAAAACTAATGAACAGGTAGGGCATTAAGTGACATGCTACTCAATAACATGTGTGAAACCTTCAATGGCAAGATAATGGAAGGAAGGGACAAGCCTATCATTGTTGCTCTGGCGTATATCAGGGAGTACCCAATGAAGAGAATTGTGACAGTGTTGAGGGTTATAGAAAAGACTGAAGGTCTTATTACACCTTGGGCACAAGAACAGCTTCAAACAATTAAGAAAGATGCAGCCTTTTATCATGTGCAGTGGAATGGAGGGGATCTGTATGGGGTGAGTGGTAAACCTGGACACACAAGGGTAGTGGACTTGGCCAAAAAGACTTGTGCTTGTAGAGGTTGGGAAATCACAGGTATATTATTAACTGTTTGTGACTGACTTTTATCATGTGCAGTGCTTATTCTAAACTGATTGTTCATGATTGTGACAGGCATGCCCTGCAGACATGCAGTGGCTGCAATATGGTTCATGGCTACTAATGGTCAAAGAGTTGGTGCTTTGGAAAGCTGGTTTGATCCAGTCTACACAATAGGAAGGTGGAAAGAGGTGTATGCTTTCAAGATAAACCCTATAAATGGCAAAGCTCTATGGCCGAAGAGTGAAGTTCCTATTACAATAACACCACAAAAACATCACAAACAAGTGGGTAGGCCAAAAAAGGTTAGGAAAAGGTCAGCTGTCACACCCCCAAAATCCACCATGCGGAGTACCACCGCTTGGAGGCGTGACGTGACCAGGATCGAGCCACCAATCATATTGAACAACATAATTAAGTAAACAAAACCCAAACACAATACGATTGGTGACCAAGAGGAAGTAAACCGATTTTAGGTTATCAGCGGAAGCATAAAACGTGAGTTCGAAACATAAGTTCACAGTTCATAAGTTTTAAGTTTCAAAACACAAATTTAATAAATTCCTAAGGATTTAAACAAAGAGCACGGAACATAACAGTCCGTACACCACAATGACTTCTTCCTCGTGCAAGCTCCAAGCATTTAGCGACCTGTAAGGCATGTAACAACTAGTCAACAACAAAGTTGAGTGAATTCACAGTTGGTTGTTTAGTTATAGCAATCATTTTGTAAATCATCTGTTCGTTTTGAAAACCATGTATCGTATAAATTCGTATCGCGGTCTTTCTGACATGTTTGCGAAGATTAGTGGGGGTTTCCCATGTGTTACTAGACCACGCGTATCGACTGCTACGAAAATGTAAGAGGTGCCCTAAGTCAATGTCTATCAGCATTGACCCTTTGCCCATAGTCCATTAGTACACGCCCGTCCGACTGGCACGGTGTGAGGTTTGTTAAACCTAATAGCGCTATTAACTAATGACCCGCTCGCCATAGGCCTCGGCGATTAAGTCGATAATTGAGGGACTTAAAGTGATAGAGTTGATGGTCTTATGATCGTGTACGTAGGTTTTACGTACGTGCCCTTCAATCCGAGGACAGTAATAAGTATGAGTGTACGTAGGTTTTACGTACGTGCCCTTCAATCCGAGGACAGTAAAAAGTAGTTTAATAGTAATGATAGTACAAGTGGTTATTCAATCCCATTCCCAACCCCTGGGAATCCCATGCCTTAGAAAGAGTGTGAACTCACCTCGGTTTGCCCGGTTAGGTTCTCAAATATAGTTAACAGTCAAGGTCGGTCAATCACGTCCTAACAAGGTACGGATAACAATCAGTTTCTCATGCACAACACGTATCCTACGTATGGTTTATTTGCACATTACTTCGTCCACATAACAGGTACACACTTTAACGATTTATGCCCCTATAAACTTCCCATCCATTCCCCACTCATAAACAAGCATACGATATTGCACGTAACACATATAATATGTTAGATCATTCACCGATAGCATACTCGACATTTAGACACGCAAGTCACAACTTATGTCAATTCAGCATTAATATTCAAAACCGGCTGTTTTCGGACATTTAAATAAAATAGTTAATGTTGGATCTGAGTTTGTTTCTGATTGTATTTTACGTTTGAGATTAAGATGAAAATGAAAGAGTTGTGCAGCGGAATTAATATGAAAACAAACTTTGCATACAATCAAACGAGAGTATTGCTTTGATCAAGACATTTTCAACAAGAAACCGAATGATTGAATTATCTTTCAACAACGATTACAAGGTATGCTTGAATACAAACTCCCCCTCAGCCAGAGCTCAGCGTTTGTTCGTGCAAAGAAGACGGTATTGCAGGAGCTAATAGAACAGTACAAAGTACTGAACTATTTATAGGCACTAGCAAACCACTGAGCATCTAAACTGACGTCACCATGAAAGTGACATCTAACCTCCTAACAAACTCTAACCTCTGATCTATACAAACACTGATGTACTAACTACTGCTATTATAATTCATTACATAAAAAGACACTTAAACAGCTGCTGCATCCTTCCACTGCTGTGAACCCATCAGTGCTTGTCCGGATCAGCAGTACTAGACTCAAGGCAGTAGATTGAATCAGCAGAGCTTTGGTCTTCCATCAGTCTTTGACATTGGGCAGTAGATGCAAGGCAGCAGTTGTAGGTCAGCACTTAGTAAGATCAGCAGATAGGAGGTCAGCAGATATGAAACCACTATCAAAGGGAGAGATTTGTATGTAAACATCTGCTTATTCTGGATCCACTGCTCTGATCCAGTTTTGGCTTTAATTATCTGTTCCTCTGATAGGGTTCAATCCCAACAATCTCCCCCTGGAACAGATAATGCCAAAACTCTTCATTATTGTGGAAATCTTTATTTCCTCATCAACAGTTCCCTTATCTGGCCTTTAAATTGTAATTCAAAGTTTAGGGCATCTGTATCTTCATCATCCCTGCTAAGTGGAAGATCAAGGAGATCCTGCAAATCTTCAAGACTCAGGCCAAGAGCTTGTTCCCTTGATATTTTCTCCACTTCTCCACCAGACCTGAGCAAAGTCAATACGCAGGTCTGTTTGTCAGTTTCCCACTTTTGTATTTTTGAGCCTGGTGGGTTTCTTGGGAGATGTTTATTTGCAGAAGTATTTGGTGAGGCTGGCCTATTCATAGCTGGCTGAGCAGCACTTGCAGATTGTTCTAATTCAAGATCTTCTTTTATCATTACTTTCATGCCTGCTTTTACAATGGCATCTCTAGCTAATAGATCTTGAATTGTTTCCATACTCAACTGGTTTTTGCTCCTTCTTTTGTAGATGGTAGCACCAGCTGGAGCAGTGGTTCTTTTAGCTTGCAGCTTTGGTGGTCTTTTTGAGACCTCTGCTTTGGAATAGTCAGGCTTTTGTGGAACTCTTGGATCTTTCTTTCTAAGTTCCTCTAAGCTTTTATAAGTTGCCTTGACTCTATATTCTCCCCACTTTGTCACAGAGTTCTTTGACCCATAATCAGCTGCAATCAGCTCCTCTTTCATTCTCCTCAACTCTAACATCTTCTCAGCTTCAAATTGTTTGAATTTTTCAGGAGGAGTCTGCTTGACCTTATTTTTGATCATGTCTTGAATCCTGGCTGCTTCTTTTTCAAGCTCAGGAATGGTCCAGTTCTTGTACATGTGTTTCTCCCCCTTGTATTTCTTGTAGGTCATGATGTTTTCAATGTAGTCTTTCCTTAAGGACTCATCTGCCCTTTCTGAAATTTGCTGACATACATTTTTTGCAAAACGCTCCATAGCATTGACCTGTGAGAGTAAAAACTGATAGTTTTGTTGAAATTCTCTATCAGTTTTCCCTTTTCTGTTTTTGATTGCAATATCCTCTGCTTGTTTGGCCTTGAGTTTCAAGTATTCTTCAATATTGTTAGGCCTGGGATATCCTGCAATTGATGGCAAACTCCTTTTGGCTGGGTCATCCTCATGATAAAATGATTTTATTTCTTCCCTAACTGCAATGAGTTCTAGAGGAAATGAGACACCAGCAGGAGGTAGTGGTTTTAAAATTTGAGCTGAAGAGAGAGGTATGGGTTTTGGAATAGTGATAAGTGATAGGGATTTTGAAGATGTTGGTGGTGGTGAAGGTGAATCATCATCTGATATATAAATCCTTCTCCTTTTTGTTTTAGAAGAAGCAGATGATGTTTTGGGTGGATCAGTGGTGGTAGATTGTATGGCAGTGGTTTGTGATTGACTAACAGTTGTTGAAACAACTGGTGTTTCAACCACTGTTGTCATTACAACAGATGTTATAACATCTGTTGTCTTCTGCTTTTTGTCAGCAGGTGAAAGTGGTGGTGAAATGGTTTTTGATGGTGACAGTGGTGGTAAAATAGTGGTTGTGGTGTGTGTTGAGGAGAGAACAGATGTTGAAACCACTGAGGTACCAGCAGTAGTTGATACAGCAGGAGTTACAACAGCTGTCTGGATGGAGGTTTGATGCTGATGGCTTTTGGATGGTGGTTTTGGAGGCTTTGGAAATCTGGATGAGGTGGACTTAGGCTTCCTTTTTGTCTTAGGATTTTTAGTATCCTTTGAACCAGAACAACCCTGCTCATACAGCTCCATGAAAGCTCTTTTCTCCTCATTCCACCTTGAAACATCCTTTGCCATTCTATCTCTTTTTACACTTGCTACTCCTTCATCAAGTGCTTCTTGAGTAGCATCAACCTTTTTACTACCATCTGGCACAGGAATTTTTCTGGTCATAGCATCCTTTTCAGGTTCAATGTAGAGACCATCATCTATTCCTTTCTTCTTCCACTCCTGAATTTTCTCCCCCTTTTTGGCATTATCGTCTGGGAGTTGATCAATGAAAAGTACTGTTGGAGGAGCAGTGCCAGTGGTGTGCAGGATCTGAGTTTTAAGAACTTTGAGATCAGCCTGAGTGTTCTTGAACCGTGACTCCATTGCATTTCTCAGCTGTTGGACATGTTTTTCATGTTGCTGATTTGCTAATTGTGCTTGTTGATGGAGAAAAGGTTGAAACAAATTCCAGAGCTCATTTGTAGCAGGTGCCATTTGTGGAGCAGGTGCTTGAGATGGAACAGCAGTTGATTGTACCTTTTGAACTCGTAACACCTGTTGTAGCATATCTTTGAGTTCTGCAACAGAGTTATCAAGCTTTTCAATACGATCCGTCAATTTCTGGTACTTTAAACCATCACCCAAGTAAATGGGATCATCTGATTTCCCACTAGCAGTGGTTTTATCAGTAGTTGATAAAGGGAGTATACTCCAAGTATTAACCACTGATGCCCCTTTTTCTTGGTACTGGGGTCTTCTTCCTTCAACACTTGACAACCTTTTGATGTTGCCAGTAGGATAAATAAATCCACTGGTGGTTGGCAGAGGTGCTATAAAAGGAATTGCCTCCAAGGAAGTCTTATTGATGTAACCACTGTCCAACTGTAAACCAGTGGGTTCAACGGTTGTAGTGGCTGCTTCACTTGGACTACCACCAAGAGTTACTTGTAACTCAAGGGGTCTAACCTCCTCAGGTTGTGTTGGTGGGTTAGCAAAGATTGATACATCAGACCCAGTCAGTTGTTGAGGTATATTCTCATTGATAGGTGATTGAGAAGGACTGGTTAATGCCTGGTTCAAATCAATTGCATCCAACAGCAGTTTAGTTGGTGTGGGAATTGTGGATGTGAAGGGTGGTGTAGAAAATGGATTTGCCCCGGGTATTGAGCTGTGGATGATAGAAACGAGTGTTTCCAGAGCATCATGATGTGGAGACCCTGTTTGTACAACCTGTTCTTTTTGTGAAGAAGCAGGAGGAGTTTTGGTTATGGGTTGAGATATTTGTACCAACTGCTGTGAGGAAGAAGCAGCAGTGGTTTCTTGTGACTTTTGTGTTGTCACAGGCATTTGCTCTGGTATCTCATCCTCCAGAGTTGCCTTTTTGATTGGTTTGGGGGTTTTTTGAGTTTTTCTTTTTGTCTTTTTGGAGATTTTAGGTGTAGGTTTCAAAGCAGTTGTGCTGCTGCTTTGATCACCTTGAGCAGTGGGCTCAGCAGCAGATACCTGAGGAGCAGTTGTAACTGCTAAAATCTGCTCAGGCACCTCTGCTTGTGTTTTGCAAGGTGCTAACATTCTTGAAAAAGTTTCAGTTGTTAAACTGTTTATTTGAGTAGAATCACCTTGGTTTATTACAGCTAAATCATCCTTACTTAATTTCTTTACAAAATAGTAACTTAAAAACCTTGGAAACAGTAAGAATGATTTTGTTTCAACATTATTAACCAAATCTTTAAAAATTTCCTGAGACTAGTTAAAATTTTCTCCTTGAAGAATTGCATATCCCAGATTTTGAATCTTTAAAGGGATTTCATTGAAAGAAGTGGTTTTGTTTGAAACACATAGTAGAAGGGTATGAAATAAAAACCTGGTTGCAGAAGGAAAATAACCTTTTTCTAAGGTAAGTTTCTTCATCACTGTGGCTTCATACCCTCTTTCAATGAAGTCAGTTTGCAACTCGTTTTTAGTGAAAGAAATTTTACCTTCTTGATCATCGAGTTGAAAGACCTCTGAAATGGATTGTGGCGTGATTTGGACAGCTTTACCCTTTATGGAAGAGTGTATGATGGTTGCAATGTCTCCTTGTTTTTCAAGGGTTGCATTCTTCCAAAACTCCCTCTGGGTCGCCAAATAGATTGGTGCATCGACGGTGAACAAAGTTTTGTACTTTGATTTTGCCATGGTGTCTATGATGGAATCGAAAACATTGGTGGTTCCTGGTTTTGTAAGAAGACCCAGGAGATTGTGGGATGGTTTATATGGAATTTCAGTGGAAAGTGCCTTTTGAGAGGCTGTTTTCGATGAAGATTTGGATGAGGGTTTTGAAGATGACTTCGAGTTTGTCATTTTGAAGAAGAATGATCGAAGAAATTTGTGAAAGATGAGAAGAAAAACTGCTTTGAGAAGAGAATTTTTAAGAATTCAATTCGACAGTAAAACCCTGTTTTGGTGGTGAATGGGGGATTTTATAGGGAAGAAAATGAATGCTGAGGTGGCAGCCGTTACAAAAGGTCTGACCAATATGTACTGCCCACGTGATAACCCCTGGTGAAAGTGAAGGACAGTACTTTTGTGAAAGTGACTGATGAAGGCAGTGGTATGAAAGCAGTGGATGATTTTCACTATCAGTGGATAGTATATCAGTGGATAAGACACTGCTTTTGAACAACAGAGTTTATCAAAGAAATGAGAGAACAGGGGTAGACTTTCAGCAGTGGACAGACTTTTGAGGTAAAGCAGACTTTTGAACAGTCAGTGGTTAATGACAGACTTTTAAGGATTTTAATGAAAAATTTCATTTTTAGCTATTTTTAAGGATGGAGTTTTGATTTTCTGAAAACATTTTGTTGCTTTTATTCATAGAAAAACAAGATGGTGCTTGTTATTCCATGTTCAGCATCCCAATCCTAGAGACTAAGCTTTCAAAAGTGGCTGTATCAAGTGCTTTTGTGAGCACATTAGCCAGCTGGTCTTTAGTTGGGACATGATGCAGAGAAATCAAACCTTTTTCATAGCAATCCCTCACAAAGTGATGTCTGATGTCGATGTGTTTGGTGGTTGAATGGGAAACTGGATTTTTGATGATATTTTCTGTTGCCTGGCTGTCCAACATGAGTGGTGTCTTTAAGGCAGTGATACCAAAATCCAGCAACTGATTTTGAAGCCACAGGAGTTGGGCTGTACAGCTTGCAGCAGCAATGTATTCGGCTTCAGCAGTGGATGTTGAAACAGCTGCTTGCTTTTTACTTTGCCATGAAACTAAGCAATCACCTAGACACTGGCACCCTCCTGATGTGGACTTCCTTGTGGTGTGACATCCAGCAAAGTCACTGTCTGAAAAACCTGAAAGCTTGATGTTCCCATTAGCTGGATACCAGATACCAAGTGTGAGAGCACCTTTTATGTATCTGAAGATCCTTTTTACAGCAATGAGATTTGATTTTCTAGGAGCTGATTGACTTCTTGCACAGACACATGTTGCAAACATGATGTCTGGTCTAGATGCAGTTAGGTACAGTAAAGACCCAATCATGCTTCTATAAAGTGTTTGGTCAATCAGCTCATCTTTTTCATCAGACATGACCAGCTTATTTGTTGCCATGGGTGTGCTGCATGGTTTACAATCATTCATATCAAATTTGTTTAAAAGTTCTTTAGCATATTTGCTTTGATGAATGAAAGTTCCATTTTGCATTTGCTGTACTTGGAGACCAAGAAAGCATTGCAGCTCACCCATTGCACTCATTTCAAACTCAGCTGTCATGAGTTCTCTAAACTCTTCACACATTGAGTTACATGTGCTTCCAAAAATAATGTCATCCACATAAATCTGGACAATCATTAAATCCTTCCCTCTCCATTTTAAAAACAGTGTTTTATCAATGGTACCTCTTTTGAAACCATTTGAGAGTAGGAAGTTGGAAAGAGTTTCATACCAGGCCCTTGGTGCTTGTTTCAGGCCATACTAGGCTTTGTTTAGCCTGTAGACATGATCTGGATAAAATGGATCCTCAAAACCTAGAGGTTGACAAACATACACCTCTTCTTGAATTGTACCATAGAGGAAAGCACTTTTGATATCCATTTGGAACACCTTCATATTGTGGTTGACAGCAAAGGCCAGGAACAGTCTAATGGCTTCCAATCTTGTAACAGGGGCAAATGTTTCATCATAATCAATCCCCTCTTCCTGTCTGTAACCTTGAACCACAAGCCTGGCTTTATTCTTGACAACAATACCCCTTTCATCAGTTTTGTTTTTGAAGACCCACTTTGTGCCAATGGGACTAACCTCTTCTGGCAGTGGTACAAGCTCCCATACTTGTTGTCTTTTAAACTGTTGGAGCTCCTCTTGCATGGCTTCTACCCAGCTGTTGTCTTTCAGTGCCTCTTGGTACTTGACTGGCTGATGAAGTGATAGAAAACCAGCAAAAAGACAAATGTTTTGGGTTTGGCTTCTTGTGAGCACCCCTTCATTTATGTTGCCAATGATTTGATCAGGTGGATGAGATCTCAAGAAGATTAAATCTCCTTGATATGGTATGATGGCATTGGTTGGTGAAGGCTGCAGATGTGTATCATCTGAGCTAACCACTGCTGGGGACTTTGATGATCCAGCAGTGGCTTCAAAAGGTGGTGGAATAGGAGGTAATGAAGTGGACACCTGCTGACTTTTATCCATTGTTTGAGGACTTTTGTCAGCAGTGTTTGAGGATGTGGAAGCAGTGGTTGATGGGCTACTTTGGTCAACAACTGTTGAGGTAGCAGTTGTTGAGCTTTGACAACTGTTTTGAACAGCTGGTGCTTTTCCCTTTGTGGCAGACCTTTGAGGGATGATGATTTCATACCCATAGTCTGGTGTTGTATCCTCTGATGGACCTGCACTGTTAGTCTTGACAGTAGTATTTTCAAAAGTAAATTTTTCAAGATCAAACAGATCTGCAGGGTTTGCTGGGATTTTCATTGATGAAAGTTCATTGAACTTTACATTCAATGTCTCCTCCACTGCCTTGGTCCGTGTATTGAACACTTTGTAGGCCTTGGCAGTGGTTGAGTATCCCAAATGATAACCACAATCAATTTTGGCTGCAAATTTTGAAATGGAATCTTTTAAGTTCAAAATAAAGCATGGGCAGCCAAACACCTTGAAATATGAGATCAGTGGTTTGATTTTATACAGAATTTCATAAGCAGTCTTTTTGTGCCTAGGGTTTATTAAAACTCTGTTTTGGACATAGCAAGCAGTGTTTACTGCCTCTGCCCAGAAAGTTAGTGGCAAACCGGAATCTGCAAGCATGGTTCTGGCAGCCTCAATCAAAGTTCTGTTCTTCCTTTCCAGTACCCCATTCTGCTCTGGTGTTCTAGGGATGCTGTACTGCCTTACAATCCCTTTCTTCACACAGAAGGCATCCAACTCCTTATTTTTAAATTCTGTGCCATTGTCACTCCTGAAGCTTTTCACTGGAAGGTCAAATTGCTTTTCAACCTGTGTTACAAAGTCTTGCAAAATGCCTGCAGTCTCATCTTTTGAGTGTAAAAAGAAAGTCCATGTAAACCTAGAAAAGTCATCAACAATAACCAAACAATATCTTTTCTTTTTGAGGCTCATGACTTGAACTGGGCCAAACAAGTCCATGTGTAGCATTTGCAAACACTGGGTTGTTTTGGACTCTTCAATGGACTTGTGAGAACTTTTATGCTGTTTTCCTTTTAAACAGGAAATGCAATGTTCAGGACATGAAAACAATTTTTGTGGTAGGCCTCTCACCAAACCATTTTTTGAAATTTCTGTGATTGTCTTAAGATTTGTGTGCCCCAGCCTTCTGTGCCAAAGTTCTGTCTCTTTGTTAGAGGCAGCTGAGAACAGACAGGCATCAGCTCTGGGACACTCTTTTGACATGTCAACAACATAAACATTGCCACTTCTTTGAGCAACAAGTTTAGTTTGACCAGTTTTGATTATTGCTTCAATCTTTTTGACCATTTCTGGTCCAACAATCCTACAACAGTCTTTTGTGAAGAATGACCCAAATCCCTTGTCACTCATTTGGGACACACTCAGAAGGTTGAATTTTAGATTGTCTATTAGATTGACATTTTCAAATTTTACATTTCCAGATTGCACTGTACCAGACCCCAGAACCTTCCCTTTACTATTATTCCCAAAGGATATATCACCCCCTCCATGGATTTTAAAGTCTTTGAGGAGGGCTTTACATCCTGTCATGTACCTGGAGCCTCCACTATCTACATACCAAAGACTATCAAAGCATGCAGAAGCTCCCTGCACACGAAGTAAAAGGGTTAGTTCATTAAGGTCTCCAAAGCCAACAAGGCTTTGGATGGGGTCTCAACAGTGTCTGGAATGGATGCAGAGTGATGGACAGTGGTTAGGTCAGGGGTTTGGACTGTTTTAGGACAGTGTTTCTCTAACCACTGTTGTGGGTCCTGACCAATCACCTGCTGGTAACCAAAAGGATGCCTGTTCACTCTGGGTTTAGAGGGCCTTTTGTAGGCCTCATAAACGTGTGGAATCCTTTGGTAAGACTGTTTTTCCTTGCCTTTTCTGAATTGATTAGCAGGGGGTGCATCAGTATCCTGAACATCTCTTTTGACAGATGTTTGGTTCAGCTGTTTTGTGACAGCTGTTTGAACTGGCACAAACAGTGGTTGTTTCTTGGTGAACTTGACAGATGATGATGAAGATGATGGACTCAAGGATGTTTTAGCCATGTACTCATTCTTTTTCACATCAAAGTTTTTGAGATACACACATGCTTGAGTTTTGTGGTTTGTTTTACCACAAACAATGCAACTGTCTGCTGAAACAATGACACTTGTTCTGTTTAAATCATAGGCTTTCAAGTGGAAACAATCTTTTGTTAGATGATTCCTTTTCTCACAGAATTCACAAAACAAGTTATCAATTTTTTCTTTCTTCTTTCTCTTTTCAGACTCCTTTGCAGCAGAGGTTTTAACCACTGCTGGGATGTCCTTGAGAGGTATGACTTTAGCTTTTGGAGCTTTAACACCATCAGTTGATGTAAAGTCCATTGGCTTGAAATTTTCAAGAATATCACACTCGTCAGACCAAGTGGGTTTAAACTGATATTTTTCAAGTTCTTCAAAAGTAGATGAACTCCTTGTTCTGCCAAGTGTGATTTTGTTACCAAGTTTGTCAGTGATTTTCACTTCTTGGCCATTCTTGTTTGTGGGGATGAACTCAGTGGTTACATCAGTGTTTTCAACAGATTTTTCACAAGTAATGCATTCATCATCATATTTTCTATACCCAACCCCAAATTTCACATTACTTTCAATCTGTTTAGCAAGCATCACCTCATATCCTCTGCAGGATTCCACCCATCTTTCACAAGTAATCTGGGTGGATTCCAACTCCTTTTTGCAAACTTGGTATTTTTCTACCATAGTTTGAAGTTGGGTTTTGGTTATGCTTTGCTCTTCTTTCAGACAGCTGATCTCTTTTTCCTTTTCAGTCAATTTGTTTTTAAGTTCTTTTAAAGACTTTTCAAATTTAACCTCATCAGTCAAGATTTTATCCCGAAGGTTTTCATTCACCTCTTTGATGTTTGCAAAAGCAATTATGCAATTGTCAGAACACAGTTTTTCAAGAACTTGAGGGGATACCTTGGCAGCTGCCATCATTGCACAATCACATTGATGATCTTCATCAACATCAGCCTTTTCTTCCTTCTTTTCACCAGCCTTTTCTTCCTTCTCTTCTTCTTTGTCCTCAACGGACCATGGATCTGTCATTGGTTCAATCAGGGTACCTGAACTTTCTCCCAACAGTAGTTCACCAGCCACAGCAGTAACCACTGCTTCAGTCACCTCATCCACTGTTTCAAAGCTCAGCTGTTCCTCCTCAGATTCAACCCCCTCCTGTATTGACTCTAATGCCATCAAACAAAATTCATTATGAGAAGAATCATCAGAAGCATAGAGTGCAAAATTTTCATCACTAAGATCTTCAGGCATACTACTCCAGTCAACAAACCCTTGAGTGAAAAAACTTTGTTGATCTGGTTGTACTGCTGCTGGAGCAGTGGTTTGAGGTGTAGGTTGCACTTGTGCCTGGGGAACAGGGGTTTGAACATATTGGATCTGTGGAACAGTAGTTTAGACATAATGTACTGGCACAGGGGCAGCAGCATAGTGAGCAGTGTTCACTTGAGCTGCTGGGGCATACTGGGCATAGTGCACAGTGTTTTGGTTTTGAGGTCTAGGATTTGAGCTAGGATGAGTAATTATGGGACCAGCAGTTTGACTCCTACATTCCCTAGCGAAATGTCCCAACCTATTACACTTGTAGCACTTGATTTTCGATTTATCCAACCCAACCCTTAGATTCCCATGCAAACCTGGGAATTTTCGCCCTGTTCTTTTGTAAAATTTGCTAGTTCTAACACTTAGCAAAGCCAGTTGGTGCAGGATGTCCATTTCCTCTAAGTCAGTGGGATCGAAATGTTGTAAATCATTGAGTTCAAAGCTTAGATTATCTGACATCTGGTTTTCGTTTACAGTGAATGCATAACTTGCAGAGTGAGGATCAGGGTTGTTAAAATTTGCACCAGCAGTTATGTCAATGAAGTGATCATAACCCTGATCCTTACCACTGCTCCCAGATTCTTCTTGACCCAGAAGAGCAGTATTACCGAAAGTGTAATCATCAGTAACTTTTCCTGACTCTTGTAACCTCCTTTTCTGGTTCAACTCCCTTTCGTAGGTCAGGAGTCGACCGTGGAGTTGGGTCAAGGTCAGATCCTTGAACTCAGGTGAATTTCGGGTGACAAAAGCTATGGTGTCCCATTTTTCTGGCAGTGATCTGAGGAACCTGCTATTTTGAGTTGAGTTTGTAAAAGTTGTGTTAACAAGCCTCAGTTCACTGATGAGACAACTGAAACGCTCAAATTGTTGCGTTAGTGATTCACCTTTAACGTAACAAAATGTTTGATACTGTTGGTTCAGGATTTCCCTATTGTTTTCTATGACTTCTTCGGTTCCCCCAAACTGTTCCTTAAGTGCGTCCCATAATTCTTTGGCACTGTTACAGTGTAACAGTCCAGCATATATCTCATTGGGCAGCGCTGATGCTATGATGCTAAATGCTTTAGCATCTAGTTCGATCTTTTGAAAGTCGGTTTCGGTATAATTTTCAACTGGTTTTGGAACGAACTTTTTAGCATCTTCAGCGCTTGGCACTGAAGGAACATGGGGACCATAAATGACAGACCTCGAACAACCTGTGCTTTGTTGAGCGAGGATGTGACCCATCCTCCTCTGCCAGATGTTGTACTCATTTCTTTTTAGCATAGGTGGTTTAAAAAGTGAGCCGATGTTGTTTTTATCATCTTGAGATTGTGACGTCATTCTTGTTGTTTTACAGACACTGAGAAATCAACTTTAATGGTGATTAATCCTTGCTCTATTTTTCAACGGACGAACAAACGATCAGTATCAACTATTATGAGCTGAACTATTTATGTCAAAATGATTGTTAAATCAAATTTGTCTGTCCAAGCTCTGATACCAATTGTTGGATCTGAGTTTGTTTCTGATTGTATTTTACGTTTGAGATTAAGATGAAAATGAAAGAGTTGTGCAGCGGAATTAATATGAAAACAAACTTTGCATACAGTCAAACGAGAGTATTGCTTTGATCAAGACATTTTCAACAAGAAACCGAATGATTGAATTATCTTTCAACAACGATTACAAGTTATGCTTGAATACAAACTCCCCCTCAGCCAGAGCTCAGCGTTTGTTCGTGCAAAGAAGACGGTATTGCAGGAGCTAATAGAACAGTACAAAGTACTGAACTATTTATAGGCACTAGCAAACCACTGAGCATCTAAACTGACGTCACCATGAAAGTGACATCTAACCTCCTAACAAACTCTAACCTCTGATCTATACAAACACTGATGTACTAACTACTGCTATTACAATTCATTACATAAAAAGACACTTAAACAGCTGTTGCATCCTTCCACTGCTGTGAACCCAGTAGTGCTTGTCCGGATCAGCAGTACTAGACTCAAGGCAGTAGATTGAATCAGCAGAGCTTTGGTCTTCCATCAGTCTTTGACATTGGGCAGTAGATGCAAGGCAGCAGTTGTAGGTCAGCACTTAGTAAGATCAGCAGATAGGAGGTCAGCAGATATGAAACCACTATCAAGGGGAGAGATTTGTATGTAAACATCTGCTTATTCTGGATCCACTGCTCTGATCCAGTTTTGGCTTTAATTATCTGTTCCTCTGATAGGGTTCAATCCCAACAGTTAAATTATTCCAAAAATTCCCAAATTTTTACAGGATGTCTTAAACGTTCCATATTTTATTGTGTAAAAATATCAGGGTCCGGTTCATTACCAATATTTTATAGAAAATCATTTACCGAACTGTGATCAGATTTGTCACATTCTGATCACAGTTTACGGAATAATTCGTCTAAAATTCCTCGTAAGTCCGTTTGTCGAAATTCCAGTTGGGGGGTCACAAATACATCAGTGACCATCTTTGATAAAAATTTCAGGGGCTGGTTCGGTTTAGATTTCAAGTTGTGACTGAAAACGTATGACCCATTTTACTGCAGTTAAAATCAGCCTTAGCTGCTGTCACGAAAACAGACTTTTAAAATAGTAACCGACCTCAGAAAAATACAATTCCAGCGCCATTTTCTTTGTTTTTCGAAAAGACACGATTTAGGCTTCAGAAATTCCGTTTTTTGATTTATTAAAGTCCGTTTACAGCCTGTTGAATGCGGCTGAAAAAGTACATCAGAATGCTGTTTCGTGGTTTAAGCATTACTAAATCGCATCAACGAGTGTCCGAACAATGGATTTAACAAGAAACCAACAATCAAACATCAAGTATGATTTAACCAACCCTCAAACCAACAAGATTCCGCTTCATGATTCAGACATAAGTAAACTTTTATGTAGCTTTTATGTTCATAACTCATGTTTCACATTTTCTAGTATTCTTGTAATTTAGTGATTTAAACAACAACACATCATACTACAAATCATAAATTTGAACAAGATGAACCAAGGCAAAATGAGACTTACTACTAGCCTCTAGCTAGGGATGAACTCTAGTGAAGAAATGTGATGAGAAAAGGTGAAAAACTAAGCAAGAACAATGCTCCTTTGAAACCCCTTCAAGTTGCACCTTCCATGGATGAACACTAAGCTTTGAATGGACTTGTTAATGGAAGAGATAGATGATTGGAAGTGGTGGTGATGGATTTCGGTTATGGAGGAACCGAATGAGAGAGAGAGAGATGAAGTAAGGTGGAGTGTGTATCTTGAGGAAATGATTTGTAATCCAAGTGCCATAATTCTTATAGATCATTCACAATATTATGTCCATATATGCAAGCAAAATCAAATAAAATAACTGATTAAAATCTATACAAATATATGGAGTATGGATGGATGATATGTGGGGTCCCTTGGGGACTAAAATCGTTGGGGGGGGGGGGGGGGCTTTTTGCAAAATCTTCAACTAAATGGAATTGTAAGTTATAATGTAAGTAACTTAATAATATATGTTGGTTATTTGATTTATAACGGGTGTTATGATAGACGGGGATCATGACTAGCCAAAAATAATAACACAATGTATTTGGCAAATATTTGGTGTCCCGGGTAATGTCCGGTTGTTCGGTCGGATACTGTTCCGTTAAGTTGTTAAATTGTTCCGTAAGGCGTCTTATACATATATTTTTGTAACACAATTAATTCCTAACACATAGGAAAATATTCAGGACCATTTAGTCAAGTTTTCTGCATACTACTAGTATGCTAATACGCACATGTAAGTATAACACAGTAATCAGAGAGCAGTTAAATAATTCCACACCGTCGTCAAGCACTTTAATTATCATTAATGAATTATACGGATTACATGTAATTTTCGAGGGTTGTCACAATCCAGTCTACACAATAGGAAGGTGGAAAGAGGTGTATGCTTTCAAGATAAACCCTATAAATGGCAAAGCTCTATGGCCGAAGAGTGAAGTTCCTATTACAATAACACCACAAAAACATCACAAACAAGTGGGTAGGCCAAAAAAGGTTAGGAAAAGGTCAGCTGTGGAGATGGAGGATTAAGGCTCAAGCAAGAAGAAGGGCAGGTTATCAAAGAAGAAAATCAAGGGTGTATGTGGAAAATGTGGGAACACCGGACACAATCAAAGGACTTGCAAGGGGCAAGGTGAAAAAAGGAAGGACTAGATCTGTTGGCAGGGGTTTAACTTTTGACTTTTGGTTTGTTATGGTCTTACTTAGTACTTTATGGGATATGTATTAACTCTAGATGTTTGGAACATGTTTAAAACATGTCTTTTATAACTTAGTTATCTATGCCAATGTGGCAGTTTTTGTGCTAGATGTCTATTTTTGTGTTTGCCATTTACAGCAGTTGAATGGGTCAAAACAGGTCATTTACATTGTGTTTGATGTCTACAGCACTTGAATGGGTCAAAACAGGCCATGTACATTGTGTTTGATGTCTACAGCAGTTGAATGGGTCATTTGTCTTGTTTGTTTGCAATTTGCAGCCATTGAATGGGTCCAAACAGGTTATGTGCTGTTTGCCAAACATGTTATGTCCAAACAGGTTATGGGTCAAAATAGAGACTGTCGAAACAAGTCATTTATGTGCTGTTTGCCAAACAGGTTATGTCCAAATAGGTTATGGGTCAATATAGAGACTGTCAAAACAGGTTATGGGTCAAAATTCCGTTTTGCAACAACTACAAAGACAATATCATTTGCCGAAGCCAAAGGTACTGCATTACATTCATTATATTCATACCAAAGGTACTGCATTACATCAAAACTACTTACATATCACATTTTCATACAAAAACTACTTGCATTAAACTCCATTACATCAAGACTACCACATTACATCTAGACTGCTTTGCATTACATGGACAAATACACGATGAAGCAAACCCAACTCAAAAACAAAATCTTTTTCAGCTTCATTGTCTCAGATTTAAGTTCTTTCACCTTCTTCTCTAACATGTTTATGTTTCGTAGCAGACCTGGGATGACGTTCACACATGAATGGCAATTGGACTGATCTACCCATCCTATGAATCGACATGTCGATCCTTGATCAGGACACCTATAAAAAAAGGCGACCTGGGTTCCTATCTGTCCAAGAGGTGAGGATTCCAGCTTCTTTTCCACAATCGCATAACACCATCTTCGTTTATGAGCAGATGATTTAAGTTCGAAACCCTAATTTTGGGTCAGCCTCCGCAGAGGAGTTGCAGGTATGGAGGCTTTCAAATGGGGAAGAAACCCTAATTAGGTATTTGGGGGAGAAATGGTGGCTTTTAAATGGTGGGTAGTTGGGGTGTTTGAATGGACATAAATGCCCTCACGTGCTGTGCACGTGATGTAACTTAACATAATTTTTTAACTGGGTTTAGGGTAAAGGACGAAAGATGTAACATGTTTTAAAAAAAAGGACTGTGGCTGTAATTATTAAAGGTAAAGGCCATCCATTGCAACTAGCTACAAACATAAAGGACGAAAACTGTAATTTACCCTAAATAAAAAATGTCCTACATTTGTAGCAGAAAAACATCAAACATCCAATACAGTTATCAATCATTTAGAAACACAACACCCATATTCATAACAATTCAACTATGGTCGATGGGATGTCAGACATCAGGGTAGGACAACTTTCATTCCATGCTAAATGACTTCCAATCAACCACCAATACATGTTTAACCTGATATGCATGCTAAAGACAGTTAGCTATAGTGAGGGAGTTCTAATTTATATTTAGAAACAAAATACAGACGTATCATTTTGAGTAAAAAAACATTTGAAAAGAATTGTTAAATCATACTAAACATCAATAATGAACATCAACATCAAGCATCAATATAAACATCAAATTGTGAAGTGAACTTCACCATCAACTGCTTGTCACAAAGCCTAGCAGACATATACCCAATTGTTATATGGGATTGTTGGATTCACATATGGTGGAACATTTTGGCATAGGTTAAGGTTCCTTTTCCTAACAGGGTTCTCCCCATACAAGATGTGCTTGGATTAGCTATGAAGATGAAAGGTTCCAAAGATTGGAAAAAAATAATAATTGGAGGCATTCTTTTGGTCATGGCTTGGGAAATTCTGAAGGCGAGAAACGAGAAGACTTTCAACATATACCACATTCACTTCAACCGGACGACGAACACCATCAAAGAAAATGCGTTTTTTGAATTGCTAGTAGATCAAAATTGTAAACTTAGATTGGGATAGATGGTGTGAGATTAACATTCGGAATGTAGTCTTGTAATTTCAGGGTTTCGGTTTCTTGTTGGCCTAGTTTTCCATTTTTTATTAGAAGTCTCGTCGTTCCAATACACACACACACACACACACACACCGACATAAGACAACAACAATCATCATTACATGCTACATCGTCGCTTTTACCAAGTCCATCAATACCTTTCTAGGAAAGGATACAAGACATTCAACAATTCCAGAAACAAATGCTAGCCATCTATGGTTAACATTTAACATCAATGTTTATGTAACATCAAGCCTAACAGTCACAATCGGTGGTTCAATTCATGAACATACCATGTAGCTTGGATATCAACTCAAAATAGTAAAAAAAAAGGTATCTAAAACTCAAACGGGGTTAGGTTCCTTATTGGTCACAACATACAACCTGACCCTTGAACATAAAGTCAAACGGTTAAAACTTCGCATAAAACTATATCAACTTTTCGCACCAAAAAAACCATGCGAAATGGAAAGCTTTTTGCACAGAATGTCTCTACATGAAAAGCCACCTTTTGCGAGGACCTCACTATAACATTTCGCTAACTAACTATTAATATTTCGAATAAATTTTAAAGTTGCACAATTCTAAATGTGATTCAAATGCAACTCTTAATTCGTTCATCTCCATACAATGCTTCAATGATGTCGCCCTAATTATTTTCAAAGGTTTTCTCAGTTCTTTTAGCCGCAGATTGAATCGTTAACAGAGATATTTTTCTTTATTTTTGATAGTTGTTTTTTCAAATCTTGATTTTTGGTTGTCATGTTGTTTGTTGATCTATTTGCTATGAAAATTGAATCATTCCTTCAGTTGATTGTTAATGTGACACGAATCTATGCTATAATTGATTGTTGCTGTTGAATTGTCGATGTGGTGCTATTGAATTGATGATGTGAATCATTAGTGCTCCAATTTGGTGATCTTTTTTGTGTCAACATGAATCGCTCTTAAAACTGAACCTTGTTTTATGGAAAGAATGGTTCTTTTTTTAAACGACCAACAGAATCAATCCCGAGCACTCTCGGGGCATCCAATGAACCAAACGGAGTACTCCGAGAGTATCTCGAGTCCACCACCAATTCCGGGGAAAACCTGGTAACCCACCCGCCCATAGGCACAACGGTGAAATTACCGGTAAAACCCGTTTGGCTCAAAGATCGAACCCAGGTTTCCCTAGGTCTCCTATCATTGCCCACCAATGTCTCACTCTGCACCAAGTGGGAGTTAAACTTGCATCTCTCAAGAGAATGGTTCTGATTCAACGCAAATCATCAATACTTTTTTTATTCTCAAAGCAACTTTGTTTAATTAGTTGCTAACAACCCCTAGTTTGGTTAGTTAATACACTTACATTTTACCTCTAATTTATAGCTACTTGATCGACATTATTAGCCAGCTAATGAGCTAACATTTTTCCATCTTGTGAGAAAAGCATTTTTAAATTAATGAAACAAAAACAAATACAAATAGAACTGACAACCAATGAGTGGCAGAAGGGGTTTCTTCTATATATCTTGAAGAAAAAGCTTATGTGAAGTTAACTTTTATATTTATTAATTGGTAGGTTGTGAATTATACTATATATAGAGATGTTCCATTGCTTCATTGTCATCTTTTTAATTTATCCATCTCGAGTTCTAGCATTATAGGCCCAAAGTCAAAACAACCTATATTGTTTAGAGGCTCTAGACACCCTAATATATTCCTTCTTTGGTTTCGTTAAGGGGAGTGGGGGTGGAGAACTTTTCTTCGTGATGAATGTCTTCCACGAGTGATGGGATGTAACAAACCACCGCCACCATGAATGTTTAACGAGTGAAGGATTGTTTCCGTGAAAAAATTCACGCGTGATAAATGGATGGATGTGAGGGGGTGTGAGGGTTTATTGTTGGGTGTTGTGAGTGATGACCATTACCACTAAAAATGGTTGTGAGTGATGGAATAATTGTTGATGACATGGCGGAACTTGATTGGATGTTGTGAGTGATGGAATTTTTGAAAGTGATAACCACCCCCTCCCCCTAAGGTCTTGCGTAGTGGGGCGGTATGCCCGGTCATGGCGCCGGCATGGCGCCGGGCACACCAAAACGAGGGGCGCCATGAAGGAGAAAGAAGAGAGGGGCGCGACCTCCATAGCGGCGTGATGGATTGATGTTTGAATTTTTTTTTTCTGGTTATTTAATGCTCTGTTTCTTCCTTGTGTTGCAGGTATATATCGAAGAAGAAGAAGAATAAAGACAAGGAAGAAGCAGGTATATATCGAAGAAGAAAAAGAATAAAGACAAGGAAGAAGAAGAATTTTAGGGTTTTTAATTTATGGGTTTGGGCTGGTTTTGTGTTTTGGTTTTATGGGCTGGTTTTATTTTTTTAGTGGAACTATTTTTTTTTTTTTTTTTTTTATCTTACTGTAATTTTTTTTAAGTGTAATGTTTTTTTATTTTTATTTTAGTGTAATGTTTTTTAATTTAATGAAATGAATTTTAATTTTATAAATTTAGAAAATAATTATATAAAATTAGAAATTAATAATTGAGTAATGATTAGACGGGGGCTTTATGACTACGGGCTTAAAATGCATAACGCCCCATAACGCCCACCCGCACACGTGGCGTGCCACGTGTCGCATAACGTCCACAAAGGGCCGTTATGACTACGCATGGCCTAAGTGCATGCATATATCTATATAAATCCTTTTATGGAGGTTTTTAACAAAAGTTTTTATTAAGGTGTTGTTCATATATTTTTAAATAACAAACCCCAACAGATGCCATAGACGTCCGCACGATAGGAAATCAACAATAACGATATAAATGATTGACTTGAGACATAAATGATTGACTTGTATATGCACCAACCCAAATTAAATTGTGGAAATTGTAAACTGTCATCCACCTGTATTGATAAAGATCACATGAATATACTAGAAGTTGCATCCTTGCACGACCATTAATTGAACCTTTTAGAAAAGTAATATTAGAAAAAGGAGGATAAACATTTTTCATTTAAATATATTATTTTCTCAATATGGAAAATGAAAGGATATTTTCTAAAACATATATTGGTCTAAATAAGCAAATACTTTTGTCATCTTAAACATCTTATTCCAGAAAAAAAGAAGTTGTATAATTGAATGGCCCAAACTAATACTAATACGCATCAATATTTCTATAGAAAAAAGTAGATGTACCTTTAAAATTTTAAAATATTGACAAAGTCGAAAGTCAAATATCAAAAAGAGGTTATATTAATTGATAACAAGTGATTGAGATGAGAAGCATACCACGTGAAAGGTTGTCACTTTTTCCCTTTTATTTCCTCCTTTGGTGTGTTTATATAACATCCACAAACAGCTGATCGTGTGGCTCGATCAACTTTGCTCGGAAGATGTTGATGTCGGATCGTATGTTGCTCAAGGTCATTGTTCTTGGAGATAGCGGGTACATAATTATATTTATATTTATATTTATATTAAAATTTAGCTCACAAAAATATAACATGAGCTCCTAGGAGTTTATATAGAACATAAGCCTGAAATAACTTGTTTTTTGTTCATGTTCGGTTTAGTTCATCGTCTTGAGCTGTTGAAATGGAGCTTAGAATGACTCACCATCACTTTAATGTTTTTTTGTTTTTGTAGGGTTGGGAAGACATCTTTGATGAATCAGTATCCTTAAAAAGTTAACTATATGGTAGTTTTATCATGCTAACATACTAATGTTGAATGACTTTGAAGTGATTGTTTAAACGAAATGGCAGAAATGTTGGTGATTGCGTCGAGTTTTAAGAGTTTGCAGTTCAAATTAACTATCATTCTAGATATGTTTATAAAAGATTCAACAAACAATACAAGGCCACAATTGGTGCTGATTTTGTGACAAAAGAGTTGCATATAGATGACAAGCTTGTCACCTTGCAAGTAAGTATTTAGCCAATAACTTTAAGGATGATTACAGATAATAATATAATAGTAAATTTTCGGGTGAGCTTGTATAAGTTGTGAAAACATTAACTTCTAGGGTCTAGGATAATTACAGATCATAAACAAGAAACATGTAGGTATTCTTTTGTGGTTAATTAGTAAAACGATAAAAAGAAATAATTCAAAATGAAAAATTAAGAGTAATTTAATATATGGTTGTATGATCAGATTTGGGACACAGCTGGGCAAGAGAGGTTTCATAGTCTTGGGGTTGCTTTTTACAGAGGGGCTGATTGCTGTGTTCTTGTATATGATGTCAACATTCAGAAAACCTTTGAAACCCTTCAAACTTGGCATGAAGAGTTTTTAAATCAGGTTATTAAACTATGCTTCTTATTTCCATATATATATATATAGTTGTATGTATGTATGCATGCATGCGTGCATGTTTGCTTATATGTATGTGTGTGTGGATATTCATTTCATAACTCACAATTTGTTAAAAGTTGCCTAAACTGTTATAGCTTATACCATTTATTATATATATATATAATACATATAGATTTCAATATATTTAGCTGTTTAAAATTGATTTCTAAAAATGTATATGGTATTTGTTAGAGTTGTTCATGAGCCGGACTGAACCAAGCGTGGGTCCGCTCGAGGTTGGCTCATTTACAAAATGAGCTGCTTGGCTCATATTAAATTTACGATACCGTGCAGGATGTTAAGGCTTGAACTCGTTTGGTTTATAACTTAGGTGTCCAGTTCTACTCAGCTTGCCTCAATTTCAAATTAAAATTTAATACAATGTTTTCAATATAAAACATCCAAATTGTCATTCTTTCAAGGATTCTTACTCAAAGTTAACAATCTAACAAAAAAGATACAAAATAATTTATAAGGCCTTATTTTGGCTTTTAAGCAGATAAGTTGATTGTGTATTATGCAGTCTTTGATTGTGTATATGACACTTTATTTTACTGCAGGCTGATCCAAGTGAACCTGAGAGATTTCCTTTTGTGTTGTTAGGGAACAAGGTCGACACAAACGGTGGGGCAAGTAGAGCGGTAAGTATGTGTGGCTATTCGATCAGTTAAGTAAGTTTTAATGAGTACTAGTTGTGTTAAATGAAGGTCTCCGAGAAGACCGCACGAGAGTGGTGTGCTTTAAAGGGAAACATACCTTACTTTGAGACGTCTGCAAAAGAAAATTACAACGTCGATGAAGCATTCCTTTGTGTTGCAAAAACCGCACTTGCAAGTGAACCGCACCCTCAAGATGTAAATGAAATGTTAGTACACCCTTCTTCGTCATTTTTTGTCTAAAATCTATGTGCAATATTCTTTATTTTTTTTATTTTTTTTTTAATTCTGTAGGTATTTTGAAAGAATTCCAACAACAATTTCAGAAACTGATCAACAAGAAAGAAGCTGTGCCTGCTAATGTAGGTAGTTTACAAATTTGTGTGAAATGATTTTTTTAATCTGTCTAAAACATAGTTTGATGTTTGTTTGATAACAAGTGCATATATTGATTAACGGTTGTTCTAGTCCTTTTTATCGTATGAGAAATTTAATTAATTATATAAATTTCCGTTCCATCTTCCAAATTAATCAATCAACTTAGAAAAAGGGTTCCATCACGGTCATTTCGTGACCTGGTTACAGATTTAAGCTTACGTGTATTATTTTATATAATACATCTGTACATAAAATAAAATAAATGTTCCTACACTTTGTTTTAGTTTATGTAAGAACTAAGAAGAATATCTACTTTCAACATTATCTATCATGTTTTCAATTATACATAAAACTATTTAGGGGGTGAGAGTGCTACACCTTTCATCACTCACCACACCCAATTAACTTCCGCCACATCATCAAACAGGGCCGGCCCTGAGAATTCATGTACCCTGTTCGAGCTCGAAAAACGTGCCCTTAGATCTTAACTAAATAAAAAATTTAAACTAGTTTTTTCATACAACTTTGAACCGTTGACAAAAATATGTCATTCGATAAACAATGCAATTAACAAAATACAAAATATAGTATTTGAATGAATGACATACCGTAAAAACTACTAAGCTAATAGCTAACCAATGATTCGTGAAGCTCTCCTGGCATTCTTGATAGCAAATTGGTGAATCAACTCTTCACAATTTATATCATCTAAGACTTCGTTCTCGATAGCAATCATCGCCAACCCACTAAGTCTTTCTTGGGACATTGAAGATCGTAGGTAAGATTTCAATAACTTCAACTTCGAAAAACTTCTTTCTGCAGATGCCATAGTGACTGGAATAGTCAACAATATTCTATATGCAATGCATGCTTCTGGCGAATAACCGTCTTCTTTCATATACTCCAAAACATCTACAGGACTGCTAAATTTATTGGTTAGTGAGTCACGAAATAAATTAAGCTCTGTATAAAGTGCCTCGCCATCAATATCCGATTTTTCTTTAAATTTGAGTGCATTTTCAAGACGATGACAAGACGACTTAAGATCTTCATCTTTCATAATCCTCAACGTACGTGGAAACAAAAAACCAAATAAACCCTCGTACCATTTAAATTGTTCAAATCTTTTCTCTAAAGAAGCAATAGCTTGATCCACAATATATAAGAAAAAGTTTACTCTGAAATTCTCTTCTACTGTAAATGCAACTTCTTCGCTACTAGAAGTCTCATCTTTTCTTTTTTTCCTTTTAATCTTACGTTTTTCTTTAAATATGGGATCAATTTCCATTTCACTAGCAATCTCCGTAGCTTCTTCAATCGCTTTAGGAAAACCTGTTTCTCTATAATCCTTAAAGTACTCAATCAAATTGTTTATTTCTTGAATAGCAATTTCAAGATGCATATCCTTTGCTTGTAATTTTTTGCTCACAATATTCACCCGGTTTAACACTTCATACCAAATGACAATTGATACCAAAAAATCAAATCCACTAAGTTGATTTTCTGCTAAAGCTAATGCTTCCTCTGCAATTGCAGCATCACTATCTGTCTCTCCAACTTCAAGCAAAGCTTCCCGCACATCATCAAGTTGCAATTTGATTGCCTTAACACTCTCAAAACGACTTTCCCAACGAGTTTGAGACAATGACTTTAGACTCCAGTTTTTCACATTATCTTTCAAAATTTGCCAACGATTGATAGAATTTGCAAAAATAGTATAAATCCGTTGGACGTGTCCAAAAAAACTCTTTCCTTTAACACAACTATAAGCCATATCACATAATGTAAGGTTAAGTGAGTGGCTACCACAAGGAGTGTAAAATGCTCTTGGATTTTCTTTTAAAAATCTCGTTTGGACTCCTTGATGTGACCCTTTCATATTTGCCCCATTGTCATATCCTTGGCCACGCATGTCATCAATTTCAAGACCAAGATTTTGTAACTCCGCATAAGTTACATCAAATAGTCCATTCCCAGTGGTATCATTAGCATTCAAAAACCCCAAAAATGACTCCTCAACAATAACAGAATTAGATGAGAACTTTACATACCTCACTATTATAGTCATCTGTTCTTTGTGACTAGAATCGGGGGTACAATCCAGTATGATTGAGTAGTACTTTGCTTCTTTTATGTTCTTAATGAGTTCTTTTTTAATTTCATCAGCAAGCATAACTATTATCTCATTTTGGATCTTGTGTCCAAGATAATGCACATGAATATTGTCACTAGTGATCCGCCGAACATGCTCTTTGATAACCGGATCAAACTCTTCCAACATCTCAACTAGACCCAAGAAATTTCCATTACCTGTTAAATACAATCAACAAAAAATTAAGTGAACTCGGTTATAACAATTAAGTAAGAATAAAACAATTTCAATTACCTTTTTCATACAACTTTTCCTTATTTCCACGAAATGCTAAATTATGCTTAGCAAGAAACTTGATTAGCGCAATGATTCTAAAAAGGACTTGTTTCCAATATTCCGCTTCCTTCTTGAATTGCTCATGTTGAAATTTATCAATTGTGTCGTCCGATTTCAATCTTTTACGCAAATCAAACCACTTTTTCATATTTATGAGATGATCTAAAGAAACTTCATGTTCTCTCACCCTACCGGTAGCATGGTGCCAATCATCAAAACCTACACCTCCCAATCTACCTTTTGGCGCCCCATTTCTAAACACTTTGCAACAAAAACAAAACATCTTATCTAGCTCTTTCGAATATACTAGCCATTCTCTATCACACTTCTCCAAGTTTGATAATGTTCTTGTATAAATAGTTGCTGAAAATCGTCTATTAAATTTATCATATGGACCAAATTCAATACTAGTATCTCTTTTAGGACCTTTCGCGACCAATAGTTTAATCTCATCCGCATTTAGTCCTTCCCACCTTCTTGGATCAAATATATAATCAACATGCTCTTCTTGTTGTTGCTCTTCAACATGTTCTTGTTCTTGTTGCTTTTCAACATGTTCTTCGTCTTGCTCGTCTTCTACTTCCACACGTTCTTGCTCTTGTTCTACTTCCTCGTGTTCCCGTTCTACTTCAACATGCTCTTGTGGTTTTTCCACATCAACAATAGGCGGACTAGGCGTCAAAAATTTTTGCATAGCACCCTTTTGTGACTTCACCAATTCATCTTGTCGTTTCCTCTTTTGACGTTTTTGCCATCCGGATGCTTGTTTAGGTGCCATTAACGCCTAAATATAATCGGCAAAGTTTGTATCAAATTAAGTTAATGCCTAAATAAGGTTCGTTTGCAGCCCTATATATAAATAAGGTTCACATTGACAACTGATGGCATATGTATATTGGAATCGGCCCTATTGTAAATTGTTCTATATTTAATTTTCATATAATATAAAGCACAGCAAGTGAAAGAAGTAAATGAAAAATAGATTGGATGACATGATATTGCTAAGTGCTAACCTTTATGGATTGATGAATTGATCCTTATCCTGTTATCCACCGATTGCCAGAAGAAGCAATGATGATGATGAATGATCGAGAACAACCCTGCGACGTTTCTGTTCTCTTGCCGCCCACACTTCTTTTTTTAATTAGTTTTTAGAAAAAATTTGGGTATTGGGCTCACTAACCTAATGAGCTAAATAGTTTAAACAATATGATTTTTTTTTAAGTGGGCCTATCTTAATATTTTTTTGGTTATACCCTATTAAAATTTTTTTTTACATATATAATATCGGATTTTTTTTAAAAATTACGTGCCCTACGAAATCACGGGCCCTGTTCGGTTGTCCTCCCCGCCCTCCTTCAGGGCCGGCTCTGTCATCAAACTTCATTCAATCACTAGTGATGGATTTTAGTAGAGGTACCCATCACTAGTGATGGATTTTTTTTTTATTTTTCTTGTCCCCAACGGTCACCCCAAAGCTCACATTCAAAGGTAACTTTCATCATCTTCACGCGTGGTCACCATGACCGGCGGTGGTGTTCCACGCGTGGTCACCTAGCCACCACGCTCCATCACGTAGCACCCCCACCTCTCTAGTGATCTGCAGTGATTATATTCTATTGGGTGTGTTCGGCTACAAAGTTCATTTTTCCTATAAAGTGTACAAAGTCATAAAACACCACAATTTCAACCATGAAACACACTCAAAACACACAAATAACATTAGATCACTAAAACACAATAAATTGTGCATGGGCCAACTCCCACCCTATATTGAGTGTGTTTTATGGCTGAAATCGTGGTGTTTTATGACTTTGTACACTTTTAGAAAAAATAGACGTTGTAGCCAACTCTCACCCTATATTATATATAGTTACAATAAAAAATTACATATACAATAACTTAAACTGGGCATGGGCCAATTTTTTTTTCGTCTTTTAGTATATTTTTGGTTTTTTAACCTTTACCCTTCAACATTTAATATTGACACTTATAACTCTTCAACTTTCTAAAAACTTTATAGTTATCTTTTACGCGCTTATTTTTATGTACATATCGGTATAAATTCAAGTTGTACGTTTCTTTGAAAATGGGTAAGCTCAAATATAATATGTTTTTGTGTTTTTATGCACGTTTTCAGTTGTTTTACGTTTTCTCATAATTTTTATTTTAAAACAAGTTAGGTCAAATATAATACGTTTTAATTAGACTGTATAAACTTGCATTTTCATATATTTCTTTTGTTTTCTCACTCATTGCATCATGAGCCAAGTCAATTATTTGAAGTTTTTTTATTTATTTTACTTGTTAAAATGCTTATATCTTTCTCATAAGCTTTGATTTTTTTCAAATATAAAGACTCATTTCTTTTCAACAAAAAGTTCGACTCTTTTAAACAAGACAAATCATTTACAAGACTTAGATTATGTTTTGACAATCTATCAACATCACCTTTTAATTCACTACAGCTTAAACAAACTAAACTAGCAGATTTAAAGTTTACCTCTCCTGTAGGTTTGCTTAAGTCGACCATGAAAGCAGCAAAATCAGTGATCGCCTTCTTTTCTTCAGCATTCTTCTTTTCATCAGACTTCTTATCCTCTACAACTTTCTTTTCTTTCTCTTCTGGAACCTCTATCTGATTAGCATTAACCATATCAACTTTAGTCTACATCTTAATCTGAGCATCTACTTCTTTTTCTACATCTTCAACTATTGCAATCTCTGCCATGAATTCTTGTGAGATAGTTTTTGAATCTTCCAAATGAACACTCCAGTCATAAGAACCCTCTCGTGTAGTGGAAATCAAAGCTCTTGTACCACTGTTGTTAGATGCACTTTTGTTGCTTGAACCTTAACCATGAGAATCTTGAAATGATGAGTTAGAACCAGACATTGCTTTTAGTATCTGACATTCCCTCGCAAAGTGTCCAAAATTCAAACAGTTGTAACATCTAACCTTGGGCTTGTAGAAGCCAACACTTGTTAGGATCTGAGTTTGATACTTGTGAATTAAATCCAGTTAAAACAAGCAATTATGATTGCAATTCAAATAATAAACACACAAGCAAGAAGATATTATCAGCACTTGTTTTCCATTTAATCAAATGATTACAAATTACAGTGTAATGATTCTACAATCTCCCCCTCAACCTGATCACCCACACATCCGTCCGTACAAAAAAGAATGTGTGTAAAGTAACGAAATAGATCTCTAACATGTCAGATCTATTTCTACTAAGTACAAAGGTCTGTTCGTGATTGGCTGACATCACCCTGATAGTGGCATCTAACATTCCTAACAGAAAAGATTCCACAAATGTTACAAACATCTGTGGGAATCAATTCTCTGATCTAACTAAGCTAAAAACTATTAAAACAACAGAGGTTGAAGAACAGGTGTTTCCCGAATGTAATAGTATTAGCCTAATACTATTACATTCGAGAAACACCTGTTCTTCAACCTCTATTGTTTTGTTCCAAACACCAGTATGGCCACAACAGATGTTTGGTCTTCATGAGCAGACCTATGCTTTAACAGAGCTTTGGCCCTGAGCAAACTTTGCTTCGTCATCAACAACGGTTCCAAGGCGTCAAATAGTGGATAACATATCTTCAACAAATGTTTTGATATAGGTGTTCATGATTCACTATCTTTGGTAGGAGGCTGGTTCAATTTGTTGTTTATATCTTGATCCTTTGGTCATGTTTTGGCTTTTGAATATCATCTGTTCTTTTGTAGGTCCAAAAATCTCTCCCTAGAACAGATGATGCCAAAACAGATGTTTATTTGATCAATCTTTATTTCTCATCAACTTCTCTCTGATTTGGTCTTTGAATTGCTTTTTAAATCTTTCAAAGAGAGTGATCTGGATCCCTTTCAAGTGGAAGACTTAGTAAGTCTTGCAGATCTTCAATTTTCAGGCTTGAGACACTACTCATTGAAGTCTTTATCACTTTTCCATTAGCTCTGACTATAGTCAATTCATGGATTATCCTGTTGGATGACCACTTTAGAATTTTTAAGCTACATGGCTTTCTTGGGGCAAATCTTCTCAACAAACTTTCTACCCGTGCGATTCATGAATCTATTAACTCTTCTAGAGATCATAGCCATCTACCACTATAGATCCATATCTTCTAGATCATCAGGATCAATCTGATCATAATCTTCATCAAATGTGGCTGGATCAAATATCTTTCCCTGAATGTAGTTCTCATATGAAGCAACGAATGAAGCAAGTACTGCAAGATGTTCTTCATTGGTACGCGGAGATAATGCCAAGTCCTCGTCATAGTCGTCACTCCATTGATCTAAAAAAGGCTGGAACAATGGTTAGAAGCCAGGTTAGCACAAAACTTAATATATTTTTTTTTTGGAAAAAGAACGTTAACGTGTTGATGTTAAACCTTCTTCAGTTAAGGACCACATCTCAAAGTATATTTGTGGTGCATCTGTGTCTGGTCCAATATTTTCATCTTGAGTATGAGGAACATCCGTGTAGCATGAATAAAAAATATGAACATACAGTAAAGGATCCAGCACATTATAGGCTTGTAAAACAAAAATATTGAACTATGCCACATATGTTTCAAACACCAAAACAACACAGAAGACTTTTTGTTAGAAAAAAACTGAAACAAGGGAAATGTTCAAAACTTTAAACAAATCATTAAACACAAAACAACACACAAGCAAACAAGAAAGGATTACCTGATTGAAGCATATAAGAAACATATTTTACAGACAAACAAATAAACACATGAACCACACGATTACCACCCTTGGATTTAAAAAAATAAGAGTGCAAAACAACATCAAAAAATAATATAAAAACATTTAAACAAATGATGTAGAAAGCATGTTTAAAGACTGTACATGTAAGTATATCATATATACCATGAAAACACATGATTTTGTGTACAAAACAAACTATGTAAGAAGCACAACAACTACACGAAAAAAAAAATGGTTAAAACAAACACAAACATCACGACGAGACTACAACTTGCTGATGAGTTACCACGATGAAATGGGTTAGGCATCTGACATTCATCCTCGATAAAGTTGTTTGGAAAAACACGACTAGGAGAATACACCTCAAGATCAGCTACGAAATCTTGTGGATCATCCATCTTGCGTGGGAAAACAAAGATGAGAAATTGGGAAAAATAGATTGGGAAGGGATAAGAACAATGGTGAAAAGAAAAGTGGAGAAGAAGAAGGTACAATGCAAAAGGTATAGATAAAAGAAAATCTTTGACTAAAGTAGATATGGGTTGGTGGAGGGTAAATACATAAGACATGTACTTATGGATGATGTGTGATGGGTGTTTGGTGCTGGTAGGGTACAACATGCACAAACGACTAAATTAACCCTTATCTTGTCTTAAGGTTTGATGATGTGGAGGAACCATGTCCACACAAAGAGGTTTACCAAGGTTTCTTAATTAAATGGGTTTTTCATCAATACCTCAACCACATACACATACATACATACATACATACATATATAGGTAGAGGTTCCTGTAAAAAAAAGGTTTTTTGTGAGAAAGGTAAGAAAGAATCTACACCATTAGATCTTTGATCTAATGGTTGAGATCCTAATGGCAAAATTGTAAATAATGTTTACTATTAAACATATTAATTTTCTAGATTAAGGGTATATAGATAAATTTAACATTTTTAAATTAATAAACTAACATTAATGCACTTGTAACTTCCCCCCGTCTTTTTTAAACGTCAATAACTTTTTATACGTAACTTTTAAAAAAAATTACACCATAATACCGAGCGTTTTTTTATCTTTAATATGAGTACCAAATTGCTATACTTATATAGAGAAAAAATATGTTTCGATTAGATGTTTAGTCCATGAATTGTGTTATATACTTACTGAATAGTGTTATATACTTACTGAATGGTGTTATATACTTGCTGAATGGTGTTATATACTTGCTGAATGGTGTTTATAGAGATCTTTTAAAAAAAATCCAGTTCCTATAATTAAGGTGGCCGTTATGGGAAGTTTTTAATTAATTGAATTAATGATAAAATTAATTGTTTACCCTTTTGAATTAATTTAGATTTAGGATACATGTCATCTCCACAATATTTCTCACCTTTCTCACACTTTTAACCCTTTTACAATAACCTTACCATATATATATATATATAGGGAGAGGTTCATTTGAGAAGAAACTTTAATTAAGAAGAAAAAGAACAAAGGGTACAATTATAAAATGTTAAGTAGTTTTCTTTAATATCATTTATTACTATTTTTAAGTAATTAATGGCTCATAAAAACTATCATTCTTTACACTATTTTTTTTTGTCTACACACATAAAAACTCGTAATTTATTCTACACACCTAGTTAGTTGTCCTACACTTTAAATTATTTTTTTTATTTTTAAAAAAAAATATATTTTTGAAAATAAGTTACAAATGTAATGTAGTTAGCTATTAAAGAGGAAGATTAGAAATTAATAATCTACGTAAGTTTACAAATATACCCTTATATTAAAATTAAATGAAGTAAAATGAAACATTTTTATTTGTTGAAAGTTCTTCTTACAAAAAATTTCTTCTCATTTGAACCCTCCACTATATATATATAGTGGAGGGTTCAAATGAGAAGAAATTTTTTGTAAGAATAAAAAAGAACAATCTTCAACCAATAAGAATGCTTTATTTTACTTCATTTAATTTTTGTATTTAATATGGGTGTAAGGGTATATTGGTAAAATTAGATAGATCATTATATGTTAGTCTTCCTTTTTAATAGCTAACTAAATTAAAATTGTAACTTATTTTAAAAAAAAGTATATTTTTTCAAAGAAGAAAAAAAATATTTTAAAGTGTAGGATAAATTATGAGGTGTGTAGGATGAATTATGAGCTGTGTAGGATGAATTTCAGTATGTGTAGGATAAATTTAAAAAACGTGTAGGATAAATTTTGATGTGTCTAGGTAAAAAATTTTGTGTGGAGGATGATAGTCTTTATGATTAATTAATTAGTCAAAAATAATAATAAATGAGATGAGAGAAAAACTATTTAATGTTTTACAATTGTACCCTTTGTTCTTTTTCTTCTCAATTTAATTTTCTTCTCAAATGAACCTCCCCTATATATATATATATATATATATATATATAGGAAGGTTAACGTACATTATGACTTAACGTACTGTCACACCCCGACCGCGTTAAAACAACGAAACTGCGGCGGAAACATCGGGGAGTGTTGCAACAGAATCATTGTTCCACAACCATGGTTACAAAAGTTTCGTTTTATTGATTCATTACGTAATTTACATTGTTTTAAAACTAAATAAACAAGTTACACATCGTCTATTATTGTTATTATGTCACTAAGGCCTCGTCCAGATCCTATGTGAACATGCATCCTATCAATCAACATCATGCAACACCACCTGAAACATATGTAAAAAAAAGTCAGCAAAGAAATGCTGGCGAGCACATAGGATTTATGAGAGTGTCGGATTCATGGCTCGTTATATATGTTGCAGTACCTCATTAGACTACAAGAGTCAAAAGTACAAACCTCGTTTTGAAAAGTGTATTGCAACATAATTAACCAACTCAAATCAAGTTGGTTATAGTTTATAAAATCTCGTAGCCATGATTCTTAACCCCAAAACATTTGTTTTAGTAAACCAACTCGTAAAACATCTCGTAAAAACTCGTTAATAAAACTCGTATGGTTTATATCATTTCGAAAACCTCGTTGTGTGACATTGTTTCAAAATCGTTTACCCAGGTGAACTAAATAATGACACGGAATATAATATGATAAAAGCATTTATATATAAGATGTACCAACGACATATCTACCATGCTTTTATCATGCTACACCCGTCCCGTTATCTAATCACTACCCAAAAGCAATCGTTTGTTCAAATCGTTTATCTCGTTTAAGTCGTTTCAAATCGTTTAAGTCGTCCCAAAATCGTTTTCGTTTTAATTGTGAAACTACTTTTGGTCGTCTCGCTAATAACATTCAAACCTTCGTGACTTGACTATCTCGAAACTCGCATTAACAAACCACCAAAGGGTAAGTTAACAATCATCAGATTCGGTCGTTACCTACATAACCCCCACACATAACCATGGGTGGAGTATGATAACGGGATTTGTCAGATCCTATGGTACCATAACCTAATACTGGTCGGCTTGATCAATGTTAACGAATGTCATTCGTTATGTAACTATAACCATCAAGTTTGTTCACATTATCGAAATCGTTATTAGTTTAATATAAACCATTTAAATCGTTTTTGAAACCATCGTTTAAACCTTGAAATCGTTTAATACATATGAATCACCCCAAAACAATTGAAAACAGTAAAATAGGGGAACTATGTACTCACATCGAAGTGCAAAGTATCCTCAGTCTAAATAACTCAACAAGCTTAGGCAAACCAAGGAAATTCAAGTAGCACCTAGTAATCAAATCACTAGTCAAATATATCGACACCTAAATCGGAAGATCAGATAGAATGAGGTTTCGTAAACCAAATGAGTATTGGAACTCATGTGATATGGTTTAACAAAGCCTACATTCTAGATCGGAATCTAACCTAAGTGCTTTCGACCCGTTACAACCCGTTTAGGTAGCTTACGTTCATTTAACGCGTCGTTCGCGTAAAACGCGTTTGAGATGTCTATCTAGTCCTATGACAAGTATTATATGCCTAAACATGCTTAAATGTGTTGCGTAATCTATTATGTGACAAAAATTTAAGTTACATATGCTTAAAATCCAATTATGCATGAAAAGGGCATTTTGGTCATTTACCTAAGGCATATAAACTTCCTATCATACAACTACTTAAACTATGTAACCATAAGGTATAACCTCGGAAGGTTATTCCCTATACAACTATGGTCACTTAACATGTTTGGTCGGACCCTAATGATCGACCAAACGGGTCGAGTTTGAAAGTCTAAGCGGTGGTTTAGACCGCTTGACTTATGACTCTAAACAAGCACTAATCTAAAAGTGACGAGCTAAACATGTTGAAACATGTTTAACTGAGTTAGAAAATAAGTTTTGATATCAAAACAAAGTGTTTTGATACCCAAGAGTAGTTTGGTTGCAAAATACGAATAAATGCGCATTTTGACCGAAACTACGACTCGTCACTACGCCTAGTCAACGTGGTAATCAGTAGGTATAGTCACTAAGGACTATAGCCATCGTGATTACGCTCACGTTGCAAAGTTCAAAAGAACTTTGTGTTGACCAATGACTGGTCAAAGCAGAAAGTCAAACACTGTTTGACTTTCACGCTCGAAAAGCGATAAAAGAATGAAAGAAGCTTACAAAGGGTCCTTGCTAGGGAGAACTTGATCTTAAAATCTCAGGTATGAAGTATTATAACTTCAACTTATAGAAATCAGATCAAGGGTGCAGAAAATGGAGTGAAGGCATGGCTTTATATAGTTTTCGCAAAACCGTTAGGATCGTTTCTTGCTAAAGAGGGAACAATCTAAGCCATACATATGGGCTAGTGGTATTCTAATACCATGGGACATGTAAAACTATCAAAATCTAGCAGATGGTATTAAAAAACCATGAACAAAACCATCAAAAACAAGCTGGAAGACCAGGTTCAATGTTTCTGATCTGCAGCTCTGTCGCGGCCCACATAAAATATGGTCTGGGCTTACGTGGCCCGCCTAAGCATCTTTGGCAGAATTACATTTTTAGCTCCTGAACTTGTAAAACTTGCATTTTGATGCATTTTTGACACGTTTAAGCCCCGTTAACCTCATTTCAAGGCTCTAAAATGATGTTAAAGTATAGGGAACTCAAAACATGCTCAAAAACCTCGGATGTCGGTTCGTTTGGTCGTACGGTTGCGTTGTTCGGTTAATTACGACGGAAGTCGTAACGAATGCAAAAACGATCCAAATTAAGCGACGAATGGAATTTTATCATGCCAATCACTAAAATAAAATATTTTAATGATTACATAAATTTTTGGATGTCCGGATATATTTAGAACGTAAGATATGCGCGAAAATGCAAACTTATGCACTTTTTGACGCTTTTAGTCCCTATTGATCAAATAAGTTTATTTTAGCATACCGAACCCCTCAAAGCCTATTTCTAAGCTATGTAAAGGATATTTAGGGTATGTTTAACTTATGATCAAGTTCTGAAATGTTCGTTACTATACAAATCGGCATAGTTTCGTAGTTTGACACAAATAGTCCCTGCGATCGAACAAACTTGTTTTCAACACACCAAACCATCCAAAACTTATTTCAAAGTTATGTGAAGGTTATTTAAGGTATGTTAAGCCTATGTCACTATTCCGGAATGTTTGTCACGTTAAACTGATTATGTTCGCGCATCAGTTTGAGTATAACTTCCCAGAAAGCGATTTAAAGCTTGAAACCGGAATCGAATCAAATCGTAAAATCATCAAACACAAATACACACATAATAACACAAAAACATATTGTTTTATTAATAATTGACATTGTTTTACATTGTATATTGATTACAGAGCACAGTTGTCACAGTCACCCCTACTTTAGGAAATTTCGTCCCGAAATTTTAACTAGACAAAACTTGTGAGAACAATTGCGGATATTTCGCCTTCATTTGGTCCTCACGTTCCCAAGTAAACTCTGGGCCACGTTTGGACTCCCAGCGAACTTTGACCAATCATATCCGTTTGTTCTTCAACTGTTTAACTGCACGGTCCACTATCTCCACAGGTTTCTCGACAAAGTGCATTGTTTCATCAACTTGAATTTCGTCGAGTGGAATGTGAAGATTAGTGTCAGCTAAACACTTTCGCAAATTGGACACGTGGAAAGTCGGATGAATATTTCCAAGCTCTGGAGGTAGCTCTAGTCGATAGGCAACCTTTCCAATTCTTTCAACAATCTTAAATGGTCCAACATATCGAGGTGCAAGATTTCCTTTCTTTCCAAATCTCACCACTCCCTTCCAAGGTGACACCTTGAGTAGGACATGGTCTCCGACTTGAAATTCTAAGGGCTTGCGTCGCATATCTGCATAATTCTTTTGACGGCTTCTAGCTGTCACAAGATTATCGTGAATTTTCTTGATTTTGTCTGTCGTTTCCAGGATGAGCTCAGGTCCAGTAAGCTGAGCTTCACCGATCTCATTCCAACAGACAGGTGAACGATATTTTCGGCCGTATAAAGCTTCAAATGGTGCCATATTAATGCTAGCATGATAACTGTTCTTGTAAGAGAACTCGATCAACGGCAGATGAGAGTCCCAATTACCACCAAAGTCTATCACGCATGCTCTAAGCATATCCTCCAAAGTTTGAATCGTCCTCTCAGATTGTCCATCTGATTGGGGATGATAAGCAGTGCTTAGATTTAGTCGGGTTCCCATAGCAGATTGCATGGTCTTCCATAAATGAGATGAAAATCGAGCATCACGATCAGATATGATGTCCAAAGGAACACCATGTCGAGATACAATCTCATCAACATAAATCTTTGCAAGTTTATCAGCAGATAGATCATCGCGAATCGGAATAGAATGAGCTGACTTCGTTAAACGATCAATAACAACCCATATAGCATCATGATCTTTAGATGTACGCGGTAATTTAGTAATGAGATCCATCACAATGTTCTCCCACTTCCAAACCGGTATCTCTGGTTGTACAAGCAAACCAGATGGTCGTTGATGTTCAGCCTTGACTTTGAGACAAGTTAGGCATTTCGATACGTACAAAGCAATATCCTTCTTCATACCAGGCCACCAATACTGAGTACGAAGATCCTTGTACATTTTATCAGCACCAGGATGGATAAAATATCAAGACTTGTGAGATTCATCCATCACTAATGTGCGAAGATCGTCTTGTTTCGGAATCCACAAACGATCCTTGAAATAGAGCAACCCATCGTCCTTCACTTCGAGTTTAAGCTCAAGTTGACGTGGTAATTCCTTACCCATCAAATTTTGTGAGGCACAAAATTGTTGAACTTGAAGAACACGAGTTTGAATATCAGATAGAGTTCGAACATAATGAAGCTTGACTCGCTCCTTTCGACTAAGCGCATCGGCTACAACATTCGCCTTACCAGGATGGTAGCGAATCTCGCAATCGTAATCATTTAAGAGCCCAACCCAACGTCGTTGCCTCATGTTCAGCTCCTTCTGATTAAGAATATGCTGGAGACTTTTGTGGTTGTGAAAACCACACACTTCGTGCCATAAAGATAGTGTCTCCAGATTTAAAGTGCGAAAACCAAAGCACCCAATTCAAGATCATGAGTGGTGTAGTTCTTCTCATGAACTTTCAGCTGTCTTGACGCATAAGCTATGACTTTGCCTCGTTGCATGAGAACATAACCAAGGCCTAGATTCGATGTGTCACAATAAACAACGAAATCATCGTTTACATCGGGCAAAGACAGAACAAGAGCATCACATAGTTTCGTTTTGAGCGTTTGGAACACTTCTTCTTGCTTGGGTCCCCACTCAAAAGGCTTATTCTTTTGAGTCAAAGTAGTGAGTGGAACCGCGATCTTCGAGAAGTTTGAAATGAAACGACGATAATAACCAGCGAGACCAAGAAAAGAACGAATTTTTGTGGGTGTCGTTGGTGTATTCCAATCCTTAATTGCTACAATTTTGCAAGGATCCACATGAATACCCTGCTCGTTGACTATATGACCCAAAAAATGAACTTCTTTAAGCCAGAATTCACACTTGGAGAACTTAGCAAAAAGTTGTTCCTTCTTCAGGAGTTCCAGAGTCAAACGAAGGTGTTGCTCGTGATCAGCTCGAGACTTCGAATAAATGAGAATATCGTCGATGAACACAATGATGAACTTGTCTAAATAAGGTTTACAAACCCTATTCATTAAGTCCATGAAAATGGCTGGAGCATTTGTCAAACCAAAAGGCATGACAGTGAACTCATAATGACCATATCTCGCGCGGAATGCAGTTTTGGGAATATCTTCTTCGAATACACGAAGTTGATGATACCCAGAACGCAGATCGATCTTGGAAAAACAGGTAGCACCTTGCAGTTGATCAAAGAGATCATCAATTCGAGGTAGGGGATATCGATTCTTGATGGTAAGATTGTTAAGCTCACGATAATCGATACACATTCGAAAAGATCCATCTTTCTTTTTCACAAAGAGGACAGGAGCACCCCATGGCGAAAAGCTCGGACGGATGAATTATTTATCAGATAAATCTTGAAGCTGTTTCGATAACTCTTGCATCTCCAACGGTGCAAGACGATAAGGTGCTTTCGCAATCGGGTTGGCATTGGGTACAAGATCAATATGAAACTCGACTTGACAAACTGGAGGCAAACCAGGCAGTTCATCAGGAAACGCCTCTGGATAATCCCGAACAATCGGAATATCCTGAATACTCTTGCTCTTGCCCTTCTCCTCGCTGACATGTGCCAGAAAAGCAACATATCCTTTTCGTAAATAACTTTGGGCTTTCGTACACGACATGAGTTTCAAACCAATAGATGGTTTCTCGCCACGAACCTCTAGGACATTGCCAGACGAAAGAGGAATACGAACGATCTTATCGAAACAAACCACCTCAGCATGATGTTTGGTTAACCAATCCATCCCAATGATAATGTCGAAACTCTCAAGTTGCATCGGTATGAGGTCAATAGGAAAAAGATGGTTATCGAGGTTCAATTGACAATCACGAAGAACAGAATCGAGTATAAGAGGTTTACCAGTAGCAACTTCGACAGATAAGGGTTTCCTCAGTTTAGTTCTAGGTATCGCAAGTAAAGGCTCAAAAGATAACGAAACAAAACTCCTATCGGCACCAGAATCGAAAAGAACAGATGCAAGTTGATGTTAACAAGGAACATACCGTTAACAACCTCGTTGTCAGCTCGAGCCTCATTTGCATTCAGTTTGTATGCTCGTCCACGAGCGGGATTCACATTCGCGTTTGCATTGGCATTCTCGTTCTGATTTGTATTCGTATTCACCAACCTCGGGCAGTTGTTGCGGAAATGACCCATTCCTCCGCAATTATAACACGAACCAGGTGGGAATCTTGCAGCATTCCCCCGAGCTTGTGCTGGAATCTGAGCAATCTGATTCTGGCCCAAACGATAAATGTTGGCCAGATGCCCAAGTTTACCACACGTAGTGCACTGCTTGCAAGCCTGTTGAGCAACATGATGACCATTGCATCGAGCACAGTGAGGTGTGGTACCAGCATATTGCTTTTTCGTGGGAGGTAGGGCTGGTGGGTTCTGAGGGTTCTGGTTGGTGACAGCAAAGTTCTGGGAAGCCTTGCGCTTCCTTGACTTCTTAGAAGACTCACCCTGCTTCTTACCCTTACCCTTGTCTTGAGCAGAATCGGCTGACTTCTTCTTGCAACCTTACGGGTCAGTTTCCCTTTTCTGACCTGAGACTCGGTCAGAGTAGCAGCCAATTCAATCCCTTGACGGACAGTAGTAGGATTACTACCAGTCACAATGTCTTGCACAGAATCGGGTAAACCATCGATATACCTCTCTATCGCTTTTTCCAACGGGGTAACCATCGTAGGACACAACAAACTGAGCTCCTCATATCGATCCGTGTAAGCACGGTGTTCTCCCCCTTCTTGTTTCAGATCATCGAATTCTCGTTCCAAAGCTCGAATTTTGCACGGGGACAGAACTCTCTCATCATGAGAGCTCGGAGCTCTTCCCATGTCTGTGCTATCGCCACATCGGCACCCCTATCACGCATCACACCGTTCCACCATGTAAGAGCACGCTTCTCGAACACACTTGATGCAAATTCAACCTTACGCTCATTCGGACATTGCACATGTCTGAATGAGCTCTCGATACTTTCAAACCAGCAGTTGCTCCTTGAGACCCAGAAAACTTCAATGGTTTAGCCGAATTGAAGGTTTTGAAACTACAATGTGTATTATTATTGTTGTTATTATTGTTGTTGTTATATAATTGATGGATCTGGGTCACTACGCCCGGAAGCACTGCAGCCATTTGTTGAGCGACAAGGGCTGCGACTTCTTCGTTAGTCAAAGGTTGTGCATTACGTCGAGGAGGCATTGTCTAACAAGGAAATACTAGAAACGAGTGAGATCGACAATTGGAGAAACGAAAGAGGCATTGAAAACATTGACAAAACACAAGGAAGGCGATCATTCGTTTTTTTACCTCGAACAAACAAATGACACGCAGTGACTAATCAAAGTAAATGGGTCAAAATAATGTATCGCGAAGACATGCTCGCCTATAAGTGAACACTCACCCCAAGAGTTCCCAGGTAAGAGTGACTGGTCTGATACTGCGGATTTGTACGAACACTCTAGCCTTAGACAGAAAACTCAGGGTACATGCATTCACTCTTCCAGTTTGCACATGTTCACAATATTTAGACCCAAACTTTGACTAGATTTTGAAAACTCAGAAGGCACAAAGCCAAAAATGAATCAAACTGGAAGGGTTCAAAACCTTATAATCAATCATCCAAGAACTGATGATTAATTTTCGAGGCGGATTTGATATTGTGTTCTCGTTGTGGTTATCACCTAAGGATAGGTGACGGTATTGTTTTAAAATCTAAACGCAAGTGTACTCGCGTTGGGGTCCCAGAAAGTTATAGTCTAGGTCAAAGCATTGCTAATAACCTAGTTCCCTATAACCATTGGCTCTGATACCAACTCTTCTGTCACACCCCGACCGCGTTAAAACAATGAAACCGCGGTGGAAACGTCGGGGAGTGTTGCAACAGAATCATCATTCCACAACCATGGTTACAAAAGTTTCGTTTCATTGATTCATTAAGTAATTTACATTGTTTTAAAACCAAATAAACAAGTTACACATCGTCTGTTATTGTTATTATGTCACTAAGGCCTCGTCCAGATCCTATGTGAACATGCATCCTATCAATCAACATCATGCAACACCACCTGAAACATATGTAAAAAAAAGTCAGCAAAGAAATGCTGGCGAGCACATAGGTTTTATGAGAGTGTCGGATTCATGGCTCGTTATATATGTTGCAGTACCTCATTAGACTACAAAAGTCAAAAGTACAAACCTCGTTTTGAAAAGTGTATTACAACATAATTAACCAACTCAAATCAAGTTGGTTAAAGTTTATAAAATCTCGTAGCCATGATTCTTAACCCCAAAACATTTGTTTTAGTAAACCAACTCGTAAAACATCTCGTAAAAACTCGTTAATAAAACTCATATGGTTTATATCATTTCGAAAAGCTTGTTGTGTGACATTGTTTCAAAATCGTTTAACCAGGTGAACTAAATAATGACACGGAATATAATATGATAAAAGCACTTATATATAAGATGTACCAACGGTGTATCTACCATGCTTTTATCAGGCTACACCCGTCCCATTATCTAATCACTACCCAAAACCAATCGTTTGTTCAAATCGTTTATCTCGTTTAATTCGTTTCAAATCGTTTAACTCGTCCCAAAATCGTTTTCGTTTTAATTGTGAAACTACTTTTGGTCATCTCGCTAATAACATTCAAACCTTCGTGACTTGACTATCTCGAAACTCGCATTAACAAACCACCAAAGGGTAAGTTAACAATCATCAGATTCGGTCGTTACCTACATAACCCCCACACATAACCATGGGTGTAGTCTGATAACGGGATTTGTCAGATCCTATGGTACCATAACCTAATACTGGTCGGCTTGATCAATGTTAATGAATGTCATTCGTTATGTAACTACAACCATCAAGTTTGTTCACATTATCGAAATCGTTATTAGTTTAATATAAACCATTTAAATCGTTTTTGAAACCATCGTTTAAACCTTGAAATCGTTTAATACATATGAACCACCCCAAAACAATTGAAAACAGTAAATAGGGGAACTATGTACTCACATCGAAGTGCAAAGTATCCTCAGTCTAAAGAACTCAACAAGCTCAGGCAAACTAAGGAAATTCAAGTAGCACCTAGTAATCGAATCACTAGTCAAATATATCGACACCTAAATCAGAAGATCGGATAGAATGAGGTTTCATAAACCAAATGAGAATTGGAACTCATGTAATATGGTTTAATAAAGCCTACATTCTAGATTGGAACCTAACCTAAGTGCTTTCGACCCGTTACGACCCGTTTATGTAGCTTACGCTACTTTAACGCGTCGTTCGTGTAAAACGCGTTTGAGATGTCTATCTAGTTCTATGACAAGTATTATATGCCTAAACATGCTTAAATATGTTGCATAATCAGTTATGTGACAAAAATTTAAGTTACATATGCTTAAAATCCAATTATGCATGAAAAGGGCATTTTGGTCATTTACCTAAGGCATATAAACTATCTATCATACAACTACTTAAACTATGTGACCATAAGGTATAACCTAAGGCATATAAACTATCTATAATCTCAGGTATGAAGTATTATAACTTCAACTTAGAGAAATCAGATCAAGGGTGCAGAAAATGGAATGAAGGTGTAACACCCTCAACCCGTAACCCGGGTGATTGTGCACAATTGATACACTTACAACGGAAACAAACTAAACTTTCATTAAAACTTATAATAGTCTGAGTACAACACTTTATTTATTTACAAACTTTCGGCAACTAAGAACTCCTTGATCTTCTAAAACTCCACAACTGTCAAGTAGTTCCTATAGCTTTCCTCATGAGTCACCTGAGATAAGTATACTCAAAACGATGTCAGATATATACTGGTGAGCTCATACTATACAATTTTTATAAAGACAAACCACAGTTTACATTATATTCATACACAATATGGGCATGTGACCACATTATAGTCAGGTTGGGCCTCATTGAACCTTATAGGTCACATTTGACTTGTCACAAACCACCGTACAAGAGACATACTGGTCCTCCAGCTGTGTCCCCCTACGGCCGTCACATAGGTATGAGTGTGTGTCGCTGGACCTTATAAGCACGAAGTGCCTGTGGGTACAACACCTTATTACCCTTCCCAGAGTGACACACCTCATTAAGCATAATAGGATCCCATATACCCCTACTGACACATGCATACTGCAGCATTCTCATTATTACCAGTTATGGACGAGTATACTATCATAGTTTAAAAGACAAGTATGATGACTCACCTGATTAGCAATTGCTTAACTGCCGCTAGTACGACTGGGTTATGTCTCAAGGTCCTGACACAATTACATAATCCTAGGTTAGGTAATGGTACACCTAACTAGTCATTATCATGGTTGGATATTGGTTAGTGCTGCCTTGTTTAAGCATGCGTGATCAGTCCATGCCTAACTAAGGCTAGGCTACCCAATACCCGCCCCTGACAATAACCCTAGTACCTAAAAATAATACTAACACTACTACTACTAATATATTACTAATAATAAAACTAATATTAACTACTAAAAATAAATAATAAATAACTAAACATAAACTTAAACGAGAGTATACCTCAAAACTATCTACGGCACGTTGATGTTGAGTTTCCCTACTCCTGCTCCTACTCGTGCTCCAAAAACGACTACTAACAACACCCAACGGGGTATCGTATACTCGGGATTCTCAATACTAGAGCGTTCCCGTTAAAATTTTGGTGTATCTAAAATCCTACAATTTAACTCCTATATATATGTGAAGCAAGCAAGCACCTCAATGGCTTTCTGGGCGATGTGGGACAATTGACGTGCTAGCTAGCTAGCTTGACGTGCTAGCTAGCTAGCTAGCTTAGTTATATTATTTCAGCTGCTTCACTCGTTTTTCTTGTATAACTTTTAAAATATGACGTTTTATAAAACGACGAATATGTCATTAGAACGAACATATTTTTATCTACGTTTTAACCTAAGTTTCATTAAAAACGGAGTAAGGTAAAAAATAATATATTTAATTATTAATATTAAACGGTCTCCTATACTAGCTAAGGCTTGTCAAGATATTTCACCTTTCACACCATCATCTAACTCATTTAACAATATATGAAATATAAATTACATATTTCATACGTTTATAAACAGTATATTAAGGTTCGGGGTATTACATCCTTCCCTCCTTACAAAAATTTCGTCCTCGAAATTTGTAATCACTTAAAAAATGAGGGTACTTATCTTTCATTGTGTTTTCTAATTCCCATGTAAAGTTGGGTCCATGACGTGCGTTCCACTTGACTTTGACTAACGGGATTTCCTTCTTGCGTAACTTTTTAACCTTCTTATCTTCGATTTGTAGTGGTTCTTCAATGAAGTTGAGTTTGTCGTCAACCTGTACGTCTTCCAGGGGTATTTGTTGGGCTTCGTCCACTAGGCACTTCCTTAAATTTGATACATGAAAAGTATTATGTATTCCTGCCAGCTGTTCAGGAAGTTTTAGCCGATAAGCCACTGGTCCTACTTTGCTTGTTACTTCAAACGGCCCAATGTATCGGGGTTTCAACTTTCCCTTCTTTCCAAACCGAATCACTCCTTTCAGAGGTGATACCTTAAGCATTACTTTATCCCCTATTTGGAACTCTAGGGGTTTACGCCTCTGATCTGCATAACTCTTTTGTCGATCTTGAGCACTTTTCATCCTTTCTTTGATTTGCTGAATCTTTTCGGTGGTCTCCACAATGATTTCTGGTCCTGACAGTTGACTTTCCCCTACTTCCGTCCAACAGATAGGAGTTCGGCACCTTCTTCCGTATAAAGCTTCATAAGGTGCAGCTTTGATGTTGGCGTGATAGCTATTATTGTAGGCAAATTCGATGAGTGGTAGATGAGTGTCCCAACTTCCACCAAAATCAATTACACAAGCCCGAAGCATGTCTTCTAATGTCTAAATAGTCCGTTTACTCTGCCCATCCGTCTGAGGATGATATGCAGTGCTTAGATTAAGCTTGGTTCCCAACTCTTGTTCTAAACTTTGCCAGAATTTAGATGTGAAACGACTATCTCTGTCTGATATGATCGATACAGGCACCCCATGTCGCGAGACTATTTCTTTGATGTAAATTTGAGCTAGCTTGTTCATCTTATAGTCCTCACGAATTGGCACGAAGTGTGCAGACTTGGTCAGTCTGTCCACTATTACCCAAATATGTCGCAACCCCCGATCCCTGATCCCTGGGAACGGGCGGACGCGAGCTCAGTGACGGCGGTATCTGGTTAGTTAATTTGGCAGCGGAAATTTTCATCAGGACCGTAGTTAGGAAATATTTATCAGAGTAAAACCACCATATTTGATATTAATAATCACATGGGTAAAACCCAAGTTTCTTATTACAATACATTCATAGGGATAAACCCTATTTTATTGAATTTAAAACATCATCTTTTAGGTAACTTTTATAGCCACATTTTTCCCAAGCCTTCAGTGCTCTCCAGCTGGCTTTTTTTACTAATTGGCTGTCACATTTTGTTACCTGAAACATGTTTTAAAAACATTTATCAGCGGGAAATACTGGTGAGTGAATCCCAGTTTAATCAAGAAACATTTTATCAATTAAAACAGTATTGAGAGCGATCACATTGTTTATTTCTACACAATTACTCATTCAGTACTGTCAATCCTGACTTGTGGGTCATATTACTCATTGGCTAACTCGTTGTCCAATGGTAACGTCCTATCATCCCCGACTTACTACTCACAAGGTAGTAAATTTTGTATACAAAACCCCAACATACCGGCATTAATTGAAGAACTACAAAGACTCAATCACTGCTTAATTACATTATTAAGCATTTAAGGTTTTGTAAAACATTCCAAAAAGGTTAACAAAAAGAGGATAAACTCACATTGCTATCTTAGACTTCGCGTAAGGGTTTCCTGGATATAATCTATAATTTATACAAATGTACATTGGTTAGTACCATAACCCTTTAAAAATATTAATGATACCCTCCCTGAGACGGCATTCCAACAACTACGTCGGGCAGAACCACGACAGTTGTTACGAAACCCTAAATCAATCGGGCAGCGCATCTACTATGAAATCGGGGTTATAATACTTACAACGGAGCAGAACCTCGCTAATTAGGGGTATAATACCCGACTATAATGCTTATAACTTCAGAAATTCGAGATTGAAAGAAAGAAATGAACGACGGAAAGTGAAACCCGATGGCCTGCTTATATAGTTGCAAAACCTGACTCTCACGCGGCCCGCGTAAAGGTAAGCTAAGGCTTACGCGGCCCGAGTCAACATATGGTCAACGCGTAGCTTAGCTGGGTCAGCATGTAGGTCCACCACGATGTCGACACGTGTCGGCTTCTGGTGTCTCCGCGTTTGATGATCTCTAGCAGCCCGCGTAAGTTTTAAGGTGAGCTTACGCGGCCCGCCTTACTTATAATTTCACCGGAATAAGTTTTAGCCTTGATACCGCCAGCGTGAGGTTGCGGTGGGATCCTACGCGGCCTGCCTCAACTCAATATTTATTGTTTTTAATTTATTTTAAACATTCTAACGTATTTCGGGCTAGGTTTTCACATACGGGGTGTATTTAAAGACATATTAAGATAATTTAACATATAATAGGGTGTCGGAAATATACTGAGGGTGTTGGTTTTACCGAGGGTTGTTACAAAATAGTATCATAACTGTGACTTGACCTTGGGAGCTTCGTGATAAAATCCATGGTGATTTTCTCCCATTTCCATTCTGGAATCTCTGGTTGTTGCAAGTATCCAGAGGGTTTTTGATGTTCTGCCTTCACCTTAAGGCATGTAAGGCACTTTTCCACATAATGGGCAACAGATCGCTTCATTCCCGGCCACCAATAATCTATCCTTAAATCCTTATACATCTTGTCACTGCCAGGGTGAATGGAATACTTAGACTTATGAGCTTCCTCTAAGATTGTATCCTGCAGTCCTCCAAAATTAGGAACCCATATCTTATTGCTGAACCTAAGGATATTATCATTTCCCATTGTCAGTAGCTTCAGTCTCCCAATCATTCTTTCTTTTACAATATGATTCTCTTTTAAGGCTTCTTGTTGTATATTCTTAACTTGTTCTAAGAGACTAGTTTTAACCTCTATTCTGGTTGCACGAATTCTTATTGGTTGAGGTTTCTCTTTTCTACTTAGAGCATCTGCTACTATGTTTGCCTTACCTGGATGGTATTGGATCTCACAGTCGAAATCACTTAATAACTTCATCCATCGTCTCTGACGCATATTGAGCTCCTTCTGCTCAAATATATGTTTTAAACTTTTATGGTCACTATAGATAGTGCACTTTGTACCGTAAAGATAGTGCCTCCAATTTTTCAATGTGAATACTATGGCACCAAGTTCCAAATCATGGGTTGTGTAGTTCCGTTCATGAATCTTCAACTGTCTAGAGGCGTAGGCAATTACTTTACCTCTTTGCATGAGTACACATCCCATACCATAGTGAGATGCATCACTGTAGGATCGTTTTGTGACCCAAACGAGTCGTTCAGAAGAGATTTAAACCGTTTCAGAGGCGGAAACTAAGAAACAAATGTAGAAACAGCTTGAATATCACTTTAAACAACTTGTATATTGATCTAACAGCGATTACAATCACAAAATATACCGGCAGCACTTCGGTACCTATCCCTATTCTCTGGTCTGTCCGCTTGAAATGAAATGTCATGACACATATATATAGTACTAGCTTGGTCGCTTGAAATGAACATGCACATGTTCAAGCGATCAGACTCAAGCGAACAAACAATCTAAATCTAATTCAAGCGAACATGACACATGACTTTTGTCTTTAAGCGAACTAGCCAATCAATTTCATGTTTGCATGCAAATTCACGTGAGGTTGTCATATTGTGATATCATAGATGATGTCATTGGTATGATGTCATCATCAATAATGATGACATCATGCTTGATCCGAACCGTAACGTATCCGAGACTCGATATTAAGACGAAGACGACAGATGTGTGCACCAACAGACTCCCCCTCAGATGTTGACGAGTCTTAAGTGTCGAGTCTTTGCATCCTCAGTCTTTATCAGTCTGAACGCTCTCTGAAATATCTCACAGTGAAAGCATCCTCAAACTTTATCTCCTCTTTTCATCAGCATCTACATACTCCTCACGAACAATCTTTACTCGGATGTCTTCAGACTCCCCCTTTCGATATACTGGGATTGCAGTCTAGCATGTTGAAATCATAAAGTCCTCAGGTATCGGAACCTGTCTCTCTATCATCAGGTTCAAGATCGAAACCTGGCTACACCTGCACATTTTTAACCTAGAAATAAATTTTCTGATGACCACTTATAGAGCAAATTTTAAAAATATTCAACATTTATAGCCTCTGATGAACCACTTGCAGAAATATCATTTTCATTTCAAAGAATTTCAAACAAATACTTTCCCAAACCTGTTCGTCATGTCTAGCACTCGGAATTTTGAAAATTTGCTCTCCAACACCAGTTGTCGAAAATCTTTTTGAATTTTTCAAAATTTATGCTAAAACACACTAAAAATCTTTTTGAATTTTTTATAATGAAATGAAATACAGAAATATTTACAGACAATATTTTTGTGAGTTCGTGCAAGAGGATCATATCAGTTTTTGACAAGTCACAAGTACCGTTGAGCTTAGTTACACATTAAGAATTAAACAATTCACTTAGATTGCCGATATACTGATCCATTTAAATTCTTACATAAATTTCAACTGATTCAGGATATAAATTAGATGTTTTAAGGATTTAAACTCATTCATGTGTCCCACCTCTTGAATATACTCCCGTATCCAGATCCCAATATTCAGTCTTACAGGTGAGTATACCACAGATGATATCTGTAAGGGGTTATAAATTATGAAGAATCATGAGAGCTCAGGTCAGAACTACCATTCAGCAGAGAGATCATGACTCAACTTATGAGTGTGTCCCCTTTAGAGGATCTTTTTTACAACAGCATTGCTAAGCAATTTTATTGTCTTATCATATATGCTGAGGGTGATGCTATGTTTCAAGCATTTGCGAAAAGTATTCTCCGGGGACTAGGTCAGAATTTCCATTCAGCAGAAGTCCCGGGATAATACCCCAGATATCACTGAGCATAAAGACCTAGTATCTCAGAAAGAGGGACCTTTCAAACAAGATTTTAAGGGTTACCTATATATCCAAGTAGCGTTCCCCACGAAATAAGCAAGTTTGAATTTAGGTTTATATCCCGAAAAAGCTTACTAAATGTGTAAAAACCTATCGGCATATCATCAGTGAGACTGTTTAACGCTATTTAAACATTACATTTCTTTAGCATACTGTGACTGTCTACTGATGTACTATCATTTCCTCTTCTTTGACACTAAAACTCATTTTTGATTTTATCATGTTTTTGTCTTTTTCAAATTTTCTAATGTTTTTGGATTTTCAGAAATTTCTACTCCCCCTAAAATGCAAACACATTTCAGGAAATTTGAAAATAAACTGTACAAAAACTTGACAACCGATATCAAATCACTTCAATTCGCCATCCACTTGGCATAAACAATCCGAACTCCCCCTTACACAAAACTATTTTCTCATTATGATTTCAAAACACTTAAGTTTGTTTTAACCAAAATGATTTGTCCGGAAAATAAGTTTTGTTAATTTTACCACTTGTAGGTTAGGGGTTTGGTTCATCATATTGTCCATTCAATCTCTTGTATCAGGATTACATCAAGTTCAAACTAATGACCTTGAGTAATCACTTTGTCAGAATCAACCTCTTACCACTTGTAAGTATGATCAAAACATTTAACTACATGTAGGAATAAATCATCTACACAAACCATTTTACCAATCAAGATGCCGATTCCTGCTTCACACTTACTAACCTGGAAGCTCCGGCAAATCACACTTAACCTGTAAAAATTTAACCATTATAAAATTCATTTACAAAATCAATTATCAAGAAGGATGCCGATTCCTGATCCACGATTACAAACTTGGGATCTCCGGCAAGTCAGATTTTTCAATGAAAGAAAATGTCCACCCAAGCCTGACCAGTCTTGGGTGATTCCAACTCCTCTTTAGTTGGGTTGTATGTTGCTTTCTTTGTAGCATAAAATTCCTTTACCCCTTTAACCTTTCCATCAACCATCTTCCCGAAATTTTTCTTTACATTCCCATTAAAAGCCTTTTCAACTTCAAAATTATCCTTATCAGAATAAAACTGATTTGAAATTTCAACCTTTCCAACTTTTCGTTTAAAATTCCCAGTCCTCAATGGTGGAAAGTTCTCATCATCCATTGAAAGAACTGATTTTTCAACACTCTCATCAAATTGTGGCTCCTCTGACTTTGTGGAATCAGATTCATCGCCAGATTTTACCTCTAATTTCTTAACAACCCAAGTTTGGTTGTCAAGATTTCCCCTTTTCTTGTAAAACCTTTTCGAACACTCACCAACTTCATATGTAGAATTTTTAAACACTTTAAATTTTTCTGTTGGTGGTTCGGTTTTATCAACAACAACTTCTTTTAGTTTTCCAGAAACTCCCTGTTTTGTATTGGTCGCTTTTGGGCAGTTCCATGCAATGTGACCAACTTCATTGCATCTAAAACAGGTTCTGGTTTCTTTCTTCTGATAAGCTCCAATCTTCTTTTCAGCAAACAAATCTTGATTTGTTTGTCTCCAAAATGAGCTCTTCTTTTTTTCTTCAGCAGACGGACCTGAAACAAATTTTGTATTTTTAGAAATTTTCTCATTTTTATAATTTTCTGGTGGTATAAAACCTAAACCTTTTCTTTTGAAATTACCGTTACGGTTTGGTTTCTTTTGACAACCAGAACCGGAACCATAATTCTTTTTCTTGTTTAAACGCTGTTGAACTCTTGAAGTGTATTTTTTAGGTCTTTCAGAAAGATTAAAATCTTTTATTTCAGAAATATTAATTTCTGTCATTTTGAAAACCTTTTTGATCTTTTCAAATCGAACACTTCTTATTGGAAACTCTTTATCAAAATATAACTTGTCAGAATCACTCAAAGTATAGGCAACTTCAAATGTTTCGTCACTCACATTAGATTTTGATAACAAAAATTCTTTACTATAAACCCGTTTTCCCGATGATTTTGAACTCTTTTCGGACGAACTCGAACTTCCGACAGACTGACATGAACTTTCGGACTCGGATTTTAACTCTGACTCCTCATCCCTATCCAACACCTGATCGACCATTCTTTTTATTAATTCGGACTCATGATCTGTGTCGGACGCTGTGAACGTGACGTCAATGTTGTCTGGTAATACATTGATTAACTCGGACTCTAACTTTAGATTAACTTCCTTTTGGACTTGTTCCTCATTCGGTTTTCTAGGCGAATACCCTTCCCAAATTGGAGGCGGACACTTGTTATAGCTAACACACGGTTTCTTACCAGTATCCTTCTTCTTCTTTGGTTGTTCATCTTTAAATGCCTCAAAACCTGCAACAGTAGGATAAATTCTGTCAATTAAGTATTCAGAACATGTATAACTTTTCAGCAAACGTCTGATTCTTTCATTTTCAACTTTTTCACCATCCAACTCTTGCTTCCATTTCGCACATTCTTCAATGTAGAAATTTATCTCTTTCTGCTTTGACATCATTGTTGCATTCAACATTTTCAACACTTTTTCTCTTTCAGTGTTTGTTGTTTGCAAACTATTCACTGTTCTGTTCAAAACATCGTAGGATTCTTTCAAATTCTTCACATCAAACAACAATTTTTCTTTCATCTTTTCTGATTCACTAAACCTCTCGTCTTTTACTTCACACTGTTTGCAAGATTCCAAACATGTGATACATGGTTTCGTAACTTCAACAATCTTCTCGACTTCCACAATCTTTTCAACTTTAACTATCTTTTCCACTTCCACTATCTTCTCAATCACTTTGACTTCCTTCAATTCTTTTGCAGCTTTTCTCTCTTTGAGTTTCTTCAATTTATCTGCAAAATAAAATTCAAAACTGTAAGAAGATAAATGAGGTTTTCCAATGTTTATCTGTTCAACTTCTTCATCATCATCACTAGTATCCGTTGAACTGTTTTTAGAAGAAACAAATTCTTCATCTTCACTTTTCTCATCATCAGATAATACAGCCATCCACTCCTTCATCAACTCTGGTTTTTGAACAATCTGAGCAATAAAAGCTTTAACATTAGAATCAGCTGGAATGTACTTGTCCGAGTTAAAACCTTCAGCCACTTTCTCGTCATCTTGATCAATGATACCATAGTAAGCTTTCCTGTTTGTATCTTCGATCATTTTTCCATGTGCTGTTTGAGAATCCTTTTGTTGATGCGGTTGATAAGTGATTTGTTGATATATGGACTTCTTATAATAATCATCTTTTCCAAAAGGATCCTTTTCTCCTCTCGGCTCCTGATTCTTGCACTCTCTTTTGAAATGACCTTTCTCCCTTCATTTAAAACAAGTAACTTTAGATTTATCAAAACCTAAAGCCGAAAGATGAGCATCTAAAAAATCATGTCGTCCTGTAATCATTTTGAACTTTTCAGCTCTTCTCAGGACACTAGCTAGACACCATTTGATGTCCATGAGCTCTAATTATTCTGCATCGATCTGGTCATAATCTTCCTTCGTTAGCATCGGATTTCCGATCTTTCCAGCAATCAATCCTTCATAAGATTCCAATGCAGTAACTAATAAACCCATATGATTTTTCACCACTTCTTCAAATTTTTTTTGACCATTTTGAAGATGTAAAGCTACATTGCACTGGATCATATGCCCATTACCAACACTCGCATTTTGAACACTTGGAGGATTAACATTTGAAAACCCACTAGTGTTGATTGAACTTTGACTGCCTGTTCCGGATGAGTTTCCTGCACTAAATGCTGTTTGGATCTTTGGACTCACTTCAACTGTTTGAACATTTCCTTTATAGTACAGTTTGATGTCTTGTTGATTACTTGAACTGTTCATTCTGGAAATTTTCTGCTGTTCAAGATCCTGTGCCTCCAGCTTTTCAATAAACTGAGCAATTGATAATCTGCTAAACTGTCCAGAATTTTTCAGAATCATCAGATATGTACCCCCATTCCTTTTGTGGTAATGCATCAGCAAGCTTTTCTACCCATTCTGCTGGAGTTTTAGTAATCTTCAATTGAGACATGGTACGCACAAGATGGCAGTATCTCTCAATGAGAGTTTTTGTAGTCTTGCCAGGCATACAAGTAAACAATTCAAACTCTTTTTTCAACAAAGCTGCTTTACTCTGTAGCATTTCTGTACTTCCTTCAAATTTCTTTTTAAGAGCTTCCCAGATAGAATAAGCATTGTCATCATGTTGAAGCAACACAAATATATCCTCTTTAACAGCTTGGTGTAATAGATTGATCATCATTTTCTCTCCTTTATAACTTTCTCTCTCTTGCTCTGTGAATTCTGAAATGATTTTATCAACTCCCACTGAGCTTTGTGGCCTCTCATATTCAGTTTCAATGCTTTCCCAAGCTTTTAAATGGTTCGCTTGAACCCAATTCTCAAAACATTTCTTCCATCCATGATAGTCTTCAATTCCCATAAGTTTCGGGGGGTTTTTGCATTGTTCCGGTTTCATTCTCCATGTTCATGTTCTTAGCAATGTCAGCCGGAGTAGTTGGTGTTGAAGCAAACGCGTTGTAGAATTCAGAATCCATGTTTCTCAAACAAGCTTTCAAACGAGCTGGTTCACCTCAAAACACTGTATCACTGGTGAATATTCTGTGCGGACTGAAAGTTGACACACTGTGCGGATTGAAGATTGACAAACTGTGCAGACTGCTATGAACCGGACCAATTTCAAACAACCAGACTCACTACGAGCGAACTGATGGACTTTCAAATGAATTGAACCTTTTCACGCAATCTGACCACACTAAACAATCTGAGATACAACTCAAACCATGTGTACTGACATGACCTCACATGATCTCATTCGATCTGATGCTTTTAACCCACTACGAGCCAACTGAAACAATCTTGTAACTACTGATTTATATAAAAAATCTTTACCTAATTTGATTGTGCTGATACAAGCTATGATGAGCTTAAACAAACTTTGAATTAACAAATCACTTTAATTGAAGTCACATGGGTCGGCAACAGTTAACACTACATAAATGATGAAACAAATCTTATTGAACCGAGATTATGACCCAATCACATGTCGTCAATAAATCTTAATTGAACTCTATTGGACCTCAAAATCCATTAAAACGACAAGTATGAAACAACTTTAATCCATCTCGATGAAATTTTTCACATGCACTGTTCTGATTATACACTTGATACTTTTAATAATGTTGACTAAAAGACTGATCAAACCAAAATCACATGCAAACCGACACAAACCACATGATCTCTTAATTCAACCAACTGACAATCTTGTTTAATATTACACAAATCGATGCACTTTTCAAGCGAACACGTGATTCAAGCGGTGTGTTTCAAGCGATCAGACGTATTCAAGTGAGCAGACTATTTCAAGCGAACAACCAGTTTCAAGCGGACACAACGTGTTATGTTCGCTTGAAGAGTTGATGATGTCAGCAACTTCGAACCAATATCAAGCGAGAAGATGATTTTAACCAGATTTTAAGTTGATTTTAGTGCTGAAACTTTCCAGGATTTGTTAATACATGATTATGCACAATGTGTGAAAGTTTGAGCCGTTTTTATCCGTGAAAAATTTTAAGTTTGAAAAAGAATGGTGTAGAAATCAGAAAAAGTGACGAAAACAGGCTGTTTTTGCAAGATCTCTTCCTCCTGAGCTCTGATACCACTTGTAGGATCGTTTTGTGACCCAAACGAGTCGTTCAGAAGAGATTTAAACAGTTTCAGAGGCGGAAACTAAGAAACGAATGTAGAAACAGCTTGAATATCACTTTAAACAACTTGTATATTGACCTAACAGCGATTACAATCACAAAATATACCGGCAGCACTTCGGTACCTATCCCTATTCTCTGGTCTGTCCGCTTGAAATGAAATGTCATGACACATATATATAGTACTAGCTTGATCGCTTGAAATAAATATGCACATGTTCAAGCGATCAGACTCAAGCGAACAAACAATCTAAATCTAATTCAAGCGAACATGACACATGACTTTTTTCTTCAAGCGAACTAGCCAATCAATTTCATGTTTGCATGCAAATCCACGTGAGGTTGTCATAATGTGATATCATAGATAATGTCATTGGTATGATGTCATCATCAATAATGATGACATCATGCTTGATCTGAACCGTAACGTATCCGAGACTCGATATTAAGACGAAGACGACAGATGTGTGCACCAACAATCACAGTAGACGGCAAAATCTTTTATTCCCTCAGGAAGTGACAGTATTGGGGTGCTACATAACTTATGCTTTAATGTGTTAAAGGCTTCTTCTTGTTTTGGTCCCTAATTAAACTTAGAGGCTTTCTGGGTTAGTGTGGTTAATGGTGTTGCAATCTTTGAGAAGTCTTGAATAAACCTTCTATAGTATCCTGCTAACCCCAGAAATCTTCTGATTTCAGTGGGATTCTTCGGTACTTCCCATTTCTTGATGGCCTCGATCTTTGCAGGGTCAACTTGTATTCCACATTCATTTATCACGTAGCCTAGGAATTGCACCTCACGTATCCAAAATTCACACTTAGAGAACTTTGCATAGAGTTTTTATTTCTGGAGCAATTCAAGGACTGCTCTCAGGTGTTGTTCATGTTCTACCTCGTTCTTAGAGTAGATAAGGATATCGTCAATAAAAACGATCACAAACTTATCGAGGTAAGGTTTACAAACCCTGTTCATGAGGTCCATGAACACTGCAGGTGCGTTGGTTAATCCAAATGGCATTACCAAAAATTCATAATGACCATACCTAGTCCTGAAGGCAGTCTTAGGTATGTCTTCTGGTGCAACTTTTACTTGGTGGTATCCAGACCTCAAGTCTATTTTAGAGAAATAGCTTGCCCCTTGTAATTGATCAAATAAGTCATCGATCCTGGGCAAAGGGTATTTATTCTTTATAGTGGCTTTATTCAAGTCTCTATAATCGATGCATATCGCATCGTCCCATCTTTCTTCTTGACAAATAAGATGGGTGCTCCCCATGGCGACGAACTAGGTTGGATAAACCCCTTGTCAAGCAACTCTTGTAGTTGCTTCTTGATTTCTTGCATTTCTGTCGGGGCTAGTCTATACGGTGACTTAGCAATCGGTGATGTACCGGGAACTAGGTCAATGCGAAACTCAACCTGTCTATCCGATGGTAGTCCCGGGAGCTCATCGGGAAACACTTCGGGGTATTCTCGTACTACTGGCACGTCCTCGACCTTCTGCTTTTCTGTAGTGTTTACGACATATGCTAGAAAGGCAACATACCCTTTCCTTAGGCATTTATGTGCTTGTGCTATCGTGATGAGGTTCTTAGTCTTGTCAGTGCGGTTTCCCGATACAGTTAGTTGTTTGCCGTTGGGTAATCGGAGTCGAACGATCCTTTTATCACATATAACTTCCGCATGATATGGTGTCAGCCAGTCCATTCCTAAGACTATGTCGAATTCTCCAAGTTCCATAGGCATTAGGTCTACAGGGATAACATGGTTGTTTAAGCTTATTTTACAATTCTTAACAATGTCAACTATCTCTCTTTGACTTCCATCAGCCATTTCTACTGTAAAGGCATGATCTAGGTTTTGGGACGCCTGGTTCAAGTAAGGTCTAAAGGTAGTCGACACTAGACTTCTATTTGCACCGGTATCAAATAACACACGCGCATATACATCATTTACGAGATACGTACACGTGATAACGTCTGTATTGGTCTTGGCTTCTTCCGTGGTGAGTACAAATGCATGCCCTTTTGGCTGATTTGGTTGTGTCCTATCATTTCTTTTGAGTTCGGGACATTCAGATCTCATGTGGTTAGGGTCTCCACATTTGAAACACTTCTTCTTTTCCTTGCATTCTTGAAGAGCATGACCCGTCTTTTTACAATTTGGACAAGGAAAACGACATTCCCCCGTATGAAAGCGTTTGCAAATTTGACATTGAGGAAATGTTTTAGGCCTTTTAAAGTTGTTATTCCGGGTGTCCCCCTTTCTTTCTTCCCACTTCCTTTTTGGTGCGGAAGATTCAGCCTGTCGCAGAATCATCTCGGCAGCCATGACGGCGCCAGCCTCAACAGTTTCTGCAAAAGTCTTTGGGGATTTGGATTTGATAAACAGCCTCATTTCAGAGGGTAGACCCCAAATAAACCTATTGATCAGTTGTTCCTCAGTCAATGCTAAATAAGAAACCAGTCGAGATATGTCGTTGAAACGAGAAACATACTCTCGATAGGTTTTATTTCCCATTTTTAACTGAAAGAATTCTACTTCCAGTTGCTCAGTCTCACTGGGAGGGCAATACTTAGCAAGAAACTTATGAAGAAACTCCTCCCACTTCATCTCCTTAACCTTTTCTTTTCCCTCTGTTCGGACCACAATATTCCACCAGTGAAGGGCTTCAGCTTCAAACATATGTACGGTGAACTGTACTTTGTTGCGGTCATCACACTCACATATGTCTAATACTGACTCCATTCTGTTGAGCCAGTCTTGAGCTTCTAGTGTTCCCTTTCTTCCGTCAAAGGACTGGGGTTTACAGGACATGAAGTGCTTATAAGTACACTCCTTTGATTTGGAATATTCACCTTTTCCTTCTAGTGGCATGGTTGCAATATTGTTTTTCCTTTCGCCCATTCCTTCCCTTTGTACTGGTGTGGAGGCTGCTGAGCTTTCTTCATGTCGTTCTCCAGATTGGTTAACATTACCGGTTTGTGCATTCTTCATTACCTTAGCCACTTCCACAGCTATATTGTGGATATCCTTAGTATTTAGACGTATGCTTGTACTAGACCGGGACCTGACACTATGAGAGGGAGTTCGAGTCCTATAAGAGCCTTCCTCTCTCCTTCTGTTATTCTGATTATTTCTAGACCCTTGTTCATCTCTATGTTCAGACATTGTCTGCTTCCTATAGTAATATGAGTATAAAGAGTTACTAGTATGTATGATACATTATTATAATATAACAACTATATACATCACATAGAGATATATATATATACGTGTATATATATAGCACATAAAAGGGCACAACATAGTTTTACTTCTTCTAGCGTCACCCAATTGACTATGCAAGTACTTTTCCTGAGAACATGTTATTTGGCCTAGTCTGAGTGTGCTATTAATCTTTAAAGAACTACTGGTTAAAGCTTAGGCATTCCTGCAATACCTAATTCGCTAAAACCTCGGGATCTGATACCAACTGTAACACCCTCACCCCATAACACGGGTGATTGTGCACAATTGATACACTTACAGCGGAAACAAACTAAACTTTTATTAAAACTTATAATAGTCCGAGTACAACACTTTATTTATTTACAAACTTTCGGCAACTAAGAACTCCTTGATCTTCTAAAACTCCACAATTGTCAAGTAGTTCCTATAGCTTTCCTCATGACTCACCTGAGATAAGTATACTCAAAACAACGTCAGATATATACTGGTGAGCTCATACTATACAATTTTTATAAAGACAGACCACAGTTTACATTATATGCATACACAATATGGGCATGTGACCACATTATAGTCAGGTTGGGCCTCATTGAACCTTATAGGTCACATTTGATTTGTCACAAACCACCGTACAAGAGACATACTGGTCCTCCAGCTGCGTCCCCCTACGGCCGTCACATAGGTATGAGTGTGTGTCGCTGGACCTTATAAGCACGAAGTGCTTGTGGGTACAACACCTTATTACCCTTCCCAGAGTGACACACCTCATTAAGCATAATAGGATCCCATATACCCCTACTGACACATGCATACTGCAGCATTCTCATTATTACCAGTTATGGACGAGTATACTATCACAGTTTAAAAGACAAGTATGATGACTCACCTTATTAGCAATTGCTTAACTGCCGCTAGTACGACTGGGTTATGTCTCAAGGTCCTGACACAATTACATAATCCTAGGTTAGGTAATGGTACACCTAACTAGTCATTATCATGGTTGGATATTGGTTAGTGCTGCCTTGTTTAAGCATGGGTGATCAGTCCATGCCTAACTAAGGCTAGGCTACCCAATACCCGCCCCTGACAATAACCATAGTACCTAAAAATAATACTAACACTACTACTACTACTGATATATTATTACTAATAATAAAACTAATATTAACTACTAAAAATAAATAATAAATAACTAAACATAAACTTAAACGAGAGTATACCTCAAAACTATCTACGGCACGTTGATGTAGAGTTTCCCTACTCCTGCTCCTACTCGTGCTCCAAAAACGACTACTAACAACACCCAACGGGGTATCGTATACTCGGGATTCTCAATACTAGAGCGTTCACGTTAAAATTTTGGTGTATCTAAAATCCTACAATTTAACTCCTATATATATGTGAAGCAAGCAAGCACCTCAATGGCTTTCTGGGCGATGTGGGACAATTGACGTGCTAGCTAGCTAGCTAGCTTAGTTATATTATTTCAGCTGCTTCACTCGTTTTTCTTGTATAACTTTTAAAATATGACGTTTTATAAAACGACGAATATGTCATTAGAACGAACATATTTTTATCTACGTTTTAACCTAAGTTATATTAAAAACGGAGTAAGGTCAAAAATAATATATTTAATTATTAATATTAAACAGTCTCCTATACTAGCTAAGACTTGTCAAGATATTTCACCTTTCACACCATCATCTTACTCGTTTAACAATATATGAAATATAAATTACATATTTCATAAGTTTATAAACAATATATTAAGGTTCGGGGTATTACAGAAGGCATGGCTTTATATAGTTTTCGCAAAACCGTTAGGATCGTTTCTTGCTAAAGAGGGAACGATCTAAGCCATACATGTGGGCTAGTGGTATTCTAATACCATGGGACATGTAAAACTATCAAAATCTAGCAGATGATATTCAAAAACCATGAACAAAACCATCAAAAACAAGCTGGAAGACCAGGTTCAATGTTTCTGATCTGCAGCTCTGTCGCGGGCCGCGTAAAATATGATCTGGGCTTACGCGGCCCGCCTAAGCATCTTTGGCAGAATTACATTTTTAGCCCCTGAACTTGTAAAACTTGCATTTTGATGCATTTTTGACACGTTTAAGCCCCGTTAACCTCATTTCAAGGCTCTAAAATGATGTTAAAGTATAGGGAACTCAAAACATGCTCAAAAACATCTCGGATGTTGGTTCGTTTGGTCGTACGGTTGTGTTGTTCGGTTAATTACGACGGAAATCGTAACGAACTCAAAAACGATCCAAATTAAGCGACGAATGGAATTTTATCATGCCAATCACTAAAATAAAATATTTTAATGATTGCATAAATTTTTGGATGTCCGGATATATTCAGAACGTAAGATATGCGCGAAAATGCAAACTTATGCACTTTTTGACGCTTTTAGTCCCTATTGATCAAATAAGTTTATTTTAGCACACCGAACCCCTCAAAGCCTATTTCTAAGCTATGTAAAGGATATTTAGGGTATGTTTAACTTATGATCAAGTTTCGGAATGTTCGTTACTATGCAAATCGGCATAGTTTCGCAGTCTGACACAAATAGTCCCTACGATCGAACAAACTTGTTTTCAACACACCAAACCATCCAAAAATTATTTCTAAGTTATGTGAAGGTTATTTAAGGTATGTTAAGCCTATGTAACTATTCCGAAATGTTTTTCGCGTTAAACTGATTACGATCGCGCATCAGTTTGCATATAACTTCCAAGAAAGCGATTTAAAGCTTGAAATCGGAATAGAATCAAATCGTAAAATCATCAAACACAAATACACACATAATAACACCAAAACATATTTTTTTTATTAATAATTGACATTGTTTTACATTGTATATTGATTACAGAGCACAGTTGTCACACGTACATCACATACGCGACCAAATTAAGCACGTTCATTTGAAAATCACGCACGTTATAAACTTAAAAAACCAACATGTGTGATTATTTCATATAACATGTGTGATTATATCAAATTTTCATTTAGCCTGGGTTTGATTAATTTCATCGAATTGGGTTCAAATTTCTTTTCATTTCACTTCAAATTGGATACTGTTCGGTCAATTTCATCGAATTGGGGTCAATTTCATCGAATTGGGTTCAAATTCATCGTTGGTTTTGAAAAGTTTCATCAAAATATCGACCCTCGAAATCAAACCGTAGAACAGAGGATGAAGAAAACATGACCAATCTTTGATTCAGACAGCTTTGATTCAGACCGTAGAACAGAGGATGCATGAACATGACCAAGCTTTGATTCGATTAGAGTTAGATGGCATTTGTAGTGGTTTCAGATCGTAGAACAGGGGATGCGATTTTTGAAATAGAAGGTAAGGCATGCGTGATAACGTGCATGATTATTTGTTTCAACATGCCTGATTAGGTTTTGTTGAGTTTATGACGTGCGTGATTTTCATAATAACGTGCGTAATTTGGTCGCGTACGTGATGTACATTAAGCCTTAATGTATTTTACACTTTGTCATATATATATATATATATATATATATATATATATATATATATAGGGTAGGGTTCCAGCGTGAACAACCTCCCAAGAGTGAACTGCGTGAACAGATCTGGACCCTTGATTTCCTTTTTAGTTGTTAAGGGTAGGATTGTAATTATATAAAAAATTAGATTTAAATCATTATATTAATAATTGAATTAAGTTACATCTTTCCTAATTTAAATTCATTATCCACATTATGTTTTATTTATTAATAAGATAATTATCAAAACAAACAACAAATCACTGGATTTCAATTTTAATTTTTATTTCAGATTTAATCACCAGAATTCAAATTTTGATTTTTAAGATCCACGTAACCTTCATATTTCAACGGTATACACATGTGTACTTATATATACATAGCACAGTACACATGTGTACTCAGCATCGTACATATGTGTAATTAGCTACATAATACATACATAGAAACAATACCTGTAAAACTATTTTATATTTAACAAATTACAAGTTCCATAATGTTTTCCAGACCAAACAAAAAAACATATAATTACAAGTTCCAGTTTAGTAAAAACAATAAACCCAACATAATCGAAAAAACAAAAAACATAATCTTTTACAACTATTCACCACGTTTGTATGATGAATCATCCTTATCGACCTCATACGTGAATCATCCTTATCGACCTTCCGTCTCCACTTTTCTCGTTAACGACATCTCCTATAATAGCACAAAAAAACTCAGCAACTAATACTTTGCATAATTCACAAGTGTACATCAACAACTTTACACATTCAATACACAAAAAATTATGAGATATCAAAAAAGCAGACGCTATACACATGTGTACATTGGGTTAAAATAGAGCAAAAATCAGAATACACATGTGTACATCGCATTAAAAACAGAGCAAAATCAGAATACACGTGTGTACATCGCGTTAAAAATAGAGCAAAATCAAAAAATTGAACAAAAAACTCAGCAACTAATACTTTGCATAATTCACAAGTGTACATCAACAACTTTACACATTCAATACACAAAAAAAACTGATATATCACAAAAAACAGACGCTATACACATGTGTACATCACATTAAAAACATATAAAAATTAGAATACACATGTGTACATCGCATTAAAAACAGAGCAAAAGCAGAATATGCTCATGTCTCAATTTATTTTTGGAATACTAGTTAACCCCCATCTAATAGCTCAGCAAACATATTTTTGAATCAAACAACAGTTGGTCACGGGAACATCCTTAAAACCATATTATTATCCTAATAAAAATATATGCTCTTATTTCACAATCCAAAAACCACAGGGAATGTAAGCAATATTCATATACTAGCCAAGAGTTTCAACTGCAGATCATCAAAATAGTTAATCAAATGTGAAACAAAATTTTTTCATATCATATATATCTATATATATTCTTTTAAAATTTGAAGGGCCTATATGGTGGCCCAAAGCCCAAGCCTCAAAATACTTGGGCTTGGGCCTGAAAGCGGCTAGGCTCGGTTCAAGTTTACATGATTGAGCATAAAGACAAGGCATTGATTTATAACTTAACACCTAATCCTCTTATTACAATTTCAACTAATGGGCTAAAATACTAAAGAAAGAAATTAGCATATTTTATCCAAGCCTCTTGGTTTCATTTATAAGGGAAATCTTAGTGCTTTTTTATCATATGCCTCTAATGAGATCACATACATAGTTGTAACGGACTAGGTTGGGTTAAACTACAAACGTTTTCCCCTATTTTTTATGAATAAACTCTTGGTTATAATTACAAAACCAATATTAGTACAGTAGAAAATCTGAATATTCGAAAAACGATTTAGAAGGTCGTACACATTGGAAACAAACTTAGCATATTTTTTTTTTACTCTTTGACATGTTCCCATTCAAACTTCAAGAATAACAAGTAGAACACAATGATGTACAATCATATATGTGTGGGTATGAGTCGACCAGATAGCGATAGAGCATCCCAGAAAAGGTTTACCTGTCTGTGGCTTTCAACTCCTTCTTCGTTCTTCCTTTTGGATCTTTTGGTGCTTCATCAGCAGCTATTACGTGTGTATCATGACAAAATACACAAATTAAACAACAGAAATCAACGATTACAATCAAGATCTAACATATATTGAATGAAATTGATAATAATAAGAGGCGATTAGAAGAGTTTACCTACAAACGATCCTTTTTTCTTCGATTCAGATCTGAAAAACGATGCGTTTTTTCTTCGATTCGGATCTGAAAAACGATCCGTTTATTCTTCGATTTTGATGCATAACCGGTGGTGATGCAGATCGATAATGGCTGTGATAATAATCATGGTGGCTTCGATGAAGATGGTTTGAAGGATTGGAATTTGGGGGAGATAAGATTACTTGATTTGAGAGAGAGAGAAACGGGATTTATGCAATCAATGCAAAATGGAAATTACACATATACCCTTTTTGTATTTATTTAAATGGAAAAAAATAATCAAATAATTACCATCATGCCACTCACTTTAATCTCAAGATCATAAAAATCAAGGGCCCAGATCAGTTCACGCAGTTCATGTCACACCCCGATATTTCCACGTATTACCGGTGGGCCCGGTGGGGAGTATCGTGACGTAGTCGATATCATCATAGTCAAACAACACAATTTAAATGCACAGCGGAAGCAAAAGATAATTATATTTCAACCGAATGAAAATATCAAAGTATTACAAACGGTATGTAAAAGATCCACAGGCGGATCAAATAAAAGAAAACTGTTCAATAGACTTCAGGCATCTAGAACTTGCAAGATTCCCTATTAACGCCCTGAGCTCCCAGCCAATTACGTACAGTACCTGCCACTTAACCTTTTTGGAAAATACGTCAGTTTACACTGGTAAATACAATTAACTGACTCATTTTGAAAATGTTTAAGAAAATTGATTTGAATGCACAAGGCACAAAACTTTTTATAACTTGGGATAATCTTATTAATAAAAATCTTGTATCCGATTTACATGGTTGTCCAACATTTAGGGCCGGTGATTATACAATACAAGCCGGTCAAGATTAATTGACACACCATAAATATAACTCACAAGAAGACAGCCTTACGAGTGAGTATATCTTTTACATACGCAACAGGAGGTGTTATGCCTACACCTTGTGCTTAAGTTATGGTCATTCACTTTTTAAATGAGCCAAGGATATCCAGGACACGGTCATTGACCCCCAATGTTATTTGTTGTTAATCAATACAGATTAAAACGGGATTATGCAATTTAATCATCTCCGATTAAAAGGTTTCTTCACCCGACCAAGAGGTATTTTTATAATACCGTATCCCAAGCCCGTATAAGGGAAAATAAGTTAAAAGTATTTACCTGAGCTAGCTCCTGTCTTAAATAGCAAGAATTATAATAACTCAGCCGTATTCACTTAAGTAAGCGTAGGTACAATTTACCGGAAGGCTCTAGTCTGGAAATGATGGTATAAATAACCAATTAGAATACTAACGGGTCTTTAATTAAGCCTAAACTTAGACCGGTTAGTTTTAAGGAAATATACGGTTCAAACGCATGATTAAGCGAAGACCGGAATAGAATGTGTTTTAGACCCGACAAGTTTGAAGACTTGTATAATATGGGTAATCTAAACACCTTCTGGATTTTGAGACAAAAATGATAAGGTTTGACCCGTTTCGGCTAACTTATGCAAACTAGTTACAAAAACCGAACCGAACGCGCAAGAGGCGTAACGGGTAACCAATTGAGTCATGAGCATGTTTCCTAAGTTAATATGCTTTAAATATGTTGTGATATCAGTAGGATACCTTCCATTATGCCCAAAACGAATTTAAAACCAATTTATGCCCCTTAGGGGTATTTTGGTCATTTTAAAGGTTATAAAAGAGATTAAATATTATTCTGAGTTACAGGTCTGATTAAATCAGTAAATATACTTAATTTAATAAGTTATAACAGTAGGGTATCATATATATGTGAAATTTATTAATTATAACCATATTATGCACCGCAGGGGCATTTTGGTAATTTCACATAGGCTTTAAAAGGTCAAAACTGAAAACCTGAGTTTAAAACTTTTCCTTACTGTTAAAATATAAAAATTTACTAAATATATCGGTAGGCATCAGCCCTTATATGTTTAAAATAGTTTTGATACATACTATGCGTTAAAAACGCTTAAAAAGGCGATTTGGAGCCATTTCCGGGTTTTGTATAGAAAGCTGATATTTTTATTATTCCAGAAGGCTCAAAATATTTTATTTATCATATTATATCAGTAGAAAAAGGTTCGGGGTCAAAAGGATTCGTAAAACTCATTTTATAGCCCGGAAGGGCAAAACCGGTAATTACCGAATTAATGCTATAACCCTAAGTTATGCTCAGTCTAAAAATAAATAAAAATCTCCAAAAATCCCAAAATATTATTTTATATCAGTAGGTAAAAAGTTTGATATCAAAAATTGGGTTTATATAGGCTATATGCCAAATACGCCGTTTAATTAGTAAAAAGCTTCTCATCTACGCTAATGAGCATAACTCCTAATCTAGGCCTCAAATTGATGTCAAATTTTAGGGACAAGTTTATAAATCAATAATAAAGATTATTGTCCTCTCACATTTTCAAAATTCTCGTTTTAGGGTCAAAAGGGCATAACGGTCAACATTTAGGCATTTAACGAAAACATGCATGAACTAGGATTTCTATGGAACCAAGTTGTATAACCTTGGAGGGTTATACTAACTTATAATATGGTCCTAATGGAATCCTAAGGCATATCTAAACTAAGCTAAATCGGGTCAGAACTGAAAGTCAAAGCAAAAGTCAACTTTTGCGACTTTCGGTTCCGAACCGAGCCTATACTTAGAATTGTCGGGTTGAATCATGCTTAGGCATGTTCAACTAATATTTACCAAGTTATTAAAGTGAGAAAACTAATTTTATGACTTTTATATTAATAGTTATGTATTTTATTTAAAACTAACCCGTTTGACTTTTATTTGACCCGACAATTAGACTAAGTAAACGTGGTAATTAGGAGGTGCCCTTTTGAGGGTTAATCACCTACCTAATTACGGTCACGTAGCCATGTCCGGTGCGAACCATGGCTTAACCGTTTAAAAGTCAAAGCGTCTATCGAAACACTTGACTTTTTCGGCTATAATCCGTTAAATAATTAAACTGAGAACGAAAGGGAACTTACAAGGGTCCAATGGACCGAAGGAGGTTCTCAAAAAGGTTCAAGATCCTCACAACTCAGAGAATAGATCAGATTAGAAGGAGAGGTGCAAATGAGAGCCAAAGATCAAGTGGGTTTATATAGGAAAACAAGGACCGTTAGGATCGTTTTTTGATAAACGTGATCGAATCTGGACCGTACACCTTTACCCATAGTTTTGGTATACAATGGGCACCCCTAAACAGCCCCTAGATTGATAAAAAACCACTTGAAACACCTGGAAACAGCTGGAACAGCTGGTAACAGCTGGAAATCAAGTTTCTGAAATGGCAGTTTTGGTCCCTGCATGCTTCTAGCCCCTTTCTGATGCGTTTGAGGCCCGTTAAACCATTTTTAAGCCTCTACAATGATGCCTAAACATGAGGGACATGAAACATGCTCAAGAACATGTCGGATGTCGGTTCGTTTGGTCGTACGGTCACGTTGTTCGACTAATTACGACGAAACACGAACGGACGCTAAAAACGATCCAAATTACGCGACGGATGGAATTTTATCATGGAGATCACTAAAATAAAATATTTTAATGCTTACATAATTTTTTGGGTGTCCGGAGATATTCAGAATGTGAGATATGCGCGAAAATGCAAACTTGTGCACTTTTTGACACTTTTAGTCCCTGCTTGACATAAAAGTTTATTTTTGTGCACCGAACACCTCTAAGCCTATATCTAAGATATAAAAAGGATATTTAGGGCATGTTTAACTTAGGGTCATCTTCCGGAAGGTCCGTTACCCTACGAATCGACATACTTTTGCAGTTTGACGCAAATAGTCCTTTAATTACGCAAAGTAGCGTGAAATGCCGTTTAATGATATCCAAGCCTTCCATGGCCCATATTGATCATTCCCAAGCATATAATTAAATATTACTACGCTCACGTTCACTTAGATGGTCACCGAAAGGCGTAGATTCAAAAGTTGACGCTTTAGGTCCCTCTATTGCGCAAACTTGCGCATCTCATCATTTAATAGCATTGAAGCCTCATCTAATCCATATTAGGCATTCTTGAAAGTATTATTAAACATTATGATGCTTCGGGTCTGCTAAAAGGTCATTCAGAGGTATAATTAAACATATTGACACTTTTAGTCCCTCTAACTTGCAAAGTTGCGCGTAACTTTACTTATAGGCATAAAAACCTTAGACGGCCATTATTTGGAATTACCGAGAGTATAATTAAATATCATGAAGCTCTCGGTTTGTTAAAAGGTCACTCAGAGGTTAGAATTGACATGTTGACGCTTTTAACCCTTTATTACGCAAACCTTCAATTAATTACGCAAACGGCTAAACTTAACCATCAAGTGGCACATTTGTGAATATAAACATCGTAAGAGGTTATTTAGAAACTTATTTTAGGTATGCTAACACTTCCAGTCCTTTCATAATCAAAGTTTTCGATTTTTCGAAAAATTAGTCCCTAAATTTCAATGTTTGACTTCATTTGGGTTCATTACACGTGTCAAGACTTCATTGGACGTGATTTTACGAGGTGTTACATCCTCACCCCCTTAAAAGAAATCTAGACCTCGAGATTTGCTTAAAGTAAAGGAAGTACTTTCTGTCGTATCATGGATTTAACTTCCATAGTATATTTGGGCCTCCAAGGGTATCCCAGTTGGCCTATACAATAGGTGCATACTTTCTTTTGGGGCTCCTTAACCTGTCGATTCTCAGTCAACATAGGTTGCTCATACTATCATAGATCTGCATATCATTATGTGATAGTGCTTTTCGACTTATTGGTGACACGACGCAAAATCATTAGTGTGGGTCACATTGCGCGTTCCACCAAGCTCCTAAATTAGGTCTTAGCTCGTAAGCTATTTAGTCTTGATACATTCGAATCCTTCGAATGACTTTATATTCCGAGCCTAACTGACCTGAAAATTACAACTCGGCACACCCTTCTAGGGTGTTATCATTTTTTGAACCTTATCTTTTAACCAGAACTTAGGAGGGTTGCTATTTTCATAAATCCTTGATTTTCTGCCGTATACTGGCAACTTACAATCGATTATGAATTTGTATGATCTTATTTGTTGTTTCCTAGGCAACTTTCAGATCCTGATAATTGGACTTACCAATTCTCTATCTAACAATAGATGTTTAACATTCCCTCTATACCAGGTCTCCAAAGGAGCAGCCTTAATACTTACATATCAATTATTATAGAAAAACTTATCTTAAGGTGGGATAGTTATCCCAACCATTGCTTAAAACTAATCTTAAGGAGTAGCTAATCCTTATAGCTAGTTGAATAACTCAACGATCCTGGGTAGTTGATGGTGATTCTCAATCGTTGTTAAAATAGGGTTGCAGTAATGAATGCATAAGTAAAATGAACCGTCTTTCTTATCAAACTCTCGGAATATCGAGTTAGGCTATATGAATCTCTTATCTTAATGTTTACTTAATCAGGGTTTCAATTATCCTATGATCAACACGGAGTTCTTACAATACTCCAACCTTAAGCGGGATGTTAATCTTAACTCTACTTGTCTCTCGGGAGGTAAACAGGGTAGTCTTAGGAGAAGATAATCAAGATACAAGGAGGTTATAGAGATTTCCATATCTCAGGCTCCAGTTCATCCATCATTGTTTGTGTCAAATGAGTGACACAATTATGTTATAAGTCCACGAATTCTTTAATCGGGAACATTTACTGGGATAATTCCATTCTGGATATCATCTTTGAATACCATTAGTTGACTTTAATACCGTATGACCATTGGAATATCTTTGTGGTTCCATGCATTAAACCTCCATACTGATCAGGCATGGAAGCAATCTATGGAATATATTAAGATACACCAATCCTCATATGGCGCTTTTGTCATACCATCTGGTATTCGTAATCGATGGAGATCAAAGAGATATCAATTTCATTTGAATGCATTTATCTGGAGAGAGAGTACATTAGAATTTTATGATTTAAGATTTCTGACAGGAATAGAAGAAATAGTTCCTGTGAATTTTCTACCTGTAAGTTTTACCTTACACTTAATATATAGGGTTCTCATGGAATACTTTGAGAGTTTGTTATACTCGATATTGGCTCCTAACACCAACAAAACAATTTCTTAGTTGCAATCCAATAACTGTTATTCTTCATCCTGATGGCCTTAACATATACTAACCATGGTATCAATAGACCATACAGGCTAATATAGTACTAACATCCTTAATGAATGTCACTTAATTTATATATCCATTATATTTAGCCTAGGTCACAAAAGACCATCAATGGCACTTAAGGTTTGGACCTAATCCATCATCTTTTTGACAGGGGATCGAAATGTCACATCTGTCTTTATTATATTGATGATTTTGGATAGCTTGAAAGCTTGCCATAAGGATATCAGAAAAGAGTGATTCCTAATAGATATAAGATATCGATCTAAGGTTTGTTGGAGCATCCTTTAAAGTATCATCGGCCAATTTCTATCTCGCATTTGAATGACCGGAGTCCCAATCAGGCGGAGACAACAGTTCTTAACATTTATCATTCATTATAGAATCATATGTGCCAGTATCAAATAAATTTATGCATAAACTTTTTGATAAAGGAAGGTACCTGCTATATCGTCATCATTCTGCATCATCTCCTGGTTGTTCCTCTAGAAGTCTCATGCATTTGTTCCCTTGGCCCCTCCAGGCTTCCTTATAAGTTTTGGGCAGTTGGTTTTGATGTGCCCTTCCTCGTTACAATTGTAACATGTCGCGTTCTTCAACTCCTTGCAATCTAAAGTTTTGTGACCCTTGGTCTTGCAAATTCCACACAATTTAGCACTTGGGTCAATCGTACATTTTCCAGAATGTTGTTTTCTGCAGTTACTGCATTTGGGCTTGTTATTGAACTGACTCGAGTTTTTCCTAAACTCGGAATCTTTCTTATACTCAGAACTTCCATTCTTCTTCTTGTCAGATCGATGAGAGTTCTCCTTCTCTCTTTCACGCTTTCCATCTTCAGAGGCTTTGGCAGCCTTGTTTCTGACCACATCGAGTGTGAGAGATAGCGACAGATCTGCCGCTGACCTGAAAGTAGTAGGTCTCGATGCTTTCAAACTTGCCTTTATTTCTGGGGCTAGACCCCCAATAAAGCGAGCTATTCGCTTTGGTTCCGGTGTGATCAAGTAAGGAACCAACCGAGACATAGTATTGAAACTTGTAAGATATGTCTGACAATCTAGGTTCTTCATGACCAATGTCAAGAATTCAGTCTCGATTTTCTCAACTTCATGTTGAGGACAGTAATTTTCTTTGATAAGAGTAGCAAATTGATCCCATGTCAGATTATATAATGGGATCTTCCCCGTAGCTTGGATTAGTGACCTCCACCAAGCTAGAGCTTCTCCTTTAAAAGATTGTGAAACAAACTTCACAATGTCTTGCTCTGCACATCCACTAATATCAACAACAGTGTCCATCTCATCGAGCCATGTCATGCAGTCGATGGCTCCTTTTTCCCCAGTGAAATCCCTGGGTTTACACGAAACAAAGTATTTGTAGGAGCAACCCTTATCACGGGGTCCTTGATTCAGCATTATCTTTTGAGACGGATCACTATGATGATTCGATGAGTGACGATCGTCATCTTCTTTCTTGGGTTCATCCTTCTTGGGAGGTGGCTTTGAATGCGGTGTAGATAGGGTCCTACTTCGAGTCCCACTATATTCTTCGTACTGCCGCTCTAAGGCCTTTGTAACAGCGTCGTCTACTAACGCTTTTAGTTCAGCACCCGTTATATTAATTCGGGCGTTATCATGGTTCTCCCTTGGGTGACTATTAATTTCATCCGAGTCAGCCATTTTAATTTAACTGTTACATAAGACAATGACAATAGTTTATTTGGGAGTTTATCATAGAATTGTCTTTTATGGCAATTCATTAACCATGGTAAACAGAGACCAGATTTGGTTAATTTATTAATCATATTTATTTAGGATTTTTATTATAATTTATCCTAATTATAAAAACAATAACAGTTTTAGTAGCGGCACAACAGGCCTAGTCACAAGGACAGACTTGAATTTATAAGCCATGATCGTTTGGGATCGAGGCATTTAAGGTTTGAGCATAGTCGGTTACTTTTCTTGACAGAGAGTAGAAGACTACAACTGCCTTTTGTCGTTTAGGACAATAGATATAGCCCGTGGGCATTTCCCTTCTGAGGGATGTTTATGATATGATCATCTTTTCAGATGCTATTAGTCAAGATCGTTTGGATCATACCGACTATTATGCTTGGACATGGTCCAACATTTTTAGGCAGGAGGTCAAAGACCACCATTGTCGTTGTCTTATCGGACAACAAGTTTAGCCCGTAGGCACTTCATCACTAACGGATGTGTATAATATGTTCATCTTATAGGATGACATAAGCCATGATTTCTGTATCATTAGGCCAAATCAGGAAATTTAAAAATTTCTAATATTGTGATTTTCTCGGATCACTTTTGTCAAGCGTGTTTAACACGTTCTCAGGTGTTTAACAATATGATCATCTTTATTAGATGATTTAAGCCATGATTTCTAAATCACTAGGCTAAAAAAAAAAATTGGAAGAATCCAATATAAGGATGACTGTTGTGATTTTCTCGAATCACATTTGACAAGAGTGCTAACACGTTCTTAGGTGTTAACAAGGATTTGAATATCTTTAATAGGTCTTACCATCTTGGCCATGTCTTAAAATAATACGTGGCTAGGTCTTGTCCTTTTTAGATTTTGCCATTTTATTATGATGGTAGATCTTTTAAAAGGAATGTATTTTTCATTTGTTTCATTTTTCATGCTTAGAATGAAAATTTTAAATTTAATCCTTCAACTATAAATTTAAAAGTATAGATGTGCCCTAAACGGGACTTGAAAGGAATAATGTTGTCCTCGAAGGGGCTGAAAGGTAAATATGTCCTTATAAGGACTATTAAAGAAACGATCTTTAGCAAAAGGGGTTTTCTTCTTCACTTTACTTTCGAATGTTCTCTCCCTGGATGCTCGTTTCATTCTTGCCGCGGTACGAAGCTCAGCATTTCTAGGCTCCGGATGTGGAGAATTTCTAATACAGCTTCTTCGCTTGGCGACATATCCAATATATAAAAATTTGGAAGCAAAAAATTTCCAGATTAGGATTGAGAGTACTCCTATGTTAAGTCTAGACTCAGAAGGTCAATGAATGTGCTACTGTGTCATTGAGATTAAACACAAAAGGCTAGTGTTTAATTCACTCAATGTTGGCTCTGATACCAACCTGTCACACCCCGATATTTCCACGTATTACCGGTGGGCCCGGTGGGGAGTATCATGACGTAGTCGATATCATCATAGTCAAACAACACAATTTAAATGCACAGCGGAAGCAAAAGATAATTATATTACAACCGAATGAAAATATCAAAGTATTACAAACGGTATGTAAAAGATCCACAGGCGGATCAAATAAAAGAAAACTGTTCAACAGACTTCAGGCATCTAGAACTTGCAAGATTCCCTATTAACGCCCTGAGCTCCCAGCCAATTACGTACAGTACCTGCCACTTAACCTTTTTGGAAAATACGTCTGTTTACACTGGTAAATACAATTAACTGACTCATTTTAAAAATGTTTAAGAAAATTGATTTGAATCCACAAGGCACAAAACTTTTTATAACTTGGGACAATCTTATTAATAAAAATCTTGTATCCGATTTACATGGTTGTCCAACATTTAGGGCCGGTGATTATACAATACAAGCCGGTCAAGATTAATCGACACACCATAAATATAACTCACAAGAAGACAGCCTTACGAGTGAGTATATCTTTTACATACGCAACAGGAGGTGTTATGCCTACACCTTGTGCTTAAGTTATGGTCATTCACTTTTTAAATGAGCCAAGGATATCCAGGACACAGTCATTAACCCCTAATGTTATTTGTTATCAATCAATACAGATTAAAACGGGATTATGCAATTTAATCATCTCCGATTAAAAGGTTTCTTCACCCGACCAAGCGGTATTTTTATAATACCGTATCCCAATCCCGTATAAGGGAAAATAAGTTAAAAGTATTTACCTGAGCTAGCTCCTGTCTTAAATAGCAAGAATTATAATAACTCAGCCGTATTCACTTAAGTAAGCATATGTACAATTTACCGGAAGGCTCTAGTCTGGAAATGATGGTATAAATAACCAATTAGAATACTAACGGGTCTTTAATTAAGCCTAAACTTAGACCGGTTAGTTTTAAGGAAATATACGGTTCAAACGCATGATTAAGCGAAGACCGGAATAGAATGTGTTTTAGACCCGACAAGTTTGAAGACTTGTATAATATGGGTAATCTAAACACCTTCTGGATTTTGAGACAAAAATGATAAGGTTTGACCCGTTTCGGCTAACTTATGCAAACTAGTTACATAAACCGAACCGAACGCGCAAGAGGCGTAACGGGTAACAAATTGAGTCATGAACATGTTTCCTAAGTTAATATGCTTTAAATATGTTGTGATATCAGTAGGATACCTTCCATTATGCCCAAAACAAATTTAAAACCAATTTATGCCCCTTAGGGGTATTTTGGTCATTTTAAAGGTTATAAAAGAGATTAAATATTATTCTGAGTTACAGGTCTGATTAAATCAGTAAATATACTTAATTTAATAAGTTATAACAGTAGGGTATCATATATATGTGAAATTTATTAATTATAACCATATTATGCACCGCTGGGGCATTTTGGTAATTTCACATAGGCTTTAAAAGGTCAAAACTGAAAACCTGAGTTTAAAACTTTTCCTTACTGTTAAAATATAAAAATTTACTAAATATATCGGTAGGCATCAGCCCTTATATGTTTAAAATAGTTTTGATACATACTATGCGTTAAAAACGCTTAAAAAGGCGATTTGGAGCCATTTCCGGGTTTTGTATAGAAAGCTGATATTTTTATTATTCCAGAAGGCTCAAAATATTTTATTTATCATATTATATCAGTAGAAAAAGGTTCGGGGTCAAAAGGATTCGTAAAACTCATTTTATAGCCCGGAAGGGCAAAACCGGTAATTACCGAATTAATGCTATAACCCTAAGTTATGCTCAGTCTAAAAATAAATAAAAATCTCCAAAATATTATTTTATATCAGTAGGTAAAAAGTTTGATATCAAAAATTGGGTTTATATAGGCTATATGCCAAATACGCCGTTTAATTAGTAAAAAGCTTCTCATTTACGCTAATGAGCATAACTCCTAATCTAGGCCTCAAATTGATGTCAAATTTTAGGGACAATTTTATAAATCAGTAATAATGATTATTGTCCTCTCACATTTTCAAAATTCTCGTTTTAGGGTCAAAAGGGCATAACGGTCAACATTTAGGCATTTAACGAAAACATGCATGAACTAGGATTTCTATGGAACCAAGTTGTATAACCTTGGAGGGTTAAACTAACTTATAATATGGTCCTAATGGAATCCTAAGGCATATCTAAACTAAGCTAAATCGGGTCAGAACTGAAAGTCAAAGCAAAAGTCAACTTTTGCGACTTTCGGTTCCGAACCGAGCCTATACTTAGAATTGTCGGGTTGAATCATGCTTAGGCATGTTCAACTAATATTTACCAAGTTATTAAAGTGAGAAAACTAATTTTATGACTTTTATATTAATAGTTATGTATTTTATTTAAAACTAACCCGTTTGACTTTTATTTGACCCGACAATTAGACTAAGTAAACGTGGTAATTAGGAGGTGCCCTTTTGAGGGTTAATCACCTACCTAATTACGGTCACGTAGCCATGTTCGTTGCGAACCATGGCTCAACCGTTTAAAAGTCAAAGCGTCTATCGAAACACTTGACTTTTTCGGCTATAATCCGTTAAATAATTAAACTGAGAACGAAAGGGAACTTACAAGGGTCCAATGGACCGAAGGAGGTTCTCAAAAAGGTTCAAGATCCTCACAACTCAGAGAATAGATCAGATTAGAAGGAGAGGTGCAAATGAGAGCCAAAGATCAAGTGGGTTTATATAGGAAAACAAGGACCGTTAGGATCGTTTCTTGATAAACGTGATCGAATCTGGACCGTACACCTTTACCCATAGTTTTGGTATACAATGGGCGCCCCTAAACAGCCCCTAGATTGATAAAAACCCACTTGCAACACCTGGAAACAGCTGGAACAGCTGGAAATCAAGTTTCTGAAATGGCAGTTTTGGTCCCTGCATGCTTCTAGCCCCTTTCTGATGCGTTTGAGGCCCGTTAAACCATTTTTAAGCCTCTACAATGATGCCTAAACATGAGGGACATGAAACATGCTCAAGAACATGTCGGATGTCGGTTCGTTTGGTCGTACGGTCACGTTGTTCGACTAATTACGACGAAACACGAACGGACGCTAAAAACGATCCAAATTACGCGACGAATGGAATTTTATCATGGCGATCACTAAAATAAAATATTTTAATGCTTACATAAATTTTTGGGTGTCCGGAGATATTCAGAATGTGAGATATGCGCGAAAATGCAAACTTGTGCACTTTTTGACACTTTTAGTCCCTGCTTGACATAAAAGTTTATTTTTGCGCACCGAACACCTCTAAGCCTATATCTAAGCTATAAAAAGGATATTTAGGGCATGTTTAACTTAGGGTCATCTTCCGGAAGGTCCGTTACCCTACAAATCGACATACTTTTGCAGTTTGACGCAAATAGTCCTTTAATTGCGCAAAGTAGCGCGAAATGCCGTTTAATGATATCCAAGCCTTCCATGGCCCATATTGATCATTACCAAGCATATAATTAAATATTACTACGCTCACGTTCGCTTAGATGGTCACCGAAAGGCGCAGATTCAAAAGTTGACGCTTTAGGTCTCTCTATTGCGCAAACTTGCGCATCTCATCATTTAATAGCATTGAAGCCTCATCTAATCCATATTAGGCATTCTTGAAAGTATTATTAAACATTACGATGCTTCGGGTCTGCTAAAAGGTCATTCAGAGGTATAATTAAACATATTGACACTTTTAGTCCCTCTAACTTGCAAAGTTGCGCGTAACTTTACTTATAGGCATAAAAACCTTAGACAGCCATTATTTGGCATTCCCGAGAGTATAATTAAATATCATGAAGCTCTCGGTTTGTTAAAAGGTCACTCAGAGGTTAGAATTGACATGTTGACGCTTTTAACCCTTTATTACGCAAACCTTCAATTAATTACGCAAACGGCTACACTTAACCATCTAGTGGCACATTTGTGAATATAAACATCGTAAGAGGTTATTTAGAAACTTATTTTATGTATGCTAACACTTCCAGTCCTTTCATAATCAAAGTTTTCGATTTTTCGAAAAATTAGTCCCTAAATTTCAATGTTTGACTTCATTAGGGTTCATTAGTGGGAACTAGTTGATCACGATTACTAAGCTATCATTAGTAATTGTGTGATCAACCACAATTATGTTTAGCAGAAATAGTGATAAAAAAAACAGTAGCGACTTGGCAATAAGTTGTGTTCAGTTATTGCTGAAAAATGCCACTCATCAACAATGTGTATGTTACTACTAAAGGAGTTCACGTTGTTTAAGATAACCAAATAACTATCAAGTGTTTTAAGCGTTGACTAACACATTTATTTGCGAAGTATTGTTTCTTTTAAACTAAATTTTGTGATTGTTCCCCATCTATAAAGACAAGTCACAATCTATATATATATATATTTTTTGAACGGAAAATTTGGATCACTGACGGACCACTGGAGTATCATCATGCCAGCGGAACCACCCAATCATATCCATCTCCACTAGGCATAATGCATATACACTAATTCAGGAGGAAACCCAATAAATATGGGAAAACCCCCCTTATGAGAATCGAACCCAGGACCTATTGGTCCAAAATCTTATCTCACCCCCAAGATACCACTAGGCTTTCATAAAAGAAAACAAATACTCATTCTTGTTTTCAATCTGAATTATCTGATTAAGATATCTAGAGTACCATCAAAATACTTTAATCTCATGGTGATCATACCCAATTTAGAAATATATCATTCAGATTACAAAACCTACAAAGACTAATCATAGAATTTCCTTGTATCTTCATGAAAAAGAAAACATGTTCTAAACCCTTATCGTCATATTTTTTGGTGGATAAATGATACTCAGTTGTTTAGACCATGCGTAGTGAGGCAATATTCACCCTTGGGCGTTTTACGTCATGTGGCAGCCCAGTCAGCAATGGGGCATTATTGGGCGTTTTCTAAAATGTGTGTAGTGGATATGGGGCATTATTTGGCAATATGTTTTGTAGTAAAATAAAATAAGAAAAAAATACCTAAAAATCTTATTGGCCAAGAAAATGGAATCTCTAATGTGATTGGCCAACCTTTTCCCCATTCGGCGTTTTTCAAACCACGCTAAGGAGCATTTTTTGCAAGATAACGCCCAATCACGCCCAGGTGTAGTGGTGAAGGGGCGTGATTGGGCAATTTTAAAAAAAAAAAAAGCCTCACTACGCATGGTCTTACTAGAAGATTAGGTTTTGCTAGAAACTTTTGGGTGAACATATACATATATGTTGTCATCAACAGACAAAGTTCTAGTGCTTTTGTTTGGAGAAAAAGAAAAGTGTCTGGTTTTTTTTTTTCTTTTTCTTGAAGTAAATTGTGTTCTATATTTCTTTAGTTGTTAAAATCAAACATTAACTCTTGCAAAATAGAAAATAAAATCTTAAATGTCTTCTAGAAATGAGGAAACTTTTAGCAGTGGAGGGTACGGGGAGGGTCATCCCCATAAGGATAGGCCGCCACGTAGACGCCACATCATCATCCTCTATGGGATGACCCTTCTTGCATTTTGAAGGGGGTGGAGGATGGGCCTACCACACATGATTTTATTTTTATTGTTTAATTTATTTTATTTGTTTAACTTTTATTGTTTAATTTTTATTGTTTAACTTTTTTATTTGTTTAACTTTATAAAAATAATTCAAAATTTAAATAAAAATAAGACATAAAAGAAGATAATAAAATCCATTACATAACATAAATAAAAATTACATAACCTAAAACAATTATACTACCTAAAATTTAAAAAAAAACTAGATTTAAAAATTTATAAAAATTAAACTACTCGCTATCGTTTTTGTCACCGTCCCCGCCGTTTGCGTTGTTCCATATACGTTCTACCAAATCGGATTGAAGGTTTGCATGCGTGAAATCGTTGGTTAGCGAGAACGAGTTTAAATCCTGTTGCGCCGGATCTACCGGGACAGTATTCTCGATAGATTCATTCTCATCATGCTCACAAATCGCCCGACCTTCGTCTTCAATAATCATGTTATGGAGCAAAATTCAAGCGTACATACAAATGCGCAACCTCTTCGGTGTGAACGCATGTGCCGGCTGATCAATGATGGCCCATTTTTTTTGTAGAACACCAAAACAACGTTCGATGTCTTTTCTTGCAGCTTCTTGACGCTTGGCGAATTTTTTCCTTTTTTCGTCATCGGGATATGGAATAGTCTTGACAATTGTAGAGTAAGACGGATATATTCCTTCAGCAAGATAATACCCGCGTCTATACTCAACCCCAGAAACTGAAAAACTGGTGTCCGGACTGGTTCCATTAACGACATCGCTAAAGATCGCCGATTGGTATAGCACGTTGAGGTCGTTAAGTGAACCAGGGAGACCAAAGAAAGAATGTCAGATCCACAAATCTTGTCAGGCCACGACCTCAAGTATTAAGATTGGATGGCCGTGATCACTTCGCGTATATTGGCCCCGCTACGCATTCGGGCAGTTCTGCCACGCCCAATGCATACAATCAATGCTACCGAGCATTCCCGGAAACCCGTGCCGTGCTTCATGAGCTTGGTACAACTGTTGAACATCATACGCGTTTGGTTTCCGCAAATATTTTTTGCTATACAGTTTCACCACATTATGGCAAAATCGATACAAACATTCCCGCGTAGTTCTTGCCGACATCTGTAAGTACTCGTTCAAAGCGTCGGCCACTGTCCCGTACGCCAGTTGGCGAATGGCCGCAGTACACGTTTGTAACATGTTGAACCCTTCATAACCACGAGCATCGGGTCGTTGCGTGAAAAACGGGTCTTGCCCCGCCAAATCATCAACAATGCGTGTGAATAACCGGCGACTCATTCGGAACATGCGTCTGAAAATCTTGGCATTGTAAAGGGGTGCATCCGAAAAATAATCGTTCACCAATTTCTCGTGTGCTCCTGTCGTAAAAAAATATAAAAATGAGGAAATAAGGAATAAGGATAATAAAATTTATTAGTGATAAACCTTGGCGGTCTCTGTTAATCCGTAGTCGTCTGGTAACGCTTTCAGACGAGATGTCTTCCTCTTCCTCTTCCTCCTCCATAATAATTTGCGCCGCCCTTAGCACAGCGTTTGCCTAAAACATCTCTTCTTCCTCCTCCGAATACGAGGACCACCAAGAATTAGATTGCATTGTGGGTGAAAATATTTTTTTTTTTATAAAAGAATAGTATAAAAATGAGAGTGTTTTGGGTTGAAAGTGGGAAGAAAATGGTGAAATAGTGGTATAAAATGAGAGTGTTCTATAGAAAAGGGATTATTTTTTTATTTTTTATTAAAGTAACTATAACGCCCAGATTTCCTAATCCGAAAAGTAATATTATCATACTATTATTTAACAAAATTCGGGCATGACCCGTTCGTATTATGAACAATTCCCTGTATGACCAACATGTAAAAACTTAAATACGACACAACGGAAAATATGAGCCCAAAAATTTCGTTCTTAAAAAGTCATATTAACTACATGAAGACCCAATTACAACTTTTAATTTATTCATTAGAAAGGATTCACAATGTTACATTATATCAAGGCTTCATGACCTATTTAAAACAAACTATGTGACCTTTCTTTCCCGTACAATCCTTGCTCTCAACTCGATCTATGTCTGCTTCACTTCGCTAGTGGTAGAGGAAACCCAAACGACACACGTGGACACCACGTCCAACCCAACCATTAGTCATTAACACACCATACAACATTAAAGCATATAATAGAAATTCGTAAAGCATTCAATGAAGTAAACGTGGAATTGTCCAAGCGCTTTCTTAAATACTCTTTATCCAAACCCGGTTTCATTCCTTCATGAACCCGGAAATCTCATACCTACATTGCATTCCAACTCAAGCACATCATTAGTAATCGTAAATACTCAAACGCCTTGATAATGTTCATACATATGTCTCTAGCATTGTACATTCATTCACACATACATTCACAATTACACACTTATTATCATATATACATCTATACATACGTACCTTCATACATGCCTATGTCCCTTCCTACGCACAAACAATTATTCACGAATATATACACAAGTTCCTGTTTACCACTTCTTACATATAGGTTTATGCCGAAATAACATGTTCATAACTTTACATAATATAGACGATATACAAATCGACCTACATGCCTTCTAGATTCTTATAGATATATGCTTATAAAATTGCCTACACTAACACGAAACAATCCGTTCAGTCACTAACCGACGACCTTTAACATCAATTAAATTCGAAACCATTCTTAACATAAGTTATGAGGCCTTGGAAAACCCTTTTTAGTCAAGTCCCATGCTCAGAATATAAAAAATTCAGCAAAATGCCAGCCGCACGGTCCCTAGCGGGCCGCGTAAGCCTTGGCTTACTATTTCGCGGGGCGCGACAGTTCCACCGTAAGCTACGGTAGTGCCCAGCTCAAAACCCATTTTAATTACTAAAACTAGCATATCTTGATCGACTTATATCCGAAACACTTGAGGCTTGCTTCTAATTATCCGTAAAACGTTTCCCTTGCATAACGACTAAAAACCCTTACCCGGGGGTCCTAACCATAACGAATTATGTTACATTACACAACTTATACACATAAATTCGACCCGTTTGAACTTACCAATTTTCTTTCGGCTTAAATAACAACCTTCTACCTATTAAAGCATTATTAGCTTAATGCTCCTGATTAATACATGCACTTTCATGAAATTTCATAAACATACCTATTAAATTTATTAAACCTACTAAAAGGTGAATCGAAATTCACTTACCTTGAGCGTCCTTTCTCGCTTTCACTTCCTTGTCTCCTCTTGACTCGTTAGCTTTCTTCGCTTGATTCCTTGCTAACGCGATGCATATCCTTTCATTTCATTTTATTACAACATTGTTAGTATACATGATCATTCATCTTATCAATCATTCCGTTCCTATGTCTCATTGACTTTTATTGGGCAAATACTAACATACATATGGCACAGATCCATTATCACATCATTCATAACATAACCAATTTAACTTACCGTCATGTACGTCATATAATAATCTAGCAAATATTCACATGATCTCCTTATTCTCACAATAGTGTTCGGAAGTCTAACCTTATTATTCATACCTTGTCGACTTTATAAAAAGTCAACTGTCAATGATACACACTTCCAATCCGGTAAACATATAACCACTTAGTCACATTACTTTTATTAACCAATCATTCACTAACATGTATAGCTCAATTCACTGAAAATAGGCTGTTTTGGGACGGCCGTTTACTGTACTTACGAGCTTGCAAAAATTACAATATTTTTATGTGACATGCCCCTTGGAGGGGTTATCCTTGTGTTAAATTTTTAGAGTCTAACTCTCTACCAAAAATTTATAAAAATTCATCTAATAAGCTGCAATCAGATTCGTCACTTCTGACTGCAGCTTACGGAAAAATTCATTAAAAATTCCTTGTTTATCCGATTGACGAAATTCCAATTGGTGATTCTTTTAATCGCTTAAATCTATCTACAGTAAAATTTTGAGATCATAACTAAATTCCTAAATTGAGTTATGACATTCATAATGGGCTGCAAATTCTGCCAGAAAACGCAGCTTGAACCTTTGATACGAAAAAATTCATAAAACGCTCAATTCTCGTCGAAAAAATGCGATTCCAGTGGGGTTTTAAAGATATTTCCTGGAATTACATTTTAGACTCAAGAAACACATGTTTTGTCACGTTTTGTTCAGGTTACAGCCAATACAAGTCGGCTGTAAATTCTGATCAGGAGCTGTTTGAATTCAGCTTTCAATTTAAGCATGTTCTTGACATCATAACACTAATTTTTAGCAATCAAAACCCTAAAAACATCTCATACATGAATTTAGCATCAACAAAATCTGAATTTACTTGAGCTAGGCATGATTTCAATATATTCTTGTCTAGGGTTTACTCCTAAACACTATTTCACTTCAATATCATCCATACCACAATCATGCAACATCAATTTCGAATTTCTTATGTACATCAAGAATTCTCAACTTCATAAATATCAAAAATTCGACATACCTTACGATTCCCTTAGCTCGGTGATCGTTTATATGTATTCAAATCCGAGTTTGGTCTTCATTTGCACCTTCAATTGGAAGATTTTGTGGAGTTTAGGGTTTTACCCCTTTTCTTCCTGCTCTGGTCGTTCCCCACGCACACACTGCACTTTTTTTTATTTATTCCTTGTTTAGTTTGAAAATTTAGATATTCAACCCTTGTAGTCTTTAAGTTGTCATTCTTGTATAATTTTTTTTCTAACTTTTTGAACTTCTTTCATTTATTTAAAACTTAACTAATCCTTTAAAACACTTAAACATTCAAATAATCCATTCTAAGATTTTTGGGGTGTTACAAATCTACCACCCTTAAAGGAGGTTTGGTCCCCGAAACCTTTCTCATACCTAGTCTTGTCTTTTCATTGTACTTGTTCAAAGTGCATATTACGTGTTGGTTACATTCGGGACCTTGGCTAAAGATTTCGTTCTCAAGCAGCATGGTTGTACGCATTGTTCCTATCTTCTTGAATTAAATAGTTTACTCACTGGATAAATTTCAGACCTATTATTCGTGTTATTACACCTTATAGTGCTAGTTCCTAGCGCATTTCATTACTAACGGTCCATTCGTCTTTCTATTGGTTACACAACCTAAGATTTTACGACTTGTTTCTTTCCTTCTAATAAAACATAATACACTCATGTTTCTACTTATTCAAACTATTTCAATTCATGTCATTCTATTCCTACATCATCTATGAGGTTTCCTTTGATCATCATAAATATATCCTCACTTTCCATTTCTACATGTCTTCTAATCATTCTTGTACTCATACGAGGGATCATTGCATCATCACATGCATACTTTGAACATTCGATTACCTAGTAGTACTAAAAACAAGACTATCCTCCTCACAATTACTTGTTCGTACTCAATATATGGATAAAGCATCATCCAACGGTTGGTACCGTTACTTGAGATACTTTACAACTTTAAGTCTAGCCTCAAATTTAGTCATTAGCAACACTTTATTATTAGCTCTGTGCATATACTATTTGTTATACTAACCGGGTATGTCGTGCCTGAGCTTCATACAAATTTCCATTCAAGGCCTCTATACCCTCTTCCTAATGACATAAATATTTTCTTATGTTGATCGTTAGAATTCGATTATTTCATACCATTCCATAATTATCCTACCCTTCAATCCATTCATACGTACAGATAAATTTACAGATTCTTGCTTATTAATCAAGAACTAAACATTTTACTAACCTCGACTCCATTACATAGGTCAGTGATCCGTAAGTCGGATCGACCCACTTTTTTATAGATACTTTCCGTACCAGAATCAATCCCATTCATTCGTGTAATACGCTCCCACTCATGAGCATTCTTCCATCAGCTCTACCACTATCATCATACGAAAGAATTCCACCATTCTTATCTGTAAAATTATCGGTTAGCACATAACATTTCACATTTGCATTCTACATGGTGTTCGTTCGCCTAAGTCTCGTTCACAAAGTTCTTACATACATGTTTAAAACATATTACACATCCTATTTCTTACATACTGTTCCTTTCATTTTAATGGTCATCTCACCATCTTTTACAGTTTGACTTTTCGAAAGCCCAATTGTAATTACATTCTGATCTATATTCACCAATTACCCAATTCTAACACACCCACCTCTAGTCGAGCTAAAAGCTCTTATCAACAGCATAACCTTTATATATACCTGGCGCGAGTCAAATCCATGCCTTGCGTTGACTATTTCATTCCAGTTTGTGACATTACATGACCATAAATTATGCTCACCTACAAGTATATGCCTTGACCATTCAAAACATTTCATACCGGGTTCAAATGGCAATCTCCGTTTGACCCGTATAAACTCATTCGTCCTTTCAACCACCTTGCATACAACGTATTCACATAAATATTTATATAGATAAAAGTTTAAAACATAACTTGGGTAATATCCACTTTTTAAAGAATATTTACTTGTTTGGTACGTAATTACTTACGAATTTAAATGTAACACCCCAAAACCTGAATGTTTATATTGTCGTATGTTCCTATAGGACATATCATGAAATAAATAACTAGGCTATTTAACCTAGTTAAAAGGGGTAGCTAAAAATAATAAAGGAATGAATCCTTAGGGGGCAAACATGTTAAAATTGGAACTTGAATGGTTAATTAGGGTTAAAACACAAACACACACACATTCAGGTGTGCGTGTCGCGTGGACCAGGAAGGAGAAAAGGGGGAAAACCCATAATCATCATAAATTTAGCAAATTCAAGCCCTAGATGTGATCTTGAGTCCATGCATGTCTCGATTTTGGATCATCTATGCATTCTTGAACACAAGGTAAGTAGAATTTTGGTGTTTGGTGACTTTGAATGTGATGGGTTATGTTGTAAATCGTAAATTGGTATGAAATTGAGTATGAGTAGGTGTTAATGTCATGATATAGAACCAAGATTATACATGGTTTGGGCTAATTTGATGATTAGAGGTGAAACCCATTTGTTTTGGTAAGAATGATGACTTGAATGATCATCCATGTTTAATTAATCATGATTGTTGATGTATTATGATGGATAGGATGGATTCTTACTAGAGGAATTGAAAGAAATATGATGATAATATGTTTGAATGATATATGTTATTAGTAGGAGGATTTGATGAATTATGTATGAAATTAGGAGATTGTGCATGAATTAGTTGTACCTTATGTTTAGAAGGTTGTACACACACCAAGGGTATGATGAAATTAGAGATAATTGAGCTTAGATCACTAGTAAGTGATTAACAATGAAGTTATGAAGTGGGTTTTGTATAATGATGATACGTTATTGTAATGATGTTTGAAATCACGTACGTGTGTATATGTTTAAAGGAAATCAGCTAGGATTTGATAGGTTAGCATGTTATAAGGTTGGATGATAATTTTAATATAAGATCAATGTGGTGAAAAAGTCGTGATGAATGATGAATAAGCTAACTATCTTGAGAATGATACATGATAGTTTGATGCTTGATAAGCGGCGTGGAAGCTTGGGAGAGAAAGCGGGTTAAATGGAACTTATGTGCACGGGAAGCGTACTCGGATGCAAGGTAAGTAAGCTTACACCCTTTTTGTAGAATATCTATTCGTTGTGTTGATTACGAACATGGTAAGTAAATATGTGAAGAATGATGTTCCGACAAGTATTTGATACGGGTCGGAATATGTGGGTATGATAAGAAATTAAAGTTGATGTTTAAAAAGGGTAAAATGGACATTTGGATCTAACGGGTCAAATGGTGGAGATGTTACCATTTGGCGTAATCGACTAATGAATTGTTTTGTCAAGTATTATGAATTCACAGAATGAATAGCGAAAGGATCTCGTTGTTAACATCTAACAATTTGGTGAATGAAGTATTAAACGGATCTTAGCTTTGATCCGAGCCAGGTATGTACGAATTGAGTTATAGTTAAGTCGTGGGATTGGTCAAATGTTTAAGGAAGTCCTGTGTAGTGAAGGATGGGTCAAAGTTGACAAAAACGCCCTTGATGGGTAAAACGGGCAAATGGACTTAAAAGTTGATTACAAACAAGCTATTTGATTAAATGGATGTTTTGAAAAAGTAAGAAAGTGAGAAGTATGATTTTCGTAAGCTAAGGACCTTAAAATGCGCAAATACCTTTAACGGGTCAAAATAAGCTCTTGAGCGAAAATGGGTTAAGAGGATGCAAGACATCCGATAAATTTATCTTTTATTATAGACATATGTTGAAATTATTAGGTTCATAAGAAGTTATGGTCAAACAAACAAGTTATGTTGATATATGCATGAACGGGTCAAAATTTGGTAAAAGGGTAATAAGCCGAAGGCTTAAAAGTCATAAAGTTAGGTAGTACAAATATTGGATTTCACTCCATGTGATGGAGAATTAAATTACGGTCGCGTAGGAAAAAGAATCGGGTAAAACGGATCAAAAACGAGAAAGTTATGCTCGTTTCCGTGAAATCGAGTCGTGCTGAGAATTATACAGCACCAGCTGCAACATTCTGTCAAAACTAGGCTGTGGCATAGCGCGACGGGGAAGGCCCCAGGCCGTGGCGCTACGCGACGGGGGTCAGTTTCGCGAAAATCATTTATTTTAACTGTTGATGCATTGCGAACCCGTCTGGACCCTTTTTAAACGCGTATAAGCTAAGAATGATTAGTTTATTCCTTGTTTTAGGGAAAGTAGATACGTATGTAGGCATGTATGAATGTATGTATGTAGGTATGCACGTATGTAGGCACGTACGTATGAATGTAGGTACGTATGTTTTTAAGTAGTTATGTGTGAACGGATGCATATATGTAAGTATGTATGAAAGTAGGTACGCATGTGTCCAATGAAATTGAGTACTAACGATATTAATAGTGTGCCTGGTTAATGAAGTATAACGCAGGAATAACAAAGAAGTCTCACCGCGAATTGTATGATCAGATGGAAAGCCGGGTTGTAAAGAGTTAACGGAATGAAAAGTAAACATGAATAAATAATGTATGTTTATATTGCGTACTAATGCTACGAGCTTTTATGTGGTGAGCGCAGGTAGTACGAAACACGAGGATCATCAAGGCATAGAGATCGAGGACCGAGTCACGTGAAGGATTGTACGGGATTGTATGAGAGAGTAATTCGATACAAACAAGTTATGCTTTAATCTGTAAAAGAGTTAAATTGATGTATTCAATATACAAGAGTTGTTTTAAAAAAATGAAATTCAAGTAAGTCAAGACAGTTATAATGAAAGAAATTTTATGGCTCAAATTTCCGTTGCGACATTTTTGTCAAATACGTGTTAGGGTCTTACTTTAAACCTTTCATTCTTATAATTCATCCCCTTATATGCTTCGAATCTGTCTCGCGGTTTCTAACATATCATTCATACCCTTCCTTCATTTTATGTTTCGGATCCGTCTCGCGGATTCGAACATATCATTCACATTCTTCATTCCTTCTATATTTCGAATCCGTCTCGCGGGTTCGAACATATCATTCACATTCTTCATTCTTTCTATGTTTCGAATCCGTCTCGCGGGTTCGAACATATCATTCACATTCTTCATTCTTTCTATGTTTCGAATCCGTCTCGCGGATTCGAACGTATCATTCACATTTTCCATTACTTCTTTGTTTTGAATCCGTCTCGCGGATTCAATCATATCATTCATACTTTCTCTTTCGTATTTGGTACTTTCAATTTCTTGAGAGTCTTACATTTCCCTACACCCTCACGTCCACCTACTCCCTAATTCTAACGGATATACATGTAACAATTATCACGGTCTCACGAACGTCATATGTTTCTTGTGTACTGGCCAGGTATACAATCCACATACTAGTTTCGTGTCTTCATGTAATCGCCACCTTATGTCCGAAGAATTAGTTTTCAGCACGTGTAACAATTTCAAAACTTCATTACTATCCCATTATTATCTTTCATTTAAAATTCTTCTTTTGTTGATAGGTTTCACCATTACATGTACTTACATATATTGAATCTACGTACCTGGAACCAATTTATCTTACTGCGTGCCTTGGCGTCGGTCCGAGACCGTAGTCGCGGATCATCCTCATCCAAACAACTATGCTTATCTTACACACAACATAATGTTAGTTTCTTCATATACATACTTAAATTCATACTTACATTCGCTTTTACCTTTAGATCTTGATCGAGTCTTGGATTGTACGGGTTCCTTGTCACAAGAGCACACAGGTATGAGTTCAAGTATTTTCCTCCTCATACTTGATTTCCCTCAAACCAGGGCTCTGATACCAACTTGTAACGCCCAGATTCCTAATCCGAAAAGTAATATTATCATACTATTATTTAACAAAATTCGGGCATAACCCGTTCGTATTATGAACAATTCCCTGTATGACCAACATGTAAAAACTTAAATACGACACAGCGGAAAATATGAGCCCAAAAATTTCGTTCTTAAAAAGTCATATTAACTACATGAAGACCCAATTACAACTTTTAATTCATTCATTAGAAAGGATTCACAATGTTACATTATATCAAGGCTTCATGACCTATTTAAAACAAACTATGTGACCTTTCTTTCCCGTACAATCCTTGCTCTCAACTCGATCTATGTCTGCTTCACTTCGCTAGTGGTAGAGGAAACTCAAACGACACCTGTGGACACCACGTACAACCCAACCATTAGTCATTAACACACCATACAACATTAAAGCATATAATAGAAATTCGTAAAGCATTCTATGAAGTAAACGTGGAATTTTCCAAGCGCTTTCTTAAATACTCTTTATCCAAACCCGGTTTCATTCCTTCATGAACCCGGCAATCTCATACCTACATTGCATTCCAACTCAAGCACATCATTAGTAATCGTAAATACTCAAACGCCTTGATAATGTTCATACATATGTCTCTAGCATTGTACATTCATTCACACATACATTCACAATTACACACTTATTATCATATATAAATCTATACATACGTACCTTCATACATGCCTATGTCCCTTCCTACGCACAAACAATTATTCACGAATATATACACAAGTTCCTGTTTACCACTTCTTACATATAGGTTTATGCCGAAATGACATGTTCTTAACTTTACATAATATAGACGATATACAAATCGACCTACATACCTTCTAGATTCTTATACATATATGCTTATAAAATTTCCTACACTAACACGAAACAATCCGTTCAGTCACTAACCGACGACCTTTAACATCAATTAAATTCGAAACCATTCTTAACATAAGTTATGAGGCCTTGGAAAACCCTTTTTAGTCAAGTCCCATGCTCAGAATATCAAAAATTCAGCAAAATGCCAGCCGCACGGTCCCTCGCGGGCCGCGTAAGCCTTGGCTTACTATTTCGCGGGGAGCGACAGCTCCACCGTAAGCTACGGTAGTGCCCAGCTCAAAACCCATTTTAATTACTAAAACTAGCATATCTTGATCGACTTATATCCGAAACACTTGAGGCTTGCTTCTAATTATTCGTAAAACGTTTCCCTTTCATAACGACTAAAAACCCTTACCCGGGGGTCCTAACCATAACGAATTATGTTACATTACACGAGTTATACACATAAATTCGACCCGTTTGAACTTACCAATTTTCTTTCGGCTTAAATAACAACCTTCAACCTATTAAAGCATTATTAGCTTAATGCTCCTGGATAATACATGCACTTTCATGATATTTCAGAAACATACGTATTAAATTTATTAAACCTACTAAAAGGTGAATCGAAATTCACTTACCTTGAGCGTCCGTTCTCGCTTTCACTTCCTTGTCTCCTCTTGACTCGTTAGATTTCTTCGCTTGATTCCTTGCTAACGCGATGCATATCCTTTCATTCCATTTTATTACAACATTGTTAGTATACATGATCATTCATCTTATCAATCATTCCGTTCCTATGTCTCATTGACTTTTATTGGGAAAATACTAACATACATATGGCACAGATCCATTATCACATCATTCATAACATAACCAATTCAACTTACCGTCATGTACGTCATATAATAATCTAGCAAATATTCACATGATCTCCTTATTCTCACAATAGTGTTCGGAAGTCTAACCTTATTATTCATACCTTGTCGACTTTCTAAAAAGTCAACTCTCAATGATACACACTTCCAATCCGGTAAACATATAACCACTTAGTCACATTACTTTTATTAACCAATCATTCACTAACATGTATAGCTCAATTCAATGAAAATAGACTGTTTTGGGACGGCCGTTTACTGTACTTAAGAGCTTGCAAAAATTACAATCTTTTTATGTGACGTGCCCCTCGGAGGGGTTATCCTTGTGTTAAATTTTTAGAGTCTAACTCTCTACCAAAAATTTATAAAAATTCATCGTCACTTCTGACTGCAGCTTACGGAAAAATTCATTAAAAATTACTCGTTTATCTGATTGACGAAATTCCAATTGGAGATTCTTTTAATCGCTTAAATATATCTACAGTAAAAATTTGAGATCATAACTAAATCCTAAATTGAGTTATGACATTCGTAATGGGCTGCAAATTCTGCCAGAAAACGCAGCTTGAACCTTTGATACGGAAAAATTCATAAAACGCTCAATTCTCGTCGAAAAAATGCGATTCCAGTGGGGTTTTAAAGATATTTCCTGGAATTACATTTTAGACTCAAGAAACACATGTTTTTTTTTTCACGTTTTGTTCAGGTTACAGCCAATACAAGTCGGCTGTAAATTCTGATCAGGAGTTGTTTGAATTCAGCTTTCAATTTAAGCATGTTCTTGACATCATAACACTAATTTTTAGCAATCAAAACCCTAAAAACATCTCATACATGAATTTAGCATCAACAAAATCTGAATTTACTTGAGCTATGCATGATTTCAATATATTCTTGTCTAGGGTTTACTCCTAAACACTATTTCACTTCAATATCATCCATACCACAATCATGCAACATCAATTTCGAATTTCTTATGTACATCAAGAATTCTCAACTTCATAAATATCAAAAATTCGACATACCTTACGATCCCCTTAGCTCGGTGATCGTTTATATGTATTCAAATCCGAGTTTGCTCTTCATTTGCACCTTCAATTGGAAGATTTTGTGGGGTTTAGGGTTTTACCCCTTTTCTTCCTACTCTGGTCGTTCCCCACGCACACACATTGCACTTTGTTATTTATTTATTCCTTGTTTAGTTTGAACATTTACATATTCAACCCTTGTAGTCTTTAAGTTGTCATTCTTGTATAATTTTTTTTCTTACTTTTTGAACTTCTTTCATTTATTTAAAACTTAACTAATCTTTTAAAATACTTAAACATTCAAATAATCCATTCTAAGATTTTTGGTGTTACAGTAACTAGCCATTATAACGGCTATAATTTGAAAAGGTGGCACGTCGAGCACGTCGTTGGGGAGCCGGAGTTGACGCGCCGTTCCTATGGGGGACGGTGTGGGGGTGCGGCGCCGGGCCACGCCGGGCCTAAGGCGGCCCCCATACCCTCCAGTCTGATAGGATTAAGATGTCATGTTATTCCTAATGAGGTGGTGGTCCAGTAGGAATGAAAAAGTCTTTAAACATTTTGCGAAGAAGAGGTCTTGTATTCAAGTCTCACATACAACAAAGTCAAAGAATAAAAGACAATAAGAAATAAAAGAATTTTTCCTTTAAAAAAAAGAAAAGATGTCATGTTATTACTCCTAAAATAGATAAGCAATTTATTGCTTTAGGCTGGAGGGTGTGGGGGCGTCACCCTCGCCACATCACCATCTATAGCGCACCGGGGCGCTATACAACCACGCCGCCATCTTTAGGGGGGCGCCATGGTGGTGTCGCCAACATGTTAACGAGAGAGGGGCGTTGTCAGGTGGGGACCATGATCTAAACCAATGATTTTTTTTTTTAATTTTGTTTAATAGGGGCTCCATCCAAACCCTGCAATTTAAAGGGGGCTCCATGGCTGAGTTGGATCCTAAGTGGCGCTGACGTGGAACTTAGGTGGACTTGATAAAGCCCATGGGGCTCCAACCACACCTCATAGCCTTACAAGTACACTATGTATATTTGATGATACTTCGATCTATCACTTGTTTTTCGTCTCCTCTTCTCATGATGTAAAAATTCATGATACCAACCATGCATACGTAGCGTCATCATCCATACTTTTTGATTTATATAAAGTTACTTTAGTTATTTTTAACTCGCGCTTCGTGACGGTAATTCCGTCGTTATTTGTTCGGTTTGTTACGGTACCGGAACTCGTTATAGTAATTTAAAGAGAAAATCTTACATCGATTAAAAACAATATAAACAAATATGATGTTAATTATTTAGTTGATATTGGTTCAGTTGGTTTGCGTTCTATGTTTATTTTTTCAACATTGTGATGTAAATTGTATTGCAAACAAATATTGTTCCACCATCATACCAAACCTAACTAAAACTAACTCGACAACATCTGTATTGGTATCGGTTATATTTTTAATGTTTTTGTTGTCGATAAACTAACACCGTATCGCTACCATACTTTGTCAAACTGAACATCGGTATTATATCGCTACCATAGTGAATCGAAACGAAACCAAACGAACAACAATGTTCATTACCAATATTTATTTTTACTGTTTTTTCTTTCTATAAACTGACATTGAATCGCTATCGTACAGTACCGTACCATACAACATCAATACCATTACTGCATTCTTTTAGTGGTTTCTGGTTTTTAAAATTATTCATTTATACAACTTTGTATGTGACGATAAATGAATATCGGTACATGTACCGTGACAATCTAAACCAATCGATACCGTCCGGACATCATCAATGCCGTTCTACCGGTGTTCGTTTTTATCGTTTTCAGCTGATGTAAAACACATGTTGATTTCTATACCTAGTGCATGTGATGTACCGCTGCTGTAACGAATCGTATCGATATCAATCAAATGCATATACAACTTCGTATGTAATGATAAATGAATATCGGTACATATACCGTGACAATCTAAACCTGTCGATACCGTTCGAATAACATCAATGCCACTCTACCGGTGTTCGTTTCTATCGTTTTCAGCTGATATTAAACACGTGTTTATTTCTATACCTAGTGCATGTATTGTACCGTTGCTGTAACGAACTGTATCGATACCAATCAAATGCCACCGGAATGTTAAAAATAAACAATCATATACGGGGTTTTAGATTTTTTTTTAAATTGACGGACACACATTATTATTGTATCGTAATTGTAACGAACCATACCGATACCGATCCAATGCCCACGAAATGTTAAAAAAATAAAGATAGACGTGGTTTTAATTTTATTTTTTAAAATTAATGAATGCAATGCATAACTAAAATATCAAATATAATAATAAATAAAATAATATTGATAAAAATAAAAAATAAACACCTAAAATTATAAATTAATGTTATTACTAAAGTTCAAACTAAAAAACATATATAAAATATTACTAAAACTAAAATACTTAAAAATTAGAAACACTGTTCATGAAAACTTTAAAATCATATGTATAACTAGCGAGATTCCCCCGCGCTTCGCAGCGGGAATTCGATTCGTATCTGTTCGGTTCGTTACGATACCAACACTCGCTATGGTTTACATCAATCGAAACAATAAGACGAATATCAACACCGGTATCAATGTTGTTCAGTTGATATTGGTTTAGTTGGTTTGAGTTCTATGTTTATTTTTTCAGCATTACGATATAAATTTTATTGAAAGCGGATATTGTGTCGTATCGTACTAAATTGAATCGAAACTGGTTTAACAACATATGTGTCGGTACCGGTATTTATTTTTATTGTTTTTTCATCATATTGCTACTATACTGTAATGAACCGAACAATATCGGTACCGGTATGTATTCATTTTTATGGTTACTTGTTTGATAACGAATTTTGTGCTGCTAGTGTTGCGAACCGAAACAAACCAAATAAACAACATCAATTGTGATACCGTATCTAATTTTATTGTTTTTTCTTTCAATAAACCGACAACGTACCGTATCGTACCGATCAACATGGGTACCGGTACTCATATTCATTTTTAGGGTTTCCGATTTTGAAAGTATTTCATTTATACAACTTTGTCTGCAACAATAAATGGATATTGGTACAAGTACCGTGACAATCTGAACCGACCGGTATTGTTCGAACATCATTGTCGGTACCGGTGTCCATTTTGTCGATGTAAAACATGTGTTGATTTCTATAGAGTGCATGTATCATATGAGTATTTGTAACAAATCAAATGTCTACGGTAACATACATTTACAACATACCAGCAAATAACTTGGAATGTTAATATAAGAAATAACTTGGAACATAAATTATTACTAAAAAATCAAATTGTCGATTCAATGTTTGCGGTAACATACCGTCACAACGCACTCGCAAATAACTTAAAATGTTAAAATAAGAAATAAATATAATTGTGAATTTAGATTTTTCTATAAAGCTAATGAACCCAAATTGTTACTAAAAAAACAAATTGAATAACAACTACTAACAAAAAGAAAAAAAAAAAACAAAAACTTAAAAAACCATCACTTGCCTATTTATTATTAAAAATACTTACAAAAAATTAATAATTAATATATAACTAAAAAATGAAAAAACAATAACCAAAAAATTATCATTCACTGTTCCTCATCACTTTAAATTCATATATATAAATATAATATAATATATAATAAAGTTTTATTAATATCATTTAATTAGCAAAAACTATCTAGATATGTACCTATTATAAATTAAGATTGTGATGCATAGAGTAGTTATATTTTTTGCTTATGGAGGTTTTAAAAAAAGTTTGGTATAATACAATCTTAATCTAAAAGTATTTTGGTTTTTTTACTTTTAACCCCAAAGCTTTCTATCTTTGTAAATTTAACCTTATAACTTTTTTACTGTCAACTTTGGTACCCTATACTCTTCATATTTTACAAAATTTTGTTTTACGTTCTGTTCTAAATTTTGTGATTTAACACAGCGAAACGTTCATGTGTGGTTCAACGTTTTTACGTTTTGTTCTAAATTTTGCGAGTTAATATTACGCAACGTGCATGTGTGGTTCAATGTTTTTATGGTCGTCTAATTTTTCTCGTTTGATAGGTTCATCATGACGCACAGGTCCCAAATCAACATAGTTATTATTTTCTATGTTTTATGTTTCGGTCTAATTTCTCCGCATTAACACGTCCCAACTTCAGTATTGGTGGTCGTTGGGGGTGCTGTGGCCTTGGTGCTATTTGTCACGGTTTTACGCCCCCCACCGTAACGCGGGAGATTAATACTAGTTAATAAACAACATACAATGTTTTGAAGAAAGTTAGGATTTATTTATGTTAGGTAAGAGACTAAGAGAAAATTTATGTTTTAAAATGAAAGTTAGCTTTTGTTTTATCAAGAAATGAATGATATTTTTGTCACCTATATATCTATGTACTAAAGCACAAAAATACAAAAGGAAAAATTAGTATTACAAATATTATTAACAAAAAAAAAATAATGGAGTTAACTTAGTGGACTAAAATGACAACGTTTGAAATTATTTGGACTAAAATGGCAACGTTTCAAACATTTGAACTAAACTGACAAATGGCCAAGCCGCATGGACTAAAATGACATTTAAATCTTTTATTTAAGTCGAATAACTAACGTGAAATAATAAACATGAAAAATTAAGCGGCAAAGTCTTTGATATTGAAACACTGGAAAGCGTGAAGGTGAATTTGATGAATGATGGAGGCATGGACTAGGTACATTTTCCACCCCAAAAATGGCAGATGAATTCCGTAAAATGCAGTTCAATACGTGGTCTCAGTGGTTTTCTAGGCTTGATATGTGGGAAGTGGAACCAGGGTTGTACGTGAAGATTGTATGAATTGCTGTTAAGAAATTTCCATTGTATCTTTGAGATAACCATGTTTTTTTACTGAATTGGGGAGAGATTTAGAAGGTTAACGACAGCCAATACAGATGACGACAACGTGTCTTTGTTTGAAGTTGGCTATTTTGGTCCATCATAGGAAAGAATTTCAGACGAAGTAAGTGTGCGTAAGGAGGATGGTGGATGAAAGTAGGGTGATATGTAGTGGTGAAGCTCGAGATTTCTGAACGGGGGATTGAAAACGTACATACCCAAAAATTTCTATAAAATCAGGGGGTCGAAAACGTATATACCCAAAATTTCGATACGAAAACCACATACTCTTCACTACTGAGCGAAAAGTTCGGGGGTCGGCCACCCCCTCCCGCCCCCACTATGCTGCGCCCTTGGTGACATGGCGCTTACATGGACGGTAATGGTAGTCTTAAGGGTCATGACCACACCCTATAGCTTAAGAGAGTGGTGTAGCACATCATCCACCATCCTAGATGACAATTCATAAACCATCCCATGCCCGCATATCCCTTAGGGGGAACGAGGTGGGTGCGGGCAACCATGCGGTGACCCCATTTGCCGAGCGACAACACCGTCGCCGTCATTATATTTTCCGTGCGGTGACAAGATTTTCGGTGACTACTCACCGCATGAAATGTTTGAACGCTGAGGATGCAACGGCTAGATTTATGGTCGTTATTAATTAAAAAATAATAATTGACAATATTTATACTATATAAACCAACCCAAATCACAACTTATCTCAAACAATTCCATATCAAATTATCACCAACTGTCACGGCCCCCGACCTGGTTTGACCTGTTTCAGGAGCCGCGGGACAGAAATCCCGTGGTATTTATTTAATTGAGTTTAACAGCGGAAGTTTATCATCAGGATCTTTGTAAAGCTAAAATTTTCCCGATTCTTTTATTTCACAATTCGGGATAAAACCCCGTTAATTTACAATATTATGATTTCACGAAGAAATCTTTATTTAACAACCCACTTTCTTAAGCTTGCAGTGCTCCGTAGCACCTTTCCTGAATCACAACAGATCACCTGAAACATGTTTGAAAAAGGTTTTGTCAGCGGGAAATACTGAGTGAATCATTCTATTTATTAAAACAACCTGTTTGTTATACTTTACAGTATTAAGAGTGATTACAATGTTTCTATCTTTTGAATTAACTGATCCAGTTGTCACTTGACCGGGCTTGTGACTGTGGACATATCACTTGTTGGGTCCGTTCACCCACAAATGATAAATAATTAGTAGCTATGTGCACATCCCCCCACATACTGGCAGTAATTTCAGATTACATAGACTTAATCCCTGTAATTATAACCTTTGAAAATAAACATGATTTTGTAAATAGATTTGATAAAAAGAGAATGACTCACATTGCCGATTTAACACGGATAGAGTTTACTTCTATGGATTAGCCTTGTTAACCTAATTTAAATAATAATGCACACAAAACTGGGTTAGTAATCAATACAGCATTTACGATAACTCACGAGATCAACCCTCACAACGAATGACAAAGTGCTATGCTTAAACATCCATCGAATTAACGACTAATGACAAAGCATTACCCTAATTTGGGCAGCACTTAAACATCCATTGAGTACATTGATCGATCGGAAAATGAATCGTAATAGCGATCGAGTTATTACCCTGTTTTGCGGCAGCGATTCGAGATTCGTGTGTGTGGTGATAGTGAATAGACTATCACTTGACGTATATTTGGAATTTAAACGTCGTTTTTGTGCCCAGATTCCAGTCCCAAACCCCACAATTTATAGGTAAATTTTTACCCCCCTCGCGTCACGCGAGGGGTCCTGCCCTAGGCTTCGCGTGACGCGAGGCCTCCTATTCTACCATAGGGTTGCTACGTGCATGGGTAGGCTGGCTGAGTCAACAGTTTCTCAAATTTCGTATTTGAAAGAGAGTTATTTGGATAATCGTAACTAGGGTTTTACCCCCCCCCCCCCTGAGTTTTAGGGGCCCTAATCCTGATTCTGAAAATTATGAAAATTTTAGGGTTTCTGTAGAATTACTTGGGTGTCTTAATTAGGGTTTCCTTTTGGACTAATTAATTAAATAAATATGACCTTTGATGAGAGTTGTTACATTCTCCCTACCTTAATAAAAATCTCGTCCTCGAGATTTACTGGAATAAATAGGGATACTTTTTCTTCATCTTAGATTCCAGCTCCCAAGTGTATTCAGCTCCTCTCTTTGAATCCCACTTGACTTTAACTAGAACTAGTCGCTTGTGCTTGAGAAATTTCACCTTTCGATCTTCTATCTGAAGAGGTTTCTCAACAAATTTTAATTTTTCATTTACCTCTATATCTTGAAGAGGTACTACCAAAGATTCGTCTGATAGACATTTCTTAAGGTTGGATACATGAAATACATCATGTACTCCAGCTAAATCTTCTGGTAATTGTAAACGATAAGCAACTGGTCCTATACGTTGGATCACTGGAAATGGTCCTACATATCTTGGACTTAGTTTTCCTTTCTTACCGAATCTAACAACTCCTTTCCAAGGAGAAACTTTTAACAGTATTCTGTCTCCAACTTGGAATTCTAATGGTTTGCATCTATTGTCTGCATAACTCTTCTGGCGATCTCGAGCCGTCTTCAGTCTTTCCTTGATTTGAGTAATCTTGTCTGTTGTCTCTTGTACAATCTCAGGACCAGACAATTGACTTTCTCCTATTTCTGCCCAACATACTGGAGTTCTGCACTTTCTTCCATAAAGTGCCTCGAATGGGGCAGTTTCAATACTTGAATGATAACTATTATTATAGGAGAATTCAATTAATGGTAAGTGATCATCCCAATTTCCACCAAAATCTATCACACATGCTCGGAGCATGTCTTCTAGAGTTTGGATTGTTCTTTCACTTTGTCCATCCGTTTGTGGATGATATGCCGTGCTTAAGTTTAGTCGAGTTCCCATTGCTTTCTGGAAACTTGTCCAAAAATGAGAAGTGAACCGACTATCCCTATCCGATACAATGGAGAGTGGAACTCCATGTAAAGATACAACTTTATCTACATACAACTTTGCCAATCTGTCCATGCTAAAGGTTTCTTTCATAGGTAGAAAGTGAGCTGATTTGGTTAATCGATCTACAATTACCCAAATCGCATCATTACCTTTTCTGGTTTTGGGCAACTTAGTAACAAAATCCATTGTTATGAGTTCCCATTTCCATACCGGCATCTCTAATTGTTGTAGTAGACCTGAAGGTTTCTGATGTTCTGCCTTAACTTGTGAACAAGTAAGACACTTTGATACATACCTAGTTATATCCTTTTTCATACCTATCCACCAGAAATTATTTCTTAAATCTTGGTACATCTTATTGTTTCCTGGGTGTATGGTATACCTAGATTTATGAGCTTCCTCTAAAATCTTATTTCTTAATTCTCCCTGTTTCGATACCCAAATTCTGCTTTTGTGGAATCTCCAAATTCCATCAGCTCCCTTCTCTAATTCTTTTATTCGTCCCTTCATTCCTTCAGCAACATCCTCTATTGCTGTTTCTTGAAAATGCTTCAGTTGTTCCATTAAATCTAACTGTAAATTTAATCTAAGAGCACGAACTCGTCGTTGTTTCTCATGATACTTACGACTTAAGGCATCTGCAACTACATTTGCCTTTCCTTCGTGATACTGAATATCACAGTCGTAATCACTTAGGATTTCCATCCATCTCCTTTGTCTCATGTTTAACTCTTTTTGCCCAAAAATATATTTTAAACTTTTGTGGTCCGTATAGACAGTAAATTTACTTCCGTAAAGATAATGTCTCCAAATCTTAAGGGCAAAAATTATGGAGCCTAACTCTAAATCATGAGTTGTATAATTTTCTTCGTGCTTTTTCAACTGTCTTGAAGCATACGCAATTACCTTCTTGCGTTGCATAAGCACACATCCAAATCCTAGTTTTGAAGCATCACAATATACTTCAAAATCTTTAGTTCCTTCTGGTAAGGCTAAGATTGGAGCATTGGTTAATTTCTGCTTTAAAATTCTAAAGGTTTCTTCTTGCTTAGGTCCCCATTCAAACTTAATGGCTTTACAAGTTAGCTTAGTTAATGGTACAGCTATCTTGGAAAAATCTTTGATAAACCGTCTATAATATCCAGCTAAACCTATAAAACTTCTAATTTCCATTGCGGTTTGCGGAACCTTCCAATTGGTAATTGCCTCTATTTTTACAGGATCTACATGAATCCCTTCGTGATTTACCATGTGTCCTAAGAATTGCACTTCTTGTAGCCAAAATTCACATTTTGAGAATTTGGCGTATAACTTTTCTTTTCTTAACAAAGTTAAGAGTGCATGCAAGTGTTCACAATGTTCTGTCTGATTTTTGGAATAAATAAGTATATCGTCTATAAAGACAATTACAAATTTATCCAAATATGGTTTACAGATTCTGTTCATCATGTCCATGAATGCTGCAGGTGCATTCGTTAACCCGAAGGGCATGACTGTAAACTCGTAATGACCATACCTAGTTCTGAAAGCAGTTTTAGGTATGTCTTCTTCTTGTACCTTTAATTGATGATATCCAGAGCGTAAATCTATCTTAGAGAAATATCTAGCTCCCTGAAGTTGATCAAAAAGATCATCAATCCTAGGTAATGGGTATCGATTTTTAATTGTAATTTTATTCAATTCTCTATAATCAATACACATTCTCATTGAACCATCCTTCTTCTTTACAAACAACACTGGAGCTCCCCAAGGGGATGAGCTAGGTTGTATGAATCATTTACTTAGTAATTCATCTAATTGCTTCTTTAATTCTAACATTTCGGTAGGAGCTAACCGATAAGGTGCCTTAGCTATCGGTGTAGTTCCAGGAATTAGATGAATCCTAAACTCCACTTCCCTATCAGTTGGTAATCCCGGAAGTTCTTCCGGAAATACATCTGGGTATTCTGAGACTACAGGGATTTCCTTAAGTTCTTTGTTCTTAGTATTAATGATTACCGAAATCATATATACTATTCCTTGCTTTCGTTCATAACTAGCAACTTTCATTACTGATATGAACTTCATGGGTTTACGTGGTTTATCTCCTGTAATCGTGATTACTTCTTCAATAGGTGCCTGAATTTCTACAGAATTCTTATCACAAAGAATTCGAGCATGGTTGGCTATTAACCAATCCATTCCTAACACAACATCAAATTCAGCTAATTTCATAGGTAACAGATTTGCAGAAAATTTATGACCTGAAAGTTCTATTTCTACTTTTTGCAAAACCTGATCTATTTTAACTGAATTACCATCTGCAGTTTCGACTGTGAAAATCTGCCTAATGTTGGTTAAAGGTAACTTAAGAGCTTTACAGAATAAAGTATTGATAAAACTTTGGTTTGCACCAGAGTCAAATAATACTTTTGCGTATACGTTGTGAACTAAGAACGTACCGGCTATCACATCGGGAATGAGTTCTGCTTCTTGCGTGGTTAGCTGAAATGCTCTGACATTTTTCTTAGTAGCTCCGTCGGTCGTCTTGGTTTTGTTATCTGCTGGTTTGGCCAATTTAGGACATTCTGTTTTGAAATGTCCGGCTTCTCCACAATTGTAACAAATTATGGATTTCTTTCTGCAGTTTTCTTCACGATGTCCTATAGTTTTGCAAAAATTGCAATATACCTTGCATTTTCCAAAATGTTTCTTTTTGCAACTTTGACAGAACGGCATAGTTGAAGATTGCCCTGTTCCTCTTTTCTTGAAGCTATTATTATTATTACCCGTACGAAATCCTTGGGTAATTTTCTGAGCTAATTCCTTCTTCCTGTTTTCATCTTGAGTGCGTACCAGTTCGTCAGTTAGGGTATTGGCTAATTCTACTGCATCGTCAATAGTGCGAGGTCTCGCAGCTTTAACGATATTGCGGATTTCGCTAATTAATCCCCAAATGTAGCGAGAAATAAGTACCGGCTCTGGCGAAGCCAGTGTTGGTACTACTCTTGCATATTCGAAGAATGTCGAAGTATAACCACGACAGTCCACATTAACCATTCGATGGTTTAGGAACTTATTTGCCATTTGCTCTTTTTCGTACTCGGAACAGAATTTTCTTTCTACAAGACTCTTAAATTCTTCCCAGTTCATGGCATAGGCCACAATCCTTCTTTTAGCTTGTAATACCGTGTTCCACCATTCTAATGCCCCTTCTTTAAAAAGATTAGATGCATACATCACTTGGTCTTCCTCAGCACATTTGCTTATAGCAATTACTGCCTCAGTTTTCTCTAACCAACGTAATGCTGCAATAGCCCCTTCATTACCTGCAAACTCAGTTGGTTTACAGGCAAGGAATTCTTTATAAGTGCAACCAGGTGTTGCAGCTTTCATTTTCTTGAAAAGTGGAGTTTGCAGATCATTATTGTTATTAACATGATTTCCGCCTCCATTTATATTATTACTAAAGTTGTCGCCTTGGGTACGTTTATTAGGAATGATTGATTTAGTTTTAACGGGTTTCTGAACGGCAGCAACGATTGCTGGAATAGCATTGGCTATTCCTTGTGCAACAATGTCCTCTATATCTTGTCTATTTAACAATTGTTCTTCCTGAATTTGCTCGGATTGATTTACTTCATTTACTGGTTTATTACCAACGTTTGCCATCTGATAATTAATGTATAAATAATTAATTAGTATAAAAGAAATAATCCAATGTCACAATTAATTGCACATAATCACGAAAACAAATATACAAACAAAAATCTAAAATTTCATTTAGTTTATAGATTATAACATGCCTCTATATACAATCGTTTTATTTATTTTACAAGTACTGATTTTATCATTACTATTACACAACCACAGTTTTACCAACCCACTATCTCTCGTCATTTGTCTTCCTAAAAACGAAGTTCTCTTTCATCATACTTCCAGGCAATTTGCCCCCTATCTCCCGAATTCTACTTCCTGCGTCCATTAACTCTTCGCCAAAATGGCGAAGTTCAGCCAGATTTTCGTTACTCATGGGTGGATTTGGTAATGGTTCTGGATCGAATTGTGGAAGAAAGGAATAAGGACTGTTGACAATGTTTTGGAATTGCCAATCATTAGTCCACCACTCGTCCATTTCTACAGGTTAGGAGTGGACTATTGGTTCTGGGATTGCTGGTTCAAAATTTATAGGGAGTTGATTTTCAATAGGACGAGTAAAAATATTTGTATTGACAGGCTGAATAGTCTCACAGCTTGCCAATATAAAATCTATTTCCTCCTGAAAAGTCATTCCCTGGTTTTGTTTGGAGCTTTCTCCAATTTCCATCTGAGTTGGTCTACAACCTTTTCCAATCTCCATTTCTATTTCCTTAGAATACTCCTCAAACTGCATCCCCATTTGCCTAGAATCTTCCTTGACTTCAGTCTCCATCTCCTGCTGTTTAAAATTTTCTCTGATTACAATTTCTTTTCCTTTTTCTAAAGGATTGTTTATTTTAGGAAGTTTAGTAGCTGGCTTTTTCTTACGTATACGACTTCCCCATACGTATTTCCTTCTTTTCTTCGGTTTTGGCTTTTTCAAAGGTGGAGCGTTGAATTCTACAGGTTGTTCCACGTCAGGAAAATACCCAGTAAATTCTTTGGATACTTCTATATTTACAGGGTATACGTTGAGATTCTCTAGGGCTTCTGATATCTCATTCATGCTGTTTAATATGCAAGTAAAAATAATTAATCACAACTTCCAAAATAACCTTCCCATATTATTGCATACCATATAACTTACAAAACAATTGAAATTTAAAACACACTATATTTTATTGTGAATTTATTTATTTACTGAATAGATTTTCTAACTTGTAGGTGATAGGGTTTGCTAGTCAATTTATTTAGAGATCTGCATTTACTGCTACTGTAGCTAACATATATAAATCTGCCCATTTTTCGTCTAAATTGTCTTCCCAGGGTGATTTACTGATTAATTCTTGAGTTTTCTGTTTAACTTTCTTTTCTCTGGCTTTCTTTATTTCTTCTTTACTTTTCCTAATAATCAGACTTCTTTTACCAGGAGAAAGTGGTTCCTCATATTGTGCTTTTCGAACGAATATTCCTTCTTCAGGAGCTTGGGATGAACTACCCTTCTTGTTAACTGACCTATCTAATTTAAGATAGATGCTGGAAATCTTTTTCTTACCCATACTGTAACTAACAAATAGTCAGTTAATAAAACACATAATCATATAATAGTAATCAGGAAAAATTAAGTATTTCTAAATACTTAATTAGCTTAACTCAGTGGCTCTGATACCACCTTATTTCTGTCACGACCCCCGACCTGGTTTGACCCGTTTCAGGAGCCGCGGGACAGAAATCCCGTGGTATTTATTTAATTGAGTTTAACAGCGGAAGTTTATCATCAGGATCTTTGTAAAGCTAAAATTTTCCCGATTCTTTTATTTCACAATTCGGGATAAAACCCCGTTAATTTACAATATTATGATTTCACGAAGAAATCTTTATTTAACAAAACATATTTCTTTATTTATCCAATGAGCCACTTTCTTAAGCTTACAGTGCTCCGTAGCACCTTTCCTGAATCACAACAGATCACCTGAAACATGTTTGAAAAAGGTTTTGTCAGCGGGAAATACTGAGTGAATCATTCTAGTTATTAAAACAACCTGTTTGTTATACTTTACAGTATTAAGAGTGATTACAATGTTTCTATCTTTTGAATTAACTGATCCAGTTGTCACTTGACCGGGCTTGTGACTGTGGACATATCACTTGTTGGGTCCGTTCACCCACAAATGATAAATAATTAGTAGCTATGTGCACATCCCCCCACATACTGGCAGTAATTTTAGATTACATAGACTTAATCCCTGTAATTATAACCTTTGAAAATAAACATGATTTTGTAAATAGATTTGATAAAAAGAGAATGACTCACATTGCCGATTTAACACGGATAGAGTTTACTTCTATGGATTAGCCTTGTTAACCTAATTTAAATAATAATGCACACAAAACTGGGTTAGTAATCAATACAGCATTTACGATAACTCACGAGATCAACCCTCACAACGAATGACAAAGTGCTATGCTTAAACATCCATCGAATTAACGACTAATGACAAAGCATCACCCTAATTTGGGCAGCACTTAAACATCCATTGAGTACATTGATCGATCGGAAAATGAATCGTAATAGCGATCGAGTTATTACCCTGTTTTGCGGCAGCGATTCGAGATTCGTGTGTGTGGTGATAGTGAACAGACTATAACTTGACGTATATTTGGAATTTAAACGCCGTTTTTGTGCCTAGATTCCAGTCCCAAACCCCACAATTTATAGGTAAATTTTTACCCCCCTCGCGTGACGCGAGGGGTCCTGCCCTAGGCTTCGCGTGACGCGAGGACTCCTATTCTACCATAGGGTTGCTACGTGCATGGGTAGGCTTGCTGAGTCAACAGTTTCTCAAATTTCGTATTTGACAGAGAGTTATTTGGATAATCGTAACTAGGGTTTTACCCCCCCTGAGTTTTAGGGGCCCTAATTCTGATTCTGAAAATTATGAAAATTTTAGGGTTTCTGTAGAATTACTTGGGTGTCTTAATTAGGGTTTCCTTTTGGACTAATTAATTAAATAAATATGACCTTTGATGAGAGTTGTTACACCAACCCTTTTTCTCATTTCTTCAAAACTAGTGGCGGATGAAGTACTAATGTTTTTTCCACCCGATAGCACTGACGACGAGTTAGCTTCAGCCAATAGTAGCATATTTTTTTTTCCAAAATCTCATCGAGCAAGCCGAACTACAAGACAAGGGCACATCTAGCAAAAAACGATATGTTCGTCGTAATCGTGTGAGCGGCCATGAAACCCTTATAGCGGGTTATTTTGTCATCGACCCGAAATACAACGATGATATTTTCGTTATAGGTTCCGTATATAAAAACGTTTGTTTCTAAAAGTTGTGAGCGACGTGGAAGTGAATAACCCGTGGTTTGAAAAGGGCGTGGATGCGAGAATGAAGAAGGGTTTTACACCGTTGCAAAAAGTTACATCGGCTATTAAATAACTTGCAATCGGTAACCCTCCAGACGAGAACGACGAATATTTACATATGGCGGAAAAGACTTCCCGCGAGTGTCTAAAATATTTCTGTGAAACAGTATGTAAAATATATGCTCCGGAATTCTTAAGTAGACTAACAAGTCACGACATGACGCTTTTATACCAAGCATATGAGGAGAAACATCACTTTCTGGTATGGTTGGTAGCCTTAATTGCACCCTTTTCGTTTGGAGAATGTGTCCCACAGAGTTTCGGTGCCAATATATGAGTGGAGATCACCAATACCCGATAATTATACTCGAAGCGGTGGCCTCTCAAGATTTGTGGGTGTGTCATGCTTTTTGCGGTACTCCAGATGCACAAAACAACATCAATGTGCTTCGGCAATCTCCATTATTTCTTATTGAACGAAATGGAAATGCGCCAAAATGTCCATTCACGCTAACAACCACTTATACAAACGTGGTTACTATCTCGTGGATGAAATCTACCCTACATGGTCCGTGTTTGTCAAATCATTTACATATCCTCACCTACTAGACGAAACGAAGTTCAAGAAGCAACACGCGGCGGCAAGAAAGATGTCGAACGGACTTTTGGTGTTTTGAACTCAAATGGGGTAAAGTGAATCGGGCAATGCGTGCTACGAGTGTGAAAAAATTAGGTACGTAGTGTATACGTGTATTATTTTACTTAACATGATTTTAAAAGACGATGGAAACACGATAGCACCGGTACATATTCGGGATCCTCCAGTCGAGCCCGCTCTCGATGACAGTGTGTTAAACGAGCTTATGGATGAAGATACGCATTAGAGACTAAAACATGACCTCATTAAGCATCTTTGAAGACTATATTTACCTCACCTATTGATGGAATCCAACGAAGAGTAGTAATTTTATTTAGTTTATTTTATTTTAATTAAATATAATTTTAATTATTTTTTAATTTAATGTAATGTAATGTTTTTTTTAATTTATTGTACTTTTATTTTGTTAAAGATATGTTTTATTTATTAATTAATCTAATTTATAAAAAAAGAAAAAAAAATAGTTTACCTCTATCCAAGATTGGTGACTACTCCTTATGTTTTTAGACCATATGTAATGGGGCTTTATAAAGGCATGAAAGATTTTCATAATGCCCTTACACCATTCCTCATGGGCATTATAGGGGCATGAAGAGTGAGGGGCATTTCTAGAATAATGCCCAATAAGGAGGAAAAACAAGGAAAGTAATAAATGAAATGGGCATTATGAAGTTTTAACCATTACATGTAGAATTATGATTGTGATGTGGCAAAAAATGCCCCTTAAGGGGAATGAACCATTACCCATGGTCTTAGGTAAAAGAGGACTTAAAGAAAGGAGTTGACATGACAATAAATGATGGGCTATTTACCAAAATAGCCAAAAAAAAAAGTTTGACTTACCAAAATAGTCATCTCATTAGTCTTTGGAGAGGGGCATCACGGATTCAAATGCGCGGGATGCCTCTTTCAAGACCCCTCATGCATCTTTAAATATGGAAGTGACACGTGTCTTAATGATTAGGTAGACTCCTCCAATGCCTCAAGCAGACTCATCCAATGCCTCATACAGACTCATCCAATGCCTCAGCAGACTCATCCAATGCCTTCATCCAATGCCTCTGCAGACTCCTCCAATACTTTAAGAAAATACTTTAAAATATTTAAAAAAATACTTTTTTAAATTTATATACGTAAAGATACCTTGGCTAATTTTAAGAAAATACATAAAAAATTAAAAAAAATACTTTAATAAAATATTTAAATTAATTTTTTCAATTATTTTTTTAAAATTAAAAAAATATTTTAAATTTATATACGTAAAGATATCTTTAAAATACTTAAAAAATACTATACGTATATAAATTTAAAATACTTTACGTATATAAATTTAAAAAATATATTTTTTTAAATTAAAAAAATATTTTTAGTATTTTTTTAAAATATTTTAAAGTATTTTCTTAAAATATTTGGATGAGTCTGCCTGAGGCATTGGAAGAGTCTGCTGAGGCATTGGATGAAGGTTGGATGAGTTTGCTGAGGCATTGGATGAGTCTGCATGAGGCATTGGATGAGTCTGTCTGAGGCATTGGAGGAGTCTACCTAATCATTGAGACACGTGTCACTTCCATATTTAAAGACGCATGAGGGGTCTTGAGAGAGTCATCCCGCGCATTTGAATCCGTGATGCCCCTCTCCAAAGACTCATGAGGTGGCTATTTTGGAAAGTTAAACTTTTTCTTGGCTATTTTGGTAATTTTCCCATAAATGATTGGGTGGGTGAAAAGTTTAGCTCTTCCCATAAATTAACCACCCCTCTCACCCTTATCCTAAGAAATACTGTAACACCCTAGTTACTAATTAACGATTTTGTATGTAATTACCAACGATTAGATGTGTAGTTAAGACTACACATGCTATAAAAATACGCGTTTATTAAAACTTTTACAAATTATAAGTTATTCTACATAACATAATCGAATTCGTTGTTTAAAAAATATACGACGTGGCAAAGTGCGGAAGCGTGAATCTTTATCGTGTTCGGTTCTTCGTTGAGCTTGATCGTCTTCCGGCATTCAAGGTGTACCTACATTTCATAAACATGAAATGCTTTAGTCATACAGGACTTAAAACGTGTCTAAACGAGTCCAAGAAACAATTGATCACCAAAACAAGATTATCAATCTGGCCTCCACCGTAAATTACGGTGGGACCGTAATTTACGGTGGCTTCTGGGTTAATACTCTTCTGCCGTAAATCAGAAGAAACCCACCGTAGCTTTATTGGCTCCACCGTAAATTACGGTGGTACTGTAATTTACGGTGGACCCTGCACTCAGCTTCTCCATTTTGCCGTAATTTGACACGAAATCTTTCGTATCTTTCAAACCGCTTATCCGTTTGACCTACCGTTTCTTCCTACATGTTTGTAATTTGATTCTCCATCATATGGAGTTAAAATCCGACGTCCGGCTTAGCAAGATTTAAGACTTTTAAGTCTTCGGCTTATTTCCCCTTTTTACCAAATTTTGACCCATTCGCGGTTTTATCAAACAAACGTATTTGTTTGATTCCTAGATCACATAAATCTTATAATTTCAATGTTGTCTATCATATTAGGTTCAATTCACGAGTTTATGTATATTCTTAAACCCGTTTGTACTAAAATGCTTATTTTGACCCGTTAAGGGTATTTAAACCCTTTTTCGCATAATTCATAATTATTTGATTCTAGCATCCTATTTTCACAATATTTGTCAAATGAACTTCCACCACCACTATATTTATGGTGATTTTACTAAGGTAATCTATGCAAACCAGGTTTTACCCCTTAACTCTTTATTTTACGGCAAAGACCCAAATAGAGCCGTTTGACTAACGTAATACATCTTTCAACTTCTATACTTGTCCTAAGTATTTATTAAATCGTAAAGATCATTTCCAAACAACTTTTAAAGGTTGTTTGCTCAATTTAGCCTCCAAGGGCGTTTTGGTCCATTTAGTCTCTTATTAACAATGAAGGACTTTAGAAAGCATATTTGACCCAAAATCCCTCTTTTAACCTATGATTTTGTTAGAAAAGTCATTAAGCTTTCCAAACGTAATGTCCATTACTTAAAACATTTGGTTTACTTATCAAGTAACCAAACGTCCATCTTGACCTCTTTTAACACTCTTGAACCACATGTTCTAAATGAGTGTTACCCTATTTCACATACCTGGCGCAGATCAATATATTGACCCGTTTTTAATACCTTGCTTTTATAACCGCTAGTTCATAGTATTGCTAATACCCATTTGACATTTATACCTGAAATAATATAGCTCGACAATAATCATTAGTCGTTATTGTCAAAGGGTGATATTTTCACCTTTTGACCCATTTGGTCTAAGTGACCGATTATGTTGGCGAGATGATATTTATTACCATCTCATCTATATGACTCGCTTTGGTTTACACCGTGTGGTCATTTCACTTATTAATCATTTTTCTTAACGCTTTTTAGCCTATCATGGCTTACGCCTTACAGTGTCTTTCAAAACAAATAGTTATGGTCAACGCATGACCAACTTACCGTTTAATTCCTTTTAAACCATCAACATGGTTTCTTGTCACGCTCGACTACCTTGTTCCGTATGTTTACACGTTGGAACATCAAACCTCAATTCTGTATTTATCTTATTCGTAACTAATACGATAAGAGAATATTCTAACATATAAGACTAGTGTAAGCTATACTTACTTTGCATCCGAATTATGTTTTTCCACCATTCTTGCTTCGTTTGATCCGTTTCCTTTCCAAGCCTCCACCTAGCTTGTCAAGCGTCAAAATATCATCATAATTCGTAAGACGGTTATATTAGTCATCATTAATTATGACTATTCCATCTTTCATATTTTCTATCACAATTACCATTCGATTTTATTTATGATCGGTTTGACTACTAAAAGTCAAACGCCCCTTAGCATATAAATGCACATTCAAGTTCTATCTATCAATTAGTAGCTAACATGATCTTATACACTTAGTTACATGAACATGGCTACCAAATTTCATCATAACATTCAAACCCATTTCAATCATGTATGAACAAGTTCCCAAATCACTTAATTTGTTTGAGTGCCTTGTTTCTATTATCCAATATGATGATTTTAAACATAAACTTATCATCATCTTTACTATTACATAAAAACCCACTTCCTAGTTTACTTGTTAATCACATACAAGTGATATTACTTCAAGTTCTTCATGATTTCATCATATCTAACAAAACCCACTTCTAGTTACTTATGAACTCTTAACAAAATCTCTAATTTGTTCAAGTAGTTCATTCATATGAATTAGTGTGATGTTTATAAACACCATTAGAACATCAATTTCATCAATTCAACCAAAACCCACTTAGCTCATAATAGGGTAATTATCAAATCCCTAGTTTGACAACAATTCATCAAGATTTCTACTAGGGTTTGTTTCTAAACCAAGATATAATCACAATGACACTCATAGATTCAACATTCATTCCAAAATTTCGATTATGATTGTTCATCATAATCTCAAAGTATCACCAAAACTGAAAATTCGACATACCTTGTGATCCCCACGACTAGGTGATCATTTATATGCATTCATGCATCGATTTGGGTCTTGATTTGAGCTTCAATTTGTTGATTTGTTGGAGTTAAGGTTTTGGCTCTCCTTGGAGCTTTCTCCTGGTCATTCACGAACACACTAAATGTCTGTGTGTTTTGTTTTTTATTTTAGTAAATAATCTTTTAGATTATTACACCTTTGGCCCCTCAAGTTTTGTTAACTAATAAGTAGGCTGCAACCTATTTATTTTCAACAATACTTTGTTTTGTTAACTAGGTTAAACTTTGCTAGTTTAACTTAGTGAGTTCGGGGTAGTCATAACCCGTTTTATTTTAAGTCCCGTTATCTCGGGCCTTCTATATACCTTGTTTTCCTTAAAAGCTTTTATTCACTTTTTATTTAATATTAGGATTAATTATTTAAATCCTAATATTTACCGGGTAAATTTTACCACTAACGGTGCTTTATCCGTCTCTTATTATTAACGGGGTTTGATTACCAAACCCATTTTCGGGGTGTTACAAATACTTTGATAGTTTTTAATGCGATCTATAAGACTATCTCCAATGTATTCTTAATACCTTTGCTCTTGCAAGCCTTGACCATTGGAGCAAAGGTGTCCTTTGAGGCCATTACTAATGGAGCTCTTAATTATGGATGGGTGTTTGTATTGGTTTTGGTGATAAGGTGGGCATAAACTATAAGAGAAAAACTTTAATGTAAATATTGTGTGTAGTTGATAGGTGATGAGGTGAAAATTTAGAAGAGTAAGGCTATTTGTAGGGTTGGAGATAAAATGAAGGTTTTAAGAATTTGTAAGGATATGATGTGGCAGACGACGTGACAACTAAGGATGCTTAAGGATGCCTGTAGCATTCGAGATAGTCTAAACAAGTTAAAACTTAATTTTGGTCAAACGTCATTAAATATAATCATATTCTTTCTTTCTTTATTTTTCTTTTCTTTGCTTTGAAAGGCTAGCGAATCTTTCAACTCATTAGCGAAATTTATCACATCAGTATACAATCGGCTTCGAACTAGGGAAAACCTTCACCTAGGGCCAAAGCCCATGAACACTTGCCCGAAGACACGACATGAGTCCAGCGCGGTAAAACTTGCTCTGTTCAAGAATCAAACTTGCGATCGCCGCCTACTCACCTAGTCTCCCATCATCACCACTTGTCCACCGAAACTAAATGATGAGGGTATGGATCAAACCTGAGTCACTTGAAACACCTCTTCCTTACCATTCCACTACCAACTCATTTGCTAATCATATTCTAATTCGTTGTTATGGTTACTTCTTAGAAAAAAAGACTTTAAATATATAATTTTTCAAATACATATTTCTAGTTATTTCTAGTTCAGATCGATTGTTGTATGATGCATGTTATTGCGCATGCAAAGAGAATATCATGAACCCTCTAGTCAACCAACTAACCAACCAATCCCTTAATTACCTTCACCCACTATAAATACTACATATGAACCCTCTTTCCTTATCATTCATTCAACTCCCACACAACAACAAACAATGGTCTTATTACCTCTAGGCTTTCTTGAGCTCATCCTCGCAGCTATATGCTACATCTCTTTCTCTATGTTCCGTCAACGGCACGTAAAAGTTTACGAGTGGCCGCTTCTTGGGATGCTTCCGTCCCTGGCTCGCGAGGTAGGAAGAATCCATGAACGCTGCGAAGAGCTTCTTCGGGTGACCGGTGGCACCTTCTTGTTCAAAGGTCCATGGTTCCTCCATATGGACATGTTGGTCACAATTGACCAATCTGATGTCCACCACATCATGAGCTCCAAGTACTTCAATTTCCCGAAAGGCAACGAATTTCGGGAAATATTTGAAGTCCTTGGAGACGGGATCTTCAATTCTGATCATGATTTGTGGCGTAGACATCGAAAGATTACGCATGCTTTGATTAATAATCAAAGGTTTGTAAGGTTCTTGGCCAGGATGAACTATGAAAAACTGGCTAGGGGTTTGATACCGGTTCTTAACCATGTGGCCTCAAAAGGGGTGGTTGTGGACATGCAAGACGTGTTCCAAAGGCTTACTTTCGACACAACTTGTATGTTCGTAACTGGATACGACCCCGGGTGTCTATCACTCGATTTTAAAGACGTGCCATTCTCACGAGCCTTGGATGAGGCCGAAGAAGCCATTTTTGCACGTCATGTTGTTCCAAAAAGCGTGTGGAAACTACAAAGGTGGCTAGGGTTTGGGAATGAAAAGAAATTGAAACATGCATGGGAGACGTTAGACGATGTGATCGGCGGTCTTATCGCGAGAAAACGAAAAGATATGATGGATGGGATGGTATCCGAGGACGATGCCAAGGGGGTGGACATGTTGACGTCCTTGATGACAGATCAACTGTATAGTGATGGGTTCAAACAAGACGATAAGTTTTTAAGAGACACTATCTTGAACTTAATGATTGCTGGGAGGGACACAACAAGCTCGTCACTAACGTGGTTTCTGTGGCTCGTTGTGACCCGCCCGAGCGTTGAGAAAAAGATTAGAGATGAAATAAATGCAGTTATTCCCGAGTCTCAACTCGGGAAAGCACGAATTTTTGAAGCCGAAGAATCGAACAAATTGGTTTATTTACATGCTGCATTTTGTGAAGCGTTGAGACTCTACCCACCTGTTCCGTTCCAACATAAGGCTCCGATTAAACCTGATATTCTTCCTAGTGGCCATGGTGTTGATCCAAATATGAAGGTAACATTTATTTCTTTTGATATACATAGCACTAAATTCATATTAAACTATTTATGAGATAAAATATTTCTTTCAACTGATCAATATAAATACATAATTATATTCTTTGATTTGTAAATTGATCCAAAAAATATAAAGTTAACATTTATTTCTTTTGATATTCATAGCACTAAATTCATATTAAACTGATATAAAATATTTCTCTCAACTGAATATAAATACATAATTATATTGTTTGATTTGTAAATTAATGTATCTTTAATAAACTATTTTATGTTACACAAAAATACTATACCTAAGAAAAGTTGAGATATGATCATATATATGTAACTCTTACAAAATAATGGCAAACCACATTATTATGGTTATAATTATGGTTATAATGTCGCATTCGAATCACCTTTTGGCACAAGTTTCTATTTTTTATGTATATATTCAAAAATTTCACCTAACTTTTTAATCTCAGTTGCGTTAACCTATTCATTGTTTCGGTTATATAATTTTATATTTGACGTACAAGATTTTGGAAACTTGTAAGCAAACATACTAGATGTTTTTATTTTGAATTTATTTTTTAAATTAAATCCCAGATTTTGTTTTCGTTGTACGCGATGGGAAGAATGGAAACGATTTGGGGCGAAGATAGTTGTGAATTCAAGCCCGAGAGATGGATCACCGAGAAAAATATGATAAGGCATGAGCCATCGTACAAGTTCTTGGCGTTTAATGCTGGCCCTCGGACATGCATCGGGAGACAAGTCGCCTTCACTCAAATAAAAGCCATAGGTGCAACGATTCTTCACAATTACAATTTTGAAATGGTTAAAGATCATATCGTTGCACCTAATGTTTCCATTATACTTTACATGAAACATGGTTTGAAAGTTAGGGTTACATCAAGATGGCCTTGATTTGGAAGAGTAGGTGATTAATTTCTAAATCATTATGTTTGGTTATTTAAAAAAAGATTAAAATAAACGTGATGGTTCGTTTTACTTTTAAATAAAATACAAAACTAAAAATGGTGAACATCACTCGTGGTATTTTATGTCCAAACATACAACGATACAAAGTCTTACATAATATATAGTGCTTCTTTTGTATTAGTACAAGGACAATCATTAGTCAAACTTATAAGTAAACTTGGGTTGTATGAACCATTGCGTGAGTTATGTTATAAGATATTGGATCAACTTATTGTAATTGTTATTAGTAATCAATTTTTATTATTGTTATTATTATTATTATTATTATTATTATTATTATTATTATTATTATTATTATTATTATTATAAAACAGATTTAATATGTGGCTAACTTTAATAATCAACATAAACAATTTTGATATAATCTTTAATCTTGTAGATAATAACTTACTTGAGTTATCAATTTTGAACCGACAAAATATTTCGGCAAATACCGCTCTGAATGGTATCAGAGCCACGCAGAATTCCTTAGCGGGGGCTCTAGATATTGATAATACTTTACATGAGATTGAGTTTGATAATTTAATTGTATTAAATTTAAACTTTATAAATAATAAAGTTATCATGCTTAGATTAAATCAACAAAATGATTTATTAGAAAACGAAAATTTAGATTCTGATGTTGATTTTGATGAAAATTATATATCTGACGAAGACTTTAATTTTAGTAGATATGAATGGACTAGTTCTGACTTTGTATATGATGATACTGATTGGCAATATAATTCACCTTAATGGATAACCATAACTTTAATAAACTAAGAGAAAGTGAAAATTCTTTAAAAATAGATAAAGATTTAATAGAAGTACAAAAAACTATCATATTTTATGGAGAAAATATAATTTTTAGACTAAATAAAATTATGGAATTATTAGAGTCTACATGCCCTAATAGGAAAGATAAAGAAAAAATAAGTAGACTACAAGATCCTTTGATCCAACTCTTACAAAATATGAAAATACCTAAGGGTTATAAAGAAAATTAGAAATGAGTTCAGATACGGAAAGTGAAAATAATATAGCCCTAACGTAGAAGATTATGAGGTAGAGAATTTAATAACTAAAGTAAGAGATATGGAGTTAAATGAAAATTTTATAAATATTAAAGTTGGTGAAAATTTTAATATAAATGATACACCTAGTACAAGTAAGGATAAAAATATACCAATAAGAAATGAATCTCAAAGACCTACTCTAGGATATGCTGCAATAAAGTCAACAATGAAACAAGAAGATAATTATAAACCATACCAAGTTATGAAAAATGAACCAATTAATCCTTTTGGAATATATATATTTTTTTTTTGAAAAGTAAACTTCATTAAAAAGAAAACGCCGACCCAAGCCGGGCCGACAAAAAACCACACACAATAATTACATATTTACAAAAGAAACCCACTCGTTCCAGTCAATCCCTTTATACTTAGATCTCGAAGAAAACCAAAGAAAACTTAAAGCCTTGATCTCACTTATTATGCCTTCAATTTTAACCGGAGAATTTGAGAACTTGAAGTTATTTCTTGCTCGCCATAGACACCAACAAGCTACCATTATTATACCGTGAACAGCACTCCTCTTCTTATCCGAATCTTTAAGACCTTTGTGTGTTGTGAGCAAATCTTTGAGCGAAAAAGCTATAATATTAGGAATCTTGCACCAAGCAGATATTCCTTGCCAAACCATCGAAGCTACATAACACCCAACAAAAACATGTTCAGCATATTCATCCTCCGAATTACACAAAATACAGGTTAGATCGCGAATATCAATATTTCTCCTCTTGAGCGCCAAAGCCGTTGGCACCCTATCCATTTCCATCCTCCAAGCGTGTATATTGATTTTCGCCGGAATCCACGAACACCAATGTAACACAAAACCATTATCCTGATTAACATTCTCGTTTAGCAGCTCTTTAATCCTTTTAACTGAAAAAGAACCATCCGAACCCGAACCCCACCTCCATTTATCATTACCTGATGTAACCTCGAAGTCACCAATAACCGAGACCAATCTATCCACAGCCGATTGCATACCAGTCGCTGCAATATCAGCCGCCCAACTCCAAGTTAAAACTGGCAGACCCCCTTGATTCTTTATTCTATCCGCTACCCGACATTTCTTGTCCGATTCCAACAAAAAGAGATCCGGAAACGCAGATTTCAGTGGCTCATTAAGCAGCCACGTATCTAACCAGAACGCAACGTCCTTTCCATCCGCCACTATACCTTTGAGATAATTCCTTAACGGTTGACCACCAATCTTAATATTGATAAAGTTTTTAGCGATGTTACTCCATACCCCAGATAGCGATTTTTTAAACTGAAGACATTCCCAACCCATCCTATTCGAATGGAGGGAATCAACAACTTTTCTCCACAGACTGCTTCTCTCCGTTTTATATCTCCAACCCCATTTGGCTAACAAAGACAAATTAATGGTACCAAGTTTAGACAAACCCAGACCCCCTTGTTTTTTTAACCGAGCAACTTTATCCCAAGCTACCCAATGTAACTTTCTTTCTTCCACGGAACCCCCCCACAGAAATCTCTTAATGATTGATTCAAGATCACTAATAAGTTTTTTAGGCGCTTTATAAAGGGAAAAGTAATAAGCAGGGAGGCTTTCAAGAACCGATTTGATGAGAACCACCCTCCCCCCAATCGAAAGGAGGTGAGACTTCCATATCGCAAGTCTGCTATGGAAAATATCAAACACCGGCTGCCAATTATTAACCCGGTTCATATTTGCTCCGACTTTGAGGCCAAGATACTTAAAAGGAAGGCATTCCGGATTACAACCAATGACCTTGGCCATCTCCGCTATCTCTTCCGTCCCTACACCTATCCCGAAAAGATTAGACTTTTCAATATTAATTTTAAGGCCCGAGCAGACATGGAAACATCTGAGAATTCGAACAATATTAACTACTTCCTTTCTAGACCATTCACCCATCATTATGGCGTCATCCGCATACAAAAGATGCGAGATGTTCGGACCACTATTAGGAGTGCCAATTCCTCTAACAATACCCGCCTCCTTTGCGTTCTCCATCATGCACGACAAGGCCTCCATGACAACCAAGAACAGAAAGGGAGATAATGGATCCCCTTGCCTCATACCTTTCTCACACTTAAATGTAAAAGTGGGCGAACCGTTAACCAATACTGAAGAACTATCCTACTTAAGAATACCCATTATCCATTTGCACCACAAGTCATGAAAACCCATCTGCTGAAACAATCGAACCACGAATTCCCAATTGACGTTATCGTACGCTTTCTCAAAATCAATTTTGAGGAGAAAGGCCTTAGATTTCTTCTTTTTAATCCAAGAGATAAGCTCGTTAACGATAAGAGGACCGTCCAGAATGAGTCTACCCTTTAAAAACGCCGACTGGGACACCGATATAACTCCTCCCAAAACCGCTCTCAAACGATTTGCAAGCACTTTGGATATCACCTTACTAATCACACCAACCAAATTAATGGGCCTATAATTGTTAAGGGAAACCGGATCCTTTACCTTCGGAATGAGCGTGATGAACGAGGATCCACTTCCTAGACTGATATCACCTTCCGAATGAAACCGATCAAAGATTCTTCGAAAATCATCTTTAAAAACCTCCCAGAAGAATTTAATGAACTTAAAATTCATACCATCCGGACCTGGAGCCCTGTCATCCCCACAGTCGAAGACCGCATCCTTTATCTCTGAATCTAAAAAAGGCTCCACCAGAAAGTTACTATCTACCTCCGAGATCTTCTTAAGATTGCTCAAAACCACCTCCGGCCTATGGGGATAATCCTCCTTAAACTTATCACGAAAGAAAGAAAGCACCTGTTTTTTTATTAATGATGGCTTGGTGACCCATTCCCCGTCAATAGTTAAACCATGTAACGAATTCACCACCTTCCTACTATTCACCATGGCATGGAAGTACTTCGAATTTTCATCTCCATCCACGGCCCACTTAATGCGGGCTCTCTGCTTAAGATCCAAATTTTTACGGTAGTCCACCTTTCTTACAATATTCCTGTTCTCAGCCAAAATCCATTCCTCTTCTTCTGATAGATCTCTCAATTCCAACTCTTTCTCCAAAACCTCAATCTCCAATAAAGCCATTTTTTCTGACTCTTTTTCTTTAGCTAAAAACTCATCCCTCCAAGACTTAAGACGAGCTCTAATAGCCGCAAACTTCGCTGATAGACAAACATCCGGTGGCCCTGACAACCGAAAGTTATCAGTCGCCTCTTTAACCGCTTCCTCAAAACCCGGTTGACCAAACCAAGAACTAAAAACGCGAAACGGACGGGGACCAAAATTAAGATCGAGAACCTCCAACAGAATCGGGCAGTGATCCGAATGTCTACAAGGGAGGACTCTCACACAAGCCGACGACCATCTATTAAAAAATTCCGAACACAGCAGAAAACGATCTAATTTACTAAGCTTCCTTCCATTATCTCTGAAACACGTAAATTTGTGGCCTTGCAATGGGAATTCCAAAAGCCCATTTGCAAAAATAAACTCATTAAAATTCTCAGCACAAACTTTCTTAAACTTCGAATGTTTCCTTTCTTCCACCGACCTAACCGCATTAAAATCGCCCATAATAACCCATAGACCAGCCGTATTATCAATCACCTCGGAAAGATCATGCCATAGAGTACGTTTAGCTACTACACTCTGTGGAGCATAGACATTGATTATATTAATATAAGTTCCACTACCCACCAATGGCCCCTTCAACATCATAAAACTTCTATTCTTAACTACCGACTCAACCTTGAAAAAAGTAGGATCCCACAAACAAAGAAGCCCTCCCGAGAGACCCACCAACGGAACAAAATCGAATTCAAAAGAACAGTTCCCCCATAGCCCTGTAATATCCTTTTTACGAATTTCCTCCACCTTTGTTTCTTGAATAGCAAACAACCCCAATTTATTAACCATTCTCAACTCTTTAACCCAATTAGCTTTAACACCCCCCACAATACCTCTAATATTTAAAGAAACCATATTCATTGCGAAACCACATTTTTACCTTCTCCAATAATCGCCGCTTTAACAAGATCTTCATGATTATGGAATTTGATTCCCACCACTTTCCCAATGTTCAAAGTAGCCTCAAGCTCATCCTCCTCCTGAGACTCGAAAGTGTCAGCAACCACAAATTCCGGCGACACAAGATTCGGAACACCGCCCTCTCCACCATCAGCCAAATCTGAATTATTATTGATGCCTCCACCCGATTGAACAGAAACACTCTCTCCCCCTATGTCGCCACACCCTTCCAGAGGAGCCAGCTTATCCTGAACAGGAACATCACTGGCCACATCATTGGATGCCAAATTAAGATCGAAACTAAAAGAGCCATTATCTCTACTCCTCTTTTTGGGTCTTTCAATAGAGTTTGGACTGTTTAAACCCAAAGACACTTGGGCTTTATTCCTGGGCTTGGCTTTAAAAGTCCTTTTCTTATTTCTATTACCTTTCTCCACTGAATTAAAAAATAAGATATTGTTAACATTAGTCTGCATACGGGTCCCACCATCAAAACTAATGTTCCCCTCCTCTCCATCTTTACCAGAATCAACCAAACTACTTCCAACACAATTATTACTAGGGCCACAATTGTTATTTCCCACTAAAGGACCCACATTAACTTCTTTCGGCCTCACATGCACGTTATCCAACTCTTGAACCTCTAACTAGGCGACCTCTGGATTACCTGCATCAACATCGGCACCTGATACGAGACTCCCCCGAGACCTATCTACCGACCCACCCGAAGCTGAACATGCAGACTTATTACAGGGAATAACCACAGGACCAACTGAATCCGGAGTCCAATCTGTTATCTCATCCTCAATCCAAACTCGATAGGTTTTGTTGTTGCATTTAAGATTAACTTGCTCTTGAATTCTCCCACCTTCCCCTACTAGCAAACCAATCCAACTGACAGAAAGGATTTCATCCTCCGATTCCATTTTTGAGCCATGCACAACCTTCCCAAAATGCTCGGCAATGTTATTCAGAACGTCATTGTCCGCAAGATGAACTGGCACCCCCTGAATTTTCACCCAAGCAAGCCGCTCAAAAGGAAGTGATTGACCTTCCCATGGATCAAGAGAATAAAACCACTCCTTCCACGAAAGGTTATCCAACATAAAATTCACACAATATTCTTCCTTATCAAAATTGAGTAACATGGACAGACCCCCCAGGTAGGCAAGAGACACACCAAAGAGACCATAATCAGCTAGGATGGAGTTTAGGTTCCTAAGAACCTTCAGGTCTTTACATCTTCCTACCAAGGCTTTGCCTATCAACTCTTTGAATGTCAATGTATCATCCGCTAGTTCAATAACAATACCTGGATCTCTAGTGGGACTAACTTCATGCACATCATTACCAAGATCATTACGAAATAAATCGCTGAACGACTTTCCCGTCCCATTCTTAAAGAACGACTGCCCCTGATTCCTGTTACCTTGAGTATGAACACTCGGATTAGTCTTTTTTCCTTTCGTTTCTTTAGCCTTCATTCCTTGGACCCCTACATTCTCTTTCGCGAATCTGGCAAGGTTAGCCACCAGTTTATAACCACCCATCTTAGTCCCATGCAAAGCACGTTCCATTTCTTTGACATCCGAAACATTCGTAAAACTGACAAAGCCAAACCTCCTCCCTAGTTTATCCAGTTTTCTAGCGATATACACCCCGCACACTTCTCCGAAGACTTTGACGAAGTCGGCCACATCCCAAGGATTGCATCCCAGAGGAAGATTCGAGATGAAGTACTTAGTAACTGCACCATTAGAGTTCCTCACTTCAGCACTCCGGTTGACCCTGTTCTTCTTCTTGCTCACAACGTCGTTCCAACTCCCATCATCCTCTCCCACTTCCATAACGAAAACCAATCAGAATCTTATCCTCGTGCAAGAGGCGAATGGATGTGAGGGTCTAGATAGAGAGAGCGGATGAAACGACTGCCCAACGGCTGAAACACTATCCCCTCACGCTATATAGAGAACCTCAACAATCGTCGAGCCACTCACCACAAAAGCAAAGAAAACAGAATCCAGAAAAACCGAACCAACGAAGAGGCAAAGAACCCAGACCGAACCAATGAAGAGACAAAGAAACCCTAAGAACTATTCGACCCCAGAAGGCGAATGGAGATTGAAAGGGCTGAGATAGGGATAGAGGACAACACCAGGATATTCCGGGCGATCCTCACACGCTATTCCTGCTGTTCCTCCCTCGTCGAGCACATCCGGCGGCCGGAACGAGAGAAAACTAGGGTTTTTGTTTAATAAACTTTAGTTTACTAGCAGTCTTTGGATCATCATAAGAGCCAATAGAATACCCGACAACATGTTTCCAAGGATATAGCAGATTCTGTTAATAAAATGGACATCGAAACAATAAAAGGATTTTTAGAAAGGACTCTTTTAAACAGTGCTTTAAGATATTGGCAAAACATAAGCCCTGATGCAAAAAGCTATATATTTGAATCAGAAGATCAAAATATAGCAAACATAATAACAAGAGCTGTTGAAGCTTTTAGATTAGAGTTTTGTGGGGAATGTAATATAATAAAAGACCCAGCCACTATACAAAAATATTTGACAGCTTTATTACGTCTACAATTATGTGATATTTGTGAAATTGATAGATATATTTGTGTTTTTCAAGATTATTATTATCATATCTATAACCAAGTACCAGATACATGTAATTATTTACCCTTATTTTTGCAAAGATACCTGACCCATGGGGGCAAAAACTAATAAATAAATATAACCCAGGAACAACTGATACTTTAGGAAAAAGAATAACACATGCTAGAGATAAATTGAGCGAGTGGTGTGGAGTTGCCATACTAGCTAAAATGAGTAAAAACTTAAAAAGAAAAATATATTTATGTTGTAGTAGCCCAAAAATGCATTTAATGATAGGATGTGATAGTTCTTTTTACTATGGAAAGATAAAAAGAAAATATAAGAAAAGAAGCCATTTTAGGAAAAGATATTTTAAAAAGCGTAAAACCAAATACTATAGAAGAAAATGATATAAACAGACTTTTAAGCCTACATATAAAAGAAAACAAAATCCTAAAAAATGTAGATGCTTTATTTGTCATCAGGAAGGACATCTTGCAAATAATTGTCCTAAAAAGTTTAATAAAAATCTTAAAATATTTGAAATAGATGAGGATATGGAAAAAATGATAGATGAAGGAGAATTCATACAAATTAACGATCTTCATGATATAGATTCTGATGAAAGTATATTTATTTTAACTGAAACTGAATATACGTCCTCTGAAAATGAATAAATCTGACATAGCTACTGCTAGTAAAACAGATAATTTTATAATAGATTGTCAAGAAGAGCAACTAGGAGAATATAAACAAGAAATTTTAATAGATAAGAAAAAATTAAAACAAATACAACCTGAAAATTTTTCATTATCGAATTATTCGGGATTTAAAATAAATACTTTACAAAGGTTAGGGATAAAACCAAGAAATCATAATCTATACTATGGATTAAATATTCAGGAACGAGCTTTAGATATTAATATAACATCTAACAAAGTAATGATACCATTGTTGTCTAAAAAAGATATTCAAGAAAAATTACAAAAGATAAAGCCTGAAATAAGGAATACTTTGGGATGGGTACACGTTGGAGCCATCCAAATAATAATAAAATCCACCTTTAAAGAAGGTATAGATACCCCTATAGAATTAGCAGTTATGGATAATAGAATCCAAAACAGAGAAGAAGCATGTCTAGGAATACTACGAGGAAATTTGCAATATGGTAAATTAAAGTTTAATATATACCCAAGAATTTCCTATTATATCCAAGACAAAGATTTTGATAAAACTTTAAATTTGTTACAAGATTTTAAAAGAAAAGATTTTTTTAAACAACAAAATAGGCCATATTCTATTACATATGCTATATCATATGCTATATCAAATACCCACCATTCTGATTGTTTTAGTATAAAAGATACTATAGATTTTCCTTTTTTGTTTAATGAAGTATGCCAAGTACAAATACCAACCCTACCTAAAATTGAAGAAATAGATTCAAGACCATTAAGTCTTGATTTACAAGATAAACCAATTCTATTAACCAACCAGATCACCCCTAGATTATCCTTTACAAATAAAGGTGTAGTTAGTCATCCCCTAGCAAGGCTGACTAATTCTAGTAGATTTTATAATATCATTGATGCTAAAGAAGATAACATAAGAAATTATAAAATAAAAGGAGAATATTTCAATGGAAAGAAATTCTCTCATATATATATACTAATAGATACAAGTGCAAATGGAAATTATATAAATCACAAACTATGTGACCATTTGCAAAAATATCCGTTAGAAGAACCTCACCAATATATTAACTTTAATGGTGAGTTACATGAAATAAATGAAGCCATAGAAACTATAATTAAATTTGGAGAAGAAAAAATTCCATTAAGATTGTTAATAGGTAATGAAGATGAAAATGATACATTAGAAATTATGCTAGGATTAACCTTTTTAGAAAATGTTAAACCTTATCAAATAACCTCTTATGGGTTAAAAATCACATATAATGATAAGATGATATATATACCAAAATGACAAGTCCCAAAAGTATATACATCCCTATAGGAATAACCTATAAAGATTATAAAGCTGAATACTTTGCTGCTTATATAGATAGTGGATCAGGGTTATGCATATGTAAACCTGATTGCTTTCGAAAAGAATATCATGAAGATTTAACACCTTGTAACGGTGCTAGTTTTTCAAAAGATATAATCCCTCTAAGAAGAGGAGTAAAGAATCCAACAATATTAATAGGATCATATATGGTTAAATGTCCACCATTTTATTTTTATAATTCAGGATCAGATGTACTATTAGGAAATGATTTCCTAGAAAGATTTAACAAAATAACTTTTGATATAATAGCATATCAAATAATATTAAAAACACCATGTCACCACTTAATAGTTGTAAAAAGAATAAAAAATGCACATGGGAGAAAATTCCCAATTAATTTTACAACACGCGCAAGCCAGCGTGGTGATTTAGGATACAAACAAAAACCCAAACTTGAAAAAGGTAAACCAATTTTGGAATATTATCCAGAAGAACCACTAGATTACCAAGTAAATCTAAGAAACTTAGATAACCACATAGAAAATATAAAATATAAGTTAAGACAGTGTTATACAGATAATCCATTACAATTTTGGAATAAAAATCAAATAACAGCAAAATTAGAAATGAAAGACAAAGATAAAGAAATTAGAGTAAAGCCTATGAGATATAATCCAGAAGACCGAAAAGAATTTAGCTCCCAGATAAAAGAGCTCCTGGATTTAAAATTAATCAAAGCTAGTCATAGCCCTCATAGTTCTCCTGCATTCATGGTAAGAAAACATGCAGAAATTAAGAGAGGTAAGCCTAGGATGGTAATAAATTATAAAAAATTAAATGATAATACTGTTTTTGATGGATATTTTTTACCTCATAAAGAAAGTCTAATAAATTGGACAAGAAATAAGAAGATATTTTCTAAGTTTGATTGTAAAAGTGGATTTTGGCAAATAAAAATGCATCCTGATAGTATTGGATACACCGCTTTTTCTACTCCTCAAGGGCAATATGAATGGCTTGTAATGCCTTTTGGATTAAAAAATGCACCACAAATATTCCAAAGGAAAATGGATATAATATTCAAAGATTATGATTTTATTTTTGTTTACATAGATGATATTTTAATTTTATCAGACAATGTTAATTTGCATCTAAAACATCTTGATATTTTTGCAGATTTATGTATAAAACATGGGTTAGCCTTATCCGAAAAGAAAACTAGTCTATTACAAGAGAAAATAGACTTTTTAGGGATGAAAATAGATGGAAAGTGAATAGAACTCCAAAGTCACATTCTTGAAAAAATTACAGTCTTTCCTAATAAGTTAGTAGATAAAAAACAGGTACAAAGTTTTCTTGGCATATTAAATTATGCTTCAGATTTTATAAAAAACCTTGCAGAATTAAGAAAGCCCTTTCAAAATCTACTTAAAAAAGATAAAATATTTACTTTTGATAAAAATCTAGAAAACCAAGTTAAAAAGATTTAGGAATATTGTAAAAACCTACCAAAATTGCAACTTACTAAAGAAAATGATAATCTTATTTTAGAAACAGATGCCTCAGAATGCTATTGGAGTGGGGTACTTAAGAAAATAGATTATAATTCTGAAAATGAAAAAATAGGAGAAAGTATTTGTAGATATTGTTCGGTTACTTTTAGTGATACTGAAACAAGATATCATATAAATGAAAAATAATTATTAGCTGTTATTAAAAGTTGTCAAAAGCTTTATTATTTTTTATTACCAAATAAATTTTTGCTAAGGACAGATAATACACAGGTAAATGCTTTTATTAAAAATAACTTGCCTTCTAAACCAGAATATAAAAGACTTATTAGATGGCAAACGCTATTGTCTGAGTATCACTTTGATATAGAAATAATCAAATCTGATAAAAATGTTTTAGCAGATTTCTTAACCAGAGATGGAGGAGCAAGAATTAGCCCAAAGGATGGATAAATATATTGATGATATGGATAAACAAATAAAGTCGATAAAAGAAATTGCAAAAGATATGGGAGAAATGTTAAACATCATTGAAACAATCCCCGAGAAGATCCCAGATATAGAGGATTTGATTGAGAGAAATTGTCTTCTCATAAATTCTAAGATATCATTTTATGAGTTTGACAGTATGAAGATAAAGCTTCTGGTAAAGCATCACATAAAAGAAAGAGTAGATCTTTCTTTCATTTATCCTGAAGTAAAAAGGGAAAAAAGAGATAATCCTTCCACTTCATCAGTTGGAGTACAAACGATAGATCTTACCTCTGACCAGGAAGAACCTAAAGAAAAATCTTTTTCATTTTTCCCTAATACAGGGAAAAGCTCTACCTTTAAAAATATTTTTCAAGAATTGCCAAATCAACCAAATTATGTTGACCAACAATGGTTCAAGATGAAGGAACTATATGGCCTTCAAAATACAGATATAAGATATATTGATTTTACAGGAATCTTCCCTAGAATCAATTATCTACAAGGAAATTCTGCTGAAGAAATAAGATACTGGTATGATTTTGGAGCAGTCAATAAAATATATCTTACTTTACCCGATTTTCCCGAAATCTCCTGTTTACCAAAATGGGTCAAAGATGGAGTTAGAGATTGTTATCTAAATAATCCAACAATAACTCCAAAAGATGTCATGGCTCTAAAACTCTTTTCTGCAGGGCCTGATTTTTACAATGAATTTTATTATCCAGATTTTCACTTTATTCAGATAGAAAAGGTTAATTTAGCCTTTACTTATTCAGTTAATACTGAAAGAAAGATTTTTCATAACTTTAATGAAAATGATGTTCATTACAGAAGAGGATTAGGAATTAAAGTAATACTCCAAGCATTGCAAGCTGCTTTTAAAAATGGATTTAGAACATATGGTGGGAAAAATATGTTTTTTTCTGTCATGATTTCTCCAGCAAAAAATACTCCACCATCAGCCAAAAAATATTTAGAAGATAAAATCCAATTTTTAGAAAAAAGGCATAATAAGATCGAGTCCTCAGGCTCAAGAAAGGGTTTGCTTCTTTAGGGATCATAAAAAAGGTATAAATCCAAGAGATATGTGTCCAATATGCTATAAACAAAAAGACAAGGACACTATGAGTATTGATTCTCAAAATGAGGGTCAAACATCTGATAATTAAGGATTTTATAAATCCTTTACTCCAAAAATGATATTCAAATCATCAGATTTTTACCGTTCAAAGATAAGGCTTTTAAACAAGCCTTTAAGACCCACATGGAGTCAAAACTTGCTTTTCCCATGCCCACCTACTTGACAATACAAGGATGAACGTGGCTAAAGAGGAAATAATGGATAAATAAGCTCAAGTTCCCAAGAGTAGACTTTCTTTTACAAAAAACAACTTCCAAGGCCTCCTGACAAAGTTAAATTTACAAGAAGACTAAGGAAAGCATGTGAAAAGAAAAGGACGAAGACCTGGAGCTTATCTAAAGAAGAAGGTTATAAAAAGAAGAGGAAAGAAGGATGGAAGGCATCAAGCTTCTACGAGGGTTTAAAAAAGTCTTTCATGTACTAAAAAAGTGTTGTATTTTCACTTAAGTTTTTGTATCTTTTATAAACTTCTTCCATTGTAAATCATCCACCATGAAATAATAATCTTTCCCTTTTCCTTATAAAGTCTTTTTGAGTGTTCTTTCTATTTTTAGATATTTCTCTATTAAAAAGAAAAAATCTCCAATCTTAAACCGTCTCTTTTTACCCTACACCGGAGGTAGGAAACGAAACCAGGTTGTGCTGGATATTGCTAAAGGATCCAAAGGGGAGTTACCTAAGGCCTCTTAGGTTTGGTGTGAAAGAACCTAGTAAAAAGACCCGTGGTGTAACCCTGCAATATTTTGGTCAAAACGGAAAAAGGTACGGAAGCATGTTGGACCCTTGTTCTTTTTAATTTTGAAATATTTTTAAATAATTGACACTCTTAGGTTTTATAAGGAAATTTTTAACAAACAAGTTCAAACAAAGTTTTATTTTATGTTTGTTTTTATAATCTAGAAAAAAAAATGTTACTTTTTAATTTTAAAGTCTTTCTTAAAATTTATGTCATATAAAACAGATTTAATATGTGGCTAAAGTCTATTTTCTCTTGTAATAGACTAGTTTTCTTTTCGGATAAGGCTAACCCATGTTTTATACATAAATCTGCAAAAATATCAAGATGTTTTAGATGCAAATTAACATTGTCTGATAAAATTAAAATATCATCTATGTAAACAAAAATAAAATCATAATCTTTGAATATTATATCCATTTTCCTTTGGAATATTTGTGGTGCATTTTTTAATCCAAAAGGCATTACAAGCCATTCATATTGCCCTTGAGGAGTAGAAAAAGCGGTGTATCCAATACTATCAGGATGCATTTTTATTTGCCAAAATCCACTTTTACAATCAAACTTAGAAAATATCTTCTTATTTCTTGTCCAATTTATTAGACTTTCTTTATGAGGTAAAAAATATCCATAAAAAAACAGTATTATCATTTAATTTTTTATAATTTATTACCATCCTAGGCTTACCTCTCTTAATTTCTGCATGTTTTCTTACCATGAATGCAGGAGAACTATGAGGGCTATGACTAGCTTTGATTAATTTTAAATCCAGGAGCTCTTTTATCTGGAAGCTAAATTCTTTTCGGTCTTCTGGATTATATCTCATAGGCTTTACTCTAATTTCTTTATCTTTGTCTTTCATTTCTAATTTTGCTGTTATTTGATTTTTATTCCAAAATTGTAATGGATTATCCGTATAACACTGTCTTAACTTATATTTTATATTTTCTATGTGGTTATCTAAGTTTCTTAGATTTACTTGGTAATCTAGTGGTTCTTCTGGATAATATTCCAAAATTGGTATACCTTTTTCAAGTTTGGGTTTTTGTTTGTATCCTAAATCACCACGCTGGCTTGCGCGTATTGTAAAATTAATTGGGAATTTTCTCCCATATGCATTTTTTTATTCTTTTTACAACTATTAAGTGGTGACATGATGTTTTTAATATTATTTGATATGCTATTATATCAAAAGTTATTTTGTTAAATCTTTCTAGGAAATCATTTCAAGCGATTTTCCCTCTTTTTACAACTATTAAGTGGTGACATGGTGTTTTAAATCAATTAGATAACCGCCCAGTTCCTAAATTCAAGCGATTTTCCCTCTCTCTCTCTCCAAACCCATCTTGGAAACCCCAATCCCTACAAAATATAACTACAATCATGGAAGAAGATAACTTTAGAAACGATGGAGAGCACCGGATCAAATTAAAACACTTCTCCATCTCCACCATCTCCGAGTTCATCATCACCATTCAAATATTGTTCTTATCATCTCCGTTTTCTTGACGATGTGTTTTAACAGCAAACAGATTCATACAGTTGTGTTTTAGCATTCAGATTCATACATATGTGTTTTAACAGCAAACAAATTCATACAGTTGTGTTTTAACAGCAAGCAGATTCATACAGTTGTGTTTTAGCATTCAGATTCATACAGATGTGTTTTAACAGCAAACAGATTCATACAGTTGTGTTTTAGCATTCAGATTCATACAGATGTGTTTTAACAGCAAACATATTCATACAGATGTGTTTTAACAGCAAGCAGATTCATACAGTTGTGTTTTAGCAAGCAGATTCATACAGATGTGTTTTAACAGCAAACAGATTCATACAGTTGTGTTTTAACAGCAAGCAGATTCATACAGATGTGTTTTAACAACAAGCAGATTCATACAGTTGTGTTTTAGCATTCAGATTCATACAGTTGTGTTTTAGCATCCAGATTCATACAGTTGTGTTTTAGCAGCAAGCAGATTCATACAGTTGTGTTTTTGCATTCAGATTCATACAGTTGTGTTTTAACAGCAAACAGATTCATACAGTTGTGTTTTAACAGCAAGCAGATTCATACACTAAAATCACTGCCTCAAACCATATGTAAAGCATCCAAAAGGCATTATCTTGCTTATAAACACAGCAGAATTGTTCTGTATCAAAGGCTTTTCAAAACCAGTTGCTTCATAAGCAAAGCAAATATAGCATTCAACAAAAACCAAATGCTCTTAAACAATACATAGCAGCTGTGATACAATTCAATGACAAACATGTCAACTTTCATACCTTAGCTCATCATTTCATAACTAATCTAAAAGGATTAATTAGCCTGCATCCAGTTTAACAAGGTAGCAAAGAACCAAATTCTTAGTTAACTACACACTAACTAATTGATGAGTATACTACTTGAAGGTATCCACAACCCTAACTGATTAATAAAATGGGAACTCTTTACCCCTTCTCTCCTAAATCAACATACCATCCCTCCGGAAATGGAAACTCCATACGAATGAAGAATAATGCAACATGTCTTCATCCACATCAGCATAACCCTAATGGGGTTTCTAGCGAAAATCATAATACTTCAAATAGGTTGTATGAACAAGGTAGAAATGTGCAGAATACAAACATGATGGGTAATCAACAGAGTGTTTGGGGTAGCTTACAGAGTAATGGGATGAATTGTACTCAACCGGACGAAGACGACGGGACGATTGAGGAGTTTGATGTGTTGTGCAAGGAGGGGAAGTTAAAGGAAGCAGTGGAGGTTTTGGGTTTGCTTGAGCGGAATAATGTTTCATCATTGGTGGTCCACCCAGGGTTTCGCCGGAAAACTTACACCGGAGAGGGAGGAGTGAGGGTGGAAGAGTTGTGGGAGGTGGTGAGGAGGAGTGGTTACGGTGGTTGAGGGAGTGGATGATGATGGATCTGGGTAATTAGAAGATGATGATGATGATGGATCTGGTTTTGAAGATGATGATGATAATTTGATTTTATAAATAATAATAATAATAATAAATATAGGGTAAGATTACCAAAATACCCCTGCCTATAACAGTCAAATAACTGTTGACTGACGGCAGGGGGTAAGGTTGCGACATAACAGTAAACAGTAGGGGGTAAAATTGCAATTATTTCCTTAGGGGGGTAGAATTGCATAACAGCAACAGTAAACATGCCAATGACCCCTAACCTCAGGGGGTAAAATTGCAGTTTACTCTTATTATTATTATTAATCAATTATTATTATTATTATTATTAATCAGTTTTTATTGTTATTGTTATTATGACCACATCTTCATGTAACATATAGTTCTCCGTTCGGTCAATTAGCAAAATATTTGAATATTGAATGTAAATATGAAATGTATGTGAATGATAAGTTCATTTAAGTAATGATTATTTTGGGTTGGGTTGGACCGGCTTCCTCCTTGGAGGTCGCCGGTTCGATCCCCGGGTGTTGCATACGGGGGGTGGGACGTCCCAATGATGGATCGTATCCTACCGAGGCATGGTGCGGTCTTGAGGGCAACCCGGTTTTACCCAGCTGTTACCCCAGCGAGTCTCTCGTGTGGGGGCAGTATGGTTTCCGGGCGGAAGTCAGCTTGCGCGGCGGCCGGGGCCCGATCGAACATCGCGTCCGAGAGTGCGGGGCTGACGGGGGATTGTCTTCGACATGAACCCGGTGACCAATAGGTCCAGTACATAGAAAGTCACCTTAAAAAAAAAAAAGTAATGATTATTTTTTTAATTCTTTTTCAATAGTACTAGTCATGTTTAGCTATCTTGCAGTTTCCAATCCACAATTAATATATATATTGTCATTCTCTATACAAAAATTTGTTTGTGAGTGTATTGGAAATATTTAGGAACTTTAATTGCAAATTAAAAATGGGTGATTCCTCGAACAACATAACACGTATTCAAGCGTTGGGACATTAACCACATTTAATGCCTTAATCCCAAACTACCATTATATATATATATATATATATTTTAACCGCCAACAAACTCAATCCCGAGCACTCTTGGGGCACCCACTGGACAAACGGAGTACTCCGAGAGTAACCCGAGTCCACCACCAATTCCGGGGAAAACCCGGTAACCCACCCGCCCGTAGGCACGACGGTGAAATTACCGGTAAAACCCGTTTGGCTTAAGGATCCAACCCAGGTTTCCCTGGGTCTCCTATCATTGCCCACCAGTGCCTCACTATGCATCAAGTGGGAGTCAAACTTGCATCTCTCAAGAGAAATACAAATCCTCCACCACTTGATCTAGAGATTATTGGCTTACCATTATATTTAACCATATTAATGATAGTGACCAACCACAAATTGATTAACTAGATATAATTAGAAATTTGATTACCAAATAAACATGATATAGTTGAGCATTCTAGACAATCTTATCACCATATAATGAATGTAGAACACAGTTCAACAAAGATATAAGTGGACCCTTTAACCTAATGCTAGTTGTGAGACTTTTTTTTAAGGCAAACTTCATTAAACGACCCATCCATAAAACGGGGCAGCCACAAAACGACAAGAATTACATAATTACAAATTTACACCAGTTGAACCACGACAAAGAAAAAAGCTTAGCTCTATTTTTAGCCCAAAGGAACCCACAGGACTTGAAATGTCTTCCAACCGCGCCTCTTTGTTGTTGAACTTAAGCTCGTTCCTCGTCCTCCGTATGCTCCAACAACCTATAATGATGAGCCCGTGCAGACTCTCTTTCGCTTTGCCAAACAAACCCGAATAGTGCTGGAAAACCGAAAGATCCTTAAAGGAAAAGGCAAAGAGGTTAGGCACTTTACACCAGGCTGAAATATGTTGCCAGAGGATAACCGCGAAGCTACAGGCAGTGAAGAGGTGGTCGATCGTTTCCTCTCCTTCCGAAAAAAAAGGACAAGAAGAATCAGCCAAGACGATACCTCTTCTCGAAAGCGCAGCCGCAGTAGGTAACCTTTCCATTTCTACCCGCCACGCGAAGATGTTACACTTCGCCGGAAGCCACTTACACCAATCCAGAATAAAGAAGCCGCTAACATCTCTTTCCGCCACCAGCAATCTTTTAACAGCGCCCACACTGAAGTTCCCGTCTTCAACCCCTACCCAAACCCACCTGTCTCGCTGAGCTGATAACGAAACCGAGTCCAGCACAACATAGATCCGAGCCATCTCAACAACTTCCTGACCAGTCGAATGAGGTCTACTCCACTCCCAACATCTAACAATGCCATCGCTATAACTGGATAACCTTTGACATACCTTGCACCTCTTGTTCCTTTCCAAGATAAATAAAGAAGGATACACATCTTTCAGGGGCACTTCACCGACCCACAGGTCCAACCAGAAGCTTATGTCCGACCCGTTCCCGATCTTACCTTTAAAGAACCGACGAAACGGGACCCCCCGAGATCATCGTCCTAGAAAGGACTTTGACAATATTAGACCAGGGCCCACTCAAACCTTTGCGACTCGGAAGAAAATCCCAATTCCTCCGGTTGACATGGAACGCATCCACCACCCTTTTTCCAAAGAGCATTACTTTCGGACTTGTAGCGCTATCCCCATTTGGACAGAAGGGAAATATTAATCGAAAGAAGCTTAGTCAACCCCAATCCGCCTTTCGACTTGGGTAACGCCACATGATCCCATTTAACCCAATGCATTTTCCTGCTACCCTCCAAGGTCCCCCACAGAAACTTTTTAATCTTCGCCTCCAGGTCTTTGATCACCACTGTCACACCCCAATATTTCCACGTTTCACCGGTGGGCCCGGTAGGGGAGTATCGTGACGTAGTTGATATCATCATAGTCAAACAACACAATATATAAATGCACAGCGGAAGCAAAAAAATAAATATATTACAATCCGAATATAAAGTAATATCAAAGTATTACAACGGAAAGTAAAGGATCCACAGGCGGATCTAATAAAAGAAACTGTTCAACAGACTTCAGGCATCTAGAACTTGCAAGATTCCTTATTAACGCCCTGAGCTTCCAGCCAATTACGTTCAGTACCTGTCACTTAACCTTTTTGGAAAATACGTCAGTTTACACTGGTAAATACAATTAACCGACTCATTTTGGAAAAGAGTTTAAAAATTGATTTGAATGCACGAGGCACAAAATATCTTTTATAACTTGATTAAAATGCACAGAGGCAAAATTAATCTTTTATACTTGGGACAATCTTATTAATAAAAATCTTGTATCCGATTTACATGGTTGTCCAACATTTAGGGCCGGTGATTATACAATACAAGCCGGTCAAGATTAATCGGCACACCATAAATATAACTCACAAGAAGACATCCGTACGAGTGAGTATATCTTTTACATACGCAACAGGAGGTGTTATGCCTACACCTTGTGCTTAAGTTATGGCCATTCACTTTTTAAATGAGCCAAGGATATCCAGGACACGGTCATTAACCCCCAATGTTATTTGTTATCAATCAATACAGATTAAAACGGGATTATGCAATTTAATCATCTCCGATTAAAAGGTTTCTACACCCGACCAAGCGGTATTTTTATAATACCGTATCCCAAGCCCATATAAGGGAAAATAAGTTAAAAGTATTTACCTGAGCTAGCAAAAGCAATTTATACTCAGCCGTATATTCTAATCAGCAAGCACAAGTACTTCTACTGGGGCTCTCAATCTAGAATGAAGGTTTTATTAACCTATTAGATTCCTAACGGGTCTTATTTAAGTCGTAACTTAGACCGGTTAGTTTTAAGGAAGGTTTACGGTTCAAACGCATGATTAAGCGAAGACCGGAATAGAATATGATTTAGACCCGACAAGTTTGAAGACTTGTATAATATGGGTAAACTAAACACATTCTGGATTTTGAGATAAAAATGATAAGGTTTGACCCGTTTCGGCTAATTTATGCAAACTAGTTACATAAACCGAACCGAACGCGCATGAAGCGTAACGGGTAACCATAAGAGTCCTAAACAGGTTTCCTAAGTTAACATGCCTTAAATATGTTGTGATATCAGTAGGATACCTTCCATTATGCCCAAAACGAGTTTAATCTTATATTAAGCCCCGTAGGAGTATTTTGGTCATTTTAAAGATTATAAAAGGGATTAATTAAGCTTCTGTGATCCGGGTCTGAATAAATCAGTAAAATAATTTATTTTAACAGGTTACCTCAGTTGGTAATAAGTCTTATGTGATAAAATGGTTTTAAACTCAAACTATGCGTTTAATACGCGTATAAAGCCGTTTTAAGCGATGTACGGGTTAAAATAGGATTCTGAGTTTTCTGATTAGTTAAACAGGTTCAAAACACTTCATTTATTATTTAAAATCAGTAGCAATTGGATTGGTATCAAAAGGATTTGTAAAACTCATTTTATGGCCTAAAAGGGTATATTCGGTATTTACCGAATCAAGGCGGTAATCCTAGCTTATGATCAGTTTAAAAATAATTAAAAATCTTCAAAAATCCCAAAATATTATATTACATCAGTGGGTAAAAGGTTTGGTGTCAATAATTGGGTTTAGATAGGCTTTACGCTAATGACGCCGTTTAATTACTAATAAGCGTTCTAATTACGTCATTAAGCATAACTCCTAATCTAGACCTCCAACTGATGTGAAAATTTAGGGACATGTTTAATAATCAGTAACAAAGATTATTGTACTTTCATATTTCCAAAATTCTCGTTTTATGGTCATAAGGGCATTATGGTCAATATTTAAGCAATTAACGGAACGTCGGACAATTAAGGATTCAAGTGGTATAAACGCAGAGGGTTATACAATCATGTAACTAGGTCCTAATGGAAATTTAAGGCATGTCTAAAGCTATCTAAATCGGGTCAGAACTGAAGTCAAAGCAAAAGTCAAAGTTTTGCGACTTTCGGTTCCGAAACGATCCTTAACTGAAAATTGTCTAGTCGGACATGCATAGACATGTTTTCATACTAATTACCAAGTTATATGAGCGATAAAATAGGTTACACGTCTTCTATATTGCTAATTATGCGTTAATGTGAAAATTATCATTCCGTTGACTTTTTACAATAAACTTTGACTCGACAAATGATCTAGTTAGAGCGGGAATTAGAGGGTGCCCTTTTAAGGGTTTATTACCCACATAATTACCAACTTATAACAACCTTAAGTTTGACTAAACGCTGGATCATTAGTGACTAATCAACAAGTCAACCGTTAATTACGACGGTTTGACTTTAAGGCTATAAACTAATCAAAACTTAAACAAGGAAGGTTGAAGATACTTACACAAGTCCTATGAACGATTTGGAATGCTTGAGGATGGTCCTTGTGCTCCAGAAATGACCAGAAGATGATTGAGAATGAATGATCAAAAGTTTGCACATTGTGGGTTCTTATATAGTGATTAAAACTCACTAGATTATTGACAACCAATGCTACAATTGATCATGGATCATCCACAAGTGTCCCTAAGGCCTAAATACCAGTTTAGGAAGCCCATGGTATTGAATCAAGGCCATTGGAGTCGGTTACAAGGCTGAACAGCCACCTGTGCAACATTTTTTATCAGACAAGGCAGTTGCGTAGCGCGACTGCATAGGGGCTTAGTGCTCGCGCTACGCGAGCACGTGGTGACCTGCCAAACAAGTTTCCATTAATTGCAGTTTTGGTCCCCGGTCCTCCTAAACGTCGCTTTCTCATTATTTCTTGCATTCTAAGCCTTTAAAATTGACATTTAGGGGCTTTAAGACTTATACCCACTTTGTGAAGTCCTTGGCCACTTTGTGTTTACCCGAAAAGTCATAAATTTCCATGTTGACGCTTCTAACCCCTCGTACACGAATTTTATCATAACTTTCTCATACGATAACGAAACTTGGTGAAATTTTTATGGTGCATTCTAGTGAGCATAATTAATCGTTACAAGGCTTCGGGTTTGCTAAAAGATCACTCAGAGGTATACTTTAAACATATTGACACATTTAGCCCCTGTAGTTTGTAATCTCTCACTTTCTTTCACAATTAGCTTCGTATGATCCATGATTTATTCGTTTGAAGGTATGAGCATCATGTAGGGTTAATGTACAGTATATTTATCCACTGTTGACGTTTTAAACCCTTGTATTCACATAGTTTCCATGTTTGTCAACTTTAGTCCCTCTAGAGTATTCTTTCACACGTTCAAGCTTATGACACGTGTTAATACATTATAGGACGTGGATTTTCGAGGTGTTACATCCTCACCCCTTAAAAGAAATCTCGACCTCGAGATTTGCTAAAATGATGGAAGTACTTTTTGTCGCATAATGGACTTAACTTCTATAACATATCTGGAGTCTTTCCAAGCTCCCAAAGTGACTCCTATATTAGGTACATGTATCCTTTTGGAGCTTCTTAACCTGTCGATCCTCAGTCGATACAGGACGCTCATCACATCATAAATCTGCATATCATTATGTGATAGTGCTTCTTGACTTATTGGCGAAACATATCCTTCAGTCACTAGTGTGCAATGTATTGCGAGCTCCGCCAAGCTCCTTAAATAGGTTTGAGCTTATAAGCTACTTGATTTTGATACATTCGATTTCCTTCGAATGATTCTATATATTCAGAGCTTAACTAGCCTAATGATTTAACAAATTTGGCACACCCTTCTTGGGTGATATATTTTGTTGAACCTTATTCCTTAACAAGAATTTAGGAGGTTTGCTATTTTCATAAATCCTTGATTTCCTGCTGTATACTGGCAACTTACAGTCGATTATGGATTCGTATGATCTTATTTGTTGTTTCCAAGGCAACTTTCAGATCCTTATAATTGGACTTACCAATTCTCTATCTAACAATAGATGCTTAACATTCCATCCATACAAGGTCTCCCAAGGAGCAGCCTTAATACTTACATATCAATTATTATAGGAAAGCTTATCTTAAGGTGGGATGGTTATCCCCACCATTGCTTAAAAATAATCTTAAGGAATAGCTAATCCTTATAGCTAGTTGAATAACTCAATGATCCTGGGTAGTTGATGGCGATTCTTAATCGTTGCCTAAATAGGGTTGCGGTAATGAATGCATAAGCAGAATGAACCATCTATCTTATCTAACAATATCAAACTCTCGGAATATCGAGTTAGGCTGTATGAATCTCCTATCTTAAAATTTACTTAATCAGGGTTTCGATTATTCCATAATCAACACGGAGTTCTTACAACACTCCAACCCAAAGAGGGATGTTAATCTTAACTCTACTTGCCTCTAGGGAGGTAAACAGGGTAAACTTAGGAGAAGATAACCAAGATACAAGGAGGTTACAGAGATTTTTCCAAATCTCAGGCTCCAGTTCATTCATCCTCGCTTGTGCCAAATGAGTGACACATTTATGTTATGAGTCCGCAGACTCCTTTACCAGGAAACATTTATTTGGAAAAATTCTATTTTCTAGATATCTTCTTTGAATGCCATTAGTTGACTTTAGTACCATAGGATCATTGGGATATCTTTGTGGTTCCATGCATTAAACCTCCATACTGATCAGGCATGGAAACAATCTATGGAACTTATTTAGATACATCAATTCTCCTACGGCGGTTTTGTCATACCATTTGGTATTCGTAATCAATAGGGATTAAAGAGATATCAATTACAAGCGAATGTACTTTATCTGGAGAGAGGGTACATTAGGACTTTATGATTGAAGATTTCTGACAGGAATAGAAGAAATAGTCCCTGTGAATTTTCTACCTGTAAGTTTTACCTTACACTTAATATATATAGGGTTCTTATGAAAGGTTTTAAAAGCTTGTTATACTTATAGTTTATGAAGGATTTATTGGTATCCGAACCAAAATAAAAACTCTTATCATTTAAATCACTGATAAAATGTCAAGGAATGTACCTGATGCCATAATTTATGGACTAGCTTCGGCATTTTAGGCGCTTCCATTTTCAGGCTTTCCTTCCTTAGCCGCATTTCCTTTGACAGATTCAGGGCACGTGGTCTTGATGTGGCCTTTCTCATTACAGCCGAAGCAGACTGCATTCTTCATGTCCTTGCAGTCCAATGTTTTATGTTCCCTCGATTTGCAGATCCCACAAGCCCTCGGCTGTGATTGGAATTTTGGTTCGAACCTGCACTTCCCATAATGGCGCTTCTTGCAGGTCTTGCATACAGGTTTCTGGTTGGACTTTTGTTTGTTCTTTTTCTTAAAACTCTGGGAGTTATCTTCCTCCCTTTTCCTCTTTAGTTCATCCCTTGCATTAGAGGTATGAACGAGATCCTTCTTGTGAGTAAGGACGTGTGGTCTTGGATGAGTCTTGGAGCTAATAACATTGGGCTCCTTGAACTTTTTCACGACCTTCTTCACAGCTTTTCCAACAGCTGCGTCTATCATAGTTTGAAGAACATCGTGAGAAATTCTAAGGTTCACAATTGTAGCATCATTAGCATGCGTCGCATTATCCATGGCGCGATTGACTGTCGTCTTATCCGAGTTTGCCATACTCGATATTGGTTCCTAACACCAATAAAACAATTTCTTAGTTGCAATCCAACAACTGCTATTTCTCATCCTGATGGCCTTAATATATATACTAACCATGGTATCAATAACCCATACAGGCTAATATAGCACTAACATTCTTAATGAACGTTATTTAAAATATATATTAATATTACTTAGCCTAGGTCGCAAAAGACCATCAATGACATTTAAGGTTTGGACCTAGTCCATCACTTTTCTGACAGAGGATCAAAACGTCACATCTGTCTTTATTATATTGGAGAATTTAGGTAGCTTGAAGGCTTGCCATAGGGATATCAGAAAAGAGTGATTCCTAATAGATATAAGATATCAATCTAAGATTTGTTGGAGCATTCTTTAAAGTATCATCGGCCAATTTCTATCTCGCGTTAATTGACCGGAGTCTTAGTCAGGCGGAGACAACAGATCTCAACATTTATCGTTAATTATAGAATCATATGTGCCAGCATCAAATAATTTCTGCATAAACTTCTTGACAAGGAAAGGTACCTGCTATATAGTCATCATTCTGCACCATCTCCTGGGCGTTCCTTTGGAAGACTCACGCGTTTGCCTTCCTGGCCTCTCCCTGCTTCTTTATAAGTTTCGGGCAGTTGGTTTTGATGTGCCCTTCCTCGTTACAATTGTAACATGTTGCGTTCTTCAACCCCTTGCAATCTAAAGTTTTGTGACCCTTGGTCTTGCAAATTCCACACAATTTAGCACGTGGGTCGATTGTACATTTTCCAGAATGTTGCTTTTTGCAGTTACTGCATTTGGGACTGTTATTAGACTGACTCGAGTTCTTCCTAAACTCGGAATCTTTCCCGCGCTCAGAGCTTCCCTTCTTCTTCTTGTTATATTTATGAGAATTTTCCTCCTCTCTTTCTCTTCTTCCCCCGCCAGAAGCCTTAACAGACTTAATTCTGGTTTCATCTAAGGTGAGAGATAAGGATAAGTCCACCGCGGACCTATAGGTGGTTGGCCTAGATGCTTTAACATTTCCTTTTATCTCTGGTGCTAGGCCTCCAATGAAACGCGCTATGCGTCTAGGTTCAGGGGTGACTAAATAAGGAACTAGGCGGGACATAGTGTTGAAACTTGTCACATATGCCTGACAATCCAAATTCTCCATGACCAGAGTCAAGAAGTCTGATTCTATCTTTTCTACCTCATGTTGAGGGCAATAGTTTTCCTTGACTAATGCAACAAATTGCTCCCAAGATAAGTTGTAGAGTAGAACCTTTCCCGTGGCTTGGAGCAATGATCTCCACCATGCCAACGCTTCTCCTTTGAATGATTGTGAAACAAATTTCACAACATCTTGCTCCGCACAACCGCTGATGTCAACAACAGCGTCCATCTCATCGAGCCATGTCATGCAATCAATGGCCCCTTTTTCTCCTGTAAAGTCTCTGGGCTTGCAGGAGACAAAATATTTATATGAGCAGGTCTTAACTGGTGCCTCTTGATGAAACACAACCTGTCTAGACGGAATACTCCTTTGATTTGACAAGTCATGAACATCGTCCTCCCTCAACTCATGTGTGTTAGAAGGGGGCTTACTACGAGTCACAGATAGAGTCTTAGAGTGGGTATCATTTGATCCATCATACTGTCTGTCAAGAGCTCGAGTAACAGCATAATCTATTATTGCCTGCAGTTCTGCTCCAGTTACATTGATTCTAGTAGCATCATTGTCCTCCTTCATGTGGCTGTTAACTTCATCTAATCCAGCCATGTAGCTTGATGGCTACATAAATATTGACAATGATTTATTCAGAGGTTATTATGAAATTATAATTTTTGATAATTTATTAACTATGGTAATATAAACCATATGGGTTAATTTGTTAGTTATAATTAATTAATATTTTCATTATAATTTGTCCCCGTTATAAAACATTAAGGATATTAAAGTGGCGCAAAAGCCTAGTCACAAGGACAGTTTTAAATTTTATAAGCCATGATTTCAGAGAATCGAGGCATTAAGGTTTGAACATATTTCATTACCTTCTCTTGACAGAGAGCCAAAGACTTCAACTGTCTTTGGTCTTTTAGGACAATAGATATAGCCCGTGGGCATTTCCCTTCTGAGGGATGTTTATGATATGATCATCTTCTCAGATGTTATTAGTCTAGATCGTATAGATCATACCGACTATTGTGCTTGGACAAGGTCCAACATTTTTAGACAGGAGGTCAAGACCACCACTGTCGTTGCCTTTTCAGACAACAAGTTTAGCCCGTAGGCACTTCATCACTAATGGATGTTTATAATATGATCATCTTATAGGATGATATAAGCCATGATTTCTGGATCATTAGGCCAAATTCGGAAATTTGAAAAATTCCAATATAGGGATGACTATTGTGATTTTTCTCAGATCACGTTTGTCAAGTATGATAACACGTTCTTAGTTGTTTAACAATATGATCATCTTTATTCGATGATTTAAGCCATGATTTCTAAATCACTAGGCTAGATAAGAAAATTGGAAGAATCCAATATAAGGATGACTGTTGTGATTTTCTCAAATCACATTTGTCAAGAGTGCTAACACGTTCTTAGGTGTTAACAAGGATTTGAATCCCTTGAATATGTTTTACCATCTTGGCCATGTCTAAAAATGACACGTGGCTAGGTCTTGTCCTTTTTAGATTTTGTCATTTTATTATAATGGTAGATCTTATAAAAGGAATGTTATTTTTTTTTTTTTTCATTTTTCATGCTCAGAATGAAAATTTAAATTTAATCATTCCACTATAAATTTAAAAGTACAGATGTGCCCTAGACAGAACTTGAAAGGAATAATGTTGTCCTTGAAGGGACTGAAAGATAAATATCGTTATAAAGACTTTTAAGGAAACGATCTTCAGCAAAAGGAGTTTCTTCTTTATTTTATTTCTGAGTGCTTTCTCCTTGGTTGCACGTTTCATCCTAGCCGCTGTACGAAGGTCAGCAATTCAAGGCTCCGGGTGTGGAGAATTCCTATTACGGCTTCTTCGCTTGGCGACGTATCCAATATATAAAAATTGGAAGCAAAAATTCCAGATTAGGATTGAGAATATTCCTATGTTAAGTCTAGACTCAGAAGGTCAAGGAATGTGCTACTGTGTCATTGAGATTAAACACTAAGGGCTAGTGTTTAATTCACTCAATGTTGGCTCTGATACCAACCTGTCACACCCCAATATTTCCACGTTTCACTGGTGGGCCCGGTAGGGGAGTATTGTGACGTAGTTGATATCATCATAGTCAAAAAACACAATATATAAATGCACAGCGGAAGCAAAAAAATAAATATATTACAATCCGAATATAAAGTAATATCAAAGTATTACAACGGAAAGTAAAGGATCCACAGGCGGATCTAATAAAAGAAACTGTTCAACAGACTTCAGGCATCTAGAACTTGCAAGATTCCTTATTAACGCCCTGAGCTTCCAGCCAATTACGTTCAGTACCTGTCACTTAACCTTTTTGGAAAATACGTCAGTTTACACTGGTAAATACAATTAACCGACTCATTTTGGAAAAGAGTTTAAAAATTGATTTGAATGCACGAGGCACAAAATATCTTTTATAACTTGATTAAAATGCACAGAGGCAAAATTAATCTTTTATACTTGGGACAATCTTATTAATAAAAATATTGTATCCGATTTACATAGTTGTCCAACATTTAGGGCCGGTGATTATACAATACAAGCCGGTCAAGATTAATCGACACACCATAAATATAACTCACAAGAAAACATCCTTACGAGTGAGTATATCTTTTACATACGCAACAGGAGGTGTTATGCCTACACCTTGTGCTTAAGTTATGGCCATTCACTTTTTAAATGAGCCAAGGATATCCAGGACACGGTCATTAACCCCCAATGTTATTTGTTATCAATCAATACAGATTAAAAACGGGATTATGCAATTTAATCATCTCCGATTAAAAGGTTTCTACACCCGACCAAGCGGTATTTTTATAATACCGTATCCCAAGCCCGTATAAGGGAAAATAAGTTAAAAGTATTTACCTGAGCTAGCAAAAGCAATTTATACTCAGCTGTATATTCTAATCAGCAAGCACAAGTGCTTCTACTGGGGCTCTCAATCTGGAATGAAGGTTTTATTAACCTATTAGATTCCTAACGGGTCTTATTTAAGTCGTAACTTAGACCGGTTAGTTTTAAGGAAGGTTTACGGTTCAAACGCATGATTAAGCGAAGACCGGAATAGAATATGATTTAGACCCGACAAGTTTGAAGACTTGTATAATATGGGTAAACTAAACACATTCTGGATTTTGAGATAAAAATGATAAGGTTTGACCCGTTTCGGCTAATTTATGCAAACTAGTTACATAAACCGAACCGAACGCGCATGAAGCGTAACGGGTAACCATAAGAGTCCTAAACAGGTTTCCTAAGTTAACATGCCTTAAATATGTTGTGATATCAGTAGGATACCTTCCATTATGCCCAAAACGAGTTTAATCTTATATTAAGCCCCGTAGGAGTATTTTGGTCATTTTAAAGATTATAAAAGGGATTAATTAAGCTTCTGTGATCCGGGTCTGAATAAATCAGTAAAATAATTTATTTTAACAGGTTACCTCAGTTGGTAATAAGTCTTATGTGATAAAATGGTTTTAAACTCAAACTATGCGTTTAATACGCGTATAAAGCCGTTTTAAGCGATGTACGGGTTAAAATAGGATTCTGAGTTTTCTGATCAGTTAAACAGGTTCAAAACACTTCATTTATTATTTAAAATCAGTAGCAATTGGATTGGTATCAAAAGGATTTGTAAAACTCATTTTATGGCCTAAAAGGGTATATTCGGTATTTACCGAATCAAGGCGGTAATCCTAGCTTATGATCAATTTAAAAATAATTAAAAATCTTCAAAAATCCCAAAATATTATATTACATCAGTGGGTAAAAGGTTTGGTGTCAAAAATTGGGTTTAGATAGGCTTTACGCTAATGACGCCGTTTAATTACTAATAAGCGTTCTAATTACGTCATTAAACATAACTCCTAATCTAGACCTCCAACTGATGTGAAAATTTAGGGACATGTTTAATAATCAGTAAACTTTGACTCGACAAATGATCTAGTTAGAGCGATAAAATAGGTTACACGTCTTCTATATTGCTAATTATGCGTTAATGTGAAAATTATCATTCCGTTGACTTTTTACAATAAACTTTGACTCGACAAATGATCTAGTTAGAGCGGGAATTAGAGGGTGCCCTTTTTAGGGTTTATTACCCACATAATTACCAACTTATAACAACCTTAAGTTTGACTAAACGCTGGATCATTAGTGACTAATCAACAAGTCAACCGTTAATTACGACGGTTTGACTTTAAGGCTATAAACTAATCAAAACTTAAACAAGGAAGGTTGAGGATACTTACACAAGTCCTATGAACGATTTGGAATGCTTGAGGATGGTCCTTGTGCTCCAGAAATGACCAGAAGATGATTGAGAATGAATGATCAAAAGTTTGCACATTGTGGGTTCTTATATAGTGATTAAAACTCACTAGATTGTTGACAACCAATGCTACAATTGATAATGGATCATCCACAAGTGTCCCTAAGGCCTAAATACCAGTTTAGGAAGCCCATGGTATTGAATCAAGGCCATTGGAGTCGGTTACAAGGCTGAACAACCACCTGTGCAACATTTCTGATCAGACAAGGCAGTCGCGTAGCGCGACTACATAGGGGCTTAGTGCTCGCGCTACGCGAGCACGTGGTGACCTGCCAAACAAGTTTCCATTAATTGCAGTTTTGGTCCCCAATCCTCCTAAACGTCGCTTTCTCATTATTTCTTGCATTCTAAGCCTTTAAAATTGACATTTAGGGGCTTTAAGACTTATACCCACTTTGTGAAGTCCTTGGCCACTTTGTGTTTACCCGAAAAGTCATAAATTTCCATGTTGACGCTTCTAACCCCTCGTACACGAATTTTATCATAACTTTCTCATACGATAACGAAACTTGGTGAAATTTTTATGGTGCATTCTAGTGAGCATAATTAATCGTTACAAGGCTTTGGGTTTGCTAAAAGATCACTCAGAGGTATACTTTAAACATGTTGACACATTTAGCCCCTGTAGTTTGTAATCTCTCACTTTCTTTCACAATTAGCTTCGTATGATCCATGATTTATTCGTTTGAAGGTATGAGCATCATGTAGGGTTAATGTACAGTATATTTATCCATTGTTGACGTTTTAAACCCTTGTATTCACATAGTTTCCATGTTTGTCAACTTTAGTCCCTCTAGAGTATTCTTTCACACGTTCAAGCTTATGACGTGGATTTTCGAGGTGTTACAACCACAGAAGGGGCTCTATAGATAGAGAAGAAATACGCCGGTAAGCTTTCTAGGACAGATTTAATGAGAACAACCCTGCCACCGATGGACAAGCAAGACGATTTCCATTTAGAAAGCCTAGCATCAAAAACATCGTACACCAGCTTCCAATTGGCGACCCTATTCATGTTCGCCCCCACAACTACCCCCAAATACTTAAATGACAGCTACCCACTTTACAACCGACCACCGAAGCCAACCCCTCAACCTCCGACGCCTCGACTCCCAAACCAAAAAGATTACACTTGGACAAGTTAATCTTCAACCCGGAGTAAATACGAAAACATCTAAGGATATGAACCACATTCTCTATGTTCACTTTAGCCAAATCACCGATTATGATCGCGTCATCCGCAAACAAGAGATGCGAAATAGACGGACCATCGTAAGGAGTGCAGATGCCATGTAACACTCCAACCTGAACCGCTATGTCAAGCATACAAGCTAACACTTCCATAACCATGAGGAATAAAAACGGAGAGATGGGGTCGCCTTGCCTCATTCCTTTGCCACACTGAAACTCGAAAGTTGGGGAGCCGTTGACCAACATAGAAGACCTTGCCGATATCAAGATCCCACGAATCCAACAGTTCCAAATAGGCGGGAATCCTATTTGGGTCATGGTATCAATCACAAAATTCCAGTTGACGTTATCATATGCTTTCTCAAAGTCGGTCTTCAGGATGAAGGCTTGTTTACGGTTCTTTTTCCACCAATTAATAACCTCGTTGACCACAAGAGGGCCGTCCAAAATGAATTTACCCTTTAGAAACACCGTTTGAGAATTAGATATAACGGACCCCACCACCACCTTAAGTTGGTTGGCCAGAAGTTTGGAGATGAACTTGCTAATGACGCCCACAAGATTGATAGGTCTATACCCATTCAAACAAACCGAGTCAGCAGACTTGGGGACGAGAGTGATAAAAGACGAGCTACACCCCGCATTAATCTTGCAAGAGGAATAAAAATGACCAGCAATACTCCTGAAATATTCCTCGAAAATGTCCCATAAATGTTTAATGAACCGGAAGTTAAAACCATCCGGGCCTGGGGCATGATCGTCACCACACCCGAAGACAACTTCTTTGATTTCAGAATTGGAAAATAGGGCAAAAATGAGTCTGCTTTGCTCAACCGAAATCTTTTTGAACTTGCTACAACATATCCGAGGCCTATAAGGCAAAACCTCCTCAAAGCGACTTCTAAAGAAAGAGAGGACTTCCTTCTTGACAAGAGAAGATTTCGTGATGCATTCCCCGTTGATAAAGAGACCCGGAATAGCGTTAGAGGCTCTTCTTGTGTTGATACAACCATGGAAGAATCTGGATTTCTCGTCCCCATCAACCGCCCATCGAACACGGGCACGCTGTTTCAAATCAGAGACTTTCGACAAGCTCAACTCCTTTAACATTTTCTTGCTTTCAGCTAACATCCATTCCCCTTCCTCCATCAACTTATGGTGTTCCATGATATCTTACAAAGCCTCTAAGAGAGCCGAGGCCTCCTCTTCTCCCTGTTTATCCAACAGCAGCCTTTCGTTCCTCCAAGTTTTGACCTTGTCCCGAATGGCAGCCAACTTCTTAGCCAAGATAAGGTCCAGGTCACCCGAACCCTCAAAAGCATCCACCATCAACATAACAGATTCTTCCAAACCAGGTTTTTCAAGCCAAGAGTTGAGGAACCTGAAAGGCTTGGGCCCAAAATTAGCCGCCGCAGAAGAAGGCACCAGAGGGCCATGATCCGAGAACTTTTTCGGGAGCACATGTAAACAAGCTTCGGGCCACTTACTGATGAAATCATAGCAGACCAAGAATCTATCAATTTTGCTCAATTTCTTGCCATTGTCACGGATACATGTAAATTTGCGACCCCTCATACTATGCTCCATAAGGCCCGAATTATGGATGAACGAATTAAAAGTAGCAGCACAAGAATGCTTGAAAACCGAATTTTTACGCTCATCTTGGAAACGAACCGCATTGAAGTCCCCAGCTAACAACCACAACCCCTGCCATCTCCCCATCTCAGACTCAATATCATCTCATAAGGCTTTTTTGGCCGCTATGCCTTGCGGCGCATAAACGTTAACCACATTTAGAAGCTCACCACTACCCTTTAATCTGCCATGAATGATGATAAAATACCGCTTCTTCACCAAGTTAATCCTGTCAAAGAGAGCCCGATCCCAAATACAAATAAGGCCCCCCGACTTGCCAACCGACTCTACCACTTCCATACCGAAATTATTGTTACCCTAAATACTAAGCCCGACCCTATCCCAGACCGACTCCATTTTAGCTTCTTGAAGAAGAATAAAATGAATATCCTGGCTAAACTTGAGATCGTGAACCCACGGCACCTTCTCCGCACCTCCCAACCCTCTAACGTTGAGAGACAAAAAATTCATAATAGAACCCCATTAATACCTTCTTCCAAGATAGAGTCTCTAACCAAATTCTCATGAGCCGCCAGGTTCGCTCCAATCATAGCCCCAACGACCACAGTAGCTTCAATCTCCTCTGGCAAATTACCATCACCATTAACCACAGGAGCATGTTCACCACTCCAATCTTGACTAGCAGCCACCTGGCTCACAAAGGGGGAAAGTGTCGGCTCTCTGGGGGTTCATAATTGAGATCAAAAGAGTTCCCATCGGAGTCGTTACCATCCACAGGGCCATTACCTTCTCCAGAGTGCCTTTGAGCAACATGGACCTCCAAAATCCCAATAAATCTATTAAGGTCAAAATGGTCTCCTTCATCCGTCCTTCCTCTTTTCTTTGGTCTGGAATCACCATTAGGGCTTAAAGAAATGGGCTGGGCCTTATTTATGGATTTGTGGGAAGAAAAAATGTTGGGCCGTCTATGAACTTTACTCGGGCCCACTGAAGAGAAAAAATAAGTGCCATTTCCTGAGGTATTATTATTCTGCTCAAAGTTATTTCCTCCATGCACCACCTCAAGAATAGGCGAACAATTAACCACCTCGGTACCATCCATGCACGTATCGACATTGTTGGCTGGGACAAACTCTTCGCTTCCCTGTTCTCTAACCTCTTCAACTTCCGGGTTCCCAACCGGCGACTCAGCAGCCCTAGCCGGCGAGTTCACGGCCTGCGCACAACGTTCTTCCGACGCAACCTGGCTCACCACCAACCCAACACAATCAGGTTCCCAATCTCCAGCCTCCTCCGAAACCCACAACCTGAACGAACGGTCTCTCCATTTCAACTTCATAGAGACGTTGTTTCTACTGCCTTCTCCAACTAGGATTCCCCCACACACACCATTGATAGGTCCCCATTATCCAAGTTCAGGTTAGCAGGGTGAAGAATCTTGCCAAAATTCACCGCCACACTGTCAAACACCTCATTCTTGGCCAAGTGAAGAGGTACCCCATGAATCTTAACCCAAGCTATACGATCAAAAGGAATCACCTGTCCTTCCCAGACATCAAGAGCTGAAAACCAACCCCTCCACAAGTTAGAATTCAACACGAACTTCCTCCGCCATAAGTTTATTCAATTTAATCAGAGTCGGAAGGTCCTTGGTCCTACCGATCAAGGCTTTACCGAACAGATCCTTGAAAGCAATAGTATCAGCAGGGGCTATCACTACTTTCTCCGAATGGCATGCTACCAAATCCGACGACAGACTTCCAGTCTCAACTCTTTTCGACCCTTGAACCATATCTCTATAAGAACACCCACCTTCTGAAATAAAAAAAACAATTCCGACCCTTGGTTAGATGGAAGTGGCTCCTGGTCGGGAACCTTCTCAGTAGTACCCACCCCCGCTGTTTTTTTCTTTTTTTGCTGGGCTAACAGATCCATTAACTCTGGATTCTCAACGGCAAACTTGGTGATATTAACTCTCAACTTACTGTTCCCCATCTTTATCCCATTCAATCTTTGTTCCAGGTTGCAAGCATTCTTCACAAACCTAAAAGTGACAAAACCGAATCTGTTGCCCTCCTTGTCTTTCTTCTTGGCGACATAAGATCCTACCACCTCACCAAAGCCTCCCAAGAATTGAGAAACTTCCCATGGAGTACATCCATTGGGTAAGTTTGTAATGAAAAATTTAGTGATGTCCTTATCCCCCTATGCCCTTCTTTTCTCCCTTTGTTCCTTCTACGATGATGGACGTCTTTTCAAGGTTCGCCCTCTTCACATGCCTTCAATCTTTTAGCGTTGATACGATGACATGCCACGTCTAAAAATTTTCTTTAATTTTGTGAAATTTTGTTTCTGGGTTGTCTTCCTAGTTGTAAGACTTAAATCCGATATTGTCACTATTACATAAATCATAAACAAAACTAACTTCCTCTCTTCCAAAATGTATTACAAAGACTTATTTATAATTACCCATAACACTTATTTAAAATACAATTATTATGAATCTTTACATTTGCTCTCTTCATCATGCGTTAAGATCTTGAATCCTATCGTGCACAAAGAAAACAAGGCAACACTGAGTCAGTTGTCGCGTAGATGGAACAAACGTTATTTCTAAACGGCTCTAAACTTTTATTGTTAAGACTTTTATTGTTAAGACTTCAGATTATCGAACTAGTTATTGTGAAACAACGTTATAAAGTGATTTGGATAATGGATAAATCGATTCCTTAGAAAAGCGAAATATATTCAAAGTGGAAACATTCAATTTATATAAGTGCGAGTTCGAGTTTAAGAAAAAACCACAGGCTAAGCATAAAAAGAATATTGTCTAAAACTTGGAAGAACATATAAAAGGTTTTATGAAAAAGTCTAACATGTGAGGTTTAACAAAATTTATCTAGAAAAATAAATTTATTTTTTTAGATTCAGTATTTTCAAGTGCATGGTGAAACATAGTGCAATTCATGGTAAAAATATAATGAAACATGCTTTAGAATTACGATTGTCTATGATCAAATCAGAGTTGGAAATTAGAATTTAAATAATCATATGTCATAATCAGAGGTCATAAATTGATAACAACGTAACACCTTCTAGTTGACATAATATTGGCAACTTAAATGATATGAAATTTCAAGTATAATGTCTAAAAATCGAAATCACACACACAATGACAGAAAGTGGGCTTTAATTCCCTTTGGTGTGAAATAAACTTGTTTTGTTAGGATGCTTTGTTGATCAGTTCTGTTTAAATATAATGGAAAACATAAATAACATACATGTTACAGCAGACAGGCCAGCAGAGAATCCAGTCAGAGATGCAGCCATTGAGTTTGACATACTTGTCAGGATGATCTGGTTCCTCCTTAGGGTGTAAGATTATGATGGTGATGAAACCGAAACAAGGGTGGTTTCGGTTAGGAGAGAGAGCCGAAAGTGATGTTATGAGTTATTAGGTTTGTGTAAATTGTGTAACCTTTAAACTCTCTAATAATATCCTTATATATACACCTAAGAGGAAACCTAATTAGTTAATAAGGGTAACATGGTTCAGCAACAATTACCAAGTAATTATTAATAGGTTATTAATATATTTTGATCTATATAATATAAATGATTATAATAGCTACAAGATTAAATATTATAATAATTATATATTTAATCTCACATGCTTGTATGGTTGGTTGGGTTGAGGCTAAGATTGATGAATAAGCAGTAACCACCAATGTTCATTTTTTCTCAAATTTGGAAACCTTATTAAGGTGCTGTTTGTTTTTTCAGATGTAAAATGTCTGTAGTCTGCGAACCACATCTGCAGGCATCTGTAAGAGAAGATGTGGCCCAAATGTCTGCAGTCTGCAAGGAGAAGAGGGTTTGTTTTTTTTTCTTCAAAAACAACTTCAACCACACAACACACACAACCGCTCTCTCTCTCTGCTCTCTCTCTCTCTCTAGAAAAACTCTCTCTCTCTACAACCACCGCACCACTTCTGCCACCACCACCGCACCACCTCCGCCATCACACCACCGCCTCTCTCTCTCACAGAACACTCTCTCTCTCTCTCTCTCTACAACCACCACCACCACCGCACCACCTCCGCCACCATGCTAGCGGCCAGTTGTTCTTCACCAAACACTTCACAGCCTCATCTCCTTCTTATATTTGACACCCACATGATAGAGATGCTGACCGAGAAGAGAGAGAAAGCAGATCGGAAAGGAAGGAGTAGAGAGAGAGGAAAAGCAGATCTGATAGAGGCGGAGTTAGACGGCAACGCCGGAGTTAGCGGCGGCTGCGGTGGCTCGATCTGGTTCGGACCAGCGAGTTTCACCGGTGATGTGAAGATGATGGTGGTTATTCACGGCTCCGGTAAGTGGCTCGGTCTCGTTGTTTCAGTTTGGTGGTGGTGGGTTTTGACGGAGGTGGTGGCGGAGGTGGTGCGGTGGTGGTGGCGGAGGTGGTGGTGGCAGGTGAGAAGTTTTTGTGGTGTGAGGTTTTGTGAAGATGTTTGAAGCAAAGGTTCTGAGCTTTTTTATTAAGATGAAAGAAGCTATTTGTAGATCTGTTTAAAAATAAAAAACAAACAGTCTTCAACATCTTATGTCTGCCCGCCTGCAGACATAAGCATTTTGCAGATGTTATAAGCAAAAACAAACAGCACCTAAGTCTCTTTCGTGTTTTTAGTAGAAACTTTTTCAGCAAACGTGACGTAGGAAACCGTTCATAAAATAAATAGATTAAAAACTATGTATTTAAAATTACAATACATAAATACGGAAATGAGTAAGTTACAATACATATTACAACTAAAGTAATTAAAATATGAAGAAATAAGATGAGACAAAAACGTGTTTGGTAAAGGATTATAATTCACGTGAGTCTCTTAAAAATAGATTACTGGTTTCTCAAGAGAATTCGTTTACTACCACCTAGGGTACAATTCTGAAAGCATAATGTACTATCGGAGAACACACAAGCACCCGAATTGTACCTCGAAATTGCTCCAAAAGATTGAAGAGATTGCTAGAAAGCTTTTAAGAGTGGATAGTTTTTGGTGTGTTTTTCATACAAGGTTCATCTTAGTTTTATGGTGAAAAGGAAATTGAAACAACTCCTAAAAATATAGTTGAAAAATAAATTGTATTGAACATCTTCAACGTTCTTTATTTTCATTTTGAATTCTGACTTGAGACTTAAAACTATTATGTTTCAACTGTTGCATAAGTGGAAACTGATCTGCGGTTGCAACAGCTGCAACAGTGGGAAGCACCTTCAGAATTGTAGGGCGTACTAGTACTAGCGCACTACATCACTCTACGTAAGACGCTTGTTGTTCGCTCTAAATCGCCATTGCGTGCCCATGCAGGTAGCTGAGCCTGCAAGTTCGAGCCACACCATAACACCACACTCGTGTCATCTATATTTGCCACGCAGGCGGGCCACACGACACGTCATCCACAGGCCTCGCGTACGCACGCGCCATATGGAGTTTGTGCCCTACGACACTTGTTGATGCGTGGTTGATAACCGGTGATTAATCGTATTTAAGTTTATGTTTTTACAGGACTTTTTGTTTCGAATGGCCTACGTTTGATTAGAATTGTGTTTTGCAGGTCTAACGAAGTTTAAGGATCTATTAGGGAGCTTTACGGAGCATCGGGGAGTGAACGGATCAACCGGGGATGCGAAATAAATAAAACAAGAAAAGCCAAGCTACGCGTCGTGTAACACCTCGTAAAAACGTGTCCAATTATGTGAAGACACGTGTCCTAAACCCTAAACATGTAAAAGTTTGAGTTTGAAGGACCAAAGTTGACAAACAATGAAAATACGTATGCGAAGGGACTAAAAGTGTCAACGTGCCAAATTTGTGCCTCTGATTGACCACACATGATGAACATATTCTTAAACGAGTAAATTATCGGACATATGAACCCGTTTGTGAAAGAAATCAAAAATTTACAAGACAAAGGGGTTAAACGTGTCAACATGTTAATTCTTACCTCTGAGTGACCTTTTAACGAACCCGAGGCTTCGTAATGTCCGATTATACTCTCAAGAATAAGTGATAACAATCAAAAATCAGATTGTTTGAATGCTGATTTTCATGCATTCAAACAATCTAATGTCATGCTGATTTTTAGCATTCAGCATTCCCGACACTTTTGATTAAATGGTCCTGAATGCTTTCCTAAGTGTCGGGAATCAAAAGTGTCACAAAAGGGTACATAAAGCACACTAAACTGCATAGTTTAGCACCTTAACGAACCGGTAACCAACCGAACAACCGGACACTACCCGAAACATCAAATTTACACTAGAAGCACTGTTTTAACATTACCAAGCTAGTTATGGTCCCCGAACATCATAACACATCATAAATATCTAGTAACTAAAGTAACTAACTAGATATTTACATTTTTACCCTAAACTAACTAATGTTTACAAACCTAGCCTACTACCCCCCCCCCCCCCACCTAGTAATCGGCCAACATGGCCCCCACTTTGTTGATTTTGTTTCAATTAAATAATAGATTGTGTTTCTCTATTAAGAGCATAAGATCCATGAGTTAAAATGTTAAAATGGACTATAAGTAAACATACAAGACATAAGCCTTCAACTTACACACATTGAAACACACACATCTTCTCCTTCTTCCCCTTCTGCTCTCGGCCGAACATCAACACACACACACTCACCATTTTCGATCATCCCTCATACAATCCAAGCATATACAAGTGTGTTAGAGGTTACACAAAGGAGCTAGGAGCTTACGGAAGTTCAAGGACCTTGTTCATTTGCAAAATCCACTTGTTTTCTTCTCTTGATCATCCCTAGCCTTGAGCTAGTGGTAAGAACCTTGATCTTGCTATTTTACATCTATTACAAGTGGTTAAAAGATGTTACATAATGAAGATCTTGAAGAACACTAAGAAACTTGAACTTGAAACATGAACATAAGCATGAATACATAAGAAATCTTAATGTTTATGTGTTGAAATACTTGTTGATCATTGTTTGCTTGTGAAAATGATGTTGATCATCATATGATCTTGCTAGATCATGATTAAAAACATAATCTAGCAAGATGAGAGGATGGACATGGTAGAAGTTAATGGATCCTCCTCATGAGAAGCATGAACTTGAAAGAATATGTGGTTTTCTTGTAAAATAATGATCAAAGTGAGTTGTTAATCTTGTAGATCTAAAACTTCATGGATGTTTTTTTCAAAGAAACCAAGTTAAAAATACAAGTTTTACTAAATCTTGGTTGTTACACAAATAAACCTTATTTTTGGTGGTTAAACAAGTGTAGAAACTCATGAGTAACAAGAAAGATCCATGAAGAAACATTTTTAGAAAATATAAATACAAGTTGTAAAGATCTATCTTCTTTAAAAATGAAGTTTTTAAAGAATCAACCACACTTTAAAGGGTAACAAGACTTACTAAATACCCTAGTAAGTTACTACAAATTTTTACAAATATTCAAGTTCATGAACTAGTAGATCATGCTTGTTTTTGGCAAAATTGGTAAGTAAAGATTGTTTATTGTTGATTGTGGATTGATTGTGTTGATTTTTACAAAAGAAAATGATATGCTTGAAAGCATGGAAACCTCCATTTTTAGGGGAAAGTATGGAAAAATTTTCTAAAAATTAAACACTTAGAAAAATACTTCTAAACAAATATTTACAAGTGTATTTCAAACCATAAATTTCTACATAAACTTTACCATAATTTTTGTTACAAAAAAAATACAAATATTGGAGGTTGGTTTTTATAAATAAAAGTAACTAAATATGTATTTAGGAATTATATATTTAGATGACACCATTTGTGATTTTTTGTATAGTATGTGTATTAGTTATATTATTTTAGGACTTGAAATAATATAACACATTAAAATACCAAGAATTACCATCCAAAATATTACCAATATTCCAAGGAATGAATATACAAGTTATACACAAAATATTGGTGAAACCGAACTAAGGAATATAACTTACAAAATATTCCGGGAATAATATTCACAAGTATATTTTGGTAAATAATATTTTGGACACCAAGTGTATGAAAATATGATTTTCACAATTATTACAAACTTATATCATATTTTTGACAAGAAGAAAATATATTATTTTTGGGTGAATAAAAATATGTATTTTCTTGGGAATATTAGCAGATATATTATTTTTGGAAGAAATATATATTTTTTCAAACAAAAACGGAATATATTATTTTTGGGAGAAAAATAAGTTTATATATATTTTCCAAGTTAGACTTGAAAATATATTATTTCTGGAACTTATATGAAAATACAAATATTTTGCCCAAATGAAAAATTATAAATAATTTTTCTAAGTAGTATTTCTTAAAGTATATATATATATTTTGGAAATATATATTGGTGAACTTTTATTAAAGATAATATTCCGGAAAAAATAATACGAAATTAAGAATAAGAATACTTAGTGAAAACAATAAAAAATACGTATTCTCATACGTATAAATACACACCGGAATACGACCCCAATACATGGCAAAAATATACTAATACAAGAATACGAATACACCCATCCTTGGGAAGGATATACAAGTATAAATACTTGAAAAGTATTAAGTTAAAATATATTATTTTAACTATTATTCCAAAATTTAATAAATATAATTTAAGTTAAAATATTTATTGTTTTAACAAATAATTATATAACTTGGAATAATATCGAAGACACGAAGAAAAGTAACTCAAAGACACTAATTAGTTCTAAGTCAAGACACGGCCCGCTCGTCTAATAGACATTAGTACGTTGTATGTAGTTGTATACGCCAGACAAAGCTTGAGTTACGGTGATACGAAGACGCAAGGCTGTGAGTTCATGACCCCATTCTTCTTTTAACTGTTTTCAGTTTTATAACTTCGGGGGAAAAGTACATGTTACAAACTGTTTACAAACATTATTATTTTGTATGGTTAGCTAAGGAAGGGTACTGCTAGATCATGTGAGTGGTGGGTAAAACGCTTAAGACCATTAATCCTCGTTGTAGGACCGAGGGACATGAGTGATAGATCTATTTGGGTGTAGCGAGCCCCGCCCATGTTGGACCAGGGTTTGGCCCATGGGATGACTATGTCTTACAGCCGGAAGCCCGGTGCAAAGTCTGCTAGGTTTGACACGTCACACATATTAATGGCCTTGCAAACCATTAATGATCTGTTTTCCTTGTTGCTTTCATACCAGGATTTTTCAAACATACATACATACTTTCAATGATTACAAAGGGTTATTCATACACACAAACAAACACATGAACTCGCTCAACTTTTGTTGACGTTTTTAAACTACATGTATTTCAGGGAATTAGATGTGGATCTGGCGGGCGTTCGAAAGTTCCAAGTGTGGTTTAAGAATAAAAGATGTCATCCATGGTCTTAGGGTTTGGTTAGTGTGTCTTATCCTGGACGAGACACGTCTTCCAAAACCTGGTTTTATTTAATGTCTTTTGCCGAGTCCTTGTGAACTCTAAAAACAAGTTGCATGGTTTGTACTCGAATTTGAATTCTATGTTTTAAAAAAAATGATGTTGTTGTGTTTTTTAAACATATTTAATGGATGAACATCTTCGGTTTTATCATATAGTTGTTGTTATGATTGAATGCAATGATATTAAGCAAGTCACACATAATCACGCTTCCGCAAAAGTCAGGGTGTGACAGTTTGGTATCAGAACTTCGATTGTAGTGAACTAGGATTCTTTCTCGAGTCTAGCCTACAATCATTAGGTCTCTCATGAAAATATTTTCACAACCTGTTTTCATTGCATACACGAAACGTCCAGATCCAGGAAACAAACATTTTTACAAACGAAAAGACACGAAACACATACGAAAAGACACGAAACACATTCCAAGGTTTATGTTGTGGTTCAGTCTGAGAGACTAGGTGGTTTTGTCTGGGAGACTGGTTGGTTTAGTCTGGGAGACTGGGTGGTTTAGTCTGGGAGACTAGGTGGTTTAGTCTGGGAGACTAGGAAGGATACATGATTACATTATCATTGATTACATGCTTAATGTTAGTAGTTAATATATGTGCATTTGTGGTGATTGTTAAGTTACAGATACCATGTCGTCATCTGATAGAGGATTGTCCGACGACCATGATCCCATGGCTATTGTTTCTAACGATGAGATCCTCCCTGAGCCAGAGATCTTTACTTCCGATACGAAGAGTGACCCGGAGATAATGTCCGACGACGACGACGATTTTCAGCCATTTGCGCTGCCCGATTTTGGAGACGATTAACCATTTGCTGATGGTATCCCGGACCCCATCCCTGTCCACGATCATCTTATCATCGGTCATCCCAATGGTGAGCACATTGTGGCACAGATCCTCGCTCTTGTTCCCTTAGTGGTCATTCCTCCTGAGGATTGGCCATTCGATGATCTGTTTGACGATGATTTTGATCTGTTTATTGATGGTCCCCCCGATAACACTCATGGCGATGGAGAGCTCGATGATGACGTTGTTGATGTTCCACTTCTTGGGATTCCCATTATTGAGATTTCTTCTGATTCTAGCTTACACTCTGTCTCAGATTCCTTTGAGTCTGTGACATCTTCCGCCTTGCAGGCAGTTGGTTTGCGACGATACGCCATTGATACTGATGATGATACAGCCATGTCAGCTGCACCATCCCCTCCACACGACTTTGAGCTTGATCTTGAGCTAGACTTTGTTCCTGCCGATCAGCCTGATGTAGCACCTGTTGATCCTGAGCCAATACCTGCTGATCCTGAGCCTTTACTTGATCATGACCCTATCCCATTTGGATTACCTGACATTGCACCCCTCATACCTGATCCAGTTCCTACACCCGTTGATCCTCCTGTTATTGAGCCGTTCATTCCTCCACTTGCACCCGCTGATATTGCTCCTTTTCACCCAGAGACTCCACTGGGAGGGCACTTCATGAGTCTAATGTACACCGTGTCGACCTGCCTATTGTTTTCTTGCAGGATATACCTGCACCCCATCCGGGGGAAGGCACCTCTAGCCAGCAGCCTAGCCATGACCCTCATGTTTCAGCAGCTTTTCATCATATACCCCAGTCTGCACCTTTTGCTCATTTTACTTCTTCACCACTTGATGAGCCACTCAGATGGTTCCCACCGTACACCATGCCGATTTCTGATCCCTACCATCCCTCGCACTTTACTGGTTATACACGGGATGAGTTACTTCTATCATTGCAGCTCCAGTATGAGATCATGAGTCGCAGGATTTTAGAGCTTGAGATGACACCGCGACCTTTGCCATGTCCGTGTCAGCCTGCTTATGTTCCCCCTCTTTCATCACTATCTCCATTTTCACATCCTCCTGCACCGCTTACTCCATTTCCCGAGTTTGACACACAATTTCTTACTGTCGAGCAGCAGATTAGTTATCTGTTGCGTCATGTTTATGATCTTGAGGAGAAGCTTGCGCATGTGCGCAGCTTGCTTTTTGTTCCTCCACCTCCTCCTCCACCACCATCAGCATAGCCGGTTTTTGGTTTTATGTAGGTAGCTTACTTTTGATGAGAGCACCGCTATTGAGCTGAGCTAGTGAAGCCTTTTGGAGATCACCTTTTTTATTGTATGACTGTTATAGACTGATAGACACTTTAGACAAGGGTAGTGTGACCTTGTGTTCCCTTTTGATACAATACATTTGTAAAACATGTAACAATATTGGTGGTCGATGATTAATGAAAGCTCAATCATAATGTTCTTACTAAATACGATGTTAATTTACTTGTTTGTGCTATGATTGTGATGATTACATGCTTACTTGTTATGGTAAACACTACTATATACGTACTATTTATTATACGAATAAGACCTGACCTATACAATCTTCTTTATAGAAGATGCGTCCTCGAATGAACACTAAGTTGCCCACAACAGAGGCAGAACTGCATGAATGGATTTCACAAGCAATCGCACAACATGAGGCCTTACGCTCTGAACACAACGGAGGTACCTCAGGAAATAACCCACCTCACGGTAATTTTTAAGTCACTTAAGACACATTACAATATGTTTGGACATTTCCATGTTCGTTTTGCTAATGCTTACTGTGAATGATGTTGCTGGTACATGCTGTACTTACAAGCAGTTCCTAGACTGCAATCCTCTGAACTTTGACGGCACTGGAGGTGCTGTGGCTTTCGTAAGATGGGCTGAGAAAACAGATTCTGTGATGCGAATGAGCAAGTGTGCACCTGAGCACCAGGTCACCTACATTTTTGGACTATTCCTAGACGGAGCTCTATCATGGTGGAACCTTCAGGTTCAGACTTTAGGTGAGGCTGCAGCATATGGTTTGACTTGGGATGAGATGAAAGAACTGATGCGCAAGAAATACTGCTCGAGAGCTGAGATTCAGAAGTTGGAAACCGATTTTTGGAATCTGAAGATGGATGGACCTAAGATTGCTGAGTATGTACAGAGATTCCATGACCTGTCTCGTGTTGTACCCTACATGGTAGAACCAGAGTTCAAGCGAGTTGAACGTTTCATTTGGGGATTGGCACCCCAAATTATGAGCATGGTGACTACTTCGAAGCCTCCAACGATCACTGAGGCCATTGATTTGAGTGTGGCTTTGACTGAAGAAGCAATTAGATTGAACAAGTTTTCAATCTCTGAGGGAAAGAAGAAGGAGACTCATGTTGAGTCATCAGGAGAGAACAAGAGGAAGTTCTCGAATTTCAAGAAGGGTACCCAAGGAAACAACAACAGTGGTAACAAGAAAAGAGATGCGAATCCACCTGCCGAGGTTAGGACTGGTATTGCAAGTTCGAAGAATAAGGGGAAAGGATACATGGGCACCCTGCCCAAATGTGATGTATGCCAGTTCCATCATGCCGGCCAGTGTAGATTCAGGAAGTGTGAATCTTGTGGAAAGAATGGTCATTCAAAGGAAACATGCTGGGCTGGTACTGGTCGTGGGAATGGTGGCCAGAGAGGAAATGGAAATGGCAATGGAAACCATGGTGGAAACGGTAATGGGAATAGGAATAACCAGGGAGGTAATGGTAATCGTGGTGGTTCTAGAAACCAAGCTGGTAACAGAAACCGTGGAGCAAACAACAATCAGGGCGGTACTGGAAACAGACAAGGTTGTTTTGGTTACGGAGATGTTGGGCATTTCAAGTGAGATTGCCCAAAGAACAACCAAGCCCAAGGAAGAGTTTTCAACATTGGAGCTAGGAAAGCTCGTCAGGATCCGAACGTAGTCACTGGTACGTTCCCTATCAATCAACACTTTGCGTCAGTGCAATTTGATACTGGTGCCGATTATAGTTTCCTATCCCTAGAATTTAAGGATATACTTGGGTTAGTTTCCAGTAAGTTCGATATTCCATACTCGATAGAACTAGTTAATGGAAAGCTAGTAGAAGCAAACGAAGTAATTAGAGGTTGTGTAATAGAGCTCGGAGAGCATGAGTTTACGCTCGATCTTCTACCAGTTGAGTTGGGAAGCTTTGACTTGGTAGATGGAATGGATTGGTTGTCAAGCAACCGAGCTGAGATCGTATGTCATGAGAAGATCATCCATACCCCGATGGCGAATGAAGAGGCGATCGTAGTGCATGGAGAGAAGCATGATACGTCACTAAGTATTATCAGTTGTTTGAAGGCCCGAAAGTCTATGCGGAAAGGATGTGTTGCCTTCTTAGCTCACGTTGTTGATAAGGAAGTTGAAGAGCCGAAGCTGGAAGATATCCATGTGGTAAGGGAATATCCTGAAGTCTTCCATGAAGACTTGCCAGGATTACCGCCCCAGCGACAAGTCGAATTCCATATTGACTTGGTTCCAGGCGCCGCGCCTGTAGCCAAGGCACCTTATCGGCTTGCGCCATCAGAGATGCAAGAGTTGTCGACGCAACTTCAGGAGATTTTGGACAAGGGACTCATTAGAACAAGCTTCTCACCTTGGGGAGCTCCAGTTTTGTTTGTCAAGAAGAGGGACGGTTGTTTTCGTATGTGCATTGACTACCGAGAGCTGAACAAGTTGACCATCAAGAATCGGTATCCTTTGCTGAGGATTTATGATTTATCCGATCAACTTCAAGGTTCAAGTTACTACTCCAAGATCGATCTTCGATCAGGTTATCACCAGTTGTGGATTCAAGAAGAGAGCATACCGAAGACTACCTTTAGAACTCGTTATGGACATTATGAGTTTCTAGTAATGTCGTTTGGTTTGACAAATGCGCCGGCAGTGTTTATAGACTTGATGAACCGAGTTTGTAAGCCCTATCTCGATAAATTCGTGATTGTATTTATCGATGATATTTTGATTTATTCACAGACGAAGGAAGAGCATGAGCAACACCTTAGAGCCATCTTAGAGCTGCTCAAGAAGGAGAAACTGTACGCTAAGTTCTCGAAGTGCGAGTTTTGGTTGCGTGAAGTACAATTCATTGGTCACGTAGTGAACGAAGATGGAATCCATGTGGATCCCACCAAGTCGAGGCGATCAAGAATTGGGAAACTCCGAAGACGCCAACCGAGATCCGTCAGTTTCTAGGTTTAGCAGGGTATGATTGTCGATTCATTGAGGATTTTTCTTAAATCTCTCAATTGCTGACCTCCCTTACACAAAAGGACAAGAAGTACGATTGGGGAGATAAACAAGAGGAAGCTTTCCAGTTGCTAAAGAACAAGCTTTGCGATGCACCTATTTTATCCCTACCCGAAGGCACCGATGACTTCGTGGTATACTGCGACGCCTCGCGTCAGGGATTAGGTTGTGTGCTTATGCAGCGACAAAAGGTTATCTCTTATGTTTCGCGCCAGTTAAAGGTTCATAAGAAGAACTACACCACGCATGATTTGGAATTAGGCGCAGTGGTGTTTGCTTTGAAGATTTGGCGGCATTATTTGTATGGCACCCGATGCAAGATATTTACAGATCACAAGAACCTCTAGCACATATTCTATCAGAAAGAGCTTAATATGAGACAGCAGCAATGGGTAGAGCTGTTAAATGATTATGATTGCGAAATCAAATATCATCCAGGAAAGGCGAATGCGGTGGCAGACACCTTAAGTCGAAAAGAGAGGATTAAGCCCATAAGGTTTAGGGCTTTAGAGATGATCATTCAGACAAACCTCTCGTTACGCATTCATGCTATGCAAAGGGAAGGCCTTAAGAAGGAGAACCTTAAGGACGAATATCTCCGCGGGATGGAGAAAAAGTTGGTACCCAATGAGGAAGGAACTTTGTGTTTTATGAGATGAATTTGGGTTCCTCTTTTTGGTGGTCTTAGAGATGTTATTTTTGATGAAGCTCATAAATCAAGGTACTCGATCCACCCAGGATCGGACAAGATGTACCAAGATTTGAAGGATTTCTACTGGTGGCCGAGACTGAAAGGTGATGTGGCGACTTATGTTGGAAGGTGTTTGATTTGCGCCAAGGTGAAGGTCGAGTATCAGAAGCCTTCAGGTCTTCTGCAGTAACCTGAGATACCCATGTGGAAATGGGAGCATATCTCGATGGATTTTATAACGAAGTTCCCCAGGACAACCAGAGGCCATGATACGATTTGGGTAATCGTGGACCGGTTAACAAAATATGTGCACTTCCTGCCAATCAGAGAAAAGGATAACACAGGTAAGCTAGCTGAGTTGTACCTAAGGGAGATAGTTGCACGTCATGGAGTGCCTATCTCGATTATATCTGATAGAGACGGAAGATGTGTGTCAAGGATTTGGCAATCTTTCCAAGAAGCGTTTGGTTCTCAGTTGAATCTGAGCACAGCATTTCATTTCATCCACAGACGGACGACCAGAGCGAAAGAACGATTCAAACGCTAGAAGACATGCTTCGTGCTTGCGTAATGGACTTAGGTGGCAGTTGGGACACTCACCTACCTTTAGTGAGTTCTCCTATAACAACAGCTACCATACAAGCATTCAAGCTGCACCGTTCGAAGCTCTCTACGGGCAAAAGTGTCGATCACCGTTATACTGGGCAGATGCAGGTGATAGATAGCTGGTTGGTCCCGAATTGGTCCAAGAGACGACAGATAAGATTATGCAGATCCGAGAGCGCATCAAGGTGGCTCGTGATCGACAAAATAGCTATGCGGACCAAAGAAGGAAACCTTTGGAATTCGAAGTGGGTGATATGGTTCTATTAAAAGTCTCACCTTGGAAAGGTGTGGCACGCTTTGGAAAGCGTGGAAAGTTAAACCCATGATTTATCGGACCGTTCAAAATCCTGGAAAGGATTGGCCCTGTAGCATACAAGTTGGAACTACCAGCAGAACTTAACGGTGTTCATGATACATTTCATGTATCTAATCTAAAGAAGAGTCCAACCCAAGAAACAGTGGTTATCCCTGCTGATGAAGTTCACATTGACGACACACTCCACTTTACCGAAGAACCTGTTGAGGTTACTGATTGGAAAGTTAACAAGACTCGGAGGAGTAGTGTTAAACTCGTCAAGGTTCGATGGAACACGTGTCACGGCCCAGAGTTTACTTGGGAGCGTGAGGACCGCATGAAAGCAAAATACCCGCATTTATTCCCCAACAGCCCTGCTGCTAGTAGTAAAGCTTAAAATTTAGGGACGCAATTTTCTTAACAGTGGGAGAATGTGACAACTGTCAAAATTTCAGGTATCCGTACAACTATTAAACCCTGATTAGTGCTTAATGACTGTGCTGAATTGCAATTAACTGCTTACTGATTATTGCCATATACATACATGTGCATCATATATTGCTTAATGTCATACCATTATTGCATGAAAGATTATTTGACTCAAATGATGCACGAGACACAGTTAGCACAGTTATCAGATAAATAAGGAAAATGCTGACGGAGTTCAGTACATAGACAGGCAGTGTGTTGAAACACAGAATGAGCCAGAAACTAAGCATTACACTAGTATAGTGTGTAGGAAAGTAAGGATCACAAAACTGCCTTCCTAGTGATAGTTTAAGTGCCGGAAAGTGCTTAAAACTCACATAAAGTGCTGAATTCAGCAAAAATTAGCAATTTTCAGCATTCAAACAATCTAATATCATGCAGAAATATGGTTAAATGGTCTTGAATGCTTTCCTAAGTGTCGGGAATCAAAAGTGTCACAAAAGGGTACATAAAGCACACTAAACTGCATAGTTTAGCACCTTAACGAACCGGTAACCAACCGGACACTACCCGAAACATCAAATTTACACTAGAAGCATTGTTTTAACATTACCAAGCTAGTTATAGTCCCCGAACATCATAACACATCATAAATATCTAGTAACTAAAGTAACTAACTAGATACTTACATTTTTACCCTAAACTAACTAATGTTTACAAACCTAGCCTACTACCCCCCCCCCCCCCACCTAGTAATCGGCCAACATGGCCCACACTTTGTTAATTTTGTTTCAATTAAATAATAGATTGTGTTTCTCTATTAATAGCATAAGATCCATGAGTTAAAATGTTGAAATGGACTATAAGTAAACATACAAGACATAAGCCCTCAACTTACACACATTGAAACACACACATCTTCTCCTTCTTCCCCTTTTGCTCTCGGGCGAACATCAACACACACACACTCACCATTTTCGATCATCCCTCATACAATCCAAGCAAATACAAGTGTGTTAGAGGTTACACAAAGGAGCTAGGAGCTTACGGAAGTTCAAGGACCTTGTTCATTTGCTTTTATCCACTTGTTTTCTTCTCTTGATCATCCCTAGCCTTGAACTAGTGGTAAGAACCTTGATCTTGCTATTTTACATCTATTACAAGTGGTTAAAAGATGTTACATAATGAAGATCTTGAAGAACACTAAGAAACTTGAACTTGAAACATGAACATAAGCATGAATACATAAGAAATCTTAATGTTTATGTGTTGAAATACTTGTTGATCATTGTGAGTTGTTAATCTTGAAGATCTAAAACTTCCTGGATGGTTTTTTCAAAGAAACCAAGTTAAAAATACAAGTTTTACTAAATCTTGGTTCTTACACAAATAAACCTTATTTTTGGTAGTTAAACAAGTGTAGAAACTCATGAGTAACAAGAAAGATCAATGAAGAAACATTTTTAGAAAATATAAATACAAGTTGTAAAGATCTATCTTCTTTAAAAATGAAGTTTTTAAAAAATCAACCACACTTTAAAGGGTAACAAGACTTACTAAATACCCTAGTAAGTTACTACAAATTTTTACAAATATTCAAGTTCATGAAGTAGTAGACCATGCTTGTTTTTGGCAAAATTGGTAAGTAAAGATTGTTTATTGTTGATTGTGGATTGATTGTGTTGATTTTTAGAAAAGAAAATGATATGCTTGAAAACATGGAAACCTCCATTTTTAGGGGAAAGTAAGGCAATTTTTTTCTAAAAATTAAACACTTAGAAAAATACTTCTAAACAAATATTTACAAGTGTATGTCAAACCATAAATTTCTACATAAACTTTGCCATAATTTTTGTTACAAAAAAATTACAAATATTGGAGGTTGGTTTTTATAAATAAAAGTAACTAAATATGTATTTAGGAATTATATATTTAGATGACACCATTTGTGATTTTTTGTATAGTATGTGTATTAGTTATAATATTTTAGGACTTGAAATAATATAACACGTTAAAATACCAAGAATTACCATCCAAAATATTACCAAAATTCCAAGGAATGAATATACAAGTTATACACAAAATATTGGTGAAACCGAACTAAGGAATATAACTTACAAAATATTCCGGGAATAATATTCACAAGTATATTTTGGTAAATAATATTTTGGACACCAAATGGATGAAAATATGATTTTCACAATTATTACAAACTTATATCATATTTTTGACAAGAAGAAAATATATTATTTTTGGGTGAATAAAAATATGTATTTTCTTGGGAATATTAGCAGATATATTATTTTTGGAAGAAATATATATTTTCTCAAACAAAAACGGAATATATTATTTTTGGGAGAAAAATAAGTTTATATATATTTTCCAAGTTAGACTTGAAAATATATTATTTCTGGAACTTATATGAAAATACAAATATTTTTGCCCAAAGGAAAAATTATAAATAATTTTTCTAAGTAGTATTTCTTAAAGTATATATATTTTGGAAATATATATTGGTGAACTTTTATTAAATATAATATTCTGGAAAAAATAATATGAAATTAAGTATAAGAATACTTAGTGAAAACAATAAAAAAATACGTATTCTCATACGTATAAATACACACCGGAATTCGACCCCAATACATGGCAAAAATATACTAATACAAGAATACGAATACACTCATCCTTGAGAAGGATATACAAGTATAAATACTTGAAAAGTATTAAGTTAAAATATATTATTTTAACTATTATTCCAAAATTTAATAAATATAATTTAAGTTAAAATATTTATTGTTTTAACAAATAATTATATAACTTGGAATAATATCGAAGACACGAAGAAACGTAACTCAAAGACACTAATTAGTTCTAAGTCAAGGCATTACCCGCTCGTCTAATAGACATTAGTACGTTGTAGGTACTTGTGTACGCCAGACAAAGCTTGAGTTACGGTGATACGAAGACGCAAGGCTGTGAGTTCATGGCCCCATTCTTCTTTTAACTGTTTTCAGTTTTATAACTTCGGGGGTGAAGTACATGTTACAAACTGTTTACAAACGTTATTATTTTGTATGGTTAGCTAAGGAAGGGTACTGCTAGATCATGTGAGTGGTAGGTAAAACGCTTAAGACCATTAATCCTCGTTGTAGGACCGAGGGACATGAGTGATAGATCTATTTGGGTGTAGCGAGCATCGCCCATGTTGGACCAGGGTTTGGCCCATGGGATGACTATGTCTTACAGCCGGAAGCTCGGTGCAAAGTCTGCTAGGTTTGAGCCTTCCTGCATCACGTCACACATATTAATGGCCTTGCAAACCATTAATGATCTGTTTTCCTTGTTGCTTTCATACCAGGATTTTTCAAACATACATACATACTTTCAATGATTACAAAGGGTTATTCATACACACAAACAAACACATGAACTCACTCAACTTTTGTTGATGTTTTCAAACTACATGTATTTCAGGGAATTAGATGTGGATCTGGCGGGCATTCGAAAGTTCCAAGTGTGGTTTAAGAATAAAAGATGTCATCCATGGTCTTAGGGTTTGGTTAGTGTGTCTTATCCTGGACGAGACACGTCTTCCAAAACCTGGTTTTATTTAATGTCTTTTGTCGAGTCCTTGTGAACTCTAAAAACAAGTTGCATGGTTTGTACTCGAATTTGAATTCTATGTTTTAAAACAATGATGTTGTTATTTTTTTTAAATTTATTTAATGGATGAACATCTTCGGTTTTATCATATAGTTGTTGTTATGATTGAATGCAATGATATTAAGCAAGTCACACATAATCACGCTTCCGCAAAAGTCAGGGTGTGACACCATGCACTATAAATAGAGGCATTGGTTGCCATACTCTTTGCTCATTCAAAAATTCACTTCTCTCACATTGCTTGAGCTTTCTTGAGTATTCTCTGGGATTCCTGATCAAGAGGGAAGCCTACCATAGTTCAATTTTCGTGCAAGGACCTGTTGTAAGTGTCCTTAGCCACTCTAGTTTGGTTTTTATATGTTTAAAGACCAAAGGTCAAAGTTGTCGTAATAACGCTTTGACTTTCGGTTTAGAACTAAACGGTCCAGCCATTGTTCGAAGCAAATATGGCTACGTGATCGTAATTAGGTAGGTGTTAATCCCCGAAAGGGCACCTCCTAATTATCACGTTTACTTAGTTAATTGTTGGGTCAAAGTAACTAGTCAAAAAGTCAAACTAGTCAGATTTTCAAATAATAATTAAAACTGATAATGTAGAAGTTATGAATCATGTTTTGTTACTTAAATAACTTGGTAAATATTATTAGAACATGTCTAAGCATGTTCAACCCGACAATTCTAAGTTTAGGCTCGGTGCGCAACCGAAAGTCGCAAAAGCTTGACTTTTGCTTTGACTTTCAGTTCTGACCCGATTAAGCTTAATTCATTTATGTTTTAAGCTTCCATTATGACCATATAATGTCGTAATATAACTCTCTGAGTTTATATTACATGGTCATTTGAAAATTCTGAATTTTATGCATGTTTCCATTATTATGCTTAATGTTGACCATTATGCCCTTATGGTCTAAAAATGAGATTTTTGAATACATGGTCATACAAATAACTTAGCTACAGATTTATAAACATGTCTAAATTATTTTGAAACTACATTCTGGTCTCAAATTGATGTTATGCATAATATCGTAAATTTAGCTTTTATAGAGTCTAAATTGCCCTTTTATGCATAAATCATGCTTAAACATAAATTTTGACCCTAAACTCATTACCTACTGTTGTGATATCATTTTTAAGGATTTTTGGAATATTGGGTTAGATTATATACTGACCATAACTTTGAGTTCTTATATAGATTCTATAATTTATGATAATGCCCTTTTGTTAATAAAATGTGTTTTACATATGATTAACATACCAAACCTTTTTCTACTGGTTTAATATGTAAAATAAAATATTTTGACCATTCAAGGCTGGTCAAAATCTCAGAATCACATAAACTTCGCAAATATCGTCAATTATCGATTTTTACGCTAATTAGGTGCATAGTATAGTTTAAAACCATATTTAGCACCCCAAGACTTGTTACCTACTGAATTTATAAATAATTTTTAATATTTTTACAGTAGGTATAAGTCATGAACTCAGACTTCCAATTTTGTCCTTAAAAGCATATGTGAAATGACCAAAATGCCCTTACGGGGCATAGTTTGGCCATAAATGGTAAACCACACATATGTATGATATCCTACTGTTATAATGTCATAAAATAAATATTTTTACAGAATGTTTTTTACCAGAACTTCAGTTTACCTATGAGCCTCTTTTATAAATCTCAAAATGACCAAAATGCCCTTACGGGGCTTAATTCGGTTTTAAATTATTTTTGGGCATATATGTTAACATATTACTGATGTATTAACATATCTTAAGCATAATAATATAGGGAACTTGTATATGGTTCATTTGGTTACCCGTTATGCATTTATGCATTCAGTTCGGTTTAGGTAACTAGTTTACATGAATTAGCCGAAACGGGTTTAACCTTATCATTTAGACTTCAAATATAGAATGTGTTTAGTTTACCCATATTATACAAGTATTCAAATTTGTTGGGTCTAAATCAAATTCCACTCCGGACTCCGCTTAATCTAGCGCTTCGAACCGTAAAGTATCTTTAAAAACTAACTGGTCTAAGTCTTTGACTTTAATAAGACCCGTTAGTATCCTAATAGGTTAATAAACCTTCCATACAGATTAAGTAGCTTCGGTAGAAGATATTTACATAAGGTCTTAGGAATTATACGATGAGTAGCGTCTTTGCACAACTAACTCAGGTAAATACTTTTAACTTATTTTCTCTATACGGGCTTGGGATACAGTAAATTATTACCGCTTGGTCGGGTATGGGATTATTGAGTCGGATTGTGATTTAGATAAATCCGCATAACCCGTTTTAATCTGTATTGTTTGATAACATAAACATTGGGGGTTAACGACTGTGTCTTGGATATCCTCGGCTCATTTAATTGCAAATGGCGACGACCTATGCACAGGGTGTAGGCATACACCTGACAGATGCAAAATGCTAAAATATTAATTAACCCACATGTTGGGGATAACTCCTTTGTGGGTTTTATAAGTGGCGAGTCAGTTAATCATGGCCGGCTTCTAACTCGGCCCCATATGTATGACAAACACGTAAATATGTATACAAGATTTTAATAAAAATTATCCCAAGTTATAAATGATTTTGTGCCATGTGCGCCTAAACCAATTTTCATAAACTCTTTTCAAATGAGTCGGTTAATTGTATTTACCAGTGAAAACTGGCGTATTTTCCAAAGACTAAGTGACAGGTACCTCTCGAAATTAGGTTGGAGCTACTTGGTGTCAATTAAGAGGATCTTGCAAATCCTTAGATGCCTGAAGTCTGTTTATCTCAGTTTTATGTATTTGATTTTATGATCCGCCTGTGGATCTCTATTACAATCAGTCTGTATATTCTTTTGTTTTGAACTCTCGGACACTATGGATTGTAATAGTAAATATTCTACCAAGCCTTCAGTTGTGCTATAATTGTGTTAATTGACAATGATGATATCAACTACGTCACGATACCCCCCCCCCCCCAGGCCCACCGGAAATATGTGGAAATATCGGGGTGTGACACGTCGGGACGCCCCGGCGTCGATGGGAATTCGCGTAGGCAGTAGTTTAACACGGAATCGATTGATTCCACTTCAAAAACCGTAATAACGCAATCAGATAGAGTAACAATTCTACAAAATAATTAAGAGTTGTATAAACAATTTATTGGTTTAGTAGATGGACTTATACCTCGAGGATTGAATGACGAAAGCAGGATGTTTAATCCCTAAATAGGATATAATCGACAATTTTAATTCAAGAATCTACAAACAACTTCTATTGTATGAACATAAAAATCTGAACAATGGATGAATATCGGAATAATACCTTGGTGTGGACGACGTTTGTGTCTCAAAGAAGTAAAAAGATCGAAGATCAACAAACCCTAGCATATAACGAATGAAAATCAAATTGGTAAACAATCAAAACTAAGAATGAAAAGTTTGAAACCCTAGATGTTTAATCGAAGTGTTAGTGATCTAACCTTGATTTGGAGGCTTGATATGAAGATCCCGAAGAGAAGAGAAGATAAGAGAGAGGGAGAGTGAGAGAGAGGCCTGAAACCCTAGATGCGATATGAAAATTGTGAGTCGTCCAGGTTATAACCTTTTCATACCTGCACAAAAAATTGACCCATGTTATTAAAACGGGTCCTTCACACGGGTGCTTCAAAGGAATTTTTGGTGTTTTTAGACGGGAAAACAGAAAATAAAGGCCCAAGATGGATGTCATGTGTCCCTTAGGTATGGACTTGGTAGGATAGATTTCATGTATTTTTAATCAAAAGTTTTAGCCCAAGTTTGTTTTGGCTATTAACCGAAATTAAATGAATTAAACCAAAAACCGTCAATCTAATTGATAAACCAAACTGATTAACTGAAAACGGATTGGTTAATAAAATAGACTAATAGATGACCTCGATTTTGGTTGAGGATAATAATCAAACCATCGAACAATGCACACCGTGGCAATGTCTGTGTTTCCCGCCGCATCACACGCTATTATTGGTTATTAACCAAAACGGTTATCGGTGAGTAATAACTAAATCGTTAACCTAAACCAAACTAAAAACAGACGAAACCGAACTGAAATCAACCAAAACTGAATTAACTGAAAACCGAATTAACAAAAAACCAGTTGTCAGTTTTTTGTACTCTCGTTTAACCAAAATTAGCTTAACCGAACCGAATCATTCATATTTTCATATATTTCTAGTTTTTATACCGCTGGTTCATATATTTCATATTTTATACCTCCATTTCATATATGTATACTTTCATTTCATGTATTTATACCTAAGTTTCATATATTTATAAGCAAAAGTTTTAACCCAAGTTTGGTTTTTGCTATTAACTGGAATTAAATGAGCCAAACAAAAAAACCGTCAATCTAACCTAATAAACCGAAGTGATTAACCGAAAACCAATTGGTTAATAAAATAGACTATCCGATAACTTCGGTTTCGACTTCGGTCGAGGACAATAACTGAACCGACCGAACCATGCACAACACAATGAAATGGATTACCCGATTACTTCGTTTTTTATGTATATCTATCACAATGATGCTACAATAAATATTATATGAATAAGAAAACTACAAAAAACGAGTATTGCAATGTGATATGTCGATCCCGCCGCATCGCACGGACATCCTGCTATTACTAGAAAAAGAATAAGTAAAAATGCATAATATATAGCCAATGTCCCCTTTTGTTAAACAATATAATCAATTATTTACTTTTAAATTTTATATAACTAGGATTAAGATCCGCCGCGTTGCGGCACAGGTAAATCGTAAACATTGAATGTATTGGTCCAAACGTTATATGATGCATTAACCATATGAAAACACACATTTCGACGTATCCAGTTGAACTCAATGTAACCTGTATAAGCATTGTAATTGGAACAAACGTAAAGTAAATCAAATTCATATCGAACAATCATAACGTATTATATGTGACCCAACTCATACATAGAAAACGTAACGGGTATGAAGGAAAATCTGCACATGTAATCGAAAGGGATTAATTAGAGCTTTCAAAAAAATGGGAGAAAAAGAAACTATAATTTGACTTCACTCGTTTCGAAACAAACTTTACGAAACATACATAAAATAAACACGAAAAATATTATATTTGACCTGAATCATTTCCCAAAAAAGCTTACGTCGAAACGTAGAACTACTTGAATTTATACCAAAACGTACATAAAAATATGCTCGTAAAAATGGTTTCTTTAAACGAAAACGTATTATATTTGACATGACTCGTCTATAAAAAAAGTTTACGTCGGAATGTAGAACAAATCATATTTATACCTACCCGTACATAAAATATGCACGTAAAAATTAGTTTTTAAGTAAAGGAAGTACAGGGGTAAACCGAAACAAAATATTAGTAAAGAATTTAATAGGTTAAAAACGTTCGTAAAACAGTGTCAAGTAGCACCAATGCCACAACGGCATCGACTCTTAACATCGTAAAAATAAAATAGATAAAATGGGTTACACTAAACGAAAAACAGATTTAAAATCGTTGAACCACACACACCCGTTACAGTGTGTTAATTCGAAGAAATTAACCAGAAACGTAAAAGGTAGAAAATAATAACTTAAAATACAAAATATGAAATGTTTGGGTTAAAAGTGAAAAAATCAAAGTTTTTTTTTTTTTTTTTTTTTGAAAAACTCCCCAAACTTGGGATACAACACCATAATGCAACAAAAAGTTGATAATTTATAATATAGAAATTTTTATTTGTTACCCCAGCAGGCCCAACCTGCTACGAAGCCCATCAGCTATACCACAACTCCAGCAGGCCCATCAGCAACTCATTAAGCCCAGAAGAAGCAAAGAAGCAGCCAATTAAGTCCAATCCCACTTTGACATGATGTATAAGTCCAGTCCTCAATTCCTCATGTATATTCATAACATGCCACAAAAATAAAACAAATTACATAGCAACTAATAAAAACAATTAGGCAAGGCATTAGAAAGATATTAACATGAATTATATGTTTTTGACATTTAAATTGATAATAGACATATTTCAACACTACCCATTCTTGTCTTCACCACCTCCATCATCCCAACCACCACTGCCACTCCACTGGATCGCCACAGCCGTGACTGCCACCACCACTTCACCACTCACGCTCAACATCGCCGATACGCCCACCACCGCTATCACACCATCATCGCCTCTATCTATAGCACCATCGTTGCCGCCTCCACCACCCCCTGACACCACCTCGTAGTTGTCCCCACCACCGGTGCCACAGCCATCTCCAATAGTCACTAAAAATTATAGTAGGTGACCTTATTTTGGTACTTTTTCCAAAACTACTCATTTCAACCTGACTCCATATTGGCCACAACCCGTTTTGACCTGAATCAAGTTGATAGTTTTTTTTTAAACGGTCTGTTTTAACCTGAACAGACATGAACTTGTTCTAACCCGAATCCGGACCCACCCGACCCATCCGGTTGACTAGGCTTACATAAATCATATGATGTTTTACGTCACACATTAACATGTTACCTCCAATTATATAATGTTATATACATTCAACCCAAATACAATTTAAAGTGTTATTATTTATATATACACATGCAAACATAATTGTTTGGAGAAATTTGTTTTCTAGGAAATGCTACAAAACATATATACACATGCAAACATAATCTCTTGGAGAAATTTGAAACAAAATTTAAAAAAGAGACTTTTGAGTATTTTAGTTGTGAAAATGGGTTAACTGGCTACACCTATTAAACTATGCATAGTGGTTGGGTTGAATAATGTCCCACCCTTGGGCGTGTCCGCCACGTGTTGTCCTAGTCAGCAAAGGGGCGTTATTCACAAAGGGGCGTAGCGGTGATAACGCCCAATAATGCCCCGTCAATCATTACACAATTATTTAATTAAATAAAACAAAAACCATCAAAAAATCTTATTGGACAAAGAATATGAAGATGAAGTGTGATTGGACAAGCAAAATTGGAGCAAGGCGTGATATATATAATGCCAAACACCAAAATTTAAAAAAAAAAAAAAAAAAAAAAACGCCCCGGGGCCCGATTTGGGGCGTGTTTCGGCGTTGCGTTTTGGGGCAAAAAAAGCCCACTTTTTTTACTACTACGCATGGTCTTAGAGTTGGAAACTTGTTTGTAGTGTGGATATGAATAGAGAGAAGCTATTTTGCGTCTTTCATCTTCCTTGACATTATACATGCATGTTTCCGAAAAAAATTTAATGTCTAACACCTTGTGTTATTTTTGGTTTCTTAACTTACATGCATTAAGAAAGATCTTTGGTACCAAAGTTTGCCGTTCAAAAAAAAACTAAGATCTTTGGTGTTGACTTTTAGAAGAGTTAAAAAAACGTTGTATATAATTGATTCTGTTGTATTTTAATTAGTTTTAAAAACTTATCTATAAAGCTAAACAAGAGTCCCAATGGATATATAGAAGTTATATCTTTTGTAATACATGTACAACATTTAACAATATACAAAAGGCAATTGGAGATCAGAAGTTATATTTTTTTAAGGGTTATTGGATTTTATCACCTCTAACTATTAGTTGTTGGCCACTCCCATCCACAACTATCACTTTGAAGTTGTATCTTTTTTAATACATGTATAATCGCTTATGGTATAACTTTCTAACCCCTTTTTTATAAAGAAAAATGCATTTGTAGTTAAGAAATTATAAAGTACTTGAAAATGTTATGCATCTTTCTCCTTTGATATAAAACAGATTTCATAAATATATACATTAACATATTTCTTTCAAGTCAAAGTGCTTTACTAATCAAATTGCATGGATGTACTAAGAATGAACACTTGAAACACTAAATTAGGCTTGAAATAACAAGCAAACTCAAATACACAAATGAAATTAGGACCATACCAGCAGCAACATGAATAAATGAGAATTATTATAAGATGATTAAGAAGATAACATTCCTGATTCACCCACTAACAAAACACCATGGGCTCGTAAGATGGATAATTTGTTCCTGTAGTATAAATATAGAGCATATAATATGTACAAATCAACAGTTTGGCTTGGCTGGCTTCTTCAGTTCCATCTTTTAGAATTTTTCAATCCCTTTGATTTCTGTTTTGCCTGCTGAAATGCCTGCATCTTTTGCTTCTTGCGAGCTTCTCGTTCCGCCTGTAAACATACACACAACATCAACAAACGCTTCTCGCATTTAACCAAAAAATACAATAGGTACCAAGGTCAAAATCCCAACGCGCTAACTAGTTCTGTTTATTTATATTAAACAATATTATTAGTTAAAAATGATGGACAACAAATCACTTGCCTTTGACATCTTGGATTTGGCTTTTGCTTTAGAAGACTTGTCCTCCAGCTCAGCTTCTCTTTCAAGTGCCTTTTCTCTTGCGTCGAGGTTCTTCTCAAGGTAGTACTGTTAAATAAAAAAAAACTCAAAATAGATACTGGTGCTGTTTAAAGATAATAATGATTATTTTTCAATATTTTTTATCACATAAGTATTAATATTATTTATTTGTTAGATATAACGAATGATTAGTAAAGTAGAATGAGAACTTACATCATAGTCGCCGTTATAGTCTTGCAAATTTCCATCTTTGACTTCTAAAACTCTGTTCACAATTTGTTTTATGAAGTATCGATCATGAGATACAGTGATCACAGTTCCTTCATACTCCGAAATTGCTTCCTAATAAACAAAGTACAAAATAGTTGTTCAGCACTAAGAAATCAAATGCGGGGGACGATTAGCTAGGGGTGTTCATCGAATCGAATATTGAATTTTCAAATTATTCGAATAATTTTTATTTTCCTTTGAATTCGTATAAATTCGATTCGAATTCGATTAAAACTTACCGAATTCGATTCGAATTCGTATTCGAATAAAAAACCCAATTCGTATTCGATTAAAAATTCGAATTTGAATAAATTCGATTTAATTCAGATTCTTTAAATGCATGTAAAAACTATCAAAATGAAACATAAATTTTAAAGCAGCCATAAAACACGATATCACATTAAAAAGTTTCAAACAAAGTACCATAAGTCTAAAATTCAAAACGAGAAGTCGGGAATAACCACACCACATTAAAAGTTAATATTTATAGGCTTATAAATCTATTGATAGATTTGTTACTTAGGTTTTAGTTATGGGTCATGTAGTGGGTTTGGTAATGGGTAATTTTAATACTTGGAAAAAAATTTGAAAATAATTTATAGCATAGCTTAATAAAAGTTATATATGCATTATATATAAAAATAATAAATAAAAATGTATAATTTTTATTCGAATTTCGAATCGAATTTGAAATTATAAATTCGTATTCGATTTACTTGACTCGAATTGAATTGAATCGAATTCGAATTCGAATTCTTTTAATCGAAACGAATTCTTGATAATTGAATCGAATTTAAACGAATTTCGAATTTCTCGAATTCGAAACGAATTCTGAACACCCCTACGATTAGCATAGCATCTCAGGGCCTTCAAGCGGCTCCGCATGTACTCTTGTGTCATCTTTTTTTATTTTTTGGGGTCAAAATTAGGGTTTGTAGTTCCTTCATATGTAAACGGATGAGAGAGACGCAGCTCCTGGTTGTATATAGAGCACACCTCGCTCCTCGTTTTTTGGGAACCGAACGCCTCGGGGCGTCTCGCGCTTTTTTAAACCAAGATCACTCATAAAAATAAAAAGAAAGTAATATAGTTTTTAATGAAACAAACCTCAAGCATTTCTTTTGAAGGTATATCCAAGTGATTAGTTGGCTCGTCCAACACCAGTAAAGTTGAAGGCTTAACCATGAACTTACAAAATGCAAGTCGCGCCTGCAACATAACCATATTCATTTATGTTTCACAAGCAAGATAAAACCACAGCTGGCTTAAACAAGATACTAGAAATTTTATAAAATATTTTACTATATTCTTTTTACCCCGCTTAGACAAACAATCAATTATAAGAATACTCCTATCATTGATTCTCGGAAAATCCCATAAAAATTCAAGATAACTCCTCATCATAAAAATTTCAAATTAAAGGTACTTACATGCACACTAGCATCATCAAGATACATCAATGTTATTAATTTGGTTCTACAAAGTTATTATTTTGTCGACAATAAAAGGGAACTTTAGGCATTTAAAAAAGAAAAAAAAAACACACACACACCTTTTCACCGCCACTCAATAGAGAGACTTTCCTCTCAAGCATATCGGCCTTAAAATTGCAACGTCCAAGGAGTCCCTTTATATCATCGATTCTCCAATCTTCTGCAACTTCCGCTACAGTATCAAGCACTGTTTTTTCTAAATCAAGAGCCTCTGCCTGTAAAAAGGGTCAACTAATTATCACCATTATATTGATTATTATATTACTAATGCAAACTCAGCTCCCTTTCTCCTGTAACTATTTGCATTACCTGATTTTGCTCAAAGTAGTTTGGGAGCACGTTGTGCTCGCCAAGAATTACTTCACCACTATCTGGCTTCTGTATGCCCATAATCAACTTGAGCAGGGTACTCTTTCCACAACCATTTGGCCCAATTATTGCAATTTTCTCACCCCTTTCAATTATTATGTTAGCTTTTTTGAACAGAACCTGTATAACCATGCAACATCAGATCATACCCAAAAATAGATATTATTTATTAGTATTAGTTACCTTGTCTTCATAGCTAAAGTCAAGGTTTTTTATCGTCACAACTTCTCTTCCACTTCTTCCGCGCTCAGGGAATCTAATCTTCATTTGTTTCCTAATAAATGGTTTATCAACTTGTTCCTCCTCCTGAAGCTTTTCTAGCTTCTGTTATTGTATAATAAATAAATGGTTTATCAACTTAATTATCGCATTTTTAATAGTTTATAATATAGAAGAAAAATAATAAAAACCTTTTCGGCGGTAGATGCGCGTCCAGAATTAGCACCAGCACTTAACCTGCTGATTAAGCCTCTTGTATGTTCAATTTCCTTCTGCTGCTTTTCCCAAGCTGTAAACTGAGCTTCAATCCATGATGCCTTACTAATAATGTAGTCCGAGTAGTTTCCAATGAATGTTCTAGAAACACCCATGTCCGTTTCCACTATTTTTGTGCATAATTGGTCAAGAAAAGCTCGGTCATGAGATATAATCACCATTGGAACATCTTGCTTGCTAAGATAACCTTCAAGCCACTCAATCGTGTCTAGATCAAGATGATTTGTAGGTTCATCTAGTAGTAACAAATCTGGATCCTGCATAAATAAAGACATATATTAGAATTTAGGAGGTGTTTGCGGGGGTGCGTATTTTCAAAGTTATAAACTTATAATTGCAATTTGAAGAATCAGTTGCTTGCATAATCAAGTTCTTAAAGTTCATTACTTTACATTTATCTCACTGATCAGTTTTCTTACAGCAACTCTTTAACTGTTCCTTCAAATCTACTTAGCATAAAAACAATAATCATCCTAAATTCACATCCAACACCACCTAAATATGCATTGAAAACGTATATTTCTTATATAATAATATGATTATAAATAACGGGGATATGTATTCAATCATTCATCATGAAGTACGACAACACATTACTCATTCCACCATGTCCTTGTACAAAAACTAAAAAATTACTTTTGACAAATTCGATATTAATAATCCAAAGTATGACTCATTGGCCAATAATAATCCATATTGATAATTTAACCAATGAAGCTCCAAAGTATCACATTCGTTGCCAATAGTAATCCCACTCGCATGATCATCATATATTTACATTTGATTTCCACTCGACTTCGCTCACAGGGAGGATTATGAGCAAAATGGGGAAACATACCTCCCTTGTGAGTAAAAGCGAGTGGAAATCAAGTGTATATCTATGATGATTATGTGAGTGGAGTTGCTATTGGCCACCAAAGTGAAAGTTAGAAGTGCCACTAGTTAAACTTACAGTATCGGCAACGGTTCACAGTTTAGATTACTAAAATCCAAAGTGCCTTTACGTTTGATCAAATGTCCTATAAGATGTAAATACATACAATATCTCGCACTAAAAACACGGTTCTACCTGGATATGTCATCCACAAAAGACGGTAACAATTCACTAATTCTAACAACAACAACTAGCTAGAGTACAACATTAACTCAATCTATCTATTATTAACTTCATCATAATAAACCACCAACACTTGTTAACGATTTATACCTGAAGCAATATTTTCCCAAGTGACATCCTCATCTGCCACCCGCCACTAAACGAAGCAACAAGCCTATCCCCATCCTCAACCGAAAACCCAAGTTCCGGCATCAACTTACTAATCTTCACATCAACACTATCCAAATCGACAGCCTGCGCCCGCCTCTGCAGCAAATCAAACTCATCCAAAAGCCTCCCCATCAACTCCAAATCATCCACCGACCCTTCTATCGCCTTCTGCACCTTCTCCAACCGCTTGGCAACCTCCATTTCCTCCTTAAAAGCACACATAAACTCCTCCCTAACCGTCCTCCCACCCGACACCTCAAACTCCTGACTCAAAAACGATATCCTCATATTCGGTTTCGCCTTAACCACATTCCCGGAATCCGGTTCCTCCAAACCGGATATAATCCTCAACTGTGTAGTCTTACCAGCACCATTCACACCTACTAACCCTACTTTCTCCCCCTTCTTCACCTCCCAACTAACATCTTTCAATACTGTAACTCCCTTGTAGCTTTTACTAATGTTTTCTAACCTAACTCCTGAGGATATACTCGAGGCACCGGTTCCCGATCGCTTATTTCCTCGCACCTGTTGGGATGAGTTGCTGGAAAACAGAGACTCTATGTCGTCGTCTTCTTCTTCGTCTATGCTAGTGAGGGTGGTGGTTTCGGTGTCTACTGCAACTGCGGATAATCTGATTGGATGATGTGTGGAGTGTTTGTTTGAGGTTTTGTTGGAGCAATTGGTGATTGGGGATGAAATTGGGCGAAATTGAAGGCGGAAATAGGGTTTGCGGAGAGGTGTGGGGGTTAGGAAAGTGGAGTGGAGGTCGATATGGTGGAGTTGAGAGGTTAATTGACTCAACTCCATTGTTGTTGTTACAGAGGTTTTGATTTCAGTGGAGAAGAAGATGAAGGAGTTTTGGGAAATCTTGTAAGGGGTGGTTATTATTGTTATTATTAATAATTGTTATATTTGTGATGGTTGTTTTTTTTGTTGATTTGTTAACCACAAGGTGGGGATGAATAAATAGATGTTGTTGCAATGTTGGCCATCCATTTGTGTTATATGATTTGGACCTTTTTTTTTTTTTCTTTTTTCTTCTTCTTTTTTTTTTTTTGGGGGGAATTATATAAATTGATTTGTCAGCAAAGTAATATTGGCCTCATAATATCAACCAAGAGATTTGGACTCATTATACAAAAAGTCAAGCTTTTTAGAGAACCAAATATAGATATAAAATATCAACCAATAGATATTTGATAAAGTAAGGCATAGGTTGCGTGTGCATGTACATGCGTGTGTAAGGGTGAGGGGTATCGTTTCAGGGAGTGACTCGGGAGTCACATTCATCGATCGGTAAATGGATGTCGCCATGTCGGCGATGATTTCAGTGAGCGGTGAGTGTGAGGGCGGTGACTACTCACCGATGCGGGAAGAGAAGAGGTAGAGGAGAGAGAGGGGGGGTTAATAGTGGGTCCTACCGTCCTACCCTTTTGTCAACCCATCACATTTTTTTAATTGTTTACCAGTCTCCGTGTGTTTGACCATTGCCAGTGATTGAGTGTAAAATGAGAAGTGGAATGAGGACTTGACATGACATGATATTATTAGCTAGAGAATAACTCAAACACCCTAAAGTGATTGAACGACTCCCTCCACCCTAAGAAGAGAAAGAGTGGTGTATAAAGCGGGGTTCACAACTATGTGAACTTTAAAATTACCATATTATAAATTAGTAAAATGTTTGTGTACTATGGCTTGTACTTCAAGCATGGGGAGTGTTTCAAAAAAAAATTTGATTTTTCATTTCTAACTTAAAGGTTTTATTTTTTGCATTTTAAATTTTTTTTGTTTTTATTACTTTTAACACAAAAGTTTTCATCTTTTGCAATTTAACCTCAACACATTTTTATTTTCAACTTTGATCCATGTATTTTTCATCTTTTTCAAATTTTTCGTCTTACGTTTTGTTCTACTTTTGCGAGTAAACACGCCTTAACATACGTGTCGGTTTCAAAGTTTTTTCGACTATTTTTTCTCGTTATGTGTTAATTTACATATTAGATAGGTTGAAAAAACAAAGATAGAAAATCACAAAGTTAGCATTTGAATGGCATGGCATTTGATATGATATGCTGCTGTAAACGAACCGAACGTTCAGCGAACAGTTCGGCGGGAAGTTCGTTTATGTTCGTTCGATAAGCTTAACGGACGAACACGAACAAAAAATTTCGTTCGATAAGTTTAACGAACGAACACGAACAAAGGTCTCGTTCGTTCGACTGCGTTCGTGAACGTTCGGTAATATGTTCGTTTATGTTCGTTCGTGTTCGGTTTTTTATGTTTATTTTTCTAAAAGTTTTTAATGTTTTATTAATTTTTTACTTTCCCCCATATGTATTATTTCCCTCTCTCTGGCCCTCTCCCTCTTTTGATATGACGCTCCTTGATTCAGCTTATCTCCAATCGATTGAACCCAATATTATCCATCCCTTCAATCTTTAAATGGTTATATTTAACTACTTTCGTTGTGTACAATGTTTAAGATTAACGATGTCTTTTTTAATTTTCAAAATTAAAGTTCATTTGTGTTCGTTTGCGTTCGTGGTTTGTGTTCACGAACAACCAAAATTCCTTAACGAACGAACACGAACACAAACTTCCGTTCGTCATGTATTCGCGAACAGTTCACGAACATCCAAATTTCCTTAACGAACGAACATGAAGATAGACTTGTTCGTGTTCGTTCGGTTCGTTTACAGCCCTAATATGATATGATGTGTTTGTTGGACCATGTCTCTATCTAATTACCGACCCAATCAAGTTGGGTTGGGCTGGGTCGGTCCGAGTATTTAATTAAGTATCGCAACCCCCGGCCTCTATTTCTTGGGAACGGGCGGCCGCGAGCCAGTATCAGTGGTATCGGTATTTATCATTTTGGCAGCGGAATTTACATCAGGACTGTAGATAGGAAATATTTTATCAGAGTAAAATACTACATTTTTATAGTACTAAACACATGGGAAATTCCCAAGTTTCTATTACAAACATGTTTATAAGGATAAACCCTAATTTATTGAATTAAAACATCTTCTTTATTTAGGTAACTTTTATAGCCACATTTTCCAAGCCTTCAGTGCTGTCCAGCTGGCTTCTATTTGGCTTTCACATTTTGTTATCTGAAACGCGTTTTAAAAACATTTGTCAGTGGGAAATACTAGTGAGTGAATCCCAATTTAATCAAGACAGGTTTTATCATTTTACAGTATTGAGGGCGATCTCGCAATTATATTTGTTTCCAATTCTTACTTTAATTACCACCCACGGCACTGTCAATCCTGACTTGTGGTAATGTTACTACTCACAGTGTAGTAACAAATTTTGTATACAAAACCCCAACATACCGACGATAATTGTAGAATTACAAATACTCAATCACTGTTAATCATAATGTAAAACAATTGAGGTTTTGTAAAAACAGTTTGCAAAAAGGTTTACACAAAAAAAAAAGATTACTCGCATTGCTATTTTAGGTATTTTCCTTGTGACTTCCTGGTTATAATCTATTAATTAAACAATGCACACGCGTTAGTATAATAACCCAATTTACATTAGTTATACCCTCCCCGAGACAGAACTCCAGCGACTACGTCGGGCAGAGCCTCGACAGCCGTTACGGAGCACTAGATCAATCGGGCAGCGTATCTAATACGTAACCGGGGGTTATGATACTTACATTGAGGCAAAGCTTCGCTATTTTAGTGGGTATAATACCCGGTATTATGTCTACACTATAGAAATTGAGAGAGAGTTTGAGAATTCTGAACGACGAAAAAGAAATGCCAACTGCCCCTATTTATAGTTTTGATCGGCCACTCTCTCGCGGCTCGCGAGAGATGAAGGCTAAGCGGCCCGCGAGCTAGGCTACTTAGGCCATAACCTTGACCAATCACCGGCTAGGCTTAACACGTGCATGCCACGGGGCGGCGCCGGGTGCGCCATGGTGTTTGAGTTGTCGCGGCCCTCGACTGGGTTACCCAAGGGTTTCGCGCCCCGCGAGCGCCCTGTGAATTTCATTTTTATTTATTTTTTGTTAAAATAAAGGTATTTAGGGCTAGTTTACGTGTACGGGGTGTATTTTAGGGTGTATAGGGACGTTCTAAATATGTTAGGAGTGTCGGAATATTTTAGGAGGGTTGTTATATCCTCCCCACCTTGTTTTAGAACTCGTCCTCGAGGTCGACTGGAACAGGTGTGGATATTTCCTCTGCATTTCTGATTCAAGCTCCCATGTATATTCTGGTCCTCTCTTGGAATCCCATTTTACTTTAACTAGAATCAATCTCTTGTGTTTGAGATTCTTGACTTTCCTATCTTCAATTTGTAGAGGCTTTTCTACAAACTTAAGTTTTTCATTTACTTCTATGTCCTTAAGAGGTACCACTAATGATTCATCAGCTAAGCACTTTTTGAGATTACATACATGAAATACATCATGTATCCCTGCCATTTCTTCTGGTAGTTGTAGTTGGTAAGCTACAGGGCCTATTCTTCTAATAATCTCAAAAGGTCCAACATACCTGGGACTTAGCTTTCCTCTTTTGATGAATCTGACTACTCCTTTCCAAGAAGAGACTTTTAACAATACCTTGTCTCCCACCTGAAATTCCAATGGTTTTCGCATGTTATCAGCATAACTCTTTTGGCGATCTCGTGCTGCTTTTAGTCTTCCCTTGACTTGTATAATCTTGTCTGTTGTTTCCTGCACTATCTCCAGTCCAGACAATTGTTTTTCTCCAATTTCTGCCCAACAGACGGGAGTTCGGCACTTTCGTCCATAAAGTGCTTCGAAAAGGTGCAGCATTAATACTGGTAAGATAACTGTTATTGTAAGAGAATTCTATTAATGGTAGATGATCGTCCCAATTTCCTCCGAAATCACTTACACAAGCTCTAAGCATATCTTCTATTGTCTGAATGGTCCTTTCGTTTTGTCCATCCGTTTGAGGATGATAAGCAGTGCTTAGATTTAACTTGGTTCCCATTGCTTTTTGTAAACTAGTCCAAAAATGAGAAGTAAAACTGCTATCTCTATCAGACACAATAGATAAAGGAATTCCATGCAATGAAACTATTTCATTTACATATAACTTGGCTAATTCTTCCATACTGAAAGTTTCCTTCATTGGTAGGAAATGAGCAGTGTGACAACCCGTACTTCAGAAGCTTTTCCCTTGTGTTTTGATGTAACTTGCATGTACGCTAATTGAATAGTTGATGTGTTAAATTTAAATTGAACTTGAGTGAAATTGCTATGTATAGGATGTATGTGTGTTATCCGAAAGTCATGGTAATCCAATTGCACAAACACATTTCGAACCGCACACTTGACCATTGATCGCACCCTTTATTTTGTGAACTTTAGTCCTCGGCCCAAACTTGCATGGTGGCCTACGGCCCAAAGTAAGGCCCGGCTCACCTACCTTGAACGCATACACACGAGGGGTTGTGTATGGTTTTTCATATTTTACAAAATCACACAAACATTTAACCCTAATCCTCTCAAGAACCGGCGGCGACTAAACTCCCTTCGAAGCCTTGCGGATCGTGGCACCAGTTCTTTCCTCTTCGATCATTCCGTCACACTTTACACACTTTCTTGGTTAAGTAAGTTTATCTATTGTTTGATTTGGGTTCAAGTGTGTTTTTCTATGTGTTTGCGGCCATGTGCATTGTATGACATAATGTTGGGATGCTTGATTTCTATTGTTGATGAATGTCCATACCTAAATCTAGATAGTGAGAAATAACATGCTAATGATCGGAGTGAATCAAATGATCGATATATACGGAATTATATGAATTCTATTGTGATGATTATGAACTAGGATATTCCAATAATGGTTGGAAGTAATCTGTAATGTGTATGGATGTAGGTTGTTGTTATTATGCGATGATGATAATGATTAATGGTGTAAATTGTTATTGTTGTTGTAAATCAAAGAGTGGGTAATTAGGGTTTCATAAATTAGGAATACGTAACTGTCTTGATCCATGATTGGGGTGGGAACATTGAGGAAATTATGTTTGCTAAATTTAAGGGAAACAGTTGACTAGACCCAATCACATAAGATTGGTCGCACAACAGACAAGGGATCCCAATCGCACAAGGGATCCCAATCGCACAAGTAGTCTTGGGTCACACAAGTGTTTGGGCTGCATAAATTGTTTGGGCCTTGCATGTTAATAGGTCAGTTGGGCCGTGCATGGATCGAACAAGTTGTGCGATCGAGAAGGGGGCCGCACAAGTTGTTTGTTGTGCTAGCCCGGTTGGGCCGGACCACATCTGAATCGCACAAGTGATTCTGGTCGCACAAGATAAGGCCAATCGCACAAGTCCTTTGGGCCTTATGTTTCACGGGCTTGTTATACCAAGTGGGCTACATGTGTTGGGTTGGGTTTATGCTATCTGGATGTCTATCTGTGTATGGTATGTGAACCCCGTATGTTTAGTGTGAAATACTAGTACATGTGCGTAGATAAGTAATATGTACACAAACTGATTGGACATGTGTATACGTTATAGGCCTCGATTGATTAGCTTGAACGTGTAATTGTCTTACCGAGCAATCTAAGGTGAGTTCACTGCTCTTTTTCCAAGCATGCGTCCCGGGGAGGGACATCTAGTAAATATTCCGGGGAGGAATATTGGGTAAATGGGTTTGACTGAAACGTTAAACATGGGATGTTGGTTAATACACTCATATCTATCACTTAAGTCCCATCATATACCGAATTAGTTACCGGGGAGGCAACGGAGTTATTAGTTGATAGCGCTATTAGGTTTGGCACCCTCACACCGTACCGGGGAGGACGGTCGTGAACTAATTACCTTAACCACTCGACCAATGTTTGATAGAGCATTGGGGAAGGGCAAATAATCTGGAGCCATCTGCGGTAATCGAGTTATTAACAACATCGAATCTCTGAAATGTTTTAAACTCGTATCTGGTAACTAAACGCGTTAACAAACCTTGAACTCACCAGCGTTGTCTGATACACTTGTCTGCATGCATGCAGGACGTTAGATTCATGGATGTGGAACTTGCTATCTGGGAGTGCTGGAGTGGTCATGGGTCGAGTCTCTTGGATACATGTTCTTTGGTTTCGCCCACTTGTTTTGAAACAGTTGAATAACAATTTACATTATGATTTCGCTGAACATTTTGGTTTATGCTATGATTTGAAACTATATTATAAAATAAATGAAATCTTTTATTTAATATATTGTTATAGTTCAATGTGATTAGTGGTTAGATCCTGCTACGTCACACATCCCGCGGTGTTTCCGCATGTGGTATTTTGGGGGTGTGACAAGCAGACTTGGTTAACCTATCTACAATCACCCAGATTGTATCATTACCTTTTCGTGTCTTGGGTAATTTGGTAACAAAGTCCATTGTTATCAATTCCCACTTCCATACAGGCATTTCCAATGGCTGCAATAAACATGAGGGTTTCTGATGTTCAGCTTTAACCTGTGAACAGGTTAAACACTTAGCAACATAAGCTGCTATATCCTTTTTCATTCCTATCCACCAGAAATTCTTTCTTAAATTTTAATACTAGGAAACTTCTCACCTCCGTTGGTGATTCAGGGACTTTCCATTTAGTAATCGCCTCAAGCTTTGTGGAATCCACATGAATCCCTTCATAATTGACTAAATGTCCAAGAAATTGCACTTCCTCTAACCAAAATTCGCATTTCAAAAATTTAGCATAAAACTTTTCTTTTCTCAGCAAATTTAAAAGTGCATGCAGATGCGCTACATGTTCCTCTTTACTCTTAGAGTAAATGAGAATATCATCTATAAAGACAATTATGAATTTATCCAAATATGGCTTACATATTCGGTTCATCATGTCCATAAATGCGGCTGGGGCATTGGTTAGACCAAATGGCATGACAGTAAATTCATAATGGTCATACCTTGTTCTGAAGGCGGTCTTAGGAATGTCCTCTTCCTGTACCTTTAATTGATGATATCCTGAGCGTAAATCGATCTTAGAAAAGAATCGAGCTCCTTGCAATTGATCAAATAGATCATCGATTCTCGGTAATGGGTACCGATTTTTAATCGTGACTTTGTTCAATTCTCGGTAATCAATGCACATACGCATTGACCCGTCTTTTTTTTTTTGACAAACAGGATTGGTGCTCCCCATGGTGATGAGCTTGGCTGTATAAATCCTTTTCTCCAAAAGTTCGTCCAACGGTTTCTTTAGTTCTTGCATTTCTGCTGGTGCCAATCGGTAAGGTGCCTTGGCAATTGGTGTTGTCGCTGGTAGCAGATTAATTCTGAATTCAACTTCTCTATCTGGCGGTAGTCCTGGTAATTCTTCTGGAAATACATCTGAGAATTAAGATACTACGGGAATATCTTTCAATTTTTTTCCTTTAGTGTTAATGATTATGGAAATCATATACACTAGTGATCCTTTTCTTGCACAACTTGCAGTTTTCATCACAGAGATGAATTTTGCGGATCGAGACGGTTTCTTTCCTTTGATTGTGATCTTTTCACTCTTTGGTGAACTTAGTTGGATTGACTTTTGATCACATAGAATACTGGCTTTATTGGCTACTAACCAATCCATTCCTAATACAATATCAAAACCAGCCAGATTCATTGGGTAAAGATTAGCAATAAAGTCTTGTTTTAAAATTTCTATTCTTGCTCCCTGCAAGATTTCAGAAATCTTAATGGTTTCTTCGTTTGCTGTCTCTACTAGACACTCTTGTTGGAGTTTAGTTAATGGTTGGTTGAGAATTTTGCAAAATGAAGTATTAATAAAACTTTGGTTCGCACCAGAGTCAAATAATACTTTAGGAAAAACATCATTAACTAAAAACATACCGGCAATCACATCCGGAATCATCTTTGCTTCTTTGGCTGTCAGAACAAATGCCCTATCATTCTTAGTAGTTTTGTTGTTCATTACTAGAGCTAGTTTCGGACAGTTCGGCTTGATATGTCCCTTTTCCCCATAATTGAAGCACACCCCATTACTGGGTTTCTTTCTACAGTTTTCTTCCTTGTGTCTGTGACAACTGGCACAAAACCGGTAATTTCCGTACAGTCTAATTATTATTTAATATATGAGATTATGTGCTTACATGTCAACATTGTCTGATTACATGCTATACATGTGAATTCATACACGTTTTATACTTCAAATATTGCTTTATGCATTACTTTTAGCGTTGCGTCAGAAAGACTAGTAAACTCACCGGTAAGACACGTTGTGTCAGCAATTTTGCAGAAAGTAGTCAAATAATAGAATTAGGGCCTAGGAATAGGTCCAACATCTAAAATACATTAAAACCCAAGTGTGGATACAAGGGTTAACATATAAACTTTCCGGAAGCTAAACTATGCACTAAAAAGCACCCGAAACCCACTTTAAATGCAGAATTCTGTATAAATCAGGACAATTCAGCTATTTAACACAATAATATCATGCAAAATTTGTGTTTTATTGCCCAAAATAACTTACAAAGTGTCGGGAATTAAAACTGCCACAAAAGGTGCTTCATACTTAGTGAAACTGCGCAATTCAGCACTTTAACGAACTGAACAACCGGACAATAACCGGGACATCAAAATTTGACTAGAAATAATGTTTTTATGATATTAAACTAATATTGGTGCTAGAACACCTTAAAAATCATAAAAACCCCTAAACACACTTAAACTAAGTTAAACCCCCTCGTTTGCACTTTAAACCCTTAACTACCCAAAAATTACACTTTACCCCCCCCCCCCTTTCACCATGGCCGCCCCTATGGGCCCCACACACCTTTTGAATATTTTATTTAATTTGGTTTCCAAACTTGTGTGCAAGAAACCTATAAGGAAGATATTATGTTGGAAACTTCATTATAAAGAACCTTAAGTAGTATCTATTGTCCAACATTTCACAAATCACCATCTTCTTCCTTGTTTCTTCTCCTTTGGTCTCGGCTCAACTCACACACAAACACACCACCATTTTCAAGCTCCAACTTCACAATCCAAGGACACTAGGAGGTGTAAGAAGCTCATCTAAGAAGGTGTAAGGTGCTAGAACTTGAAGGACCTCTTTGTGGAGCTTTTAACCTCTCATTTTCTTCCTTGTTCATCATCTTCATTCTTGTGCCACTTCCCTAGCCATTAGAGCTAGTAGTAAGCTTCTTGATCACTAAAATAAGTCATGTTTATGTTATGTACAAGTTTCACCATCTAAACAACTTAACTTCTAATGTTAAAAATGAAAAGATCTAACATATTCATGAAGAAAATAAGTGATTACATGGATTTTTGGTGTATGTAATGAAGTTGTTGATGTTATATCTTGTGTTTATGCTTAGATCAAGTATGTTAAAGCTTGGATCTAACAAGTTTAAGCATGGATCTTGAAGGATCCATGGTTAAACTTGAAGATGAACATATGAAGCATAATGTGAACTTGAAATATGAATTTTTATGCATAAACTTGTAATCTTGAAGTAATAAAGTGTGTGTAGAACTAATTTTTTAAACTAAAACTCATGGAAGTTTGTTAAAAATTTAACATAAAGCTTGTTTTTGAAAGATCTAAAGATATTAAGCATGGATCTTGAAAGATCCATGATTAAACATGATGTTAAAAATAATGATCTTTCTAATAAACATAAAAGTGGTTTTAGAACATGATTTACAAGCTTTAAAGATCATTAAGCTCATGGATGAGTTGGTTAATGAAATAAAGTTTCATAAAAGTTTGTTAAAATACTCAAGAACACTTATTTTTGGAAAGGTCACAATATGTTAAGTGTAGATCCAAAAGACTGCGCATTTTTAACAAGAATCAAGTTCACCATGATGTTTCATATGAAGAAATTAGTATATGTTGTTGGTGATTATCGTTGGAAAATTGTTTTGGTGTTGAAAAGAAAATAAACACGTGTTTTGAAAACATGGGAAACCTCCATTTTTAGGGGAAACTATGTCAAAATTTTTATAAAATTTTGACACTTAGAAAAATATAATTTTTGGTAAAACTTATTCCCTAAAAATTCACCTAAAAATATTTACCAAGGTTTCCCTAATTTTTATGTAAATTTCAAGTCAAGAAATGGTGATTTCTTCAAGTTTAAAATTTATATTAAGTATGTATATTTTTAGGGAAAATATATATATTTAGTGATCACCAAATTTTGTGCTAAGTGTATATTATGTGTATTATATATATTAGTGTATTAGGAACTTGAAAATACACTAAATACTCCCAAGGAGTATGAATACAAAAATACACATACAAATACGTGAGAATACATAAGTATACAAGTATACAAAAATTCCTCACAAAGAAGCACATGGACAAATACAAGAAAATATATTTATGAAAATACATTTCTTGACATATTATCTAACTTGGACAAGTTATGAATTTAAAAATGTATTTTTAGACAAAAATATATAACCTATACCAAATATTGGAATTTATACAAAATCAGGTGTATAACAAGAATAACCATATATATATATTTTATAGCATGACAAAATATATATATTTCATACAAGTCTTAAAAATATATTATTTTTAAGAAATATAACTCCGGAAAGTAATAAAAATCAAAGTATTGATTTTTGGTGAAAAATACAAAATATACAAGTATTTACATAAAATACAAGTATACTTTCCTAAGAATACTTGTACAAAAATAATATTGAAAATATTATTTCATAAAATACTTATATTTATTTTGGGAAGATAATATAAGTAACTCACTTGAAAAGTTAAAAATATGAATTATTTTTAACAACTTATTACCTCGAAAAGTCTACATAAACGTATAAAGAACTTATATATAAACAAAAGATGGTGACTTGTACTTGTGAGATACAAGTCTAGTGACTAACATTAATAGAACACGTATAGGTCACGACGCTACGAAACCAACCGGTGAAGTTTACGACGCAGGATACGCAAAGTTGTGAGTTCATGTCCCCCCTTTTCTTTTAACTGTTTTCAGTTTTACAACTTCGGGGGTGAAATACATGTTACAAATGTTTCGAATGTTTACAAATGGTATGTAGAATACAAAACTAAGGAATGATACTATAGATCATGTGACGAATAGGGTACCATAAGCACCATTAATCAACAATATACCTAGACCGCGGAACAAAAGGTTAGATCTAATGGGTTTCAGGCAGCCACACTCTGGGCCACGTGCTACCTGGAGTGCTTTTGTGTCTCTAGTTGTGAATCGACAAGTAAAAATGCCTATGGTTTGTATACTTCCTATTTCGTGACACATGTTAGTGGCATTGCAAACCACTAGCGATCTCGTATTCCTTACATTTACAGAACTCAGTTTCAGATATGTCTTTACAAATTACATACCATGTTTTCATACAAGTATTCAACATTTATTACAATAACTGCATGAATTCACACCAACATTATGTTGACGATTTTCCAAAACTTACATGTATTTCAGGTAACTAAAGTGGATGTACGTGTGGTCTCACTCTTGCTCCTGGATGTCGCTTATGTTTTAGTCGTGTTGTGTCAAGACTCCTTTGCCTATTTTATGGGATTTGGTTATTATACTCCATCTCGTGTGGTGATATAAGAACCAAAACCTTGATGTCTATCTTTTAAATAAAGTTGTAAATTTTTCAAACAATATGTTATCTGGTGATGTAAACACTTAACTTATGTTATGTTTATGGCATTTGGAGTTATTTTACAAGCATGTAGTATGTTTACCGTTCGTATGCAATGAGAACCTTTCAGGATCACACCTTGTGCTTCCGCCTTCGAAAGGGGTGTGACAGATTGGTATCATAGCTACGATTGTAGTGAACCAGGATTCTTTCTCGAGTCTAGACTACAATCTTTAGGATCCTCTCACGAAAACAATTTTTCAAAAGTTTTCATTGCATAAAACTTCCCGCGACATCCACTACCTGAAATAATTTTCAAAGAGTCAAGTAAGGACACTACAAGACTTAGGGTGCACTAGAGTAGCACTTGTCTTTGACTGAGAATTACTTGCAACAATGTGTATAATTATTTGTATATTAATTAAGTAATAATTAATATATACATATACTATGAAAAAATATCACAGGTACACATGTCTTCGTCTGAAAGTAGTGGCCTATCTGAAGGAAGTGACACGATGATGATTGTCTCTGACGACGAGATTGCTTCACCTCCGGAGATTTTCACATCTGACTTCGAGGCCGACCCTGAGATGATAACCGACGATGATGATCCCGACGATGTCTTAGCCTTACTTTTACCTCTTCTTGGCCAGCAGATCGTAGGACATCCAGATGGTGGACATCTCGTTGAACCTATTCCCATCCATGTTGTTCCTTTTGCTGCCATCCCTGTTGAGGACTGGTCTCTCGTTGATGACCTGGAGTATGGTGTGGCCTCTCCTGTTGTGTTCGTTACCGATGTCCCTTCCGATTCTGACCTCGAGTCTGATGCCGATCCCTTCGATTCAGTGATATCTTAGGCCCTTTGGCTGCTGGACTGAGAGCTTATCCGACTGGTGATGATGATGACGCTATGCCAGTTATGCCATCCACTCTTACCCGTGTTCCCACACCTTCCCACACTCCCACTCAGACCGGCTCCCTCATCTATCGAATTCAGGAGCTTAAGGATGAAGTGACCTATCTTCATAGTTTGATCTTCCCTACACCCCCACCCCCACCCCCACCCCCTCCCCCAGCCTATTAGGTAATCTGTTGGAGTTGTATTTTGGGTATGAAGACTGCAACCGAGCTTTGGGAACAACCTGAAGACAAGAACCACCGATGTGAAGAAAGATATTTTGTCTTTATATGTATTAAACTTGTAATATGGGGTGATGTAACCCTTATGCATTTTGTTTACTTCGCAAACAATGATGTACCAAGTTGTCCTAATATGTATAAAGACTCGGTGATTATCTTTGTGACACCGAAGTGGTTTGTCATGAGAAAATCATTCGTATTCCTCTTGCGGATGATGAAGCACTTATAGTACACGGCCTTCATGCAGTTGATGCGGGGATGCTGGGCCCAAAGGCGGTGGATTGTGACATCCCACATTAGTTATGAAGGCGCAGAAATGCCTACGCAAAGGACGCGTTGCATTCTTGGCGCATGTTGTAGATAAGAAGGCCGAGGAGCCGAAACTCCAAGACATTCCTGTGGTGAAGGAATTTCCTGACATTTTTCCCGAAGACTTGCCAGGACTACCTCCGCAACGACAAGTCGAATTCCATATTGACTTGGTTCCAGGAGCTGCTCCTGTAGCCAAGGCACCCTACCGACTTGCGCCATCCGAGATGCAGGAATTATCTACACAACTCCAAGAGTTGTTGGATAAAGGATTCATAAGGCCGAGCTTCTCGCCTTGGGGAACTCTGGTTTTGTTCGTAAAGAAGAAGGATGGAACACTGCGGATGTGTATCGATTATAGAGAATTGAATAAGCTCACTGTCAAGAATCGGTATCCACTACCAAGAATTGACGACTTATTCGATCAATTGCAAGGATCGAGCTACTACTCAACGATCGACCTTCGGTCTGGATATCATTAGCTAAGGATCCAAGAAGAGAGTATACCGAAGACTACGTTCAGGACGCATTACGGGCATTACGAGTTCCTAGTGATGCCGTTTGGATTGACGAACGCGCCAGCAGTATTTATGGATATGATGAATCGTGTTTGCAAACCATATCTCGATAAATTCGTGATTGTATTTATCGATAATATTCTGATTTATTCCCGGACGAAAGAAGAGCACGAACAACACCTCAGGACCATTCTGGAACTATTGAAGAAAGAGAAACTTTATGCAAGGTTCTCAAAGTGCGAATTATGGATTCGCGAAGTACAGTTCCTTAGTCATGTTGTGAACGAGAAGGGTATTCATGTAGACCCAGCCAAGATTGAAGCGATAAAGAATTGGGAAGCCCCCAAAACACCGACTGAAGTTCGACAATTTTTGGGATTAGCGGGCTATTACCGTCGATTCATCAAGAACTTCTCCAAGATAGCTCAATCGTTGACTTCCCTTACGCAGAAGGACAAGAAGTACGAATGGGGTGATAAGCAGGAAGAAGCCTTCCAACTTCTTAAAAGCAAGCTATGCGATGCACCAATACTATCTTTACCCGAAGGCACTGAAGACTTTGTGGTATACTGCGACGCTTCACGTCAAGGATTGTGTTGCGTGCTCATGCAACGCCAAAAGGTCATCGCTTATGCCTCAAGACAGTTGAAAGTTCATGAGAGGAACTACACCACACACGACCTGGAGCTAGGCGCGGTGGTATTCGCCTTGAAGATCTGGCGACACTATTTATATGGTACTCGATGTACAATCTTCACAGATCACAAAAGCCTACAACACATATTTGATCAGAAAGAATTAAATATGCGTCAGCGACGGTGGGTAAATTGCTAAACGATTATGACTGTGAGATTAAGTACCATCCTGGAAAGGCGAATGTAGTAGCAGACGCTTTAAGTCAGAAAGAAAGGGTTAAGACCTTAAGGGTTCGAGCATTGGAAATGACTATTCGAACAAATCTTACTGCACGCATTCATGACGCACAACAAGAAGCCCTTAAGAAGGAGAATCATAGAGCTGAATATCTCCGAGGTATGGAGAAGAAATTGGTGCCAAACGAAGAGGGAACCTTATACTTTATGAGACGTATTTGGGTTCCGCTCTATGGCGGTATTCGAGAAGTTATCTTTGACGAAGCTCACAAGTCAAGATACTCGATCCACCCAGGATCAGACAAAATGTATCAAGACTTGAAAGAATACTACTGGTGGCCAAAGCTTAAAAGCGATGTTGCTGTCTACGTTGGAAAATGCCTAACCTGTGCTAAGGTTAAGGCCGAATATCAGAAACCGTCTGGCCTGCTGCAACAACCCGAGATACCCATGTGGAAGTGGGAGAAAATATCGATGGACTTCATAACAAAAATACCCAGGACCCCTAGAGGGCATGATATGATATGGGTGATAGTTGATCGCCTGGCGAAGTCTGCACATTTTCTACCAATCCGAGAGAAGGATAGCACTGGAAAGCTTGCTGAGCTGTATCTTAAGGAAATTGTGGCACGTCATGGAGTGCCTATTTCGATTATTTCAGACAGAGATGAACATTTTGTTTCAAGGATCTGGCAATCCTTCCAGGAGGCCTTTGGATCTCAGCTGGATCTAAGCGCGGCCTTGCACCCGCAAACAGACCGTCAGAGCGAACGAACCATACAAACACTGGAAGATATGCTTCGCGCATGTGTTATGGATCTAGGCGGCAGCTGGGATACTCACCTACCTTTAGTTGAGTTTTTCTATAATAACAGCTACCATACGAGCATAAAAGCCACACCGTTCGAAGCTCTATATGGCCGCAAGTGCCGATCACCGTTGTGTTGGGCAGACGCTGGAGACAAGCAGTTGATTGGTCCTGAACTTGTTCAAGAAAAAACCGACAAGATTATGCAGATCCGAGAGCGCATTAAGGCAGCTCGTGATCGACAAAAGAGCTACGCTGATAAAAGACGAAAACCTTTAGAATTCGAGGTGGGAGACAAAGTTTTGTTGAAGGTCTCACCTTGGAAGGGTGTAGCAAGGTTCGGAAAGCGTGAAAAGTTGAATCCACAATACATCGGACCATTCAAGATCTTGGAAAGAATTGGTACCGTGGCGTACAAATTAGAGTTACCAGAAGAACATAATGGTGTTCATGATACGTTCCATGTGTCCAACCTTAAAAAGAGTCCAACCCAAGAAACAGTTATCATCCCTGCGGATGAGGTGCACATCGACGACGCACTCCGATTTACAGAACAGCCCGTTAAGGGAATGTGAAGACCGGTTTAAAGCCAAGCACCCCCACCTGTTCGAGAAAGCTCCTGCGGGAGGTAACTCAGCCTGAATTTCGGGACGAAATTCTTTTAACGGGGGGAGACTGTGACAACTGGCATAAAACCGGTAATTTCAGTACAGTCTAATTATTATTTAATATATGAGATTATGTGCTTACATGTCAACATTGTCTGATTACATGCTATACATGTGAATTCATGCATGTTTTATACTTCAAATATTGCTTTATGCATTACTTTTAGCGTTGCGTCAGAAAGACTAGTAAACTCACCGGTAAGACACGTTGTGTCAGCAATTTTGTAGAAAGCAGTCAGATAATAGAATTAGGGCCTAGGAATAGGTCCAACATCTAAAATACATTAAAACCCAAGTGTGGATACAAGGGTTAACATATAAACTTTCCAGAAGCTAAACTATGCACTAAAAAGCACCCGAAACCCACTTTAAATGCAGAATTCTGCATAAATCAGCACAATTCAGCTATTTAACACAATAATATCATGCAAAATTTGTGTTTTATTGCCCAAAATAACTTACAAAGTGTCGGGAATTAAAACTGCCACAAAAGGTGCTTCATACTTAGTGAAACTGCGCAATTCAGCACTTTAACGAATCGTAACGAACCGAAGAACCGGACAATAACCGGGACATCAAAATTTGACTAGAAATAATTTTTTTATGATATTAAACTAGTATTGGTGCTAGAACACCTTAAAAATCATAAAAACCCCTAAACACACTTAAACTAAGTTAAACCCCCTCGTTTGCACTTTAAACCCTTAACTACCCAAAAATTACACTTTACCCCCCCCCCTCTTCACCATGGCCGGCCCCTATGGGCCCCACACACCTTTTGAATATTTTATTTAATTTGGTTCCCTAACTTGTGTGCAAGAAATCTATAAGGAAGATATTATGTTGGAAACTTCATTATAAAGAACCTTAAGTAGTATCTATTGTCCAACATTTCACAAATCACCATCTTCTTCCTTGTTTCTTCTCCTTTGGTCTCGGCTCAACTCACACACAAACACACCACCATTTTCAAGCTCTAACTTCACAATCCAAGGTCACTAGGAGGTGTAAGAAGCTCATCTAAGAAGGTGTAAGGAGCTAGAACTTGAAGGGCCTCTTTGTGGAGCTTTTAACCTCTCATTTTCTTCCTTGTTCATCATCTTCATTCTTGTGCCACTTCCCTAGCCATTAGAGCTAGTAGTAAGCTTCTTGATCACTAAAATAAGTCATGTTTATGTTATGTACAAGTTTCACCATCTAAACAACTTAACTTCTAATGTTAAAAATGAAAAGATCTAACATATTCATGAAGAAAATAAGTGATTACATGGATTTTTGGTGTATGTAATGAAGTTGTTGATGTTATATCTTGTGTTTATGCTTAGATCAAGTATGTTAAAGCTTGGATCTAACAAGTTTAAGCATGAATCTTGAACGATCCATGGTTAAACTTGAAGATTAACATATGAAGCATAATGTGAACTTGAAATATGAATTTTTATGCATAAACTTGTAATCTTGAAGTAATAAAGTGTGTGTAGAACTAATTTTTGAAACTAAAACTCATGGAAGTTTGTTAAAAATTTAACATAAAGCTTGTTTTTGAAAGATTTAAAGATATTAAGCATGGATCTTGAAAGATCCATGATTAAACATGATGTTAAAAATAATGATCTTTCTAATAAACATAAAAGTGGTTTTAGAACATGATTTACAAGCTTTAAAGATCATTAAACTCATGGATGAGTTGGTTAATGAAATAAAGTTTCATAAAAGTTTGTTAGAATACTCAAGAACACTTATATTTGGAAAGGTCACAATATGTTAAGTGTAGATCTAAAAGACTACACATTTTTAACAAGAATCAAGTTCACCATGATGTTTCATATGAAGAAATTAGTATATGTTGTTGGAGATTATCGTTGGAAAATTGTTTTGGTGTTGAAAAGAAAATAAACACATGTTTTGAAAACATGGGAAACCTCCATTTTTAGGGGAAACTATGTCAAAATTTTTATAAAATTTTGACACTTAGAAAAATATAAGTTTTGGTAAAACTTATTCCCTAAAAATTCACCTAAAAATATTTACCAAGGTTTCCCTAATTTTTATGTAAATTTCAAGTCAAGAAATGGTGATTTCTTCAAGTTTAAAATTTATATTAAGTATGTATATTTTTAGGGAAAATATATATATTTAGTGATCACCAAATTTTGTGCTAAGTGTATATTATGTGTATTATATATAATAGTGTATTAGGAACTTGAAAATACACTAAATACTCCCAAGGAGTATGAATACAAAAATACACATACAAATACATGAGAATACATAAGTATACAAGTATACAAAAATTCCCCACAAAGAAGCACATGGACAAATACAAGAAAATATATTTATGAAAATACATTTCTTGACATATTATCTAACTTGGACAAGTTATGAATTTAAAAATGTATTTTTGGACAAAAATATATAACCTATACCAAATATTGGAATTTATACAAAATCAGGTGTATAACAAGAACAACCATATATATATTTCATAGCATGACAAAATGTATATATTTCATACAAGTATTAAAAATATATTATTTTTAAGAAATATAACTCCAGAAAGTAATAATTTTGGTGAAAATACAAAATATACAAGTATTTACATAAAATACAAGTATACTTTCCTAAGAATACTTGTACAAAAATAATATTTTCAATATTATTTCATAAAATACTTATATTTATTTTGGGAAAATAATATAAGTAACTCACTTGAAAAGTTAAAAATATGAATTATTTTTAACAACTTATTACCTCGAAAAGTCTACATAAACGTATAAAGAACTTATATATAAACAAAAGATGGTGACTTGTACTTGTGAGATACAAGTCTAGTGACTAACATTAATAGAACACGTATAGGTCACGACGCTACGAAACCAACCGGTGAAGTTTACGACGCAGGATACGCGAAGTCGTGAGTTCATGTCCCCCTTTTCTTTTAACTGTTTTCAGTTTTATAACTTCGGGGGTGAAATACAAGTTACAAATGTTTCGAATGTTTACAATTGGTATGTAGAATACAAAACTAAGGAATGATACTATAGATCATGTGACGAATAGGGTACCATAAGCACCATTAATCAACAATATACCTAGACCGCGGAACAAAAGTTTAGATCTAATGGGTTTCAGGCAGCCACACTCTGGGCCACGTGCTACCTGGAGTGCTTTTGTGTCTCTAGTTGTGAATCGACAGTCGTGAATCGACAAGTAAAAATGCCTATGGTTTAGATGCTTCCTATGTCGTGACACATGTTAGTGTCCTTGCAAACCACTAGCGATCTCGTATTCCTTACATTTACAGAACTCAGTTTCAGATACGTCTTTACAAATCACATACCATGTTTTCATACAAGTATTAAACATTTATTATAATAACTGCATGAATTCACACCAACATTATGTTGACGATTTTCCAAAACTTACATGTATTTCAGGTAACTAAAGTGGATGTACGCGTGGTCTCACTCTTGCTCCTAGATGTCGCTTATGTTTTAGTCATGTTGTGTCAAGACTCATTTGCCTATTTTGTGGGATTTGGTTATTAACCTCCATCCCGTGTGGTGATATAAGAACCAAAACGTTCATGTCTATCTTTTAAATAAAGTTGTAAATTTTTCAAACAATATGTTATCTGGTGATGTAAATACTTAACTTATGTTATGTTTATGGCATTTGGAGTTATTTTACGAGCATGTAGTATGTTTACCATTCGTATGCAATGAGAACCTTTCAGGATCACACCTCGTGCTTCCGCCTTTGAAAGGGGTGTGACAGTGTCCTGGTATCTTGCAAAAATTGTAGTAGGTGGAGCATCTTCCTAAATGCTTCTTCTTGCAGGCCTTACAATATGGTGCAGAAGTAGAACCTACATTCTTCCCACGGTTGGAATTTCCGTAGCGGGATTCCTGGGTAAGTTTCTGAGCTAGGTTCTTTCTCTGGTTCTCTTCTTACGTAAGTACTAGTTCATCTGTCAAGGTATTTGCTTGTTCTACCGCTTCTTTTATAGTTTGTGATCTAGCTGCCTTGACTACATGTCTAATCTTACTAATTAATCCCCAGATATAACGGGAGATTAATACTGGTTCTGGTGAAGCTAGGGTTGGCACTATTCTAGCATATTCGAAGAATACAGTAATGTAACCCTTACAGTCTACTCGAGTCATTCTAAGGTTTAAGAATTTATTGGCTATATGTTCCTTTTCATTTGGAGGACAGAATTTTCTTTCGACTATATTCTTAAACTCGGTCCATTCCATATTGTAGACTCTATCACTTCCCTAGACTAGAGAGTAGTGTTCCACCATTCCAAAGCAGCATTCTTAAACAGATTGGAAGCAAACATGATTTTGTCTTCCTCTGCACACTTACTTATTTTTAAGACTGCCTCAGTCTTTTATATCCAGCGAGAGCTGCAATGGCTCCTTCATTGCCCGAGAATTCTATTGGTTTACAGGACCAGAATTCTTTGTAAGAACAACTATAAGACATGGTTCTTCTTCTTTTTGGAATAGGCAATTGAAGTAACGGTCCATTGTTCACGCTGTGACTGGGTCCAGTATGTGATCACTTACTTCCACTATTACTTTTATTAATTTCCGCTTCTCTAACGTTTTGGATGATATATGGCATAACATTTCTAATTCCTTGGGTTACTATGTGTCGAATGGCACTATTATTTATCTGATTATCATTATTCTGGTTTTCCTGATTTGCTTCGTTGGCCATCTGGATTGTAAAAAAAAATTACCAAGTATTAATATCACAGAGCAATATTTAATGCGAATAATCATACAATCAACACATTGATCAAAATCGTCGTGCATTGCGACATTTACACTATTTTATATATTATGCATCTAATACAAACCACAACTGAAATTTAAAATACAATACTAGTATGCATCAGTAGTTATTGGATTATCTGTCTTAGTGGATATATATTTTTTTCAAGTTACACACACACACACACACATATATATATATGGGTAAGGTTCATGTGAGAACCACCTTTATTGTGAGAACCAATGTGAACACAACCTAAAATAGCTAAAAAAACCTAACCCCCACCCACCCACCCCCAAAAAAAAAAAAACCTAAACCCCCCCACCCCCCCAAGCTAAATGCTAAAAACTAAAACCCCCAAAAAACCTAAAAAAAAAAACCTAACCCCCCCCCCCCCCAAAAAAAAAAAAAAACCTAAACCCCCTCCCCCACCCCCAAAAAAAAAAAAAACCTAAACCCCCCACCCCCACACCCCCCCCCCCCCAAGCTAAAATGCTAAAAACTAAACCCCCAAAAAACCTTAAAAAATCAAAAAAACACACAAAATTTTTTTTTTAATATTTTTTACATTAAAATCGCTACTTTTGGTAGCAAAAAAATTTTTTTTTTTAAATTAAAAAAAAAATTTGCTACTAAAAGTAGCGATTTTTTTATAAAAAATATTAAAAAAAAATTTGTGTGTTTTTTAGGTATTTTTTGTTGTGTTCACATTGGTTTTCGCGGTTCTCGCAATAAAGGGTGGTTCCTAACAGATACTTGTCCATATATATATATATATATCTCATTATTATTATTAGTGGGGGTCCATCCAATACTGCATATTATGCTCGTCGTATTTCCAAACGAGCCTCTCCCCTATTTGCCTTATCTTTTCGCTTTCATCTAACAACTCCTCACCGAAAGTGCGGAGTTCCTACACGTTCTTAGTACTCATGGGTGGTGCGGGTGCTGGTATCGGGTCAGGATACTGGGGCATCGGTTCTTCGTATGGGTATGGGTTTTCTAGGATTTCCGAATATACTGGTCATTATCCCAGTACGGATCTAGAGGGTCAAGGTTATGGTAAGGTGCTACTGGGTTTGGTACTAGCTCCTCCTATGGGTAGAGTTCTTGATAATCCCTATGGTCGTCAAACCATGGGTCATGGTTTGGAGGATGGGGTGCCGAGACTCTAGGGATTTCGGCTGGGTCGAAGGCAGGTAGTGGAATCTGGTCTCTTGGGTTTTGTTCTATTTCCATCGGTTGTGTCGGGAACAACGGTAGTGGTTGTGGTGCTATCATTTGTTCTAAATTCGGATCTGCAGCAGTGGTAGCTAAGATATGAAAGTTGGCTAGTCTCCTATTGTCACACCCCGATATTTCCACGTATTACCGATGGGCCCGGTGGGGAGTATCGTAACGTAGTTGATACTATCATAGTCAAATATTCACAGTTATCGCACAGCGGAAGTCTTGGTAGAAAATATTAACACAAACCGAAATGCAAAGTATAAATAAATATTATATAAACGGTTGTAAGAGGATCCAAAGGCGGATCTAAAAAGGAAATACAAAATATTGTTCAACAGACTTTAAGCGTTTAGAACTTGCAAGATTCTCTAATTAACGCCCAGAGCTCCCAGTCAATTATGATAAGTACCTGCCACTTAATCTTTTGAAAATACGTCAGTTTACACTGGTAAATACAATTAACTGACTCTTTTGAAAAGTGTTTATAAAATTGATTTAAATGCACAAGGCACAAATGTTTTTATAACTTGGGACAATTATATTAATAACAACCTTGTATCAGATTTACATGTTTGTCCAACACTTAGGGCCGGTATTAAATAAACCAAACAAGATTAATCGACACACCACAAATATAAACTCACGGCGGGTCATCCCAGCAAATGAGTATATCTTTTACATACGCAACTGACAAGTGTTATGCCTACACCCCGTGCTTAAGTGGTGGCCATTTGCAATTATTAAATGAGCCAAGGATATCCAGGACACGGTCGTTAACCCCCAATGTTATTTGTTATCAAGCAACAATGATTAAAAACGGGATTTTTCCATTTAACCATCTCCGAAGCCCATAAGGATCGGACACCCATATGCCAGGACCATACAAGCCTGTTACAAGAAATGCACAAAAACCAAAGCAAGCCAGACCTGCAAGAAATAAATGTATTCCAAAGATCTTGGGCAAATCCAAAGAGGTTTTCCTGTACTTTCATCACAAAATATTTCTAGATCCCAATATACCCAATGCCAAATAGCTGCCAAAAAGCACAACCCAGAAAACACAATATGCGCTCCAGCCAATGTTTCTACACCCAACCAAGTGGTAATATTTTACCGTATACCAAGCCCGTATAAGGGAAAATAAGTTAAAAGTATTTACCTGAGCTTAAAATGTAAAATTTTTGTATACTCAGCCGTGTATTCTACTCAAACAAGTGTAGGTAGCTTTTACCAGGCTCCTAATCTGGAACAAAGGTTATATTAACCTATTAGATTTCTAACGTGTCACACCCCGACCGCGTAAAACAACAAACCGCGGCGAAAACGTCGGGGAGTGGAGTGGCAGAATTATTGTTTCACAACCATGGTATTTAAAGTTTTGTTTTATTTATTAACAAAGATGTTACATTGTCTTAAAACGTAAGAAACAAAGAGTACATAACAGAATTTAAACTAATCTTGCTTCATTTTATGTCACTAAGGCCCAAGTCCGCCTAAGTGTATCTTGAACAACCTTATGCATCAGCTCCTGAAAACACATGTGAAAATAGGTACGTCAGCATAAAAATGCCTGTGAGATACATAGGTTTATTGATTTAGGATCCATGACTTGTAAGTTTAAAGAAAATTTTTAACAAAAGTTAGTCATGAATCTTGTAAAGTGTTTTCTTTTATAAATCATACGAAAATCGATAAGAAATCAGATAATATAAAAGGAAGATGTGTGGTTAAATAAATAACCAAGTAAAATGAATTTGTATAAGATATGTTATTTGTAAAACAATGTTTTATGAAATTATGTTCTTTGTATAAGATGTAATATGTCTAAATTGAAATGGTTTAAATAACGCTACGATATGTAATATCATAAAAGCACTTATATATAGAAAGTACCAGCGGCGTATCCACCATGCTTTTATCATATTACACACGCCTCGTTATATAAATCACTAATCCAAATAAACCACCAAAATGTATTGTTAAAACCAATGTAAACATGTTCATGTATAATCAAATGTTATGTATGGTAAATAAATAAAAATATCTACTTAAACCATATGTAAAATGTACAAAACAATGTATTTGAATAAATCATAGTTTATATCAAAAGTTATGTTTTGTAAAATAAATGCTTTATTGATACAAACATCTATGCGGTATTGTTAAAACGCATACATTCAAGCCTTGCGACTGTGGCGACAAACCCTTAAACAAATTAAAGGTTTATCTAAATTATGTATATTGGATTCAGTCATTTCCTACTTCCAAACAAACCTAGGAAGTCAGAAATGGGAGTTGTCAATTCCAATGGTACCACTACTTACTACCAAGCGGCGTGATCAATGTTAATGAACGTACTTTTGTCTCGTTAAACAAACCAAATGTCATACCAAATGTAAGCATGTTATATGAAAACAATGTACTAAGTATGCTAAATGAACATACGTAGCAAAAATGAAATGTAAATCAATGTGTACATATGCTAAAATAAACATATGAAACAAATGTGTTTATGAAATCTATGTACTAGCATGTTAATTAAACATACATAGCATAAACATGGATAAAATCATGTACTATATGCGTACTAATGAACATAGCAGTTTATGTTATGAAAACATGAAAAGCACGAAAGTAACAAGTAGGCACAGGTGTTTCACCCCAAAATGTTTGAAAACAGTAAAAGAGGGGACTATGTACTCACTTGAGATAGCTTAGAAGTCTTTGAATAACCACCAAGCAAAGCTAGAAGGATCACGGAATCAATCGGCACCTAATATAGGTAACTACGTTAATAAACCGGACCTAAATCAAAGGATCGGATAGAATGAGGTTTCGTAAACCAAATGAGTATAGGAACTCATGTAATATGGTTTAACCAAGCCTTCATTCTAAAACGGAACCTATCCTAAGTGCTTACGACCCATTACGACCCATTTACGTAGCTTATGCTACTTTAACGCGTCGTTTGCGTAAAACGCGTTCGGACCGCCTAACTAGTCCTATGAAAAGTATTATATGCCTTAACATGTCTAATAATGTTGCCTAATCAGTTTAGATGTCAAAATTTAAGTTACATATGCTTAAAATGAATTTATGTGTAAAAAGGGCATTTTGGTCATTTTCCTAAGGCATATAAACTACCTATCATACAACTAATTAAACGAAGTGACCATAAGGTATAACCTCAGAAGGTTATTCCCTATACAACTATGGTCACAAAAAGTGTTTGGTTGGATCCTAATGATCGACCAAACGGGTAGGGTTCGAAAGTCTAAGCGGTTGTTTAGACCGCTTGTCTTACGACCCTATAAGCACTAAACTAAAAGTGACGAGTTAAACATGTTAAAACATGTTTAACTAAGTTAGAAAACAAGTTTGATATCAAAACAAAGGGTTTTGATACCCAAGAATAGTTTGGTTGCAAAATACGCATAAATACGCATTTTGACCGAAACTATGACTCGTCACTACGCCTAATCAACGTGGTAATCAGTAGGTATAGTCACAAGGGACCATAACCATCGTGATTACGCTTCACGTTGCGAAGTTCAAACGAACTTCATGTTGACCATTGACTGGTCAAAGCAGAAAGTCAAACACTGTTTGACTTTCACGCTTAAAAACGCATAAAAGTACGAAAGAAGCTTACAAGAGGTCAAAGCAATGGAGATTTGATTCAAGTTGCTCAGGTATGAAGTGTGGAAAGTCCAACTTAGAGTAGAAATGAATCAAGTGTGAAGAACCAAGTGAATCAAGGTGGGTTTACATAGGATTTCTAAAACCGTTAGGATCATTTCTTGGATTACGAGCTTTGATCTTGGCCCTCCATGTGTGCCCACTGATTTATAAAACTGTGGGTGTCCAAAACAAGCTCAAAGATTGAAGGAAACCGTGTCCAAAACCAGAAACCAGCTGCTGAAATTAGAAAACTAAGTTTCTGATCTGGGCAGATGTTGCGCCCCACGTAAGAGAGGGTCTCCTCTTACGCGCCCCGCCTAGACTGACTTTGGCAGAATGTTAGAAATGGTCCCTGAATGTGTAAAACTTGCTTTTCGATGCATTTTTGACACGTTTAAGCCCCGTTAACCCCATTTCAAGGTTCTATAATGAAGTTAAAGTATAGGGGACATGAAACATGCTTGAGAATATGTCGGATGTCGGTTCGTTTGCTCGTACGGTTGCGTTGTTCGGTTAATTACGATGAAACACGAATGGACGCGAAAAACGATCCAAATTACGCGACGAATGGAATTTTATCATGCCAATCACTAAAATAAAATATTTTAATGATTACATAAATTTTTGGATGTCCGGATATGTTCAAAAGGTAAGATATGCGCATAAATGCAAACTTATGCACTTTTTGACGCTTTTAGTCCCTGATTGACCAAAAAGTTTATTTTTACACACCGAACCACTCAAAGCCTATTTCTAAGCTATGTAAAGGATATTTATGGTATGTTTAACTTATGGTCATGTTCCGGAATGTTCGTTACGGTACGAATCGGCATACTTTCGCATTTTGTCGAAAATAGTCCTTGTAAGCGAATAAACTTGATTTTGCCATACCAAACCCTTCAAAACTTATTTCTAAGTTATGTAAAGGTTATTTAAGGTATTTTAAGCATATTTTGATGTTTCGGAGTGTTTGTCGCGTTAAACTGATTACGTTTATGCATCAGTTTGCGTATAACTTTCTAGAAAGCGATATAGAGTTTGAAATCGAACAAAAATCAAAACGTGCAAAATGTCAAACATAAATAAACAATCATTGGGGTCAAATCACATTTTTTTATTGATAAATGAACTATTCAGGGTTTATACAATGATTACAAGCACAGTTGTCACAGTCTCCCCTACTTGTGGAAATTTCGTCCCGAAATTTATTTAGAGGAAACTTGTGAGAATAGATGTGGATATTTCGCCTTCTTTTGATCTTCACGTTCCCAAGTAAATTCTGGTCCATGTTTAGATTCCCAGCAAACTTTGACAAGTGGAATGCGCTTGCGTTTGAGTCATTTGACTTCACGTTCCATGATTTCCACAGGCTTTTCAACAAAATGCATCGTGTCATTAACACGAATTTCGTCAAGTGGTATGTGGAGGTTCTCATCAGCTAAACACTTCTTGAGATTGGACACGTGAAAGGTTGGATGAACATTTCCAAGTTCAGGAGGTAATTCAAGTCTGTAGGCTACCTTTCCGATTCTTTCGACGATCTTGAATGGTCCAACATATCTAGGTGCAAGTTTTCCTGTCTTTCCAAATCTGATCACACCTTTCCAAGGTGAAACCTTTAGTAAGACGCGATCACCAACTTGAAATTCCAAAGGCTTGCTTCGTTGATCCGCGTAACTCTTTTGACGGCTTCTAGCTGTCTGAAGGTTATCGCGAACTTTCTTAACCTTATCTGTAGTTTCCAGAATGAGGTCAGGTCCAGTAAGCTGAGCCTCAGCGATCTCATTCCAGCAAACTGGTGAACGACATTTTCGACCGTAAAGAGCTTCGAAAGGAGCCATGTTGATGCTGGAGTGATAACTATTGTTGTAGGAGAATTCAATCAACGGAAGATACGAATCCCCACCAAAATCGATCACACAAGCTCTAAGCATATACTCCAGTGTCTGGATTGTTCTTTCAGATTGACCATCCGTTTGCGGATGATAAGCTGTGCTTAAATTAAGTTGGATTCCCATGGCAGATTGCATGGTTTTCCAAAAGCGAGACGAGAATCGAGCATCTCTGTCAGAAATAATGTTCAAAGGAACGCCATGACGGGATACAAAGTATAAATAAATATTATACAAACGGTTGTAAGAGGATCCACAGGCGGATCTAAAAAGGAAATACAAAATATTGTTCAACAGACTTTAAGCGTTTAGAACTTGCAAGATTCTCTAATTAACGCCCAGAGCTCCCAGTCAATTATGATAAGTACCTGCCACTTAATCTTTTGAAAATACATCAGCTTACACTGGTAAATACAATTAACTGACTCTTTTGAAAAGTGTTTACAAAATTGATTTAAATGCACAAGGCACAAATGTTTTTATAACTTGGGACAATTATATTAAAACAACCTTGTATCAAATTTACATGTTTGTCCAACACTTAGGGCCGGTATTAAATAAACCAAACAAGATTAATCGACACACCACAAATATTAACTCACGGCGGGTCATCCCAGCAAATGAGTATATCTTTTAATACGCAACTGACAAGTGTTATGCGTACACCCCATGCTTAAGTCGTGGCCATTTGCAATTCTTAAATGAGCCAAGGATATCAAGGACACGGTCGTTAACCCCCAATGTTATTTGTTATCAAGCAACAATGATTAAAAACGGGATTTTTGCATTTAACCATCTCCGATTAAAATGTTTCTACACCCAACCAAGCGGTAATATTTTACCGTATCCCAAGCCCGTATAAGGGAAAATAAGTTAAAAGTATTTACCTGAGCTTAAAATGTAAAATTTTTGTATACTCAGTCGTGTATTCTACTCAAACAAGTGTAGGTAGCTTTTACCAGGCTCCTAATCTGGAACGAAGGTTATATTAACCTATTAGATTTCTAACATGTCACACCCCGACCGCGTAAAACAACAAACCGCGGCGGAAACGTCGGGGAGTGGAGTGGCAGAATTATTGTTTCACAACCATGGTATTTAAATTTTTGTTTTATTTATTAACAAAGAGGTTACATTGTCTTAAAACGTAAGAAACAAAGAGTACATAACAGAATTTAAACTAATCTTGCTTCATTTTATGTCACTAAGGCCCAAGTCCGCCTAAGTGTATGTTGAACAACCTTATGCATCAGCTCCTGAAAACACATGTGAAAATAGGTACGTCAGCATAAAAATGCCTGTGAGATACATAGGTTTATTGATTTAGGATCCATGACTTGTAAGTTTAAAGAAATGTTTAACAAAAGTTAGTCATGAATCTTGTAAAGTGTTTTCTTTTATAAATCATACGAAAATCAATAAGAAATCAGATAATATAAAAGGAAGATGTGTGGTTAAATAAATAACCAAGTAAAATGAATTTGTATAAGATATGTTATTTGTAAAACAATGTTTTGTGAAATTATGTTCTTTGTATAAAATGTAATATGTCTAAATTGAAATGGTTTAAATAACGCTACGATATGTAATATCATAAAAGCACTTATATATAGAAAGTACCAGTGGGGTAACCACCATGCTTTTATCATATTACACACGCCTCGTTATATAAATCACTTATCCAAACAAACCACCAAAATGTATTGTTAAAACCAATGTAAACATGTTCATGTATAATCAAATGTTATGTATGGTAAATAAATAAAAATATCTACTTAAACCATATGTAAAATGTACAAAACAATGTATTTGAATAAATCATAGTTTATATCAAAAGTTATGTTTTGTAAAATAAATGCTTTATTGATACAAACAACTATGTGGTATTGTTAAAACGCATACATTCAAGCCTTGCGACTGTGGTGACAAACCCTTAAACAAATTAAAGGTTTATCTAAATTATGTATATTGGATTCAGTCATTTCCTACTTCCAAACAAACCTAGGAAGTCAGAAATAGGAGTTGTCAATTCCTATGGTACCACTACTTACTACTAAGCGGCGTGATCAATGTTAATGAACGTACTTTTGTCCCGTTAAACAAACCAAATGTCATACCAAATGTAAGCATGTTATATGAAAACAATGTACTAAGTATGCTAAATGAACATACGTAGCAAAAATGTGATGTAAATCAATGTGTACATATGCTAAAATAAACATATGAAACAAATGTGTTTATGAAATCTATGTACTAGCATGTTAATTAAACATACATAGCATAAACATGGATAAAATCATGTACTATATGCGTACTAATGAACATAGCAGTTTATGTTATGAAAACATGAAAAGCAAGAAAGTAACAAGTAGGCACATGTGTTTCACCCCAAAATGTTTGAAAACAGTAAAAGAGGGGACTATGTACTCAATTGAGATAGCTTAGAAGTCTTTGAATAACCACCAAGCAAAGCTAGAAGTATCACGGAATCAATCGGCACCTAATATAGGTAACTACGTTAATAAACCGGACCTAAATCGGAGGATCGGATAGAATGAGGTTTCATAAACCAAATGAGTATATGAACTCATGTAATATGGTTTAACCAAGCCTTCACTCTAAAACGGAACCTATCCTAAGTGCTTACGACCCATTACGACCCATTTCGTATTGACCATTGACTGGTCAAAGCAGAAAGTCAAACACTGTTTGACTTTCACGCTTAAAAACGCATAAAAGTACGAAAGAAGCTTACAAGAGGTCCAAGCAATGGAGATTTGATTCAAGTTGCTCATGTATGAAGTGTGGAAACTCCAACTTAGAGCAGATATGAATCAAGTGCGAAGAACCAAGTGAATCAAGGTGGGTTTATATAGGATTTCCAAAACCGTTAGGATCGTTTCTTGGATTATGAACTTTGATCTTGGCCCTCCATGTGTGCCCACTGATTTATAAAACTATGGGTGTCCAAAACAAGCTCAAAGATTGAAGGAAACCATGTCCAAAACCAGAAACCAGCTGCTGAAATCAGAAAACTGAGTTTCTGATCTGGGCAGATGCCGCACCCCACGTAAGAGAGGGTCTCCTCTTACGCGCCCCGCCTAGACTGACTTTGGCAGAATGTCAGAAATCGTCCCTGAATGTGCAAAACTTGCTTTTCGATGCATTTTTGACACGTTTAAGCCCCGTTAACCTCATTTCAAGTTTCTATAACGAAGTTAAAGTATAGGGGACATGAAACATGCTTGAGAATATGTCGGATGTCGGTTCGTTTTGTCGTACAGTTGCGTTGTTCGGTTAATTACGACGAAACACGAATGGACGCGAAAAACGATCCAAATTACGCGACGAATGGAATTTTATCATGCCAATCACTAAAATAAAATATTTCAATGATTACATAAATTTTTGGATGTTCGGATATGTTCAGAACATAGGATATGCGCGTAAATGCAAACTTATGCACTTTTTGACGCTTTTAGTCCCTGATTGACCAAAAAGTTTATTTTTGCACACCGAACCACTCAAAGCCTATTTATAAGCTATGTAAAGGATATTTATGGTATGTTTAACTTATGGTCATGTTCCGGAATGTTCGTTACGGTACTAATCAGCATACTTTCGCAGTTTGTCAAAAATAGTCCCTGTAAGCGAATAAACTTGATTTTGCCATACCAAACCCTTCAAAAGTTATTTCTAAGTTATGTAAAGGTTATTTTAGGTATGTTAAGCATATGTTGATGTTCCGGAATGTTTGTCGCATTAAACTGATTATGTTTACGCATCACTTTGCGTATAACTTTCCAGAAAGCGATATAGAGTTTGAAATCGAACAAAAATCAAAACGTGCAAAATGTCAAACATAAATAAACAATCATTGGGGTCAAATCACATTGTTTTATTGATAAATGAACTATTCAAGGTTTATACAATGATTACAAGTACAGTTGTCACATAACGGGTCTTATTTAAGTTATAGACTTAAACCAGTTAGTTTAAAGAAAGGTTTACGGCACGAAACGCTTGATTAAGCGGTGACCGGATTGGAATGTGATTTAGACCCAACAAGTATGGATAATTGTATAAAATGGGTAAACTAAATACATTCAGGATTTTGAAGTAAAAATGATAAGGTTTGACCCGTTTCTGCTAATTTATGCAAACTAGTTACATAAACCGTACCGAACGCGTATATGCATAACGGGTAATCGGATGAGTCATGTACAAGTTCCATAAGTTATTATGATTTAAATATGATATGATATCAGTAGGATATCAACAATTATGCCCCAAAAGAAATTAAAACCAATTTAAGTCCCGTAAGGGTATTTTGGTCATTTTAAAGCATATAAAAGAAGTTTAATGGTAAACTTAGGTTCTGGTCTAAAACATTCAGTAAAAGTAATTATTTTATCATGTTACATTAGTAAGATATCATACATATGTGAAGTTTACCTTTTATGGCCAAACTATGCACCGTAGGGGCATTTTGGTCATTTCAAATATGTTTTTGAGGTCAAATTTGGAAGTCTGAGTTCATGACTTATACTTACTGTAAAAATATTAAAATTTATTTATAAAATCAGCAGGTAACAAGTCTTAGGTGTTAAATATGGTTTTAAACCATACTATGCACCTAATTATCGTAAAAGTCGGTAATTGACGATATTTGAGATGTTTATGAAATCCAGGGATTTTGATCAGCCTTTAATGTTTAAAATATTTTATTTAACATATAACAACAGTAGGAAAAGGTTTGACATGTTAATCATATGCTAATCTCATTTTATTAACAAAAAGGGTATTATCGTCATTTACCGAATTATACGAGAACTCAATGATATGGTCAGTTTATAATCTGACCAAAATTCCAAAAATCCATAAAAATAATATCAAAACAGTAGGTGATGAGTTTGGTGCCAAAAATTGGGTTTAAACATGCTTTATGCTAAAATCGTAGTTTAATTAATAAAAAGTTTCATTTTACGATATCTAGCATATCTTTAGTTTGAGACCAGAAAATGATGTCAAATTTATTTGACATGTTTATATATCAGTAACAAAGGTATTTGTATGCTCATATATTCACAAATCTTGTTTTTATAACATAAGGGCATAATAGTCAAATTTTAAGCAATTTATGGAAACATGCAAATGAACTCTAAATTCTAAGGGACCATGTAGTATAACCTCAGAGGGTTATACTAACATATAATATGGTCACAAAGGAACCCTAAGGCATAACTAAACTGAGCTAATTCGGGTCAGAACTGAAAGTCAAAGCAAAAGTCAACTTTTGCGACTTTCAGTCGCGAACCGAGCCTAAACTCAGAATTGTCGGGTTGAACATGCCTAAACATGTTCTTATATTATTTACCAAGTTATTAAAGTGATAAAACTGATTTTATTGCTTCTACATTATCAGTTATGAATTTTATTTAAAAACTAACACGTTTGACTTTTATTTTAATTACTTTGACCCGGCAATTAACTAAGTAAACGTGATAATTAGGAGGTGCCCTTTTGAGGGATTATCACCTACTTAATTACCAACACATAGCCACTTTCAATTCGAACCATGGCTGGACCATTAATGATTAAACAAAAAGTCAAAGTATAATTACGATATCTTTGACTTTCGGTCCTTAAACTAAGTAAAACTTAACTATAGAAGCTAAGAACACTAACAAATGTCCTTAGGACGAAAATTTGAACTTAGAGAGCTTCCTTCAAAGTCAGGATGCTCCAGAGAAGAAGTTTAAGAGTGAAAAATGATAGTGTAAGTCTCAAATGATCAAACAAGGAGCTATTTATAGGAATTTGGGGGTTGCTAAGATCACTCCAGTTGTTTAGGGAGTTAACCAGATGATCACAGGTGTCCCCATGGCAGTAAAAACCATTAACCTGCCCCTGGTATCGTTCAGAAGCCATGCAATGGCGATGGACATGCTGCAACATGCAGCTGTCCTGTTTTTGGTCGTTTGCAGCTTGGTCGCGGCCCGCGTAGGAATTAAGGAAGGTTTTCGTGGCCCGCGACAAACCTTAATTAAACATGTTTTAAACTTTGCATTTTCAGTCCCTGGTCCTTTTTAAGTTTAAATAACTTTCGTTTATTGCAATATTAACCCCCATAGTTAACTTTTAAGTGTCTTGGGTCATAATATAAACATCTTTAAGCTCCCAGTTAGCTACGGGATCACCCGAAAGGTCTTATTTTCAAACGTTGACGCATTTGATCCCTATTTCTTTGAAACTACAACTTTAATCACTTATTTGCATCGAAACTCCATGAAATCATTATCCGATATTCGCGAGAGTATAATAAAATATACAAAGTCTCGGGATCGATAAAAGGTCGCTCAGAGGTAAAAAAAATTAACATGTTGACACGTTTAACCCCTGTGATTTGTAAATTCTAAATTTTAAGCACAAACGGCTTCTTGCGTCTGACAATTTACTCAATAAAGAATACGAACATCGTGTGAGGTCAATCAAAGGCACAAGTTTGGCATGTTGACACTTTTAGTCCTTCCACATACTTCTTTACATGATCAGGGTTTGTGACACGTGTCATCATTATATTGGACATGATTTTACGAGGTGTTACATCCTCACCCCCTTAAAAGAAATCTCGACCTCGAGATTTACTGGAACAAATGAGGGTATTTCTGTTTCATCATGGATTTAACTTCCCACGTATATTCTGGGCCTCTACGGGCATCCCATTTCACCTTTACAATCGGTACATTCTTTCTTCGAAGCTTTTTAACCTGTCGATCCTCGATCGACAAAGGTTTTTCAATAAACTTCAAGCTCTCATGAATCTACACGTCCTTATGCGACATTGCTAGCGATTCATCGGCTAGACATTTCTTTAAATTGCAGATGTGGAACACATTGTGTATTCCACTAAGCTCTTCAGGTAGATTCAGCTTATAGGCCACGCTCCCGACACATTCGATGATCTCGAATAGTCCGATATATCTTGGGCTCGGCTTTCCCTTCTTGCCAAAATGCATCACCCCTTTCTAGGGTGACACCTTAAGTAATACTTTATCACCTACCTCAAATTTCAGAGGTTTACACCTCTTATCTGCGTAGCTCTTCTGCCTATCCCTAGCAGCTTTCAGACGATCACGGATTTGAACAATCTTGTCCGTCGTCTCCAGGACTATCTCAGGTCCTGATAGTTAGGTTTCTCCCACTTCTGCCCAACAAACTGGCATTCTGCACTTCCTTCCATACAAAGCCTCAAAAGGCACGACTTGGATGCTCGAATGATAACTGTTATTATACGAAAATTCAATCAAAGAAAGATGGCCATCCCAACTTCCACCCAAGTCAATAACACAAGCCCTGAGCATGTCATCAAGCATTTGAATCGTACGCTCGCTTTGCCCATCCGTCTGAGGATGATAAGCAGTACTGAAATTTAAACGAGTGCCTAGAGATTGCTGAAAGCTTTTCCAAAAATGAGATGTATATCTAGTATCCCTATCAGAGATAATAGATACTGGCACTCCGTGGAGAGATACTATCTCATCCACATACAGCTGGGCTAGCTTATCGGAGTTGTGTGTTTCTTTAATGGGCAAGAAGTGAGCTGACTTGGTTAGCCTGTCGACTATAACCCATATCGTATCATTCCTGTGTTACCATTTCCCATTTCCAAGTGGGAAGCTCAGGCTATTGCAGTAAACCTGACGGCTTTTGATGCTCGGCTTTAACCTGTGCGCACGTCAGACATTTAGCCACATAGGTGGCTATGGATTTCTTCAAACCCATCCACCAGTAATTTCCCTTCAGATCCTGGTACATCTTATCACTGCCCAGATTAATTGAATATTTAGAACTATGCGCTTCTTAGAGTATTACATCTCTAAGTCCTCCATGAATTGGAACCCAGATTCGACCATTCAATCTAAGGATTCCATCTTTGCCAAAAGACAATTGATCAGCAGTTACGCCTAACTTCTCATTCGGAAAGTTAGCTTCCAATATAGCTTCCTTCTGAGCAGCTAATAGCCTTTCGTTTAAGCTGTTCTTTAGTTCAATGCTTTTAGCATTAATCCTAATGGGTTTAATTCTTTCTTTTCTGCTTAGTGCGTCAGCGACCACATTAGCTTTGCCCGAGTGGTAACGAATTTCACAAACATAATCGTTTAGTGTTTCCATCCAACGGCGCTGCCTCATATTGAGATCCTTCTGGTTAAACAAATGTTGAAGGCTTTTATGATCTGAATATATCACACACTTGGTTCCATATAGGTAATGCCTCCAAAGCTTAAGTGTAAATACAACCGCACCCAATTCCAAATCATGGGTGGTGTAGTTCTTTTCGTGCACTTTTAGTTGTCGCGATGCATAGGCTATAACCTTGCCTCTCTGCATAAACACATAACCCATACCTGTGTGCGATGCGTCATAATAAACGACAAATTCTTCTATCCTTTCTGGCAATGTCAACATAGGAGCATTGCTTAATTTCTGTTTAAGAATCTCGAAAGATTTTTGTTGCTTGGGACCCCAATCAAACTTCACATTCTTGCGTGTTAACGAAGTTAAAGGTGCAGCAATCCTTGAAAAGTTTTCGATGAAACACCTGTAGTATCCTGCAAACCTAAGAAGCTACGAATTTCAGTGGGCGTCTTAGGTGCTTGCCAATTCATAATTGCCTCTATCTTAGCGGGATCCACCTGGATACCACTGATGTGCGTGAAAGTGTTATATATATTAGGTGTATATTTTAAGCCCTTTTTAACACTTATTTTAGCCAAGTTTTAAATTTATAACACACGATATTTCACTAACACTAAACACACATATGGGCAAGCGCACCCATCGTTGAGTGTAGTATAGCGTTGGTAAGATACCGAGGTCGTCCAAGGACACAAGAGCTTTTAGTACCGGTTTATCCTCAACGTCTAATCAAAATAAAAGTTTAGAAAAATGTTTTAAGCTAAGAAAAATAAAAACTAACTAAAATGCTGAAAATAAAAATAAAATAAAAACAGATAGACAAGATGAATCACTTGGTTCCGACTCGTATCTAGTATAACCTTTGATTATTTCCGCACTTTTGCACATAATTAAGAGATTATCTTAGTTATTGTAGTAGGCCCCTTCTTTTGAAGGTGACGTTACCCTCACCCCAGTAGTTTGAGTCAGCAAGGATACAATCCTAAAAGGGTGGATTATTGGAAGATAATGAATTAAGTTATTAATGCAGTATTGTGGTAGGCCCCGCTTTTGGCGGTGACGTTACCCTCGGCTAAGTAGTCTGAGTCAGCAGGGATACAGTCCTAAATAGCCGGGTTATAGTATTAATAGTAGTTAACTTATGAGGGGATCAAAGAGTTTGGACCCCCGCCATCCAATACCGTGAAGTATTGAAGGAGGTCCTACTAAATTTGACCCAGGTCCATTGCAGGACCTCTAAACGCTGAACAATGGCAAGACCTTTACCAAACCGTTCCCTTAACCCCCGACCAGGTAGCCAACATACCTCCATATAGACCGTGGAGATATGAATGGTGAAAATCCTTTATTTTATATAGACAGTAAAATAATGCCAAGACACCACGGAAAAACGATAAGGAAAGATCACCTTCAACATAAGTAACTAGTTATTAAAGTCATTAATACAAAACCAAATAAAAAGTGCAAAAGATTAGAAATAAAAAGTATTATACTAGACACTTTGTCTTCACCAAGTGATGTAAGAGACTTAGGCAAACATGGCCTTGATTGTCAAGAACTCTTACGATCAATCTTGGATCCCGAGACGACTCACACACTCTACGATGGACAATGGATGATGGTGGTGGATGATGGTGTTGTGATGGTGGTGGGTGGTGGATGAAGTGTGAGAGAGGTGGTGTGCCAAGGGATGAGTTGAAATGAATCCAAGCACTCCTATTTATAGGCTGAACAGAGAGCTGGGCACGGCCCCGTGTCCGCTGGACACGGCCCCGTGCCCGTCTGACACTCTCTCTCCTCATTAATTGTAATTCGCAATTACAATAAATGCGCCTGCTGTACTTTCGACACGCCCCCGTGTCCGCTGGGCACGGCCCGTGGTGGGCAATAAAAGCTTCTATAGATTTGTCTTTTCTGCTGCTTCTTGGGCACGGCCCCGTGCTGGCTGAGCACGGGGCGTGTTCAGCCTTCTGTCTTCTCTATTTTGCTTTGGAAGGTGCCGTTGAGGGGTCGGGCAGTCCACTAGTGTTCCTTTCCTTGTATTTATGTTGGAATTAGCTGTCTTTTTGCTTCTTTTGTGTTTTTGAGCTCATTTAATCCTAAAAATACAAAAGGAAGACAAAAACACTCTTTTTCCAATATTAGTACTTAAAAAGGGTTAGTTTTATGCCTTAATTGATGTAATTTATATGTTGCATTTTGCACACATCAAATACCCCCACACTTGAACTTTTGCTTGTCCTCAAGCAAAACTCTTTAATATGTGGCTTACACTCCCAAATGGAATAGGTAGAAGAGAAGGTTTTTGGGCTTGTCGTAGAGTGTCGGGATATCCAAGATCTTTTTGGGTTTTATTTTTATTTATTTACACTCCTATTCGTAATGATTTATTTAGAACTTTTCATAGGAGAAATTACTTATTTGGGCATAACATGCCTTTTTAAAATTCCATTTATATACAAGTTCACATACCTCACGGGAGAAATCACTCACACTCGGCCGAAGGTGTATTTTTAGTGAATCACTCGAGAGCGGCATGGCACTTATTCCTACCATAGGCTTGCCAAGCAATCAATCCTCCTCCTTTTTAACTTTTATACCTTTGTAGATATCAAGAGGACTTTGTGGGTTAAGGGTTAGGCTTGGGTTAAAGGTAGGTGGTTGGGATAGTGGTTAGTGGTTAGTAGAAAAAAGGGCGAAAAACGTAACAAGTGTCGGTTTTCGTAGGACTTTCTATTTTTTTTTTTTTTCAACTTTTTATTTTGATGAAGCTTTTATTCAAACAAAGTTATTTAATGAACTTGTTTGTTTTTTTTTTTTTTGCTTCATCATCAACACACATTTTTTTTTTATACGAAAAACCGAACTTGTTATTAAAACAAAGGGTTAAAAATGAAAAAGGTTTTGGTGGGTAAAAGGGTTTTTTGGTTTGGGTGATGAAATGAAAAGGTTTAGGCTCAAAGGGGCTAACTAGGGGGATTTTTGGGTAGGTGGTAAAAAAAAATAATGGTGTAGAAATAAAAAGGGTTAGTCCTAATGCCTCCATCATTTACTTACTCGGGTTTAAGTTGATAAGGACCAGGAATGTATCGTCATGGCAAGTTCTAGAGTTGTAAGAACCAAGCGGCTATTCACACAAGAAACGAAAGATGAGCATTTAGTCTAATGATATGTAATTATATGCTCAATAAAGGCTCAAAACTCACTTTTGTGGGAATGGGTTTTTATGTGATCAAGTATATATAATCAAATTTTAACTAAGTTTGCCATGCCTTTTCATAATTTTCTTATGTTGGTTCTTTTTATCACTACGCTATCGGTTGTAAATTTGTAAAAATATAACCTTTTTGAGAACTTGAATTTCCCGAATTAACCTAGACAAGTAAAAAAATGAAATTTTTGAAAAAAAATTTGGGGTGATTAGCGGTTCCAATAGAGTTTTGTGTAAGGCTTGTATTTAGGACTTGCAAAATTCAAGGTTTTAACATCCCCCCCCCCCCCCACACTTAAATTACACATTGTCCTCAATGTGTCCCAAAAATAAATTTTTAGGTTGATTAGATGTGTAAAATAGTGTTAAAAAGCAAAAAATTTCTGTTACTGGGCGCTGAACACGGCCCCGTGTTATCCGGGCACGGCCCCATGTTCAAGTGCCAGTAACAAAATTAAAATAAGAGAAACAGAAGTCTGGACACGGGGGCGTGTTGAGTGAACACGGCCCGTGTCCAGGTACCTGAACTGGGCGTTTTTCTGCAGGTGGTTCAGCACGGGGCTGTGTTGGTTGGGCACAGCCCGTGTTGAACCTTCTGGACTGGAGAGAATTGTCGGGTTGCCTTGTTCTTGTGCATGAGTTCATTTTTCTCGTTCCCCTTTTCATCCTTTACCACCATGAGTGTGTTTTATTCCTGAAAATTAAAACTAGCTAGAAAACATAAAAATTAATCTAAATTCAACTAAGGATAGTTCCGTGGAATGCCTCCATGGTGCGCCACGTTTATAAGGGTCCTTGGCTAGACCCAAAGCCTGGTCATATGTTACCCAAGTGGGATGTATTGCATCCCATGTTACACCGTCGGAGAGCGTCATCCAAGCTTGAGTCTATGACCTTCATGTAGTTGACCGGATCTTCTTCCTCTACTCGCTTTCCACATTCAAATTTTACTTCCTCATCCCCAAACTTCAATGTTAGAGTTCCGTCATTCATATCCACCAATGCTTGGGCGGTGGCTAGAAATGGCCTCCCGAGGATGAGAGGGACATCGGTGTCTTCTTCCATGTCTAGGATGACAAAGTCGGTTGGAAAGACGAATTTGTCAACCTTGACTAGCAGATTTTCGGCGACACCTTGTGGGAATTTGACGGACCTGTCGGCGAGTTGTATGCTCATCTTTGTAGGGCTTGTTGTTCCTAGGCCGAGTCGCTTGAACATTGATGTGGGCATGAGGTTGATGCTATCCCCAAGATCGGCTAAAGCATTTCGGACGGGGGACTTCCCAATCGAGCAAGGGATTGTGAAGCTCCCGGGGTCGATTTTCTTTTGTGGAAGTTTGTTGAGTACTAAGGCTGAGCATTCTTCGCCTAAGTTAACTAATTGCAATGATTCAATTTTCCTTTTGTGAGTGAGGAAATCCCTCATGAATTTTGCATATTTAGGCATTTGGGTTAGGACCTCAATAAAAGGAATATTAACATGCAATTGTTTTAGTAAACTTTCGAACTTTGCGAATTGCTCATCGGTCTTTTGACGATTTAACCTACCGGGGTACGGAATTTGAGGAGTCTTGGTGGGCTCTTGATTTGGTGTAGAAGCCTTTTCTGGCGCAGGAGGAGTCATAGGCTGGCTAGAATGGCTTCTTTCATTTGGCGGCAATGGAGCATCCTCGGGACCCACGGTTCGATTTCTTAATGTGATGAGATGTACTTGTGCCTTCAGGTTTGTTTCGGTATTACTAGGTAACGCGCCTTGTGGTCTCTCGGAGAAATTTTGAGCTAGTTGATTTAATTGTTTTTCAACGTTTTGAATGCTAGCTTGTTGATTTCTGAAATTCGATTCCAATTGTTGAAATCGATCCGAGTTTTTCTTTTCAGTGTCAGAGATGAGGCGAGATACAGTATCTTCAAGCCTTTCTCTTCCACCTTGTTGTTGAGAGAAATTTTGCGGTTGTTGAAAATTAGTTCGTTGGTTTTGTTGGTTACTACTATTGCCGGGATCTCTCCAACCAAGGTTTGGGTGGTTACGCCATCCTTGGTTGTAGGTACCCGTTGGAGGACCCGACGGCCTAGGTCTGTTATCCAAGTAGTTTACCGTTTCTGTTTGTTCATCTAATTCTTTCATACAACTCCAATTTTCATGTGACCCACCACACCCTTCACAAGCCATAACCGAGGCCATTTTTGTCATTTCTAGCCTTTTTTATTTTTGAAGAGAGGGCCTCGATTTGGGCTTGTAAAGAGGTGCTTTCATCAACCTTATGGGCGCCCGGGGCAATAGATTTATTACCTCGGGGAGTGTGCCATTGAAAATTGGTTTGAGCAATTTCCTCAATTTGGTTATATATTTCATTTGGGCGACGATTACCTAAGAGTCCCCCGGAGCTTGAGTCAAGTGTTTGTCTTGTGTGTGGCAACAACCCATTGTAGAAAGTGGATACTTGTTGCCACACCGCTAGACCATGATGAGGACACTTTCTTAAAAGCTCCTTGAACCTTTCCCAAGTTTCATATAAGGATTCCCCATCCTCTTGTGAGTATGTATTAATTTCAGTCATTAATTTAGCCGTTTTAGCAGGGGGGAAATACTTATATAGAAACTTTTGAGCAAGTTCATCCCAAGTGTTTACCGATCCAACTGGGAGGGTGTTAAGCCAAGCCTTAGCTCGGTCTTTTAGTGAAAATGGAAACATCCTAAGGCGGATGGCGTCATTTGATGCTCCATTGATCCGAAAGGTATCACATATTTCTAAGAAGTTGGTAATATGTAGATGGGGATCCTCGTCCGCAAGCCCGTGGAAGGTTGCGGAGTTTTGGAGCATTTGTATCAAATGCGGCCGAAGTTCGAAGTTGTTGGCTTCGACATTCGGTGCATTGATAGCGGCGCCAAGATTGCCTACGGTAGGCCGTAGGTAGTCCATGAGGGTACGTTGGTCCGCCATTGGAAGTGGGTCCCCCGAAGCTTTCTCTTGATTTTTAGCTTTAAGTCTTTTTCTGAGAAAGCGCTCGGGTTCTTCTAGGGGTTCTTTTATGTCTCTACTAGAACTGGAGCTCATGCACTACGTAGGAGGTTCAAATGTGGCGCCTGGGTTCCAAGTCCTGCAACAAAAACAGAAAAGAACGATGGTCAGAATGTTCACCACGGCCCCGTGCTCAGTGAACACGGCCCGTGGTCAGAAGTACAGTAATCGTTTTCTGTATCCTAGTTACTGGGAGTTGGACACGACCCCGTGTTGCACCGACACGGCCCCGTGTTCAGCTCTCTGTAACTCAGAAAATAAAAACTGCCAGTGATGATGCTGGGCACGGCCCGTGCTGAGCTCTGCAGAAACTGAAAAACTAAGAAAATCCTAAAAAAAATAAATTAAAAAGAAAAATAAAAGATGATTAGGCCGTTGATTCCTAACTTTCTTAAAATCCTTGTGTCCCCGTCAGCGGCGCCAAAAACTTGATGTGCGTGAAAGTGTTATATATATTAGGTGTATATTTTAAGCCCTTTTTAACACTTATTTTAGCCAAGTTTTAAATTTATAAAACACGATATTTCACTGACACTAAACACACATATGGGCAAGCGCACCCATCGCTGAGGGTAGTATAGCGTTGGTAAGATACCGAGGTCGTCCAAGGACACAAGAGCTTTTAGTACCGGTTTATCCTCAACGTCTAATCAAAATAAAAGTTTAGAAAAATGTTTTAAGCTAAGAAAAATAAAAACTAACTAAAATGCTGAAAATAAAAATAAAATAAAAACAGATAGACAAGATTAATCACTTGGTTCCGACTCGTATCTAGTATAACCTTTGATTATTTCCGCACTTTTGCACATAATTAAGAGATTATCTTAGTTATTGTAGTAGGCCCCTCTTTTGAAGGTGACGTTACCCTCACCCCAGTAGTTTGAGTCAGCAAGGATACAATCCTAAAAGGGTGGATTATTGGAAGATAATGAATTAAGTTATTAATGCAGTATTGTGGTAGGCCCCGCTTTTGGCGGTGACGTTACCCTCGGCTAAGTAGTCTGAGTCAGCAGGGATACAGTCCTAAATAGCCGGGTTATAGTATTAATAGTAGTTAACTTATGAGGGGATCAAAGAGTTTGGACCCCCGCCATCCAATACCGTGAAGTATTGAAGGAGGTCCTACTAAATTTGACCCAGGTCCATTGCAGGACCTCTAAACGCTGAACAATGGCAAGACCTTTACCAAACCGTTCCCTTAACCCCCGACCAGGTAGCCAACATACCTCCATATAGACCGTGGAGATATGAATGGTGAAAATCCTTTATTTTATATAGACAGTAAAATAATGCCAAGACACCATGGACAAACGATAAGGAAAGATCACCTTCAACATAAGTAACTAGTTATTAAAGTCATTAATACAAAACCAAATAAAAAGTGCAAAAGATTAGAAATAAAAAGTATTATACTAGACACTTTGTCTTCACCAAGTGATGTAAGAGACTTAGGCAAACATGGCCTTGATTGTCAAGAACTCTTACGATCAATCTTGGATCCCGAGACGACTCACACACTCTACGATGGACAATGGATGATGGTGGTGGATGATGGTGTTGTGATGGTGGTGGGTGGTGGATGAAGTGTGAGAGAGGTGGTGTGCCAAGGGATGAGTTGAAATGAATCCAAGCACTCCTATTTATAGGCTGAACAGAGAGCTGGGCACGGCCCCGTGTCCGCTGGACACGGCCCCGTGCCCGTCTGACACTCTCTCTCCTCATTAATTGTAATTCGCAATTACAATAAATGCGCCTGCTGTACTTTCGACACGCCCCCGTGTCCGCTGGGCACGGCCCGTGGTGGGCAATAGAAGCTTCTATAGATTTGTCTTTTCTGCTGCTTCTTGGGCACGGCCCCGTGCTGGCTGAGCACGGGGCGTGTTCCGCCTTCTGTCTTCTCTATTTTGCTTTGGAAGGTGCCGTTGAGGGGTCGGGCAGTCCACTAGTGTTCCTTTCCTTGTATTTATGTTGGAATTAGCTGTCTTTTTGCTTCTTTTGTGTTTTTGAGCTCATTTAATCCTGAAAATACAAAAGGAAGACAAAAACACTCTTTTTCCAATATTAGTACTTAAAAAGGGTTAGGTTTATGCCTTAATTGATGTAATTTATATGTTGCATTTTGCACACATCAACCACGCTCGCTTACTTCATGTCCAAGGAATTGGACTTCTCGAAGCCAGAATTCACATTTAGAGAGTTTTGCGTAGAGCTTCTCTTGTTGCAAAATTTTAAGAATACACCGGAGATGTTTTTCATGATCGGCTTGACTCTTTGAATAAATAAGTATGTCATCTATAAAGACAATGACAAACTTGTGTAGGTATGGCTTGCAAACGCGATTCATGAGATCCATGAATGTTGCAGGTGCATTAGTGAGCCGAAAGGCATTACTAAAAACTCGTAATGGCCAAATCTTGTTCTAAACGCGGTCTTGTGTACATCTTCGGTTCTGACCTTCAACTGATGATACCCCGACCTCAAATCGATCTTTGAGAAGTAACTCGCCCCTTGTAGCTGATCGAATAGATCATCGATCCTGGGCAATGGATAGCGGTTCTTGATTGTAACTTTGTTCAGCTCGCGATAATCAATGCATAGACGCATTGACCCGTCTTTCTTCTTCACAAATAGAATAGGTGCTCCCCAAGGAGACGAGCTAGGTTGAATAAAACCCTTCTCCAATAAATCATCCAACTGGGTCCTTAATTCTTTCATCTCGGTCGGTGCCAAACGATAAGGAGCTCGTGCGACTGGTGCTGCTTCTGGAATGATATCAATTCTGAATTCCACTTGTCTGTCTGGAGGTAAACCAGGTAATTCTTCAGGAAAGACGTCTGAGTATTCAGAAATAATAGGAATATCTTCAATCTTAGGCTTTGGCGTATCCACTATTACCTGTGCCATATAAATGACACAATCTTTCTTCAAACACTTGGATGCCTTAAGCATAGATACTTGTTCAGTCAATCCATAATGCGTATCTCCTTGAATAGTAAGTGATTCACCATAAGGGGTCTTGATAACAACATGCTTTTTGTCACAGGCAATTTAAGCTTGGTTAAAAGATAACCAATCCATGCCTATAACTATATCGAATCTTGCCAATTTCATCGGTAACAAAGACAACGGAAAAGAGTGGTTCCTAATGGATATAAAACATCCATCTAGAATCGTTGAGGCAGTTTCTAAGGTACCATCGGCCAATTCTACCTAATATTTTATGTCTAGAGTTTTTATAGGCAGATTTAATAGTTTACAAAATTTATTGTCTACAAAAGACTTATCTGCACCAGAATCAAATAAAACTCTAGCATAAATATCGTTTATGAGGAAAGTACCTGTTATAACATTATCATTCTGCACTGCCTCTCTTACATTCATTTGGAACACTCGTGCGTTAGTCTTCTTAGCCTCATCAGGCTTATTTACGAATTTTGGGCAGTTGGTCTTGATATGCCCTTTTTCGTTACAATTGTAACAAGTTGCATTCTTCAGATCTTTGCATTCTAAAGTCTCATGCCCCTTTGTCTTGTAAATTCCACAGAGTTTAGCCTGTGGATCAATTGTGCATTTTCTTGGATGGCGTTTCTTGCAGTTCTTGCACTTGGGCCTTTTATCAGACTGATTTGAGTTGTTTCAAAACTCAGACCCTTTCTTATGCTCGGAGTTACCCTTCTTTTTCTTATCAAAACGTCTCGAGTTATCATCATCATCTCTTTTTCTCTTTCCATCATATGTATTCCTTGCAGCCCTACTCCTGATGATATCCAAGGTTATAGACAAGGACAAATCTACTGCTGACCTGTATGTTGCAGGCCTTGAAGCTTTCACATGACCTTTTACCTCTGGAGCCAATCCACCAATAAAGCGTGCAATACGCTTTGGCTCTGGTGTGACCAAATAAGGTACCATTCGAGACATGGAGTTGAAGCTAGTGACATAAGATGGACAATCTAAATTTTTCATAACCAGAGTTAGAAAATCAGCTTCAACTTTCTCAATTTCATGTTGTGGACAGAAAGTATCTCTTATCAGATCAACAAATCTATCCCAAGACATACTGTAGAGTGGGATTTTCCTTGAGGCCTGTAGCAGTGCCTTCCACCAAACTAACGCTTCACCTTTGAAAGATTGAGAAACGAACTTTAGAATATCCTGTTCAGCACACCCCCTGATGTCAACCACAGTCTCCATTTCTTCTAACCATTCCATACTATCAATAGCACCTTTTTCACCGGTGAAGTCTCTTGGCTTACAAGAGACAAAATACTTATACGAACACGTTTTGAAACGTGTTTCCTGATCGAATATTATTTTCTTTGATGGTTGACTTTTCTGATTTGACGAGTGCTGAGAATCGTCTTTCTTTGACACATGTGTATTGGAAGGGGGCTTAGTGTGAGCTGCTGATTGAGTCTTGGTGCGTGTAGCACCTGATTCTTTGTACATTCTATCCATAGCTTTTGTTACAGCATTGTCTATCATTGCTTGTAATTCAGCATCCGTTACATTCATTCTGGTATTATAATTCCTTACATTTGGATGACTATTAACTTCATTTGAGTCTTCCATAATGACGCTTGATTGCTATAAAACAATTGACAAAAACTTATTTAGTGATTTTTATTATGGAGTCACCATTTTCGGTGATCCATTAACCATGGTATAAATAGACCATATTTGGTTAATTTTGATAATTAGATTTATTTTAAACTTTTTATTATAGTTATTCCCAGTTATAAACCATTTAGGAATTTAAAGTGGCACTAAAGGCCTTGTCACAAGGACAGTTTTAATTTATAAGCCATGATCTTCTAGGATCAATGCTTTAAGGTTTGAACATAGTTCATTACCTTTCTTGACAAGGTGTCATAGACTACAACTGTCATTTGTCTTATTGGACAATAAGTATAGCCCGTAGGCACTTCATCACTAATGGATGTTTAATATGTGTCCATCGCACTGATGATATAAGCCATGATTTCTAGATCATTAGGCTAGATAAGAAAATGAAGAATCCAATATTAGGATGACTAGTGTGACTTTATTGGGTCACATTCATCAGGAGTGCTAACACGTTCTTAGGTGTTAACGAGGATTTATTATCTTAAAAAGGCTTTACCATCATGGCCATGTCTAAAATGACATATAGGCTAGGTTATACCTTTAAGATTTTCTTTTAAATTTAATGGCAGATCAATTATAAATTGAAATGATATTTTGATTTGTGATATGATGTATATGTATATGTTTAATGCGAATTGTAAATTTAAAGGAAATTTCTCACAGTAAGTCCTAAAAATTACAATAATACCCTAAACAGGTCTTAAACAAATTACTTGTCCTCGCATGGACTAAAATAAGAAAGACAAGTCCATGCAGGGACTAAATACATAAACAAAATGTCCACGCAGGGACTTAATTGAAATAAAATTACAATACAATAAAATAAGGGCTTCTAATGATCCCTCTTCTTTTTCCCCTTAATGAGGTTTGCCAATCCCTTTAGAAGAACGCAGCGACTTCTACGCTCTTCGTCTACCCTTTGTTCCACCTCATGCAACCTCTGGAGAATTTCTTGCTGCTGCTGAGGTTGTGGAGGTGGTGGGTATTGATACCCATATGCAGGGTATGCAGGTGGGAAGGGCGAAGGGTAGAGAGCATTGAAGTTTGCTGCCTCGACGTATGGGTCGACGACAGGTGCATTGTAGTGATAACCCGAGTAAGCTTGCTGCTCAAATGGGTTATACCCAGTTGCATCTGGGTAAGATGGAATTGGGTTTTCATAACCCATGGGTGGTGCAGGTGAAACTGGTGCGGAGTCGACTTCAGAAACGACGTTTGAAGGCCCACCCATTTGCGGGTCTTCATAGAGTAGAGGGTAGTTGCTGGAGTGTTGGGGGGTGCTGAAATGAAAACCCCCACACACGGACATTCGTGCACCTCTTCTCCGCCTCGATGGTTCTGGAGGCAGTGGCACTGGTGATGGCGGTGGCGTGACCGCCTGGAAATGTGGGTCCTCAGAAGGGGCCCGTTGTTGTGGTGGGTTGTGAGGAGGTGTGAACTCCCATTTGTATGAGCCCCACCTTTCGGCCCATATATCAGGGCCTCTGTATGGCGAACAATGAAAAGATGATCCACTAGAAATCTCGATGGGATGCGTCGGCGTCCCAGAAGGCGGCATTTCAGGATCTGGATCCTCGTCCATCACCATGTCCTTGTACTCAGGAAAGTGGTCAGGTAGTCCCAAAGGGTTTTGTCCCTCTGGTTCTTCAATTTGGTTCATTGGGTTGAACCGCTCTGGAAGTAGGGTGTGGGGTTCTGGAATGAATGATGAGAACCCGAACGTTGCAAGGGAATGTATGAGTGGTGTGAGTCATTGGGCTCGTCTTCCTGCTGTGGCCAAATGAGTTATGGTATAATGGCGAGGAGCTAAGCGAGACAGAGCGTCTCGCGGGTTCGAGGTAGGTCCTCCAGTCTTCGTGCGGGCTGGAGCCGATTGTTGCTGATGGGGTTCTTCTATACGAGGGCCCCGCTTCATGACCGTGACTTCCTCGCATAGGTGCCTTACCTTGTCCACTTCTGCCTCTAACTCTTGGCGGCATGTTTGAATGTAGTCCTGACAAAACAAAAAAAACAAACAAAATATAAACCAAAAAGATTAAGGTTAGGATTAATCCTAGGTCGTTTGCCTAGACTCGGAAGTCAAGGATTGTGCTACTGTGTCACTGAGATTAAACACAAAAGTCTAGTGTTTAATTCACTCAATGTTGGCTCTGATACCAACCTGTCACACTCCGATATTTCCACGTATTACCGGTGGGCCCGGTGGGGAGTATCGTGACGTAGTTGATATTATCATAGTCAAATATTCACAGTTATCGCACAGCGGAAGTCTTGGTAGAAAATATTAACACAAACCGAAATGCAAAGTATAAATAAATATTATACAAACGGTTGTAAGAGGATCCACAGGCGGATCTAAAAAGGAAATACAAAATATTGTTCAACAGACTTTAAGAGTTTAGAACTTGCAAGATTCTCTAATTAACGCCCAGAGCTCCCAGTCAATTATGATAAGTACCTGCCACTTAATCTTTTGAAAATACGTCAGTTTACACTGGTAAATACAATTAACTGACTCTTTTGAAAAGTGTTTATAAAATTGATTTAAATGCACAATGCACAAATGTTTTTATAACTTGGGACAATTATATTAATAACAACCTTGTATCAGATTTACATGTTTGTCCAACACTTAGGGCCGGTAATAAATAAACCGAACAAGATTAATTGACACACCACAAATATAAACTCATGACGGGTCATCCCAGCAAATGAGTATATCTTTTACATACGCAACTGACAAGTGTTATGCCTACACCACGTGCTTAAGTCGTGGCCATTTGCAATTCTTAAATGAGCCAAGGATATCAAGGACACGGTCGTTAACCCCCAATGTTATTTGTTATCAAGCAACACTGATTAAAAACGGGATTTTTCCATTTAACCATCTCCGATTAAAATGTTTCTATACCCGACCAAGCGGTAATATTTTACCGTATCCCAAGCACGTATAAGGGAAAATAAGTTAAAAGTATTTACCTGAGCTTAAAATGTAAATTTTTTGTATACTCAGCCGTGTATTCTACTCAAACAAGTGTAGGTAGCTTTTACCAGGCTCCTAGTCTGGAACAAAGGTTATATTAACCTATTAGATTACTAACGGGTCTTATTTAAGTTATAGACTTAGACCGGTTAGTTTAAAGAAAGGTTTACGACACGAAACGCTAGATTAAGCGGTGACCGGATTGGAATGTGATTTAGACCCAACAAGTATTGAGACTTGTATAAAATGGGTAAACTAAATACATTCTGGATTTTGAAGTAAAAATGATAAGGTTTAACCCGTTTCGGCTAATTTATGCAAACTAGTTACATAAACCGTACCGAACGCGTATATGCATAACGGGTAATCGGATGAGTCATGTACAAGTTCCATAAGTTATTATGCTTTAAATATGATATGATATCAGTAGGATATCAACAATTATGCCCCAAAAGAATTTAAAACCAATTTAAGTCCCGTAAGGGTATTTTGGTCATTTTAAAGCTTATAAAAGAAGTTTAATGGTAAACTTAGGTTCTGGTCTAAAACATTCAGTAAAAATAATTATTTTATCATGTTACATCAGTAAGATATCATACATATGTGAAGTTTACCTTTTATGGCCAAACTATGCATCGTAGGGGCATTTTGGTCATTTCAAATATGCTTTTGAGGTCAAATTTGGAAGTCTGAGTTCATGGCCGATACTTACTATAAAAATATTAAAATTTATTTGTAAAATCAGTAGGAAACAAGTCTCAGGTGTTAAATATGGTTTTAAACCATACTATGCACCTAATTATCGTAAATGTCGGTAATTGACAATTTTTGAGATGTTTATGAAATCCAGGGATTTTGATCAGCCTTTAATGTTTAAAATATTTTATTTAACATATAACATCAGTAGGAAAAGGTTTGACATGTTAATCATATGCTAATCTCATTTTATTAACAAAAAGGGTATTATCGTCATTTACCGAATTATACGAGAACTTAATGATATGGTCAGTTTATAATCTGACCAAAAATTCCAATAATCGATAAAAATAATATCAAAACAGTAGGTAATGAGTTTGGTGCCAAAAATTGGTTTTAAACATGCTTTATGCTAAAATCGTAGTTTAATTAATAAAAAGTTTCATTTTACGATATCTTGCATATCTTTAGTTTCAGACCAGAAAATGATGTCAAATTTATTTGACATGTTTATATATCAGTAACAAAGGTATTTGTATGTTCATATATTCATAAATCTTGTTTTTATAACATAAGGGCATAATAGTCAAATTTTAAGCAATTTATGGAAACGTGCAAATGAACTCTAAATTCTAAGGGACCATGTAGTATAACCTCAGAGGGTTATACTAACATATAATATGGTCACAAAGGAACCCTAAGGCATAACTAAACTGAGCTAATTCGGGTCAGAACTGAAAGTCAAAGCAAAAGTCAACTTTTGCGACTTTCGGTTGCGAACCGAGCCTAAACTCAGAATTGTCGGGTTGAACATGCCTAAACATGTTCTTATATTATTTACCAAGTTATTAAAGTGATAAAAATGATTTTATTGCTTCTACATTATCAGTTATGAATTTTATTTAAAAACTGACCCGTTTGACTTTTATTTTAATTACTTTGACCCGACAATTAACTAAGTAAACGTGATAAGTAGGAGGTGCCCTTTTGAGGGATTATCACCTATTTAATTACCAACACATAGCCACTTTCAATTCGAACCATGGCTGGACCGTTAATGATTAAACAAAAAGTCAAAGTATAATTACGATATCTTTGACTATCGGTCCTTAAACTAAGTAAAACTTAACTATAGAAGCTAAGAACATTTACAAAGGTCCTTAGCACTAAAAGTTAAAGTTAGAGAGCTTCCTTCAAAGTCAGGATGCTCCATAGAAGAAGTTTGAGAGTGAAAAATGATAGTGCAAGTCTCAAATGATCAAACAAGGAGCTATTTATAGGAATTTGGGGGTTGCTAAGATCACTCCAGTTGTTTAGGGAGTTAACCAGATGATCACAGGTGTCCCCATGGCATTAAAAACCATTAACCTGCCCCTGGTATCGTTCAGAAGCCATGCAATGGCGGTGGACAAGCTGCAACATGCAGCTGTCCTATTTTTGGTCGCTGGCAGCTTGGTCGCGGCCCGCGTAGGAATTAAGGAAGGTTTTCGCGGCCCGCGACAAGTTTGTGCTTAAAATTTAGAATTTACAAAGCACAGGGGTTAAACGTGTCAACATGTTATTTTTTTTACCTCTGAGTGACCTTTTATCGATCCTGAGACTTGGTAATATTTCATTATACTCTCACGAATATCGGATAAAGATTTCGTGGAGTTTCGATGAAAATAAGTGATTAAAGTTGTAGTTTCAAAGAAATAGGGATCAAATGCGTCAACGTTTGAAAATAAGACCTTTCGGGTGATCTCGTAGCTAACCGGGAGCTTAACGATGTTTATTTTATGACCCAAGACACTTAAAAGTTAACTATGGGGGTTAATATTGCAATAAACGAAAGTTATTTAAATCAGAGGCACAAGTTTGGCATGTTGACACTTTTAGTCCTTCCACATACTTCTTTACATGATCAGGGTTTGTGACACGTGTCATCATTATATTGGACATGATTTTTCAAGGTGTTACACCTATTAAGTATATCTTGAGTTTGGATGTTCATATCCCTATTCAAAGTTGCTAAAGCTCGCTGTTGCTGTAACTTTCTCATTCTTTTCCTACGATCGTGAGCTCCCCGATTGAACCATCCTCTCTTTTTGGTAGGGAATGGCTCCTCGGATTGTGCTTTAAATATAAAGATCCCTTCCTCTGTGTCAGCTGAATACCCCGAGGGGTTAGGCTGGGAAGAAGTTCCTTCATCTATAGGAGAACTAGACAATTGACGTTAGGCGTCCGATGGTCCTTCATCACTCATACTGTAAACTAACAGATTGTCGAATAACAAAACAATAATGCATAGGTATGCATGTATTCACATAAATTATTTCCTAATAGAATTGCCAATTTTGTTGTCAGCAGAACACTTCTGTTGCTCAAATCGGTGGCTGTAGCTCTGATACCACTTTCTCTGTCGCAACTCCCGGCCCCTATCTCTTGGGAACGGATGGCCGCGAGCCAGTATCAGTGGTATCGGTATTTATCATTTTGGCAGCGCAATTTACATCAGGACCGTAGTTAGGAAATATTTTATCAGAGTAAAATACCACATTTTTATAGTACTAAACACATGGGAAATTCCCAAGTTTCTATTACAAACATGTTTATAGGGATAAAACCTAATTTATTGAATTAAAACATCTTCTTTATTTGGGTAACTTTTATAGCCACATTTTCCAAGCCTTCAGTGCTGTCCAGCTGGCTTCTATTTGGCTTTCACATTTTGTTACCTGAAACGCGTTTTAAAAACATTTGTCAGTGGGAAATACTGGTGAGTGAATCCCAATTTAATCAAGACAGGTTTTATCATTTTACAGTATTGAGGGCAATCTCTCAATTATATTTGTTTCCAATTCTTACTTTAATTACCACCCACGACACTGTCAATCTTGACTTGTGGTAATGTTACTACTCAAAGTGTAGTAAAAAAATTTGTATACAAAACCCCAACATACCGACGATAATTGTAGAATTACAAATACTCAATCACTGTTAATCATAATGTAAAACAATTGAGGTTTTGTAAAAACAGTTTGCAAAAAGGTTTACACAAAAAGGAGATTACTTACATTGCTATTTTAGGTATTTTCCTTGTGACTTCCTGGTTATAATCTATTAATTAAACAATGCACACGCGTTAGTATAATAACCCAATTTACAATAGTTATACCCTCCCCGAGACAGAACTCCAACGACTACGTCAGGCAGAGCCTCGACAGCCGTTACGGAGCACTAGATCAATCAGGCAGCGTATCTAATACGTAACCGGGGGTTATGATACTTACATCGAGGCAAAGCTTCGCTATTTTAGTGGGTATAATACCCGGTATTATGTCTACACTATAGAAATTGAGAGAGAGTTTGAGAATTCTGAACGACGAAAATGAAATGCCAACTGCCCCTATTTATAGTTTTGATCGGCCACTCTCTCGCGGCCCGCGAGAGATGAAGGCTAAGCCTTCGCGGCCCGCGAGCTAGGCTACCTAGGCCATAGCCTTGACCAATCACCGGCTAGGCTTGACACGCGCACGCCACGTGGCAGCATCGGGTGCGCCATGGTGTTTGAGCTGTCGCGGCCCGCGACTGGGTTACCCAAGGGCTTCGCGCCCCGCGAGCGCCCTGTGAATTTCATTTTTATTTAATTTTTGTTAAAATAAAGGTATTTAGGGCTAGTTTACGTATAGGGGGGTGTATTTTAGGGTGTATAGGGACGTTCTAAATATTTTAGGAGTGTCGGAATATTTTAGGAGAGTTGTTAAATTAAGTCGGAGTTATTGAACCTAATTTATAAGTCGATGGATTAGGAGAGCTAATCTATAAGTCGATGGATTAGGAAAGATAATTATAACAAGTTAGTTTATCATTATCTAGAATTAGAGTCCTAGATGCTTTACGATACGTAACAAAGTTATATACCTGATCGAGTTATGATTTTCGGTGTTTGGATGTATTGAGTTTAGAGTTGATTTTCTCAATAAATTAAATTGGAGAGTTATTCCACATTGTTCTTGTTTTGCTAATCGATCTTGGACTTGAATTAGAATCAGAGCCAAGTTCAAGAACCTTAATCGAATATGCCATCGCGTCGGAAGAAGCCATTGTTGTTGCCTGTAACACCTCGCAAAATCATGACCAATATAATAAAGACACGTGTCATGAACTTTAAACGTGTAATGATTTGAATCCGAGGGACTAAAGTTGTCAAACAATATAAAGATGTATGTAGAAGGACTAAAAATGTCAACAGGCCAAACTTGTGCCTCTGAATGACCTCACACGACGTTCGTATTCTTTCATGAATAAATTATCGAACGTAGAAAGCCGTTTGCTCTTAAAGATCAAAAGTTTACAAAGCATAGGGGTTAAACGTGTCAACATGTTAAATTCTTACCTCTGAGTGACCTTTTAACGTAACCGAGACTTTGTAATACTTTATTATACTTCCATGAATATCGGATAATGATTTCGTAGAGTTTCGATGCACATAAGTACATTTCGGGTGATCTCATAACTAACCGAGAGCTTAATGAAGTTAAATAATAACCCAAGGCACTTGAAAGTTAACTATGGACCAGGGATTGAAAATGCATTGGTTGCAAAACTTTTTACTGGATTTACAAGTCCTCGCGGGCCGCGTAAACATCCTCTAAGGTCTACGCGGGCCGCGACAGCAGTGCCAGCGACAAAAACATGCACAGCTGCATGTTGCAGCCTCTCCACCGCCATTGCATGCTAGTTTTTCGATACCAGGGTCTGTGCAACTGGTTTTACTGCCCTAGGGACACTTGTAAACATCTGAATTACCTATAGGAACAGATGGATTGATCTTGAAGGTCATCAAACTCCTATATAAGGGCCTCATGTCTTCACTTAGAACTTGCACATTTCAAATTTCACTCCCAACTCACTCTCTGAAGCATCCTGGTGTCCTAGGAAGTTTTCTATAGTTCTATTTTCGTGCTAAGGACTATTGTAAGTGTTCTTAGCTTCCTTAGTTAAGCTTTCATTAGTTTAATGACCGAAAGTCAAAGATATCATAATTACGCTTTGATTTTGTGATTAATCACTAACGTTCTAGCCATTATTCGAATTGAAAGTGGCTATGAGTTGGTAATTATGTAGGTAATAAACCCTTAAAAGGGCACCTACTGATTATCACTTTTACTTGGTCAATTGTCGGGTCAAACTACTTAACAGAAAAGTCAAACGGGTCAGTTTTTACAAAATAATTAATAACTGATAATGTAGAAGTTATGGAACATGTTTTAACACTTAAATAACTTGGTAAATAATATAAGGACATGTTTAGGCATGTTCAACCCGACAATTCTGAGTTTAGGCTCAGTTCGCAACCGAAAGTCGCAAAAGTAGACTTTTGCTTTGACTTTCAATTCTGACCCGATTTAGCTTAGTTTAGTTATGCCTTAGGGTTCCTTTGGGACCATATTATATGTTAGTATAACTCTCTGAAGTTATACTACATGGTTCCTTAGAAATCATAGATTACATGCATGTTCCGTTATTTGCTTAAAATCAACCATTTTGCCCTTTTTATATAAAAATGAAATTTTTGGAAATGTGAGTGGACAAAAGTCTTCATTACTGATTTATAAGCATGTCCTAAAAATTTGACATCCGTTTCTGGTCTAGAATGAAAGTTATGCATGATATCGTAAAACTAAAGCTTTTTATTAATTAAATGGTATTTTTGGCATAAATCATATTTAAACCCAATTTTTGGCACCAAACTTGCTACCCACTGATTAAATATAATATTTAGGGATTTTTGGAAATTTTTGCCAAATTTTATATTAATCATAACATAGAGTTCTAGTGCAAATTCGGGATTGACAATAATGCCCTTTTTGCTAATAAAATGAGTTTTACATAACATTTTTATACCAAACCTTTTCCTACTGATTTCATATGTTAAATAAAATTTTTTGAGCTTTAGAAACAGACCATGACTTCAAAATTTTATAAACATTTCAAATATCGTGAAATACCGACTTTTACGCTAATTAGGCGCATTGTATGGTTTAAAACCATATTCGACGCCTAAGACTTGTTATCTACCGATTTTATAAATAAATTTTTATACTTTAACAGTAAGTATAAGTCTTGAACTCAGATTTCCAAATTTGACCTTAAAGCTTATGTGAAATGACCAAAATGCCCATACGGTGCATAGTATGGTCGTAAAAGATAAATTTCACATATGTGTGATATCTAACTGATGTAACTTGATGAAATAAATATTATTACTGATTATTTTAGACCAGAACCTCAGTTTACTATTTAACCTTTTTATAAACTATAAAATGACCAAAATACCCTTACGGGGCTTAATTTGGTTTTAAATTCATTTTGGGTATAATGGAAGATATCCTACTAATATCATAACATATTTTAAGAATAATAACTTATGGAACATGTTCATGACTCATTCGGTTACCCGTTATGCATATACGCGTTCGGTACGGTTTATGTAACTAGTTTGCATGAATTGGCCGAAACGGATCAAACCTTATCATTTTTACTTCAAAATCCAGAATGTATTTAGTTTACCCATTATATACAAGTCTTCATACTTGTTGGGTCTAAATCACATTCCAATCCGGTTATCGCTTAATCTTGCGTTTTGAACCGTAAACCTTTCTTCAAAACTAATCGGTCTAAGTTATAACTTAAATAAGACCCGTTAGGAATCTAATATGTTATTAAAACCTTCGTTCCAGATTAGGAGCCCAGTAAAAGCTCCCTGTACTTGCTGATTAGAAATTACGACTGAGAATAAATTATTTTTAGCTCATGTAAATACTTTTAACTTATTTTCCCTTATACGGGCTTGGTATACGGTATGATAATAATACCGCTTGGTCGGGTATGAAATCATTTAATCGGATTATGATTAATAAATTGCATAACCCGTTTTAATCTGTTTTGTTTGATGCAAAGCCTTTGGGGGGTTAATGACCGTGTCCTGGATATCCTCGGCTCATTCATTTGAAATGGCCACGACTTAAGCACGGGGTGTAGGCATACACCTGACAGTTGCGTATGTAAAAGATATAACCACTTGTTGAGGATAACTCGCCGTGGGATTATATTAGTGGTGTGTCTATTAATCTTGTCTCGGCTCTTCTAACCGGGCCCTGAATGGACGACAGACATATAAATATGTATACAATATTATTTTAAATAATTGTCCCAAGTTATAAAAGGATTTTATGCCACGTGCATCCAAACCAATTTTTATAAACACTTTTCAAAAGAGTCAGTTAATTGTATTTACCAATGAAAACTGACGTATTTTTCAAAAAGATTAAGTGCGGGTACTACACAAAATGGGCTGGAACTCCTGAGTATTAGTTAAAGAGTCTTGCAAGCTCTTAATACTTTAAGTCTGTTGAACAATATTTACTTTCTGTTTTAGATCCGCCTGTGGATCCACTTACAACCGATGTGTAATATTTGTTATACTTTCAATTCGGTTTGTATAATTACTTTTAGACTTCCGCTGTGCATTAAACTGTGATTATTTGACTATGATGATATCAACTACGTCACGATACTCCCCACCGGGCCCACCGGTTATACGTGGAAATATCAGGGCGTGACATTGCCGGAAGAAGATATTGTAGCCACTACAAGAAGTGGGTCGCCTGAAGTTGTGCTGCTGGGTTTTTTTCTCAATCAAACAAGAGGTGTTTTGTACTGTGTTTTAGTTGTCGAAAGTCGTTGTTGCCTTCAACATAGTGGGAGTTTTCTAATCGGACAGGGTTATTCGCTATTGGATTTTGAACGAAGAAATAGAGCTTAGGTGATATTTGAAGAAAAAGAAGTCACAAATGAATTCTTGAATACTAGTGCAATTTAGTATTTATTTATTTTTACCAAAAATCCCTCCACTTGTGGCCTAGTGGTATGAGACTTGGGTTTACCAATGGAGACTCAAGTTCAATTCTCACTTGTGTCATATTGGGGTGGATATGGGCAATGAAGGGTTTGGACTAGGACTTGTGTGAGGTTGTCAGTTCGATTCCCGAGCCCAACCGGGTTTTCGTCCCACCGTGTGTTACGCCAGAGAGTTATGCTCTTGTGGTGGCACAACGACTATCAAGTGGTAGTCGGCGGTATGGTTTCCCGGGGGAACGCCCAAAAAAAGCCAAACTTAGAAACCAGCGTGGGCCCGGTTAAGACAACATAGTCTGGCCAAAGTGGGGCAATACGGGGTTCTCCGATTTGGAGAGTGTGGTAACCTTATACATGAAGTTCATCGTTCAAAAAAAAATACAAAAGGTTATCACAAAAGGGCTTTGCATAGGTTATGAAAGAAAAATATAGAATATATCTAAAGTTTTTGTGCAATTTAAAAAATAAACAAGATAAGGAAACTAAAAGGATTTGTTTGCACATTAATTCCAGTTTTCCAAGAGATATTTTTGACCGGGTTTGTGTGAGTTCATGGTTCGGTTCTGGAAAGTTGTTCGAGGCTGATTTGTTTGTATTTGTTCCAACAGACTGGAGCAAGGGGATTTTACACTGTTAGCTTACAAGAGATGAGGTAAGTAGGCGGACGGGGACCGACCACCACCGGTTGTGGTTATGGATCAAAGTACCACAAATTTACAGTGTCCAATGTTAACAGAAACTAATTACAACATCTGGGTGATTCGTATCAAGGAAATATTCAAGGTTCATGGAATACTACAAGCTTTAGAACCAAGCAAACAGGAAGTAGAGGCTAAAAAGGATGGCATGGCGGTAGCACCACTTCTTCTGGCAATACCCAAAGAGCTCGTGTTTTAGGTTGCTCGGTTTCAGAAAGCAAAGGAAATATGGGAAGCATTGAAGACACGGTTTGTTGGGGTTGAATTGGTTTGAGAAGCAAAGATTGAACAACTGGAGATACAGTTTGAATCTTTAAAAATGAAATAAACAGAGACGGTTGATTCTTTTGCGGTTAGGATAAGTCAGTTGGTTACCAAAGCAGCTAGTTTGGGAACCACCTACCAAGACAAGAAAGCTTACCAGAAATTATTAGGCCTCGTTACAGGGAAGTATGTTCCAATTGTAACTTCAATTGAACAATTTGCATATTTGAAGGCCATGACGTTTCAGAAAGCAATCGGTAGACTGAAGACATTCGAAGACATGATTAAGGTTATCGAGTCTTTAGCAGAAAATCAAAGTAATCTAATGTTTTCCAATGGTGAATTGTCCTTGAATCACAAACCCTGTGACAATACGCAGGGGCGGGGGCGAGGCGGTTCAAGTTACCGAGGCAGACATCATGATCGGGATGATAAGGATCAAGATGGAAGTCAAAGCCGAGATGGTTATGACCATGGGTCAAGGCAAATGGGTCAAAGAAGAACCAATGATCATTAAAAGGGAAGAAAGGATAGATCACAGGTTCAGTGTTACCTGTAACACTCCGCATTTTCGCACTTTCTTATTTTAGCAAGCCATGTTGTACTTTCCATATTTAAACACTTGTACTCCCTTTGTAATCTACTTTCGTTTCATTTGTATTTCAAGACTATTGATCATAATGAAAACGAAGTTATTTTTATCATGTTCGTGTATTCACGTTAGTCTTATGTGCAACTGATAATTAAATTCTCGTTTGAATGAAATATTATTCAAAGATTCTTAATTCTTTATCGACACTTGATACTCGTTAATCTAATAATGAAATTCGGATCCTAATTCTTGAAACTCGGAAGTTTCGCGAAATGGTTAATCGTTGAGAAGTCTTTTAGCTTTAACTAAATTCGTTATAAACATGGTCATTTATCAATTGTTTAAATTAATTAATTTTACTATTTAAAAGTTTATTTATTTTTTAATAATCTAGTTAGTCTCGTTAGATTTTAAAGTTAGAAAATACAAACTGATCCGGTTAGTAAATTGTAAAGTTAGTTCCTTTAAAAAAATAACATAAGTTAGTGGATTAAAGTCTAGGGACTATTTGAGTATTTGCTAAATTTTAAACTTACAGGGATCATTTGGGAAAAATATTTACATTTTGGAAGTAAAGTATTTTCGACAAATTAAATAAAACTAGGATTACGACCCGCCGCAATGCGGTGGGAATTCTTTAGTTATAACCAAGTCGATCTAGAACCCGCACGTTATGGTATACTTGTCAAACAGGGAAAAAATAGACGATGTAAAAAGGTTCACCCACACACGCACGTTGCATCATGTTAACTCGCAAAATTTAGAACGAAACGTAAAAACGTTAAAACAAAGACGCACGTTACGATGTGTTAAGTCACAAAATTTAGAACCAAGCATAAAGCGAAAAATTTGCGGAAAATGAAAACTATAAATGACCAAAGTTGAAAGTAAAAAAAGTTATGAGGATAGATTGCAAAAGATAAAAAGTTTTGGGTTAAAAGTAATTTATGAAATACTTTTGGGTGAAAAGTAAAAAAATCATTTTTTTTGGAAACCCACAAAGCCAACGTTACGACAACAATATGCATAACCATTTTTCTTTGAAAAAACCCTCAAAGCACACCCCGCGTTGCGGCGGGGAGTAAAACGGTGTCAAATAGTACTAATGTCACACGACCGTCATCGACCACCAACACTGACTCGACCTATGGTATGCGTGTTGCAACGAACCTGTCAAACATGGGAAAATAGAGGAAAAACGTTGAACCACACATGCACGTTGCGTCGTATTAACTCAAAAAATTTAGAACTATACGTAAAACAAAAATTTGCGAAAGATGAAAAGTATAAGTGACAAAAGTTGTGGAGTTGAATTGCAAATAATGAAAAAATTTGGGTTAAAGTTAAAAAACAAATTATGTAGGGTTAAAATTGAAAAGGATAAAAACCTTTGGGTTAAAACTAAAAAAATCAAGGTTTTTTTTTTAAAAATACCCAAAGCATAATGTACAAGTCATAATGCACTAAAATGTTACTTCTTTATATATGGAATAATATATTACATTAAGTGAGACTTAATAATATATTTTGAAGTTGTACGAACGCACATGTATTAAACCCCCATCCTTGGGAAGGAATATATTTACAAAACAATTACGAAGTGTAATTACGAAATAGTTGCCTAACTATTTCCCAAAGACATTAAACCTTAAGCTAAGGCACGGTCGTCCGTCTAATAGAAGTTAGTACGTGTAGGTCGTCGCACAGCAGGTTGACCGGGAGATTTCTTGTTAGAGACGCATTTCGGTGAGTTCATGTCCCCCTTTTCTCTTAACTTTTTTCAGTTTTCTAAACTGCGGGGGTGAAATACATGTTACTATGGTTATGAGTACTTTTACACATGGTATGATTAGCGTAAGGAGGGTTACTACTTAGATCATATGAGTGGGTAGGCGGGAACTGAAGGCCATTAATCCTCAGTGTAGGACCGAGGGACAATAGCGGTAGATCTATCTGGGTGTAGCGAGCCCAGCCCCAGGCCCAACAGTACGGACCTCGGGGTGATTTGGTACCCGACGCAAAAATCTGCTAGGTTTGAGTCTTCCTACTGCACTTCACACATATCAATGGCCTTGCAAACCATTGGTGATCTCTTTATTTCCTTATTTGCTACATACCAGGATTTTTATACATACAAAGGTTTTACATACTCACTACACATGAACTCGCTCAACAATTTTTGTTGATTTTTCCAACTTACATGTATTTCAGGGAACTAAGGATCTGGCACGTTATGCTACGTTTTCACGCTGCGTTGTTATGGGATCATCCAAGTTTAGGGGTTGTGACTTTTACCTGGACGAGTCACGGTTCATAAACTACGTCTATTTTAAGTTTGTGGTTGCGTCTTAAGAACAATGTTTTATTTGGTAGTGTTGTAAATTCGAAGCATGTGTTAGCGTTTCAAACAATATTGTGGTATTTTGTTTTTAAGACTTTAATTAATGGATGATTCTGCATGGTTTTATTTTCATATAGCTTTGTTGTGATTAAGCTATGGTATTAAGAAGTCACACCAAATAAACCCACGCTTCCGCAAAGCCAGGGTGTGACAGCTTGGTATCAGAGCTCTGATCATAGCGAACTAGGATTCCTTCTCGAGTCTAGACTATGATCACTAGGGCTCTCACGAAAACATTTTTACATTTCATACCACTTAAGTCCAGATCCATGTCACAAAACGTGTTTACAAATAAATGTTGAGCACATTTTAATTGTTAGTTATGGCTCAGTCTGGGAGGCTGGGAGAATTATCTAGTGGGACTAGGGAGTCAGTTGTCACACCCCGAATTTCCACGTGTCACCGGTGGGCCCGGTAGGGGAGTATCGTGACGTGGTTGGCAACATAATAGTCAAACAACACAATATTTAAATGCACAGCGGAAGCAAAGTATAGATTTAATTCAACCAATGATATTGTAATATTAAGTATCACAAACAGTCGAATATTAATCCACAGGTAGATCCAAATAAAAAGGAAACAAATGTTCAACAGTTTATGACATCCAAGCTGGCGAGACTTAATGTGGATGCTAGGAGACAAGCCAGCCTATTTCGCGTAGTACCTGCACTTAACCTTTTTTTAAGAAAATACGTCAGTTTACACTGGTAAATACAATCAACCGACTCATTTTGAAAAGAGTTTAAGAAAATGCATTTAAGGCACAAGGCACAAATAATATTTTATAACTTGGGATAATTATTTAAATATATAATACTTGTATGGATTTACATGTTCCTTATGCGTTCAGTAGCCCGGATCGAGCCGGGTTAAAGATCAATTAACACACCACTTTATTTATGAGACACTAACAGGTGTACGCCTACACCTGAGTGCTAAGGTCATGGCCATTTCGTAAAATGATGCCAGGGATATCCGGGACACGGTCATTAACCCCCCAAAGGCTTTAAGCAAACAAAACAATATTAAACGAGGCATCTCAATACTTTCATTATCATTCATTCAATCAAAGATTCAACGCCCCGACCAAGCGGTATTTTATATACCGTACCCCAAGCCCGTATAGGGAAAATAAGTTAAAAGTATTTACCTGAGTAAGTATAGTTCAAAATCGGCGAGTGTAAGTATCTTTTACTGGTTCTCCTAATCTGGAACGAAGGTTTATAATAACCTATTAGAATCCTAACGGGTCTTTAGTTAAGCTTACGCTTAGACCGGTTAGTTTTAAAGATACGGTTCGTACGCACGATTAAGCGAAGACCGGATAGAATGTGATTTAGACCTGACAAGTTTGAAGACTTGCTTAATATGGGTATATGATACACATTCTGGATTTTGAGATAAAACCGATAAGGTTTGACCCGTTTCGGCTAATTTATGTAAACTAGTTACATAAACCGAACCGAACGCGCATGAAACGTAACGGGTATCCGTAAGAGTCCTAAACAGGTTTCCTAAGTTAATACACCTTAAATAAGTTGTGATATCAGTAGGATATCACCCATGATGCCCAAAACGAGTTTAATCTCATTATAAGCCCCGTAGGGGTATTTTGGTCATTTTAAAGATTATAAAAGGGTTTAATTTGGTTTCTGTGAACCGGGTCTGGTTACATCAGTAAAATGGCTTATTTAAACAGGTTATAACATTTGGTTATAAGTCTTATATGTCAAAATAGTTTTAAACCCAAACTATGCGTATAATACGCGTATAAAGCCGTTTTAAGCGACGTATGTTTTAAAATACGATTCTGAGTTTCCTGATCAATTAAACATGTTCAAAACACTCTATTTAATATTTAAAATCAGTAGCAATTGGATTGGCGTCCAAAGGATTTGTAAAACTCATTTTATGGCCGAAAAGGGTATATTCGGTATTAACCGAATTAAGGCGCTAATCCAAGCTTATGATCAGTTTAAAAATAATTAAAAATCTTCAAAAATCTCAAAATATTATATTACATCAGTGGGTAAAAGGTTTGGTGTCAAAAATTGGGTTTAGATAGGTTTTATGCTAATGACGCCGTTTAATTAATAAAAGCGTTCTTAATTACGTCATTAAGCATAACTCCTAAACTAGACCTCCGATTAACGTGAAATTTTCGGGACATGCATAATAATCAGTAACTAAGATTATGGCACTTTCATATTTCCAAAAAATCTCGTTTTATGGTCATAAGGGCATTACGGTCAATATTTAGGCGATTAACGGAAACATCGGACGATTAGGGATTCGAGTGGTATAAACGCAGAGGCTTATACACACATGTAACTAGGTCCTAATGGAACCTTAAGGCATGTCTAAACCTATAAGAATCGGGTCAGAACTGAGGTCAAAGCAAAAGTCAAACTTTTGCGTATCTCGGTTCCGAATCGGTTCTAAACATAAAGTTGTCGAATCAAGCAAGCGTATACAAGTTTTTATACTTATTTTCAGTTGGTAAGAATGATAAAATAGGCTATACGCCATTTACATCGCTAATCATGCATTAAACCAAACATAACAATTCTGTTGACTTTTTCGGAAGAAGTTTGACTCGATAAACGACCTAGTTAGGATTCGAATTAGTGAGTGCCCTTTTAGGGGTTTATTAACCATATAAATACCAACTTATAACAACCTTTGATTCGACTAAACTCTGGACCGATTATTTATTATCGAAAAGTCAAACCGTAGTTACGACGGTTTGATTCCTAGGCTATAAACTAAGCATAAATGAATTGAAGAAGATCAAGGGTACTTACACAAGTCTTATGCACGATTTGGAATGCTTGAATCAGTTCTTGAGCTCTTGAAAATGTCCAGAAGATGAAATGTTCATGTATGTGCAAAATGTGGCTTTTTATAACAACTTCAAACATCACGGATGATCAACAAATAAGCCTAGGGATGTTACCATATGATCAACATGTGTCCTATACACTAAAAACCACCTTAGGGCAGCCCAAGGTATGAAGAAATGGCATTTAAGTCGGTTTAAACATCAACCCACAGCTGCACATAACATTCTGTTCAGACAAGGCAGTCGCGTAGCGCGACTGCCGGGGCCTATCTGCTCGCGCTACGCGAGGGTGAAGAAGACCAGCCCAACAAGTTTCCATTATTTGCATTTCAGTCCCTGGTCCTTCTAAACATCGCTTTCTCATTGTTTCTTGCAATTTGAGGCTTTAATATTTAACATGTGGGGCTTTAAGGCTTATACCCTCTTTGTTAAGTCCTCGGGTAACTTTGTGATCACCCGAAAAGCCCTAAATTTCAATGTTGACGATTCTAACCCTCACACATGAATTTTATCACAACTTGCTCATACGATAACGAAACTTCATGAAATTTTTGTGGTACATCCTAGTGAGCATAATTAATCGTTACAAAGCTTCGGGTTTGTCAAAAGGTCACTCAGAGGTATAACTTAAACATGTTGGCACATTTAACCCCTGTAGTTTGTAATCTCTCACTTTCTTTCACGATTCGCTTCGTATGATCCATGACCTATTCGTTTAAGGTTATAAACATCATGTAGGGTTATTGCAAAGTATATTTATTCATTGTTGACACTTTGAACCCTTCTATTTACACAGTTTCACTGTTTGTCAACTTTAGTCCTTCAAGAACATTCTTTTACACGTTCAAACCTATGACACGTGTCAAAACATTATAGGACGTAAATTTTCGAGGTGTTACATCCTCACCCCCTTAAAATAAATCTCGACCCGAGATTTACTGAAATAAGTAAGGGTATTTTTCTTTCATCATGGATTCAACCTCCCACGTGAATTCGGGACCTCTTCGGGCATCCCATTTGACCTTTACAAAAGGTATATGCTTCCTTCGAAGCTTCCTCACCTGTCGATCTTCGATCGACAAAGGTTTTTCCACAAATTTCAAGCTCTCATCAATATGCACATCTGTATAGGGTATAACCACTGATTCGCTAGCGAAACACTTCTTCAGGTTGCAGATGTGGAACACATTGTGTATACTACTGAGCTTTTCAGGTAAGTTTAACTTGTAGGCAACTGACCCGACACGTTCGATAACCTCGAAAGGTCCTATGTATCTCGGGCTTAGTTTGCCTTTCTTACCAAACCGCATCACTCCTTTCCAGGGTGACACTTTAAGTAGGACTTTTTCACCTACTTCGAAGTGAAAATCCTTACGATTTGGATCAGCGTAAATCTTCTGCCTATTTCGGGCAGCTTGGAGATTGTTACGAATCTGGACAATCTTGTCCGTCGTTTCGAACACGATCTCTGGTCCTGATAACTGGACTTCTCCAACTTCCGCCCAACAAACTGGTGATCTACACTTTCTACCGTATAATGCCTCAAAAGGCGCAGCCTTGATGCTGGTATGGTAGCTATTATTGTAGGAGAATTCGATTAATGGCAGGTTCTTATCCCAGCTACCTCCCAAATCGATCGCACATGCACGTAGCATGTCTTCTAGCGTTTGAATAGTACACTCACTTTGACCGTCTGTCTGTGGATGGTAAGCCGTACTAAAGTTCAAACGTGTGCCCAAAGATTGTTGGAAGCTTTTCCAAAAATGCGACGTGTACCTAGTATCTCGGTCAGAGATAATAGCTACAGGTATGCCATGTAAGGCTACAATCTTATCAACGTACAGTTGGGCTAACATATCGGAGCTGTAGGTCTCCTTAATAGGTAGGAAATGTGCTGACTTAGTCAGTCGGTCAACTATCACCCAGATGGTGTCATTTCCTTTCCTTGTCTTGGGTAACTTGGTGATGAAATCCATAGTTACCATTTCCCACTTCCAAGTAGGAAGTTCAGGCTGTTGTAGCAAACCCGACGGTTTTTGATGTTCTGCCTTGACTTGCGCACACGTCAAGCATTTAGCTACATAGGTAGCTACAGACTTCTTCAAGCCTATCCACCAATAATTTGCTCTAAGATCCTGGTACATTTTATCAGCCCCAGGATGAACAGAATATTTAGAGCTGTGGGCTTCCTAGAGGATAACATCTCGGAGTCCTCCATAAACTGGAACCCATATCCGTCCATTCAATCTAAGAATTCCATCCTTGCTAAGAGATAGCTGCTCCTCAGTTATTCCTAGCTTTTCGTTAGGATAGTTAGCTTCCAACACAGCTTCCTTCTGTGCAGCTAACAACCTTTCTATCAAACTGTTCTTTATTTCCATGCTCTTGGCATTGATTCGGATGGGTTTCACCCTCTCCTTCCGACTCAAGGCATCGGCGACTACATTCGCCTTGCCGGGATGGTATCTTATTTCACAATCGTAATCATTAAGAGTTTCCATCCAACGGCGTTGCCTCATGTTCAAGTCCTTCTGGTTGAACAGATGTTGAAGGCTCTTGTGATCAGAATAGATCACACATTTGATTCCATATAAGTAGTGCCTCCACAGTTTTAGTGCGAATACAACGGCACCCAACTCCAAGTCGTGGGTGGTGTAATTCTTTTCGTGCACCTTTAACTGTCGTGAAGCATAGGCAATGACTTTGCCTTTCTGCATAAGCACACATCCCATCCCGGTGTGTGATGCATCACAATAAACTACAAACTCCTCTATTCCATCAGGCAATGTCAGTACTGGAGCATTGCTCAACTTTTGTTTCAGAATATCAAAGGATTCCTGCTGCTTAGGACCCCAGTCAAACTTAATCTTCTTACGTGTCAGCGAAGTCAGGGGTGCAGCAATCCTTGAAAAGTTTTCTATGAATCGCCTATAGTATCCTGCCAAACCTAGGAAGCTACGAATTTCTGTAGGCGTCTTTGGCTCATGCCAATTCATGACAGATTCAACTTTAGCGGGATCTACTTGGATACCACGCTCACTAACAACATGTCCAAGAAATTGGACTGCTCGAAGCCAGAATTCACACTTTGAGAACTTGGCATAGAGCTTCTCTTTATGAAGTAGTTCCAGTATGCAGTGAAGATGCTTCTCATGGTCAGCTTGGTTCTTTGAGTAGATGAGAATGTCGTCGATGAAGACGATGACGAATTTGTCTAAGTGCGGCTTGCAAACGCGATTCATGAGATCCATGAATGCGACCGGTGCATTAGTGAGCCCAAAAGGCATCACTAGGAACTCGTAATGACCATAACGAGTCCTAAATGCTGTTTTGTGCACATCTTCATCTCTAACCTTCAATTGATGGTAGCCTGACCTCAAGTCAATCTTTGAGAAGAAACTTGCCCCTTGAAGTTGATCGAACAGGTCGTCGATTCTGGGCAAAGGATACCTATTCTTGATGGTAACCTTATTAAGCTCACGGTAGTCGATGCACAGACGCATCGATCCATCCTTCTTCTTAACAAATAAAACTGGTGCTCCCCAAGGAGACGAACTAGGTTTGATGAAACCTTTAGCTAGCAAATCATCTAGCTGCGTCCTCAATTCTTTCATCTCTGTTGGTGCCAACCTATAAGGCGCCCTTGCAACTGGTGCTGATCCAGGAATAATGTCGATTCTGAATTCCACTTGTCTATCCGGTGGCAAACCAGGTAGTTCTTCAGGAAATACTTCGGGGTATTCAGAAATGACTGGGATCTCTCCAATCTTGGGTTTCGGTTCATCAATAATCACTTGTGCCATGTAGATGACACAGCCCTTCTTCAAACACTTAGAGTCCTTGAGTATAGACATTTTCTCGGGCAGCCCATACTGGGTATCTCCCTGGATAGTAAGTGATTCACCAGACGAAGTCTTGATCCTCACTTGCTTCTTATTGCAAATAATCTGGGCCTGGTTATGAGATAACCAGTCCATACCCAAAACTATGTCGAAACCGGCTAGTTTTAAAGGAAGTAAGGACAAAGGAAAAGAGTGATTCTTAATGGATATGAAACATCCATCTAATAAGGTTGAAGCGGTTTCTAAAGTGCCATCTGCTAGTTCCACCTCATACTTCACACTTAAAGTTCTAACAGGTAGTTTTAACAGTTCGCAAAACTTATTATCTACAAACGACTTATCAGCGCCCGAATCAAATAACACTCTCGCATAAACATCATTTACGAGAAAGGTACCTGTTATCACGTTGTCGTCCTTGACAGCTTCCTTAGCATCCATTCTGAAGACCCTCGCATTGGTCTTCTTAGCCTCTTCCGGCTTCTTGGCAGATTTTGGGCAATTGCTCCTGATGTGCCCCTTTTCATTGCAACCATAGCAGGTCGCATCCTTTATCTTCTTGCAATCCACGGTTTTGTGTTCCCTGGATTTGCATAACCCACATGCAAAAGGCTTCGATTGTGTTTGTGAGTTGGATTCAAACCTGCACTTCCCAAAGTGCTGCCTCTTGCAGGTTTTACATCTGGGTTTTTCACCCGACTGTTGACCATCCTTCTTAAAACCTGACCCCTTCTTTTGGTCATTGTTTCCCTTCAGCTTCTTGTCTGATCGTCGTGAGTTGTCATCCTCACGCTTCCTCTTTTCGGTATCATTTTTCCTTTGTGACCTCAGCCTGACAGCATCTGAGGTCAGAGATAACGATATGTCCGTTACTGACCGAAAAGTGGTTGGTCTGGAAGCTTTTACACTTGCTTTGATCTCCGGTTCCAAACCCCCGATAAAACGAGCTATACGTTTAGGCTCCGGAGTTACCAAGTAAGGGACCAACCTTGACAAAGTATTGAAAGTAGTAAGGTAGGCCTGACAGTCCAGGTTTTTCATGACCAGCGCCAGGAAATCAGATTCAATTCTCTCAACCTCGTGTTGAGGGCAGAAATTCTCCTTGATTAGTGCCATGAACTGTTCCCAGGTCATGTTGTATAACGGGACTTTCCCTGTGGCTTGGATCAAAGATCTCCACCAGGCTAAGGCTTCTCCCTTGAAAGACTGCGAGACAAACTTCACAATGTCCCTATTATGACAACCACTAATATCCACCACAGTATCCATTTCATCCATCCACGTCATGCAATCAACAGCTCCTTTTTCCCCATTGAAGTCTCTGGGTTTGCACGATATGAAGTATTTATAGGTGCAACCCCTATTACGAGGTTCTTGGTTCTGTAGGACTCTTTGGGATGGATTACTCCTTTGATTCGAGGAGTGGTGAGAATTACTGTTGTGGGCAGTGTGGGTCCTGGAGGGTGTTCTAGTGTGTGATGCAGAATGGGTCCTCGTATGGGTACCACTTGATCCATGGTGTTGTCTATCCATAGCTCTATTAACTGCATTGTCTATCATAGCTTGCAACTCTGCACCCGCTACGTTTACATGGGCATTATCATTCCCTATCCCTTGGTGACTGTTGACCTCGTTTGAGTCTGCCATGTTTCTTGAACTGTAACACATTGGCAATAATTTATTGGTGAGTTTATCATATAATTGTCTTTTATGGCAATTTTTTTATTAACCGTGGTAACATAGACCATATATGGTTAATTTATTACTCCCATTTATTTAGGATTCCTAATATAATTTATCCTAATTATAAAACAATAACAGTATTTATTAGCACATAAGGCCTAGTCACTGGGACAATATAGATTATAAGCTAGGATTTCAGAGAATCAAAGCATGAAGGTTTGAACAAAGTTCATTACCTTTATCAGACAGGGTCATAGACTAATACTGTCTCTTGTCTCATATGAAAATGAGAAGGGCCCGTAGGCATTCCATTACCAATGGATGGTAAAAAGAACTTATCATATTTATTAATGATTTTACCCATGATTCAGAGATCATTTACTTGGGTTTAGAATCTTTGAAAAGATCCATATATAATAATAACACGTGTGTTTTTAACGAATCATGTCTGCCAGGAGTGTTAACATGTTTTCAGATGTTAACAGGGATTTGAATCTTTTTAACTAGTTTTACCATCTGGGCCCGGTCTTAAAATGACATGCAGGCTAGGTTATACTTTTAAGATCCTTACAAAATAACATAGGCAGATAGATTTTTAAAAGGAATGATTCTGATTTATTTATTTCATATAAGATTTAAGTATGCATAACATAGCAAAGATGAAATTTATAAACTTACATTCCATTAACTAAAAGTAGTACATTTTGCCCTAAACGGGACTTTTCACAGAAATATTTGCCCACGTAGGAGCTATACTGATAATACATGTCCTCGCAGGGGCGGTCTACAAAAGTAAATGTCCACGCAGGGACTACTAGAGACAAGTCCTCGTAGGGACTAAGTACAAGGATAGATGTCCACGCAGGGACTACATACACACATAAATAAATGTCCACGTAGGGACTTGATTTAAACAAGGAAATACAACAATATATATATGGGGATTTAACGATCCCGTTTCTTCTTCCCCTTAAGCAAGTTTGCCAACCCACTCATAAATCCTTCATTCTTCCTACGTTCCTTCTGGAAGTCTCGCTCCACTTTAGCCAGTCTTCTACGGAGTTCCTCCTGCTCAGGTGGAGGAGCCCGTGGTGGCTGGTACTGTGGTGGCGGCTGAACAGGTGCTTGATACCCCCGAGCTGGGTATCCCATTCCCCAAGGGGGTCCGTATGGTCCTTCAGGATTATTATGGGCTTGGTAGCTTGATGCTACGTTGTAAGGGTCATCAGTATAGTTATAGCCATGGTATGCTGGTGGTCCATATGGGTTGTAAGCTGCCGGAGCAGTATAAGCAGGTATTGGGTGGCCAAAACCCGGTGATGGCGGTACAATAGGTGCTGAATTCACCTCCGAAACTGGGACAGAAGGTCCTTCCATCTGTGGGACTTCATGAGTAGGCGGGTAATGGCTACCGCTAGAGTGTTGAGGGGTGTTGAGACGAAAATCAACTTCTCGTGCTGAGATCCGTGCACCAGTCCTCCTACGTCTTGGTGGTTCTGGAGGCTCTAGATGCACTGGTGGCGGTGGAGGCGGTGGCGTGACTGCCTCATAACGTGGATCCCCAGAGGGATTTTGCTGCTGCAGTGGCGGCTGCTGGTGAGGTGATGAGTGTTCAGATGGTGTATAGTACCACTCACACCGTTCGAACCGTGCCATGTGACTATCCGGACCCTGGTATGGTGTTCCGTGAAAGGACGAACCGTCTGAGATCACGAAAGGATGGTTAAAGGATCCGGTTGAAGCCTCGACGGGATCTGTGTCCTCGTCCATATCTTGATCACCCGAAAAGTGATCCTCTGGTCCTAGTGGGTTAAAGCCCACTTGCTCTGGCAGGTACTCTGCTGGGTTAAACTGACCCTGAAAAACCGGAGTAGGGTCGCCAAAGAAACGTTGCGGGTTGTGCGGTTCGTTCTCTGACTGAGGCCCATAAGAGTCATGATATGGAGGTGTTGAGGTGTGCGAAAAAGATCGTCTGGCATCGTCTTCATAGGTCCTCCATAGCTCCCTCGTTTCGTCATTCCTTGTAGAAGAAGTTCGTCGATATGAAGGCCCTGCCTCATGGTCGTTAGGGGCGCTAGCTGGCTCCTTTCCTCGACCACCTCGTCTAAATCTTGGCGGCATTATTGTACCTGTTAAAATACACAAGGTAATAACAAGGAAAAATAAAGGACAAAAATTTAATTAAATAAAAATTTGAACAATTTGGATTATTCCTAAGTTCTTTGTCTAGACTCGAAGATTTAGGAATGTGCAATTGTGTAACTGAGATTAAACACAAAAGGTTAGTATTTAATTCACTCAGAGTTGGCTCTGATACCAACCTGTCACACCCCGAATTTCCACGTGTCACCGGTGGGCCCGGTAGGGGAGTATCGTGACGTGGTTGGCAACATAATAGTCAAACAACACAATATTTAAATGCACAGCGGAAGCAAAGTATAGATTTAATTCAACCAACGATATTGTAATATTAAGTATCACAAACAGTCGAATATTAATCCACAGGTAGATCCAAATAAAAAGGAAACAAATGTTCAACAGTTTATGACATCCAAGCTGGCGAGACTTAATGTGGATGCTAGGAGACAAGCCAGCCTATTTCGCGTAGTACCTGCACTTAACCTTTTTTTTAAGAAAATACGTCAGTTTACACTGGTAAATACAATCAACCGACTCATTTTGAAAAGAGTTTAAGAAAATGCATTTAAGGCACAAGGCACAAATAATATTTTATAACTTGGGATAATTATTTAAATATATAATACTTGTATGGATTTACATGTTCCTTATGCGTTCAGTAGCCCGGATCGAGCCGGGTTAAAGATCAATTAACACACCACTTTATTTATGAGACACTAACAGGTGTACGCCTACACCTGAGTGCTAAGGTCGTGGCCATTTCGTAAAATGATGCCAGGGATATCCGGGACACGGTCATTAACCCCCCAAAGGCTTTAAGCAAACAAAACAATATTAAACGAGGCATCTCAATACTTTCATTATCATTCATTCAATCAAAGATTCAACGCCCCGACCAAGCGGTATTTTATATACCGTACCCCAAGCCCGTATAGGGAAAATAAGTTAAAAGTATTTACCTGAGTAAGTATAGTTCAAAATCGGCGAGTGTAAGTATCTTTTACTGGTTCTCCTAATCTGGAACGAAGGTTTATAATAACCTATTAGAATCCTAACGGGTCTTTAGTTAAGCTTACGCTTAGACCGGTTAGTTTTAAAGATACGGTTCGTACGCACGATTAAGCGAAGACCGGATAGAATGTGATTTAGACCCGACAAGTTTGAAGACTTGCTTAATATGGGTATATGATACACATTCTGGATTTTGAGATAAAACCGATAAGGTTTGACCCGTTTCGGCTAATTTATGTAAACTAGTTACATAAACCGAACCGAACGCGCATGAAACGTAACGGGTATCCGTAAGAGTCCTAAACAGGTTTCCTAAGTTAATACACCTTAAATAAGTTGTGATATCAGTAGGATATCACCCATGATGCCCAAAACGAGTTTAATCTCATTATAAGCCCCGTAGGGGTATTTTGGTCATTTTAAAGATTATAAAAGGGTTTAATTTGGTTTCTGTGAACCGGGTCTGGTTACATCAGTAAAATGGCTTATTTAAACAGGTTATAACATTTGGTTATAAGTCTTATATGTCAAAATAGTTTTAAACCCAAACTATGCGTATAATACGCGTATAAAGCCGTTTTAAGCGACGTATGGTTTAAAATACGATTCTGAGTTTCCTGATCAATAAAACATGTTCAAAACACTCTATTTAATATTTAAAATCAGTAGCAATTGGATTGGCGTCAAAAGGATTTGTAAAACTCATTTTATGGCCGAAAAGGGTATATTCGGTATTAACCGAATTAAGGCGCTAATCCAAGCTTATGATCAGTTTAAAAATAATTAAAAATCTTCAAAAATCTCAAAATATTATATTACATCAGTGGGTAAAAGGTTTGGTGTCAAAAATTGGGTTTAGATAGGTTTTATGCTAATGACGCCGTTTAATTAATAAAAGCGTTCTTAATTACGTCATTAAGCATAACTCCTAAACTAGACCTCCGATTAACGTGAAATTTTCGGGACATGCATAATAATCAGTAACTAAGATTATGGCACTTTCATATTTCCAAAAAATCTCGTTTTATGGTCATAAGGGCATTACGGTCAATATTTAGGCGATTAACGGAAACATCGGACGATTAGGGATTCGAGTGGTATAAACGCAGAGGCTTATACACACATGTAACTAGGTCCTAATGGAACCTTAAGGCATGTCTAAACCTATAAGAATCGGGTCAGAACTGAGGTCAAAGCAAAAGTCAAACTTTTGCGTATCTCGGTTCCGAATCGGTTCTAAACATAAAGTTGTCGAATCAAGCAAGCGTATACAAGTTTTTATACTTATTTTCAGTTGGTAAGAATGATAAAATAGGCTATACGCCATTTACATCGCTAATCATGCATTAAACCAAACATAACAATTCTGTTGACTTTTTCGGAAGAAGTTTGACTCGATAAACGACCTAGTTAGGATTCGAATTAGTGAGTGCCCTTTTAGGGGTTTATTAACCATATAAATACCAACTTATAACAACCTTTGATTCGACTAAACTCTGGACCGATTATTTATTATCGAAAAGTCAAACCGTAGTTACGACGGTTTGATTCCTAGGCTATAAACTAAGCATAAATGAATTGAAAAAGATCAAGGGTACTTACACAAGTCTTATGCACGATTTGGAATGCTTGAATCAATTCTTGAGCTCTTGAAAATGTCCAGAAGATGAAATGTTCATGTATGTGCAAAATGTGGCTTTTTATAACAACTTCAAACATCACGGATGATCAACAAATAAGCCTAGGGATGTTACCATATGATCAACATGTGTCCTATACACTAAAAACCACCTTAGGGCAGCCCAAGGTATGAAGAAATGGCATTTAAGTCGGTTTAAACATCAACCCACAGTTGCACATAACATTCTGTTCAGACAAGGCAGTCGCGTAGCGCGACTGCCGGGGCCTATCTGCTCGCGCTACGCGAGGGTGAAGAAGACCAGCCCAACAAGTTTCCATTATTTGCATTTCAGTCCCTGGTCCTTCTAAACATCGCTTTCTCATTGTTTCTTGCAATTTGAGGCTTTAATATTTAACATGTGGGGCTTTAAGGCTTATACCCTCTTTGTTAAGTCCTCGGGTAACTTTGTGATCTCCCGAAAAGCCCTAAATTTCAATGTTGACGATTCTAACCCTCACACACGAATTTTATCACAACTTGCTCATACGATAACGAAACTTCATGAAATTTTTGTGGTACATCCTAGTGAGCATAATTAATCGTTACAAAGCTTCGGGTTTGTCAAAAGGTCACTCAGAGGTATAACTTAAACATGTTGGCACATTTAACCCCTGTAGTTTGTAATCTCTCACTTTCTTTCACGATTCGCTTCGTATGATCCATGACCTATTCGTTTAAGGTTATAAACATCATGTAGGGTTATTGCAAAGTATATTTATTCATTGTTGACACTTTGAACCCTTCTATTTACACAGTTTCACTGTTTGTCAACTTTAGTCCTTCAAGAACATTCTTTTACACGTTCAAACCTATGACACGTGTCAAAACATTATAGGACGTAAATTTTCGAGGTGTTACATCAGTCAGGGAGGCTGAGAGAATTGTCTAGTGGGACTAGGGAGTCAGTCTCGGAGGCTGAAAGAATTGTCTAGTGGGACTAGGGAGTCAGTCTGGGAGGCTGGGAGGTTAATCTAGTGGGACTAGGAGATTCAGTCTGAGAGGCTAGTGGGACTAGGAGAACTATTTGATTGCTTATTGGTGACTAATATGTTTATCTGACTATATGATTGATTATTTGTGCATATGTGTGGCACAGGAGAGTCAGACACCACTGACCCCATGCCCATAGTATCGGACGACAGAGTGTCATCAGAGCGCGAGATATACACTTCGGACACCACCAGCACGGACGACAGAGTGTCATCAGAGCGCGAGATATACCCTGCGATATTACACCCTCCTCGTCCGTTATCTCCCGACTCTGCTGCTCGTTTTTGGACTCAGGAGCAGCAGCTAGCGTATCTGTTGCGTTCTCATCGAGTCATGGAAGAGGATTGGCTTCACATGCGCCGATTGCTCTTTTCTCATTTTCCCCCTCCTCCACCGCCATCAGCGTAGGGCTATTTTGTACGACACTGGGGTGATGCAATCGCCGTCTTCTCAACAAAAGTGTACTCGTGTCGTACAAAATAGCCCTACGCTGATGGCGGTGGAGGAGGGGGAAAATGAGAAAAGAGCAATCGGCGCATGTGAAGCCAATCCTCCTCCATGGCTCGATGAGAACGCAACAGATACGCTTAGGGCTGTAAACGAACCGAACGAACACGAACAAGACATTGTTCGTGTTCGTTTGTTAAAAAATATATGTGTTCGCGAACCGTTCACGAACACTTAACGAACGTGATTTTATGTTTGTGTTCGTTTGTTAAGGAAATGAACTTGTTCGTGTTCGTTTGTTAATTTTAGGCAACGAACGTTGACGAACACAAATGAGCACAACCTAATGTTCATGAACACAAATGCAAACAGACGAACACAAACAATCGCTCATAAACAAAAGATATAATACATTGACACTTATTAGATATTTAATTTGTCAGAATTTTGATACATTTAAATAAATATAAAAACTAAAAACACTAATTAACTATCGAATACAAGCGAACACGTTACCGAACGTTCACAAACATAAACGAACGAACGCGACCTCTGTTCCTGTTTGTTTATTTAACTAAACGAACGCAATTTCTTGTTCATGTTCGTTTGTTTAATAAACGAACAAACACAAACGAACTTCCCGCCGAACGGTTCACGAACTGTTCGCCAAACGTTTGGTTTGTTTACAGCCCTAGATACGCTAGTTGCTGCTCCTGAGTCCAAAAACAAGCGGCAGAGTCGGGAGATAACGGACGAGGAGGGTGTAATATCGCAGGGTGAGTCTGGCCATGGTACTGGCATGGTGGTCGCTGTGCTTTCTCAAGCTCTTGCACACGACGAGTCAGTGCCTCCTGCTGGATCATGAAAGAAACAAGGACATTCTCGGTAGAAGACCCCACATGATATGGGTGATACGGATCCGTCGGTAGCATAATTGGTGGTGAAGTCCAGAGAAAAGGCTCGCCAGGTGGAACAAAGGGTGGCACAGTAAATGGTGAAACAGGGGGAACAGCAGAAGAAAACTGTGGTATGACCGGGACAGATGTCGGCACATGACCAAAGGGGTGAGTCGAGGAACCCTCTCCCGGGCGCGATGGCGGTGTAAACTGACGGAACATAACAGGTAAGTCGGTATGGTGAACACCGGTAGTATGGACGGGATGCAAAGGAACGTCAGTGGGAACTGAAACAGGTGCTGAAGCAGGTGTAACGGGTACCACAAAAGGCGGGTAGTCATCATCATCGTCTATCCACCCATTTTGGGTGTCAGCATATCGTGGGTCAACGTGTGTCGCAAAGGGTGCATGATCGGGCTGCACAGGCACGGGATCAAGAAGAGGGGCGACAACAGGATCAGCGGGAACATCAGCAACCTGATCGTCCACTAACGGTGGAGCAACAACAGGATCTCCTAACATAAATGGAACATCAACATGAGCATCAGCAACAACAAGATCACCCTCCAACAGTGGAGCAATAATGGGATGATCGTCAACAGGCAAATCAGCGATCAAAGGATTAACAGCGGGTACATCAGCATGAATAGAGTCATGCTCGAATGCGGGGTCTGGAGCAACTACTGGCTCGGGGGCCACAGCAGGCTCCGGATCGTCAAACACCATCTCGAAATCAGCAGGATCAGCGAACATGAGATCAACGGGGTCAACAGGGTCCTCCATGGGCTGATCTAGATGAATAAATGCAATGTCCTGGTCTGGATCAAAACCAGGTGGAAAAACGAGGTCTAAATCATCATCAATGTCATGATCGATAACAAAACTAGGGGCAGGTGCAGCGGATGATGCTCTATCAGGGTCTGTATCATGCGAATAGTGCTGCGCTCCCTGCGCGTGTGATGGTGCAGATGCCACAGACTCAAAGGAGTATGGGATGGGTGAATGGATAGGTGCCTCCTCTGCAGGAGCATCCGCGAGAAGTAAGAGATCGCCAGCAGCTATGTGGGCCTCGCCCTCAAAGTCATACTCTAACGGATCCTCGTCAAACAAGTCGACGTCGTCGTCAGCCAGATAGATCTACCGCTATTGTCCCTCGGTCCTACACTGAGGATTAATGGCCTTCAGTTCCCGCCTACCCACTCACATGATCTAAGTAGTAACCCTCCTTACGCTAATCATACCATGTGTAAAAGTACTCATAACCATAGTAACATGTATTTCACCCCCGCAGTTTAGAAAACTGAAAACAGTTAAGAGAAAAGGGGGACATGAACTCACCGAAATGCGTCTCTAACAAGAAATCTCCCGGTCAACCTGCTGTGCGACGACCTACACGTACTAACTTCTATTAGACGGACGGTCGTGCCTTAGCTTAAGGTTTAGTGTCTTTGGGAAATAGTTAGGCAACTATTTCGTAATTACACTTCGTAATTATTTTGTAAATATATTCCTTCCCAAGGATGGGGGTTTTAATACATGTGCGTTCGTATAACTTCGAAATATATTATTAAGTCTCACTTAATGTAATATATTTTATTTCATTTGTCCAAAACATTCTATCTCCAAAATATAAATATTTTTCCCAAAATATTATATTTTATTCCATATAATTTTCCCAAAATAATACTTTTATCAAAATAATCATCTAAAAGTATTTTCTGAAAATACGTAAGTTACGTTGTAAGGTTCGGGTGGTATAAATAATACCGGTGTAACTTAAATATTTATTGTGAAGGCGTTCGTATTATTTTGGAGCCGTGAATATTCAGTGTATTCTAGTAATATTATTGTTACCCTAAAAATAATATTTATGTAGTTCACAAAATAATCATAAAAATTACACAAGTGTTACTATGAAAAATATATATTCTAAATATATATTTAACAAGTTTTATTTCTAAAAATCCCACCTCCGACACTTGGAAGTTTTGTAAAAAAATTGTGGCGAAATTTACATTTTGATAACAAGTTAAAAATATAGTTATAACACTTGTAAAAAAATATTTTCCAAGTGTTTATATTTCTGTAAAAATTTCGCCAGAGTTTCCTCTGTAACTGGAGGTGGCCACGCTTTCAAGCGTATCATTTTTTTTTATAAATTCAATCAACAATGTTCTCAACATCAACAAACAATGTTTCAACATCAACTAGTTCAAAAATATACGTAAATCGCAAACACATGAACTTGTGGGTTATGCAAAAGTAGTAGTAATCTTCCAATATTCTTAGTAGATCTTTCTGTCTTTGTAAATAAAATCGGTTTCTTGAAAATCTTATTTTTAAAGAAAGTGTAAGTTTACAACTTCTCGGTCAACAGTTACGAACATATTTCTTTGGTAAAACATTTTGTTACATAAGTGTCTACGCACTAGTTTGCTCACAAAAACACCTTTGTTTCAAGAAAGATCCGGCTTCTAAACATGATTTCATTTGACACTTGGTTCTTCGAAAGTACCACTTGTAGATCTTTAGATCTACTAGTTTTGGACTCTATTTTATAAGAAAAACTCTTTTTACACAAGTTCATGTTAATAAGTAGTAGTGTTCGTCATCTAATCATTTTCACACTTAAACATACACTAGTTCATGTTCCATGAAAATGACTTAGCCGGGTTAGATGACGATCCGAACTACTACTAGCATCAAACAACATAAAATAATCATAACAAAACAAGATCTAAGAGTTTTACACTAATATTTACTCATTAACCACTTTGTTCATCATTTTTAGTAGACTTTAAACTTTGATCTTATATGCTCATGATTTTTATCCGACAAATCTCTTATTAACCACTTTAGACAAGATCGATAGGGTGTTTAGAGTCACTTACTACTAGCTCGTGGCTAAGGAAGAAACTAGACGAAAAACGGGTGGTTAATAGCGTTGTGGTGAGGTCCTTGGCAATCCGTAAGCACCAAGCTTCCTTATACGTGATCCTTCACCTTTGAGTATACTTGGAAATGCAAGATCAAACTTGAAAGTGGGTGTGGGTGTGTGGGTGGGTTCGGCCGAAGGGTAGTAGAGAGGGAGAGAAGAAAGAATTTTTGCTAAGTGTTGTTTATGTGAAAGAAATGATCTTATGGTCATATTTAAAGACCACTAAATGTGTCTATCCAAGAGATAATATGTTTAGTACATACTAGGCAATTAATAAAATAATCAACACATGTAAGAGTGTGTCTCCTCTTGGGGGGTCGATTGGTTACAAGGGGGGAAGGGTCATGGTTGGATTTTAAGTAATTAGTTAGTTTTTAGTTAGATAAGTTAGGTGTTTAAACTAACTATTAGAGTGTTGTAATTTATAACGGGTGTTAGGGTGTTCGGGGACCCTAACTGGCTCAGAAAAAGAAAAACAATGTCCATGACAATATTTTTATGTTCCGGGTTAAGTCCGGTTGTTCGTTTGGATATTGATCCGTTAAAGTGTTTAGTAAGCAATTAAAGTGTCGTTAATATTATTTTTAGTGACACAATTTATTCCCGACACTTTGGAAAGTGTCTAGTAATATTTTTCCATGTTTTTGCACTTTACTAGTTAGCTTAAAAGCTGAATTTTTGTATTAAAGTGCAGAATTTTGTGTTTAAAATATATTTTTTGCACATCCGGTCACTATAACTATCACCTAGTGACGCAGTTTTACATTCCTCACCTACCTACACTCCCTACTAGTGTAGTAATCTATTCCCGGCTCATACTGGCCTCAGAGACAGTGTCTGTCTGATGCTGGTTATGTCAGCATGTTTACTGGGTTATCCGTATAGTGTGCTCACTGTGCTTTTGTGCATCAAGGTTGTCACTAAAGTTTTGTGTAAATAATGGAGTGATAGTAGTAAAGTATGACGCATGTATAAGTATGTATCAGAATTCAAGTAGTAGTTAATCACAACTGTAAGCAATCACAGTAATTAAGCAGTAATTAAATATTAATTAATTCGTACGGATACCTGGTTTGGTGAGGGTTGTCACATTCTGTTACACCCCGAAATATCAGAGCATTGGCGTGACTGGACTGGTATCTTCATTGCACAGCGGAAGCAAATAAGCTAAGATGATACGGATCGGAAGCGTACTCAAATGGCTCAAGAACAATCGATTAATCAAAGACGATAAACGAACCGAAAGGTTCAAAGAACACCGTTCTTTTCTATTAAAATTCAATCAAAAAACTGAAAACCAATAAACCCTAGATGCCCTATTTATACTAAACAATTAAGAAGATAAAATTGGAAATTTGAATTTTAAATAAATAAAAGATATGCATGCTCCTGCATCATACTCCCCGTCTTCGAAAAAAACTCTTCCTCGAGTTTTGCCTTCGGATCAAAGCCACCTGGATCAAAAGGAACATCAACTCGATTCTTTATTATCATCACGACCTGCCTTAACAGTCCAACTTCATAAACCATCTCGCCAGACTTTGAACCTGTACCACCTGGGTCGAATGGAACACCGAACCATATCCTTTTCAATGTCGACTTGACCCCATTGGGCTTAGGCAAGGGCCAAATGATACGGATCGGAAGCGTACTCAAATGGCTCAAGAACAATCGATTAATCAAAGACGATAAACGAACCGAAAGGTTCAAAGAACACCGTTCTTTTCTATTAAAATTCAATCAAAAAACTGAAAACCAATAAACCCTAGATGCCCTATTTATACTAAACAATTAAGAAGATAAAATTGGAAATTTGAATTTTAAATAAATAAAAGATATGCATGCTCCTGCATCATAAGACTTCTAGAAAAAGAACGCCCACTAAGTACTCGAGTCTCCAATGGTTCTCCTATTCCAACCGTGCCATAATTTCTGAAACGCAACCTGAGAAAGAAACATGCGAAAAATCAACAAAAAGTTGAGCGAGTTCATAGTTTGTTTGTAAAAGATTTGAAATAAATCTTTTTGAATAACCGGTTTTTTAAGTATTGTTGAGAAAACGAATTTAAAATCATTTTCTTGTCATGTTATACGGGAACTTTGTTATTTGTAACGCATTATGTATGTAAACTCTTGTATTTGTAAAGTTTGTATAACCGTCAATCAAGTATTTCTGTATGTATCATGTATTCATGTATAAATCACGTATTTTTGTATAAATCAAGTGTTCTTGTATAATTAACGTATTCTTGTATGTATCATGTTGTTAATGGGTTGCAAGGCCATTAACATGTGACACGACATAGGAAGCAACCAAACCATAGGCATTTTTCTAGTTGTCGATTCACGACTGAGACACAAAAGCACTACTTGGTACTAGTTTTCACCAAGAGTGTGGCTGCCCGGACACCCGTTAGATCTAACCTTTTGTTCTGCGGTCTAAGTATGTACACGATTAATGGTGCTTATGGTACCCTATTCGTGACACGATTTCTCGTATCATTTCTTGTATCATTCCTTAAAAGGCATCATACTTGGTACTCGTTCTCACCAAGAGTGCTTCTTGTTTTTGTATCATACCATTTGTAAACATTGTAACATTTGTATCTTGTATTTGTATTTTCCCGTAGTTTAGAAAACTAGAATTAGTGTGTATGCATATTTCGAAAAATACGCTTGTTTGAAAAACCGGTATAGAACATAAGTTTTTCGTAAACCATTTGTGTCTGTTAAAACTTGCTTGTAAAATTGTTTATGAATATGTAATTCTTGTATGCTTTGCAAAAAGTGCATGTCTTTCCACCCCGAAAACATTTAGAAAAATGTAAAACCGTAAAAGGTGGGGTTATGAACTCACCTGGGTCCCCATGCATCGTCAAAGTGACTTCAAAGTTAGTATTGGGCACTCAATCATAACCCATCCTAAGATCCACATAAATAATGTTAACATATGGCATAGTGCTCATGTAGGGTCATGCACTAGTTCTAGTTCTAGTTCTGTATGTTCTAATCTCACGATTAAAAAAAATTGTTCTTACATGATTATGTCAACTAATGAATATGTACTTAAATGCTTGCAAATATAACTAGATATATTTTTGTGTCAATTCTCATATTAAAATCCCAACGTATCCGTATATATAATTACTAGTGGACTTGCCCAAAGATTTATGTATATATCTATATATACATCCACACACGTTTGTATAAAAAAATGGATATTACTTTACAAAAATAATATCCAAAATAGTGATCGATAATAATCACATTACTATTTAAATAATGTTTAATATTTTTTTTTTAATTTTTTTTTAAGAATACTTGTAGCCCAACCAATGAAATGTCATGAAAATTATAATAACAAAATGGTTTGATTTTAGTAATAGTCTTGATACCCAGTTGACGAAAATGTGGTGTATCTTAATAAAATTATGTACCACAAACAAGACTAATGCCGATGATTTAATATCTAACAAAATACCACTTGATCTAATAAATACATATATTTACAAAAATGATTGTTCGCTTTGTGTGACTATCTGGTTATTTAAAATACAAGTACATATTTGTGTGTAAAAAATCTAACCATCATATAATGCGTAGTACGTACAGATGTGTAACTTGTAATAGTTGTCCAATATAAATATTCATATACACTTGTATGTATAAGATCAAAATTACTAGTCTTTTAATATCCACAAAACCTTTACTGTGTGCATGTATGTAGCATCCATTAATGTGTTAATATTGTGTTTAATATTCATGTCCAAATATTAATCGTTCCAGCATATTGTTCACTTAAATTACTGTCTATGTTCTGTTTGTTTGTCTCACACTCGTTAATACTATTATTAGTAACTAAAACGAGTATGCGAATAAGCAAACATATAAGTTTAAGTGTGCATATATACCTTTTGCGTGTTCGACTCGCATACACGAGCCTCCTAGAATTCTACTCCGAAGAGACCGGTTACGCCATCGAGTTCTTTTTTTTTTTTTTGTTCGTTGTTCGTTTATTCGATCTCATTTTGCCACTCGAGACCATTCCAGGAACAGATCTGATCAGATCTATTAAGTCGGAGAAATGGCTCACGGTGGACTTTTGGCGCTGCCCTTGGCGGCATCTGCGAGCCCGTGGCTAGAAAATAGTCTTCTGGTGTAGTATGGCTCAGATCTACACAGATCGGGAGTAGGGGAGGAAGTAGGAGTCCTCATTGTCGTGGCATGTTGGGGTTAGGTCTTCCACTGCTACGGTTCGGCACCTCCGCCACTTGTAGCTTCGGCTAGAGAGTTAAGCGCCGCCCAGGCAACCGTCATCGTCATCACCAATAAAGAAGCGAGACCTCCCAACCTGCCAGGTGGCTGCTGTGTCGTTGACTGCTGTATCCACCACCGCCGCACCGCCGGTGGTCTTACCGGACCGGCTGCCGGCCTTCATCGCAGAGAGAGATGAGGTCGAGTGAGTGGGGGTGGGGTGAGGAGAGTTGTGGGTTATTTATGTTGTCTGTGAAAAGGGATCGAGAGGGAGAGAGCCTTTATACATATATATTTTTTTTTTTTTGATGATCTATGTTTCAAACTAAAAGGGAAAGTAAGTGGGTAGTGGCTGATGAAAATGATGGGTTAAGGTTTGTGCTAGTCTTATATAGAGGTAGGGGTGAGCAAAAACCGAACCGAAAACCGAAACCGCACCAAAAACCGTAAAAACCGAAACCGCAAAACCGCAACTGACACAAAAACCGCAAAAACCGAAACCGCAAAAACCGAAACCGCAAAGGTATGGTGCGGTTCGGTTTTAGCTTTAAAAACCGCACCAAAAAACCGAAACCGCACCGCAAAATTATTATATATATATATATATTATATATAATATACTTAAAGATTTAAATATAAAATTCCCTATATATTATATACTCTGTGTTTGTTAAAAAAAAAAGTACAGACTTGACTTTGTTAAGTTAACTATCGTCTGCTCCCTCTCAAAAAAAAATGATGTTAACCTACTAGTTACAAGCCCATTAAATTAGCACTCCAAACAGCCTAACTTTCAACCCAATAAGAGGATGGCGGGTTTAAAAATTGGTAAGGTTTTCTTTACATGTGTGAGTTTATATTTCAAATACCTACTAACATATATTTTTTGTTTTTTTTTTCTATCTAGGAAACACTAATGGCAAATGATAGTTGGAAACATTGAAAGTTGGAAAGATTGAAAGTTGGAAACAAGAATGAGTTGGAAACAATATTACGTTTTTATTTGGATACGACTATGTGATTAAGCTTTCACCGTTTCACATAGCAACTATTATTCTAGACATGTTTCTAGTACAAACTCTTGTTTTGATTGATGTCCTCTAGCCCATACATATGCTCTTCACATTGCTCTTGCAAAAATTATATTCTAATTACCATCAAGTATTAGATGTATTCCAGTATTAAAACCGAGAGTTTTTTTTTTTTTGATGTATTCAAGTATTGCTGAGAGTTTTTTTTAGATGTATTCAACTATTAAAACCGAAACCGCACCGAAACCGAACCGCAACCGCAAATAAACCGCAAAAACCGTACCGCAAAAAAACCGCAACATGTGGTTTTAAAAAAATAAAAACCGCACCTCGCGGTATGAGTTGCGGTTTTATGCTAAAACCGCACCAAACCGCACCATGCTCACCCCTATATAGAGGTGTTGGAGATCTTGTAAGGTTTTGAAAATCTTGTAGGGATTTTCTAAATCTGGTAGAGAGATTTTGTGAAATCTTGAAAGGATTTTATAAGGATTTTGTTAGATTTATAGAGATTTGTTAGATCTTATAAGATCTTGAAAAGATCTAGTATAGATTTTATATTAGATCTAATATATTAGGTGTAGGTTTAGGCTTGTAGGTTTTGGGCTTTGGCCCAGGGCCCATAAGCTCAATCCCCGTGTTTAAGCGGCCCGTAATTCTTACGAGACACGTTTTTAAAACCGAAATCACCGTAGTCTAGTAAAATAATATTTCAGAGTTAAAAACGTGTAAAAATAATGTCGGTATCCGGCGTAGTCGCGTTCTTGCGTCGATAATGGTAATAATCGCGAAAAATTACATCGTTGCCGTCTTTAATCCGTTTTTCGATCCGGTTTCGAACACGGTTATTAAAATTTAATTACGAAGCTAGAATATATCGTAAAAATTTAATATTTGTTGGCGTTGTCAGTATCTTGTACGGTATCAGTTCGTTGTCGCGTAATAATCAGCAGATTTCTCTGTAAACCACCGTATGCGCACTGTATAGTCGAGTAAACGTTCCTGGGCACTCCAAAGGCCTGATTAAGTTAATTTGCGTCATAAAAACTGTTTATTATCGTTTTAAACATCTGTTAATTGCGTAATTAGAGCCGTAAATCACCGGTTGTAGAATGTGACAACCCTCACCAAACCAGGTATCCGTACGAATTAATTAATATTTAATTACCGCTTAATTATTGTGCTTGCTTACAGTTGTGATTAAACTGCTACTTGAATTCTGATACATACATCATACTTTACTACTGCCACTCCATTATTTACACAAAACTTCAGTGACAACCTTGATGCACAAAAGCACAGTGAGCACACTATACGGATAACCCAGTAAACATGCTGACATAACCAGCATCAGACAGACACTGTCTCTAAGGCTAGTATGAGCCGGGAATAGATTACTACACTAGTAGGCAGTGTAGGGAGGTGAGGAATGTAAAACTGCGTCACTAGGTGATAGTTATAGTGACCGGATGTGCCAAAAATATGTTTTAAACACAAAATTCTGCACTTTATTCACAAAATTCAGCTTTTAAGCTAACTAGTAAAGTGCAAAAACGTGGAAAAATATTACTAGACACTTTCCAAAGTGTCGGGAATAAATTGTGTCACTAAAAATAATATTAACGACACTTTAAATACTTATTTAGCACTTTATCGGGTTAATATCCAACCAAACAACCGAACTTTACCCGGAACATAAAAATTGTAGGATCGATTTGACCGATCGAATGAGTCAATTTGAGTGTGTTTACACTATTTAGATGGCGGAAACATCTAAACAGCTTAGAATCAGACATAATAGAGTAGAAAACAGAATAGATTCACTTTTAACACTTGTTCTCTGTTATATATTGACTTGAAAATTCGGCAGCACTTCGTTACAACTTCTCGGAATGCGTACCATCTGAGAACTACACAAACCTATATATAGGCACAAGATTTCGCTTCAACATACCTCAAGCGAAATCTCATCACTTGATTTCGCTTGAGGCTTACATCACATATCCTGAAGCGAAACCCTATCAAACTAAATTAAACTTTACATTCAGACCCCTACACTTTACAAACTTGACATATTTAGACCCTAGACTTATGACATAGGCTTTAGACATCGTGTATCAACAAACTCCCCCTTGGATACAGCCGAAGTCTTCAGTCTAGGTCTTCACATGGACTTGAACTTTTCTTCTCTAGGCTTAGGTTTTCTTGACAACATCTTCCTAAGCTTTTCATTATCATCAGCTCTTTTCTTTTCTTCAGCAGCTTGCCTTTGAGCAAATGTCTCCCGAAGATATCTATCCTTTTCTTCTCGAGCTTTACGTTCCTTTTCAGCTTTCCTTTTTACTTTCTCCTCCAAAGCCCACCAAGATGACTTCCATTTAGTTCCAGAATTGATATTCTTTTGAAAACACACATTCTTCTATCTGTTAACGCTTTTTGTATTGGCAATCTTCTCATGAATTCCAGAATGCTAGAGAACTCAGACAATTTTGAACTCCTTGTCACATCAAGATCACAACAAGAATTGTGAAGAGCTTTGAACAGAATACTCGAAGGCTGCACATCAAATACCACAAAATTCAAACAAATTAGACAATTTTTTATAAAATTTCAAATTTACTCATCATTTTAAGCGATATCCATGATTTCGCTTAAAACTCATCTGAGCAAATAAGATCTGTTCAAGCGAAATAATATTTGAACATTTCGCTTGAATATCTAAAAATCACCCAATATGTGTTCAAGCGAAATATTATATAAACATTCCCTTGAAGCGACACTAACATATTCCTTGAAGCGACACAGTCCAAACACATCAAAAAAAAATTTTGTAAACATATGATCAAATTGATCACACAGTCCTGTTCTACTTTCAATTCCGAGCAACATGATGTGAATTTCATTCATTTTAACCCATCCAACTGTTCTAGATCTATGATTGAAATTCTGTTCAAACGTCAAACTCATAAAGACTCAGATCTGAAACAATCAAACCACGCACAACAATCTACACATGATACCGACTACACACATAAGTTTTGATTTGATTTTTATTAAGTTTAATCCCTAAATCTATGTGTTCTAACCCTAACTGACGCCGACACATCAAAAATCAACGAAAATCGGTACAAATCTCAGAAAATACTCACATTCACCATGATTATAATTGAGTTTGCCAACTAAAATCACAAGATCTTGGTGAAATTTTGACAGAGTAACGGTAGAAAACAAAGATTCAGATGAATTCGCTTGAAGTCTCTCTGACAGACCTTGAAGCGAAATGTTTGAAAATAATGACTGAAGCGAAGCTTGTAATCCTTTTATACCCTTGAAGATTTCGCTTGAGGCTTACTTAAAAAACTCTTGCAGCGAAATCGTTAACATGAAGGTGTCGCTTGAAACAGATTTAAGCGCAATTTTGTTTCTTGAAGCGAAATCCTTAAAAAACTTGTTTTACTTTTTGATTTTTTCATCTTTTAATGTCACACCCAATTAACCAAATCCAAGTTAATGACCTTGGTCAACTGACTAGTCTACCAAGTCCAACTTAATGACCTTGGCTAACCAAACTATGAAGATACCGGATTTCTTGAAAAAATAAGTTCAAATTAATGAACTTTTGAATCATTTTGATCTTTCAATCTCATTTTAATCAACAAACACTTGTACCAAACATTGTACTGCATCACAAGCTTACCCAATCCTCATCAATCTCAGACATGATCTGCACAAGACTTTGAACTTTCGATTCCCAATGTCAGTTGTCGAAAATAAAAAGAAAACTAAAATCTTTTTGAATTTTAAACTGAATAAACTGAAACTATGTACACACAATCTTTTTGTGAGCGTGTCAAGGGATCATATCAGCTGCCGACTAGATACAAGTACCGTTAAGCTATTAATTCATTTTAATTATTAAACAATTCACGTAGATTGCCAATATATTGATCCTCTTAAATTCTCACAAAACTTTCAATCTGCTCGGGATACAGAATTAGTGTTTTAGGACTTAAACATCTACATGTGTCCCACCTCAGTATATACTCCCGTATCCAGACCCCAGTATTCAGTCTTACAGGTGAATATACCTAGATGATATCTGTAAGGGGTTAATTGCGAGGGCCGTGAGAGCTCAGGTCGATCTTTCGATGCGCAGAGAGATGACGGCTTCGACTTTTGGTGGGTCCCCTTTGGGGATCTTCTTTACAACAGCACATGATTAACAATTTTGCAATGTGTTATCATTTTTTATGCTGAGGGGAGGCTTATATTTCAAAGCAGCGTAAAGTATTCTCCGGGGACTAGGCCATTGCTTCCGCAAAATCAGAAGTCCCGGGATAATACCCCAGATATCACTAAGCATAAAGACCTAGTATATCAGAATATGGGACCCTTCAAACAGGATTTCAGGGGTTACCTATATATCCTGGAGATGTTCCCCACATAGATGCAAGTAAATTTTATGTTTATATCCCAAACTAATCTACTGATTTTGTGAAAACCTATCGGCACATCTTTAGTGAGACTGCTTAATTGCATTTTATACATTCCAATTCTTTAGCGTACTGCACCTGTCTAGCTGATGTACTATCATTTCCCTTTTATACACAAACTCATTTTTACTTTTTCAAATGTTTTTGGTTTTTATAGACTTTATCATGTTTTTGTATTTTTCTGCAAACTTTCTCCCCCTAAAAAGAAAAACATATTTTTGTGTTTTTGTTTTTATCGAAAAGCAGAAAATAATCTGTACAAACAAAATTGACAACACGACAAAGGTTCACGTCAGATCGCCGTCCAATTCGGCATCACATTCAATAACCCTCCCAGATTGCAGATTTTTCATTCCATTCAATTTTAAAAGATAATAAAACCTCTTTTTGTCAAATGGTTTGGTATAGAAATCCGCTTTCTGTTCATCGGTGTGCACATATTCAATCCGAATTAATTTTTTCTCGTGACAATCACGAATAAAATGGTGACGGATCTCAATGTGTTTTGTGTTTGAATGGTGAACTGGATTTTTAGTAATATTAATGGCTGCTTCATTGTCCACGAAAATTGGAGTATCTAAGAATTGCAAACCAAAGTCACGCATTTGCTGTTGGATCCAAAGGATCTGCGAACAACAGCTGGAAGCTGAAACGTATTCAGCTTCACAAGTAGAAAGCGCTACAGTGGTTTGTTTCTTACACTGCCAGGTAACGAGTCGAGTTCCTAAGAACTGACACCCAGCAGTGGTGGACTTTGCGTTCTGCTTGCAGCTTCCAAAATCTGAATCAGCGAAACCAGATAAAGTAAAGTCACCCAATCTAGGATACCACAAACCGATGTTTGGGCAGCCTTTCAAATACCGTAGTATACGTTTCACGATTGTCAGGTGTGACTGCTTCGGATTCGACTGATATCTGGCACATAAGCATGTCGGATACATGATGTCCGGACGGGAAGCTGTGAGATACATCAAGGAACCACGGAGTATGCTTCTGACAATCCACATGAAGGACCTGAATCACCTTGCTCAGACATGGTACGAACACCCTTTTTAGTGGGCTGGCGTATCCTACAAAGAAACCTTCATTTGATTTTGCCCCAAACTTTCCGTCTTCATCAATGAATGTACACGGTGATCCGAAAGGTTCCAAGAACTCAAGATTCGGCTTGTAACGATGCAGTAACTCAAAACATGTTTTTCCATACTTCTTGACAGTAAGGACTCTGTTTAGTGTATAGCACGCTGCAGATACTGCTTCACTCCAGAAGAAAATAGGTAGCTTGGAATCTGCTAACATTGTACGTGCTGTCTCTATTAGAGTTCTATTCTTTCTTTCAGCTACGCCGTTTTGCTGTGGAGTATACGGCGCACTGAATTCATGAAGAATTCCCTTTTCATTACAGAACTCGTACATTCTGTTGTTTTTAAATTCAGTTCCATTGTCGCTTCTAATTCTCCGGATAGGCAGTTTGTATACAGTTTCCATCTTCTTGAAAAGTATCATCAAAGACTCAAATGTTTGATCTTTCCGTTCTAAGCACACAACCCAAGAAAATCTTGAAAAATCATCTGTAACCACCAAGCAGTACAAATCCCGGCTGATGCTCTTAACATTGACAGGCCCGAAGAGATCCATGTGCAATCTCTCAAGAGGTAACCTGATCGAGTTCATGATCTTCAAAGGATGTGATTTTCGAACCTGTTTACCTTTCTTACATGCAATACAATCATCATTTAAATGAAAAATTTTTCAAGTTTACACCTTCAACTAAATCATTATGAACCAAAAAGTTCATTTTGCGAACATGAATGTGGCCCATCTTACGATGCCACATGATAGAATCTTTTTCTGTTGCTTTATTTTTAGACACAAAACACTGTTTCTGATGAGACGTTGGCGTTGCTGTGCTCATATCAAGATAATAAAGGTCATACTCCCGTGGAGCACGCAACAACACCATCTCATCAGGGATTTTAAACCCTGGTTTCAAAACCACACATTCAGTTTTTGTAAAATGTACGCTGAAATCTTTATCACAAATCTGTGAAATACTGAGTAGATTGTTTGTCAACTCCACTATGTGGTTTACTTTGTCAAAAGATATCACACCATTTGTCAAAATTCCTTGACCAACAATTCTTCCACCTTGACTCCCAGCAAACCCTACATGACCTCCATTGATGGATTTTACATCATAGAGCAAAGCAAGCGTCCCAGTCATGTGCCTTGACGCACCACTATCCATGATCCATTTTGATAGAATTGACTTGGGCAGCCCCTGCACATATCATATCAAATTCATTCAAACAATGAACTCCATGACTTCTTAACTGATGACACACTCCCAAATACTAAATCACACTTCTCATCAGTTTTAGGAAAGTTAAACATGACATTTGGAACAACAGATTCCACTTTTGATTTTAACATATTTTCTTTGATTGGAGGAAACTCTACAAGAAACTTATCAAGTTCAGATTCAAATTCTTGTTTATCATTAGCACCCACTTTTGATGCATAAAATTCCTTTGTTCCTTTGACCTTTCTGTCAACCATTTTTCCAAAAATATTTTGAATAGTAGGATTAAAAGCTTTTGAATCAAACTTTAACTCGTTCTCCATTTTCTTTACCTCAACTGATTGTGATTTGGTTTCAACAATTTTTGTTTCATATTTCAAAATGTTTTCCATCTTTTTCTCCTCAACCGATGGTTTTGATTTTACAACCCAAAATTGATTTTCAAAAGTTTTCGTTTTTGGATAAATCTTTGAATTCATTTGGGACTTTGAAGATTCGCCAATCTCAAATGTTGATTTCAGCTTCGCCAATCTCAAATGTTGATTTCAGCTTATCTTCCGGCTTCAATGATTCACCCCTTTTCAAGATTCGAATTTGTGAAACCATCGGCTTTTTGCCCTTTGTGTTAACTGGTGACTTAGATTGAGTTTTTTTAACAAATGGTTTAATGACAGATTTTTCAAAAACTTTCTTGCATTGTCTTGCCATGTGTCCAATTTCATTGCAGCGATAACAAACTCTTTTGTCATACTCGACAAAAGTTGACTTGAACGACTCTTCTTTCAGTTTCTTCGCTGTATTGAAATCGTCAACTGCTTTTTGACTAAAAATGTATTCCTTTTCATCATCCACACTTGGTCCAACAACAAAAACATCATTCATTTTATCTTTTGGCTTGACAACCTTCTTAGCCATCTTTTTCTCAAAACCAATTCCTTTGTTTTTAAAGTTGTTACCATTTTTCTTGTTACCATTACCTTCCCATTCCTTTTTCCCAAAGTTGTTGACACGTGTTGTAAAAAATGACTTTTTAGATTTTGAAAAGAATTCTTTGTTATTAACCTCATCAATGTTCATTTCAACCAACCTAAAAACTTTCTCAACATTCTCAATTTTCACATTCTGAAGAGGATACTCGAAATCGGAATAAAGTTTGTCTGTTCCAATCATAGTATATACTACCATAATCGAATCATCATTCATACTCTTGTCCGATTTCGGTATGAACCGTTCCAAAAAATTACTCTCATCTTCAGAATCTGTAACACCTTTCTCAGAATGTGACTTCTCAGAGTTATCAATCTCTTCATCTAACACCTGATCGACAACAGTTTTGATAATCTGTGATTCGTTGTCGGTGTCGGATGCAGAGAATGTAACATCGATGCTTTCAGGCAAATCATCCTCAATTGATCTCAATTTGAGATTCAAAGCAGCTTCCACCCCATCTGGATATTTCTGTGTGTAATGATTCCACATTGGGGGTGGAACACTCTTAAAAACTGGTGTTTCATCAGGTTGTTTTGGAACAATCTGTTCAATCACATATGAAGATGCTATATAACTCATCAACTTCTTATCAATTCTTTCATTTTCAATTTTTGTTAACTCCAATTCCCTTTTTAATGAAGCAATGGTGTCTAAATGAAAATTGACTTCCACTTGTTTATCAAAAAGTGTAGCTTTTGCTAATTTTGTGGCTTTATCATTTTCGACACTTTCCTCTTTAATCATTTTAACTGTTCTAGATAGAGTATCATATGCTTCTTTGACTTGTCCTAGATCAAATTTTAGCATGTCAGCATGTTTTTTCAATTCCTGAAACTTAGTGTCTTTTTCAAGACACTCCATGCACTGTTGTAAACACTTTTGGCATGGTGTTTCAGATATTGAATCCACTTTTTCAACAACTTCTGCTTCATGAGCAGTTTTTACTTCCTGTTTACCGACATTTTCAGACTCTGACTCAGACAGTTTGACTGATTCGTTTCCCTGAACTCCAGATTCCTCTCGTTTGACAGACTCACTACTGACAGACTTAGACTCCTCAGATTCTGAGTCTACCTCTCTCAGTTTCGCCATGAGAGCCTTGTCAGCAATTTCTTTCAATGTGTCTTCAGTCATTTCCTTTGTCACATCGATCATTTCTTCAACGAATTCTTTCTTCTCATCATATCTTGGACACAATCCGGTCCTTGGTTCTTCAAAGAAACCTGCAAAAGATTCAAAAATTTTAGGAGGCATGATAGATCTCAAAGAACTAGTTAATACCTCCTGCTCAGATTGAGATTGATGAACTTCAGCAGCTATTTCTTCAAAATTGTCTGCTTTTTCAACAGAAACCTCTTCAACAACTACAGAAACATCTTCAGTAACTGTTTCTGGTTCAGACACTATCTCAGAAATTTCCACAACTTCAGCCATCATTGCTTGTCCATCGCTACCGGGAATATATTTATCCCAGTTGAACCCTGCAGCTACCTTCTCATCGTCTTGATTCACTATCATTGCTTTTTCCGGTTTATTCTCAATTTGTGGTCTTTGAACAGTAGGCTGTTGATTTGGTCGATGATAGATTGCTTGCTTGTAGTAGTCGTTGGTGAACGGGTTTTGATGATTGTTTACTTCACGATTCGGACATTCTCTCTTAAAATGACCACGTTCTTTACACTTGAAGCACGTAACTTTTGATTTATCGAACCCCAACTTCTGATCAGGACCTGAGAGACTGTTTCTGCCTGTGATCTCCATAAACCGTTGTGCTCTTCTAACCAAACTTGCCATGCCCCATTTTATATCAATCAGTTCAAGTTCCTCCGGGTCAATCTGGTCGTAATCCTCTTTGGTCATATCAGGATTACCAATCCTACCCGCCACTAAGCCTTCATAAGCCTCTAGAACGGAAGCAAGTACTGCAATGTGTTGTCTCGTGGCAGTTTCAGTAATTTCATTTCCATTCTTAATATTCACCGCGATGTTGCACTGCACCCCAGAAACATAAGCCTGATTACTTGAACTTGTAGAGCTTTGAGGTGAAAACTGTTCTTGAGCTTTGAAGTTTGGATCACAATTCGCGAATGGTGAAAAATTTCCAGATTGAGGAGTGTTTGAAGAAACACTTGAGGTGTTATCAGCAATGAACCCTGTCTGTATTTTTGGACTTTGATTTGTTGAAGCTGTAGGGTTGTTTTTGTAATACAACGATACATCTTGTTGAACATTAGCTGATTTCATCTTTTTGATCTTCAGCAATTCTAACTCATGAGCTTCAATCTTTTCTATGAATAGGCTAAGATTGTAATTTGCAAAGTCTGAATTGTTCTTTAGCATCATCAGGTATGTACCCCACTCGTCATAAGGTAACGCATCAGCTAGTTTGTCAATCCATTCTTCATCTGTCTTTTCAATCTTTAATCTATTCATCTCAAGTACCAAATGACAATATCTTTCAATTAGTTGCCTTGTAGTTTCACCCTTCATACTGGTAAAAATGTCAAACTCTTTCTTGAACAATGCCTTCTTATTCTTGATCATGGAATCACTACCTTCAAACTTTGATTTCAATGCAAACCACATAGATTGAGCATTATCTTCATATTGCAACAATATTAGAATGTCTTCTTTGATAGCCTGCTGGAGAATACTAATCATCTTTTTCTCGGCTTTGAAATCATTCTGTTCTGATTCTGTCAGGCTCTGAATATTCTTCTTGTTATTTAAACCATCAACTGGTGGAACATACTTTTTCTCTATTTTCATCCAACATTCAAAATGATTAGCCTGAACCCAGTTCTTAAATCTGCCTGACCATCCTGCATATTCATCTATGTTCATCAGTTTGGGAGGCTTTTGCATTGTTCCCAATTCGTTTTCTAAGTTGACGTTTTGCATGATGCTAGCTGGACTTTGTACCGCACCAACTCCCGAAAACATGTTGTAAAAATCTTGGCTTTCCATTATCATAAATTTACCGAGTAGTTTTTAAAATTTTCACACACACACTTTTCACAAAATCAGACTATCGAACAAGTTCACGAACACTATGGACTATCAGTAATCTCAAGCGAAATTACGTGAACACTTCAAGCGAAACACACAAGAACTCTCAAGCGAAATTTCAGAAGATTTCAAGCGAAACTCACAATTCAAATACAATATGATTTCGCTTCAATCAGCAATATCTCAAACGAAATCTACGGTTTCGCTTCAAACCAACTTTTCAGCCAAAAACAAACTTTTCAAGCGAAATGCACAATTTCGCTTCAAGCAGTCAGATTATTTCAAGCGAAATCCATTGTTTCGCTTCAAAATATCAACAATCAAACTGCTCGCTTAAGCGAAATCTGGTTTTCATGTCATTTTTGTTAGTTTTAGTTCGAGTTTTAATCTGAATTTCTCAAGGCTTTGTTAAAACACACTTTTACACACACTGTGAAAGTCTTAGTCCATTTTGTCCGTGTTTTCGTTCAGAAATCAGTTTTTGTGCGTAAAAACCTACTGATTCAAGTGAACACACTCATACTTGGCTCTGATACCAATTGTAGGATCGATTTGACCGATCGAATGAGTCAATTTGAGTGTGTTTACACTATTTAGATGGCGGAAACATCTAAACAGCTTAGAATCAGACAGAATAGAGTAGAAAACAGAATAGATTCACTTTTAACACTTGTTCTCTGTTATATATTGACTTGAAAATTCGGCAGCACTTCGTTACAACTTCTCGGAATGCGTACCATCTGAGAACTACACAAACCTATATATAGGCACAAGATTTCGCTTCAACATACCTCAAGCGAAATCTCATCACTTGATTTCGCTTGAGGCTTACATCACATATCCTGAAGCGAAACCCTATCAAACTAAATTAAACTTTACATTCAGACCCCTACACTTTACAAACTTGACATATTTAGACCCTAGACTTATGACATAGGCTTTAGACATCGTGTATCAACAAAAATAATGCCATTGACATTATTTTTCCTTTTCTGAGCTAGTTAGGGTCCCCGAATACCCTAACACCCGTTATAAATTACAACACACTAGTAATTTGTTTAACCTTCTAATTAACTCCTAACTAACCTTAACTATCAAATGGGAAACAAACCAACCCCCCCCCCCCATTCCAACCGAATTCGGTCCCATGAGGGGACACCCTCTTACCAATGTTGATTATTTTAATAAGCCCATGTTCCATATCTTGGTGACACTATATCTAATGGATAATTAGATTAAATGGTCTACAAATAAGACCTTGAGGTTACACATTTCCATAAACACCACTCAACAAAAATTTCATCTTTTCCTCCCCTCTCTTTGATTCTCGGCCGAGAGCCTTCACATACCCCCACCCACTTTCAATTTTAGTCTTGCATTTCCAAGCATACACAAAGGAGAAGGATCTCATACAAGGAAGCCCGGTGCTCACGGAATCACAAGGACATCACCACAACGCTATTAACCACCCGTTTTTCGTCTAGTTTCTTCCCTAGCCACGAGCTAGTAGTAAGTGACTCTACACACCCTATTGATCTTGTCTAAAGTGGTTAATAAGAGATTTGTCGGATAAAAATCATGAACATATAAGATCAAAGTTTAAAGTCTACTAAAAATGATGAACAAAGTGGTTAATGAGTAAATATTAGTGTAAAACTCTTGGATCTTGTTTTGTTATGATTATTTTATGTTGTTTGATGCTAGTAGTAGTTCGGATCGTCATCTAACCCGGCTAAGTCATGTTCATGGAACATGAACTAGTGTATGTTTAAGTGTGAAAATGATTAGATGACGAACACTACTACTTATTAACATGAACTTGTGTAAAAAGAGTTTTTCTTATAAAATAGAGTCCAAAACTAGTAGATCTAAAGATCTACAAGTGGTATTTTCGAAGAACCAAGTGTCAAATGAAATCATGTTTAGAAGCCGGATCTTTCTTGAAACAAAGGTATTTTTGTGAGCAAACTAGTGCGTAGACACTTATGTAACAAAAGGTTTTACCAAAGAAATATGTTCGTAACTGTTGACCGAGAAGTTGTAAACTTACACTTTCTTTAAAAATAAGATTTTCAAGAAACCGATTTTATTTACAAAGACAGAAAGATCTACTAAGAATATTGGAAGATTACTACACACTTTTGCATAACCCACAAGTTCATGTGTTTGCGATTTACGTATATTTTTGAACTAGTTGATGTTGAAACATTGTTTGTTGATATTGGGAACATTGTTGATTGAAATTATAAAAGAAAATGATACGCTTGAAAGCGTGGCCACCTCCAGTTACAGAGGAAACTCTGGCGAAATTTTTCCAGAAAATAACACTTAGAAAATATTTTTGGGACAAGTGTTATAAATATATTTTTAACTTGCTTTCCAAATAAAAATTCGCCATGATTTTTATTACAAAAATTTCCAAGTGTCGGAGGTGGAATTTTCAAAATAAGGCTTGTTAAATATATATTTAATATATATTTTTCATAGTAACACTTGTGTAATTTTTATGATTATTTTGTGAACGACATAAATATTATTTTTAGGGTAAAAATAATATTACTAGAATACACTGAATATTAACGGCTCCAAAATAATACGAACGCCTTCACAATAAATATTTAAGTTACACCGGTATTATTTATACCACCCGAACCTTACAACGTAACTTACGTGTTTTCAGAAAATACTCATAAGTGTGTATTTTGACAAGGATATCATTTTGGAAAATTATATGGAACAAAATATAATATTTTTGGGAAAAATATTTACATTTTGGAAGTAAAGTATTTTGGACAAATGAAATAAAATATATTACATTAAGTGAGACTTAATAATATATTTCGAAGTTGTACGAACGCACATGTATTAAAACCCCCATCCTTGGGAAGGAATATAATTACAAAACAATTACGAAGTGTAATTATGAAATAGTTGCCTAACTATTTCCCAAAGACATTAAACCTTAAGCTAAGGCACGGCCGTCCGTCTAATAGAAGTTAGTACGTGTAGGTCGTCGCACAGCAGGTTGACCGGGAGATTTCTTGTTAGAGACGCATTTCGGTGAGTTCATGTCCCCCTTTTCTCTTAACTGTTTTCAGTTTTCTAAACTGCGGGGGTGAAATACATGTTACTATGGTTATGAGTACTTTTACACATGGTATGATTAGCGTAAGGAGGGTTACTACTTAGATCATGTGAGTGGGTAGGCGGGAACTGAAGGCCATTAATCCTCAGTGTAGGACCGAGGGACAATAGCGGTATATCTATCTGGGTGTAGCGAGCCCAGCCCCAGGCCCAACAATACGGACCTCGGGGTGACTTGGTACCCGACGCAAAAATCTGCTAGGTTTGAGTCTTCCTACTGCACTTCACACATATCAATGGCCTTGCAAACCATTGGTGATCTCTTTCTTTCCTTATTTGCTACATACCAGGATTTTTATACATACAAAGGTTTTACATACTCACTACACATGAACTCGCTCAACATTTTTTGTTGATTTTTCCAACTTACATGTATTTCAGGGAACTAAGGATCTGGCACGGTATGCTACGTTTTCACGTTGCGTTAGAGTTTTGGGATCATCCAAGTTTAGGGGTTGTGACTTTTACCTGGACGAGTCACAGTTCATAAACTACGTCTATTTTAAGTTTGTGGTTGCGTCTTAAGAACAATGTTTTATTTGGTAGTGTTGTAAATTCGAAGCATGTGTCAGCGTTTCAAACAATATTGTGGTATTTTGTTTTTAAGACTTTAATTAATGGATGATTCTGCATGGTTTTATTTTCATATAGCTTTGTTGTGATTAAGTTATGGTATTAAGAAGTCACACCAAATAAACCCACGCTACCGCAAAGCCAGGGTGTGACAGAGCAGTACTTGCAGGTTGATTTAATCCCAGAGTTTCAGCTATCATTCTCTTAATGCCCTCTTTTACAAGGTCATCTCCTGCCATTAATTCTGCCGCTGTTTCAAAGTTCCAACTGTTGTTGTTGTTGTCTTCTTTTATAGATGGCAGCACCAGCTGGAGCAGTGGATCTCCTGATTTGCAGCTTTGGTGGTCTTGTTGAAACCTCTACTTCAGGGTAGTCAGGTTTTTGAAGGATCTTTGGATTTTTCTTTCTTAATTCCTCCAACTTTTTGTAAGTAACCCTGACCTTGTCTTCTTTCCATCTCATCACTTGATTCTTTGACCCAAATTCGGCAGTAATTAGTTCCTCTTTCATTCTCTTCAGCTCCAATGTCTTTTCAGGTACATTCTTTTTGTACTTTGACCAATCAGGAGGAGTGTGTTTGACTTATTCTTAATCATTTCTTGAATCCTGGCTGCTTCACTTTCAAGCTCAGGAATGGTCCATTCTTTGTACATGTATTTTCCCCCTTGTATTTCTTATGAGCCATGATGTTTTCAATATAATCTTTTCTCAAAGATTCATCTGCTCTTTCTGAAATTTGTCGACATACCTTCTTTGTAAACTGCTCTAAGGATCTGACTTGAGTGAATAGAAATTGGTAATGTCTTTGAATTTCTTTGTCAGTTTTTCTTTGAGAGTTTCTTTTGGAGATATCCTCTGCCTGTTGAGCCTTAACTTTTAAGTACTCTTCAATGTTGTTGGGCCTAGGATATCCTTCAACTGATGGCAACCTCCTTTTAGCAGGATCATCCTCATAGTAGAAGGATTTAATCTCTTCTCCGACTGCTATAAGTTCAAGAGGATATTGGAAACCTGCAGGAGTGATGGTAGTGATTGGTTGTTGTACTTGAGCTGATGAGAGAGGAACAGGGTTTGGAATAAGTGCAAGAGATTGTGAAGATGTTGGTGGTGGTTATGGAGAATCATCATCAGGTATAAATATCCTTCTCCTTTTTTATATAGGAGAGGCTGATGATGTTTTGGGTGGATCAGTAGTGTTGGAATGTGGCTGACAAACAGTTGTTGAAACAACTGGTGTTTCAACCACTGTTGTCATTACAACAGATGTTGTAACATCTGATGTCTTTTGCTTTTTAGCAGGAGGTGATGGTGGTGAGGTTGTTTTTGGTGGTGGTGGTGGTAAGGCAGTGGTGTGTGTTGAAGTGGTGGTTTTTGGTTTAACAACTACTGAAACCACTGAGGTACCAACAGTTGTTGATACAGCAGAAGTTACAACAGCTGTTTGGGTGGAGGTTTGAGGTTTAGAGCCTTTGGAAGATGGTTTGGAAGCATGCTTTGTGGGTCTGGATGGTGTGTGTTTAGGTTGCCTCACTTGTCTAGTGGGTTTCTTCTTTTCTTCCTTAGGATTTTCATCATCCATAGGTTCAGAAGGACCCTGCACATTCAGTTCCATAAAAGCTCTTTTCTCATGTTCACACCTGGATTTATCCTTAGACTCTCTATCTCTTTTCACACTTGCTTTTGCTTCAGCAGGTGCATTTTTGGTAACATCAATCTTTTTACTACCATCTGGCAAAGGAATGTCTTTAGTCATGCAATCTTTTTCTGGTTCAATATAAAGACCATCTTCAATTCTCTTCTTCTTCCACTGCTTGATTTTCTCCCCCTTTTTGGCATTATCTGGAGGGGGTTATCAAGAAAGAGAACAGTGGGAGGAGCAGTGCCAGTGGTATTTAGCAAATGGGCCTTTATTGCCTTGATATCTGCCTGAGTATCTTTGAACCTTGACTCCATCATGTTTCTCAGCTTTTGAACATGTATCTCATGCTTCTGATCAGCCATTTGTCTTTGTTGTTGGAGCAGCGGTTGAAATAAGTTCCATAACTCATTTGCAGCAGGTGCAGGTTCTGTAGGTGCTTGAGCTGGAGCAGCAGGGGTTGAAACCTTTGGAGATTTCAACAACTGTTGCATCATATCTTTTAATTCAGCAACAGATGTATCAAGATTATCAATTCTACCCGTCAATGCCTGATATTTTAAATCATCACCCAACTTAATGGGATCATCTGATTCCCCACCAGCAGTGGTTGTATCAATGTGTGACTTAGGGAACGAATCCCAAAAATCACCCATTGATGCCCCTTGTTCTCGGTACTGGGGTCTTCTTCCTTCAACACTTGATAGCCTTTTGATGGTACCAGTGGTCATAACAAACTCACTAGTGGATATCAGAGGTGCTATGGAAGGAATTGCCTTCAAGGGAGTCTGATTGATGAAACAACTGGCCAAATGTAGATCTGTTGATCCAACACTTGTAGTTGCTGCTCCACTTGAACTACTGACTGGAATTTCAGGCAATTCCAGCAGTGTAACCTCCTCATTTGTTGTTGGTGGGTTAACAGTGATAGAAACACCAGACTCAGTCACTTGTTGATGTATATTCTCATTGACAGGTGATTGACAAGAACTGATGTGTGTCTGGGCAATATCAACTGCTTCCAACAAGGGTTTTATTGATGGTGGAATTTGTGAAGTGAGGATAGGAGTGGAAAGAGAATTTGCCCCGGGAAGTGGGCTATGGATGATGGAATCAAGTGATTCCAGAGCATCATAATTTGGTGTCCCTGTGCTTACAACCTGATCTTTTTGTGAAGATGCAGGAGGAGTTTTGGGCAAGGGTGGAGATCTTTCTTCCATCTGCTGTGAGGAAGTAGCAGCAGTGGTTATTGGTGACATTTGTGTTGTCACTGGCAGTGGCTCTAGGATCTCATCTTCCAGAGTTGCCTTTTTAGTGGGTTTGGGGGCTTTTTGGATGATTTTCTATTAGGCTTTTTGGTGATGGCAGGTGTGAGTTTCATAGCAGTGGGTGTGCTACTATGATCACCTGGATCAGTGGGCTCAGCAGCAGATACCTGAGGAGCAGTGGTAGCTGCTAAAGTCTGCTCAGGCACCTCTGCTTGTGTTTTGCTAGGTGTTGACATTCTTGTAAAGGTTTCAGCTGTTAAGCTATTTATTTGAAAAGAGTCACCTTGTTTTATTGCATGAGCGTCATCCTTACCAAATTTCTTTTCAAAATAATAACTTAGAAATCTTGGAAAAAGTAAGAATGGTTTTTTATCAACATTTTTAACCAAATCATTAAAGATTTCCTGGGAATAATTGAAATTTTCATCTTGAAGAATAGCATATCCCAGATTTTGAATCTTTAATGGTATCTCATTAAAAGAAGTGGTTTTGTTTGAAACACACATAAGCAGGGTATGGAACAAAAATCTTGTTGCAGGTGGGGTATACAGACACAATAAAAAAGGATACCTTACAAAAAGCTAATTTTCCACCTGCAACAAGATTTTTGTTCCATACCCTGCTTATGTGTGTTTCAAACAAAACCACTTCTTTTAATGAGATACCATTAAAGATTCAAAATCTGGGATATGCTATTATTCAAGATGAAAATTTCAATTATTCCCAGGAAATCTTTAATGATTTGGTTAAAAATGTTGATAAAAAACCATTCTTACTTTTTCCAAGATTTCTAAGTTATTATTTTGAAAAGAAATTTGGTAAGGATGATGCTCATGCAATAAAACAAGGTGACTCTTTTCAAATAAATAGCTTAACAGCTGAAACCGTCAACACCTTGCAAAACACAAGCAGAGGTGCCTGAGCAGACTTTAGCAGCTACCACTGCTCCTCAGGTATCTGCTGCTGAGCCCACTGCTCCAGGTGATCATAGTAGCACACCCACTGCTATGAAACCCACACCTGCCATCACCAAAAAGCCTAAAAGAAAATCATCCAAAAAGCCCCCATACCCACTAAAACGGCAACTCTGGAAGATAAGATCCCAGAGCCACTGCCAGTGACAACACAAATGTCACCAATAATCACTGCTGCTACTTCCTCACAGCAGATGGAAGAAAGATTTCCACCCTTGCACAAAACTCCTCCTGCATCTTCACAAAAAGATCAGGTTGTAAGCACAGGGACACCAAATTATGATGCTCTGGAATCACTTGATTCCATCATCCACAGCCCACTTCCCGGGGCAAATTCTCTTTCCACTCCTATCCTCACTTCACAAATTCCACCATCAATAAAACCCTTGTTGGAAGCAGTTGATATTGCCTAGACACAAATCAGTTCTTCTCAATCACCTGTCAATGAGAATATACATCAACACGTGACTGAGTCTGGTGTTTCTATCACTGTTAACCCACCAACAACAAATGAGGAGGTTACACTGCTGGAATTGCCTGAAATTCCAGTCAGTAGTTCAAGTGGAGCAGCAACTACAAGTGTTGGATCAACAGATCTACATTTGGCCAGTTGTTTCATCAATCAGACTCCCTTGAAGGCAATTCCTTCCATAGCACCTCTGATATCCACTAGTGAGTTTGTTATGACCACTGGTACCATCAAAAGGCTATCAAGTGTTGAAGGAAGAAGACCCCAGTACCGAGAACAAGGGGCATCAATGGGTGATTTTTGGGATTCGTTCCCTAAGTCACACATTGATACAACCACTGCTGGTGGGGAATCAGATGATCCCATTAAGTTGGGTGATGATTTAAAATATCAGGCATTGACGGGTAGAATTGATAATCTTGATACATCTGTTGCTGAATTAAAAGATATGATGCAACAGTTGTTGAAATCTCCAAAGGTTTCAACCCCTGCTGCTCCAGCTCAAGCACCTGCACAACCTGCACCTGCTGCAAATGAGTTATGGAACTTATTTCAACCTCTGCTCAAACAACAAAGACAAATGGCTGATCAGCAGCATGAGATACATGTTCAAAAACTGAGAAACATGATGGAGTCAAGGTTCAAAGATACTCAGGCAGATATCAAGGCAATAAAGGCCCATTTGCTAAATACCACTGGCACTGCTCCTCCCACTGTTCTCTTTCTTGATAACCCCCTCCAGACAATGCCAAAAAGGGGGAGAAAATCAAGCAGTGGAAGAAGAAGGTAATTGAAGATGGTCTTTATATTGAACCAGAAAAGGATTGCATGACTAAAGACATTCCTTTGCCAGATGGTAGTAAAAAGATTGATGTTACCACAAATGCACTTGCTGAAGCAAAAACAAGTGCAAAAAGAGATAGAGAGGCTAAGGATAAAGCCAGGTGGGAACAGGAGAAAAGAGCTTTTATGGAACTGAATGTGTAGGGTCCTTCTGAACCTATGGATGATGAAAATCCTAAGGAAGAAAAGAAGAAGCCCACTAGACAAGTGAGGCAACCTAAACACACACCATCCAGACCCACAAAACATGCTTCCAAACCATCTTCCAAAGGCTCTAAACCTCAAACCTCCACCCAAACAGCTGTTGTAACTTTTGCTGTATCAACAACTGTTGGTACCTCAGTGGTTTCAACAGTTGTTAAACCAAAAACCACCACTTCAACACACACCATAACCACTGCCTTACCACCACCACCAAAAATCACTTCACCACCAAAAACAACCACACCACCATCACCTCCTGCTAAAATGCAGAAGACATCAGATGTTACAACATCTGTTGTAATGACATCAGTGGTTGAAACACCAGTTGTTTCAACAACTGTTTGTCAGCCACCTTCCACCACTCAAACCACCACTACTGATCCACCCAAAACATCATCAGCCTCTCCTATACAAAAAAAGGAGAAGGATATTTATACCTGATGATGATTCTCCATCACCACCACCAACATCTTCATAATCTCTTGCACTTATTCCAAACCCTGTTCCTCTCTCATCAGCTCAAGTACAACAACCAATCACTACCATCACTCCTGCAGGTTTCCAATATCCTCTTGAACTTATAGCAGTCAGAGAAGAGATTAAATCCTTCTACTATGAGGATGATCCTGCTAAAAGGATGTTGCCATCAGTTGAAGGATATCCTAGGCCCAACAACATTGAAGAGTACTTGAAAGTTAAGGCTCAACAGACAGAGGATATCTCCAAAAGAAACTCTCAAGGAAAAACTGACAAAGAAATCAAAGGCATTACCAATTTCTATTCACACAAGTCAGATCCTTAGAGCAGTTTGCAAAGAATGTATGTAGACAAATTTCAGAAAAAGCATATGAATCTTTGAGAAAAGACTATATTGAAGACATCATGGCTCATAAGAAATACAAGGGGGAAAACATATGTACAAAGAGTGGACCATTCCTGAGCTTGAAAGTGAAGCAGCCAGGATTCAAGAAATGATTAAGAATAAGGTGAAACACACTCCTCCTGATTGGTCAAAGTACAAAAAGAATGTACCTGAAAAGACATTGGAGCTGAAGAGAATGAAAGAGGAACTAATTACTGTTGAATTTGGGTCAAAGAATCAAGTGATGAGATGGAAAGAAGACAAGGTCAGGGTTACTTACAAAAAGTTGGAAGAATTAAGAAAGAAAAATCCAAAGATCCCTCAAAAACCTGACTATCCTGAAGCAGAGGTTTCAACAAGACCACCAAAGCTGCAAATCAGGAGATCCACTGCTCCAGCTGGTGCTGCCATCTATAAAAGAAGACAACAACAACAACAGTTGGATACTGAAACAGTGGCATAATTAATGGCAGGAGATGACCTTGTAAAAGAGGGCATTAAGAGGATGATAGCTGAGACTCTTGGATTGAATCAACCTGCAAGTACTGCTCAGACAGTCATCACAAGGCCAGCATCACCAAACTCCTCATCTAATAAAAATCTCCCAAGAAACCCACCAGACTCAAAAGTACTAAAGTGGAAAACTGACAAACAGACCCATGTACTGACTGTGATCAAGTCTAGTGGAGAAGTGAAGAAAATGACAAGGGAACAAGCACTTGGCCTAAGTCTTGAAGATTTGCAGGATCTCCTTGATATTCCACTGTGCAGGGATGAAGATGACACAGATGCCTTAGACTTTGAGTTACAACTCAAAGGGCAAATAAGGGAACTGTTGATGAGGCAATAAAGATCTACAAATAATGAAGGGTTTCGGCATTATCTGTTCCAGGGGGAGATTGTTGGGATTGAACCCTATCAGAGGAACAGATAATTAAAGCTAAAACTAGATCAGGGCAGTGGATCCAGAATAAGTAGATGTTGTGTATACAAGTCTCTCCCCTTGAAAGTGGTTTCAACATCTGATGACCTCCAATCCACTGATCGGTACAACTGCTGACCTACAACTGCTGATCAAGTCAAAGACTGATAAAGACTAAAGCCCTGCTGTTCAATCTACTGCTATGGATTAAGCTCTGCTGGTTTACAACAAGTAATGCTGGATTTACATCAGTGGAAGGATTCAGCAGTAGTTTAGTTTACTTATGTAATGTATAGTATAGCAGTTGTTAGTATAGCGGTGTTTGTATAGATCAGTTGTTAGGAGGTTAGATGTCACTTTCATGGTGACGTCAGCAAAGATGCCACAGTGGTTTGTCCGTGCCTATAAATAGAACAGTACCCTGTACTGTTCTATGAGCTCTTCACCATCTTTCTTCCTGTACGAACAAATCACTGTGAGCTCAGGCTAAGGGGGAGTTTGTTACATGTATGCAATTGTAATCGTTGATGAAATAAATTCAATCATTCGGTTCTTTGTTGGAAATGTGTGTTGAAAGCAATTCTCCTGTTTGATTGTGTGCAAAGTTTGTTTCCATTTATTTTCCGCTGCATTACTTGTTCATCTTCCATTTTAATTCAGACGTAAAACACAATCAAAACCAAACTCAGATCCTAACACTAAACCACTCCACCCGGGCCTTCACATTGAACAAACCCAGCAGCAAATATCATTAATATACTCATTAAATGGCCTGATCAGCAACCAGACCACTTTCAGCACGCGTTTTAGCGTGATTTTTGTGTTCTTTTTTAGTTTAAATCATGTTTTAACATTAATTACACAACCACTACCTAACCTAATCACTTCCCTATAAATACCACACCTTTTCCAAGCTTCATACACTTTACAAACCCACAAAATCACACTCAAATCCATCTCAAAAGCTGCTAAAAATCAAAATTCGGACATAAGTGTAGCAAGTTCTTCAAGAAAGCATAACTTCTTCATTTCTTATCCGATTCACTCGATTCTTTTTCCTACTTCTTTGGTTTAACCTTAGCTACGTTTCCATTGGTTTTTCATGGAAAACCAGGCCCTGGAACGTCACCAAAAAGGCTCCAAAGTTGACTGATTTTTCCGTTTTCATCTAAAACTTTGTTAAACATAGTAAACTTGAGTTAATCTCATCTCAAACCTATGTCCTAATGCTCATAATCAATCGAATGGTTAGTTGGGCTTAAAAACAAGGCTGAGAAATGTTAAATCAGAGGTTAAAACCTCACAAACATTCTGTTTTAGTTAGGGTTTTACCCACAAGAAGTGTTCAAGCTTGAAGCTTGATGAAGGTGTGATTGTTAGACTAGCTTAGGCTATCTTTCATAAAAATCCACTCACTTCTTGATGTTTTCTCATAGATTAGTTGTTGTATTTCATTATTCTTGTAAGTTCATGACCCTCCTTGTTGTTCATAACAACAAGTGTAGTGGTGAACAATAGAGGTACCTAAATAGAAGCTTGTTCTTCCTACCTCATGTATGAATTCTATGATACTTAGAGGTGCCTAAACGAAGACTTTAATCTTCTAGCTCATGCTTGACATATATGATATAGTATACTCTATGTAATGCTTATATAACATTCAAACAAACCGAACTCTTGATGATGAACAAGTGGACATTGTCAAGTTAGTAAGTATATCATCTAAACATCATATGTGATGAATGATTATTTTCGTATGTCTATTTTCATGTCTTTAAACTACAAATCCGTAAACCCTAACGTAAACATCCTCTTAAACTCCAAATCAAACACATTCAACTTCCTAGTCTCAACAACCTCGTCACGTTGGATAAATCGGAAAGCACATGCAATTTTGTGAGTATACTCGAACCCATTTTACTTTTAAACACTTTTGGGTGCAACATGTATTCTATGTAAAAACACGAAAACACTTGAAACTATTTGAATCACACTCTATCCATATTGAAACATGTTAATCTCCCGCTAGACTATTGGGAGTGAAACTTTGAACAATTTGATGCTTGTTAATCTCGTATGCTACGTAAACTATTTGTGTTGATATATGCTCATTAACTTTGCTAGCCCACCTTAACAATTATAGCGCTATAGGAGTAATGCACCGCCCACGAGACTTGGGGTATTGTTAAGTTAAACATGTTACCTCCCACGATACTTTGGTATAGGCTATTTTAACGTATTGGATTCTTGGGTTTGAACATATTGTTACACAATCTCAGCGTACTAGTAACTTGCATATTGTTGTTCATGTTGGATACGAGCACGTTAAACAATTTTATTCTATGTTATACTATGTATCAAACTTGTATACTCGCCAACTTTTTATTGATTGTATTTTAATACATGTTGCAGGATGATAGACAAGATGATGCTAAGTGAAGAAACAAGATTTAAGTGGATTTAGAAACACACCTAGATTAAACTATTTTGTTGTTGTATATTCGAAACAATGTTGTTTATGTTGATTTCTTGTATTATACTTTAGCAATTTATGAAAACCAATTTAATTTATATTGTCGCATAGTGTTATGATGTTTTGAGCAATTTGTTCGTCTCATCCCGATGTTTCCGCCATCGGTTGGGGTGTGACATTACCGTTGTGATAAATTTGATCACATTGCGTAAGGGTGTCCTGATCGTGTGAAGAAACAGGAAGAAGCTAACTTAGCTAAAACCGATGATTTTGATCCATCATTGTTTATGATGAGATGTGATCAGGAGACGGTTTTTTTAAATGAAGATTGGGTGATTACAAAGTATTTCGAGACCGAGCCAATGGAGATAGACATTTGGTATCTCAACAACGGAGCATTGAATCACATGATGGGTAATCAAGCTTATTTCTTTGAACTGAATGAAAGTGTCACGACAAAGGTGAAATTTGGAGACGGATCTTTTATTGTCATACGAAGAACGAGATCAGAATTACTTGAAGGAAAGGGGGGGGGGAAGAGCCTGTTCACCGATGTTTACTACATACCGAGTTTTGCAAAGCAATATCGTAAGTCTTGGTCAAGCAACGGAAGGTGAATGCGACATTTACGTGAAACGTGATTTGCTAACCATTCATGATAATACAAGTAAGCTTATCATGAAGGTTACAATGACCAAGAACCGTTTGTACAAGATCAGCCTCAAGATAGCAAGTTCCGGTACACAAGTTAGCATGATTGGAATGAAGAATTTTGCGGGTGGGGAGCTACAAGGAGTTGAACTGAAAGGTGATAATCCAAGTACAAGTCAAAATGTTCTCAAAGATCCAAGTTTAATGAAGAAACTCAAAATTCAAAGTCCAAAGAAAGATGTTCAAGAATTCAAAGAAAATGTCAAGCAAGGGATCCAAACCCACGGAAGTACGTATAATGATCCAAGAAAGCTAGTGTTTGCTCAAGATTGCAGCCGAGTCAATGGTGGTGCAAGTTCTTATGACCAAAGGACGAGTCACAAACAAAGGACGAGTCGGGTGCAAATTCACAAGAATGTTCGAGAGGAAAGAGCCGAAAAACATAGTTGGAGATCGAGAGAACTTCCAAGAGAATCAAGGCAATGAAGACAAGCTTGGAGTTGAAGCCCACCATTTCGAGTCGGAAATTAGGGGTGATTGTTGGACCGTGTCTCTAATTACCGACTTAACCAAGTTGAGTTAGGGTCTGGTCGTCAGAGTTATTGAACCTAATATATAAGTCGATGGATTAGGAGAGATAAACTATAACAAGTTGGTTTATCATTATCTAGAATTAGAGTCCTAGATGGTTTATAATTTGTAGCCAAGTTATGCATATATAAACCTGATCAAGTTATGATTTTGGGTGTGTCGATGTATTGAGTTTTGAGTTGATTTTCTCAATTAATTGGAGAGTTATTCCACATTATTCGTGTTTTACTAATCGATCTTGGACTTGAGTGTTCGTAGGTGAAACTTTCAAACCACTCACTTGTGAACGGATCAAAGAACATGCAAATTCACATATAATTTTCTAGTTTTCAACTTCGTTTTGGTTTTGATACGAACCTTTTCTAATATTGATATACACATCAAACATAACCACATGTGAATTAACATACATTTTTGAGGTTAACATTTCTATCATTTTCATTTAAACCAATCTCTGTAAATACAGAAGGAAACACGTGGGGATGCGTACCGCATTCCACCATCATTACTATTCTATAGTTCTATACCCTTATTGTTATGAACCTCTCGCTAGCAACTACACTAGTTTGCATGTTTCTCAACCTCTCATCCTTAGCCTCCACGCCCCACACACCACGCTCTCCTTGTTCAAGACCAGTGTTACCCCTTGGAGGGTTGGAGATTCTCATGGACGTGGGGCATGTTGGGTTAGGCGGTGGAAGATGGTGATTGGTGAGTTGAATGGAAGAAATACAACAACAAATAATAATAATAATAATAATAATAATAATAATAATAATAATAATAATAATAATAAATAAATAAATAAATAAAAACTCCCTTGCGCTTGCCCACCACACCGAATAGCCTTACACTCCTGTCTAAGCACGGGTCGATTTAGGTGGGGGTCAAAACATAATTTAGATCAAACGGGTTCTAACCATATTAAGTTCAAGTCAAAACAAGTTGTTTTTAAAAAAGTATCAATTTGGTTCAGTTCTAAATGGGTTCTTAAACGGGTTCTAACCATATTAAGTTAAGTCAAAACAAGTTGTTTTTAAAAAAGTATCAATTTAATTCAGTTCTAAATGGGTTCTTACCACCAATGGGTTGTTTTAAAACTGGCCATGTTAGAAAACAAAATTATCAAATGGGGATTTCACTAGTTATATTTGTTTTTATGGCCGCTAATGATGACACATGGTGGCGGAGACGATTGTGGATATGGTACTGGCAACAACGCCTATAATGACATTGACAAAGGTGGTAATGCATTGGCATTTACTCATTGAGTACTAGGAGCGTATTTTAAGTTAACAAGTTACATAGTAGTTACTCGCTTGACAATTGCATAATATTTGTAAACTCAATTTGAGCTTTTGTAAATCCAAAGCTTGATTACTCAGAGATGAGGCATCTTAATCTTTTCAGAGGCAAACGTAAAAATGTGGTCCTTTTTTTAATTTCATTGCATCAACACTGCCTAATGTGTGTGTTTTGATAAATAAAAGATTTTACGTCCTTTAAATTTGAGTCAAATTACAGACGTTATCTTTTAACTAACGAAGTTACACTAGATGTCCTTTATGTTAATGTTTCTCATTAGACAGTGTCCATTTTCCCTAACCCGGTTATTTTTTTTTCTTTTAACTCTTAACACGTATCACTCATATGAGATCATAATTAGGGCTGCAAACGAACCAAACATTCGGCGAACAGTTCGTGAACCGTTCGGCGGGAAGTTCGTTTGTGTTCGTTCGTTTATTAAACAAACGAACACGAACAAGAAATTTCGTTCGTTTAGTTAAATGAACAAACATGAACAGAGATCGTGTTCATTCATTTATGTTCGTGAACGTTCGGTAACGTGTTCGTTTGTGTTCGATAGTTCATTTGTGTTTTTAGTTTTTATATATATTTAAATACTTCAAAATTCCGACAAATTAAATATCTAATAAGTGTCGGTGTATTGTATATTTTGTTCATGAACGATTATTTGTGTTCATGAACATTAGTTTGTGCTCATTTGTGTTCATCAACGTTCGTTGCCAAACAAACACGAACAAGTTCATTTCCTTAACAAACGAACACGAACATAAAATCTCGTTCAATAAGTGTTCGTGAACGATTCGCAAACACATATATTTCTTAACAAACGAACACGAGCAAGGTCTTGTTCGTGTTCGTTCGGTTCGTTTGCAGCCCTAATCATAATGGTCATTTTCACTTAATAAATAAAAGGCGAATTGGAAATAAATAATCTCACCTAACTCAATTTGGCCGATAATAATCCCAAGTCAGTTATTGACCGATAATAATACGAACTGGTCAATTTTTTTTTGTAAAATAGTCCGCCGTTAAAATAGCTTAACGGAGTTAAGTTTTTTTTTCCCAAATTACAAACCGATGTTTTAGGACTTTTGACTAGAACGAGGATACGAGTCGATTGATGTAAAACTTACCTCGAAATACTGCCTCAACCCACAAAAACGGTGCTTCAATTCGGGTATTTAAACTTCCAATTAACAAAAATCAAGCCATTTCGAGCACAATTTCGAGGTAAGTTTTACATCAATCGACTCGTATCCTCGTTCTGATCAAAAGCCCTAAAACATCGGTTTGAAATTCGGAAAAAAAAAACTTAACCCCGTTAAGCTATTTTAACAGCGACTATTTTACAAAAAAAATGAACAGTTCGAATTATTATCGGCCAATAACTGACTTGGGATTATTATCGGCCAAATTGAGTTAGATGGGATTATTTATTTCCAATTTGCCTAAATAAAACAAAATCAAATAAAACGTTTAAATACAAAGGGTTGTTAAAGTACAATGAGTAAAAAGGATTTTTATAAGTTGTGTAATTGTTTTTTTACGCTTTGTACATTAAGTGCACTTTGTACTTTAACTTACCCCATCTAACGTAAGTAATCTATACATATAATAAAGGAAATCAGATTTGGGACACGTGTCTTTCTATTGTGCAATTGGTTTTTGCTTTTGGCGCACAAATTTGCGCTTCTTTTTTCCGGATCCCGAATACCCTTTTATTTGGCCCAAATATTACACAAAACCCATATTCAATTCATCCATTCTCACCCAAAAACCCTAGACAACTTCTCCTCTCCAGTTCATCCATCTGCCACAACCTAACTTCTCCTCTCAAATCTCTAATGCCAACGATGGTTTCAGCACCATGGGCATGTTTGGCTAAGCTTTTCAAAACAACTTATTGACTTATCAAAAAGCCAATAAGTTGTTTTTGTGTTTGGCTAAGCCAAAAGTCCTTTTAGAAATGGCTTTTTGCAAAGAAGAAAAAGGAGGTTTCAAGAAGTCACAATATTGTGACTTCTTGGCCAGCTTTTAACTTTTCAAACTATAAATTACCAATATACCCCTTCTTTACCCCCTTATATCTAAAAGAATGCCCATTTTAGTCATTTTACATCAATAAGCTAATCCAAACACTTTTTTTAAAAACTCCTTTTCAAAAAGTCCTTTTTCCCAAAAGTCCTTTTTCCAAAAGTCATTTTTAACTATAATAAGCTTAGCCAAACATGCCCCATATTCGCTGTTGCGCATCGTCCAAACCCACCATTTCCGCCGCTGTGCATCGTCCAATCCCACCATGGCCGCCGCTGCACATTCTCCAAACCCTAGATCTGATACCGTAGCACTCTAGATAGGTATGTACGACGTCGTTTTGTAATAATTATGCTATTGGTTTGTTCATATTTTTATTTAGTTACTACATTAAATCGTTTTAGGCTTTCAAAAAAGTGTAAATAAGTTCAGATCTTTATTTTAAAAATGTGTAAATAAGAATGCCAGTATGTACTTTGAGTTATCTTTAATCTTTTGGTTCCCCGTTACTTTTATATTGTTTATATTTATTGCATATATTGTTCAGCTTCTGAGGCCTGCAACAAAGGGATTGCCCAAGTTATTTGTATTGGTTTTTTTAGTTTTTTGTTGTTTTGTTTCCTCATCCTTTATTAGGGTGTTCACTGTAATTAATATCTCAGTTGTAGTTATATATTCTGAGACGGAATACAATCGACCCTCACGAGTATTAATTACCAACTAACAACTTTAATATATAACTGTGGACCGTTAGGATGCAACATGCTTTTGATTTTTTTTTTTTTTGAATATGTTGTGGATGATGATACAAGGAATGATTGGATGGGCGTTCTTGCAATGGATATCGAATCTGATGGTTATTCATCTGTTCAGTTATTTATTTGGGCAATCTGAGGTTTGTCTATTTATTTATTTGGGCAATCTGAGCATGGTGTTATTTATTTATTTGGGCAATTAAAGCTTTGTCTATATTCATTTAACCGAAAATACTGCTACACACCTGTTACATTAACATCACATTAATGTCTTTATCCTAATTTTCATTGATTCCATTCTCTGTTATCTCTTTGTCTAAACAAAGTTGCCTCATGTAGAAGATCGATCGAATGGATGAAACGAGGGAGTGCGTGGAAGACGATTAGTCCTATTTTGTAATCTACCAAATTCTTCGTCAATCGCTCGATTCCTCTAATTACAGGTAAATTTGATCTCTTAGAATTGATCTCTTTCCTTATGTGTTTGTTTAATTTGTAGAGGTCATTCTAGGCTATCCTAAAGTGTTCGATACTTTTTTTTTAATTATTGACCTTAGAGTGGAGCAAGAAATGATTGAGATAAATTCAAACAAAATGCTGGCATGCTAATGTATATGCAAGTAAGACAATCATATTCCATAAATGTTTTTATTAAATCAATAGATATATATGATAGCATAACTGCATAAGTATTGTAACTAATCAGTAGATAATGCATGATTATTTTTTATTTTTTCAAAATATTAAAAAATTCTTTTATAAAAGTTGGTAAATTCTCTAACTAATCAAACCTATCACAACAAAAAGATGAAGAAATCTTGGAACAAACTAATTTATAATTCGATTTCCCTTCAATTCTCCATTATTTATCTCCTATTATTTTGGGATTTGGGTTTGTTCTCCACATATATCTTCTATATGGATTCCCAAATTTAATTCCACATTTAATCAAATATATCTATACATATAATAAAAGAAACCTGCTTCGGGACAGGTGTCACTTAATGAGGGCTTCTTAGACCCTTTTTCCCGCTCAATGCCGGAAATATGGGAACTGGGTTATGTAACCGGGTCATACGGCAAAACCTGAAGAGGGAAAATGTGGATCGAGAACAACAAAAATTCAGGTCTGTAGGTGATGTTAATGAATTGCCTTAAGTGCATACCAAATAAATATGAGTTTAAATGTATTATAGCAACAATATCTTCGTAGAAAATAACCATGAAACTAAAACTTACATTTTAATTTGTTAACCCGCATGTATAGGTATCACAAAGGTCTTATCAAGCTTGAGTTTTTAATGTGTTTGTTAAATTCATCGGTGTCACCAAACGACATGTTCAAAATTTATTGTTTTCAATCTTCGTATGCTTTTTAAATTAAAAACAACTATAGTGTTTGTTTTTAAACCGCTAAAGTGTTACATGAATCTATCAAGTGTTTTCAAAATTAACGTAACTTTAGGCTTTTTTGACATTTTAGGATATGTTTTATGAGCTATATCGTTTTTATTATTCAACCCCGTGTAATACACGGGAACATGTTTTTTGAGTCATCTGATTTAAGATTAATTTCTACTTTGTGAATTAATTTCTAGAGTGTGACACTTTGCTATATGATCATCCTACACTCTCCTCATATGCCTAGAAAGTACTATATCTTTACATTTTTCTTTTGTTGTTTGCAGGTGGATCCTAATACAAAGAGGTTAAATTTACAAGTTGCAAGTGTTGAAGTTGAAATATAGGAGAAGTGAAGGTTCGTTTAATATACCATTATTTTGTCAATATTTGGAATGTCAATAACCCATGCACAAATACGAGCCAAAGTTGATAAAAATGACGGGGAGACTAAAGTTGGTAGGTGTACTCCCCATGGGATTATTTTGTTTAGAAGTTTTTTTTTATTGTTAGTTATTTTTATAAATTAATCATTTTTAATTGGATGTTTTTATTGAAGTGAGATTGTATGCTTTCATATGGGAAGGGGATGCGGCAGCTAAGTGACAAACGAGCTAAGACTCTCCATTCATTTATATTGTTGAAGCATTTTAATTAAAAAAAGTTACAACGGGTCATTTCCTAATGCAAAAATGGAAAAATGGAAAACTATTTCTCAAGGTGTTTAAGATCAAAACATGTCAGTGCTTTTATATGTATCCGGATTATATTTGTAGATTCACTTTGTCACTGGACTTATGTAATATATTTAACTTTTTGTTATACACTTTTACCTTTAGTTTAAATCAAGGCATTAAACATTCAAAGTATTGTTATGTGTTAATACCGTGTGTTACTTGTATATTAGATAATGATGGCGATTTTAAAAACAAGACAACCAATGTGGTGCATAAGGAATCTTTTAGTGAAATCTGAATCATTGGTTGTATTTTTTACGTATCATGTGTGTTTTTAAGTGTATTTTATTTATATTAAATTTATTTCCTATTAATCTTGATCTAAATTGAACAAATTTAAAGTATTTTCATTTGTTAAACTGCGTGTACACGCGGGCTCTAACCTAGTATTTAATTAAATGAATTTACGTAGTTGACACCTCCTCTATCTAATTTGCACTCACCAGAACCCGCCCCCACTTCCGTGAACCCGACCGTCGTCTTCCACACAACAGTCATCTCCACAAACACCAACACTTTACCCATGTCGGTGACATCAACCAGGTTCAGCCCAGAGCAAGTGCCGGGTGGGCGACTGCTCTGGGCCCAAATCAAAATAGGGCCCGAAAAAATTTATAATTTATATATATATATATATTTAAAAAGATTTGTATGTTAAAAAAAAAACTTAAAGGGCCTAGATTTATTGAACCAAAACGTTTAAGCCCAACGGTTTTAGTGTGTAATGGATTAATGACTTTGCCCAAATCAATAAACAAACATAATGGATTAATGAATAGGGCCCAAACTTTTTTACCTCGTACAGGGCCAAAAATGTTTTTGTGATTTTCGGTGACGGCCCTGACATCAACCCTCAACCCCTACCCGAGATGCATGTGACGGTGTACCCGCAATACCCGTCTAACCCGCAAAGGGTACCCAGTGGTGCCCCTTGTACCATAAGGTTGGGTTTTTTCTGAATACCCAAACCTAACCCGCTTATTGACCCCTTTGACCATATCTGAAGCCGGAACCTAGTATTGAAAAAACCCGAAATGTGCACCTCTACTCCCACTCTTCACAGTATCAGCATTCCGGCCCAAAACCCGATATAAATAAAAAGAACAATCTAAAACAAATTTAAGTAGTATCTTTATAAATGGGGTTAAAAAAAAAATTACCTCTAAATCCCTTGCATTTTTTACAAGGGTCGTTACTCGTTACTCAATCCTAACCTTCTTTCCCCTCATGTGGGACTGTGGCATGTGGGGTGACTCATCAAATACTGTAAGCCCACCAGTATCCTTATTTATTCAATTTCATTAAAAAATACGATTACTGAATTGTGTATATGAGTAGAACAAGAATCAAACCCAGACCGGTTGTTGGTATTTAGTGGCAATGCATGGGAGGATGAGGATAGGTGTTTTTTACGGTTGTTGCTGGACATATTTACCAGTGGTCAGGTTTGTTTTTGCTGGTGAATTATTGGGTGGCTCACATTATTTTGTCTGTCAGCAATTATTGTTCAGGATGTTTGATGTTTGGACAACCCTGTTTTGAATAGAACAGACAACTATAAATAAGGATTTGGTCTCCAATGCAATAATTGATATTTAACTTGTTGTAATCAAAAGTAATAATCGGGCTAATCATTATATGCTACAAACCATCCGAACTTCGTACTTGGATTGGATCCCCAGATCATGCTTTTGTTAGTTAGTTGTCTAGTAGGGCCGACTATACATGGTACGTTCAACATCAACACCTGCTTAACCAACTCGAAAATTAGTTTACACTTTACAGACACCGTAAAGATTTCGCATATTGGTTATAACGGTTATGAAAATAAGAATAAAATATGAACTAAAGAGGTAAGCGTGACAAGAAAACGCCTTTTGTTTCATTGATGTGAAAAGAAGATAAACAAGAATGAACAAAAGCAGATAAAAACATCAGGCTTTGACGCAGCAATTGAAGTAACTCAGAATGCTTCTCCTCACCTGCATGCATCCACATTATTATAACGAAGAAACATTAATAATAGGGTCACAATAATTGGAATTGGAGAGACAATAACAACATATATCCAAAGATTAATAAAGACATTCCATGCCAGCCATGTATTATTATTAATTATTGGATGAGAACATGGCTTCAGCATATTCCTTGTTACCTAAGATACTATAACTATTAGACAATATATCTTAGCTTTAACTACATGGGAAAAATAAAAGAAATATGCTAAGGGAATTTGTAACTTATGTCGAAAATAGATTTGTTGGTGTAAAAATGCATAATCTATTATTGATTTGATGATAAATACAAAAATGAATATGCGATACAACTGCTAAATATAAATACGGACTATGCGTGGTTGGGCCAATCGGAAAAGTCAAGATTTGATTTCCAAGATCTAATAAGTCAAATCAACAAAGATGATTACTAGAACTAAGAATCATATACAATTTGAAAAACTAAATTCATATATAAATAAAAGTACTCAAGACCGACCACCGAGAACATACCAAGAAATCACAAACGGATCTCATCAACAAGTTGCAAGCTCATTGAATTCGTGAAAAATATGAAGGGTTACAAATATTTTTTCTTAGAAAAAGTATAGATTTATTTCTTCTTATTTGAACTATCTTCACTTCCGTAATAAAAAAGAACAAGATCCAAATATCCGAAAGAAGTACCTATATGTTCATTATGTGTGCTTCGTTGTAAATCGTGTGATAAACTTAAGATCGCTAGTAAGAAGATAGTGTGGTGATAACTACCAAAATAATTGACAAGTATTTGGTATCTCTACTCGCAAAACTCGTATCATTTCCAAGAGCTTTTATAGAATGAAAAAAAAAATAACCTACTTAATCCTTTAGGTACTTCCAATATTTAACTTCAAACCAACTCTACTTGCTTTACTAAAACAAAACCTTCTTCTAAAGTAAAAATAGTGACTTCCGCCTTATTTCCATCATGGATCATAAGCCAAAACTGTCATGTGCTAGCCAAAACTAGGTGTGTCAACGAGTCGAGCCGCTCATATCAGCTCGCTAAAAGTTTGTGGGCTAATATAGGTGTAGTCAGAAGCCGAATGTGGTGTTCTCAAACTTGGGCATTGTATGGCGTTCTTAGCACCTAAAAGCTTATATTATTGATGTATGAGCTTTAAAATGGTTAATTGTTGAGAACTGGTGATTTTGAACTGGAATTATAGATAGCCATATGATTCTTGAAAAGGTTCTATAATGGGATATCAGTTTAGGGCAGAAGTAATACTAGAAAAGTGACGAAAGTGAAGGTGCTTACAGTTGGAGAGTGGTGTTCTTCATCAAAACTATGATGAGGGGGAGCACTGTTATTTGTTGTGTTTAGTTTGGCAGTGTTGGAAGAGGAATAAGAAGAGACGAGGTCTTCTTCATTACCAATGCTAGCTCTTGATATATCTCTCTTGTTCTGTTTCCTCATCTCTCTTATCTTTGAGAAATCCAAAGAGTAATCCGGAAGCGGACCCTTTTGGTCCCAGTCTCCGAATTGGGGCACCGACATCCACGGTGCGTTTTTCTGCACCATTTTAAAGTTCAAGTTATCACTCAACCTACTCAAATGCCATCTATAGCTATAGCATAGCACAAAACATTTTTATTGTCAATCAAATGCTAGAATACACCAACTGGCACCATAAGTAAATTCAACTTTACAATTTGGAAACGAGACACTTTGCATATGTACTGGTTGCAGTTATCATTACAAAAATGGAACTATGATTCCAAACAATGAAACTCTTTAGACTATGGGGTATGGGGCGGGGGTTGGGGAGAAATGCCCAAGTCACCACCCCGGGTGGGCTTGGGTTTGGGCGTGGCCCCTTGGGCAGGAGTTTAAGGCCGGGCGTGGGGCGGGGCTACCACATGACATGGCGGAACCTCATTGGCCAAGAGCACTAGCCCTTTGAAATTGACTTTTTTTCCACGCCACCCAACCCACGCCCCACCATACCCCTTTGAAATTGGCTTTTGGTCTTGGGTGTCCCATAGTCCACGTGTCGCACCATGCCCCCAACCCACGCCCCCACCATACCCCACTGTCTTATGAATGACAATTGACATATATCGAAGAAAATGACTTGTAAATCAAAGCTTACAGGTATGTTCAATGTTCAACATCATAATTTATAATGTGATTACTCTAAATGTACAACATAAAATCCATAGTACAAAACTAGGCTTAATCTTCAATCTAAACATAATTAGAAGCTACTTGCTCAAACATTCAAGTGAAACACTTTAATTGAAGCATAAACCCTAATCTCAACTCAAACTACACCAGTTTCCTACAATTTTCAACTTCATACTAACGAAATGAACAACAATCACCAAATTAGGTCAAAAATTTGGAGTTATCTACAGCTAAACCTCACAAAATTCTCATAACAAAAGCAGAGTAATACAATCATAAACAAAATGACAATGAAATCATACCTCATCTTTTCGATGCTCCATAATAAGATCTTATCAAATGCACACCAAACGCAACGATCTAAACCAGAAAAAAAAGTATATAATAATAATAATAATAATAATAATAATAATAATAATCAATAAGCAACTCAACTACAACTAGGGATGAAAGTAGGAGGAAACAGTTCAAAACTGAGCGATAATAACTACGTGCTTAAGTGTGTGTTTTGAGTGTGTGAGAGAGAATGAAAGAAAAGAAGATAGAGAACAACTTACAGCAAGACGACAGCTGCAAAGAAGAGAGATGTGTATGTGTAACTTTACAACGATAAGTTCAGAAACAGTTAATCGTGGAGGTATTTATAGTGGATTGGTTGAATATTTGGACGCGTCACAGGTGTTTAATTACGAAGGGTGCCATTGGTGGATGAGTCACGCGTTTGGGACACTGAGCCAAATCCCCGTGATCTTATACGAGACCACTTTATCGAACCACGTTTCCAAGCTTCGTTCTTCAGTCAGTCTTCACCCTTTGTATACTGTGCAAATGAACAATGTTGTATATTTATTTTTCAATATTTTTTTTTTGAACGGCTAACTGCTTTCCACGTGTAAACCCACCCTTTCGGAGCTATGTCCAAAGGCCGACTACTCGACCACCGCTAGAAAGCGTAGCACACCCCAGATGCGCGGAAACCCCGTGGAATAGGTAAAACCGCGCCCCCCCTCGGACTCGAACCCGGGTAAAACCCCGGGCCAAGCCCTCACCGAGTGTGTACAACCACTGCGCTGCAATGGAAGACACAATATATTTTGAGTGGTAAAATAAACATATCTCATTCGGTTATTGTTGGCACCAGACAATTAGGGTGAGTGTCGAGTTAGGTTAACCCGAACCCAAAATTTTAGAAAATTGAAATCGAAGACCAGACTGATATCGGGTTGGGCCATGACCAAGTATGATTTTTTTATGCTAAGATATTTTATATTTTAATTTTTACTCGAAGACCAAACTTGAATTCACATTTCACCTCTATTAGTAAGACCGAGAATCGGACCGGATATTCTTAATCAATCCGGTCTCGAGTCGAATCGTCGATCGATCTTGAGTCATGTATCTGGTTTACTTGGTCCAACACGAATCTTGCTCAAGCCTAATAATATAAAGAGTAAATTACAAGTTTTGTCCTTTATGTATGTCCCAAATTGCAGGCGCTGTCCTTTGTCTTTAAAATTGATGAGTTTTGTCCTTAATGTTTGCAAATCTTGCACGTTATGTCCTTTAGGCCAAACCCAGATAGATTTTTTGGTTAAATCTGCTCACCAAAGGGTATTTTTGTCTTTTTACCTATATATTTAGTATTATTATTTAAAAAATTAAAACAAAATATATTTAAAAAAATATTATTATTATTAATATTATTTATATACATATATATATACAAGTATATATCAGATCAGATTTTCACTCTCTCTCCCTCTATCTACAACTCTCTCTCTCTCTCTACACCTCCCTCTCTCTCTCTACCACCATCAACCACCATCCACCACCGCAACCACCATCCCCATCCCTGCAACCATCATCCCCACCCCTGCAGCCACCGCCCCCACCCAACCTACCACCGCCCCTATCGTTCAGGACCGGGACCGCCATCGGAATCAAGCGAATCAAACCGGCCAGACATACGGCCGTCACGTTGAGCACCGGTTTCTTCACGGAATCCACGGCCTTTAGTTTTCTTCGGTGCACCGGTAATGGCGGATTTAAGTTTAGGAATGTGAGCAGAAACCCTAGGTGAAGATGCGTCTACGTCAACGGCGGCGTCTTCGTCCATGAGATCATCGTCATCTGGCTCGAAATCGAGTGTGTCCACGTCAGCAGCGTTCGCCATTGGGGATTTTGGGGGTTTTTGATTTTGTGGGTTTTAAGGTTTTTAATTTTGTGGATTTTGGGGGGTTTTTGATTTTGGGTGGGTTGAAAGTGAAGAATGTTGTGAGTGGTGAGGTGTCTGATTTGAAGGTGAATGGTTTGTTTTTTGCGATTGGGCATGAACCGGCTACAAAGTTTTTGGATGGGCAGTTGGAGCTTGATTCAGATGGGTATGTTGTGACCAAGCCTGGGACGACTATTACTAGTGTGAAGGGTGTGTTTGCTGCTGGTGATGTGCAGGATAAGAAATACAGGCAGGCGATTAAGGGTGTGTTTTTTATTTTGTGGATTTTGGGGGTTTTTGATTTTGTGGGTTTTAAGGGTTGTGGTGGTGTCGACGGTTGTTCTTTATTTGGTGGTGGAGGTGGAGGGTGGTGGTGAAGACCGGTGCAGGGGAGGGTTCCAGTGGGGGTGGTGGGTTTAATGGTGTTGGTTGCTAATTTGGATTGTTGCAGGTTGGGGTTGGGGTTAGGGTTCCGGTGGGGGTGGGGGTGGTGGAGACAGTGGTGGTGGTAGTCTGGTAATCGATGGTGGTGGTGGGTCTGCAGAAGATGGTGGTGGTGGTAGTCTGGTAATCGATGGTGGTGGTGGGTATTTATTTTAAGTTAATTACATAAATTTGTCTAAAAATGAAATTACAAAAATGCCCTCATGTGCCTTGCACATGATCAGTTTTAACCAAAAAATCTAACTGGGTTTGGCCTAAAGGACATAACGTGCAAGATTTGCAAACATTAAGGACAAAACTCATCAATTTTAAAGACAAAGGACAGCGCCTGCAATTTGGGATATACATAAAGGACAAAACTTGTAATTTACTCTAATATAAACTAATATTGTTCATTTTATAAATTCGGAACTTCCTTTTTTGTTTTGTTTTTTTTTTTATCCAAGTGAAAACTTTTTTGGGAGGTCAAAGATTGTGAAACTTCTTCCACCCAAATACACTACATTGTGACATTGTTTATTTGAGACTGTATTTTTATAATATTATATGTTTCTTTTTTAACGATTAAGACTGTATTTTTATAATATTATATATGTTTCTTTTTTAACGATATGAGAATTGATTCACGTTGTACAGCTTAACTTTTCTATTTTAGTTTCTGAAATTAATTGCTAAAAAATTTCTTAATCGACAAACATCCCTTCGCGCCACCCCCGAACCTCCCTTCAGCATCTCTTTCCCAACCTGTGTTATCCGTGGATGAAGACTGCGTCCACAGGTGTGTGAAATCTTTCCCAAAAGGGACATCTTGTGGGCGAGATGGCCTCCGGCCCCAACACCTGTTAGACGCTCTTAGCGGCGAGGGGTCGGCAACTGCCTCGGGGTTGTTTACTGCAATTACTAAAGTGGTAAACCTTTGGCTAGGGGGGTTATGTCCTAAAGTGCTTGCGGATTTTGTTGCTTCGGCCCCCCTAACCCCTTTATTGAAACCTGATAATGGAATTCGCCCTATAGTTGTGGGGGCACTTTTGGAGAAGATTGGTCTACAAAGTAGCAATGAAGAAAGTTGGGAAAGATGTTGTTAAGTACTTGGGGGACTACCAATTTGGGGTGGGGGTCCCCAATGGGGCGGAGGCGGTGCTGCACAGCGCTAACAGGTTTCTTAATTCTTTTCATTCAGATGGCTCGCTGGTCATGCTTACGGTTGATTTTTCCAACGCTTTCAACTTAGTTGACCGTTCGGTTTTGCTTCGCGAGGTCCATCGCCATTGCCCCTCCATATTCCCGTGGGTTCAATTTCTATATGTCCAGCCTGCTAGGCTATACGTGGGGAATGACCGCATCGGGGCATTCACGGGGGTCCAGCAAGGGGATCCCTTGGGACCTTTGCTTTTTGCTCTAGCTTTACACCTCTTAGTGCTTCAGGTGCAGGAAAACTGCAAACTCCCCTTCCATGCTTGGTACTTGGATGACGGGACGGTTATCGGGGACGCTGTTCAGGTTGCTAAAGCTCTTGAAATCATCGGTTCAGAGGGTCCAGCCTTGGGGCTACAACTTAATATTAGAAAAACTGAGATATTTTGGCCGACGTGCAACGGGGTGAAGGTCCGGCCAGGGCTTTTCCCCAGTAAGATTGGGAGGCCGGAGAGAGGTGTTAAACTACTAGGAGGGGCAGTCAGCCGTGATGCCAGTTTTATTAGTGGTCTAGCAGCTAAGAGGGCAACGCGAGCTGTTGACATTATGGGACACCTTCCCTTGTTGCGGGATCCTCAAAGCGAACTCCTCTTGCTTAGATCATGTATGGTGGTTGCAAAGTTGTTATTTGGTTTGCGAACTTGCCAGCCCCCCTTTGTGGATGATGCTGTTTCATGTTTTGATAAAGGTCTTCGTGCGGCAATAGAAGACATTGTCGTATGTGGTGGGGCTTATTTCGGTGAACTCCAGTGGCGGATCGCGACTTTGCCGATGCGGCTTGGTGGGTTGGGCATTCTCTCGGCCCGAGATCTGGCTGCCTATGCTTTTGTGGCTTACAAGTCTCAATCTTGGGAGTTGCAGGATCACATCTTACGTAACAGTGGGGTTGCTAACACTGACTCGGATTATGTCAGCGCCTTGGAACGTTTGCATAAATCTCTCCCAGACTCTGATCTCGGCGGTTTCTCTAACAAGGACACCGCCCCCAGAAAGCCACAGAAAACTTTGGCGAATGCCCTATGTTGTCGAATCGCACAAAGTTTGGGAGAAGACTTCCATTTATCCCCCCACCAGAAAGCCGTCATTGAATGCCTACAGAGGCCTCACGCCCAGGATTTCTTAACTGTTATTCCTATTGAAGGTCTAGGTCAACGTATGTCAGCGGTGGAGTACCGGTCAATCCTTAAGTACCGTCTGATGATCCCCATGTTCTCAAATGATGAAACTTGCCCAGTCTGTCGTAAAGCGTGCCTGGATAAATACGGGGAGCATGCGTTACACTGTAGAGAGTTGCCGGGGTTTAAGTATCGTCATGACTTTGTTCGAGACGCGTTAATGGATATTCTCAGACGAGCAGGGATCTCGGCAAAGAAAGAGGCACCGGTTAATTTTCTTACAGACCCAACGGAAGGGAGGTCCACCCTACGCCCGGCTGACGTGCTAGTTTTTGGTTGGGAGGGCGGGAAACATGCTTGTGTCGATCTCACAGGTGTATCCCCCCTAGCCGGGTTTCGGGAAAATGGGTTTGTGGCGGGGCAAGCGGTATTGAAAGCAGAGTCTAAGAAAGTGGAAAAGCACGCGAAAGCTTGTGAGGATAATCAGCATGCCTTTCTCCCCCTAGCGTTTGACACGTTCGGCTCCTTGGCGCCGGAGGCGGTTCGGTTCTTGGCTAGAGTTCAGCGTGTGGTTCACAGCAACTTTTCGACCCCTCAGGGGCAAGACTTTGTTTTTAGTAGATTAGGGTTTTCCATTCAGAAGGGGATGGCGGCGCAGTTTGTTGCCCGTCTACCTGCTATTCTTATGTAATTTGCCGTGTTGATTGGAATGAAAATGTTATTCTAAAAATAAAATAAAAAATTGGAATCATTTTGTTTGCTTTATAAGGAATGGGATTAAAGTGACCTAGTATTTTAAAGATTAGTTGTTTAACTTTTTTTAACAACAAATATTAGATTTTAAAATATTAAAATCTAAAAATATATTAGTTGTTTAACTTTTTTTAACAAGTATCCACACAAATAGGGAGGTCCCAGGTTCGACTCATGCTGTGTATATATTGAGATTTCAGTATAAAGTTGGGCCTAAGCAGGGTTTAAGAGCTTGTCTCGCCCTGTGGTATAGTGGGTCCTTTGGCCCCTACAATTGCCTTTCGGAAAAAAAATATCCACACAAATATGACTTGAATCCACCGTCTAGTTAATAAATTACATGATGATCGAGCTTTAATTAATTAACTATTATTTTAAATAATTTTTAAAAACCGGATTTTATATAAAAGAAAGTGTTTATACCAATTTAAAATGTCACGTATATTTGGTTTGAGAATTTACAAGCTGAATTGAAAGAAAAAAAAACACGACAAGAAGGAAACATGTTTGTGTGGACCTTAGAGGAGTATCCTCGCTTATTGGGTTTAAGATAATGGCTTTGTTGCTGGCCAAGTTGTGTTGAAGGCGGAATCAGGCAAGGTTCCCAAAGATAAAACTTATTTAGAGAATCGACACGTGTTTACTTGTTTTGCTTTTGATACTTTTGGTCTCCTAGCCACGGAGGCTGAATTTCTAAATAGAGTTCAGCACATCGTGAACTGTAATTATTCGACCTTTAAGACCCAAAACTTTGTTTTTAGTTAGATCGGTTTTGCTATTCCAAAGGAGGTTACGGTACGGTTTGTTACCTGCTTACCTGTCACGTTGGTGTAATTATCCTTCTACAAGAATTAATGAAATACTCAAAAAAATAATGAAAACACTAGAATTGTCACCCAAAAAGTGAGTTTACAAGCTACAGAGGTGTAAAAATCAACAGGAAACGAATAAAAAGGAAAACCAAACTTTTAATTCTCAATTTATAAACAACATAAACATGTGAACTCTTTTTATAGTAGAAAATGCAAGAAAGGAATTATATAATATGGAAAGTAGTAAAATATATTCATAATAAATAAAGCTCACTAATCTTAATATATAAGGAAGAGTTAAATCTGAGTCGATTGGATGATGATCGGGTTTCGATGTTGTTTCTGCGTATATATAAATTTGTAGCGATGATGGTGGCTGGCCACTTGGCATGGTAACTCCGGTTGCAGTCGTGGCTGCATCTGAGCCTCTTTATTTTGCGAGATGATGATGATTATAAATCTGCATCTGAGCCTCTTTTTTTTTGTAAATTTGATGATGATGGTTGCTGGGTTTTATAGAAAGATAACCACTGGTTCTATGAAGAAGGAATGTTATAAAAACACTGGTTTTATTTAAAAGTTAACAGAAAAAACAAACTCAGTTAGCGATTTGGATGAAAATGGCAAAAATGGCCAAACGTTGGGGGCAAAATGGTACCAAACCTTCATTTTGGACGAAAATGACAAATGTGCCCAAACCTCAGGGGCGAAAATGGCAATTAACTCTATAAGGAAGGAATATATCTTTGTATTTTTATCAATATCTATAATAAGTTGTTATATAAAATTTAGATACTCGTTTAATATATTTGTTAACTTGGTCTCTAAGTTTCATACAAGAATCTAAAGTTTGTATTGCTAAAAATTGTAACTATGCATGCGCAATTGAGTTGCATTCTTGGTGAGATTATGAAACCCACAATCTTCACCGAGTTGTTTCTTTAAATTGAAACTTCCGAACAAATCTCTTTGGAACTAAAGTACACTTCCGGACAACTGATCAAAGTGAAACTTCCGAACAATCAAATTTCTTCGAAATATAATACAAAAACTTCTGATAATACTTCTGAACACAAATTTGGAACAAAATACGGAACCTTTCAGAAGTAATGAATCAGTAATACGGAATCCTGATTCTTCTGAATATCAAACCCTTCCGAAGTACCAATCAAAGCGTGACTTCACACTAAGGTGCTGTTTGTTTTTTCAGAGGTAAAACGTCTGCAATCTACGGACCACATCTGCAGACATCTGCAGCTGAAGAGGTGGACCAAACCACTGTAGTCTGCAAGAAGAAGACCGTTTGTTTTTTTAACTTAACAAAGCAAAGATTTGCTGAAAATTGCAAACAATTCTCACAGTTTAACATGATCAATTTTCGAACAATTCTCACAGTTTAACAAACTTATGAACCTAAATTATAGGGTTGATGATCAATCTAGATTATAGAACACAAATAAAAATTCACTTGACAATTATATAATTCATGACCCTAAATTTATCAAAAAGCTAGGAAAAATCAAACCATTTCATTATAAATAAAATAACAGCCACTAATCACAAAAGCAACATCGTTTACCTACCAAAATGATAAAGATTGACAATGGGTATGAATTATTTTAAGTAAAAGAAAAAGGGTTGACCTTTCTTGAACTCGTTTATGGTGAATCTTGAAAGAAGATTGGATTTACCCACACCAGAATCACCGATTAGAACCAATTTGAACAAGTAATCATACTCATCTTCGCCTCTATACGCAGACATCTTTGTGAACAAGTATCTGTGAATAATCTTGCTTTAGAACCCTAAAATAATAATGTGAAGAGAGAAGATGATGTATGGTGTGGTGTAGCGGCAAAAAGCAAGCTTCGACTGAGGTGGAGATGGAGATAGATGGAGGTGTCGGCTGGATGGAGGTGGAGATCGATGGAGATGAGCTTTCGACGGCTATGGAGGTGGAGATCAATGGAGGTGTCGGCTAGATGGATGCTAGGGTTATTTGTTTTGAAAGAGCAAAGAGGAAGGAAGTGGGAAGGAAGAGGATAGAAGATCCTTGAAGACACTAGTCCACATCTGCTTGAGGAAGAGGTCTTGAAGACCTTTTTTAATGAAAGCACTTCAAGAAAACAAACACAATGCATACTCAAATGTTTGCGCGTGCTCTGCGTGGGGCAGACATAAGAGGTTCTGAAGTACTTTTGACAAAAAACAATCAGTCCCTAAGATTTGCGATACTTCGGAATTGTAACAAACTGAGAAAATTCGGAATAAGCAGTTACCATTTACAGAACCTCGGAACACAGATGTGTTCTACGGAACACTAAAAAACCTAGCAGAATCAAGTTATTTTCATCGATCTAAACCAAATTCACCCAAATTTTCTGAAGAAATCAGATTAAAACCAAACTAAGACAAAAACCTAATCAAAATCCATCTCCAATTTGCTGAAAATTGATGAAAAACACTCAGATCTCGTCAAAAATCACCAAAAAACGTAGAAAACACTAAATTCTCTCGAATCTAAACCTCCAAGTGAATGCCTACGGTAGTACGAGCACTCTCTATACAGAGCCTACTCTAATACCACTTGTAAGGTCACCTAGAACACTAATATATGGATCAAATCACTGAACCAATACCTCGTGATGTGCGGAATCCATCACGAGGTTGTACATACTGTAAACAACGCAACAGAAAGAGTAGAAAACAAGAAATCTCCAAATTTGCACTTATATAATAACACAGAGAACACTGAGTTCTCTAAAATGTAAAAATGCCCAAAAGTATTACAAATTACATTCACAAAGTCATATATATAGGCTAACACAGATAATCTGGAACTACAAAAGTTTCGTATTTCTTTACCTGTACTATAGGACAACTCAAGTTCAGAAGTACATATTTCTGAACTAATTACATACTTCGAACACAACATACTCGGATACACTATTCAGAGTTAATCCTAGTACTACAGACACACATAGTACTTTGGACTAGTTCTATACTTAGACAAATTTGCAAAACACCAAAATAACAAAAGTTACAATTAAGACCCTCCAATCTTCAAAATTGTCGGTTCTAGCACTTCATCACTTTAGTGCATTTACACTGTGACACTCCGATCAATAATGTAGTGATTCTAAAATTTTGTTTGGTCATGTCTGAAAAGAAGTTGAACTTATTGAAATATATGTTGAACACTAGCATTCACGTGTGTTGTTGAACTCATTACAAATAGATGTTGGTCCGTCTAAAGATGTTGGTGCACCTAAAGACATGGGTCTATTTGATTCTAGCATTGTAATTGAAAATGACATTGAAATGGAAAATGGTCAAGAAAGTAGTGATTTTAGATCATCATAAGATAATGATGAAGATGATTCTTATTATATTAGAGATGAAGATAATCTTGTGGAGGATGTAGAATTGGACATGAGGCATTTTAAGGCTCGTGTTGATTATGATGCCAAGGAAATTGATGATTCAAGTGATTATGATCATGTTGAACAGGATGGCATTAATGTTGATCCTTATAACTTTGACAATGATTATGATGAAAATTCCACAGTGTTACAAGAGGTTGCAAAGAACTTGAGAAGGAAAATAAATCCACTGGAGGTGGTGGTGACCTATCTTTTAATCCATTATTTGTTGGTCAGTTAATCGATGATAAACAGAAGTTGGATGAAATGGTTAAAACCTATGCTTTTAAGTCAAGAAGACAAGTTTACAATATGAAAAATGAGCATTTACGGTATATGGTTGTTTGCTTGGGTTCAAATCTAAGTTTAAATACAAGTGAATGGTCTCAGGAGAAAAATAGGAAATTGAGGGGGTATGTGAAAAAGTTAATAAAAGGAACACCAAACCCACTTATCCTTAGGCAGTTCAGATCTCAAGACTACCAGCCAAAGATCTATGGTGTGTGAAGACAATCTGTCATCAACATCAGTATCTCCAAACTAGAGATATTGGTCACCACTACACTTGTTGTTATAAACAACAAGGAGGATCATGAACTTACAAGAAATAATGATATAACAACAACTAATCTATGTAAAAACATCAAGCAATGTGTGGATTTTTAAGTAGGATAGCCCAAGCTAATCCTAAATCACACAATCATCAAGCTTTACTCTTGAACATCACTTGTGGGTTAAACCCTTGAACAAAACAGAAAGTTTGTGAGGTTTAACCTCTGATTTAACATGTCTCAACCTTGTTTTTAAGCCTAACTAACAATAGATGAGGTTATAAGCATTAGGACATAGGTTTGAGATGAGTTAGACTCAAGTTCAACTAAGATTAACAATGTTTTAGATGAAAACAAAAAAGTCAGTCAACTTTGGAGCTTTTTTTGTGACGTTCCAGGGCCTGGTTTTCCATGGAAAACCAATGGAAACGTAGCTAAGGTCAAACCAAAGAAGTAGGAAAAAGAAGTGAGTGAATCGGATAAGAAATGAGTGAGTTATGCTCACTTTTGTGAATGTTGGTATTTCTGCTCGAACTTGAGATTTGCAGCTGATTAGAGACTAATTTGGGAGAGTTTAGAGTGATTTGAAAAGTGTAAATGGCTTGAAAGAGGCTTGGTATTTATAGGGAAGGTTACTTGGTAGTTGAGTATTTAATGTAAAAACAAGGTTTAAAACTCAAAACAAATAAAAAACTCACGCCCAAAACTAGCTGAATAGGATTCTGGTCGCTGATCAGGCCCTTTTAAAGAGTGCATTAAAGATATTTGGGTCGGGTATTGTTCAAAGAGGAGTCCCAGCTCAACTGGTCTTCGCGTGTGTTTGTGAGGCTGCAGACCTGGGTTCGAGTCCTGTGGTCTGCAGTTTTTCTCTTTTTGTTGGTTTTTAACTTTCAGCAATTTCCCAAACAGTCCCTGGTCTATAACTTAGTAATTTGCACAATTGGTCCCCATGGTTCAATTAACTAAGTTATATAATCTTTTAACTAATTAGCTTATCTAAGTAATTGATTAAGTAAATTAACTTGGTTTACTAACTAGGTTATTTTCTAACTTTAAAATCTAACGTGACTAACTAGATTATTATAAAAATAAACTTTTAAATAACAAAATTAATTAATTTAAATAAATTGAATAATGACTATATTTATAACGAATAAAAATCTTTTAAATGATTATTCATTTCACGAAGCTTTCGAGTTTCGAGAATTAGGATCCGAATCTCATCATTTTAATAGTTTCAATTAGTTTAACGTGTATCAAGTGTCGTTAAATAAAGAATCAAGAATCCGAGAATTTGATTATCAGATGCACATAAGACTAATATGAATACACAAAATAGCTTCGTTTTTATTTTGATCAATAGTCTCGAATTACAAATGAAACGAAAGTAGATTACAAAGATAGAACAAGGTTTCCAAAAGTAGGATTTCAAGCAAGGGTTTCCAAATATAGAAAGTATGAAAACGCAGGGCGTTACAGCAATCTCGTATGCTATGTAAACTTTTCGTGTCGATATGCTCATTAACTTCGTACAAGCCTACCGTAACAATTATAGCGCTATAGAATTAACGCACCGCCCATTAGTCTTGGGGTATTGTTAAGTTAAACATGTTAACCTCCCGCTACTCTCTTGGGATAGGCAAAATTAACGCGTTGTATACTTGGGTTTGAACATATAGTACACCGTTTCAGCATATTAGTAACTTGCATATTGTTATTCATGTTGGATATGAGCACGTTAAACATTTTTTTTATCCTATGTTATGCTATGTATGAAAACTTGTATACTCGCCAACTTTTTGTTGATCATATTTTAATACATGTTGCAGGTTGATAGACGAGATGATGCTAAGTGAAGAAACGAGATTTAGGTGGACTTAGATACACACCTAGATTAAACTAATATTTTGATGTTATGTTTGAAACAATGTTGTCTTTATTTGAATCTTTGTATGACATTTTTAGTATTGCAATGAAATTTAATTCAAATTATATTGTCACATAGTGTTATGATGTTTTGAGCAATTTGTTCATCTCATCCCGATGTTTTCGCCATCGGTTGGGGTGTGACATCTGGTCCCACTCTTGCACCAGAGATGCCTTATTTCGGATACACTTCTGGGATGCCAATTCTGAACCAATCAGGAGGTAACAATTTCAATACATCTTTTGGCACTAATCATGGTTTCATACAGGAACCAGGGATCAGTCAAGTCGTGGCTAAGGAGTTACAAAAGCTCAGGGATATGATATCCAGTGTCTCGGGAGTGGTTAAACCCATCCCCGAGATCCCCGATGGAAGTCATAGGGTGTCTCACTTTGCATCACCCCTATGTAATGCTGAGAGGAGCATGTGGCACAATACAGAGAAAGAATGGAGATCAATCCCGTTCCAGAAAGGTTAAAAGAAGCCTGTCTATGCAAGGGTTTCGGATCCACACTAACTGGATCAGCTTTGAAATGGCTGCTAAGTCTTCCTCCTTACTCAATTACTTCATTTTCTCATTTAGTTAACTTGTTCAATAATCAATTCTCATGTAGTATAACATTTGAAAGGCTAACTAGTGACTTGTATAGGATCACCCAAGGTCATAATGAATCATTAAGAGATTATATAACTAAATTTAGTAGAGAATCCTTATAAATCCCTAATTTGGATACCGCCACTGCTGTTGAAGCTTTTAAAATGGGATTATTAAAAGATTCTCAATTCTATGTTGATCTTGTTATGACACCTTGCAGGAATCTAGATGAAGTAAGGAACAGGGCCTTGAGGTTCATCCGTTTAGAGGATGATAAAAGGATCCAGGAAATGTTGTAAGGATCCTCAAAATAGGAAAAGCAAGGATCGTATTTCAAGAATAACCGATCCAAACCATACACTAAGCATGACAACCAACATGTGCATGCAGTTGAACAAGAGGAAAATGATGAGGATTATCCTCCTATTTCTGAATATTGTTTTTCTGCTGATAATAGTGAACTAATCATTGCTATGCAGAATTTAGGTGACAAGGCTAGGTGGCCAAGGAAAAGCGACAAACCGGCTGCTACCAAGGATAAATCGAAATGGTGTGCTTATCATGAGGATTTTGGTCATCTCACGGACGAGTGCATAGCATTAAGGAAGGAGATAGGTTATCTTTTGAGCAAAGGATACTTGAAGGAGCTGCCTTGGAAGGAAAAAGTCAAGGATCCAGGATTCTGAAAAAGCTCCTCTTCCACCAGCTGATGCTCAAATCATTCACTTCATCTCCGGGGGTTCAGATATTTCTGGAATTTCATTCTCAGCAGCTAAGAGACATGCGAAGGAAACAAAGATGGAGAATGGAGACAGACCCATTCGAACCTCCATTCTTACTCAGCAAAAAGTGATATCCTTTGATGAGGATGACCGTGTAGACATACAGGATCCTCATCACGACGGTTTAGTCATTACATTATTTATTTCTAACCACTTTGTTCGCAGGATCCTCATTGACGAGGGAAGCTCGGTGAACATAATCTAATTAGATGTCCTCAAAAGAATGAATATTCCTGAATCCGAGATTGTTCCAAGATCATCTGTCCTCGTGGGATTCAGTGGAGAAACAAAAAATACATTGGGGGACATCAGACTTCTAATTTATATAGAAGGAGTAAATTTTGTTCAAAAATTCTGTGTTATAGATTGCTTATCTTGCTGTAATGTTATCCTTGGCTGGCCATGGATACATGATATGAAGGCAGTTCCCTCAACATATCACCAATGTGTCAAGCTCCCAACCCCATGGGGTGTGGTGAAAATAGAAAGTGATCAACAGGAAGTGAAGAACTGCTACACTTCCTCAATGAAGCCGACCTCAAAGTCGAGGGAAGCATAACAATTAAAGTATCCTCCAAGGGACGTCATGGAGGCAAGAGAGCAGGACATCAAATATATTCTGTTAGACCCGGAGGATCCTGAATCCAAAATTTTTATAGGATCTGGGATCCTGGATAACATTGAGCAGGATTTGATATCCTTCTTGAGAAGAAGAAAATCTACCTTTGCTTGGAAACATGAAGACATGACATGTATATCTATGTGGATGTTATTACTCACAAACTTGGTATTGACATGTCTTTCAAGCCAATACACCAAAAAAGGAAGAAATTTGCACCCGAAAGAAATGCCATTATCCAAGAAGAAGTAGACAAATTGCTAAAGGTAGGTATGATCAGAGAGGTAAAGTATCCGAGATGGCTAGCCAATGTGGTAGTTGTTCAGAAAAAGAATGGAAAATGGAGGGTATGCGTTGATTTTACTGACTTAAACAAAACATGTCCCAAGGATCCTTTCCCTTTACCCCACATTGACTCTATGGTGGATGCTACGGCGAGTCATGAGTTATTGACTTTTATGGATGCTTCATCTGGATTCCAATAAATTCAGATGGAACCATCTGACCAAGAGGACACAACCTTCATGACTCCCACTGGTATATATTGCTATATTGCTATGCCCTTTGGTTTAAGAAATGCAGGTGCTACATACCAAAGGTTAATGAATATGATGTTCAAGGAGCAACTTTGACACACAATGGAAGTCTACATAGATGATATGGTGGTCAAATCCAAAAGAGCTAAGGATCACCTAAAGGATTTCGAAGAAGAATTCAACATCCTTGACAGATATAACATGAAGTTGAATCCTTCCAAATGCCATTTTGGAGTTAAAGCTAGAAAATTCTTAGGATATATGGTGACCTAGAGAGGAATAGAGGCAAGTCCAGAACAAATCAAGGCCATTGTGAACATCAAGTCTCCTGCCAATGCCAAGGATGTGCAAAGGTTGACAGGAAGAATTGCAGCCTTGAACAGATTCATCCCAAAGTCGTCGAAAAAGTGCAAGGAGTTCTATGATATTCTGAGGAAGAATAAAAAGTTTGAATGGACTGAGAAACATAAGAATGCCCTTAAAGCTCTCAAGGATTACCTATCCTCAGCACCAGCTTTGATGAAACCAGAAAAGGAGAATCATTATCCTTATACTTAGTTGTTTCTGCTAAGGCAGTAAGTGCGGTCCTAGTCAAGGATCATGAAGGCTCTCAACATCCGGTATACTATGTAAGTAAAAGTCTACTTGATGCTGAGACCAGGTATTCTCACTTAGATAAACTTATTCTTGCTTTAATTATGGCATCTACTAAACTCAGGCATTATTTTGAAACTTATCCTATTATTGTCAAAACTAATTTTCCTATTAAAAATGTTCTCAAGAAGCCTGAAATGTCAGGAATGATGGCAAAATGGGCAGTCAAGCTTAGTGCATATGACATTAAATATGAACCTAGGACTGCCATCAAGTCCCAAGCCTTAGCTGACTTTGTGGCTGATTTCAGTAGTGATCTACAAAGGGAAGCTGAATTGGAAGTTCAACAACTTGAGGAGACCAAGGATTCTTGGACATTCTTCACAGATGGAGCTTCAAATGTGAAGGGAACTGGACTAGGCATACTACTAAAATCACCACAGAGGACATTATACCTCAATCAATTGCTTGTGAATTTCAAACCACCAATAATGAGGCAGAATATGAGGCCTTGATAGCAGGTTTGCAATTAGCCAAGCATATGAGGATCATGTGTCTTAAAGTGTATGTAGATTCTCTATTAATTACTAATCATTATAACGGTTCTTACACTGTCAAAGGTGAAAAGCTAATCAAATACTTAGAGATAGTCAGGAAACTGGCAGATTCTTATGCTTTTTTCAGTTTAACACAGGTACCTAGGGAGGAAAATGTAGAAGCTGATGATCTAGCTAATCTTGGGTCATCACTGAAGATACCAGAGGATGTGAAGATACCTATCATCCATGTTCTAACTTCTGCAATTGAGGATAACGTAGCCATGGAGATAGTAGCAGATTCTGCAATTGTACCCAGTGATGGTGTGCAGTCAAGTTCAGGATCCTGGATCCTTCCAATTCTGAGATATATTCAGAATGGAGAGATTCCTGTTGGAGAAAATCCTAGAGCCTTCAAGATTAAGGTATCTTAATTTACATTATTAAATAACATCTTATATAAAAGGTCTCTTGCAAGTCCATATTTAAGATGCATTGAGGATCCAGAGATTCAAGAAGTCTTAAAAGATTTTCATGAAGAAGACTGTGAGAAACACACCGGGGGCAGAGCACTATTTTCAAGGATCCTCAGAACAGGATATTATTGGCCCACAATGAAGAAGGATGTTGTGGAATATGCGAAGAGATGTGATGCTTGCCAAAGACACAGTAATATTCTACATCAACCAACAAAGCCTCTGTATCCTATATCCTCTTCTTGGCCATTCATGAGATGGGGGATGGACATAGTTGGCAAGTTTCCCAAGGCACCAGGAGAGAAAGTATTCATGTTAGCCATGACTGATTATTTCTCCAAGTGGATAGAAGCAGAAGCCTTTGCACAAGTCAGAGAAAAAGAAGTTATGTCCTTTATCAAAAGAAATATCATTACTAGATTTGGAATACATTCCGAAATTGTTTGTGATAATGGATCCCAATTCATTGGGAGTCGAACTACTAACTTTTGTGACAACTGGGGGATTAGGATGATAACATCAACACCAGTCCACCCACAAGCTAACGGTCAGGCAGAATCATCCAACAAGACCATCATCAACAACTTGAAGAAGAAACTTGGATCCAAGAAAGGAAAATGGGCAGAAGAATTGCCATATGTCTTATGGGCTGATAGAACAACTCCCAAGAATGCTACGGGTCAAACTCCATTCTCCTTGGTTTTTGGAGTTGAATTGGGGATCCCTACAGAAATGGTAGTCCCCACAGCAAGAACAAGCATCCGTGATCCTAAAGGAAATGCTGAAAGCTTAGCTCAAGACCTGGATACCATAGAGGAACTCAGGATTTGGCAAGGATAAGGTTGGCTAGCTATCAACAAAGAGTAGCTGGAGCTTACAACAAAAATGTCAGGGCCAGAAAGTTTCAAGTTGGTGACTTGGTGTTAAGGAAAGCATTCCAAAATACCACAAATCCTGCTGATGGCAAGCTAGCACCAAAGTGGGAAGGCCCCTATCTAATTGAAGCTGAAGCAGGAAAGGGGGCATATCGTTTGTTAACAATGGATGGTGATCTCCTACCAAGAGCTTGAAATGCTATTCATTTAAAGAAGTACTTTATGTAGGAAGAATAAAGGATCCTTAGATGTCTTGATATTCAGTACAAACTGAAGGATCCTCGAAGGATGTATGATCCTTAATTTGGTAACATTATACTAATTATTTCATATTATATTTCCTTTATTCATTATATGAAAAGGATGTTAGGTTCTCAACATCCAATTTTATTAAGTTTTAAGCTTTTGCAGAATTATTTACAATTGTGACAAAGGATTAAGGGTTGGCAACCTTTCCAAAGTTTTTGGGCTTGTCCCTAATCTAAGTGTCACGACCCCCGACCATACCCAAGACGGGAGCCGCGAGCAGTCAAGTGGTACCGGTGATTATTTAAAAAAAACATTGCAGCGGAAATGTTCATCAGGACCGTGAGTTAGGAAAAATATCAGAGTTTAGAAACACCGGATTTTATTTATTAAATAGATGGGATAAAACCCATGTTTTACAAAGGTAGCTTTAATAAGGGATAAACCCGAATATATGAAACCATGTTTTCTTAATTTAATTCAATTGATAAAATAAGCCACTTCTTTAAGCCTTTCGGTGCCGTATCATCACTCTTATTCCAATCTACTTTCATTACCTGAAACGCGTTTTAAAAAGGTTTGGTCAGCAGGAAATACTTGTGAGTTCATTCATTTTTGTACAAAACGACACTTTGTTATAAATTACAGCATAAGAGCGATTACAATGGCCACTATCTTATTTTTATCTGGCGTCGTGTCACACCCTGGTGACGATGGTCATACCACTATTGGGTCCTTTCACCCAAGTAGTGATGATTATCACTGTTAGGTTGGTGAACCTAACCGTGAGAGATTAGTAATGTGCACAATACCCCACTTGCCAGTGATTCAAGATAACCAAGACTTAATCCCTGTAATTATAACTTTTGAAAACAATTTAGGTATAGTAAAACATTGTTGATAAAAGAGAATGACTCACCTTGTTAGCATATAGTCTTTGATTAAACAAGCTTCCTGATTCTATGCCTTCTGATAACTAAGCATCTACTTTATAGTTCTGTATCTTCTGATGATTAGTTATCTTGTTTGATTGTAAGTGTAGGGTGCAGAGTTTGCTGGTAGTTAAACATTTAGTTTAATAGAGTGGAATACGTATTAGTGTTAAACCTAATCAAACCTAAGGATGGTCACGAGATCAGAACCTTAACGAAATTCACAAAGTATAGTCTTATTTAGACAGCACTTTGGCATTCGTTTCAGAACGAAATTCACAAAGTATAGTCTTATTTAGACAGCACTTTGGCATTCGTTAGCTGGTTCCTGAATCGATCGGACAGAATATCGCATCGGTGATTATTGGTTAGAACACCAACGTATAGAGAGAAGAATAGAAGGAATGAGCAAAGAAAAATGAATCCTAAGCTTCGTATTTATAGGTAGGAAATATGAAATTTCTAGGAAGTTTCCTTTGTATTTTCTAGGAAATTTCATATAGTTTTTCTAGGAAGTTACCTATACATTTTCTAGGAAGCTTCCTACCTACATATATATCTCCTTACACCTTCCTTGCACCTTCCTCATATATATCTATCTTATATATATTTATTTTCATGTATATCTATTTAGGTGCTTAATTAATCTTACTTAGCTTAATTAATCTTGCTTAGCTTAATAAATCTTGCTTAGCTTAATTAATCTTGCTTAGCTTCATTAATCTTGCTTAACTGATTAATTAATCATACTTAACTTGATTAATCTTTCTTAACTGATTAACTAATCTTACTTAACTGATTAATTTTGCTTGATGGTTTAATTAAGTAATTTACTTAGCCGATTAATTAAATAACGTAATTAGCTGATTAATTAACTTACTTAACTTGCTTAATTGCTAAGTTTCCTTTCCTGTTAAGTTTCCTTAGTTATTAAGTTTACTTAATTACTAAGTTTACTTAACCATTAAGTTTTCTTAATTATTAAGGTTTCTTAACTACTAAGTTTACTTAACTGTTAAGTTATTTTAACTACTATGTTTACTTAATCGCTAAGTATTCTAGTTTAACAGCTTCCTAGTTACGAATTCTAAATTTCTAGATACAATGGAACTCGTATTAGTGTATTAACTTAATTCAACTTTAACGATAATCACGAGATCGAAACCCTCACAACGAATGACAAAGTATAGCCAGATATTGGCAGCACTTAAACATCCATTGGATCGGTTTTAATCGATCGGATAAAGTATCGTACCGGTGATTAGAGTTATTACCCTAATACGGGCAGAGTTTTGGGATTTAGAAGTTCTGACATTAGAATGACAGAACAAGAGAACAAGAGAAAGAAAAGAATTGAACGATTTGAAATGAAACTCGAACTCCTTATTTATAAGGCTGGAAATGGGGCGCGTCGCGGCCCGCGAAGCACATAAGCTTCTTCTACGCGGCCAGCGAGGGAGTCTAGGTTGACACGTGTAACGACGCGTGTCCCTCATCCTTATTCGGTTACCCTTGAGCTGTCGCGCCCCGCGTAAGCTTCGGTTAACTCTTACGCGGCCCGCGAGCGATCCATAAAATTGAATTTCTTGATTTTTCACAAGGATTAGGGTTTTAGGGGTCCGGGTTTCCACTTACGGAGTGTTGTGGGATATTTTTGCAGGTCCTTACATCCTCCCCACCTTAATTAAAATCTCGTCCTCGAGATTTACTGGAACAAGTAAGGATACTTCGGTCTTATTTTCGATACCCAAGTATATTCTTGTCCACGCTTTAAGTCCTATTTCACCCTGACCAGAACTAATCTTGCATGTTTTTGGAATTCTCATGATTGACTGATACGGTCTTGCATTTACTTCTATATTTTGAGGAGGTATAACTAAAGATTTCTAAGTATTTCATGAAATGTATCATGTATACTTGCCATTTTAGCTGATAAGCTACTGGTCCACTTTGCTTAGTTACTTTAATGGTTTGACATTCCTCGGACTTAACTTTCCTTTCCAAATACAGAGAGACTTTTAGTGATATCCTTTCTCTGATTTCAATGGTTTGCCGATCTCATGGCCTGATAGTTGCTTTTCTCATATGTATGTCTAACAAACTGGATGATACTACCATCCATAAAGTGTTTTAAATGATTAACACTAATACTTGTAGATCAATTATTGGAGAATCTTATGAGTGATAAATGATAGTTCTATTTATCGCACATGCACTTAGCATGTCTTTCTAAGGTTGTAGTGTTCCTTTATACTGCTCAAAATAGGTCGGGTTAAAAATTTTCCCAAAAATGAGAAGTGAAATGACTATCTTGATTTAATACAATAGATAACGGGATTCTATGTAATGAGACCATTGGATCCCTACACAACTTAACTAAGCATTTTATGCTAAAGGTTTCCTTCATTGGTAGGGATTGAGCAGACTTGGTTAATCGATCCACAATCTCCCTGATTGTGTCATTACATTTTCTTATGTTGGGTAATTTGGTAACAATATCCATTTGTTATCAATCCCTTTTCCATACTGACACTTCTAATCATTGAAGTCAACCTAAAGGTTTCTAACGTTCAGCTTTAACTTGCTAACAGATTAAATACTTAGAGGCATAACTTGTTATCTATCAGTAATTCTTATAAAACTCTTGATACCTCATATCACTTACATGATGCAACAATTACTTAGTTCTATGAGCTCCTTCGAGAATTCTTTCTCATAGGTTTCCTTGATTAGTACACAAATTCTTTTCTTATGGAATCTCCAAATTCTATTAGTTCATTTTTTTTCTAATTCCTTCATTATTCCTTTATAATCTTTCAGCATCATCCTTGATTGTTGTTTCTTGGGCACTCTTCAATTGTTTTATTAAATCTATCTGCAATTTTAATCTAAGAGCACGTACTTGGTTCGACTTCTTATGAAACTTATGGCTTAAAGCATCAACTATAACATTAGTCTTAACTTGTAATCGGTGTTGTTCCTAGTCTCAGATGAATTTTGAGTTTCTTCTCACAATTGAGTGATAGTCCAAGTAGATCCTCTGGGAAAACGTCAATCGGAATTTCTTTCAGTTCCATGCCTCTAGCGTTGATGAACTCCGAGACCATATACGTTATGTCTTATTTCCGTGCATAACTCACAGCTTTCATCACAGAGACGAACTTTGTCGGCTGGTCTGTCTTGTCTCCTTGTGGTCACTTCTCCGGTTGGCTTGCAAATCTAAACCTAAGTCAGCAATCACCTCTGGAATCATCGTTTCCATGTTATTCCTTTTTATGAAGCAAACAAGATTTCCTTTCTGTCAGTTCTTTTCATTCTTTCCATTTCATGGCATATGTCTTTGTCACACCCCCAAAATCCACACGCGGAGTATCACCGCTTGGAGGCGTGACTGACCAGGATCAAGCCACCAATCATATTGAACATATAAGTAAATAGTAAAAGTCATTCATCAATACGATAGGTGTTTTCAAAACCAAACATAAACAAGTGTGTAGCGGAAGCATAAGTATGTAAACCCAATGTAAATCATAAATTCAAATGTTTAAATATTTAACATGGCATCCTCGATCCATGTCCCACAACGACCTGCTCCTCCCTGTGCAAGCTCCATATGTACCTAAGGTCCTGCAAGGCATGCAGCAGAGAGTCAACAACTAGTTGAGCGAGTTCACAGTTAATAATTCAGTAATAGTAATAGTATAGTAAGCCTTGTGTTCGTTCATTAAGTCATGTATCGTATTAGTTCGTATCGCGGCCCTCTAGGCATGTATGCGAAGATTAGGGAAAGTTTCCCGAGTATTCTAGACTAAGTATATTTGTATCGCGGCCACCCGGCATGTGTGCGAAGTTTAGTGTATAGTTCGCAGCCTTCCTAGGCATGTGTGCGAAGATTAGTCATATTATCGCGGCCAACCCTGGCATGTGTGCGAAGATCAGTCATATTATCGTGGCCAACCCCGGCGTGTGTGCGAAGATCAGTTCTATTAGTATCACTAGTCTAGCCGTATCTTATCAATAATCCTTCCTCACCCGAGGACCATATAACTAAGTTCCATAAGCTAGGTAAGTACAAGTAAATAATCCAAACCCATTCCCACCCTGGGAACCCCATGCCTTGGCTGTGTGAACTCACCTTGGTTTGCTTGGTATGCCACTGTATGTGCTCGCAAATAATCAATCACGTCCTAAGGTACGCATGTGTACTTAATCAGTTCATATTCATGAGGTTCACGTAAAAGCATAATCAATGTTCACCAAGTAGTACATATCACATAAATCAACATCATACTAGTCATGCATAGTATCTAACAGCAGTTAACAGCAGTTAGTTGACTCAGTTAAGTCTTAACAGAAATATTCAAGTCCATTGTGCGGATTACCCATTAGACGAAACACCTTGTTTCGTCGTTACCTCCCTTCGGCGAAACACCCTTTTGTTTCGTCGTGGTGTCCCTGGCGAATTACATCTGTTTCGCCGTATTGGTTTCGTCAAAACTGATGTCGGCGAAACACATCTATTTCGCCGTGACAGCCGTTTCGTCATTTAACAGTAATCGTCAACAACAGTTACGTATTTCAGCAAATGCAACAGTTACAATCATGAACTTCTAAATCATTATACCACCATTGATTTTCATTCAGCCACGCATTATGTAATACAAAACAGTAACACGAACCCACACAATACTCAATTAATGAAATCCTCAAACATGAAATCATATCATCCTTATAATTATCAGTGGCCGACAATTGTAAGATGATTTCCTGTTGCTATTTAACCAATCTTATAAAGTGGCTGCAATTCTTGTTTTATTGGACCGATAAATACCACATGTCTACTGACAAATCATATGCTAACAAGACAAATTAATCGATTATGGGGAGGTGATCACATGCAAAATATTAATTTCGCTGCACTATCTATACAATTCACGTGATCACATAACAATTCATTTACATCATTCAGATCATCTTTGCCAAACATACACAATCGACATCTCATACAATAAGCATAACAGTTCATGGACATCCACATAAACATCCATATGTGCTAAATCATCTAAACCAGATTATATCATAACCACACAAAAAGCATCTTAAGTCAACAGAACATGCGTATCACTAACCAGAGATCAAACAAGAAGGGTTTGGCTTCGAATAGGAGAAAGGGCTGCGTCGGTTTTGCAAGGGAAACGAGAGAGAGAGGAGGCGTGATAAGTGTCTAGGGTTTTCTGAATATATCTCTCGTAAAGGCTGTGATAAAATATGTTATTCACTACTGGGCCTAAAGCCCAGTTTGATTTCGTTAGCCACCAGGGGACAAAAACACATAAGTGTTTTCATCATAAGGTATTTTCGGCTGGGTGGGAGTGTTTTCGGCTAGTGGTGTGTGTTTCAAATCATTACATATTCACACATTATATACACATCACAATATACACCTATATTTCACCTCAATCAATTATATAAATAAAATACACTTGAAATTAAGAACAATTTAACCTATTACAACGTGTTCAGTCGTGAACGGTCAAGTCGTGTAAATAAACAATCTCAACAATTAACATGCAATTATTACGAAGATGGAAATCCTGGAAACTCGAGTTGTCACATTATCCCCAACTTGAAAGAAATTTCGTCCCGAAATTTAGCATACGGTTACTGAGGAAGCTAGGTAAGTTGTATCGTTCACTGGTTTTCCTGGGGTGTCACATCATCCCCCCGTTGATTTGGAATTTCGTCCCGAAATTCTGTAGTAGCTTCAGCCTCAGTAGTGGTTGCACTGTTTCCGAATAACTGGGGATACTTGAGTTTCATTTGATCTTCGCGTTCCCAGGTGAACTCTGGGCCACGACGGGAGTTCCACGAACTCGAACAAGAGGTATTCTAGTGTGCTTGAGGACCTTAACATCCCGGTCCGTGATTTCAACAGGTTCCTCGACGAAATGCAACTGTTCGTTGATAGTAAGCTCCTTCCAGGGAACTATGAGGGTCTCATCTGACAGACACTTCTTCAGATTTGACACGTGAAAGACGTTGTGAACTGCACTGAGTTCAGCTGGTAAGTTCAATCTGTAGGCCACCCTGCCTATCTTCTCAATGATTTCGAATGGTCCGACGTATCGTGGATTAAGTTTGCCGCGTTTGCCAAAACGAACAACACCCTTCCAGGGTGAAACTTTGAGTAGCACTCGGTCCCCAACCTGGAACTCGAGTATTTTCCTGTCTTTATCGGCGTATGCTTTCTGACGGTCATGAGCTGCCGCCATTCGTTGTCGTATCTGAGCAATTCGTTCTGTTTTGTCTACCACAAGTTCTGGACCAGTAATCTGACTATCCCCCACCTCTGCCCAACAAAGAGGTGACCGGCATTTACGCCCGTACAATGCCTCAAACGGAGCAGCTTTAATGCTGGTGTGGTAGCTGTTGTTGTACGAGAATTCCACAAGTGGCAGATGCTTTTCCCAGCCGTTTCCAAAGTCAATTACACATGCCCTAAGCATGTCTTCGAGGGTCTGGATGGTGCGTTCAGATTGCCCATCCGTTTGCGGGTGATAAGCTGTGCTCATGTCTAAGCGTGAGCCAAAGGATTTGTGCATCGCTTGCCAAAGTTCTGAAGTGAAGCGTGCATCACGCTCGGAAATAATAGAGGTGGGCACCCCGTGCCTCGAAACCACTTCCTTCAAGTAAACGTCTGCTAAAGTAGAGAACTTGTCTGTTTCTTTGATAGGCAAGAAGTGTGCAGATTTTGTGAGTCGGTCCACGATCACCCAAATAGTATCGTTACCACGTTGAGATCTAGGTAGGCCAGTAACGAAATCCATGGAAATTTGCTCCCATTTCCATTGTGGTATCTCTGGTTGTTGGAGTAGGCCCGATGGTTTCTGATATTCTGCTTTGACTCTCGCACAAGTCAAACACTTGCTAACGTAAGTTGCTATGTGAGCTTTCATGCTAGGCCACCAGTATGTAGTTCTGAGGTCGTGGTACATCTTATCCGAACCAGGATGTACTGAGTAGCGAGATTTATGAGCTTCGTCCATTACAAGCTCGCGTAAGTTGCCATAGAGTGGGACCCAGATGCATCTTGTTACATAGTAGGCTCCGTCTGCCTTTTGTTCTAACCGTTGCCTTGAGCCGCGTAGGGATTCAGCCCTGATGTTTTCTGGTTTCAATGCTTCTACCTGAGCATCTCGTATCTGAAAAGGAAGACTAGACTGTATAGTGAGTTGTAAAGCTCGCACGCGCTTAGGCGCGGTGTCCTTTCGACTGAGGGCGTCAGCCACAACATTGGCTTTGCCTGGGTGGTACCTGATCGAGCATTCGTAGTCATTCAACAGTTCGACCCATCGTCGTTGTCGCATATTCAGTTCCTTCTGTTTGAAGATATGTTCGAGGCCTCTGTGATCAGTGTAGATAGCACATTTCGTACCATACAGGTAGTGTCGCCATATCTTGAGCGCAAAAACAACCGCTCCCAGTTCTAGATCGTGTGTAGTGTAGTTCCTTTCATGAACTTTGAGTTGGCGTGAGGCATAGGCTATAACTTTATCCCGTCGCATCAACACACATCCAAGACCTTGGATGGATGCGTCGTAGTAAACCACAAAATCATCCGTGCCTTCAGGCAATGAGAGGATAGGTGCGCTACAAAGTCTATCCTTTAAGTGCTGAAACGCTATTTCCTGTGCATTACCCCAACGATAAACAACACCTTTCTGTGTCAGTAGTGTAAGCGGCTGTGCAATCTTTGAGACGTCTTTGATGAACCTTCTGTAGTAACCCGCCAAACCCAAGAATTGGCGTATTTCGGTTGGTGTGCGAGGTGCAGGCCAGTTTTTGATCGAATCTACCTTGGATGGATCGACATGAATCCCATCCTTGTTTACCACATGGCCTAGGAAATGGACTTCACGAAGCCAGAAGTCGCATTTTGAAAATTTGACGTACAGCTGTTCCGTTCGAAGAAGTTCCAAAATAAGTCTGATGTGTGTAAAATGCAACATATAAATTACATCAAATGAGGCATAAAACTAACCCTTTTTTAGTACTAATATTGGAAAAAGAGTGTTTTTGTCTTCCTTTTGTATTTTCAGGATTAAATGAGCTCAAAAACGCAAAAGAAGCAAAAAGACAGCTAAATCCAACATAAATACAAGAAAAGGAACATTAGTGGATTGCCCGAACCCTCAACGGCACCTTCCAAAGCAAAATAGAGAAAACAGAAGGCTGAACACGCCCCGTGCTCAGCCAGCACGGGGCCGTGCCCAAGAAGCAGCAGAAAAGACAAACCTATAGAAGCTTCTATTGCCCACCACGGGCCGTGCTCAGCGGACACGGGGGGCGTGCCGAAAGTACTGCAGGCGCATTAATTGTAATTGCGAATTACAATTAATGAAGAGAGAGAGTGTCAGACAGGCACGAGGCCGTGCCCAGCGGACACGGGGCCGTGCCCAGGCCTCTGTTCAGCCTATAAATAGGAGTGCTTGGTTTCATTGCAACTCATTCCTTGGCACTCCACCTCTCTCACACTTCATCCACCACCCACCACCATCACAACACCATCATCCGCCACCATCATCCATTGTCCATCGTAGAGTGTGTGTGAGTCGTCTCGGGATCCAAGATTGATCGTAAGAGTTCTTGACAATCAAGGCCATGTTTGCCTAAGTCTCTTACATCACTTGGTGAAGACAAAGTGTCTAGTATAATACTTTTTATTTCTAATCTTTTGCACTTTTTATTTGGTTTTGTATTAATGACTTTAATAACTAGTTACTTATGTTGAAGGTGATCTTTCCTTATCGTTTGTCCGTGGTGTCTTGGCATTATTTTACTGTCTATATAAAATAAAGGATTTTCACCATTCATATCTCCACGGTCTATATGGAGGTATGTTGGCTACCTGGTAGGGGGTTAAGGGAACGGTTTGGTAAAGGTCTTGCCATTGTTCAGCGTTTAGAGGTCCTGCAATGGACCTGGGTCAAATTTAGTAGGACCTCCTTCAATACTTCACGGTATTGGATGGCGGGGGTCCAAACTCTTTGATCCCCTCATAAGTTAACTACTATTAATACTATAACCCGGCTATTTAGGACTGTATCCCTGCTGACTCAGACTACTTAGTCGAGGGTAACGTCACCGCCAAAAGCGGGGCCTACCACAATACTGCATTAATAACTTAATTCATTATCTTCCAATAATCCACCCCTTTAGGATTGTATCCCTGCTGACTCAAACTACTGGGGTGAGGGTAACGTCACCTTCAAAAGAGGGGCCTACTACAATAACTAAGATAATCTCTTAATTATGTGCAAAAGTGCGGAAATAATCAAAGGTTATACTAGATACGAGTCGGAACCAAGTGATTCATCTTGTCTATCTGCTTTTATTTTATTTTTATTTTCAGCATTTTAGTTAGTTTTTACTTTTCTTATTTTTAAAACATTTTTCCAAACTTTTATTTTGGTTAGACGTTGAGGATAAACCGGTACTAAAAGCTCTTGTGTCCTTGGACGACCTCGGTATCTTACCAACGCTATACTACACTCAACGATGGGTGCACTTGCCCATATGTGTGTCTAGTGTTAGTGAAATATCGTGTTTTATAAATTTAAAACTTGGCTAAAATAAGTGTTAAAAAGGGCTTAAAATATACACCTAAAATACAACACTTTCACGCACATCAAAGTCGTAAATGCTGCTCGTGTTCCTCCTGACTCTTCGAGTAGATCAGGATGTCGTCGGTGAAAACAATGACGAACTTGTCAAGATAAGGTTTGCACACCCTGTTCATAAGATCCATAAAAACCGCAGGCGCGTTCGTTAATCCGAATGGCATGACCATAAACTCGTAGTGGCCGTAGCGAGTTCTGAATGCTGTTTTGGAGACGTCCTCGTTCCAGACTCTCAGTTGATGATAGCCTGACCTCAGATCAATCTTCGAGTAATAGCTCGACCCTTGCAACTGGTCGAATAAGTCGTCGATGCGTGGAAGAGGATAGCGATTCTTCACGGTCACCTTGTTCAGTTCGCGGTAATCTATGCACATGCGGAAGGTACCGTCTTTCTTCTTCACAAATAATACTGGAGCTCTCTAGGGCGAAGAGCTAGGACGTATGAAACCCTTTTTCCAAGAGTTCTTGCAATTGCTTAGATAGTTCTTCCAGTTCAGTTGGAGCTAAGCGATAAGGTGCTCGAGCTATAAGTGCTGCTCCTGGAGCTAGCTCGATTTGAAATTCGACCTGGCGATGAGGCGGTAATCCAGGTAACTCTTCAGGAAATACCTGAGGAAAGTCGCGTACTACTGGAATATCCTCAATATTTTTCTCTTTCTTCGATGTATCTGTAGCGAGTGCTAATATAGCAGTGTGGCCCTTTCGCAAACACTTCTGAGCCTTCAAGAAGGAGATGATGCCACTCACGACACCACTCTTGTCGCCTTGAACTTCGAGAGGTTCTTTGCCAGAACGGTGAATACGAACAATCTTCTCTGTGCATAGGATCTCTGCTTGCTGTTGGGATAACCAATCCATCCCAATGACGATGTCGAAACTACCCAAGACTATAGGAGTGTGGTTGATGGAGAATGTCTGACCAGCTAAGACGAGGTTACAACCCTTGACTAACAGAAGATTGCTGACCAGTGCTCTGATATTCATAAATCTTTCACTGCCGTGCCTGAGAGCTGAACACGGGGACGTGTCGGTGCAACACGGGGTCGTGTCCAACTCCCAGTAGCTGGGAATCCAGAAAACAATTACTGTATCTCTCAACACGGGCCGTGCTCACTGAGCACGGGGCCGTGGTAAACATTCTGACCAGTGTTCTTTTCTGTTTTTGTTGCAGGACTCGGAACCCAGGCGCCACATTTGAACCTCCTACGTAGTGCATGAGCTCAAGTTCTAGTAGAGACATAAAAGAACCCCTAGAAGAACCCGAGCGCTTTCTCAGAAAAAGACTAAAAGCTAAAAATCAAGAGAAAGCTTCGGGGGACCCACTTCCAATGGCGGACCAACGTACCCTCATGGATTACCTACGGCCTACCGTAGGCAATCTTGGCGCTGCTATCAATGCACCGAATGTCGAGGCCAACAACTTCGAACTTCGGCCGCATTTGATACAAATGCTCCAAAACTCCGCAACCTTCCACGGGCTTGCGGACGAGGATCCCCATCTACATATTACTAACTTTTTAGAAATATGTGATACCTTTCGGATCAATGGAGCATCAAATGACGCCATCCGCCTTCGAATGTTTCCTTTCTCACTAAAAGACCGGGCCAAGGCTTGGCTTAACACCCTCCCAGTTGGATCGGTAAACACCTGGGATGAACTCGCCCAAAAGTTTTTGTATAAGTATTTCCCTCCTGCTAAAACGGCTAAATTAATGACTGAAATTAATACATACTCACAAGAGGATGGGGAATCCTTATATGAAACTTGGGAAAGGTTCAAGGAGCTTCTAAGAAAGTGTCCTCACCATGGTCTAGCGGTATGGCAACAAGTATCCACTTTCTACAATGGATTGTTGCCACACACAAGACAAACACTTGATTCAAGCTCCGGGGGACTCTTAGGTAATCGTCGCCCAAATGAAATATATAACCAAATTGAGGAAATTGCTCAAACCAATTTTCAATGGCACACTCCCCGAGGTAATAAATCTATTGCCCCGGGCGCCCATAAGGTTGATGAAAGCACCTCTTTACAAGCCCAAATCGAGGCCCTCTCTTCAAAAATCAAAAGGCTAGAAATGACAAAAACGGCCTCGGTTATGGCTTGTGAAGGGTGTGGTGGGTCACATGAAAATTGGAGTTGTATGAAAGAAGTAGATGAACAAACTGAAACGGTAAACTACATGGATAATAGACCTAGGCCGTCGGGTCCTCCAACGGGTACCTACAACCAAGGATGGCGTAACCACCCAAATCTTGGTTGGAGAGATCCCGGCAATAGTAGTAACCAACAAAATCAACGAACTAATTTTCAACAACCGCAAAATTTTCCTCAACAACAAGGTGGAAGAGAAAGGCTTGAAGATACTGTATCTCGCCTCATCTCTGACACTGAAAAGAAAAACGCGGATCGATTTCAACAATTGGAATCAAATTTCAGAAATCAACAAGCTAGCATTCAAAACGTTGAAAAACAATTAAATCAGCTAGCTCAAAATTTCTCCGAGAGACCGCAAGGCGCATTACCCAGTAATACCGAAACGAACCCAAAAGCACAAGTACATCTCATCACATTAAGAAATCGAACCGTGGGTCCCGAGGATGCTCCATTGACGCCAAATGAAAGAAGCCATTCTAGTCAGCCTGTAACTCCTCCTGCACCAGAAAAAGCTTCTTCACCAAATCAAGGGCCCACCAAGACTCCTCCAATCCCGTACCCCGGTAGGTTAAATCGTCAAAAGACCGATGAGCAATTCGCAAAGTTCGAAAGCTTACTAAAACAATTGCATGTCAATATTCCTTTTATTGAGGTCCTAACCCAAATGCCTAAATATGCCAAATTCATGAGGGATTTCCTCACTCACAAAAAGAAAATTGAATCATTGCAATTAGTTAACTTAGGCGAAGAATGCTCAGCTCTAGTACTCAACAAACTTCCACAAAAGAAAATCGATCCCGGGAGCTTCACAATCCCTTGTTCGATTGGGAAATCCCCCGTCCGAAATGCTTTAGCCGATCTTGGAGCTAGCATCAACCTCATGCCCACATCAATGTTCAAGCGACTCGGCCTAGGAACAACAAGCCCCACAAAGATGAGCATACAACTCGCCGACAGGTCCGTCAAGTTCCCACATGGTGTCGCCGAAAATCTGCTAGTCAAGGTTGACAAATTCGTCTTTCCAACCGACTTTGTCATCCTAGACATGGAAGAAGACACCGAGGTCTCCCTCATCCTCGGGAGGCCATTCCTAGCCACCGCCCAAGCATTGGTGGATATGAATGAGGGAACTCTAACATTGAAGTTTGGGAATGAGGAGGTGAAATTTGAATGTGGAAGGCGAGTAGAGGAAGAAGATCCGGTCAACTACATGAAGGTCATAGACTCAAGTTTGGATGACGCTCTCCGACGGTGTAACATGGGATGCAACACATCCCACTTGGGAAGCATATGACCAGGCTTTGGGTCTAGCCAAGGACCCTTATAAACGTGGCGCACCATGGAGGCATTCCACGGAACTATCCTTAGTTTAATTTAGATTAATTTTTATGTTTTCTAGTTAGTTTAATTTTCAGGAATAAAACACGCTCATGGTGGTAAAGGATGAAAAGGGGAACGAGAAAAATGATCCCATGCACAAGAACAAGGCAACCCGACAATTTTTCTCCCTTTCAGAAGGTTCAACACGGGCCGTGCCCAACCAACACGGCCCCGTGTTGAACCACCTGCAGAAAACGCCCAGTACAGGTAACTGGACACGGGCCGTGTTCACCCAGCACGCCCCCGTGTCCAGACTTCTGTTTCTCTTATTTCAATTTTGTTACTGGCACTTGAACACGGGGCCGTGCCCGGATAACACGGGGCCGTGCTCAGTGCCCAGTAACACAAATTTTTGCTTTTTAAACACTATTTTACACATCTAATCAACCTAAAAATTTATTTTTAGGACACATTGAGGACAATGTGTAATTTAAGTGTGGGGGGATGCTAAAACCTTGAATTTTGCAAGTCCTAAATACAAGCCTTACACAAAACTCTATTGGAACCGCTAATCACCCCAAATTTTTTTTCAAAAATTTCATTTTTTTTTTACTTGTCTAGGTTTAACTCGGGAAATTCAAGCTCTCAAAAAGGTTATATTTTTACAAATTTACAACCGATAGCGTAGTGATAAAAAGAACCAACATAAGAAAATTATGAAAAGGCATGACAAACTTATTTAAAATTTGATTATATATACTTGATCACATAAAAACCCATTCCCACAAAAGTGAGTTTTGAGCCTTTATTGAGCACTCAATTTCATACCATTTGACTAAATGCTCATTTTTCGTTTCTTGTGTGAATAGCCGCTTGGTTCTTACGACTCTAGAACTTGCCATGACAATACATTCCCGGTCCTTATCAACTTAAACCCGAGTAAGTAAATGATAGAGGCATTAGGACTAACCTTTTTTATTTCCACACCATTATTTTTCTTTTCTTTTACCACCTACCCAAAAATCCCCCTAGTTAGCCCCTTTGAGCCTAAACCTTTTCGTTTCATCACCCAAAACAAAAACCATTTCACCCACCAAAACCTTTTTCATTTTTACCCTTTATTTTAGTAACAAGTTCGGTTCTTCGAAAAAAAAAAAAAAAAAATATATATATATGAAGCAAAAAGAAAATAAACAAACAAAGTAATCAAAAATAACTTTGTTTGAATAAAAGCTTCATCAAAAATAAAAGGTTGCAAAAAAAAAAAAAAAAAAAAAAAAACGAAAACCGACACTTGTTACGCTTTTTAGCCCTTTTTCTACTAACCACTAACCCAACCACCTACCTTTAACCCTAGCCAACCCTTAACCCACAAAGTCCTCTTGATATCTACAAAGGTATAAAAGTTAAAAAGGAGGAGGATTGATTTCTTGGCAAGCCTATGGTAGGAATAAGTTCCATGCCGCTCTCGAGTGATTCACTAAAAATACACCTTCGGCCGAGTGTGAGTGATTTCCCCGCGAGGTATGTGAACTTGTATATAAATAGAATTTTAAAAAGGCATGTTATGCCCAAATAAGTAATTTCTTTTATGAACAGTTCTAAATAAATCATTACGAATAGGAGTGTAAATAAATAAAAATAAAACCCTAAAAAGATCTTGGAAATCCCGACACTCTATGACAAGCCCAAAACCTTCTCTTCTACCTATTCCATTTGGGAGTGTAAGCCAAATATTAAAGAGTTTTGCTTGAGGACAAGCAAAAGTTCAAGTGTGGGGGTATTTGATGTGTGTAAAATGCAACATATAAATTACATCAAATGAGGCATAAAACTAACCCTTTTTTAGTACTAATATTGGAAAAAGAGTGTTTTTGTCTTCCTTTTGTATTTTCAGGATTAAATGAGCTCAAAAACGCAAAAGAAGCAAAAAGACAGCTAAATCCAACATAAATACAAGAAAAGGAACATTAGTGGATTGCCCGAACCCTCAACGGCACCTTCCAAAGCAAAATAGAGAAAACAGAAGGCTGAACACGCCCCGTGCTCAGCCAGCACGGGGCCGTGCCCAAGAAGCAGCAGAAAAGACAAACCTATAGAAGCTTCTATTGCCCACCACGGGCCGTGCTCAGCGGACACGGGGGGCGTGCCGAAAGTACTGCAGGCGCATTAATTGTAATTGCGAATTACAATTAATGAAGAGAGAGAGTGTCAGACAGGCACGAGGCCGTGCCCAGCGGACACGGGGCCGTGCCCAGGCCTCTGTTCAGCCTATAAATAGGAGTGCTTGGTTTCATTGCAACTCATTCCTTGGCACTCCACCTCTCTCACACTTCATCCACCACCCACCACCATCACAACACCATCATCCGCCACCATCATCCATTGTCCATCGTAGAGTGTGTGTGAGTCGTCTCGGGATCCAAGATTGATCGTAAGAGTTCTTGACAATCAAGGCCATGTTTGCCTAAGTCTCTTACATCACTTGGTGAAGACAAAGTGTCTAGTATAATACTTTTTATTTCTAATCTTTTGCACTTTTTATTTGGTTTTGTATTAATGACTTTAATAACTAGTTACTTATGTTGAAGGTGATCTTTCCTTATCGTTTGTCCGTGGTGTCTTGGCATTATTTTACTGTCTATATAAAATAAAGGATTTTCACCATTCATATCTCCACGGTCTATATGGAGGTATGTTGGCTACCTGGTAGGGGGTTAAGGGAACGGTTTGGTAAAGGTCTTGCCATTGTTCAGCGTTTAGAGGTCCTGCAATGGACCTGGGTCAAATTTAGTAGGACCTCCTTCAATACTTCACGGTATTGGATGGCGGGGGTCCAAACTCTTTGATCCCCTCATAAGTTAACTACTATTAATACTATAACCCGGCTATTTAGGACTGTATCCCTGCTGACTCAGACTACTTAGTCGAGGGTAACGTCACCGCCAAAAGCGGGGCCTACCACAATACTGCATTAATAACTTAATTCATTATCTTCCAATAATCCACCCCTTTAGGATTGTATCCCTGCTGACTCAAACTACTGGGGTGAGGGTAACGTCACCTTCAAAAGAGGGGCCTACTACAATAACTAAGATAATCTCTTAATTATGTGCAAAAGTGCGGAAATAATCAAAGGTTATACTAGATACGAGTCGGAACCAAGTGATTCATCTTGTCTATCTGCTTTTATTTTATTTTTATTTTCAGCATTTTAGTTAGTTTTTACTTTTCTTATTTTTAAAACATTTTTCCAAACTTTTATTTTGGTTAGACGTTGAGGATAAACCGGTACTAAAAGCTCTTGTGTCCTTGGACGACCTCGGTATCTTACCAACGCTATACTACACTCAACGATGGGTGCACTTGCCCATATGTGTGTCTAGTGTTAGTGAAATATCGTGTTTTATAAATTTAAAACTTGGCTAAAATAAGTGTTAAAAAGGGCTTAAAATATACACCTAAAATACAACACTTTCACGCACATCAAAGTCGTAAATGCTGCTCGTGTTCCTCCTGACTCTTCGAGTAGATCAGGATGTCGTCGGTGAAAACAATGACGAACTTGTCAAGATAAGGTTTGCACACCCTGTTCATAAGATCCATAAAAACCGCAGGCGCGTTCGTTAATCCGAATGGCATGACCATAAACTCGTAGTGGCCGTAGCGAGTTCTGAATGCTGTTTTGGAGACGTCCTCGTTCCGGACTCTCAGTTGATGATAGCCTGACCTCAGATCAATCTTCGAGTAATAGCTCGACCCTTGCAACTGGTCGAATAAGTCGTCGATGCGTGGAAGAGGATAGCGATTCTTCACGGTCACCTTGTTCAGTTCGCGGTAATCTATGCACATGCGGAAGGTACCGTCTTTCTTCTTCACAAATAATACTGGAGCTCTCTAGGGCGAAGAGCTAGGACGTATGAAACCCTTTTTCCAAGAGTTCTTGCAATTGCTTAGATAGTTCTTCCAGTTCAGTTGGAGCTAAGCGATAAGGTGCTCGAGCTATAAGTGCTGCTCCTGGAGCTAGCTCGATTTGAAATTCGACCTGGCGATGAGGCGGTAATCCAGGTAACTCTTCAGGAAATACCTGAGGAAAGTCGCGTACTACTGGAATATCCTCAATATTTTTCTCTTTCTTCGATGTATCTGTAGCGAGTGCTAATATAGCAGTGTGGCCCTTTCGCAAACACTTCTGAGCCTTCAAGAAGGAGATGATGCCACTCACGACACCACTCTTGTCGCCTTGAACTTCGAGAGGTTCTTTGCCAGAACGGTGAATACGAACAATCTTCTCTGTGCATAGGATCTCTGCTTGCTGTTGGGATAACCAATCCATCCCAATGACGATGTCGAAACTACCCAAGACTATAGGAGTGTGGTTGATGGAGAATGTCTGACCAGCTAAGACGAGGTTACAACCCTTGACTAACAGAAGATTGCTGACCAGTGCTCTGATATTCATAAATCTTTCACTGCCGTGCCTGAGACTGAACTGAAGTTGAACCCTTGCTGAAGGTCCCATCCCACCTTCTCTTGTTGTCACTGGGAATAGCGGAAGTAGTAATATTAACACCAATGCGTCTAGGCAGCTTATTCTGTTCCACTGCCTAATCTGTGAGACGATGCGCAAGACGAGCAACATCCTGGGTAGTAGTAAGGTTAGCAGATGTCACATGACTTTGAATCTCTGGTACTAAGCCTTTAAGGTACAGCTCAATGCGCTTGATAGGAGGATCCACCATAGTTGGACATAACACTGCCGGTTCGTTGGATCGTTTCGTGTACGCTTCTATTTCTGACCCCGTCATCTTCAGGTTAAAGAACTCCACTTCCATATTGTGGATGTCATCACGACTACCGTATTCACGTTTGATCAGTTCCTTAAAATCATGCCATGGGGTGGCATTAGCAGCCGCCAGCCCCAGCATCTGAACTTGCGCGTTCCACCAAGTTAGTGCAGTGCCTTCGAGAGTACCGGTAGCGTACTTCACCCTGCGAGCCTCGGGGCAATCACACATCTCAAAAACGGACTCGAGCTTTTCAACCCAATGGAGGAGTCCAACGGCCCCCATTCAGTGCCACTGAAAGTACTAGGTAGATAGTCCAAGAAAGTTTGGAACGTGCACACAGGTGGCTGAGCGTGTTGACCTGTCGGGTGCGTAGGAGTAAACATACTTGAGCACGAGTGTTGGTTTACGAGAGTAGGATCTAAAGATCCTAGAGTAAGTGGTGATGGCAGGTTACACCTCCTGCCTGGGCAGCTGCGAGTGCTGCAGTAACTTGTTCAGTGATCGAAGCCGCAAACTGGGCTTGAGTTAGGTTAACGCGTCCACTCATGATCTTGATATCAAGGAGAACAAGAGTGAGAGAGGTTCGCGAATAGTGCGATGACAGAAGAGAATGAGCACACAAGTATTCTCAAGCAATACGGGTTATGTGTATCTAAGCATACCATGAGCAAAGTTCTATGTAATTCCAGCAAGTAGGCAATAAAACATATACCATATTACCTAGAATGTTGAGTCTTGCACGTGGAGCGAGGTGTCGTTGTGGATCGTTGAGCACTGTACAGGTTATAGTCTGGTTTTAATAAAAACGTTTTCCCCTTATTAAAACCGAGTTCTCTATAACCAATGGCTCTGATACCAATCTGTCACACCCCCAAAATCCACACGCGGAGTATCACCGCTTGGAGGCGTGACTGACCAGGATCAAGCCACCAATCATATTGAACATATAAGTAAATAGTAAAAGTCATTCATCAATACGATAGGTGTTTTCAAAACCAAACATAAACAAGTGTGTAGCGGAAGCATAAGTATGTAAACCCAATGTAAATCATAAATTCAAATGTTTAAATATTTAACATGGCATCCTCGATCCATGTCCCACAACGACCTGCTCCTCCCTGTGCAAGCTCCATATGTACCTAAGGTCCTGCAAGGCATGCAGCAGAGAGTCAACAACTAGTTGAGCGAGTTCACAGTTAATAATTCAGTAATAGTAATAGTATAGTAAGCCTTGTGTTCGTTCATTAAGTCATGTATCGTATTAGTTCGTATCGCGGCCCTCTAGGCATGTATGCGAAGATTAGGGAAAGTTTCCCGAGTATTCTAGACTAAGTATATTTGTATCGCGGCCACCCGGCATGTGTGCGAAGTTTAGTGTATAGTTCGCAGCCTTCCTAGGCATGTGTGCGAAGATTAGTCATATTATCGCGGCCAACCCTGGCATGTGTGCGAAGATCAGTCATATTATCGCGGCCAACCCCGGCGTGTGTGCGAAGATCAGTTCTATTAGTATCACTAGTCTAGCCGTATCTTATCAATAATCCTTCCTCACCCGAGGACCATATAACTAAGTTCCATAAGCTAGGTAAGTACAAGTAAATAATCCAAACCCATTCCCACCCTGGGAACCCCATGCCTTGGCTGTGTGAACTCACCTTGGTTTGCTCGGTATGCCACTGTTTGTGCTCGCAAATAATCAATCACGTCCTAAGGTACGCATGTGTACTTAATCAGTTCATATTCATGAGGTTCACGTAAAAGCATAATCAATGTTCACCAAGTAGTACATATCACATAAATCAACATCATACTAGTCATGCATAGTATCTAACAGCAGTTAGTTGACTCAGTTAAGTCTTAACAGAAATATTCAAGTCCATTGTGCGGATTACCCATTAGATGAAACACCTTGTTTCGTCGTTACCTCCCTTCGGCGAAACACCCTTTTGTTTCGTCGTGGTGTCCCTGGCGAATCACATCTGTTTCGCCGTATTGGTTTCGTCAAAACTGATGTCGGCGAAACACATATGTTTCGCCGTGATAGCCGTTTCGTCATTTAACAGTAATCGTCAACAACAGTTACGTATTTCAGCAAATGCAACAGTTACAATCATGAACTTCTAAATCATTATACCACCATTGATTTTCATTCAGCCACGCATTATGTAATACAAAACAGTAACACGAACCCACACAATACTCAATTAATGAAATCCTCAAACATGAAATCATATCATCCTTATAATTATCAGTGGCCGATAATTGTAAGATGATTTCCTGTTACTATTTAACCAATCTTATAAAGTGGCTGCAATTCTTGTTTTATTGGACCGATAAATACCACATGTCTACTGACAAATCATATGCTAACAAGACAAATTAATCGATTATGGGGAGGTGATCACATGCAAAATATTAATTTCGCTGCACTATCTATACAATTCACGTGATCACATAACAATTCATTTACATCATTCAGATCATCTTTCAGATCATCTTTGCCAAACATACACAATCGACATCTCATACAATAAGCATAACAGTTCGTGGACATCCACATAAACATCCATATGTGCTAAATCATCTAAACCAGATTATATCATAACCACACAAAAAGCATCTTAAGTCAACAGAACATGCGTATCACTAACCAGAGATCAAACAAGAAGGGTTTGGCTTCGAATAGGAGAAAGGGCTGCCGTCGGTTTTGCAAGGGAAACGAGAGAGAGAGGAGGCGTGATAAGTGTCTAGGGTTTTCTGAATATATCTCTCGTAAAGGCTGTGATAAAATATGTTATTCACTACTGGGCCTAAAGCCCAGTTTGATTTCGTTAGCCACCAGGGGACGAAAACACATAAGTGTTTTCATCATAAGGTATTTTCGGCTGGGTGGGAGTGTTTTCGGCTAGTGGTGTGTGTTTCAAATCATTACATATTCACACATTATATACACATCACAATATACACCTATATTTCACCTCAATCAATTATATAAATAAAATACACTTGAAATTAAGAACAATTTAACCTATTACAACGTGTTCAGTCGTGAACGGTCAAGTCGTGTAAATAAACAATCTCAACAATTAACATGCAATTATTACGAAGATGGAAATCTTGGAAACTCGAGTTGTCACAGTCTTGATCCTGTGTTTCGAAGATCGGGTTTTACTATCTAAATGTCTAAATTTTGAAGCATACATTACTTCATTCTCCTTAACACATATACTAATGGTTTGGACAACTTTAATCCTTTGCAGCCCATGTATTTCGTAACAGCTTCTTTATTACTGGAAATCTTACTAGGATTATAGGTGAAGCGAGTCTTTGTAAGTGCACCTAGTCGTGGTTACTCTTATCTTTGCAAGAGTTCTTAAAGAAAGTAGAATTACTCTTGTTAGTGTAAGTTTTTTAGACGTTTTGTACCTAGCACAACTTTTCCTAATGTGTTAATAATCTAAGGTAACGCAGAGGGAATTCTTATACTTTCGATGGCGTCCCAACTTTAAGGGTTCACATCGTTCATCTTGTCGCACGAGTTACGAAACGGGTGATCAAATGGAATAGTTTTTTATGTCGGAATTATAGATGTATATGAGAGATTCCTGATAAAAATTCTAGAATTATTATTGACACACAGGCTCGTGATGTATTTTAAATTATCAATCCTTATGGTTTTTGGATTTCCTTATAGATATACATATCTATATAATCATATATTTCACATATTGTAATATACAAACCTTGCATAAGGTTAATGTATTTAAAAGATTCATATCTCGAAAAACAAGCCAGATATCAGGTCATGATACTATTTAGGGAATTCTGTCACTTGTTTGACATATTATATACCCCATCTTACCCGGTTCTCGCCGGAGAGGTAACCTCATCTTACCCGGTTCTCGCCGGAGAGGTAATTTGTATTTCCCATAAATGATATCTTCTCAATTCATGATTAAAAATGAATCTTTTATTAGAGCTTTTATCAAAGAACAAGGTAATTAGTATTCACATGATAGATCATATTCTAGAACCAGTAGTACCAATAAACAAGAAATAACAGTGGCCAATTGTTATTGCTTATTTACCATACTTGCAACGTTCTAGTCATCATCCTCACGGCATACTAACACCCATCACATTTTATCTACGTAAGTAATTAGCTTATCTCGAAGCTTATACTAAGGCATCTTTCTTAAGTTTAAGTCTAAATACTATCCTTGTTGCTACCAGTTAATAACAATTTCCTAACTCTTTCGTTTAAGCTTAGGTATTATTACAACACCTAATTGCTTAAACCAGTGGCTTAGCTCTGATACCACCTTCTGTCACGACCCCCGACCATACCCAAGACGGGAGCCGCGCGTAGTCAAGTGGTACCGGTGATTATTTAAAAAAAACATTGTAGCGGAAATGTTCATCAGGACCGTGAGTTAGGAAAAATATCAGAGTTTAGAAACACCAGATTTTATTTATTAAATAGATGGGATAAAACCCATGTTTTACAAAGGTAGCTTTAATAAGGGATAAACCCGAATATATGAAACCATGTTTTCTTAATTTAATTCAATTGATAAAATAAGCCACTTCTTTAAGCCTTTTGGTGCCGTATCATCACTCTTATTCCAATCTACATTCATTACCTGAAACGCGTTTTAAAAAGGTTTGGTCAGCAGGAAATACTTGTGAGTTCATTCATTTTTGTACAAAACGACACTTTGTTATAAATTACAGCATAAGAGCGATTACAATGGCCACTATCTTATTTTTATCTGGCGCCGTGTCACACCCTGGTGACGATGGTCATACCACTATTGGGTCCTTTCACCCAAGTAGTGATGATTATCACTGTTAGGTTGGTGAACCTAACCGTGAGAGATTAGTAATGTGCACAATACCCCACTTGCCAGTGATTCAAGATAACCAAGACTTAATCCCTGTAATTATAACTTTTGAAAACAATTTAGGTATAGTAAAACATTGTTGATAAAAGAGAATGACTCACCTTGTTAGCATATAGTCTTTGATTAAACAAGCCTCCTGATTCTATGCCTTCTGATAACTAAGCATCTACTTTATAGTTCTGTATCTTCTGATGATTAGTTATCTTGTTTGATTGTAAGTGTAGGGTGCAGAGTTTGCTGGTAGTTAAACATTTAGTTTAATAGAGTGGAATACGTATTAGTGTTAAACCTAATCAAACCTAAGGATGGTCACGAGATCAGAACCTTAACGAAATTCACAAAGTATAGTCTTATTTAGACAGCACTTTGGCATTCGTTTCAGAACGAAATTCACAAAGTATAGTCTTATTTAGACAGCACTTTGGCATTCGTTAGTTGGTTCCTGAATCGATCGGACAGAATATCGCATCGGTGATTATTGGTTAGAACACCAACGTATAGAGAGAAGAATAGAAGGAATGAGCAAAGAAAAATGAATCCTAAGCTTCGTATTTATAGGTAGGAAATATGAAATTTATAGGAAGTTTCCTTTGTATTTTCTAGGAAATTTCATATAGCTTTTCTAGGAAGTTACCTATACATTTTCTAGGAAGCTTCCTACCTACATATATATCTCCTTACACCTTCTTTGCACCTTCCTCATATATATATATCTTATATATATTTATTTTCATGTATATCTATTTAGGTGTTTAATTAATCTTGCTTAGCTTAATTAATCTTGCTTAGCTTAATTAATCTTGCTTAACTGATTAATTAATCATACTTAACTTGATTAATCTTTCTTAACTGATTAACTAATCTTACTTAACTGATTAATTTTCCTTGATGGTTTAATTAAGTAATTTACTTAGCCGATTAATTAAATAACGTAATTAGCTGATTAATTAACTTACTTAGCTTGCTTAATTCCTAAGTTTCCTTTCCTGTTAAGTTTCCTTTCCTGTTAAGTTTCCTTAGTTATTAAGTTTACTTAATTACTAAGTTTACTTAACCATTAAGTTTTCTTAATTATTAAGGTTTCTTAACTACTAAGTTTACTTAACTGTTAAGTTATTTTAACTACTATGTTTACTTAATCGCTAAGTATTCTAGTTTAACAGCTTCCTAGTTACGAATTCTAAATTTCTAGATACAATGGAACTCGTATTAGTGTATTAACTTAATTCAACTTTGACGATAATCACGAGATCGAAACCCTCACAACGAATGACAAAGTATAGCCAGATATTGGTAGCACTTAAACATCCATTGGATCGGTTTTAATCGATCGGATAAAGTATCGTACCAGTGATTAGAGTTATTACCCTAATACGGGTAGAGTTTCGGGATTTAGAAGTTCTGACATTAGAATGACAGAACAAGAGAACAAGAGAAAGAAAAGAATTGAACGATATGAAATGAAACTCGAACTCCTTATTTATAGGGCTGGAAATGGGGCGCGTCGTGGCCCGCGAAGCACATAAGCTTCTTCTACACGGCCCGCGAGGGAGTCTAGGTTGACACGTGTAACGACGCGTGTCCCTCATCCTTATCCGGTTACCCTTGAGCTGTCGCGCCCCGCGTAAGCTTCGGTTAACTCTTACACGGCCCGCGAGCGATCCATAAAATTGAATTTCTTGATTTTTCACAAGGATTTGGGTTTTATGGGTCCAGGTTTCCACCTACGGAGTGTTGTGGGATATTTTTGCAGGTCTTTACACTAAGGTATCCATTACCTTCTATGGTTTAAAGGTCTTCACCTTTCACACGAATTGGGTTTTGACACCCCGCCAGTTGCGCACGTTATCCAAGTATAGTTCGAGGCAATGGGACCAGTACCCGCTTTAGGGGCTGACAATTTCATTGCTGTTGGCTATATGTAGGATCCTAAGTATAATGGTAGACGTACCATACATCCGTTCCTAAGGTTTTGGCATTTTCATGTTACTCGCGTTGGGATAGTCGCAAGGATTGGCCATACCCCAGTATTCTAAGGTTTCTAACGTTTTCACGTTAGCTCAAGTGTATTTGGGCTTGACCCCAGTTTGTTGGGCTTGACACTAGTTTATTTGGGTTTGACCCTAGTTTGTTGGGATTAACCCCAATTTATTTGGGCTTGACCCAGTTTATTGGGCTTGTCCCCAGCTTGTTGGGCTTGTCCCTAGTCACTAATGATGTACTCATATGATGTTTGGCTTAGTCCCAAGTTGTATGTTATTGGAGGTTCACAAAGCTTAACAAAAAAGGACCCTGGATCCTAAGATTTTACTGCTTTCTATGCCTTATTGACATAATTGTAAGTTTTAAGGATATAGAATCCTAACTTGGATTCATTGGTATGATCCTTTCTTTATTCTTACTTTATTTGTGATTTATTAATATTACCCTCAACCTTTGACTTCAGGATATATGATCCTTGGTCATATAATGTTCAACCTTTTGAGGAATTTGTTATGATAAATACTTGATATTCTTTCAAACAACTTATAAATTTCTAAGGTACATGGAATAAAGATAACTAACGGGAATTAACATAAAAATATTAAAGATAAAGGAACGAACAACACCAAAGATAGTCAAAAGATTAAGTTTTATTTATTTATAAAACCTTTTAAAAGGTTTTCAAAATTGCTAACCCAAGTTTCTATTAGCAATATGTGGCCCATCCACTTGGGTTAGCAAAAGGTGTCCATACTTACGATTCATAAAAGTGTAGGAAATTAAAGGCGAGGGACATCAAAGGCTTCATCCTCCACAAACAGAAGGACCCATCCACCTTTGTTACCCCCTATTGTTCAAAAGGATCACTGATCCTTAAACCTAGATACTATTGTTTAATTACAGACCATCATTGTTTAAACCAAAACACCATAACCAAAAAACCATCAAATCCTAAAAAAATGGGTTCTGGCCATGTCTAAATTTTCCATCATCGCCCATTGTTGTAGCTTAAACCTTCACTGCCTCGTCCACCTTGGCTTCACCACCTTCACCGTTGCCACCAGCTGCTGCCACCTCTAGAGGATCCTTGGTGCCGCTTGTACCAGCTTCAATTGTCAGCACCTCCCCCGGCTCCTCATCACCCACGAGCTCCTGAAGCCTTTGCCTCCAGCCAGCAGTGTCACATTCAGCCCTGTCAAAGGAAGGATCATCAGCTTCTCTGGCCATCCTAAGTTTTGTCTTGAGGATTACTGTGACAACCCAAACTTTCAAGGTCAGTGTCTTTTAGTCACGTTATCCTGTTTCCTCATTATTTCTCTTTTACGTCATTTACGTTGATAAAAATTGTTAAACACTCCTGACTTTAATAATCGTGTTAAACGTAAAATGGATTGGAATAGGTTTGAGTGTGTAGTTGGGCCATTTTGTTGTCGCACATGTTGGGCTGCATATAGTCATCTCGGCACACATGTGATGTTTAGTTCTCTCGGCCCATTCCACTTGAAGCCCAACCCGATCACACCTACAATTAATTGCATTGCAAGCTCAGTAAAGCCCAAAGAAGTTGGGCCGGTTATGTTGTTAACATGTATACATACGCACATAGGAGGGTTAGAGTAGTTTCATTATTTAGCAAACCCTAACTACTTTTCTCCTTCCTTGGACTCGTCGGCAGCCTCTTGGTCGAAGCCCTCACCTCCCTCGATCTCTTGGTTAGTACACTTATATTGTTTAGTCTTGATTATTAAGTTCATCTATGTGCAACTTGACATGAATGTGGTATGATCTAGAATTATGATTGAAAGCATGTGTTATAGTCATCTTGACCAATATGTATGTGAATCAGATTATAAGTGTATGAATTGATGATCAATGATTCCGTATGATAACATGCTTATAGATGTGGTAATATTTTGATTGATCTGAAACTGAACCATGATAAAAGTGATGATGATTATGTTGTTGCGAAGAAACAGCAGGGACAATTAGGGTTGCAGGTCACCATAACCGTCTAGGTTATCCATGGCGAAACACAGGTATCTCGCCACCTGTGGTTCCGACGAAACACTCGTGTTTCGTCAACTAGACTTTCGTCACACCTGGTCAACTTATGTTTCATCAAATAGGGAGTTTCGCCAAGAAAATTTGCATGGACAGTAGGTTACAATGAATTAGGATTATTGCATGATAATAGAACTTGATATTGTGGAACATGATATCCATAGATGTGGTTGGGTAATGACTGATGCATAAAACAGTTAGGTTGTTGATCTAGTTTGATTACTATGGATTGTGAATGTTCAATGTTACACAAATCATGACTTCTGTTGTATGGCGTATTCATTGGAATGATTTGAGCATTGGGGTGATGATCATGATGATTGACTGTTAAATGAAAATCAAGAATAGTGGGCATGATCTTGTAACTATTTGATTTGAATAGTGTGTGTGTGACTTGAACACCGTTATGAGATAACCATAGACTATTATACATGGCAATGAGTACTTAGGTTCATGAAACACTGCTGTAAGTAGAGTAATTTTATGTTAATCATTGTTAAGTGACATGCACATGGGATGTAAACTTGTTGAAAGATGAATGCCCGGTATGTGATACACTGTGATCTTAATAGCAACTGCAATCTGTGAAAACACATGTACTGTTAAGTGATCGAGTGGCATGTGAAACCCGTACACTTGTTATATGATTTCATGATAAAGGTATAGATCAACGAATTGTATGTTTAACAATTACGATGCGTAAAAGATCATGTGTCTTACTTGTCTGTTACTTGTGCAACGTGTACGTTAGATACGTGATATGTGTGTGAACACTATACTGATTGTCTTTGGTAACCACGGTAGGGTTTGGTTGACCGATTTGGAATGGGTAAAGTAACTTGTTAAATACCGAGCAAATCTAAGATGAGTTCGCTGCTCTTTTTCCAAGCATGCGTCCCGGGGAGGGACGTCTGGTAAACGTTCCGGGGAGGAATGCTGGGTTATTGGGATGTTTGTTAATACTCGCATATCTATCAATCAAGTCCCATCTACCGATTGTTGCCGGGGAGGCAACGGGATATTAGTTAATAGCGCTATTTAGGCTTGGCAACCTCACACCGTACCGGGGATGTCGGGAGTGAACTAATGATCCCAGTCTTGACCATTGCTTTGATAGAGGCAATGGGGTTTGGGCAAAACAACTTTAAGCCATTAGTGGTAAACGAGTTATTACAACATCAAATCATCGAATCTTAAACGTTTTAATCTGGTAACTGGTCTCTAAACACGTTAACAAACTTTGAACTCACCAGCATCGTCTGACACACTTGTCTGCATGCTTGCAGGTCTGTAGGGTTATATCATGGAACTTGTTGTCTGGAAGGCTGGAGTGGTCATGGGTTGAGATACGTGGAATCGCAACACAAGACTAATGGTTTTCACATGTGGTTTATAAACACTTAGCAAATGAATTATGCTTCCGCTGTATACTGTGAATTATTTGTAATGTTGTAACACTTTATGTTAATAAATGAAAGTTTTATTTAAATATATCTATGGGTTCAATGTGATTGGTGGCTAGATCCTGATACGTCACATGCCCCGCGGTGTTTCCGCAAGTGGTATTTTGGGGGTGTGACAGTTTGGTATCAGAGCCACTGGTTATAGTGAACTTGGTTTTAAGACATTTTTATAAAACCAGACTATAACCGAACAAGTTCATAATACGACCATGACACTCAGCTCAAGACTGCAAGGTTCGTCTCTCGTTTACTCATTGTACTGCATAACTAGTGAACACTTGCATATGATATTGAATGTGATTACACGTTTAGCACAACAGTATGAATTCATTACTTGCATGTGTTATGTGATTGGTAGTGTGGTGTTTCCTTAGACATTCATGACTTGCGTTTTGTGATGTTCTTTGCTTACTACTCGAGTTTGAGGAACCATTTGACATGAGTTAGGAGGAGCTGAGATGAGCATGCAAATCACAATATTATTGTTGGTGCACACATAATAATAATGTGGGGTGCATGTGAGTCCCAATGAGGCTTAACAAGTGAAAAAGGGGTTCTGCTCTGCTATTTGATCAATGTGAAATGTAACAAGTCTATAGGAGTCATAGCAGTGATTGTCTCCTACTCGAAAGTGATCTTTTCACTCCTCTCTGAATCCTTACGAATCTCGATGCTATTGAGTATTACCTGAACACCCATTTGAACGCCTAGCGAACCGTGTAGAATGTTAGGTGCTTGTACGAACATCCCTGAGTTGGATGTTGCAGCGTTGAATGATTGGTCGATACCTTTTCACTCCTTTTCATTGGTTGGAACTCTGTGTATTAACGCCTTAGATTCCATAAGTGAGATCGTTTCTACAACTCCCCCTAGCAACGTACTGTGTATTACTTGACCAACTTACAAGATCGAGGGGCAAGAGGATGATCGTAGTGTCTCACCGACTTCAGCATAAGAACGGCCTTGGTTTCTGGCAACGAACACCAGTAAATTGGCTTCAATCGAATCCTTAACCCTAGCCAGCGACTCATGAGAGTCAACTCTTACGAATCAATCGGGACATAAGCAATGACAATCGGCTACGGTGTGGAACGCGTAGCTGCTAGCACAATGAGTAGCGTCTTAGTACGTGACACGGAAATGTGACAAGATGGGCCCTGATGGTGAAAGATTTTAGGGCTCCGTTTTAAGGAACGACATTAGAGGCAACAGTCATGGCGACATCAAGGAACTCGTAAATCGTAGCCTACAGTATGGAAATGAGGGTGCCTACGACACGGATTAGCCGTTGTTAAATCAAGACGACAACAACCAAGGGAACGACGACAGTACTGGAAATCCTGGTAACGAAAACAACAACACTGGAAACGGTGCTCATGGAAGGGCATATAGGATTGGCGTGAGCAACGCCAAAAGTATAGCGGCATGGTGGCCTGCACGTCCTTGGTAACTAAGCGCTTCGTCTCCGTTCTGTTTAACCCTGATGCTTCTTGAAACCGAACCTGTTATGGAGTCGACTGATGGCACGTCAATGGAAACATTCTATGTTCGTAGGGATGCAAATTCGACTTTGTGGGACAAGTGTTCGACGTCGACCTTCTTTCTGCTATCCTCGATAGTTTGATGTAGTAGTTAGCATGAATTGGTTATCCATACGTCACGCAGGTATACCCTGTGAGAAGAAAACTTTGCGTATCCCTCTCCTTGGTGGAGAACCGTCATCTGTTCCAAAGTATCAGAGTTGTGTAGAGGTTAGCACCAACTCTGCAATGAAAGCCTAGAAGTGTCTACGGAGGGATTACCCCGCCATTGTTAGCAACCGTTACTGATATTAAGGCTAAGGAAGAGAGGATCGAGGATCCACCAGTTGTTTGTGACTTCTTCCGATGAGCTACTTGAATAACTTCCAGGATTACTTCCACAACTGTTAGGCAGAGTCTCAGTTTGATTTCACGCCAGATGCAACTCTGAATACTCAAACTCTTACCGTCTTGCACCAGGAGGGTTGCAAGAGCTGTCTAATCAACTACAGGAACTGTTGAATAGGATTTTTGGCGGACCTAGTTTTTCGCTTTGGGGAGCCCCAGTTATATCCATGAAGATAAGTCTTTTCGTATGTGTTCTGATTATCGAGAGCTTAACAGGGTGGTAGTCGAGAACCGTTTGCCTCGACCATATATTGACAACCTGTCGACTAGTGCCAGGGACAAGCTTCGTTCGAGGATTGGCTAACGAACGAGCTATCGTCAGGGGGAAGTCCATGGGGAGGATGTTCCTAAAACGGCATACCAAACGCAATGCGGGTATTGCGACTTTGTATTCCATGACCTTTGGGATTAACCAACACACTGGCAGCTTTATGGATCACATGAATCGTAAGTGTAAGCATCATCATCTCGTCAAACTGTCAACCGTGTTTATTGATGACACTTGGAATCACTTCCAGGAGAAAGGAACACCATGAGCAGCACTCATATCTTATCATAGGATAGAAACTGATCGACACCAAAGATCCCTTCGGGGATACAGCAATCCCTTGGTTTCACTAGATACTATCAAAGATTTATCGCGGGATTTTCGAAGATCGCGCAGCTTTAACCTCTTTAGCACAGCAAGGTGCTGTGTACTTATGAGTGATAGAACAGATAGGCATCTTTTCAACTTTTGGAAACCCAACTCAACAATGCACCGAGCATCGTCTTTACCTGAGGGTACGGGTGATTTAGTGGTATACCATGATGGTTCGAATCGGAGTTCCAGTTATGCGCCGATGCAACACGAGAAGGTGATGACCTACGCAGTGGGTTTACAAGAAGAACTACACGAATCACAACTTGTGGCGGAAACCATGGTCTTTGGATTCAAGTGGAGGCATTACTTGGACGGTACCAAATGCACTACTTAGACCGATCACAAGGGCCTCCCGTGTACCTTTGTTTCGAAAGAGCTAAAACGTGTAATGACATCGCCGGATGGAAATTTTGGATGATTCCGACTATGAAAATTGAACGTGTACGAGCTTTGCAGCTCACTATCAACTCTAACCTACCGGATCGGGCTCGCTCTGTTCAAACTGGAGAACTGAAGGAAGAGAATTTTCAAGTTGAACCCATGGGGGGCATGGTGAAGCAACCGTTGGCAGGATTGGACGATATTCGCTACCTCATGGAATGAAGGTGGATCCCATTATATGGCAACTGTAGGAAACTTGTGTTGAGCAACGCACACCGGCCTCGATATTCTAGTCGTATGGATTTCGATAGGAAATATTAGGATCTATAAATCTTGTACTGGTGGTCGGGCATGAAAGCCCACCTGACAATGTATGTGAATGATGTTTGACTTATGGGAAAGTCAAGGTGGAGTATCGGCAACCAGAAGCATCGAAACAGAAACAGTAACACCTGGGTGATCGTTGAATGTCTTACGTAACCAACGCACTTTATTGCAATCAAGGGCATTGACGAGTCGTCACAGTTTGTAAATATTCCTCTGGGAGAAGCGGCTTTTAGGCACGAAGTGCCAACTCCTGTTACCTCCAATTTTGAACTATACCTGGCTTATGGCGGACAAAACACAACACTCTCGACTCACGTCTAGACATGGGCATTGCTTATCGCCGTAGGATAAGCGGTCTGAGTAAACGAACCATCCTGACACATGAAGACATGTTGCGAACATGTGTGTGATGGACTTTTGTTAGAAGGACATTTACCTTTGGTTGAGTTTTACTGCAACAGTTACCATTCTAGTATTCAGACAACTTTGTTTGAGGCATTGCATGGACAGTAACACTAATCTCCTTGTTGGGTTAAGGTGGGTGGCAACCTAATCACAGATCCAGGACTTGTACTCGAAACCCTTGGGAAAATCGTTTAGATCGAAAATCGTGGGCGGTAGCACGTGACTGTCAGGGAAGCTGTTAAGCTTAGGAAACACTGGGAGTTCGCTGCAGGTGAATTTGTTATGATTGAAAGTTCCACCTTGGGAGGGTGCGGTGCGCTTTGGGAGGTGTGGCAAAGATAAAATTTCGTCACTTTGAGCCACTCAAACTCTAGAAAGAATCAGGATCATGATCTGCAAACTCGAGTTATCCGACGGATTAGGTAACGTTCACAATGGCATTTATGTCACGAACCTAAAGAAGCGTTTGTTCGATGAAACACTTGTGGTACCCTTGTTAAGAAACCCATCGTTAACACAGTTGAATTTCAATCGTGAGAGTTTGTTGGAACTCAAGACGTGGACCGGAGTTCATGTGGGAACGCAAAGATTTGATAAAGCTCTATTACCCTCGATTGTTCAAGCAGTTGAATCTACTTTTGATGTCATTGGCGAATTTCGGGGCAAAATTCCCTTTCAAGTTGGGGATGATGTGGTACCCGCGGAAAAATCCACAGTCATCCAGAGTTAACACCTTGTTGTTTGGGATTACTCGTTAAATTTCGGAACAAAATTTCTTTCAAGTTGGGGATGATGTGACAACCCAAACTTTCAAGGTCAGTGTCTTTTAGTCACGTGATCTTGTTTCCTCATTATTTCTCTTTTACGTCATTTATGTTGATAAAAATTGTTAAACACTCGTGACTTTAATAAATGTGTTAAACGTAAAACGGATTGGAATAGGTTTAAGTGTGTAGTTGGGCCATTTTGTTGTCGCACATGTTGGGCTACATATAGTCATCTCGGCACACATGTGATGTTTAGTTCTCTCGGCCCAATCCACTTGAAGCCCAACCCGATCACACCTACAATTAATTGCATTGCAAGCTCAGTAAAGCCCAAAGAAGTTGGGCTGGTTATGCTGTTAACATGTATACATACGCACACAGGAGGGTTAGAGTAGTTTCATTATTTAGCAGACCCTAACTACTTTTCTCCTTCCTTGGACTCGTCGGCAGTCTCTTGGCCGAAGCCCTCACCTCCCTCGATCTCTTGGTTAGTACACTTATATTGTTTAGTCTTGATTATTAAGTTCATCTATGTGCAACTTGACATGTATGTGGTATGATCTAGAATTATGATTGAAAGCATGTGTTATAGTCATCTTGACCAATATGTATGTGAATCGGATTATAAGTGTATGAATTGATGATCAATGATTCCGTATGATAACATGCTTATAGATGTGATAATATTTTGATTGATCTGAAACTGAACCATGATAAAAGTGATGATGATTATGTTGTTGCGAAGAAACAGGAGGGACAATTAGGGTTGCAGGTCACCATAACCGTCTAGGTTATCCATGGCGAAACACAGGTATCTCGCCATTTGTGGTTCCGACGAAACACTAGTGTTTCGTCAACTAGACTTTCGTCACACCTGGTCTCGGCGAAACTTATGTTTCATCACATAGGGAGTTTCGCCAAGAAAATTTGCATGGACAGTAGGTTACAATGAATTAGGATTATTGCATGATAATAGAACTTGATATTGTGGAACATGATATCCATAGATGTGGTTGGGTAATGACTGATGCATAAAACAGTTAGGTTGTTGATCTAGTTTGATTACTATGGATTGTGAATGTTCAATGTTACACAAATCATGACTTCTGTTGTATGGCGTATTCATTGGAATGATTTGAGCATTGGGGTGATGATCATGATGATTGACTGTTAAATGAAAATCAAGAATAGTGGGCATGATCTTGTAACTATTTGATTTGAATAGTGTGTGTGTGACTTGAACACCGTTATGAGATAACCATAGACTATTATACATGGCAATGAGTACTTAGGTTCATGAAACACTGCTGTAAGTAGAGTAATTTTATGTTAATCATTGTTAAGTGACATGCACATGGGTTGTAAACTTGTTGAAAGATGAATGCCCGGTATGTGATACACTGTGATCTTAATAGCAACTGCAATCTGTGAAAACACATGTACTGTTAAGTGATCGAGTGGCATGTGAAACCCGTACACTTGTTATATGATTTCATGATAAAGGTATAGATCAACGAATTGTATGTTTAACAATTACGATGCGTAAAAGATCATGTGTCTTACTTGTCTGTTACTTGTGCAACGTGTACGTTAGATACGTGATATGTGTGTGAACACTATACTGATTGTCTTTGGTAACCACGGTAGGGTTTGGTTGACCGATTTGGAACGGGTAAAGTAACTTGTTAAATACCGAGCAAATCTAAGGTGAGTTCACTGCTCTTTTTCCAAGCATGCGTCCCGGGGAGGGACATCTGGTAAACGTTCCGGGGAGGAATGCTGGGTTATTGGGAAGTTTGTTAATACTCACATATCTATCAATCAAGTCCCATCTACCGATTGTTGCCGGGGAGGCAACGGGATATTAGTTAATAGCGCTATTTAAGCTTGGCAACCTCACACCGTACCGGGGAGGTCGGGAATGAACTAATGATCCCAGTCTTGACCATTGCTTTAATAGAGGCAATGGGGTTTGGGCAAAACAACTTTAAGCCATCAGCGGTAAACGAGTTATTACAACATCAAATCATCGAATCTGTGAAACGTTTTAATCTGGTAACTGGTATCTAAACACATTAACAAACTTTGAACTCACCAGCGTCGTCTGACACACCTGTCTGCATGCTTGCAGGTCTGTAGGGTTATATCATGGAACTTGCTGTCTGGAAGGCTGGAGTGGTCATGGGTTGAGATACGTGGAATCGCAACACAAGACTAATGGTTTTCACATGTGGTTTATAAACCCTTAGCAAATGAATTATGCTTCCGCTGTATACTATGAATTATTTGTAACGTTGTAACACTTTATGTTAATAAATGAAAGTTTTATTTAAATATATCTATGGGTTCAATGTGATTGGTGGCTATATCCTGATACGTCACTTGCCCCGCGGTGTTTCTACAAGTGGTATTTTGGGGGTGTGACAATTACAATGGCAGCAGATTGCTTAGTGATGTGTGCAAAATGCAACATATAAATTACATCAATTGTGGCATAAAACTAACCCTTTTTTAGTACTAATGTTGGAAAAAAGTGTGCTTTTGTCTTCCTTTTGTATTTTCAGGATTAAATGAGCTCAAATTAACAAAAGAAGCAAAAAGACAGCAAAATCTAACATAAATATAAGAAAAGGAACAAACGTGACATGCCCGACCCCACGACAGCATCTTCCCAAGCAAAATAAGAAGACAGAAGACTGAACACGCCCCGTGCTCAGCCAGCACGGGGGCATGCCCAAGTGTCAGCAGAAAAGACAAAGTGGTAGAAGCTTCTATTGCCCACCACGGGGCCGTGCTCAGCGGACACGGGGCCGTGGTCAACTATAAGATTCGCAGAATCCAGGCAAATCTTTATAGTACAATTATTCTTCTGCACACGGGGTCATGCTCAGCGGACACGGGGGCGTGGTCAACTAATAAGACAAGCTGCATTAAATGAAGAAAGAGAAGGATGTGGACACGGGGCCGTGCCCGAGCTTTTGTTCAGCCTATAAATAGGAGTGCTTGGCTCAAGCTCAAACCATCCCTTGGCACACCACCTCTCTCACACTTCACCCACCACCCACCACCACCATAACACCATCATCCACCACCATCATCCATTGTCCATCATAGAGTGTGTGAGTCGTCTCGGGATCCAAGATTGATCGTAAGAGTTCTTGACAATCAAGGCCATGTTTGCCTAAGTCTCTTACATCACTTGGTGAAGACAAGTGTCTAGTGTAATACTTTTTATTTCTAATCTTTTCGCACTTTTTAATTGGTTTTGTATTAATGATTTTAATAACTAGTTTCTTATGTTGAAGGTGATTCTTCCTTATCGTTTGTCCGTGGTGTCTTGACATTATTTTACTGTCTATATAAAATAAAAGATTTTCACCATTCATATCTCCACGGTCTATATGGAGGTATGTTGGCTACCTGGTCGGGGGTTAAGGGAACGGTTTGGTAAGAGTCTTGCCATTGTTCAGCGTTTAGAGGTCCTGCAATGGACCTGGGTCAAATTTAGTAGGACCTCCTTAATACTTAACCGTATTGGATGGCGGGGGTCCAAACTCTTTGATCCCCTCATAAGTTAAACTACTATTAATACTATAACCCGGCTATTTTGGACTGTATCCCTGCTGACCCAGACTACTTAGTCGAGGGTAACGTCACCTCCAAAAGAGGGGCCTACCATAATTTGCATTAATAACTTAATTCATTATCTTTCAATAATACGACCCTTTAGGATTGTATCCTTGCTGACTCAAACTACTGGGTTGAGGGTAACGCCACCTTCAAAAGAGGGGCCTACTACAATAACTAAGATAATCTCTTAAATAAGTGCAAAAGTGCGAAAATAATCAAAGGTTACACTATACACGAGTCGGAACCAAGTGATTCATCTTGTCTATCTGTTTTTTCTTTTATTTTTATTTTTCAGCATTTTAAATAGTTTTTATTTTTCTTAGCTTAAAACATTTTTCTAAACGTTTTAATTTGATTAGACGTTGAGGATAAACCGGTACTAAAAGCTCTTGTGTCCTTGGACGACCTCGGTATCTTACCAACACTATACTACGCTCACGATGGGTGCACTTGCCCATATGTGTGTTTAGTGTTAGTAAATATCGTGTTTTATAAATTTAAAACTTGGCTAAAGAAAGTGTAAAAGGGCTTAAAATATACTTAAATTCATATACACACTTCACACGCATCAAGTTTTTGGCACCGTTGCCGGGGACACAAGGATTTCAAGAAAGCTTAAAATCGACGGCCTAATCAGTTTTTGAAAACCTTTTTAAAACACGCGCACATTTTTCTGCATTTTAGTTTAGTTTTGCATTTACAGTAACCTGTACACGGGCCGTGCTCGCTGAACACGGGGCCGTGCTGCACATTTTCATAAAACACCCAGTAACAGTAGCTTGAACACGGGCCGTGCTCACTGAACACGCCCCGTGCTCAACGAAATCAGTAAATTTAATTAAAACGCCCAGATACAGCTTCTGTACACGGGGCCGTGCTCATTGAACACGGGGCCGTGTCCAGCCTCTGTTTCCGTTTTTATTTTTGTTTTCTGATCTCGAGACTTGGTTGTGGTCTGCTGAGTAATTCTTATGGATCAATACTCAGGAGGTTACAACTACACCTATGAGGAGGATGATTATAGGAGTAACTATTGCACCAATTGTAGTAATCCGCACTCGGTTCAATATAATCACTCATATCAACCATCCACTTCATACACCTACTATGAGGAGCCCAGGTACAAGCCATCGACTTCATACATATCCTATGAAGACCAAAGGTATGAACCTCCTCCCTCATACTCATATTTTGATGAACCAAGGTATGAGCCTTCATACTCATACTTTGAGGAACCAAGATATGAGCCACCACCTTCGTATGCTTATTATGAGGAACCATGGCGTGAACAACCCACCTCATATGAGTATTATGAAGAACAAAATTTCGACCCTTATCCATCATATGCTTACAATGAAGAACAATGGTGTGAACCATCTACCTCATATAAGTATTATGAGGAACAAAGGATCGAACAACCGGATTCAAGCTTTGAAAATTCTGATCCTTTTTCTATAACCGAAGTGACCGAGAGGATATTAGAACACCTTAGAGTTATCGATCGCTATATAAAAGAATCTCGCGCAAGGGAAGAGGAGTCCCGCGCAAGAGAAGAATTAAATAAAGAAGAGATAACCGAAAGTGTAAAAATGGAAGAACAAATAAGTGAAGAACCAACATATGAGTTAAACAACAAAAAAGGTGAGTCCGACAACGTTAAAATTCAAGAAGAGTCTAATTTTGAAGAAATTAATCTCTTGTCACCTTCTTTTGAAAATCATTGTTTAGTTCCCACTCATGCTAAGTTTTTAAAAGAATTAAACACTAACACTAAAATTGACGAAACGGTAAGTGTTAAGTTAACTATCGATCAAACCTCGCTAATAAAAGAAGACCCATTTGAAATTAACATTACACCGTTCCATGTTTCTTTCAAAATTTGTTTATTAGTAATGTCACAATTGATAAAGATCTTTGTGTTAACATAATGCCTAACTACATTTTCGAAAAAATTAAGTATTAGTGATTTTTCTCCACTTCAAATACCCATTTTTCTATCCAATCGAAAGGTAATAAAATCAATCGGTGTAGTTGAGGATGTCTTGGTTCAAACAAATCAAATGATAGTTCCCACCGACTTTGTCATCCTCGATGATGCTCCTCTAGTGTTGGGACGACCATTTGTAAAAACTCACGAAGCTTTGAAAAACCGGAAGTACAACAAACTACCTCTTCAATTAGGGGCATTTAAAAAGAGTGTCGATCTTGAGCGATCAATGAAATATCCATTCGGAAATGATGACCCCCTAATTGAAGATGAGTCAGAACCACCTGATAAGGTGGGTCTAGCCAAGGACCCTTATAAACGTGGCGCACCACGGAGGCATTCTGCGGAACTATCCTTAGTTTAATTTAGATTAGTTTTTATGTTTTCTAGTTTAGTTTTAATTTTCAGGAATAAAACACGCTTGAGATGGAAAAGGATATAAGGGAAGCTTAAACCAGCACCCCATGCAGGAAAACAGGACCATCCGACAATATTCTTCGTTTACAGTAAGCTCGGAACGGGCCGTGTCCACCCAACACGGCCCCGTGCTGCACAGTCTGCAGAAAAGACCCAGCTCAGGTAACTGGACACGGGCCGTGTTCACCCAACACGCCCCCGTGCCCAGGCTTCTGTTTCTTTTGTTTAATTTTTGTTACTGGCACTTGAACACGGGGCCGTGCCCGGACAACACGGGGCCGTGTTCAGCGCCCAGTAACACAAAATTTTTGCTTAAATCACACCTTTTACACATTCAATCAACCTAAAAACTTATTTTTGGGACACATTGAGGACAATGTGTAATTTAAGTGTGGGGGGGAAGCTAAAACCTTGAATCTTGCAAGTCCTAAATACAAGCCTTACACAAAACTCTATTGGAACCGCTAATCACCCCAAATTTTTTTCAAAAATTTTCATTTTTTTTACTTGTCTAGGTTTAATTTGGGAATTTCAAAGTTCTAAAAAGGTTATATTTTTACAAATTTACAACCGATAGCGTTGTGATAAAAAGAACCAACATAAGAAAATTATGAAAAGGCATGACAAGCTTAGTTAAAATTTAATTATATATACTTGATCACATAAAAACCCATTCCCACAAAAGTGAGTTTTGAGCCTTTATTGAGCATACAAATACATATCTTTAAATTAAATGCTCATTTTTCGTTTCTTGTGTGAATAGCCGCTTGGTTCTTACGACTCTAGAACTTGCCATGACAATACATTCTCGGTCCTTACCAACGTAAACCCAAGTAAGTAAATGATGGAGGCATTAGGACTAACCCTTTTTATTTCTACACCTGTAGGATCGAGAAACGACCTAACGAGTCGATCAGAAGAGTGCTCAGACTGAATCAGAGGCGGAATTCATTGATTCAGTCTTTGTTTAGCTTGATTTCACTAATTTGTCTCAGTTTATTGATCTTCTAACAGTTTACAAGCTCTGGAGACGATTTGGCAGGGCTTCGCCGTACCATACAAGACCTCAACCTTACTTCTATGTGATTTCACTCTAATGACCTATTTATAGATGACATGATTCCACTCTTATGTACATGACACATAAGCGGAATCAGATTCCACTCTTTCGTACATGACAAATAAGTGGAATCACCTGATTGACACATAAGTGGAATCAGATTCCACTCTTTCGTACATGACAAATAAGTGGAATCACCTGATTGACACATAAGTGGAATCAGGTCTTTGACATATGAGTGAAATCACCTCTAATACATATTTCTTGGATTTTGTGCCATTGTCTAACCTAAATTCTACTAGACTCGATACAAGACGAAGTCGACAGATGTAGTGCACCAACAGACTCCCCCTCAGATGTTGACGGAGTCGACTATCGAGTCACGACAATGCTATGTCTTCACTTCTTCAATCTTGATCAGTCTCTGTGCTTTTCTCTCTCTATCGGTCTTCTTCAGGAACTCTTCCTGGAATCATGTACCCGGATCTTTCTCTGGTTCTAACTCTCGTCAGACTCCCCCTATCATCGAGCTGGGATCGCTATCTGGAATTTGTTATCACCTTTGAAATCAAATCCTGGCTTTTTCAGTTTAAGTTCTTCTCAGGTTCTGATACATCTCCTGGCTTTCCGTAGCAACAGGATCAGAAACCTACACATCTCAAACATACAATTTACAAACCAACAATGTTGTGATTCAACTTAATGAATCAACTAAACATTCGAGAATTTTCACATTTAAAACTTATCAAACTTTGTAATATTTCTAAATCTGATTCAACTTAATGAATCATCTAAACATTTCAAATCAATTAACCAACCCATCTGTTCATCATGTTTAGCCGTTGAGATTTTGAATATCAGCTTTCCAACATCAGTTGTCGAAAATCTTTTTGGATTTTTTCAAAAAAATGAAACATAAATGCAATAACAGAAATTAAATGCAGAAATGAAATATATACAAAACATATTTTTGTGAGTTTGTGTAAGAGGATCATATCAGTTTCTAAGACAAATCACCAACACCGTTAAGCTTCATTTCATTTTAAGTTTTAAACGATTCACTTAGATTGACGATATTGTTATCCACTTAAACTCAATCTAAAAACTTTCGAAATGCTTACCGATACGTTAAGGTATATTTAGATAGCACTAAATTCTTATGGACCCCACGATCTCAGCATATCCCCTCATCATGCAATACACTGACTCAAGTAATGCCTTTAAACTTTTATCAACTCTGATTTGTGCGAAAACAAAGCAGAATGTTTAAACATTAACAATCAGGTCGATACTTCCGTATACGCAGAGAAAGTCCAATGTTTAAACAAAATAAGAAAAATAAAACAAGTTGAAGTTGTTTAGGCTTTAACCACCAGGTCGATACTTCCGTATACGCAGAGGAGGTCCAAAGCTTAAACGAAACACCAAAGAAAATAAAGCAGAACGTTTAGGCAACAACATCCAGGTCGATACTCACGTATACGCAGAGGATGTCCGATGCTTAAACAAAATAAAGAAATAAAACAAGTTTAAATCTTTGCAAAATGAAATACACAATCACAGTGACTTTTCAGCAAAGTTGTGAAAGTTCACAAACTTAACCAGTTTTATGTCTTTCGACAATCAGCGATTACTGAGTAGGCACACAATCAAGAAGGACAAAACTAAGTACTATGCTTTTGACCATGTTTCCCACTAGAACTAGGCTTTTTCATTTAAGTTTGTATCGTTCTCGCAAATCTACTAGTCTAGCTGAGCCTATCGTCACATCGTTATTGAGACCGTTTATCACATTTAGACTTTACATTTCTTTAGCATGCTGTGATAGTCCACTGATTTTCTATCATTTCCTCTTTTTGACAACAAAACTCATTTTCATTTTTTACTGTTTTTGACTTTTTGCCAGTAGGTTTTATCATGTTTTTGTCTTTTTCAAAATTTTCAAATGTTTTTGGATTTTCTAAAAATTTCTTACTCCCTCTAAAATGCAAACACATTTTAGGAAATTTGAAAACAAACTGTACAACAACGTGACAACTGATATCGAATTGCCTCAATTCGCCATCCACTTGGCATAAACAATCAGAACTCCCCTTCACAACAAACTATTTTCCCATTATGATTTCAAAACACTTAAGTTTGTTTTAATCAAATGGTTTTTCCGGAAAATAAGTTGTGTTGATTTTGCCACTTGTAAAATTGGGGATCAAATCATCACATTGTTTTTCAACCACTTGTAGAAAATCAGATACAAATTAATGTCCCTGATTTACTACTTGTAAGATCAATCCAATCAAGCATTTTCAACCAATCGTCGTCTGTTGGTTGAATTCTCAAGGTGCCGATTCCTACTCCTCACTTACCAACCTGGGAGTTCCGGCAAGTCCTGCAAAAACTTTTCAAACACAGATTAAGAAGGATGCCGATTCATGATCCACGATTATCAACTTGGGATCTCCGGCAAGTCAGGTTTTTCTATTTAAACAGATTCACCCAAGCCTGACGGTCCTTGGGTGATTTTGAATTCTTGTTCAACAATGGTGGAAAATTTGCATCATCCATTGTTAGACCAGAATTCTCAATTTTTACCTCAACACATGGCTCCTCTGGTTTTAACATACCAGAATCATTGCCTGAATGTGGCTTGTCTGACTTTGAACTGTCAGATTCATTGCCTGATGGTGGCTTGTCTGACTCTGACACATCAGATTCATCGCCGACCATTTTCTTCTTCTTCTTTTCTTCTTTCGTCCTCAGATTTGTATCTGATGAATTCGTCTTGCTTGACTTTGCAATCGAGGAAGTCGATTCATCAGAACTCTTATTTTTACCAACAGATGAACCCGAGGACAATATATTTTCTAGATACTCTCTAGCCTTCTTCCTCTTCTTCCTCAGTCTGTCTTTTTGCCCCTGAGAAAGCTTCACTTTCTTTTCTTGAACTTTAGGTTCTTGAACCTTCTGTTCTTTGGGCTTGACATTGACTGGTTTCTTCGCCTGCTTCTGAGATTTAGCCCTCGATCTTCTCATTGATCTCATTGAGCAATCTCTAGCAATATGGCCAATGATGTTGCAGTTAAAGCATCTTCTCGTCTCATAATTCCAACTTTGGCAGTTAACAGCAATGTATCCTTGATAACCACATCGGTAACACACTAAGTTATCGTACCAATCACCATTTTCACACCAGATGCTCAGATCATAGCATTGTTTGGCTTGGTGATATTCCTTCCTCATGTTTGCTGGATTTGACTTTTGAGCACTGTGGTCCAACCTGCACCACTTATTGCCAACAAATTTTGAATTTTCATTTTTTACTTTTTGTAATTTTTGATTGCGATTGGATGATTGATCTGATGAACTTTTATTTTCTTTTTGAACATTTTTCAAAATTTTCTCTTTTTGTTTTTGTTCCACTTTCTTCTTCAAAGGTTTTTGCTTAGAGCATTCTCCCTTTTCAGCTGATTGTGAAACAGTTTCTTGAAACTTTCCTTTTAACTTCAAAAATAAATTCTTTTTCTTCATTTTTTCATTTTCATCATCAGATTTCTCATCACAATCTTCAACTTTGACTTTGTCAAAGTTTGTGACATCGTCACTTATTGGAACAGAATTGATCGGTTTTGGACAGGGGAACTCAGATGAAGTCACAAAACCTTTCAATTTCTTTTTAAGCTCATCAATTTTGTTCCTTGAATTCTCAGCTTCATTTTCAAGCTGAGATATTCTTTCAAGATGAGATTTGATAGATTTTTCATTTTCATTCTTCATGTTTTCAAGAACATATTTTTCATTTTCCAAAACTTTTATCTGTTCTTGAAATTTTGTTTCATTTGCTTTCAAATTCTTGTTCTCAAGCTTTATCCAGAAATCTTCATTTTCTGAAGATTTCTGTTTGCTTTCAAACTCCTTTTCTTTTTCTTTCAAAACTTTATTTTCTGATGTCAAACTGTTCAAATTACCCAGCAGTTTATCATTTTCAGTTTTCAACTTCCCACAATTTTCTTTCAAAATAAGAATCTGCTTATCATCAGCTTGCTTTTCATTGTTTAACTTCTTGATCTCCAATGCCAAACTTTCTGCATCTTTCATGAGTTTGCCATTGTCAGTTTCAAGTTTATCACATTTAGAACACACTGATTCAGAACTTGAGGATTCAATCTTCACAGATTCTTCATTCTTTTTAACTTGCTCTGTCTCCATCTTGTATGTTCCTGCACAAAGAATTTTAACGAAGTCAAGAGGATTCATATTCTCATCAATATAACAACCCCTCTTCATATCGTATTTCATAACATCTTTTGCACTAAGACATACACAGACTCTTTTGTTCAGTTCTACAACCACATCCAAACTTAATTTTTCCAAATTATTTTCTATCCTATTCAACAACTCTTTCTTTTTCTCTTCATTATCATATCTATGTGTTGTAAGTTTACTAATGAATTTACTTAAAGATAATTTTGAAAAACTAGAATTCTTTCTTAGATTTTCCAAAAAATCATTCCATTCAGCTGGTAATCCATTAGCGAACTTTGATACTATTTCAGCTTCTGATATCATTATCTTGTTTTCTTTCAAATGGTCAATCAAACAATCAAATCTCTTCTCCAAATCGTCTAATTTCTCATCCTTTTTACACAGAAAACATTCGAACCGGTTACTCCAAACCTCTTTGGGCAATTTCTGATAAGAACTACTCAAATATCCTCGATACCAATTATTTAACCTTTCAAGATCATTGTTTTTCTGTTCATCAAAGATCATTGCCATTTTTCTAACAATCCCAATCCGTTTACTCTTAAAACTCAACTATTGTCCCTTTGAGCGAAATTAGATGCACAAATGTCACAAAAGTGAAATCCCAAGTTATGTGTGACACAAAAGTGAAATCTCTAATGTTCATATGAGTGGAATCACTGATGTTCTTATAAGTGAAATCACTGATGTTCGTATGAGTGGAATCACTGATGTTCGTATAAGTGGAATCACTGATGTTCGTATAAGTGGAATCACTGATGTTCGTATGAGTGAAATCACTGATGTACGAATGAGTGGAATCACAATGTACGAATGAGTGGAATCACAATGTACGAATGAGCGAAATCAGGTGACCACAAAAACGAAATCAGAATCTTATGGTGACACAAAAGCGAAATCACTTGGTCCTTAGAGCGAAATCAGATGTTAATGATGGTCATAAAAGCGAAATCAGCAAATGTCCATAAAAGCGGAATCACTTCGGGATGCATTTTGGTCCATTTTTACTTCGAATTTCAGTTCCAAACTTTCCAGGGTTTGTTAATGTTCAATTCTCTGTAATCTGTGAAATTTTGAACCAATTTCGACCGGTAAATCTTACTGAAATGATGAAAGAAGGTGTAGAAATCAGAATTTTTGAGCAAAAAACGAGCTAAACGGTAAGAACTCTTCCTCCTGAGCTCTGATACCACTTGTAGGATCAAGAAACGACCTAACGAGTCGATCAGAAGAGTGCTCAGACTGAATCAGAGGCGGAATTCATTGATTCAGTCTTTGTTTAGCTTGATTTCACTAATTTGTCTCAGTTTATTGATCTTCTAACAGTTTACAAGCTCTGGAGACGATTTGGCAGGGCTTCGCCGTACCATACAAGACCTCAACCTTACTTCTATGTGATTTCACTCTAATGACCTATTTATAGATGGCATGATTCCACTCTTATGTACATGACACATAAGCGGAATCAGATTCCACTCTTTCGTACATGACAAATAAGTGGAATCACCTGATTGACACATAAGTGGAATCAGATTCCACTCTTTCGTACATGACAAATAAGTGGAATCACCTGATTGACACATAAGTGGAATCAGGTCTTTGACATATGAGTGAAATCACCTCTAATACATATTTCTTGGATTTTGTGCCATTGTCTAACCTAAATTCTACTAGACTCGATACAAGACGAAGTCGACAGATGTAGTGCACCAACAACACCATTATTTTTCTTTTTTTTACCACCTACCCAAAATCCCCCTAGTTAGCCCCTTTGAGCCTAAACCTTTTCAGTTCATAACCCAAACCAAACACCCTTTCACCCACCAAAACCTTTTTCATTTTTAACCCTTTGTTTTAGAAACAAGTTCGGTTTCTCATATGACTTTCAAAAAAAAAAGTGTGATGAAGCAAAAGAAATAAACAAACAAGTACATCGAAAATAACTTTGTTTGAAATAATGGCTTCATCAAAATAAAAAGTTGAAAAATAGAAAGTCTTACGAAAACCGATACTTTTTACGCTTTTTCGCCCTTTCCTACTAACCACTAATCACTAACCCAACCACCTACCTTTAACCCAAGCCTAACCCTTCACCCAAAAAGTCCTCTTGATATTTACAAAGGTATATAGTTAAAAAGGAGGAGGATTGATTGCTTGGCAAGCCTATGGTAGGAGTAAGTTCAATGCCGCTCTCGAGTGATCCACTAAAATACATATTCGGCCGAGTGTTGAGTGATCCCCCGTGAGGTATGTGAACTTGTATATAAATAAAATTTTAAAGAGGCATGTTATGCCCTAATAAGTAATTTATCTTATGAAAAGTTTTAAATAAATCATGACGAATAGGATTGTAAATAAATAAAAATAAAACTAAATAAAGAATCTTGTAAATCCCGACACTCTATGACAAGCCCAAAAAAAAAACCCTTCTTTTCTACCCATTCCATTTGGGAGTGTAAAAGCCACATATTAAAGAGTTTTGCTTGAGGACAAGCAAAGATTCAAGTGTGGGGGTATTTGATGTGTGCAAAATGCAACATATAAATTACATCAATTGTGGCATAAAACTAACCCTTTTTTAGTACTAATGTTGGAAAAAATGTGCTTTTGTCTTCCTTTTGTATTTTTAGGATTAAATGAGCTCAAATTAACAAAAGAAGCAAAAAGACAGCAAAATCTAACATAAATACAAGAAAAGGAACAAACGTGACATGCCCGACCCCACGACAGCATCTTCCCAAGCAAAACAAGAAGACAGAAGACTGAACACGCCCCGTGCTCAGCCAGCACGGGGGCGTGCCCAAGTGTCAGCAGAAAAGACAAAGTGGTAGAAGCTTCTATTGCCCACCACGGGGCCGTGCTCAGCGGACACGGGGCCGTGGTCAACTATAAGATTCGCAGAATCCAGGCAAATCTTTATTGTACAAATATTCTTCTGCACACGGGGTCGTGCTCAGCGGACACGGGGGCGTGGTCAACTAATAAGACAAGCTGCATTAAATGAAGAAAGAGAAGGATGTGGACACGGGGCCATGCCCGAGCTTCTGTTCAGCCTATAAATAGGAGTGCTTGGCTCAAGCTCAAACCATCCCTTGGCACACCACCTCTCTCACACTTCACCCACCACCCACCACCACCATAACACCATCATCCATTGTCCATCATAGAGTGTGTGAGTCGTCTCGGGATCCAAGATTGATTGTAAGAGTTCTTGACAATCAAGGCCATATTTGCCTAAGTCTCTTACATCACTTGGTGAAGACAAGTGTCTAGTGTAATACTTTTTATTTCTAATCTTTTCGCACTTTTTAATTGGTTTTGTATTAATGACTTTAATAACTAGTTTCTTATGTTGAAGGTGATTCTTCCTTATCGTTTGTCCGTGGTGTCTTGACATTATTTTACTGTCTATATAAAATAAAAGATTTTCACCATTCATATCTCCACGGTCTATATGGAGGTATGTTGGCTACCTGGTCGGGGGTTAAGGGAACGGTTTGGTAAGAGTCTTGCCATTGTTCAGCGTTTAGAGGTCCTGCAATGGACCTGGGTCAAATTTAGTAGGACCTCCTTAATACTTAACGGTATTGGATGGCGGGGGTCCAAACTCTTTGATCCCCTCATAAGTTAAACTACTATTAATACTATAACCCGGCTATTTAGGACTGTATCCCTGCTGACCCAGACTACTTAGTCGAGGGTAACATCACCTCCAAAAGAGGGGCCTACCATAATTTGCATTAATAACTTAATTCATTATCTTTCAATAATCCGACCCTTTAGGATTGTATCCTTGCTGACTCAAACTACTGGGTTGAGGGTAACGTCACCTTCAAAAGAGGGGCCTACTACAATAACTAAGATAATCTCTTAAATAAGTGCAAAAGTGCGGAAATAATCAAAGGTTACACTATACACGAGTCGGAACCAAGTGATTCATCTTGTCTATCTGTTTTTTCTTTTATTTTTATTTTTCAGCATTTTAAATAGTTTTTATTTTTCTTAGCTTAAAACATTTTTCTAAACTTTTTGATTTGATTAGACGTTGAGGATAAACCGGTACTAAAAGCTCTTGTGTCCTTGGACGACCTCGGTATCTTACCAACACTATACTACGCTCACGATGGGTGCACTTGCCCATATGTGTGTTTAGTGTTAGTAAATAACGTGTTTTATAAATTTAAAACTTGGCTAAAGAAAGTGTAAAAGCGCTTAAAATATACTTAAATTCATATACACACTTCACACGCATCACTTAGCATCCTCGGTGATCTCCAACCGCTATTTATTAGCCCTCATCTCAGCAACCAGGACCTGTTTCTCCAGACCTTTGTTCTCCTTCTCCAGGTGGAAGATCCTCTTATCCTTGGCAACAACCATAGTTTGGAGGTCCAGAAGACCTTCCTCTGCCTTAGCTAGGCGTTTGCTTTGGATAGCTTGGATCTCTACAAGTTTCTGCAGACAACAGAGGGTGATATTCGGAATCAATAATCCTTAGACGGGTTATAGAAGTGAGGATTTGTGATCCTTACCTCTGAGATGAAGCCATGGCTTTGTTGCTCAATGTGGGGAGCATCACCACAAGGATCATTGGGCTTCTTCCTCTTGGCTCCTGCTTTGGCTCTGGTGGTCGTGCCTTTGGCTTCTGGTTGGCTTTGGCCTGCTGCCAGCTCCTTCTTGATAGACCTAGGAGAGATGATGCCTTCAATATCTCCTATCCGAATCGGGAAGCAGACGTGGATGATGATTTAGCAGCACCTACAAGTACAAAACACATATTAGTATTCATGTTTCATTGTTATTAAATATTTACGTACATATGTGGATACTTACTTGACATGATGTAGGAGGCTGATGAAACTTCTTCTGAATCCTTGACCTTGGGATAGAATGTCCTAACAGTTGAGTCCAAAGCCCAGAAAGCGGCAAGTCTCTCAGGTGTGGCAGGTGTGTCCGTCAAAGTTGCTAAACTGGCAGCTGTATAAACAAAGAAAAGATAAGGATCAGTTATCCTCTTCAGAAAAGAAAGAAGCTTTCTACGGTCCTGTCCTAAGAATCCTATATCCTACTCTTCAAGTTCCATTTTTAAGGAAGATGATTCCCATTGGGAATGGAATCTCTCCTGACAAAAAAGAACTGGTTTCTACAGTTGGTGTCATTTTTAGTGGTCTTGAGGAGTGGAAGGGGGTGTTGTGGCTATGGCTTAACTTTGAAAAGAAAATGATAGGATCCATGGTTGACCAGGTTGTACAGGTGGTTAAGCTCAGTAAGATCAAGGTTTATGCCCTATTTAGCAATGATTTGTTCAAGGGTATAAAGAACCCTCCATAGCATGGGTATGCCCTGGCTGTAGCACAAGCCAGTAAAGGTGAATAGACTTTGGGTGAAAGCTGGGAAAGGATATGAGAATCTGATCTGGAAAGGAACAGCAGGAAAGCACACCCAAGTGGTGGACATGCAATCGCTTTTCATGGTGGAGTCAAAGGGCTTGAAAATAGTACCCTTTGGAAAGAGGGGGTGCATCTGATCGATCTCAGGATCGGTGAATCGACAGAGTTCTTGGGATGGTTCTTTTAAAAGGCTTTGGCTTTTGGGGGGACTATTTTTCTCTTGATCCTTGCTTGGGGAAACTCGGATCATGGTTTTAGTCATGATGGATAAAGAGGAGAATAGGGTCAAGAACATAGTTTGAAAGAAAAAGGAAGAGATGATACCTGATGGATATTCGAATGAGGATTTAAAGGAGAAATCTTTAACTTAAATGGAGGATCTCGACCCTGTCTCTAATCTATTTATAATGATTATTGTTGCATGTATTCGTATCGATGACGTCAGTCTGTAACTGCTATATCAAGTTGCAACGGCTAGTCCGATATTTATGAAACATGACTTATCTGATTCGCATCCAACCAGTCATGTTTGGGGGAAAATGTTGGGGATAGAATTTTAATACTTGTGGATCATGTATCCTTTGTTTAGCCTGGATCACGGATCCTCAGGAAATGGTGCAGGAAGATTAAGGATCATGGATCCTCACTATTATTCTAACAAACTAACAATTGTTTCCAATATCCTTTGGCCTTGTTTTGCAGGTGCATTTCAAAGAGGACCTATTCTAACCGAGAATCAAGGGGAATATGCTTTTATTTCCGGCACATGCATGGGTCAAAGACCGTTTATGGTGAACATGGGTGCATGGCAAGAATTTCGGATAGTTAGTTAGGCTGGATTAGTTGAATATTATAGTGGGGTATTAAGCTTGAATTATCAGTTAGAACACACACACTTACACTCTGGCAGACTCTCTCTCGAATACAACTTCAAACACACTAGCAATCTCATTGTAATAAGCTCAATATTATCCAAAGTTGTAAACTTTTTCATTCAATATACTTGGTGATCGGTAGTTTTCATCACCCGAGGTTTTTTATGCTGGAGATCATTCATTGATCAAGGGCTTTTTCCTCGTATAAATCCTTGTGTTCATTGTCATTTATGTTTGATAATGTTCATACATTTGATCAACACAACAAGCATTCATACATTTGATCAACACAACAAGCACTCTACCTCACATTCAAAGTTTGGTTACATTATCCTTGATCAGATTTTTGACCAAAACAGTTCTCCACACCTTTTCTGGGGCTGTCGTAATTCTAGGCCTTTTTCAAGACTTCAGGGTGATATTCCAACTCCAGATCTTTTTCATAATTTTCACCATGTTTGTTTATGGATTTTTCTTCTTGAACGTGTATGGCCTCTTCTTGTTGCACATGTATGGCCTCTTCTTGTTACACAACTTCTTTTTCAATCCCATTAAGTCATTAACTTCTGAATGGTTACAACATGGCTACCAAAGTACAAAATTGGATAACTTGTAAGATGTGAATCAACATAATATGTTTACTCTAATACATGAACAAAGTTTAACATTATAAATACATCCACTAGAGATTTAAAATAACAGAATACAAATGCAAATTACATAGCTTTAGTTAAAGACATAAATAAGAAACAACAACCAACTAACCCTAACACAATATTCAATTTCACTTCCTTAGCTTTGGTCTTTGTCAATTTGTCTTTTTTGTTGATACTCCTTAACAAAGCAGAAATTAGCCTGTCATATCTAGGACAAGTTGGAGTATCAGCTCACCGTAGCCATCCACAACCGCCCTTTGTAATGAAATTAGGCAGTTCTTTAAAATAAATTAACTGGAATTAAACATTCTACACTCTGCAATATGATAATCCGTAACCGATATATTATGCATCAACGAAAAATACTCAACATATATCAACAAGCTGAAAATTATGCAGTTCAGACACACTAATTCAGTTTAACTCAAACTTTCATCCAAACCAGCTCAGTGACTTAAAAAAATATCATCACAATTATCAAAATTACCAACATTTCGATTAACTATAGAACTGTAACACTTACACAATACAAGAATTGTCGACTGAGATTTGCATCTGTCCTTGAAATCCGATAGCATGTAGCTGCACCACAAGAGCAAATCACATCTTATGCATCTTACCTCTGTGAGCTAGATCTCACATATGATGGTGATGAATATTGAGACATTTTGAATATGATTGTCAATTCATGAAGTTGTTGATCCCCAATTACGAGATGATGAAACAGGGAAGAAAGGAGATCGTCTTGAATGAAATGGAAAGAGAAAATCATAAACTAGGGCTCTAAATGGGTGTTATAAACGACCACATGTAAAAAAAGACATTTCATCCATTTCCAACGACACAACTAGCGAGAGAATCACATAAGAACTCATAGTGTAGCGAAATAGAAACTATGTGGACTCATGTAGCGAGATTTTCAAATTAGGAACGCAGATTGATCCCGATATCACATGGATACAAGTTAAACTTTAAAGATATTTTTTTTATCCACACCTATATCTAGGTATGAGATTTTTTACCGAAATACCGGTACCGTACCGGTACCGTACCGATCATAAACGGTACCGGTATCGGTAATAGATTTTTCGAAATTCGGTATCGGTAAAAAACGGTATCGGTACCGGTATTTTTCTGTAAATACCGGTATTAATATCGAATTTAATAATGACCTTATGTATTTTGCTATTATCTTGAATCCCACTATGAAGTTATATTTTCTTGAACATTGTTTTACAAAAACCAATATCAAATTTCTTTTGTTTGGTTATTTTTAATTAATTATGATGATATTTTAGACATGTTGGAATTTGGATGTTAAAAGTCGAACACATGGATGTTTACCTTTTGATTTTTTTGATTACTTAATATGTTTACCATTTGTTTACATTCCTTTATATATTACTTTAGTTCAATTAATAATGGATGGATGTGTTGCACATGAAATTTTTTTAGGTAAAACAATGGATGACACCAAAGCGGTACCAATATGGTAAAGTACCGAAATACCGGTACCGATACCGGTACCGGTACCGTACTGTTACCGAATCTATAAATACGGTACGGTAATCGGTATCCACATTCCCTCAATTTCGATAACGGTATTTACGGTATCGGTACGGTACCGGTATCGTACCGATCTTATCCCTACCTGTATCTATTTGAGAAAAAAAAAAAAGTCATGTTTTTGGTTTGAATATTATTTATTATTTGTTTTAGAAAGGAAGTAATCAATCATTCATAAATCAAGAGGTGGGGCTTGGAAATGGCAATGTCCTCCTCCTCTATAACAGCAGTAGCTCGACTGGTTCACCTAACTCCATCCATATCCAACCCTAAGAGCATTCACATCCAATCCACTAAAAATATACATACATTACACTAAAAAACAACTCCTATATCAATATATTTCCACTAAAAACAAATACTTTTTCTCTCTCCTTTTCAATATATATTACATTTTCTCTCTCCTCCACTCACAACCACTTTCAATATATATTAAAAAAGTATAGGGGGTGAACAGTGTCCCCCCAAATATACAGATGAACAGTAACATTTTCTCTCTCCTCCACTCACAACCACTTTTAATACTTCTTATATTTTAAAAACCCCCCACACAGATTTTGGTGGTTTGGATGAGAATGCTCTAAACCATTTTTATCCCCAAAACCCCTCTTCACCCTCTTCTCACTCAATTCATCATCATCATCATACTCCCCAATCATATCATCATCACTTAATTCATCTTCATCTTCATCATCATCATCCGCAGCTGCTAATTCATCAATAACAATGTCTTATGATAAACAACTCGCTGCTGCCAAGAAAGCTGCTTCCCTTGCTGCCACTCTATGTCAGGTAGCTACTTATTAACCTCTTCTCATGTCTAATTCAATCCTATGTATGTGATTGTTTACTAGCCTAGACAGACACAGGAATAATAATAATAATAATAATATGGTATCATTAGGGCTCAAATGTGAATGCTTTAAGTCTTCTTGAAATGTGATTATGGTTTCATGGTTATTTTAGATGGAACACTGTTATGATGTTAAGGATATAGTTTTTTTTATGAATTAGTGTTCAAAGAAATACTAGTTTAGGAACATGTTTTTGGGTCTCTTTGCTTCATACTTTGATAGTTTTATGATGGAAACCGTAACGCGTTATTGAGAGAAGTCGAATTTAGGGTTGCATTACTTAATGGCTGTTGGATACTATGGTTGATACTTGTTTATTATGTAGAATGTTCAAAAAGGACTGCTGCAATCTGATGTTCATTCGAAATCTGATAAAAGCCCCGTCACAGTGGCCGATTATGGTATGCTCCCAAGCTTTTTATGTTTTTTTTATTTAATATGATATAGGGCATACATGATACATTGATACACTTAGATGGTAATCACCTCATGGTTGAAAAATGTGATCCCTAAAACTAAAGGGGCTAAAATTTGCAGTCTGGGTCAAAAACTCAAAATTAAGTAATTTTTTTTGGTACATGATGGGTTGGGTTGACCGGGAACACGTTTTCTTCAAAAATTTTAATCATTTATACTTGTTTAGCGTGTCAAATCTGATTACAAAATTTATTTTAATTTTAATAATAGTTCAGTTTTCGAGTAAAATGTTTTGGAGGTTTTACATGTTAAAACTTCAATCTGGGTGGGGCAGTGGGCTACTTTCAACCTGTTTGGCCCATTTTCTAGAGCTAATATATTTTATTTTACACATTTGACCTGTTTGGGGATAAAGCATAACAGGAATTGATCCGTTCATAACTTCATAAGTACACTCCCTGTTTTTTTTTTATTTAATTTCATTTATTTTACCAGATTATATAACTTAAATAAATTGTTAGCTTTTATTCATCTACTCTGAATATTTGATACACTCTAATCTGATTCTTAGGGTCCCAAGTTCTTGTGAGCTTTGTACTTCAGAAAGAACTTCCTGATCAGGCATTCTCACTAGTGGCAGAGGAAGTAATTTTCAACCTGATTTGTTTCACTTTGATCTCATTATCATCTTCCATTTTGGTCAAATTCAATGGTGTTAATCCTTTGTAGGACTCAGGAGATCTTAGAAAAGAAGAATCTCAAGAAACCCTTCAACGTATCACAAAATTAGTAAATGATACGATTGCTAATGATGGAAGTTACAAGGTGTCTCCTTTATCTGAAGGGGATGTACTTACTATTATTGATAGCGGTATGTCTGAAGGAGGCCCTAATGGCCAACACTGGGTTTTGGATCCTATTGACGGTACTAAAGGGTATTATTTTCCTTTCTTTCACTTTTACATCTTGTTTAGCATGAAATTTCCATATAATGAGCATCCAACAATGAAAAGCATTGCAGTTTATATGATGGAAAAGGTTTCTTTGTAACCATAATCTTTTTATGCTTCAATGTGTCATATTTACATTTGTGTCATATTATATTCATAAAGCTAAAGTTTTGGGTGTTTGTGGATGCAGGTTTTTGAGGGGTGACCAATACGCGATAGCATTAGGTCTGCTAGACGAAGGGAAAGTCATATTAGGTGTCCTTGCATGTCCAAATCTCCCACTGGAATCAATCGCTAGCGGAAATCAAAGTGCTCTTAATAAGGCATCAGCAGGTTGTTTGTTCTCTGCACAATTGTCTTGTGGAACGTACATGGAGTCCCTTGATGGCTCACTACCCGTAAAGGTACAACAACTTAACTCCCATACCATTGTGCTTGTCTAATTGGTTGAAGGTTGTGCAGTATAATTGAAAGACGAGTGTTTTGTTTATACCTCAGGTGCATGTTAGCAACACAGAGAATCCTGAAGAAGCTTCATTCTTTGAATCATATGAGGCCGCACATTCGTCCCACAGTTTATCGGGCTCTATAGCAAAGGTGGTGCCTTCTTTTACGTGAAAACATTAGATGACTTTGCTCTTCTTAATGATGAGCAAAATGATATTAGTTGACCAAAGAAGAGAGTGAAATGGGCTGTCCATCCTTGTTTTGATAATGTTATATCAAATATGTCAGTAATTGTGAACTTTTTGCTGGGAAAAAAGTGATGCGATGGTCAAACTAACTCGTTAGAGATGAGGTTCGGCTGGTTTTGATGAAAATTCTTGGCCGAACAATTAACTACGGTTTCAGAATAAGGCAAATCAAACCGGTTGGGTTGGTTGGGTATTACAAGGATGGTATATGAATATAATATATAACTGCAAATTCCAAAATAAATAAATGATAAAGGTGAAACGTCTTGTTTCAAGTTCCAAATCGTTGGCTGAACTGTTTAACCATAAACGATGGACTGAACTGTATAAATTTCAAACCGGACGATTTACATTGGTTTGGCCGGTTTTAACGGTTTAAGAAAGCACTGACTAACATTTGTTTGTGTGGAATGGTGTGATGAAACGATGCTTTGTTTTGGTTGTAGAAATTGGGGGTTAAAGCCCCACCAGTTAGAATAGACAGCCAGGCAAAATACGGTGCGTTGTCACGAGGAGACGGTGCGATATATTTAAGGTTTCCGAATAAAGGATATCGTGAGAAGATATGGGATCATGCTGCTGGATACATTGTTGTTGCAGGTATCCTACAATTCCTATTATCTGCCCTTGACTGTATTCTTATCACGGATTTAAAAAAAACGCAAGTATAAGGTAAAATAGTCATTTTATAAAAAAATAACCATTTTTAACGGAAGTTAGTGTTGACACCTCACTTATGTTACAATATAACAACTCCAGATCTCAGACATGCAACACTTTATAGTTGGATCATAAATGTATTACTTTTGACAAACCACAAGGACTATTTGTGTAGTTAACTCTTTTTTTATTTCCTTTTTGAAATTTTTAGAAGCCGGGGGTGTTGCCACGGATGCTGCAGGGGAGCCCTTAGACTTTTCGAAAGGAAGATATCTGGATCTGGATACAGGCATCATCGTTACCAACCGGAAACTGATGCCAGCGCTGTTGAAGGCAGTTCAAGATTCACTCAAAGAAGAAGTATTGCCATCACTCTAACAAATCTCTTGTTTTTTTTAATAAAAGAAAATAAATTTGCTTTGCTATTTCTGTTGTATGCATTATTAGTTTCCAAAACACACTCCTGCTTTTGTTCATGTTTCTGGGATCATATGTTGTAGAATTCGACATTTTGTGCTGATGTCGAAAAATGTGTTGCCATGTGCCAATCGCGTCCTATCATGTATCAATGTGAGATATTGCTCCACAAGAGCCAGAAGGTGTATGTTTATGAGTTCTAATTGGATTGCAACACTCACGACCGTTTAATATGAACCGGTAAGAATGCGACCGTAACGGGCCATTTATTTATACTTTGTAGAAGTTTAAGTATGCAACTGAAAAGAAATATAAAAATACATTATAGAAGCCTAACTCATTCGGTGTATGAACAGCTTTCTTTAGTTGGGTTTCTCTCGGTGTCATTAGTACGTTGGTTCCGTTGGCCCGTCTTAGTTTAAAATGATTTTTGAGCCATCTGTTGTGAAATAATGTTAGAATTTTGAGTGCACAAGGAAGGTGAAATCCGAAGATGTATGTTAAATGTGCTAACCTCGTACTCATAAAGAGTTGTATAATAAGATGAACCATTGGTACAAGTACTGGCCGAATCAAATTCGAAATCATTGCTCGATTGTGATGAAGTTCGCCTTTTTTCACGTTTTTGTTTTGTGGGTCGTTGCCTTGGTGCGCTATGTGACCGTGCTTTCGCTCTTGAAGACTCAGTTTTGGTCATGTAATTTGGTTCATTATGCGGTGTACTTGGTTGTGATGATCCAACAAGCTCATCGGCTGGCTTGCTATGCGATCTCGTTGATTTTTCACATGTCAATGATGACGAATCTATCGAGAATCTTCTAGATGACTGTCGACTAGGTTTGCTTCCGAATTGGCCAGATTTATCCTTGTAATCCTGCAAATATTGGTGACCAGATGAGCACTTTTAACGACAAAATGTTCTATCTTGTCTCTTAAACAAAACTAGAAGCTTTAACGACGAAATGTCATTTGAAAGTTAAAGATTAGATTATGTTGTAGTTCTTTTAACGTATTTGTTTACTTATGAATAGGTCAATTTAGATTATGTTTCGACATAAGAGAGGGCATACCAATTGTGGTGCACTTAGACGACGCTCATGACCCACCACAAATCCTTGTTTACTAGTGGAACCCGCGTTTTCAACCATTTGAATCCTTTGAAAGCGAGCTCTAACTTGAATGGCGACGAGTGCACTCATGCATCTAACCATTGCTGTCGTGTGTTTTCGCACCAAATGACCCCGAACTAGCGCTTGTAGCTTCACTAGCCCACGTAAAGCGTACAACGCCTTTCGTGCCTGAATATGTGTCAGATTCATTACAAAACGAAAAGTGTACATTTTGTTTACTCATTTGTGGGTCTATTTCAGTTATTTTAATCTATAGCGAGTAAAACATGTAAAATGAAAAAATAAATTAGGTCAAACAAATGACAAGTGACAATGAGTATGACTAATATTTGTTTTATTTACATTTATATTTCTATAAAACCGGGCCAACTAACCCTGGGTTCAACTACTTAAGCCCGTGATCTGCGATGAAAGAATCACCCGCAAAAGATGAACCCATGGTCAGAGCCCCGGTTTTGGCTCATCCAATCTCCACTGACTTAATTAGATCAGCGTTGGAGTGTAAAAATATTAAACCGTGGTTAGAGACCGCTCACACTAGGCATACAAATAGTTTTTTCAAAATGATAATTTTTGCAAAGTTTTTTTTCTTTATACACTATCCATTTTAACTTGTTATCAACCCGCCTATTTTGCCACCTTTCTAAAAAAACGATCAACAAACATGGTTTTGTCACACAACCACGGATCAAAATAGTTACCAAATAAGAACGAAAAGCCGCTTGAATCTTGGTTGCAGCATTGACCGCAACCACACTCGATACTCTTGTTGTGGTGGGTGTAACCACCAGCTTAGTGGTGTGGCTTTGGTGCTGAATCGCGTAGTCAAACAACGCTTGAGATAATAACTGAGAGTTCATGATAGAGTCCAATGATCGGCTGCTCTTGTGATTGACTACTAGTTTTTGTGTGCTATTTGTTCTTCTAAAGCTCCATCGCCTCCTTGGAGTTGTCGGTATGATGGCAGTGACGGGTGGAGGAGACGACGGTATAATCGCGCTACCACCGTGATCGCCGTTGTTAATTTTGTCCTCCTTTTTGCCTAGCAACAAGTTTCTGATCCATCTACTTGCCTTGCCCATAACAGCCAAATGGAAGTTGTGAAAATAGATGTGTGATGAGTCTTCATATATATAACTAAGAATATTTTTAATAAGAAAATCTATGTAACTTGTAACATGTGGATTAAACTTTTTGTTAAGCCTGTAATAACTTATTTAGATTATATATATTTAAATTGGATTAAAGAACCGTGTGTCTTTTTATTTTTATTTTTTTATGTACAACTCATATTCAAAATTGTTTTTTTATTAAAAATAAGAAAAAAAACAAGAAAACCTGAATAAAATTAAGAGCTTTCGTGTTTCGTTGACCATTTTAAAGATGTAATAAAATAAGAAAAAAATTGTTTGTAGGCAAAGGCCTGCATTGACTCCTCTACTTGTGCCAAATGACACTTAACAAACACTTTTCTTCAATTTCGAGCACTAGCTAGTTTAATAAAATAAAATAAAATAATTTTATCATATTTTTTAAATGATTCCAAATAGAGAGTAGTTTTGTAAATTTTCTTATGGTTTCTTGACATTTTTTTATGAGCGTTAAGAAAATTACGTTAAACTATGTAGGTTGTTGTTTTCAGTGGCGGAACTAGCCCAAAAATTTAGGGGTATCCCATTTTTTTATTTTTTAGACCAGAGGTATCTTTTGTATAACGGAAACGAAGTTGAGGGGTATTTTTACACTACGAAAACGGAGTTAAGGTGTATTTTTACACTACGGAGACGGGGTTGAGGGGTAGCCCGTGCTACCCCTAATAACCTTCCAAGTCCGCCCCTGGTTGTTTTGATGGTTTTTAGGTCACACCGTGAATAATGCTTTTTGACTAATATAAACCAATAACAAACCGTTGAAAAGTAAAACCAAAACAAACCAAAAAAGTTGAAAATAAAACGAGGAGATATGAATAAAGGCTTATTCTAAATACACCCCTCCTAATAAATAGAACTAAAATAAGGATTAATATACCAAATTAGTCAACTTGGTAATGATTAACTACTTTAATACATTATTTTATTCTAAAGTCAAATATGATAATCATATCTTAATTACTTTTGACTGGTAAGGTCCAATAAGATTCATTTTTTTTTACGTTTTGCTCTTTAATTAACTATACTATTTTCAATTTTTAATGATGCTAAAATATATACTAATATATTTTAGATTAATATTAAAACCAAGTTAATTGTTTTATGATGCTGCTAATATATACACTAATATATTTTAAATTAATAATTAAACCAAGTTAATTGGATTACTACTTGCAGTTAAAAAAATACCATCTTTTTATGTTTTAACGTCAAATTCTAAATATAAATATGTCATGTTTTAATAAAGTTGTAACTCATGCAACATATATTTTGCAATCATTTTTACGACAAACTTTTGGAACTGCATTCAGCAATTAAATACCACCAAATAAATTTTTGCCTCGTATAATTTTTTTTCTTATCAACGCTATTCATACAAAAATATATTTTGTTTGTATTGATGTGTTATATAATATAAAAATATTATTACATTTACAAGAAAAACCACAAATATTCATAAAAGTTAATTAGTTGACAACATATAGAAATCAAAATAAAAAATAGGCAATTAATGCTTATGTATTAATTGTTGCATTTATTAAGAGGTAGATGCAGAGTATGGTGTCATAAGGTATGATATAAATAGTAACACTATAAAAATTTAAAAGGATTTGTATAAATCTTGGAAATAGAAATAAAGATTATTAAAAATAAGTCAATTGACTTTTAATTGGTATATGTGCCACAAGAAATGATATTAAAAAAAATTGACTTGTGGGTCAATTCAACACAACCCTAAAACGAAACTAAAGTGTTTACCAGCAGACTGGTTTTGGTCCGATTTTACGGTTTGAGCTTATTGTTTTAGTTGCATACATCTTTTTTATTGAACGTCCAACTTAAGCAACGACGGGTACTCTGTACGCGGCACCCATTGGCCGAAAGGTAGCCTCATGGCAGCCCAACCTGCACGCACGGAGCCCCTAGCCCACCAAGCCACCAATTCCGGGGAAAACCCGACCCTTCACCCGCCTAAGGGCACGACAATGAAGAACCGGTACAACCCGGAGGGATCAGGAATCGAACTCAAGACCAAAGGCCAGGAGTCTTCCCTCATTTCCCATGACCACGAGCTATAAGCCCAGGGTCATTAGTTGCATACATCTATGAGTTTGATTCTAGAATAGTTATTTAGTTTTGCCTTTGCCCTTTTATCTAGGTTTCTAAACAACAAGGTTAAGATTGTAAAAGTTAATGATCGATATATAACCTTTAAATTCAAAGAAACTGTATTCAACATGATATATAATTTGTTGTCACCAATATATGTTATATAATTGTATGCCTTTCAGCTTTTTATTCAACATGATTTGCTTGTAGTTTATTCCAATCAACCAAAATATTCAGTTTACATATCTTTGTGTTTTCTTATATAAAATTCTACCAAAACAATGTACGGTGAATATAAGATTTTGTAACATGTTCATACAAGAGCCATGAACAAAAATTCAGTTTTGGGTATGATTCTTAATCCTATATAAACCAAAGTCCAAAAATTAGTTTTTAAATAAGTATACGCGATCATGTTATCAAACTCATACCCATAATCGTTCTGATCAGAAACTAAGTCACATCAATACTTGGTTGTTATATTTACGCCTCGTGCAAATGCAGAAAAACCAAAAAACCCGCTCCTACCTTTGAATTCTGATGGGCGTGAAAACCATCTTTACGATTGTAAATTAATTGGTAAAACGACTAAACCTGTGAGAGCGCGTTGCACAACGACTTGTATGCGCTTGCACAAAGTTTGAATTTCTCTTCGGCCATTGCCTGCACAATCAAGGTTCATCATGAGGATTTTAAAATCATCAAGAAGTTGATATGCTTGAACCATATCTTAGTCAAATTTGCAGTTCCAAGAGTTGACTTTTAATCTCAGGTGTTATGGTTTGACTTTTGAGGTAGACTAGCCTTTACTTTTCAACAAAAGTATCATTTTATTTTAAGAGTTATTGGTTTGTTGAAAATGCAGAAGCTATCGAGTGCGTTAATAAGCATCATTTTGGTGCGAAAGCAGGACCAATAAAGAAAGGGTTAAAGGTGTGATAGTAGTTAAACGGCAATGTGTCCCGTCCCTTACCTGTCGTGTACCCGTGGGTTGTGTGGTAAAACGTAAAACATTACCCATTGGGATGCCCATTACCCAAAACCCGATCTTAAACTCACCTCAAAAACCGACTTGAAGTATTAAATACTAAACTCCAAATATAAGTAGAAACTAACCTGTGATGGACCTTGATGTTTATCAGGGTGCCACTTCAGAGCGGAAAGGCGAAAACTGAAACAGGAAAGATAGACCTCACAGGTTATACGAGCGAATTACGATACTAAGTATTTATAATAGAATTAGATTATTATTATTATTAATGAAATAATATAATTTATGAGATCATATATAACAAATTAATTATTTACAATAAAATTAAAAACTTTTTGGACAAAAAGAGTTTCATGTCAACCCAACTTGTCAAAAGATCACTCACTAGTTTTGAAAGTTAACATTTTGTATGGCAAAAATGACAATTTCTTGCTTTTTTTTAATGTGATAGACAAAACTAAGATAAACATGAACTTACGCGTTTTTTACTTCCTCGATCTTTAATGGACCGTTTGTCGGCAAACCAAGTGCTACTCTATCAGAATGTGAACCAACAACATAGGAATCATCATCTTCTGAGGACTCATCATCATCACTCACAGTCCTCCATTTATTTCTGGTATTTGAATACTTGCATCCAGATTTTTTACTTTGTGAAAAAGACTCTTCCCACGACTTAAAAGACCAAAAATACCGTCGATTTCCAAATGTTGCCTGGAAATGCTTCTCAGGATCATCCTCATCATCAAATTCTTCAAAATCGTTTGCTCTTTTCCACTTAGATGTACATGCGTATAATTCAAAACAGCATGTTAATATTTATTTTGTCAAAGAGTTAACTGCCATTTTCGTCCCTGTGGTTTGGTCACTTTGGCCATTTCAGTCCATTTTTCAAAAATGCGCCATTTTCGTCCCCCACGTTCTGGAAAGGTGCCATTTCAGTCCAAAAATCATAACCCAGTTAAGTCAGTTTGTAAATAAGGACTGATTGTGTAAATTTGTAACATAAAGGACTGATTGTGTAAATTTGAAAAATGGACTGAAATGGCAGTTAACACCACCACCACTAGCCCTGCCACCACCACCACTCCGCTGCCACCACCACCACCACCGCCACCACAGCCACCACCGCCACCACTGCCACCACCACCACCACCGCTGCCGCCGGAACCACCACCATCAACGTCATGGCAAGACCCATATTTTCAGACGTTTGTATGTAATATAAAGTCAGAATTTATTGTATTTAATCCGAAAAGTAAACGAGCAAAACAAAGGAACGAGAACGGTATACCGAAACGAAAAGCTTGCGGGTTACGGGGACGTCTTCGTCTTCTCCGGTCGTCTTCTCCGATGAACTCCGAACTCCGGCGAGTTGTAGAGTTGCAGTTAACTCTTTAGTTTAAGAAATTCAAATATTAAAATGATATCAAAACATTAACCGGACCACCATCCCTAGATTTTGTAATTTTTCGCTCACGCCACATATTCATTGAATTTCGCTGGCCAAAAAAAAATTATTCATTGATTTGATTCGACCTCATATCATCCGTCGTCTTCACTTCATAAACATCAACGACAACCCTTTAAATGCATTGAAAGCAAAGGAAAAAACCAAAGCCATACCCATACGATATTTCAGCAAGATCCAGAAACCATGTGTGGCTAAAAACAACACACCATCGAGGGATGGGTGGTCAAATCAATGTTCATTTTCTGGATTTCCATGAACTCCATATTACTAAGCAAAATAAAGAAGGGAGAAACCAATCTAACTATTTGGTAGTAGCTACTCTACCAACATCTTGCTCTATATTTTGCTTCATGACCATCATCAATACGATGAGAATCAAGCTCCTTGAACCCAACAGATGTTTGTGGGGATCTACGGCGAGTTGCCGACGCCGGAACCACCACCAATAATACGGAGTTCTTCGGAGAAGACGACCGGAGAAGACGAAGACGTCCCCGTAACCCGCAAGCTTTTCGTTTCGGTATACCGTTCTCGTTCCTTTGTTTTGCTCGTTTACTTTTCGGATTAAATACAATAAATTATGACTTTATATTACATACAAATGTCTGAAAATATGGGTCTTGCCATGACGTTGATGGTGGTGGTTCCGGCGGCAGCGGTGGTGGTGGTGGTGGCAGTGGTGGCGGTGGTGGCTGTGGTGGCTGTGGTGGCGGTGGTGGCGGTGGTGGCTGTGGTGGCGGTGGTGGCGGTGGTGGCGGTGGTGGTGGTGGCAGGGCTAGTGGTGGTGGTGTTAACTGCCATTTCAGTCCATTTTTCAAATTTACACAATCAGTCATTTATGTTACAAATTTACACAATCAGTCCTTATTTACAAACTGACTTAACTGGGTTATGATTTTTGGACTGAAATGGCACCTTTCCAGAACGTGGGGGACGAAAATGGCGCATTTTTGAAAAATGGACTGAAATGGCCAAAGTGACCAAACCACAGGGACGAAAATGGCAGTTAACTCTTTGTCAAATGTGATTACTAAATTATATTAATATGACCCAGAAAAATGACTACAGAACTCTTCTGCGTTTGATTAGGGCGACGTTCGACTTATTGGACCCTATGAGACTCAGTAGCATACATAGGTTGGATTTGATTAACATTTAAATAAAGCAGAATAAGCATTGACTCTAAAATAATATAAGGAGAAAAGGCGCCAAGCCATGAATATTACTTTTCTTTCTTTTTTGATGAGCTTTACTGTCCCTTCTGTTTCTGTTTTCTGTTGGATCGTCATCCCAGCTTCGCGGGTCCCTCCTGTTTTTGTGTTCTGTTGGATCGTCATCCCATCTTCGAGCATATGGGTCTCTTCTGTTTTTGTGTTCTGTTGGATCATCACCCCACCATCTTCGAGCTGACGGGTCCCTTCGGTTTTTGCGATCTGTTGGATCGTCATCCCAACTTTTTGTCCATCGCTTTTTCAAATATTCACCCTAGGTTATTAAAAAAATGAAGAAAACACTCAAATCAAAACTTCAGACCCAGGTGCTTGAATCATGATTAAAAAAAAAAATCAAACTAACATATGTTTGATAAGGGTGACGCGTTTTTGTATGCATAAAATGTTTTGTTAACTGTAATGAAGTATAAAACGAAGGCCTGGATTGAAACAAGAGAAGTGAAAGACTACCTCAAGTGTAAATTTGGAGCTCCCACTTCCGAAGTAGATATCGTTCAAAGCTTTCTTTGCATCAGCACGTTTTTGCCGAGTTTTGTATCTAATAAATGTCTGCCAGAAAAAAAAATACTAGCGTTTATACCGCCCATTAAACAGGAATTATTATATTGAAAAAATGAATTATTTATCTTCTTCTCACTCTTCTCGTATTAATGTGGCTTCTGAATAGAACCTCCCCTATATATATAGGTTAACGTACAATAGCCCCTTAACGTGCAAAGTGTACGCGACTAAATTACGTATGTTATAAAATTCAAACCCTAATCATGCATAGGTTAAACACAAAATCATGCATGAACAAAACACAGATATCATGCATAAATAACCCCTAATTACGCATGTGGTAAAAAAAAATCACGCATAGGTTGAAACACAAAATCACGCATGGACAAAAAAAATTCACGCATGAGTAAAACCTAATTACGCATGTTATATGCGTAATTACGCACGTTATTTGGTGGTCGCGTACGCTTCGCACGTTAAGGGACTATTGTTCAAAATAGACATCTACTGACATTTAATGAAGTTTGAAATTCAAAAAATATACCTTAGATGGCTTAGCATCTCCAAAATCCTGCATCAACAAACATTTGTATTTACATAAGTGAATACTTTTACTTTCACAGAAACAGCACAAGGAAATAGTAAGCATGTATAGATACATAGACTGCTTATATAATAAAAAAAAATCAACAAATAATAGAGAAAGTGACATAAAATACTAAGGTTGAAGACTAAACGTTATGTAACTGATGCAATTCAACAGGTTAATCCGATGGATTAAGTTCCATCCATTAGTGATCAACTTGAATCAATGATTGAATGCAAATTTCAGCCATGAATGTAAAAAAAACGAGATAGAAAAAAAGAAGGTGATAAATGGAAAATGAGATTGACGATTAAACAAAAAAAATGACAACCAAGACATCTTACTAGGGTCCTCACTCCTCATTAAAGTAGGAATACTTCCAAGATGTCGCCGCTTAAGTTGTATGAGATTCTCTTATCAAGTTGCGACAATGGAACTCATATCCATCTCCCTGCTTATAGAAGCCTATAATTTTAAAAGTAGATTGTTGACTGAACACGGGTGAGAAAGAAGTTCATAGCAATATGCCCAATTGCTCCCCATTCTTCTAGTTTATGGTGCTAACTCTAATGACTAAAAGGTTTATTTGATCTTCAATCAAAGCAAAATCAGATATGGTGTTTTTGTCCTTTACTAAAAAGCGAATTGTTCAACTAGCATGTTTCATTATTCTAACTTACGGTGCTAAACAATTGCCAAACCTGTACCTTTTAGAGCTCCGCCTCTTCACATTTCAATGATTGGGTCAGTAGAGGAATTAGCAAAAATATAGATTGTTGTTGGGGATTTAAATTTCCAGGTTATTAATAAGTATGTCTCGCATGCGTAATGTTTGCGCCTTCGCCTATCGCCTCGGAGCGCCCCGCGCTTTTAAACACAGGTCCTTAAATAACAAAAACCATCGCATTTTGAAACATCTCCTATTCCTTTGACTACATACGTTTTTCTTGAACATTAGTACCTAAACCAAGCACATCATCTCCTATTCCTGCAGTCTGTAACATAAGCATTCTCTATTTTATTATATCTCCATGCAGGCATCATTATTCATTATCGAATTAGTCAAACTACAAACATGAAATGGCAAGTCCTAAAACACACATGCATAAACAGTCATACAATCTTGGTTTATAAAGGCATGAGACACTCCAAGGCCTTTGGGTCCAAAAGCCGAGGGACAAGGTGTGAGCGGACGCCATGTACACCAAGATAAGCTTTATTTACAACGAGAAGTTGCTTCTCTCTCGTCTGTTTTACATATCAAGCACACGTTTAATAATTTCTTCATCTCTTTAGTTGTTTTTATATATCAGTCTCCGACTTCGACAAACCCTAACTCTGACCAAATATGACCAACTTAACTTTGACTCAGACTTACATGAGACGCCCGCCTCAAGACCCCATGCGCTTTTCTGTGTGCCTCGCACATTAGGCGCGCGTTTTCATAACCAATCATACAATTTAATCTAAACTTCCCAATCCAGTTCGACCGTTCAACTTTCGCTATGTCGCCAAATTATCCCAAAAGATGCATATTGAGCTTATATAACATACTAAAGCTTATACAACTCAAAATTAATCTCTAGTCTCCACCACATACAAAACTGCACCATCTGAGTTCAAAAAAAACTGTCAACCTACAATCACCTATATGCTCATTGTTTTCATTAAAAAAAATATTTAATCTATTGATTTTTTTTTAAACGGCCAACAGAATCAATCCCGAGCACTCTCGGGGCTAGGGCTAGCAATTGGGTACCTGTTAAGACACTATTAGACCTGTTTGACTGAAAAATACACCCTTTGACTTTTTTAATTTTTAAAATAATTAAAATTACAATGTTAGGATCTATCATTTATTCATCTTTGTACATAAAACATAGAACTGTTTTATAAACACGAGGTAGAAAGTAGTTAAACGAGTCGTAATCATGTTTGAAACTTATGTTGTGCGCGCCGTCAGAAACCTGTTAAACCTGTTAAGACACGATTTGCCAGCCTTCGGGCATCCACTGGACAAACGGAGTACTCCGAGAGTAACCCTAGTCCACCACCAATTCCGGGGAAAACCCGGCCCGTAGGCACGACGGTGAAACTACCGGTAAAACCCGTTTGGCTCAAGGATCCAACCCAGGTTTCCCAGGGTCTCCTATCATTGCGCACCACTTGATCTAGAGATCACTGGCTTAATCTATTGATTTCATTCCTTAAAATCTCACTACTATAACAATACCCAATGCTATAATAAACATTTGAAAGAAGAATTTTAGCTGGAAAATCAAATGCATAACAGTCTGAATATCAAATGGAATCCATTGGATCTCAAAGTTGCAAACTTTTTTTTGCCAATGATGAGGGATTACAAATTAACAATGTTACAAAGCAATTAATCAAGATTTCACAAAAGGGAAAAATAATTATAGAACTTATGGTGGGAAAACTGACCGGCGACTTGAACCATTTGTTCTCCCATTTCTCGGAGGATGTGGGGGTGGATCGAAAATAAGCTACAAAAAACGATGAAATAAAAGGGGTTGTTGATTGAATGCGGTGAAAGTTGTGTAGATTGCACTTGGGTACTAGAATCTGCATTCTGTTTGGGGAAATATCGTCGGAGCAAATCAACGGCGGCCTCAACAACCTCGGCGTTCTTGTTCGGGAGAGGAAACGTGAACAACAAGGACAAATGGTTTTTCCTATAGTCCCTTTATTTATGTTTTTTTCTTTTTTGAATTTGGTAAAGTGTGATTGTAATTACAAAAATATAGAAAATAATTACATGTTATGTGTATTTGTAAGGTCTCTTTGAATGTATATATATTGTTGGTTTGATTGTCTTCGGTTTACCGTAAACAGATATGTATGTTTGTTAGGCACAACTTTATAAATACAATATCTTTAATAGAGAAACACAATCACCTAGAAACAAACTCAAGTTGATTACAAAGTTGTATAAACGTCGATCTTCTTCTAAAAGATCCCGGGACATGATATTTCTTGCTTCTCAACGAGTTTGGTTATGTGTCACAGTTTTTTATACATGAAAACGTTCATAATGATGTAATACCATAGATAATTGGTGATCAAAATTACAAAATTTAATTTAAAGAAAAAATAAAAACCATTATTTTCATATGTTTTTTTAACGACCAATAAAAGCCCGATCACCAGGTAAACCCAATGGCAAAAGGGAAACCACGTCAAGGAACGTAGAGTCGTAGACGATGACAACTCGTCCCCCACCCACCACACGAAGGACCATTGTAGTAAAACGTGGCTCAAACCATAGTAATTTTGCTGCAAGCGAGACTTGAACCGACAGCAACGAGAGAGGATTTGTGCGCATTAGAGCAGGTGAAGGGATGCAATCAATTGTGTCTACAACCTTAAGAGGAGGAGGGATGCATTTGTACTGAAGAAGCAACAATAGACCAGCCCTTGAAACAAAATCCTATTAGATGAGATGAAAGACTTATTAGATGATGTAGTGGATGCTTCTTTTCAAGGTGCTTTCTTAACATCCACACAAAATGTGATGTCACTGTAACACAACATGGCAGAGGCGATACTTGCAGCGATTAAGCATGTTGTATGTATTTTGCAGCAGTTTATGCATTAATGGTTTGCAACAGTGTATGTTGCAACGCTTTACACTGGTTTATGCATCACGGGGTTTATGCAGGAATGGTTTGTGCATCACAGTTTATGCTGGAATGGTTTGGCTATTACAGTTTAGCACATTTATACAAAATTTGACTCATTTTATGCAATGAAATTAGGCACATTTTTTTGTTAGTGGGTTGTGAATCATTTCTGCATAATGAATCAATGGATTGTGGAGAATTTGTGCAAAATAGGTTTACACCATTATAATTTTTATAAGCATTAACATTAACAACAAACATTAGATTCACATATTAACATGAAAAAACATAGGGTTACAATCACAAATATGTAGAATCCACCACTTTGCTATGACAATAAATACTAAACCTATAACATTTTGTTTATTCCACTTAGACTTTCTCATTGCTTTGTTCTTCTCTTACAGATCTTGTTTTGTAATTCCAAGTTTTCTATCTTCAAATCTTGATATTGGTTGGAGTTTCTCCCACAACCGTGTATTTGCAATTACCTTGTTCTTTTAGTATCTTGACAACATCTTCTTTCCACATAATAAATAAAATATGCGGTCCATTCTTTAGGTTTCAATGTTTCTTCAATCTTTAGGTTTCTTGCGTATTTAAAAAGTGATTGAAAAAATAGAATATATTTATTATAAAGTTTATATTTCTTTACACATCATCAACCACGTCAGTAGAAGCTAACTCGGTTAGACCTTAGTTTAAAAAATAACTCGGTGGAGGAAAATAGTTTGAAGTTGGGACTCTTCTCAGAAATTTCTTAAATATAGATTAATGTCGACCAATGGGTCGAAGTTACGATTATTCAAATCCAATTCTCCTATAACTTTTAACTTTGCTTTTACGATAATATGTTCTTATACCAAGTGTAGTCGACTAGTACCCCCTATCACATCACTATGTAGGGGCATTAAAAACCATTTTTCTCCTCTCCGCCAATGAGGGCGCCAAAGGCACCCATTGCCACCACAATAACGGAAGTGAAGGAGAAAACAAATGGGGCCTAATAAACATCAACCAATCACACATTTTTTATTTTTTATTATTTTTATTTTTTTTTCTTTTATTTAATTTAATTTTACAATTTAACCGCTACACACTTGTAAATATATGTTTTAGTTAACGCCCAAATGTTTACATAACATTAGTCTTTACACTTTCAATTAAACCACTACACTTGCTCTTAGCTATTAAGTGTACACCCCGTCATTAGTTCTCATCCGCAAATAGAATATACCTAAATCAATTTTGTATCTTTTATGAACCCAGCCCAAATGAATGAGGCCAACTAATGGATGAAGCTATCCACATTTAATGTGCCATCACCAAAATTTGAAATTAGTTTTAGTTAAAAGTTTTGTTGAAAGTAAATTCAAAAATCTTGTTTAGAAAACAAAAGGAGAGAAAAATATCGAATTCTTTACATTAAAAAATTCTAACACATTATTTTATCATTTTGTACAACATAAATAGCAAAAATTATATATATAAACTGGAAAATAAATCAAAAGACAAGTTTTCTCACATAAATATAAATAGTAGGGTGTTTATGGTTCAGTTCAGTCGGATTTGATATAACTTTTGGCCAAACTGCTAATTATGTTTTGAGAAAATTACAAATCAAACCGGCCAGGTTGGATCGGTCAGTCAAACCTACCGGTTTTACTAATTGACATTTAAAGGGTTCAATTTTGATGAATTAGTATTTCATTTCAAATTGTTAGTTTGCACTAAAAATGATAAAGATAACTCATGATTATAATACATATCCATATCTGTGTATTTAATAAATGAAAAGAAAAATATGTAAACTTTATAGTCAAACGATTGGTTCCAAGTCTCAAACAAGACCAAGCCATTAGAAAAGCCACCCGTGAAAAGCGAGTCATGAACAAAGACGCTGAATCTTAGGGTGTCCGGGGTGGTCTCGGCAAAGGAAGCGGCAACCCCGTTTGTCGCACGGGAAGTCCACCGCCATCACAAGTATGCCGCTCGGTAAAGATGAGGAAACGAGGCATGCGGGAAAAGATTGCCGCATGCGACAAAGATGTGGGAAAGGGGTAAGTGGTGGGGCCCAGATCTTCTCAACCAATCATGTTTTGTGTTTTTTAGATGGTTTGGGGGAAACCACCCCTTGTGTTTTTTAAATGACATGACACAATATGATTGGTGGGTGAAAAGTTTGTCTCATCTCATTAGGAATGCACCTCTTAGGTTGAACGTAGTGGGGCGGTATGCCCTTGCATGGCGCAGGAAAACGCCCAAGAACACCGAAACGCAGGGCGCTATCAATCGAAAATTTGGGGGTGGCGCGATGTCTATAGCGGCGTGATGTGTGGTTTGTTTGAATTTTTATTTTTTTTTTTATTTTCTGGTTTTCCCCCTCATATTTAATGCTCTGTTTTTTTTTTTTTTTGCAGGTATGTATCGAAGAAGAAGAAGAAGGAAGACAAGGAAGAAAAGAATTTTAGGGTTTTTAATTTATGGGCTTTGGGCTGGTTTTTTAATTTATGGGCTTTGGGCTGATTAGTGTAAGGTTTTTTGAAGTGTTGTTTTTTTTATTTTTTCAGTCCAATTTTTTTTTTTAGTGGAACCGTTTTTTTTTTTTTTTTTTTTTTTTTTTTGTTACTGTCATGTTTTTTTTTTAAGTGTAATGTTTTTTTTTATTTTAGTGTAATGTTTTTTTAATTTAATGAAATGAATTTTAATTTTATAAAGTTAGAAAATAATTATAAAAAATTAGAAATTAATAATTGAGTAATGATTAGGCGGGGGCTTTATGACTACGGGCTTAAAATGCATAACGCCCACCCGCACACGTGGCGCGCCACGTGTCGCATAACGCCCACAAAGGGGCGTTATCTTACACCCTTAAACCGAAAATCGGCCGAGATGCTTCAATTTAGTTTAAATGATTTGATCAGTTTCAACCTTTTTTTAACACCTTTTTAAATATTACCCATGTTAGGTTTCTAACACATGTTCCATGTTTTCTCCCAATAATTATTTAGGGCAATTTGTGTTGTCATACAAACAATCACCATAACCAATCTATGGGAAGATATCACAGGTCCACCCGAAGTAGAAGTCTTAGTCTACGTTGTCCACCAACACCAACGCGATGTCGTCACAAAGATCCTAGTCATCGTTCTAACATTCGACGTTGCTCCCCCGCAAACTGCGGCCTCCTCATAACCAATGTCTCATATGATTCCAGGTAAACATATCGAACACTTCGATTTTTTTTGGATCATCATCTTTTTTAGGATTAAAGTATATATGCAAGCCTTATTTTATTTTGAAATACCAAGTTGAAGAAATTTTTAATAAAAATATAGGATGTCACCAAAATGCGGCATATGAATTTTAGAGGTGAGAGATAAATGTTTATACGTAATTACATACATGGTTACAATAATTATGTAATATATGTTTTGTAATTACCTATCACAATATCACATACCTGGTTATATGATAATGCATCAGTGCATCACTGAAATAATTATTAAAAATCACGTACAAGATTATGTAATTACTTACCATATATTTTTAACAGAACCATCTTCAATGTTTTGTTAAGTTTGAAATTTGAGTTTAATATTTTGAATGTAGATGTGTTTTGCTTTGCTATATAAATGATTTTTTTTAATAAATAGCACATGGCAATGTACCTTTTTTTACCTGCTAGATGTAAAGCCCGTGTAAAAACACATGTAGTCTTTAGAAATTTTACATACCAAACGCTGCTATAATAACGTTGTTTAGATGGACAAGAGAGCAATATCACAAAGAGAATCTATAACCAAATCTTTTGTCCAAAAATATTTGAATAAACAGTTGAGTAAGGGCTAGGGACACTTAACAAATATTTCCTTGTTCAAATGCTTTACATATGCGCGAGAGAAGGAGAAGCATCAGACGGGTCAAAACCACCGGCACCCACTGCTGCCCTGGATGTTGCTTCAGGAACGTGAAACTCAGTCCCGAATATTAAACCATTACACCTAATCATATTCAAACAAAACAATAATAGTTGCTTCATATTGCTCAAGATAATTGCCATTGTATAAACTCATAACCTTGACTATTCCAACTCCATTTTCAACACTTTTCGCCTCCACATAATTGCACAGTTTGCACCTTCTCCTCGATCTCCAGTCTTGCTTAAACAAAAGTTTTCAAGGATACTGCAAAAAGTGTGAACTAAGATGTATTTTCGATAAAAATAAATAGTTTAAATATTGAATGAATTGTTTATGAACTATATACAAACTACTGTGTGACGTATTTGTAAGATCTCATCTACAATTTGTAATACATAATTTTCTAATCTAATACTAAATAAATAAACAAGGTAAAATACAATAAAAAGTATATAGTACATCAAATTTCATTTTTTCAAAAGCATATATTGACGATTGTGTGTATTAACATGTTACATTATATTTATCAAATCCCCCTTCCAGCCCAGTTGGTTTCCCTTGTGGTGGTTGGGCCGGCTTCCTCCTTGTGAGGTCGCCGGTTCGACTCCCGGCTGCGGCATATTGGGAGGGGGACGTCCCTATGATGGATCGTTTCTACCGAGGCATGGTTCGATCCGGAGGGCAACCCGGTTTTCACCCAGCTGTTACCCCAGCGGTTTTACCCGTGTGGGGGCAGTATGGTTTCCGGGAGAAGGTCAGTCTCCGTACGCGGCCGGGGCCCGATAGAACATCGCGTCCGTAACACGGGACTGATGGGGGATTGTCTTTGACAAGAACCCGGTGACCTATAGGTCCTGTATATAGAAAGTCACCCTTCAAAAAAAAAAAAAAAATTATATTTATCATCCCGTGTAATAGAGTGGTTCAACCCAAACCCATTTGACCCAAACAAACTCCATTTGTAACTCTCTTATTATGACGTTAACCCTGTTGGTTAATTAGGGCAATTTGCGTCGTCGTCATTCAAAGTATGGGGAGATACCACAGGTCCGCCCGGAGCAGAAGTTACAGTCCCCGTCGTACACCCACTCCACCGCCACCGTCTCGCCGCCGTTACGACGATCCTCGCGGCCGTCGTCACGATCACTATCGAGACCGTCGTTCCAACGTTCAACGCCGCCGCTCACCTGCTCCATGCGGTCTTCTCGTTCGCAATATCTCCCTCGATTCTAGGTTAACATATCGTATTATACATACTAGGTTTTTATTTTATATATTATTAGGTGTTAGAGATGATTATGCGTCCGTGAATAATTTGATTTTGTTCGATTATTATTTGAGTATATACGCAAAACTTATTGTTCAAATAATCATTTTGTTGGATTGGAATTGAAATTTGATTTGGAAGTTAGGCATGTTCTTTTCGCATAATGGAATGGAATTGGAGTTCCTTATGTTAATTCTTCTTTTGTTGAAACAAACAACATAAGAAATGAAATCTACATTTTAATTTCGTCTGGATTCCATTCCATTCTGTTCAAGGTTTAAAAGAACGGAAACGAGTATTAATAAATAAATATAAATATATATATTATAAAAATAATAATACTAACTAATTTCATCATCAGATTTATCAAAAACACACTTAAAAAAGACATGAAATGCTTGAAATTGACACAAAAACTCAAAAACATCAAAATCAACTATCAAAATCCCCTGAGGCGCATCTGAGGCACAGCTTTCTTAGCGCCTCAACCCCTCTGAGGAGCATATACATTAAAAACACCATGAGGCGCGCCTCAGACTCGTTTTTGGCCGTTTCTCCTCGAGGCGCACGCCTCAAACGTTTTTTTTTTTAAAACCATGATTCTGTTTAATGAACACTACCTAAATTGTTTCCAAGTTACAAAACTGAAAAATATTATAGACAGTATAAGATAAAACAATAATTAGCATATTTTATCCAAATTAGTCAGGGTACCTAATATTAGGATATTGATAACATTCTTTTATGATTTCAGTCTGAAGACAATTCTTTAGGAGATTTGGCTAGATCTTTGTTAATCTGTTGTATGCAATGGAATTTATATAAAATATGCATTGTAGAAGTGCAGGCCTAGATCAACCAAATGGTTGGTTTTAAATTCATTTTTTACTAGTCTAGTACTCTATTGATTTGTTCAAGATTAAGTAGCCATTGGATGTGATTCTTTTCATGTTAAATTGATAATTAGTACTCTTACAACAATGTCATTATCATCATAGTTATTAAAGGCACTAGGCGCATATGCCTCGCCTGGGGCCTAGGCGCAAAGCGCAAAAAAAGCGAGGGCCTGAGAAAAATAAAGCGCATAATGAAAAAATTTTAAAAATATATTATGTATTAGAAAAGGAATACTATTCTTCCAATAAAATAAACAAAGTCTATTATGTAACACTTTATATCATCTAATTAGTACCAAAATATTAATGTAGAAAATTAGTTATCCTTGAATAAAAGTAGAAATTTGGCTAGAATCTTGTCGGAATTTAGCCGGAAACTCTCCGGAATCTAGGAATCTTGCCGGAATGTGCGCCTGAACCATCACCTAGAGAGTTAAAGCGCAATTTCCTCGACTTAAAGCGCAACTGCCTCGCCTCGCCTGAAAAACGGGCCTACTCGCAAGAGGCGATGGCTTTTAACAAATCTTCATGTTAGCATGGGAAAAGTTGTTAGCTTTAGTCACCTTATAGTTGTATGGTGCATGAAAGTTTAGCAAGGCATCATAGTCAGTCAAGTGACTAGTTACCAGTACATAAATTTTGAACCCAAGTTTGATGCTATGTTGTCAAAGACGCAAGGCGCAGGCGAGGCCGCGAGGCGCATCGGCCTCGCTCGGAGCCTAGGCGCAAGGCACAAAAAAAGCGTGGGCTTTTTTAAGAAAAGCGCATATAGAGAAAAAAAATATAAAAAATATGTTATGCTTTGAAAATAAATAAGATTCCACATATAAAACTAAAAAAACTATTATATATGCCATTTGAGATCATGTAGCTAATAGTTAGTAGCAAAAGTTTAGGACTTATATGTTGTAAGTTTTGGGTGTGTGAATAAAAGACTCAAAAGGTGGTAAATACTTTGTCCCACATTGGTGCGGGAACAAAGTGAGTGGTTGTTTATAAGGTAAAGCCTTTACTACTCCATTGTAGCTTTATGACATGTTTTACCACAAGTCCTACCCGCGCGCAGGGTGCGGACACGAATGCAGCTCCGAAAACCCGGGCCCGCGTGAGGCAGTTTTTGCACGCACTCGGTTTTTTTTTTGTTTTCCTGCTTATGCGCTGCGCCTCAGCACGTTTTTTGCGCCTAGTCGCGCGCCTTTTTGCGCCTCATTTTTTTGTTTTTCTGCTTATGCGCTGCGCCTCAGCACGTTTTTTGCTCCTAGTCGCGCGCCTTTTTGCGCCTCAGCACCGTTTTTTCAAAAAAAAACCATTTTTGCACCTAGGCTACCACCAGGCGCTATAGGTGCGCCTCGCTGCGCCCGAGCGCCTAGGCGCGCGCTTTTTGCGCTTTTGACAACATAGGTTTGATGTACTGAAGAACTCTGAGGCAAGTTGGCTCATTATGCGCTTTTGACAACATGCGTGTTTCACCGTATGATTTGTTTGATACTTTAACTCCTTTGTCAATTTTTGTGTTTTATGTTTTACGGTAAGTAGTAGGGGTGTGATTGATTTAAACTACAAAGGGGAAATATTGAGCAGTTAATTTTTGTCTGTGCAGACCAGAAGATCTTAGGATCCCTTTTGAACGTTTTGGCCCCGTGAAAGATGTCTATCTTCCCAAAAACTATTATACTGGGTATGATTCCCTGTAGCTGGTGCCCTTCTCTTTTTCACTAGTAATTAGTAGGTATATTATGAAAAGTCTCATCAAAATGCAAGAGTTTATTTTACAGAAAAAATATGTTGTTGATAATTGCAGTGAGCCACGTGGGTTTGGTTTTGTGAAGTTCCGTAACCCTGAAGATGCAGCAGAAGCTAAACATGAGCTAAATCATTGTGTAATCGGGGGGCGTGAAATAGCTATTGTTTTTGCTGAAGAAAATAGAAAAACTCCGCGTGAAATGAGATCGACTAGTCAGATTAGGTGATTCTTCTTCTTATGGTTGCTCAATGTTTTGGTCGGTTCTGATTTCTTTAGTTTCTTTTTCAGTGGGCGTCATGGAGGAGGCTCGGTTACTAGGCGGACCCCGCCTAGGTCTTCTAGACGCCGCTGTTAGTTTCTCTTTAACTTTTGGCATTGACACTATGTTTAACTGAGAAGAAAAAAAATACATCTATGTGGCATTGATATCTATATTTTCTCTCTTCTAAAACAGCGTATTCTCGCTCTTTATCACCTGCCAGGCGTGACTACAGGTTAGGATCATGTTCCTCCTGATTCTCTTTTTTGTTTAGTGTAATTTTGGTGATTCGTTGGCTGGTTATGCATCCAAAGTCATTAAGGGTGTAGAGTTAAAATGCTCTATCTAAACTAGATCTGCACTTCAGCTCCCCTTTTTGTTTAGAGATCTTATGTTTTTAAGTGGGCAATAAGTTCCATGAGAGAAACTTATATTAAAGCTAAAGATAAAAAAAAGTCAAATTCCACTTAAGGTTTTCTATTTCTTCCATCTCAGGAGTTCATTGCTTGAAAGATTCCACAATACCGGCAGTATTGATCCATTTAGTTTGTTGTTTATCATATAATTAACCTTAATTTCGACTTCATGCACAGTTAAATTTGAGAAATGCTGTTTTCTTTTGTAGGAAACTGAAATAATTTGCTATGTAACAGAATAGAAGCACTATATTGTTTTTTTTTAGGAAACAAAATATGGTAGGTAAAATTACCACCAACTCATAGGTGTAGTGGTACTTTTTAATTAGATTCATTTTTGTGTTTGCTGCATGGTGCTAAATGTTCTGTTTTGAATGTAGTTGTCACTTATCAGTTCTTGCTCTATGGGCAAGATGTTTTTTCATCTAGTTTCAAATTATAAACTAATCCATTTGGCTTTCCTTAGCTGTAGGGAGATGTCTAACTCCTCTATATAAATGTAGTTTTCCAACAAAATATTTGCCCTCATCTGAAAGCTCTATCTTATCTTTACATCCATAGACCACCCTCTAATCAAACTCGCACAATAGAAAAGCAAAACTAAAAATGTATTGTAGTTAATGACATGTATAGTCACATGAAAAAGGTGAGACTGGATTTCATGATCACTATCGGTATCTACCCGTTGGAGATTTGGGAATTGGGATTAAAACATACCTTTTTTTATTTTTGTTCAAGCTAAACCTTTTGTACGATAACCAGAGGTGGCAATTTTAACTCATCTATCTATGAATACGTCTATTCGGATTATGTTGTATCTGAAACAGGTCAAATGGTTCCAATGTATTTATTTATTTATTTTAGCTACAAATGTAATGGGTCAAGAAGGTTACGCGGGATGGAAGTTGATGAATACAACTTTCTAAATTGCTTTATTGAAACATTTAGAAAATGTATATTTTCTAAATTGTATTTAATATTTTAGTTTTTTTTTTATGTATTTTGAATGGGTTTATTTTTTAGCTGGGTAAATATGATGTTATGCAAGTTTCCAATGGTATAAAATTGCCTTTACATATATACAGTTTATCTGCACTAAATTTTGGTATCATTTAGGCTCTGGTATTTAGTTTAAGAACGCTGCTGGCATAAGAGAATCAGACTATGCGCTTTCTCACAGTGCCATACATGTTTTTTTTGTTGTATTTTATCTGATGTTGAGTGTGAAGTATAATAATATATTGCTTTGCATATACCAACAGTTAAGAAAGAATTTAAAGAATAAAGTTGGGCCCAAGAGAATTGAAGTTTGTCAGTTGTGTATTGCTAAAGAATAAAAGAATGGGGGATATCAGTATTCAGTTATTCACCACCACATAAAAGTATTGTTGGGAATTGTAGAGGTTGAGATGATACTGCAAAAGCTTTCACAAACTGGTTATAAAGATCTTTAGTCGGACCCTGCTTTTGGAACAAAAGTTAACCTATAACCGTCCTTATTTTTACCAACTGGTCGGGTAAAGGTAATAATATCTCTAGCACAATGGCTTGTACTGTATGCCCAACCCACAGCAGTTACGAGTTAGGGTTGTTTCTTTCAGCTGTTATTCAAAGTATATTAGATATCAAAATCCGTTTGCAGTATGTTTGTCTTTATTTAGTGAAACACGTTGATATAATATCCAAATCATAGTTATGGTAAGTTATGGGATGTGACTTTACATGCAGTGATAGAGGTCGGAATGAGCATTCAAGGTCTTCTATATCACCACCACCACCTCATGATGATGATGATGGTAGAAGACCCAAGTCTAGACGTTCAAGTCCTGGGAGAAATGGCAGTGATAGAGGTCGGAATGAGCATTCAAGGTCTTCTATATCACCACCACCACCACCTCATGATGATGATGATGGTAGAAGACACAAGTCTAGACGTTCAAGTCCTGGGAGAAATGGCAGTGATAGAGGTCGGAATGAGCATTCAAGGTCTTCTATATCACCACCACCACCTCATGATGATGATGATGGTAGAAGACACAAGTCTAGACGTTCAAGTCCTGGGAGAAATGGCAGTGATAGAGGTCGGAATGAGCATTCAAGGTCTTCTATATCACCACCACCACCTCATGATGATGATGATGGTAGAAGACACAAGTCTAGACGTTCAAGTCCTGGGAGAAATGGCAGGGGGTCGACGTATACAGACCAGAGAGGCAGTTCTCATGACAAACCGCAACCGCCGCCTGCACAAGACTGGAAGTCAAATGAGGCTGCTGGTGGTGGTGGTGGTGGTCGGATTTCAAGGTCAAGGTCTAGGTCTAGGTCCCCTCCACCTTATTAGTCAATGGATCCTACTCAACCTCATCTCTTTCAGGTATTTTTATCCTTTAATGATTTTATTATCTGATTATAATAGTTAAATTTAAACATGAGTTGAGCATATTTCAGGCTTTGTAAGGATTTGCCAATAATTGATTTTGTTTTTTTAGTTATTATTATTGACCTGGTGATGTATACGAAACTTTTATGCGTCAATGAATGATCTTCTAAGTGTGTCAGGGGTGTAAACGAGTTGAGCTGAGCCCGAGTTCGTTAACCTTTTTAGCTCAAGCTGGCTCAGCCTCGACTTGTTTATTATTTATTAAAATTTTAATTTTATATGTATATATATATAACTGTATAATTATTTATAACATCTATAATTAAAAGTTGTGTATATAACCAGATATATAAAAATTGATCACTTTTATCATGATGTTATATATAATAGTAATAATTGTTATTTAGCTATGTATTTATCATATAAAATAAAATTTGTTATATTTTGTATAAATAAGAGGCTTGTTAGGCTCGAGCTCAGTGTATGAAGCTCATGCTCGAGCTCGTTTCTTAAATGAGCTTTAATTTAGGCTCAGGCTTGTTTAAGTTTGGTTCTATTCGAGCTTTTAGTGATCCAATCTCAAGAAGCTCATGAGTGGCTCGGGTCGTTTGACTGAAATGTTTTGAGTGTGTATTCTGGTCACTTTTTTTGCAGGTGAATGGTGGTTGATAGAAAGACAGTGACCAAATTTTCCTGCCCAGAAAGTTAAAATTTTGGTTTGAACTTTGATACAATTTAACTTCTTCATGCCTTGGGAATGTAATGTTACTTGCTATATATACTTATGCAGTACGCCAATATATGTTTTCTGGTATTTTTGTTTATACTTGTAGATGTGAGATAATTGAGATATGAGTTCTAATGAGAAGCACTAAATAATTGAGAAACACTTTATTAGTAGTGCCAAATCTACTAAGTGATTACGTAATTACGTACTAACCATAACTGTAATATAAAACAAAATATATGATATATAGGCTAATATTTTAGGTCTAATCACGAATTAAGTATAAATGCAGTGCAATACAAAACACTAACCAATCAATCTATAAACAACATAATGCCGTATATTATAAATTTAATCACGTAATTCAGCACAAACAATTAAGTTTTTATTATTAAAATGTGTAATCACGTAATAAACATAAGTGTAACATCAAGTATAACAAATCATAGTGAATATCAAATTACATGATGATTTATATTAAAGGTGTAATCACATATTCTATAAGAAAATCAAAAATTAAGAAAATTATAGCAATAGGCTATTCAAATTAAATAGAATGAAATGCTCGTTAATTCGGTATATTTTTTTAAATATTATCTAATGAAAAAGTGATATTCATTTGAAAATCGCGGGGAAGTGAATTTATGAATTAACAATATTGATTTTTTCTAAAGAGTAAATTACGTTTTTGGCCCCTGTGGTTATATCACTTTTACTATGTTAGCCCAAAATAAGAATTTCTAACATATCTACCCCCATGGTCTCTATAACTAACCATTTTGGCCCCCATAATCTCTAGACTTAGGGGCAAAAATGGTTAGTTATAGATACCATAGGGACAGATATGTTAAAAATTCTTATTTTGGGCTAATATAGTAAAAGTGATATAACCACAGGGACCAAAAACATAATTTACTCTTTTCTAAAATATCATTCTCTTTTACACTTCATATTAAATTACTCCCTTGTGTAATAGCCAATCTCTAAATATATTAATATAATATATAATATAACAATAAATATTATTTATATCTATATACTAAATATGTAAATAATATAGGAGCTTTTTTTTTAACGGACAACAAACTAAATCCCGAGCACTCTCGGGGCACCCACTGGACAAACGGAGAGGAGCCAAATTAAACCTCGTAAAATTAATAACTAGTTGAGTTCTAGTTTTGGTAATCCTGATTGACTTGTTTACTCCGTATACACAACTAATATTTAGGATTTTTACTTTGAATCATAATACTTGTGCGTTACACGTGAGACAAGTTATTATATCAAAATCACTTGTGTATATTTGTATTATTAAAATAGAGTTATGTTAATTCGCCCTTTTTATTCTTATTTGTCGTACCTCAGGTTGTCATATTACTAGCATTCATCTCTTTTCATACTAAAAGACAAAAAATATATATTTAATCAACGCTTTAAGATAATGATTTGCTAAAAATTGTACGTTTAGTCAACCCTCAAAATAAACCTTTTAAGAATTTCATTACTCATCGTCATTTTTTAAACCAACTATACTATCCAAAGGTGTTTTACATGTAAATCTTGGTTAAAATATTTTTACAATAAACATTAGTTCAAAATAAAAATATTCACATAAAAAAATAATTGCTTTATATATAATTTTGCAAAAAAAAATAATAATTTAACGACGAAAACAAAAAAGAAAACGAAGTCACTTGCAAATATCCCCATTTTCAATTTCACTTCTTCACCTAGAAACAAACACCTTATCCTCCGCCCAAAATCCAGCATGCACACCGCCTGCAACCACCACCATCACCACCTCAGTTCTTCTTTCACCCACCACTTTCCTTACACTAAATTCTTCAAACACCCCACTTTCACTTTCACTTTCCTCACACCACCCACCACCACCACCAGGACTCTCTGTTCCTCAATGGATGGACCCAAGAAACCCTATCGAAGAAGGTCATCTTACGGGAGCTCCAGGAAGTCAGTCTTGAAAAAAACTTTCAAACAAGAACAAGTTACTTTCACTGCCCCTGTATCTGACGACCCTCTTGTCGCCATCATTGGTGGTGGAATGTCTGGTCTTCTTTGTGCTCTTCAGTTGGAGAAGAGAGGAGTTCGCTCCACTGTTTTCGATACGGTATGTGGTAATTCATGTAATTTGTTGTTTTTTTGTGAGTGTTGAGGTTGTGGTTCGGTGAGGCATTCTGTCGAACAGTTGGTGTGCGTTTAAAGGGGATAAGAAACTTGTTTGAAGTAACAGATAGTTGTTTTAATATGAGTTAAATGCCATTTTAGTCCCTCTAGTTTGGGCCATTTTGCCTGTTTAGTCCAAATGTTTCATTTTTTGTCTGTGGCTCCAAAAAGGTTGTACCGTTGCCATTTTAGTCCACTGGGTTACCTTCAATCCATTTTTTCTGTTAACGAGAAGGGCAATTTGGTCATTTTAAATGTAATTCTGTTAACTAGAAGGGCAACTCGGCCATATAAAATGACCGAATTGTCTTTCTCGTTAACAGAAATAATGGATGAAGTTAACCCAGTGGACTAAAATGGCAATGGTGAAACCTTTTTGGACCCACAGGCGAAAAATGAAACATTTGGACTAAACTGGCAAAATGACCCAAACCACATGGACTAAAATGGCATTTAACTCTTTTAATCTTTTGTGTTTATTAGCTTGATGTCAGTTAGTTGGTCCATACTTTACTTTAAGCAAGAATACTAGTTATTCTTGTTAATTTTTATTAGTTGAGGTGTTTACTTTTATTGAAATCCTTTTGTGTAGTTTTATTCAAACCAGTGTATGGGGGTTAGTTTTGTGGAAATTTTATTGTCTATAAAGTATAAATGGTTTCTAGCTTGGTTTAATAATGCACGCATAATGTGCGGTACGCTTGATGTGGTGATGGAAATGCATCATTGAAGCTGATGCAATGCAATTCCGTGTTGCACATGTGATGCGGCTAACCAATGTGCGGTGCGCTTGATGAGTTTTCCAAATCTGACTGAACAACTTTGACCATCAATTGAGTGATGGGTTTGAGTACTTGAACAAATTAGACCATCGATTAAACAAATCTGACTAGAGATGACGTATATTGTAGTGTTTAGAAGTTAACAAGACAAAATATCATCTATAACTATTTTTTCGCAATTTTGTAAAAACAAAGGCCTGACTAGCGATGGCGACAATATCTTATATTTTAGTGTTTAGAAGTTAACAAGTCAAACTGGCTTAGGCATAGTTTTATGTCATCAAGAATGCTTATGCGGCGACCTGACCTGACCACATTTTATTTAAATAGTTGAATGTAAAAGGTTTGTAAAGATTGTAACGCTTGTGTAACTTCAGGGGATTCATGGACTTGGGGGAAGAATGGGCACTAGAAATATTGATGAAATGGTATTTGACCATGCGGCTCAATTCTTTACTGTGAGTAACTCTGCGTTTCGTGAGTTGGTTAATGAATGGTCCCAGAAAGGTTTGGTACGCCAGTCACAAGGGGTGATTGGAGATCTTGAAGCCGGTGGTCATTTTTTCCCATTTCTTTCTTCCCCTCCTCGATATATAGCTGTCAATGGCATGCGTACCCTTGCAGATTCAATACTTTCTCAGGTACACATACCTCGTTTTTATAAATTACTATGCTTCTTTAACGCCACAAGATCAGACATCATGACATATGTTAGCATTTCTTATCTATGCACACATATTTATATGATTGTCATAGTATGATAGAACCCTAATAGGTGCATTGGATTATTACTGTTAGCAGGTAATGTTAGTTATTAGTTTCATTATTATTAGATAAGTTCTAAAGTTATTTATTTAGTAGATAAAGATTAGGAATCCTATTTATATTATGTAGATTCTTGTTAAGAGAATCCAAATGTAGGGCTTTAAGGTTTTAATTCTTTTTGTGCATAATTTGATTAGTGGAAAGTTGGTTTACCTCTCCGAAAGTAAATTTTGATCGACCTCTTGAAAGTCGAGTAATATATCTTTTAATTTGTTTGCTTGGTTTTTTGTTCCATTGCATTTTAATATGATGGATTCTTTCTTAATGGCCATTTTTATCAAGGCAAAAACTCTCATTTGGTTTTAAATTGTTTTTTTGTGGTTAACTAAATGTTGATCATTGGATTATCATTTTCAGTCATTCAGATTTTTCTCTTTCGAAACATACAAAATTACAAAGATATATTCTGTAATCATAAACTTGGACCTCTTTTTATACAAACTAACTCTTCATATTTGCTTGATTCGGTCTATTAGGCAAGTTTTTGTAAAAAAAGAAGTCGGCAAATTTGAAGGTTGGATGCTCGTTTTTGTTGAGTTGGCCATTTTCAGAAAGTTCCTATTTTACTTTCAGTTTTGGCAAATTTTTATTTCTTGACAGTTTTTTTTGGGACATAAACATTGAATATAGATTGATTTAATTGCAAACCTCAATTATATTTTGATCTCTAAGTTCCATTGATTTATGTTGTTTTGTTTTTGGCTTTGGTCTTGATTATTGATGTTACGATCCATCTTTAACTCTGACTTGTAAAGACATTAATCAAACTCACAGTAGATTGATGTATTAGGTTATATTGAATTAAAATAAGATCATATGACGAATGTGTTAAAATAGTAATATGAATATTGGGTAATGGCTTAGCTGGAAAGTTTATATGTGTCTCAGAGTTCCATGATTGAAGTAGTGCGGCCATGCTGGATAAGCTCTATTGAACCATATAATGGAATGTGGCACTTGAGTGAGAACGGAAAACATCGTGGACAGTTTGATGCCACTGTTATTGCACATAATGGTAATGGTGATATTAATGTCATATTTTATACACTATATTTCTATATATTTTGTCATGCTTATGTTCGTTGTTTATGAATATTGCTCTCTAATACTTTTTTCACTAATGAAACTAAAATAAAAAATTAACGAGTTGAGCAATTATTAAGTTAGTTATAAACTGAAATATACTAACCTATAGGGTGTTTTCACGGTGATTTGAAAAATCATAACAAGAAAATCAGTTGATTTATGCCAGGGACAATTAGTTAACCTTACATTTATCTCAGAAATCAGTTTTCTTATGAACTCCTTACCAGTTTTTCACAATATCATTTCTAAATATTCAGAATCATAGACGGATTTTTTGCCAAAATTTATGTATTGAAGCCTCATCCAAACACCCCCTAAACAGATTTTGAAGCAACTATTAGCCTCTAATTAATCAAACAAAAAATTATATGTAAGTACTCATACATAGTTTTCATTTAATAATATACACTTAGAATTTCTACAAATCTAGAGATTTTTCTAATGTACATTTATTGTTCAAAATTAAAACTTTATAATTCGTTTCTGGGATCAAGACCCTTGATGGATAGTATATCTACTAAGCAAAAGGAGGGTTGCCTGCTATGGAAATAAGCATATTATACTTTCACTGTTATGATGCAATATTTTTTTGTATCATCAGGAAAATGTGCTAACCGATTGCTCTCTACATCGGGATTACCACTTATTGCAAGGCAGATGAAGGTAGATATGAAGCATTTTAGAGTTTCTCATAACCTTCTACTTTCAAACAATTATTCAGTGGTTATTAATGGTGAATATTTACAGCGATTGGAACTTAGTAGCATATGGGCTCTTCTTGCTGCCTTCGAAGATCCTCTTCCTTTGCCAGTTGCTCCATTCGAAGGGGCGTTTGTGAAAGGGATCGACTCAGTATCATGGATGGGAAACAACACACAAAAGCTATCTACTTCTCCGAATGCGGGACCACCTCATTGTTGGACGTTTTTCAGCACCGCCTCTTTTGGAAAACGCAATAAAGTTCCACAGGTCTCTCTCTCTATATACTCCCTATCTGCAAATTAAGACTCCATAATATGAACCCCAATTTGACTCTAGTTTTTACTAGGAGAATATTCCTAATGCAACGGCAGAGAAGGTGAAACAACTGATGCTTGCAGGTGTTGAGAATGCCCTAGGATTAGAAACTGGATCACTTGAGAAACCAATGTATACGCGCGTACAATTGTGGTATGAATTTCCGCAAATGCATTTATTATAACTACTAGTAATTTTACCCGCGCGTTGCGGCGGAAGTTTGCTTATTAGTACAATACCGACACTCGGTATAGCAACCAAAAGAGATAACATAAAACCACGGGAAAAAGTACATCGAAACATCAATATACATATCAGAAAAAACACTAAAAGACGAATACTAAAAGCAAAAAAATGCCGGTGCTGATTATATCGATACCGGTAACAATATTGTTCGGCTGGAGTTGGTTTGGTTCGTCACATTAGCGAGAAAAAAAAAATAAAACGAAATACTAAAAGGAATAAAAGTAGAGGGACTGAAGATGTATATTAGCAAAGTTAAAGTAGAGAAACTAAACATGTATATTAGCAAAGTTAAATAGAGGGACTAAAAATGTATAGTTACAAAGTTAAAGAGTAAAAGAAGTAAAACCATTGTGGACCAATCATCTTGCGACACTTGGCTATGTGGGATTGGCCCACCGACGTAAGTATATGTATAGTGTTGGCATAAGTTAATAATGGGGCATTACACAAGTTAAGTGGGAATAATTTGTATTATGCAGGGGTGCAGCTCTTCCTACAAATACTCCTGGTATTCCGTGCATCTTTGATCCTCTTGGAAGAACCGGTATTTGTGGCGATTGGCTACTTGGTTCCAGTTTAGAGGCCGCAGCCATAAGTGGATTATCCCTAGGAAATCATGTAAGTTCTGTTTATACACGTGTCTTGAGTTATTCATTATTATCCATCCTCTCTCTCAAATGGTATATCATTCACTATACAGATTGCAGATTTTCTAAAAAGTGGTGGGTCACGACCAGATGAGTTTGCCGTTGGGTTACATGAGGATTTCCATCCGCTGCAGGGTCATGATATCGGACAGTTCCCAGGGTTAGAGTCCAATAAGAATATGTGTGAGGCTGAGGTTCAAGTTGGAGCTTAAATATTCTTGTGGACATGAATCGTGAATCCTTCCTCGAGTTGTAAGTTCATCTTTCTTTCAATGCATATCATCGTTTTTGTTTTACAGATGTTCTCTTGTATTAATGATTCGGACTGGCCAAAATTGCTCAGTTTTGGAGGTTTGAACCAGTTAAAGATTTTTTCTTTGAATTGTTTGTTTGTATTAATACAAATATATACATGATTGCGTATTCCAAAAATAAAAAGATAATAAAGGTCAAATGGCCAATTCCAACCATTAAACCGGCTGAACAGCCGATTTAATCAGTTTTAACGGTTTATGAGCACCAGGTGAATATAGTGTATAACATATTTTACCTTGATTATTTATAGAGTGATTCGGTTAGCTTCATCATCATCATCATCATCATACTCAGTAAATCCCACCAACAGCAAAGCTAAGGTAGGGTCTGAGGAGGGTAAGATGTAGACAGCCTTACCTCTACCCGTAGGAATAGAGAGGCTGCTTCCAGTGAGACCCCCGGCTCGAAGTGATTCGGTTAGCTTGTATGCCTTTAATAATAAGTATGGCATACCCAACCTCAGGCTAGTAGTCTATTAATTTTTCATCATAGTTGTTAAAAGTCATCGCCTCTTGCGCCTAGGCCCAATTTCCTAGCAAGGCGAGGCAATTGCGCCTTAAGTCAAGGCAATTGCGCCTTAATTCTCCAGATGATGGTTCATGCGCATATTCCAATGAGATTCCTAGATTCTGAAGAGTTTCCGGCCAAATTCTTTAAATTCTGGCAAGATTCCAGTTAACGAAAACTATTTTTCTACACTTATAAACAAGCATTTATAACTTTTGGTACTAAATAGACGATATAAAATGTTACATAATAGCTTTAGTTTTATTTTATTTGAAGAATAGTATAACTTTCTCTTATAAACAAGCATTTATAACTTTTGGTACTAAATAGACGATATAAAATGTTACATAATAGCTTTAGTTTTATTTTATTTGAAGAATAGTATAACTTTCTATTATATAAAAATATTTTAGGTATTTTTTTTTGTTGTGCGTTTTTTTTTCTCAGGCCCGCGCTTTTTTTGCGCCTTGCGCCTAGGCCACAGGCGAGATCTATGCGCCTTGAGTGCGCCTAACGCCTTTAACAACTATGTTTTTCATTTTGACCTTACAGGTTTTGGAGTATATTAGCATCTCTTCCTACTGCCATAACATGAAGCCCTTCTTGGTGCTATTGCTATTAACAACAGTTTACTATGCTACTAAACGTAATATTGGCCAATACCCCTTGATGTGCAAGGTACCACATGTCTGATCTTTTTTTACATATAAGTAAAATTTCATGAAATTGGTGCTTCTCTTAGCTTCAACAATCTGATTCTCGGCTGCTGGTTATAAAGGTGGCAATTTTAACCCATCTAATGCTCGAGCTCGACCTATTAGTAATTTTTCATGCTCAAGCTTGGCTCATTTATTATCTATTAGTTATTTAATTATATGGTTTTTATATTTATATCATTATAGTTTTGTAGGGGATGGATCATGATTCATGAGAAAACTAAAAAACTCCCAAAAAAGCTTAAAAAACACACCCATTTTTTTGGCTGTAAATTTATATTTTTAAAATACAAAAAGACATTAGTATTACACTACGAAAAAACCGAAACCCCCCCCCCCCCCCCCCCAACAAAAAAAAATTCCAAAACCTAAACCCCCCAAAAACCTAACCCTAAAAGCTAAACTAAATCGAAAATAATAAGCTCAGTGATTCCCTTTTCGGTTCAAGTTCAATTATTTGGTTTATATACATGTATGTATATGATTATAGTTTTTTGTGTTTGTAAATATTTCCTTGTCGCCTCTTCATCTTGAAGATCCATGCCTGTGTAGTTTGGTCTGTTCCCTTTTTGGTTCGGTTATGATTGCCTTTCCGAAAATAAATAGAAAACGCGAATTGCATGGACCGCATGGACTAATCAAGCTTTGTCTACAGGCGCGCGTAAGCGAAGATGGTGGCACTCCTTTGAAAATAAGGTGAATCTAGAGTAGAACATTGCTGCTAAAAGTATTTTGGGCTGTATTATATAGTTTGTGTAGCAACTCTCAGGTGCTGTAGTTAGCTGACATTTAAAGGTTTTGTTGTCAAGTAAACATTCTACACCAGACATAGATAACTTAGTCTAAAGGTTACACAAGTTTTATGTTTTGTTGTTCGATTCATCTGATGCAACAATGCGATCTCAAACTTTGAAGCGTTTTCATGAAAATATGTGTTATGTTTTGTGTATAAAATTATGGATTTGTATGAATATTATTACACGCGGTTTGTATTTATAGACTAGAAAACAGATCAGTGTAATCATGGTAACAAAATATTCAAAACCCAAGTATAGTTAATAATAGGCTGCTAGTCCTTATGGACCTTGAATGGCATCCAACTTGGGTCATAGTTAGGGGGGATGGAGATGTGGAAGCTAGGTTTAATCCCTATGTCAATACATCTAAGTTTCTAACACAAAAATGCTGTGAAAATTGGGAGAAATATATTTTTTGATAAAATATTGAAGCTCGGTTGTTTATATTAAGTATTGAATTAACTTGGTTGTTTATATTAACTATTTATTTGTTATTAATTTTCTGTTAGGAGTTATGAGAAAGTAGTTTTTAGACCAGTGATCAACATGTTTTGTATTAATGTTCCAAAAGGTGGTGTTTCTTCTGCTTCACAAAAGCTATACAACACTAAGAATCTACACTTTAACAATTTCATTTGTGTGTTTTGTAAACATATGGTACCGAACGTGCAAGTTTTGTGAACATAAAGTACGGATCTTGTCAATTATTTTGTAAACATATGGAAGAATCCAGATCTAAGTTGATCTAAGTTAAGTAGTATCATTTGCGCAAGGCACCTTCGAACATTCAAGTTTACCTTGTATTAGCTTAGTCTAAAGTGTTTGTAGCTAATAAAGTTTTCTTTGGTTTACATATTTGAAGGGGTATGGTCCTAGATCTCGCGTCAGCACGACCGCGAGTGACCATTACCCTTATAAAAAAACCCCCACCAGCAAGAACATATCTGTGTCCGTGCGGGCACGCGCGAACACAGCGGTTGAAACCAATCTGTCCATTGATGAGAAGACTTACCTTAAGTACGAGAACGAATGTTACACATAGCGATGCGACCTGGCACCGCATCCTATGAACATTTTCGTCACGACAAGGGATCTGGACAACAGTAACAGTCACCAAGCGGCGATGCGGCACGGCACCGCATCCCGCATACATCTTGGCCAGAACAAGAACGCGGGACCAACATCAGTTACCGCAAGCAGCGATGTGGCCCGGCACCGCATCCTGCCTACAAGGCAAGTGGGTCTGACACCATAGTGCAAGTGGCACTGGGAACAGTCGCCTATCACCCCACATGTGTGCAACAGTCTGACACCACAGCAGGACGTGGCATCACCACCGTAACCGACAGGTCTGACACACCTGCAAGAGACTGTGTGATGTCAAACTAGCTACTCAACTACCATCCTTCACTCCTCGGCTATAAATACCCATCCCAAACCAGGTTTGAGGTATCTCTTCTCAACTCTCTCACTACTACTACTATCACACTTTGCTTCCCAAGCAAATTACTGATTCTCACGCCGGAGAGTGGTAACAAGGAGCACCCCCCACCCCATCCTCCTTGTTACGAGTCACGGCTTGTTTCCTTGTGCAGGAAACTAACCAGCGGACGATCCAGCCAGCGATCCTCGGAAAGAAGTGATTAACCCTACTTGACGAGACCAGTGTGTTAACCCAACCCGGATAACCATTGTTTCATCATTGACGCCCAACGCTACTCTTAGCACTTTTTTCCACCATCCCTTTCTCTCCAAAGATTATGTCTGATCGTCTAAACAACACTGCCGGGGATAACCTAAATCCCGCAAACCAAGGGCCTACGGGGACCATTCCCCTAGCCCCAAATGCTGACCATGTTGGCACATCGACGCAAGGGGGCGCTTCCCTTACGTTCGGACACGATCTTTCACAGTACACTGCTGTGATACCTCCAGGCATGAATCTTCATACCTGGTACGACCAGCAACAAGCTATGCTGGCCGCAGCATACAATAGAGCTTGCGCAGAAGCGCAAGTACCGGTCGAGCCTACCCCAGCACCGCATACACCTGCGGGTCGTATTTTACAATACGACGGCAGGGCCCCAACACACCCAGCCTCCCGAAGCAGGCATGAAGACCGCGACTCCTCTTACTTTGGGGTCCGCACGATTAATGAGGATGATTCCTCATACGGGCCCCGCACCAGGGGCCCAATACAAAGCCGCCTGGGCCCTCATGGAGAGAACAGGCGACAATCCACAGCCCATCGCGGCCCCGGCATCCATAGCCGGCTGGGACCCCAGTCCCACCATGAAAGGCAGGACCGTACCGATCCAGACGACGGTACATACTGCGGGGATTCCCATGCCACTAGCAGCAGACCGGGAGGACGCAAATATGTTCCTCCCACTCAACCCCGCATCACATACCTCCGCGCTGCAAAGCGCCACCAGAGCCAACCATACAAGCCGAAATCTGCGGCCGAAAACTCTAAGTTTGTCCCGGAGATTGCCAACGCTGATGTCACCACCACCAAGTTCCCATTAAACATTGGGAAATACAACGGTTCGGCCGACCCAGATGAACAAATGAACATCTTCGTCGGCGCCGGGTGCAACGGCAGGTGGGATGAACCCACTTGTTATCAATTTTTCCCGCAGACCCTAACAGGTCTGGCCAGAGCTTGGTTCGATTCTTTGCCAGTGGGGTCACTGACCTCATTTGAGGACTTACAAGCAAAGTTTCTTGCGCATTTTTGCCAGCAGCGACGTCATGAACGTGATTCTATAGACGTCATAAACATCTAGCGCAGAGACAACGAATCGCTGGAGGCGTTCGTTGTCCGTTACAATAAAGAGTGCCTGGAGATAGGCGACGTTGCAGACCAAATGGCACGCAACCATTTCATTGTTGCCGTTAAGGACGAACAAATGGTTATGACTATATCCGGCAAGGAAGGCTTGCCTAAGAAATGGGAAGATGTCATGGCTGCGGTCAAGACATACGCCCAGACTCAGCGGTCCCTCAAACCGCACGTCTCAAAGGCACAGCCCCAAACGGAAGGCCAGTCCTCCCACCAAGAGCACAAACGTAACAATAAGCGCAACCGTGACACATGGAATCGCGGCGGCGATCCAAGACCATATGTCCCGCTTAACAACCTGCCTGACGCAAGGGCAATAATCAACGCCCAGCGTGAAAACCGGGCGTCAAAGAAGGAGTCTCGGGACCGTAACTGTACCGAGATCAACCAGTCGCCAAGCGATGTCCTCCTTACGGACGCGTAATTCCTGCGACTGGCCCAACCGATTAAGTCCAAGAAGAATCAGGATCTCGCACTCTACTGCGAGTATCACAAGGACTCGGGCCACACAACAAATAACTGCATCAGTCTCCGACTGGAGATTGAGCGAGCCCTAAAAGAGGGGAAACTGCAACATCTGTTGCCAACCGCGTAAAAACAACCAAAGCGCATCACCCCATACACGAGGGCCCCTCTACGGGTAAGAAGGCCATGTACGTGGCCTCAACCCACATGATCAATGGAGGGCGAGAAAAGCCGCGCAAGGCGGCAAGAAGACCGGTCAATGACTGGAAAGACGAGCAAGTTGTCTTTCCAAAAGTCCGAGTCGGACCGCGCGACAGGCGCGCCGTCGTTATCACAGGTCACCTGGCTCACTACTGCACTGAGCGACTCTTCATGGACCCGGGCAGTACATCTGACATTATATATGAGCAATGCTTCAACCAGTTCGACGAAGAAGACAAGAATCGGTTGCAGCCGGTAGACTAACCTTTGGCCGGGTTTGCGGGGGAAACCGTATTACCTCTGTTCCAAATCACTTTTCCTGTGCGCCTTACCATTGGAAGGCACACACAAACGGAGGAGGTAAACTTCATGGTTTTAACTCACACCTCCAAATACGACGTACTTCTGGGGATGGAATCTCAGGGCGACTTCAACATGATCACATCCGTCCCCCACTCTGCCATCGGTTTCCCAACCGTGACGAGGCGATGAATGAGCAGGTACAAGAACTGCTCTCCGCAAGCATCCCGCGGGAAGTTAAATACCAGACTTGGTTATCCAACCCAGTCATGGTAGAAAAACCAAGCGGGGGCTGGCGCATGTGCGTCGATTATAAAGATCTCAACAAAGCCTGCCCTAAGGATTGTTACGCACTTCCGGAGATCGACGAAAAGGTCGATAACCTTGCACCATTCCGATGAAAGTGTTTTCTCGATTGTTACAAAGGCTACCACCAGGTACAGATGGCAATCGAGGACGAAGATAAGACAGCATTCCGCACGCCTACCGTAAATTACTGCTATACGAAAATGCCGTTTGGGTTGCGCAACGCGTGTGCAACCTATCAAAAGTTGATGAACGACACTTTTCGCGGTCAAATCAGCAAAAGTGTCGAAATCTATATGGACGACCTGGTCATCATGAGCATGGAGGAAGATACCATGCTCAACGATGTTGAAAGAACATTCCAAACTCTGCGAAGCGTCAATATGAAGCTAAACCCAGGGAAATGCTCGTTTGGAATGGAAGAAGGCAAGTTCCTTGGATTCATCGTAACCAAAGATGTATTCAAGGGGAACCCGACAAAGGTTCAGGCGATCGAGAGCATGCCATCGCCTTCTACGATGAAAGAAATAAAACGACTAGCTGGCAGGCTAGCCGCACTGAATAGATTCTTAGCCAACCATGCAGCTAAGTCTTACCCTTTCATCAAGACCCTGCGGAGCTGCTTAAAAAAGGAACAATTCCAATGGACCGCAGAGGCCGAAAACGCGGACAACGCGGTAGACGCGGTACTCATAGTGGAGCGGGAAGGAGTTCAAACACCAATCTACTACATCAGCAAAATGCTAAACGACCCAGAGACGAGATACTTTATCATGGAGAAGTTGGTGTTAGCACTAATGCACGCGTAAAGACGGTTGCGACGATACTTTGCAAACCACGTCATCACGGTGTTAACCAACTATAGGATTGGCCCGATCCTATCAAAACCCGACATCTCTAGTAGGTTAGCAAAATGGGCAATTGAGCTGGGCGCACTTTCACTGAACTACAAGCCGCGCCCCGCAATTAAAGGCAAAGTTCTAGCTGATTTCGTCGCCGAGGTACCGGCAAATCGCATTCAAGAATGCGAGTAAGAACAAAACCCTACGCCACCACCATCCTCCTCAGAAACATGGGCACTATTTACCGATGGTGCATCCAACGAGGATGGTGCAGGTGTGGGTCTGCGACTTGTCAGCCCCGATGGCCAAGAGCTTACCTATGCAATCAGCCTTGATTTTCAAAAGCACAAATAACGAGGCAGAGTACGAGGATCTACTGGCAGGGCTGCGTCTGGCAGTCAAACTCGGCTTCCAACATTTGGAGGCACACGTCGACTCATTATTGGTTGCAGGGCAGATGCGCGGCGACTATGCCGCAAAAGGGGATATCATGATCCTCTAGCTCGAACAAGCCTTGCAACTGAAATCAAAGTTCACTTCCATCAATATCCGCCATATCAACATGAGTGAAAACAAACCCGCGGATGCACTGTGAAAACTTGCATCCACCAGCTTCCAACACATGGCAAAAGAGGTACGCATCGAGATTCTGCAAAATCCCTCAGTACCCCTGCGCCAAGTCAATGTCATCCAGTACGGTACAATATTCTGGATGACACCGATCATTGCATACTTGCAATCAGGTGATACTCCCGAAAGCAAGGCAGAGGCACGTAAGTTGCAACACAAAGCGTGCCATTATCAAATGGGAGACGGTATCTTATACCGTAAATCATACCTAGGGTCACTTCTCCGATGCGTCGACCCCCAAGATGCCACATACCTTATCAGAGAAATTCACGAGGGAATATGTGGCATACACGCAGGCCCACGCATGGTGGTGGTCAAAATCAAGAACGTCTTGTACTACTGGCCCGACATGCACCTGGATGCAGTCAAAGTCTTGCGCAAGTGTTTCAATTGTCAGCGCATGCTCCCAAGAACTTGCGCCCCAAAAACAACCTGATCCCCATCACCACCGCATGGACATTTCAGAAATGGGCAATCGATGTGGTGGGACCATTTCCAGACACACCAGGTGCGGTGAAATTTATCATAGTGGCTGTTGATTACTTTACAAAATGGGTAGAGGCAAAACCACTCGCCTCAACCACCGCTATGATAACAAGGAAATTCATCTGGGAACATATCATCTGCCGTTTCGGTTTACTGATGTGCATCGTTACCGACAACGGCACCAACTTCGCTATCGACGACTTTCAAAAATGGCTAAAGGAGCTAAACGTTGAACACATATTCTCCTCAATGGCGCATCCGCAAGGGAATGGCTAAGTCGAGAGAATCAATAAAAGTGTAGTCGAAGGCATCAAAGCACGGTTGGGAACAGCCAGACGCGGCTGGGTTGATTAACTCCCAAGTATCTTATGGGCTCACAGGACAAGCTCAAAGACAAGTAACGGTGAGACACCCTTCAGCCTGGTCTATGGCACTGAAGCGGTGATCCCCGCGTACGTAGGCCTCCCCTCACCTAGAATGTTGGCTATCAACAAGATAGACAACAAGGAGGAACGCAGGGTTGACTTGTACCTCCTAGAAGAAAGGCGTGAAAACGCTGCCATCAACGAGGCCAAATACAAAACCAAACTTGAAAAGTACTATAATGCACGCGTCCGCATTTGTACCTTCAACCCGGGAGACTACGTCCTTCGTGACAATGAAGGATCTAACGTGGAACGCCTAGGGAAACTTGCCCCCAAGTGGGAAGGACCCTACCTCATCCAAGAGGTCCTGGGCAAGGGCGCGTATAAACTGCAAACATTAGAAGGCGACACTATCGCACGCACATGGAATGCACAACAGCTTCGACGCTGTTACATGTAAGCCATGTTTTTTACATTCACCATGTAACCTATCGGGCCGCAGGCCATTTGCAAATAAATAAATGAACGATTCAATGCAATATTGTTTATTTAATTCTATTACAAATGCGTGTTCCACTCTGCGGTATCTGCAAAAACAGATTGACAAAATCTTTATTCACGATACCCACACAGAGTGGTGACTACACGCAAGTATTGTAATAGGCCAGCAATGGCAAAACATCAACTGTCTATCCGACCGGATATGCAAATACGGTTTTCACAAAACCTAGACAATTCCTAAACCCTAAACGGGATAAAAACAGGAATTGACTAATACTCATGCGACAAAGGTATAAAGTATACTTAACCTCGCTTTACAGCGGGTAGAGTTCTTCATACTTGCATATCACCTAGATATGCAAAAGGCAAATACAGACTTAGTGTTATACACAATAACATCAATTCATACAAGTTCAAACATGCAAGTAATAAAAACACTTGTACAACTTGAACAAAACGGTTCTTTATATTCAAAAAATTTCTACACCTACGCGGTGCACAAGAGATTTACATAAGGTTCCTAACATTTACATTGAGGAAACAAAAAAAAGGGCACGCAGGCCATCCTAGTCTTTCTTTGTACCGCTGGACTCCGCACCACCCTTGCTATCACCAACAGTCACTTCCTCTTCATCTTCCTCATCAGCATATAATAACCGCAAGCGGTCCACGTAGTCTTCTGCGTCCAGGCATTCGTCAAGTTTCTCAAAGGCGGAAAAGGACGTATCGTTATACGCCGCAAGAGCGGCAGCAAGAAGCACTTCAGTGTCCACGCCATGGAAACCGGACCTTTCATCGGTATATTTACCCTGGGCCAAAATGTTCATATGACTGATGCACCGGTTGTAGCCAGCTTTAAAACCGGCGTCACGCGCGCGCAGCCTAATCTGCTCTACACCAGCAGCGTTCTCAGGCGCGTCAAGAATAGCCCTAACAATCTGCAAGGCATAAGCAATAAGGTTATCAATGGCAAACCTAAAAATATAGCAAAGGCAACGGGTACTTACATGCCCAATACCGTGGATACGCATCCATTCGCGATCCTCCTTGAGCTGATCGAATGAAGAAAAAAGCCTATCCCTAGCCTCAGCAGCCTCTCTTGCCCGCGCCTCAACTTCGGCAGCACGGGCAGAGACCTCCTCAATAATGGCCACCCGATTCCGCACTTCAGCCTTTTAACAAGGAAAACACAAGTATACAAAGATAATCAACATACTTGTGAGATATATATACAAATTCAAGAGCAAAATAAATGCATACCTGGAGGCCCTGAACAGTTTTGTTTAAGTTGGTGCGGTCAACATTTGCCCTTTCAAGAGCCTTGGCAGCACGGGCCTCCGCCTCCTTTGCCTCTTCAAGAGCCTTGGCAACGCGAGCTTCCGCCTCCTTGGCCTCTTTGGCAACCGCATCAACTGCGGCTTTCTCCTTAACCAAAGCAGCATTCGCTGCCTTGACGTTAGTAAGCTCCTGACGAACACGAAAGAGAGTTTCATTCTGTTTGGCCCAAGATTCTTTCCAAGTCTTGTGCTCATCAGAAAGTGTCTTGCGCTCATTAGAAAGAGATTATTTCCAACTCTTGCGCTCATCAGAAAGCAATTTGGTAAGAGTACGAACTTGTTTGAGCCCAGCACTTGCAGCCCACTCCTCAGTCTGCGTATTCTTCTCAAAAGCAGCTTTCTCCCTTTCAAGCTGCTCTGCACCTTCACGAGCAGCCTTCACCAACTCTTCGGCCTCAGCCCGCAATCGAGCAGTTTCCTCCTCCTTGCGCCCCAGCACCTTGTAGTCTTCTATAATAGCATTCGCCATTATGGAACTCCCCACAAGAATGGAGGAGAGTTGATTAATCCGGAGCTCACGTGGCAAACCGCGGGCCCGGTTAACTTCAAACGGGGTGCCCAAACCACCCAAAATCTCACTACACGCGGAGGGGTCAGCAGAAATATCATCCCCTTGCATAATGCTCCAAGGGGGACAGTGATAGTTCACAGCCCGGTCTTCTGTATAGGTACGTTAATAAAACGCCAATTCTGACTCTTCAGGCTGAATAGGAGACCCTTTAACACCCGCACCTCCAGAAGCGGAACCTAAAGCCTTCTCGGTAGTAGGAGATTTCTTATTCCCAGTATAAGCAAACTTCAAGTTCAGCTCGTCAGTATCCTGCGGGGAGATCAGGTTATCATGAGAATCCATCGTATCAAATATCTCGGCCGCAAGTCCCTTTCCAATATCCTTTGCCCGTGTAGAGGGCTCCTTCACCACTTCCGTGGAAGGGCTTCTGGTAAAATCTTTATGAACCCCCGCATACGCAGCCGTGTCATGCGGGGGGAAAGGAGGAGCATCAAATATAGAGAACCCTTCATCTTGCGGTTCTGAAAGTAAAGCAAAAACACTTATCAGTTACAAGTACAAAGACAAACACTTGTAAAAGTTATGAATCACTTACCAGAAACAACCACAGGTTTCACAGCAATTGTCCGTTTGGTTTGTATCTTCGGACGCTTCTTCTCACCGGCATCAACAGCCTTCTCTGGCTTTCTCTTCTTCTCATCAGCAGGTTGGAACCCGCAGAGGATCCACCTGCCACCGCACTACCACCTGGAACACCCAAACCCTCAAGGAGGAACAACAGTAACCTCAGGTTTTTTCTTGCCGCGACCCCGCACAGCCTTCTCTACATGCTTTTTCTCCGCATGTTTCTTGTAGGCACCCTTCACCTCAAATTTACCAAGGGCCCCCAGAGTACCTGCGTTTACATCATCAAACAAGAAAGTAAGAAAGGTGAACTTCTTTACAAAGTAAGAAGATTATAGAATATACCTTGGCCTTGCGGCAGGGGTGCGTTCAACCCCTCGCGCTCAGGAACGCGGAAGTTGTTGACAATGGTCACATTAAAACCTTTTTCACCTTCCGCAAGCGGAAGTAACTCAACCTTGCCTGTGAAGGTCGGATCAAAAATCCTCCACAAAGCAGCATCCGCTGATAGTACAATTGCAAATCAGTAACGAATAAGGAAACAAGGAAACCGCACAAGAGTAAGAATACTTACCACCACTCTTTTCCTGCACGACGGGCCTTGACTTCCTATCGGGCCTGGTCAACAGCATCCGCAGCACCCACAGCTGCGAGTTGTCCAGCTTCTTATGCTCAACATGTTTCAATCTTGGGAACCACTCCACCGTATCCGCACTAGGAAGATCAATATCCTCCGCAGGGATCACCTCGTTCACATTGCGGAAGTTCATGCTGGCAACGATCGCGGCTGCCTTAATATAGAAGAACTTTGTCTTCGACTTTGAAATACCCTTTGGAGGGGTCATCATCTTGGGGCTCCCGTACCGTTGGCTAAAAGAGAAAAAACCCAGTATTTACAGTTAACTGGTAAAACCGCCGGAAGTTTTCAACAGAAATTTCCAGACCAAGAACACGAAAAGTGTACTCGAAATTTCTAATCCGAATAATCGCAAACGGACTCATTTGAGAGATATGGAGCTTGTAATACTCCAAAACCTTAGCAACGAAAACAGTTAATGGTAAATGAAGGTTACCATCAATGAAATAACCGGCCGGAGCATCGGCACCGGTGTCACCCTCCTGGAGATAAACAGCCCCAACTCCTGGGGCATTTGAATGTTGGTCATCAACTTCTTAAACTGACTCTTTGACCACTTCAGCACCGGTAGGCCTCCGTCGGGGGCACTACCACCGTCTTCTTCTTCTTCCACCGCCACCGGAGAAGAATGTTCAGGGTTTTCACCCTCAGTATGGTGTGGATCGGATGGTTCAGCCATCAAGGAAAGTAATCAAGAATACACCAGAGTGAGGACACAAGAAAATCAGTAAACCACCGGAATTACGGACAAGTTTATCGGAGAAGATAAAGGAAACATTTTTTCTCTAAACCGGAAATTTTCGAAATTTTGAACAAGTGAGGAAATCACAAATGGTTTCCCCTTATATACTCATCGCAATTAATGCGATGCAGTAACTGAATCATCACGTTCAAAATGGGCGAATTACGCGACGCCACGTGTTCAGCGACGGTTCCGCTGACGGTTATCACGCGCGCGTGGCCATCCACGCGGCTGACAAAAAAGACTTTTACACTACTTGCTACAGTGCATTTATGACCTCGGGCAGTGCAAACGTCCTTTCCGTTCAGCACATGACATAATCCTACCAACTTTCACCAACCCACACGTGCGTTCAGCCACGTATGCAGCGCAAAAGCAACAACATTATCGAAACATAAGCGGCATGCGGTTTCTCTGGTTTACCGCACCATAACCCATATCACATGTCGTTTTTTACATACCCCTCAAAAAAGGCAAAAAATAAATCTCTACATTATGTAAAGGGATATAACCAATATCTGCATATACCTACGAGCACACGTGGAATATGCGGAGATGACACACACGAGCCCGTATAGGTGTGTCAGATACTTAGAACCAGCGTGGTTCTTTGAACTGCAAAAACCGCTTCTCAGGATGCGGCAAACCGCTTTCCATGCAAGTTTCTTTAAGTTTGAAATCCCTTGTGTCCGGTTCACAACCACGGTGGGGACGCAAACAGCTCTCCTTAGGATAAAGGACAAATGTACTGAGCAACCGCACATCAACAACCCTGACTCCTGATCCTTCAAGAGCCACATATAAGCTTCAAGCTCTTTAGAAGCGAGTTCTTTGATGAAAACCGCAGACACTCACGAGTAACTGCGGCAACCTACAAATACGCAAACGGTAGCTACGGAAGAGCCACGACTAAACCGCCACGCGGTTTATTAAAGCTACTTCACAGAAAACTGCTTTCCAAATAAGCATGAAGGAAAGTGGCTACAGAACGAATGCAAACGAGTTTCACCCAGATTCCCAAGTATCTAAGGTAACCTCCTTCAGCAACACTACTTCAAGGAAAACTACTTTCCACCAAAGCGTGAAGGAAAGTGGAAACGGAACAGTGGTAACAAGTCTGCTTATGACTAGTTGCCCACCTATGGACCGCATAGAATAAACAATGGTGGGCACTACCATGCCTAAGACCATGTTTATTTGCCCATAGTCCAGATTCACATTGTTCGACCAAACACGGCCAACAATGACGCAACTACCTCACAAGGCTCGACTACACAGGTCCAACAATGTGCAGCAACGAGGTAACCGCAAAGGACGTGCGGTTACTTGAGAGCTAAACCGCAGAGGACGTGCGGTTACTAGAGAGCTAAACCGCAACAGACGTGCGGTTACTTGAGAGTTAAACTGGAAGAACACGAACACCCCACAAAGCAGGGATCATCGTTGAATGTCCAGTTGCTGAACATAGAGCTTGAGCAAATTACTTACAACTTTGCATCAGCTGACGCAGAGGTTACAACTAGAGTGGCGGAGACAAACATCTTCCGTCACCATCTCAAAGGTTGTTTCAAACCCTGCTAACATCTTCAGTCACCGTCTCAAAGGTTGGTTCAAAACACCAACAGGTGGCTGATGACATCAGAAAAAGGTAGACCATATGACCAAGTCAAATCCTTGGCTGAGAATTCCGCATCAGACGGAACTTGCTCACCGGTACGGAAGAGACGTCACCGGACCCGCTGCTCGAATTACTGAAAGTAGGAGCCATCTGCATGGCCCATATTCTACCTTCTAGACACTATAGTCCAGTATCCCTCCCAAATGCAACTTGCATAAGGAAGGAACACTAGACTGGGGGGACTTGAAGGGGTATGGTCCCAGATCTCGCGTCAGCACGACCGCGAGTGACCATTACCCTTATCAAGAACATATATGTGTTCGTGCGGGCACGCGCAAACACAGCGGTTGAAACCAATCTGTCCATTGATGAGAAGACTTACCTTAAGTACGAGAACGAATGTTACACATAGCGATGCGGCCTGGCACCGCATCCTATGAACATTTTCGTCACGACAAGGGATCTGGACAACAGTAACAGTCACCAAGCAGCGATGCGGCACGACACCGCATCCCGCATACATCTTGGCTAGAACAAGAACGCGGGAACAACATCTGTTACCGCAAGCAGCGATGCTGCCCGGCACCGCATCCTGCCTACAAGGCAAGTGGGTCTGACACCACAATGCAAGTGGCACTGGGAACAGTCGCCTATCACCCCACATGTGTGCAACAGTCTGACACCACAGCAGGACGTGGCATCACCACCGTAACCGACAGGTCTGACACACCTGCAAGAGACTGTGCGATGTCAGACTAGCTACTCAACTACCCTCCTTCACTCCTCGGCTAAAAATACCCATCCCAAACCAGGTTTGAGGTATCTCTTCTCAACTCTCTCACTACTACTACTATCACACTTTGCTTCCCAAGCAAATTACTGATTCTCACGCCGGAGAGTGGTAACAAGGAGCACCCCCCCACCCATCCTCCTTGTTACGAGTCACAGCTTGTTTCCTTGTGCAGGAAACTAACCAGCGGACGATCCAGCCAGCGATCCTCGGAAAAAAGGGATTAACCCTACTTGACGAGACCAGTGTGTTAACCCAACCCGGATAACCATTGTTTCATCAATATTTTTTTCCCATATAAATGATTCAAATCGATCTCAAGTTAGGTAAAAGATTGATCTTAGAACACAATATTTAATAGCCATACAAAAGGTTTAAACCATAAGTACTTGAGAGTAAATTACGATTTTGGCCCCTGTGGTTATATCACTTTTACTATATTAGCCCAAAATAAGATTTTTTAACATCTGTGCCCCCATGGTCTCTATAACTAACTATTTTGGCCCCTGAGTCTAACTCCATCCCTTACCTTGGTTAATTATTTGTCCCATGCAAGTCACATGATGGGTATTTTTGTAATTTCTCCTCCCTTTTAAATCTAACCCAGATCTTCAAGAACATCATCATCTTCTAACTCGGATCTTCAAGAACACATCATCTTCAAACCCAGATCGTCAAGAACATGTCCACCTTCAACCATCATCATCATCCCCTAACCAAAACCCACATTTCAGTTTCAGATCTTCATGAACAAGAACAAATCAAAAACAAAACCCAAATTCAAGAACATCTTTTCTTCACAAATTTAATTTCCAGATCTTCAACAAATTAATACGAATTCTAGATCTGCAAAATTCCAACACACAATCAACAAAACTAATATCCTCTTCAAGAACAACAAATTAATATCCTCTTCACAAACAACAAATTAAGTAGGAATTCCAGATCTCGCCGGCTAAGAGAGAATTAATTCCAGGGTTCGGGTATTGACTCGTGGTCGAATTGGGGTTCGGGTAATGAGAAAGCTGAGTGGGGGGTTAATGTTAGTTCGGATTCGGTAAGCTTCGAAGATCATCGTCTTTTGAAAACAGTGGGAATAACGGGGAGGAACCTGATCTGTCATGGGTTCAGTCTCTTGTTAAAGAAACACCCCTGGAAAAGATGGCAGCTGATGGCGGTGGTTCTGGTGGTGGCGAGGCGTTTGGTGAAGGCGGCAGTAGCGGTGGTGAGAAGTCAAACATGCAGATTGACCAAATCGATGAGCAAATGCAGCTTGATCATTTTGTTGCTCAACAGAATTGAAATCATGCAAGGAGGTAAATAACAAAGATCCGATTTTCGGTTTCGATTTTAATTTTTGGGGAAGAAATTTGTAGAAAGATTGGTGGTTAGGTCTGGTTAATGGTCTGGGGAAGAAATATCTAGGATTTTCTTTATAAAGTCAATAAAAGGGGAGGAGAAATTACCATTATACCCATCATGTACCTGCCATGTGACAAATAATTAACCAGAGTTTGGGGTTGAGTTAGACTCAGGGGCCAAAATAGTTAGTTATAGAGACCATGGGGGCACCTATGTTAAAAAATCTTATTTTGGGCCAATATAGTAAAAGTGATATAACCACAGGGCCAAAAACATAATTTACTCAGTACTTGACATCTTATACGCCTCCAAATTATGTTTAAATCATCTCTTTAAGGTCAAGTATATCAAATATCAACTTCTCGATAAGGCTTGACTTTATCAACCTTAAATTTGCTCAAAATCTCAGGGTGGAGGGAGTCGTTCAATCACTTTAGGGTGTTTGAGTTATTATCTAGCCAATAATATCATGCCATGTCAAGTCCTCATTTTGCACTCAATCACTGGCAATTGTCAAACACATGAAGAGTGATAAACAATTTAAAAAAATGTTATTGGTTGAAAAAGGGTGGGGCCCACTATTAACCCCCTCTCTATCCTCTACCCTTTCTCTTCCCGCATCGGTGAGTAGTCACCACCCTCACACTCACCGCTCACCGAAATCGTCGCCGGCATCCGTTCACCGATCGATGAATGTGACTCTCCGAGTCACTCCCCGAAACGATACCCACCACACACACACTCTCTAATCCTACGTCACCTAAATATCTATTATAAAGTTTGACAACCACCTGATTAATCGGATATTATTAATGCCACTGGGCCAAAGGCATCTTGGCACCTTGTCCATCTACTTTTCATTTTTCAATTCTTACATAACTCCAAATATTTTATTTATCTATAATGCTCATTTAACTTTTTCTTTAATCTAAAATCTATTCTATCTATACTTTCTATTAAAGGAGAATCCTCAATGACATAAGAAAAGCTTATGCGGCAGCCATAGAGGCTTTGCAACAATGCTTTTCTTATGTCGTTAACGATGAGGTGGCAGCCATAGAGGAGCCATAGTGACATCATAAAGGTTAATATTAAAACACTTTAAAATTCATAACTCTCTCCCACATTCATCAAACATCTGCCTTCCATTCATGTTTCAAACCTCTGCCTTCCATTCATGCTTCAAACATCTTGCCAGATTTAAATTTCAAAATTCTGGCTCCAGATTTAAAATTCAAACCATATAGGTATATAAAGTTCTTTTTAATTTCAAATTCTCATAACAAACATAAACTCTAACTCTCTCTCATTCTACGGTTTCAATTTTCCCTCTCTCACTGTTTCTCATCGGTGCTTGAGAATTCCATCAGCAAACTGCGAAGAAGTAGATGACGAATCTCCTAGGTCAACACACAGCTTACGTCGCCAATCTCGACCCTCAGGTACTGTTTATTCATCATGTTTACCATCGATTTGAATATTATGCAGACCAACGGTAGTTTAAAAATAGATATTTTTTGATTTTTTCTTTTTATCACAAACTGTAGGTTTGTATGCTAAATGTTCTTCAGGTAGATCTTGCTGGATTTGTTATATGGTGTGGAAGTCTTGAATTCGTTGGCCGAACTTCGGAATGTAATCAAGGTTATAATATGGAACTCAACTTTATTGATGAAGAGGTAATGTTTGTTTGTGTTTAAAAATAGATGTATATGTGTGTATTCTTGATTCATCATGTTTTACCATCGATTTGAATATTATGCAGACCAACGGTAGTTTAAAAAATAGATATTTTTTGTTGGGTCTAAATCGTGTAGTCTAATGTTATCAACGAATCAAGTCAACAAAGTCAACGCCAACGTGTCGAAGTCAACGCAAACAAGTCAAAGTCAACGCACAAGTCGACACGAGAAGATCGAAGAAAGATATGGTGTGTGAACGCTCGAGAGTTGATGGTTATACTACTTTGGACAATTAAATATATTTTGTTTAGACAAAATATATTTATTATCTTATTTAATTAGTTTTCATGTTTATTACTAGTTTTGGCAAGTTATTATCTCTAGGGTCTTAATTGTAATTAGCCTAAAATGGTAAGGCTATAAATAGATAGACATGATTAGGGTTTTGGCAACACACAATCTAGAGATTTGGGGGCTAATTGTATCATCATTTATGCAAATCAGTCTAGTGGGTTTTAAAGCTTGATTTTGATTGTGTTCATCTTGATTTATTATACAAAATCAGATTTTTTAGCTTGATTTGATCCTACAATTTGGTATCAGAGCTTGGTACTCGAATTTGGGATTAAACAATCTTCAAATTCATCCAAAAAAATCTGATTTTTATTTGAAAAAGTTTTGAAACTTTTAGGGTTTTTGATTTTATTCACTTTTTCTACAAAAATCTTGTTTTTAAAAGGTTTAAATTATGTGTTTGTTGATTGTGAGTTGAGACTAGTATTATTTGAAAGATTCATAGTGATTTTATATCATTTAAAGAGGTTTCGGCTCAAATCAGAAGGTTTTAGATGAGTTTTTGAAGTTTCTGGGCGATTTTTTATGAATACAGCGATTTTATTTTGAATATAGCGACTTTCCGGCGACTTTAAATCTTGAACGCGAGTTCAAGTTCTCCGGCGTATTTAGTAAATACGCCGGTAAGTTACATTTTTCGGAGTCGTTATTCTGACCAATTTTTTTGCCAGCGTAGTTACAGAAAGGTGTAGAAATAAATTCAGTTTTTATTTATTAATTAAAAAAAACAAGCTCTATTCAAGAACAAACAAAACCCAGATCTGTATCAAAAACTATCTCCGGCTACCACACTTCCCACCATCATCATCACTCAACCGTAATAAATTGTTCAAACACCAAGAAAAGACATCAACCAACATCTTAACTGCTTCAACACCACTACTTCACCGTAAACCACCGGTCACCGCCTGTCGCCACCATCCCCTCGCTCCGGTCACCACCACCGCACTTCACCGTCGTTCACCCTTAACCACCGTACCATCATCACCTTACACCTCCACCATCAAACTGCATTAATCGAAGACCCGAAAACCCCAACCCGGAGCCCCACCGGAGAACCCGCTCCATTTCTACAATCACCGTCTCCTCACCGTAAAAATCCGACAACCACCCACTCGAACCCCAACCACCGCTGAAACCGCCACAACCACTCCATCTCCGCTGCAAGGTCATAACCACTCCACCACCATTCCCGTTTCACCATCGACGTACCTCAACAAACATCCATAACCACTGTGTTCCTTCATCCTCTTCCGTTTGTGGCCGCTGCCAACAGCCACCGAACACCACCCTGTCACCACCATTGTCTGGCCTCCGTATTTGTATGTGGTAGAGTGAGAGAGATCGAGTTTTAGGATGCTGAAGTGTTTGATTTTTAGGGTGTTGTTTTGATTCACAGAGAAAAGAAAGAGAAGGGTAGAGAGGGAGAGTTAAAAGGGGGTGACGGCAGGTTATGATTTCTTTTTAGGGTTTGGTAGTTTTTGTTTAAAAGCAACAAAAGACAATCCAAAACTCCATTTAATAAAACTTCTGAAGTCCGGAGTGGATTTTAAATTTTCAAAAATTTTGGGAAGTTGTAATTAAATATTAAAAGGAAATTCAAAGGTTTAGTTTTGTGATTAAAAAAAATCTTATTATTATTTGAAGGCTTGAAATCTTGGTTTTAAAAGGGGACAATGCCACAGAAATGTAATCAAGTTTGTCAAATGTTTCAATTAAGTCATCCAAACTTTTTTTGTCTCTACAAAATAACTAAACTTTATTTTTGTGTTTCAATTGTGTGTAATTACCAGGTAATTAGGTTACCATTTGATTTATTTTTTATTTTGTTTTAATGCTTATGTGGATAATATTCAAAGTAATAAAAAAGTAAATAAAAAAACATCAGTGGACAAATTGTTCTTCTTCACGGCTGTAGACTGTCATCGTCTCCCAAAACCCCACCCCCAATGCATAAACAATTAAACACCATAACCCTCCTGCTTCAAATCGCCAGCGACCAACCTTAAACCCCCACAACGTTGGCGATTCATTGGAGACCCAATTTCTGGTCTGAAAACCCCCCACAACGTTGGCGATTCGTTGCTGGTGTAGTTTCCGGTGAATACAATGGTCGGAGTGGTGTTATGAGCCCGGTCAGAGTGGTGTTACAACAAGTCCAGATCTGGCTGTTTCGTGGAGCTTGCAGTCTTCTGTCATGTTTTATTGGGATGTTTTGCTAAATTCTAAGGAAATGAGTTTGAATGTTCAATGAATGTAAGAACTTGATCTAGGTTTGTGGATTTGATGAATAAACATTGGGTTCAATAAATAAAAATTGGTTCTTACTTTCTACTTTCTAGTACAGAAAAATAACGAAATAGGTTTGGAGTTTTTGATTAATTAAAATAAAGAAATAGGTTTTATTAAAAATATGTGATTTTCTAATTTAATCTTTTAAATGAAAAAACCATGTAACTATTTTTGTAATCCATGTAGGCATTAAAAATTAAAAAAAAAACAATATTACCTGACTCATCATCAAGTTAACTTGGTAACCTATTAATTGCGCAAGATTAGAACAAATATGAAACTTGGGTTACTTTTAAGAGACAAAAAGAGTTTGAGTGACTTTAATGGAACATGTAGGAAACTTGGTTACTATTTTATAAAGTTACCCCTTTTAAAAGTCAAAAATGTTTTTATGGCCTTAAAGGATTAACTGGTTGTCATAGATTTTCAAGGGTTGGGTCTTAAGTTTTATTCGTGGGCGTAGATTTTTGATAAGTTTTGGGCCGGGTTTTAATTTTATTTTATTTGGGCCTTTTTAAAATCAATTTTTATTCATAAAATTGAGTTGGGCCGGGAGTTTTAAGCTATTTTTGGGCCTTTTCGAGTTGATACTTTTCGGGTTGATACGGGGTTATTTTCAAAGTAATTTAACCCGGGTTTTGAGCTGATACAATTTTTTTTTGGATTAAAAAAAATGTTTCAAAATCAGTTAACTCGCATTACACAAGTTGAATATGAAACAGGAACCGCAACCCGACCTCCAAAGTTGAAAGAATCAGCAAATTTCAGCTGTTGGAAAAACCAAATCAAGTCCTTTTTCGAGTACACAGACTATAACCAATGGATCTCAATCACCGTCGGACCTCACGTCCCAATGACAGTTCGTGATGATATGCGGGTGGTCAACAATGATCCGTCGACCTATACAAATAAAGACAAGGAGTTGATTCAACGTGACCGCCGGGCTCACGCTACTTTGAAAATGGCCTTATCAACGAACGATTACAACATGTTTGAAGAATACACGACAGCAAATGAACTATGGTTGGCGTTGATTGATTTCTATGAAGGGAACGGAGAAATGATTCAGAAAAAGAGAGACATGGTCCAAAAGGAATATGACATGTTCGGCGGTATACGGGGGGAAAGCCTATCAAATTACATCAGGCGATTTTTAAACATGACGGCAAAAATGAAAAAGGCTGGTAATCCCATCACCAACCGCGCTGCAATCAGTAAACTTTTGAACTCACTTCCAAAAGAGTGGAGCTTAAAATGTATGAAAATTAAACAAAGCTTCTTAAACAACTGGAATCCAATCACGTTATCAGATGTGATCGATGCTCTAGAATCTTTCGAAAGAGATCAAGCCGAACATCCTCATAAATCTGTCCAATCTGCTGATGTGCACAAGAACATGACATCTGTACCCCCAACAACCTCCAACGACTCTAGCTCACAAGCTGCAAACGCGTCAAACTTCAACAATGCTTCCGCAAACTCTAAAAAGGCTCCACAATGTGATGAAAAGAATACTGTGGTCGATGATGCTCAAGCTGTGAAGAAGGAAGAAGGGAGCAGTGCAGCAAGTGAAATGATAGAAGAAAAGATTCCTGAAAAGGCGATGAAAATGGAATCCAACAAAGAAAGGGATGAGGAAGACTTGGCAAACAACATTCCTTACGAGTTTAAAGTCAAATTATGTTCCCAACCATGTGTGAACGTCGTGGCACATTACAAATCCCTCAACCGTGACCTAATTAGAGACAAAGAAAAAGTTTCGCAATTTAACAAAGAGTTGAAAGAAAATGAAGCTGCATATCAGAGAAAGTTGAATTCGACTTTAGCTGAAATGCAGACTTTAAAAGAATTTGCTTTCAGAAAAGATTTTGTCATAAACGACTTAACTGAAAGATTAGAAAAATCTCAAAATGAAAACAATAGATTGCAAATCATAATTGATAAATGGAACGTCAGTAAAAAGGCTCTGGTTGACATTAAAAGTTGCCAACGACCGACATATGTGAAGGATGGGATTGGGTACAAGGACAGGCTCGGAAACGAAAGAAAACTCTTCTTTCCGCCACATAGCAAAAACTATGTACCCATGCCATCTCCTCATCCTGATAATGATTTGATTAATGAAAATGATCTTGTTGCTGAAAATGTTTCTTGTGAAAATGAAGAGGCTACTAACCTTTCTAATAACAGTGCAGATGTGATTGAGCGTGAAGAAGATGGATACGATGATGACTGTGGTGGATCAAAAATAGGGATTGGATATTCAGGCGACTGTTATTCCACTATTAACTGGTTCGCCTGGAATTGTGATAAAGCAATCAAAACTTCAATTCGGGATGACTGCAATGGGCATGTGACTAAACCTAAGACCCACAACCACGATAATGTAGTGGTTGAATGTTTTGATTTGAATTCTTCCTTTTGTGATGAAAAAGTTGTGTGTAAACCTCCTGTGTTTGTTCCAGAATTGAAACAAAACAGATTCGGAAAATTCCTCACGGAGGAAATTACAGAATTTGTTCAATCTCACACTAGTACGTCAGAGTCAGAGAAAGAGCTAAATGAAGAAAGCAGCAGCGAAGACACAAACACCACAACTTCAGAAGGTGGCGAAGGAAGCTCAAGTGAATACCACGATTCATACTTTCAGTCATTCCAAGAATGGGAAAGCTCAAATGACTTGGAAACTTCAGTAACGGATGCTTGTAAAACGGTTGAAGACCTTGAACCATCGGGTGTTCAAGAACCAACAACCTCAAATGACACTGCAAGTCCAGTCAATCAAGATCCACTAGAAGAACACTTAGTTATTGAAGACTGCACAAGCTCAGATGATGAATCAGTTTTGAATGAAAGTGTTGGGGAGTCAAAGATTAAAAGATCATCTGAAGTTGTCGAACATCACGCCTGTCAACATGCTGAGTCAAACTCAAAGCAATCCCCTCCCCTAGTTACATCACACGGAACTGCAAAGTCTCAAAAGCCATTCAAGGATTGTTTTAGGTGTGGAAAATAAGGTCATGTGCTCAAGCAATGCCCAGAACGACACGATCCAGACTGTAAAGGCAACCAATATTGCTTCTTTGGATCAAAAGGTAAAAATCACACATCTTTGAAAGATCAGATGAAAAACTTTTCATCCAGGTCTCCACATGTGAAGCCGGTTTCACATGATTCAAAGATGAAAAGGACCAACACATCAAAACCTCAATCTTTCCCTCCGGGTCTTAAACATAAAATTATTTCAAATTTTAAATCTTTTACAAACAAAATTTTTAAACCAACACAGGTTTGGCGAGTCAAACCAATGGTTGTAAAAGAAATCAATGAGGGAAAAGATTTGGCATATCGGGAGGTTTTATATTTTGATGAAAGGGGACAACCCAAGACTACGATGGCTTGGGTTCCACTCTCTAACTGAATTGCTTATGAGTGTAGGAACATCCAAGGAGGACTGTTAGTAACTCCGGTTATTATCAGTGGTTGTTTCTGGTACAAGTTTAAAGAGGAAAATCACAAGTTTGGTTATGGTATCTAACCTGGTCGTGCACTCAACTACACTGTAACACACTCATTTTCTTGCTGACATATGCTTTTGTGTGCCTGGTGTGGAAGACTTTATTTTGTAAATACATGTTTTGTAATTTTTAGTTTTTCAGTAAATGATTGTACATAAATAAAATTTTAAGGGGGAGCATTAAAATACTTCCTAGACCATGAGATGTGATTATTGCAAAATAATCATGATCTTATATGAGAAATGATAGGAACTAACTTGATTATGTCTTCGCATGAATAGGATCTGATGTAAGATACGGCTCCAACAATATGTCGGTAGATTCAGCATTTCAGACAAGTAAACTGCATCTTGGTGATAAAGATAAAGTCTACACAAGAATTCTGGATTTCCACATCAATATGCATTCTTGTGGGTAACGCGTTGCGGCATATGGCTTAATGGTCTTAAGCTTGCGTTGATAGATTGCCAAAGTCTGAGATCTCGGGTCTTTATATTGGTTTTTCATTCAGGGATATCATAGTTGTTCTTCTGCTGCATCCAGATACATGCTGACCTAGACGCTATGATATCTTTTCATAATAAGTGCCAAAAATGGCCAAAACCTTTCATAATAAGTGCCAAAAATGGCCAAAAGATGGATTAGTTTGGTCTCTCTGCTGTACGAAAGTACTGACCTTTTCACCAAACTATCTATCATCAAATCGTACCAAATCTGGTATCTGTCTCCGCCCTCGGTAGTTTTTGGGATCTCTGCTGTACGAAAGTACTGACCTGATCTCCACTCTATCATTGAAAAGAATGAATCCAATATACTCACCTGTTATGAGGAACCTTTGTGCATACCTTGATCGCGGGGGTATGTCCTAATGTGGGACTCACGGGTATAATGTTTCTATTCCTAATAGCTTGTGTGGGGGCCATAGAATTCTTGTCAATATTACCAAAACATGATAAACAAGCTAACCGAAAGCATGTTGAAAGAAGGATGCATGGATTTAAGAGGACAAGCATACCAGCAATCGTTCTTGAGTCGTAGCTATCCTAAAGAAAGTTGAAGTGTGACTAGGCTTTTCAAGTTGGTATGATCTCATATTTGATCAGCTCTAAATCTCAAAGGTTGAAAGTTAAAAAAAATGTAAAAAAAATGTTAAAAAAAACTAAAATCCAAAAATATTTTGATTTGTGTACAGTTGTTTTTCTAAGTCTTCCATATCACGTCAATCGTGTCTCAAACCACTTGAGATACTCTTTCCATAGCACACTACAGATGAATACGACTTTGTCTGTACTTTGAATCAGTCTAAAAGAAAATTCGGAGTTGTTTTTGTATTTGTGAATAGGTTACTTCGACTATTTGCTGCAATGATGGCCGATCATCAATTGAGCAAGATACCAGAACAAAGCACCTGTTTCCTGAGGATTGCAGAAGATACCGAGCTAGGAATCCTCCTCCTACGTCTTCTGATTCACACAAGCTAAAGAGAGTTGAAAAAGTCCGTTTCTGGTTGTCAAAGATGATGCATGCAAAAAAAAGGGGGGGGGGGGAGCTTATCCAGATAAAGTACTAAAAGAGCAAAGTGTCAAAAGAAGATCTTCAGTGAAGAAAATTTGGAAAGCATCAGTCTAGGGGGAGATTGTTGGGTCTAAAATTGAGACTGAAGCTTGCCAAATTGAAGATCACATCATGCATGATGTTGATTGTTCTAAAGATGATGCAAGAGGTTGATAACATTAGCCTAAGGGGGAGATTGTTGGGTCTAAATCGTGTAGTCTAATGTTATCAACGAATCAAGTCAACAAAGTCAACGCCAACGTGTCGAAGTCAACGCAAACAAGTCAAAGTCAACGCACAAGTCGACACGAGAAGATCGAAGAAAGATATGGCGTGTGAACGTTCGAGAGTTGATGGTTATACTGCTTTGGACAATTAAATATATTTTGTTTAGACAAAATATATTTATTATCTTATTTAATTAGTTTTCATGTTTATTACTAGTTTTGACAAGTTATTATCTCTAGGGTCTTAATTGTAATTAGCCTAAAATGGTAAGACTATAAATAGATAGAGATGATTAGGGTTTTGGAAACACACAATCTAGAGATTTGGGGGCTAATTGTATCATCATTTATGCAAATCAGTCTAGTGGGTTTTAAAGCTTGATTTTGAGTGTGTTCATCTTGATTTATTATACAAAATCAGATTTTTTAGCTTGATTTGATCCTACATTTTTTCATTTTTTCTTTTTATCACAAACTGAAGGTTTGTATGCTAAATGTTCTTCAGGTAGATCTTGCTGGATTTGTTATTTGGTGTGGAAGTCTTGAGTTCGTTGGCCAAACTTCGGAATGTAATCAAGGTTATAAAATGGATCTCAACTTTATTGATGAAGAGGTAATGTCTGTTTGTGTTTAAAAATAGATGTATATGTGTGTATTCTTGATTCATCATGTTTTATCATCTTAAGGTGAATATGTATCATAATTTTCGAATGATTTTATGTTGTTATTCATTCAGTTTGAAGTTTTGATTTTATAGATTCTAGAAAACTGGTCATAAATTAGTGTTTAGTTTATGGTTAAATGAATATTGTTTCCATGTGGGTTACGGTTTTTCGATGTATTGTGTGGAATAATTATTCTCTGCAGTTTAACGAGTTCATCTCTAAAATGACAGCTCTTGAGTATGTGATGGCTGTTATACAACATGTAAAGTGTAAGGAAATGTAAAGGTAATTTTTGTTACTTTTTGCAAATCATAACTATACTCTTTATTTCTGGCAATATAATAACAGGTTGAATGAATATTCATTAGTTGTTTGTGATCTGTTGCAAGGAAGTTGGTGATCTTACGGAAGACTTTTCAGCAGCCTTCAGTTGAAAGGGATTCTGGATTAAGTCTAAATGGAAAGTAAAAAGTATTTATTTTGAAGACTAAAATTGTGGTTTTTAGTTATGTGTGTCTTAACGTGTTGTGTTTGAAAGTTTGGTATGTTATGGCTACAATTTGAATCATCTAAACTGATGGATTTTGTATGTAATTGCTACAATTTGAATATTATTGTTAATGTTCATTGCTTGAACCGTCTCGGTGTTTATCAACAGATGTTCATCATGATGCGTGTGTAAACAGATGTTTTGAAATCCTCTGTTGAACTACATCATCTGTTAAGGCACAACAGATGTTAGCAATCTATAATGTGGAATGATCAGCAGATGGTATGTTTGGCAGACCTTTGTTTCAACAGTTTTTTTGTTTAAAGAGTGTATCATCTGTTAAGTAACAGCAGATGTTAGCTTTATGATGCTTTTGTGTTCATATTCAGCAACAGAGGTTGTGTTTATCAGCAGAGGTTGTTTGCTACAACAGTCTTTGTGTTTATTAGCAGAGGTTGTTTGGAACAACAGACTTTGCTTGAACAGATTTTCTGTTTCACAAAGCTTTTGGTTTGGCAGACTTTATCTAAATAGATGTTGAGTGCATCCCTTTTGTAGATGTTAAAAGACTGTTATTTGTAGTAGTGTTATATATTATTTTTAGATCTATACTGTGATCATGGTCTGTTAAAGCACTGCTGTTAAACATTCTCTGTTGAACTGCATCATATGTTAGTCCATAGCAGAGATTCTCTTTTGGCAGACCTTTGCTTGAACCGTCTCGGTGTTTATCACCAGATGTTCATCATGATGCGTGTGTAAACAGATGTTTTGAAATCCTCTGTTGAACTGCATCATCTGTTAAGGCACAACAGATGTTAGCAATCTATACTGTGGAATGATGAAAGCTCTGTTGTTGTGAACAGATGTTTGAAAATAAAACAGTAGTTGATACATCTGTTGACTTTGGTCAACAGATGTTTGAAACCACTGTTGGGTTAAATGTATTTGTTGTGGAGAAAACTATGGTTGAAACTTGTCACACCCCGATATATCCACATATTACCGGTGGGCCCGACGGGGAGTATCGTGACGTAGTTGATATTATATACAGTTTAATACACAGCGGTAGTGATGGTAGAAAATAATATTACAAACCGAAATTTAAAGTATAAATAAATATTATACAAATGGTTGTAAGAGGATCCACAGGCGGATCTAAACAGATATATAAAATATTGTTCAACAGACTTTAAGCGTTTAGAACTTGCAAGATTCTCTAACTAACGCCCAGAGCTCCCAGCCATTTATGATAAGTACCTGCCATTTAATCTTTTGAAAATATGTCAGTTTACACTGGTAAATACAATTAACCGACTCTTTTGAAAACATTTATGAAAATTTATTTGAATGCACAAGGCACAAATATTTTATAACTTGGGACAATTATATTAATAACAATCTTGTATCAGATTTACATGTTTGTCCAACATTTAGGGCCGGTATAAAAACCGAACAAGATTAATCGACACACCACAAATATAAACTCACGACGGGTCTTCCCAGCAAATGAGTATATCTTTTACATACGCAGCTGACAGGTGTATGCCTACACCCCGTGCTTAAGTCGTGGCCATTTACGCTTTTTAAGTGAGCCAAGGATATCCAGGACAAGGTCGTTAACCCCCAATGTTATTTGTTATCAAGGAACACTGATTAATGCGGGATTATGCAATTTAACCATATTCGATTAAAAGGTTTCTACACCCGACCAAGCGGTAATATTTTACCGTATCCCAAGCCCGTATAAGGGAAAATAAGTTAAAAGTATTTACCTGAGCTTTAAAATGTAAATTTTGTATACTCAGCCGTATGGTCTACTCAACAAGTGCAAATAACTTCTACCAGGGTTCTTAATCTGTAACAAGAGTTTTATTAACCTATTAGATTCCTAACGGGTCTTATTTAAGTTGTAACTTAGACCGGTTAGTTTTAAAGAAAGGTTTACGGCACGAAACGCTAGATTAAGCGGTGACCGGATTGGAATGTAGTTTAGACCCAACAAGTATGAAGACTTGAATAAAATGGGTCAACTAAATACATTCTGGATTTTGAAGTAAAAATGATAAGGTTGGCCCGTTTCGGCTAATTTATGCAAACTAGTTATATAAACCGTACTGAACGCGTATAAGCATAACGGGTAACCGGATGAGTCATGTACAAGTTCCATAAGTTATTATGCTTTAAATGTGATATGATATCAGTAGGATATCAACCATTATGCCCTAAAAGATTTTAAAACCAAATTAAGTTCCGAAAGGGTAATTTGGTCATTTTAAAGTTTATAAAAGAAGTTAAATAGTAAACTGAGGTTCTGGTCTAAAATATTCATTAAAAATATTTATTTATCATGTTACATCAGTAAGATATCATACATATGTGAGATTCACCATTTATGGCCAAGGTATGCACCGTAGGGCATTTTGGTCATTTCACATATGTTTTTAAGGATAAAATTGGAAGTCTGAGTTCAAGACTTATACTTACTGTTAAAGTACTAAAATTTATTTATGAAATCAGTAGGTAACAAGTCTTAGGTGTTAAATATGGTTTTAAACCATACTATGCACCTAATTATCGTAAAAGTCGATAATTGACGATATTCGGGATGTTTATGAAATTGTGATATTTTGATCAGCCTTAAATGTATAAAATATTTTATTTAATATATAACATCAGTAGGAAAAGGCTTGGCATGCTAATTATATGTTAATCTCATTTTATTAGCAAAAAGGGTATTATCGTCATTTATCGAATTACACGAGAACTCAATGATATGGTCAGTTTATAATTTGACCAAAAATTCCAAAAATCCCTAAAAATAATATCAAAATAGTAGGTAATAAGTTTGGTGTCAAAATTTGGGTTTAAACATGATTTATGCTTAAAACATAGTTTAATTAATAAAAAGTTTCATTTTACGATATCTTGTATAACTTTAGTTTGAGACCAGAAATTGATGTCAAATTTATTTGACATGCTTATATATCAGTAACAAAGGTATTTGTATGTTCATATATCCAAAAATCTCGTTTTTACAAAATAAGGGCATAATAGTCAAATTTTAAGCAATTTACGGAAACATGCAAATGAACTCGGATTTCTAAGGGACCATGTAGTAATACCTTAGAAGGTTATACTAACATATAATATGGTCACCCTAAGGCATAACTAAACTAAGTTGATTCGGGTCAGAACTGAAAGTCAAAGCAAAAGTCAACTTTTGTGACTTTCGGTTGCGAACCGAGCCTAATACTCAGAATTGTCGGGTTGAACATGCCTAGACCTGTTCAACTAATATTTACCAAGTTATTAAAGTGACAAAATTGATTTTATAGCTTCTACATTATCAGTTATGAATTTTATCTAAAAACTGACCCGTTTGACTTTTATTTTAGTTACTTTGACCTGACAATTAACTAAGTAAACGTGATAATTTGGAGGTGCCCTTTTGAGGATTATCACCTACTTAATTTACCAACACATAACCATTTTCAATTCGAATAATGGCTGGACTGTTAATGATTAATCAAAAAGTCAAAGTATAATTATGATATCTTTGACTTTCGGTCCTTAAACTAAATAAAACTTAACTACAGAAGCTAAGAACACTTACAAAGGTCCTTAGCACGAAAATTTAACTTGAGAGAGCTTCCTTGAACACCAGGATGCTCCAGAGAAAGAAATGAGAGTGAAAGTTTGAAGTGTGCAAGAACAAATGAACAAACAAGCTTCTTTATATAGGAATTTGAAAGCTCTAGGATCAATCCAGCTGTGAATGGGAGTCACCAGATGATCACATGTGTCCTAGTGTCAGTAAAAACCATTAACACAGTCCCTGGTATCGAAAACTTGCATGCAATGGCGGTGGACAGGTCTGTACATGCAGTTGTCCAGTTTTTTGGTCGCTGGCACCTTCTTCGCGGCCCGCGAAGATGTTGGGGATGGCCTACGCGGCCCGCGACAACCCCTGTCTCCGGTAAAAAGTTTCCAAACTTTGCATTTTCAGTCCCCGGTCCTATTTAATTTGAAATAACTTTCGTTTATTGCACTTTTGACCCCCCATAGTTAACTTTTAGGTGTTTTGGGTCATAAAATAAACATCGTTAAGTTTCCGATCAGTTACGAGATCACCCGAAATGTACAAGTTTCTCCTGTTGATGTATTTAATCCCTATTTCTTGGAAATTACAATTTAATCACATTATTGTACCGAAACTTCACGAAATCATTTTTCGATATTCATGAGAGTATAGTAAAATATTACAAAGCTTCGGAATCGTTAAAAGGTCACTCAGAGGTAACAATTAACATGTTGACACGTTTAACCCCTGTGCTTTGTAAATTCTTAATTTTTAATTATAAACAGCTTCTTGCGTTCGACAATTTATTCATCAAAGATTACGAACATCGTATGAGGTCAATCAGAGGCACACGGGTCTTACCGCTAGTACTATATAATAAAAGATACCATTTTGTGGACACTTGTCATCATATTAGGCTATGTCTTATGGATAATTATTATTTTAGTTTAATCTTTTCTAATTAATAATTTAATATAGATAACCCTCCTACGAAATATTATTTTAATTTAATTATTACTTTTATATTTATCTATTTACTTCAAATTCAAACTTAGTTATCTAATTTGATATTAGAGTAAATTATGATTTCGGCCCCTATGGTTATATCACTTTTACCCTTTTAGCCCAAAAATGATTTTTTTTAACATCTAAGCCCTCAACGTCTTTTTTTTTCTAACCCTTTTGGACCCAACGTCTTTTTTTCTAATCCTTTTGGCCTCTAAAAGTAAATGGATGGGGTTAGTGTTAGGGGCCAAAATGGTTAGAAAAAAAAAACGTTAAGGGCTCAGATGTTAAAGATTCATTTTTGGGCTAAAAGGGTAAAAGTGATATAACCACAGGGGTCAAAATCGTAATTTACTCTTGATAGTAACTATATATTTGAACGTTTTGTTTAGTTTGGTATCAAATAGTTTTTACGAAACTCAAAATAAAATTAACTAATATTATTTATCATTTCTACATTTACAAGTTTTAAATAAAAGGGTTAAATTTATTGAGACTTCGTTACATTTACAAGTTTTAAATAAATGGTTAAATTTATTGAGACTTCTTTAACAAATTTTACTACAATAGAATAATCTATTTATATCAATCTAAATATATATCTATACTATACTATATAATAAAACATTAATATGTGACCCATTTAATTCATTATTCATTGTAAGCATTTATTTTAAGATTTTCTCGCCTCACTTTCAAACTTATCTTATATTAATTAAATAAATAAATGAATAATGAGCTAATATTAAATTTCATCCTACTTTAAATTTCGAATACCATTCTTCTATTTTTCTAATAAAATATTATCCTAAAATTTAAATTGTTAATTTAAGATATTTTTAAATAAAACAAATCATTTATCACGAAAACCAAACTTTGTATCAATATATGAAATATTTTTACTTTCATTACTAAAAAAATTATTATATCAATTTTATTACATAATTTATAAATCAATTTGTCGGAATTGGTACCAACATTTTATCACTCAAATAGATGTTGATTTGCTTCTTGAATAACATATCTTCTTTACAAGAACCATCTTCACGATCACCATATCCATCGCGTATCGAGTATTATCCGTTAGTATATTGAAAGATATGACTTTTTTATTATTGGTATATAAAATTAGATTTATTAAACCCGTGTAATACACGTGGTTTTTTAAATATATTTTTTTTTATTATTTACTATACAAAATTACATTTATTCGACCTGTATAATACATGAGGTTTTTTAAGATATAACTTTTTATTATTTGATATATAAAATTAGATTTATTCAATTCGTAAAATACACGAGGTTTTTTAAAGATATATATTTTTTTATTATTTCGTATAGAAAATTACATTTATTCAACCCGTGTAATGCACATATTTTTAAAGATGTAACTTTTTTATTATTTGGTATATAAAATTACATTTATTCAACCCGTGTAATAAATGAGGTTTTTAAAGATGTATTATTTTATTATTTGGTAAACAATATTACATTTATTCAAATCGGGTAATACACGTGGTTTTAAAAATACAACTTTTTTATTTGGTATATAAAATTATATTTATTCAACCCGTACAATATGGTTCTTATAAATATAACTTTTTGTTATTTAATATATAAAATTATATTTATTCAACCCGTGCAATAAAGAAGATTTTTAAAGATATATTTTTTTATTATTATAGTATATAAAATTCATTTATTCGCCCCGTGTAATACACGGGGTTATAACCTAGTCTTATATAAATTAATGAAGTTTTATAAGAAGTCACATCGAGTCATTTCTCCGTATTATTTATATTTGAATTTTCCGGTCAAAAGACCCGTCAGACACCCATCAGTCTTTGTCTGGTTGACCGGACCAAAACACCTCACTTTGGCCACATCTCGACACTACAAGGTGTGCATATAGGACAAAACAACCATTTTTAGGATGAGTATCTACACACCAACCAAGTGTGCAAATAGTCTCCCCCTTTTCCATCACTCCAAAAAAGTAAAAGAAAATAACCACTTCTTCAGTCTCGTTCATGTTTTCCATCAAATCAATCAACATCCTACCACAACCACCAATACTCACTAGAACCCAAGATTAAACCCACCATAAGGGTGAACGGGGCACTCTCGGTAACCTCATTCGGTGACCCAAGTCACCTAGCGGGAACACCGTCGCCATCAACGAGGGGAGTCACATAGGGGAACAAGATCGGTGAGAGCTTACCGAATGAAGGAGGGAGAGAGATGGTGGGCCACCCTTTTTTCAACCAATCAAAACATTTTTTTTTGAATAAAAAAACAAGGGGAGTTAAGAGGGGAGTGGTGCCATCAAATTGAGGGTGTGAGGGGAGTTGACGTGGCGCGTGTTGACTGGCCAGGGCCGGCCCAAGGGTAAGCCAAATGAGGCTTGGGCCTTGGGCCACCAAAACTATAGGGCCTTCACAATTTTATGAAAGCACAGTCCATTTATAAAAGATTTAGGGTGTGGGTTATCAATAGATTGATGGTTGGTGGTGTAGTTGTTTTGTGTATGTATGGATGTTTGTGAGACCCGGGTTCGAATCCCTGGTTCAGCGTTTTTTTTCCTTGTTTTTAAATTTTAACATAATCTTTCAAATAATTACACTTGGGCCATTCAAGTTTAACTTTCAATTACATACATTTTTTTGAGAAAAAGGCCACAAGATTTTACTTCGCCTTAGGCCACCAAAATGGTTGAGCCGGCCCTGTGATTGGCCGTGCGTAAGAGACCCCGTTCACCCTAACATGTCCCATGTTCGAACTACCTTTGCCCTCCATCGAACACCATTAAGATTTGGTACCCTCACCCCATTTGCCATCACTTAACATATTTGAGTGAGTCGACACAAATGCCCGTTTTAAACCCCACTCCAATATTTTCAATGCGTCTTGTTCTAAAATCATTGAGTCGTTATTGGGAAGCAACCAATGTAAGGCGTAAGATTTTACTTGTTTTGTCAATCTCTAATTTCTTGTCAATGTAACTTTTTATATATGGTTGCAGGCAAGCACTCTTTATGAACTTAAAGACCATTATTGTTCAATCAAGCATAATTGTTGATTTGTTGCCAAAAAGGTTGAAATATCTTATGCCTCTAATTATGAGGTGCGCTTGTGGATGTGAATCAACATGTCAACATTCATATGTCGAAGGCTAGTTTAGTTGATCATACTTATCTAGGTCAGCAGAGTTGTGATCAAGCAACTTAGGTTGCAGTCCAACAAACTTTGTCTAACAAATATCCTATAACTTTCAAGTTACAAATTTAGAGCATTAGTTCTCAAACAATTCTTGAAGATATAGGAAGGTGATTAGCAACCTCCAAATATGTCATAGATATCCCATTACACTTCTAAATACATGTAAATAATAATATATTTTTTTTTGTAATATATTATAATGCATATAAAAATAAAATATATTAAAAGTAAAATAATCCAAGCTAAGCCGAGCCGAGCCGAGCTAATGAACGAGCCGCGCCGAGCTAGGCTTGCTTTCTCACTGAGCCGTGCCACGGGGCTCAGTTTCAAACGAGCCATATCAAGCGAGTTTTTTTCGAGCTAAAACCAAGCGAGCTACAAGGCGTTAACTCTTTGGACAACCCTAACCACAGATGCTCTAATTATAAATATACCTATGACTAAGGATTGTGATTTTATATGTAATTTTCAGTTTTATATGTATATATACACATATTTTTATATGTATTATTTTAAGTAAACATGTTTTAACACCTTCTTCGACCCTTATTTTCAAGTAGATAGAATTAATTGCTAGAATTTAAAGGTTTTGGTCAAGAATCTGATCGGTTTTTAACCATAATCACTAGTGATTTTTGGCCAATTAGGACTGGATTTGACCATTGTTGACCGCCTACTAATTAATTGGTCGATTAGATAAAAATTACTCGATGAACCTGAGACTAGTCTAGGCCCAACGGTTAAAATGGGCCATGGGAATCAGGTTTCTTCGAAAATTCAATTTTTATTTAGGACCTTGATTATTGTTTGTTGTATCATGTGTAAGTGTATGATACTTGAGAAGCAGGTAGATTTGGTGGATTTCATTGACTGGAAGGGAGTTGAATGCCTCAATCAAAATAGCACTCAATGTCATCCTTTCCCCAACCCAATGCTCTCAAACAGGTCACATTTATTTATTTATTTCCAAACTAAACTTTGATTTTAATCATAGATGATGATATCTTTTCTTAATATTCAGTTTTTTTGCTGAAAGATCCTGCAGTTCATTTTAAACATTCAGTCACACCTAGTTTGATACAGAGACAGATTTGTACTGTTTAGTGTTTTAGTATTGTACAAAGATGATTATTGTCAATTTTGGAGCCAATAAGTAAATAAGTAATTAGTTGGATGGTTAAAGTATTATTATGCAAATTACTAATGCTCCTGAGCCTTGAGATAATAGTTACATTAGATCCGCATGCAGTGGTTATATTGAAGTTGTGTGATACATAGCGTTTCGTTACTTCCTTAAGTTATTGTGAGTTGTGACAGCCCTAAACTAGTGTGTTGAGAGGTTCTTTTTGCAGAAATGTTTTATGTTTGTTGGCTACTACCCTACCCAAAAGATAATTTGAGTCTTCACTGCATTCATGGTATTTAAGTTTGTCTTCTAAGTTTTATTACAGGTTTAGGATATGGTTTTTGTATTTGGCATTTAAGGAGGTTATGTAGATCCATTTGCCAACCGCCCAACCATTCTTCAGTTTAATCCTCTACATGTTCCTTCCTTCCTTGGTGAACCAGATCTCTTGCGTTTGCAAATGAAGAATGTCATAACTTCTGTTTTCATACTCCATCCATACACACGATGTAGCCTTTGTCTAATGCAAATAAGTCCAATAGGCAAAGAGAATCTTACTTTAATTTACTACAGTAAGCTTGGTGTGCGCGTCTAAAGTCTTAATAATTATCAATAGGCATCTCACTTATCATAGATGTGTTGTAATTAATGTGCATTCTCTTGTTCAATGTTTTTGTTTCTTTACGGAGCAGGGTTGACGAGGGTCTAAATCTGGAGAGTGATGCAGATGAGCAACTTTTGTTTGGTTTTACATACCATTCACTCAAATGATCAAACTGCATTCTGTCGTTATTAAAGGGCCTCAGGAAGAAGGTAAAGTTTTCCTTCCTTCTTAATGGCAGCAAGCACCTTCAGTTAGGTATCTTCTAATAACTGAAGGAAATTAACAAATTCCTTACATCTAAGATAATGTGTTTTAGTCTGACTATGCCAAGACATAGCAAATACTTAGTTTATCATAAGAATTGTGGTCAGTGGTAATTATGTTTGGTAGCAGATGGAGATTCAGTCCCTAAATTAATCAAATGGCATAGATTGAGTTTGTTAATGTTCTTTGTGTTCATCAAATTTGGCAAACCGTTCTTTTTATTGAAGTAATTATGTTTTTCCCTTTGGTTAACATATATGGGTTTTAGCAAAAGCCTATTATCCTCTCTACTGAGTACGGTTTCCTCTAAACTTAATACATTTTGCATTATGAATTTCCGTTCTTTTGGTTCTAAAGTCTAGCTATCTCATAAGACTTGTTGACTACGTTATTATAACTACTTATTTCTGTAATTGTCTGTTTCTAAACTCTAACTGTCTGTGTCTTGGTACCCACTTTTAATCTTCTATGGTCTGGACCATTAGCTAGCTCGACTAAGTTATAAAAAAAATGCAGCACCACCTTACTCTAGAATCTTCGATTTCTTAGGCACTTTAACCTAACATCGTCAGTTCGTCAAATTATAAAATCATTATCATCTTCTTCTTTACTCTTTTATGAATTCCACAAAATCCAAGATTAAGGAGTTGGAAGATACCAATTGCCGGTGTAGAGCACGCGTGATGCATTCATGTTTGTTATTCTACCAAAACATGTCTCTAGTTACATTGCATAAGTTTGGGTGCAAATTTCTTCTTAGCTGACTACCATATCACATTGCCATTCAAAATATATAACTAAATGTTTAAATGAGACTACTATATCTCACTTTCGTTTCTTTTATTATTGTATATATGTGGTGCCTACCTTCTTGCACTGATTGATGTTTATCTAAATTGTAGGTCCTCATACCGTAAAGCCTTATACAAACAAGGAGCACATGGGATTCAAGTAATATAACTACTTGCCTGTTGGCTGTTCTCGTTTTTCAGTTATAGTCTGTGATTCCAATGGCTGCGTATATGTGATATGCAATAATGTTACCGACTTTCCTCCTAGTAACACAATTACTTTATCCCCCGACAATCTCCAAGTAGGCCACACGCTTCCTTTTCTTGTATATCTTTTATTTCTTTACATGAACGTGTTAATTATGATTACAAATAGACCTGGCAAACGGGTCGGTTCGGGTCGGGTCATGGGTCAAAACGGGTTCGGGTCAAAACAGGTCAATTACAAAAAAGGGTTGTTTTGGTTCGGGTCGAAACGGGTTCGGGTCGGAACGGGTCCGGGTCAGAACGGGTTTCGGGTCGGGTCGGTCGGGTTGGTTAAAAATTTGCTTTCTTTAAAAAAAAAGAGAGATTGTACATCAAGGGGTTATGTACAAAGAGAAAAAGACTTGGCTAAAAACTAACTGACTAACTAACCTGCCTAACTGAATATATTAACAAACTTAACTACTGTTAGAATCAAAACTCAATTCTTGGCCCGTAGATGAGAATAAACCTTGAAAGTTGAAACTGTGAACGAAAGATGGTTGTTTCGAAACCATATACTGCCATATCTTGATACATTTAGAGAAAAGCATAGATAAAAGGCTTCCTCTAAAGTAAACTGAAACCATTGTTTATCTTTATCAACTGTGATAACCGGTCGACCGAAACAGGTTTGGTTTAAAAGATCGGTCTGTTGAGGATCAGTTGCAAACATCGAAATTCAAAAATATCACGAAATTCAAAATATCACGAAGTTTGCATATACCAGTGCTATGTTCAGATTTTATTCATTTTCGAGCAATTTCATTTAAATCTTTAAGAGCCATCTATCTATCTCTGCAGTTATAACATGATCAGACAGGAACATGATCACGCGTGTGCAGCAACTTGATACATACTATTTATATACAACACTTTTATGGTACACGCATGTATATCTCTGTAACAAACAAGATGAGCGAATAACCCCCAAATCAGCAAAAACCATGGTAATAAACTCGTGTCGGCCTAAAACCCGTTGCGATCCGAAACCCGTCTTGTGCGGAAACTTGTGTCGGCCTAAAACCCGTCCTGTTGCGATCCGAAACCCGTCCCGTGCGGAAACCCGTGTCGGCCCGAACCCACATCTGACCCGTTTCTTTAAGGTGCTAACCCACATCGACCTATTTCTTTAAAGTTGTTGACCCGCTTTGACCCGAAAATAACAAGATGAAATTTCAATTGACCCGTTTAGTTAAAATATCTTACCCAAACTAACTCATATAATTTTAAAAGCAACCCAAACTAACCAACTTGAAAGCCTTTGGGTCAAGATTGCCATCTCTAATTACAAATTACTACAATAATTTAAACTTTTGAATAGGATTCAAAATTTAATCTTATTCTATGTTTTGGTTCTGTGTCCTTTTTAGGGAAAGCCTGTTATGTTGAAGTATGTGAAGTTTCAAAATGTCCGCAGGTACTAACTATATAAATATAATTATTTACTTAATTATATTCATCAAGTCTAATAGGCTAACTAACGGTCAGCTTGACAATATTCATCGAGGACAATCAGTCTGGTTCTGATATAACAGAAGTCCAAAAGATTGTTCTGCAAGGAACTACGTAAGTTTCTCGTCACGTATTTCATCATTTTCTATCGATTCGCTTGCTCTTATTATCTTATAATATACTGTACACATGGCAATCATGACCCATGGGTGGATTTGTGTAATGTATGTTTACTTGTGGGTTCATTTGGGTAACTGTATTTACTTGTGGTGGGTTCATTTGGCTACATTTTATTTACTTGCTAAGAGTACAAAATGGCCAGTACCCACATCACTTTGTGTCACCACCAATTTGATACCTTTTTCAAAAGGACTCGCTTTGACCACAACACATTTAGACCCGAGCTGACTTGCTTGTTTTGCCAGGCTTAATAGAACGCATACAGATTTTCTGGGATTCTAAACGGTTATCTGGTTTTAAATGCAGTGTGGAAACAAAAGATATGAAAGGGTTGAAGAAGATCGAGGATCAGTGATGCAGATCGAAGAGAGTTTATGTTTTTTGGTTTGAATGGCAGCATGTTTGCACTTCCAGAGAGATGACCTGTAGTAAAATTAAAAGATAGCTGGTCCAAATCAGCAACTTGACCTGTTTGGGTTGTTTTTTAAAGGAATATTGGATTTTAATAATCCCAATTATTTGTCGTTGGCCGCCAACAGTCTCAACTTCAAAAATAACCATTGGCAGTCCCAACTATTAACATATTGGTCTCCAATGGACCCTGACTAACAGAACCCTAACGCCGTTAGTCTCCGGTTGCCGGAAAAACGTTTTTGGCCGGAAAACTCAACCTTTTCGTCACAACCCTCTTTGTAACCTTATTACGGACCTTTATGAACCTTTTTTTAGTAAAAGCCCCAATTATTGAGGTTGTCGAAAAACTTCTTTTTCGTCGGAAAACTTCATTTTGGCCGAAAAACTCAACATTGATAGAATATATGATACTGTAATATACAATCAATCTCAATTATATCTGTTACCTTGACAAATTTTATGAAACTGTCCATGAATGAATGCAAGTTTATATTATTTCAGCTGATAACTGAAATCGGAGTGTGATGGTGGTTGACAAGTTGAGTAATTTGCTTTGACCAGGTAATGAACGCTTGTCTTGTATCCCTCAGCCACCACAACAGCTGCAATAACTCTGAAAACAATTAACTTGTTAAGGCAACAACTTTAATAATGTCAATACTTTTTTAACAAAGCAATTTTTGATAAGGTTATGCTAAGCGTACCCCACTCCACCCAAATTGTTTAGAAAACAAACGAGTTGGATAAAATAAACAAAAGTATGTGATTTACCAAGCACGAGCCTGACTTGGAGATGACCAATTCTCGACATGATTCTGGTGCGTACACCTTTCAACACAAAATCTGTGATGGCAGAAGAAACCACCCAAAAAAGAACAGAAAAAATGCTCACAATAATTAAAATGTGAAACCGACCGACCGACCAAACCAAAGCAAAGCAAAAGCCAGCAGGTTTGAGATTTGAACAGTTTAGTTTTGATTGTTTGGCAGTTCAATGGTCCGGTTGACGATTTGGAACTTGGAGCCCCCTGCTGTGTAAACTGAACACGCCATTTAATCTTTTTTTCTTTATTCTTTTCATTTTTGGAACATGCAGCTGTGTATATGTATAATATTCATGAACCAATTTTGTCGTGTTAACTTTAAAAAAGAAGTAAAAGATTGAATCAAATTGCCAATTGAACCGTAACACCACTGAAACCGGTCGGTCTAGCATGGACACCCAGCCTGGACAGTTTGGTTTCTCGTTTTCCAAAATCAAAGTTAGCAGTTCGGCCCAATATATACATCAAAACCAGACCATGAACGCCCCTAGTTGACCATATTACAAATAAGTGAAGGTAACATATGGACTATTGCAATTTGAGCTTACAGTTACCAGAATCGGAATCTGGCTTTAAAGATAGTCCGTGCAATGCATAATTTGCATAAACTACCAGCCGCTCGCGTTGGGAAGAACCTAACTTGCTATTTAAAGACCTGACGAGTGCACTGTAGTACAAAAAATAGAAACGGAAGGTGGTTAAGAGAAACAAAATTATAAATGGTAGTTTGTAGAAGTGGTTATTACTCTGTACGCAATACAGTAAGAAATTCCGAGGGTAAAGATTCCATAAATTCTGATACATCCCCCATACTAAGTGACTTCACTTCCTGTTTCAGATTTGTTTTCTCTTCAACAGACATTCCCTCCCCAAAAGCGGATCTACTGTTCCTCATGAAAAACAAATAGTGATGTCAGCACGCTCCTGTGTGTATTATGAAATTAATCATATATAATTACTACCTGTTGATTGTTCTTCCCGTGAATATAAGGGAAAGATATTTAGCGTATTTCCCTATGCCAAAGTGTTGGGCTACTTGTTGGATCTTATGTGAATCTAAAAGAACCAATGCTTTCCAAAGTTGGCAGTAGTTGACTCTAAATTCTTCATCTAAAGTTTTGTAGATCCCATGATCCAGGAGAACTGATGCATATGCATAATGGATAAAATTTGGACAGTTAGTATCTGGAAAATATATATGCATACACACACACAGGAGCACATATACCTAAACGAAACCCTTGTTTTTCATCCAAGGAAACCAATATGTTCCCGGGATGTGGATCTCCATGCACAAAACCATGGACAAATATCATTTCAGCAAAAGCTTCCACCAACACTTTTGCAACCTTCAACACAAACACACAAGAATCAATATCCACAACAATATTGTGCTACTTATCCTGTAGACATTTTGGTTTGTCGATTTGTTTACTTTAATGTTATTGTGTTCAAATTCTTTGAAACCGAGATGGTTTAGAAAACTGAAACAAATACCTACTTTAGTTGTACGCATCTATTTTGAAAAAACAAACAACATTTGAATTTCCTTACACATGCCCCAAAAATCAATTTATTCATCAAACAGCATTAGTATTTCAAACTATCAAATACACCAACCTTTCTTGGATCGATCCCCATTTCCCGGATATAATCCAAATCATCAACCTGAAAGCCAGCAAATTTCGTGTTAAGCCACATGATATGACTTACACGTTAACTAACGCTGCTGAAGAAAAAGTTTGCACATACAAAATATGATCCAATTATATCAAGTATAAATAATGAAAGTGATCCAATGAAATAGAACTTTAGTACACTTGTTTTTTTTTCCTTTCTAAATTACTAGAATATAACAACCCATAAATGATTAGAATACTTACATCCAAAGACTGTTCAACATGTAGTGATGGATTCTCAATTTCTCATAAATTGTTGAGTTGTTACTTTGTTCAGTCAATTCCAAGATTGGAACCCTAACACTAATACATTTCTAGATAATTACTTCAACTGCATTAATTATTTTCTCAAATAACCTTTGCGTTTGGTTAAATCAATTTATAATGAGATGGTAGATATATCAGTTTCCTCAAAGGGTTAGTGCACTTGTAATAGTTTAGATTTCTATCTAAAAATATATATCAAGAAAATAGGTAAAACGTTATACTTGACAAAACTGGTAGTGTAAAGAGAAATACAGAGAGAAATGGGATGCTAACCCTTCGTCCCCTGCAATATTCCATCGTCAACACCTGGCTAGTGGTAAGTTCCTATATGTATAAATACACCTTCGAAGGTCAGTCCATATAAATAAAAACTTGTAGCGTCATAAAATGACGAAAGCATACCTGAAAAACCTTAGGGACTCTGATTCTGTTATTGTGTTTCAAGTTTACAGCAGTTGTTACTGAATTTCTTGCCTCTTGTAGGAAATCTGCGCCGCAGCAGCTCTAACTTATTATATGCAAAGATCAAAAAAAAAAGGAACAGCAACAGAAAGTATTCATGTTAGTTTAGCTCACCGAGTTCCAAAGCAATGACCTTCGAAAATTCTGATACCATCCACTGAAACCTGTATTCAGGAAAAAACTGGAGAAACAACAGAAGGAATCTTTAAAGCAGATGATAAGACATTGCATGTGTGTTTGTGTAAACTTGTAAGAACCATTCTAAGCCATATATTTCATATGCAGGGGTGGAGCTCGAACGCATCTAGAAGGAATTTAGATGCATTTGAATTCAAATTCCATCGTTGCATTTGAAATGAGCTATGCAGTTAATATCGGTGATATATCAGTCCCTTAGTAAAATATCGGTGTCAAATATCGGTCAAAACATCGGCACCGATATTATCTGCGATATTGACCAATATAATCGATATATCACTAAATTATTAGTGTTGAATTGCTATATCCGATATTTTACCGCATTAATTGCATAGGAAATGAGTGGCTCGTATCATTATTTATATTTAACCCCCCCCCCCCCCCCCCCCCCCCTCTTTTCTATATGCATGTGTATATATGTGTCCCAAGGTAAGTAAAGCATACTACAATGTCATGTTTACAAGCAAACCAAATTACTTAAGTATGCATTAGATTCTATTCTGCAGAGAGTTTCATTATTGAAAGAATAAATATGAAAACAGAACAATGGCATGATGAACATAACACATACCCATGTGACACATTTGGCAAGTAAAGACATTGTTGCTATGTCCATTTTCATCCTATCCTTCAACCCTGGATATTGGATCTGCACTCACACATAAAAAATATTTTAAAAAATCCTCAATTCTAAACACCTTTATACTAATAGAACAAACCATGCAATGGAAAGAATGAACCAAATATGAGATTACCTCAAATGTAGATCCTGCCAGATAGATACCAAAATGTCAATATAAAGTAGCAAAATATATAGAACTAATAATAACTTTAATAGTTAGCTAGTCATATAACCATGATTTCCTTAATGACAACTTTTGACGCAAATTCTATATTTTACCCATCTTTTTAGTTTTTTAAAACTACAAGCGTATACGAGCATAATGTTCCTACGTTTTACTTGTAATTGAATAAAACTATTTTTTAAAAAAAAATAAAAAGATACATAACATCTGGCTACATATATGCACTTGAACGCTAGTGTTAAAAATTTTCTTAAATAGTCAATATGAGACGCCAGGTTGGGTTGATCTAGCAAATACTCTTAAAACCATCTTTTAGGATTTTATACATAAGTAATGTATTAAAGATGACCACAAGAGCTATCTTATTTAGATAAAAATCTCATTTTATTATTTATATAAAACGATTTGGGAGGTTGTAAGCATTTGTATACACTTTAAGAAACTTCCAAGTTTCAACCATTTCACGTGTTTCTTCTTTAACTAAAAATGTGTAATTTTACCCACCTAATCTGATGATAATAAGATATAACTTAAGTCAAGCCACTATAAGTAATTGGTATAAAAGTACTTATCTTGTACTACCATGTGGTTTCTATTAGATGCATTCAAACAAAAAAAGAACACACACATCACATTACTTGTAGTTAATGAAAAGACTTTTATCTCTGTACTCTAATATTTGGAAACTTTGTTATAGCCGGAAAAAGAACACACATCAAGAGCCCACAAGTAGTTATAAAAAGAAACCAGAACAGAAAATGATAAAAGAAAAAATCTCTGATCAACCTTAAGCACTACTTCTTGATGGTCTTTGAGTAATGCACGGTGCACTTGAGCTATGGATGCAGCAGCAATAGGTTGTTCATCGATAGAAATAAAACTGATACACCACCATACATATGGAATCAGCTATTGAATGCTACCAAACCATAAAAGCAAAAGCTTCAAACAAATTTTTTTAAGGGATACTCATCAACCTTTCTATAAGTAAAAACTTACATCTCATTCAGATCGGATCCAAGATTACTGATTAAGACTTCTTTTACAGCTTCAAAAGAACATGGAACTGCCTAAAGCATCAACAAGCAAAGATTAAGCGGAAACCAAAACCAACAAATCAACAATTAGATATTGCAAGACTTGCAGGGGCCAGGGAGGATGGATTGCAACGTTGCGTAACAGGTTAGGGTTGAAATATATCAATTTGTCCATCTTTAACAGATAACTAACTAGCTGGTTATGACTACAGAACAATTATCAGAACAATAATCTTTTTAACAAAAACACTTTAGCAGGTTGTATGCATTATAAATACATCTTGGGGACTTTCAACCCATTTGACTTGTTCCCCTTTTAGCTACCTTTTTATTATAACTTGATCTGTGAGGGACCCATTCATATCAACAATCATGAGATACAAACAAAAAGGACAAACCCAGTGCATGAAGCTCCCGCATGCACGGGGGGTCCAGGGGTGTCGGGCCAATTTGGCCTCTGCATTTCTGCAAGAGGCTGTTTCAACGACTCGAACCGTGACCTTCAAGTCACATGCAACCTAACCGTTGCACCCCCTTAACCATTAAATACAAACAGACTTATGAACCCGTAATGCGTACCTGATCCTGCAATGAAGCAAGAGTAGAAGAATACTCTTTGGGGACTTGACGTACGGATGCTACAAACTGACCAGCCTTAATATAAAACCCTTGGTTCACCTCACATAGTTTCAATATCCTCTTAGCTGATCTCAAATGAACCTAAATCACAAATCAAACACATGCTTTTGGTCACTTTCAGCTACTTTAACTAACCCTAACAAGTATACTCTAAAAATCAAGCAACAAAACCTGAGATAACACTTGTGCATATTCATCTGTATCCTTCAATAATCCTTGCAACGAATACTTGTAATCAACAACATTCGCAGTAATCTACAAACACAATAATCCTAGTTATAACTATTTCACACATAAGGTCTAAATTATATATTATTATTATAAGTAAATTCAAATAAATATGAAGGAAACAAACGGCATAGAGAGATCGAGAGGACCGAAGGACGCCGTTGAATGACGTAGTGATGACGTCGAGATGAGAGTGTCGGTTGCGGTTAGGGTTTAGAGTATTGTAGTAAGTAAGAGCGGAGGCGCCGGTGCCGGAGACGATGAAAAGGTAGAATGATGTCTTCTTCTTCTTCAAGAATTTGGAGACGACGGTGCTCCTCATAGCCGGAATGGAATTCCGGTGATTGTCGTCGGAAGTTCAGAGAGTCTTAACGGAATCAACTGTGTGCTGAAATCTAGATCGATGTGTGGTGTTTGGAACGTTTTTAGTTATATATTTTAATGTTGAGTAAATTACAAGTTTTGTCCTTTATGTTTGCATCAAATTTCAGGCGTTGTCCTTTATCTTTAAAATTGTCAGGCGGTGTCCTTTATGTTTCAAAATCTTGCACGTTATGTCCTTTAGGCCAAACCCAGTTAGATTTTTTGGTTAAAACTGATCATGTGCAAGGCACATGAGGGCATTTTAGTCTTTTTACCTCATTTATTTAATAGTATTTAAAAAATAATTAAAAATAATTAAAAATATTATTATTATTATTTTAACTATATATATAACCTCCATCACCACCACCCTTCACCACCACCAGCACCCTCCACCGCCACCGCCACCACCTTCCACCGCCACCTCCACCTCCTCACTGCTAAAAATCAAATTCTTTCAAATTACTGGGGTACCCAGAACCCGTAACCGACCCACACGTCACAATCGGGTTAGCCACAGGCCATGCGGCACTCGTATTTTCCCAAACATTCATCTGCAAATCATTCAAACCAAAAAGCCATGTCAATTCCAAATTCCAAATTCTACTAGTACTTTTAATTACTTAAGGAATTAATTAAAGTATTAAACACACACAAAAAAAAACCCCAAAATATCCCAATTTTAATTCCAACCAAACATAAAAACCTTAACACAAACAAACAACTTACAGCTTCAATCGGTTTAAGCGAAAACGGCGAATCACCATAGAAAACTCCGATAGCCCACGAACCTTCACTGTCTGGTTGACAACCAACACCCGTTGAACCGCTTTCGTAGTTATTCCCGTTGTACATCACGTTGGTGTACAACAAACCAATTGAACTAAACAACATAAATGAAACACACAGAAATGAGAGAGTAGATGAAGCGCCGCCATTATCGTGCACGCGCCACCACCGTGTTCAGATCTTCGAAGAGAGAGAGGGAGAGAATGAAGAGAGAGAGAGACTGAAGCCGGTGGTGAAGATGGCGGTGGTGGCAGAATGTGGTGGTGTACATGAAGGCGGTGGTGGTGGTGGCGGCATATGGTGGTGGTGGTGGCACATGGTGGTGACCGGTGAAGATTTGGTCAACATATTGTTTCTTGTTTCTGAATATTTGGTCTTCATCACAGTTTATATAAATTATTTTTGCACATTAGTCCTTTATATTAAGTGATTTGCACATTAGTCCTTTATATTTAGAGTAAATATCTTTTTTGTAGTTTCACAATAGTCCTTGAAGACAAATTCTTTAACACAATGGTCCCTGATGAGATGAAATGACATTTCTACCCTCATGTGCCCTGCACATGCCTTCATTTAACTGAAAAAATTAACTGGGTTTGCCTTAAAGGACATAACGTGCAAGATTTTGAAACATAAAGGACACCGCCTGACAATTTTAAAGGTAAAGGACAACGCCTGAAATTTGATGCAAATATAAAGGACAAAACTTGTAATTTACTCTTTAGTGTTTTTAAATGTTGGTCTTTAAAATAAAATAATCATTGTTACCTAGAGTTCAGTTAGTTATGGCTTGATTTCTATTTTGGAGGTAGAAGTTATAAAAATGAACACTTTATCTTATCTTTGCGATTAAAAAACAAAGAGTAGAGTGTAATTTGCGTCCATGTGGTATATGGACGGTATCAATCTGAGTTCTTGGTTTTAAAAATGGATACCTACGTCTTGGAGTTTCTATTTCGCTTTAGTTTGCACCATTCTGTCAAGTCCTCGTTAATTTGGCTTTGGAAAATAGGTGAAAAGTCTATTTTGTCCTTCATTCTTATTATGAAAAATCTATTTTACCTCTAATCTTTATTATTATTGTTGTTGTTGTTGTCCCCAACCCATTATCACCACCGTCTCCATCCTAACCTACAAAACCATCTCCACCACCGATTAGCCACCCACTACCGCGAACAACAACCACATGCCACTCACAAATGTATCACTTTCGAAACGCGATGAGATTGAATCGTTCTGCTGCCAACGCGAAGCTATAAACATCCCTTTAATAATCTTGTGTTGATTTGTTGTTCTGTAATATCATTCTGATTTTGATTACTCCATACATCGTGGAATGACTTCCAACACGTGATGCTAAACACCCCTGTAATAATCTTGTGTTGATTTGTTGTTCGGTAATATCATTTTGTTTTGTTAAGGGTTGTTTATTGCATTTTCAAGTTGCATTTTGATTATTTGGGGATCAAATAGTTAGTTTAGCAGTAGCTGCTTGCAAATTGATTGATATTTAAATGTCAAGTCTTTAAATAATCAAAATTAGTCAAACATTCATTGGATTATCTAATGTTGATTACTTCATACCATGGAATCACTTACAAAATGTGATGCAAAATTATCCTTAATCTTGTGTTAGTTTGTTGTTCTGTAACATAATTCTGTTTGTTAGGGTTTATTTATTACATTTTGATTACTTGGGTCTAAATAGCTGGATGCAAATTGATTATGAGGTTGTTAGTGGTGGCTGAAAAGGTGATTGTCGATGGATGGTGATGGTGCATAGTAAACGAATACGATGGTAGTGGGTGTGACACCCGACTATTTTGAGTCTCTACCGTACTAGTGTGACACGTGTTATCAATGAATAAAGGCAATATTTTATTAAATTTGGTGTTAATTGATGGTATTTGATGTTTTGGCAAGTCCAAACTTTGTTAAAAATTATGTTGGCAAAAATAAGATAAACGTTTACCGCGTAACGAACAAAATGCGAAACGAACGGTGACCGCCCAATTAATGTTAAAATCCTAAAAAATCCGTTACGATTAAAATGTTATTTTTAACCATATATGTGAGGAAAAATTAAGTAAAACGCTTAAAAACATTGATTTGGGAATTTAAGCGCGTACTGCGCGATATCACACATATCTTACAAAATATAAACGACGAAGCCAGTCAAGGCAAATAATATGTTGTTCAGCAATATTATGGCAAGTTAATTTTTATAGAATGATAAAAATAACTTAAAACGCCTTAAACGCGATTAAAACGTGAGATAAAATACTCGGTAGTCAGTTAAATGCATGTTTTTAACTAGATATATATATATATATATATATATATAGGGGATGGCTAAAATGAGAACCACCTCCAGTTGTAAGAACCATGAGAACCACTTTCTAACCATTGGATCAAGTAGATGGATGGATGAGATTAAAAGTATTAAAAAACTAATATTAAGTATTTTTTGTCTTATTATGTCTTTTATATTTTAATCCAAAAGGGTATTTAGGTAAAATTACACTATTTTGTCTTTTTACCTTTATTGTTTTTTATTACTTTTTAGTATTATTATATTAGATTCTTATTTTTTAAACTTAGTTTTTTTATTAAACATTTTCATATTCAGATTTATTTACAAATTTTTACGTTTAACGTTTTACGTTTTTACGGCCGGCCTATTCACGCCTCGTTTTTTGACGCGCCGTTTTTTACGCCCGACTTTTTCACGCGTCGGTTTTAAACGTTTTACGCCCCGGTTTTTTACGTTAACGTTTTTTTGCGTTTTACGCGCCGGGTTTTTACGTTAACGTTATTTACGATTTACGCGCCGGTTTTTTGCGTTTTACCGCCCGGTTTTTGACGTTAACGATTTTTTTACGTTTTACGCGCCGGTTTTTTTTACGTTAACGTTTTTTACGTTTTTACGCGCCGGTTTTTTACGTTTTACGCCCCGGTTTTTTACGTTAACGTTTTTTTACGTTTTACGCGCCGGTTTTTTACGTTTTACGCCCCGGTTTTTTACGTTTTACGAGTCGATTTTTAATGTTTTACGCCCCGGTTTTTTTACGTTAACATTTTTTCCGTTTTGCGTTTTACGCGTCGGTTTTTTACGTTTTACGCATCGGTTTTTTACGTTTTACGCGTCGGTTTTTTACGTTTTACGCCCCGGTTTTTTACGTTTTACGCATCGGTTTTTTACGTTTTACGCGTCGGTTTTTTACGTTTTACGCCCCGGTTTTTTACGATAACATTTTTTCCGTTTTGCGTTTTACGTGCCGGTTTTTTACGTTTTACGCGTCGGTTTTTTACGTTTTACGCATCGGTTTTTTACGTTTTACGCGTCGGCTTTTTACGTTTTACGCCCCGGTTTTTTACGTTAACATTTTTTCCGTTTTGCGTTTTACGTAAAACATTTTACGTTTTACGTTGAACTTTTTATGTTTTTAAATTTTACGTTTTGTGTAAAACTTTTTACGTTTTAAGTTTTACGTTAAACTTTTTACGTTTTACTTTTTTAAGTTTTACGATAAACTTTTTACGTTTTACGTAAAAGTTTACGGGTGAACTTTTTTTTCACAAAAACTTTTTTACACGAAAAGTAAAAGTTTACGGTTGAACTTTTTTTTCACAAAAACTTTTTTTACACGAAAACTTGTTTACGCCAGACGAACACACCCATAAATCGCAAAGTCGGTAAGTGTCTCGGATAGATTTTTATCGTCATCGACGGGGGAAAAAGAATATAAAAAACCAACAACAACAACAAAACAAAAGTGTATCTCGAAAAAAAGGGTTTGGCTCAGATTTTTTCCGATAATTAAAAGGCTGCAAAGTGGGGTTGCGGGTTCAAAAACCTACCCTCCACCATCGTTGCCGCGCCATCGTCATCAAAAATCTAGTTTTTTTTTTTTTTTTGCATCATCGCCACCCAAAAACCCACAGTTAAAAAACTCAAATGTCAACAGACAATTCAAACCCACATATCAAAAATCCAACAGGAACATGAACATCATTCAAAGCACAAGATCAAACCCAACAGGAACATGAACATTCAAAAGGACCATGAACAACATTCAACCTAGAAGGAACATGAACATCATTCAAGAACCAACAGGAACATGAACATCAAACCCAACAGGAACATGAACATCAAACCCTGATTTAAAACCCATATTCAAACCACCCAAATTCAAGAACCACAGAATCAAGAATCACAAAAGACCCCAACACAACCAAACACCAAACATAGATCGCACCACCGGCCCCACCCGACATCGCCGGCACCACCGACATCGACGGCCTCACCGGCATCGATGACACCACCGGGTTTAGAGGCAAAAGGGTGTGGTGTTTGGGGGTAGCCGACAACCAAGGGGGCCTAATTTACAATTCAGAGACACAAGATCAAAACCAAAAAAACAGAGACACAAGATCCAAAAATACATACCGTTAAAAACCATTTTTTCAGATTGACAAAGAGTCTCCGACAAATGAAGTGAGAAAAGATCTGTAAGTATCTCCGGCCGTCACCGGTTTCGACACCCCCTCACCCACCCCTTCACCCACTCTTTCAACCAGTAGCCATCACCCAAAACAACACAAGAAGTTCAACCAGTAGCCACGCACAAGAAGTTCGGCCGGTCATCAAATGAAGGTGACCCGGCGATGGTGGAAGACGAAGACGCCGCCGCACACGGCGGCGATGATAGAGACGGCGGTGGTTGCGATGTGGTGGTGGGTTGAGATCGGAGGACGGTGGTTGCGACGTGGTGGTGGGTTGAGATCGGAGCAGGGAGGATGATGTTTGTTTTGTAGGGTTGTTTGAAGATGAGAGAAGAAAGCCTGCAACTAATGAGAGAGGAGAGGGTGAGAGAAGAAAGCTGGAACTATAAAAGAGGAGAGAGGAGAGAGGAGAGAGGAGAGAGAAGGGAGAGATTAGACATTAAGGGGTAAATGACAAATATACCCTTTGAGTTGGCATATCCTGGTTGGTTGAGATGGTTCTCATGGTTCTTACAACTGGGAGTGGTTCTCATTTTAACTCAATCCTATATATATATATATATATATATATATATATATATATATATATATATATATATATATATATATATATGACAAAGATCCGTTAGGAAACACCTCTTATTGCGAGAACCAACGTGAACACAACAAAAAATGCCTAAAAATAGCTAAAAATCACACAATTTTTTTTTTAATATTTTTTATCAAAAATTCGCTACTTTTCGAAGCAAAAAAAAAAGTTCAAATTTAAAAAAAAAAAATTTGGATACTAAAAGTAGCGATTTTAACATAAAAAATATTAAAAAACAAAAATTTTAGATTTTTTTAGGTATTTTGGGGGTTTAGTTTTTAGCATTTTAGCTGGGGGTGGGGTGGTGGGGGGGGGGGGTTAGGTTTTTGGGGGGTTTTAGTTTTTAGCATTTAGCTTGAGGGGGGGTTAGGTTTTTTTTTTTTGGGGGGGGGGGGGGCGGTGGTGGGGTTTAGGTTTTTTGTGGGTGGGGGGGTGGGGGTTAGGTTTTTTTTTAGCTATTTTAGGTTGTGTTCACATTGGTTCTCGCAATAAGGGTGGTTCTCGCAATAAGGGTGGTTCTCGCAATAAGGGTGGTTCTCGCATAAACCTTACCCTATATATATATATGGGTAGGGATCCTAAGAGAAGTCCACCCTATTTGAGAAACTTGAGAAGCAATCTGGACCACACATTTTCCTTAAGCAAAAAATGTGAAAAAAATGCAAAAAAATGTTTTTTTTTTTTTGAAAAATCGCAGCTTTTTCTTTAAGGATTAAATTTTTTTTTTCTTTTAAAAAATTTTTTTTTTTTGGATTTATACACATGTGTATATTGTTAATCTTTTAACTATACATATATGTATATTGTCCATTATACATATATGTATATACATGTTTAAAATTGATAAAATGTGTATATTGTTAATCTTAAACCATAAACACTAAAGCTAAACCTTAATGCTAAACCCTAAACTCTAAACCCTAAAGCTAAACCCTAAAGCTAAACCCTAATGCTAAACCCTAATGCTAAACCCTAATGCTAAACCCTAAAGCTAAACCCTAATGCTAAACCCAAAAGCTAAAACTAAACACTAAAGCTAAACCCTTAATGCTAAACCCTAATACAAACCCTAAAGATAAAGCTAAACCCAAAAGTTAAAGCTAAACCCAAAAGCTAAACCCTAATGCTAAACCCAAAAGCTAAACCCTAATGCTAAACCCTAAATACTATTGCTAAACCCTAATGCTAAACCCTAATGTTAAACCCTAAAGCTAAACCCTAAACCATAAAGCTAAACCCTAAACCCTAATGCTAAACCCTAAATACTAATGCTAAACCCTAAATAACACTTATTTTTCAATTTTAAACATGTATATACATATATGTATAATGGACAATATACATATATGTATAGTTAAAAGATTAACAATATACACATGTGTATAAATCCAAAAAAAGTAAAAAAAAAATATTTCTTAAAGAAAAAGCTGCGATTTTTCCAAAAATAATTTTTTTTTTTGCATTTTTTAACCTTTTTTTGCATTTTTTTGCTTAGGGAAAATGTGTGGTCCAGAATGCTTCTCAAGTTTCTCATTTAGCCTACTACTTCTCACATGATCCTTATCCTATATATATATATATATATATATATATATAGGGGACCGCTAGAATGAGAACCACCTCCAGTTGTAAGAACCGCGAGAACCACTTTCTAGCTGTTAGATCAAGTAGATAGATGGATGAGATTAAAAGTATTTAAAAATAATATTAAGTATTTTTTGTCTTATTATGTCTTTAATATTTTATTCTTAAAGGGTATTTAAGTAAAATTGTCTTTTTTGTCTTTTTATATATATTAATTTTAAATTACCTTTTTGTCCTATTTTATTAATTACTTTTTTGACTTAATTATTTTTTATTTATAAACATATTTTTTTGTTAAACAAATTTTTTGAAATCAAATTTTTATTATAATTTTTTTTAAGATTTGTTTAAAAAAAACGTTTTGAAGAGCCTTTTTTTTAAGCTCGGCTTTTTCAGGCGTCGTTTTTTTAAACGCCCCGTCATTTACGTTAAAAGTTTTACGTTTTGCGTTACGCGCCGTCATTTACGTTAAAAAACTTTACGTTTTGCGTTAAAAAATTACGTTTTCCGTTTTTTCGCCCGGCTTTTTCACGCATCGTTTTTTAACGGGTCGTTTTTTGAACGCGACGTTTTTTACGCGCCGTTTTTTCAAAGCGTCGTTTTTTACACGTTTTTTTAACGCGTCATTTTTTACAAGTTTTTTTACATGCCCTTTTTTTTGCACATTTTTTTACACGTCGTTTTAACGCGCCGTTTTTTTGACGTTTTTTAAACTTTATACGTTTTACGTTATACTTTTAATACTTTTTACTTTTTAAGTTTTATATTTAACTTTTTACGGTTTACGTTAAAAAAGTTTACATTTTACGTTAAAATTTTTACGTTTTACGTAAAAAAATTTACGTTTTACGTTTTTTACGTAAAACTTTTTACGTTTTACGTTTTTTACGTTAAAATTTTTACATTTTACGTTTTACGTAAAACTTTTAACGTTTAACGTCTTACGTTTTACGTAAAACGTTTTACGTAAAAAGTAAAACTTTTTACGTTTTACGTAAAACGTTTTACGCTTTACGTTTTTACAATAAAAAGTTTACGGTTTACGTTAAAAAAGTTTACGGTTAACGTAAAAAAAAGTTTACGGTTTAACTTTTTTTTTTACAAAAACTTTTTTACACAAAAATGAACGCACTCAGAAATCGCAAACTCGGGAGGTGTCTCAGATATATCGTTATCATCATCGACTAGGGGGAAAAAATAAAAAAAACAACATCAAAACAAAGTGTATCTTGAAAAAAAAACGGGTTAACAAAAAACGAAGTTTTGGCTCAGATTTCCCGATAATCAGAGGCTGCAAAGTGGGGTTGCGGGTTCAATAACCTACCCTCCACCATCTTTGCCGCACCCTCGTCAGTTTTTTTTTTTGCATCATCACAGCCGATTCAATAAGGCACCATATTCAACCGATTTAACAGCAACAAAAACCCAGATTCAACAGATTCAACAGCAACAAAAACCCAGATTCAACAGAAATAAAAACCCAGATTCAACAAAATTCAAACAAAACATGAACATGAACATCATTCAAACAAAAACCCAGCAAAAGGAACATGAACATCATTCAAACCCAGATTCAACAGATTCAAACCCACAAGATTCAAACAGATTCAACAGAATCAAACCCGCAAGACAAACCCACCAGATTCAAAAACAGAACATCAAAAACAAACCATGAACATCATCGTAAAACAAACCATCAACAAAAACACTTACCAAACCCACCGGTCTCCCCACAAACCACCACCGCCTTCCGACATCGGCACTCCACCACCGTCATCGAGCACCCACCACCACCGCCGTCAGCCCGTCGCCGACCAGCCACCAACACGCCGCTCCTCTCCACCAGCCACCAGCCCGTCGCCGACCAGCCACCAACACCGCTGTTCACGGCGGCGCTTCCGTCAGCCCGTGGTCGGCGGTCGTCGAGTTCGACGGTGGTGGTTGTACATGATGGTAATCGGTAGTCCAGGCCGCCGATTTGTGTGTTCAGAGGTAGATAGTGGTTCGGTCAGAGGGAATAGTGGGGTCACAGTGGTGATTGATTGTCCAGTTGCTTAGTCACCGGAGAAAAAAGAACACATAGGAGAGGTGAGGGAGAGAGGTCTAATGAAATAACACATGGGGTTTGAATTTCAACATATGAGGTCTCTGCAACTTTCAAGAGGTGAGGGATTAATATTTTGAAGAGAGAGGGAGAGAGGTCTGATATAAAAATGAGGAGACAGACAAGTATTAAATGAAGAGAGAGTGTGGTGACTTGACATATGAGGTAATTGACCAATATACCCTTTATGTTGGCACAATGTGATTGGCTGATAGTGGTTCTCGCGGTTCTTACAACTGGAGGTGGTTCTCATTCTAGCGGTCCCCTATATATATATATATAGGGGTTAACATACAAAACGCCTTATCGTACTTCACGTACGCGACAGTAGCAACCATCAGATCAGGGCAATAATCATGCATGGATCAGTTAATCACGCATGGGAGCAGTTAATCACGCATGGGAGCAGTTAATCACGCATGGGATCAGTTTTTTGAAGATAATCACGCATGAGAACATTATTACGCACGTTCGGTTGATCAAAAATTGGTGATAATCACGCATGGGATCATAATTACGCACGTTCTATTTGGTCGCGTACGTTAATGTACGTTAAGGCGTTTTGTACATTATACTTTCTCTCTCTCTCTATATATATTATATATATACTAGATTAAGAGTCCGTGTATTACACGGGTTGATTAAAGATAATATCTTATCATCATCGTCGTTTACATAAAATGTTATGAATAAATACACGTGTTGAAACGGATCAGGTAAAAACCTTTTATTAACCATCAATATGCAGAAATCACAATTCGTTGAAAATCTCTTTATACCCGCGAATTTCACGGGTTGCTAAAATAAAATACCTTCATTATCACCGTTGAGATAAACTTTTAATTGGAAAAAACGTTTCATTACTTAGGTAAAGATCAAATTACAATTATATTTTAAAAACCTATAAATTACATTTTGTTCTAACAAATCAAATTATTAAGTACTATAACATGAAAAGAGCGAAATGCAATCTGAACCATCAATCTAATCTAAAGGCGTAGTAATGGCTCCTTTAATTGTGCCTGTACCCACAAAATAGATGGCAAAAAGAGAGTATAAAAAAACTAAAAATTCTTTGTAATAACTGACAAACATATATGGGACTGCGGTATACAATTATGAAAAACCAATAAACTATATATAGTAACCTTAAAAAATCGTTTAAAACAACAAATTACCTACAAAAGCACCAATCACAACATTCTTTCGAGGTCACTAAAATCCTTTTTCGCCTGTAGAGGAAAAGGTTAAAGATAAGTTGGTAATTTCCTATTAAAAAGAAACCGAGTGCAAGTTTTATAAATTTGTTGACTTTATGTATCTGGACCATCATTCTAGTTTTTTTGAACATCTAAATGCGTAGTAACGACTCATTAGGAGTCTAGTATTGAGGACCACCATCCGATAATCAAGTTATTCCATATATAGCCAAATATCCATGTATATAACATATGTAAAAGATATGATGGAGAGTGTCTTGATCTTATGGGTAGTCCGGGCCAAACATACGTCACTTGAGACTGGATTTTAAGGAATCATTTAATAACTTTAAAAATAGAGCTTTAACAATATAGCTTATAATCTGGCAATTTTCAAGAGGCAAACAAAACAACACATAAATATGACAAATCATTTTTAAAAACAAAAACACTATCAAAAAACCCCAATGGTAAATAGGGATGAGCATTTCCTGTACCGAATTATTTTCGGTACCGATTCGATACCCATTTTGACGTTTCGGTTCTGTACCTGTAAAATACTCGTACCGGTACCGTACTAAACATTTTTGGTACCGTTACCCAGTTTTGACAAATTTCGGTACCAGTACCATGCTCATCCTTAATCACGGTAATTGCCGCTTATCTAAATCTATATTTAAGTATACTTTAATAATCTTGGGTCTACTTTAGTAAGCTTGAGTCAATTGTTTAATAAGAATCAAAATGACATGTGAGATATGTAATAAAATTTAATAGAAACCATGTTTCAAAATTTGCCATTTTGACAGCTAACCAAAATATAAGCACAAAATATACAAAAAAAGATATTTACATGCCCACTGAAGAGTTGGTGCCTGCAATTTTGAAAACAAAAATAATCAACTATTGATGCATAGTAGTCTTAGATGTTATTTATATATAACAAAGAGGGGAAAATGGTCAGGTTAGGCATGCTTGGTAAGGATAAGAAAGAACCACTGTCACATTAAGCTGTAACTTTTTTACACGGATCCTGTGAGTTTGACTTAAAATATCAAACATCAAGTGTTCTGTATTACCTTTTAATAGAAAATGCACAGAACCAACCACTAAAATGATCTGAATAACATCATAAACACATTCACATTGTAAACATCAAGTGGTCTATCCTATCTTTTTGTAACCATATTCACTTAGTATCTCAAACAATCCTTCAATTAAGTGTATTAAAAGGTCAACCCACCAACCCTTTTAACTCATTAATAACCCGGCCAACCCTTTTAACTCATTAATAAACCGCAAACCTATTTACACTCTTTTAAGTCATTTTAAAAAACGGATTACATGATTTTAGTTTTGTTCCGGTTAAGATGGACGTTTTTGACACTAATAAAAAGTTTATTTCAATAAGCAAAAGCTAGCACATCCAAGCACTACCTCCTACAAACTGTTTTATTACAACTGATGATATGTTTTTTAACTCAGATTTAAAATCCCATGATACTTGTCAAAACACACATCCAAACACTCCAACTAATGAAATTCAAAGAGCATACATTATTAGTAAAGAAAACCAACCTGGATAAAAATTGAGCTCTTGATAAACTCTTCTTGCGAATTCATCAATTAACTCAACAACATCACTGCTAATTGTATAATCATATTTGTATATAAGGAAACCCAGACCCCTCATAAGGTGAGGGTCAGGCCCATTTGCTTCTTCAATACCGGGTCTCTGCACCTTCACAGCAACAAATTGGCCTGAATACTTAAGTTGAGCTTTATAAACTTGACCCAAACTGGCTGCGGCAGTTGGAGACAATGATATTCATGAGTAAATGGAATCAAGTGAAAGCCCCAACTCTCTTTCGATACATGCAAATGCTTCTGCATTCGGAAATGTTGGTAAAGCATGCTGCTCAGAGTGGCATACATAAGGATACATAAATAAAAGAAATCCACAAAAGACTAAGAAAAAACACCTATCTATGACTCATTTTGCTAAAGCTACTCATACAAATAACTATTTGAAGTTAAGAAGATGACCTATAACACCACTGCACTCTTGTTGTAAATCTAAAACCGGCATTCTCTTTCTTTCATTAAGACCATGCCTGCGGATACAGAAGCACTCAAAGGCGAAACAATCTTGCAGATACCTGAAAAGGGATTCCAAAAAAAATAACTTCCATAACCTTTATATGCTACTATCAATTAATGAGATAATATACATCATTTTTACAAAAGAATGTCAAGATTGGAGGGTAAGGTTGTAAACCCTTATCTGGTGAGATAATATATATAATTTTTAATTATAGCAAGACAAAAGTAATTAGGCAAATTTAAAATCCCACAATTCTGTAATTATAAATACTACAACCCAAAGCATACATGCTGTAAAAAATTTAAACTTTAAACAAATACTTGCCAGATTGGTTACTTTCCATTTGGAGGTTTCTGGCTTATCGGAGGCCATAACCATCGAGGAAAATCCGGTAACAATGGTTGGAACCAAAAGCTTGTCCTACACCATCATTAAAAAAATACATAAAACCATCATAATCTACTTTAGCACCTACAGATTCTGCAGTGTCACCAACTAAAGCACGCGAAGAGAAGGATTTTGAGCAAGTTTTCACCAACTACATGCATAGTACCTGCCATAATAACCCAGTTCCTTAAGCTATATTGCCAACAATCTAAACCTTAGTCTCATGTTAAAATATTAAATCATAAAAGAAAAATCCATCAGTGGTTGAGGTGAAAAAAAAACTAAAGGACAACTAAATAAAAAACATAAAAACAAAGGAAAGATGGCTATCCCCAAATCCCCTCACCTGAAACAACTTCCAATTCAATGTAGTTGGTCCTGTAAATCCAATGCAAGCTTAACGGTTTTGAGAGTAATCCAATGCACTTATTTAACAACATTGTTTTAGGGTCCGTTTTTGTTTTTTATATAAAGGAAAGGGTTAGCAAAGATTAATAATGCAAATCTTTTATCATCATACCTTCGACCATAACGTTGTCTGATTGAGTTCCTTTATGAAGATAATAGGTAATCTAACAAAAAAAAAGATAAACATTAACTATTCGGTGAGAATGATAGTGGATGAACATTAACAAAAACACTTAAATAACTTTGTGTTAATGGATTTCGGATAAACTAATTCACAAGAAACATAAAGATTTAGGGTTTCTGATCTTAAATCAAACCCAAAAACATGAAAAGAGATGAAACCTAACTAAAAGATACACAAATCTCATAAACACTTCAAAATGCACATCCAAATACCCTCCAAATCAATAATGCCTCATTTTTCAGTTGATTTATAAAATCTCGAACTCAGATTCAATGATTTCAGCAAATAATCATTAAACCGAAACAATAATCGATGAACACAACAACTCAAACCGATTCTGATCTTCTTTCTTCAGTCGAGAACCTGCACATTCAAGTATACCTTTGTGAAACAACAACAATCAACACAATTCTAACGAATCAGCCGTCGCTTATTCTTCCACTATAATTCCCACCCGTTGCCTATTCTTCTTCCTATTCATTTTAACACTGAACACCACCAATCAGAACCTGCTGTGCATATTCAGATTCAATGTTCTATATTACCAACTGAAAAATCAGATATGGACACACCGAAAATTTTAAGAATGTAATCTCAGATTCAGATTTATATTACCAAATGTGATGTTTTTTTTCATGAAGTATTTCAACTGATACATAACTGTTAATGAAAATAAAAGCAATACATCATGTTTTTCGTTGATTAAATTCTTTAAAAACAATCTCTGAATGATGTAAAATGTCCAATATTAACAAACTCAAACTAAAATCACATCGAAAACTTACCTGATTCCTTTCGATTGTTGTTGAAGATATTTAGGGTAAGATGCAATGTGAAAAAGGATCGTAGTACAAGCATCTTAAACTCCAATCAATCCCATTAATAACCTGAAATTAAGAATCACACATAACATACAACAATCAAACCAACAATGATGTAGTTATCAAATACTATTCCTAATCAAACGAAACTGGATTCACACACCTAGGAATTTCAAAACCAGGTTTCAAATATAATAATTGAAATTGCTGAAAAAAGTAATGTTATATCAAGATTATACACATAATAAACACAAATCATGAAAGAAAACATACAGTGAAACGATTAGAGATAAAAGAAAACTAACCTTGATGCTTGCTTGCGATGGCAGACGAAGAGCTCTAGCGTTTGTTTGAAGTGATTAGGGAAAACAAATAGAAAAGGGATTGAGAAAGATACAACTTCTGGTGAATAAAGATGGAGATTTAAACATGCTTATCGATGGGGGAGAAGGGATGGAAGAGCGTGCAAAAATAACATGTTTAATTGGGGGAGGAGTTTGGCCCAATTAATAAGCTCCAGGGATATTAATTATGCTCGGTTATAGTTAAAAAGAAGTAATTACATTTTTAATTTTAAATATAAAATCGTTTTATTGGTTAACTTATGTATGTATGTGTGCATGTATGTGGTCATGTATGTGTTTTTGAAAAAAGATGACATCATTTTTTAAAGAATTGACATCACCCTTTTTAAAATAACTGTCTATGATTGGGGGAGGGTTACCTTATGACATCAGCCTTAATCCCCATTTATTATATATATATATATAGGGTAGGGTTCCAGCGTGAACAACCTCCCAAGAGTGAACTGCGTGAACAGATCTGGACCCTTGATTTCCTTTTTAGTTGTTAAGGGTAGGATTGTAATTATATAAAAAATTAGATTTAAATCATTATTTTAATAATTGAATTAAGTTACATCTTTCCTATTTTAAATTCATTATCCACAATATCTTTCCTATTTTAAATTCATTATCCACAATATCTTTTATTTCAATTTTATTTTTCAGATTTTATCACCAGAATTTAAATTGTGATTTTTAAGATCCACGTAACCTTCATATTTAAATGGTATACACATGTGTACTTGGATATGAATAGAACAGTACGCATGTGTACTCAGTATCAGACATACGTGTAATTAGCTACATTGTACAAAATACAAACAAAACCTGTAAAACTATTTTATTTTAACAAATTACAAGTTCCATAATGTTTGCCAAACCAAGAAAAAAACATACAATTACAAGTTCCAGTTTCGTAAAAACAATAAACACAACATAACCGGAAAAACAAAAAAAATAGTCTTTTACAACTATTCGCCACGTTGTATGCTGAATCATCCGTATCGACCAAGCAAACAAACATACGTGAATCATCTTTATCGACCTCATACATGAATCATCCTTATCGACCTTCCATCTCCACTTTTCTCGTTAACGACATCTCCTATAATAGCAAAAGAAACTCAGCAACTAATACTTTGCATAATTCACAAGTGTACATCAACAACTTTACACATTCAATGCACAAAAAATATGAGATATCACAAAAGCAGACGCTATACACATGTGTACATTGGGTTAAATTTAGAGCAAAATCAGAATACACATGTGTACATCGCATTAAAAAACAGAGCAAAATCAGAATACACATATGTACATCGAGTTAAAAACAGAGCAAAATCAAAGAATTGAACAAAAAAACTCAGCAACTAATACTTTGCATAATTCACAAGTGTACATAAACAACTTTACACATTCAATACACAAAAAAAATTGAGATATCACAAAAAGGCGCTATACACATGTGTACATCGCATTAAAAACAGAACAAAATCAGAATACACATGTGTACATCGCATTAAAAAACAGAGCAAAAGAATATACATGTGTACATCATCGCATTAAAAAGGTAATTTCAGATACTTTTCCAGAAGGATAAAGTTTCAAATTCATTTTTAAAAGAACCCAAAAAGGTAATTAATTCTAGTTTTGATAGAAAGGTACTATGTAAATAAAGATAATATATTGTTTTTTAATATATATAAAAAAACGTTGGAGAAAATAAACCCATTAAAAGCCAAAAACTGGTGCTGGTCACTTGGATCTGACATTAACAGTTTCACACATTTGTGAAGCCAATTGAATAAATTTGAAAACTGCAAAAGAAAAAAATCGAAGTTAGTCGTTTTAACTTTTATCCTCATTGCTCCAATTGTAAAAAAAATGTTTTGAATTGAAATAATCACCTGTTGAACAGAAGAGGATAAAACCCTCATAAAGCGTTGAACTTGAATACGCAACATTCCCGATTTCTCCGTTGCATGACTTATTAAAGTCTACTCCTCCGATCACCTTCTGATGGCCATCGGCGTTTACTCTAATCGGCGGTAAGTTAACCAGCGACGGTGAAGACGATTCCGACCCAAACGACGATGTCGTTTCAATTATTAGTGAATCGGGTACTGAATGCACATACCGGCGGTGATGGTTGCTGGTTTACGGGGAGAAGATGAAGAACGGGATGGTTGGTGGCCGGCGGTTGATGGTTCCAGATCTAGGGTTGAATATGTTGATTACTTGATTTGTGAGAGTGAACAAGATTTATGCAATCAATTTAAGATGGAAATTACATATATACCCTTTTTGTATTTAATTAAATGGAAAAAATTAACTAAATAATTACCATCATGCCACTCACCTTAATCTCAAGATCTTAAAAATCAAGGGCCCAGATCAGTTCACGTAGTTCACTCTTGGGATTTTGTTCACGTTTGAACCTAATCCTATATATATATATATATAGTAGGAGTTGTGTAGAAAGTCTATTTTTCCTAGAAAGTCTAGGAAGCAATAATAATTGGACATGTGTCATTGATGGTTTTTAACTAGAAGGGCAAACATGTAATTTCACATTTTAATTTTATATTTGGAATATTGCATGATCTATAATGTAACCGATTATTTCCCATGATTTTCGGAATTATGGTTGTTTTTGAATCCAAATCTCTTCCAAATATCACGAAACACATATCTATATAGAATTATTTCGATCCTTTTTTTCTTCACCAGCATCATTCGTATTCAATAATTTTTTCAGAGTTAAATATCATGGCTTCAAACACACTTGTTGATTGTGGAGATGGTAATTACAGTTATTTTTTTCTTTACTATTCTAGTATTGTGTGTTGATTATTAACATTTATCTGCAAAACCATCAGCTTGTTCTTGGTGTTGTGTTTTAACAGGAAGCAGATTCATATAGTTGTGTTTTAGCATTCATGTAGGTAATGCTGGAGGATTTCTTGACGCTGTGTTTTATTATTCAGATTCATACAGTTGTGTTTTAACAGCAAGCAGATTCATACAGCTGTGTTTTAGCATTCAGATTCATACAGTTATGTTTTAGCATTCAGATTCATACAGTTGTGTGTTAAGAGCAAGCAGATTCATACAATTGTGTTTTAACAACAAGCAGATTCATACAATTATGTTTTAACAGCAAGCAGATTCATACAGTTGTGTTTTAGCATTCAGGTTCATACAGTTGTGTTTTAACAGCAAGCAGATTCATACAGTTGTGTTTTAGCATTCAGATTTATACAGTTGTGTTTCAATAGCAAGCAGATTCATACGATGTGTTTTACCATCCATGCTGGTAATGCTGGAGGATTTCTTGACGCTGTGTTTTAACAGCAAACAAATTAATACGATGTGTTTTCTTGATGTGTTTCTTCATGAAGGATAGAAGGAAGAGAGAGAGAGAGAGAGAGAGAGAGAAAGGGAGAGAGAGAGAGAGAGAGAGAGAAAAATCGCAAGAAATGTGGGGTGGTTATGGAATGACAATTATTTCCATATTTAAAACAAGCTAAATGACATATCTACCCCTGATTAATTAAATAATCCTATTTTTAAGAAACACATATTACCAAAATGCCACCAAGATGATCTCAACCATTAAACACACCCATTGGATGGCCCAGATCGCTTCCTAGACTTTCTAGGAAAAACACACTTTCCGTAGGATCCCCACACTCTCTCTCTCTATATATATAGGGGGTCGCTAAAATGAAAATCACCTCCAGTTGTAAGAACCACGAGAACTAATATTGACCAATAACAAGTTGCCATGTCATTTCTTCACATGTGTTTTGTGAAGGTTAGTTTGGTAATTTTACCTACCTCTCATCTTTCAATCAAATATCACTAATTTTCAAGACGGCTTCCCATTTTTTGAGTGTCAGAAAATGATTTCATTTACACTGTAGCTATCAATAATCCCAATATTAGAACCCAGACTCTTTCCTTTTTTAACAAATCCTCTTGCTTGAAACAACCACTTCTCACCTTCTTGTTTATTTCTCTCCTCACACTCCCTAAAAAACAACCTGCAATCATCCACCTCACTGGAAAAACCCACATAAACAAACCACCAGAAAATGTATAATCCTCCAATTGGCGGTGGAGAAGGAGAAAGCACCGGTGGCATTGTTGACGACGGCGGCAATCAACTGATTGACACACCCCAACGGAACGCCGGGGTTGGGGATGGCGTCGGCGGTACTCTATTTCTAGGGCAGATTTGTTTCACCGGGACGCCGGGCGACAGGCATGACGAAGCCCCTATCGGGGTTGTTGAGCATGGATCAAGTTCCGGTGCTTTCCAGACACCATTGATGCCAACAACTCAGGCAACGGACAATGACAATGGTAACATATATACCTCTCAAACACTTATTTTAGGTTTTTTTACGTTGCTTTCCAGACTCTTTCTTAGCATAGGTACCAAGTATGTAACGTGGTTGAGTTTTGGGATCAATTTTATACTGGTTCACACTTTTCTTAATTGAGTATATTAGTTTTTACATTTTGTTACATGTTCACAATGATAATTCAGTTTTTCAGTTTCTGTGTAAAAAAATAGATATTTGTTGTTCCTAATACAGATTTTTTTGTAAAAAAATGGATGTTTAGTTTTTACAATTTGATGCTGGTTCAGACACCTAATACCAGTGTTTTTTTTCAGTTTTTTTTAGTATAAATAATAGATGTTTTTAATTTTGATGATGGTTCACACACCTAATCCTGATTGTTATTTGGTATAAATGGTTTTCACAATCTGCTGGGGTTCCCATGCCATTTGTTACATTCAACAGTGGGGTAGAGTTTTGGTACATACCCATTGTTGTTATACACCATTTGTCTGGATTCCCCCCCGTTTTTTTCCCAGAAATGTCTCATGCCATTTCTATCCCCATGCTATTAGTTTTCATAGTCTTCTATTATGTCTCATGTATATATATATTTTTTTGGTGTGTTTTGGTACGCAGTCCACACCATAGATTCAGAGGAGGAGTGCTTTTCCTGGTTCACTCCGAATGAGACACGCTACTGGTGCCCGGCTGCGTCGGATAACCTAAAACCAAGACTTGGAACCGTGTTTCAGCAATGGGAAGACGTTGCCGAGATGTACGATCTGTACGCAGAGCACTGTGGGTTTTCGACTAGGCTTGGAACAATTCAGAGAAAGAAAGGAGCCATCACGCACCGTTACATTGTTTGTTCCAACCACGGCAAGCCGCGTAGCCAAAATAGGAACTTCGACACACTTGACGAAACATCGCTGAAGATAAGGCAATCCACTTTCCGTGTATGTGACTGTAATGCCTGTATACGTGTGAAGTTGGATCAGACGTCTCGCGGTTGGGTCTTGTATCACTTTGAAGAGAACCATAACCATCCAATGGTCCCAGTGCATAGTAGAGATCTTACTAAAAAACGGCGGAGGTTTGATTTTTTTACCAAAGAATTCATCCACCGAGCGAGTCTTAGCAAGGTGGGTCCGTCGGTGACCCATAGACTCCAGGTAAACCTTAAGGGGGGCCACAACAACGTGAAAGGTACCGCAGACGACTTTAGGAACTTTGCATCAAGGGTTCGCATGTTCATTGGTGATAGGGACACGCATTTGGTGATCGAGAAGATGAAAGATCGGGTGGACCACTTACCGAACTACACTTTTAAGTACAACATGGAAAATGGTGAGATTCGACACATGTTCTGGGCGGATAAATTTCTAAGATCAACTATCAAGCTTTCGGCGACGTCCTCGCATTTGACGCTACTTACCAAACCAACAAGTAAAGTTCTCTGCGAAAAGTTTCCGAGTTTTTTATGTTTTTTGGAAATAGGTTAATTGTGTTATAACTGTTTAACTATCTTAAACACAGGTACAATCTGATCTTCGTTCCTTTTACCGGGGTCGACAACATCAAGCGGTGTGTGACTTTTGGGGCTGGCCTTTTGTTTTGTGAGACAATTAAGGCGTACACGTGGTTGCTAAGGGCTTTTCTCGAGGTGCACAACAAGCAGCCGACCCTTGTTCTAACTGACCAAGACCCGGCCATGTGCCAAGCTGTGGCTGCTGTGTTCGATCGGTCTCTTCATCGCTTGTGCATGTGGCACATTATGAAGAAATTACCTTCCAAGGTGAAACTATTGCCCTTCACATCTTTTTGCATATTTCCAATACGACATGTTCTTTGGCTAAATTAGTTTTTTTTTTCTTTTGACATGTTTTTTTTTTCTTCCAGATTACAGGCGAGGTCACAGATAACTCTGAATTCAGGGCCGCCATACATAAACTGGTATGGAACATTTATATTAAACCGGAGACATTCGAAAGGAGATGGGGGATGCTGCTAGAGAAGTATGGGCTCGAAGAGCACGAGTGGCTGAGAGACATGTACAACATAAAGGAGCTGTGGGCCCCGGCGTATTTTAGAGAAATTCCAATGTCCTGTTTGATGAAGACTACATCCCGATGCGAGAGTTCGAACTCCGCGTTTAAGGTGAACTCCTCCTGGGCGAACACCCTTGTTCAGTTTTTTTTGTGTTACGACTCCACACTGGAATCCCAAATATACAGGCAGAGGGTTGTGGACTTCAAGGCGGATGATCGCGCACACGAGTTCAAGACGGGTTTGGCGATAGAGAAGCAATGCGCGTTATTGTATTCCCCGACCATCTTCATTGAGGTTCGCAAAGAAATCCTGAAGGGCCTTTTACACTGTTACACTACCGGTGTCGAAGAAGTCGATGGCAGAAAGTTATATACCGTTACGCATTTGGACAAGCGTTCCGATGTCATCAATGATTTCATGGTATTGGTCCCTTCCTGTTTTTTTTTTCAGTCCAACTTTTTTTTAAAGCTGGGCGTATTTCCCGTCATGGTGCAGGTTACAGTTGACCCAGTGGAGGACACTACAACATGCTCGTGTAACCTGTGGTGCCGTATCGGATATCTTTGCAGGCATATATTGTGCGTCTTCCGGCAAACAAAGGTGGACGAAATACCGCTTAAGTATGTGGTTAGTCGTTGGGGACGTCGCGTGTTGCCAAAGTCTGTTTTTCGTGTCGAATTCAGGTATTGGGTAGATATGTCTCCGGTGGCGTTGACCAGGAACAACCTAGTGGATTGTTTTTCTGAAGCGCTACAGGCTGCGGTGGGCGACCGGGTAGCAATGGAGGATTTTATTGTCAAAATCAAGGGCTGGACGAAAGAAATCACTGACGCTCGCCGTGGAAAAACAAAAGCTGAGGCGATAGAAACACAGGTTATGGCTGATATGCTTGGAGTGGTTGTGGAAGGTGAGACTAGCACCCCCGTTTGCTGCTCAAATCCTCAAGGCGTATGCAATAAGGGATGCGACACCAACAAACGCATGATTGGGCCGGGGGAAAGGGCTGTCCAGATTCACCAAAAGCCCCAGGGATTATGCAGGACATGCAACCGGTTTGTAACCGGGCATGACTCGCGCAACTGCCCGGAGAAGCGAAAGAACGCAGAACCTTAGAGAACTGGGTCTGAAAGGGGTGGTGTGACGGGGGTGGCATTTTTTGGATCGGGGTTGATATTATGAACAGGTGGTGCACGCTGGGTTGACGTGTTTTTGGTGACAACTATGGTTGTGTTTGGACAAGGTAATAGTTTTTTGGTATATATATCTCTAACTTTGGTACAACCGTAAGATAACAATACTTAGTTTATGTTTTTGCACCCCCTCCCCCCTGGTGAATGAATGTTATGTTTGTCTGCTCTCGGTTTGTCATTCCCCCCATCCCCCTCTGTCTATTTTTTAAGTAATGTTATGTTCTTGTCTGATGAAGAAGGTAAAAACATTATGTAAACTTTTTATCTCAAGTTTTGATTTAATCTTGCAAAACGTAAAAATGTTTATTTTAAAACTGCAAAAGGGTGCATAAACTGTAAAATGTAAATTTACGTAAACTTTATCCGTTGTTGTGTAAGATGTAAAGGGTAAAATGTAAAACCTTTTCAAAGGGTAAAACGTAAACTGTAAACCGTAAATTTACGTAAACCGTATAACATAAAACCTAAACATTTTAACGTAAAACCTAAACATTTTAATGTAAAACTTAAACTTTTTAAGTTTTAAAATGTTGAACCGTTTACGGGAACCGTAAAAGTTACATAATCTATTGATCCGGAACGTGAATCTTTTAGGAAAACTGTAAAACGTAAATTTATGTAAACTGCAAAACATTTCCGCGTAACACGTTAAGGGGTAAGACACAATTTTTTAAATGTAAAACGTAATTTTTTTATGTTAGACGTAAACTTTTTCCATGTGAAAGGTAAAATTTTTAAAATGATAAACGTTGAACTTTTTAATGTAAAACATTAAAATTTTTAACGTAAAACGTAATCCTTTTTAAATGTTAAATGTAAATTTTCCAACATAATAAAACGTAAAAGTTGTTAAACTGACTAAAATTTTGTTGCGATTTTTTTTGCGAATATCCCATTTTTGTACGACGAGTTTGTGCATGAAGCCGTAAAAACTTATATATGGTGAAAAAAAAACCCAGTCCAAAACTAATTCACTAACAAAAACCAAAATGAACTGGTAGGTGTTGCACTATAAGCAGAGGTGTTTGTGGATTGGACAAAACAACTTTTCTAACTTTGTCTTTTTCTAAAAATAGACATGGTTTTGAAACCACACAAACCAAAAGTGACATTTTGATTTGAAGTGATCTCTGCACAACAGCCAGGAATATATATTATGGCATTTGGAGAAAAAAAAGCAAACCTCTTCTTGTCTCCTTGTTTTGTGTCTTTCCCTATATATAGCATACTGCCTTTTGTTGTTTTCATGCCAAGAAAAGCAAAATTGGTTTTAGAAATCCACTAATAGTCTTCAAAACCCAAAGGAAAGAAGATGGCAGATGGCCGGAAAGTGTGGCGTCCACGTAAACCTGTCCCCCCGAAGGTGAACTAATAAACCATAAATAGGTTACATTGTTTTTAGCGGCTCATTTATTTAATTCTTTTTTTCCTTTAAAAAAAGAAAAACGGTTGTTTTTTCCTTCTGATCAGGTTCGTCGCCAAGCCCTCCCAATCAAGCTGCGAAAGCAAAATCAGTGCAAGTGTGGAGTCGTGAGCAGATGGGGTTGGTGTCTAACCCAGACACTTGTTGGCTCCCCATCCAGCGTGACGACGTCAGCGGAGGGGTGCAAGTATGGGACCGTCACCGACTGGATATGAGTTCGGGCCCAAGTTTGGTTTGGTATCCCAGACAACCCACAGGGTCTCCCACGACCCCCCCCTGTCGCCCACCCCAAACACACTTTGGTTCACCAACCCCCCGCTTCGGGTCACCTTCTGCCTAGGCTTCGGGTCCTTCCCATGGATCGGCTGTAAGGACGCCAACGTTTGCAGGTGTAAGCGAGAGGTCAAAGAGCAAGCGGCCGTTGACTCAGGTTTGGTTACCGAAGGCGGCAACAGCGGAAGTTGCTGACCCTGATGATGGTTGCAAGGGTGCAGCGGCTGGTTCAGATGCGGCTTGGTTTTCATGGGGGTCGGACTGTGACTCTGATTTGGATTAGCCATGGTGACTGGTTTTGTAGCGTTCGCATGATTCGCTGGGATGTGTAATGTCTGTAGTTTTTCGTCGTTTAATACGCATCGTATGTTTGTGCGTGGTGTGTTCCATTTTCAGTGACGTTTTTATTAATGTTCGTTGTACGCGTCGTCTGTTTGTAATGTCTCGTTTTATGCATAAAAATGGAACGTAGGTCTTTGTAACGTTTCGTTCTATGAATAAAAATGGAACGCGTTGTCTGTGTTATAATGTTTTGTTTTATGAATGAAAATATCACGTAAACTGTCAAATGTAAAACGAAATAAAGAAAAACGTAAAACGTAAAAGATTAGGTAGACCGTAAAGAGTAAAAGATTTCAATGTAAAATGTAGAGCGTTAAACCTTTTTACGTAATAATCTACAGTTTACGTACATTGTTAAACGCTAAACATTTTTCTGGTAAAAACGTAAAACGTAAAAAGTTGTACGTAAAACGTAAGAAATTTTACGTAAATCGAAAAAGTTTACGCAGACTGTAAAAACGTAAAGCATTTCATGTAGACGTAGAACGTTGAACTTTGAACATAAAACGGAAAAAGTAAAGCGTAAAACGTAAAAGTTCACGCAAAAAAGTAAAACGTAAAGCATTTCATGTAGAACGTAAAGCATTTCATGTAGACATAGAACGTTGAACTTTGAATGTAAAACGTATAAAGTAAAACATAAAAGTAAAACACAAAAGGTCAAAAGTAAATTGTAAAATTTTAAACATTTTCTGTAAAAACGTGAAACGTAAAAGGTTTAACGTGAAAACTTGTACGTTAGTCGTAAAAAGATTTACGTAAAAAGTAAAACGTAATTTTTTTTCTCCGTAAAACACAAAAATTAAACGTAAAAACATAAAAAATTAAACTATTAACGTAAATTTTTTTACATGAAAGGTATAAAAAATAAAACGTAAAACGTAAAAGATTACGCAGACCGAAAAACGTAAATCATTTCAACGTAAACGCAAAACATTAAACGTTTTGCGTAAAACGTAATTTTTACGTAAATTGCAAAACGCTAAACCTTTGAACCAAGCACATTTTCACGTAAACGAAAAACGTAAGATGTAAAAGGTTGTTCGTTAAATGTTAACATAAATGTAAAACGTAAAATATCTTCGTGTAAGACGTAAACCGTAAACGTAAGACGTAAATTTTTAAACGTAAAACGTAAATTTTTAAACGTTAAACGTAAATTTTTAAAACGTAAAACTCAAATTTTTAAACGTAAAACGTAAATTTTTTAAACGTAACACGAACATTTTTTAAACGAAACACGTAAATTATTTAAACGTACGACGTAATTTTTTTATAAAATACCCTTTTAAACGTAAGACATAAAATTTATAAAAGTAACACGTAAATTTTATAAACGTAACATGTAAATTTTATAAAATTTATAAAATACCCATTTAAACGTAAGACATAAAAATTATAAAATTAAAACATACGACGTAAATTTTTTAAATGTAACACGTAAATTTTTTAAACGTACGACATAAATTTTCTAAACGTAAGACGTAAACTTTTTTAAAATAAACACGTAAATTTTTTTAAACGTAAAACATAAGTTTTTTAATTGTAACACGTAAATTTTTTAATCGTACGACGTAAATTTTCTAAACGTAAGACGTAAACTTTTTTAAACGTAAGACGTAGACTTTTTTAAACGTAAAACTTAATTTTTTAAACGTACGACGTAAATTTTTTAAACGTGGGACGTAAACTTTTTTATGTTGAAATTTTTTAAATGTAAGACGTAAAATTTTTAATGTAAAACGTAAAATTTATAAATTTTAAAACGTAAAACGTAAATTTTTTAAACGTAAGACGTAAATATTTTAACGTAAGACGTAAATTTTTTTTGAACGTAAACTTTTTTTATGTTGAATTTTTTTTAACATCAGACGTAAATTTTTTAATGTAAAACGTAAAATTTATAAAATTTATGACGTAAAACGTAAATTTTTTTAAACGTGAGACTTAAATTATTTAAACGCAAGACGTAAAAATTTTAAACGCAAGACGTAAATTTTTTAAAAAGTTAAAAGTTTTGACGTAAAAAAACTAAAAGTGTTGCGTAAAACGTCAAATTTCTTTACGTAAAACGTAAAAAGTTTCACGTAAAAACGTAAAAAGTTTAACTTTAAAACTAAAAGGTTTCATGTAAAACATAAATGGCAAAACGTAAAGCCAAAAAGTTACTTAGATTGTTAAACGTAAAATTTACGTAAACCCCAAAAACGATTTTGCGTAAGACGTAAAGGGTGAGACGTAAACTTTTTCAACGTAAAACGTAAAACCCTTTTCAACGTAAAGTTTTTTATGTAATATGTAAACTTTTTTATGTTAGAAAACAAAAATTTACATAAATTGTAGATCGAGAAACGAGAAACTTTAGGTTAATTGTAAAACGCAAGTATGGTTGTGTAAAGGGTGTGTTTTTTCTTCGTTAATAGGCATTGTTTGGTGGGGCGTGGTGTCTATGTTTTACGCGTTGCCTGTTTGTAAACTTTCAGTTTAGGAAGTTTCGTCTTAGGAATAAAAATGGAGGAAGAAAATGTAACGTAGGTGTTTGTAATGTTTCATTTCATGAATAAAAATGGAACATAAAATTTTTGCGTTTCATGAAAAAACGCAAATATTTACTTAGACTGTAAGCCCGTTTCGTGTAAAACGTAAAAAAGTTTAACGTAGCCTGTAAATTTGTACGCCTTAAATAAAAAAAGTTTACCTAGACGTAAACTGTAAAAATTTTCTAAAAAATTCACCTAGCCTGTAAAATATTTACGTAAAGCGTTTTCATGTAAAACGTAAAAAATTACGTAGCCTATAAAACGCAAAGCGTTTCACGTAAAATTTTAAGGTAGACTTTAAAATTTTACGCAAACTGTAAAAATTTAAAATTTTACATAAAACGTTTCATGAATAAAAGCATACGTATAACGTAAAAAATGCCAGAAAGTTTATGCAAAAAACGTTAAAGCAAAGACGTAAATTTACGCAACCAACTTGTGTTTGTCCACCTGACCCACATGCCAACATAAATATCAACATCCCGACAAAAGTAATTGTTTAACCTTGCAAAACCACCCCAAAAAATGCCCAACCCAAAGACGCCCAACCAAAAAGAAGAAACTGTTTATCATGCCAAAACATTGTCTACACAAAAGCCAACCGACGTCGTATCTCGTCGACATATTTGTTCACAAGGTGATGTCGGCCGCTCAGGCTGGTCTTCAACCCACATTCAAAAGCGGACACGCGGCTCCCGCTAGGGTCCGTCTCCAGGGATAACATCCAATCAACCTGCGGGGATAAAAACGAAAACGTTTTTTTGCATTACCAGAACTGCACCATTTTCCAAAAATACAAAATCAATATCGATACAGGAACAATAATATGAGAATTTTTTTTACCACAGTGGTGTGGACGCAAAACGACCGTCTAGGCATCCCCGGCAACGAGATATTTGGGTCGTCGTTGAGGACGTGCACCCATGCATCCACCACTGAACCGGATACGTTGCTGCCAATCGCCAGGGATTGAAACGCAAGAACATCCGCGCGTGCACCAAACTTATCCTCAGACATCACATATCTGCGGGGGGGGGGGGGGGGGGGGGGAGGATTGAACAACAAGTAAAAAACTATTTACGTAAAACTTTTTTCGTTTCATTTAAAAACGTAAAAATTTACGTAGACTGTAAGACGTAAAGCGTTTCACGTAATACGTAAAATTTGTGGTACTCTGTATAATTTTTCGTAGAGTGCAAAATTATTCTTAGACTGTAAAATTTTATGTAAACCGGAAAATTTTCCGTAGACTGTCAAATTTTACGTAAAACGTTTCATTAATAAAAGATGCGTATAACGTAAAAAAAACTTTACGTAATACGTACAAGTTTACGTAAAAAGGTTAAAAAGCTTATGTAAAATGAACAAGGTAAAACACAATCCCCTTTTTACGTAAAATGTAAAAAGAATGTGAAACGTTTCGTAAATTGTAAAAAGTAAAACATCCTCGCGGGTTACGTGAAGCGAGCAAATGCCAAAAATTTATGCAAAAAAAAACGTTTAAAACAAAGCTGTAAATTTTTCTGAATTTTCCCTACTTAATTTGAAAAAGTTACATAAATTGCAAAGCGTTAAACATTTTTTACGTTTCATGTAAAAACGTAAAAATTTACATAGACTCTACGACGTAAAGCGTTTCACGTAATACGTAAAAAAATTTCGTAGACTGTAAAATTTTATGTAAACTGGAAATTTTTTCGTAGACTGTCAAATTTTACGTAAAGCGTTTCATCAATAAAAGATACGTATAACGTGAAAACTTTTACGTAATACGTACAAGTTTACGTAAAAAAGTTAAAAAGTTTATGTAAAATGAACAAGGTAAAACACAATCCCCTTTTTACGTAAAATGTAAAAAGAAGGTGAAACGTTCCGTAAATTATAAAAAGCAAAACATTCCGCGGGTTACGTGAAGCAAGCAAATGCAAAAAAATTATGCAAAAAACACTAAAGAGAGCCGTAAATTTTCTGAATTTTTCCTACTTAATTTGTTTTCTTATAGCGCCACGACCGGCTAACAAATACCCGGCCGGTATGGTTTTTATATATTTCTTTTCGGTGGGATAACTTACGGAAACTCATCTGGTGCGTGGTCCGGATTGACCTTTGTGAATGGATCCCTGCAAAGAACAAAACGAAAAATACCCGTCAGTACTAGAAAAAACGACAACATAAAAAAACACAAAAAGATAAAAAATCATTTTAGATTTGGCTCAGTTGCGACACGCGCGCAGTCTAACATGGTGGTTGTTTATTCTTTTCACCTCTCGCTCATTTCAAAAAGTGTTTGCCTCAACCACGCATCCTTTGTCCTCTTCCGGAATAGGAACCGCCATGCCGAGCTTTCCTGCGTCGTGGTTTGTTTTGGGTCCAACTCAACGTCGCCCGGGCTGCTAACCAAGCGTGGCTTCTCATGGAACGCTCGTATCGGTCTTGCTCGAATGGGCTCCTTCGGCTTAGGGTCATCATTGTCTACATTTTGCTCAGTGCCGTCTTCCTTGTCGACCGGCCCACGTGTTTCAACAGGCACCCAGAAATCGACACCTATATGTCTTCTAACCCGACTAGCTACGCTGCCCGACGCAACAGCACCAACCAAATGTCCCGATTCTATAACAACCCTAAATTAAACCGACACCCTCCTAAATATTTCCGACACCCCAATATATTTTAAAATATCCCAATATGTCTTAAAATACACCCTATATGTGAAAACGGACCCCGAATACCTTGAATATTATTAAAAATAATTAAAAATCAATTTTTGGGGTTTAGGCGGGCCGTGTAAGCCAAACCTTAACCCTTACGCGGGCCGCGAGAGGTCAAAATTTGGCGAAACCCTGGGCCGCCACGTGGCCCAACACCCGTCGAACCTACTAGCTGACCCGGATCACCTATGCTGTTGACCATATTTGACGCGGGCCGCGAGAAACCCAAACTCTGCCCCTATAAAGCTGGAGCTTGGGCCTTCAGTTTACGTCGCTCAGATTTCTTTTCTTTCTTTCAATTCTGAAGTGTAGGCATTATACAAGGGTATAATACCCCCCTAATTAGCGAAGTTCTGCTCCGTTGTAAGTATTATAACCCCTGGATACGTATTAGATACTCTGCCCGATTGATTTAGGGTTCCGTAACGGCTGTCGTGGTTCTGCCTGACGTAGTCGTTGGAATGCCGTCTCGGGGAGGGTATTACTAATGTTAAAATGGGTTATTATACTAACACGTGTGCATTTGTGTAAATTATAGATTTTCACCAGGAAACCCTAAAGGATAATCTAAGACAGCAATGTGAGTAATCTACTTTTTGTTAACTGTTTTTACAAAACCTCACACAATTAATTATATATTAAACAGTTATTGAGTATTTGTAAGAATACAATTATCGTCGGTATGTTGGGGTTTTGTATACAAAGTTATGTTACTGCCTTGCGAGGGGTAACATTTCCACAAGTCGGGTCTGACAGTACCGTGGATGTTAATTGATATAACTTGGAAACAAATGTAATTGTGAGATCGCCCTCAATACTGTACAATGGTTTTATTAAATCTTGATTGAACTGGGATTCACTCACCAGTATTTCCCACTGACAAAATATTTTTAAAACGCGTTTCAGGTAACAAAATGTGAAAGCCAAATAGAAGCCAACTGGACAGCACTGAAGGCTTGGAAAAGTGGCAATAAAGTTACCTAAAAATAAATAGATGTTTTTATTAAATAAAATAGGGTTTTATCCCTATGAAAATGTGTGTACTTAAACTTGGGATTTTTCCCACATGTTTAATATATTAAAAGCGTGGTATTTCACTCTGATAAAATATTTCCTAACTACGGTCCTGATGTAAATTCGGCTGCCAAAATTGATTAAACACACGATACCACCGAAACTGGCTCGCGGCCGCCCGTTCCCGAGGCATTAGGGATCGGGGGTTTCGACAGAAGGTGGTATCAGAGCTAAGCCACTGATTCAGCCACAGAAGCGTTCTGTTGACATCAAAATTCAATCTGTTAGGGAATAAACTACGGAACTACGTGCATAATTGTATTTTATTGTTATGTGTTATTTGACTATTTGTTAGTTTACAGTATGAGCGACCAAGGACCATCTGACACGTACCGTCAATTGTCTGGTTCGCCTAGAAGCGAAGGCACCTCCTCTTCTTAGCCTGCCCTCTCGGGGTACTGTTGATGCACAAGAATGTCTGTTGACTGCATCTTCATCAAGTCTTAAGTCTTAAGTCAAGAAAGTCAAGATTAGGGTTTATAATGTTAATTTCACTTTTGTGAACATAGGTTAGAAGTGATTCCGCTTTTATGTACATTAGGTGATTCCACTTATGTGTCACATAGTGATTCCGCTTATATGGACATGCCATATAAGTGGAATCAGTCTCCTATATATACCCGGACATGTGACATTGGAGTGGAATCAGGTCATTAGCTTGGTAAAGGAACTCTGTCAAAATCATTCTAGAAAGCTAATAAAGAGAAGAAATTGAATGAAACAGCTGTTGTTACTTTGCGTGCATTGATTCCGCCTTTATACGTGATGATGAACTGCCTTGACTGATCATTTAGGGTCACGACACGGTCCAACAGGTACTCTGCTGATACGGAAGAAGGAATATTCGTATTTAAGGCTCAGTCAGAAGACCAATTTCCTCAGAAAAAGAGGGGATGGTTCAGTAGGGGAGCACATGAGTGTAGAAAATGTATGAAAAAGTTACAAGACCAGAGAGCACTAGCAGCAGCCAAAAGAGAGACAAATGCCCATGCTCAGGACATGTTTAATATGGGATTAGCTAATTTCCATATCTTAGCAACCACTACAGCTGACCCTAATCTGAAGCAAATAATAGCACCCCACCACAACCACCATTTCCTGACCAACTAATGGAAATAGAAAACTTTGAAAATCAAGTGGAAATGCATGATTTCAACCCGGAGGAGATACCTAGGGTACCAACACCAAATCCCTTAGACCCAAATTACGACCCATGGTGGGACGATAATAGGGACTATGTGCAACGATACCCGATACACGAACACATGCCCATGCCAAAGTTAGGAGCCTACCCAGGTTTGGACCCTCTAGATCCCTATTATGATAACGATGCATACATTAGGGAGATTTTAGAAGATCCTTACCAATTCTAGGCACCTACACCTCCATACCAGGAACCCGCACCCTAGATTCCAAACCCAGTCCTAGAACCTGCACCCCCAATGAGTGTAGAAAACGTACAAGAACTTAGGACATTTGGTGAGGAAATCTTAGAAAGTAGTGAAAGTATGAGACAGGTGGGAGAGCAACTCGTCTGGAAGTACGACGAGCGCAATATGGATTTCTAGATAAATCCATATCCATGAATGTGATGGTGGAAATGGTAGTAATAGTAATAATAATACTAATACTAATACTAATAATAATAATAATAATAATAATAATAATAATAATAATAATATATGTGTGTATGAAAAAAAACTACTACGGATGCGTACTACTATTAGTGTAAATTTTATTTCAGTTGGTATTGTAATTTTAATTTCAGTACTGGTGTGTAGTAGATGCATATTATATGAATAGAGTAAAGTCGCAATGATCGACGCTTTTGACCAAAATGCGTGTCATGTGATTGGCTATATTAAATATTATTTTGTGATATTAATACGTGGTAATTGTTTAAAATTCAGATGGACAACGAAGTAAACCAGGAAAACCAAAATGATAACCAGAGTAACATTAACTTGGTTAATGAGAATCCGAACAACAATAACAATGGAAACCAAGTGGATAATAGTGCCATCCAACACATAGTGGCACAAGGAATCATAGATGCAATGCCATTTATTATCCAAACTGTTAAAGAAGCTGATAATAAAAGTAAACATAACAGTAAGAGACCGACTGAACCGGAAAACAACGTAAACAATGGACCTGTACTTCAAGTGCCCATTCCCAAAAGAAGAAGGACCATGCCTTATGGTTGTTCTTACAAAGAATTCTGGTCCTGCAAACCAATAGAATTCTCAGGCATTGAAGAACCCATTGTAGCCCTACGCTGGATAGAAAAGACTGAGGCAGTCTTAAGAATAAGTAAATGTGCGGAAGAGGACAAGATAATGTTTGCTTCCAATTTGTTTAAAAATTCAGCCTTAGAATGGTGGAACACTATCCTCCAGTCTAGAGGAAGTGATAGGGTTTATAATATGGAATGGGAAGAATTTAAGAATATGGTAGAAAGGAAATTCTGCCCTCCCAATGAAAAGGAACAAATAGCAAACAAATTCCTAAACCTTAGATGAATGGAGTGGATAGTAAGGGATATACTAAGTCATTCTTTGAATATGCTAGAATAGTACCTACCCTTGCATCACCAGAGTCGATATTGATCTCCCGTTACATCTGGGGATTAATTGGAGAGATTAGGCATGTAGTCAAGGTAGCTAGACCTCAAACCATAGAAGAAACCATAGAATTAACAAACACCTTGACTGATGAATTAGTGCGTTCACGAGAAGAAGACCAGAGGAAAAACCTAGCACAAAGGCTTACTTAGGAATTCCGCTACGGTAATTTCAACCATAGGAATATAGGTTCTACCTCTGCACCATACTGCAAGACCTGCAAGAAGAAACATTCAGGAAAATGCTCCACTCATTGCAATTTCTGTAAGTTACCCGGAAACAAGGAAGAAGATTGCAGGAGGAAATCTAGTAATGGATTGTGCTTCAACTGTGGAGAAAAAGGTCATATCAAGCCAAATTGTCCAAAATTGGCTCCAACTCCGAACAACAAGAACACTAAAAATGCTAGAGCATTTGTTCTGACAGCAGATGAAGCCAAGATGATTCCGGACGTGATAGCCAGTACGTTTTTAGTCAATGATATTTTTGCTAAAGTATTATTTGACTCTGGTGCAAACCAAAGTTTTATTAATACTTCGTTTTGCAAACTTCTCAATCAATTATTAACTAAACTTCCACAAGAATGTCTAGTAGAGACAGCAAATGGAGAAACTGTTAGGATTTCTGAAATCTTGCAGGGAGCAAGAGTAGAAATTTTAAATCAAAAGTTTATTGCAAACCTTTACCCCATGAATCTGGCATGATTTGATGGAGTATTAGGAATGGATTGGTTAATAGCCAATAAAGCCAGTATTTCAATTCAAGTAAATTCACCAAGAGGTGAAAAGATCACAATTAAAGGAGATAAGCCATCTAGATCCACAAAATTCATCTCTGTGATGAAAACTGCAAGCTATATAAGAAAAGGATCGTTAGTGTATTTGATTTCCATAATCACTAACACTAAAGGAAAAGAACTAAAAGACATTCCAGTAGTGTCTCAGTTTTCAGATATATTCCCAGAGGAATTACCAGGACTACCGCCTGATAGGGAAGTTTAATTCAGAATTCACCTGCTACCAGGGACAGTCCCGATTGCCAAAGCACCTTACCGTTTGGAACCCGCAGAAATGCAGGAACTAAAGAAACAATTAGATGAATTGTTGGAGAAAGGATTTATACAGCCAAGCTCATCGCCATGGGGAGCACCGATTTTATTCGTTAAAAAGAAGGACGGATCGATGCGTATGTGCATTGATTACCGTGAACTAAACAAGGTCACAATTAAGAATCGGCATCCATTACCAAGAGTCGATGATATGTTTGATCAACTGCAAGGAGCTCGATTTTTCTCAAAAATCGATTTAAGGTCAGGATATCATCAATTAAAGGTACAGGAAGAGGACATTCCTAAGACTGCATTTAGAACGAGGTATGGCCATTATGAATTTACTGTCATGCCATTTGGTTTAACCAATGCCCCAGCTGCGTTTATGGACATGATGAACCGAATATGTAAGCCATATTTGGATAAATTCATAATTGTCTTTATAGATGATATTCTAATTTACTCTAAGAGTAAAGAGGAACATGCAAAGCATTTGCACACACTTTTAAGTTTATTAAGAAAAGAAAAACTTTATGCTAAGTTTTCCAAATGCGAGTTTTGGTTAGAACAGGTACAGTTTCGTGGACACTTAGTTAACCATGAAGGAATTCATGTGGATCCAACAAAAATCGAGGCAATTACTAAATGGAAAACCCCTGAGTCACCGACCGAGGTTAGAAGTTTCTTAGGATTACCCGGTTATTATAGAAGATTTATTCGAGATTTTTCTAGAATAGCCATTCCTTTAACTAAGTTAACCTATAAATCCATTAAGTTTGAATGGGGACCAAAGCAAGAAGAAGCCTTTAGAATTCTTAAGCAAAGATTAACCAACGCACCCATACTAGCGTTACCAAAAGGCACTGAAGATTTAGTAATTTATTGTGACGCTTCTAAATTAGGTTATGGATGTGTGTTAATCCAACGCCAAAAGGTTATAGCTTACGCATCTAGACAACTTAAGAATCATGAAAAAAATTTATTTAACTCATGATTTAGAATTAGGAGCTATAATTTTTGCCCTTAAGATTTGGAGACATTACCTTTATGGTAGTAAGTTTACCATATTTATCGATCATAAGAGTTTAAGGTATGTTTTTGGAAAAAAAGAGTTGAATATGAGACAAAGACGTTGGATGGAGATGCTTAGTGATTATGATTGTCATATCCAGTATCATGAAGGAAAAGCAAATGCAGTGGCAGATTCTTTAAGCTGAAAGTATCACGAAAAGCCAAAAATGGTACGTTCTCTTAAATTAAATCTAAAAGTAGATTTAAATGAACAAATTAAAAAGACACAAGAATCAGTAATCAAGGAAGATACTGAAAAGCTAAAGGGTATGATTAAGGAATTACAACAAGGAACAGATGGAATTTGGAGATTCCATAAAAAGAAAATGTGGATACCTAAGTTAGGAAATCTACGTCATCATATATTAGAAGAAGCCCATAAGTCTAAATATACGATGCATCCAGGAAGTGATAAAATGTATCAGGATTTAAGAAAGAATTTCTGGTGGATAGGAATGAAAAAGGACATAGCAACCTGTGTTTCTAAATGTTTAACTTGTTCCCAAGTTAAAGCTGAACATCAGAAACCCTCAGGTTTGTTACAACAGTTAGAAATGTCAGTTTGGAAATTGGAATTGATAACAATGGATTTTGTTACCAAATTACCTAAAACAAGGAAAGGTAATGATACAATCTGGGTGATTGTAGATAGACTAACCAAGTCATCTCATTTCCTACTAATGAAGGAAACTCTCATTATGGAACAATTAGCTAAGTTATATGTAAATGAAATAGTTTCTTTACATGGAATTCCTTTATCAATTATTTCTGACAGAGATAGCCATTTTACCTCTCATTTTTGGACAAGTTACAAAAAGGCCATGGGAACTAAGTTAAATCTAAGCACAACTTATCATCCTCAAAAGGACGGACAAAGCGAAAGGACAATTCAAACAATGGAAGACATGCTTAGAGCTTGCGTAACTGATTTCGGAGGAAATTGGGACGATCACTTATCATTGATAGAATTTTCTTATAACAATAGTTATCACACAAGTATCAATGTTGTACCATTCAAAGCACTTTATGGACGAAAGTGCAGATCCCCAGTCTGTTGGGCAGAAATTGGGGAAAAGCAACTATCTGGACCTGAGATAGTGCAGGAGACAACTGACAAAATCATTCAAGTCAAGGAACGACTGAAAGCAGCACGTGATCGACAACAAAGCTATGCGGACAACAGGCGAAAACCATTGGAATTTCAAGTAGGGGACCAAGTATTGTTAAAAGTCTCTCCATGGAAAGGAGTGGTAAGATTCATCAAAAGAGGAAAGCTAAGTCCCAGGTATATTGGACCTTTTAAGATTATTAGAAGAATAGGACCTGTAGCCTATCAGCTACAACTGCCAGAGGAAATGGCAGGAATACATAATGTATTTCATGTATCCAATCTCAAGAATTGCTTAGCCGATGAATCACTTGTGGTACCTCTTAAGGATATAGAGGTAAATGAACAACTCAAGTTTGTAGAAAAGCCTCTGCAGATTGAGGACTTGAGGACAGGAAAGTTAAGAATCTCAAACACAAGAGATTAGTTCTGGTCAAAGTAAAATGGGACTCCAAAAGAGGACCAGAGTATACATGGGAGCTCGAATCAGAAATGCAAAGGAAATATCCGCACTTGTTCCAGTAGATCTCGAGGAGGAGCTCTAAAACAAGGTGTGGAGGATATAACAACCCTAAATTAAACCGACACCCTCCTAAATATTTCCGACACCCCAATATATTTTAAAATATCCCAATATGTCTTAAAATACACCCTATATGCAAAAACGGACCCCGAATACCTTGAATATTATTAAAAATAATTAAAAATCAATTTTTGGGGTTTAGGCGGGCCGCGTAAGCCAAACCTTAACCCTTACGCGGGCCGCGAGAGGTCAAAATGTGGCGAAGCCCTGGGCCGCCACGTGGCCCAACACCCGTCGAATCTACTAGCTGACCCGGATCACCTATGCTGTTGACCATCTTTGACGCGGGCCGCGTAGGCCTTCGCCTACTTTTACGCGGGCCGCAAGAAACCCAAACTCAGCCCCTATAAAGCTGGAGCTTGGGCCTTCAGTTTACGTCACTCAGATTTCTTTTCTTTCTTTCAATTCTAAAGTGTAGGCATTATACACGGGTATAATACCCCCCTAATTAGCGAAGTTCTGCTCCGTTGTAAGTATTATAACCCCTGGATACGTATTAGATACTCTGCCCGATTGATCTAGGGTTCCGTAACGGCTGTCGTGGTTCTGCCCGACGTAGTCGTTGGAATGCCGTCTCGGGGAGGGTATTACTAATGTTAAAATGGGTTATTATACTAACACGTGTGTATTTGTGTAAATTATAGATTTTCACCTGGAAACCCTAAAGGATAATCTAAGACAGCATGTGAGTAATCTCCTTTTTGTTAACTGTTTTTACAAAACCTCACATAATTAATTATATATTAAACAGTTATTGAGTATTTGTAAGAATACAATTATCGTCGGTATGTTGGGGTTTTGTATACAAAGTTATGTTACTGCCTTGCGAGGGGTAACATTTCCACAAGTCGGGTCTGACAGTACCGTGGATGTTAATTGATATAACTTGGAAACCAATGTAATTGCGAGATCGCCCTCAATACTGTACAATGGTTTTATTAAATCTTGATTGAACTGGGATTCACTCACCAGTATTTCCCACTGACAAAATATTTTTAAAACGAGTTTCAGGTAACAAAATGTGAAAGCCAAATAGAAGCCAGCTGGACAGCACTGAAGGCTTGGAAAAGTGGCAATAAAGTTACCTAAAAATAAATAGATGTTTTTATTAAATAAAATAGGGTTTTATCCCTATGAAAATGTGTGTACTTAAACTTGGGATTTTCCCACATGTTTAATATATTAAAAGCGTGGTATTTCACTCTGATAAAATATTTCCTAACTACGGTCATGATGTAAATTCCGCTACCAAAATTGATTAAACACACGATACCACCGAAACTGGCTCGCGGCCGCCCATTCCCGAGGCATTAGGGATCAGGGGTTGCGACAGATTCCGAGCCAGCCACATTACCTGCTGCCGGGGGGTGGTCTTACACAAATTTTTTTTTTTAAAAATAAACATAATAATCAGACGTTTTTCTTGCTATCGAAGTAAGAATTCTAAAAAATTAAAAATAAAAATAAAAGCATGAAAAGCGTGTGATTCGTTTTTCAATAAAATGAGAGCTGTACCTACTAGAAACTTTTTCGTTCGGCTCTGGCCCACGCGCCACCTCCTGCGATATCCCGAGACTGAAACTCGGGTGACTACACGAAGCAACATCAGCCTTGCAAGTGTCCTCACGTATGGGCACCCATGACGCAAAACTTAAAGGGCTTCTGATGGGGATAGATACGGTGGCCGACGCACCCAAACCATCCGAAGGTTGAGCACCCAAGTCAGTCTCGACACATGTTTATGGGGGGGGGGGGGATCACAGGTTAAAAAAAAAGAAAGGGAATAAAACAAAAAGATAAACATAATAATCTCCGACGGTACGTACCAGTTGGTTTTTCAGTCGGTCCCGCGACACACGCTAGCTCCTGTGAGATCCCCAAGCTAAAACTCGGTTGGCTGTTAGTCCCAACGTCGCCCTTCCCCGTGACATCATCTACAGGGGCGATGGGAAAAGGTAACTCGAAAGTGAAGGTTTTTTTTAAGGACAACCTCCCCCCAACCCCAAAACTGTTTAACAAATAAACGAAAAAATACAACGCGTCTTGGCATTTTATATACATACCACTGTCCGCACCCACACTTGGCTGGTCCACCTCGCAACATTCACCTGACGAACACGCTGCGCCAATAAACGGGGGTCGGCAAAAAAACCTAGCGGCAATTTGTGACTTTGTCCACCCTCGCACCCATCCAACAGTCACCGGACTCGCTTCTAGTGCCGTACGACGATCAACAACTGGCTCACCTTCTCCAGACCTGACACTTACATCACCCATATCCTTCGTCGCCCCATCAGTACTTTCAGGAGCACCACCTAGATTGGATGCACATTTTAGGGGCCCTGCTTCAAAACCACAAAAACTCGTGTATCAGAGAATTTACTAGTGTGTGGAGAAAAAAATGTATTTTTATAGACCGTTTTTTGGTTAATATTTTTTTGGCGCCACATACCTACTTCGGTTACCGGAACATTTGTTTGTTCCCCTGTGGCAGATGTCAAAAGATTACCAACTGCGACTGCCAGCTTAGGAATCCCAGCCCTCGGAGCATACAGACTGCAAACCGCTACTGGCCGAAGGGCCTTAGTAGCCTGATTCTGCAACACGGGGGTCGTCGGTGGGCTAACGTCAGCCGACAGGTCTACATTTTCATCACGGTCGTCGGAGTAGCCTCCCTCGACACGCACCGTCCCCGTATACTCGATTTCGATGTTCACCTCATGCCCGCCGGCAACGTCGCCTGTGTGTTAAAAGAAATTTTAAACCAAAACAAAAAAAATATTAGTTGCCCATCACTAACATATCTCGCCATCATGTCGCCTTTTCGGTACCTGGCTTCCCGACGTCGGATGGTCTGTTAACATCCGAACTTCCCACTCTTTTCTCCACCGTCACGCTAGCTTCCACTTGGCTGTTATCCCCCAAGTTCACAGTACCCTCAACTTCAACCGACATCTGTTCTAAACCACATGACACATCTTGTAGACCGTCAGCATCTTTGACACCAGCATCCCCGCTATCTCTTGCAATCCCGCCAACGTTGTCCACACCCGGCAGGCCAGCACTGCGCTCATCAACGTCACCTCCTCCTGCAGCACCGCCCGTGTCTAAAAACGAAAAAACAAAAAACACATTTTTACGGAGAGGCACAAACTACATTAGAAAAAAAAAACGATTGGGTTTGCCTGTTTATTTTTTTTCTTTCTTTTGTTACCTGGCATGGTGTCAAGGACCACACTTACGGCTCCGAGGCTGACGCCGCCCCCTGCTTCAGCCGTTTTGGCGATACCAGAATTCAACAGGTTTAAATCAACCTCATCCTCTTTCTCGCCAGAATCAGAAGCTGGATCCGTAACATCCTTCGGCAGTTCCTCACGTCCCCCTACAGAATTTGCCCCACCCCCAGCCCCCGAGACAGTTATTAAACCAAAATGGGTATAAAATACACGTGCCCTTTGCGTGGCGTAAAACAGCATACGAATACCTGACAGGGAGGATGGGCGACTCGAAGTGTGGTACCCGGGGAAAATCCACAGTCATCCTGACCTATCACTTCACTCCTCTGTGACTACTACCCAAATTTCGGGACGAAATTTCTTTCAACTTGGGGATGATGTGACAACCCGTGTGTCTGAGGTTAGTTACGTTCATTTTTCGCAATTTTCTTTATGTTTCACTACTTGTTACCGTTCTACATCTTATTAAACTGAATTTAATATGTCTACACGAACTTATAAGTGTATTATATGTAGATGTTACTTGTGTGTACGAACAAATAAACCGCTTAACGTGCCCGACCAGGTTATTTCTTTATCATGAATGGTAGCCATGTTTGAGTACTAAATAATATATTTTATAACAATAATTGCTTGTTGTGCAAGTAGATGTATAGGAATAGTTGAGGGGTTTATATGTAAGTTTAGGATTTGAAAGACTATATTAAAATCCTAACCTCCCCACATGTCATCTCTGTTAGGGGAGGATTTTCCAATCCTAAGGATCACGGATCCTCAAGTGCTGCCAGGATTATGGATCCTCAATTCTGTTTGAATTAAGGATCCTTAGCAGGTGTTGCAGGATCAGGATCCAGGATCCTTATTGTTATCCTTATACTAACAATTGTCTGCCTTGTACGTAAGCTTGTTTTGCAGGAGCAAAGGCATGGACCAAGTCTCACCGAAATTCCTGGAGCATATTCCCTCAATATTCCGCACGTGCTTGGCTCTTGTGGACGTTATGGAGATCGTGGGGAGTTTGCACAATTTGCGGATAGTTAGTTAGTTTAGTTATTTCTAATTTAAAATGGGGATAACAAGCTTGAGTTAGAACTCTTAGCTAATTTTGGCATACACACACTCTCGTAACAGCTCTCAATCAGCTCTCAAACACTACTTGGCGATTTCATACATTTTTTTCACATTGCACACTAGTGATCCTTGTAACAAGCTTGTTATCATCCCGAGTTGTAAACTTCTTTTGATTAATTTTAGTTGGTGATCGGTAGTTTCCATCACCCGAGGTTTTTTGTGCCGGAGATCAACTCTTGATCAAGGGCTTTTTCCTCGTTTAAATCCTTGTGTCATTTGTTCATTACATTTCTGAGTTATCCTTAACATTGTTCATTGATTCAAGCATCATTACTCATAACAAAGATTTAGTTACATTACCTTAGCCAGATTTTTGACCAAAGCAGTTTGGCGCCCACCGTGGGGAAATTGGTGCTTCATTCCTAAGAAACTCTTGTTTTTGTGATCATTTCAGTTCATTATGACCAAGCAGATGGCTTCTTCAGCAAAGAGCACTTCAAGTTCAATGTCGGCAAAGAGTTCTTCACAGGGCGTTCCTCCTTTGCCTCCACCACCTTCTGGATCCCAGAAGAATGCTGAAAATGCTGCAAAGAGACAAAGCCCCATTTTTCCAAAACCACTAACTTCTTCTGTTTCTTCTAATCCTACTACTAGTGATCTTTTTACTTTGATTTTGCAGATGAGGGATCACATACAAGAGCAGGAAAAAACCAACAAAAGGATCCTCCGGGAGATCGGTGTCATCAAGAAACAGAAGAGATCAGGGGAGGATCACTCTCCTCTGATACCAAGGTCACTGGATTTCGACACTCCAGCTATAACTGCCCAGCAATCTGCAGCCTTAGACATCCAGTACCAAACTGAACCATTGGGAAGGCGTTATGGAGCAACAACTATGAGTCAGGCTTTTGGGTCTCACTTCCAGGCTCAAGGATCCTGTCTTCAGCCTTCGGGATCCTCTTTTCAGCATCAGGAATCCTTCGTCAGCTCAAGTGGAAGAGGAACAGATTGAAGAAAATTTAGCTTTAAAAGACGAGAAGAAAGCTGATAAGAAACATATTTTCGTTTTGCAGGAAAATTGTGAGAGGTTGAAATCTGAAAATGACAAACTGTTAAATGATTTGAACAGTTTGACATTAGAAAACAAGGTTTTGAAAGAGAAAGAACAAGATTTTGAAAGCAAACAGAAATCTTCAGAAAATGAGGATTTCTGGATAAAGCTTGAGAACAAGAATCTGAAAGCAAATTGATCAAAATGTGATATTTCGCTTCAAGACAAGACAAGCATGTGAATTTCGCTTCAAAGGTTTCGCTTGAAAGCTTCAAGCGAAATCAAGTGTGTTATATATAGAGGTTATGTCTTGTTATTTGGAACAGTTCTTGAAATTCCATACCGAAGTGCTGTCGGTGTGAGGACTGATTGTATACGTGTTATTATCAATATAATCAGTGTTAAAGTGATATGCAAGCTGTTTCGCACTCGGTTTCTTAGTTTCCGCCTCTGAAACGGACTAAATCTCTTCTGAACGACTCGTTCGGGTCGCAAACCGATCCTACAATTGGTATCAGAGCTCAGGAGGAGGAGTTCTGCAAAATTCAGCCGAAATTGATCAAAATCTCTTACTTCTACATCTTCTTGTAACAGTTCAGAAACTTTTCACGGTCAAAATCGATTCAATTTCTCACCGATTGTGTAAAAGTGCATACTAATCAATCCTTGAAAGTTTCATAGCAAAATTCGACCTAAAAGTGATCAAAATCGACCTTCGAATGGATTTCGCTTGAAGAACAAAGCTTCATTGGACGATTTCGCTTGAAATTTCAAGCGACACTTAACATTTCGCTTCAAACAGGTTTCGTTTTCGCTTCAAGGTTGTCGCTTCAAGGTTTTCGCTTCAGAAAGTTTCGCTTCAAGTATTTCGTCTCAGAGATTATCTGATTTCGCTTCAAGGTTTTCGCTTGAGGGTTATTCAATTGACAATTTCGCTTCAAAGGTTGTTCAGTTGATTATTTCGCTTGAAGAACACAAAGTGACTATTTCGCTTGAAAGAATCTGTTATTGAGTAACGTGTTAAGTCAGTATGGATTCCGGGTTCTATAATGCGTTTGCAACACCGTCATCACCAGCTGCGATTGCTCAAGCCATGAATCTTGAAAACGAGACGGGAACCACTCAGAAACCCCCGAAATTGATGAGTATTGAAGAATACTACGGGTGGAAAGATCGCTTTGAAAACTGGGTTCAGGCAAATCATCTCAGATCGTGGGAATGCATATTGAAGAAGTATACATTACCTCGAACAGATTTGCAAGTCATCAAAGAAATATCTGAGTTCACTGATCAAGAACGAGCAATGTATAGAGCTGAGAAAATGATGATTAGTTTGTTGCAGCAGGCGATAAAAGAAGATATATTCATTCTGTTACAACACGACAAAACTGCTAAGTCAATCTGGGATGCGCTAAAGGTCAAGTTCGAGGGAAGCGAAAACATGATCAAAAGCAAGAAAGCGTTACTAAAGAAAGAATTTGATTTGTTTTGTAGTTTGCCAGGAGAGGATACTAAAAAGCTAATCGAGAGATACTGTCATTTGGTGCGATCTTTATCTATGTTGGGTGTTGAAAAAGGTCGTGAGGAGTGGGTGGATAAATTGGCAGACGCGTTACCTCAAAAGGAGTGGGGAACGTATTTGATGATCTTGAAGAATACTGGTGTGTATGATGGATTGACAATCTCACAGTTTATAGAGAAAATTGAAAGTCAAGATCTGGAGCAACAGAAAATAGCTAGGATGAACAGTCCGAGTGGTCAACAGGATATTAAAATGTACTACAAAGGTAGCATTCCGGTTTCAGAATTTGAGAGAAGTCCGAAAATTCAAACTGCTTTCAGTGCTGGTGATTCATCTGAGAAAACTGATCAGGGTTCGAACAAGAATAGCAGCGGGTTTTCATCATTTCCGAGTGTGAATCCGAAAGAGACTAACACAAGTTTTCAGTCTCAGAGTACAAAAACAGGAAATGGATACGTGATTCAATGCAACATAGCTCTAAATCTTCTAGAAGGTCAAAGTTTCTCTGAAGACACTGCTAAAGACCATATGGCACTTCTGGGTTCAGTTCTGTTATCCTATGAAGGTCTTGTTGCTGGTCGGATCGGCAATCCTATGCTTACTAAAGAGGATTACGATTAGATAGACGCCGAAGAGATGGAACTTATGGACATAAAATGGTGTCTCGCAAGTGTTATTCGACGAGCTGAGAAATTCAAAACAATTACCGGGAGAAATGACTTTCTTGATGCTTGTGTATCTACTTTAGGTTTTGATAAATCTAAAGTTACTTGTTTTAGATGCAGGGAAAAAGGCCATTTCAAGCGGGAGTGCAAGAACAGGGAAGCTAGTGGTGCTCAGAATCCGTTTGGAAAAGATGATTACTACCGGAAAGCCATTTATCAGCAAGTTGGTCAATCACAAGATTCACAGACAGCTCATGGTAGAAAGATTGAGGATTCCAAGAGAGCGTGTGTGGTAGATTTCAACTGGAGCAACTATATATCTTCTGATAGCAAAGCATGCATAGTTGATCAAGATGATGAAAAACTACCTGAAGGTTTTAGTTGGGATATGTTTGTGGATGAAAAGGGAGAGTTCAAAGCGTTCATTGCCAAGATCATCCGAGAGCCAGATTTGTTTGCTACTTGGATGAGATCTATCGGGGAGAATGTGAAAAGTGAAGATGAAAAGTTTGTGTCAACCGATGAAGGGTTAGATAGTACTGATAAATTTTCAGAGATATCTGGAGAAATTTCAGAAGATTTAGATGAAAGTTTACAAAGTTCAGATGAGAGTGTTCAGAATGTTGTTATTTCAGAAAAGGAAGTGGTTTTTGATCAAACACCAGTTGATATCAGCAGTGATGATGAGGAGGAAAAATATGTTAATGTTGCCAAATCCCATCTTTCTTCTGAAAGTTTTCATTTCTATTTTGCAGATCGATTAGAGAAACTAAAGGAGAAAAGAGCTGCTAAAGAACAACAAACTGAATCTGATGGTGATGTTCAGAATGTTGAAAGTATAGTTAAGAAGATTACCGAGGTTGAAAAAGAAGAAGAAAAGGTGATTGAAGTAGAAAAAGTGATTGAGGTAGTTAAAACAATCGAAGTTGAGAAGATTGTTGAAGTCGTCAAGCCTTGCGAGAAGTGTTTAGAAGCATGCAAGGAATGTGTTGCGAAAGACGACATAATCGCTGGGTATGAAAAGAAGAAAGAGCAGTTACTGTTCAATCTCAATTATGTGAAAGAATCTTATGATGTATTGAACAAAACAGTAACTGGTCTTCAAAAGACAAATTCAGAAAAAGAACAAGCACTAACAATGATGAATGCTGTGATGATGACAAAGCAAAAAGCTATCAACTTTTACTTAGAAGAAAGTGCTAAATGGAAGCAAGAGTTGGAAACAGAGAAGATTGAAAATGAGAGAATTAGACGTTTATTACAAAGTTATTATAGTTCTGATTATCTCATTGATCGTATTTACCCAACTGTTGCAGGTATGGAAGCTTTTCAAGATGAGAAGCAAAAGATGGAAAAGAAAGATAGTGGTAAGAAATCGATTGTTAGCTATAACAAGTGTCCGCCTCCAATTTGGGAAGGGTATTCTCCTAGAAAACCGAACGAGGAGCAACTTGAAAAGGCAGTCAATATAAAGCTAAAAACCGACACAACTAACGTTTTACCAGATAACATTGATGTCACATTTACCTCATCCGATACTGATCATGAGTCTGAGTTAATCAAAAAGGTGGTCGATCAGGTGTTAGACACTGAGGAGGAGTCTGAGTCAAAGTCCGAGTCTGGGTGTTCAAGTTCGTCTGTCAAAAGTTCGAGTTCGTCGGTCAAAAATTCCAAGTCGTCGGTTAAACGGTCTTATAGTAAAGAATTTTTGTTATCAAAAGCAAATTTGGATGATGAAACATTTGAAGTTGCATACACTTTAAATGATTCGGACAAATTATATTATGACAAAGAATTTCCAATAAGAGGTGTTAAAACTGAAATGATTAAAAAGGTTTTCAAACTAACAGAAATCAACATTTCTGAAATAAAAGATATTAATCTTTCTAAAAATCCAAGACCTTACACTTCAAGAGTGCAACAACGTCTAAACAAGAAAAAAGGTTACAATTTTGGTTCTGGTTTTCAAAAGAAATTTAACCAAAATCGTAGTTACAAAAAGAAAGGATTAGGATTTATTCCACCAGAAAATCATAAAAATTTAAAAAATTCTAAAACAAAAACAGAATTTGTGTCAGGTGGAAGTGCAGAAGAGGAACAGAAGAAACCATTCTGGAGACAATCAAATCAAGAGTTTCTTGCTGAAAAGAAGAAGAATGGAACTGAACTGTTTTATCAAAGAGAGACTCGTACCTGTTACAAGTGCAATGAAACTGGTCACATTGCATGGAATTGCCAGAAAAATGCCAAAACAAAACAGGGAGTTTCTCAGAAATTGAAAGAAAAGGTTGTTGATGTTGAACCACCAACCGACAGACTTAAAATTTTTGAAAATTCAACTTATGAGGTTGGTGAGTGTTCTAAAAAGAATTTTTATAAAAAGAAAGAGAATGACAACCAAGTGTGGGTTGTTAAGAAAATTGATGCGAATGATGGCAATGAATCTGGTTCCATAAAACCAGAAGAGCCACAGGTTGAGGTGAAAATTTCAGTGAATGATGATGAGTTTCCATCACTGAAATTTGAAGAAGTTAAACAGAAAGTTGGTAAGGTTGCTATCTCGAATCAGTTTTACACAGAGAAAACTAAGTTTGATGTCGAGAAAACATTCAATGGAAGTGTTAAGAAAATTTTTTGGGAAAATGTTGAATGGGAAAGTTAAGGGGGTTAAAGAATTTTATGCAACTAAAAAGGCAACTTACAACCCTACTATGCAAGAACTGAAAGCCATCAAGTCTGAGAAGACTTGGATGGAAGTATGTTTCCCATGATAGTCTAAGGACTATGCCGGAGATCCCAAGTTTATATCGTGGATCAGGAATCGGCATCTTTCTAATATTTGAAGTTTTTGGTTGAAAGTTTTTGATAGTGTTTGGATGTTTACAGGTTGTATGACTACGCCGGAGCTTCCAGGTTGGTAAGTGCGAAGCAGGAATCGGCATTCTGATTGGTATAATGGTGATGTAGACGTAACATTCCTACAAGTGATATTATGTTTTACATGTGGTAATTTTTACAATTGGTATAGAAGGTGCATACATGCAAGGGGTAAATCAGGGACATTAATTTGTACTTGATTTGCTACAAGTGGTTAAGAATAGACAATGTGATGAACCACACCCCGAATCTATAAATGATTATATCAACAAAACCTATTTTCCGGAAAAATCATTTTGGTTAAAACAAACTTAAGTGTTTTGAAATCATAATGAGAAAATAGTTTTGTGAAAGGGGGAGTTCTGATTGTTTATGCCAAGTGGATGGCGATTTGATGCGATTCGATATCGGTTGTCAAGTTTGTTGTACAGTTTATTTTCATATTTTCTTTAATGTGTTTGCATTTTAGGGGGAGTAGAAATTTCTGAAAATCCAAAAACATTTGAAAATATGAAAAAGACAAAAACATGATAAAATCAAAAATGAGTTTTTGTGTCTAGAAGAGGAAATGATAGTACATCAGTAGACGGTCACAGTATGCTAAAGATCTGTAATGTTTAAATAGTGTTAAACGGTCTCACTGATGATATGCCGATAGGTTTTTACACATTTAGTAAACTTTTTCGGGATATAAACTAAATTTCAAACTTGCTTATTTCGTGGGGAACACTACTTGGATATATAGGTAACCCCTGAAATCTCGTTTGAAAGGTCCCTTATTCTGAGATACTAGGTCTTTATGCTCAGTGATATCTGGGGTATTATCCCGGGACTTCTGATTTTGCGGAAGCAATGGCCTAGTCCCTGGAGAATACTTTCCGCATGCTTGAAATATAGCGCAGCCCTCAGCAAATTGATGAAACAATAAAATTGATAGTCATTGCTGTTGTAATTCAAAAGATCCTCTAAAGGGGACCCACCAAAAGTCGAAGCCGTCATCTCTCTGCGTATCGAAAGATCGACCTGAGCTCTCACGGCCCTCGCAAATTAACCCATTACAGATATCATCTGTGGTATACTCACCTGTAAGACTGAATATTGGGATCTGGATACGGGAGTATATTCAAGAGGTGGGACACATGAATGAGTTTAAGTTCTTAAAACACCTAACTCATATCCTGAATCAGTTGAAATTTGTGTGAAAATTTAAATGGATCAGTATATTGGCAATCTAAGTGAATTGTTTAATTCTTAATGTGTAACTAAGCTCAACGGTACTTGTGACTTGTCATAAACTGATATGACCTTCTTACACGAACTCACAAAAATATTGTTTGTAAATATTTTATTTCTGCATTTTAGTCTCTCAGAAAATCCAAAAAGATTTTGTGTGTGTTTTAGCATAATTTTGAAAAAGTTAAAAAGATTTTCGACAACTGATGTTAGAAAGCTGATTTTCAAAATTCCAAGTGCTAAACATGATGAGCAGCATTTGAGGGGGAGTGTTTGTGTAAATCTAATTGTTTTCGTTAAATCTAACCTTCTTCAAGTGGTTCATCATAGATATTTGATAGAGAGCCTGAGATGTTGCAATTATATGTTTGTTTTAATGATTATGAGAGTCATGTGTTGGTACTCAGGTATTTGATATGTGATAAAATTAGAAAATTTATGTCTGGGTTAAGATTGTGCAGGTAACCAGGTTTCGATATTCTGAAAATCTCTGTTGGAAGAGAGCCAAGTTTCGATCCTGGAAATTAATTCTGAAAGCCTGTGTAGATCAGACAACGATCCTAAAAGCAGATGTTGCTGAAGAACAAATGAATGTCAGCAAATCATGAGGGGGAGTCTGATAGAGCCAGTGATTCTGGAGAAGAAGATAGAGAGAGAAAAGCCCAGAGACTGATCAAGACTGAAGATGTGAAGACACAGAATTGTTGTGACTCGATAGTCGACTCGTCAACATCTGAGGGGGAGTCTGTTGGTGCACTACATCTGTCGACTTCGTCTTGTATCGAGTCTTAGACTAGTTAGAATAGATCAGGGCACGTAGAACGAGAGAATGAGAGAGAGTTAGCAAGATTTCGCTTGAAGGAATGTGTATGTAAAGGATTTCGCTTGAAGCAGCTCAAGCGAAATCAACATGTTAAGATTTCGCTTGAGTCATGCTGAAGCGAAATCTCAATCCCTATATATAGGAGATCAAGGTCAAGCGAAATCATAAGTTGTTTATGAAAGATTTCCATACCGAGGTGCTGCCGGTGTGAGAACTGATTGTAATTGCTTTCATATCAATACAAATCAGTGTTAAAGTGAAGATTCAGCTGTTTATAGGTCAAATACTTGTTTTCCGCACCTGTATTTGATGGAATTCCTCTGAACCGACTCATTTAGGTCGCGAACCCGATCCTTACAGATCCTCACAGGTTCAAGGATCCTCTAGGGTCCAAGGATCCTACATGGTTCAAGGATCCTCATTTCAGGTCCAATGATCCTCTCAGCCTCAGGGATCCTTTCAGGTTCTAGGATCCTCTCAGCCTCAGGGATCCTTTCAGGTTCTAGGATCCTCTCAGCCTCAGGGATCCTCTCAGGTTTAAGGATCCAACATCTTTCAGGATTAAGGATTCTTGAGAAGTGTACAACCCCCAAGCACAGATGTTCATCAAGGAGACTTCATTCCAATGCAGACCATTGCCTCTTCTGGTCCTTCAATCATACCAGAATCCCATCAATATGGATTCACATCTTTGATTCCAAACTTGAATCCTCTAGGAGGTAACACTTTCAATAATTCTTATAATACTAACTGTTAGGGGAGGATTTTCCAAAGATCAGTGATCCTCAATTACTGTCGTGCTTAGGGATCCTCAATTCTATTTGAATTAGTGATCCTCAGAGAGTATTATAGGATCAGGATCCAGGATCATCATAGTGATCCTTACACTAACGATTGTCTGCTTTGAATATGATGTTGTTTTGCAGGAGTACGTGCTTGGACTTGGTCTTGGCGATATTCCTGGAGCATATTCCCTTTTTATTCCGCACATGCTTGACTAATATGAACGTTATGGAGGTCGTGGAAGACTTGCACGAAATGCGGATAGTTAGTTAGCTTAGATATTTTTCCAAATTTAAAAGGGGATAACGAGCTAAATTAGAACACTTGGCTATTTTTGGCAAAACACACACACTCGTAACTGCTCTCATCAACTCTCGATAGTTTGCTCGCTGATTACACACTTTTTTGCACATTACACTCTAGTGATCCTTGTAACAAGCTCGCTATCATCCAAAGTTGTAATACATTTTCTGTTTAATCTGAGTTGGTGATCGGTAGTTTCCATCACCCGAGGTTTTTTATGCCGGAGATCAACTATTGATCAAGGGCTTTTTCCTCGTATAAATCATTGTGTCACTTGTTCATTACATTTCTGAGTGATCCTTAATATTGTACATTGATTCAAGCATCACACCTCACAACAAAATATTTGATTGCATTATCTTTGCTTGATTTTTGACCAAAACTGTTTGGCGCCCACCGTGGGGAAATTGGTGCTTCATTCCTAAGAAGATTCATATTTTTGTGATCATTTCGGTTCGTTACAACCAAGCGGATGACTTCCTCAGCGAAGAACACTTCAAGTTCAATGCCGGGAATCAGTTCTTCACAAGGCGTTCCACCTTTGCCTCCACCACATTCTGGATCCCAGAAGAGTGCTGAAAATGCTGCGAAGAGACAAACCCCAATTTTTCCAAAACCACCAACTTCTTCTGTTTCCTCTAATCCTACTACTAATGATCTTTTTACTCTGATTTTGCAGATGAGAGATCGCATGCAAGAGCAGGACAAAACCAATGAACGGATCCTCCAAGAGATTGGTGATATCAAGAAACAAAAGAAATCAGTGGAGGATCACTCTCCTCTGATGCCAAGGTCATTGAATTTTGCCACTCCAGTTGTAACAACCCTACAATCGGCAGTTCCGGGCATCCAGTATCAAAGTGGTCCATCAGAAAGGCGTTATGGAACGGCAACTATGAGTCAGGCATTTGGCTCTCACTTCCAGCCTCAAGGATCCTATTTTCAACCATGGGGATCCTCTTTTCAGCATCAGGGATCCTTCGTCAGCTCGGGAGGATATTTGGGAATGCACACAATCCAAGGATCCTCCCAGGTCCATGGATCCTCCCAGGTCCAAGGATCCTCTATGGTTCCAGGATCCTTTCAGGTTCAAGGATCCTCTTAGCTTCAAGGATCCAACATCTTTCAGGATCAAGGATTCTTAAGAAGTATGCAGCCTCCAAGCTCGGATGTTCATTAAGGAGACTTCATACCAATGCAGACCATTGCTTCCTCTGGTCCTTCAGTCATACCAGAGTCCCGTTAATATTGATTCACATCTGGAATTCCAAACATGAATCCGTGGGAGGTAACACTTTCAATAATTCTTATAACACTAACCATGGCTCCATGCAGGATACAGGTATCAATCAAGCTATGGCTAGGGAATTACAGAAGCTTAAGGATATGATATCCAGTGTTCCAGGAGTGGTCAAGCCCATTCCTGAGATCGCAGATGGTAGCCATAGGATATCTTGTTTTGCACCACCCTTATGTGATGCTGAGGTACCCAAAAGATTCCAGATACCATCCATGAAGCTGTATGATGGTTCAACGGATCCAGAGGAGCATGTATCTCAATATAGGGAGAGGATGGAGATCAATCCAATTCCTGAGAGGTTAAAAGAAGCATGTCTATGCAAGGGATTTGGATCCACACTCGCAGGATCTGCTCTTAAATGGCTGCTAAGTTTTCCCCCTTACTCTATTACTTCATTTGCTAGTCTAGTTAATCTGTTTAATAGTCAATTCTCTTGTAGTAGAAAATTTGAACGTTTAACTAGTGATCTTTATAGGGTAACACAAAGTCAAAATGAATCACTTAGAGATTACATCACTAAGTTTAGTAAAGAATCCTTAGACATTGCTAACCTGGATATTGCTATGGCTGTAGAAGCCTTTAAAATGGGATTGCTTAGGGATTCATTATTCTATGATGATCTTGTCATGACCCCTTGCAGGAATCTTGATGAAGTAAGAACCAGGGCCCTTAGATTCATCCGATTAGAGGATGATAAAAGGATCCAGGAAAGACTGACAGGATCCTCAAAACAGGAAAAGCAAGGATCCTACTTCAGGAACAACAAATCAAAGTCCTACAACAAATCTGACAACCAGAACGTGCATGCAGTGGAACAGGAAGAGGATGATGAGGATTATCCTCCCATTTCTGAATACTGTTTTTCTGTTGATAACAATGAACTAATTCTTGCAATGCAGAATCTAGGTGAGAAAGCTAGGTGGCCAAGGAAAAGTGATAAACCAGCTGCTACAAAGGACAAGTCCAAATGGTGTGCATATCATGAGGATTTTGGGCATCTCACTGAAGAGTGTATTGCACTTAGAAAAGAAATTGGTTACTTGTTAAGCAAGGGGCACTTGAAGGAACTTCTGGGACGAAAGAAGTCAAGGATCCAGGATCCTGAAAGGATCCCGAAAAGGGCTCCTGCTCCTCCAGCAGATGCATAAGTTATAAGCTTCATATCTGGTGGATTAGACATTTGTGGTACCTCCTTTTCAGCAGCCAAAAGACATGCCAAGGAAACCAAGATGGATAATGGAGACAGACCCATACGGACCTCCATTGTTACCCAGGATAAAGTCATAACCTTTGATGAGGATGATCGTGTTGATGTCTAGGATCCTCATCATAATGGTCTTGTTATTACCTTATTTATATCTAACCACTTTGTTCGCAGGATCCTAATCGATGGAGGAAGCTCTGTGAACATCATTCAGCTTGATGTCCTCAAGAAAATGAATATCTCGGAGTCTGATATTGTCCCAAGATCCTCAGTCCTTGTGGGATTCAGGGGAGAAACCAAGAACACATTGGGGGACATAAAACTTCCCATCTATATTGAAGGACTTCATTCTTATAAAAATTTTTGTGTTATAGATTGCTTATCATGTTTTAATGTTATCCTTGGCAGGCCGTGGATACATGACATGAAGGCAGTCCCATCCACATATCATCAATGCGTAAAGCTTCCTAGTCCATGGGGAGTGGTGAAATTGAGAGTGATCAACAAGAAGCTAAGAATTGCTATACCTCATCAATGAAGCCAGCCTCAAGACCAAGGGAGCAATAGCAATTAAAGTATCCTTCAAGAGATGTCTTGGAGGCAAGAGAGTAGGATGTAAAAGAAATCCTCATGGATCCTCATGATCCTGAATCCAAGATCTTCATAGGATCAGGGATCCTTAGCGACATTGAACATGATCTAGTATCCTTCCTTAAAAGAAGGAAAACTACCTTTGCCTGGAAGCATGAAGACATGACAGGTATATCCAAAGATATAATTACTCATAAACTCGGCATTGACAGGTCATTCAAGCCAATTCATCAAAAAAGAAGGAAGTTTGCACCTGAAAGGAATGCTATTATCCAGGAGGAGGTAGATAAACTACTTCGGGCAGGTATGATAAGAGAGGTTAAGTATCCAAGGTGGCTAGCCAATGTGGTTGTTGTTCAAAAGAAAAATGGAAAGTGGAGGGTATGTGTCGATTTTTCTGATTTAAACAAGGCATGTCCCAAGGATCCTTTCCCATTACCCCACATTGACTCCATGGTGGATGCTACCACGGGTCATGAGTTGTTGACTTTTATGGATGCTTCATCTGGATTTCAACAAATTCAGATGGAACCATCTGATCATCAGGATACAGCCTTTATGACCCCCAACTGGTATATATTGTTATATTGCTATGCCATTTGGACTAAGGAATGCAGGTGCTACTTATCAAAGGCTAGTCAATATGATGTTCAAGGAACAAATTGGACACACTATGGAAGTCTACATATATGACATGGTGGTTAAGTCCAAGAAAGCTGAGGATCACCTTAAAGACTTGGAGGAAGCATTCAATATCCTTGATAAATTTAATATGAAACTAAATCCTTCCAAGTGTCATTTTGGTGTTAAAGCAGGTAAATTCTTAGGCTATATGGTGACAAAGAGGGGCATTGAAGCAAGTCCAGAGCAGATTAAGGCTATTGTGAATATCAAATCTCCTGCCAATGCCAAGGATGTGCAAAGATTGACAGGCAGGATCGCAGCCTTGAACAAGTTCATATCCAAATCCTCAGAAAAGTGCAAGGAATTCTATGACATCTTGAGGAAGAACAAGAAATTTGAATGGACTGAGAAACATGAAAGTGCCCTCAAAGCTCTCAAGGATTACCTATCCTCAGCCCCCGCCTTGATGAAACCAGAAAAGGGGGATATATTATCCTTATACCTAGCACTATCCTCAAAAGCAGTAAGTGCGGTCCTTGTTAAAGATCATCAAGGTACACAACATCCTGTTTATTATGTAAGTAAGAGTTTACTTGATGCTGAATCCAGGTATTCACACTTAGAGAAACTTATCCTTGCATTAATTATGGCATCTACTAAATTAAGACATTATTTTGAGACTCATGCCATTATTGTTAAGACTAATTTTCCAATTAAGAATGTTCTCAGGAAACCTGAAATGTCAGGAAGGATGGCTAAGTGGGCAGTGAAGCTTAGTGCTTATGATATAAGATATGAGCCTAGAACTGCCATTAAATCCCAAGCCTTAGCTGACTTTGTGGTAGATTTCAGTAGTGACTTGCAAAAGGAAGCTGAGTTAGAAGTCCAACAGCTTGACGAAACTAAGGATCCTTGGATACTCTTCACTGATGGAGCCTCTAATGTCAAAGGAACAGGACTTGGAATACTACTAAAATCGCCACAGGGGGACATAATACCCCACTCCATAGCTTGTAAGTTTCAAACTCTTAATAATGAGGCTGAATATGAAGCCTTGATAGCTGGTTTGCAAATTGCCAAGCATATGAGGATCAGGTATCTTGAGGTACATGTAGATTCATTATTAATCACTAATCACTTTAATGGATCCTATGCTGTTAAAGGTGAAAGGCTAATAAAATATTTAGAGATAGTCAATGAATTGGCACTCTCTTTTGTTTCCTTTAGTTTGACACAGGTACCAAGGGAAGAGAACGCAGAGGCCGATGCATTGGCCAATCTAGGATCATCCTTGAAGATCCCAGAGGATATCAAGATCCCTATTATCCACATCCTAACCCCTTCTATCGAGGATCATGTAGCCATGGAAATAGGAGAGGATTCTGTAATCATCCCTAGTGATGATACTCAATCTCATTCAGGATCATGGATCCTTCCAATCATGAGATACATACAACACGGAGAGATTCCTACAGGAGAAAACCCTAGGGCTTTCAAAATCAAGGTATCTCAATTTACAATATTGAATAATATGTTGTATAAACGATCTCTTGCAGGACCATATCTAAGATACATTGAGGATCCTGAAATCCAAGAAGTCCTAAAGGATTTCCATGAAGGAGATTGTGGAAACCACACTGGGGGCAGGGCATTATTCTCAAGGATCCCGAGGACATGATACTATTGGCCTACTATGAAGAAGGATGCTGTGGAATATGCCAAGAAGTGTGATCCTTGTCAGAGACATAGTAATATCCTTCACCAACCAGCAGAACTCTTGCATCCTATATCCTCTTCTTGGCCATTTATGAGATGGGGAATGAATATAGTTGGTAAGCTTCCTAAGGCACCTGGTGGAAAAGTATTCATGCTTGCTATGACTGATTACTTCTCCAAGTGTATAGAGGCTGAAGCCTTTGCTCAAGTCAGAGAGAAGGAAGTTATATCCTTTATTAAGAGAAATATTATTACTAGATTTGGTATTCCTTCTGAAATTGTTTGTGATAATGGATCCCAATTTATTGGGAATAGAACTACTAACTTTTGTGAAAGCTGGGGGATTAAGATGATAACATCAACACCAGTCCACCCACAAGCTAATGGCCAGGCAGAATCATCCAACAAGATCATCATCAACAATTTAAAGAAGAAGCTGGGATCCAAGAAAGGAAAATGGGCAGAAGAACTACCTTATGTACTTTGGGCTGATAGGACAACTCCCAAGAATGCTACTGGCCAAACTCTATTTTCTTTAGTATTTGGGGCAGAATCAGTGATCCCTACAGAGATGGTGGTTCCTACTGCAAGAACAAGCATTCGTGATTCTGAAGAAAATGCTGAAAACTTGGTTCAAGATTTGGATACTATAGAAGAACTCAGGGATTTGGAAAAAATAAGGATGGCCAGTTATCAACAAAGGATGGCTGGAGCTTAAAACAAAAATGTCAGGATCAGGAAATTCCAAGTTGGTGATATGGTGTTAAGGAAAGCATTTCAGAATACCACCAATCCTGCTGATGGGAAGTTAGCACCAAAGTGGGAAGGCCCCTATTTGATTGAAGCCGAAGCAGGAAAGGGGGCATATCAATTGCTAACAATGGAAGGTGATTTGCTACCAAGAGCTTGGAATGCTGTCCACTTGAAGAAATACTTCATGTAATAAGGATCCATGATCCTTACCTGACAAGTATCCTTGAAGGATCCTTACAGGACAGAGGATCCTCATTTTGGTAATGTTCTAATCTCAAACTATTTCATTCTTTAATTATCCTATATAAGGATAAGGATCCTGCATCCTTTATCCTCTTTTCACTTGAATCTGAGTTTTGCAGAAGGTTTAGGTATCCTTAACAAAGGATTGAGTATCCACAGAAGTATCCAGTTTTTGGGCCTGTCCCCAGTTTCGCCAGTAGCGCACGATGATCCTGGTGCAGTTCAAGGCAATGCGACCAGTACCCGCTTTAGGGGCTGGCAATTTCATTGTACTGGCTGTATTCAGGATCCTACGTATAATGGTAGACGTACTATACATCCGTTCCTAAGGTTTCTAACGTTTTCACGTTAGCTAAGGTTTTGGCATTTTCATGTCACTAAGTTTGGATAGTCGCCAGTGAGGGCCATACTCCAGTTTACACACGATCCTTTGGGCTTGTCCCCAGTTATCCTTTGGGCTTGTCCCCAGTTATCCTTTGGGCTTGTCCCTAGTATATTGGGCTTGTCCCTAGAATTGTTGGGCTTGTCCCCAGTTACTAACTTTTATCTTATATTGGCTTAGTCCCAAGTTGTATCCTATTTCAGGTTTTCGAAGCTAAACGACCAAGGATCCTTGATCCTTACCTTCTACTAAGGTTTGTCTTTTGGTTATCCTGATTATCAGTGTTAAAGGTTAGGATCATAACTTGGATTCTCAGGTATGATCCTTAATTACTTTGATTTTATTTATTATTTACATAAATGACCCTTATCCTTTTACAACTGAATTTATGATCCTTAAACTACACTACTTTTCAGAACTTGTCGACTATAGGATATGTGATCCTTGATCATATCCTAAACTTTTTGAGGATATTTATTAAATCTTTCTTCTTTATTTAATAAATTCAAACAAAATATATGACAACAGTTGAAAAACAAAGAATTCATAAGGATAACAACATGGGATAGCCAAAAGTTAAAGGTTTTATTTATTCATCCAAAGTTAAACCCTTCAAAGGTTGTCAAAATTACCTACCCCAAGCATCTACCAGCAATACGTGGCCCGTCCGCTGGGGTAGGTAAAGGGTGTCCATTGTTAATAGGTCTTTCAAGTGCAGGAAATAAAAGATGGCAGGATAACAAGTGGCTTCATCCCCCAAACAGAGGATCCCTCCACTACCTATTATCCTACCTATTGTCTAAGGATCCATGATCCATAACCCTAGAAACTATTGTTCGAATACAACCCAACATTGTTTAAAACACCATAACCAAAAAACCACTACCAAGTCCTAAAAAATGGGCTCCGGCCACGTCTAGAAATATCCATCATCGCCCATTCCAGCAGCTCAAATCTTGGCTGCATCACCACCAGCTCCTTCAGCTCCGGCATCACCCGCATGATCCTTAATCCCACTGCTGCCAGCCTCGATTGCTAAGACCTCACCAGCCTCTTCTTCGTCATCCAGCTCAGCCAACCTAGCCTTCCAGCCCTCTATGTCCCAGTTGCTCTTGTCAAAATTAGGATCCTGAGCTTCTTGGGCCATCTGCAACTTGGTTTTGTACATAGCAATGGCAGCGGAGACTTTAGCATCATTTGTGATTTTAGCCTTCTCCTGATCAGCAGTGATATGAGCCAGGACAAGTTCCCTCTTCACCAGCTTGACATCGTTTTCGAGGGAGGCAATCTTCTGATCCTTGGCCAGCATGATCTTTTGGAGGTCCAAACACTTGAGCTCAACCTCTTCAATACTCCCTATGTAATCTTGGATTTCAGCAAATTTCTACAAAAGAAAGGATACAATTCAGGATCCCTTACCCTCAGTATGGAAGGATCATGTATAAGAATCACATTTAAGGATAAGTTATTCTTACCTCAACAATGTATTCCTCGAACTTATGCTGGATCAGAGGCAGACCTTCAAGGGTATTAGCAGTCTTCCTTTTCTTTCTGCCCCTTCCCTTAGAAGTGGTTGCCTTGGGGATCGTGACGGATGGACTAGCAGCAGGCTTCTTCTTTATGGATCGGACAACATCGAGGTCAGTGACACTGAAACGAGTAGCAGACTTCGATGATTTTCTAGCACCTACATATCCAAAACAGATAAGTATCCTTATTTCATTTTAATTTAAACATTTAGTTATGCACAAAAAGGGATACTTACTTGACATCGTAACAGAGCCTGAGGATACTTCTTGAGAATCCTGGGTATTTGCTTGAAATGATCTTATTGCAGGATCAAGCTTCCGGAAAGCAGCAAGCCTTTCCTTCGTTGCAGGTGTTGTAATAATGTGTGAAACAGTAATAGCTGCAAAATAGAAACAAAGGGGTCAGTGATCCTCAGCGGAGACAGGGTATCCTATGATCCTTCTATAAGAATCCTCTATCCTACCATGAGTAACCCATTTTCTTGGAAGATCCTTCCCATCAGGGATGGAATCCCTTCTGACAAAGAAGAATCGCCTTTTCCAGTTGGTGTCATTCTTAGTGGTTTTGAAGATGGGGTGTTCTTCACCGGGTTTGTGTTTGAATAGATATCGATGGGATCCATGGCTCACAAGGTCATACATTTCTGCTAACTCCGACATTCCTAGATCAATACCTTCATGATCAATGATTCTTTCAAGGGTATACAAGACCCTCCACATCATTGGCATCGCTTGGATGTAGGAGATGCCGGTGAGAGAGAAAAAAGATTGGGTGAAATCAGGAAAAGGATACGAGTATCCTATTGTAAATGGAGTGACCGAAAAAGCTACCCAGGTTTCAGAAACAAAGTCGCTTAGGACGGTGGGGTCAAAAGCTTTAGAAACGGTGCTCGCCGGAAAACAATGGCGAATCCTGTCTATCTGCGGATCAGTAAAGCAGCATCGTTCCTTCGCGGAGTCTTCGATGATCCCTTGGCTCTTCAAAGGACTGCCCTTTTTGTGATCCTTAGCCGGTGAAGATCTCAGCATCATCTTGGTCATGATGATGGTGAAGAAGAAGAAACAGAATGAGAATATGAAGAGAGAAAGGAAAGAGAAGTACCTGATCAGATCTTCGAATGAGGATTTAAAGGATGAAACACACGAATTTAAATGCTTCCTAACCCTTATCTCTAACTTCAATTTATAATCATGATTTTGCAGGATAGTCACTTCAATGACGTCAGACTGGCAACGGCTAGTCAGGATGCAACGGCTATATATCCGTTGGTTTGTTACGGATAAGAACGAGAAAATATAACTCGTTTATTTACACTTTACTCCTTATATTTTGGGGGCAATTGTTAGGGGAGGATTTTCCAAAGATCAGTAATCCTCAATTACTGTCGTGCTTAGGGATCCTCAATTCTCTTTGAATTAGTGATCCTCAGAGAGTATTGTAGGATCAGGATCCAGGATCATCATAGTGATCCTTACACTAACGATTGTATGCTTTGAATATGATGTTGTTTTGCAGGAGTACGTGCTTGGACTTGGTCTTGGCGATATTCCTGGAGCATATTCCCTTTTTATTCCGCACGTGCTTGACTAATATGAACGTTATGTGTAACACCTGTGTCATTTCAACCATCAAACAAATGCCAAACCAATGAAATATTGTATTTCATACTTTGGACTTGTATAAATATGTGTATCTTTTGCACATATCAACTCTTGTTCGATTTCAAACTCTAAATCGCTTTCTGGAAGGTTATACGCGCACTAATGCGTAAATATAACCAGTTTAATGCAACAAACACTCCGGAATAGTGAAATAGGTTTAACATACCTTAAATAACCTTTACATAACTTAGATATAAGTTTTGGAAGGTTTGATGTGGTGAAATCAAAGTTATATCGCTTACAGGGACTAAACTTGACAAACTGCAAAAGTATGCCAATTTGAACTGTAACAGGCATTCCGGAACATGACCATAAGTTAAACATACCATAAATATCCTTCACATAGCTTAGAAATAGGCTTTGATGGGTTCGGTATGCTAAAATAAACTTTTGGGTCACTCAGGGACTAAAAGTGTCAAAAAGTGCACAAGTTTGCATTTTCGCGCATAACTTACGTTCTGAATACATCCGGACATCCAAAAATTTATGTAAGCATGACTATATTATATTTTAGTGTTCGCCATAAGAAAAATCCATTCGTTTCGTCATTTGGATCGTTTTTCGCGCTTGTGCGCATTCCGTCGTAATTAAGCGAACATCGCGTTCGTACGACCAAACGAACCATCATCTGAGATATTTTTGAGCATGTTTTGAGTTCCCTATACTTTAACTTCATTTTAGAGCCTTAAAATGAGGTTAACGGGGTTCAAACGCATCGAAAAAGGCCTTAAAACACCACAGGGACCAAAACTGTCAATTTTGAAACTTTTCTGAAACTGGTGCATGCTAGCGTAGCGCGAGCCCTATAGGCTTTACCAGTCGCGCTACGCGACTGCCTACTCTGGGCAGAAAACATGCAGAAACATCAATTTTTCGCTTTCGGGACCAGATTCGATGTATTAGCCGTTGTTTAATTCACAACCACACATTCTAACATGCTTAGTCAGCGGATAAGGATGGAATTTAGACACCATAACTTTGCAACACATGTATGGATGGAATTTAAGCACCTAAACACCATAACTTTGCAACACATGTATGGATGGAATTTAAGCACCTAAACACCATAACTTTGCAACACATGTACGGATGGGATTAAGGCACGTTTTCCATGAAACGATCTTAACGGTTCAGGTATTCCTATAAATACCCCATACCCCCCATTGCTAAAATCACTAGAATTCTGATTTGAGAACCTCTAAGTTGAAACCATTGTTTCATACCTGAGATTCTTGAATCGGGATTAGCATTCGGGGACCCTTCGTAAGTATTCTTTCGTTCTTTTCCTTATTTTATTGCTTTTCGAGTCAGAAAGTCAAACTTTGTTTGACTTTCAGCGTTGACCAGTAATGGTCAATGCGAAGTTCGTTTGAACTTCGCAACGTGAGTGTAATCACGTTGGTCATAGTACCTTGGGACTATGCCCACTGATTACCACGTTGTCTAGGGTCGTAGGGTAAGCGATCTAATGAATCGCTTATACCTCGAACCCGACCCATTTGGTCGATCATTAGGATCCGACCAAACACATTAGGTGACCATAGTATATAGGGAATAACCTTCCGAGGTTATACCCTATGGTCACATCGTTTGAGTAGTTGTATGATAGGTAGTTTATATGCCTTAGGTAAATTACCAGAATACCCTTTTCATGTATAATTGGTAATTAAGCATATGTAACCTAAACCTTTGTCACATAACTGAGTATGTAACATGTTTAGGCATATAACACTTGTCATAGGGCTAGTTAGGCGGTCCGAACGCGTTTCACGCAAACGACGCGTTAAAGTAGCACAAGCTACCTAAACGGGTCGTAATGGGTCGTAGACACTTAGGTTAAGTTTCATTTAGTATGTAGGCTTTGTTAAACCAAATGACACGAGTCTCTACACTCGTTTGGTTTACGAACCCTCATACTATCAGATCTTCCGATTTAGGTCCGGTTTATTAATGTAGCTACCTATATTAGGTGCCGTTTGATATCCGCGATCTCTAGCATTGTTTAGTTGTTACTCAAGGACTACTGAGCAATCTCAAGTGAGTACATAGACCCCTCTTTTACTGTTTTCCAAACTGTTTTGGGGTGAAACACATGTGCCTACTTGTTACTTTCCTGCTTTCCTGTTTTCACATCATATACTGCTATGTTCGTTAGTACATTATAGTACATGATTTCATTACATTTCATGCTATGTATTGCCATTGTGTGCATTACTTAGTACATCGTTTTACATGACATTTTGACATAGACATTTGACATAGACCTTTCGACATAGACATTTTAACATGATTGACATTTGATCATGTATTTCCCACAAAACATAACTTTGATTTAAACCAAGTTTTACTTCAATACTTTGTTTTTGTGCATATGGTTTAGTTGAGACATTTCACTTGCCATACATGGATATTTGACATAGACATTTGACATGGATATTTGACATAGACATTTGACATGGATATTTGACATAGACATTTTGACATGATTTACATCTTGACATGAATACTTTGACATATTATTCAATACATTTGACAATTGATTTAAACATAGACATTTTACATTATTTGGTTTGATTAAGTGATTAAGTAACGATGTGTGTGTAATATGATACAAGCATGGTGGATACGCCGCTGGTACTTCCTATATATAAGTGTTTGTATGGTATTACATATCGTAGCGTTATTTGAATCATTTAAGTTTGATACATATAACATTTTATACAAATAACATACTTTTCACAATACATTGTTTTACAAACAACTTATCTTATACAAACTCAGTTTACAATGGTTATTCATTTAACCATACATTATTCACTTATTTATACATATCATCTGAACTCATTGTTTTTTTTTTCAAATGATTTACAAAACAAAGCAAATAACAAGGTTCATGACTAAACATTTTCTCAAACATAAGTCATGAAACCTATTTTCACAAAACCTATGTATCTCACAGGCATTTTTATGCTGACGTACCTATTTTCACATGTGTTTTTCAGGAGCTGTTGCATAAGATGATCAAGATACACATAGGCAGACTTGGGCTTTAGTGACAATAAAAGATGCAAGACTAGTTAATTATGTTGTATTTCTTTGTTTGTTAAGACATTGTAACACCTTTAATCAATAAAACGAAACTTCAATTGCCATGGATTTGAAACAATTAATTCTGTTACAACACTCCCCGACATTTCCGCCACGTTTTGTATGTTCCACGTGGTCGGGGTGTGACAGAAAAGATGGTATCAGAGCCAATGGTTATAGGGAATTAGGTTATTAGTAATGCTTTGACCTAGTCTATAACCTTCTTAGGACCCTAACGCGAGTTTACTTGCGTTTAGTCATAAAACAATACCGTCACCTATCCTTAGGCGACTACCACAACAAGAACATAAATTTCAAAACCGTTTTGAAAACTAATCATCTGTTCTAAGATGATTTATTACAAGGTTTTGAACCCTCTATTATATGGTTTTGAACCCCTTTGAGTTTTCAAAAATCTCGTCAAGGTTTTGGGTTTTAAATAATGTGAACACGTGCAAACTGGAAGGGTGAATGCCTGTATTCTGGGTTTTCTGTCTAGGCAAGCACTTCGTATACATCTCATCAGACGCGAGACCAGTTGTGCTTACCTGGGAATTCTTGGGATGAGTGTTCACTTATAGGCGAGCATGTCTTCGCGATACATTATTTTTGACCTATTTACTTTGATTTTTCACCGAGGTCGTTTGTTGCTTTGTAGTAACAAACAAATGACCACTACCCTTGCTTTCATCAGATTTGTTTCATCTCATTCTTTTCGTCTAAATCTCTCACTCGTTTCCTTTCATGTTTCCTCTTTTAGAATGCCTCCTCGACGCGACAATCAGATGGCAAATGCCGAACTGGCGGAAATCATCGCGCAGCAAATGGCTGTTGCCTTCCCAAATCTTTATGCTCAAATGATGCAGGCCATCAACAACAACAATGCTCCCTGCAACTTCAAGAGTTTCAACTCGGCTAAACCGCTCAAGTTTAGTGGTTCGGAGGGAGCAACTGGGCTTCTTCAATGGTTCGAGAGCATTGAGAATACGTTCCGTCACGTTCAGTGTCCTGAAAATCGCAAGGTCGAGTTTTCTTCGAGCGTGTTTCAGAAGAGGGCTCTTACATGGTGGAACGGGATTATGAGAGACCGGGGTGCTGAAATTGCACTAGCACAGACTTGGGCCGAGCTTAGAGCTCTTATGATGAGGGAGTTCTGTCCTCGTCATGAACTGCGAGCTTTGGAGAGGGAGTTTGATGATTTGAAGCAAGACAGTGGTGAACATCGAGCCTATACTGACCGTTTTGAAGAATTGAGCCTGTTGTGTCCTGCTATGGTTACTCCTGTGGATAAGGCGATCGAGAAATATACTGATGGTCTTCCTGATCTAGTTCAGGATATTGTTACTGGCAGCAACCCTACTACTGTCAGACAAGCCATTGAATTGTCTGCTACTCTAACTGAATCCCACATCAGAAAGAAAAAGCTTTTTCGAAAAGGCGACCCAAGACCATCCGACAAGACTGCTCAAGTGGAACCAAAGGAAGAACATGCTGAGGTGTTCAAGAATAAGAAGCGTAAGGCTTCGCAGAATTTTGCGATTGCTGCTCAACCCAACCAAAACATCCGCAACCAACCAGCTCAGCCTCCTGCAAGGAAACCTTATGCCGGTACTGCACCGATATGCGACAAATGTAATGCACACCACTTAGCTCACCTACAGTGTCGTTTGTGTGCATCATGTGGGCGACTCGGTCACCTGGCAAATGTTTGTCGTTTTACCCCGAACCAAGCTGGTCCAAACCAACCTCAAGTAAATCCTGCTCAAGCTCGTCTTCCACGAGGTCCTTGCTTCAACTGTGGCGAGATGAGCCATTTCTGAAGAAATTGCCCAAAGATTGCTAATGCGAATCCAGCGCAGGGATGAGCATCGGACCAAGTAGAAGAAAATGTTGTTTAGAAATAATCAAGCCTTATGTATTATTTTCTTTTGTTGTCAAGGTCCATGAAACAGTTGTTGTTGTGGTTGTTTATAAATAAATCTTTTTATTTTGCATTGCAATGTACAAATATGATGGCATGTATAAACAACGTATCCCCTACAATACCGACAATCAAGGAATCGTATTCCTTGAAGAACAGACTACCCCGTAATTTCTTCCATTTTATTATCTCTTGCGTTTTCCACGGAAATCCTTAGTAACCGTCTCTTGCAAAGAAACGAAGTACAAGGCGCAAGTTACAACTCTGTATGAATACCCAACGTACCACTATAAATTCTTAATAGGATACCTAAGGGTATTTCAGTATCTTCAAAATTATTGTACCTTAATTCGAATATTGTGTTTTCTTGAAAACGAAATCGAATTTTTGGAAGATCTTTCTATCTTCATAGTTAGATTCTTATTAATGTTTAAAGTGCCGAATGAAATCCATGAAATGGATTCCTAGTGTGCTTTAAATGCATGTACGTAATTAACAAAACAAAACTTACAAATCAAAGATCTAGATAAACAATTTTATGGTTACGTGACTATGTGTTTATGCATTTTGTGTTTTTGTATACTCTGGATATTCGTTATCCAAATCCTCATAGAATCTTTCTTATCTCCATATGAAGGATTCGTAGTAGGATATTCAAAAAGGTACTATCTTAAATCCTTAATGGACTTCTACATTGTAGTTAAGTCCCTTGGATTATAAAGTACTATTCCAAAGTTTAAAGGCAACATGTGTTGATAAGTTAAATACATCCTACGTCGATGTAGTTAAATATTCCCCGTAGGTAATTTAGTTAAAGAGATCCTACGTCGATCTAAGTTAAATAGATTGGTTCGACAATCTAGTTAAATACATCCTACGTCGGTGTAGTAGTTAAAGAGATCCTACGTCGATCTAAGTTAAATAGATTGGTTCGACAATCTAGTTAAATACATCCTACGTCGGTGTAGTAGTTAAAGAGATCCTACGTCGATCTAAGTTAAATAGATTGGTTCGACAATCTAGTTAAATACATCCTACGTCGGTGTAGTAGTTAAATACATCCTACGTCGGTGTAGTAGTTAAATACATCCTACGTCGGTGTAGTAGTTAAATACATCCTACGTCGATGAAGTAGTTAAATAATTCTCTTGAGTAGTTAAGTTAAATAGATTGGTTCGACAATCTAGTTAAATGTATCATGTGTTTATGTAGTTAGATAGACCCTCGTGAGGTCTAGTTTAAGAGATTATTCGTTTAATTTTTCCCCATACGCATTATGAAATAAACTGTGCGGACTGTGCAAGGAACTACGTAATTATGGAGGCCTACATAATTATGGAGTTCAGTGCATAGGAACCACAGGAAGTTTTGTCATGTGTTAAGACCAACAGTGGCAAGAGTAATGATATGGGAGAAGTCTTGGACTTTGACCAATGTCATTTATTCTCACACTACCCAATTCTGATTTCAAGCACACACAAGTTTCCTATGATAATTCTTCACGGGAACTGTTCTCCTGTCTATAGTTCAAAACTGCATGTTTTGTTACTACAATGACTTCAATTTGAGGGTTGACATCTTTGCTAAGAATCCTAACATGGCCCAGAGTTTTACTTAAGGGCTCAATGGATTTGTCTGAAGGCAAAACCGGCACAGCTGTCTCCACAAGTTTCCTCTAAAACTAAATTTCGGGACGAAATTTCCTAAAGTAGGGGAGACTGTAACACCTGTGTCATTTCAACCATCAAACAAATGCCAAACCAATGAAATATTGTATTTCATACTTTGGACTTGTATAAATATGTGTATCTTTTGCACATATCAACTCTTGTTCGATTTCAAACTCTAAATCGCTTTCTGGAAGGTTATACGCGCACTAATGCGTAAATATAACCAGTTTAATGCAACAAACACTCCGGAATAGTGAAATAGGTTTAACATACCTTAAATAACCTTTACATAACTTAGATATAAGTTTTGGAAGGTTTGATGTGGTGAAATCAAAGTTATATCGCTTACAGGGACTAAACTTGACAAACTGCGAAAGTATGCCAATTTGAACTGTAACAGACATTCCGGAACATGACCATAAGTTAAACATACCATAAATATCCTTCACATAGCTTAGAAATAGGCTTTGAGGGGTTCGGTATGCTAAAATAAACTTTTGGGTCACTCAGGGACTAAAAGTGTCAAAAAGTGCACAAGTTTGCATTTTCGCGCATAACTTACGTTCTGAATACATCCGGACATCCAAAAATTTATGTAAGCATGACTATATTATATTTTAGTGTTCGCCATAAGAAAAATCCATTCGTTTCGTCATTTGGATCGTTTTTCGCGCTTGTGCGCATTCCGTCGTAATTAAGCGAACATCGCGTTCGTACGACCAAACGAACCATCATCTGAGATATTTTTGAGCATGTTTTGAGTTCCCTATACTTTAACTTCATTTTAGAGCCTTAAAATGAGGTTAACGGGGTTCAAACGCATCGAAAAAGGCCTTAAAACACCACAGGGACCAAAACTGTCAATTTTGAAACTTTTCTGAAACTGGTGCATGCTAGCGTAGCGCGAGCCCTATAGGCTTTACCAGTCGCGCTACGCGACTGCCTACTCTGGGCAGAAAACATGCAGAAACATCAGTTTTTCGCTTTCGGGACCAGATTCGATGTATTAGCCGTTGTTTAATTCACAACCACACATTCTAACATGCTTAGTCAGCGGATAAGGATGGAATTTAGACACCATAACTTTGCAACACATGTATGGATGGAATTTAAGCACCTAAACACCATAACTTTGCAACACATGTATGGATGGAATTTAAGCACCTAAACACCATAACTTTGCAACACATGTACGGATGGGATTAAGGCACGTTTTCCATGAAACGATCTTAACGGTTCAGGTATTCCTATAAATACCCCATACCCCCCATTGCTAAAATCACTAGAATTCTGATTTGAGAACCTCTAAGTTGAAACCATTGTTTCATACCTGAGATTCTTGAATCGGGATTAGCATTCGGGGACCCTTCGTAAGTATTCTTTCGTTCTTTTCCTTATTTTATTGCTTTTCGAGTCAGAAAGTCAAACTTTGTTTGACTTTCAGCGTTGACCAGTAATGGTCAATGCGAAGTTCGTTTGAACTTCGCAACGTGAGTGTAATCACGTTGGTCATAGTACCTTGGGACTATGCCCACTGATTACCACGTTGTCTAGGGTCGTAGGGTAAGCGATCTAATGAATCGCTTATACCTCGAACCCGACCCATTTGGTCGATCATTAGGATCCGACCAAACACATTAGGTGACCATAGTATATAGGGAATAACCTTCCGAGGTTATACCCTATGGTCACATCGTTTGAGTAGTTGTATGATAGGTAGTTTATATGCCTTAGGTAAATTACCAGAATACCCTTTTCATGTATAATTGGTAATTAAGCATATGTAACCTAAACCTTTGTCACATAACTGAGTATGTAACATGTTTAGGCATATAACACTTGTCATAGGGCTAGTTAGGCGGTCCGAACGCGTTTCACGCGAACGACGCGTTAAAGTAGCATAAGCTACCTAAACGGGTCGTAATGGGTCGTAGACACTTAGGTTAAGTTTCATTTAGTATGTAGGCTTTGTTAAACCAAATGACACGAGTCTCTACACTCGTTTGGTTTACGAACCCTCATACTATCAGATCTTCCGATTTAGGTCCGGTTTATTAATGTAGCTACCTATATTAGGTGCCGTTTGATATCCGCGATCTCTAGCATTGTTTAGTTGTTACTCAAGGACTACTGAGCAATCTCAAGTGAGTACATAGACCCCTCTTTTACTGTTTTCCAAACTGTTTTGGGGTGAAACACATGTGCCTACTTGTTACTTTCCTGCTTTCCTGTTTTCACATCATATACTGCTATGTTCGTTAGTACATTATAGTACATGATTTCATTACATTTCATGCTATGTATTGCCATTGTGTGCATTACTTAGTACATCGTTTTACATGACATTTTGACATAGACATTTGACATAGACCTTTCGACATAGACATTTTAACATGATTGACATTTGATCATGTATTTCCCACAAAACATAACTTTGATTTAAACCAAGTTTTACTTCAATACTTTGTTTTTGTGCATATGGTTTAGTTGAGACATTTCACTTGCCATACATGGATATTTGACATAGACATTTGACATGGATATTTGACATAGACATTTGACATGGATATTTGACATAGACATTTTGACATGATTTACATCTTGACATGAATACTTTGACATATTATTCAATACATTTGACAATTGATTTAAACATAGACATTTTACATTATTTGGTTTGATTAAGTGATTAAGTAACGATGTGTGTGTAATATGATACAAGCATGGTGGATACGCCGCTGGTACTTCCTATATATAAGTGTTTGTATGGTATTACATATCGTAGCGTTATTTGAATCATTTAAGTTTGATACATATAACATTTTATACAAATAACATACTTTTCACAATACATTGTTTTACAAACAACTTATCTTATACAAACTCAGTTTACAATGGTTATTCATTTAACCATACATTATTCACTTATTTATACATATCATCTGAACTCATTGTTTTTTTTTTCAAATGATTTACAAAACAAAGCAAATAACAAGGTTCATGACTAAACATTTTCTCAAACATAAGTCATGAAACCTATTTTCACAAAACCTATGTATCTCACAGGCATTTTTATGCTGACGTACCTATTTTCACATGTGTTTTTCAGGAGCTGTTGCATAAGATGATCAAGATACACATAGGCAGACTTGGGCTTTAGTGACAATAAAAGATGCAAGACTAGTTAATTATGTTGTATTTCTTTGTTTGTTAAGACATTGTAACACCTTTAATCAATAAAACGAAACTTCAATTGCCATGGATTTGAAACAATTAATTCTGTTACAACACTCCCCGACATTTCCCCCACGTTTTGTATGTTCCACATGGTCGGGGTGTGACATTATGGAGGTCGTGGAAGACTTGCACGAAATGCGGATAGTTAGTTAGCTTAGATATTTTTCCAAATTTAAAAGGGGATAGCGAGCTAAATTAGAACACTTGGCTATTTTTGGCTAAACACACACACTCGTAACTGCTCTCATCAACTATCGACAGTTTGCTCGCTGATTACACACTTTTTTGCACATTACACTCTAGTGATCCTTGTAACAAGCTCGCTATCATCCAAAGTTGTAATACATTTTCTATTTAATCTGAGTTGGTGATCGGTAGTTTCCATCACCCGAGGTTTTTTTATGCCGGAGATCAACTCTTGATCAAGGGCTTTTTCCTCGTATAAATCATTGTGTCACTTGTTCATTACATTTCTGAGTGATCCTTAATATTGTACATTGATTCAAGCATCACACCTCACAACAAAAGATTTGGTTGCATTATCTTTGCTTGATTTTTTTACCAAAACACTAATCATGGCTCTATGCAGGATACAGGTATCAATCAAGCTATGGCTAGGGAATTACAGAAGCTGAAGGATATGATATCCAGCGTTCCGGGAGTGGTTAAGCCCATTCCTGAAATTGCAGATGGGAGCCATAGGATATCTCGTTTTACACCACCTATTTGTGATGCTGAGATACCCAAAAGGTTCCAAATACCAACTATGAAGCTGTATGATGGTTCAACGGATCTAGAAGAACATGTAGCTCAATATAGAGAAAGGATGGAGATCAACCCCATCCCAGAGAGGCTAAAAGAAGCATGTCTATGCAAGGGTTTCGGATCCACACTTACAGGATCTGCTCTTAAATGGCTGCTAAGTCTTCCCCCTTACTCCATTACTTCATTTGCTAATCTAGTTAACCTGTTTAATAGTCAGTTCTCATGTAGCTGAAAATTTGAACGTTTAACTAGTGATTTATATAGGGTAACACAAGGTCAAAATGAATCACTTAGCGATTATATCACTAAGTTTAGTAAAGAATCCTTAGATATCCCTAATCTGGATATAGCCACGGCTGTGGAAGCCTTTAAAATGGGTTTGCTTAGGGATTCATTATTCTATGATGATCTTGTTATGACCCCATGCAGGAATCTTAATGAAGTGAGAACCAGGGCCCTTAGATTCATCTGATTAGAGGATGATAAAAGGATCCAGGAGAGATTGGTAGGATCCTCAAAACAGGAAAAGCAAGGATCCTACTTCAAGAATAACAAGTTTAAGTCCTACAACAAGTCTGATAACCAGAATGTGCATGCAGTAGAACAAGAAGAGGATGATGAGGATTATCCTCCCATTTCTGAATACTGTTTTTCTGTTGATAACAATGAACTAATTCTTGCAATGCAGAATCTAGGTGAGAAAGCAAGATGGCCAAGGAAAAGTGATAAACCAGCCACAACAAAAGACAAGTCCAAATGGTGTGCATATCATGAGGATTTCGGACATCTCACTGAAGAGCGTATTGCACTTAGAAAAGAAATTGGTTACTTGTTAAGCAAGGGGCACTTGAAGGAGCTTTTGGGACGAAAGAAGTCAAGGATCCAGGATCCTGAAAGGATCCCAGAAAAGGCTCCTGCTCCTCCAGCAGATGCACAAGTTATAAACTTCATATCCGGTGGATCAGACATTTGTGGTACTTCCTTTTCAGCAGCCAAAAGACATGCCAAGGAAACCAAGATGGATAATGGAGACAGACCCATCCGGACATCCACTGTTACCAAGGATAAAATTATAACTTTTGATGAGGATGATCGTGTTGATGTTCAGGATCCTCATCATGATGGTCTTGTTATTACTCTGTTTATTTCTAACCATTTCGTTCGCAGGATCCTGATAGATGGAGGAAGCTCAGTAAACATCATTCAGCTTGATGTCCTCAAGAAGATGAACATCCCTGAATCAGACATTGTCCCAAGATCCTCAGTTCTTGTGGGATTCAGCGGAAAGACCAAGAATACATTGGGGGACATCAAACTCCCCATCTATATTGAAGGACTTCATTCTTATAAAAAATTTTGTGTTATAGATTGCTTATCCTGTTGTAATGTTATCCTTGGCAGGCCATGGATACATGACATGAAGGCAATCCCATCTACCTATCATCAATGTGTAAAGCTTCCTAGTCCATGGGGAGTGGTGAAAATTGAGAGTGATCAACAAGAAGCTAAGAATTGTTACACGTCATCAATGAAGCCAGCCTCAAGACCAAGGGAACAATAGCAATTAAAGCATCCTCCAAGAGATGTCTTGGAGGCAAGAGAACATGATGTAAAAGAAATCCTTATGGATCCTCATGATCCTGAATCCATAGTCTTCATAGGATCAGGGATCCTCAGCAACATTGGACAGGATCTAGTATCCTTCCTTAAGAGGAGGAAAACTACCTTTGCCTGGAAGCATGAGGACATGACATGTATATCTAAAGATATAATTATTCATAAGCTTGGCATTGACAGGTCATTCAAGCCTATACCTCAGAAGAGGAGGAAGTTTGCACCTGAAAGGAATGCTATTATCCAGGAAGAGGTAGATAAACTACTTCGGGCAGGTATGATAAGAGAGGTTAAGTGTTAGGGGAGGATTTCAAAATGATCAGTGATCCTCATTTATTGTTGGGTCTAGTGATCCTCACTTCTGATTGAATTGGTGATCCTCAGAAGTATGGCAGGATCAGGATCATGGATCATCTTAAGGATCCTTATACTAACGATTGTCTACTTTGAATATGATGTTGTTTTGCAGGAGTACCAGCTTGGACTTGGTCATGGCGATATTCCTGGAGCATTTTCCATGACTTATTCCGCACGTGCTTAACTGAAGTGGACGTTATGGAGTTCGTGGAGGACTTGCATGAAATGTGGAATGTTTGTTAGCTTAGATAATTTCCATTTTTAAAAGGAGTAGCGAGCTAAATAGAAAACACTTGGCTATTTTTAGCTTAACACACACTCTCACAACTGCTTTCACCAGCTCTCGATAATTCACTTGGCGATTACACACTTTTTTACACAATACACTCTAGTGATACTTGTAATTAGCTCGCTATCATCCGAAGTTGTAATACATTTCTTGTTTAATCTGAGTTGGTGATCGGTAGTTTCCATCACCCTAGGTTTTTTATGCCGGAGATCATTCATTGATCAAGGGCTTTTTCCTCGTATAAATCTTTGTGTCACTTGATCATTTAATTTCTGAGTGATCCTTAGTGTTGTTCATTGATTCAAGCATCTTACCTCACAACAGAAAGTTTGGTTGCATTGTCATTGCTTGATTTTTGACCAAAACATTAAGTTTCCAAGGTGGTTAGCCAATATGGTTGTTATTCAAAAGAAAAATGGAAAGTGGAGGGTATGTGTCGATTTTACTGATTTAAACAAGGCATGTCCCAAGGATCCTTTCCCATTACCCCACATTGACTCCATAGTGGATGCTAGGGGAGGATTTTTCAAGTCCTAAGGATCACGGATCCTCAAGTGCTGCCAGGATCATGGATCCTCAATTCTGTTTGAATTAAGGATCCTTAGCAGGTGTTGCAGGATCAGGATTCAGGATCCTTATTGTTATCCTTTTACTAACAATTGTCTACCTTGTACGTAAGCTTGTTTTGCAGGAGCAAAGGCATGGACCAAGTCTCATCGAAATTCCTGGAGCATATTCCCTCAATATTCCGCACGTGCTTGGTCATTGTGAACGTTATGGAGATCGTGGGGAGCTTGCACAAATTGTGAATAGTTAGTTAGTTTAGTTATTTCTAATTTAAAATGGGGATAACAAGCTTAAAGTAGAACACTTAGCTAATTTTGGCATTCACACACTCTCGCAACAGCTCTCAACCAGCTCTAAAACACTACTTGGCGATTTCATATATTTTTTGCACATTGCACACTAGTGATCCTTGTAACAAGCTTGTTATCATCCCGAGTTGTAAACTTCTTTTGATTAATCTTAGTTGGTGATCGGTAGTTTCCATCACCCGAGGTTTTTTATGCCGGAGATCAACTCTTGATCAAGGGCTTTTTTCCTCGTATAAATCCTTGTGTCACTTGTTCATTACATTTATGAATTATCCTTAACATTGTTCATTGATTCAAGCATCACACATCACAACAAAAGATTTGGTTGCATTATCCTTGCTTGATTTTTGACCAAAACAGTTTGGCGCCCTCCGTGGGGCAATTGGTGCTTCATTCCTGAGAAATTATTGTTTTTGTGATCATTTCGGTTCATTACAACCAAGCAAATGGCTTCTTCAGCGAAAAACACTTCCAGTTCAATGCCGACAATCACTTCTTCACAGGGCGTTCCACCTTTGCCTCCACCACCTTCTGGATCCCAGAAGAATGCTGAAAATGCTGCAAAGAGACAAAGCCCCATTTTTCAAAAACCACCAACTTCTTATGTTTCTTCTAACCCTACTACTAGTGATCTTTTTAATTTGATTTTGTAGATGAGGGATCACATACATGAGCAGGACAAGACCAATGAAAGGATTCTCTGGGAAATCAGTGACATCAAGAAACAGAAGAAATCAGCGGAGGATCACTCCCCTCTGATACCAAGGTCACTGAATTTTAACACTCCAACCGTAACTGCCCAGCAATCTGCAGCCTTAGACATCCAATACCAAACTAAACCATTAGGAAGGCGTTATGGAGCAACAACTATGAGTCAGGCCTTTGGATCTCACTTTCAGCCTTCGGGATCCAATTTCCAGCATCAGGGATCCTTCATCAGCTCAGGAGGATATATGGGGGCACACACAGTTTAAGGATCCTCCCAGGTTCAAGGATCCTCCTTTCAGGTTCAAGGTTCCTCCCAGGTCCAAGGATCCTCCCAGGTTCAAGGATCCTTTCCGGTTCAAGGATCCTCCTTTCAGCATCAAGGATCCTCTCAGCTTCAAGGATCCTCACTTCAGGTTTATGGATCCATAGATTATCCTCCAAGACCCCCAGTCACAGCACATCACGGATCCAACATATTTCTTGATCAAGGATTCTTGAGAAGTGTACAACCCTCAAGTTCAGATGTTCATCAAGGAGATTTCATTCCAATGCAGACCATCGCCTCTTCTGGTCCTTCAATCATACCAGAATCCCGTCAATATGGATTTACATCTGCAATTCCAAACTTGAATCCTTTGGGAGGTAACACTTTCAATAATTCTTATAACACTAACCATGGCTCTATGTAGGATACAGGTATCAATCAAGCTATGGTTAGAGAATTACAGAAGTTGAAGGATATGATATCTAGCGTTCCAGGTGTGGTTAAACCCATTCCTGAAATTGCAGATGGGAGTCATAGGATATTTCGTTTTGCACCACCTATTTGTGATGCCGAGATACCCAAAAGGTTTCAAATACCAACTATGAAGCTGTATGATGGTTCAACGGATCCAGAAGAACATGTAGCTCAATATAGAGAAAGGATGGAGATCAACCCCATCCCCATCCCAGAGAGGTTAAAAGAAGCATGTCTATGCAAGGGTTTCGGATCCACACTTACAGGATCTGCTCTTAAATGGCTGCTAAGTCTCCCCCTTACTCTATTACTTCATTTGCTAATCTAGTTAACCTGTTTAATAATCAATTCTCATGTAGTAGAAAATTTGAACAATTAACTAGTGATTTATATAGGGTAACACAAGGTCAAAATGAATCACTTAGAGATTATATCACTAAGTTTAGTAAAGAATCCTTAGACATTCCTAATCTGGATATAGCTATGGCTGTGGAAGCCTTTAAAATGGGATTGCTTAGGGATTCATTATTCTATGATGATCTTGTTATGACCCCATGCAGGAATCTTGATGAAGTAAGAACCAGGGCCCTTAGGTTCATCCGTCTAGAGGATGACAAAAGGATCCATGAGAGATTGGCAGGATCCTCAAAACAGGAAAAGCAAGGATCCTACTTCAAGAATAACAAGTTCAAGTCCTACAACAAGTCTTATAACCAGAATGTGCATGCAGTAGAACAGGAAGAGGATGATGAGGATTATCCTCCCATTTCTAAATACTGTTTTTCTATTGATAACAATGAACTAATTCTTGCAATACAGAATTTGGGTGAGAAAGCTAGGTCGCCAAGGAAAAGTGATAAACCAGCTGCTACAAAAGACAAGTCCAAATGGTGTGCATATCATGAGGATTTCGGCCATCCCACTGAAGAGTGTATTGCACTTAGGAAAGAAATTGGTTACTTATTAAGCAAGGGGCACTTGAAGGAGCTTTTGGGAAGAAAGAAGTTAAGGATCCAGGATCCTGAAAGGATCCCAGAAAAAACTCCTGCTCCTCCGGCAGATGCACAAGTTATAAACTTCATATCCGGTGGATCAGACATTTGTGGTACTTCCTTTTCAGCAGCCAAAAGACATGCTAAAGAGACCAAGATGGATAATGGAGATAGACCCATCTGGACCTCCACTGTCACACAGGATAAAGTCATAACTTTTGATGAGGATGATCGTATTGATGTTCAGGATCCTCATCATGATGGTCTTGTTATTACTCTATTTATTTCTAACCATTTTGTTCGCAGGATCCTGATAGATGGAGGAAGCTCAGTAAACATCATTCAGCTTGATGTCCTCAAGAAGATGAACATTCCTGAATCAGACATTGTCCCAAGATCTTCAGTTCTTGTGGGATTCAGCGGAGAAACCAAGAATACATTGGGGGACATCAAACTCCCCATCTATATTGAAGGACTTCATTCTTATAAAAAATTTTGTGTTATAGATTGCTTATCTTGTTGTAATGTTATCCTTGGCAGGCCATGGATACATGACATGAAGGCAGTCCCATCTACCTATCATCAATATGTAAAGCTTCCTAGTCCATGGGGAGTGGTGAAAATTGAGAGTGATCAACAAAAAGCTAAGAATTGTTACACCTCATCAATGAAGCCAGCCTCAAGACCAAGGGAGCAATAGCAATTAAAGCATCCTTCAAGAGATGTCTTGGAGGCACGAGAACAGGATGTGAAAGAAATCCTTATGGATCCTCATGATCCTGAATCCATAGTCTTCATAGGATCAGGGATCCTCAGCAACTTTGAACAAGAACTAGTATCCTTCCTTAAGAGAAGGAAAACTACCTTTGCCTGGAAGCATGAGGACATGACAGGTATATCCAAAGATATAATTACTTATAAGCTTGGCATTGACAGGTCATTCAAGCCTATACATCAGAAGAGGAGGAAGTTTGCACCTGAAAGGAATGTTATTATCCAGGAAGAGGTAGATAAACTACTTCGGGCAAGTATGATAAGAGAGGTTAAGTCTCCAAGGTGGTTAGCCAATGTGGTTGTTGTTGAAAAGAAAAACGGAAAGTGGAGGGTATGTGTCGATTTTACTTATTTAAACAAGGCATGTCCCAAGGATCCTTTCCCATTACCCCATATTGACTCCATGGTGGATGCTACCGCGGGTCATGAGTTGTTAACTTTTATGGATGCTTCATCTGGATTTCAACAAATTCGAATGGAACCATCTGATCAAGAGGATACAGCCTTTATGACCCCAACTGGTATATATTGTTATATTGCTATGCCATTTGGACTAAGGAATGCAGGTGCTAATTATCAAAGGCTAGTCAATATGATGTTCAAGGAACAAATTGGACACACTATGGAAGTCTACATAGACGACATGGTGGTTAAGTCCAAGAAAGCTGAGGATCACCTTAGAGACTTGGAGGAAGCATTCAATATCCTTGATAAATTTAATATGAAACTAAATCCTTCCAAGTGTCACTTTGGTGTTAAAGCAGGTGAATTCCTAGGCTATATGGTGACAAAAAGTGGCATTGAAGCAAGTCCAGAACAAATTAAGGCTATTGTGAATATCAAATCTCCTGCCAATGCCAAGGATGTGCAAAGATTGACAGGCAGGATCGCAGCTGTTATGGGCGAAATTCTGAGTCCATATCCTGGGGGATATCTTGGATTATATCTTGGTTATATGATATATGTTCACATCCGGGATGCTGATTCAGGATATTGGTAACATCCTGAATGGTATCCTCAGGATTACTAACGGATTATGTGCAGTTACGTGGGTTGGAAGCTATCAACGTTCATAAGGAATCATTTCGCGGGAGACTCGGTCAAAGTCGTTCAAACAGGGACGTTGAAGCCGCATTACTCGGTCCACAACGTTAACTATGGAATATTCAGAGTATCCCATATTTATAGGAATTATTGTTTGTAATTTGTTACTATAAATAGGTGGGTATACCAGATCGAATAGGACATCACATAAACACTCGCTACACTCTTACACTTGTTCTCTAGCAATTTTCACTTTCGCACAAAAGCATTGTAACACTTAGCGATCTGGTCTATATCCTGCACTGTATCCTGAAGTTTAAAGCAATAATAAGAACAAGGCAGCTGCGATTGTCAGCTCCCGAGGTTTTATGCCGGCGATCTAGATTGATCAAGGGCTTTCCTCGTACATCTCGTGTCACCTCCTTTTACTATTTGCTCATTGTTTGATCGTAGATACAACTCAATATCCTGAGCCGTATCCTGAATACTGTTTTTCCAAACAACTTAACCAACATATTTTCAAACACACTGTTTAGCACACTACTTTACTTAACTAATTTGATCACTTAATTGCTTCGGTAATTTTTGACCAAAACAATTTGGCGCCCACCGTGGGGCAAGTGGTGCTACTTTTACTAAAAATCTTTGTGAAATCGCTAATCGGTTTTCTATTTTCAAAACTTTTTGCCACATTGTCTACAATGGCCTCAAGATCAAACATGAGCTCATCCACTATGTCTGCTACGACTTCTGCTACTACCGGTTCAGTGCTTCCACCACCTCCTCCAAGGATGCCAACCTCTTCACAACCTCAGGATATTATCCCTACTCGGAGTGTTCAGGGATCTGCTCCCATTTTAGCTTCTAATGATGAAATTCTAACCTTGTTTGGAAGTGTGCAGGAACAAATGAGGCAGCAACAGGAAACAAACCAAATGCTGTTGAGGGAAATATAACTCCTAAAGTCTGGCTCGAGCAGATCTGCTGAGGATATCGTCACTCCACTACAACCCAGAACTCTAAACTTCAGTTCGGCCGTGTATACTGAGGATAATAGGGGGAATATTGTGCCTAGCCTTCCTCAGAACCATACTCCTGAAATACCCTCCTCGATCAGGATGTCAACCATGAGGAGTTCAGGATATGCTTCAGGATATGTGCAAAATCCTCCGACGGGTAACGTGTCGAATAATAATAATATTCATGCTACTATCAATAGTGGATCTTTGCAGGATACAGGTGTAACATCAGCATTTACTAGGGAGCTTCAGAAGTTGAAGGACATGATATCCAGCGTACCTGGAGTGGGCCAGCCGATCCCGGAAGTGTCCCAAGACAGCCACAGGATATCTCGCTTTGCATATCCTATCTGTGATGCTGAAATCCCAAAGAGATTTCAAACCCCCAACATGAAGCTCTATGATGGAACTACGGATCCTGAGGAGCATATTGCCTAGTATAGGGAGAGGATGGAGATTAACCCTATCCCTCCGGAGCTCAAGGAAGCATGCTTGTGCAAGGGTTTTGGCTCTACCTTAACAGGATCAGCCTTGAAATGGCTCCAAAACGTTCCCCCTCATTCGATTACATCATTTACTCACCTAGTGAATTTATTTAATAGTCAGTTTTCTTGTAGTAGAAGCTTCGAAAAACTAACAAGTGACCTCTACAGGATAACGCAGGGGCCTCAAGAATCCCTAAGGGATTATGTGAACAAGTTCAGCCGGGAATCCTTAGACATACCGCATCTTGATGTTGCAACGGTTGTGCAAGCTTTCAAGATGGGGCTGCAAAAAGATTCCCAATTTTACCAATACCTTGTAATGAACCCATGCAGGAATTTGGATGAAGCTCGAAACAGGGCCCTAAGATATATTCGATTGGAAGATGACAGAAAGATACAAGAGAGGATGAACTCATCCAACACCTATGAGACAACTAACAGGAAGTCAGAATCCTCATTTAAGCCATATCGCCCTAAGCCATATGGTAGAAATGAAAATAAGAAAGTGAATGCTGTCGAAGATGAGGATCTTGAAGAGTATCCTGAATTATCTGAATATTGCTTTTCTGTTAACATTCCTGAATTGATGTATGCCATGCAGGGTTTAGGAGACAAGGCTAGGTGGCCTCGAAAGAATCAACAAAAAGCTGATTGGAAAGATAAGTCAAAATGGTGTGCCTTCCATGAAGATTTCGGACATATAACTGAGGATTGCATTGCCCTAAGGAAAGAAATAAGCTATCTTCTGAGCAAGGGATATTTGAAAGATCTCTTAGGAAGAAAGAAGAACAAGGGTCAGGATACTGAGAAGGATCCTGAACGAGCAGCCTCACCTCCAGCGGATGCTAAGATAATCAACTTCATTTCAGGAGGATCCGATATTTGTGGGACTTCATATTCGGCAGCGAAGAGACATGCAACGGAAGCTAAAGCTGAAAGGGGAGACAAACCTGTCAGGATGACTACCCTCACAACTGACAAAGTGATCACATTTGATGCTGATGACAGGGATACTGTTCAGGATCCTCATCATGATGCTCTGGTAATAACGTTATATGTGGCTAACCATTTTGTACGCAGGATATTGGTTGATAATGGCAGCTCCGTCAATATAATCCAACTAGAGACTCTGAAGAGAATGAATGTATCTCCAATGGATATCACTTCAAAGTCCACCGTGCTTGTTGGGTTCAGTGGAGAGGCTAGGAACACAGTGGAAGAGTTAAAATTACCAGTATATGTTGAAGGAGTCAACTCGATACAACGATTCTGTGTGATGGATTCTCTATCCTGCTATAATATCATACTGGGAAGACCATGGATTCACGATATGAAGGCTGTGCCATCAACATATCACCAATGCATCAAGATCCCTACCCCTTGGGGAGTCGTCAAGGTTGAAAGTGATCAGCAGGAGGCGAAAGAATGCTACTCATCCTCGATGAAATCCTCAACCAAGCCTAGTGCAGCATAGCAATTAAAGATGCGGGCCCAGGATATCATGGAGGATCCTGAGCAGGATGTGAAGAAAATTATCCTGGACCAGGATAATCCTGATATCTCAGTGCTCGTAGGAACCAATATCCCTAAGGATATTGAAGAACAGTTAATTAACTTTTTGAAATGCAGGATGTCAACGTTTGCGTGGAAGCATGAGGATATGACAAGCATATCCAAAGATATTATCACTCACAAGCTTGGAATTGATAAATCATTCAAGCCTGTTCAGCAAAAAAGAAGGAAATTAGCTCCTGAGCGGAATACGATTATCCAAGAGGAAGTTGAGAGATTGTTGAAGTCCAGGATGATAAGAGAAGTTAAGTTTCCAAGATGGCTAGCAAACGTGGTCGTGGTACAGAAGAAAAATGGGAAATGAAGAGTGTGTGTAGACTACACAGATTTGAACAAGGCTTGTCCTAAAGACCCATTCCCTCTTCCTCACATTGATGCAATGGTGGATGCTACTGCCGGGCATGAAATGTTGACCTTCATGGATGCATCCTCAGGATTTCAACAGATTCAAATGGAACCCTCTGACCAGGAGGATACTGCCTTCATGACACCAACAGGTATTTATTGTTATACGGCTATGCCTTTTGGTTTGAAAAATGCAGGTGCAACACATCAGAGATTGGTAAATATGATGTTCAAAGACAAGCTGGGGGACACCATGGAGGTATACATTGACGATATGGTGGTAAAATCGAAAAAAGCCCAGGATCACCTTCAGGATATTAAAGGAGCATTTGATATCCTGGATCAATATAACATGAAGCTAAATCCTGCTAAGTGTCATTTCGGAGTGGGGGCAGGAAAATTTCTAGGATATATGGTGACCAAAAGAGGAATAGAGGCGAGCCCGGAACAGATTAAAGCCATCTTGGATATTAAGTCACCCTCAAATATGAAAGATGTTCAACGATTAACAGGGAGAGTGGCAGCGTTAAACAGATTTATTTCAAGATCTTCAGAGAAATGCAAAGAGTTTTATGATATCCTGAAGAAGAATAAGAAATTTGAATGGGGTGAGAAACATGAAGCAGCCCTGCAGGATTTGAAGCAATATCTTACAACTGCACCTCTTCTAATGAAGCCTGAGAATGGTGAACCACTATCCCTATACCTCGCAGTGTCAGGAAATGCTGTAAGTGTCGTCCTTGTGAAGGATCATGAAGGTCAGCAATATCCTGTTTATTATGTTAGCAAAAGTTTGTTAAATGCTGAAACTAGGTATTCTCATTTAGAAAAATTGATACTAGCATTAGTTATGGCATCAACGAAGCTTAGACATTACTTTGAGACACATAGGATTCATGTTAAAACAAATTATCCTGTCAAAAATGTGCTTAGGAAACCAGAGATGTCAGGCAGGATGGCCAAGTGGTCAGTAAAATTGAGTGCCTATGATTTAGTATATGAACCTAGAAATGCCATAAAGTCTCAGGCTTTAGCTGACTTTGTGGCTGATTTCAGTAGTGACATTCAGGATGAGGTAGACCTAGAAGTCCAACAGTTAGGAGAATCCTCAGGATCCTGGACATTATATACTGATGGTGCATCTAATGTACGAGGAGTAGGATTGGGAATACTACTAAAATCGCCACAGGGGGACATATTACCCCAGGCTATTAGATGTTAATTTTCTGCTACTAATAATGAAGCAGAGTATGAGGCTTTAATTGTAGGATTAGAGCTACCTAAGAATATGAGTATTAAGAATTTGCGAGTATATGTTGACTCCTTGTTAATTACTAACCATTTTAATGGGTCCTATGCAGTTAAGGGCGAGAAATTAATCGAATACCTCGATATTCTCAAAAAATTAGCAGGATATTTCGATGTTTTTACACTTGAACAGGTACCAAGAGAGGATAATGCTGAAGCAGATGCCTTAGCAAATCTGGGATCATCGATCAGGATACCAGAAGGGACCCAAATACCAATATTACATATCTTGTATCCTACAACGAATCCTCAGGATAAAGAAGTAACGGGTATTTAGGATCCTGGAGCAGAGTATCCTGAACCTGATCCTATATCCTGGACGGCTCCAATCATGAGATATCTCAAGGAAGGACACATCCCCAAAAATGAAAATCCTAAGGCATTTAGGATGAAGGTATCACGATTCACTATTATAAATAATGTTTTATACAAGAAATCTCTTGCAGGACCGTATTTGAGGTGCTTGGAGGATCCTGAAGCAAAAGAAGTACTTCAGGATATACATGAAGGGGATTGTGGTAACCACACTGGGGGCAGGTCATTGTTCTCAAAAGTATTGAGAACAGGATATTATTGGCCAACGATGAGGAAAGATGCTGCGGAATATGCTCGAAGGTGTGATGCATGTCAAAGGCATAGTAACATACTACATCAACCAGCTGAACCACTATATCCGGTAGTTTCCCCTTGGCCATTCATGAAATGGGGGATGGATATAGTAGGGAAGTTACCGAAAGCTCCAGGAGGAAAAGTCTTTATGCTAGCAATGACGGATTATTTCTCTAAATGGGTCGAAGCTGAAGCATTAGTTCAAGTGAGAGACCAAGAAGTAGTATCCTTCATAAAGAGGAATATCCTGACCAAGTTTGGGGTACCGGCGGAAATTATTTGTGATAATGGGTCCCAGTTCATAAGCAAGCAGACTACTGACTTTTGCAAGAGTTGGGGAATCAAAATGATTACGTCGACTCCGGTACATCCTCAAGCGAATGGACAAGCTGAATCCTCGAACAAGATAATTGTCAATAACTTAAAAAAGAGACTTGGAGCCAAAAAAAGGAAGATGGGCAGAAGAATTATCCTTTGTTTTGTGGGCTAATAGGACAACGGTAAAGAATGCAACAGGCCAAACCCCATTGTCCTTGGTATTTGGAGCAGAAGCAGTGATCCCAACGGAAATGGCAATACCTACTGCAAGATCTATCCTACAGGATCCTGAACAGAATCCTAAGACCTTATGTCAAGATTTAGATACTATAGATGAAAGAAGAGATGCAGCAAGGCTAAGGATGGCAGAATATCAACATAGAGTATCCAAAGCATATAACAAGAATATAAGAACTAGGAGATTTCGAGTTGGTGATTGGGTGCTAAGAAAGGGTTTTCAAAATACCACTAATCCTACCGATGGCAAGTTAGCTCCAAAATGGGAAGGACCATATGAAGTTGAGTCAGAGGTAGGAAAAGGAGCTTATCGACTTAGGAGTATGGAAGGAGATATGCTACCAAGATCCTGGAATGCAATACACTTAAAGCTCTATTTCAAGTAAGAATAGAATTTAATTTCTATCTCAGAATGGTATGTATTCTATCTATTTAAATATATTTGTTTATTATCTTGTACCCAATACTGACTTAAGCATCGGAGGGGTGTTAGCCAGGCTAACACCCGCCTTAGTTTACAGTTGTTTTGCAGTGTATGCTTCAGGATATAGCTCCAGGATATACACTCAGGATAACTCGAAAGATTAGAGGATTGGCCCCCTCTCTCACGTATAAGGGATCCTGATCCCTTCAAAGGTTTAAAGGTATTCACCTTTCTTTCGAATTGGGTTTAAACACCTCGCCTGGAGCGCAAGTTATCTAGGTATAGTTCAAGGTAGCGGGACCAGTTCATGTAAAAGTGGCTGACAATTTCGTTACAGTTGGCTATATCCTGGATCCTGAAGGTATATGAGGATTGATCACCCTCTCTCACGAAAGAGTGTTTTGGTAAAAATTTACCGAAGCAATTAAGTGATCAAATTAATAAAGTGAGGTAGTGTGCTAGAAAGTGTGTTGAAAATGTGATGGTTAAGTTATATGGAAAATCAGTATTCAGGATACGGCTCAGGATATTGAGCTGAATCTACGATCAAACAATGAGTAAAAAGTAAAGTAAATGACACGAGATGTACGAGGAAAGCCCTTGATCAATCTAGATCGCCGGCATAAAACCTCGGGAGCTGACAATCGCAGCTGCCTTGTTCTTCTTATTGCTTCAAACTTCAGGATACAGTGCAGGATATAGACCAGATCGCTAAGTGTTACAATGCTTTTGTATGAAAGTGAAAATTGCTAGAGAGCGAGTGTTAGAGTGTATGCAGTGAAAATGTGATGTCCTACTCGATCTGGTATACCCACCTATTTATAGTTACAAAGTAGAAACTAAAATTCTATAAATATGGGATGCTCCCGAATATTCCTCAAATAGCCGTTTAGAACCAAATAAAGCGGGCTCAACGTCTTTCCGTGAACAACTTGGACCGAGTCTTCCGCGGAATGAGTCCTTGTGAACGTTGCTAGCTTCTAACCCACGTACCTGCACATAATCCGTTAGTAATCCTGAGGATTCCATTCAGGATGTTACCAATATCCTGAACCAGCATCCCGGATGTAAACAGATTCTATATAACCAAGATATAAATCAAGATATTTTCCAGGATATGGGCTCAGAATTTCACCCATAACAAAGAGTATTTTCATACTCTCTAAGGTTTAAAGGTTTTAACCTTTCTAAGATTTGGAGTTTATACACTCTCGCCTGTAGCGCATGAAAATCAGGGTTTATCCCAGGATATCAGGGTTTATCCCCAGTATGCTAAGGATTCATTTCAGGATATCAAAAGTTTTACCTCGGGGTGTTCGAAATTTATTCGAGCCAAAGTGTGAATACATTTGTGTTTCTATGTTGTACACAGGGGACATATATTATACTATTCGAAGGATGGATCCAAGTTTATAAGTCTGCACCGGGGACATTCCCAAGATGGAAGATTGGAATTGACTCTCTAAGAGTCTTTGGTATGGTCTTTCCTTTTTTCAAATGATTTAAGTCTTCTAAGTTATATGACGATATCCTGAACAGGATATCTGTAAGAATACTTGTCAGGATATTTTCAGAATGCGTTCCCATAATATTCTTAAAAATATTCAAACGTAACGATTTTCATAAGTAAAATTTGTACACCAATAACAACAATAATAAAGTCAAAAGAGAAGTTATATTTGTTATGGGTGAAATTCTGAGCCCATATCCTGGAAAATATCTTGATCTATATCTTATTTATGTAGTATCTGTTTACATCCGGGATGCTGGTTCAGGATATTGGTAACATCCTGAATGGTATCCTCGGGATTACTAATGGATTATGTGCAGGTACGTGTGTTAGAAGCTAGCAACGTTCACAAAGACTTATTCCGCGGAAGACTCGGTCCAGGCCGTTCAAAGAAAGACGTTGAAACCTTATTACTCGGTCTACGACGTTCGTGGTGGAATATTCGGAGCATCCCATATTTATAGGAATATTTGTTTGTATTTCGTTACTATAAATAGGAGGAACACCAGATCAAATAGGACACAACAATCTCACTGCAATCACACTCACTACACTCTAACACTTGTTCTCTCGCAATTTGTACTCTTACACGAATTCATTGTAACACTTAGCGATCTGGTTGATATCCTGCACTGTATCCTGAAGTTTAAAGCAATAAGAAGAACAAGGCAGCTGCGATTGTCAGCTCCCGAGGTTTTATGCCGGCGATCTAGATTGATCAAGGGCTTTCCTCGTACATCTCGTGTCATTTCCTTTACTTTTTGCTCATTGTTTGCTCATTGTTTGATCGTCGATACAGCTCAATATCCTGAGCCGTATCCTGAAACTGTTTTTGCAAGTAATTTAATTAACACATTTTCGACACTTGTTTCTAGCACACTACCTCACTTAACTAATTTGATCACTTAATTGCTTCGGTAATTTTTGACCAAAACAATTTGGCGCCCACCGTGGGGCAAGTGGTGCTCTCTTTACTAAATTTTTTTTGTAAATCGCTAATCGGTCATCTATTTGCAAAACTTTTTGCCACATTGTCCATAATGGCCTCACGATCAAACATGAGTTCCTCTACTGTGTCTGCTACGACTTCCGCTACTACAGGTTCGGTGCTTCCACCACCTCCTCCAAGAATGCCAGCCTCTACACGACCTCAGGATATTATCCCTACCCGCAGTGTTCAGGAATCTGCCCCTGTTTTAGCTTCTAACGACGAAATTTTAACCTTATTTGGAAGTGTGCAGGAACAAATGAGGCAGCAGCAAGAGACAAACCAAATGCTTTTGAGGGAAATACAACTCCTGAAGTCTGGCTCGAGCAGATCCGCTGAGGATATTGTCACTCCATTACAACCCAGAACTTTGAACTTCAGTTCAGCTGTGTATACTGAGGATAACAGGGGGAATATTGTGCCCAGCCTTCCTCAGAATCATACCCCTGAAATACCCTCCTCGGTCAGGATATCGACCATAAGGAGCTCAGGATATGCTTCAGGATATGGGCAGAATCCTCCAACGGGTAACATGTTAAATAATAATAATACTCATACTACTAACAATAGTGGATCCTTGCAGGATACAGGTGTGACGTCAGCACTTACCAGGGAACTTCAGAAGTTGAAGGACATGATATCAAGTGTGCCCGGGGTGGTCCAGCCGATCCCGGAAGTGTCTCAAGACAGCCACAAGATATCTCGTTTTGCATATCCTATCTGTGATGCTGAGATTCCAAAGAGGTTCCAAACTCCCAACATGAAGCTTTACGACGGAACAACGGATCCTGAGGAGCATATTGCTCAGTATAGGGAAAGAATGGAGATTAACCCTATCCCTCCGGATCTCAAAGAAGCATGCTTGTGCAAGGGTTTTGGTTTAACCTTGACAGGATCAGCCCTGAAATGGCTTTTGAATGTCCCTCCACATTCGATTACATCTTTTGCTCACTTAGTAAATTTATTTAATAGTCAGTTTTCTTGTAGTAGGAGCTTTGAAAAATTAACAAGTGATCTCTACAGGATAACGCAGGGGCCTCAGGAATCCCTTAGGGATTATGTGAACAAGTTTAGCCGGGAATCACTAGACATTCCTCATCTTGATGTTGCAACAGCTGTGCAAGCTTTCAAGATGGGGTTGCAAAAGGATTCTCAATTTTACCAAGACCTTGTAATGAACCCAAGCAGGAACCTGGATGAAGCTCGGAACAGGGCCCTAAGATACATTCGGTTGGAAGATGACAGAAAGATGCAAGAAAGGATGAACTCATCCAACACTTATGAGTCAACTAACAGGAAGTCAGAATCCTCATTCAAGTCGTATCGGTCTAAGCCATATGGCAGAAATGAGAACAAGAGAATGAATGCTGTCGAAGATGAGGATCCTGAAGAGTATCCTGAATTATCTGAGTATTGCTTTTCTGTTAACATTCCTGAATTGATGTATGCCATGCAGGGTCTAGGGGACAAGGCAAGATGGCCTCGAAAGAACCAACAAAAAGCGGATTGGAAAGACAAATCAAAATGGTGTGCTTTCCACGAAGATTTCGGACATATGACTGAGGATTGCATCGCTTTGAGGAAAGAAATAAGCTATCTTCTAAGCAAGGGATATTTGAAAGATCTCTTAGGAAGAAAGAAGAATAAGGGTCAGGATACTGAGAAGGATCCTGAGCGAGCAACATCACCCCCCGCGGATGCCAAGATAATCAACTTCATTTCAGGAGGATCCGACATTTGTGGGACTTCGTATTCGGCAGCAAAGAGACATGCAAAGGAAGCTAAGGCCGAAAGGGGAGACAAACCTGTCAGGATGACTACACTCACAACTGACAAAATGATCACATTTGTTGCTGATGACAGGGATACTGTCCAAGATCCTCACCATGATGCTCTGGTAATAACGTTGTATGTGGCTAACCACTTTGTACGCAGGACATTGGTTGATAATGGCAGCTCCGTCAACATAATCCAACTAGAAACGCTTAAAAGAATGAATGTATCTCCAATGGATATCACTTCAAAGTCTACCGTGCTTGTCGGATTCAGTGGAGAGGCCAGAAACACAGTGGGAGAGATAAAGTTGCCGGTGTACGTTGAAGGAGTCAACTCGATACAACGTTTCTGTGTGATGGACTCTCTATCCTGCTATAACATTATACTGGGAAGACTGTGGATTCACGATATGAAGGCCGTGCCATCAACATATCACCAATGCATCAAGATACCTACCCCTTGGAGGGTTGTTAAAGTTGATAGCAATCAGCAGGAGGCGAAAGAATGCTACTCATCCTCGATGAAATCCTCAACCAAACCTAGTGCAGCATAGCAATTAAAGACGCGGGCCCAGGATATCGTGGAGGATCCGGAGCAGGATGTGAAGAAAGTTATCCTAGACCAGGATAATCCCGATATTTCGGTGCTCGTGGGAACCAATATCCCTCAGGATATTGAAGAGCAGTTAACTAACTTTTTAAAATGCAGGATGTCAACGTTTGCATGGAAGCATGAGGATATGACAGGCATATCCAAAGATATTATCACTCACAAGCTTGGAATTGATAAATCATTCAAGCCCGTGCAACAAAAAAGAAGGAAGTTTGCTCCTGAACGCAATACAATTATTCAAGAGGAAGTTGAAAGATTGTTGAAGTCCAAAATGATTAGAGAAGTCAAGTTCCCAAGGTGGCTAGCAAACGTGGTTGTGGTACAGAAGAAAAACGGGAAATGGAGAGTCTGCGTAGATTACACAGACTTGAACAAAGCTTGTCCTAAAGACCCATTTCCTCTCCCCCACATTGATGCAATGGTAGATGCCACTGCTGGGCATGAAATGCTGACTTTCATGGATGCATCCTCAGGATTTCAACAGATCCAAATGGAGCCTTCTGACCAGGAGGATACTGCCTTCATGACACCAACAGGTATTTATTGTTATACAGCTATGCCTTTTGGTTTGAAAAATGCAGGTGCAACATACCAAAGATTGGTAAACATGATGTTCAAAGACAAACTGGGGGACACCATGGAGGTATACATTGACGATATGGTGGTAAAGTCAAAGAAAGCTCAGGATCACCTCCAGGATATTAAAGGAGCGTTTGATATCCTGGATCAGTATAATATGAAGCTGAATCCTGCTAAGTGCCATTTTGGAGTAGGAGCAGGAAAATTCCTAGGATATATGGTGACCAAAAGAGGAATAGAAGCAAGCCCGGAGCAGATTAAAGCCATCTTGGATATTAAATCACCCTCAAATATGAAGGATGTTCAACGATTAACAGGGCGAGTGGCAGCTTTGAATAGATTTATCTCAAGATCTTCAGAAAAATATAAAGATTTTTATGATATCCTGAAGAAGAACAAAAAATTCGAGTGGGGAGAGAAGCATGAAGCAGCCCTACAGGATTTGAAACGATATCTCTCAACCGCACCTCTGTTGATGAAACCTGAAAATGGTGAACCACTATCCCTGTACCTTGCTGTATCAGGGAATGCTGTAAGTGCCGTTCTTATAAAAGACCATGAAGGTCAGCAATATCCTGTTTATTATGTTAGTAAAAGTTTGTTAGATGCTGAAACTAGGTACTCTCATTTAGAAAAATTAATACTAGCATTAGTTATGGCATCAACAAAACTTAGACACTACTTTGAGACACATAGGATACACGTTAAAACACATTATCCTGTCAAAAATGTACTTAGGAAACCGGAAATGTCGGGTAGAATGGCTAAGTGGTCAGTAAAGTTAAGTGCCTATGATTTAGTATATGAACCTAGGAATGCCATAAAGTCTCAGGCTTTAGCTGACTTTGTGGCTGATTTTAGTAGTGACATTCAGGATGAGGTAGACCTAGAAGTTCAACAGCTAGGAGAATCCTCAGGATCCTGGACATTATATACTGATGGTGCATCTAATATAAGAGGAGTAGGATTGGGAATACTACTAAAATCGCCACAGGGGGACATATTACCCCAGGCTATTAGGTGTGAATTTCCTGCTACCAATAATGAAGCAGAATATGAGGCTTTAATTGCAGGATTAGAATTGGCTAAAAGCATGAGTATCAAAAATTTACAAGTATATATTGATTCTTTGTTAATTACTAACCATTTTAATGGATCCTATGCAGTTAAGGGTGAGAAATTAATAGAATATCTTGATATTCTCAAAAAATTAGCAGGATATTTCGATGTTTTTACACTTGAACAGGTACCAAGGGAGGATAATGCTGAAGCGGATGCCTTAGCAAATTTGGGATCATCAATCAGGATACCTGAAGGGACCCAAATACCAATATTACATGTCTTATATCCTGCAACGAATCCTTAGGATAAAGAAGTAGTGGGTATTCGGGATCCTGAAGTAGAATATCCTGAACAGGATCCTGAATCCTGGACGGCTCCAATTATGAGATATCTCAAAGAAGGACACATCCCTGGAAATGAAAATCCTAAGGCATTTAGGATGAAGGTATCATGATTCACTATTATAAATAATGTTTTATACAAGAAATCTCTTGCAGGACCGTATTTGAGGTGCTTGGAGGATCCTGAAGCCAAAGAAGTACTTCAAGATATACATGAAGGGGATTGTGGTAATCACACCGGGGGCAGATCATTGTTCTCAAAAGTATTAAGGACAGGATATTATTGGCCAACGATGAGGAAAGATGCTGCAGAATATGCTCGAAGATGTGATGCATGTCAAAGACATAGTAACATACTGCATCAACCAGCTGAACCATTATATCCTGTAGTTTCCCCTTGGCCATTCATGAAGTGGGGGATGGATATAGTAGGGAAGTTACCAAAAGCTCCGGGAGGAAAAGTTTTTATGTTAGCTATGACAGACTATTTCTCCAAGTGGGTTGAGGCTGAAGCATTTGTCCAAGTAAGAGACCAAGAAGTAGTATCCTTTATAAAAAGGAATATCCTGACTAGGTTTGGAGTACCAGCTGAGATCATTTGTGATAATGGGTCCCAGTTCATAAGCAAAAGAACTACTGACTTTTGCAAAAGTTGGGGAATCAAAATGATCACATCTACCCTAGTACATCCTCAAGCGAATGGACAAGCTGAATCTTCAAACAAGATAATAGTCAATAACTTAAAGAAGAGACTTGGGGCCAAAAAAGGAAGATGGGCAGATGAGTTACCCTTTGTTTTGTGGGCTGATAGGACAACGGTAAAGAATGCAACCGGCCAAACCCCGTTTTCCTTGGTATTTGGAGCGGAGGCGATGATTCCAACAGAAATGACGATACCTACTGCAAGATCTATGTTACAGGATCCTGAACAGAATCCTGAACTCTTATGTCAGGATTTGGATACTATAGACGAAAAAAGAGATGCAGCAAGGCTAAGGATAGCAACATATCAACAAAGAATATCCAGAGCATATAATAAAAACATAAGGACTAGAAGATTTCGAGTTGGTGATTGGGTGCTAAGAAAGGCTTTTCAAAATACCACTAATCCTGCAGATGGCAAACTAGCTCCGAAATGGGAAGGACCTTATGAAGTCGAGTCAGAAGCAGGGAAAGGAGCATATCGGCTCAGGAATATGGAAGGGGATATGCTACCGAGATCTTGGAATGCTATACATCTCAAGCTTTACTTCAAGTGAGTTTAGAATTCAATTTCTAACTCAGAATGGTATGAATTCTATCTTTTTTAAATATGTTTTGGTTTAATTTACCCTTTGAAACTCAATACTGACTTAAGCATCGGAGGGGTGTTAGCCAAGCTAACACCCACCTTAGTTTACAATTGTTTTGCAGAATATCTTTCAGGATATAGCTCCAGGATATATACTCAGGATAAGTCGAAAGATTAGAGGATTGGCCCCCTCTCTCACGTTTAAGGGATCCTGGTCCCTTCAAAGGTTTAAAGGTATTCACCTTTCTTTCGAATTGGGTTTAAACACCTCGCCTGGAGTGCAAGTTATCTAGGTATAGTTCAAGGTAGCGGGACCAGTTCATGTAAAAGTGGCTGACAATTTCGTTACTATTGGCTATATCCTGGATCCTAAAGGTATATGAGGATTGATCACCCTCTCTCACGAAAGAGTATTTTCATACTCTCAAAGGTTTAAAGGTTTTCACCTTTCTAAGGATTGGAGTTTATACACTCTCGCCTGTAGCGCATGAAATTCAGGGTTTATCCCCAGTATGCTAAGGATTCATTTCAGGATATCAGGGGTTCTGCCCTTGGGCATTCGGAATTCATTCGAGTCAAAATGTAAATACATTTATGTTTTTGTCGAACACAGGGGACACACATTATTCTGATTCAAAGGATGGATCTAAGTTTATAAGTATGCACTGGGGACAAATTTATGATAAAGGATTGGAACTGATTCTCTAAGAATCTCTAGTATGATCTCTCCTTTTTGTTTGGACAATTTATAGGTTATATTTGAATATCCCTTTTAAGATATCTTTCAGGATATCTCCCAGGATACATTTATGACATGTGTTCCTAAGAATGTTCAAACCAAACAATTTTTGCAACTACGATTTTCATAGCAATAACAACAGTAATAGGGTCAAAAGAGAAGTTATATTATTAACATACCAAAAGTTGTGCTCTTAGTTTCACCTCAAAACAAGGCCCATCCACTAAGAGCACTAATAGTTCATAATCATATTTACCCAACAGTTGAAGGCTTCATCTCAAACCAAGACCCATCCACCTTCAACTGTTGTATTGTTCAAAAAGCATGCAGGAAATGTAAATTGTTCAGGCACGGGAAAGTAAAATGCAGAAAAGTAAATTGTTTGTGGAACTACAAACCAACATTCAAACTAAAAAAGGTGGGCTCTGGCCTTGGCACGTATATCCGTCATCGCCCACCTAAATGCCCTCACACAGCGGCATCTCCTCCAACTTTCTCAGACTTCTCCGCTCCAGCATCCTGACCAGCATCTTGCGCAGCATCCTGACCAATGACCATCTCAGCATCAGCTCCAGCATCCTTCTTCTCTCCAGCTTGGACCACCACCTCTGCTGACTTAGAAGACTCACCAGCTTCAGCAGGAAGTGGCACAGCTTTGCCTCCGAGCTCCTTTAACTTAGCCACCCAGGATTCAACTGGCCAAGATGGACAAACAAGGCCCGTCTCCTTGGCCTCGTAGGCCATCTTGATGCGTGCTTGCAGCAGGGAGACGATAGCAGAAGCCTTGATTCCCTCTCGAAAGTTGATCAAAGCCTGATCATGATCCATTTGAACGCTGGAAAGTTTGACCTCAGCGCCTTGGGTGACCTTCTTTAGCAAGCTTTCATAGTGCCGGCTCTTCGCTTCAGCAATAGCACCTTGGTCAGCAACGGTGCTCTCGAGCTGCTTGATCCTGGCTTCATGAAGTGCCACAGTACCACAAGCGTCATTGTACAAGTGGAGCAAATGCTGGAGGCCCTGTACATCAATTACAGGTATAAAGTTAGAATGTATGTTGACCAAGATATCCTACCAGGATATCCTGTTAGGATATATGTGCAGGATATATGTGCAGGATATACATAAAGGATATGCGTCAGGATATTACCTTGTTAAGGAAGGATGTCATTGGCTCTAAGGAATCAGAGAAGCTGAGTTCATCATAGGAGAACCCTTCTGAGCCCGGAGCACTGACTTCAAGACCCTTCCTCTTTTTCGCTGTGGAAGCACGGGTTCTTTGATTGGCCTTGGGAGCCGGGAGTGGCTTGGAGCTGGTGGTAGCAGGAGTCTCCTTCTTGACTATGGCTGGAGTTGGATAGCTGTCAAGTTCATCCAGGTCTAGATAGACTGGGACTTTGCTGGAATCTGCACACAGGGAGTAAATTCTAAATCCCTCCTATGAATAACAGATAAAAAACATATGTGTGCAGGATATCTTGCAGGATCCTTACCAGACATGTTGGCACTGGAAAGAGGGCTTGGAGTCGGTGGAAACCATATCTGACCGGATTTCTCTGTCAAAGGGTCGGAATATGGTTCCATCCGGAAAGATGCCGGAAGATTTCAAAGCCGACAGATGAGCACTATCAAAGGTGCATGTTTCATTCTCCGGTTCTTGGAGAAGATTCTGTTGGATGAATGTGGGAGCCGAGTCGCCTGAACTTGACCTCGTTTGCCTAGGCATTTGGTCGCCTGAATTCTTGCCGGAGTAAAATGAAAGATGGTTATGAAGATGAGAGAGAGAATATTACCTTTTTCTTGTCGATTGTGGGTAAAAAAGAAGATGAGGATGAGAAGATATAGGGTATGATGAGTAAATATAGGCCGGGTGGTTGAAAGCTGTCACATCAGAAGTCTTATCTCTTAATTACCTCGGCCACTGTGAAAAAATGTAACCGTTAGGATATCAAACGGTAACATTTTTGGGGACAATTGTTATGGGTGAAATTCTGAGCCCATATCCTGGAAAATATCTTGATCTATATCTTATTTATGTAGTATCTGTTTACATCCGGGATGCTGGTTCAGGATATTGGTAACATCCTGAATGGTATCCTCGGGATTACTAATGGATTATGTGCAGGTACGTGTGTTAGAAGCTAGCAACGTTCACAAAGACTTATTCCGCGGAAGACTCGGTCCAGGCCGTTCAAAGAAAGACGTTGAAACCTTATTACTCGGTCTACGACGTTCGTGGTGGAATATTCGGAGCATCCCATATTTATAGGAATATTTGTTTGTATTTCGTTACTATAAATAGGAGGAACACCAGATCAAATAGGACACAACAATCTCACTGCAATCACACTCACTACACTCTAACACTTGTTCTCTCGCAATTTGTACTCTCACGCGAATTCATTGTAACACTTAGCGATCTGGTTGATATCCTGCACTGTATCCTGAAGTTTAAAGCAATAAGAATAACAAGGCAGCTGCGATTGTCAGCTCCCGAGGTTTTATGCCGGCGATCTAGATTGATCAAGGGCTTTCCTCGTACATCTCGTGTCATTTCCTTTACTTTTTGCTCATTGTTTGCTCATTGTTTGATCGTCGATACAGCTCAATATCCTGAGCCGTATCTTGAAACTGTTTTTGCAAGTAATTTAATTAACACATTTTCGACACTTGTTTCTAGCACACTACCTCACTTAACTAATTTGATCACTTAATTGCTTCGGTAATTTTTGACCAAAACAATATTAACATACCAAAAGATGTGCTCTTAGTTTCACCTCAAAACAAGGCCCATCCACGAAGAGCACTAGTAGTTACTTACCATATTTACCCAACAGTTGAAGGTTTCGTCTCAAACCGAGACCCATCCACCTCCAACTATTGTATTGTTCAAAAAGCATGCAGGAAATGTAAATTGTTCAAGTGCAGAAAAGTAAAGTGCAGAAAAGTAAATTGTTTAAGGGATTACAGACCAACATTCAAATGTAAAAAGGTGGGCTCTGGCCTTGGCACGTATATCCGTCATCGCCCACCTGGATGCCCTCACACAGCGGCGTCTTCTCCAACCTTCTCCGACTTCTCAGCACCAGCATCCTGAGCAGCATCCTCACCAGCATCCATCCCAGCATCTGCTCCAGCGTCCTTCTTCTCTCCAGCCTGGTTCACCACCTCTGCTGACTTGGAAGATTCACCGGCTTCAGTAGGAAGTGGCACAGCTTTGCCCCCAAGCTCCTTTAGCTTGGCCACCCAAGATTCAACCGGCCAGGATGGGCATACAAGGCCTGTCTCTTTGGCCTCGTAGGCCATCTTGATGCGAGCCTGTAGCAAGGAGACGATAGCGGAGGCTTTGATTCCTTCCTGGAAAGAAACCATGGCCTTCTCGTGATCCATTTGGACATTGGCAAGTTTGAGCTCAGCATCCTGGGTAACCTTCTTCAGCATGCCCTCGTAGTGCCGGGTCTTCGCTTCAGCAATGGCACCTTGGTCAGCAACGGTGCTTTCAAGCTGTTTGATCCTGGCCTCATGGAGTGCAACAGTACCACATGCATCATTGTATAGGTGGGGCAAATGCTGGAGGCCCTGCACATCAATTTCAGGTATGAGCCAGAATATATTAACCAGGATATCCTGTCAGGATATCCTATCAGGATATATGTGCAGGATATATGAGCAGGATATATGTGAGGATATTACCTTGTTGAGAAAGGATGTCATTGGCTCTAAGGAGTCAGAGAAGCTGAGTTCATCATAGGAGAACCCTTCTGAACCTGGAACGCTGACTTCAAGACCTTTCCTCTTTTTTGCTGTGGAAGCACGAGTTCTTGGATTAGCCTTGGGAGCCGGGAGCGGTTTGGAGCTGGTGGCAGCAGGGGTCTCTTTCTTGACTGTGGCTGGAGTTGGGTAGCTGTCAAGTTCGTCGAGGTCTAGATAGACTGGAACCTTGCTGGAGTCTGCACACAGGGAGTAAAATTCTAAAGTTCTCCTAAGAATATCAAATGAAAACATGTATGTACAGGATATTTTGCAGGATCCTTACCAGACATGTTTGCACTTGAAAGAGGACTTGGAGTTGGTGGAGATGGGTTGAAACTTCTTTCAGCCTCTGGAAGGAGTCTGATGGCATCTATCCTTTTTTGAGAATCAGCAAGAGAAGGTGCAATCTTCCTGAAATCAGCTGCATGTACAACATGAAAAAGAAAATCAATTAGTTTAGGATATGAAACAGGATCGTTCTTAAACCCTAAATCCTACACTTTTTCAACCATTGTACCGGATATTCCGTTCCACCAGGGATTGAGTCTCTTTTTACAAAGAAAAACTTGGATTGCCAGTTATCCTCATTCCTGGTGGCACGAAGTATCAGTGGGTCACCGGAAGTGGAATAAAACAGAAATCTACATGATCCATGGCATCTAAGCTTATAAGCTAGGGGGAGATCATGGACGGAAAGATCAGGGATGTGGTTTTTCTTGATCTGGTCAAGAACAGACAGAACACGCCAAAGCATTGGCATTGTTTGACTAAAGGAGATTTTGGTAATGTTAAAGAATTCCGTGATGAAATCCGGAAAGGGGAATTGTAACCCTAAGGTGAAGGGAAAGGCGCTGAAGCATATCCACTCATTGGAGACCATATCTGACCGAATTTCTCGGTCAAACGGTCGAAATACAGTTCCTTCCGGGAAGATACCAGAGGATTTCAAGGCCGACAAGTGGGCACTATCAAAGGTGCATATTTCCTTCTCCGGTTCTTGAAGAAGGTTCTGTTGGATGAACGTGGGGGCCGAGTCACCTGAACTGGATCTTGTTTGTCTTGGCATTTGGTCACCTGAATTTTTCACTGGAGAAAGAGAATGAAGATGAATATGAAGATTAGAGAGAGAATGTTACCTTTTCCTTATCGATTGTGATTAAAAAAGAGATGAGGATGAGAAGATATAAGGTATAATGAGTAAATATAGGCTGAGTAGTTGCAAACGGTCACATCATTGGTCTTATCTCTTAATTACTAACGGATTATGTGCAGGTACGTGGGTTGGAAGCTAGCAACGTTCATAAGGAATCATTTCGCGGGAGACTCGGTCCAAGTCGTTCAAATAGGGACGTTGAAGCCGCATTACTCGGTCCACAACGTTAACTATGGAATATTCAGAGTATCCCATATTTATAGGAATTATTGTTTGTAATTTGTTACTATAAATAGGTGGGTATACCAGATCGAATAGGACATCACATAAACACTCGCTACACTCTTACACTTGTTCTCTAGCAATTTTCACTTTCGCACAAAAGCATTGTAACACTTAGCGATCTGGTCTATATCCTGCACTGTATCCTGAAGTTTAAAGCAATAAGAAGAACAAGGCAGCTGCGATTGTCAGCTCCTGAGGTTTTATGCCGGCGATCTAGATTGATCAAGGGCTTTCCTCGTACATCTCGTGTCACCTCCTTTTTACTATTTGCTCATTGTTTGATCGTAGATACAGCTCAATATCCTGAGCCGTATCCTGAATACTGTTTTTCCAAACAACTTAACCAGCATATTTTCAAACACACTTTTTAGCACACTACCTCACTTAACTAATTTGATCACTTAATTGCTTCGGTAATTTTTTACCAAAACAGTAGCCTTGAACATATTCATATCCAAATCCTCAGAAAAATGCAAGGAATTCTATGACATTTTGAGGAAGAACAAGAAATTTGAGTGGACTGAAAAGCATGAAAATGCTCTCAAAGCTCTTAAGGATTACCTATCCTCAGCCCCTGCCTTGATGAAACTAGAAAAAGGGGATATATTATCCTTGTATTTGGCGGTATCCTCTAAAGCAGTAAGTGTGGTCCTTGTTAAGTGTTAGGGCAGGATTTTCCAATGATCAGTGATCCTCAATTACTGTTGGGCTTAGTGATCCTCACTTCTGATTGAATTAGTGATCCTCAGAAGTGTTGCAGGATCAGGATCATGGATCATCTTAAGGATCCTTATACTAACGATTGTCTACTTTGAATATGATATTGTTTTGCAGGAGTACGAGCTTGGACTTGGTCTTGGCGATATTCCTGGAGCATATTCCATGTTTATTCCGCACGTGCATGGCAGTAATGGACGTTATGGAGGTCGTGGGGGACTTCCATCAAATGCGGAATGTTTGTTAGCTTAGATATTTTCCATTTTTAAACGGGATAGCGAGCTAAATAGAAACACTTGGCTATTTTTTAGCTTAACACACACTCTTGCAACTGCTCTCACCAGCTCTCGATAATTCACTTGGCGATTACACACTTTTTTACACAATACACCATAGTGATCCTTGTAATTAGCTCGCTATCATCCGAAGTTGTAATACATTTCTTGTTTAATTTGAGTTGGCGATCGGTAGTTTCCATCACCCGAGGTTTTTTATGCTGGATATCATTCATTGATCAAGGGATTTTTCCTCGTATAAATCTTTGTGTCACTTATTCATTTCATTTCTGAGTGATCCTTAATGTTGTACATTGATTCAAGCATCATACCTCACAACAGAAAGTTTGGTTGCATTGTCATTGCTTGATTTTTGACCAAAACAGTTTAGCGCCCACCGTGGGGCAATTGGTGCTTCATTCCTAAGAAGATTCATACTTTTATGGTTATTTCGGTTCATTACAACCAAGCAGATGGCTTCCTCAACAAAGAATACATCAAGTTCTATCTCGGCAATTAGTTCTTCACAAGGCGTTTCACCTTTGCCTCCACCACCTTCTGGATCCCAGAAGAATGCTGAGAATGCCGCGAAGAGACAAACCCCCATTTTCACAAAACCACCAACCTCTTCTGTTTCTTCTAATCCTACTACTAATGATCTTTACTCTCTGATTTTGCAGATGAGGAATCACGCACAAGAGCAGGACAAAACCAACGAAAGGATCCTCCGGGAGATCACTGAGATCAAGAAACAGAAGAAATCAGTGGAGGATCACTCTCCTCTGATGCCAAGGTCGCTGAACTTCGACACTCCAGTCATAACTTCCCAGCACTCAGCAGCTCCGGGCGTGCAATACTTGGGTGAATTACCAGGAAGGCGTTATGGAACAGCGACTATGAGTCAGGCATTTGGCACTCACTTCCAGCCTCAAGGATCCTCTTCTCAACCATCGGGATCCCCTTTTCAGCATCATGGATAGTTCACGTCAGGAGGATATTTGGGAATGCATGCAGTTCAAGGATCCTCCCAGGTCCAAGGATCTTCCCAGGTCCAAGGATCCTCCCTTGTCCCAGGATCCTCTCTGGTTCCAGGATCCTTTCAGGTTCAAGGATCATCTCAACTTCAAGGATCCAACGACTTTCAGAATCAAGGATTCTTAAGAAGTATGCAGCCTCAAAGCTCGGATATTCATCAAGGAGACTTCATACCGAGGCAAACCATTGCTTCATCTGGTCCTTCGATCATACCAGAATCTCGTCAATATGGATTCACATCTGGAATTCAAAACACGAATCCTGTGGGAGGTAACACTTTTAATAATTCATATAACACTAACCATGGCTTAATGCAGGATACAGGTATCAATCAGGCTATGGCCAGGGAGTTACAGAAGCTCAAAGATATGATATCCAGTGTTCCAGGAGTGGTTAAACCCATTCCTGAAATTGCAGATGGTAGCCATAGGATATCCCGTTTTGCACCGCACTTATGTGATGCTGAGATACCCAAAAGATTCCAGATACCATCCATGAAGCTATACGATGGTTCAACGGACCCAGAGGAGCATGTAGCTCAATACAGGGAGAGGATGGAGATCAATCCAATCCCGGAGAGGTTAAAAGAAGGATGTCTATGCAAGGGGTTTGGATCCACACTTACAGGATCTGCTCTTAAATGGTTGCTAAGTCTTCCCCCTTACTCTATTACTTCATTTGCTAATCTAGTTAATTTGTTTAATAGTCAATTCTCTTGTAGTAGAAAATTTGAACGATTAACTAGTGATCTATATAGGGTAACACAAGGTCAAAATGAATCACTTAGAGATTACATCACTAAGTTTAGTAAAGAATCCTTAGATATTCCTAATTTGGATATTGCTACGTCTGTAGAAGCCTTTAAAATGGGATTGCTTAGGGATTCATTATTCTATGATGATCTTGTGATGACACCTTGCAGAAATCTTGATGAAGTAAGAACCAGGGTTCTTTGGTTCATCCACTTAGAGGATGACAAAAGGATCCAGGATAGATTGACAGGATCCTCAAAGCAGGAGAAACAAGGATCCTACTTCAGGAACAACAAATCAAAGCCCTACAACAGATCTGATAACCAGAATGTGCATGCAGTGGAACAAGAAGAGGATGATGAGGATTATCCTCCTATTTCTGAATACTGTTTTTCTGTTGATAACAATAAACTAATCCTTGCAATGCAGAATCTAGGTGAGTAAGCTAGGTGGCCAAGAAAAAGTGATAAACCAGCTGCTACAAAGGATAAGTCCAAGTGGTGTGCATATCATGAGGATTTCGGGCATCTCACTGAAGAGTGTATTGCACTAAGAAAGGAAATTGGTTACTTGTTGAGCAAGGGGCATTTGAAGGAACTCTTGGGACGGAAGAAGTCAAGGATCCAGGATCCTGAAAGGATCCCGGAAAAGGCTCCTGCTCCCCCAGCAGATACACAAGTTATAAACTTCATATCCGGCGGATCAGACATTTGTGGTACTTCCTTTTCAGCAGCAAAAAGACATGCTAAGGAAACCAAGATGGACAATGGAGACAGACCCATCCGGACTTCCGTTGTTACCCAGGATAAAGTCATAACTTTTGATGAGGATGATCGTGTTGATGTCCAGGATCCTCATCATGATGGTCTTGTAATCACATTGTTTATTTCTAACCACTTTGTTTGCAGGATCCTTATAGATGGAGGAAGCTCTGTGAACATCATTCAGCTTGATGTCCTCAAGAAGATGAATATACCAGAGTCTGATATTGTCCCAAGATCCTCAGTACTTGTGGGATTCAGTTGGGAAACCAAGAACACATTGGGGGACATCAAACTCCCAATCTATATTGAAGGATTGCTTTCTTATCAAAAATTTTGTGTTATAGATTGCTTATCTTGTTGCAATGTTATCCTTGGCAGGCCATGGATACATGATATGAAGGCAGTCCCATCCACCTATCATCAGTGTGTAAAGCTTCCAAGTCCATGGGGAGTGGTGAAAATTGAAAGTGATCAACAAGAGGCTAAGAATTGTTATACATCATCAATGAAGCCAGCCTCAAGACCAAGGGAGCAATAGCAATTAAAGTATCCTTCAAGAGATATCTTGGAGGCAAGAGAACAGGATTTGAAAGAAATCCTCATGGATCCTGATGATCCTGAATCCAAGATCTTCATAGGATCAGGGATCCTTAGCGATATTGAACATGAACTAGTATCCTTCCTTAAAAGAAGGAAAACTACCTTTGCCTGGAAGCATGAGGATATGACAGGTATATCTAAAGATATAATTACTTATAAACTTGGCATTGACAGGTCATTCAAACCAATTCATCAAAAGAGGAGGAAGTTTGCACCTGAAAGGAATGCTATTATCCAGGAAGAGGTAGATAAACTACTTCGGGCAGGTATGATAAGAGAAGTTAAGTATCCAAGATGGTTAGCCAATGTGGTTGTTGTTCAAAAGAAGAATGGAAAGTGGAGGGTATGTGTCGATTTTACTGATTTAAACAAGGCATGTCCCAAGGATCCTTTCCCATTACCCCACATTGACTCCATGGTGGATGCTACCGCGGGTCATGAGTTGTTGACTTTTATGGATGCTTCATCTGGGTTTCAACAAACTCAGATGGAACCATCTGATCAAGAGGATACAGCCTTTATGACCCCAACTGGTATATATTGTTATATTGCTATGCCATTTGGACTAAGGAATGCAAGTGCTACTTATCAAAGGCTTGTCAATATGATGTTCAATGAACAAATTGGACACACTATGGAAATCTATATTGATGACATCGTGGTTAAGTCCAAGAAAGCTGAGGATCACCTTAAAGACTTGGAGGAAGCATTCAATATCCTTGATAAATTTAATATGAAACTAAATCCTTCCAAGTGTCATTTTGGTGTTAAGGCAGGTAAATTCTTAGGTTATATGGTGACAAAGAGGGGCATTGAAGCAAGTCCAGAGCAAATCAAGGCTATGTTGAATATCAAATCTCCTGCCAATGCTAAGGATGTGCAAAGATTAACAGGCAGGATTGCAGCCTTGAACAGATTTATATCCAAATCCTCAGAAAAGTGCAATGAATTCTATGACATCCTGAGGAAGAACAAGAAATTTGAATGGACTGAGAAGCATGAAAGTGCCCTTAAAGCTCTTAAGGATTACCTATCCTCAGCCCCAGCCTTGATGAAACCCGAAAAAGGGGATATATTATCCTTATACTTGGCAGTATCCTCAAAAGCAGTAAGTGCGGTCCTTGTTAAGGATCACCAAGGTACACAACATCCTGTTTATTACGTAAGTAAGAGTTTACTTGATGCTGAATCCAGGTATTCACACTTAGAGAAACTTATCCTTGCATTAATAATGGCGTCTACTAAATTAAGACATTATTTTGAGACTCATGCAATTATTGTTAAGACTAATTTTCCAATTAAGAATGTTCTCAGGAAACCTGAAATGTCAGGAAGGATGGCTAAGTGGGCAGTGAAGCTTAGTGCATACGATATAAGATATGAGCCTAGAACTGACATCAAATCCCAAGCTTTAGCTGACTTTGTGGCAAATTTCAGTAGTGACTTGCAAAAGGAAGCTGAGTTAGAAGTCCAACAACTTGAAGAGACTAAGGATCCTTGGATTCTCTTCACTGATGGAGCCCCTAATGTAAAAGGAACAGGGCTTGGAATACTACTAAAATCGCCACAGGGGGACATAATACCCCACTCCATAGCTTCTGAATTTCAAACTACCAACAATGAGGCTGAGTATGAAGCCTTGATAGCTGGTTTGCAAATTGCTAAGCATATGAGGATCAGGTATCTTGAGGTACATGTAGATTCATTATTAATCACTAATCACTTTAATGGATCCTATGCTATTAAAGGTGAAAAGCTAATCAAATATTTAGAGATAGTCAAAGAATTGGCACTCTCTTTTGTTTCCTTTAGTTTGACACAGGTACCAAGGGAAGAGAATGCAGAGGCTGATGCATTAGCCAATCTAGGATCACCCTTGAAGATCCCGGAAGATATAAGGATCCCTATCATCCACATCCTGGCCCCTGTTATTGAGGATCACGTAGCTATGGTGATAGGAGAAGATTCTGCAATCATCCCTAGTGATGATACTCAATCTCATTCAGGATCATGGATCCTCCCAATCATGAGATACATACAACATGGAGAGATTCCTATAGGAGAAAACCCTAGGGATTTCAAAATTAAGGTATCTCAATTTACAATATTGAATAATATGTTGTATAAACGATCTCTTGCAGGACCATATCTAAGATGCATTGAGGATCCTGAAATCCAAGAAGTCCTAAAGGATTTCCATGAAGGAGATTGTGGAAACCACACTGGGGGCAGGGCATTATTCTCAAGGATCCTGAGGACAGGATACTACTGGCCTACTATGAAGAAGGATGCTGTGGAATATGCCAAGAAGTGTGATCCTTGTCAGAGACATAGTAATATCCTTCACCAACCAGCAGAGCTTTTGCATCCTATATCCTCTTCTTGGCCATTTATGAGATGGGGAATGGATATAGTTGGCAAGCTTCCTAAGGCACCTGGTGGAAAAGTATTCATGCTTGCTATGACTGACTACTTCTCCAAGTGGATAGAGGCTGAAGCCTTTGCTCAAGTCAGAGAAAAGGAAGTTATATCCTTTATTAAAAGGAACATTATTACTAGATTTGGTATTCCTTCTGAAATTGTTTGTGATAATGGATCCCAATTTATTGGGAATAGAACTACTAACTTTTGTGACAACTGGGGGATTAAGATGATAACATCAACACCAGTCCACCCACAAGCTAATGGTCAGGCAGAGTTATCCAACAAGATCATCATCAACAACTTGAAAAAGAAGCTTGGATCCAAGAAAGGAAAATGGGCAGAAGAACTACCTTATGTGCTTTGGGCTGATAGGACAACTCCCAAGAATGCTACTGGCCAAACTCCATTCTCTTTGGTATTTGGAGCAGAATCAGTGATCCCTACAGAGATGGTGGTTCCAACTGCAAAAACAAGCATTCGTGATCCTAAAGGAAATGCTGAAAACTTGGTTCAAGACTTGGATACTATAGAAGAAATCAGGGATTTGGCAAGGATAAGGATGGCCAGTTATCAACAAAGGATGGCTGGAGCTTACAACAAAAATGTCAGGATCAGGAAATTCCATGTTGGTGATATGGTATTAAGGAAAGCATTTCAAAATACCACCAATCCTGCTGATGGAAAGCTAGCACCAAAGTGGGAAGGCCCCTATTTGATTGAAGCTGAAGCAGGAAAGGGGGCATATCGATTGCTAACAATGGAAGGTGATTTGCTACCAAGAGCTTGGAATGCTGTCCATTTGAAGAAATATTTCATGTGATCAGGATCCATGATCCTTACCTGACAAGTATCCTTGAAGGATCCTTACAGGGCAGAGGATCCTCATTTTGGTAATGACTTAATCCCAAACTACTTCATTTTTAAATTATCTTATCTAAGGGTAAGGATCCTGTATCCTTTATCCTCTTTTCACTTGATTCTGAGTTTTGAAGGTTTAGGTATCCTTAACAAAGGAATGATTATCCACAGAAGTATCCAGTTATTTGGGCTTGACCCCAGTTATTTAGGCTAGTCCCCAGTTTGGGCCTGTCCCCAGTTTCGCCAGTATCGCACGATAATCATGGTATAGTTCATGGCAATGGGACCAGTACTCGCTTTAGGGGCTGACAATTTCATTGTACTGGCTATATTCAGGATCCTACGTATAATGGTAGACGTACCATACATCTGTTTCTAAGGTTTCTAACGTTTTCACATTAGCTAAGGTTTTGGCATTTTCATGTCACTAAGTTTGGATAGTCGCCAGTAAGGGCCATACTCCAGTTTACACACGATCCTTTGGGCTTGTCCCCAGTTATCCTTTGGGCTTGTCCCCAGTTATCCTTTGGGCTTGTCCCCAGAATTGTTGGGCTTGTCCCCAGTTACTAACTCTTATCTTATATTGGCTTAGTCCCAAGCTGTATCCTATTTTAGGTTTTTGGAGATAAATGAGCAAGGATCCTTGATCCTTACCTTCTACTAAGGTTTGTCTTTTGGTTATCCTAATTATAAGTGTTAAAGGTTAGGATCCTAACTTGGATTCTCAGGTATGATCCTTAACTATTTTGATTTTATTCATTATTTATTTGAGTGATCCTTATCCTTTGACAACTGAATTTATGATCCTTAAACTATGTTACTTTTCAGAAATTACCAACTAAAGGGTATGTGATCCTTGATCATATCCTAAACTTTTTGAGGATGTTTATTAAATTTTTTCTTTACTTGATAAGTTTAGACAAAATGAATATCACAACAATTGAAAAGTAAAGTACTAACAAGGATAGTAACACGGGAGATAGCCAAAAAGTTAAAGTTATTTTATTCACAAAAGATTAAACCCTTTAAGGTTGTCAAAATTGCCAACCCACGTTTCTACCAGCAAAACGTGGCCCGTCCACATGGGTTGGCAAAGGGTGTCCATTGTTTACGGGTCTTTGTAGTGCAGGAAATAAAAGACGGAAGGATAACGAGTGGCTTCATCCCCCAAACAGAGGATCCATCCACCACCCATTATCCTGCCTATTGTTCAAGGATCCATGATCCTTCATCCTAGAAACTATTGTCTAAAGTTATTACAACCCATCATTGTTCAACAAAAACATCATAACCAAAATACCAAATTCTAAAAAAAAATGGGCTCCGGCTACGTCTAGAAATGTCCTCCATCGCCCATTCCTGCAGCTTACACCTTCGCTGCATCACCATCTCCTCTAGCTCCAGAATCCTTCACATGATCCTTACCACTGCCACCAGCCTCAGTTGCCAGAACCTCATCAGTCTCTTCTTCATCCTCCAACTCAGCCAGCCTAGCCTTCCAGCCCTCCATGTCCCAGTTGCTCCTGTCAAAATTAGGATCCTGAGCTTCTTGGGCAATCTGCAACTTGATCTTGTACATGGCAATGGCAGCAGAGACTTTAGCATCCTCCGTGATCTCGTGCTTCTCATAGTCAGCGTTGATCTGAGCTGCAACCGCCTGAGTTTTGGCATCATTGAGGTCCTTTTCGAAGGAGGCAATCTTGTGATCCTTGAGCACCGCCACTTTTTGGAGATCAGAGTATTTCTCCTCAAGTTCTTCGACGTTCCCAACATAGTCCTCGATTTCAGCAAATTTCTGCAAAGAAGACAATGTAAAGTTTAGGATCACATGATCCTCAAGTGGGTAGGATAACTAAGCTAAGTTAGTGATCCTTACATCATTAAAGTACTCGAGGAACTGATGGTGGATCAGAGGCAAGCCTTGTAGGTTGTCATCCTCAGAGGTCTTCCTTTTCTTTCCACCTCTTCCCTTTGAAGCGATTGCCTTGGGGACTATGACGGAGGGGCTAGCAGCAGACTTTTTCTTTGAGGATCGGATAGTGTCAAGATCAGTGACACTGAATTTGGAGGCAGATCTTGAAGGTTTTCCAGCGCCTACACACCCAAAACAGATGAGTATCCTTATCCTATTTCTATTTAACTATTTATTTAAACATTTAGTTATGCAAAAAACAGGATACTTACTCGACATTGTGACAGAACCTGAGGATACTTCTTGAGAATCAGGGGTATTTGTTTTAAATGATCTTCTTGCAGGATCAAGTCTCTGGAAAGCAGCAAGTCTCTCCTTGGTGGCAGGTGATGGTATAATGTGCGAAACAGAGATAGCTGTACAAAAGAAACAAAAGCATATTAGTAAACCTCATCAGAGACAAGCTTATTTGGTGATCCTTCTAAGGATCCTCTATCCTACCATGGGTGGACCACTTCCTTGGCAGATCCTTTCCATCAGGGATAGAATCCCTTCTGACAAAGAAGAATCGCCGTTTCCAGTTGGTGTCATTCTTAGTGGCTTTGAAGATGGGGTGTTCTTCACCAGGTTTGTGTTTGAGTAGATACCGATGAGATCCATGGCTTACGAGGTCATACATCTCTGCCAGCTCCGACATTCCCAGATCAATACCTTCTTGCTCAATGATCCTCTCAAGGGTATATAAGACCCTCCAGATCATTGGCATAGCTTGAATGTAGGAGATGCCGGTGAGGGAGAAGAAAGACTGGGTGAATTCAGGGAAAGGATACGAGTATCCTATTGTGAATGGTGTAACCGGAAAAGCTACCCAGGTTTCAGAAACATAATCACTTAGAACGGTGGGATCAAATGGTTTGAAGTCGGTGTTTGCCGGAAAACAATGGCGGATTCTGTCTATTTGTGGATCAATGAAGCAGCATCTTTCTTTCGCCGAATCTTTGATGATCCCCTGGCTCTTAAGAGGACTGTCTTTTGTGTGATCCTTAGCCGGAGAGGATCTTAGCATCATCTTGGTCACGAGGGTAGAGAAGAAGATGAACAGAGAAAGAAAACGTAAAGGGAGAAGAGGAAGAGAGATACCTGCTTGATCTTCGGATTTGGATTTAAAGGGAGTTTCTCTTGAATTTAAATGCGAATTGATCCCTATCTCTAACTTCAATTTATAATGATGGTCTTGCAGGATAGTCACTTCAGTGACGTCAGGATGGTAACGGCTAGTCTGATTACAACGGCTAGTTATCCGTTGATTCATTACGGATAAGAACAAAAAATATAACTCGACTATTTACATAATTACTCCTTATATTTTGGGGGCAATTGTTAGGGGAGGATTTTCCAATGATCAGTGATCCTCAATTACTGTTGCGCTTAGTGGTCCTCATTTCTGATTGACTTAGTGATCCTCAGAAGTGTTGCAGGATCAGGATCATGGATCATCTTAAGGATCCTTATGCTAACGATTGTCTACTTTGAATATGGTATTGTTTTACAGGAGTACGAGCTTGGACTTGGTCTTGGCGATATTCCTGGAGCATATTCCATGTTTATTCCGCACGTGCATGGCAGTAATGGACGTTATGGAGGTCGTGGGGGACTTGCATCAAATGCGGAATGTTTGTTAGCTTAGATATTTTCCATTTTTAAACGGGATAGCGAGCTAAATAGAAACACTTGGCTATTTTTTAGCTTAACACACACTCTTGCAACTGCTCTCACCAGCTCTTGATAATTCACTTGGCGATTACACACTTTTTTACACAATACACCATAGTGATCCTTGTAATTAGCTCGCTATCATCCGAAGTTGTAATACATTTCTTGTTTAATTTGAGTTGGTGATCGGTAGTTTCCATCACCCGAGGTTTTTTATGTCACACCCTGGCTTTTGCGGAAGCGTGGTTAATTTGGTGTGACTTCTTAATACCATAGCTTAATCATAACAAAGCTATATGAGTTAAAAATATGCAAGATCATCCATTAAGTTTTGAAAACCAAATACAATACCATTGTTTTAACGGGAACATACCCTAACAACCATAACCTTGTTCAACAGACATTACAAACTTGAAACATAACATAAACATGGTTTAAGGATTGTGTCTTGTCCAGGAAAGAGACACATCCCCTAAACCCCGGATGACCTCGGAAACTAGTGCAGCGGAAAACATGCCATACCGTGCCAGATCTCGTTAATTTCCTGAAATACATGTGTTTTGGTCAGAAAATCTGATGAGGATATTGCAACCAAACTCTTTGTTTAGGGGAATGATGCTTAAAATGTATAACAGTGATGAGGATCACTTCAATGTAAAGTGCACAAACAACACAAAGATTTATACGGGGAAAAAGCCCTTGATCAAGAGTTGATCTCCGGCACAAAAAAACCCCGGGTGATGGCAACTACCGATCACCAAGCTAAAATAAATGGTTAAATGTTTACAACTTCGGATAGTAACGAGCTAGGTACAAGGATCACTACGGTGAAGTGTGTAAAAAGTGTATGAAATCGCTGAGTGTTTGAACGAGAGCTTGTATGAGTGCTTGTATGAGTGTGTGTAACTGCCAAAAAATGACTAAGTGTCACTAACTCTCTCACTTAGCTCGTTACTCCCTTTAAAATAAGAAAAATATCTAGCTAACAAACTCTCCGACTTTCGGGCCAAGCCTCCACGTTCTCCATAACGTCTAGTTTTGATCTAGCACGTGCAGAATACTTCGGGAATATTCTCCAAGAATGTCGCTAGGACTTGGTCAAGCTTGTTATACCTGCGAGATGTTATAAAACATAAGTAAACAATCGTCAGTATGAGGATCCTTGAAGTGATCCATGATCCTGATCCTAAAGCCCTTCTGAGGATCACCACCTGTCACAGAAGTAAGGATCACTAATTAGGATAAAGAATAAGGATCACTAATTGTTAGAAAATCCTCCCCTAACAATTGCCCCCAAAATATAAGGAGTGAAATTGTAAAATTAGCGAGTTATGTTTTCTTGATCTTATCCGTAACAAACTAACGGATATATAGCCGTTAATTTTGAACTAGCCGTTGCGATGATGATGTCACGGAAGTGACAACCTGCAAGATCATGATTATAAATAGAGATATAGATAGGATCAAATGCATTCAAATTTTCAGAGAAACTCCCTTTATAATCCACATTCCGAAGACGTTCAGGTATTCTCTTTCTCTATCCTCTTCCCTCTCTTGCTCTGTTTTTATCTTTCCATCAAAGATGTTGCTCCGAAGTTCTCCGGGCAAAGATCACAAGAAGGATAGCCCTTTGAAAAGTCAGAAAATCATCAAGGACTCATCGAATGAAAAGTGTTGTTTTAACGACGCACAGATAGACAAAATTCGTTGCTGTTTTCCGGCGAATGCCTTTTTCAAACCCTTTGATCCTTCTACCCTTAGCGACTATGTTTCAGAAACATGGATTGCATTTCCAGCCACTCCATTCACCATAGGATACACCTATCCTTTCCCAGAGTTTACACAATCCTTCTTTTCCCTTACCGGCATCTCCTATATCCAAGCCATGCCGATGATTTGGAGGGTCTTGTATACCCTAGAGAGGATCATCGAACAGGAAGGCATTGCTTTGCGCATGTCAGAGTTGGCGGAACTGTATGATCTTAATACTTTTGGTTCCCATCGTTATTTGCTTAAGCGAAAACCCGGTGCAGATCATCCTCTTCTGAAAGTCACCAAGAATGACAAAGACTGGAAACGTCGCTTTTTCTTTGTCAAGAGGGATTCCATTCTAAACGGTCAAGATCTCCCTAAGGCATGGTCCACCCATGGTAGGCTGGAGGATCATAAGAAGGATCATAAGAAGGATCACCAGGCATTCTTGTTTTCGTATAAGGATTACTGACCCCTTTCTGTCTTATGTTATGCAGCTATCTCTGTCTCACATATCCGCACATCACCTGAAACCAAGGATAGGCTCGCTGCTTTTTGGAAGCTTGATCCTGAAACAAGGACATTCAAGATAGACACCCAAGACTCACAAGAAGTATCCTCAGGTTCCATTACCACGTCGAGTAAGTATCCTGTCTTTTGCATAGTTTAAATATAAAAATAAATAGATAAATTGAAATAGGATAAGGATACTCATCTTGCTTTGAATGTGTAGGCGCTGGAAAACCTGTCAAGCCTGTTTCCCAATTCAACACAGCTGACCTTGATCTCGTACGACCCAGGAAGAAGAGGTCCACTACCAGTCCTAGCATCTCCATTCCAAGGGCACCCACTAAAGGAAAGGGTGTTAAGAAGAGGAAAACTTCTGATGCTGAGGATCTTCAAGGGCTGCCACTGATCCGCCACCAATTCCTTGAATACTTCAATGATGTAAGGATCCTTAACTTTGCCTAGGTATCCTGCTCTTATGAGGATCACTTGACCTTGAACTGCCTTATCTTCTTTCTGCAGAAATTTGCTGAGATCGAGGATTACGTGGGCAATGTTGAGGAGCTGGACAAGAAAATAGCTGATCTCCAACAGGTTGCCGTGCTCAAAGATCTTGCACTTGCTGATGCTCGGAAGGAACTCCAGGATACCAAGCAGGAAATGGCCAAGGTGCTGGTTAACTTTGATTATGAAAAGCATGACCTCATCGAAAATGCCAAGCTCTCTGCTGCCATCACAATGTATCAGACTAAGTTGAAGATGGCCCAGGAAGCTCAAGACCCTGCTTTTGACAAAGACAGCTGGGATGTTGAAGGCTGGAAGGCAAGGTTGGCTGATCTTGAGGATGATGAGGAGGAGGCAGCTGATGTCCTGGCAATTGAGGCAAGTGGCAGTGGGAAGGATCAGGCTGGTGGTGATGATGCTGGTGGTGATGCAGCCAAGGTGTGAGCTGCATGAATGGGCGATGAAGGACATTTCTAGACGTAGCCGGAGCCCATTTTTTAGTTTGATGGTCTGTACTGAACAATAGGTTTTTAGGATTAAGGATCATGTATGATCCTTTGGATAATAGGCAGGATAGCAATTGGTGGAGGGATCCTCTGTTTGGGGGATGAAGCCATTGTGATCCTGCCGCCTTTATATTCCTGCACTATCTTTGAACTCATTATCATGGACACCCTTTACCTACCCCAGCGGACGGGCCACGTTTTGCTGGTAGATGTTCGGGTAGGTAATTTTGACAACCTTTAAAGGGTTAGTCTTATGTTAATAAATAAAAACTTAACCTTTTGTCGCTTATCTTGTGTTGTTATCCTTTTTAGTATGTTATTTTCCAACTGTTATAATGTTCAATTTGTTTATACTTATCAAGCCTTGAAAAACTAGAAAAGATATCCAAAAAATTTAAGATATGAACAAGGATCACATATCCCATAACCGATAAGTTTTAAAAAATGGTATAGTTTAAGAAACACAAGTTCAGTTGTCAAGTATAGGGGTTATTCAAATGAATAATGAATAAAACCAAAAAAGTTAAGGATCATACCTGAGGATCCAAGTTAGAATCCTAACCATAATAAGGATAACTGTAAGATAAACCTTAGAGTGAAATAAGGATCAAGGATCCCTAGCTGCCTATCTTCAAGGACCTGAAATAGAGCATAACTTGGGACTAAGCCGATATAAGAAAAGAGTTAGCAACTGGGGACAAGCCCAAGGATAACTGGGGACAAGCCCAAGGATAACTGGGGACAAGCCCAAGGATCGTATGTAAACTGGAGTATGGCCCTAACTGGCGACTATCCAAACTTAGTGACATGAAGATGCCAAAACCTTAGCTAACGTGAAAACGTTAGAAACCTTAGCTAACGTGAAAACGTTAGAAACCTTATGAACGGATGTATGGTACGTCTACCATTATACGTAGGATCCTAAGCATAGCCAGAACAATGGAATTATCAGCCCCTAGAACGAGTACTGGTCCCAAAGCCTTGAACTACACTAGGATCATCGTGCGCTACAGGCGGAATCTGGGGACAAGCCCAAATAACTGGGGTTAAACCCAAAGACGGATTGCTTCTGTGGATAACCAACGTTGTGCTAAAGATACCTGAACTTTCAAAACTTAAACTCACGTGAGAGATGGATAAAGGATACATGATCCTTATCCTTATAAGAGAAAATAATAAAATGAAATAGCTTAATTTTAGGATATTACCTAAGTAAGGATCATCGGTACTTTGAGGATCCCTTAAGGATATCCCTTTCCTAAGGATCACCTATGTCATAAGGATCCTGCTTATATGAAATATTTCTTCAAGTGGACAGCATTCCAAGCTCTTGGTAGCAAATCACCTTCCATGGTTAGCAATCTATATGCCTCCTTTCCTGCTTCAGCTTCAATCAAATAAGGGCCTTCCCATTTTGGAGCCAACTTCCCATCAGCAGGATTGGTGGTATTCTGGAATGCTTTCCTTAATACCATATCTCCAACTTGAAACCTCCTGATCCTGACATTTTTGTTGTAAGCACCAGCCATTCTTTGTTGATAACTGGCCATCCTGATCCTAGCCATATCCCTGATTTCTTCAATGGTATCCAGGTCTTGAGCTAAGTTTTCATTATTTTCCTCAGGATCACGGGTACTTGTTCTAGCAGTAGGAACCACCATTTCTGTTGGGATCACTGATTCTGCCCCAAACACCAAAGAGAATGGTGTTTGACCAGTAGCATTCTTAGGGGTTGTCCTCTCAGCCCAGAGCACATAGGGTAGTTCTTCTGCCCATTTCCCTTTCTTGGATCCAAGCTTCTTCTTCAAGTTGTTGATGATGATCTTGTTGGATGATTCTGCTTGACCATTAGCTTGTGGGTGGACTGGTGTTGATGTTATCATCTTAATCCCCCAGCTGTCACAAAAGTTAGTGGTTCTGCCCCCAATAAATTGGGAACCATTATCACATATAATCTCAGAAGGAATTCCAAATCTAGTTATAATATTTCTTTTAATGAAGGATATAACTTCCTTTTCTCTAACTTGAGCAAAAGCTTCAGCCTCTATCCACTTGGAGAAGTAATCAGTCATAGCTAGCATGAATACTTTCCCACCAGGTGCCTTAGGGAGCTTTCCAACTATATCCATACCCCATCTCATAAATGGCCAAGAGGAGGATATAGGATGCAATAATTCAGCTGGTTGATGAAGGATATTGCTGTGTCTCTGGCAAGGATCACATCTTCTGGCATACTCCACAGCATCTTTCTTCATGGTTGGCCAGTAATATCCTGTCCTCAGGATCCTTGAGAATAACGCCCTGCCCCCAGTGTGGTTTCCACAATCTCCTTCATGGAAGTCTTTTAAAACTTCTTGAACTTCAGGATCCTCAATGCATCTCAAGTATGGTCCTGCAAGAGATCGCCTATACAACATATTATTCATAATTGTGAATTGAGATACCTTAGATTTGAAAGCCCTAGGGTTTTCTCCTGTAGGAATCTCTCCATGTTGTAAGTATCTCATAATTGGTGAGATCCATGATCCAGATCCTGAATAGGATTGAGTATCCTCACTAGGGACAACTGCAAAATCATCTCCTATCTCCATAGTCTGGTGATCCTCGATAGCCGGGGTCAGGATATGGATAATGGGAATCCTGATTTCCTGTGGGATCTTCAAAGATGATCCTAAATTAGCCAATGCATCAGCTTCCGTATTTTCTTCCCTTGGTACCTGTGACAAACTAAAGGAAACAAAAGAGAGTGCCAAACTTTTGACTATCTCCAAATATTTGGTTAGCTTTCCACCTTTAACAGCATATGATCCATTAAAGTGGTTTGTAATCAACAAAGAGTCTACGTATACCTCAAGATACCTGATCCCCATATGTTTTGCAATTTGCAAACCAGCAATTAAGGCTTCATATTCAGCCTCATTATTGGTGGTTTGGAACTCACAAGCTATAGAATGGGGTATTATGTCCCCCTGTGGCGATTTTAGTAGTATTCCGAGCCCTGTGCCTTTGACATTTGAGGATCCATCAGTATAAAGTATCCAAGGATCCTTGGTCTCTTCTAGCTGCTGGACTTCCAGCTCAGCTTCTTCTTGTAAATCACTACTGAAATCAGCCACAAAGTCAGCTAATGCTTGGGATTTGATGGTTGTTCTAGGCTCATATCTTATATCATATGCACTCAATTTCACTGCCCACTTAGCCATTCTTCCCGACATCTCTGGTTTCCTGAGGACATTCTTAATTGGAAAATTAGTTTTAACAATGATAACATGAGTTTCAAAATAATGTCTTAACTTGGTAGATGCCATTATTAATGCAAGGATAAGCTTTTCAAGGTGTGAGTACCTGGATTCGGCATCAAGTAAACTTTTACTTACATAATAAACAGGATGTTGTGTACCTTGATGATCCTTAACAAGGACCGCACTTACTGCTTTTGAGGATACTGCGAGATACAAGGATAACACTTCACCTTTTTCTGGTTTCATTAAAGCCGGGGCCGAGGATAGGTAATCTTTGAGGGCTTTTAAAGCATTTTCATGCTTCTCCGTCCACTCAAATTTCTTGTTCTTCCTTAGGATATCATAGAATTCTTTACACTTCTCGGAGGACTTGGATATGAATCTGTTCAAGGCTGCTATCCTTCCTGTTAACCTTTGAACATCCTTAGCATTGGCCGGAGATTTGATGTTCACTATTGCTTTGATTTGTTCCGGGCTAGCTTCGATGCCTCTCTTAGTCACCATGTATCCTAAGAATTTACCTGCTTTAACACCAAAATGACATTTTGAAGGATTAAGCTTCATGTTATATTTGTCAAGGATATCGAATGCTTCCTCCAAGTCTCTTAGGTGATCCTCAGCTTTTAAGGATTTTACCACCATATCATCTATGTAAACCTCCATAGTTTGTCCAATCTGATCCTTGAACATCATATTCACCAGCCTTTGGTACGTTGCACCTGCATTTCTCAATCCGAACGGCATGGCAATATAGCAATATATACCAGTTGGAGTCATGAAGGCCGTATCCTCTTGGTCGGATGGTTCCATTTGGATTTGTTGAAATCCAGATGAAGCATCCATAAAAGTTAACAGTTCATGACCCGCAGTTGCATCCACCATGGAGTCAATGTGGGGTAAAGGGAAAGGATCCTTGGGACATGCCTTATTTAAGTCGGTAAAATCGACACATACCCTCCACTTTCCGTTTTTCTTTTGAACAACAACCACATTGGCCAACCATCTTGGATACTTGACCTCTCTAATCATACCTGCCCGGAGCAATTTCTCTACCTCTTCCTGGATAATGGCATTCCTTTCTGGTGCAAACTTCCTTCTCCTTTGATGGATTGGTTTGAAGGATCTATCGATGCCGAGCTTGTGAGTGATAACATCCTTGGATATACCGGTCATGTCTTCGTGTTTCCATGCAAAGGTAGTCTTTCTCCTTTTCAGGAAGGATATGAGGTCTTCTTTCATTTCGCCAAGGATCCCTGACCCGATATAGATTTTGGATTCAGGATCATCAGGATCCATGAGGATTTCTACCACATCCTGCTCTCTGGCCTCCAAGACACTCCTTGGAGGATACCTTGATTGCTATTGCTCGCTTGACTTCGAAGCTGGTTTCATCGATGAAGTGTAGCAGTTCTTAGCTTCCTGCTGATCGCTATCAATCTTTACTATTCCCCAAGGACTAGGGAGCTTCACACATTGATGGTAAGTAGATGGGACTGCTTTCATATCGTGTATCCAGGGCCTGCCAAGGATAACATTACAACAAGATAAACAGTCAATAACACAAAACTTTTGATAAGAGTGTAAGCCTTCAATATATATTGGGAGTTTAATGTCCCCCATGGTGTTCTTGGTTTCGCCACTAAATCCCACGAGCACGGAGGATCTTGGTATGATCTCTGATTCAGGGATACCCATCTTCTTTAGAACATCAAGCTGGATAATGTTCACTGAACTTCCTCCGTCTATTAGGATCCTGCGGACAAAATAGTTAGATATAAAAAAAGTAATAACTAAACCATCGTGATGAGGATCCTGGATATCAATACGATCCTCTTCATCAAAGGTTATGACTTTTCCTTCGGAGACACTCGATGTTCGAACTGGTCTTTCTCCATTGTCCATTTTAGTTTCCTTTGCATGCCTCTTAGCTGCTGAGAAGGATGTGCCACAAATGTCGGATCCCCCAGAAATAAAGTTTATCACTTGTGCGTCTGCTGGAGGGGCTGGAGCCTTCTCAGGGATCCTTTCAGGATCCTGAGTCCTTGACTTTTTTCTTCCCAACAACTCTTTTAGATGCCCTTTGCTCAACAAGTATCCAATTTCCTTTCTTAATGCAATGCATTCTTCTGTGAGGTGCCCAAAATCTTCATGATATGCACACCACTTTGATTTATCCTTAGTTGCAGCTGGCCTGTCATTCTTTCCTGGCCATCTAGCTTTATCACCTAGGTTCTGCATGGCAAGGATTAGTTCATTGTTATCAACACTAAAACAATATTCAGAAATTGGAGGATAATCCTCATCATCCTCTTCTTGATCAATAGAATGCACGTTCTGATTATCAGATTTGTTGTAGGATCTGAACTTGTTGTTTCTGAATGAGGATCCTTGCTTATCCTGCTTTGAGGATCCTGTTATCCTCTCCTGAATCCTCTTGTCATCCTCTAGCCGAATGAACCTGAGGGCCCGGGTTCTTACCTCATCTAGGTTCCTGCATGGTGTCATAACAAGATCATCATAAAATAACGAATCCCTAAGCAGTCCCATCTTGAAGGCCTCAACAGCCGTGGCTATATCTAAGTTGGGAATGTCTAAGGATTCTTTACTAAATTTGGTAATGTAATCCCTTAATGATTCATTATGACCCTGGGTTATCCTATATAAATCACTAGTTAATCGTTCAAATTTTCTACTACAGGAAAACTGAGTATTAAATAAGTTAACTAGGTTTGCAAATGAGGTAATAGAATAGGGAGGAAGACTTAGCAGCCATTTGAGAGCTGATCCAGTAAGAGTGGATCCGAATCCTTTGCATAGGCATGCTTCCTTTAACTTTTCTGGGATTGGATTGATCTCCATCCTCTCCCTGTATTGTGCTATGTGTTCTTCAGGATCCGTCGAACCATCATACAGTTTCATTGTAGGCACATGGAACCTCTTGGGTATCTCAGCATCACAGATTGGTGGTGCAAAGCGAGATATCTTGTGGCTCCCATCTGCAATCTCTGGAATAGGTTTGACTACTCCCGGAACACTCGAGATCATATCCTTTAGCTTTTGCAATTCTCTGGCCATGGCATGATTGATACCTGGATCCTGCATAAGACCATGGTTAGTAGTATGAGAATTATTAAAAGTGTTACCTCTCATTGGATTCAAGTTAGGAAGTATGGAGGTTAATCCATATTGTTGAGACTCTGGAATGATCGAGGGACCAGCAGAGGCATTGGTCTGCATTGGAATAAAATCTCCTTGATGGACATCTGAACTTCCTGTTTGCAAACTCCTCAAGGATCCTGGCATCTGGAAGGATCCCTGAAACTGGGATGATCCTGGAACAAAGGAGGATCCTTGGACCTGGGATGATCCTGGAACGAAGGAGGATCCTTGAACCTGGGATGATCCTGGAACGAAGAAGGATCCTTGAACCTGGGATGATCCTGGAACGAAGGAGGATCCTTGAACCTGGGATGATTCTGGAACGAAGGAGGATCCTTGAACCTGGGATGATCCTGGAACGAAGGAGGATCCTTGAACCTAGGATGATCCTGGAACGAAGGAGGATCCTTGAAACTGCTGCATTCCTGAATATCCTCCTGTACTCGTGAGGGATCCCATATGCTGGGGATAGGATCCTGCTGGCTGGAAATATGAACCTAGTGCCTGGGTCATAGCTGTTGTTCCGTAGTGCACTCCTTTTGGTCCACCCGCATATTGAATGTTTGGAACCACTGACGGCTGAGAAGTAACCACCGGAGTGTCAAAATTCAAAGATCTGGGCATCAGTGGAGAATGATCCTCTGCCGTTTTCTTCTGTTTCTTAATTTCATCAATCTCCCGGAGGATCCTTTCGTTGGTCTTATCCTGCTCTTGTGCGTGATTCCTCATCTGCAAAATCAAGGCATAGAGATCATTAGTAGTAGGATTAGTTGAAACAGAAGAAGTAGGTGGTTTTGAGAAAATGGGAGTCGGTTTCTTCGCAGCATTCTCTGTATTCTTCTGGGATCCAGAAGGTGGTGGAGGCAAAGGAGGAACGCCTTGTGAGGAAGTGAATGAGGGCATCAAGTTTGAAGCATTCTTCGATGAGGAAGCCATCTGCTTGGTTGTAGTGAGCCGAATTAAGCACAGAAATGCGTATTTTCTTAAGGACGAAGCACCAATTGCCCCACGGTGGGCGCCAAACTGTTTTGGTCAGAAAATCTGATGAGGATATTGCAACCAAACTCTTTGTTTAGGGGAATGATGCTTAAAATGTATAACAGTGATGAGGATCACTTCAATGTAAAGTGCACAAACAACACAAAGATTTATACGGGGAAAAAGCCCTTGATCAAGAGTTGATCTCCGGCACAAAAAACCCCGGGTGATGGAAACTACCGATCACCAAGCTAAAATAAATGGTTAAATGTTTACAACTTCGGATAGTAACGAGCTAGGTACAAGGATCACTACGGTGAAGTGTGTAAAAAGTGTATGAAATCGCTGAGTGTTTGAACGAGAGCTTGTATGAGCGCTTGTATGAGTGTGTGTAACTGCCAAAAAATGACTAAGTGTCACTAACTCTCTCACTTAGCTCGTTACTCCCTTTAAAATAAGAAAAATATCTAGCTAACAAACTCTCCGACTTTCGGGCCAAGCCTCCACGTTCTCCATAACGTCTAGTTTTGATCTAGCACGTGCAGAATACTTCGGGAATATTCTCCAAGAATGTCGCTAGGACTTGGTCAAGCTTGTTATACCTGCGAGATGTTATAAAACATAAGTAAACAATCGTCAGTATGAGGATCCTTGAAGTGATCCATGATCCTGATCCTAAAGCCCTTCTGAGGATCACCACCTGTCACAGAAGTAAGGATCACTAATTAGGATAAAGAATAAGGATCACTAATTGTTAGAAAATCCTCCCCTAACAACATGTAAGTTGAAAAATCAACAATAATGTTGAGCGAGTTCATGTGTAAGTGAGTATGTAAAACACTTGTGAGTATAGAAATAATCGTGGTATGTAGCCAATAAGGGGACTTGTGATCACCAATGGTTTGCAAGGCCACTGATATATGTGAAGTGCAAGTAGGGAGACTCAAACCTAGCAGATTTCGCCACGGCATTAGTATGTGGACAAAGTCACCCCAAGGTCCGTTTCTAGTTTGGCCTGGGGCTGGGCTCGCTACACCCAGATAGATCTACCGCTCCTGTCCCTCGGTCCCGACATGAGGACTAATGGCCTCATATTGCTCCTACCCACTCACATGATCGGAATAAAACACCTCCTTACGCTAACCATACCGTATATAAAGTACTTGTAAACAAAGTAACATGTATTTCACCCCCGCAGTTAAGAAAACTGAAAACAGTTAGAGAAAAGGGGGACATGAACTCACAGTGAAGCGTCTCTACCAAGTATCTCCAAATCAGAAAGCTGTGCGACGACCTACAAGTGCTAATTCTATTAGACGGACGGCCGTGCCTTAGCTTTATAGTTAAATCTTTTGGGAAATAGTTAGACAACTATTTCGTGTTTACGTTATGTATATACTTGGTAGTTAATCTCCTTCCCAAGGATGGGGGATTCAATATATGTGCGTAAGTTACGTTTTAATAATCGAGTGGTAATATAATTACCGGTGTAACTTATATATTCATGTGAAAGCGTTTGTATTATTTTGGAATCGTTAACGTTTGTAAATATTATTTTTACTCTAAAAATAATATTTATGTATTTCACAAAATAATCATAAACAGTGTGTGAAAAATATACATTTATCACGTTAATTTTTGTGAAAATCCCACCTCCGAATATTTAGTAAATAAAGTCATGGAGAAATTTATATTTCGAAAATATGTCAAAAATAGTTCTAACACTTGTTGTGTAAATAATTCTAAGTGTTAGGTTTTTAGAAAAATTTCGCCAGAGTTTCCTCTGTAACTGGAGGTGGCCACGCTTTCAAGCGTATCATTTTCTTTTAACAAATCAATCAATCAATGTTCTCAACATTATCAAACAACTTTGCAACATTTTAACTAGTCGAAGATAGACATAATCGCAAAAATATACGAACTTGTAGTTTGTCTAAAATATGTAGTAAATCTCTTTACTTTTACTGGATCTTTTGTGTAAACAATCCGATTTCGTAAAAACCTCGTTTTTAGAGAAACTCCATCTTTACAACTTCTAGTAACATTTGACAAAACTAGTTCTTTGTCGGATCTTTTCATTTCACAAGTGTTTACACACTTGTGGTTCAAAGAAAACCATGTTTGTTAGTACAAAATCCGTCTTTTAGAAAACATGATTTCTTTGACGCGTGGTCCTTTGAAAATACCACTTGCAGATACGTAGATCTGCTAGTTTTAAACACTATTGTACATGTTAAAATACTTTTACACAAGTAAAACATTTTTACACAAGTTCATGTTTCATGTGTGGTAGATTTTCACCTTTTAACCCTTGTATTAACCAAAACAAGCTTATGTTAAGATCCATGATCTTACCAAACCGGGTTAAATGGTGATCCGAGCTACCACAACATAGATCGGGTCTAAATAATCACCACTTTCAAATACTACAACTTTTACACCACTTATATGCTATTAACCACCATTTTTAGAGTTTTTAGTGAACTTTAATGCTTCAACATATAAGTTTCCGATTTTAACCGACAAAAATCCTTTTAACCACTTTAGATAAGCTCAAATATGAGATTTAAGTGTTATACCTCTAGCTCAAGGCTAGGGAAGATTCTTGATGAAAAACGCGTGGATAAAAGCTAAGCAACGAGGTCCTTCGTGTTCCGTTTGCTCCAAGACCCCTAATATGAGACCCTTGATGTTTGTAGATGCTTGGAATGGCTTGCTTTGAAATCGAAAATGGATGGATGTAGGGGAGGGGGTTCGGCCGAGAGTTTAGGGAGCAAGAGAGAGAGGTGTGAGTTGGTGTTTGATTATGATAAATGCTCATATGTAACTCTTGCATCTTATAGACAAATCCTAGGTTAATTACCCAAAGGATATTGTGTTATGTAGATATTAAGCAATGTAGATTATTTTATTCAAACAAGTACTAAACATGTTCCCCCATAGTTAGGCCGATTAGGATGGGGGGGGGGGGTCCTAGTCCGATTTCAAGTGGGTTAGTTGATGTTTAGTTAGGTTAAATAGGCTAGTTAAGTAATTAACTCCGTTACAATTATGTTATGCGTTATGGCGGGTGTTAGGGTAATCAGGGACCCTAACTGGCTCAGAAAAATATAAATAGTGAAAATAATAATATTTTCATGTTCCGGGTATAGTCCGGTTGTTCGGTTGGATAATAATCCGTTAAAGCGTTAATAAAGCTTTAAAGTGTCGTTATATTATCTTTAGTGACACATTTTGTTTCCGACACTTTGGAAAGTGTCTTGTAGTATTTTCCCCATATTTTGGCACTTTACTAGTCAGCTAGAAGCTGGATTATTTATTAAAGTGCTGTGTTTTGTACTTAAAGTACGTTTTAGGCACATCCAATCAGTGTATCTTATTTCTAGAGACGCGGTTCTACAACCCTTGTATCCTACACTCACTATTAGTGTAGTAAAATATCTCAGGCTCTTATAGGCCTTAGAGGTAGTGTTTGCCTGATGCTGGCTTTATCAGCATGTTCAGTAGGTTATCCGTGTATTGTGCTACTGTGCTCTTTGTGCATCATGTTTGTCACTAAGGTGCCGTATGTAAATAATGTAGTGACAACAAGCAAGTATGATGCAAGTAAGTACATGTATCAGTATTCAAGTAGCAGTTCATCAGCTAGTTCAAGCAAGCACAGTAATTAATCATTAATTAAGTCGTACGGATACCTGGTTTAGTGCGGGTTGTCACATTCTCCCCCCGTTAAATAAATTTCGTCCCGAAATTTAAGTTCTGCTTGTAGAAGCAGGGTTCTTAGGAAAAAGGTGGGGGTATTTCTCTTTCATCCGGTCTTCACGCTCCCAGGTGAACTCAGGACCATGTCTGGCATTCCAACGCACTTTGACGAGTTTGACACTGCTCCGGCGGGTCTTGTTAACTTTCCAATCTGTGACCTCGACAGGTTCTTCAACGAAGTGGAGCGTGTCGTCAATATGAATCTCGTCGATGGGAATGGCAACGTCAACTTGAGTTGGACTTTTCTTTAGGTTGGATACATGAAATGTATCGTGAACGCCATTCAGTTCAGCAGGTAGGTCCAACTTGTATGCTACTTGTCCTATTTTGTCCAAAATTCTGAATGGACCAATGTAGCGCGGATTTAGCTTCCCACGCTTTCCAAAGCGTGCCACCCCCTTCCAGGGTGAAACTTTCAATAACACCATTTCTCCAACTTGAAAATCCACATGTTTTCGGTTTGGATCCGCATAGGCCTTTTGTCTGTGGCGAGCTGCTTCGATGCGTTTAAGAATTTGCGCGATCTTGTCTGTCGTCTCTTGGACGATCTCGGGACCAGCAAGCTGCCTATCACCCGCGTCAGACCAACATAGGGGTGATCGGCACTTGCGTCCGTAAAGGGCTTCAAATGGCGCGACACCAATACTGGTGTGGTAGCTGTTGTTGTATGAGAATTCAACCATAGGTAAATGTTTATCCCAGCTACCGCCCAAATCCATAACACATGCTCTCAGCATGTCTTCCAAAGTCTGTATCGTTCGCTCGCTCTGGCCGTCAGTTTGCGGATGAAACGCAGTGCTCAGATTCAACTGTGAGCCGAAGGCTTCTTGGAAGGATTGCCATATCCTTGACACAAACCTTCCGTCTCTATCAGAGATGATCGAGAGAGGTACTCCATGGCATGCAACAATCTCTCTCATGTATATTTCCGCAAGTTTACTAGTGCTGTCTTTCTCTTTGATTGGCAGAAAGTGTGCAGATTTTGTTAGGCGGTCAACTATCACCCAAATCATATCATGGCCTCTTGGTGTTCTTGGCAATTTTGTAATAAAGTCCATGGAGATTTGTTCCCATTTCCACTTGGGAATCTCAGGTTGTTGCAGAAGTCCCGAAGGCTTCTGGTATTCGGTTTTAACCTTAGCGCACGTTAAACATTTGCTCACATAGACAGCAACGTCGCCTTTCATTCTAGGCCACCAATAATAATCTCTGAGATCTTGGTACATCTTATCCGATCCAGGGTGGATAGAGTACCGTGACTTGTGCGCTTCGTCAAAAATAACTTTCCTTAATCCACCAAACAGAGGAACCCAAATCCTTTTCTCAAAACATAACGTTCCTTCCTCGTTTGGTACCAAAAGCTTCTCCATCCCACGGAGATACTCTTCTCCACGGTTTCCTTCTTTGAGGGCTTCTTTCTGCGCGGCACGAATGCGCATGGAAAGATTGGTTCGGATAATCATTTCCGAAGCCCTTACCCTTATGGGCTTGATTCTCTCTTTACGACTTAGGGCATCGGCGACTACATTCGCCTTCCCTGGGTGATACTTTATCTCGCAGTCGTAGTCGTTTAGCAATTCAACCCATCGTCTTTGCCTCATATTCAACTCCTTCTGGTTGAATATATGCTGTAGGCTCTTGTGATCTGTGAAGATTGTACATTTCGTACCATACAGGTAGTGTCTCCAGATCTTTAAAGCAAAAACCACTGCGCCAAGCTCCAAATCGTGTGTGGTATAGTTCTTTTCGTGCACTTTCAACTGACGCGATGCGTATGCAATAACCTTCTGGCGTTGCATCAACACGCAACCCAATCCTTGGCGCGATGCGTCGCAGTATACCACAAAATCATCTGTACCTTCTGGTAGAGCTAAGATAGGCGCATTGCAAAGCTTATCCTTCAGTATCTGGAATGCTTCTTCCTGTTTGATTCCCCAATCAAACGTCTTATCTTTCTGGGTGAGGAGCGTCAAAGGTTGAGCGATTTTTGAAAAATCCTCAATGAACCTCCGATAATAGCCAGCCAAACCTAAGAATTGCCGAATCTCGGTTGGCGTCCTTGGCGTTTCCCAATCCTTGATCGCCTCGATCTTTGTTGGGTCCACGTGGATTCCATCTCCATTTACCACGTGCCCAAGGAATTGGACTTCACGTAGCCAAAACTCGCAGTTGGAGAATTTAGCATACAGCTGTTCCTTCTTTAGCAGCTCCAAAATGGTCCTAAGATGCTGCTCGTGTTCAGCCTTCGTCTTTGAATAAATCAAGATGTCGTCGATAAACACAATCACGAACTTGTCTAAGTACGGCTTGCAAACTCTATTCATCAAGTCCATAAAGACTGCAGGTGCGTTTGTCAAACCAAACGGCATAACAAGGAACTCGTAGTGCCCATAGCGAGTTCTGAAGGCTGTCTTTGGGATACTCTCCTCTTGTATCCTTAACTGATGGTATCCAGATCGAAGATCGATCTTTGAATAAAAGCTTGAACCTTGAAGTTGATCGAATAGATCATCGATTCTTGGCAGAGGATACCTATTCTTGATCGTCAGCTTGTTTAACTCCCGGTAGCCAATGCACATTCGAAAACTACCGTCCTTCTTCTTAACAAACAGGACCGGAGCTCCCCAAGGCGAGAAGCTTGGTCGGATGAAACCCTTGTCTAACAACTCTTGAAGCTGTGTCGACAGTTCTTGCATCTCAGATGGAGCAAGTCTATAAGGTGCCTTAGCCACAGGCGCGGCGCCTGGCACTAAGTCGATGCGAAACTCTACTTGCCTCAGAGGCGGCAGTCCAGGTAAGTCTTCTGGGAAGACTTCTGGAAACTCCCTCATGACAGGGATGTCTTCGATACTCGGCTCAGCAGCCTTCTTATCCACAATGTGTGCCAGGAAGGCAACACATCCTTTCTGCAAACACTTCCTTGCTTTCAAGCAGCTGATAATCCTCAACGGCGTCTCACGCTTTTCTCCATGAACAACGATGGTCTCACCATCATCGGTTGGGATACGAATAACTTTCTCGTGACATACTATCTCAGCCTTGTTTCCTGATAACCAATCCATTCCTACCACCACGTCGAAGCTTCCCAACTGGACTGGTAGTAGATCTAGAGTGAACTCACGTTCTCCTAATTTGATCACACAACCTCTGATAACTTCGTTGGCTTCTACTAACTTCCCATTGGCCAATTCGATCGAGTAGGGAATATCTAACTTATTAGCGGCTATCCCAAGCATATTCTTAAATTCTAATGACACGAAGCTATAATCGGCACCAGCATCAAACAAAATAGATGCAAAAGTTTTGGTTGTTAGAGAACGTACCAGAAACCATACCTGGATCCTGGCATGCCTCACAAGCTCCGATGTTGGATCTTCTTTCACGGTCTTGTTTCAACTTCAGACATTCCCTCTTAAAATGTCCAACGTCCCTACAATGGAAGCATCCTAGCATTCGGCCATTTCCTTTCCCATTTCCACCTAGAGCGTTGTTACTGTTTTCTCCTTGTATGGGACTCTTCATCCCACAACCTCCTTTGTTGTGTCCTTCCCTCCCGTACCTAGGCTTCTGACATCCACAATCATGGTGATACTTGTACTCAGCACATCTTGGTTTAGTTTCTAAGTAAATCTTATCATTGGCTTGTTTGTTGTTAGGGCAATCTTTCTTGAAATGCCCTTTGTCCCCGCAGTCAAAACAACCTCGAATAGATCTTTGTTCATCATTATTCGTTTGGGTATCTTCGGTAAGCTTCCTTTTGTTCTTTCCAGACGACTCTACCTGAGTTTCCTTGTCAGGGTTTGCAAGTTTCTCTAGTCTATTTGCTTCCGTAACGAGTGCCAAACCCATCTTACTTGCAACAATAGTTGTTGGTGGCATAGATGTTGTCATCAAGCTCAAGACTTGAGGCGCCAGTTCCCAAATGAATTGTTCCAATTTCTTCAGTTCTGGTTTTACCAGGTACGGAACAACTCGTGACAGATCATGAAGTCGTTGCACGTACTCCAACACCTTCGGACCTTCCATCATTAGGCTCCGAAATTCATCTTCCCACTTCTGGGTTTCCGTTTGGGGGCAATACTTCTTATGCATCATTCTTTCAACTCATCCCAAGTTAACGCGTATGCTGTAGTTAGGCCCATTATTCGAACCTGAAGATTCCACCATAATCGAGCTCCATCTTGAAACAACTCAGAAACGTATGGGACTTGTTGTTCTGGCGTACAGCCACTCATTCGAAAGATGGATTCCATACTTTCCATCCATTTTACAAAAGTTATGGCACCCCCAGTGCCGTCGAACTTCGGAGGCTTGTAGTTGAGGAAGTGCCAGTAGGAACAACCGTTATTTTCTGAGGTGCCTTTGCTGGGTTTGGAGCGTAGGGCCTCGTGCGGTGCTATAGCTGTAGCAATTATCTCTTTAAGTTCTGCCTCAGAGGTGGGCATGCGCATTTCGCGTCTTGGCGGCATCTTCTAAAAGATGTTTCACATAGGTTAAGCCATAGCAAGTGAAGTGGACGTATGCATTCAATAATATCAACACATAACATCTCATGCTATCAACAGATCAATCACATAACATCTCATGTTATAGGACATAAACAATAGATTGAATCATCACAAGTGATGAGAATACTGCGATTGTATTGCCACAATTTCGAGATCACAATGTAAAGCTTACAAGTACACCACTATATCATACGACATCAATGACTTAGTAGGGGACGACCCTAGACAAGTCGTGCGATCACTGGACATGTTCAGGAGTCTCTGGTTCGTCCATTCTCAAATTCCAGGACTCCACGTCAAGTTTCTGAGTTTCAGTCCTAAAACAACATTTCTTCTCAATCGTTTCCCTTGAGCTCGTCCCAGCTCAGTGTATAAGCAGCGTATGTGCCAAGGGTCTGAACCTGGAGGTTCCATTAAGAGAGTGTGCCATCTAGAAATATCCCCGAGATGTAGGTAACACTCTGTTGGGGCGATTAGTTACTCACCCTTAGAATGGAGTCGGTCTTTTCGGACCAACGAACAAATGCAACGGTGCCTCCTGTTTTATCAAAGTTCAAAGGCTTGCAGTTCAGGAGCTGTTTATAGGTGCAGCCAGTTGGATGGTTATTCCCAGTAATGCCATCGTTGTACTTAGAGCGGAGGGCTTCATGTCGTGCATTTATCGGTGAGATGCGTTCTTGCAGCTCGGCTTCTGTCCTTGGCAACGTACTGGTGTTTGTGTCACGTCTGGGTGACATTCCCTTTTGTCGAAGTGGTGTGAAGCGGGTTAGACAACGTTCCAATTGTCTACGAGGTATATAGCAACATAAGCCATCATGTAATCACCCAATTTCATACGCAAATATACTCAATGTGTGAGTGGGGAAATAAATTTCTGAGCCTCCACATAGGCTTGTCAATTTGGCTTGTTACTTGTAATAGAATGAACTCGAGGCTACATCGTCTCGGTCATTCGTGTTTAAGTTATTTCCTGCTGCATTGGCTATCATTAGCTTGACCCGCAGAGTCCACCAGGATTCCTGCGCACTACAAATTGTTATTACGTGGGCCCCCGTAATAATAAATTGTCTTGCACAGTTACCCCAAATTTTCTCTCGTCCAAGTAGATGATCAATCAAGGAGCAACAGTAGGTGCATTGGCAGGAACAGGGTCATGCTCCAATGCGGGGTCAGGAGCAACGCCTGGCTCAGGGGCCACGGCTAGCTCCGAATTAAAAACTCCATCTCCAAATCAGCTGGATCAGCAAACACAGGGGTCGACAGGGCTGCAGGATCCCCCAAGGGCCGGTCTAAGTGCATGAACTCAATGTCATGGTCTGGATCAACACCAGGCGGAAAAACGGAATTGTCCTCATTATCGCGATCAAACTCAAATCTGTGTGCGGGATCCGGTGCAGCTGATGATGCCATATCAGGGTCGGCGTCGTGTAAGTGGTGCTGCATTCCCTGTATGTGCGAAGATGCGGATGTCAGAGACTCAAATGAGTCTGGGGTAGGGGAATGGACATGAGTTTCCCCTACAGGAGCGTCCGCATGCAGTAGTCTAATGTCAGCAGCAATAGGGCCTTGCCCTCAAGTGGGTCCTCCTCTTAATAGTTCGACATCGTCTTCAGAGACAATGTCGGGGGCCTATCAACAACGAGATAAGCGGCAAGGGGCACAGGAGCAGGGATCACCGCGAGTGGCAAGTTCCCAACAAGATGGCCATCAGTAGGCTCTGCTACGACTTCAGGCAGCGCAAAAGGGCTGAAAGTCGTCATTGTCTGTGCCGGTAGTATCGGAAATGTACACCTCGTGCTTTGATGAAACTATGTCGTCTGATATTATGGCCATGGGATTCGTAGTGTCCATCTTTCTAGTACTTGACGAGAGCATGACGTTTGTAATGCAAACACATATACGTATAATAATCAGTCATATAGTCAGTTAATCACATAGTCACCAAGTAAGCATTCAAATCATTCTACTAGTCCCACTAGCCTCTCAGCCTCTCAGACTGCTCTTCCTAGTCCCACTAGCCAGTTCTCCTAGTCTCACTAGCCAATTCTCCTACTCTTACTAGCCAATTCTCCTAGTCCCACTAGCCAATTCTCCTAGTCCCACTAGCCTCCCAGCCTCTCAGACTGAGCCTATAATAGAGAATAAAATGTGCTCAACATTTGTTTGTAAAAACGTTTTGGATCTGGACTTAAGTGGTATGCAGAAAAATGTTTTCGTGAGAGCCCTAGTGATCATAGTCTAGACTCGAGAAGGAATCCTAGTTCGCTATGATCAGAGCTCTGATACCAAGCTGTCACACCCTGGCTTTTGCGGAAGCGTGGTTAATTTGGTGTGACTTCTTAATACCATAGCTTAATCATAACAAAGCTATATGAGTTAAAAATATGCAAGATCATCCATTAAGTTTTGAAAACCAAATACAGTACCATTGTTTTAACGGGAACATACCCTAACAACCATAACCTTGTTCAACAGACATTACAAACTTGAAACATAACATAAACATGGTTTAAGGATTGTGTCTTGTCCAGGAAAGAGACACATCCCCTAAACCCCGGATGACCTCGGAAACTAGTGCAGCGGAAAACATGCCATACCGTGCCAGATCTCGTTAATTTCCTGAAATACATGTAAGTTGAAAAATCAACAATAATGTTGAGCGAGTTCATGTGTACGTGAGTATGTAAAACACTTGTGAGTATAGAAATAATCGTGGTATGTAGCCAATAAGGGGACTTGTGATCACCAATGGTTTGCAAGGCCACTGATATATGTGAAGTGCAAGTAGGGAGACTCAAACCTAGCAGATTTCGCCACGGCATTAGTATGTGGACAAAGTCACCCCAAGGTCCGTTTCTAGTTTGGCCTGGGGCTGGGCTCGCTACACCCAGATAGATCTACCGCTCCTGTCCCTCGGTCCCGACATGAGGACTAATGGCCTCATATTGCTCCTACCCACTCACATGATCGGAATAAAACACCTCCTTACGCTAACCATACCGTATATAAAGTACTTGTAAACAAAGTAACATGTATTTCACCCCCGCAGTTAAGAAAACTGAAAACAGTTAGAGAAAAGGGGGACATGAACTCACAGTGAAGCGTCTCTACCAAGTATCTCCAAATCAGAAAGCTGTGCGACGACCTACAAGTGCTAATTCTATTAGACGGACGGCCGTGCCTTAGCTTTATAGTTAAATCTTTTGGGAAATAGTTAGACAACTATTTCGTGTTTACGTTATGTATATACTTGGTAGTTAATCTCCTTCCCAAGGATGGGGGATTCAATATATGTGCGTAAGTTACGTTTTAATAATCGAGTGGTAATATAATTACCGGTGTAACTTATATATTCATGTGAAAGCGTTTGTATTATTTTGGAATCGTTAACGTTTGTAAATATTATTTTTACTCTAAAAATAATATTTATGTATTTCACAAAATAATCATAAACAGTGTGTGAAAAATATACATTTATCACGTTAATTTTTGTGAAAATCCCACCTCCGAATATTTAGTAAATAAAGTCATGGCGAAATTTATATTTCGAAAATATGTCAAAAATAGTTCTAACACTTGTTGTGTAAATAATTCTAAGTGTTAGGTTTTTAGAAAAATTTCGCCAGAGTTTCCTCTGTAACTGGAGGTGGCCACGCTTTCAAGCGTATCATTTTCTTTTAACAAATAAATCAATCAATGTTCTCAACATTATCAAACAACTTTGCAACATTTTAACTAGTCGAAGATAGACATAATCGCAAAAATATACGAACTTGTAGTTTGTCTAAAATATGTAGTAAATCTCTTTACTTTTACTGGATCTTTTGTGTAAACAATCCGATTTCGTAAAAACCTCGTTTTTAGAGAAACTCCATCTTTACAACTTCTAGTAACATTTGACAAAACTAGTTCTTTGTCGGATCTTTTCATTTCACAAGTGTTTACACACTTGTGGTTCAAAGAAAACCATGTTTGTTAGTACAAAATCCGTCTTTTAGAAAACATGATTTCTTTGACGCGTGGTCCTTTGAAAATACCACTTGCAGATACGTAGATCTGCTAGTTTTAAACACTATTGTACATGTTAAAATACTTTTACACAAGTAAAACATTTTTACACAAGTTCATATTTCATGTGTGGTAGATTTTCACCTTTTAACCCTTGTATTAACCAAAACAAGCTTATGTTAAGATCCATGATCTTACCAAACCGGGTTAAATGGTGATCCGAGCTACCACAACATAGATCGGGTCTAAATAATCACCACTTTCAAATACTACAACTTTTACACCACTTATATGCTATTAACCACCATTTTTAGAGTTTTTAGTGAACTTTAATGCTTCAACATATAAGTTTCCGAGTTTTAACCGACAAAAATCCTTTTAACCACTTTAGATAAGCTCAAATATGAGATTTAAGTGTTATACCTCTAGCTCAAGGCTAGGGAAGATTCTTGATGAAAAACGCGTGGATAAAAGTTAAGCAACGAGGTCCTTCGTGTTCCGTTTGCTCCAAGACCCCTAATATGAGACCCTTGATGTTTGTAGATGCTTGGAATGGCTTGCTTTGAAATCGAAAATGGATGGATGTAGGGGAGGGGGTTCGGCCGAGAGTTTAGGGAGCAAGAGAGAGAGGTGTGAGTTGGTGTTTGATTATGATAAATGCTCATATGTAACTCTTGCATCTTATAGACAAATCCTAGGTTAATTACCCAAAGGATATTGTGTTATATAGATATTAAGCAATGTAGATTATTTTATTCAAACAAGTACTAAACATGTTCCCCCATAGTTAGGCCGATTAGGATGGGGGGGGGGGTCCTAGTCCGATTTCAAGTGGGTTAGTTGATGTTTAGTTAGGTTAAATAGGCTAGTTAAGTAATTAACTCCGTTACAATTATGTTATGCGTTATGGCGGGTGTTAGGGTAATCAGGGACCCTAACTGGCTCAGAAAAATATAAATAGTGAAAATAATAATATTTTCATGTTCCGGGTATAGTCCGGTTGTTCGGTTGGATAATAATCCGTTAAAGCGTTAATAAAGCTTTAAAGTGTCGTTATATTATCTTTAGTGACACATTTTGTTTCCGACACTTTGGAAAGTGTCTTGTAGTATTTTCCCCATATTTTGGCACTTTACTAGTCAGCTAGAAGCTGGATTATTTATTAAAGTGCTGTGTTTTGTACTTAAAGTACGTTTTAGGCACATCCAATCAGTGTATCTTATTTCTAGAGACGCGGTTCTACAACCCTTGTATCCTACACTCACTATTAGTGTAGTAAAATATCTCAGGCTCTTATAGGCCTTAGAGGTAGTGTTTGCCTGATGCTGGCTTTATCAGCATGTTCAGTAGGTTATCCGTGTATTGTGCTACTGTGCTCTTTGTGCATCATGTTTGTCACTAAGGTGCCGTATGTAAATAATGTAGTGACAGCAAGCAAGTATGATGCAAGTAAGTACATGTATCAGTATTCAAGTAGCAGTTCATCAGCTAGTTCAAGCAAGCACAGTAATTAAGCAGTAATTAATCATTAATTAAGTCGTACGGATACCTGGTTTAGTGCGGGTTGTCACATTTTATGCCGGAGATCATTCATTGATCAAGGGCTTTTTCCTCGTATAAATCTTTGTGTCACTTATTCATTTCATTTCTGAGTGATCCTTAGTGTTGTTCATTGATTCAAGCATCATACCTCACAACAGAAAGTTTGGTTGCATTGTCATTGCTTGATTTTTGACCAAAACATTAAGGATCACGAAGGTACACAACATCCTGTGTATTATGTAAGTAAGAGTTTGCTTGATGCTGAATCCAGGTGTTAACATTTATAAAAACTTATCCTTGCACTAATTATGGCATCTACTAAATTAAGACATTATTTTGAACCTCATACCATTATTGTTAAGACTAATTTTCCAATTAAGAATGTTCTAAGGAAACCTGAAATGTCAGGAAGGATGGCTAAGTGGGCAGTGAAGCTTAGTGCTTACGATATAAAATATGAACCAAGGACTGCCATTAAATCCCAAGCCTTAGCTGATTTTGTGGCAGATTTCAGTAGTGACTTGCAAAAGGGAGCTGAGTTAGAGGTCCAACAGCTAGAAGAGACTAAGGATCCTTGGATACTCTTCACTGATGGAGCCTCCAATGTCAAAGGAACTGGACTTGGAATACTACTAAAATCGCCACAGGGGGATATAATACCCCACTCCATAGCTTGTGAGTTTCAAACTACTTATAATGAGGCTGAATATGAAGCCTTGATAGCTGGTTTGCAAATTGCCAAGCATATGAGGATCAGGTATCTTGAGGTACATGTAGATTCATTGTTAATTACTAATCACTTTAATGGATCCTATGCTGTTAAAGGTGAAAAGCTAATCAAATATTTATAGATAGTCAAAGAGTTGGCACTCTCTTTTGTTTCCTTTAGTTTGACACAGGTACCCAGAGAAGAGAATGCAGAAGCTGATGCATTGGCCAATCTAGGGCCATCCTTGAAAATTCCAGAGGATATCAGGATCCCTATTATCCACATCCTAACCCCCGCTATTGAGGATCATGTAGCCATGGAGATAGGAGAAGATTCTGCAATCATCCCTAGTGATGATACACAATCTCATTCAGGATCATGGACACTTCTGATCAAAAGATATATCCAACATGGAGAGATTCCTACAGGAGAAAACCCCAGGGCTTTCAAAACCAAGGTATCTCAATTCACAATGTTGAATAACATGTTATATAAACGATCCCTTGCAGGTTCATATCTAAGGTGCATTGAGGATCCTGAAATCCAAGAAGTCCTAAAGGATTTCCATGAAGGAGATTGTGGAAACCACACTGGGGGCAGGGCATTATTCTCAAGGATCCTGAGGACAGGATACTATTGGCCTACTATGAAGAAGGATGCTGTGGAATATGCCAAGAAGTGTGATCCTTGTCAGAGACATAGTAATATCCTTTACCAACCAGCAGAGCTTTTGCATCCTATATCCTCTTCTTGGCCATTTATGAGATGGGGAATGGATATAGTGTGACACCCGTATCACTTCAACCATCAAGCAAATGCCAAACCAATGAAATATTGTATTTCATAATTGGGATTTGTAAAAATATGTGTATCGTTTACACATATCAATTCTTGTTCGATTTCAAACTCTATATCGCTTTCTGGAAGGTTATACGCGCACTGATGCGTAAATATAACCAGTTTAATGCAACAAACACTCCGGAATAGTGACATATACTTAACATACCTTAAATAACCTTTACATAACTTAGAAATAAGTTTTGATGGCTTTGGTATTGCAAAATCAGGTTAAATCGCTTACAGGGACTAAAGTTGACAAACTGCGAAAGTATGCCAATTTGAACTGTAACAGACATTCCGGAACATGACCATAAGTTAAACATACCATAAATATCCTTTACATAGCTTAGAAATAGGCTTTGAGGGGTTCGGTGTGCTAAAATAAACTTTTGGGTCATTCAGGGACTAAAAGTGTCAAAAAGTGCACAAGTTTGCATTTTCGCGCATAACTTACGTTCTGAATACATCCGGACATCCAAAAATTTATGTAAGCATGACTATATTATATTTTAGTGTTCGCCATAAGAAAAATCCATTCGTCGCGTCATTTGGATCGTTTTTCGCGCTTATGCGCATTCCGTCGTAATTAAGCAAACATCGCGAACGTACGACCAAACGAACCGACATCCGAGATATTTTTGGGCATGTTTTGAGTTCCCTATACTTTAACTTCATTTTAGAGCCTTGAAATGAGGTTAACGTGGTTCAAACGCATCGAAAAAGGCCTTAAACACGTGCAGGGACCATTCCTGCCACTTTTGAAAGATTTCTGAAACAGGAGGGTGCTAGCGTAGCGCGACTGCCTAATGCCTTGGCAGTAGCGCTACGCGACTGCCTATTCTGGACAGAAAACATGCAGAAACATCAGTTTTTCACTTTCGGGACTAGATTCGACGTATTAACAGCTGTTAACAGCTGTTCTCCACTCCTTAATCCCTTGCCACATGTTGATACCCTATGGTGAGTAGCCAATTTAGTCACCATAACATTCCGACACATGTACGGGTAGGATTCAAGCACGGTTTCCATGAGACGATCCTAACGGTTCGGGTATTCCTATAAATACCCATCCACCCCAACCTCATTTCTCACAAGAATTTTGATCTTAGAAACTCTAAGTTGAAACCATTGTTTCATACCTGAGATTCTCGGATCGAGATTAGCATTCGGGGACCCTTCGTAAGTATTCTTTCGTTCTTTTCCTTATTTTTTTGCTTTTCGAGTCTTTCGAGTCTGAAAGTCAAACTTTGTTTGACTTTCTACATTGACCAGTTATGGTCAATGCGAAGTTCGTTTGAACTTCGCAACGTGAGTGTAATCACGTTGGTTATAGTCCCTTGGGACTATGCCTACTGATTACCACGTTGTCTAGGGTCGTAGGGTAAGCGATCTAATAAATCGCTTATACCTCGAACCCGACCCATTTGGTCGATCATTAGGATCCGACCAAACACATTAGGTGACCATAGTAGGTAGGGAATAACCTTCCGAGGTTATACCCTATGGTCACATCGTTTGAGTAGTTGTATGATAGGTAGTTTATATGCCTTAGGTAAATTACCAGAATACCCTTTTCATGTATAATTGGTAATTAAGCATATGTAACCTAAACTTTTGTCACATAACTGATTATGTAACATGTTTAGGCATATAACACTTGTCATAGGACTAGTTAGGCGGTCCGAACGCGTTTCACGCGAACGACGCGTTAAAGTAGCATAAGCTACCTAAACGGGTCGTAATGGGTCGTAAACAATTATGTTAGGTTTCATTTAGTATGTGGGCTTTGTTAAACCAAATGACACGAGTATCTACACTCGTTTGGCTTACAAACCCTAATGATACCCAATCTTCCGATCTAGGTCCGGTTAATTAACATAGTTACCTATATTAGGTGCCGTTTGATATCCGCGATCTCTAGCATTGTTTGGTTGTTACTCAAGGACTACTGAGCAATCTCAAGTGAGTACATAGACCCCTCTTTTACTGTTTTCCAAACTGTTTTGGGGTGGAACACATGTGCCTACTTGTTACTTTCATGCTTTCCTGTTTTAACATCATATACTGCTATGTTCGTTAGTACATTATAGTACATGATTTCATTACATTTCATGCTATGTATGCCATTGTGTGCATATTTAGTACATTGTTTTACATTGCATTTTGTTGCATATGCTCATCTAGTATATGAACACATTATATTACATTTTGAACCGTTGTATCTATGAACCGTTAGTATCTGTGAACCGTTGTACCTGTGAACCGTTTGTATCTGTGAACCGTTGTATCTGTGAACCGTTTGTATCTGTGAACCGTTTGTATCTGTGAACCGTTGTATCTGTGAACCGTTTGTATCTGTTAACCGTTTGTATCTATGAACCGGAACCGTATTTGACCATACATAAACACTTCTACAATTGTTAAACATTACTTTGGTGGTTTGGTTTGATTAAGTGATTAAGTAACGATGCGTGTGTAATATGATACAAGCATGGTGGATACGCCGCTGGTACTTCCTATATATAAGTGTTTGTATGGTATTACATATCGTAGCGTTATTTGAATCATTTCAGTTTGAGACATATAACATTTTATACAATTATCATACTTTTCACAAGACATTGATTTACAAACAACTTATCTTAAACAAACACATTTTTACATGGTTATTCAATTAACCTGACATTTATTTATACATATCATCTGAATTTATCGTTTTTCAAATGATTTACAAAACAAAGCAAATTACAAGGTTCATGACTAAACATTTTCTCAAACATAAGTCATGAAACCTATTTTCACAAAACCTATGTATCTCACAGGCATTTTTATGCTGACGTACCAATTTTCACATGTGTTTTTCAGGAGCTGTTGCATAAGATGATCAAGATACACATAGGCAGACTTGGGCTTTAGTGACAATAAAAGATGCAAGACTAGTTAATTATGTTGTATTTCTTTGTTTGTTAAGACATTGTAACACTTTTAATCAATAAAACAAAACTTCTATTGCCATGGATTTGAGACAATTAATTCTGTTACAACACTCCCCGATGTTTCCGCCACGTTTAGTATGTTCTACGTGGTCGGGGTGTGACATATAGTTGGTAAGCTTCCTAAGGCACCTGGTGGAAAAGTATTCATACTTGCTATGCTGATTACTTCTCCAAGTGGATAGAGGCTGAATCCTTTGCTTAAGTCAGAGAAAAGGAAGTGATATCCTTTATTAAGAGAAACATTATTACTAGATTTAGTATTCCTTCTGAAATTGTTTGTGATAATGGATCCCAATTTATTGGGAGTAGAACTACTAACTTTTGTGACAGCTGGGGGATTAAGATGATAACATCAACACCAGTCCACCCACAAGCTAATGGTCAGGCAGAATCATCTAACAAGATCATCATCAACAATTTGAAGAAGAAGCTTGGATCCAAGAAAGGAAAATGGGCAGAAGAACTACCTTATGTATTATGGGCTGATAGGACAACTCCCAAGAATGCTACTGGCCAAACTCCATTCTCTTTGGTATTTGGAGCAGAATCAGTGATCCCTACAGAGATGGTGGTTCCTACTGCAAGAACATGCATCCGTGATCCTGAAGGAAATGCTGAAAACTTGGTTCAAGACTTGGATACTATAGAAGAACTCAGGGATTTGACAAGGATAAGGACGGCCAGTTATCAACAAAGGATGGTCGGAGCCTACAACAAAAATGTCAAGATCAGGAAATTCCAAGTTGGTGATATGGTATTAAGGAAAGCATTTCAGAAAACCACCAATCCTGCTGATGGGAAGTTAGCACCAAAGTGGGAAGGCCCTTATGTTGGTGCATATGTCTGTCGACTTCGTCTTATATCGAGTCGTGTAATAGAATAGATGAAACAAGTCACACAGTTCGAGATTAACAGGATACAGAGGTGAAAAAGCCAGTTCAAACGAAGTGGCCAGTTCATAGATGAAACAAGTCACACAGTTCAAGATTAACAGGATACAGAGGTGAACAAGCCAGTTCAAACGAAGTGGCCAGTTCAAACGAACTGGACCAGTTCGTACGAACTGGAGATGCTTGTTCAAACGAACTGGATTTAGTATAAATAGTGGACTTGTTGTTTTCATTTGTAACTTTGTCATTCCGGTAGCGAAGCGCTGCCGAAGTATCTCCAGGTCTGTAATCGTCATCAAATCAATACAAGAGATAGATTAAGTGATTCTTGTGTGTATACAGCTGAAATAACTCCTATACGTTTGATTCCGCCTCTCGTATTGGATGAGATCTCTTCTGAATGACTCGTTTGGTCGTGCAAATGATCCTACAAGTGGTATCATATCTCAGGAGGAAGAGCTCTTGATATTTCAGCCATTATTCGCCGATAAATTCTGATTGCCACTCCATTCTGTCACATTATTTTCAAAATTAACCTAGATTTTCAAGATAAAATGACTAGATTTTAAGTATATTGTGCGAAATGATGTTTTGAATAATCTGTGAAAGTATCAGATCTTAAAACAGTTTTAAAATCATTCAATTTGATCAAAATTTGGCCAGTTCGTTTGTAGTTTGTTTCATATCACACAAACAGGAAATTTAAACTCAGATCTACAGCAATTCAGTGGACGTTTTTGAACATTTTATAAATCATTATGATCGGAATTCATTGAAGAACAATCCTTGAACATATCAGATCCTAATTCAATCAAAAAAGTGATAATATTTGGCAATATATCATCAGATCGTTTGAACAATGGCATAGTTCGTTTGAGATTTTGAATCCCAGTTCGTATCAGTTCAGAAGAACTGAGTTTTGAATTTCTATTCGCATCAGTTTCCTGGTCGTTTGAGGAGTTCAGTTTCGTTTGAAGGATAGTTCGTTTGAAAGGTCGTCTGAAATAGTTGATCCAGGTCGTTTGTATCATCCAGTTCGTCTGAACTTACCTCGTGTGAACCTTAGGTCGTTTGAATCACAGTTCGTCTGAACTTCAGTCCGTTTAAACAAATCAGGTCGCATGAACACCTATTGTCAGATTCATTATAACTTCACGTGGATTTTTAAAGTATCATGTGGACTTTAATTGAATTCATAGTTGTTAGGGGAGGATTTCCAAATGATCAGTGATCCTCATTTACTGTTGGGTTTAGTGATCCTCACTTCTGATTGAATTGGTGATCCTCAGAAGTATGGAAGGGTCAGGATCATGGATCATCTTAAGGATCCTTATACTAACGATTGTCTACTTTGAATATGATGTTGTTTTGCAGGAGTACCAGCTTGGACTTGGTCTTGGCGATATTCCTGGAGCATATTCCATGACTTATTCCGCACGTGCTTAACTGAAGTGGTCGTTATGGAGTTCATGGAGGACTTGCATGAAATGCGGAATGTTTGTTAGCTTAGATAATTTCCATTTTTAAAAGGGGTAGCGAGCTAAATAGAAAACACTAGGCAATTTTTAGCTTAACACACACTCTCGAAACTGCTCTCACCAGCTCTCATAATTCACTTAGCGATTACACACTTTTTTACACAATACACTCTAGTGATCCTTGTAATTAGCTCGCTATCATCCGAAGTTGTAATACATTTCTTGTTTAATCTGAGTTGGTGATCGGTAGTTTCCATCACCCGAGGTTTTTTATGCCCGGAGATCATTCATTGATCAAGGGCTTTTTCCTCGTATAAATCTTTATGTCACTTGATCATTTAATTTCTGAGTGATCCTTAGTGTTGTTCATTGATTCAAGCATCATACCTCACAACAGAAAGTTTGATTGCATTGTCATTGCTTGATTTTTTACCAAAACAGTTTGGCGCCCACCGTGGGGCAATTGGTGCTTCATTCCTAAGAAGATTCATACTTTTGTGGTCATTTCGGATCACTACAACCAAGCAGATGGCTTCCTCAACAAAGAATACATCAAGTTCTATGCCGGAAATTAGTTCTTCACAAGGCGTTCCACCTTTGCCTCCACCACCTTCTGGATCCCAGAAGAATGCTGAGAATGCCACGAAGAGACAAACCCCCATTTTCACAAAACCACCAACCTCTTCTATTTCTTCTAATCCTACTACTAATGATCTTTACGCTCTGATTTTGCACATGAGGAATCACGCACAAGAGCAGGACAAAACCAACGAAAGGATCCTCCGGGAGATCGCTTAGATCAAGAAACAGAAGAAATCAGTGGAGGATCACTCTCCTCTGATGCCAAGGTCGCTGAACTTCGACACTCCAGTCATAACTTCACAGCACTCAGCAGCTCCAGACGTGCAATACTTGGGTGAATTACCAGGTAGGCGTTATGGAACAGCAACTATGAGTCAGGCATTTGTCTCCCACTTCCAGCCCCAAGGATCCTCTTCTCAACCATCGGGATCCTCTTTTCAGCATTATGGATACTTCACGTCAGGAGGATATTTGGGAATGCATGCAGTTCAAGGATCTTCCCAGGTCAAAGGATCCTCCCAGATCCAAGGATCCTCCCAGGTTCAAGGATCCTCCCAGATTCAAGGATCCTCCCAGGTCCAGGGATCCTCCCAGATCCAAGGATCCTCCTAGGTCCAAGGATCCTCCCAGGTCCAAGGATCCTTCCCGGTCCAAGGATCCTCCCTTGTCCCAGGATCCTCTATGGTTCCAGGATCCTTTCAGGTTCAAGGATCATCTCAACTTCAAGGATCCAACGTCCTCCAGAATCAAGGATTCTTAAAAAGTATGCAGCCTCAAAGCTCGGATGTTCATCAAGGAGACTTCATACCGATGCAAACCATTGCTTCATCTGGTCCTTCGATTATACAAGAATCTCATCAATATGGATTCACATCTGGAATTCAAAACACGAATCCTGTGGGAGGTAACACTTTTAATAATTTGTATAACACTAACCATGGCTTAATGCAGGATACAGGTATCAATCAGGCTATGGCCAGGGAGTTACAGAAGCTCAAAGATATGATATACAATGTTCCAGGAGTGGTTAAACCCATTCCTGAAATTGCAGATGGTAGCCATAGGATATCTCGTTTCGCACCGCCCTTATGTGATGCTGAGATACCCAAAAGATTCCAGATACCATCCATGAAGCTATACGATGGTTCAACGGATCCAGAAGAGCATGTAGCTCAATACAGGGAAAGGATGGAGATCAATCCAATCCCGGAGAGGTTAAAAGAAGCATGTCTATGCAAGGGGTTTGGATCCACACTTACAGGATCTGCTCTTAAATGGCTGCTAAGTCTTCCCCCTTACTCTATTACTTCATTTGCTAATCTAGTTAATTTGTTTAATAGTCAATTCTCTTGTAGTAGAAAATTTGAACGGTTAACTAGTGATCTATATAGGGTAACTCAAGGTCAAAATGAATCACTTAGAGATTACATCACTAAGTTTAGCAAAGAATCCTTAGATATTCCTAATTTGGATATCGCTACGGCTGTAGAAGCCTTTAAAATGGGATTGCTTAGGGATTCATTATTCTATGATGATCTTGTGATGACACCTTGCAGGAACCTTGATGACGTAAGAACCAGGGCCCTTAGGTTTATCCGCCTAGAGGATGACAAAAGGATCCAGGATAGATTAACAGGATCCTCAAATCAGGAGAAACAAGGATCCTACTTCAGGAACAACAAATCAAAGCCCTACAACAGATCTGATAACCAGAATGTGCATGCAGTGGAACAAGAAGAGGATGATGAAGATTATCCTCCTATTTCTGAATACTGTTTTTCTGTTGATAACAATGAACTAATCCTTGCAATGCAGAATCTAGGTGAGAAAGCTAGGTGGCCAAGAAAAAGTGATAAACCAGCTGCTACAAAGGATAAGTCCAAGTGGTGTGCATATCATGAGGATTTCGGGCATCTCACTGAAGAGTGTATTGCACTAAGAAAGGAAATTGGTTACTTGTTGAGCAAGGGGCATTTGAAGGAACTCTTGGGATGGATGAAGTCAAGGATCCAGGATCCTGAAAGGATCCCGGAAAAGGCTCCTGCTCCCCCAGCAGATGCACAAGTTATAAACTTCATATCCGGTGGATCAGACATTTGTGGTACTTCCTTTTCAGCAGCAAAAAGACATGCTAAGGAAACCAAGATGGACAATGGAGACAGACCCGTCCGGACCTCCGTTGTTACCCAGGATAAAGTCATAACTTTTGATGAGGATGATCGTGTTGATGTCCAGGATCCTCATCATGATGGTCTTGTAATCACATTGTTTATTTCTAACCACTTTGTTCGCAGGATCCTTATAGACGGAGGGAGTTCAGTGAACATCATTCAGCTTGATGTCCTCAAGAAGATGAATATCCCAGAGTTTGATATTGTCCCAAGATCCTCAGTACTTGTGGGATTCAGTGGGGAAACCAAGAACACATTGGGGGACATCAAACTCCCAATCTATATTGAAGGATTGCATTCTTATCAAAAATTTTGTGTTATAGATTGCTTATCTTGTTGCAACGTTATCCTTGGCAGGCCATGGATACATGATATGAGGGCAGTCCCATCCACCTATCATCAGTGTGTAAAGCTTCCAAGTCCATGGGGAGTGGTGAAAATTGAAAGTGATCAACAAGAGGCTAAGAATTGTTATACCTCATCAATGAAGCCAGCCTCAAGACCAAGGGAGCAATAGCAATTAAAGTATCCTTCAAGAGATATCTTGGAGGCAAGAGAACAGGATTTGAAAGAAATCCTCATGGATCCTGATGATCCTGAATCCAAGATCTTCATAGGATCAGGGATCCTTAGCGATATTGAACATGAGCTAGTATCCTTCCTTAAGAGGAGGAAATCCACCTTTGCCTGGAAACATGAAGACATGACAGGTATATCTAAGGATATAATTACTCATAAACTTGGCATTGACAGGTCACTCAAGCCAATTCATCAAAAGAGGAGGAAGTTTGCACCTAAAAGGAATGCTATTATCCAGGAAGAAGTAGATAAACTACTTCGGGCAGGTATGATAAGAGAGGTTAAATATCCAAGATGGTTAGCCAATGTGGTTGTTGTTCAAAAGAAAGATGGAAAGTGGAGGGTATGTGTCGATTTTACTGATTTAAACAAGGCATGTCCCAAGGATCCTTTCCCATTACCCCACATTGACTCCATGGTGGATGCTACCGCGGGTCATGAGTTGTTGACTTTTATGGATGCTTCCTTTGGATTTCAACAAATTCAGATGGAACCATTTGATCAAGAGGATACAGCCTTTATGACCCCAACTGGTATATACTGTTATATTGCTATGCCGTTTGGACTAAGAAATGCAGGTGCTACTTATCAAAGGCTAGTCAATATGATGTTCAAGGAACAAATTAGACACACTATGGAAGTCTATATTGATGACATGGTGGTTAAGTCCAAGAAAGCTGAGGATCACCTTAAAGACTTGGAGGAATCATTCAATATCCTTGATAAATTTAATATGAAACTAAATCCTTCCAAGTGTCATTTTGGTGTTAAGGCAGGAAAATTCTTAGTCTATATGGTGACAAAGAGGGGCATTGAAGCAAGTCCAGAGCAAATCAAGGCTATTGTGAATATTAAATCTCCTACCAATGCTAAGGATGTGCAAAGATTAATGGGCAGGATTGCAGCCTTGAATAGATTCATATCCAAATCCACAGAAAAGTGCAAGGAATTCTATGACATCCTGAGGAAGAACAAGATATTTGATTGGACTGAGAAGCATGAAAGTGCCCTTAAAGCTCTTAAGGATTACCTATCCTCAGCCCCAGCCTTGATGAAACCAGAAAAAGGGGATATATTATCCTTATACTTGGCGGTATCCTCAAAAGCAGTAAGTGCGGTCCTTGTTAAGGATCACCAAGGTACACAACATCATGTTTATTATGTAAGTAAGAGTTAACTTGATGCTGAATCCAGGTATTCACACTTAGAAAAACTTATCCTTGCATTAATTATGGCATCTACTAAATTGAGACATTATTTTGAGACTCATGTCATTATTGTTAAGACTAATTTTCCAATTAAGAATGTTCTCAGGAAACCTGAAATGTCAGGAAGGATGGCTAAGTGGGTAGTGAAGCTTAGTGCATACGATATAAGATATGAGCCTAGAACTGCCATCAAATCCCAAGCTTTAGCTGACTTTGTGGCAGATTTCAGTAGTGACTTGCAAAAGGAAGCTGAGTTAGAAGTCTAACAACTTGAAGAGACTAAGGATCCTTGGATTCTCTTCAATGATGGAGCCTCTAATGTAAAAGGAACAGGGCTTGTAATACTACTAAAATCGCCACAGGGGGGCATAATACCCTACTCCATAGCTGGTGAATTCCAAACTACCAACAATGAGGCTGAGTATGAAGCCTTGATAGCTGGTTTGCAAATTGCTAAGCATATGAGGATCAGGTATCTTGAGGTACATGTAGATTCTTTATTAATCACTAATCACTTTAATGGATCCTGTGCTGTTAAAGGTGAAAAGCTAATCAAATATTTAGAGATAGTCAAAGAATTGGCACTCTCTTTTGTTTCCTTTAGTTTGACACATGTACCAAGGGAAGAAAATGCAGAGGCTGATGCATTAGCCAATCTAGGATCATCCTTGAAGATCCTGGAAGATATAAGGATCCCTATTATCCACATCCTTGCCCCTGCTATTGAGGATCATGTAGCTATGGAGATAGGAGAAGATCCTGCAATCATTTCTAGTGATGATACTCAATCTCATTCAGGATCATGGATCCTCCCAATCATGAGATACATACAACATGGAGAGATTCCTACAGGAGAAAACCCTAGGGCTTTCAAAATTAAGGTATCTCAATTTACAATATTGAATAATATGTTGTATAAATGATCTCTTGCAGGACCATATCTAAGATGCATTGAGGATCCTGAAATCCAAGAAGTCCTAAAGGATTTCCATGAAGGAGATTGTGGAAACCACACTGGGGGCAGGGCATTATTCTCAAGGATCCTGAGGACAGGATACTATTGGCCTTCTATGAAGAAGGACGCTGTGGAATATGCCAAGAAGTGTGATCCTTGTCAGAGACATAGTAATATCCTTCACCAACCAGCAGAGCTTTTGCATCCTATATCCACTTCCTGGCCATTTATGAGATGGGGAATGGATATAGTTGGTAAGCTTCCTAAGGCACCTAGTGGAAAAGTATCCAAGTGGATAGAGGCTGAAGCCTTTGCTCAAGTCAGAGAAAAGGAAGTTATATCCTTTATTAAAAGGAACATTATTACTAGATTTAGTATTCCTTCTGAATTTTTTTGTGATAATGGATCCCAATTTATTGGGAATAGAACTACTAACTTTTGTGACAGCTGGGGGATTAAGATGATAACATCAACACCAGTCCACCCACAAGCTAATGGTCAGGCAGAGTCATCCAACAAGATCATCATCAACAACTTGAAAAAGAAGCTTGGATCCAAGAAAGGGAAATGGGCAGAAGAACTACCTTATGTGCTTTGGGCTGATAGGACAACTCCCAAGAATGCTACTGTCCAAACTCCATTCTCTTTGGTATTTGGAGCAGAATCAGTGATCCCTACAGAGATGGTGGTTCCAACTGCAAGAACAAGCATTCGTGATCCGGAAGAAAATGCTGAAAACTTGGTTCAAGACTTGGATACTATAGAAGAAATCAGGGATTTGGCAAGGATAAGGATGGCCAGTTATCAACAAAGGATAGCTGGAGCTTACAACAAAAATGTCAGGATTAGGAAATTCCAAGTTGGTGATATGGTATTAAGGAAAGCATTTCAAAATACCACCAATCGTGCTGATGGAAAGCTAGCACCAAAGTGGGAAGGCCCCTATTTGATTGAAGCTGAAGCAGGAAAGGGGGCATATCGATTGCTAACAATGGAAGGTGATTTGCTACCAAGAGCTTGGAATGTTTTCCATTTGAAGAGATATTTCATGTAATCAGGATCCATGATCCTTACATGACAAGTATCCTTGAAGGATCCTTACAAGATAGATGATTCTCATTTTGGTAATGATCTAATCCAAAACTATTTCATTTCTTAATTATCCTATATAAGGGTAAGGATCTTGTATCCTTTATCCTCCTTTCACTTGATTCTGAGTTTTGAAGGTTTAGGTATCCTTAACAAAGGACTGATTATCCACAGAAGTATCCAGTTATTTGAGCTTGACCCCAGTTATTTGGGCTTGACCCCAGTTATTTGGGCTTGACCCCAGTTTGGGCCTGTCCCCAGTTTTGCCAGCAGCGCACGATGATCCTGGTATAGTTCATAGCAATGGGACCAGTACTCGCTTTAGGGGCTATTTCATTGTACTTGCTATATTTAGGATCCTACGTATAATGGTAGACGTACCATACATCCATTCCCAAGGTTTCTAACATTTTCACGTTAGCTAAGGTTTTGACATTTTCATGTCACTAAGTTTGGATAGTCGCCAGTAAGGGCCATACACCAGTTTACACACGATCCTTTGGGCTTGTCCCCAGTTATCCTTTGGGCTTGTCCCCAGTTATCCTTTGGGCTTGTCCCCAGTTATCCTTTGGGCTTGTCCCCAGAATTATTGGGCTTGTCCCCAGTTACTAACTCTTATCTTATATTGGCTTAGTCCCAAGTTGTATCCTATTTCAGGTTTTTGGAGATAAACGACCAAGGATCCTTGATCCTTACCTTATACTAAGGTTTGTCTTTTGGTTATCCTGATTATAACTATTAAAGGTTAAGATCCTAACTTGGATTCTCAGGTATGATACTTAACTATTTTGATTTCATTCATTATTCATCTGAGTTACCCTTATCCTTTGACAACTGAACTTGTGATCCTTAAACTACACTACTTTTCAGAACTTACCAACTAAAGGATATGTGATCCTTGATTATATTCTAAACTTTTTGAAGATATTTAAACAAAATGTATATCACAACACTTGAAAAGTAAAGTCTTTACAAGGATAACAACACGAAAGATAGCCAAAAAGTTAAAGTTATTTTATTCACAAAACGTTAAACCCTTTAAGGTTGTCAAAATTGCCAACCCACGTTTCTACCAGCAAAACGTGGCCCGTCCACATGGGTTGGCAAAGGGTGTCCATTGTTTACGGGTCTTTGTAGTGCAGGAAATAAAAGACGGAAGGATAACGAGTGGCTTCATCCCCCAAACAGAGGATCCATCCACCACCCATTATACTGCCTATTGTTCAAGGATCCATGATCCTTCACCCTAGAAACTATTGTCTAAAGTTATTACAACCCATCATTGTTCAATAAAAACATCATAACCAAACTACCAAATTCTAAAAAATGGGCTCCGGCTACGTCTAGAAATGTCCTTCATCGCCCATTCATGCAGCTTACACCTTCGCTGCATCACCTGCACCAGCTCCACCTGCTTCTCCACCCTGATCCTTGCCACTGCCACCAACCTCGATTGCCAGAACCTTATCAGCCTCTTCTTCGTCCTCCAACTCAGCCAACCTAGCCTTCCAGCCCTCCATGTCCCAGTTGCTCCTGTCAAAATTAGGATCCTGAGCTTCTTGGGCCATCTGCAACTTGGTCTTGTACATGGCAATGGCAGCAGAGACTTTAGCATCCTCCGTGATCTCGTGCTTCTCATAGTCAGCATTGATCTGAGCTGCAACCGCCTGAGTTTTGGCATCATTGAGATCCTTTTCGAGGGAGGCAATCTTGTGATCCTTGAGCACCGCCACTTTTTGGAGATCAGAGTATTTCTCCTCAAGCTCTTCGACGTTCCCAACATAGTCCTCAATTTCAGCAAATTTCTGCAAAGAAGACAATGTAAAGTTCAGGATCACGTGATCCTCAAATGGGCAGGATAATCAAGTTAAGTCTGTGATCCTTACATCAGCAAAGTACTCGAGGAACTGATGGCGGATCAGAGGCAAGCCTTCTAGGTTGTCAGCTTCAGAGGTCTTCCTTTTCTTTCCACCTCTTCCCTTTGAAGTGGTTACCTTGGGGACTATGATGGAGGGGCTAGCAGCAGACTTTTTCTTTGAGGATCGAACAGTGTCAAGATCAGTGACACTGAATTTGGAGGCAGATCTTGAAGGTTTTCCAGCACCTACACATAGGGCTGTCCAAACTGCTCGACGATCGAAGATCGCTCGACGATCGCTCGAAACATGCTCGAAAAATGCTCGTTCGATTCCGGCTCAGTTTGTAAATGAGCCGATCGGATCGGTTCGATTCAAATTCAATACGAGCATGAGCAAGGCTCCGCTCGCTCGACGATCGCTCGGTTTCGCTCGAATTATTTTTATTAATAATTAATTAATATATATATAGCCCAAAAAAATTAATTAATGTATAGCCAAAAAAATTGAAAAGCCCAAATAACATAGCCCACTGCCCATGTTTATAATTAATAAGAAAAATCTAACCTAATCTTTATTTAATATACAAATCTTATCTAACATTCTAACCTAATCTAGATTCGGTCGCCGCTCTCAACTCATTCACTCATTCAGTCTGAAGTCTCAAGTCTCAACTGGTGTCGCCGCTCTCAATCCAGTCACCGGCGGTGACAATCCAGTCTTCAAACAATTGTCGCCGCTCTCAATCCGATTCGGTATGTTAATTCATCGGTTTCTGCATCTTCATTCTGTTTCTGTTGTTAATTCAAACGACTTGTTTCTGTTGTCAATCTGATTCGGTATGTTAATTCATCGGTTTCTGCATCTTCATTCCGATTCGGTATGTTAATTCATCTGTTTCTGCGTCTTCATTATGTTTCGGACTTGTTTCTGTTATTGTTTCTGCATATCTTAATTCCAAACAGGTCCGTAACAGGGGAATTGCTTATTAACACTAGTTTTAATTATGTTTCGGACTTGTTTCTGTTAATGTTTCTGTTAATGTTTCTGCATATATGCTTCTGTTAGTGCCTTTATTAGCCGTTTCGTTTATAAAGAGTGGTGGTTGGAGGTTGGGTGACTATGGGCATTACATATGGTTTAACAAGTTTAATTGGGTGACTATATGCTTCTGTTAGTGCCTTTGTTTTTTAATATGTAGCAAGCTTCAAGAGATGAAGAACAATTGGAAATTGATGTGTTGACTCCAGACGGGTCGGATAACAAATGAAAGGTATTTTTATAATTAACAAACCATAAAACTATTATGTAATGTTTAGAACTTAATGGTTTTGTTTAACGCTTGTGTTAATAGGTTGTGTATGTTGATTTGAAGCGGAATTTTGTGGATGGAGATTGGAGATGACCAAGCTTTAAGAAGATGTTCATGGCTTTTGAGCTAGATTTCAATTTGTGTTTCGCACTATATTTTATGCTTTGGATTCGATATTGTTAAGAACATTTTTAGGATCTTGATTTCAATTATGTATTGCTTTTGATTTAGTTTAATGCAGCCTAGAAAGGTTGGAGTTTTGGACATGTTTTACTTAAGTCATGATTTCAGTTTTTGTTGTTGCTGCACATTTGTTAATTTAGGTGTTGAGATAAACCGAGCGAAACCGATCGAAATCGATCCGATTGATTTAAATTCGAACCGATCTCGAGCACCACTTTTATGCTCGGTTTTATAAATTCGAACCGAACCGATCCGATCGGTTGTAATTCGAACCGATCTCGAGCAGACCCTCGCTCGGATCGGATCGGTTCGTGAACACCCCTACCTACACACCCAAAACAGATAAGTATCCTTATCCTATTTCTATTTAACTATTTATTTAAACATTTAATTATGCAAAAAACAGGATACTTATTTGACATAGTGACAGAACCTGAGGATACTTCTTGAGAATCCTGGGTATTTGTTTTAAATGATCTTCGTGCAGGATCAAGTCTCCGGAAAGCGGCAAGCCTTTCCTTTGTTGCAGATGTTGTGATGAGGTGTGCGACAGTAATAGCTGCAAAAAAGAAACAAAAGGACGTTAGTGATCCTAAGACGAAAGCAAGGTCATCTGGTGATCCTTCTCAGGATCCTCTATCCTACCATGGGTGCTCCACTTCCTTGGCAGATCATTTCCATCAGGGATAGAATCCCTTCTGACAAAGAAGAATCGCCGTTTCCAGTTGGTGTCATTCTTAGTGGCTTTGAAGATGGGGTGTTCTTCACCAGGTTTATGTTTGAGTAGATACCGATGGGATCCATGGCTAACGAGGTCATACATCTCTGCAAACTCCAACATTCCCAGAGTAATTCCTTCATGTTCAATGATCCTTTCAAGGGTATATAAGACCCTCCAGACCATTGGCATCACTTGAATGTAGGAGATACCGGTGAGAGAGAAGAAGGATTGGGTGAAATCTGGAAAAGGATATGAGTATCCTATTGTGAATGGTGTAACCGGAAAAGCTACCCAGGTTTCAGAAACATAATCGCTTAGAACGGTGGGATCAAATGGTTTGAAGTCGGTGTTTGCCGGAAAACAATGGCGGATTCTGTCTATTTGTGGATCAGTGAAGCAGCATCTTTCTTTCGCTGAATCTTTGATGATCCCCTGGCTCTTAAGAGGACTGTCTTTTATGTGATCCTTAGCCGGAGAGGATCTTAGCATCATCTTGGTCATGAGGGTAGAGAAGAAGATGAACAGAGAAAGAAAACTTAAAGGGAGAAGAGGAAGAGAGATACCTGCTTGATCTTCGGATGTGGATTTAAAGGGAGTTTCTCTTGAATTTAAATGTGAATTGATCCCTATCTCTAACTCCAATTTATAATGATGGTCTTGCAGGATAGTCACTTCAGTGACGTCAGGATGGTAACGGCTAGTCCGATTACAACGGCTAGTTATCCATTGATTCATTACGGATAAGGATAGAAAATATAACTCGTTTATTTACATAATAACTCCTTATATTTTGGGGGCAATTGTTAGGGGAGGATTTCCAAATGATCAGTGATCCTCATTTACTGTTGGGTTTAGTGATCCTCACTTCTGATTGAATTGGTGATCCTCAGAAGTATGGCAGGTTCAGGATCATGGATCATCTTAAGGATCCTTATACTAACGATTGTCTACTTTGAATATGATGTTGTTTTGCAGGAGTACCGGCTTGGACTTGGTCTTGGCGATATTCCTGGAGCATATTCCATGACTTATTCCGCACGTGCTTAACTGAAGTGGACGTTATGGAGTTCGTGGAGGACTTGCATGAAATGCGGAATGTTTGTTAGCTTAGATAATTTCCATTTTTAAAAGGGGTAGGGAGCTAAATAGAAAACACTTGGCTATTTTTAGCTTAACACACACTCTCGCAACTGCTCTCACCAGCTCTCGATAATTCACTTGGCGATTACACACTTTTTTACACAATACACTCTAGTGATCCTTGTAATTAGCTCGCTATCATCCGAAGTTGTAATACATTTCTTGTTTAATCTGAGTTGGTGATCGGTAGTTTCCATCACCCGAGGTTTTTTATGCCGGAGATCATTCATTGATCAAGGGCTTTTTCCTCGTATAAATCTTTGTGTCACTTGATCATTTAGTTTCTGAGTGATCCTTAGTGTTGTTCATTGATTCAAGCATCATACCTCACAACAGAAAGTTTGGTTGCATTGTCATTGCTTGATTTTTGACCAAAACAATAGTATCGGCCCAATAGGATTGAATTGAGATTTGATCTTGTCGGCCATTGTTTACAAATATTAAAGATTGCATGAGAATTGATTAAAGTATGTCGGTCACTAATATTCTGAATTGATTCTCGATTGAACTTAGAGAAGGATACTGACAAACACATGCAATTGATAAGATTGTTATTTCTTTCGGCCCAATGAGAATTTAGAAGATATAAATTTGTTGGCCCATGTGATTTAAAAGGGAGGTCCAATAAGAATTGTGTTTTGAATCAAGTTGTTGGCTATTAAATAGAGTCAGTACATGTGATTCTAGGGCCAAGTTCAAAAAGAGTAAACAGATTGCATGTGATTTGGATTGACTTTATAAATTGCGGCCAAATCAATTTGAATATAGCATTTATAGTGTCGGCTCAAGGTTTATATGAGTATATGAGCGACCCAAGGACTGAATGTGATAATACTGTCCATTAATTGTTGTCGGCCCAATCAACAATTGATAAATATCAAGAAGTGTCGGCCCAATCAGCAATTGATAAATATCAAGGAGTGTCGAGTCCGCGAATCTTCGACACGAGTCCCAGATCGATTCAATCGTCACACACATTCACATATTCAGTTAGTTTAACTAGGTGTTTCACTAGGTGAACCAGTTCGTTTGAAAGTTTGTGTGAGAAATCCTTCGATACCGAATCATGAAAGCACAAAGCAAATCATTGAGAGATACTGCAATCTGCTAGCAAACATGAAGAGATTGAGCATTGATGTAGGATCGATTTGACCGATCAAATGAGTCAATATGAGTCAATACACACTATTTGAGTGGCGGAAACACTCAAACAGATTAGAATCAGAGAGAATGGAGTAGAAAACAGAAGTATATCACTTTAACACTTGTTTCTCATTCATTAATCACATGAAAATACAGCAGCACCTCGTTACACCAACTGCTATTCCGTTCCAAATGAGAAACACAAACTGCCTATATATAGGTTTCACTATTCCGTTTGAAACTGGCACTACCCAGTTCAAGCGGAATCACTTCCCTTGGGTTCATTTGAAGATGACAAGCATCTCTTCAAACATAATTACATGAAAACCTTATAAAATTACATTCCAACCCTTTATCATCTACTAAACAAGACCTAGACCGAAAGACGTAGGCTATAGACATCGTGCACCAACAAACACCCCCCCCCCTTGGATATTGCCGGAGTCTTCAGTCTGTCTGTCTTCAACATTTTCACCACATAGACTTAAAAACTTCTCCTCTCTGTTTTGGCTTTCTCAGCAACTCTTTCTTCAGGCTCCCCCTTTCATCAATCTTCCGTGCTTTTGGGATCGACACCTGGATTACCAGCAACAAGCTCCCTTTTGCATCAAGCTCGTCTTCAGACTCCCCCTAAGACTCAGCTATCGGGATCTTAATTTGGAACTTTCACCTGTAAGCCTCAAACATTAATGAGAATAAACATTTTAAATGTCTAGGATTGATGACCTGGTTCTTTCACAATCCTATAAAGTTTTGATGATAAAAAGAATCCAACAACCAAACCTAACTATTTTCAATCAAATTTTATCAATTTGAGCACTCAAAACTCAAACAGCCAATCATCCAAGTCCAAATTAATGACCTTGGACTAACATTTAGCCTGCCAAGTCCAAGTTAATGACCTTGGCTGACCAAGTTTATGATCTCGCTGACATTTTCAAACATTTTAAGTTCAAATTAATGAACTTTTACACATTTCAAGCAATTTCAAACACTTTCTTAAACTTCTGCTTACCCAACCCTCATGATCCAGACTTGTTCAGGACACAAGACTTTGATCATCAGATCCCCAATGTTCATTGTCGAAAATAAGATGAAAAATAAAATCTTTTTGGATTTTAAATTTGCTAAACAAATAAACAATCTTTTTGGATTTTTGATAAGCAAGAAACTGTACACACAATATGTTTGAGAGAGTGTTAGGGGATCATATCAGCTGCCGACAAGATACATGCACCGTTACGCTTATTTCATTTTCAGTATTAAACAATTTGCATTGATTGCCGATATACTAGTCCACTTAAATTTTCGCACAAAGTTCAATCTATTCAGGATATGAATTAATGTTTTAAGACTTAACTTTTATATGTGTACCACCTCAGAATATACTCCCGTATACAGATCCCAATATTCAGTCTTACAGGTGAGTATACCTAGATGATATCTGTAAGGGGTTAGATGCGAGGGCCGTGAGAGCTCAGGTCAGAACTTCCGTTCAGCAGAGAGATGACAGCCTCGACTTTAGGTGGGTCCCTAAAGTCGAGGCTGTCATCTCTCTGCTGAACGGAAGTTCTGACCTGAGCTCTCACGACCCTCGCATCTAACCCCTTACAGATATCATCTGTGGTATACTCACCTGTAAGACTGAATATTGGGATCTGGATACGGGAGTATATTCTGAGGTGGGACATGCGATTAAGTTTAAGTATCTTAAAACATTAATCTCGTATCTCGAAACAGTTGAACTTTGTGTGAAAATTTAAGTGGATCAGTATACTGACAATCTAAGTGAATCGTTTAGAACTTAAAATGTATAAAGCTTAACGGTGTTGGTGATTAGTCTCAGAAACTGATATGATCCTCTTACACAAACTCACAAAATTATTGTATGTAAATATTTCTTTACTGCATTTCATTACATTGAAAAATCCAAAAAGATTTTAGTGTGTTTTAGCATAATTTTTGAAAAATTCAAAAAGATTTTTTACAACTGGTGTTGGAGAGCTAATTTTCAAAATTCCGAGTGCTAGACATGATGAACAAATGATTTGGGAGAGTGTGTTGTTTTGATAAGAAAAACGATATTTTTTCAAGTATTTCATCAAAGATTAACGTTGTAAAATCATTCTTTGAGTGTTTAATTCCTGCAAGTGTTCATTAGACGGTGAGATTGTTTTTACAAGTTATTATCAGAAAATTTATTTTTGGGTAGAGAATGTGCAGGATAAGAGCTAGGTGATCTTGGATAGATGATAGAGAGCCAGGTTCCGATACCTGAGGATTCTGTGATTTTATCAAGCCAGGCTGCGATCCCAGCATATCGAAAAGGGGAGTCTGAAGACACCTAAAGGAAGGAGTGTGTTGGTGCTGGTGAAAAGAGATAGAGATTTAGGATGCTTACATTGTCAGATACTTTGGAGAGAGCTTGAAGACTGATCAAGACTGAAGATGTTCTGAAGGCATACCGAAGACTCATCAACATCCGATGGGGAGTCTGTTGGTGCATACGCCTGTCGACTTCGTCTTGTATCGAGTGGTGTAATAGAATAGATGAAACAAGTCACATAGTTCGAGATTAACAGGATACAGAGGTGAACAAGCCAGTTCAAACGAAGTGGCCAGTTCAAACGAACTAGACCAGTTCGTACGAACTGGAGATGCTTGTTCAAACGAACTGGATTTAGTATAAATAGTGGACTTGTTGTTTTCATTTGTAACTTTGTCATTCCGGTGGCGAAGCTCTGCCGAAGTATCTCCAGGTCTGTAATCGTCATCAAATCAATACAAGAGATAGATTAAGTGATTCTTGTGTGTATACAGCTGAAATAACTCCGATACGTTTGATTCCGCCTCTCGTATTGGACGAGATCTCTTCTGAACGACTCGTTTGGTCGTGCAAACGATCCTACACCTTATTTGATTGAAGCTGAAGCAGGAAAGGGGGCATATCGATTGCTAACAATGGAAGGTGATTTGCTACCGAGAGCTTGGAATGCTGTCCACTTGAAGAAATACTTCATGTAATAAGGATCCATGATCCTTAGCTAACAAGTATCCTTGAAGGATCCTTACAGGACAGAGGATCCTCATTTTGGTAATGATCTAATCTCAAACTATTTCATTCTTTAATTATCCTATATACAAGGATAAGGATCCTGGATCCTTTATCCTTCTTTCACTTGATTCTGAGTTTTGTAGAAGGTTCATATATCCTTAGCTAAGGATTGAGTATCCACAAAAGTCTCCAGTTACTTGGGCTTGACCCCAGTTATTTGGGCTTGACCCCAGTTATTTGGGCTAGTCCCCAGTTTTTGGGCATATCCCCAGTATCGCCGGCAGCGCACGATGATCCTGGTATAGTTCATGGCAGTGGGACCAGTACTCGCTTTAGGGGCTAACAATTTCATTGTGTTGGCTGTATCCGGGATCCTACGTATAATGGTAGATGTACCATACATCCGTTCCTAAGGTTTCTAACGTTTTCACGTTAGCTAAGGTTTTGGCATTTTCATGTCACTAAGTTTGGATAGTCGCCAGTGAGGGCCATACTCCAGTTTACACAAGATCCTTTGGGCTTGTCCCTAGTTATCCTTTGGGCTTGTCCCCAGTTATCCTTTGGGCTTGTCCCCAGTTATCCTTTGGGCTTATCCCCAGTTATCCTTTAGGCTTGTCCCCAGTTATCCTTTGGGCTTGTCCCCAGTATATTGGGCTTGTCCCCAGAATTGTTGGGCTTGTCCCCGGTCACTAACTCTTCTCTTATATTGGCTTAGTCCCAAGTTATGCTTTGTTTCAGGTTTTTAAAGTTAAATAGCTAAGGATCCTTGATCCTTACCTTCTACTAAGGTTTGTCTTTTGGTTATCCTGATTATAAATGTTAAAGGGTTAGGATCCTAACTTGGATTCTCAGGTATGATCATTGATCACTTTTATTTTATTCATTATTTATATAAGTGACCCTTATCCTTTGGCAACAGAACTAACGATCCTTAAATTGCATAACTTTTCTGAATTTACCGACTATAGGATATTTGATCCTTGATCATATCCTAAAACTTTTAAACATGATTTATTAAATCTTTATTCTTTACTTACAAGTTCAGAGAAAGTGGATAACTACAACAGAAAAATAAAGAATTCACAAGGATAACAACACGGGAAATAGCCAAAAAGTTAAAGTTTTATTTATTCACAAAAGTTAAACCCTTTTAAGGTTGTCAAAATTGCCAACCCAAGTTTCTACCAGCAATACGTGGCCAGTCCACTTGGGTTGGCAAAGGGTATTCATTGTTAACAGGTCTTAAGAGTGCAGGAAATAAAAGATGGAAGGATAACAAGTGGTTTCATCCCCCAAACAGAGGATCCCTCCACCACCTATTATCCTACCTATTGTCTAAGGATCCTTGATCCATAATCCTAAAAACTATTGTTCAAATTACAACCCAACATTGTTTCAAAACATCACAACCAAAAAACTTCCAAATCCTAAAAAAATGTGCTCCGGCTGAGTCTAGAAATGTCCATCATCGCCCATTTCTGCAGCTCACACCTTAGCTGCATCACCACCAGCATCATCACCACCAGCTTGATCCTTCCCGCTGTCGCTTGCCTCAATCGCCAAGACCTCGGTAGCCTCCTCCTCATCGTTCAGCTCAGCCAGCTTCACTTTCCAGCCCTCTTTGTCCCACGTGGTCCTGTCAAAATCAGGATCCTCAGCCTCCTGGGCCATTTGCAGCTTGACCTTGTACATGGTGATGGCAGCAGAGACTTTAGCATCCTCCAGCAGGTCGTGCTTCTCATGATCAGCATTTATCTGTGCCATGACCACCTGCTGCTTTGCCAGAGCGAGATCCTTTTCAAGGCGAGAGATGGTTTGATCCTTGGCCAAGAAGATCTTCTGGATCTCCACATGCTTCTGCTCCGCCTCCTCAACATATGCATCAAACAGCATTTCGACCTCAGCGAATTTCTGCAAAAAAGACAAGGTGAAGTTCAGGATCAGTGATCCTCAAGTGGGCAGGATAATCAAGCAGAGTCAGTGATCCTAACATCAGCAAAGTATTCTTGGAACTGGTGGCGAATGAGGGGCAGGCCTTCGAGATTGTCAGCTTCAGTGGCCTTCCTCTTCTTTCCTCCTTTGGAGGTGACAGGCTTTGGAACTATGGCACTCGGGCTAGCAGCAGACTTCTTCTTCCCGGACCTGGGAGCAACAGCAGTAAGATCGGTAACACTGAAGCGGGTGGCAGACCTTGAGGATTTTCCAGCATCTATCCATCCAAAACAATAGATAAGTATTCTCGTTTTATTTACATTTTAACATTTACTTAAATACAGACTTGGATACTTACTTGACATTGTAACTGAGCCTGAGGATACTTCTTGAGAATCCTTGGTAATTGCTTGAAATGATCTTATAGCAGGATCAAGACTTCAGAAAGCAGCAAGCCTTTCCTTTGTTGCAGGTGATGGAATGAAATGAGAGACAGAGATAGCTGCAAAATAAATAAAAGATATTAGTTATCCTTACAGAAACAGTGTTGTCCTATGATCCTTCTATAAGGATCCTCTATCCTACCATGGATGGCCCATTTTCTTGGGAGATCCTACCCATCCGGGATGGAATCCCTCCTAACGAAGAAAAAACATTTCTTCCAATTGGTGTCGTTCTTGGTGGTCTTCAGGATTGGGTGTTCTTCGCCGGGTTTGTGTTTGAATAGAAAGTGATGTGAACCATGGCTCACAAGGTTGTACAGTTCAGCAAGTTCAAACATCCCCAAATCTATACCTTCCTATTCAATGATCCTTTCCAGGGTATACAAAACCCTCCACATCATCGGCATAGCCTGAATGTAGCATATGCCGGTGAGAGAGAAGAAGGATTCGGTGAAGGCAGGGAAAGGGTAGGAGTATCCTATCAGAAATGGGGTGGCCGGGAATGCAACCCAGGTTTCAGAGAAAAAGTCACTCAAGACGGTAGGGTCAAAAGGTTTAAAAACAGTGTCCGCCGGAAAGCAATGGAGAATCCTGTCTATATCTGGATCAGTGAAGCAGCAACGTTCCTTCGGAGAATCTTTGATGATCCCTTGGCTCTTCAAAGGACTATCTTTCCGATGATCCTTAGCAGGGGATGATCGTAACTTCATTGTGATTCAGAGATGATGAAGAAAGAAGAAACAGAGTAAGAATGTGAAGAGAGAAAAGGAGAAAGAGAAGTACCTGCTTGATCTTCAAATGAGGATTTAAATGGTGTAACGCATGAATTTAAATGCTTTCGGATCCTTATCTCTAACTAGAATTTATAATGATGATTTTACAGGGATGTCGCTTCAATGACGTATGATCTGCAACGGATAGTTAGATCCTAACGGCTATATATCCGTTGGTTTGTTACGGATAAGATCAAGAAAATATAACTCGCTAATTTACACTTTACTCCTTACATTTTGGGGGCAATTGTTAGGGGAGGATTTTTCAAGTCCTAAGGATCACGGATCCTCAAGTGCTGCCAGGATCATGGATCCTCAATTCTGTTTGAATTAAGGATCCTCAACAGGTGTTGCAGGATCAGGATTCAGGATCCTTATTGTTATCCTTTTACTAACAATTGTCTACCTTGTACGTAAGCTTGTTTTGCAGGAGCAAAGGCATGGACCAAGTCTCACTGAAATTCCTGGAGCATATTCCCTCAATATTTCGCACGTGCTTGGCCATTGTGAACGTTATGGAGATCGTGGGGAGCTTGCACAAATTGCGGATAGTTAGTTAGTTTAGTTATTTCTAATTTAAAATGGGGATAGCAAGCTTAAAGTAGAACACTTAGCTAATTTTGGCATTCACACACTCTCGCAACAGCTCTCAACCAGCTCTCAAACACTACTTGGCGATTTCATATATTTTTTGCACATTGCACACTAGTGATCCTTGTAACAAGCTTGTTATCATCCCGAGTTGTAAACTTCTTTTGATTAATCTTAGTTGGTGATCGGTAGTTTCCATCACCCGAGGTTTTTTATGCCGGAGATCAACTCTTGATCAAGGGCTTTTTCCTCGTATAAATCCTTGTGTCACTTGTTCATTACATTTCTGAATTATCCTTAACATTGTTCATTGATTCAAGCATCACACCTCACAACAAAAGATTTGGTTGTATTATCCTTGCTTGATTTTTGACCAAAACAGTGGATGCTACCGCGGGTCATGAGTTGTTGACTTTTATGGATGCTTCATCTGGATTTCAACAAATTCAGATGGAACCATCTGATCAAGAGGATACAGCCTTTATGACCCCAACTGGTATATATTGTTATATTGCTATGCCATTTGGACTGAGGAATGCAGGTGCTACTTATCAAAGGCTAGTCAATATGATGTTCAAAGAACAAATTGGACACACTATGGAAGTCTATATAGATGACATGGTGGTTAAGTCCAAGAAAGCTGAGGATCACCTTAGAGACTTGGAGGAAGCATTCAATATCCTTGATAAATTTAATATGAAACTAAATCCTTCCAAGTGTCACTTTGGTGTTAAAGCATGTAAATTCCTAGGCTATATGGTGACAAAAAGAGGCATTGAAGCAAGTCCAGAGCAAATTAAGGCTATAGTGAATATCAAATCTCCTGCCAATGCCAAGGATGTGCAAAGATTGACAGGCAGGATCACAACCTTGAACAGGTTCATATCCAAATCCTCAGAAAAATGCAAGGAATTCTATGACATTTTGAGGAAGAACAAGTAATTTGAGTGGACTGAAAAGCATGAAAATGCTCTCAAAGCTCTTAAGGATTACCTATCCTCAACCCCTGCCTTGATGAAATGTCACACCCCGACTTTCCACGTGTCACCGGTGGGCCCGGTGGGGAGTATCGTGACGTGGTTGGCAACGTAATAGTCAAACAACACAATATATATGAATCCACAGCGGAAGCAAAAGATAAATATATTACATTCCGAATAATAAGTAATATCCAGTATTACAACGGAAAGTAAAAGATCCACAGGCGGATCAATATAAAAAGAAAACTGTTCAACAGACTTTGACATCTAGAGCTTGCGAGACTTGATTAATGATGCCTGGAGTAGCCAGCCTATTTCATCTAGCACCTGCACTTAGCCTTTTTGGAAAATACGTCAGTTTACACTGGTAAATACAACTCAACTGACTCATTTTGAAAAGAGTTTGTAAATTGGTTTGAATGCACTTCGGCACAAAATATCGTTTATAACTTGGGACAATTATTAAAATAATCTTGTATACAGTTTTACTCATTTGCCGTCCATTAGCACCGGTTAGAAGAGCCGGTTTAAGTTAACTGACACGCCACAGGTATAATGCCCACAAGGTTGATTCCTTTAGTGGAGTACCAGTTTTTACATAATGCATCTGTCAGGTGTACGCCTACACCCCATGCTTAGGTCGTGGCCATTTTGTAAAATGATGCCAAGGATATCCGGGACATGGTCATTTAACCCCCAAGGGCCATACATCAAATAATACAGAATAAAGCGGGTTATGTAAATACATTAATCACAATTCGATTTAAATGACTACATACCCGACCAAGCGGTACTTTTATAGTACCGTATCCCAAGCCCGTATAGGGAAAATAAGTTAAGAGTATTTACCTGAGCAAAGTATCAAGCAAATACAGCAAATGCAAGTACTTTTACTGGGCTCCTAATCTGGAACGAAGGTTTATAATAACCTATTAGATTTCTAACGGGTCCTTAATTAAGCCTTAGCTTAGACCGGTTAGTTTCAATGATACGGTTCGTACGCACTATTAAGAGAAGACCGGGTAGAATGTGATTTAGACCCGACAAGTTCGGAGACTTGCTTAATATGGGTATTTCATACACATTCTGGATTTTGAGATAATACCGATAAGGTTTGACCCGTTTAGGCTAGTTTATGTAAACTACTTACATAAACCGAACCGAACGCGTAATAAGTGTAACGGGTATTCATATGAGCCATTTACAGGTTTCCTAAGTTAATATGCTTCATATATGTTGTGACATCAGTAAGATGTCTTTTATTATGCCCGAAACGAATTTAAACACAAACTATGCCCCGTAGGGGTAGTTTGGTCATTTAAAAGGTTATAAAAGAGTTTAAGTATTTACCTGAGTTACAGGTCTGATGTAATCAGCAAAAATACTTATTTTACTAAGTTATAATAGTAGGGTAAAGTATATATGTGAAATTTATTGATTATAACCAAACTATGCCCCGTAGGGGTATTTTGGTTTCACATAAGCCGAAAAGCTCAAAACTGAAGTCTGAGTTCATCAACCTTTGCTTACTGTTAAAACATTATAATTTTCCTCAAATATCAGTAGGCATCAACCCTTGTAAGTTTAAAATCGTTTTAGTACATATTATGCGTCAAAAACGCTAAAAAGGGCGATTTGGAGCCGGTTCCGGGTTCTATGCATAAAGCTGATATTTTTATAATTCCAGGAGGCTTAAAATAATTTATTGATCATATGTGATCAGTAGCAAAAGGTTTGGAGTCGTTTAGATATGTAAAACTAATTTTATAGCCCGTAAGGGCAAAACCGACAATTACCGAGTTAAGCCTACGACTATTAGTTATGCTCAGCCTAAAATTAATTAAAAATCTTTAAAAATCCCAAAATAATATATTACATCAGTGGGTAAAGAGTTTGATATCAAAAAGTATGTTTAAGTAGGCTATACGCTAATTACGTCGTTTAGTTAACATAAAGCTTTCATTTTACGCTAACGAGCATAACTCTTAATCTACACCTCAAACTGATGTCAAATTTTGTATGCAAGTTTAAATATCAGTAAGTAAAGTTTCTACTCTTTTACATTTCCAAAAATCACGTTTTAAGGTGAAAAGGGCATAATGGTCAACATATGAGCAATTAACGGAATCATGCATATTAATTGGATAACTAATGATCTGAGGTGTATAATCACAGAGGGTTATACTAGCATGTAACCTGGTCCAAATAAAGCTCTACGGCATTTCTAAAACATACCATAACGGGTCAGAACTGAAAGTCAAAGTATAAGTCAAACTATGCGTCTTTCGGTTCCGAACCGGGTCTAAACAGGGAATTGTCGGGTTGAACATGTTAAGACATGTTCTTACACTAATTACCAAGTCATATTAATGATCAAACAGGTTGTATGTGTTCTACATTGCTAATCATGCACAAATTGTAATTTAAACATTCTGTTGACTTTTTATTAGTAAGTTTGACCCGACATTTGACCTAGTTAGAGTGGGAATCAGGGGGAACCCTTTTGAGGGTTTATTACCCACATAATTACCTACTTAAAGGTACTTTTAATTCGAGATTTGACTGAGCCATTATTAATTAATCTCGAAGTCAAACCGTAATTACGATGGTTTGACTTTTAGCTAAATAACTAAGCTAAACTTAATTAAAGAAGGATTAGCAAACTTACTGAAGTCCTATGCTTGATTAGTGACCACTTGAGTCTGCTTTGGAGCTCCAAGAATGATCAGAAGTGCAAGAGAATGGTGTGAAGAACTTGTTGCACATGAAGCCTTTATATAGTGATCAAGAACACCACAAAAGTTTGACACACAAGTCTATGACTTACCACAACTGATCCACAAGTGTCCCTAGATGTTTAGGGGTTGTTTAGGGTCCAAGGGAGATGAGGAAAACCGTTTAAAGTTCAAGAATTGCGTTTAAACAGCAAACAGGAGCTTTTATGTCGCTGGCAACACGCTTGCGCACCGTAAGGATCAATGCTTGCGGTGCGCAACCTTCCTCAACAGCCAAAAACTTGTTGTTCTTTGGTGTTTCGAAAGGGCAACCTCATAATCTGTATTTGGGACATTATTTATCAGATTGGGGCCTCTAAAAAGTGCCTTAAACAGTTACATACCCTACCACTTTGGTATGTTTCATTGAATTCTTATTTGAAAGTGCCGAACAAGAAGGTTTACCGTGCTTTTCTTCGTAGGAGTCCACCATTTCAATTATTGTCAAGAGTTTCTGGATTTAAGATATATTAGATGTTTAAGATATATATACTTGGGTATTGGGATTTATAAATGAGGTCGTTCAGAGGTAAAAATTAACATGACGCCACTTTTAAATCCTGCCAAAAACATCTTTATTAAATCCGGGTTTACAACCCTTTTTGTCTTACATGACACGTGTCGTTATATTACTGAACATGAATTTTCGAGGGTATTTTTCTTTCATGGTGGATTCAACCTCCCACATATACTCGGGACCTCTACGGGCATCCCATTTGACCTTTACAATAGGTACATGCTTCCTTCGAAGCTTCTTAACCTGTCGATCTTCAATCAACAATGGTTTTTCCACAAATTTCAAGCTCTCATCTATATGCACATCTGCATGTGGTATAACCAGTGATTCATCAGCGAAACACTTCTTCAGATTGCAGATGTGGAACACATTGTGAATTCCACTGAGCTCTTCAGGCAAGTTTAGCTTATAGGCAACTGACCTGACATGTTCGATGACCTCGAAAGGTCCTATGTATCTCGGGCTTAGCTTGCCTTTCTTACCAAATCGCATCACCCCCTTCCAGGGTGATACTTTAAGCAACACTTTGTCACCAACTTCAAAGTGAAAAGATTTACGTTTTGGATCTGCGTAGCTCTTCTGCCTATCTCGGGCAGCTTTGAGACGGTCACGAATCTGGACAATCTTGTCCGTCGTTTCAAAGACTATCTCTGGTCCTGATAATTGGACATCTCCAACTTCCGCCCAACAAACGGGTGTTCTACACTTTCTACCGTATAATGCCTCGAAAGTCGCAGCCTTAATGCTGGTATGGTAGCTATTGTTGTAGGAGAATTCGATTAATGGTAGGTTCTTATCCCAACTACCACCTAAATCGATCGCACATGCACGTAACATGTCTTCCAACGTTTGAATAGTACGCTCACTCTGGCCGAACATGAAGGTTTACCGTGCTTTTCTTCGTAGGAGTCCACCATTTCAATTATTGTCAAGAGTTTCTGGATTTAAGATATATTAGATGTTTAAGATATATATACTTGGGTCTTGGGATTTATAAATGAGGTCGTTCAGAGGTAAAAATTAACATGACGCCACTTTTAAATCCTGCCAAAAACATCTTTATTAAATCCGGGTTTACAACCCTTTTATCTTACATGACACGTGTCGTTATATTACTGAACACGAATTTTCGAGGTGTTACATGAAACCAGAAAAAGGGGATATATTATCCTTGTATTTGGCGGTATCCTCTAAAGCAGTAAGTACGGTCCTTGTTAAGGATCACGAAGGTACACAACATCATGTCTATTATGTAAGTAAGAGTTTGCTTGATGCTGAATCCAGGTATTCACTTTTAGAAAAACTTATCCTTGCACTAATTATGGCATCTACTAAATTAAGACATTATTTTGAAACTCATTCCATTATTGTTAAGACTAATTTTCCAATTAAGAATGTTCTCAGGAAATCTGAAATGTCAGGAAGGATGGCTAAGTGGGTAGTGAAGCTTAGTGCATATGATATAAGATATGAACCAAGGACTGCCATCAAATCCCAAGCCTTAGCTGACTTTGTGACAGATTTTAGTAGTGACTTGCAAAGGGAAGCTGAGTTAGAAGTTCAACAGCTTGAAGAAACTAAGGATCCTTGGATACTCTTCACTGATGGAGCTTCTAATGTCAAAGGAACTGGACTTGGAATACTACTAAAATTGCCACAGGGGGATATAATACCCCACTCCATAGCTTGTGAGTTTCAAACTACTAACAATGAGGCTAAATATGAAGCCTTGATAGCTGGTTTTCAAATTGCCAAGCATATGAGGATCAGGTATCTTGAGGTACATGTAGATTCATTGTAAATTACTAATCACTTTAATGGTACCTATGCTGTTAAAGGTGAAAAGCTAATCAAATATTTAGAGATAGTCAAAGAATTGGCACTCTCTTTTGTTTCCTTTAGTTTGACACAGGTACCCAGAGAAGAGAATGCAGAAGCTCATGCATTGGCCAATCTAGGATCATCCTTGGAGATTCCAGAGGATATCAGGATCCCTATTATCCACATCCTAACCCCCGCAATTGAGGATCATGTAGCCATGGAGATAAGAGAGGAATCTACAATCATCCCTAGTGATGATACACAATCTCATTCAGGATCGTGGATCCTTCCAATCATGAGATACATACAACATGGAGAGATTCCTACAGGAGAAAACCCCATGGCTTTCAAAATCAAGGTATCTCAATTCACAATATTGAATAACATGTTATATAAACGATCTCTTGCAGGTCCATATCTAAGATGCATTGAGGATCCTGAAATCCAAGAAGTCCTAATGGATTTTCATGAAGGAGATTGTGGAAACCACACTGGGGGCAGGTCATTATTCTCAAGGATCCTGAGGACAGGATACTATTGGCCTACTATGAAGAAGGATGCTGTGGAGTATGCCAAGAAGTGTGATCCTTGTCAGAGACATAGTAATATCCTTCATCAACCAGCAGAGCTTTTGCATCCTGTATCCTCTTCTTGGCCATTTATGAGATGGGGAGTGGATATAGTTGGTAAACTTCCCAAGGCACCTGGTGGAAAAGTGTTCATGCTTGCTATGACTGATTACTTCTCCAAGTGGATAGAGGCTGAAGCCTTTGCTCAAGTCAGAGAAAAAGAAGTGATATCCTTTATCAAAAGAAATATTATTACTAGATTTGGTATCCCTTCTGAAATTATTTGTGATAATGGATCCCAATTTATTGGGAGTATAACTACTAACTTTTGTGACAGCTGGGGGATTAAGATGATAACATCAACACCAGTCCACCCACAAGCTAATGGTTAGGCAGAATCATCCAACAAGATCATCATCATCAACAATTTGAAGAAGAAGCTTGGATCCAAGAAAGGAAAATGGGCAGAAGAACTACCTTATGGACTATGGGCTGATAGGACAACTCCCAAGAATGCCACTGGCCAAACTCTATTTTCTTTGGTATTTGGGGCATAATCAGTGATCCCTACAGAGATGGTGGTTCCTACTGCAAGAACAAGCATTCGTGATCCTGAAGGAAATGCTGAAAACTTGGTTCAAGACTTGGATACTATAGAAGAACTCAGGGATTTGGCAAGGATAAGGATGGCTAGTTATCAACAAAGGATGGCTGGAGCCTACAATAAGAATGTCAGGATCAGGAAGTTCCAAGTTGGTGATATGGTATTAAGGAAAGCATTTCAGAATACCACAAATCCTGCTGATGGAAAATGGCACCAAAGTGGGAAGGCCCCTACCTGATTGAAGCTGAGGCTGGAAATGGGGCATATTGATTGCTAACAATGGAAGGTGATTTGTTACCATGTCACACCCCGACCACGTGGAACATACAAAACGTGGCGGAAATGTCGGGGAGTGTTGTAACAGAATTAATTGTTTCAAATCCATGGCAATTGAAGTTTCGTTTTATTAATCAAACATGAAAGTTTACATTGTTTTAAACAGAAACAAAGAGTACATAACATAAATTAACTAGTTCTTGTCTCGTTTTAAGTCACTAAGGCACAGGTCCGCCTAAGTATGTCTTGATAAGTCCTATACATCATCACCTGAAAACACATGTGAAAATAGGTACGTCAGCATAAAAATGCCTGTGAGATACATAGGTTTTGTGAAAATAGAATTCATGACTTATGTTTGAGAAAATATTTAGTCATGAACCTTGTAATTTGCTTTGTCTTGTAAATCATTTGAAAAACGATAAGATCAGATGATATGTATAAATAAGTGAATAATGTATGGTTAAATGAATAACCATGTAAAATGTGTTTGTATAAGATAAGTTGTTTATAAATCAATGTCTTGTGAAAAGTATGTTATTTGTATAAAATGTTCTATGTCTCAAACTGAAATGATTCAAATAACGCTACGATATGTAATACCATACAAACACTTATATATAGGAAGTACCAGCGGCGTATCCACCATGCTTGTATCATATTACACACGCTTCGTTACTTAATCACTTACTCAAACCAAACTACTAAAGTAAAATGTTCATGTCTAATGTAAATCATGTAATATGTATCCAAAATGTAAGCATGTGATGAATAACAAATGTACTAAGTATGCAACAAATAGACATACGTAGCATGTGACCTGTACTAAGTATGCAGCAATAGACATACGTAGCATGTGACATGTACTAAGTATGCAACAATAGACATACGTAGCATGTGACCTATACTAAGTATGCAACAATAGACATACGTAGCATGAATTGTAATGTAAAACGATGTACTAAGTAATGCACACAATGGGCACACCTATCATGAAATGTAATGAAATCATGTACTATAATGTACTAACGAACATAGCAGGTATATGATGTGAAAACAGGAAAGCTTGAAAGTAACAAGTAGGCACATGTGTTCCACCCCAAAACGTTTGGAAAACTGTAAAAGAGGGGTCTATGTACTCACTTGAGATTGCTTAGTAGTCCTTGAGTAACAACCAAACAATGCTAGAGATCACGGATATCAAACGGCACCTAATATAGGTAACTATGTTAATAAACCGGACCTAAATCAGAAGATCTGATAGAATGAGGGTTCGTAAACCAAACGAGTATAGAGACTCGTGTTTTATGGTTTAACAAAGCCTATATACTAAATGAAACCTTAATCTAAGTGCTTGCGACCCATTACGACCCGTTTAGGTAGCTTATGCTACTTTAACGCGTCGTTCGCGTGAAATGCGTTCGGACCGCTTAACTAGTCCTATGACAAGTGTTATATATGCCTAAACATGTTACATTATCAGTTATGTGACAAAAGTTTAGGTTACATATGCTTAATTACCAATTATACATGAAAAGGGTATTCTGGTAATTTACCTAAGGCATATAAACTACCTATCATACAACTACTTAAACGATGTGACCATAAGGTATAACCTCGGAAGGTTATTCCCTATATACAATGGTCACCTAATGCATTTGGTCGGATCCTAATGACCGACCAAACTGGGTCGGGTTCGAAGGTATAAGCGATTTATTAGATCGCTTACCCTTACGACCCTAGACAACGTGGTAATCAGTAGGCATAGTCACAAAGGACTATAACCATCGTGATTACAATCACGTTGCGAAGTTCAAACGAACTTCGCATTGACCATAAGCTGGTCAACACTGAAAGTCAAACAAAGTTTGACTTTCGGACTCGGAAACAATAAAAGAACGAAAGAATACTTACGAAGGGTCCCCGAATGCTAATCGTGATCAAAATAACTCAGGTATGAAACAATGGTTCCAACTTAGAGTCACTTAGATCAGATTCTAGTGGTTTTGAAGTAATGGGGGGTGGGGTATTTATAGTTTTCGGGTAACCGTTAAGATCGTTTCATGGAAACCGTGCTTTAATCGCATTTGTACAAGTGTCGGAAAGTTATGGTGCCTAAAAATGGGTCTAAATGAGCTGAATGTGCAGTGTGAGTGTGTGGTTGTGGTTAAAACAGCTGGAATATGCTGACTGTTCGAAAGTATCTGTTCTGGGAGGCTGAGGCGGCCCGCTTCAGGATACACCAAAACTAATGCGGGCCGCATGGGGGTTCTGATCAGAAAATAAGTTTCAAAAATGACAGTTTCAGCCCCTGCACGTGTTTAAGGCCATTTCCGACACTTCTAAGGCCCGTAAAGCCAACTTTAAGGCCCTAAAATGATGACTAAACATTGTGGACATGAAACATGCTCAAAAATATGTCGGATGTCGGTTCGTTTGGTCGTACGATCGCGATGTTCGCTTAATTACGACGGAATGCGCATAAGCGCGAAAAACGATCCAAAAGACGCAACGAATGGATTTTTCTTATGCCAAACACTAAAATAAAATATTTTAGTGCTTACATAAATTTTTGGATGTCCGGATGTATTCAGAACGTAAGTTATGCGCAAAAATGCAAACTTGTGCACTTTTTGACGCTTTTAGTCCCTGAATGACCCAGAAGTTTATTTTAGCACACCGAACCCCTTAAAGCCTATTTCTAAGCTATGTAAAGGATATTTAAGGTATGTTTAACTTATGGTCATGTTCCGGAATGTCTGTTACAGTTCAAATTGGCATACTTTCGCAGTTTGTCAACTTTAGTCCCTGTAAGCGATTTAACTTGATTTTGCCACACCAAAGCCTTCAAAACTTATTTCTAAGTTAAGTAAAGGTTATTTAAGGTATGTTAAGCCTATTTCACTATTCCGGAGTGTTCGTTGCATTAAACTGGTTATATTTACGCATCAGTGCGTGTATAACCTTCCAGAAAGCGATTTAGAGCTTGAAATCGAACAAGAGTTGATATGTGCAATCGATACACATATTTTTACAAATACCAAGTATGAAATACAATATTTCATTGGTTTGGCATTTTTTTGATGGTTGAAGTGACACAGGTGTCACATACCAAGAGCTTGGAATGCTGTCCATCTGAAGAAATACTTCATGTGATAAGGATTTGTGATCCTTAGCAATATTCATGATCCACATCCTTGAAGGATCCTTAGAGGATGGAGGATCCTCATCCTGTTAATGATCTAATGCCAATCTAATTCATTTTTTATTATCTTATGCATAAGGCGAAGGATCCTGGATCCTTTATCCTTCTTTCACTTAGTTCTGAGTTTTGCAGAAAGGTGACATATCCTTGACAAAGGATTGAGTATCCACAGAAGTATCCAGTTATTAGGGCTTGACCCCAGTTATTTGGGCTTGACCCCAGTTATTTGGGCTTGACCCCAGTTATTTGGGCCTGTCCCCAGTATCGCCAGCAGCGCACGATGATCCTGGTACAGTTCATGGCAATGGGACCAGTACTCGCTTTAGGGGCTGACAATTTCATTGTACTGGCTGTATCCGGGATCCTACGTATAATGGTAGACGTACCATACATCCGTTCCTAAGGTTTCTAATGTTTTCACGTTAGCTAAGGTTTTGGCATTTTCATGTCACTAAGTTTGGGTAGTCGTCAGTGAGGGCCATACTCCAGTTTACACAAGATCCTTTGGGCTTGTCCCCAGTTGTCCTTTGGGCTTGTCCCCAGTTATCCTTTGGGCTTGTCCCCGGTTATCCTTTGGGCTTGTCCCCAGTATATTAAGCTTGTCCCCAGAATTGTTAGGCTTTTCCCCAGTTACTAACTCTTCTCTTATATTGGCTTAGTCCCAAGTTATGTTCTGTTTCAGGTTTTTGAAGTTAAACAGCTAAGGATTCTTGATCCTTACCTATTACTAAGGTTTGTCCTTTGGTTATCCTGATTATAAATGCTAAAGGGTTAGGATCCTAACTTGGATTCTCAGGTATGATCCTTAATCACTTTGATTTTATTCATTATTCATATAAGTGACCCTTATCCTTTGACAACAGAACTAATGATCCTTAAGTTACATAACTTTTCTGAACTTGTCGAGTATAGGATATTTGATCCTTGATCATATCCTAAAACTTTTAAACATGATTTACTAAACCTTTATTCTTTACTTACAAATTCAAAGAAAGTGAATAACAACAATAGAAAAATAAAGAATTCACAAGGATAACAACATGGGAAATAGCCAAAAAGTTAAAGTTTTATTTATTCACAAAAGTCAAACCCTTTTAAGGTTGTCAAAATTGCCAACCCAAATTTCTACCAGCAATATGTGGCCCGTCCACTTGGGTTGGCAAAGGGTGTCCATTGTTAATAGGTCTTAGAAGTGCAGAAAATAAAAGATGGCAGGATAACAAGTGGTTTCATCCCTCAAACAGAGGATCCCTCCACCACCTATTATCCTACCTATTGTTTAAAGGATCCATGATCCTCAACCCTAATAGCTATTGTTTAGTTATTACAGACCAGCAATTGTTAATGAAAAACAACATCACAACCAAAAAACTTTCAAATCCTAAAAAAAATGGGCTCCGGCCGCGTCTAGAAATGTCCATCATCGCCCATTTCTGTAGCTCACACCTTGGCTGCATCACCACCAGCATCATCACCACCTGCTTGATCCTTCCCGCTGCCACTTGCCTCAATCGCCAAGACCTCGGTAGCCTCCTCCTCATCCTCTAGCTCAGCTAGCTTTGCCCTCCAGCCCTCCTTGTCCCAAGTAGTCCTGTCAAATTCAGGATCCTCAGCCTCCTGAGCCATTTGCAGCTTGATCTTATACATGGTGATGGCAGCAAAGACTTTAGCATCCTCCAGCAGGTCGTGCTTCTCATGATCAACATTTATCTGGGCCATGACCACCTGCTGCTTTGCCAGAGCGAGATCCTTTTCAAGGCGACAGATGGTTTGATCCTTGGCCAAGAAGATCTTCTGGAACTCCACATGCTTCTGCTCCGCCTCCTCAACATATGCATCAAACAACATTTTAACCTCAGCGAATTTATGCAAAAAAGACAAGGTAAAGTTCAGGATCCGTGATCGTCAAGTGGGCAGGATAATCAAGCAGAGTCAGTGATCCTTACATCAGCAAAGTATTCTTGGAACTGGTGGTGGATAAGAGGCAAGCCTTCAAGATTTTCAGCTTCAGTTGCCTTCCTCTTCTTTCCCCCCTTGGAGGTGACAGGCTTGGGGACTATGGTGCTTGGGCTAACAGCAGGTTTCTTTTTTCTGGAACGAGGAGCCACAGTGCTGAGATCACTGACACTAAAGCGGGAGGCTGACCTTGAGGATTTTCCAGCACCTATCAATCCAAAACGACAGATAAGTATTCTTGTTTTATTTGCATTTCAACATTTAATCATATATAAACTCGGATACTTATTTGACATTGTAACTGAGCCTGAGGATACTTCTTGGGAATCCTTGGTGTTTGCTTGAAATGACCTTACTTCAGGATCAAGATTCCGGAAAGCGGTGATCCTCTCTTTGGTTGCAGGTGATGGAATGATATGTGAAACAGAAATAGCTGCAAAATTGTAACAAAGGGGTTAGTGATCCTAAACGGAAACAGAGTTACCCTATGATCCTTCTATAAGGATCCCCTATCCTACCGTGGGTGTCCATTTTAAGGGGAGATCCTTCCCATCTGGGATAGAATCTCTCCTAACGAAGAAAAAACGTTTCTTCCAGTTGGTGTCGTTCTTGGTGGTCTTCATGATTGGGTGTTCTTCGCCGGGTTTGTGTTTGAATAGAAAGCGATGTGAACCATGGCTCACAAGATTGTGCAGTTCAGCGAGTTCAGACATCCCCAACTCTATACCTTCCTGTTCAATGATCCTTTCCAGGGTATACAAAACCCTCCACATCATAGGCATAGCCTGAATGTAGCATATGCCGGTGAGAGAGAAGAAGGATTCAGTGAAGGCAGGGAAAGGGTAGGAGTATCCTATCAGAAATGGGGTGGCCGAAAATGCAACCCAGGTTTTAGAGATAAAGTCACTCAAGGCGGTAGGGTCAAAAGGTTTGAAAACAGTGTTCGTCGGAAAGCAATGACGGATCCTGTCGATCTCAGGATCGGTAAAGCAGCAACGTTCCTTCGGAGAAGCTTTGATAATCCTTTGGCTTTTCAAAGGACTATCCTTTCGGTGATCCTTGGCAGGGGATGATCGTAACTTCATCGTGATTTGAAGGTTTCGGAGAAGAACATATTAAGAAGATGAAGAGAAAGGGAGAAGAGAGAGATACCTGATTAATCTTTGAATGAGGATTTAAAGGGAGTCTCGCTCGAATTTAATGCACATTGACCCTTATCTCTAACTTGAATTTATAATGATGATTCTGCAGGGATGTCGCTTCAATGACGTATGATCGGTAATGGCTAGTTAGATCCTAACTGTTATGGGTGAAATTCTGAACCCATATCCTGGAAAATATCTTGGTTTATATCTTGGTTATGTAGTATCTGTTTACATTCGGGATGCTGGTTCAGGATATTGGTAACATCCTGAATGGTATCCTCAGGATTACTAATGGATTATGTGCAGGTACGTGGGTTAGAAGCTGGCAACATTCAAAAGACTCATTCCGCGGAAGACTCGGTCCAAGTCGTTCAAATAAAGACGTTGAAGCCGTATTACTCGGTCAATAACGTTCACAATGGAATATTCGGAGTACCCCATATTTGTAGGGATTATTGTTTGTAATTCATTACTATAAATAGGTGGGTATACCAGATCAAATAGGACATCACATTTTGCACTCGTTACACTCTAACACTCGCTCTCTAGCAAGCTTTCACTCTCACACAAAAAACATTGTAACACATAGCGATCTGGTCTATATCCTGCACTGTATCCTGAAGTTTAAGCAATAAGAAGAACAAGGCAGCTGCGATTGTCAGCTCCCTAGGTTTTATGCCGGCGATCTAGATTGATCAAGGGCTTTCCTTGTACATCTTGTGTCATTTCCTTTACTTTTTGCTCATTGTTTGATCGTAGATACAGCTCAATATCCTGAGCCGTATCCTGGAAACTGTTTTCATAAACAACTTAACCAGCATATTTTCAACACCCATTTTAGCACACTACCTCACTTTACTAATTTTGTGAAATCGCTAATCGGTTTTCTATTTTCAAAACTTTTTGCCATATTATTTACAATGGCCTCAAGATCAAACATGAGTTCCTCCACTGTGTCTGCTACGACTTCTACTACTACCGGTTCGGTGCTTCCACCACCTCCCCCAAGGATGACAGCTTCATCAAGACCTCAGGATATTATCCCTACTCGCAGTGTTCAGGAATCTGCTCCTGTTTTGGCTTCTAATGATGAAATTCTAACCTTATTTGGAAGTGTGCAGGAACAAATGAGGCAGCAACAGGAAACAAACCAAATGCTATTGAGGGAAATACAACTCCTGAAGTATGGCTCGAGCAGATCTGCTGAGGATATTGTCACTCCATTGCAACCCAGGACTTTGAACTTTAGTTCAGCTGTGTATACTGAGGATAACAGGGGGAATATTGTGCCCAGCCTCCCGCAGAATCATACTCCTGAGATACCCTCCTCGGTCAGGATGTCAACCATGAGGAGCTCAGGATATGCTTCAGGATATGGGCAAAATCCTCCAATGGGTAACATGTCGAATAATAATAATACTCATGCTACTAACAATACTGGATCTTTGCAGGATACAGGTGTAACATCAGCACTCACTAGGGAACTTCAGAAGTTGAAGGACATGATATCTAGTGTACCTGGAGTGGTCCAGCCGATTCCAGAAGTGTCCTAAGACAGCCACAAGATATCTCGCTTCGCATATCCTATTTGTGATGCTGAGATCCCAAAGAGATTTCAAACCCCCAACATGAAGCTTTACTATGGAACTACGGATCCTGAGGAGCATATTGCTCAGTATAGGGAAAGAATGGAGATTAACCCTATTCCTCCGGATCTCAAGGAAGCATGCTTGTGCAAGGGTTTTGGTTCCACCTTAACAGGATCAGCCTTGAAATGGCTCTTGAATGTTCCTCCGCATTCGATTACATCTTTTGCTCACTTAGTAAATTTATTTAATAGCCAGTTTTCTTGTAGTCGAAGTTTTGAGAAATTAACAAGTGACCTTTACAGGATAACACAAGGGCATCAAGAATCCCTAAGGGATTACGTGAACAAGTTCAGCCGAGAATCCTTAGACATCCCACATCTTGATGTTGCAACAGCTGTGCAAGCTTTCAAGATGGGGCTGCAAAAAGATTCTCAATTTTACCAAGACCTTGTAATGAACCCATGCAGGAACTTGGATGAAGCTCGGAACAGGGCCCTGAGATATATTCGATTGGAGGATGACAGAAAGATGCAAGAGAGGATGAACACATCTAACACTTATGAATCAACTAACAGGAAGTCAGAATCCTCATTCAAGTCATATCGGCCTAAGCCATATGGAAGAAATGAAAACAAAAGAGTGAATGATGTCGAAGATAAGGATCCTGAAGAATATCCTGAGTTGTCTGAATATTGCTTTTCTGTTAACATTCCTGAATTGATGTATGCCATGCAGGGTCTGGGAGACAAGGCTAGGTGGCCTCGAAAGAATCAACAAAAGGCTGATTGGAAAGATAAGTCAAAATGGTGCGCTTTCCACGAAGATTTCGGACATGTGACTGAGGATTGCATTGCCCTAAGGAAAGAAATAAGCTATCTTCTAAGCAAGGGATATCTGAAAGATCTCTTAGGAAGAAAGAAGAATAAGGGTCAGGATACTGAGAAGGATCCTGAGCGAGCAGCATCACCTCCCGCGGATGCCAAGATAATCAACTTCATTTCGAGAGGATCCAACATTTGCGGGACTTCGTATTCGGCAGCAAAGAGACATGCAAAAGAAGCTAAGGCCGAAAGGGGAGACAAACCTGTCAGAATGACTACCCTCACAACTGACAAAGTGATCACATTTGATGCTGATGACAGGGATACTGTCCAGGATCCTCACCATGATGCTCTGGTAATAACATTCCATTTTGTACGCAGGATATTGGTTGATAATGGCAGCTCCGTCAACATAATCTAACTAGAGACGCTGAAGAGAATGAATGTATCTCCAATGGATATCACTTCAAAGTCTACCGTGCTTGTTGGGTTCAGTGGAGAGGCTAGAAACACAGTGGGAGAGATAAAGTTGCCAGTATACGTTGAAGGAGTCAACTCAATACAACATTTCTGTGTGATGGATTCTCTATCCTGCTATAACATCATACTAGGAAGACCGTGGATTCACGATATGAAGGCTGTGTCGTCAACATATCACCAATGCATCAAGATACCTACCCCTTGGGGAGTTGTCAAAGTTGATAGTGATCAGCAGGAGGCGAAAGAATGCTACTCATCCTCGATGAAATCCTCAACCAAGCCTAGTACAGCATAGCAATTAAAGACGCGGGCCCAGGATATCGTGGAGGATCCGGAGCAGGATGTGAAGAAAGTTATCTTGGATCAGGATAACCCCGATATTTCGGTGCTCGTAGGAACCAATATCCCTCAGGATATTGAAGAACAGTTAATTAACTTTTTGAAATGCAGGATGTCAACGTTTGCATGGAAGCATGGGGATATGACAGGCATATCCAAAGACATCATCACTCACAAGCTTGGAATTGATAAATCATTCAAGCATGTTCAACAAAAAAGAAGGAAGTTTGCTCCTTAGCGGAATACGATTATTCAAGAGGAAGTTGAGAGATTATTGAAGTCCAGAATGATTAGAGAGGTTAAGTTCCCAAAGTGGCTAGCAAATGTAGTTGTGGTACAGAAGAAAAATGGGAAATGGAGAGTATGTGTAGACTACACAGACTTGAACAAAGCTTGTCCTAAAGACCCATTTCCTCTTCCCCACATTGATGCAATGGTAGATGCTACTGCCGGGCATGAAATGCAGACCTTCATGGATGCATCCTCAGGATTTCAACAAATCCAAATGGAGCCTTCTGACCAGGAGGATACTGCCTTCATGACGCCAACAAGTATTTATTGTTATACAGCCATGCCTTTTGGTTTGAAAAATGCAGGTGCAACATACCAAAGATTGGTAAACATGATGTTCAAAGACAAACTGGGGGACACCATGGAGGTGTATATTGATGATATGGTGGTGAAATCAAAGAAAGCTCAGGATCACCTCCAGGATATTAAAGGAGCATTTGATATCCTGGATCAGTATAACATGAAGCTGAATCCTGCTAAGTGCCATTTTGGAGTGGGGGCAGGAAAATTCCTAGGATATATGGTGACCAAAAGAGGAATAGAAGCAAGCCCGGAGCAGATTAAAGCCATCTTGGATATTAAATCGCCCTCAAATATGAAGGAGGTTCAACGATTAACAGGGCGAGTGGCAGCATTAAATAGATTTATCTCAAGATCCTCAGAAAAATGCAAAGATTTTTATGATATCCTGAAGAAGAACAAAAAATTCGAATGGGGTGAGAAGCATGAAGCGGCCCTACAGGATTTAAAGCAGTATCTTTCAACCGCACCTCTACTGATGAAGCCTGAGAATGGTGAACCACTATCCCTATACCTCGCAGTATCAGGGAACGCTGTAAGTGCCGTCCTTGTAAAGGACCATGAAGGTCAGCAATATCCTGTTTATTATGTTAGTAAAAGCTTGTTAGATGCTGAAACTAGATATTCTCATTTAGAAAAATTAATACTAGCATTAGTTATGGCATCAACAAAACTTAGACATTATTTTGAGACTCATAGGATTCATGTTAAAACAAATTATCCTGTCAAAAATGTGCTTAGGAAACCAGAGATGTCAGGCAGGATGGCTAAGTGGTCAGTAAAGTTGAGTGCTTATGATTTAGTATATGAACCTAGGAATGCCATAAAGTCTCAGGCTTTAGCTGACTTTGTGGCTGATTTTAGTAGTGACATTCAGGATGAGGTAGACCTAGAAGTTCAACAGTTAGGAGAATCCTCAGGATCCTGGACATTATATACTGATGGTGCATCTAATATAAGAGGAGTAGGATTAGGAATACTACTAAAATCGCCACAGGGGGACATATTACCCCAGACTATTAGGTGTGAATTTCCTGCTACCAATAATGAAGCAGAATATGAGGCTTTAATTGCAGGATTAGAGTTGGCTAAGAACATGAGTATCAAAAATTTACAAGTATATGTCGACTCTTTGTTAATTACTAACCATTTTAATGGATCCTATGCAGTTAAGGGTGAGAAATTGATTGAATATCTTGATATTCTCAAAAAATTAGCAGGATATTTCGATGTTTTTACACTTGAACAGGTACCAAGGGAGGATAATGCTGAAGCGGATGCCTTAGCAAATTTGGGATCATCGATTAGGATACCCGGAGGGACCCAAATACCAATATTACATGTCATATATCCTGCAACGAATCATCGGGATAAAGAAGTAGCGGGTATTCGGGATCCTGGAGTGGAATATCCTGAACAGGATCCTAAATCCTGGACAGCTCCAATTCTGAAATATCTCAAAGATGGACACATCCCCGAAGATGAAAATCCTAAGGCATTTAGGATGAAGGTATCACGATTCACTATTATAAATAATGTTTTATACAAGAAATCTCTTGCAGGACCCTATTTGAGGTGCTTGGAGGATCCTGAAGCCAAAGAAGTACTTCAGGATATACATGAAGGGGATTGTGGTAATCACACTGGGGGCAGATCATTGTTCTCGAAAGTCTTAAGGACAGGATATTATTGGCCAACGATGAGGAAAGATGCTGCAGAATATGCTCGAAGATGTAATGCATGTCAAAGGCATAGTAACATACTACATCAACCAGCTGAACCACTATATCCTGTAATCTCCCCCTGGCCATTCATGAAATGGGGAATGGATATAGTAGGGAAATTACCAAAAGCTCCGGGAGGAAAAGTCTTTATATTAGCAATGACGGATTATTTCTCTAAGTGGGTTGAGGCTGAAGCATTTGTCCAAATTAGAGACCAAGAAGTGGTATCCTTCATAAAGAGGAATATCCTGACTAGGTTTGGGGTACCAGCTGAGATCATTTGTGATAATGGGTCCCAGTTTATAAGCAAAAGGACTACTGACTTTTGCAAGAGTTGGGGAATCAAAATGATCACGTCTACTCCGGTACATCCTCAAGCGAATGGGCAAGCTGAATCCTCAAACAAGATAATAGTCAATAACTTAAAGAAGAGGCTTGGAGCCAAAAAAGGAAGATGGGCGGAAGAGTTAACCTTTGTTTTGTGGGCTGATAGGACAACGGTAAAGAATGCAACAGGCCAAACCCCGTTTTCCTTGGTATTTGGAGCAGAAGCAATGATTCCAACAGAAATGACGATACCTACTACAAGATCTATCCTACAGGATCCTGAACAGAATCCTGAAGCCTTATTTCAAGATTTGGATACTATAGATGAAAAAAGAGACGCAGCAAGACTAAGGATAGCAGCATATCAACAAAGAATATCCAGAGCATATAATAAGAACATAAGGACTAGTAGATTTCGAGTTGGTGATTGGGTGCTAAGAAAGGCTTTTCAAAATACCACTAATCCTGCCGATGGCAAGCTAGCTCCTAAATGGGAAGGTCCATATGAAGTCGAGTCAGAAGCAGGGAAAGGAGCATATCGACTCAAGAATATGGAAGGGGATATGCTACCAAGATCCTAGAATGCAATACATTTAAAGCTTTATTGCAAGTAAGAGCAGTATTTAATTTCTGTCCCAATGACGATACCTACTGCAAGATCTATGCTACAGAATCCTGAACAAAATCCTGAAGTCTTGTGCCAAGATTTAGATACTATAGATGAAAAAAGAGACGCAGCAAGACTAAGGATAGCAGCATATCAACAAAGAATATCCAGAGCATATAATAAGAACATAAGGACTAGAAGATTTCGAGTTGGTGATTGGGTGCTAAGAAAGGCTTTTCAAAATACCACTAATCCTGCCGATGGCAAGCTAGCTCCGAAATGGGAAGGACCTTATGAAGTCGAGTCAGAAGCAGGGAAAGGAGCATATCGACTCAAAAATATGGAAGGGGATATGCTACCAAGATCCTGGAATGCAATACATTTAAAGCTCTATTTCAAGTAAGAGTAGAATTTGTTTTCTATCTCGGAATGGTATGTATCCTATTTTAATATAGTTGTTTATTATCTTGTACCCAATACTGACTTAGGCATCGGAGGGGTGTTAGCCAAGCTAACACCCACCTTAGTTTACGATTGTTTTGCAGGATATGTTTCAGGATATAGCTCCAGGATATGTACTCAGGATAAGTCGAAAGATTAGAGGATTGGCCCCCTCTCTCTCGTTTAAGGGATCCTGGTCCCTTCAAAGGTTTAAAGGTATTCACCTTTCTTTCGAATTGGGTTTAAACACCTCGCCTGGAGCGCAAGTTATCTAGGTATAGTTCAAGGTAGCGGGACCAGTTCATGTAAAAGTGGCTGACAATTTCGTTACTGTTGGCTATATCCTGGATCCTGAAGGTATATGAGGATTGATCACCCTCTCTCACGAAAGAGTATTTTCATACTCTCTAAGGTTTAAAGGTTTTCACCTTTCTAAGAATTGGAGTTTATACACTCTCGCCTGTAGCGCATGAAATTTAGGGTTTATCCCCAGATATCAGGGTTTATCCCCAGTATGCTAAGGATTCATTTCAGGATATCAGGGGTTCTGCCCTTGGGTATTCGGAATTTATTCAAATCGAAGTATGAATATATTTGCATTTCTGTATCAAACACAGGGGACATACATTATACTGTTCAAAGGATGGATCCAAGTTTATAAGTATGCACTGGGGACAAACTTATTATAAAGGATTGAAATTGATTCTCTAAGAATCTCTGGTATGATCTCTCCTTTTTGTTTGGACAATTTATAGGTTGTATTTCAATATCCTTTTCAAGATATCTTCCAGGATATCTCCCAGGATACATTTATGATATATGTTCCTAAGAATGTTCAAACCAAACAATTTTCACAAGTAAAATTTGTATGTTAATGACAATAATAATAAAGTCAAAAGAGTAGTTATATTATTAACATGCCAAAAGATGTGCTCTTAGTTTCACCTCAAAACAAGGCCCATCCACTAAGAGCACTAATAGTTCCTTACCCTATTTACCCAATAGTTGAAGGTTTCATCTCAAACCGAGACCCATCCACCTCCAACTGTTGTATTGTTCAAAAAGCATGCAGGAAATGTAAATTGTTCAGGTGCAGGAATTTAAAGTGCAGAAAAGTAAATTGTTTAAGGGACTACAGACCAACATTCGAAATCAAAAAGGTGGGCTCCGGCCTTGGCACGTATATCCATCATCGCCCACCTGAATGCCCTCATACAGCGGCATCTTCTCCAACCTTCTCAGATTTCCCAGCACCAGCATCCTGAGCAACATCCTCACCAGCATCCATCCCAGCATCAGCTCCAGCATCCTTCTTGTCTCCAACCTGGACCACCACCTCTGCTGACTTAGAAGACTCACCAGCTTCAGCAGGAAGTGGCACAGCTTTGCCTCCGAGCTCTTTTAGCTTGGCCACCCAGGATTCAACTGGCCAAGATGGACAAACAAGGCCCGTCTCCTTAGCCTCGTAGGCCATCTTGATGCATGCTTGTAACAAGGAGACGATGGCGGAAGCCTTGATTCCCTCCCGGAAATTGACCAGGGCCTGATCATGATCCATTTGAACGGTGGCAAGTTTGAGCTCAGCGTCTTGGGTGACCTTTTTCAGCAGGCTTTCGTAGTGCCGGGTCTTCGCTTCAGCAATGGCACCTTGGTCAGCGACGGTGCTTTCAAGCTGTTTGATCCTGGCTTCATGGAGTGCCACAGTACCACAAGCATCATTGTACAAGTGGAGCAAATGCTGGAGGCCCTGCACATCAATTACAGGTATAAGTTAGAATATGTATATTGACCAGGATATACGTGCAGGATATATGTGCAGGATATGTGTCAGGATATTACCTTGTTGAGAAAGGATGTCATTGGCTCTAAGGAATCAGAGAAACTGAGTTCATCATAGGAGAACCCTTCTGAACCTGGAGCAGTGACTTCAAGACCTTTCCTTTTTTTTGCTGTGGAAGCACGAGTTCTTGGATTGGCCTTGGGAGCCGGGAGTGGCTTGGAGCTAGTAGCAGCAGGAGTCTCCTTCTTGACTGTGGCTGGAGTTGGATAGCTATCGAGTTCATCAAGGTCTAGATAGACTGGAACTTTGCTGGAATCTGCACACAGGGAGTAAAATTCTAAATCTCTCCTAAGAATATCAAATAAAAACATGTGTGTACAGGATATCTTGCAGGATTCTTACCAGACATGTTTGCGCTTGAAAGAGGGCTTGGAGTTGGTGGAGATGGATTAAAGCTTCTCTCTGTTTCTGAAAGCAGTCTGATGGCGTCTATTCTTTTTTGAGAATCAGCAAGGGGAGGTGCGATCTTCCTGAAATCAGCTGCATACACAAACAGAGAAAATGAAATTCATTAGCTCAGGATATGAGACAAAATAAGAGACAGGATCATTCTTAAACCCTAAGTCCTACCCTTTCTCAACCATCTCATCGGATAATCCGTTCCACCAGGGATTGAATCCCTTTTTACAAAGAAAAACTTGGATTGCCAACCATCCTCGTTCCTGGTGGCACGAAGTATCAATGGGTCACCGGAAGTAGAATAAAATAGGAATCTAGATGAGCCATGGCATCTAAGCTTGTAGGCTAAAGGGAGATCATGGACGGAAAGGTCAGGTATATGGTTTCTCTTGATTTGGTCAAGAACAGACAAAACACGCCAGAGCATTGGCATGGTTTGGCTGAAAGAAAATTTGGTGATATTAAAGAACTCGGTGATGAAGTCCGGAAAGGGGAATCGTAACCCTAAGGTAAAGGGGAAGGCATTGAAACATATCCACTCGTTGGAAACCATATCTGACCGGATTTCTCTATCAAAGGGTCGGAATATAGTTCCTTCCGGAAAGATACCGGAGGATTTCAAGGCTGACAGGTGGGCACTGTCAAAGGTGCATGTCTCATTCTCCGGTTCTTGGAGAAGATTCTGTTGGATGAATGTGGGAGCCGAGTCACCTGAACTGGACCTTGTTTGCCTGGGCATTTGGTCGCCTGAATTTTTCGCCGGAGAAAGATGATAAAGATGAATGTGAAGATGAGGGAGAGAATATTACCTTTTTCCTCGTCGATTGTGATTAAAAAAGGGGATGAGGATGAGAAGATATAGGGCATGATGAGTAAATATAGGCCGGGTGGTTGAAAGCTGTCACATCAATGGTCTTATCTCTTAATTACCTCGGCCACCGTGAAAAATGTAACCGTTAGTGCAGGATATCAAACGGTAACATTTTTGGGGACAATTGTTATGGGTGAAATTCTGAACCCATATCCTGGAAAATATCTTGGTTTATATCTTGGTTATGTAGTATCTGTTTACATCCGGGATGCTGGTTCAGGATATTGGTAACATCCTGAATGGTGTCCTCAGGATTACTAATGGATTATGTGCAGGAACGTGGGTTAGAAGCTGGCAACGTTCATAAGACTCATTCCGCGGAAGACTCGGTCCAAGTCGTTCAAATAAAGACGTTGAAGCCGTATTACTCGGTTAATAACGTTCACAATGGAATATTCGGAGTACCCCATATTTGTAGGGATTATTGTTTGTAATTCATTACTATAAATAGGTGGGTATACCAGATCAAATAGGACATCACATTTTGCACTCGTTACACTCTAACACTCGCTCTCTAGCAAGCTTTCACTCTCACATAAAAAACATTGTAACACATAGCGATCTGGTCTATATCTTGCACTGTATCCTAAAGTTTAAGCAATAAGAAGAACAAGGCAGCTGCGATTGTCAGCTCCCGAGGTTTTATACCGGCGATCTAGATTGATCAAGGGCTTTCCTCGTACATCTCGTGTCATTTCCTTTACTTTTTGCTCATTGTTTGCTCATTGTTTGATCGTAGATACAGCTCAATATCCTGAGCCGTATCCTGAAAACTGTTTTCATAAACAACTTAACCGGCATATTTTCAACACCCATTTTAGCACACTACCTCACTTTACTAATTTGATCACTAAATTGCTTCGGTAATTTTTGACCAAAACACTAACGGCTATATATCCGTTAGTTTGTTACAGATAAGATCAGAAAATATAACTCGCTAATTTACACTTTACTCCTTATATTTTGGGGGCAATTGTTAGGGGAGGATTTTCCAATCCTAAGGATCACGGATCCTCAAGTGCTGCCAGGATCATGGATCCTCAATTCTGTTTGAATTAAGGATCCTCAGCAGGTGTTGCAGGATCAGGATTCAGGATCCTTATTGTAATCCTTATACTAACAATTGTCTGCTTTGTACGTAAGCTTGTTTTGCAGGAGCAAAGGCATGGACCAAGTCTCACCGAAATTCCTGGAGCATATTCCCTCAATATTTTGCACGTGCTTGGCTCTTGTGGACGTTATGGAAATCGTGGGGAGTTTGCACAATTTGCGGATACTTAGTTAGTTTAGTTATTTCTAATTTAAAATGGGGATAACAAGCTTGAGTTAGAACACTTAGCTAATTTAGGCATACACACACTCTCGTAATAGCTCTCAATCAGCTCTCAAACACTACTTGGCGATTTCATACATTTTTTGCACATTGCACACTAGTGATCCTTGTAACAAGCTTGTTATCATCCCGAGTTGTAAACTTCTTTTGATTAATTTTAGTTGGTGATCGGTAGTTTCCATCACCCGAGGTTTTTTGTGTCGGAGATCAACTCTTGATCAAGGGATTTTTCCTCGTATAAATCCTTGTGTCATTTGTTCATTACATTTCTGAGTTATCCTTAACATTGTTCATTGATTTAAGCATCATTCCTCACAACAAAGATTTGGTTACATTATCTTAGCCGGATTTTTGACCAAAACAATCTCCCTCATACAAAAGCCTAGCGTACAACCCGCCGGTACAACCTGTCGAGCACCCCTTAGCCCTTTCGCTCGACGCAACCCTCTTTGACGACGCAACAGCCACCGTAGATCATCTCCACAATCGGTACGTTCCGAATATTCTATAGTTGATAATTAAGAGCTTGTTGTTGCGGTTTCGTTTCAATCTATACTTCTTGTTGATTGCTATTAGTGGTGTTCGAACTTGTTGTCTGAATGTTTATAATTATGAGACTATGATTAGGATCAAAGGCTGTTACAAGTTCTGTTACGTATGGCTCGATTTCTGTAGAGATGTTTGTTTAATGGTATTGCTGAAAGGATTTTGATGAAGTTTGCATGATAAAAAGTGATATATGAGTATGAGATGTATGTATCTGTTAGTCGTTTGATTAGGGTAGCTAGGGTTTCAGCGAGTCATCAATGATGTTTTTGAGTTGCATGATGATGAATAGTTGTTGGTATAATTATGTTGGGTCAAATTGTCTTAAATATGAATCACGATCATGAAACTGTTAAAGAATAATTAGAGCCTTTGTAAATCATAACATTGATCCGAGGTTGATATAGTGAAGTTAAGGATCCGGGTTTCACGTTTTAAAAGGGATCCGAGTTACATGATCAGAGTTTAACAATATAACAAACATGAGAATATGGTGTTAATATCCAAATATACATATACTAATATGTTAAGGTCCGAGTTTAGTGTTTATACATGGTCCGAGTTTCATTAAAAACATCAGAGTTTGCGTAATGGGCCTAGCAACATGTTGTCACTCATATCCAAACCGTGATTGTTGTTGCTCATGTGTAAATCCTGAACCTCGTTGTTGATGTAGTCTGAGTTTAGTTTGGAAATATATTCAGGGTTTTCAACATAAAAGCTAGTCCGAACTTGGCTATAATTTCGAGTAGATATATATATATATATATATATATATATATATATATATATATATATATATATATATATATATTTCACAAGGTCTGAATTAATGGAGCAAAACAAACAGGAGTCCGAGTATGCATATATTTTTATGTTAGGCTTCAGGGATTTTATTTAATATGGTTCATGGTCCGAACATGTATGGATAGCAAGTCAGAAACCATTTGGTTTTCTTTTCTTTTTTTAAGTCTGAATAAGTAGACTTGTGTATCCTCATTTGTGCTAGTAATCATGTGCAGACAACTTATGTTTGTTAATAATATAATTTCAATGGATTCATGAAATGTGCATGTGGATATTAATTACTGCCAATGATTGATGATATATATATTAGACTATTAAATTAACCATATACCTATATATATATATATATATATATATATATATATATATTAAATCGATATTAGTTGATTGACTATTTTACGTAATGCGGGTTGGATGTGGGCCTATTATCTCTAACATAAAATAAGAATAATTCACATGTACGTTGTGTGTTACTGCATGCCTAAAATTTCTACATTAGACATTGGGTTGTTTGGACACTAGGGTATTGCATGACCCTTCATATGTATACTTATATCTATTGTACCATAGGTCGCGTGTAACGGACCTAGCAGTTAACGAACACTAGAAGTATAATATCAAACCGAGCAAACTAAGGTGAGTTCAACTCTCTTGAGCATGCGTCCCGGTGGTTGGGACAGTCTTTGGGCATCCCTGGGAGGGATTGGTTTTGGGTAAATCATTGGTATTCCTGCGAGGAATACGTCTTCTGGATAAATCTGGAATGTTGGATAATATACTCTTCCTATCACCTTTAAAGTCCTTCCGTGTTGTTTGCTTACCTGAGAGGTAACATGGTATTAGTTAGTAGCGCTACTTAGGTTTGGCAACCTCACCCCGTGCCTGGGAGGACGGGTGTTGAACTAATAACCTAGTCATGACCAATGCTTTGATAGGAGCATTGGAGAAAGGGCAATGTAAATCAGAAGCCGTCTTGTATTCGGGATATTATCAACATTATATTCAATGAACGGAACTAAACACTTGGTAACTAACGTTTTCGTAAAACTATGAACTCACCAGCGTTGTCTGATACACTTGTTGCATGCTCGCAGGTCGTTATAAATCTTGGATTTGGAAACTTGCTGTCTGGAGTAGCTGGAGTGGTCATGGGTCGACTGGCGGGATTCATGTGATTGATTATTGCTATTATACATTGGTTTTGAACAATTTAACTTTGGTTTACTATTTGCTTCCGCTGAACATGTTGGTTTTCATTTAAAATCGTTATTGGTATTTTTCATTAATAATTGAGGATTTCATCTTGAAACTTGTATGGGTTCAATGTAATTAGTGGCTCGTTGTTGGTACGTCACACGCCTAACAGGGACATTCCCTAGGTGGTACTTTTGGGGGTGTGACAGTTTGGTATCAGAGCCACTGGTTATAGTGAACTTGGTTTTAAAACGTTTTTTGTAAAACCAGACTATAACCGAACAGTTTTGAATACGTGAATACGACCATGACACTCAGCTCCAGATTGCAAGGTTCGTCTTTCTCACTTGTTGCATACATTACATGACTAGTACATGTTTGTTTATGATGTAACATACGAACACACACTCGTCACTATAGCATGATTGCATGAATTACTTGCTTACATTATGACTCGTTTCGAAAACCGTGAGGGGCAGACGCTAGGAGCGTGCTGGCTGCCAAAGCGAACAATATCATGATGCATTGATAGTATGCCATAGTCTTTGGATTCCTGTGATTTTATTACCTTGACGACCTCCGTTTGACATTTGAGTTTGAAGAACCATTTGACATGAGTTAGGAGGAACTGAGATGAGCATGCAAACCACAGTATTATTGTGGGTGCACACATAATAATAATGTGGGGTGCATGCGAGTCCCAGTGAGCCTTAACAAGTGAAAAAGGGTTCGGTTATGTTGTTCCATCATGAGAAACATAACAAATCCATAGGAGTCACAGCAGTGGTTGTCTCTGACTTGAACGCGATCTTTTCACTCCTTTCTGAATCCTTACGAATCTCGATGCTATCGAGTATTACCTGAACACGCATTTGAATGCCTAGCAAACCGTGTAGAATGTTAGGTGCTTGCACGAACGTCCTTGAGTTGGATTCCACAACGTCAAATGATTGGTCTATACTTTTCTCACTTTTCTTCGTCTGCTAGAATTTAACGTATAACGTATTGACACTTAGATCCCGAAGTGTGATCACTTCTGTAACATTCTAGCAACATACTGTGTATCACCCCATCAACTTGCAAGATCGATGGACAAGAAGATGAGCGTAGTACCTTACCGACCCGAGTATTGGGACGACCCGGATTACCGGCAGCGAACACCAGCAAATTGACTTCGATCGAATCCTTAACCCTAGTCAGCAACTTATGGGAGTCAACTGTGTGACTACCAGCTCAGTGTGTAGCGCTTAGGACGTGGTACTGAATGTGAAAAAGATGGATTTGGGTGGTAAAAGATCGTGAGGCTCCGTTTCAAGCAACGACCTTAGAGGCAACAGTCATGGCAACATCAAGGTACCTGTAATAGTAGCCTACAGTATGGAAATGAAGGTGCCTACGGCATGGATTGGCCGTTGATAATTCAAGATGACAACAATCAATGGGATGACAACAAGTACTAAAATTCCTTGTGACGAAAACAACAACACTGGAAATGATGTTCGTCGAAGGGCATTTAAGATTGGCATGGGCGACGCCAGGATTATAGCAACACGGTGGCCTGCACGTTCTTGGTAACTAAACGCCTCGTTCCTGTTCCATTTGACTCTGATGCTTCATGAAACCAACCTGTTATGGAATCGACTGATGGCAAGAAAATTGAAATCTCATATGTTCGTTGGGGTGCAAACTCGACCTTGTGGGACAAGTGTTCGACATCGACCTTCCTCCTGCTATCCTTGATAGTTTCGATGCAGTAGTCAGTGTGGATTGGTTATTCGGATATCGCGCAGATATACCCTGTGAGAAGAAAATTTTGCGTATCTCTCTCTAGTGGAGAATTGTTATCTGTTCTAAAGTGTCAGAGTGGTGCAAAGGTTAGCGCCATTTCAGCCATGAAAGCCCAGAAGTGCCTACGGAGGGATTACCCCGTAATGTTAGCACTCATTACTGATTATAAGACTAAGGAAAAGAGGATCGAGGATCCACCAACTGTTCGTGATCCCTTCCAAAGTGCTACTCAAACAAATTTTAGATTTACTTCCACAACTGTTAGGTAGAATCTCAGTTTGATCTCACGCCAGAGGCAACCTTGATTTCTCATACTCCTTACCGTCTTGCACCAGGAGGGTTGCAAGAACTGTCAAATCAACTACAGGAACTGTTGGACAGGAGTTTTTTCGGACCTAGTTTCCACTCTGGGGAGCCCCGATTATATCCGTGAAGATAAGCCTTATTGTTGGACATGTGTACTGACTATCGAGAACTCAGCAAGGTGACAGTCAAGAACCGTTTATCTCGACCATGTATTGACAACCTGTCGACCAGTTGCGAGGGTCAAACTTCTATTCGAGGATTGACTAACGAACGGACTATCATCAGATGCAAGTCCAAGGGCAGAATGTTCCTAAAACGGTATATCAAACGTTGTACGGTCGTTACGACTTTGTGTTCCGCGACCCTTGGGTTAATCAACACATCAGCAGCTTTATGGATCACATGGATTAATCGTGTTTATTGAGGACGTTTTGAATCATTTCGAGGAGAAAGGAACATCATGAGCTGCATTTGTATCTTATCTTAGAGCTCCTGAGGGAGGAGCCACCCCACGCGAAGTCTTGTTAAATGTAACTTCTGGATTCGAGAGGTATATTTTTGGTCGTGTAATCAACGAAGTAGGAATACACGTGGATCTCACTAAGACCCAATTTGTTAGAAACTGATCGACACCAAAGATTCCTTCGGGGATATAACAACTCCTTGGTTTCGCTAGATACTATCGCAGATTCATCGCGGGATTTTCAAAGATTGCGTAACTTTAACCACTTTAGCACAGCGGGGTGCTGTGTATTCATGGGAGACAAAACAGGAGAACGTCTTTTCAACTTCTGAAATTCAACTCTACAATGCACTGGGCATCGACTTTACCCAAGGGTACGGGTGATCTAGTGGTATACCATGAAAGTCCGAATCGGAGTCTCAGTTACACACCGATGCAACACGAGAGGGTGATTGCTTACGTGGTGGATTAACAAGAAGAATTGCACGACTCAAAACCTGGGGTGGAAGCCATGGCCTTTGGATTTAGAATTTGGAGGTGTTCCTTGGAAGGTACCAAGGGCGTTATATAGACCGATCACAATCAATCCACAATCAACACTAAACAACTTACACTTACCAATTTTGCCAAAATCATGCTTATTCCACTACTTCATGAACTTGAAAGTTTATGAAAACTTGTAGTAACTTGGTAGTGAGTTTAGTTACCCTTTAAAGTGTGGCTGTTTATATAAAAACTTCATTCTTGAATGATTTAGGTGTTTACAACTTGTAATCATGCTTTACAAAAATGTTTCTTAATGAAATTTTCTTGTTACACAAGTGTCTCTACACTTGGTTAATCACTAAAAACAAGTCTTGTTTATGTAAGAACCAAGATTATATGAAACTTATGTTTTTAACTTGGTTTCTTTGAAATTCTTCATAATTATTTAGATCCATATGATCAACAACTCACTTTAATCATAATTTTTCAAGAAAACATCTTCAAGTTCATGCTTTAAGTGTGGATGATCCATCATCCTACAACAATTTATACTTTCACATCTTGCTAAACTATGTTTTTAATCATGATTTAGCAAGACCATATGATGATTTACATTACTTCTACAAACAATCAAAGATTAACAAGCATAAAAACTTATATTCATGAAGATATCTTTACTAAACAAGCTTATATACATGTTTACTTCATATGATTCTTTAGTGTTCTTGATATTTTTTATCATGATTCATCATTAACCACTAAAAATGGAAGTAAACTAGAGTGTACAAGGATCTTACCACTAGCACAAGGCTAGGGATGATTCAAGAGTAGAAAATGAGTGGATAAAAGCAAATAGAGAATGTCCTTCAAGATCCAAAGCCACCAAGCTTCTTGGTATACCTCCTAGCACCTTTGTATGATCTTGTAATGGTTGAAGAAAGTTGGATGATGATGGTGGTGGTTGTGCTTGTGTTCGGCCGAGAGCTCCCAAGGGAGGAAGAGAATAGCAAGTGTGAAGTGTGTGTGAGATAATGAACTCTAGATCTTCCACCATACCATACTTATAACCATCATCCCAATTATCTTATGTGTAATATGTTCTAAAAAGTAAGCACAAGATCTAGTATAATATAGAAATAAAATCTTGACGGCATGGGGCCAAGTATGGCCGTCCCATAGGTAGGGGGTCTAGGTGTGGGTTTAAACCTTTAGTTGTAGTTTAGTTCAAATCCAAGTGTTCGTTACGTGTTTCAGTTATTAGATATTTTAAGGTGGTGTTATGATGTTCGGGGATCATAAGTAGCTTGGAAACATTAAAACAATGCTTCTAGTGTAAATTTGGTGTTTCGGGTAGTGTCCGGTTATTCGGTTGGATACTGGTTTTTTAAAGTGCTAAACTTGCAGTTTAGTGTTCTTTATGTTACCTTTTGTGACACTTTTAATTCCCGACACTTAGGAAAGCATTCAGGACCATTTTACCATGTTTCTGCATAATATTAATGTGTTAAAATGCTGATTTATGCTGAAATTTGCTGAATTCGGCACTTTGGGTGAGTTTTAGGCACTTTCCGGCATTTAAAATATCACCTAGAAAAGCAGTTTTGTGGTCCTTACTTCCCTACACTCTATACTAGTGTAGTACTCAGTTTCTGGCTCATACTGTGTCTCAAAACATTGTCCGTCTATGTGCTGAGTTCTGTTAGCATTTGCTGATTTATCCGTTTACTGTGCTAACTGTGCTTTGTGCATCATTCAAGGCAATATTGCTTTCATGCAATATTGATATGACATTAAACAATGTATGATGCTCATGTATGTGTATGGCAGTAATCAGAAAGCAATTAATTTGTAATTCAGCACAGTCATTAAGCATTAATCAAGATTAATTAATTGTACGGATACCTGGATTTTTGAAAGTTGTCACATTCTCCCCCTGTTAAGAAAATTTCGTCCCGAAATTTTAAGCTCTACTACTAGCTGCAGGGGTGTTAGGGAATAAATGCGAGTACTTTGCTTTCATGCGGTCCTCACGCTCCCTAGTAAACTCTGGGCCGTGACGTGCGTTCCATCGAACGTTAACAAGTTTAACCCTACTCCTTCTAGTTTTGTTAACTTTCCAATCCGTAACCTCAACGGGTTCTTCTGTAAAATGGAGGGTGTCGTTAATGTTTACTTCATCGGCAGGAATAACCACTGTTTCCTGTGTTGGACTCTTCTTCAGGTTGGATACATGAAATGTATCATGAACACCATTTAGTTCCGCAGGTAGATCCAACTTATAAACCACAGTGCCAATCCTTTCCAGGATTTTGAACGGTCCAATGAATCGTGGGTTTAACTTTCCACGCTTCCCAAAGCGTGCCACACCTTTCCAAGGTGAGACTTTCAATAAAACCATATCTCCCACTTCGAATTCCAAAGATTTCCTTCTTTTGTCCGCAAAGCTCTTTTGTCGGTCACGAGCCGCCTTAATGCGCTCTCGGATCTGCATTATCTTATCTGTCATTTCTTGAACCAATTCGGGACCAACAAGTTGTCTATCACCCGCATCTGCGCAGCATAACGGCGATCGACACTTGCATCCGTAAAGAGCTTCAAACAGTGCAGCTTGTATGCTTGTATGCTTGTATGGTAGCTGTTATTATAGGAGAACTCGACCAAAGGTAGGTGAGCGTCCCAACTACCACCCAAGTCTATTACACAAGCTCGTAAAATATCTTCAAGTGTCTGAATCGTTCTCTCACTTTGACCGTCTGTCTGTGGGTGAAATGTCGTGCTCAAATTCAACTGTGAACCAAACGCTTCTTGGAAAGATTGCCAAATCCTTGACACAAATCTTCCATATCTATCAGATATAATCGAGATAGGCACTCCATGACGTGTAACTATCTCCTTTAGGTACAACTCAGCTAGCTTACCAGTGTTATCCTTTTCCCTGATTGGCAAAAAGTGCGCAGATTTCATCAAACGGTCTACGATTACCCAAATCGTATCATGACCTCTGGGTGTCTTTGGCAACTTAGTTATAAAATCCATTGAGATCTGCTCCCATTTCCACATGGGTATCTCAGGTTGCTGTAAGAGACCTGAAGGCTTCTGATATTCGGCTTTTACCTTGGTACAGGTTAAGCATTTTCCAATGTAAGTTGCAACATCACCTTTCAATCTTGGCCATCAGTAGAAATCCTTCAAATCTTGGTGCATCTTGTCCGATCTGGGATGGATCGAGTACCTCGATTTATGGGCTTCATCAAAAATCACGTCTCTAAGACCACCAAAGAGGGGAACCCAAATTCGTTTCATAAAACACAAGGTTCCTTCCTCATTGGGTACCAACTGGTTCTCCATCCCACGGAGATATTCAACCTTAAGATTCTCTTTCTTGAGAGCTTCTCTCTGTGCAGCACGAATGCGTAACGAGAGGTCTGTTTGTATAATCATCTCCAAAGCCCTAACCCTTATGGGCTTAATCCTCTCTTTCCGACTCAAGGCGTCTGCCACCACATTCGCCTTTCCTGGGTGATATTTGATTTCACAATCATAATCGTTTAGCAACTCAACCCATCTTCGTTGTCTCATATTAAGCTCCTTCTGATCAAATATATGCTGTAAGCTCTTGTAATCAGTAACGATCGTGCATCGGGTGCCATACAGATAATGTCGCCAAATCTTCAAGGAAAACACCACAGCGCCTAATTCCAAGTCGTGCGTGGTGTAGTTCTTCTCGTGAACTTTCAACTGGCGCAAAGCATAAGCGATAACCTTCTGTCGCTGCATCAGTACACATACTAATCCCTGACGCGAGGCGTCACAATACACCACGAAGTCATCGGTGCCTTCGGGTAAGGATAAAATAGGTGCATCGCAAAGCTTGTTCTTCAGCAACTGAAAAGCTTCTTCTTGCTTATCTCCCCATTCGTAATTTTTATCCTTCTGGATGAGGGAGGTCAGTGGTTGAGCGATTTTTGAAAAATCCTCAATGAATCGGCGATAGTACCCAGCTAAACCTAGAAACTGGCGGATCTCTGTTGGCGTCTTCGGAGTTTCCCAATTCTTAATCGCCTCGATCTTGGTGGGATCCACATGGATTCCATCTTCGTTCACTACATGACCAAGGAATTGTACCTCACGCAACCAGAACTCGCACTTCGAGAACTTTGAGTTAGCTTTTCCTTCTTGAGCAACTCTAAAATGGTTATAAGGTGTTGTTCATGCTCTTCCTTCATCCTTGAATAAATCAAAATATCATCGATAAACATAATCACGAATTTATCTAGATATGGCTTGCAGACTCTATTCATCAAATCCATAAACACTGCTGGCGCATTTGTCAAACCAAACGGCATCACCAGAAACACGTAATGTCCATAACGAGTCCTAAAGGCAGTCCTCGAAATACTCTCTTCCTGAATTCTCAACTGGTGATAGCCTGATCGAAGATCGATCTTGGAGTAATAACTTGAACCTTGCAGTTAATCGAAGAGATCATCAATCCTCGGCAAAGGATACTGATTCTTCAATGCACATGCGAAAACTACCGTCCTTCTTCTTAACGAACAAAACTGGAGCTCCCCAAGGCGAGAAGCTTGGTCTTATAAATCCCTTGTCCAAAAGCTCTTGAAGTTGTGTCGACAACTCTTGCATCTCGGAAGGCGCAAGTCGATAAGGTGTCTTAGCTACAGGCGTGGCGCCTGGAACTAAGTCAATCTGAAATTCGACTTGTCTTTGCGGCGGCAATCCTGGCAAGTCTTCGGGGAAGACCTCAGGATATTCCCTTACCACCGGGATATCTTCCAGCTTCGGCTCTTCGACCTCTTTATCCACCATGTGCGCCAAGAAGGCAACACATCCTTTCTGCAAACACTTTCGGGCCTTCAAACAGCTGATAACCCTTGGAGGCGTATCATGCTTCTCCCCATGCACTACAATCGTCTCTCCATTCGCCAACGGGATTCAGATTATCTTCTCATGACATACGATCTCCACTCGGTTACTCGATAACCAATCCATTCCAACTACCACGTCAAAGCTTCCCAACTCGACTGGCAGAAGATCAAGCGTAAACTCATGCTCTCCGAGCTCTATTACACATCCTCTAATTACTTCGTTTGCCTCAACTAGCTTTCCATTAGCTAGTTCTATCGAATACGGAATATCTAGCTTACTAGCTACCAACCCAAGTATATTCTTAAATTCTAGGGATACAAAGCTATAATCGGCACCAGTATCTAACAGTACAGATGCAAAGTGTTGGTTGATAGGGAACGTACCCGTAACTACGTTCGGATACTCGCGAGCTTCCCTAGCTCCAATGTTAAAGACTCTTCATTGGGCTTGGTTGTTCTTTGGGCAATCTCTCTTGAAATGCCCAACATCTCCGCAACTAAAGCATCCTTGCTTGTTTCCAGTACCACCCTGAGAGTTGTTTTGGTTGCGGTTTCCATTACCGGATTGGTTTCCAGAACCACCACGATTACTATTACCGCCATTTCCTCCTTGATTGCGGTTTCCATACCCATTACCGTTTCCACCACGGTTTCCACTACCACTACCATTACTTCTTTGGCCACCATTTCCACGACCATTACTACCCCAGCATGTTTCTTTCGAATGACCCTTCTTCCCACAAGATTCACACTTCCTATACCTACATGGGCCGGCATGATGTAACTGGCACACATCACACTTAGGCAAAGTGCCCATGTAACCTTTTCCCTTGTTCTCAGAACTCGCTGCACCAGTCTTGACCTCAGCTGGTGGGTTCGCATCTCTCTTCTTGTTACAACTATTGTTTCCTTGGGTACCCTTCTTGAAGTTCGAGAACTTCCTTTTGTTCTCGCCTGACGACTCAACATGAGTCTCCTTCTTCTTTCTATCAGAGATTGAGAACTTGTTCAACCTAATCGCTTCTTCAGTTAATGCCACACTCAGATCAATGGCCTCAGTGATCATTGGAGGCTTTGATGTCGTCACCATGCTCATGATTTGGGGTGCCAATCCCCAAATAAAATGCTCGATTCGCTTGAATTCCGATTCAACCATGTAAGGAACAACACGAGATAAGTTATGGAATCTCTGCACGTATTCAGCAATCGTCGGACCATCCATCTTAAGATTCCAGAATTCAGTTTCCAATTTCTGAATCTCAGCCCTTGAACAGTACTTCTTGCGCATAAGTTCCTTTATCTCGTCCCAAGTCATAGTATATGCAGCTTCCTCTCCCAGAGTCTGGACCTGAAGGTTCCACCAAGATAGAGCTCCATCTAAGAACAGTCCCGAAATGTAAGTGACCTGGTGCTCTAGCGCACACTTGCTCATCCACAGCACAGAATCGGTTTTCTCAGCCCATCTTACGTAAGCTACAGCACCTCCAGTGCCGTCAAAGTTCAGAGGCTTGCAGTCAAGGAACTACTTGTAAGTACAGCCTGTATAAGCAACATCATTCACAGAAAGCATTAGCAAACGCACATGGAATGTCCAAACGTATTGTAATGTGTCTTAAGTGACTTAAACATTACCGTGAGGTGGGTTATTTCCTGAGGTACCTCCGCTGTGTTCAGAGCGCAATGCCTCATGTTGTGCGATTGCTTGTGAAATCCGTTCTTGCAGTTCTGCCTCTGTTGTGGGCAACTGATTGCTTCTTCGAGGAGGTATCTTCTATAAAGAAGATTGTATAGGTCAGGTCTTATGTTGTGACAACTGCCAGATTTGCATGCATCCATACAATTAATTAATCTTGTTTAGAGCTTAATGATTGTGCTGAATTATACTTAACTGCTTTCTGATTACTGCATCATACTTACACGTGCATCACATATTGCATAATGACACATCATTATTACATGCAAACTTTATTGTCATACATGATGCACAAAGCACGGTTAGCACAGTTAACGGATAAGACAGAAAAATGCTGACGGGGTTCAGTACATAGACAGACGTTGATTTGAGACACAGTGTGAGCCAGAGACTAAGTACTACACTAGTATGGTGGGTAGGGAAGTAAGGACCACAAAACTGCTTTTCTAGGTGATAGTTAAAGTGCCGGAAAGTGCCTAAAACGCACCCAAAGTGCAGAATTCTGCATAAATCAACAAAAATCAGCATTTTAACAAGCTAGTTACATGTAAAAATATGACTAAAATGGTCCTGAATGCTTTCCTAAGTGTCGGGAATTAAAAGTGTCACAAAAAGGTACATAAAGAACACTAAACGGTATAGTTTGACACTTTAACGAACCGGTATCTAACCGAACAACCAGACACTACCCGAAACACAAAAATTATACTAGAAGCATCGTTTTAATATTTCTGAGCTAGTCATGATCTCCGAACACCCCAACACACTATATAACACATCATAGGCATAACACCTAAACATCACATTTAGATTTCAACAATATAATATAACATACCATTTAATCACAACCTATACCCCCCCCCCCTTGTTGGGACGGTCACAAGGAGGCCCACCATCAAGATCTTACTTGATCTCACTAGATATTACTTGATCTCCTTGGATTTGATTAAAGATTATGTTATGTACTTGGAAGACACTTTACACATTTGACAAAACTTAAAGATGGTTATAAGAGGATTAAGCTCATGTCTCTCACACACACTAACACACACAAGCTCACCCCTCTTCCTCCTCTTGGTCTCGGCCGAGATTCACCACCACCATACCATCCCCTTCATTCACTTCTTCATCTAATCCAAGTTCATACAAAGATGTTAGAAGCAAGATAAGGAAGCTTGGTGGCTTTAGAGATTGAAGGACCTCCACCATTTGCTATTAACCACCTAGTTTATCATCTTCATCTTCTTGAGTTCATCCCTAGCCTTGTGCTAGTAGTAATGCTCTTATGATCCCTTGTTACTTCTCATTAGTTGGTTAAAAGATGATATGTGAAGAAAATCATGAAGAACATCAAGAACCATGAACGTGAACCTTTAACATAAGCTTAATAACATAAGAATACATATTATTTAGTGTTGTTTTGCTTCTTGATGATTGATTATTTGTGTTTATGATGTTAGACATCCTATGGAACCTACTAGATTGTGATTAAACACATGATCTAGTAAGTTAAGGTGATGATCTTGTGAAAAACCAAGATCATCATACTTTATGTTTTCATGAACTTGAAGAATGAAAATGATTTTATGAATGATGAAGTATGTAACATATTACTAGACATAAACTTGGATGATTTAAAAACTAGATTTCCCCAAGAAACTAAGTGAAATCACAAGATTTACATAATCATGGATTTTAAAGAAACTAAACATGTTTCTAGTGGTGAAACAAGTATAAGAATACATTGATTACAAGAAAAATTCAAAAGAATGATTTTTGGAAAAATCATCTAGTAAGTTGTAAACACCTAAATCTCTCAAGAAGGAAGCTTTTAAAGAAGTGAACACATTTTGAAGGATAACTAAACCCACTAAACACACTACCAAGTTACTACGAGTTTCTATGAAAGTTCAAGTTCATGATTGTTATGTAAATAGCATTGTTTTGGCACTTGGTAAGTGTAAGTTGTTTAGGGTTGATTGTTGATTGTTTATGATGATTTTAAAAAGAAAATGATATGCTTTGATAGCATGGACACCTCCATTTTTAGGGGAAACTATGGCAAAATTTTCTAAAAATATAAACACTTAGAGAAATATTTTTTTATAAACAAGTATTTACAAGTGTATTTTAACTGTGGTTTTCAATGTAAACTTTGCCATAATTTTTGAAACAAAAATACAAGTATTGGAGGTTGGTTTTTATAAATAAAAATGGATAAATATGTATTTAGAATATATATTTACATTAAAGACATGATGTGTGTGAATATTTGTATGCTTTGTGTAGTAGTTATATTATTTTAGGGTTAAAATAATATAACTTGACAAAATACCGAGAAATTACAATCCAAAATATTACCGGAAATCTCATGGAATAAATATACAAGTTACACACATAATATTGTGAAACCGCACAAGAATGTAACTTACAAAATATTCCGAAAAATACATTTATGAGCATACTTTTGGTAAATATTATTTTGGATACAAAAGAAATGAAAATATGATTTTTATTATTATTACAAAGTTATATCATATTTTTTACAAGAAGAAAATATATTATTTTTGGGAAGTAGAAATATATTTTTTTGGAATTTTTAGAAGATATATGATTTTTGGGAAAAATATATATTTTCTTGGATAAACTTGGAATACATTATGTTGGATAAAAATAAGTTTATATATATTTTCTAAGTGAGACTTGAAAATATATTATTTTGGAAATATATTGCATATTTATTAAGAAAATACGTACACACCGGAATACGACACCAATACGTGGCAAAATATACAAATTCAAATATACCCATCCTTGGGAAGGAAATACGAATACAAATACTTGAGAAGTATTCGTACGATATATTGTTTAACAATTATTCCAAACTAAATCAATATAATTTAAGTTGAAATACTTATTATTTTAACAAGTAATTATAACTTGGAATAGTATTGAAGACATAAAAGTGACGTAACTCGAAAACATTAATACCAAGACAAGGCACGACCCGTCCGTCTAATAGACATTAGCACATTGTAGGTAGTCGTGTTTGCTGAAGGGATTTGAGTTACGATACTGAAGACGCAAAACTGTGAGTTCATGTCCCCCTTTTCTTTTACTGTTTTCAGTTTTATACTTCGGGGGTGAAATACATGTTACAAACTGTTTACGAACATTTTACGTGGTATGGTTAGCTAAGGAAGGGTACTGCTTGATCATGTGAGTGGTGGGTACAACACTTAAGGCCATTAATCCTCGTTGTAGGACCAAGGGACATGAGTGATAGATCTATTCGGATGTAGCGAGCCCCACCCATGCGCACGCCGAATGAGCCATGTGGTGACTATGTCTTATTGACGAAATCTGCTAAGTTTGAGTTTCCTGCATCACTTCACACATATCAATGGCCTTGCAAACCATTGGTGATCTGTTTTTCCTTGTTGCTTTCATACCGGGACTTATAAACTTACATACATACTTACAATGATTTTAAAGGTTTGCTCATACACACAAACAAACACATGAACTCGCTCAACTTTTGTTGATGTTTTCAAACCACATGTATTTCAGGAAAATTAGTAAGTGGATCTGGCGGGCGTTGGAAGTTTTTATGTTGCGCTAAGAATAAAGATGTCATCCATGGTCTCTGAGTTTCGTCAGTGTGTCTTATTCCTGGACGAGACACGGCTTCCAAACCTTGGTTATATTTAATATCTTTTGACGAGTCCTTAGTAAACTCATAAACAATTTGTATGGTTTGTAAAACTTGTATTTGAAGACTACGTTTTAAAACAATGTTGTTATGTTTCAAACTTATTTAATGGATGATGAATCTATGGTTTTATCATTTAGTTGATGTTATGATAGAATGCAATGATATTAAGAAAGTCACACCGTAATCATGCTTCCTCAAAAGTCAGGGTGTGACATATGTATATAGTAAGTAGTATGTGTATAATAGTGTTTGTCATAACAAGTAAGTATGCAATCATATCATAAGCAAGTGAATTAATAACGTATTTAATGAGAACATTACGATTGAGCTTTCATTAATCATCGACCACAAATACAGTTACATGTTTTACAAAGTATCACATCAAAAGGGACTACAGGGTCACACTACCCTTGTCCATAATGTCTATCAATCTATGACAAGTCATACAAAAAGTGGTCTCCAAAGGTCTCACTAGCCCAGCTCAATAGCGGTGCTCTCATCAAAAGTCAGCTACCTACATAAAACCAAAAACCGGCTATGCTGATGATGGTGGTGGAGGAGGTGGAGGTGGAGGTGGAGGAACAAAAAGCAAGTTGCGCACATGCGCTAGCTCCTCCTCAAGATCATAAACGTGTCGCAACAGATAACTGATATGCTGCTCCATGTTGAGAAATCGAACATCAAAATCTGGATAAGGCAAAATAGGAGCAGGTGGAGTCGCAAAAGGTGACGGACATGAACAAGGTGGAGGACGTGGAATCCTCTCAAGCTCCATAACTCTACGACACATGATCTCCTGCTGAAGCTGCAATGACAAGAGTAACTCATCCCTCGTGTAACCAGCAAAGTGTGAAGGATGGTAGGGATCAGAAACTGGCATGGTGTACGGTGGGAACCATATGAGTGGCTCGCCTAGTGGTGAAAAAGTAAAATGAGCAGTAGGTGTATGCTGAGGCATGTGAGGAAATGCTTTTGTCACATGTGGTTCATGGCTAGGCTGCTGGCTAGACGGGCCTTCCCCTGGACGGGGTGCGGGTATATCCTGCAAGAAAGTGATAGGTAAGTCGGTGCGGTGTACATCTGACTCAACCGGATGAAAAGGGGTAACATCAACAGGTGCATGTGTATGTGGAGGAGTAACAGGCTCAATGAAAGGGGGTACATCATCATCAGATATCCACCCATTGCTGGTGAAAGCGTATCGGGGGTCTACCTGCCTGGAAAAGGCAGTAGGGTCAGCAGGAATCGGATCTGGTATAAGTGGTACAATGTCAGGTATGCCAAAAGGTACATGATCATGATCAGGTAAAGGCTCGGGTGCTGGTGCCAGCTCAGGATCAGCAGGTATCGGCTCAGGATTAGCGGGTACAACAACAAGCTGATCATCAGGGGCAAGGTCTAGCTCAAGGTCAAACTCAAAGTCGTGTGGAGTAGGTGCGACAGACAGGGCCATGTCAGTATCAGAATCAGTGGGGTAACGCTGCAATCCCAATGCATGCAAGGTGGAGGATGATACAGACTCAAAGGAATCTGGAACAGAATGATCAGAGGAAACCTCAATAACAGGAACCTCAACGAGTGGAACAACAATGGCATCCTCAGCTACAACTCCATCACCCTGGGCGTCATCAAGGGGACCATCAATAAAAAGATCGACATCATCATCAGACAAGTCATCAAAAGGCAAATCCTCGAAAGGAAAGGCCGCAAGAGGCAAAGGGGCGAGGATCGGAGGCACGACATGCTCGCCATCGGGATGTCCGAGGATGAGATGGTCCTGGTCAGGAATAGGAACAAGAAAGGGATCCTCGTCGGGTAAACCATCAGCATGCGGTAAATCATCGCCAAAGTCGGGTAGTGCAAAAGGCTGGAAATCATCGTCATCATCCGACATCATCTCCGGGTCACTCTCAGTGTCGGAGGTAAAAATCTCAGGCTCTGGGACGATCTCATCGTCCGAAACGATAGCCATGGGGTTGACAGTATCAGACAGTCCACTCTCAGATGAAGATATAGTGTCTGTAACAAAACAATCACAACATATGCACATATATCAACAATCATCGTTAAGCATGTAAGTAATAACAACGTAATCACGTATCCGTCCTAGTCTTCCCAGACTACCCACTTAGTCTCCCAGACTAAACCTCCCAGTCTCCCAGACTGAACTACCTAGTCTCTCAGACTAAACTTCCCCAGTCTCCCAGACTGAAGTACCCAGCCTCTCAGACTGAACTTCCCAGTCTCCCAAACTGAACTACCTAGTCTCTCAGACTAAACTTCCCAATTTCTCAAACTGAACTACCCAGTCTCTCAGACTGAATCATAAACATAAACTTTGAAAAGTGTTTCGTGTCTTTTGTTTGTAAAAATGTTTGTTTCCTGGATCTGGGCGTTTCGAGTATGCAATGAAAATGTTTTTACAAACTTTTTCGTGAGAGCTCTAATGATTGTAGTCTAGACTAGAGAAAGAATCCTAGTTCGCTACAATCGAAGCTCTGATACCAAGCTGCCACACCCTGACTTTTGCGGAATCGTGATTATGGTGTGACTTTCTTAATACCATTGCATTCAATCATAACAACAACTATATGATAAAATCATAGATGCTCATCCATAAATTAAGTTTAAAATCATGACAACATTGTCTTAAAACAGAGAAATTCAAATACGAGTACAACCATGCAACTTGTTTAAAAGTTCACAAAGACTCGACAAAAGATATTAAATAAAACCAAGGTTTAGAAGACGTGTCTCGTCCAGGAATAAGACACACTGCCCAAACCCAAGGACCATGGATGACATCTTTATTCCTACGCAGCATAAAACTTCCAACGCCCGCCAGATCCACTTACTAATTCCCTGAAATACATGTAATTTGAAAACATCAACAAAAGTTGAGCGAGTTCGTGTGTTTGTTTGAGTGTATGAATAAACCTTTGAAATCACTGTAAGTATGTATGTAAGTTTATAAATCCCGGTATGAAAGCAACAAGGAAAAACATATCACCAATGGGCTGCAAGGCCATTGATATGTGTGACGTGATGCAGGAAGCTCAAACCTAGCAAATTTCGCACCGGGCTTCCGGTTGTAAGACATAGTGATGTGCGATAAAGTGTCGTATATTTTAGGTATATATTTTAAGCCCTTTTTAACACTTATTTTAGCCAAGTTTTAAATTTATAAAACACGATATTTCACTAACACTAAACACACATATGGGCAAGTGCACCCATCGTTGAGTGTAGTATAGCGTTGGTAAGATACCGAGGTCGTCCAAGGACACAAGAGCTTTTAGTACCGGTTTATCCTCAACGTCTAACCAAAATAAAAAGTTGAAAAAAATGTTTTAAACTAAGAAAAATAAAAACTAACTTAAAATGCTGAAAATAAAAATAAAATAAAAACAGATAGACAAGATGAATCACTTGGTTCCGACTCGTATCTAGTATAACCTTTGATTATTTCCGCACTTTTGCACATAATTAAGAGATTATCTTAGTTATTGTAGTAGGCCCCTCTTTTGAAGGTGACGTTACCCTCACCCCAGTAGTTTGAGTCAGCAGGGATACAATCCTAAAGGGGTGGATTATTGGAAGATAATGAATTAAGTTATTAATGCAGTATTGTGGTAGGCCCCGCTTTTGGCGGTGACGTTACCCTCGACTAAGTAGTCTGAGTCAGCAGGGATACAGTCCTAAATAGCCGGGTTATAGTATTAATAGTAGTTAACTTATGAGGGGATCAAAGAGTTTGGACCCCCGCCATCCAATACTGTGAAGTATTGAAGGAGGTCCTACTAAATTTGACCCAGGTCCATTGCAGGACCTCTAAACGCTGAACAATGGCAAGACCTTTACCAAACCGTTCCCTTAACCCCCTACCAGGTAGCCAACATACCTCCATATAGACCGTGGAGATATGAATGGTGAAAATCCTTTATTTTATATAGACAGTAAAATAATGCCAAGACACCACGGACAAACGATAAGGAAAGATCACCTTCAACATAAGTAACTAGTTATTAAAGTCATTAATACAAAACCAAATAAAAAGTGCAAAAGATTAGAAATAAAAAGTATTATACTAGACACTTTGTCTTCACCAAGTGATGTAAGAGACTTAGGCAAACATGGCCTTGATTGTCAAGAACTCTTACGATCAATCTTGGATCCCGAGACGACTCACACACTCTATGATGGACAATGGATGATGGTGGTGGATGATGGTGTTGTGATGGTGGTGGGTGGTGGATGAAGTGTGAGAGGGGTGGTGCCAAGGGATGGTTTGAGCTTGAGCCAAGCACTCCTATTTATAGCCTGTACAGAAGCCTGGACACGGCCCCGTGTCCACCCTTTTCTCTTTCTTCATTAATACAGTTTGTCTTTATTAGCTCCACACGCCCCCGTGTCCGCTGGGCACGCCCCCGTGTTCGTCTGACACTCTCTCTCTTCATTAATTGTAATTCGCAATTACAATTAATGCGCCTGCTGTACTTTCGCCACGCCCCCGTGTCCGCTGGGCACGACCCCGTGGTGGGCAATAGAAGCTTCTACAGGTTTGTCTTTTGTGCCAGGGCTGACCATTCTGGACACGGCCCCGTGCTGAGCTGGGCACGCCCCGTGTCGGGCTGGGCACGCCCCGTGTCGGGCTGGGCACAGCCCCATGCTCAGCTTTCTTCTTGTTTTTGCTTTGGGAGTTGTTGTCGAGGGGTCGGGCATGCCACGTTTCTTCCTTTTCTTTGTATTTATGTTGGTTTTGGCTGTATTTTTGTTCCTTTTGTTCGTTTAAGCTCATTTGACCCTGTAAATTCAAAAGGAAGACAAAAACATACTTTTTCCAACATTAGTACTAAAAAAGGGTTAGTTTTATGCCTTATTTGATGTAATTTATATGTTGCATTTTACACACATCAAATACCCCCACACTTGAATCTTTGCTTGTCCTCAAGCAAAACTCTTTATAATGTGGCTTTACACTCCCAAATGGAATTGGTAGAAGAGAAGATTTTTGGGCTTGTCATAGAGTGCCGGGAATCCAAGATTCTTTATTAGGCTTTATTTTTATGTATTTACAAAACTATTCGTCATGATTTATTTAAAACTTTTCATAAGATAAATTACTTATTAGGGCATAACATGCCTTTGTAAAATTCTATTTATATACAAGTTCACATACCTCACGGGGATCACTCAACACTCGGCCGAAAATGTATTTTTGTGGATCACTCGAGAGCGGCATGGGAATTACTCCTACCATAGGCTTGCCAAGCAATCAATCCTGCTCCTTTTTAACTTATATACCTTTGTAAATATCAAGAGGACTTTGTGGGTGAAGGGTTAGGCTTGGTTTAAAGGTAGGTGGTTGGGTTAGTGGTTAGTAAAAGGGCGAAAGGCGTAAAAAGCATCGGTTTTCGTAAGACCTTTTTTTTTTTTTTTTTTTTTTGATGAAGCCACTATTCAAACAAAGTTATTTTTGATAAACTTGTTTGTTTATTTCTCTTTTGCTTCATCATCATAATCATCTTTTTTTTTTGAAAGTCATAAGAAAAACCGAGCTTGTTACTAAAACAAAGGGTTAGAAATAAAAAGGTTTTGGTGGGTAAAAAGGGTGTTTGGTTTGGGTTATGAAATGAAAAGGTTTAGGTTCAAAGGGGCTAACTAAGGGGATTTTGGGTAGGTGGTAAAAAAAAGAAAAATAATGGTGTAGAAATAAAAAGGGTTAGTCCTAATGCCTCCATCATTTACTTACTCGGGTTTAAGTTGGTAAGGACCGGGAATGTATCGTCATGGCAAGTTCTAGAGTCGTAAGAACCAAGCGACTATTCACACAAGAAACGAAAAATGAGCATTTAGTCTAATGATATGTAATTGTATGCTCAATAAAGGCTCAAAACTCACTTTTGTGGGAATGGGTTTTTATGTGATCAAGTATATATAATTAAATTTTAACTAAGCTTATCATGCCTTTTCATAATTTTCTTATGTTGGTTCTTTTTATCATGACGCTATCGGTTGTAAATTTGTAAAAATATAACCTTTTTAAGAACTTGAATTTCCCGAGTTAAACCTAGACAAGTAAAAAAAATGAAAATTTTTGAAAAAATTTGGGGTGATTAGCGGTTCCAATAGAGTTTTGTGTAAGGCTTGTATTTAGGACTTGCAAGATTCAAGGTTTTAGCATCCCCCCCACACTTAAATTACACATTGTCCTCAATGTGTCCCAAAAATAAGTTTTTAGGCTGATTAAATGTGTAAAAGTGGGTTAAAAACAAGATTTTATGGTACTGGGTAGCTGAACACGGGGTGGTGTTGGCTGAGCACGGCCCAGTGTCCAGACTGCCAGTACCAAAAGTAAACAGAAGGCTGGGCACGGGGGCGTGTCCAGTGAGCACGGCCCCGTGTCCAGGTACCTGAACTGGGCATTTTCTACAGAACCTTGGGCACGGGGCGTGTTGGGGTGAGCACGGCCCCGTGCTGAACTTGCTGTAATGAAGAAAAATTGTCGGGAGGCTCTGTTTTTGTGCATGGGGTGTTGGTTCAAGCCTCCCTTATCATCCTTCACCATGCCAAGTGTGTTTTATTCCTGGAAAAAAAAAACTAAACTAGAAAACGTAAAAGTTAATCTAAACTAAAACTACGGATAGTTCCGCGGAATGCCTCCGTGGTGCGCCACGTTTATAAGGGTCCTTGGCTAGACCCACCTTATCGGGTGGTTCTGGCTCATCTTCAATTAGAGGGTCGTCATTGCCGAATGGATATTTCATTGATCGCTCAAGATCGACACTTCTTTTAAATGCCCCTAATTGAAGAGGTAGATTGTTGAACTTCCGGTTTTTCAAAGCTTCGTGAGTTTTTACAAATGGCCGTCCCAACACTAGAGGAGTGTCATCGAGGATGACAAAATCGGTCGGGATTACCATTTGATTTGTTTGAACCAATACATCCTCAACTATACCGATTGATTTTATTACTTTCCGATTGGATAGAAAAATGGGTATTTGAAGTGGAGAAAAATCACTAATACTTAATTTTTCGAAAATGTAGTTAGGCATTATGTTAACACAAAGATTTTTATCGATTGTGACATTACTAATAAACGAATTTTGAAAGAAACATGGAACCGGTGTACTGTTAATTTCAAATGGGTCTTCTTTTATTAGCGACGTTTGATCGTTAGTTAACTTAACACTTACCGTTTCGTCAATTTTAGTGTTAGTGCTTAATTCTTTTAAAAACTTAGCATGAGTGGGTACTAAACAATGATTTTCAAAAGAAGGTGGCAAGAGATTAATTTCGTCAAAATTAGACTCTTCTTGAATTTTAACATTGTCGGACTCACCTTTATCGTTGTTTAACTCATGTGTCGGTTTTTCACTTATTTGTTCTTCCATTTTAACACTTTCAGTTATCTCTTCCCTTTTTAATTCTTCTCTTGCGCGGGACTCCTCTTCCCTTGCGCGAGCTTCTTTTATACATCGATCGATAACTCTAATGTGTTCTAATATCCTATCGGTCACTTCGGTTATAGAAAAAGAATCGGTATTTTCTAAGCTTGAATCCGGTTGTTCGATCCTTTGTTCCTCATAATACCCATATGAAGTAGATGGTTCGCACCATTGTTCTTCATTGTAAGTATATGATGGATAAGGGTCGTAATTTTGTTCTTCGTAATACTCATACGAGGTGGGTTGTTCACGCCATGGTTCCTCATAATAAGCATATGAAGGTGGTGGCTCATATCTTGGTTCCTCAAAGTATGAGTATGAAGGCTCATACCTTGGTTCATCAAAATATGAGTATGAGGGAGGAGGTTCATACCTTTGGTCTTCATAGGATGTGTATGAAGTTGATGGCTCGTACTTGGGCTCCTCATAGTAGGTGTATGAATTGGATGGTTGATATGAGCGATTATTTTGAACCGATCGTGCGTTACGACAATTAGTGCAATAATTACCCCTATAATCATCCTCCTCATAGGTGTAGTTGTAACCTCCTGAGTATTGATCCATAAGAATCACTCAGCAGACCACAACTGAGTCTCGAGATCAGAAAACAAAAAGAAAAACGGAAACAGAGGCTGGACACGGCCCCGTGTTCAGTGGACACGGCCCCGTGTTCAGGATCTGTATCTGGGCGTTTTAATTAAATTTACTGATCTAGTTGAGCACGGGGCGTGTTCAGTGAGCACGGCCCGTGTTCAACATACTGTAAATGCAAAACTAAACTAAAATGCAAAAAAATGTGGGCCCGTTTTGAAAAGGTTTTGAAAAACTGATTAGGCCGTCGATTTTAAGCTTTCCTAAAATCCTTGTGTCCCCGGCAACGGCGCCAAAAACTTGATGTGCGATAAAGTGTCGTATATTTTAGGTATATATTTTAAGCCCTTTTTAACACTTATTTTAGCCAAGTTTTAAATTTATAAAACACGATATTTCACTAACACTAAACACACATATGGGCAAGTGCACCCATCGTTGAGTGTAGTATAGCGTTGGTAAGATACCGAGGTCGTCCAAGGACACAAGAGCTTTTAGTACCGGTTTATCCTCAACGTCTAACCAAAATAAAAAGTTGAAAAAAATGTTTTAAACTAAGAAAAATAAAAACTAACTTAAAATGCTGAAAATAAAAATAAAATAAAAACAGATAGACAAGATGAATCACTTGGTTCCGACTCGTATCTAGTATAACCTTTGATTATTTCCGCACTTTTGCACATAATTAAGAGATTATCTTAGTTATTGTAGTAGGCCCCTCTTTTGAAGGTGACGTTACCCTCACCCCAGTAGTTTGAGTCAGCAGGGATACAATCCTAAAGGGGTGGATTATTGGAAGATAATGAATTAAGTTATTAATGCAGTATTGTGGTAGGCCCCGCTTTTGGCGGTGACGTTACCCTCGACTAAGTAGTCTGAGTCAGCAGGGATACAGTCCTAAATAGCCGGGTTATAGTATTAATAGTAGTTAACTTATGAGGGGATCAAAGAGTTTGGACCCCCGCCATCCAATACTGTGAAGTATTGAAGGAGGTCCTACTAAATTTGACCCAGGTCCATTGCAGGACCTCTAAACGCTGAACAATGGCAAGACCTTTACCAAACCGTTCCCTTAACCCCCTACCAGGTAGCCAACATACCTCCATATAGACCGTGGAGATATGAATGGTGAAAATCCTTTATTTTATATAGACAGTAAAATAATGCCAAGACACCACGGACAAACGATAAGGAAAGATCACCTTCAACATAAGTAACTAGTTATTAAAGTCATTAATACAAAACCAAATAAAAAGTGCAAAAGATTAGAAATAAAAAGTATTATACTAGACACTTTGTCTTCACCAAGTGATGTAAGAGACTTAGGCAAACATGGCCTTGATTGTCAAGAACTCTTACGATCAATCTTGGATCCCGAGACGACTCACACACTCTATGATGGACAATGGATGATGGTGGTGGATGATGGTGTTGTGATGGTGGTGGGTGGTGGATGAAGTGTGAGAGAGGTGGTGCCAAGGGATGGTTTGAGCTTGAGCCAAGCACTCCTATTTATAGCCTGTACAGAAGCCTGGACACGGCCCCGTGTCCGCTGGACACGGCCCCGTGTCCACCCTTTTCTCTTTCTTCATTAATACAGTTTGTCTTTATTAGCTCCACACGCCCCCGTGTCCGCTGGGCACGCCCCCGTGTCCGTCTGACACTCTCTCTCTTCATTAATTGTAATTCGCAATTACAATTAATGCGCCTGCTGTACTTTCGCCACGCCCCCGTGTCCGCTGGGCACGGCCCCGTGGTGGGCAATAGAAGCTTCTACAGGTTTGTCTTTTGTGCCAGGGCTGACCATTCTGGACACGGCCCCGTGCTGAGCTGGGCACGCCCCGTGTCGGGCTGGGCACGCCCCGTGTCGGGCTGGGCACGCCCCGTGTCGGGCTGGGCACGCCCCGTGTCGGGCTGGGCACAGCCCCATGCTCAGCTTTCTTCTTGTTTTTGCTTTGGGAGTTGTTGTCGAGGGGTCGGGCATGCCACGTTTCTTCCTTTTCTTTGTATTTATGTTGGTTTTGGCTGTATTTTTGTTCCTTTTGTTCGTTTAAGCTCATTTGACCCTGTAAATTCAAAAGGAAGACAAAAACATACTTTTTCCAACATTAGTACTAAAAAAGGGTTAGTTTTATGCCTTATTTGATGTAATTTATATGTTGCATTTTACACACATCACATAGTCTACCTATGGGTCAATCCCGGTCCAACATGGGCGGGGCTCGCTACACCCAAATAGATCTATCACTCATGTCCCTCAGTCCTACAACGAGGATTGATGGCCTTAAGAGTTATGCCCACCACTCACATGATCGAAGTGTACCCTTCCTTAGCTAACCATACCAAATAATAATGTTTGTAAACAGTTGTAACATGTACTTCACCCCCAAAGTTATAAAACTGAAAACAGTTAAAGAAAAGGGGGAACACGAAACTCACAGTCTTGTGTCTTCAACAATCGTAACTCGAACTTCTCCGGCGAACACGACTACCTACAACGTACTAATGTCTATTAGACGAACGGGTCGTGCCTTGACTTAGTGTTAACGTTTCTGAGTTACGTTTCTTTTATGCCTTTGATATTATTCCAAGTTATATAATTATTGTCAAAATAATTAATATTTTAACTTAAATTATATTTATTAAATTTTGGAACAATTGTTACACAATATATATTAACTTAATACTTCCCAAGTATTAATACTTGTATTTCCTTTCCAAGGATGGGGGTATCTTGTACATGTGTATCCGTACTCTTGTATTTGTATATTTTTGCCATGTTTTGGTGTCGTATTCCGGTGTGTATTTATACGTGTGAAAATACGTATTTTATTGTGTCCATTAAGTATTCATATACTTTAATTTATATTAAACTTTCCGGAATATTATTTCTAATAAAAGTCCACCAATATATAAATATATATATATATATATATATTCTAAATATATATATTTAAAAATATTACTTAGAAAAATTATTTATAATTTTTCTCTTGGCAAAAATATTTGTAGTTCCAAAATAATATATTTTCAAGTCTAACTTAGAAAATATATATAAACTTATTTTTATCCAAAAACAACGTATTTTAAGTTTACTCAAGAAAATACATATTTTTCCCAAAAATAATATATCTTCTAAAATTCCAAGTAAATATATATTGTTATTCACCAAAACTCATATATTTCCTTCTTGTCAAAATATGATATACTCTTGTGATAATCATAAAAATCATACTTCCGTTTCCTTGTATCCAAAATATTATTTACCAAAATATACTTGCGAATTAAGTTCCGGAATATTTTGTAAGTTACATTTCTTGTTCGGTTTCGCCAATATTTAGTGTGTAACTTATATACTTATCCCTTGAGATTTTGGTAATATTTTGGATGGTAATCCTTGGTATTTTGATGTGTTATATTATTTCAAGTCCTAAAATAATATAACTATTACACAAAGTATACAAATAATCACACATGTGCGTCTTCAATGTATATATATTCTAAATATATGTTTAATCACTTTTATTTATAAAAATCAACCTCCAATATTTGTATTTTTGTAACCAAAAATTATGGCAAAGTTTATATAACCATTTATTGTTGAAAATACACTTGTAGGTGTATGTTTATAAATATTTTTCTAAGTGTTTATATTTTTAGAAAATTTTGCCATAGTTTCCCCTAAAAATGGAGGTTTCTATGCTTTCAAGCATATCATTTTCTTTTGTAAAATCATCACAATCAATCCACAATCAACACTAAACAACTTACACTTACCAATTTTGCCAAAATCATGCTTATTCCACTACTTCATGAACTTGAAAGTTTATGAAAACTTGTAGTAACTTGGTAGTGAGTTTAGTTACCCTTTAAAGTGTGGCTGTTTATATAAAAACTTCATTCTTGAATGATTTAGGTGTTTACAACTTGTAATCATGCTTTACAAAAATGTTTCTTAATGAAATTTTCTTGTTACACAAGTGTCTCTACACTTGGTTAATCACTAAAAACAAGTCTTGTTTATGTAAAAACCAAGATTATATGAAACTTATGTTTTTAACTTGGTTTCTTTGAAATCCTTCAATAATTATTTAGATCCATATGATCAACAACTCACTTTAATCATAATTTTTCAAGAAAACATTATTTTCTTCAAGTTCATGCTTTAAGTGTGGATGATCCATCATCCTACAACAATTTATACTTTCACATCTTGCTAAACTATGTTTTTAATCATGATTTAGCAAGACCTTATGATGATTTACATTACTTCTACAAACAATCAAAGATTAACAAGCATAACAACTTATATTCATGAAGATATCTTTACTAAACAAGCTTATATTCATGTTTACTTCATATGATTCTTTAGTGTTCTTGATATTTTTTATCATGATTCATCATTAACCACTAAAAATGGAAGTAAACTAGAGTGTACAAGGATCTTACCACTAGCACAAGGCTAGGGATGATTCAAGAGTAGAAAATGAGTGGATAAAAGAAAATAGAGAAGGTCCTTCAAGATCCAAAGCCACCAAGCTTCTTTGTATACCTCCTAGCACCTTTGTATGATCTTGTAATGGTTGAAAAAAGTTGGATGATGATGGTGGTGGTTGTGCTTGTGTTCAGCCAAGAGCTCCCAAGGGAGGAAGAGAAGAGCAAGTGTGAAGTGTGTGTGAGATAATGAACTCTAGATCTTCCACCATACCATACTTATAACCATCATCCCAATTATCTTATGTGTAATATGTTCTAAAAAGTAAGCACAAGATCTAGTATAATATAGAAATAAAATCTTGAAGGCATGGGGCCAAGTATGGCCGTCCCATAGGTGGGGGGGTCTAGGTGTAGGTTTAAACCTTTAGTTGCAATTTAGTTCAAATCCAAGTGTTCGTTACGTGTTTCAGTTATTAGATATTTTTAGGAGGTGTTATGATGTTCGGGGATCATAACTAGCTTGGAAACATTAAAACAGTGCTTCTAGTGTAAATTTGGTGTTTCGGGTAGTGTCCGGTTTTTCGGTTGGATACTGGTTTGTTAAAGTGCTAAACTTACAGTTTAGTGTTCTTTATGTTACCTTTTGTGACACTTTTAATTCCCGACACTTAGGAAATCATTCAGGACCATTTTACCATGTTTCTGCATAATATTAATGTGTTAAAATGCTGATTTATGCTGAATTTTGCTGAATTTAGCACTTTGGGTGAGTTTTAAGCACTTTCCGGCATTTAAACTATCACCTAGAAAAGCAGTTTTGTGGTCCTTACTTCCCTACACTCTATACTAGTGTAGTACTCAGTTTCTGGCTCATACTGTGTCTCAAAACACTGTCTGTCTATGTGCTGAGTTCTGTCAGCATTTGCTGATTTATCCGTTTACTGTGCTTTGTGCATCATTCAAGGCAATATAGCTTTCATGCAATATTGATATGACATTAAACAATGTATGATGCTCATGTATGTGTATGGCAGTAATCAGAAAGCAGTTAATTTGTAATACAGCACAGTCATTAAGCATTAATCAAGATTAATTAATTGTACGGATACCTGGATTTTTGAGAGTTGTCACAGATAAGACAAGACACCTTACCACTACGCTGAGGCCTAGACCTCGTACCTACACGTATACGGAAAAAAAATATTAACATTCAGAAGTAGTTTACACAAGGGGTGCCAAAAAACCATTCGCTACAGAAGTTAAGAAAAAAAAATTATGTTACCCGAACTAATGGATATAACCCCTCTTTCTTCTGTTGTCTTCGTCTTGGTCCGGCTCGAGCTTCGCGTTGCCGCAACCATTTTTTCAGCGATTCCTGCGATAATTAGAAAAAAAATTAATAAAAAAACACAGACGTCAACACAACCCCCCCCCCCCATTACGTAAGTTTGCATCTCTCAACCCCTGCTAACAAAAATTAACCCAAAAAAAACCCCAAACAGAAACCCAAAGAAAGTACCGAAAGTGTTGTCTACCCACAAAACCCAAAATCACCTCCATACCTAAAACCCCTAACCGCCCCACCGATGAATTCCGGCTACGCATAGATTGAACCCACTTTCCTAACACTCTAAACCCCAATAAAAATACTCTAATCCCCAACAAAAGTTGCCAATCTCCGATTCTATCGTCAATCTTAACCAAGGGACACACACACCACAGAAAAGTCAAAGTATAAGAGGGAAAGGAGCCCTGAAAAAAAGCGATTACATTTTCACAGTTTTGAGGAAAGGGGAACCAACCTTTCTATTTTGCTCGATTGAATCTGTGAGAAACGTCGAACCACGATTCCCTGTGCTTCACCGCCGGATACAAAATCTTGTAAAACAGGGTAGCCGGACTCTCCAATCGACCATGGGAATAATCGTCGCCGGAGTCCTAAGAAGGCAGAGAGAAATCTGGGTTTTGTGTGTTGGGTGTTTTGTTTTTGGGAGAGAATGACATTAACATAGAGAATGGAAAAAAAAAATTAATGAAGATTGGACATGCAGCCTGAATTCTACAGACGAAGTGACTACTGGCTCACCAAAAGCTTTTACCAAAATACCCTTTTCTTAATAAAAAATTCAAAAGCAAAAAAGACAAAACATTTGAAAAATAATTTAAAATTCAGATCATCTCAACCATCCATCTTTTTTATCAAAGGGCAAGAAAGTGGTTCTCATGGTTCTTACAACTGGAGATGGTTTTCATTTTAGCGGTCCCCTATATATATATATATATATATAAGTAGGGTGAGGTTCGGCTACAAAGTCCATTTTTCCTACAAAGTGTTAAAAGTCATAAAACACCACAATTTCAGCCATAAAACACACTCAAAACCCACAAATAATAGAGTGAAGTTCACTAAAACACAATATCCCTACCCTAACAATCCATAAAAACTTCAAACACACCATCGTAAAACTATGAATATAAAACACAACAAGCTAATCGACATAAAACACACTAATGTTAGTCATTCGATAATCAAAGCCTTATCATCCGAAACAAAACACAAAACCCACAGATATGTCGTTTTAGTAATATGCACTTTGTTATTTGTGGGTTTTGAGTGTGTTTTATTGTTGACATTACAGTGTTTTATGGCTTTTTACACTTTGTAGGAAAAATAGACGTTGTTGCCAACTCTCACCCTATATATGTATATGTATATATATGATGTGGGGGGGCATAGGTGGCGGCCCAAGGTGCCCACCTTTTTCTTCTCTTTGCTAACTGTTAAGCCTACAATATGCATGCAATCATTAAATCCCAAGAAACACTCCATAATATACAAATTTCAAGATCAAAAACCTTTTCATCTCTTCCACTCTCTCTCTTAAAACAGTACACACCCACATACATTTCCATTTTCAAATTTTGAACCTTGTTCTTGAAGATCAAGTCCAATCCAAAGGAGTTTTCAAAGGTGTTAAAGATCCAAAGGAGTTTCCAAGGTGATTTCAAGGAAGAACAAGCTCCATATCATCAAAAATCTCATCAAAACCCACTAAATTCTTGTAAGGTATAAACTTACTTTTAAAAATTTATGTTCTTGTTTTTTGATGATGACGATGATGGAAAGTTTCTCAAAATCTTGGAATTCTTCACAAACTTGAAATCTAATAACAAATGGGTTTTAATCAAAATAAAAATGGAAGTTCATGTGTGTGTATACATGGCCGAAAATGTGTGTATATATGGGTTAGAGTTTGAGTTTTGGTTGTTAGTTGATTCTTGATTGATGTGATTTTAAAAGGATGGTTGCATGCATGATCAAAAAGGGGTTTTATAAAAGTTCTTATGATTGAGGATTAATATATGAAAAGGTTATATTGGAAGTATATATGTGTGTGTCGTGTGTGTGTGTGTGTGTGTATATATATATATATGCATGTAGATATGGGTTTTTGTTTGGATGTTCATAAATGTGAAGGATAAAAGCATGCAATGATTTGATGATGATTAGATGAAGATGATGTTTGGATTATATGAAAATGAAATAAATGTATGTTAGATGCGTTTAAGTTCTCGGATGATGATGATATGATAATCATGCATTAAGTACCTGTACATAAGTGTAGATGATGATTAAATGATCATATGATGGTGAACATGAGATGTTATGATAAAAGTGGATTAAATCAGATTATAAGCATGTTAAAATGATTATAAATAATGTTTTATGATGATATGAAGATATGTCATAAGTTTGGTATTTTTGCATGTTGTACATGAAGCTTAAAAAGTAGTAGAATGGGTGAAATTGCATGATTGATGTGACTTACATGAAATTCGCACTAACATGGATATTAGTACCATTTTATTCAGTAAATAACATGTGTTATGTTAAAATATGAAGTCGTGACGACTTGGGATGATTATAATAAAGTTCGGTACAAGACTATGCGTTAATTACGATAAAAATCGGCTTTTAAAGTGATTTTTGCATAACTGTTTTAGATCAGGTTATAAACTGATATTTTTATAACAAATGTAAGTATTTGAACTTATATTAAGTATCCATGGTGTTTGGCTAGTCATACGTGACTTCCGAAGCCCAAAAACGTTACCGAAACGTTAAATACGCATATTTCAATGTATGCGAAAACGGGTTGTTCAAGAGTGAACTTTGCATGTGTGATATGATATGTGGATATGAGTATGTATAATGTGAAATAATAAGTGTTGACATGATAGTAGGAGTTAGGACTATGCATGTGCACTTGTACGATAAAAAACGGTAAATTTCGTTAAAAGTCACGTTAAATGCACAACTTATTTGTCGAGCATGAAAATGATACATATGTTAACTTGTTAAGTTATTTCATGTATAAATGCTATAAAAATGATGAAATATATAAGTTGACGGAATATGTGTATTACGATATTTGATGATGTGTTAATGTTTGTGTAAATATGTTACAAAGCGCAAATCGTAGATATATTGTGCATAAACGGGTGTGATAACGGATATAACATAATTAGGGTTACCAATAAAATTGTTCAAGTCGCAAAAATCTTAATATATATATATATGAACACATATATATAAACACGCCAACATAACAAAAATAAAGACTTTTCGGGAAAATCTCAAAGTTATGTGAAAATTCTAAGTATTGAAGAAACTTAGGGATTTATAGAATAATTGTTTATTAAATCGTTTCTACTTAAATTAGGACGTGTAGACCAATTTGTGAGATTGCGCTAGTAGAAAAGGCACCCAAAGGTGAGTGTCACTAGCCCCTCCTTTTACTGTTTTATATAACGTTTTGAAGGAAGAACACGCCTTAAAAAGGATAATTATATGTTTTTGTATAAAAGTTGATTGAGGGAAGAACACGCCTTAAAAAACAAAAGAATTAAACAAAGTGGTATATTACATTTAATTTTAGACTCTCAAAAGTTTTTTTTAATTTTAATATTAGTTGAGTCATTATAATTTCGATTTATACTAGATTTTTTTATCATATTAGTGTAGTACTAATTTTTTGTCTATTATGATTTTTGTTAATGTGTTTCTTTGTCTCAAGTTGTTTTTTTGCACATGTGACAAGCGAGCCCTTTGACAACCAAAACATGTAGCGATACAACAAGCAATGGCCACAAATAAGAGCATGCATACTAAAAGGAATGGCTCAATCACAACATAGGAAGGGCAAATTGTTGCAAAATATTGTCTAATAATAATATATGATAGATATAACATTTTTGTAATAAGGAAAAAATGAAGTTCCCTCTCCTAGTACAAACTGTAAGGGCATGTTGTGTTTACTCACACTTGATAGAACGGTATATATGTCGAACAAAGAAGAGCGCAGCACGGAAACCAATAGTACCGAGCATGAGAAAGAAAGCATAGCAAATGCATGCCATGTAACCAAAGAAGAATGAGGTCTGCATGAAACCTGTCATATCGGAACGCCCATAGTAGTAATATAAGCAATATCCGTAGATAAACAGCCCAGTTGAACCACCACATAGGAAAGATCTGTAAAATATTTGCAAATCATATGTCAGCCTCATAGTTTTAACCAATAACCACAAAATAAATAAATAAAAAATAAAGAGTTAATACCATTAAAAAAACACTCTCTTATTTTTCAGAATATTAAAGTCCTTCAACTTAAAAAAATAGTATAAGTCACTAAATATTTAAGTCCCTAAACTAATCTAAAATGTATGTACTTTTGACCAATTTAAGAGTTAACAAGTCATTATTTTACAAAAAAATTACAAGTACAAGCATCTTAGACAAGTTAATTAGGGACATCAACATACAAAACATAGTTTAGTGACTTTTATGTGTGGTGGGGGACCTTAATAGTTAATATACCAATATTAGGTTGAACTTTTCCGTAAAAAAATAAGAAAATATAATGGTTTATTAACCCATTAATAAATGAATAATAAATACTCTACCTCTGCCACCATTCATGATCTTCAGCAGCTAGTTGGAAGTATGTCAAAGCTATGGTAATAAAGGCAGTGACAATGACCAGAATGATGAAGACAATGAACAAGATGCTGTATATGGTATAGATTCTGTGACCCCAAACACTGGCAAATATGTAGTAAAGCTCAATGTAGATAGCACTGAACGGAAGAAAACCCGCCATTGCCATCTGAGGGAGGGTCCCACGGTACCAAGGCAACGGTGGAATCTCTCGTGGATATTTGGTGGTCCGACATGGGGCTTGGAACTCGGCTTTGCTATTCTTTCCTGCAATCCCACCTAAAACAAGCAATGGTGATGTCACCAATCCCCATATCAGACCTATTATCACTATTGTTCCAAACGGCAATGCTGCAGTTGCACTGTAACTAATTGCAACCGTGTTCAAAAAGCAAAACGTTATGAAAAGGGGTCCGCAAAACAGGCCTCCAGTCAATATCAAATTCCTCACCTATAAACCACATCAAGTTAGATATAAGAACAAGAAAAACTTATATTATATAATACTATAAATAATTTATTTTGTCAACATCAAACACATTTAGCCCCTCAACTTTAATAATGACATGTTTAGACCTTTAACTAAAACAACTTTAGCCTCTCAACTTTAACAATGACATGTTTAGCCCCTCAACTTTAATAATGACATGTTTAGCCCCTTAACTAAAACATCAAACAACTTTAGCCCCTCAACTTTAATAATAAACAACTTCAGCACCTCAACTTTAATAATAAAAAACTTCAGCCCCTCAACTTTAATAATAAATAACTTTAGCCCCTCAACTAAAACATCAAAGAACTATAACTCTCGTGATTTGCTAATTTTAATCTACGTTTCGAACCCGCTATGGAGCGCGGATAGTAACCCACTAGTTAAATTTAAAATGAGATTGAGAGCGTGATGCCCACCCAATTGGTTCCTTCAAGTTGGCAATAGAAAGAGGATGCAGTATAGCCAGCAATTCCGGATGTTAGTGCGTATATTACAACCAATGCAGTGAACAAAGCTCCTCGGTTATATGGATAAAAGACACCAACTAATGCAAGTATGAAGATAAAGATTGTACTGCATAGTCAAACATAAACAGTTTAACAAAAAACAGCATAAAAATTATGACTTTAAAATAATGATTAAAGAATCGGGCCTGGCTTACAGGGCAAATAACTGGGTCCCAGAACCAAGGGCAGCAGCAAATAAAGATTTATGTTGTGGATATCTGAAGACATCACCATGTATGTATTTCCATCCAGTTTCTTCTTGATCCTCAGCTGTTTCCTCATCATGAGCATATCTATGATTTAATGTATTACAAATAATTGTCAAAACATACACGCACACACACACACACGCATACATATATATAAGAGAGAAAGAAAGTTACTTGACGAAATCATTTTTGAGAACACGCATGAGAATCGTGGCAAGGAAACCAGTTAAAAGAAGCACGGTGACGCAAGAATTAATAATTGAGAACCAATGTATTTCCAAGTGATGTGGAAGTGAAGAATTTTGTGAGTACTTGTCCATCCTCTTTTTAAACGGAATGTTGGTTTCCTTCCATCTAACTGTGTACATAAAGTCAACGTTGACTTCCTTGTCTTGAGTGATATCGACAAGAGCAGTAGGATCCGTTTGGACATTAACCTCAATAACATGATTCTTGTTGTAAAGTACCTCAAACTGCAGATGCTTAAAAAGGTAGTATTTTTGTTCTTTTGTATCGTATTTCCCTATGAAACCCCATAGAGGCAGGTCATCAAAGTACATTTGAAAGTAGTAGTCCTTTGAAATGGCTTTCCGGAACTTTCCAACATCTTGCTTTGAAAGTTTCTTGGAGCAAATCGACTCTGAATCTTTATCAACCAAGAAATCAAGCTTGTATGGAGCACTAACCAAACGGTCTCCGTTCAACACTTCTCCGAGCGCTTCCTTTTTCTCTTTCAAATCATCTGTTTACATCATTGCACGGGTTGGGTAATGAGTCAAAACAGAATAACTTTTGTCCATTAATTTTTTTTTTTTTGCATAGACAATAATTAGCGTGACGGATTTGATTACAAATGTTATATATGTGTATATATATTATTTCAACAATATTCTGTTTGTTTGAATAAATATGCTTTAAGGAGGGTGAGGGAGTATGAACATATCAAACCTGGCAGGCAGAACGGTAGATCAAAATAGCGGTATGTTTCACTGGAATAGAAAATATAGGCATTGATTAGCAATAAGTCCATCATTTGAAATCAACATACAACCATATCCAGCTCCACGCAGACTACTTAAGTCAATTGTACATGTGAACATTATATAATTATAGAAAGTAGAAATGGCATAATAACAAAACCAATTTTCACTTTGCAACAAACAAAATAGTTAACTGTTTGTCCTGTAGAGCTACAATTTTTTCCGGTGCTACTTATGTCAAAAAAAATCCGGTTTAAGTGCAAGCAAAAAGTAAAATAAAAACACCTAACAAGTTCATTTCTCCTAATTGAAATTTATTTTGTGTTTTAAGCCCTATTGCAAGCTAGTTTTCCATCAAACAACATCTTGAATTTAATGAACAAGAACTAAAACACCTAAAGAAATATTGTATGGAAATATATAGGCCAAGGGTGTCATCAACAATGTAGCATGACCAAACATGAGACCTAAAAAGGATTTATCTCATCATATTGTTTTGACATTATATTATATTACATTCACAGACAAATCTAAGATGGTCCACGAAAGCAGCCTTTTCCCGCTGTCCTTGCAACATTTGAATCCACCATGTAAAACTTCAAAATCTACATATGACATATACGAGCTAAGAAAAGCTCACAAGATCTCTCCAGCTGTTTGGATGTGTTATTTCAAAGTACTTATTGAAATTAAAAATCACAACCAATTTATATCTTCGTAAATTACATTTTTTTATCCAAATTAACAAAAAAAAAGTGAGTAACCAAATCAGTTTACTCCAACATTCAGATCATTTTGTTTCTTTTGTTGCAACTTCAAATCATAATTAAATCGGATAATTTTTGTTGCAACTTCAAATCATGATTAAATCGGATAAACAGGTATCAATATAGCAAAAAAAAAAAAAAAAAACTAGATTCCTCATGTTCTAAATCCAAATCCAAAAGACATAATTCCAGATTATCAGAATACAATTCAATTACGTCATTTAGATCAACAATCACATGACAACATAAAATAAAATGCAGAGTATCGATGAAAACAGATAATTGAGCAATTGAGATCGTAAACAAATACCTAGGGTTTTGGAAGGGGCCAACCTTGTTGGCGTAAAGAGGAACAGCATCTCCGCTTTTGTATTTGTGATTTGAAACATCTGATGTGACAGTCGTCATTACGCTGCAAATGACGAACAATGCTACCACCAGCCATTGATGAATGTTCTCCATCATACGAACAACACAGATTCCGGTGTGTTATTATTATTATAGACGGAGATCGGAGAGATGAAGATGGATGGATGGATGTAGATCCAGATCCAGATCTCACATACAGTGGTTCGATAAACAACAAACAGCAGATATAATAAAGGTTTAGGGTTTCTTAAAAATGGTGTTGATGTGCAATGTGAACTAGTAGTAGACTTGCTGCCTAACCATTAACACACTTTGATTTCCTATTCATTCCACCAGATCTGAAAACCTTCCTCACCAATATTAAATTCAATTCAATTCAACAAACAGACAAGGTAAAAAAGGATATCAAATCATTGGATATTATATACGAATGCTTGCTTCTTTTGACACCCATTGTTTTATACGGTTATATTTTGCTGCTAGGGGGTGATCAGCAAATTAACCACCATAACCGATAACCAAACTATAACTGACATAACCAAATCATTAATAACCGATAACCAGTATAACCAATGGTTATGGTTATGAAACTTTGTATAACCGCTCAATCGGTTATGGTTATGGTTATGAAGCTTTGGTTAACCGATATAACCAAAACCGAACCGAACTTGTAATGTTAACTTTATATAATGGATTTGTGTTTTACAAAACCATATAGAGGGTTTTTACTAAGATAAAAGTATGTTAGTAACAAAATGATCTTGATGTAGATGCCATTTATTTTGATAAAGAACTAATGTGTTATGTCCATAATAATTTTTTTGTTTGAGAATTACCTTATAAAAAAGAATCCCAAATCGGTAGTTTAACTAAAAAGTTTAGTCTCCGTTATCTTATAAAAAAGGCTCAAGCTAAGTTCAAATCGTGCATAATCCTATTTATTTAAAACCTTGCTCGGTTACTTAACCGAATCGAACCATAACCGACTTCATAACCGATTAACCATAACCGAAGTTTGGTTATGGTTACCAAAACTACATAACCGAACTATCGGTTATGGTTATGATTAATAGTAAAAACCGAACCAAACCGACCCATGCACACCCATATTTGCTACCGAGCTCTCCAAATTGGAGAGTCTTGCTGTCGTAATGTTGTCTTAATTGGGCTCACGCTAGTTTTAGAGTTTGGTTTGGCGTTCCTCTAGGAAGCGATACTGTTGGTTGTCACTAGACAGTCATTGTGCCACAACAAGACCATAACTCTTTGACGTAACATACAGTGAAACGAAAACCCGGGTGGGCTCGAGATTCGAGCTGACAACCTCGCATACGACCTAGCTCAGATCTTTCATTTTCATTGTCTTAATTCACCAAAAGTAATACAAGTTGGGGATCGAACTTGGGTCTCCACTTGAGAAACCAAACCTCATACCACTAGGCCACAGGTGGTGGATAATGTCTGACACCACTAACAGTTATATTACTTGTACAACCTTACGTGGTGTTAAAGATGCTAAAGAATATGTTATTTGGTTTTTTAAAATAGTATGTGTAGGTTGTGCAACGGTGAATGATATTTCTGAATTTTTAGTATGTTTAAATTGAAGTGTTTTGATGCTCGATTGAAGTTTCAACATGATAATTCATGAAATCAAGAACTAGTGTGTATGTTTCTATTATAAAATGTAGGTGAAATAAATTTGTGTTTTATAGGCTACGAACCATCACAATGATTTGTTAAAACAAGATGATTCTTGTGTTGCTTTGGCGGTTAAATTATGATAATCAATTACCAAAATTGTTTCTATTAGTGATAAGTCACCACTCATCATTTGTTCCACTGACGATTGACTAACATTGGTAACATCTAACTTAGTTACCGCTTATAATTGGTTATTTAAGTAGTCACTTGGTTACTACTCATAGTTGATGGCTGGCACTACCAACAATTATTGTTGATCGTGTGGTTACTACGAAATGATTTTGGACATCACCATATTGGTTACTACTCATAGAAAGCTAAGATAGAGTTTGAGGAGGTTAGGATGTAGAATCTACCCTGTTGGAATAAAGAAGTTGCTTTCAGTGAGACCCTCAGCTCTATGGTAGTTTTGCACCAAACCTTGGACCTAAGGCACATAACACTCAACAATCGGGACAAAGACCGATCGATGCATGTACCCCCGAGTCTTTTAGCTATTAACGCCACCACATGATGCATGATTAACCGTCTGCCGCTTTTAATGTTTTTTTTTCACAAAATTAGTAAAATCAGGTTAAACCTTGTGCAATTTCACTGTTGCCCTCGAGCGCCCACGTATGTATACATTATATGGCACTAGCAACAATTATGGTATGAAATTATGTACAAAGTTGACATATTTGGACCTATTATATGTACATCATCATCTTCAATTCAAGGGTGTCATTGTTAAGTTTTTATATGCTAAATCCACCTCGATCTTAATCACCAAGAAGCTAAAAAGCGGAATGCACTCTTGGTTTTAAAAAAGCGCAAGACACATCAAAACTATAGATGTATCATATAAACGTGTCCAATAATGTTTTATCTAGTAATCAAACTAATTGTTCCTGATGAGACATCTTGATAGTTAAGTAGTCTGCTCCACAACAAAAAAGTTAAAAATTATAATTATACAAGATGTATGTATTAGTGGGGTAGGGATAGTGTACATTAATTCAGAAGTGTGAGAAGTGTATTATAACACTATATATAACACTATATAACACCATATAAATACCGTATAACACTATGTAACACCATATAATACCATGTAACACTATATGACAATATATAACACTATACATCTATCATAGACATGCTATCAGACAAACTATAGTGTTATATTTGTTATATAGTGTTACATAGTGTTATATGGTGTTAAATATTGTTATACGGTGTTTATATGGTGTTATATAGTGTTATATATAGTGTTATAATACACTTCTCACACTTCTGGATTAATGTGCAGGATCCTCTACCTGTATTAATGTATTAATCATAAAAAATAAAGAAATTATTGTTAATAAAAATAATTAAACTAACTCTTAAGCTTTGACCATCCATATGCTATAGATATGTCGTCTAAAACAGAAGAAATTGAAAGTATTATATTTTCTAAATAGAAGGTACATTTAATAACAAATTAATATGTAATTAATGATATATTTAATAACAAATTAATATGTAACCAATGTTATATAAATGTACCATCAATGAGCAATAAATTAGCCATCATGGAAGAAAAAAAAAGTTTGTCACGTGTATCGAGTTGTTGTGTAACACCTCGTAAAATCGTGTCCAATAATGTACTGACACGTGTCCCTAATCCGAATTATGTCAAACGTTGACTAGGAGGGACTATTATCGCCAAACAATCAAAACTTGAATATGAAAGGACTAAAAGTGTCAACATGCTTAAACTAAGCCTCTGAGTGACATTATATGGTATTCATATTCTCATATTAAGCCACTTGTTGGATAATCGAAACCGTTTGCGATAAACTCAAAAGTTTCGGTAACGAAGGGTTAAAAGTGTCAACATGTTAATTCTTACCTCTGAGCGACCTTTTAACAAACCGGGAACTTCATGATGTTCACTCGTACTCTCGGGAATGCATAATATTGGTCGTTTAGGGCTTTAATGCCGTTAAACAATAATACGCACAAGTTTGTGCGTTAGAAGGGTTAAAAGTGTCAACATGTTAATTCTTACCTCTGAATGACCTTTTAACGGACCCGGAGCATCATAATGCTCGTTATACTCTCGAGAATGCCTAATATGGATTATGTAAGGCTTTGGTGTCGTTAAATGATATTACGCACAACTTTGTGCGTTAAAGGGGTTAAAAGTGTCAACGAGTGAAACTAGAGTCCTCGGGTGATCTTTTAACCGAACCGGAGTTTAACGATGTTGATTTACGCTCTCGGGAATATGTATAACCTATCTTGAAGGCCAAATGTATCAAATATAAAACTTAAAGTGGCTTGGAGGGGGCTTATTATGTCAAACATGAAAGAAATTTAGAGTTATGGAGGACCAGGGACCAAAGTTGACATTTTTGAAACCCGGTATAGGTGCTAGCGAGACGCGACACCAAACCCCATATGTTGTCGCGCGACGCGATGACGTATTTTGCGCAGAATCCTTTGTACAGCTGCAAGTTTCTTCACCTTGTTCATCACACAAACTTTCTACACACTCAAATTCGAAAACCATGGATCTTTAATGGTTTTTAACATCTGGTAATACACTTGGAATGATCCTAGAGAGCCCCTAAACACTTGTCTTGATCCTAAGAACCCACCTTCAAGTATAAATAGAGGCATTGGTGGCCTTTAACACTTGCACCATTTCTTGAATCATTCTATTCTCTCAACTATGGGAGCTCCTGAGCATTAAGAGCACACCAATGAGTTCTCTTCAGTCCTTAGGACACTTGTAAGTGTTCCTTTCGTGACTGGTTTATGTTTTATAGGCTTTTAAGCCAAAAGTCAAGCGCTATCATAATAAAGCTTTGACTTTTAGTTAGACCTTAAACGGCCAAGCCATTGTTCGCAACGAACATGGCTACGTGATCGTAATTAGGCAGGTGTTAATCCCTCAAAATAGAACCTCCTAAGAATCACGTTTGCTTAGTCGATTGACGAGTCAAAGTAATATTAATTTAAAAAGTCAACGGGTCAGTTTTTAAAAATAATTGCGATATGAGTTTAAAAGTATTATAAAATACGTTTTATCAATTAAAAAACTCAGTAATAATTATTAGAACATGTGTGAACATGTTCGGCTCGTCAATTCCCGTTTTAGGGTCGGTTCGCAACCCGAAAGTCGCGTAGTTTGACTTCTACGTTGACTTTTGGTTATAAACCAAATTAGACTAGTATGTTACTGATTTTAGGTTCCGTTATGATCGTAATATAATGTAGTATAACCCTATAAGGTTATATTACACGATCGGACTAGGAATCTGAGTTTATGCGCATGTTCCGTTATTATGCCGTACTTTGACTATAATGCCTTTTTTTAAATAAGGTTTTAAAAGTAAATGAGCATGCAAATGAGTTATGTACTGATAAGTAAACATGTTTATAATATTTTGATGTGTATAACCTGGTCATAAACTGAGTTTACGCATATAAGCGTAAACTATGCTTTTAAAAGGACTAAAATGCCCTTTTAAGTCCAAAATGAGTTTTAAACATAATTTTAGCATAAAACTCAATACCTACTGATATGATATGATAAATAGGATTATTTGGGATCCTAAGTCAGATTGTAAACTGAGTTTAACTTCAGTTTCGTATATAATGCCGATAAATGATGATAATGCCCTTATGGCACATAAAATACGTTTTAAGCATAATATTCAAACCAAACCTTTTACTTACTGATATGTTATGACAAATAAAATATTTTAACTATTCAAAGCTGGTCATAACATCAGATTTCATAAATCTTCGCATAAATCGTCATTTAACGACCTTAACGTCGTTTAGGCGCATAGTATGGCTTTAAACCATATGTATGAGACAATACTTGTTACCTACTGAATTTATAAACCATTTTAAATGTTTTTACAGTAGGTATAAGTTATGAACTCAGAATCCCAAATAAAGTCTCAAAACTATGCGTGATATTACCAAGATACCCCTACGGTGCATAGTTTGGTCATAAAGCATAAACCACACATATATTTGATATCCTACTGATATGATATCATAATTTAAACATTTTTACAGAATGTTTATGACCATGACATCAGTTTACTCGCAAGCTCCTTTTATAATTTGTAAAATTACCAAAATGCCCTTATGAGGCGTAGTTTGATTTTAAAACCTTAACGGGTATACAAGTTGATATCCTACTGATATTATAACTTGTTCAAAGTATATTGGCATATGAAACTTGTTCATGACTCATCCGGTTACCCGTTATCGCCTATATGCGTACGGTTAGACTTACGTAACTAGTTTTCATAAGTTTACCGAAAAGGGTTTAACCTTATCGTTTTGATCTCAAAATCCAGAATGTATATTGTTTACCCATATTATACAAGTCCTAGTACTTGTTGGGTTTAAACCACATTCTTTTCAGTATACGTTTAATCTAGCGAACCTATTTTTAAGTATCGGGTCATATCTAAAGGATCTACCTTTGGCCCGTATACATTCTAACAGATAATAAATCTGTTCATTCCAGACTATAGTACCCCCTAGATAATCAGACTTGAGTCAATAATACGTAGACTTGCGGCTCTTTGCCAAATATAGTCTTGTTGATTGAAAGCTAGCAATAAGGTAAATACTCTTCACTTATTTTAGTGTAAAATTGGGATGGCAAATATGCCTCTTGGCACGGTTATTAGATAAGTAAGTCGCCTATGATTGCACGAAAATGTATGGATACGGTTTAATCCGTTTACTTGATAATTATCATAATTGGGGGGTTAATGATACCATGTCCGGACAACCCAAGGGGTTAATCAAGTATATAATTTCGTAACAAGAATAATCCCAAGATATTTTTAAAAGATCACCTACGGGTTATCTATATGTATAAAACTCTTTTTGAGAAATTATTTTTCCAAAGAGTCAGTTAAGTGTATTTACCAGCTTTGGTTGACGTATTTTCAAAAGACTGAACAGCAGGTACCGAACCTTATTATAGGCTGGGAATATGGGTCGGCTAAAATGAAGGCTAAGGAATTTGCACTTCTAATGCTTAAGGCCTATGATGTCTAAAGCTCTGTTTATTTGGATCCTGCATGTGGGCTTGTATCGAAAGCTTGTAATACTTTTATACATTCAAGCTTTATTTTAATAATTTTTAATCCAATACTTCCGTTGCATAATATTATACTGTGATAACTGTTATCCAGCCATCACGACTGTACCCATCCGGGCCCACCGGAATCGGGGTGTGACATGTTGGACATTCGTGATATGCGAGAGGGCATGTCGAACTTAATTAAATGTATTTGGGGTAGATTGACAAGGAGAATCCAAATATGAGGTTTTATGGATCACTTGCGGACCTCAAGGCCATAGCCATACAGTCCACATGGGCCTGGTGGTGGAAAAACGATGCAGGAAGCCTTGCGGACCACAAGGCTTTAGCCATACGGTCCGCAAGGGTTGCGAAAAAATGGAAAATTTGTTTTAAAAACCATAGAAGCCGTGGGTTGAAATATATCTCGCAACCAAATGAACAAGAGTAGTTTTAAGGCGATTTTGAAGAACGCTTTGAAGATTAAGAGTTCTGGATCATAGGATTGAAATAGGAGCGCCCCCAGTTTATATTTCGGTTGAGTTCTTGTAGTTTAAACCTTGAAACCATGTTTATCTTTGTTTTGCTTACTAATTTTAAGATGTTTTTGAATCTGACGAGTAGCTAAAACGTTAAAACTACTTAGGTTTGGATGATCCTTTGATGCGTGTTTGACAATTCTCTTGACTATTTGACTTTGATAATGTTTTGGAGTAAATTGGTTATGATTTGTTGCTAGAATCGATTGTAAATGCTTTGTTTTGCTAAATTTATTGATATTGTTGATGAGTTTGATGCTTTTGGTAGGAATAAGTCACCACTAGTTGTGTTAAACTCGGTTTTAGGTTGTTTATTTGCGATTCTCAATCTAATTAATTGAAAATTGGTAACAATCCATAACACAAATCAATTTAACATCAGCTAGACGTTAGTGTCCATCCATCTTCTTTGATTCAAAGGATAATTAGAAGTTGCTAGGTAATTATGTACATTGTTTGGTAGTTTTGAGCACCCGATAACTCGGGATTTGTCTGCTTATCCGTGTGTCAGCCATTCCTAGGATTTTAGTGTATCGTCTTATAGCTTGCTTCACATCTAGAGGGTTGGTTAGGGGTAATCTTTGCAATCTGACAGTTGTGGGATTTGGGACCTTTAATTAGGTTTGTTTCCTCATATCACTCCATTGCATGTTTTGGTTGTTTTTATTGTTCGGTTTAGGTTTTTGGAATTATGGATCACCTTCCTTGTTACCTAATTACTATAGGATTTATTCTCTTTTATGATGTCACACCCCGAAATAATCAGAGATGGCGTGACTGGACTGGTATCTTCATTGCACAGCGGAAGCAAATAGTTAAGTCTTTCTAGAAATTGAACGCCCGCTAAGTACTCGATTCTCCAATGGTTCTCCTATTCCAACCGTGCCTTAACTTTGAAATGCAACCTGAGAAAGAACACGCGAGAAAAATCAACAAAAAGTTGAGCGAGTTCATAGTTGGTTTATAAAAGATTTAAATAAATCTTTTTAAGTAACCGGTTTTTGAAGTATTGTTGAGAAAACGAATTTAAAATCATTTTCTTGCCAAGTTATATGGAAACGTTGTATATGTAATGTTCGTATAACCGTCAATGCCCACCCTGACTTTGACTCCATACCCGCATAATCCTATGCCTTGAATATGTATAAAACATGGTGTTTAATTTGTATAAATCAAGTATTTCTGTAAGGATGTATGTATAAACCTTTGAAATATGTCTGTATGTATAAATGTCCCTGGTATGTAGCAATAAGGAAAAAGAGATCACCACTGCGTTGCAAAGCCATTGGTATGTGTGAAAAGGTGCAGGGAAACTCAAACCTAGCAAATTTGTTACCGAGCTTCCGGCTGGAAGACACAGTCACCACTATGGGCCGCCCCGGCCTCACGGGTGTGGGCTTGCTACACCCAAATAGATCTATCACTCTTGTGTCCCTCGGTCCTATAATAAGGATTAATGACCTCAAGTGTTGTGCCCACCCTTCACATGATCTAGTCTAGTAGTAAAACCCTCCTTAAGCTAACCATACCATGTATAAAAATGTCTGTAATAGTTGTAACATACTTGGTACTCGTTCTCACCAAGAGTGCTTTTTGTATTTTTGTATTCTCAAATTTCATCATACTTGGTACTCGTTCTCACCAAGAGTGTTTCTTGTTATTATATCATTTGTAAACATTGTAATATGTATTTTACCCCAGCCTCTAAGGCTGAACCTCCCCAGCCTCTAAGGCTGAACCTCTAGTATAATCCATTCGTAAAATAATTTAGAAATATGAGTTTTCGTTCGTTCAAAACTTTGTATGTTCTTGCCAAACGTGCATGTCTTTCCACCCCGAAAACATTAATAAAAATGTAAAACCGTAAAAAAATGGGGTTATGAACTCACCTGAATTGCCTTGTGCAAGGCTAGCTAATTACGACTTCGTGATGTCGTTTCCTAGATGAGACTCGCTAGCGTGCATTCTACAATATTCCTAACATTGAATATCTTATAAGTTTCTAAATAAATACGGTAACTAAACTACGTGTCACCGAGCTTTACCGAATCGTTAACCGAACGATCCGTTGATATGTTGACTTAATAAAAACAATTAAGTTATACTTGTTAAGTTTTGTTTACTAAGTCTAGAAAGTACTTAGTTTTCGTGAAATTCGAATATATAAATATTTATAAAAATATAAATATATCGATAGGATAGTGGTTGTCGTTCCGAGAGGTCGTATGTGTATGTGACGAGTGTTTTATGAAAAGAATATATAATAAACTCGTATTATATATCGTATGTCATTTGAGGCGTTTGAAATAAATATAAAAGTCTATATTTATTTTACAAAAGGATTCATCGAGTTGTTAGAACGTTTGAAATAAATATATACTATATTTATTTTTATAAAGTGGATCCGTGTTGTTCGGTATCCGAAATAAATAAATATATAAGTTATATTTATTTTTATAAAACGAATTCGTGTCGTTGAATATTTCGAATAAATACATATATACTATATTTATTTTAGTAAAAGAATCGTCGCGTCGTTGATTGTTGAAATAAATATACACTATATTTATTTTTATGAAAAGGAGTCGTAATATTCGTCATTTGAAACAATATAAATAATTTCATTGATTTTATAAAAGTTTTGTCGAATTTTCAAGGTTTTAAAATAAATATAGTAACTATATTTATTAGTTGTGAATATCATCGAATCGTCGTTTTTAGCGAGTTGTAAAGTATCGTCAAAAGACATGCTCGTATTTATTTTTCTAAAAGAGTATTCGAATCCGATAGTTTACTTAAAACGCGTTGTATATTACGGATTTTCTCGAAAATTGGGCAGAGTTTCCTTTGTTTTTGGACGCCCCGACAACACAAGTTGTCGTTATTTTTATCAAGATTCAATCAAGATTCAACTATATGAAATTTTGCCAAATATATATCAAATGTAAATTATAATTAAATCGGTTCGAGCTCGTTCACGTAAGATTATATCTATATAAAACACAAATATTAAACGCGACGCTAACTATTACCACTCTTCGTGTCGAAACGTCGTGTTGTTTGACTGAGTTGACCGAGTCAACTGGGTTGACCGGCTGAGTTGACTCGCTGAGTTGACCCGCTTAGTTTGACTCGGTTGACTGAACCGTCCGACCCGTTTGACTAGCTTGGCCCGTTGACCCGAACCGTTGACCCGTTTGACCAGCTTGGCTGAGCTCCTAACTGACCCGAAACATGAACAATTTAACATATTTCAACATTATATATATGAAATAGAAGTAACAGAGGAGAGGGGTTCACCGATGAGTCCCGTCGGACCGAACCCAGAACCTGAATCACGAACCAAGAGACTCGAGCTGGAACGAGATCAAAACTAACCCGAAATTCCGACCCGAGACCGAACCAAATCTTCTCGTAACATACTCTGAATCCGCGACTTGAATGGAATCACTCGAACTCGAAACTAAACCCGAACCAAACTCAAACTGGCAATATCATCATCATCATCGATCCTCTTTGACAGTGAAACATATCTTCATCAGAAAAGAATAAGAAAATGGGGATTCAAATACGATCACTTACCGGGGTGAAGTACCGCCGCCGTCACCGCCGGCCGCCGCCGCGTATGGCGGTCGGCACCTCCTTCTCTCCGTCGCTCTCTCTCTCTGTCTCGTCTCTCTCTCTATTCTTTTCGGTCGTCGGCGCACAACCACCTCACGGTGGTGGTGGTCCGATCCATTCATCAAAGAGGGGGGTTTGGTATGTGAGTAGATTGTGTTTTGGAAGGTGAACTTCCTTGGTGTTGTAGGTAGGTGACGATGGAGCATTATTAAGAAGTTCTCTGTGATGTTATTTTGAGGTTTGAAGAAAAGGAGGTTCTCATAGGTGTGTATTTGAGAATATGAGTTCTCTGTGGTTTTTGAAGTGTGTGTGTGTCTGCACATATAATCGAGTGAGAGAGAAAGACTACAAGTCTGTGTTTGTTGTATAGTGTGTGTAGTATAATGGCAGACAAAGAGTAATGTAGTGAGTGGGGAAATTAGGTATTAGGTAGTGTGAGTTGGTGATCGGCTGTCCACAAATAAAATAGAATTTAGGGTCATTTACAAGTACCAATTTCATTAAAATATTACATTTGTCATAATTGTTATTCTTTTCAATTGTCTACGGATAATAAGTTGAAAAAGAAAGCATAGTGCTTTTTCTTGAACATCATGATTACATGGGTATGGATGTTTATCATGATTTTATGGGTATGGATGAATATGCACGAATTGTTATAGGTTCCCTACTAAATTTTAGTGGAAAATAAATTGACGTTGACAGTATTTTGTACGGTATCAATTCGTTGACGTTTGATGTTCCGCAGATTCCACGTGAATCTTCATACGCGTACTGTAAAGTCGAATAGACGTTCCTAGGCACTCCAAAGGCCTAATTAAGTTAATTTGTGTCGTAAACACTATTTATTATAGCGTTAATCATCTGTTAATCACGTAATTAAGAGCCGTAAATCACCGGTTGTCACATTCTCCCCCTGTTAATGAAATTTCGTCCTCGAAATTTAGGCTATGTTAACTCATCAGAGTTACGTTATGTGTAGGTAAATACGAATAATGTTAAAGGAAACAAGGCATACTGATGCAGTCACCAGGGTGACCAAGTTAGAGGTCCAACAATGAACAGGAACTTCGACCAATCGAATTCCAAATGAACGTTCACAATATGTAAATGAGTTCTAAAAGCAATAACATCCACTGGATGAACTTATAATCAACAATCTCAAATGTAATAGTTTGCATGAAACGCTCGATCGTGATCAGCACAAGCTGCAAGATATACCGACGCCACAAGGTGTCGTAATGAATGAAACAATTCAATAAAGCGGTGATCGAACAAGTATCACCTGTGTTTTGAGATTAAATGAAAGCGCCATGAAGTAAATATGAATGTTTGTTGGAACAAACATCGAGAGATTTTCAATTGAAAATGGAACATCAAATAAATAATGTTTTCGATCGAAGATGAAGAAGCAATAATATCGCAAAATATTCGATCGATGTTGAAAGAACCGTTAGTAGGTACACCGGGATATGCAATGAATTTGTGTACCATCGTCATAACACACAATTGTGTTAAGATCGCTTAAATATGATAAATTGAAGCGGATTTAATCTAAATCGATAACCAAATAATTAAATCCGTGCATAGGATATGTAAACGAGTTTAGCGCAAGCTTCAAGTAAGTGAAAATACCACCACAAGGTGTCGAAATCAACAACAATTTAATGGAGTCGAATGCCAAACAAGTTTACCTCGACTCGGAACAAATGAAACACTTGTTAAAACAAATTTTGAATATGATGCTCCCAATACATCATATGATGCTATGAAGTGAATATGTGTAATGTACAAGTTCAAACAATTGAACTTGGTTTTAGCGCATGCCTACAATAAATACATGTATCGACAAGAAAACTTTCGGCATGGTCACAACGAACAACCATGTATGTATCTTGAAAAGAAAAGAAATTTCAAGAAAATGTGTTGACTTGATAACAAAGGAGCCAACAGTTACAATAATGCGGGTCATTCGAATCACAAATCAGTAATTAGGTTTAGCGAAACAATGTTTGAATTTTGATGAAACGCTTATTCGAAACGAAACCACATGCGTAACAAACAATGCATGCGTAACAAATAAATTTTCAAGAAATGAAGCAATGAGCGTTCGTTATAGTGAAAGAAATGATGGTGATACAATGACCAATAAAAGGAGTAGAGATACGAAAATCTACTCAGTAAGTGTGAAAGTCGAAATTTTCAATAAAAGAAATTTAAGGACTTTACCCTGGGTTTCATGTGACGACCAGTTGTTTGGTGACATTACCATGGAATGTTGAACATAGCGTATTCGTCGTTAATAAGATAGAGGGAATGCGAAGGCATGCTTCTTCTCCTTAGTATGACTCGTGTCGTTGCAGGATCGCGTGCCAAGCCGCCGCTTCCTGATCAATAGTTCTCCTGCTGACAGGAATCTAGCGTCGTCGTTAAATTATGTCGTCGTGTCTTTTCGAAGGCCTCACCTCGATAGTCGTATGTGTCATACTTCAACCTCCGTTGATGTATAGCTTAAGTTTCACGTATACTTGTGCACTAGCGTTTCGTTATGCGTAGGCTGCCTATCCGGAAATTTAAAATATCATAGACAATATGGATAATAGTGTGTACCCGAGTTAATATTCACGGTTCCTACGTGATGACCTTTAATGAACTTCAACATAAGTTTCCAAAGGTCTTAAATGCATGTTTCCTAAACTCTCAGAGTTTTGTGCACTGTAGGTAATTGTTTTATGCACCGTGTATGAAACACCACAATAGCGTATGTTTGAAAACAAAATTTTGACTGTTGGTTTTTCGGCAACGGTTGGAGACCATATTCGAGTACTAGGCGTTCTGTATGTATTCAACGTCTTAATAGTCTAAGTCCCAGAGAAAAGTGAGGTTAGAGCCTAGGTATTCCTACAGAAAACCTTATTCGCTGTAACCTATAGCTCTGATACCAATCTGTCACACCCCGAAATAATCAGAGCTGGCGTGACTGGACTGGTGTCTTCATTGCACAGCGGAAGCAAATAGTTAAGTCTTTCTAGAAATTGAACGCCCGCTAAGTACTCGATTCTCCAATGGTTCTCCTATTCCAACCGTGCCTTAACTTTGAAATGAAACCTGAGAAAGAACACGCGAGAAAAATCAACAAAAAGTTGAGCGAGTTCATAGTTTGTTTATAAAAGATTTAAATAAATCTTTTTAAGTAACCGGTTTTTGAAGTATTGTTGAGAAAACGGATTTAAAATCATTTTCTTGCCAAGTTATATGGAAACGTTGTATATGTAATGTTCGTATAACCGTCAATGCCCACCCTGACTTTGACTCCATACCCGCATAATCCTATGCCTTGAATATGTATAAAACATGGTGTTTAATTTGTATAAATCAAGTATTTCTGTAAGGATGTATGTATAAACCTTTGAAATATGTCTGTATGTATAAATGTCCCTGGTATGTAGCAATAAGGAAAAAGAGATCACCACTGGGTTGCAAAGCCATTGGTATGTGTGAAAAGGTGCAGGGAAACTCAAACCTAGCAAATTTGTTACCGGGCTTCCGGCTGGAAGACACAGTCACCACTATGGGTCGCCCCGGCCTCACGGGTGTGGGCTTGCTACACCCAAATAGATCTATCACTCTTGTGTCCCTCGGTCCTATAATAAGGATTAATGGCCTCAAGTGTTGTGCCCACCCTTCACATGATCTAGTCTAGTAGTAAAACCCTCCTTAAGCTAACCATACCATGTATAAAAATGTCTGTAATAGTTGTAACATACTTGGTACTCGTTCTCACCAAGAGTGCTTTTTGTATTTTTGTATTCTCAAATTTCATCATACTTGGTACTCGTTCTCACCAAGAGTGTTTCTTGTTATTATATCATTTGTAAACATTGTAATATGTATTTTACCCCAGCCTCTAAGGCTGAACCTCCCCAGCCTCTAAGGCTGAACCTCTAGTATAATCCATTCGTAAAATAATTTAGAAATATGAGTTTTCGTTCGTTCAAAACTTTGTATGTTCTTGCCAAACGTGCATGTCTTTCCACCCCGAAAACATTAATAAAAATGTAAAACCGTAAAAAAATGGGGTTATGAACTCACCTGAATTGCCTTGTGCAAGGCTAGCTAATTACGACTTCGTGATGTCGTTTCCTAGATGAGACTCGCTAGCGTGCATTCTACAATATTCCTAACATTGAATATCTTATAAGTTTCTAAATAAATACGGTAACTAAACTACGTGTCACCGAGCTTTACCGAATCGTTAACCGAACGATCCGTTGATATGTTGACTTAATAAAAACAATTAAGTTATACTTGTTAAGTTTTGTTTACTAAGTCTAGAAAGTACTTAGTTTTCGTGAAATTCGAATATATAAATATTTATAAAAATATAAATATATCGATAGGATAGTGGTTGTCGTTCCGAGAGGTCGTATGTGTATGTGACGAGTGTTTTATGAAAAGAATATATAATAAACTCGTATTATATATCGTATGTCATTTGAGGCGTTTGAAATAAATATAAAAGTCTATATTTATTTTACAAAAGGATTCATCGAGTTGTTAGAACGTTTGAAATAAATATATACTATATTTATTTTTATAAAGTGGATCCGTGTTGTTCGATATCCGAAATAAATAAATATATAAGTTATATTTATTTTTATAAAACGAATTCGTGTCGTTGAATATTTCGAATAAATACATATATACTATATTTATTTTAGTAAAAGAATCGTCGCGTCGTTGATTGTTGAAATAAATATACACTATATTTATTTTTATGAAAAGGAGTCGTAATATTCGTCATTTGAAACAATATAAATAATTTCATTGATTTTATAAAAGTTTTGTCGAATTTTCAAGGTTTTAAAATAAATATAGTAACTATATTTATTAGTTGTGAATAACATCGAATCGTCGTTTTTAGCGAGTTGTAAAGTATCGTCAAAAGACACGCTCGTATTTATTTTTCTAAAAGAGTATTCGAATCCGATAGTTTACTTAAAACGCGTTGTATATTACGGATTTTCTCGAAAATTGGGCAGAGTTTCCTTTGTTTTTGGACGCCCCGACAACACAAGTTGTCGTTATTTTTATCAAGATTCAACAAGATTCAATCAAGATTCAACTATATGAAATTTTGCAAAATATATATCAAATGTAAATTATAATTAAATCGGTTCGAGCTCGTTCACGTAAGATTAGATCTATATGAAACATAAATATTAAACGCGACGCTAACTATTTCCACTTTTCGTGTCGAAACGTCGTGTTGTTTGACTGAGTTGACCTAGTCAACTAGGTTGACCGGCTGAGTTGACTCGCTGAGTTGACCCGCTTAGTTTGACTCGGTTGACTGAACCGTCCGACCCGTTTGACCAGCTTGGCCCGTTGACCCGAACCGTTGACCCGTTTGACCAGCTTGGCTGAGCTCCTAACTGACCCGAAACATGAACATTTTAACATATTTCAACATTATATATATGAAATAGAAGTAACAGAGGAGAGGGGTTCACCGATGAGTCCCGTCGGACCGAACCCAGAACCCGAACCACGAACCAAGAGACTCGAGCTGGAACGATATCAAAACTAACCCGAAATTCCGACCCGAGACCGAACCAAATCTTCTCGTAACATACTCTGAATCCGCGACTTGAATGGAATCACTCGAACTCGAAACTAAACCCGAACCAAACTGGCAATATCATCATCATCATCGATCCTCTTTGACAGTGAAACATATCTTCATCAGAAAAGAATAAGAAAATGGGGATTCAAATACGATCACTTACCGGGGTGAAGTACCGCCGCCGTCACCGCCGGCCGCCGCCGCGTATGGCGGTCGGCACCTCCTTCTCTCCGTCGCTCTCTCTCTCTCTGTCTCGTCTCTCTCTTCTTTTCGGTCGCCGCCGTACAACCACCTCACGGTGGTGGTGGTCCGATCCATTCATCAAAGAGGGGGGTTTGGTATGTGAGTAGATTGTGTTTTAGAAGGTGAACTTCCTTGGTGTTGTAGGTAGGTGACGATGGAGCATTATTAAGAAGTTCTCTATGATGTTATTTTGAGGTTTGAAGAAAAGGAGGTTCTCATAGGTGTGTATTTGAGAATATGAGTTCTCTGTGGTTTTTGAAGTGTGTGTGTGTCTGCACATATAATCGAGTGAGAGAGAAAGACTACAAGTCTGTGTTTGCTGTATAGTGTGTGTAGTATAATGGCAGACAAAGAGTAATGTAGTGAGTGGGGAAATTAGGTATTAGGTAGTGTGAGTTGGTGATCGGCTGTCCACAAATAAAATAGAATTTAGGGTCATTTACAAGTACCAATTTCATTAAAATATTACATTTGTCATAATTGTTATTCTTTTCAATTGTCTACGGATAATAAGTTGAAAAAGAAAGCATAGTGCTTTTTCTTGAACATCATGATTACATTTGTCATAATTGTTATTCTTTTCAATTGTTATAGGTTCCCTACTAAATTTTAGTGGAAAATAAATTGACGTTGACAGTATTTTGTACGGTATCAATTCGTTGACGTTTGATGTTCCGCAGATTCCACGTGAATCTTCATACGCGTACTGTAAAGTCGAATAGACGTTCCTAGGCACTCCAAAGGCCTAATTAAGTTAATTTGTGTCGTAAACACTATTTATTATATCGTTAATCATCTGTTAATCACGTAATTAAGAGCCGTAAATCACCGGTTGTCACATATGAGGGAGTAAGTCAGTTATAAACCAAAATCTAAGGGTCTGTTTGGTACGGAGTAATGGAATGGACGAAGGAATGGAATGAACGAGGTAATGGAATGGACGAGAGAATGTAATGGATCATTACCATTCCATGTCTTGTTTGGTTACCATGTGTAAATGGAATGAATTATTATTGTATATTATTCGGTAGGCAAGAAAAACAGAGTAATAAAATCAGCGGTGAGTGGTGGTGGTCGGTGGTAGTGATTGTGGGTGGTTATAGGTGGCAGTGGTGGGTGTCGGCGGCGGCGATGGGTGGTGGTGGCGGTGGCGGCGGCGGTGAGGGCGAGTGGCGGTGCGACAGTGACGACGAGTGGTGGTGGCGACAAGGTGGCCGTTGGTGGTGGGTGGCAGTAGAGGTGGCGATGGGCGGCGTTGGCGGTTGGTGGTGCCTGTGGTGGTGGGCGGCGACAACGAGTGGCGTTGGCGGTTGGTCGCGGCTGTGCTGATAACGGTGGCGAGTGGGCGGCGGCGGCGACGGTGGCTGTCGGGGTGAGGTGGTGGCGGGTGGCGGCGATGGCGTCGGTGGTGGGTGGTGGTGGTGGTGGGTTGTGGCGAAGGTAGTGGGTTTTGATGTTGTTGATGAATGGTGCAAGAGGGGATGGAATGGAAAAAAAACATGGGGGGTGGAAGGAATGATTTTGAGGGAATGGAATGCCTTTTGGAATAGGTGATTTCATTCCATTGACCAACCAAACACTCTTTTCTTCATTCCCTCGTAATCATGCATTCCATTCCACCTCCCATTCCTTCATACCAAACACTATCTAAGTCGTTGGCCATATAGTTGTTTTCATGCGTCATTAGTGATTCCCACCTAAGTGGTTTGTTCGTCTTTACTGGTTGAGTTCACAATTCTTAGTTGCTTTCGTGTTCTTTTCGTTAAGTTAGTTAATTTAGTTAAAATATTAGTTAATTAATTCTAAAATTAAAACCAAATTTTAGAAATCGATTTAGGGCTAGAATTGTGATTAGGTTTAATTATTAGAGGTGCCAACCTAGAGTCCACGGTTCGACACTCGGTCTTGCTTTTCATACTACTTTCACGTCAGATTCACTTGCCTTTGTATGTACTTAGTGAGTCTCACTTTTAAAACTTGGTCATAAAATTAGTTGCAAAAATTACACATCAAGCAACAACCACCACCATTCAAACATGCCATCACCAATTCATCACCATCTTGTACCACCCCGACCCACTCCTTAGATGTGGAAATTTAACCCAAACTCGGGCCACTACAGAGTACTACGCTCGAACTCGAAGCAATCGACAAGTCATATGTACCAATTATTATTCTCATTAAATCATATCATAAAGTTGGATTTGTAAGATTTCAGACATAACGGGCAGTCGGGCACATGAATAAACATAAGAGACGTCAGTTAAAAGGCAAATCCAAGCAGCATCCATAACTCTTTCCAATTCAAATTCTGCAATTCCCCACCCATAACCTACCAAGATCATAAACCACCATCTCTAAGAAAGCTTAAGTCTCATCATAAACGTAGATAAAATGACATCACACTAGTTCAGGAAGCTGCAACCACAATATAAATATGGCACAGGTGCACACTTTTGATGTATGATACTAAAACCATGCAGTTTCATCTGATCCAAACTAAAAGAAGACGAAATACTCCCACCCAACAAGTCTTTTTGGAGTTTTAAAGATACCATGTTCATAAAACATGCTTTAAGAGCAAGCTTACGAATTAAGAGCTTGAGCATGGTGACGAATGTGATTGTCCATGAAAGACGCTATGAAATAGTAAGAGTGATCATAACCAGGTTGCATCGCAACATGAGTGGAGCTTTAGCGTTCCTACATGCCTCGTCAAACTTGCTTGGTAACGATTGATTTTCATGCAAAAACTTATCATCATCACCCTGCACATAATTGTATGATTTAATAATTATATCGCGTTTGAAAATGTATCAAGATTGTAGTTGGTCGATTTTACTAATGAATGTATGAAACTGGTCGATTTTACTTGGGGGCTGTTTGTCAACTTCTGAATGGTTAAGTGCTGAACCAGTAAGAGGTCTGAACCATTAAGAGGCAGTATAATGCTTAACCCTTCAGAGGCAAATGTCTGACCAATTCAGATTAGAGGTCTTAATCATTCAGACTCTGTATAAAACTTAACCATTCAGAGACAAATGTCTGAACCATTCAGGCATCTGCTCAATAAACAAACAATCTGAACCATTAAGTGCTGAACCAGTAAGAGGTCTGAACCATTAAGAGCCTCATTAAGAGGTAAACAAATAGCCCCTTGTTCAATCAAGATTGTAGTTACAACATCATTGAACTTTGATATCAACCAAGTGGCATCATACTCATGCATATAATGAGTTAGAGTTATGAGCACTTGTTTCGTAATTACCGAACACAAAAAAATTAAGTTAAAATATAGCTCCTATGCAGACTTATCGTCACCCAAATAGTTTGTGAAAGCCTCTTGGCCCCATGGACAGTTAATAGGATTTACAATAGGTGAAAATGTTCACAAAATCGTCCGATGGGAACTGTAGGAAACAACATACGATGAATCTGCTTATGGCATAGGGCTTAACCGAAAATCAAACCTTTGATTCAATAAGAGACCAGTATAATAAAATTCAATGATTTTACATTTAGATTTTAGGAGTTTTAAAGTGTTATAGTTATAAAACCACTAGGTGGTATAATGCAACTGTAAAAGGGTAGGAGTGTCTTTTCACATGTGTTTTTAACAGACATTAATGGTTGGGTGTCAAAGAATGATGGAATGCCCACCATATATATGCATTTTGGACCAAATCAGATGTGACAAATTGCATTTTACTCTTTGTATACATATGTGGAGTGATTTTTGATGGTAAGGGGGTGTTTGGCTAAGTTTTTCCACACCTCCTTATATATAAAAAGTTAATAAGCAGAAAAACGTTTGACAAACTCAAAAGGACTTTTTAAAATGACTTATTGTATAGAGAGGAAAAGTCAGTTTTGAAAAGTTAGAACATTGTGACTTTTTGAAGCTCCTTATAACTTTTCATAGAACATTGTGAGTTAGTCATTTTACATGATTAACCAAACATTTTTTAAAAAACAAATTATTGACTTATTGGTTTTTCCCACCATTTAAGGTAACCCAAACACTTTTTTAAAAAGGGAAAGTGAGTATGGGGCTGTTTCACATCTAAGGTTAGATGTAAAACCATCCAAAACTACGTAGTTTTGATAAAAAAAATAAATCCCCACTTTATTCTCTTCAAACGAAAAAAAAACCAAACTCCTCATCTTCTTACAGAAGCAAACAAAACCTCCTCTTCTTCTCACATATCCAAACCCATGGCTTCTCCTGATTGGGATTTCTCCATCTACGGTAAGTCAAACTTCTTCACTACCTATCGATGTCGTTCTTTTTCCTTCGATTTCTCCGATCATCTTTCTCGGAGCAACAACTTTTTCATAAAACTTTTGTGTTTTAAGTGCTTTTCTTTAATTCCAATTGGTATACTTAAATTTATTAAGATTTACATCACAAAAGCTTGATCTTGTCAATTGTTACCTCCTACTTGTTGCGTAATTTGGTTGATTAGCTAATAGTGTTAGCTCGATTCCGAGTTGTAACTAAATAATCTAGATTCCTACTTGTTGTAGATTTGTTTCGATTGGCCTATTTAGGAATTTGTATTCAGGAAATTGTGTTTAGGAATTTGTGTTTAATGTGCTTTCTTATACTTATTGATCAAACATACAGGGAAATAGAAAGTTTAAAGCCCTAAATCCATGTCTCAGTATTTTTCTTATACTTATTGATCAAACAAACATCTGATGAACCTGATGTTTAGAGTTGAAAGGTTTATTATAAGATCATGATCTAACTAACTGTGTTTGGTTATGCACATTATGTGTTTGTGTAAATGTCTACATTTACCATTCCGCCTCGAAACGAAACGTTCGCCTCGTACAACTGAGGCGTACGTATAGTAACTGGCACTGAGGCGCCGCCTCATGTACGATTCATCACCGTTCCGCCTCTAGGGCGCCTCAAAACGGACGCCTTGAGTGTTCTTTTAAACTATGGTTATTATCTTATTTGTGGAGTTTGATTAACATTTTTTTTGTTTTTTTTAGGGACATATGACCATAACAGCTTCCATGTATGTTGACCCGGTAAGGTTCTTACGTATATTAAACTTAAAAGATAGAAAAAAAAGATTAATGTTTCTTTCCAAATTGTCTGAAATGGTCTGGATCTTCTAAACTTTTTTTTGCAAATCCTTATATGGCATTATCAGAAGGCGGCACTTGCTGTCCAAAACTGTTTGAATGGGCTCTCGCCTATAGTGAATTTTTTTTGCCCTGTCTTCTAGTGCCTCTTGAGTATGAATATTTTCAATTAGATGGGGAAAAATTTGGACGCGGCTCTGGACGATATATCAACATACACCTATTGTAGATTTGTAGGGCTGCTGATATGAATGGCTGCTCACTTTTCATCATAATATACGTTGTGCACTTTGTTTAGTTAGGTGATTTTCGTGTAATTAGTATCGTTAACCATTGTAGATAGTAATTTGTAATGTGATATGGCTATTTAATAGAAATTTATTCATGACATTGTAGTTTCACTAAATTTTGGTCTAATAATTGTTCCTGTTGTGATCAAGCAGAGCCGACCTTCATGTCGATATTTGGCGTGTTTGAGTCGTTTTATTTTACCTTTCTATATTTTGACCTGTTTAACTTCAATTCACCACTTATTGGCCCTTTTGACCCGTGTCACTTTATATGAGAATTATAATAACAAAAAAAAAAAAACAAAGTCTTTGTATCTACTCGACTTTTAATGAAACCAAAATCTTAGTATATGCTATTCTACTGGACTTCAAGCTGATGCACACCTCATCCTTCTTTCTAGTTTAGACTCTCCTGCACTAATCATCCTTCTCTCTCTAGTTTAGACTCAAGTTCCTGAAGAAAAAAAGGGAAACATGAGAATTATAATGACCAAAAAATGGTCGTCGTATATTAAAAAATACAAATCTTACCTTCTTTTCCGGACATCCGTTGATGTAATGACCCACTTTTTTGCAGAAAGAACAACTTCTCTTTTTTGGTGCTTCTAGGGGAGATTTGATTCTGCTTGCACTTTTGGGACGACCTCTAGTATTCGTATGAACTGGTGGATCACGAATAGAATTTTGAGGAATCATGTTTACTTTCAAACTTCCCACATTAGCACCTTGTGAAGCAATCTCAGACGGTTTTGATTTTGTTCGAATACTTTGCTCTTCTAAAAACTTCAACAAGATTGTATCTAATCTCTTTATCTCAGATGGAGAGTCTCTTGCTTGTTCGATCGCTTTACTAAAACTTGATTGAACACACTATAATGTTAACGCACAAACTTCATTTCCTTTATGTTGTCTTCCAGCCCAATAGTGCAATTATCTGATTTATACCTAACATCAAATGTCCACCTAGGTAAAATATAATGATCATGAAGAGTTTCAACATGTCTCTTCTTCAAGACATATAAGATATGCTTGCATGACATCCCATATGTTTCAAACTTTGCACATGAGCATGTGACATCTATCTTATCAGAAATACGAAAGTTAACATTTCTCCAATATATTTTATCAATACCCAATTGTCCAACCTTATATTTGATTTCTTCTAAAGTCTTGCTGATGGTCTCATGAGTTAAATTGAAGGTAGCCTCTATCCATTCTTTTTTGAATTCATCAAAGAGATTTCTAGTGTAACGTGAACCTACTTTTGCCTCTATCAAATTAACAGAATAAAGAACTGGGTTGGAATTCATGGTCTTGAAGTCTTCATCTTCTTCGGTAGCCCTTCGAGCAGCAACAACTTTATCATATTGTACTACAAACTCATTTAACATGGTCTTTGACTTTACGTATCCGTCAAAAAAAGAATGAATACTCTCGCTTCTTCCGCTTGATGTCATGCCAGCAAAAAAAAACAATCTTTCAAGAAGGTTTTAGCCCAATATTTACGTTGGTTATACATTTCCGTTATCCAACTACCACTTTCAAACTTGTACTTAGCACATAATAATTCCCAACGAGTTTCAAACATAATAATTCCCAACGAGTTTCAAATTCTTCAATTGTATTACTATTTACCCACTGTTTGTGTAACTCTTGAAAATCACTATCGCGAACTTTAAGAGGTCGAAGATGTTCAGTCTCATGTTTCTTGATATGCCATGAACAATAACGATGTCGAGTGTTTGGAAAAACTGTTTTGATTGCGTTGCAAATAGCTTTATCTTAATCAGTAAGTATTGCTGATGGATACTTGTCAAACATGCATTTCAAGAAAGTTTGAAATAACAATTCAAACGTATCTTGTTTCTCATTTTCCAAAAGTGCACCACCAAAAAGTATGGACTGACCATGATGATTCACCCCGGCAAATGGAGCGAATGGCATCATGAATTTGTTGGTCATGTATGAGACATCAAACACAACAACGTCTCCAAATTTAATATACGAGTCCCTTGATCTCCCGTCTGCCCAAAAAATATTTCTTGGAGACTCATCATCAAATAAATCCACAAGAAAATAAAGATTACGGTCTTCTAATAATTTATCTTGGAAATGTTTAATAAGTCCATAGAATTCCTTACCTTTGTATTCTTTTCGTTGATCTACTAAGATATCGACACATTGCTTCGATGTAACATCATTTTCATGTGGATCTTTCATGGTGTTTACTACCTTCTTGATTTGAGAAGGTTTCAACCCGGATTGGCAAAGGTTTGTCACTAGAGCTTTGCATGCCATTGAGCGGTGAAACTTCCCATGGGACCGGTGTTTTAATACTTTCGTTGGAGTGGCGATTAACTCATGATTATGTGAATCGTTAAATTTATCCACAAACCATTTCCCATCTTTAGTTTTCGAAATCCGAATAAACGCTTCACATCCGGTCCTTAAATCTCTACGGCGTTTCTTAATATTTCCTTTAGAACTATTACAATTCATGTCCTTAAAACCTTGTTTGTTGCATACATATTTCTTTCGATAAGGCTCATTTGTTGTCTTATTTTTAAATGCCGAAGAAATACGTATTCCGAATCCATTTAAAAATGCATAGCGATTGTAAAAGTCATATGCATCATTGGGGGTATCAAAAACCTTTCCTATTACATCATTAGCTGCTTCTTTCTCCAACTCAAAATCCATGTCTTCATCATTTCTTTTCTTTAATTATGTATCATTTATTTGCTCTGTTTCTGCATAATTACTTGTCTCTGTTCCTGCATCATTTACTTTCTCTTTCTCAGCACAATTTATTTTCTTTATTGTTGCATCATTTATTTTATATGATTCTGATTCAATTATCTCCTCTATTTCAACATCTGAGCCACTATTGTTGACCAAATATCCATTTGCATCAATATCCTCAATTAAATGTGTTTTGAAATCTATTGAGTTAAACGATTCCTGTATGAAAAGAATTAAAACTCAATATTTCAAATCAACCAACTTAATTGCAAGTAATCGTAGAAAATATGAGTAAGAACAATTTGTTTAGAGATTCAAGTATTACCTCCATGATTGACCAATCAGATGAAGAATTTAAAACTAATGGGTTCGTATTAAAATACTCAATGGATATTAGTTTTAGGTCGACTGGATTTGGAGGAGAAGAACGAACGACCAGATGAAACTACGTAGTTTTGAAGTTAGGGTTCCAAATATAAAAGATTTTAGAATATTTTATGTATATATTTTTTAGGAATAAGCGGGGATTTAATTTTTTTTTTAATCAAAACTACGTAGTTTTGGATGGTTTTACATCTAACCTTAGATGTGAAACAACCCCATACTCACTTTCCCCTTTTTGAAAACTCATTTTCAAAAAAAGTTATAAATTAATAAGTTCTTTTAAGAACAAATCATTTTTACCCATGACATTATAGCCTAGTGGTATCTTAGATGTGAAACAACCCCATACTCACTTTCCCCTTTTTGAAAACTCATTTTCAAAAAAAGTTATAAATTAATAAGTTCTTTTAAGAACAAATCATTTTTACCCATGACATTATAGCCTAGTGGTATCTTGGTGGTGGAATAAGGCTTATGACCATTAGGTCATGGGTTCGATTCCCACAAAGGGGGTTTTTCCCAGATTTATTGGGTTTCCTCCTGAATTGGTGTATAAACATGGATATAATTGGATGGTTCTGCTTGCTGGTGACACGATGGTACTTCAATGGTCCGTCATGATCCAAATTTGCCGTTAAAAAAAAAAAAGAACAAATCATTTTTGAGTTAAATAAGCTTAGCAACACCCCGTAAGAAGAGCACACTTGCAAAATCTACATATGAGAAAGTGAAACACTTTGTTCTGGCCAGAAGAAAGAAGGCTTTGGTAATTTAAAAAACTCTAGTTTTACGGGAGGAGGGAGGGACGTTGATGATGAAAATGGCTTTACGGTCCTTAGCTTCCAAAGCGGTTCGATCATCTTCATCATCATCTAGGGTTTTATCAACAAACACCAGATACAATCTCATTAAATCCATCCATTCTACACCTGCAACTGGACCTAGGGTTCCTATTGCTGCACATCATCATCGCTTATTTATGCCTCCTCCTCTTCACACCTCGGAGGAGACTTCACTTGCCTCTACCCTAGCGGCATTACTTCCAGGTTATTATTATGCTTTCACTTCTGATCCTCAGCTTTTATTACATACATACATATATATGCAATAGCAGGGTTTTAGATGGTTACTGTTTATTAATATACAGTAAAGTAATTGCTAAACTTAGTTACCTACTGGATTAAGATTAAATTTTGGATTTACATGGTTATTAATAATAGAGGTATTCACGAAAAATACGATTTACCGTTTCGGAAATGAGGCTGAGTCTCCTCTACAGCGAGCCAAACCGGCCTTGAACCCAACCGTCTGGATCTCACATGGGCCAAATCTGCATAATTGTTACGCCTTGGAGGACGGCTTGGCCGGTTCAACGGTTTTTAGGATTTATTAACATTGTCCCTTGAATCCTGATTGTGAACTTTGAAAAACATATATACATATGCCTTAGCAGGGTGGTTTTAGATGGTCACTATTTATCAATATTAGGTAATTGCTAAACATAGTTACGTATTGGACTAAAATTAAATTTTGAATTTGCATGGTCGATAATAGGGATGTTCATGGCCAGTTCTCCTGGTTTGGTGAAAATTCTAGGCGGTACGGTTTCCGAACAAGAAACGAAACCGGCGTGGTTGGGTGGATTTTTCATCTACAATGAGCTAAACCGGCCGTGAACTTAACTGTTTGGATCTCAGACTGGCCACACTGACTGACTTGTTTTGGTTTTGCTTGGCCGGTTCAACGGTTTTTGAACATCCCTAGTTGATAAGGCTTGGAACCTGTTTTTTGCTGATGACAGGTGCAAGGAACAAATAAGACATTTTTTGGATGTTCATGTTCAAATTCGGTTTGACATCCAGTTATCTAAACAATCTTGTTCTTCAACATTCTCATTGCACTGATTTATCGAGCAACTTGTTTTGCTTGATGTACAAGAGAATGAAGCTGCTTGTGAATAAATTCACCTTGCTTTTGAAATATATAAATGTTGTTGAATGCTCTCTATTTGAAATTCATCTTATGCTCTCAATATAACACTTTCAATGAAATTTGTCATTTTTTGAGTCTTATATGTAAAATGTTCCTGCAGCCCTATGCTTTGGATTAAGTTTGACCCCTGTCTTGGCTGACGATGCATCTACTGAAGTAACCGCAACTGATTCGATTGGTTTACAGAAAATTGAGGATGGGTCAGTAGTATCAAACATACATACATCCAAGTGGAGGGTGTTCACCGACAGCGGAAGGGATTTGTTTTTTCAGGCAAGATCTTGTTATGTGATGATTTCAAATATCACACGTCATTGTGTTGTGTTATATTCTTTACATGTCCTTTTTGCCTTTTCTTTTAAAGGGTAAATTGGAGGATGCCGAGAGGTTGTTTATTGGTGCACTGGAAGAAGCTAGGCAAGGGTTTGGGGAAAGAGATCCTCATGTTGCCTCTGCATGTAACAACCTGGTGTGTCTGATTTTCATACGATGAGAGGATTATTATGTACTTGTTTTATTCTAAGAAACTAATAAGAGTTCCATATAAGCTTGCACCATGAGTTGAGTAAGCTGTTTAGTGAGTGCCTGCATGGACTACTTGTACCTTATGAGTAGACTACTTGTTTCTTATTTTATGTTGCAGCTGTCATACATAACCTGTGTAGTAAATTCCTAGATTTCCTCTAAGCATTCCAATTTATCTTAGTATGCTGTCAGTTATGATTGCAGGCTGAGTTGTATAGAGTTAAGAAGGCATTTGATAAAGCGGAACCGTTGTACTTGGAGGCAATTAATATTCTTGAGGAATCATATGGACTTGAAGACATAAGGTACATGTCTACATGTTCCATTAAGCTTACCGCTCACCATCAGGAAAACAATGCACCCTTCCGCTAACCCAACTATGTGTTTCAATATTAACCAAATATTCATTTACCAGTTTCATGATTTATAACCTGTATTCATTTTAGGGTTGGGGCTGCGCTTCATAATCTAGGACAGTTTTATCTTGTCCAAAAAAAATTGGATGGCGCTAGTGCTTGCTATGAGGTATATACGTAGAAGACTTATGTCATGCAGTCAATTTTTTTTGTTGTGTCATATCATCTTCATTCACAACCCTGTTTTTATATATTCAAAATTTCAAATGTTTAATTGCGTGATAAATATATTATTCTTCTAGGTATGCATACTGAACATGTAACAGAATTGCCTCTCTGCTTTCCTTTTTACTAATACTTGTGCGTGTTACTTTGTTGTTTGAACTGAACATATAATTACTGACATGGAGACCTTGTTGGCTTTTCATGTGCTTCATAATTTCTTGGGCAGCGTGCTCTAAAGGTACAATGGATATAGTTAAACATTATGGTTTAGTTCCATACATATTTGACTGTGACAGTTGTCACTGATGTATAATATTTTTCTTTTTTTTTTAATAACAAAGATAAAGAGGCGAGTTTTGGGAGAAGCTCATGCTGACTACGCTGAGACCATGTATCATCTAGGCAAGGTACTACCACCACGATCATTTTTTATTGGTGTGAAGAACATCTGAGTGCTAATTTCTTGCTTCATGCACTCATACTTATTTTTTTCAACAGGTTATATGTTTTCTTCTAAGGATTATAATTTCTGTCACACAAGAGCCTTTATAAATTCTTTTTAAACCTTTTCCTGTTTCGTTACTCTTTTGGTTTATTGTATGTCATGTGCATCCTTTTCTAGTAAACTGTGATTGTTAACAATAGCTTGGTTGAATAACTGCACTATGGTTTTCAGTCAGTGAATTTTTAATAAACTTGTTTCCAAAAACTATAGGCTGTAACCAATATGTGGCAATGCTTGAACTTAAATCTAAAAACATGGGACACACTGTGCAAATTTTTATGGGTTGATTATGTATACAGCCTCTTGCAAAGCGCCACAACAGCTACTTCAGTGCTTTATTAAATTTTCTCAAGCATCGAATTTGAGGAGACCCAGTTAGCGTCTCGCCAAGTCTTTGCAAGTTGGATTTCCAAAGATTCGTTCACGTTTTGTTGCTAGGTTTTTGAACAAACTATGCTTCTGTTTTTGTCAAAAAACATGCAACAAATTTCTTTCTGGAATGTTCCAAAAATAAGTAGACTATCTTTTTGGTGAAATTTCAACTGAAAATTACCTATTTGGTCTATTGTTTAAATCATAAAAGGACCTTTGGTATCACTGGTTTCATTCCTTAATGCCCGTATGCTGTTGATATTAAATGTCCTTAACATATTTGATTGAGTAAAAAGATAAATATTACAGGTGCTACACCTTCAAGGGAAAGGGAAGGATGCCGAAGCCCTCATAAAGGATTCTATTCGGATACTTGAGGTACATTTTTTTTCTTTTGTCGTAAAAAGTAAATTCGTGTTGCGTATCAATGTCTCTGATTTAGGTTTAACTGTCTGTATAGGAAGGTGGGCAAGGAGAATCTTTCTTATGCATGAGGAGGCTGCAGTATCTTGTTCAGGTTATGCGTATGCTTGCATTAGTAAACTTATCATTCTCAATAATAATGGGTATCGTTAGTCCTTTGTCATTCAATGTTTAGGGGTAAACTGATCATCGAAGAAATCCAGGCTGTCATTTTTTTTGAATTTGATTTGTTTCTGTTTATTTTCTTTGTCTAGTAGGGGTAAAGCTGGCAGGTTATCTCTTAATTGCCAATTTAGGATTTCGTAGGGTTATTTGGTAATAGCTGGTATCTCTTTTGTTCATTCAGTATTAATCAAAAATACATTTTGGTTTTCTCTCATCATATATGTTACCAGTAGAGCATGAATGATTCTGCTGCGGGTCACGTTAAATTTCAGCTGGTACATGAAATCTCCCAAGTCAATTGCAGTCAACTTCAAGTGTCACTATTCTGTAATCATCCACTGGCTGTTACGATTCACTGACCTGTTCCAGTTGACTGTCCCTTCTTCTGGTTGACTTTCACTCATTAAATCTGCCTCAATTAAAGTTAATCATTTCGATTTCTTCAGCCAAAACTCACTGCGGTTTTTGTTTTTACTGACTGCTAGAAAAGCTAGCTGCCATATGCCACCTGTCAGTTCCATCACACGTTTAACAGAAACAACGTTTACTATGGTCAAATCTCACAGTGCTTTTCTAGCTCTGATATTGTTTTTAATTATAATTCTACCTTACACTAGTAAAACTTAACAAAAACAGGACTTAGTACTCTAAATATTCGGTAAGTTACTCAATAGACTGAATTGGCATTGTATCCTTCAAGTACCAACAACAATGCGTAGTTGCAACAATCACCATTCAAGTGACCATCATATAAAGGCCATATATGACACTTGGATATAATTTGATTTTTTTTTCTTAATTAATCTTGCACTCTTCATTATAAATCTTCTTACAAATCCTCCTACTAATCAGATTCCTCAATTAATTTGTTTACATTTCTTGATGCTTTAACCGGATTACTTGGCCAGTGGTTGAAACTGTCGTATCCTTGCAGATTTATATCAACTCCAGTAATCTCACTGATGCCGTTGACATGCAGAGAAAGATCCTGCATACAATGGAAGTTTCCAAGGTGTGGATACTTGTCCTTTATTTTTTGTTACTACAAGCCTGCAAGAGTTTCAGCATTCTCTCGGTGTGATGCATGATTCGATTTGTAAGTTAATAGAAAAATTGTTGGTTGGTTAGGGATGGGAGTCTTTGGAGACTGTGATTGCAGCCGAAAGGCTTGCACTGATTCTTGAGTCAGCAGGGAGTTTGACGGAAGCAAAACTACTCCTACAAAGGTTTACTTTGTGTAAATTGATTACTAAGTGACAACTTCTATAGGTGAAAATCCTTGATTAATTTATGTTGTAGATGTCTTGACTCCCGGAGAAAGCTACTTCGCGATGACAATATTCAGGTTTCTACCCTGCAAATAACCTTTTCTCTTTGTGCACATCTATGATCTTCCTTAGTTACTGATATCTTTGTGCAAATAACTTTGACATATAATGTTCATAACATCAGGACGAGTAAATATAGCAATGGCACGTATCTGTATTCGTGGAATATCTGTTTGGATAATGATGATTAATCTTCATCTACGTAAAATGTCAGATAGCTGCCAACATGCTTCACATGGCTAGGGTGGAGCTTCTCCTATGCAGCCAAACACGCGGGAATATTTCTGAAGCAACCGCAGTCCTTGACAACACAAAACATCTTCTGGGCAATGCAATAAGGTTTGACTTTTAAGCGTTTTATTCAATGAATGTCTATGACTCAACTGCTGAAATAGCTGATAAAAAATGTAGTTACTAACTTACTGAACCAATATCGACTGTACTTCAGCATTATGTTATTAACATGGTGTTTTATCTTACAATGCTATGTACTTATTCTCTCTGACAGGATAGCTCGACAGGCTTTGGATAAGTTGATAAAGCTAGGAGCAAATAGCAAGTCTAACCAATTGTCAAAGACGGATACGTACTCTGAGCGTACATCGTTGCTTATACTGGTTAGTTTCACACTACTTTGACCAATAATTTGGTTCCATTAGTTTGAATCCACTACTTCAAATGCCCCTTTTGGCATGTCTTACCATGTATCCATGACCATATGTTTTCTAATATCTCTAGTTGTACCCTAAACACTTCTGTGACATCCACTACTGATACCATTTTATGCGCACACACAAAAGCCTTAAGTTCAATGTAAAATTAATGGATAAATACTTACTCTGGCGTTGGATGTGATGCAGTTGCAAGCTTTAAATGCTTTGAGCCAACTGGAGGTTACTAAGGCTGAGTTACACGAGCCTGTGGTAAGATTTACTTCTACATTTTAAAATGTTGTATATTGCTTCATCCGTAGTTGTTAAAGGAGTTAGGCGCACTCAAGGCGCATAGATCTCGCCTGTGGCCTAGGCGCAAAAAAAGCGCGGGCCTGAGAAAAAAAAACGCACAACAAAAAAAACCTAAAATATTTTTATATAATAGAAAGTTATACTATTCTTCAAATAAAATAAAACTAAAGCTATTATGTAACATTTTATATCGTTTATTTAGTACCAAAAGTTATAAATGCTTGTTTACAAGTGTAGAAAAATAGTTTTCGTTAGCTGGAATCTTGCCAGAATTTAAAGGATTTGGCCGGAAACTCTCCAGAATCTAGGAATCTCATTGGAATATGCGCATGAACCATCATCTGGAGAATTAAGGCGCAATTGCCTTGACTTAAGGCGCAATTGCCTCGCCTTGCTAGGAAATTGGGCCTAGGCGCAAGAGGCGATGACTTTTAACAACTATGGTTTCATCTACAAAAATACATTCATAGATAGATACAAGGATATCTTTTCTTAAACTTTGCATACATTGATAGCTTCTTATTTTCTTTAATGGACTTAAAGAGGTTGTAAGCACTTAAATAGGCTTGGATCCACTTTCAACTGTTATATAAAAGAGTCTAGAAGGATTTTTCTCTATATACAAAAGTTCATGTCAATTTAGTGTTCTTGGATATTCATATTCATATTCATATTCATATTCATATTCATATCTGTATAAAAAGTAAAGGTTACTGATGGTAAACGTAGGAGAAAGAGACGCTGAGACATCCAGAGGCCGAGAAAGCTCTTCTTGATTGCATTTCTGCTTATAAACAGGTAATCGGCAATGTTTTCCATGGTGTTCTGATATATCATAATTTTATACTTTTCCAGGTTTGCCCTTGTATGGATGGTTAATTTGCGTAACTCTTTTTTTTCGAGTGCAGTATGGAATCCAGAGGTCGTTGTATAACTTTGGTGATATAAAGGGCGAATATCTCTCGTGTTTGAAACATCTTTCTGCTTTACTAACTCACTCGGATAGCAATGGGCTGAAGCAATCAGGACGGCCTTCTTTGCAAGAGGTGTTGAACGAAATCAAGCGGGTTGAAGGTGGATCCTCATCGTCAATGCCCAACAAAAAGCCTTAGCTCAATAGTATATGTTTACATGCTATATATAGCACCATTTTTGGGTTTGGTGTAGTTTGTTACATTGTTATGCTTCTAAATTTACCACACCATGAATGGCTATTTTACCACACATGGTGGGAGTGGCGGGTCCAAAATTTTTTACATGTCACTATTCATAAATGTGTGGTGAATCCGCCACTAGAGGACCTGAAACGTAAATAAATAGCAACTGAATGTACATTTGCTAGTTAAAAAAAGTGAATGTGATTTATGGTAAACCAGTTAAATCAATAATTGTATTGTATTAGAAGTTGTAGCATCTTCTTTTTATGTGACTTTTTTTTGGATTTCGGTTATGGTTCGGGTTTTGTCTCCAGGACATATTCGCCTATTCGGGTGTAGGTGGGGATGGTTGAGATATTTGGAATGGATTGAAGTTGGGGAGAGTTTGGTTCCAATTTGCAAAAGTTAACGTTGGTTGGGTGGTGTTTTGTTCTAACATGGGTCGGAAGCATACATTCGGGTCGAAGAGGTTTGGGTTAACTTTGTTTGAATTATTCAGGTTCCAACCGTATGGATACACTTTTGTAAGACGAGAGGAGAAGTTGTATAAGACACATAATTAAGAGGTGTTGAAGAAGAATGTTGTGTAAACAAAGTTGATTGATTTGTTAATATTTATAGAGTAAATGTAGTTGATTTTTAAACTAAAAACTTTTTTTTAACTCAACGGTAGCCTATGCAACAGTCAATTCCAGCGGTCAATTTTTTATCCGTTTTCTCATGGCCACAATCACGCAAGGGCCGATAATGGGATAGGCAAAGTGAGCAACTTCTCAGGGCCCCAGTTTTTGTAAGTATAGTTTTTAAACAAAAGCCTATAATTGAAACTAAATACCGGTGTTGTAAGAATCACCAAGTGCTAGTCATCCGGTGAGGTATCGACTAATGATTAATCGGATTGGGATTTTACATCTAATTTTAAGTTTTATATGTATATACACAAATTTTTATGTGTAATTTTTTTTAAGTAGACATGTTATTTGCCGGAATTTATAGGTTTTAGCCAAAATCTGGCCGAAATTTTGAGGTTTTTGCAGAATACAGCCGCTCGATTTTTGCCGATTAGGACCAGATTTGACCACTATTGACCACCTAGCGATTAATTGGTCGATTAGATGAAATTATCGGTGAACCGAGGACTAGCGATTAATCAACAACTAATCGGAGGTTAGACAAGATTTTTACAACCATGCAAAATACCCATTTGGTAAACTCATTAACCTTTTGATTTAGTTTAGGCTCACTAAACAATCTAGCCTACTTGTTAAACCCATTAACCTTTAGATTTAGTTTAGACCCATTGAACAATTAAACCCATTTTTCAGATAAACCAAATTTCCCAACTAAACCCACAAACCCAAATATGTTTTAAATTAAACCCAATTAAGATATACTAATGCTGGTCGTTGGCGCAAAAAAAAAAAAAAAAGACAATTCGTGAACTCAGTCTTGAAACTGATTGACAAACGATGATTAAGAAGGGGTGCGGTTGCGATTCTGTGATTACGGAGGGACAGAGGGCGCGGCCTTCGATTCATGAACTCAATAATGAAACCATTTCCACGCCTAGAAACGTCCCAAGTGGGGTGGTGTGCAACTCCCAAAAGGGCAGACTTGGAACAGCCTACGCCTTGATCCTATGAGGGTCTTCCACTACGCATGGTCTTTAATCATTTTCCTAAAATTGCCGTTTGGTCCAAGACCCTCATAGACTCTTTCTTAGACCGTCGGTAGTGGGTGTGTTTTTTTTCAAAAAAAGCCCCCAAACACGCCCAAAAAACGCCAATGCCCCACCCCCTTGGGCGTGATTGAGCGTGATTTCGCAAAAAAGCCCCCCAACGTGTTTTGAATCAAGCTAAAATGGCAAATTGTTGGCCAATCACATGCATCCCTCTTTTCCTTGGCCAATCCCCTTTTTTTGGTTTGTTTTTTTTATTTAATTATTTACACCCCTTTTTAACATGATACACACATTCCCACTACACCCATTTTAGAAAAACGCCCAATAATGCCCCTTGCTGACTAGATTGCCACATGACGAAAAATGCTCAAGGATGTGGGCATTATTCACCCTTACCACTACGCATGGTCTTATAGAAAGCTCTTCTTATGGTTTTTTATTCAACCTTTAACTTAAAGAACTACATTCTCCATTCATAAACAAGAGAATCCTTGGCCTTTTTCATTGAAAGTTCGATGTGGGATTAACACATTGCAACCTTGGCGAACTATATAAGCATGAGAAGCTAAAAAATGTTCTCATTTTATTTTTTGTTTCGAGGAAAAACTCGAAATGACAGGCAAAGTCATACAACTTATATGACCATTTTCTCCTTATCATGGAGTCTGTTGTTATGACATAGGCTAGTGGCCGACTTGACTTATAATCACACGGCTTTATAATATGGCGAAAAAGATTCATACATGTATGATATGACAGACAAGACGATGTATACCATCAAGGATAATGCTTGTACATAATTTTTTTTTCTTTTCACTTGGTCAAAGGTATGTGGGTCTGCTACCTTGAAGGTTCTGTATGCAAAATCTTATTATAATCCTTAATTCTCGTATTATCTATTTAATGTTTAGATTCAAACACTCTCTAGTCTTAACCTATTTTCCTTTAATCAAATAGAATGTTTGTTTATACTCTAAAAAGCATATACGCTAGTATTACACTAACTTTTCGCAGTTTAACTATTGGGCTTGTTTGCAAATTTTACATTTCCAAATTCTTTGGAGCAACTTTTACGGAGGAATTTGTTTCGTAAGTTTTATGGGTAAACAAATACAGTTTGATTCAGTTAATTCAGTTTTGTAGATATATGAAACTATAACCGGAGCAAAAACGTTGGAAAGAATTTTGATCAACCATTTTCTTCGGTTAATTTGGTTATAAACCAATGATGGTTCAATAAATTGATTTTTGTGCAACATAGTTCGTAGCAATGTCACATCAGTCATTTCTTTGTCAAGTCATACCTCAAACGGGCCATACGATGAAGGTGAATCACCCACTCTTACGCGTAGCATAGCCAGCTTAATCCTCTAACATGGCCCGAATGCCACAACATGTTGTTATACCCTACTATGACACAAAGTCGGTTCTTTCTTAGACTTTGTACTTGGGCATGATATGGCGCCAAAAAGTAACTTAGCGCCAACCCACCCCGCCCCTGAGGCATTATACAACCCAAAGTCAGATTTTTGTGAGAATTATCACAGCGCCAAGAAAACTCTCGCGCACACATATGTATATACATATATATAAACCAATAAGGCAATAACATATAACCCCACATCTACATAACCCCACTACACACACTCAAGTTATATAATCTTCATTTCTTACGCATTTGACACGTGTCGTATAACCCCTACATAACTCCCACTATCAGCCGCCTTTTCAAATCATATCGACTCAAACATATAGGAACCTCTGTTACAGATCATAAATAAAAGAATGCACACCAAATCTGTTATACATGAATCAAACAAGCTCAAGTTGAACTCATTAACTCAACCTAAAACAGCACTCCAAAACTTGATAAACAAAAACTCAATTAAACATACAGAACCACCTCTGTTACACATCATAAATCAGATACCCAAACTACCAAACTAAATAACAAACTCTGCGCCCAATTTGTTGTTCATGACTTACATTGATTCAATACCATTCTTTCTATCTCTCACAAAGCAAAGCCCTTCAAATACTCGGGATCGCGTTTCGCCCGTTCCTGAAACTTCTTAAACCACCGATCCAATATATCCATCGGCACCACCAACTTACTCCCATCAACTCCACAAAACGACTGCATAAAATTAAACAAATTCTCTCCAACTTTCATCGCCAGCCTCTCGATCTTCTTCTCCGCCGCCACATCGAGCGACGGCAGCGACGCCAGATCCTCTACCGAAACACCGATCTTGGCGGAAAGCGGTGCTGCACCGGGTGCAGTGAGATGGTTATTAGCTCCGTCACCGCCTGGCTCCGGCCAGGGCAGCGAGAGGACGGCGGAGGGGCGAGCTAGGGTTACGGCACCGACGAATAAGAAGGGGGAGCCAGGGGATTGGATGTAGACGGCTAGGGCTTTGTCGGCGGGTAGAGTGAAGTTGTTGAGGAGGAATATGCAAACTTCGCGGATTGAATCGTAGGCTTCACCGACGAAGGTATTCATGTCGAGGAGCCAGTGGAAGGTGTCGATTTGAGCGAAGGTGGAGATGTCGATGGGGAAACTGCGGTTGGGGAAGACGACGCCGAACATTGTTGTTGTGGTTTGAAGATGGTGGAGTTGAGTGAGATCCTTTATTTAGTTTGACTAGGGAGGGAGGATGGTGAAAAATCCAGAAGGATCTGGATGAGTTGATAATGGGAATGGTGAAGATAGAGGCAGTTTTCAGGGACTAGGTTTTTATTGTTTCTGGTAGTTTATCTTTTACTATGGTTTTGTTTGGCCTTGAGGCGTTCACGGGGAGATTATTTTTTTTTAACGGCAAAAAGGAAAAAAAAAGAATCACTCTCGCACGTAGATAAGATGGTCAGGATTGTTTCGAATTCAATAAATTTGAAATTTGATTTAATTTGAGTCAAGTAAATCGAATTCGAATTTATAGTTTCAAATTCGATTCGAATAAAAATTATACATTTTTACTTTTATATATAATACACTAGGTTAAAACCTCGTGTATTACACGGGGTGAATAATGAAAATAATATTATTAAAAGAATGTAACTTTTATTAGGTTATACTATAAATTATTTTCAAATTTATTTCAAGTAATAAAATTACCTATTACCAAACCCATTACATGACTCATAACTAAACCTAAGTAACAAATCTATCAATAGACTTCTAACCTTAAAAATATTAACTTGTAATGTGGAGTGATTATTCCCAACTTCTTGTTTTGAGTTTTAGACTTATAATGCTTTATTTAGAACTTTTTAACTTGATATGGTGCTTTATGCCTGTTTTAAAATTTATGTTTCATTGATATGTGATAGTATTTCTAGAGTATTTCTTTTACATTACAAGAGGCTCATCTTCAAAGTATGAGAAGGATATTCTTTAATAGCAAAGATGAAATATTAATCCAAGACAAGATTTGTCTAGTAGTTGAGGGTCATTCTTCCATCCACATTTTATTTACTAAAATTTGATCCGTGTTGATGAGTCCAAAACTTAATTTTGACCATATCTGCAAGGTTTAAGCATTAGATATTGTTTTGGTTAAGAGGGACAACAACAAATGCTTAGTATGGTAAACATCTTCTTTTGCGTATAGACTTTGCCAATTTGGCTTTTGACACAACTCTCTGAGTCTCTTGGATGACCCATGCATGCACCAAATGTGTAGACTATCTTATAACTCTTGGTTTTGAATTGGAATCCTTCTATAAAGTCTTTTGAGATTTTTCAAATAATTGAGCAAATTATGATTTTTTTTTAATCAAGTCTTTGTGTTTGATAAAGAAATCCCATGTTTGACTTTTAGCAAATGTGAAGATTTCTCAAAGGGTGTATGATCAATTCATGGTTAGGCTGTGAGTCTTTTGTTTCTTGCATATTTTGTTAATTTTGGCCAGAATACTGGCAGTCGGTTACTTTTATCATTCATCTTTAGGTATTTGAGATTTGGTCTTGTAGAATTTTCAATAATCTATTCCTCTTTGTCCAAGATGTTGTATACAAAGGTTGATCGTAGTACACAGTATGAAGCTTATGTTGATTTTCGATATTTAGCAGATGAGAAATGCAATGGAGATAGAAGTTGCCTTAGGTAGTCTTCTACACTCCCTTGCAAAGCGCTACAGTTGTGACACTTGACCTTGAACTTGTCGACTCCAAACCTTGGTTTATGATGCTTATCGTTGTTTTTGTTTAAATCGTAGTATGTTATCTCATTCCTTTTATTTTTGAGTGTGCCAAAGCTAAAACAAGCTATAAACTTCCACAAAACTGATTTAAATATTTGTATATACAAACCAATTACAACATCAAAACAAAGGTGTAAAGCTTAGTCGTGTTTATTTAAGCTCATTTCCCTATTTACAGTGAACCATTTAAAGCATGTGTTCTTGAATATTGAGTTTTAAGTTAGTTCAGTGGCATATAAATGAAATATAATGAAAAAAATTAATAATAAATATACAAATTTGATGAATAATTTGTTTAGTTAAGCAAACTTGAAGACTTTCTTAACAAAGTATCTGCCAACCTTGTTGGATAATATCAACCAAGGTATGATGCCAATCTGCAGTTAAAGTTGATGTAACCATCAGACATCAAACAAATGATCTATTCTATGCAATATGTTACACAAATCGTTCGGATAAAGTTAAACTATGTTACCAACTTACCATTACTATATTTTGCTTTTACAGAGAGTGTGCAAGTAAGTTCATTTCATCCCCAAGAACCTCATAGTGATATGTTGTCAAAACATTTTTTTAAAGTAACTAAAGGGTGCATGAGGTCCAGGCATCTTATATCAAAATCATGGTCACAACGTAGTAGACGGGTTTATTGATGCAAACTTCAGTGGAGACCTAATGGCGCACTACCGCCGGCTATTGTGTCTTTGTTTGAAAAAGAAATCCCGTCTTTTGAAAGAATAAGCATGGCCAACTAAAGGGGGAGTGAAATAAAGTAAGGGTTTTGGCCTTTGGGCCCTGCTTCCCTAGGGTCCCAAATTCTAAAAATATATATTAAATGTGTAGGTGATTTTGGCTTTGAATTTATTGACATTGGGGTTTATGATTTTTAATTATGCATGATATATGAATAATAGGATCTAAAGCAATTTTTTTTTCTTATTTTCTTTATTACGAAAAGGGCCCCAATTTTGTTATCTGCTTTGGGCCTATAAAATTTTAAGCCGGCCCAATAGAGTGTTGTACCTTTGTATCTATTGTTCTGATATGATACACAAGACGGTTATATAACTACCTCTGTTTCTCACTCCCAGCTAGTTCTAGTTATCTTTTTATGCACCATGTACAAGTATATTATGCAGTTCTCAACATATTAGTTCTGAAAGGAACATGCCTTATTCATTTTACTTTTCCAATCAATATATGAGTGTATTCACTTGTATATGATTCATCAGATTAATAAATGCTTAGTTAGATAATCCATTTCATGAATTATTCAAACATAAATGAAGAAAAAAGTAAAAGTTGGGTTACCATCACATTGTCATTGACAGAAGATGTAGCAGTCCATGATAAAAACCAACCTGCATTGCAAAAAAGACTTTAAAGTGTAAATATAGAAATAAGCTAATACTATAATGCTCACTATCACCGGATAGAAGTAAGGTTTACCCTCATCTCATCCTCTCTCTGTTATACCCTACTTTATAAGTGGGATATTACTGAGTACGCTTGTTTGTTTGTTAGGCTAATACTATAATGGTTTCACTTTAGTTAGGGTAGCTCGTTTGTATAACGCCTCGCTTTTTACGTACACTTCAAATACATACAAATAGTTTGATTTCTCTCTTATTACATGATATTACAGCAAGGTTATGTAAAAAAATATTTTTGGGTTAATGCTCTTGATCAGCAGCTAGTTCAAGATGGGCCCCGACAAGACAGAAAACAGCCTCAATATTCAAGCTCTGCAGAATCTGCTTTGCGTCCCTGTGACTGCGCACGTGGTGCAATCGATGTACACCGCACACGGCCCGCCAACATCTGACAAGTGACAACACGTTGCATTGTTCGGCTGATGTACATCGCGCAACCCCCCCAACCAAACAACTTGCTATATGTATCGTGAAAGCTAAAGTTAAATATGGATGGATGACCTATTATTACAAGGATACGAATGAATTACCAAACGGCTGCACAAGTTCTTTGGATATAGCAGCCACAGGAACACGCCAAAGCCACAGGGTAAGTACAGTAAAAACAACGACCTGTAAGAAGCAGATGTAAATATTTGTTGCAGATTCAATATGGCAAACAAGTATCCTAAAAAATATACGAAGCACCTTTGAAATCATAAGGATTCTCTCGTATAACCCAAATGACGTTTTCATCTCCATGGTCAGTGTCTCTTGAGCTACATAAAGTTTAGATGAAAAGTAAATCATAGATCGGGAATGAAGGTCCTAACATCTTTGGCATGGAATAATCAAAGGAGGAACTGGATTTGAAGGTGTATTCTTTGGTTATAATTAACAGATACGATATACGGATATAGTGTATACATTAAGAAGCAAGTACATACTTTTTGCAAGTTCCTTCTCCTTAGCTGCTGCCGCTCTACTTAGTTTTGCAGCTTGAGCAAATGTTGAAGGCCTGAATTGAATGATGGGAAAGATGTTTTACATATTAAACTATTGGGCACATGTGCATGTATATCTAGATCTAGTTTTTCTAAATATGTCCGTCAGCTCAGGGGCCCAGCATAGTGGGGGCAGCTGACCCCCCGAACTTTTCGCTCAGTAGTGGAGGGTATGTAGTTTTTGTATAGAAATTTTTGGGTATATACGTTTTCGACCCCCCGTCAGAAATCTCAAGCTTCGCCACTGCGTAAACTGTTTTGTTAACGATAACGAAATGGAATTCACTATAAGATAAACACCGAAGGTTCAAGGTGGTATGGTTTATGGTAATCTGTAATCATAATTCATAATTTAGTACACCAGCCATTGTTTATAATATATGCATCAGGAGATCGATCAACTGCTTTCTCCCTTAAGGTAATTTTCACCACAAACGTTCAAAGATTCTAATGATGTAAAATTTAAGTTACTGACACAGAAAATCATGGAATACATAGCAGGGCAAAAAACAGAGCTAAGTGATCCCACATAATATTGTTAAAGAAAATGATTTGAGTAAAAGTAGTGAGATTACTAACTGTGATAAAGCAGCTGCCTCTTTCAACAGTCTCTTGATCTCAGCACGCAACTGCAGATCCTTCTCACTCATGGATGCTTGCTGTAATTGCACAAGAAAGTTATACTTTCTTACAAATAATTTGATACAGTCAATAAACATACTCTCCGTCCCATGATAGCTGAGATTTTTCCTTAAGAATGTAAAAGATAAAAAACCATTATATTGTTGTGATAATTACCCATATATAATGTTATGTGACCTGTAATTTCATTGACATAAATGATAAAACATTAAAAGATATGTATGGATTAGGCATAAAAATCAATCAAGACGACATTTTTAATGGCAATTGCGTGATTATCTAAAATAAATTATTGATAGAAGAAATTTATAAAAGGAAAAGGTCTAGAGGTAACTGCGTTTCTATTTAACATACAATTGATGCTATGTAGAACCTCATAACATCAAAATAGGATAAGCATGTTGTGTATGTTTATTATGAGTCCTTTGAATAGGAAATTTTTATTACAAAAGAAAAACGCATGTTTACAAATCACAGTTTTCAAAGGCGCTCTGGAGGCGCGCTTAGGCACCCAAGCTAGGTGAGGCCTAGGCAAAACGCTTTGCAGCCATCCAAGCGCTGGGGCAATCTTACGATGAGCTCACACCCAAATCCTGTAAATTTTGGCCAAAATGATCTGAAACATCCAAAAAAGGAACTAAGCCAGCCTAAAGCATGTCTAAGACCCCTAAAAATGTATGTTTATGCTATGCACCATGCTTATCTCAACCCTCGCTATTTAAGCGCCTTGCGCCTGGCCCAAGGCTCACCCTCTGCGCCTTGCACCTTTGACAACTATGTTACAAGTAATGCGTGAAAATCTTGATCATGATAAATGTCTACAAAATGACTCCCCTTTTATACTACACATTAGGGGATAATCAGTACAAAGTAAAGATGAACAAGGATCAACACTAACGAAATTAGCTCATCATATTATGTCGTTTTATTAATTTTGCACTTTTTTTTCTTATGATAAATCTTTAAGTCATGATATTTTATTAGGTGTATCCCTTTTGGAACTTTCTGGTTTAGCAGTATGAACCTCAATACAACTGGTCTGGTAGGCCCGTGAACCATTCTAAGTGTACTAGTCTCGCATATCGTCAATCGAATTGATTTAAATAATGAAATCTACAAAACCCAATCTAAGTTCCACGAATCACAAAGCGACAAATTTGATTGAACGAGCGAACATTAGTCACTCCCATACTAGACCTGTTATCATTAAGAATGACAAAGATAAAATCTCTCCTTCAAAGAGTTAGTTTGGATATTTACTTTAGCATAGATATATATATATATATACCTTAAAATACTATCTTTCTGACAAGGCCACAATGACATATCTAATCAACACGGAGTTGATTGAAATTTCCCGCTCAAGAAAATTTTGAGTTTCACCAACAAGCAAGTTCCAAACTTCCTCCAAACAAAAGAGTTTGAACCTTTTTCTGACCAGAGCCAAACTATAAACACAACCAAGGCCACCCATTCGACTTACACGAACACAAAGAACCGAACCTCGATCAAGAAGATGATTTTGTAAGTACACATTCCCATCTTATTAATTTAGCTTCCAGGTTAAAAAAATTAAGCATAACAATAAAAACATCACAACACCTAATAAGGCTTCTTAAGTAGCATATCCTACAAGAGGCATATGTCACATATAACCTCACTAACTTTAGCATCAGCCAATGCGGTTCATTGCCCCATCAACCAGGAGGATAGAAACAAGAAAAACATGTCTGGACTCTATCAGCAAACACAAATTTATCAGTACAAGTCTGGGAACGATAAAGGTTTTGACAAAAACTACTTCCACATAATTCATTTTGTCATTGGTGTCCTTAAAAGATAGTTCTGTACTCATCATGAATGCATCCATGATAGGTGGAAAGTTCATCAACTAAAGAATGCATCCAGAAAGCCGAAGAGCCATTCAAGACTCAAGAATTATCCCTATCATCCGTCAATACCTTTTGGTATCTTTCGATTACTTTGATGTTTTCTTTTATGTGTAATGCTAACAAGATGAGGGAAGGTGATGATGAGACTTTTTCTAAACATGGGTGTTTCGATACTAAAAAATATAACTAATCATCATATTGTTTATTTATTTAGAAAATATAATCATAACTATGCAATAGATTATGTTCCATGGAGGGGACATAATTTCAACCTATTCTTGAAATAGACAAACTTGTGTCCAACTTAAGCTGAAACACAACATATTTGCTAAAGTAAGAAAGGAAAAAAACTAGCTAGGGTCCATCATAGTTGTATTAACAACATTTTCTTTCAAGCTTATATAGTAATAGGCAGACTATTGACTCCATTAAACGGTAGCATTTCTTCACACGAGTTTAATTCAAAGTTAAAGCAAGAAGCTTCCTCACCATAGTAATACGTATGTAAAATTTGTTCCGAAACGGGGGACCCTCCCAACACCAATCTATAATCCGTTACAGCACCTCCAACAGTGCCCATGAAGATTGGTTTGTGGGAGCGGACTCATCCGAGACATTGAGGTGGGGCCCACAGACACACAAACATTCTGTTTAATTACATTTTTTTTATATAAAAGTGGAGTGTGAAGTGGAGGTTTGTTGTTGGATGGAAAATAAAGGTGTTTGAAAGTTGGTTTGATATCTGACGTGGCATGCACCACTAGAGATGCTCTTAGATACTCTGCGACGGGCCTCGACGGGGGTGGGACGAGCCCCACACCGTCTTGCCTAATACTTAATCATGTAAGAACCTAACCTAGGCTAAATAATTAAAAATATTCTAGATTCTCATCGATCATACAGCTAGCAATAATTAGTTTAAGAACAAACAAACATGAACATCCAAACACTTCCTATTTTAATTGTTGTTCTTCCAAAATTTAGGGTTCAAATCCAATCATTTCTCAAATAATGAGGCTATTGAATGAATATGAGAAAAAAAGAATTAATGAAATGCATGAAATTTATGTACCCTCTTCTTGAGTGCTAAGAACTTGTCACCAAACTGGAAGGCCGTTGCGATGAAGAATATGAATATACACGTTACCGATTTTCCATGATCTTGATCATCTTCTTCCATCGCTCCCCCCTCTGATTTCGATTTCGATTTCGATCGTTACGTTTATTTGTTATGATATATTATTATTCGTTTATCAAATTTCGTCTTCGATCCTTGTATTTTTACCACTCCTTACGTTTAATCCCCCAGCCCTCGTTACATGGTTGGCAAAGGCGCCAATGTTTCATATTGGGTTAACTTGGGTGTTATTAACTACCGGGTTAAAATATCAAATACTACAAAAAAAAAAAAAAAAAACCATATATTTTTAATAGTTTAAGTTTCTATAACTTTAATTACTATTTATTATGTTTTTTAAAGTATGTAATTTAAAGACTATTTACTTTTAATAAAGTATGTATCAATTTTATTATGTTTTTTAAAGTAGTTAATTTAAGAGTAAAATGCACGGATAGTCCCTGTGGTTTTGCAAAGTTTCAGCTATAGTCCCCAGATTTTGGAAATTACACTCATAGTCCCTGTGGTTTGACAGTTTGTTACGCGGATAGTCCCTGGAGTGGATGGGGGTTAGTTTTCTCAGTTAAGTTGGTGTAAAATGACTAAAATACCCTTATGATTAAATTAAAACATTAACCCTTTAAACCCTTGTATCTCTTTCATCTCACGCACACACAAACACTCACTCACCAGTCACCACCATCTGCCGCCACCACTTACACCAGCCGTCACCACCTGCCACTCCACCATCAACATCTCTACCACCTTAATTCCCTCCTCCATTTCAGAACTCACCGTCAACCACAAACTGAGATTGACCACAAGAAAAAACCCAAATCTCAAAAATTCACAAACACCCAAATAGAAAAAAGAAGAAAAGATCAAATCTTTTTTCTGGGTTTGGATTGTGGTGATCAATCGGCTCACAGATGCCTATATAGAAAGAGAAATCGATGCTACTGACGAGAGCAAGAGAGAGAAACAGACCAAAACAGATTATCAAACAAGAATCAGTTCAGATCTGAACTCAAACAAACAAGAATCAGACAAGAATCAGTTCAGATCTGAACTCAATCAAACCAGAATCAGATCTGAACTCAATCAAACCAGAATCAGATCTGAACTAAATCAAACAATCTATGAACACTTCAAAATCTTTTCTTTTCGTCATCTGTTCTCTCAATCAAACAAGATCTGCTCTGCAACAACCTCCGGCGACCACTCCCACCTCGAGCCGCTGCAACAACCTGCAAATCGTGTCAAATTCACCTTCAGTCCCTTCAATTCAGAAGTTCATTCGGTCCGATAACGTCGAAATATCAAGTGATGGCAGATCTGTGAGCCGATTGATCATCAAACGATAAAGATGGAGACGTTGAGGTGTCGTAATCGATCATGCTCGGTCTGTTTCTCTCTCTTGCTCTCGTCAGTAGCATCGATTTCTCTTTCTATATAGGCATCGATTTCTCTTTCTAATCTGCTCAAAATCTTTAAAATGTGGATGGTGGTGGAGTGGCAGGTGGTGACGGCTGGTGTAAGTGGTGGCGGCAGATGGTGGTGACTGGTGAGTGAGTGTTTGTGTGTGCGTGAGATGAAAGAGATACAAGGGTTTAAAGGGTTAATGTTTTAATTTAATCCTAAGGGTATTTTAGTCATTTTACACCAACTTAACTGAGAAAACTAACCCCCATCCACTCCAGGGACTATCCGCGTAACAAACTGTCAAACCACAGGGACTATGAGTGTAATTTCCAAAATCTGGGGACTATAGCTGAAACTTTGCAAAACCACAGGGACTATCCGTGCATTTTACTCTTAATTTAAAGACTATTTGTTATGAATGCATCATTTATAATAGGGGTGTCTTATTCCCACATACCCTATATCTTATTTTCACATCCCCTATTGTATACGGCCGTATACAATTATACGGCTCGTATAGAATGTTTTTGAATAGGAAAATGCACAGAGAATGTTTTTTTGGTTTTATTATATACGACCCGTATACAGTTATACGAGTCGTATACATGTGTATACGATTTGTAAAACGTATACGGCTCAATTGATTTATTTTTGTGGGTTTTTGATGTTAGGACATGTATACGGGCCGTATAACTATATACGGGCCGTATATATTGGCTTTTTTCAAGTATCACGTTTTATTCCCGTAAAAACACAATCATTCTAGGGTTTCTGAAACTCTTCATCACCTTTAACAATGTCGATAAACGTTGATCGGAACATGCCGCTTAAATCGGAGCACAGGTAGAGTAACGTTACCGATCAGTCCGTTGATGAAAACCTTAGCGATCGCAGAGATCTTCGTGTTGGTTATTTATCGATTCCGAGTAACTAGTAGAAGAACCTGCCACAAACAAGTTCTCCACAGTTTGCTATTCAGATCTCTGTTCGGTCATCTTTCTAAACTACAACACACGATACTTTTAATAAGCTGTCATAGTTGTCAAATTCGATTTCAACAAATCTTTTCATTCTCCTTCAATTTCTAAAACATTCTCTGTTACATGAAGACGTGTCAGGTTCTTCTACTAGTGGTATTTTACTGAAGTATTGAAGATTGAGGCGGGCATTGTTTAAATCTGAATATAACTAGATGTTACGTGTATCAGCGTTGTTTATCACCCTGTGTGAGCATTGGAAACCCGACAAGCAGTCTTGACAACTGTGACATTTTATCTATCTATGTGTGTCACATCCATCCTGTTATTGCAATCGATATGCATACACAAATAGTTCTAGTAGACGAAGCAAAGAGACCGTTGTGTATCAACCAGAAACCAAAGGAAAAAAGGGCTGATAATGGCTGATGGTTCTTCGTTGACGAAACCAAACGTAGACGGAGATGATAGGCCTGGTAACCGAAAGAGAAATCAATTGTATTTTTTTAGTTGCTTATCTGGTTAAGTTTCTGAACCAACCGAAATCCACAAATTCCAACAGTTTCTTCATAGATTTCGTCCGGTTTCCAAACTCTTTCACACAAAGTTAATATTCACTGTGGTGGATGCAAGCATAAAGTTAGAAAAAATACTCAAGTTGAACGGACGATATGTATCAACAAATTGTGAGTGGGAATATGGCTATGAAGAATAGTATGGATAAACAATCACCGTATACGGGTTTTTCTGCTAGTTATTCGGAATGTTTCGAATCATCACAGAAGACGTGTCGGGTTCTACTGCTAGTAGTATGAGTCTGAGTCCATTGTGGTTCGTGAATGTTTCGAATCATCACGACAAGGATCGTTCTGATAGATTAAAGAGAATAACCCTTTTTTTACCATTTTTTACCCATAGTATACGAGCCGTATAATAATATACGGCCCGTATACAACCATCGTATACATTGTATACGATCGGTAAAAATATTTTTTACCAATGGTATACGGCCGTATAAACCGTATACGACTCGTATACATATGGTAAAAAATGGTAAAAACCTCTTTAATCTATTAGAACGATCCAATAAACGAAGAAACCAAACGTAGACGGAGATGACAGGCCTGGTAACCGCAAGAGAAATCAATTGTCTCAAACACTACTAAACATCTGCTTTCTGAATCTGAATCTGAATGTTAACTTTTTAGTTGCTTATCTTGTTAAGTTGTGTATTTACGAAGCTGACAAACACATTGGTATTTTCTCAAAATGTGCAAACTTGAAGAATCTCACATTAAAGGAGTTTGCAACAACGAGATCAGATGGTTTGAGTATCTTTCATCCTCGTTTGGCTAATCTCACACTTGAAAATGACCACATTGGTATTTTCTCAAAATGTGCAAACTTGAAGAATCTCACATTAAAGATCTATACACAAACTCTTCTACATCTTTTAACCAGTTGTCCATCACTTAAGACCTTGAAAGATTTGTTGAAATCGAAGCATTCACGAACCACGATGGACTCAGACTCATGTTCAAGTAAGTGTCTAAAAATCTAAAAATTCAGGTTTACCTTGTAAATTTCTCAAAACAAACTCTCGTTTCTTCATCTTCATCTTCATTTGTTGAGAAACCATTATCTTGTCTTTCAGAAGAGTTTGTATTGAACCAAGAATACTACAAACATTCTATACCTTGCAACGTATACAGGTGCAAGAGAATGGCGAGTTATTTTTCAGTTATTTCTGTTGAATCACAAATTCCATTGTTTAAACCAGAATCAGGTTCTCAATACAAGGATCGTTCTAAGAGATTAAAGAGAATACACCATTATACAGGTGCAAGAGAATGGCGAGTTATTTTTCAGTTATTTCTGTTGAATCACAAATTCCATTGTTTAAACCAGAATCAGGTTCTCAATACAAGGATCGTTCTAAGAGATTAAAGAGAATACACCATTTTTTTACCATTTTTTACCATAGTATACGAGCCGTATCAGAATATACGGCCCGTATACAATCGTCGTATACATTGTATACGATCGGTATATTTGTTTTTTACCGAGCGTATACGACCGTATAAACGGTATACGGCCCGTATACATATGGTAAAAATGGTAAAATAAGGTCTTTCTTTCCTTTTTTTAGTTGCTTCTCTTGTTAAGTTTCTGAACCAACCGAAATCCACAAATTCCAATAGTTTCTTCGTGGATTCCGTCCGTTTTCCAAACTCGGTCATTCCTTGTGATACATGAACGTTGTATTCTTGTCTTTCAGAACGTTGTATCATCCTATGTCTTTTATCAACCGAAGAGGCAGCAAGGACAGATAATACTTCATTTGTCGAGAAACCATACTGTCAAGAAACTAACATCTTTTAATACTTCATTGCGTATGTGATTGTGCTGTAGAAACCGGTGATGAATTTGTGTATCTAAATCAGGTTCTCTGCCTTAGATCGGTCATTCCTTGTGATACATGAACGTTGTATTCTTGTCTTTCAAGACAAGGATCGTTGGAAGGATTGTAGTAGCAGGACATTGGTACCACTGTGGACGTGTCGGGTTCTTCCAACATTCACGAACCACAATGGACTCAGACTCATACTACTCACCCTCCCCTGAGGAAAAGTTTTCCCGATGACTCAACAAAATCCTGATAGAGAAAAAACATCAACAACCATTTTTTCTTTTCCTTCAATTTCGAGAATATTCTCCCCTGTGTATGTGCTTGTGCTGTAGGGCCCGGTGATGAAAAGTTTCAACCAAAGGGAAATCCATGAAACGAAAGGGATTTCGAGCAGTTGGTTTGGTATTGAACCAACAAAACCCGAATACTGAAAAACCGACATTCCTTCAAACATTCTAAACCCTACCTGGAAACAAACCAACAAAAGTCTGCTGGCAAGAATCTTTTTTCACATGGTATTGAACCAAGAATATGATACCTTCGAGATACTTCGTGTTAGTTTGATTTGAATTTTGAAAGTTGGATGTCCGTTATCTCAACCGAACGTTAATTGCTATTGTTTTAAATAACAACAGATAATGAACAGATTGTTGGTGGATAACGCAAACAAGTTCTCCACAGTTTGTTATTCAGATCTCTATTCGGTCATCTTTCCAAACTACAACACACGATAAGTTTAGACTTTATAGTGTGTGATTTGACCAGGAAATGATTGGAGGTGAAGGTTCAGTGCACGAATAGTTTCTTACGAAATGTACGTGACAAAACAAATATGTTGGGAATTAAACGCATGTCCGTAATCCCGCGTTGATAGCTTCCGTTTTATTCAGACTCCTTACAACTCTCATCAAATGCCTCACCCTTCCTTTTATTCTATAAATATTAAATAAAGAACCATGCCCGTAATCCCGCGTTGATAGCTTCCGTTTTATTACAGTCATACGACACGTTTTCTTGTTCTTCAATCTTTATTACTTGTTGATGTTTTATTTTGAGCACCTCACCACTCTAAAATATTTTAAAAATCAAAATTTCGTTCCATACGGGCCGTATACTGTTATACGGCCCGTATACACGTTCGTATACATTGTATACGACCAGTCAAACTTATTTACACATGGTGTATACGGGCCGTATACTGTTATACGGCCCGTATAGAATAAAACAACTTGACAAAGTCTGTGCCAGCAGACTTTGTCAGTTGTTTTTATTCTATACGGGCCGTATAACAGTATACGGCCCGTATACACCATGTGTAAATAAGTTTTCCCATGTGTTAATATTAGGACCCTTATAATATGGTGTCTCTCCACATCTATAACTTCTATCTCTTTGATTTCTTTTGTATTATATATAGTGACATTTGTATATAGTGTAGATAGATCAATCAACAAGATTTACATTCCCTATTTTTTTATTCTTCTCTTTATATTGCTAATAGGTTTAGTTGTTTTACAACAACACGTTATCAGCACGAGTTGTTTTAGCACGAGTTGGTTTTGATGATGGATCACATTATCATGAGGTATGTCATTAACTTGTTATTATTATCATCTTCAAAAGAATCCATATTATAATTCATATAATTTTAGATAGATTGAGATTTAGAATATAGAAACTACTTGGATAGATTGAGATTTAAAATATAGAAACTGCTTCATATGAGTCGACCGACCAATTGATTTATATAGTGGTGTATGATATTCATTGTTTAGGTATAGGCTGAAAATGTAGGTTAATTACTAATCTTTGTATAGTCTATTAATATTATGATATTTATCTGATTGTGTGTGCGTATGTTGTTTATTTTTTCCGATTAAAGTATGAAACGATTGTACACATTCTTATTCTTAAGTGTGATTGCTCTAAAGTATTAGTTGTGTTAAGTTGGTTATATTGTAATGGCAAGTGAATTTTAGAAATTTCGATTAAAAAAATGTTGTGATTTCTTGGTACTCTTTCTTAAAAATTAAATAATACCAAAATAATTGACAAGTGCATAACTGAATTTTGTTCTGATGAAAGTGTTAAACTGTGTTTTAACGGCTATAAAATAATGTATTGTATGTTTTGTATAATGAGGTGATGAAATTAAATTGTTAATGATGGTGAACTATGTTTTGTATTATATGACAATTTGTGATCATAAAAATATTTGTGAGCTAGAATTTGGTTGTGATGCAATGATTAGAAGACTTTGTGAGTAACTATTTGTTGAAAATGCTCGGAAAATGTGATAATAATCAAAATGATACTTAATAATTCATAGGTAATGTAGTTTTATTTTGCAATGATGTTGACTCATTTTTAATGTTTTAATGTTTTAATAATTGTACTTATTAATTATGTAGTTGTATGTGTAGCAGATCAAGTATGTGTAGACAATGCTACAGGTTGTTGAAGTAAAAATTGTGCAAATAAGAATTGTCAAAGAAGGAAATAGTTTGTATATTGATGATAAACTTAAAATTATATGCATACCTTTGCATTGTCTTTTGTGTTTCTAGAGTTAGATTAAGGTTAATAGCATATCTGTATCACTTTGCATTGTCTTTATTATTGTGTTATTTTGATCAGAGATATGATGTGGGTTTCTTTACTACCATGAATATTTATTGTTCGATCAGTTTAAAACCCACTTAAATTTCTTTTAAGTTTTCTCATTGGGAAATCTTGTGGGGCTAGGCAATCGATTTTTGGTTATCTTAGGTGGTTGTCTTTTGATCTAAAACTAGGATAATACCCCGCGGGCGTTGCGCCGCAGACAACACGTGCGGACATCACGTTAAAGCATGCGCGGACGTCACACTAAATCGAGCCGAGTCGTTGCGTCTCTCAGCTTTTATTTAGCACGGATTATAACAAATCCATTGTGTACACATATTAGTAAGAATGCCTATTCGTGGCATAATATTCTACATATCATCTAGAAGCCGAAAAATGTGGTGTCAGTGACAGCAAACATGCCAAACGGCAACTATTTTGTCAAGCCTGGTGCCAATGTGGTGCCGATTATAACAAATCCATTGTGTACACATGTTATTTTGTTAAACCTTTAAAATAACCTTCAAACCAATTGTCAAATGACTATAAAGCTCACCAATTTAACCAAAACCCTTTGAATCTTTCAACTTCAATAATCGTACACGAACTCATTAAATCAATTTTAAATATAAACAAAAAAATTAGCATGCCTTTTGTACAATTATCATTAGAACCCCTCGCTCGAGCCACGATTGTCATATCGCAACCTAACCGTCTCCATTTTGCGAGTATTCGGCCCTTCACTACTTAACCCAGATGGGTGCAATGTGTATTCACTCATGGGCCGGCTGTACTCACTGTTGGCCTAGTGTTGTGTGCCCAAAGCCATTTTTCTGAATTTGATCATGTCTTCGTTGTACTGGGCCGTGTCATAGTGTGAGCTCCCATTGTATAACGGCCAGTGTCCTGTCATGATCCCATAATCAATATCAGACAATGATGCGGAGGCGAGCAGAGTGGCGGACACACACAGCTCACAGCTGTACATGACAATGTCCTGCTCCTCTCATCTTGTATTTCTTTCGTGACGCCGGGCGTTGTGGCCAAGGTGGACTACTGGACTGCCGTCAGCCCCTTGGCTCTCCCTAGATGCGCGGAAACCCGACCTCCACCCGCCCGAAGGCATGACAGTGGAATATTCGGTAAAATCTCGCCTCCCATCCAAGTCGAACCGGCGCCCCCTGTATTTGCTCTTCACTTGGATGCCGCAGAAAATAATAAGAGTGGGAATCGAACCTGAGTCACAAAGAACACCAATTTTTTCTCCAACCACTCCACTCATTAGCAAATATTTATTGGGTAATTACAACTAAGTAGACATATTTTATTTAATTATAATTACATAAATATTTTCTAAAACATAAAGTTATATGTTGAATTTTAGAATTCTTTTTTTTTACATTTTATTTATTATTAATAATGCACTTCATTTTCTAATTTATAAACACTTAAAACCACATAATTCAATTTTTTTTGAAACCCACCCAAAGCTAAGAGTACAACCAACTAAGCTAAAACTTGTTGTTTATTTATAATGTTTAAATATGGAAGATGAAAAATTACCATTAGTATTTATTAAATTGGGTTTATCACAACATATAAATGAAGAAGATGAAATGTTACCATTAGTATTTATTAAATGAGTAAATTACAAGTTTTGTCCTTTATGTTTACATCAAATTTCAGGCACTGTCCTTTAGCGCAAAAATTGACAGGCGGTGTCCTTTACCTTTCAAAATCTTGCACGTTTTGCCCTTTAGACCAAACCCAGTTAGACTTTTTGGTTAAATTTAGTCATGTACAAGGCACATGAGGGTACTATTGTAATTTCACCTATTTAGTTTAAAAAATAAAAATTGTATAAAACCCAGTAACTTTCTCTCTCCCTCAACACCCTTTCTCTCTCTAAATTATCTCTCTCTCCTTCAAGAAGAAAAAAATGTGCATCTCAATTCTTATCTTTTCAATCTCTCATTGCAATTCTCCACCCTCATAATCCGTTCAGAATCCAGAGTTCCTTTTTAATAAATCTTATGACAGCTTCCAAATGAAAGATTATGGTTAATATATTTGTTCCTGGAATCTTACAAGAGTATCACTATTGAAGCAATGGCAAAGGCATTTGGCGTGACTGTTGACTCCATTGATCTGTAAGTAACTATTCTCATTGATCTTACAAGAGTATCACTATTCTCAGTTCCGACGGCGGCGCACCGTATGGAGGTGGATGTGGTGTTAGGTGATGTCGGGTGGTTGCGGTAGTGGGTTAGGGGCGGCGGTGAGTGAAGGGGTGGTTGTGGTGGTGGGTTAGGTGTGGCGGTTGAGGTGGTGTTACTGGCGATTGCAGGTGGTGATGGCCGGAATATTTTTTTTGGGTTTTTTGGTTTTGGGGATTTTGGGGGTGTTGATTTGGATTTTTGGGAAGAAGAAGCACCATGTCTACTTTTGAACATAATGAGAAAGAAGATGCATAACCAATAAATTTAAACAACTTGGTCAAACTTCCGGATGTTGCATGTTATAAATTTTCCTAACTGTGATGATTCATTTTAATTTTTTTGGGGTTTCAAGGATTATTAGTTTTTGAGGGTTTTTGGTTGGTGAGTTGATTTGGAGGTGGTGGTTGTAGATGATGAAGGGTGGTAGCGGTGAAGGGTGATGGTGGTGATAGGTGGTTGCTAATTGCTAATTTCAGAAAAAAAATATTTATATATATATTGTTATAAAAATAATATTTTAAATTATTTTGTTTTATTTTTACAAAATAGCCTCTTGATATAATTTATCTTACAAAATAGTCCTTGGAAGGTGAAATTACAATAGTACCCTCATGTGCCTTGCACATGACTAGATTTAACCAAAAAATCTAACTGGGTTTGACCTAAAGGACAAAACGTGCAAGATTTTGAAAGTTAAAGGACACCGCCTGTCAACTTTTGCGCTAAAGGACAACGCCTGAAATTTCATGTAAACATAAAAGACAAAACTTGTAATTTACTCTTATTAAATTGTATTTATCACAACATATAAATGAATAATCATTATCTTAGTTTTTTATTTAATTGTAGTATTAGTATGAAAAGTTTTGATGAAAGGTTTCAATTATTTAATTTTATTATATTATTAATATGAATGAATCTTGCTTTATGTCTATATCATTAAGTTATTTATGTATGGGATATAACTCGGTATTTCTGTTTTCAAAATATACTTTATCTTCGGCTTAATTACTTTATACTTTTAAATATGGGATAGGAACTCGCTATCAAGCTAAGCAACGTATTTATTTATTGTATACAAAATTAAATAAGTATATTATTTTAAAGGTTTTTGCTTAGATAGACATGGAGTTGTATTCTCATACATATATTACTTTCTATCATATGTTTAGATAAAAGATGTAATTTTAGAAAATTATCATATTTCATAGGGAACACTTAGTCATCAAGGTTTCACCATATTCTTTTCTTACGATATTATAGAATATATAATTATGAAAAGAAATAGAACCATCAGACCTAAAGAATTGTACGTTGGAGTTTTAATATTTGCTTTTTATGGTTCTCTGATTCATTAAAGAACAATTCTATTCGCGGTAGTTTTATATGCATAAAAGGAATTAATTGAGATTTCAGTATGAAATCTATATGCATGCATATATAATTGCAATTTATGATTCATGATGCCTTTCATTTTATATCCATTATCTCCTTTATGGTAAAAACATTATATTGAAAAAACATATACGACGCTGCCTAATGATGTCTAATGATTTTCATTTGGAGATTATTATTTATATAGATATTATTGAATAAGGCTAATAAAGAACAAAGTTATGTATTATTGTCATTCCCATGAAAGTTTATAAGCATGCTTAAAAGACCCATTTATTTGAAATAAATTGAAGTAAAGACATGACATATGAAGTGTGGGTCTCACGTAAGCTCGTTATAAATTTATGGAAGCTCGTAAGATTTTCGATCGATAAATTTTGTTGTCTCAGTCATATAACTACTTCTTGATTTACATCATCTAATGAGATATATAAGGTTGAAAAAAAAATTCCACTTGTCAAACCTCAAATGCGCTCTATATATAAAAGGTTTGAAACAGTCACCATGAAAGTTTTGTGACTCTAATCCATTCCTTGAAGTGAATGTGATGATATATTGATTAGTATAATGGTCGTGATTACGTACATAGTGAAGACATTGTAATGATGCGACCATGAAAGTTATAATCCATTCCCTGAAGAGAATGTGATGAAGAAAAGATCAATTTAAAGGTCATGATCATGTACATAAAAAAAAGTTTAATGATGCCCATGTTGATAATGAGATTAAGCACGCTAATAATGAAATTGATAGCAAGAAGTAGCGCACTGTGAGATTGAATATACGAGAATAAATAAAATGGGAAAAGATGTAAAACATAATAATGCATTATCCTCTCGTATTTAGTATCGTGTATTAAACAAACATAAGTGCAAGTAAAGTATACATGATCATAATTATTTAATGATTGGCATGACCGGCAAGACCATACCGAGTCATTAATGATGATGTGAAAAGTATTGAAGAACTAGAAGATTTTTCTTGATAATTATACATTCATATTTGCTCTCAAGTGAAGTTAATTATTGATCAACAAAAGTAGGGTGTGAATCCCCAAATATTCTAGAAATGATAATGAAAATAATTATACAAACATGATACCATTTAGTGTTTTAAAATCGATGCATCGTCTAAATGGTTATCAAATCCACAACCTGAAGCTTGTGTGATTGTGGCTTAGCTAATGTGATTGCAAGCATATTAATCCAGATTACTATTGGTTACAAAGCCAATGATCATGAGAGGAGCAAAACTTCATTTAGGTACATGTAATTTTATATATAGTACCATCAATTCACATTAAGCCAATATGTTATAGTTTTCCCCATACAGTTGGTTTTTTGGTCAGGAACCAAATAAGTCTCATCAAAGATTTTGGTTGTGCTGCATATATTGAAACTCATCCACCACATCGCACAAAGATGGAACTTCTAAAAAGTTTGAGAATATGTTGGGTATAATAATCATCTATGATTAAATACTTAAAGCCATTAGTGAGAAATTCGTTTATGGCTCATTGGTTTTCACTTTAATGAATGAATGTTCCCAACATTAGGGGGAGATAACAAGCAGTTGGAAAGTGAAATTGGAATGAATTATCATGTCATCTTGATCCTCATACTATAAACGGTGAACAAGAAGTTCAAATGATAATTCATTTACCAATATTAAAGAATAAATTACCAGACAAGTTCACTGACCTAAATAGAGTGACTAAGTAAGTCACATAATCAACTGCTTATGCTCCAGTTATATTTGTGGCCCAAGAAGACAACCACATATTTTTGTAATAAGTCTATTGCACGCCTAAAACGTGGTAGACTAGTTGATTCCAATAATAAAATTCCTTGAAAATTGGAGCAAGTAATTAAGATGGTCAAGTCGATGTTATAGTAATAAGATCTCCTGAAGAGACAATAGACATGATGGTTCAAGAAGAACCTCATGTACCTGAAAATAAAGAGATCTCGATAAGTTGTATCATGTCTAAGATATGTATGGAATCGAAATAAAAATCTAGGTCGTTATACTTTTATATATAATGTAGCGCTTAAAATGATTAAATGATGAGGATCAAGATTTAAGATCTGCCTATGAATGAATATTAAGAAATGATTGGCCAAAATAGAAAGACGCAAATAAGGCAAAGTTTAGTTCTCTAATGAAATGGAAAGTTTGTGGACCAACAATCCATACAACTGAAGTTGTAAAATATGTTAGATATAAATGTGTCTTTTACGCGAATCATGTGAAAATCAAATTAAGTGATATAAGTCAAAATTGGTGGCACAAGAATTTTTGCAAAGACTTATGATTGATTATGAGGAGACGTATTCTCCCGTGGTGGATGTTTTGACTTTCCAATATCTTATTAGTCTGGTAATATATAAAAGAGAATTGACATGCGTCTTATGAAAGTTATGTATCACTTAATACTAAGTCATATAAAATAAGTTATCGAGAATGTTATGATTATTATATAAATTCGGATCTGAATACATATACATGTTGTATATGTTATTGAATTGAATATAATTGGAACTCCCCATGATCCTTAAAGCACTTGAGTGCTTAAGAGGTTAACTGAAACACCTTATAGATGTAATTATTGTGCACCAATACTCCAATAAACATACATAGAAAATGTGTACTTGGTTATTATGGCATCTCAATGTACACAATGTACAAACATGGTACAATATGGATTTTACAAATGAAGCAAGTGTTTAAGACATCCTTGCATATAATATAAAATCAATGAGGAGGTTTGTGTGTCAACACTCCTAAAGAGTGTATGCACATACATTGTTGGTCAAAGTGGAAAGGAGTACGGGAATGTCTATTTATAAAGTTAAAAAAGATAGTATGGACTAAAATAGTCGATTCAAATGTGGTATAATCGACTTACTAATGAGCCCAGCAAAGAGAGAAATTCATAAATTTTAGTGAATCCATTTTGTTTTCATTAAAAGAACAATATGTGGTTTATAAGTATTCTAATATATGTTGATGATATCACTGAATCTCCTGAAAAGATAAAAATGAGCTCAATTATTAATGGAAGAATTTGCAAATTAAAGATGGTATTGCAAATATGTAGCTTGATATGTAGAACAAGCATTTGTATTATTATTATCCATCAATCATAATACATCTAGAAGATGGTGGACATTTTCATACGCACAAAGCTTATGGTATACGTACAATTTATAATGTCCAAGTAGTTGGTATAGAAAATGACTCTTATCATCTCATATCAAGCAAAGATCATTGGTCCAGAAATACCATAGTTAAATAAAAATTGTATATCTTGCTAGTATGTATACACAGACACATGTCATGAAATTCATGACAGGATATAACTTGTATATAGCAAGGAGATAATGTAACGGGTAAAACATATATTTTTATACCCTTAAGGTACAAAAGATATGGATTCATATTTTACTAACCCATCAACAAGTTTGATTAGTTTTGTAACTGTAGGGAATGTAACAAAACATATTCATGGATCTTATGGTATCTACTTACAAGTGAAGGCAATTAAAAGTTCACCTGAAGATCATACACCAATGCTCATTGAAGGATTTAACATTAATGGATCAAGCAACATACCAAGACATCAATGGATTACGAAGTTTTGAGCAACTTTCAAAGAAGCCGGACCTGAGTCACTTATAGGATACATGTAAACATGAGGGGGAACATTATACAAGTTGCACTCTTTTTCCCTTAACTAAGTTTTATCCAAATGGGTTTTCTTAGTAAGGTTTTTAATGAGGCAACATACTTGATCCAAAATTATCAGGAGGAGAAAATACTGTTGGACCGTTCTACGACCTTAAACCGTCAGTTAAGGCAGTTCATCTTTGCGTACGAAGGCGGAATCAACGTAAACAAAGTCATAACAGCTCTAATCCTTTTAATCTTTCTTTTCTGATTGATTTGAGTGCTTGTACAATGTTTTCTGATACAAATCCGGCAGCACTTCGTGTTTCACACAATGACCTCTCTCTCTCAGATCTATCTATCAAATGAACACACAACCTATATATAGGCTGAAGATTTCGCTTGAGATGGTTTCAAGTGAAATCATCATGTGTTGATTTCGCTTGAAGATGTTTCAAGCGAAATCTTCAAGTTTAACATAAACAAACCCTAATTAAAATCCTATTGTGTGTTCTTTCAATCAATCTAGACACAAGACTTAATGCAGACGAAGTCAACAAACATTCCATGCACTAACAGACTCCCCCTTGGATGTTGACGAAGTCTTCAGCTCCTGAGTCTTCAGTCTTGGTCTTTTCTCCAACATTATAAAACTTTCCTCAATCTTTATCTTCAATCTTCAAACTTTAAACTCCATTCTTCCCTTTGACTGTTAATCCAGACTCCCCCTTTCACATACTCCCCCTCTCAATATGCTAGAATCTGAGATGTCTGGTTCAATCTTTATCATTTAGCTTCCGTGGGAATTCCTAAAACCTGCATATTCTCTACCACAACATAAGTTTCACAAATTTATTACACTTAGATTTAAAAACTTACTGGTAGAAATCAACAATTCAACAATCTGTAAAGTTACATCAAGTTCAAATAAATGACCTTGATTAACTAACCCCTCAATCTTTCAAAAACATTTGTATAGACCATTCAAAGTTTTCAACAAACTCTCCCAAACCAATGTAGTTCATCAAGTTTAGCACTTGGAATTTTGAATATCAGTCCTTCAACATCAGTCGTCGAAAATCTTTTTGAATTTTTCAAAACTTTATGCTAAAACACACATATATACAAGCAATATTTTTGTGAGTTTGTGTAAGAGAATCATATCAGTTTATGAGACAAATCACAAGCACCGTTAAGCTTTAAGCATGTTAAGTTTTAAACGATTCACTTAGATTGTCAGTATATTGATCCACTTAAATTTTCACACAAAGTTCAACTGCTTCGAGATACGAATTTAATGTCTTAGATACTTAAACTTAATCACGTGTCCCACCTCAGAATATACTCCCGTATCCAGATCCCAATATTCAGTCTTACAGGCAATTATAACACAAATGATATCTGTAAGGGGTTAATAATTTATGAAGAATCATGAGAGCTCAGGTCAGAACTACCGTTCAGCAGAGAGATCATGACTCAACTTTTGGTGTGTCCCCTTTAGAGGATCTTTTTTACAACAACATTGCTAAGCAATTTTATTGTCTTATCATATATGCTGAGGGTGATGCTATGTTTCAAACATTTGCAGAAAGTATTATTCGAGGACTAGGTCAGAACTACCGTTCAGCAGAAGTCCCGGAATAATACCCCAGACATCATTGAGTATAAAAACCTGTATATCAGAATACGAGACCTTTCAAACAAGATTTCGGGGGTTACCCATATATCCGAGAGATGTTACCCACGATATAAGCAAGTTTAAAATTTAGGTTTATATCTCGTCACAATTTACTAAATGTGCAAAAACCTACTGACACATCATCAGTGAGACCGTTTATCACATTTGACATTACATATCTTTAGCATGCTGTGATAGTTCACTGATTTACTATCATTTCCTCTTTTTCACAACAAAACTCATTTTTGCTTTTTCAATGTTTTAGAAATTTTCAAATTTTCAATTTTTTTTAAAATTTTTCTCCCCCTAAAATCAAAATATGTTTCAATTTTGATTTTCTGAGAAAATTTGAAAACAAACTATACAAGAAACGTGACAAACTGATATCAAATCACTTCAATTCGCCATCCACTTGGCATAAACAATCAGAACTCCCCCTGACAACAAACTATTTTCCCATTAAGATTTCAAAACACTTAAGTTTGTTTTAATCAAAATGGTTTTTCCAGAAAATTAGTTTTGTGTGTCATTTCACAAACTCGGGGTTTCATCACATTGTTCTTTTCTAATCATTTTAAAGAATTAATCAATTAAGACCCTTGACAATAACAAACACTAGTAGAAAATCAAGTACAACTTAATGTTCCTGATTTACCACATGTAAATCGAAATATCACAGTTACCATCCTGTGAATTTTTTAAAAAAATGATGCCGATACCTGCTTCACGCTTACCAACCTGGAAGCTCCGGCAAGTCAGGTTTTTCTAATTGAAAAGTTTCACCCAAGCCTGACCAGCCTTGGGTTTGACAGTTTTTACCTCAACAGATGGCTCTTCTGGTTTTGACGAACCAGAATCATTGCCTGAACATGGCTTGTCTGACTTTGAAAAGTCAGATTCATTGCCAGAATGTGACTCTTTTGACTTTGACAAGTCATATTCATCGCCAACCTTCATTTGTACCCAATTCTTATCAGATCTAGGTTTTCCATATTCATTAGCCTGTGAAATGAATAAACTTTCACGATCTCTTTTATATTCGAAAACCTTGATTAAGATATTGTCAGAAAAATTAACTTTCTTTGATTGGTTATCATTTTGATTAGTTAATTTTTCTTTCTTTAACTCCCTTTTCTCTTTCCTGTTTGTCCTCAGATTTGTATCTAATGAATTCGTTTTGCTTGCCTTTGCAGTTGGGGAAAGTAATTCATCAGAACTTTTTCTCGGATTACCAGTTTTATCCGAGGACAAAATTTTCTCCAAGTATTCTCTTGCTTTCTTTCTCTTCTTCCTCAGTCTGTCTTTCTGCCCTTGAGAAAGCTTCACTTTCTTTTCTTGAACTTTCTGTTCTTGAACTTTTGGTTCTTGAACTTTCTGTTCTTTGGGCTTGACATTGACTGATTTCTTTCCCATTTTCTGAGATTCAGCCCTCGATCTTCCTTTTGATCTCATTGGGCAATCTCTGGCAATATGACCTCTAATTTGGCATTCATAGCACCTTCTCGTTTCGAATCTCTGACTTTGGCAATTAACAGCAATGTGTCCTTGATAGCCACAAGTGAAACACACTCTGTTATCATATCTCTCATTACTTTCATACCAAACACCATCTTCATACCACACACTTAGATCAAAACATTGATTTGCCTTGTGGTAGTCATTTCTCCTCTTGTATCCTTGATTTGGCATTTGAGCTCTGTGGTCAAACCTGCACCACTTATTACCAACATTTTGTGAGTTTTCATTTTTAGATTTTTGTGATTTTTCAAAATGATTGGATGACTTATCTGATGAGCTTTTATTTTCATTTTTAGGATTTTTCAAATTTTTATCTTTTTGTTTCTGTTCTACACTCTTCTTAACAGGTTTTTGTTTAGAACATTCACCTGTTTCAGTAGATTGCAAAACAGTATTTTAAAATTTTTCTTGTAAATCTAAAAATATTTTTCTTTTCTTTTCTTTTTCATCATCAGATATTTCTTCACAATCTTCAATTTTGACTTTGACTTTGTCAAAATTTGTGACATTGTCACTTATTTGAACTAAATTGATCAGTTTTGGACACTCATATGGTGCCGAAGTCACAAAACTTTTCAATTTATTCTCTAACTCAGAAATTTTATTCCGAGCAATTTCAGCTTCTTTTTCAAGCCGAATGATTTTCTGAAGATGAGAATTTATTTCAATCTGTTTTTCACGATTATTGTTAAAAATGGCAGATTTTTCATCTTCTAAAATCTTCATTTGACTTTGAAAATCTTTTTCTTTTTCTTTAAAATTTTTGTTTTCTAATGACAAACTCTCAACATTCTCCAAAAGTTTGTCATTTTCAGATTTTAGTTTTTCGCAATTTAAGCACACATCCAAAATCTGTTCATCATTAGCTTTCTTCTCGTCTTTCAAAGCTTTGTTTTCCAACGTCAAATTCTCCATATCTTTCACATTGTCTGTTTCTGATTTTTCACAATTCGAACATTTTCCATTCATCTCTCCATTATCAGCTTCCTTCTTTGAAATTACTTCTTCAAAAATCTGCTGTTTTTCCGTAACAGCTTCTTTCTTAATTTCTTCAATTTCTTCAACATCTGCTGCCTTTTGATTTATCTTTTTCGCAGCAAGTTTATTCTTGAGCTCATCAATTTGTTCTGCAAAAGAATCATTAACCGTTTCAGATGAAAATAACTGTTTATAAAACTCAAGTTTCTCAAGTTCTTTGCTATCATCATCACACTCTTCATCAGATGAGTATGAATGATCAAAAACTGGAACTTTTTCTGAAATAACTTCTGAAACTTTTTCATCTTTTTCAGAACTAACTTCAAAACTCTTTTCTATTTTATCCACAACAATTTTTGAATCAACAATTTTTGAATCATTGTTTATTGAAAATGATCTTCTAGGTTTTTGTTTTCCGGCAAGAATATCAATAATATCCATTGAATTATTGTTAAAAATATCATCTGCAAAGGAACAACCATATTCATCATCACTATCCATATTTAGATAACACTTTTCACAATGTCAATCACTTTCAAATGAAATTATCCTGCTCAAACAAAATCGCCTTGAATCTCCTGCAAACAAACAAATAAGCAAACACTTAGTAAAATTTTAAGTTTTGAAAATTCAGCAACTTCAAGCGAAATACTTGAAATATAATCAGCTTCAAGCGAAATCAGCTTAATAAAACTGTTCAAGCGAAATCCTTGAAGTATACAAAGCTTCAAGCGAAATCAGCTCAAAATAACAGTTCAAGCGAAATTTGATAGAAAAATTTCGCTTCAACTTTAAGCGAAATCCTGATGATCAATTTCGCTTCAACTTCAAGCGAAATCCAAGAACCAATCTGATTCAAGCGAAATCTACTCCAACAGTTTCAAGTGAAAACTCAGATGATCTATTTCGCTTCAACTGAACTCAAGCGAAATCTGAAATAACTAGTTCACTATTCAAGCGAAATCTTTAACAGCTCAATTTCGCTTGAACTTCTCAAGCGAAATAGTCCAAAAATCAAGTGAAATTTCTGTTTTTCAAGCGAAATCTTCCTATAATTTTCGAACACTTTCAAGCGAAATCTAGTTTTAGGTCATTTTTCACAAGATTTAATCTGAATTTTAGTCTGAAACTTTGTAGGCTTTGTTAAAACTACGTTTTACACGATATATTCGAAAATCAGACCATTTCGACCGTTGGAACTAGTTCAGATCTGAAAAATAAGAAAAGAAGTGAGTAGAAAGAAGATAATCCAGTAGAATTAAGCTGCTATGGTATGAACTCCTCGTCCTGAGCTCTGATACCACTTGTTGGACCGTTCTACGACCTTAAACCGTCAGTTAAGGCAGTTCATCTTTGCGTACGAAGGCGGAATCAACGTAAACAAAGTCATAACAGCTCTAATCCTTTTAATCTTTCTTTTCTGATTGATTTGAGTGCTTGTACAATGTTTTCTGATACAAATCCGGCAGCACTTCGTGTTTCACACAATGACCTCTCTCTCTCAGATCTATCTATCAAATGAACACACAACCTATATATAGGCTGAAGATTTCGCTTGAGATGGTTTCAAGTGAAATCATCATGTGTTGATTTCGCTTGAAGATGTTTCAAGCGAAATCTTCAAGTTTAACATAAACAAACCCTAATTAAAACCCTATTGTGTGTTCTTTCAATCAATCTAGACACAAGACTTAATGCAGACGAAGTCAACAAACATTCCATGCACTAACAAATACGCGCTGCACTCTTTTTTCCCTTAGCTGAGGTTTTGTCCCACTGGGTTTTCCTATCAAGGTTTTTAACGAGGCAGCATCACCAAGCGTATTAAAGGTATGTGGATAGTCAAGGGGGGGTGTTATGAATGTATCATTTATGTCACAGCCCCCAACCCCACACTGGGAGCGGAAGCCGTGAACCAGTCAGATGGTATCGGTGTTTATTAATTACGCAGCGGAAAATTTTTCATTAGGATCGTAGTTAGGAAATAATTTCAGAGTTTGTAAAACACCAAACTTTTAATATTAAACAAATGGGCTAAAACCCATATTCAATTCAAATGTTTTCATATGGATAAATCCAATTAAATAAAACATAAATTTCTTCTTTTATTCAGGTATTTATAGCCACTTTATTTATGCCTTCAGTGCTCCATAGCTGGCTTCTATTATCTTTATAGCAAGTTACCTGAAACGTGTTTTGAAAACATTTTATCAATAATAAATACTGGCGAGTTCATTCCATTTTTATAGAAATATATTGTTATACTTTACAGCATTAAGGGTTTTTATATTTGTTTATATTTACCCAACTCAATCAGTATTTATCACATGGTGGCAGTTCCGATGTGACAGTGGTCATATCACTCATTGGCTCATTTTCGTCCAATAGTGAAGTTTATCAAGTAATAAATATAAAATATATCTTATTATGATTCAATGGTATCGGTCACTAGGCGATTCCCATGACGGTGGTCAAATCACTGTTGATCATTCTTTCAACTAGTGACTCTGGTCATATCACTGTTGATCATTCTTTCAACTAGTGACTCTGGTCATATCACTGTTGATCATTCTTTCAACTAGTGCCTTTGGTCATGTCACTGTTGATCATTCTCTCAACTAGTGACTCTGGTCATATTTCTGGTCATATCACTGTTGATCATTCTCTCAACTAGTGACTCTGGACTTAGTAGTGTCCCGTGACATTACTTTGTCAATTATATTTTCTATGACACAAAACCACTTAGCCCTGAAAATGAAATATATCATTTTCTGTCAAACTAATAGCTATAACTTATCAAATATAATATATTAATTTAATAATTGTAATATTATTATTTAATATATTAACGTGACTAAGACTAAAAATATAATCTTAGTATAGTAGAATATATTATTTTTGACTATTTTATTATGGTATACATTTATGGACTAAACATTATTTTTAATGTAAATAGTAATGTAGGTTTATTAAATATATTTTCTTTAATATATATTTTAATAATGATTAATAAAGCTCTATTTTATATACACATCATTTAGATTTATTTCAATCATACATTAAATTTATTAATGATTTAATGTTAACATAATATTAGTTATAGGTTATGGCTACTGGAGCACAATTCCCCCTGTGACTGTGGTCATGTTACTATTGGCTAACTTTTTGGCAAATAGTAACGAGGGTCAAGTAATGTATAAAACCTCCCATACCGGCAGTTATTACAGAATATAAAAATTTAATCACTATAAGTATAACTTGTAAACATTTAGGATTTTGAAAAACATTTTTAAATATAATTGTATCACAAAAAGGTGATAAAAAAGAATAACTCACAAACTGTGAGAAAAAGATAATGGACTCACCTTGTAACTTTAGGATTCAACTAGAAATCCTCATGGTATAAATCTTGGGTATAACTCCCGAGCTATTTTAATATATATATATATATGCACTCGTGTTAAGTATAGTAACCCTAATTCAACCTTATCCCTACGTCACGAGACAGAACCCCAACGAACTTAGTCGGGCAGAGCATTGGCATGCGTTATGGGGCTCCAGATCAATCGGAAAGGGTATCCGTGATCGGGAGTTAAAACACTTAAAACAGGGCAGGGCTTTATTATTATTATAGTTGAAAATAAAAATAGAAATATAGAACTTTTTTAGAGAGAGAGATCGCGAGAGATGGAAACGTAGACGAAGAAATTGTGAAAGTTTCAACGTCTCCTATTACTAACTTACTTAAAGAAGAAAGTCGGTGGTGGGTTTTCCCCACCACCCTCTGACTTTTGCATTATTGTCCCCTTCTTTTTGTGTATTTTACAAAATTGGTCCTTAGTGTTTTTTCATTTATACTTTTACATTATCGTCCCCTCCTTTTTGCAACATTACACAATTGGTTCTTTATATTTTTCCACCTATCATACAGATTCTTAACTTTTGAAAAATCCATTTTTAATCCCTACGCTATAATTACTTCATTTTACAATCCCTCAACTTTTAAAAATTGAAAATTTTAGCACTCCTCAACTTTTGAAAATTGCAGTTTTAACCCCTACGCTATGACTCCATTTTACAACTCCATTTTACTTTTTCATGCTTATTTTATGTATATTTCCAGTTGTCTACATTTCGTTATAAATTTAGTGCTAAATCGAACGAGCCAAATATATAATACGTTCTCATTCGACGCTATAAACTCGACTTACTCTACTTTCGGCCCTGCCGCAACGCGCTAGGGGTAAAATTTCAACCCTTGATTATGCTTCTTTTTGTATGTTTTCTGTGTATGAGTAGAGTCACATATAAATACATTAGTACACTATAAATTTGATTACTTTACATTTTGATTTAACCGCAATGTTATTGAGTTAAATGAGATACGTCAAACACGTGTTTTCATATGGTTAATGCATCACATAGCGTTTGGAGTAATTCGTTCGATGCTTGCAATTTACCCGCGTAGCAATGCGCGCGGGTCTAATTACTATTACTAGTAACTATTAAAATGAAAGGTCGGTGACACAAGACGACAATACCATGCATATATATACGTGAGCAAAAAGTCGGCGTACAAGTCCTCTGAGTCACTGACCAAAACAATAATCTTATTTGTTATTTGGTGCATGACTGCATGGAGCTTTAAATCAAAGGTCTGACGCGTGTCCCTTTTGCTTAACTTTCTAAGTGCATTTTGTTATGTACTTTTGACAAAAGACCAAGCTTCCAAGTATATTACAATAATCCCCCTTCACTTCTCCCAAGTTTGATTTTTTTCATTTACACATTTCAATATCAATAAATGATAATAATAATAATAATAATAATAATAATAATAATAATAATAATATCAATTAAACATACAATCTTTGTTATTATTTAACTTAAATTTTAATTTACGATCAAGATATAGTCTTTTTTATATTATCTATATCTAATAACATTAAGGTCACGACCGTAACGTGTTTAACAAAGTCAAAAACACGCACGTTAATGTCTTCATCATACACTGTAACCGAAATGCATATATAGGATACACTGAGTTAGATCGAATACGTCGAAAAACATGTTTTCATATGGTTAACGCATCACATAATGCGTCGTGTCACTAGCTATATATATTCAAATTAAAGTTTGTTGAAAGGTTCCTTTGACAAAAAAATGATTCTTAGATTATCGACACGTTGACCAGTAACTTTTGATATTTAACAACTTTGGCCCCTCATTTATCTCTACTTGATAACTTCAGACCTCATCTTTTCTAACACTTTAATTCTTTTGATTAAATCATTTAACGACTTTACACTACAACATGCGAGACATTATACTCCTTTTATCTATGTCTAATCACATTAATGTCACTAATATAGCTTGTGTAATAAAGTCAAAATCGCGTTACGTCACACGTGGGCACATCATCTTCTCTAACGCTTCAATTCTTTTGATTAAATTACTTTTACGACTTTACACTGCAACGTGCGATACATTATACTCCTTTTTACCTAACCACGTTAATGTTACTAACGTAACGTGTGTGATAAAGTAAAAAACGTGTCACATCACGCGTGGGCACCACATGTTAGTGTCATCATTGTAACGCGTATAACGAAGTGACAAACGTGATGTTGCCGCAGCAACGCGCGTCACTAGTAAAATCTAGTTTATACTTAAAAGTGAGGTTTGCACCTTAAGTTTAATAGATTTCTTTTCATTTTTGAATAAACACGTAGACGTAGACGTGTACATGCAATTCATTCAAATGTAAGTGTAGTTTTTATTATTATTTTATTATTTATATATTATAATTAATTCAGCTGCTTCACTTATTTGATGCTTATAATTTATAAAATATAATGTTTTACAAAACAATGAATATGTCATTAGAACGAGAATAATCTTATCTACATTTTGAACCAAGTTTCATTAAAAACGGAGTAGGTTCAAATATAATGTATTTTTATAATTTAATTATTAAACGTTTCATAGGCCCGTCTAGGTACTTCATATTTCTAACAGTCAACTTACCCGTAGCCTACCCGTTTAATAATATAAGTTTTTATATACTTTATTTTAATATAGAAAATAGTAATGTCACACATATACAAGCCAATTAATTAGTATAACATTCCAACCAATTATATAAAATAGTTTTTAATACTATATGGGTCGAATAATTATACTAAAAATAAAACTAGTTACTAGTGGTTAATAAATTTAAACAACCTATAACTTTTATATGAAAAAAATGAAAATGTTACAATTTATATGGTGACTCTCCACATACATAACTCCTATAATTCCTATCTCTTTGATTTCTTTTGTATTAATGTATGTGCCTATGTATATTGGCATTTGTATATGGTGTAGATAGATCAATCAACAAGATTTACATTTCCTCATTTTTTTATTTTTCTCTTTATATAGCTAATAGGTTTAGTTGTTTTACAACACTATTTACTTTTTAAAGTATGTATCAATTTTAAGATGTATAATATCACACCTATTCTAACCTGCAAAATATCCCATAATACATGTCATACAACGCGGGAGATATTCATTACATGAATTTGAATAAAAAAAATCATAATCTGGATCCAATTTTTCGTATTTTTGTTCAGGTTAGCATCAGAATCGAATTTGAATTGGTGGTTTTCAAATTAATTCACCCATATGTTTGAATTGTATATGCATAGTTTTCACTTTTTATTATAAAAAGTACACGTGTTTTTTTTATTTATTTTATATATTATTCGTTATTTTTTTCTATAATTCGGTTTATTCGGATGAACCCGAATTCAAATAAGTTTTCCAAATTCAGCTTTAAAACTTTTAAATTCAAATAACCCGTTTTGATCAATGGCGGCTATGATGGTGTGTGGGGAGGACCTCCGCCCAAGGCCCGTGATTTCGAGGGGCACGCGATTTAAAAAAATACGATATATATATATATGTTATTTTTTTTTAAATAGTAAACACACATACCAATTCCAATATAGGCACACTTACAAATCATTTTTATGGTTTAGAATTTAGCCCACTTGGCATTAGGTTTATTATGCCTAGTACTAATTTGATTTTTTTTAGAAAAAAATATTAATAAAACATTACTGAAGGACACATTTTTTTGAGTTCGAATATGGTACTGAATTCTCAGGGACGCCTCTGGTTTTGATTATCATTTGAACGTGTATTTTGATCTTTCTCATATACCTCTGTAAATTAAACGGATCTTGTCACATGTTTTCATTTGAGTCTAAATTAAATTTGATTATCTTTTTCTAGGTCAACTGTATGTTATAGTGTGTAAATTAAGTTTGGATTAAAAAAAGTCATATAATATGATAATTATGGCTTGGGATCCTTACTATTTTTTTTTATAATCATTTTATATATAAGGTCAAACAAATTACACCAAGATAGCCGGTAAGCGGGCAACAAGCTGCGCCGCTACCCCCTTTTGAATAGCGAAACCTAACCTAGTAAAAACGAAACCCCGATCTCTAGGAGACGAAATGTTGCTGTGAACAACCCGTTGGACCCGTTCAAGAAATCTGATAGCTTCTGGGGCTAACGAGCCAAAGGTATCAAAGGCAAAAGGGATAAAGGAATGTTGATTATCCTCGCAGGCTTTGGCATGTTTGTCCATTTTCTTTGCTGCCGCCCTTGCAATCGCCTGACCAGGGACAAAACCTGTATCCCGAAAGCCTACAAGGGGGGAAAAAAATTCCGTTTGGAACTAATTTAATTGTTCTCATTTAATTGTTCCCGCCCTTGCAATCGCCTTACTATTTTAATTGTTCTCATTTGGAACTAATTTCCGTTTAATCCCAATGTTATCTAACGACTTCTTTATCGTAAATTTACTTTAGATATTACGTAGTTCACTTATCTATAATACCATGCGTACTTTCATATAGATATGTAATTTGTTCAAATAGATTAGAGAGTAAATTACAAGTTTTGTCCTTTATGTATGTCCAAAATTGCAGGCGCTGTCCTTTGTCTTTAAAATTGATGAGTTTTGTCCTTAATGTTTGCAAATCTTGCACGTTATGTCCTTTATGGCAAACCCAGTTAATTTTTTTTGTTAAATCTGACCATGTGCCTTGCACATGAGGGTATTCTTGTCATTTTATCTTTCTAGGGACTAGTTTGTAAATAATTAATATTCAAGGACTATTTTGTAAACTCATCTCTCTCTCTCTTAACTTACCTCTCTCTAAAACTCTCCACTGCACACCAGACCTCTATAGCCACCACCACCCCATGACCTCCACCGCCGCCGCCACCACCATCCCACTAGACTCCAACGAATCAAGCCCCCTTCTTCTTACGAAATCACCCTTAATGAATCAATCAAATATTTGGATTCTGATTACATTACCAGATATATATAGTGGATATTGCAATATGTGTTGGTTACCAAACCTTATCCTTAATCGGATTAATGCAAAGAAACCTAAAGTTCTCATGGTTGTGATATCATAACATACCTGTAGACCCTCGACGACAAATACGAGCAAATGCATCCCCAATAAATAAAATAGAACCATCCAAATCACTTCTATTGAAGTTAGTTGCTTGATCATAATAGTTTTTATTCCACTCTTCTGCTCCTTGAATTAGTTGAATTGTTATCCTTTTGATGTATAAGCTGATAAATTCCCGTCAAGACAAAACAAAATCCAACCTCAAGTCAATGAAAACTCTGCTTCTCCTAACACTTAAATCAATCAAACATCATCTTCTTTTCGATGAACAACAACAAACACAATTACTCTATTCAGATTTTTGAATCAAACGCAACCTGCAAATGATATTCTACTTTTTCGTTCTATTATCTTTTCTTTACGAACAAGAAACGAACAACAAAACAACATCAAGAACTCTTCATCTCAGATTCAGATCTGAAAACTTGAAGAACAAATACACAAAGTATGAACTGTTTGAAAACTTGAAGAACAAATACACAAATTAAGTGTTTTAATCACCACTACCGTTCAGATTTCATCACACCCGATTCAACCTCCACCACACCCGATTATCCACCTGCAACCCACTCCACCACCACCGCCTAATTTAACCACCATTACCGTCCAGATCTGCGAAAAACCCCCAACCCTAACCACCACCATCTTTCCGATCTACGGAGCTAGGGTTTTTTTATGGCAGCGATATTATGGAGGCTGCGGTGTTCTGATGATGGTGCAAGAGTGTCGGAGAAAAAGAAGATTGTGGTGGTGTGCTCTGATGACGGTGGTGCAGGAGTGTTGGCGGTGAGGGTGGACGGCTGTGAGGGCGGTGGCGGTGGTGGTCGCTGTGAGGGAGGTGGTGGCTATGGTTCTTGGCTGATATCTAGAGAGAGAGAGAGAGAGAGAGAGAGGGGGTGAGAAAGGGGTAGAGGGAGAAAGCTGATATCTAAATTTATTTTCCTTTTTTTTATTAAAATAATTTTGATTGTATAGGCAAAAAGACCAACTTCCCCTTGAGTAACCAAATTTAACAAAAACAATTAACCGCGTTTGCCATAAAGGACATAACGTGCAAGATTTGCAAACATTAAGGACAAAACTCATCAATTTTAAAGACAAAGGACAGCGCCTGCAATTTTGGACATACATAAAGGACAAAACTTGTAATTTACTCTAGATTAGACAACTGATTGTTGTTTAAGTATTTTTTTTTGAACTGCCAACAAACTCAATCCCGAGCACTCTCGGGGCACCCAGTGGACGTTTAAGTAATTTTTTGAGTAAATTGCCATTTTAGTCCCTGAGTTTTGTCCAAATTTACCAGTTTAGTCCAAATAGTTTTTTTTTGCATCTGAGTCCCTGACTTTTACATTTTGTTGCCATTTTGATCATTTTGCCTAACTCCATCCATAAACCCCATCTGTAACCAGGGGTATTTTGGGGATTTCCTTAAAATATGTTTTCAGTTGCCATTTTGATCCAATTACAAAAAATCAAAAAAATTCAAAAAAATCAAAAAAATTCCAAAAAAATCAAAAAAATCTAAAAATAAAAAAATTCTAAAAAATCATAAAAATTCTAAAAAATTCAAAAAAATCTAAAAAATCAAAAAAATTCTAAAAAATCATAAAAATCAAAAAAATTCTAAAAAAAATCCAAAAATCATTAAATGTTTCGGCACGAACCGTTTCGACCCGTACCGTTTCGAACCGAACCGTTTCGACCCGTACCGTATCGAACCGAACCGTTTCGACCCGTACCGTATCGAACCGAACCGTTTTGACGCGAACCGTTTTGAACCCGTACCGTATCGAACCGAACCGTTTCGACGCGAACCGTTTCGAACCCGTACCGTATCGAACCGAATCGTTTCGACCCGAACCGTTTCTAGCCGAACCGTTTCGACGCGAACCGTTTCGACGCGAATCGTTTCGAACCGAACCGTTTCGACTCGTACCGTATCAACCCGTACCGTTTGGGTCGATACGGTACGGGTCGAAATTGTTCGGTTCGAAACGGTTCGCGTTCGAAACGGTTCGGGTTCGAAACGGTACGGGTCGAAACGGTACGGGTTCGAAACGGTACAGGTCGAAACGGTACGGGTTCGAAACGGTACGGGTCGAAACGATTCGTGTCGAAACGGTTCGGGTTCGATTCGAAACGGTTCGGGTTCGAAACGGTACGGTACGGGTCGAAACGGTACGGGTTCGAAACGGTACAGGTCGAAAAGGTACGGGTTCGAAACAGTACGGGTCGAAACGATTCGCGTCGAAACGGTTCGCGTCGAAACGGTACGGTTCGAAACGGTACGGGTCGAAACGGTTCGGTTCGAAACGGTTCGCGTCGAAACGGTTCGCGTCGAAACGGTTCGCGTCGAAACGGTTCGCGTCGAAACGGTTCGGTTCGATACGGTACGGTTCGAAACGGTACGGGTTCGAAACGGTACGGGTCGAAACGGTACGGGTTCGAAACGGTACGGGTCGAAACGATTCGTGTCGAAACGGTTCGGGTTCGAAACGGGTCGGGTTCGAAACGGTACGGGTTCAAAACGGTTCGGCTAGAAACGGTTCGGGTCGAAACGGTACGGGTCGAAATGGTTCGGTTCGAAACGGTACGGGTCGAAACAGTTCGTGCCGAAACATTTAATGATTTTTGGATTTTTTTTAGAATTTTTTTGATTTTTTTGAATTTTTATGATTTTTTTGAATTTTTTTGATTTTTTAGATTTTTTTGAATTTTTTAGAATTTTTATGATTTTTTAGAATTTTTTTATTTTTAGATTTTTTTTGAATTTTTTGGATTTTTTTTGATTTTTTGGAATTTTTTTGATTTTTTGTAATTGGATCAAAATGGCAACTGAAAACATATTTTAAGGAAATCCCCAAAATACCCCTTGTTACAGATGGGGTTTATGGATGGAGTTAGGCAAAATGATCAAAATGGCAACAAAATGTAAAAGTCAGGGACCCAGATGCAAAAAAAAACTATTTGGACTAAACTGACAAATTTGGACAAAACTCAGGGACTAAAATGGCAATTTACTCTAATTTTTTTTATATATATATTTCACCACCCTAACTTAGTGCGTACGGATACGTAATTGAGTAAGGAGTTCGCATGTATGTATTAACTAAAATAGTTACAAGTTGCATATTATTAATTAAAAGAGAACAAAAAAGAAAAAAAAAAAAGAAATGCTAAGATGCCACTAAACCAAAAAGAAAAAAAGAAAAACTAAGATGTCACTAAACCGTAGGATTGAGCCACAACCAATATTAGTATTGAGGCCGGAAACAATAATGCAACAATGGAGTATTAGGACCTCTATTGAAAGTGTGAGTGTTGTCCCATAAATTTATCGTTGATTTTATAAAAAAAATATAGTTGAAAATGATCTAACATGTTTTAAAAATGAGAGCTAATGTGAATGAAATGTCGATGCTCAAGTGGTGTGTGACATGAAAAGGTTGGTAGGCTTAACTACTTAAGAGTCAATGACGGTTCGTTCTCTGTTGATTCTGTCGAGTTCCCCGTGACCAAATCATTTATTATTTTGGATGATTGCATCTAAAATCTCTTTGACCAAATCATCTATTATTTTGGATGATTGAATTGATGAAGGATCTATATAAATCACGCACATAAACTTTTTGCAAAACAATTTCCTAACAGTTGTCGATACGACCTGTACTCATTAACAGTACGGCTCGTACCATTACTAGGGTTTGCAAATTTGTTTGACGACGACCGGTATAAACCATAGCATTACTAAGGTTTTGCGTTTTGTTTATTAAAATTACGACAGCAGTACGGTCCATACATGTTCATGGAGTATGGCTCGTACTAGGGTTTTCAAGAAAAACAAAACCTATTTTCCGAGAAAGCAGATTTTAATTACAAATAACTTTTCAGAAAACCATTTAGGTTGCCTTATTTTACTAAATTTACAATGGAACTTTTGAAAGATCGAATTATTGAAGCAACGGGATATCATTCAAATTTAACATTAAAACTTTAATCATGTCATCATACGTAACCCAACGACCACATGTTTGATGATACACAGTGAATTATTAGCTTAATTAGCATCAATATTTAATTTATTGCCCAACGGTGTTATGTTGTATTTGTGTGCATTACTTTATTGTTTAAATGTTCATAATAAATGAATTTTGGTCAAAGGCAAAGCGAAACCAAAGTTCATGTAGATCATTAAGACAGTCTAGCATTTATGTACGTTCATAATACATGAATTTTGGTCAAAGCTAAACCGAAACCAAAGTTTATCTAGAACATTAAACAGTCTATTATTTTTTGCACGCTCATAACACCTGAGTTTTGGTCAAAACCAACGCGAAGTCAGAGTTCATGTAATTCCTTAAGTCGGTCTATTATTTTGGTGTTATAGTAGACTTTACCTTCAATGTATAAATTATATCTTCCTTACTTGTTTACCTCTCACTAGCTAATTTCAATCGATCTCGCATCCACTTTATGTCCTAACCTTGGAATTAAACTACTGACTAGGGCGAACTTTCCACAATGAGGGCCAAAAATAAATTACCTGGGATTGTGGATCTTGATTATGCCTTGAGGCATAACACTCCTGGTTTTCTCATTACTAAAAGTACCGCAGAATGGAAAACAAAGCATGAAAAGTGGGAGATGTCAAACATAATGTCTTTTATAGTTAAGGAAAGAAAAATATATATGTTTGATAACAATCATATAAAATATCACTTGGTTTTAATTTCTCCTTAATGACACAATAGATTCCTTGATTATGAACCTCCAAAAGATCAATATCCAAAAGTAGAAGTGGCTCTGTGTAACGCTTCACATTTTGTACTTTCCGTATTTAGAAAGTGTATTCGTATTTCTATTTTTGGAAACTTGTAACCGTATCGTATTCGTATTTCATTCCCAACCTTGTAATCCGAGACTTTGATGATAATGAAATTTCATACTTCATACATACGTGTTATACATGCAATCTATCGTTAAATTACGTGTTTACATGCAAATGATACTTGTTATACATTCAAAACGTCATCCACACATTCACGATACGCAACTTATATATACTTACGCATTTCATACTCAAACACTGTCGCAACCCCCGCCCCCTATCTGTCCCGGGAACGGGCGGCCGCGAAAATCAGTGTCGGTGGTATCGGTGTTTATCAGTTTGGCAGCGAAAAATTCATCAGGACCGTAGTTATGAAATATTTTATCAGAGTAAATACCACACTTTTATAATATTAAACATATTGGGAATAAAGCTCAAGTTTTCATTACAAACATTTTTATAGGGAAAATCCCTATTTTATTGAATAAAACATCTTCTTTATTAGGTAACTTTTATAGCCACTTTTCCAAGACTTCAGTGCTGTCCAGCTGGCTTCTACTTGGCTTTCACATTTTATTACCTGAAACGCATTTAAAAACATTTTGTCAGTGGGAAATACTGGTGAGTGAATCTCAGTTTAATCAAGAAGAGATTTATTGATTTACAATAATGAGAGCGATTACAATGTTTATAGCTACACAATTACTCACTCAGTACTTGCCACTCGACCGTATCTGTGGCTATGGTCATATCACACATTGGCTAACCCGTTGTCCAATTGTGAAGATTATCAAGTAATGTATACAAAACCCCATAATACCGGCAGTAATTGAAGAATTACAAAGACTCAATCACTGCTAATCACATTGTAAAATAAGTAAGGTTTTGTAAAAACAGTTTACAAAAAGGAGATTGCTCACATTGCTGCCTTAGGTTTTCTGTAAGGGTTTCCTGGTGATTATCTATAATTTACACAAATGCACACGTGTTAGTATAATAACCCTTAATATTTACATTAGTAATACCCTCCCCGAGACGGCATTCCAATGACTACGTCGGGCAGGACCACGACAGCCGTTAGGGGTGTTCAACATCGGATAATCCGGTTTTCGGATATCCGAAAATCGGATATCCGAAATTTCGGATAGTGAAATATTGACATCCGAACCCGAATCCGAAATTTCGGATATCCGATTTTCGGATATCCGAAATTTCGGATTCGGGTTCGGATATCTAATCGGATATCCGAATATCCAATTTTTTATTTAATTTTTTTTTTATTTTTTAATATTTGGAACCAGATTTTTCGGATAGTTTCGGATATCCGAATATAAATTTCGGATATTTTTCGGATATTTCGGATATTTTTTTCGGATATTTCGGATATTTTTCGGATACTTCGGATATTTTTCGGATATTTCGGATATTTTTCGGATACTTCGGATATTTTTCGGATACTTCGGATATTTTCGGATATTCGGACATCCGAAAAAAAAATAATTAAATTTTCGGATATTTTCGGATAATCCGAATATCCGAAAATTCTCAAAATCACTATCCGAATCCGAATTTTCGGATTATCCGATTTTCGGATATCCGAAATTTCGGATATCCGAAAATTCGGATATTTCGGATACGGGTTTTCGGATATTTCGGATTCGGTTTCGGATTCGGATTTTTTTGAACACCCCTAACAGCCGTTACGGAACCCTGGATCAATCGGGCAGCGTATCTAATACGTAACCGGGGTTATGATACTTACAACGGAGCAGAACTTCGTTATTTAGGGGGTATTATGCCCGAGTATAGCTTCTACTATTAAGAAATTTAAGAGAAAGAAAAGCGTGTGAGCAATCGGAGACTGAAGCCGATGCCCTCAATTTATAGGGCTGAAAATTGACTTCGTTGCGCCCCGCGTAAGCCTCGGCCAGGGTCTACGCGGCCCGCGAGGCTCCCTAGGGTAGGCCCTAGGGTTGCTGAGTCGACCACTAGGCACGACACGACTGGAACACGTGGCGGCTCAGGGGCTCGCCCTGACTCCTTGCTGTCGCGGCCCGCGTAGGTGGTAGCCAAGGGCTACGTGCCCCGCGAGAGGCCATCAAAATTTGTTTTTTATTTAATTTTTAATAAAATAGAGGTATTCGGGGTCCATTTTCGCATACGGGGTGTATTTTAGGACATTTTGGGATATTTTAATTATTTTTACGGTGTCAGTTTATTTTAGGGTTGTTATATCCTCCCCATCTTGTTTTAGAGCTCATCCTCGAGATCTACTGGAACAAGTATGGATATTTCCTTTGCATTTCTGATTCGAGTTCCCATGTGTACTCTGGTCCTCTTTTGGAGTTCCATTTCACTTTGACCAGAACTAATCTCTTGTGCTTGAGGTTCTTGACTTTCCTGTCTTTAATCTGTAGGGGTCTTTCTACAAATTTTAACTGCTCATTTACCTCTATGTCCTTAAGAGGTATTACCAGTGATTCATCGGCCAAGCATTTCTTAAGATTAGATACATGAAATACATCATGTATTCATGTCATTTCCTCTGGCAGTTGTAGCTGATAGACTACAGGTCCTATTCTTCTAATAATCTCAAAAGGTCCAACATACCTGGGGCTTAGCTTTCCCCTCTTGATGAATCTGACTACTCCTTTCCAAGGAGAGACTTTCAATAACACTTTGTCTCCTACTTGAAATTCCAATGGCTTTCGCCTGTTATCAGCATAACTCTTTTGTCGATCCCGTGCTGCTTTCAGTCGTTCCTTGACTTGAATGATCTTGTCGGTTGTTTCTTGTACTATCTCAGGTCCAGATAATTGTTTTTCCCCAATTTCTGCCCAACAGACTGGGGTTCGGCACTTTCGTCCATAAAGTGCTTCGAATGGTGCAGCATTGATACTTGTGTGATAACTGATATTATAAGAAAATTCTATTAATGGTAAGTGATCAATCCCAATTACCTCCGAAATCAATTACACAAGCTCTAAGCATGTCCTCCATTGTCTGAATTGTCCTTTCGCTTTGTCCGTCCGTTTGAGGATGATAAGCGGTGCTTAGATTCAACTTGGTTCCCATTGCTTTTTGGAAACTTGCCCAAAAATGAGAGGTAAAACGGCTATCCCTATCAGAAACAATTGATAAAGGAATTCCATGTAATGAAACTATTTCATCTACATATAATTTAGCTAATTGTTCCATACTGAAAGTTTCCTTCATGGGTAGGAAATGAGCTGACTTAGTTAGCCTGTCTACAATCACCCAGATTGTATCATTACCTTTTCTTGTTTTGGGTAATTTAGTAACAAAATCCATTGTTATCAATTCCCATTTCCAAACTGACATTTCTAATTGTTCCAATAAACCTGAGGGTTTCTGATGTTTAGCTTTAACTTGTGAACAAGTTAAACACTTAGAAACATAAGCTGCTATATCCTTCTTCATTCCTATCCACCAAAAATTCTTTCTTAAATCCTGATACATCTTATCATTTCCAGGATGCATCGTATACTTAGACTTATGGGCTTCTTCTAATATACGGTGACGTAGGTTTCCTAATTTAGGTATCCACATTCTTTTCTTATGGAATCTCCAAATTCCATCTGTTCCTTGTTCTAATTCCTTGATCATTCCTTTTAACTTTTCAGTATCATCCTTGATAACCGATTCTTGTGCCTTTCTAATCTGATCATTTAAATCTACTTGTAGATTTAATTTAAGAGAACGTACCCTTTTTGGCTTCTCATGATACTTTCGACTTAAAGCATCAGCCACTACATTGGCTTTTCCTGCATGGTACTGGATATTACAATCATAATCGCTAAGGATTTCCATCCAGCGTCTTTGTCTCATATTCAACTCTTTTTGCCCGAAGACATACCTTAAACTCTTATGATCAGTGAAAATAGTAAACTTACTACCATAAAGGTAAAGTCTCCAAATCTTAATGGCAAAAATTATAGCTCCTAATTCTAAATCATGGGTTGAATAATTCTCTTCATGATTCTTAAGTTGTCTAGATACATAAGCTATAACCTTTTGACGTTGCATCAATACACATCCATAACCTAATTTAGAAGCGTTTCAATAGATTACAAAATCTTCAGTTCCTTCTGGTAATGCTAGTATGGGTGCATGGGTTAGTCTTTGCTTAAGAATTCTAAAGGCTTGTTCCTGATTTGGTCCCCATTCAAACTTAACAGATTTACAGGTTAGCTTAGTTAAGGGAATGGCTATTCTAGAAAAATCTCGAATAAATCTTCTATAATAACCGGCCAATCCTAGGAAACTTCTAACCTCGGTTGGTGACTCAGGGGTTTTCCATTTAGTAATAGCCTCGATCCTGGTGGGATCCACATGAATTCCTTCATGATTAACTAGATGTCCAAGAAACTGTACCTGTTCTAACCAGAACTCGCACTTTGAAAATTTAGCATAAAACTTTTCCTTTCTCAATAAACTTAGGGGCTGTTTGGTAGCCTCTTAATGACCATTAAGATGCTACCTCTTAATGGTTTAAAACCTCTGAATGAATAAGAGGTAACCTCAAGTCTGAATGGTTAAGTGGTAACCTCTGAATAGTAAATCATCACATGTCACATTCTTCTACCTTCTCATTGGTAAAATTCTTAATGGTTCCATTAAGATGTAGCCTCTTAATGACCATTCAGAGGCTACCAAACAGCCCCTTAAAAGTGCATGCAAATGCTTTGCATGTTCCTCTTTACTTTTAGAGTAAATGAGAATATCATCTATAAAAACAATTATGAATTTATCCAAATATGGCTTACATATTCGGTTCATCATGTCCATAAATGCAGCTGGGGCATTGGTTAAACCAAATGGCATGACAGTAAATTCATAATGGCCATACCTCGTTCTGAATGCGGTCTTAGGAATGTCTTCTTCCTGTACCTTTAATTGATGATATCCTGATCTTAAATCGATTTTCGAGAAAAATCGAGCTCCTTGCAGTTGATCGAACAGATCATCGATTCTTGGTAATGGGTACCGATTCTTAATCGTGACCTTGTTCAATTCGTGGTAGTCAATGCACATACGCATCGATCCGTCTTTCTTTTTAACGAATAAAATCGGTGCTCCCCACGATGATGAACTTGGCTGTATGAATCCTTTTTCTAACAATTCGTCTAGTTGTTTCTTCAGTTCCTACATTTCTACGGGTGCCAAACGGTAGGGTGCTTTGGCAATTGGTGCTGTTCCTGGTAGCAGATGGATTCTGAATTCAACTTCCCTGTCCGACGGTAGTCCTGGTAATTCTTCTGGAAATACATCTGAAAACTGGGATACTACTGGAATATCTTTTAGTTATTTTCCCTTAGTATTAGTGATTATGGAAATCAAATACACTAAAGATCATTTTCTTATATAACTTGCTGTTTTCATCACAGAGATGAATTTTGTGGATCTAGATAGCTTGTCTCCTTTAATTGTGATATTTTCACCCTTTGGTGAATTTACTTGAATTGACTTTTGATCACATAAGATACTGGCTTTATTGGCTATTAACCAATCCATTCCTAATACAACATCAAATCCTGCCAGATTTATTGGATAAAAGTTTGCAATAAACTTTTGATTTAAAAATTCTATTCTTGCTTCCATCAAAATTTCAGAAATCTTAATGGTTTCTCCATTTGTTATCTCTACTAGACATTCTTGTGGGAGTTTAGTTAATGATTGATTTAGAAATTTGCAAAACGAAGTATTAATAAAACTTTGGTTCGCACTAGAGTCAAATAATACTTTAGCAAAAACATCATTAACTAAAAACGTACCGGCTATCACATCCGGAATCATCTTGGCTTCATCTGCGGTCAGAACAAATGCTCTAGCATTTTTGGTATTCTTGTTATTTGTAGCTGGAGCTAGTTTCGGACAGTTTGGCTTGATGTGGCCTTGTTCTCCGAGTTGTAGCATATCTTGTTGTTAAACTTCTTCCTGCAGTCTTCTTCCTTGTGTCCAGATATTTTGCAAAAATTGCAGTATATGGAGCATCTTCCAGAATGCTTCCTTTTGCAATGCTTGCAATATGGTGCAGAGGTAGAACCTACATTTTCCCAGGGTTGAAATTTCCATAACGGAATTCCTGGGTAAGCCTTTGAGCTAGGTTCCTCCTTTGATCCTCTTCTCGGGTACGCACTAACTCATATGTCAAGGTATTTGCTAGTTCTACAGCTTCCTCTATGGTTTGGGGTCTAGCTGCCTTGACTACATGCCTAATCTCCCCAATTAATCCCCAGATGTAACGGGAGATTAATATTGGTTCAGGTGATGCAAGAGTTGGTACTATTCTAGCATATTCAAAGAATGTAGTAGTATAACCCTTACTATCCACCCCAGTCATTCTAAGGTTCAGGAATTTATTTGCTATCTGTTCTTTTTCATTGGGAGGGCATAATTTCATTTCTAACATGTTCTTAAATTCTTCCCATTCCATATTATAAACCCTATCACTTCCTCTAGAGTGGAGGATAGTGTTCCACCATTCTAAGGCTGAGTTCTTAAACAGATTGGAAGTAAACATTATCTTATCTTCTTCCGCACACTTGCTTATTTTTAAAACAGCCTCAGTCTTTTATATCCAGCGTAGAGTTGCAATGGGTCCTGCATTGCCCGAGAATTCTATTGGTTTGCAGGACCATAATTCTTTATAAGAACAACCATAAGATATGGTTCTTCTTCTTTTAGGAATGGGCACTTGAAGTAAAGGTCCATTGTTTACGCTGTGTTCTGGTTCAGTTGCTCGCTTACTGCTATGCTTACTTTTATCATCAACTTCCTTAACAGTTTGAATAATAAATGGCATTGCATCTATAATTCCTTGTGCAACTATGCGTTGGATGACACTATTATCCACTTGGTTTCCATTGTTATTGTTGTTTGGATTCTCATTATTCGGGTTATTGTCGTTCTAGTTATTATCATTCTGGTTTTCCTGGTTCACTTCGTTGTCCATCTGAATTTTAAACATTTACCACGTATTAATATCACAAGATAATATTTAATACAACCAATCACACAACATGCAGGTTAATCAAAAACGTCGAGCATTGCGACTTACTCTTTCTTATATATATATTATGCATCTAATACAAACAAATACTGGAAATTAAAATTACAATGTGACTGAAATTACACTATTAGTAGGCATCCATAACTATGATTTTTTTTAAACATACACACATATTATTATATTATTATTATTATTATTATTATTATTATTATTATTATTATTATTATTATTATTATTATTATTATTATTATTATTATTAGAGTAAAATGCCTAGATAGTCCCTGAGGTTTGTCAAAATTTCACCTTTAGTCCCCAACTTTTTGAAATTGCACTCTTGCTCCCTATGGTTTGACTAGTTGTTACTCGGATAGTCCCTGAAGTGGATGTAGGTTAGTTTTCTCAGTTAAATGGGTGTGAAATGACAAAAATAACCTTATTATTAAAAAATAACAATTAACACAACAAAAGAAATACACCACTACCACCTAGAATCATATTGCCACCACACCACCATCTGCAACAACATCGTCATATTTATAATCACCACACCGTCATCATAACCACCGCCCGCTACCATAACCACCACCTGGAATCATATCGCCACAAAACCACCACCTGCAACCTGACCTTCACCATAACCACCACCTTGAACCATACCGCCTCCAAACCACCACCTGCAACCACACCATCACCATAACCAGCACTTCCACCTTTCTTCTCCAGCCATCAAATTCCAAAATCATCAAACAACCAACGTTATTTCCAAAAAGAAATACCTGATACCGATTGAACCAAATCATCGTCTTTCTTTTTTTGCTCATCCTGTGGAATATTATGCACTGAAATAATGTCAGTTCGGTTCCGATAATACAAATCACCACTGTAATCAATCGAAGTGTTGTGTGGGGTCCAAGGTTTTGGTTAAGGTTTTGTTTGCGATTACATCTGGAAATAGTGATTGGGGCGACTTTTGGAGTAGCGGAAGCCAAAGGATTCCTTTGAAGTTTCGGTGACTTTTGGGGTAGGGAATTTAGGGGCGATTGAGAGGCGTGTAGGAGAGGAATCAGGTGATGATTGACCGGACATCCGGCGGTGTCGCCGTCGCATGCCTGCAGTAGATCCATGATTGGGTGGAAGTGAAAAGGGAAACCCTAGAACGATGGTAAAAGGGAGATGGCAGGGTATGGGGTTGTTTTTTCATTTTTTTTAATAAATATGTGCGCCCCATCTAAAAATCTATTTTTGTTTTAATGTTTTAATTGTTAGTAATAAGGGTATTTTTGTCATTTCACAACCACTTAACTGAGAAAACTAACCTCCATCCACTTCAGGGACTATCTGAGTAATAACTAGTCAAACCACAGGGAGCAAGAGTGTAATTTCAGAAAGTTGGGGACTAAAGGTGAAATTTTGACAAACCACAGGGACTATCCGGGCATTTTACTCTTATTATTATTATTATTACTACCTCCACCATCACCTTCACTGATATGGATTCATCCAGAAATCCATATTGCGCTCGTCGTACTTCCAGACGAGTCGCTCTCCCACCTGTCTCATTCTCTCGCTATTTTCTAAAATCTCTTCTCCGAAAGTTCGGAGCTCTTGCACATTTTCTTCACTCATTAGGGGTGCAGGTGCTGGGGCTGGGTTTGGAATCTGGGGCATGGGTTCCTGGTACGGGTAAGGATTCTCTAAGATCCCCCTAATGTATTGATCACTATCATAGTAGGGATCTAGAGCGTCCAAACCTGGGTAAGCTCCTAGATTCGGCATGGGCATGTCTTCTAGTATCGGGTAACGTTGCACATAGTCCCTATTATCATCTAACCACGGGTCGTAGTCTGGGTCTAAGGGATTGGGTGCTGGTACCCTAGGTATCTCTTCTGGGTTAAAATCATGCATTTCGACTTGATTTTCTGGGTTGTTTTCTATTTCCATTGGCTGGTTAGGGAATAGTGGTAGTGGTTGGGGCGCTATCAGTTGCTCCAAGTTAGGGTCGGCAGCTGTGGTTGCTAGGATATGGAAATTGGCTCCAACGTTCATATGCTCCCCTACTGAACCATCCTCTTTTTTTAGGAGGGAATGGCTCTTCAGACTGAGCCTTAAACACGAATATTCCTTCTTCATTATCACCAGAATACCCTGAGAGGGCAGGCTGTGAAGAGGTGCCTTCGCTTCTAGGCGAACCAGACAACTGACGGTACGCGTCGGATGGTCCTTGGTCGCTCATACTGTAAACTAACAAATATTCAAATAACACACAACAATAAAATACAAATATGCACGTATTTCTGTAATTTATTTCCTAACACTTTAAATAACTTTTGGTGTCAGCAGAACACTTCTGTGGCTGAATCAGTGGTTTAGCTCTGATACCACCTTCTGTTGCAACCCCCGCCCCCTATCTGTCTCGGGAACGGGCGGCCGCGAGAATCAGCGTCGGTGGTATCGGTGTTTATCAATTTGGCAGCGGAAATTTCATCAGGACCGTAGTTAGGAAATATTTGATCAGAGTAAATACCACACTTTTATAATATTAAACATATTGGGAATAAAGCCCAAGTTTTCATTATAAACATTTTTATAGGGAAAATCCCTATTTTATTGAATAAAACATCTTCTTTTATTTAGGTAACTTTTATAGCCACTTTTCCAAGCCTTCAGTGCTGTCCAGCTGGCTTCTACTTGGCTTTCACATTTTATTACCTGAAACGCATTTAAAAACATTTTGTCAGTGGGAAATACTGGTGAGTGAATCTCAGTTTAATCAAGAAGAGATTTATTGATTTACAATAATGAGAGCGATTACAATGTTTATATCTACACAATTACTCACTCAGTACTTGCCACTCGACCGTATCTGTGGCTATGGTCATATCACACATTGGCTAACCCGTTGTCCAATTGTGAAGATTATCAAGTAATGTATACAAAACCTCATAATACCGGTAGTAATTGAAGAATTACAAAGACTCAATCATTGCTAATCACATTGTAAAATAATTGAGGTTTTGTAAAAACAGTTTACAAAAAGGAGATTACTCACATTGCTGTCTTAGGTTTTCTGTAAGGGTTTCCTGGTGATTATCTATAATTTACACAAATGCACACGTGTTAGTATAATAACCCTTAATAATTACATTAGTAATATCCTCCCCGAGACGGCATTCCAACGACTACGTCGGGCAGGACCACGACAGCCGTTACGGAACCCTGGATCAATCGGGCAGCATATCTAATACGTAACCGGGGTTATGATACTTACAACGGAGCAGAACTTCGTTATTTAGGGGGTATTATGCCCGAGTATAGCTTCTACTATTAAGAAATTTAAGAGAAAGAAAAGTGTGTGAGCGATCGGAGACTGAAGCCGATGCCCTCAATTTATAGGGCTGAAAATTGACTTCGTCGCGCCCCACGTAAGCCTCGGCCAGGGTCTACGTGGCCCACGAGGCTCCCTAGGGTAGGCCCTAGGGTTGCTGAGTCGACCACTAGGCACGACACGACTGGAACACGTGGCGGCTCAGGGGCTCGCCCTGACTCCTTGCTGTCGCAGCCCGCGTAGGTGGTAGCCAAGGGCTACGCGCCCCGCGAGAGGCCATCAAAATTTGTTTTTATTTAATTTTTAATAAAATAGAGGTATCAAAATTATAGCTTATATCTTTGGTTTGACATGTAGGTTATGCATGCTAGTATGTGATTTAACTTAGTATACAAAATGCCATGTTGGATTTCAGACAATCTTTTATACGTATGCTATGTAATCAAACTTGTATGATCGCCAACCTTTGTGTTGACATATACTTTATTACATGTTGTAGGAAATGTATGATGATACTTAAAGAAATCTACTTTGGGTGGTTTAGAAACGCACCAAATTTCTATTATTTGTATTTTGGTTGTTTGATTTTGTTACGAACAAGTTGTTGTAATTTCCTTCTAAGGTTGTACTTTTGATTAGAAATGAAATGAAATCTTTCCACTTAAATTATTGTCACAATTAGTCGTTATGAAAGTAGTCTCGTTTTTGTCTCACTCCGATGTTTCCGCTATCGGTTGTGGTGTGACAGATTGGTATCAGAGCCATAACTATAGGGAATTAGGAAAATTCCCATGCTTTTGACCTAGTCTATAGTTAAGAAGTCCCATACTTGATCATTCTTGTGTTCATGCTTAAAATACTCGAATTCTCCCTACTTTATTTCTCATCTTATCTTTTGTCATAAAATATACATGTCTTTCCTAAGACAAATTATTACTACAAACATGAAGACATTTTTGTACCACAAACGAGACGATCTTACCAAAATAGGCGTGAAAACCCTCACTTTGGTGACATCTCTTGATGTGTCCAAAATACAACATATAAATTACATCAATGAGGCCTAAAATCAACCCTTTTCTAATACTAATGTTGGAAAAAGCTTGCGTTTTTGTTCCTTTTGAATAAACAGGGGTAAATGAGCTTAAAAGAACAAAAGACAGCAAAAGCCAACATAAAATGCTATCAGGAAGGATTGACCAAATTGTCGAGCCCCCGTCCACTTCTAAACCCAAGAAATAACAAAGACAGAAGCTTTGGCATGGGGCCGTGCTCACCTAGCACGGGCCGTGCCCGGTGGGAATTTGCTGCAGCAGAAAGAGACAACAACAAAAGACAAAATTCAAGCTCAACACGTGTCCGTGCTAAGCCAACACGGGGCGTGGTCAACTCTTAGATTTCCAGAATCTGGAGAAGTACAGCAAGTACTTTGGCCACGGGCCGTGCCGTTGACACACGGGGCCGTGTTAGTACAAGTCTGGCACTACAGTTAATGTAGAAGAGAGAGACTGATGGGCACGGGCCATGCTGGATATTCTATTTTCAGCTATAAATAGGGATGCTTGGTTTCACTTCAACTCATCCCTTGGCAAACCACTTCTCTCTCACTTGCCACCACTCCACCACCACTACAACACCATCATCCACCACCATCATCTATCTTTAGAGTGTGTGTATAGTCTCGGGATCCAAGATTGATCGTAAGAATCTTTGTCAAACAAAGGCCATGCTTGGCTAAATTCTTACATCACTTGGTGAAGACTTTTCTTTTATGTATTTCTTTTATGATTTCCAATCTTTGGCTCCTTTTTAATTGGGTATGTATTAGTGACGTTAATAAATAGTTTTTTTTTTATATTGAAGGCGAATTTACTCAATCATTCTTCATATGTTCGTTGATTCAACATATTCATGTCTTTACGGTCTATATAAAGCATCTTAATTGCCTGGAAGGGGGTTAGAAGGGTGGTTTGGGTAATTCTATGTCTCGTTCAGTGTATAGATCCTGCGAGAACCTGGTTCAAGCCCAGTAACACCTCACGAGTCGGAGCGGTCATTATCCACCACGGGAGAGGTGCAAAAAGCTTGAATCCCTTATTCTTAAACTTTTATTAAAACATTAAACCAACCCCGCGAGGACTGTATCCCTGCTGACTCAGACCAACGGGTTGAGGGTGATCGCCGCCTCGGAAGGGGGGTCCACCACATTTTGCATTAATAACTTACTTAATTATCTTTCAGTAATCCAACCTCTTGGGATTGTATCCTTGCTGACTCAAACCACTAGGTTGAGGGTAACGTCGCATTGGAAGAGGGGTCCACTACTATAACTTAGATAATCTCTTAAAATGCCCAAAGTGCGGAAATCATCAAAAGGGTACATGAAAGATAAGTTGGATCCAAGTGATTCTTTCTTGTCTATCATTTTTATTTTATTTTTATTTTTCGTTTTATATTTTTATTAGCTTAAAAATCTTTTCTCAAAAGTTGGTTCGATTAGACGTTGACGATAATCCGGTACTAAAAGTTCTCGTGTCCTTGGACGACCTCGGTATCTTGCCATCACTATACTACGTCAGCGATGGGTATACTTGCCCTAAGCGTGTGTGTAGAGTGATAGTGGAATATCGTGTTTTATAAATTTAAAACTTGAAATCGGCGAGTAAAAAGAGCTAAAAATAACTAAAAAAAATATATACACCCACACACACTTCATCTCTCAATCCGCATTTATTGATTTTACGAAATTATACCATCAAAATAGGAGTGATATCCTCACCTTGATGGAAATTTCACCATCCCCATTCTAGTGGACCCTTACCAACGAGTCAAAATTAGTTCCTTAACTTGTTTGGTAAGTACCAACCACGTTTAGGGAACGACATTCTCAAGTTAGGGGTGAAACCCGCATCTTGATAATTAGTCCCACTCCTCGATTTTCAATCCTGTTGACGTGCATGCGGGTGTGTATATTTTGAAGATATATTTTAACTCTTTTTACTCGCAAAATTCAAGTTTTAAATTTATAAAACATGATATACTACTATCACTCTAAACACACGTTAGGGAAAGTGCACCCTTCGCGGATGTAGTATAGTGATGGCAAGATACCGAGGTCGTCAAAGGACACAAGAGCTTTTAATACCGGCTTATCGTTAACGTCTAATCTGACCAAATTTTTGATGAAAATGTTTTAAAGCTATAAAAAGATAAACTAAAAAGCAAAAATAAAATATAAGGAAAAACAAATAGACAAGAAGGAATCACTTGGTTCCAACTCCTCTTTTATGTATCCTTTTAATGATTTCCGCACTTAGGGCATTTTAAGAGATTATCTTTAAGTTATAGTAGTAGGCCCCCTTCCAGGCAGCGTTACCCTCAACCTATTGGTCTGAGGCAGCAGGGATACAGTCCCGCAAGGTCGGATTATTGAAAGATAATTAAGTAAGTTATTAATGCGAAAAGTGGTAGGCCCCCTTCCAGGCAACGTTACGCTCAACCCTTTGGTCTGAGTCAGCAGGGATACAGTCCTCGCAGGGTTGGTTTAAAGTTTTAATAGTAGTTTATAGATAAGGGATTCAAGCGGTTTCTTACTCTCTTCCAGGGCAGTCATTCCCGCCCAATCAGTGGAGTAATATTAAGCTTGAACCAGGTTCTCGCATGATCTATACACTGAACGAGACATAGAATTACCCAACCACCCTCCTAACCCCCTTCCAAGTAGTTAACGCGCTTTATATAGACCGTAAAGACACGAATATGTAAATCAACAACATATGAAGAATGGTTAGATAAATTCGCCTTCAATATAAAAAAAACTAGTTATAAAAGTTATTAATACATACCCAAATAAAAAGGAGCCAAAGATTAGAAATCAAAAAGTAATACATAAAAGATTTGTCTTCACCAAGTGATGTAAGAGTTTAACCAAGCATTGCCTTTGTTTGACAAGAACTCTTACGATCGATCTTAGATCCCGAGACTACTTCACACTCTAAATGATGGAAGATGGATGATGGTGGTGGATGATGGTGTTGTAGTGGTGGTGGAGTGGTGGCAAGTGTGAGAGAAGTGGTTTGACAAGGGATGGATTGGAATGGAACCAAGCACCCTTATTTATAGCTGAAGACAGACGACCAACATGGCCCGTGCCCGCCTGGCACGGCCTCGTGGCCATCTCTCTCTCTCTCTCTTCCTCATTAACCGCAGTGGCAGGTCTTGTACTAACACGGCTCCGTGTGTCAATGGCACGGCCCGTGGCCAATGTACTTGATGTACTATCTCAGATTCTGCCAATCTTAGAGTTGACCACGCCCCGTGTTGCCTTAGCACGGCCCCGTGTTGGTTGTCTGGTTTGTCCTTTGCTGTTGTCTTTTCTTCTGTAGAGAATCTTGTCTTGACCACGGCCCATTCCTGGTGGGCACGACCCCGTGCCAGGTCTTCTGATCTTGCTATTTTCTTGGTTTGGATGTGGATGAGAGCTTGACGAGACGTGTCAATCCTCCTTCATTGTATTTATGTTAGTTTTTGTTGTTATTTTGCTCCTTTTGTGCGTTTATGCTCTTTTAACCCCGTAAATTAAAAAGGAACAAAGAAACAAGCTTTTTCCAACATTAGTACCGAAAAGGGTTGATTTTACGACGTATTTGATATTATTTATATGTTGTATTTTACCCACATCACCTGCCAAAGTATCGAACTTCGTTTGACTTGGGACATGTAGTAATCAAAAGGGTGAATATTGTTAACCGAAATTTCGGCGAGAGTATTCTACCTGTTAGGCCAAAGCATGCTTCCCAAACACAAAAACAATTTTCGACCACTTTGGAATAGTATTAGTTTCGTTCCGAGACACTCTAAGATTTTACATTAAACCTCTTTTATGCTATATCAATTTTAATGTGTTTACGTTTGATACCTCTTTCATTTCAAAAGTCGAAGTCCCTATCACACTTGGCTCGCAATCTAAAACAATAATAATGGTCACGAACAAACTAAATTTACAATCCTTTCGTCATTATTTATTTATATTCAAGGTGAATTTTTGCTTGCTTATGTGAACAACTTGAATATACATGAATACATGACATACTACCATGCTAAAACATGCTCATTATTTTCAAACACCTTATGATCAAGTCTCATCTATTCCTTTACTCGATCTTATAGATGTCTTCAAATCATCTATCAAATTCCAAGAGAAGCTCCAAGTCGAGCTCGAGCAAGAAAATGATCACTTTCATGGCCAAGCAAATGGCCCAAGTTGTCCTCGACATAGTGAGTAAGATCGACGCAACCAATAACCCGCAAGCCTCGGTTGAATCCAAACCCGACACTCCTAAACCTACCTCTTTCAACTACAAACACTTCGCCGCTTGTCATCCTAAAATGTTCACCGGTAATGACGATTCCACTAAGATGTTAGAATAGTTCGATAGTATTGAGGTGTCATTCATCAACAGTGAATGTCTCGATCAACTAAAAAACGCAATTGGGGTCTTCGAGTCGAGAGCCCTCGAATGGTGGACAAACGAGCGTAACGTTCGTGGAAACGATGAGGCCTACGCCCTACCTTGGGTCAAGGTTAAACAACACATGCTCGCCGAGTTTTGTCCTCCGCACGAACAAAAGCTCGAGGAGGAATTTTGGAACTTTAAGCAAGTGGTTGACAACGATCTCGCCTGCACCACTCACTTCAAGTAATTGAGCATAATCATCCCTCACTTGGTTAGCACGTCTGAGCGTGAAATAGCGAAATACCTCAAGGGTCTTCCCCCTTCTATGCGCGATATCATCCAAGCCACAAGGCCCGAAACCATAGAGCTAGTCTACCGCCTAGCCACCAGACTCAACGACAACCATGTGAGAGATGGCTGCTCCTCGACTCAAACCGCCATCAAAACCGCCAACCAAGCCACCATTGAGCCTACCACTGAACCAACTCCATCCAAACCACCACCCAAGACCAACTCTAGTGGTATGAAGCGTAAGCAATCGAGCCGCAACTTCGTCGTGGTAACCCCATAAAACCAACCCCAACAACAACAACTACAACTCACCAACCCAAACCCCGAACCGGCCAAGCGGGCCTACGTTGGGACTTTTCCCAAGTGTGCGACTTGTAGCTACCACCATGCAACCGAAACCGCGTGCCGCCATTGTACTATGTGCAATCGGTTTAGGCATTTCAACACCCAATGTCGAAGTGGTCCTAAACCACAAGATAACCAAGCCCAAGCCCAAGCCCAAATCCAAAACCAAAACCAACAACCGGCAAACAACGGTCGGGTATGCTTCAAGTGTGGTGACCCGAATCATATTAGCCCGCAATGTCCGCAACGCAACGTTCATGCCCAAGCTCAAGAGCCTCGTGGACGCGCATTCGTCATCAACGCCAAATAGGCGCAAAACGACAACAATATCGTGAACAATACGTTTCTCGTAAATGATTTATGTGTTTCTATGTTATTTGATACTGGTGCGGATAAAAGTTTTTTATCTGTTGAATTCGAACCATTGCTAAACACTACTACAATATGAAGCATTAGACGGTGTTCAAGATCTTTTTAGACGGTGTTATAATAATAACCCCGTCTTAAAATCAATTCCTCACAGCAATCCAATTAAAATATTCAACAAAATTCGATATAACCCCTTCTTATGCTTAAACCCTGTCTTAAAATCAATTCTTCACCCTTTAGACGCGTAAATGATTTATGTGCTTCTATGTTATTTGATACTGGTGCGGATAAAAGTTTTGTATCTGTTGAATTCGAACCATTGCTAAAATGTACACGAACTAAGCTACCAAATCCCTTTAACGTCGAAGTCGCCAATGGAAAATCCATAACCGGTGATTCCATTCTTAAAGATTGTACCTTAAATCTCAATAAACATGAATTCCCTATCGAACTCATACCCATGCAGTTGAGCAGTTTTGACATCATAGCTGATACAAAAAAGGAGTTAGGTTGTAAATAGTGAACAACTAATCTACCATGTGCTTCTCTATATCCTGTTTGGTGTAATTACTACCAGCCTGTTGTTGATCAGTTGTTTTCAATACTGGAACAATGAAGTCTCACTTAGAAACTTATATATTGATTTTAAAACATGTCTTAACAGCCCACAATACATAAAACAACAAAAACATAGATATTAATTTTAATGTAACGTACACATTTTACCGGTAGATGACAGATACATATCACCAAGATGATTGATAATCAACAAAAAACCTTACTTTGCTTCAAATGAATAGTGCACCAATGAGTCTAATAGAAAAATGACAGATAATAAAAGGAAAGGCTGAAAAGAGTTTTTCACGTGTTCTTAGCAAGTAGTATCCCTCGAAGATTAGCAGTTCCAACCATTAAAAAAACAATTAAACACCACCCATGTATGTAATAACCAAATCCATTACTCGATACATATCATATGCAAGTTTCGACTTAGCGCTTGATCATGACAACGTGTTCATTCACCTTTCAAAAGCTACTTGTAATCCAAGAAAGTTTCAAGACAATGAGAAATTAATATAAGTGACAAATTGTAACGAACCCGAAGTTCTATGACATCCAGTACATTTAAGCTTGATGGAACCCTTTTTGGGTGTAATTTGTTTTTTAAGCCAAAAACCGACCAATGCATACCCTAAATTCCCGATCTACCATCATAAACTAATATAAACTAATCTGGTACGGAAGTATGAAACTTGCCTCTTGATCAAACCGTACCCATGACCACCCAACACCACCATATCAACACCCATCTTCTCCGCCACATTGTAGGTCACATCCCTCAGATCATTGATAGGCACTCTCATCTCCACCTTCTCCTACAAAAAAAACCCACTTCACTAAACATCATGGGTACGGTTTTTTGAGTGACCCAATGTCAAACCACCTGCCGTCTCCCATTGTAAATTTGTGATTTTGGTGAAACTATTGGTCAAATTGGAAGAGAACCCACATGGATTTCTTGAAATTCAACAAGAATAGATTGGATTTGTGAGATTATTGAAAAGGGAAATTGACCTCTAATAATCTCACCTAAACCTTATTGGCCATTAATAATCCCATCTCAGAATATTCCCCCCACCAGTCCCACCTTTCATCTATTTTTCCTACAATGGTCCCCCGTTAAAAAAACTTAATAGACTTAAGTTTTTTTTTCCAAATTACAAACAGATTTTTTAGGTCTTTTGATTAGAATGACGATACGAGTCCATTGATGTAAAACTTGTCTTGAAACGGTTATCCAAACGATGAAAACGGCGCTTCAATTCGGGTGTTTAAGTTTCCAATTAACCAAAATCAAGTCACTTGGAGCACCATTCCGAAGTAAGTTTTGACTCGTATCATCGTTCTGATCAAAGCCCTAAAAATATGTTTGTAATTTGGAAAAAAAGCTTAACTCCATTAAGTTTTTTTAACGGGGGACCATTGTAGGAAAAATAGATGAAATGTGGGACTGGTGGGGGGAATATTCTAAGGTGGGATTATTAATGGCCAATAAGGTCTAGATGTGATTATTACAGGCCAATTCCCCTAATTGAAAAAGAACACACATGGATTTCTTGAAATTGAACAAGAATAGATTGATGAAACATAGTCATTGTTGGTGGTGGCGCAGATGGATAACATGGGTGGTTGGTGGTGAGCTGGTAGCAGTCGGTGGTGGTTGGTAGTGGTCTGGTAGCGACATAGTGTAGAGGGAATCGATTGAACTTATTTTTTCCAAAAATAAAACCTCCAACCGCCAGCAAGCAAAAATTATAGAGTTTGATCACAGGAGGAAATCGATTCTAAGTTCATGAAACAAATGAACCGATTCACAATGGAAGTTGTTGAATTTTTCGATTTCAAACACTCGATCATTGATGTGTGAAAGTTGACTTTGGTTTTACTGTGGGTTTAAGCAGTATGTCGGAGAAGAAGCAGCTTGTATTGGTAGTTGATGGTACCGTTGATTTAGGTTCTCATTGGTGGACCATTGTCTCCGATTATTTCGAAAAAAATATTAGGTACTTTATATACCCAATCAAAGGTTTCAAATATCGATCTTACTGTATTACTTCCAAATAGATTTGTTGAGTCAAATTAGGTAGAATGTTGATGATTATGGTCCATGGAGTTACATATTGTTGCAGAAACTCCTTCAATGCTTTTATTTCTTAAAACGTTTTTATATAAATGGGTCAAAAGACTAACATACCCTTGGATGATCAGATCTTATAGAAAAAATTAACCGGGTTAGGCCTATAGGACATAACGTGCAGGATTTTAAAACATAAAGTATAAAACTTGTAAGAACCGTTCGCGTAATAAATAAAAAATAAACAAATTTTTATTAAACTGATTACAATACAAAATTAAGAAAGCAAAAATTACAGTACAATTACAACTGAAATAAAAGAAATACAAGAACTTAGATGAAGAAGAAGGCTGAGGCACGTGTTCAACACGCTTCCCTTAAAACAAATTCCGAGTCTCCCAAGAGTACTCGTTTTGTTTCCCAGGGTACAACAGCCGGAGCAGTAGTACTGCCGGAGTTCGCCTACAACCCGAAGGTTACCTTGAAAACTTGCTGGAAGAAAGATCAGAGAAAGTAGAGAGGAAGTTGGTAAAGCTGTTGTGTAGCTGGTAATCTCTACTGCTGGGTATGGAGCTGTATTTATACGGCTCCTAAGTCGAAACAGTCAAAAACGAATTAAAGAGAGGTTTAAATTGCATTAAACGTCTTTAATGCAATTTAATACGTCATTTAATTCTCAGTCAAAGCTTATTAACTCGTCAGTTACGAAGCTGGACTGAAACTGCACTGTCATTCAATGCTGGAAGCTTCTGCGCGCGCGCCCAGGCGTGCACGCCCATGCGCGGTGCGTCCTCTTGGCTCACTGCCATGCGCGCGTGCGCCACGTCACCTGTGAGACTATACGAGCGCGCCACACAGTCGCGCCGTATTGGCTCACTCTGGTGCGCCGCGCACGACACAGCAGGACCTATGCACCATGCGCGCAACCGCGCGCCTCCGTGCCATGTGTACTCGCGCGCGCATGCGCATGCCTGCCACGTCATGCGCCGCATTACCTACCACTTGGTCCTTGCAACCCTTGTGCTCCACCACGCGCACGCGGTCAAAAATACAAAGGCGGCTCGCGGCGATGCGAGCGAAGTGCAAAGTGCGCCATCAAAGCGCCACATCGCCCACGCCACGCGCGCGCGCGCGAGCGTGTGCGAGTGCGAGTGCGAGTTAGGGTGCTCCGCACCCTTCGCGAGGACACTAGTGTGTGCTTCCATGAAACAATAAGGATGGAGAGTTCCCACTTAAATACCCCTTTAAGTTCCATCTCTCATCCGATGTGGGACAAGGTGCTACTTTCCCTTTTGTTTCAGCATTGAATGTTCCAAACACCCAACTTTGAGCATCGATATCTCATTCATCTTAGCTCCGTTTTGGACGTGGTTTAGTTCGTTGCGAAGCTCTTCCAACATAGAACACAAACCCACAAATAAATATATAAAACCCGCTCATTTTATTATATTTATTTCTAGTCCAAAATAGGAAAAAATCATTTTCCTATATTTGTGAAAAATGCTATTTTCACCTATTTTCACCTATTTTTCCAACAATCCCCCACATGAAAAATGCTATTTTCATCAAATTTCCAACAATCCCCCACATGTATGGAAATGGATCTTTTCCTTACACCTTTCAACGATAAACATCGACAGTTGAGTATTGCAAGATAGGTAGGTTGAAGCCTTTGAACCTTCTTTTGTGAAGCGCACTTAGCTTACTAGCGGTGTGTAGACGCGATGTCCTTGAACATACCCCCATTTGTGTAAACGACAATACACTTCACACAATACTCTCCCTGGTTTGGCCAACTCCTCATTGTCGTGTCCTATTATGGTCCTGGAACACTAGCATGGTTCTGCGAGATCTCTAGGATTTGCGCCCCCCACAAATCCATTTGAAGCGACCCTACTTCTCTCTAACATAGGTGATTCCCTGAATCATTAAAAGCATCATGGTTATTTGATTTCCCGAAATCGTTAACCTTAATATGCTTAGCCTCACATCAATGTCACTGATTGGAATGGACTAGGAAGTATAAATAACTCCCTTTTTATTTAGTTTGGGGTACTCCCCCCACAGTGACTCCGTTTGGTAATATGATTAAGTTGTCCTATTGAACTTAGATCTTGGGATCTCCAGTCAACTAAGTTAGGTTTCCCTCATATTCCCATTTACCACGGGCTTTAGTCCCATTCCTCTTGACGACGTTTCTACTAACTCTCTGCTTAAGCCTTTTGTAAACGGGTCCGCAATGTTATCCGTTGATCTCACATAATCAATTGTGATAACACCCGTTGAGAGTAGTTGTCGTATCGTGTTATGCCTACGTCGCATATGCCTTGACCTGCCATTGTACATCAAGCTTTGGGCTCTACCAATCGCTGATTGGCTATCACAATGTACACATATGGCTGGCAAAGGCTTTGGCCATCTTGGAATATCTTCCACGAATTGACGTAGCCATTCCGCCTCCTCGCCTGACTTATCCAAGGCGATAAACTCGGATTCCATTGTGGATCTTGCTATGACCGTTTGCTTGGAAGACTTCCAAGCAATAGCAGCTCCTCCAAGTGTAAACACATAACCACTTGTTGATTTGGAATCTTTATTATCCGATATCCAGTTTGTATCAGTGTATCCTTCGATCACTGCTGGTTGTCGGGTATAATGCAATCCATAATCTCTTGTGTATCTTATGTATCTAAGCACCCTCGTGATAGCCTTCCAATGATCCGCGCACGGATTGCTGGTGTATCTACTTAGCCTACTCACCGCGTAAGCCAAGTCGGGTCTAGTACATGTCATTAGATACATTAGACTGCCAATAATTCTTGAATACTCTAACTGAGCAACTCCATATCCCTTATTCTTCTTAAGATGTTGGGAGGTATCAACTGGAGTTCGAGCTACACTCGTATCTCCCGAGTTGAATTTTTCAAGAATTTTATCCACATAGTGAGATTGACTTAACACAAGACCATCTTGGGTTCTTATGATCTTTACCCCAAGAATCACATCCGCTAAACCCATGTCTTTCATGTCAAATCTCGCTTTTAACATGCTTTTAGTAGCTTTGATAATTTTATCATTACTCCCAATGATAAGCATATCGTCTACATAAAGGCATAAAATCACATAACCTTCATTTGTGTCTTTGAAATAAACACATTTGTCGCACTCATTTATTTTGAAACCATTGTCAATCATGACATGATCAAACTTTTGGTGCCATTGTTTTGGTGCTTGCTTCAAGCCATACAAAGACTTGACGAGTTTACATACTTTACCCTCTTGACCTGGGGCGGAGAAACCTTCAGGTTGCTCCATGTAAATCTCTTCTTCTAAATCACCATTTAGAAATGCGGTTTTAACATCCATTTGGTGAACTTCCAAATTTCTTAAAGCCGCTATAGCAAGAACCAATCTAATCGAGGTTATGCGCGTCACAGGCGAGTAAGTATCAAAGTAATCTAGACCTTCCTTTTGTCTAAATCCTTTAATCACCAACCTAGCCTTGTACTTATCAATACTTCCATCAGTTTTCATCTTCCTTTTGAATATCCAACAATATCCAAGTGGTTTGCAACCAGGTGGAAGATCTACTAACTCCCAAGTATGATTTTGCAATATAGAATCTATTTCATTTCTTATTGCTTCTTTCCATTGAGGTCCTTCTGAAGAAGAAACCGCTTCGCGATATGTATTGGGCTCGCCCTCAACCATATAGCTAACGAAGTCTGGACCGTAGGATTTTTCAACCCTTGGCCTTTTGCTTCGCCTACGGTCACTTTCTTCAACCTCAGGTTGTTCATGTGTCTTATCATGAACTACCTTATCGACTCGTCTAGATGAGCTTTCACCTACTTCAAAATTAGGTGTTGATGACGTTGTATGTGTTTGTCTTCTCAAAGGAAACACATTTTCAAAGTAAGACACAACGTTAGGATTCACCTCCATGATAGTGTTTACGTGTACATCAGGATTCTTGGACTCATGTACAAGAAAGCGATGTGCACTACTTTGATGCGCATACCCAATAAATATGCAATCAACAGTTTTGGGTCCTATCCTAAGAGCCTTCGGAGGTGGTACAATCACCTTTGCTAGGCACCCCCACACTTTCAAGTATTTATATGAAGGCTTTTTCTTTTTCCATAACTCATATGGAGTCTCGTCTCTCTTTTTCAATGGTATCTTGTTCAAAAGATAATTGGCCGAGAGAATGGCCTCCCCCCACATTTCCTGGCTCACCCCAGAACTTATCAACATGGCGTTCATCATTTCTTTCAATGTGCGGTTCTTTCGTTCCGCCACGCCATTTGATTGTGGAGAATAAGGAGGTGTACACTCATGTATAATGCCACTTTTTGCGCATAAATCGGCAAAAGGTTCAACATATTCGCCTCCTCGGTCGCTTCGCAAAGCTTTTATCTTCTTTTGAAGTTGATTCTCAACTTCATTTTTGTACAAGATAAATTTACTTATTGCTTCATCTTTACTTTTTAGTAAATATACATAGCAATATTTAGTACTATCGTCAATAAACGTGATGAAGTACTTATTTCCACCTCTTGTGGGTACCGCTTTTAAATCACAAATATCAGTGTGAATTAAATCAAGGGGTTCGGTTATTCGTTCAACCGATTTCGATGATGTTCTTGTAAGTTTGGATTCTACGCAAGTTTCACATTTATAGTGTGAATCAATATGGAATGTTGGTATACAATTTAAATTGATTAAACGGCGTATTGAATTAAAATTAACGTGACCTAATCTACCATGCCATTTATTCGAATCAGAAAACTCAAGCATATAAGTAGAAGTAGTAGCAATTTTATTCATGTTTTTCTTGACTGCCGTTACATTCAATTTAAACATACCATTTTGGGCATAGCCCTTGCCTACATACATTCCTCGTTTAGTTAGTACAAATTGATCGCTCTCAAAAACTAAACGAAATCCAAACTTATTAAGCAACCAACCCGAGACTAGGCTCTTGCGCAAGTCTGGGACATATAACACGTTGCTTAAAGTGAGCTCCTTCCCTGAAGTCCACTTCAAAATCACCGTTCCTTCACCCTTGATGTCCGCGGTGGCTGCATTTCCCATGTACAGCTTCTCATCTCCCGCAAGGTCCTTGAAGGTGGTAAAAAGGCTCCTATCTGGGCACACATGACGGGTCGCTCCCGTATCAATCCACCATCCTTTTGGAGTGTTGGTCACAGCATTGACCTCATCCAACATTGCGGTTTTGTCGGAAATCATTGCCACCAAAGGCATTCCGTCTTCATCCACCATGTGCGCGCGCTCACGCTTTGGTTTCTTGCATTGGTTAGCCCGATGGCCCGGCTCGTCACAGTTGTAACAAGTCCCTTGGAACGTTGGAGGTTTCTTTTTCACAACCCCTTTCTTCGGTCCAAGTTTGCTAGCCTTTGCTTTCTCCTTGTCCTTCTTCCCCTTACCCTTTGCGCCCTTAGAGGATTGCCCATGCTCAACCAAATTTGCGCTAGCAGAAGTTTGCGCCTGGCTGCCTTTTAGGGCAATTCTATTGCCCTCTTCAATCCGAAGACGAACAATAAGGTCCTCTAAAGTCATCTCCTTTCGTTTGTGTTTAAGATAATTCTTAAAATCCAACCAACCAGGAGGTAACTTTTCAATCATCGCTGCCACTTGAAATGTCTCGCTAAGTGTCATGCCTTCCGCAAAGATGTCATGTAGTATAATTTGGAATTCTTGGACTTGATTCATAACACTTTTAGAATCAACCATTTTGAAATCCAAAAAACGGGCTACCACAAATTTCTTTGTGCCAGCATCCTCCGTTTTGTACTTCTTGTCCAAGGCATCCCAAAGTTCTTTGGAAGTCTTGACATTGTAGTACACGTTATACAATGCATCCGAAAGCCCGTTTAACACATAGCCTCGACAAATAAAATCCGAGTGCTTCCAAGCCTCTACCGCGCTCAGAGCCTGAGCGCTGGTCTCCCCTTCCGCAGGTTGGGGAGCGGATTCAGTTAAGAACCTCGCAAGGTTCATGGTGGTAAGGTAGAAGAACATCTTCTGTTGCCACCTCTTAAAGTGTAGACCCGAGAACTTCTCGGGCCGTTCAGCGTGATTGGCCACTGTGGACGCTCCCACAGTGGTGGCGTTAAGGGGGGGTTCCCGTCACAACATTTGTGGTGTTGTTAACGTTGACGTTGTCGTTCGACATGCTGGAAAAAAAAATTAAAATTTTTAGACAAAAAAATCTGATTTACGCACAAACCAGAAGGAAAGTACTAAATTTTAATTTTACCACAAAATTGACTGTTTAGGCTTCTAAGTCCAACTTTGAAGACCAAAAACAGAAAATTTTTAATAGTTTTAGAACTTACTGATTGGCTTCTAAGTCCAACTTTGAAGACCAAGTCAGAAAGTTTTAGCAAGTTTAGGACAATTTCTGAAGAATCAAAAAATGTTTTCAACCAAAGTCGCTCCTTTGAAGATGAAAAAAAAAAAAAAAAAAACTGTTTTTAAAACGCAAACTGAGTGAAAACAAAACTTGTTTGAATCACAAACAGAATGGTTTTGATTACACGAACGGTTTTAAAAATTTGTTTTAAGATTGTAAGAACCGTTCGCGTAATAAATAAAAAATAAACAAATTTTTATTAAACTGATTACAATACAAAATTAAGAAAGCAAAAATTACAGTACAATTACAACTGAAATAAAAGAAACACAAGAACTTAGATGAAGAAGAAGGCTGAGGCACGTGTTCAACACGCTTCCCTTAAAACAAATTCCGAGTCTCCCAAGAGTACTCGTTTTGTTTCCCAGGGTACAACAGCCGGAGCAGTAGTACTGCCGGAGTTCGCCTACAACCCGAAGGTTACCTTGAAAACTTGCTGGAAGAAAGATCAGAGAAAGTAGAGAGGAAGTTGGTAAAGCTGTTGTGTAGCTGGTAATCTCTACTGCTGGGTATGGAGCTGTATTTATACGGCTCCTAAGTCGAAACAGTCAAAAACGAATTAAAGAGAGGTTTAAATTGCATTAAACGTCTTTAATGCAATTTAATACGTCATTTAATTCTCAGTCAAAGCTTATTAACTCTTCAGTTATGAAGCTGGACTGAAACTGCACTGTCATTCAATGCTGGAAGCTTCTGCGCGCGCGTGCGCGTAAGCCACACTGGTGCGCGCGCGCCCATGCGCGGTGCGTCCTTTTGGCTCACTGCCATGCGCGCGTGCGCCACGTCACCGTGCGCGGTGCGTCCTCTTGGCTCAAGTCCATGCGCGCGTGCGCCACGTCACCTGCGAGACTATACGAGCGCGCCACACAGTCGCGCCGTATTGGCTCACTCTGGTGCGCCGCTGCACGACACAGCAGGACCCATGCACCATGCGCGCAACCGCGCGCCTCCGTGCCATGTGTACTCGCGCGCGCATGCGCATGACTGCCACGTCATGCGCCACATTACCTACCACTTGGTCCTTGCAACCCTTGTGCTCCACCACGCGCACGCGATCAAAAATACAAAGGCGGCTCTCAAGCGGCTCGCGGCGAAGTGCAAAGTGCGCCATCAAAGCGCCACATTGCGCCTCATCGCCCACGCCACGCGCGCGCGGGCGTGTGCGAGTTAGGGTGCTCCGCACCCTTCGCGAGGACACTAGTGTGTGCTTCCATGAAACAATAAGGATGGAGAGTTCCCACTTAAATACCCCTTTAAGTTCCATCTCTCATCCGATGTGGGACAATGTGCTACTTTCCCTTTTGTTTCAGCATTGAATGTTCCAAACACCCAACTTTGAGCATCGATATCTCATTCATCTTAGCTCCGTTTTGGACGTGGTTTAGTTCGTTGCGAAGCTCTTCCAACATAGAACACAAACCCACAAATAAATATATAAAACCCGCTCATTTTATTATATTTATTTCTAGTCCAAAATAGGAAAAAATCATTTTCCTATATTTGTGAAAAATGCTATTTTCACCTATTTTTCTAACAAAACTTATCAACTTTAAACATAAAGGACACCGTCTGAAAAAAAAAGGTATAAAGATAAAGGACAATTTTTGAAATCCACTTTTAATAAAAAATGCTGTTAAAAATTTTAATTTAGGTTGTTACCCATACTTTAACTTGTTATTTAAATTAATAAAAAAATGCTGTTAAAAATTTAATTAATAAAAAAAAACGCCGGCAATTTACTCTTAGAAAAATGAATGATTCATTATTTTACCGTAATATATTAATCCAAATAAGGATAATGTGTTGCGAGAGTTAATGAGCTCTAATATGAAATAAGATGGTAAATTCTAATTAAAATAAATAATAAGATGCAACTCAATTTCATATATTTAAATTTTAAAGTTATATAACTTAATAATTACCGATAATTTATACTTATCTAATTAATTTAAATATTATTTTGTAGCTATAAGTTTATCTAATTGGCTAATTGCTATATACCTAATCTAAACATTTCAATGATATTTTTAGAACTAATAAATTATGACCACTGTTATTTAAATAAAACTTGGGTTCACGTCGTGAGAAAGTCGATGATACAATTTGTCTTCTAATCGATGGTTCAAATGCTTTCATATTTATAAACTTGACAAACATCACAAGTTTTGATCATATATAAAACAAAATTTTGTTCGGATATCAGCAAAGTGTCTTAAAATATCGTTTTATAATTGTTAAATCTTCGTTATTAACTATTTGATATTTTATTTACTTAACCCGTGTAATACACGGGGTTATAACCTAGTATAAATTAATAAAAAAAATGATGTTAAAAAATTAATTAATTAAAAAAAAACGCCGCGTCAGCGGGGAACATCATATGGAATTTTGTTGCGTCAACATGTGAATATTTAACTTATCAAGACCGGATACTTGCCAGGATGTAAAGCCCCTTGAACTTTTATTGAATATATTAATAAAAATATTTAATAAATAGATATTAAATTTATTCTTAATTCCTTGTACTAATCTAATCAACTTAAGATATATTTATATTGATGCGATTGCCGATAAAAAATAGCACATTCCACCGGTCGATATTCTCCTATATATTAAAACATGAAGTAAATGAACACTAAATTGTATTGTAATATAATATAATAAAATATTAAATATAGTTTTTTATGGTTTTATTATTTTCACAGGGTGGAGATACAATAGGAAGTTAATTTGGCTAGGAAGGCTAGGAAGTGATCTTGACCATCCATTTACTTAATCAAGGGCTAAGATTAAATCAGGGAAATTGAAAAGAAGAAAAGAGGCGCGTGAGTTTGTTTAGGGGCATTCTAGTCAATTCAAGCCAATAGTTTCTCTCTCCTCCAATTTCCCCCCATTTTTTAAACGTTAATAACTCTTTCATACGACATTATTTTTTTTATAAAAATTGCACCAAAAAATCGAGCGTTTTTTATCTTTAAAACGAGTATACTATTGCTATATTTAAAAAAAAAAAATAAAACCCAGTTGCGTAAAACGCAATAGAAAAACCCCAAGTTACGTAAAACGCAATGAAAAAAAAACCAAAAAAATGACATTTTTCTAAAACGCAATGCACAAAAAACACAAATAAATGACTTATTTGTAAAACGCAATGGCCAGAAAACACAAAGAAATGTCTTATTTCTAAAACGCAATAGCCTAAAAACTCAAAAGAAAATGTACTTTATAAAACGCAATGGACTAAAAACCCATAAAAATGTGCTTTACCTAAAACGCAATGCACAAAAAACACAAAAAAAATGTCTTATTTGTAAAACGCAATGCCAGAAAACACTTAAAAATTACTCATTCTAAAACGCAATGGACAGAAAACACCTAAAAATGTGTTTTACCTAAAACGCAATGACTAAAAACACTTAAAAATGTGTTTTTTTTTTCTAAAACGCAATAGCTAGAAAACACATAAAACTCTCTTATTTCTAAAACGCAATGGACACATAAAACTGTCTGGAACTGTCTGTGACTGTGAACTGTCTGAATTGTCTACGAATTACTGTCTTCGAAATGAGCCAATTTCTGGAAAATTAATTTTTCTGATACATTTTTATTACAACAATTTAATCAGAATTTTTTTTTTCCGAGCTGACCTTTTTTGGGCAGCTCAACCCAAGCCAGGGGCTCTGCCCCTTGGACCCCGCCAGGGGCTGCCGCCCCTGGGACCCCGCTACCGGGGGCGTTGCCCCCGGACCCTCGCCAAGATCGTAAAACGCAATGACTAAATCAAAAACCCAGATCGTAAAAATGAAATTAAAGAATTTTTTACCTGGATCGAAGTGATTTCTTCAACAATTGACGAATTTTGAATGATTGAAACACTTATCAGCGCTCGAATCGAACGGATCGAGTGATTATCTTCAAAATCACCGAAAAAACGAGATTTTGTATGAAATTAAACTGGGTTTTCTTCAAAAAAGCTGAAGAAAACGTTGATCGGGTGTTTGAATCATTGATTGGTGATGAAAATCGCACTATAATGTAGTGATTATTGAGATAGAAAGTGAAGAAATGGTTGAAGATGGTGGGTTTTGAAAATGGTGGGTTTTGAAGTTACTGGGTTTTGAAAAGGAAGAAGAAAGGGTTGGATTGACTAAAATACTCTTTTTCTTTATTTTAAATGTTGCCACATGTCATCCTCTTATTGCTTCCTATCCTTCCTAGCGAAATTAATCTTCCTATTTGATCTTTTCCCTATTTTCACATTATGATAATTGTTATCTTCTTTACTTTTTAAGTTTGATAAGCTCGTTGTTAACCGGTACTTGTTTCGAAAATACCGGTTTGTTATTGATAGATGAAGGTAAAAAACAGCACCAGCCTGGTACATAAAACGCCAAAAGTCGGTACCGGATTGAGTTTGATAATCTTTTAGTTTGATAAATTTGGTACTACTACCCAGTTCCGTTTGCTCATCCTTGATCACGGGTACCGTACGAACAACAACGGTATCGTACAACTTTTTTTTAGTTTCAGGGGTAGGGTTGAGCCCGGTACCAACTGATACCGAATCGGTATTGGTACCGAAAATACCGGTTACGGTATCGGTATATGAAGTTAAAAACCGGCAGCAAACCAGTACCAGGAACGCCAAACGTCAGTACTGAACTGGTACTTAGGATCTTTCGGTTCAGGAAATTCGATACCGGTACCCATTACTATTTGCTCATCTCTGACTACGGGTTTCTACCGAACAACAACATTACCATACAACTTTTTTAGTTGATTTTCTTTCAGTTATTTTTTAGTGTTTTTTTCTACATTTTCTTTTTATTACTCTCAGCGATTCCGTGTGCAACACGCTCGTAGTGATTTCAAACATATACAAACACAGACTAAATAACAAAACAAGCTCGCCGCAACGTGGCGACCGTTTTTATAACTAGTTGATTAAAGAAAAAAATGCAAAAAGTTCCTCAAGTTTAGTTCACTCTCATCCAAAAGATAAACTGGGTCAGAATTTTCTGTTAACATTTTTTTTATCGTGTTTCTTATTTTAATTAAGATAATTTATGAGATAAAAAGACAATTCTACCCTTCATAAAAAGATAATTTATGATACATCATACCGACCCTCTGAGCCTCACCCCAAGACCAAAAACAACAAATCAGAAGATAAGCTTGGTGTTAACCGGTACTTGTATCGAAAATACCGGTTCGTTATCGATAGATGAAGGTAAAAAACAGCACCAGCCTGGTACATAAAACGCCAAAAGTCGGTACCGAATTGAGTTTGATAATCTTTTAGTTTGATAAATTTGGTACTACTACCCAGTACCGTTTGCTCATCCCTGATCACGGGTACCGTACCAACAACAACGGTATCGTACAACTTTTTTTTTAGTTTCAGGGGTAGGGATGAGCTCGGTACCAACTGATACCGAATCGGTATTGGTACCGAAAATACCGGTTGCGGTATCGGTATATGAAGGTAAAAACCGGTACCAGGAACCCTAAACGTCAGTACCGAATTGGTACTTAGGATCTTTCGGTTCAGGAAATTCGATACCGGTACCCATTACTATTTGCTCATCTCTGACTACGGGTTTCTACCGAACAACAACATTACCATACAACTTTTTTAGTTGATTTTCTTTCGGTTATTTTTTAGTGTTTTTTTCTACATTTTCTTTTTATTCCTCTCAGCGATTCCGTGTGCAACACGCTCGTAGTGATTTCAAACATATACAAACACAGACTAAATAACAAAACAAGCTCGCCGCAACGTGGCGACGGTTTTTATAACTAGTTTCTTTAATTATTATAATAACAAACATTATCTATGTATATTAATTCTTAACATTTTAGTACTCTGTTTTGTCTTTTTTGGGTTTTATATTTTTTTCATATAAAGCTTAAAAGAGTTTAGTTGTTTTTACTAAAAAATTAATCTTGGATTTCTTCGTTGTTTGGTTGCTACTTAGCACAGTGTTTGCTGATCACATTTGGTCTCTCAGGTTGTTTTTACCCCCCTCGACTTTCTAATACGTGTCAATATAAATTTGACTTTGTCAATGCTTTACGTTACATTACGTTACGTGAGTCACTTAGTGTTAAAAATCCGTGCTTTTGTTTACGTCGTTTTCGGTTTTGGTCATCATTCGGTTGCTACATAACACGGTTTTACTCAACCACCCTACAACGATGGTGGCATGGTTTTGCGGCCCTGCCCCGCAAAGGGGGGGGGGGGCTTAAGACTAGTTATTATTAGGTTGTATCATATGGGATAAAGCCCTTAAAGTCCCAAGGGCTTTATCGCGCCACATAAATGAGGGGCTTTATCAAGCATTTATACGGTGTAGGATAACGCACTCTTTGAAACAATAAAAAAAGCAAAAAAGAAATCATAAAAGAAATAATTTTGATTAGTGGGAATCATTGGGCCCCGCATATTGTCTCCTTTGACGTTCATTTTTGTGTTGGCTAATCCCCCAAAGTAGGGATAAGCTCGGTACCGGTACCGAAAATCCCCTAAAGTAGGTACCGGTATTTGAGGTAAAAACCGGTAAATACCGGTACCGAACCGGTTCTGAAAATGGCAAAAGTTGGTACCGAAAATGTACCTGGTTCGGTAAATTTGTTACCGGTACCGGGTACCATTTACTCATCCCTACCCCAAAGCGCCCCCACCCTATAGCGCTCACGGGACAGTGTAAGGGTGATGTAAGGAGGGGCGCCAATCCACACCACATTAGTCTTATTATTATTGAATCTTACAATTTAATTAATTTTAAAAGTAATATACTTGACTTAATCATAATATCTATCTATACTTTCTATAAAAGGAGAAATCCGAGTGACATAAGAAAAACTGATGTGTCAGCCAGAGAGGCTGTCCAACAAGGCTTTTCTTATGTCATTACTGCATCATAGACCGAAATATATAAATCACTTTAAAATACATTTAATTTCAAAGCACTGTCGTCTATTCAAATGTTAAAGGTCTGGCCCACATTCAAAAGGGCTAACCACTGCCCATCTACAAGAAATTATAACTTAGCAGATGGTTCCTTTGGCAAACGTATGCCTTAGCAGTTGTTTTGAAATTGCGGGTAATTTCAAATTCAAAATGCATGGGGATATGTAACTTGCAATTAATGCATGTCACTCACTCACTTTTGTCAGTCATCTTCTTATATAAACTGATTTATATTCTCATTTCACTCTTCATATTAGAAACCACATTTCTAACCACATTTCTAATGTATCTCTCCCTCAAATCTCTTCTTCTCAATACTCGACATTTGTTCATAAAGGATAAGAGAAAACGGAAGCTCTCTCTGACCCAATTTCAGAACAAATTTTGGGGATATGTGGTTTGCCTTGATGATGGTAATGTGATATATATGATTATGTTTGTTTTAGTTTTTGATTTTTACTAAAGTTTTTTTATCTGAGTTATTATGACTAAATTTGTGAATGATCTGAGTAGATGATAATGATGATTGTTCTACGGTTGTTTCCAGCATCATTGTTCCAACATCGTTTAAAGTATGTTTTTTTGCTAATCTAATTTTGAAATTTGAATTTTTATTTTTGAAGTGATATACTCTAATTCTCGCTTTATATTTCAGTCTAATCACAGTTGTTTGAAATTCGTACAATCATCTGCGGGTTATTTTAGGTTTGTATTAAAAGAAGCATAAAGTTAAATTAAACAAAAAGAAAGATTATTAAATGTATATTTAAAATAATTTAGGCTTATGACTAAATGATGATTACATTTGACTTGGGCAGATGATGATGATGTAGAACCCTCAGTAGTTCCTACTAAACGCAAGAAAGGATCTGCTACTGCTGTAAGATAAGATTTTATTTTACTAGAGATTTGTTCTTTCCTGCCTTTTTTGTATTAAAAGCAGCATAAAGTCTGGTTTAAAGTAGCTCTTTTTGAAGCAAGTTGAGGATTAAGTATATGAGGATAGGGCTACTCTTCAACAGCTGAAGAAGTGTTTTCATGTACTGCATCTTGGTCTGTTCACGAGATACCAGGTTTCCAGAAACCTGATGGTGATTAAAATATGTAACAGCGATGAGGATCACTTCAATGTAAATTGCACAAACAACACAAAGATTTATACGGGGAAAAAGCCCTTGATCAAGAGTTGATCTCCGGCACAAAAAACCCCGGGTGATGGAAACTACCGATCACCAAGCTCAAATAAATGAATGAATGTTTACCACTTTGGATAGTAACGAGCTAGGTACAAGGATCACTACGGTGGAATGTGTAAAAAGTTTGTGAATTCGCTAAGTGTTTGAATGAGAGCTTGAATGAGAGCTTGTACGAGTGTGTGTAACTGCCAAAAATGACAAAGTGTGTTCTACTAGCTCGTTACTCCATTTTTAAAATAGAAAAAACCACCTAAACTAACTATCCGACTTTCGTGCCAAGCCTCCACGTTCTCCATAACGTCTATTTTCGGTCAAGCACGTGCAGAATAGTTCAGGAATATTCTCCAGGAATGTCGCTTAGACTTGGTCAAGCTCAATGTACCTGCGAAATACTACAAAACATAAGTAAACAATCGTCAGTACGAGGATCCTTAAAGTGATCCATGATCCTGATCCTGAAGTTCTTCTGAGGATCACCACCTGTCACAGAAGTAAGGATCACTAGTTAGGATAACGAATAAGGATCACTAATTGTTAGAAAATCCTCCCCTAACAATTGCCCCCAAAATATAAGGAGTGAAATTGTAAAATTAGCGAGTTATGTTTTCTTGATCTTATCCGTAACAAACTAACGGATATATAGCCGTTAAAATAGAACTAGCCGTTGCGATGATGATGTCATGGAAGTGACAATCCTGCAGAATCATAATTATAAATAGAGATATAGATAGGATCATCATGCATTCAAATTCGAAAGAGACTCCCTTTAAATTCTCAGTCGACGAGCAACCAGGTAATTCTTTCTCCTCTTTCTCCCTTCTTACTCTGTTTCTCTACCTTTATCTCTGTCAATATGAAAATGTTGCTTCGAAGTTCACCGGGCAAGGATCACCCAAAGAACAGTCCTCCGAAAAGCCAGGGGATCATTGAAGATTCCATTAAAGAACGCTGCTGCTTCAATGATGCTCAGATAGATAGGATTCGCTATTGTTTTCCGGCGAACACCGAATTCAGGCCTTTTGACCCCAATGCCTTGAGCGATCATATCTCCGATAAGTGGGTTGCTTTCCCCATCACTCCTTTCACCATAGGCTATACATATCCTTTTCCATCATTCACCCAATCTTTCTTTTCCCTAACCGGCATCTCTTATATCCAAGCCATGCCGATGATTTGGAGGGTTTTGCACACCCTTGAAAGGATCATCGATCAAGAGGGAATAGATCTAGGAATGGCAGAGCTGGGAGAACTGTATGATCTTACCACCTTTGGCTCTCACCGTTATTTGTTCAAACGTAAACCTGGTGAAGAACACCCGATCTTCAAAGCCACCAAGAATGATGCTAATTGGAAACGACGCTTCTTTTTTATCAAGAGAGATTCCATCCAGGATGGAAAGGATCTTCCTAAAAAATGGGCTACCCATGGTAGGATGGAGGATCCTGAGAAGGATCACCAGGAACTTCCTTTTGATGTAAGGATAACTGACATTTTTGCTTTCTTGTTATACAGCTATCACCGTTTCGCACCTCAAACTGTCCCCTGCTGCTAAGGAAAGGCTCCTCGCTTTCAAGAGACTTGATCCTGAGACAAGAACTTTCAAGACAACAACTCAAGATTCGCAGGAGGTATCCTCGGGCTCTGTCACAATGTCAAGTAAGTATCCTTGTTTAAAATTTAGATATATAATGAAATATGAACTAGGAAAAGATACTTATCTTGCTTTAATTGTATAGGTGCTGGAAAATCTGCCAAGCCTGTATCCCAATTCAACACAGCTGACCTTGATGTCGTACGGCCCAGAAGGAAGAGATCCACCAGCAGTCCTAGCATTTCCATTCCAAAGGCACCCACTAAAGGAAAGGGTGTCAAGAAGAGGAAAACTTCTGATGCTGAGGATCTTTAGGGTCTACCACTGATCCGCCACCAGTTCCTTGAATACTTCAATGAAGTAAGGATCCTTTATTCTGCCTATGTATCCTACTCGCATAAGGATCACTTGGTCTTGAACTGCTTTTATCCTTTTCTTTTGCAGAAATTTGCTGAGATTGAGGATTATGTGGGCCACGTTGAGGATCTAGATAAAAAGATTGCCGACCTCCAACAGGTTGCTGTGCTCAAGGATCTTGCACTTGCTGATGCTCGGAAGGAACTCCTAGATGAGAAGACTAAGACAGCCAAACTTCTGATCAACCTTGATTATGAAAAGCATGAACTTATGGAAAATGCTAAGGTCTCTGCCACCATTACGATGTACCAGACAAAATTGAAGATGGCCCAGGAAGCTCAAGATCCTATAAAAACAGCTGGGATGTTGAGGGTTGGAAGGAAAGGTTGGCTGATCTTGAGGATGATGAAGAGGAGGCTACTGAGGTTTTGGCGATTGAAGCAAGTGGCAGTGGGAAGGATCAGGTGAAGGATACCACAGCTGGAGGAGAAGAGGATGCAGCAAAGGTGTAGGCTGCACAATTGGGCGATGATGGATATATGTGCCAAGGCCGGAGCCCAATTTTTTTTTTAGTTTGATGGTTGTGATGTTTAAAACAATTTCATGGTTTGTACTCTGAACAATAGGTTTTAGGATTAAGGATCATGTATGATCCTTTGGACAATAGGCAGGATTGCAATTGGTGGAGGGATCCTCTGTTTGGGGGATGAAGCCATTGTGATCCTGTCGCCTTTATATTCCTGCACTACTTTTGAACTCATTATCATGGACACCCTTTACCTACCCCAGCGGACGGGCCACGTTTTGCTGGTAGATGCTCGGGTAGGTAATTTTGACAACCTTTAAAGGGTTAGCCTTATGTTAATAAATAAAAACTTAACCTTTTGTCGCTTATCATGTGTTGTTATCCTTTTTAACATGTTACTTTCCAACTGTTGTGATGTTCACTCTGTTTATACTTATCAAGCCTTGAAAGATTAGAAAAGATATCCAAAAAGTTTAGGATATGAACAAGGATCACATATCCCATAAGCGATAGGTTTTAACAAGTGATATGATTTAAGAAATACAAGTTCAGTTGTCAAGTATAAGGGTTATTTAAAAGAGTAATGAATAAAATCAAAAGAGTTAAGGATCATACCTGAGGATCCAAGTTAGAATCCTAACCATAATAAGGATAACTATAAGATAAACCTTAGAGTGAAATAAGGATCAAGGATCCCTAGCTGCCTATCTTCAATGACCTGAAATAGAGCATAACTTGGGACTAAGCCAATATAAGAAAAGAGTTAGCAACTGGGGACAAGCCCAAGGATAACTGGGGACAAGCCCAAGGATAACTGGGGACAAGCCCAAGGATCGTGTGTAAACTGGAGTATGGCCCTAACTGGCGACTATCCAAACTTAGTGACATGAAGATGCCAAAACCTTAGCTAACGTGAAAACGTTAGAAACCTTAGCTAACGTGAAAACGTTAGAAACCTTATGAACGGATGTATGGTACGTCTACCATTATACGTAGGATCCTAAGCATAGCCAGAACAATGGAATTATCAGCCCCTAAACGAGTACTGGTCCCAAAGCCTTGAACTATACCAGGATCATCGTGCGCTACAGGCGGAATCTGGGGACAAGCCCGAATAACTGGGGTTAAACCCAAAAGACGGATTGCTTCTGTGGATAACCAATGTTGTGCTAAAGATACCTGAACTTTCAAAACTTGAACTCACATGAGAGATGGATAAAGGATACATGATCCTTATCCTTTTATGAGAAAATAAAGAAATGAAATAGTTCAAGATTAGGATATTACCTGAGTAAGGATCACCGATACTTTGAGGATCCTTTAAGGATATCCCTATCGTGAGGATCACCTATGCCATAAGGATCCTGCTTACATGAAATATTTCTTCAAGTGGACAGCATTCCAAGCTCTTGGTAGCAAATCACCTTCCATGGTTAGCAATCTATATGCCCCCTTTCCTGCTTCAGCTTCAATCAAATAAGGGCCTTCCCATTTTGGAGCCAATTTTCCATCAGCAGGATTGGTGGTATTCTGAAATGCTTTCCTTAACACCATATCTCCAACTTGAAACCTCCTGATCCTGACATTTTTGTTGTAAGCACCAGCCATTCTTTGCTGATAACTAGCCATCCTTATTCTAGCCATATCCCTGATTTCTTCAATAGTATCCAGGTCTTGAGCCAAGTTTTCATTATTTTCCTCAGGATCACGAATACTTGTTCTAGCAGTTGGAACCACCATTTCTGTTGGGATCACTGATTCTGCCCCAAACACCAAAGAGAATGGTGTTTGACCAGTAGCATTCTTAGGGGTTGTCCTGTCAGCCCAGAGCACATAGGGTAGTTCTTCTGCCCATTTCCCTTTCTTGGATCCAAGCTTCTTCTTCAAATTGTTGATGATGATCTTGTTGGATGATTCTGCCTGGCCATTAGCTTGTGGGTGGACTGGTGTTGAAGTTATCATCTTAATCCCCCAGCTGTCACAAAAGTTAGTGGTTCTGCCTCCAATAAATTGGGAACCATTATCACATATAATCTCGGAAGGAATTCCAAATCTAGTTATAATATTTCTTTTAATGAAGGATATAACTTCCTTTTCTCTGACTTGGGCAAAAGCTTCAGCCTCTATCCACTTGGAGAAGTAATCAGTCATAGCTAACATGAATACTTTCCCACCAGGTGCCTTAGGGAGCTTTCCAACTATATCCATACCCCATCTCATGAATGGCCAAGAGGAGGATATAGGATGCAATAATTCAGCTGGTTGATGAAGGATATTGCTGTGTCTCTGGCAAGGATCACATCTTCTGGCATACTCCACAGCATCTTTCTTCATGGTTGGCCAGTAGTATCCTGTCCTCAGGATCCTTGAGAATAAAGCCCTGCCCCCAGTGTGGTTTCCACAATCTCCTTCATGGAAGTCTTTTAAAACTTCTTGAACTTCAGGATCCTCAATGCATCTCAAGTATGGTCCTGCAAGAGATCGTCTATACAACATATTATTTATAATTGTGAATTGAGATACCTTAGATTTGAAAGCCCTAGGGTTTTCTCCTGTAGGAATCTCTCCATGTTGTAAGTATCTCATAATTGGTGAGATCCATGATCCTTGGTCTCTTCTAGCTGCTGGACTTCTAGCTCAGCTTCTTCTTGTAAATCACTACTGAAATCAGCCACAAAGTCAGCTAATGCTTGGGATTTGATGGCTGTCCTAGGCTCATATCTTATATCATATGCACTTAATTTCACTGCCCACTTAGCCATCCTTCCTGACATCTCTGGTTTCCTGAGGACATTCTTAATTGGAAAATTAGTTTTAACAATGATAACATGAGTTTCAAAATAATGTCTTAACTTGGTAGATGCCATTATTAATGCAAGAATAAGTTTTTCAAAGTGTGAATACCTGGATTCGGCATCAAGTAAACTTTTACTTACATAATAGACGGGATGTTGTGTACCTTCATGATCCTTAACAAGGACCGCACTTACTGCTTTTGAGGATACTGCAAGATACAAAGATAGCACATTGCCTTTTTCTGGCTTCATCAAGGATGGGGCTGAGGATAAGTAATCTTTGAGGGCTCTCAAAGCATTTTCGTGCTTTTCGGTCCACTCAAATTTCTTGTTCTTCCTTAGGATATCATAGAATTCTTTGCACTTCTCCGAGGATTTGGATATAAATCTGTTCAAAGCTGCTATCCTGCCTGTTAGCCTTTGAACATCCTTAGCATTGGCCGGAGATTTGATGTTCACTATTGCTTTGATTTGTTCCGGGCTAGCTTCAATGCCTCTCTTAGTCACCATGTATCCTAAGAATTTACCTGCTTTAACACCAAAATGACATTTTGAAGGGTTAAGCTTCATATTATATTTGTCAAGGATATCAAATGCTTCCTCCAAATCCTTTAGATGATCCTCAGCTCTTATGGATTTTACCACCATATCATCTATATAAACCTCCATAGTTTGTTCGATCTGATTCTTGAACATCATATTCACCAGCCTTTGGTACGTTGCACCTGCATTTCTCAATCCGAACGGCATAGCAATATAGCAATATATACCAGTTGGAGTCATGAAGGCTGTATCCTCTTGGTCGGATGGTTCCATTTGGATTTGTTGAAATCCAGATGAAGCATCCATAAAAGTTAACAGTTCATGACCCGCAGTTGCATCCACCATGGAGTCAATGTGGGGTAAAGGGAAAGGATCCTTGGGACATGCCTTATTTAAGTCGGTAAAATCGACACATACCCTCCACTTTCCGTTTTTCTTTTGGACAACAACCACATTGGCCAACCATCTTGGATACTTGACCTCTCTAATCATACCTGCCCGGAGCAATTTTTCTACCTCTTCCTGGATAATGGCGTTCCTTTCCGGCGCAAACTTCCTTCTCCTTTGGTGGATTGGTCTGAAAGATCTGTCGATGCCGAGTTTATGGGTGATAACATCTTTGGATATACCAGTCATGTCTTCGTGTTTCCATGCAAAGGTAGTCTTTCTCCTTTTGAGGAAGGATATGAGGTCTTCTTTCATTTCGCCAAGGATCCCTGATCCGATATAGATCTTGGATTCAGGATCATCGGGATCCATGAGGATTTCTTCCACATCCTGCTCTCTGGCCTCCAAGACATTCCTTGGAGGATACCTTGATTGCTATTGCTCCCTTGACTTCGAAGCTGGTTTCATCGATGAAGTATAACAATTCTTAGCCTCCTGCTGATCACTATCAATCTTTACTATTCCCCAAGGACTAGGGAGCTTCACACATTGATGGTAAGTAGACGGGACTGCTTTCATATCGTGTATCCAGGGCCTGCCAAGGATAACATTACAACAAGATAAACAGTCAATAACACAAAATTTTTGATAAGAGTGTAAGCCTTCAATATATATTGGGAGTTTAATGTCCCCCAGGGTGTTCTTAGTTTCGCCACTAAATCCCACGAGCACGGAGGATCTTGGTATGATCTCTGATTCAGGGATACCCATCTTCTTTAGAACATCAAGCTGGATAATGTTCACTGAACTTCCTCCGTCTATAAGGATCCTGCGGACAAAATGGTTAGATATGAAAAGAGTAATAACTAAACCATCGTGATGAGGATCCTGGATATCAACACGATCCTCTTCGTCGAAGGTTATGACTTTTCCTTCGGAGACACTTGATGTTCGAACTGGTCTTTCTCCATTTTCCATTTTAGTTTCCTTTGCATGCCTTTTAGCTGCTGAGAAGGATGTGCCACAAATGTCGGATCCTCCAGAAATAAAGTTTATCACTTGTGCATCTGCGGGAGGAGCTGGAGCCTTCTCAGGGATCCTTTCAGGATCCTAAGTCCTTGACTTTTTTCTTCCCAACAACTCTTTTAGGTGCCCTTTGCTCAACAAATATCCAATTTCCTTTCTTAATGCAATGCATTCTTCTGTGAGGTGCCCAAAATCTTCATGATATGCACACCACTTTGATTTATCCTTAGTTGCAGCCGGCCTATCATTCTTTCTCGGCCATCTAGCTTTATCACCTAGGTTCTGCATAGCAAGGATTAATTCATTGTTATCAACACTAAAGCAATATTCAGAAATTGGAGGATAATCTTCGTCATCCTCTTCTTGATCAATAGAGTGCACGTTCTGGTTATCAGATCTGTTGTAGGATCTGAACTTGTTGTTCTTGAATGAGGATCCTTGCTTATCCTGCTTTGAGGATCCTGTTATCCTCTCCTGGATCCTCTTGTCATCCTCTAGCCGAATGTACCTAAGGGCCCGGGTTCTTACCTCATCTAGGTTCCTGCATGGTGTCATAACGAGATCATCATAAAATAACGAGTCCCTAAGCAATCCCATTTTGAAGGCTTCAACAGCCGTGGCTATATCTAAGTTAGGAATGTCTAAGGATTCTTTACTGAATTTGGTAATGTAATCCCTTAATGATTCATTATGACCCTGGGTTATCCTATATAAATCACTAGTTAATCGTTCAAATTTTCTACTACAAGAAAACTGATTATTAAACAAGTTAACTAGGTTGGCAAATGAGGTAATAGAATAGGGAGGAAGACTTAGCAGCCATTTGAGAGCTGATCCAGTAAGAGTGGATCCGAATCCTTTGCATAGGCATGCTTCCTTTAACCTTTCTGGGATTGGATTGATCTCCATCCTCTCCCTGTATTGTGCTATGTGTTCTTCAGGATCTGTTGAGCCATCATACAGCTTCATTGTAGGCACATGGAACCTCTTGGGTATCTCAGCATCACAGATTGGTGGTGCAAAACGAGATATCTTGTGGCTCCCATCAGCAATCTCCGGAATAGGTTTGACTACTCCCGGAACACTCGAGATCATATCCTTTAGCTTTTGCAATTCTCTGGCCATGGCATGATTGATACCTGGATCCTGCATAAGACCATGGTTAGTAGCATGAGAATTATTAAAAGTGTTACCTCCCATTGGATTCAAGTTAGGAAGAATGGATGTTAATCCATATTGTTGAGACTCTGGAATGATTGAGGGACCAGTAGAGGCATTGGTCTGCATTGGAATAAAATCTCCTTGATGGACATCTGAACTTCCTGTTTGCAAACTCCTCAAGGATCCTGGCATCTGGAAGGATCCCTGAAACTGGGATGATCCTGGAACAAAGGAGGATCCTTGAACCTGGGATGATCCTGGGACGAAGGAGGATCCTTGAACCTGGGATGATCCTGGAACGAAGGAGGATCCTTGAACCTGGGATGATCCTGGAACGAAGGAGGATCCTTGAAACTGCTGCATTCCTGAATATCCTCCTGTACTCGTGAGGGATCCCATATGCCGAGGATAGGATCCCGCTGGCTGAAAATATGAGCCTGCTGCCTGGGTGATTGCTGTTGTTCCGTAGTGCACTCCTTTTGGTCCACCCACATATTGAATGTCTGGAACCACTGATGACTGAGAAGTAATCACCGGAGTATCAAAATTCAACGATCTGGGCATCAGTGGGGAATGATCCTCTGCCGTTTTCTTCTGTTTCTTAATTTCGTCAATCTCCCGGAGGATCCTTTCGTTGGTTTTATCCTGCTCTTGTGCATGATTCCTCATCTGCAAAATCAAGGCATAGAGATTATTAGTAGTAGGATTAGTTGAAACAGAAGAAGCAGGTGGTTTTGAGAAAATGGGAGTCGGTTTCTTCGCAGCATTCTCAGTATTCTTCTGGGATCCAGAAGGTGGTGGAGGCAAAGGAGGAACGCCTTGTGAAGAAGTGAATGAGGGCATCAAGTTTGAAGCATTCTTCGATGAGGAAGCCATCTGCTTGGTTGTAGTGAACCGAATTAAGCACAGAAATGCGTATTTTCTTAAGGACGAAGCACCAATTGCCCCACGGTGGGCGCCAAACTGTTTTGGTCAGAAATCTGAAGAGGATATTGCAACCAAACTCTTTGTTTAGGGGAATGATGCTTAAAATATGTAACAGCGATGAGGATCACTTCAATGTAAATTGCACAAACAACACAAAGATTTATACGGGGAAAAAGCCCTTGATCAAGAGTTGATCTCCGGCACAAAAAACCCCGGGTGATGGAAACTACCGATCACCAAGCTCAAATAAATGAATGAATGTTTACAACTTTGAATAGTAACGAGCTTGGTACAAGGATCACTACGGTGGAATGTGTAAAAAGTGTGTGAATTCGCTAAGTGTTTGAATGAGAGCTTGTACGAGTGTGTGTAACTGCCAAAAATGACAAAGTGTGTTCTACTAGCTCGTTACTCCATTTTTAAAATAGAAAAAACCACCTAAACTAACTATCCGACTTTCGTGCCAAGCCTCCACGTTCTCCATAACGTCTATTTTCGGTCAAGCACGTGTAGAATAGTTCAGGAATATTCTCCAGGAATGTCGCTTAGACTTGGTCAAGCTCAATGTACCTGCGAAATACTACAAAACATAAGTAAACAATCGTCAGTACGAGGATCCTTAAAGTGATCCATGATCCTGATCCTGAAGTTCTTCTGAGGATCACCACCTGTCACAGAAGTAAGGATCACTAGTTAGGATAACGAATAAGGATCACTAATTGTTAGAAAATCCTCCCCTAACAGACTTGATGTTCACTATAGCTTTGATTTGTTCTGGACTGGCTTCAATGCCTCTCTTTGTCACCATATATCCTAAGAATTTACCTGCTTTAACACCAAAGTGACATTTTGAAGGATTAAGTTTCATGTTATATTTGTCAAGGATATTGAATGCTTCCTCCAAGTCCCTTAGGTGATCCTCAGCCTTTTTGGATTTTACCACCATATCGTCTATGTAAACCTCCATAGTTTGTCCAATCTGATCCTTGAACATCATATTCACTAGCCTTTGATAAGTTGCACCTGCATTTCTTAGTCCAAATGGCATAGCAATATAACAGTATATACCAGTTGGGGTCATGAAGGCTGTATCCTCTTGATCGGATGGTTCCATCTGAATTTGTTGAAATCCAGATGAAGCATCCATAAAGGTTAACAACTCATGACCCGAGGTAGGATCCACCATGGAGTCAATGTGGGGTAATGGGAAAGGATCCTTGGGACATGCCTTGTTTAAATCTGTAAAGTCGACACATACCCTCCACTTTCCATTTTTCTTTTGAACAACAACCACATTGGCTAACCATCTTGGATACTTAACCTCTCTAATCATACCTGCTCAAAGTAGCTTATCTACCTCTTCCTGGATAATAGCATTTCTTTCAGGTGCAAACTTCCTCCTCTTTCGATGAATCGGCTTGAATGACCTGTCAATGCCAAGTTTGTGAGTAATTATATCTTTAGATATACCTGTCATATCTTCATGTTTCCAGGCAAATGTGGTTTTCCTTCTTTTGAGAAAGGATACTAGCTCCCGTTCAATATCGCTAAGGATCCCTGACCCTATGAAGATCTTGGATTCAGGATAATTAGGATCCATGAGGACTTCTTTCAAATCCTGTTCTCTTACCTCCAAGATATTTCTTGAAGGATACTTTAATTGCTATTGCTCCCTTGGTCTTGAGGCTGGTTTCATTGATGAGGTATAGCAAATCTTAGCCTCCTGTTGACCACTCTCAATTTTCACCACTCCCCAAGGACTTGGAAGCTTTACACACTGATGATAGGTGGATGGGACTGCCTTCATATCATGTATCCATGGCCTGCCAAGGATAACATTACAACACGACAAGCAATCAATAACACAAAACTTTTGATAAGAATGCAATCCTTCAATATAGATTGGGAGTTTGATGTCCCCCAATGTATTCTTTGTTTCTCCACTGACTCCCACAAGTACTGAGGATCTTGGGATAATATCAGACTCTGGGATATTCATTTTCTTAAGAACATCCAGCTGAATGATGTTCACAGAGCTTCCTCCATCTATAAGGGTCCTGCGAACAAAGTGGTTAGAAATAAACAATGTAATTACAAGACCGTCATGATGAGGATCCTGGATGTCAACACGATCATCCTCATCAAAAGTAATGACTTTATCCTGGGTGACAACGGAGGTCCGGACGGGTCTGTCTCCATTATCCATCTTGTTTTCCTTAGCGTGTCTTTTTGCTGCTGAGAAGGATGTACCACAGATGTCTGATCCACCGGATATGAAATCTATGACTTGTGCATCTGCTGGAGGAGCAGGAGCCCTTTCCGGGATCCTTTCAGGATCCTGGGTCCTTGACTTCTTTCATCCCAAGAGTTCCTTTAAATGCCCCTTGCTCAACAAGTAACCAATTTCCTTTCTAAGTGCAATACACTCTTCAGTGAGATGCCCAAAATCCTCATGATATGCACACCACTTGGATTTATCCTTTGTAGCAGCTGGTTTATCACTTTTCCTTGGCCACCTAGCTTTCTCACCTAGATTCTGCATTGCAAGGATTAGTTCATTGTTATCAACAGAAAAACAATATTCAGAAATAGGAGGATAATCCTCATCATCCTCTTCTTGTTCCACTGCGTGCACATTCTGGTTATCAGATCTGTTGTAGGACTTGGATTTGTTGTTCCTGAAGTAGGATCCTTGTTTATCCTATTTTGAGGATCTTGTCAATCTGTCCTGGATACTTTTGTCATCCTCTAGGCGGGTGAACCTAAGGGCCCTAGTCCTTACTTCATCAAGATTCCTGCAAGGTGTCATAACAAGATCATCATAGAATAATGAATCCCTAAGCAATCCCATTTTAAAGGCTTCTACAGCCGTAGCAATATCCAAATTAGGAATATCTAAGGATTCTTTACTAAACTTAGTGATATAATCTCTAAGCGATTCATTTTGACCTTGTGTTACCCTATATAAATCACTAGTTAATCGTTCAAACTTTCTACTACAAGAGAATTGACTATTGAACAAGTTAACTAAATTAGCAAATGAAGTAATAGAGTAAGGGGGAAGACTTAGCAGCCATTTAAGAGCAGATCCTGTAAGTGTGGATCCAAATCCCTTGCATAGACATGCTTCTTTTAACCTTTCAGGAATTGGATTGATCTCCATCCTCTCCCTGTACTGAGCTACATGCTCTTCTGGATCCGTTGAACCATCATATAGATTCATTGATGGTATCTGGAATCTTTTAGGTATCTCAGCATCACATAAAGGTGGTGCAAAACGAGATATCCTATGGCTACCATCCGCAATCTCAGGAATGGGTTTAACCACTCCTGGTACACTGGATATCATATCCTTTAGCTTCTGTAGCTCCCTAGCCATGGCCTGATTGATAACTGTATCCTGCATAAAGCCATGGTTAGTGTTATATAAATTATTAAAAGTGTTACCTCCCACAGGATTCGAGTTTGGAATTGCGGATTTGAATTCATCTTGTCGAGACTCTGGCATGATTGAAGGACCAGAGGAGGCTACGGTCTGCATTGGTATGAAGTCTCCTTGATGAACGTCCGAGTTCTGAGGCTGCATATTTCTCAAGGATCCTTGATTTTGAAGGAGGTTGGATCCTTGGAATTGAGATGATCCTTGAACCTGAAAGGATCCTAGGACCAGGGAGGATCCTTGAACAAGGGAGAATCCTGGGACCAGAGAGGATCCTGGGACCAAAGAGGATCCTGGGATCTGGGAGGACCCTTGGATCTGGGAGGATTCTTGGACCTGGGAGGATCCTTGGACTTGGGAGGATCCTTGGACCTGGGAGGATCCTCGTACTTGGGAGGATCCTTGGACCTGGGAGGATCCTTGTACTGCATGCGTTCCCACATATCCTCCTAACATGAAGTATCCCTGATGCTGAGAGGAGGATCCTGATGGTTGACAAGAGGATTCCTGCGGCTGGAAGTGTAACAACTGTGCTTGTAATCACTATGAACAGTTCTGTTATCAATAAAACAATGTTATTTGATCCCAATGTTTGTTTTGTTATGTTATACATTTTTCATGTTTTGACTTTTGTTCAATTCCAAACTCTACATCACTTTCTGGAGAGTTATACGCAAACTAGTGCGTAAACGTACTCAGTTTAATGCGATAAATACTCCGGAACATCAACATATACTCAACATACCTTAAATAACCTTTACATAACTTAGAAATAAGTTTTGAAGGCTTTGGTATGGCAAAAACAAGTTATTTCGCTTACAGGGACTAAATATGACAAACTGCAAAAGTATGTCAATTTGAACTGTAACGAACATTCCGGAACATGACCATAAGTTAAACACACCTTAAATATCCTTTACATAGCTTAGAAATAGGCTTTGAGGGGTTTGGTGTGCTAAAATAAACTTTTGGGACATTCAGGGACTAAAAGTGTCACAAAGTGCACAAGTTTGCATTTTCGCGCATAACTTACGTTCTGAATACATCCGGACGTCCAAAAATTTATGTAAGCATGACTATATTTTATTTTAGTGTTCGCCATAAGAAAAATCCATTCATCGCGTCATTTGGATCGTTTTTCGTGCTTATGCGCATTTCGTCGTAATTAAACGAACATCGCGTTCGTACGACCAAACGAACCATCATCCGGCATATTTTTGAGTATGTTTTGAGTTCCCTATACTTTAACTTCATTTTAGAGCCTTGAAATGAGGTTAACGGGGTTCAAACGTATCGAAAAAGGCCTTAAACACGTGCAGGGACCATTGCTGCCAAGTTTGAAACTTTCTGATTCAGATGGGGTGCTCGCGTAGCGCGACGCCTATGGGGCTACCTGTCGCGCTACGCGACTGACTATCTGGGCAGATTCAATGTTTCTAATTACAAGTTGCAACTAATTGATCCTTAACCACATGTTTTAAGTTGTGGTGTCACTAAGATAAGGAGCATATGTGGTTCCATAACATTCCGACAAGTGTACGCACGAGATTCGATCACGTTATTCAAGAAACGATCCTAACGGTTACCCGAATACTATATATACCCCATGCCTTTCATTGTTTTAAAGCACAAGAATTCTTATTTGAGAGCTCTAAGTTGAAACCATTGTTTCATACCTGAGTTCTTGGATCGGGATTAGCATTCGGGGACCCTTCGTAAGTATTCTTTCGTTCTTTTCCTTATTTTTACTGCTTTTCGAGTCAGAAAGTCAAACTTTGTTTGACTTTCAGCGTTGACCAGTAATGGTCAATGCGAAGTTCGGTTGAACTTCGCAACGTGATTGTAATCACGATGGTCATAGTCCCTTGGGACTATGCCTACTGATTACCACGTTGTCTAGGGTCGTAGGGTAGGCGATCTAATAAATCGCCTATACCTTCGAACCCGACCCAGTTTGGTCGATCATTAGGATCCGACCAAATACATTAGGTGACCATAGTGTAGGGAATAACCTTCCGAGGTTATACCTTATGGTCACGACGTTTAAGTAGTTGTATGATAGGTAGTTTATATGCCTTAGGTAAATTACCAGAATACCCTTTTCATACATAATTGGTAATTTAGCATATGTAACCTAAACTTTTGTCACGTAACTGATTATGTAACATGTTTAGGCATATAATACTTGTCATAGGACTAGTTAGGCGGTCCGAACGCGTTTCACGCGCACGATGCGTTAAAGTAGCGTAAGCTACCTAAACGGATCATAATGGGTCAATAAGACTTAGGTTAAGTTTCATTTAGCATGTAGGCTTTGTTAAACCATATCACGTGAGTTCCGACACTCATTTGGTTTACAAACCCTAATGCTACCCAGTCTTCCGAGATAGGTCCGGTTTATTAACATAGTTACCTATACTAGGTGCCGTTTGATTCCGAGATCTCTAGCATTACTTGGTGATTATCTTTAGACATCTGAGCAATCACAAGTGAGTACATAGACCCCTCTTTTACTGTTTTCCAAACTGTTTTGGGGTGGAACACATGTGCCTACTTGTTACTTTCATGCTTTCCTGTTTTCACATCATATACATGCTATGTTCGTTAGTACATTATAGTACATGATTTCATTACATCTTATGCTAGGTGTGCCCATTGTGTGCATTACTTGGTACATTGTTTTACATTACATTTTATGCTAGGTGTGCCCATTGTGTGCATTACTTAGTACATTGTTTTACATTACATTTTATGCTAGGTGTGCCCATTGTGTGCATTACTTAGTACATTGTTTTACATTACATTTCATGCTAGGTGTGCCCATTGTGTGCATTACTTAGTACATCGTTTTACATGACATTTCACGCTATGTATGTTCATTTGATTACATACTTAGTGCATTATTTTCACATGCTTACATTTTGGTATGACATTTGGTTTGTTTACATGGGACAATACATTCATTAACACCGATCATGCCGTTCGTTAGTAGGTAGTGGTACCATAGGAATTGACAACTCCCGTTCCGGACATCCCAGGGAAAGGGGACAGAAAGGAATGACCGAATTCGTTGATATAAGACAGATAGACCTTTAATTTGTTTAAAGGGTTTATCACCACAGTCGCCAGGCTTGGATGTATGCATTTTCACAATACCGCATAAATGTTCATATTGAATAGTTGCATGCATTTACACAAAACATAGCTTTGATTTAAACCAAGTTTTACTTCGATACTTTGTTTTTGTGCATATGGTTTAGTTGAGACATTTCACTTACCATACATGACATTTTGACATAGACATTTGACATGGATATTTGACATAGACATTTGACATGAATATTTGACATAGACATTTGACATGGATATTTGACATAGACATTTGACATGGATATTCGACATAGACATTTGACATGGATATTTGACATAGACATTTTGACATGATTTACATTTGATACAAACACTTTTGACATTTGGTTATACATACTACATAATTTACATCTTGACATGAACACTTTGACATATTATTTAATACATTTGACAATTGATTTAAACTTAGACTTCTTACATTGGTTGGTTTGGTTTGATTAAGTGATTAAGTAACGATGCGTGTGTAATATGATACAAGCATGGTGGATACGCCGCTGGTACTTCCTATATATAAGTGTTTGTATGGTATTATATGTCGTAACGTTATTTGAATCATTTCAGTTTGAGACATAGAACATTTTATACAAATAACATACTTTTCACAAGACATTGATTTACAAACAATTTATCTTATACAAACACATTTTTACATGGTTATTTATTTAACCTGACATTTACTTATACATATCATCTGATCTTATTGTTATTCAAATGATTTACAAGACAAAGCAAATTACAAGGTTCCTGACTAAACATTTTCTCAAATACAAGTCATGAATCCTATTTTCACAAACCTATGTATCTCACAGGCATTTTTATGCTGACGTACCTATTTTCACATGTGTTTTCAGGTGCTTTTCCATAGGATGTTGATCATAATACTAGGGCGGACCTGTGCCTTAGAGACTTTAAAAGAAGATAGACTATGTTTAATTATGTTCTGAACTCCTTAATTCCTGTTTAAGACAATGTAACACTCTTGTTTAATAAATAAATAAAACTTTGTATGCCATGGTTATGAGACAATTAATTCTGTCGCAACACGCCCCGATGTTTCCGCCGCGGTTTGTTGTTAACACGTGGTCGGGGTGTGACAGAAGAGTTGGTATCAGAGCCAATGGTTATAGGGAATTAGGTTATTAGTAATGCTTTGACCTAGACTATAACTTTTCTAGGAACCTAACACAAGTTATCTTGTGTTTAGATCTTAAAACATGTACATCACCTATCCTTAGGTGATTAACAAAACAAGGAACCAAAATTTTTCCGAAACGATTTTTGAAAAACAATCATCTGTTTTTGAATAAATTTTTACAAGGTTTTGAACCCTCAATTGTAAGGTTTTGAACCCTCTGTTATATGGTTTTGAACCCTTTTCAGTATTGGTTTTTGGCCTTGTGCCTTCAAATTTTCAAAATCCCGTCAAACGTTTTGGGTTTTAAATAATGTGAACATGTGCAAACTGGAAGGGTGAATGCCTGTATTCTGGGTTTTCTGTCTAGGCAAGAACTTCGTATACATCTCAACCAGACGCGAGACCAGTTGTGCTTACCTGGGAATTCTTGGAGTGAGTGTTCACTTATAGGCGAGCATGTCTTCGCTAATACATTATTTTTGACCCATTTACTTTGATTAGTCACTGTGTGTCGTTTGTTTGCTTTGTAATACGAACGAATGACCACCATCCATGCTGTTTGCAATTCTTGTTTTTATCATCTCATTCTTTTCATCCAATCATCTCATTCGTTTCTTTTCATGTCTTCCTCTTTTAGAATGCCTCCTCGACGCGAGAACCAGATAGCTACTGCTGAACTGGCAGAAATTATTGCGCAGCAGATGGCTGCTCAATTCCCAAATCTCTTTGCTCAATGGCAACAAGCCAACAACAACAACAATGATCCGTGCAAATACAAGGATTTTAATCAGGCTAAACCACTCAAGTTTAGTGGTTCTGAAGGAGCGACTGGGCTTCTTCAGTGGTTTGAGAGCATAGAGAATACTTTTCGCCACGTGCAGTGTCTCGAAAATCGCAAAGTCGAGTTTGCTTCGAGCGTATTTCAGAAGAGGGCTTTGACATGGTGGAACGGGGTTATGAGGGACCAAGGTGCAGAAGTTGCTCTCGCACAGACATGGGCTGAACTTAGAGCCCTTATGATGAGGGAATTCTGTCCTCGTCATGAGCAGCGAGCGTTGGAGAAGGAGTTTGATGTTTTGAAGCAAGATAGTGGTGAGCACAGGGCTTATACTGATCGGTTTGAAGAATTGAGTCTGCTTTGCCCAACAATGGTCACCCCACTCGACAAGGCTATCGAGAGATACATCGATGGTCTACCTGACTCGGTACAAGACATTCTTACTGGTAGTGAACCTGCCACACTCCGTCAGGCGATCGAGTTATCAGCGACGCTGATTGAGTCGCAGATTAGAAAGGGAAAGCTACACAGGAATGGTGACAAGGGCAAGAAGCAGTCGGCTGACAAGGAAGATAGCAAGAAAGGTCAAAACGGGAATGGAAAGAACTCTGGTTCTTCGAAGAGGGCAAAGAAGCGTAAGGCTTCCCAAAACTATGCTGTTACTGCCCAAGCTAACCAGGCAGCTCTCAACCAACCCGCACAGCCACCAGCAAAGAAACCCTATACAGGGAATGCACCTTTGTGCAATAGATGCAACAGTCACCACCAGCCGCAACTTCCATGCCGTTTCTGTACTAACTGTGGGAAGTCAGGCCATCTTGCCAATTTTTGTCGGTCTGCTCAGAATCCCGCGGTTCAGAACCCGGCTCAACAAGTTGCTCAGCAACAGGGTCAAGCTGCAAGACCACAATACCCACCGGGTGCTTGTTATAATTGTGGGGACCTGACCCACTATAGAAACCGGTGCCCAAGGCTAGCCAACCAGAACCAGAACCAGAACCAGAACCAGAACCAGAATCAGAACCAGAACCAGAATCCGGCTCCGGCTCGAGGCCGAGTCTTTAACATGAATGCCCAAGAGGCACAGGCTGACGCTAATGTGGTGAACGGTACGTTCTTTATTAATAATCAGCCTGCATCTGTTCTTTTCGATTCCGGTGCCGATAAGAGTTTCGTGTCTTTGTCTTTTGAGCCAATGCTTCGCGTGTCTAGAACGAAACTAGGCAAATCTTTGACAGTAGAGGTTGCTAGTGGTGAACCCATTATTCTTGATTCTGTTCTTCGCAACTGCCAGTTGAATCTTAACGACCATCTTTTTCCTATCGACCTTACGCCTATGCAACTCGGAAGCTTCGACGTTATTGTGGGAATGGATTGGTTATCCAAGTATCACGCAGAGATAGTTTGTTCTGAGAAGATAGTTCGTATGCCGCTTTCAACAGGCGAGATCCTGCAGGTTCAAGGCGAGAAGCCTACCGGTGGTCTCAAACTCATGTCTTGTTTTAAAGCTCGGAAGTATTTGCGGAAGAACTATGTGGCTTTCTTAGCACATGTTACAGAAGATAAAGGCAAGGGTAAGTCTATTTCAGATATTCCTGTCGTTCGGGATTATTCTGAAGTGTTCCCTGAAGATTTACCTGGTCTACCTCCAGCACGCCAAGTCGAGTTCCGCATTGATCTCGTACCTGGTGCAAATCCCATTGCCAGAGCTCCATATCGTCTTGCACCGTCTGAGATGCAAGAGTTGTCTAAACAGCTTCAGGAGCTCTCTGACAAAGGTTTTATACGTCCTAGTTTTTCACCTTGGGGTGCTCCCGTTCTTTTTGTAAAGAAGAAGGATGGATCCTTTAGGATGTGTATCGATTATCGTGAGCTTAACAAACTTACCATCAAGAATCGATATCCCTTACCTCGCATAGACGACCTCTTTGATCAGTTACAAGGCGCTTCTTATTTTTCGAAGATTGATCTACGTTCCGGGTATCATCAACTTCGCGTGCAAGAAGAAGATATTCCGAAGACAGCGTTCCGCACTCGATATGGGCATTATGAATTCACAGTCATACCATTCGGTTTGACTAATGCTCCTGCTGTTTTCATGGACTTAATGAATAGGGTCTGCAAACCTTATTTGGATCAGTTCGTCATTGTTTTTATTGACGACATCTTGATTTACTCTAAGACGCGAGCTGATCACGAGCAGCATCTTCGTCTTACTCTGGAACTCCTGAAGAAAGAGCAACTTTTCGCCAAATTCTCCAAGTGCGAATTTTGGCTTAAAGAAGTTCAATTTTTGGGACACATTATCAACGAACGAGGTATTCATGTAGATCCCTCCAAGATCAGTGCGATTAAGGATTGGGATACACCTTCTACTCCTACTGAAGTTCGTTCTTTTCTTGGTCTAGCGGGTTATTATCGCCGCTTCATAGAAAACTTCTCGAAGATTGCAGTTCCTCTAACTGCTCTAACTCAGAAGAAAATGCCATTTTATTGGGGAGACAAACAAGAGGAAGCTTTTCAACACTTGAAGCAGAAGCTTTGCGATGCGCCTGTTCCATCATTACCTGAGGGTGATGATGATTTTGTCGTGTATTGTGATGCATCGAAATTGGGTCTTGGTTGCGTTCTTATGCAAAGGAACAAAGTCATAGCTTATGCATCGAGGCAGTTGAAGATACATGAGAAGAACTACACCACTCATGATCTTGAGTTGGGTGCAGTTGTCTTTGCTCTCAAGATCTGGAGACACTATTTGTATGGTACAAAATGTGTGGTTTTCACTGACCACAAAAGTCTTCAGCATATTTTCAACCAGAAAGAACTCAAATGAGACAGCGACGTTGGGTTGAGCTTTTAAACGACTATGACTGCGAAATTCGCTACCATCCTGGTAAGGCGAATGTCGTAGCTGATGCATTGAGTCGTAAGGAACGTACTAAGCTTCATTTTGTACGTGTTCAATCTGTTATTCAAGCTCGATCCGATATTCAAGCACGCATTTCTCAGGCTCAACAATCTTGTGTTTCACAAGGTTTAATGGATAAGGAATTTCCCTATCACATAACGCCTGCTCTGGAACTAACGAACAATGGATCATATTACTTCATGGACCGTTTGTGGGTCCCAAGCCAGGATGATCTTCGTACCTTGCTTATGGATGAAGCCCATAAGTCTCGTTATTCTATTCATCCGGGCTCAAATAAAATGTATAAGGATCTTCGTATTCACTATTGGTGGCCTGGTATGAAGAAAGACATTGCCTTATACGTGTCAAAATGCCTTACTTGTCTTAAGGTAAAGGCTGAACATCAGCGTCCATCTGGTTTATTGGAGCAACCAGAGATCCCAGTTTGGAAATGGGAAAACATTACTATGGATCTTGTTACCAAACTTCCGCGCACAAAGAAAGGTCATGATGCCATCTGGGTAGTCGTTGATCGTCTTACAAAGTCAGCACATTTCTTGCCAATCCGCGAGGATTTTCCTACTGACAGACTTGCTCAAATCTATGTAGATGAAATTGTGGCTCGACATGGTGTTCCTTTGAACATCATTTCTGACAGAGATGCTCGTTTCACTTCTCATTTTTGGAGAACCATGCAATCTGCTATGGGGACCCAACTTAATCTGAGCACAGCTTATCATCCGCAAACGGATGGTCAATCTGAGAGAACAATCCAGACTCTGGAGGATATGCTAAGAGCTTGTGTGATCGATTTTGGTGGTAGCTGGGATTCACATCTTAAATTGATTGAATTCTCCTACAACAACAGTTATCACACTAGCATCAAAATGGCTCCTTTCGAAGCTCTCTATGGTCGAAAATGTCGTTCACCAGTCTGCTAGAATGAGATTGGCGAGGCTCAACTTACTGGACCTGCCCTCATTTTAGAGACAACTGACAAGGTCAAGAAAGTTCGTGATAACCTTCAGGCAGCTAGAAGCCGTCAGAAGATTTACGCGGACCCAAAACGCAAAGCCTTTGAATTTCAAGTCGGTGATCGAGTATTACTTAGGGTCTCACCTTGGAAAGGTGTGATCAGATTTGGAAAGAAAGGAAAACTTGCACCTAGATACGTTGGACCATTCAAGATCGTCGAAAGAATCGGAAAGGTAGCCTACAGACTTGAGTTACCTCCTGAACTTGGAAATGTTCATCCAACTTTTCACATATCAAATCTCAAGAAGTGTACAGCTGATGAGAACTACTCCATACCGCTTGACGAAATTCGTGTTGGCAAAACACTGAAATTTGTTGAGAAACCAGTGGAAATCATGGAACGTGAAGTCAAGTGGCTTAAACGCAAGCGCATTCCTTTGGTCAAAGTTCGCTGGGAAGCTAAGCGTGGACCTGAGTTTACTTGGGAACGCGAAGATCAAATGAAGGCGAAATATCCACATCTTTTCTCACGAGTTTCCTCTAAATAAATTTCGGGACGAAATTTCCACAAGTAGGGGAGACTGTAACAACTGTGCTTGTAATCACTATGAACAGTTCTGTTATCAATTAAACAATGTTATTTGATCCCAATGTTTGTTTTGTTATGTTATACATTTTTCATGTTTTGACTTTTGTTCAATTCCAAACTCTACATCACTTTCTGGAGAGTTATACGCAAACTAGTGCGTAAACGTACTCAGTTTAATGCGATAAATACTCCGGAACATCAACATATACTCAACATACCTTAAATAACCTTTACATAACTTAGAAATAAGTTTTGAAGGCTTTGGTATGGCAAAAACAAGTTATTTCGCTTACAGGGACTAAATATGACAAACTGCGAAAGTATGTCAATTTGAACTGTAACGAACATTCCGGAACATGACCATAAGTTAAACACACCTTAAATATCCTTTACATAGCTTAGAAATAGGCTTTGAGGGGTTTGGTGTGCTAAAATAAACTTTTGGGACATTCAGGGACTAAAAGTGTCACAAAGTGCACAAGTTTGCATTTTCGCGCATAACTTACGTTCTGAATACATCCGGACGTCCAAAAATTTATGTAAGCATGACTATATTTTATTTTAGTGTTTTCCATAAGAAAAATCCATTCATCGCGTCATTTGGATCGTTTTTCGTGCTTATGCGCATTTCGTCGTAATTAAGCGAACATCGCGTTCGTACGACCAAACGAACCATCATCCGGCATATTTTTGAGTATGTTTTGAGTTCCCTATACTTTAACTTCATTTTAGAGCCTTGAAATGAGGTTAACGGGGTTCAAACGTATCGAAAAAGGCCTTAAACACGTGCAGGGACCATTGCTGCCAAGTTTGAAACTTTCTGATTCAGATGGGGTGCTCGCGTAGCGCGACGCCTATGGGGCTACCTGTCGCGCTACGCGACTGACTATCTGGGCAGATTCAATGTTTCTAATTACAAGTTGCAACTAATTGATCCTTAACCACATGTTTTAAGTTGTGGTGTCACTAAGATAAGGAGCATATGTGGTTCCATAACATTCCGACAAGTGTACGCACGAGATTCGATCACGTTATTCAAGAAACGATCCTAACGGTTACCCGAATACTATATATACCCCATGCCTTTCATTGTTTTAAAGCACAAGAATTCTTATTTGAGAGCTCTAAGTTGAAACCATTGTTTCATACCTGAGTTCTTGGATCGGGATTAGCATTCGGGGACCCTTCGTAAGTATTCTTTCGTTCTTTTCCTTATTTTTACTGCTTTTCGAGTCAGAAAGTCAAACTTTGTTTGACTTTCAGCGTTGACCAGTAATGGTCAATGCGAAGTTCGGTTGAACTTCGCAACGTAATTGTAATCACGATGGTCATAGTCCCTTGGGACTATGCCTACTGATTACCACGTTGTCTAGGGTCGTAGGGTAGGCGATCTAATAAATCGCCTATACCTTCGAACCCGACCCAGTTTGGTCGATCATTAGGATCCGACCAAATACATTAGGTGACCATAGTGTAGGGAATAACCTTCCGAGGTTATACCTTATGGTCACGACGTTTAAGTAGTTGTATGATAGGTAGTTTATATGCCTTAGGTAAATTACCAGAATACCCTTTTCATACATAATTGGTAATTTAGCATATGTAACCTAAACTTTTGTCACGTAACTGATTATGTAACATGTTTAGGCATATAATACTTGTCATAGGACTAGTTAGGCGGTCCGAACGCGTTTCACGCGCACGATGCGTTAAAGTAGCGTAAGCTACCTAAACGGATCATAATGGGTCAATAAGACTTAGGATAAGTTTCATTTAGCATGTAGGCTTTGTTAAACCATATCACGTGAGTTCCGACACTCATTTGGTTTACAAACCCTAATGCTACCCAGTCTTCCGAGATAGGTCCGGTTTATTAACATAGTTACCTATACTAGGTGCCGTTTGATTCCGAGATCTCTAGCATTACTTGGTGATTATCTTTAGACATCTGAGCAATCACAAGTGAGTACATAGACCCCTCTTTTACTGTTTTCCAAACTGTTTTGGGGTGGAACACATGTGCCTACTTGTTACTTTCATGCTTTCCTGTTTTCACATCATATACATGCTATGTTCGTTAGTACATTATAGTACATGATTTCATTACATCTTATGCTAGGTGTGCCCATTGTGTGCATTACTTGGTACATTGTTTTACATTACATTTTATGCTAGGTGTGCCCATTGTGTGCATTACTTAGTACATTGTTTTACATTACATTTTATGCTAGGTGTGCCCATTGTGTGCATTACTTAGTACATTGTTTTACATTACATTTCATGCTAGGTGTGCCCATTGTGTGCATTACTTAGTACATCGTTTTACATGACATTTCACGCTATGTATGTTCATTTGATTACATACTTAGTGCATTATTTTCACATGCTTACATTTTGGTATGACATTTGGTTTGTTTACATGGGACAATACATTCATTAACACCGATCATGCCGTTCGTTAGTAGGTAGTGGTACCATAGGAATTGACAACTCCCGTTCCGGACATCCCAGGGAAAGGGGACAGAAAGGAATGACCGAATTCGTTGATATAAGACAGATAGACCTTTAATTTGTTTAAAGGGTTTATCACCACAGTCGCCAGGCTTGGATGTATGCATTTTCACAATACCGCATAAATGTTCATATTGAATAGTTGCATGCATTTACACAAAACATAGCTTTGATTTAAACCAAGTTTTACTTCGATACTTTGTTTTTGTGCATATGGTTTAGTTGAGACATTTCACTTACCATACATGACATTTTGACATAGACATTTGACATGGATATTTGACATAGACATTTGACATGAATATTTGACATAGACATTTGACATGGATATTTGACATAGACATTTGACATGGATATTCGACATAGACATTTGACATGGATATTTGACATAGACATTTTGACATGATTTACATTTGATACAAACACTTTTGACATTTGGTTATACATACTACATAATTTACATCTTGACATGAACACTTTGACATATTATTTAATACATTTGACAATTGATTTAAACTTAGACTTCTTACATTGGTTGGTTTGGTTTGATTAAGTGATTAAGTAACGATGCGTGTGTAATATGATACAAGCATGGTGGATACGCCGCTGGTACTTCCTATATATAAGTGTTTGTATGGTATTATATGTCGTAACGTTATTTGAATCATTTCAGTTTGAGACATAGAACATTTTATACAAATAACATACTTTTCACAAGACATTGATTTACAAACAATTTATCTTATACAAACACATTTTTACATGGTTATTTATTTAACCTGACATTTACTTATACATATCATCTGATCTTATTGTTATTCAAATGATTTACAAGACAAAGCAAATTACAAGGTTCCTGACTAAACATTTTCTCAAATACAAGTCATGAATCCTATTTTCACAAACCTATGTATCTCACAGGCATTTTTATGCTGACGTACCTATTTTCACATGTGTTTTCAGGTTCTTTTCCATAGGATGTTGATCATAATACTAGGGCGGACCTGTGCCTTAGAGACTTTAAAAGAAGATAGACTATGTTTAATTATGTTCTGAACTCCTTAATTCCTGTTTAAGACAATGTAACACTCTTGTTTAATAAATAAATAAAACTTTGTATGCCATGGTTATGAGACAATTAATTCTGTCGCAACACGCCCCGATGTTTCCGCCGCGGTTTGTTGTTAACACGTGGTCGGGGTGTGACAGGAAGTAAGAGCCAAATGCCTGACTCATTGTTGTTGTTCCATAACGCCTTCCTGGTAGTTCACCCAAGTATTGCACGTCCGGAACTGCTGAGTGTTGGGAAGTTATGACCGGAGTGTCGAAATTCAGCAACCTTGGCATCAGAGGGGAGTGATCCTCCACTGATTTCTTCTGTTTTTTTATTTCATCGATCTCCCGGAGGATCCTTTCGCTGGTTTTATCCTGCTCTTGTGCATGATTCCTCATCTGCAAAATCAGGGCATAAAGATCATTAGTAGTAGGATTAGTTGAAACAGAAGAAGTAGGTGGTTTTTGGAAAATAGGAGTTGGTTTCTTCGCAGCATTCTCAGCATTCTTCTGGGATCCAGAAGGTGGTGGAGGCAAAGGAGGAACGCCTTGTGAAGAACTGAATGAGGGCATCAAACTTGAAGTATTCTTCACTAAGGAAGCCATCTGTTTGGTTGTAGCGAACCGAAATGACCACGAAAATACGAATCTTTCTAGGAACAAAGCACCAATTGCCCCACGGTGGGCGCCAAACTGTTTTGGTAAAAAATCAAGCAATGACAACGTAACCAAACTTTCTGTTGTGAGGTATGATGCTTGAATTGATGAACAACAATAAGGATCACTATGAAGTGTAATGAACAAGTGACACGAAGATTTATACGAGGAAAAAGCCGTTGATCAATGAATGATCTCCGGCATAAAAAACCTCGGGTGATGGAAACTACCGATCACCAACTCAAATTAAACAAGAAATGTATTACAACTTCGGATGATAGCGAGCTGATTACAAGGATCACTATAGTGTATTGTGTAGAAAATGTGTGTAATCGCCAAGTGTGTTAGCGAGAGCTGATGAGAGCAGTTGTATGAGTGTGTGTGTAGCCAAAAATAGCCAAGTGTTGTCAAATATAGCTCGCTATCCCCTTAAAATTAGAAAATATCTAGCCTAACTAACAGTCCGCAAATGGTGCAAGTCCTCCACGACTCCATAACGTCCATTTCTGGCCAAGCACGTGCGGAATAGACTTAGAATATTCTCCAGGAATATCGCCAAGACCAAGTCCAAGTTGATACTCCTGCAAAACAATTACGAATTCAAAGTAGACAATCGTTAGTACAGGAATCCTTATAGTGATCCATGATCCTGATCCTGCAACACTTCTGAGGATCACTACTTCAGACATAATTGAGGATCAGTAAACCCAACAGTAAATAAGGATCACTGATCATTTAGAAATCCACCCCTAACAAGTTCTGTCCTGCTGCTGCATGTGATCCTTCATCTGCAAAATCAAAGAATAAAGACCATTGTTAGTGTTTTGGTCAAAAATCAAGCCAAGATAATGCAACCAAACTTTCTGTTGTGAGGTGTGATGCTTGAATCAATGAAGAATGCTAAGGATCACTCAGAAATGTAATGAACAAGTGACACAATGATTTATACGAGGAAAAAGCCCTTGATCAAGAGTTGATCTCCGGCATAAAAAACCTCGGGTGATGGAAACTACCGATCACCAACTCAGATTAAACAAAAAAAGGTATTACAACTTTGGATGATAGCGAGCTAGTTACAAGGATCACTAGAGTGTAATGTGCAAAAAGTGTGTAATCGCCAAGTAAACTGTCGAGAGCTGATGAGAGCAGTTACGAGTGTGTGTGTTAAGCTAAAAATAGCCAAGTGTTCTAATTTAGCTCGCTATCCCCTTTTAAATTTAGAAAATATCTAAGCTAACTAACTATCCGCATTTCATGTAAGTCTTCCACGAACTCCATAACGTCCATATTAGTCAGGCACGTGCGGAATAAAAAAGGAATATGCTCCAGGAATATCGCCAAGACCAAGTCCAAACGCGTACTCCTGCAAAACAACATCATATTCAAAGCAGACAATCGTTAGTGTAAGGATCCTCATGATGATCCTGGATCCTTATCCTACAATATTCTCTGAGGATCACTAATTCAAACAGAATTGAGGATCCCTAAGCCCTATAGTAATTGAGGATCACTGATCATTGGAAAATCCTCCCCTAACAATTACCCCCAAAATATAAGGAGTAATGTGTAAATAAACGAGTTATATTTTCTCGTTCTTATCCGTAACAAACCAACGGATATATAGCCGTTACTTTCTGACTAGCCGTTGCCAATCTGACGTCACTGAGATGACTATCCTGCAAAATCATGATTATAAATTGAAGTTAGAGATAAGGGTTAGGAGGCATTTAAATTCGTGCATTTCATCCTTTAAATCCTCATTCGAAGACTTGGTCAGGTACTTCTCTTTCCTTTCTCTCTTCATCTTCTCATTCTGTTTCTTCTTCTTCACCATCATTATGACCAAGATGATGCTGAGATCCTCACCGGCTAAGGATCACAAAAAGGACAGTCCCTTAAAGACCCAAGGGATCATTGAAGACTCTGCGAAGGAACGATGTTGTTTTACTGATCCGCAGATAGACAGGATCCGCCATTGTTTTCCGGCGAACACCATTTTTAAAACTTTTGACCCCACCGTCCTAAGCGACTTTGCTTCTGAAACCTGGGTAGCTTTTCCGGTCACCCCATTTACAATAGGATACTCGTATCCTTTTCCTGACTTCACCCAATCTTTCTTCTCTCTCACCGGCATTTCCTATATCCAAGCAATGCCAATGATATGGAGGGTCTTGTATACCCTTGAAAGAATCATTGTGCATGAAGGTATTAATCTAGGAATGTCGGAGTTAGCAGAGATGTACGACCTTGTGAGCCATGGATCTCATCGATATCTCTTCAAACATAAACCTGGTGAAGAACACCCCATCTTCAAAGCCACTAAGAATGACACCAACTGGAAATGGCGATTGTTCTTTGTCAGAAGGGATTCTATCCCTGATGGAAAGGATCTGCCTAGAAATTGGACCACTCATGGTAGGATAGAGGATCCTAATAAGGATCACAGGATAACCTTGTTTCTGCTGAGGATCACTAACATCCTTTTGTTTCTATTTTGCAGCTATTACTATTTCACACCTTATTATAACACCTACAACGAAGGAAAGGCTTGCTGCTTTCTGGAGGCTTGATCCTGCAATAAGATCATTTTAACCAAATACCCAGGATTCTCAAGAAGTGTCCTCAGTCTCTGTTACAATGTCAAGTAAGTATCCCATTTTATGCATAACTAAATGTTTAAATTAAAATGAAATAAGGATACTTATCTGTTTTGGATGTGTAGGTGCTGGAAAATCATCGAAGTCTGCTACTCGTTTCAGTGTCACTGACCTTGATACTGTCCGATCCTCAAAGAAGAAGCCTGCTGCTATTCCATCCATCATAATCCCCAAGGCAACCACTTCTAAGGGAAGGGGCGGAAAGAAAAGGAAGATTGCTGATACCCTATAAGGACTGCCTCTGATCCAGCATCAATTCGAGGAATACGTTGCTAAGGTGAGAATAACTGATCCTTTAATGTGATCCTTGTACATGATCCTTCCATACTGAGGGTAAGGGATCCTGAATTGTATCCTTTCTTTTGCAGAAATTTGATGAAATCCAAGATTACGTAGGGAGTATTGAAGAGGTTGAGCAAAAGTGTTTGGACCTCCAGAAGATCATGCTGGCCAAGGATCAGAGGATTGCCTCCCTCGAAAATGATGTAAATCTGGTGAAGAGGGAACTTGTCCTAGCTCACATCACTGCTGACCAAGAGAAGGCTACAATCACAAATGATACTAAAGTCTCCGCTGCCATTGCTATGTACAAAGCCAAGTTGCAGATGGCCCAAGAAGCTCAGGATCCTGACTTTGACAAGAGCAACTGGGACATAAAGGGTTGGACGGCTAGGTTAGCTGAGCTGGATGACGAAGAAGAGGCTGGTGAAGTCCTAGCAATCGAGGCTGGCAGCAGTGGGGTTAAGGATCATGCGGATGATGCCGGAGCTGGAAGAGCTGGCGAAGGTGACGGTGATGCAGCAAAGGTGTAAGCTGCTGAAATGGGCGATGATGGATATTTCTAGACGTGGCCGGAGCCCATTTTTTTTTAGGATTTGATAGTGGTAGTTTTATTTTGGTTATGGTGTTTTGAAACAATCTTGGGTTGTATTTGAACAATAGTTTCTAGGGTTATGGATCATGGATCCTAAGACAATAGGTAGGATAATAGGTGGTGGATGGATCCTCTGTTTGGGGGATGAAGCCACTTGTTATCCTGCCATCTTTTATTTCCTGCACTACAAAGACCTATGAACAATGGACACCCTTTGCCAACCCATGTGGACGGGCCACGTTTTGCTGGTAGAAACGTGGGTTGGCAATTTTGACAACCTTGAAGGGTTTAACGTTTTGTGAATAAATAAAATCTTAACTTTTTGGCTATTTCCCGTGTTGTTATCCTTGTGAATACTTTACTTTTCAATTGTTGTGATATACATTTTGTCTGAATTTATTAAGTAAAGAGGAAAAAATTTAATAAATATCCTCAAAAAGTTCAGGATATGATCAAGGATCACATATCCTATAGTTGACAAGTTCTGAAAAGTAGTGTAGTTTAAGGATCATAAATTCAGTTGTCAAAGGATAAGGGTCACTTACATAAATAATGAATAAAAATTAAAGTAATTAAGGATCATACCTGAGAATCCAAGTTAGGATCCTAACCTTTAACACTTATAATCAGGATAACCAAAAGACAAACCTTAGTGGAAGGTAAGGATCAAGGATCCTTGTTCGTTTAGCTTCAAAAACCTGAAATAGGATACAACTTGAGACTAAGCCAATATAAGATAAAAGTTAGTCACTGGGGACAAGCCCAACAATTTTGGGGACAAGCCCAAAGGATAACTGGGGACAAGCCCAAGGATAAATGGGGACAAGCCCAAGGATAACTGGGGACAAGCCCAAAGGATAACTGGGGACAAGCCCAAGGATAACTAGGGACGGATAACTGGGGACAAGCCCAAAGGATAACTGGGGACACGCCCAAGGATCGTGTGTAAACTGGAGTATGGCCCTCACTGGCGACTATCCAAACTTAGTGACATGAAAATGCCAAAACCTTAGCTAACGTGAAAACATTAGAAACCTTAGGAACGGATGTATGGTTCGTCTACCATTATACGTAGGATCCTGAGTACAGCCAGTACAATGAAATTTTCAGCCCCTAAAGCGAGTACTGGTCCCATTGCCATGAACTGTACCAGGATCATCGTGCGCTACTGGCGAAACTGGGGACAGGCCCAAACTGGGGTCAAGCCCAAATAACTGGGGTCAAGCCCAAATAACTGGATACTTCTGTGGATACTCAATCCTTTGTTAAGGATACCTGAACCTTCAAAACTCAGAATCAAGTGAAAGGAGGATAAAGGATGCAGGATCCTTATCCTTATATAAGATAATTAAAGAATGAAATAGTTTGAGATTAGAGTATTACCAAAATGAGGATCATCTATCCTGTAAGGATCCTTCAAGGATACTCGTTAGCTAAGGATCATAGATCCTTGTTACATGAAGTATTTCTTCAAGTGGACAGCATTCCAAGCTCTTGGTAGCAAATCACCTTCCATTGTTAGCAATCGATATGCCCCATTTCCTGCCTCAGCTTCGATCAAGTAAGGGCCTTCCCACTTTGGTGCCAACTTTCCATCAGCATGATTGGTGGTATTCTGAAATGCTTTCCTTAACACCATATCACCAACTTGAAATTTCCTGATCCTAACATTTTTGTTGTAAGCTCCAGCCATCCTTTGTTGATAACTGGCCATCTTTATCCTTGCCAAATCCCTGAGTTCTTCTATAGTATCCAAATCTTGAACCAAGTTTTCAGCATTTTCTTCAGGATCACGAATGCTTGTTCTTGCAGTAGGAACCACCATCTCTGTAGGGATGACTGATTCTGCCCCAAATACCAAAGAAAATGGAGTTTGGCCAGTGGCATTCTTGGGAGTTGTCCTATCAGCCCATAGTACATAAGGTAGTTCTTCTGCCCACTTTCCTTTCTTGGATCCAATTTTTTTCTTCAAATTGTTGATGATGATCTTGTTAGATGATTCTGCCTGACCATTAGCTTGTGGGTGGACTGGTGTTGATGTTATCATCTTAATCCCCCAGCTGTCACAAAAGTTAGTAGTTCTATTCCCAATAAACTGGGATCCATTATCACAAACAATTTCAGAAGGGATACCAAATCTAGTAATAATGTTTCTCTTAATAAAGGATATCACTTCCTTTTCTCTGACTTGAGCAAAGGCTTCAGCCTCTATCCACTTGGAGAAGTAATCAGTCATAGCAAGCATGAATACTTTTCCACCAGGTGCCTTAGGAAGCTTACCAACTATATCCATTCCCCATCTCATAAATGGCCAAGAGGAGGATATAGGATGCAAAAGTTCTGCTGGTTGGTGAAGGATATTACCGTGTCTCTAACAAGGATCACATTTCTTGGCATATTCCACAGCGTCCTTCTTCATAGTAGGCCAATAGTATCCTGTCCTTAGGATCCTTGAGAATAATGCTCTGCCCCTAGTGTGGTTTCCACAATCTCCTTCATGGAAATCCTTTAGGACCTCTTGGATTTCAGGATCCTCAATGCATCTTAGATATGGACCTGCAAGAGATCGTTTATATAACATGTTATTCAATATTGTAAATTGAGATACCTTGATTTTGAAAGCCCTGGGGTTTTCTCCTGTAGGAATCTCTCCATGTTGTATGTATCTCATGATTGGAAGGATCCATGATCCTGAATGAGATTGAGTATCATCACTAGGGATGATAGCAGAATACTCTCCTATCTCCATGGCTACATGATCCTCGATAGCAGGGGTCAGGATGTGGATAATAGGGATTTTGATATCCTTCGGGATCTTCAAGGATGATCCTAGGTTGGCTAATGCATCAGCCTCTGCATTCTCTTCCCTTGGTACCTGTGTCAAACTAAAGGAAACAAAAGAGAGTGCCAATTCTTTGACTATCTCTAATTATTTGATTAGCTTTTCACCTTTAACAGCATAGGATCCATTAAAGTGATTAGTGATTAATAGTGAATCTACATGTACCTCAAGATACCTGATCCTCATATGCTTAGCAATTTGCAAACCAGCTATCAAGGCTTCATATTCAGCCTCATTGTTGGAAGTTTGAAATTCACAAGCTATGGAGTGGGGTATTATGTCCCCCTGTGGCGATTTTAGTAGTATTCCAAGTCCTGTTCCTTTTACATTAGAGGCTCCATCAGTGAAGAGTATCCAAGGATCCTTAGTTTCTTCAAGCTGTTGGACTTCTAACTCAGCTTCCTTTTGCAAGTCACTACTGAAATCTGCCACAAAGTCAGCTAAGGCTTGGGATTTAATGGCAGTTCTAAGCTCATATCTTATATCATATAAACTAAGCTTCACTTCCCACTTAGCCATCCTTCCTGACATTTCAGGTTTCCTGAGAACATTCTTAATTGGAAAATCAGTCTTAACAATAATGGCATGAGTCTCAAAATAATGTCTTAATTTAGTAGATGCCATAATTAATGCAAGGATAAGTTTCTCTAAGTGTGAATACCTGGATTCAACATCAAGTAAACTCTTACTTACATAATAAACAAGATGTTGTGTACCTTGATGATCCTTAACAAGGACCACACTTACTGCTTTTGAGGATACTGCTAGGTATAAGGATAATATATCCCCCTTTTCTAGTTTCATCAAGGCGGGGGCTGAGGATAGGTAATCCTTAAGAGCTTTGAGGGCACTTTCATGCTTCTCAGTCCATTCAAATTTCTTGTTCTTCCTCGGGATGTCATAGAATTCCTTGCACTTTTCTGAGGATTTGGATATGAACATGTTCAAGGCTGTGATCCTGCCTGTCAATCTTTGCACATCCTTGGCAATGGCAGGAGATTTGATATTCACAATAGCCTTAATCTGCTCTAGACTTGCTTCAATGCCCCTCTTTGTCACCATATAGCCTAAGAATTTACCTGCTTTAACACCAAAATGACACTTGGAAGGATTTAGTTTCATATTAAATTTATCAAGGATATTGAATGCTTCCTCCAAGTCTTTAAGGTGATCCTCAGCTTTCTTGGACTTAACCACCATGTCATCTATATAGACTTCCATAGTGTGTCCAATTTGTTCCTTGAACATCATATTGACTAGCCTTTGATAAGTAGCACCTGCATTCCTTAGTCCAAATGGCATAGCAATATAACAATATATACCAGTTGGGGTCATAAAGGCTGTATCCTCTTGATCAGATGGTTCCATCTGAATTTGCTGAAATCCAGATGAAGCATCCATAAAAGTCAACAACTCATGACCCGCGGTAGCATCCACCATGGAGTCAATGTGGGGTAATGGGAAAGGATCCTTGGGACATGCCTTGTTTAAATCAGTAAAATCGACGCATACCCTCCACTTTCTATTTTTCTTTTGAACAACAACCACATTGGCTAACCACCTTGGATACTTAACCTCTCTTATCATACCTGCCCGAAGTAGTTTATCTACCTCTTCCTGGATAATTGCATTCCTTTCAGGTGCAAACTTCCTCCTCTTCTGATGTATAGGCTTGAATGACCTGTCAATGCCAAGCTTATGAGTAATTATATCCTTAGATATACCTGTCATATCTTCATGTTTCCAGGCAAAGGTAGTTTTCCTTCTTTTAAGGAAGGATACTAGATCCTGTTCAATGTCGCTAAGGATCCCTGATCCTATGAAGATCTTGGATTCAGGATCATGAGGATCCATGAGGATTTATTTTACATCATGCTCTCTTGCCTCCAAGACATCTCTTGAAGGATACTTTAATTGCTATTGCTCCCTTAGTCTTGAGGCTAGCTTCATTGATGAGGTATAGCAATTCATAGCTTCTTGTTGATCGCTCTCAATTTTCACCACTCCCCATGGACTAGGAAGCTTCACACACTAATGATAAGTAGATGGGACTGCCTTCATGTCATGTATCCATGGCCTGCCAAGGATAACATTACAACAAGTTAAGCAATCTATAACACAAAACTTTTGATAAGAATGGAGTCCTTCAATGTAGATAGGGAGTTTGATGTCCCCCAATGTGTTTTTGGTTTCCCCACTAAATCCCACAAGTATTGAGGATCTTGGCACGATATCAGACTCCGGGATATTCATCTTCTTTATGACATCAAGCTGAATGATGTTCACAGAGCTTCCTCCATCTATAAGGACCCTGCGAACAAAATGATTAGAAATAAACAGGGTAATAACAAGACCATCATGATGAGGATCCTGAACATCAAGACGATCATCCTCATCAAAAGTTATGATCTTATCCTTAGTGACAGTGGACGTCCGGATGGGTCTGTCTCCATTATCCATCTTGGTTTCTGTTAGGGATGGATTTCTAAATGATCAGTGATCCTTATTTACTGTTGGGTTTAGTGATCCTCAATTATGTCTGAAGTAGTGATCCTCAGAAGTGTTGCAGGATCAGGATCATGGATCACTATAAGGATTCCTGTACTAACGATTGTCTACTTTGAATTCGTAATTGTTTTGCAGGAGTATCAACTTGGACTTGGTCTTGGCGATATTCCTGGAGAATATTCTAAGTCTATTCCGCACGTGCTTGGCCAGAAATGGACGTTGTGGAGGACTTGCACCATTTGCGGAATGTTAGTTAGGCTAGATATTTTCTAATTTTAAGGGGGTAGCGAGCTATTTTTTACAACACTTGGCTATTTTTGGCTACACACACACTCGTACAACTGCTCTCATCAGCTCTCGCTAACACACTTGGCGATTACACATATTTTCTACACAATACACTATAGTGATCCTTGTACTTAGCTCGCTATCATCCGAAGTTGTAATACATTTCTTGTTTAATTTGAGTTGGTGATTGGTAGTTTCCATCACCCGAGGTTTTTTATGCCGGAGATCATTCATTGATCAAGGGATTTTTCCTCGTATAAATCTTCGTGTCACTTGTTCATTACACTTCATAGTGATCCTTATTGTTGTTCATCAATTCAAGCATCATACCTCACAACAGAAAGTTTGGTTACATTGTCATTGCTTGATTTTTGACCAAAACAGTTTGGCGCCCACCGTGGGGCAATTGGTGCTTTATTCCTACAAAGATTCGTATTTTCGTGGTCATTTTGGTTCGCTACAACCAAACAGATGGCTTCCTCTGTGAAGAATACTTCAAGTTTGATGCCCTCGTTCAGTTCTTCACAAGGCGTTCCTCCTTTGCCTCCACCACCTTCTGGATCCCAGAAGAATGCTGAGAATGCTGCGAAGAAACCAACTCCTATTTTCCAAAAACCACATACTTCTTCTGTTTCAACTAATCCTACTACTAATGATCTTTATGCCCTGATTTTGCAGATGAGGAATCATGCACAAGAGCAGGATAAAACCAGCGAAAGGATCCTCCGGGAGATCGATGAAATCAAGAAACAGAAGAAATCAGTGGAAGATCACTCCCCTCTGATGCCAAGGTCGCTGAACTTCGACACTCCGGTCATAACTTCCCAACACTCAGCAGTTCCGGACGTGCAATACTTGGGTGAACTACCAGGAAGGCGTTATGGAACAACAACAACGAGTCAGGCGTTTGGCTCTTACTTCCAGCCGCAGGAATCCTCTTCTCAGCCATCAGGATCCTCCTCTCAGCATCAGGGATACTTTATGTCAGGAGGATATATGGGAACGCATGCAGTACAAGGATCCTCTCAGGTCCAAGGATCCTCCCAGATCCTAGGATCCTCTTTGGTCCCAGGATCCTCTCTGGTCCCACGATTCTCCCTTGTTCAAGGATCCTCCCTGGTCCCAGGATCCTTTCAGGTTCATGGATCAACTCAATTCCAAGGATCCAACCTTCTTCGAAATCAAGGATCCTTGAGAAGTATGCAACCTCAGAACTCGGACGTTCATCAAGGAGACTTCATACCAATGCAGACCATTGCCTCCTCTGGTCCTTCAATCATGCCAGAGTCTCGACAAGATGGATTCACATCCGCAATTCCAAACCCGAATCCTGTGGGAGGTAACACTTTTAATAATTTATATAACACTAACCATGGCTTTATGCAGGATACAGGTATCAATCAGGCCATGGCTAGGGAGCTACAGAAGCTAAAAGATATGATATCCAGTGTACCAGGAGTGGTTAAACCCATTCCTGAGATTGCGGATGGTAGCCCTAGGATATCTCGTTTTGCACCACCTTTATGTGATGCTGAAATACCTAAAAGATTCCAGATACCATCAATGAAGCTATATGATGGTTCAACGGATTCAGAAGAGCATGTAGCTCAGTACAGGGAGAGGATGGAGATCAATCTAATTCCTAAAAGGTTGAAAGAAGCGTGTCTATGCAAGGGATTTGGATCCACACTTACAGGATCTGCTCTTAAATGGCTGCTAAGTCTTCCCCCTTACTCTATTACTTCATTTGCTAATTTAGTTAACTTGTTCAATAGTCAATTCTCTTGTAGTAGAAAGTTTGAACGATTAACTAGTTATTTATATAGGGTAACACAAGGTCAAAATGAATCACTTAGAGATTATATCACTAAGTTTAGTAAAGAATCCTTAGATATTCCTAATTTGGATATTGCTACGGCTGTAGAAGCCTTTAAAATGGGATTGCTTAGGGATTCATTGTTCTATGATGATCTTGTTATGACACCTTGCAGGAATCTTGATGAAGTAAGGACTAGGGCCCTTAGGTTCATCCGCCTAGAGGATGACAAAAGGATCCAAGATAGATTGACAGGATCCTCAAAACAGGATAAACAAGGATCCTACTTCAGGAACAACAAATCCAAGTCCTACAACAAATCTGATAACCAGAATGTGCACGCAGTGGAACAAGAAGAGGATGATGAGGATTATCCTCCTATTTCTGAATATTGTTTTTTTGTTGATAACAATGAACTAATCCTTGCAATGCAGAATCTAGGTGAGAAAGCTAGGTGGCCAAGGAAAAGTGATAAACCAGCTGCTACAAAGGATAAATCCAAATGGTGTGCATATCATGAGGATTTTGGGCATCTCACTGAAGAGTGTATTGGACTTAGAAAGGAAATTGGTTACTTGTTGAGCAAGGGGCATTTAAAGGAACTCTTGGGATGAAAGAAGTCAAGGACCCAGGATCCTGAAAGGATCCCGGAAAGGGCTCCTGCTCCTCCAGCAGATGCACAAGTCATAAATTTCATATCCGGTGGATCAGACATCTGTGGTACATCCTTCTCAGCAGCAAAAAGACACGCTAAGGAAACCAAGATGGATAATGGAGACAGACCCGTCCGGACCTCCGTTGTCACCCAGGATAAAGTCATTACTTTTGATGAGGATGATCGTGTTGACATCCAGGATCCTCATCATGACGGTCTTGTAATTACATTGTTTATTTCTAACCACTTTGTTCGCAGGATCCTTATAGATGGAGGAAGCTCTGTGAACATCATTCAGCTGGATGTTCTTAAGAAAATGAATATCCCAGGGTCTGACATTATCCCAAGATCCTCAGTACTTGTGGGATTCAGTGGAGAAACAAAGAATACATTGGGGGACATCAAACTCCCAATCTATATTGAAGGATTGCATTCTTATCAAAAGTTTTGTGTTATTGATTGCTTGTCGTGTTGTAATGTTATCCTTGGCAGGCCATGGATACATGATATGAAGGCAGTCCCATCCACCTATCATCAGTGTGTAAAGCTTCCAAGTCCATGGGGAGTGGTGAAAATTGAAAGTGATCAACAGGAGGCTAAGAATTGCTATACCTCATCAATGAAACCAGCCTCAAGACCAAGGGAGCAATAGCAATTAAAGTATCCTTCAAGAGATGTCTTGGAGGCAAGAGAACAGGATTTGAAAGAAATCCTCATGGATCCTGGTGATCCTGAATCCAAGATCTTCATAGGGTCAGGGATCCTTAGCGATATTGAACGGGAGCTAGTATCCTTTCTCAAAAGAAGGAAAACCACCTTTGCCTGGAAACATGAAGATATGACAGGTATATCTAAAGATATAATTACTCACAAACTTGGCATTGACAGGCCATTCAAGCCAATTCATCAAAAGAGGAGGAAGTTTGCACCTGAAAGAAATGCTATTATCCAGGAAGAGGTAGATAAGCTACTTCGAGCAGGTATGATTAGAGAGGTTAAGTATCCAAGATGGTTAGCCAATGTGGTTGTTGTTCAAAAGAAAAATGGAAAGTGGAGGGTATGTGTCGACTTTACAGATTTAAACAAGGCATGTCCCAAGGATCCTTTCCCATTACCCCACATTGACTCCATGGTGGATGCTACCGCGGGTCACGAGTTGTTAAGCTTTATGGATGCTTCATCTGTATTTCAACAAATTCAGATGGAACCATCCGATCAAGAGGATACAGCCTTTATGACCCCAACTGGTATATACTGTTATATTGCTATGCGATTTGGATTAAGGAATGCAGGTGCTACTTATCAAAGGCTAGTCAATATGATGTTCAAGGAGCAAATTGGACACACTATGGAAGTCTATATTGATGACATGGTGGTTAAGTCCAAGAAAGCTGAGGATCATCTTAAACACTTGGAGGAAGGGTTCAATATCCTTGATAAATATAATATGAAACTTAATCCTTCTAAGTGTCATTTTGGTGTAAAGGCAGGTAAATTCTTAGGATATATGGTGACAAAGAGGGGCATTGAAGCAAGTCCAGAGCAAATTAAGGCTATTGTGAATATCAAATCTCCTGCCAATGCTAAGGATGTGCAAAGGTTGACTGGCAGGATCGCAGCCTTGAACAGATTCATATCCAAATCCTCAGAAAAGTGCAAGGAGTTCTATGACATCTTGAGGAAGAACAAGAAATTTGAATGGACTCAAAAGCATGAAAGTGCCCTTAAAGCTCTTAAGGATTACCTATCCTCAGCCCCAGCCTTGATGAAACCAGAAAAGGGAGATGTGTTATCCTTATACTTGGCGGTATCCTCAAACGCAGTAAGTGCGGTCCTTGTTAAGGATCACCAAGGTACACAACATCCTGTTTATTATGTAAGTAAGAGCTTACTTGATGCTGAATCCAGGTATTCACATTTAGAAAAACTTATCCTTGCATTAATTATGGCATCTACTAAATTAAGACATTATTTTGAGACTCATGCCATTATTGTTAAAACTAATTTCCCAATTAAGAATGTTCTCAGGAAACCTGAAATGTCAGGAAGGATGGCTAAGTGGGTAGTGAAGTTGAGTGCATATGATATAAGATATGAACCAAGGACTGCCATCAAATCCCAAGCCTTAGCTGACTTTGTGGCAGATTTTAGTAGTGATTTGCAAAAGGAGGCTGAACTAGAAGTCCAACAGCTTGAAGAAACCAAGGATCCTTGGATACTGTTCACTGATGGATCCTCCAATGTAAATGGAACAGGGCTTGGAATACTACTAAAATCGCCACAGGGGGATATAATACCCCACTCCATAGCTTGTGAATTTCAAACTACCAACAATGAGGCTGAATATGAAGCCTTGATAGCTGGTTTGCAAATTGCAAAGCACATGAAGATCAGGTACCTTGAGGTACATGTAGATTCTTTGTTGATCACTAATCACTTTAATGGATCCTATGCTGTTAAAGGTGAAAATCTAATCAAATATTTGGAGATAGTCAAAGAATTGGCACTCTCTTTTGTATCTTTTAGTTTGACACAGGTACCAAGGGAAGAGAATGCAGAAGCCGATGCATTAGCCAATTTAGGATCATCTTTGAAGATTCCTGAGGATATCAAGATCCTTATTATCCATATCCTGACCCCTGCTATCAAGGATCATGTAGCTATGGAGATAGGAGAAGATTCTGCAATCATCCCTAGTGATGATACCCAATCTCATTCAAGATCATGGATACTCCCAATAATGAGATACATACAACATGGAGAAATCCCTACAGGAGAAAACCCAAGGGCTTTCAATATTAAGGTATCTCAATTTACAATATTAAATAATATGTTGTATAAACGATCTCTTGCAGGACCATATTTAAGATGCATTGAGGGTCCTGAAATTCAAGAAGTCCTAAAGGATTTCCATGAAGGAGATTGTGGAAACAACACTGGGGGCCGGGCATTATTCTCAAGGATCCTGAGGACAGGATACTATTGGCCCACTATGAAGAAGGATGCTGTGGAGTATGCCAAGAAGTGTGATCCTTGTCAAAGGCATAGTAATATCCTTCACCAACCAGCAGAGCTCTTGCATCCTATATCCTCTTCTTGGCCATTCATGAGATGGGGAATGGATATAGTTGGAAAGCTTCCTAAGGCACCTGGTGGAAAAGTATTCATGCTTGCTATGACCGATTACTTCTCTAAGTGGATAGAGGCTGAAGCCTTTGCTCAAGTCAGAGAAAAGGAAGTTATATCCTTTATTAAAAGAAACATTATTACTAGATTTGATATCCCTTCTGAGATTATTTGTGATAATGGATCCCAATTTATTGGGAATAGAACCACTAAGTTTTGTGACAGTTGGGGGATTAAGATGATAACATCAACACCAGTCCATCCACAAGCTAATGGTCAGGCAGAGTCATCCAACAAGATCATCATCAACAATTTGAAGAAGAAGCTTGGATCTAAGAAAGGAAAATGGGCAGAAGAACTACCTTATGTGCTTTGGGCTGATAGGACAACTCCCAAGAATGCTACAGGCCAAACTCCATTTTCTTTGGTATTTGGGGCAGAATCAGTGATCCCTACAGAGATGGTGGTTCCAACTGCAAGAACAAGCATTCGTGATCTTGAAGAAAATGCTGAAAACTTGATTCAAGACTTGGATACTATAGAAGAAATCAGGGATTTAGCAAGGATAAGGATGGCCAGTTATCAACAAAGGATGGCTGAAGCTTACAACAAAAATGTCAGGCTCAGGAAATTCCAATTTGGGGATATGGTATTAAGGAAAGCATTTCAAAACACCACCAATCCTGCTGATGGAAAGCTAGCACCAAAATGGGAAGGCCCCTATTTGATTGAAGCTGAAGCAGGAAAGGGGGCATATCGATTGTTAACAATGGAAGGTGATTTGCTACCAAGAGCTTGGAATGCTGTCCATTTGAAGAAATATTTCATGTGATCATGATTCGTGATCCTTACCACACAAATATCCTTGAAGGATCCCCACTGACAGATGATCCTCTTTCTGGTAACATTCCAATCTCAAACTATTTCATTCTTTTTATTCTCTTACAAGGATAAGGATCCTGCGTCCTTTATCCTCCTTTTACTTGATTCTGAGTTTTGAAGGTTCAGGTATCCTTAACTAAGGATTGAGTATCCACAGAAGTATCCAGTTATCCTTTGGGCTTGACCCCAGTTCTTTGGGCTAGTCCCCAGTTTGGGCCTGTCCCCAGTTTCGCCAGTAGCGCACGATGATCCTGGTATAGTTCATGGCAATGGGACCAGTACCCGCTTTAGGGGCTGACAATTTCATTGTACTGGCTATATTCAGGATCCTACGTATAATGGTAGACGTACCATACATCCGTTCCTAAGGTTTCTAACATTTTCACGTTAGCTAAGGTTTTGGCATTTTCATGTCACTAAGTTTGGATAGTCGCCAGTGAGGGCCATACTCCAGTTTACATACGATCCTTTGGGCTTGTCCCCAGTTATCCTTTGTGCTTGTCCCTAGTATATTGGGCTTATCCCCAGAATTGTTGGGCTTGTCCCCAGTTACTAACATTCATCTTATATTGGCTCAGTCCCAAGCAATATCTTATTTCAGGTTTGTGAAGATAAATGACCAAGGATTCTTGATCCTTACTTTCAACTAAGGTTTGTATCTTTGGTTATCCTAATTTTGAGTGTTAAAGGATAGGATCCTAACTTGGATTCTCAGGTATGATCCTTAACTGTTTTGATTTTATTCATTATGTATTTAAGTGACACTTATCCTTTCACAACTGAACTTATGATCCTTAAACTATTTTTTATGTGATCCTTGATCATATCCTTAACTCTTAAGGGATATTTATTTAAATTTTTTCCTTACTTGATAAGTTTAAACAACATGAACATCACAATAGATTGAAAAATAAAATAACCATAAGGATATCAACACAGGATATAGCCAAAAAGTTAAAGTCATTTTATTCACAAAAGCTTAAACCCTTTTAAGGTTGTCAAAATTGCCAACCCACGTTTCTACCAGCAAAACGTGGCCCGTCCACATGGGTTGGCAAAGGGTGTCCATTGTTCATAGGTCTAACAAGTGCAGGAAATTAAAGATGGCAGGATCACAATGGCTTCATCCCCCAAACAGAGGATCCCTCCACCATTTGTAATCCTACCTATTGTTCAAAGGATCATCCATAATCCTCAACCCTAATTACTATTGTTCAAGTACAGACCAACCATTGTTTATCAAAACATCATCAAAACAAAAAACCATAACCAAACTAAAAAATGGGCTCCGGATACGTCTAGAAATGTCCTTCATCGCCCATTCAAGCAGCCTACACCTTCGCTGCATCACCATCTCCCGCTCCACTAGTTTCACCACCATGATCCTTGCCACTGCCTCCAGCCTCGATTGCCAGAACCTCATCAGCCTCATCCTCATCCTCCAATTCAGCCAGCCTAGCCTTCCAGCCTTACACATCCCAGTTGCTCCTGTCAAAGGCAGGATCCTGAGCTTCTTGGGCCATTTGTAGCTTGGTCTTGTACATGGCTATGGCAGCGGAGACCTTAGCATCCTCCGTGATCTCGCTCTTCTCATAATCAAAATTAATCAGGATAGTAACTGTCTGAGCTTTGGCATCTTTGAGATCCTTTTGGAGGTCAGCAATCTTAAGATCCTTGAGCAATGCGACTTGTTGGAGGTCAGCAATCTTCTTGTCCTGCTCCTCGACATGCCCAACATAGTCTTCAATCTCAGCAAATTTCTGCAAAGAAGATAAAGAACAGTTCAAGAACAGGTGATCCTCAAATAAGCTGGATACCTAAAGCAGGGACAAGGATCCTTACATCGTTGAAGTATTCAAGGAACTGATGGCGGATCAGGGGGAGACCTTGCAGATCCTCAGCTTCGGAAGTCTTTCTCTTCTTTCCACATCTTCCCTTGGAAGTGGTAGCTTTGGGGATTACAACGGAGGGGCTAGCGGTAGATTATTTCTTGGATCGGACGGTGTCAAGTTCAGTGACACTAAATTTGGAAGCAGATCTTGATGACTTTCCAGCGCCTACACACCCAAAACAGATAAGTGTCCTTATTCTATTCATATATAACTATTTATTTAAACATTTGAATATAAAAAGAATAGGATACTTACTTGACATGGTGACAGAGCCTGAGGATGCCTCTTGAAGAAACACAGAACTAATTAGGAGATAAATCAGTTTGGTTTATGTTCCTTGCATAGTGGTTAATCTTCTTATGGAATCTTGAGCTCCTTAATAACCGTGGTTAACTGCAAAACAAAACACCGTTACTCGTTAAGAGGGGAATGTGGGGGTTTCCCTCTTAACCGGGCTCCGGCGTGAGAATAAGCGACTGTGCTTTGGAGATAAGTAAGTATTTAGTGAGAGAGTAGAGGGAATGGAATGTTTAACCTGTGGAGTGAGGTCCCTATTTATAGCCGGAGAGGTGTAAGAGGATATGGGCTGATGGGCCTTGGGCCGGAAGTCGACAACTTGGGCGATATGCTCTTTGTCTCACTTGTCTTGACCGTTAGTGGTTTCTGAGAGTTCTTTGGTGCTGGCGCACAGTGATTGGAGCCACGTGTCATGGTTGTCGGCCTGGCCGCCGTCCTGCCATCAGCAGGTAAGTGGAGATCGTGGGGCAGTTGTCGCTGCCCTATGATTGGTGCCACATAGGCGTCCTTAAGTACTTTTTGTCTCCTGCATGTCAGACGATCGTGGTGCACGATTGCGCAGGAACAGAAGGACCCTGATTGGCTCTTTTATTCTGCCACTTGTACGTTGTGTACTATCTGGAAAGGCCTCGCGCCGTAGTCACGCACGTTTCTTGCTGAGCACGTTATTATCATGCGCGCGGCATGGGCTTTCAGATGCTCCTTTTAGGATGCTAAGTGTCGCTAACTGGAGTTTACTCTTGTGTGGACCTCGCGCCGCGCTACACAGGTGTGTTGTACGCTGCGCGAGGTTGGCGATCAAGAAAGTTGCTGATTAAGGAGTATGGTCCCACGCGGCTTTTTGGGACCATACCCCTTCACCTCTTGAGAATCCTGGGTAATTGTCTTGAATGATCTTGTTTCAGGACTGAGTCTTCTAAAAACAGCAAGCCTTTCCTTGGTAGCAGGAGACGGTATGAGGTGTGAAACAGTGACAGCTGCATAGCATAAAACAAAAAGGGGTTAGTGATCCTATCAGAAGAGAAAGATTACCTGGTAATCCTACTCCGGATCTTCTGTCCTACCATGGGTGGACCACTCCCTGGGAAGATCCTTTCCGTTTGGGATAGAGTCTCTTCTCACAAAGAAAAAGCGTTGCTTCCAGTTTGTATCGTTCTTGGTGGCTTTGAAAATAGGGTGTTCTTCACCAGGCTTTCGTTTAAACAAATATCGGTGGGATCCAAACGTTGTGAGATCATACATCTCAGCCAACTCCGACATTCCTAGGTCAATCCCTTCCTGCTCGATGATCCTTTCAAGGGTATATAAGACCCTCCAGATCATCGGCATAGCCTGGATGTAGGAGATGCCGGTAAGGGAGAAAAAGGATTGGGTAAAGGCTGGAAAAGGATAGGTGTATCCTATGGTGAATGGGGTAACAGGAAAGGCAATCCAAGTTTCAGAGATATTGTCACTCAAAGCGGTGGGGACAAATGGCTTGATAACGGTATTCGTCGGAAAACAGTGGCGAATTCTGTCTATTTGTGCATCATTGAAGCAACATCTTTCTTTCGGTGAATCTTTGATGATCCCCTGGCTTTTAAGAGGGATGTTCTTCTTGTGATCCTTGCCCGGTGAGTTTCGGAGCATCATTTTTGACGAGATGATGGTAAAGAAAGAAAAGCAGAGTAAGAGAAGGAAGAAAAGGAAAAGAGTTACCAGCTTGATCGTCGGATGAGAATATAAAGGGAGTTCTCTTGAACTTAAATGTGAAATGATCCCTATCTCTAACTCCTATTTATAATAATGATTCTGCAGGATAATCATCTCACTGACGTCATGTTCGTAACGGCTAGTCCGAATCCAACGACTAGTTATCTGATTAATTCGTTACGGATAAGAACAAAATATAACTCATTTATTTACATAATTACTCCTTATATTTTGGGGGCAATTGTTAGGGGTGGATTTCTAAATGATCAGTGATCCTTATTTACTGTTGGGTTTAGTGATCCTCAATTCTGTCTGAAGTAGTGATCCTCAGAAGTGTTGCAGGATCAGGATCATGGATCACTATAAGGATTCCTGTACTAACGATTGTCTACTTTGAATTCGTAATTGTTTTGCAGGAGTATCAACTTGGACTTGGTCTTGGTGATATTCCTGGAGAATATTCTAAGTCTATTCCGCACGTGCTTGGCCAGAAATGGACGTTGTGGAGTCGTGGAGGACTTGCACCATTTGCGGAATGTTAGTTAGGCTAGATATTTTCTAATTTTAAGGGGGTAGCGAGCTATTTTTTACAAAACTTGGCTATTTTTGGCTACACACACACTCGTACAACTGCTCTCATCAGCTCTCGCTAACACACTTGGGGATTACACATATTTTCTACACAATACACTATAGTGATCCTTGTACTTAGCTCGCTATCATCCGAAGTTGTAATACATTTCTTGTTTAATTTGAGTTGGTTATTGGTAGTTTCCATCACCCGAGGTTTTTTATGCCGGAGATCATTCATTGATCAAGGGCTTTTTCCTCGTATAAATCTTCATGTCACTTGTTCATTACACTTCATAGTGATCCTTATTGTTGTTCATCAATTCAAGCATCATACCTCACAACAGAAAGTTTGGTTACATTGTCATTGCTTGATTTTTGACCAAAACAGTTTCCTTGGCATGTCTTTTGGCTGCTGAAAAGGAAGTACCACAAATGTCTGATCCACCGGATATAAAGTTTATAACTTGTGCATCTGCTGGAGGAGCAGGAGCCTTTTCCGGGATCCTTTCAGGATCCTGGATCCTTGACTTCTTTCATCCCAAAAGCTCTTTCAAATGCCCCTTGCTTAACAAGTAACCAATTTCCTTTCCAAGTGCAATACATTCTTCAGTGAGATGCCCGAAATCCTCGTGATATGCACACCACTTGGACTTATCCTTTGTAGCAGCTGGTTTATCACTTTTTCTCGGCCACCTAGCTTTCTCACCTAGATTCTGCATTGCAAGGATTAGTTCATTGTTATCAACAGAAAAACAGTATTCAGAAATGGGAGGATAATCCTCATCATCCTCTTCTTGTTCTACTGCATGCACATTCTGGTTGTCAGACTTGTTGTAGGACTTGAACTTGTTATTCTTAAAGTAGGATCCTTGCGTCTCCTGTTTTGAGGATCCTGTCAATCTCTCCTGGATCCTTTTGTCATCCTCTAGGCGGATGAACCTAAGGGCCCTGGTTCTTACTTCATCAAGATTCCTGCAAGGGGTCATGACAAGATCATCATAGAATAAGGAATCCCTAAGCAATCCCATTTTAAAGGCTTCTACAGCCGTAGCTATATCCAGGTTAGGGATATCTAAGGATTCTTTACTAAATTTAGTGATGTAATCTCTAAGTGATTCATTTTGACCTTGTGTTACCCTATATAGATCACTAGTTAATCGTTTAAATTTTCTACTACAAGAGAATTGACTATTAAACAAATTAACTAGATTAGCAAATGAAGTAATAGAGTAAGGGGGAAGACTTAGCAGCCATTTAAGAGCAGATCCTGTGAGTGTGGATCCAAAACCCTTGCATAGACATGCTTCTTTTAACCTCTCAGGAATTGGATTGATCTCCATCCTCTCCCTGTATTGAGCTACATGTTCTTCTGGATCCGTTGAACCATCATATAGCTTCATAGTTGGTATTTGGAACCTCTTGGGTATCTCAGCATCACAAATAGGTGGTGCAAAGCGAGATATCCTATGGCTACCATCTGCAATTTCAGGAATGGGTTTAACCACTCCTGGTACGGTGGATATCATATCCTTAAGCTTCTGTAACTCCCTGGCCATAGCCTGATTGATACCTGTATCCTGCATAGAGCCATGGTTAGTGTTATATGAATTATTAAAAGTGTTACCTCCCAGAGGATTCGTGTTTGGATTTCCAGATGTGAATCCATATTGACGGGACTCTGGTATGATTGAAGGACCAGAGGAAGCAATGGTCTGCATTGGTATGAAGTCTCCTTGATGAACATCTGAGCTTGGAGGCTGCATGCTTCTTAAGAATCCTTGATCCTGAAAGATGTTAGATCCTTGGACCTGGGAGGATCCTTGGACCTGGGAGGATCCTTGGACCTGGGAGGATCCTTGGACATGGGAGGATCCTTGGACCTAGGAGGATCCTTGGACCTGGGAGGATCCTTGGATCTGGGAAGATCCTTGGACCGAGTTCATTCCCAAATATCCTCCTGAGCTGACGAAGGATCCCTGATGCTGAAAAGAGGATCCCGATGGCTGAAAATAGGATCCCTGAGGCTGGGAGTGAGAGCCAAATGCTTGACTCATAGTTGCTGTTCCATAATGCCTTTCTGATGGACCACTTTGATACTGGATGCCCGGAACTACCGATTGTAGGGTAGTTACAATTGGAGTGTCAAAATTCAATGACCTTGGCATCAGAGGAGAGTGATCCTCCACTGACTTCTTATGTTTCTTGATCTCAGCGATCTCCCGGAGGATCCTTTCGTTGGTTTTGTCCTGCTCTTGTGCGTGATTCCTCATCTGCAAAATCAGAGTGTAAAGATCATTAGTAGTAGGATTAGAAGAAACAGAAGAAGTTGGTGGTTTTGTGAAAATGGGGGTTTGTCTCTTCGCAGCATTTTCAACATTCTTCTGGGATCCAGAAGGTGGTGGAGGCAAAGGAGGAACGCCCTGTGAAGAACTCATTGCCGGCATAGAGCTTGATGTGTTCTTTGTTGAGGAAGCCATCTGCTTGGTTGTAACGAACCGAAATGACCACAAAAATATGAATCTTCTTAGGAATGAAGCACCAATTGCCCCACGGTGGGCGCCAAACTGTTTTGGTCAAAAATCAAGCCAAGATAATGCAACCAAACTTTCTGTTGTGAGGTGTGATGCTTGAATCAATGAACAATGCTAAGGATCACTCAGAAATGTAATGAACAAGTGACACAATGATTTATACAAGGAAAAAGCCCTTGATCAAGAGTTGATCTCCGGCTTAAAAAACCTCGGGTGATGGAAACTACCGATCACCAACTCAGATTAAACAAAAAAAAGGTATTACAACTTTGGATGATAGCGAGCTAGTTACAAGGATCACTAGAGTGTAATGTGCAAAAAGTGTGTAATCACCAAGTAAACTATCGAGAGCTGATGAGAGCAGTTACGAGTGTGTGTGTTAAGCTAAAAATAGCCAAGTGTTCTAATTTAGCTCGCTATCCCCTTTTAAATTTAGAAAATATCTAAGCTAACTAACTATCCGCATTTCATGCAAGTCTTCCACGAACTCCATAACGTCCATATTAGTCAGGCACGTGCGGAATAAAAATGGAATATGCTCTAGGAATATCGCCAAGACCAAGTCCAAACGCGTACTCCTGCAAAACAACATCATATTCAAAGCAGACAATCGTTAGTGTAAGGATCCTCATGATGATCCTGGATCTTGATCCTACAATATTCTCTGAGGATCACTAATTCAAATAGAATTGAGGATCCCTAAGCCCTATAGTAATTGAGGATCACTGATCATTGGAAAATCCTCCCCTAACAGTTAGTAGGACCAGAAGAAGCAGCAGTAGTTGGTTTTGAGAAAACGGGGATTTGTTTCTTCGGAGCATTCTCAGCATTCTTCTGGGATCCAGAAGGTGCAGGAGGCAAATGTGGAATGCCCTGTGAAGAGGTGATCGTCGGCATGGAACTTGAAGTGTTCTTCGCTTGAGAAGCCATGTAGTTGAAGACAATGAAGAGAAATGAATGAAATGAACAAAATTTCTCAGAAATGAAGCACCAAGTGCCCCATGGGGGGCACCAAACTGTTTTGTTCAAAAATCACACAAGGATAATGCAACCAAATCCGATTTTGTATGGTGTGATGCTTGATTAAATGAACAAACATATGAACTATGAAAGAATGAAATGAATGTTGAACACAAGGATTTATACGAGGAAAAAGCCCTTGATCAACGAATGATCTCCGGCATAAAAAACCTCGGGTGATGGAAACTACCGATCACTAACTATATTAAACAAACAATGTTTACAAATCCGGATGATAACAAGCTTGGTACAAGGATCACTAGTGTGCAAAAAGTGTGTAATCATCGAGAGTTGTTTAGAGCTCGAGTTTAGTGTGTTGCTAATAATTCTTATGTCTAAACAAGCTTGTTATCCCCATTTAAAAATAGAAATCAACTAACTAACTAACAATCCGAAAAAGGTGCAAGCTCCCCACGATCACCATAACGGTCGAAGAACTTATGCACGTGCAGAATTATGAAGCATATTCCCCTAGAATCTCGGTTGAACAAGTCCTATTCGAATACTCCTGCAAAACAAATTCAGATACAATGGAGACAATTGTTAATGTTAGGATAATAATGAGGATCCTGGATCCTTAGTCCTGCAACGTCTTCTAAGGATCCTTAATTCAAATTGAACTGAGGATCCGTGATCCTTATGCTTAGAAATTCTATCCCTAACAGTTATTATAATTACAATTAACCTCTTCATTTAACATAAGACGCCTTTACCATAAGACAGAAGTGAGTGAGTAACATGCATTAATTGCAAAGTTCATATCCCCAGGCATTTTGAATTTGAAATTACCGGCAATTTCAAAACATCTGCTAAGATATATGTTTGCAAAAGGAAACATCTGCTAAGTTATACTTTCTAGGAGATGGGCAGTGATTTGCCCTCTTGAATGTGGGCCAGACCTTTGACATTTGAATATAGAGCAGTGGTTTGAAATTAAATGTATTTTAAGTCAGATAAAAAATCGCTTCATTTGCAATCATCATTTAGTCATAACTCAGATAAAAAATCTAATCATTTAAAGACCAGCAATACTCTACATAGTAAACAAATGCTTCTGCAACTCCAGTAGACAAAGATATTGCGAACGTTTGTTAGGCAACAACAGATATTGCCAATAGTAGCAAGTCAAACAACCGTTAGATCAGCAGATGATGATTTAGAGCAGATGTTCTCTTTTGCCAAACTTTAACTTTGACAGATCTATACACTAACAGATATTGATTCAACATCAATATAATCTAATTAAACTCATAGACAATTTCACTTCTACATCAAAAGTACCGATCTACAATAATCAGATGATATTAAAAATTACATAATAATACTTATGCACCTTAAAATTAGTAAAAATAAAATGCTTCACAAACATTAATATGATTAATATTTAATTGTGAAGATTAAAAGATCAACAATTACATCGACTATTGAACAACGAAACTTTAAAATCTAACAATAACACCAAGAAATTTAGGAATCTAACAGCAAAAATTTAGTGCTTTTAGCTTCAACTCCATCGAATACCGAACTTCTCAATGTATATCTTCGACAATCGCCATGAACTCCACGAAAGTACTGAATGCATCACTGTTAGGGGAGGATTTTCTAACAATTAGTGATCCTTATTCGTTATCCTAACTAGTGATCCTTACTTCTGTGACAGGTGGTGATCCTCAGAAGAACTTCAGGATCAGGATCATGGATCACTTTAAGGATCCTCGTACTGACGATTGTTTACTTATGTTTTGTAGTATTTCGCAGGTACATTGAGCTTGACCAAGTCTAAGCGACATTCCTGGAGAATATTCCTGAACTATTCTGCACGTGCTTGACCGAAAATAGACGTTATGGAGAACGTGGAGGCTTGGCACGAAAGTCGGATAGTTAGTTTAGGTGGTTTTTTCTATTTTAAAAATGGAGTAACGAGCTAGTAGAACACACTTTGTCATTTTTGGCAGTTACACACACTCGTACAAGCTCTCATTCAAGCTCTCATTCAAACACTTAGCAAATTCACACACTTTTTACACATTCCACCATAGTGATCCTTGTACCTAGCTCGTTAATATCCAAAGTTGTAAACATTCATTCATTTATTTGAGCTTGGTGATCGGTAGTTTCCATCACCCGGGGTTTTTTGTGCCGGAGATCAACTCTTGATCAAGGGCTTTTTCCCCGTATAAATCTTTGTGTTGTTTGTGCAATTTACATTGAAGTGATCCTCATCGCTGTTACATATTTTAAGCATCATTCCCCTAAACAAAGAGTTTGGTTGCAATATCCTCATCAGATTTCTGACCAAAACAGTTTGGCGCCCACCGTGGGGCAATTGGTGCTTCGTCCTTAAGAAAATACGCATTTCTGTGCTTAATTCGGTTCACTACAACCAAGCAGATGGCTTCCTCGTCGAAGAATGCTTCAAACTTGATGCCCTCATTCACTTCTTCACAAGGCGTTCCTCCTTTGCCTCCACCACCTTCTGGATCCCAGAAGAATACTGAGAATGCTGCGAAGAAACCGACTCCCATTTTCTCAAAACCACCTGCTTCTTCTGTTTCAACTAATCCTACTACTAATGATCTCTATGCCTTGATTTTGTAGATGAGGAATCATGCACAAGAGCAGGATAAAACCAACGAAAGGATCCTCCGGGAGATTGACGAAATTAAGAAACAGAAGAAAACGGCAGAGGATCATTCCCCACTAATGCCCAGATCGTTGAATTTTGATACTCCGGTGATTACTTCTCGGTCATCAGTGGTTCCAGACATTCAATATGTGGGTGGACCAAAAGGAGTGCACTACGGAACAACAGCAATCACCCAGGCAGCAGGCTCATATTTTCAGCCAGCGGGATCCTATCCTCGGCATATGGGATCCCTCACGAGTACAGGAGGATATTTAGGAATGCAGCAGTTTCAAGGATCCTCCTTCGTTCCAGGATCATCCCAGGTTCAAGGATCCTCCTTTGTTCCAGGATCATCCCAGGTTCAAGGATCCTCCTTCGTCCCAGGATCATCCCAGGTTCAAGGATCCTCCTTTGTTCCAGGATCATCCCAGTTTCAGGGATCCTTCCAGATGCCAGGATCCTTGAGGAGTTTGCAAACAGGAAGTTCAGATGTCCATCAAGGAGATTTTATTCCAATGCAGACCAATGCCTCTACTGGTCCCTCAATCATTCCAGAGTCTCAACAATATGGATTAACATCCATTCTTCCTAACTTGAATCCAATGGGAGGTAACACTTTTAATAATTCTCATGCTACTAACCATGGTCTTATGCAGGATCCAGGTATCAATCATGCCATGGCCAGAGAATTGCAAAAGCTAAAGGATATGATCTCGAGTGTTCCGGGAGTAGTCAAACCTATTCCGGAGATTGCTGATGGGAGCCACAAGATATCTCGTTTTGCACCACCAATCTGTGATGCTGAGATACCCAAGAGGTTCCATGTGCCTACAATGAAGCTGTATGATGGCTCAACAGATCCTGAAGAACACATAGCACAATACAGGGAGAGGATGGAGATCAATCCAATCCCAGAAAGGTTAAAGGAAGCATGCCTATGCAAAGGATTCGGATCCACTCTTACTGGATCAGCTCTCAAATGGATGCTAAGTCTTCCTCCCTATTCTATTACCTCATTTTCCAACCTAGTTAACTTGTTTAATAATCAGTTTTCTTGTAGTAGAAAATTTGAACGATTAACTAGTGATTTATATAGGATAACCCAGGGTCATAATGAATCATTAAGGGATTACATTACCAAATTCAGTAAAGAATCCTTAGACATTCCTAACTTAGATATAGCCACGGCTGTCGAAGCCTTCAAAATGGGATTGCTTAGGGACTCGTTATTTTATGATGATCTCGTTATGACACCATGCAGGAACCTAGATGAGGTAAGAACCCGGGCCCTTAGGTACATTCGGCTAGAGGATGACAAGAGGATCCAGGAGAGGATAACAGGATCCTCAAAGCAGGATAAGCAAGGATCCTCATTCGAGAACAACAAGTTCAGATCCTACAACAGATCTGATAACCAGAACGTGCACTCTATTGATCAAGAAGAGGATGACGAAGATTATCCTCCAATTTCTGAATATTGCTTTAGTGTTGATAACAATGAATTAATCCTTGCTATGCAGAACCTAGGTGATAAAGCTAGATGGCCGAGAAAGAATGATAGGCCGGCTGCAACTAAGGATAAATCAAAGTGGTGTGCATATCATGAAGATTTTGGGCACCTCACAGAAGAATGCATTGCATTAAGAAAGGAAATTGGATATTTGTTGAGCAAAGGGCACCTAAAAGAGTTGCTGGGAAGAAAAAAGTCAAGGACTCAGGATCCTGAAAGGATCCCTGAGAAGGCCCCAGCTCCTCCCGCAGATGCACAAGTGATAAACTTTATTTCTGGAGGATCCGACATTTGTGGCACATCCTTCTCAGCAGCTAAAAGGCATGCAAAGGAAACTAAAATGGAAAATGGAGAAAGACCAGTTCGAACATCAAGTGTCTCCGAAGGAAAAGTCATAACCTTCGACGAAGAGGATCGTGTTGATATCCAGGATCCTCATCACGATGGTTTAGTTATTACTCTTTTCATATCTAACCATTTTGTCCGCAGGATCCTTATAGACGGAGGAAGTTCAGTGAACATTATCCAGCTTGATGTTCTAAAGAAGATGGGTATCCCTGAATCAGAGATCATACCAAGATCCTCCGTGCTCGTGGGATTTAGTGGCGAAACTAAGAACACCCTGGGGGACATTAAACTCCCAATATATATTGAAGGCTTACACTCTTATCAAAAATTTTGTGTTATTGACTGTTTATCTTGTTGTAATGTTATCCTTGGCAGGCCCTGGATACACGATATGAAAGCAGTCTCGTCTACTTACCATCAATGTGTGAAGCTCCCTAGTCCTTGGGGAATAGTAAAGATTGATAGTGATCAGCAGGAGGCTAAGAATTGCTATACTTCATCGATGAAACCAGCTTCGAAGTCAAGGGAGCAATAGCAATCAAGGTATCCTCCAAGGAATGTCTTGGAGGCCAGAGAGCAGGATGTGGAAGAAATCCTCATGGATCCTGATGATCCTGAATCCAAGATCTATATCGGATCAGGGATCCTTGGCGAAATGAAAGAAGACCTCATATCCTTCCTCAAAAGGAGAAAGACTACCTTTGCATGGAAACACGAAGACATGATTGGTATATCCAAAGATGTTATCACCCATAAACTCGGCATCGACAGATCTTTCAGACCAATCCACCAAAGGAGAAGGAAGTTTGCGCCGGAAAGGAACGCCATTATCCAGGAAGAGGTAGAAAAATTGCTCCAGGCAGGTATGATTAGAGAGGTCAAGTATCCAAGATGGTTGGCCAATGTGGTTGTTGTCCAAAAGAAAAACGGAAAGTGGAGGGTATGTGTCGATTTAACCGACTTAAATAAGGCATGTCCCAAGGATCCTTTCCCTTTACCCCACATTGACTCCATGGTGGATGCAACTGCGGGTCATGAACTGTTAACTTTTATGGATGCTTCATCTGGATTTCAACAAATCCAAATGGAACCATCTGACCAAGAGGATACAGCCTTCATGACTCCAACTGGTATATATTGCTATATTGCTATGGCGTTCGGATTGAGAAATGCAGGTGCAACGTACCAAAGGCTGGTGAATATGATGTTCAAGAATCAGATCGGACAAACTATGGAGGTTTATATAGATGATATGGTGGTAAAATCCATAAGAGCTGAGGATCATCTAAAGGATTTGGAGGAAGCATTTGATATCCTTGACAAATATAATATGAAGCTTAACCCTTCAAAATGTCATTTTGGTGTTAAAGCAGGTAAATTCTTAGGATACACGGTGACTAAGAGAGGCATTGAAGCTAGCCCGGAACAAATCAAAGCAATAGTGAACATCAAATCTCCGGCCAATGCTAAGGATGTTCAAAGGCTAACAGGCAGGATAGCAGCTTTGAACAGATTTATATCCAAATCCTCGGAGAAGTGCAAAGAATTCTATGATATCCTAAGGAAGAACAAGAAATTTGAGTGGACCGAAAAGCACGAAAATGCTTTGAGAGCCCTCAAAGATTACTTATCCTCAGCCCCATCCTTGATGAAGCCAGAAAAAGGCGATGTGCTATCTTTGTATCTTGCAGTATCCTCAAAAGCAGTAAGTGCGGTCCTTGTTAAGGATCATGAAGGTACACAACATCCCGTCTATTATGTAAGTAAAAGTTTACTTGATGCCGAATCCAGGTATTCACACCTTGAAAAACTTATTCTTGCATTAATAATGGCATCTACCAAATTAAGACATTATTTTGAAACTCATGTTATCATTGTTAAAACTAATTTTCCAATTAAGAATGTCCTCAGGAAACCAGAGATGTCAGGAAGGATGGCTAAGTGGGCAGTGAAATTAAGTGCATATGATATAAGATATGAGCCTAGGACAGCCATCAAATCCCAAGCATTAGCTGACTTTGTGGCTGATTTCAGTAGTGATTTACAAGAAGAAGCTGAGCTAGAAGTCCAGCAGCTAGAAGAGACCAAGGATCCTTGGATACTTTATACTGATGGATCCTCAAATGTCAAAGGCACAGGGCTTGGAATACTACTAAAATCGCCACAGGGGGACATAATACCCCATTCTATAGCTTGTGAGTTCCAAACCACTAACAATGAGGCTGAGTATGAAGCCTTAATTGCTGGTTTGCAGATCGCTAAGTATATGGGAATCAGGATCATCCTTGAAGATCCCGGAGGATATCAAGATTCCTATTATCCATATCCTGACCCCGGCTATCGAGGATCACGAGGCTATGGAGATAGGAAATGATTCTGCAACTATCCCTTGTGAGGATACTCAATCCTATTCAGGATCAGGATCATGGATCTCACCAATTATGAGATACTTACAACATGGAGAGATTCCTACAGGAGAAAACCCTAGGGCTTTCAAATCTAAGGTATCTCAATTCACAATTATAAATAATATGTTGTATAGACGATCTCTTGCAGGACCATACTTGAGATGCATTGAGGATCCTGAAGTTCAAGAAGTTTTAAAAGACTTCCATGAAGGAGATTGTGGAAACCACACTGGGGGCAGGGCTTTATTCTCAAGGATCCTGAGGACAGGATACTACTGGCCAACCATGAAGAAAGATGCTGTGGAGTATGCTAGAAGATGTGATCCTTGCCAGAGACACAGCAATATCCTTCATCAACCAGCTGAATTATTGCATCCTATATCCTCCTCTTGGCCATTCATGAGATGGGGTATGGATATAGTTGGAAAGCTCCCTAAGGCACCTGGTGGGAAAGTATTCATGTTAGCTATGACTGATTACTTCTCCAAGTGGATAGAGGCTGAAGCTTTTGCCCAAGTCAGAGAAAAGGAAGTTATATCCTTCATTAAAAGAAATATTATAACTAGATTTGGAATTCCTTCCGAGATTATATGTGATAATGGTTCCCAATTTATTGGAGGCAGAACCACTAACTTTTGTGACAGCTGGGGGATTAAGATGATAACTTCAACACCAGTCCACCCACAAGCTAATGGCCAGGCAGAATCATCCAACAAGATCATCATCAACAATTTGAAGAAGAAGCTTGGATCCAAGAAAGGGAAATGGGCAGAAGAACTACCCTATGTGCTCTGGGCTGACAGGACAACCCCTAAGAATGCTACTGGTCAAACACCATTCTCTTTGGTGTTTGGGGCAGAATCAGTGATCCCAACAGAAATGGTGGTTCCAACTGCTAGAACAAGTATTCGTGAGCCTAAGGAAAATAATGAAAACTTGGCTCAAGACCTGGATACTATTGAAGAAATCAGGGATATGGCTAGAATAAGGATGGCTAGTTATCAGCAAAGAATGGCTGGTGCTTACAACAAAAATGTCAGGATCAGGAGGTTTCAAGTTGGAGATATGGTGTTAAGGAAAGCATTTCAGAATACCACCAATCCTGCTGATGGAAAATTGGCTCCAAAATGGGAAGGCCCTTATTTGATTGAAGCTGAAGCAGGAAAGGGGGCATATAGATTGCTAACCATGGAAGGTGATCCTCACGATAGGGATATCCTTAAAGGATCCTCAAAGTATCGGTGATCCTTACTCAGGTAATATCCTAATCTTGAACTATTTCATTTCTTTATTTTCTCATAAAAGGATAAGGATCATGTATCCTTTATCCATCTCTCATGTGAGTTCAAGTTTTGAAAGTTCAGGTATCTTTAGCACAACATTGGTTATCCACAGAAGCAATCCGTCTTTTGGGTTTAACCCCAGTTATTCGGGCTTGTCCCCAGATTCCGCCTGTAGCGCACGATGATCCTGGTATAGTTCAAGGCTTTAGGACCAGTACTCGTTCTAGGGGCTGATAATTCCATTGTTCTGGCTATGCTTAGGATCCTACGTATAATGGTAGACGTACCATACATCCGTTCATAAGGTTTCTAACGTTTTCACGTTAGCTAAGGTTTCTAACGTTTTCACGTTAGCTAAGGTTTTGGCATCTTCATGTCACTAAGTTTGGATAGTCGCCAGTTAGGGCCATACTCCAGTTTACACACGATCCTTGGGCTTGTCCCCAGTTATCCTTGGGCTTGTCCCCAGTTATCCTTGGGCTTGTCCCCAGTTATCCTTGGGCTTGTCCCCAGTTGCTAACTCTTTTCTTATATTGGCTTAGTCCCAAGTTATGCTCTATTTCAGGTCATTGAAGATAGGCAGCTAGGGATCCTTGATCCTTATTTCACTCTAAGGTTTATCTTATAGTTATCCTTATTATGGTTAGGATTCTAACTTGGATCCTCAGGTATGATCCTTAACTCTTTTGATTTTATTCATTACTCTTTTAAATAACCCTTATACTTGACAACTGAACTTGTATTTCTTAAATCATATCACTTGTTAAAACCTATCGCTTATGGGATATGTGATCCTTGTTCATATCCTAAACTTTTTGGATATCTTTTCTAATCTTTCAAGGCTTGATAAGTATAAACAGAGTGAACATCACAACAGTTGGAAAGTAACATGTTAAAAAGGATAACAACACATGATAAGCGACAAAAGGTTAAGTTTTTATTTATTAACATAAGGCTAACCCTTTAAAGGTTGTCAAAATTACCTACCCGAGCATCTACCAGCAAAACGTGGCCCGTCCGCTGGGGTAGGTAAAGGGTGTCCATGATAATGAGTTCAAAAGTAGTGCAGGAATATAAAGGCGACAGGATCACAATGGCTTCATCCCCCAAACAGAGGATCCCTCCACCAATTGCAATCCTGCCTATTGTCCAAAGGATCATACATGATCCTTAATCCTAAAACCTATTGTTCAGAGTACAAACCATTAAATTGTTTTAAACATCACAACCATCAAACTAAAAAAAAAATTGGGCTCCGGCCTTGGCACATATATCCATCATCGCCCAATTGTGCAGCCTACACCTTTGCTGCATCCTCTTCTCCTCCAGCTGTGGTATCCTTCACCTGATCCTTCCCACTGCCACTAGCTTCAATCGCCAAAACCTCAGTAGCCTCCTCTTCATCATCCTCAAGATCAGCCAACCTTTCCTTCCAACCCTCAACATCCCAGCTGTTTTTATCAAAGCTAGGATCTTGAGCTTCCTGGGCCATCTTCAATTTTGTCTGGTACATCGTAATGGCGGCAGAGACCTTAGCATTTTCCATAAGTTCATGCTTTTCATAATCAAGGTTGATAAGAAGTTTGGCTGTCTTAGTCTTCTCATCTAGGAGTTCCTTCCGAGCATCAGCAAGTGCAAGATCCTTGAGCACAGCAACCTGTTGGAGGTCGGCAATCTTTTTATCTAGATCCTCAACGTGGCCCACATAATCCTCAATCTCAGCAAATTTCTGCAAAAGAAAAGGATAAAAGCAGTTCAAGACCAAGTGATCCTTATGCGAGTAGGATACATAGGCAGAATAAAGGATCCTTACTTCATTGAAGTATTCAAGGAACTGGTGGCGGATCAGTGGTAGACCCTGAAGATCCTCAGCATCAGAAGTTTTCCTCTTCTTGACACCCTTTCCTTTAGTGGGTGCCTTTGGAATGGAAATGCTAGGACTGCTGGTGGATCTCTTCCTTCTGGGTCGTACGACATCAAGGTCAGCTGTGTTGAATTGGGATACAGGCTTGGCAGATTTTCCAGCACCTATACAATTAAAGCAAGATAAGTATCTTTTCCTAGTTCATATTTCATTATATATCTAAATTTTAAACAAGGATACTTACTTGACATTGTGACAGAGCCCGAGGATACCTCCTGCGAATCTTGAGTTGTTGTCTTGAAAGTTCTTGTCTCAGGATCAAGTCTCTTGAAAGCGAGGAGCCTTTCCTTAGCAGCAGGGGACAGTTTGAGGTGCGAAACGGTGATAGCTGTATAACAAGAAAGCAAAAATGTCAGTTATCCTTACATCAAAAGGAAGTTCCTGGTGATCCTTCTCAGGATCCTCCATCCTACCATGGGTAGTCCATTTTTTAGGAAGATCCTTTCCATCCTGGATGGAATCTCTCTTGATAAAAAAGAAGCGTCATTTCCAATTAGCATCATTCTTGGTGGCTTTGAAGATCGGGTGTTCTTCACCAGGTTTACGTTTGAACAAATAACGGTGAGAGCCAAAGGTGGTAAGATCATACAGTTCTCCCAGCTCTGCCATTCCTAGATCTATTCCCTCTTGATCGATGATCCTTTCAAGGGTGTGCAAAACCCTCCAAATCATCGGCATGGCTTGGATATAAGAGATGCCGGTTAGGGAAAAGAAAGATTGGGTGAATGATGGAAAAGGATATGTATAGCCTATGGTGAAAGGAGTGACGGGGAAAGCAACCCACTTATCGGAGATATGATCGCTCAAGGCATTGGGGTCAAAAGGCCTGAATTCGGTGTTCGCCGGAAAACAATAGCGAATCCTATCTATCTGAGCATCATTGAAGCAGCAGCGTTCTTTAATGGAATCTTCAATGATCCCCTGGCTTTTCGGAGGACTGTTCTTTGGGTGATCCTTGCCCGGTGAACTTCGAAGCAACATTTTCGTATTGACAGAGATAAAGGTAGAGAAACAGAGTAAGAAGGGAGAAAGAGGAGAAAGAATTACCTGGTTGCTCGTCGACTGAGAATTTAAAGGGAGTCTCTTTCGAATTTGAATGCATGATGATCCTATCTATATCTCTATTTATAATTATGATTCTGCAGGATTGTCACTTCCGTGACATCATCATCGCAACGGCTAGTTCTATTTTAACGGCTTTATATCCGTTAGTTTGTTACGGATAAGATCAAGAAAACATAACTCGCTAATTTTACAATTTCACTCCTTATATTTTGGGGGCAATTGTTAGGGGAGGATTTTCTAACAATTAGTGATCCTTATTCGTTATCCTAACTAGTGATCCTTACTTCTGTGACAGGTGGTGATCCTCAGAAGAACTTCAGGATCAGGATCATGGATCACTTTAAGGATCCTCGTACTGACGATTGTTTACTTATGTTTTGTAGTATTTCGCAGGTACATTGAGCTTGACCAAGTCTAAGCGACATTCCTGGAGAATATTCCTGAACTATTCTGCACGTGCTTGACCGAAAATAGACGTTATGGAGAACGTGGAGGCTTGGCACGAAAGTCGGATAGTTAGTTTAGGTGGTTTTTTCTATTTTAAAAATGGAGTAACGAGCTAGTAGAACACACTTTGTCATTTTTGGCAGTTACACACACTCGTACAAGCTCCCATTCAAGCTCTCATTCAAACACTTAGCGAATTCACACACTTTTTACACATTCCACCGTAGTGATCCTTGTACCTAGCTCGTTACTATTCAAAGTTGTAAACATTCATTCATTTATTTGAGCTTGGTGATCGGTAGTTTCCATCACCCGGGGTTTTTTGTGCCGGAGATCAACTCTTGATCAAGGGCTTTTTCCCCGTATAAATCTTTGTGTTGTTTGTGCAATTTACATTGAAGTGATCCTCATCGCTGTTACATATTTTAAGCATCATTCCCCTAAACAAAGAGTTTGGTTGCAATATCCTCATCAGATTTCTGACCAAAACAAAGTCCCCCGCCAATGCTAAGGATGTTCAGAGGCTAACAGGCAGGATTGCAGCTTTAAACAGATTCATATCCAAATCCTCAGAAAAGTGTAAGGAATTCTATGACATCCTAAGGAAGAACAAGAAATTCGAGTGGACTGAGAAGCATGAAAGTGCCCTAAGAGCTCTTAAAGACTACCTATCCTCGGCCCCGGCCTTGATGAAACCAGAAAAAGGAGATGTGTTATCCTTATATCTTGCGGTATCCTCAAAAGCAGTAAGTGCCGTCCTTGTTAAGGATCACGAAGGTACACAACATCCTGTCTATTATGTAAGTAAGAGTTTACTTGATGCTGAATCCAGGTATTTACATTTAGAAAAAAACTTATCCTTGCATTAATTAGGGCATCTACTAAATTTAGACATTATTTTGAAACTCATGCCATTATTGTCAAAACTAATTTTCCAATTAAGAATGTCCTCAGGAAACCTGAAATGTCAGGAAGGATGGCTAAGTGGGCAGTGAAGCTTAGTGCATATGATATAAGATATGAGCCCAGGACAACCATTAAATCCCAAGCATTAGCTGACTTTGTGGCAGATTTCAGTTGTGATTTGCAAAAGGAAGCTGAATTAGAAGTCCAGCAGCTAGAGGAAACCAAGGATCCTTGGATACTGTTCACTGATGGATCCTCCAATGAAAATGGAACAGGGCTTGGAATACTACTAAAATCGCCACAGGGGGACATAATACCCCACTCCATAGCTTGTGAATTTAAAACTACCAACAATGAGGCTGAATATGAAGCCTTGATAGCTGGTTTGCAAATTGCAAAGCACATGAGGATCAGGTACCTTGAGGTACATGTAGATTCTTTGTTGATCACTAATCACTTTAATGGATCCTATGCTGTTAAAGGTGAAAAGCTAATCAAATATTTGGAGATAGTCAAAGAATTGGCACTCTCTTTTGTATCCTTTAGTTTGACACAGGTACCAAGGGAAGAGAATGCAGAAGCTGATGCATTAGCCAATTTAGGATCATCTTTGAAGATTCCTGAGGATATCAAGATCCCTATTATCCATATCCTGACCCCTGCTATCAAGGATCATGTAGCTATGGAGATAGGAGAAGATTCTGCAATCATCCCTAGTGATGATACCCAATCTCATTCAGGATCATAGATACTCCCAATCATGAGATACATACAACATGGAGAAATCCCTACAGGAGAAAACCCAAGGGCTTCCAAAATTAAGGTATCTCAATTTACAATATTAAATAATATGTTGTATAAACGATCTCTTGCAGGACCATATTTAAGATGCATTGAGGATCCTGAAATTCAAGAAGTCCTAAAGTATTTCCATGAAGGAGATTGTGGAAACCACACTGGGGGCAGGGCATTATTCTCAAGGATCCTGAGGACAGGATAATATTGGCCCACTATGAAGAAGGATGTTGTGGAGTATGCCAAGAAGTGTGATCCTTGTCAGAGGCATAGTAATATCCTTCACCAACCAGCAGAGCTCTTGCATCCTATATCCTCTTCTTGGCCATTCATGAGATGGGGAATGGATATAGTTGGAAAGCTTCCTAAGGCACCTGGTGGAAAAGTATTCATGCTTGCTATGACTGATTACTTCTCTAAGTGGATAGAGGCTGAAGCCTTTGCTCAAGTCAGAGAAAAGGAAGTTATATCCTTTATTAAAAGAAACATTATTACTAGATTTGGTATCCCTTCTGAGATTATTTGTGATAATGGATCTCAATTTATTGGGAACAGAACGACTAACTTTTGTGACAGTTGGGGGATTAAGATGATAACATCAACACCAGTCCATCCACAAGCTAATGGTCAGGCAGAGTCATCCAATAAGATCATCATCAACAATTTGAAGAAGAAGCTTGGATCCAAGAAAGGAGAATGGGAAGAAGAACTACCTTATGTGCTTTGGGCTGATAGGACAACTCCCAAGAATGCTACAGGCCAAACTCCATTTTCTTTGGTATTTGGGGCAGAATCAGTGATCCCTACAGAGATGGTGGTTCCAACTGCAAGAACAAGCATTCGTGATCTTGAAGAAAATGCTAAAAACTTGATTCAAGACTTGGATACTATAGAAGAAATCAGGGATTTAGCAAGGATAAGGATGGCTGGAGCTTACAACAAAAATGTCAGGCTCAGGAAATTCCAAGTTGGGGATATGGTATTAAGGAAAGCATTTCAAAACACCACCAATCCTGCTGATGGAAAGCTAGCACCAAAATGGGAAGGCCCCTATTTGATTGAAGCTGAAGCAGGAAAGGGGGCATATCGATTGTTAACAATGGAAGGTGATTTGCTACCAAGAGCTTGGAATGCTGTCCATTGGAAGAAATATTTCATGTGATCATGATCCGTGATCCTTACCAGACAAATATCCTTGAAGGATCCCCACTGACAGATGATCCTCTTTCTGGTAACATTCCAATCTCAAACTATTTCATTCTTTTTATTCTCTTACAAGGATAAGGATCCTGCGTCCTTTATCCTCCTTTTACTTGATTCTGAGTTTTGAAGGTTCTGGTATCCTTAACTAAGGATTGAGTATCCACAGAAGTATCCAGTTATCCTTTTGGCTTGACCCCAGTTCTTTGGGCTAGTCCCCAGTTTGGGCCTGTCCCCAGTTTCGCCAGTAGCGCACGATGATCCTGGTATAGTTCATGGCAATGGGACCAGTACCCGCTTTAGGGGCTGACAATTTCATTGTACTGGCTATATTCAGGATCCTACGTATAATGGTAGACGTACCATACATCCATTCCTAAGGTTTCTAACGTTTTCACGTTAGCTAAGGTTTTGGCATTTTCATGTCACTAAGTTTGGACAGTCGCCAGTGAGGGCCATACTCAAGTTTACATACGATCCTTTGGGCTTGTCCCCAGTTATCCTTTGGGCTTGTCCCCAATATATTGGGCTTGTCCCCAGAATTGTTGGGCTTGTCCCCAGTTACTAACATTCATCTTATATTGGCTCAGTCCCAAGCAATATCTTATTTCAGGTTTGTGAAGATAAATGACCAATGATTCTTGATCCTTACTTTCAACTAAGGTTTGTATCTTGGGTTATCCTAATTTTAAGTGTTAAAGGATAGGATCCTAACTTGGATTCTCAGGTATGATCCTTAACTGTTTTGATTTTATTCATTATGTATTTAAGTGACACTTATCCTTTGACAACTGAACTTATGATCCTTAAACTATTTTTTATGTGATCCTTGATCATATCCTTAACTCTTAAGGGATATTTTTTAAATTTTTTCCTTACTTGATAAGTTTAAACAACATGAACATCACAATAGATTGAAAAATAAAATAACCATAAGGATATCAACACAGGATATAGCCAAAAAGTTAGTCATTTTATTCACAAAAGCTTAAACCCTTTTAAGGTTGTCAAAGTTGCCAACCCACGTTTCTACCAGCAAAACGTGGCCCGTCCACATGGGTTGGCAAAGGGTGTCCATTGTTCATAGGTCTAACAAGTGCAGGAAATTAAAGACGGTAGGATCACAATGGCTTCATCCCCCAAACAGAGGATCCCTCCACCATTTGTAATCCTACCTATTGTTCAAAGGATCATCCATGATCCTCAACCCTAATTACTATTGTTCAAGTACAGACCAACCATTGTTTATCAAAACATCATCAAAACAAAAAAAAAAACCATAACCAAACTAAAAAATGGGCTCCGGCTACGTCTAGAAATGTCCTTCATCGCCCATTCAAGCAGCCTACACCTTCGCTGCATCATCATCCCCTCCAGCTCTAGTATCCTTTGCATGATCTTTGCCACTACCACTAGCCTCAATTGCCAGAACCTCATCAGCCTCATCCTCATCCTCCAATTCAGCCAGCCTAGCCTTCCAGCCTTCCACATCCCAGCTGCTCCTATCAAAGGCAGGATCCTGTGCTTCCGAGGCCATCTGCAATTTGGTCTTGTACATGGCAATGGCAACAGAGACCTTAGCATCCTCCGTGATCTCGCTCTTCTCATAATCAAAATTAATCAGGATTGTAGCTGTCTGAGCTTTGGCATCTTTGAGATCCTTTTGGAGGTCAGCAATTTTAAGATCCTTGAGCAATGCGACTTGTTGGAGGTCAGCAATTTTCTTGTCCTGCTCCTCGACATGCCCAACGTAGTCTTCAATCTCAGCAAATTTCTGCAAAGTAGATAAAGAACAGTTCAAGAACAGGTGATCCTCAAATAAGCTGGATACCTAAAGCAGGGACAAGGATCCTTACATCGTTGAAGTATTCAAGGAACTGGTGGCGGATCAGGGGCAGACCTTGCAGATCCTCAGCTTCAGAGGCTTTTCTTTTCTTGCCACCCCTTCCTTTAACGGGTGCCTTGGGGATCGAAGCAGTTGGGCTAGCAGGAAGCTTCTTCTTGGAGGATCGGACGGTGTCAAGCTCAGTGACACTAAATTTGGAAGCAGATCTTGATGACTTTCCAGCGCCTACACACCCAAAACAGATAAGTGTCCTTATTCTATTCATATATAACTATTTATTTAAACATTTGAATATAAAAAGAACAGGATACTTACTTGACATGGTGACAGAGCCTGAGGATACCTCTTGAGAATCCTGGGTGTTTGTTTTGAATGATCTCGTGGCAGGATCAAGTTTTCTAAAAGCAGCAAGTCTCCCCTTGGTGGAAGCTGAAGGAATAATATGCGAGAATGTGATAGCTGTACAAAAGAAACAAAAGCATATTAGTAATCATTATCAGAAATGAGCTTACTTAGTGATCCTTCTAAGGATCCTCCTACCCTACCATGGGTGCTCCATTTCCTTGGCAGATCCTTTCCATCCGGGATAGAATCCCTTCTGACGAAGAAGAACTGCCGTTTCCAGTTGGTATCATTTTTAGTAGCTTTAAAGATGGGATGTTCTTTTCCGGGTTTACGCTTGAATAGATATCGGTGGGATCCAAACGTTGTGAGATCATACATCTCAGCCAACTCCGACATTCCCAAGTCAATTCCTTCTTGCTCAATGATCCTTTCAAGGGTATACAAGACCCTCCAGATCATTGGCATAGCTTGAATATAGGAGATGCCGGTGAGGGAGAAAAAAGACTGTGTAAAGGCTGGAAAAGGATAGGTATATCCTACTGTGAATGGTGTGACAGGAAAGGCTACCCAAGTTTCAGAGACATAATCGCTTAAAACGGTGGGATTGAATGGTTTGAAAATGGTCTTCGCCGGGAAACAATAGCGAATTCTATCAATTTGTGGATCGGTGAAACAACAGCGTTCTTTTGCGGAATCTTTGATGATCCCTTGGCTCTTTAAGGGGCTGTTCTTCTTGTGATCCTTGCCCGGTGAGTTTCGGAGCATCATTTTTGACGAGATGATGGTAAAGAAAGAAAAGCAGAGTAAGAGAAGGACGAAAAGGAAAAGAGTTACCTGCTTGATCGTCGGATGAGAATATAAAGGGAGTTCTCTTGAACTTAAATGTGAAATGATCCCTATCTCTAACTCCTATTTATAATAATGATTCTGCAGGATAGTCATCTCATTGACGTCATGATCGTAACGGCTAGTCCGACTCCAACGGCTAGTTATCTGATTAATTCGTTACGGATAAGAACAAAATATAACTCATTTATTTACATAATTACTCCTTATATTTTGGGGGCAATTGTTAGGGGTGGATTTCTAAATGATCAGTGATCCTTATTTACTGTTGGGTTTAGTGATCCTTAATTCTGTCTGAAGTAGTGATCCTCAGAAGTGTTGCAGGATCAGGATCATGGATCACTATAAGGATTCCTGTACTAACGATTGTCTACTTTGAATTCGTAATTGTTTTGCAGGAGTATCAACTTGGACTTGGTCTTGGCGATATTCCTGGAGAATATTCTAAGTCTATTCCGCACGTGCTTGGCCAGAAATGGACGTTATGGAGTCGTGGAGGACTTGCACCATTTGCGGACTGTTAGTTAGGCTAGATATTTTCTAATTTTAAGGGGATAGCGAGCTATATTTGACAACACTTGGCTATTTTTGGCTACACACACACTCATACAACTTCTCTCATCAGCTCTCGCTAACACACTTGGTGATTACACACATTTTCTACACAATACACTATAGTGATCCTTGTAATCAGCTCGCTATCATCCGAAGTTGTAATACATTTCTTGTTTAATTTGAGTTGGTGATCGGTAGTTTCCATCACCCGAGGTTTTTTATGCCGGAGATCATTCATTGATCAAGGGCTTTTTCCTCGTATAAATCTTCGTGTCACTTGTTCATTACACTTCGTAGTGATCCTTATTGTTGTTCATCAATTCAAGCATCATACCTCACAACAGAAAGTTTGGTTACATTGTTATTGCTTGATTTTTGACCAAAACAGAACTAATGATAGGATCCTTCGAGAGATTGATGAAATCAAGAAATTGAAGAGATCAGTGGAGGATCACTCTCCATTGATGCCCAGATCACTAAATTTTGATTCTCCAGCCATAACAGCCCAGCACTCCACAGCATCAGGCACTCAATACCAGGGTGGATTATCGCGTATACGCTATGGATCATCGGCAATGACTCAGTCTCAAGGATCCTACTTTCAGCCTTCAGGATCCTCTCTTCAGCCTCAAGGATCCTCCTCCCAGCATCAAGGATCCTTCTTTAGTTCTGGAGGATATATGGGAGCGCAGACGGGTCAAGGATCCTCATCTCAGGGTCAAGAATCTTCCTCTCAGGTTCAAGGATCCTCATCTCAGGTTCACGGATTCATGGATTATCCTCCAAGACCCCCAGCTTCGGTGTATCAAGGATCCAACATCTTTCAGGATCAAGGATCCTTAAGGAGTATACAACCCAGAAGTTCAGAGATTCACTTGGGAGACTTCATCCTATGCAGACTATTGCTTCATCTGGTCCCTCAATCATGTAAGAATCACATCAATATGGATTCACATCAGGAATTCCACCCTTGAATCCATCAGGAGGCAACACTTTAAATACTACTTATAATACTAACCATGGCTTTGTGCAGGATACAGGAATCAACCAAGCTATGGCTAGAGAGTTACAAAAGCTCAAGGATATGATATCCAGTGTTCCAGGAGTGGTCAAACCCATTCCAGAAATTCCAGATGGGAGTCATAGGATATCTCAATTTGCACCACCTATTTGTGATGCAGAGATACCAAAGAGGTTTCAAACACCAAAAATGAAGTTATATGATGGCTCAACTAATCCTGAAGAGCATGTAGCTCAATACAGGGAGAGAATGGAAATCAACCCCATTCCTGAAAGGTTAAAAGAAGCATGTCTATGCAAGGGTTTCGGATCCACACTGACAGGATCAGCTCTTAAATGGTTGCTAAGTCTTACCCCTTACTCTATTACTTCATTTGCTAATCTAGTTAATTTGTTTAATAGTCAATTCTCATGTAGTAGGAGATTTGAACGATTAACTAGTGATCTATATGGGGTAACACAAGGTCAAAATGAATCACTTATAGATTATATTACTAAATTCAGTAGAGAATCCTTAGAAATTCCTAATTTGGATATTGCTACGGCTGTAGAAGCCTTCAAAATGGGTTTACTTAAGGATTCACAGTTCTATGATGATCTTGTCATGACCCCTTGCAGGAACCTTGATGAAGTAAGAACCAGGGCCCTTAGATTCATCCGTTTAGAGGATGATAAAAGGATCCAAGAAAGACTTGCAGGATCCTCAAAGCAGGAAAAACAAGGATCCTACTTCAGGAACAACAAGTCCAAATCATACAACTAGTCTGATAATCAGAACGTGCATGCAGTGGAGCAAGAAGAGGATGATGATGATTATCCTCCCATTTCTGAATACTGCTTTTCTTTTCTGTTGATAATAATGAACTAATCCTTCCAATGCAGAATCTAGGTGAAAAAGCAAGATGGCCCAGAAAGAGTGATAAACCAGCTGCAACAAAAGACAAATCCAAATAGTGTGTATATCATGAAGATTTCGGCCATCTCACTGACGAATGCATAGCACTCAGGAAAGAGATTGGTTATTTGTTAAGCAAAAGGCACTTTAAGGAGCTGTTTGGAAGGAAAAAGTCAAGGATCCAGGATCCTGAAAAGGTCCCGGAAAGAGCTCCGGCTCCTCCTGCTTATGCACAAATTATCAACTTCATATCTGGAGGATCAGACATATGTGGTACTTCCTTTTCAGCAGCCAAGAGGCATGCTAAAGAAACAAAGATGGATAATGGGGACAGACCCATTCGAACCTCGATCCTTACACAGGAGAAAGTTATATCCTTTGATGAGGATGATCGTATGGATATTCAGGATCCTCATCATGATGGTCTTGTTATTACATTGTTTATATCAAATCATTTTGTTCACAGGATTCTGATAGATGGAGGAAGCTCAGTGAACATCATTAAACTTGATGTCCTCAAGAAGATGAACATCCCTAAATCATAAATTATCCCAAGATCATCAGTTCTTGTGGGATTCAGTGGAGAAACCAAGAACACATTGGGGGACATTAAACTTCCCATTTACATAGAGGGAGTTAATTCTTTTCAAAAATTTTGTGTTATAGACTGCTTATCCTGTTGCAATGTTATCCTTGGTTGGCCATGGATACATGACATGAAAGCAGTTCCATCTACATATCATCAATGTGTCAAACTCCCTACTCCATGGGGTGTTGTGAAGATAGAAAGTGATCAACAGGAAGCTAAAAATTGTTACACTTCATCAATGAAACCGGCCTCAAGACTTAGGGAGCAATAGCAATTAAGGTATCCTCCAAGAGATGTCCTGGAGGCAAGAGAACAAGATGTCAAAGATATCCTGATGGATCCTCAGGATCCTGAATCCAAAGTTTTTATAGGATCCGGGATCCTCGACAATATTGAACAGGATCTAGTATCATTTCTTAAGAGAAGAAAAGCTACATTTTCCTGGAAGCATGAGGACATGACAGGTATTTCTAAAGATATTATCACTCATAAACTTGGCATTGACAGGTCATTCAAACCCATACATCAAAAAAGGAGAAAGTTTGCTCCTGAGAGGAATGTCATCATACAGGAGGAGGCAGACAAACTGCTCAGAGCAGGTATGATTAGGGAGGTTAAGTATCCAAGATGGTTAGCCAATGTGGTTGTTGTTCAAAAGAAAAATGGAAAGTGGATGGTATGTGTCGATTTCATTGATTTAAACAAGGCATGTCCCAAGGATCCTTTCCCATTACCCCACATTGGCTCCATGGTGGAAGCTACTGCGGGTCATGAGTTGTTGACTTTCATGGATGCTTCATCTGGATTCCAACAAATTCAGATGGAACCATCTGATCAAGAGGATACAACCTTTATGACCCCTACCGGTATCTGTTGTTATATTGCTATGCCCTTTGGACTAAGAAATGAAGGTGCTACCTACCAAAGTCTAGTTAATATGATGTTTAAAGAATAAATTGGACACACAATGGAAGTCTATATAGATGACATGGTGGTTAAGTCCAAGAGAGCTGAGGATCACCTTAGAGATTTGGAGGAAGCATTTGATATCCTTGATAGATATAATATGAAATTGAATCCTTCCAAATGTCACTTTTGTAACACCTGTGTCATTTCAACCATCAAACAAATGCCAAACCAATGAAATATTGTATTTCATACTTTGGACTTGTATAAATATGTGTATCTTTTGCACATATCAACTCATGTTCGATTTCAAGCTCTAAATCGCTTTCTGGAAGGTTATACACGCACTGATGCGTAAATATAACCAGTTTAATGCAACGAACACTCTGGGATAGTGAAATAGGCTTAACATACCTTAAATAACCTTTACATAACTTAGATATAATTTTTGGAAGGTTTGGTGTGGTGAAATCAAAGTTTAATCGCTTACAGGGACTAAATTTGACAAACTGCGAAAGTATGCCAATTTGAACTGTAACAGACCTTCCGGAACATGACCATAAGTTAAACATACCATAAATATCCTTTACATAGCTTAGAAATAGGCTTTGATGGGTTCGGTGTGCTAAAATAAACTTTTGGGTCATTCAGGGACTAAAAGTGTCAAAAAGTGCACAAGTTTGCATTTTCGCGCATAACTTACGTTCTGAATACATCCGGACATCCAAAAATTTATGTAAGCACTAAAATATTTTATTTTAGTGTTCGCCATAAGAAAAATCCATTCGTCACGTCATTTGGATCGTTTTTCGCGCTTGTGCGCATTCCGTCGTAATTAAGCGAACATCGCGTTCGTACGACCAAACGAACCAACATCCGGCATATTTTTGAGCATGTTTTGAGTTCCCTATACTTTAACTTCATTTTAGAGCCTTGAAATGAGGTTAACGGGGTTCAAACGCATCGAAAAAGGCCTTAAACACGTGCAGGGACCATTTCTGCCAACTTTGAAACATTTCTGAATCAGAGAGGTGCTAGCGTAGCGCGAGCCCTATAGGCTTTACTAGTCGCGCTACGCGACTGCCTAACCAGACCAGATTCAATGTTCTAACAACAAGTTGCAGCTGATTGATCCTCCACCACACATTCTCACATGTCTAGTCAGCGGATAAGAACCATTTTTAGCTACCATGAGTTTCCGACAAGTGTACGGGTTGGATCATGGCACGTTTTCCATGAAACGATCCTAACGGTGGACCGAAAACTATATATACCCCATACCCCCCATTGCTAAAATCACTAGAATTCTGATTTGAGAACCTCTAAGTTGAAACCATTGTTTCATACCTGAGATTCTTGAATCGGGATTAGCATTCGGGGACCCTTCGTAAGTATTCTTTCGTTCTTTTCCTTATTTTACTGCTTTTCGAGTCGGAAAGTCAAACTTTGTTTGACTTTCAGCGTTGACCAGTAATGGTCAATGCGAAGTTCGTTTGAACTTCGCAACGTGAGTGTAATCACGTTGGTCATAGTCCCTTGGGACTATGCCCACTGATTACCATGTTGTCTAGGGTCGTAGGGTAAGCGATCTAATGAATCGCTTATACCTCGAACCCGACCCATTTGGTCGATCATTAGGATCCGACAAAACACATTAGGTGACCATAGTAGGTAGGGAATAACCTTCCGAGGTTATACCCTATGGTCGCATCGTTTAAGTAGTTGTATGATAGGTAGTTTATATGCCTTAGGTAAATTACCAGAATACCCTTTTCATGTATAATTGGTAATTAAGCATATGTAACCTAAACCTTTGTCACATAACTGATTATGTAATATGTTTAGGCATATAACACTTGTCATAGGGCTAGTTAGGCGGTCCGAACGCGTTTCACGCGAATGACGCGTTAAAGTAGCATAAGCTACCTAAACGGGTCGTAATGGGTCGAAAACACTTAGGTTAAGTTTCATTTAGTATGTAGGCTTTGTTAAACCAAATGACACGAGTCTCTACACTCGTTTGGTTTACAAACCCTAATGCTACCCAATCTTCCGATCTAGGTCCGGTTAATTAACATAGTTACCTATAGTAGGTGCCGTTTGATTCCGAGATCTCTATCTTTGCTTGGTGGTTATCCTAGGACTTCTGAGCAATCTCAAGTGAGTACATAGACCCCTCTTTTACTGTTTTCCAAACTGTTTTGGGGTGAAACACATGTGCCTACTTGTTACATTCATGCTTTCCCGTTTTCACATCATATACCTGCTATGTTCGTTAGTACATTATAGTACGTGATTTCAATACATTTTATGCTATGTATGTCCATTATGTGCATACTTAGTACATTGTTTTACATTGCTTTTCTGTTGCATATGCTTATCCAGCATATGAACACATTATACTACATATTGAACCGTTGTAAACATTTGACTATGTGAACCGTTGTAATCATTTGACTATGTGATCCGTTGATATTTGTGAACCGTTTGTATCTGTGATCCGTTGATATCTGTGAACCGTTTGTATCTGTGAACCGTTTGTATCTGTGAACCGTTTGTATCTGTGAACCGTTTGTATCTGTGAACCGTTTGTATCTGTGAACCGTTTGTATCTGTGAACCGTTTATATCTGTGAACCGTTTGTATATGTGAACCGTTTATATCTGTGAACCGTTTGTATCTGTGAACCGTTTGTATCTGCGAACCGTGTGAACCGTATTTGACCATACATAAACATTTCTACTATTGTTAAACATTACTTTGGTGGTTTGGTTTGATTAAATGATTAAGTAACGATGCGTGTGTAATATGATACAAGCATGGTGGATACGCCGCTGGTACTTCCTATATATAAGTGTTTGTATGGTATTACATATTGTAGCGTTATTTGAATCATTTCAGTTTGAGACATAGAACATTTTATACAAATAACATACTTTTCACAAGACATTGTTTTACAAACAACTTATCTTATACAAACTCATCTTACATGGTTATTTGTTTAACCATACATTATTCACTTATTTATACATATCATCTGAACTCATTGTTTTGCAAATGATTTACAAAACAAAGCAAATTACAAGGTTTATGACTAAACATTTTCTCAAACATAAGTCATGAAACCTATTTTCACAAAAACCTATGTATCTCACAGGCATTTTTATGCTGACGTACCTATTTTCACATGTGTTTTTCAGGAGCTGTTGCATAAGATGATCAAGATACACATAGGCAGACTTGGGCTTTAGTGACAATAAAAGATGCAAGACTAGTTAATTATATTGTATTCCTTTGTTTATTAAGACATTATAACACTTTTAATCAATAAAACGAAACTTCAATTGCCATGGATTTGACACAATTAATTCTGTTACAACACTCCCCGATGTTTCCGCCACGTTTTGTATGTTCTACGTGGTCGGGGTGTGACAACTTTGGTGTAAAGGCTGGCAAGTTTCTAGGGTATATGGTGACAAAAGAGGCATAGAAGCAAGTCCAGAGCAAATCAAGGCGATTGTGAATATCAAGTCTCCTGCAAATGCCAAGGATGTGCAAAGATTGACAGGAAGGATCACAGCCTTGAACATGTTCATCTCAAAATCGTCAGAGAAATGCAAGGAATTCTATGACATTCTGAGAAAGAACTAGAAATTTGAGTGGACTGAAAAGCATGAGAATGCTCTCAAGGCCCTTAAGGATTACCTATCCTCAGCCCCAGCATTAATGAAACCAGAAAAAGGGGATATATTATCCTTGTATTTGGCAATCTCTTCTAAGGCAGTAAGTGCAGTCCTTGTTAAGGATCACGAAGGTACACAACATCCTGTATATTATGTAAGTAAAAGTTTGCTTGATGCTGAATCCAGGTATTCTCATTTAGAAAACCTTGTCCTTGCTTTAATTATGGCATCTACTAAATTACACCATTATTTTGAAACTCATGTTATTATTGTTAAAACTAACTTTCCAATTAAGAATGTTCTCAGGAAACCTAAAATGTTAGGAAGGATGGCAAAATGGGCAGTTAAGCTTAGTGCTTATGATATCAGATATGAACCAAGAACTACCATTAAATCTCAGGCCTTGGCTGACTTTGTGGCTGATTTCAGTAGTGATTTACAAAGGGAAGCTGAATTGGAAGTTCAACAGCTTGAAAAGACTAAGGATCCTTGGATACTCTTCACAGATGGAGCCTCTAATGTCAAAGGAACTGGACTAGGCATACTACTAAAATCGCCATAGGGGGACATAATACCCCACTCAATTGCTTGTGAGTTTCAAACTACTAATAATGAAGCTGAGTATGAAGCCTTAACATCTAGTTTGCAAATTGCCAAGCATATGAGGATCAGGTATCTTGAGGTACATGTAGATTCTTTATTGATCACTAACAACTTTAATGGTTCTTATGCTGTTAAAGGTGAAGGACTAATCAAATATCTTGAGATAATCAAGAAATTGGTAGACATAGCAATATCCTTCATCAACCAGCAGAGCCTCTGCATCCTATATCCTCTTCATGGCCATTCATGAGATGGGGAATGGATATAGTTGGCAAACTTCCAAAAGCACCAGGAGGAAAAGTGTTTATGCTTGCCATGACTGATTACTTTTCCAAATGGATAGAAGCTGAAGCATTTTCTCAAGTTAGAGAAGAAGAAGAAGAAGTGATATCCTTTATTAAAAGAAACATCATTACCAGATTTGGTATTCCTTCTGAAATTGTTTGTGATAATGGATCCCAATTTATTGGGAGTAGAACTACTAACTTTTGTGACAGTTGGGGCAGACAACTTAGCACCATCCATAACCTCTGCCTTCTCTTGCTGAGCTGTGATATGGGTCAGGACCAACTCCTTCTGCAGCAGATTGATGTCCTTCTCAAGGGAGGAGATCTTCTTGTCTTTGGCCAGGAACATCTGCTGGACGTCTAGTTTTTGCTGCTCAGTCTCGGCCACGTGTTGATCAAGGAGCATCTGGATCTCGGCAAATTTCTGTATAAAAGAAGTATATAGTCAGGATCTGTTATCCTCAAAAAGGGAAGTTCAAACCTAAGGATATAGGATCCTTACCTCGGAGACATACTCCTCGAACTGGTGTTGGATGAGAGGGAGGCCTTCAGTGGGCTCAGCGGTCTTTCTCTTTTTAGCACCCTTTCCCCGTGTGCTCATGCCCTTAGGATTTGGGATGCTTTGGCTTGCAGCCAGCTCCTTTTTAACGGACCTTGAGGAGGCGAATGCATCAAGATCACTGACACTGAACCTGGAAGCAGATTTAGAGGATTTTCCAGCACTTACAAATACAAAACACAGATAAGTATTCATACTTTACGTTTATTTAAATATTATGTACTCAAAGAAATGGATACTTACTTGACATTGTGTAGGAACCGGATGAGACTTCTTGTGAATCCTGTATTTTAGCTTGAAACGTTCTAACAGCAGGATCAAGCTTCCAAAAAGCAGCAATCCTATCTTTTGTTGCAAGTGTTTCTTGAATATGAGAGAGCGAGATAGCTACACAACAGAAACAAAAAGAAGGATCAGTTATCCTTAACAAAAAAATAATCCTACTTTGGTCCTGGTCTAAGGATCCCATATCCTACCCTGGGTGATCCACCTTTTGGGAAGGTCTTTCCCATCTGGGATTGAGTCCCTCCTTACAAAGAATAACTGGCTTCTCCAGTTGGTATCATTTTTGGTGGTTTTCAGGATCGGATGAGACTGACAGGGTTTGTGCTTGAACAAAAAACGGTAAGAACCATGGCTAACAAGGTTGTATAACTAACTCAACTCGGATAGACCTATTTCAATCCTTTCTAGTTCGATGATGTTTTCAAGAGTATAGAGAACTCTCCACATCATTGGCATGGCTTGCACATAGCACAAACCAGTGAGTGTGAAGAATTCCCGTGTTAAAGTAGGGGAGGGATAGCTAAACCCAATAAGAAAAGGGGTTGCTGGGAAGGTGATCCAGTGATCAGAAATACAATCGCTCTTTGTAGCAGAGTCGAAGGCTCTGAAGATGGTTCCTCCAGGGAAGCAGTGACACAACCGATCTATTTCAGGATTAGTAAAGCGACAGAGTTCAGCGGAAGGATTCTTCGTTATGCCCTGACTCTTAGGAGGGCTTTCCTTCTTAGGATCCTTGGCGGGGGAGGATCGGAGATTCATCTTTGCCATGGTATATTGAAGGAACTGAGAATCGGAAGAAGAAAATCTAGAGAGAAGGGAAAGAGAGATACCTGTTGAAATCTCCGAATGAAGATTTAAAGGAGAGAAACGCTAGAATTTAAATGCATTTTGATCCTTATCTCTAACCCTGTATATATAATGATGATTGTGCAGAGGAGTCTTGTCGTTGACGTCATCTTCGCAACGGCTAGTCCTATCTCAACGGGTAGTTTTCGCTAACCAACTTGTTCCGAATCAAGCAGAAAATATGAATAATTCAGTTGCAATTAATTCCTCATATTTTGGGGGCAATTGTTAGGGATAGAATTTCTAAGCATATGGATCACGGATCCTCAGTTCAATTTGAATTAAGGATCCTTAGAAGACGTTGCAGGACTAAGGATCCAGGATCCTCACTATTATCCTAACATTAACAATTATCTCCATTGTATCTGAATTTGTTTTGCAAGAGTATTCGAATATGACTTGTTCAACCAAGATTCTAGGGGAATATGCTTCATGATTCTGCACGTGCATAAGTTCTTCGAACATTATGGTGATCCTGGGGAGCTTGCACCTTTTTCGGATTGTTAGTTAGTTAGTTGATTTCTATTTTTAAATGGGGATAACAAGCTTGTTTAGACACAAGAATGATTAGCAACACACTACACTTGAGCTCTAAACAACTCTCGAAGATTACACACTTTTTGCACACTAGTGATCCTTGTACCAAGCTTGTTATCATCCCGATTTGTAAACATTGTTTGTTTAATATAGTTGGTGATCGGTAGTTTCCATCACCCGAGGTTTTTTATGTCGGAGATCATACGTTGATCAAGGGCTTTTTCCTCGTATAAATCCTTGTGTTCAACATTCATTTCATTCTTTCATAGTTCATACATTTGTTCATTTAATCAAGCATCACACCATACAAAATCGGATTTGGTTGCATTATCCTTGTGTGATTTTTGACCAAAACAATAACGTGTTTAATTTTATACTTTTCCCATGGAAACGCACTTTTCAAATGTTTTGCATTAAAAGCCTAACGAATGTCGCATCATATTCTTTCGTCTGACGATGTATTTAGTCATAACCGCCTTCATTGGGTATATAAAATACATTGGGCAAAGGTTTTCATCATTAGCGTTTTCATCCATCTACTCAATCATCTTCAAAAGTTTTTTGTTTATCAATATTGTTTTGGTCAAAAATCAAGCAATGATAATGCAACCAAACTTTCTGTTGTGAGGTATGATGCTTGAATTGATGAACAACGATAAGAATCACTATGAAATGTAATGGACAAGTAACACGAAGATTTATACGAGGAAAAAGCCCTTGATCAATGAATGATCTCCGGCATAAAAAACCTCGGGTGATGGAAACTACCGATCACCAACTCAAATTAAACAAGAAATGTAATACAACTTCGGATGATAGCGAGCTAAGTACAAGGATCACTATAGTGTATTGTGTGAAAAAGTGTGTAATCGCCAAGTGAGTTAACGAGAGCTGGTGAGAGCAGTTGTAAGAGTGTGTGTGTAGCCAAAAATAGCCAAGTGTTTTCTAATTGGCTCGCTACACCTTTAAAAATGGAAAATATCTACACTAACTAACATTCCGCAAATGGTGCAAGTCCTCCACGACTCCATAACGTCCACTTTTGGCCAGGCACGTGCGGAATAAACATACAATATACTCCAGGAATATCGCCAAGACCAAGTCCAAGCTGGTACTCCTGCAAAACAGTTTCGAATTCAAAGTAGACAACCGTTAGTACAAGGATCCTTATGATGATCCATGATCCTGATCCTGCAACACTTCTGAGGATCACTATTACAGACAGAATTGAGGATCACTAAACCCAACAGTAAATGAGGATCACTGATCATTTAGAAATCCACCCCTAACAATTACCCCCAAAATATAAGGAGTAATTATGTAAATAAACGAGTTGTATTTTGTTCTTATCCGCAATTAACCAATGGATAACTAGCCGTTGTAATCAGACTAGCCGTAACGAACATGACGTCACTTGAGGTGACTATGCTGCAAAATCATCATTATAAATAGGAGTTAGAGATAGGGATCAATCTGCATTTAAATTCAATAGAAACTCCCTTTAAATTCATATCCGAAGATCAAACAGGTATCTCTCTTTCTTTTCTTCCTTTACGTTTTCTTTCTCTGCCCCTTCTTTCTTCACCTTCTTCACAATCAAGATGATGCTAAGATCCTCACCGGCGAAGGATCACAAGAAGGACAGTCCTCTTAAGAGCCAGGGGATCATCAAAGATCTGGCGAATGAAAGGTGCTGCTTCACTGACCCACAAATAGACAGAATCCAATGTTGCTTTCTGGCGAACACCAATTTCAAGCCATTTGACCCCACCGTTCTAAGTGACTATATTTCTGAAACTTGGGTAGCTTTCCCGGTCACACCGTTCACAATAGGATACACGTATCCTTTCCCTGAATTCACTCAGTCTTTCTTCTCCCTCACCGGCATCTCCTACATTCAAGCTATGCCAATGATCTGGAGGGTCCTATATACCCTTGAAAGGATCATTGAGCAAGAAGGAATTGCCCTAGGAATGTCGGAGTTGGCAGAGATGTATGATCTCACAACATTTGGATCCCACCGATAATTATTCAAGCGTAAACCCGGTGAAGAACACCCCATCTTCAAAGCCACTAAGAATGATACAAACTGGAAACGGCGATTCTTCTTTGTCAGAAGGAATTCTATCCCGGATGGAAAGAATCTGCCAAGGAAGTGGAGCACCCATGGTAGGATATAGGATCCTGAGAAGGATCACCAGATAATCTTGTTTTTGTATAAGGATCCCTAACATCCTTTTGTTTCTGTTATACAGCTATCTCTGTTTCGCACCTTATACCATCACCTGCCACCAAGGAAAGGCTCTCTGCTTTCAGAAGACTTGATCCTGCAACAAGGTCATTCAAAACAAACACCCAGGACTCACAAGAAGTATCCTCAGGTTCTGTCACTATGTCAAGTAAGTATCCTGTATTTTGTATAGTCAAATATTTAAATAAATAGTTGAATAGAAATAGGATAAGGATACTTATCTGTTTTGAATGTGTATGCACCGGTAAATCCTCAAAATCTGCCTCCAAGTTCAACATCACTGATCTTGACAATGTCAGATCCTCCAAGAAAAAGTCTGCTGCTAGCCCCTCCGTTGTAATCCCCAAGGCTACCACTTCAAGGGGAAGAGGTGGAAAGAAAAGAAAGACCTCTGAAGCTGACAACCTTCAAGGCTTACCTCTGATCCGTCATCAATTCCTCGAGTACTTTAATGATGAGAGGATCACTGACTTAACTTGATTATCCTGCCCATTTGAGGATCACTTGATCCTAATCTTTGCATTGTCTTCTTTGTAGAAATTTGCGGAGATCGAGGACTATGTTGGGAATGTTGAAGAGCTAGAGGAGAAACACTCTGACCTCCAAAAAGTAGCAATGCTCAAAGTCCTCAAGATCTCTTCCCTTGAAAAGGATCTCAACGATGCTAAAGCTCAAACAGCTGCAATTCTGATCAATTTTGATTATGAGAAGAGCGAGATCACGGAGGATGCTAAGGTCTCCGCTGCCATTGTTATGTACAAGACCAAGCTACAGATGGCTCAAGAAGCTCAGGATACCGCCTTTGATAGGAGCAGCTGGGACATGGAAGGCTGGAAGGCCAGGCTGGCTGAGTTGGAGGATGAGGATGAGGCTGACGAGGTTCTGGCAATCGAGGCTAGTGGCAGTGGCAAGGATCAGGCGAAGGATACTGGAGCTGGAGGGGATGATGATGCAGCGAAGGTGTAAGCTGCATGAATGGGCGATGAAGGACATTTCTAGACGTAGCCGGAGCCCATTTTTTAAGTTTGGTAGTTTGGTTATGGTGTTTTTTGGCTGAACAATGATGGGTTGTACTTAAACAGTAGTAATTAGGGCTAAGGATCATGGATCCTTTGAACAATAGGTAGGATTACAAATGGTGGAGGGATCCTCTGTTTTGGGGATGAAGCCATTGTGATCCTGCCGTCTTTTGATTCCTGCACTACCAAGACCCTTAGACAATGGACACCCTTTGCCAACCCATGTGGACGGGCCACGTTTTGCTGGTAGAAATGTGGGTTGGCAATTTTGACAACCTTAAAGGGTTTAGTCTTTTGTGAGTAAAATAACTTTAACTTTCTGGCTTATCCTGTGTTGATATCCTTTTTAACATTTTACTTTCCAACTGTTGTGATGTTCATTTTGTTTAAACTTATTAAGTAAAGAAAAATTTAAGAAATATCCCCAAAAAGTTTATATGATCAAGGATCACATATCCCATAGCCGATTAGGTTTGAAAAGTTATATAGTTTAAGGATCACAAGTTCTGTTGTCAAAAGATAAGGGTTACTCAAATAAATAATGAATAGAATCAAAATAGCCAAGGATCATACCTGAGAATCCAAGTTAGGATCCTAACCTTTAACAGTTGTAAACAGGATAATCCAAAAGACAAACCTTAGTAAAAGGTAAGGATCAAGGATCCTTAGTCATTTATCTCCAAAAACCTGAAATAAGGTACAACTTGGGACTAAGCCAACATAGGATAAGAGTTAGTAACTGGGGACAAGCCCAACAATTCTGGGGACAAGCCCAATATACTGGGGACAAGCCCAAAGGATAACTGGGGACAAGCCCAAAGGATAACTGAGGACAAGCCCAAAGGATCGTATGTAAACTGGAGTATGGCCCTCACTGGCGACTATCCAAACTTAGTGACATGAAAATGCCAAAACCTTAGCTAACATGAAAACGTTAGAAACCTTACGAACGGATGTATGGTACGTCTACCATTATACGTAGGATCCTGAATATAGCCAGCACAATGAAATTGTCAGCCCCTAAAGCGAGTACTGGTCCGATTTCCATGAACTATACCAGGATCATCGTGCACTACTGGCGAAACTAGGGACAGGCCCAAACTGGGGGCTAGCCCAAATAACTGGGGTCAAGCCCGAATAACTAGGGTCAAGCCCAAATAACTGGGGTCAAGCCCAAATAACTGGATACTTCTGTGGATACTCAATCCTTAGTTGAGGATACCTGAACCTTCAAAACTCAGAATCAAGTGAAAGGAGGATAAAGGATGCAGGATCCTTATCCCTATATAAGAGAATAAAAGAATGAAATAGTTTGAGATTAGAAGATTACCAAAATGAGGATCATCCGTTCTGTAAGGATCCTTCTAGGATACTGGTCAGGTAAGGATCATGGATCCTTGTCACATAAAGTATTTCTTCAAATGGACAGCATTCCAAGCCCTTGGTAGCAAATCACCTTCCATTGTTAGCAATCGATATGCCCCATTTCCCGCTTCAGCTTCAATCAAATAGGGGCCTTCCTACTTTGGTGCTAGCTGTCCATCAGCGGGATTGGTGGTATTCTGAAATGCTTTCCTTAACACCATATAACCAACTTGGAATTTCCTGATCCTGACATTTTTGTTGTAAGCTCCAGCCATCCTTTGTTGATAATTGGCCATCCTTATCCTTGCCAAGTCCCTGATTTCTTCTATAGTATCCAGGTCTTGAACCAAGTTTTCAGCATTTTCTTCAGGATCACGAATGCTTGTTCTTGCAGTTGGAACCACCATCTCTGTAGGGATCACTGATTCTGCCCCAAATACTAAAGAAAATGGAGTTTGGCCTGTAGCATTCTTGGGAGTTGTCCTATCAGCCCAAAGTACATAAGGTAGTTCTTCTGCCCATTTTCCTTTCTTGGATCCAAGCTTCTTCTTCAAATTGTTGATGATGATCTTATTGGATGATTCTGCCTGACCATTAGCTTGTGGGTGGACTGGTGTTGATGTTATCATCTTAATCCCCCAACTGTCACAAAAGTTAGTGGTTCTATTCCCAATAAATTGGGATCCATTATCACAAATAATCTCAGAAGGGATACCAAATCTAGTAATAATGTTTCTTTTAATAAAGGATATAACTTCCTTTTCTTTGACTTGAGCAAAGGCTTCAGCCTCTATCCACTTAGAGAAGTAATCAGTCATAGCAAGCATGAATACTTTTCCACCAGGTGCCTTAGGAAGCTTTCCTACTATATCCATTCCCCATCTCATGAATGGCAAGGAAGAGGATATAGGATTCAAGAGCTCTGCTGGTTGGTGAAGGATATTACTATGCCTCTGGCAAGGATCACACTTCTTGGCATACTCCACAGCATCCTTCTTCATAGTGGGCCAGTAGTATCCTGTCCTCAGGATCCTTGAGAATAATGCCCTGCCCCCAGTGTGGTTTCCACAATCTCCTTCATGGAAATCCTTTAGGACTTCTTGGATTTCAGGATCCTCAATGCATCTTAGATATGGTCCTGCAAGAGATCGTTTATACAACATATTATTTAATATTGTAAATTGAGATACCTTAATTTTGAAAGCCCTTGGGTTTTCTCCTGTAGGAATCTCTCCATGTTGAATATATCTCATGATGGGGAGGATCCATGATCCTGGATGAAATTGAGTATCATCACTAGGGATGACTGCAGAGTCTTCTCCTATCTCCATAGCTACAAGATCCTCGATAGCAGGGGTCAGGATATGGATAATAGGGATAATGATATCCTCAGGGATCTTCAAAGATGATCCTAGATTGGCTAATGCATCAGCTTCTGCATTCTCTTCCCTTGGTACCTGTGTCAAACTAAAGGATACAAAAGAGAGTGCCAATTCTTTGACTATCTCCAAGTATTTGATTAGCTTTTCACCTTTAACAGCATAGGATCCATTAAAGTGATTAGTGATCAGTAAAGAATCTACATGTACCTTAAGATACCTGATCCTCATATGCTTTTCAATTTGCAAACCAGCTATCAAGGCTTCATACTCAGCCTCATTTTTGGTAGTTTGAAATTCACAAGCTATGGAGTGGGGTATTATGTCCCCCTGTGGCGATTTTAGTAGTATTCCAAGCCCTGTTCCTTTCACATTAGAGGCTCCATCAGTGAAGAGTATCCAAGGATCCTTAGTTTCTTCTAACTGTTGGACTTCTAACTCAGCTTCCTTTTGCAAATCACTACTAAAATCTATCACAAACTCAGCTAAGGCTTGGGATTTGATGGCAGTCCTTGGTTCATATCTTATATCATATGCACTTAACTTCACTGCCCACTTAGCCATCCTTCCTGACATTTCAGGTTTCCTGAGAACATTCTTAATTGGAAAATTAGTCTTAACAATAATGGCGTGAGTCTCAAAATAATGTCTTAATTTAGGGGATGCCATAATTAATGCAAGGATAAGTTTTTCTAAATGTGAATACATTGATTCAACATCAAGTAAGCTCTTACTTACATAATAAACAGGATGTTGTGTACCTTGGTGATCCTTAACAAGGACCGCACTTACTGCTTTTGAGGATACTGCTAGGTACAAGGATAATACATCCCTTTTTTCTGGTTTCATCAAGGCTGGGGCTGAGGATAGGTAATCCTTAAGAGCTTTTAGGGCACCTTCATGCTTCTCAGTCCATTCAAATTTCTTGTTCTTCCTCAGGATATCATAGAATTCCTTACACTTCTCTGAGGATTTGGATATGAATCTGTTCAAGGGTGCGATCCTGCCCGTCAATCTTTGCACATCCTTAGCATTGGCAGGAGATTTGATATTCACAATAGCCTTAATTTGTTCTGGACTTGCTTCAATGCCCCTCTTTGTTACCATATATCCTAAGAATTTACCTGCCTTAACACCAAAATGACACTTGGAAGGATTTAGTTTCATATTAAATTTATCAAGGATATTGAATGCTTCCTCCAAGTCTTTAAGGTGATCCTCAGCTTTCTTGGACTTAACCACCATGTCATCAATATAGACTTCCATAGTGTGCCCAATTTGTTCCTTGAACATCATATTGACAAGCCTTTGGTAAGTAGCACCTGCATTCCTTAGTCCAAATGGCATAACAATATAACAATATATACCGGTTGGGGTCATAAAGGCTATATCCTCTTGATCAGATGGTTCCATCTGAATTTGTTGAAATCCAGATGAAGCATCCATAAAAGTCAACAACTCATGACCCGCGGTAGCATCCACCATGGAGTCAATGTGGGGTAATGGGAAAGGATCATTGGGACATGCCTTGTTTAAATCAGTAAAATCGACACATACCCTCCACTTTCCATTCTTCTTTTGAACAACAACCACATTGGCTAACCACCTTGGATACTTAACCTCTCTTATCATACCTGCTCGAAGTAGCTTATCTACCTCTTCCTGGATAATAGCATTTCTTTCAGGTGCAAATTTTCTCCTCTTTTGATGTATAGGCTTGAATGACCTGTCAATGCCAAGTTTATGAGTAATTATATCCTTAGATATACCTGTCATGTCTTCATGTTTCCAGGCAAAGGTGGATTTCCTTCTCTTAAGGAAGGATACTAGCTCATGTTCAATGTTGCTAAGGATCCCTGATCCTATGAAGATCTTGGATTCAAGATCCATGAGGATTTCCTTCAAATCCTGTTCTCTTGCCTCCAAGACATCTCTTGAAGGATACTTTAATTGCTATTGCTCCCTTGGTCTTGAAGCTGGCTTCATTGATGAGGTATAGCAATTCTTAGCTTCTTGTTGATCGCTCTCAATTTTCACCACTCCCCAAGGACTTGGAAGCTTTACACATTGATGATAGGTGGATGGAACTGCCATCATATCATGTATCCATGGCTTGCCAAGGATAACATTGCAACATGATAAGCAGTCTATAACACAAAATTTTTGATAAGAATGCAATCCTTCAATATAGATTAGGAGTTTGATGTCCCCCAATGTATTCTTAGTTTCTCCACTGAATCCCACAAGTACTGAGGATCTTGGGATAATATCAGACTCTGGGATATTCATCTTCTTGAGAACATCAAGCTTAATGATGTTCACAGAGCTTCCTCCATCTATAAGGATCCTACGAACAAAGTGGTTAGAAATAAATAATGTAATTACAAGACCATCATGATGAGGATCCTGGACGTCAACACGATCATCCTCATCAAAGGTTATGACTTTATCCTGGGTGACAACGGAGGTCCGGACGGGTCTGTCTCCATTATCCATCTTGGTTTCCTTAGCATGTCTTTTTGCTGCTGAAAAGGAGGTACCACAGATATCTGATCCACCGGATATAAAATTTATGACTTGTGCATCTGCTGGAGGAGCAGGAGCCCTTTCTGGGATCCTTTCAGGATCCTGGATCCTTGATTTCTTCCGTCCCAAGAGTTCCTTCAAATGCCCCTTGCTCAACAAGTAACCAATTTCCTTTCTCAGTGCAATACACTCTTCAGTGAGATGCCCAAAATCCTCATGATATGCACACCACTTGGACTTATCCTTTGTAGCAGCTGGTTTATCACTCTTCCATGGCCACCTAGCTTTCTCACCTAGATTCTGCATTGCAAGGATTAGTTCATTGTTATCAACAGAAAAACAGTATTCGGAAATAGGAGGATAATCCTCATCATCCTCTTCTTGTTCCACTGCATGCACATTCTGGTTATCAGATCTGTTATAGGACTTGGATGTTGTTCCTGAAGTAGGATCCTTGTTTCTCCTGTTTTGAGGATCCTGCTAATCTATCCTGGATCCTTTTGTCATCCTCTAGGCGGATGAACCTAAGGGCCCTGGTTCTTACTTCATCAAGATTCCTGCAAGGTGTCATAACAAGATCATCATAGAACAATGAATCCCTAAGCAATCCCATTTTAAAGGCTTCTACAGCCGTAGGAATATCCAAATTAGGAATATCTAAGGATTCTTTACTAAACTTAGTGATATAATCTCTAAGTGATTCATTTTGACCTTGTGTTACCCTATATAGATCACTAGTTAATCGTTCAAACTTTCTACTACAAGAGAATTGACTATTAAACAAATTAACTAGATTAGAAAATGAAGTAATAGAGTAAGGTGCAAGACTAAGCAGCCATTTAAGAGCAGATCCTGTAAGTGTGGATCCAAATCCCTTGCATAGACATGCTTCTTTTAACCTTTCAGGAATTGGATTGATCTCCATCCTCTCCCTGTATTGAGCTACATGCTCTTCTGGATCCGTCGAACCATCATATAGCTTCATAGATGGTATCTGGAATCTTTTAGGTATCTCAGCATCACATAAGGGTGGTGCAAAACGAGATATCCTATGGCTACCATCTACAATTTCAGGGATGGGTTTAACCACTCCCGGTACACTGGATATCATATCCTTAAGCTTCTATAGCTCTCTAGCCATAGCCTGATTAATACCTGTATCCTGCATTAAGCCATGGTTAGTGTTATATGAATTATTAAAAATGTTACCTCCCACAGGATTCGTGTTTGGAATTGCGGATGTGAATCCATATTGTCGAGACTCTGGCATGATTGAAGGACCAGAGGGAGCAATGGTCTGCATTGGTATGAAGTCTCCTTGATGAACGTCCGAGCTCTGAGGCTGCATACTTCTAAAAAATCCTTGATCCTGAAGGACATTGGATCCTTGAAGTTGAGATGATCCTTGAACCTGAAAGAATCCTGGAACCAGAGAGGATCCTGGGACAAAGGAGGATCCTTGGACTGGGAAGGGTCCTTGGACCTGGGAGGATCCTTGGACCTGGGAGGATCCTTGAACTGCATGCATTCCCAAATATCCTCCTGACGTGTAGTATCCCTAATGCTGAGAAGAGGATCCGGATGGTTGAGAAGAGGATCCTTGAGGCTGGAAGTGAGAGCCAAATGCCTGACTCATAGTTGCTGTTCCATAACGCCTTCTTGGTAATTCACCCAAGTATTGCACGTCCGGAACTGCTAAGTGTTGGGAGGTTATGACTGGAGTGTCAAAGTTTAGCGATCTTGGCATCAGAGGGGAGTGATCCTCCAGTGATTTCTTCTGTTTTTTTATCTCATCGATCTCCCGGAGGATCCTTTCGTTGGTTTTGTCCTGCTCTTGTGCATGATTCCTCATCTGCAAAATCAGAGTGTAAAGATCATTAGTAGTAGGATTAGTTGAAACAGAAAAAGTTGGTGGTTTTTGGAAAATGGGGGTTGGTTTCTTCGCAGCATTCTCAGCAATTTTCCGGGATCCAGAAGGTGGCGGAGGCAAGGGAGGAACACCTTGTGAAGAACTGAATGACGGCATCAAGTTTGAAGTGTTCTTTGCTGAAGAAGCCATCTGCCTGGTTGTTATGGACCGAAATGATCACGAATATACGAATCTTCTTAGGAATGAAGCACCAATTGCCCCACGGTGGGCGCCAAACTCTTTTGGTCAAAAATCAAGCAATGATAATGCAACCAAACTTTCTGTTGTGAGGTATGATGCTTGAATTGATGAACAACGATAAGAATCACTATGAAATGTAATGGACAAGTAACACGAAGATTTATACGAGGAAAAAGCCCTTGATCAATGAATGATCTCCGGCATAAAAAACCTCGGGTGATGGAAACTACCGATCACCAACTCAAATTAAACAAGAAATGTAATACAACTTCGGATGATAGCGAGCTAAGTACAAGGATCACTATAGTGTATTGTGTGAAAAAGTGTGTAATCGCCAAGTGAGTTAACGAGAGCTGGTGAGAGCAGTTGTAAGAGTGTGTGTGTAGCCAAAAATAGCCAAGTGTTTTCTAATTGGCTCGCTACCCCTTTAAAAATGGAAAATATCTACACTAACTAACATTCCGCAAATGGTGCAAGTCCTCCACGACTCCATAACGTCCACTTTTGGCCAGGCACGTGCGGAATAAACATAGAATATACTCCAGGAATATCGCCAAGACCAAGTCCAAGCTGGTACTCCTGCAAAACAGTTTCGAATTCAAAGTAGACAACCGTTAGTACAAGGATCCTTATGATGATCCATGATCCTGATCCTGCAACACTTCTGAGGATCACTACTGCAGACAGAATTGAGACAGTAAATGAGGATCACTGATCATTTAGAAATCCACCCCTAACAATTGCCCCCAAAATATAAGGAGTAATTATGTAAATAAACGAGTTGTATTTTGTTCTTATATGCAATTAACCAACGGATAACTAGCCGTTGTAATCGGACTAGCCGTTACGAACATGACGTCACTTGAGGTGACTATCCTGCAAAATCATCATTATAAATAGGAGTTAGAGATAGGGATCAATCTGCATTTAAATTCAAGAGAAACTCCCTTTAAATTCATATCCGAAGATCAAACAGGTATCTCTCTTTCTCTTCTTCCTTTACGTTTTCTTTCTCTGCCCCTTCTTTCTTCACCTTCTTCACAATCAAGATGATGCTAAGATCCTCACCGGCGAAGGATCACAAGAAGGACAGTCCTCTTAAGAGCCAAGGGATCATCAAAGATCTAGCGAATGAAAGGTGCTGCTTCACTGACCCACAAATAGACAGAATCCGCTGTTGCTTTCCGGCGAACACCAATTTCTGAAACTTGGGTAGCTTTCCTGGTCACACCGTTCACAATAGGATACACGTATCCTTTCCCTGAATTCACTCAGTCTTTCTTCTCCCTCACCGGCATCTCCTACATTCAAGCTATGCCAATGATCTGGAGGGTCCTATATACCCTTGAAAGGATCATCGAGCAAGAAGGAATTGCCCTAGGAATGTCAGAGTTGGCAGAGATGTATGATCTCACAACATTTGGATCCCACCAATACTTATTCAAGCGTAAACCCGGTGAAGAACACCCCATCTTCAAAGCCACTAAGAATGATACAAACTGGAAACGACGATTCTTCCTTGTCAGAAGGGATTCTATCCCGGATGGAAAGAATCTGCCAAGGAAGTGGAGCACCAATGGTAGGATATAGGATCCTGAGAAGGATCACCAGATAATCTTGTTTTTGTATAAGGATCCCTAACATCCTTTTGTTTCTGTTATACAGCTATCTCTATTTCGCACCTTATACCATCACCTGCCACCAAGGAAAGGCTCTCTGCTTTCAGAAGTATCCTCAGGTTCTGTCACTTTGTCAAGTAAGTATCCTGTATTTTGTATCGTCAAATATTTAAATAAATAGTTGAATAGAAATAGGATAAGGATACTTATCTGTTTTGAATGTGTAGGCGCCGGTAAAACCTCAAAATCTGCCTCCAAGTTCAACATCACTGATCTTGACAATGTCAGATCCTCCAAGAAAAAGTCTGCTGCTAGCCCCTCCGTTGTAATCCCCAAGGCTACCACTTCAAGGGGAAGAGGTGGAAAGAAAAGAAAGACCTCTGAAGCTGACAACCTTCAAGGCTTACCTCTGATCCGTCATCAATTCCTCGAGTACTTTAATGATGTAAGGATCACTGACTTAACTTGATTATCCTGCCCATTTGAGGATCACTTGATCCTAATCTTTGCATTGTCTTCTTTGTAGAAATTTGCGGAGATCGAGGACTATGTTGGGAATGTTGAAGAGCTAGAGGAGAAACACTCTGACCTCCAAAAAGTAGCAATGCTCAAAGACCTCAAGATCGCTTCCCTTGAAAAGGATCTCAACGATGCCAAAGCTCAAAAAGCTGCAATTCTGATCAATTTTGATTATGAGAAGAGCAAGATCACGGAGGATGCTAAGGTCTCCGCTGCCATTGCCATGTACAAGACCAAGCTACAGATGGCTCAAGAAGCTCAGGATCCCGCCTTTGATAGGAGCAGCTGGGACATGGAAGGTTGGAAGGCCAGGCTGGCTGAGTTGGAGGATGAGGATGAGGCTGACGAGGTTCTGGCAATCGAGGCTAGTGGTAGTGGCAAGGATCAGGCGAAGGATACTGGAGCTGGAGGGGATGATGATGCAGCGAAGGTGTAAGCTGCATGAATGGGCGATGAAGGACATTTCTAGACGTAGCCGGAGCCCATTTTTTAAGTTTGGTAGTTTGGTTATGGTGTTTTTTGGCTGAACAATGATGGGTTGTACTTAAACAGTAGTAATTAGGGCTAAGGATCATGGATCCTTTGACCAATAGGTAGGATTACAAATGGTGGAGGGATCCTCTGTTTTGGGGATGAAGCCATTGTGATCCTGCCGTCTTTTGATTCCTGCACTACCAAGACCCTTAGACAATGGACACCCTTTGCCAACCCATGTGGACGGGCCACGTTTTGCCGGTAGAAACATGGGTTGGCAATTTTGACAACCTTAAAGGGTTTAGTCTTTTGTGAATAAAATAACTTTAACTTTCTGGCTTATCCTGTTTTGATATCCTTGTTAACATTTTACTTTCCAACTGTTGTGATGTTCTTTTTGTTTAAACTTATTAAGTAAAGAAAAATTTAAGAAATATCCCCAAAAAGATTATATGATCAAGGATCACATATCCCATAGCCGATTAGTTTTGAAAAGTTATATAGTTTAAGGATCACAAGTTCAGTTGTCAAAAGATAATGGTTACTCAAATAAATAATGAATAGAATCAAAATAGCCAAGGATCATACCTGAGAATCCAAGTTAGGATCCTAACCTTTAACAGTTGTAAACAGGATAATCCAAAAGACAAACCTTAGTAAAAGGTAAGGATCAAGGATCCTTAGTCATTTATCTCCAAAAACCTGAAATAAGGTACAACTTGGGACTAAGCCAACATAGGATAAGAGTTAGTAACTGGGGACAAGCCCAACAATTATGGGGACAAGCCCAAAGGATAACTGGGGACAAGCCCAAAGGATAACTGGGGACAAGCCCAAAGGATCGTATGTAAACTGGAGTATGGCCCTCACTGGCTACTATCCAAACTTAGTGACATGAAAATGCCAAAACCTTAGCTAACGTGAAAACGTTAGAAACCTTACGAACGGATGTGTGGTACGTCTACCATTATACGTAGGATCCTGAATATAGCCAGCACAATGAAATTGTCAGCCCCTAAAGTGAGTACTGGTCCGATTGCCATGAACTATACCAGGATCATCGTGCGCTACTGGCGAAACCGGGGACAGGCCCAAACTGGGGGCTAGCCCAAATAACTGGATACTTCTGTGGATACTAAATCCTTAGTTGAGGATACCTGAACCTTCAAAACTCAGAATAAAGTGAAAGGAGTATAAAGGATGCAGGATCCTTATCCCTATATAAGAGAATAAAAGAATGAAATAGTTTGAGATTAGAAGATTACCAAAATGAGGATCATCCGTTATGTAAGGATCCTTCTAGGATACTGGTCAGGTAAGGATCATGGATCCTTGTCACATAAAGTATTTCTTCAAATGGACAGCATTCCAAGCCCTTGGTAGCAAATCACCTTCCATTGTTAGCAATCAATATGCCCCATTTCCTGCTTCAGCTTCAATCAAATAGGGGCCTTCCCACTTTGGTGCTAGCTTTCCATCAGCGGGATTGGTGGTATTCTGAAATGCTTTCCTTAACACCATATCACCAACTTGGAATTTCCTGATCCTGACATTTTTGTTGTAAGCTCCAGCCATCCTTTGTTGATAACTGCCCATCCTTATCCTTGCCAAGTCCCTGATTTCTTCTATAGTATCCAGGTCTTGAACCAAGTTTTCAGCATTTTCTTCAGGATCACGAATGCTTGTTCTTGCAGTTGGAACCACCATCTCTGTAGGGATCACTGATTCTGCCCCAAATACTAAAGAAAATGGAGTTTGGCATGTAGCATTCTTGGGAGTTGTCCTATCAGCCCAAAGCACATAAGGTAGTTCTTCTGCCCATTTTCCTTTTTTGGATCCAAGCTTCTTCTTCAAATTGTTGATGATGATCTTATTGGATGATTCTGCCTGACCATTAGCTTGTGGGTGGACTGGTGTTGATGTTATCATCTTAATCCCCCAACTGTCACAAAAGTTAGTGGTTCTATTCCCAATAAATTGGGATCCATTATCACAAATAATCTCAGAAGGGATACCAAATCTAGTAATAATGTTTCTTTTAATAAAGGATATAACTTCCTTTTCTCTGACTTGAGCAAAGGCTTCAGCCTCTATCCACTTAGAGAAGTAATCAGTCATAGCAAGCTTGAATACTTTTCCACCAGGTGCCTTAGGAAGCTTTCCTACTATATCCATTCCCCATCTCATGAATGGCCAGGAAGAGGATATAGGATGCAAGAGCTCTGCTGGTTGGTGAGGGATATTACTATGCCTCTGGCAAGGATCACACTTCTTGGCATACTCCACAGCATCCTTCTTCATAGTGGGCCAGTAGTATCCTGTCCTCAGGATCCTTGAGAATAATGCCCTGCCCCCAGTGTGGTTTCCACAATCTCCTTCATGGAAATCCTTTAGGACTTCTTGGATTTCAGGATCCTCAATGCATCTTAGATATGGTCCTGCAAGAGATCGTTTATACAACATATTATTTAATATTGTAAATTGAGATACCTTAATTTTGAAAGCCCTTGGGTTTTCTCCTGTAGGAATCTCTCCATGTTGAATATATCTCATGATGGGGAGGATCCATGATCCTGGATGAAATTGAGTATCATCACTAGGGATGACTGCAGAGTCTTCTCCTATCTCCATAGCTACATGATCCTCGATAGCAGGGGTCAGGATATGGATAATAGGGATCTTGATATCCTCAGGGATCTTCAAAGATGATCCTAGATTGGCTAATGCATCAGCTTCTGCATTCTCTTCCCTTGGTACCTGTGTCAAACTAAAGGATACAAAAGAGAGTGCCAATTCTTTGACTATCTCCAAGTATTTGATTAGCTTTTCACCTTTAACAGCATAGGATCCATTAAAGTGATTAGTGATCAGTAAAGAATCTACATGTACCTTAAGATACCTTATCCTCATATGCTTTGCAATTTGCAAACCAGCTATCAAGGCTTCATACTCAGTCTCATTGTTGGTAGTTTGAAATTCACAAGCTATGGAGTGGGGTATTATGTCCCCCTGTGGCGATTTTAGTAGTATTCCAAGCCCTGTTCCTTTCACATTAGAGGCTCCATCAGTGAAGAGTATCCAAGGATCCTTAGTTTCTTCTAACTGTTGGACTTCTAACTCAGCTTCCTTTTGCAAATCACTACTAAAATCTGTCACAAAGTCAGCTAAGGCTTGGGATTTGCTGATTTGATCAGATATGAAGAAGGAGGCTGGATGAAGGTGTTTGCTCTCAATAATCCTCGTGTAGTTGATTATGAAGATAGGCGCTGAAGGACTAATATAATTGAAGACAACAAGTGGCTGATAACAAGCATCTGGGGGGATATGGTTGAAGTTGATCTGAGCAACAAAGTTCTGAAATACCTCCAACATGTTGACAACTATAATGGTCCGAAAGGAGCTTTATTTATCGAGACTACTGTTTCGCCCATTGAATAGAAATTAGTATGCTGTATTTTACTGAATGTTGTTTGCTGTTTTGAACTTTGTTTATTATATAGTTACCTCTGTTTGACACTTGTAGTTTTTATATAATTAGTTGTGTTAAAATTATTAATAATGTTTGTTATTTAAATTAACTAAATGAATATTTAGGTTTGAGAGTGTAAAAGCTTGTAATATTGGCAAATGTCTGTTTAAATGATCAAAGCTCTGTTATTGTGAACAGATGTTTGAAAATAAAACGCTGGTTGATACATCTGTTGACTTTGGTCAACAGATGGATGAAAACAGATGTTTGGAACTACTGTTGGGATAAAGCAGAGTCTTGTGGAGAAAACTGTGGTTGAAACTACTGTTTGGTTAAAACGGTGGTTTAAAACCATTGTTGGGTTAAAATAGTGTTTTGTGGAAGTTGAAGGGGATTGAAACGACTGTTGGGTTAAAATATTGTTTTTGGAGAAGCAACATGCTTGAATGAAAATGTTATTTTGTTTACAAAAGATTAATAAATTGTATATTTTTGTATTTTTTATATTCTAAAGTTTAAGTATTTAAGGTTGAAGTTGAAGTTGGGGAGATATGGTTGAAGTTGATTTGAGCAATGAAGTTTTGAAATACCTCCAACATGTTGACAACTACAGTGATCCGAAAGGAGCTTTATTTATCGAGACTACCGTTTCGCCCATTGATTAGAAATTATTATGTTGTATTTTATTGAATGATGTGTGCTGTTTTGAAGTTTGTTTATTATATAGTTACCTCTGTTTGACACTTTCATATTTTATATAATTAGTTGTGTTAAAATTATTAACCATGTTTGTTATTTAAATTAACTAAATGAATATTTAGGTTTGAGAGTGTAAAAGCTTGTAATATTGGCAAAGGTCTGTTTAAATGATCAAAGCTCTGTTATTATGAATAGATGTTTAAAAATAAAACAGTGGTTGATACATCTGTTGACAGATGGATGAAAACAGATGTTTAGAATCACTATTGGGGTAAAGCAGAGTGTTGTGGATAAAACTGTGGTTGAAACTACTGTTTGGTTAAAACGGTGTTCAAAACCATTGTTGTTGATTCTGTTAATACAGTGGTTGATGCATCTGTTAACTTTGGTCAACAGATGGATGAAAATAGATGTTTGAAACCACTGTTGGCTTAAAACACTATTTTGTGGACAAAAAGTGGTTGCTTTTTTTTTTCAAACATTGGTTTGACTTTGGTCAAGACAGACTTTTGAACCACTTAGAATCATAGTTTTGCAAACAGTGGTTTGACTTTGGTTAAACAGACTTTTTGAAAACAGTGGTTTGACTTTAAGCAATCATCAATGGAATTGGTCAACTTTATTTGCAAAAATTGGTTTTAACTTTATTTGAATTACAAGTACCGTATAATTCTCATTCTTGTTGCAAGAATTGGCTTGGATCTAAAGTTAATAAAATATGGTATGCATGGTTTTCTAAGAAACGACCCGTGTTAAGTCATGGCCAGCTCTATGTTGCTGTATCTAGAGTAAAAAGTAGGAAGGGGTTGAAAATTTTGATTTGTGATAAAGAGAAGCGAGTCTGTACAACCACTACTAATGTGGTTTACAAAGAAGTTTTACAAAATCTATGATGATACTAAACATCTGTCAACCTGGCAATGTCTGTTGGGTATAATGGAGGAACTGTTGTTAGGAAATGTTTGTTGGAAAGCAATACAACTTTTTGAAAGCATCTGATACTTACTCTGCATTAAGCCTATCCTGAGAACACATGTTGCGAAAAATGTTTATATCTGGCGTTGTAGTAACAAGTTTGCAGCTCTCATTTTTAATGAGAGTACTAAATTCTTTGTTAATAACATTATTCTCTTAACATTTGTTTACTAACCTTTGTAATTTCTGTTGACTGGCCTTTTTAACATGGGTTGACTAACATCTGATACTTACTATCTATCCATCTGGCAAGCTTTGTTGGAGATAATGGATGATAGTATTTACGAAAGTCTGTTGGAAAGCAACAGAGGTTTTTAACAGTTAATAGACAACAGTGGTTTGCTATCAACATAATGGAATTGCTGTTGAATAAACCTATTGACCATTAGTTTATATCAATTTTGTAAGTCTGCACTAATTATTTTTTTACTCTCTGTCAATATGTGTTATGCATGGTTTTCTAAGAAACGACCCGTGTTTGCACACGAGTCTTACCGCTAGTCTACTATAATAAAAGAAACCAACTTTTGGACACATGTTATTCACTAAAGTTATCCTCAAATCTATACTTGTCTTATATTAATTAAATAAATAATAAATTAATATTAAATCTTATCATACTTTAATAAAAATATTATCCTCAAATCTAAATTGTTAATTTAATATATTTTTAAAACAAATACCCCTCTTTTCTACTTATCTTATATTAAATATATAAAGAATAAATTAATATTAAATGTTATCCAAATTTGTTAAAAATATAACTTTTTATTATTATTTGGTATACAAAATTATATTCATTCAACTCGTGTGAAATGCAGGGTTTAATAAAATATTATCCTCAAATCTAAATTGTTAATTTAATATATTTTTAAAACAAATACCTCTTTTTCCTACTTATGTTATATTAAATATATAAATAATAAATTAATATTAATTGTTATCCAAATTTGTTAAAAGTATAACTCTTTTTATTATTTGGTATACAAAACTATATTTATTCAACTCGTGTAAAACGCAGGGTTTTTAAAAAAATATATATATATATTTTTTATTATTACTATACAAAGTTACATTTATATAACCCGTGTAATACACGAAGTGTTTAAAGATATAACTTTTTATCATTTGCCATGTAAAATTAGATTTATTCAACAGGTGTAATACACGGGGTTTTAAGGATATATTTTTTTTATTATTTGGTAGATTTTTCAACCCGACTATACATGAGTTTTTTAAAGAAACGATGGTTTTAAGGATATTTTTTTTATTATTTGGTAGATTTTTCAACTCGACTAAATCTGAGTACTGCATATCATCCACAAACAGACGGGCAAAGTGAAAGGACAATACAAACTCTAGAAGACATGCTCCGAGCATGTGTGATAGATTTTGGTGGAATTTGGGACGATCACTTACCTTTAATTGAATTCTCCTATAATAACAGTTATCATTCAAGTATTGAAATTGCCCCATTCGAGGCACTGTATGGAAGAAAGTGCAGAACTCCAGTTTGTTGGGCAGAAATAGGAGAAAGTCAATTATCAGGTCCTGAGATAGTGCAAGAAACGACCGACAAGATTACACAAATCAAGGAAAGATTAAAGACGGCTCGAGATCGTCAGAAAAGTTATGCAGACAATAGACGGAAGCCATTGGAATTTCAAATCGGAGACAGAGTACTGTTGAAAGTTTCTCCTTGGAAAGGAGTTGTTCGATTCGGTAAGAAAGGAAAGTTAAGTCCAAGATATGTAGGACCATTTTCTGTGATTCAACGTATAGGACCAGTTGCTTATCGTTTACAACTACCAGAGGAGTTAACAGGAGTACATGATGTATTTCATGTATCCAACCTCAAGAAATGCCTATCAGACGAATCTTTGGTAATACCTCTCCAAGATATAGAAGTAAACGAAAAGTTAAAATTTGTTGAGAAACCTCTTCATATAGAAGACAGAAAAGTGAAGTTTCTCAAACACAAACGGTTAGTACTTGTTAAAGTCAAGTGGGATTCAAAAAGAGGACCTGAATACACTTGGGAGCTAGAATCAGAAATGAAGCGAAAATATCCTCAATTATTCCAGTAAATCTCGAGGACGAGATTTTTATTAAGGTGGTGAGAATGTAACAACTCTCATTAAAAGTCATATTTATTTTATTATTTCATCCAATAGGAAACCCTAATTGAGACACCCAAGTGATTCTACACAAACCCTAAAATTTTCCGAATAATCAGAATCAGGATCAGGGCCCCTAAAACTCAGGGGGGTAAAACCCTAGTTACGATTATCTTAAAATCTCGCTGTCAAAATCGAATTTACGAAATCCGTCAACTCAGCTAGGCTAGTCAAGGACGTGGCTACCCTATGGTAAATAGGTGGCCCTCGCGCTACGCGACGCCCAAGGGGTGACCCGTCGCGCTACGCGACGGGGACAAATTTCATGTATAAATAGGGTTGTTTGGGACTTGAAATTGGGCAGTTGAAGGACGTAAAAATTCAATATATACGCTGAGTTATAGCAGAAACAGTCCAAAACACACACGATTCATGAATCGCTGCCGCAAAACAGGGTAATAACTCGATCGCTGCTACGATTCAATGTCCGATCGATTAAACTATCCAATGGATGTTTAAGTGCTGCCCACATTAGGGTTATTGCTTTGTCATTCATCGTTAATACGATGGATGTTTAAGTATCGCACATTGTCATTCGATGTGAGGGTTTAATCTCGTGAGTTATCATAAATGTTGTATTAAGTTACTAACCGAGTTGTGTGCATGTTATTAAATTTAGGTTAAAAAAGCTAATCAGTAGGCTAGGCTCTGCTCAATTAAATCTGCAATGTGAGTCATTCTTTTTTTTATCAAATTTGATTTCAAAATCATGTTTACTTTCAAATTTATAATTACGGGGATTAAGTCTTTGTAATCACCAAGTTACAGCCGGTATGTGGGGTTTTGTATACGTTACTTGATAATCTTCACCATTGGGGCAGCCAAGGGGTGATATGACCATAGTCACAGACACCATTGGACAACGGGAGGGCCAATGGGTCGAGTGACAAAATACCGTGGGTAGTTGGTTTGATATCAGAAACATTGTAATCGCTCTTAATACTGTAAATTATAACAAATGTGTCGTTTTCATAAAAAGAATGATTCACCAGTATTTCCCGCTGACAAAATCTTTTTCAAACATGTTTCAGGTGATCTACTGTGATCCAAGAAAAGTGTCGTGTAGCACTACAAGCTTAAGGAAGTGGCTCAATATAAATTACAGGGGTTTTATCCCAAGTTGTGAAATAAAATAATCGGGAAATTACTGTTTTAAAAAGATCCTGAAGAAACTTCCGCTGTTAAATAAATACCACGGGATTTTCTGTTCCGCGGCTTCTGAAACGAGTCAAACCGGGTCAGGGCCGTGACAGATTACTTATAGGGTGTTGTATTGTATAAGCTACACAATGGTTTGTTGGAAATTACCCTTTTACCCTTTGACCTTTACATAGTTATGTTGACTGTTAACCTTATTTGACGCCAGGGGTAATTGTGAAACATAACAACAATGTTGGGGGGGGGGGGGGGTAAAATTGCAATTATTTCCATGGAGGGGTCAGAGTGCCAATTGGCTTAAACCCCATGGGGTAAAATTGCAGTTTACTCAATAAGATAAAATATATTTTTAAATATTTCGTTCTAGCTTTTTAATATCACATATTTATTTATAGTATGATTTTTTAATATGTAATATTTCTATACTATGCTAATACTTGCATCTCGTCTTATTATCCGCATCTCTCTAAAAGGAATGTATAACAAAATAATTATTATACCATTAATATAGATATGCCATTTCAATGATAAGGATTATATATAAATATATGATTTATAATTTTTTTGATATTCAACCCGCAACACTAGCTTGTAACAAGAGAATGGAATGGCCTAAGGAATCAAATTGACAACGAAATGAAATGAATTATTATATTCTATTGTGATCTTTGTTTACTCATATGTTAATAGAATGAACCATTATTTTGTACAATTTTATACGCAAAAAAACGAGTAATGAAATACAATTAATTAATAAAAACGACACTAATATAATTGTCTCAATAATAATAATAATAATAATAATAATAATAATAATAATAATAATTGTAGATGTATTTCCCATTCCTTAAGGAATGAAAAAAAAACACCTTCTTACGAAGTAATGAAATTTTTTATATTTGGAAGGAATCACATTCTTATGGAATGATTCATTCCATTAACACATAATAACTAAACAAGTTTTTTTCTCGTTCCATCGGAATGATCTATTCAATTCCGCATTCAATTCCCTCATACCAAACACTACCCCACCAATAATAAAGCATAATTTTCCATGATTAAACATGTTTGTAATTTATTATCTTGGAGGAAAAAATTAAAAAAAATGGCATATTTACATATCTAGAAAGTTTTAAACGTCTTACTTGTAGTTTTTTTTATGTAACCGAATGCTTTTAAAATATTTCAAGAAATAGAAATAATTTTTTAAGGTGGGTGAAATTAACATCTTGTTATATATTCTTTTTAATTTTTATTTTTTTAAGGACAAATTTGATTTTAATTATTGTCATCTGTAATCTGTAAGACTTAAATCAAAGATCTACCCCTTTCAACGTAAAACATAACGGTAAAACTTATATTAACTATTTTAAATTTAAATGAGACTTTAATAAAGAACTTTTACATTATATTATATTATTCTATAACAATATCATTGTTAATAATAACTCATAAAGTTGATTATTTTATTTTTTAATAAATATTTTATCTTTTCACTTTCTTTTTTAACAAACATTTTGTCTTTTTTTAATAAGTTTAATTTTTTTTATTTTAATTATTACATTTTGTCTTTTTTTAATAAGTTTAATTTTTTTTATTTTAATTATTATTTATTTACTTTATTATAATTAAAGCTAACTACTTTAGATATACTTACTTAAATGGGTTACTTGCTTATTTTTACCGTCATTTAGATTAAAGCCTACAAAGTTTATATTAATCTATCAATATACCACGTAACAGATTTAATTATTATTTCTGAAGGGGTATGGTTCCAGATCTCGCGTCAGCACGACCGCGAGTGACCATTACCCTTACCAAAAACCCCCACCAGCAAGAACTTATCTGTGTTCGTGCGGGCACGCGCGAACACAGCCGTCGAATCCAATCTGTCCAGTGATGGGAATACATACCTTATGTATGAAAATGGGTGTATACATAGTGATGCGGCCTGGCACCGCATCCTATGAACATTTTCATCACGACAAAGGATCTGGACAACAGTAACAGTCACCAAGCGGCGATGCGGCACGGCACCGCATCCCATATATATCTTGGCCAGAATAAGAACGCGGGAATAAAATCAGTTACCGCAAGCAGCGATGCGGCCCGACACCGCATCCTGCCTACAAAGCAAGTAGGACTGACACCACGGTGCAAGTGGCAGCCCACATGTAAGCGACAGACTGACACCACAGCAGGACGTGGCATCACCACCATAACCGACAGGCCTGACACACCTGCAGTAGGCTGTGCGGTGTCAGACTAGCCACTCAACTACCCTCATTCACTCCTCGGCTATAAATACCTACCCCAAACCAGGTTTGAGGTATCTCTTCACAACTCTCTCACTACGACTACTATCATACCTTGCTTCCCAAGCAATTTACTGATTCTCACGCCGGAGAGTGGTAACAAGGAGCACCCCCACCCCATCTTCCTTGTTACGAGTCACGGTTTGTTTCCTTGTGCAGAAGATCAACCAGCGGACGATCCAGCCAGCGATCCTCGGAAAGAAGGAATTAACCCTACTTGACGAGACCAGTGAATTAACCACCTTGGTTAATCACTGTTTCATCATTTTTTTTTTCATTTTAGTATTATTATTATAGTTAAAGCTAACTTTCGAATTTTGACATGTTTACTTAACCGTCTTGATTGTTTATTTATATGTTTATTTTCAAATTAAAGTTACATGATCTAGAATAAGCTATTGATATATCATGTATTATGTATTATGTATTCATGTAACAAACTAGTTAATAACCCGCCCGCGTTGTGGGGCGATAGCCGAATAATGAGCGAGTGTTAGGCAGCTCATTGACACGGAAAACAATTAAATCGAGTCAACCAATTAAAACAAAACACTTTTATAGTTTTGATAAAAAAAGCTAAAATAATGGCAATATTGTAACTTTTAACTGAAGGAAAGTTGTATTTTTTTCCTGGGGTAAAATCGTAATTTGCCAAAAGCTAAAGTGATGGTAGTACTGTAAATTTGCACCAGGGGCAAAATTGTAAATTTTCAAATGGGCAAATTCGTAATGTTGAACTTGGGGTAATAGCGTAATATAAATTTGAACTAAGGGCACAATCGTAATTTTAAGCTGGAGCAAAAATCACAATTTTATTTTGAATTGAGGACACAATTGTAATTTTGAGTTGGGGGCAAAAACATAATTTTATTTTGAACTTGGGAAAAAACCTAATTTTAAACTGAGTGCGAAATCATAATTTTTTAAACGGAAAAAATCACATTTTTGAACAGAGGGCAAAATCGTAATTTTTAGCTTGGGGCAAAAACAAAATTTTATTTTGAACTGAGGGCGAAAAGGTAATTCTGAGCTGAGGGCAAAACCACAATTTTATTTTGAATTGAAGGAAAAATCGTAATTTTGAGATGGGGACAAAAGCGTAATTTTATTTTGAGCTGGGGGCATAACCGTAATTTTAAAGAGGGGCAAAAAACGTAATTTTAAAATGGATATAAAATAATAAACTGTTTGGTCCAATAGGGTAGTGCAAGGCAAAATTGTAATTTTGAATAAAGGGCAAAATCGTAATTTTGAGATGGGAACGAAATAGTAATTTTATTTTGAGCTGGGAGCAAAACGAAAATTTTAAGCAGGGGCAAAAACGTAATTTAAAATGGATATAATATAATAAATCAGTTGGGCCAATGAGGGAGTGCCAGGCAGCTGCCTGGCACTATTCCCCCATCGTTGTAACAAATACTAGTTCGAAGAACAAAGTTGAAAAATTATAAATTAATAAATTAGTCTACCACAAAGTCCACGGATGGTGTTGTAAACGACCACGAAAACATAAAAAAATAAAAAAATAATAGTTAAATATTTAGTATATAAAACTTATTACTTTGACTAATCCATTGCACGTTGGCCGCCTGAATAGCTTCAAAATTTCGATATGCTTTGAAAGATACTCACCGGCGTAACTAAAAGTTAAAACTTGGAGTGGTTCATTCTGATACAAATCATATTTATCATATAAACCGTAAGAACAAATCCCAGCATATAAAAGTAGCACTTTTGAATTATATTAGCACATGAAAATTAATCAATGACGACGGGCCAATGGGAGATCCCATTTTACTCGCTTTGGGCTACCTTCATTCGTGCCCAACAAGGTGCAGGCCCAAATAACAAGTTGCCTTGCCCATTAAGGTTCCCTTCGTTAGAAATGAGCGGGAAACCATGATCAGAAGAAGCAGGTCTCATTTAATGCTTGATAAGAAGAGGATCTTGGCTTGCAATTGTACTTCTCCGGCGTGAACATTAAATAAGGTTGTCATCTTACCGTTAGGGGTCAGACACGTGTCTGAACCCCTCGAAAGCCCGCAGAATCCGTTGGATCATCTTGATAAAATATCTCACGTGTGGGATAAGGGCTGGGGATTATATAAGAGTCAAAGGGATAACCATAAGGCAGATCGGAGGTATCACATTTAATACTCTCACATTTACTCTTCTCTCATTAATTCCTACCAATATTCTTATACATTCATCACACACATACATTTATTGGATTCACACCTTAGAGGAAACGTTCCGGTGATCACACTCATCGGAATAAGCTCCTCTCACTCCCCGGCAAGTTTACTTACTCTCACGCCGGAGCTTGGTCACGGATCCCCCACCCGGGGCCCTCCGTGACGAGGCCAACGGTTTATTCTTTTGTAGCTACAAGGAACGGGATATCTGGACGTCAGCGAAGACCCCATTAAACGTCGCCAGGGATTTGGGTATTCGACATTGGCGCCATCCGTGGCACATCGGTCCAGCTGGTGTTCCCACTCTGAAATTCCGACGTTGAGATAACCCGTTTTGACAAGAAACAACATGACTACTCCACCCAGCTCACTCACCGTCCAGACAGCACAAAACGACCACGATAAGGTCACAGTGGAAGATATAACTCTTGAAGAAGAAAATGAGAATCAAGTGGAAATTCTGGAAAAGGAAGAGACCATCACTCCGGATTTCGTTGCCATGCACAAAGAGAAACTAAAAAAGTGTCTCAAAGACCTAGAAAGACAAGAAAAACTTGACAGCCTCAGGGCTAGACTATCGTTCGATACACCCTCTAATCAAGACGGGGTAGACCCTCAAAACAAGGGCAGTGGGAGTGACCCACTGGAAACGTTCATAACAGCCCTTAGACAGATGTCCTCGGAAGAAAGGGAGGATCTCATCACCAGAAAGAAACCGAAAGGAAAAGAAAAGGAAAAGGAGAATCAAAGCAATGATGGCCTGGATCAACCCTACCTCCCACGGGACTTAGCTGAAGTCCCAAAATTCACCCGGAGGATTGCAGAAGCACCGATGCCCCCTAAGACGAAGCTGCCCCCAAACTTTGACCGGTATGATGGGACGAGAGACCCTGAAGATCATCTCCATGCCTTCAGGGGTGCGGGACAACTGGGGCGGTGGCCCATGCCAGTTTGGTGCCACATGTTTGTACAGACCCTGACGAAGGGGGCCCGGCTCTGGTTCGACAGCCTCCCTCCTGGGGGGATTGATAGCTACGAATAACTGGGTGAAAAGTTCCTGAGAAGCTTTGGTCAACAAAGAAAGGTGGTCAAGAACCCAAACGAAATTTTGCACATAAGGCAAAGGGACAGCGAGCGGATAGACCAATACATGGAGAGGTTTGTCAAGGAAAGCATGAACATAAAGGATGTCCCGGAGGTCATGAAGATCAGCAGCTTCATAAATGGATTAAAGCATGCATAGCTATGCGAGAAACTGGGGGAAGAGTTCCCACACTCATTTGAAAATCTCATGGACAGGGTCAGAGCCTTTTTCAGAGGCAAAGACACAGTCAACAAGGCTAAGGAGACATATACCCTACCTCGAAGAGTCACCCCGGTCGCAAAACCTCTCGATAAAGGTACACCATATTCCAGAAAACCTGCTTTTGATAGAATGTTGCATGATAGGGCAAGGCCCTCGTACTCCCCATATAGACCTCGGGGGAGAGGCCCATCCCCCTACTCTGACAGCTTCCCCCCTCTCACCAAGACCCCAAGTGAAATATTGGCCACTGAGAGGGTGAAGAGCTCCTTCCCGAGGCCACCACCCATAAAGCCTGGGCCAAAGGCACAACGAAACGAATATTGTGACTTTCACAAAGGGTTTGGCCATAAAACTGATGATTGCATGTACCTAAAGAGGGAAATAGAAGCCGCAGTAAAAACGGGAAAACTGGCCCATTTGGTTAAGGAAATTAAGGAAGGAGGGGGGATCACAAAGGGAAAGATGGAAGGGAGCCTGGGAGGGCAGATGTAGATATGATTAGAAGGAGGAATGAATTTGATACCACCAGAAGTGTAAAGGCCAGAATCCTGGGCTCCTCGGACTGCATGAAAGCTCCCATCCTAATGCCACACTTGGAGGAAAATGAGGTGCAGCGGCTCCCACTAAACATCTCAGCCATAATAGTTGGCCACAAGGTGGCCAGAATACACGTGGATGGGGGATCTGGGGTAGAAGTTATATACGAGCACTGTTTCCTCAGGTTCGACAGGGATGTAAGAGACATGCTTGAGGAGGATTCTATCCCTCTAGTAGGGTTCAACAACAGTGTGTCACACCCCTTGGGAAAGATCAGACTCCCATTCACAGTGGGGGTAGGAGACCGTGTTCGAACTATAAACCTAACTTTCACAGTGGTCCGAGCACCCTCAAAGTACAACGCAATCCTGGGAAGACCTGGAATTGGGGATTTGCAAGCACAGGCATCCACCCCACACGGAGTCTTAGTGTTCCAGACGCCAAAGGGCTTGGCCTGGGTAAAGTCTGCATACGAAGTAGTTTCCTCCGTGTCTGAAGGGGAAGCATCCAAGAAGCCCCAGAAGGAGGGGGTCGAGGAATGGGTCCTTTGCGACAGGTTCTCGGAACAGACGGTTAAAGTAGGAAGTCACCTGAGTGACAAGTGCAAGAGTGCTCTCAAGGAATTGCTCCTTCTCAACATAGATGTGTTTGCATTTCAACATGGGGATATGACAGGAATCCCAAGAAGCCTAACTGAACATCGGCTCAATACATACACCTGGACAAAGCCAGTAAAGCAGAAAAAACGAAGCATGGGTCCCAGTAAGAGGAGGGCCGCCTGTGAAGAAACCAGGAAGCTGCTTAGAGCCGGAATAGTAAGGGAGGTGAAGTACCCGTCCTGGGTTGCTAACCCGGTTATGGTCCAGAAGAAAGACGGAGGATGGAGGATGTGCATTGACTTTCAAGATTTGAACAAAGCATGTCCCAAGGACTGCTACCCTCTCCCAGAGATAGACGTCCAAGTGGACTCTTTATCCAAGTATCCCCTGAAGTGCTTCTTGGATGCCTACAAAGGATACCATCAGATTCAAATGTCAATAGAAGATGAGGAAAAGACCGCCTTCATCACAGACGAAGGGACGTTTTGCTATACCAAAATGCCCTTCGGACTCAAGAACGCTGGTGCCACATATCAGAGGTTCATGAACGCCCTCTTCAGGGAACAACGGGGAAGGAACTTGGAGGTATACATCGATGACATCGTTATCAAAAGCCTAACCGAGATGGCCATGATAGATGATATAGCTGAAACCCTCCGCACCATGCAAGATGTGAATATGAAGCTAAACCCCGGGAAGTGTTGTTTTGGGGTAGAAGAAGGAAAATTCTTGGGGGTAGTGGTCACTAGGGGCGGAATCAAAGCTAACCTGGAAAGGACTCAAGCTGTGGCCGAAATGAGATCTCCCAGGTCCCTGAAAGACATCCAGCAGCTGAACGGGAGGCTAATTGCATTAAACCGTTTTTTTTTATCAAAAGTAGCTGACAGGACCCTTCCCTTCATGAAGGTGCTGAAGGACTGCCTTCAAACGGACAAGTTTAAGTGGACCTCTGAGGCGGAAGCCGCTTTTCAAGAAATGAAGGCCTATATCTGTAAACTCCCAACACTGGCCACCCCAACACCCGAGGAGCATCTGACCTTGTATCTGTCTGCCTAAAAAAAAACCATAAGTGCGGTCATGATGGTGGAACGGGAGGGAAAACAGATACCAATATATTTCATCAGTAGGACACTTAAAGGTCCTGAAGAACGCTACATGCCTCTGGAGAAGTTAGCATTAGCCCTTGTTTTTGCATCCCGGAGAATCAGGAGGTATTTCCAAGGGCACAAGATCACCCTGATGATAGATCAGCCCCTCCAAAAGGTACTCAGGAGGCCGGAGCTGTCGGGACGGTTGGCTAAATGGGCCGTGGAACTGGGAGAACATTCCTTGGAGTTCAAACCCAGGATAGCCGTGAAAGGACAAATACTGGCCGATTTCTTAGCAAAAGTCCCTGAAGATGAAGAAAAGGAACTCCTAAAATGGGAAGCCTTGGAAAGAGAAGAAAAACAGAAGGAAGACGAGGCTGTGTGGAAACTGTTCACAGATGGAGCCTCCAGCGAAGAAGGGAGCGGAGCAGGCATTACTTTGATAAGCCCTGAAGGAGTTGAGCTAACCTATGCCATAAGACTGGACTTCGAAAACACCAACAATACTGCAGAATATGAAGCCCTTTTAGTAGGGATGAGGCTGGCAGAAAAGATGAAAGCAAAACATGTGGAAGCCAGCACTGACTCACAGCTGGTAGTCAAGCAATACCAAGGAGAATACGAGGCCAAAGACAGCACCATGGCTCAGTACGTGGCAAAAGTAAAAGAGACGGCCAAGGTATTCAAAACTTTTAAGCTGGAATACATCCCCCGCGGGAGAAACAGAAAGTCTGATGCCCTCAGTAAGCTAGCCTCAGTAGCATTCGATCACCTAGCAAGAGAAGTCAAAGTGGAAGTCCTAACCTCCCCTTCCCTCAGCACAGAGGAGGTGGCTGCAGTTGAAAACGCACAAGAAACATGGATGACACCAATTGTAAAATTCCTCAGAGACGGGACACTACTCGAGGGAGACTGGGCAGCTAGGAAGATAAGGGTAAAGGCCTTGCAATATGAGTTGGTTGATGGGGAACTGTACCGAAGATCGTACCTGGGCCCATCCCTGAAGTGTGTTGACATGGAGGAAGCTGAGTATGTGATTAGAGAGATACATGGGGGGATTTATGGAATGCATTCGGGGCCAAGGACAGTAGTAGCAAAGGCAATGAATGCGGGATTCTATTGCCCTCGAATGTACGAAACAACATTCGAAGAGATTAAGAGGTGTGACAATTGCCAGGTGCATGCACCTATGACTCATCGACACAAACACCTGATGATACCAGTCTCAACGTCCTGGCCCTTCCAAAAGTGGGCCATCGACATAATCGGGCCATTTCCGGAGGGTCCAGGAGGAGTCAAGTATGTGGTGGTTGCTATTGTTTATTTTACCAAGTGGATCAAAGCAAGGCCCTTGGCAAAAATAACCGGGGAGCAGATGAGGCGATTTGTATTAGACAACATCATCTGCAGGTACGGGGTCCCAAAAGAGCTGGTAAATGATAACGGTGTCCAATTTGCTGGAAGACCCTTCAAGCCATGGTGCGAACAGATGCATATACAGCAGGTGTTTACCTCCGTCACTCATGCCCAAAGCAATGGACTGGTAGAAAGAGCCAAGCAAAGTGTTATCAAAGGGATGAAGGGAAGACTAGGGAGGAAACAAAAAGGATGGCTGGAGGAGCTACCGTTTGTACTATGGGCGTACAGGACCACCCCCAAGGACTGCAACGGGGAAACTCCTTTCAGCTTAACTTACGGGACGGAGGCAGTCATCCCGGCTGAAATAGGATCCCCGACTGCAAGGATGAAGCTCAGGGAGGCAGAGAACGAACAGGACCTCCGGATAAACCTGAACTTACTGGAAGAAAGGAGAGAAGTGGCAGCAGTCAGGGAGGCTAAGTACAAGAAGCAACTGGAAAGCTATTATAATGCCAAGATGAAAAAACTTAGCCTCGTACCAAGGGATCTGGTCCTCAGAGCAAATGAAGCCAGCCTACATGAGAGCACCGGAAAACTTGGACCCAATTGGGAAGGGCCTTACTGGGTCATATGGGCAAACGGCAAAGGGAGTTGCAAGCTGGAAACACTCCAAGGCAAGGAGGTCCCTAGAACGTGGAACCTCATGCAGCTCAGGAAGTACCACACATGAGGGGTGAACCCCCAGGAAAAACGGCCAAGGAGCCACTTTTGTAATATTTAACTATTAGTCTGGAGCTTACCCCAAGGACAGATCTTTTGTAACAACTTATGCTGGGAAATTTAATCCCCAAGAAATGAATGACAAACGGACAGCTAACCTGTCCTCTTTTGACAAAATAACAGGTATTATATCTAGGCAGACGTGCCCAGAAACACTATAAACCTAACCAATAAATAAACACACGTGTATAAGGTATATCAAACATACCAAAAGCCCGACTGTGGGACAAAATAGGGTCTAGCTAACCCAAAGAAAGCGGACAAAACAAACCAAAAACATAATCTCACATTATAAACTTGTCCAGCGATTGGCCTCGAACAGACAATCCTGGTTTACCAAACAAACCATAAATACAACGCACTTCTGTAAACAAACTACAAAATGAAGTCTTTCTTTATTTATTTACAAAATAAATGTACAAAGAGAAGCCTTAATAACTTTGGCAAAAGCAAATAGCATACAAAACAACAAACACAACAAACTTAGACCAAGGCACAGCTTCTTGAAAAACAGCCCAAAGGTCTTTAGGGAAGCGCCAACTTGATCCTTGGCAAAGGCCCCTGCAGCAAGAAAAACCACAACAGGAAACAAGCAAAAGACAAGAAAGCAACATACAGTCATAAGTTATATGATTAGATACCTAGGAGGACCCCAACAGGAAGGACCTCCTTCCAAACAACCAAAAAAGTTTAAAGTATCCCAGGGTAAGCAAGTTATCCAGATTACAACCATATCGAAAGAGGTTAATATCACTGGGGATTACCCCCAGACAAAGACGGTGGAGACGAAGGACCAGCGGAGGAAAACAGGGCTTTCAATTCATCAATTGATATCATGGGATGCTCCAGGATTTTCTTGAGAATGGCCGGGGTTTTACTCCCAAACTCCTCATCCAGCTTGGATAGTCTCTTCTTTGCTTTGGAGTTGTAAAGCGGAGTCTCTTTTCTGCCCAGGCCCTGAGCAGAGTAGATATAGCCATCCTTCAGCCCAGCCTGGTTGCCAACATCCCGGTACGCCCTATACACTTCCTCCAAGCCGCTTTTAAATTCTTCTGACTGAGAAACGGTAACAAGGAAGGCCCCGAAACCTTCAGTAATTAGCCAATGTTTCTCCTTATCCAGCCGCTGGTTATCATCAGAGGTTATCCCATAGTCTACATACATAGTATTCAATTGCTCCTAGGAAACGGAGCCAACTTCCTTCAAATGTTTTAACTCCGCAGCCAACTCTTCCTTCTCTTCCACTAACACCGCCATCTCCTTTTCCCAAGCCTGTTCCTTTCGCTCCAGCAAGGCTCCGACCCCCTGGGCAAGAAACATCACAAAAAAGTCCAAAAAACAGTGGAAAAATATTTAAAAAAAAAAGAGAGAGAGGGGAGGGGAGAAAGGCTATATACCTTCTCCTCCTGCAACTTTCTCTCAGCTTCAACCACTCGGCACTTGAGTTAAGCAGCGACAGACTGAGAAGTCTTGAGCTCACCCTTGAGTCCCCCATTCGCCCTCCTCAAATCGTCAATCCGCTGCAGCATGCCAGCACCCCTGAAAAAGCTCTCACAAAGAGACATGCTTTACTGATCCTCGAAAAGATCACCCCTCAAAGCAGAATTCACGTATTTATGGGAGGGAGGAACAGCATGACTCGGGAAGTCCCTAGCAGCCTCAGGAGTCCCTATCACCGAAGAATGAGTTACTTTCCATTTGGGGACATAGGTGAAAGGGATAGCATCAGCAAACAGAGGAGCCAAAGGGGACCGATGAGCAAGACCATCAGGTTGAGTGGGTTTACTGGTCCCCGTAGCATGAAGAGGTGAGAGTTCAAAGGCTGAGGTAAAGTGAGCCATGCCTACTTCCGGAGTTTTGTCCTGAACACGGGAAGAGGAAGGACCAGTAGGGATCTCTATGGGATCATGAGAACTCCCCTACACAAAAAAAAGAAGAACATCAAAGATAAAGCAGAGATGGGGCAAACAGGTAAGGGGAAAAAGAAACTCACCAACAAAGGTGCACTCACAAGGCTTGAAGGCCTCAGGTGTTTGGACAAAGAACCCTTGACCCCAACAGGGGGAAGTTCGGAGGCAGCCTTCGACGAAGGAGGGGGCTTCTGTCCACTGGCACTCCGGAACGTTTGCCGGATATCACGGGGAACAAGGGCAGGCTTAGGACTTACAGCTTTCCTCTTACGAATTAAACGAACCTCAAGAGCTTCATCATCACTTGGATCAGAATGTTTAATAGGGGCGGGATCAGGGGAACTCTCTTCCCCATCAGAGGAAGTCTCCTCACCCCCTGCCACAGCAACGGAGCCCCCCGCCTGGGCAGACCCCCTGGTAACCTGCATCCCTACACTCCGGTTTAAACCCGGATCAACCTCATCACCAACTACAAACTTGACATCCTTAGAATCTCCCTGAAGCAGCCTCCACAAAGTCAATCTGTGAAAGAAAGACACTAAAGATGACTACACAAATACCAAGAAACAAAAACAAACAAATGCAGATCCAAGGCAAAAAGATACTTTTTTTACCGAAAAAAGCCTTGGGACGAACAGGGTAGGAAGGACTCAACCCTCCCATGGCCAAAATTCCCTCAGAAAAAGTAAAAGCCCTCGTAGGGTTTTCATACATGCGTTTCCACTGAACAGTCTCGTTAGCCGATAGGGTAGGAACAATATCTTCAATAGCGGCGTCGACATCCTTAGGCAATGAGGATTCTGGTATCATGGCAGCAGAGACAAAGATGAACCTACTCTTCCAATCCTTCAGGTAAGTGGAGGTTGGCATAAAAGTATAACAGGGTTTCGAAACGTTGTTCTGTCTCTTGGCAAAAGTAAACCAATCTCCATCAAATATCAGTTTATAGAACATGCAAAACAAGGGGACGGACGGTTCACCAGAAACGGCCGCACAGGATAACTCAAAGTGCACCACTCTCATCAACCCTAGGGGATGCAACTGAGAGAAGTGAACCCCAAAGTGGCGAAGCAAAGCAACCTTGAAAGGAGAAAGGGGATATCGGACTCCGCAAGAGGAAAATGCCAATATATAAAGGGGAATTTTGTCCGGTGTACATTCAGCCGGTTCGTTGGGGCCCGGCAAGGTGGGAGAAAACTGCTCAGGAATGTTGTATGTCTCGACAAAAGACTTTAAGTCCTTCGCCGTTAAGACTGATCTAATAGCAAGACGACCAGAACGACTCATATTCAGAAAAAAAAAACGGTGATCGGAGAAATGTGGGGGAGAGAAAGAAAAAACCATAAGAAATGGGTAAGAAGTGGGGAAAGGAATGGGGGTATTTAAAAAGAGATAACTGACAAGGCGAGTAACTGTCACATCACCCGTCCCTTCGAAATTCAAAAAAAGGCACACATGTGTTTAAGGGGCTAAACCCCCGCCACTAGTCTACGATGGAATGATGGGTTTTATGAAAAACGGAGATAATTCATGACCAGCCAGAAGTGGGCCCACACTCGTAGCCCAAGAAAACTAAACTCCCTCTTGAACGGTTATGATTCAGCCCCGGATCATGAGCCTCGGGTCTCAAAACCAGGGACTAAAGATGACTTGACGACGGGCCAATGGGAGATCCCATTTTACCCGCTTTGGGCTACCTTCATTCGGGCCCAACAAGGTGCAGGCCCAAATAACAAGTTGCCTTGCCCATTAAGGTTCCTTTCGTTAGAAATGAGCGGGAAACCATGATCAGAAGAAGCAGGTCTCATTTAATGCTTGATAAGAAGAGGATCTTGGCTGGCAATTGTACTTCTCCGGCGTGAACATTAAATAAGGTTGTCATCTTACCGTTAGGGGTCAGACACGTGTCTGAACCCCTCGAAAGCCCGCAGAATCCGTTGGATCATCTTGATAAAATATCTCACGTGTGGGATAAGGGCTGGGAATTATATAAGAGTCAAAGGGATAACCATAAGACAGATCGGAGGTATCACATTTAATACTCTCTCATTTACTCTTCTCTCATTAATTCCGACCAACATTCTTATACATTCATCACACACATACATTTATTGGATTCACACCTTAGAGGAAACGTTCCGGTGATCACACTCATCGAAATAAGCTCCTCTCACTCCCCAGCAAGTTTACTTACTCTCACGCCGGAGCTTGGTCACGGATCCCCCTCCCGGGGCCCTCCGTGACGAGGCTAACGGTTTATTCTTTTGTAGCTACAAGGAACGGGATATCTGGACGTCAGCGAAGACCCCATTAAACGTCGCCAGGGATTTGGGTATTCGACAATCAAGATAATTGATTTTAGAGTAAATTACAAAGATCGTCCTTTATGTATGTTACTTATTGCAAATTGTGTCTTTTATCTTCAATAATTACAGAAAACGTACTCGATGTTTGCAAACCCTTGCAAGTTATGTCCTTTAGCCCTAACTCAGTTAATTTTTGTGGTTAAATCTGACCAAATGGACCCCACATTAGGGTATTTTGGTCATTTTACTCTCATGTGGGGTCCATTTAGTCAAATTTAACCACAAAAATACTCTCATGTGGGGTCAATTTGGTCAGATTTAACCGTAAAAATTAACTGAGTTAGGGCTAAAGGACATAACTTGCAAGGGTTTGCAAACATCGAGTACGTTTTCTGTAATTATTGAAGAAAATGACACAGTTTGCAATAAGTGACATACGTAAAGGACGATTTTTGTAATTTACTCTTGATTTTAGCACATATTTGAATGATATCAGCATTTTTCTTAATTAGCACATTGAAAACAAAAGGAAGATTCAGACAAAGAACTAATTGTTTGTTAGCATATTTATAGGTAATTCAATATAACAGATATTATTTTATCATTTATCTATAATTGGTTGGATGACACGTGACGCTTTTTAAATGGTTCTTACAGTTTGTATGCTAAATGTGGTTTGTATTTGATCCTACTCCAAAACTTGGAAGCAACATTGTACATCCATAACTTTCTTTATACACATTAATATAACATAATTGTACAAAAACTACGCGGGTCAGTCTCATAAACAATTATGAAGCTTGTTGAAAGTTAGAAAGCGGATTGATAATTATTGGTTAGGTATCACGCATACTCGTTGTTAAAAGTTAACTCTTATAAGCCCATGAAATTATAACTTAGTGACATTTTTAGGGTGAGATAAGTCTTAGGGATCATTAGGTCATAAGTTTGATTCCCACAATGGGGTTTTTTCCGTATTTATTGGGTTTTCTTCTGAATTAGTGTATGGTTATTGTCTAGTGGAGATTGATATGATCGGGTGATTCTGCTGGTGACACGATGATACTTCAGTAGTTCATTAATGATCCAAATTTGCCTTTTAAAAAAGCTAACTCTTATAATTTAAAACATTTCTTATTTTTCTATTTTTCACAAAACTAAATATTATGTAAGGAAATCAGATATACAACTAAAAAAGTTAATAGACTCGTGAATTATTGTATAACCTAAAAAAGGAAAAATAAAATTTAAAAGAAAATGTTTAGAAAGTAAGGGACAATATATTTTGAGTAATGATATGATATCCCCCTTAATCTTTTGTCTCTTTCATACCCATTACAAATTAAGAACTAATCTCATACCTAAATACTAAATACGTATCTCAAATGTTTCAGGGATACGTGTTGAGTTGAGATCATTTGTCATCTAATCATAAGGTCATCTAATTTACGTTCTGATGTCACAACAACTCAAATGATTAAAGGGCCATGATGTTTGTTTTATAATCGTAACGCACAAACCCCAAAGGACGATCCAAATAACAACCTAAGATATTTCTCTAAAAAGAAACCCATTGAACACCACAACAATGTTCAATGTCATTTATTGTAGGATCGGGATTCGATCAAACGAGTCGTTCAGAAGAGTTCTCGATCAATACGAAAGGCGGAATCAGATGTATTGATGTTATAGCATCTAGATTTGCACGTAGAATCACTTTAACTGTCGTATGTATTGATTTGATAGTGTTTACAGATCGTTCGACACTTCGGCAGCACTTCGTCTCCGGAATCACAACGTTACAAATGAAGACATGGACTCACCTATTTATAGGAATGTCAGACCCCATGAACCAGACCTCATGAGTTGGCCCAGGTCGCACGAACTGGCCAGACCCCATGAAATTGTCACCTCGTGCGAGGTGGCCTAGCCACTTCGTGAGGGGTGGCTGATTCAGGTTTGTTTCCTGTTTCTCTCGTACAACGTGTCCTGGTCTATCTATTCTAGTTACATGACTCGATACAAGACGAAGTCAACAGACATATGCACTAACAAACTCCCCCTTGGATGATGACGAGTCTTCAGTGTATTGAGTCTTCAGTCTTGATCAGTCTTCTCGCTCTTTCCAAAGTATCTTTCTCTGTAAGCATCCTTCAATCTCTATCTTTCAATCTCTCTTGATCAGATCTCTTGATTCTTTAAACTCATCAGCAATCTGAAATCTTTCAATTAACAGACTCCCCTTTGCTAACAGACTCCCCCTTAAGTTGTTCCGGGATCGTAATCTGACATAGCACTCGTTCTAAGATCGTGTCCTGGCTCAAACTCTGCTCAGGCTTAGACATGGGGATCTGGCTCTACAGCTTTCACAGGTTCAGAAACGTCTCCTGGCTCTCCGTAGCAACAGGATCAGGAACCTGGTAACCTGCACAATTCTCTACCCAAAAGTAAATTTCACAATTGTTAAAATTTAACAAATTTAGAAACCACTTGTAGAAATCTTTCAACATCAACAATAGTTATATCAAGTTCAAATTAATGACCTTGATCTCAAACTTTAACTTCATTTTTCATTTCAAATACACTCTCCCAACCCACTGTCGTTCATCATGTTTAGCACTCGGAATTTTGAAAATCAGCTTTTCAACATCAGTTGTCGAAAATAAGATGAAATAAAATCTTTTTGATTTTTCAAAATTTTATGCTAAAACAAACTGAAAATCTTTTTGGATTTTGGGAAATAAACTATATACAGACATCTTTTTATGAGTTTGTGTAAGAGGATCATATCAGTTTATGACAAATCACTAGTACCGTTGAGCTTTAAACACTTTAAGATCTAAACGATTCACTTAGATTGTCAGTATACTGATCCATTTAAATTTTCACACAAAGTTCAATTGTTTCGAGATACGAGAATTAGTGTTTTAAGCACTTAACTTATTCGAGTGTCCCACCTCAGAATATACTCCCGTATCTAGACTCCTATATTCAGTCTTACAGGTGAATGTACACTAATGATATCTGTAAATGGGTAATGCGAGGCCATGAGAGCTCATGTTAGAACTTCCGTTCAGACAAAGAGATGATGGCTCGACTTTTAGGTGTGTCCCGTTTGGGGATCTTTCTTCAACAGCACATGATTAGCATTTTTCAATGTTTCATCATTTTTATGCTGAGGGTGGGCTTTATGATTAAAGCAGTGCAGAGTATTATACAAGGACTAGGCTATTGCTCCCGCAAAATCAGAAGTCTCGGTATAATACCCCAGATATCATCACGTACAAAGACCTAGTATGTCAGAAATAGAAAACCCTTCAAACAAGATTTCAGGGGTTACCTATATATCCGAGAGATGTTCCCCACGAGATAAGTAAGTATTTGATATTTAGGTTTATATCTCGAAAACAAGCTACTAAGCGTGTAAAAACCTACTGGCATATCATCAGTGAGACCGTTTATCACATTTTAACTTTCCAATTCTTTAGCATACTGTGATTGTCTACTGATGTAATATCATTTCCTCTTTTTCACAACAAAACTCATTTTGATTTTTCGATGTTTTTGTATTTTTTATTTTATCATGTTTTTGGATTTTTCAAATTTTCAAAATTTTAATTTTTTACTCCCCCTAAAATAAAAAATATGTTTCAATTTTTGATTTTCCGGGAAAATTTGAAAGTAAAAGCAATAAACTGTACAAATAAAATGACAAACTGATGTGAATTGCTTCACTTCTCCATTATCTTGGCTTAAACAATCAGAACTCCCCCTGACAACAAACTATTTTCCCATTATGATTTCAAAACACTTAAGTTTGTTTTAATCAAAATGGTTTTTCCGGAAAATTAGTTTTGTTGATTTCACACATCATGGGGATTCATTTATCACTTTGTTCTTTCAACCACTTTGTAAAAACTATCAGTTGTAGGTTTTTCACACAAACATTTTTCAAGAATGATGCCGATTCATGCTCCACGATTACCAACTTGGGAGCTCCGGCAAGTCAGGATTTTACTTTTTAAAGAATCTCACCCTTGCCTGATCAATCATGGGTGAACCATCATTATTTGGTTTAACAACTTTCGATTCATAAAATTCTTTCACTCCTTTCACCTTCCCATCAGCCATCTTACAAAAAATATGTAGCACTTTACCATTAAATGCTTTTTCAGCATCAAATTCTTTCTTATCAGAGAAGAATTGATCTGAAATCTCAATCTTACCAATTTTTGATTTCAAGTTTCCGTTTGACAATGGTGGAAAATTTTCATCATCCATTGTCGGAACGGAATTCTCATCATTTAGCACAACAGATGGCTCCTCTGACTTTGACGAGTCAGATTCATTGCCAGAACTAACTTCTGATTTCTTAACCACCCATTTATGTTTGTTAAGATTTGCTCTTCTTTTGTAAAAATGTTTTGAACTTTCACCAACTTCGAAAGTCGAATTTTTGAACTCTTAAAATTTTTCTATTGGTTATTCTTTTTTATTAACACATTTTTCTTTCAATTTAGAGTTAGAAGAAACTCCATGTTTTGTGTTGGTGGGCTTTGAACAATTCCAAGCAATATGTCCAACCTCTCGACATTTGAAACAGGTTCTTCTTTCAACTCTCGGTTCAGATTCCTTCAACATATTCTTTTGCTTTTCGGTGAGAAACTCCTTGTTTGACTGTTTCCAGAAAGGTTTCTCCTTCTCCTCTTCAGAACTTGCTCCTGAAACAAATTTAATTTTTTATTTATAAATTTTCTCATTTTTATGATTTTCGGGTGGAATAAAACCTAATCCTTTCTTTTTGAAATTACTGTTATGGTTTGGTTTCTTTCGATAACCCGAACCAGAACTGTAACCTTTTTTCTTGTTCAATCTTTGTTGAACTCTTGAAGTGTACTTTTTAGGTTTTTCATTAAGATTTACATCTTTTATTTCAGAAATATTAATTTCTGTTAATTTGAAAACCTTGTTAATTATTTCAGTTTTAACACCTCTTATTGGAAATTCTTCATCAGAATATAATTTGTCAGAATCATTCAAAGTATATGCTACTTTGAATGTTTCGTCATTCAAATTATTTTGTGACATCAGAAAATCTTTATTGTAAACCCTTTTACCGATGAACTCGAGCTTTTGTCAGATGAACTCGAATTTTCAGATTTAGACTCTGACTTTGACTCTTCATCTTTCTCCAACACCTGATCGACCACTTTCTTAATTAATTCGGACTCATGATCAGTGTCAGACGCTGTGAAGGTGACATCAATATCATCTGGTAATCCATCGATAGACTCGGATTTCAGATTCAGATTAAGTGCTTCAGCCACCTTTTCAAAGTATCGGGGGGTATAGCCATCCCACATTGGATTTGGTACTCTGTTATAATTCAAACCAGTTTTCTTACCATAATTTTCTTCATCTTTTGCATACTTATGAGCTGCAACGGTAGGATAGATGCGATCAATAGCATACTCTGAACTTTGATAACTTCGAAGTAAAGTATTCACTCTTTCTGTTTCAATCGTCATAGCTGCCAACTCTTGTTTCAGCCCTGCAATAATCTCAATGTATTTGTTGATTGCAGTTTGCTTTTGAAGAACCGTTGCTTTCAGAAGATTCTTCATCTGGATATCCTCATCACTAGCTCCTTTGTACAAGTTCACTTTGCTGCTTAGGAGATCATATGATTCCTTTAAGCTTCTCACATTGTGCAGCAAATTTTCTTTGAGCTTCTCTAATTCAGCATATTTTGTATCTTTTTTAGCACAATTTTTGCAAGGTACTAAACACTTTGCACAAGGTTTTTCAACCTCTACAATCTTTTCCACTTCAACTATTTTTTCAACTATTTTCTCCACCACCTTTTCAATCACAATCGGTTCTTTCTCAACTTCTATCTTCACTTCACTCTTTTCAACCTCGACCTTCTCTGTCGGTTTTTCTTCAACTTTTGCCTTATCAGCTTCTATCTTAACTTCAGTCTTTTCTTCAGCAACCCTTTTTGCTTCCATTTCTCTCTTCAGTCTAGCAGCCCTTTTCTCTTTCAATATCTCTATTTTATCTGCAAAAAACAAATCAAAACTATAAGGATCCAATTGTTTTCTAGCTTTATTAATATACTCTTCCTCATCATCAGTGTCTTCATCACTTCCTGAAGACTTAAAAATCGGTTGTCTTCTTGGACTGTTCTTAGATTTGATTGATTCTTCTTCTGAGGTTGAATCTTCAAAGATTCGAGCAACAAATGCTTTAGAAACTGAAGGTCTAGAAGGATCATAATCATCCCAATTGAAATCTTTTGAAATCCTTTCATCTTCTTGGTCTACCAGACCAAAACAAGCTTTACCCTTTGATTCTTCAATCGGAATAGCACGTGAGTGTGAAGATTGTTGTTGATATGGTTGTTGAGCAACCTGATGATAAATTGTTTTTCTATGACAATCGTTGTTTCCGAAAGGATCTTGTCTTCCGGTTGCTTCTCTGTTTGTACACTCTCGTTTAAAATGTCCTTTTTCTCGGTAACGAAAACAAGTAACCTTCGATTTGTCAAAACCTAGCTGAGATGTTGCAGCTTCACGAAGATCATCTCTTCCGGTGATCTGTTTGAATTTTTCTGCTCTTCTCAAAACACTAGCTAAACACCACTTGATGTCCATCAACTCAAGTTCTTCAGAATCAATCTGATCATAATCCTCTTTAGTAAGCATCAGATTTCCGATTCGTCCAGCAACTAAGCTTTCATACGATTCTAACACAGTGACAAGTGATGCCATGTGTTGCTTCGCAATATCTGGAGAAAATTTTTGACCATTTTGAATATGTAATGCAACATTGCATTGCAATACTTGACCGGTAAAATTTGTTGAACTTTGTTGTTGAGAACTCGGTGTCGAGAAATTTGGTTCAAAACTTGAATAAGACGAAAAATATCCACTACTCTGATTTGTATTGCTTGCATTTGTTTCGGAAGAATTTTCAGCACTGAACGCAGTTTGAATCTTCGGACTAGGAGTAGTCTCAATCTTGTTTTCTCTGTAGTACAGACTAACATCCTGTTGAGCACCCGGACTTCTCATTGTAGCAGTTTTTCAAATTGATAGCTCATGTTCTTCCAACTTCTGGATAAACCTACTCAAATTCATATCTTCAAATTGTCGGTTATGCTTTAAAATCAACAGATATGTTCCCCATTCATTCTGTGGTAGCGCATCGGCTAATTTATCAACCCATTCTTCATCTTCTTTCTTGATGTCCAATCTTTTCATTTCCATGACTAGATGACAATATCTCTCGATAATCTTCCTAGTCGTCTCACCTTCAAAAGCTGTAAACATATCAAACGATTTCTTTAGTAATGCTCGTTTATTTTTGATCATATCGGCACTACCCTTAAACTTTTTAATCAACGCTCTCCAAATTGATCTAGCAGTTCCCTCATGTTGAAGCAAAACAAAAATATCTTCTTTTACCGCTTGTTGGAGAATGCTAATCATCATTTTTTCACTTGTGTATTTTAATTTTTCATCCGGTAAAAATTGACTTAATTGTTTTTCATTTTCAAGTTCATCTTTCGGTAAAGTATAATCTTTCTCTAAAGACACCCATGCATCAAAGTTGTTTGCTTGTACCCAGTTTTCAAAACGGTATTGCCACCCTTTAAAGTCCTCAATGTACATAAGCTTTGGAGGCTTTTGGAAAGTTCCTGTTTCATTCTCGATACCGACAGTTTCAGCAACGGTAACAGGAGTAACCAGGGCAGTAGCAAATGCATTATAAAATTCGTTGTCCATGTTGTGGTACGAAAAATTTCACAAACTATCGATTTCAAACAGTCTGGAATGTCACGCGAGCTGGAAATCCTCAAACTGTACAAACTGAAATCACTCCAAACGAGCTGGATACTTTCAAGCGGTCTGGATCACACAGTTTGACAATTTCAAACGAGCTGGAAACTTTTCAAACGACCTGGTAAAAATCCAAACGACCTGGAATTCAACCCGTGCGAGCTGGGTATAACTTCAAACGACCTGATCACTTCAAACGACCTGGATCAAACTTCACATGACCTAGATCAAACTTCAAACGACATGGACATAATTTTCAAGCGATCTGAACAGAATTCAAACGACCTGGTTCAATTTCAAGCGATCTGAACTACCTCGTGCGGTCTGAAACAACAAACTCAAACGACCTGGTTCAATTTCACACGATCTGAAGGGTTTTTCGAATGGTTTGGACAGAAATCAAACAATTTGTTTCAAAATTTAAACGGTTTGGATGAATATCCACCTCGTTTGAGAATTCTAAGTCCAAAAGTTCAGGATTTTGTCAATTTTGATCAGTTTTTAGGTTGATTTTACGGTCAAATTAGCTCACAAATTGTTCAAAATAGTGTTTTACGTGTTATTTGTCAAAATCAGGTCATTTTAGCCATGGAATCTCGGTAAATTTGATGAAAAAGTGTAGAAAAATGAGTATAAAGAAGTTGTTTTTGAAGAAATCAAGCTGAAATGGTAAGAACTCTTCCTCCTGAGCTCTGATACCACTTGTAGGATCGAGATTCGATCAAACGAGTCATTCAGAAGAGTTCTCGATCAATACGAAAGGCGGAATCAGACGTATTGATGTTATAACAGCTAGATTTGCACGTAGAATCACTTTAACTGTTGTATGTATTGAATTGATAGTGTTTACAGATCGTTCGACACTTCGGCAGCACTTCGTCTCCGGGATCACAACGTTACAAATGAAGACATGGACTCACCTATTTATAGGAATGCCAGACCCCATGAACCAGACCTCATGAGTTGGCCCAGGTCGCACGAACTGGCCAGACCCCATGAAATTGTCACCTCGTGCGAGGTGGCCTAGCCACTTCGTGAGGGGTGGCTGATTCAGGTCTGTTTCCCATTTCTCTCGTACAACGTGTCCTGGTCTATCTATTCTAGTTACATGACTCGATACAAGACGAAGTCAACAGACATATGCACTAACATTTATTATATGGTAAATACAAATTAAAGAACTAATCTCATACCAAAATACGTATCTCAAATGTTTTAGGGTTACGTGTTGGGTTGGGTTCGTTTGTAATCTAGTTATAATGTCAATCTAATTTACGTTCTGATGTCACAACAACTCAAATGTTTAAAGGGTCATGATGTTTGTTTTTTAATCATAACGCACAAACCCCAAAGGACGATCCAAATAGTGACGTAAGATATTTCTCTAAGGGTGCTACTTTCTACACCCCCTCTATTTACTTTTTTCACCCCCCCCTCCTCTCACATACTTAGAGGTGGGGCCTGCGTGGGACCGACAGTTTTCCTCTCACAAGGGGGGTGTATAGAATGAGCCTTCTCTAAAAAGAAACCCATTGAACACCACAACAATGTTTAATGTCATTTATTATATGGTAATTTGTAAGGATCTAAATAGTGCTTTTAATATATTTTTATTGTTGTTTCGGCTTTAATTTTTTTTTTTTTGAAAAGAGAATTTCAATAACACAACTTGAAGCGTCCTCAAAGCAAGGACCTACTAGCGAACAAACAATACAACATCAATCTAAAGGGCAACAACACCATTTTTTCCAATCGACATCTTTGTATCTAGACCTATTACGAAACCAGAAATATGCCATCGATTTAACGCTCTCTACAATCTCTACGGGCCTCCGTCTTTTGTTGTTGAAAATCCAATCATGTTTCGGCTTTAATTATTAATTTTTATTATTTCAATTAGTTTTGAGTATATTTTGAACTCCTTCGATAACTTTTAAAAGTATATATAACTTTTAAGAAACAACTTTTTATAACACTCTGAGTATGCCTTTGCGACATGCTAATTCTTATCTGTCTCTATATACTTTTTTTTATAAATCCAATCGTGAGTAGTGATGTACATGTTATCAAAGTTACATCACATTTAGTTTTTTTTAATAACTCGACGTTATTGACCCTTTTCACTATACTAATAATATAATGTAATGCTTTATAAAAGTGCGAATATTCTGTTGTGGCGTGCTTATTTTCATCTATGTTTCCATAAAAGTTTTATCCGAAATAAACGAGTCAAATATAATTGGTATTTTTCTTGTTTTTTACCGTAATGAACCTAACCAATATCGTCCAAAGAACTTCGGTAACGGTACTAGTATTTCTTTTTATGATTTCCTTTATAAATTTCACTGAAAACGGAGTTGCATTCGAAATAGAGTATTTTTTTTTATATTGTGAACTATAGCAAGTGTCGGTATCATGTAGAACCGAACTGATACCATCCCAACAATATTGATACCATGTTGATCCCGATCAAACATCGATATCAGTACCATCGAAACCCGTTACTATATTCATTAAAATGGTTTTTGATCGATGTAAAACATTTGTCAATACCTTTTTAAGCATATCACAACTTTATTTTTTAGGTAGTATCTTTTGGTTGCTATACCAAGTGTGTTTGCACCGTATTAGGGACGAGATCGGTAGGATACCGATACCGGTACGGTACCAATACCGTAAATATCGTTACCGAGATTGAGGAAATGTGGATACTGATTACCGTACCATATTTATAGATTCGGTTTCGGTAAGGTACTGGTATTTCGGTACTTTACCACATTGGTACCGCTTTGGTGTCATCCATTGTTTTACCTAAAAAAATATCATGTGCAACTCATCCATCCATTATCCATTATTAACTGAACTAGAGTAATCTATAGAGGAATGTAAACAAAAGGTAAACATATTAAGTAGTCAAAAAAATCAAAAGGTAAACATCCATGAGTTCGACTATTAACATCAAAATTCCAACATGTCTAAAAAACATCATAATTGATTAAAAATAACCAAACAAAAGAAATTTGATATTGTTATGAATGCAGACATTCAGGCCCATAGGCCAAGCCTGACCTAATGTTAATGGGCTTTAGGGTTGTTGTATTGATCTATATATACGATATATGTACATGAAATATAAATGAATGAAATCTTTTTCTTATGATTGCTCTTGTTTATATCACGTTATCAGCACACTTTGCTCTATTCACTGTAGATTCGATCGATCTTCAACCCTTTCTTTGCATCATTCACAGAAGAAGAAAAATTGGCAGTTGTTTCACTCCGCTAACCACATATCAGATTCATCCGCACTTGTATTGCGTTTCAAAAACCGATCTGTTCATCACATCCTGGTACACATTATCACAATCTTTACTAAGTGTTGAATATGTTTCCATGTCATTTTTATTACGGTATAGATTTGTATCTCCAAAGGATAAATCCCAATTTTATTTTATTTAATTTTTTGTTTTCGTAAGTGGTAACCCTAGGATTTTTTTAATACCCTTCTACCGTGGGCAATTTCTTTTTCATAGACCAAAAGATGCACATTTCTCGAACGACTCTTAAAATGGGAATTCGGATGTACTCCTTTGGAAACACAGAATTATGTTTTTCGATCTATTTTAAAATACCCATAATATGTTTGTCCATATGGGATCTTAGTTAGAACAAATAGGATTTCCCTTTGATTTGTTCTTACAACAACAAATTTTAAGAAACGATCTACATACAAATCAATGAATCGAACGATCGCTACTGTCACACCGCCAAAATCCACACGCGGAGTATCACCGCTTGGAGGCGTGACTGACCAGGATCAAACCACTAATCATATTGAACAAGCAAGTAATTAATTGTAAAAGTCCAACCAACGCAATTAGTGTCCAAAACAAACATAGTTTAAGTTATGAGCGGAAGCATAATGTTTAAAACCAAAACATAAGTTTAAATATCCAAAGGTTTAACATGGCACACAACTGTCCATGTCCCACAACGACTCTTCCTTGTGCAAGCTCCAGCTAAGTACCTATTAACCTGCAAAGCATGTAGTAACGAGTCAACAATAATGTTGAGCGAGTTCACAGTTGGGTGTTCGTTTTAAATTGTTTCGAAAACAGTTTCCTTTATCTGGCGTCCTGCCGTGGGGGTTACCCCATAGTTGAAAACGTGTTTAGTTTAATCCCGTTCACTCTGGCAATCCAGCCGTGGGGGCTACCCCATGATAGTTATCTGGAATTTCGGCCGTGGGGGCTACCCCATGTATACACTAGACTCGTTACCATATCGACTGCTGACTGAAGTCATGTTAAAGTGCCCTGAACTGTCAATGTCTATCAGCATTGACGTGCCCCAGATCCATTAGTTCATGCCCGTCCTCTGCGGCACGGTGTGAGGCTTGTCAGACCTAAATAGCGCTATCTAACTAATGACCCGCTCGCCATTGGCCTCGGCGATTAAGTCGATATAAAAAGGAGGGACTTCGTGATAGAGTTTTGGTCTAGTAAAAGTTATCTGTCCGTAAGGACGAGGAATTACATTCCTGAACCAGTACTGTCCTACCCAAGAAAGGACGAGGAATCCATATTCCTTAACCCCATTCCCAACCCCTGGGAATCCCATGCTTTGTAGAGTGTGAACTCACCTTGGTTTGCTCGGCAGATACACAGAAAGGTCAAGTCTAGCTGCTAGTGGTCAACCACGTCCTAACATGGTTACCATACAAGTCAGGTTTTGGTTTCAAGTAGTGCACATAAGTATCACATAGAATAGCATATAAGAAACACATACGGATCATGGCAAACACGCAACATCACATTCAACAGTCATAACATAACCGACTTGTGCGATTCACAAAGTGAAGCCCAACATAATAACGGCCCAACCTATTGTGCGATTCACAAAACCCGGCCCAATTAACATAACAGTTCAATAATTAATCAGCCCAAATAGTTTAAACATGGACCTCTTGTGCGATCCAATATCCCTTGTGCGATCCGAACTAGCCCGGCCCACTATACACAACCGGCCCAACTATTAAACAAAACAACATCTTGTGCGATTCACTCATTCTTGTGCGACACAGGTTATCTTGTGCGACTAGTTGAAATGTCCGGATTTCATGCAAAGCAGTTATATTATTTCCTTTTGTGAATATATCAATTAACAATTCCAAACGTTTTCTCATCAAATTATAATCGATCAAACAACATATTCCACCCAATAAATTCTATAATCCATTCGACCCATTAATAATTCAAACAATATTCAAGACTTCACATGGCTGACAAATTCTGACACTATGATTACTTCATGTTATACCATCATTCTCATACCTATATCATAACAACACATAATCAAAGCTAACATGTGCCGACAACAGTACATACTTACATGTTATTGGACCGATTTTTGTAGTGGGTTTGCAAGTTTATCCCATAATGTTGAACAACATAGTCATGCAATCATATCAATTATAAACACATACATAAGTAACCCTATTTGTCATCATATAAAACATACATACATCACAACATCATGCAACCTCATTATTATCGATTCCACAAGCAAGAACCCTAACCGGATTTGATTAAATCATATAACAATACACCTTCATCGATCGCATAAAATCAAATAACAATAAAACACTTAAAACACTAACCGGATTAGAGATGAATAAGGGTTAATCCGAATCACAAGCTTCGAGGGAGAGAGTGTTGTTGCCGTCGAGTTCTAGAGAGAAGAAAGAGAGATTTAGGGTTTAGTGTGTTGTGAATTATGTGAAACTAATCCCTAAGATGGGATAATGTTTTCGTATAGCTAGGGGGTGGGCCGAACCCTTCCTTGGGCTGCCCTTGGGTTTCGAGTATGGCCCGAATGGGCTTGTGCGATCGGGTTGTGTCGTGTGTTAGAGCTCATTTATATTCATACATACATTCGTTACACAATAAACACATAACAAACATCGAACATTCAATTAATCAACCAAGTTCATACAATCACATAGTGTTCAAACACGCTACTCTTAGCACAAAGATAGGTTCTGAAATACGAGTTGTCACATTATCCCCAAGTTGAAAGAAATTTCGTCCCGAAATTTTGCACGTACTCACTGAGGAAGCTAGTTAAGTGGCATGGTTTTCCTGGGGTGTCACATCCTCCCCCCGTTGATCTGGAATTTCATAGCTTCAGCCTCATTAGTAGTTGTACCGGTTGCGAACAGTTGGGGATACTTTTGTTTCATCTGATCTTCGCGTTCCCAGGTGAACTCTGGACCGCGACGTGAGTTCCAACGAACTCGAACGAGAGGTATTCTAGTACGCTTGAGGACCTTAACATCCCGGTCTGTGATTTCAACTGGTTCCTCGACGAATCGTAGCTGCTCGTCGATAGTGAGCTCATTCAAAGGAACTACGTGGGTCTCATCTGACAGACACTTCTTCAGATTTGACACGTGGAAAGCGTTGTGAACTGCACTGAGTTCCGCTGGTAAGTTCAGTCTGTAGGCCACCTTTCCTATATTCTCAATGACTTCGAAAGGTCCAACATATCGTGGGTTAAGTTTGCCCCGTTTCCCAAAACGAACCACACCCTTCCAGGGTGAAACTTTGAGTAGTACCCGCTCCCCAACCTAGAGCTCTAATGGTTTTCTGCCCTTATCAGTGTAGACCTTCTGACGGTCACGAGCTGCCGCCATTCGTTGTCGTATCTGAGCAATTCACTCTGTTATGTCTACCACAAGTTCTGGACCAGTAATCTGACTATCCCCCACCTCTTCCCAACAAAGAGGTGACCGGCATTTACGCCCGTATAATGCCTCAAACGGAGCAGCTTTAATGCTGGTGTGGTAGCTGTTATTGTATGAAAATTCCACAAGTGGCCGATGCTTTTCCCAGCCGTTTCCAAAGTCAATCACACATGCCCTAAGCATGTCTTCGAGGGTCTGGATGGTACGTTCCGACTGCCCATCCGTTTGCGGGTGATAAGCTGTGCTCATATCTAATCGTGAGCCAAAGGACTTGTGCATTGCTTGCCACAATTCTGATGTAAAACATGCATCTCGATTCGAGATAATAGAGGTGGGCACTCCGTGCCTCGAGACAACTTCCTTAAGATATACGTCTGCTAGGGTGGAGAACTTATCCGTTTCTTTGATAGCTAAGAAGTGAGCAGACTTTTTGAGTCGATCCACGATCACCCAAATAGTATCGTTACCACGTTGTGATCTAGGCAGACCAGTAACAAAATCCATGGAAATTTGCTCCCATTTCCATTGTGGTATCTCTGGTTGTTGAAGGGGGCCTGAAGGTTTCTGGTATTCCGCCTTGACTCTCGCACAAGTCAAGCACTTGCTAACATAAGTTGCTATGTGGGCCTTCATGCTAGGCCACCAATATGTGGTTTTGATATCGTGGTACATTTTATCCGAACCAGGATGTACCGAGTAGCGAGACTTGTGTGCCTCATCCATCACAAGCTCTCGTAGGTTGCCATAAAGTGGGACCCAAATGCGTCCTGTGACGTAGTAAGCACCGTCTTCCTTCTGTTCTAAGCGTTGCCTTGAGCCGCGTAGGGCTTTAGCCCTGACGTTTTCTGGTTTCAATGCTTCTACCTGAGCATCTCGCATCTTAGAAGGAAGACTAGACTGTATAGTGAGTTGTAAAGCTCGTACGCGCTTGGGCGCAGTGTCCTTTCGACTGAGGGCGTCAGCCACAACTATGGCTTTGCCCGGGTGGTACCTGATCGAGCATTCGTAGTCATTCAGCAGTTCGACCCATCGTCGTTGTCGCATATTCAGTTCCTTCTGTTTGAAAATATGCTCGAGGCTCTTGTGGTCGGTGTAGATAGCGCACTTGGTACCGTACAGGTAATGTCGCCATATCTTAAGTACAAAAACAACAGCTCCCAGCTCTAAGTCGTGCGTAGTGTAGTTTCTTTCATGAACTTTGAGTGGGCGTGAAGCGTATGCTATAACTTTATCCCGTTGCATCAATACACAACCAAGACCCTGAATTGATGCGTCGCAGTAAACCACGAAGTCGTCGGTGCCCTCTGGCAATGAAAGGATAGGTGCACTACAAAGTCTATCCTTTAAGTGTTGAAACGCTAATTCCTGTGCATTTCCCCATCGATAAACAACGCCTTTCTGCGTTAGTGAGGTGAGTGGCTGTGCAATCTTGGAAAAATCCTTAATGAACCTCCTGTAGTAACCTGCCAATCCCAAGAATTGGCGAATTTCTGTTGGCGTACGAGGTGCAGGCCAGCTCTTGATCGAATCTACCTTGGATGGATCAACGTGAATCCCATCCTTATTCACCACATGGCCTAAGAAATGGACTTCACGAAGCCAGAAGTCGCATTTGGAAAACTTAGCATACAGCTGTTCTGTTCGAAGGAGTTCCAAGATGAGTCGTAGATGCTGCTCGTGTTCCTCCTGACTCTTCGAATAGATCAGGATGCTCACGCAAACACTTTTGGGCCTTAAGGGAAGAAATGATGCTCACAACAGCACCACTCTTGTCGCCACGAATCATGAGAGGTTCATCACCTGGGCGAGGAATACGAACAATCTTCTCGTTGCAAAGAATCTCTGCTTGGTGTTGGGATAACCAGTCCATCCCTATGACAACGTCGAAACTACCCAGAGTGATAGGAAGGAGGTCGATTGAGAAAGTATGATCAGCAAGAACAAGATTACAACCCTTGACTACATGTGTGACCTCTAAACTTTTACCATTAGCTAACTCTACAGCGTGTTTGGGGTTCAAAGGTGTTGGGGTACGCTTAAGCAGTTGACTAACTTTTAGGGACACATAACTAGTATCAGCACCCTAATCAAATAAGACAGTAACGTAAAAGTCGTCGAGAAGGAACTTACCCGTCACAACATCGGGATCATTCCTCGCCTCTCCCTGGCTAATAACGAACACACGACCCCTTGCACCATTGCCATTGTTACCCCCGTTGTTCCCATTCCCCTGATTGTTGTTGTTATTGTTGTTCTGGTTCCTGTTCAGCTGGGGACAATCTCTCTTGAAGTGGCCTTCAGCTCCACACTGAAAGCACCCTTTGTTGTTACCTTGCTGCTGCTGCTGTTGGCGTTGATTCTGTTGAACTTGTTGTTGCTGACGATTCTGGTTTGCTGGGTATAAACTTCTGCAATCCTTTGCTGCGTGGCCTGGCTTGTTGCACCGATGACAGTTACCCCTGGTGCATGGCCCGCTATGATAGAGGTTACGGCGATTGCATTTGGGGTGGTTTCCCTTGTACACACCATGGCTTTGGCTACCAGATGATTGCTGACTAGGACTCCTATAGTCGTCAGTCCTTCTCTGCTGAGAATGAGACTGCACAGAAGTTGAACCTTTGCTTGAAGCTCCATCCCATTTTCTCTTGTTGTCACTAGGAGCATCCGTAGTAGCTGTGGCACTTATACGCTTTGGTAACCTGTTCTGCTCCACCGCCTGATCAGTGAGACGGTGAGCCAACTGAACAACCTGCTGGTAGGTGGCGAGGTTTGCTGATGTCACATGGATTTGGATTTCTGGCACTAGGCCCTTGAGAAAAAGTTCAATACGCTTAATTGGAGGGTCCACCATGGTAGGACACAGTAATGCAAGCTCATTCGATCTCTTCGTATACGCCTCAATTTCTGACCCCGTCATCTTGAGGTTGAAGAACTCGACTTCCAACTTATGGATGTCATCACGACTGCAGTATTCTTCCTTGATCGTCTCTTTAAAATTGATCCATGGGGTGGCGTTAGCAGCAACCAACCCCAGCATTTGGACCTGAGCGTTCCACCATGTGAGGGCTAAACCCTCGAGGGTACCAGTAGCATACTTCACCCTGCGTGCCTCAGGGCATTCACACATTTCGAACACAGATTCTAGTTTCTCAAACCAGTGGAGGAGACCTACTGCTCCTTCAGTGCCGCTAAAAGTAGTGGGTCGGCAGTCCATAAAAGTTTTGAAGGTGCACACAGGTGGCTGAGCATGTTGACCTGTTGTGGGTACAAGAAAGGACAGAGTTTAACACAGGGGTAGGTTCACGAGAGTAGGACCTAAAGATCCTAGAATGAGTTTTAAACAGCAGGGTATACCTCCTGCTTGTGCGGCTGCAAGTGCCGCAACAACCTGTTCGTTAATCAGAGCCGTCAATTGGGCTTATGTCATGTTAATGCGTCCAGACATGATCTTCATATCAAAAGAAACATGAGTGAGAAGGGTTCGCGAAAATGCGATGACAGGAGAGAGTAAGCACACACGTGTTCAAGCAACAGTAGCTATACTAACTAAGCATATCATGAGAAAAGTTCTACATAATCTAGCAAGTAGGCAATGTAAGCATAAATTATATCACCTAGAATGTCGAGCCTTGCACGTGGAGTGAAGCGTCGTTGTGGATCGTAGAGCACTGTACAGGTTATAGTCTGGTTTTAACAAAACGTTTTCCCTTATTAAAACCAAGTTCTCTATAACCAATGGCTCTGATACCAATCTGTCACACCCCCAAAATCCACACGTGGAGTATCACCGCTTGGAGGCGTGACTGACCAGGATCAAACCACTAATCATATTGAACAAGCAAGTAATTAATTGTAAAAGTCCAACCAACGCAATTAGTGTCCAAAACAAACATAGTTTAAGTTATGAGCGGAAGCATAATGTTTAAAACCAAAACGTAAGTTTAAATATCCAAAGGTTTAACATGGCACACAACTGTCCATGTCCCACAACGACTCTTCCTTGTGCAAGCTCCAGCTAAGTACCTATTGACCTGCAAAGCATGTAGTAACGAGTCAACAATAATGTTGAGCGAGTTCACAGTTGGGTGTTCGTTTTAAATTGTTTCGAAAACAGTTTCCTTTATCTGGCGTCCTGCCGTGGGGGTTACCCCATAGTTGAAAACGTGTTTAGTTTAATCCCGTTCACTCTGGCAATCCAGCCGTGGGGGCTACCCCATGATAGTTATATGGCATTTCGGCCGTGGGGGCTACCCCATGTATACACTAGACTCGTTACCATATCGACTGCTGACTGAAGTCATGTTAAAGTGCCCTGAACTGTCAATGTCTATCAGCATTGACGTGCCCCAGATCCATTAGTTCACGCCCGTCCTCTGCGGCACGGTGTGAGGCTTGTCAGACCTAAATAGCGCTATCTAACTAATGACCCGCTCGCCATTGGCCTCGGCGATTAAGTCGATATAAAAAGGAGGGACTTCGTGATAGAGTTTTGGTCTAGTAAAAGTTATCTGTCTGTAAGGACGAGGAATTACATTCCTGAACCAGTACTGTCCTACCCAAGAAAGGACGAGGAATCCATATTCCTTAACCCCATTCCCAACCCCTGGGAATCCCATGCTTTGTAGAGTGTGAACTCACCTTGGTTTGCTCGGCAGATACACAGAAAGGTCAAGTCTAGCTGCTAGTGGTCAACCACGTCCTAACATGGTTACCATACAAGTCAGGTTTTGGTTTCAAGTAGTGCACATAAGTATCACATAGAATAGCATATAAGAAACACATACGGATCATGGCAAACACGCAACATCACATTCAACAGTCATAACATAACCGACTTGTGCGATTCACAAAGTGAAGCCCAACATAATAACGGCCCAACCTATTGTGCGATTCACAAAACCCGGCCCAATTAACATAACAGTTCAATAATTAATCAGCCCAAATAGTTTAAACATGGACCTCTTGTGCGATCCAATATCCCTTGTGCGATCCGAACTAGCCCGGCCCACTATACACAACCGTCCCAACTATTAAACAAAACAACATCTTGTGCGATTCACTCATTCTTGTGCGACACAGGTTATCTTGTGCGACTAGTTGAAATGTCCGGATTTCATGCAAAGCAGTTATATTATTTCCTTTTGTGAATATATCAATTAACAATTCCAACCGTTTTCTCATCAAATTATAATCGATCAAACAACATATTCCACCCAATAAATTCTATAATCCATTCAACCCATTAATAATTCAAACAATATTCAAGACTTCACATGGCTGACAAATTCTGACACTATGATTACTTCATGTTATACCATCATTCTCATACCTATATCATAACAACACATAATCAAAGCTAACATGTGCCGACAACAGTACATACTTACATGTTATTGGACCGATTTTTGTAGTGGGTTTGCAAGTTTATCCCATAATGTTGAACAACATAGTCATGCAATCATATCAATTATAAACACATACATAAGTAACCCTATTTGTCATCATATAAAACATACATACATCACAACATCATGCAACCTCATTATTATCGATTCCACAAGCAAGAACCCTAACCGGATTTGATTAAATCATATAACAATACACCTTCATCGATCGCATAAAATCAAATAACAATAAAACACTTAAAACACTAACCGGATTAGAGATGAATAAGGGTTAATCCGAATCACAAGCTTCGAGGGAGAGAGTGTTGTTGCCGTCGAGTTCTAGAGAGAAGAAAGAGAGATTTAGGGTTTAGTGTGTTGTGAATTATGTGAAACTAATCCCTAAGATGGGATAATGTTTTCGTATAGCTAGGGGGTGGGCCGAACCCTTCCTTGGGCTGCCCTTGGGTTTCGAGTATGGCCCGAATGGGCTTGTGCGATCGGGTTGTGTCGTGTGTTAGAGCTCGTTTATATTCATACATACATTCGTTACACAATAAACACATAACAAACATCGAACATTCAATTAATCAACCAAGTTCATACAATCACATAGTGTTCAAACACGCTACTCTTAGCACAAAGATAGGTTCTGAAATACGAGTTGTCACAGCTACAGCGGTCACTACCGCCACACAAAAAAAAATCTTACCCGACAACCTTTTTCCGGCGATTGTACTCAACCGCCAACCGTTTATGTGAATCACCGATGTTACATTCTGGTGGTTCTTCAAGAGAATTGATGCCAACTTGCTTGCGGTGTTACTGGATCCCATCGGTGTTACTCGTCCCATGTATCTTGCCTAGCATTTGTTTCCTAAAATCTAACTGATACATGTGAAGGATGGCTGGATGCTTATCTTTACTATTTAATATGTATCTTAAAAAGATGTCTTGTTTGCAGTCGTACTCCACCAAACAAAATCATATATTTTAATATTAAATATTAAATTTATTTGAAGTGCATATATCTACAAATGGTGTTATTATAGTAGAATATTGTTTTTTTTTCAAAACTCTACCGCCATTTTTTTAGTGAAACTTATGATTCTAATTTTAACTAGAATATTACTGTATTCAAATGAAACCTCTGTGTGTGTGTGTGTGTATATATATATATATGATATAAAGATCATCAACAATTGTTTTTTTTTCTAGACATGACAAGCAAATTAATATGAGCTTAATTTCTTTAACACTCACACACATATATGTATACGTATAATGTCCTAGGATTATGTGTGATTTATATATGTAATTGATATGCATATAAATTGTGAATAAATTGATAAAAATGGGTGAAGGTAAACCAATATTTATAGTATACTAATTCTATAAAATAAATTTGGCTTTAATGATGGAAAGAAATGTAACTTATTATGTTTTAATGTGATTTATCTGAATATTAATGGTTTGAGGTTATACACAATAATGGGTGATGTTTAATTGACATTATTGAGACTTAAATTTTTGTTTTAAAATCATCAGTTTCGTTTAACAATCAGTTACATGTCCCATGATTATCCTTTAAGTTGTTCGGTTACTAGTTTGGTCTATGGTGTTTCGAATTCCCATGATTACCAATTAAATTGTTCGGTTACTAGTTTCTATTAGATGTATTTCATAGACAATAAACTCTCGTTAATGCACTAGAGAAGAAATAAAAAAAAAACAAATCATCTTTGAAGCTTGGTCAAATATATCAAGCTTGAAAGTTGTTCTTTTGGTTTAAATTAAAACTATATGTTAGGATCAATCCATAATAATAATAAATAAATAAATTCCTTTAAGAATTCCATTGTTTCAACGTTACAGTAATCAGTATTATTAAATACTTTAAATGACACTTACTTGTCAAATTTCTTAGCAATACTTCTGTTGGTCTCATTGTTTTAGATAGCATATATGTTATATGTATTACCTTTTGACAAGTTAAATGTGCTAAACAAATTAATACAAATTTCATTGGTAGCCGGTTACCAAACAACTACACTGAGATAAACATTGTTATGCTTTAGTGATTTGATATTTCAACTTGTTACAATGCTATGCATAGTCAACATAATTAATTGTATGGTTATTCTTCTAATTGCTTGTTGTTGCTAAACAAATATTAATAGACATTGATATAGTCATTAGAAATGTACCCTCACATGAAAATGATGAAAAATAGCTATGAGAATAATTAGTGGACTTTAGCTTAAGTAAACTACTCTGATGTTAGTTACTTAAATTGATAGATAATAATTCATTTGAGTTAGTGTTGATGCTCATTTATACTGAATTTCACATGAATCCTAAATCAATGTTGAGAACCCGAAGTTCTCCCAAATGTATACAAAGTCCCGTTTGTTTTAACAATGATTTTTCAAGTTCAACCCAAACTTTAGTTCATCGCACTTGGCGTTTTTGGCTAACATATAGCCTAGTGATGGAAAACCTTATGAACAATACATGTTTTCCCTCTAAACAAAGGCTAAAACTATAATATTTCTCCTCCATAACGTATTCTAGACGTGTGAAGATACCCGATCGACATGTTTGACCACCAGAAGTTAGTCATCCTTTGAAAAGCTTGCTATAAATCTTCTCGACATGCTCCTGATGCAGCAATACCGAGAATGTGATTTCACAAAACGCTCGGATGTAAATGTTATAATTTGTTAATGTCACCAGAGGAGCAAAGGATTATCGGCCGCAGTATAGGCCTTACGTGTGGATGATCATGAAAAAAAACTGACATATGTGGCCCAAACGAACATAATATGAGTCGCTTACTAAGAGGCAATTGCGAGAAGGGGAAATACAAACATTCACTTCGCTTCAAATGTGTATTGACCAACCAGTGATACACAGAGACCTTATCATACTCACGTGAATGCATGTATCATACATATGCAAATCTAGAAGCTCCAGTAGAGCGATCACAAATTGAGGTGCCAAATGTCTGATACACATCACAACTAACACTGTTATTTGACAACCCAATTGTAGGGACCATTGTTGGGCAAAATGTGAAATATAGTGAGAGGCATACGTAGTCGAGACGGAATTCGTCGATTGATTATATCAATTCAAAACCAACTGCTTATCACAAATACTCCCCATTACAACTGGTCTCCTGAAGAGAACCAAGTTTCCATTTTTTTATATATTTTGTTGTGCAGCCTATGTACCAATAGCACCACCATAACATATAAAATGGGATATGTACATCGTATTCCCAGTCTTAGGGGGGCAAGAAAATGAAAGACTGGTAACATAAAAAAAATGCATCATATTATATATCGACCCCTGAAGTGGTCAATGCAAATCTGAAGTCCAAAAGAAAGAGCGTGTATTTGCAAATAATAACAAATGAAATACAAGATGCATTCACTAACACAAATAAGGTGACAAAGTCACATATACTAGCTTAAACTTATCTGCTCGAATGGAAGTACTCACAAAATGATTATCATATTAATAAATTGTGAGAGATAAATCGGTTCCAAAAAGATAAAACCCACAAACACAAAAAGAGCAGAGTAACGCAGTTGGTGTAACCCCAAAAGAGGTGGCACATAAAACACCATAAGTGGTTGCATACTACACCTTAAAGAAGGTTGTTGTTAAAACCCCAAAAGAGGCTAATGGAGTTCTAAAAGAAACTCTAGTACCAAACAAATATGAGATCGCGATGAATTATGTACAAAATAAGTACAATATGGAACCGTAATGAAACACGTGTAAAATGATATATTTGATTATGCTATAGCAATAGATGTAATCGATGAAAAAAGATTACGTATATAGAAAGTGTGCAAGAGTGTACACACACAAATAGCCAAAATGGCTACATGGCTTAAGGTTGAACTAAATTTGCTCGATAAACTAAACGTTTTCGAACCAGCAGTTCGAACACCCATAGACGTCAAACCAGTAAGTTATAAATGTGTGTCTTTAAATAAAAGGAAACGTAAATAATGAGTTTTTGCGATGTAAGGCACGCATTTTAACATAAAGATTTTTCCCAAACCCCAGCAGTTGATTACGAGGAAACGTATACCCTTGTAGTGGATGCGATAATCTTTAGATGTTTAAGCAGCCTCGCAATCTCAGAATGACTTCATATAAAACAACTTATGGATGTCATCACCGTATACATGTATGAGACAATTGCAAATGACATCTGTATGAAAACCCCTAAAGGATTAAAAATGCTCAAAGCATTATGAAACAATAACCCCATATGTGTTATATATATATATATATATATATATATATATAGGGGAGGGTTATCTTGAGAACGCTAAATATTGCGAGAACCGTGAGAACGAATGAAAAAACCAATCAAAACCAATTTTTTTAATACAAACCTCATTGTAATTAAAATACAACATCAAAAAAAAAAATTTACAACATGAAATAATTCATTTCTCCTTTCAAAATCACTCTTTTTAGATTTTTTACACATGTGTAAATATAACAGATTTACACATGTGTAAATGACAAACTTACACATGTGTAAATTTTCTTCATTTACGAATTAACGTAAATTTAAACGTGTAAATTAAATTTCTAACATTGTATTCAAATAATAATGATAAGTGTAGAAAAAATTTTTGAATTTGAATTGTTTTTGACCAAGTTATCGCGATTTTTTTATTTGTTCTCACGGTTCTCACAATATTTAGCGTTCTCATTTAAACCCTCCCCTATATATATATATATAGGGGAGGGTTATCTTGAGAACGCTAAATATTGCGAGAACCGTGAGAACGAATGAAAAAACCAATCAAAACCATTTTTTTAATACAAACCTCATTGTAATTAAGATACAACATCAAAAAAAGAATTTACAACATCAAATAATTCATTTCTCCTTTCAAAATCACTCTTTTTAGATTCTTTACACATGTGTAAATATAACAGATTTACACATGTGTAAATGGCAAACTTACACATGTGTAAATTTTCTTTATTTACGAATTCACGTAAATTTAAACATGTAAATTAAATTTCTAAGATTGTATTCGAATAATAATGATAAGTGTAGAAACAAATTTTGAATTTGATTCGTTTTTTACCAAGTTCTCGCGGGTTTTTTATTTGTTCTCACGGTTCTCATAATATTTAGCGTTCTCATTTAAACCCTCCCATATATATATATGAATCTTAAAGGAAACTAATCGTATGTGGTACAGTCGACTATACTCTAAAAAGGGAGGTATAATTTTGATAAAATGAGCTACATCTATTTAACAAGATTTCACTCTTACAGTGATAATGTAAACATCATCGAGAGGGAACTCTCAAACTAAAGAGGAAAATTTTGAATGACCTTTACAGAAAGTGTAGTTATTCTCGACCTGTAGTTCGAGTATATATGTACTATTTTTGCTCATCAATCTGACTACATCTAGAAGATGTTATATAGAAAAAGCTCATTCGTTGAATACATGAACGATTGTATGATCGCTTGACATAGAAAAAATATTCTTATCAACCCCAAGAAAGGGATGTTGAACTACTTAGTCAAGAAGTACCATACTTAATTGCGATCAGAGCATTGACGTATCTTGCAAACAAGACGACATCTGATATTACGTTCTTGCTAGATGTATTGGTAAGATTACAGTTCTAATCTCAAATGTTGCACTCTTTTTCCCTTCACTAAGTTTTTCCCATTGGGTTTTCTTGGTAAGGTTTTTAACGAGACAACATAACTGATCCAGTAGTATCAGTTTATCTTATAGGTCCCGAAGTACTAATTTAACATCATCATAAATCATGTTGTTAATTATGTATAATGCGTAGTGCACTCTTTTCCCTTAGCTACGGTTTTGTCTCATTAGGCTTTCCTGGCATGGTTTTTAACGAGGCAGAATTATAAAGCGCATTAAATAATTATTTGACATATTTACAAACTCAAGACACGGGATAGTTCCACAAGAACAATATGGCGTCCTGGGTTATGATTGATATATATTAGACTCGCATAGAGTTTGATCTCAATCAAGATACAAGTTATGAAGGTCGAAGATTTCAGCATATTTAAGAAGTATGTAGATTAGAGTTGATCAAGAGAAGCTCAAGTCATAATGTATGAAGACAATGTAGACAACAACACTCAAATCAAAGAAGACTACGCCAAATATCAAGTCAAACAATTGTCACAGAAGATTGGATTCAACATCATTAAGATATACAAGTAAAATTGAGGGGGAGTAAGGTACCCATAATATACACAGTGTATGTACTCTTTTTCCTTGACTAAGTTTTGTCCCACTGGGTTTTTCTTAGTAAGGTTTTAATAAGGCAACATAACTGGTCCTGCAGTATCAGTTAACATCGGTCCTGAAGAATTGTGTAAACATTATCTAGTAGTATAATGTTAACAGCGTATGTGTATTTCTAAATGTCTGAGGGGGAGTGTTATGAATGCAGACATTCAGGCCCATAGGCCAAGCCTGACCTAATGTTAATGGGCTTTAGGGTTGTTGTATTGATCTATATATATGATATATGTACATGAAATAGAAATGAATGAAATCTTTTTCTTATGATTGCTCTTGTTTATATCAGATATTGGTTTAATCTCGCTAATCGCTTTGCATTTTCCCTTTTCCTATTTACCGATGATGAAGAAGCCATAAACAACTTAGAAGAATTCAAATCTAAAATGAAAAACATAAAAACTTATCAATATTAAATTTGGTATTAATACCGGTGTTTACCGAAAAATACCGGTACCAATACCGTTTTTACCGATACCGAATTTCGAAAAATCTATTACCGATCGCGATACCGTTTATGACCAGTACGATACGGCATCGGTACGGTACCGGTATTTCGGTAAAAAATCTCATCCCTACACCGTATGAATACCATAAGAAGGCGAAACGATAAAAACCGAATTCCCTCTAGAGCGTGCGGGGAATTGCACTAGTTATCCCACAAATTGCGTAGAATACAAAAACAATTACTTAATTTGTTTCCCTCAGAATTAAAAGTGTTTATTCCATCTTCTTGAACCACACTTTACTCCTACTACCTTGTGGGTAGGGCTGTAAACGAACCGAACGTTCAGCGAACACTTCGTGAACCGTTCTTGAGCCTCTACAAACAAAACCTAAGTGATTAACGAGCCATTGTCACATAAACTAACCGGTGTTTGAGTTAACTTGGTCCAACCAATAAACTGCATTACTGGTTGGACCTTATTACTCGGTTGAGACCGGACAAAGTGCTAACCAAGATCACATTAAGAGCTTGTTGTGACTTCCAACTTTTGACACAGCTGATTGCTATTGCGAGCTCATACGACAATGGTGACGATGCTAGATTTGGATAGGCATAGGCTGAGGTGTCACACCCCGATTTCCACGTGTCACCGGTGGGCCCGGTGGGGAGTATCGTGACGTGGTTGGCAACATAATAGTCAAACAACACAATATTTAATATGCACAGCGGAAGCAAATTGTAAGATATAATTCAACCGAATTTAATATCGTAATATCAAATGTCACAATATTCGGAAGTTTATCCACAGACGGATCGAAAATAAAATGTAACAATAGTTCAACAGACTTTTAGGCATCTTAAGCTTGCGAGACTTCTATTGATGCTAAGGAGAAATCCCAGCCAATTACGCTTAGTACCTGCATTTAATCTTTTTGGGAAAATACGTCAGTTTACACTGGTAAATACAATCAACTGACTCATTTTAAAAATGATTGAAAATTTATTTGGATGCACGTGGCATAAACATTTTATTTAACTTGGGAGAATTATTTAAATATATAATCTTGTGAACGAATTACATGTTCCTTGTGCGTTCAGTAGCCCGGATCTTGTCCGGGTTAAAGATCAATAGACACACCACATTATTCTTTTGTGCACTGACGGGTGTACGCCTACACCCCGCGCTTAAGTCGTGGCCATTTCGTAAAATGATGCCAAGGATATCCGGGACATGGTCATTAACCCCCCAAAGGCTTTAAGTAACAAGACTGTTTAAACGAGCCGATCAAATTATTCAATTAACCACCAAACGATGGAAGATTTAATGCCCGATCAAGCGGTATTCTATATACCGTAACCCAAGCCCGTATAGGGAAAATAAGTTAAAAGTATTTACCTGAGCAATGTATAAATCACAATAAGCAAATTTCAAGTATCTTTTACTGGTCCTCCTAATCTGGAACGAAGGTTTATAATAACCTATTAGAATCCTAACGGGTCTTTAGTTAAGCTTAAGCTTAGACCGGTTAGTTTCGAAAATACGGTTCGTACGCACGATTAAGCGAAGACCGGATAGAATGTGATTTAGACCTGACAAGTTCAGAGACTTGTTTAATATGGGTATTTCATACACATTCTGGATTTTGAGATAAAACCGATAAGGTTTGACCCGTTTCGGCTAATTTATGTAAACTAGTTACATAAACCGAACCGAACGCGTAATAAGCGTAACGGGTAATAATGAGAGCCATTTACAGGTTTCCTAAGTTAATATGCTCCAAATATGTTGTGACATCAGTAAGATATCATTTATTATGCCCGAAACGAATTTAACACAAACTATGCCCCGTAGGGGTAGTTTGGTAATTTAATAGGTTATAAAAGAGTTTAAGTATTTACCTGAGTTACAGGTCTGCTATAATCAGAAAAAATACTTATTTTACTAAGTTATAACAGTAGGGTAAAGTATATATGTGAAATTTATTAATTATAACCAAACTATGCACCGTAGGGCATTTTGGTAATTTCACATAAGCCGAAAAGCTCAAAACTGAAGTCTGAGTTTAAGAACTTTTGCTTACTGTTAAAATATTATAATTTACCTCAAATATCAGTAGGTATCACCCTTAGTATGTTTAAAATAGTTATAGCACATACTATGCGTTAAAGACGCTTAAAAAGGCGATTAGAAGCCATTTCCGGGTTCGATACATAAAGCTGATATTTTTATTATTCCAGAAGGCTCAAACTAATTTATTTATCATATGTAATCAGTAGCAAAAGGTTTGGGGTCGTTTAGATATGTAAAACTCATTTTATGGCCCGTAAGGGCAAAACCGACAATTACCGAATTAAGCCTACGACTATGAGTTATGCTCAGCCTAAAATTAATTAAAAATCTTCAAAAATCCCAAAATAATATATTACATCAGTGGGTAAAGATTTTGATATCAAAAAGTATGTTTAAGTAGGCTTTACGCTAATTACGCCGTTTAATTAACATAAAGCTTTCATTTTACGCTAACGAGGATAACTCTTAATCTACACCTCGAACTGATGTCAAATTTTGTATGCAAGTTTAAATATCAGTAAGTAAGGTTTCTACTCTTTTACATTTCCAAAAATCACATTTTAAAGTGAAAAGGGCATAATGGTCAACATATAAGCAATTAACGGAATCATGCATATTAATTGGATAACTAATGATCCGAGGTGTATAATCACAGAGGGTTATACTAGCATGTAACCTGGTCCAATTAAATCTCTAGGGAATTTCTAAAACATACCATAACGGGTCAGAACTGAAAGTCAAAGCGAAAGTCAAACTATGCGACTTTCGGTCCCGAACCGGGTCTCTACTGAAAATTATCGGGTTGAACATGTTTAGACATGTTCTTACACTTATTACCAAGTTATATTAATGATCAAACAGGTTGTATATGTTCTACCTTGCTAATTATGCATAAATTAGAATTTAAGTATCCTGTTGACTTTTTCTTAACAAGTTTGACCCGACATTTGACCTAGTTAGAGTGGGAATCAGGGGGAACCCTTTTGAGGGTTTATTACCCACATAATTACCAACTTATAACTACTTTTGATTCGACTAATGTTGGTGCACTGAATGTCTGCTGACTACGTCTTATTGAGTCTTATGTCAAAGCTGACCATTTGAACAGGGTCTAGTTTGAACAGGGTCTAGTTTGAACAGGGTCTAGTTTGAACAGGTTCTAGTTTGAACAGGGTCTAGTTTGAACAGGGTCTAGTTTGAACAGGGTCTAGTTTGAAGCAGGCTGTGTCACCTTCAAACTAGAGGATCACTACTATAAATAGGAGAGTGTTATGTTCATTTCAAACTAGAGGTATGTGTGTGTGAGCGAAGGTGCTGCCGGATTTTTGTCAGAATACATTGTAAAAGCTCACAATCAGTAATATAAAGAAAGTTAAAAGGATACAAGCTGTTTTTGACTTTGTTTACGTTGATTCCGCCCTCGTATTTGAAGATGAACTGCCTTAACTGACTTTAGGGTCACCGACAACGATCCAACAAGTGGTATCAGAGCTCAGGACAAGGAGTTCATACCAAATTCAGCTTGATTCTACCGGATTTTCTATCTTCTACTCACTTTCTTTCATATTTTTCTGATTCGGACATATTTCACGGTTAATATGGTCTAAAATGTTCACATAACAGGCGAAACATATAGATAACAAATCCTTGAAAGTTTTGAACCATAATTCGACTTAAAATTGATAGAAATCAACCTGACCGTTTGAAAATGTTCGCGAAATGCTGATGTCATCTAGTTTGAACTGACACCCTCCAGTTTGAAAATGACACCTCCCGTTTGAAACTGACACCCTCCAGTTTGAAAATGACACCTCCCGTTTGAAACTGACACCCTCCAGTTTGAAAGTGGTTCCTGTTTGAAAGTGTCAAGTTTGAAAGTGGTTCCTGTTTGAAATTGACATCAAGTTTGAACGTGACATCAAGTTTGAAATTGACATCAAGTTTGAAAGAACATACAAGATGGCGAAAAACGACGAACCTATTCTGTGGAAAGATGATAGAACTGAAGAGCAAAAGTATAGATACAGAAAAATGATTGCTGAAAACAAAATCATTAGAATTTCTCGTATCTATCTGGAAGCGAGGAGAGCAAATAGATGGGATTCAGACAGAGAGTGTTATCTTGATGAGTATGGAAATATTGCAATCGATGATAGTACACTTGATATCGAAGCCATAATCCAGCAGTACAAAGAAGAGGATGATTATTGGCAAAAGAAATGGTGGGGAGATGAAGAAGAGAAAAAGAAAAAGAAAGAGTTAACAGATGAAATAGAAAGAAAATCAGAAAATATAAGTTTGGATGTGTTTCTTGAAATAATCAAAAGATGTGAAAATGAAGCGACAAAGAATGAAGAATCAAAGATGGATGAAACTTCGAAAAGTGAAGTTGTGTGCTCCAAATGCGAAAAATCCGAAGCAGAAAATTTCAATCTTTTGAAAGATGTGGAGAATTTGACAGTGGAAATCAAAAGTTTGAAGGATGAGAAAGAATCTGATAATAAACAGATTCTTGAAATGAGAGAAAATTGTGAGAAATTGACGTCTGAAAATGTCAAACTATTGAGTAGTTTGGACAGTTTGACATTGGAAATTAACAATTTGAAAGAAAAAGAAAAAGATTTTCAAAATCAAATCAAGATTTTAGAAGATGAGAGAGATATTTTTGGTAAAGATAATCTTGAAAAACAAATTGAAATCAATTCTCATCTTGCTAAAATCATTCAGTTTGAAAAAGAAGCTGAAAAAGCTCGGATTAAAATCAAAGAGCTTGAGAATAAATTGAAAGGTTTTGTGACTTCGGCACCATATGAGTGTCCAAAACCGATCAATTCAGTTCCAATAAGTGACAATGTCACAAATTTTGACAAAGTCAAAATTGAAGATTGTGATGAAATATCTGATGATGAAAAAGAAAAGAAAAGAAAAATATTTTTAGATTTACAAGAAAAATTTAAAAATACTGTTTTGCAATCTACTGAAACAGGTGAATGTTCTAAGCAAAAACCTATTAAGAAGAGTGTAGAACAGAAACAAAAAGATAAAAATTTGAAAAATCCTAAAAATGAAAATAAAAGCTCATCAGATAAGTCATCCAATCATTTTGAAAAATCACAAAAATTTAAAAATGATAACTCACAAAATGTTGGTAATAAGTGGTGCAGGTTTGACCACAGTGCTCAAAAGCCAAATCCAGCTTACAAGAGAAAATGGGATGAAGATTATTCAAGGACAAATCATTACAATGATAGAAAACAAAGAAATGGTGATTACCACAAGGCAAATCAATGCTTTGATCTAAGTGTGTGGTATGAAGAAGGTGTTTGGTATGAAAGTAATGAGATGTATGATAACAGAGTGTGTTACACTTGTGGCTATCAAGGACACATTGCTGTTAACTGCCAAAGTCAGAGATTCGAAACAAGAAGATGCTATGAATGCCAAATCAGAGGTCATATTGCCAGAGATTGCCCAATGAGATCAAAGGGAAGATCGAGGGCTGAATTTCAGAAAATGGGAAAGAAATCAGTCAATGTCAAGCCCAAAGAACAGAAAGTTCAAGAACCAAAAGTTCAAGAACAGAAAGTTCAAGAAAAGAAAATTAAGCTTTCACAAGGGCAGAAAGACAGACTGAGGAAGAAAAGGAAGAAGGCGAGAGAGTATCTGGAAAGGATTTTGTCCTCGGATACAACTGGTAATCCGAGAAAAAGTTCTGATGAATCACTTTTCTCAACTACAAAGGCAAGCAAAACGAATTCATCAGATACAAATCTGAGGACAAACGGGAAAGAGAAAAGGAAGTTAAAGAAAGAAAAATTAACTAAGCAAATTGATAACCAATCAAAGAAAGTTAATTTTTCAGACAAAATCTTGATCAAGGTTTTCGAATATAAAAGAGATCGTGAAAGTTTATTCATTTCACAGGCTAATAAATATGGAAAACCTAGATCTAGTAAGAATTGGGTACCAATGAAGGTTGGCGATGAATTTGTTTCTTCAAAAACAAAGGAGCCACGTGTTGGCAATGAATCTGATTTTTCAAAGTCAGACAAGCCATGTTCAGGCAATGATTCTGGTTTGTCAAAACCAGAAGAGCCATCTGTTGAGGTAAAAACTGTCAAACCCAAGGCTGGTCAGGCTTGGGTTAATCTTTTCAAATAGAAAAACCTGACTTACCGGAGCTTTCAGGTTGGTAAGCGTGAAGCAGGTATCGGCATCATTCTTGAGAAATTCACAGGATGGTAACTGTGATATTTCGATTTTCAAGTGGCAAATCAGGGACATTAAGTTGTACTTGATTTTCTACTGGTGTTTGTTGTTGACAAGGGTCTTAATTGTTAATTCTTTAAAATGGTTGAAAAAGAACAAGGTGATGAAACCCTGAGTTTGTGAAAAGACAAACAAAACTAATTTTCCGGAAAAACCATTTTGATTAAAACAAACTTAAGTGTTTTGAAATCTAAATGGGAAAATAGTTTGTTGTCAGGGGGAGTTCTGATTGTTTATGCCAAGTGGATGGCGAATTGAAACGATTTGATATCAGTTTGTCACGTTTCTTGTATAGTTTGTTTTCAAATTTTCTCAGGAAATCAAAATTGAAACATATTTTGATTTTAGGGGGAGAAAATTTTTAAAAAAATTAGAAAATTTCAAAAACATTAAAAAAAACAAAAATGAGTTTTGTTGTGAAAAAGAGGAAATGATAGTAAATCAGTGAACTATCACAACATGCTAAGGATATGAAATGTCAAATGTGATAAACGGTCTCACTAATGATGTGTCAGTAGGTTTTTGCACATTTAGTAGATTGTGACGAGATATAAACCTAAATTCAAACTTGCTTATATTGTGGGTAACATCTCTCGGATATATGGGTAACCCCCGAAATCTTGTTTGAAAGGTCTCGTATTCTGATATATTAGGTTTTTATACTCAATGATGTCTGGGGTATTATTCCGGGACTTCTGCTGAACGGTGGTTCTGACCTAGTCCTTGAATAATACTTTCTGCAAATGCTTGAAACATAGCATCACCCTCAGCATAAATGATAAGACAATAAAATTGCTTAGCAATGCTGTTGTAAAAAAGATCCTCTAAAGGGGACACACCTAAAGTTGAGTCATGATCTCTCTGCTGAACGGTAGTTCTGACCTGAGCTCTCATGATTCTTCATAATTTATTAACCCCTACAGATATCATTTGTGTTATAATTGCCTGTAAGACTGAATATTGGGATTCTGGATACGGGAGTATATTCTGAGGTGGGACACATGATTAAGTTTAAGTATCTAAGACATTAAACTCGTATCTCGAAGCAATTGAACTTTGTGTGAAAATTTAAGTGGACTAGTATACTGACAATCTAAATGAATCGTTTAGAACTTAAAATGATTAAAGCTTAACGATGCTAGTGATTGGTCTCATAAACTGATATGATCCTCTTACACAAACTCACAAAAATATTTCATTTCTCTAAAAACAAAAATCCAAAAATATTGTGTTTAGTTTTAAAGTTTGAAAAATACAAAAAGATTTTTGACAACTGATGTTGGAGAGTTGATTTTCAAAATTCCAAGTGCTAAACTTGATGATCTAGAGGATTGGGAGAATATGTTGAAAACTTTGAATGTCATATACAAATGTTTTGTAAGATTGTGTGTTTAGTTAATCAAGGTCATTCATTTGAACTTGATGTAACTAGTATGTTTGTTGAATAATTGATTTCTACCAGTAAGTTTCTTAAATCTAACTGTTATAAATTTGTAAAACTTATGTTGTGGTAGAGGATTTGCAGGTAACAGGAATCCCCATGGCAATGAAAAGGTCAAAGTTTGTACCGGAATTTCAAGTCCCAGGATTTCGAGAGGGGAGTCTGCGAAAGGGGGAGTTAGAGTTCTGGATCAACAGTCAAAGGGGAGATTGAAGATGGAGCTAGGTTGAGTTCTTGAACCTGTGAAGAAGGAGCTTTACAATGACAAAATTTGGAGAGAGACAAAGACTAAAGACTTGACGCCGAAGACTTCGTCAACATCCAAGGGGGAGTCTGTTGGTGCACTGAATGTCTGCTGACTACGTCTTATTGAGTCTTATGTCAAAGCTGACCATTTGAACAGGGTCTAGTTTGAACAGGGTCTAGTTTGAACAGGGTCTAGTTTGAACAGGTTCTAGTTTGAACAGGGTCTAGTTTGAATAGGGTCTAGTTTGAACAGGGTCTAGTTTGAACAGGGTCTAGTTTGAAGCAGGCTGTGTCACCTTCAAACTAGAGGGTCACTACTATAAATAGGAGAGTGCTATGTTCATTTCAAACTAGAGGTATGTGTGTGTGAGCGAAGATGCTGCCGGATTTTTGTCAGAATACATTGTAAAAGCTCACAATCAGTAATATAAAGAAAGTTAAAAGGATACAAGTTGTTTTTGGCTTTGTTTACGTTGATTCCGCCCTCGTATTTGAAGATGAACTGCCTTAACTGACTTTAGGGTCACCGACAACGATCCAACAACTAATCACTGGACTAACAATGATTAATCGTTAAGTCAACCGTTAATTACGACGGTTTGACTTTTAAGCTAAAACTAAGCTAAAACTTAATTAAGAAAGGATTAGCAAACTTACTGAAGTCCTATGCACGAAATGTTAAACTTAGAGAGAAGTCTTTGGCTCCAGAAGTGCTCCAATATGCAGATGGAAGGTGTGAGGGACTTGTTGCAACTCATGGCCTTTATATAGTGATTTAAACACCACAATTTGTTGACACGCAAGTCTAACACTGACCACAACCCATCAACATGTGTCCCTAAGGGCCTAGGACTGTTTAGGGGTTGCCCATGTTGCAATAATATCTGTTAAAGGTCGGTTTAGCGTGTTTGCAGGCTGCTGTTTGAACTTTCTGCATCTGGGCGGTTAACGCGGCCCGCGTAAAAGACCTTAAGGTCTTACGCGGCCCGCCTTGACCCTGAAATCAGATTATGCATTTTCTATTTTCCGCATACATGTCTCTTGGCCTTTCGAAAGGGCAACCAGCTTATATTTTTGCACTTTGACCCCTTCTTATTTATCCACAAGGGCCTTAAGACTTGTACCCACTTTGCCAAGTCCCTGGACATTTCCGGTTAACCCGAAAAGTCATAACTTTCAATGTTAACGCTTTAACCCCTCGCACACGAATTTGATCATAACTTTCTCATACGATAACGAAACTTTATGAAATTTATATCGCGCATTCTAGTGAGCATAATTAACAGTTACAAAGCTTCGGGTTTGTCAAAAGGTCATTCAGAGGTATAACTTAAACATGTTGACACATTTAACCCCTGTAGTTTGTATTATCTCACTTTTAGCTTCGCATGATCCATGATTTATTCGTTTGATGCTATAAACATCATGTAGGGTTAATGTACGATATATTTATTCACTGTTGACATTTAGAACTCGTATTTTCATATACTTTTCAAGTTTGTCAACTTTAATCCCTTTATAACATTCTTTCACACGTTCAAACATATTACACGTGTTCACACATTATAGGACGTGAATTTTCGAGGTGTTACATCCTCACCCCCTTAAAATAAATCTCGACCCGAGATTTACTGAAATAAATAAGGGTACTTTTCTTTCATCGTGGACTCAACCTCCTACGTGTATTCGGGTCCTCTACGGGCATCCCATTTGAACTTTCTAATAGGTACATGCTTCCTTCGAAGCTTCTTAACCTGTCGATCCTCAATCGACAATGGTTTTTCCACAAATTTCAAGCTCTCATCTATGTGCACATCTATGTGTGGCATAACCAGTGATTCGTCAGCGAAACACTTCTTCAGATTGCAGATGTAGAACACATTGTGAATTCCACTGAGCTCTTCTGGTAAGTTTAGCTTATAGGCAACTGACCCGATACGTTCGATAACCTCGAAAGGTCCTATGTATCTCGGGCTTAGCTTGCCTTTCTTACCAAATCGCATCACCCCCTTCCAGGGTGATACTTTAAGTAATACTTTGTCACCTACTTCGAAGTGAAAAGCTTTACGCTTTGGATCTGCATAACTCTTCTGCCTATCACGGGCAGCTTTGAGATAGTCACAAATCTGGACAATCGTGTCCGTCGTTTCGAACACTATCTCTGGTCCTGATAATTGGACATCTCCAACTTCCACCCAACAAACTGGCGTTCTACACTTTCTACCGTATAATGCCTCAAAAGGCGCAACCTTAATGCTGGTATGGTAGCTATTGTTGTAGGAGAACTCAATCAATGGTAGGTGGTTATCCCAGCTACCACCAAAATCAATTACACAAGCACGTAGCATGTCTTCCAAAGTTTGAATAGTACGCTCACTCTGACCGTCTGTCTGAGGATGGTAAGCCGTACTAAAATTCAAACGTGTGCCCAAAGATTGCTGGAAACTCTTCCAAAAATGTGACGTGTATCTAGTATCTCTGTCAGAGATAATAGACACAGGTATGCCATGTAAGGCTACAATCTTATCCACGTATAACTGGGCTAACATGTCGGAGCTATAAGTCTCCTTGATTGGTAAGAAATGTGTTGACTTAGTCAGTCTATCAACTATAACCCATATTGTATCATTTCCTTTCCTTGTTTTAGGTAACTTGGTGATAAAATCCATGGTTACCATTTCCCACTTCCACGTAGGAAGTTCAGGCTGTTGTAGCAAACCTGATGGCTTTTGATGTTCTGCTTTGACTTGCGCACAAGTCAAGCACTTAGCTACATAGGCAGCTACAGACTTTTTCAAGCCTATCCACCAATAGTTTGCCCTTAGATCCTGGTACATCTTATCAGCTCCAGGATGAACGGAGTATTTGGAACTACGGGCTTCCTGGAGGATGACATCTCGAAGTCCTCCATAAATTGGAACCCATATTCGTCCATTTAATCTTAGAATTCCGTCCTTGCTAAGAGTTAACTGCTCCTCAGTTACCCCTAGCTTTTCGTTAGGATAGTTAGCTTCCAACACAGCTTCCTTCTGTGCAGCTAACAACCTTTCAGTCAAACTGTTCTTTATCTCCATGCACTTGGCATTGATTCGGATGGGTTTCACCCTCTCCTTTCGACTCAAGGCATCGGCGACTACATTCGCCTTGCCGGGATGGTATCTGATTTCACAATCATAATCATTCAAAGTCTCCATCCAACGGCGTTGCCTCATGTTCAAGTCCTTCTGATTAAACAGGTGTTGGAGGCTCTTGTGATCAGAATAGATCACACACTTGATTCCATATAGATAATGCCTCCATAGTTTTAGTGCGAATACAACGACACCCAACTCCAAGTCGTGGGTGGTTTAATTCTTTTCATGCACTTTTAACTGTCTTGAAGCATAAGCAATAACCTTGCCTTTCTGCATAAGCACACACCCCATGCCAGTGTGCGATGCATCGCAGTAAACCACAAAATCTTCTATTTCATCTGGCAATGTCAAAACAGGAACGTTGCTCAACTTCTGCTTTAGGATATCAAAGGACTCTTGCTGCTTAGGGCCCCAAACAAACTTAACCTTCTTCTTAGTTAAGGAGGTTAGGGGTGCAGCAATCCTTGAAAAGTTTTCAATGAAACGCCTGTAATATCCTGCCAATCCCAAGAAGCTACGAATTTCTGTAGGCGTCTTTGGCTCTTGCCAGTTCATAACTGCTTCAACCTTAGCGGGATCCACTTGGATACCACGCTCACTCACCACATGTCCAAGGAATTGGACTTCTCGGAGCCAAAATTCACACTTAGAGAATTTGGCATAGAGCTTCTCCTGATGTAGGAGTTTGAGAATACAGCGAAGGTGTTTCTCATGGTCAGCTTGGTTCTTTGAATAGATAAGAATGTCGTCGATGAAAACGATGACGAATTTATCTAAGTGTGGCTTGCAAACGCGATTCATGAGATCCATGAACGCGACCGGTGCATTAGTTAGCCCAAAAGGCATCACTAGAAACTCGTAATGACCATAACGAGTCCTAAATGCAATTTTGTGTATGTCTTCATCTCTAACCTTCAGCTGATGGTAGCCTGACCTCAAGTCAATCTTCGAGAAATAACTTGTCCCTTGCAATTGATCGAACAAATCGTCGATTCTGGGCAAAGGATACCTATTCTTTATCGTGACTTTATTAAGCTCATGATAATCGATGCACAGACGCATCGATCCATCCTTCTTCTTGACAAACAGGACTGGTACTCCCCAAGGAGACGAACTAGGTTTGATGAAACATTTAGCTAGCAATTCATCTAGTTGTGTCCTCAATTCTTTCATCTCTGTGGGCGCCAACCTATAAGGTGCTCTAGCAACTGGTGCTGCTCCACGGATGATATCAATCCTGAATTCCACTTGCCTATCTGGTGGCAAACCAGGTAGTTCTTCAGGAAAAACTTCTGGGTATTCAGAAATGACAGGGATGTCTTCTATCTTTGGTTTCGGCTCATCAATAATCACTTGTGCCATGTAGATGACACAACCCTTCTTTAAACACTTGGAAGCCTTGAGCATGGTCACTTGCTCAGGCAGCCCATATTGGGTATCTCCCCGAATGGTAAGTGCTTCACCAGACGGAGTCTTTATCACCACTTGCTTTTTGTTACAGACAATTTAGGCCTGGTTAAGAGATAACCAGTCCATGCCTAAAACGATGTCAAAACCGGCTAGCTTAAACGGAAGTAGAGACAGAGGAAAAAAGTGATTCTTAATGGATATAACACATCCATCTAACACAGTTGAGACGAGTTCTATGGTACCATCGGCTAACTCCACCTCATACTTCACGCTTAAAGTTTTAACAGGCAATTTCAACAATTCACAAAACTTATGATCTACGAAAGACTTATCAGCGCCTGAATCAAAAAGTACTCTTGCATAGACATCATTTACAAGGAAAGTACATGTAATCACATTATCGTCTAGTACTGCTTCCTTCGCATCCATCTTGAAGACTCTTGCATTGGTCTTCTTGGCCTCTTCAGGCTTCTTGGCGTATTTAGGGCAGTTGGTTTTAATGTGCCCCTTTTCATTGCAACGGTAGCACGTTGTGTCTTTCAGCTGCTTGCAATCCAAGGTCTTGTGATTCTTGGACTTGCATATACCACAAGCATAGGTTTTTGACTGAGTCTGTGAGTTCGACTCGAGTCTGAACTTTCCAAAGTGCTGTTTCTTGCAAATCTTGCATTTAGGCTTATCACCAGACTGGTGCCCATCTTTCCTTGACTCAGATCCCTTCTTGTAGTCACCGTTTCCACGGTGCTTCTTGTTCAATCTCCGTGAACTATCATCTTCATGTTTCCTCTTCTCAGACTCCTTATTCCTCAGCGATCTCTGCCTGACCGCATCCAAAGTGAGGGACAAGGATATGTCAGCTACAGATCTAAAAGTAGCTGGCCGAGAAGCCTTCACGCTTGCCTTGATTTCCGGGGCTAAACCACCGATAAAACGAGCTATTCTTTTTGGTTCCGGGGTCACCAGATAAGGAACCAACCGGGACATTGTGTTGAAGCTCGTTAGGTAAGCTTGACAGTCAAGGTTTGTCATCACCAATGATAGAAAATCAGACTCTATCTTCTCCACCTCATGCTGAGGGCAGTAATTTTCCCTGATGAGGGCAACAAATTGATCCCACGACATGTTGTACAATGGGATTTTCACGGTGGCTTGAATCAGTGATATCCACCATGCTAAAGCTTCACCCTTGAAAGACTGCGACACAAACTTGACTATATCCCTCTCAGCGCATCCGCTGATATCCACAACTGTGTCCATCTCGTCCAGCCACGTCATACAGTCGATGGCTCCTTTCTCCCTAGTGAAATCCCGGGGTTTGCAGGAAACAAAATATTTATATGAGCAACCCTTGTCACGGGGTCCTTGATTTAGTACAATCTGCTGAGATGGAGCACTGTGGTGGTTCGAGGAGTGCCGATCATCATCTTTCTTCGGTTCGTCCTTCTTGGACGGTGGCTTTGAAGGCTGTGTAGATAGGGTCCTACTACGAGTCCCACTATACTCTTCGTACTGCCTTTCCAATGCCTTTGTAACTGCGTCGTCGACCAACACTTTTAATTCAGCACCCGTTAAATTGATCCGGGTGTTATCAATGTTCTCCACTGGATGACTATTTATCTCGTCTGAGTTAGCCATTTTAATTGAACTGTTACAGAAAACAAGGACAATAGTTTATTTGGGAGTTTATTATGGAATCGCCCCTTAGGGTAATTCATTAACCATGGTAAACAGAGACCATATTTGGTTAATTTATTAGTCATATTTATTTAGGATTTCTATCATAATTTATCCTAATTATAAAACAATAACAGTTTTATTTGTGGCACAAAAGGCCTAGTCACATGGACATTTTTAATTTATAATCTATGATTTCATAGAATCAAAACATGAAGGTATACTGGCACAATAGGCCTAGTCACAAGGACATTTGTAAATTATAAGCTATGATTTTAGAGAATCAAAGCATGAAGGTTTGAACCTAGTTCATTACCTTTATCTGACAGGGAGTCATCGCTACCACTGTCTTTTGGTCTCAGAGGACATTAATTATAGCCCGTAGGCACTTCCCTTCTAAGGGATGTTAACATGATCATCTTATAGGATGATATTAGCCATGATTTCAGAGAATCGAGGCATTAAGGTTTGAACCTAGTTCATTACCTTTATCTGACAGGGAGTCATCGCTACCACTACCTTTTGGCTCATATGGAAATGAGCAGGGCTCGTAGGCACCATATTACCACGTATGGTTAAAATATGATCATCTTAATTGATGATTTAACCCATGATTCAGAGATCATTTAGTTGGGTTAGGAATCTTCTAAAGAATCCTTTCATAAATGACGTGTGTGATTTTAACAATTGACATCTGCCAAGAGTGTTAACATGTTTACAGATGTTAACAGGGATTCGAATCTTTTAAACAGGTCTTACCATTATGGCCAGGTCTTTATAAGGACACTCAGGCTAGGTTTCACTCTTAAGATTCTTATTCAATATTTAAATAGGCAGATTATTATTAAAAAGGAATGATTTTGATTTATTTATTTCATAAAATATATTTATGCAGATAATAGTAAAAATGAAATTTATAAACATAACATTCCATAAATTTATCAAAAGGTTACACGTCGCCCTAAACGGGACTTTTTAATAAACAAACTTACCCACGCAGGGGTTTAAACAAGGATTTACCCACGCAGGGGCTAAATAACAAACATCATAATAGTCCACGCAGGGACTTACACAAATAACATACCCACGTAGGGGTTTACAGAAAGATAGACCCACGCAGGGGTCAACAACAAATGGAAGGATTCAGTGGTCCTTCTTGCTCTTCCCTTTAATTAGGCTCGTTAATCCTTGGAAGAAAGTTTGTCGCTCCCTTCGTTCCCTGTGGAACTCTCGTTCTACATGGTCCAACCTTTGCAGAATTTCTTCACGCTCTGGTGGGGAGAACCTTGGTGGTTGCGATTGTTGCCTGATAATAGGTCTTGGAGGTATTTGGTACCCGTGTGTTGGGTACCCTACTCCCCATGGATCTCCATAGGGTCCTTGGGTGTTGTAGTTAGCCGCTACCATGTAGGGGTCGGCCTCTGCGTAACCATAATTGTGGTGAGTCGGCGGTTCAAACGGGTTGTATGCCATAGAACCTGTGTATGCTGGAATTGGGTTGTTAAAACCCATCGGTGGTGGCTGTGGTACAGCTGGATTAGAAGGTCCACCCATTTGTGGGTCCTCCTGATGTGGCGGATAGTGGCTGCCACTTGACTGACGAGGAGAGCTGAAATGAAAGTCTCCTGCTCGCGAAGACATACGCGCTCCAGTTCTCCTACGCCTTGGCGGTTGTGGAGGTGCCGGTTGAACTGGTGGCGGTGGAGGTGGTGGCGTGACTGCCACAAATCTTGAATCCACAGAGGGATCCTGCTGCTGCTGCTGCTGAGGCGGTGAATGGCGAGGAGGTGTATAATACCATTCGTGCCTGGTAAACATAGCTTGAAAGCTATCTGGACCAACATAGGGTGGTCCGTGGAAAGAAGATCCGTCAGAGATCTCTATCGTGTGGTTTGGTGTACCACTGGCAGGTTCGACGGGGTCCGTATCCTCGTTCATATCGTCCGCGTGATCTCCCGAGAAATGATCCTCCGGCCCCAATGGGTTAAAACCCACTGGTTCTGCTATGTAGTTTGCCGGGTTAAACCGGCCCCTAAAAACTGGTGTAGGGCCACCAAAAGAATTATGCGATAAAGATCGCTGTAACGGTATGTAGGAGGGTTGAGGGTTGTTGGGCTCGTACTCCGGCTGTGGCCCATAAGGGTTATGGACAGGAGGTGTTGAACTGTGTGAGACCGACCGTCTAGCCGGTTCAAAGAGGTTCCTCCGGTTTTTCCGGGGATCGTCACTCTCAGTGGTCGAAGGAGCTCGCACATTCGAAGGTCCTGCCTCGTTGTCATTGGGGGCGATGATTGGCCCCTTTCCGCGTCCTCTTCTCCTGAAGAATCTTGGCGGCATTTTGTTAATCCTGTCAATACAATATGAGATAACGACAAGAATATATATATAAATTAAAGGACAAAACAAAAACCAAACAAGGTAGAATTTGTCGTAAGTTATTTGTCTAGACTCGAAAGTTTAGATATGTGCAATTGTGCAACTGAGATTAAACACAAAAGGCTAGTGTTTAATTCACTCAGTGTTGGCTCTGATACCAACCTGTCACACCCCGATTTCCACGTGTCACCGGTGGGCCCGGTGGGGAGTATCGTGACGTGGTTGGCAACATAATAGTCAAACAACACAATATTTAATATGCACAGCGGAAGCAAATTGTAAGATATAATTCAACCGAATTTAATATCGTAATATCAAATGTCACAATATTCGGAAGTTTATCCACAGACGGATCGAAAATAAAATGTAACAATAGTTCAACAGACTTTTAGGCATCTTAAGCTTGCGAGACTTCTATTGATGCTAAGGAGAAATCCCAGCCAATTACGCTTAGTACCTGCATTTAATCTTTTTGGGAAAATACGTCAGTTTACACTGGTAAATACAATCAACTGACTCATTTTAAAAATGATTGAAAATTTATTTGGATGCACGTGGCATAAACATTTTATTTAACTTGGGAGAATTATTTAAATATATAATCTTGTGAACGAATTACATGTTCCTTGTGCGTTCAGTAGCCCGGATCTTGTCCGGGTTAAAGATCAATAGACACACCACATTATTCTTTTGTGCACTGACGGGTGTACACCTACACCCCGCGCTTAAGTCGTGGCCATTTCGTAAAATGATGCCAAGGATATCCGGGACATGGTCATTAACCCCCCAAAGGCTTTAAGTAACAAGACTGTTTAAACGAGCCGATCAAATTATTCAATTAACCACCAAACGATGGAAGATTTAATGCCCGATCAAGCGGTATTCTATATACCGTAACCCAAGCCCGTATAGGGAAAATAAGTTAAAAGTATTTACCTGAGCAATGTATAAATCACAATAAGAAAATTTCAAGTAGCTTTTACTGGTCCTCCTAATCTGGAACGAAGGTTTATAATAACCTATTAGAATCCTAACGGGTCTTTAGTTAAGCTTAAGCTTAGACCGGTTAGTTTCGAAAATACGGTTCGTACGCACGATTAAGCGAAGATTGGATAGAATGTGATTTAGACCTGACAAGTTCAGAGACTTGTTTAATATGGGTATTTTATACACATTCTGGATTTTGAGATAAAACCGATAAGGTTTGACCCGTTTCGGCTAATTTATGTAAACTAGTTATATAAACCGAACCGAACGCTTAATAAGCGTAACGGGTAATAATGAGAGCCATTTACAGGTTTCCTAAGTTAATATGCTCCAAATATGTTGTGACATCAGTAAGATATCATTTATTATGCCCGAAACGAATTTAACACAAACTATGCCCCGTAGGGGTAGTTTGGAAATTTAATAGGTTATAAAAGAGTTTAAGTATTTACCTGAGTTACAGGTCTGCTATAATAAGAAAAAATACTAATTTTACTAAGTTATAATAGTAGGGTAAAGTATATATGTGAAATTTATTAATTATAACCAAACTATGCACCGTAGGGGCATTTTGGTAATTTCACATAAGCCGAAAAGCTCAAAACTGAAGTCTGAGTTTAAGAACTTTTGCTTACTGTTAAAATATTATAATTTACCTCAAATATCAGTAGGTATCACCCTTAGTATGTTTAAAATAGTTATAGCACATACTATGCGTTAAAGACGCTTAAAAAGGCGATTAGAAGCCATTTCCGGGTTCGATACATAAAGCTGATATTTTTATTATTCCAGAAGGCTCAAACTAATTTATTTATCATATGTAATCAGTAGCAAAAGGTTTAGGGTCGTTTAGATATGTAAAACTCATTTTATGGCCCGTAAGGGCAAAACCGACAATTACCGAATTAAACCTACGACTATGAGTTATGCTCAGCCTAAAATTAATTAAAAATCTTCAAAAATCCCAAAATAATATATTACATCAGTGGGTAAAGAGTTTGATATCAAAAAGTATGTTTAAGTAGGCTTTACGCTAATTACGCCGTTTAATTAACAAAAAGCTTTCATTTTACGCTAACGAGGATAACTCTTAATCTACACCTCGAACTGATGTCAAATTTTGTATACAAGTTTAAATATCAGTAAGTAAGGTTTCTACTCTTTTACATTTCCAAAAATCACATTTTAAAGTGAAAAGGGCATAATGGTCAACATATGAGCAATTAACGGAATCATGCATATTAATTGGATAACTAATGATCCGAGGTGTATAATCACAGAGGGTTATACTAGCATGTAACCTGGTCCAATTAAAGCTCTAGGGCATTTCTAAAACATACCATAACGGGTCAGAACTGAAAGTCAAAGCGAAAGTCAAACTATGCGACTTTCGGTCCCGAACCGGGTCTCTACTGAAAATTGTCGGGTTGAACATGTTTAGACATGTTCTTACACTTATTACCAAGTTATATTAATGATCAAACAGGTTGTATATGTTCTACCTTGCTAATTATGCATAAATTAGAATTTAAGTATCCTGTTGACTTTTTCTTAACAAGTTTGACCCGACATTTGACCTAGTTAGAGTGGGAATCCGGGGGAACCCTTTTGAGGGTTTATTACCCACATAATTACCAACTTATAACTACTTTTGATTCGACTAATCACTGGACTAACAATGATTAATCGTCAAGTCAACCGTTAATTATGACGGTTTGACTTTTAAGCTAAAACTAAGCTAAAACTTAATTAAGAAAGGATTAGCAAACTTACTGAAGTCCTATGCACGAAATGTGAAACTTAGAGAGAAGTCTTTGGCTCCAGAAGTGCTCCAATATGCAGATGGAAGGTGTGAGGGACTTGTTGCAACTCATGGCCTTTATATAGTGATTTAAACACCACAATTTGTTGACAAGCAAGTCTAACACTGACCACAACCCATCAACATGTGTCCCTAAGGGCCTAGGACTGTTTAGGGGTCGCCCATGTTGCAATAATATCTGTTAAAGGTCGGTTTAGTGCGTTTGCAGGCTGCTGTTTGAACTTTCTGCATCTGGGCGGTTAACGCGGCCCGCGTAAAAGACCTTAAGGTCTTACGCGGCCCGCCTTGACCCTGAAATCAGATTATGCATTTTCTATTTTCCGCATACATGTCTCTTGGCCTTTCGAAAGGGCAACCGGCTTATATTTTTGCACTTTGACCCCTTCTTATTTATCCACAAGGGCCTTAAGACTTGTACCCACTTTGCCAAGTCCCTGGACATTTCCGGTTAACCCGAAAAGTCATAACTTTCAATGTTAAAGCTTTAACCCCTCGCACACGAATTTGATCATAACTTTCTCATACGATAACGAAACTTTATGAAATTTATATCGCGCATTCTAGTGAGCATAATTAACAATTACAAAGCTTCGGGTTTGTCAAAAGGTCACTCAGAGGTATAACTTAAACATGTTGACACATTTAACCCCTGTAGTTTGTATTATCTCACTTTTAGCTTCGCATGATCCATGATTTATTCGTTTGATGCTATAAAAATCATGTAGGGTTAATGTACGATATATTTATTCACTGTTGACATTTAGAATTCGTATTTTCATATACTTTTCAAGTTTGTCAACTTTAGTCCCTTTATAACATTCTTTCACACGTTCAAACATATTACACGTGTCAACACATTATAGGACGTGAATTTTCGAGGTGTTACATGAGGAGAGTTGGAGAAGCTAGGAAGGATGAAGAAAATACATACGCACAACTATTGTGGCGACAAACGGGTGTTAGATTTTATTAGGCATAGGAAAAGGGAGTGAAAAAGAAACTGAGGTGTTAAAAGTAATTAAACAATTAAAAAGAGTTAAATGCCATTTTAGTCCATGTGGTTTGGGCCATTTTGCCAGTTTAGTCTAAATGTTTCATTTTTAATCTGTGGGTCCAAAAAGGTTTCACAGTTGTCATTTTAGTCCACTGGGTTAACTTCATCAATTTTTTCTGTTAACGAGAAGGCCAATTCGGTCATTTTATATGGCTGAATTGCCCTTTTAGTTAACAGAATTACATACAAAATGACCGAATTGGCCTTCTCGTTAACAGAAAAAATGGATGAAGTTAACCAAGTGGACTAAAATGGCAACTGTGAAACCTTTATGGACCCACAGGTTAAAAATGAAACATTTGGACTAAACTGGCAAAATGGCCCAAACCACAGGGACTAAAATGACATTTAACTCCAATTAAAAATAAACAAGTTTTATTGTTAATTAAACTAGGTTTATTATGGTCGCCGCGTTGCGGCGTACTTCTTTTGTTATTTAGTCTGTGTTTATATGTATTTTGAAATCACTGCGAGCGCCTTGCGCACGGAACCACTGACAAAAATTAAAAAAATGTAGAAAAAACACTAAAAGAGAACCTGAAGAAAATCAACCAAAAAAGTTATATGGTAATGATGTTCGTATGAAACTCATGGTCAGATATGAGCCAATGGTATTGGGTATCGGTACCGAATTTCCCGAACCGAAATATATTAAGTACAATTCGGTACCAACTTTTGGCGTTCATGGTACCGGTTCGCCACCGGTTTTACCTTCATAAGCCGGTACCGTAACCAGCATTTTCGGTACAAGTACCGATTCGGATTTGGTATCGGTTGGCACCGTGCTCATCCCTACCCCTAAAACTAAAATAAATAAATCATTAAAAGTTAAAGAAAACCAACAAAAAGTTGTGCGATAGCGTTATTGTTCGTACAATCGTACGGTACTCGTGATTAACGATGAAACAACGATACCATGTAGCATTAAAACACTATTCATTAACTTTGTTTTTTAATATATTGGTAATGGTAATGGTAATTGGTAATGGTAATATATTGGTAATGGTAATATAATAGATATAAAAAAATGTAAAGAGTGGGACTTGAACCCATCCCCTTTGCAAACTAAAACACCACACAAATCACTTTACCAAACATACAAATATATCATATTAAAGAAACCAAAAGTATATAAACAATAACATCAAAGGATGACACTCACTATTCATTACTATTCATTAGCTTTGTTTTTAATATATATATATATATATATATATATATATATATATATATATAGGGTTGGGCTTAATAGGAAACCTCATCTTTTTTAGAAAACTATGCAAACCCATTGTTATCCATTGATTAACAACCATCCAACTTGATCAATGGCTCTTATTATTTTGGAAAGAATTATAATTAAAAGAAATAGTATAATACACATTTGAATGTCTGGGAGGGCATTTTCGGTATAACAAAACCCACTTTTTGGCATTGAAAATGACAAAACCCACTTGTGTCATAATCTCTCTCATCTTTCTTCTAGTCAAATCTTTTAATAAACTATTACCTCTCTCCTCTTTCTTCATCATGTGAAAAGAAGAAAGCTTCATGGTCTTCAATGGTGATATTCATTTGAAGAAAATTTCAGCATCATGTGGTCTGAAAAAATCACAAAGACACACGCACGAGTGTGTGTGTGAGAAGAGCGATGACAAGATGAATGTTTTTAGAGAGAAAAAGTTGATGTTTTAGATAGAGAAACAACAATCTTTATCACAAAGACACACGCACGAGTGTGTGTGTGAGAAGAAGGTTTGAAGATCTTTTTCGTTTTCATCGGACGAGTATAGATCCGGTAAGTGTTCTTGAAATATCATTTCACACTTGATTTTTTGTTGAAATGGTTGTTAATATGTTTTTGTGTGCTGAAAGTGTTTTAGTAATGGTTAATGGGGTATCCATGGTTAATGTTAATGTATTTTAAATAAATAAAAAACTTTAGGATAAGATTTTGAACGGGTTTTTTTGTTGGTTTGGTTGCTTGTTAGGGGCTTTTGATCTTAACAGTAGCTGTTTTTTTGTTGGTTTGGGTTGCTTGTTTGGGTTTTTGATCTGAACAGTAAGTGTTTTTTTGTTTGGTTGCTTGATTCACAGACTCAGGCCCATAACATGTGTTAAGCCCCCTGTTATAATGTTATATAACGTGTATTGATTTACAGAAACAAACCCATAAAGATATTTAATTGAGAAGCTGGATGGATGTACGCGAAGTTAATGCGTGTTCTAGTAATGGTTAATGTTCATGTATTTTAAATACATCCAAAACTTTAGGATGAGATTTTGAACGGGTTTTTTTGTTGGTTTGGTTGCTTGTTTGGGGCTTTTGATCTTAATAATAATTGTTTTTTTGTTGGGTTGCTTGATTTACAGAGACAGACCCATAACATGTGTTAAGCACCTGTTAGAATGATATATAACGTGTGTTGATTTAAAGAAACAGATCCATAAAAGATATTGAATGGACAAGCTGGATGGATGAAGGCGACGTTAATGCGGGGACATTGAATAAGTCACATCCTTTGGGAAAGAAGTCTTCGTTCATTTATAACATGTGTTGCTGGTTCATGCTGTAACAGAACACCATGATGTAACCTGACATGTGTTCATGTATAACATGTCTAAAGCCCCTGTTAGAATGATATATAACGTGTGTTAACCTTTTGTTAATTAAAAAAAAACAAGTAATATCTATTTTATTTTTGTTGATGTTTAAAATATCCGATAATGTGGATACTGAGCGTAAAACTTGTACAAGTAATAAATGTATGTAACGTGTAATATGAAATGAGCCATTTATGGTAACACATGTACCGGTAATTTTGGAATATATAATATGAAACGGGTCATTTGTTTTCCACATTTTGGAATGTATAACATGTGTTAAGCCTCTGTTATAATATTTTTGTAACCTGACATGTATTCATGTATAAGCTAGTGGTTTACAAAACACCATGATGTGTATATACTGATTTAACATGTGTTACAATTTGTCTGTTCGGAACATGTAATTGCTTAACATGTGACAAGGGTGAAAACAGTCGACGGGGGCGATGAGTTTAATGGGGAGCTTAGTTAATGTCGTAATCTTGTTGTAACCCCACTTGTAAACATACGATAACATGTAAGCATCCATTATAACCCGACTTGTATTCATGTATATGAAAGTGGTTTGCAAAACATCATAATGTGCATATACTGATCGTAACACGTGAACAAGTTAATATGGAACATACAAGTTAATATCGTAACACCGTATACCTGGGATAAAATGTGTTAAGCCTCTGTTATAATCTTGGTTTAACCTAACATGGTGTCATGTATAAGCTAGTGGTTTCCAAAACACCATGATGTATTTGTACTATACACACATAGTATCCTTTTTTTGGTTGGTGAGTTTACAACAAAAAATGGATGCATAGAGCCGAATAGTAACACAAATATGTTGTTTTCATTAACATGTGTTTACATTAACATGTGTTAGGTTCCCGATATACACGAAATATAATGTGTGTTAACATGTGCATCCAGCAAGATGATGGCATGTAAACGTGCATTATGATTAGCGGATCACGCATGGTAACACATTTATATGTAGGTTGGGAATAAATTTTTAAAACCCTTGTGTGTATAATTCGATGGTGACACTATCTTGTAAACGGGTGTGTATAATTCTTAGACGGTTTTTTGGATTCGTTATTATTGTTGGGGTTTCCTAATCACTTGTTTTTTGTTACATGTTTTACAAGTGTGTTGTTGAATCCAAAAAATATCAGGTTTGTTTCTCTAAGACCGAAAAATAACTGCCCTTGGTCAGATACTAACATGTGTTAGTGTACATGTAAGGTCAGTCACATTTGTTTTCATTAACATGTGTTACGTTTATGTCAGCGTTTGTTTTCACATTTGTTGTCATTAACATCCGGAACAAATGATATATAACGTTTTTTAACATGTCAGCAAGTGTCAATATTGCGAACCATATTGGGAATAAATAAATTGAAACCATCAAGTTGTGCGCTTTTATATCGAGTGGATGGTATCGTTTAAAACGTAGAGGGTGTACAACATGTGTTAGGCTGTATATGTACTAACATGTCACATTTAATCACATGCATGTTACTCCCGTAATTTGTTGGTAACAGGAGTTCACACTATAACACATGTTACGTTGGGTTGTGCTGAATAACAACCATAATTTTTTTTTCTAAAAAACGATGTGCCAATGATTAGACTTCAAAAGAAAAAAAAACGACCATGTGTTAAGACACATGATAAGTGAAAATATTTTCTTCGGAATTGCTATGTCTAGCAGTATAAAGTGTAACATGTATTTTGGGACAAGCTTTAAAAAGAAAATAGAAAAAAAAACAAAAAGACAACCATCAGGAATTTCCCTAAACACCATGATGTGCATATACTGATCGTAACACGTGTACAAGTTAATATGGAACATACAAGTTAATGTTGTAACAACAACTAACAACAACTAACAAAGTAAATTAATCTTACACAACTGAAACAACAACTAACAAAGTACACAAAACTAAAAACCTGCAATTAATTCGTCATACCCTAATACATGTCTCTAATACATCGTCATACCCTAATACATGTCTCAATAACATGTTACTATGGTTTAGTTGTGAAACAGGAGTTCAGACTATAACACGTGTTACGTTGGTTGCGCTGTAAGACAAACTTGGCTTAACTGTGAAACAGGAGTTTAGACTATTACACGTGTTACATTGGTTGTGCTGTAAGACAAACTTGGCTTTTCGTTTCTAAAAACAGATGTCCAGAAGTTCAAACTATAACACGTGTTAGTTGTGTTGTGCTGTAACATAAACATGGTCATGATCCTTAAGCATCTGATCCACGTTTGACAAAACCAATGGTCCCGAGAATTGGATCTTGTTTCCCTTGTATCCGTCACCATCCTAATAACAAAAAGATAAGATAACCGTTAAGTCGTTAACCAGACATAACTATTAACACATTCATAACCATGGTTTTTTCATTCAGCAAGTGTAACGGCTGAAAATGAGAAAACAACATCAAATAAGGACACAAATGAAGATAATAACATAAACATTAAAGATCTAAAATATGAAACATTAACGGTCTATAATTTGTAATCTATACGAACATTAACGGTTGTTCGTGTTTCACAATAACGGTTGGAATTATACAAACTGTAATTTGTAATCTATAAGTCCATACCTATATCATTTTTAAATTCAATATTTTATTGGTTCAAATATTTAAGTGTAAAATAATAGAACCGTAAATTATAATCATCTTTCAAAAGTTCATACCTACATGCTCAAGTTATCAACTAACATAAACTCCACAAAATCAGAAAAATCCATACGAAATACCCAGAATCAAACATATATAAAAACATATGTTGCATAAAACTAAAAGAGTGTAAAAACGCACAAATATCAAGATCTGAAACAACATATACAAATCATATTTTATATAAACTAAAAAAGTGTAAAAAAACTCACAAATATCCAGATCTGTAACAACATTATGAAACATGTGGACAAACGAGATCTAAACGGGAATGGAACAAGATCTGGAAGGGGTTTTCACGTGGATCTGACTTCATATATTAACATCTTCATCACAAAACCACGTTCTTCATCAGGGATTGATCGATCTGATTTTTGTTCTTCATTTCGGTCTAAATTTGATTGGTAAAATGTTGGATTTCTTCATCAGGAAAAATGATACAAAAAACATGGATAAGAAAGTGAAATAAGAAAGAGAGAGTTTGATCTTTTTGATTAACAAGATGTTAATGGAGAAGATGTTAAAGAAGATGTAAAATGAAATAATGTAAAAGAAATATGGGGTTTGGTGATTTGTAGAAATGAGTTGATGGGCATTAATTGATAATGTCCAATCAAATTGGGAAAAGATCTTGGGTTGGATGAATTACTAAAATACCCTTGTATGCAAAAAGGAAGATGAGATGACTATGGGATACGTGGATAGATATAGGCCACAAGTTGAGTTTGCTAAGTTTTCTAAAAAAATGGGGTTTCTTGTAGAGCATTCCCCTATATATATATAACTTTCGCATGTGCTAACATGTATTTCCGAACTAGAAAGTTGGAAATATCATTTACCTAGTGTGCACACTCCCATTAATTAATATAGAAATTCATTTAAAATATGAAAAGTTTACTTATAACTTTTATATGAAGTTTAAAGCACGTTTGTGTGTTTTATAACATGTTATTTTAGTTTCAATCTTTAAGGCTCGTGAGATACTTAAGCTTGGCTTGCTAAAAGTTTAAATTGAGTCAAACTTAAACGAGATTGAGCTCGTATTTAAAAACAAGCTTGTTTATTAAAAGTAGCTTAAGCCCGAGCCTGAACCTTATTTATCGAGCTCAAGCCGGTTTGCAAGCCTAAATGAGTCTTTTGTTTATATAACTTTCATTTAATATATTAAATATATATGTTAATTAATTATTATTATATTTGCCAAATAGATAATTTTCATTCATACCTATCAAGTTACATCAAAACAGAAGATGGACGGGCAACAAGCTGCGCCATCACTCCTTTTTGAATTACAAACCCTAATCTACCAAAGACAAAACCCTGCCCCCTAGGGCTGAACAATTGCTGTGGATGACCCGTTGGACCCTGGTCAAGAATTGGATAGCTTCTAGCGCTAGGAAGCCAAATGTGTCAAAGGTAAAAGGGACAAAAACATGCTGGTTCTTTGCACAAGCTTTAGCATGCTTATCAGTCTTCTTCAATTATGCTTTTCTTGCTGTTTGTCCAGCTATAAACCCATTTTTCCTTAAACCAACCAGAGATCCTTTAAAAAAAAACAAAAGTCTCTACCACGTGAGATATCCTCTTGTTTACAAACAAACCGATCTAGGGATGAGCAAATGGTACCTGGTACCGGTACCAGTACCGAATTTACCGTACCAGGTACATTTTCGGTACCGACTTTTGACATTTTCGATACCAGTTCTGTCCGGTACCGAACCGTACCGGGAATATTCGGTACCGGTTGTAGGAACTAGGTTCACTTTTTATTAAAATATATTACACAATAAATAATAAATAATAACGAGACTCTCGTTATTTGTGGGAAATTCGATTAGTACAATACCAGTTACAAAATCTAAATAAACGAATACAAAATACAATATAATTGTACCAAACTTGATTCAAGCAAGCGTCTTTGGAAACTTCAACCGCGCCTTCCAGATCGAAACTCCACTGCAAGACAAGCAAAAAATCGTTGACAATTTTGGTTGAGGCACGTGTTCAACACGCTTCCCTTAAAACAGATTCCGCGCCTCCTCTCAGACGGTCTGTCTCCCAGGGTACAACAACCGGAACAATATGTGTACTGCCGGAGATGGCACTCACGCCCGAGATCACACCGGGTATCAGGGTGTTTAGAATTGTTGATGAAAATATGAAGTTGTGAATAATTTAGAGAATACTCTTCTCTAAAATCTCATAAGATGTAGAGATTGCTCTTGAGTATCTTTTTCTTATCATCAAATGAATAAACAGTATTCATTTTATAAAGAGATACATCAAGACCCATTCAACCCCTTAATGTTTGTCATAAACAAGGTCATTAATCTTGTAATTAACAAGATAATTAAACTTGTAATAACAAGAGTTTAAACTCTAAATTAATGGATATTAAGTGGTAGTAAAAACGAAACTGCCATTCAACTTATGGCACCAGTGGAAACCGTCTAACATTAACTCTCTAGTAAGTAGACTGGTTTGACCGGTCTAGTGCGCATGCAGGCGCGCCTTAGTTGAGCCTACACTACGCTTCCGCGGAGACACACCTTTTTGCACCACGCGCTAATAGGATGCCACTACGCATACCAGGATGCCACCTGGTTATGTGCCATCCATACTCGCGAGCCACACGGATGACACTACGCATACCAGGACGCCACCTGGTCATGCGCCATCCAAACTCGTGCGCCACTTGCAGTCTTCGCCATAGCCAATGACGTGCGCCATGCGCCATGCCAAGGCATCCGCCTACGCCACCCAAGGGTGCGCCATAAGTGGACCCGCCATGTATCTGACCACGCGCTCATGGGCAAAAATACAAAGGCGGTGTGCGAAGTTCAAAGCGCACCACATTGGGCTTATAGCCCACATCACGCGCGCATATGTGCAGGTGCGGTGCACCCTTTGGTCCCCACTAGTGTTTGCCTTCAAGGAGTGCTCCTCCTTATATACCACTTTAAGTTTTGTCATTCCACCTATGTGGGACAAGGTGACAAATCTCAATCCATTTTTCTCATCTTTGTTTGTTCCAAACATACAACTTCAAGCTTCGATATCTCATTCATCTTAGCTCTATTTGGACATAGTTTGAACACAAACCCATAAATAATTATTTATACAACACATATATAAATATTATTGATGTCCAAAATATTTAGTGAAAAACTCATTTTCACTAAATTTCCAACAATCCCCCACATGAATGGAGATCGATGAAAACACCCAAAAATACCCCGATAAAACCTCGACAGTCGAGTATTGCAGGATAGGTAGGTTTTGCCTTTGAACCTTCCTTTGTGAAGCATACTTTGTCTACTAGGGTTTTGTAGACGTGATGTCCTTGAACAACCCCCCATTTGTGTAAACGACAATATACATTCACACAATACTTTCCCTAGCCGGGCCATCCCCTCACTATCGTGTCCTATAATGGTCAAGGAGCACTTTCCTGGTTCTGCGGGAGCTCTAGGAATTATGCCCTAATTCCATTCGAAGCGACCACACTTCTCTCCAACATAGGTGATTTCCCTTTAAATCATTAAAAGCATTATGGTCTACTATGATTTACACAAATCATAAAACCACATATTATGCTTAACCTCACAACAATGTCACTGAATATTATAGGAATGGACTAGGACGTATTTAAACACCCTTTTATAGTTTTAGGGGGATATATGAAACATATAAACTAGCTTATATATAAACATATATATTAGCTACGCCCCCACAGTGACTACCCTTCGGTTCATGATTAAGTTGGCCTATTGAACCTAGATCTTGGGATCTCCAGTCAACTAGGTTAGGTTTCCCTCATGTCCCTTTTTCCATGGCTTTAGTCCCATTCCACAACCTGATCTCTTATCAACCCACTGGTTGTTGGATCCAAAATTATCTTTGACTTCGCTAAGTCACCAACGACAATTTAAATTGAGATCAGTTGTTCTAACGTGTTCTTGACTCGCTAGTCACCTTTGCCTTTTAGTCGATTCATAAGACTTATAACTCGTGATATCAACCTGGATCCAGTTACCTTGTCTTAGAATGACATGAAACTCAATTCATGGCCAAACACGTTTTCACCATGCCTTTGGTGTGTCATGACTGACATCTTACTAGATTTTGAATCTAACCAATTGGCATTCGAGCCCAATCTATTCGATTGACTCCATATAACCATTGTGTACTCCACTTGGTCATGCGTTTGCAATGTATGCAAGTCACCCCCCACATTTAAGTGTAATTGGATAACATCCAAATGGGGTCATGAAAGGTTCTCCCTTTCATTTCGAGTTTGAGAAAACTTCTCAACTACCATTTCCACATTCAAATGCAAGTCACCCCCACATTTAAGTGTAATTGGATAACATCCAAATGGAGTCATGAAAGGTTCTCCCTTTCATTTCGAGTTTGAGAAAACTTCTCAACTACCATTTCCACATACCCTAAAGGGTTTGTTTCTTAAATGGCCTCCCCCCACATTGCTTGCATTTTAATGAAGTTATATTTATAGTTTTGTTTAGCACAAAATTCTTTCTTGTGTCATCACATATTTTGAATGTTTAACGTTAATTTAATCTCCGTCGAGCATATAAATTAACAAGTATTAGTCTAGCATTCTTTAGACCACAATACTCTAGCATGTGAACAGAAGATGCATCATTCTGATTCTTCACAGCCTTAAGAGATAACGCACTATCTCTTTCGAACATTCGTTTCTTAGTTTAGACACAATAATGAAATTTTATTTCACCTCTCCAAAACCATCGGTTTTTAGGAAGGCCTCAAAACCATAGTTAACTCCATCCATTAGGATCATAATTCGTTTGCCTTTTTATCTACAAGGCTTCATCATTGACTTCCTAAAGACTTAAACATAAGTCTTAATCCAAGTCACTTTGATGAAAAAACTTTGTATAAAATCACTTGAGTCTTGAGATATAGCCAATTAGATTGACTCTCAACAACAAAGCATTCATGTATGCCTATAGTGATGTATACATTTACGTTGTTGTTTCATTAATACCATGTATTGGGATACTCTCCCAAATTGAGGACCAAGCCTCCACATAGTTTAAACAACATTGATGGTGGTAGAAACATCTACAAGTCCATCACTATTGTAAATTTCCATTAATAAATTTCCTAAATTTATTAAAACATTTACAATAATAACATATATTTCTTTCATATGTTATATTCTTTGAAAACTTATATGTGCATTTCCATGTTGATGCTCTCAACATTAGATGACATATCTCGTTTTCGTGTATTCCATCTCAAACCATACACCACGTTATTCACGACGCCGTTATGCATTTGATGTTTGATTTGTGACTTATTACATAAGTCATGATCACAACCCGCTCGTTGTATTTGTGTAAATTACTTTTTACACTTTGTATCAAAATGTGTATCCTTTTGACAACTTATTAGTAGTCCAAAATAACGAATACACCAATGATATCTAAACATCAAAAGCCAAAGTGTTATTATCTTCAACACTTTTTACCGAAATAAACGCAATTATTTCGTTCGGTGTCATGTTTTGAGGTACTCCCTCATATTGGAACTCTAAACTTGAATAATCACAAGTTGTCCAAAATATAAAGTTGTTTACAATTAACTACTCGCAAGTAGTTGAGCAACTTATTATATTTATAACAACATCGAGTTGTTTTTCACAAAATAGTCTTTCCAAGACTATTATATGGTTCAAGACGTTATACTTCTCGTGGAAGTATCGAATCACTTATAATTTGCAAAGACATGTTTTATTCGTTCAAAACATTTCTCGTTTTTGCAAGTGTTTTAAAAATAAACTATATATTTTTTATGTTTTGATTACAAATCAATACAATAAACCTTATAATAGTTTATTTAATAAAACAATTTCAAACTCGCTCATTTGAAAAAATAAAACGAACACACATCGTTTTAATAGTTGGTTTATCATATTCAAACCATTTCTAACCGTTGTTAGATAATAACGATTACCAATCGTTAAAATGAGTGGTTTGTATGATAACCAATTCTAATATGCTAATTAGAATTTAAATGTTTAACAAACATTCAAAATATTCGGTTTTTATAAAGTAAACCGGTTCTAACGCGCTCGTTAGAAATAAAACGAATACAATTATTCACTTTTGGTTTAAATGAACGTTTTCTAACACGCTCGTTAGAAATGAACACAAATCTTTTCTAACACGCTCGTTAGAAAATATATAAAACGATTACAAATCATCTTAAATAGTTTATCATAGTTAACCCATTTCTAACCCGCTCGTTAGAAATTAACGATTGCAAATCGTTAAAATAGTTGGTTATAATATAAACTAATTCTAATACGCCCATTAGAAAATTAGACGATTATTTATTGCCATAAGCCGTTTTTGGTTTATACAAAATAAACATTTTCTAACCCGCTTGTTAGAAATAAACAATTGACAAAGTTGTTAAATCGTTTCTAACACGCTCGTTAGAAATAATCGATTACAAAATTTGTTTTGAAGTTTATAAAAAAAATATAAACTATTTCTAATACGCTCATTAGAAATAAACAAATAAAAATCGATTAAACGTATGTGGGAAAAAACCGTTTCTAACTCGCTCGTTAGAAATTTAATAGTTTAGACGAAACCGTTACAAGGTTTATTATCCAAAATAATTGTCTCCAACAAGCTCGTTGGTAATTATTTGAAATAATAATATTTTCTAACACGCTCGTTAGAAAATCTAAACGTATATTTTAACAAGTTAGTTTTACACAATCATCGTATCTAACACGCTCATTAGATATAAAGGATGATATTAAAACTTATTATTCTATAAAATTCTAACACGCTCGTTAGAGATATAAAAAATTTTAATCTTGTTATTCTTTCAACAACGTTTCTAACACGCTCGTTAGAAAATATTAAAACTAGTTATCTTATAAAATAATTATTTTCTAATATGCTAATTAGAAAATAAATATATATCAAGACTTTTAAAACCAACATAATATATCAATTATGGTTACTAAAAGCTTATAATAAATAAATTAAACGTTACAAACATTTAATTTGTAAGGGGTTACAAAATAAAATTTTCTAATACGCTCATTAGAAAATTTAGTATTTCAAAAACCTATTGAAATACATATTATTTTGTATATGTTCGGTTTTACCTAAACACGAACAAAAAACCACGAACTCCAAAACTTGAATCAAAACAGTCGTTTTGCAACCCGGTATTCGGATTAAAGATTGTACTCCAATCATAAAATTAATCCGACTCATTGTACTAAATAAATATTTCCCAAAAAATATTTTCAAGATTTTAACAAAAATCTCATTAAATATTTTAACTTTCGTGAACCTAAATCCTCGTAGAGAAGGGATTTAAGATTGTAGCAACAATCTTCACGAAAGTCTGTTTTAAGATTGTAGGAACTAGGTTCACTTTTTATTAAAATATATTACACAATAAATAATAAATAATAACGAGACTCTCGTTATTTGTGGGAAATTCGATTAGTACAATACCAGTTACAAAATCTAAATAAACGAATATAAAATACAATATAATTGTACTAAACTTGATTCAAGCAAGCGTCTTTGGAAACTTCAACCGCGCCTTCCAGATCGAAACTCCACTGCAAGACAAGCAAAAAATCGTTGACAATTTTGGTTGAGGCACGTGTTCAACACGCTTCCCTTAAAACAGATTCCGCGCCTCCTCTCAGACGGTCTGTCTCCCAGGGTACAACAACCGGAACAGTATGTGTACTGCCGGAGATGGCACTCACGCCCGAGATCACACCGGGTATCAGGGTGTTCAGAATTGTTGATGAAAATATGAAGTTGTGAATAATTTAGAGAATACTCTTCTCTAAAATCTCATAAGATGTAGAGATTGCTCTTGAGTATCTTTTTCTTATCATCAAATGAATAAACAGTATTCATTTTATAAAGAAATACATCAAGACCCATTCAACCCCTTAATGTTTGTCATAAACAAGGTCATTAATCTTGTAATTAACAAGATAATTAAACTTGTAATAACAAGAGTTTAAACTCTAAATTAATGGATATTAAGTGGTAGTAAAAACGAAACTGCCATTCAACTTATGGCACCAGTGGAAACCGTCTAACATTAACTCTCTAGTAAGTAGACTGGTTTGACCGGTCTAGTGCGCATGCAGGCGCGCCTTAGTTGAGCCTACACTACGCTTCCGCGGAGACACACCTTTTTGCACCACGCGCTAATAGGATGCCACTACGCATACCAGGACGCCACCTGGTTATGTGCCATCCATACTCGCGAGCCACACGGATGACACTACGCATACCAGGACGCCACCTGGTCATGCGCCATCCAAACTCGTGCGCCACCTGCAGTCTTCGCCATAGCCAATGACGTGCGCCATGCGCCATGCCAAGGCATCCGCCTACGCCACCCAAGGGTGCGCCATAAGTGGACCCGCCATGTATCTGACCACGCGCTCATGGGCAAAAATACAAAGGCGGTGTGCGAAGTTCAAAGCGCACCACATTGGGCTTATAGCCCACATCACGCGCGCATATGTGCAGGTGCGGTGCACCCTTTGGTCCCCACTAGTGTTTGCCTTCAAGGAGTGCTCCTCCTTATATACCACTTTAAGTTTTGTCATTCCACCTATGTGGGACAATGTGACAAATCTCAATCCATTTTTCTCATCTTTGTTTGTTCCAAACATACAACTTCAAGCTTCGATATCTCATTCATCTTAGCTCTATTTGGACATAGTTTGAACACAAACCCATAAATAATTATTTATACAACACATATATAAATATTATTGATGTCCAAAATATTTAGTGAAAAACTCATTTTCACTAAATTTCCAACACCGGTATCCACTTTTGAGGATTTTCGGTACCGGTATCCACTTTTGAGGATTTTCGATACCAGTCGATACCGATTCGATACCTGTCGGTACCGAGTTCATCCCTAAACCGATCCCAAGTTAAGGAATAGAAAACCCGTTTGAGAGTTGACTCCGTAACCAATAAGGTGAGAGATCACACACCAAAGAAACCCCCAGCTGGTTTCCGTGGAAGACAAATACCACATTTCATTCATACCTCTTCTTCTTTGACATTTCTTTCAAAAGTCCAACCAATTTCCAGATCAATCATCCTATTCCTATTACACTTTCCCATTCATGGAAACATAACAAACACCAACAATGGGAAACTGCATACCTTCTGCTTCTGCTTCAGAAACCACCCAGTCAACCATCTCCGTCAATCGAAGCACCAACACCAAACCCTCTTCCACCACAGGTACTTCCTCAATTCAAATATTCAATTTCAATCTTGTTATTTTCTCTGATTTTCACTTGTATAGGGACATCAATTGGAACGAGTAATGGTGTGGGAATTTCGGGGACGAGTACTAGTACCGGCTTTTCGGAGGCGGCATCACCGGCCGGAGAGGTGTTGCCGGCGGCGGACTTGAAGGTGTACACGTATTCGGATTTGAAGGCGTGTACTAGAAGTTTTAAGTCTGATATGGTTTTGGGTGTGGGGGGTTTTGGGACTGTGTATAAAGGTTGGGTGGATGAAAAGACTTTGTTGCCCTCCAAGAATGGGACTGGGTTTATGGTGGCTATTAAGAAGTTGAATCATGAGAGTGTTCAAGGGTTTCAGGAATGGCAGGTTTGTTTGTTGTAACTTTTTGGTTTTGATGTGATTTGTTGCAATTGTTGTTGTTGTAAGATGAGACAGTTATATGGTAAAATGATGGTTACATTTGACGGGAAATCGTATAAAATGCTGATATGGATAAAGGAAGTTAGTTGATTGTTAGATGGATTTAGGAAAGATTTAAAAAATGTGAAATTTTGTGATAGTATTTGTTGCAATATGTTAAATGTTTGATCAAGTAGAATTTTTGCATCAAGAGTGTGTTTCTGTCTTGCTTGGTTTTAATAAGCGTGTTTCAGGCGCGAGGCGTTTATCAGGCGACGACGCCTCATGCACATCAGGGTCAAATTGGTCGAAATTAGGGTATGTAGGGGGCTCATGTGTAGAACAAAGGGATGAAGAAATTTGAATGGTTTACTTGAAATCAGGCTGAGCTGTAAAATAGATGAGTGAGGTGTAGCTTCTTTTTTTTTTTGGGTAAAGGAGTGAGATGTAGCTTCTTGTTGTACGTAAAGCTTATTTGGTTTTACATAGAGCAATGTCTTGCTTACGTGAGGTTCTCGCCTTGCGTCTCGGCTTTTAGGACCTACTCTAAGCCGTTTTGTATTGGTTTATGTTGTTTGTTTATTACATAAAACTAGAAAAGGTTAGTTTGGGTTGACGAGAATGGTTTGTTGGAATAAAATTTGCAGTCCGAAGTGAACTTCTTGGGACGGCTTTCTCATCCTAACGTGGTGAAGCTTCTTGGGTACTGCAGGGAAGATAGAGACCTTCTACTTGTATACGAGTTTATGCAGAAGGGAAGCTTAGAAAACCATCTTTTTAGACGTAAGTAATGTATAAGTCAAAACTGTAAAATTTACAATTACTTTATCTTTGAAACTTAGTTGGGTTCTACATTGTGCAGGAGGTTCTGCAGTTCAACCACTTTCTTGGAATTTACGGCTTAAAATAGCCATAGGTGCAGCTCGGGGACTAGCTTTTTTACACAGTTCCGATGACAACGTCATTTACAGAGATATTAAGGCCTCTAATATATTGCTCGATGGGGTGAGAGTTTTATATAACTTTTTTACCTTTCTACTTTTGTTTCTATATAATATAATGCATCGTGGGCCTCACTATTATTCATTCTAAATCCATATTTGTCTTTTGTCCCCGTGTTTGCATGCACAAATTGGGGACAAAAGGGAAATTTGACTTTTAAAAGACAGCTGCGAGAACCAATCTGGAACGTACATTAATTTGTGTATTTATCTAAGATCTAACAGGACTATTATCATAAATACGGTTATGTGAATGTCCTTGAATTTATTTTGTTTTCATTTAATCATTTATGATATATTATAAACATCTGATTGACATGTGTATGAAACTTGTTATGAGGAAGAGAGAAGAGGTAAACTAGGAAATTAATTAATTAGAGAGAGAAATTATTTAATCTTTTATAGCTATACAATTTCATGTAATTTTTAATAAGAAATGAATGGTTTAGCTTCGGATTGATTCTCGCAGGTCTTGCATTATTTGTTGTTCTACAATCTATATTGAACCCTTCTCTATAGTATGGATATATTATTTGTATGCTGGTGGTTTTTATGATCATTTATCTTTATTTTTTTGACTATTTGTAGAACTACAATGCAAAAATTTCAGATTTTGGGTTGGCGAAACTAGGTCCTTCGGGAGGAGTGTCACATGTAACAACAAGGGTGATGGGGACGCATGGCTATGCTGCTCCGGAGTACATTGCTACAGGTGACCTCTCTTTTTTAGATAAAGTTATTATTGATGGTGTACTCTTTTTTATGTGGTCTTCCGTGCAGTGGCAGAGCTTGACCAAAAGTTCCGAGGGGGCAGAAAGTCATGAGACCCAATTTATATATTGTATAAATATTTAGGCAAAATAATTTGGGGGGGGGGGGGGGGGGGGCACCCCCCACTTTACACTAAGCTCCGCCATTGCTTCCGTGCATCAATTGTGAAGTTATCAAAGTAACCCTTGTTTAATTTGACTTCGTCAAATTAATCTTTTTTATTGTTTTGAATATAAGGAGTATCATATAACGTTTCGTTCATATGCTTAGCGACCGTGAAAGATGATGGGGAGATTGATTTTCTTTAATAAAGAAAATATATTTGAGTGAATTAGGGTACTAAACACTTTGAACCGAAGCAACCATTATTCTTGAAAAAAATCTCAAAAAAAAAAAAAAACAAACTTTTACTTGCAAAACATGAACATTTTTCCAAATTTTCTCCCATGACCTTTAGGGGGTGGCACAGTGATAAGCGCCTAGTTGCCCTCTAGCAGACACCTTGAAGGCTGTGTTTGGTCCCGCTGGTAGGGTATTGGTGGGGCCCCGTGAGTTTTTCCTGATGGGTTCTCACGGTTACCAAAAAAAGTTCTCACATACCAATGGGTCTTTTAAAGCTAATATCAAGTACAATGGAAATGAATTTTCCTATTGTGGATTTATCCAACAATGGTAGTTTCTTTATATTTTTATGATACAAATTGTCAAGTAAAATGAACACAAAAGTAATTTACTAAAACAAATACTAGTCATCTGTTGCCATACAATACTCCATTTCTTTCTTTTTCATGTATATCTAATGAAATTACATCAATAGATTTAAGATGATTAGTGATAGAAATGTTGGGAAATTTTCATATATCCTACACTTGTATGAAGACAAGTAGAAAGAAGTTGTTCAAAATTGTATTTAACTGAATCTTGTGAAAGAAAATCATCAAGACTTGTAGTTGATCATGCGTTATATTATATGTTATGTTGGATACCATATGCAAATGTGTGTAATTTTCTCTATCTGCTCATTCACACACTCATAGTAGTGATTTCTAACTACACAACCAAACATATCTCGTATATGTTGCAAAATGAGTTGTTGGGTAGCGGGTCAATAGGATTCAGGGGGTTGTTTGTTTAGCTATTAATGGTTCAGACCTCTTACTCCTCTTACTGGTTCAACACTTAATGGTTCAGACTGTTTGTTTCGTGAGCAGATGTCTGAATGGTTTAGACATTTGCCTCTGAATGGTTAAGCATTATAGAGAGTCTGAATGATTAAGACCTCTAATCTGAATTGGTCAGACATGTGCCTCTGAACGGTTAAGCATTATACTCGCTCTTAATGATTCAGACCTCTTACTGGTTTAGCACTTAATGGTTCAGACCTCTTACTAGTTTAGCTCTTAACTATTCAAAAGTTGTCAAACAGCCCCTAAATTCTAGAATGAGTTAAAATTTTTTGGATCGACTCTCAAAACACTTTTATATTCTTTCTAGTTAATAAATTATAGTAAATAAATGTGATTACAAACACTATAATTAAAATAGTGATAGCAGTTCTCTGAAACTAAATAATTTATGAGGTTATAAACACATAATTATGTCATTATGGCCTTTTTTTTACTAGCAACAAATGTTAATCGAATCGACTCATCCCCCTATATAAGGAAAGCCTATGTAGGCATGGTACTTTTCAAGTGCATAGATGGTAATGTTATACCAAAATGTGCAGGCCATTTGTACGTAAAGAGTGATGTGTATGGATTTGGGGTCGTGCTACTTGAATTGATGACGGGTCAACGAGCACTTGACACAAAAAGGCCTGGCCCAGAGACTAACCTGGTCGAGTGGGCCAAACCGTTGCTCCCAAACAGGAAGAAGTTAAAAACAATAATGGATGCAAGGATAGAAGGCCAGTACTCAAGTAAAGGTGCAATAATGCTTGCTCAAATCATCCTTCATTGCCTAGAACAGGAACCACGAAAACGGCCCGCCATGAAAGAAGTGGCGGATATTTTGGAGCAGATATATGCTATCAAGGTCAAAACCTAAGGAACAATTTAAATTCTTCCTTTTCTTTTTTTGTAGCATGGTTTCATTTTTTATTTATTTTAGCGTTACGCGCATCATAGCTAGCCCATGGCCCCGACGGGAAATTTGTGTCTACAAAACTGCATAAACAGTTTTTCTTCGCAGTTTTCGTGTGATTGTATGGTCGATATGTATATTTTTTGGATCCTTTTTTTTGTATATGTAGCCCTGTGAATGGATTATATATGTGGTTTTTACAAGTTTCTTTGTAAGACCCGATGATGTGGAATTTTTGTAATGATATTCACTCTTTTTGCTTGTGCTTGAATTTTAAAACAGATCTTTGTTTGTTAAAGATTGGATGCATTAAAAAATAAGTGAAATAACAAACTGCAACTTCTAAGTGTGAGTATCCTTGCTTTCTTTGTGTGCCTGGTTTCCGGGATGCAATTGATTCGTTACATCATTTCATCACCGAGTTTCATCCCCAAACGATACTTACTTACTGCCATTCAAATCATCTCCCGAATCACTCTTAAGGTTTTTGAAATTACAATGTGCATGCTCCGAAGAAATCATCGTGTTATATTTTGGGGTTTTAGAGAGATTTTAAAGAGAAGTGATTCAAGATTTTTGAGATGAGTGTTCATTGTGGTAAATCCTTAATTATTAATGGTGAGTTTGTTTTGTGGACAGCCTTTTCTTCGGTTTATTTGGTTATTGTTTTGTTGTTTGACCTCAGTACTTTGTATTAGAGCGAGGTTAAGGAAAAGATGTAGCACTTTTGACTCACACGTCACTATAACATAAATTAGAAACAAAACAATTTTTTTTTTCTGAAAGTGAAAGGTAACTATTATTCACAACGCCAAAATCTCAAAAAAAAGGCGACAAAAACACAACAACCCTTACACGAAATTGAAATTACACCAATCTTCCCATCTAAGACGCTATCCTTTGATCGATTCCTATACCATAAGAACCCGAGAGACTTAATACCAACAATAATCTCTTCAGCTCTAGCATCGGCATATGAAATCCTCTTTCAATTCCTTGCTAACCAGATACACCAACACGATATCATGATGATACCTTTAAGTACCTCTTTCGCTTTTATATGGTTCAACATTTGAATACTCAAAAAAATATAAAAAAAATCCTGAATAATATTGCATTGAATTTTCTTTGAAAAAGATAGGTAAACAAACACACCATTTTACAACTATTTAAAGAAAAAATCCCATCAATGATAATTTTGCATATAACTTAAGAACGCTTGTATGCTTCAAGAACACTCCTCCATTAGGGCAGGCGGGGCGGGCTAAAGTTAGCCAGTGATGAAAATGATCACGCGTGAAAACACCACCGCCATCATCGACTATCACTCGTGGATTTCTTCACGCATTGAAGGGTTGTGAGTGATGGGTTGTTGAGTGTTGTGAGTGATGGGTATTGTTGGGTGTTGCGAGTGATGACCACCCCCACTAAAAAAAGGTTGTGAGTGATGGAATAAATCTCGATGATGTGTCGAAACTTGATTGGAAGTTGTGAGTGATGAGTGATGACCACCCCCACCCCCTTAGGCTAGAGGGTATGGTGATGGTCCTCCAAGGGAGGATGATCCGCCACGTAGGCGCCACGTCATAGTCCTCCCAAGGATGATCCATCCCACAAAACTAGAGGGTATGGAGGATGGTCCTAGTCATAGTCCTCCCCACCACTTTTATGTTTTTTTTAATCTTCTACTTTTTTTAACATTTAACAAATAAACTAACACAATATTTTCATTAATATTAAAAAATATTACATAAACTAAAAAAAAATAAACTTAAAAAAAACATAAACTTAAAAAAATCCTAATATAGTAAAATAAGCTACTAGTCTTCGTCTTCCATGTCGTCGTCGGGTTCGTTTTGAGCATTGTTCCAGATGTACTCCACCAAGTCCGCTTGTAGGTTATGATGTGTGTACTCGTTACGTAGAGCGAACATGTTCAAACTTTGTTGTTCCCCACTAACTAGAACATAATTTCCAGTAGACGCGTTTTCGTCGTACTCGCATATCGCTCTACCTTCGTCTTCAATGATCATGTTATGAAGGATGATACAAGCGTACATAATGTGTCGTAACCGCTTTGGTGTAGCCGAACGTGCTGGATGTTCAATGATTTGCCATTTTTTTGTAGAACACCAAAAGCCCGTTCAATATCTTTTCTCGCACCCTCTTGATACTTCGCAAATTTTTTTCTTTTTTCGTCTATCGGGTGCGGAATAGTTTTAACGATTGTCGAGTAGGTTGGGTATATTCCATCGGCTAGGTAGTAACCTCGCTTGTATTCCACCCCCGAAACCGTAAAACTTGTGTCTGGACCTGTACCCGCCTGAAGGGGTAAGGTCCCAAAAACCTCATAATAAGTATTTGGGACCATACCATAGTTCTACCTTTTCGCCTTTAACCTTGCGCGGCCGCGCACTGGTTTTACAAAAGGAGGAAAGTAATCAGCAATCTATAGTCGCGCGCCCAAAGGAGAACATAAATCCTTGCGTTTTCTCCCTATAGCAAAAGATAAAAACCCTAAAGTTAATACTTCCGCCCAAGTATCCAGACTTAGATATTATTTTACCCAGACTTGGGATTTACTCATCTGCCTCCACACAGTAAGGTACCACACCAGATTACAGCAGTAATCTTCTAGAAAGAAATACAATCGTGCACCACCCAGACGGTTGTAACCGTCTGGACACGTGTCATTACCACAGACACCCCTGGAATCACAACGAAGGCATGCAATGGGAAAATAATCCCCACTTAATCACTTTCCATGTGGCAATTCCCCAGCCATAGATCAAACCACGATCCGTGTGCATTCACATCGGATCGAGGTAACTCAACGTCTGATCAAAGAACTTAACGGAAGGAAACGTAACCGTCACGGCGTTAGCATCTTCCGTCATCTTTTCAATAACAGGTTTTCCCTCCCAAACTCCCGGTTATAAATATGAGAACTGTTCAGGTATAAACTCAGATCATACTCACTTCTCAAATACTTTCTCTTCTCCATTACCAATACTTATTCTCACACCGGAGTCGGGTCAAGGAGAGAACCCTCTTCTCCCCTTGGTGAGGCTAACGGTGTTCTTTTTTGCAGAATCACCGGAGAAGAAGTTCAGCTACAACTGAATCAACCGAGAGAGAGCTAACCCTTTTATGCGGATTCAAACCCCCTAGATACTTCGGTTCCGACCATTTATCTAGTGTTTCTTCATTGGCGCCCACCGATTCCTCAGTTTTCTAGTTTCTATCTCGTTTCGATTCAGTTCATTCCATTTTCTGCTTTTGCATATGGCAGAAAATTCATCATCTCACTGGCAACCTGGTCCTCGACCACACGTCAGAAACAATTTAGAAATAGAAGAATCTCCAGAACATTGGTTTAGCAGATGCCAAACTGCTTTAGACACAATTGTTATTCAAATCGCCAGATCTGATTTCCCAAACATCAGATCTGGAAGAGAAATCAGTATTGCAGTATTGGACCCACCAACACCACGACGGGGGGACATCCAATCCAACCAATCCAGAGATAGCAGTTATCAGAAACAAATACACATGGTTCAAGGAGGTCCGTCACGAAGACCAAATAAACGAAACTATGATCAACATTGGAGAGAATAGCAAGTCGTATTCCCTGTTGTTCCTGGGGGCCCTCAGGAAGAACGACCAGTGATTATCACTGGTATTTTCGGTCATTACCGAACAGACTATATGTTCATAGATCCGGGAAGTTCAATGGACATCATATACGAGCAATGCTTTAAACAACTCGACCCAGATGATAAAGCACGTCTAGAACCGGTCGATTTTCCCCTCACCGGATTCTGTAATGAAGCTGTATTCCCGTTAGGACAAATCGCTTTCCCAGTGACTTTGTCAGATGGCGAACATTCACGAACAGTTACAGTCAATTTCATGGTCATGCCAGCAACATCACGCCATGATGTCCTGCTCGGCAGAAGGTCACAAAGAGAATTCAGTATGATCACTTCTATCCCGCATGCTGCATGCGGATTTCCAACGGAAACTGGAGTTGCTATTTTATACTCAAGCAAATAAGTCATGTATGTGGACGATGAGCCACCGGCAAAAGTAGTCAAACCTTCAGCATCAAACGAACCAGAGAAATGGGTCTTAAACAATGAATACCCGGAACAAACCATCTTGTTGGGACATGCCATTTCACCAGCAACACGAATACAACTGAAACAATTATTGTCTAACAACAAAGATATATTCGCCTGGTGCCCGGCAGACATGACTGGGGTCCCGCGCGATATAGCGCAGCATTGCCTAAATATAAAACCATCAGCGGAACCTGTTGCTCAAGGGAGGCGCAGCTTTAGTGAAGAAAAAGCAAAAGCCATGGACGAACAAGTGGCAGAACTCCTTAACGCAGGAATCCTACGAGAAGTCAAATACCATACATGGGTTGCTAATCCCGTAATGGTACAGAAACACAGTGGTGGCTGGAGAATGTGTGTCGACTTCAAGGACCTCAACAAAGCATGTCCGAAAGATTGCTACGCATTACCGGAAATAGATAAAAAAGTCGACTCCCTAGCATCATTCAGATGGAAATGTTTTCTCGACTGCTACAAAGGCTATCATCAAGTCCAGATGAAAGAGGAGGACGAAGATAAGACCGCATTCCGCACTGATAAAGGCATCTTCTGCTACACCAAAATGCCTTTTGGTTTGCGCAATGCCGGCGCAACTTACCAGAGATTAATGGACACAGTTTTCAACAGCGACATCGGCAAGACAGTTGAAGTGTACATGGATGACCTTGTCATCATGAGCCACGAGGAAGACTCGATGCTTAACAATATTCAGCGCACATTCGACTCTCTGCGCAGTGTGAACTTAAAACTCAACCCAACAAAATGCTCCTTCGGCATGGAAGAAGGAAAATTTTTGGGTTTCATAGTCACAAACGACGGTTTCAAAGTTAATCCAGAAAAAGTACAGGCCATTCAGCAAATGCCGTCACCTGCAACAGTTAAAGAAATGCAAAGGCTCGCTGGACGCCTAGCAGCTTTAAACAGATTTTTGGCTAACCACGCAGCAAAATCTTATCCTTTCATTAGCACGCTGCGAAACTGCGCAAAGAAAACTGACTTTCAGTGGACATCTGAAGCAGAAACCGCATTCAAACAAATGAAAGAATGTCTAATCCAACTACCAACGCTGACCGCGCCAAAAGAAAAAGAACCACTGATTTTATATCTATCTGCCGCGGAAGTAGCGGTTGGTGCTGTATTGATGGTGGAACGCGAAAACATCCAGAATCCAATCTATTACATCAGCAAGATGCTTACCGGCCCAGAAACTCGCTACTCAATGATAGAAAAGCTAGTCCTAGCACTAGTACACGCATCCCGACGCCTACGCAGGTATTTTTCGGGCCACGTCATCACGGTTCTTACCAATTACCATTTAGGCCAGATCTTATCTAAACCCGACGTGGCGGGACGATTGGCCAAATGGGCAATTGAACTGGGAGGATACAACATTTTTTACAGACCGAGACCAGCAATCAAAGGGCAAGTTCTAGCAGACTTCGCCACTGAAGTTCCCATCGACAAAGTTCAAGAGTGTGAAGCAATCCAGAACCCTATACCCGTTTTCGACGATAGAGTCTGGACTTTACACACAGATGGCGCTTCCAATGACGATGGAGCAGGAGCAGGTCTCCGACTAATCAGCCCAGACAATCACGAGCTCACATATGCTATACGCTTAGATTTCAAAAGCACGAATAACGAAGCTGAATATGAAGCCTTCTTGGCAGGTCTTCGCTTAGCGCTAAAAATGGGGGCAAGAAATCTTGAAGCTAACGTTGATTCAAAACTGGTAGCCGAGCAAGTTAATGGCAATTACGATGCAAAAGAAGCAATGGCATTATACCTTGAACAAGCGCGAGTTCTAATCAGCCAATTCCAAACATTCAAAGTTAACCACATAAAAAGAAGCGAGAACAAGCACGCAGATGCGCTAAGCAAATTAGCCGCTACCAGCTTCAAACATTTAGCAAAGGAAGTACGTATAGAGGTACTATCCAACCCTTCTATTCATTTCAAGCAAGTAAGCGTCATAGAAATGGGAAATCCATCCTGGATGTCTCCGATTATCTTGTACCTTCAACACGGAAAACTTCTGGAAGGAAAAGCAGAAGCTCGAAAACTACAACACAAAGCGATAAATTATGAAATGGCGGATGGCGTCCTTTATCGAAATTCATTTATGGGCCCATTACTACGCTGTGTTGATAAAGCAGACGCCCAATACCTAGTCAGAGAAATTCACGAGGGTTTATGCGGAATACACGCCGGACCGCGCATGGTCGTGGCAAAGATAATGAGCGCCGGATACTACTGGCCAGGCATGCACATGGACGCAGTTGATTTATTAAGAAGATGCGCAGCCTGTCAACGCCACGCACCAAAGACACTCCGACCCAAGAACCCGCTAGTTCCCGTTACTTCCGCCTGGCCATTCCAACAGTGGGGCATCGATCTTGTCGGGCCATTTCCTGATGCGTCGGGAGCAGTGAAATTCATCATCGTCGCGGTGGATTACTTCACAAAATGGGTGGAAGCTAAAGCTTTGGCCTCAACAACAGCAATGGTAATCCGCAAATTTATATGGGAACATATCATTTGCAGATTCGGATTACCATTGCGCATTATTTCCGACAATGGTACAAACTTCGCCGCAGAAGAACTTCAAAAATGGTTCAAAGAAATGAAAATCGAGCACAACTTTGCCTCCGTCGCGCATCCTCAAGCGAACGGTCAGGTAGAAAGCGTAAACAAACAAATCGTTGACGGCTTAAAAGCGCGACTCGGAACAGCATGCAGAGGATGGGTTGACGAACTTCCCAGCATCCTCTGGGCGCATCGAACAATGCCAAAGACTAGCACCGGCGAAACTCCATTTAGTCTAGTCTATGGGTCCGAGGTCGTCATTCCAGCTGAGATCGGTTTACCATCACCGCGCATGATAGCCATGGAAAAACAGAACAATGAACAAGAGCGAAGAATGGGTTTGGATCTTCTGGAAGAAAGGCGCGAGAACGCCGCTATAACAGAAGCAAGGTACAAATCCAAGCTCGAAAAGTATTACAATGCGCGCGTCCGCGTTTGCACATTTGTCCCCGGCGATTTCGTCTTGCGCGATAATGAAGGTTCAAACGCTGAGAAACCAGGCAAATTAGCGCCAAGATGGGAAGGACCATATGTCATCAACGAGGTTCTAGGCAAAGGGGCGTATACTTTAAAAAGACTCGACGGGACTCTAGTCCCACGCACCTGGAACGCACAGCAGCTGCGCAGGTGTTACATGTAGGTCAAATCATTCACAGGCAATGTATTTCCTATTTTACACTTGTATTACAAGCCTTGCGCTTTATCAATACAAACATGATTTTCATACTTATTTCTGTTTGTTACAAATTGCATGAAATTCTTCGGGCTTACACGAAAACAAATGGTAAAACACTGTACACCTCATGAACAGTCCAAACCAGGTAAGCTGTCGCGCCTTTTGGACACACGTTCACACATGAGCACAGTACCATTTCTCATTCGCTTCACCTATCAAGAAGCAATTAAGCACATGCAACATATTGTAATCCAAACATGCAAAAAGTAAAAACATACAACACATAAACAGTAAAGTGTAACAAAACACTTCATAAACAAGATCATGGCAATGATCTTCAAAAAAAGACTGGTCCCAAAGACTAGAATATTCACAAACAACAAAAAAAAACATTGTTTCAACTAGTAGCAGGACGACAGCCATATACAATAGTCACACCGGTGAAATTCAAAAAAGAGGTTTGTAGACTGACATAAACATCAAAAGAAGGGATATACAACTCCCAAACCTAACCAGCATCGGAATCATCATCAACAACAAACATCTGTTCACACCGACGAGTTTTCCGGCATTGATACACCAGCCGGCATTCTCCTTTCCGAAGCAGCGGGAACCGAGCCGTCAAGCCATCAGCATCCAGCACAACACCGGCACCATCAACAACATCTATAGACTGAAGAAATTTACGCTCAGAATCAACAGTTGCCGGAATATCAGTTTTCACCGGACTCTCTGCTGCAACAGCAACTAAAGGGGGAGAACGAGATAGAAGCACAAGGCCTTCAGCAGCCTCGTAAACCCTAAAAATATCCAGCAAACGACGAGTTTGGTACGAACGCTTCATCCTTCTTGCTCAAAAACCAATCGAAAGATAAGGTATCTGGAATATGCATATATATAAAAGAACTCAACCTCGGGAAAGGAGAAACCTACTCATCATTAATTGTCAGAATTATATCACATCCAAACGGCGCTACAGGAACCAGGGTCATTTCCCCATTAATAAAGACTGACAAGCGCCATTACAAATCTCAAGACAAAGGAGAAAAATACCCACTCTTACTGCCAGCTGACGACATTACACGTCAGAGTATGATTACAAAGTCACATTTTGTCACTTTCTTCAACAAACTCAATCTTCTCATAGAAGATTTCTTAATTCTCGCGCCCAAAAGCATCCCCCTCTTATTAGTCCAGTGCTCCACTTATTTGCATAAGTACAACACTAGACTGGGGGGACTTGAAGGGGTAAGGTCCCAAAAACCTCATAATAAGTATTTGGGACCATACCATAGTTCTACCTTTTCGCCTTTAACCTTGCGCGGCCGCGCACTGGTTTTACAAAAGGAGGAAAGTAATCAGCAATCTATAGTCGCGCGCCCAAAGGAGAACATAAATCCTTGCATTTTCTCCCTATAGCAAAAGATAAAAACCCTAAAGTTAATACTTCCGCCTAAGTATCCAGACTTAGATATTATTTTACCCAGACTTGGGATTTACTCATCTGCCTCCACACAGTAAGGTACCACACCAGATTACAGCAGTAATCTTCTAGAAAGAAATACAACCGTGCACCACCCAGACGGTTGTAACCGTCTGGACACGTGTCATTACCACAGACACCCCTGGAATCACAACGAAGGCATGCAATGGGAAAATAATCCCCACTTAATCACTTTCCACGTGGCAATTCCCCAGCTATAGATCAAACCACGATCCGTGTGCATTCACATCGGATCGAGGTAACTCAACGTCTGATCAAAGAACTTAACGGAAGGAAACGTAACCGTCACGGCGTTAGCATCTTCCGTCATCTTTTCAATAACAGGTTTTCCCTCCCAAACTCCCGGTTATAAATATGAGAACTGTTCAGGTATAAACTCAGATCATACTCACTTCTCAAATACTTTCTCTTCTCCATTACCAATACTTATTCTCACACCGGAGTCGGGTCAAGGAGAGAACCCTCTTCTCCCCTTGGCGAGGCTAACGGTGTTCTTTTTTGCAGAATCACCGGAGAAGAAGTTCAGCTACAACTGAATCAACCGAGAGAGAGCTAACCCTTTTATGCGGATTCAAACCCCCTAGATACTTCGGTTCCGACCATTTATCTAGTGTTTCTTCACCGCCACTACATCCTCAAATATCTGTGACTGGTATATGATGTTAAGATCATTGAGGGAACCAGGTAGACCAAAAAAAGCATGCCAGATCCAGAGATCCTGTGACGCAACAGCCTCTTGAATAATAGTCAGATGTCCATGATCTCCCCTAGTATACTGACCTTGCAAGGCAACTGGGCAGTTCTGCCACGGCCAGTGCTGCCACGGCCAGTGCATGCAATCAATGCTCCCGAGCATTCCTGGGAAACCATGTCTCTGTTCGTGTGCTTGATATAATTTTTGAACGTCGTTTGCGTTCGGTTTCCGCAGGTATCTCTTGCTATACAATTTGACAACCCATTCGCAAAACTTGTGCAAACATAGACGTGCGGTTCTTTCAGACATCCTTATATACTCGCCTAATGCTTCGGGTGCGTAACCGTATGCCAGTTGGCGAATGGCCGACGTACATTTTTGTAAATTACTGAAACCCCTTTGCCCCCTAGCGTTGTTTCGCAGTGTAAAAAATGGATCAGATTGGGCCATGTCGCCTGCAATACGTAAAAACAGTGGACGACTCATGCGGAACCGACGTCGAAAAATCTCGGCTGGGTACACGGGTTCGTCGGCAAAATAATCGGCTACTAGTTTAACGTGGGCGGCTATAAATTTAAAACGAAACATAAATGAAATTAATTATAAAATACATTTTCAAATCTATATAAAACATAAGGAAAAAATAGTAAAATACCTTCTTGGTCTTGGTTTAATTTTGCTCGTCTAGTTAGCCGTTGGGACGACGCTTCATCACCCGCCATGAAGACCTGAGCCGCGTTCATAATCATGTTGTGCATAATAGTATCCTCTTCCGAAGATGATGAATACCATGTAGACGAAGATGATGAAGAGATGGAAGAAATTGAAGAAATGGAAGAAGGTGAAGCCATGATAATTTTTTAGAGAGAGATGGGGTGGTAGCGGGTAAAAAATGGTACAAAAAATGATGAGTTTTTATAAAAAGGGAAGAGGGGTTATAAAATGTGAGAGAGATATGAGATTGTAGTGGGTGAAAAGTTGTGAAAAAAGGTGTAAAAGAGGTGAGAATTTATAAAAATGGGAGTGAATTGGGTGAATATTTGAATTATAGCCGTTATTAATAATTAAAAATTTTGAATTTGAATTTTTTTTAAACGGTCATCTTCAACATGGTCCCCGCTTTTTTTTGGCTTTTTGTGCGCGTCGCAAACGTCCAGTTGGTGCCGGGGACGGCGGGGGGGGGGGGGGGTGTAGCATGCAGCGACGGTCCAAGATGGTAGGGGGATGTTCCCCATACCGTGTAGCCTTATCACCTCAAGTAAACATAATGTAAAACACTTCAATAACTTGTGCAAACAATTCTATATTTTAGATTGAGTTTGCAAGAGTTTTTACAAGTGTTTTAAGTATTCTCTAGTTGCAACAAAGCACAAAGCCGCTCATTTAAATGAGAATTAACGACAAGGAACATATGTTCTACCACATCACCAAACGCATTCTCAAGGGGTTTCACTATACGAGAGATATTGGAACTCAAGAAACACAAGTCTAATCCGTAGGGGATGATGTGTGTAAAATGCAACATATAAATTACATCAAATGAGTCATAAAACTAACATTTTTTTAATACTAATGTTGAAAAAAGTGTGTTTTTGTCTTCCTTTTGTATTTTCAGGGTTAAATGAGCATAAACGAACAAAAGAAGCAAAAATACAGCCAAATCTAACAATAATACAAGAAAAGGAATAAACGTGGCATGCCCAACCCCTCGACAACATCTTCCCAAGCAAAAACAAGACATCAGAAGGCTGAACACGCCCCGTGCTCATTGAACATAGGGGCGTGCCCAAGTGTCTGCAGAAAAGACAAAGTTGTAGAAGCTTTTATTTCCCGTCACGAGGGCGTGCCCAGCGGACACGGGGCTGTGGTCAACGCTAAGATTCGCAGAATCCAAGCAAATCTTGATAGTACAGATACGCTTCTGCACACGGGGTCGTGCCCAGCGGACACGGGGGCGTGGTCAACTAATGCAGACAAACTGCAATTAATGAAGAAAGAGAAGATGAGTGGACACCGGGCCGTGTCTGGGCTTCTGTGCAGGCTATAAATAGGGGTGCTTGGTTCATTGCAAAGGCATCCCTTGACAAACCACATCTCTCTCACTTCACCCAAACTCCACCACCATCACAACACCCACATCCACCACCATCATCCATCATCCATCATAGAGTGTGTGTAGTAGTCTCGGGATCCAAGATTGATAGTAAGAGTTCTTGAAAATCAAAGGTCATGTTTGCCTAAGTCTCTTACATCACTTGGTGAAGACAAACATTTAGTGTAATACTTTTGTTTTTAATCTTTTCGCACTTTTTGTTTGGTTTTGTATTAATGACTTTAATAACTAGTTTCTTATGTTGAAGGTGAAACTTACTTATCATTTGTCCGTGGTGTCTTGGCGTTATTTTACTGTCTACATAAAATAAAAGATTTACACCATTCATATCTCCACGGTCTATATGGAGATATGTTGGCTACCTGGTCCGGGGTTAAGGGAATGGTTTGGTAAGGTTCTTGCCTTGTTCAGTGTATAGATCCTGCAAGGACCTGGGTCAAGCTTACTAGGACCCCCTTCAATACCCACTGGTATTGGATGGCGGGGGTGCGAATGGCTTGATCCCCTCATATGTAAACTACTATTAATACATTAACCCGGCTACTTGGGATTGTATCCCTGCTGACTCAAACCACTTAGCCGAGGGTAACGTCACCTTCAAAAGAGGGGCCTACCACATTACGCATTAATAACTTAATTAATTATCTTTCAATAATCCAACCCTTTAGGATTGTATCCTTGCTGACTCAAACTACTGGGTTGAGGGTAACGTCACCTTCAAAAGAGGGGCCTACTACTATAACTAAGATAATCTCTTAAAAAGTGCAAAAGTGTGGAAAACATCAAAGGTTACACTAAAGGCGAGTCGGATCCAAGTGATTCATCTTGTCTATCTGTTTTATTTTTATTTTTATTTTCAGCATTTTTAGTTAGTTTTCATTTTCTTGTTTAAAACCTTTTTATAAATTTTTGATTTGATTAGAAGTTGAGGATAAACCGGTACTAAAAGCTCTTGTGTCCTTGGACGACCTCGGTATCTTACCAATGCTATACTACGCTCACGATGGGTGCACTTGCCCATATGTGTGTTTAGTGTTAGTAAAATATCGTGTTTTATAAATTTAAAACTTGACTAAAGTGTTAAAATGGGCTAAAAATATACTCAAATATATATCACACCTAACGCACATCAAGTTTTTGACGCCGTTGCCGGGGACACGGGGATTTTAAGAAAGTTAGAAATCAACGGCCTAATTGTTTTCCTTATTTTTCTATTTTTTAGGATTTTTCTTAGATTTTCAGCTTCTGCAGAGCTCAGTACGGGCCGTGCCTGGTCGGACACGGGCCGTGTCGAGCATTGTTACTGACAATTTTTATTTTCCGAGTTATAGAGAGCTGAACACGGGGCCGTGTCGGTGTAACACAAGGCCGTGTCGAGCTCCCCAGTAACAGGGATCCGGAAAACAATTACTTTATCTCCGGCCACGGGCCGTGTTCATCTGAGCACGGGGCCGTGGTGAAACTTCTGACCGACGTTCATTTTATTTTTATTGCAGGACTTAGAACCCAGGCACCACATCTGAACTTTCCACGCAGTGTATGAGCTCCAGTTCCATTAGAGACATAAAAGAACCACTAGACGAACCCGAACGCTTTCTAAGAAAAAGACTTAAAGCTAAAAACCAAGCGAAAGTTTCGGGGGACCTACTTCCAATGGCGGATCAACGTACCCTCATGGATTACCTACGGCCCACCGTAGGTAATCTTGGCGCCGCTATCAATGCACCAAACGTCGAAGCCAACAACTTCGAACTTCTGCCGCATTTGATACAAATGCTCCAAAACTCCGCAACTTTCCATGGGCTTGAGGACGAAGATCCCCATTTACATATTACTAACTTCTTGGAAATATGTGATACTTTTCGGACAATGGAGCTTCAAACGATGCCATCCGCCTCTGAATGTTTCCATTTTCGCTAAAAGACCGAGCTAAGGCTTGGCTTAATACCCTCCCAGTTGGTTCGGTAAACACCTAGGATGAACTCGCCCAAAAATTCTATATAAGTATTTCCCTCCTGCTAAAACGGCTAAATTAATGACTGAAATTAATAAATATTCACAAGAGGACGGGGAATCCTTATATGAAACTTGGGAAAGGTTAAAGGAGCTACTAAGAAAGTGTCCCCATCATGGTCTTGCGGTATGGCAACAAGTATCCACTTTCTACAACGGGTTGCTGCCACACACAAGACAAACACTTGATTCTAGCTCCGGGGGACTTTTAGGTAATCGTCGCCCAAATGAAATTTATAATCAAATTAAGGAAATTGCTCAAACCAATTTTCAGTGGCACACTCCACGAGGCACAAAATCTATTGCCCCGGGCGCCCATAAGGTTGACGAAAGCACCTCTTTGCAAGCCCAAATCGAGGCCCTTTCTTCAAAAATCAAAAAGTTAGAAATGGCAAAAACGGCCTCGGTTATGGCTTGTGGGGGTGTGGTGGACCACATGAAAATTGGACTTGTATGAAAGAAATGGATAATCAAACAGAAGCGGTTAACTACGTTGATAATAGACCTAGGCTGTCAGGTCCTCCAACGGGTACCTACAACCAAGGATGGCGTAACCACCCTAACCTTGGTTGGAGAGAACCCGACAATAGTAGTAACCAACAAAATCTAAACCAACGGACAAACTTTCAACAACCAAGAAATGAGTCACAAAATTTTTCTCAACAACATGGGGGACGAGAGAGGCTTGAGGATACCGTCTCTCGCCTCATCCCCGACACCGAAAATAAAAACTCGGATCGATTTCAACAATTGGAATCGAACTTTAGAAATCAATAAGCTAGTATTCAAAACATTGAAAAACAAATAAATCAACTAGCTTAAAATTTCTCTGAGAGACCTCAAGGCGCGTTACCAGGCAATACCGAAACCAACCCAAAGGCGCAAGTGCATCTCATCACGTTGAGAAACCGTACCATAGGTCCCGAGGAGGCTCCGCTACCTCCAACTGAAAATAGCCGATCTAGCCAAACCACAACTTCGCCGACGCCCTAACAAGAGACGACTCCTCCACCAAATCAAGAGCCCACCAAGAATCCTCCGGTACCGTACCCTGGTCGGTTACTTCGCCAAATACTGACGTGCAATTCACAAAATTCATAAATTTATTAAAACAATTGCATGTTAATATTCCATTTGTCGAAGTCCTAACTCAAATGCCTAAATATTCAAAATTTATGAGGGACTTCCTCACTCACAAAAGGAAAATTGAATCATTGCAATTAGTTAATTTAAGTGAAGAATGCTCCGCCTTGCTACTCAACAAACTCCCGCAAAAGAAAATCGACCCAGGAAGCTTTACCATCCCTTGTTCAATTGGAGAATCACCCATGCGTAATGCACTAGCCGATCTTGGGGCTAGCATCAACCTCATGCCCGCATCAATGTTCGACCGACTCGGCCTAGGAAAAACAAGCCCTACAAAAATGAGCATACAACTTGCCGACAGGTCCATTAAATATCCACAAGGTGTCGCCGAAAATCTATTGGTCAAAGTCGGGGAATTTGTCTTCCCGACCGACTTTGTCATATTAGATATGGAGGAAGATACAGAAGTACCACTCATATTAGGAAGACCATTGTCGCAACCCCCGATCCCTTAATTGTCCCGGGAACGGGCGGACGCGAACTCAGAATTTCGGTGGTATCAGTTTGTTAATTGGGCAGCGGAAATTACATCAGGACCGTAGTTAGGAAATGTTTATCAGAGTAAAACCAACATATTTGATATTAATAATCCCATGGGTAAAACCCAAGTTTCTTATTACAACATGTTTATAGGGATAAACCCTATTTTATTGAATTTAAAACACTGTCTTTTAGGTAACTTTTATAGCCACATTTTTCCCAAGCCTTCAGTGCTCTCCAGCTGGCTTTTTACTAATTGGCTGTCACATTGTGTTACCTGAAACGCGTTTTGAAAATATTTGTCAGTGGGAAATACTGGTGAGTGAATCCCAGTTTAATCAAGAAATATTTTATTAATTAACACAGTATTGAGAGCGATCACATTGTTTATTTCTACACAATTACTCATTCAGTACTGTCAATCCTAACTGGTGGGTCATATTACACATTGGCTAACTCTTCGTCCAATGGTAACGTGTTCCACATTTTGTATACAAAACCCCAACATACCGGCAGTAATTGAAGAACTACAAAGACTCGATCACCGTTTAATCAATTTGTAAAACATTAAGGTTTTGTAAAATATTACAAAAAGTTTAACAAAAATAGGATAAACTCACGTTGCTATCTTAGACTTCGCGTAAGGGTTTCCTGGGATTAATCTATAATTTACACAAATGTACATAGGTTAGTATAATAACCCTTTGATTATATTAATGATACCCTCCCCGAGACGGTATTCCAACAACTACGTCGGGCAGAACCACGACAGTTGTTACGGAACCCTAAATCAATCGGGTAGCATATCTAATACGAAACTGGGGTTATAATACTTACAACGGAGCAGTACCTCGCTAATTAGGGGGTATTATACTAGGAATTATGCCTACTATTGAGAGAATTCGAGATACAGAAAAGAAAATGAACGAGTTTTGATGAAACCCGATGCCTGCTACTTATAGTGCTGATTTCTGGGTTTCTCGTGGCCCGCATAAAACAAAGACAGGGCTTACGCGGCCAGCGTAGTAGCCCGGGTAGGGTTTAGGTGATCCAGGTCATCGCCTAGACTCGCCACGATGATGAGACGTGTCATCACCGAGCTACGCCACCTTTTTGATCTCATGCGGCCCGCGTAAACTAACGGGGTGGCTGCCCGCCTAAACTTAAATTTCAAAGAATTCAGATGTTAACCTTTATACCGACCGCGTAAGGGTTGGGATGGGGTCTACGAGCCCGCCTCAGCTAAAAAATCAGATTTTTAATTATTTATTTTTAATACTGTATTGTATTTCGGGCTCGGTTTTCACATACGGGTTATATTTAAAGATATATTGAGATAATTATATTAGGGTGCCATAAATATTATGAGGGTGTTGGTTTTATTGAGGATTGTTACATCCTCTCCACCTTGTTTTAGAGCTCGTCCTCGAGATCTACTGGAACAAGTGTGGATATTTCTTTTGCATTTCTGATTCAAGTTCCCATGTGTACTCAGGTCCTCTTTTGGAGTCCCACTTCACTTTGACCAGAACTAGTCTCTTATGCTTGAGATTTTTGACTTTCCTGTCTTCAATTTGTAGAGGCCTCTCTACAAACTTGAGTTGTTCATTTACCTCTATATCCTTAAGAGGTACCACTAGTGATTCATCAGCTAAATACTTTTTGAGATTAGATACATGAAATACATCATGTATTCCTGCCATTTCCTCTGGCAGTTGTAGCTGATAGGCTACAGGTCCTATTCTTCTAATAATCTCAAAAGGTCCAATATACCTGGGACTTAGCTTTCCTCGTTTAATGAATCTTACCACTCCTTTCCAAGGAGAGACCTTTAACAATACTTTATCTCCTACTTGAAATTCCAATGGTTTGCAGCGGTTATCAACATAACTTTTCTGTCGATCACGTGCTACTTTCAGTCGTTCCTTGACTTGAATAATCTTGTCAGTTGTTTCTTGCACTATTTCAGGTCCAGATAGTTGCTTTTCCCTAATTTCTGCCCAACAGACTGGGGTTCGGCACTTTCGTCCATAAAGTGCTTCGAATGGTGCAGCATTGATACTTGTGTGATAACTATTATTATAAGAAAATTCTATTAAAGGTAAGTGATCGTCCCACTTACCTCCAAAATCAATTACACAAGCTCTAAGCATGTCTTCCATCATCTGAATTGTTCTTTCGCTTTGTCCGTCCGTTTGAGGATGATAAGCTGTGCTTAGATTCAACTTGGTTCCCATTGCCTTTTGGAAACTTGACAAAAAATGAGAGGTAAAACGGCTATCTCTATCAGAAACAATTGATAAAGGTATTCCATGTAAAGAAACAATTTCATTTACATATAATTTAGCTAACTGTTCCATACTGAAAGTTTACTTCATTGGTAGGAAATGATCTGACTTTGTTAGCCTATCTACAGTCACCCAGATTGTATCATTACCTTTCTTTGTTTTGGGTAATTTGGTAACAAAATCCATTGTTATCAATTCCCATTTCCACACTGGCATTTCTAATTGTTGTAACAAATCTGAGGGTTTCTGGTGTTCAGCTTTAACTTGTGAACAAGTTAAACATTTAGAAACATAAGCTGCTATGTCCTTTTTCATTCCTATCCACCAGAAATTTTTCCTTAAATCCTGGTACATTTTATCATTTCCTGGATGCATCGTATATTTATATTTATGGGCTTCTTCTAATATATGATGACGTAGGTTTCCTAATTTAGGTATCCACATTCTCTTTTTATGGAATCTCCAAATTCCATCTGTTCCTTGTTCTAATTCCTTAATCATACCCTTTAATTTTTCAGTATCATCCTTGATTACTGATTCTTGGGCTTCTCTAATTTGATCATTTAAATCTACTTGTAGATTTAATTTAAGAGAACGTACCCTTTTTGGCTTTTCATGATACTTTCGGCTTAAAGCATCTGCCACTACATTTGCTTTTCCTTCATGATACTGGATATCACAATCATAATCACTAAGCATCTCCATCCAGCGCCGTTGTCTCATATTCAACTCCTTTTACTTGAAAACATACCTTAAACTCTTATGATCAGTGAATATGGTAAACTCACTACCATAAAGGTAATGTCTCCAAATCTTAAAGGCAAAAATTATAGCTCCTAATTCTAGATCATGGGTTGAATAATTCTCTTCATGATTCTTAAGTTGTCTAGAGGCGTAAGCTATAACCTTTTGACGTTGCATTAACACACATCCATAACCTAATTTAGAAGCGTCACAATAGAGTACAAAATCTTCAGTTCCTTCTGGTAATGCTAATATGGGTGTATTAGTTAGTCTTTGCTTAAGAATTCTAAATGCTTCTTCTTGTTTTAATCCCCATTCAAATTAACAGATTTACATGTTAACTTAGTTAAAGGAATGACTATTCTAGAGAAATCGTGAATAAATCTTCTATAATAACCGGCCAATCCTAAGTAACTTCTAACCTCAGTTGGTGACTCAGGGGTTTTCCATTTGATAATCGCCTCGATCTTTGTTGGATCCACATGAATTCCTTCATGGTTCACCAAATGTCCAAGAAACTGTACCTGCTCTAACCAAAACTCGCACTTTGAAAATTCAGCGTAAAGCTTTTCCTTTCTTAATAGACTTAAAAATGCGTGCAAATTCTTTGCATGATCCTCTTTATTCTTAGAGTAAATTAGAATATCATCTATAAAGACAAATATAAATTTATCCAAATATGGCTTACATATTCGGTTTATCATGTCCATAAATGCAGCCGGGGCATTGGCTAAACCAAATGGCATGACAGTAAATTCATAATGGCCATACCTTGTTCTGAAAGCGGTTTTAGGAATATCCTCTTCCTGTACCTTTAATTGATGATATCCTGACCTTAAATCGATTTTAGAGAAAAATCGAGCTCCTTGTAGTTGATCGAACAGATCATCGATTCTCGGTAATGGGTACCGGTTCTTAATCGTGATTTTGTTCAATTCACGGTAGTCAATGCACATACGCATTGATCCGTCCTTTTTTTAACGAATAAAATCGGTGCTTCCCATGGTGATGAGCTTGGCTGTATGAACCCTTTCTCCAACAATACGTCTAATTGTTTCTTCAATTCTTGCATTTCTACAGGTGCCAAACGGTAAGGTGCTTTGGCAATCGGTGCTGTTCCTGGTATTAGGTGAATTCTGAATTCAACTTCTCTATCTGGAGGTTGCCCTGGCAATTCTTCCGGAAATACATCTGAAAACTGGGATACTACTGGAATATCCTTTCATTCTTTTCCTTTAGTGTTAGTGAATATAGAAATCAAATACACTAATGATCATTTTCTTATGTAACTTGCTGTTTTCATCACTGAGATGAATTTAGTAGATTTGGAAGTTTTATATCCTTTAATTGTGATCTTTTCACCTTTTTGTGAATTTACTTGTATCGACTTTTGATCACATAAAATACTGGTTTTATTGGTTATTAACCAATCCATTCCTAAAACGACATCGAATCCAGCCAAATTCATGGGGTAAAGGTTTGCAATAAATTTCTGATTTAAAATTTCTATTCTTGCTCCCTGCAAGATTTCAGAAATCCTAACAGTTTCTCCATTAGCTGTCTCTACTAGACATTCTTGTGGTAGTTTAGTTAATGATTGATTAACTAATTTGCAAAATGAAGTATTAATAAAACTTTGGTTTGCACCAGAGTCAAATAATACTTTAGCAAAAATATCATTAACTAAATACGTACCAGTGATCACATCCGGGATCATCTTTGCTTCTTCTGCCGTTAGAACAAATGCTCTAGCATTTTTGGTATTCTTGTTGTTTGTAGCCGGAGCTAATTTTGGGCAGTTAGGCTTGATATGACCTTGTTCTCCGTAGTTATAGCATATCCTGTTGTTAGCTTTCTTCCTGAAGTCTTCTTCCTTGTGTCCCGATATTTTGCAAAAGTTACACTATATGGAGCATCTTCCTGAATGCTTTCTTTTGCAATTCTTACAGTAAGGTGCAGATGTGGAACCTACATTTTTCCCACGATTAAAATTTCCAAAACGAAATTCTTGTGTGAGCTTCTGGGTTAGGTTCCTCCTTTGATCTTGTTCTCGTGTACGGACTAATTCATCTGTCAAGGTATTTGCTAGTTCTACAGCTTCTTCTATGGTTTGAGGTCTAGCTGCCTTGACTACGTGTCTTATCTCCCCAGTTAATCCCCAAATATAACGGGAGATCAATACTGGTTCGGGTGAAGCAAGAGTTGGCACTATTCTAGCATATTCAAAGAATAATTTAGTGTACCCCTTACTATCCACACCAGTCATCCTAAGGTTCAGGAATTTGTTTGCTATATGTTCCTTCTCATTGGGTGAGCAGAATTTCATTTCTACCTTGTCCTTAAATTCTTTCCATTCCATATTGTAAGTTCTATCACTTCCTCTTGATTGGAGGATAGTGTTCCACCATTCTAATGCTGAATTCTTAAATAGATTAGAAGCAAACATTATCTTATCTTCTTCAGCACACTTGCTTATTCTTAAGACTGCCTCAGTCTTCTCTATCCAGCGTAGGGTTGCAATGGCCCCTTCGTTGCCTGAGAATTCCATTGGTTTACAAGACCATAATTCTTTATAAGAACAATCGTAAGACACGGTTCTTCTTCTTTTGGGAATAGGCATTTGAAGTACAGGTCCATTGTTCACGATGTGTTCTGGTTCAATTGGTCGCTTACTATCATGTTTACTCTTGTTATCGGCTTCCCTAACCGTTTGAATAATATATGGCATTGCATCTATTATTCCTTGTGCAACCATGTGTTGGATAGCACTATTATCCACTTGATTTCCATTGTTATTGATGCTTGGATTTTCATTAACCAAGTTAATGTTACTCTGGTTATCATTATTCAGATTTCCTTGATTTCCTTCGTCGGTCATCTGAATTTTAAACATTTACCAATCATTAATAGAATAATTAAGTAGTTTAAGTAACAACCACATAATACACATATTGGTCAAAAACGTCGTGCATTGCGACTTTACTCTTTTTAATATTGTATGCGTCAAATACACACTAAAACAGAAATTAAAAATTACAATACTATTATGCCTCATTAACCACAAAGTGGTCTATAGTACGATAGATTTATTATTATTACACACATCTTTTATTTATTATTATCAACTTCACCATCACCTTCACGGGTATGGATTTTCCCCGAAATCCATCTGACGCTCATCGTATTTTCTTACGAGTTGCTCTCCTACATACCTCATCCTCTCACTACTTTCTATGATTTCTTCTCCAAAATTTCGGAGTTCTTGCAAATTCTCTACACTCATTGGAGGTGCAGGTACTGGTATTGGCTCTGGGTACTGAGGTACTTGATTCTCCTGAGGGTATGGATTCTCCAAAATCTCCCTAATGTATTCATCTTTGTTATAATAGGGATCCAGAGGGTCCAAACCTGGATATGCTGCTAAGTTCGGCAAGGTTTCTTCGTTTAAGTGATAGCGTGGCACATAATCCCTAAGATCATCAAACCAGGGATCATAATTTGGATCTAAAGGATCAGGGGCTGGTATCCTAGGTATCTCCTTAGGGTTAAAATCATGCATTTCTACCTCCGTCGGTTGAGTGGGAATCAAAGGTAAGGGTTGTGGGGCTACTAGTTGTTCCAGACTTGGGTCAGCAGCAGTTGTAGCTAGGATATGGAAATTAGCTAGGCTTCTATTAAGCATATCTTGTGTATGGGCATCTGACTCTCGCTTAGCAGCTGCTAGAACTCTTTGCTGTTGCAACTTTCACATTCTTTTCCTACGGGCAAATCCTTCCTTACAAAACCATCCTCTCTTTTTATGAGGGAATGGCTATTCCGACTGAGCTTTAAAGGCGAACATCCCTTCTTCCTGATCAGCAGAATACCCAGAGAGGGTAGGCTAGGAAGAGGTACCTTCACTCCTAGGTGAATCAGACAACTGAGGACACATGTCTGAGGGTCCTTGACCACTCATACTGTAAACTAACAAATAGTCAAATAACACAAAACACATAATCACATAAATTATTTCCTAACACAAAATTTAAAATGTAAGTGTCAGCAGAACACTTCTTTGGCTTAAACCAGTGGCTAGGCTCTGATACCACCTTCTGTCGCAACCCCCGATCCCTTATCTATCCCGGGAACGGGCGGACGCAAACTCAGAATTTCGGTGGTATCAGTTTGTAAATTGGGTAGTGGAAATTACATCAGGACCGTAGTTAGGAAATGTTTATCAGAGTAAAACCACCATATTTGATATTAATAATCACATGGGTAAAACCCAAGTTTCTTATTACAATATGTTTATAGGGATAAACCCTATTTTATTGAATTTAAAACACTGTCTTTTAGGTAACTTTTATAGCCACATTTTTCCCAAGTCTTCAGTGCTCTCCAGCTGGCTTTTTACTAATTGGCTGTCACATTGTGTTACCTGAAACGCGTTTTAAAAACATTTGTCAGTAGGAAATACTGGTGAGTGAATCCTAGTTTAATCAAAAAATATTTTATTAATTGACACAGTATTGAGAGCGATCACATTGTTTATTTCTACACAATTACTCATTCAATACTGTCAATCCTGACTGGTGGGTCATATTACAGATTGGCTAACTCGTCGTCCAATGGTAACGTGTTCCACATTTTGTATACAAAACCCCAACATTACCTCCTGCAGGTGTTCAATTTCCTCTTGAAATAGCAGCTGTTAGAGAAGAAATAAAATCTTTTTACTATGAGGATGACCCTGCCAAAAGGAGTTTGCCATCAATAAAAGGATATTCCTGGCCAAAAAATGTTGATGAATATTTGGATATCAAGGCCAAGCAAGCAAAGGATATCTCAAAAAGAAACACACAAGGGAAATCTGACAAAGAAATTTCAAGAACCTATCAAAATTTAGAAATGATAAAAATGAAAGTCACTCACATTCCTCCTGACTGGGCAAAATTTAGAAAGAATGTACCTGACAAACAGGTAGAACTGAAAAGAATGAAAGAAGAACTGGTTGCTGCTGAATATTGAAACAAAAGACAAGTTGCTAGATGGAAAGAAGATGTGGTCAGGATCACCTACAAAAGGTTGGAGGAACTAAGAAAGAAAGATCCAAATGTTCCTCAAAAGCCTGACTATCCTGAAGTAGAGGTTTCAAAAAGACCAACAAAGCTGCAAATCAGGAAAGCCACTGCTCTAGCTGGTGCTGCCATCTACAAAAGAAGGAGCAAAAACAAGTTGAGTACTGAAACAATTCAAGACCTATTAGCTGGAGATGCTGTTGTAAAAGCAGGCATGAAAGTAATGATTAAAGAAGATCTTGAATTGGAACAATCTGCAAGTGCTGCTCAGCCAGTGATGAATAGGCCAGCCTCACCAAATACCTCTGCAAATAAACATCTCCCAAGAAACCCACCAGGCTCAAAAATACAAAAGTGGGAAACTGACAAACAGACCTGCGTATTGACTTTGCTCAGGTCTGGTGGAGAAGTGGAGAAAATATCAAGGGAACAAGCTCTTGGCCTGAGTCTTGAAGATTTGCAGGATCTCCTTGATCTTCCACTTAGCAGGGATGATGAAGATACAGATGTCCTAGACTTTGAATTACAATTTAAAGGCCGGATAAGGGAACTGTTGATGAGGCAATAAAGATTTCCACAATAATGAAGAGTTTTGGCATTATCTGTTCCAGGGGGAGATTGTTGGTATTGAACCCTACCAGAGGAACATATAATGTAAAGCTAAAACCTGGTCACATCAGTGGATTCACAATAAGCGGACGTTTACTCTAAGCTCTCCCCTTGACAGTGGTTATCTATCTACTGATACACTCTAAGTACTACTCTGAAGAACAACTGATGAACCAAACACTGATGAAACAACTAAAGACTGCTAAAAGGCAAACACTGAGCTCTATCTACTGCTGTCTCTTAAGTACTACTGAAGACTCAAGCACTGCTCATTCAAAGACTGATCACCTTTTGAAGAAAGCACTGCTACAACAGTGGAACGTGAACAATCAGTTGTTAGACATCAGTAGTTTGTATAGGCCAGTGTTTATAGTTTGTTAGGCTGTTAGATGTCACTATCATGGTGACGTCAGCTGAGGTACATCAGTAGTTTGGTTTGCCTATAAATATGACAGTACTCTGTACTGTTATATTTGATTCGTTTTGAGTGAGTTATTCTCCTCAATTCAATCCTTTCATCTTGTGCAACCAACTCTGAAGTATCAGGCTGAGGGGGAGTTTAGTTTGTAAGCTTGTATTGTAATCTTTTGCTTTTGATGTAATCTTTCGACTCTATGAAAAGCAATTGTTTATCAAACTATATTCTCCTCTGATTGTGTTCACAAAGTTTGTTATTCATTTCCGCTGCACTTAAAACTGTTCATATCTACTTGATTTGTTCAAAACATACAAACAAACACAATCATGAGAGCCTCTGATCCTAACAATTGGTATCAGAGCCTGGACAGTCAAATTCGATCTAATAATCAATTTGACATAACAGTTCAGTTCAAAATTCATTGATACCAAGGTTGGTTGTTTTCAGTTGAAAAACAGAGTAACGAATAAATCATGATCAAAATGGTTGTTCAAAAACTTTGTAAATCAACTAAGATGTCATAAGACACACAAATTTCACACAACAAGTGAATTCATGCACAAGACACTCATGGTTTCTAGATCTGAAAACAATATCTGTTAAACTATGAGATTATTTCTTATTTTCTAAAATTGATCTCAATTGTTGATGGAAAATTTGTGATGTTTTTTTTACTGAATACTAAAGTATGAACCTCAGACTAACAAAACCTATGTTCATAAAAACATTGATGTTTTGCTAACATAAAAAGAGGGAAATTAAAACTTTAGTTATTCAGATCTTATGTGTTGAAAACAGGTTGAGTTCCTCAAAAGGACAAAATCAACTATGTTAAAATACATTAAGAAATTTCACAAAAACTCTGAAGTATGTTTATCTCAAAACTTTTGAACTCACAAAAACTCTTGAATTCTGAAGAAAAGAGTATAAACTTAAAACACGTGAGAGTCAAAACTCGGGGTAATAATGGTCATTAAGCAACTGTTTGCTCTCTTTGGTTCAAAAAGTTCAGGTGATATTAGTGTCTCCAGTGATTGATTTTCAAAAGGACTAGACAAATGTTCAAAAACTCATCTATGTGTCCTCTTGTTTGCAATCAACTGACAAAGAAAATGATACCAAACAGTGGTCAAAATGTATTCAAAATTTTCCTACCACTATTGTCAAACCACTGATCATTTTCAATAACTTGAGAATGATGTGATTATGTACTCTAATTGAATTTATACCAGATCCTTTTTTATGCTGTTCTCAGAAAATCCTTTAATCATTTTTTTTCTTGTTCAAAGGATTTTCTCGATTAACCAGGATATATTGTTCATTTTTTTAGAATAATATATTTGGAACTCTTGCTTGTTTTTGTTGGCAATAGTTTCAGCTCCTTTCAGGATGTAATACCTTATTTTTGTTGGTATTATTGTCCGCATAAATGGGTCAAAAGGAAATGGTACATATGTCAAGATCATGTCATACTCAGGTTTGCTCCTGATTTTTTTTTATCAAAGGTTGATTGCTAACTATGCCTGAATTACTAGGGTACTCATGTTTTAATTGAATATTAAACGAAAATGAGTTGCCTTAGCAAAAAGTTTTCATCATCTGGGGTACTAAACCACTGTCCTTCAAAATTGACTTGTGGCAAAACCTTGAATGAAAATTCTCAAAACTGTTGCTGGAATACTTGTCCTTAAAATCTGTACCATTTACCCTAACCACTGATTGTTCAAATGTCTGCTCTACTTCAAAAGCCTCTCCACTGCTGAAAGTCAACCCCTATTCTCTCATTCCTTTGATAAACTCTGTTGTTCAAAAGTAGTGTTTTATCCACTGATATGCTATCCACTGATAGTGAAAATCATCCACTGCTCTACTACCACTGCTTGCATCAGTCACTTTCATAAAAGTACTGTCCTTCACTTTCACCAGGGGTTTTCACGTGGGCAGTACATAGTGGTCAGACTTTTTGTAACGGCTGCCACATCAGCATTCACTTTCTTCCCTATAAAATCCCCCACTCACCACCAAAACAGGGTTTTACTGTCGAATTGAATTCCTAAAAATTCTCTTCTCAAAGCAGTTTTTCATCTCATCTTTCACAAATTTCTTCGATCATTCTCTTCAAAAATTGACAAAATCGAAGCCTTCCACAAAACCCACTTCCAAATCATCATCGAAAACAGCCTCTCAAAAGGCAGTCTCCACTGAAATTCCATATAAACCATCTCACAATCTCCTGGGTCTTCTCACAAAACCTGGAACCACCAATGTTTTCGATTCCATCATTGACACCATGGCAAAATCAAAGTACAAAACTTTGTTCACCGTCGATGCACCAATCTATTTGGAGACCCAAAGGGAGTTTTGGAAGAATGCAACCCTTGAAAAACAAGGAGACATTGCAACCACCATACACTCTTCTATAAAGGGTAAAGCTGTCCAAATCACGCCACAATCCATTTCAGAGGTCTTTCAACTCGATGATCAAGAAGGTAAAATTTCTTTCACTAAAAACGAGTTGCAAACTGATTTCATTGAAAGAGGGTATGAAGCCACAATGATGAAGAAACTTACCTTACAAAAAGGTTATTTTCCTTCTGCAACCAGATTTTTATTTCATACCCTCCTACTATGTGTTTCAAATAAAACCACTTCTTTTAATGAAATCCCTTTAAAGATTCAAAATCTGGGATATGCAATTCTTCAAGAAGAAAATTTTAACTATTCTAGGGAAATATTTAAAGATTTGGTTAATAATGTTGAAACAAAATCATTCTTACTGTTTCCAAGGTTTTTAAGTTACTATTTTGAAAAGAAATTCAGTAAGAATGATTTAGCAGAAATAAACCAAGGTGATGCTACTCAAATAAACAGTTTAACAACTGAAACCTTTTCAAGAATGTTAGCACCTTGCAAAACACAAGCAGAGGTGCCTGAGCAGACTTTAGCAGTTACAACTGCTCCTCGGGTATCTGCTGCTGAGCCCACTGCTCAAGGTGATCAAAGCAGCAGACCAACTGTTTTGAAACCCACACCTACAATCCACAAAAAGCCACACAAAAAGAAAAATCAAAAACCCCCCAAACCAATCAATAGGGCAACTCTGGAGGATGAGATACCAGAGCAAATGCCTGTGACAACACAAAAGTCACAAGAAACCACTGCTGCTTCTTCCTCACAACAGTTGGTACAAATATCTCAACCCATAACCGAAACTCCTCCTGCTTCTTCACAAAAAGAACAGGTTGTATAAATAGGGTCTCCACATCATGATGCTCTGGAAACACTTGTTTCTATCATCCACAGCTCAATACCCGGGGCAAATCCACTTTCTACGCCACCCATCACATCCACAATTCCCCCACCAACTAAACTGCTGTTGGATGCAATTGATTTGAACCAGGCACTAACCAGTCCTTCTCAATCACCTATCAATGAGAATACACCTCAACAACTGACTGGGTCTGATGAATCAATCTTTGCTAACCCACCAACACAACCTGAGGAGGTTACACCCCTTGAGTTACAAGTAACTCTTGGTGGTAGTCCAAGTGAAGCAGCCACTATAACTGTTGAACCCACTGGTTTACAGTTGGACAGTGGTTACATTAATAAGACTTCCTTGGAGGCAATTCCTTACATAGCACCTCTGCCAACCACCAGTGGATTTATCTATCCTACTGGCAACATCAAAAGGTTGTCAAGTGTTGAAGGAAGAAGACCCCAGTACCAAGAAAAAGGGGCATCAGTGGTTAATGTTTGGAGTACACTCCCTACATCAACTACTGATAAAACCACTGCTAGTGGGAAATCAGATGATCCCATTAACTTGGGTGATGGTTTAAAGTACCAGAAATTGACTAATCGAATTGAAAAGCTTGACAACTCTGTTGCAGAACTCAAAGTTATGCTACAACAGGTGTTACAAGCACAAAAGGTACAATCAACTGCTGTTCCATCTCAAGCACCTGCTCCACAAAAAGCACCTGCTACAAATGAGCTCTGGAATTTGTTTCAACCTTTTCTCCATCAACAAGCAAAATTAGCAGATCAGCAACATGAAAAACATGTCCAACAGCTGAGAAATGCAATGGAGTCAAGGTTCAAGAACACTCAGGCTGATCTAAAGGCTCTCAAAACTCAGATCCTGCACACCACTGGCACTGCTCCTCCAAAAGTTCGCTTCATGTATCAACTTCCCCCAGATAATGCCAAAAGGGGGAGAAATTAAAGGAGTGGAAAAAGAAGGGAATAGAGGATGGTCTCTACATTGAACCAGAAAATGCAAACATGACCAAACAAATCCCTTTGCCAGATGGTAGCAAGAAAATTGATGTGACCACAAATGCACTGGCAGAAGCAGTTGCAAGTGTAAAAAGGGATAGAGAGGCCAAAAAGAAAGCCAGGGTGGATTATCCGGATCAGGGTACTTCAGGGTCACAAGATGATGAAAATCTTGTTGATGAAAAGAAGAAGCCTACAAGAAGAGTAAGGCTACCCAAATCCATTCCAACCAGACGTTCAAAGTCTGCTCCAAAACCACCATTAACAACTGCTCTCACTTCAACACACACCACTTCAACACACACCAAATCCACTGCCTTACCACCATTACCACCAAAAACAAAATCACCTCCTGCCAAAAAGCAGAAGACAGTAGTTGTTAAAACGTCTACTGTAATGACAACAGTGGTTGGAACACCAGTTGTTTCAACAACTGTTAGTCAATCACAAACCACTGCCACTACATCCACCACCACTGTTCCATCCAAAACATCATCAGCCCCTCTCCAAACAAAGAAGAGAAGGCTAATTCTCAAAGATGATGACAGTTCACCACCACAAACATCTTCAAAATCTTCAGCTCTTGTCACAATACCAAAACCTGTTCCTCACTCTTCAGTTCAAATGTACAAGCCCTTACCTCCTGCAGGTGTTCAATTTCCTCTTGAACTAGCAGCTGTTAAAGAAGAAATAAAATCTTTTTACTATGAGGATGACCCTGCCAAAAGGAGTTTGCCATCAATAAAAGGATATTCCTGGCCAAAAAATGTTGATGAATATTTGGATATCAAGGCCAAGCAAGCAAAGGATATCTCAAAAAGAAACACACAAGGGAAATCTGACAAAGAAATTTCAAGAACCTATCAATATCTGCTCACCCAGGTCAGATCCCTAGAACAATTTGCAAAAAATGTCAGTCAACAAATTTCAGAAAGAGCAGCTGAAACTTTGAAGAAAGACTACATTGAAAGCATCATGACTCACAAGAAGTACAAAGGAGAGAAATACATGTACAAAGAGTGGACTGTTCCTGAGCTTGAAAATGAAGCAGCAAGAATTCAAGACATGATAAAAAGGAAAGTCACTCACACTCCTCCTGACTGGGCAAAATTTAGAAAGAATGTACCTGACAAACAGGTAGAACTGAAAAGAATGAAAGAAGAACTGGTTGCTGCTGAATATGGAAACAAAAGACAAGTTGCTAGATGGAAAGAAGATGTGGTCAGGATCACCTACAAAAGGTTGGAGGAACTAAGAAAGAAAGATCCAAATGTTCCTCAAAAGCCTGACTATCCTGAAGCAGAGGTTTCAAAAAGACCAACAAAGCTGCAAATCAGGAAAGCCACTGCTCTAGCTGGTGCTGCCATCTACAAAAGAAGGAGCAAAAACCAGTTGAGTACTGAAACAATTCAAGACCTATTAGCTGGAGATGTTGTTGTAAAAGCAGGCATGAAAGTAATGATTAAAGAAGATCTTGAATTGGAACAATCTGCAAGTGCTGCTCAGCCAGTGATGAATAGGCCAGCCTCACCAAATACCTCTGCAAATAAACATCTCCCAAGAAACCCACCAGGCTCAAAAATACAAAAGTGGGAAACTGACAAACAGACCTGCGTATTGACTTTGCTCAGGTCTGGTGGAGAAGTGGAGAAAATATCAAGGGAACAAGCTCTTGGCCTGAGTCTTGAAGATTTGCAAGATCTCCTTGATCTTCCACTTAGCAGGGATGGTGAAGATACAGATGCCCTAGACTTTGAATTACAATTTAAAGGCCGGATAAGGGAACTGTTGATGAGGCAATAAAGATTTCCACAATAATGAAGAGTTTTGGCATTATCTGTTCCAGGGGGAGATTGTTGGGATTGAACCCTACCAGAGGAACAGATAATGTAAAGCCAAAACCTGGTCACATCAGTGGATTCACAATAAGCAGACGTTTACTCTAAGCTCTCCCCTTGACAGTGGTTATCTATCTGCTGATACACTCTAAGTACTGCTCTGAAGAACAACTAATGAACCAAACACTGATGAAACAACTAAAGACTGCTAAAAGGCAAACACTGAGCTCTATCTACTGCTGTCTCTTAAGTACTGCTGAAGACTCAAGCACTGCTCATTCAAAGACTGATAACCTTTTGAAGAAAGCACTGCTACAACAGTGGAACGTGAACAGTGTACAACTTGTTTTGTATTTTATTATCAATCAGTTGTTAGACATCAGTTGTTAGACATCAGTAGTTTGTATAGGCCAGTGTTTATAGTTTGTTAAGCTGTTAGATGTCACTATCATGGTGACGTCAGCTGAGGTACATCAGTAGTTTGGTTTGCCTATAAATATGACAGTACTCTGTACTGTTATATTTGATTCGTTTTGAGTGAGTTCTTCTCCTCAATTCAATCCTTTCATCTTGTGCAACCAACTCTGAAGTATCAAGCTGAGGGGGAGTTTAGTTTGTAAGCTTGTATTGTAATCTTTTGCTTTTGATGTAATCTTTCGACTCTATGAAAAGCAATTGTTTATCAAACTATATTCTCCTTTGATTGTGTTCACAAAGTTTGTTATTCATTTCCGCTGCACTTAAACTGTTCATATCTACTTGATTTGTTCAAAACATACAAACAAACACAATCATGAGAGCCTCCGATCCTAACAACACGTGTGACGACACGTGGCCTTCATGCATATCCGGAGACCTACAAGCTGTCGCGGCCCGCGTAACCTTCCACCTATTCTTTACGCGGCCCGCTAGAAGACCAAATATCTGATTTTCTTGATTCTTGATATGGATTGGGGTTTCAGGGGTCCGGGTTTTTAATTATGGATCAATTTGGAACATTTTTTAATATAATTATATCACAAAGAAAAAGGGATTAAAATAGTGAGAAAAGAGAATGGACCCACTTTGTAACTTTAGGGTTCAACTAGAAACTCTCTTGGTAGAATATTGGGTATAACTTCTGAGCTATTTAAAAATATATAATGCACTCGTGGTAAGTATAGTACCCCTAATTCAACCTTATCCCGATGTCCCAAGACAGAATCCCAACAAACTTAGTCAGGCAGTGCCCTGACATGCGTTATGGGCTTCAGATCAATCGGAGAGGGTAGCGGTGATCGGGATTTAAAATACTTAAAACGGGACAGGGCTTTATTATTATTATTACGGGGTGAAATAATAAATAAAATATATATGAATAGAGTGAAAGAGATCGAGATCTTATAAAAGAAAAGGGGCTGAGCAACTTTACATGGTGCTGCAGTGCACCTTATTTATAGTTGCCACCATTCTTCAAAGTCATGTCAATTATAGCTACCTACACTCATGCATGTCTGTCCACTTACTAATTTCAATTAAATGGGGTGAAGACACGTATGTCTACTTCTCAACTTTATATATAGTTTTGTTTTATTATTATTTTATTATTTTATTCTTTTCCTAAATATCTCGATCATATGTATATCCAATTCTCAAAGCAAATGTTTAAATTTATTATTATTTTATTCTTATAATTAATTCACCTGCTTCACTTATTTGACGCGTATAACTTCTAAAATATGACGTTCTAGAAAATAATAAATATGTCTTTAGAACGAGAATAATCTAATCTACATTTTGAACCAAGTTTCATTAAAAATGGAGTAGGTTCAAAATATAATGTATTTTTATAATTTAATTATTAGACGGTCACTAGGCCCGTCTAGGTACTTCATATTTCTAACGATCAGCTTACCCGTAATCTACCTATCTAATAATATAAGTTTTTATAGACTTTTATTTTATTAGAAAGGTCACCCATATACAGGCCAATTAATTAGAATAATATTTCAACCAACTATATATAAAATAGTGTTTAAAACTATTTGGGTTGAATATTTATATTAAAAATAAACTAGTTACTAGTGGTTAATAAATTTAACCAAACCTATAATTCTTATATAAAAATAGGAATGTTACAGGGGGGATGCTAAAACCTTGAATTTTGCAAGTCATAATCATAAGCCTTACACAAAACTCTATTGGAACCGCTAAACACCCCAAATTTTTTTCAAAAACTTTTCATTTTTTTACTTGTCTTAGTTTAAATTGGGAATAACAAGTTCTAAAAAGGTTATATTTTTATAAATTTATAACCGATAGCGTCGTGATAAAAAGAACCAACATAAGAAAATTATGAAACGGCATGACAAATCTAGTTGGTTCTTTTTATCACTTTAAAAACCCATTCCCACAAAAAGTGAGTTTTGAGCCTTTATTGAGCATACAAATACACATCTTTAAACTAAATGCTCATTTTTCGTTTCTTGTGTGAATAGCCGCTTGGTTTCTTACGACTCTAGAACTTGCCATGACGATACATTCCCGGTCCTTACCAACTTAAACCCGAGTTAGTAAATGACGGAGGCATAAGGACTAACCCTTTTTATTTCAACACCATTATTTTCCTTTTTTTACCACATACCCAAAAAATCCCCCTAGTTAACCACTTTGAGCCTAAACCTTTTCATTTCTAAAACCAAAATCAAACACCCTTTACCCACCAAAACCCTTTTTCATTTTAAACCCTTTATTTTAGTAAAAAGCTCAGTTTTCTTGTGACATCCTTATTCAATATATATATATATATATATATATGATGAAGTTTAGCGATAAACAAGCAAGTTCATCAAAAAGAACTTTGTTTGAAAAATGCTTCATTAAAATAAAAGTCACAAAAACAAAATGTTTTACGAAAACCGACGCTTTTTACGCCTTTCTCCCTTTTCTACTAACCACTAACCCAAAACCTAACCCTTCCCCAAAGTCCTCTTGATATTTACAAAGGTTTATAGTTAAAAAGGAGGAGGATTGATTGCTTGGCAAGCATATGGTAGAAGTAAGTTCCATGCCGGCCTCGAGTGTTTCACAAAAATACATCTTCGGCCGAGTGTTGAGTGATCCCCCGTGAGGTATGTGAACTTGTATATAAATGGAAGAGTTAATTGCCATTTTCGCCCCTGAGGTTTGGGCACACTTGCCATTTTCGTCCAAAATGAAGGTTTTGTACCATTTTGCCCCCAACGTTTGTAACTTTTTGCCATTTTCATCCAAATACCTAACCAAGTTACTTTATATCTTATTATGGGTTATTTTTAACCTAACCAAGTTAGTTTATACCTTATTATTGGGTATTTTTGAAATTTATCAATTATAAGGGGGTAATTTATAAATTATCTTCTAGTTATTATTTATCAGCCTTTATAAATTATCTTCTAGTAATAAATTAAATTTTGACTACTTTTGTGTCATAATAAATAAGTTTAAAAATAAGAATACACAATTTAAGAATGATTGCTTAAAAACTAAAATGATATGTACATTTATGATTAAAGCATTAACATGCAAACAATATTAAAATAAAAATTTTCGGGTTAAAATGGTTGTTTTTGCATTAATTCGGGAATATACGTGTCGTGTTTGGGTTTATGTACGTGACATCACGACCCGTTTAGTAACCCTAATAAAATCAATAGGTGATTTTGGTTCAATAATTTTAGTGAAAGTTCTAGGTTGAATTGTTAATTGTGATCTGTAAAATTACATTTTAATTACAAGACTTTTAACGTTTATTTTTTTTTTGTAAAACTGTAAATGCAAACATATTAAAGTATAAATGCTTATATTATTAATGTAAAAAAAATATATACACAGCTAAAAATCGTGTTATATTATAAAAATGTTAACACCAATGTGATCTTATTTAGGTATACAAACATAGAAATAGATAAAAGCGTAACAATGAACAAAGCATATGTTATCAAATGAATTGTATTTTTATAATTTGAATCTTTAATAATAGACCATCTCCAATATATATGCATTAATTAAAGTAAAATTTAAAATTTAATGCTGGATCATCTTTTTCAAAAATAATAACTAGAAGATAATTTATAAAGGCTGATAAATAATAACTAGAAGATAATTTATAAATTACCCCCTTATAATTGATAAATTTCAAAAATACCCATAATAAGGTATAAACTAACTTGGTTAGGTTAAAAATAACCCATAATAAGATATAAAGTAACTTAGTTAGGTATTTGGATGAAAATGGCAAAAAGTTACAAACGTTGGGGGCAAAATGGTACAAAACCTTAATTTTGGACGAAAATGGCAAGTGTGCCCAAACCTCAGGGGCGAAAATGACAATTAACTCTAAATGGAATTTTAAAGAGGCATGTTATGCCCAAATAAGTAATTTCTCTTATGTAATGTTCTAAATAAATCATAACGAATAGGATTGTAAATAACATAAAAATAAAACCTAGTAAAGATCTTGGAATCCCGACACTTAAGACAAGCCCAAAACCTTCTCTTCTACCCATTCCATTTGGGTGTGTAAGCCACATTATAAAGAGTTTTTTCTTGAGGACAAGCAAAGATTCAAGTGTGGGGGTATTTGATGTGTGTAAAATGCAACATATAAATTACATCAAATGAGGCATAAAACCAACCCCTTTTAGTACTAATGTTGGAAAAAGTGTGCTTTTGTCTTCCTTTTGTATTTTCAGGGTTAAATGAGCATAAACGAACAAAAGAAGCAAAAATACAGCCAAATCTAACAATAATACAAGAAAAGGAATAAATGTGGCATGCCCGACCCCTCGACAACATCTTCCCAAGCAAAAACAAGACATCAGAAGGCTGAACACGCCCCGTGCTCATTGAACACGGGGGCGTACCCAAGTGTCTGCAGAAAAGACAAAGTTGTAGAAGCTTCTATTTCCCAACACGAGGGCGTGCCCAGTGGACACGGGGCCGTGGTCAACGCTAAGATTCGCATAATCCAAGCAAATCTTGATAGTACAGATACGCTTCTGCACATGGGGCCGTGCCCAGCGGACACGGGGGCGTGGTCAACTAATGCAGACAAACTGCAATTAATGAAGAAAGAGAAGATGAGTGGACACGGGGGCGTGCCCAGCGGGCACGGGGCCGTGTCCGGGCTTCTGTGCAGGCTATAAATAGGGGTGCTTGGTTCATTGCAAAGGCGTCCCTTGACAAACCACATCTCTCTCACTTCACCCACACTCCACCACCATCACAACACCCACATCCACCACCATCATCCATCATAGAGTGTGTGTAGTAGTCTCGGGATCCAAGATTGATAGTAAGAGTTCTTGACAATCAAAGGTCATGTTTGCCTAAGTCTCTTACATCACTTGGTGAAGACAAACATTTAGTATATTACTTTTGTTTTTTAATCTTTTCGCACTTTTTATTTGGTTTTGTATTAATGACTTTAATAACTAGTTTCTTATGTTGAAGGTGAAACTTCCTTATCATTTGTCCGTGGTGTATTGGCGTTATTTTACTGTCTATATAAAATAAAAGATTTACACCATTCATATCTCCATGGTCTATATGGAGATATGTTGGCTACCTGGTCGGGGGTTAAGGGAATGGTTTGGTAAGGTTCTTGCCTTGTTTAGTGTATAGATCCTGCAAGGACTTGGGTCAAGTTTACTAGGACCCCCTTCCATACCCACTGGTATTGGATGGCAGGGGTGCGAATGGCTTGATCCATTCATATGTAAACTACTGTTAATACATTAACCCAACTACTTGGGATTGTATCCCTGCTGACTCAAACCACTTAGCCGAGGGTAACGTCACCTTCAAAAGAGGGGCCTACCACATTACGCATTAATAACTTAATTAATTATCTTTCAATGATCCAACCCTTTAGGATTGTATCCTTGCTGACTCAAACTACTGGGTTGAGGGTAACGTCACCTTCAAAAGAGGGGCCTACTACTATAACTAAGATAATCTCTTAAAAAGTGCAAAAGTGCGGAAAACATCAAAGGTTACACTAAAGGCGAGTCGGATCCAAGTGATTCATCTTGTCTATCTGTTTTATTTTTATTTTCAGCATTTTTAGTTAGTTTTCATTTTCTTGTTTAAAACATTTTTCTAAATTTTTTATTTGATTAGACGTTGAGGATAAACCGGTACTAAAATCTCTTATGTCATTGGACGACCTCGGTATCTTACCAACGCTATACTACGCTCACGATGGGTGCACTTGCCCATATGTGTGTTTAGTGTTAGTAAAATAACGTGTTTTATAAATTTAAAACTTGATTAAAGTGTTAAAAAGGGCTAAAAATATACTTAAATATATATCACACCTAACGCACATCAGGGGATATGACCGAATGTTCAACCGGGGGGATTAATCTTATGATCCCCACAAGCTCAAATCAATAGAGTAATCTGCAAAACTAGGAGACACCGTGAGACTCGTTAATGGAAGGAGAGGTGAGAGTTCTTCTCGTAACCATCCTCCGGCGTGAGAATAAGTATTTTCCTTTCAAGAGAGAGAGCAAAGTATATAGTGAGAGGGTAGAGAGTAGAGAGTAGGATGAAGATCCCTAAACCTTTGGAGGAGTGTGGTAATTTATTTTATAGCCGAGAGGTTCGGAGAACAAAGAAGGTTGATTGGATGAGGTGTCATCGTCAAGGAATATTCATTTGGTCCCCTATGTCGTGGTAGTTAGTCCCTGCAAAGGTAGGAGTACGTCAGCGAGCCATGATTGGCTACACGTCCTTTTCTGGATGTACTTCTTGTTTCGTCTGCGATCAGCCGTTAGTGGAGGTTGAGGAGAGGTGAACTGGTGTCTCGTGATTGGCCACATGTCGTTGTTTGTTGTACCCTTTGTCCCCTACATGATGGCACATCGTGGGGATCTCATGGCATAGCGGCTGGCAAGCGGGGATTGGTCGTTGGTCGCTTTCACCTTGTACTATTTGTTTCCTCCGTGCTGGCAAAATATATAGCCCGCAAGGGATTTGTAATGACCGGTTGCCTATTTTTGGGTTAAGTGTAAGTATGGCCCTGGGCCCGCGCGGGGAGGGGGGTTGGGTTAGGACCATACCCCTTCAAGTCCCCCAGTCCTGTGTTGTTCTTGTGCATGCAAGTGAGTGGGTGAAATTCTGGACTAGTTTTGAGTGTTTTTTTTTTCGCGGATGGTGTTTTGCGGGTGGAGACCCGCTTATGGTACACACTTGTTCTTTTTGACTGAGAATTTGCGTTTAAGCAGGTGGAAACCCGTTGTGGAGGACGCACCTGTGTTCTCCATCTGTAATGTGGATGCCCTTTAGCATGAGGTGGGTGTGCGTTTGAAATTTGAAAAAAAGACGATTCATGGATAAGGGTTGGTGAGAGCGATGTGATGGCGGATAATCAGTCTTAGCTGTGCTATAAAACAATATTTATTAAGGGGAAATTACGAAAATGTCACTTGACCAACCAACATTACCAAAATGACACCCTCGTGCGTCCTTGGACGCCTGCAACATGGGATGCGTCCGTTTGTACACTTGAAGAGTCCATGATTGAGGAGCTTACACGTGTTCGACAAAGCTGTTGCGTCGACGGCCGACTCCTCCCATATACTTGGCAGACTCCTCCCATTGGCTCGGCAGACTCCTCTCACGTACTTGATAGACTCCTCACATATACTCAGCAGACTCCTCCCATTGGCTCGGCTGACTCTTCCAAACGACTTGGCAGACTCTTCATATTTTGGCTGACTCCTCCTATTGCTCGGCTGACTCCTCACATTTCTTTTATTTTCTATCAAACAGTGTTGTAGAAGGCGCTAGGCGCTAGTCGGGCGGTGAGGTACCGCCTAGGGATTAATCGGGATTAATCGGGATTAATAGGGATTAATCGGATTGGGATTTTTATATGTATTTTTTCAAAATTATATATATATACCCAATAATATAAAAATAATACTTCAAAATTCACATAAATACTTCAAGTTTCAGATAGTATGGTTCGATTTTGACTGATTCTGACCAATTTTGACCGCCTAGGACCGCCTGGGACCGCCTGGGACCGATTTTGACCGATTTTAACCGATTAATATAGGCCGATTAATCCGATTTTTGACCGCCTAGGACCGATTTTGACCGACTTTGACCGACTCCGATTAATTGGCCGACTAGCTCAAAATTAGTCAGTAAGTAGCCGCCTAGCGCCTAGGCGCCGATTAATCGGCCGCCTAGGCCGATTTTTGCAACACTGCTATCAAATATTTATATCTATTTAATATAACATTATAACATAAAACATTACAACATAACTTAAAAATTAGAAATATAACATAAAACATTACAACATAACTTAAAAATTAGAATTATAACATTAAACATTACAACATAACTTAAACATTACAACATAACTTAAATATTACAACCTAAAAATGTGACATAGCATGTTATTAAAAAAAAGTAGACACTTAAATATAATTTTTCAAAATTTAAAATACCGAAAGGTGTTCAAGAGGCCCTGCTCGACTACGCTATGCTTTACGGGGAGGACTTTGAACACCTTTCGGTGTTTGAAATTTTGAAAAATTATATTTAAGTGTCTTCTTTTTTTAATAACATGCTATGTCACATTTTTAGGTTGTAATATTTAAGTTATGTTGTAATGTTTTATGTTATATTTCTAATTTTTAAGTTATGTTGTATTGTTTTATGTTATATTAAATAGATATAAATATTTGATAGAATTAAAAAGAAACGTGAGAAGTCAGCCGAGCAATGAGAGGAGTCAGCTAAATTATGAGGAGTCTGCCAAGCCGTTGGGAAGAGTCAGCCGAGCGAATGGGAGGAGTCTGCCAAGTATATGGGAGGAGTCTGCCAAATATACGGAAGGAGTCGGTCGTCGACGCATTAGCTTTGTCGGACATGTGTAAGCTCCTCAATCATGGACTCTTCAAGTGTACAAACGGACGCATCCCATGTTGCAGGAGTCCGTCCAAGGACCCATGAGGGTGACATTTTGGTAATGTTGGTTGGTCAAGTGATATTTTGGTAATTTTCCCATTTATTAATTTTGTTTTAGTATGTTAAAAAAATCAAGAAACTGGATGATCATTGATGTGGTACGGGTAAAAGGTAGTTTCGTCATTCACTTTAGATGACGGCGAGAAACTTGTAGCATATATATATAAATGTATAACCACGCTTCACATTTACTTTAGATGGCCGCAAGAAACTTGTAGCATATATATAAGATTATAAATGCGTGATCTATGTTTTTAGTGGGAGAACCCATGCTTCGCGGCGGGGACTTAATGATTTTCAACAAAATTAAAATAAAAATATAGATAGAAAAACGCTTCCCAATGAAACCTAACACGTACGCTGCGTTACCTTTATATTTTGTTAAAAGAACATCTCAACGACACCTTTATATAAGAAAGAGAAAAACATAACACATGCTTTGCGTAGCTTTTTATTTTGTTAAAAACAAATTTACCTTGTCCTCGAACACCACCCTTGATCACATGATGGCTTTTTTCACTTAGATTCTTATATTGATAGTTAAAATACAAATTAAACATTCTTGTTTGTTTTAAAATAATTTTCTCTCTAAAGTTATAAATTTTAAGCCGTTTGCTCTTAAACAACACTATTTCTTTTTTCAGTTAACATTTAATTGAAATTTTCTTTTTAATCATCACTTTAAAGTTTTAGGAAGAGATACTACAAGCCGTATTTTGAAATATCAATCTCTTATTAAAAGGTGTTTTACAACAAGTCTTGTTTTGTTCTTAATAAATTTAAGCCTTTTATTTTATTAACAAAATCTTTTATACACTTCTCAACGAAAAAAAAACCATGCACGATGCGTAGCATTTTTATTATGTGAAAAGCACTTATCAATGAAAATGTTATATGAAAAAAAACGAAACATAACACACGCTTTGCATAACTTTTTATTTTGTTAAATACAAATTTACCCGGTCCGGGAATACCACCCCTGACCCTAAGGTAGAATTTTTAACTTAGACCTTCATATTATCTATACATATTAATTCACTAGGTTATAACCCCGTGTATTACACGGGTTAAGTAAATAAAATATCAAATAGTTAATAACGAAGATTTAACAACTATAAAACGATATTTTAAGACATTTTCTGATATCCGAACAAAAATTTGTTTTATGTATGATCAAAACTTGTGATGTTTGTCAAGTTTATAAATATGAAAGCATTTGAACCATCGATTAGAAGACAAACTGTATCATCGACTTTCTCACGACGTGAACCCAAGTTTTATTTAAATAACTGTGGTCTTAATTTATTAGTTCTAAAAATATTGTTGAAATGTTTAGATTAGGCATATAGCAATTAGCCAATTCGATAAACTTATAGCTACAAAATAATATTTAAATTAATTAGATAAGTATAAATTATCAGTAATTATTAAGTTATATAACCTTAAAATTTAAGTATATGGACTTGAGTTGCATCTTAAAAGGATGGTTGTTTTTTAATAAATTTATTAGTATGATAAATGTAGTTATTATTCTTCTTGTATTTTAAATATATTAAATAAATAAATTATTTGTTAAGCAAGAAAATCGTTCCATTCACCCTCATTATGAAAATGGTCGATATTTATTTCAATTATTAAGACATAATTTCTAACCTAGTAATTCATATAAATAAGAAAATCGTTCCCTCCACCCTCGTTATGAAAATGGTTGATATTTGTTTTAATTATTAAGATATAATTTTTAACCTAGTAATTAATATAAATATAAATATAAATAAATAATAAAATAATTTATGGAACTTTATTCGTAATTTCTTAAATGTTTGAAACAAATATTAAATTTAATAATTTAAATTAAATGATAATTATCTAAATATAATAAATAATAAGATAATTTATGAAACTTTATATGTAATTTCTTAAATGTTTGAAACATATATTAAATTAAATAATAATTATCTAATAGTAGATAGTCTAGAATAATGACAAGTGTCCCCAAAATGGTTTCTTTTATTATATAGCATAGATAAGATATGGAAGAATAAAAATAAAAATACATAATTCAAAGCAAACTAATAAAAAAACATACTAATCCTTGTTTCAAAGTAAATGGGTCAGTTATGGAGTCAACTTTTCCTAGATAAAAACCTGAACAACCCGACCAGAAACCCGATGAACACCCCTAGCCCTAACCAATCAACACCGGCCATGTCAAATTTATTTTAAAGTACCCATTAGCTTGTAAACACTGGTAACACTTACTTATGCCCTAAAACTATTTTTTATTTTATTTTAAAATAGTTTAGTGTTAGATAAAAATTAAACTTCATTAAAATAAAAATACATAATTCAAAGCAAACTAATAAAAAACATACTAATCCTCGTTTTCCTCATCAAGGTATGGTAGATTTTGAGCTGCAAGATGGACGACAAAATCATTTCTAAGTCGAAAATACGAATCTCGATCCATCAACTCCCCAAGAACTCTAGGGTAAAAAACGGATTCAACCACTAGATCACTGATTTGAACCGATGAGAACACATGCCAAAGTTTCTCTACGAAATAAAGTAAGCTACAATCGGTTGAAAAATCGTCTTCGTAAGCATTGCGCGGTAAGTAAACACCCAAGTCTTTGTATGAGAGATTAGCCATTCAAAAAGAGATTGAATAGAGTGAAAACAGTTTAAGATTTGAGTGAGAATGAGGATTGTTTATAAGGTAGATAAAGAAATAAAACAATTCAGTTTTAAATGTTAAAATTTGGAAAGAACAAAATGCTTGACAAATCTTAAATGTAAATGAGGGGTTTTTTAAAGGGATCCAGTTATCGAATAATGGTTCGTATTTCTCATATGTTCTATGCGGATGACACGGTATGTATGGGAAATTGGGAACAACGCAATCTGTTGAGTTTGAAGAGAATACTGAGATGCTTCCATATGGTCTCGGGTTTAAAAGTGAACAAAAAAGTAATATTTTCAAGTACTTATCGAGGAGTTGTACGTGTGGGAACTTAGGTGAATTCGTTAAACTGTAAGTGTGGGAAACTTCCGTTCTCATATTTGGGTCTAATGGCGGGAGCAAATATGAACCGGTTGGCGAACTGGAAAGAAGTTATTGATAAGTTCAACACAAGATTATCTGTGTGGAAAGCGAAACTATTATCTTTTTGTGGACAAATTACTTTGGTCAAGTTGGTCTTAAGTAGCCTACCTACTTACTACATGTCACTTTATAAAGCATCGGTGGCCGTGATTAAAACACTTGAAGGTATACGTTTTTATGGGGATGTAGTGGGGTAGTGGGGACGTTAAGAAAATAGGATGGGTGAAGTGGGATAAAATTCTTGCTTCGAACAAAGTAGATGGGCTTGGTATGGGGTCTAAAAGAATTAAATCTAGCACTACTTCTAAAGTGATGGTGGCGTGAATCGGAACAACTTTGGGTGAAGACAATAAAGGCCAACAAAAAGGTAATCAGAATGGTAATAGCAAGCATGCAAAACCATCACTAGTGCTCTATTGGTGGCCACAAGTATTTAAGTTTCACCTATGGTGGGTCCGGGTGAGTTTTCCCCTCCAGGTCTCAAGTTCGAGTCTGGATGATAGTGGTTTCTTATTGAGGGGTTTAAATTTGGGATCTATTATGCGAGGGGGCTCTCTAGCGCGCGAACCTGGTTAAGACAACATATACTAGACCTCCCGACATTCGCGAATAATTCACACCATAGAAAAAAGCAAGCATACAAAAAGATTTTATGAAGCATGGGGTAAAAATTAAAAGTAATTTAATCAGTGTGGTGAATAAAGGCAAAATGTAACCATACTCATTCGCCTTCTCGGTTAACCTTTAATAGATGAAAAGGTCCTTGCGTAGTTTCGTGTTCACACATGCATTAAAACTTAAAAGCGTATTTTAGAAGGTGGAGGAAAAATCAATGAAAGAGAATCACAAATAATGAGTGAGCCCAAACAAATAATGAGTGATAGAAAATTCTTTGGAATTTTATCCTTTAAGTTGCAGCAACCAAGCTCCGACACTACATCCTTTTCACAACAGTGTTGGTAATTGCTCGAACGAACTTGATTAAGTATATGATGACCCGTGTTGAAGGGGAGAAGTGGATCCTAGGACAATCCGAGTTACAACTAATCCTTATCAACATATGTAAATATTAGACAATGTTTTTTTTCTGTACAACCATAAATTTTATGAGAACTAGTAATAAACACTCTAAACATTTTTTTATCATAAAAATTAAGTAAAAAGTGCATAATGGTAAAAAAAATTAATTATCAATTATTTTAATTATCATTGAAGGGGTAAGGTCCCAAAAACCTCATAATAAGTATTTGGGACCATACCACAACCTGGCCTTTTAACCTTTTAACCTTGCGCGGCCGCGCACTGGTCTTACAAAAGGAAGAAAGAAATCAGCAATCTATAGTCGCGCGCCCAAAGGAAATCATAAATCCTTGCGCCTTCTCCCATTAGCAAAGGATAAAAATCCTGAGGTCAATACTTCCGCCTAAATATCCATACTTGGATATTATTTTACCCAGACTTGGATTTGTTTATTCAGTGGTCTCCACACGATAAAATACCACACTAGATTACAGCAGTAATCTTCTAGAAGAAATATAATCGTGCACCACCCAGACGGTTATAACCGTCTGGACACGTGTCATTACCACAGGCACCCCTGAAATCACAACGAAGGCATGCAATTGGAGAGTAATCTCCACTTGATCACATTACACGTGGCAAATCCCCAGCCTTTGATCTAAACCACGATCCATGTGCTCTCACGTCGGATCAAAGAACTTAAACGGAAGGAAATGTAACTGCTTACAGGGTTAGCATCTCCCGTCAACTTTTCACTAACGGGTTTTCCCGCCTAAACGACTCCCGGCTATAAATATGAGAAACAACCCAGGTATGAATTCAAGTTACACACATTTCTCAAATACTTCTTCTTCATTACCCATACTTATTCTCACACCGGAGTCGGGTCAAGGAGAGAACCCTCTTCTCCCCTTGGCGAGGCTAACGGTGCTCTTTTTTGCAGAGTTCTCGGAGAAAAAGATCAATTACAACTGAATCAATCGAGAGGAAACTAACCTTTTTATGCGGATTCAAACCCCCTAGATATCTCGGTTCCAACCATTTATCTAGTGTTTCTTCATTGGCGCCCACTGATTCCTCTGTTTTTCTAGTTTTCATCTCGTTTCGATTCAGTTCCTTTCGTTTTCAATTTCAGTATGGCAGAAAACTCATCATCTCACCGGCAAGTCGGTCCTCGACCGAACGTCGGAAACAATTTGCAAGTCGAAGGAGTCCTAGAAGATGCCTTGAACGATAACGAGGTTCAATCTAATCGAGCAAACGATCCCGTCACTCCAGGAATGTTACCAGCAAACCCGACTCACTCAATTTTACCACCAGGAGAAACTCCGATATCATGGTATGTCCGGTCTCAAGGGGCATTAAACGCAGTATACACACAGTTGTGTGCTCAAACTGCTCCCCTGACTCAATCACGGAGACCGGGATCTCGTGCTCATGCCTCCCAACGGGAAGAATCAACTTATGAAGGTACAAAAGTTTATGCCAGATCTACGTCACAACACATTCAGTCAGGCAGTTACCAGAGACAACACCATTGTGAACCACACCCTCGTCGAAGACAATCGGTTCATGATAGGTTGGGTTCCCAACGGGACACCCACACCGATGAATCCGATCCAACATACCATTTGAGTGCAAACACCAGTGTGTTCAATCGACTACAGCCAAACTATAACAAGTGCAGGCCTCGAGCGGTTTATAACCCTGAGGCAGAACACAATTATGACTTGGTTTACCGCCCTGCAGAAGCAGCGGAAAACTCAAAGTTCATACTGTAGATAGCTCTAGCTCCATTGGAGAAGGCTAAATTACCATCCAACATAGGGAAGTTCAATGGGTTAACAGACCCCGATGATCATCTGAGAGTGTTTACCAGCGCGGGTTTGGTTGGAGGTTGGACCCTTCCGCTATGGTGTCATCTGTTTGTACAAACATTAACTGGCCCAGCGCGAATCTGGTTTGATAACCTACCAACCGGACATATCGAATCATGGAAGGATCTGCGTGAAAAGTTTTTGACACACTTCAGCCAGCAACGGCGTTCCATTCGAGACACATCCGACGTTATGAACATCTGGCGCCGTGATGATGAAAATCTGGAGGATTTTATCACCAGATACAACAAAGAAGTGTTAGAGATTGGCGGTGTTCACAAACAACTAATCCGTGCTCAGTTCAAGTACGCGGTTAGGTGTGATGACCTGGTTAAAGTCTTATCTGGAACAGAGGGCCTTCCAACAAGTTGGGAGAAGATAATGGCAGCGGCCAAAGTTTATGCGCAAACTGAGAAAAACCTCACAACAAACAGGCCACCACCACCACACAATAGGCCCGCAGACTTAAGCTCAACCGGCGAAAGAAGATTTAAGAAGTCATGGCGCGAGTCTGGATCAGGAAGTCGATCGTCTGAAGATGCTCGCACAACAATCAACAAACTCTCCGCGCAGAGGGAGAACAAACAAGAAAATAGGGAGAGGCAGTGGACTCCCCTAACAAAGACCCCAGCAGAGGTTCTAAGTACTGAAGACTATCAATTCAAAACTCCAATCCCAATGAAAAGTAAACGTGGACAAGACCCGACGCAATACTGCGAATATCATAAAGACAACGGGCATACCACTAACAACTGCATCTCTCTGCGCACAGAAATAGAGAAAGCCCTCAAGAGCGGCGAACTCACGCATTTACTCCAAAATGTGCGCAAAGAGATTAAGCAGATAACCCGGGGAGAGGAAGGCCCAAGCAAATGGGCAAAAACCTAATTGACGGCTCTATAAGTTTCCCGCAGAAAGACATGATTCATCAAGTACGGCGGAACTATCAGAGAGTAAGTTAAGTTCCATATAATTATTAGCAAAACTTTGTAAAGCCTCTGTGCTCTATCCATGAATAAAATTGCAAAGTTTCTATTATCTCTGTGTTTACAAAGTGCATGCAATTTCTTTTAGTAAGCGCAAAAACATTATGGTAGTTATAAAACAAGCTCCATGCGCGGTCAGTGATCATGTCACAAACGACCGTCAAATTCACACATGAGCTTTATACCAACTTCATTCGCCTTACTCAATAAAAACAATTGTATTCATGCAAAATATTGTAAAATCATCAAACAAAACAAATAGAAACATGCCATCATCAGCATACAAATACGCTCTAAAGACTTTCAAACACGGCAGTGTTTAAGTTACTTGCGCAGCAGCGCAACTTCAAAAATAGGGGTTCACATCCCGAATATTACATATAAAATTGTTTAGTACAATTTCAAACTACTCTAAATCTTCACCCACATCCGGAAAGATTTCCTTTAGTTGCGCCACGTGATCATCCGATTGCAGTGCTACGTTTATCAGATCCATGACCGGAAGTTGCAAGTTGTTAAACTCTGTTTTCATAGAGGCAAGCGCGGCACCAGTATTTACGCCAAAAGTTGCAGACTTACTATCATCCTAGTTAACCTTTAATGCACTGTTCACATGCTGAGAACATTCAGCATACCCTTGCGCATACCCATCTCATCGCGCAACAACCATTAAATTAGCAACAGTTTTATCCAGCTCTTCAGAGTTTAACACAGATTCAGCAACCTATGAAATCAAGTAAAAATAAGGATCAAAGAAAAGCCCGTTAATGATCCCACATGACAAAAAGAAGAGAAACTTACGCAAGCAATACCGCGATCTTTCAACCAAGCCATATCATTTTTCAAAGGCTCAAGCTCGCTTTCCGCTGTAACCCGCGCCGTTTCTGAATTTTCCAACTTTTCTTCAACTTCAGACAAACGGCGGGAAATTTCAGAATTCTCGGAATGCGCAAGCTCTAGATCCTTCTTAAGTTGTTCCTGATCAGAAACCAAAGCAGTAAGTTCTTCTAACTCTTTATCCCTAAGGGCAAGAGTGGCAAAAGCTTGTACCTCTCGTTGCTCACTACGCTCCCTATGAGAACGCGCCTCCGCTAGCGCAACTTCTGCATCGGCTTTCTCCTTCTTCAATCTTTCTACCTCCGCATCTTGATTCTTCAATTTTTCAACCTCATCCTTGAGGTTATTAATGATATTACGAAGGTTTGCCTTCTCAGCATTATCTTTCTCGCAAATTCTCCTATAATTTTTGCGTTCCTCAGATAGGAGAGCAGCTTCAGCTTCCGCTTTTCTCTTCCAACCAGCAACAGACCATTCCTCAGTCTTGCGCTCAGCCTCAAACTTGGCTTGCTCAGCTTCTAATTTGGCCTTCAGCTGCGCTATACGTTTCTCATCTTTGGCAAATTTCTTTTGCGATGCCATAAAAGATTCCTGCTCCTTATGCATACTATACCACTCACGCACTATACGATGAGTGGTAGAGACATGCGAAGCGGTTTCTGCAAGATAAGACTGATAGGTTTGTTCATAAGGACGACTTTCCTGAAACTTGATCTCTCCAGGCGAAGTATCCCCTGCAACCAATCTTGACACACGCGCCAATCTGAGAAAGTGTCGCCTTTCTTCAAATTCCAAACAGGGGCATGAGGGTCAGAAGCATCTTTCTCCGTATAAGTCCGGTAATAGTAATCTCCCAAGGTTTCTTCTGGACGGATTGGAGAGTGTTTACCAATACCAGCAGACGAATCTTGCTCTTCAACCGTCACCTTCTCAACACGCTCAGGCATAGCATCAGAAGGTTTTGGGGAAGAAGTTGAAGTTTTTTCAGCAGCTGGCTTTTTCCCCAAATCTTGAGCAACAGCTTCAGGGATTGGTGGATTATCAGCACCATCCAACACACTTGGATCAACAACATTGTCAGCCTCTGTATCAGCACTAACAGGCTTCTCAGCCTCAACAGTCTTCTCCACACCATCACCAGCAACTTCTGTAGGTTCTAACTGGTCAGCAACAGAAGAACACGGAGGGGTGGAGGGAAGTTCTTCATTTACCACAGTTTGCAGTTCTGTGGGAATAGGTGAAACAGGAATTTCTGGAAAAATAAAAATATATAAGGATTTAGTCCGCCTAAAGGAAACAAGGAAAGACGACACTTACCAGGAACAGATTCCGAAACAAAAGCATCAAGATTCCCTTTTCTGGTAATTTTCTTCCTCTGAACTTTCTTAGGAGGTTGACCCTCCGCATCAGTATCAGTTTGTTTCCATTTACCAGCCTTCCTATGTACCAAATGTTCGGGACTAGAATCCAAATCAATAGGATCATTTGGATTGGAAGGGGGAATATCAGCAGAATCCCTCGGTTCAGGCTTCGGTTCTCGCACGGTCACTACAGGAGTAAGACCCTCCAAAGAGTCAGAAACCACCACATAATCACATCTGGAGTCAAAGGAACGGCGCGTACCTTTCTTCTCTCCAACACTCTTCGCCTTCAAAGGTTGAACCTTAACAGCCTCACTTCTCTTCGGTGCAGAAGTAGAAGTCGTTACGCGCTTTTTCTTTTCAGGGCCTATTCCCAAATTCAACAGCTCACCTACAAAGGCGCAAAATAAAAATTTACCCACAAAAGCGCAAAAAGGAAAACAAAAACAGATATAACTTACCAGCATCAGCAGCCGGTTGAGCAGATAGATCCGCATCTCGAGGAAGAATAAAATTTCTTACGATACGGTGGTACCAAAGCTCCTCTTCAGGTTTCTTCTTGATAGTACCCATTCTTCCGCCTTCCCTCTTGAAGGCAACAACATACAAAGAAACAACTACATTCGAAGAGAGAGCAGGTCAAAAAAAAAGGGAAAAACCCCAAAACTTACTATGACCATCCTCTATGTATACGGGTTTGTCATCACGCTCCATCTTCCAGTTCAGACTCATGCCGGCTCCAACAAGAGCTTTCTCCGGCAACGCAATATTGGGCACATCTTTCAGATCTTGGTACCAGTTCTCATCAACAGGGGTTTGAAGCGTTTCAATCGGAACATCTTCTTTCCCCCTGAGAACCATCCTCACCGGAATTACTCCGGCCTTGATAAAAAAGAATTTGTGTTTCCAATCATGAAAAGATTTTGGGGGTTGATGTAGAATCTTCTTTGCAGAAGCCCTCTGAACAAATGAATAAAACCCTTAGGTACAATGCATCTGATGAAAAACCCTAAATCGGGGAATGGTTGGCTCCACATGCATTGTCTGACACACGAATTCGAAATGTCGAACCCTAACCATGCCAATAGGATGAAGTTGGGAGATATGCAGATTGTAAAACCCAAGGATTTCAAGAAAAAAATCTAGTAACAGGCAAACGAAAGTTACCATCACAGAAAAAAATCCCAAAAGAGGGTAATATACCCAGCCGGAGCATCTGCCGCTGTCTGCCCCTCTTCAGGATACAGAGCACCCCAGTTTTCTGGGAATTTGAGATTCTGAATTAAACCATCAAAGGACGCTCTAGGCCATTTCAACGGTGGAAGTTCAGTCGACATTTCTTCAACAAGATCTTGATGTTCTCCGGTTGACATAAGAAGAAGAACGATGGAATTTTTCCGTAGAAAAAAGAAATGGGGAAAGTTTTTCAACAAAACAATGATTGCACAAAAGAGGTTACCCAAACGTTATATATACTCATCGCAATAAATAGCATCGGTAACCGTCACAGCGACTTTTCCGGATATCACAGTTCCCCAAGCAGCAGGAAAAGTAGATATCAGACACACACGCGTTTACACGCGCTCGTGTAAGACACGGACAGTAAAAAACAACTGACAATGACAGGTTGTCACTCAATTTACTGTACCAGTCTCATTAAAAGTCAAAGATTTTCAAAAAATCTTTACAAAAATCAAAATGAATCTTCGTCCAGAAGTTTTCTTACTTCTCGCGCCCAAAAGCATTTCCCTCTCATAAGTCCAGTGCTCCACTTATTTGCATAAGTACAACACTAGACTGGGGGGACTTGAAGGGGTAAGGTCCCAAAAACCTCATAATAAGTATTTGGGACCATACCACAACCTGACCTTTTAACCTTTTAACCTTGCGCGGCCGCGCACTGGTCTTACAAAAGGAAGAAAGCAATCAGCAATCTATAGTCGCGCGCCCAAAGGAAATCATAAATCCTTGCGCATTCTCCCATTAGCAAAGGATAAAAATCCTGAGGTCAATACTTCCGCCTAAATATCCAGACTTGGATATTATTTTACCCAGACTTGGATTTGTTTATTCAGTGGTCTCCACACGATAAAATACCACACTAGATTACAGCAGTAATCTTCTAGAAGAAATATAATCGTGCACCACCCAGACGGTTATAACCGTCTGGACACGTGTCATTACCACAGGCACCCCTGAAATCACAACGAAGGCATGCAATTGGAGAGTAATCTCCACTTGATCACATTACACGTGGCAAATCCCCAGCCTTTGATCTAAACCACGATCCGTGTGCTCTCACGTCGGATCAAAGAACTTAAACGGAAGGAAATGTAACTGCTTACGGGGTTAGCATCTTCCGTCAACTTTTCACTAACGGGTTTTCCCGCCTAAACGACTCCCGGCTATAAATATGAGAAACAACCCAGGTATGAATTCAAGTTACACACACTTCTCAAATACTTCTTCTTCTTCATTACCCATACTTATTCTCACACCGGAGTCGGGTTAAGGAGAGAACCCTCTTCTCCCCTTGGCGAGGCTAACGGTGCTCTTTTTTGCAGAGTTCTCGGAGAAGAAGATCAATTACAACTGAATCAATCGAGAGGAAACTAACCTTTTTATGCGGATTCAAACCCCCTAGATATCTCGGTTCCGACCATTTATCTAGTGTTTCTTCAATCACAAAACTAAGTAAAAAGTGAGGAAAAATTAAATATATTTTTAATTATTAACCATTTACTCAATATGATGTCTCCCCATCCTTTCCTCGTAACAGGTTGCGACATGTAGATTAAGGGAGTGTTTGTTTTTTTTTAGAAAAACCTCTTTTGACCTCTTATGTCTGCGCCGCGCAGACCACGCGTAGACGTTTAGCTCTGCACACCGTTTGTTTTTAGAAGACATTTCATTAAAAGATGTCTTCAACCCTCTGTGCGCCCTCTTCCCCATGCAGACATGGTCCAATGTCTTCTCACTTCTTCCAACCCTCTCTCCACCCCTCTCGATTCCTTGTTCTATCTTTGTTTTTTTCTTCGATTCAGACCCGCAACTTCAATTCAGACCTGCAACTTCGATCTGAACTTTCGATTCAGATTACAACTTCGATACAACTCAAATTACAACTTCGATTCAAACCAGTAACTTTGATCTGAACTTTCGATTCAAATTGCAACTTCGATTCAGATTACAACTTCGATACAACTCAGATTATAACTTCGATTCAGACCTACAACTTCGATCTGAAATTTCGATTAAGATTACAACTTCAATTCAGTTACAACTTCAATACAACGTAGAACAGATCTGAACTTCGGTCTTTTTAAACAATCTGAACCAGAAAGAAAAGTTCAAAGACCTGCAATTTTCGATTCAGACTTGTTCAAACATTTTAGATCTGAATTCAATGTGATGTTTGAATAAACACTCTTTTTATTACACTCCGCAGGCATTTGGTCCACATCTTCTCGTGCAGACGTTTGCAGAGGTGGTCCGCAGACTGCAGACCTTTTGCATCTGAAAAAACAAACACCACCTAAATAAACAGGGAAGAGTTATTGTATAAGAGAGCTACTTTATACGAAGTGTATGAGACATTCAACGAGTGTATTTTAGGAAGATTCAATAATTGTTGACTTATAAACTCATTTTTCCTATGCTTTTTCAAACGATTATAACCTTTTTATACGATCAAGGCCGGCTTGGAGGGGGTGCGGGGTGGGCAACGGCACGGGGCCCAAACCCTTCGGGGGCCCATTTTTTTAAAAAAATTTTGTATAGAATTTACGTTGTATAAGCTAGAATATATATATATATATATATATATATATATATATATATATATGTATACTGAATCAAAAGATGACACAAACAAGCTCTTGTCGGGTTGGTTATTGCCTTGCTTAAACAACAAGGAGACGTGGGTTCTAATCCCGGCGTCCCCAAATTCTCTATTTTAGCTTCGTTTTTTAGTTTTTTTATCTGCATATGAATATAGTGGAGAGTTCAAATGAAAAGAATTTTTTTGTAAGAAGAAGAAAGAAGAATTTTTAACCAATAAGAATGCTTTGTTTTGCTTCATTTAATATTTGTATTTAATAATATTGTAAGGGTATATTGGTAAATTTAAGTAGATCATTAATTAGTAGTCTTCCTCTTTAATTAACTACATTAAATTTGTAACTTATTGTAAAAAAATATTTAAAAAAATAATATTTAGAATGTAGGATAAGTTACGAGATGTGTAAGATAAATTACGAGTTGTGTATAATAAATTTCGATATGTGTAGGATACATTTCAATATGTGTAGGTTAAATGTCGAAATGTGTAGAATAAATTTTGATGTGTGTAGGCAAAAAATTTTATTGTGGAGGATGATAGTCTTTACGACTAATTAATTAGTCAAAGATAATAATAAATAAGATGAAAAAAAGTATTTGATGTTTTACAATTTTACCATTTGTTCATTTTCTTCTCAATTAATTTCCTTCTCAAATGAACCTCCCCTTATATGACATTTAATGCATAATTTTGTCAACTACATCTTTTCCTTTAATTGATAAATTAATAACTATTTAAATTACTTTCACATAAATTTTAGTGATTAAATAATTGATAAGTTTATAATACATGAAAATTTGTGAATAGGGCCCAAAATTTTTATCTCGCGTAGGACCAATTTTTTTTGTTATTTTCGGAGACGGCCCTGCATACGATGATATTTCTTTAAATGCTCCGTATTAACGAGCATTTCATTCTCTTTAATATGAGTAGGCTACTGCTATATTTTCTTAATTTTTAAGGATACGTGATTACACGTTCAATATGATTTGTTACAACTGATGTTATTACAGTTATGCTTATTTTTTTATTACACATTCAATAATGAGAACTTAATGGTTTATGTTTAATTACATGATTAAATCTATATTATACGACATTACGTCGTTATTATAGGTTGATTGGTTAATGTTTTGTATTACATTTATACTTTATATGTGATTAGACCTGAGATATTAGGCAGTCCGTAAAATATTTTGTATTATATGTTTTGTTTTTTTAGTACAGGTATGGTTAGTACGTAATGTAATTACCTATTCACTTAGTGACTTTTCACATAATACTATTATGAAATCACGTAATCATGTAATGAGTATTCAAAATCACGTATTAACGTAATAATACAAAGTCAACTATTGTTACATAATTAGGTAGTGATACATAATCACGTACATTACACTTGTTTCAAGAATAAAATACATATAACATACTGAAACACAATCACGTAACGTTACAAAATCACGTAACATTAGAGCTTGTAAAATAAAAGAAAAAATAAAATTAAGAAAACTATAGCAACAACCTTCTCAAATTAAAGAGAATGAAATGCTCGTTAATACAATGTATTTTCTTTACTATTATCGTATGAAAAAGTTAAAGCCGTTTGAAAATCAAGAGAAGTGGGTTTATGAGTCATCAATATTGGATCTAGGGGTGTGCATGGGTCGATTTGGGTCGATTTTAGCCTAAAACCATAACCTTAACCACGATATCGGTTAATGGATAACCATAACCGATCGATTATGGCGGTTATGGTTAATCGGTTTTGATGGTTATAGCGGGTTGGTTGTGGATGGTTAACCGTGTCTTTAGCCTAGCTAAAAATAGCTTAATTTTTTTAACATGCAACAAATTGTTATTGCATATTTGTATATATTAGTATATTACATACTATAAAAAATACATATAATCTACAATATTAATACCGATCATTACTGAATATTCAAATAAAGTGATATGATATATTCCATAAATTCAAATAAACATTCAATTAAAACCGTATAACGGAATGAAATAACCAATAAATACGAAAAAAATTTAATCAAAAACATTAAATATTTAAAACTGGTGAAAAGTCATAAATCCTACAAAGATTTATTACATATCGGTTCGGTTCGGTTATGGTGGTTATGGAAACATTGATAACCATAACTGACCCGCTACTTTTGGTTTAAAAAAAACCATTAACCGACCCACCGGTTTTTTATTTGATTCGGTTTTTTCGGTTCGATTTTTCGGTTAATTCGGTTATGGTTCGGTTAATTAGATTTTTTGCACACCCCTAATTGGATCTTCATATTTTTGTCTTTTCCTCACTTGTTTCCCTTTTGTGTCACGTGAATTCTATATTTGGAGACCATTTAATCTCAACCATTAAATTGCTTGATCAAATGCCAAAATATTCTCCTACACTTTGTATGAATTTGCTCTCTTATACATGATCCTTTGCCTAAATAAATTATTGTGAGTGCATATGTCTAACGCTTCCGTCAATCACGTATCGTAGCTAACAGATGAAACAAGAGTGAGTTATGAAGTGAAAAAACATGTTAGAGTATTGTGCACATCCGCACGGATCAACATACATGTTGATCCGCACGAATCAAGTCCCTGCGCAAAATTAGGGTTTCTTATAGTTCATCCGCACCTGCGCATCCGCAGGTGTTTGTTGATCCACACAAGGCTTATAGGTCCGCAATTACTTGTTGGTCCGCACATATAAGTCTATTCGTAGATATATCTTGGTGCGAACCTACTTAGGCTATAAATAGGAGAGTCTTGTGCATTTGTAACTAGAGAACTTTGAGTGATAGAGAGGGGAAACTCTGTCATTTTGATTTCATGGCTTTGTACTTACAAATCATTAATAGAAATCATCTTATAATTAGTTTGTTCTTGTTCAATCCACTCTCGTACTTGGATTCCGCACAAGATATGAGATCTACGCAATCAACGGAGCATTCAAGTGCATCAGAATCGATCCTAACACGCACTATCAAGTGGTATCAGAGCAGGAGATTGATTGCAAGGAGTGAATATACAAGATTCAAGCTGAATTCATCCAAATCAGAGCTGATTTCATCACATTCTACTCATTCTCCTTCTATTCATGCTTTTTCAAGTTGAAAACTTAGATTCACGTCGAATTCACTGTTAAAAACGGCTGATTTGTGAACATGTTGTGCGAAAAACTGTTTTAATCAATCCTTCAAAGTTTCAGATCAAAATTCGAACAAAAGCATAACAAAATCTTTGAAATTCATGAAAAATGAAACATGTTTGCGCGCTGATGTATATTCACGGTTTTTATAATGAAATTACACACAATTCGGTTTTAAATTTAGAAAAGTGATTTATACTTCAACATCAAAACACACACGAAAGAGGCAAGTGTACCCCGTCATACATGTAGTAAAGTATCGGTAAGAACCAAGTATCGATCCAAGGAAATGGGCGGAGGAATAATACTAGACCTTTGTCATTAAATTAACGGAAGAAAGATAAGTTTTGTGATTTTCTAAAAACTAAAGTAAGCATAAACAAGTACTTATAAAAACATAATAGACTTCAAATATGAAAATAGATAAATAGCCTTGCTTAATACACAACCAAAGCATATCAACTAAGTCGGTTTTGGCACTAGAAACATTCGATCAATTCTCCATTTTCAAGACAATTAGTATCCCTTTCGGGAATCCTAACATGACAATCATTCGGAAAGCTAAAACGATAAACACACTTTAACCACCTAAAATTGTTCTTTAACGTGCAATTGATAAATGTCTATGAAAATCTCTTAAAAATAAGTTAGTCATCTGTTAGGAGTTTTCTAACCTCACTTAAACAAGGAAAGTGACATCGATAAACACAATGCAACCACCGAGACAAGCATAAACTAGATTAAATCACAACCGAGTTCATTTTACAAATCTTGCACATAAATTCACCAAGAAAGCAATTTTGGCCTAAACTACTAACTAAGCTAACAATTCATGGCAAGAATTCATAACAACCCCATTTAACCCGTTAGAGTCCTTACGTGACGGAAAGCTTTCTTGATTAATAGTAATTACATTTTATTAAACCACTAACCATTTCTAGTATCATGGTGCACACATTTAACCAAGCTAAAGTGCTAAACTAGTTAACCAAGTTCAAAGTTTACTAATACATGATTAATTAAGCTTCATTTTTCAACTATCTCAACTAAGTAAACATTAATCATCCAACACAATTACTTATAATCAAGAAATCAACAACAATAACAAGGTTGCAAACTAATCATCAAAGATTAACATAGAAAATACTTCCAAGTGTCATTACAAACAAAATTAGCATACTAATGGTTATAATTAAGCAAGGGATTGTTGTTTTTGCCCAAAGGCTTACAATAATACATAGAACATTAATCTAAATGCTTGAAACATTAACAAAATTATGGAAAGATTAGAAAACCAAACCATAAACAAGCACTAGATTAAGAATCCGGATAGTAATGGAGCTAAATGGCACAATGTGGCTTGAATTCGGGTCAAAAGCAAAGCCTCCGGAGCCTGTAAAATCGCCTGTGAAGCTCCCAAAATTCCAGAGTTACGAGCAGAATGTTTCTGCATGCTTTTTATATCTTTTAGCTCTCGCACGGCCGTGTACTTTATTGGCACGACCGTTCACTTTTTAAATTATTGGAGTTACTGTTCACCATACCGCATGACATAATCTTATCTTGACCGTCTTCGATCTCGCACGACCGTTCCGTTGGTGGCACGATCGTGCATCTCCGGTATAGGGTTGCACGGACTCTTGAACGGGTAGTGCATTGCCGGGGTTTGGCTGGACATCGGATACGCACGGTCGTTCGTCCAGTTGCAGGGTCGTGCATTTCTGAGAAGGCTTGCATGTCGGATCGCACTGGCTGTGCATCACCGAGAAGAGCTTGATTGCCGGATCTGCACGGTCGTTCCATGAGTCACACGACCGTGCCAAATGCCCGGGTTAGAATCTTCACAGAATGTTCGCAGCTTTGTCGTTTCGTCCGGAAAGTCCTCGTTTTCACTATCATCTTGTTTGGCATGTTGTTTTAGGCCTGTAAACAAAAGTATACCTGATTAAGTATCCGAATAACGGTTTTACGGCCGAAAATGCATAAAATGGGGATAAAATGGGGACTAAAATATGTATAAATTGGTGAATATCAAATCTCCCCACACTTGAACCTTGCTTGTCCTCAAGCAAGCTAAACTAAAATGCAATAAAAGAAAGAATCTAACAAGAACGAGAATTTACAAACTATTTATTGAAACAACTACAAACGGCTAGCCGGTTTTTCGAAAGACAACATCAAATGAATCAAACCAAACAAGCATATGCAAATATATGTATGGATAACCAAAAAGCCGTGACTTCACTTTCAATTGACTTAACATGCTAATTTTCACACAACTCACAATGTTCATACACACTCGTTTTTATATGTGAAACATACATAAAATGTGTATGTGCAAACACTCAATGCCTCATCAATGAAATGTGTAATATCATAAGCTTGTCATAAGATCTCGTCTCCACCAACTAACATGCGAAAAAGTGCAAATCAAGAGGACTTTACGGGTTTAAACGTTAGGCTTGGGGGATGGGTATGGAAATGGAAATTTAAAGTGGCGAAATGGTTAAAACTCGGTTTTAGCGTTTAACTAGCGTAAAACAATACAACTATACATACTAACGCCTTAAAAAGGCGACTTTTGCGAAATCGAGCTCATCAATCGAGATTTTATCATTAAGCATTCAAAATTGCTCGAATTTTGTCGAATTCACCCTATTTTAGGGTGTTTTTTTTAACATAGAAACTAATGGATTTATACAATGAATAATAAACTATAACAAGCGCTAGTTAAACGATTATTTTGACCGAGTTTCAACACTAAAAGGTTTAAAACATAAAAAAGGCTAAATTTGGCTAAGTGGGCGATTATGTTGGGTAAACAAAGGTAAACGGGAAGGCTCGACATGGTTAATCCTAAAGGGTAACATAGGGTTTACGGGAAACACACACAAAGAACAAGGCTAACACAAAGGGGTTTTCTAGGTGCCTCTATCACTTCTACACAATTCCGCAAGTTCATGGTCTTAACAAGCATGCTAGTGACAAGTTCTAAATTACACATGACATCCGGCTCACTCCTACATCCGAAATGAAAAAATATATAACAGTTTCAAGGCTCAAATATGCTCACGTAACGGAAGGAATGGGTAAAAGTGTGAAAATTCTCATGCAAGTCCTTCTTTGTTTGTCACGCTTTCTACATTTCTTTTTCAAAATTTATTTTGCTTGTCGAGTTTTTATCATGTCCAAAGCTTTCTAAAACACAACCAACCGGTTTATTTGCTAAAATATATACAAAATACTGATATTTTTGAATGATTTCCTGATTTCCTGATTTTTTTTAGGACAAACAAAGTTAACAAGTTAAACCCCTCCCCACACTTGAACTTCGCATTGTCCCCAATGCGAAACCCGAAATATGGAGATAAAGGAGAATAATACTCCCCTGATGATGATTTTGATGAAATGAGACTTCCAAAGCTGATCATGTGATGTGCTCCGGTCCAAGACGTGCTAGCCAAAATCTGCAAGTATGTCACAAGGTACAGGAAACCAGAACAGAAACAATATAAACACAAATAAACCATAATTTACATAAATAAAAGTACTAAATATCCCAACATGACATAAAACAAACATACGAAAGTGTCAGAAATATAAAGTACAAATCCGGGGGTGTTTGAAATAATAACCAAAATGAACACCCGAAAAAAACAAACTACTGAAATAACAAAACCACCAACAAACCACTCCACCTAATCCTCGTCCTCGTCACCTGCATCACCTCCCGTGTTGGATGGGCCAACGCCTCCATAACCAGGTGGGTTCCCGTATAGGAACTGTGGGGGCTCCCCGAAGTAGTTCGGGTAGGCGTTCTGAAGCCCCCCGAATATGTACGGGAATCCCGCATGCACCTCCTGGCGCATGAAGTCCTGGTTCGCCCTGATCTGGTCCTGGTTAGCCCTTATCTGCTCTATATGAATCCTTTGCTGCTCCTGGCTAACCTGCATTTGTTGGAACTGCTGGTAAAATTCAGGGTAAGACGGGATGCCCTCAGGCCAATCCTGGTGCTGGTGGTATCCGTGATGCTGTGGTGAATGTGGTGGTGTGTGTGGCTCATGCTGCTCGTGCTGCTCTCCCATCTCCTCGTCCTCATCCTCCTCCTCTGCCAGAGGCAACGGGTCCCAGACCTCGTTGTTCAAACCCTTTAATCGATCCCCGCGATCCGTCTCAGCAATAAGCCCCATGGCTTTCAATGAACGAATATCAACATATAAACCCTCGGTTACAAGAGTGAGACCCTGAAGTACCTCATCAGTCATTAACCCCAAATTGTAGGTGATCTCGGTCACATACTGACCGCCGTGAATCTGACTGCTGGGCGTTCTCCCTGAGTTGTTCACAAAATACTCCGCCATCCTCGCAGCTAGGTTGATGTATACTCCCTCAACCAGCGCATAAAGAAATATCAAATCCGGTGTTGGACAGTTCCCTAAACTGTCCATGCGCCTGCAGATGGTATGGCTGAATATATGATGCATCACTCGATGCAAAGGGTCTCTCAATCGTGAAGCTTTTGACATCCTTGGATCGTATGGGTCACCAACTGCATTTTGAGCCCAAAATGCGGCCCGCGCTTCGTCACTTGGGAAGGTAAACTCATCGGTAAAGAACTCTGAATCCATATCTTCATTTGTGTAGATTCCAAGTCTCCGACCCAATCTTCCCACCTACCAATTATGCCAACGTCTGCCCAATCTGAAATGTACCCTTTCTTTGTAGCAGAAATTGGGGATTTTATACGCTTTGGGCTTCTAGTATGAATAGGTGGCGAAGAATTCTATCGTGAGCTCATGATAGATGGGGCGGTCAATGGCGACCAAACGCGAAAGCGGAATAGTAAGCATGTTTTCCAATCGTTCGCGCTGATTTAGATCTCTCATAGCATCCCAATCTAGCCTCCGGGGGATGCCAAACTGCCCTCGCCTATTCCATAAAGCGTGAAGTTTTGGGATACAAAGGCTTTCTCTCTCGTTATCGGGGTCAAACTGTAAGAAGGGTTGATCCATCTGCACGAGGGAAGATCGTTAAAACAGGAGAAACAGAGAAAATTTTATTTGGAACAGCAGAACACACTGTTATGAAGGTTCTGTCTTGCTGATCTGGGCATGTCGCACGGACGTGCGACCAGACGCACGATCGTGTGTCACCGATAATCAGCATAGGTGGCCGGTGTTTGTCGTATTCGCATGGCGTGCAGTCAACCGCACCACTGTGCATCACCGAGCCAACAAAATATCATCGTGAACATCCGGCACTCAACGACCGTTCCACTGGAGGAACGTTCGTGCGACCACGTTATCTGCAGATTTCAAACCCCTGACCCTGAACAGTCTGATTTTTCCGAAAACTATCAAATTTTTGGCAAACAGGGGCTAGAAATCCGACCGGGTGTTCACGAAACATAACAATCTTGAAGGGAACCCTAAATAGCCTTGAAGAAATCGAGCAAATCTACCCTAGACAAAGATGAAACATGAAATCGACAAGAAAGGACATACCGTGCGAAGAGATCTGTGAAACCGTGTATTTATACTACCAAATGACAAAAATGCCCCTAGCCTCACGCACGGTCGTTCGATGAGTCGCACGGTCGTACATCACCGAACATGGTTCACCCTGGCACGATGATCTCAGAACTGCACCAGGGGTGCGACTCGAGGTGCCGGCCAACCCACAACCGCACGGTCGTGCGATAGGAGGCACGGGCGTGCGACAGCTGCAGATCAGTTTTTTCTGCAGAATGCATTTTCAGCACCTGTTTTGGCCGTTTTTCGCCATTTTTTCAACACGCAAACTGTTTTAACAATATCCCAACATAGAACCTTCGCTCGGCACGTATAAAAACAGTACAAACTAACGGAAACTACCAAACACACCTAAATTACGCTAAAACTACAAAAACATAAAAGTGGACGATTTTACCCCTATAGCGCCAAAGACGTTTTTGCTACATTTTTAATCCACGAGTCAGTAGCGTAGACTCTCCTCCCCACACTTATGATGTGTGCGGGGCGTGGAGTTCGATAACCTCCACCACCGACTCGATCGACCCGGCAACATAAAGCTTCAAGCGGTGCCCATTCACTTTGAAAATAATGTCGTCCGCGTTCTCTATTGCAACAGTCCTATATGGAAATACTTCTTTTACCGTGTATGGTCCTGTCCAACGTGAATGTAATTTTCCTGGAATTAGGCACAACCGAGAGTTGTAAAGAAGAACAAGATCGCCCGCTTGGAATTGTTTGTGGTCCTTCAAGCGTTTATCATGCAATCTCTTTGTGCGCTTTTTATACAACACGGAGCTCTCATAAGCTTATTGTCGTAGCTCCTCCAATTCATGAATCTAAAGAAACCGGGCTTCACCTCCGGTTTTTAAGTCCAGATTTGTGGTTTTTAGAGCCCACATCGCTTTCTGCTCCAACTCCACCGGTAAATGACACGCTTTTCCGTATACAAGCCTAAAGGGAGTAGTCCTAATAGGGGTCTTGAAAGCTGTACGGAAAGCCCACAACGCCTCGTCTAGTTTGTCCGACCAATCCTTGCGGTTTGCACCTACAGACCGCTCAAGGATTCGTTTTAGACCCCGGTTTGTGACCTCCACCTGCCCACTTGTCTGTGGATGATAGGGCGTGGATAAATGGTGATGCACACCGTAGCGGGACAAAGCTTTTTCAAGCTGGGTATTGCAGAAGTGAGTCCCACTGAAAAGCGCTTTTGGAGCGCCGAACCGGGCGAACAAACTTTTCAAAAATCTCACGACCACCCTGGCGTCATTGGTGGGTAAGGCCTGTGCCTCCGCCCACTTTGATACATAGTCAACCGCGACCAGGATGTACTTATTACCTCGTGAGGGGGGAAATGGTCCCATGAAGCCTATCCCCAAAATGTCAAAGACTTCACAAACTTGTATCCGGTTCTGAGGCATCTCATCACGTGCCGATATATTAGCCGCCCTCTAGCAGGCATCGCACGCTCTAACCCAACTCTGCGCATCATGAAAAATAGCCGGCCAATAAAACCCGGAATCCAGCACCTTCTTGGCGGTGAAATTGGCTCCATGGTGGCCTTCGGTAGGTCCCTCGTGACAATGGCGCAGAATATCGGTTGCCTCTTTTCCTGAAACGCATCTTCTGATCACCTGATCAGCACCAACCCTGAATAAGAAAGGATCGTCCCAAATGTAGTGATTGACATCCGAAAAGAATTTCCTCTTTTGTTGGTGAGTCAACCCTTTAATCAGAATCCCGCAAGCAAGATAGTTCGCAAAGTCGGCGAACCAAGGTGACTCATCGCATATCTCAACACTCATCAACGACTCGTGTGGGAAATTGTCATTGATTGAATTGCAATGCGCGTCCTCGATGTCTCCATGCTCCAACCGAGATAGATGGTCAGCCGCTACATTCAACGCACCCTTTTTTTCTTGGATTTCGATATCAAACTCCTGCAGCAACAAGATCCATCTGATTAGATGCGGTTTAGCGTCCTGTTTGCTGAAAAGATATCTGATGGCTGCGTGATCAGTATACACAATGGTTTTTGAAAGCACCAAATACGATCTAAATTTATCAAATGCGAAAACAACCCCCAAGAGCTCTTTTTCAGTCGTGGTGTAGTTCTCCTGAGCGTCGTGAAGAGTCTTGCTCGCATAATAGATCGGGTGAAAGTGCTTTTCTTTCTTTTGACCCAGAACGGCCCCTATAGTGTAATCGCTCGTGTCGCACATAATTTCAAATGGCAGACTCCAGTCAGGTGCAACCAAAATAGGGGCCTCAATCAACTTTTGCTTGAGAAGGTCAAAAACCCTCAAGCAATCATCTCCAAATACGAACGGAGTGTCTTTCTCCAACAAACGAGTCATCTAGCGATTTTTGAGAAATCCTTGATGAATCGCCTATAGAACCCCGCATGACCAAGAAAGCTCTGTATCGTTCTCACAGAGGTGGGAGGCGGAAGTCGTGAAATAACGTCAACTTTAGCTGCATCGACTTCCATACCAGCACGAGAAATCTTATGTCCCAGAACTATACCTTCTTTCACCATAAAGTGGCACTTTTCCCAGTTGAGGACAAGATTCATTTCTTCACACCTCTTCAACATCTTCTTCAAATTTTCCAAACAATGATCGAAGGAATCCACAAATACCGAAAAATCATCCATGAAAACCTCCATAGAATCCTCGATCATATCATGAAAAATTGCAACCATGCATCTCTGGAAGGTCGCCGGTGCATTACACAACCCAAAAGGCATACGCCGGTAGGCGAATGTGCCGAAGGGACAGGTAAAGGTAGTCTTCTCCTGCTCCTCAGGAGCAATAGGAATTTGGAAGTACCCAGAGAACCCGTCCAAGAAACAGTAATACAACTTCCCCGACAGACGTTCCAACATCTGATCGATGAATGGAAGCGGGAAGTGATCCTTACGAGTAGCATCGTTGAGTTTGCGATAATCAATGCAAACTCGCCACCCAGTGACGGTACGGGTAGGAATTAGCTCATTCCTATCATTTGAGACTACAATCATACCACCTTTCTTAGGTACTACCTGCACTAGACTCACCCACACAGAGTCAGATATAGGATATATCATCCCAGCATCCAACAACTTAATCACTTCTTTCTTCACCACGTCTTGCATATTTGGATTTAAACGCCTCTGATGTTGTGCACACGGTTTGTACTCGTCTTCCATCAGAATCTTGTGAGTATAAAAAGAAGGATTGATGCTGTGCACACGGTTTGTACTCGTCTTCCATACTCGAGATGTGGCGGGAGTTCTTTCAACTCCAAAGACAGTGGATCTTCAATCGAAGGTTTTGCTTTCTCTTATTCTACATGGCCAATTTCTAGAAACCGCTCCGGACTCTGGGAACCATCGTCACCAATCTGATAGACTGGCTGCTCGAAATCGTAGCCCTCCTGCGTAATGCCAATCAGGTCCCCACACGACAGACGTGTGTCCGAATCAATCTCGTCAACAATGCCTTGAAAATGAGAGCACACACATGCGTCGACAATGTCGACATAGTAAAGCATGTCATCGTGACTTTGCGGATGTTGCATTGATCTTTTGATATCAAATGTCATGTGCTCGTCATTTACTCGGAGCGTGATTTGGCCAGCTGCCACATCAACAATCGTCCTCGCAGTACTGAGGAACGGGCGTCCAAGTATCAAAGGTACTCTTGAATCTTCGTCCATGTCAAGAATAACAAAATCCACGGGGAAAACAAATTTATCGATTTTAACAAGCATGTTTTCAACAAATCCACGCGGATACTTGATTGAATGGTTTGCCAACCGAATGCTCATTCTAGTGGGGTGACAGCTCACCCAGATCTAGTTTAGTAAAAACCTTATATGGCATAAGGTTGATACTCGCTCCCAATTCAGCCAATGCATGGTTAACAGACATGTTTCCAATCAAACACGGGAGCGTAAACCTACCCGGATCTCCCATTTTCGTGGGCAGACGGTTTTGTAGAACGGCAGAATAGGTTTCATTCATCACCACACATGATATATCCTCGAGCTTCTGTTTATTTGAGAGGATGTCCTTTAGGAATTTTGCATACTTTGGCATCTGGGCCAAGGCTTCAACAAACGGTATATTAATGTGTAGTTGTTTAAACAACTCAAGGAACTTACCATATTGTTCTTCGTTCTTCTGTTTCTTCAGCCTGCCTGGATATGGTACTGCGGGAGTGTAATCTTTGACTGGCTCCTGGACTTGTGCTGTACTTGCTGGGCATAGCCTGGCTTGCACCTCGTTCGGTGTGTCAGTCGGGACCGCTCCAGTGATCGGTGATGAGTCCGATATGACGGGTCCGGTAGTCTTTCCACTCCTGGTCATGATCGCATTCACATGCCCGCCCGGGTTTGGCTCTGTATTGCCCGGAAGACCACCTGGGGGTCTTTTAGACATCATCTGAGCCAGCTGACCAACCTGGTTCTCGATATTCTGAATCGAGCTTTTGTGGCTCCTCATTTCTCCCTTATGGGAAAGAAAACGATCCTCGCTCTGCTGGTATCGTTTTTTTGCCAACTGATTCGCACTCGAGGAGCTTGTAAGAAGGTGAGCCATCATATCCTCCAGCTTGGAACTAGATTGAGGGGCCTGCTGCTGGGAACTACTCCCAGTGCCCTGATCTTGATACGAATATGGACGCTGTTGGTTAGGTTGGTTGTATGGCTGGAACTGCTGACCCTGAACCTGCTGTGGCGCTGGAGCGCGCTAAGTAAATCCCAATGGATTTTGATTGCCTGTATTCGCTCGCCACCCAAAATTTGGGTGATTTCTCCATCCGGGGTTATAGATATTGTTGTATGGATTGTTCTGTGGCCTTACCTGATTACTCACAAAATCTACTTCTTCGTGGCCTTGATACACGACTCCCTGAAAGCATGCACCAGGCTCGTGTGACACTCCACACTGGTCACATCCCGAACCAGCTTGTGCGATCATCTGGGACTTATCGAACTTCGCTGCAAGAGCCAAGATTTGTGCAGTAATGGCCGTGTCATCGTCCACAGCGTGAACTCCTATGCGAGGTGCTGATGATGATGATGTTGCCCGGCCTCTATCTCCTTCACGACGCGAGCTGGATTTCAACGCGCCTTTTTCTATGATATCATACCCTTCATTCGGCGTCTTCGTTCCTAGATCGCCTCCTGCATTCACGTCTAATCGCTCCTGCGTGTTGTAACTAAGCCCTTGATAAAACGTCAAGACCAGCTGTCTCTTGGAGAAGCCATGATGTGAAACATCAATCAACAAATCTTTAAATCTCTCCCAGGCCGCGTGTCACACCCCAACCAATGGCGGAAACATCGGGATGAGACGAAGTGTGAAGATTGCTAGAGACTTCATAACACTATTTTTGTCAATATTTAATAAACCGATTTCATTTCAATAAGTAAATTGTCAACATTCCAAGGAATTCAAATAACAACAAGTTCAAAAGAAATACATAACAATCATAAGAAAAATTGATACATCATTTAAACCTAAACGTCTATATGTGTATCTAGGCATCAACGCTACTTCATTTCATAGCATCATCGTCATCAACCTGTAACATGTTAAAATAAAGTTCAATGCAAAAGCAAAGGCGAGTACACAAGGTTTAAATAGTATAGCATAAGTATAAAGCATTTTACTCGAATCCACATGGTAATTTGTATACAAGGTAACTAGCATGCATAACATTACTTCTAAACCCAAAGTGTCCACTAGTATTTAGCATCCCTCGCCACAAAAGTGACGAGACCGTATAGTATATTGACTTAACAAACCCCCGTCGGGTGGTGTGCTACTCCTATAGCGCTATAATTGTTAAGCGAGGGTATAACATAGTAATGGCATAAAGCATGTATTATCTAGCATAACAAGTAGCATGTGTATCGGATTGAGTTCGCAAAGTAAGTTTAAGTGTGTGCAAGTGTAATTGTTGTCTGGTAACATGTTACAACCCAAAAGTGGTTTAAAATGTAAATGGGTCGAGTGTACTCACAAAATTGCTAAGTCTTCCGATTATCCATGTATTGACGAGTTAATGAGATTAGGAGAATGAATGTGTTTGGTGTTGGGATTTATGCGGTTAAAACACAAGAATATATGTATTCAAAAGTAATCTTCCTTTAACACCAAGTACTTGTTCTTGACACTATGAAACCTCAAGGGTTAATGTTTTCATGAGTAGTATACTCATTAGAATCGTAACAAGTCTTATGTCTTGGATGATGTATTCTAATACTTTGACGAATGAACACAAGTCCACCATCAAGAGTTCGAATAGTAAATATATGTATAAGTATTATAGGTATTATTTAGTCCATTAATCAAGCATGAGGTAGAAGATAAATCTTTATTTAGGTACCTCTATTGTGTCATAGAATTCATGTAGGAGGTAGGAAGAATAAGCTTCCATTTAGGTACCTCTTATGGTTCACCACTACACTTGATGGAATAACATACAAGTAGGGTCATGAACTAATATCAATACAAGAATAAAAAACATCTACACTATGAGAAATCATCAAGGGATGTGGGGATTTTAGATTGGACAACCCAAGTTAGTCCACAATCACACCTTTATCAAGCTTGAAGCTTGAACACCACTTGTGGGTCAAAAACCCTAAACAAAACAGAAAGTTTGTGAGGATTAATCCTCTGATTTTGAATGTCTCAACCTTATTTTTAAGCCTAACTAACCATAGAAGTGGTTATAAGCATAAGGACATAGGTTTGAGATGAGTTAGACTCAAGTTTGAACAAGTTTAGTAAAATTAGATGAAATCAGAAATGAACAGTGAACTTTGGAGCCTTTTTGCCGGAGTTCCATGGACTTATTTACTGTGAAAAACCCATGGAATCGAAGCTAAGGTCAATCCAAGCACATAGGAAAAAGAATGGACTAAATCGGACAAGAAATGAAGAAGTTATGCTCATTTTCGTGAAGAGGTAGCAATCTGTCCGAACTTCAGAACTCAGCTGCGTTTTTGGTTAATTTGGGAGTGATTAGAGTGTTGCAAAAGTGGTAGGGAGGCTGAGATTAAGTTGTATTTATAGGGGAAAGAATTAGGGTTAAGTTGGGTTGGCATTTAATAGTAGTAGTTGGCTGTAAAATAAATAAAATAACCAAGTTGTTGTTGTCTTGGACTTTACGGCCGAAGGCTGTTTAACAGCCAACAATGTCATCCTTCCTTTTTATTTGTTACATTGATACTTATTAGTGGTGCACTATAAATATCATGATATTACAATTGATGGAAAGTTGTTTACTAAAAAAAATTTTTAATGGGGTCACATGGTCCGATTCTAATGCTGCCACCATACATCTTTTTTTTTAATAGTAATATATTGAAAGATACATCAACTAACGTTGATGTTTACTAAAGTTATTGTTATTATTATTATTATTATTTAACCATGTATTTAATAGTTAACAAGCACGTATAAGTTATGAATACCAGTATGTCAGGTATCGGTTGCGTGTATGCATTCGAGATTGGTAACGTATAACCCAAGTATTGCGACACGTATACGTATGTAAAAAAAATAGAATTTTATTACGATCGAAGTCTCGGATTTACAATGGTTTGAAACAAAATACGAAATACAAAAGGGACAAGCTTCCAAAAATAGAAATACAACACACGTTTTCTAGTTAAGAAAAGTTACGAAAAAGCAGGGCGTTACAGTCTCCCCTCCTTTAGGGAATTTCGTCCCGAAATTTATTCAAGAGGAAGACATTGAAAAAGACATTTTGGTTAAAAAGAATGATTGACTAAAATTGAGATTTTGTAGTTTGAGACGTGTTGGGAAGGATATATAAAATCGTTGAGGAATGAAGGGATAGGGTTGTGAAAAGAGTTTGTTCAAAATAAGTTTTGAGACATTAATCAATCATAAGTAAACTGTGTATGTGTGTATAGGCAAAGTGGGCTTAAACAAGTTTAAATAATCCAAATGGAGAGGTATTTTAAAATATGCTATCTAAGATAGAAAACTTTCGTATAAAATGGTATGCATTTTGATGAAAAGTGTGGTCGCTTCGTAGGTTGTAAGAAAGCTTTAAAAGCAAAAGTATTTTAGGTTTCGAGCGTTTAAACCAATTTCTTGTAAACGAGGTTTGTATAAAAACCAAAGAATAACTGGGAACAACGGAGGTATGAGAGTGAACGAACGATCTAGTAGGTGAATGCGAGTACAAGAATAGTTTGAAGGTTGGATATAATGTGATTATGAGTGTTGAGAATGAGGTCTCGTCATGGATAATTGGATATAATGCATTTGTGAGTTATTAAAGTTTGTATTAGGTCTAAAAGGTCTGTAAAACACTGAATTTCTCATGGCATGTCTTACGAAAATTTGGTAACATGGTGAAAACACTTATATATAGGAAGTACCAGCGGCGTATCCACCATGTTTTGACCATGTTACGTTCGTTTCGTATTCGGTGTCGTGTTACGTTCCGTGTCTCATCATACACAGTAGTACACCCTATGGTTCTCATGAGCCAATAACTATAATCCCGTGTGCACCCGCGATTATTTTGATCGTCGCATGATCCGCATAGCCTGTATTAGTTGTGTATGAATCATTGTCTACATAATTTAAAAGTAAAAAAAATGTGTACGTATAAGAATATAGTATATAAGCAAGTCCATTCTTAAGTATGTATAGGACCCACGTAAGCGAATCACTCGGATTACGCTCGCGTACGGGTACGAATGCATGAATCATGAGTATGAACGAAAGTACGAGCATAAGTATAAGTTTAAGTATGAATATGCACGTAAGTATGGGTATCAACATAAAACGTACGAGTAGTATGAGTATACGTATAAGCATGAAACGTATAAATATAAGTATAAGCATAAAACGCATGAGTATAAGTATGAATACGATTCTAATTATAAGCATAAAATGTATTGTTATGAATATGAGTGAGAGTGTGAGTACGAATACTAATGATTACGTATATAGTATTAATTGAAACACAACAAAGTTAAGCATGTAAAAGTCCTCAAAAGGTTGAGCATGTAAATACGAACGATATAAGTGAAATTGTCGCGAGGAAACGACTAAAATGTGTATGATGATATGCATGTATAGTTGTTTAAACGAAACTTTGAGTTTATTGAATCAAATTTAGATTGAGCTTGGTTTGAATGGTAGAATATAGTTTGCATATGTAAGAGGATATAAAGTACTCATTGGTTAAGCATAATGCATTTTGTAATGAATGGAAATGCTACTTTTGTTTTAAAAGAGTTTACGTAATCCGAAGATGGTCGGTCTCCATGAAGTCTTCTTGCCCACGTGTTTTGTAAATTGGAGTAGGAAAAGGGTTTTCAATTAAAAGTAAGTTCGTTTCATCCAAGAAATTATGAATTTAGGAGGTTCTTGTGAAAACGAGGATCCTTATAAAAGAATTTTAGCAAAAGGAATTAGTGATTGTTAAAAGTTCTAACAAATGATTTGTTGATGTTGGTTTGATCCTCCGATTGAGAATGAAAGTCTTTAGTTTGGTGATATATATATCATGAGTGCGTTTTAGTGACTAAGTCGAATATGAAGTTAATGGACAAGAGATTCATTGGACCGATTAAATTGATAGGTAGCATTTCGTAAGGTTTGGAAATTTGTGTAGTAAAACGTTTAAGATATGTTTAAGAATCTCGTGTATATGAGTTAAGTGAAAATAGGTTGTAGGATAGAAAGTACGCTTGATAAAACAATGTATTTTGAAATCGTATACGTATGTATTTTGAATAATGATAAATAATTTAGGTATAAAACATGATCGAGTTTGCATAATAAGATATTTTGAAGAGACGTTTTGGTAACGATCACCTAGGTAAGGGAATCACCCCTAACTCGTTGGTGAGGTCGTTTTAAGAGAAGGGGAGTGGAGTTAATCTTCAAGGTAAGGAAATCACTCCTATCTCGATGATATGTCTCTGCTCGTTGTTACAAAAGCGTAAATAAAATTACGTGAAATCATGCATGCTAATAATGTATAATCGTGTGAAAAGTAAGAGTATGATGTTGCGCAAAAATGAAATCTCGAAAAATTGTTCAAAATTGACAAAAGATCGAAAATTATAAAGCGTAAGCTCGAATAAGACTTGGATTGTTCTAAACGGAACATTGACTAACCAAAGTGGTCGAAATATCTTTTGAAATTGAGAAACATGCTTTGGCCTAATAGGTGGAATACTCTCGCCGATATCTCAGTTAACGGTATTCACCCTTCCAGTTACTACATGTTCCAAATCAATTGAAATTTCGAGACTTGGCGGAATTTATGAAAATCAAGGAGTGGAACTAGTCGACAAGGTTCGGGTTTCACCCCTAACTTGATGATTTCGTATCCTAAGTGTGCTTGGTACTCGTCGGGTCAAAATTTAATTTCAACACTTGACGAGGGTCCACTAAAATTTGAAATTTGAATTTCTCCATCATGGTGAGGATTTCACTCCTAACTTGATGGTGAATTTCATGTAAAAGAAAAGTAGATGGATTGAGAGTCATTCACCAAATTGTGGGTTTCACGCCTATTTTGGTGAAGTCGTCTCGTTTGTGTATTACGAGTGGTTTTGAGTTTAGTATAGACGAATAAAATGTATGAGGAAAAGCGTAGGTTGAAGATTACGCAAACAAGTATAAACATGTCAAGAATGGCACATAAAGGATGACATATTAAAACAAATATTAACACATAATAAAACATGTATTAACACATAAGAATAGCATGTTAAGTATGTTACATAAGGATAAATGGCACATATGTTTAAAAGGCTCAAAGAGAATGTATAAGAAACACATAAAGTGGCATGCATGTAGTTTCAAATAAAACATAAGAAAAAGGCTATAGAATTATAGACTAGGTAAAAAGCATGGCAATTCTACCTAAATCCCTATAGTTATGGCTCTGATACCAATCTGTCACACCCCAACCAATGGCGGAAACATCGGGATGAGACGAAGTGTGAAGATTGCTAGAGACTTCATAACACTATTTGTGTCAATATTTAATAAACCGATTTCATTTCAATAAGTAAATTGTCAACATTACAAGGAATTCAAATAAAAACAGGTTCAAAAGAAATACATAACAATCATAAGCAAAATTGATACATCATTTAAGCCTAAATGTCTATATGTGTATCTAGGCATCAACGCTACTTCATTTCATAGCATCATCGTCATCAACCTGTAACATGTTAAAATAAAGTTCAATGCAAAAGCAAAGGCGAGTACACAAGGTTTAAATAGTATAGCATAAGTATAAAGCATTTTACTCGAATCCACATGGTAATTTGTATACAAGGTAACTAGCATGCATAACATTACGTCTAAACCCAAAGTGTGTACTAGTATTTTGACAACTCGAGTTTCCAAGATTCCATCTTCGCATTAATTGCACGTTAATTGTTTAAGTTGTTGTCTACACGACTTGTTTGCTTTGTAACCGTACATGTTTGTGATATGTTAAAACGTATTGTGATTATTGTGTTATATGTTTAGTGATTTAAACTGGTAACCTGTTTAGAAGTTAGAATCTTAAAATGTTGTACCTTAGTAACCTCGACGAAACAACAACTTATGTTTCACCGCCAACAACTCGACGAAACAAGTATGTTTCGTCATAAACACCACGACGAAACAAGGTGTTTCGCCGGCCCATTGTTACGCCGAAGCCCATTAAGGGCCCAGTACGTTTATACGGGTATTTTTTGCGTGAAACTGTTACACTCGACATTGATCTGGCCAATTAGAAACCCTAGAGCTCTCTCTCCCTATTGACGGTGACTGTGTGTCCTCGAAGCCATCTAAGATCGATCAAATCTTTGTTCCGTTCAACCGGTTAGTGTGTAATATCTCAGATTAATCAAACTGTTAAGTTGCTGTGTAGATAGTTGTTATTATGTTTGGATTCCATTGATTGTTGATGATGATTATTTACGAACCAGTTAATAATTAGGGTTTCTTGGTATTATTGATTTGAATAGATTTTTTATCAATGAGATAGGTTGGCGATAATGATGAATCTGTGAAATTGTATTCGTGCAATGGTCATCATATATGCTATATTGTTTAAGGTTAACATATGAATCTGTTATGATTGAATAATGATTAGAAACAGTAAGGTTGTTTGTGAATTAGGGTACATGCTAGTTGTTATGTGCCATGATGAATTGATATGATAAAGTGGTATCGATGATTGTTGTATGATTGTATGGTTGTTGTATGATGATGATCGGTGGTTAGGGTTTTCTAGGTAATCATCAGTTACACGACGTAACTGATCTAAGGGACGAAACGCCAATCACGATGAAACAGGCACGACGAAACAGGGGAGTTTCGCCGAGGGTAATCACGACGAAACAGAGGGTGTTTCGTCGAAGGGGATTCACGACAAAACAAGTGTGTTTCGTCGAGTTTGAAAACTGCACAGTAACTAAGTTTAATTCTGTTAAGGGTTAACTGGGTTGGGCAGCTGTTGTTAATGATAAGCATGACTCGCATGAACTTGTATAATTGATAAAAGTTATGTGTTAGTTGTTACTTGCATTTACTTGATGATCTTAACTGTTAGTCGAACTTTGCGAATGTCAACTGATTGTATATACGTGCATACCATAGGCCTTGACTGATTAATTGGAACCAAGTAATTAATCAAACCGAGCAAACCAAGGTGAGTTCACACTTCTAAGGCATGGGATTCCCTGTGGGTTGGGATTTGGGAATGGGATTGAATTACTATGACAGAACTTGTACATCTACCACTTCTAGACTACGTACCACCATCCTCGGATTGGGAAGGACGCCAACGCTAAACCTACGTACTCGCTACGTACCACTGTCCTCGGATTGGGAAGGGCACTTACGTAAAACCTACGTAAACTCATACTTATCACTGTCCTCGGATTGGGAAGGGCACTTACGTAAAGCCTACGTAATCTCATACTTACTACTGTCCTCGGATTGGGAAGGGCACTTACGTAAAACCTACGTAAACTCATACTTATCACTGTCCTCTGATTGGGAAGGACACCTATAGATACAACTAGTCTAGTAATATACAACATGGGAAGCCCCCACTAAATATCGTAAAGGTTTGGTAAACAAGGATATGGGGTAACACATGATTCTGAAACAAACTTACGATTTCTGAAATGAACTCAATAACTGAACAATCAACTGTGAACTCGCTCAACTTTGTTGTTGACTCGTTGTTACATGCCTTGCAGGTCGTTAGGTACTTCTGCAGCTTACACGAGGAGGCGTGATCATTGTGGGATATGGACTGTTATGTCCTACACTTAACATTGAACGTTAAATTATGTTTTAGTTATTTACACATTACTATGCTTCCGCTGATTTCTTAAACATGTTTGGTTTATTTTGAAACACCAATTATATTGGGTTTGGTTTTTATCTACTTAATGGTATTGTTCAATATGATTGGTGGCTTGATCCTGGTCAGTCACGCCTCCAAGCGGTGATACTCCGCATGTGGATTTTGGGGGTGTGACAAATTGGTATCAGAGCCATTGGTTATAGTGAACTTGGTTTTAAAAAGGGGGGAAATTTTGGATAAAACCGGACTATAACCAGAACAGTGCTCAATGATCCACAACGACTCTTCGCTCCACGTGCAAGACCCAACACTATAGGTGATATGATTTATGTTTATATTGCTTACTTGTTAGTTACATAGAACTTTGCTCGTGGTATGCTTAGATGAACGTAACAACCATTGTTTGAAAACACTTGTGTGCTTACTCTCTTCTGTCATCGCACTTTCGTGAACCTTTCTCACTCATGTTTCCTTTGATATGAAGATCATGAGTGGACGCGTTAACCTAACTCAAGCCCAGTTGGCGGCCTTGATCACTGAACAAGTTACTGCAGCACTCGTAGCTGCCCAGGCAGGAGGTATAACCTGCCATCACAACTTACTCTAGGATCTTTAGATCCTACTCTCGTAAATCAACGCTTGTGCTTAATTTTGTTTTACACACACAACAGGTTAGAACGCTCAGCCACCTGTATGCACATTCAAAACGTTCATGGACTGTCGTCCTAGTACTTTCAGTGGCACGGAAGGAGTCGTTGGACTCCTCCACTGGTTCGAGAAGCTCGAATCGGTCTTCGAAATGTGTGAATGCCCTGAGGCTCGTAGGGTGAAGTATGCCACTGGTACTCTCGAAGGCGTTGCGTTGACTTGGTGGAACGCGCAAGTTCAAATGTTAAGGCTGGCAGCTGCTAATGCCACCCCATGGAACGACTTCAAGGAACTGATCAAGCGGGAATACTGTAATCGTGATAACATCCACAAGCTAGAAGTGGAGTTCTTCAACCTGAAGATGACAGGTTCAGAGATAGAGGCGTATATGAAGCGATCCAATGAACTGGCAGTGTTATGTCCAACTATGGTGGATCCTCCCATCAAGCGCATCGAGCGGTACCTCAAAGGCTTAGTACCAGAGATTCAAAGCCATGTGACTGCTGCTAACCTTGCTACCATCCAGGATGTTACTCGTCTTACTCATCGCCTCACAGACCAGGCAGTGGAATAGAACAAGCTGCCCAAGCGTATAGGTGCTACTACTACTACTACTTCTGCTATTCCCAGTGACAACAAACGAAAATGGGATTGAGCCTCCAGCAAGGGTTCGACTACAGTTCAGTCCCAGGCGCAGCAGCGAAAGATTGATGACTACCAGAGTCCTAGTCAGCAATCTTCTGGTAGTCAAGGGCAGGGTGGATACCGAGGAAATCACCCAAAGTGCAACAAATGAAACAAACACCACAGTGGCCAGTGCAACAAGGGACGTTGTCAGAGGTATCTCAAGATGGGTCATGAAGCCAAGGATTGCAGGAGCTCACGACCTGCAAATCAGAATCGTCAGCGGCAACAGCAAGCACCGCAGAATCAGCAACAGCAACAGGGCAACAGGGGATGCTATCAGTGTGGAGCTGAAGGTCACTTCAAGAGACACTGCCCACAGTTAAATCAGAATCAGAATCAGAACCACAACCAAGGGAACGGAAATAACAATGGGGGTAACAACGAGGGAAACAATGGAGACAATGGCGCCCGGGGCCGTGTGTTCGTGATTGGTCAGGGTGATGCTAGGAATGATCCCAACGTCGTGATGGGTAAGTTTCTACTGGATGACTTTTACGTTAATGTTTTATTTGATTCGGGTGCCGATACCAGTTATGTGTCTCTAAAAGTTAGTCAAATGCTTAAACGCACACCAACTCCTTTAAATACCAAGCACATGGTAGAGCTAGCAAACGGTAAAAGTCTTGAAGCCACACACATAGTTAGGGGTTGTAATCTCATCTTAGCTGGTCAAACCTTCTCTATCGACCTCATTCCTATAGTGTTGGGTAGTTTCGACATTGTTATTGGTATGGATTGGTTATCGCAACATCGAGCAGAGATCCTTTGCAAGGAGAAGATCGTCCGCATTCCTCGTTCTGGTAAAGAACCTCTCGAAATTCAAGGCGACAAGAGTGGTGCTGTGGTGGGCATCATCTCCTTTCTTAAGGCCCAGAGGTGTTCGCGGAAGGGCCACACCGCTATTTTAGCACTTGTTACTGACGCATCAACGAAAGAGAAAAGAATAGAGGATATACCAATAGTATGTGATTTTCCTCAAGTGTTCCCTGAAGATTTACCTGGGCTACCGCCTCATCGCCAGGTCGAATTCCAGATCGAGCTAGCTCCTGGAGCAGCGCCCATAGCTCGAGCACCTTATCGCTTAGCTCCAACCGAACTGGAAGAACTGTCCAAACAATTGAAAGAACTCTTGAATAAGGGTTTCATTCGTCCTAGCTCTTCGCCCTGGGGAGCTCCAGTATTACTTGTAAAGAAGAAAGACGGTACCTTCAGGATGTGTATAGATTACCGCGAACTAAACAAGGTGACCGTGAAGAATCGCTATCCTCTTCCACTTATTGATGACTTATTCGACCAGTTGCAAGGGTCGAGCTTCTATTCAAAGATTGATCTGAGGTCAGGCTACCATCAACTGAGAGTCCGGGACGAGGACGTCTCCAAAACAGCATTCAGAACTCGCTACGGCCACTACGAGTTTCTGGTCATGCCATTCGGGTTAACAAACGCACCTGCGGTCTTCATGGATCTTATGAACAGAGTGTGCAAGCCTTACTTGGATAAGTTTGTTATTGTATTCATCGACGACATCCTGATCTACTCTAAGAGTCGAAGTGTGAAGATTGCTAGAGACTTCATAACACTATTTGTGTCAATATTTAATAAACCGATTTCATTTCAATAAGTAAATTGTCAACATTCCAAGGAATTCAAATAACAACAAGTTCAAAAGAAATACATAACAATCATAAGAAAAATTGATACATCATTTAAACCTAAACGTCTATATGTGTATCTAGGCATCAACGCTACTTCATTTCATAGCATCATCGTCATCAACCTGTAACATGTTAAAATAAAGTTCAATGCAAAAGCAAAGGAGAGTACACAAGGTTTAAATAGTATAGCATAAGTATAAAGCATTTTACTCGAATCCACATGGTAATTTGTATACAAGGTAACTAGCATGCATAACATTACTTCTAAACCCAAAGTGTCCACTAGTATTTAGCATCCCTCGCCACAAAAGTGACGAGACCGTATAGTATATTGACTTAACAAACCCCCGTCGGGTGGTGTGCTACTCCTATAGCGCTATAATTGTTAAGCGAGGGTATAACATAGTAATGGCATAAAGCATACAAAAGGGACAAGCTTCCAAAAATAGAAATACAAGACAGGTTTTCTGGTTATGAAAAGTTACGAAAAAGAAGGGCGTTACACCGCGTGCAACGACTCTCCCTCGTCCTGGCGAAAGGTCGCAACCCGGTTCCGTAGCTTGGTTGTTTTCTCAGGTGGAAAATATTTTTGCATAAACAGCTCTGCCAACCCATTCCAGGTCCTGATGGACCCAGCTGGTAGTGACATAAGCCAAGCTCTAGCTTTGTCACGCAACGAGAAAGGAAACAACCTCAACCGAACTGCATCCTCCGAAACACCTGTAATCCTAAATGTCGAACAAATAGCGAGAAAAGCAGCGATATGTCTCCCGGGATCCTGATGCTCACGCCCGTCAAACTGTACTGAATTCTGCACCATGTTAATAATACTAGATCTAATTCAAAGGTCGCTCATCGTCCGCCATGATTGTGTTCCTTGCTGCCCCTGGGCCTCGGCTTCAGCGGGTACCACCTGCTCCTGCTCACCAGCTGCGAGCAGCAGCCCAACCGCACGAGATCTCGCACGAAGACGTCTCCTCAGATCACGCTCCGGTTCATCTGACGGCTCAACAGGATCGGGAGCGGGGGTTGAGGACATCAACCTGCAAACAAAAAATTAACACAATGAATATTTTATTAATATAATAATGCTGTTTTTTTTTTGCTGAAAAGAAACAGAATATTATTTTAAATGGGCTGAAAATTTTATAAAAATCCTAAAATGGGCCCGAAATTTTATAAAAATTAAAGCAAGAAAATAATCGACTCCGCTAATGTAAAAATGATTGTTCAAAGCCGAAAATTCAAAGAATAAATAAATAAATAAATTCGAAACCGAACAAATAAAAGGAACAAAAATTTACAAGTGTACAAAATAATCTAGAAAATGAATAAATTGAATTATAATCAAGAAATATTAACAAATAAATAAACGAATAAATGAATCGGAAAATATTCACAAATATTAACAAGTATATACACCGATAAAACAATGACTCGGGTCGTTCCTAAAGCTCGCCAAATCCCCGGAAACGGCGCCAAAAACTTGGCGTGTGCGCGTATACACATATTTTATAATGAAATTACACACGATTCGGTTTTAAATTTATAAAAGTGATTTATACTTCAGCATCAAAACACACACGAAAGAGGCAAGTGTACCCCGTCATACATGTAGTAAAGTATCGGTAAGAACCAAGTATCGATCCAAGGAAATGGGCGGAGGAATAATACTAGACCTTTGTCATTAAATTAATGGAAGAAAGATAAGTTTTGTGATTTTCTAAAAACTAAAGTAAGCATAAACAAGTACTTATAAAAACATAATAGACTTCAAATATGAAAATAGATAAATAGCCTTGCTTAATACACAACCAAAGCATATCAACTAAGTCGGTTTTGGCACTAGAAACATTCGATCAATTCTCCATTTTCAAGACAATTAGTATCCCTTTCGGGAATCCTAACATGACAATCATTCGGAAAGCTAAAACGATAAACACACTTTAACCACCTAAAATTGTTCTTTAACGTGTAATTGATAAATGTCTATGAAAATCTCTTAAAAATAAGTTAGTCATCCGTTAGGAGTTTTCTAACCTCACTTAAACAAGGAAAGTGACATCGATAAACACAATGCAACCACCGAGACAAGCATAAACTAGATTAAATCACAACCGAGTTCATTTTACAAATCTTGCACAGAAATTCACCAAGAAATCAATTTTGGCCTAAACTACTAACTAAGCTAACAATTCATGGCAAGAATTCATAACAACACCATTTAACCCGTTAGAGTCCTTACGTGACAGAAAGCTTTCTTGATTAATAGTAATTACATTTTATTAAACCACTAACTATTTCTAGTATCATGGTGCACACATTTTAACCAAGCTAAACTAGTTAACCAAGTTCAAAGTTTACTAATACATGATTAATTAAGATTCATTTTTCAACTATCTCAACTAACCAAACATTAATCATCCAACACAATTACTTATAATCAAGAAATCAACAACAATAACAAGGTTGCAAACTAATCATCAAAGATTAACATAGAAAATACTTTCAAGTGTCATTACAAACAAAATTAACATACTAATGGTTATAATTAAGCAAGGGATTGTTGTTTTTTCCCAAAGGCTTACAATAATACAAAGAACATTAATCTAAATGCTTGAAACATTAACAAAATTATGGAAAGATTAGAAAACCAAACCATAAACAAGCACTAGATGAAGAATCTGGATAGTAATGGAGCTAAACGACACAATGTGGCTTGAATCCGGGTCAAAAGCAAAGCCTCCGGAGCCTGTAAAATCGCCTGTGAAGCTCCCAAAATTCCAGAGTTACGAGCAGAATGTTTCTGCATGTTTTTTTATATCTTTTAGCTCTCGCACGGTCGTGCACTTTATTGGCACGACCGTTCACTTTTTGAAATATTGGAGTTACTGTTCACCATACCACATGACATCATCTTATCTTGACCGTCTTCGATCTCGCACGACCGTTCCGTTGGTGGCACGATCGTGTATCTCCGGTATAGAGTTGCACGGACTCTTGAACAAGTAGTGCATTGCCGGGGTTTGGCTGGACATCGGATACGCATGGTCGTTCGTCCAGTTGCAGGGTCGTGCATTTCCGAGAAGGCTTGCACGTCGAATCGCACTGGCTGTGCATCACCGAGAAGAGCTTGATTGCCGGATCTGCACGGTCGTTCCATGAGTCGCATGACCGTGCCAAATGCCCAGGTCAGAATCTTCACAGAATGTTTGCAGCTTTGTCGTTTTGTCTGGAAAGTCCTCGTTTTCACTATCATCTTGTTTGGCATGCTGTTTTAGGCCTGTAAACAAAAGTATACCTGATTAAGTATCCGAATAACGGTTTTACGGCCGAAAACGCATAAAATGGGGATAAAATGGGGGACTAAAATATGTATAAATTAGTGAATATCAATCCGCATGGACCTAGGTTTGGCTATATTCACAGATCAAGACTTAGTACGTATGCACGGATCTAGTGATTGTTAGGTCCATCCGCGCGAGCCAACTTATCCCACATCCGCACGGATCGACCCCTACATCCGCGCGGATCAAGGATCTAAGTGTTGTTTCTTATTCAAAGTTGGTTTAAGTGTTTGTTTGATTGTTTGCAGGTGATTTTCAAGATTCTCGAAATCATGGAAGAGGAGTTTTACAATGCTTTCACATCCGGAATGACACCCACTTCAAAGAACATATCTAATGCTATTTCGGAAAGTTTGAAATATGATAATGTGTACGGAACTAATCAGAGACCACCGAAACTTATGAATATAGAAGATTATAACTGGTGGAAGGACAGATTTATTAATTGGGTGAAAACATATGCTCATGAGTGTTGGTTCTTGTTAGAATTCGGATATAAAAAACCTAAAAATGACAAACAAGAAGAAATTCCACTTGAACACTCAGAAAAGGAAGATAAACAAGTATTCTCTAATGAACAAAGAATAATTGCATTGATACAACAATCGGTTAGAGAAGATGTTATTTGTTTGCTTCAACATGATGAAACGTCAAAATCGATGTGGGAGGCGCTGAAAGTGAAGGCTGAAGGTGGAAAAGAGATCAAGAAAAACAAAATTTCTTTGTTAAAGAAAGAGTTTGATCTGTTCAGCTGCATGAAAGAAGAGAATGTCCGACAAATGATAGAACGTTTCTGTAATTTGAAAATTGAGCTACAAAGGTTTGGCATAAAAAAGGACAGAAAAAAGATCACCGACAAACTGATTGAGGCATTACCTCAAATAGATGATTGGCAAACCTTTGTCATGATTTTGAAAAATGATGTAAAGTTTGACGAGATCACTTTAGACAGTTTGATTGAAAAACTTGAAGGCCATGAAGTGGAACTTAAAAAGCAAAAAAAAAATGACCAGTTCAAATTATCAGCAAATGTAAAACCGTACTATCGTGGAAGCATGCTGATGAACAATCAAACGTCAAAGATTGGTACTAATTTTAGCGCAGAGAACTCCGATGAATCATCAAAAAGCAGGTCTCTGAATTATGACCCTGGTTATCATGCATCTTCAGCATCAAACAGTTAAAAATCAAATGTGGTACAGTGCAACATTGCCCTGAATTTGAACAATTCTCAAAGCATGAATGCTGATGTTGCCAAACAACAAATGGTATTCTTAGCATCGATTCTGGAATCATAGAAAGTCTGGTGGCGGGTAAAATTGGGAACCTGAATATGACAAAGGAAGACTACGACCAGATCGATCCAGAAGAGATGGAACTCATAGATATCAGATGGTGTATGGCAAGTGTAATCAGGAGGGCTCAATGGTTTGTGGAGATTACCGGTAGATCATGTCTTGGAGTTCCTGAAACAAAATTGTGATTTGATAAATCCAAGGTCACTTGTTTCAAGTGCAAGCAGAAAGGACACTTTAAAAGAGAGTGCTCAAACCGAGAAGCAGATGAAAGTGTGAATCCATTCCATGACGATTACTACCAAAAAGCAATCTATCATCGCATCAATGAACACCGCCAAAGATGAATAAAAAACAGATTGGTACAAACTCAAACTGAATCTTCTGAGAATCAGAATGAGACGACAGAAGAAGCTGTGATGCCAAGAAAAATTGAGGTACAAACTCAAACTGAATCTTCTGAGTCGTCAAACAAAGATGAATCAATGGGTAATGATGATGAAATTGATAAACAATCTGAAAAACAAAATGAAACACAGTGCAGGAAATGCTTAGAAACATGTAGTGCCTATACTGAGAAGGAAGAAAAGTTAAAATCTAGAGACGTTGAATTTACCTAAATTGAAAACGTTTTCAAAGAAAAATGTAAAGAAATGTTTGAAAATGAAAATGTTTTGAAACAAAAAGATGAAGAGCTGACACGAAAATGTAAGGTTCTTGAAAAAGAAAATGAGATTTTGAAACAAAAGTGTTCAGCAAACAGTAATGAATGTTTACAAAAAGAAAATAATGTTCAAGAAATGAAAAAAAATATGATATAATGAAAATTTCATATCATACAGCAAAAGAAACATATGAAACTTTGAAAAGTCAAATGAAACGTATTCAAGCTAGACTTACACAATATTCTGAAATGATAAAACTTCTTGAAGCCAAATATAAGGTAAAACAGCTGGTTGTAAATCAATATATTGATGAAGTTGCTGAGCTTAAACGTAAAATGGCTGACGTAGAAAAAGAAAATAATAAATTACATAGTTATCGTGCTTCTTCATACATTCTTGAACGTATTTTCAAAATTAAACCGGATGATAATGATTATGAGAAAAACAAAAAGGGAATAGGTTCAGAATATCATCAGGTTCCACCGCCGTTTGAGAAAAATTTTTACATTCTATGATGACGAGAAGGTGGCAAAAGCTTTCGACATGGTTGAGAAATTGCCTGAAAACATTGACGTAACTTACTCCAAATCTGATGATGTTGGCAATTCAGATGTAGTAAGTAAGGTAGTTGAAAGCGTTTTGAAAGAATAAAATGATTCTACCAAAAATGAAAAATCTGAATCACAGATTGAAGATGAGGAAAGTTTTCATAAGAATTATCTAAAGAATTCAAAATCTGAGAAAATTGCGAATGAAAATCCAATAATTTTGGCACATTATATGGTTGAATTGGACAAATTATTCTCAGATATTGAGTTTCCGTTTCAAAATGTGATTTCGGAAAAGATTGATAAAGTTTTTAAATTGGTAGAAATCAAGAAATTTGAAATTGAAAAAGTTGCCGGTAAAGCGAGCAAGAAAACTTTTTATAACAAACCTAGTAACAAAAAGAAAAACACAAAGGCTGAGTTGGGTTATAAGAAGAAACAAAATCAAAAGAAAATGTCTGAAAAGTCAAAATTTCATAATAAGATGAACTTTGTTCACATAACAAGTTCCGAAGAGGAGAAAAAAATCCGATTTAGTCGACAGACTAATGAGGAATTCTATGCTCAGAAAAAGAAACAACAACAGGTTAAAGATGTTTCGAAGAAAACATGCTTTAAATGTCAACAAGTTGGACATGTTGGTCGTAAATGTCCACAAAATCTGAAGCCTGTTGATGTTGAAAAAGATAAAAAGAAATCTAAGTTTGTGAAACAGAAGTCACCCAACTTTGAGCCAAAACGGATTCGGAAACCAAAGGTTGATACATCAAAGTCAAAACAAATTTGGAAACCAAAGACATCCAAGTTTGAATCAAAACCAATTTGGAAACCAAAGCCTGATTTGTCAAAACAAAACGTTCAAAATAATTCAAGATTTTATCAAACGAATGTTTCAAGAGGACAAATTTGGATGGTCAAGAAACAAAATACTTCTGTTGATGAAAAAACGGAAAATCGACTCAACCAAAAAGGTTGAAGTCAAGAACGAAAAATTTTTTGTAAAAAATGAAAAAGATTTTTCGAAACTCAATGATTCGTATTGTGTCACAATACCCAAGGTCAAACAGGCATGGGTTGCATTATTCAAGTGATTGAATTGGTATATGCGCAGGTGTTCTAGAAGCTAACAGAAAGTCAACAAAAGCAGCGGAGCAGGCTGGCACAGGAGGAGGCAGATTCCTGTGGATGAAAACAGGAAGTTTGGTTTGATAATAATAATAATAAATAAAACATAAATCAAAAAACAAAAGAAAAAAATAGAAAAACATAAAAGATAAAAAACATAAAAAAAAATTGTTTGTTTTTCAATTGTCAAAAATCAAAAATTTTGAAAAAAATGTTGAAGGAATACGCCGAAACTCTCACGGCTGAACAAACATGACAAAACAAGGTGAAAACATTGGTTCAAAATGTTAAAATATCAATGGGTTGTAAATCATGGGGGTGCTTTATACTAAACGAAAAATGTAAAGTAGAAAATGGATGACGAGATGAAGCTATTTACGTCGGTTTGTCAAATTTTCGTTAAAATGTTTTGGATTTTAGGGGGAGTAAAAATTTTGAAAATAAAAAAGCATTTAAAAATTTGAAAAAGTGAAAAAAAACAAAAAGAGTTTTGTGTAAAAAGAGGAAATGATAGTACATCAGTAGACTATCACATCATGCTAAAGAAATGGAAAGTCAAAATGCGATAAACGATCTCACTGATGATATGCCAGTGGGTTTTTACACATGTAGTAGATTGATTTCGAGATATAAACATAAAATCAATAACTTTCTTATCTCGTGGGGAACATCTCTCGGATATATGGACTTAGTACTCCGAAATTTCGTTTGAGAGATTGCCTGATTCTAAGATATTAGGTCTTTATACTTATCGATATCTGGGTATTATACTTGGTCTTCTGATTTTGCGTCAGCAATGGCCTAGACCTCGTATAATGCTTTTGCGCTTGAAACTTTCCCTTTGCGTCAGCAATGGCCTAGACCTCGTATAATGCTTTTGCGCTTAAAACTTTCCCTTTACGTAAAAATTGAGAAAATATCGAAATATATATATCAAGTGCAGTTGTAAAGAAGATTCCTAAGTGGAACACACATTAAGTCGAGCCTTCATCTCTTTGACTGAACGAAAATTCTAACCTGAGCTCTCAAGGCCTCGCACTAACCCAGAGACAGATATCATTTAGGTATATTCACTTGTAAGACTGAATCTAGGGAATCTTGGTGCGGGAGTATATTCTAAGGTGGGACACGCGAATAAGATAAGTTCGTAAGATAATAATCTCGTATCTTTAATCAGTTGAAGTTTGTATGAAAACTTAAGTGGATCAGTATACTGACAATCTAAGTGAATCGTTTAAAACTTAAAGTTTATATAGATCAACGGTGCTAGTGATTTGTCATAAACTGATATGATCCTCTGATGCAAACTCAAACAAAAATATGTGCGTGAATATTTCAATATTTCATTTCATTACAGATAAAATCACAAAAAGATTTTTGGAGTGTTTTAGCATAAACTTTGTAAAAAACACTAAAAAGATTTTGATTCACTTTATGTGTCGACAATCGATGTCTGAAAGCTGAGTTTCAAAATCTAACTATGCTATAAACATGTCTCAGAAAATAAAAAAGTTCATTAATTTGAAACTTGAAGTTTTTAATGAAAAATCTAAAAACAGTTTATGAAATCTCCAAGGTCATTAATTTGGACTTCGTAGATAATCAGATGAATCAAGGTCGTTAGTTTGAACTTGATTATCTGTGAATTTTCAAAAACCCTCCCTGATGCAAAAATTAATTGAAGGTTAAGGATTTTTAAACGTCAAACTATAAAGTTGTTTGATAAGGGGAGAAGAGCCAGGTTATCCTAGAAACTTCAAAAGGTTTGTTAAAGAGCTAGGTTCCTGATCCTAGGGTGATTTAACTGTCAAAATATTTTAGTTTAAAGCCAAGTTATCAATCCTGGAAAGATCTCAGATATTGTTAACTGTCAAATGAATTTTGTGAGAGCCAGGTGTTTGATTCTGAAATTGTCAAATATTCTTACAAATGTTTTGAATTGTCATATGATATTGAGCCAAGTTCAGATCCTGAAAAGCTCAAAGCAAAGGGGAGTCTGTCGAAAGGGGGAGCTGATGAAGCAGGATGTAAAGGGGAGTCTATGGTGCTGAAACTATTAAAGCTTCTTAAAGACTCAGAGTTAATAAAGACAAGTTACGAGATTGACTGCAACAATATTCAAGGGGAGTCTGTGAGTGCATATGTCTATCGCTTCCGTCAATCACGCATCGTAGCTAACAGATGAAACAAGACTGGGTTATGAAGTGAAAAAAACATGTTAGAATATTGTGCACATCCACATGGATAAACATACATGTTGATCCGCACGAATCAAGTCCCTGCGCAGAATTAGGGTTTCTTATAGTTCATCCGCACATGCGCATCCGCAGGTATTTGTTGATCCTCACAAGACTTATAGGTCCGCAATTACTTGATGGTCCTGTGAGTGCACTAATGTCTATCGCCTCCGTCAATCCGAATCATAGCAGAAAACAGTTAAAGACAAGGTTTTATATGTTAGATCTAGGGATAAGTCTAGGAGTGGCAAACTTGTAATTAAGGAGAACTTCCTTAATTCTTTGCCTATAAATAGAAGCTTTAGGGTAAACATTTAGAACTTTTGATATTTTGAAGACTAGAGCTTCTAGAGAGAGAAACTAGCATTCAAGGTGATACAAGGTGTAAACTTTGTATATTATCAATCGAATCACAGTTTATTACGTTCTTGTGTTCGGTCCACACACGTGCACGGATTCCGCACGTCGTACGTGTCGTTTCGCAATCGTTTGGGAGTCAAACACGATCCTACAACGGGTTCACAAGTCCGCACATATAAGTCCATTCGTAGATATATGTTGGTGCGAACCTACTTAGGCTATAAATAGGAGAGTCTTGTTCATTTGTAACTAGAGAACTTTGAGTGATAGAGAGGGGAAACTCTATCAGTTTGATTTCGTGGGTTTGTACTTACAAATCATTAATAGAAATCATCTTATCATTAGTTTGTTCTTGTTCAATCCACACTCGTACTTGGATTCCGCACAAGATACGAGATCTACGCAATCAACGGAGAATTCAAGTGCATCGGAATCGATCCTAACACGCACTATCAATTACTAAATTAAACCTGGATGTATGTTATTCTATACAATAACATTTACAGTTACCTATATAGACACTCCTTATTCAGACATTCTCCGGGAGGGGGAATATTGCTACTTCACCATTGGTAACGATGAAGAGGGGCGGTCATCTTTTCTATTTTTTTTTTTTTGTTATTTTGGTTTGAAATTTAATACATATACAACTGAAAGCACATTCCCGCAGTAAAACGCCATCTGGTGGAGTGGTTGGTGCATTATCCAGCGAAATTATAAGGTGTGAGTTTGAAACTAAGCTAGTGCAAGGTTTTTTTTGGGTCTACATATTTACACACCTTAATGCCTATTTCCACACCTTCCAAGATGCCTTGTATAGAGCTATATGAGGCGTACAGGGTTGCTTTTCCGACCAGCTCTGCACCAAAGCACAATGTCAAATCAGTCACATCAGACGGGGAGTCTAGGTCTGTACGAGGGAAGGATACGAGGCACTAAGACGCTTCGTATAGGCCTATACGAGGCGTCTTAGTGACTGATTTGACTATACGTTTGACAAGTGACTTAAAGCTATACGGGTAGTATAGAGCTATACGAGGCGTCTATGTCTCACATAAAGTGCAAGCTACAGCGCATTCTTTGTCATTCATTCATTCTGCTTCTTTTTGTTCCGTTTTTTTCATTTCATTCATTCTGCTTCTTCGAAAGAATTGGCATTTGTGTTCTTATCATCCCGAAGTGTTGAAATGTCATCATACTGGGACGGCAACTATGTCTTCGGGCAGTATTCTAGCGACAACTGGGTGGCCAAAAGCGTTCCGGTAACAGTTATTAGCTTAAATATTTTAATTAGTTTTTGTTTTAGTTTATTATTTACTAATGATGATACGGTTGTTTATTTTGGATGAGTCTGGCATTCCAGATTCTAATGAGCAAGAGGAGGTTGTGTCTAGTATACAAGGAGAACAAAACAAACCGTTTCTAGATTTGAACAAGCATCCCCCTGTTGATGAAACAGCCCCTGTAGATGACTCATACCATGCTTGTCAAGCAAGTTATCCGACGCAAGAAGGGTATCCGGATTATAGATACGGGTGTGAATACGAAGGAGACGGTGGATACGGAGGAGACGGTGGATACGGAGGAGACGGTGGATACAGTGGATACGGAGGATATGGTGGATATGGTGGTTATGGTGGATATGGTAGATATGGTGGTGAGACACCTCCCATCCAGGACAGTCCGTACTTAAAAAAGCAGGTATTAATTACTATTTTTTATTATTATTTAATTATTTTTATTATTATTATTAGTATTATTATTAGTATTATTATTAATATTATTATTATTAGTATTATTATTATTTATTATTATTATTATTAATATTATTATTTATTTATTTATTTATTAAAATTATTTATTATTATTGTCGATGTTACAGGTTTTCAACTCTTTAGATGAACTAAAGAATCGGATACAAGAAATAGCAAACGCGGATGGTTTCGTTATTGTCACCCGTCGATCAAAGAAAACCGGGGGAAGAACCGGGAGGGTATGGCTTGAATGTGATCGTGGTGGTGAGCACCAGACTACAACAACACTTAGAAAAGCCGGAAGCAAAAAAACTGGTTGCTCGTTTTACCTGCTGGCTGTGCGAAACCACCCGTATGAAACCTGGGAGATTAAAGACGGAAAAATTGAACATAACCACGAACTTTGTGAGGACCTGTCGGCCCACGCGCTTGTTCGAAGGTTTACTCCAAGCGAAATGAAACTGATCGAGCAGCTGACAGCTCAAAACATGGAGTCGCGCAAAATATTTCAAACGATAAGGAAGCAGGACCCCGACATGTTTCATGTTCAGAAAGACGTTCAAAACCTTGTGGCGAAGATTAGAGCCGAACAAATACAAGGATTGACTCCCATGCAGTCACTAGAAAACATACTGATAAACAACGACTTTATTTACGAGACACGGGAGGAACCCGGAACAGAGATCGTAACAGAGATCTTCTTTCTTCATCGGGACTCGAGATGCATGTGGCGTGCATTCCCCCACGTCATGCTGATCGATGCGACATACAAGACAAACATATATAATATGCCCTTTATCCAGATTGTTGGTATGACGCCTACCAACAAATCGTTTATTATCGCGCATGCCGTTGTTAGTAAAGAACGGGGTGATAACTTTGTGTGGGTGCTTGAGAGGGTCAAGTCAATGTTGGATGAATGTATGGAGCCACGTGTGATTTTAACGGATAGAGACCTAGCCCTTATGGGCGCGTGTGCTAAAGTATTTCCAGACGCCTCCAGGCTTCTTTGCAGGTGGCACATAGAACAGAATGTTATGAAGCACTGCAAGGGTGCCTTCACAGACGAAGACTGGAAGAAATTTTTGTCATTCTGTGGGACATTGATTGAGTCTCCATCCATACCCATCTACGAGTACCACTTGCGCAACATGCGAAAGCGACTTGTGGAGTGCAAACGTTCTAGTAAGTTTTTATAATAACATACGACTCACCTATGCAAATTTTATTAAATTATTTTTACTTTTTAGGAGTCTTCAAATACGTGTACGATAACTGGCTAAAAGACTATAAGGAGATGTTCGTCTTTGCGTGGACTGATAAGAGGCGCAACTTTGGTAATTGTACCACAAACAGAGTTGAGAGCCAACACGCCAACTTAAAAAGATACGTCCTAGATAGGAGCTCGCTGGACCGTGTAGTTGGTTGTGTCCGGGATATAGTTGAGACACAGTTCGGTGAAATAAGGAAGACTTTTCGAGAAAGCATCGAAAAAAGAATGACCCACCACAAACACCCGTTGTTTCAATACCTACTTGGAAAAGTATCCCATACAGCCCTTGACTTGTTGAGGGGAGAGGCAAATAGGAAGCTAGATGTCTTGGAGCGCTTTCATTCATCATGTGGTTGCCAAATGTGGCATAGTTGTGGGTTGCCATGTGCTTGTAGGATAGCAAAGTACATGCTTGAAGGTAATAATTGTTAAACGTACAATACTTGTGTGATATATTTCCATTAATCATGTGACTTAAACAATGTTGTTTTTAACTGTGCAGAGCGTCCGATTCAACTCGAAGACATAGACGTCTTCTGGCGAAAACTTAACTTCCAAAGTTGTAAATTGATAGACGATGACGTTGACGTGGTCGAAGAGCTAAATATTGTTATACAACAATTAGAGTCGCACCCCCCAGCTCAGCAAAAAAGCCTGATGTCAAAGATTAAAGCGGTGTTAACTCCAAAGAAATCTACCAAGAAACCACCGGTTGTCCAACAAAATACTCGTTGCCGACCAACAACAAAGAAGGTACAACAAAGGTTGGACGAGGCCTCTCCTATAGATGAAGAATTGAGGACAAGCTCCTTTGGTGATGCAAACACGTGCTTTGAAGGTTCCCGACAAAGTAAGTACGATAAACCTCACCACAGCTCGTACATTCCGTCACAGGCCTCTCAACAGTCGGTTATAAGGTCCCAAAAACCCAAAGCGAGCCTAAGCCGTTCAAAGAGTTCTAAGAAGAAAGAGACACGAGATGCTCACGGTTTTCCTTTAATCATTGGGGACGAGTACGTGGGAATCATCAAACAGTTTAAGTATGCCATTCCGCCAGTGTTCCATCCGTACGTCTCGTGCATACAAGATGTGATGCCGGACGGTCATTGTGGGTTTCGGTCTGTGGTTGTGGGCTTAGGAATGGATCAGAGTTCATGGGGGCTCATTCGAAGGGACCTTGTCCAAGAAATGGATCAAAACGAATCGATCTGGTTCCCAATATTTGATGCATGGGATGAAGGTTATTTTTACACGCATCGTCAGGGCCTAATTTGGGATTCAGTGTCCGGTTGTGGGGACGATCACTGGATGGACTTCCCCTTAGCAGGACTTCTTATTGCACAAACGTAGGGTATCAGTGTGCACCTGTTAACGACAACTATGGGTGCGAGTTCCACTTTCTTCCCGATACTAAGTCCTCCGGCTAATCAACAACCATTATTCATAACGTTTACACATGTTAACGAGAACCACTTCATACATGTTAAGCTGGAAGGGGATTATCCAATGCCACCAGCACACGGGCTATGGTTGACCCACCGAAGACCCCATACGGAACAATGGGAAGATATGTACTTGCCACGTCTAGAAAGGTATACATCGATAATGAATCCTCTGCCAAGATCAAATCATAGTCTTAATTACATCGACAGTGATACGGAAGAATGATTTTTGTAATTGATAGTATTTTTTGTATTAATTCCTATAATTTTCCACAATTTCTATAATTTTTATTATAATTTCTATCATTTTTCTATAATTAGAATTGATTAAAATAGGTTAATAACATTTTTATAAAAAAATTACAAATATACGACTCGTATAGAGCTAGACGCGTCGTATATGATTTATCAAAAGACCATTTTGCCCCTAATATGCCCCCAATCTAGGCTTCTATCAGGGGCTAAAAGGTCATTCTACCTTTACCAGACGCCTCGTATAGATCTATATAGGTCGTCTATTTGAGCGGGTTTTTGAAAATATGAATTTTGAATATTTGAAAATCAAAATTTGAATTTAAAAAAAAAAGGATGATTCGTATAGACCTGTACGTGTAGTCTATAGGGGCGGCAACAATTCTTTTTTTTTTTTTAATTTGAATTTTGAAAATATTTTATGTTAATTACTAATATACCCCTGAAGGTCCCCAGTATAGGCCTTTAACAGGGGCTTAAAGGTAATTTAACAAGATGGACGACGCGTATAGATCTATACGACCCATACAACTAAGGCGGCAACTTTTACACTTTTTCTTTTTTAATTATTAAAAAAATGTTTATTAAATGACCATTTTGCCCCTGTAAAGCCCCCAGTATAGGCTTTAGTCAGGGGCAAAATGGTAATTAACCATTCCAGAAATATCTTTTTGGATTGGTTAATTACCATTTTGCCCCTGAATAATGCCTATATTGTGGGCTATACAGGGGCAAAATAGTCATTTAATAAAAAGGGTGGACGACGCGTATAGGTCTATACGAGGCGTCTATGCCTCGTATAAGGCTGGGGGGAGCCTAGACGAGGCTGGTTATCACCCCAAACAAAAAAACAAAAATACATACGGAGCACACACCTCTATACTCCTCGGATTAGTATTTCGACCGTATTTTCGAAGATTTGAAGCATCACTGGTACGTATTTCATCCCGTAGTTTAGTATTTTTGCCTCGTTTTTGCCTTTAGACCGTAGGTTTGCCCTGAAATTTGGTTTTTGTTGGGTTTGGGGGTTTGAATCTAAGGTTGAAGATGAAGCAGGTAGAACAGGACGCCGAGTATAGCCCTATACGAGGGCTATACGAGGCTCTGCAACTTTTTTTTTATTAATGTTATTATTATTGTTATTATTATTGATTTTATTATTATTATTATTTATTAATTATTATTATTATTTATTAATTATTATTATTATTATTGTTAATATTATTATTATTGTTATTGTTATTATTTTTTATTTATTAGTATTATTATTGTTATTATTATTATTATTTATTAATTATTATTATTATTAGTATTATTATTGTTATTATTATTATTATTATTTATTTATTTATTATTATTATTATTATTATTTATTATTATTGTTAATATTATTATTATTATTGTTATTGTTATTATTATTTTTTATTAGTATTATTATTATTATTGTTATTATTATTATTTATTAATTATTATTATTATTATTATTATTATTATTATTATTATTGTTGTTGTTATTATTATTATTTATTTATTTATTATTGTTTTTATACGTATATGTTATTTATTTGCAGATTGATTATGGAGGGCGATAACATTCAGATAGAGCTTGATGGGGCACCGCCGGGGGGTCAGCCGGTTCAGCCGGTTCAGCCGGTTCAGGAGGGTCCACGACGGAGACGGCGGCCGCCTCTGGATACGCTGCAGGGTTGTCCGTATCTAGAGTTTCCCGATGGCACCGATGCCGCCCGTCATTGCCAGAAGCTTAGGAGGATGCACATTGGATCGCATGCATCGATCGACTGGGATGCGATGGATGGGATTGCTGAGACGGCTAGAGTGCGTCGGTTTATACCTATCGATTCGCCGTGGCATCGTCTTTTTGATTTGGCGCACACGCCGACCTACAGGGAGCTGCTGGTCGAGTTCCTTTCGTCATTCACATTTCACGCTCCTAGGGTCCCAATGTCGCTTCCGTACCCAGATGCTGCCCCTCCGCCTGAGGTTTCTTTCAGGCTCGCTGGCGTTTTGCGTGAGATGACGCTAGCAGAGTTTGCGGTGCATTGTGGTTTATACATGCAGGGGGAGATCGAGACTGAGGTTTACACAACGGGGCTAGTGGTGGTTGACAAACCCACTCTTGTAGGGTTTTGGCATGTGATTGCGGGGGAAAATCATTGGGAGCACGACAAGTCGAAGGGGAGGGTATCGTTTGTTATGGACCCACTGTACAGGTACGTACGTTTATTACGGCAATTATTTTTGTTATGTGCATTGTTTATTAATCTCTGTTTCTGTATTTCGCTAACACTATCTGCAGGTATCTGCACCATTTGCTCGCTACTTCTATTTCAGCGCGCGGCTACAGCCGTGAGTGGTGTACGACCACATATCTTTTTTTTCCTTTATTGTTTGATGTATAGGAGGCCGTGCGCGCTAGCACACGGTCTAGCCCAGTACTACGCCTCCGCCCATCACCGGCAGGAGCGCGGATGTTTGTATGGCGGGGCGTACGTGACCGTCATTGCCCGTTCATTGGGCCTCGTACTGTACCAGGACCCACATCTACAGACGCCGCCAGTCATGCCGACGCGGATGGGCATGCAGTCGCTGTGGGGGATGAAGGTAATCAAGAGGTTCCCCGTTGGCCCGCGGTTTAAAAACCGCAACGGGGGCATATGGACAGATGAGCCCCTACCAGAGCATTTCGATCTCGTTTATCCTCCTGCAGATCCTGCTGATGTAGTGCCCGTGGAGGAGCCTCAGGAGGATGTAGACGGTGCAGCGGTGCCACAGCCACCGCCACCTGCCGGGGCGCCTCAGTTTCCACGTCACGTTATTCCAGGTCATGCCCCAGGAGCTGCGCTACATCCGGATGTACGAGCCAAGCTTGACAGGCTCAACGATTTGGTAGGTTGGCTGGTACGGGCCGAGCAGGATAGACGAGAGAGAGAGGGATTACCCCCGATACCGTTTCCACCAGCTCGAGCACCACATCAACAGCAGCAGCCGCAGCAGCCAGATCCAGATTCGGATTTGGATTTGGATGCATATACCCGTTGTTGTTTTTATTTTTATTATGGATGTACAAACTTATCTTATATATTTTTGTTATGGATGTACAAAGTTATCTTATATATGTCATATTTATGTTTGTTTTCAGTTATTCGGTTACCTAATGATTGTTGTCTTAAATTGAGATAATACGGAAACAAAATATGTTTTGAATATAATACGGAAACAATATATCCCCTGAATATAATACGGAAACAATATTTGAACGAGATAAAATTTTAATCGGAAGAATAAAAAAGTAAAATGTTAAAAACATTATAATATTTAATCGATAATATATTTAACGAGCCGATTTTTAAAATAGTTGATTTTTAAAAAACAAAAACTTTTTTATAGTGTAAAAAACAAAAAAAAAACAAAACTTTTTTTAAAACCAAAAAAAATTTCAACCAAAAAACACATCTTCAAAAACTATCCAAAAAACCATACCAAAACCCACCAAAACACCCCTCATTTCAGCAAAAAAAAAACCCAAGATTAGACGCCTCGTATAGGTCTGTACCCTTCGTATAGGGTTCCTTAAACTTTGTGCCTGACACCCTCTTAGACCCCCTTGAAACAGATATTAGAGGTACACATATGGTAATAAAAAAGTTCAAAAGGTAGATTATTTATGCTTTTTAATGGGCTTATGTACAAAAGACATGAAAATTTCCAATATATTGGATTTAAACCAAAAGACCACATTTTGATTCAAAACCGCTTCTAATTTGTTACACGAAAGATTATCTTGATTGTTTGTGGACAATTGTTGAACAACAAATTCATAAACAAATAATGATAAACAAGTGCTTTTTACATGGTTCTTAACCATTGATTGATTATTGATTAAATGAAAAATAATAAACAGTTGTAAAATTAGGTATTCAATATTTAAATAGCTATATACACATTACTATGATGTGTAGTCGACATAAAATATGTGTCAATATCCTTTAAGTATACTACGACTTTACTTTTTTGCTATCTCTTTCGATTGCTATACCAAGCGCCAATACCGTGTCGATGTCGTCATGAACCAAACCGATACTGTCCACATTCTCGGAGAAACGTATGGTGCAATACTAAGGGAATAATAACCATGCCATTAGGAGTTTGTCACATGGTCCACTAGATTGGTGACATATGGTTTTTTCCTGCCGTGAAGCGCGAAGCAAAAACCAGTTCTACACAAATAACAACTCTAATAACTCATTTCTTATAAATGATCTACATTTATACACTTTGAACTTTTATAGATTAAGTATAATAATAGCTCTTTTTTTATAAAGGATTTACGTTTCATCTCCCGAACTTTAATAAATTATCAGACGGCCCTTGAAGTTTAATAAAGATATCCTCTTTTCTTTTTTAACAAATATATTTTCTTTTATCTTTTTTATAACTTATTATAATTAAGGCAAACTTTGAACTCTAGAAAATTTATTTAATCGTGTTGCTTGTCTATTTTTATCGCCGTCTAGATTAAGGTCTACATATTATATTACTTATTTTTATCGTCGTTTAGATTAAAGCTTCCATAATATATAATAATCCATAGATATATCATGTAAGAATCCTCTTACAACTCCTCCGCAAAGCACGGGCTCGAATACTAGTTGTGAACAGTAATAATTATTATTGGTCTATCGAACTTTAGTTTGGGGCTATAGTGATATTGTTTTCTTTTTCTAATTAACGAGGTGGCGCTACCCGCGCGTTGCGGCGGAAGTTGATTACCAAATAATTCTTTTTGCACGTCTGTGTTCCTGAGGTTTGAAAAAAAAATTCATATTCGTTCAAATCATAAACTCCGTCCAAAAATAGCAATTAACCTTGGGGTAATTTGGTCAGATAACATATAATTTTTTTTACCATTTTCATCCGAAAACTCTTTTAACATCTATCGTTTTGAATTATATGATTATAATACTAACAAAAACAATAATTAACATTATTATATAAAAAAAACACCTTAATTTCCATCTCAATCGGTTCTACTCACAGAATTCAAGTCACATAATTCAATTCCAAAAAATACATATATAAATTCAAATATGACGCATCATATTTTTCAAAAAATTAGGTTAAACATATTAATTCGTTCCTTATCAAACATATGACTCAACTCAAATATGAATTTTGGAAATAGAGGTTAGTCCGTACCTATACCGAGTAACCGAGATTCAGAAAGGTGCGAGTTCATACGGAAGTAAGTGATAGGTATTTATGGTTACAATGGGGTGCGGTGGTGTGGTGACTGTCGGCGGAAAAACGTAAGGGCGGCGGTGGTTGGTCTTTCCGAGGGTTTTATTAATCAGAAAGCGATCTGAGAACAGATCTGCAACTACGACGATGAGAAAAAAAAAAAAAAAAAAAACAGATCTGCAACTTGAAACCTGGGAATAATATACCCTTTTTTCATGTATATTTTTTTTTATCTTTTTCATGCGAAGAAACACTAATACATCAGTGAAATTTTGGAATTGATTTGTATATTTATACTTGTCGGGATTTTGGTAAAGGGTAGTTTTCGTGAAGCGGTGCTTACAAAAAAACCGACGCGCCAATTCAGTTATACTGGGAAGGGTTGCGTTTGGTGAAGCAGTGCTTACAAAAAAACGACACATCAGTTCAGTTTCTAGGGGTAGGTTGTTGATGGTGAAGGGTTGCGCTAATATTCCTAAAGCAGTGGTTAATTTGTATTAATTATAATATTCTAAGCGATGCATCGGCGAACATATTCTGTAATGTAAATAAAAAGTTATTTCATGTTATAATAACATGGATAGCAAATTATGGGTTGGAGGAGCGCAGGTTTATGGAAAAAAAACATTAGTGATGCCATGGTTAAAGCGATTCAAGAAGGCAAAACGAAAATCATAGAAATAACTTAAGATTGAATCGAATAAATAAAATTTAAAGTATTATTTTTGATGGGGATCGTAACCGGTGGATGATTTACGAATTTTGATTGAGGGGGCTAAAAGAACATCGATTTGGGGATATTAAACAAATTGGCGATTTGGTGTTAGGATGTGGAATCCGGTTAGATTATTTGAGTTGACGTGGCCTTTAGTTAGATTAATTTTTTTTTTGAACGGCGATTGACTCCAACAGTAGAGAGGATCACACCCACATTGCATGGGTCCCTAGTCCCCCTCGGGCGAGGCATCCGAGGTTGACCATAGGCGCTCCACGAGAAAATTTCCAGCCGACAGCCACTTGACTGCCGTTGCAGCCTCCGCACTCAAGAGCCGGAGTAACCGCACTGTAATAGAAAACTCGTGTGCGGCTCAAGACTCGAACCCGGGCTATTACGCACTCAAGGCTCTTATCCATCATTGCCATGACCCCTCAACCAATGTTGGGGTCATTTACCCCCAAATGCAACAGGTGGGATCGAACCCGGGTCTCCAAGGAAACCCAAAGTTCTTTAGTTAGATTAATTGACTTTTGTATTTCTGATAGATAAGTTATAATGGTTTTGAAGCACTAAATTTTGAAGCCGCAAAACGAAAGTTTTTAGTTTATTCAATCAATTTGTTATTCAATCATAAGTTATTTAAACATCGCTAAGTTATTTCAAGTAGCCATATAACCGTTTCAATCTAATCGTCACTAACTATACAAACAGACACGCCTGTTGGGTATGGGTCAAACAAAGCGTATAAAATCAAAGGGGTGTATTAAAGGGTGCATGTTGTTAAACAAAGGGGTATGAGTTAATCAAAGGGGTATGTGTGCTAAACAAAGGGGTATATGTTGCTTTTTTGTATATATAATTAAGGGTGCGTATATTGAGACATGTTGGTTTGGGAGGTTATATTTAAGGGGTGTTTATATTTAGGGGTGAGCAAGTTTAGGTCCGGACCGAAAATAACCGAGAACCGAACCGAAAAAACCGAGAACCGAACCGAACCTAAGTACTTAGGTATTTAGATCGGTTCCAATTTTTCATATAAAATAGGGTCGGGTCGGGTCGGTTCTCGGTTCTTTTCATGGTGAAACCCAACTTGGACCTATGGACCGGAACCTACCCTATATTTAGGGTAGTGAATCGGTTCTGTATTTTATGTTTAATCGGTTCTCGGGTCGGGTCGGGTTTGTCCTTTTGCTCACCCCTATTTATATTGGGACATGTTGGTTGGGTTATGTGTTTATTAAGGAAAGAGTATTAGTTAGGGGTGTGATGTAAAGAGTCACAACTCTTGAGTTACCCTAAGGAACCCCAAGTTACTTTTTGTAGGGTTATTAATTTATGTAATATACTCTAAAGTTTAATAGAGTTATTATACGACTCCTAATCTTTAATAATTCCTTTTTATAAACTATTTACATTTATACCCTCGAACTTTAATAGATATCATAGGAAAGTTTAATAATAATTCTTTTTCGATAAACAATTTAAGTTTCGACTACTTAACTTTAATAGAGTTATCATACAACCCTTAAAGTTTAATAAAGTTGTTTATTTTACTTATTATTTATCTAACATATTATAGTTAAAGCTAACTTTTAACTCTAGATATGTTATTTAATTGTCTTGCTTGCTTATTTTACCGTCGTTTAGATTAAGGCCTACATGGTCTAAATTAATCCTTCAATATGTCATTTAATAATTTTTTTTATTTACTTTATTATAGTTAAAGCTATCATCGTTTAGATTAAAGCTTGCATGGTCAATAATAACTGATTAATATATCATGTAATAAATACATCCTCGACAACACCCTCCTACGCCCCCACCGCAAAGCATAGGTTCCAATACTAGTTCATATCAAGTCAAGGATACTTACATTACAATATATTATACTAGGTTAGAACCCCGTGTATTACACGGGTTGAATAAATAAATTTTATATACTAAATAATAAAACAATATATCTTTAAAAACCTCATTTATTGCAAGATTTTAATAAATGTAATTTTATATATTAAATAATAAAAGTTATATCTATAAGAACCATATGTTTTATACTGGTTGAATAAATGTAGTTTTATATACAAAATAAAAAAAAATTATATCTTTAAAGCCATGTGTATTACACGGATTGAATAAATGTAATATTTTTTACTAAATAATAAAAAAAGTTATATCTTTAATTGTATGGTTAATATTTTGAATAATATTTATATATACATGAACATTAATCCAACTAAGTTATCACTTCATTCAAAACAATCATCAGTTAAAAATTATTAAGTGAATGTTCGATGATAATTAAAAATAATTAGTATTTATATATACACGGACATTAATCCAACTAACTTATCACTTCACTCAAAAATCAAAATAATCACCATATGCTTAAGAATTATTAAGTGAATATTCAATTTATGATAGTTATTATTTACTTTTTAATGTTCAGTTAACTAATTTTGAGTGAATGTTCGATTTATTTTTAAAAAAATATTGATTTGTGCGGTCAATACTATGGTTTGTGCGGTCAAAAAAGATTTTTTACGTGAAGTAAGAGACCACGATGTGATGGAACGATTTCAAGCTATGAAAAAAAGAAGAGGACAAATATATTATGTATTTGTTTTACTTTATTTATTTAATGTAGTTTTTTTTAATATTTTACGATTGCACGGTGAAAAAAAAAATTTGGGATACCCTGAGTTAATATTCTAGTTCCGCCACTGCTCAAAATAATCACCATATATTTAAGAATTATTAAGTGAAAATTCAATTTATGATAGTTATTATTTACTTTTTAATATTCAGTTAACTAATTTTGAGTGAATGTTTGATTTATTTAAAAAAAATATTGATCACGTAAATAATATATAGAAGTTCAATTGGTATACAATATGGTGATTAAAATATTAAACAAAAAGAATCATACGTTAATCCTAGATGTAATTAATGGATGGAAGTGTATGGTTTGATAAAAGATAGATTCAAATTTTAAGAATTTGAATGCATAAATAATATTACACACGGGTATATTTAAATTTTAATTTTGTATTTAAAATAGTATATTTTAATTAAATATAAAAATAATTATACATGGTCTAATATGATGACAAGTGTCCTTAAAGTGGTTTCTTTTATTATATAGTATAATATAGATTGACAATCATGTTAAAATCTTAAATAAACCTACATCTATAATAAGTTTACATTACAATATTTTATTTTGACAATCATGTTAAAATTTTAAATAAACCTACATCTATAATAAGTAACTGGTTCCATTACATGTTACGTGAGTCTAAGATTCTTTTTTTTTTTTTTTCATATCTTATTTAGCATTTCGTATTCTACTTTTTAATTATTAAAAAAAGTTTTTTTTTTTTTTCTAAAAAATCAGTCATATTTTATTACAAAATATATGTGCATGCATGCATATATAAATTACCAAATAATACAAAAAAGAAGGAAGGTAGTGAGAGTCACATATATTTCATGGAAAGCTTAATTTCATGAACGCAAATGTACAAAAAAATTGCCGCCTTCAAATTTCTATCGTGTGGAATGTTCTTGAAGATAACTCCCCTTTAAAATTTCATCACTCACGTCTTTTTCTCTCTATTTCTTTGTGTGATAGATAATTTAAACAACTCTGTAGAGTTTAACTCCAGAAATCAAGTGGGTTATCTTCCTTCAACTCTTAAATTTCAATGTAAGTTCTTCAGTTTTTTCTTCTATTTTCCATCGATAGATTGCACATGATTTGCTTATCACAGTGTTTAATCGGTTTACTGTGTAGGAATTTCATAGGGTTTTATGATAAAGTTATGTTTTCTTTTTTTTCCTTTTTTTTTTTTTGAATTTTAATCAATGATCTTACCCCAGGTGTTCGATGAAATGCCCAAGAGAGAAAAGCAAAAAGTTTGCTAAAGTTCTACATGGGTTTTTTTTTTTTTTTTAATTTATTTAACACTATACTTTTAGATTCTTTGAAGATACTTAGATACCAGTTATACCACTTTACTTTTAAAGACTGATCATTTTTTTAAAATCTTTTAAGATGATCCTATATGAATGAATCTTGAAGGGCTGCAGAATTCGAAGTAGAGATGAATATGTGTAGAACATGGATAATTAAGTCTGAAGCTTTATAAAAACAGAAAGACGATCAATGTTGTAAATTGTGAATGTGATTATTAAAGTTTTTGAAAATTTCTTGATGAGTATTTTCTTTTCTTATTTAGTCACCATATATACTTTCAGATTCTTCAATACATGAATACTTTACTTTTAGAAATTTATCATTTTTAAGAATCTTTAAGATGATCCTGTACGAATCTTGAAGTGAAGTTTGTGAAAAGTGACAGAAAGAATGGAAGAAGAAAGACCATCTGGAGTGATTAGCAAGTGGTTAGGAGGCTTAATCAGCACCATGAGAAGACTCCTGTTTACCTTCATGTCATCAGGTCCAATCCCACAACACATTGCATTCATCATGGACGGAAACAGAAGGTTTGCCAAGAAGTGGAAGCTGGATGAGGGCGCAGGCCACAAAGCCGGTTTCCTATCACTTTTGTCGGTTCTAAAATACTGCTACGAGGTGGGAGTGAAGTATGTAACCGTGTATGCATTCAGTCTTGATAACTTCAACCGACGCCCTGATGAAGTCCAATACGTTATGGATATAATGTATGAAAAGATTCAAGGGTTTTTGAAAGAATTGGATATGGTAAACAGATACGGCGTTAGAGTGCTGTTTATTGGTGATCTGAATCGACTGGATGAGCCGGTTCGAATTGCTGCTGAGAAGGCAATGGAAGCCACTGCTAAAAACACCAAGACTTATCTTTTGGTATGCGTGGCATATACTTCGTCACATGAGATCCCACGAGCTATCTATGAAGCTTGTCAGGAGAAGAGTTTGGCACTTGCGTCAAGTGGAAAGAACGACGATGGGATTGTTAATGATGATGATGATGTGATAAAAGTGGTGGATTTGGAGAAGCATATGTATATGGGGGTGGCTCCTGATCCTGATATACTGGTGAGGAGCTCAGGTGAGACCAGACTTAGCAACTTTTTGTTGTGGCAATCAACCAACAGTTTATTGTATTCTCCGAAAGCTTTGTGGCCTGAGATGGGATTTTGGCAAGTGGTATGGGGGATCTTGAAATACCAGAACAAGTATTACTATTTGGAGAAGAAGAAGAAGCAGGCTTGATTGATTTATGGAACATACATCTAATTAATTACTACTACTAAATTAGCTATATAAAGTTTAAGGTGTATCAAATGTCTAAAAGGCATTTAAGAATAAAATATGCTTCTTGTTCTCATTACTATGACTTTATTATATCTAATTATGACAAAAATGCAGTTTCTATTTCTTATAAAAGTTGTTTCTAATGGAGTGTCATGTTACAATGGTGCATCGAAACTGTTACACTAGCTTCCTCACCATCATTGTGACTTTGATCATCAATGTTTTATCTGTAGTGCTGGCCACATCAACTACTGATGATTGATAACACCCAAAACTTGCATGCTGATTAATAATAATAAGTGGCCCCAAATTGATGGTTATTCACTCCACGGATGCCGATATGGAGGCCACGTGGCATGGAGAGGCTAAGGACGTCACCAGTGTCCTTGGCGCGCGCCCGCGCGTGGGGGGTGTGAAGGAGAGAGATGGTTCCGACGTATGTGAAAGAGAGAGGGGAAGAGGTTTGTGAGCCCCGTTATGAATTTAATTTACAAAAGGCGTAAAGATTTAGGTCTAGTGACAAAATTAAGGACTTGGTTTAAAAGAAATCACACAATGGTTTTAAGAAAGAAACACAAGGTCTTAAATTAATATAAGAGTGTTTTAAAAACTATATATATATTCATATACATGATGAAATCTTGTACGGTGTAAGGTGGGCGGATAATTAGATGTTAGAACTTAGAAATTGATAAATCAAATCAGTGTATGTCAAGAATCTAATAATCGAAATTCAAGTGTTTAAGCGTAGAACATAGCAAAGTATACAAAGAATATTTGAGGTAAGTTTCTGCTTGGTTGATGCAAAACATTCTCATACATGTTATTTCCATGAACCAGTAGTAACATTGTTAGCATAATAAAAGATGTTAAACTTTTTTCGCAACTAATCCATGTTAACTCATAGTTCTCAAAAGAATGGGATGCATTACACATAACCTACAAACCTGAATTCTAACTACAAAGATTCTCATTGCTCTCTAGTTTCACAATTAGTAATTTCTAGCTTACAGTTTCCTTAGTATATCTGCCAATGCTGTGTAAGTACCCATAATTGCAACCAAAATCCCAATGAGCACAATGAATCCAATAAGCACCAACTCAAGTCCAAATATCTTGTAAGTGCCTGAAATCTTCAAGTAACACAACGATGGCAATATGGACGAAGCTGCGACAATTAAAAGTGCCCCCACAAGTGACATCAAATCCCCAAAGAAAGGAAGTGCTATGGCTACAACTACCGTGGTTATTACGAGTGATGTTTTGATCAAGAGGCTATACTTTTTTGTATTGAAAGAATATAGCAATCGTTCTTTGATTGAGTCGACAATTGGTGTCACCAGTAGTGCATATTTAAGTATAGGAGTCGCCAGGGTGGTGAATATTGCCACCCGTGAGCTTGTTTTGTCGGTAGGAAGGCTTAAGGTAATTTGTGACTCTACCTTTGAACCAAACATGAGGTAACCGATAACTGCCATTGAAGAGTAAGTAACTGTGCTGAAAACAAAACATAGTAGCAACACCTGCATTTTTTAACCCATAATAGAAGAATTATAATCTATTACTTTCTGCTTAACACAATAAAGTAACCAACATCTGTACAAACATCATAAGGGGACAATTGCACACCAAAGATGTTAACTTTCTAGTACATACCTTTGAGAACTGATGTTTGTTCCTCATGGAAGTATACAAAGTAGGGAGGACCGGATGCACGCCGTAGCAGAAAGCATACAAACTAATAGCCGAAGGCATCCCGTTCCAAGATACTAATCTACCCTTTTCCTGAAACCCGACGCCATCAAACACACCAACCCACAAGACTGAGCCTAACACGATCAAAGATGCTAGGACACCACTTGCTGATATATACGAAAGAAGTCGCATGTTATTCAACCAAGTAGTGGGGAGAATGATGGCCGCAACGATTATAACAAAGCTTTTCTTGCTACTTACATGAATCCCCAAAATATCAAAGTCCATTTGTGGAAACATATTGCTTAAATTATCACCTTCCATGATTAAAAAACCAGTAGCAACTAAATAAAGCTCCATGTTAATGAGGATTAATACCATGATCCTGCCGGTTTTACCAAATGCACGATCTCCAATGTCCGGATAACTTCTTATTGTGGGATCAGTATCCATACATCTTTTAATAAGTAAACCGGTGTAGAATGTTGAGATGGCTATTGTGAAAAGCAGTAGCAAGCTCAACCAGCCTCCTGCCGCCAACGCATATGGAACCGTTATAATCCCGACACCTAAGAATTGAAAAGATCATCAACAAAACAAAATGTAATAAATGAATACAAGTGATAGTGAGTGTAAGTAACCTGATAGAGCATTGAGACCATTGAAACATGTGTTGAGGAAGGAGGAAGTGGCACTAGAGGTGGTTAAGTGCTGGGTTTCTGGATCCATTAATTATTATGTTTTTAGAGATTGATTTAGAGGAATTGAAGGATGTTAAGTTGCAGATTAGTGACTAAGAAGCATGCATGCAATGGAATGGAATGGAATTGGTCAGTGGTTCTTTTTTATAGGAACTGAAAACGTGAATTGAATTAGTTTTATATGATCCCTAAATATCAGATTAATACTTTTTAATGGATTAGGATCAAATACAAAGGATCCTAATTGTAAGAAGTGTAAGAAGGATTTATAGAGTGACAAGTGTCCAATAACCTAAAAAACCCACTACACAAAAAAACCCACTAAAAAAAAAAAAAACCTTTAACATCCACCACCACCAACCCCCCCCCCCCCCACCCACCCCGCCCACCACCTCACCCACAAAAAAAAAAAAAAATTTTTTTTTTTTTTTTTTTTTTTTTGCCGAGGGGGTGGGGGGTGGAGGTTTAGGTTTTTGGGTGGTGGTGGGTGTTTAGTTTTTTTTATATTTTTTTTTTTAGGTTTTTTGGGGGTGAGGGGTTAGGTTTTTTTAGGTTTTGGGGGGGGGGGGGGGTGGGGGGTTAGGTTTTTTGGGGTTTTTTTTTGGTGAGGTATAGTTTTTTTTTTTTTGCGGGGGGGGGGGGGGGGGGGGGGGGGGGGGTTTAGGTTTTTGGGTGGTGGTGGGGTGGGGGTGGGTGTTTAGGTTTTTGGTGGTGATGTAGTGGGTTTAGTTTTAAGTTATTGGACACTTGTCACTCTATAAATCCTTCTTACACTTCTTACAATTAGAAGTCTTTGTAGAATAACTTGACCCACTTTTTAATATTAACGATAAAATTTAGTCACAAAAGTCAAAACCCACATGCATCAATAGAGAAAGACAGATAGTAAATGGGAGATTGGAGACAATACAAAAGACTTACAAATCGTGTCTTAACAGGTTTAACAGGTTTCTGAAGGCGCGCACAATGTAAGTTTCAAACATGATTACGACTCGTTTAACTACTTTCTACCTCATGTTTATAAAACAGTTTTATGTTTTATGTACAAAGATAAATAAATGATAGATCCTAACATTGTAATTTTAATTATTTTAAAACTTAAAAAAGTCAAAAGGTGTATTTTTCAGTCAAACAGGTCTAATCGTGTCTTAACAGGTACCCAATTGCCAGCCCTAACAATACACAACAAATTCATAAAATTTGTTTTTTAAAAAAAGAAAGAGGGGACAATCCACAACAAATTAAAAAGAGAGAGGGGACAATCCACAACAAATTCTCTTCTTCTTCTTCTTTTTTTTTTTTTTTTTTTTTTTTGTGACAGGCAACGAACGATATTCCATTTTATTCAACTTAAAAACCACACCAACTCAAAAATTCATAACTAACATTGCCTTTATCATTTGTGGACCCTAAACGGTTAGCCCTCTGCTGAGTGGCTCCTAGGGGTAAACGAGTCGGGCCGAGCCCGAGCTCAGCTCGTGATGTTTTTATAAAGCTCGAGCTTGGCTCGTTTCGAGTCTGCTTATTTGAGCTCGAGCTCATCCTGCGAGTAAAACCCAAAGCTCGAGCTCGACTCGACTCAACTCAAGCTATTTTCAGAACAACCTCAAATGAGTTAAAAGCTCGGCTCGAGCTCGCTTAAACAAGCCAAAACTTGTCTCAAACTCGTGTTATTAAAATTGAGTTTAAATGGGTTATAAATAATCACTGTTATCATTATATTATTATTACTATACTAACAATTTGCATAGTATGTTAAGTAGAGTTATGGTTTTCAGGTTTCTTCAACCTACAACTGTCGGTTATTACCACCGATAATACCTCTATTCTCCCTTCATCATCATCATACTCGGTAAATCCACCAATAGCAAAGCTAATGTGGAGTCTGAGGAGGGTAAGATGTAGGCAGCCTTACTTCTACCCCATAGGAATAGAGAGGCTGCTTCCAGTGAGACCCCCGACTCGATAGTAGTTTTGCATCAAGCCTTGGACATAAGGCACATAACACTCAGCAATTAAGAGAAAGGCCGATTAGTGCATGTACTCCCTTGTCTTTCGGCTATCAACGTCACCACAAGATGCATGACTAACCATCCCCCTCTTTTAATGTTATTTTCGCGAAATTAGTAAAATAACGTTAAAATTAATGCACTTTCACTTTTGCCCTCGAGAGCCCACACATATATACATTATATGCGTGGCGTGTTCATGGTAATACATCAGTTTATCGAAAAAGGAAAGTCCAGATAGATGAAGATCGATCGGATGTAGGCACCATTCCCACCACTGCTAATACCTCTCAAGATATTCATGGTATGATGATGCTCTAATTTAGGGATTACGAAGCTTAGACATGGTGGGTGTTAGGTTGTTCGCGGTGAGTCAAAATACGACGCTGGATTTGTCACACCCCAACCGATGGCGGAAACATCGGGGCGTGGCACTGAGCGAAACAGATTGTCCAGAAGTTTCCATAACAACAATAATTACCAATTATTTAAAGCATCATGTCCCATACCACGACATAAAAAGTAATACAAGTATTACAGACAAAATCTAGTCAAATTGTTCTGTTCCGACAACTCATATTTCAAATACAGACAATTCGTTTATTTGTTTCTAGACCTTTCCTAGCCTCGATTTCACAGCAAGCCAAGCAATATAACATCTTAAGCACCTGCCACATACGTTAAAATAAAAGTCAATACACATAGTGTAAAGGTGAGCATACAAGTTTAATAGATATAATAGAGTTCGAAATTGTTTACGCATAACCAGCACGTACACAGTGTGAAATGAAGCACGTAAGTTATCGACATGATCCTATCAATACCAATGACTGCGGGTTGACTGCGCAAGGCAGTTCGTAATACATGATCACCACTGTGACCCATGTGATTAATTGTCCTTAACAACCCCTGAGTAAACTGGTGCTGAGTCCAAACTAATAGTACTATCGTTGCTAAGGCAGGTAGATAGCAATCCATGTGTAAACAAAACAAACAAGCATTCATTAAGTCACGTATAACATGCGGTAACGGTTAGCGTTAAAGTATTATGTAGTGTGTTCGATGTGATTAAGAATAAGTAACGTATGTAACCCCCAAAAGTGCATAAAGCAAAAAGGGTTCGAGTATACTCACAGCGATGATGGATTGAAGGGAGCGCTTAGAGCGAAATTAGCCTGATCAGAACGATAGCATAACGATAAGCAGCGCGTAAAACGGTACAAGTGTCAGTGGATCGGACGACAATCCGATCGGGTGACAATCCGATCGGATGACCATTCGATTGGATTATTACCTCGTTTGGGATGGATGTGTTTGTGTATGATGGCTTGCCTTTTGAAGTTTTCGTTGTAGTATTTTGAAAACAGAGAAGTATCTCTACCTTTCAGGTTGGTCGATCGAACGGCTGTTCGATCGGACGACAATCCGATTAGTGGGACACTTCAGTGAGAACAAGTTCACAGCAGTTTGTCCCTCGATCGGATTGCAATCCGATCAGGTGGCAATCCGTATGCATTGAACATGTTGAAAATTGTTTAAGTGTTGAAGTCAAAACATCACATGATCGAGTGGAATCCGAACGGGTGGCAATCCGATCGGAAAACAATTCGTTTAATGTTCAAACCTCAACTGTTGAAACAAAAATTAAGTGTGGGACCCAAGGCGCAATCCGATCGGGTGACTGTCCGGTTGGGTGGCAATCCGATCGGACGGCAATCCGTCCCAGATGACCTGGTCGCCTTCTTCCTTGGTTGTTTTGATAGTTTGTCATTTTATCGAGGCTGTTTGATAACGTACTAAACAACAGAAACCTCGTCAATTACTTAGTAACCCGATCGGACATGAACCACCCTAGTCCGACCAGTTAACTGCTCGAGACGGTGTTTCATGTTTAACCCGAAATCGGTATTCTCGTGGATAGAATCCAGATCTTAAACCAACACATCAACAAGAAAGAGTAGATTGTTAGAACAAGCTCCGAATCTATCGGTTTTGAGTGCATTGAGTGTAAAAGAGTTGAAAGAAAGTTGGAAAACCATCTTTCAATCCTTTTCACCATGAATATGTTCAGATCTGTGAAGGATCTTGGTTCATTCATGTGGAAATCGTTCAGATCTAAGTTGTTCTTGGTGGATTGAAGCCAAAACCTGAAGTTCATAAGAACACCATGATGATATCATCCTAGAACACCTCAAATCTAGTGATTTCACGGTTAAAAGTTAAGATTCAAAAGATAGAAAGGTGTAGGAGTGTGTGTAGATCAAGAAAGTACATGATTTAGGTGGAAAACTTACAGGAATTGCGAGAAATCTGAAGAAATAGCGGCTGGAGCGAGTGAGGGAGAGTGAGGGCTGTCAACATCAAATGATGTTGACATATAGGGGGTATTTATAGGGTTTCCATAAAAGGAAATGGGGAAAAGTGGCTGGTCGATCGAGTGACAGCCCGGTCGGGTGGCAGCTCGATCGAGTGGCACCTCGATCGGGTGGCAGCCCGATCGGGTGGCAGCCCGATCGGGTGGCAGCCCGATCGGGTGGCAGCTCGGTCGGCTGGCCACTCGATTCGAGTGCACGGCGCGATGAGTTTTGCGATTTTGATTCACGTGACGAGCATTGTGATGTGATAGAGTTTCCTACTCAAATTACTTTTAATCCCAACTACTATATCAAGATACAAGCATCCTAACTTATCTTGTGTTTAGCGTCTACGATTCGGTTGCGATTGCGTTTCCATTAATCACCACAACATAAATATAAATAAAGATGCACAAGTAACACATAAGTAACACACACACGTAAAACAATATCTAGAGCGCATAATTCGAGTTGCGAATGCGATTGAGATAAGCAATAAGGCGATTAAACATGCGATAAACATCGATAAATAGCGATAAAACCTCGATTATTAATAAGTACTCCACATAATACAACTAACGTAAGATCATAAAAAGACTATCTACAAGTCAAAGAAGTCAAAACAGTAATTGAGCAAGGAGTGAGAGATCACAATCAGTAATTTTTTCTTCCTTTGACTTCAATCTTGACTTTAACTTTGACTTTCGAAACACGGGGTGTTACAGCCTCCCCCTGTTTAAGGAATCTCGTCCCGAAATTAGGCTTCAGCCGTAACAAACAACTGCGGGTACTTCGCCTTCATGTCGCTTTCGAGTTCCCAAGTGAACTCTGCGCCTCGTTTGCCTTCCCATCGGACCTTCACGATAGGAATGTGCGAGCGTCGGAGCTGCTTGGTTTGGTGGTCCATGATTTCGACAGGCTTCTCCACGAAGTGTAGTGTTTCGTTTACTTGGAGATCTTCCAGAGGTACGAACAGATCATGCTCAGCCAGGAACTTTCTGAGGTTCGACACATGGAAAGTCGGGTGCACGTTGCTAAGTTCCTCCGGTAGGTCGAGTCTGTAGGCTACCTTTCCAATCCTTTCCAGAATCTTAAAAGGTCCAACATATCGAGGCGCGAGTTTCCCTTTCTTGCCAAATATGACCACACCCTTCCAAGGTGATACCTTTAGGAGTACATGGTCGCCAACATCAAATTCAAGGGGCTTGCGTCGTCTATCGGCGTAACTTTTCTGACGACTCCGAGCTTTCAGCAAATTGTCTCTTATTTGGAGGATTTTGTCAGTTGTTTCTTGTAATAGCTCGGGACCGGTTAATTGCGAGTGCCCGATCTCGTGCCACATAACAGGCGACTGACATCTTCTTCCGTATAATGCCTCAAACGGTGCCATTTGAATGCTGGAATGATAACTGTTATTGTACGAGAATTCGACTAAAGTCAGGTAAGTGTCCCAATTACCACCGAAGTCTATGACACATGAATGAAGCATGTCTTCAAGGGTACGAATCGTTCTTTCAGTCTGACCGTCGGTTTGGGGATGAAAAGCGGTACTTAGATTAAGCCCAGTACCGAGAGCCGTTTGAAACATTTCCCACAGACGCGAGGTAAACCGAGCATCACGGTCAGAGATGATATCGCGAGGCGTCCCATGTCGACAAATGATCTCATTGGTATAGATTCGGGCTAATCTTTCCACCTTGTAGTCTTCCCGTATTGGCAGAAAATGGGCGGATTTGGTCAAACGATCCACGACAACCCAGATGCTGTCGTGTCCTGTTGATGTACACGGGAGTTTTGTTATGAAGTCCATAGCTATACTCTCCCACTTCCACATAGGGATCGGGGGTTGTTCGAGTAAGCCAGAGGGTCTTTGATGTTCGGCCTTGACTTTCGAGCAAGTTAGACACTTCCCAACGTAGAGAGCGATATCCCTCTTCATGCCCGGCCACCAGTACTTATAGCAAAGGTCCTGGTACATTTTATTGGCACCGGGATGAATAGAATACCGGGATTTGTGGGCTTCGTCCATCAGAATCAGTCGTAAATCGGTCCGCTTAGGGATCCAAATTCTGTCCAGATAATGGAATATCCCATTCGACTTATTCACTAGTTGGGCTCCATCGTGATGAATCCTTTCTTTCTTCAGGGCACGCTTGGTAAAACAAGCTTTTTGGGCTTCACGGATAAGAGATTCGAGGTGATGCTGGGTTGGAATATTATGAACGCTATACAAATAGCTTCGTCTGCTGAGTGCGTCAGCAACGACATTTGCTATGCCAGGATGGTAAAGAATCTCATAGTCGTAATCGTTGAGAAGTTCTACCCATCGGCGTTGACGCATATTGAGTTCTTTCTTGCTGAAGATGTGTTGTAGGCTCCTATGCTCGGTGAAAACCGTACACTTTGTACCATAAAGGTAGTGGCACCAAATCTTCAATGCAAAAACAACTGCGCCTAGCTCGAGGTCATGGGTTGTATAGTTCTTCTCGTGGATCATGAGCTGACGAGATGCGTAGGCGATAACCTTGTCTCGTTGCATAAGAACACAGCCAAGACCAAGGTTTGAGGCATCGCAAAAGACAACAAAGTCATCGTTTCCATCGGGTAAAGCAGGGACGGGAGCATTGCAAAACATATGCTTGAGGGTTTGGAAGGCAGACTCTTGTTCAGTTCCCCAAACAAAGGATCTGTTTTTATGCGTGAGAGAAGTAATCGGCACAGTGATTTTTGAGAACCCTTCGATAAATCGACGATAATAGCCCACTAGTCCGAGAAAAGAGCGGACTTCAGACGGGTTCTTAGGCGAAACCCAACTCTTAACAGCTTCAATCTTCGCAAGATCGACATGAATACCTTTTCTATTGACAATGTGACCGAGGAATTGAACCTCCTCCAGCCAAAATTCACACTTGGAGAATTTGGCGTAGAGTCGATTCCCCTAGAGTAGCTCGAGAACCAAACGTAGATGCTGCGCGTGTTCGGCTTTCGACTTGGAATAGATCAGGATATCATCGATGAACACGATGACGAAGCGGTCAAGAAATGGTTAACACACGCGATTCATCAGATCCATGAAAACCGCGGGTGCGTTGGTTAAACCAAAAGGCATAACAACGAACTCGTAATGGTCGTAACGGGTGCGGAAAGCGGTTTTTGGTATATCCTCCTCTTGGATGCGTAATTGGTGATAGCCTGAGCGCATATCGATCTTCGAGAAACATGAAGCACCTTGTAGCTGATCAAATAAATCATCGATTCGAGGCAGGGGATAGTGATTCTTGATTGTTAGCTTATTCAATTCCTTGTAGTCGATACACATCTGGAACGACCCATCCTTTTTTTTTACGAAAAGGACTGGCGCGCCCCATGGAGAGGTGCTAGGGCGAATGAAGCCTTTATCAAGCAGTTCTTGGAGCTGTCTTGAGAGTTCACACATTTCAGACGGAGCGAGTCGATAAGGAGCTTTAGCAACAGGGTTTGCTCCAGGAATGAGGTCGATGCAAAAGTCGATATCACGACTTGGAGGAAGACCTGGAAGGTCTTTGGGGAATACACTTGGAAATTCACACACAACGGGGACATCATCTACTCCCGGATTACCTTTCTTTTCCTTCTCCGCTACTACAATGTTAGCCAAGAAAGCTCTGTATTCCTTGCAGAGATACTTGCTAGCTTGGACTCATGACATGAGCTTGAGATCCTTCGAAGCAGTTTCGCCATAAACACACAATAGATCACCATTCGCGAGCGAGAATCGAATCATCTTATCGAAGCACACAACTTCAGCATGGTTTTCACGAAGAAATTCCATGCTGAAGAAACACTAGAATAATCGATCGGAATCAATTATCTAGGGGGTTTGAATCTGCATAAAAGGTGGGTTTCCTCTCGTTTTATTCGATTACAATTGATCTTCTCCTCCGGTGAATTCTGCAAAAAAGAAGCACCGTTAGCCTCGCCAAGGGGAGAAAGGGGTTCTCTCCTTGACCCGACTCCGGTGTGAGAATAAGTATGGGTTATGAAGAAGAAGATGTATTTGAGAAGTGTGTGAAACTTGAATTCATACCTGAATTATTTCTCATATTTATAACCAAGAGTTATGGGTGGGAAAACCCGTTAGTGAAAAGTTAATGGAAGATGCTAACCCCGTGAGCGGTTACATTTCCTTCCGTTTAGGCTTCTTGATCCGACGTGAATGTACACGGATCGCTGTTAGATCTATGGCTGGGGATATGCCACGTGGAAAGTGATCAAGTGGAGATTACTCTCCAATTACATGCTATCGTTGTGGCCTCAGGGACACCTGAGGTGTTGACACGTGTCTAGACGGTTATAACCGTCTTAGTGGTGCACGATTGAATTTTTTGTAGGATCGAATTCGGACCTAAATGAGTCTATCAGAAGAGCTTTTCTCAGTTTGAGCGGTGGAAACAAACAAACTAAGTTCAATTCAACAAGTATACACTTTAAAATGTCGATTTGTATTGATTGAACAACTTTTACAGCGACTCGACACTTCGGCAGCACTTCGTTGCAAACCGGAAGACTTCGACACAACTAACTACTGATTTTGCTCCTGAATGACCTATATATAGTGTTCTGATTCTGCCTGAAACCTACAAGAATCATTTGGAGCGGAATCTGAATCTTGTGATTCCGGTCGTACAGACACAATGACAGTTGGAGCGGAATCTGCTTCTATGAGCGAAATCAGCTTCTAAACTCACTAAATCTTCCTATTTTCTTGATCTACGTGCCCTGATCTATACAATATCATCTAAGACTTGATACAAGACGTAGACGATAGACGGATGCACCAACAAACTCCCCCTCGGATGTTGACGGAGTCTTCAGTGTCGAGTCTTTGCATCTTCAGTCTTTATCAGCCTCTGGGCTTCTCTTTGAAATATCTGACGCTGTAAGTATCCTCAATCTCTATCTTCTCTTACTTTTCAATCTCCAACTTACTCCTTCCTTTAAATATCTTCAGACTCCCCCTTTCGATATGCTGGGATCGCAGCCTAGCTTGTTAAACTCACAGAATCCTCAGATATCGGAACCTGACTCTTCTTAAAACATGTACATTCTCTACCTCAAACATAAATTTTCTAATATTAAACTTTAACACACTCAGACACCTCTTGTAAATATCACAAAAATGATCTAACATTTAGTCTCTGATGAACCACTTGAAGAAATATCAAATTCAAAACTTCTGATGACCACTTGTAACAAAACTTAAAATTCTTTCACACACAACTCTCCCAAACCAGTTCGTCAAGTTTAGCACTTGGAATTTTGAAAATTAGCCCTCCAACACCAGTTGTCAAAAATCTTTTTGAATTTTTCAAAATTTATGCTAAAACACACTAAAAATCTTTTTGGATTTTTGAAATGAAATGAAATGCAGAGAAGAAATATTTACAAACAATATTTTTGTGAGTTTGTGTAAGAGGATCATATCAGTTTATGAGACAAATCACCAACACAGTTAAGCTTTATACATTTTAAGTTCTAAACGATTCACTTAGATTGTCAGTATACTGATCCACTTAAATTTTCACACAAAGTTCAACTGATTCGAGATACGAGATTAATGTCTTAAGCACTTAAGCTTAATCGCGTGTCCCACCTCAGAATATACTCCCGTATCCAGAACCCAATATTCAGTCTTACAGGTGAGTATACCACAGATGATATCTGTAAGGGGTTAAAATGTGAGGGCCGTGAGAGCTCAGGTCGATACTTCCGTATACGCAGAGAGATGACGGCTTCGACTTTTGGTGTGTCCCCTTTAGAGGATCTTTTTTACAACAGCAATGACTATCAATTTTATTGTTTCATCAATTTGCTGAGGGCGGGGCTATGTTTCAAGCAAGCGGAAAGTATTCTCTAGGGACTAGGTCAGAATTTCCATTCAGCAGAAGTCTCGGGATAATACCCCAGATATCACTGAGTATAAAGACCTAGTATCTCAGAAAGAGGGACCTTTCAAACAAGATTTCGGGGGTTACCCATATATCCGAGAGATGTTTCCCCACAATATAAGCAAGTTTGAATTTAGGTTTATATCTCGTCACAATCTACTAAATGTGCAAAAATCTACTGGCACATCATCAGTGAGATCGTTTATCACATTTGACTTTCCAATTCTTTAGCATGTTGTGATAGTCCACTGATGTACTATCATTTCCTCTTTTATACACCAAAACTCATTTTCATTTTATCATGTTTTTGTATTTTTCAAATTTTCAAATGTTTTTGGATTTTCAGAAATTCTTACTCCCCCTAAAATACTAACTCTTTTCAAGGAAATTTGAAAACCAACTATACAGAAACGTGACAACTGATATCGAATCGCTTCAATTCGCCATTCACTTGGCATAAACAATCAGAATTCCCCCTCACAACAAACTATTTTCCCATTGTGATCTCAAAACACCTAAGTTTGTTTTAATCAAATGGTTTTTCTGTAAAATAAGTTTTGTTGATTAATTTTAACCACTTGTAGGTTAGGGGTTTGGTTCATCATATTGTCTTCAAATATCACATGAATGTATGGTCCAATCAAGTTTAAACTAATGTCCTTGATTTTACCACATGTAAGTGCAAATCTTCTTCACCCACTTGTAGATTTTCCTACCAAACATACCAGTTGTAGAAAACTAACAATTTAAATGATATCACATGTACTTTACCATCTTTACCACTTGTAAGATTATCAACCAAGAAAGATAGATGCCGATTCCTGCTCCACACTTACAAACCTGGGAGCTCCGGCAAGTCCAAAGACTTACTGTTCATAGTATGTACCATCCCAGTCACAAACCAGGGATGGTTCAACTTTATCTTTCTGCAACTTCTTCTCATAAAACTCCTTAACTCCTTTGACCTTCCTCTCAATCATTTTTCCAAAAATATGGTGAACTTTGGAGTTAAAAGCCTTTTCAACATCGAAAACCTTTTTGTTATCATAAAATTGGTTTGAAATCTCAACTTTACCAATTTTCTCTTTATAATTTTCAGTCCGAAGTGATGGAAAATTTTCATCATCCACAGTCAGAACTGATTTTTCTCCTTTTGAAACAACCTGTGGCTCATCTGATTTTGTGGAATCAGATTCATCGCCAGAAGATAGTTCCTCTGATTTCGACCTATCAGAATCATCGCTAGAACTACCACCAGACCTTTTAACAACCCATTTCTGAGTGTCAAGATTTGTTTTCTTCTTATAAAATCTGTTTGAACTTTCACCAATCTCAAAAGTTGAATTTTTCAAAAATTTTGGTTCTATCAATTGGTGATTCAAACTCAACCACTTTTTCTTTTAGTTTACGTGATACTCCCTGTTTTAATTGTATTGCCTTTGAACACTCCCTGGAAATATGTCCAACTTTGTTGCATTGGAAACAGGTTCTCGTATCTTTCTTCTGCTCAGCCATCTTCTTCATGTCATCTTGCTTCTTTGCAAAGAACTCACTGTTTGACTGTGACGTGTGCATATATATACATAATTTTTGCAATGAATTACACACGATTGGGTTTTAAATTTATAAAAGTGATTATTACTTTTACATCAAAACACACACGAAAGAGGCAAGTGTACCCCGTCATATATGTAATAAAGTATTGGTAAGAACCAAGTATCGATCCAAGGAAATGGGCGGAGAATTTGTACTAGACCTTTGTCACTAAACTACCGGTAAAAACATAGGTTTTGTTGATTTAAACTAAACTAAAGTAACATAACCAAATACATAATAAAAACATAATAGATAGTAGATAAAAAGCCTTGCTAAATACACAACCACAGCATGTCAACTAAGTCAGTTTTGGCACTAGAAGCATTCGGTCAACTTTCCAATTTAAAACAATTAGTATCCCTTTCGGGAATCCTAACATGACAATCATTCGGTAAGTTAAAACGATAGACACACTTTAACCACCTAAAATTGTTCTTTAACGTGCAATTGATAAATGTCTATGAAAATCTCTTAAAAATAAGTTAGGCAGCCGTTAGGATTATTCTAACCTCACTTAAACAAGGAAAGCGACACCGATAAACACAATGCAACCACCGAGATAAGCATAAACTAGATTAAATCACAACCGAGTTCATTTTACAAATCTTGCACAATAATTCACTAAGATAGCAATTTTGGCCTAAACTACTAACTAAGCTAACAAATCATGGCAAGAATTCATAACGACACCATCTAACCCGTTTAAGTCCTTACGTGACGGCAAGCTTTCTTGATTAACAATAATTACATTTTATTAAATCACTAACCATTTCTAGTATCATGATGCATACATTTAAACCAAGTTAAACTAGTTAACCAAATTCAAAGTTTACTAATACAAGATTAATTAAGCTTCATTTTTCAACTATCTTAACTAACCAAGCACCAATCATCCAACATAATTACTTATAATCAAGAATTCAATATCAATAACAAGGTTGCAAACTAATCATCAAAGATTAACATAGAAAATACTTCAAATGTCATTACAAACAAAGTTTAACAAACTAATGGTTACAATCTAGCAAGGGATTGTTGTGTTTTTGCCCAAAGGCTACAATAAAACATAAATCATAATCTAAGTTCTTGAAAGATTAACAAAAACTTGGAAAGATTAGAAAATCAAACCATAAACAAGTACTAGACTAAGGATCCGGGTAGTAATCGAGCTAATCGGGATAATGTGGCTTGAATCCGGGTGAAAGCTAATGCCTCCGGAGCCTGAAAATCGCCTGAGAGCTCTCCAAAAATCCAGAATATCGAGCAGAAAGTTTCTGCTGTGTTTTTATACTTTTTTGCTGATGCACGGTCGTTCTCCCTGAGGAACGACCGTTCACTTTATGTAATTATTGGAGATGGGTCACCATACTGCATACGTCATCGGATCGTTGACCAGATCTGAAATGGCACGACCGTTCCCCATATAGAACGATCGTTCAGTTCCGAGCTTCATGTTGCACGCCAAGTCGCACCTACCGTTCAGTTCCGAGACTCTGTTGTTTCACCGTAGACGCACGGTCGTTCCTCACATGGAACGACCGTTCTTCACCAAGTCGCTTGTTTTCCCTGGAACGCCCAGCCGCACCTACCGTTCATTGCCGAGATGATCAGTGTTGTCGGAGATGCACGGTCGTGCATCAGGTGGAACGGTCGTTCCACAGGCCCAGATCAGAATCCTTAACAGAAAGTCCGCAGATTTGTCGTTTTGTCCGGAAAGTCCTCGTTTTTGGTATCATCTTGTCTGAAATGCAGTTTTAGGCCTGTAAACACAAATGTAGATAAATAAGTATCCGAACGACGGTTTTACGGCCAAAAACGCATAAAATAGGGGTAAAACGGGGGACTAAAATATGTGTAAATTAGAGTGTATCAGACTGCCTCCATAATTCTTTCTTTTCTTCCACTTCCGAGCTAGTTCCTGAAACAAATGTCATTTTTGCTTTAAAATCACGAACATATTTTTCATTTTTCTGCTTTTCTGTTGGAGTAAAACCAAGACCTTTCTTTTTGAAATTACGGTTAGGGTTTGGTTTCTTGTGAAAACTAGAACCAGAACTGTAACCTTTTTTCTTGTTTAATCTTTGTTGTACTCTTGAGGTGTATTTTTTAGGTTTTTCAGTAAAATTTGCATCTTTTATTTCAGAAATATTAATTTCTGTTAGTTTGAAAACCTTTTTAATCATTTCAGGTTTGACACCTCTTATTGGAAATTCCTCATCAGAATATAATTTGACAGAATCATTAAATGTATATGCAACTTTGAATGTTTCGTCATTCAAATTAGATTTTGATAGAAGAAATTCTTTATTGTAAACCCTTTTAAACGAATATTTTGGACTATTGACTGTCGAACTCGAACTTTCAGAACCAGAATTTGACTCTGACTCTGACTCTGACTTTGACTCTGAGTTTGACTCCAACTTTGACTCCTCAGTTTCATCTTTATCCAACACCTGATCGACCACTTTCTTTATTAACTCGGACTCGTGATCAGTGTCAGATGATGTAAACGTCACATCAATATTTTCTGGCAAGTTAACTGAGGACTCCGACTCCCACTGTAAATTTGTTGCTTTTTCGACTCTTTCTTGATTTGGATTTCTGGGCAAATATCCATTTTCTAGCGGGGGTGGACACTTGTTGTAACTAACATCTTGTTTCTTACCAGAATCCTTCTTGTCAGTCTTTTTCTTTGTGTCACTCTTCTTCTCGTTCTTCTTTTCTGGAATCTTTTCTTCAGCCACTTTTTCATCATCTTTTTCTTTAGTTACTTCATCCTCTTCAAATGCCTTCATGCCTTCAACAGTCGGATAAATCCTGTCAATGACATAAGAAGGACATGAGTAACTTTTCAATAAACGATTAACTCTTTCAGTTTCTATCCTTTGTAACTCCAATTTCTGTTCAAGAGCAGCACACTTTTCGATGTAGTTGTTCACAACTTTTTGCTTTATCATGAAAGCTCCTTGAAGTGTTTTCATCGTTGTTGCCTGTTCTTCACTTGTTTGATTGTAGTGATTCATAGCTTTGTTCAGGACATCATAAGATTCCTTCAAACTGTTCAAGTTATAAATCAAAGTGTTGTTCTGCTTCTTTATAGCTTCACAAGTGTCACACTTTACAGGAATCTTTTTAGCATCAACTTCTTTATCAACTTTGAACTTTGGAACTTCAACCTTTACTTTCCTTTTGATCACTGGAATTTCTTCGTTGTCACTACTAACTGGTGTCTTTACCTTTTTCTTTTTCTTCTTTGCTTTCTCATCTTCACTGTCACTCTCAGCCATCATTTTCAAATGATCTGCCATTTTCCTAGCCCAATACTCACGATCATCATCACTATCCTCTTCAATTTTGGCAACAAAAACTGTGTGAGCTGTAGCTTGATCAGGAACATAATCATCCCATGTGAAATTTTCCCATCTAAATCCCTCGGGTAGCTTTTCATCATCTTGATCAATCACACAAGCTTTTCCATCAGCTGATACATATTTATCCCAGTTGATGACTTCTTTTCTTCTTGATTAACCACACAAGCTCTCTTTCCAGAATCTTCAATCACATTTCTTCCATGCGCAGTTTGTGCCTGATGTTGTTGTTGTTGAGGTGGTTGTTGAGCAACTTGATGGTAGATGGCCTTTCGATAGTAATCATTGTTTTTGTTGAAAGGATTCTGAGCTCCACTTGCTTCACGATTGGTGCACTCTCTCTTGAAGTGACCTTTCTCCCCGCAACGAAAACAAGTGACTTTAGATTTATCAAAATCTAAAGTAGAAATATTAGCTTCTCGAAGATTATTTCTTCCTGTAATTTGCTTAAATTTCTCAGCTCTCCTCAAAACACTGGCCAAACACCACTTAATATCCATAAGCTCCATCTCCTCAGCATCAATCTGATCGTAATCCTCTTTAGTAAGCATAGGATTCCCGATCTTTCCAGCCACAAAACTACTATAAGATTCCAACACCATTCCTAACAAAGACATGTGATTTTTGGCAACTTCCTCGGAGTAATCTTGATCATTCTCAAGATTTAAAACAATGTTGCATTGAAGTTTTCTCCCATTTTGTTGGTGCATCCGTCTGTCGTCTACGTCTTCGGTCGTGTCTCAGTTCGTTGCGAAGATGTTCAGACATGATGTCATGATGACATCATCAAAGTGATGCCATAATGACATCATATCATATAAGACAAAAGGAGTTGCATGGATATTAAATGAGATTTCTTTCAGTCATGCAATTCAGATTTCGTTTTTGTGTCTAGATGAGGTTCGCTCATATATCAAAGTAGGTCCGCTTATTTGTTATCATACTAGGTTCGCTTATATGAACATGCATGTAAGAGCGAACCTAGTCTCCTATATATAGTCTCATAAGAGGATCTCAGAGATAGTTCGAGGTGTTGTCTTCCGGTGAGCCACGAAGTGCTGCCGAAGTGTCGACAGGTTATAAACGTCTTCTAGATCAATAATATCGACAGTTTTATGTGTATACGTGCTGAATTACATCGAAACACTTGTTTCCGCCTCTTGTTTTGATGAAAAACTCTTCTACACGACTCGTTTAGGTCCGAATTCGATCCTACAATTGGTATCAGAGCCAGTGAAGAAGAGTTCTATACGATTTCAGTCGATAATTCTGTTTCTACATCATTCTTTTCCGAAAATCAAAATTTTTTACGGTCAAAATCGATTTAAATTCACACAATATGTTCGGAATCATGTATTAGTAAACCCTTGAAATTTTCAGATTTAAAATCGACCTAGAAAGTAGGATTTTTGAGGTTTTGCTTTTACGAACATGTTCAAAAGGTGACATCAGCATGTAGGTCCGCTCCAAATTATCTGTTAGGTCCGCTCATCTGGTCCGCTTATCTGGTCCGCTCATCTGGTCCGCTCATCTGATCCGCTCATCTGGTCCGCTTATCTGGTCCGCTCATCTGATCCGCTCTTGTGGTCCGCTTATTTGAACATTCAAGTCCGCTTTTGTGTCAAATAGGGTCTGTTCTTGTGACACTCAGTTATCGAACAGGATAATCACGTGAATTGTGTCAGTACTTTGGGACTAGAAGTCATTTAAAAGTGTTGTTGTCAGCTTAATTTGTCAGTGGTTTATGTCAGTCACATGGTTGTTTTTAGTCAAAGTTGCATGTGAATTGGGGTCCCAAACTTGATAAAGTGTCTCGGTTATACAAGTGTAATTAAAGCAGTCATTTTGCATTGTCTCAGCTTCAATGTCCATTTATTGCGAGACCAAATCAGATATGAATGGAAAGTTGTCAGTTGCATGTGTTGTTGATTAATTGTGATAGACTTTAAAATTGTCGACTTGTAGTATTAATAGTCCATCTGCATTAGTTCAGACCACGTGATCAAGTCTGTCATGTATATAATGGATACATGTGAGTTGCAAAGTCAGCCCATGGGACTTTGAGTTTATAGCAGCCCACTACATGTTGTCGACCCAATCAGACTAAAAAAGGGAGTTTGCGGCCCAATCAAGTATTTGTGTAATCGGGACATTTAATGTAATATCAAGGGTTGTTGGGTTTTGAAATTATTGCATGTGATATGGGCCCGATAATCAAGTGATAAATACTATTAAAGTTGTTGGTGTGATTTGTCAGATTGTATGAGATTTTAATTACATCAAGATTGTGATTAATACCGAGGTCTATCAAGTTGTCGGGTGCAATATAGTCAAAGTGTAATTCAAAGTTGTCGGGTCATAGCAGTTTGCACGTTTTGACATCAAACTCAACTCACAACAAATTCAGTCTGCACAGTGTGTCAATCTTCAGTCAGCACAGTCTGTCTATCTTCAGTCTGCACAAAATAATCATCAGTTCGAGTACCAGTCTTATTTTGTTAATCGATAAATTTTTAAACTGATTGTTGTTTTGTTTGTCGACAGGAATTTTTACGAAGTGATAAAGCTCATTTGAAAATTCGAAGAAAAATGGACGAAGATTTTTACAACGCATTTGCTACCCCGGCTACCCCGATCAGTATTACACAGAACACATTGATGGAAAACGAAACAGGGACGATGCAAAAGCCGCCCAAACTAATGAACATTGAGGAATATAAAGGATGGGAAGGTCGTTTCGAGAATTGGGTACAAGCCAACTATTTGGATGCATGGGAATGTGTCGAGACAAAATACATTCGACCGATGAATGATGATGAAGAAGTGGTTCCGATTAAAGATCTAAGCGCAGATGCTAGAAAGAAATACAAAGATGAGAAAATGATGCTGAGTCTTCTACAACAAGCTGTGAAAGAAGACATCTTAGTGTTATTACAACATAATGGAACTTCATACTCGATTTGGAAAGCTTTAAGTTCAAAGTTTCGTGGTAGTGAAGAAATGGTCAAAAGCAAGAAATCGCTTCTAAAGAAAGAATTTGATTTGTTCCGCGGATTAAAGAATGAAAGTACAAGAGAGATTATCGAAAGATACTGCAATTTGCTTGCTAACATGAAGAGATTGAGTATTGAGAAAAACAATGAAGAGTTGATCGAAAAACTTGCTGATGCTTTGACCTATGAGACTTGGGGAACATATCTTATGATGCTCAGAAACAAGAAAGGTTTTAGCAGTTTGACACTCAGCAAGTTCATTGAGAAGTTGGAAGCTCAAGAAATGGAGCAACGAAAGATTATTCGAATGAAAGACTTCGATGGTGAACAAGATATTGGGTTGTATTATAAAGCAGGAGTGAATGAAAAGTCTTCAAATCTATCTCCGAAAATAGAAACTGCTTACAATGTCAAGAATTCTTCTGAAAATTCATCATCAGGATCAAACAGCAAAACAAGTTTTACATCATTTTCATCATTTGATCCAAATGTGTCAACAACAAGAAATGGCAAAAAGATTCAATGCAACATTGTGTTGAACATTGAAAATGATCAAGAATTTTCTGAAGAGTTAGCAAAAAGTCATATGTCTTTATTGGGAACTGTTCTTGAATCTTATGGTAGTTTTGTTGTAGGTTGAATCGGGAATCCAATGCTGACAAAGGAAGATTACGACCAGATTGATGCTGAAGAGATGGAGCTGATGGACATAAAATGGTGTTTGGCCAGTGTGTTGAGGAGAGCTGAGAAATTCAAGCAAATCACTGGAAGAGATGATCTACGTGAAGCTAATACTTCTACTTTAGGTTTTGACAAATCTAAAGTCACTTGTTTTCGTTGCAGGGAGAAAGGTCACTTCAAGAGGGAGTGCACCAATCACAAAGAAAGTGGAGCTCAGAATCCTTTCAATAACAACAATGATTATTATCGAAAGGCCATCTACCATCAAGTTGCTCAACAACCGTCTCAACAACATCAACATCAAGCACAAACTGCACATGGAATGCAAATTTTTGAAGACTCTGGAAAGAGAGCTTGTGCAGTGAATCAAGATTCTTTAAAGAGAGTAAATGGTAGTGCTTTGATAATAGATCAAGATGACGAAAAGTTACCTGAGGGTTTTAGCTGGGAGAATTTTACTTGGGATGATTATATTCCTGATCAAGCTAAAGCTCACACAGTTTTTGTAGCTCGAGTTGAAGAGGACAGTGATGATGATACTGAATATTGGAAGAGAAAATTCGAAGCTGATATGAAACTGATTGCTGAAAGTGATAGTGAAGATGAAAAGGTTAAAAAGAAGAAGAAAAAGGTCAAGACTCCAGTGAGCAGTGATGACGAAGAAATTCCAGTAATTAAAAGGAAAGTAAAGGTTGAAGTTGCGAAGTTCAAAGTTGATGAAGAAGTTGATGCAAAGAAGATTACAGTGAAGTGTGAAAACTGTGAAGCTGTGAAGAAGCAGAACAGTACACTGATCTATAACTTGAATAGTTTGAAGGAATCTTACGATGTACTGAACAAAGCAATGAATCAATACAATCAAACAAGTGAAGAACAAGCAACAGCGATGAAAACACTTCAGGGTGCTTTTATGACGAAGCAAAAAGTGGTGAACAACTACATCGAGAAGTGTGCTGCGCTTGAACAGAAACTGGAACTGCAAAGAATCGAAACTGAAAGTGTTAATCGTTTGTTGAAAAGTTACTCATGTACTTCTTATGTCATTGACAGGATTTATCCAACTGTTGAAGGCATGAAGGCATTTGAAGAGGATGAAGTAACTGAAGAAAAGAATGATGATGGAAAAGTGACTGAAGAAAAGACTCCAGAAAAGAAGAACAAGAAGAAGAGTGACTCAAAGAAAAAGACTGATAAAAAGGATTCTGGTAAGAAACAAAATGTTGGTTACAACAAGTGTCCACCCCCGTTAGAAAATGGATATTTGCCCAGAAATCCAAATCAGGAAAGAGTCGAAAAAGCAACAAATTTACAATGGGAGTCGGAGTCCTCTGTCAATTTGCCAGAAAATATTGATGTTGTGTTTACATCATCTGACACTGATCATGAGTCAGAGTTAATAAAGAAAGTCGTCGATCAGGTGTTGGATAAAGATGAAACTGAGGAGTCAAAGTTGGAGTCAAACTCAGAGTCAAAGTCAGAGTCAAAGTCTGGTTCTGAAAGTTCGAGTTCGACAGTCAACAGTCCAAATTCTTCGGTTAAAAGAATTTATAATAAAGAATTCATGTTATCAAAATCTAATTTGAGTGACGAAACATTCAAAGTTGCATATACATTGAATGATTCCGACAAATTATATTCTGATGAGAAATTTCCAATAAGAGGTGTCAAAACTGAATTGATCAAAAAGGTTTTCAAACTTACAGAAATTAATATTTCTAAAATAAAAGATTTAAATCTTAATGGTAAACCTAAACCTTACACCTCAAGAGTACAACAACGTTTAAACAAGAAAAAGGGTTACAGTTCTGGTTCTGGTTTTCACAAGAAACCAAACCCTAACCGTAATTTCAAAAAGAAAGGTCTTGGATTTATTCCAACAGAAAAATGAAAAATATGTTCGTGATTTTAAATCAAAGATGATATTTGTTTCAGGAACTAGCTCAGAAGAGGAAGAAAAGAAAGAATTCTGGAGGCAATCGAACAAAGAATTCCTTGCAAAGAAGCAAGAAGAGATGAAAGAAACGAGAACCTGTTTCAAATGCAACAATGTTGGACATATTGCCAAAGATTGTTCAAAGGCAATACAGTCAACACAGGGAGTTTCTCGTAACTCGAAAGACAAGGAAATTGTGTTTGAACCACTAATTGACAGAACCAAACTTTTCAAAAATTCTACATTTGAAATTGGTGAATGTTCAAACAAGTTTTACAAGAAAAGAGCTAAAAATGACAAACAAAAATGGGTGGTTAAGAAGTCTGGAGGTAGTTCTAGCGATGATTCTGATAGGTCGAAATCAGAGGAGCTATCTTCTGGCGATGAATCTGATTCCATAAAATCAGAGGAGCCACAGGTTGTTTCAAAAAGTGAAAAATCAGTTCTGACTGTGGATGATGATAATTTTCCACCACTTCGGGCTGAAAATTTTAAAAAGAAAATTGGTAAAGTTGAGATTTCAAACCAATTTTATGATGATAAAAAGGTTTTTGATGTTGAAAAGGCCTTTAACCCCACTGTGAAACATATTTTTGGTAAAATGATTGATCGAAAAGTAAAAGGGGTTAAAGAGTTTTACGAGAAGAAGATGCAGAAAGATAAAGTTGAACCATCCCTGGTTTGTGACTGGGATGGTTCATACTATGAACAGTAAGTCTGTGGACTTGCCGGAGATCCCAAGTTGGTAATCGTGGATCAGGAATCGGCATCATTCTTTGTATTTGATTATGTTTTTCGTACAAGTGGTAAATCAAGGACATTAATTTGTACTTGATTTTCTACAAGTGGTTGAAGGCAATGTGATGAACCAAATCCCCAACTTTACAAGTGGTAAAAACAAACTTATTTTCCGGAAAAATCATTTTGATTAAAATAAACTTAAGTGTTTTGAAATCTTAATGAGAAAATGGTTTGTTGTGAGGGGGAGTTCTGATTGTTTATCCCAAGTGAATGGCGAATTGAAGCAATTCGATATCAGTTGTCACTTTATTGTACAGTTTATTTTCAAATTTCCTAAAATGTGTTTGCATTTTAGGGGGAGTAAGAAATTTTAGAAAATCCAAAAACATTTGAAAATTTGAAAAAGCCAAAAACATGATAAAATCAAAAATGAGTTTTGTGGTATAAAAGAGGAAATGATAGTACATCAGTGGACGATCACAGCATACTAAAGAATTGGTAAGTTAAAAAGTGATAAACGATCTCACTGATGATGTACCAGTAGATTTTTGCACATTTAGTAAATTGTGACGAGATATAAATCTAAATTTCAAACTTGCTTATATCATGGGGAAACATCTCTCGGATATATGGGTAACCCCCGAAATCTCGTTTGAAAGGTCTCATAATCTGATATACTAGGTTTTTATACTCAATGATGTCTGGGGTATTATTCCAGGACTTCTGCTGAACGGTAGTTCTGACCTAGTCCTCAAATAATACTTTCTGCAAATGCTTGAAACATAGCATCACCCTCAGCATATATGATAAGACAATAAAATTGCTTAGCAATGCTGTTGTAAAAAAGATCCTCTAAAGGGGACACACCCACAAGATGAGTCATGATCTCTCTGCTGAACGGTAGTTCTGACCTGAGCTCTCATGATTCTTCATAATTTATTTACCCCTACAGATATCATTTGTGTCATAATTACCTGTAAGACTGATTATTGGGATCTGGATACGGGAGTATATTCTGAGGTGGGACACGCGATTGAGTTTAAGTGCTTAAGACATTAATATTGTATCTCGAAGCAGTTGAACTTTGTGTGAGAATTTAAGTGGACAAGTATACTGACAATCTAAGTGAATCGTTTAGAAACTTAAAATGAAATGAAGCTTAACGGTGTTGGTGATTTGTCTCAAAAACTGATATGATCCTCTTACACAAACTCACAAAAATATTGTTTGTACATATTTCTCTACTGCTTTTCATTACATTCAAAATCCAAAAAGATTTTAAGTGTGTTTTAGCATAAATTTTGAAAAATTCAAAAAGATTTTCGACAACTGATATTGAAAAGCTGATTTTCAAAATTTCAAGTGCTAAACATGATGAACAAATGGTTTGGGAGAGTGTGTTGTTTTTTTTAACATGAAAATGATATTTTTTTTCAAATGGTTCACCAGAGTCTATAAATGTTAAATCATTTTTGTGATATTTTTGAGTGATGTCTGATTGTGTTCAAGTTATCATTAGAAAATTTATTTTTGGGTAGAGCATGTGCAGGTATAGCCAGGTTTCGATCTTAAACCTGAAGATAGAGTGTCAGGTTCCGATACCTGATGACTCTGTGTTTTCATCAAGCCAGACTGAGATCCCAGCATATCGAAAGGGGGAGTCTGAAGATTCTTTAAGGAAGGAGTATGTTTGTGATGAAAAGAGAAGAGAAGATAGAGATTGAGGATACTTACAATGTCAGACACTTCAAAGAGTTAGAGAGGACTGATAAAGACTAAAGATGCAAAGACTCGACACTGAAGACTCCGTCAACATTCGAGGGGGAGTTTGTTGGTGCATCCGTCTGTCGTCTACGTCTTCGGTCGTGTCTCAGTTCGTTGCGAAGATGTTCAGACATGATGTCATGATGACATCATCAAAGTGATGCCATAATGACATCATATCATATAAGACAAAAGGAGTTGCATGGATATTAAATGAGATTTCTTTCAGTCATGCAATTCAGATTTCGTTTTTGTGTCTAGATGAGGTTCGCTCATATGTCAAAGTAGGTCCGCTTATTTGTCATCATACTAGGTTCGCTTATATGAACATGCATGTAAGAGCGAACCTAGTCTCCTATATATAGTCTCATAAGCGGATCTCAGAGATAGTTCGAGGTGTTGTCTTCCGGTGAGCCACGAAGTGCTGCCGAAGTGTCGACAGGTTATAAACGTCTTCTAGATCAATAATATCGACATTTTTATGTGTATACGTGCTGAATTACATCGAAACACTTGTTTCCGCCTCTTGTTTTGATGAAAAACTCTTCTACACGACTCGTTTAGGTCCGAATTCGATCCTACACATTTTTTGTTGCTGAAATGTTAGGATCAAATGAAGGAAATGATGAGAAACTTGTGTTGCTGCTTGATCCTAATGATGAACTTCCAGATGAATTCTTGGCGTTGTAAGCAGTTTCCACTTTTGGAGAAAAATTTGTGGTTTTCTCAATCACCCCTGCTTTGGAATACAACCGAATGTCTTGTCCACCATCGAAATCTTTCATTCAAACAATCTTTCTTTGCTCCATCTCTTGAGCTTCCAACTTCTCAATGAACTAACCCAGAGTGAGTGTATTGAATCCTTTCTTGTTTCTGAGCATCATCAGATATGTACCCAAAGTCTCATGTGGCAAAGCATCAGCAAGCTTTTCGATCAACTCTTCATTGTCTTTCTCGATACTCAATCTCTTCATGTTAGCTAGCAAATTGCAGTATCTTTCAATAATTTGCCTTGTACTTTCATTCTTCAAACCACGAAACAGATCGAACTCTTTCTTCAAAAGTGATTTCTTGTTCTTAACCATCTCTTGACTTCCATGAAACTTCGATCTTAATGCTTACCAAATCGAGTAGGAAGTTCCATTATGTTGTAATAACACCAAGATGTCTTCTTTCACTGATTGTTGCAATAAACTCAGCATCATTTTTTCATCTTTGTATTTCTTTCTAGCATCAGCACTTAGATCTTTAGTTGGAACCACCTCTTCATCATCTTTCATCGGTCGAATGTATTTTGTCTCGACACATTCCCACGCATCAAGATAGTTAGCTTGCACCCAATTCTCGAAACGGCCTTCCCAACCCTTATATTCTTCGATGTGCATTAGTTTGGGTGGTTTTTGCATTGTTCCCGTTTCGTTTTCCAACATCGTGTTTTGTGTAATACTCATCGGGGTAACCGGGGTAGCGAACGCGTTTTAAAATTCTTCGTCCATGATTCGAATTTTAAAAAATTTCAAACAGACTGTTTGGAGCGGAATCAAAAAATGCAGTTTGGAGCGGAATCAGAAAAATGCAGTTTGGAGCGGAATCAGACTGATACTTTGGAGCTGAATCACAGATCAATTTGGAGCGGAATCAAGACCTATTTCCGAGTGGAATCAACCGGGAACTTTGGAGCGGAATCAAGATTTGGAGCGGAATCAGAACCAAATTTTCGAGCTGAATCACTGTGACGTCATCATACTCTCGATTGTTTTCAAGCGGAATCCCAAAAATAACCAGTTTTAGTTCGAATTTTAGTCTGAAACTTCTAAGGCTTTGTTAATACATGATTCCGAGCACACTGTGAAAATCTGAGCCGATTTTAACCGTGAAATGATGTTCAATTTGAAAAGAAGGTGTAGAAAAACAGAAATCGCAGCTGAATTGGCAAGAGCTCTTCTTCCTGAGCTCTGATACCACTTGTAGGATCGAATTCGGACCTAAATGAGTCTATCAGAAGAGCTTTTCTCAGTTTAAGCGGCGGAAACAAACAAACTGAGTTCAATTCAACAAATATACACTTTAAAATGTCGATTTGTATTGGTTGAACAACTTTTACAGCGACTCGACACTTCGGCAGCACTTCGTTGCAAACCGGAAGACTTCGACACAACTAACTACTGATTTCGCTCCTGAATGACCTATATATAGTGTTCTGATTCCGCCTGAAACCTACAAGAATCATTTGGAGCGGAATCTGAATCTTGTGATTCCGCTCGTACAGACACAATGACAGTTGGAGCGGAATCTGCTTCTATGAGCAAAATCAGCTTCTAAACTCACAAAATCTTCCTATTTTCTCGATCTACGTGCCCTGATCTATACAATATCATCTAAGACTCGATACAAGACGTAGACGACAGACGGATGCACCAACATTTTTTCTAGAAGATTACTGCCATAATCTGGTGTGACTCCTTATAGTGTGGAATCAGCTGACTAAATAAATCCCAAGGCTGGGCGATTATATCCAAGTCTAGATATTAAGCGGAGGTGCTTTAGGAATTTCATTCTTTACTCATGGAAGAAAGCGCAAGGATTTATGATTTCCTTTTGGTGCGCAAGTGTTGACTGTTGACTGTTTTTTAAGCCTTTCTTTTGTAAGACCAATGCGCGGCCGCGCAAGGTAAAAAAAGAAAAAGGGAACTTAAAGATGAGGTTGTGGTATGGTCCCAAGCACTTATTTTGAGGTTTTTGGGACCTTACCCCTTCAAGTCCCCCCGGTCTAGTGTTGCACTTGTGCAAATAAGTGGAGCACTGGACTTACAAGAGGGAAATGCTTTTTTGGCGTGAATAATAGAGAGTCTTCTATGAGAAGATTGCTTATGTTTACTTTGTGGAGATTTGAAAATCTTTGACTTTAGAGGGGACTGGTGCAGTAAATACTGAGTGACAGGCTGTCACTATCAGTTGTCCTTTACTGTCCGCGTTTTGCACTTTTGAGTAAAATGTTTTTTTTTATGATTCCGTAGGTGAGTTGTCAAACTTGGGTATAGGCCCCGAGAGGAAGAGGCGCGCGGTGACTTCTACTTCTGCGCCGAAGAAGAATGAAACCGATAAAGCTCAATCTTTGAAAACAAAAAATGTTGGAGAGAAGAAAGGTATGCGTCGTTCCTCTGACTCCTGGTGTGATTGTGTGGTGGTTTCTGACTCTTTGGAGGGTCTTATGCCTGCAGTTACTGTTAGGAGGCCGAAACCTGAACCGAGAGATACTGCTGATATCCCTCCATCCAACCCAAATGAACCCATTGATTTGGAATCTAGTCCTGAACACTTGGTGCACAGGAAGGCTGGTAAAAGGAAACAAGCTGATACTGATGTTGAGGGTCAGCCCTCTAAGAAGATCCAGAGGAAGAAAATTACCAGAAAAAGGAAATCTAGATGCTTTTATTTCGGAATCTGTTCCCGGTAAGTGTTGTCCTTACTTCTTTTCTTTATGCGCATTAAATCTTTACAGATTTTTTTTCAGAGGTTCCTGTTCTCACAGAGCCACGACCTGTGGTTAATGAAGAGCTTCCACCCACCCCTCCGCGTGCTTCTGTTGTTGACCAGTTAGAGACTACGGAGGTTGCTGATGGTGGTGTGGATAAGACTGTTGAGGCTGAGAAGCCTGTTGATGTTGCTGTAGAAGCTGAAAAAGTTGTTGATCCAGGGATTATGGATGGTGCTGGTAATCCACAGACCCCTGAAACTGTTGCTCAAGATCTGGGGAAAGAACAAACTGCTGAAAAAACTTCAACTCCTTCCCCTAAACCTTCTGATGCTATGCCTGAGCATGTTGAGAAGGTTACTGTTGAGGAGCAAAGCGCATTTTCTGATGTGGGTCCGAGTTCTCCAATCCGCCCAGGAGCAAACTTATTCAGAAAAAGATGCTTCCGAGCCTCATGCCCCTGTTTGGAACTTGAGAAAAGGTGACACTTTCTCGGATTAGCGTGTGTGGCGAGACTGGTTGCAGGGAATATTTCCGCCCGGGGAGATCAAATTTCAAGAAAGTCGATCTTATGAACAAGCTTACCAAGCTTATCTTGAAGAGACCGCTTCTCATGCTTCTACCACTCATCACATAGTGCGCGAGTGGTGTAGTATGCATAAAGACTGGGAAACTCTTAGGGTATCCCAGAAGAAGTTTGCTAGTGATGAGAAGCATTTAGCCCAGCTAAAAGCTAAATTGGAAGCTGATCAGGCCAAGTTTGAGGCTGATCATAAAACCGAGGAGTGGTCTGTTGCAGGTTGGAAGAGGAAAGCGGAAGCTGAAGCTGCTCTCCTTTCCGAAGAACGCAAAAACTGGAGAAGAATTTGCTAAAAAGATAATGCTGAGAAGGTAAACCTCCATAATATCATTAATAACCTCAAGGCTGGGGTTGAAAAACTGAAGAATCAGGATGCGGAGGTAGAAAAGTTGAAAAAGGAGAAAGCTGATGCAGAAGCTGCTTTAGAAGAAGCGCGTTCTCATAGGGAGCGCAGTGAGCAACGAGAGGTATGAGCTTGCGCCACTCTTGCCCTTAGAGATAAAGAGCTAGAAGAACTTACTGCTTTGCTTTCTGGCCAGGAATAACTTAAAAAGGATCTAGAGCTTGCGCATTCTGAAAAGGCTGAAACCTCTCGCCGGTTGACCGAAACTGAAGAAAAATTGGAAAACTCTGAAACGGCGCAAGCCACGGCGGAGAGCGAGTTTGAACCTATAAAGAGTGATATGGCGTGGTTAAAAGATCGTGGAATTGCTTTTGTAAGTTGCTTGTTCTCTTCTGTTGTGGAACTGTTTATGCGCTTTCTTGTTATTCACCCTTTCCTACTTCCGCAGGTTGCTGAGTCAGTGCTAAATTCTGAAGAACTGGATAAGACCGTTGCGCGTTTAGTGGTTGCTGCGCGAAGAGATGGGTACGCCCAAGGATATGCTGAATGCTCTCATCATGTAAATAGCGCTTTAAAGGTTGACTGGGATGTCAGTAGATCTGCAACTTTTGGTGTGGATACTGGTGTTGCGCTTGCTGCCTTAAAGACAGAATTTAACAACTTGCAACTTCCGGTTATGGATCTGATAAATGTTGCGCTGCAATCTGATGATCACGTAGCACAACTAAAGGAAATCTTACCGGATGAGGGTGAAGATTTAGCGTAGGTTGAAAAATGTGTTGAACAATTTTCTTTTTGGTGCGCTGTTGCGCAAGTAACTAAAACACTGCCGTGTTTGATAGTTTGTAGGGCGTATTTGTACGCTGAGAATAGCATGATGTTTTTATTCGTTTGTTTGATGATTTTTGATGCGTAGTCGAGTGTTATATGTATTAGGTGTATATTTTAAGCCCCTTTAACACTTATTTAGCCAAGTTTTAAATTTATAAAACACGATATTTACTAACACTAGACACACATATGGGCAAGTGCACACATCGTGAGCGTAGTATAGTGTTGGTAAGATACCGAGGTCGTCCAAGGACACAAGAGCTTTTAGTACCGGTTTATCCTCAACGTCTAATCAAAATAAAAAGTTTAGAAAAATGTTTTTAAACTAAGAAAAATAAAAACTAACTAAAATGCTGAAAATAAAAATAAAAGAAAAACAGATAGACAAGATGAATCACTTGGTTCCGACTCGTATCTAGTGTAACCTTTGATTATTTCCGCACTTTTGCACATATTTAAGAGATTATCTTAGTTATTGTAGTAGGCCCCTCTTTTGAAGGTGACGTTACCCTCACCCCAGTAGTTTGAGTCAGCAAGGATACAATCCTAAAAGGGTGGATTATTGGAAGATAATTAATTAAGTTATTAATGCAAATTATGGTAGGCCCCTCTTTTGGAGGTGACGTTACCCTCGACTAAGTAGTCTGAGTCAGCAGGGATACAATCCTAAATAGCTGGGTTATAGTATTAATAGTAGTTAACTTATGAGGGGATCAAAGAGTTTGGACCCCCGCCACCCAATACCGTGAAGTATTGAAGGAGGTCCTACTAAATTTGACCCAGGTCCATTGCAGGACCTCTAAACGCTGAACAATGGCAAGACCTTTACCAAACCGTTCCCTTAACCCCCGACCAGGTAGCCAACATACCTCCATATAGACCGTGGAGATATGAATGGTGAAAATCTTTTATTTTATATAGACAGTAAAATAATGCCAAGACACCACGGACAAACGATAAGGAAAGATCACCTTCAACATAAGCAACTAGTTATTAAAGTCATTAATACAAAACCAAATAAAAAGTGCAAAAGATTAGAAATAAAAAGTATTATACTAGACACTTTGTCTTCACCAAGTGATGTAAGAGACTTAGGCAAACATGGCCTTGATTGTCAAGAACTCTTACGATCAATCTTGGATCCCGAGATGACTCACACACTCTATGATGGACAATGGATGATGGTGTTATGGTGGTGGTGGGTGGTGGGTGAAGTGTGAGAGAGGTGGTATGCCAAGGGATGAGTTGAAATGAAACCAAGCACTCCTATTTATAGGCTGAACAGAAGGCTGGGCACGGCCCCGTGTCCGCTGGACACGCCCCCGTGCCTGTCTGACACTTTCTCTCTTCATTAATTGTAATTCGCAATTACAATTAATGTGCCTGCTATACTTTCGCCACGCCCCCGTGTTCACTGGACACGGCCCGTGGTGGGCAATAGAAGCTTCTATAGGTTTGTCTTTTCTACTGCTTCTTGGGCACGGCCCCGTGCTGGCTGAGCACGGGGCGTGTTCAGTCTTCTGCATTCTCTATTTTGCTTGGGAAGATGCCGTTGAGGGGTCGGGCAGTCCACTTATGTTCCTTTTCTTGTATTTATGTTAGATTTAGCTGTCTTTTTGCTTCTTTTGTGAATTTGAGCTCATTTAATCCTGAAAATACAAAAGGAAGACAAAAACACTCTTTTTCCAACATTAGTACTTAAAAAGGGTTAGTTTTATGCCTCATTTGATGTAATTTATATGTTGCATTTTACACACATCAAATACCCCCACACTTGAACTTTTGCTTGTCCTCAAGCAAAACTCTTTAATATGTGGCTTACACTCCCAAATGGAATGGGTAGAAGAGAAGGTTTTTGGGCTTGTCGTAGAGTGTTGGGAATCCAAGATCTTTTTGGGTTTTATTTTTATCTATTTACAATCATATTCGTTATGATTTGTTTAGAACGTTTCATAGGAGAAATTACTTATTTGGGCATAACATGCCTTTTTAAAATTCCATTTATATACAAGTTCACATACCTCACGGGAGAAATCACTCACACTCGGCTTTGATATATCATGTTTTTCCGCGGGAAATTTATAGAGTTGTCTTTTAAGTTTTCGCCCTTTTGCTTGGGCCCTCCTCACCCTGAGTTATCTGCTTTATTTCTTTGCGCACATTTTGGAGCAAATGTGTGAGCTCGCCGCTTTTGAGGGCTTTCTCTATTTCTGTGCGTAAAGAAATGCAGTTGTTAGTGGTATGCCCGTTGTCCTTGTGATACTCGTAGTATTGGGCAGGGTCTTGTCCACACTTATTTTTCATGGGGATCGGAGGCTTGAATTGATAGTCTTTAGTACTCAAAACTTCCGCCGGGGTCTTAGTTAGGGGAGTCCACTCTCAAGTGGTCATTGGGGTCTGTCAGCCCATTAAATTTACCCACGTTGGATGGTAGTTTAGCTTTCTCAAGCGGAGCCAAAGCTATTTCCATGATGAATTTTGAATTTTCCGCTGCTTCCGCAGGGCGGTAAATCAAATCATCGTCGTGTTCTGCCTCAGGGTTATAAACCGCACGAGGCCTGCATTTATTGTAATTTGGCTGCAATCGATTGAACACACTGGTATTTGCACTTAAACGGTATGTTGGATCAGATTCATCGGTGTGGGTGTTCCGTTGGGAACCCAACCTGGTATGAACCGATTGTCTTCGGTGAGGGTGTGGTTCATCATGATATTCTCTCTGGTGACTTCCTGACTGAGTGTACTCACGTTTTGATGTGGATCTGGCATAAACCTCTGTATTTTCGTAAGATGTATCTTCCCGTTGGGAGGCATGAGCACGAGATCCTGGTCTTCGTGATTGAGTCGGGGGAGCAGTTTGTGCACACAGCTGTGTGTATACTGCATTTAGTACCCCTTGAGACCTGACGTACCAGGAAATTGGAGTTTCTCCTGGTGGCAGAATTGAATGAGCAGGGTTTGCTGGTAACATTCCTGGAGTGACAGGGTCGTTTGCTCGATTAGATTGAACCTCGTTGTCATCCGAGGCATCCTCTGGGATTCCTTCTACTTGAAAGTTGTTTCCGACGTTTGGCCGAGGGCCGGTTTGACGATGAGATGATGTTTCCTCCATAAATGGAAACGACGAAATGAATCGAAAAACAAGAGAGAAACGGGTGTAACAGAGAAAAAACGGTGGGCGCCAATGAAGAAACACTAGAATAATCGATCGGAATCAATTATCTAGGGGGTTTGAATCTGCATAAAAAGGTGGGTTTCCTCTTGTTTGATTCGATTACAATTGATCTTCTCCTCCGGTGAATTCTTCAAAAAAGAAGCACCGTTAGCCTCGCCAAGGGGAGAAAGGGGTTCTCTCCTTGACCCAACTCCGGTGTGAGAATAAGTATGGGTTATGAAAAAGAAGATGTATTTGAGAAGTGTGTGAAACTTGAATTCATACCTGAATTGTTTCTCATATTTGTAACTGAGAGTTATGGGCGGGAAAACCCGTTAGTGAAAAGTTAACGGAAGATGCTAACCTCGTGAGCGATTACATTTCCTTCTGTTTAGGCTTCTTGATCCGACGTGAATGTACACGGATAGCTGTTAGATCTATGGCTGGGGATATGCCACGTGGAAAGTGATCAAGTGGAGATTATTCTCCAATTACATGCGGAGGTGCTTTAGGAATTTCATCCTTTACTCATGGAAGAAAGCGCAAGGATTTATGATTTCCTTTTGGCGCGCAAGTGTTGACTGTTGACTGTTTCTTAAGCCTTTCTTTTGTAAGACCAATGTGCGGTCGCGCAAGGTAAAAAAGAAAAAGAGAACTTAAAGATGAGGTTGTGGTATGGTCCCAAGCACTTATTATGAGGTTTTTGGGACCTTACCCCTTCACATGCCTACTATGACATCAAAACTTCCGAGCTGCATCGGAATGAGGTCGATTGGAAAGATGTGATTGTTTAGCTCAAGAGTACAATCACGAAGAACAGAGTTGACAGCAACGGTTCTTCCAGTGGGGACTTCAACATCGAATGTTGTGGGGAGATGGGAGCGCTTACGATTAAGGATCTTTTCGAACTCAAACTATACAAAACAGTTATCGGCTCCAGTATCAAACAAACACGAAGCATAAATACCATTCACAAGGAACGTACCATTAACCACATTGTTGTCAGCCTGGGCCTGGCGCACATTGATGTTGAAAGTTCTGGCGCGGGCAGCTTGTTGCTATTGCTGAGGCTGCTGTTGTTGAGGCTCTTGTTTCACAACCCTGTTCGGGCACATGTTTGCAAAGTGGTTGGGATCACCACACGCAAAGCAGACTCTGGCATTGACCGCGGGTGCCTGAGCCGCTTGTTGGCCTTGAGGAGCTGGAAGCAGAGCTTGATGAGCAGTGGCTTGAGCTGGTGCTTGTCGAGGACCTGTACGGCAGTTAGTGGTGAAGTGGTCGTACATGTTACAATGCACACAGAATTGGCAGGCGATACCCACCGCGTGATGGTAGGTACATGTCGGGCAGGCAGGGTGGGGACCAATGTAAGCACGCTTAGCAGGCGGCGCTTGGGTAACTGGTGCTGGAGCTGATCGGTGCTGTTGTTGCTGACCTGGTACCGCTTGGAGTGGAGCAGCGGTAGTGACAGCACAGTTCTTGTTGCTGAAGTTGCTGTTGTTGTTCTTCCTCTTGCGACGAGAGGACTTTGACGATTTCGGAGCAGCGGTGGCGGTTTCAGCAAATGCGGCGGTGGTAGCTTGATGCAAGTTCTTCGAAGCTTTATCCCAAAAACCAGCTTTGACTCGCTTGTCGTTGATTTCAGCGGCAAGCAGGTAAGTTTCCTCGATTGTTGCTGGCTTTGAAGCATGCACAAAATCTGCAACACAGTCTGGCAGAGCTCGAATGTACTTCTTGATCGTCATGTCGGCAGTCTTGATTTGATCAGGACAGATAATACTGAGCTGCTTGAAGCGAGCGGTTAAAGCAGCGTTGTCACCATCTTTCTGCTTGATATGCCAGAATTCGTCCTCCAACTTTTGGCGCTCATGGGGAGGAAAGAACTCTTCGAGCATGACGTTCTTCAACTCATCCCATGTCAGTCCATAAGCTGCTTCATTTATGCGTTTGTTTCTCTCGGTTGTCCACCAGTCTAATGCGCGGGACTGGAAGACGTCGGTAGCATTTAGAGAGCGGAGATTGTCAGGACATCAACTCTGACGTAGGGTGACCTCGATCGAATCGAACCATTGAAATAAAGCCGTAGGGCCATCTTCGCCAGTGAATTCTTTCAGTCCGCAAGCTTTAAATTGCTTGAAGCTGAAACAGCTTTGGGGGTTTCAGTCCTGGACTCTTCAGACGATTTGCTTTCATTCTCGTATAGTTCAATCACGATCTGAGGTAAAACTTTCGCCACTTACTTGGCGACGAGAGCATCAAGGCGTTTGTCTTTCTGGCTCTGGCGAGCAGCGCGCGAGTGACGGGATCCAGATGACGACATTGTCTGCAATAGACATAGCCATAGGACTCAGACACAATATAATCGAATCTCACCTCACACGCCTAATATTATTAAAGCTCAGGAACACGTTCACATGTCACATAAACATATAGGCACATAATCACAGATTCACATAAGCACAAAAGCATATAAACACATAAACACGTAAAGCACAGAAGCACAAAAGCATATCAGCACAAGAGGCAGTCAGAATACATAAACCTATCATTCAAAGTCCGCGAGCTTTCGAGAATAGCGATTGCGATTAGCGAGCAGCATAGCGCATAGCGATTCCACAAACAGTAGTGATTTGTCAGCGTTTGGAGATAGATGTGTAGTGCGAGTCGTGTGTGTCGATCAAGGCGAAGAGCGAAAAGCGAATAAATCACCAAAAATCGTAACACAAATTAATCACATAAAACCCACATAAAATCGACAAATATCAGAGTTGGCAGTAGCGAGCTCAAAATCGAAACACATAAAAATCAAGAAATAGATTGTCTCATGCTCGATAGACATTGACTACCCAAAGTGATTCGACTATTCACAAGGACCTTTCGTACACACTTTGGCCTTCGGGACTGTGCTATTGCCTCGCATTTGGGCGAATGGCACACATACTTCCAGTTGAAGCGTGACTTCAAGTCGTTGGAGTCCATCGAGACTTTGGTGAGAGTTTATAAAACCAAAATAGAGATCGGAACAAGTCATCAAGGTTCGGGTTTCACCCCTGTCTTAATAACTTTGTTCCTGTTTTGATAAAAATAAGGGAGAATTATGCGTCAAAGTATAGATTTCACTCCTGATTCAACACAAATTCACGTGTTCTCAGATAAAATGCGGGTTGAACAAGCAATTTAGTCCAGAGTTTGCGGTTTTCACGACTAATCTCGACCTAATCACTTGTTCATTTTCGAATAATAGCGTGCAATGATAGTGTAGTGCAAGCGAGAATAGATAGATATAGCAAGTATGCCCGTACAATACCCCCAAGGGTATGCACCAGTCGGTCTGTTGGTACCTACTATAGACTAGGCCGTTTCTAAGACATCGACCCGGACTAGGTCGAGTCTTGCCTAATTCCCTATAGTTATGGCTCTGATACCAATCTGTCAAACCCCAACCGATGGCGGAAACATCGGGGCGTGGCACTGAGTGAAACAGATTGTCCAGAATTTTACATAACAACTATAATTACCAATTATTTAAAGCATCATGTCCCATACCACGACATAAAAAGTAATACAATTATTACAGACAAAATCTAGTCAAATTGTTCTGTTCCGACAACTCAGATTTCAAATACAGACAATTCATTTATTTGTTTCTAGACCTTTCCTAGCCTCGATTTCACAGCAAGCCAAGCAATATAACATCTTAAGCACCTGCCCCATACGTTAAAATAAAAGTCAATACACATAGTGTAAAGGTGAGCATACAAGTTTAATAGATATATTAGAGTTCGAAATTGTTTACGCATAACCAGCACGTACGCAGTGTGAAATGAAGCACGTAAGTTATCGACATGATCCTATCAATACCAATGACTGCGGGTTGACTGCGCAAGGCAGTTCGTAATACATGATCACCACTATGACCCATGTGATTAATTGTCCTTAACAACCCCTGAGTAAACAGGTGCTGAGTCCAAACTAATAGTACTATCGTTGCTAATGCATGTAGACAGCAATCCATGTACAAACAAGCATTCATTAAGTCACGTATAACATGCGATAACGGTTAGCGTTAAAGTATTGCGTAGTGTGTTCGATGTGATTTAGAATAAGTAACGTATGTAACACCCAAAAGTACGTAAAGCAAAAAGGGTTCGAGTATACTCACAGCGATGATGGATTGAAGGGAGCGCTTAGAGCGAAATTAGCCTGATCAGAACGATAGCATAACGATAAGCAGCGTGTAAAACGGTACAAGTGTCAGTGGATCGGACGGCAATCCGATCGGGTGACAATCCGATCGGGTGGCCGGTCGATCGGGTGACAATCCGTTCGGATGATCATCCGATCAGGTGACCATTCGATTGGATTGTTACCTCGTTTGGGAAAGATGTGTTTGTGTATGATGGCTTGCCTTTTGAAGTTTTCATTGTAGTATTTTGAAAACAGAGAAGTATCTCTACCTTTCAGGTCGGTCGATCGAACGACTGTTCGATCGGACGACAATCCGATTGGTGGGACACTTCAGTGAGAACAAGTTCACAGCAGTTTTTCCCTCGATCGGATTGCAATCCGATCGGGTGGCAATCCGTATGCATTGAACATGTTGAAAATTATTTAAGTGTTGAAGTCAAAACATCACATGATCGAGTGGTAATCCGGTCGGGTGGCAATCCGATAGGACAACAATTCATTCAATGTTCAAACCTCAACTGTTGAAACAAAAATTAAGTGTGGGACCCAAGGCGCAATCCGATCGGGTGACTGTCCGGTCGGGTGGCAATCCGATCGGACGGCAATCCTTCCCAGATGTCCTGGTCGCCTTCTTCCTTGGTTTTTTTGATAGTTTGTCATTTTATCGAGACTGTTTGATAACGTACTAAACAATAGAAACCTCGTCAGTTACTTAGTAACCCGATCGGACCGGAACCACCCTAGTCCGACCAGTTAACTGTTCGAGACGGTGTTTCATGTTTAACCCGAAATTGGTATTCTCGTGGATAGAATCTAGATCTTGAACCAACACATCAACAAGAAAGAGTAGATAGTTAGAACAAGCTCTGAATCTATCGGTTTTGAGTGCATTGAGTGTAAAAGAGTTGAAAGAAAGTTGGAAAACCATCTTTCAATCCTTTTCACCATGAATATCTTCAGATCTGTGAAGGATCATGCTTCATTCATGTGGAAATCGTTCAGATCTAAGTTGTTCTTGGTGGATTGAAGCCAAAACATGAAGTTTATAAGAACACCATGATGACATCATCCTAGAACACCTCAAATCTAGTGATTTCACGGTTAAAAGTTAAGATTCAAAAGATAGAAAGATGTAGGAGTGGGTGTAGATCAAGAAAGTACATGATTTAGGTGGAAAACTTACAGGAATCGTGAGAAATCTGAAGAAATAGCGGCTGGAGCGAGTGAGAGAGAGTGAGGGTTGTCAACATCAAATGATGTTGACATACGGGGGGTATTTATAGGGTTTCCATAAAAGGAAAGGGGGAAAAGTGGTTGGTCGATCGAGTGGCAGCTCGATCGAGTGGCACCTCGATCGGGTAGCAGCCCGATCGGGTGGCAGCTCGGTCGGCTGGCCACTCAATTCGAGTGCACTGCGTGATGAGTTTTGCGATTTTGATTCACGTGACGAGCGTTGCGATGTGATAGAGTTTCCTACTCAAATTACTTTTAATCCCAACTACTATATCAACATACAAGCATCCTAACTTATCTTATGTTTAGCGTCTGCGATTCGGTTGCGATTGCGTTTCGATTAATCACCACAACATAAATATAAATAAACATGCACAAGTAACACATAAGTAACACACACGTAAAACAATATCCAGAACGCATAATTCGAGCTGCGAATGCGAATGCGATAAGCAATAATGCGATAAAACATGCGATAAACATCGATAAATAGCGATAAAACCTCGATTATTAATAAGTACTCCACATAATACAACTAACGTAAGAACGTAAAAAGACTATCTACAAGTCAAAGAAGTTAAAACAGTAATTGAGTAAGGAGTGACAGATCGCAATCAACAATCTTTTCTTCCTTTGACTTCAATCTTGACTTTGACTTTGACTTTCGAAACACGGGGTGTTACAGGAGTCGCCGATGACGGAGCGTATACTGGTGACAGTTGTTCGGATTGGTCGCTGGGACATTCGCATATTTTCAATCATTGTACAGTTCTGATCATTTTCGTATTCAATAAAACGCTATATTTTATTTACGAAATACGTAATTGTATGATCGAGCGAAACGATATTCACGACACATTCCAAACAAAATCCAAGTTACACATGCCTTAACACCTTTATATAACCTAAATACTAGTTTAAAAGGGGTTAAAAATAACAAAATGTGACAATACAACTCCAGGGGCTAAAACTGCCAAAGTATGAAACTTTTTTGTTGCAAGGGTCTTACGGACCGTAAGATAAGACCCCATACAGCCCGTAAGGACCTCCCAGTACAGCAGTTTGCTGCTGTCAATCCCAGCTCATTCCCTTGGCCCCCAAGTCGCGAATTTTGCCACCTCTCTTCTCCTTTAGACACCTAGGAGGACATAAGCATGTCATAACACCTGGAGGGACACATGGCTTGATTTGGTGAGCTCAAGTTCACAATAAATAGCCATGTTCATGTCCATTTCAACTTGCTCATTTCATATTGTCTTCTCCCCTCTCTTTAGAGCTTGTTTCCAGCTTTTGGAAGCCTCCTACTGAGTCCAATAATTCCTAGAACACAAGTAAGTGTTCTCTCCTAGTCTATTTCATTATTTTGGCTATTTATGAGCCAAAAGTCAGACATTTTGACTTTTTGTTTGACTTTCGGTTCTGACCATTTTGGTCAAGTCAAAGTTCAAATTGAACTTTGCAACGTGATCGTAATCACGAAGGTATTAATCCCTTACGATTGCACCTTCTGATTATCACGTTTAGTAGGCGAAATGACGAGTCAAAGTTTTACGAAATGAAAGTCAAAAATGCATAAAAGTGCAATTTACGACGAAACTGTTTTTGGGTATTAAAACTTAAAGTTTTGACACCAAATCAGTTTTATAACATTATTAGACATGTTCAAACATGTCTAACTCATCATTTCTAGTTTAGTGCTTTTTCCTTAGTCGAAAGTCGAGCAGTTTGACTACCGCTTTGACTTTCAAATCTGACCCGTTTGGTCAATCTTAGGATTCGACCAAGCGCATTTTTATGACCATAGTAATATAGGGAATAACCCTATGAGGTTATACATTATGGTTATACCGTTTCGTTAGTTATATGACGAGTCGATTTTATATACTTTTAAATTTTCGAAAATGCCCTTTTGGCGCATAAATAGTTTTAAGGATATGAGATGATTGTTTTGACATCTAAACTGATGTTGTAACAAAATTAAACCTGTTTTGACATATTAGACTCGTCATAGGACTTATTTAACCATCCGAACTGCTAGTTACGCTTACGACCCGTTAAAGTGGCGTAAACCACTTTAACAAGTCGTAACGGGTCAAAACACTTAGGAATCCTTTCTAATCAGAATGTAAGGCTTATTAAACCATAATATACGAGATCCTTCTCTCGTTTGGTTTATAAACCTCATTCTATCCAATCTCCTATTCAAAGTCTCGATACACTAACACTTAGTTATCCAATACATTAGGGACCACTTGAACACTTGAGCTTTGTTTACATAAGACATATACGCAATCCCAAGTGAGTACATAGTTCTCCTCTTTTACGTTTCTAAATGTTTTGGGGTGATTCATATGTGCTAAACTGTTTTCAATTTTTCAAAACGAAGTCTATGGTTTATATATAACACTATGTTTTCAATAATGTGGGAAACTTGTTGGTGCGTTATCCATAACACGAATGACATTCATTAACTTTGGCCAAGCCGACCAGATATATGTTATGGTACCATAGGACTGACAATCTCGTTACTAGATTTCCCGGGGTTTGTGGGGAAGTTTGGGGAACGACAGAAACTGTATTTTTAACAAACCCTTTGGTGGTTTGTTAGTCGAATAATTAAAGAGACCCTTTGGTGGTCTAGACGAGTCATCACAGGTTTGAATGTATTCACCAAAATGACCACAGTTTACACAATTAAAACAAGGACGATTGGTTTATAACACAGACGATTGGTTTATAACACGGACGGTGTTTTATGACACAGACGATTGGTTTATGACACGAACGATTGGTTTATACATGGTAAGTGATTTAGATAACGAGACGAGTGTAATACGATAAAAGCATGGTGGATACGCCGCTGGTACTTCCCACATATAAATGATTTTATCGTATTACATATTGTAACGTCATCCGAATCACTTCAAACAAGGACAAATGGTTTTGGACAAGTCACGAACGATTTTCACCTAAAGATATAAACCATTCAAAGATTTCTTTTAAATCGTTTTCTTATACGGTTTTACAAAAGAAAAGCTTTTGTCAAGATTCATGGTTACAATGTTTTATAACTCATATCAACTTTTATAGTGTAACACCACATAAAATCATGTTCAATAAGGTATTGACACGTGTCCCTAATCCTAATTATGCCTAAAAGTTGGCTAAGAGGGACTATTTTCGCCAAAATTGAAAACTATGGATGTGGTGGGACTAAAAGCGTCAACATGCTGAAACTATGCCTCTGAGTGACCTTATACGGTGTTCGTATTCTCTTAATAAGCCACTTGTTGGACGAGAGGAACCGTTTGCGTAATTGTTTGAAAGTTTGTGTGACGAAGGGTTAAAAGCGTCAACATGTTAATTCTTACCTCTGAGTGACCTTTTAACGAACCCGGAACATTTGATGCTCGGTCATGCCCTGGGTATACCTAATATCTTGTATTTTATTGATAAGAATGCAAAAATATCATTCGTTGTGCAAATCGGGTCGTTTTCGTGTCCGTTAAGGCGTTCGTCGCAATTAAGCGAAAAACGCGACCATACAACCGAACGAACCGACATCCACGACATTTTCGGGCATGATTCAAGTCCCTTATGCTTTAACGTCCTTATAAAGCCTAAAATATGGGTTAACGGGGATTAGCTGCGTCAAAAACTCAACAAAACATGTGCAGGGACTAAAACTGCCAACCTTCGAAACCTGTATGTTGTGGTGGCGTCACGCGACGATCCAAGGCCATCCTGGTCGCGCCACGCCACGCCTTCATCTGGGCAGTAAGTTTGGTTCAGCAGCAGCTGGTTGTTTTCCTTGATTGTTTTGATTATTATATTAGCCTTGGGGATTACAACTTTTAACAAGATAATCAAACATAAATACACTTCATAAAATCACAAAACAATACATACATGTGTAAGTATTATATGGATGTTCAATACAGTAACGATTATTGTACCTACATAATCGTATCATATTTCTCTCCCATTGATTCTAACAAACACTACATACAAATGTTTATGCAGTTTTCTACCAAAATTTTAATTATGATTCGAACCCGTGTGCGTGTGTGTGTATATAATATACATGGTTCAAATGAGAACCACAAAATATGTAAAAACTACCATATTCCCTTGTTACACAAATGAAGTGAATATTTTGAGGTTCTCACCCATACATATATATCTGTCAAAACTTCAAATCAAGTGATAAAATCCGATACAACTGCCTTGTTCTGTAATTGATTTTTATCACTTGATCTGAAGTTTGGACATCTGAGAATCCAGGTTCTGGACACTAAATTCAGATGATTTGTTGAGCCACGCGTGTTGCAAACATTGGTGAGCAGTGGGTCGTTTTTCTGGTGCAAAATCAAGAATGGGAATCAAGAAGTCTGCAAAATCACGCGCATCGTTCACGCAGAATTTATATTTCTCAGTCAACAAGCAAGTGAGAGGACAGTGTTTCAATCTACGTATCCGTTTGAGGTCACCATATCTGTCAAAGTAGTCTTTCGATCGAAGCCCTCCAGTGGCTATCTGTTGTTATCAGTTGTCAACAAAACAAATAGATCTTTAAAAAAACGACTAATATAACCAATGGTCCGGTTAATTAATTAGTTATTTATTACCTTTCGTGGCATCTTCCCGAGCATTTCCATCATTAAAGCAAGGTGGGCCTGTAATCATTCCAGATCACCAAATCAAATCTAGGGTGTTCACAACGCGTTGAAATTGATCAAACCGCCCAAACCATTAAGGGATGTAAACGAGCCAAGCCAGTCGTAAGCTACTCGGTTGGCTCGCTAGAAACAAGCTCGAGCCTAACAATAAGCCCGTTTATTGAACGAGCCCGAGCTTCACTTTTCGGGCCTGAGTAGTTTCGCGAGCCTAAACGAGCCTATTTTTTATATAACTTTTATTTGATATATTAAATATACATTTACATAAGAATTATTATTATATACAACATATTGATAAATATAATTAAATAATGTATATTATATGTAACAACAATAAGTATAATTATATATATAGTTATAAATGTATATAGATAAATTAATAAACGAGCAGAACCCGGTCCGTGATCGAACTTGAAAAAACTAAGGGTAAATTACACTTTTCGTCCTATATGTTTGTAGCGTATTGCAATGGATGACCTTTACCTTCAATAATTACAGTCACAGTCCTTTATTTGGAAAATGCATTACACCTTTTGTCCTTTAATACTAACTCAGTTAAAATTTTAAGTTATGTCTATCCACTTAAGGGTATTCTGGTCATTTCATATTTTTATTTAATATATATATATATTAATGAATAAACATATGAAATTGATTGCAATAGAAATAAACTTTATTTCTAGGGTATTCTGCAGATCAATTTCTTGAACCATATCAGATCTAGGGTATTCTGCAGATCAATTTCATATGGATATAGAAATAAACTTTATTCTCATTGGTTTGATTCTGTCATCTACCTCATACTTTGCAATAATACAGTCCGACCCTGTCAGCATCATCATCATCATCGCTTATCATCATCGGTCAGAAATAGCTCCACCGCCGCCACCATGCCGTCGCCGGCTTTGTCGGAGGTTTGTCGGAAAGAACTCGGAGACGAAAACTTACCGGGGTTTGTCGGAAAGAAATAGCTCCACCGCCGCCACCATGCCGTCGCCAGCTTCGCCGGCCGAAGCCCGGCTGTCGATCAGTCGCAAGAGAGTGGAGGCAGGGGTTGTTGTGAGTGTCTCGTCGGAGATTTCTTCACCAGTAAGTGAGGGTGAGAAAGATTTAGAGGGTGGTCGTGGTGTGGTGGTGTAGCCGGAGAACCAGCCATAACCGGCCGGTCATAGCCGCCGGAGTCCGGCTCCGGTTGCCGGTCGAGAAAAGAGAGGGAGAAGGCAGGGGGTCTTGGATGTGTGCACATAAGGGTTTCAAACAGGAGAGATAAATGAAGAGGAAAGGTTTTATAGATTTTTATATAAGTTTTTTAATCTTGAAATGACCATTTTGCCCTCACATGGGGTGCACATGTGCTCAGTTAACTGAAATTTTTAATCAAGTTAGGGTCAAAGGACGCAGGGTGTAACAGGTTTTACAAAAAAAGGACCGTGACTGTAATTATTGAAGGTAAAGGTCATCCATTGCAATCCAGTACAAACATAAAGGACGAAAACTGTAATTTACCCAAAAACTAATCAAGAGCCGAAGCGAAGCTCGAGCTCGGCTCGTTTACACCCCTATTGGCAACTAGTGAAAGAAAAAAAACAGACTAAGTTGACCCATTTTCAGAGAAACATTAAGACAAAATTCACATCTAAGTCAGATACAGCTAAAGGTAGCAAAATGGGAAGGTTGAGTAACGGGTCAATTTTGTACGTGGCCTGAAAGATATAGCATTACAAGTATCGACCCATACATAAGTAAACAGAGCGAAGTTGCTACCTTTAGATACAAAATAATTTAAATAAAAAAAGTGCTGAAGAATGAAATCCAAAATACGTACCTCATCTTCACTGAAACTTTGTCCGGATTTGGGAGCAAACATCATCTCGCCAGTAGCAAGCTCAAAGGCGGTGCAAGCAAACGACCACATATCAGCTGAATACGAGTAGCCCGACTGTAATATAACTTCAGGAGCTCTATACTGTCGTGTTTGAATTTCATCTGCAAGTGGTCTATTAGCCCAGCATGCATTCCCAAAATCCACAACTTTACACCTAAAATCAATCCCGTCAAGACACCTGACTCTCTTTGTAACGGGCCGCACGCCTCCCAAAGAAGCACGTCTTGCGGTTATCCTAGCAACTGCCCATCTAGCCCTCTGCTTTAGCTTTTTCTCAATAGGATTAACTACATATCCACCACCGTTATACATACCCCCCTCGGGTTTACTAAGAATGGGGATCGTTTTTGACCGAATTGGGTCATTTGAAGGATTTATGGTGGAAACGAGAAGTATATTTTCGGGTTTTAGGTCCGTGTGTATTATACCAAGTTGTCTGTGTAAATAATCTAATGCGGTTAGTATGCATCTACAAATATCCCTTACTTTGTTTAATGGAAGGCCTTTATAACGGTTGTATTTTATTAGTTGGAGAATGCTATTGCCGAGAAATTCGAAGACCATGCAAAAATGTTGACCGTTTGGGCCTCTATGCTTGAAATGGTCCACTAATCGTATTACACATTTTTTGTTCTCCGGGTCATGTTTAGTGAGTGCAGAAACAACTTCGATTTCATGGATGGCAGATTGAGCAAATTCACGCGCGCTTTTCTGAATCTTGAGGGCAACATAGTTCTACATCATCAGTTGTGTAACAACAAAATATTAGATATGGTTACCAAAACGCTAAAAGTGTAGTCATTACAGTAAGAATATTAAAATTTAGCCACACACATAGTCAAGTATGCAGCCCAATGGGCCTTAAGGTTTAGTTAGATGAGGTTGCCTTCTCTATCTATACATACCCACTATGAAGTAAATGAATACATAAACGTTCCATCTTTTGTGTACCTTGTCTGATCACATGTATTTTGATTTTTGATGTGCGGTGTTGTAGTAATCGCTAGTCGCTAGTCGGGCGGCGGGGTGGGGACTAGCGATTAATCGGGATTAATCGGAATTTATGGGGATTAATCGGGATTAATTTGATTAATCGGCGACTAATCGGGGATTAATCGGCACCTAGTCGGGATTTTTACAACCATTAATAAAAATGCAATTGTCAAGCCAACAAAATCAAGCAACTTGTTTTAGTTTTATTATTTTATTTAATACATTCTAAATACACCACAGCTTTAATAACCACAATTCCAAAGAAATTATGACACCTGGCTTATGCCTTTAAGAACCCGCTATGCAGTTAATGCGGTAAAATATCGGATATCGCTCAAGGACCGATATTTGAGATATAGGTTATCTCGGTGAGATATCGGTGGGATGTCGGTAATTTTAATATAATGCATTATTTATATATATATAGCAATTTAACACTAATAATTCATTGATATATCGGTTATACAGGTTAAATATCAGTGATATATCGATTATATCGGTCAAATATCGGTGATATATCGGTCAATATCGCCAATAATATCGGTACCGATATTTTACTAGGGGACCAATATGACCGATATTAACTGCATAGAGAAGCCGTCAATATCAATCAATACCTATTCCGAAATTTCCTAATACGGCATTCTTTAACATATGCTGTATAAGATGATTCGGTAATTATTTAAGCTGGTCACGTAACCCGCTGCTTCCTTTTGCAGTGACAATCTTAGTGGCGGATAAATCATAAAAATATCACCATTAAAACAAGATAACAATCATCACCTTGAACAATTGTACCACCATCCACTTTGCTTTTTGTCGAGATAACAAGATACTAACAATGTGGATTTAGAAACACTAAGCATTTTGTAACAGACCCGAAATACTTAATTGATGTAACTGTAAAAGAATTACAATCTAACTGTTAAGATTAGAGAAAGATGAAATCTTGCTCCCGGAAACTACCCTTCTGAAAACAATGTCTGCTTACTTACCACCCTAAGCAGGCCTAACTGTTCATTAGTTCTTGATTAAGAGCCAGATGAACTTCAATGGATATACCACCCTTGGTTTAAAAAGCGGGAGGCGCTCCGAAGAGTTTAGCACGCACATCATATACGTACAGCCAAACAAGCCTTGTTTATAGAGGAAAGTTTTGCCTTCATCCCACCCTCGCCAGACCCTACCAATTGCTTTGCTACGAGTGAGATTTTACTCGGTACGTTATGTTTGTTTTACAACCATAAGCGGTGGTCCAGTGACAAGGTAAAGCCTTTTAAAACACTCAAGTAGCATTTTTATTAAATCAAATGCAGCAGCAGCAGCCCATGAGTAAAACATAAAGGAAACTATCTATTTACAGATACCAACATAATAATATTAATAATTTCCCCTTTGGAAATAACGAATCATTTTATAAGTAGCATTAATTAAAGGACCATTTCATATCTTCATAAATTTGTAACAACAAACTATCACTGTACATGATCATATATCAATCAAACAGAACAAAAAAAACTTACAGATGTTTGAGAATCATACACAAGCCAAACAGTGGAGAACTGGCCCCATCCAAGCTTCCGTTGAGCGATGTATCGACCACCGGAGAACTTATCGCCGATTCGAACCGCGTGGTAGCCTCCTCTCCTGTACGAATTCATGCATTCATCCTCATCCTCTGACCCAGATGAAGAAGACGAACACGACATCATTGATTGATCTGGATTAATACCCACTTGATATTACAAAGAAATGTTAGAGAAGATTTGGGGGAAAATATTGATTTTGGGAAGAACAAGAAGAAGAAGAAGAAGAGTGGGTTTGTTGATAGACGCTCTCAGCAGCATCATACACTATCAAGTGCTTCTACTGATAAAGGGAGACCGAACTGTTTATTGAACTTGTGATAAAGTTATACAGGGTTTAAGTAAAACCGTGTAAAGCATCATTACGATACTCGCACTCAGGGCATGTTTGGCTAAGCTTATTTAAGTTAAAAATGACTTTAAGGAAAATGATTTATTGACTTGTGACTTTTTGAAAAGGAGTTTTAAAAAAATATGTTTGGATTAGCTTATGGGATGGGAAAAGCCAATAAGTCAATAAGTTGTTTTTTAATAAGTGTTTGGCTTAGCTTATTGATGTAACATGACTAAAAGCTAATAAGTCAATAAGTTAGTTCAAAAAGTCACAACATTCTAACTTTTCAAAATTGACTTTTTGATGACTTTTTCTCCATCTCAAAAAGTCATTTTGAAAAGGACTTTTGCATTTATCAAACACTAAAACTCCTTATTGGCTTTTTGATTAAGTCAATAAGTTGGTTGGAAAAGCTTAGCCAAACATGCTCTTAGTACAGTAACCATACTATAAAATATAAAAATAAATTCTTGTTATGGTTAAAAGGATATATAAAGAGAGAGTGGGCAAGTTAACGTACATTACGGCTTAACGTATGATTAGTACGTGACCAAATTATGCACGTTCATTTGAAAATCACGCACGTTATAAACTTAAAAAACCTAATCACACATGTTGGAAACATAAATCACGCACGTTATCACACATGCCCTACCTCCCAGTTCAAAAATCGCATCCCCTGTTCTACGATCTGAAACCATTGTTATTGCCCTCTGACTCTAATCGAATCAAAGTTTGATCATGTTCCTGCATCCTCTGTTCTACGGTCTGAATCAAAGCTTCGTCATGTTTCTTCATCCTCTGTTCTACGGTTTGATTTCGAGAGTTGACATTTTGATGAAACTTTTCAAAATCAACGATGAATTTGAACCCAATTCGATGAAACTGACCAAACAATAGCCAATTTGAAGTGAAACGAAAAGAAAATTGAAACGAATTGGACGAAATTGATCAAACCCATGCTAAATGAAAATTTGATATAATCACGCATGTTATATCAAATAATCACGCACGTTGTCGTACGTGATGTATATATATAAGATAAGGATAAGGATCCGTTAGGAACCACCCTTTATTGCGAGAACCGCAAGAACCATTGTGAACACATGGCATTTTTGTAATTATATTCTGTTTATACAAAACACGCGTTCTATTTTTTTCCTTATGTTATTGTTATCTCTATTTTAGGGTTTCAGTAGTTCACCAGTTCATGGTCTTCACACTCGGCTGAGAGGCATTCACGGCGGTTTCACGGCAGCAGAGAGCCATGCACGGTGGTTTTCACGACATATAGATAGTTGGTGTTCACGTATTTCACGGCGGTTGCAGTCGGCACGGTATTTACGGCGGCATATGGCGTCCTCTGATTCATCACGTGTCGATCCTCGTATATCTGATGATCCTCCTCATACATTGTCTGAATATCATCCTCATACAACATCTGATGCCGACTTTGGTGGTCCTCGGTCACATACTTACGTCTAAAACTGTTGAAAGTCGACATACCCTTCATTATCTTGTGACACTACTTCGACTGGTACAGCACCTACAAATACATAACATCAAGAGTTGCAATTCATTTGATTTGTGACTAAAGGTATTATATTGACTGTAAATGATATATATATACTTTGTAAATGATATTGTATTAAATGACATGTACATGTGCATTATATTGACTGTAAATGATGTTGTATTAAATTATATGCACATGTGGATTATGTTGATTGTAAATGATATTGTATTAAATTTTATGCACATGTGCATTTTGTTGAAAATTAGACTATGTCGTTGATGTATGGATTCTGAACAAGTGCCTTATGGAGGACTATCCAATTATGTATAGAATGGCAGCAAACAAAGGGTCTTGGGTGGCAGACAACTACAAAAAAATAGGGGAGGTGACTATGTGGGATTGGCAATGGAATAACAAGCCGACAACCGGGGAGGCATGGGTGGAGTTTATGCAGCTTTTGGCGCTACTGAGAGACACCAGAATGAAGACGGGTTAAGATGGGTGGGGTTGGCACTCGAAAAATAAGTCGACTTTTAATGTTAAAACCGTTAGAGAGGATTTGTGTGTCACAAGGGGGGACCCGCCGAGTGGCTTTGTAATGACCTAGAACGGTTAGGCAACACCTAAAGCCAATATGTTAGCATGGAAAGGCGTTGAAGGCTGGTTACCGACAAAGATGGAGCCAGAAAAAAAGGGAATTTAGATCAGCAACACATTGTGCACGGGTTGCGGATACGAGCAAGAAACTGTTGAACACATCCTCATTACGTGTATGATGTCGAAAACGCTATGGTGGATGGTCGGAGCATGGCTGGGAGTAAAAGATTTACATTCTTGCTCAACAGTGGCAGATATTCTCTCCTTTTCCTGGAAGCTGGATATTTCTAAGAATAAGAAAAAGGCAGTCAACTGCATGGTGATGGCTACATTATGGATCATATGGTCGAGCAGAAACGAGAAGGTATTCACAGCCGTGCAGTTTTCAAACTCTATAAGACTGAAACAAGTCAAGGAGTGTACTATGTTGTGGATGAAAGTCAGAGCCAAAATGGAGAATTTAGTGACTGAAGAGTGGTACACCAGTGGTGTGAATGTCATAGAAAATTAGGAATTTATATGTTTATTGTAAGCGTACTTCTCTAGTTCCTGGCTAGAGTTCTTGGCTAGAGTTCTGGTTTGAATATACAGCATCTTGTTCTGTTCAAAAAAATATGTTGTTATATATAAAATGATAATGCTCGTTGACAATTACATTATGTACACGTGCATTATATTGACAATTACATTATATATACATTTTATGACAATATGTAACAACCGCAACGTACATAATTGTACATATGTTTAGGATACCAACGGTACTTAACCGTACATATGTTTAAAAAATTACTAATACCACATAGTTATCATTACCAAAAATTAAACACTTAACTTAATGTTTTCTTATTTATATTATTTATCATGCACATGTGCATTCTACTACAAACACCCTCTATTACTTACAATATTAAATATTTTTTATTTATTATTTACATAGGAATATTAAACATTTTTTATTTATTAGAGTAAAATGCACGGATAGTCCCTGTGATTTGGTGAAATTTCACCTTTAGTCCCCAACTTTTCAGAATTACACTCTTAGTCCCTCGGATAGTCCCTAAAGCGGATGAAGGTTACTTGGATAGTTCCTGTGGTTTGAAAAGTTGTTACTCGAATAGTCCTTGTGGTTTGACAAGTTGTTACTCAGATAGTCCTTGTCATTTCACACCCACTTAACCAGAAAAACTAACCTCCATCCGCTTTAGGGACTATCCGAGTAACAACTTGTCAAACCACAGGGACTAAGAGTGTAATTTTGAAAAGTTGGGGACTAAAGGTGAAATTTCACCAAACCACGGGGACTATCCGTGCATTTTACTCTATTTATTATTTACACATGAACAGTTATGGTTGCTGTACATTCTTCGCTTAATGGCACCCCATATTGGATACCCGATGTTGATGCTGAATACATCCCTACTATAAACAATACATTTAACAATTGGGATGATGTTGTTATTGTCACACCCCAACCGATGGCGGAAACATCAGGGCGCGACACCGAGGAAACAGATTGTCCATGAGTATCCATAACAACTATTAATTACCAGATATTTAAACGTCATGTCCCATACCACAACATATCCAAATAAAACAGTTATTAAAAATAATTGTCTCACAAACAAGCACTGTTCCGACAACTCAGATTTAGCGTGACATAACTAGACCCCTAGCTTGATTCACCAAAGCACGGCATTCCTAGCATCTTAAACACCTGTCACATACGTTAAAATAGAGGTCAATACACATAGTGTAAAGGTGAGCTTACAAGTTTAATAGTAATAATAAAATTCGAAGGCGTTTATGCATAACCAGCATGTAACATGTATAATGTGAAGCAAATAGGTTATCGACAATGAAATATGCACAGACGTGACTGCGAGTTGTAGAATGCGCAACACATCTCACCACCGTGACATGCGAGAAAGCCCTTAACAACCCCTGTCCACGACAGGTGCTGAGTTCAAACTATAGTACTATCGTTGCTAAGGTGTCAGGCAACAATCACTGTGTAAACATAACATACCAGCATTCATTGAGTAACACGTATAACATGCAGTAACAGTTAGCGTATAAAAGTGTTTGCGTTGTGTGATCGATGTGAATTGATATAAGTAACGTTTATAACACCCAAAAGTGCTTAAAGCAAAAAGGGATCGAGTATACTCACAGATCGTGTTTAGTAAATAAACACTCTCTTGGATTGAAGGGAGCGCCGAGAGATTAGCATGAACAGTTAACGATAGCATAAGCGAATGAATGACGCGTTAAACGGTGAAAAGAGAGCCAAGTGACGAATGGTCATCCGATCGGATGACAATCCGGACGAATGGTCATTCGATCGAATGACAATCCGTTCGGATGGTCATCCATTCGGATGGCCATTCGGTCGGATTGACATTCATTTGGGATGGATGTGTTTGTGTATGATGTGACTTTGAAGTTTTTGTTGTAGCATTTGAAAACAGAGAAGTATCTCTACCTTTCAGGTCGCCCGGTCGAACGAACGGTCGTTCGATCGTATGGCGATCCGTCGGTTAGACATTTCTCAGAGAACAAATTCACAGCAGGATTGTCATTCGATCGGATGGTCTTCCGATCGGATGGCAATCCATTAGAAACTGATGATCTTTGAAATTTATGAAAAACGTTAAGTGTTGAAACCAAGTTCAATCCGATCGGATTGTCGTTCGATCGGATGGCAATCCATGTGACAACCCGAGATCTCAAGGTCTTTCCTCTATGCGTCACTTGTTTCACAAATCCTGTTTTCACAATTCACTTTTACGATGTACCATGTGCTTTATTTATGAATGATTAAAGTGTGGTTATGTTGGTTGTTGCATGGAAACTTAAGAGTTGTTGAGGTTTAGTCATAACATGCTTATATTTAACTTTGGATTGCACTAACACACTTGTTTGTGGAAAACATATATTACACTCGACGAAGAACTAGATCTTCGTCACATGCTGCCCTCGACGAAGGAGTATCCTTCGTCACAACCAAACTTCGACGAAGATGATTCTTCGTCACACCACTATACGGCGAAGAATGTTCTTCGTCAAAAGGGAATGCTCGCCATAAGGGGGCTTCGGCCCAGGTCATTAGAGGGCCAGTATATTTCGAGTATAACCCCTAATAAACGTAACCGCAAATCAAAAACCCTAAAGTTCTCTCCCTATTCTCTGTGCGACGGCAACCAGAGGATCTCGGAGTCTTCCTATCACGGTTTAGTTAAACACTCGATATCACGATTAGTAAGTTATTCATTGAATGATTTGTGTTCTTTTGTGATATCTATTTAAGAGTTAAAATGGTATTGAAACTGAGATTGTAAATCATGATGTCATGATCATATGTGAGACTAGGGTTTCGTTATAGGATTGAAAATGATGATTTTGTATGCGGTTATATTCATATGGTGGTTCGATGAATTCTGCGTAATGAATTGACGGCATGATAGGCTAACACCCGATTGTGTTTAGTCTGTGATTGCTATGCTTTGGGTAGTCGGTAATTGTTCATAACTAGGGTTGGCTGAACTTGTAAAGTAACTGTTGTTTGATCCATTAATCTTGCTGGAAATGTGGTAACTGCTGTTGGTCTTGAAGAAGTTGTAACTGTTTGATTACTGGCGAACCTTAGTGATACTTCGCCAAACCTCACCGTGGCGAAGGATAGATACTTCGTCGCACCCCATCCCGACGAAGAATGAGTTCTTCATCACACTCGATCTTGACGAAGGTTGATCCTTCGTCGCTAGGATACTTCGCCGTAATAGTTTATAGACGGAACAGAAGACAGATACGATGTGTGTGATGTTGGATGTTTATGTTTACAAATGCTATTTGTTGCATGATAACAATACTGACCAAGAATGGGAAATCTGAATTTTCTGGTATGGTTAGAACACTCATCTGTTATGTGTTGATTTGTGATATTAACATGGGATGTGGTCTTACATGAGAATTGAGTACTTGATACATGACATACAATGATTTTTATGATGAATGCAACCTGTGTTAAATACATTACTTATTTGATTGTGAAACTGATTCGATTGGTAACCACAGTAGGGTTTGGGTTGACCAACTTGGACATGTAACTTAACATACCGAGCAAATCAAAGGTGAGTTCATTCCTCTTGAGCATGCGTCCCGGTGGGTGGGACAATCATTGGGTATTCCTGATAGGAATAAGTCATTTGGGTAAAAACTGGAATGTTGGATAATACACTCAATTCCTATCACCATTAAGTCCCATCTTGTTTGTTACCTGAGAGGTAACGGGGTATTAGTTGATAGCGCTATTTAGGTTTGGCACCCTCACCCCGTACCTGAGAGAACGGGTGTGAACTAATGACCCAGTCATGACCAATGCTTAGATAGGGGAATTGGGGAAGGGCAAAAATAATCTGGAGCCATCTTGTACGGTACTCGAGTTATTATCAACATTATAATTAATGAACTGAACTAAACACTTGGTAACTAATGTTTTCGTAAAGCTATGAACTCACCAGCGTTGTCTGATACACTTGTTGCATGCTCGCAAGTCGTTAGGTACTATGGGCAAGGAACTTGCTATCTGGGATTGCTGGAGTGGTCATGGGTCGCACAACTTGGATATGCATGGCTTGTTTATTGATTTCACTTGCTTTTTGTTTTGAAACGTTCAAACAATGTTTTATTATTTGCTTCCGCTAAACATGTTAAAAATTGGATTACGTTTATGAATGTTTTATCATTATCAATGGAAACTTTATTTTATAACTTGATGTTAGTTCAATGTGATTGGTGGCTAGATCCTGGTACGTCACATGCCTAGCGGGGTCACCGCATGTGGTATTTTGGGGGTGTGACAGTTTGGTATCAGAGCCACAAGTTATAGTGAACTAGGTTTTAAAACATTTTTATAAAACCAAACTATAACCGAACAGTTCAGAAATCGACCATGACACTCAGCTCCAGACTGCAAGGTTCGTTATTCGTTTACTTATTGCATAGCATATCTGGTGTACATTTATGTATGATGTTGCATGTGATTGCACACTTAGCACTACAGACTGAATTCATTTTGTTACTTGCCTATGTTATGTGTTGATAGAGTCACAACACGACATTCCCCTAGACTTTCATGATTCATGTTTTGTGATGCCTTTTGTCTTGTTACTCGAATTTGAGGGACCTTTTAGCACGAGTTGGGAGGAGCTGAGATAAACATGCAAATTGCATTGTTATTATGGGTGCACACATAATAATAATGTGGGGTGCATGTGAGTCCCATTGAGGCTTAACAAGTGTGAAAGGGGTCCCACTATGTGCCTGATGTAAACTTAGTAGTCTGTAGAGGTCATCGTGAGGTTTGACTCCTACTTTATCTCGACTCTTAACCTTTTCTGTTTTCTTATATAGAATCATGAGCGGACGAGGCCATGGGCGTGGTCACATTGCGATGACTCAGGCCGAGTTGACAAACTTGATTAACACACGTGTGGCTGAGGCTTTGGTAGCCTATCAAGCTGGTCAACCAGCGAATCAGAATCAAAACAATCCGCCTGCTTGCACGTTTAAGACGTTCATGGATTGTAGGCAACAGGCGTTCAGTGGGACTAAAGGAGCTGTGGGGCTACTGCGTTGGTTTGAGAAGGCGGAATCGGTGTTCGCGATGTGTAACTGTCCTGCTGGGGACAGAGTGAAGTATGCTTCAGGCACACTTGAGGATGGTGCCTTGACTTGGTGGAATGCCCAAGTTCAGATGCTGGGTATAGAAATGGCGAACGCGACTACTTGGGACGATTTTAAGGAGCTAATGCATGAAGAGTACTGTCCTCATGACGAAGTACAGAAACTGGAGAACGAGTATTATGATCTGAAAATGGTGGGTTCTGAGATTGAGGCATATACGAAACGGTCTCATGAATTAGCTAATATGTGCCCGAACTTATCACGACCTCCACACCGAAGAATTGAACTGTACATCAAAGGATTAGCCCCGCAGGCTAAGGGCTTAGTTACTATAGCGAACCTCAACAACTACCTCAGCTCATCCGCTTAGCTCACAAGATCACAGATCTGGAGGTGGAGCGTGGCTCGCTACCACCACGTGTTTCTACTACTATCATTACTGTTGCAGCTACTACTCCTGCTACTGACAGGAAACGCAAATGGAATGAGGTGGACAAGGCGTCCAACTCGAATCTGTCACAGAAGAAGCCAGACAGCAGTGTCAACCGCAGTTTTAGCCAGTCATATTCCATGAATCAGAATCAGAGCAACAATTCGAATCAGGGCTCTTACGCAGGAAAAAAACCTAAGTGTAACAAGTGCAACTTTCATCATCGTGGGCCGTGCACCTGAGTCTGTCATAGGTGCAACATGGTGGCCCATATGGCTAGAGACTGCAGGGTCTCACTCCCAAGGCAGCAGCAGCAACCCCCACAGCAACAGCAACAGCAGCCGCAGCAACAGGAGAGGCAGCAGCCTCAACAGAATCAGGGAAATCATAAGGGGTGTTTTCAGTGTGGTGACAAGGGTCATCTCTTGTAGGTCCCGGTTTTTACTCCGTTTCAATTGCGAACCAACCGTGCGACGTGCGTAATCCGTGCACGAATGTGACCGAACACACAAGATGTAATATAATCTGTGATTCTATAAAAGATTTGATAACGTACAGCACCTTGAATCACGTACACAGCACTTTCTCTCTCTAGCTTTCTCTCTCTAACACTAGAGCTCTCCAAAGTGCAAATAGCCAAAAGTCTCTAAATGAAACCCTAAGGCTCCTATTCATAGGCCAAGGCTTTAATGAGAAAACTCATTAATTACAATATTGCCACATTGCCTTTCTTAACTAGATATTACAATAAAACCTAGAATTAAACAGTTTCAGCTACGGTCTTGAGATGACGGAGGCGATAGACATACTGCACTAACAGACTCCCCCTTGGATATTGCCGTAGTCAATCTCAAACATTTAGTCAGACTCGTAGCTTTTGATTTTTCTCTCTCTCACTTGAACAGAATCCCGGTGAATCTGTCTTCAGCTTCAGCTCCCCTTTTCGGTAGACTCTTCAGGCTCCCCCTTTCATCAAGCTTCCGTGATTTTGGGATCGACACCTGGCTTTCCGATTATAAGCTCCTTCAGGATAGATTCCTGGTACCTTGAATCCACGCTTCCTCTTGCGTTGAGCTCGTCTTCAGACTCCCCCTTAGACTCGGCTATCGGGATCGTAGTCTGGTACAACATCTGCAATTTCTCAAACATTTATAAGTAAAACATTTTGATCATCCAGGATTGAAAATCCTAGCTTTCTCAGCATAAGCTAGAATATTTTTACAAAGAAAACATTTTCAGTTGTCCAGGTATCGTAACCTGGCTCTATTAAACTTTCTAAATCAAGAACCTGGCTTTAAAATATAAAAATATGAATATATCCAGGATTACTTGAATCTTTTCCCTTATCAACAATCTTTAAGATTTAGCAGCTTCAACGAACCGGATCGGAAACTAGCTCTTTTACAGATTTTAACAGTATAAGCATCCAAATCCCTCACAGTTAATCATCCAAGTCCAAACTAATGACCTTGGAGATATCACAAACTATTTTTTATTTTTGTTAAAAATTCAAGTTTCAAATTAATGAACTTGTTTTATTTTCAGAAACACAATCAGCTTACTTAGATTTTGAAACTCAGCATCTCAGACATCGGTTGTCGAAAATAAAGCAGAATCAAAAATCTTTTTGTATTTTTCTGAAAACATAAAGCAATTAAGAAATATTTACAAACATATTTACAGACAATATTTTTGTTTGAGTATGCGTCAGAGGATCATATCAGTTTTTGACAAATCACAAGTACCGTTGAGCTTATTTACACATTAAGAATTAAACAATTCACTTAGATTGTCGATATACTGATCTACTTAAATTTTCATACAAATTTCAACTGATTCAAGATACGAATTAGATGTTTTAAGAACTTAAACCCATTCATGTGTCCCACCTCTTGAATATACTCCCGTATCCAGATCCCAATATTCAGTCTTACAGGTGAGTATACCTAGGTGATATCTGTAAGGGGAATAAATTATAGTACGAAACCATGAGAGCTCAGGTCAGAACTTTCGTTTAGCAGAGAGATGACGGCTCGACTTTTGGTGTGTCCCCTTTAGAGGATCTTTTGTATTACAACAGCAATGACTATCAATTTTATTGTTTCATCAATTTGCTGAGGGCGGCGCTATATTTCAAGCAATGCAGAAAGTATTCTCCGGGGACTAGGCCATTGCTTCCGCAAAATCAGAAGTCCCGGGATAATACCCCAGATATCACTAAGCATAAAGACCTAGTATCTCAGAAAGAGGGGTCCTTCAAACGAGATTTCAGGGGTTACCTATATATCCAAGTAGTGTTCCCCACGAAATAAGCAAGTTTGAATTTAGGTTTATATCCCGAAAAAGTTTACTAAATGTATAAAAATCTATCGGCATATCATCAGTGAGACTGTTTAACACTATTTAATCATTACATTTCTTTAGCATACTGTAACTGTCTACTGATGTACTATCATTTCCTCTTTTTACGCAAAAACTCAATAATTTAATTTTATCATGTTTTTGGCTTTTTCAAATTTTCAAATGTTTTTGTATTTTCTGACAATTTTTCTCCCCCTAAAATGCAAAACCATTAAAAGAAAAATTTGACAAACCGATACTGATAGCTTTGTCTCGCCATCCATTTTCTGCTTCACATGCTCTGTTTTGCAGAAAATATAACATACCCCCATGATTTACAACCCAATGATTTTCGACAGTTTGAAAACCGTTTTTCAATCTTGTGAAAGTAATCATGTTTGTTCAGCCGTGAGGGTTTCGGCGTATTCAAGCAACACATCTTTTTGTAATTTTCTATTTTTGACAAAATCTAAAAACTAACATATTTTTTATTTTATGTTTAAATTTTTCAATTTTTTAGGGTTTTTGAAACATTGTTTAATTATATACAGAAAATGTTAAACTCCTTGTTCAACCAAACCAGGGTTCAGCAGCCTTCTCTTCCTGTGCCAGGCTGCTCAAACTTCCATTCTCACAATCTTTGGTTTTGTTGAGCACCTGCACATTCAAACTACTTGATTACTTGAACAATTTAGCCCAGGTCTGTTGGACCTTAGGCATTTCAACACAATATGTATCATTCAATTTCGGAAAATATTTTTCATTCTGAACAAAGACTTTTTCATCTTTAACTTCAATTTTCTCATCTTTTACCAAAGACACTAGTTTCTTAACACTCCATGTTTGTCCTTTTGTAGTACCTCTTTTGTAAAAATGTGAATCTTTTTGAACATTTTGTTTTTGAACAACAACTTTTGGTTTCCAAAACTGTTGAGATTTTGTCATATCAACAGATGTGTTCCAACTTCCAACTTTGTGTTGTTCTGAATCTGGGTGTGTGAAAAATCTGGGTTTGTTTTGAATCAGACATAGTCTGTTTTGGTTTCCAAGTTTGATTCGAAGCAAACTTGTTTGTGTTATACCTCCAAGTTTGTTTTGAATCAAATCTGGCTGACCTTTGTTTCACACCCTCAGATTTTTGTTTCTCAACATTTTCAGGCTTCTTTTTGTCATCATCCACAGGTTTCAGATTTGGACACTTTCGTGCAAGATGTCCTAATTGATCACACTTAAAACATGTTCTTTTTGAAACATCTTTAACCTGTGGTTATTGCATTTGCTTTTGAGCCCAAAACTCTTCAATAGACTGTTGTCTAAATTTGAGTTTTTCTTCTTCTTCAAAACTTTTTCCTTGAACAAAACTCATCTTTGCCTGAGAATTTGGAGTTTCATTTCTTTTCCAACTTTGTTTCTTCTTATAACCCAACCCAACCTTCATGTTTTTCTTTTTAAAACCAGGTTTGTTATAAAAAGTTTTCTTGTCTTTCCTAGCAAATTTTGAAATTTCTGACTTTTCAATCTCAATCATCTTAAAAACTTTATCAATTTTCTCTGAAATCACATTCTGAATCGGGAATACAATGTCTAAGAATAGTTTGTCCGATCCAATCATGGTATATACCAATCCTTTTGAATCATCATTCACAACTTTCTCAGATTTTATATTTTTCAGATACTCATCATGAAAATTACCTTCATTTTCATCCTGTGATTCAGACTTACCTTTTGTAGACTCATCTTTCAGAATGCTATCAACAACCTTACTTACCACCTCTGAATCATCAGCTTCATCAGATTTGGTGTAAGTCACATCGATACTTTCAGGTAATTGGTCAACTATGTTCAGACCTTTTGCCACCTTTTCCTCATCATAAAAAGTATAATTGTTTCTCGATGGTGGTGGTACCTGATGAAATTCTGAACCAATACCCTTTTTGTTCTTGTCAGTATCTTTGTCATCTGGTGTGATGTTGAAAATGCGTTCGAGAATGTACGAAGAGTTATGATAACTTTGAAGTTTGGTAACAACCTTTTCTTTTTCAGCCAAGACTTGTTTAAGATTAGCAACTTCATCAACACACTTGTTTAATTCAAGTTGCTTTTCTCTAAATTGTCTCTCATACATTTCTTTGGTTGTTAAAGTTTTAGACAGTCTTTGATCAAAACTTTTGACTTGTCTCTTCAAAGTATCATATGCTTCTTGTACTCTCTGACTCGACTGTAACACCCTTTTTATGATATGAGATTACTTATTATAATACATGAGATTATACAAAATCCCAATTTACAAAATGTTTTCAATTCAATGTACCAAACATGATCATGTTAATTACTAAACAAAAGTTTAAAGTAACTTCTACTAGTCACTACAGACTAATTTAAAACCTTAGGACATAGTTAACAAATCATTTACAACAAAACCATTGTTTAAAACAAAGTTAAGTTAACGCGGAAGCTACAAAATGCGTGTTCGGTTCTTCTACATTGCTTGACCGCCATCCGGAAGCCCACCTTAGTCACCTAAGGTCAAAACCACTAAAAAACATTAGTTTTGGTATTGACATAATACGTGTAAACAAGTTCCAATCATCAAATCAATTAAAGAAAATAAAAGTTTTCAGCTTTGGTCCCCCCCGCGTGTCGCGGCAGGAGACCTTAAATCCGCCGCGACTCGCGACGGTTTCCGCGTATCGCGGAGTTTTCGAAGTAACCCTCCGCGTGTCGCGGGGAAACCATTTTTCCAACAGGTGCAGGTTAAAATCCTACATAAATGCCCAGCTCCGAAAATTCACTATTTTCTAACTTTAAACTATCATAACTTTTTACTCGTTAGTCCGTTTTCACCGATTCTTTTTCCTGTGAGTCCGTAATAAAATTACGGACCCGACCATGTAATTTTCCCGTTATGGAAACCGATATACCGACAATCGGATCACAATTTCCTCATTCCAATTATCCAACCCATTAGTATAAGTGCATAGCACCTCTTTTCCATTGTATAGACTTATTAGTCATAATTACCCAAATTCCCGGGCTCACATACTTGGTGTTTTCGCGCCATTTCTTGGCTTTGCGTTTCCTTAGTCTAAATACTCGTTTCTTCGGAATTCAAGCATTCCGTTTCAAACGACTCTTTCATAGAGCTTCTATTGTTTGACCCGATTTCCCGGGTTCTTAGACTTAAATTAATATAACCAATTCAATAGCGTGGTTCAATCCACCACTTAACGAATATGAGACTTTCAAGTCCTTATTCTCGTGATTCTTTTAAAAGCATCTTTTGGCTATTTAGTGAAAACTATCACTTTGTTAACATGCCAAACTAAATTCCAAATCCTTATTTTGACCCGTTTGATGGTCGAGTGTAATTCGCCACTTCAACAACTCATCAAACGCATCCATTACACTACAACTTCATTCACACAACAAAACTAAATATTTACGCATAATTTAACGGGGCTTAAGCCACGTACCTTTAAAGCACACCTTTTCCGCGGGTATCACCTCCGGCGTGTCCACTTGACGTCCCGGATTCCTTGCCTAAAGAGTTCAATTCATAACAAGATTAGAACTCTTCCATAAGCTTTAACGCATTATTTCTTAACATATTCAAATCTGCGTTTTACCCAACCTTTAACATATTAACCCTCTTTTAGGCATTTTATCAAACACCTAGCGGGTCAGATTTTTACATGATCTAAACCAAGTTCATGACTCGATTTTTATCACCCAAATTACTTCAATTTGACCACATGTCTATATGTTAACATCAACAACTTAGAGTTTTCCTCAAAATTTCAGTTTACACTAGAACAAGAGTTTTAATCCTAGTGTTCATCAAGTTCTACTAGCATACTAATCACCCACTATGGTGATTTTAATTTATACAATTATCATGCAAGAATTTGACAAGAAATCGTCTAGGGTTTGTCCCTAAACCTTACATTACTTCCAATTTCATGTTTACAACACATAATCAAGCTCTACATTCGATTTTGATCACATGCATGAACTTTGAATCGAATGAAAATGACCTAATTCAACATACCTTATGATCCCCTTGACAAGGTGATCACGATTCCATGTTTAGATTCCGATTTCTACTGGATTTTGGCCTTCAATTTGAGAGTTTAGTAGCTATTTAGGTTTTGGAAGTGTGGGTGTCGCCCCCTTCCTGCTGTTGATCGACCAGACCACAATTGAGGTGTTTGGTTTGTTTTATTTTACTAAATATTAGTATCTCAAGTTTCAATTTTAACAACTTAAGTCCCTCACTCTTATTTAGTTTATTTCTTTGGCTTTTTAACTCATTCATGTGTTACTACAAGACTCCTAACTAACTGGGTTATTTATCCTAGTTAGTTTATTCTTGTTTATTTTACACTTTATAATTCTAATATAAAGTTTTGTAAATTTCGGGATGTTTTTCATTTTAAAGAATCATACTGTTTTTGTAAATCTAGAAACTTAGTTTCTTTTTCACCACAATCAACACATTTTGCTGTACACAGTCGTCGATAAACCTCATTATCCTTTTCAAGACCTTGACATTTCTGTGTCAGTTTTTCAACTTTTAATTTCAAAATTTCTTCTGTTTCAATCATTTCCTTGCATTTCATTTTGAAAACATTTTCAAGTTTGTTTGTTTCAATTTCTTTTGTTTTTATCATTTCATCTTTTTCGGTACAGGCTTTGCACATTTCTATGCAATTCCTGCACTTGTTTTTATTTTTATCATTAGACTGTTCAATGCTTTTGTCTTTGTCAAACAATTCAGAAGATTCAGTTTGAATTTTTTCTGTTATCACACCTCCTTCTTCTGTCTTTTTCTGATCTTCATCTTTCATCTGTTCTTCTTCATCGGTTTCCTCTGCCGTTTTCTTTACTTCCTCTATCAGCTTTTCCAGTTCTTGTTCTTTCATCTTTTTCATTTCTACCACCTTTGGTAGACTCGCTTCACAAAATTCCTTTACCTTGTTCAACAAATCCGGCAAATATCCTTTATCAGATAGTCTTCTTGTATTGAAAGTACCCTCATTTGGAAACAGATTTGTTACTGCCTCAAAATCCACTTTTGAAGGGTCAACCACTGGATTACCCTATGGATCCATATAACATTCCAGTTCATCATTCCATCTTTTGGCTCTCTTAGCTTCTTTGAATGGTTATCTATATTTATCAATTTCCCATCTCGCGTAATCTCTTCTCCACCATTTATCATGATCAAAATCAGCCATGACTTGAAATTCTTGAATTACCAGGAGACTTGAATCACTTTGAATCACAAACAAACAAACACAATCAGTTCTAAAGATTATCAAACAACTTGAATTAAACGGGTATCCGATCGAGTTGGTCAACAAAAGTCAACAGTGAAAATAATCAGTGTTGTTCGATAGGTTGGGATAGCTATTCGATCGAACGGGAATGTTGTTCGATCGAGCCTCTGTTCGATCGGTTAGTTCAAGTGACTTGGAATCAGTTGACAACCCGTACGACCCGCTGTTCGATCGATCAGCACTACACGACAAAACAATATGTTGTTTGATATGCTGATGTTACACGACAAATATGCTGTTCGATCGACCCTCTGTTCGATCGGCTAGCTTGCTTTGATGCTGTCCGATCGGCTTGCACGTTGATGCTGTTCGATCGGCTAGCATGTTGAATTGATGGCACAAGACGACAACAAGCTTGATCGATTGGCTGGCACTTTGACTTCTTAAACTTCAACGATTAACATGCAAACTGTCAGACTGAATTACGACAATTAGCACATGCAATCACCGCCCTGACAAACTTATACATATTCACATGCAAACTATTGATATTAATGCGGCTGACAACAATTGAAATCTTATCAAGAAAGCTACTTATTCACTCAAGATATATGCACATTAACAATCACCACATGCACTAGCCGACAATTATAAAAAGATCACATGCATTTCTGAATTCTCGAGATAATTGAATCAGATCATATGCAATCAATTAATGAACTGCTGATAATGTTTCAACAAAATGAATCACGTGATACTGTTGTATGATGGCAGGTTACAATGTTGACTAAGTGAAGTGATGTGTTATGAAACGATTTGCTGATCGATCGGCTGGGATGCTAACCGTTCAAACAGCTGTCCGTTCGGCTAGGTCAACAATAGTCAAAGTTTAAATGGAACGGACATGTGTTCAATCGAACAGCTGTTCGATCGATCAGCAATCAACAAAGTCAAACAATTTTAAAGAATATAACGTGATGTAATGAAACGGTGTGCTGACCGTTCGGCTGGGATGCTAGCTGATCGGCTGGCAAGTCAACAAGTCAACTATTTTTTAATGAAATGCAAAGTGTGACAATGGAACGGACAGACGTTCGATCGGACTGCTATCCGATCGGTCAGCAGTCAACAAGTCAACAACTTAAATGAATTGCAAAGAATGCTATGGAACGGTTAGCTAGCCGATCGATCAGCTGTCCGATCGGTTAGCATTCATATGAACTCCAACATTAACAGCAAACATATTCATGTATATTTCGAAGCAAAAATATTTAATTTCTCCCAAACGGCTAAGAATTAAGATCTGAAAATTTGTAGGCTTGTAGATTAGGCACTTTCGCACAACATATCCGAAAATCAGCAATTTTCAACCGTAGAAACCTGTTCAATTTGACAAAAATCAGATAAAAACGTGAAGAACAAGAAAAATATGAAGAATTTGACAAATCTGGATGATTTTGGCTCTGAATCTGATCAAATCTTGTACGAATCTGTGCGTTTGATCTTCGCAACCGAGCACCTGCTCTGATACCACTTGTAGGTCCCGGTTTTTACTCCGTTTCGATTGCGAACCGACCGTGCGACGTGCGGAATCCGTGCACGAACGTGACCGAACACACAAGATGTAATATAATCTGTGATTCTATAAAAGATTTGATAACGTACAGCACCTTGAATCACGTACACAACACTTTCTCTCTCTAGCTTTCTCTCTCTAACACTAGAGCTCTCTAAAGTGCAAATAGCCAAAAGTCTCTAAATGAAACCCTAAGGCACCTATTTATAGGCCAAGGCTTTAATGAGAAAACTCATTAATTACAATATTGCCACCTTGCCTTTCTTAGCTAGATATTACAATAAAACCTAGAATTAAACAGTTTCAGCTACGGTCTTGAGATGACGGAGGCGATAGACATACTGCACTAACAGGGATTGCCCTCAACTGAATCAAAATGCTGGTAATAACAACAATAACAACATTGGGAACAACAACAACGGGAACAATGGTGGGAACTGTGCGCGTGGGAGAGTGTTTACCATTGGTGCTGGGGAAGCTCGCAATGATGGCAACGTTGTGACTGGTACGTTTTCCGTGAACAACCTATTTGCTTCTGTTTTATTCGACTCTGGTGCCGATTGGAGTTATGTGTCTTTGCGGTTCAGTCGTCAGTTAGGGTTAACTCCTACACCTCTTGTAACTAAACACGTAGTAGAATTGGCCGATGGCAAATCGATTGAAGCCTCGCATGTCCTTTTTGGGTGTAAACTCGATCTTATTGGTCAAGTGTTCGACAGTGACCTACTACCCGTTACTCTTGGAAGTTTTGATGTGGTCGTTGGTATGGATTGGTTGTCTAAGCATCACGCGGAAATTCTCTGTAAAGAGAAAATCATGCGTATTCCTCTCCCTGGTGGAGAATCTTTGTCTGTTCAAGGTCATCGTAGTGGTGCAATGGTTGGCATCATTTCATCTATGAAAGCCCAGAAGTGTCTACGAAAGGGCTAGCCTGCTATTTTAGCCCTTGTTACCGATACTCAGCCTGAAGAAAGGAAAATCGAAGACCTGCCAGTTGTTCGTGAGTTTTCTGATGTATTCCCTGAGGAACTTCCTGGTTTACCTCCACACCGTCAGGTGGAATTTCAGATTGACCTTACACCAGGAGCAGCCCCGATTGCTCGTGCCCCTTATCATCTTGCACCAGGAGAGTTGCAAGAGTTGTCAAATCAACTCCAAGAACTGTTGGATAGAGGCTTTATCCGCCCCAGTTCTTCGCCCTGGGGAGCCCCAGTTCTGTTCGTGAAGAAGAAAGACGGGTCCTTTCGTATGTGTATAGATTATCGAGAGCTCAACAAAGTGACCATTAAGAATCGCTATCCCTTGTCGCCTATCAACGACCTGTTTGACCAGTTGCAAGGGTCATGTTTTTACTCGAAGATCGATTTAAGATCGGGCTATCATCAGATGAGAGTCCGGAAGGAGGATGTTCCTAAAACAGCTTTTCGAACGTTGTATGGCCATTATGAGTTTCTGGTTATGCCATTTGGGTTGACAAACGCACCAGCGGTTTTCATGGACCTCATGAACCGCGTGTGCAAACCGTATCTCGACTATTTCGTCATTGTGTTCATAGATGACATCTTGATCTACTCCAAGAGCAAGGAAGACCACGAACGACACTTGCGTCTTATCTTGGAGCTCCTGAGGAAGGAGCAGCTCTACGCGAAGTTTTCTAAGTGTGACTTCTGGATACGAGAAGTGCACTTCCTTGGCCACATTGTTAATGAAATGGGGATACACGTGGATCCTGCTAAGACTGATGCTATTAGAAATTGGGCGGAACTGAAGAATCCTTCAGAGGTGCGGCAATTTCTTGGTCTCGCTGGGTACTATCGCAGATTTATTAAAGACTTCTCAAAGATCGCTCAATCTCTCACTGCATTAACACAGAACGGCGTTGTATATTCTTGGGGAACGAAGCAGGAGGATGCTTTCCAACTCTTGAAACAAAAACTCTGCAGTGCGCCAATCTTATCTTTACTAGAGGGTACTGAAGATTTTGTGGTGTATTGTGATGCTTCCATTCAGGGTCTCGGTTGTGTGTAATGCAACGCGAGAAGGTGATAGCGTACGCTTCTCGACAATTGAAAGTTCATGAGAAGAATTACATGACTCACGACTTAGAGTTGGGGGCCGTGGTCTTTGCATTAAAAATCTGGAGGCATAACCTGTATGGTACTAAATGCACCATTTATACTGACCACAAGAGCCTTCAGCACATCTTTGACCAGAAGGAATTGAATATGTGACAGCGTCGCTGGGTAGAACTTTTGAACGACTACGATTGTGCAATCAAGTATCACCCAGGTAAGGATAACGTTATAGCTGATGCCCTTAGTCGAAAGGAAACGAAACCTAAACGTGTACGAGCCTTACAACTCACTATTCACTCAAATCTTCCTGATCAGATTCGTTCGGCTCAGGCTGAAGCATTGAAGGAAGAGAATATTAAAGCGGAGTATTTATGGGGCATGGAGAAATGACTCGTGGAGAGATCTGACGGCATTTACTATTTCATCGAACGGATATGGGTTCCATTGTTTGGAGATTTTAGAGAGCTCGTGACGGACGAAGCACACAAGTCTCGCTACTCCGTACACCCAGGTTCAGATAAGATGTATCAGGACCTCAAAGTCTTACATTGGTAGCCAAAGATGAAAGCTCACTTTGCGACATATGTGAGTAAATGTTTGACTTGCGCGAAAGTCAAGGTAGAGTATCAGAAACCCTCAGGCCTGCTTCAACAACCAGAAATACCCATGTGGAAATGGGAGCAAATTGCTATGGATTTCATCACTGGGTTTCCAAGAACTCAAAACGGAAATGATACCATCTGGGTGATCGTTGACCGCCTCACAAATTCACCGCACTTTCTAGCAATCAAGGAAACGGATAAGTTCTCACAACTTGCCGTTGTTTATCTAAAGGAAGTGGTTTCTAGGCATGGTGTGCCAACCTCTATTATCTCTGATAGTGACCCGCGTTTCATATCAGATTTATGGCAGTCGATGTATAAATCATTCGGCTCACGTCTCGACATGAGTACTGCTTATCACCCACAGACGGATGGACAATGTGAACGAACCATCCAGACACTTGAAGACATGCTGCGAGTATGTGTGATCGATTTTGGCAAAGGCTGGGAGAAACACTTTCCGTTGATAGAGTTCTCTTACAACAACAGCTACCATACCAGCATCCAGGCAGCTCCGTTCGAAGCACTGTACGGGCGGAAATGCCGCTTTCCTCTTTGTTGGGCTGAGGTGGGTGACAGCCAGATCACAGGTCCTGAGCTTGTACTTGAAACTTCAGAAAAGATTGTTCAGATCAGAAACCGTATGGCGGCGACGCGCGACCATCAAAAAAGCTACGCTGACAAGCGTAGGAAACCCTTGGAGTTCGCTGAAGGCGATCGTGTTATGTTGAAAGTTTCACCCTGGAAGGGTGTGGTACGCTTTGGGAAGCGCGACAAACTCAATCCACGTTATGTTGGACCATTCAAAATTCTGGAGCGAATCGGTAAAGTGGCTTACAGGCTCGAGTTACCTACTGAGTTGGGTAACGTTCATGATGTCTTCCATGTTTCACAATTAAAGAAGTGTTTGTCTAATGAAAAACTTGTGGTACCGCTCCAAGAACTAAAAATTAACGACAAATTGCAGTTTGTCGAAGAACCCATCGAAATTATGGATTGGGAAGTCAAGGTTCGTAAGCATAGTCGAATTCCAATCGCGAGAGTTCGTTGGAACTCAAGACGTGGACCGGAGTTCACGTGGGAACGTGAAGATCAGATGAAGCTCAAGTATCCTCAATTATTCCCAGCTGACAAAACTAAATCTGATGCAACTGGTGAATTTCGGGACGAAATTCCCTTTCAAGTTCGGGATGATATGGCACCCGAGGAAAATCCACAGTCATCCTGATCTAACTTCTGGCCGCTTTGGATTACTTGTCAAATTTTGGGACGAAATTTCTTTCAAGTTGGGGATGATGTGACAACCCGAGATCTCAAGGTCTTTCCTCTATGCGTCACTTGTTTCACAAATCCTGTTTTCACAATTCGATTTTACGATGTACCATGTGCTTTATTTATGAATGATTAAAGTGTTGTTATGTTGGTTGTTGCATGGAAACTTAAGAGTTGTTGAGGTTTAGTCATAACATGCTTATATTTAACTTTGGATTGCACTAACACACTTGTTTGTGGAAAACATATATTACACTCAACGAAGAACTAGATCTTCATCACATGCTGCCCTCGACAAAGGAACCAAACTTCGACAAAGATGATTCTTCGTCACACCCACTATACGGTGAAGAATGTTCTTCATCAAAAGGGAATGCTTCGCTATAAGGGGGCTTCGGCCCAGGTCATTAGAGGCCCAGTATATTTCGAGTATAACCTCTAATAAACGTAACCACAAATCAAAAACCCTAAAGTTCTCTCCCTATTCTCTGTGCGAATGCAACCAGAGGATCTCGGAGTCTTCCTATCACGGTTTAGTTAAACACTCGATATCACGGTTAGTAAGTTATTGATTGAATGATTTGTGTTCTTTTGTGATATCTATTTTAGAGTTAAAATGGTATTGAAACTGAGATTGTAAATCATGATGCGGTGATCATATGTGAGACTAGGGTTTCGTTATAGGATTGAAAATGATGATTTTGTATGCGGTTATGTTCATATGGTGGTTCGATGAATTTTGCGTAATGAACTGACGGCATGATAGGCTAACACCCGATTGAGTTTGGTCTGTGATTGCTATGCTTTGATAATGAAATTGTTATGCTTTGGGTAGTCGGTAATTGTTCATAACTAGGGTTGGTTGAACTTGTAAAGTAACCGTTGTTTGATCCATTAATCTTGCTGGAAATGTGGTAACTGCTGTTGGTCTTGATGAAGTTGTAACTGTTTGATTACTGGCGAACCTTAGTGATACTTCGCCAAACCTCACTGTGACGAAGGATAGATACTTCATCGCACCCCATCCCAACGAAGAATGAGTTCTTCGTCACACTCCATCTCAACGAAAGTTGATCCTTCGTCACTAGGATACTTCGCCGTAAGAGTTTATAGACGGAACAGTAGACATATACGATGTGTGTGATGTTGGATGTTTGTGTTTACAAATGCTATTTGTTGCATGATAACAATACTGACCAAGAATAGGAAATCTGAATTGTCTGGTATGGTTAGAACACTCATCTGTTATGTGCTGATTTGTGATATTCACATGGGATGTGGTCTTGCATGAGAATTGAGTACTTGATACATGACATACAATGATTTTTATGATGAATGCAATCTGTGTTAAATAGATGACTTATTTGATTGTGAAACTGATTCGATTGGTAACCAAGGTAGGGTTTGGGTTGACCAACTTGGACAGGTAACTTAACATACCGAGAAAATCAAAGGTGAGTTCATTCCTCTTGAGCATGCATCCCGGTGGGTGGGACACTCATTGGGTATTCCTAAGAGGAATAAGTCATTTGGGTAAAAATTGGAATGTTGGATAATACACTCAATTCCTATCACCATTAAGTCCCATCTTGTTTGTTACCTGAGAGGTAACGGGGTATTAGTTGATAGCGTTATTTAGGTTTGGCACCCACACCCCGTATATGAGAGGATGGGTGTGAACTAATGACCCAGTCACGACCAATGCTTAGATAGGGGCATTGGGGAAGGGCAAAAATAATCTGGAGTCATCTTGTACGGTACTCGAGTTATTATCAACATTATAATTAATGAACTGAACTAAACATTTGGTAACTAACATTTTCGTAAAAATATGAACTCACCAGCATTGTCTGATACACTTGTTGCATGCTCACAGGTCGTTAGGTACTATGGGCAAGGAACTTACTATCTAGGATTGCTGGAGTGGTCATGGGTCGCACAACTTGGATATCCATGGCTTGTTTATTGATTTCACATGCTTTTGGTTTTAAAACGTTCAAACAATGTTTTATTATTTGCTTCCGCTAAACATGTTAAAAATTGGATTACGTTTATGAATGTTTTATCATTATCAATGGAAACTTTATTTTATAACTTGATGTTAGTTCAATGTGATTGGTGGCTAGATCCTGGTACGTCACACGCCTAGCGGGGTCACCACATGTGGTATTTTGGGGGTGTGACAATCCAATCGGACGGCAATCCGTCCAACAATCTGATCGTTTTGAAACTTGAATGTTTTGCTAAGTTTGAAAAGTTTGTGGTTTGCTCGAGACGGTATGACAACGTTTTGAACAACAGGAACCCCACCAAGTTCAGTCTATCTGATCAGATGGGAATCACCATAGTCCGAGCAGCTAACTGTTCGTGACGGTTTGTTTATGTTCAACCCGAAATCGGTTGTCTCTTCGATTGGATTCAGATCTCAGATCGACACTTCACTAGTAAACGAGTAGAAGGCCTTAACGAGCTCCGATTCTATCGGTTTTGAGTGCATTAAGTGTAAAAGAGTTGAAAGAAAGTTGTGAAACCAGCCTTCAATCCTTCTACTTTTGAAAATGTTTAGATCTATGCGAAAATAGTGTTAAAACACGTGGAAATCATGTAGATCTGAGTTGTTCTTGGTGGAATGAGGCCAAAACTTGAAGTTCATTAGAACCCCATGATGACATCATCCTAGAACACCTCAAATCCGCTGATTTCACTGTTAAAAGTGAAGATCCAAAGGTGTAGGATCGGTTTTCTACTCCGTTTCGATTGCGAACCGACTCGTGTAACGTGCGGAATCCGTACACGAACGTGACCGAATACACACGACGTAATATAACTGTGATTCGATAAAAGATCTGAAAAGTACAAAGTCACATGAATCACCTAGAACACTTTCTCTCTCTAAGCACCAAGCTATTCAAAGATCCAAATGAGCAAAAATCCTAAAAGTCTAACATGAGACTCCTATTTATAGGCCACGGAATTAATGAGAGTTCTCATTAATTACCAAAATGCCACCTTGCTTTACTAACTAAATATTACAATAAAAGGCTTGTTTTCTTCTGATTTCAGCTACGAACTGGATTGACGGAGACGATGGACATAAATGCACTAACAGACTCCCCCTTGGATATTGCCGCAGTCAATCTCGTAGCGTCTTGTCTTTCTCTCTCTCTGAGTCTTCTCGAAAGTTTGACGTCTTCAGTAAACACAGACTCCCTCTTTCTTGAACAGAATCCCCGTGGATCTGTCTTCAGCTCCCTTTTCCGTTAGACTCTTTCTTCAGGCTCCCCCTTTCATCAAGCTTCCGTGCTTTTGGGATCGACACCTGGCTTTCCGGATACAAGCTCCCTTTTGCGTCGAGCTCGTCTTATGACTCCCCCTTAGAATCGGCTATCGGGATCGTAATCTGGTATAACATCTGCCATCCTCAAACATTTATAAGTAAGAATGTTTTGAATGTCCAGGATTGATGACCTGGCTCTCTCAACATATGCTAAAATATTTTTTACAGTGAAAGCATTTTCAGTTGTCCAGGAATCGTAACCTGGCTCTTTTAAAACTTTTTGAATCAAGATCCTGGCTCTAAGTATAATAATATGAATATATCCAGGATTACTTGATTCTCTCCCCCTATCAACAAACTTCATAGATTTGGCAGTATTAAGAATCCAAAACTGAAATCTAGCTCTTTACAACATATTTTTACAATTTAAGAATCCAAATCCCTCACAGTTAATCATCCAAGTCCAAATAAATGACCTTGGAGATATCACAAACTGTTTTTGATTTTTGATTTTTAAAAACTTCAAGTTTCAAATTAATGTACTTGATTTATTTTCAGAAACACGATCAGCATACTTAGATTTTGAAATTCAGCACTCAGACATCGGTTGTCGAAAATAAAGTGAAATCAAAATCTTTTTGTATTTTTTTGAAATAAAAAGCAGTAAAGAAATATTTACAGACAATATTTTAGTTTGAGTTTGTGTCAGAGGATCATATCAGTTTATGACAAATCACTAGCACCGTTGAGCTTTAAACACTTTAAGTTCTAAACGATTCACTTAGATTGTCAGTATACTGATCACTTAAATTTTCACACAAAGTTCAACTGATTCGAGATACAGATTTAGTGTTTTAAGGACTTAAACTTATTCGCGTGTCCCACCTCAGAATATACTCCCGTATCAAAATTCCCTAGATTCAGTCTTACAGGTGAGTATACCAATTTGATATTTGTATTCTGGGTTAGTGCGAGACCTTGAGAGCTCATGTATGAACTTCCGTTCAGTCAAAGAGATGAAGGCTCGAATTTAGGTGTGTTCCCCTTGGGAATATTCTTTACAACTGCACTTGATATATATCTTTCGATTATTTCTCAATTTTTATGCAGAGGGTAAGCTTTAAAAGCGCGTAAAGTATTATACGAGGTCTAGGCGATTGCTTCCGCAATATCAGAAGACCAGGTATAATACCCCAGATATCAAACAGTATAAAGACCTAGTATCTCAGAATCAGGCAATCTCTCAAACAAGATTTCGGGGGTTACCCATATATCCGAGAGATGTTCCCCACGAGATAAGTAAGTATTTGATATTTAGGTTTATATCTCGAAAACAATCTACTAAGCGTGTAAAAACCTACTGGCATATCATCAGTGAGACCGTTTATCACATTTTAACATTCCGTTTCTTTAGCGTACTTTGATTGTCTACTGATGTACTATCATTTCCTCTTTTTACACAATAACTCATTTTTGAATTTTATCATGTTTTTTACTTTTTCAAATTTTCTAATGTTTTTGTATTTTCTGAAATTTTTACTCCCACTAAAATTCAAAACATTTAAAGAAAATTTGATAAACAATGTTGATAGCTTTGCCTCGCCATCCGTTTTCTGCATCTCATGCTCTGTTTTGCAGAAAATATAACATGTAAAGAAGTAATTACCCCCATGATTTACAACACATTGATATTTTACAGTTTGAAAACTATTTTTCAATCTTGTGAAATTAATCATGTTTGTTCAGCCGTGAGGGTTTCGGCGTATTCAATCAACATATTTTTGGATTTTTGATTTTTGACAAAATTTAAAAACAAACATATTTTTGATTTCTCAATTTTTGACACAATAAAAACATATTTTTGGTTTTTAAATTTTTCATTTTTTTAGGGTTTTGAAATATGGTGTATTTATGTATAGAAACAAACAAACTCCCTGTTTAACAGTTGCAGGGACCAGCAACCTCCTCCTCTTGTGCCAGGCTGCTCTCATTACCAACTTGATAAACATTTGTTTTCTTGAGCACCTGCACATTCACACTTACTCAATCACTTGAACAAGTTAGCCCAGGTCTGTTTGACCTTAGGCATTTCAACACAATATGATTCATTCAGCTTCGGAAATTCTTTATCATTTTTCACGAATGTATTTTTATTCCGATTATCACTTACAGAAACCTTTTGTTTCTTTTCAACCCAAGTTTGTCCTTTCGACGCACTTCTTTTGTAAAAATGGGAATCATTTTGAACATTTTGATTTTGAACAACAACTTTTGGTTTCCAAAATTGATTTGGTTTTGTTGCATCAACAGTTGTTTTCCAACTTTGTGTTGTTCTAAGTCTGGGTGTCACTGGTTTCCATGTTTATTGTGAGTCGGCCTTTGATAATTTAGGCTTCCAAGTTTGCTTTGAATCAAACTTGGTTGACTTCTGATTCACAACATCAGACTTCTTTTTCGTCTCAACACCAACAGGTTTCAGATTTGGACACTTGCGAGCAAGATGTCCAGTTTGATCACATTTGAAACATGTTCTCTTGGATACATCTTTGACTTGTTGTTGTTGCTTTTTCTGAGCATAGAACTCTGCATTAGATTGTCGTCTAAATTGGAGTTCTTTCTCTTCTTCGGAACTTGTTCCGTGAACAAAATTCTTCTTTTGTTGATAATTTGGAATTTCATTTCTTTTCCAATTTTGTTTCCTTTTATAACCCAACCCAACCTTCATGTTTTTCTTTTTGTAACCAGGTTTGTTATAAAAAGTTTTGTGACTCTTTCCAGCAAACTTTGGAATTTCGGACTTTTCAATTTCCACCATTTTGAACACTTTGTCAATCTTTTCTGAAATCACATTCTGAATCGGGACTTCATGATCTGAGAATAATTTGTCCGATCCAATCATGGTATAAACCAATCCTTTTGAATCATCATTCGTATTTTTCTTAGACTTTGAGTTTTTCATATATCCTTCATGAAAACTACCTTCATTTTCATCTTGTGATTCAGATTTACCTGTATCAACCGACTCTTCTTTTAAAACACTTTCAACGACCTTATCTACCACCTCTGAATCACTAGAATCATCAGATTTGGAATAGGTTACGTCAATGTTATCTGGAAATTGATCGACCATGTTGAAAGCTTTTTCGACTTTCTCATCATCATAAAATGTAAAAATTTTCGGTGGAGGAACTTGATGATACTCTGAGCCAATGCCTTTTTTTTCGGAATCATCATCACCTGGTTTTATGTTGAAAATTCTTTCAAGCACATATGATGACGCATGATAGCTTTTTAACTTGTTGTTATCCTGTTCTAAATCAGCTATTTGACGCTTCAACTTAGCAACATCCTCAATATAAGAATTAACAACTTGTTGCTTTATTGAATACTGTCTCTTTAGCGTATCAGTTGTTTCAGAACAGTATCTCAATCTAGATTGAACAAGTTTCATTTGACTCTTCACATCTTCATATGATTGTTTTGTAATGTGGTAAGCTAATTTTATTGAATCATACTCCTTTTTCATTTCCTGACATGCATTTTCTTTTTGAACACATTCTTCTGTCATTTTTGAAACCTTATCTTTCAAAATTTCATTTTCTTTTTCTAAACTCTTGCAATTTTGTGTTAGTTTTTCATCATTTTCTTTTAAAACTTTTTCATTTTCTAACATTTCTTTGCATTTATTTTTGAAAACTTCTTCGATTTTATTAAATTCTAGATTTCTTGTTTTGAACTTTTCATCTTTTTCAGTACAAGCACTGCACGTTTCCATGCATTTCTTGCACTGTTCAATTGTTTCATTTAAGCTTTCAAAATCAGATTTTACCTTAGTGATTAGCACCTCAGCTTTCTCTGCTATTTCTGCCTGATCAGCATCTTTCTTTTTCTCATCACCAGAATCAACATCATCACCAACATCCAAACTCTCAGTCTCTTCAACCAAGTTTTCTATCTTAACTTCTTCTTCTTTCTTTCTTCTTCATCTCTTCTTCAACCTGCTGTTCTTCAGTAACAGCTTCTTTTTCAACAACTTTTTCTTCTACCTTCTCTTCCTCAGCTACCTTCTTCAAATCAGTTACCAACTCATCAACATTCTTCTTCATTCTTTCTTCATCCCTCTTCTTCAGACTTGCTGTCATTACATCACGAATTATCTTGTCCAGTCTTTTCATATAAGTTTTATCTTTCGCAACATTTGAATAGTATTTGCCGGACAGAGGAATTATTGCAAGAACATCATTGAAAACCACATCTTTTTTGTGAACGACAGGATCACCATTTTTGTTGACATAGCAATCTCTCTTCTTGTCGTATCTTCCACAGTACTTTGCATTTTCGTATTCTTCGTGCATTTTCTCAATTCTGCAACCAGCAAAGAATCTTTCTCTTTCGGTTTTTTCTTTCAGTATTTCTTCTCGTGTTTTCTCCTTGATTTCAGCAACAAAAGCATTATGTTTGTTCAATGCTTCCCATTTGGCTTTTGCTTTGAACCGTTCATCAATAATATCATCTGCTGGAAGAAATTCACTCCAGTCGAACCCTTCGTCATCTTGTATCACAACACATGCTCTTGATTTTTCTTTAGGATTGTTTTCAATCTGTTTCACATTTGACGTATCCTCTTTGCTGCGGTGATATATTGCTCGTCGATAATAACCATCATTGAAAGGTTTCTCGGTTTCGTCAACTTCAGAATTTTTGCATTCTCTTTTTAAATGACCTTTTTGCTTACATTTGAAGCAAGTCACTTTGGATTTATCGAATCCCAGCTTTGTTGACGGACCACCGATTGACTGTTTACCAGTAATCTCCATGTATCTCTGAGATCTTCGAATACAGCTTGCCAAACACCAACATATGTCAATGAGTTCCATCTCTTCCGGATCGATCTGGTCGTAGTCTTCCTTGGTTAATTCAGAATTTCCGATTTTACCAGCTACCAGACCTTCATATGATTCCAGAATAGATACGAGGAAGCTCATTTGCTGCATAGCAGATTTGATGCTCATTGTAGGAGAATTCTTTAACTTCAGAGCAATGTTGCAAAGAACCTCTTCTGATTCTTCAGGATTTGCTTTTACAGAAGATGAATGATATCCTGTATTGTAGCTTGATGAGCTTTCCTGTGAATCCTTCGTCTTTTCAACACTAAATGCTATCTTTGGTGATTCACCAGATGTCACCAAAGGTATGCTACCTTTGTAATAAAGACCAACATTTTGTTGATGCGAAGAACTGCTCATCTTGCTCTGTTTCTGCAATTCAAGCTCATGAGTTTCAATCTTTTCAATTAACACATCAAGAGTAATCGTATCATATAAAACATCATTTTTCAAAATAAAAACAAACGTTTGCCACTGATCAGCTCGTGGTAACGCTTTGATTATTTTGTCAATTACTTCCTCACGTGTTTTTACAAATCCAGATCTGTCTAACTCAATTTTTAAATGGCAAAAACGTTCAATTATTTGCCTCACTGTCTATCCCTTTAAACTATCAAACAAATCAAACTCCTTTTTTAGTAAAGCAATTTTATTCTTTTTAATTTGTTTGCCACCCTCAGCTTTAACCCTTAACGCTTCCCAAACCGATTTTGATGACCCATCATGATTTAACAATGAAAATATATCATCTCGGATAGATTGTTGAATCAATGCTATCATCTTCTGCTCATATGAGAATTTCCGTTTGTCTTCATCTGAAAGATCATTGAGATGTATCTCTTCATGCTTGTCATTGATCGGTCGACTGTATCCCAACTCTAAGCAGAACCAGCTCTCGTGAGCATATGCCTTGATCCAGTTCAAGAATCTCTCTTTTCACCATGTATAATCTTCAATATTCTCAAGTTTAGGTGGTTTTGAATAGGTTCCATAGAAATTATCATGTTTAATATTATCATTAATTGCTTTTGTTATTGTTTTTGGTGTAACATTTTGAGTTTCCATAGATTCTGATGTGAAGGCTTTGTAGAACGTGTTGTAGAATTCTTCAGCCATGACGTTTCTTGTTTATCACGTAGATCAAACAAACGAACAAACACAATCAGTTTTAAAAAAATATCAAACAACTGGATCGGACGGGTATCCGATCAAGTGAGGTCAACCACAGTCAACAGTAGCAATGATCGGGTGGCAGCGGATCGGATGGTGATCCGATCGAGTGACGATCCGATGATTGACAATGTGTCTTGGATCAGGTGGTAATCCGATCGGGTGACGATTCGGTACTTCACACTGTGTTCTGGATCGGGTGGTGATCTGATCGAGTGACAGTGTGCTTTGGATCAGGTGGTGATCCGATCGAGTGGCATTGTGCTTTGGATCGGGTGGTGATCCGATCGAGTGGCTATTCGATGATTGACAATGTGCTTTGGATCGGGTGGTGATCCGATCGAGTGGGTATCCGATACTTGACCTAAGATACAAAAGTACAATAGAGTGATTAGGATCGGATGGCAATCCGTTTGGATTGCCACTCGATGCTTGCACTTAAATACTTGAACTAACAATGTCCCTTGAATCGGATGGTGATCCGATCGAGTGACAGTCAACAAAGTCAACCTTTTTAGTGACTTGCCAAGGATCGGGTGGTGATCCGATCGGGTCTCAATCCGAGACTTGATACTTATGTGTTTTAACAAGTCAATATACAACGGATCGGGTGGTCATCCGATCGGATTGCCATCCGATCGGTGAACATCAAGAATAATAGTGATGAACATGTTTAACAGATCGGACAGAAAAATCTTGATTTCTCTCAAAATACTTGGAGTTTTAATCTGAATTTTTGTAGGCTTATAGATCAATGATTTTCGCACATAATATCCAAAAATCAGCCAATTTTAACCGTAAAATCTCGTTTAATTTGTGTTTTTCAGTCAAGAAGTGAAAGAGATGATAAAAATGAAGAAAATGAACAAATCTGATGTGATTTTTGATCTGATTCTGATGAATTCTTGTGCGATTTAGTGTGTATGATCCGTGCAATCGAGCTCCTGCTCTGATACCACCTGTAGGATCGATTTTCTACTCCATTTCGATTGCAAACCGACTTGTGTAACGTGCAGAATCCGTACACGAACGTGACCGAATACACACAACATAATATAACTGTGATTCGATAAAAGTCTAACATGAGCAAAAATCCAAATGAGCAAAAATCCTAAAAGTCTAGACTCCTATTTATAAGCCATTGAATTAATGAGAGTTCTCATTAATTACCAAAATGTCACCTTGCTTTTACTAACTAAATATTACAATAAAAGGTTTGTTTTCTTCTGATTTCAGCTACGAACTAGATTGACGGAGGTGATAGACATAAATGCACTAACAAAAGGTGAAAATGATGAAGTAGTGTGTTTAGATCATAGAAGTACAAGATTTGAGTGGAAAACTTACAAGACTCGCGAGAAATCGAGAGAAAAGAGGGCTTGAGCGTGTTGTTCGAACGAGAGAGCTGTCACATCACTATTGGTGATGTGACAGGGGGTATTTATAGGTTTCCAAAAGAGGAAAGGGAAGCACATGTGTCGGATCGGATGGCACCTCGATCGGATGGCCATCCGATCGAATGGTCATCCGTTCGGATGACCATCCGATCGAATGGTCATTCGATCGAGTGGTCCAGCGAGTTAGAATTCGGTGTTTCGTTTTGCGTGTTGAGCGTTGCGATGCGTTTTGAGTGAGCGATGCGATAGTATACCCATTAGTTACACAAATAACCTAACTACTATATCTAACATACAATCACTATAAATAACTTGTGTTTAGCCTTTGAGATTAGATTGCGTTGCGATAGAATTGTGATTGCGTTTGCGATTAAACACCTCAACATAACATAACATGCAAAAGTAACACCTAGTAGCACACACACGTAAAACAATATCCAGAACACATAATTCGAGTTGCGATGCGATAGCGATGCGATTAGCGATAAGTCGATTGCCGATTAAACAGCGATTAAATAGCGATTATTAACAAGTACTCCATATAATACAACCAAAGCAAACAAATAATAGAATTCGATTACAAGTCAAAGAGTACAATCAATAATTAACCAAGGAGTGACAGATCACAATTAGCAATCTTTTCTTCCTTTGACTTTAACTTTGACTTGTACTTTGACTTCAAAAAGTCGGGTTGTTACAGCCTCCCCTACTTTAGGAAATTTCATCCTGAAATTTAAGAAGCAGGCGTAACAAACAGTTGCGGGTACTTCGCCTTCATGTCACTTTCGAGTTCCCAGGTAAACTCGGCGCTGTGTTTGCCTTCCCAACGAACCTTCACAATGGGAATGCGTGAGCGTTAGAGTACCTTGGTTTCTCGGCCCATGATGTCGACAGGCTTCTCCACGAAGTGTAATGTTTAGTCCACTTTTAAATCTTCAAGAGGGACATGTAATTCCTGGTCGGCTAGGCACTTTCTGAGGTTCGAAACGTGGAAAGTCGGGTGGACATTACTAAGTTCCTCCGGTAGTTCGAGTCTATAGGCCACTTTGCCAATCCTTTCCAGAATTTTAAAGGGTCCAACATATCGAGGTGTGAGCTTTCCTTTCTTGCCGAATCTGATCACCTCCTTCCAAGGTTCAACCTTTAGGAGTACATGATCACCAACGTCAAATTCAAGGGGCTTGCGGCGTCTATCGGCGTAACTTTTCTGACGACTCCGAGCTTTCAGTAAATTGTCTTGAATTTGGAGGATTTTGTCAGTCGTTTCTTGCAATAGCTCAGGACCGATAATTGGCGCGTCCCCGATCTCGTGCCATACAATAGGCGATCGACATTTCCTTCCATATAACGCCTCAAATGGTGCCATTTGGATGCTAGAGTGATAACTGTTATTGTACGAGAATTCGACTAAAGGTAGGTGTGCATCCAAATTACCACCGAAATCTATGCCACACGAGCGAAGCATGTCTTCAAGGGTACGAATCGTTCTTTCAGTATGACTGTCGGTTTGGGGATGGAAAGCGGTACTAAGATTGAGAGTAGTACCGAGAGCAGATTGAAACGTTTCCCAAAGATGCGAGGTAAACTGACCATCGCGGTTAGAGATGATGTCACGAGGTGTCCCGTGTCGATAGATGATTTCATCGGTGTAGATTCGGGCTAATTTTTCTTCCTTAAAGTCTTCTCGTATTGGCAAAAAATGAGCAGATTTAGTCAAACGGTCAATGACAACCCAGATGCTGTCGTGACCTGATGGCGTGCACGGGAGTTTCGTTATAAAGTCCATAGGTATACTCTCCCATTTCCACATAGGGATCTCGGGTTGTACGAGTAAGCCAGAGGGGCGTTAATGCTCAGCCTTGACCTTGGAACAAGTCAGGCATTTCGAAACATAGATAGCGATATCATTCTTCATACCCGGCCACCAGTACTTGTAGCGCATGTTCTGGTACATTTTGTCAGCACCGAGATGAATAGAATATTGAGATTTGTGGGCTTCGTAGAGCAGAATCTGTCGCAAATCGGTATGCTTGGGAATCCAAATTCGGTCTAGATAATGGAATATACCATTCGATTTATTCACCAGTTTTTCGCCATTATTGATGATCCTTTCTTTCTTCAAGGTGCGTTCGGTAAAACAAGCATGTTGGGCGTTGCGGATGAGAGCTTCGAGATTATGCTGGGCTTGAGAATTATGAACGCTATGCAAATAGCTTGGTCGACTGAGAGCATCGGCAACGACGTTCTCTTTGGCTGGATAGTAACGAATCTCACAGTCGTAATCGTTGAGGAGTTCAACCCATCGGCATTGGTGCATATTCAGTTCTTTCTGGTCAAAGATGTGTTGTAGGCTCCTGTGGTCGGTGAAGACCGTACACTTGGTACTGTAAAGGTAGTGTCGCCATATCTTTAACGCAAAAATAACTCCGCCTAGCTCGATGTCGTGGGTTGTATAATTCTTTTCGTGGACCTTGAGTTGTAAGAGGCGTATGCGATAACCTTGCCTCGTTGCATGAGGACACAACCAAGACCAAGGTTAGAGGCATCGCAATAGACTACAAAATCATCGTTTCCATCGGGCAGTGAGAGCACGGGAGCGTTACAAAGCATAGCTTTGAGAGTTTGAAAGGCCTCCTCCTGTTCAGTTCCCCAAACAAAAGGTTTGTCCTTATGCGTAAGCGAGGTAAGCGGTACAGCGATTTTTGAGAAGTCAGCGATGAATCGGCGATAGTAACCCGCCAATCCGAGAAAAGAACGAACTTCGGACGGGTTCCTTGGTGTAACCCAACTCTTAACAGCTTCGATCTTCGCAGGATCGACATGAATTCCTTGACTATTGACGATGTGACCGAGGAATTGAACCTCCTCAAGCCAGAATTCACACTTGGAGAATTTGGTGTAGAGGCAGTTTCCCTGGAGTAACTTAAGAACCAAACGTTGATGTTGCGAGTGTTCGGTTTTTGACTTGGAATAGATCAGGATATCATCGATGAACATGATGACGAAGCGGTTGAGAAAGGGTTTACACACATGATTCATTAGATCCATAAAGACTGCGTGAGCGTTAGTCAAACCAAAAGGCATGACAACAAACTCGTAGTGACCATAGCGGGTTCGAAAAGCGGTTTTGGGTATATCTTCCTCCTGGATTTGTAACTGGTGATAGCCTGAGCGTAGATCGAACTTTGAGAAACACGTAGCGCCTTGTAACTGATCAAATAAATCATCGATTCGAGGGAAGGGATAGCGATTCTTGATAGTCAGCTTATTCAATTCCCTGTAGTCGATACACATCCAGAACGATCCATCCTTCTTTTTGACGAAGAGGACAGGCGCGCCCCAATGAGAGGTGCTAGGGCGAATGAAGCCTTTATCATGTAGTTCCTGGAGCTGACTCGAGAGTTAGCGCATTTCGGAAGGAGCGAGACGATAAGGTTCTCTAGCAACAGGATTTGCTCCAGGAATGAGGTCGATTCGAAAATCGATATCACGAGTGGGAGGTAAACCAGGTAGATCATCAGGAAAGACGTTAGGAAACTCACGAACTAGAGGCACCTTGTCTATTTCCTTAACTTCCTTTTCCTCCGCTACTACGATATGTGCCAAGTAAGCTTGGTATTCCATGCTGAGATACTTGCCATCTTGGACACACGACATGAGTTGTAACTTCTTCGAAGCGACTACACCATAAACACACAATGATCACCGTTCGCGAGGGAGAAACGAATCATTTTATCAAAGCAAACAATTTCTGCATGATTCTCCCGAAGGAAATCCATACCTACTATGACATCGAAGCTACCAAGTTGCATTGGGATAAGATTGATCGGGAAAACGTGACCGTTGAGATCGAGAGTACAGTCACGTAGAACGAAACTAACAGTGACGGTTCTTCCGGTGGCAACTTCTACGTCGAAGGTTCATGGGAGGTTAACGCGTTTACGGTTTAGGAGCCTTTCGAATTCGAATGATACAAAACAATTATCAGCTCCAGTATCAAATAAACATGAAACATATATACCATTTATGAGAAACGTACCATTAACCACGTTGTTGTCTGCCTGAGCCTGTCGGGCGTTGTTGTTGAAGACGCGCCCGTGGGCTGCTTGCTGAGCTGGCTGCTACTGCTGCTGCTGCTGCTGTTATGGCTCTTGCTTAACCACTCTGTTGGGGCAGACCTTTGCGAAGTGGTTGGGATCACCACATGCAAAGAAAGCTCTTGCGTGAGCAGCGGGTGTAGGAGCTGCTTGCTTTCCTTGCGGAGCTGGTAGAGCAGGAGCTTAAGCTTGAATTGGTGCTGGAGCTTGGCGTGGACCAGTACGGCAGTTAGCGGTGAAGTGGCCGTACATATTGCAGTGAACACAAAACCAGCATGCGATTCCAACCGTATGATGATAGGTGCAAGTAGAGCAGAGTGGGTGTGGTCCCGTGTATGCACGCTTGGCAGGCGGTGCATTGACCACATGCGCCGCTACATGGCTATGTTGAGGTTGCGGTTGAGCAGGCACGGCTTGGAGTGGTGCGGCAGTAACTGCATAGTTCATGTTTCTGGAGCTGTTGTTCTTTCTCTTGCGGGGGGAGGACTTTGAAGATTGCGATGCGGCGGTTGTTTCAGTGGTGGGAGCAGCGGCGACTTAATGTAGACTCTTGGAGGCTTTATCGAAATAACCAGCCCGGACTCGCTTATCGTTAATCTCAGCGGCGAGCAGGTAGGTTTCCTCAATAGTTGTCGTCTTTGCAGCCTGAACAAAGTCTGCAACACAATCCGGCAGAGCGCGGATATACTTCTTGATCGTAATCTCGGGGGTAGTAACTTGACCTGGGCAGATGATACTCAGCTGCTTGAAGTGAGCAGTTAAGCCAGCGTTATCTCCGCCATCCTGCTTGATATGCCAGAATTCATCCTCTAGCTTTTGGAGTTCATGGGGAGGGCAGAACTCTTGCATTGGGCAGAACTCTTGCATCATGATGTCCTTCAACTCGTCCCACATCAGTCCAGAAGCTGCATCATTCCCTCGTTTGTTTCTTTATGTCGTCCACCAATCAAGAGCTCGGGATTGGAAGACGTCGGTGGTGTTAACAGTGCGAAGGTCTTCCGGACAGGTACTTTGGCGCAGGGTGACTTCGATTGAATCAAACCATTGAAACATGGCCGTAGGCCCATCTTCGCCGATAAATTCTTACGGATCGCAGGCTTTGAACTGCTTGAAGCTAAAAGTAGCATTAGGAGAATCTGTCCTGGATTCTTCTGAGGACTTGTTGGTGTTTTCGTTCAGCTCGCTAACAATTTGCGGTATGACTTTTTCCATCTGTTTAGCAACGAGTGCAGGAATGCGCTTGTCCTCATTGTTGCGACGTACGGAGCGAGCAGTGTCTGATCCAAATGATGACATTGTCTGCAACAGACATCATCACAGGACTCAGACACAATTTTGATTAACCCTAGTATAGTCTAGCGAATTCACAAGGGCTACTTTGTAAAGCACAGGAACACATCAAGGCACAAAATCACGTAGGCACATAATCCACAGAATCACATAAGCACATAAGCACGTTGTCCACATAGGCACGAAAGCATGTATTCAACTATATTTTGCACGTATTCATCTTCCTATGTTGCACGTATTCACCTATCTTTCACAGTAGCGTGAGCGATCGAGTATTGTGAATGCGAGTAGCGAGTAGTGATTGCGAATAACACAAGCGATTTGTTTGCGTTTTGAGATAAATGTGCAGTGCGAGTTGTGCGTGTTGATCAAAGCGAACAGCGAAAAGCGAGTAAATCACCAAAAATCTAAACATATAAACACAAGAAATCACATAAAATCGATAAATCACAGAGTTGGCGGCGGCGAAATCCAGAATCGAAACATATAAAATCGAAGAGAGATTGTCTTGGCTAGATAGATGTCGACTACCCAAAGTGTTTCGACTGTTCTCAAGGACCTTGGGTGCACATTTTGGCTTAGTAGGCAGTGTTCTCGCCTCAATCCGGGCGATCGACACGCATCCATTGGACCATTACGTGACCCTAGTTCTTGGAACTCATCGAGACTTTGGTGAGAGTTTTATAAAACCAAAGTAGAGGGTGGAACGAGTCATCAAGGTTCGGGTTTCACCCCTAACTTAGCGACTCCATTCCTGTTTGAGTGATAGAATCACGAGATGGATAAGGAGAATGGCGTCGAAGTATGGATTTCACTCCTAATTTGTAACATCCCGAAAACGGGTTTGGTAATTAAACCCCGTTAATAATAATGAACGGGTAAAATACCGTTTGTGGTAAAAATTAACCCGGTAAATATTAGGATTTAAATAATTAAACCTAATATTAAATAAAAAGAGAATATAAGCTTTTGAGAAAACAAAGTTTATAAAAAGCCCGAGTTAACGGGACTTAAAATAAACTGGGTTATAACTTCCCCAAACCCACTAAGTTAACTAGGAACATTTAAACCTAGTTATAAGAATTGGTTAATTGCTAGTAAGTGTTATATGGGGGTTTAAACATTTAGACAAACTAGAGGGGCCAAAAGAGAAAAAGGAGTGAAACTTAGGTTTATTAATAAACAAAATAAAGCATAACACACATTAAGTGTGTGTGAGAGTAAGGATCAGAGAAGAAGAACAAGGAACAAACCCATGTTCAACCTTAATCCATCAAATTGGAGGATGAATTAGGGCCAAATCACATGCATGAACATAAATTTGTGATCATCTAAGCTTGGAGATCATAAGGTATGTTGTAATTTATGTTTTGGTGATGATAAGTATGTGGATGAACTTGAAAGCGATAACTTTGAGTTCAATATTTTAAATTGCATGACGAAATTGATGATGTATTTATGTTTATGATCATCATACTTGTTAGTATTTGAGAAATACTTGAATAATTTGAGACTAGGTCAAGTGTTCATACATTACATGAAATGGGTTTTGTATGAAATGATGAAATTTATGTATTATTGATCTTAATAGGTGCTTGAAATCATCATGTCTACTAGTTTGTATGAAGAATTTGCTTTTATTAGGTGTTCGGATGAATGTCTAGTAATATGATGAAATGGGTTTTCACATTAGTTCTAGCATAGCATGATAAATGGGTGAACTAGTATTGATAATTCAAAGCTAAGTTAACTTGATGTTAACTATTACATCAACTTGTTAAAGTGAAAGAAATGATACGAACTGGGTTGGTTAGTTAAAATGGTGGCCTAAAAATAATGCCTACCAAGTATTTGATGAAATGCCTAAATGAGTTTGTTAAACTTAATTGTGCATTTGCATATGTTAATAGGCAGTTGACTTTTAAAAGTCAAACTGACCTATAATAGGATCAAATGGTAATTTTGATATAAAGTCCGTAAGGTGGAATAGTCGTGATAAATGATGACTAATCTAACCATCTTGTGAATGATAAATGGTAGTTTGACGCTTGACAAGCTAGGTGGAAGCTTGGGAAGAAGCGGGTCAAGAAGATCAAATACGCGGGAAAAACATAATCGGATGCAAGGTAAGTAAAGCTTACATCTTTTAAGTAGAACGTCTACTTATGTATTGGTTAATAACAAAGTGATCTAGTATTTGAAATGAGTCTTTGAAATATGACGTTCCGACGTGAACCAATACGGGTCGGAACAAGTAAAAATGGTAAGAAACCATATTTGATGGTAAAAAAAGGGGTAAAACGGTAATTTGGTCACGTGTTGACGAATAAACAATGAGTTTTGAAAAGTTACCTTATGGTGTATGCCATAATGGGTACAATGGTAATCTAGTCACTTCTTGACGAATAAATAATGAGTTTTGAAAAGACACCCTATGGCGTAAGCCATAATGGGTCACATGAATGGATGAAACAACTTTTAAAATAATATGATCACATGGTGTAAACCGTAACGGACCAAATGGGTGATATGGTAAATAAATACCATCTTGCAATACATAATGTTTGGTCATCCTAACGCAATAAGAGTAAGTCAAGAGGTGGGTAAAATTGTCATTTAGACCAAACGGGTCAAATGGTGATGTTATCATCATTGACAATAATGACTAATGGTTGCTTGTCGAGTTTTGTGCTCACAGGAAGAATAGCGTATGGCTTGCATTGCTTTTGGTTAGTAACTATTATGTAAGGTATTAAAACGGGTCAATGCTTTGACCCGAGTCAGGTATGTGTAATGGGTCATTTTTGTAAAAATGTCAAATTCGAGGGTAGAATAGTAGTATAATGAATTTCTCTATCATAATCCATCACAACTGAAGTTGTGATGATAGATGAATAAAGATCATTAAAAGGGAATAAAAGATATAAAGGGTTGTGGATAATGTAAGCTTAAAGTGCTTAAATCTCATAACGGGTCAAAATAATAATGCGCGTAAACCCGGTAATGGTTGTGTAAATCATAAAATTTATGAATCCGGGTTAAAGATTAGGGGTTAATAATGTAGGCAAATGTATGACGATCAAGCTCAACGAAGAAACGAACACGATCAAGTTACAAGCTTCCACACATTGTTTCGTCGTCATTTTTAAATGACGAACTTATACATATTATGTTGTATTGTTTTTATTGAGAAAAGTTTTAATAAACCCGTATTTTCATAAGTATGTGTAGTCGTAAATACACATTTAGTTGTCGATATTTATACGTAAATCGTTAAATATTAGTAAGGGTGTGACATAATTCAACGCAAATTCTCTTGTTTATAGTAGAAATAGCGTGTCGAATGAGTGATTTGGTCGAGAGTTTGTGGTTTTCACACCTAATCTCAACCAGATCATCTGTTTGTGTGTGTGTCCAGCCTTAGGAAAGGTTGATCTTGCACGAAACTGTGGCATGCGATGCTCGCGCAAGAGTGTAGTGTACAGCGAGTTCGAGCAAGAATATCAAGTAAGCCCGTGCAAAACCCCTACCGGGTATGCACAAGTCGGTCTGTTGGTACTTAGAATATAGACTAGGTCGATTCTAAGACATCAACCCAGACTAGGTCGAGTCTTGCCTAATTCCCTATAGTTATGGCTCTGATACCAATCTGTCACACCCCAACCGATGGCGGAAACATCGGGGTGCGACACTGAGCGAAACAGATTATCCATGAGTATCCATAACAACTATTAATTACCAGATATTTAAACGTCATGTTCCATACCACAACATATCCACATAAAACAATTATTACAAATAATTGTCTCAAAAACAAGCACTGTTCCGACAACTCAGATTTAGCGTGACATAACTAGACCCCTAGCTTGATTCAGCAAAGCACGGCATTCCTAGCATCTTAAACACTTGTCACATACGTTAAAATAGAGGTCAATACACGTAAGGTGAGCATACAAGTATAATAGTAATAATAAAATTCGAAAGCGTTTACGCATAACCAGCATGTAACATGTATAATGTGAAGCAAGTAGGTTATCTACAATGAAATATGCACAGACATGACTGCGAGTTATTGAATGCGCAACATATATCACCACCGTGACATGCGAGAAAGCCCTTAACAACCCCTGTCCACGACAGGTGCTGAGTCCAAACTATAGTACTATCGTTGCTAAGGTGTCAGGAAACAATCACTGTGTAAACATAACATACCAGCATTCATCGAGTAACACATATAACATGCAGTAACGGTTAGCGTATAAAAGTGTTTGCGTTGTGTGATCGATGTGAATTGATATAAGTAACGTATGTAACACCCAAAAGTGCTTAAAGCAAAAAGGGATCGAGTATACTCACAGATCGTGTTTAGTAAATAAACACTCTCTTGGATTGAAGGGAGCGCTGAGAGATTAGCCTGAACAGTTAACGATAGCATAAGTGAATGAACGGCGCGTTAAACGCTGAAAAGAGAACCAAGTGACGAATGGTCATCCGATTGGATGACAATTCGAAATGATGGTCATTCAATTGAAAGACAATCTGTTCGGATGGTCATCCGTTCGAATAGCCATTCGGTCGGATTGACAATCGTTTGGGATGGATGTGTTTGTGTATGATATGACTTTGAAGTTTTTGTTGTAGCATTTGAAAACAGAGAAGTAGCTCTACCTTTCAGGTCGCCCGGTCGAACAGTCGTTCGATCAGATGGCGATCCGTCGGTTAGACATTTCTCAGAGAACAAGTTCACAGCAGGATTGTCATTCGATCGGATGGTCTTCCAATCGGATGGCAATCCGTTAGAAACTGATGATCTTTGAAAATTATGAAAAATGTTAAGTGTTGAAACCAAGTTCAATCCAATCGGATTGTCGTTCGATCGGATGGCAATCCGATCGGACAGCAATCCGTCCAACAATATGATCGTTTTGAAACTTGAATGTTTTGCTAAGTTTGAAAAGTTTTGCGGTTTGCTCGAGACGGTATGACAACGTTTTGAACAACAGGAACCCCACCAAGTTCAGTCCATCTGATCAGATGGGAATCACCCCAGTCCGAGCAGCTAACTGTTTGTGACGGTTTGTTCATGTTCAACCCAAAATCGGTTGTCTCTTCGATAGGATTCAGATCTCAGACCGACACTTCACTAGTAAACGAATAGAAGGCCTGAACGAGCTCTGATTCTATCGGTTTTGAGTGCATTGAGTTTAAAAGAGTTGAAAGAAAGTTGTGAAACCATCCTTCAATTGTCACACCCCCAAAATACCACTTACAGAAACACCACAGGTCGTGTGACGTACCATGATCTTAGCTACCAATCACATTGAACTCATAAATATATTTAAATAAAACTTTCACTCATTATCATAAAGTGATACGAAACATTCCATATAATTTATTGTACACATCGGAAGCATAACTCATTTGTTAAGTGTTTCATAAACCACGCGTACGTAAACCATTAGACTTGTGTTGCGATTCCATGTATCTCGACCCATGACCACTCCAGCCTTCCAGACAGCAAGTTCCATGATATAACCCTACAGACCTGCAAGCATGCAGACAAGTGTGTCAGACGACGCTGGTGAGTTCAAAGTTTGTTAACACGTTTTAGTTACCAGATATGAGAGTAAAACATTTCAATGATTTGAAGTTGTTATTAACTCGATTACCGCAGATGGCTGTAGATTTATTTTCCCAAACCCCAATGCTCTATCACACATTGGTCAAGTGGTTAAGGTAATTAGTTCACGACCGTCCTCCCCGGTACGGTGTGAGGGTGCCAAAACTAATAGCGCTATCAACTAATAACCCCGTTGCCTCCCCGGAAACTATTCGGTATATGCAAGGGGACTTAATGATAGAAATGAGTGTAATAACCAACATCCCAATAACCCGACATTCCTCCCTGGAACGATTACCAGATATCCCTCCCCGGGACGCATGCCTGGAGAAAAAGCAATGAACTCACCTTAGATTTGCTCGGTATTTTACAAGTTACCCGTTCCAGTTAATCTACCAATCCCTTCCGTGGTTTCCAAAGAAATCAGTTTCATAAACACATTCTCAAGTCACATATTCAACAAGTCACATGTAATACCATTGTCACGTAGCACATAGCAAGTGTTTAGATTTCATACGCATTTATGTTACAAGTTCCTGTTCCTAACAGTTGTCACTGATGACACCAGTTTCATAATAATCGAGTCACGTGTTGTCACAGATTGCGTTTGATTAAGATCATAGTATAACACATATCAAGTACCCAGTTTCCAAACAAGTCTACATCATGTGTTCATGACACATAACAATGTTTTACAAATAGGTTGGCTACCCACAACAGTTAAATCAAGACTCTCATTTCTGGTTATCATTATCACCATACAACAAACTAAGTTTCACAAACACCGGTGTACAACATCATAACAACCTAACTGTTCAGCTCATTTACTTACACGACTAAACACCCCATGTTTCGTCGAGATGAGAGGTAACGAAACACCTGTTTCGTCGAGGATATGGGTGACGAAAGACCCATGATTCGTCAACGGGGGTTTCGTTGACATTGATTGCTTGTCAATGGTTTTTCGTCGCTAACCCTAATAGTTTCACTGTTCCATTCATGTTAATACAATCAACTGCAATCATCACTAAATCGCTCTAATCCTCAATTATATTTCACGTAATTCCAATCGCCATTAAATTATGAACACACAATTATCATCAAAACAGCGATCTAGACTTGGATATTATCAAGACCTAACAGATATCCTAAACACATATAACATGCTCGCTTATGTAACACCTCGAAAATTCACGTCCTATAATGTGTTGACACGTGTCATATGTTTGAACGTGTGAAAGAATGTTATAAAAGGACTAAGGTTGATAATCATGTAAAGTATGTGAATATACGAGTTCTAAATGTCAACAGTGAATAAATATATTGTACATTATCCCTACATGATGCTCATACCTTCAAACGAATAAATCATGGATCATACGAAGCTAAAAAATGAAAGAAAGTGAGAGATTTCAAACTACAGGGGTTAAATGTGTCAACATGTTTAAGTTATACCTGTGAATGACCTTTTGACAAACCCGAAGCTTTGTAACGGTAAATTATGCTCACTAGAATGCACGATATAAATTTCATAAGGTTTCGTTATCGTATGAGAAAGTTATGATCAAATTCGTATGCGAGGGGTTAAAAGCGTCAACGATGAAGTTTAGGACTTTTCGGGTGACAATAAGTGTGACGACCCGTAATCTTTAGGTGTCCTCATTTTCGAATCACTTTCTGTTACGATTGGGTTGCATTGTAGCTAGGTATGCTCGCGCGTTTATTTGTTTAACTCGGTTAAGTTTAGTGTTAGGGTTTTAATTAAACGACTGTTAACCTGGACCGCATCTTCACGCGTACACCTTGAAATATTGTTAATTTGGACTTTGCATTGGGCCGGTTAGATGTGAGTCCATATACACACACCTGAAGCCTATCTATTTGCGTTTGGGCCTGGTTGAGCCCAAGAGGGTTACTTATTTGGGGCCGGTTGGTATTTCAGCATGTCTACATGCTTTGTAGCGTAACACATTAACATCAATATATCAAAACCCTAAGCTACCCTAAAACACGATCGCAGTGGGCAGACCCCCCCTCGTAATCTTCTCTTCTCTTGAAGTGCGACGACAGTAGATACCCCCCCCCCCCCTCTCGAGACACCATCCTTTGTGATCGACTAACTGGTTAGTGAAACCATAATTGTGTTAAATTATTATTTGATGATATTGTGTTATATACATGTGCGATGTTTGACAACTTTTGTATCATAGTTTAGATTAGGGAATTGTTATGTGGATAGTATGCATGAATGATGTAATCAGACGGGTAGGATTACAAATATGTTGATTGTATGATCACGAATAGTAATTAAGCATTGAAACAAAACTTGTTTTAATCTGATTATTTATAAGCATGTAAATTAATTCTTGCAAGGATAATGGTTAATCATTAGATGATGGTTAGGGTTGTGTGAGTAATCTGATCATGTGCACTATAATATGGAATTGATGTTGGGACTTGATCTATACATTAAATTAAGGATTTCAAGACTTTTGAATGAGTTGTCAGATCCACTAAATTGGGTAGGTCCAATGAGCATTTAAAATGCATATAGTTGCCCAAGTCTACATGAGATTGTATGATGAGCATGTGAAGTGTAATAATTGATATTTGCATGTGAATGATGTGAAGTGACTAATATGTATCTATGCCTAGTTGTACCGATTCATGATCCTTATTACTGATTATGTGTATGTTATGGATATATTAGTTGTTTGCATGATGATTGCAAATAATGATTGTGATTTGAAGTTGCACATGATCTTAGCTTAACATTAGTCAAACTCATCATAAATCTAAGTGGTCCAATAACATCTTGGGGTGGGTTGTAGTTGTCGGCCATGGTATTAATGTTGCAGGTGATTTTCTGTGATTATGTGAGTTGGTGTTGACCTAGGATTGAGAATTTATATTATTAAAATATTGATGATGGATCACAGATCTACTGTTGTTGAATGAATACCATATGATTTCTGCATGATGATGATTGTATGACCTTCGTATGATGTTGACGGCTGCTAGCAATGATTAGGGTTTCTGCGTAACTGATGTTTGACGTAACTGACTTGTTTGGCGAAACAAAACTCTCGGCGAAATAGAATTGTGTTTCGCCAAGGGTTATCAACGAAAAAGAATTTTGTTTCGCCAAAGGGTGATTGACGAAACAGAGTATGTTTCGTCAACCTGTGTTTCGCCGACTTGAATACTTTGCACAGTAACTCGACTTAACTCTGTTAGAAGTTAACTGGATTGATTAACTGCTGTTACGTGATGTGCATGACTTGTGTGATATGGAATACATGTTCAGTACTTCTGTGATTATATCTATACGTGAACAACTTGAATATAAACTGATTATGTACACGTGCGTACTTTAGGACGTGATTGATTTACCTTGAGCACATAGCTTAGCATACCGAGCAAACCAAGGTGAGTTCACTGCACTTTTCTAAGCATGCGTCCCGGTGGTTTGGGACATCTGGTAAACGTTTCTAAAGGGAATGCTGGGTAAACTGTTATTTGGGATGTTGGTTATTGAACACAGAATCGATCATATACCGTGTTGCCTGTAAGGCAATGGGGTAACTAGTTGATAGCGCTATTAGGTTTGACACCCTCACACCGGGCCGTAAGGACGGGCGTGATCTAGTTACCTGGACATCATTACCAATGCTTGGTTAGGGGCATTGGGGTTGGGCACACTCCCATGTTATATTGGGCACACTCCCATGGTATATATTGGACACACTTCCAGTATATAAGACTCTCCTACATTAATAACAATCCCAAAACGAAACGATGAGTTGACTTAACAGATATCTGGTAACTACACACGTTAACAAAACCTTGAACTCACCAGCGTCGTCTGACACACTTGTCTGCATGCTTGCAGGTCGCTAGAATTCGTGACGTGGACTTGCTATCTGGGAGTGCTGGAGTGGTCATGGATCGAGGCTCTTGGATTAACTTATAAGTGAAACGTTGGTTTTGAACATTTACTATGAAACAATTGCTAAACGATTTACTATATGCTTCCGCTACACAACTCTTTGGGAGTAACCCTATGTTTGATATTTTCTATTGGTAATTCATGACATGTTTTATTTAAATATTTATCATTGGTTCAATGTGATTGGTGGCTCGAACTCTGATGAGTAACACGCCTCGCGGAGTTCCCGCAGGTGGTATTTTTGGGGGTGTTACAGTTTGGTATCAGAGCCACTGGTTATAGTGAACTTGGTTTTAAAACGTTTTTATAAAACCAGACTATAACCGAACAAGTTCTGAATACGACCATGAGACTCAGCTCCAGGTTGCAAGGTTCGTCTCTCGTTTACTCGTTGTACTGCATAACTAGTGAGCACTTACATATGATATTGCATGTGATTGCACATTTAGCACAACAATATGGATTTATGAGTTACTTGCATGTGTTGAGTGGTTGATAGGGTGGTGTTACCCTAGACATTCGTGACTCATGTTTTGAGATGCTCTTTGTTTGTTTGCTATTCGAGCTTGAGGAACCATTTGACATGAGTTAGGAGGAACTGAGATGAGCATGCAAATCGCACTATTATTGTGGGTGCACACATAATAATAATGTGGGGTGCATGTGAGTCCCAGTGAGGCTTAACGAGTGTGAGAAGGGTTCCACTCTGTTAATTGATGTTATGTTAGAACTCAGCAGTCTATAGGTGTTATAGCAGTGATTGTCTCCTACTCGAACATGATCTTTTCACCCCTTTCTGAATCCTTGCGAATCTCGATGCGATTGAGTATCACCTGATCACACATCTAAACGCCTAGCGAACTGTGTAGAATGTTAGGTGCTAGTACGAACGTCCCTGAGTTGGATGGCTCAGCGTCAAATGATTGGACTATACTTTCCTCACTTATCTTTGTTTGCTGGAACTTAGCGTGTTGACGCCTTAGATCCCGAAGTGCGATCACTTCTGCAATACTCTCGCGACATATCGTGTATCACTCAGTCAACTTGCAAGAACGATGGACAAGAGGGTAAACGTAGTACCTTACCGACTTCAGCATTTGAACGACCCTAGTTATCGGCAACGAACAACAGCGATTTGACTCCTTAACCCCAGCTAGCGACTCATGGGAGTCGACTCTTACGAACCGATCGGGGCAAAATCGATGACGATTGACTGTAGAGCGGACTGTGTAACCGCCCGCACCATGAGTAGTGCCTTAGGACGTGGCACGGAATGTGAAAAGATGGACCTTGTTGGTGAAAGGACGCAGGACACCGTTACAAGCGACAATATTAGAGGCAACAGTCGCGGCAACATCAAGAACTCGTAATTATAGCTTACAGTATGGAAACAAAGTTGACCTCGACAAGGATTGACTGTGTTAAGTCAAAGTGCCAACATCCAAGGGAACAAAAACGGTACTAGGAATTCTCGCAACAAAAACAACAACACTGGAAATGATGCTTACGGAAGGGCATTTAGGATTGGCGTAGGTGACGCCAGGCAAATCGCAGCATGGCAATTTGTATAAGTAGCCTTGATTTGGTCAACCCTGATGCTTCTTGAAACCGAACCTGTGGTGGCAGCAACTGATGGCAAGTCAAATGAAACCTCATATGTTCATTGGGATGCAAACTCGACCTTGGGGAACAGGTGTTCGACATCGACCTTCTTTCTACTACCCCTGATGGTTACAATGCAGTAATTATTGTGGATTGGTTATTCAGAAATCACGCAGACATATCTTGTGAGGGGAAAATTTTGTGTGGAGAATCGTTATTTGTTCGAAAGCAACAGAGTGGTGCAAAGGTTAGCGCCACATCAGCTATGAAGGCCCAGAAGTGTCTACGGAGGGATCACCCCGCTACGTTAGCAACCATTACTGATGTTGAGGCTAAGGAAAAGAGGATCGAGGATCCACCAATTGTTCGTGATTCCTCTCAGTGTGCTACCCGAAGAGCTTACAGATTTACTTCCACCACTGTTAGGCAGAATCTCAGTTTGATCTCACGACAAGGGCAGCCCTGATTACTCGTGCTACTTACCGTTTTTTTTTTCACCAGGAGGGTTGCAAGGACTATCTACAGGAACTGTTGGACAGGAGTTTTTATTGGACATAGTTTTTGTTCGCTTTGGGAAGCCCCAGCTATATTCGGGAAGATAAAGCCTTTTCGTATGTGTACTGATTATCCAGAACTCAGCAAGGTGACAATCAAGAACTATTTGCCTCGACCATGTATTGACGGAAGACCAAGAGGAGAATGTTCCTGAAACGGCATATCGAACGTAATACGGCCATTGTGACTTTGTACACCATGACCATTGAGTTAATCAATACACCAGCATCTTTATGGACCACATGAATCGACCGTATTTATGGATGACATTCTGGATCATTTCCAAGAGGAAGGAAGTTCATAGGCGACAATTTTATCTTATTTTAGGACCCCTGAGGGAGGAGCCACTCTGCGCGAAGTCTTGTTAAAGGTAACTTCTGGATTCGAGAGATACCTTTTTGGTCATATGATCAACGAAGTGGGAATACACGTGGATCTCGCTAAAGACCCATTTCGTTAGATATTGTTCGTCACCAAAGATCCCTTCGTGGATGCAGCAATTTCTTGGTCACACTAGACTCTATCGCAGATTCACCACAGGATTTTCAAAGATCGCGCAGCTTAAATCTCTTTAGCACAGTAGGGTGTTGTGTTTGTGAAGGACAAAACAGGAGTACGTCTTTTCAGCTTTCGAATCCCAACTCTGCAATGGTTACACACCGACGCAACATGAGAAGGTGATGACTTACGTAATGGACCTACAGGAAGAACTGCACGAGTCACGACCAGCGGTGGAAGCCGTAGACTTTGGGTTAAATTGGAGGCATTACTTGGACGGTACCTAATGCACCACTTAGACCGATCACAAGAGCCTCCCGTGTACCCTTGTTTCAAGAAAGCTAAACATGTGATGGCATCGCTGGATGGAACTTTTGAATGAATACGACCGTGAAACCTAGACGTGCACGAGCCTTACAGCTTGCTATTGACTCTAACATACCTGATCAGACTCGCCTTGCTCGAACTGAAGAACTGAAGGTAGAGAGTTCTCAAGATTGACCCATGCGGGGCATGGGGAGGCAACCTTTGGCAGGTCGAACGATATTTGCTACTTCATGGAACGAATATGGACCTCACTATACAACAACCTTAGGGAACTGGTGCAGGTGAAGCACACGGGCCTCGACATCATATTTATCTGAGTTTAGATAGGATGAATTAAAACCTGAAGACCATGTATGGATGACCGGGCCTGAAGGCCCACATAGCAACGCATGAGAACGATGTTTGACTTGTGGGAAAGTCAAGGTGGGATATTGGCAACCAGAAACGCAAGAAATGGGAACGGACTACCATGGATTTTATCACTAGTCTACTTACAACTTGAAACGGAAACATCATCACCTGGATGATCGTTGATGGACGCACGTTACCAGCACGCTTTCTTGCAATTAAGAAAAGTGACGAGTCTTCACAGTTGTGAATGTTCCTCTGAGAGAGGCGGCTTCTAGGCACGAGGCGCCAACTCCTGTTACCTCTAAATTTGATCTAGGCAGGCAATACACAACACCCTTGGCTCACGTCAGGACCAGAGCATTGCTTATCGCCTTTGGGAAAACGATCAGAGAAAACGAACTTTCCTGTCACCCGAAGACATGCTGCGAGCATGTGTGGGACTGGCTTTGGTGCAAATTGGAAGGACTCTTACCTATGGTTGGGTACTACTGCGGTAGTTATCGTCTTGGTAACCAGATAGCTCTGTTGAGGCATTACATAAGGCAATAATGCCAAGCTTCTTGATTGACTGGGATGGATGACAACCTAATCACAGGTCTAGGACTTGTACTCGAAACTCTTGGGAAGATTGCTGGGATCGGATAACACTGGAAGTTCATTGTAGGCGGTCGAATCATGTTGAAAACCCGGGGAGGGTGTGGTACGCTTGGGAAGCGTGGCAAGCTTAATTTACGTTACGTTGAGTTATTCAACGGTCTGGAAAAAAAAATCGGTAGCATAACCTACAAACTCGAGTTACCCGACGAATCGGGTAACGTACACGATGTCATTTATGTCTCGAACCTAAAGAAGTGTCTGTTCGACGCAACACTTGTGATACCCTTGTTGAGAAACCCACTATCAGCACAGTCGAATTTCAATCGTGAGAGTTCGTTGGAGCTCAAGACATGGACCGGAGTTCACGTGGGAATGCGATCATCGAAGTAAGCTCTAGAATCCACAGTTGTTCAATCGGTTGAGCCAACTCTTGATATCATTGAGGAATTTCGGGACGAAATTCCCTTTCAAGTTGGGGATGATGTGGCACCTAGGGAAAATCTGCAGCAATCTTGACCCATCACCTCACTTCTCTGTGCTAGCTTGTCAAATTTCGGGACGAAATTTCTTTCAAGTTGGGGATGATGTGACGACCCGTAATCTTTAGGTGTCCTCATTTCCGAATCACTTTCTGTTACGATTGGGTTGCATTGTAGCTAGGTATGCTCGCGCGTTTATTTGTTTAACTCGGTTAAGTTTAGTGTTAGGGTTTTAATTAAACGACTGTTAACCTGGACCGCATCTTCACGCGTACACCTTGAAATATTGTTAATTTGGACTTTGCATTGGGCCGGTTAGATGTGAGTCCATATACACACACCTGAAGCCTATCTATTTGCGTTTGGGCCTGGTTGAGCCCAAGAGGGTTACTTATTTGGGGCCGGTTGGTATTTCAGCATGTCTACATGCTTTGTAGCGTAACACATTAACATCAATATATCAAAACCCTAAGCTACCCTAAAACACGATCGCAGTGGGAAGACCCCCCTCGTAATCTTCTCTTCTCTTGAAGTGCGACGACAGTAGATACCCCCCCCCCTCTCGAGACACCATCCTTTGTGATCGACTAACTGGTTAGTGAAACCATAATTGTGTTAAATTATTATTTGATGATATTGTGTTATATACATGTGCGATGTTTGACAACTTTTGTATCATAGTTTAGATTAGGGAATTGTTATGTGGATAGTATGCATGAATGATGTAATCAGACGGGTAGGATTACAAATATGTTGATTGTATGATCACGAATAGTAATTAAGCATTGAAACAAAACTTGTTTTAATCTGATTATTTATAAGCATGTAAATTAATTCTTGCAAGGATAATGGTTAATCATTAGATGATGATTAGGGTTGTGTGAGTAATCTGATCATGTGCACTATAATATGGAATTGATGTTGGGACTTGATCTATACATTAAATTAAGGATTTCAAGACTTTTGAATGAGTTGTCAGATCCACTAAATTGGGTAGGTCCAATGAGCATTTAAAATGCATATAGTTGCCCAAGTCTACATGAGATTGTATGATGAGCATGTGAAGTGTAATAATTGATATTTGCATGTGAATGATGTGAAGTGACTAATATGTATCTATGCCTAGTTGTACCGATTCATGATCCTTATTACTGATTATGTGTATGTTATGGATATATTAGTTGTTTGCATGATGATTGCAAATAATGATTGTGATTTGAAGTTGCACATGATCTTAGCTTAACATTAGTAAAACTCATCATAAATCTAAGTGGTCCAATAACATCTTGGGGTGGGTTGTAGTTGTCGGCCATGGTATTAATGTTGCAAGTGATTTTCTGTGATTATGTGAGATGGTGTTGACCTAGGATTGAGAATTTATATTATTAAAAGATTGATGATGGATCACGGATCTGCTGTTGTTGAATGAATACCATATGATTTCTGCATGATGATGATTGTATGACCTTCGTATGATGTTGACGGCTGCTAGCAATGATTAGGGTTTCTGCGTAACTGATGTTTGACGTAACTGACTTGTTTGGCGAAACAGAACTCTCGACGAAATAAAATTGTGTTTCGCCAAGGGTTATCAACGAAAAAGAATTTTGTTTCGCCAAAGGGTGATTGACGAAACAGAGTATGTTTCGTCAACCTGTGTTTCGCCGACTTGAATACTTTGCACAGTAACTCGACTTAACTCTGTTAGAAGTTAACTGGATTGATTAACTGCTGGTACGTGATGTGCATGACTTGTGTGATATGGAATACATGTTCAGTACTTCTGTGATTATATCTATACGTGAACAACTTGAATATAAACTGATTATGTACACGTGCGTACTTTAGGATGTTGGAATACATGTTCAGTACTTCTGGTAAACGTTTCTAAAGGGAATGCTGGGTAAACTGTTATTTGGGATGTTGGTTATTGAACACAAAATCGATCATATACCGTGTTGCCTGTAAGGCAATGGAGTAACTAGTTGATAGCGCTATTAGGTTTGACACCCTCACACCGGGCCGTAAGGACGGGCGTGATCTAGTTACCTGGACATCATTACCAATGCTTGGTTAGGGGCATTGGGGTTGGGCACACTCCCAGGTTATATTGGGCACACTCCCATGGTATATATTGGACACACTTCCAGTATATAAGACTCTCCTACGTTAATAACAATCCCAAAACGAAACGATGAGTTGACTTAACAGATATCTGGTAACTACACACGTTAACAAAACCTTGAACTCACCAGCGTCGTCTGACACGCTTGTCTGCATGCTTGCAGGTCGCTAGAATTCGTGACGTGGACTTGCTATCTGGGAGTGCTGGAGTGGTCATGGATCGAGGCTCTTGGATTAACTTATAAGTGAAACGTTGGTTTTGAACATTTACTATGAAACAATTGTTAAACGATTTACTATATGCTTCCGCTACACAACTCTTTGGGAGTAACCCTATGTTTGATATTTTCTATTGGTAATTCATGACATGTTTTATTTAAATATTTATCATTGGTTCAATGTGATTGGTGGCTCGAACTCTGATGAGTAACACGCCTCGCGGAGTTCCCGCAGGTGGTATTTTTGGGGGTGTTACAATAAGGTTAACCGAGGACTAAACAAAATGGGTATATGTCTTAAAGCCCCTATAAATCAATTTGGAGGGTTCATGATGCAAGAAACAAAAGTTGAAATAAAGTTTTGAAGAGCCAAGGACCATTGCATAAAAATCAAAAATTCTGATTTGATCAGATAGGGCCTCGCGCCACACGAAGCCCCAGGGGGGGGTCTACGCGTGACGCCTAAGGTTGTCTGCTGCGAAAATTTTGGTTTCTTGTCTGCCTTTTGCATTTTGCTCGACTTTTAACCGATTTTCTACATCTTGCTTGACCCCTAAACAACCCCTAGACACTTAGGGACACTTGTGGATGAGTTGTGGTCAGTTGTAGACTTGTGTGTCAACAATCTATGGTGATTAAACACTATAAAAGGCCATGAAGTTGCAACTCATTCTTCACACCTTCCATCTGCACTTTGGATCATTTCTGGAGCTCAAGACTTCTCTCAAGTGATCTCTGGTCATTCATAGGACTCTTGTAAGTTTGCTTAACCTTTCTTAATTAAGTTTTTGCTTAGTTTTAGCTTAAAAGTCAAACCGTCGTAATTAACGGTTGACTTAACGATTAATCACTAATGGTCCAGTGATTAGTCGAATTGAAAGTAGTTATAAGCTGGTAATTATGTGGGTAATAAACCCTCAAAAGGGTTCCCCCTGATTCCCACTCTAACTAGGTCAAATGTCGGGTCAAACTTGTTAATAAAAAGTCAACAGGATACTTAAATTCTAATTTATGCATGATTAGCAATGTAGAACACATACAACCTGTTGGATCATTAATATAACTTGATAATAAATGTAAGAACATGTCTAAATATGTTCAACCCGACAATTTTCAGTAGTGACCCGGTTCGGAACCGAAAGTCGCATAGTTTGACTTTTGCTTTGACTTTTAGTTCTGACCCGTTTAAGAATGTTTTAGAAATGTCTTAGAGCTCTAATAGGACCAGGTTACATGCTAGTATAACCCTCCATGATTATACAACTCGGATCATTAGTTATCCAATTAATATTCATGATTCCGTTAATTGCTCATATGTTGACCATTATGCCCTTTTCACCTTAAAATGTGATTTTTGAAAATGTAAAAGAGTAGAAACCTTAGTTTCTGAATTATAAACTTGCACCCAAAATTTGACATCAGTTAGAGGTGTAGATTGAGAATTATGCTCATTAGCGTAATTAGAAGCCTATTTAGCGATTAAACGACATAATTAGCGTATAGCCTATTTAAACCTACTTTTTGGTATCAAACTTATTACCCACTTATGTAATATATTATTTTGGGATTTTGAAGATTTTTAATTAATTTTAGGCTGAGCATAACTTATAGTCGTAGGCTTAATCCGGTAATTGTCGGTTTTGCCCTTACGGGCTATAAAATGAGTTTTACATATCTAATTTACTCCAAACCTTTTGCTACTGATTACATATGATAAATAAATTATTTTAAACCTCCTGGAATAATAAAAATATCAGATTTCTATATAGAACCCGGAAACGGATTCTAATCGCCTAATTAAGCGTTTTTAACGCATAGTATGTACTAGAACTATTTTAAACATACCAAGGGTGATACCTACTGATATTTGAGGCAAATTATAATATTTTAACAGTAAGCAAAAGTTGTTTAACTCAGACTTCAGTTTTGAGCTTTTCGGCTTATGTGAAATTACCAAAATGCCCCTACGGTGCATTGTTTGGTTATAATTGATAAATTTCACATATATACCATACCTGTCACACCCCCAAAATCCACATGCGGAGTATCACCGCTTGGAGGCGTGACTGACCAGGATCAAACCACTAATCATATTGAACAAGCAAGTAATTTAATTGTAAAAGTCCAACCAACATAATTAGTGTCCAAAACAACCATAGTTTAAGTACCTAAAAGTCCAATCAAAAGTTTAATTATCCAAATGTTTAACATGGCACGCAGCTGTCCATGTCCCACAACGACTCTCCCTTGTGCAAGCTCCAGCTAAGTACCTAAAGACCTGCAAAGCATGTAGTAACGAGTCAACAACAAGTTGAGTGAGTTCACGGTTGGGTGTTCTTTTTAAGTTGTTCCAAAAACAGTTTCCTTTAACTGGCGTTCCTGCCGTGGGGGTTACCCCATAGTTGAAAACGTGATTTGTTTAACCCTTTGTTTAACCCATTTGCTCTGGCAATCCTGCCGTGGGGGCTACCCCATGATAGTTATCTGGCATTTCGGCCGTGGGGGCTACCCCATGTATCCACTAGACTCGTTACCATATCGACTACTGACTGAAGTCATGTTTAAGTGCCCTGAAACTGTCAATGTCTATCAGCATTGACGTGCCCCAGATCCATTAGTTCACGCCCGTCCTCTGCGGCACGGTGTGAGGCTTGTCAGACCTAAATAGCGCTATCTAACTAATGACCCGCTCGCCATTGGCCCGGCGATTAAGTCGATATAAAAAGGAGGGACTTCGTGATAGAGAGTTTTGGTCTAGTATAGTTATCTGTCCATGAGGACGAGGAATTACATTCCTGAACCATTACTGTCCTACCCAAGAAAGGACGAGGAATCCATATTCCTTAACCCCATTCCCAACCCCTGGGAATCCCATGCTTTGTTGAGTGTGAACTCACCTTGGTTTGCTCGGCAGATTACACAGATAGGTCAAGCCTAGCAGCTAGTGGTCAACCACGTCCTAACATGGTTACCAATACAAGTCAGGTTTTTGGTTTCAAATAGTGCGAACAAGCATCACATAAATTGCACTTAAGGAACACATACGGATCATGGCAACATGCAACATCACGTTTAACAGTTATAACACATTCAAAATTGGGCTCGCACAAGCTTAGTGGCCCTGTACGAGTCATCCGTTAGAGCCCACTAATACCCGGCCCAATATTCAGAAACCCAATAATATAAATCGTTCAATCCATAACCGGCCCAAACACTAAACATATAATCCAATTTGTACGATTCACTCATCTTGTGCGACTGGAACTTGTACAATCCAATTACCAGCCCAGCCCAACATAACAACCGGCCCAAACAGTTAATTCATCATTCATCATGTGCGGCCCAGCAGCCTTGTGCGACCGGGAACCCCTTGTGCGAATAGGTCATCTTGTGCGACCAGATGACTTGTTCGACTAAGCTCCTTGTGCGAGTGGACCTCTTGTGCAACCAAGAGGTCTTGTGCGACTTGTTTAAAAATCCAGAATTTATGGAAATCAGTTACATCCACTTATCTTGTAAATCAATTGACAAAGTTTCCATTTATTTTATCAATTAACAACTTAATAGTTTCTTACATGATTAACATTAGATCAAACAGGAGTTGTTAAATCATTTGATTCGCATAACCCTAATGAACACGTGAACAACACATGAACAACAATTTATCAAACATATTATAATCATTCCCATTGGTAAATGCACTTCACATGGTCATCAGACCATCACATGTAAGCTTAGTAACAACTATGAAACTCTAATGCCTATTGGACCTTCCCTTCTTTAGTGGATCTGACACAAAATCATTAATATACTAGACTTCCAAATCCATCATATGTTAACTATTTGTCATTATCTAGAAACATAACAATGGCCGACAATTTGATTTAGCATTCAGAGGGTGATTTTTGATTGGACCGATTTATGTATAGTGGTTGACAAATCCATTCATATATTATTCATACTAACATAACATAACAATACGTTATCATATAATCATCATCCTCATGTAAACATATCACAGCCGATCTCACAAGTATTCGGTTTTCATTCATATTATCATGACAATACATCATCATCCAATTAACAATACATCACAGCCGGTTAATATACAATCGGTTCTTGATCATTAACATGCAAATTCCAAGTTATATGAACCTTATCAATTACACATGTGAGTCGAGTTTATGAACTTCAATCATAATCAAACACATAACATAACATCCCTAGATCATCATGTAAGCTTACACATCATCTACCATGCAATTAAACAATTAGAACACTAACCGATATAACACAAGAATGGTCCGAATCCAATAGATCTTCGATGGAAAGGAGAGGTGTGGCTGCCGTCAAGTTAGAGAGAGAGAGGAGAGCACTAGGGTTTGTGTGTTATGAGAGTTGCAACAAATGAGAAGTTTACCCTAACTCCTTAGTGTTATGCGATATGGGGGAGTGGGCCGAACCCTCACTTGAGCTGCCCATTGGTCCGAATACAAGTTGTGTAGCCCGAATGGGTTTGTGCGATCGAGTGAGTGTTGTGCGTTTGAATCATTGATATACATACATACATTACACAAGCACATATTACATAACGTTCACATAAACATTCACTATCATAAAAGTCACATATCGTACACATACGTTAAATCAAAGTACAAAGATCAGTTTGGAAATACGAGTTGTCACATTATCCCCAAGTTGAAAGAAATTTCGTCCCGAAATTTAGCACGTACTCACTGAGGAAGCTAGTTAAGTTGCATGGTTTTCCTGGGGTGTCACATCCTCCCCCCGTTGATCTGGAATTTCGTCCCGAAATTCCGTAGCTTCAGCCTCAGTAGTGGTTGTACCGGTTGCGAACAGTTGGGGATACTTTTGTTTCATCTGATCTTCGCGTTCCCAGGTGAACTCTGGGCCGCGACGTGAGTTCCAACGAACTCGAACGAGAGGTATCCTAGTACGCTTGAGGACCTTAACATCCCGGTCCGTGATTTCAACAGGTTCCTTGACGAATCGTAACTGCTCGTCGATCGTGAGCTCCTTCAAAGGAACTACGTGGGTCTCATCTGACAGACATTTCTTCAGATTCGACACGTGGAAAACATCGTGAACTGCACTGAGTTCCGCTGGTAAGTTCAATCTGTAGGCCACCTTGCCTATCTTCTCAATGACTTCGAAAGGTCCAACGTATCGTGGGTTAAGTTTGCCCCGTTTGCCAAAACGAACCACCCCCTTCCATGGTGAAACTTTGAGTAATACACGCTCCCCAACCTGGAGCTCTAGTGGTTTTCTGCCCTTATCGGCGTAGACTTTCTGACGGTCACGAGCCGCCGCCATTCGTTGTCGTATCTGAGCAATTTTCTCTGTTGTGTCAACCACATGTTCTGGACCGGTAATCTGACTATCTCCCACCTCTGCCCAACAAAGAGGTGACCGGCATTTACGCCCGTACAATGCCTCAAACGGAGTAGCTTTAATGCTGGTGTGGTAGCTATTGTTGTACGAAAATTCCACAAGTGGCAGATGCTTTTCCCAGCCGTTGCCAAAGTCAATTACACATGCCCTAAGCATGTCTTCGAGAGTCTGGATGGTGTGTTCAGACTGTCCATCCGTTTGCGGGTGGTAAGCTGTGCTCATGTCTAACCTTGAGCCAAAGGACTTGTGCATTGCTTGCCATAGTTCTGAAGTAAAACGTGCATCTCGATCCGAGATGATAGAGATGGGCACCCCGTGCCTCGAGACAACTTCCTTGAGATATACTTCTGCTAGGGTGGAAAACTTATCTGTTTCTTTGATGGCCAAGAAGTGAGCAGACTTCGTGAGTCGATCCACGATCACCCAAATAGTATCATTACCACGTTGAGATCTAGGTAGGCCAGTGACAAAATCCATGGAAATTTGCTCCCATTTCCATTGTGGTATCTCTGGTTGTTGAAGTGGGCCTGAAGGTTTCTGATATTCCGTCTTGACTCTCGCGCAAGTCAAGCACTTGCTAACGTAAGTTGCTATGTGGGCCTTCATGCTAGGCCACCAGTATGTGGTTTTGATATCGTGGTACATTTTGTCCGACCCAGGGTGCACTGAGTAGCGAGACTTGTGTGCCTCATCCCTCACAAGTTCTCGTAGGTTGCCATAAAGTGGGACCCAAATGCGTCCTGTTACGTAGTAAGCACCGTCTTCCTTCTGTTCTAAGCGTTGCCTTGAGCCGCGTAGGGCTTCAGCCCTGACGTTCTCTGGTTTCAATGCTTCTACCTGAGCATTTCGTATTTGAGAAGGAAGGTTAGACTGTATAGTAAGTTGTAAAGCTCGTACGCGCTTGGGCGCAGTGTCCTTTCGACTGAGGGCGTCGGCCACAACATTGGCTTTGCCCGGGTGGTACCTGATCGAGCATTCGTAGTCGTTCAGTAGCTCGACCCATCGTCGCTGTCGCATATTGAGTTCCTTCTGTTTGAAGATGTGCTCGAGGCTCCTATGATCAGTGTAGATAGCACACTTGGTGCCATACAAGTAGTGTCGCCATATCTTAAGTGCAAAAACAACCGCTCCCAGCTCTAGATCGTGTGTAGTGTAGTTCTTCTCATGAACCTTGAGTTGGCGTGAAGCGTATGCTATAACTTTATCCCGCTGCATCAAAACACAACCAAGACCCTGAATAGATGCGTCGCAATAAACCACGAAGTCGTCTGTGCCCTCTGGCAATGAAATGATAGGTGCACTGCAGAGTCTATCCTTTAAGTGCTGAAACGCTAACTCCTGTGCGTCTCCCCAACGATAAACAACTCCCTTCTGCGTTGGTGAAGTAAGAGGCTGAGCAATCTTAGAAAAATCCTTGATAAATCTCCTGTAGTAACCTGCCAATCCCAAGAATTGGCGAATTTCCGTTGGCGTACGAGGTGCAGGCCAGCTCTTGATTGACTCCACCTTGGATGGATCAACGTGAATCCCATCCTTGTTCACTACATGGCCTAAGAAATGGACTTCACGAAGCCAGAAGTCACATTTTGAAAACTTGGCGTACAGCTGTTCCTTTCGAAGGAGTTCCAAAATAAGTCGTAAATGTTGCTCATGTTCCTCCTGACTCTTCGAATAGATCAGGATGTCATCGATGAAGACAATAACGAACTTGTCTAAGTAAGGCTTGCACACTCGATTCATCAAGTCCATGAAGACCGCCGGTGCGTTTGTCATCCCAAAAGGCATGACCAAGAACTCATAGTGGCCATATCGAGTTCTAAAGGCTGTTTTAGAGACGTCCTCTTCTCGGACTCTCAGCTGGTGATATCCTGATCTCAAATCAATCTTTGAATAGTAGCTCGACCCTTGCAACTGGTCGAGCAAGTCGTCCATGCGTGGAAGAGGGTAGCGATTCTTCACAGTCACCTTGTTCAGTTCACGGTAGTCGATGCACATTCTGAACGTACCGTCTTTCTTCTTTACAAACAGCACTGGAGCTCCCCAGGGCGAAGAGCTAGGACAAATAAAACCCTTATCTAAGAGTTCTTGTAATTGCGTAGATAGCTCTTTCAACTCTGATGGAACTAAACGATACGGTGCACGAGCTATAGGTGCTGCTCCAGGAGCTAGCTCGATCTGGAACTCGACCTGGCGATGAGGCGGGAGGCCAGGTAGTTCCTCAGGAAATACCTCAGGATAGACACGTACAATCGGAAAGTCTTCTATTTTTTTCTCTTTCTTCGAGGTGTCGGTAACGAGAGCCAAAATGGAAGTGTGGCCCCTTTTTCCAACATCCCTGGGCCTTAAGGAAAGAGATGATGCTCACCACAGCACCACTCTTGTCGCCATGAATCGTAAGAGGTTCATCACCTGTTCGAGAAACACGAACGACCTTCTCATTGCAGAGAACCTCTGCTTGATATTGAGGTAGCCAATCCATACCAATAACGATGTCGAAACCATCACAACGTTGGGGTCATTCCTAGCATTACCCTGACCAATCACGAACACTCGACCCCTGGCACCATTGCCGTCGTCATTACTCCCGTTGCTGCCTCCATTATTATTCCCGTTTCCTTGGTTGTGGTTCTGATTCTGATTCTGGTTCAGTCGTGGGTAGCGTCTCATGAAATGATTCTTTAGCACCGCACTGATAACATCCCTTGTTATCCTGTTGTTGCTGCTGATTCTGTGGAGCTTGTGGCTGCTATTGTCGGTTCTTGTCTGCAGGATGTGAGATTCTAAAATATTTGGCTCCATGACCAAGCTCGTTGCATCTCTGACAACGATCTCTGTTGCATTGCCCGCTGTGGTGCAAATTACATCGATTGCACTTAGGGTGGTTTCCCCTGTATCTACCCTGACTTCGATTACCAAAAGACTGCTGACTGAGGCTCCTGTGCTGCGACTGAGACTGAACCAAAGTGGGACCCTTGCTCGAATTTCCATTCCACTTGTGTTTATTGTCACTGGGAGCATCCGAAGTAGTTGTAGCAGCATTAATACGCTTCGGCAGTTTGTTCTGTCCTATCGCCTGATCTGAGAGACGTTGAGCAAGATGAGTAATATCCTGAATGGTTGCAAGGTTAGCAGAAGTCACATGACTTAAATCTCTGGTACTAAGCCTTTGGGGTACAACCTGATGCGCTTAGTGGGAGGATCCACCATAGCTGGACATAACACGGCCAGTTCGTTGGATCGTTTCGTGTACGCTTCTATCTCTGACCCCGTCATCATCAGGTGAAAGAACTCCATTTCTAGTTTGTGGATGTCATCACGACTACGGTATTCACATTTGGATTAGTTCCTTGAGAATCATTCCATGGGGTGGCATTTGCAGCCGCTAGCCCCAGCATCTGAACTTGCGCGTTCCACCAAGTTAGCGTAGTGCCTTCGAGAGTACCAGTGGCGTAGTTCACCCTGCGAGCCTCAGGGCATTCACACATCTCTAAAACAGACTCGAGCTTTTCAAACCAATGGAGGAGTCCAACAGCTCCTTTAGTGCCACTGAAAGTACTAGGACGACAGTCCTTGAACGTCTTGAATGTGCATACAGGCGGCTGAGCGTTCTGACCTTGTTGCGTGAGGAAGAAGAGACAGGGTTAAGCGCGAGAGTTGGGTCATGAGAGTAGGATCTAACATCCTAGGGTAGGTTCGTAATAGCAGGTTATACCTCCTGCCTGAGCGGCCACGAGTGCTGCCGTAACTTGTTCGTTGATAAGAGCCGTCAGCTGGCTTGAGTTAGGTTCACACGTTCCCTCATGATCTCACATCGAAGGAAACACAAGTAGGAAAGGTGTCGCGAATGTGTGTAAGTGTGGAGTGACAGTAGGGGGCAAGCACAAATGTGTATTCAAACTATAGTTGCTACGTTCATCTAAGCATACAATAAGCAAAGTTCTATGCAATATAGCAAGTAGGCAATATAAAACGTAAACCATATCACCTAGAATGTCGAGCCTTGCACGTGGAGTGAAGCGTCGTTGTGGATCGTAGAGCACTGTACAGGTTATAGTCTGGTTTTAACAAAAACGTTTTCCTTTATTAAAACCAAGTTCTCTATAACCAATGGCTCTGATACCAATCTGTCACACGCCCAAAATCCACACGCGGAGTATCACCGCTTGGAGGCGTGACTGACCAGGATCAAACCACTAATCATATTGAACAAGCAAGTAATTTAATTGTAAAAGTCCAACCAACATAATTAGTGTCCAAAACAACCATAGTTTAAGTTATGAGCGGAAGCATAATGTTTAAAAACCCAATCAAAAGTTTAATTATCCAAATGTTTAACATGGCACGCAGCTGTCCATGTCCCACAACGACTCTCCCTTGTGCAAGCTCCAGCTAAGTACCTAAAGACCTGCAAAGCATGTAGTAACGAGTCAACAACAAGTTGAGTGAGTTCACGGTTGGGTGTTCTTTTTAAGTTGTTCCAAAAACAGTTTCCTTTAACTGGCGTTCCTGCCGTGGGGGTTACCCCATAGTTGAAAACGTGATTTGTTTAACCCTTTGTTTAACCCATTTGCTCTGGCAATCCTGCCGTGGGGGCTACCCCGTGATAGTTATCTGGCATTTCGGTCGTGGGGGCTACCCCATGTATCCACTAGACTCGTTACCATATCGACTACTGACTGAAGTCATGTTTAAGTGCCCTGAAACTGTCAATGTCTATCAGCATTGACGTGCCCCAGATCCATTAGTTCACGCCCGTCCTCTGCGGCACGGTGTGAGGCTTGTCAGACCTAAATAGCGCTATCTAACTAATGACCCGCTCGCCATTGGCCCGGCGATTAAGTCGATATAAAAAGGAGGGACTTTGTGATAGAGAGTTTTGGTCTAGTATAGTTATCTGTCCGTGAGGACGAGGAATTACATTCCTGAACCATTACTGTCCTACCCAAGAAAGGACGAGGAATCCATATTCCTTAACCCCATTCCCAACCCCTGGGAATCCCATGCTTTGTAGAGTGTGAACTCACCTTGGTTTGCTCGGCAGATTACACAGATAGGTCAAGCCTAGCAGCTAGTGGTCAACCACGTCCTAACATGGTTACCAATACAAGTCAGGTTTTTGGTTTCAAATAGTGCGAACAAGCATCAAATAAATTGCACTTAAGGAACACATACGGATCATGGCAACATGCAACATCACGTTTAACAGTTATAACACATTCAAAATTGGGCTCGAACAAGCTTAGTGGCCTTGTGCGAGTCATCCGTTAGAGCCCACTAATACCCGGACCAATATTCAGAAACCCAATAATATAAATCGTTCAATCCATAACCGGCCCAAACACTAAACATATAATCCAATTTGTACGATTCACTCATCTTGTGCGACTGGAACTTGTACAATCCAATTACCAGCCCAGCCCAACATAACAACCGGCCCAAACAGTTAATTCATCATTCATCATGTGCGGCCCAGCAGCCTTGTGCGACCGGGAACCCCTTGTGCGAATAGGTCATCTTGTGCGACCAGATGACTTGTTCGACTAAGCTCCTTGTGCGAGTGGACCTCTTGTGCAACCAAGAGGTCTTGTGCGACTTGTTTAAAAATCCAGAATTTATGGAAATCAGTTACATCCACTTATCTTGTAAATCAATTGACAAAGTTTCCATTTATTTTATCAATTAACAACTTAATAGTTTCTTACATGATTAACATTAGATCAAACAGGAGTTGTTAAATCATTTGATTCGCATAACCCTAATGAACACGTGAACAACACATGAACAACAATTTATCAAACATATTATAATCATTCCCATTGGTAAATGCACTTCACATGGTCATCAGACCATCACATGTAAGCTTAGTAACAACTATGAAACTCTAATGCCTATTGGACCTTCCCTTCTTTAGTGGATCTGACACAAAATCATTAATATACTAGACTTCCAAATCCATCATATGTTAACTATTTGTCATTATCTAGAAACATAACAATGGCCGACAATTTGATTTAGCATTCAGAGGGTGATTTTTGATTGGACCGATTTATGTATAGTGGTTGACAAATCCATTCATATATTATTCATACTAACATAACATAACAATACGTTATCATATAATCATCATCCTCATGAAAACATATCACAGCCGATCTCACAAGTATTCGGTTTTCATTCATATTATCATGACAATACATCATCATCCAATTAACAATACATCACAGCCGGTTAATATACAATCGGTTCTTGATCATTAACATGCAAATTCCAAGTTATATGAACCTTATCAATTACACATGTGAGTCGAGTTTATGAACTTCAATCATAATCAAACACATAACATAACATCCCTAGATCATCATGTAAGCTTACACATCATCTACCATGCAATTAAACAATTAGAACACTAACCGATATAACACAAGAATGGTCCGAATCCAATAGATCTTCGATGGAAAGGAGAGGTGTGGTTGCCGTCAAGTTAGAGAGAGAGAGGAGAGCACTAGGGTTTGTGTGTTATGAGAGTTGCAACAAATGAGAAGTTTACCCTAACTCCTTAGTGTTATGCGATATGGGGGAGTGGGCCGAACCCTCACTTGGGCTGCCCATTGGTCCGAATACAAGTTGTGTAGCCCGAATGGGTTTGTGCGATCGAGTGAGTGTTGTGCGTTTGAATCATTGATATACATACATACATACATTACACAAGCACATATTACATAACGTTCACATAAACATTCACTATCATAAAAGTCACATATCGTACACATACGTTAAATCAAAGTACAAAGATCAATTTGGAAATACGAGTTGTCACAATACCCTACTGATATAACTTAGCAAATTGATTATCTTTGCTGATTACATCAGACCTGTAACTCAGGACATTACTTAAACTCTTTTATCACCTTATAAATGACCAAACTACCCCTACGGGGCATAGTTTGTGTTTAAATTCATTTCGGGCATAATAAATGATATCTTACTGGTGTCACAACATATTTGGAGCATATTAACTTAGGAAACCTATAAATGGCTCTCATTATTACCCGTTACGCTTATTACGCGTTCGGTTCGGTTTATGTAACTAGTTTACATAAATTAGCCGAGACGGGTCAAACCTTATCGGTTTTATCTCAAAATCCAGAATGTGTATAATATACCCATATTAAACAAGTCTTCAAACTTGTTGGGTCCAAATCACATTCTATCCGGTCATCGCTTAATCATGCGTACGAATCGTATCTTTGAAACTAACCGGTCTAAGCATAATCTTAATTAAAGACCCGTTAGAATTCTAATAGGTTATTATAAACCTTCGTTCCAGATTAGGAGCCCAGTAAAAGTACTTGCATTTGTTGTATTTGATTGATACTTTGCTCAGGTAAATACTCTTAACTTATTTTCCCTATATGGGCTTGGGATACGGTACTATAAAAGTACCGCTTGGTCGGGTATGTAGTCATTTAAATCTGATTGTGATTAATGTATTTACATAACTCGCTTTATTCTGTATTATTTGGTGTATGGCCCTTGGGGGTTAAACGACCATGTCCCGGAGATCCTTGGCATCATTTTACGAAATGGCCACGACCTAAGCACGGGGTGTAGGCGTACACCTGACAGATGCATTATGTAAAAACTGGTAATCCACTTAAGGAATCAACCTTGTGGGCATTATACCTATGGCGTGTCAATTAATCTTGTCCGACTCTTCTAACCGGCCCTGATGGACGACAAATAAGTAAAACTGTATACATGATTATTTTAATGATTGTCCCAAGTTATAAAGATATATTTTGCCGAAGTACATTCAAATAAATTTTAAAACTCTTTTCAAAATGAGTCAGTTGAGTTGTATTTACCAGTGTAAACTGACGTATTTTCCAAAAAGGCTAAGTGCAGGTGCTAGACGAAATAGGCTGGCTACTCCAGGCATCATTACTCAAGTCTCGCAAGCTCTAGATGTCAAAGTCTGTTGAACAGTTTTCATTTTATTTTGTTCCGCCTGTGGATCCTTTACTTTCCGTTGTAATACTGGATATTACTTTATATTCGGATTGTAATATATTTATCTTTTGCTTCCGCTGTGCATTTATATAATTGTGTTGTTTGACTATTACGTTGCCAACCACGTCACAATACTCCCCCACCGGGCCCACCGGTGACACGTGGAAAGTCGGGGTGTGACAGCTTACCAATTATTTGCACGGATTTGTGTTACCAATAGTTATTCACTAACACCCTAACTATTTACCAGATTCTGTTTAGTTTACAATGAAACCCGAATCATGTTCTAATATCATGCAACTAATAACCATCCACAAGATTATAGAATCATAAAATTATAACTCATTCATATTCGATGACTAACAGCCTTAACCATTAACCGATACTCATTCTACTGTGGATCAACCCTAATGGTTCACTAACCATAACATACCAAACATGTATCATTGCACAGAAACATGTTCAAACACAATATTGTGCATCAATTATAACAGTCATTGGTTTTACAGAATTAAGAAATGATATTTCACTAACCATGCAATTGAATGGATTAATCAGATCGAGAGCCGGCGACTTCGAGTTATAGAAAACAACCGTCAGTTATGTAAGGGAGAGTAATAGTGTTTTAGGGTTTTCATGAATTCGTTAGATATATATAACGTGAAAAGGGCCAAACTGGGCCGAACTCTCTCTCGGAGAATATCCTTCCTCGACGAAAGTTATTTTTCGTCATGAGTGTGTGAGAGACGAAAATCATTCTTTGCCGAATGATTATCTTTCGTCGAGCCAATGTTTTGTCGAGATTAATTTGTGGCGAAAGTTATGACAACTCAACTGCTTTATTGGCCAACAATTATCACATGACTAATCTCTAAATACCACAACTATTGGACCGCACCCAAATATTCACATGGGATCACGGTCTACTGTCTTGATAGTCTAATCATTAAGCAAACCCAAGAACTTTCACACAGACATGGCCGACACCAATTAATCAGTTTAAAAGCTTATTGGACCGTTTCAATTTAGTGGACCGATATTATATTAAATTGGGCCGATATCTTTTGCAATCACATGATTCTGAATATATATATATACACACGAAATGCAAACATTTATCATCTACTAGGTAGCAAACACCATTTAATCATAATAATTCAGTATAATTAAACAAGTTTAACAGGTTTACGGAACGTAGACATAATGACGACGTATAGTAGAACATGAATAGTAGCGAAATTTGATTAAACAAAGCTAACCTTGAAAGTTCGGGTTGTCACATCATCCCCAACTTAAAAGAAATTTCGTCCCGAAATTTGACAAGCAATCCAAAACGGTGAAATGTTAAATCAGTGCGGATCTTCTGCAGGTGCCACATCATCCCCAACTTGAAAGGGAATTTCGCCCTGAAATTCGCCTGTTGCATCAGATTTAGATTGGTCAGTTGGGAATAAGTGAGGGTACTCTAGCTTCATCTGATCCTCGCGTTCCCACGTGAACTCCGGTCCACTATTGAGTTCCAACGAACTCTCACGATTGGAAGACGACTATGTTTACGAACCTTAACTTCCTGATCCATGATTTCAATGGGTTCTTCGACAAACTGCAATTTGTCGTCGATTTTCAGTTCTTGGAGTGGTACCACAAGTGTTTCATTGGACAAACACTTCTTTAGTTGCGAAACATGAAAAACATCATGAACGTTACCCCACTCGACAGGTAACTCGAGCTTGTACGCCACTTTGGCCCAACAAGAAGATTGGCATTATCATCCATACAATGCCCCAAACAGAGCTGTCTGAATACTAGAATGATAACTGCTACGGTAGAACTCACCCAAAGGTATGTGTCCTTCCAATTTTCACTAAGTCAATCACAAACATGCTCGCAGCATGTCTTCGAGTGTCAGGGGGTTCGTTTACTCTGACCATTTGTCCTATGGTGATAAGTAATGCTCATGTCTAGACGCGAGCCAAGGGTGTTGTGTATTGCCCGACTTAAATCAGGTATGGATCAAAATCAGAGGTAACAGGAGCTGGCACTCCGTGCCTAGAGACCGTCCTTCACAGGTAAATATTCATAGGATACGAAGACTTTGTCAGTTTTCCTTGTTTGAAAGAAAGTGTATCATTTACATGAGACATTCAACGATCACCCAGGTGATATTGTTTCCGTTCTGAGTTTTAGGTAGACCAGTGACAAAACCCATGGCTGTCCGTTCCAACCTCCAAATAGGTGTTTCTGATTACTCACACAAACCAGAAGGTTTCTGATATTCCACCTTGGCTCTCGCACAAGTCAAACGTCGTTCACATACATTGCTATATGGTCCTTCATGCCCGGTTGCCAGTACCAGATTTACAGATCTTAATATCTCCTATCAAAACCCAGACGACTAAAACATCAAGGCTGGTGTGCTTCCCTCAACACATGTTCCCTACGATTGTCGTTTAGTGAAACCCATATTCGTTCCATGAAGCAGCGAATATCGCCCGACTTGCCAAAAGTTGCTCCTCCATGCCCCGCATGGACTCAACTTGAAAATTTTCTTCCTTCAGTGCTTCGGTTTGAACAGGGTCAATCTGATCGGGTAGGTTAGAGTCGAGGGTGTGCTGCGAGGCTCGTACACATTTAGGTTTCACAGTCGAGATCATTTAGAAGTTCCATCCAGCAATGCCATCAAATGTTTAGCTCCTTCGAAACAAGGGTACACGGGAGGCCCTTGTGATCGGTCTAAGTAGTTCATTTGGTACCGTCCAAGTAATGCCTCCAACTTAAATCCAAAGACCATGGCTTCCACCGCAGGTTGGGACTCGTAAGCCATCACCTTCTCGTGTTGCATTGGCGTGTAACTGGGACTCTGATTCGAACCATCATGGTATACCACTAGATCACTCGTACACTTGGGTAAAGACGACGCCCAGTGCATTGCAGAGTTGGATTTCAAAAGCTGAAAAGACGTTCTCCTGTTTTGTCCCCCAAGAACTCACGGCACCCTGCTGTGCTAAAGAGGTTAAAGCTGCGCAATCTTCGAAAATCCTGTGATGAATCTACAATAGTATCTAGCTAGGCCAATGAATTACTGTATCCCTGATAGACTTGTTGGTGCCGTTCAATATCTAATAATATGGATCTTTAGCGAGATCTACATGTATCCCCACTTCGTTGACTACGCGACCAAGAAGGTATACCTCCCAGATCCTAAAGTCACACTTTAGGACGAAATACAGGTGCCGTTCATGGTGTTCCTTTCTCCTGGTAGTGATTCAAAACATCATAGATAAACTCGGTTGAAAAATCTGGCGAGACGAGGTTGACACATACTACTCATGCGCTCCTTGAGGCTGCTGGTGTGTTGGGTATCTTAAATAACTTGAGCAAAAAATCGTAGTGCCCATACTGGGTCTGTAACGTCGTGCTAGGAATCATCCTCCCCTTGGTCTTCCATCAATTGACAGTCCGACCTTAAGTCAGTTTCCGGATAGAAGCTTGATCATGGCAACAGATCAAGCAGGTCGTCGATGCGAGATATAGGGTGACGGTCTATGATAGCCACCTTGTGATAGTCTATACACGTACGAAAGGACTCGTCCTTCGTTTCCACAATAGAGCTCGTTTCCCCTAAAACGAAGGGCTAGATCGATAAAACTCCCATCCCGTAGTTCCTGAAGTTGATTGAATGATTCTTGCAACCCTCCTAGTGCAAGGCAGTAAGAAGTACGAGTAGTCAGGGCTGCCTCTTGATCGTGAGATCAAACTGAGATTCTACCTAATCAGTTGCAGAAATAAACCTGAAAGTTCCTCGAATAGCACACTGGGAGGAATCACGAACAATTGGTGGATCCTCGATCCTCTTCCCTTAGTCTTAACATGAGTGCTATCATAGTGGGGTAATCCCTCCGTAGCCACTTCTGGGCTTTCATTGCTGAAATGATGCTAACCTTTACAACACTCTAATACTTTAGGACAGACAACGATTCTCCACTAGGGAGAAGGACATGCAAAATTTTCTTCTCAGCGGGTATATCTGCGCGGTATCTGGATAACCAATCCACACTAAATACTGCATCGAAACTATCAGGAATAGCAAAAGGAAGATCGATGTCGAACACTTGTCCCACAAGGTCGAGTTTGCATCCCATCGTACATGCGAGGCTCCAATTGACCTACCATCAGTCGATTCCACAACAAGTTCGGTTTCAAGAAGTATCAGGGTTGAGCGGAACAGGGATGAGACGATTAGTTGCCAAGAACGTGCAGGCCACCATGTTGCTATAATCCTGGCGTCGCCCACACCAATCCTGAATGCCCTTTGATGTGTGTAAAATGCAACATATAAATTACATCAAATAAGGCATAAAACTAACCCTTTTTAAGTACTAATATTGGAAAAAGAGTGTTTTTGTCTTCCTTTTGTATTTTCAGGATTAAATGAGCTCAAAAACACAAAAGAAGCAAAAAGACAGCTAATTCCAACATAAATACAAGGAAAGGAACATTAGTGGACTGCCCGACCCCTCAACGGCACCTTCCAAAGCAAAATAGAGAAGTCAGAAGACTGAACACGCCCCGTGCTCAGCCAGCACGGGGCCGTGCCCAAGAAGCAGCAGAAAAGACAAACCTATAGAAGCTTCTATTGCCCACCACGGGGCCGTGCCCAGCGGACACGGGGGCGTGGCGAAAGTACAGCAGGCGCATTAATTGTAATTGCGAATTACAATTAATGAGGAGAGAGAGTGTCAGACGGGCACGGGGCCGTGCCCAGCGGACACGGGGCCGTGCCCAGCTCTCTGTTCAGCCTATAAATAGGAGTGCTTGGATTCATTTCAACTCATCCCTTGGCACACCACCTCTCTCACACTTCATCCACCACCCACCACCATCACAACACCATCATCCACCACCATCATCCATTGTCCATCGTAGAGTGTGTGAGTCGTCTCGGGATCCAAGATTGATCGTAAGAGTTCTTGACAATCAAGGCCATGTTTTCCTAAGTCTCTTACATCACTTGGTGAAGACAAAGTGTCTAATATAATACTTTTTATTTCTAATCTCTTGCACTTTTTATTTGGTTTTGTATTAATGACTTTAATAACTAGTTACTTATGTTGAAGGTGATCTTTCCTTATCGTTTGTCCGTGGTGTCTTGGCATTATTTTACTGTCTATATAAAATAAAGGATTTTCACCATTCATATCTCCACGGTCTATATGGAGGTATGTTGGCTACCTGGTCGGGGGTTAAGGGAACGGTTTGGTAAAGGTCTTGCCATTGTTCAGCGTTTAGAGGTCCTGCAATGGACCTGGGTCAAATTTAGCAGGACCTCCTTCAATACTTCACGGTATTGGATGGCGGGGGTCCAAACTCTTTGACCCCCTCATAAGTTAACTACTATTAATACTATAACCCGGCTATTTAGGACTGTATCCCTGCTGACTCAGACTACTTAGCCGAGGGTAACGTCACCGCCAAAAGCGGGGCCTACCACAATACTGCATTAATAACTTAATTCATTATCTTCCAATAATCCACCCTTTTAGGATTGTATCCTTGCTGACTCAAACTACTGGGGTGAGGGTAACGTCACCTTCAAAAGAGGGGCCTACTACAATAACTAAGATAATCTCTTAATTATGTGCAAAAGTGCGGAAATAATCAAAGGTTATACTAGATACGAGTCGGAACCAAGTGATTCATCTTGTCTATCTGTTTTTCTTTTATTTTTATTTTTCAGCATTTTAGTTTGTTTTCTTAGCTTAAAACATTTTTCTAAACTTTTATTTTGATTAGACGTTGAGGATAAACCGGTACTAAAAGCTCTTGTGTCCTTGGACGACCTCGGTATCTTACCAACACTATACTACGCTCAACGATGGGTGCACTTGCCCATATGTGTGTTTAGTGTTAGTGAAATATCGTGTTTTATAAATTTAAAACTTGGCTAAAATAAGTGTTAAAAAGGGCTTAAAATATACACCTAATATATACGACACTTCACACGCATCAAGTTTTTGGCGCCGCTGCCGGGGACACAAGGATTTTAAGAAAGTTAGGAATCAACGGCCTAATCATCTTTTATTTTTTCTTTTTAATTTTTTAGGATTTTCTTAGTTTTTCAGCTTCTGCAGAGCTCAGCACGGGCCGTGCCCGGTCAGACACGGGCCGTGCCCAGCATCATCACTGGCAGTTTTTATTTTCTGAATTACAGAGAGCTGAACACGGGGCCGTGTCGGTGCAACACGGGGTCGTGTCCAACTCCCAGTAACTGGGAATCCAGAAAACAATTAAGGTATCTCTGACCACGGGTCGTGTTCACTGAGCACGGGGCCGTGGTGAACTTTCTGACCAACGTTCTTTTCTGTTTTTATTGCAGGACTTGGAACCCAGGTGCCACATTTGACCCTCCTACGTAGTGCATGAGCTCCAGTTCTAGTAGAGACATAAAAGAACCCCTAGAAGAACCCGAACGCTTTCTCAGAAAAAGACTTAAAGCTAAAAATCAAGAGAAAGCTTCGGGGGACCCACTTCCAATGGCGGACCAACGTACCCTCGTGGATTACCTACGGCCTACCGTAGGCAATCTCGGCGACGCTATCAATTCACCAATTGTCGAGGCCAACAACTTCAAACTTCGGCCGCATTTGATACAAATGCTCCAAAACTCCGCAACCTTCCACGGGCTTGCGGACGAGGATCCCCATCTACATATTACTAACTTCTTAGAAATATGTGATACCTTTCGGATCAATGGAGCATCAAATGACGCCATCCGACTTCGAATGTTTCCATTTTCACTAAAAGACCGAGCTAAGGCTTGGCTTAACACCCTCCCAGTTGGATCGGTAAACACCTGGGATGAACTTGGCCAAAAGTTTTTGTATAAGTATTTCCCTCCTGCTAAAATGGCTAAATTAATGACTGAAATTAATACATACTCACAAGAGGATGGGGAATCCTTATATGAAACTTGGGAAAGGTTCAAGGAGCTTCTAAGAAAGTGTCCTCACCACGGTCTAGCGGTATGGCAACAAGTATCCACTTTCTACAATGGGTTGTTGCCACACACAAGACAAACACTTGATTCAAGCTCCGGGGGACTTTTAGGTAATCGTCGCCCAAATGAAATATATAATCAAATTGAGGAAATTGCTCAAACCAATTTTCAGTGGCACACTCCCCGAGGTAATAAATCTATTGCCCCGGGCGCCCATAAGGTTGATGAAAGCACCTCTTTACAAGCCCAAATCGAGGCCCTCTCTTCGAAAATCAAAAAGCTAGAAATGACAAAGACGGCCTCGGTTATGGCTTGTGAAGGGTGTGGTGGGTCACATGAAAATTGGAGTTGTATGAAAGAATTAGATGAACAAACAGAAACGGTAAACTACATGGATAATAGACCTAGGCCGTCGGGTCCTCCAACGGGTACCTACAACCAAGGATGGCGTAACCACCCAAATCTTGGTTGGAGAGATCCCGGCAATAGTAGTAACCAACAAAACCAACGAACTAATTTTCAACAACCACAAAATTTCCCTCAACAACAAAGTGGAAGAGAAAGGCTTGAAGATACTATATCTCGCCTCATCTCTGACACTGAAAAGAAAAACTCGGATCGATTTCAACAACTGGAATCGAATTTTAGAAATCAACAAGCTAGCATTCAAAACGTTGAAAAACAATTAAATCAACTAGCTCAAAATTTCTCCGAGAGACCACAAGGCACGTTACCTAGTAATACCGAAACCAACCCTAAGGCACAAGTACATCTCATCACGTTAAGAAATCGAACCGTGGGTCCTAAGGATGCTCCATCGCCGCCAAATGAAAGAAGCCATTCTAGCCAGCCTGTGACTCCTCCTGTGCCAGAAAAGGCTTCTCTACCAACTCAAGAGCCCACCAAGACTCCTCCAATTCCGTACCCCGGTAGGTTAAATCGTCAAAAGACCGATGAGCAATTCGCTAAATTTGAAAATTTACTAAAACAATTGCATGTTAATATTCCTTTTATCGAGGTCCTAACCCAAATGCCTAAATACACAAAATTTATGAGGGATTTCCTCACAAACAAAAGGAAAATTGAATCATTGCAATTAGTTAACTTAGGCGAAGAATGCTCCGCCTTAGTGCTCAACAAACTTCCACAAAAGAAAATCGATCCCGGAAGCTTCACAATTCCTTGCTCGATTGGGGAATCTCCCGTTCGTAATGCATTAGCCGATCTTGGGGCTAGCATTAACCTCATGCCCACATCAATGTTCAAACGACTCGGCCTAGGAACAACAAGCCCTACAAAGATGAGCATACAACTCGCCGACAGATCCGTCAAATTTCCACAAGGTGTCGCTGAGAATTTGTTGGTAAAAGTTGACAATTTCGTTTTCCCAACCAACTTTGTCATCCTAGACATGGAAGAAGACACCGATGTCCCTCTCATCCTCGGGAGGCCATTTCTAGCCACCGCCCAAGCGGTGGTAGACATGAATGACGGAACGTTAACATTGAAGTTTGGGGATGAGGAGGTGAAGTTTGAATGTGGAAAAAGAATTGAGGACGAAGACCCGGTCAACTACATGCAGGTCATAGACTCAAGCTTGGATGATGCTCTCCGACGGTGCAACATGGGATGCAATACATCCCACTTGGGTGACATATGACCGGCTTTGGGTCTAGCCAAGGACCCTTATAAACGTGGCGCACCACGGAGGCATTCCGCGGAACTATCCTTAGTTTAATTTAGATTAATTTTTATGTTTTCTAGTTAGTTTTCAGGAATAAAACACACTCATGGTGGTAAAGGATGAAAAGGGGAACGAGAAAAATGAACTCATGCACAAGAACAAGGCAACCCGACAATTCTCTCCATTTCAGAAGGTTCAACACGGGCCGTGCCCAACCAACACGGCCCCGTGCTGAACCACCTGCAGAAAAACGCCCAGTTCAGGTAACTGGACACGGGTCGTGTTCACCCAACACGCCCCCGTGTCCAGACTTCTGTTTCTCTTGTTTTAATTTTGTTACTGGCACTTGAACACGGGGCCGTGCCCGGATAACACGGGGCCGTGTTCAGCGCCCAGTAACACAAATTTTTGCTTTTTAAACACTATTTTACACATCTAATCAACCTAAAAATTTATTTTTGGGACACATTGAGGACAATGTGTAATTTAAGTGGGGGGGGGGGGATGCTAAAACCTTGAATTTTGCAAGTCCTAAATACAAGCCTTACACAAAACTCTATTGGAACCGCTAATCACCCCAAATTTTTTTCAAAAATTTCATTTTTTTTTACTTGTCTAGGTTTAACTTGGGAAATTCAAGTTCTCAAAAAGGTTATATTTTTGCAAATTTACAACCGATAGCGTAGTGATAAAAAGAACCAACATAAGAAAATTATGAAAAGGCATAGCAAACTTAGTTAAAATTTGATTATATATACTTGATCACATAAAAACCCATTCCCACAAAAGTGAGTTTTGAGCCTTTATTGAGCACAATTACATATCATTAAAACTAAATGTTCATTTTTCGTTTCTTGTGTGAATAGCCGCTTGGTTCTTACGACTCTAGAACTTGCCATGACGATACATACCCGGTCCTTATCAACTTAAACCCGAGTAAGTAAATGATGGAGGCATTAGGACTAACCCCTTTTTATTTCTACACCATTATTTTTCTTTTTCTTTTACCACCTACCCAAAAATCCCCCTAGTTAGCCCATTTGAGCCTAAACCTTTTCATTTCATCACCCAAACCAAAAACCCTTTTTCCCACCAAAAACCTTTTTATTTTTAACCCTTTGTTTTAGTAACAAGTTCGGTTTTTCGTATGATCAAAAAAAATGTGTGTTGTTGATGAACCAAAAAGAAAAACAAACAAGTTCATCAAAAATAACTTTGTTTGAATAAAAGCTTCATCAAAATAAAAAGTTGCAAAAATAGAAAATCTTACGAAAACCGACACTTGTTACGCTTTTCGCCCTTTTTCTACTAACCACTAACCCAACCACCTACCTTTAACCCAAGCCTAACCCTTAACCCACAAAGTCCTCTTGATATTTACAAAGGTATAAAAGTTAAAAAGGAGGAGGATTGATTGCTTGGCAAGCTTATGGTAGGAATAAGTCCCATGCCGCTCTCGAGTGATTCACTAAAAATACACCTTCGGCCGAGTGTGAGTGATTTCTCCCGTGAGGTATGTGAACTTGTATATAAATGGAATTTTAAAAAGGCATGTTATGCCCAAATAAGTAATTTCTCCTATGAAACGTTCTAAATAAATCATTACGAATAGGATTGTAAATAAATAAAGATAAAACCCAAAAAGACCTTGGATTCCCGACACTCTACGACAAGCCCAAAACCTTCTCTTCTACCTATTCCATTTGGGAGTGTAAGCCACATATTAAAGAGTTTTGCTTGAGGACAAGCAAAAGTTCAAGTGTGGGGGTATTTGATGTGTGTAAAATGCAACATATAAATTATATCAAATAAGGCATAAAACTAACCCTTTTTAAGTACTAATATTGGAAAAAGAGTGTTTTTGTCTTCCTTTTGTATTTTCAGGATTAAATGAGCTCAAAAACACAAAAGAAGCAAAAAGACAGCTAATTCCAACATAAATACAAGGAAAGGAACATTAGTGGACTGCCCGACCCCTCAACGGCACCTTCCAAAGCAAAATAGAGAAGTCAGAAGACTGAACACGCCCCGTGCTCAGCCAGCACGGGGCCGTGCCCAAGAAGCAGCAGAAAAGACAAACCTATAGAAGCTTCTATTGCCCACAACGGGGCCGTGCCCAGCGGACACAGGGGCGTGGCGAAAGTACAGCAGGCGCATTAATTGTAATTGCGAATTACAATTAATGAGGAGAGAGAGTGTCAGACGGGCACGGGGCCGTGCCCAGCTCTCTGTTCAGCCTATAAATAGGAGTGCTTGGATTCATTTCAACTCATCCCTTGGCACACCACCTCTCTCACACTTCATCCACCACCCACCACCATCACAACACCATCATCCACCACCATCATCCATTGTCCATCGTAGAGTGTGTGAGTCGTCTCGGGATCCAAGATTGATCGTAGGAGTTCTTGACAATCAAGGCCATGTTTGCCTAAGTCTCTTACATCACTTGGTGAAGACAAAGTGTCTACTATAATACTTTTTATTTCTAATCTTTTGCACTTTTTATTTGGTTTTGTATTAATGACTTTAATAACTAGTTACTTATGTTGAATGTGATCTTTCCTTATCGTTTGTCCGTGGTGTCTTGGCATTATTTTACTGTCTATATAAAATAAAGGATTTTCACCATTCATATCTCCACGGTCTATATGGAGGTATGTTGGCTACCTGGTCGGGGGGTTAAGGGAACGGTTTGGTAAAGGTCTTGCCATTGTTCAGCGTTTAGAGGTCCTGCAATGGACCTGGGTCAAATTTAGTAGGACCTCCTTCAATACTTCACGGTATTGGATGGCGGGGGTCCAAACTCTTTGACCCCCTCATAAGTTAACTACTATTAATACTATAACCCGGCTATTTAGGACTGTATCCCTGCTGACTCAGACTACTTAGCCGAGGGTAACGTCACCGCCAAAAGCGGGGCCTACCACAATACTGCATTAATAACTTAATTCATTATCTTCCAATAATCCACCCTTTTAGGATTGTATCCTTGCTGACTCAAACTACTGGGGTGAGGGTAACGTCACCTTCAAAAGAGGGGCCTACTACAATAACTAAGATAATCTCTTAATTATGTGCAAAAGTGCGGAAATAATCAAAGGTTATACTAGATACGAGTCGGAACCAAGTGATTCATCTTGTCTATCTGTTTTTCTTTTATTTTTATTTTTCAGCATTTTAGTTTGTTTTCTTAGCTTAAAACATTTTTCTAAACTTTTATTTTGATTAGACGTTGAGGATAAACCGGTACTAAAAGCTCTTGTGTCCTTGGACGACCTCGGTATCTTACCAACACTATACTACTCTCAACGATGGGTGCACTTGCCCATATGTGTGTTTAGTGTTAGTGAAATATCGTGTTTTATAAATTTAAAACTTGGCTAAAATAAGTGTTAAAAAGGGCTTAAAATATACACCTAATATATACGACACTTCACACGCATCAAGTTTTTGGCGCCGCTGCCGGGGACACAAGGATTTTAAGAAAGTTAGGAATCAACGGCCTAATCATCTTTTATTTTTTCTTTTTAATTTTTTAGGATTTTCTTAGTTTTTCAGCTTCTGCAGAGCTCAGCACGGGCCGTGCCCGGTCAGACACGGGCCGTGCCCAGCATCATCACTGGCAGTTTTTATTTTCTGAGTTACAGAGAGCTGAACACGGGGCCGTGTCGGTGCAACACGGGGTCGTGTCCAACTCCCAGTAACTGGGAATCCAGAAAACAATTACTGTATCTCTGACCACGGGTCGTGTTCACTGAGCACGGGGCCGTGGTGAACTTTCTGACCAACGTTCCTCGACGAAAGTTATTTTTCGTCATGAGTGTGTGAGCGACGAAAATCATTCTTCGCCGAATGATTATCTTTGGTCGAGCCCAATGTTTCGTCGATATTAATTTATGGCGAAAGTTATGACAACTCAACTGCATTATTGGCCAACAATTATCACATGACTAATCTCTAAATACCACAACTATTGGACCTCACCCAAATATTCACATGGGCTCACGGTCTACTGTCTTGATAGTCTAATCATTAAGCAAATCCAAGAACTTTCACATGGACATGGCCGACACCAAATAATCAGATTAAAAGCTTATTGGACCGTTTTAATTTAGTGGACCGATATTATATTAAATTGGGCCGATATCTTTTGCAATCACAGGATTCTGAATATATATATATATATATATACACGAAACGCAAACATTTATCATCTACTAGGTAGCAAGCACCATTTAATCATAATAATTAAGTATAATTAAACAAGTTTAACAGGTTTACGGAACGTAGACATAATGATGACGTATAGTAGAACATGAATAGTAGCGAAATTTTATTAAACAAAGCTAACCTTGAAAGTTCGGGTTGTCACATCAATCCTTCTACTTATGAAAATGTTTAGATCTATGCAAAAATAGTGTTAAAACACGTGGAAATCAAGTAGATCTGAGTTGTTCTTGGCGGAATGAGGCCAAAACTTGAAGTTCATAAGAACCCCATGATAACATCATCCTAGAACACCTCAAATCCACTGATTTCACGGTTAAAAGTGAAGATCCAAAGGTGAAATTATGAAGAAGTGTGTTTAGATCATAGAAGTACAAGATTTGAGTGGAAAACTTACAAGAATCGCCCGAAATCGAGAGAAAAGAGGGCTTAAGCGTGCTGTTCGAACGAGAGAGCTGTCACATCACTATTGGTGATATGACAGGGGGTATTTATAGGTTTCCAAAAGGGGAAAGGGTAGCAAAATGTGTCGGATCGGATGGAACCTCGATCGGATGACCATTCGATCAAATGGTCATTCGATCGAGTGGTCCGGCGAGTTAGAATTCGGCGTTTCGTTTTGCGTGTTGAGCGTTGCGATGCGTTTCGAGTGAGTGATGTGATAGTATTACCCATTAGTTACACAAATAACCTAACTACTATATCTAACATACAATCACCATAAACAACTTGCGTTTAGCGTTTGCGATTAGATTGCGTTGCGATAGAATTGCGATTGCGTTTGCGATTAAACACCTCAACATAACATAACATGCACAAGTAACACCTAGTAGCACACACACGTAAAACAATATCCAGAACACATAATTCGAGTTGCGATGCGATAACGATGTGATTAGCGATAAGTCGATTGGCGATTAAACAACGATTAAATAGCGATTATTAACAAGTACTCCACATAATACAACTAAAGCCCAGCGAACGGACCCACTGGATTGGGCCGCATCACACAGCAAATGGATCAATTGGTTTAGGGCCGCACACCCTCTGATGGTGTTGGGCCACGCAGCTTAATGTGTCTCATGTTTGGGCCTGGAGTCAACTTGGCCACGAATTGATGGTGATTATAGGTTAGAAGATTAAGTCTTATAATCTTTGTTAGGCCATTAACTTATTTAAATTATGCACCGTGTGAGTAACGAAACGAAATGTTAACTATTACGTGACATATGAAATATGAATTTGTGATGTAAACTTGTAAGTGAACCAACTACTATTTGTGAGATTTCATGATGATAACCGGCTGTTATGTTGCATGATAAACTGTTATGATTCATAGAACATGTGTGTTCCTCGTATGTTACTACGTGTATAGGGTGAACTGCTATGAGTACGTGAATTACAGTTACAACATGTGAAGCAATTAATATCACTATCTGTATGACACTTGTTAACTACATGCGTAGAAAATGTGGTTTAATTGCATGTTAAACTGATTATTAGTGGTAAACACATTAGGATTTGGTTGACCAACTTGGACGGGTAACATAGCATAACACACCGATCACTCTAACGTGAGTTCATTTCTCTTGAGCATGCGTCCTAGTGGTTGGGACAGTCATTGGGTATCCCTGAGAGGGTTAGGTTTTGGGTAAATCAATTGGGTATTCCTGAGAGGAATACGTCTTGGGTAAAAATCGGGAATGTTGGATAATACACTCATCCTATCACCATTAAAGTCCCTCCTTGTTGTTTGTTACCTGAGAGGTAACGGAGTATTAGTTGGTAGCGCTATCTAGGTTTGGCACCCTCACCCCGTACCTGAGAGGATGGGTGTGAACTAAAGACTCTGTCATGCCCAATGCTTTGATAGGAGCATTGGGGAAAGGGCAATGTAAATCAGGAGCCGTCTTGTATTCGGGGTATTATCAACATTGTAATCAATGAACGTAACTACACACTTGGTAACTAACGTTTTCGTAAAACTATGAACTCACCAGCGTTGTCTGATACACGTGGGTGCATGCTCGCAGGTTATTAATGCGTGTGGATGTGGAACTTGCTGTCTGGGATGCTGGAGTGGTCATGGGTCGAAACACATGGAATCGCGAGACGAGTCTAATGGCTATCATATATATGGTTTAAGAAACACTTAACTAACGATTTATGCTTCCGCTGAACACGATGATTTGTAATTACTGTTTTGTAACACTTTATGTTAATGAATGAAAGTTTCATTTAAAATCTTGTATGAGTTCAATGTGATTGGTGGCTAGATCCTGGTACGTCACACGCCTCGCGGGGGTTTCCGCTTGGGGTATTTTTGGGGGTGTGACAGTTTGGTATCAGAGGCACTGGTTATAGTGAACTTGGTTTTAAAAACGTTTATATAAAACCAGACTATAATCGAACAGTTCTGAAAACGAGAATACAACCATGACACTCAGCTCCAGATTGCAAGGTTCATCTCTTTCATATGTTGTATACATTGCATGACTAGTGTATACTTGTTTATGATGTAGCATACGAACACACACTTGTCGCCATAACATAATTTCATGAATTGCTCGTTTACTTTATGATGCATAGTTGGTATGTCGTAGTCCTTAGATTCTTGTGATCTTATCATTTAATAACCCCTGTTTGGCATTCGAGTTTGAGGAACCATTTGACATGAGTTAGGAGGAACTGATATGAGCATGCAAATCACAATATTATTGCGAGTCCCAGTGAGGCTTAACGAATGAAAAAGGGGTTCTGTTCTGTTATTTGATTAATATGAGACGTAACAAACCTATAGGGGTCATAGCAGTGATTGTCTTCTACTCGAACGCAATCTTCTCACCCCTCCCTGAACCTTTACGAACCTCGATGCTATCGAGTATCACCTGATGTAACAACTCTCGCCAAAATTACTATCTCTTATTTTATTATGTCCAATAGGAAACCCTAGTTGAGACCCCCAAGTAATATTGCATGAGCCCTAAAAATTTCAGAACAGTTGGAACTAGGATCAGGGCCCCTAAAACTCAGGGGGGGGGGGGGTATTCCCTAATTGAGAATTATCCACACAGTTTGCTGTACAATGTGAAAATCGTCGAATGGTTAACTCACCTAGGCTAGGAATACACGAGGCTACCCTACCCTAGAAGTGCACCCGTCGCGCCACGCGACAGGGACAACTTTTCAGTATATATTCCAGGGGTTGGCACTTGCATGGCTGCGTTGGTTCGACGTTCAAACTCGTTTTATGCACTGAGTTATTCACTTTTTCGTTCAAAAACACACACTAGCACGAAGCTCTGCTGCGACAACAGGGTAATAACTCGATCACTGCTACGATACAATGTCCAATTGATTGAAACCGGTCCGATGGATGTTTAAGTGTTGCCCGAATCTGGGCTATACTTTGTCATTCGTCGTGAGGGTTTTGATTTCGTGAGCTTATCATAAAAGTTGTATTAAGTTACTGACCTAGTTTCGTGTGCATTGTTATTTAACTAGGTTACAAGATTAAATCAGTAGTCAAGGTTCTGTCTAGTTAAACTTACAATCTGAGTCATTCTCTTTTTACCAAATTGTTTCCAAAACCCTATTTATTTTCAAAGTTATAATTACAGGGATAAAGTCTTTGTAATCTTCAATTACTGCCGGTATGTGGGGTTTTGTATACATTACTTGATAACCGTCACCATTGGACAATGGGTTAGCCAATGGGTGATCTGACCATAGTCACAGATACTGTCAAGTGACAAATACCGATTTGGGGTAATTGGTTGATAAAAACATTGTAATCACCCTTAATACTGTATATTATAACAATGTGTCATTTTGTGTAACTTGAATGACTCGCCAGTATTTCCCTGCTGATAAATTTTTTTAAAACATGTTTCAGGTGATCTGCTGTGATCCAGGAAAAAGTGTCGTGTAGCACTACAAGCTTAAAGAAGTGGCTCAATAAAATAAATAAATATGTTTTGTGAAACAGGGAATTTCCTTGAGAAATTTCCTTTATTGTAAATTATGGGGGTTTGTCCCAAATTTGCGAATTTAAAATAAATTGGGGATTTTCAAGTTTTAAAATATCCTGTTAAAAATTCCGCTGCCAACATAATAATTACCACGGGTTTCTGTCCCGCGGCTCCTGAAACGGGTAAAACCGGGCCGGGGCCGTGACAGAAAAAGGTGGTATCAGAGCCACTGATTTAAGCCAATTAAGTATTTAGAAATACTTAATTTTTCTGATTGCCATTCTGTGATTATGTGAAAATTTGATTTACAAAAATTTAACTTAGAAGTTTGTGTGTTTCCTCATCTATGCTAACAGCATGAATGAACTATCAGAAGCACTTCAAAACTTTACTATCCACACCACAGATATGGATACCACTGGAAATCCATCTGGCTATCTGGCAGATACGGAGGAACCACTGATCTTCCAGGCCCAGAACCAGGAGAAACCAAAGCCGAAAAAGAGAAGAAGACTCGTAGGCTGGAGGCGTATGCGTAGGAAGAAACCAGCGGTACAGAAAGTTATAAAGATTGAGGATCCTAAGGATAAAGGGAAAGGAAAGGAGATTGGAGAGAGTTTAGGGCAAGCCCAGGAAATGCCACCGTGAGAGGAGCTGGACCGCAAACTGGCAAATAGCGACCTCATCGGACCTGCCGATGAAAACCTCTTCAATTACCCAGCTAAAGTACTACTTCCAGTTAATCTAGAGCCTGCTATCCCAGATCCTATTGTCAACCCTTGACCTCTACAAGGAGAGCTGCAAGAATGGTGGACCACTGACTGGCAATTTCAGAATCTCTTGAATAACCCTAACACCTTTTTCCCCCAGTTTGACCCTGACCCTGCACCAAACCCACCTATGAGCACGGAAAACTTGGCTGAACTCCGCCACTGCGGCGAGGAACTGGTGGACGCAGGGAATCGAATTCGGAAAGTAGGAGAACAGATCTCCTGGAAATACAACGAGAGGGAACATTGTTTTTGAAAGCCAGCTGACGGTGGTGTGGTTGTATGGTTGTATTTGTATAATAATAATAATAAAATAATAATAAAAATATAATAATGTAAAATAACTTAAAAATAAAACTTTTGTAAGATAACTAGTGTGTACAGATGCATATAAAATATATAAAATATGAAAGTCGCAAAGTCGACAATTTTGGCTATACGTGTTAACATGATTAGGTGCGATTATTTTCTTGCATTTGGTTGATATTTATTTGTGCCAATAACTTATATATATTGTTAATTACCAGATGGAACACGATGTTAATGAACCAGTTAATGAAGTTAACCAATCTGAGCAAAACAATGAAGATCACTTTCTTAATAGGCAAGATATAGAGAACATCGTTGCTCAGGGAATAGTCAATGTATCCCAGCAATCGTCGTTGCGGTCAAAAGCCCTGTTGAGCCTTCATAAGCTCACCCCAGTAAACGCACACGCGACGATAATTTCAGTAATAGTGTTAACGGAGGCGGCAATAACAATAACTTGATTAAGGCCCCAATACTTAAGAAAATGAAAATTGCAACACCTGGTTGCACCTATAAGGAATTCCTTGCCTGTAAACTTGTCGAAATTGCAGGCAATGAAGGGGAAACTGCCGCGCTACGTTGGTTGGAGAAAACTTAGGCAGTAATTAAAATAAGTAAATGTGCCAAGGAGGACAAGGTTATGTATGCTTCTCACCTTTTTAAGGAAAAGGCATTAGAATGGTGGAACACGTTACTGCAAGCCAAGGGAAGTGACATGGCTTATGCCATGAGTTGGGAAGAATTTAAGCATCTGGTGGAAAGGAAATTCTGCCCTGAATATGAAAAGGAAAAAATGGCAAATAAGTTCCTGAGTCACCAAATGATGGATGTTAACTACCGAGGGTATACTTCGAAATTCTTTGAATATGCCAGAATTGTACCAACCCTGGCCTCACCAGAACCGGTACTTATTTCTCACTACATTTGGGGTTTAATTAGTGAAATCCGTGATATTGTCAAAGCTGCGAGACCCTGCACAATCGATGATGCGGTGGAATTAGCCAACACCTTGACTGATGGACTGGTGCGTACGCGAGAAGAAAACATGAAGAAGGAATTGGCTCAGAAAATTACCCAAGGATTCCGTGGAGGTAATACTAGTAGCAATTTCAAGAAAAGAGGAACTGGGCAATCTTCCACCCCACCGTTCTGCCGAAACTGTAAAAAGAAACATTTTAGAAAATGTAATGAAACCTGCAACTTTTGCAAAGCTCTAGGACATCGTGAAGAAGAGTGCAGAAAGAAAACAAGGATCTGCTACAACTGTCGTGAAGCTGGCCATTTAAGACCAGAATGTCCAAAGCTAGGTAAACCAGCTTACAACAAGGCCAAACCTGCCGAAGGGACTACAAAAAAAATGCAAGAGCCTTTCAATTGACCACGCAAGAAGCCGAACTGATCCCCGATGTAATAGCTGGTACGTTTCTGGTACACAACGTTTATGCAAAAGTATTATTCGACTTTGGTGCAAACCAAAGTTTTATAAATACTTCTTTCTGCCAAGCTCTTAAGCTACCTTTAACCAAACTTAGGCAGAGTTATACAGTAGAAACGGCAGACGGGAACTCTGTTAACACATATACAGTTTTGCAAAAAGAAAATATAGAACTTTCAGGTCATAAAATTTCTACAAACCTATTACCCATGAATTTAGTTGGATTCGATGTCGTATTAGGAATGGATTGGTTAGTAGCCAACCATGCTCGAATCCTCTGTGATAAGAATTCCATAGAAATCCGTGAACCCAAAGGAGAAGTAATTGTGATTACAGGGGATAAGCCGCGTAAACCAATGAAGTTCATTTCGGTAATGAAAGTTGCTAGTTATGAACGAAAGCAAGGAATAGTGTATATGATTTCGGTAATCATTAGCACTAAGAGTAAGGAACTTAAGGAAATTCATGTAGTATCAGAATATTCGGATGTGTTTCCAGAAGAACTACCAGGATTACCACCAGATAGGGAGGTAGAATTTAGAATTCATTTAATTCCTGGAACTACACCCGTAGCTAAAGCACCCTACCGGTTAGCACCTACTGAAATGTTAGAATAGAAAAAGCAGTTAGATGAATTACTAAGTAAAGGATTCATACAACCAAGTTCATCCCCTTGGGGAGCACCAGTGTTGTTCGTAAAGAAGAAAGATGGTTCGATGCGAATGTGTATCAATTATAGGGAATTGAATAAGGTTACAATTAAGAATCGATACCCATTGCCTAGAATTGATGATCTTTTCGATCAACTTCAGGGGGCTAGATATTTTTCTAAGATAGATTTATGCTCCGGATATCATCAGTTGAAGGTACAAGAAGAAGACATACCTAAAACCGCTTTTCAGAACTAGGTATGGTCACTACGAGTTTACAATTATGCCTTTTGGACTAACAAATGCTCCAGCAGCATTTATGGACATGATGAATAGAATCTGTAAACCGTACTTGGATAAATTTGTAATTGTCTTCATCGACGATATACTTATTTATTCCAAAAGTCAGGACGAGCATTGTGAACATTTACGAGCACTCTTAACTTTGTTAAGAAAGGAAAAGCTTTACGCCAAAGTCTCAAAGTGTGAATTTTGGCTACAGGAGGTGCAATTTTTAGGACACATGGTGAATCACGAAGGTATTCATGTAGATCCCTCTAAGATAGAAGCAATCACCAAATGGAAGGTCCCGCAATTAGCCATAGAAGTTAGAAGTTTTCTAGGATTAGCTGGGTACTATAGGCGCTTCATTAAGGATTTTTCTAAGATAGTTGTGCCATTAACTAAGCTAACCTGTAAAACAGTTAAGTTTGAATGGGGATCTAGGCAAGAAGAGGCTTTTAAGATTTTAAAGCAAAGGTTAACAAACGCCCCAATTCTTGCCTTACCAGAATGGACAGAAGATTTTGAAGTTTACTGTGATGCTTCTAAGCTAGGATTAGGATGTGTGCTAATGCAACGCAAAAAGGTAATTGCGTATGCCTCAAGGCAATTGAAAAAGTACAAAGAAAATTATACGACTCATGACTTAGAATTAGGATCGATAATTTTTGCCCTTAAGATTTGGAGACACTATCTGTATCGCAGTAAGTTTACAATCTATACATATCATAAGAGTTTAAGATACATATTCGGACAAAAGGAAATAAACACGAGGCAAAGAAGATGGATGGAAATTCTAAGTGACTACGTCTGTGATATTCAATATCACGAAGGAAAGGCAAATGTAGTAGCAGATGCCCTAAGTCGTAAGTATCATGAAAAGCAAAAGCGAGTTCGTGCTCTTAGATTAAATCTTCAAATAGATTTAATGGAACAACTAAAGAATGTTCAAGCAACAGCAATCAAGGATGATGCTGAAGGGATGAAAGGACGAATAAAGGAATTAGAGCAAGGAAGTGATGGAATTTGGAGATTCCATAAGAAGAGGATTCGGGTACCTAAACAGGGAGAATTAAGAAATAAGATTTTAGAGGAAGCCCATAAATCTAGGTATACCATGCATCCTGGTAATAATAAAATGTACCAAGATTTAAGGAATAACTTCTGGTGGATAGGAATGAAAAAGGACATAGCTAGATATGTATCTAAGTGTCTAACTTGTTCCCACCAGAAACCTTCAGGGTTACTCTAACAATTAGAAATGCCTGTTTGGAAATGGGAACAAATAACCATGGATTTTGTTACTAAGTTGCCCAGAACCAGAAAAGGTAACGACGCAATTTGGGTAATTGTGGATCAATTAACCAAATCAGCTCATTTCCTACCCATGAAGGAAACTTTTAGTATGGAAAGATTAGCCAAGTTATACGTAGACGAAGTAGTATCCTTACATGGAGTCCCACTCTCTATTGTATCATATAGAGATTGTCGTTTCACTTCACATTTCTGGACGAGTTTCCAGGAAGCAATGGGAACCTGACTAAATTTAAGTACTGCATACCATCCTCATACAGACGGACAAAGTGAAAGGACGATCCAAACCCTGGAAGACATGCTCCGGGCATGTGTAATGGATTTTGGAGGAAACTGGGACAACCATTTACCTTTAATTGAATTCTCCTATAACAATAGTTATCATTCAAGTATCGAAGTTGCCCCGTTTGAAGCACTATACGGATGTAAGTGTAGAACTCCAGTTTGCTGGGCAGAAATAGGAGAAAGTCAATTATCAGGTCCTGAAATAGTACAAGAAACCATCGATAAGATAACTCAAATCAAGGAAAGACTAAAGACGGCTCGAGATCGCCAGAAAAGTTATGCAGACAATCGACGCAAGCCACTAGAATTTCAAGTTGGAGACAGGGTACTCTTGAAAGTTTCTCCTTGGAAAGGAGTAGTTCGGTTCGGTAAGAAAGGAAAGCTAAGCCCAAGGTACGTAGGACCATTCCCAGTAATACAGAGAATAGGACCGGTTGCATATCGCTTACGGCTACCAGAAGAACTAACTGGAGTACATGACGTATTTCATGTATCCAACCTCAAGAAATGTCTATCTGATGAATCACTGGTAGTACCTCTTCAAGATATAGAGGTAAATGAAAAGCTAAAATTTGTTGAGAAACCACTCCAAATAGAAGACAGAAAGGTCAAGTTCCTCAAGCACAAAAGATTGATACTTGTCAAAGTCAAGTGGGATTCAAAGAGAGGACCTGAGTACACCTGGGAACTGGAATCCGAGATGAAGCGAAAGTATCCCTACCTGTTCCAGTAAATCTCGAGGACGAGATTTTAATAAGGTGGGGAGGATGTAACAACTCTCGCCAAAATTACTATCTCTTATTTTATTATGTCCAATAGGAAACCCTAGTTGAGACCCCCAAGTAATATTGCATGACCCCTAAAAATTTCAGAACAGTTGAAACTAGGATCATGGCCCCTAAAACTCGGGGGGTGGGGGGGGGGGGGTATTCCCTAATTGACAATTATCCACACAGTTTGCTGTACAATGCGAAAATCGTCGAACGGTTGACTCACCTAGGCTAGGAATACATGAGGCTACCCTACCCTAGAAGTGCACCCGTTGCGCCACGCGACAGGGACAACTTTTCAGTATATATTCCAGGGGTTGGCACTTGCATGGTTGCGTTGGTTCGACGTTCAAACTCGTTTTATACACTGAGTTATTCACTTTTTCGTACAAAAACACACACTAGCACTAAGCTCTGCGGCGACAACAAGGTAATAACTCGATCACTGCTATGATACAATGTCTGATTGATTGAAACCGATCCGATGGATGTTCAAGTGCTGCCCGAATCCGGGCTATACTTTGTCATTCGTCGTGAGGGTTTTGATTTCGTGAGCTTATCGTAAAAGTTGTATTAAGTTACTGACCTAGTTTCGTGTGCATTGTTATTTAACTAGGTTACAAGATTAAATCAGTAGTCAAGGTTCTGTCCAGTTAAACTTACAATGTGAGTCATTCTCTTTTTACCAAATTGTTTCCAAAACCCTATTTATTTTCAAAGTTATAATTACAGGGATTAAGTCTTTGTAATCTTCAATTACTGCCGGTATGTGGGGTTTTGTATACATTACTTGATAACCATCACCATTGGACAACGGGTTAGCCAATGGGTGATCTGACCATAGTCACAGATACTGTCAAGTGACAAATACCGATTTGGGGTAATTGGTTGATAAAAACATTGTAATCACCCTTAATACTGTATATTATAACAATGTGTCATTTTGTGTAACTTGAATGACTCGCCAGTATTTCCCTGTTGATAATTTTTTTTAAAAACATGTTTCAGGTGATCTGCTGTGATTCAGGAAAAAGTGTCGTGTAGCACTACAAGCTTGAAGAAGTGGCTCAATAAAATAAATAAATATGTTTTGTGAAATAGGGAATTTCCTTGAGAAATTTCCTTTATTGTAAATTATGGGGGTTTGTCCCAAATTTGTGAATTTAAAATAAATTGGGTATTTTTAAGTTTTAAAAGATCCTGTTAAAAATTCCGCTGCCAACATAATAATTACCACGGGTTTATGTCCCGCGGCTCCTGAAACGGGTAAAACCGGGCCGGGGGCCGTGACACCTGAGCACCCATCTGAACGCCTAGTGAACTGTGTAGAATGTTAGGGGCTAGTACGAACAACTCTGGGTTGGATGTCGCAGCGTCGAATGATTGGTCTATACTTTCCTCACTCCTATCTGTTTGCTGGAACCCAATGTATTGACGTCTTAGATCCCGAAGTGTGATCACTTCTGCAACACTCTCGTAACAGGCCGTGTATTACTCAAACAACTTGCAGCATCGGTGGACAAAAGGATGAGTGTAGTACTTTACCGACTTCAGTATTTGGACGACCCTGATTACCAACAACGAACATCAGCAATTTGACGCCAATCGAATCTTTAACTCTAGTCAGCGACTTATGAAGGTCAACTCTTACGAGTTAATCAGGACATAAACGATGACCATGGACTATGGTATGAAATATGAAGCTGCCAGCACAATGAGTAACGCCTAGGACGTGACACAGAAATGTGACAAGATGGACCCTGTTGGTGAAAGATCGTAGGGCTCCGTTTTAAGCAACGACGCTAGAGACAACAGTCACGGCGACATCAAGGTATTTGTAACCATGGCCTACAGTATGGAAATGAAGGTGCCCACGACATGGATTGGCCGTTGTTAGAATCAAGACGACAACAACCAAGGCGACGATGATAATAACAACACTAGAAATGATGCTCGTGGAAGGGCATTTAGGATTGGCGTGGGCGACGCCAGGTTTATAGCAACATGGTAGCTTGTATGGGTAGCTTGTATGGGTAGCTAATCGCTTCGTCATTCGGGAGTACTCGGGGAGTAATCGGGAGTATTCGGGAGTACTCGGGGAGTAATTGGCCTGGGAGAAGAGTACTCGTGCCTCGGCAACCTACCTTGTAGCGAGTACTCGGGGAGTACTCGGAGCCTAGGCGGGACTTTTACAACCATGATTCTGCATAACCCTAATGTTTCTTGAAACCAAATCTGTTGTGGAATCGGCTGATGGCAAGTCAATTGAAACTTCATATGTTCGTTGGGATGCAAACTCGACCTTGTGGGTCAAGTGTTCGACATCGACTTTATTTCTACTACCCATGATAGTTTTGATGCAGTAGTCAGTATGGATTAGTTATCCAGATATCGCGCAGATATACCCTATGAGGAGAAAGTTGTCGTCTGTCATAAAGTATTCGAGTAGTGCAGAGGTTGGCATCAATTCAGCAATGAAGGCCAGAAGTGTCCACGGAAGGATTACCCCACTACGTTAGCACTCGTTACTGATGTTAAGGCTAAGGAAAAGAGGATCGAGGATCCACCAGTTGTTCATGATTTCTCCCTATGTGATACCAGAAGAACTATCAGGTTTACCTTCACAATTGTCAGGTGGAATATCAGATCGGTATCATGTCAGAAGCAGCCCTTATTACTAGTACTCCTTATTGTCTCACATCAGGAAGGTTGCAGGAACTGCCTAATCAACTTCAGGAACTGTTGGACAGGAGTTTTATCGGACCTAGTTTTTCGCTTTGGGATATCCGTGAAGATAAGCCTTTTCGTATGTGTACTGATTATCGAGAACTTAACAGGGTGACAGTTAAGAACCACTTCCCTCGACCATGTATTGTGGACCAGTTGCAAGGGACAAGCTTCCATTCGAGGGTTGACTAACGAACGAACTATCATCAGATGGAAGTCCAGGGGGAGAATAATCTTAGAACGGCATATCGAACGTAATGCGGCCATTGCGACTCTGTACACCATGATCATTGAGTTAATCGTCACACCAGCAGCTTTATGGATCACATGAACCGACTATCTTTATTGATGACGTTTTGGATCATTTCCAGGAGGAAGGAACATCGTGGGCGGCATTTGTATCTTGTTTTATAGCTCCTGAGGGAGGAGCCACCCCGCACGAAGTCTTGTTAAATGTAACTTCTGGATTTGAGAGGTACCTTTTTGGTCATATAATCAACGAAGTGGGAATACATGTGGATCTCGCTAAGACCCGTTTTAGTTAGAAATTGATCGATACCAAGGATTCCTGTGGGGATACAACTATTCCTTGGTTTCGCTTGATACTATCGCAGGTTCATCGAGGGATTTTCGAAAATTGCACTGCTGTAACCTCTTTAGCACAGCAGGGTGCTTTGTTCGTGGAAGACAAAACAGGAGGACGTCTTTTCAGCTTTTGAATCTCAACTCTGCAATACACTGAGCATCGTCTTTACCCGAGGGTACCAGTGATTTAGTGGTATACCATGATGGTTCGAATCAGAGTCTCAGTTACACGCAGATGCAACATGAGAAGGTGATGGCTCACGTGGTGGAGTTACAGGAAGAATGGCATGAATCACAATCTGCGATGGAAGCCATGGCCTTTAGGATTAAGATGGAGGCATTACTTGGACGGTACCAATTGCACTATTTAGACCGATCACAAGGGCCTCCCATGTACCTTTGTTTCGGAAGAGCTAAAACATGTAATGACATCGTTGGATGGAACTTTTGAATGATTACGGCTGTGAAACCTGAACGTGCACGAGCTTTGCAACTCACTATCGACTCTAATCTACCTGATCAGGCTCGCTCTGTTCAAACTGGAGAACTAAAGGAAGAGAATTTTCAAGCTGAACCCATGCGGGGCATAGAGAAGCAACCATTGGCAGGACGGACGATATTCGCTACCTCATGGAACGAATGTGGATCTCATTATACGACAACTGTAGGGAATTTGTGTTGAGCAAAATATACCGGCCTCGATATTCTAGTCGTCTGGGTTTAGATGAGAGATATTAAGATCTATAAATCTTGTACTGGTGATCAGGCATGAAGGCCCACCTAGCAATGTTTGTGAATGATGTTTGAGTTGTGGAAAAGTCAAGATGGAGTATCAGCAACCAGAAACACCCATATGGAAATGAGAACAGACTGCCATGGATTTTGTCGCTAGTCTACTTATAACTCGAAATGGAAACAATATCAGTTGGGTGATCGTTGATTGTCTCACGTAACCAGCACACTCTATTGAAATCAAGGAAATTGATGAGTCGTCAAAGCTTGTGAATATTCCTCTGAGAGAGGCGACTTTTAGGCACGAGGTTACCTCTGAATTTGAACTATACTTGATTTATGACAGGCACTACACAACACTCTTGGCTCACGTCTAGGCATGAGCATTACTTGTCACCATGGGAGAGATGGTCAGAGTAAACGAACCATCCAGACACTCAAGGACATGCTGCGAGCATGTGTGTGATCGACTTTAGTAAGAATTGGAAGGATACTTACCTTTGGTTAAGTTCTACCGCAACAGTTACCATTCTAGTAATCAGATAACTCTGTTTGAGGCATTGTATGGACGATAATGTCGACTTCCTTGTGGACTAAAGTGGGTGACAACCTAATCACAGGTCCAGGACTGGCATTCGCAACTCTTGGGAAGATTGCTTGGATCGGAAATCATTTGACGGCAACGAGTGACCGTCAGGAAAGTTGATAAGCTTAGGAAACACGGGAAGTTCGCTGTAGGTGATCGTACCATGTTGAAAATCTCACCCTGGGAGGGTGTAGTTTGCGTGGGAAGCGTGGTAAGCTTAATTTACATTACGTCGAGTTACTCAGAACTCTGGGAAGAATCGGTCGCGTCGCCTGTAAACTCGAGTTACCTGACAAATTGGGTAACGTACATGATGTCATTTATATCTCGAATCTAAGGCAGTGTTTGTCCGATGAAACGCTTGTGATACCCTTATTAGAGTGTGAGGTTAATGACAAGTTGCAGTTGTTGAGGAATCTACTGAAATCTTGGACTAGGACGTCAAGATTCGTTAGCACAGTCGAATTCCAATCGTGAGAGTTCGTAGGAACTCGAGACGTGGACCGGAGTTCACGTAGGAACGCAATGATCGGAGTAAGCTCTAGCATCCTCAGTTTTTCAAACGGTTGCATCAACTTCTGATATCATTGGCGAATTTCGGGACCAAGTTCCCTTTCAAGTTGGGGATGATGTGGCACCCGAGGAAAATCCATAGTCATCCTAATCTAACACTTTGCCGCTTTGTGTTACTTTTGGTTTACCGTGTCACTTTTGGTTTACTTATCAAATTTCGGGATGAAATTTCTTTCAAGTTGGGGATGATGTGACAACCCAAACTTTCAAGGTCAGTGTCTTTTAGTCACGTGATACTGTTTTCTTATTATTTCTCTTTTACGTTCTTTACGATGATAAAAATTGTTAAACACTCGTGACTTTAATAAACTTGCTAAATGTAAAACGTGATTGAGTATGTTTGCGTGTGTAGTGGGCCATTTTAGGTGCCTAAGAGCTAAGTTGGGCCACACATAAAAATGGGTTGCACACACATCGTAGCCACCTCTAATTGACCTCGGCCCACATGTGTCCAGCCCGAGTCATTCATTAGAGCCTACCCTTCATGTGTCTCGTATAATATTAGATAAGGGGGTACGTAAGTTTTGGAAAAACCACAACAAACCCTAGTATTCTTTATCCTCTCCCTTGGAACCGGTGGTGATCATCATCATTCGAAGCTCTACCTCCTTCCAACTCATTCACTCTACACATCCAGGTCAGTGTATATCATGTCTTGGTTGTATCTGTTGCTTGTTGATTATACTTTGGTTATATTCCTACTAGTTTTAGAGTAATTATGAATAAAACTATTGATCATGTATTACACCATTGATGAATTTGTGATTAGAGTGTTAAACCAATGATATTAATCAAATGAATATAATCGGCCATGTTGTGATTTGCTTGATGAATGATTGTTGAAACGGTTGTGATGAATGGGTTAGGGTTACACAAAAATATATAAATACTAAAAGTTCGGATGTTAAAGGATGTTCGAGTAGGCATAATCTTTGCTAATTAGTGAATTGTTATCACAAATCAGAAGTTGATATGTTATTAGATTTGTAATGGGTGAGGAATTGATGACATACAAACCGTTTAGAGGCTAATGAGTTAATCGAGTAACATACAAAGATAACTTGGGCTGTACATCCTATTGGGCTGCATTAATAAATAAAATAACACCTGAACTTGGGCTGGGTTGTGCGCTGTTTGGGGACAGCCGCATAGTTGATGCGAGCTGGGCTCCGGAGGGTTAACATTGGGCCGTATCACCCAGCGAACGGACCCACTGGATTGGGCCGCATCATGCAGCAAATGGATCAATTGGTTTAGGGCCGCACACCCTCTGATGGTGTTGGGCCACGCAGCTTAATGTGTCTCATGTTTGTGCCTGGAGTCAACTAGGCCATGAATTGATGGTGATTAGTAGGTTAGAAGATTAAGTCTTATAACCTTTGTTGGGCCATTAACTTATTTAAATTATGCACCGTGTGAGTAACGAAACGAAATGTTAACTATTACATGACATATGAAATATGAATTTGTGATGTGAACTTGTAAGTGAACCAACTACTATTTGTGAGATTTCATGATGATAACTGACTGTTATGTTGCATGATAAACTGTTATGATTCATAGAACATGTGTGTTCCTCGTATGTTACTACGTGTATAGGGTGAACTGCTATGAGTACGTGAATTACTGTTACAACATGTGAAACAATTAATATCACTATCTGTACGACACTTGTTTACTACATGCGTAGAAAATGTGGTTTAATTGCATGTGAAACTGATTATTAGTGGTAAACACATTAGGATTTGGTTGACCAACTTGGACGAGTAACATAGCATAACACACCGAGCACTCTAAGGTGAGTTCATTTCTCTTGAGCATGCGTCTCGGTGGTTTGGGACAGTCATTGGGTATCCCTGAGAGGGATAGGTTTTGGGTAAATCAATTGGGTATTCCTGAGAGGAATACGTCTTGGGTAAAAATCAGGAATGTTGGATAATACACTCATCCTGTCACCATTAAAGTCCCTCCTTGTTGTTTGTTACCTGAGAGGTAGCAGAGTATTAGTTGGTAACGCTATCTAGGTTTGGCACCCTTACCCCGTACCTGAGAGGACGGGTGTGAACTAATGACTTAGTCATGCCCAATGCTTTGATAGGAGCATTAGGGAAAGGGTAATGTAAATCAGGAGCCGTCTTGTATTCGGGGTATTATCAACATTGTAATCAATGAACGTAACTACACACTTGGTAACTAACGTTTTCGTAAAACTATGAACTCACCAGCGTTGTCTGATACACGTGTGTGCATGCTCGCAGGTTATTGATACGTGTGGATGTGGAACTTGCTGTCTGGGACGCTGGAGTGGTCATGGGTCGAAATACATGGAATCGCGAGACGAGTCTAATGGCTATCATATATATGGTTTATGAAACACTTAACTAACGATTTATGCTTTCGCTGAACACGATGATTTGTAATTACTGTTTTGTAACACTTTATGTTAATGAATGAAAGTTTCATTTAAAATCTTGTATGAGTTCAATGTGATTGGTGGCTAGATCCTAGTACGTCACACGCCTCGCGGGGTTTCCGCTTGGGGTATTTTTAGGGGTGTGACATGACAAATCACAATTAGCAATCTTTTCTTCCTTTTGACTTTGACTTGTACTTTGACTTCAAAATGTCGGGTTGTTACAGCCATGATGTACAACATGTATGCTACGAAATCCGACTTTTTCCACTCGTATCGGTACATCAATAACAAAAAATATCCTAACAATCCTGCAACGAGCAATGAATATATGTACACATCGATACATATTATGCTCAAAAGAAGGACAACAAAAAAGCACTAATTCTGAATCTAATGCAATGAAAATATGTTTACGACCATGATTTGCGCAACTGTGAAAAAAAGTCATGGCTACCAAACTTGTTGCACGAGCAGCTAAATGTGTTGTTGGACTCCTGATCCCCCCTGATGATGAACCTAATTCTTGTTCTAATGATGTTGATTCCAATAACACTGATCAAGATGCTGATGATGATCCAGAAGACCCCCCCCCCCACATATATATATATATATGTGAACATGAGCAATCTCTTAAACGTTCATCCAGGCGTCGTAAACAACCGACGATCCTCAATTAGCCTATATATGATGTCAAACAATTTCTAAGCATTATTCGTCTTGTTTATGATTTTTTGTTTACAATCATTTGTACTATATGTTTTCATATTCATAGATTATGATTGCGATCATGATAGTTTGTTATCAATTACTTATTAGACACAATCATATGTGATTTCATTATTGACCACCTAACATATATTACGAATATGGTTACTTCAAACAATGCACATGTGCATACATGTTTAGTGTTTCACTCCACATGGTTACTGTTTTGACAAATGCACATGTGCATACATGTTTACTATTTCACTACACATGGTTATTGTTTCGAACAATGCACATGTGCATACACGTATATTTTTTATTTACATGCAATCCGTTTTCCTTTACATATACATCAACATATGTAATGTGGTACCCCATACTTAATAGGGTACCACATACGTAATATGATATAACAAATATACAATACTTCAAAATATACACATATGCATTACTGACATGTTTATTGTTTTTTAATTAATGCACATAAGCATTACCAACATTAACACATTATCACACAACTTTTGTGTTACAACAAGTAAATATAACACCCTCATCATAATAATCCAATAATCCGGTCAACAATCATTATTGCACATATGCATCACCAACATATACTATACCAAACAACATATTACATCCTAAATTAACAAATATAACCATATGTAATACATTATACAATACCAATATGTATGATATTTCAAACTATGCACATGTACAATACCAACATTCCCTCTACCAAACAACATAATACATCATATATTAACAAACATGATCATTCGCCTCTGATAACGGCAATTTTGTTGCTATCTTCACCCTCATGTTCTTAAGTTGCATGTCTTGAATTTCTTTATCTTTGCCGAATCTACATTCAAACTTCTCGCCACTCCCTTTATACATCTCCGTATACCGCATAGCGAACACCCGACAATTTGTGAAGTAATAAAAACTAGCCTACAACAAACCTACACACTTTTGGTAATACTCTGGAAAACCCTAAACTAGACCACAAAGACAGGATAGTGTACCTATCGAATGTAGTAAAGCCTAACGGAAGTTTGGATAACAAACCCTATAGACAGTGTAATAACTAAACTAGACTACAACTAAGAACTAGACGAGGTTTAAAAGATTTGTTTGGTTTTGAAAATGGAATTTTGATTGCTTAAGAAAATAAATTAAGGAAAACCAGAACTACTAATGTAGAATTGATTACTTAAAGGAATTCAATAATGGGAAAAGCACTACCTAGGTTAGGAATCCTAATTGTGAATCTCGGACTTCTCTCGGTTATGGAAACTATGATGGAACCATGATCTTAGAATACGATACCCTTTGTTGGTGCATACGTCTGTCGACTTCGTCTTGTATCGAGTCTAGTATTAGAATTGTTAGATCAGGGCGCGTTGTACGAGAAAATAGGAGAGTTTGGATACTGTTTAAGCTAATTCCGCTTGAATGATATAATTCCGCTTGAAATGACAAGTGACACTTTCAAGCAAAATTAACTGAGTTAATTTCGCTTGAACTGACACATTGCCCTTTCAAACGGAATTAGGTCTTCTATATATACCTATCCAAACGAAATCAGTTGGAACTTTCGTCATTCCGGTACCGAACTGCTGCCGACGCGTCGTTTGATCTGTAAAGATGTGATATCAATAAACAAGACGATTAATAGTGAAACAAGGTGTTTTCCAAGTCTGTTTCTTAGTTTCCGCCTCTGAAACAGACAAGAACTCTTCTGATTGACTCGTTTGGGTCACTACTCGATCCTACAATTGGTATCAAAGCTCAGGAAGAAGAGTTCTTGCCAAAACAGCCGTTATTTCTGACTTCTACACTTTCTTTTCGAAATTAAACTAGTTTTCACGGTCAAAATGTCTTGAATTTCACATATTAAGTGCGAAACAGTGTTTTAACTAATCCTTGAGAGTTTTGGACTTAAAATCAGCTTAAAAATTGATTAAATTCTTAATTTCGTTTGAAAACAGATCGAACATGATGATGTCAGCAACACTTCATACGAAATTAGCAGGTTAATTCCGCTTGAAATTGTGTTTCCGCTTGAAAATTAAACCTTATTCCGCTTGAAGTCACCTAATTCCGCTTCAGAGGTTAATTCCGTTTGAGCCGGTTCAAACAAAATTAGGTAGTTCCGCTTCAGGTTGTTATTTCGTTTGAAAGTGTGCTGCTTCAAACGAAATCAGTAATTTCGCTTCAGGGTGATTCCGTTTGAATGTGATCTCGTTTGAAAGGTGTTATTTCACTTCAAAGGTGAGATTTCGCTTCAACGGTTATTCCGCTTGAAAAGGAATTCCGTTTGAATGTGAAGGAGTCATATGATGTTCTGAATAGAACAGTTGATGGTTTGAACAAGACAAACAAAGAAGTTGATGCTGCTATGACAATGATGAGCTCAACATTAATGACAAAGCAGAGCGTCATCAATGAGTATATTGAAGATTGTGCTAAGCTGAAACAGGAGTTAGAACTTGAAAAGATTGAGAGTGAAAGAATCAAGAGGTTACTGTTGAGTTATACAACATGTGATTATTTGATTGATCATGTTTATCCTACTGTTGCAGGTCTTGAAGCGTTTAAAGATAAAGAAATGGAAGACACGGATGCTGGTAAGACACAAAGTGTCAAGTATAACAAGTGTCCGCCTCCAATCTATGAGAGTTATTCCCCCAAGTATCCTAACGAGGAGCGTCTAAAAAAGGCAGTCAACATCAAGTTAAAGTCTGAAATCATTGATGAATTACCAGATAATATTGATGTTACATTCACAGCGTCTGACACTGATCATGAGTCTGAGTTGTTAAAAAGAGTGGCCGATCAGGTGTTGGATACGGATGAAGAGTCAAAACCGGAGTCTAAATCTGAAAGTTCGAGTTCGTCAGAAAAGAGTCCGAGTTCACCGGTTAAAAGGGTTTACAATAAAGAATTCATGTTATCAAAATCTAATTTGAATGACATACCAATCAAAGTGGCTTATACTTTGAATGATTCTGACAAATTATATTCTGATGATGAATTTCCAATAAGAAGTGTTAAAACAGAAATGATCAAACAGGTTTTCAAATTAACAGAAATTAACATTTATGAAATAAAATATTTAAATCTTGTTGAAAAACCTAAAAAGTACAATTCAAGAGTTCAACAGAGATTGAACAAGAAAAAGGGTTACGGTTCTGGTTATGGTTTTCAAAAGAAACCAAACCATAACAATAATTTCAAAAAGAAAGGTCTTGGTTTTAGTTCTTCAGAAAATTATAAAAATGAGAAAAAATATAAACCAAAAACAACATTTGTTGCTGGAGGAAGCTCTGAAGATGAACAGAAGAAACCATTCTGGAAACAATCAAATCAAGAGTTTCTTGCTGAAATAAAGAGGAATGTGAAGAAGTTTGCTCTGAGAGTTGATAGAGGAACCTGCTTTAAGTGTCAAAAAGCTGGACACATTGCTTGGAACTGCCAAGAGTCCACTTATTCAAAACAGGAAGTTTCTTCTAACTCTGAAATAAGAAGGAAATTTGTTGGTAAATCTGAACAATTAAAAGAAAAGGTTAAAATGGTTGACAAATCGACTGTGGAAGTTGGTGAAACTTCAAAACGGTTTTACAAAAGACAAGTCGATTTAAATAAACAAAGATGGGTTGTAAAATCTGAAAGTAGTTCTAACAATGAATCTGATTCCATAAAATCAGAGGAGTCATCTGTTGAGAAGAAGAACGAGAATTCCGTTCCAGAGGTGAACGATGAAAATTTTCCTAAATTGTCAAAGGAAAATTTGAAGTTGAAGGTTGGTAAAACTGAGATTTCAGGTCAATTCTTTGCTGGTAACAAAGAATTTGATGCTGAAAAGGCTTTTAATGGCAAAGTTAAACATATTTTCAGGAAGATGGTTGATGGGAAGGTTAAAAGTGCAAAAGATTTTTATAAATCAAAATGTTGGTGGGATAGATGTGTTCCAGAATCACCCAAGGCTGGTCAGGCTTGGGTGACAGCATTTTCACCATAAATTCCTGACTTGCCGGAGCTCCCAGGTTGGTAAGCGTGGAGCAGGAATCGGCATCATTCTTGAAAAGGTTTGATTGGTAAATCTACAGGTGATATCTTTATATTGTTATATTTTGATTTTCAAGTGGTTTGAGTTGATAAGTGAACCTACAAGAGGTGAAAACGGTTTTCACTTTCAAAGTGGTAAATCAAGGACATTAAGTTGTACTTGTTTTTACTACATATTATTGAGAAACAATGTGATGAACCCCAATTTTACAAGTGGTAAAATCAACGAAACTTATTTTCCGGAAAAACCATTTGATTAAAACAAACTTAAGTGTTTTGAAATCAATGGGAAAATAGTTTGTTTAAAGGGGGAGTTCTGATTGTTTATGCCAAGTGGATAGCGAATTGAAGTGAGATGATATCAGTTGTCAATTTGCTTGTATAGTTTATTTTCAAATTTCCTTAAAATGTGTTTGCATTTTAGGGGGAGTAAAAATTTCAGAAAATCCAAAAACATTTGAAATTTTGAAAAAGTCAAAAACATGATAAATTCAAAAATGAGTTTTGTGTCAAAGAAGAGGATATGATAGTACATCAGTGGACGATCACAACATGCTAAAGAATTAGAAAGTTAAATAGTGATAAACTGTCTCACTGATGATATGCCACTAGGTTTTTGCACATTTAGTAGATTGTGACGAGATATAAACCTAAATTCAAACTTGCTTATATCGTGGGTAACATCTCTCGGATATATGGGTAACCCCCGAAATCTTGTTTGAAGGACCCCTCTTTCTGAGATACTAGATCTTTATGCTTAGTGATATCTGGGGTATTATCCCGGGACTTCTGATTTTGCGGAAGCAATGGCCTAGTCCCCGGAGAATACTTTACGCTTGCTTGAAATATAGCCCACCCTCAGCATAAAAATGATAAAACATTGCAAAATGCAAATCATGTGCGGTTGTAAAAAAGATCCTCTAAAGGGGACCCGCCAAAAGTCGAGCCGTCATCTCTCTGCTGAACGGAAGTTCTGAACTGAGCTCTCACGGTCTCGCAATTTAACCCCTTACAGATATCATCTAGGTATACTCACCCGTAAGACTGAATATTGGGATCTCGATACGGGAGTATATTCTGAGGTGGGACACGCGAATAAGTTTAAGTATCTAAAACACTAATCTCGTAACTAGAAACAATTGAACTTTGTGTGAAAATTTAAGTGGATCAGTATACTAACAATCTAAGTGAATCGTTTAAAACTGAAAATGTTTAAAGCTTAACGGTGTTGGTGATTTGTCTCAGAAACTGATATGATCCTCTTACACAAACTCACAAAAATATTGTGTGTAAATATTTCTTTGCTGCGTCTCAATTCTTTTCAAAAATTCAAAAAGATTTTCGGTGTGTTTTAGCATAAATTTTGAAAAATTCAAAAAGATTTTAGACAACTGATGTTGGAAAGCTGATTTTCAAAATTCCGAGTGCTAAACATGACTAACAGGTTTGGGAAAGTTTGTTTAAAGATGTTTGAAATGATAATTGATATACTTACAAGTGGTTCATCAGTGACATACATGATAAATCATTTTGTACGGCATTTGAAAATAATGTGTTTAGATTGTGTCTTCAAGAGGTTAGCAGAGTTTCTAAATTTGTTATATTCTATCTTTTATGAAACTTATGTTTTGGGTAGAGAACTTGCAGGTGAGCCAGGAATCGAGTTTGAACCTGTAAACATATGAGAGAGCCAGGTTGCAATTCTAGAACCTAAAAATAGCCAGACTACGATCCCAGCACAAGTTGAGGGGGGAGTCTATTAAAGAAAGAGAGTATGAAGATGCAAGAGCTAGGAATTTGATCATGGAGATGCCAGAGATTGATAGAGCATCATCCGAGGGGAAGATTAGCTGAAGAAAGAATCAGAGTGTGATAAGAGCCAGATAGAGACTCTGGAAGCCCAGAGACTAATAAAGACTAAAGACGTTGAAGACTCGACACTTAAGACTCGTCAACATCCGAGGGGGAGTCTGTTGGTGCATACGTCTGTCGACTTCGTCTTGTATCGAGTCTAGTATTAGAATTGTTAGATCAGGGCGCGTTGTACGAGAAAATAGGAGAGTTTGGATAGTGTTTAAGCTAATTCCGCTTGAAATGACAAGTGACACTTTCAAGCGAAATTAACTAAGTTAATTTTGCTTGAACTGACACATTGCCCTTTCAAACGGAATTAGGTCTTCTATATATACCCATCCAAACGGAATCAGTTGGAACTTTCGTCATTCCGGTACCGAACTGCTGCCGACGCGTCGTTTGATCTGTAAAGTTGTGATATCAATAAACAAGACGATTAATAGTGAAACAAGCTGTTTTCCAAGTCTGTTTCTTAGTTTCCGCATCTGAAACAAGCAAGAACTCTTCGGATTGACTCGTTTGGGTCACTACTCGATCCTACAATTGGTATCAAAGCTCAGGAAGAAGAGTTCTTGCCAAAACAACCGTTATTTCTGACTTCTACACTTTCTTTTCGAAATTGAACTAGTTTTCACCGTCAAAATGTCTTGAATTTCACATATTAAGTGCGAAACAGTGTTTTAACTAATCCTTGAGAGTTTTGGACTTAAAATCAGCTTAAAACTTGATTAAATTCTTAATTTCGTTTGAAAACAGATCGAACATGATGATGTCAGCAACACTTCATACGGAATTAGCAGGTTAATTCCGCTTTAAATTGTGTTTCCGCTTGAAAATTAAACCTTATTCCGCTTGAAGTCACCTAATTCCGCTTCAGAGGTTAATTCCGTTTGAGCCGGTTCAAACGAAATTAGGTAGTTCCGCTTCAGGTTGTTATTCCGTTTGAAAGTGTGCTGCTTCAAACGAAATCAGTAATTTCGCTTCAGGGTGATTCCGTTTGAATGTGATCTCGTTTGAAAGGTGTTATTTCGCTTCAAAGGTGTGATTTCGCTTCAACAGTTATTCCGCTTGAAAAGGAATTCCGTTTGAGGAGTAATTTCGCTTGGATCAGTATTCGGTTTGAAAAGTGTGTTTTTGTGAAAAAATTTGCCGAATCATGGCTGAGGAATTCTACAATGCGTTTGCAACACCGATTGCCCCTGTTACAGCTGCTGAAACTGTGTACAATGAGAATGAGACAGGAACTTATCAGAAACCGCCAAAGCTCATGTACATTGAAGATTTTCAAGGATGGAAAAGTCGTTTTGAAAACTGGGTGCAAGCTTATAAATTTGACGCATGTTGTTCATTGTTGAAAGATTATGAGAAACCAAAGAATGAACGTGGGATTGAAAAAGCTATTGTTGACTATTCGGAGAGTGACAAATTGAAATTTACATGTGAGAAAATGATGATCAGTATTCTTCAACAAGCGATTAAAGAAGATATCTTTGTTTTGCTCCAACATAATGGTACGGCTAGATCAATTTGGGAAGCATTGATTCAGAAATTCAAAGGAAGCGCAGATATGATTAAAAACAAAAAGGCATTATTGAAGAAATCGTTTGATATGTTTTCAGCTTTTTACCATGAAACAACAAAGCAGACTATTGATAGATATTGTCATCTGGTATTGGAAATGGGAAGATTGGACATTAAGAAAGAGGATGATGAATGGGTTGATAAACTAGCTGAAGCGCTACCACAACATAAGTGGGGAACTTATTTAATGATTGTAAAACATATAAGGAAGTCTGAGAGTATGAATTTGGCACAGTTCATTCAGAAAATTGAAGAGCAAGAATTGGATATTCAGAAAACTGCTATCATGACGAATCCAAATGCTCAACAAGATGTCAGTTTGTATTACAGAGGGAACAAGTTTGAGGCTAACCCCAGCCCTAGTCCAAAGATCCAAACTGGTTTTAGTGCTGACAGTTCGTCTGGAACAAATAATAGTAATGTAATTCAGAGTGGTGGATCTTCATCTTCATATTCAAGCTTTGATCCGAATCATACAACATCAAGTCCTCAACAACAGAACTCAACAAATCTTCAATGCAACGTCACTTTGAACATTCACAATGGTCAAAATTTGTCTCCAGAAATAGCCAAGCAACACATGGCATCACTCGTTGCTATGTTGGAATCTTATGAAGGTTTGATTGCTGGCAAGATTGGAAATCCGATGCTTACAAAAGAAGATTATGACCAAATTGATGCAGAGGAACTAGAGTTGATGGATGTAAAGTGGTGTTTAGCAAGTGTTATTTGAAGGGCAGAAAAGTTTCAACAAATTACTGGTAGAGATGAGTTTCGAGGAATGGCTACTTCTCCGTTAGGTTTTGACAAATCAAAGGTTACCTGTTTTCATTGCAAAGGAAAAGGCCATTTTAAACGAGAATGTAAAAACAAAGAAGCAACTGGGAGACAAGATGGAAATAATGATTATTATCATAAGTCAATCTTTCATCAGATTGATCAACAACCTCAACAAAAGGATCCAAAAACTGCTCATGGAAAAATGATCGAAGATGCAAATAAGAAAGCTTATTTTGGGATAATTGATCAAGATGATGAGTTTGTTGCAGAGGGATTTAGCTGGGATAACTACATTCCACAAGGTTCAGGTCTAGTTATAGAGGGTTTTAGCTGGGATAAATATATTCCACAAGGTTCATGTTTTGTTGCTAGAATTCTGGGTGAAGATGAGGCTAATCAGAAAAGAATCCCGATTTTTCCAGATCTTGGAAGTGATATTGATACTGATGATGAGGAAGAATATCTTAATAAAGCTAGAAAAGGCATAGATCCTGATAGCTTTAATTTGTTTTTTGCAAATAAAATGGAGATGCTGAATCAGAAGAAGATTGCCAGATTGAGGAGAGAGTTGGAAGCAGCAAGAATGCTAGCTGATGAAAAGGCAAAGACAGAAGCTGGAGAAACTAATGTTGAACTAGCAAATGAGAAAGTAATAGAGAAAATCGTTGAAGTGGAGAAAGTGGTGGAAAAATAGTTGAAATCGAAAAAATAGTCGAAGTTGAGAAACTTGTTGAAGTAGAGAAAATTGTTGAAATAGAGAAAATCGTTGAAGTAGAAAAAATCGTTGAAGTTGAGAAATTAGTCGAGGTTGAAAAGATAATTGAAAAAGTGGTTGAAGTTGAAAAACCATGTTTGAAGTGTTTAGAATCTTGCCAAGTTTGTGAGGAGAAAGATAAGAAGATTGCAGATTTGGAGAAGATTAAGGAAGATTTACTGTCCGATGTAAAGTATGTGAAGGAGTCATATGATGTTCTGAATAGAACAGTTGATGGTTTGAACAAGACAAACAAAGAAGTTGATGCTGCTATGACAATGATGAGCTCAACATTAATGACAAAGCAGAGCGTCATCAATGAGTATATTGAAGATTGTGCTAAGCTGAAACAGGAGTTAGAACTTGAAAAGATTGAGAGTGAAAGAATCAAAAGGTTACTGTTGAGTTATACAACATGTGATTATTATATTGATCGTGTTTATCCTACTGTTGCAGGTCTTGAAGCGTTTAAAGATAAAGAAACGGAAGACACAGATGCTGGTAAGACACAAAGTGTCAAGTATAACAAGTGTCCGCCTCCAATCTATGAGAGTTATTCCCCCAGGAATCCTAACGAGGAGCGTCTAAAAAAGGCAGTCAACATCAAGTTAAAGTCTGAAATCATTGATGAATTACCAGATAATATTGATGTTACATTCACAGCGTCTGACACTGATCATGAGTCTGAGTTGTTAAAAAGAGTGGTCGATTAGGTGTTGGATACGGATGAAGAGTCAAAACCGGAGTCTAAATCTGAAAGTTCGAGTTCGTCAGAAAAGAGTCCGAGTTCACCGGTTAAAAGGGTTTACAATAAAGAATTCTTGTTATCAAAATCTAATTTGAATGACGGACCAATCAAAGTGGCTTATACTTTGAATGATTTAGACAAATTATATTATGATGAGGAATTTCCAATAAGAAGTGTCAAAACGGAAATGATCAAACATGTTTTCAAATTAACATAAATTAACATTTCTGAAATAAAAGATTTAAATCTTGCTGAAAAACCTAAAAAGTACACTTCAAGAGTTCAACAGAGATTGAACAAGAAAAAGGGTTACGGTTCTGGTTATGGTTTTCAAAAGAAACCAAACCATAACAGTAATTTCAAAAAGAAAGGTCTTGGTTTTAGTTATTCAGAAAATTATAAAAATGAGAAAAATTATAAACCAAAAACAACATTTGTTGCAGGAGGAAGCTCTGAAGATGAACAGAAGAAACCATTCTGGAAACAATCAAATCAAGAGTTTCTTGCTGAAGTAAAGAGGAATGTGAAGAAGTTTGCTCCGAGAGTTGATAGAAGAACCTGCTTTAAGTGTCAAAAAGCTAGACACATTGCTTGGAACTGCCAAAAGTCCACTTATTCAAAACAGGAAGTTTCTTCTAACTCTGCAATAAGAAGGAAATTTGTTTGTAAATCTGAACAATTAAAAGAAAAGGTTAAAATGGTTGACAAATCGACTGTGGAAGTTGGTGAAACTTCAAAACGGTTTTACAAAAGACAAGTCGATTTAAATAAACAAAGATGGGTTGTAAAATCTGAAAGTAGTTCTGACAATGAATCTGATTCCATAAAATCAGAGGAGTCATCTGTTGAGAAGAAGAACGAGAATTCCGTTCCAGAGGTGAACGATGAAAATTTTCCTAAATTGTCAAATGAAAATTTGAAGTTGAAGGTTGGTAAAACTGAGATTTCAGGTCAATTCTTTGCTGGTAACAAAGAATTTGATGCTGAAAAGGCTTTTAACGGCAAAGTTAAACATATTTTCGGGAAGATGGTTGATGGGAAGGTTAAAAGTGCAAAAGATTTTTATAAATCAAAATGTTGGTGGGATAGATGTGTTCCAGAATCACCCAAGGCTGGTCAGGCTTGGGTGACAACATTTTCACCATAAATTCCTGACTTGCCGGAGCTCCTAGGTTGGTAAGCGTGGAGCAGGAATCGGCATCATTCTTGAAAAGGTTTGATTGGTAAATCTACAGGTGATATCTTTATATTGTTATATTTTGATTTTCAAGTGGTTTGAGTTGATAAGTGAACCTACAAGAGGTGAAGAAGGTTTTCACTTTCAAAGTGGTAAATCAAGGACATTAAGTTGTACTTGTTTTTACTACATATTATTGAGAAACAATGTGATGAACCCCAATTTTACAAGTGGTAAAATCAACGAAACTTATTTTTTGGAAAAACCATTTGATTAAAACAAACTTAAGTGTTTTGAAATCAATGGGAAAATAGTTTGTTGAAAGGGGGAGTTCTGATTGTTTATGCCAGGTGGATGGCGAATTGAAGTGATTTGATATCAGTTGTCAATTTGCTTGTATAGTTTGTTTTCAAATTTCCTTAAAATGTGTTTGCATTTTAGGGGGAGTAAAAATTTCAGAAAATCCAAAAACATTTGAAAATTTGAAAAAGTCAAAAACATGATAAATTCAAAAATGAGTTTTGTGTCAAAGAAGAGGATATGATAGTACATCAGTGGACGATCACAACATGCTAAAGAATTAGAAAGTTAAATAGTGATAAACTGTCTCACTGATGATATGCCAGTAGGTTTTTGCACATTTAGTAGATTGTGACGAGATATAAACCTAAATTCAAACTTGCTTATATCGTGGGTAACATCTCTCGGATATATGGGTAACCCCCGAAATCTTGTTTGAAGGACCCCTCTTTCTGAGATACTAGGTCTTTATGCTTAGTGATATCTGGGGTATTATCCCGGGACTTCTGATTTTGCGGAAGCAATGGCCTAGTCCCCGGAGAATACTTTACGCTTGCTTGAAATATAGCCCGCCCTCAGCATAAAAAATGATAAAACATTGCAAAATGCAAATCATGTGTTGTTGTAAAAAAGATCCTCTAAAGGGGACCCACCAAAAGTCGAGCTGTCATCTCTATGCTGAACGGAAGTTCTGACCTGAGCTCTCACGGTCTCGCAATTTAACCCCTTACAGATATCATCTAGGTATACTCACCCGTAAGACTGAATATTGGGATCTGGATACGGGAGTATATTCTGATGTGGGACACGCGAATAAGTTTAAGTATCTAAAACACTAATCTCGTATCTCGAAACAATTGAACTTTGTGTGAAAATTTAAGTGGATCAGTATACTGACAATCTAAGTGAATCGTTTAAAACTGAAAATGTTTAAAGCTTAACGGTGTTGGTGATTTGTCTCAGAAACTGATATGATCCTCTTACACAAACTCACAAAAATATTGTATGTAAATATTTCTTTGCTGCATCTCAATTCTTTTCAAAAATCCAAAAAGATTTTCGGTGTGTTTTAGCATAAATTTTGAAAAATTCAAAAAGATTTTAGACAACTGATGTTGGAAAGCTGATTTTCAAAATTCCGAGTGCTAAACATGACTAACAGGTTTGGGAAAGTTTGTTTAAAGATGTTTGAAATGATAATTGATATACTTACAAGTGGTTCATCAGTGACTTACATGATAAATCATTTTGTACGACATTTGAAAATAATGTGTTTAGATAGTGTCTTCAAGAGGTTAGCAGAGTTTCTAAATTTGTTATATTCTATCTTTTATGAAACTTATGTTTTGGGTAGAGAACTTGCAGGTGAGCCAGGAATCGAGTTTGAACCTGTAAACATATGAGAGAGCCAGGTTACAATTCTAGAACCTAAAAATAGCCAGACTACGATCCCAGCACAAGTTGAGGGGGAGTCTGTTAAAGAAAGAGAGTATGAAGATGCAAGAGCTAGGAATTTGATCCTGGAGATGCCAGAGATTGATAGAGCATCATCCGAGGGGAAGATTAGCTGAAGAAAGAATCAGAGTGTGATAAGAGCCAGATAGAGATTCTGGAAGCCCAGAGACTGATAAAGACTGAAGACGTTGAAGACTCGACACTTAAGACTCGTCAACATCCGAGGGGGAGTCTGTTGGTGCATACGTCTGTCGACTTCGTCTTGTATCGAGTCTAGTATTAGAATTGTTAGATCAGGGCGCGTTGTACGAGAAAATAGGAGAGTTTGGATAGTGTTTAAGCTAATTCCGCTTGAATGATAAAATTCCGCTTGAAATGACAAGTGACACTTTCAAGTGAAATTAACTGTGTTAATTTCGCTTGAACTGACACATTGCCCTTTCAAACGGAATTAGGTCTTCTATATATACCCATCCAAACGGAATCAGTTGGAACTTTCGTCATTCCGGTACCGAACTGTTGCCGACGCATCGTTTGATCTGTAAAGCTGTGATATCAATAAACAAGACGATTAATAGTGAAACAAGCTGTTTTCCAAGTCTGTTTCTTAGTTTCCGCCTCTGAAACAGACAAGAACTCTTCTGATTGACTCGTTTGGGTCACTACTCGATCCTACACCCTTAGACAACCTAGTGGATCCCTGATCATTCTCCGAGTGTGACCTAAAAGGAAAACCCTAAGGGGCGTGTGAAACTCACTGATTGGTTGGATTACCTATTAGTCTCTCCAACAACACTAATGTACCCTAAAAGACAGATTACCTCTCAGTCTCGTTATCTCAATACCCACTAAAGTGCAAGGGGTAACCTAAGAACAATTGAAAAGACACGATATAACAAAGATACTATGGAATTTAAGGAAACCTCCTCTCAGAGCCTTTACACCTAAATACCTAATAACAGATACTGCCCAACTATATATATCACCTCTCAGCTATCTAGATAGGTAGAATATTCAAATGTAATAAACCCTTAATCAATGTTCCTATCGATTATTACGTCTAGCAAAACCATATAATAATCACAAACACACAGTAAGCGACCTAACATGTAACTATAACCAAAATACATTCAACAAGAAGCATGTTGAACATAAACCAAAGATAAATCAGTTCTAAATACGCAAACACATCAGATCAATCATCAATAGGTTCTTTGCACTAGTATTAATCTAACATAAAATCCATAAAACCGAGAAAAGTACCAGTAATCAACAATTAATCATCCAAAGCGTAAGTAGTATCAAGATTTTGCCAACAATCATGTTATGAAACGTAAACAATGTCTTAAAGTTCATCAACATGATGTTCAACAATAACCAACCCAATTTGCAACTTCTAAGCTACCTATCGTAACATAGTAAAATTTAGGTAAGAAACAAGTATCGAACCCAAAAGACTCAACTTTTACTAATCAAATTTTCTTTTGTTACCAACTAGTCAATTAATCGATTTTGTTTGGTTTGTAACGCAATAAAATAAAAGAGATAAACGTAAATAAAAAACAATAGCAAATGAGTGAAGAATAACATATCACACAAGGTATTGCTCGGGGTGGAATCCATTTAGGATGAATTAATATTAAGTTAATAACATGGTGGTGTGGAAAAACATATTACAAATGCTCGGGGGTCTTGGTTAGGTTGTCGACGCTTAAGATTAAGTTAACAAATTATATTATTTGATGTTATTGTGGAAGGCTTCTGGTCAAGTTACCTCGACCCTAAACCTCTTGGAAAACTTGTTGACTAAGCCACCTCTAGGTATGAGTTACACATATCTAACTACTTTTTCCTTTCACAATACTGCCACTACGTGACCTCTATTGTCATGATCGTGGTGAAGGTCCATAGAGACATATGTTGCGTAGTAAAAATATATCTATACTATATAATAAAGTAAATCCATATGTGACACGTGTCATTCATTGAAGGTGTTATTTTTTGATTTTCCCTCCTTTCTTTCCTATTTATCTTATATTAAATAAATAAATAATAATAAAGCTTATCATGCTTTGAATTTCAAATAAATCCTTCTATTTTCCTAATAAATATTATCATTGTATGTAAATTGTTAATTTAAGATATCTTTAAATAAAACAAATTATCTATCACAAAAACCAAACTTTGTATTAATATATTATTTATTTTTATTTTCATTATTAAAAAGTATTATATTGATTTTATTACATAATCTATAAATCAAATTGTCGGAATTTGTACCAACATTTTATCACTCAAATGGATGCTAATTTGTTTCTTGAATAATGTATCTTCTTTTCAAGAACCATCTTCACAATCACCATGTCCATAGCGTATCAAGTATATCCGTTAGTATTTTTAAAGATATAACTTTTTTGATTGTTTGGTATATAAAGTTAGATTTATTGAACACGTGTAATACATGTGTTTTTTTAAGATATAACTTTTTTTATTATTTACAAGAGGGGTTTTAAAGATATAACTTTTCTTTATTATTTGATATGTAAAATTACATTTATTCAACCCGTACAATACACGAGGTTTTTTTTAATGTATAACTTTTTTACTATTTAGTATACAAATTTACATTTATTCAACCCGTGTAATACACAGGGTTTTAAAGATACAACTTTTTTTTTATTATTTGGCATGTAAAGTTACATTTATTCAACCTGTACATTCACGAGGTTCTTGAAGATATAACTTTTTATTATTAGATATATAAAATTACATTTATTCAACACGGGTAATAAATGAGGTTTAAAGATATACTGTTTTATTAATTAGTATATAAAATTACATTTATTCAACATGTATAACACATGAGGTTTTAACCTAGTACTGTTGATATAACAAAAGCAATCACCCTGATTTAGGTCGCGCTACTTCGTTAAAACAACACTGCCAATAGGCTCTTCATTGTTCTATACCTACTTCGTTAAAACAACACTGCCCCTCTTCATTGTTTTTTACATTATTTAACAAAAGATTTGCATTCAACAATTTTATATTAATTTATCAATTAAAAAAACCATACATTTATTAATAAAAAAAATATGTCTTACACCCATCTTGTAAAAGAAATATTAATAAGAGTAAAGTGCAACTTGTCTCCCTTAGGTTTGGTCCATATTTCCATATGACTCCCTCTCTTCTAGTTTTTGCCCTCTTAAACCGTGACGTGGGTATTCCATTACCACATGCCCCAACATTGTTATTAGCAGTTGTAAACCCATGTGAAAAGACAACCCTACCCCTTTACTCTTGCTATATGCGATCGAGTGGTTTGTACACTATAACAATATGCAACTCCCTCCAAAAAACACCTAGTTTGACTTTTATAAGTCAACGGATTCTAAAGTTTGAATAAATAAATCCACTTGCAAGATGAATCTCTTCCTGCACTATACTGACCCGCCGATTGTGCTTGTGCCGGTACCATGACCACCATTATATGCCAGATGATTCCTACCATCGTGGACTTACCACTTAATCATCATCATTAGGATCATCAACATTAAACCTGATCATCACCATCAACACAGTGATCCTCATATGCCAGACTAGGCGCCAAAATAATTGACCCTCGTCTACCGATTAGGCACCAAAACAATTAATCCTCACCAACCAATTAGGCACCAAAACATACTACATACTACAGTTGATCCTCATCAATAGAACAAGCTGCACAAACAAAACATAACATTTACCACTAAACAAACTGCATACTACAATTGATCCTCATCAAGTGATCCCCATCAACAGAATAATGTGTTCCTATGCCATATTTACCATTGAACATAACAACAGAACATAACAAGTGATACTTAACAAAAACCCCATTATACAAGAATTAATTATATGATACCTAAATTATAGCTAGATATGATGAAACAAAGTTACTTGCATAATTATACATAGGAAAAGTGCAATCAAACCATATTGTACCAATACTTAATCATAATACCTAATACTTAAGCATAATCAAAATAATAGAGTACCTAATAGTTAAGCATAATCAAAAAAACATAACACAACCACATTAGTCTTCATGAAGTGGGTTATGTGATGGTGATGTTGAGGGTAGACCGGAGATGGTGGTGGTGATGACATTGTAGTGGTTATGGCGGTGGTGACGACGATAGTTACGGCAGTGATCTGCTGGTGACGGCGAGAAGACGACACAAAAGTTGAACGCCAAATCGTTCAATCATCTCAAAATAACCGTCACCCGCACCACCGTGTGTTGGTTCTGAGTCTCCGACAAGTGCAATCCGGCTACATTGTACCACGACAGTGAAACAGAGCTTAGATTGTGTGTGAACGACATGATTTCAGTACACCGAAAGTGAAATAGAGGTTCGTAATTGTACCTATGATCGATTCATTCTACATATGCACATTGAACTCCATTGAATCTGGTGATGTGTGTGAACGCAGTGAAGAGGAAGAAGATGACTTTGTGTGTGTTAGTTGAGGGTGTCAGAGAGTGAAGGGGAGAAGATAAAGAGAGATATAAGGTGTAGTCAATAATATTCGTGGGTGAAATTACATCCTTACCCCTAAAATTAACAGTTGACTAACTATTGGGGCATGTGGCAATGAAATACTCACGTGAGGCTTTTAGAGGGCAAAAATTGAAAGAGAGAAACCAAACATCAAGGAGACAAATTGCCTCCGTTAATAATTTATGTCAGTTAACGTACAACTGGCCTTAGCGTATGATGCATACGCGATTAGAAATCCGCACGTTATAAACCTCAAAAGACTTCACAACCCCGGACATGTTCATAAAATCACACGGGACTCACAAACTCGGACTCACAAATTGGTTGTTCGCATGTTATATCTTAATATCGCATGGCTTCACAAACCCGGACATGTTCATAAACTCGCATGGGACTCACAAACTCGGACTCACAAAATGGTTGTTCGCATGTTATATCTCAAAATCGCATGGTCATAAACTCGGATAACCATCATCATCATCATCATCATACTCAGTAAATCCCACCAATAGCAAAGCTAAGGTAGGGTCTGAGGAGGGTAAGATGTAGACAGCCTTACCTCTACCCGTTAGGAATAGAGAGGCTGCTTCCAGTGAGACCCCCGGCTCGATAGTAGTTTCGCATCAAGCCTTGGACATAAGGCACATAACACTCAGCAATTAAGACAAAGGCCGATTAGTGCATGTACCCCCTTATCTTCGGCTATCAACGCCACCACATGATGCATGATTAATAAACTCGGATAACCAAAATCTACAAAATCAATATGTTATACACTAATCGCGTACGCATCGTACATTAACGATATTGTACAATACACTTTCTCAATAATTTATAATAATTTATGCAATAATTAAACTTTTACTTTTGTAGTTACATTTCTGATTTTCTGTCATCTCCTAACCCAATCGTTGTGCCATTCTGGATCCGACGACTCTACAATTCACTCCCTCAAATCGGAGAGAAAACCGTCACCAAACTCACTAATCATCTTCAATTTCTCTACTGCTTATATTATACGCACCTTTCAAAACCCTAATTTTCAGATCTATTTCCGTTCTTCGAATTCAGTTACTGTAATTCGTCGATCGTCAACTGCTTCTGTAGAAATGGCGGTCAATACGGATCAATTTGAACTCTACTTCAAACGAGCAGATGTAGATCAAGACGGACGCGTTAGTGGCTCTGAAGCTGTTTCGTTCTTTCAAGCGTCTGGTTTACCTAAGCCGGTTCTCGCGCAGGTAATTGATGTTTAGTGATTTTGCGCTTTACTGTTAGAATTTTGTGTTTTTTGTTGATTGAGTTTGTTTCATGTCTAGGATCATGTAGTCGGAGGATTGATTTCGGTTAGATTTAGGTCAGATTTGCTTTGTTACAGATTAGGATGCGTATGTTAAATGTGAATTTGTGTGAGTTGCATTTAGGTATAGAGTATAGACAACTGATTAGGTGTTTTTGATTATGGATTTTGGAAATGATCGTGTGATCTTAAGTTGTTAGAATTTTGCATTTTCTAAAGTTGATTTCGTTATTTAGTTTATCGAATTTGTTTGATATAGGAGGATGTTTAGTCGTAGTGTTGCTTTCTGTCAGATTCAGGCCTGATTTACTTTGTTACGTACAGAATGCGTATGATGAATATGAGATTGTATGAGTTACATTTAGGTATATGCATCTGCTTGGGTGTTTTTGGTTATGGATTATGAAAATGGTCAGTTGCATTTTCTAAAGTTAATTTCATTTTTATTTTTTTGTTAGTCTGAGTATTAATCTCTATCAGATTCAAGCCAGACATTAGAATGCATATGTTAAATATGAATTTGTATGAGTTACATTTAGGTATAGACATTTGCTTAGGTGTTTTTGGTTATGGATTTTGAAAATGATCATTATGTGATATTACGTTGTTAGAATTTTGCATTTTCTGAAGTTGAATTTATTTTTGATTTTCTTATTTGTCAGGAGTGTTAATCTATATCATATTGAGGCCAGATTTGCTCTGTTACACATCAGAATGTGTATGTTAAATATGAATTTATATGAGTTCCATTTAGGTATAGACATCTGTTTAGGTGTATTGGTTAATTTTGAAAATGATCATGTGATATTAAGTTGTTAGATTGAGATGATCAGCTGTACAAGGGTAGTGCAATGCTGCAATTGATAGCATTCATATATGTTTTTACTGCTTGAATGTATTATAATCGCTTTCTGATAGCGATTGAAGGTTTGGAAAATTCTGATTATTCAAGGAAGTAATAGATTAAGTGTAAAGTAATTATACTCACTCAAAGTAAGTTTTGTTTTAGTTTGACAATGGTTATTTGAACCCTAAATAATAAGATATTCATTAGCAGCAGTAGGTTGTCCAAACATAGTAACTAATAGGTTAATCACTTCCAAATTGTACATCCAAACATCATATTATTATTCAATGAAAAATTTATTGTTTAGGAGAATTGAGTTGCTCTACGAGCAGGAACAGGGTGTGAATTATAATCAGTGTCAAAATAAAAGATATGACAGTCTTGTATTTGTTGTTTACTTTTGGAGACTAACAGCATTATGAGTTGCTATGATTTATCTGTACTTAGACATCACAGTAAGTTTTGGTTTTGAATATGATGACATTTGATTATTTGATGCTCAAACTTGAGATGGGGTAGACACGGGTTCTTAGCACTTGTTGGCTGTTGCCACCTTTCATTCTATATAAGCATATAGAGTTACAGTTTGGAAGGGATTTGTATTTTGCAAATGACATTTCATTATCTGAGCAACTATATGCTGCTTTCTCGTGCCTGAAGAGAAAAGAATGGAACCTTAGTATCATATGTGTGTGTGTGTATTTGCATGTTTGAAAAAAAGGAAAAGAAACTATCATGCTCTAATTATATCTCGTGTTCTCAATATGGAGAGAAAGGGAAAGATATTTTATAACATTTTGAAGATACCCTTAATGTTAAAGTGTGCTAGTTTCATCAGGGCCCCCGTAACTACAACAAGAAATAAATTAGTATGTCTTACCTTCTCTGCAAAATCTTGCCACATTTAGGAGACTCGGTTAATGTAATGATATAGCCTGCATATCGCAGTTCACATCCATGCTTGAAAGTCATGTGTTTAAGCATTTTTAGCTCAAAGACCGTTTGATTTGGAGAGTAAAAGGTTACGTATTATGTGCTACTGGAATATTCTTTGCTTCTTTACGTTCTTTCATTGTATGTATTTCTTTGTGCGCAGATATGGACATATGCAGATCAAAATCGAAGTGGTTATCTTGGCCGAGCAGAGTTCTACAATTATCTGAAACTCGTAACTGTTGCACAAAGTAAGCGAGACCTTACTCCTGATATTGTGAAGGCAGCACTATATGGACCCGCTTCAGCTAAAATTCCTCCCCCTCAGATTAATCTACCTGCTTCTACTCCTCCTCAGTCAAATCCAAACATGGTGGGTTCAGCAGGAAATGGTATAAGGGGCTATTCACCACAGCAAAGTCAAGTCATGAGAGCCAATCCCATAGTTCCAGGTGGAGGGGCAAACATTCACAATAATTCACTGACAAGTGGAGTGCATGCACAAGTTTCCAGTACTACTAGTAGCTTATTGCAAAATGCTAAACCAAATGGTTCGGCTGCTACTGTGCCTGCACCTAAAGATTCAATCGCTCGTGGCGTTTCAGGAAATGGGTTTGCATCATTTGGTGATGCTGTCTCATCTCAAGCAAGTTTTTCATTGCCTGTCTCTGCTGGTGGGGCCCAGTTACCCACTAAACCCTTTCAAAGTCACCAACCTACTGCTAATCAGAACCACCAAACACACCCGAATTTTAGACATAATCAGCAAGCTGCTGGATCTACATTTCCCCCTGTCAGGCCTGAAAGTCTTCCTTCTTCACAACCGTGGCCAAAAATGTCACAGACCAGTGTTCAAAAGTATACCAAGGTTTTCATGGAAGTAGATACAGATAGAGATGGGAAAATTACTGGTGAACAGGCACGTAACCTTTTCTTGAGTTGGAAGTTGCCAAGAGGTTTGTTAAGTTCCTTTCAGTTCCCCTTGCTTTATTGAGTTTTCTATTTACAAACAAAACTTAAATACGCTCTGTCTCTCTGCATATATAGTTTTGGATATATGTTTTTTCAACCATTTAAGATCATTTCTATATGTAGAATGGAACAGAGGGATTATTGTTTTTATCATTATTATCTTTCTGCAACAGTTACGAAATTCAGTCAATAAACTAAATTGGTTTATGTAGGTTATAGGACAATCATGAGAAACAAAGGAGCTTTCTTTTATTGCAAACTTAAATCAATTTTTATTAAGTTAAGTAACTTTTAGTTTACCTAGTTTATTTGAAGTCTGAATAACTTAACAGCTACATCAAAATATCAATACATTTAGAAAACAAGACACACGTATCTAACCTTGCAAGTACTCTATTTGTGCACTATTTAGAAAAGAGGAAGATGTAATAGTACTTTTCCATTATGAATTTCAGTTATAAGCACATAGTTAAAGAGAATTGGAGATTCATGATAAGAGTCACAAAGATAGACCATTAATAATTTTATATGAATAGATAACCAGCAATCAACATGATGTTAAGTGGTATATTAAACTAGACTTTGTTATTTACACTGTTATTGAAGTTGTTGAAAATCTGCTTTTACAGTGGGTTCCATGGAAGGACCCTGTTCACGTTCCTGAGCTCTGATTACTTAATTTTTTTTTGTTTCTATTCTATTTTTGTTTTCTTTTTTCACATACAGCACATACTTTAAATATAAGGGTTTGCTGTCTACCTAGAATCAAAAGAATTCTGGACCATTTAAAGACCCTTGTGGCATAATGTTGCAGTTGCTATTCAAAAGTCATCTACTTATATTATTAAGTTATGTTAATAGTTCTATATTCGTAAGAAGTTAATATTTATTGATGTCATATTGCTTAAAAATGACGAACAATGAAATTTTATCGACCTACGTGAAGTGCCTTTAGGCGTTTAAATTTTTAAGCACAATGTTCCATTTTTTTGACCAATTATGTTTCATACATTTGTAGTACGTCTGTACGTGTTCTTTGTAGGCTGTACTAGCTATGTCTAGAAAATGTGTATTTTAATTTTAAGTTTTCTATTCTAGTTATTCTAGTCATTCTAGTTATATAGGAAATAGTTGCGAGAAAGAATGCCATAATTTTTTTTTTTTTTTTGTAAATTTAACGCTAGAAACCTATCACCTAGCAATAAAGCACACATTCACAAGTATCTGCTTTTCTATAATGGGACATGCTTATAAATACATACTTATTGTGTTCTCTTAAAAAAAGCAGAAAGCCATGCTTTTAAGTAACCCAAGAATTGTAAACACCATTAATCATGGTGAAGGTAGAACAATTTTGTTTGTGGAAGTGTTTTTTAGGAGTTTTTTTCAATGTTTAGATCAAGTAGTGGTGTCAAAACATCTTGTAATAATAAAGTTGATTATGGTTATTTATTGGTATTTCAGAGATCTTAAAGCAAGTGTGGGACTTGTCTGACGAGGACAATGACAGCATGCTTTCTCTCAAGGAATTTTGTATTGCTCTGTACCTTATGGAGCGGTTCAGGGAAGGCCGTCATCTTCCTAAGGTGCTACCACCTAATATCTTTGAGGGTCAAACACCTGCTGCTTCACAATGGAGACATTCGCCAGGTATACTCACTTGTAATTTTTTGTACTTAGTTTGTCAACTTTGATTACAAAAATTATATATCATTTCAAAGTAATTTTGATAAAATGATTTGGGAGTTTTCATGCATTAGAGATGGAACATGTAAGTAAATGGGACTTTATCATGCTACCACTACTAGTTATCATCAATTAATTAATTTATTATGTTGTAGGCATCCAACAAGCACATGGGATGACAGGCCCACGTCAGGTGGCTTCTGTTCCAGCAAGACCACCTCGTCCAGTTCCGGTTCCAATACCTGAGGCTGATGAGCAGCCTAAACAGCGTAAGCAAACAGTTCCTGTGCTGGAGAAGCATCTAGTGGACCAACTTAGCACTGAAGAGCAAAAATTATTGAATTCTAAGTTCCAGGAGGCAACTGAGGCAGATAAAAAGGTCAAAACATGAAATTCTTCTTGCCATTAACTTTAATTTGGTATGACTGAAACTAGTTCTAGTAAGCTGCATGTTGTTTGGTTCAACTTTATAAAACAGACTGCTGTGTTGCACATGCTGTAATTCTAGTCAGATGGCCAATAATAAGTGAGCACCAGGTAGACAAAACAAAAGGACCAAACTACACATTTTTAACTTAACAAATTACAAGTAGTGAGCAGTTAAACGACTTGCATAACGAAGCATGTCAAAACACCAAATGGTTTAATGGCTGCCTTTTTGTTTATCATAGTTGTGTGAAAGTTGTGCACTTCCATTCTTCTGACTATCTTTTTTTTTCTGACACACAGGTGGGTGAACTCGAAAAAGAGATATTGGAAGCTAGACAGAAGATTGAGTTCTACCGAAACAAGATGCAGGAAATTGTGAGTTCTCTTTTTCCGTCCCTCCTTTATAATCAAGTATATCCCTCATGAGCGTGCGCGTGTGCGTGGTATAGAACTATTACAAGTAGACGATGTTCAACTTGGTTTAGCTTCAGAATAAGGCATGGAAGATAGAGAAACATGGTTCTAGATTCATGTGTTTTCGTTTCAGTTGGTGGCTGTTTAAAAGAGATGTTTTTTTTGGTTTATCAGATATTATATTTCATCTTTGGTACTTATAGTTCGAAAGGGAAAAGGTTGTTACTAACCTTCTTTATAAACTGTTTGGAAATTGGAGCTTCCTTTAATACTACATTTGGGTTGTTTCACGTAATAAGCATCTGAATTCTGAACATGCTGTATAAATTTGTCACTCATCGTATGTTTTGTTCTTTACTTACAGGTGTTGTACAAGAGCAGATGTGACTCTAGATTAAATGAGATCACAGAAAGGGTTGCCAGTGATAAAAGAGAGGTATTGCCCTATGCTTGAATGATGCGAACTTTATACACACAGTCATGTAAATACATACATACACAATGTACACACGCACAAGTGCGTGTGTGTGTGTTTTAAATATTAAATGCTGTTTTGTGGAATAAGCAACCTGTGTTTTCAGGTTGAATCACTGTCAAAGAAATATGAAGAGAAATACAAACAGTCTGGAGATGTAGCTTCTAAGTTGACTATTGAGGAGGCAACATTCCGTGATATTCAGGTCTACTGACAAGCTTCTCATAAGGTTCATATATAAAAAAAATTATGTACTGATGGATATTTGTCCATTATAATAATTAGGGTAAAAAGATGGAGCTTTACCGAGCAATAGTCAAGCTTGATCAGGATGGAAAACCTGATGAGATTCAGGTAGGTTGTTTTCTGATTGATTATGCTATATATTTCTTTCGGAAGATTTTTGTAACCTTCTGGCTGTATAGGCCCGTGTTGATAGCATTCAAGCAGATCTTGAGGAGCAAGTAAAAATGTTGAATGAGCGCTGCAAAATGTATGGATTGCGTGGGAAACCAACGTCCCTGCTTGAGCTGCCTTTTGGTAATATTCTCACGTTGACCATACGGTGTTCCTCACTTCCACCTTTTTTAATACCAACTATGCCGTTAAATAAACTCCTGTTTGTTGATAAAAAATAGTCACATTTTAAACCATTTCTTTATTATACTAATGTTTTAAAACATCTCTGTCTGTAAAGTGGTCGCGTATAGGCTATAGCCATTCTGCCATTGTCATTATGAAACCAATCATATTTAAATACTTCATTTCTAAAATCAATCATGCAAATGTAAGTCATTGGAAAGATTTGCATTTAAAATATGCCCACGTTTTAAATAATTGGTTTTCCAAGAATATCTTTATATTTATACAGTTTAGATTGCAGAATCAATCAAATACTTTGTTAAACTAAATTTGTCTACCCCTTTTTCGAGTGTTTTTTACAAGAAAAAACATTTCTGTAATGTGATGTAAAAACGTCGCATTCTAAATATTCTTTTGATAAAAGATGATATTTAAACTTAAATATACAAAAGAAAAACGGGTAAATGGATATTGGCAATTTTTTAAATGACATAAATGATCGGATTTGGTTCCTTGACATGTCACTCTACATACTTTTGAGGTATTTTATTGATATGAATGTTAAAGTTGTACATGATGAATATGGGTTTGTGGTAAACAATTGAGAATTAAATTAATTAATCTATGATATGGTATTTATATACCTAAATTAGTTTTATTTAGCTTAAAGGTTGTGATGGAGCTTTCGTTGATGATTCTAATAAATTTATTCAGGATGGCAAAGTGGCATTCAAGAAGGAGCAGCTGATTGGGATGAAAAGTGGGATTCGTTTGAAGATGAAGGTAGTAAAGTAACACATAATAGAAAATTAAGCTTATGTATGTAAGAGTTTTATAACAGATTGATTTTGCATCCTGCTGCAGGATTTACATTTGTGAAAGAGCTCACACTTGATGTACAAAATGTGGTAGCACCTCCTAAGCCAAAGTCGCACGAGAGTAAATCTACATCCCGAGACGGTACGACTACAGTTCCAACCGCATCGGATGCTGATAAGTTGACACCAGATAGTGACATGAATGAGAAAGATAGAGATAAAGAGAAGAAGATGGAGACGGAGAAGGAGAAAGAGAGTCCACCAAACAGCCCAGCAGCAAGTAGCAAGGAACCAGAAAGCCCACCAAACAAGATTTTTCATGAAAAAACACAAAGGTACTTCGTTTTTATTTGGTAAATAACATAAAAAAACCAACATACTTCCTTATTTTACATGAAAAATGTCTCTTGACCTAATCTTCTTGGTATTTAAAGTCCCTAAACTTCTAAAATATACACGAAAACGTCCCTCAACCCAATTTTGGTATATTAAAGTCCCTACTTGTCTAGAATGCACGTAATCACGAAAAATTTAAAATTGTTTGCTACCCCCTTAAACGGATCAAAATTTTGATCAAGTGACATTCAACATTTTTGCACAAAAAACTCTTTATGTCATCGTATTATGATCAATTAAAGAGGTAGCAAGTCATTATTTTAAACTCTGTTCACAAGTTCGTGCATTATAGACAATTTTAGGGACATTATTATACCAATAGTGGGTTGAGACTTTTTTTCATGTATTTTTGACAAATTTAGAGACTTTAATGCATCAAAATTAGGTTGAGGGATTTATTTGTGTAAAAATAAGAAAGTATGTTGGTTTTTCATGGTATTAACCTTTTCTTTTGTTATAAGAGGCATTCCTTGACAATATTTATTTTTGCTACTGGTGCAGTGAACATTCAGATGTTCCGTCGGTTATTTCTGGTGACAAAGATTTCGATGAGGCTGGTTGGCCTTCATTTGACACAAGTTATGACTCAGATGCAGCTTGGGATTCCAATGCTACAAAACCTAATAAGGTGTGTGTTTGTATATATATATATAGGTGCATGTTCAATACAAAACCAATTTTAACTAGAGAACTACAATAACCGCATAAACACTTGTATTTAGTTCTTGTCAGATAAAGTGGGAGAGAGTGTTACGTGGTTACATATCAGGCTTATGTATCATAGTTAAAGCAATAGGTACAAGTGTTTATGCGGTTTCTGTAGTTCTCTATTTGAACTTGGTTCTCTGTGTGTGTATTAGATACATATAGATAACTCTTATCCAATTCTTCCCTGTTTCTGTTATGCTGATTATTCAGTGTTGGAAATCGTATTTGTGAATTGTATTCTGTAAATGTTAACAAGACTTCTGTTTGATGATGATGACATTTTGCAGGAGGAGAGCACACAATTGTTTGATGGATGGGGTGGCCTAAACCCTATAAGAACAGAGGTTCCGAAGAAGGCGACGTTCACGTTTGATTCTGTTCCTGGCACGCCCTCATACAATTCCTCCCCGCCTGGAGACAGTTTGTTCCAAAACCATGGCCTATTTTCTTCAACTTTTGATAGTTCGGTTCCCAGCACACCTGCTTACAGTTATGCTGGTTCTCCTAGACAGCAACCCTTTGTTTCTGTATTTGCTGATTCAGTTCCAAGCACTCCCATGTATGCTACCAACTCACCTCGAGAAGACCACTCGTTCACCAATAACTTCTCAAGATTTGACTCTTTTAACAGCACTCCTAATGATGGTGGACTCTTCCAATCTCGGGACTCGTTTTCAAGATTTGATTCATTCCGCAGCACTGCTCAAGATTCCGAGTATGAACACAACAACCTTGCTAGATTCGACTCCATGCGCAGCACTACTGTCGATTCTGATTTCGGCCATTCATTGTTCCAAAACCCGAATGATTCATTCTCGAGATTTGATTCCACGAACGAGTCATCTGATTTTAGTCATGGGTTCCCATCATTTGATGATGCGGACCCATTCGGATCAAGCGGCCCCTTCATGTCACATGACCCGTTCAAGACAACAGTGGAGAGTGAAACTCCAAGAAGAGATTCGGTAGATGGTTGGAAGGCGTTTTAATTAATATTCATGCTCGGGTTTTGAGTCTTGTATAGGTAAGTTTGTTTCTTATCTTTGTTTGGTTTGGTTTGCTTGATTGTTTGTTTGTTTTTGGAAATCGCAGATTCTACGTTTAGAGCTATCAAACTGCCAATTGATCTGTTTTGAGATGCATAAGGTTAAAACCAATGTAAAACTAAAAGAACCTTCTCTATTAAAGCAATTCCTCTAGATGTACCTTAATTACTTTTGGGATTTAATCATTGCGGGATAATAACAAAACTGATCCGAGCTAACGTCTTCTTTTCTGTTTTTAACTCGAATCTTGCAAGCATGTTTCCACCATCTTGCGAGGATCCAAAAAGCTGAAGTCCTTGTCTACTGTTAATGAAGTATATAAAATTTGTATATGGATTTCAACTTTTAAGAACCTTGGCAAGATGGTGTGACTTACTGGTATGCGAGAAGAAAGATGATGCGGGCCGTTATTTTTTAAGTTATCTTCGGTTTTATTACTTGTTAACACATGGGATCACGATTCATATCTTGTTCATGTGTTATATTTTCTGAAATGGTTTCGATGTTTCATCATTTATGGTTTGATGTGTTTATCAAAGATCTGAAATCACTTGGGACATGTATGTGTTTTTTGGCTTCAAGGTGTACTTTTTGGGTTTTTGTTGTCGTTTGTGAATGCTGGGTTAGATTTCGGGCTGTTTGATTTAAGACATATTTCAGGTTTGATGAGAGAGGTAACCTTTGCCCTTTGGACATGCCTTAACCGGTCACTACACTTTTATTCGGATATATTCGCTAAACAAACTTTAACAGGGTAACCCCTTGATACACATTGACACAGACATAGCCTTCGGATATAATCTAGTTGGGGCATAGCCTTTGGATTTGGATACACCTTAGCCGGGTCTAACCTTTGGGTACACGCCGAGATATGGGTTTATGAGTTTATCTGTAGGACATTGTGAGCCCATTGTTAAATGGGGTGCTCATCAGGTAAAGGACACCTGACATCCTATGTGGCTATGTCGTGCGGTGCACATTAAATGAACCACAACTTCCTGTAATCACAAACTATAAATGTACCTCCTAGTATACTATCCCGCAATGCAAACAAGAGTCATTGTAGATGAACGAATACGCATGTCTGGTTTCGTTCTCAGTCACATGATCTTGTGTGGTCTGTGGTGTATGATTGTTATCAGCCAGCCCGATAGAAGTCAAAGAGGGTAACATATAGAAATAAAATTCAAATAGAAGAAAAGGATAAGCAACGGTAGATCGAGATACAGAATTCACCACTCAACTAATCGTTGGCAAGTCTAAACTCAAACTGAGATACAGACGACACCACTCGATTCGATTCAATTCTAGATTCCAAAGAACACCATTCAAGTTGAATCAGCATTGGATAATAAAACAGAGAAAACATATTCTTTTATCTAAACTCAAATTCACTGTCCTCTTTCTTCACCATTCACGATTACATAAAGGAATCAAAATGCAACCCCACGTAGACATAAAAATATGCATATGGTAAATGGACTAAATAGTAAATAACTTTTTAACTTGAAATGCTAGTGGGTGTGAACATGGACTGCATGCATGAATGATTGTTTGATATGGGTTATTCAATCTGGGTTGAAAACATGAACCAACTGGATGTAACTGAACCACTTTCTACCCTCACCGCCTAATGTAATCGTTTTTCATTGCTAGTTCAAGCTTGGCATGTTTGGATGGTGTTCTCTGGAATCTAATCACAAGTTTAGGTGGTGATTTCTGTATCCTAAACTCGTATTAGATTGCCCTACGGATTGGTCGAGTGGTGTATCTGTATCTCGAGTCACCCGTAGCCTGTCCGCTTCTTCTTTTGAATTTTTAAATATCTTACCCATTACCTACTCCGATTCCTATCACAACCTTCCACTTACGCACCATCTGGGCTCTAGATGAGGTACGAGAGGGGGTATGAGTGTATCTATTTAGAACCGCCACAAAAACAGCTAAACATTTGTGACAAATTAGCAAAACTATGTTATATCAATAGTGTCCTAATTAGTTATTTAAGTTATTCAATATTGTATCAATTGATGTTTTTAATGAGTATGTTTCTTGTAATATTTTTTATTGTTGTTTATAACATTTTTTCCTATATATAAAAGAAAATAATTACATTTTTAACTAAAGAAAAAAATTAAAAACTTCATCAAACACAAATTCATGTGCTATCACTAAAGAAAAAAATTTAAAACTTCATCAAACACAAATTCATGTGCTATCTTTTATTTGTAATTTTTTTTACTATAGATAAAAGTTAGAAAATTATATTTTCTTTTTAAAATAACTTCATCAAACGTTTTTTTTTCTTTCTATTTTTTATAGTTTTTTAAAAGATATTTGGGTGCAAGAAAGTGCGTTGTCCTGTGTTCTTCTTAAGTAACAAATTATATTTTATTTGTTATTTGTAACATTATTTCTTCGATGTACTTACAATGAACGAAGTGCCTTGTTTATATAGGCAAAGGTTCTATTGTACAACACTATTACCACTAACAAATGTTTAACAATGAATCTAGCATTATTTCAAAAAAGAAAAGAAAAACAACAAATCAAAAGCTACATAATTGTAAAAGAAAATGAAATGTCTACCAAAGTTTTTTTTGTGTCTGTCAACGAGTGTTGATAACTAAAACTGTGGGTAGAATAATTGAAACTTATAGTCGTCACTGCTTACGTCTACTATTTAAAAATCTCTATGATACCGGGGTCTGTATGAACATCTTATGTGTTTTCTTCATTAATAAATCATCCCATTACATGACTTGACAATCTTTTAACATACACCAATACCAAGGACGAGAAGTGAACGCTAGGGAACTATAGCCATAATTTCTCGTACCTAAAAGCTTAAGAACGAAATTTCGCGTATTTTTGTTTTATATAACTATTAGGTTTTAGGAAGTTCGATTGGAACCATTTTATGCCATTGGTCAGAGGGCTAAAATTTAAAGCAATTGTATATCCCAACAAGTTACAAGTTGACCCATTCATACAAATGGTAAAGAGAAGTTGACCAAAAAAATGACCCAAAAAAATTTTAAAAAGTGAAGAGAATTTCTTATTGTTACCTTGTGTAACAAAATGATAATTTTTAAAAGAGAAGCAAAAAGAAAAATGTATTAAAAATAAACATAAAACTAGTGGTTTAATCAATTTGTACAAATTAACTTTGTGCTAGATACTCAACAAAATGGATGGAAGTCAAAACCAGCAAACCATTTGAATTTGGTTGGTTTTGAATCAATGATTATCCAAAATACCCTTTAGAACATCAAGTCCTTCAGCGGATATGCTCCTGCGTCTATGCATTTTGGGTATCTCGATCTTTGGTGGCGGGTCGGATGAGAAACAGACGAGCACAACCGTCAGATTGTCACAACTGTTCCGCTTCAAAGCCTCCCTAACAAGTTGTCTAGAGCACTTCTCAGGGTCGTTATGTAGCATAAGTTCCTTCCTTACAATTGTTACCGCGTATTGGCTGCTCATCACATCCCATAGACCATCACACGCGATTATCAGAAACTCATCTTCTTCAGTTAGTGTTACTTCTTCCAGTTCTGGCTCAGCACTCAAAGGGCCATCTGAACCTTTGGGACCCTTCATGTGCCAGTCTCCCAGTGCACGTGCTACTGACAGCTGTCCGTTGAGATACCCGTCATAAATCACACCTCCAAGTTTCTCTATTCTCATTTTCTCAGATATGCAGCTCGGTTTGTGGTCTGTTGAAAGCTCAATCGCTCTTCCTCGTTTCCCTAGTACAGCTCTTGAGTCCCCAGCATTTGCAATTAACATATTCCTGTGAATGCCCGTAAATTAATCGTCAAAGTCTGCATATATACAAATCTTTGAATCTTGATGACCCGCACCATATGTCATTATAAGGGTGTGAATTTATGACACGACATGAACCTAACACGAAATTTGCGGGTCTGAGTTTAGAATAAACGGTTTGGGTCTAACCCATGAACACGCTTAGTTAAACGGGTTTCAGGTCAACCTGGCAGGTTCACGTGTGGACCCATTTAACCCACTTATTTTTAATATTAAAAAATGTTTTTTATATCATAAATAAACTGGTTTTGAGTATTATATGCGAAAATATAGAAGTTGAAACTGCAACTGGCATAAGAATCTATAATTTTATGTATTTATTTTGCATAAATTTGTGTTTTTGGTTGTAAAAAATATATATATATCATGATAGGAGTAAAACCCCGAATCACTGGTTCAAATCAAACGGTAAAATAAAAGATAGTTCTACTGCTCGTTTGGATACAGATTCACCACCAAACGAAACGGTAGGGCTGCGACGTCTAACCGAAGATACAGATACACCACTACGGTTAGAGAATCGTGTCTAAGTTCACCACCCAACGCGCCACGGTTGAGCTAGCATAGACGAATTAATTAACCCACACACATGAGATAATTAATACAAAGATTTTCATTCTAAAACTCACTGTCCCTTTTTTTCATTTCATCCGATCATATATAGAGAATAGTTACAAGAGTATTTTTAGGAACTAAAAACAAACTGACCCACTAACCCATGATCTCTAAATCATGGGTTTTAATTAAATAAAAGTTAAAAGACGCATGCATGGAAAATGAAAACAAAGGAAATGAAATAACATAAATGGAACATAGTGGCCTTCATGGAAATCACGGCTTGTAAGGGTAAACAAAGTAACATAGCAACAAGTAACATAGCAACTTTGACTTCGTTGACCTGATGTATAACATATTATCTATTCTTATGTTCCCATTAAAGTCAATGGGAACAATAAGAAATCTGAGCCCTTAGATCAAGATGAGATTAAATCCTGACCATTATAATTCAGGAAAACAAGGAGAGGTTTGTTTCAGTTTTAGTTTGACCGCTCTCATCCGAAATCATTGGAAGCTCCCACGTTCTATTTGAAATTTGAAACCTTTGTTCTATATTCTAGAAGGAGCAGTTCAGGGAGTTGAAGACCATGTCTCCTGTGTAGAGGCAGTTATCGGAGACGACAACGGGGGAGCGGTTTTTTAACCTACTACATACAGTTTTCATATCTTCTCAGCCCTATATACAACCCCCACGTCTACTCTCATCTCATGCTCTTCTGCAGTTGTTTCTAATTTCTTTTCATCTTCACATGGAGACACTTCTTAGTTCTCATTATGCCCTAATCGGCGATCAACACCAACACTACTCCGTACGCCATTGCATCTTCCACCCCTCACCAAAATGGTTGAATAATAATTTCAAAAGGCTGAAGTGAAGAACCCACTGGTAGGTTTTTTTTTATTGCAATAATTCTCCAAAATCACTGCCTCAGAAGCTTCAAATCGATGTCATCGTCTGATGCTCGATGCTCATGTATAATTAGAGTTTGTTCATTTTAATCCCTTGTGAGTTCTGTTTTTGAATTTAGTTTATGTTTATTGTTCTTTGGTTATTCGATTTGTGTTTAGAAGTAGTCCAGAAGAAGCTGCTAGGTGGATACAATTGCTTATTTTTTAGGTTTTTGCTATCGTTTTATGTGTAATTATGATCTGTTTCTTTTGTTTGATCGAAATGGAGATTGATCTTGTAGAATTTTGGTAAAGTGTGGCTGATTATTTTTTCGACTCAGTCTTGTGATTTTCGGAAGGTATTGTTTGGTTTTTGGATGATTTTAGGGTTAAAGGAGTAGGTTTGGTGTTGATTTTTGGGGTTTTATTTGCTGTTAGGTTGTGCGGAGTATGATAAGTGAGCTTGAATCGCAAGGGGCGCTTCCGAGTAGCAATTCGAGGGTTTCATCGTTGGCTACGTGTTGTGGACCAAGGTTGCTCTCTATATGGATTAAGTTGTAAATTTAGATGCTTTTGGTTTGTGTTTAATTGAAAAACTCTCTTACTCATACCTGTAATTAGATGGAGTGATGTTATTCGACTTTCTTTACCATGTTGTCGTTTCTTATATCATTAAAACTTACCAGCTGATTCTATTAATATTATGTGCTTTCAGAGGTGCTAAGGTGCTAATGAAGGAGAATATCGTGGAACCCATGAGGGACATTAGGAGAGCTCTTTTAGAAGCGGATGGATGTGAAAACTTTTCCGTACTCTTTATGTTGCATTTGTATTTTATGTATGTGATAATAGTAATACACTTCATATTTATTCAAGTTTCTGATTATGGTTGGCAGGTTAGCCTTCCTGTTGTTAGAATGTTTGTTTAAGTTGTAAGTGAACAAGTTGTTGGTGTTGGTGTGATTAGACGAGTCAAACCAGATCAGCAATTGGTCAAAGTATGTTTTTTTCTTCAATTATTTAAAAATAAATGATTCAGTCTGCACATAATAAATCTCTCAAGGATAATAAAAAAAAAAGTTACTTTGTGCAGATTGTAAGTGATGAACTAGTGAAGTTAATGGAGGAGAAGTTTCTGAACTGAGCCCGACAAAATCGGTTCCCACAATGATCTTACCGGCTAGTCTTCAAGGTGTGGGGAAGACTACTATATTACCATGGAAGTTGTTGCTAAGCATGCTAACAGGTATGTATTAACATCTTTTTAATAAATGAAATATGTATTCTTAATGGCCAAGTACGACTGTTGCAAATGATGGCTGCATTCAAAATAACTTGACCCGATTACCCTTGAATGGATCAATTAGGGCTGTGCTTAATCCCAAACGGGTCAAATCAAAGTAAAAGAGAAACATGTCAAATGGGTTAAAAGTTGTCTAGGCTCTAGAATCTAATTTCAAAATATACAATCTTCTAAATAGTCTTGCTAAAAGATCTTAGATTATACTAAATTTTGTAATCTTAGTTAACACATGAGTTATTTACATTTTAACCCGTTACCAAAATTCAAATTTAGAAAATTTTTTATTTACTTTTGTAGGCAGAAGAAGCACAGCAGCAGCGACGTTCACTGGAACGTAAAAGAGATGAAGAGTTACGTTTGTTAGACATTAAGAAAAGGCGACAACAACGCGTAGAAGAAATCAGAGAATCTCAAAAACAGGTTTGCAAAATTCATGTAACATGTCTTTATGGTGGCAGCTCAAAGATTGTTCATTTAACATTATTTTTGTTTCCTGTTTTTTTTTCACAGGATGAGGAAATCATGAACAAAAAAGAAATGTATCGTACTGAAGTCCAACACAACCTTCAAAAGCTGGAAATGACATGTCATGATATGGCTTCATTACTGTGCGGTTTAGGAATCCTCGTCAAGAGCCCGTACACTACATCACATGACATCAGGTGAGTTGTGTCGTGTTATAGTTATACATTTATACAGACCATATTAAAATGATTTAGCTAAATGTTTAGTTTTGTTAAACGGCTAATTTATAGACTTAGATATAAATCTGGGAATGTTGTTTTTGTTTCAGGTTCATGTGGCTTACAAACGAGCGTTACTAAGGTTTCATCCAGATCGAGCATGCTCGGTATCTGATATGCGCCAACAAGTTGAGGCAGAAGAAAAGTTCAAGCTTATATCGCGCATGAAGGAGAAAGTCAGTAACATCCCAAGCTTAAAGTAGCAAGACTAGTGGCAGGTTTGTGTTGAAATTACTAGTGATAGATCCTCAACTTATGACATATTATGATACATTTTTGTTGGTTGTTAATCTAATATGTTTTAAACTTTAACTTTTTTATGTTGTGTTAATATGTTTAAAATCGTTTCTACAATATAAGATAAATGGTTAACTTATTTTAACTATAATAACAGTTTATAAGATAAATGGTTAAATTATTTTAACTATAATAACAGTTTATAAAAATAATGTTATAGTGGTTAACTTTTATCAAATTTCATAAATTAAAATAGTAAAAGACCTTCAAGTTTATAAAAACTAAAATGGTCAAATTATCTAAAAAAAAGTTAAAACCACTTTTACATGATGTGATCATGCGACCCTATAAAGAGTAAAAAAATGCGAGAGACCACTGACGTATTTTGTAATGTATATAACGTTTAAAAGTTACCAAGTGTAAACTTGACTAGCTCACCTACATCAGCTTCGATGGAATGTAATTGGATTTTTACTTAATCCTTCATGTCTACTAAATAAGATTTAAAAACTTAGATTATTATTGTAGGAAAATCATATTGTTTTTGTTTCATGTTCATGCAGCTTATAAACAAGCATTAGTGAGCATGGTTGGGATCTGATATGCACCAACAAGTTGAGGCTGAAGAAAAGTTCAAACGTTCGCGTATGAAGGAGAAAGTCAATAACATCCTAAGGTTAAACGAGGCGAGCCGCTCATGATCTACCGGAGATTGACTTTCTGAATGCTTGAAACGAGCCGTGTTTGGGCTCTCTTACATTAAACGAGCTGTGTTTGAACTCAAGTAATCAAATATTAATATTGGTTTAACGGTTTAAAGCAACAAACAAAATCAATGTTTTTTTTATCATTGACGGACTGAATTCCATGCCCAAAATAACGTTTTGTTTATATAATATTGAGGTTAACATTTAACGGTAACCTCATACATTTTTTTGGGTTTTAAATTAATAATGTTTTGTTTAGAATAGAAACAATAAAATATTTGTTATTATACCATAAGTATGCCCGTCCACCGGACGGGTATAGAACTAGTTATATATGGGGTAAGTTAATGTACAAAGTAGACTTAACGTGCAAAGTGTAAAAAGTAATTACGCATGAAGGAAATAACAATTGAAATCACGCATTAAGGAAATAACAAATGAAAATTACGGATGAAGGAAATCAAACTTACTCAACCAATAAAATCCTTTTTACAGTTTGTACGTTAACAACCCTTTGTATTTGAACCTTTTACTTTAAAACATTAATATGCAGAAAAATAAGAAACAAAAATAATTCAGGTTAAACGGGTCATGTTTGTGTCAACCCACGAATATATGTGCCGTGTTTGGGTTCGTATGTCTAACACGGTTTACCGGTTCGCATCAAAATTTTGGATTTCATGTCAGGTTGGACATGTCAATCAGCGAAGATGACCCATTTAGAACCCATAATATCATTTGTTCAGTCGGTATAAAGTAGGTTACCTTCCTAATATGAGGGCAGTCAATGCAGTAGTTCCAGAGGAATTATCAAGCGATCTAGTATCCGCTAGCGCATGATCAACTTTGGCAAACGCATTCTTGACAGCTTTCTTCACCCCCTTTGGGAAAATAGAGTCCTCGAGAATGAACTCGAGAATGTTTCTTTTAGTAAATGATGCAGCATCAATGCCACCATGTCCATCAAAAACCTGCAACAGTAATTCAATTGCATACATCAGGCATGAAACAGTAGTTTAGTTTCCTTGTTGATCAAGGAATTTAGAGAGTTAGATATGTAAAGTTACCCCATAGAAAGCTCCATGAAAAGGGTAATCTGGTTGTGGATCTAAATGTCGTTGAAGATCATCTACACAAATATATTCGTCCTCCATATACGGTTTTGGACCCATTTCTGAACAGCTGCCTGAGCGAAAGATGGGCGTATACGCGCATTTCTCGTTTTGTGGTGATTTCAGGCCGCTGCCTTCGTTTGTAAATTTCTTTACAGACAGAGAAAAGAACAATTATTAGAAAATCCAAATGATACAATTTACCACATTATAATCACATAATCAATTGTCTTAGGTTTTGTCTTCATAATCATGAAATTCTTGAAATGAAGTAGAAAGAAACACAACTATGAAGTTTAAGCATAATAGAAAGCATAGTAAGGTGTTTAAATGTGTGTTTTTAAACTGATTATTGCAACATGAAATATCTGAAATCATAATAATAATTATAAACAGTTTTTGCCCAACACCTAAGTAAGTTATAAATCCCGCCCAATCGAAGTATGTGTTTCAAGGTTTTTAACCAACTGAAGTCATAATCTAGAGCAAAGATTATACAAGAAAATTACACTTTTATTGAAATAACTAAACCATATCTGTTAGCAGTTTGTGGTACATCAACACTGGATCAATTTAATGCTTGTGAATTAAACAGCTAGTCTTAGATACTTAACCCAAAACCACAAAATGTTGTTTGATCTTAACATACCAAAGGGCTTCTAGCCTAGTGGTTTCAAGGTGTGTAAACTGTAAAGTGGTGTTGGTGTCACTCCCCATGAGGTTGAGGGTTCGAGTCCCATAGTGGAGTGTCATTAATCATATTGATAGTACGGACTATTTGCCAATAAGTCATGGTTTGGATTGTTAAAATCCAATTTCCGAAACAAAAAAAAAAACCATGGAAGATGGACCAAATAACAAGATCTTGAGTTCATTCACACAAACAGTTTGTTTGGGACATCTTATTCAACAACATAAGATACTAAAATCACCAAAACAGCTTATGAATTCATCTTCAACACACTATATTCATAACCCACAAAAAGTATTTATGCAGCACTGATACCTATCATTAAATGATAAAGAAAGATGACAGAAACTGATCAAATGACAGAAAACAAACATTTTATTTCTAAAACAGGTATGTGGGTCATGTTAATATGTACAAACTACTCACCAAATCACAAACTAAACCCCAAAACAACTTTTCTTACCAATACAGATTATAAAACATAATCCTCAAAAACAGAAATCTGGTCACTTTTGAGGAAAAATCACCAACCGAATCCGAGGTGCCAGCCAGCATAGCCTGGCTAATACAATGTCTCACAGGCTGAAGACTCCTAGGAGGCTTAGAAGCAGCATTTGGTTGATCAATATTATCTTCCAAAGGAGGCACACATTCCTTCAAATACCCATTATTATCCAATGATGTACATTGATCAGTCCCAGGACCCATTTCACCTTTCTCTCAATCAATTCATCAAACACTTGGTGTGCACACTAAATAAACAACTTAATCTAGACAGACAGACAGTTCATCAACAGCACATTGTGTTGTTACAGCATACAAACAGCTGGAAACCAGCTAATCCTCCATCCACAAGCAACCGGCTCTAGAACAACAATTAAGGTGCAGACCCACATGCGAAAAGTTGTTAATTTTGAGTGGATCAAGAGAAGATATGATGAGCAAACAAGAAAAGGGAAAATGGAAAATTGAGGTGGGATCCAATGTAGCGTTAAAGAGGAGACTTGTGACACGTGGCAGATAGCCAGCTTTGTGTTTTCATGGTGTTTCAGTTGACTTTGAAAACTCAAATCTTCAACGGCGATCCCCATTTCTCATTCTTTATGTTAAAACATTTATTGTAATTTAATTAATAGTAATAATAATAATTATATAAAGCTCAAAATTTTAAAAATTGGTGGTCGTTAAAACTTATTAAACATCAATCATGCCGTCACAACAATTATAGGTCTTGGTCTCCGGTACCGGTAAAAATGTCTATGCCGGGATTGTGGAAGGAGATTGTTGGAATTACCAAGGATCTATCGGCTTTAGGAATCGATTTGGGGTCGTGCTTTCGGGCAGCAGTGGGGAACGGGTTGGGTACTTTCTTCTGGTTGGACTGTTGGGTCACAGACATACCACTCAACATTATGTTTCCAGCATTATTTCAGTTAGAATATGACAAAAAGGTGTTGGTTGCGGATCGGGTTAAGGTTCAAGCCGGGGTGAGATATGTTGCTTTTAACTGGGTTCGGTGTCCACATCAACAGCAGGAGATAAAAGAGATGACGGACCTGTCGAGTTTGCTGGAAAAGATTAACATTACGGAAAACATTGATACGTGGAAATGGGTTTCGGATGATTCTGGCTCCTTTTCGGTTAGTGGGCTAAGACGACTGATGAGGCCCATTCCGAATGGTAATATGAATCAGAACCATTATTGGAATAAATGGTGTTTACTAAAGGTTAATTTTATGACTTGTCGTCTGTTTTTAAACCGGTTACCGACAAAGGAAGTACTCTTGAGACGAAATTTCCAGCTCGCTAATGCCGGCTGCGTCTTCTGTGAAGAAGCTGAGGAATCCGCTGATCATCTTTTAGCGGCATGTAGGTATGTTTGGGAAATCTGGGAAGAGGTTTTTAAATGGTGCAGAATATCTTCTCTTTTTTTCTTTTATGCGAAAGATGTTCTCGAACTACACAACCATTGCCGCGACTCGAGAAGGTGGAAAAATGTTGTTTATTCGGTTATCCAGACGGCGATTTGGTGTATATGGCGAGTGCGGAATGATGCAGTTTTTAACAACAAGAGGGCGACGGTGGTGAACGTGGTAAACGAGATCAAGGTATTGAGTTTTCTTTGGTTGAAATATCGGGCAAAGGCGATAGCGCTCACTTGGGAAAATTGGTGTATGTTTGATTTAGTTTGTATGAATGTGTAAACTTTGGTCGATGTAATTGGGTTAACTGATGTTAACCATTTTTAATATAATATATCTTTTGTTGGCCGTTCAAAAAAAAAAAAAAAAAACCAACAATCATCAACATAGACATCAATTTGTGCTGCGAACTTCATCATCAGTTGTTTGTCACAAAGCCAAGTAGGCTCATACAAACATAAATCTCCATCGAGACATTTCTCGTAATAGATACTAGGCATAACAACAAATACTAGCCATCAATAGATTAGCAATTAAACATCAATAAATAAATTTATTAGCAAGTATTAGCTAATGCTCACAACCATTAGTTTCGATCATGAACATGTAGGGTAGCATGCATACAAATATACAACACATAATAGATGCGACACCAAAGTTTTATATGTATGTATGTGTATATAGTGGAAGGTTCAAATGAGAAGAATTTTTTTGTAAGAAGAAAAAAGAAGAAGTTTCAACCAATAAGAATAATTCATTTTACTTCATTTAATATTTGTATTTAATTTTAATATAAGGGTATATTGGTAAACTTACATAAATCATTAATGTGTATTCTTCCCCTTTAATAACTAGCTAAATTAAATTTGTAACTCCTTTTCAAAATATATAGTTTTTCAAATAAAAAAAAAACAACTTAATTTAAAGTGTAGAATAAATTACTAGTTGTGTAGGATAAATCACGAGTTGTGTAGGATATATTTCGAGGTGTGTAGGATAAATTTCGACTGTGTAAGATAAAATTCTATAATGTGTAGGGTATATGTAGAAAATTTTTAATATGTGTAAGTTTTGTAGATTATATGTAGGATAATTAATAATTAGTTAACTAATTAATTAAAGTGGGAAAAATTAATGATATGAGTTATAAATTAAATAGCATTTTACTATTATGCTCTTTCTTCTTTTTGTTCTCACATTAACTTTCTTCTCAAATGAACATTCCCCTGTGTATATATACACACAAATGTTACGTATGTTACTAGTTTTGGACCGATCTTATAAATTTTTTAATGTTGATCTCATAGATTTTTGAACGCCGAATTGTATGAAAGATATTTACTGTTTACAACCCCTATACCAGCGTATTTTTTCATACATTTTTTTACCTTTAAAAATTTTAGTTGTAAGTCCGTTTTTTAAAAAAGAATAACAAACCTAAAATATGATTTACCCATTAAAAAGTCCCGCTTGAAAGACCATTTTATCACACATTTAGGTGCTGTTTGTTTTTTCTGCGGGAAAATGTCTGCAGTCTGCGGACCACGTCTGTAGGCATCTGCAGAAGAAGAGGTGGACCAAAGGTCTGCAAGGAGAAGAGCGTTTGTTTACTTCTACAAAAACCTCTTCTCTATTCTCACAACACACACACACAACAAACACAGAGAACACTCCTCTCTATCTACCACCACCACCACCACAACCATCCGCCACCACCTCATCTACCACCGTCCACCTGCCACCACCACAACCAACAACCACCGTCAACATCGTCGCAACCACCACCACACATCCAGAAACCCTAATTTCGCCACCACCATCTCCCACCTCCACCACCACTTCAGCGAGAAAGAGAGAGAGAAACAACGAGAGAGAGAAACAGTGGCGATTATGAAGAATCGGAGCAGAATCAGCGATTGACGGCAACGATTTTGAAGGTGGAGGTGATTGGGGGTGTCGGGTGGAGGAGATGGGTGGCGGAGACGTGGTGGTGGAGGTCGTAGCGGGTTGGGGTGCCGCTGAGGTTGGAGGTCGCAGATGGTGGGGGTGCCGCTGAGGTTGGGAGTGGTGGAGGTGGTGGTGGAAGTCGACGTGGAGGTGCAGCCGGTGGGGGAGGTGGTGCCGCCGGAGGTGGAAGTGGTGGGGAAGGAGGTTAGGGCTCTGTGTTTTTGGAGAAGAGGATGGAAGAGGCTTGCAGACATAGGGCAAGGTCTGCACCAGAAAGAGTTGGGGCAGAGCTTTTTTAATGAAACCACTTTTAAAAAACAAACAAGCTGCGGACTCCAAACCTCTGCCCGCGTCTTCGCGGCGCATACATAAGTGGCCAGAAGTGCTTCTGGCCAAAAAACAAACACCTTCTTTAGAAACCCATCAATCAACTGACTAAGTTGAGTCTTGATTGACATTTGAATTCTTGAAACTTGTCTACCCCTAACCCCATGGTACACTTGGTCAATCAATTGTTGTGTAAGAGTACCCATGACTAAGTTGAGTCTTGATTGAAATTTGAATTCTTAAATGTTATAACACTTAGATCATATACATTGGTATTATTAGCATTTAAATGCACTAAGACCATGCGTAGTGACGTTCGTTCTTGCGCATGGAACACCCAGAGGGAACACCACTCCCTAGCTCGTGATTGGGCAAAAACGGCCCCTAATCGTGCTCTAGACCACGCTACTTGTTTGTGTTAATCAAGGTAAGTTACCGTTTTAAACGTTAACTACCTTTAAATAAAAAAAATCAATTTCTTTTATATTTAATACTATAAATACCTACTCTTTCCACCATTTCAACTCACTAAAATATTTAAAAAACACTCTCTAAAAATATTATCTCTTACATACTTTAATCCAATTTCATGACAAACCGCTAGACCAAGAAAGATGATATTTCTTTGACAACGAGTTGGGTGCATGTTGTGCAATTAGGGCACGCTCCAAATAATGATACTAATTGGAATGCGATCTTGCCACACTTCCACCTAGGCCTGTAAACGAATCGAACTTTCATGAACTGTTCATAAACTTGTTCGGCGTGAAGTTCGTTTATTTAATAAACGATAGAATACGAACAAAAAAATTTGTTCGTTTAATTAAATGAACGAACATGAACACGCCTTATGTTCGTTCATTTATGTTCGTGAACGTTCGTTTATGTTCATTTAAATTTTAATAAATACATAAATAGTTATAGTTATATAAATATTAGGTTTTCTAACTACTTATATACATATAACTAATTAGTATATCTATGAACCCTTATTTAGATGTGTTTTCGAATGAAAAGTAATATATTAGACTTGTTTCTCCAATCATGTTAATTTATGTTTATTCAAATATCTCCGGTTAATTTTTTTATGTTCGTTTGTGTTCGTTTATGTTCGTGAACTGTTCGTTTAGGCTTTAAACGAACGAACATAAACGAACACGAACATGCCCGATTTCTTAATGAACGAACGCGAACAAAAAAATGTGTTCGATTATATGTTCGTGTTCGGTTAAAGTTAAATGAACGAACACGAACATGCCTATGTTCGTGTTCGTTCGGTTCGTTTACAGGCCTACTTCCACCATCTAGTGGGTACAAACAGTCGTACTTTTGATCACATTACTGGAAGGTTTAGGACGATGTGAGTAAGTTGTGGGTTTTTAGAGGCTTTTTATCAACTCAACCGTGAAGAGGGCATGACTGAAGATCAAACGATTGAGGCGGTACGTGTCAAGTACGAAACACATCATAACATAAGCTTTTGTCATCTTGCGGCTTGGAGAATTTTGCGTGCACATTTAGGCCTTGTATTCTAGCATTTTAGCGATTTAATTTGGTCTTTAATGTTCTGGAGTGGTTTGGTTTTTTATTTCCGTCTTTCGTATTTATAAAATGTAGTCTTTTTTATAAATTAAGAAACTGTCTAAGTTATTATTTAATATTAAAAGAAAAACAATTATTAGGTAGTAAATGTGTACGTGGGTGAACCACTAGCATTTTACCATGTGAAATGGGTATACTGGTATGGTGACAAAAAAATGTATATGGTTTGTATTTGCATTACTCAGGTCTAATATAGACATTTTAGTTAATCGCAACAATCTTGTTAGCGCAAAGAAGACAAAAAAACAATTGTTATACCAACGATGTGATGGTATTTAACAATGCCAGTTATATGGATGTAAACTATTAAGTAACGAAATTCAATGGAACAACGTTACCACTAGTCTTCAGTGGCGAAACTTGACCCGAATACCGGGGGTCGAAAAGGTATATACCCAAAAATTTCTATACAAAAATCACTACTGAGCGAAAAGTCCGGGAGTCGGGCGCCCCCGGCCCCTTCTATACTTCGCCCTTGCCACTCTTAGCACTTTAGTCTTGCATTAATTAAACATGAATTATGCATCTAAGTGCATAAGTTGTTTAAATCCGATATATTAACAAACACTATCATTAAAGTATTTTATGCAACTCATTTCATACAACATAAACAATATACATGAGTTAGATATTTAACTACTAAAGTTTCTTTTACATTCTACGTCAAATGTGTAGTATATTAAACATGTTGGAATCATTGTTGATCAATTTGATCAACTAGATTACAAATTTCACCATTTGGGTCAAGTTACTAAAATTTATTTTTCTTTGGAAACCACATTTAATCAATTTTCTAATTTGATTATCATCCAAACAAATTCAATTGTGAATTCAGTTCATCTTAACTAATTATTAGTGCTTTAAAGTTTAAACATAGTTTATATCAAAATCCACAATAAGTCAGTTTCATGAAATTTATATTATTTATATTACATACAACACATAGACCCTCTAGTTAATAATATTTTTTACCCAACATACAAGGGTCTACTTGTTAGGCTTTACAACTTAGACACGGGTCTAAGGCCACCAAAAATCAAGGGTCTTCAATTGTTAGTATGTTTTATATATTGTATACTAGGTTTTTACCCGGGATTGCTTCCCGGGCTCGGGAAACTTAGTTATATTAATTACTATTTGTTATTAATACGACCACATTACATCAACCATCTCATTGAATTCAACAACAATGTCTTCAAATCACCGGATTAGATCATGAACCCATATTAGAGGTCAAACAAAACCACAACAGGACCACATGAATAATATCATTTTCACTTTTACTTCAATGCACTTACATGATAGAGTGATTTGGGATTTTGCAAAAATGTTTATTTTTGTACTTCTTTACAAAATAAGATGTTGAGCAAAATTCAAACAGATGTTGACCAAAAGTCAATCAGATGTTAACCAATAGTCAAACAGATGTTGACCTTAAACAGATGTTTGGTTTAAGGCCAAACATCTGTTTAAGTCCAAATATATGATATAGAAGGCGAAACATCTGTTTAAGGCAAAACATCTGTTTAAGGTCAAACATCTGTTTATGGCCAAACATCTGTCTAAGGTCAAACAACTGTTTAAGTCCAAACCTCTGATATAAAAGGCCAAACATCTGTTAAAGGCCAAACATTTGTTTAAGCCTGAACAGATGTTTAACTTAATAAGATCTACTGTCTTCTCACACTGTTTTCCTCTTCAAAACACTGTTCAACCTAACATGGGTTTCCATTAACTATTGACCAAAATGCAAACAGATGTTCAAACCACTGTTTGTTATTGTACTTCTTTACAAAATTACATAGAATTCAAGAAAATAAAACAATGACTTAAAGAACTATAATTTATCACATAATCTAATCGGGCAAAGCAATCTATTATCTGACAATTCCCTGGGTTTTACAACATGAAACACAACATCATCATACCAAATACATTCATATATATCCATCCATTATTCTGAATTCATAAACCCATAAATGCAGAAGAATGTCACATTTGCAATTAATAAACCAAGTTTCTACTAATTGCAGTTACTATTAGCAAAAAGAAACATCATATCATCTATATATAAAACATAAAGTGCTAATAACAGTGTTTTATAATGTTAGCCATACATAGCAACAAACCATCAAGTTAATCATTAAAAAAAAATACAACATCACCATCAAAAAATTCATAGTTATAGTATCTGATATCAGAACATACTTAAATGTCTTTGTTAAACTGACGTAACTTGATTTAATACGATCTTCTGTTGCGAAGACACGTATGTGAAGTGCAACATATCACCAAACCTCAAGTTATTGTCAGTTATAAACTTTCGCCAACCGTCCAACGCATAACGTGGGTTCAATTCATTTAACTCCGACTTAACATCATAAACCTCCACAACTTCAACCATGTTTTGAACTTTCAAAGGATGAAGATCAAGAGAAAGACCTGCTCGTCTGGCAACTTCAACAGGAAGACGCTACATGTATTGTGTGGAAAAAAATAATAGTCAGACAAATAAACATAAATCATTAGTTTGTTATAAAAAATGGTATACCAGCCTATAGTCTCCTTTGCGATCAAAATGAAAGAACTCAGGGTCGAGAAGATGTCCAGAATGTTTTTTTGCAGTCTTTGCAATCTTATTTCTACGGTTAAGCTTTTTCTGAACGTTGGCGGCTCTCTTCCCCTTGATGAAAAAGTAAACATATACATGTGAATTAAAGGAATGTTGAATATATGCACACAAAAAAAAAAACAGTTTATAAAACATATACTAATTAACTGGCAAGTATAGATACCTTAACTTTATGAGCAGATGAAGAACATCCAATATGATCACTTGTGTCGACAGGTAAGGCAGCATTTCCCTTAGCCCTATTCTTGACCATTTCCTTTCTCTCAGAAGTAACTTTACCTTTCTTCTTAACCTGTTGTCATAGAGTAACTTTAATAACAATAGTAATATAACAATCTTTAAGATGGTAAACTTACATCTTGGGTTTTGTTCAATCGTAAAGACATGCGTCTCTTCGACGTGCATTCGGCATTGGTTGGTAACTTCTTCTAAAAAATACATTATTGGATAAATATACCATCAGTAAACAACATTACTAATAGTTGAATTCTTATATGTGTTAAATTAAAAATAAATAATTTTAATAATTTAGTAAGTACCTGAGTAACGGTTGTACCTTCACCTACAGACACAACTTCTTCATCCTCATAGATGTCCTGGTCAACATTAATGAAATAATTAATATAATACTAAAAAATTAAAACTTTTACTGCTAATGCTAAATACTTACGTACCTTGAATGCATTCTCAACATAATCAGCCTTCGATATCTCAAGTACATTATCATCGTCAGATTCAGGTTTCTTCAGAAAGCAAATCTCAGTCTCATCTCTATAAACTACTACCTCAAAAACATCATCAATTCTGCTTAACACAAGCAAATCATCCTCAAGTATCCCAACATCGTTGCACATTTCCGGCCATCCTCTAGCAAATACAAAGTTGGTATCAACCTTAGACGCCTCAACATTCCAATAGGAACCCTTATAACAGATTTGAAATTTGCCACTTGGTGGGCTGTTTACGTAAAATTGTTTAATGAAGCAGTCTTCGATTACCTGCATAAAATTAAAAATAATGAATACTATACGTGAAGTATGTAACTTATGAGAATAAGTGTTGACACGTTAAAGATGCAAAAGAATTCAAGTTAAGATCAATACTCATACTGTAAAACCAAATCTTGCATAACGATTAAATGTGAAATAAGATTCACCACACATGCCATCAACAAAACATGAAGTTCAAGCCCAAAATCACCTAACGGTTTGAAAACCAACAAAGTATCCCTCGTCAGATTGAGATTTTTAACAACATTGTCCCAACCGTCAGTTATTATTGGCGTTGAATTTTCTGTTCTGACCGTCACAACCCATTTTTTTACCAGACTCATGATAGATTCGCAACTTATTTTTTTGCCAACAATCTCCCCACTTTTGATTAGCAAAGGCTATAGGTACATCATGTATATAATTTTTAAGTAGTGTAAGAAAATATAAACCATAACAACTGTTAAATATAAATCTCAATAAAAATAAATTATGTATGTAAAAACATGTCATACCAGTTTCAAAGATTATGGGTTATCAAGAAACTTGACAAATGTAGTATACATCATAAAACCTGAATCAGTAAAGATGTTAAAAGATTGTAATTAAAAAGTTGGCTTCGAAGATGAACATTCACTTTTTGTATTAACAGAGTATCTACTGATATTAATCATAGAAACAGAGTATGAGTTAAAAAATTTCTGCAAATAATAACTATTTTAACATGTTCTCAACAAATGATTCAAACACCTAACTAAACCCTTCTTGAATGTATAACAATAAACGTTTAAAATCGTATTTGTAGCAAGATAGGATTTGAATTATTATCGGTTAAACAATATAAAGGTCATTACAATATGAATGTACATACCAGTTGCTGAAGAAAAAACAATAAAACCTCAGGTGATTGAAGTGTAGAAGACGGAGAATAGGAAAGTTGAAACCCTAGAAAAAGAATGGGAAGAAGAGATTTTTGAAAGAAGAGGTGATAGATGTTTGATGTGTAATGATGATGAAGAAATAATGACGGTTGTGTTTTTGTCTTCCCATATTTTCAACTGATGAAAAATATTTACACATATACCCCTTATTGAGTTTGTTATTTACATTTACATAGAGATACAAGAGTAAAGTGGATGATTAGTTGAATTGATTTGGTATTCAAATCAACAAAGAAAAATATTTTTTCTTATAGCAAAGCCATTAACATATCATATTTTTTAATGCTTTAAATCATGTATTAATCATAATTAGCTTTTAACATAAGTAAGTTTCATGAGCTCGGGAAGCAATGCCGGGTGAAAATCTAGTTTTATCTATTATAATTAGCTTTTAACATAAGTAGTTTGACTTTGGTCAAACAGACTTTCATCAAGCAGCGTTTTAACATTGCTCAAACAATGTTTTATCTATTATAATTAGCTTTTAACATAAGTAGTTTGACTTTGGTCAAACAGACTTTGGTCAAACAACGTTTTAACATTGCTCAAACAGTGTTTTAACTTTGGTAAAACAGACTTTCGAACCACAAAGAGTCATATTTTTTGCAAACAGTTCTTTGACGTTGGTCAAACAGTGGTTTGACATTGGTCAAACAGTGGTTTGACTTTGGTGAAACAGTGGTTTGACTTTGGTGAAACAGTGGTTTGATTTTGATGAAACAGTTTTTTGGCTGGTGTAGGTTTGAAATTAATCAGTTCGTAGCCTCTTATGCAGTCCAAATCCAATATATTTTTCTTCCATATTGATAGTGAACACGGGGATCTTCAGAATTGTCTGCGTTGTAAATTACTTATGAATAAATTTATCACACATTGTTCTGAGATGCAAAACACAATAGAGTTTATAAAGTTTAAACCAAATAAAATTTAAACAAAATAGTAATTAAGAAAATATATATACAACTAAACTTAGAACGGTGGAAGTTACAACTCAGAAAAAACAATGATTACAAGCTAGTAAACACTTCTTTGTAAACAACATTAGAAGTCTTATTTGTTGGTTTTCCATCAGCGTCGAATATTAGTATTTTAACGCCTTCTCTGGTCTTAACCCTTGATAATGCAACGTACAACTGACCATGAGTGAAGACAGGATCTTTCAAATAAAGACCAACCTTTGATAACGATTGTCCTTGACTCTTGTTAATTGTCATGGCAAAACAAACTGATAAAGGAAATTGTCTTCGTTGAAATTGAAAAGGTATTTTTTGGTCAGACGGGATCATATTAATCCTTGGAATAAAAACTCTCGTGCCAATGTTACCACCGGATATTACTTCAGCTTTTATAACTCGTTTACCAAGAAAAGTAATTTGAAGCCTTGTACCGTTACATAACCCTTTCTGTTGATCAATGTTTCGAAGAAGCATCACAGGAACACCAACTTTAAGAACTAATCTATGATTAGGCAAGCCAAAAATCTTAAGAGCATTCAAATTTTTTGTTGAGTATAAGCTTTCTTGAAAAGAATCAAGAATTTGTTCAGTTTGACATATACTATCAGAACTCAGATACTCTTTCGCATCACCAGGAAATAACGAAAGCAATTGTCACACCCCAACCGATGGCGGAAACATCGGGGCGTGGCACTGAGCGAAACAGATTGTCCAGAAGTTTCCATAACAACTATCATTACCAATTAATTAAACAACATGTCCCATACCATGTCTTAAAAGATAACATAATTATTACAGACAAGATCTAGTCAAATTGTTCTGTTCCGACAACTCAGATTCATATTACAGACAATTGTTATTGGTTTCTAGACTTGTCCTAGCCTCGATTTCATCACCGCAAAATAAAACAAGTAAGCATCCTAAGCACCTGTCACATACGTTAAAGTAAAAGTTAATACACATAGTGTAAAGGTGAGCATACAAGTTTAATAGTAGCATATAGAGTTCGGAAGCGTTACGCATAACCAGCACGTACGCAGAGTGAAATGAGGCATGTTAGTTATCGACATGAACCTATCAATACCAATGACTGCGGGTTGACTGCCCAAGGCAGTTTGCGATACATACTCACCACTGTGAGCCATGTAGGTAATTGTCCTTAACAACCCCCGTGTGAACGGGTGCTGAGTCCAAACAAATAGTACTATCGTTGCTAAGGTAGGTAGACAGCATTCCATGTGTAAACATAACAAACAAGCATTCATTAAGTCACGTATAACATGCGGTAACGGTTAGCGTTTAAAGTATTACGTAGTGTGTTCGATGTGATTTTGTATAAGTAACGTATGTAACACCCAAAAAGTGCGTAGAGCAAAAAGGGATCGAGTATACTCACAACGGTTGATGGATTGAAGGGAGCGCTAGAGAGTAAGGTTAGCCTGAACAGATTGACTGTATAACGATAAGTGATGCGCAAAATGATGCAAAGTACAAGTGATTCGGACAGCAGTTCGATCGGATGGTAGTCAGATCGGATGGCTGGTCGTGCGAGTGACAGTCTGTTCGGACGGTCGTCCGGTCGGATGACCGTTTGAGTGGATTATTTTTTCCTTTGAGAAGGATGTGTTTGTGTATGATGGCTTGACTTTTGAAGTTTTCGTTGTAGTATTTTGAAAACATAGAAGTATCTCTACCTTTCAGGTCGATCGATCGAACGACCGTTCGATCGGGCGACAGTCCGATAGGTTGGACACTCTTAGTGAGAACAAGTTCACGGCAGGTTGTCACTCGATCGGACGGTTGTTTGATCGGGTGGCATCCCTCGTGGATTGAACAAGTTGAAAATTGTTTAAGTGTGGAAGTTTAAATGTCTCATAATTCAGAGGGCAGTTCGATCGGATGGTAGTTCGATCGGACAACAATTCGTTCAACATTCAGACTTCAAATGTTGGCAAAAATAGTTAAGTGCGGGACCCAAGGTGCAAGTCGATCGGTTGACAACCCGTTCGGATGCCAGTTCGATCGGACGACATTTCGTCCTGGTCGTTCCGTTCGTCTTATACTTGGTTGTGTTGATAGTTTGTCATTTTATCGAGATGTGTTGACATCGGCACACACACACGTATAACAATAACCAAAATGCATAATTCGAGTTGCGAGTGCGATTGCGATAGCGATAAATCAATTAAACATGCGACAAACAACGATTATTAATAGATACTCCACATAATACAACTAAAGCGATAATAGAATAGACTAATTACAAGTCAAAGAAGTCAAAACATGAATTGAGCAAGGAGAGACAGATCGCAATTTGCAATCTTTTCTTCCTTTGACTTCAATCTTGACTTTGACTTTGACTTTCGAAACACGGGGTGTTACAGCCTCCCCTAGTTGAGGGAATTTCGTCCCTAAATTAGGCCGTAGCCGTAACAAACAACTGCGGGTACTTCGCCTTCATGTCGCTTTCGAGTTCTCAAGTGAAGTCTGCGCCTCGTTTTCCTTTCCATCGGACTTTCACAATAGGAATGCGCGAGCGTCTGAGCTGCTTGGTTTGGCGGTCCATGATTTCGACAGGCTTCTCCACGAAGTGTAGTTTTTCGTTTACTTGGAGGTCATCGAGAGGTACAATTAAATCATGCTCAGCCAGGCACTTTCGGAGATTTGACACATGGAAATTCGGGTGGACGTTACTAAGTTCCTCCGGTAGTTCGAGTATGTAGGCGACTTTTCAGATCCTTTCCAGAATCTTAAAAGGTCCAACATATCGAGGCGCTAGTTTCCCTCTCTTGCCGAATCTGACCACACCCTTCCAAGGTGATACCTTTAGGAGTACGTAGTCGCCAACGTCAAATTCAAGGGGCTTGCGTCGTCTATCGGCGTAACTTTTTTGTCGACTTCAAGCTTTCAACAAGTTGTCTCGAATTTGGAGGACTTTGTCAGTCGTTTCTTGCAATAGCTCAGGACCGGTTAATTGCGAGTGACCGATCTCGTGCCACACAATAGGCGATCGACATTTTCTTCCGTATAAAGCCTCGAATGGTGCCATTTGAATGCTGGAATGATAACTGTTGTTGTACGAGAATTCGACTAATGGTAGGTATGCATCCCAATTACCACCGAAGTCTATGACACACGAACGGAGCATGTCTTCAAGAGTACGGATCGTTCTTTCAGTCTGACCGTCGGTTTGAGGGTGGAATGCGGTACTTAGGTTCAACGTAGTACCAAGAGCCGCTTGAAACGTTTCCCACAGTCGCGAGGTAAACCGAGGGCATCACGGTCAGAGATGATGTCGCGAGGCATCCCATGTCGACAAATGATCTCGTTTGTGTAGATTCGGGCTAATCTTTCTACCTTGTAGTCTTCTCATATTGGCAAAAAGTGAGCTGATTTGGTCAAACGGTCAACAACAACCCAGATGCTGTCATGACCTGATGATGTGTGCGGAAGCTTTGTTATGAAGTCCATAGCTATACTCTCCCACTTCCACATAGGGATCGGCGGTTGTTCGAGTAAGCCAGAGGGTCTTTGGTGTTCAGCCTTGACCTTTGAGCAAGTCAGGCACTTCCCAACGTAAAGAGCAATATCCCTTTTCATGCCCGGCCACCAGTACTTGTAGCGAAGATCCTGGTACATTTTATCGGCACCGGGATGAATAGAATACTGGGATTTGTGGGCTTCGTCCATCAATATCTGTCGCAAATCGGTCCGTTTAGGGATCCAAATTCGGTCCAGGAAGTGGAATATCCCATTCGACTTATTCACAAGCTGGGCTTCATCGTGGTAGATTCTTTCCTTCTTCAAGTTGCGTTCATTAAAACATGCATGCTGGGCTTCGCGGATGAGGGTTTCGAGATCGTATTGGGCTTAGACATCGTGAATGCTGAACAGATAGCTCCGTCTGCTGAGGGCGTCGGCAACGACATTTGCTTTGCCTGGGTGATAACGTATCTCACAGTCATAGTCGTTGAGAAGTTCTACCCATCAGCGTTGACGCATATTAAGTTCCTTCTGGTCAAAGATATGTTGTAGGCTCCTATGATCGATGAAGATCGTACACTTGGTACCTTACAGGTAGTGTCGCCAAATCTTTAACGCAAAAACAACTGCGCCTAGCTCGAGATCATGGGTTGTATAGTTCTTCTAGTGGATTTTGAGCTGATGAGATGCGTAAGCAATGACCTTATCCCGTTGCATGAGAACATAGTCAAGACCAAGGTTGGAAGCATCACAATAGACAACGAAGTCGTCGTTTCCGTCGGGCAATCTGAGAACAGGAGCATTGCAAAGCATGTGCTTGAGGGTTTGGAAAGAAGACTCTTGTTCGGTTCCCCAAACAAAAGGCTTGTCTTTATGCGTAAGAACGGTAAGCGGCACAACGATTTTAGAGAATCCTTCGATAAATCGTCGATAATAGCCCGCTAATCCGAGAAAAGAACGGACTTCAGACGGGTTCTTAGGTGTAATCCAACTCTTAACGGCTTCAATCTTCACGGGATCGACGTGAATACCCTGACTATTGACAATGTGACCCAGAAATTGAACCTCTTCCAGCCAGAATTCACACTTGGAGAACTTGGCATAGAGTCGATTCCCCTGGAGTAGTTCGAGAACCAAATGTAGATGTTGCGCGTGTTCGGATTTCGACTTGGAATAGATCAAGACATCGTCGATGAACACGATGACGAAACGGTCGAGATATGGTTTACACACGCGATTCATCAGATCTATGAAAACCGCGGATGCGTTCGTTAAACCGAAAGGCATAACAAAGAATTCATAATGGCCATAACGAGTGCGAAACGCGGTTTTGGATATATCCTCCTCTTGAATACGTAGTTGGTGATAGCCTGAGCCATGGTTGCAAAAGTCGCTAGGCGCTCCCTAGTCGGTTGACCGGGGAGTTGAGAGTACTCGGCCTAGGCGGAGAGTACACGCGGAGTACTCGGACATGCCAAATTATAAAGAAATTAGTTTTCGGAAATTAAATATATGTCAAATAACATAAATTTACTAATATTTATAACGAAACACGTGAAATTGATATTCATTCTTTAATATGATAGGCATATAAATTATGTTTTATTTTATTTTAAGTCAAACTCGGCCCGGGTTGACCTACTAGATCCGATTTTGGCCGATGTTGACCCCGTTTGATCGATTCCGAGTAATTAGTCGGAGTTGAAGAAAGTGATAAACTGTCGTCGGGTCTATGCAAAAACCTAAAATTACCTATAGACAGGGTAAGTCAGGTATCGAATCCAGAGGAGCATGTGGTCAGTGTAATACCATTTAACTAATCTAAACTTACTTTATGAAATTTGCTAGTTTATCTATTTTTGTAATTTTTATGAATAAGTATTGTGAAAATGAGAAAACAATGATAGGAACGTGACCACTCCGGGATTCAGATTCTGTAAACACCTAATAATCTAATTATTGTTTATTTGGATGCCACTGATTAAATGGTAAATCTGTCACATAAACCAATTACTTATACAAGATCCTAGCATAATACCAATTGATCAGAGAGATATTAATCGCAAGCATAAATAATTATTCAATCAGCAAAGGCACAATTAGATTCAACATAAATACGTCTCTCTGGTTATCACCAGGATTTGTCTGTCACACAAATTGTATAAATATATGTGAATGCAATTCGGTCAACACCTAATTACAATCTAATTCTCAAACAAACAGAACTAAATTAAAAGTGAAATACAAGAATCATCACCCGGAGTGTTCACTGGAGGGTTAACCGCTCATGATACTCGTTCGATCTTCAAAGGCTTGAGATGAGGTTGAGTGCATGATCGATTTCGTTCAGTGGTGTGAATGATGATGTTGATGATTAATGATGAATGATTAGAGACAAAAAGTGTCATCTCCGGCTGCTCACCAATCGTGATGATTCAGTTGCTTCCCCCAACAAGTCGATGGTCCCTCAGTTGTTTTGATTTGGGGGCCCAATATAATGTTTAATGGCTGCCCCAAATTGTCAAGATGTTGCTGCTAATTTTCGTAAATCATGAAGCCCAAAAACTCGATGGTATGGTGAGGGCCCAAAAGTCTTTAATGAAGCTGCTAAAATATCGATGGGGAATTGGGGATTGATGTCTGATGTTGGCTGCCAAATCTTTCGAGAGTTAAAAGATGTTTGTGGCTGCTAAAATCGAATGTAATGATGATGTTTTTTCGTGGAATCCCCTGCCAAAAGTTGTGTTGTTGCTGCCAATGTCGAGATAGTGGGCTGCCCAAAATTTCCCACATGTGCTTCTCCCACTAAGCCCAAAAAGTCGGCCCCCACTCTTGATTTTTTTCCAAATCCTAGAATCTCATGTTGTGTGTGTATGTTGACCATATGAGTTATAATAACAAACATCAAGTAATGCCTTTCACGTGATGTCCTCTTAATGATGTGTATAATGTTGACTTCCTTCTTAATCTGCCGTCAAAGATGTCCATGTCCCACCATCCAACATGTGCACGTGATATTGGATCCTTATACCGTAAAACCCATTTAATGCTCCTTCAAGCTATCTCTTCGACCCGAAAATCTACCGAATGATATCCTTCGCATTGTTTATCATTCTCGGTAATTTCGCTGTATCAACACGTGCTCTAACTTTACCGAATTACGCGATTAACCTGTAAAACCACTAAAGCTCGTAGTTATCATATTCGAAAGATATAATCGCATAAAACGCATTAACTCACACAAGATAATACACTTAAGCCTCATGTTTCACACACTCCATCACATCCCCACACTTACCTTTGATTGTCCTCAAGCAAACCGATATGGAACTACTCACCATAGTAATAACACCTCTAAACCAATGCAACAGATTAGGTCTCAAGTCAGACCCGTTCCATAGACTGACACAATCAAGATTGACAATCCGACAAGAAATTGGTGCAATTTCTAAAACTCAAGACTTGTCTATTCAAAACTAACATGCTTAGGATTATACACATGCTACACGCCCCTCACAATAAACTCTCCTCTCGGCTTAATATCTGAACTAGTGTGTAATATGCTAGAAATTATAACACTCAAACCAAACATGAAATTCTGTAATCATAGGCTTGTATAACAATCATACCTCCACTGTATCGTATAACATGGCACACATCAAAAGGAATTTCGGTTTTGGGCTTAGGCTAAGGGTAGGAAATTTTTTTGCTTATATTTATATATATTTTTATGTGGCGACAAACAAACGACCAAACCGTGACAACTTTATTTGCAAAACAAATAACAACTCACACTTTGGGTTGGTTTCTACCCAAGACATAAACAATATTCAAAACATTTTTTTTATATTATTTTTTTTCTCTTTTTTTTTCTTTTTAATTATTCACAATCTGTCATTCACGGTCGGTATCAAACAATTCACATCGGGTGGACAAACGAAAGGGTAAATAGGCTCAACAGGGCAACTAGGGGTAATGGTTCGGTAAACATGAAACAAACACAGCGGGTGTACAGGATATCCTAATGCCTTTATCATGTACGTGCACATATTAAACCACAGTCTCAGCATGCATCAAATCATACAAGTTCTAACACAGAATAACATGCGGCCTGCTCTCATCAAATGAATTCATAATGTGAATTATTCTATCATTCTACAGGCACAAAATTCTCACCAAGAAAAGGGTAAAAAGGCTGCAGACACGTAGCATATGCAATCTAAAGCATGTTACCCCTAAATAGACATCTCTTTTCAATTCGTTTTTCCTAAAAATACCTGTAGGACCTACTCTCATGAAACTTAAAGGAACGACCATGACAAGGGACCATGTTAGTTACTACTGGCAAGGAACATATTAGTGATTGAAACTTAAGGTTTTTATATCCGTTTAGCTTACTTAAGGCGACGAAATTTTTCAAAATTTTCAGTTTTCATCGTTTTCAATCATTTTTCAACCTCTTTCAAACTCTGTCCCAAGCCTTTCCCTTCCCGGGTTTCCATATCCCCACACTTGGGCGACATTGTCCCCAATGTATAGTGCTTTTAAAACAAACCCGGGACTAACAACCAAACCGTCCCATAAGCGGCCAATCCCTAACACAAATAACTAAAACACATTCCCTAACACATAGGGTTTAACACCACCAAAAACAAAAATAAAAATGCAATAATAAAAGTGGAACAGACTCCCCTGGTTTAAAGCGTAGAATCCTCATGCGTCATGTTCCACCACGACCGTATAGCATTTCATTCGCGGCCGTGTTCAACAAGTACTCGGGTCAATCTCTACAATTAGTGTACAAATCATCCCCGTCCAAATGGAGATTGAGTATGGACAGTTTTGACTGAACTCTAATCCGTGCATCGTCCGCCACTGCACTAGAACATATTGGGACTTCACCAAACATCCCCACACTTGGACCATTGCATCCGTAAAGATTAATAACCTGGTAACCTGCAACAATAATCACGCAAAAAAAAAATACACTACTCTACATCCTCGGGCTGCCTCCCGAGAGCGCTAAGTTTATAGTCTTCAGCCAGACCGTATCTGGTTAAGCTCATGGTGGTTCATATAGTATCCCCTGTGTATGAAACACATGGTTATCATCCCACAGCCCTCCATCATCTCTTATGGCATCCCAATGATCCGGGTTATCTGGATCTGCATCATCGAAAGAATATAATAACTCGCCCGTACGTGTCTCTATGGGATTCTTCTTGGATTTGGTTGCTTCCTTTGGTGGCTTCTTTTTTCGCTTGGCTAATTGCTTTTTAATTCTCAATTTGAGCCACCAAGGTGACTTGGCCTCTTTATCCTTCACGATCTTGTCATCTTTAGACCTGTCAATCATAGCAACACTCTCTTTCGGGCCATCGTCACACACTCGAGAATAACTCGTGTTAGTAACAAAATCCCATGAACAAGTATTTATAAATGAATAATCAAAAGAATGTGAAAGGAAGTCAATAGAAAACTTACGGCTCCCGTATGTCATATCAACTGTACCTTTCCAGCAACAGATCTGAGCATCTGCAGTGGCCAAGAATGGTCTGCCAAGTATCACCCTCAGTTGTTCCTTCTCTGTATATGGATCTAAGACAACAAAATCTTCAGGATAATAAAAGTCGCCTACCTTTACAGTCAATCCCTTCAAAATCCCTCGGGGCCTTCCTCGTGAGTATTCAGCTAAAACCATAGGATCATTAACCTGTTGCAATGGGCCCAAATCATACCTGTCATAAATATACCCGGGAAGAACACTCATACTAACTCCAAAATTCAATGAAGCGTTATCTGTCTTGAGATCCCCAAGTTGAATTGGGATGAGCGGTTCCCCTGGATCTCTATCTGTCTCTGATCCAGCATCCTCAACCAGGCTAACTGTAGCTTTTCTTTCTGCAAAATTGTCAAACTGATTAGTTAGTTGTTCAATTCGCTGGTTAAGTGATTCATTAATATTTTGCTGTTCCTTGAGAGACTGGGTGAGTTCCTCTACATGCTTGAGGAGGGTTTTGAATAACTCTAAAATCTTATCTTCCTCAATTGCGTTTCGATTCTGCTCGTTACCGCCTTTATCGGATTGATTGTAATTTTGATATCCTCTGGAGCCATGATCCGGGTGGTAAGAACGTGGACAATCTTGAACCCAGTGATTGTGACTCCCGCAACATGAGCATGGTTCAACATCATAATCTCATTCCATAGTTGCTGCACAAGTAACAAACTAAAAGTAGTACTGAAAAAAAAAATCAAATAAACGATATAACACTAAGCGCACTAGCTCCCCGGCAGCGGCGCCATTTTGATAGACTGTCGTCGGGTCTATGCAAAAACCTAAAATTACCTATAGACAGGGTAAGTCAGGTATCGAATCCAGAGGAGCATGTTGTCAGTGTAATACCATTTAACTAATCTAAACTTACTTTATGAAATTTGCTAGTTTATCTATTTTTGTAATTTTTATGAATAAGTATTGTGAAAATGAGAAAACAATGATAGGAACGTGACCACTCCGGGATTCAGATTCTGTAAACACCTAATAATCTAATTATTGTTTATTTGGATGCCACTGATTAAATGGTAAATCTGTCACATAAACCAATTACTTATACAAGATCCTAGCATAATACCAATTGATCAGAGAGATATTAACCGCAAGCATAAATAATTATTCAATCAGCAAAGGCACAATTAGATTCAACATAAATACGTCTCTCTGGTTATCACCAGGATTTGTCTGTCACACAAATTGTATAAATATATGTGAATGCAATTCGGTCAACACCTAATTACAATCTAATTCTCAAACAAACAGAACTAAATTAAAAGTGAAATACAAGAATCATCACCCGGAGTGTTCACTGGAGGGTTAACCGCTCATGATACTCGTTCGATCTTCAAAGGCTTGAGATGAGGTTGAGTGCATGATCGATTTCATTCAGTGGTGTGAATGATGATGTTGATGATTAATGATGAATGATTAGAGACAAAAAGTGTCATCTCCGGCTGCTCACCAATCGTGATGATTCAGTTGCTTCCCCCAACAAGTCGATGGTCCCTCAGTTGTTTTGATTTGGGGGCCCAATATAATGTTTAATGGCTGCCCCAAATTGTCAAGATGTTGCTGCTAATTTTCGTAAATCATGAAGCCCAAAAACTCGATGGTATGGTGAGGGCCCAAAAGTCTTTAATGAAGCTGCTAAAATATCGATGGGGAATTGGGGATTGATGTCTGATGTTGGCTGCCAAATCTTTCGAGAGTTAAAAGATGTTTGTGGCTGCTAAAATCGAATGTAATGATGATGTTTTTTCGTGGAATCCCCTGCCAAAAGTTGTGTTGTTGCTGCCAATGTCGAGATAGTGGGCTGCCCAAAATTTCCCACATGTGCTTCTCCCACCAAGCCCAAAAAGTCGGCCCCCACTCTTGATTTTTTTTCCAAATCCTAGAATCTCATGTTGTGTGTGTATGTTGACCATATGAGTTATAATAACAAACATCAAGTAATGCCTTTCACGTGATGTCCTCTTAATGATGTGTATAATGTTGACTTCCTTCTTAATCTGTCGTCAAAGATGTCCATGTCCCCCCATCCAACATGTGCACGTGATATTGGATCCTTATACCGTAAAACCCATTTAATGCTCCTTCAAGCTATCTCTTCGACCCGAACATCTACCGAATGATATCCTTCGCATTGTTTATCATTCTCGGTAATTTCGCTGTATCAACACGTGCTCTAACTTTACCGAATTACGCGATTAACCTGTAAAACCACCAAAGCTCGTAGTTATCATATTCAAAAGATATAATCGCATAAAACGCATTAACTCACACAAGATAATACACTTAAGCCTCATGTTTCACACACTCCATCAGAAAGTCGCCTCGGCAACCTACCTTGTAGCGACTACTCGGGGAGTACTCGGCCTTGGAAACCTTGTTTTACAACCATGCCCTGAGCATAGATCGATCTTCGAGAAACATGTAGGACCTTGTAGCTGATCAAACAAATCATCAATGCGGGGTAGGGGATAGCGATTCTTGATAGTTAACTTATTCAGTTCCTGATAGTCTGTAACACCCCGTGTTTTCGAGAAGTCAAAGTCAAGGTCAAGGTCAACGACCGATTGTAGGAATTTGACTTATAGTAATTTCCTTATTTTGATTGTATTATGTGGAGTAAGTGTTGTTAATTGCAAAAATCGATGTGTGTTAATCGCTATCTAATCGACTTACGACTGTGAATTATAGGAAGTAACAATGCGATAAAGTTAACTAATCGATAATCAAGCTATGCTACTCGACATCAAATCGTGATACGAACCGCAACTCGACTTAATTTGGTTATTATACGTGTGTGTGTGCCTTATGTGTTACTTGTGCGTGTTATATATATGTTGTGGAAATCAATCGAAACTCGAAACGCAATCGAACTCGAATACGAATCGAAAATCGAACTATGATAATTAGTAGTTGGGACTAAAAGTAATTTTACTAGGAAACCCTATCGTGACGAGCCGCTCGCAATCGAAATCGAAACACCAAAAATCATCGCGTCAAACAATCGAACCAAGTGCCATCCAACCGGATAGCCACTACGCCACAGGTCAGGTGTCATCTGAACGGATCGTCATCCGGGCGGTGAACCATCCGATCGGACAACCCTTTCCTCTTTTGGAATCCTATAAATACCCCTGTCATTGTCATCCTTTCCACTTTTGGAAGTCCTTTGTCCGAACTGTTCGTGCTCCCCACCTTTTCTTTGATTTCTCTCAATCCAGGTAAGATCTCGCCCTAAATCTTGTACGTTCTTGATCTACACGCACTCCTACACCTTTCTATCTTTTAAATCTTAACTTTTAACCGTGAAATCACTAGATTTCGGGTGTTCTAGGGTGACGTCATCATGTGTTCTTCAAGAACATCATGTTTTGACTTCAATCCACAAAGAACAACCGAGATCTAACCGATTTCCACGCAAACATACAAAGACCTTGTAAAGATCTCGACACAAGAATGGTGAAAAAGGATTGAAAGATGGTTTCTAACTTTCTTTCAACTCTTTTACACTCAAAACCGATAGAATCGGACTCGGTTCTAGTCTCCTGCTCATCCATAGTGTTGTACTAGTCCAAGGTCTGGATTCTACTCACGAGACCACCGATTCCGGGTTAAACAAGAACAACCGTCCTGAGCCGGTAACCGGCCGGACTAGGGTGATTCTTGGTCGGTCTGGTCACTTGGGTCGAAACGGAGTTCTATTGGTTAACACGTTGTCACAACGTCTAGATAAAACGACAAACGACCAAAAACCACCAAGTGTAAGACAAACGGAACAATCGGAACGGAATGCTGTCCGATCGGACTGCTGTCCGAACGGATTGTCATCCGAACGGATCACACTTTGGGACCTACACTTGAACAACCTTATCTGAAGTTTGAGTATCGAACGAATTGCAATCCGATCGGACGACCATCTGACTGGATTACTCTTCGGATCATGAGATACTATGACTTTAAAGACTTAAACAATTTTCAACATGTTCAATAATAGGGTTGCCATCCGATCGGATGGGCATCCGATCGAATGACACTTCTGTTGTGAACTTGCTCTCAATAAGTAACCTCATCACTAAGTCGCCGTCCGACCAGATGACCATCCGAACGGATTGCCATCCACACGACTAGTCATCCGATCGACCGACTTGATGGATAGAGATACTTCAATGTTTTCAAAATGCTACAATGAAAACTTCAAAAGTCAAACCATCATACACAAACACATCCTTCTTATAGGAAGAAACAATCCACTCGAATAGTCACCCAACCGGACAAGCTGTCCGACCGGATGACCATCCGAACGGATTGTTATCCGCACAGATTGCTGTCCGATCGAGCTACCATCCGACCCACTCACAATTCGTATCGTTTTACGCGTCACTTATCGTTATACAATCTAATCTACTCAGGCTAATCTTACTCGCTAAGCGCTCCCTTCAATCCATCAACCGCTGTGAGTATACTCGATCCTTTTTTGCTTTAAGCACTTTTGGGTATTACATACGTTACAACTATTCAAATCACATCAAACACACTACTCAATACTACTTAAACACTAACCGTTAATGCATGTTATACGTGGCTTATGAATGCTTGTTTGTTATGTTTACACATGGAATGTTGTCTACCTGCCTTAGCAACGATAGTACTATAGTTTGGACTCAGCACCCGTTCACACGGGGATTGTTAAGGACAATTAATTGCATGGATTACGGTGGTAATCATGTATTGCGAACTGCCTCGGGCAGTCAACCCGCAGTCATTGGTATCGATGGATCTATGTCGATAACTAACGTGCTTCATTTCACTATGTGTACATGCTGGTTATGCGTAAACGAATTCAAACTCTATATGCTATTATCAAACCTGTATGCTCACCTTTACATTATATGTATTGACTTTTATTTTAACGTATGTGACAGGTGCTTAGGATGCACACATGTTAGGATGTTGAAGCTAGAATAAAGCTTTAGAGCCCAACAAATAGTTGTCTGTAGTAAATGGATCAAGGGTCTCTAGAAGCAGATAAACAATTGCTCTATTTGAAATCTGAGTTGTCGGAACAGAATATTTGCCTAGATTTTTATCTGTAATAATTTGTTTACTGTTTGAGGCATGGTATGGGACATGTTATTTAAAATGAATAGTAATGATAATTGTTATGGAAACTTCTGGACAATCTGTTTCGCTCAGTGCCATGCCCCGATGATTCCGCCATTGGTTGGGGTGTGACAGATTGGTATCAGAGCCATAACTATAGGGAATTAGGCAAGACACGACCTAGTCCGGGTCGATGTCTTAGAAACCTAGTCTATAGTTAGGAACCAACAGACCGACTTGTGCATAACCAGTAGGGATTATGTACGAGCGTATTCCTCGCTATTCTCGCTTATGCTACACTATCACTACACTTGAATTTACAGCTATAAATAGGCGATAAAGTCGAGATTAGGTGTGAAAACCACAAACTCTCGACTAAATTGCTTGAATTAATGCTGTTTTATCAACTTATCGATGATTTCTTATTTCTTTTTCAATAACGAACGCTTGTTCAACGGGGGAATTATACCAAATCAGGAGTGAAACCCATATTTTGATGAAAAATCTCCTCCATTTTATCAAAAACAGGGACGAAGTTGTTGAGCCAGGGGTGAAACCCTAACCTTGACGACTTGTTCCGCACATTTTACAAAACTTCCACCAAAGTCTCGACGGACTCCAACGACCTGAAGTCACGGCATGACTAACGGGATGTGTGCCAGACGCCCAAGAATCGAGGCAAGGACACAGTCGTGAAGGTCAAACGTAGACGACAAGTCCTTGTGAATAGTTGAATCGCTTTGGTTAGTCGAAGTCTACTAGCCGCAGACAGTCTATCTCTCGATTTTTGCGTGTTTCAATTCTGAGCCCGCAACTGCTGACTCTGATAATTCGTCGATCTTATGTGTTTTATGTGCTTTTACCTGTTTATGTGTTTAATTTTGGAAGAATTAATCGTTTTGTGCCTTCGCTTCGATCGACACACACGACTCGCATTGCATTTCTATCTCAAAACGTCAACAAATCGCTGAAGTATGGACGACCTTATGCTACAACATACGCTTATACTACGCTATTCTTGAACAATCGCAGACTTTGAATAATAGGTTTCTGTTTTCTAACTGCCGCTAGTAATTAATTGCGTATGTGCTTCCTTGCTTCTGTGCGTTACATGCTTAGGTGTTATGTGATTATGTGCTCTACGTGCTTATGTGTTTATGTGATTTTGTGTTCTACATGGTTATGCATCTATGTGTTATGATAATATGTGTGTTCCTGAGCTTTAGTAATAGTAGGCGTGTGAGGTGAGATTCGAATATTTTGTGTTGAGTCCTGTGAAGATGTCTGTTGCAGACAATGTCGTCTGGATCCCGTCATCCCTCACTTTCTCGTCAAGAAAAGAGAGACAAACGCCTTGCTGCCATCATCGCTAGGAGTGTGGCAAAGACCGTGAGTGATGTTTATGAGAATGCCAGCAAATCGTCTGAGGAATCGAGAACCGAAGCTCCTAAAGCTACCGCGAAGACCTTCAATTTCAAGCAATTCAAGTCGTGTGGGCCAAAAGAATTCACTGGCGAGGGAGGTCCTACTGCATTATTCCACTGGTTTGATTCCATTGAGGTTACTCTGCGACAGAGTGGTTGCCCTGATGACCTCCGTACTCTGAATGCTACTGGCGTTTTCCAGTCCCGTGCACTAGACTGGTGGAGGGCCGAGAGAAACAAGCGAGGGAACGATGCAGCCTACGGTCTGTCGTGGGACGAGCTCAAGGAAGTTATGCTAGAGGAATTCTGCCCTCCTCACGAACATCAAAAGCTAGAAGATGAATTTTGGCACATACAACAAAAGGATGGTGACAATGCTGGTCTCACTGCTCGTTTCAAACAACTCAGCATTATCTGTCCCGACCAAGTCAAGACTCCAGACATGGCAATCAAGAAGTACATCCGGGCCCTGCCCGACTGCGTTGCTGATTTCGTGCAAGCGGCTAAGACTACGACGATCGAGGAAACTTATCTACTGGCCTCTGAAATCAACGACAAGCGGGTTAAGGCTGGTGTTTGGGATAAGACTTCGAAGCATCTGCATCAAGCTACCGCCACAACTGCCGAACCCACCTCCTCGAGTAATAAAAGGAAGAACATGAGAAAGAACAGCTCCAGCAACAAGAACTTTGCGATTACTGCTGCACCAGTTCAAGCTGTACCAGCTCAACAGCGCCAAGTGGCAGCGCCTGTGGCCAATGCACCTCTTGCTAAGCGTGCATACACTGGGCCACATCCGCTCTGCCCTACCTGTACCTACCATCACCCGACTGCCATTGCTTGCCGTTTTTGTGCTCATTGCAATGTGTACGGTCATTCTACTGCCAACTACCGTATTCGACAAGCTCCTGCTCATCAAGCTCTACTCACTGCCCACAGGGTCAACAAGCTCCTCCGGCACCCGCGGTCAAAGCCAGAGCCTGTTTCGCATGTGGCGATCCTAACCATTTCACCAACATGTGCCCAAACAGGGTTGTGAAACAAGAGCCCCAGTAGCAACAGCCTCAACAGCAGCAGCAACAACAGCAACAACAGGCCGCACGCCCCAGAACTTTCAACATCAACGTGCGCCAAGCCCAAGCCGACAACAACGTGGTTAATGGTACGTTCCTTGTGAATGGTATTTATGCATCATGTTTGTTTGATACTGGAGCCGATAATTGCTTTGTGTCATTCGAATTCGAGAAGCTCCTTAGTCGTAAATGCTCCAAACTCTCTTCGACATTCGATGTTGAAGTCTCCACTGGAAGAACTGTCGCCGTCAATTCCGTTATCCGTGATTGTACTCTTGAGCTCAATAATCACATTTTCCCAATCGACCTCATCCCGATGCAACTCGAAAGTTTCGACGTCATAGTAGGCATGGACTTTCTACGCGAAAACCATGCTGAAGTTGCGTGTTACGATAAGATGGTACGATTCTCGCTCGCGAATGGTGATTTATTGTGTGTATACGGTGAAACTGCCTCGAAAGGGCTCAAGCTCATGTCATGTGTCCAAGCTAGCAAGTATCTCCGCAAGGAATACAGAGCTTTCTTGGCAAAGATTGTAGTAGCGGAGAGGGAAAAGAAAGAGAAGAAGGAAGTGAAAGACGTTCCTGTGGTTCGTGAATTTCCTCATGTGTTTCCTGATGATCTTCCAGGTTTGCCGCCAAGTCGTGATATCGACTTTCGTATCGACCTCATTCCTGGAGCCAATCCTGTTGCCAAAGCTCCTTATCAACTCGCGCCATCCGAAATGCGTGAACTCTCAAACCAACTCCAGGGATTACTTGAGAAAAGCTTCATTCGCCCGAGCACCTCTCCATGGGACGCTCCAGTCCTTTTCGTCAAAAAGAAGGATGGGTCGTTCCGGATGTGCATCAACTATCGGGAATTGAATAAGTTAACTATCAAGAACCGCTATCCCCTACCCCGTATTGACGACTTGTTTGATCAGCTACAAGGTGCTACTTGTTTCTCGAAGATCGATCTACGTTCAGGCTATCATCAACTACGCATACAAGAGGAGGATATACCCAAAACCGCGTTTCGCACCCGATACGGTCACTACGAATTCGTTGTTATGCCCTTTGGTCTAACCAACGCACCCGCGGTCTTCATGGATCTTATGAATAGCGTGTGTAAACCATATCTCGATCGTTTCGTCATCGTGTTCATCGACGATGTCTTGATCTATTCCAAATCGAAAGCCGAACACGCGCAACATCTACGTTCGGTTCTCGAGCTACTACAGGGGAATCAACTCTATGCCAAGTTCTCCAAGTGGCAATTTTGGTTGGAGGAAGTTCAGTTTCTGGGTCACATCGTTAATAGTCAAGGTATTCATGTCGATCCCGCGAAGATTGAAGCCGTCAAGAGTTGGATTACACCAAAGAATCCGTCTGAAGTCCGTTCTTTCCTCGGACTAGCGGGCTATTATCGACGATTTATCGAAGGATTCTCGAAGATTGTTGTGCCGCTTACCACTCTCACGCATAAAGATCAGCCTTTTGTCTGGGGAAACAAACAAGAAACTGCCTTTCAAACCCTCAAGCATAAGCTTTGCAATGCTCCTGTTCTCACTCTACCCGACGGAAACGACGATTTCATTGTCTACTGTGATGCTTCCAACCTTGGTCTCGGTTGTGTCCTCATGCAACGGAGCAAGGTTATAGCTTACGCGTCTCGTCAGCTCAAAATCCACGAGAAGAACTATACAACCCATGATCTCGAGCTAGGCACGGTTGTTTTTGCATTAAAGATTTGGCGACACTACCTGTATGGTACCAAGTGTACGATCTTCACCGATCATAGGAGCCTACAGCATATCTTTAATCAGAAGGAACTTAATATGCGTCAACGCCGATGGGTAGAACTTCTCAACGATTACGACTGTGAGATCCGTTATCACCCAGGCAAAGCAAATGTTGTTGCCGACGCACTCAGCAGACAAAGTTATCTGCTTAGAACTCGTAATGTTCAAGCCCAACACGACCTCGAAACCCTTATTCGTGAAGCCCAACATGCGTGTTTTAATGAACGCACGCTGAAGAGGGAACGAATCTACCACGATGGAGCCCAGCTTGTGAGAAAATCCAATGGGATATTCCACTTTCTGGACCGAATCTGGATCCCTAAGCGGACCAATTTGCGACAGATCCTGATGGACGAAGCCCACAAATCCCGTTATTCTATTCATCCCGGTGCTGGCAAAATGTACCAGGATCTTCGCTACAGGTACTGGTGGCCCGGCATCATCATCATCATCATACTCAGTTAATCCCACCAATAGCAAAGCAAAGGTAGGGTCTGAGGAGGGTAAGATGTAGACAGCCTTACCTCTACCCCGTAGGAACAGAGAGGCTGCTTCCAGTGAGACCCCCGGCTCGATAGTAGTTTTGCATCAAGCCTTGGACATAAGGCACATAACACTCAGCACTCGGGACAAAGACCGATTAGTGAATGTACCCTTTTGTCTCTCAGCTATCAACGCCACCACATGATGCAAAATTAACCGTCCTCAGCTTTTAACGTTATTTTCACGAAGTTAGTAAAATAACATTAAAATTCGTGCACTTTCACTTTTGCCCCCCGATGGCCCACACATATATACATTATATGCGCATACCACAAGCGGGGCGTACTGGTGGCCCGGCATGAAAAAGGATATTGCCCTCTACGTTGGAAAATGCCTAACTTGTGCAAGAGTCAAGGCTGAACATCAAAGACCCTCTGGTTTACTCGAACAACCACCAATTCCTATGTGGAAGTGGGAAAGTATAGCTATAGATTTCATAACGAAGCTTCCGCACACGTCATCAGGTCACGACAGCATATGGGTGGTTGTTGACCGTTTGACTAAATCAGCTCACTTTCTGCCGATACGAGAAGACTACAAGGTAGAACGATTAGCCCGAATCTACACCGACGAGATCATTTGTAATCATGGGACGCCTCATGACATCAACTCTGATCGTGATGCTCGTTTTACTTCGCGACTGTGGGAAACGTTTCAACAGGCTCTTGGTACAACGCTCAATCTAAGTACCGCTTTCCACCCTCAAACCGACGGTCAGACTGAAAGAACGATTCGTACTCTTGAAGACATGCTCCGTTCGTGTGTCATAGACTTCGGAGGTAATTGGGATAAATACCTGCCGTTAGTCGAACTCTCGTACAACAACAGTTATCATTCCAGCATACAAATGGCACCATTCGAGGCTTTATACGGAAGGAGATGTTGATCGCCTATTGTGTGGCACTAGATCGGTCACTCGCAACTAACCGGTCCCGAGCTACTGCAAGAAACGACAGACAAAATTTTCCAAATCCGGGACAACCTAGTGAAAGCTCGGAATCGACAGAAAAGTTACGCCGATAGACGACGCAAGCCCCTTGAATTTGACGTTGGCGACTACGTACTCCTAAAGGTTTCACCTTGGAAGGGTGTGGTCCGATTCGGAAAGAAAGGGAAACTAGCGCCTTGATATGTTGGACCTTTTAAGATTCTGGAAAGGATCGGAAAAGTCGCCTACAGACTCGAACTACCGGAGGAACTGAGTAACGTCCACCCGACTTTCCATGTGTCAAACCTCCGAAAGAGCCTAGCCGACCACGACCTACATGTCTCTCTCGATGACCTGCAAGTAAACGAAACATTACACTTCATGGAGAAGCCTGTTGAAATCATGGATCGCCAAACCAAGCAGCTCAGACGCTCTCGCATTCCTATTGTGAAAGTCCAATGGGAAGGCAAACGAGGCGCAGAGTTCACTTGGGAACTCGAAAGCGACATGAAAGCGAAGTACCCGCAGTTGTTTAAAGAGAAAGTCTAGAAGAGAGAAAGTTCCCAAACGTGATTCACAGTGTTCTACAGCTTTCAGCTTAATTTCGGGATGAAATTCCCTTAACAAGGGGAGGCTGTAACACCCCGTGTTTTCGAGAAGTCAAAGTCAAAGTCAAGGTCAAGGTCAACGACCGATTGTACGAATTTGACTTATAGTAATTTCCTTATTTTGATTGTATTATGTGGATTAAGTGTTGTTAACTGCAAATATCGATGTGTGTTAATCGCTATCTAATCGACTTACGACTGTGAATTATAGGAAGTAACAATGCGATAAAGTTAACTAATCGATAATCAAGCTATGCTACTCGACATCAAATCATGATACGAACCGCAACTCGACTTAATTTGGTTATTATACGTGTGTGTGTGCCTTATGTGTTACTTGTGCGTGTTATATATATGTTGTGGAAATCAATCGAAACTCGAAACGCAATCGAACTCGAATACGAATCGAAAATGGAACTATGATAATTAGTAGTTGGGACTAAAAGTAATTTGACTAGGAAACCCTATCGTGACGAGCCGCTCGCAATCGAAATCGAAACACCAAAAATCGTCGCGTCAAACAATCGAACCAAGTGCCATCCGGCCGGATAGCCATCCGACCGGATCGCCACTACGCCACAGGTCAGGTGTCATCCGACCAGGATGTCATCCGACCGGATCGTCATCCGGGCGGTGAACCATCTGATCGGACAACCCTATCCTCTTTTAGAATCCTATAAATACCCCTGTCATTGTCATCCTTTCCACTTTTGGAAGTCCTTTATCCGAACTGTTCGTGCTCCCCACCTTTTCTTCAATTTCTCTCAATCCAGGTAAGATCTCGCCATAAATCTTGTACGTTCTTGATCTACACGCACTCCTACACCTTTCTATCTTTTAAATCTTAACTTTTAACCGTGAAATCACCAGATTTCGGGTGTTCTAGGGTGACGTCATCATGTGTTCTTCAAGAACTTCATGTTTTGACTTCAATCCACTAAGAACAACCGAGATCTAACCGATTTCCACGCAAACATACAAAGACCTTGTAAAGATCTCGACACAAGAATGGTGAAAAAGGATTGAAAGATGGTTTCTAACTTTCTTTCAACTCTTTTACACTCAATTACACTCAAAACCGATAGAATTGGACCCGGTTCTAGTCTCCTGCTCATCCATAGTGTTGTACTAGTCCAAGGTCTGGATTCTACTCACGAGACCACCGATTCCGGGTTAAACAAGAACAACCGTCCTGAGCCGGTAACCGGCCGAACTAGGGTGATTCCGGGTCGGTCTGGTCACTTGGGTCGAAACGGAGTTCTATTGGTTAACACGTTGTCACAACGTCTCGATAAAATGACAAACGACCAAAAAACACCAAGTGTAAGACAAACGGAACAATCGGAACGGAATGCTGTCCGAACGGATAGGTTATCCGAACGGATTGTCATCCGAACGGATCACACTTTGGGACCCACACTTGAACAACCTTATCTGAAGTTTGAGTATCGAACGAATTGCAATCCGATCGGACGACCATCTGACTGGATTACTCTTCGGATCATGAGATACTAAGACTTTAAAGACTTAAACAATTTTCAACATGTTCAATAATAGGGTTGCCATCCGATCGGATGGGCATCCGATCGAATGACACTTCTGTTGTGAACTTGCTCTCAATAAGTAACCTCATATATGACCGGATGACCATCCGAACGGATTGCCATCCACACGACTAGTCATCCGATCGACCGACTTGATGGATAGAGATACTTCAATGTTTTCAAAATGCTACAACGAAAACTTCAAAAGTCAAACCATCATACACAAACACATCCTTCTTATAGGAAGAAACAATCCACTCGAATAGTCACCCAACCGGACAAGCTGTCCGACTGGATGACCATCCGAACGGATTGTTATCCGCACAGATTGCTGTCCGATCGAGCTACCATCCAACCCACTCACAATTCGTATCATTTTACGCGTCACTTATCGTTATACAATCTAATCTACTCAGGCTACTCTTACTCGCTAAGCGCTCCCTTCAATCCATCCACCGCTGTGAGTATACTCGATCCCTTTTTGCTTTAAGCACTTGTGGGTGTTACATATGTTACAACTATTCAAATCACATCAAACACACTACTCAATACTATTTGAACGCTAACCGTTAATGCATGTTATACGTGGCTTATGAATGCTTGTTTGTTATGTTTACACATGGAATGTTGTCTACCTGCCTTAGCAACGATAGTACTGTAGTTTGGACTCAGCACCCGTTGACACGGGGGTTGTTAAGGACAATTACTTGCATGGATTACGGTGGTAATCATGTATTGCGAACTGCCTCGGGCAGTCAACCCGCAGTCATTTTTAACGATGGATCTATGTCGATAACTAACGTGCTTCATTTCACTATGTGTACGTGCTGGTTATGCGTAAACGAATTCGAACTCTATATGCTATTATCAAACTTGTATGCTCACCTTTACATTATATGTATTGACTTTTATTTTAACGTATGTGACAGGTGCTTAGGATGCACACATGTTAGGATGTTGAAGCTAGAATAAAGATTTAGAGCCCAACAAATAGTTGTCTGTAGTAAATGGATCAAGGGTCTCTAGAAGCAGATAAACAATTGCTCTATTTGAAATCTGAGTTGTCGGAACAGAATATTTGCCTAGATTTTTATATGTAATAATTTGTTTACTGTTTGAGGCATGGTATGGGACATGTTATTTAAATTGAATAGTAATGATAATTGTTATGGAAACTTCTGGACAATCTGTTTCGCTCAGTGCCATGCCCCGATGATTCCGCCATCGGTTGGGGTGTGACATAGTCGATGCACATCCGGAACGACCCGTCCTTCTTTTTGACGAAAAGGACTGGCGCGCCCCAAGGAGAGGTGCTCGGGCGAATGAAGCCTTTCTCACGTAATTCCTGGAGCTGATTCGAGAGTTCACGCATTTCGGACGGTGCAAGTCGATAAGGAGCTTTGGCAACAGGGTTGGCTCCAGGAATGAGGTCGATACGAAAGTCGATAACTCGACTTGGCGGTATACCAGGAAGATCGTCAGGGAACACATTAGGAAATTCACGAACCACAGGAACGTCTTTCACTTCTGTCTTTCCTTTCTTTTACTTCTCCGCTACTACAATGTTAGCCAAGAAAGCTCTGTATTCCTTGCGGAGATACTTGCTAGCTTGGACACATGACATGAGTTTGAGACCTTTCGAAGCAGTTTCGCCATAAACACACAATAAATCACCATTCGCGAGCGAGAATCGAATGATCTTATCGAAGCACACAACTTCAGCATGGTTTTCGCGAAGAAAGTCCATGCCTACTATGACGTCGAAACTTCCTAGTTGCATCGGAATAAGGTCGATCGGGAAGATGTGATTGTTGAGCTCAAGAGTACAATCACGAAGAACAGAATTAACGACGACAGTTCTTCCGGTGGCGACTTTAACATCGAATGTCGAGGAGAGATAGGAGCGCTTACGACTAAGAAGCTTCTCGAATTCAAACGACACAAAGCAGTTATCGGCTCCAGTATCAAACAAACATGAAGCATAAATACCATTCACAAGGAACGTACCATTGACCACGTTGTTGTCATCCTGGGCTTGGCGCACATTGATGTTGAAGGTTCTGGCGCGTGCGGCTTGTTGCTGATTCTAAGGCTGTTGTTGCTGGTGTTGCTGAGGCTCTTGCTTCACAACCCTGTTCGGGCACATGTTCGCAAAGTGGTTGGGATCACCACATGCGAAGCAGACTCGGGTGTTGACTGCGGGTGCCTGAGCCACTGGTTGACCTTATGGGGCTGGGAGCAGAGCTTGGTGAGCAGTGGCTTGAGCTGGCGCTTGACGGGGACCAGTACGGCAATTGGCAGTGAAGTGGCTGTACATATTGCAGTGAGCACAAAAACGACAGGAAAGACCCACCGGGTGATGATAAGAGCATGTAGGGCAGGCAGGGTGGGGGCCTGTGTATGCACGCTTTGCAGGCGGTGCATAGATTGCTGGAGCTGATCGGTGTTGAGACTGCTGCTGAGCCGGTACGGCTTGAAGCGGGGCAGCAGTGGTAGTGACAGCACAGTTCTTATTGCTGGAACTGCTGTTGTTGTTCTTCTTCTTGCGGCGTGAGGACTTTGTCGATTGAGCGGCAGCGGTTTCGGTAGCTGGTGCGGCGGTGGCTTGGTGCAGGTTCTTCGAAGTTTTATCCCAAAACCAGCTTTTACTCGCTTGTCATTGATTTCGGCGGCAAGCAAGTAAGTTTCTTCGATCATTGCGGTCTTTGCGGCATGCACAAAATCCGCAACACAGTCAGGTAGAGCTCGGATGTACTTCTTGATCGCAATATCGGGCGTCTTCACCTGATCGGGACAGATGATGCTGAGCTGCTTGAAACGATCACTCAGGACAGCGTTGTCACCTTCTTTCTGCTGAATGTGCCAGAACTCATCCTCCAGCTTTTGGCGCTCATGGGGAGGGCAGAACTCTTCGAGCATGATGTTCTTCAACTCGTCCCATGACAGACCATAGGCTGCATCATTTCCGTGCTTGTTCCTCTCGGCTGTCCACCAGTCTAGAGCGCGGGACTGGAAGACGCCGGTAGCGTTCAATGTGTGGAGATTATCAAGACATCCACTCTGTCGCAGGGTAACTTCAATTGAGTCATACCATTGAAACAAAGTCGTATTCACAAGATGCAGTCAGAATACAGAATCCTATCATTCAAAGTTTGCGAGTGTTCGGATATAACGATCGCGATTGATATATCGGGTAGTATAGTATAAGCGTATGACATAGCATAAGGTCGTCCACAATTTAGCGGTTTGTCAGCATTTTGAGGTAGATATGCAACGTGGGTCGTTTGTGTCGATCAAAGTGAAAGCGAAAATCGAATGAATCTCCAAAATCAAAACACATAAGCAGGTAAATACTCATACAAGCACATAAAATTGACGAATCATCAGAGTCAGCGGTTGCGGGCTCAGAATCGAAACACATAAAAATCAATAAATAGATCGTCTGCGGCTATTAGACATTGACTAACCGAAGCGAGTCGACTATTCTCAAGGACTTGATATACACACTTTGACCTCTAGGACTTGTGCTTCCGCCTCGAATCTGGGCGAACGACACGTATTCCTTACAATTTCAACGTGTCGTCAAGTCGTTGGAGTCCGTCGAGACGTTGGTGAGAGTTTTGTAAAACAAAATAGGGCGGGGTAAGTCGTCAAGGTTCGGGTTTCACCCCTAACTTAACAGCATTATTCCTGTTTTTGATAAAAATAGAGACGAAAATCCGCGTTAAAGTATGGATTTCACTCCTGGTTCAACGCGAATTCTCGCGTTTTATAGATAAATACAGATCAAACAAGTAATTTAATCGTGAGTTTACAGTTTTCACACCTAATCTCAACTTAATCCCTTATTCATAATTGGAAATTCGAGTGCAGTGATAGTGTAGCGTAGGCAAGAATAACGAGAAATAGAAATTTCTCTGGTTTGTGCAAGCTTACCTGCTATTTCTATCATACATAATCCCTATAGGACATGCACAGGTTGGTCTGTTGGTTCCTAACCATAGACTAGGTATCTAAGACATCGACCCGGACTAGGTCGAGTCTTTCCTAATTCCCTATAGTTATGGCTCTGAAACCAACCTGTCACACCCCAATCGATGGCGGAAACATCGGGGCGTGGCACTGAGCGAAACAGATTGTCCAGAAGTTTCCATAACAACTATCATTTCCAATTAATTAAACAACATGTCCCATACCATGTCTTAAAAGATATCATAATTATCACAGACAAGATCTAGTCAAATTGTTCTGTTCTGACAACTCAGATTCTTATTACAGACAATTGTTATTGGTTTCTAGACTTGTCCTAGCCTCGATTTCATCACCGCAAAATAAAGCAAGTAAGCATCCTAAGCACCTGTCACATACGTTAAAGTAAAAGTCAATACACATAGTGTAAAGGTGAGCATACAAGTTTAATAGTAGCATATAGAGTTCAGAAGCGTTACGCATAACCAGCACGTACACAGAGTGAAATGAGGCATGTTAGTTATCAACATGAACCTATCGATACCAATGACTGCGGGTTGATTGCCCAAGGCAGTTCGCGATACATACTCACCACTGTGAGCCATGTAGGTAATTGTCCTTAACAACCCCCGTGTGAACGGGTGCTGAGTCCAAACAAATAGTACTATCGTTGCTAAGGCAGGTAGACAGCATTCCATGTGTAAATATAACAAACAAGCATTCATTAAGTCATGTATAACATGCGGTAACGGTTAGCGTTTAAATTATTGCGTAGTGTGTTTGATGTGATTTTGTATAAGTAACGTATGTAACACCCAAAAGTACGTAGAGCAAAAAGGGATCGAGTATACTCACATCGGTTGATGGATTGAATGGAGCGCTAGAGGGTAAGGTTAGCCTGAACAGATTGACGGTATAACGATAAGTGACGCGCAAAATGTTGCAAAGTACAAGTGATTCGGACAGCAGTTCGATCAGATGGTAGTCCGATCGGACGGCTGGTCATGCGAGTGACAGTCCGTTCGGACGGTCGTCCGGTCCGATGACCGTTCAAGTGGATTGTTTCTTCCTTTGAGAAGGATGTGTTCGTGTGTGATGGCTTGACTTTTGAAGTTTTCGTTGTAGTATTTTGAAACCATAGAAGTATCTCTACCTTTCAGGTCGATTGATCGAACGGCCGTTCGATCGGGCGACAGTCCGATAGGCTGGACACTCTTAGTGAGAACAAGTTCATGGCAGGTTGTCACTCGATCGGACGGTTGTTTGATCGGGTGGCATCCCTCGTGCATTGAACATGTTGAAAATCGTTTAAGTGTGGAAGTTTAAATGTCTCATGATTCGAAGGGCAGTTCGATCGGATGGTAGTTCGATAGGACAACAATTCGTTCAACATTCAGACTTCAAATGTTGGAAAAATAGTTAAGTGCGGGACCCAAGGTGCAAGTCGATCGGTTGACGACCCGTTCGGATGCCAGTTCGATCGGACGGCATTTGGTCCTGGTCGTTCCGTTCGTCTTATACTTGGTTGTGTTGATTGTTTTGTCGTTTTATCGAGATGTGTTGACATCGTGCTAACCAACAGAACCTATCCTAAGCTCTAGTGACCCGATTGAACAGGAACCACCCAAGTTCAGTCAGTCCACCGTTTTAAGACAATTGTTCTTGGTTAACCCGGAATCGATAATCTCGTGGATAGAATACGGATCTCGAACCAACACAACCACAAGAATGAGTAGTGAGTCGGCACAAGCTCCGATTCTTTTTGAATGCATTGAGTGCAAAAGAGTTGAAAGAAAGTTGGAAAACCATCTTTCAATCCTTTTCATTGTGAATATGTTTAGATCTATGAAAGATCTTTGTTTGTTTATGTGGAAATCGGTTAGATCTAAGTTGTTCTTGGTGGATTGAGGCCAAAACATGAAGTTCTTCAAGAACACATGATGACGTCATCCTAGAACACCTTGAATCTTGATGATTTCACGGTTAAAAGTTAAGATTCAAAAGATAGAAAGGTGTGGGAGTGCGTGTAGATTAAGGAAGTACAAGATTTAGGACGAGATCTTACCAGGATTGCGAGAAATCAAAGAAAAAGCAAGGTTAGAGCGTTGGTCGGACGTCAGTTGCCAAAAGTGGAAAGTGTGATGGTGACAAGGGGTATTTATAGGGTTACCCAAAGTGGAAAGGAATGGAGAGGGGCTGATCGATCGGTTAGGCAGTCTGATCGAACATCTGACAGATCGAGTCGCAGCTCGATCGAACGGCTGGTCGATCGACTGGTCCCCTGGTCGATCAGTCACCTTGTTTGAGTGTTCGGTGCGACGAGTTTTGCTGATTCGATTGCGATTACGAGCATTTCGATGCGTTTAGAGTTTCCTACTCAAATTACTTTTAATCCCAACTACTATATCAACATACAAGCATCCTTACTTCGTATTCGATTAGCGTTTACGATTCGATTGCGATTGAGTTCGATTGCGTTTCGATTGATTACCACACATAACATAAATAAACATGCACAAGTAACAGATAAGGCACACACACACCTATAACAATAACCAAAATGCATCATTCGAGTTGCGAGTGCGATTGCGATAGCGATAAATCGATTAAACATGCGATAAACAGCGATTAGTAATAGATACTCCACATAATACAACTAAAGCGATAATAGAATAGACTAATTACAAGTCAAAGAAGTCAAAACAGGAATTGAGCAAGGAGAGACAGATCGCAATTAGCAATCTTTTCTTCCTTTGACTTCAATCTTGACTTTGACTTTGACTTTCGAAACACGGGGTGTTACAGCAATCGATCATTAATTTCATGAACTACCTCATTTTTGGGTGCTAGAATTGCTCGCTCTGAAAAAAATCCAGGAATCCTAAATTGTTCAATAATTGAAGGATATACAAAGTCAATTAAACTTTCTATCAGGTCACAAATATCGGTGATTAGTAGATCATCTGGTATCTCTATAATGGCGTCACCATCATTATCATCTCCAACGTTTCCTTCACCAATATCAATAAGCCATTTTGCAAATTCTCTGATAGACTCCATATTTGAACTTTCAGCTCCAATAGTTAGACACATGTTTTTAGTCAGCCGTAACAGTCTGATTTTGACCATATGTATGAAGAGCTTAAACATGCACTAACAATTTCTTGTCTAGTACCATTAGGAATAACAGGTAGGATTTGTCTAAAGTCACCATCAAATACAATAACTTTACCTCCAAAAGGAATATCCGAACGAATACTCCTACCTTCCGAAAATACATTGGTCATCGTCCTATCTAAAGCTTCGAAGGCATGTTTGTATACCATCGGTGCTTCGTCCCATATGATTAATTGGGTTTCCTTTAATAATCTGGCAATATCACTATTTGGCTTAATATTGCACATTGAATCTTATGTTAGATTAATGGAGATATGGAACCGAGAATGAGCAGTCCTTCCACGGGAAAGTAATAACGAAGCAATACCACTTGAAGCCACATTTAAAACTATTCCATTTCTACATCGAACAGCTGAAGCCAAAGTCTTCCATAAAAAGGTTTTTCCAGTTCCACCATAACCATAGACAAAAAAGGCCTCCTTTACGGCCTACAACTACTTCCATTATTTCATCAAAAACTGCTCGTTGTTCATCTGTAAGAGATTGATGCAACCAGTTAAACTCAGCTTGTACTTCATCTAGGTCATGTGACAGCTCTTCATTGATCAGACGATTAGAAGCATCACGTAAGGAATCGTCATCAGGGTACGGCATAGTGACAAACCTTCATAATGATGAACCATTCGAAATTAAATAGTTTTCAATTTTCAACAAAGTAAGGTTCTTAATCTGATATTCCGGAAGCACTAAACCTAACAAATCAAAAAATTAACATTATTAATTAAAAAATCAAAATGTAGTATGTGAAATAAAAAAGATAGACCAGAACCTGAAATATTTGTTTCTTTTTGACGTCTATAAACAATATCATCAGTTAAGTATTTCCACGTTTTCTCCTAAACAAATTCTGGCCGTGAAAGAGTATTTGACAAAAGCAGGGTAGCAAATAATGCTCGGAGATACCCAGCATGTCCTTCAAAACTTGCTTCTTTAATGGCCTCAACGTATTCATTGTCATCATCTAAGAGTCCCATCGCATAGCAAGCATCTCTAAAAATCGGGAATAATTGACCGTTAACTGTACGTATCTCCTCAAATGATCTAGGCCCTTTAACTTTATTGAGTAGTATCCTCAAAAAATAAGATTCGCCCAATGCGGGGGATACAGAATGAATCCGGCCAACACATTGGTACGACTTACGTACCTGCCAACATCTATCTTTAAGTATCCAAACAAATTTGGAAGGAAACTCAACATAAGTCAGCTTTCTAGCATCTTCATTTGTCTCGTTCAACTTCATCCATTGCACAAATATTGAAGAAGCAACAGAAGGCTTGCTTAAAACATTATCAATATCGTCATCCGCTCCATACACAACATTCTGTTGGCCTGGCAAATGAAAGGGAAGCCTCATAACAGCAGGATACCTATAATGAACCTCATTAGAGAATATTCTCCAGGATGCCTCACACGCTGAAATATATCTACAATCATAATACTCCTTGATCTCGTCTTTTGGCTTTTCCTTGATGGTTGAATTTGTATCACCAGAAACTACCGCAGTAGCCATATCAGGGCCTTTGTTAATGTACTTGAACAAATATTTCACTGAACCGGCTTGATTACACCATTCAACATTAATGTGTACTTAATACCTTTTCAAAAGCCTTTTGTTATAAGGAACAACATTTCTATTGTCTAATCTAACACCAGATTTTATAACTGTATGACCTGAATCTCTTCTTCTGTATACAGGAAAACCACTTGAATCAATAGTTGTATGTGGTGTGAATTTCTTCGGAAAGTTTTTTGAACATCTTTTATCAACCATGCAAGGACAATTCAAATTAGCATTCCCACACGGACCATGAATCATATAATCAGTCACAAGAGAATAAAGTTCAGGATCTTCTTTTTTATCAGGAATCTCAACAGAAATAAATGGATCTATGTGATCTATGGTTGGAAGTTTGTGATCGACCTTCATGAATAAGCATATATGTGCATGAGGAAGACCACGCTTTTGAAATTCTACTGTATAAACAACTAAATAAAAAGGAAAAATAAATACATTTAGTAGTTGATAACCTTGATTACAAAATATATATCAGAGGATAAGATGTGAAAACGAAATAATATACCAGCGTTAATCTCACCGAAATACTTATAATCCTTCAAATCTTTGAGTAAGGAATCAAGCTTCATTTTAAACAACCGACACAATATGTCAGGCCTGTCTTTGGCTTTGATGATTGAATCTTTTAGAAATCTTTTTACTTCAGGCCACTTAGGATTACACGTTATAGTTATGAAGAAATCAGGGTACCCATACCACTTACATAAGGCCATTGTATCGAGGTAATTTTGTTGCATGAATCTTGCACCACCAGTAAATGAAGAAGGAAGTATAACAGGCTTTCCAGTATCTGTTAAAACTTCCTTACCTTTAGATTTATACTTTTAAAGATTCTCAAATGTTTCAGAGCGAAGGTTCGCTTGTTGCCTACGGATGTACTTTAGTCTTTCGCTCTCAATCATTGTGTACGCATCAACCAAAAACTGTTGTAACAACCTTCGCCCATTTAAAATTAAGGAAAATCCGAAAGTTCCATCTTGGATCCTATATGAAAAAAATTCTCTCACTGTGCACTTTGGTTTTATTTTCTTTTGTGTGGACATAAAATCTCTATGAGGAATATCGACTCTATAACCATCATCACCATATGGGAAAAGTAACGGATATTGCAGAGCAAGATACGATGGGTGTAATTCGCTAATACGCTGCAGCATTCCCGACTGAGTCTCGACAACAATATCACGAAGGTCTATAGCTTTATCTGTGTCTCCGACAACCAAAGCAGCAACTTCAGATGTGGTGGGTAAGTTATATGTCCTGCCGTCTTTTTCTCTTCTATAAATAAGTCACAGACTAAGGTTGGCCTCTGGAGATTGGTGAAAATGGTCTCTGACCATCCTATATGTCTTAACCAACATATTTTGTGAATCTAATAAAGCCCTCAAATACTCTATCATTTCAACATCAATTTCTTTATCAGTAGGTGATGAAGGTTTGGTTCCTTTGCTGTTAAAAGAAAAAAAAACAAAACATTAGCATAACATAACTATAATAGTATCTCGTTTTATAAAAACTTATAGAATATGTTGAGAAAAAGTAAGATTTCAGTTTACCTACAACCAATGATGAGTTTAGATTGAATAAACCAAACTACTGTTTAGTACTAAGTCAAATAGCTGATGGAAACCTTGTAAGCACTGCTAGTGATTAAAACACTGATGGTACTTAACAACTGATAGTGAACTACATATGGTTAACAACTACTATTGTAATAAGCAATGGATAGAGAATCAGTGATTAATAATTAAATTTTTAAGGAAGAGCAGTTGTTAACAACTGCTGATACCAGCCCAAAACTTTTAGAGTATGTTGAGAAAAAGTAACATTTCAGTTTACCTACAACCACTGATGAATTTAGAATGAATAAAGCAAACTACTGTTAAGTCAAACAGCTGATGGAAACCTTGTAAGCACTGCTAGTGATTAAAACACTGACGGTACTTAACAACTGATAGTGAACTACTAATGGTTAACAACTGCTGTTGTAGTAATCAGTGGATAAAGAATCAGTGATTAAGGATTAAGTGATGGTACTTAACAACTGATAGTGAACTATAAATGCTTCAATTTCTAGTTGTTCTTTAATAGAATAAAAGGAACTTAGAAATCACTCGAACCTTAATAATGGCTGTCTGTTTGTTATTTCATTTTCGGTATCATGTATGTATAACTGACAAAACTTAGCTTCATTTCCATCTGGAGGTTTGAGACTCCCCATGCAATGATAGTTTTGGCCACTGATACGATATATAAATGGAGCATTGCCTTTGTTAATATTAGAATCAACCTTTCCACCCATAGATGTAAAAGAGAACATAGAGTTGTATCGTCTTATGTTCTTCAGGAAGAACTTGCTTTTTGCATTTGAAGAAGAAAACAAATTTTGATAAGACGGATGTGCATCCTTTAAAGGCGGTAGCTGAACTTTACCACACCCACAACACATACTATAACATAGCTTATTTATAGTTAAACGACCTTTTCCACCTTCTGATGTCCATAACTTTGCACTACAAACCTGACATGTAAGCAGCTGGTCACCATGGTCCAAATAATATGTTCAAAAATGATTGATAGTTATATTACAGGTGGAACACAACAAATGTCCTAAAACAGTAAAATAGATTAAAACCTTTAGATATCCCTTTATAAGGATCTTCATCAGTGCACAAAAACACATCGTATTCATCTGAATCCAAAGTCAGCATAGTTACAGGAGTATTATCACGTTTTTTGCGCTCGAGGTTACGTTTACCAGAAGACAGCCGTGTAAGGATAGAGGTACTACCCAATATCGGCTGATTGTTACTGCTAATGATGCTAGAAGTAATGGAATATCGCGGTTGCTATCTAGAGGTGTACCTATGTTTATGCCGTTATATGAACATTCAATATTAAAACATACATGTTAATACCAGTATGTTGTTTAGTAATGTATTTATCAAAAGAAATAATAAAGAAACAAAATACAAACCTGGTGTAGTTGAAATTAAAGAACCAGTAGCATTTCTAACTGCTCGATATGCAATGTAGTACATATGTTGATCCGCAGTATCAGAACATTCCAGCAAATTTGCATTGTCAAAAAAGATGTTACGAACATTCGTTGATGATGACGATGAATTCTTTGATTTCTTATTATCAAGTATTGATTTTCAAGGCTTACGCCTTTCATTCGGTGAAGTAACTAAATAATAGAGAAAGTATAATATGTACGAAACACAAGAATCAGTCCACTTGGAAACATAAAACGGAAAAAAAGTATACTTATAATCAAATTCAAGAGCTATTACCATTTGTGATATCTGAAAGAGGAGATCTATTTGAGATATCTGAAAGATGAGTTCTCATAAGAGGACCTACAAAAAAAGCAAGTAGAATTATGATTTCAATCTGAGAGCTGATTTTGATTTGGGAAATGATGAGTTAAGAAGTTATAATTTCACTTACTGTGTAAATTTTGTTGAGATGAATTAGCAGCTGTAGAAGTTGAACGTGAATTCTTTGACATTGCATACATGAGAGAAGGAGAAGGATTCAAAAGAAGAAAAAGTAAAAGATCAGCAACATTAAAAAATAGAACCAAACAGTGGTTTTTAAATTTTGAATTACAATACGTCATACTTAGGGATTAACATATCCTCAATAAATTATAATATTCCATTTTATCATTTTGTAATTAAAAATCATTTCATGAAAAGCAAAATAGAATTGTTTCAAATTATTGAATTAACTATTTCAAGCATCTATTACATTGATAAAAAACTTAACAACAAATTTTGTAATCTTTGTGGAATGTAAATCGGGTGTTCATCGGTTAGGTTTATCGGTTATTATCTTTATTTAATAAATAATTAAGTTAAACGGTTTTTGTAACACCCCATGTTTCGGAAGTCAAAGTCAAAGTCAAAGTCAAGATTGAAGTCAAAGGAAGAAAAGATTGCTAATTGCGATCTGTCTCTCCTTGCACAATTCCTGTTTTGACTTCTTTGACTTGTAATTAGTCTATTTTATTGTCGCTTTAGTTGTATTATGTGGAGTATCTATTATTAATCGCATAGTAATCGCTATTTATCGCATGATTAATTGCTTTATCGCTATCGCAATCGCACTCGCAACTCGAATTACGCATTTTGGTTATTGTTATACGTGTGTGTGTGCCTTATGTGTTACTTGTGCATGTTTATTTATGTTGTGTTGTGGAGATCAATCGAAACGCAATCGAAACTCAATAGCAATCGAATCGAAAACGCTAAACGAATATGAAATAAGGATGCTTGTATGTTGATATAGTAGTTGGGATTAAAAGTAATTTGACTAGGGAACTTTATTGAATCGCAACGATCGCAATCACAATCGAAACGGCAAAACTCGTCGCACCGAACACTCGAACCAAGCGACCGATCGATCAGGTGACCAGCTGATCGACCAGTCGCTCGGTCGGGCAGGGTGTTCGACTGGGCTGCCACCCGATCGACCAACTCCTTTCCACTTTGGGAAACCCTATAAATACCCCATGTCACTATCAAACTTTCCACTTTTGGCTCTCTGACGTCCGACCAGCGCTCTTGCTCGCTTTTTCCTCCGATTTCTCACAATTCCGGTAAGATCTCATTCTAAATCTTGTACTTTCTTAATCTACACGCACTCCTACACCTTTCTATCTTTTGAATCATAACTTTTAGCCGTGAAATCATCAAGATTCAAGGTGTTCTAGGATGACGTCATCATATGTTCTTGAGAACTTCATGTTTTGGCCTCAATCCACCAAGAACAACTTAGATCTAACCGATTTCCACATAAACAAACAAAGATCTTTCATAGATCTAAAGATAATCACAAAGAAAAGGAATGAAAAATGGTTTTCCAACTTTCTTTCAACTCTTTTACATTCAATGCATACAAAACCGATAGATTCGGAGCTTGTGCCGACTTACTACTCATTCGTGTGGTTGTGTTGGTTCAAGATCTGTATTCTATCCACGAGATCATCGATTCCGGGTTAACCAAGAACAATCGTCTTGAACCGGTGGACTGACTGAACTTGGGTGGTTCCTGTTCAATCGGGTCACTAGAGCTTAGGATGGGGTTCTGTTGGTTAGCACGATATCAACACATCTCGATAAAACGACAAACTATCAACACAACCAAGTGTAAGACGAACGGAATGACCAGGACGGAATGCCGTTCGATCGGACTATCATCCGCTCGAACTGGCATCCGAACGGGTTGTCACCAGAACGATTTACACCTTGGTCCCACACTTAACCTTTATTTTCAAAACCTCGAAGGATGAACATTGAACTAAGTGCTGGCCGAACGGATTACCGTTCGAACGGGCTACCACTTGACCATGTAATGATCAGACTTCAACACTTAAACAATTTTCAACATGTTCAATACCAGTGGGATGTCACTCGATCGGACTACTAACCGATTGAACGACAAACTGTGGTGAACTTGTTCTCACTAATGTGTCCAACCAATCGGGTTGTCGTCCGATCGAACGACCGTCCGATCGACCGACCTGAAAGGTAGAGATACTTCTATTTTTTCTAAATACTACAACGAAAGCTTCAAAAGTCAAACCATCATACACAAACACATCCTTCACAAAGGAAGAAACAATCCACTCGAACGGTCACCCGACCGGATGACCATCTGAGCGGACTGTCACTCGAACGACCAGCTATCCGATTGGACTACCATCCGACCGAACTGCTGTCCGACCCACTTGTACTTTGCATCGTTTTACGCGTTGGTTATCGTTATACCGTAATCTGTTCAGGCTAACCCTACTCTCTAGCGCTCCCTTCAATCCATCAACCGCTGTGAGTATATTCGATCCCTTTTTGCTTTACGCACTTTTGGGTGTTACATACGTTACATATTCTAAATCACATCGAACACACTACGCTACATTTTAACGCTAACCGTTACCGCATGCTATACGTGACTTAATGATTGCTTGTTTGTTATGTTTACACATGGAATGCTGTCTACCTGCCTTAGCAACGGTAGTACTATTAGTTTGGACTCAGCACCCGTTCACTCGGGGGTTGTTAAGGATAATTACCTACATGGCTCACAGTGGTGAGTATGTATCGCGAACTGCCTTGGGCAGTCAACCCGTAGTCATTGGTATCGATAGGTTCATGTCGATAACTAACATGCCTCGTTTCACACTGTGTATGTGCTGGTTATGCGTAACAATTTCGAACTCTATATGTTATTATCAAACTTGTATGCTCACCTTTACACTATGTGTATTTACTTTTACTTTAACGTATGTGACAGGTGCTTAGGATGCTTATTTGCTTTCTTTGCTGTGAAATCGAGGCTAGGAAAGACCTAGGTCAACAATAAACAATTGTCTGTAATAAAAATCTGAGTTGTCGGAACAGAACAATTTGACTAGATCTTTTCTGTAATAATTGTATTATCATTTATGACATGGTATGGGATGTGTTGCTTTAAATATTTGGTAAATATAGTTGTTATGGAAACTTCTGGACAATCTGTTTCGCTCAGTGCCATGCCCCGATGTTTCCGCCATCGGTTGGGGTGTGACAGTTTTTTTATTCAGTTATCCAAATAAACCAAACAAAACAAATAAAATAAAACGTGGATCCATAAACCGAACAAAAAACCGAATAAAATGGGTTTGCTTTTACGCTTCTTACTTGGTTACGGTTTTTCTAAACACCCTACTTTGAATGACTTAGACAAAATTTGAAGTATATAAATAAGCTATTGAATGAGATTACTTAAATAAATTAATGGGAGAAACAGGCACAAATTAAATATTTTTTATAAAAAGTAATATATGACGGATACTTATTAAACCTTAGTGAGCAGGGATAACGGTAAAAACCAATAAAGAACAACCACATCCACTGATAATCCATATAAATTATGAGATAAGATAATAAGATTAAAATTGCTTAAAGATTACAAATGTTTGTAGATAAAAAAGTTGTTATTTAGGTTTATACAATATATATTATAAATTGTTGCTCCTATTCATACACATAAGTTTTAAACATAAATATTAAATATTGAACATCTCAATATTTATTTAACATATACATTATAATAAGTAAAGAAAGGTCATACTCATTATAATATTAGAACATAACAGTATAATAAGCAGATAAGTTTTCAGGAATTCAAAACCACACAATCAGTCCAAAACATAACAACACCAAACACCCAAAACCAACAAAGCGAAAACCATAAGTTCAATGTGGCAACAGCATATGAAATGAACACGTAAATGTATTTGAAAATACAGAGAAAACTATTTCTCAATCTTGGGAATCAAAAGCGTTGAAACACCAGCATCTTCATCCTGAGACAGTTCATCACTCATGCAGCGCTTTGTCGAGGAGCAACCTAATGCATCATCTACGTCGCACACTTCACGAATATTACGTTTTGTTTCATCAGAAGAGGGATTCTTATTGCCTACGAGTGCTTTGGATGCAGGTGTAACATTGTCACCGCTAAATGACATCTCATCCTGATATAAAAAGACAATAAATATTAACGTTTCAAAAAAATTAGTACAAATAACCAAATTCTTATATGACCTTTATAAGGTCAATAGGAGTAGACAAACTGCAGGAATCTGGAACATCCAACGATTCGGACTGCTCATGCTTTAATTACATAATACACAGTAACATAAAATACACACAATGGTATAAATCTATTTCAAAACGATATGACTATGAAATGAAACGAATGACATAATGAAGATTTAAACCTGGTTAAGATTGAATTTGGCGCAGAGCGCGGCAAGGATCTCATCATCGTTAGTGGCCATTGAAATACCATAGTTTTCAACCTGATGCTCAATGTTATAGTCTTTAACATTTATGATGAACGCATACCTCTTTCCAATCAACGTGCAAAAATCTCAGGATATGGGTTCGGTATCTCTCCAGAATTAACAACCTATGATTTTATAAAAATTAATATAAATTACAATGAGCACAATGATTCCATAATTGAGAACCTACAATTTTATAAAAATTAATTTTAAATTATATTTACTACATGGCCAAATAACCGAATGCATGTATTTGTTACCTGATCTTGGATAGCAAGTAACTCTTTGGCAGTTTTCTTAAGAATCTTGTAAGCTTCGAAATCAAACAGTGTCAAAGACACAGTACCGGAAGAGTCTTACACCCTAATAGGTATCTTGAAGCTATCAAAGTTAAAAACAAATGAAAACATTAGTATTACTAATAACAGCAGTGTGGTTCATATTAGTATTTAGTATAAGGAAATAAAACTGTAATCTCAAACCGCGGAATAGAATAGATGTCGACCACTTCACATTTATCATTTGTACACTCCAAAGATTTTGCATGATCAACATCAAATGAACCATCCACATTTTCTTTCGTTACAAATCTTTCCTCCACACTCGACTTACAGTGGTTACAACCATTGTAATACCAAAGTTTATCAGTGCATATAGCTGTGATTGTGCCAAGAACCAAAACCTTCTTTGTCTATCAATATCAAACAAAAATAATAATACTTAGAAAAGACTATAAAAAAACTCAGCATGTAAAGTACTTATAAGAAAATACACACCGTTGATATGGTTCCAAGGAAACCAATAAGCATGAAATCAGGGTTATTAAGAAACCCATATTCAACACTTGAGATAATGTTTGAACCAACATGCTCATTTGATGAAGATGAAGCAGAAATTTTCTCTACATACCTAAACAGATTCATGTGATCAAATTAAAACGTAAAAAGTAAATGTAGGTACAAAATGATACTGTTTAATGTTTATATGCATATTACTAACTATACCTCTTCCTAAAAGAGGATATCTCTTCAATGTCAGTGTCGATAAAAAGTCTGCTAAGCTCAAACCCGTTTGCAACTCCACGCTTGCCTGAATTTAAAAATAAAACCAAATGTAGATCAATATAAACAGTGTCAAATTTAAAACATATAAATAAATATAAATATAAATATAAATATAAATATAAATTACTAAATAAAAATATTAAACTAATTAAGTTTAAATTGTACCTTTGTAAAGATTGACCATACCAAAATGACAAAGGATAAAAACATATTTCTCTCGTTTCTTATCATTCATGTAAGCAAACATGTCAATAGCAAAAGCATCCCACAAAGTAACCGTACACTTTTGGCCTCTAAAATATTAACATAAAACATAATAACATTAAGCAACCTTGTAATGCTTTAAACGTCAAAATGCAACAACTTAATAAAAAGAACTCACTCAAGGTCTTCAACTCTAAGATTAAGTCTCTTGCCCTTGCTCCCATCCTTCTTTGATGTATCCTCTAGATTGAAACAAACTTCCACATAACCAATCCAATCTATAAACAAAAATATATTGTTAAAAGAAAACAGCATTAAGAAGCGATAACATGAAAAAAACCAATAAGACAAAACAATACATATATATCATATAGTGATTTACATACCAATAACTGCATTAACTTCAATTTTATTTTGAACAACATCCTTGAGGTTAACGAAATTAAAACGGTATTTCGGTCCAGACCGGTCAAGGCATTTCTCAACAGAAGTATAGAAATACAGTGATATTTTGTCATTTCTCTTGGTATACTTAGCAGAGGACTTATTAGCAGCAAGAGACGATTTGGTGATAAGAAGACATTCATCCAACTGAAGGAAGTCTTTGAATTTTCCTAGCATCTTATGCAGACAGCTGGCTTGTATCATAGTTCCCTAAGAATATGAAACATCCGATTAAAAAAAACGCGTTATATAACATTTGGGTATTCACATGTCCAAAATAATTATAAGACAAATATATACGGTACCATCTCATCCATGAAGATCATATCAAGACGATATATTTCATTTTTGTTTTCGTTCATCATCTTCTTGGACAAGCTAACAATCTTCACTCTAATCGAATAGTTGTCTGAGAATGTATTAAGATCGTTAAGCATGCTAACCTTTGCAACCTCCATTTGAAGACTGTACATAAAAAAAAAAGAATAAGCAAAATATATCTATTGCTAAACGTAATATGATAATATAATAAGCATGGATGTTCTTAAAAAAAAGATCAAGGTTGGAATTCAAGCTTACCGATTCTCCATTCAAAATTTTAATTGAATGCAGTAGCAAATGTAATTTGAAAGGTAAGTAGTGTATATCCTTATATCCTGCTTTCTTAAAGTAATTAAATATTAGAAATGATATGCAAAGTAAGAAAAAAAGAGAGAGAACGTCAATTTTAAATTACCAATTTGCATATTTTGAATTTCAAAATTACTGATATTATCAGTAATTACTGATTTGATTTGAAAGCAATTGTCATGATGACTTTTCTAATTTTTATTTTAACTTTAATTAAGAGATAATAACCGTCAATTTGAAATTCACATTTTGCAAATTTTCAATGTCCAAAGCTCAAGAAATTAGCATTAATTACTGATTTGATTTGCAACAAATTGCCATCAACAATATTTTATTTAGTTTTTATTTTAACTTTAATTTTTATAATGAAAACAATGTTGGAGAAACCCTTATCTCATTGGAATGTAACGATTAGGTAAAATGGTACTTTCATTGTAATTCTAGTATTCTTTTGATAATTTCATTCTATCACTAATTAACCCCATCAATAATAAAAACGTGAACAGTGGCTGTTCTTTAGGGAAACCACTGATGGTCAATATCAGTGGATGTCAACAATAAAAATGTGAGCAGTGGCTGTTCTTTAGGGAAACCACTGATGGTCAATATCAGTGGATGTCAACAATAAAAATGTGAGCTGTGGCTGTTTTTTTACTATCAGTGGATAGCCAAGAGTGATTGAAACACTGATGTTTAATCAATCAATGGTCAACATGAAGAATGAAGAAACAGAGGTTGTCTTTAAGCAGTGGATAACTTTTAACAATCAGATGTTTGAACCAACACAGTGGTTGTAACATACTTTTAATGATTAATTAAAACTATCATTTTAAGTATTTTGAAGAGTGTTAAAAGATGAGAAGACAGTGGATCTGGTTAAACATCTGTTTAGACTTAAACAGATGTTGGGGCTTAAAAAGATGTTTGGCCTTATATATCAGTTGTCTGGACTTAAACAGAAGTTTGACCTTAAACAGATGTTTGGCCATAAGCATCAGTTTGCAAAAAAAGACCAATTTCAAGAATATTATACCCAAGAATACATCAGTTTCCAAGTGTACATCATTTTTTTATTATTAGTATAAAGATCAAACGACTGTTCAATTTATAGTACAGATCAAACAACTGAGGTAATGTGATAAATACTGTTACATATAAACATTGCTGTGATAAACACTGATGTCATATATACTGTTACATATAAACACTGAGGTGATGACATCTAACAACCTAACAGATTATAAAACACTGATGTGATAAATACTGTTACATATAAACACTGTTAACATAAACAAAGGTAGAATAACTGTTGTTGATGATGAACCACTGTTGTTGTTGGGCAGTGGTTCACCTTTGGTTGATCAGACCTTTGGTTCATCAGTGCTTGTCTTCAATAGAGCTTTGGTCTTCATGAGTGCTTTGGTCTTCAACGGTGGATAATCCTAATCAGTCTTTGTGTACAACAGTTTTTATATCCAACAGTTGTTAGGCAGATCAGTGTTTTACCTTATTAACTTATTATAACCACTGTCATTGGAGGAAACTTAGATGGGCAGTGCTTATTGTGGATCAACGTGCAGCTTCAACAGCCAGATCAACATCATCTTAATCTCCTTCAGCAATATCCGATATCTTTTCTTCGGTTCTTGGATCAAACGTCTCGAACGTTATCCCTTTTCATCAAAACAAAACCAATATATATATAGCAACAATTAATCTGAAAAAAAAACACATGGAACTAACAGCAAAAAGTGTACCTAAAACAGAATCAACGATTAAGAATACAAAAAACATGAGGAATTAACAAATGCATGGATTAATGAACGAAACTTACGGTGCTGTTTAAGAAAACTCCGTTTAATTGCGCAAATTAAAATGACGGGTGATCTGCAAGTGATTACAAATGAATCAATGCATCAATAAACAGTAAATCAAAATGTTACAAATACCAAAAAATAAATCAGACCAGTTGAGGTTACCATGGTGTTATGCAATGAAGAAGGAAGAAGATGATGCAACAATTATATGGCAAAAGAAGAGATTTAAGCATATTATTACTCAAAAAAGTCACATATTAGTTTTTATGCAATTGCTCTACACCAAAAATACAACTTGGAGGCGTGTGAGATCACCTCGATGTCCATGACAACAACACCTTCTTAAAAAACAAAGTAAAACTGATTGTAAGATCAAGTACCATACCAAATAATAAAAAGCGATGAAGCCTAAACTTTTGGGCTGGTATGACCTATAAACAAAGCTGAAAACAAAATCAGTTTCTAAACAATGACTTCATGAAACTGAAAATCATTAAAGTAAACACAAATTAAGTAACAACCAACCTTAATTCACAAGCCTGCAAATATAAATTTGCCACATGAATAATCAAGTAGAACTTGCTGCAAAAATAATAAAGTGTGAAAACAATCTCAAAAACTTCTATGTAATTGAGTAGTAAAGCGACTCAATTTAGTTAACTACATACACAATACAACAATGAATTTACCGTCCTTCTCCTTCACATTTCCAACTCCTCAACAACCATCCGGCAGAGGTTACTTCTAATCAACAAACAGATTGTGAAAAACAGAGGATCAAGAAACATAGGTGCATCCAACATTACTAACATGGGTGAATAAATCAACAAAACATATTGTGAAAAACAAAAACTACAAACATATCAAAATCAATCTACTCGTAATCACATGATACAACAAAGCAAGCATTTGAATAAACAATAAAAAATAAAAGATAAAAATCAAAAGCTACAAAAAGTTATTCATATAAACAATAATAAAACATTATTACAACATACCAGGGTCACCGATTAACAGGAGCTTGTACCAAAGGGTTCATTGTGTACGATAAGAAACCCTAGGAGAGCTTCTTCTTCTTCTGAAGGTACAAAAGGGTTCATCGTGTTCAGTATAAGAAAATAGATAAAACCAAATAAAATTTTTTAATGAGAAAATAGATCTTACATGGTTATTCTGTTCTTCAACTACTCGACGGTACATGATTTAGGGTTTCAAACGCAGATGTATCCAATAGATGTAACCTCTGTCGGACGTTGTTGATGAGATGAAAATGTGAAGAAGGAGAAAGATGAACAGCAGAAAGAAAGGGGATCTTGTATGGAAATGTGAAGGAGAAGAATGAAATAGGGTTTGTGAAAATGTGAGAATAAAGGGCAGTGGTTACTGTTGGGCGGGAAAAGGGGAAAAACGATGCCCTAATTAGGTGACACGTGGCCCAAATCACTTTCATTTATTATATATAATAGATGTGTTACTGTATTAGTAGGCCAAAATAAAAGAAAAACTAAAGCAGTTTTTGTTATACCATAGGAGCCCAGATAAAATTTGTTTAAGAAAAAAGGTCCACATTTAAGGCCCAGTTCGAAATTAGACTCCAGACATAACTAGTGGTGCACAAAAAACCCGAACCCGGACCCGAAAAAAAAACCCAGAACCGGGTATTATAAAAGCCGGGTTTTCTATACCCGAACCCGACCCTACCCATATGGTAGGGACCGAGTATTCATATTTGATCTAAAACCCGACCCGGAACCGGGTTTTTTTATACCTGGTTTATACCCGAAACCCGGTTTTTATAAATACCCGGAACCGGTTTTTATAAATACCCGGAATCGAGTTTTATAAATACCCGAAACCGGGTTTTTTTATACCCGGTTATATAGCTACCTCTAGTTTTAAATAGATGCATCTTTGAAAATATGATTACACACACCTAATTATGGACATTCCACTTCTGTTTAAGCTTATGGGATTCGTGAGGGCTTTTAAAGCTTTGGGGGAATATCACTTACAAAGTTGATTGTTGTTTATGTAATCCAAAAGGATTCAAATCAGGACTATTCCTTCGATGTAGCACTATCGAATTTAAATTTAGAAATGTCATTAAAATTTCACTAGGCGCCATCCACTAAAACATATAAAGAAGCATTAATACCCGGTCGGGTTTTTTTAATACCCGGTGCGGGTTTTTTCACAACCCGATGCATACCCGAACCCTACCCGATGAATACCCGAACCGGACCCGAACCTGGAAATAGGGTATTATAATACCCGGGTTTTATAAAACCCGACCCGAACCCTACCCGAACCCGGGTATATAGGGTATACATTTTTGGTAGAAAACCCGGACCCGACCCGACCCGGTTTTTAAAAAAAACCCGATTTTATAAAACCCGATCCTACCCGAACCCAGTTCCATACCCGGAACCGGTTTTAAAAAAAACCCGATTTGTGCACCACTAGACATAACTGTAGCAAGCATCGTCCGTTCGAACCCATCCCAAAGTTAGCAAAATAAATTGTATTTAAACATATAATATATCTATACAAAACATATAACTTTCAAAAAAATAATAATAACTTCGCTAACTTAAAACTTTTTAGTTTTTGCATGTCCCAACCCCGGGTAAAGGAGTGTTTTTTTTTACTAAATACGTTGAAAATAATATTTTTTTATAAAGGCCTCCACTTCATACTTCGCTTAGTGTCTCCAAATTTGTATAACGACCCATGCAACATACAATCCAAATTAGCATCCAGTTTAACTGGAAGTTTAATCACAACTACAACTCAACAATATAAAATGGTTCTATTATAAATATTAAATTCACCCTAAATACACTATTTCCAGTTAAATTAGTCCCTTATGCATTTATACTATTTTTTTTATTTAAGTCCCTAATTTAATATCCATTTTAACTGGAAAATTTTCAGTTTAATCACAACTACAACTCAACAATATAAAATAGTAATATTATAAACATTAAATATTAGATGTAAAATTTAATGGTGTTACAACATGATATACAGATTTAAAGTCGCATCATCAATCCTTAATGCTTGAGTTTTAATTTTAGCACTCGAAGAAAATAGAGTATAAATTGAACTAATTAGTTGATGAAACTGTTTGTTTTTAAATATTTAGTTGTTTTTAAATATTTAGTAGTTCTCATTTGAACCCACCTATCTATATATTATTAATATATGTAAGAATATTCAATACAAATTAAATTTTAGATGAGAGTTGTGAAAACCGCATAATCACTTGTGCATTACATATATTAGTGCATTACAAAATTTTGTTAGGAGACATCAGAGAGACAGTAATACGATAACATAACCACCAAATATATAACAACTAAAGCAATAGACACGAACATGTATGTGGTTTTTGTTTTTTGCAATTCATCGCCTAAAATTGGTGAGTGTATATAGAGAAATATCTTTTTGCATGGAGTGTTAGAAGACCTTTAGAAGATGTACATACATGAATTTTAACAAATATAGAAAGTTTTTACATTATTGTAACATATGTGAATTTTAATCTCCAAGTTTTTTTAAATTCATAAAGTTTTAGAATTATGTTAATTTTAATTTATTTGAACCCTAAAAAATTGGCCAAAAGCTTATAAAAGATTTAACATCTAATCTTATAGTTCTAATTCTAATAAAGTATTCCAGATAATACCACATGTTTGTAAAAATACGGGTATCTTGGATCCTAAGGATTCATATTTTCTTTTGAGAGAGTATTGATTTTGAATGTGTGTTGTGGTAAAGAAGATGTGTAATTTTGATTTGGTTTGATTTGTATTTATAGAGAACTACAAAAACTTTTTTTTTTTTAATTTTAAACCCAACCCAATGGCTACCTCACCCATCCCAACGTTCCTTTTTTCCTCAATTTTCACGCCCAACGGTTTGATTTTTCAACATTACCTTCATCAACCCATTAACCGAAACCCCATATTAAGTTGACGACGTGGTGTTCCCACTGTTAACGGCTTAGGTGACACGTTCAGTCTGTTAACGGAAAACAACGAATCTAACCGTAGGAAAGGTGACATTGAACTGGGTGACGCCGTGACCAAGGTTACCCTTGACACAGTCAACTCAGCTAGTAATCTAATATTAATTATTTTCATCAAAAATACATTTTATCTATTTATTTTTCCTTTTTAATTATTAACTAATTTATCTAAACAGATAAAAATTATTATTATTATTATTATTGTTATTAGTACTATTGTTGTTATTAAAACTTACTAATATTTGTAACAGTGGTAAAGATTTGAACAAACTAATGAACAAACACTCACATCGAATGTGTCTATTAATTTAGAAGCATATTTGTATAGAGAGAAACACGATGATGCTTTTAATCTTCCTTATCATAGATGTGTTCGCTCTCATTTTAAACTCTATTTTTCTATGTCATGTGTCACTGGTCCACAGACCACGGTTTCTTTCATGACTTCTCCAAACTTCTCACCCCTTCTTCTGTCGACATTCCTCCTTTCAATGCTCCCATTTCATCACCAGCTAAAGTTTAGATTGCATCTCCATTGCTTCCTAAATTTGTCACTCTAATGGAGCTCCCACCGCTTCATATCCATTTATCGCTTTTACTTATACAGTTATACTCCTCTTCCTCCTACCTCTACACCGAAAACCACTAGTATAATGCGAATCGTCATCATTATATCTCGTTTTTGGGGTCTTAGTCACGACTTTGGTCATATTAACAACTTTTCTTTTGTTAATTTTATTTGTTCAGCAATTGCTTTGTCACTACTACAAAAACAGGCATCAGCTACGGAGTTTTGCTACGGAAAAAAGTGGTAGCAGATTTTGCTACGACTTAGCTACGGATTAGCTACAAACACATTTTGCTACGAATTAGCTACCGATTAGCTACGAACTTCCGTCGCAAATGAATTTCGTAGCAAAACTCGTAGCAAATCCGTAGCAAAAGTGACAAAATTAATATAAATCAAATAACGTAGCAAAATCGGTAGCAAAATCCGTAGCAAATCCGTGGGCAATTTTGCTACGGAAAAATGGTGGCAAATTTTGCTACGAGTTTGCTACGGATTAGCTACGAGCATATTTTGCTACGAATTAGCTACGAATTAGCTACGAAATTCCGTCGCAAATGCATTTCGTAGCAAAACTCATAGCAAATCCGTAGCAAAATTGATGAAATTAATATAAATCAAATAACGTAGCAAAACCGGTAGCAAAATCCGTAGCAAAACCATGAAAATTTTGCTACGAAAAAAATGGTGGCAAATTTTGCTACGAGTTTGCTACGGATTAGCTACGAGCATATTTTGCTACGACGAATTAGCTACGAAATTCCGTCGCAAATGAATTTCGTAGCAAAACTCATAGCAAATCCGTAGCAAAATTGATGAAATTAATATAAATCATATAACGTAGCAAAACCGGTAGCAAAATCCGTAGCAAAACCATGAAAATTTTGCTACGGAAAAAAATGGTGGCAAATTTTGCTACGGAAAAAAATGGTAGCAAATTTTGCTACGAGTTTGCTACATATTTTGCTACGAATTAGCTACGAAATTCCGTCGCAAATGAATTTCGTAGCAAAACTCATAGCAAATCCGTTGCAAAATTGATGAAATAATTAATAATATATACTATAGCAAAATCATAAAAAATAATTAATAATATATACTATACAAAAATCAAAATCAAAAATATTAATTACTTAAAAATTGTTAAAAAAAAGGTCAATTTTACACGGACTGATGTAAACATAAATACATTTAATATAACTATCTCATACAAATAATACGTACCAAATTAAGCATAGGTATGAGCAAATGGTGTTGGGTACCGGAACCGAATATATTTAGTACCGGCTTTTGACGTTTTTGGTACCTGTACGATACCAGGTATCGACTTAACCCACTGCCCCCAGACAACTCCTTTCACATACCCCCAGACTTCCTTTTTGTATCGACTTAACCCACTACCGTCGCCTGAGGTACCCAAAATAACCCATACTCAAACCCTTCTTAGTTCAACAAAACCCAACATTCAAATGGCATACTTCCCAGTAGCGCATGCTGAATCCTCAAATGCAGCAGGAATTCATCACGGGGCTCGAAATTAATCAACAAAAGGTTAGTACCCCCGAGGTCTTCTATCTATATAGTATTTTCTAGCGAGTTCCTTGTAATATTGCCCACGAGCTTGCTGGGTATTTTTCTAGTCAACAAACAAATCCCCTGAAAAGTCTCATGGGAGGGTCTCAATGGTAGTTGAAATGACTTATGCCTTAGAATAAATCCGAAATCAAATGTAATTGTGATTTATTTGTTATGTTGTATTTTATTTATGTTTAAGAACTTTCTTTTGGATTTGAATGCAATCTACTTTAATGAACCTTAATCATATTTCAATTTAATAACCCCTACACCACTCGATCCCTATTCTTTCCCGCGGAATTATTGTGCCGATGAATTTTTTTGGTTTTCTTCCAACTCTTTTGTTTTCTTCCCACCCTTTTGTTTTCTTCTCGCCCACCTTTGACCGATGAAAAACAACAAGCAACATCATGTGACGTCTCTTTCCTTCTTCCTTTCCTTCTATTATAAATTTAGTAGAAGTCTTACCGAGGAGTCCATTCATTTCCGGCTTGGTGGACAACATTATAACATGACCCTAGCAGAATTCGCTGTTCGTCTAGGTATTTATACCAATGAAGAGGTTACACAGCCCTTTTTCACGAGTGCACCAACCTCCTATACCTATGCGAGAATGAAAGAATATTGGCAACGCCATGCATCAAAAGCATGGTGCGGCCACAATAATTCTACAAACTTCAAAGATTCTCGTTATCGGTATATGCACCGTGTTTTAGCCAACACTATCACGGGGCGCGAGATTAATCAACAAAGGGTTAGTACCCCGAAGTCTTCTATCTGTATAGTATCTTCGAGCGAGTTCCTTGTAATATTACTCACGAACTTGCTGCATATTTTTCTAGTCAACAAACAAATCCCCTGAGAAGTCTCATGGGGGGATCTTACATTACTAGACTAGCAAAATCATTAGGTGTCTTAAGTGACCAGGTTATCCAGGGGTTATCTCCACCAAAGGCACCTAGGATTGTAAGTTGTAACATCATTAAGCTAACCCCTGTCCTTAGCCTTACACCAACTCAACCATTCCAGTCGGAGGGAGCTCCATTTGTTTTAGAAAGTACCTCCACACCAAATCTACAACAATCATTATTGCAGCTTCCTCAACAGTCTTTTTATCGATATGATATGCTACCACCGCCACCATACGTACAAGAATACATTACAGCTAACCCATCCCAACCTTTAACACCAAACGTCTCACAAGGTATCTCACCCATAGTTTTTGAGGAGGATCCAGCAATGCAAGATATTTATGAGGACATGATGCTCCAAGAACAGTTAGAACCGGATTCACATTTGCCACAGTCCTTCCTGTCACTTTTGAACGAAGTGGAACAACTGCCACCAACTGATATTGCAGGCCCAACTACGGTGCCTCAAATGGATCTACATCCAGATCAAATGGTAGTTGAAATGGCTAGGTTAAGCAATCAGAACCAAGATTTGTTACGGCAAATACAAGAGCTGACTGAAAGGAATCAATGGTTGGAAAGCATGCTAGCTGCTCGTATGCAACTGGATCCACTACCTCCACTACCTGATAGTTTTGAGCCTGAAGTTGATCCATTGCATGACTTATTTCAAATATAATTTGTTTACAGCATACTAGACCGTCAAACAAACAATGTTATCAATGTTTTGATTTAGTTAATGTTGTGATATATTGATGCTTATTTGATTTAAACAATACTTCAATCTTATTTGTTTTCTCACTTAACTAGAAGTGTTATGCGGACCATATGTCGAAACGCGTAATTTTGGGTGCACACTTAATTACGAGGTTCAACGCATGAGAATCATAGTAAGCCTTGTTAAGTGAGGTGACATATAAAAACATTATGTGGTTGTGTGATTATTCATTTGCTTATTTGTACACACATTTGTTTGCATAATATTTACATTACAAAATTCTTGTTTACTTATTTTATTTGTTTACTTAATTAAATTAATTCACACTAAAACTCTTGTTTGTTTTATAAAAATAATAATAACCTAGTTAACCTTGTTAAGTTTTCAAAGAGAGGTTTAAGGCTATATAACTAACCATGTTAACCTCTCTAAGTTAACAAGTCTTTAATAGTTAAGGGTGTAAATGGTAATTTTATTAAAACCTCAAAAAATGAGAAAATCCAAAACGGTTGATGCACAGACGTCCCAGACACGCACAGTTACCACTCCACCACTTATTTCGTTGTTATTAGCAGCACAGCATTTATTCATATAGGCGCGAAACGATCGAAAACCTTTTGAAAGATTGTTGCCGCCACTCACTGTTGACATCGAAGGAGAATCATTTCCTTTTTCAACCGCCGCTGATTGTTCGGTAATTGATTGATTGACTGTATTTCCATTCCATTTATCAATCAAGAACTTAATCCAACATCTTGACCTCATGCATTCACATAACCACCTATTCATATCCCCACATATCGACACCCTCTCCACCACAAATAATCTCCTTTCCTTCACCATTTGAAACAACTTCTTGTACTTCACAAGCCATCGGCTGTCATCTGCATAACCGAAGAACCATCTCGCCGGAGTTCCCATCGGAAACCTGCAAGTCTTCGCATCGGAGAGTCGAGTACGTCGCCGGAAACGCGACACCCTCTGGGGACTCGTATCTTCACGTCGGAGCTCGAAGACGACACCGCAATCCTCACCGGAAGCCGAGCAAGACGAAGACGCGTCAACCGTTGTTTCGGTATACCATCCTTTTTTCTTCAACCTATTTCATTTTTAATATCCGTTCCTTGTTCTTGTTTACGTAAACGGAAACCCAACTGTGGTAGAAAAGGAAAAAAAATATCTATACACATAACAGTTCACGTTTGTATTTTTTTTAAGAAGAAGATAAACGTTGTCGGTTTTTAATTTCAAAAGTTTATCAAACAATTGTAACTTTGGAAACAATAACGAGCTTATTATTAGGAAGTTAAAACATGATTTATTTATCAAACTGTTTGAATTTTTCATGAAATAAAATCATAAAGTCTTCGAAACTTTGGATATAGAACAGGGGGTGGACTGGGTTTTGTTAGTAATAAGGTAGAAGACCAAATAATTTAATATTAATATAAAATAAAAAAAACCCCACATCACAATTCTCTAACACATCGAAATCCACCTCGGTTCGAACCTGCAACTACCGGAACATCTCGCCGGAATTACGCGTTGCGCCGATTCGGTCAATATCGGTTCGTTATTCTTGTTCCAACTTGTTTCTTTATAATTATACATCGTTTCCCTGTTAATTTTAACCTTTGACCTTCTGTTTGACTTGATGTTTGGAGAAGATGAATGAACAGTATTTGTGTGTGTTGTTAACTGTTATTACTTATACAAAAAAAATATATAATTTTAACCAGACACTTTCAGACCTTTCTTGTTTATTTATTTTTAACATTTTCCCATTTCAATAATTTTTATAACTTTATTAACTATTATTACTTGTACAAAAAAAATATATATATAAAATCTGTTATTTCATTTATAAAACTACCTATTTTAATATTAAAACAGTTTAATAGCATACTTAATTCACATTAAATCCTATTTTTAGAATTAAAATCTGGAAATTTTAGATAAATTATTCTAAATATAATATGTAATGAACCTCATATATTGTGTCATGTTATAAGGCGTGATAATGGATTTTAACGGGTCATGTTTGCTTTGGACGTTATAGGTGCAACGTTTGAAGGAAAAAATTGCGGAGTTGGAACAAGATAAGATAGAGAAGCATGTTGTGATGGAGAAAATCGAAGAAAGTGCGAGGTTGTACGCCGAAATGAACGAGAGAATTCAATTGCTTTCACAAAACCCGCCACCAACTTAGATATGTTGAACTTTATTGTATTTCTTTTGGATCTTTATCATTGCTTTGGGTTAATTTAGATCTTTATTGTTGCGTTGGGACTTGGGATAACTTGGATCTTTATCATGTTACTTTGGTTATGTTTGAAACTTTGAGTTATTTTTCTATTTGGTTTTGAGTTTTTATCTTTGGTATAGTTTTTTTGTTTATTGAGATTTGATTATAATGTTTAGTGGCAAAAAGTAGTATACAATATAAAAAACGAAAATGCTTGGAAAATTTAAGACCAGATGTGTAGCTAAATCTGCTTCAAAAACCTTGCAAAACCCATAGCTATACTCATAGCAAAATTGAAATGAAATTCGTAGCTAAATTCGGTAACAAAATGAGTAGCAAAAGATAGCAAATTTCCGTAGCCAATCCCTAGCATATATGTAGCAAATTTCATAGCCAAATTGCAATAAATCCGTGGCAAAAATAGTAGCAAAGTCGTAGCAAATTGTCATCGACAAAGCGTAGCTAGCATCCATAGCGAAAAAATCTCCGTAGCTAATAATCCATAGCCAAAAAATGGTAGCAAAGTTCCGTAACTAAAAAACCGTAGCTAAAATCCATAGCAAAAAGACTCCGTAGCTAAAAATCTGTAGCAAAAAAAATGGTAGCAAAGTTTCGTAGCAAAAAAACCATAGCAAAAAACCATAGCAAACTTTTTCGTAGCGAATCTGTAGCTAAAATAGCGACGTCACTTTTTGTAGCTAAACCCGTCGCAAATATAATTTTCCGTAGCAAAGTTCGTAGCAAATAAATTCGCGACGAGACTTGTAGCTACGGACCAAATCCGTGGCAAATCCGTAGCAAAATGGGTGTTAGCTACGGATTTGCTACGGATTTGACCGTAGCAAATACCAGTTTTTCTAGTAGTGTGTCTGTTCTAATATGCCACCTATATACCTAAAGGAAAGTTGTTAGTGCCACACTATAAAAGTGAGAATCAAATCCTTCCACCACATTATAAAATTTTTAAGACATCATCATTTCTATTTTGAGTATAGTGGTAAATGAACTAGAATAAAAGGAATTAATACTTATAAGGGTATGTGTAGTGGGGCGGTATGCCCAATCATAGCGCCGGTATGGCGCCGGAAACACCAAAACTGAGGGCGTCATGTTTGGAAATTTTCGAACGGCGCGATGAAATGGAAATTTGTTATTTTTGACCGTTGGTAAACGGTCATTTCCTTAAAAAAATCAATTTTTTTTTCAAACTTTCTTTTATAAATATCTCCTTTCCTATTTTTTTTACCATACACACTCAAACACTCTTTATCTCTTCCACTTTTTTTTAGAAATCCTTATATTTTATACAATGCATCCATTCAACCGTGGCTTCATTCCTCCCCGATCAAGTGCGGACCCAAACCAAAGTGGTAATCCTACTCGCCCCGTGTCGCCGGTTCCCACTCGACCCAACCCTTTCGGCTCCGGTTTTCTCGACTACAATCAACAAAATCCCGGTTTCATGAATCTTTTGAACCAACCGCTATCATGGGACCCGAATCTCTACGGGTGGAACCGACTTCATGACATACACGAACTATGGGATCGGATATGAGTCACGCATTTTCGGAGATAAACAACCGACTTCATGACATACACGAACTCGGTACTAAACGTATGGAGGAGAACCGCGAAGTTACGGAGATTATGCGGGATAGACAATGGGCTCACGACTTTGAGTTCTACTCGAAACCGCACGACCACCTTACCGGAAAAGCTTTGAAGATGGCGTTGGCCCAAAAGGAAAGGATCGAAAAAAAATATAATCTTTGAAGTGTTGTTTTTTTTATTTTTTTAGTGGAACCGGTTTTTTTTTTATGTTACTGTATTGTTTTTTTTAAGTGTAATGTTTTTATTTTTATTTTAGTGTAATGTTTTTTTAATTTAATGAATGAATTTTAATTTTATAAAGTTAGAAAATAATTATAAAAAATTAGAAATTAATAATTGAGTAATGATTAGGTGGGGGCTTTATGACTACGGGCTTAAATGCATAACGCCCCATAACGCCCACCCGCACACGTGGCACGCCACGTGTCGCATAACGCCCCCAAAGGGGGGTTATGACTACACATGGCCTAAATTAGCTTTTTATGATTTGGAGTAAAGTTATTGTACAAATTGGTTTAACATATTTAACGTTGGAAATGACAGAAGAGATTTTTTTTATTTTTTGAATTTTTTTTCCAATCTTGTCAAATACGTATTTTAGTCTTAGAATCTAAAAGAAAAAAAAATGTGTGTTTATACATACACGATTTTTCTTTTATATTTTGCAATACAACTAAACATTATGTCTAAGTAGATGAAAAAAAATAAAAAAAGGTAAATCTTACTTCATTTCTCACGATTTTTCTTTAGACCATTGGGTGTACTTTAACATCTAGAGTGTTAACAATGACATGGTATGTTAACTAACATTGCAAACCACTCTATCTTTGTGTTAAAGTGCATTAAATGAGTTATGTGTTAACATGTTAACCCAATGTTAATAGATTGAATTAATTATTATTTTTTTAGACAAAAACCCAATATTTATGTTAAAGTGCATTAAATGAGTTATGTGTTAACATGTTAAACCATTTCTTAGAGTGGGACAAAGTGAAATAAAAAAAAATTGATGCGTCACTTAGGTGGAGTTAAGTTTGGTTAAAGTATACCCAAAGGCCTTATAGTTTTTTAGAAACGTAACTTTCATTAACACAGACGCTAACCCAAGCCGGGTCTTATAGTGGAGGGTTCAAACGAGAACAAAAAATTTGTTAGAATAAAAAGAATAAGTTTTAAACCAATAAAAATGCTCCATTTTACTTCATTTAATATGTGTGTTTAATGTTTTTAATAAGGGTAGGTAAATTTATAATTGTAATTAATTAGCTAACTAATTAAATTTGTAACTCATTTTTAAATATACTCTTTCAAGATAAAAAAATTTATGGTGAAAACCAATTTTTGACATGTGTTGGATAAATTTTAATATGTGTAGGATAGATTTTTAAATGTGTATGATAAGTTTAGATATGCGTATGGTAAATTTCGGTAAATGTAAGATATATGTAGAATAAATTTTGAAATGTGTAAGATAAAATGTTTTTTGCTTTATTATTGAGAGATAACATAATTAATGAGAGAAGTTATAAACTATTTAATGTTTTACCATTATGCTCTTTCTTCTTTTTATTCTCACATTAAATTTCTTCTCAAATGAACTTTTCTCATGCTTTATATGCATTTAGGCTATAGGGTGTGGGGGTCATGGTTGGGACATGATTTGTCACCTAGGAACATGAATGGAAGGCTACACCACCCCATTGCTTGATCCACCATGGTTTGCATGGATTAAACCATGACAACCATGGTCCTTCTTTCCATTTTTCAACAAATCATTTCTTTTTTCTTTAAACAAAGATAAATTAAAATAAATAAGGGCTAGTGGTTTGGGTCATGACCACACCCTTAGAGCATTCACATTCAATCCATCAAATTATACATACATTCCACTAAAAAACAACTCCTATATCAATATATTTCCACTAAAAACAAATACTTTTTCTCTCTCCTTTCAATTAAATAATATTATCATTACATTTTTCTCTCTCCTTCACTCACAACCACTTTCAATATATATTAAAAAAATTATACTGGATGAACAGTGTCCCCCCAAATATACAGATGAACAGTAACATTTTCTCTCTCCTCCACTCACAACCACTTTTTATACCCTTTATAATATAAAAACCTCCCCTCTCATTATTTGATGGATTGAATGTGAGTGCTCTTAGGGTAGTGGTTTTGGATAGTGGATTAGAGGTGAATTACATGGCAGCGACGTGGAGGGTCATGGTGTCATGACTCATGACCACACCCTATATAGCCTTATATTGTCATGATTTTATATAAATTCTGTAATTTTGAATTTTTTTTTATTAAAACAATCAAGGCACCAATAAATGTAGGGCGAAAGATGACGTACGTGAAGAAATGATGGTATTAGCATTTTGCACATATTTAAACCCCTTTAATCGAAATTGACGAAATATTATAGTTGATATGATTATAAAAATTAAAATAAATAATTATATAAATACATATTGGAGTAGTTTCTCCAAAGTTGATATGATTATAAAAATAAAATAAATAATTCATATATATGTATTAATTTCAAACATAATGAGCAATAGTGTACTTATGAAGTTTTAGGTTTCTACCACTAACTTTTACATTTTTTTATTTTTATTATTTTTAAATTATTATATAACTACCATTTAGCATTTTCTTTTTACTTATAACTTTTAAGGTAAAACGTTATATAAATTTTGAGTATGTAATCGCGATATGCTTATTTTTATCTATGTCTAGATTAAAATTTTGCTCAAAACGAATAAAATACTTTTTCGTATCGTAAGTGGTAGCGAGTGTCGATGTCTTATCAGTATCGTGACGAAACAAACTTATTCCAATAGAACAACTTTCACACCGATATTGAAATTTCGGAGTTGGTGCCGGTATTTGTTTTTATGTTTTTTAATCGATGTTAAAGACGTGTCGATATTTTTTGGGGTATATAAAGACTTTATTTTTTTGGTTTTTATCTATCGCTATAGCAAGTGTCGATACTATAACGGACCGATACCCATACCAACCAAATTTCCGCCGCGTAGCGCGTGGAAATCCTACTAGTTAATAAAAATACATATCGGAGTAGTTTCTCCATATTTATTGTTGTTTCATGATTGTCCCCACTCATTCGGTAATCATTTTAGGGGACCAATCACACAACGAAAGAAACAAAAACAATTATATAGAGAGGGCGGTTTCTATACGAAATGTAAGAAATAGATATTTCTTGAGAATACATCGTGTGGAGGGTTTGAAGGAAGAGCAGGAAACGACACGTGGCGACCACGTTAGCATGATGGCGAGGAAAGAAAAAACGGGGTGGAAAGTGGCGTGGAAGAGAATAAAAAAATTTAAAAGGAAAATAAACATCAACCAATCAAAACAAACTGAAACTACATCCATCAATCAAGAGCCTCCACCTCACCCACGTATTTTCCCCCACGCAGGTGGAAATCCTCAAGCCCCAAGCACAACGCCGTTCACAACGCAGGCCACGGGGTAGTTTTGTGGGCGTGAACTGACAACAACACCGTGTTTCCACACCCACACCGTGTGGTCTGAGAAGTGTATAAAGTGGCCATATCACACTTTATCTGATCCTATAAACCACGCGGTAGCAATTTTGTAAATAACGTGAAAAGTAATTGACTCTTAATAACACGAAGGAGCATTCAAGTCAACTGTTTCATAATTTAAGAGAAATGTTTGAATTGAGTGTTTCGTGTTTACTAGGGTGTTTATGTTGATTGAGACCAAAGTACTACCTCACCTTTTCCTATTTGGAGGCAGCATAAAGATGGTTTCGTCATTAAAAGCAAGTTGTACTTTGAGTCCTTTGGTTTTTCCCCATAAACATTGTTGTTCATAATTTCTCTCAGTCGAATGGTGTGGTGAAGATAACTTTTGTCTTGAGTTGGTTGTATTTTCTAGTAGGATTTCTTGCGTGTAAGATCTTTTTCTAACGATTGCTATTGTTGTTAATTGGGCATGCGGTTTGGGTCTTAAATACTACTACAATTCTTCGTCTATTCGGATGTGATATGTCTGACCCTTATACATTCGGAGCTATCTATCTGGCATTGGTACATGTAGGCCATACCTGAAACGTCCATTCGGACTTCATATGTCTGACCCTTATACATTCGAAGCTATCTATTCGGCATTGGTACATGTGAGCCATACTTGAAACATCCAGGTAGAAACAAATATTTTCATACTTGGCCACCTCTATCTTTCAAGACCGCCGATGTTTAATAAACTTTTCATGTTTTGAATATATAATTTAAAAATTGAATGTCCCTATCATATTTAAATTAAACGTGTTAATATGCGATGAAGAATTTTCAAAACTTCTTCTTTGAAAAAGAGTACTTAGAATTTAAATACTCTCCACTTGAAAATTGCTTCAAATATATGTGTTTATTTAATTTACATTAATTGTCTACAATAGATTATAACTCTTTGTGACAAAATATCTCACTATGAATCTGATTCCAATATTCATTACTTTTAAACATGTTCTTTTTTATAGCTTAAAACAAAGTTTAGTAAAATGTTGCACTAACCCTTTAATACATATAGATAAACACGTGTATTACACGTATCGTATATGAGTTAAATATAAAAGGTTGATATCCAGGGGCGCAGCTTAAGTAGGGCGGGAGGGGGCGGCCGACCCTCCAAACTTTTCGCTCAGTAGTGGAGTCGTATAGAAATTTTTGGGTATATACGTTTTCGACCCCCGATTCTATAAATTTTTTTGGGTATATACGTTTTATACCCTCGATTCTATAATTTTTTTTTTGGTATATACGTTTTCAAACCCTCCATCGGAAATCTCAAGCTTCGACAGTGTTGATATCACAAGATAAAAGGTTGATATGACTTTACATAAACAGACAAGAATACGACTTGTTAGTAGAAGAAGTTGAATTGCCCGCGTATAGTAAACGCATTTAAGATGTGCTATCAACCACCCGCCCTCTTTATTAATTTTTAATTAATTAATTATTCCATATTCCATTTGTAGGAAAATTTCTACAACCCCTGCTGCTGCCATTCTTTTGGCTTTCTTGCAAAAAAAAAAAAAAAAAAAAAAAATTGTTGGTTTTGTTTATTCCTCCCGCTTTTCTTTGTGAATTTGGAGTGATGGGTGATGTTTCATCATCATTTGAAGTTGCCCACAAGGTGTTCGACGGTTTTCCTGAACCAGGTTTTTTTTTTTAAACCCATCTTTTTTGTCAAAATTTGTGTGTTTATTCGAGTCCAACGGCTTTCACCCTTCTTGTTTTTCTCATCAAATTTTGAATTTTCTGATTAGGGTTTTAAAGACTATTGGCTATGAATACAGTTTGGGGGTTATTGGTAGTGATTACTTTCTTCAATGGATGTATCACTAAGGACCAGTGGTGTACCTATGCTAAATCTCAGGTATTACTAATAGTTGCCCTTGTTTTAATACTAGATGTTCAAATAACTCGTAACTCGAAGCTCGCTTTAAAAAAGCCAGCTCGAAATCGGCTGGTTTAGATGTTTTTTAAATTGAGACAGCTCGGTCGGTTTGTTTACAAACCAATCGAGCCGAGTCTGGCTGTGAACAGCCTTAGGTAGGTAAGGTGCTCCAAACTTCTTTTCCTAACGGTTAAAAAAATATTTTTTTATATGTTTTTGTGATCACAGTACAACACTGTTTTCTTTCCTTTAAGGTAGTTCGTATTGTATTTCAGATTACAGGGAATGCTAGCATACCTTCAAGACCGGAAGTAATAAATATTGGGTCCATATTGACTCTCGATACAATCATAGGGAAGGTTGCAAAGATCGGTTTAGAGGCTGCTGTAGAAAATGTGAACAAGGATCCAACTATACTTAAAGGCACTAAGCTGAAACTAATCGTTCACGACTCCAATTTTAGCGGCTTTCTTAGTATTATGGAGGGTAGGCCTTTTTAATATATGAATCAACAAGTTGTATCATTTATTACTCATCAAATTATGATAGTGTGGCTTTTGTTTTGCAACAGCTTTCCAATCTCTGGAGACTGAAAGTGTGGCCATAATCGGACCGCAAACGTCGGTCTTAGCTCACATGATCTCGCACGTTGTGAACAAGCTCCAAGTCCCACTACTATCTTTCACAGCGACGGACCCCACGTTATCCTCACTTCAATACCCATTCTTTGTTCGAACAACTCACAGTGATGCTTTCCAAATGGCTGCTATAGCCAACATAGTGGCCTACTATGAATGGAAACAAGTTGTTGCCATTTATATAGACGATGATCACGGGAGGAACGGAATAACGTTCTTAGCAGACCAATTAGCGACTAAGAGGTGTAAGATCTCCCACAAAGCCCCTATCAAACCTGACGCAAGACGAGCAGACATACGAGAAGTATTGCTTCAAGTTGCTTTAATGGAATCTAGAGTTATTGTCGTTCACACTTATGCGAATTGGGGATTAGACGTACTTCTAGCCGCGCATGATCTTCACATGATGGATAGTGGGTATGTTTGGATCACAACGAATTGGCTCTCTACCGTCATTGATATAAGCTCGTGGGTGAATCCTACGAAATTCTTTTCTTCTATGCAAGGAGTTATAACGTTGAGATCATACATAAAAGATTCACCACTTAAACGCAAGTTTGCAACCGAGTGGAAAAACATGACGACATTGGGCTTGAGTACGTATTCTCTGTATGCATATGATACCATTTGGTTGCTTGCTCGTGCCCTTGACAATTTCTTCAATCACGGTGGAAGTGTGTCATTCTCAAAAGATCCTGAAGTGAATGACTCACTGGGAGGGTTCTTGAATCTTGATTCGTTAAGAATCTTTAACGAAGGGAACTTGTTGCTTAACAACATCTTACAAGTCAAAATGAACGGAACAACCGGTCCTGTTGAGTTCACATCTGATAAAAATCTGATTTCTCCAGCGTTTGAAGTTATTAACGTAATAGGTACTGGGTTTAGGAGAGTAGGGTATTGGTCAAACTCTTCACGCCTCTCAACTACTCTTCCGGAAACAGTCCCAAACAGAACTAGTTCAGCGAAGCCGTTGCGTAACGTAATTTGGCCTGGTGAAACGCTTAAAAAGCCCCGTGGATGGGTCTTTCCACATAATGGAAATCAGTTGAAAATTGGTGTTCCAAAACATGTTAATTTTAAGGAGTTTGTGGACCAAGTTAAGGGAACTGATATGTATGAAGGGTACTGCATTGATGTATTTACTTCTGCCGTAAGCCTGCTACCGTATGCTGTACCGTATAAGTTCGATTCATACGGAGACGGTTATCATGATCCAGATGCTACCCATCTTGTGAGCTTGATAAGTGCTGGTGTCTATGATGCTGTTGTGGGAGACATTGCTATCATCACTGACCGGACACTGATGGCAGATTTTACGCAGCCATATACGGAGTCGGGGCTGGTTGTGGTGGCACCAGTGAGGAGGCTCAACTCTGGAACATGGGCTTTTCTCAGGCCGTTCACTGCGAAATTGTGGTGTGTTACTGGGCTCTTCTTTATTGTTGTCGGAGCGATTGTTTGGATTCTAGAACATCGTATAAACGATGAATTTCGTGGCCCTCCTAAACAGCAAATCATCACGACCTTATGGTAATTGTCTATCATAACATTCAATACGATGCCCATTTTGATCTAATTCTACATAGTATGGTAACAGTTTTTGCTTTGTTGTTGGCAGGTTTAGCTTTTCGACCTTATATTTCTCTCACAGTAAGTTACTCTATAAGATATCGGTATAACAACTGTTAGTCCTCCATCCATTTTTAAAACCAGTGCATGTTACAGACTTTATGATATGCGGTTGATGGGTTGAATCGTTTCCCCGGAACACGACCCTTATATTTGTTCGCATCAAAAACATAAATCCTAGCCCGGACACACTTAAAATTCATGTAACTCAAACAGGCCTCGTAACCCATTTATCTGAATGATTCAAACGGGTTGTAATCAAGTTGTAGACGTGTTAAACGGGATGTAATAAATGTGTTAAACGGGTTAGTGGGTCGACCAAATTAATTAAACGGGAAGAAATTTTGCTTTAAGTTAATGATTTACTTTTATACTGTTTGATGTTAGTTTACCATGGTTAATGCAGAACAGAACATGATGAGCTCTCTTGGTCGACTCGTACTAATCATGTGGTTACTAGTGGTTTTGATAATCAGTTCCAGTTACACTGCAAGCCTCACCTCAATCTTGACGGTCCAGAAACTTTCTTCGCCTATTGAAGGGATCAGTAGTTTAATGTCAATCAAAGATCCCATTGGCTACCAACAAAATTCTTTTGTCAGAAACTATCTGGTTGACGAGCTTGGCATTTCGGAAACTAGACTTGTTCCTCTAAACTTGCCGGAAGACTATGAAAAGGCATTAAATGATGGTCCTAATAATGGCGGTGTTGCTGCGGTTGTTGATGAACGTCCATATATTGAACTCTTCCTTTCCACCCGCTGCCAGTTCAGCATCGTTGGGCAACAATTCACCAAAAATGGATGGGGATTTGTAAGTGAAAATATCATTACTAAACTTTGAACTCAATATAGAGTTATTAGTACGGTGAAAATTCTTGACACGGACACGAAAATAACCAGGTTTTGGGTTGTCATATCTAACCTGTTTAATATGTTCAGGTTGACCTAGTTTAACCTGTTTAATTAAACGGGAGGTGTTTGGGTTGACAACATGTTTACAACCCGTTTGAATATATGGGTTAAAGGGGTTGTGTTCGTGTTACACAAGTTTAAATGTGTCCAGAATAGGGTTGATATTTTTGACACGAATAAATATATGGGTCGTGTTCGAACGAAACCCAACACGACTTGAAATCCTTGGTCAAATTAGTGGACTTAATTTTCCTGAAATGTTGATTTCTTCTAGGCCTTTCCGCGGGACTCTCCTCTTGCAGTAGATATATCGAGCGCCATTCTGAAACTGTCAGAAAACGGCGAGTTACAAAGGATCCACGACAAGTGGCTAACACGAAGTGCTTGTAGTTCACAAGGAGCAAAGACTTCAGTTGACCGGCTCGAGCTAAAGAGCTTCAAAGGCCTGTTTTTCATATGTGGGCTAGCCTGTTGCATTGCTCTTTTTATATATTTGGGGCTCACCATACACCAGTATGCTAAACACAAACCCGATCTTTTGGAGCCATCTACACGGAGCCTCAAACCAGGACGCCTTAAAACCTTCATTTCGTTTGTTGATGAAAAACACGAATCCGTTAAAGCTCGTACCCAGAGAAGGCTTGAAGAAGCTAGATCACGTGCAAGCCTTGACGGAAATGATTTGTCTGTTAACGGGTCTAGAAGCTCACGAAGAGTCTCGGTTTCAGACACGCCAGAATGGTCACGAGATGGAGAATGTTCCTAGTCGTATGTGAGAAACATGCTTTCTCTGAACAAGATATATGATTGTATGTATATCCGTGAATGATTAGATACAACTTTCAAATGCATGTACATATATACATACACCTTTACAATTGAATAGGGTTGCAGGGTGTTGTAGTATATAAGCTAAGCCTACGTGTTTGTTTCAAGCACAAAATCATTATTACTACTTTAAAGACCCAAGCAAAACAATAGCCAAGTATGAAGTGTTTGAATCTTATAACAAATGTCATTTAAAAATACCACTCTTTTTATATTTCAATCTCCCAAAAATTCAAATCAATTCAAGTCAATATCCAAAAACAATAAGAAAAATATCACCCTTCAAACAATATATGAACACTTTTTGGCAAAGTTGAAAGTTTACATAATATAAAAATATCAGCCTTCAAATGATATTATAGGAAAAATTACAAGTTTTGTCCTTTATCTTTATACCAGGTGGTGTATTTTTTAACGAATGTTGACAGGCGGTGTCCTTTACTAGGTATTTTGTTGCAAGTTTAGTCCTTTAGACCCAACCCAGTTAAAAAACCCTGTTAATTTTTTGGTGTAAAGGACTAAACTTGCAACAAAATACCTAGTAAAGGACACTGTCTGTCAACAATTAACAGGGGTTTTTAACTGGGTTGGGTGTAAAGGACTAAACTTGCAACAAAATACCTAGTAAAGGACACCGCCTGTCAACATTCGTTAAAAAAGACACCGCCTGAAAAGTGGTATAAAGATAAAAGGTAATTTTTCCTATATTATTCTATTCTATTATATTTCCTTCTTCTTCCTCATGTGCTAAAGAATATAACAAACCAAGCCCTCATCTTGAAATATGCTTACAACTCCACAACAATCTCTACAAAAACATAGTGCATGTTTGGGATTCCTTTTAAAAAGGACTTTTGGAGGCTTTTTTGACTTATTAACTTCTAAAAAGTTAGAAGGAATACCAAACACTCTCTGGAAAAGAACTTTTTTTATTAAAAGGAAATCCAAACACCCCTTGAAAAGTTCTTTTATGCCTTAAAAAGCCTTAAAAAAGCTGAAGTTGATAAGTAAGAAATTCTTACTTATTACTTTTGAAAAGGACTTTTGGATCAAAAGGACCCCCATAACCAAACTCCACAATCCACCTTCGAACAAAACTACAGAAACATAAGCAGTCTCCTACTCTCCGCAACCAGATCAAGGACACTCCGTAACGGCATTCAAGTTCACGCTCACATAATCAAACTAGGGCTCCAAACAATCCCACTCATTTCCCACTATTTAATCAACATCTACTCCAAAACCCAGCTCCTGATCGACTCACAACAAGTTTTCCAACAAACCCACATCAAATCATCAACCACTTGGAGTTCTGTTATCTCATCTTTCGCCCAGAATGAAATCCCGGTTCTTGCGTTACAGTATTTAAAAAAAAATGATTGCTATTGGTGTTCGTCCTGATCATCATATATTTCCCAGTGCTACTAAAGCGGCTGCGATTCTTTCGAGTTATGATGTGGGACGGTGTGTGCATTGTTACGCGGTGAAGATTGCTTATGATGGTGATGTGTTTGTTGCGAGTTCTTTGGTGGATATGTATGCGAAATATGGGAGGATTGGAGATGCACGTAAGGTGTTTGATGAAATGCCTCTGAGGAATGTGGTGTCTTGTAGTGGGATGATTTATGGGTATGCTCAGTTGGGGGAGAATGAAGAGGCTTTGTGGTAACACAACACTTCTCGGGTTGGGAAAACAGTTACACGGATTGTGTTTAAAACTGAGCTTTGGTTCATCTAGCTTTGTCGGGAGTTCTTTGATTCCCATGTATTCCAAGTGTGGAATTATCGAGTTGGCTTATAATGTTTTCGATAAGATACCCGTTAGGAATTTAGGCATGTGGAATGCGATGCTAATGGCGTGTGCTCAACATTCGCATACTAATAACGTATTTGATTTATTTAATCAAATGGAATCCAGTAACATGAAACCGAATTTCATAACATTTTTAGGCATTCTTTATTCATGTAGTCATTCAGGGTTAGTAGAAAAGGGTAAGCATTATTTCAACCTGATGAAACAATACGGGATCGAACCGAGTGATCTACATTACGCGTCTATGGTAGACATACTCGGACGCGCTAACAAAGTACAAGAAGCGCTCGCGATAATAGAAGAAATGTCGATGCAGCCTACAAAATGCGTATGGGGCGCGTTATTGACCGGATGTAGACTTCACGGAGATACCGAACTAGCAGCTATGCTGCTGACAAAGTTTTTGAATTAGGCTCGGTGGGTCGGGTATGTACGTTTTGTTATCAAACGCGTATGCTGCAGCCGAAAGATACGAAGATGCAGCTAGAGCTCGGAAGATGTTGAGGGACACAAGGGTAAAAAAGGAAACGGGTTTAAGTTGGGTCGAGGAGGGTAATATCGTCCATACTTTTTGTTCGGGTGATAGACGTCATTTTAGATCGAATGAGATTTATAACAAGTTGGATGAGTTAGAAGATGAAATGGAGAAAATTGGTTATGTTGCAGATACGAGTCACATATTGAAAGAAGTGGGCGATGAAGAGAAAAACATGGCGATTAGATATCATAGTGAGAGATTAGCAATCGCTTTTGCTTTGATTACTTTTAAGGACGATAGGCCGATTCGAATTATGAAGAATTTGCGTATTTGTGGTGATTGTCATGTTGCGATAAAGTTTATGTCGAAATGTTGTGGAAGAGTGATCATAGTAAGGGATAATAACCGATTTCATCGGTTTGAAGATGAGAAATGTTCTTGCAGTGATTATTGGTGATCAAAAAGACATGATGATGTTATTATGATCAAAATTTTGCTCTAATATGATTTATGATTGTTCAAATAAAAACTATTTAGTATTGAGTAGACAAGTACCAACATGTAGACAAAATGACATCAACTATTTTGTTGGATATTTTCAGCCATTCGGGTACAATTTCATGGACCACTTATGTTGGATTTCATTCCAAATTGTATAGGACCATCACTGGACCGGGCCCAAAAGCCCATTCTTAGGTCTTTTGATAGAGTTTTTGTTAGGGCGGGCTCCAAACAATTAGTCCAACTACTATGAGAAATTGTGAAGTGTCTTAGTATAGTGGTGCACAAAAAACCCGGACCCCGAAAACAAAAAGCCGGAACCGGGTATTATAAAAACCGGGTTTTCTATACCTGAACCCGAACCCGACCCTACCCATAGGGTAGGGACCGGGTATTCATATTTGATCTAAAACCCGAACCCGGAACCGGGTTTTTTTATACCCGGTTTATACCCGAAACCCGGTTTTTATAAAAACCCGGAACTGGTTTTTATAAATACCCGGAACCGGGTTTTATAAATACCCTGAACCGGGTTCTTTTATACCGAATTATATAGCTACCTCTAGTTTTAAATAGATGCATCTTTGGCACATAACACAATTTCATCATCAGAGTGAAGTTCTAATGGGTCCAAGTTTGTTCTTATACTACCCTTGAAAAGTGTTGGTTCTTGAGGGATGATACTTAGTTTCATTCTGAGGTCCTTTAGTCCTATAGAGCAAATGTCCAAACCGTCTATATGAATTGTTCCACTATCAGGTTCTACCAGACGAAAAAGTGCAGTTATTAATGTTGTTTTTCCGCTCCCTGTCAGTCCAACAATGCCGATGCGGTCTTTGAATGTGCAAGAAGCATTAATACCCGGTCGGGTTTTTTTAATACCCGGTGCGGGTTTTTTCCCAACCCGATGCATACCCGAACCCTACCTGATGAATACCCGAACCGGACCCGAACCCGGAAATAGGGTATTATAATACCCGGGTTTTATAAAACCCGACCCGAACCCTACCCGAACCCGGGTATATAGGGTATACATTTTTGGTAGAAAACCCGGACCAGACCCGGTTTTTAAAAAAAACCCGATTTTGTAAAACCCGATCCTACCCGAACCCGGTACCATACCCGGAACCAGTTTTAAAAAAAAACCCGATTTGTGCACCACTATCTTAGTATATACAAAAATCAATTGCAATTTTTATTCAGATGTCGTTGGAAATTGATGTTCTTACGTTTGTGTAATCCGGCCGCGATTGTTAATCTCTGGTGTCGATGACCGGCGAGGGCCGCATCTGCGGCCGCGGTTGTTTACTCCGGAGACCCAAGACGACTTGCAACTGTTAATTATCAAAGTTTCTTTTCTTGACCACCGAACTTTTTACTTAATTGTACAATCGATTCATGCTAACGTTGAATACAACAAAATGTCAAAATCATTACTCTTCTTCCCTTTCTCACAACGCCCTTAGTTCTGATCAACCGCTGGCTGCAGCGACGCCTGATCGTATCAGTCAACTCAGATAACCACTAGCGGGATTGTTGTGTCACCGTGCACAAGGTCATCATCATCATTCGCCACCACCGCAACGCTTACAGCGGTGATGGAGAGAGACAAATAGAGGGAGAGAGGCGGCTGTAATGTAGTGGCGATTTTATAGTGGTGTCCGGTAGTAACCGCAGTCGTCGCCATACCTTAACCAACTCGTCGGCGACCTAAAAGGTCTTGATTGGCAACAGGATAAAGTTTCAAGCAACCAAGCACAGGGTGCACATAGGGGATTTTTTTAATTCATGATTAAAAAGAGATAAAAAAACTTAATGTAGCACCACAGTGTTCGTTCGTTAGTTTTTTATTTACACAAAATAAATACATGAATTCTGTAGGTTATATTGAGTTCAATCGGATACATCGAAATACGACACAATGTTTAGACTAATGAACTCGACGTTTGCAATTTACCCGCGCCGCAACGCGCGCATGCCTTTTTACTAATATAATCTTAAAAGACAAAGTCAGTGGAAACCCCACCGGCTTTGCCTCCCCTCCCTCCATACTTTCAAGATGTTGCAACTTTAGCCCGTTGACTTTGTTACCTTCAAAGTTTCATAAAATATCAAATTTAGTCCCTAAACTACTACTCCATTTTACAAATAATTTGCTTTTGACACCTCAACTTTGTGGTAGTTTCCTTTTCAGAACTACTCTACAAGTACATTTTACAAAATTACTCTACAAGATAAAAATTACTCTACAAGAGCATTTTACAAAATTACTCTACAAGATCAAAATTACTCTACAGGATCATTTGTAGAGTAATTTTGATAATTACCCTATGAGCAAATAATTACGAAAATGTCACCGCGTTTTTTTGCCTTTTTCATGTTATTCGTATGTTTAGTACGTTAAAGTTATTTGTACGGTAACTTAACTCTACTAGTACAATGTTAAAACCACATGTCGATGCACACACTGTTGGATATTTATGTCCGGTTCGATAAGTCAACGCTGCCGACCGGGTCTTGACTCGTAAGAGTTACATCGTGGGCAACGAACTAAAATCCACTTAACTAATTTAACTGGTAAGTACGAACGATACGCGGGTATTGAACTGAGAGACGGGTACGTGGACCGGGTGAGACAAGAACACTCTTGCATGGGCCACTTGTCGCGCACCTAAACCTCGACCAATGGCATTACATGCAAAGGATCTTCTCAACACTTGTCCCTTGTCCAATTGCATGTGAGCCAAGTGTTAAGCATGCATGAGGGTTCAAGTCTTTATAAGGAAAGTGTATGGACTAGGATTGGGGTTGCAAGAGTTGAAACAAAACACACCCAAACCCAACCGGCCAAGACTGCCGCCGCCGCCGGCCCGAACCGCCGCAAGACCGCCGCCCACCTCCGCCGTTTCCGACCCATTCCCGCGTCTCGATAGTTCGTATAACTAGCACTTGTTCGTTGAACCTTGGTGTCCTAACCGGTAATTCACTAACCGAAGGTATATCTAAACAACCTATGGTTGATGTTCTTTTTCGTGTTTGCATGTCGGTGATCTTGTTCCATCATGGGTGTTCCTTGGTATAAAATGTTCGTGTTATTTTGCTACATACGCTTCCGTTGCTTAAAATGTGTATATGGTTTTAACTAGTTAAAGTTTATTTTGAATAACACATATATACATGTACTCTTATTTGTCAAAAATGTTTTGACTAATCTTGGTAACAAAATAAACATATACATAATATGAACCGGGTTCATAGAAAATAAAAGTAAAAGTATACCATGGATTTCCTTCAGTGGTATCAGAGCCGATGCTCACCACATGCAAATCGAAACCGGTCTATTTTCACCGGAATAATAAATCACAAACTTTAAAAGTCTAAAGTTTTTGATTTATTTTATCTTTGGGTTATATAAATATTTTTTGGTTATAATTTATTTGTTGATATTTTTTGACCAAAATTGCCCAAACATACTTGTGGTTATGTTGAATATGTAAATCGGGCCCGACCTTGTGGTTGTGTTTATATTTGGTTTTGTTCATGGTTTTGGCTCGTTATGCGGCTCAAAGTTGTAATAGATTAGTTTATGGTTTTGGCCCGCTTTGTGGTTCAAAGTTGTAATAGATAAGGTTCTTTGTCTTTGTTATATTTACTTATTAAATATTGTTGATGCGAAGACCCGAAGCAAAACCGAATACCAAGAGGAGTCTTGGAGTTAGTGGGAGTTACTCAAGACAACAAGATGCACTCAAGTCCATCCTTGTGGTTGTTTTGTGTGTTGTGACCGTGACCCCTTTGATATTGCTACTTGGCTCTAGCAAGATCATAATCATGTCCATATGATTTACATATTCATTTTTTGCTATTATGGTTGCCTTTTAATAAATGTTATCACATTTCAACCTAATACCAAAATGCATTCTTAAAAGTTGTTTTTTTAAATGAAAACGGGAAAAACAAGTTCTAGCAACTTGCATATTTTTATAACCACTAGAGTTTTATAACATGTTTTTTCTCACATCTTTAAAACTCATAAACTTAATAGTATTCACTATTAACTTTAATTGGTTATTTCAAGTCGCGATAAACTTAGTTTATAGGTTATCTAAAACTAATTGTCCCGAGAGGTGAAAGGGTCTTTTGGTTATGTCGCAAAATTTAATATTTAAATTAAAACTGACTATAACGACCCTATTTGGTAAAAATTAAAATCAATGGTCTATGCCATCCTACTACTAGTAACACTTGGGGCATAATGCGAACCATCAGTGTTGGAGCCACAGCACTACACTTGGTGTCTAGTTTATCCTTCCAAGGTGCAAGGGCTTTCGTCGACACATCTGACCCTTCCACATGTGACCGTTTTAGGACGACTATTACTTTTCTTCTCGTGTTGCGTGCCCCAGCCGTCTCGAGAACAAAAGTGGCATAGATGAGGCCAAACGTATCAATGCAAGGACAAAAGGTTGTCCTTGTAGCCTCATAAACCCCGGGAGTTGTGCTTTTCTCACAATTGACAATCGTTGTCAGTCCGCTTGAACCTCTTGCTAATGTTGATGCCCCAGTTGCCTTTAGAAAGAGCTTCTAACTGAATTCTCGTTCCTTATCGTCTAACCTCACTAAATAAGGAAATACATTAAAAATACTAATTAAATAATTTTTGCTTAACAAGTGCCATTTGAAAACAACTCCTCTTTTGCTCTCAAGTCCATACTTACGAAAGACAAACTAAATAACACCAATTTTCTTGAGTGGCCCCGCAACTTGAGAATCGTTCTCAAAATGGAAAAAAGGCTTTATGTTTTGGAAACCCCGATCCCAACCGCACCCGAGAACAACACTGGGGCTGCGAAGAAGGCTTTCGACAAACATAAAGAAGATGCCATGGAAGTTGCTTGCCTCATGCAAGCCACCATGTCTCCAGATCTTCAGAAGAATATGGAAGAAATGAATGCCTTCGACATGATTGAGCAACTCAATGGCATGTTTCAGAAACAAGCCCGTCAGGAACGCTATGACACCATGAAACAGGTCATAAGCTGTAAAATGCAAGAGGGTTCCTCAGTTAGTGCTCATGTCCTAAAGATGAAAGGCTACATCGACCAATTAAACAAACTTGGTTATCCTCTCCATGATGAGACGGTTGTTGACTTCATTCTCAACTCTCTTTCCAGTCACTATGATCAATTTGTTATGAACTTTAACATGAATGACTGGGTAAAGACAGTGCCAGAGCTACATGGGATGCTCAAAACGGCTGAGATGAACATTTCTGACAAAGTAAGCCAAGTGTTAATGGTTCGATCTGGTGGTGTTAAAAAGCCCAAAACAAAGAAGAAGAGTTATAACAACAAAAGCAAAGGAAAGGCTCCTGTTGCTGGCAAACCTACCACCAACAAGAGCAAGCAAGCTGTGAAAGCCCCTCCTCCAGAAGAGCGGAAATTCTATGAGTGTAATAAGATAGGGCACTGGAAACGTAACTGCCCTGAGTGTCACACCCCAACCGATGGCGGAAACATCGGGGCATGGCACTGAGCGAAACAGATTGTCTAGAAGTTTCCATAACAATTATCATTACTAATCAATTTAAAGTAACATGTCCCATACCATGTCTCAAAAGGTAAACAAATTATTACAGACAAAATCTAGGCAAATAGTTCTATTCCGACAACTCAGATTTTCAAATAGAGCAATTGTTTATCTTCTTCTAGAGACTCTTGATTTAATTTCCTAGCAGATGTGCATCCTAAGCACCTGTCACATATGTTAAAATAAAGTCAATACATATAATGTAAAGGTGAGCATACAAGTTTGATAATATCATATAGAGTTCGAAAATTCGTTTACGCATAACCAGCACGTACACATAGAGAAATGAAGCACATTAGTTATCGACATAGATCCATCGATACCAATGACTGCGGGTTGACTGCCTGAGGCAGTTCGCAATACATGATTACCACCGTAATCCATGCAAGTAGTTGTCCTTAACAACCCCTGTGAACAGGTGCTGAGTCCAAACTATAGTACTATCGTTGCTAAGGCAGGTAGACAACATTCCATGTGTAAACGTAACAAACAAGCATTCATAAGCCACGTATAACATGCATTAATGGTTAGCGTTCAAATAGTATTGAGTAGTGTGTTTGTTGTGATTTGAATATTCGTAACGTATGCAACACCCAAAAGTGCGTAAAGCATAAAGGGATCAAGTACACTCACAGCGATGATAGATTGAAGGGAACGCTAGAGAGTAAGGTTAGCCTGAACAGAACGATAGCATCACGATAAGTGATGCGTAAAACGGTGCAAAGTGTAAGTGGCTCGGACAGCATCTCGGTCAGATGGGTAATCCGACCGGATGGTCCAGTCGTGTGGATGACAATCCGTTCGGATGGTCATCCGGTAGGACAGGTTGTCCGGTCGGATGACTATTCGAGTGGATTGTTTCCTCCTTTGAGAAGGACGTGTTTGTGTATGATGGCTTGTTCTTTGAAGTTTTCGTTGTAGCATTTTGAAAACATTGAAGTATCTCTACCCTTCAAGTCGGTCGATCGGTCGGCTTAGTCGTGCGGATGACAATCCGTTTGGATGGTCATCCGGTCGGACAGATTGTCCGGTCGGACGGCGACTCGAGTGGCGAGGTTACTTAGTGAGAACAAATCCACAGCAGGGCGGTCACTCGGTCGGGCAGGTTGTCCGATCGGGTGGCATCCTTAGTGCATTGAACATGTTGAAAATTGTTTGAGTGTTAAAGTCCAAGTATCTCATGATCCGAAGAGTAATCCGGTCGGATTAGTAGTCCGGTCGGATAGCAATTCGTTCAATACTCAAACTTCAGATAAAGTTGGTTAAGTGTGGGACCCATGGTGTAAGCCGCTCGGATGACCTAGCCGATCGGATGGCTTATCCGTTCGGGCAGTAGTCCGGTCAGATAGCACTCCGTACTGGTCGTTCCGTTCGTCTTTCCCTTGGCCGTTTTGATTGTTTGTCGTTTTATCGAGACGCTTTGACAACGTGCTAAACAACAGAACCCCATTTTTACCCAAGTGACCCGATCAAACAGGAATCACCCTAGTTCGACCAGTTAACCGGTTCAAGGCGGTTGTTCTTGGTTAACCCGAAATCGGTGGTCTCGTGAGTAGAATCCAGATCTTGAGCTAGCACAACACTAAAAATAAGTAGAAGACTAGAACAAGGCCCGATTCTATCGGTTTTGAGTGCATTGAGTGTAAAAGAGTTGAAAGAAAGTTAGAAACCATCTTTGAATCCTTTTTCACTATGATTATGTTTAGATCTATGCAAGATCTTTGTGTATTTGAGCGGAAATCGATTAGATCTAAGTTGTTCTTGGTGGATTGAGGCCAAAACATGAAGTTCTTCAAGAACACATGATGACGTCATCCTAGAACACCTCAAATCTAGTGATTTCACGGTTAAAAGTTAAGATATAAAAGATAGAAAGGTGTAGGAGTGCGTGTAGATCATGAAAGTACAAGATTTAGGACGAGATCTTTCCGGATTCGAGAGAAATCGAAGAAAAGGTGAGGAGAGCGTGCTGTTCGGTCAGAGAGTTGCCAAAAGTAGAAAGTTTGAGAGTGACATGGGTATTTATAGAGTTACCCAAAGAGGAAATGGTGTGTCGGTCGGATGGCATCTCGCCCGGGTGGCTTATCCGGTCAGATGTCATCTCGGTCGGATGACATTTGGCACCAGGTCAAGTGACAGCCCGGTCGGATGGGCAATCCGGCCGGATGGCTTGGTTCGGGTGTTCTACGCGACGGTTTTTGCTGTTTCGATTTCGATTTCGATTGCGAGCGATGCGAATGCGATAGATTTTCCTAGTCAAATTACTTTTAATCCCAATCATTCATATCTAGCGCTGTCTCTTCTCCACTAATTATCATAGTTCGATTTCGATTGAGTTCGATTGCGATTCGAGTTTCGATTGCGTTTTAGATTGATTACCACAACATAACATAAATAATCATGCCCAAGTAACACATAAGGCACACACACACGTATAACAATAACCAAAATGCGTAATTCGAGTTGCGTTTCGATGTCGATTAGATTAGATTGACTTTATCACATTGTTACTTCCTATAGTTCACAGTCGTAAGTCGATTAGATAGCGAATAACACACGTCGATTGTTGTAATTATTGACACTTACTCCACATAATACAACTAAAATAAACACGTAAAAGAATTTCACTACTAGTCAAGTCGTGCGAAAATCGGTCGTTGACTTTGACTTTCGAAAACACGGGGTGTTACAGCCTCCCCTTGTTTAGGGAATTTCGTCCCGAAATTAGGCCGAAACCGTAACAAATAACTACGGGTACTTCGCCTTCATGTCTCTTTCGAGTTCCCAAGTGAACTCTGCGCCTCGTTTGCCTTCCCATCGGAGTTTCACAATAGGAATGCGCGAGCGTCTGAGCTGCTTGGTTTGGCGGTCCATGATTTCGACAGGCTTCTCCACAAAGTGTAGTGTTTCGTTTACTTGCAGATCATCAAGGGGTACAATTAGATCATGCTCAGCCAGGCACTTTCGGAGGTTTGACACATGGAAAGTCGGGTGGGCGTTACTAAGTTCCTCTGGTAGTTCGAGTCTGTAGGCGACTTTTCCGATCCTTTCCAGAATCTTAAAAGGTCCAACATATCGAGGCGCTAGTTTCCCTTTCTTGCCGAATCTGACCACACCCTTCCAAGGTGATACCTTTGGGAGTACGTAATCGCCAACGTCAAATTCAAGGGGCTTGCGTCGTCTATCGGCGTAACTTTTCTGTCTACTTTGAGCTTTCAACAAGTTGTCTCGAATTTGGAGGACTTTGTCAGTCATTTCTTGTAATAGCTCGGGACCGGTTAATTGCGAGTGACCGATCTCGTGCCACACAATAGGCGATCGACATTTTCTTCCGTATAAGGCCTCGAATGGTGCCATTTGAATGCTGGAATGATAACTGTTGTTATACGAGAATTCGACTAACGGCAGGTATTTATCCCAATTACCACCGAAGTCTATGACACACGAACGGAGCATGTCCTCAAGAGTACGAATCGTTCTTTCAGTCTGTCCGTCGGTTTGAGGGTGGAAAGCGGTACTTGATTAAGCGATGTACCGAGAGCCGTTTGAAACGTTTCCCACAGTCGCGAGGTAAACCGAGCATCACGATCAGAGATGATGTCGCGAGGCGTCCCATGATTACAAATGATCTCGTCGGTGTAGATTTGGGCTAATCGTTCTACCTTTTAGTCTTCTCGTATTGGCAAGAAGTGAGCTGATTTGGTCAAACGGTCAACAACAACCCAAATGCTGTCGTGACCTGATGATGTGTGCGGAAGCTTTGTTATGAAGTCCATAGCTATACTCTCCCACTTCCACATAGGGATCAGCGGTTGTTCGAGTAAGCCAGAGGGTCTTTGATGTTCAGCCTTAACTCTTGCACAAGTTAGGCATTTTCCAACGTAGAGAGCAATATCCCTTTTCATACCAGGCCACCAGTACTTGTAGCGAAGATCCTGGTACATTTTTTCAGCACCGGGATGAATAGAATACCGGGATTTGTGGGCTTCGTCCATTAGAATCTGTCGCAAATCGGTCCGTTTAGGGATCCAAATTCGGTCCAGAAAGTGGAATATCCCATTTGATTTACTCACAAGCTGGGCTCCATCGTGATAGATTATTTCCTTCTTTAGAGTGCGTTCATTAAAACATGTATGATGGGCTTCGCGAATGAGGGTTTCGAGATCGAATTGGGCTTGAACATTACGAGTGCTAAGCAGATAGCTCCGTCTGCTGAGTGCGTCGGCAACAACATTTGCTTTGCCTGGGTGATAACGAATCTCACAGTCGTAATCGTTGAGAAGTTCTACCCATCGGCGTTGACGCATATTAAGTTCCTTCTGATTAAAGATATGTTGTAGGCTCCTATGATCGGTGAAGATTGTACACTTTGTACCATACAGGTAGTGTCGCCAAATCTTTAACGCAAAAACAACGGCGCCTAGCTCGAGATCATGGGTTGTATAGTTCTTCTCGTGGATTTTGAGCTGACGAGATGCGTAAGCTATAACCTTGTCCTGCTGCATAAGAACACAACCGAGACCAAGGTTAGAAGCATCACAATAGACAATGAAATCGTTGTTTCCATCGGGCAATGTGAGAACAGGAGCATTGCAGAGCTTGTGCTTGAGGGTTCGAAAGGCAGAATCTTGTTCAGTTCCCCAAACAAAAGGCTTATCTTTATGCGTGAGAGCGGTAAGTGGTACTGCGATCTTGGAGAATCCTTCGATAAATCATCGATAATAGCCCGCTAGTCCGAGAAAAGAACGGTCAGACGGGTTCTTGGGTGTAATCCAACTCTTGACTGCTTCAATCTTCACTGGATCGACGTGAATACCCTGACTATTGACAATGTGACCCAAGAGCTGAACCTCCTCCAGCCAGAATTCACTTGGAGAACTTGGCATAGAGTTGATTCCCCTGGAGTAGCTCGAGAACCAAACGTAGATGTTGCACGTGTTCAGCTTTCGATTTGGAATAGATCAAGACATCGTCGATGAATACGATGACGAAACGGTCGAGATATGGTTTACATACGCGATTCATCAGATCCATGAAAACCGCGAGTGCGTTGGTTAAACCAAAGGGCATACAACGAATTCGTAATGGCCGTAACGAGTGCGAAAAGCGGTTTTGTGTATATCCTCCTCTTGAATGCGTAGTTGGTGATAGCCTGAGCATAAATCGATCTTCGAGAAACATGTGGCACCTTGTAGCTGATCAAACAAATCATCAATGTGGGGTAGGGGATAGCGGTTCTTGATAGTTAACTTATTCAATTCCCGGTAGTCGATGCACATCCTGAATGACCCATCCTTTTTTTTGACGAAAAGGACTGGCGCACCCCAAGGAGAGGTGTTGGGGCGAATGAAGCCTTTCTCAAGTAATTCCTGGAGTTGGTTCGATAGTTCACGCATTTCGGACGGTGCGAGTCGGTAAGGAGCTTTGGCAATTGGGTTGGCTCCAGGAATGAGGTCAATATGACAGTCTATATCACGACTTGGTGGTAGGCCGGGAAGGTCGTCAGGGAACATATTAGGAAATTCACGAACCACAGGAACGTCTTTCACCTCTGTCTTTCCTTTCTTTTCCTTCTCCGCTACTACAATGTTAGCCAAGAAAGCTCTGTATTCCTTGCGGAGATACTTGCTAGCTTGGACACACGACATGAGTTTGAGACCCTTCGAAGCAGTTTCACCGTAGACACACAATACATCACCATTCTCGAGCGAGAATCAAATCATCTTGTCAAAGCACACAACTTCAGCATGGTTTTCACGAAGAAAGTCCATGCCTACTATGACATCAAAACTTCCGAGTTGCATCGGGATAAGGTCGATTGGGAAGATGTGATTGTTGAGCTCAAGAGTACAATCATGAAGAACAGAATTAACGGCGACAGTTCTTCCGGTAGCGACTTCAACATCGAACATCGAGGAGAGTTGGGAACGCTTACGATTAAGGAGCTTCTCGAATGCGAACGACACAAAGCAATTATTGGCTCCAGTATCAAATAAACACGAAGCATAAATACCATTCACAAGGAACGTACCATTGACCACGTTGTTGTCGGCTTGGTCTTGGCGCACGTTGATGTTGAAAGTTTGTGCACGTGCTGCTTGCTGCTGGTGTTGCTGCTGCTGCTGCTGCTGCTGAGGCTGCTGCTGCTGGGGCTCTTGCTTCACAACCCTGTTTGGGCACAGTTGGCAAAATGGTTAGGATCGCCACATGCGAAGCAGGGTCTGGCGTTGACCACGGGTGCCAGAGGAGCTTGTTGACCCTGAGGGGCGGTGAGTAGAGCTTGATGAGCAGGAGCTTGTCGAGCACGGCAGTTGGTAGTGAAATGGCCATACATATTGCAATGAGCACAAAAACGGCAAACGATGGTAGTCGGGTGGTGGTAGGTACAAGTAGGGCAAAACGGGTGTGGCCTAGTGTATGCACACTGTTGGGCTGGTACAGCTTGTATCGGTGCAGCAGTGATGGCACAATTCTTGTTGCTGGAGCTGTTCTTTCTCTTGTTCTTCCTCTTGTTGCTCGATGCGGTGGTGGTTTCAGCAGTTGGTGCGGCGGTGGTAGCTTGATGCAGGTGCTTCGAAGTTTTATCCCAGACACCAGCCTTGACCCGCTTGTCGTTGATTTCAGCGACCAGTAGATAAGTCTCTTCGATTGTCTTAGTCTTAGCCGCTTGCACGAAATCTGCAACACAGTCAGACAGGGCTTGGATATACTTCTTGATTGCCATGTCTGGAGTCTTGACTTGGTCAGGGCAGATGATGCTGAGCTGTTTGAAGCAAGCAGTGAGAGCAGCATTTTCACCTTCCTTCTGCTTTATGTGCCAGAATTCATCTTCTAACTTTTGGCGCTCATGAGGAAGGCATAATTCTTCCAGGGTGAACTCCTTGAGTTCGTCCCACGACAGACCGTAGGCTGCATCATTCCCTCATTTGTTTCTCTTGGCCATCCACCAGTCTAGTGCACGAGACTGGAAGACACCGGTAGCATTCAGAGTGCGGAGGTCGTCTGGGCAACCGCTCTGTCGTAGAGTGACCTCAATGGAATCAAACCATTGGAACAACGCTGTAGGGCCTTCCTCGCCAGTGAATTCCTTTGGCCCACAAGACTTGAACTGCTTGAAATTGAAGGGAGCTTTGGGGGTAATTTTGGGAACTTCGGTTCTCGACTCCTCAGATGATTTGCTGACGTTCTCGTAAACATCACTCACGGCTTTTGCTACTTGTTTGGCGATGATAGCAGCAAGACGTTTGTCTCTCTTTTCTTGACGAGAAAGTGATGGGTGGCGAGATACAGATGACATTGTCTGCAACAGACATCGCCACAGGACTCAACACAATGTATTCGAATCTCACCTCACATGTCTACTACTTACTAAAGCTTAGGAACACGCAATGTAGTATGTATCACATAAACACATAGACACGTAATCACAGATTCACATAAACACAGAAGCACATAAACACGTAGGGCACAGAATCCATAACAGCACATAAGCACGAAATCACAAGATGCATATAGAGACACGTAGGGCATTCTGACTGGATCTACTATCTAAGGTCTACGTGCGTTCGAGAATAGCGATTGCGAATAACATATCGAGTAGTATAGTATAAGCGTATGACATAGCATAAGGTCGTCCATAGTTCAACGATTTGTCAGCGTTTTGAGATAGAAATGCAGTGCGAGTCGTGCGGGTCGATTGATGTGAAGCAAAAATTGAATAAATCTCCAAAATTTAAACACACAACAGGTAAACACACTTATAAGTACATAAAATCGACAAATCATCAGAGTCAGTAGTTGCGGGCTCAGAATCGAAACACATAAAAATCGAGAAATAGATTGTCTGCGGCTATTAGAGTTCGACTAACCAAAGTGATTCGACTATTCTCAAGGATATGTTGTGCACATTTGACCTACATGGCAGTGCCTTTGCCTCGATTCTTGGGCATTGGGCACGCATCCCGTTGATCGTAACGTGACTTCATGTCGTTGGAGTCCGTCGAGACTGTTGGTGCATATTCGGTGACAACAGCTTAATAGTTTGATTATTTAGTCTTTGGATATTTTGTATTGGGCTTAGCTTATTGGTTAGTGAGTTTATTGTTGTAATGGGCTTGGAAAATGGCCTAGCCCAGTAGGAAGCCCAGTTCACAGACATGTGGTATATAAACATGTTTTGTGATTAGGGTTTTAGTTTGTAACTTGGAGGCTTGAGAGAGAAAGTCTAGTGAGAGAGACTAATTTCGAAATTAGGGTTGAGAGCAAAATCACAGATAGTGGCTGTGAGGTTGTGAGGGTCTTGAGTTGATTGTAAAACGTTTCGTTTGGATAATCAATAGAGGACCCGTTTGATTGTGAATTTTGTTTTCTACTCGTTTCTGTAACAAATCTGATCTAGAGGATTCCGCACTCTAGGTTAGACATTCAATTCTGTGAAAGATCCATACATCAAGGGGACCTACAATTGGTATCAGAGCGTTAGGCTCTTGAAGGCTCGGTTCAGAATTGTTGGCTGCAGAAACAGGAAGAATTTTCGAAATCTTTGAAATCTGAAAATTAGGGTTTTGAAATTTTCGAGATTTTTGATAAAAAAATTTTTTCGAAATTTTTGGCTATTTTGATATTCTGGTTTGTTTGTTTAGTGTTTTGCAGGATTTCTGGAAAGAATTTGTTGATTCTGGAAAAGTTTTCGGCTGATAGACTTGAAGATTCGAAGACTGTTCTTCGTGTTCTTCACGTTCTTCGTTCTGTTCTTCACTGTTTTTTTTCGAAAATCACCGATATTTTGCTGTTTTGATTTTGCAGAAACTGTTAAGGGATCCGAAAAAAATCATCAAAGTTTCGAAAAGATTGAATTTCCATATTTAACTGGCGAATTTGCTTAATTTCGCAGTCTGGACCTGCGAAATTAACTGACCAGCGAAATTACCGGCGACGTTAAATCCAAAGGCGACTTTGGTAACTGTATAATTTTCCACAGCGAAATTATTACGGTTTTCGGCGACTTCACCTGTCGTTGTGATAGCGAAATTAAGCAGCGAATTTGGCAGCAAATTTATCAGCGAACTTGAACTTTGATCAGCGAAATTGAACAAGTAAAAGACCAGCGAAATTACGTAGAACTGACCAGCGAATTTAGGCTGTTTTCAGCGAATTTATAGTGGTGGAATATTTTCTGGCAAGCGTAAGAAATAATTCACTGTTTTGCAAATAGAATTTGATCCGTAGCTCGTTTGACAGAACCGTCTGGACCGTTGAATTCCTTGCATTTTTAGGGCAAAAAAAAAAATCCCGAATTCGGTTTTCGACATTAGATATCATTGGATTCGTCTTTTCGAGACGATTCTAACGGTGTAATTTGGTAACCACTGTTTTCGGAGATATTTTGTACGGTTTTATCAGTACGTTACGGTAAAACGTGTTAAAAGATGGTTAAAATGGAAAAGGTCAGTGAGACTGTTAAAAATTGGCCAAAGCTTACAAACGTTAAACAATATGCTATCTGGAAAGAGGAGTTTGAGGCATTTGTTAAAGGTGAAGATACGAGAATGTGGAGATGTATGATCGATGGGTACATTGCTGCCACACGACGAGTTAACGGAAGAGTTAAAGTGATTTCTTATGAGATGATGGATGAATCTGAGAAACTTATGGTAGATGCTGAGAAGAAAGCTTTAGCAGTGATCAAGAAGTCCTTGCCTGAGGGAATAAAACATACCATCAAGAACTATGGGACTTCTTATGAGCTGTGGGAAGCTTTAGAAAATCGTTATCAGAGTTCATTAGGACGGACTGTAGGAGATCTTGCTTTAGATAAGGTAGCAGATGCTGTGAAAGAAGAGAAGAAGGAGAATGTTGAGAAGGAGACAGAAGTTTCAAAGTGCATGAATGGTGTGAATGAACTTACAACAGAGGTGAAGGTAACATCAGAACCTGTAAGTCATATGTGTCATAATTGCACTGAACTACAAGGTAAAGTTAATAGCCTATCGGAGCAAAACAAAATTCTGTTAGCTGATTTGGAAAAATTGAAAGAGTCAAATGTTCTTTTGATTAAACGAGAGTCAAATTGTTTAGATAAACTCAAATCAAATGAACAAGAAATCAGCAGTTTAACAAGCAAAGTCAATGAACTGTTACAGGTCATTGATTTGGCTCGTGAAACTGTGAAGGATAAAACTAATGAATTTTCTGAAAAGTGCAGGGAATTGGCCATTGCACAAAACCAAATTTTTGAACTTAAAGGAAAGTTAGACAAATTTGGAAATTCTTCATTAGTTCGGACTCAAATACAAAAGGGGCTAAAAATGAGTAATGATAGAACGGGAGTGGGGTTCAGTAAAGCCTCATCTTCTAAGGATCAAGATTACTCGTTTTTTCCAAATGAAGATGAGCTAATTAATTTTGTTCCCACTGTACAAGAGGTAGTGGATCCGATAGCTGTGGACTTGCCAAATAGTCCAGTTTCTTTGAAAGAATCTGTAGGGTCTAACAGTACACCTCATAAAGTGGATGAGGATACTGAAGACAAAAAGGCCAACACATCTAAAAAGGGATCAAACAAAAAGAAAACTTATAAGAAAAGATCCTGTTTTAGATGTCACAACAAAGGACATGTGGCGAGTTGTTGTCCTTTGAAGAAAGGTAAACAAAAAGTTGATGAGATTAAGGATGGGAATCAGGTTGGGTCAAGCAATAGTGTAAAAACAAGTTGTCAGACAAAGAAACCTGAAAACCTTCAACTTCGAAACTATTTGATAGACCAAGAAGTATTTCTCCACAATTTAGTCATCATAATGGTAAATCAAATCAGTTTCAAAGTCAAAATAAAAATTTTGGATATCAAACTCGATACCAAACTGCTGGTAATCGAAATTTTCAACAAAGAAATGGACATAGGGGTTTTAGTAACTCAAATGTTCAACAACATCCAATTTTTTTTCAAAATTCATGGTATGAGAGTGGGATAAGAAGATATAAAGATAATAATTTCCAAAGGTCAGAAAATCCGAGAGGTTATTGGAACTCTCGCAATCAAAGACCTAGTGGAAATTTGTCACACCCCGATTTCCACGTGTCACCGGTGGGCCCGGTGGGGGAGTATCGTGACGTGGTTGGCAACGTAATAGTCAAACAACACAATATAATAATGCACAGCGGAAGCAAATTTAAAATAAGATACAACCGAATTTATTTATTGTAAACGAAGTCACAATTATCCGGTGTTTATCCACAGTAGGATCGAATAATAAAATATTGTTTATGGTTCAACAGACTTCGGCATCTTAAGTTTGCGAGACTTCTAGTGATGCTTAGGAGACTCCCAGCCTATTTCGCCTAGTACCTGCATTTAATCTTTTTGGGAAAATACGTCAGTTTACACTGGTAAATACATTCAACTGACTCATTTTATAAATGATTGAAAATTGGTTTGGATGCACATGGCATAAACATTTTTATTAACTTGGGAGAATTATTTAATATTATAATCTTGTGAACGATTTACATGTTACTTATGCGTTCAGTAGCCCGGAACGTATTCCGGGTTAAAGATCAATAGACACACCACTTTAAGTGAGTTATACACGGGAGTACGCCTACACCCCGTGCTCAGGTCGTGGCTATCTCGTAAGATAATGCCGAGGATATCCGGGACATGGTCATTAACCCCCCAAAGGCTGTAAAGTAAACACATCTGTTTAAAACGAGCCGATCAAATTATTCAATTAACCACCTAAGCGATGGAAGATTTGATGCCCGATCAAGCGGTACGCTATGTACCGTAACCCAAGCCCGTATAGGGAAAATAAGTTAAAAGTATTTACCTGATGCAAAGTATAGTCACAATAGTCAAATAGCAAGTAGCTTTTACTGTTTCTCCTAATCTGGAACGAAGGTTAAATATAACCTATTAGAATCCTAGCGGGTCTTTAATTATGCTTAAGCTTAGACCAGCTAGTTTCGAAGATACGGTTCGTACGCACGATTAAGCGAAGACCGGATAGAAGGTGATTCAGACCCGACAAGTTTGAAGACTTGTTTAATATGGGTTTATTATTCACATTCTGGATTTTGAGATTAAACCGATAAGGTTTGACCCGTTTCGGCTAATTTATGTAAACTTGTTACATAAACCGTACCGGACGCGAAATAAGCGTAACGGGTATCCGTAAGAGCCATATACAGGTTTCCTAAGTTAATATGCTCCAAATATGTTGTAACACCAGTAGGATATCTTTCGTTATGCCCCGAACTAATTTAAACACAAACTATGCCCCGTAGGGGTAGTTTGGTCATTTTAAAGTTTGTAAAAGCGTTTATATGTTCAACTAAGTTACAGGTCTGATGTAAACAGCAAACATACTCATTTTGATGGGTTATAACAGTAGGCTAAGGCATGTATGTGAAATTTATCATATTTAACCAAACTAGGCCCCGTAGGGGTATTTTGGTAATTTCACATAAGCCGACAAGCTCAAAAACTGAATTCTGAGTTTATCAACTTTTGCTTACTGTTAAGATATGATAATTTGCTTCTTATATCAGTAGGTATCAACCCGGGTATGTCCAATATGATTTTAGAACATACTATGCGTTAAAAACGCTAATTTAGGCGATTAAAGGCCATTACCGGGTTCGATACTTAAATCTGATATTTTTATATTTCCAGAAGGCTTAAAATAATTTATTTATCATAACTAATCAGTGGCAAAAGGTTTGGGGTCGTTTAGATATGTAAAACTCATTTTATGGCCCGTAAGGGCAAAACCGACAATTACCGAATTAAGCCTACGACTATGAGTTATGCTCAGCCTAAAATTTATTAAAAATCTTTAAAATTCCCAAAATATTATATTACATCAGTGGGTAATTCGTTTGATACCAAAAATTATGTTTAACTAGGCTATACGCTAATTACGCCATTATGTTAACATAAATCATTAGTTTTGCGATATTGGGCATAACTCTTAATCTACAAGTCAAACTGATGTCAAACTTTGCATACAAGTTTATATATCAGTAACTAAGGTTTCTACACTTTTACATTTTCATAAATCATGATTTAAGGTAATAAGGGCATAACGGTCAACGTATGAGCATTTAACGGAAACTTGCATATTAATTGGATAACTAGTGAACCAAGGTGTATGATCACAGAGGGTTGTTCTAACATGTATCCTAACCCAATTTAAGCTCTGGGGCATTTCTAAAATATGCCCAAACGGGTCAGAACTGAAAGTCAACCGAAAAGTCAAACTATGTGGCTTTCGGTTCCGAACCGGGTCTAAACAGGAAATAGTCGGGTTGAACATGTTGGGACATGTTCTTACACTTATTTCTAAGTTATAACAATGTTCAAACAGGTTACAATTGTTCTAGATAGCTAATTATGCATAAATGACATTTTAAGCAATATGTTGACTTTTTAAGTAATGTTTTGACCCGACATTTGACCTGTTTAGGATGGTGATCAGGGGAAACCCTTTTGGGGTTTTATTTCCCACATAAATACCATTCTAAAACTACTTTTAATTCGAGATAAGACTGAGTCATTAGTGACTAATCTCGAAGTCAAACCGTAATTACGACGGTTTGACTTTTAGCTAATTAACTAAGCTAAACACAACCAAATAAGAACTAGAAGACTTACAATAGTCCAATGCACGAATTATGATCAGAAGGGAGAGTTCCTTAGCTCCAGGAATGCTCCAATGATCAGTTGCAAGTGTGAAGAATGTTGTGATCTTGGAAGTCTTTATATAGTGTATGAGATCACCACAATTGGTTGACAACAAAGGCTAGGACTAACCACAACCATCCAACACTTGTCCTAGAGCTTCTAGGATAGTTTAGGGTCTTTAAATAATGTTAACAACCGGTTTAGTGGGTCAGAAACGCGCACAACAGGCAACAGCCCGTTTTTTCGGAACTGGGCACCCCCTGCGCATCGTAGGGACATTAGGCCTACGATGCGTATGGCCTCTTCAGGGGCTGTTTGCTTGTTTCTTCATTTATTCGAAAAGGCAGCCCACTTGCACGACTTTATGGCCTCTATTTGCAACTTAGGACCCTCCTAAAGTGCATGTTCCTGTATAATACCCTACCATTTAAGCTTGTTCCATTTGAATGCATTTGCAAGACCCGAAAACATCGGTTTACCATTCAATTTCTTCATGAGGTCATATCATGCTTTTGCAAGTTCTTTATTGGCAATAATTCTCTGTATTGTGGCATGAAAGATGTGTAGTAATATTATATCGGGTCTTGGGATTTATAATTGAGGTCGTTCAGAGGTAACAATTTAACATGACGCCACTTTAATCCTACCGAAACATCTTTATTAAATCCGGGTTTTTCAACGCGTTTTGTCTTACATGACACGTGTCATTTTATTATTAAACCCGAAATTTTCGAGGTGTTACAAAATTATCATTCTTGTTCAACAATGGGTAAGCAATCCAAGACTCCAGTTAGGAGTGATGGATATTGGATGGATGTTCCTGTAATGGATGAATTTGGAAAACCCAAGACTATCCGAGCTTGGGTTCTCAAGACTAACTGAGTTGTTGAGTGTGTGCAGGATGACCAAGAAGGACTGTTGATGTGTTCGACAGTGGTTGTTCCTGTAAAGCGTCTGAGGTGAATAGTAGGTTAACCTTGGTAACGAACTATTTACTTTAGTGATTATTATGTTTATTTGAGACTTAAACATTGAAAAACTTATTGTCAGATTGAAGTGGGAGTCTGTTTGTGTTTTCAAAATTTACTCCATGAAAACAAAAATTTAGGGGGAGAAATTTCCCTAAGCCAAAAAGAGTTTAGATAGTGCGTGAGTTTAGGGGGAGTAAGTTAGTAATCAAAAATACAAAAACATTGAAAAATCAAAAACATAAAAAAATAGAAAATCAAAAATGAGTTATCACTGTGTGAAAAAGGAGAAATGATAGTACATCAGCAAGTTAGACTGTCACACTCAAACTAAATTATATTGCTTAAATGTGATAGCAGCTTCATCATATGATGTACCAGTAGGCAAAAAGCATGAAATAATCAACTTACCAATGTGATATAAACCTAAATGAACTGTGTATGAGTGGGGAACACATCAGTGGTGTATGGTTTAATGACCTTAAATCTTGCGTTGATTGATTGCCAAAATCTGAAGTTTTGGGTCTTTATACTGTTATTTCATCTGGGGATATCAGGGGTGTCCTTCTGCTGCATCCAGATACATGCTGACCTAGACACACCCAGGATATCTTAAAAGAGCTAAAAAATGCCAGAACCCTTAAATGAAGAAGCTCTCAAAGAGAGTTATTCAAATGTGCAAAATGCATAAATCGTACCAAAAAATGGTATTTGTCATAGCCCTCGTTAGATATTTTGGTCTCTTTGCTGTACGGAAGTACTGACCTGTTCACCAATTATCTAAACGTTGAAAAACAAAACGGATGAATTCAGTATACTCACCTACTACGATGAATCTTTGTGCATACCTTGATCGCGGGGGTATATCCTGAAGTGGGACACACTAATATATCAGTATTAAAATTACCTTAACGTATCATACAGTAATGGTACTTGAAATGTTCATGCATTTTGTTTAAGTGGACAAACATACTGGTAATCGTCTTGGACTGCTTTTCACGAAAAATTAAATAAAGAATTATCTAGTAGTGTGAAAACAGTTTGATTTTTCTGATATGATCTTCTTACCGGTGATTCTCACAAAAATAGAGTGTTTATTGCTTTTGTAAATAGTTTACTGCTTTCTTAAAATATCAAAAATACCAATTTTTTTTTAAAAAAAAAAGACTTCCATTTTGAACTGACAGGTTGTTGTTTTTGCATGATAAGATAAAATATTGGTTTATCTTTAAATGTGAAAAAGACTAATGGTTTTTTGAGATACTTGCTTGTGTTGCTAAACAGATTGATGCAGTTATCAAAATGAAGTGAAGAATACAAGTAAAGTGCAAATTGAGAGTGAAGTGAAGATGTGTGAAGATGCATGGTAGGATCCTTCTACTACATTGCAGAAAGAACGTGATATGAAGAGTTGGAGCTTACTTGCTTAACCAAGGATTGCTAGCTAACTGATCTACAAAGGAATGAAAGTTTTGGAGATTGGAAGCATCAGCTAAGGGGGAGTCTGTTGATGTCAGAAGCTGTGTAGCTGAGGCTATCCAAAGACCAAAAGAACACAAGATGTTTGAAGACAAAGTTACACTATGAAGCTATTGTCAAGGGGGAGTCTGTTGGTGCATATTCGGTGACAACAGCTTAATAGTTTGATTATTTAGTCTTTGGATATTTTGTATTGGGCTTAGCTTATTGGTTAGTGAGTTTATTGTTGTAATGGGCTTGGAAAATGGCCTAGCCCAGTTCACAGACATGTGGTATATAAACATGTTTTGTGATTAGGGTTTTAGTTAGTAACTTGGATGCTAGAGAGAGAAAGTCTAGTGAGAGAGACTAATTTCGAAATTAGGGTTGAGAGCAAAATCACAGATAGTGGCTGTGAGGTTGTGAGGGTCTTGAGTTGATTGTAAAACGTTTCGTTTGGATAATCAATAGAGGACCCGTTTGATTGTGAATTCTGTTTTCTACTCGTTTCTGTAACAAATCTGATCTAGAGGATTCCGCACTCTAGGTTAGACATACAATTCTGTGATAGATCCATACATCTAGGGGACTGATGTGTCTAAAAATATACACATTTTACACATCAAATTCCTTACAATTTAATCTATTTAGATATGATTTTCTCGCGATATTGGTACTTATTTGATTATATGTTATATTTATAGGAAACTGTGAATATTCTGTGGATTACGCGAGGAAATGGTAAAGGATCGACGAAGGAAACAATACATGGGGAATGTTAATGGATTGAAAATGAAGATATTAGAAGATGGCATGATAGAGGGTTGAATTACGAAGACGTGGGCGAAAACGGTGAATAAAACGGAGTCCGGATGAAGAAGAACTGAAGAAAAGAACATAAATACGCGACAGAAACAGTCAAACTTCATTTGGAAATATCCGGAGCTAGGAAATGAATTGCGGGAGCCATAATATATGTTTTTGGGGTAGCTCGACGAGAGGAATCCAAAAATGGAATTTGTTTTTGGAGAATGTCTACGATGCGTAGCACAAAAAGGCCTACGATGCGCAGGGGGTGGTGTCGGCCATGACTTTCTGGTTGAAAATGGAGCAGTTGGGGAAAGTTAGTTGAGGTAGCTCTACGATGCGTAGCCAAATCAAGGCCTACGATGCGTATGGTGTGTCCAGAAGCTCAATTTTTCACCTATAAATAGCCCTTCACTTGTAACTCGAAAATACACCTTTCAAGCTCGAAAATATCACGTAAAAACCTGCTATCGGGTGACTTTAGGCAGCTGGAAGTGTCAAGGAAGTACCACGGAGCTCTCGGGAAGTTTAGAGGTGTTCGGTTCTAGTCCTAATCGACCCGAGTTCGGTAAATATTCGTTTTTTCAAGTTTTGTTTAAGTGTGTTATTGTATAATATGTGTAGTTAATTTTGTATAATACCTGGGTTATTATGAACTAGATAATTGTAATGTATATTTGAAGTAATTTCAGTTATTTGGTGTGATTTACATGATGTATTGTTAAACTTGTTTTTATTCTGTCCTTTAATTGTTTACAACTTGGTTATTGAAATTAGTAACTCTAAACCATATTACTATTTCAATCTGAATTGTTAATCTTTTGAATATCAGTTCGGGCCTTGTCTTTTCGATAAAAACATTAACTTTCGATTAACAGGATAATCAAGTGTTACAATCAAACCAATTAAAGATGCAAACTTACTTGGTAATTAGAAATAGTTCCAGGTATGCTAGGTTATTAGCTAGCCGTTGTTGGGTAAATTGGGTAATCGATAACTCGAATTCATTTACTTTTTCGCGTCTAAGGTTTCCTAGGATTTCAAGTTTCAATAAGTCATCTGCTTCATGTTTTTAAAATCTTCTCACAACATTATTGTCTCTAAGGTCAAAAAGGTTTTATTCTCATGGGATTTGGTGTCGATAGGTGGAGCCGATTCATTTTAGCACTTCACATTTAGCTTAATTTACTTGATTCATCATCTTTAACGGGAGGTTTATCGGGTAAATAAAGTATTTAGTCATAAACCGAAGGAAGAATAACATCACACAAGTCTAGGGATTCAAAACCTAAGTAGCAGCTTTCCATCATATTTATCTTAAAACACAGTTTCCAGTCCTGTTTGTATCATTCCATTTACTATTTAAAATCTTCTATTTTAAGTTTTCATTTATTATTTAAAAAATATAAAAAAAACCCCAAATCAAAATTAGCTAGGTTTTCGATAAAGGTCAATTATTGAAATTTCGCCCATAGTGTCCACGGATTGATATCCGGTCTTGCCAACTACACTACGCCGCGACCGGTGCACTTGCCGATTGTGTGTGGTTTAGTAGCAATTCCTTTTTAAAACTTGTTCGAATTTAATATACACGTTTTCACACATCAAGTTTTTGGCGCCGCTGCCGGGGACACTGGCAAACTTTAGAGAACTACCCAAGTCGTCTATTAAGTTATTTTGTTTTTCTTGTTTTTATTAGATTAAAGTTTATTTGTTTGCTTATTTGTTTGTTTGTTTGTTTTGTGTGATTTAAAAAAAAATGTGTTTGATCTGTGGAGGACATCATTATACCAAATATTGTCCAAATTTATCAGAGTGTTCCACAGACTACTCTTCTAACTTATATTCACAACCACAATCATATCAAGACTGTTATTCTTCACCATATCAACCATGCAACGAGAGCAAGTACCCACCTTATTTTCCGACACTTGTGGAATGTCAAGTCGCTCAGATAAACTCTTCATTGAAGCAAAACTGCGAAGTCCTAGAACAAATGCTAGAAAAGATGAAAAGCGACGATCTAATCGCAAAGACAAAATCTTTAATGAAGCAAAACTGCGAAGTACAAAAACAAATGTTAGAAAAGATGTTTTGTGGGAACTGCAGTGGAACAAAGGATGCTGAGGGAATTGGTGAAGATAATAAGGTAAAGCAGGAAAATAAAAATGTTAAACTTATAATTGATTTTTCCTGTGATGATGCTGAGATAGATGCAAAGTTGGCTGAATATAAGAGACTAATAAAAGAAGAGATGGAAGAAGAGCTACCCGGTCATCCAGAATTGTCAGATAGAAAACCGGAGACAAAAATGGACACTGAAATCCCACCTCCGGTTCAGCAAGTCGTTAATTCCAACCATTGGTTTGATGACTTTTGGAGTGATGACAATGAGGGGGTAGTAGAAGTTGAAGAAAAGTCACTTGACAAGATGGAGGATGTGAAATATCATGAACCATCTTGGGAGGACGAGTTTGGTGATGAGTTGGTAGGTTTGCCAACTTATGAAAATGAAGAATTTGACCCAATCGGTGATCTAGCCTATTTAGAAAAATTACTTGAAGGTGAACCGATCATGGAAATCAAACAAATACCAAACGAAGAAAAAAAGAATGTGGCTGAGGAACCTGGAATCCGGAGTAAGTCATGCATCCGGCTAATGCCAGGTAAGTTTAAATTCTGGTGGTCTGACCCTTTTCAAAATTTCAAAATATTATATTATTCCACCGTTAAATTTTTAAATATTTTTGAAGACCGGGTGGATTTGAACGGGTTGGATAAGGTCCAGATAAAAGAAAAACCTCCTGATTAAATTCAAGTGTGGGGAGGTTTTGTAAATATTTGTGTTTTTGAGTCGAGTCAGTACTGCTTGGGTTGTTGCTTGTTTTTGTTTATACAGGTTTGAATCACACCACCCGTACTCAATCTCCATTCGGGTGATTTCGAAGCTGTACACAAATTTCAAGTAATTTACCAAGTATGCTAGTTAGAGTCAAAGCCGATCGCGACCGAAATACTATACGATCGAGCTGGATTGGACAAAAGCTTTTATACATCATATAACCAGCTAAGTCCTTTCCAATTTGTGTTTAGTATTTTATTTTTTATTTATGCAAGTGTGTTTAATTCTATTTCTCATTTCCACATTGAGGACAATGTGTCTTTCAAGTGTGGGGATGAGGGATTTTGTATAATATTTAGTATATACATAAAAAAAAAATTTGCTCTACTTGTCCCGATCCTTTAAACGCATTTAAAACTTAAACATTTTGCAAAAATGTTTGTCAAAAACAAATTTAAATATTGAATTTACAAAATTTGAAAATATATGTTTCTTTAAGTTGCGGGATAGTAGGTTGATTAAATCAAGTTTTTGTGAAAAATTTTTACGAGATACTTAAGATAAATTTTTCTAACTTTAAAGTAAATTAAATATGCAATAACAAAACCTTTTAACCCTTACATTACCACATGACAGTAAGATTTGAGCCTAAAAGTGTTTAATATATAAACACTACTTTCGTTTCATGTGTGTTTACCAACTTGTTGCATTACTTTAGAACTTGTACGTTTTGATACATTTCAAAACCTTTGGTTTAATTATTGATACAAATTCTCATAAGAGGCTTTTGGTTCACCCATTTCTATGTAAAAATTCACCGTTGCCATTAGATACCACTTTGAGCCTAAAACCATTCGTTTGTTACCTGATAACCGGAATGGATTTTAGAAATTGATCTAATACGAGAAGATGTATAAAAGTCAAATACACGCTTCTAATAGAGGTATGGTCTATTAGGCTCAATGCCGAACGATCTATCAGAATTGGAAGTAATATTCGCTACAGGATTGAGAAAGACTTGATTTACTTCTTCAATAAAATGGTCTTGACGATCTGACCGTAAAAAGAGTCATTAGGATGAAAGTGGTGTGAAAAAAAAAAAGAAAAAAAAAATTTACAATCACGCACCGCTAGTCTCATATTGTAACGATGCGTAAGAGAAGGGCGGGCATAAAAATAGCATGGCAGCAGCCCCCGAGATTCGAAATCGGGTCTGTGCTGCCACACTCTTTCGCGCCCTTGTCAACCATTGGACTAGGGCCTAGTATTGTTCATTTTATAGTTTTCATTTGTATATATATCCAGTTTTTGCAAGATAAACTAACTATGAAACTCTATAGTTAGTCACATCTTTCCAAATAAATAACCTTCCTTTTACCCTTTCCTTCACAACCATAAGTCCTCTAGTTTTGTATCAATTTTTAACAATAAGGTAGAGATTTGATTGACGTACAAGCTTATAGTAGTCATGCTTCACAGTTTGGTTTTGAGAGTTCACTTCAAATTATATACATATTATCCGAGAGAAGAGTGAATTCAGTGAGTTATTGTTTTTGCATAATTAGTTACTTAAAAGTAAGAAAATTTTGATTAAGTATTCTCGGGTTGTCGTTTCATTTTCTTGATTTGCCAACCTTTTGAACGTTGTAAGTCTTGTGAAACCTCTATGTTTAAAGATTTTTGTAATTCGTATTTAAATTTGTTCGAAACGTGCGTTATTGTTTAATTGTTTAAGCTTGACATGTTGTTTAAGATTTGCTTAGGGACAAGCAAAAGGTTAAGTGTGGGGATGTTTGATGTGTCTAAAAATATACACATTTTACACATCAAATTCCTTACAATTTAATCTATTTAGATATGATTTTCTCGCGATATTGGTACTTATTTGATTATATGTTATATTTATAGGAAACTGTGAATATTCTGTGGATTACGCGAGGAAATGGTAAAGGATCGACGAAGGAAACAATACATGGGGAATGTTAATGGATTGAAAATGAAGATATTAGAAGATGGCATGATAGAGGGTTGAATTACGAAGACGTGGGCGAAAACGGTGAATAAAACGGAGTCCGGATGAAGAAGAACTGAAGAAAAGAACATAAATACGCGACAGAAACAGTCAGAACTTCATTTGGAAATATCCGGAGCTAGGAAATGAGTTGCGGGAGCCATAATATATGTTTTTGGGGTAGCTCGACGAGAGGAATCCAAAAATGAAATTTGTTTTTGGAGAATGCCTACGATGCGTAGCACAAAAAGGCCTACGATGCGCAGGGGGTGGTGTCGGCCATGACTTTCTGGTTGAAAATGGAGCAGTTGGGGAAAGTTAGTTGAGGTAGCTCTACGATGCGTAGCCAAATCAAGGCCTACGATGCGTATGTTGTGTCCAGAAGCTCAATTTTTCACCTATAAATAGCCCTTCACTTGTAACTCGAAAATACACCTTTCAAGCTCGAAAATATCACGTAAAAACCTGCTATCGGGTGACTTTAGGCAGCTGGAAGTGTCAAGGAAGTACCACGGAGCTCTCGGGAAGTTTAGAGGCGTTCGGTTCTAGTCCTAATCGACCCGAGTTCGGTAAATATTCGTTTTTTCAAGTTTTGTTTAAGTGTGTTATTGTATAATATGTGTAGTTAATTTTGTATAATACCTGGGTTATGATGAACTAGATAATTGTAATGTATATTTGAAGTAATTTCAGTTATTTGGTGTGATTTACATGATGTATTGTTAAACTTGTTTTTATTCTGTCCTTTAATTGTTTACAACTTGGTTATTGAAATTAGTAACTCTAAACCATATTACTATTTCAATCTGAATTGTTAATCTTTTGAATATCAGTTCGGGCCTTGTCTTTTCGATAAAAACATTAACTTTCGATTAACAGGATAATCAAGTGTTACAATCAAACCAATTAAAGATGCAAACTTACTTGGTAATTAGAAATAGTTCCAGGTATGCTAGGTTATTAGCTAGCCGTTGTTGGGTAAATTGGGTAATCGATAACTCGAATTCATTTACTTTTTCGCGTCTAAGGTTTCCTAGGATTTCAAGTTTCAATAAGTCATCTGCTTCATGTTTTTAAAATCTTCTCACAACATTATTGTCTCTGAGGTCAAAAAGGTTTTATTCTCATGGGATTTGGTGTCGATAGGTGGAGCCGATTCATTTTAGCACTTCACATTTAGCTTAATTTACTTGATTCATCATCTTTAACGGGAGGTTTATCGGGTAAATAAAGTATTTAGTCATAAACCGAAGGAAGAATAACATCACACAAGTCTAGGGATTCAAAACCTAAGTAGCAGCTTTCCATCATATTTATCTTAAAACACAGTTTCCAGTCCTGTTTGTATCATTCCATTTACTATTTAAAATCTTCTATTTTAAGTTTTCATTTATTATTTAAAAAATATAAAAAAACCCCAAATCAAAATTAGCTAGGTTTTCGATAAAGGTCAATTATTGAAATTTCGCCCATAGTGTCCACGGATTGATATCCGGTCTTGCCAACTACACTACGCCGCGACCGGTGCACTTGCCGATTGTGTGTGGTTTAGTAGCAATTCCTTTTTAAAACTTGTTCGAATTTAATATACACGTTTTCACACATCAGGGACCTACAGAGACTTTGGTGGGAGTTTGAAAAAGGGCGGAACGAGTCGTCAAGGTTAGGGTTTCACCCCTAGCGTTACAACTTAGCTCCTGTTTTTAATAAAATAGAGGAGATTATTTATCAAAATACAGATTTCACTCCTGATTTGGCATAATTCTCCCCGTTTGTAGATAAAATGCGGGCTGATTAAGCAACTTTGGTCGAGAGTTTGCGGTTTTCACACCTAATCTTGACTTAATCGCTTATTTATGATCTGAAAATTCGAGTGTAGTGATAGTGTAGTATAAGCGAGAATAGCAAGAGATAGTAGTAAGCTTATAAAAAATCCCTAACAGATATGCACAAGTCAGTCTGTTGGTTCCTAACTATAGACTAGGTCTCTAAGACATCGACCCGGACTAGGTCGTGTCTTGCCTAATTCCCTATAGTTATGGCTCTGATACCAATCTGTCACACCCCAACCGATGGCGGAAACATCGGGGCATGGCACTGAGCGAAACAGATTGTCCAAAAGTTTCCATAACAATTATCATTACCAATCAATTTAAAGTAAGATGTCCCATACCATGTCTCAAAAGGTAAAAAAATTATTACAGACAAAATCTAGGCAAATAGTTCTATTCCGACAACTCAGATTTTCAAATGGAGCAATTGTTTATCTGCTTCTAGAGACCCTTGATTTAATTTGTACAGACAACTATTTGTTGGCCTCTAGAGCCTTATTCTAGCTTCGATTTCCTAGCACATGTGCATCCTAAGCACCTGTCACATATGTTAAAATAAAGTCAATACATATAATGTAAAGGTGAGCATACAAGTTTGATAAGAGCATATAGAGTTCGAAAATTCGTTTACGCATAACCAGCATGTACACATAGAGAAATGAAGCACGTTAGTTATTGACATAGATCCATCGATACCAATGACTGCGGGTTGACTGCCTGAGGCAGTTCGCAATACATGATTTCCACCGTAATCCATGCAAGTAATTGTCCTTAACAACCCCTGCGAACAGGTGCTGATTCCAAACTATAGTACTATCGTTGCTAAGGCAGGTAGACAGCATTCCATGTGTAAACATAACAAACAAGCATTCATAAGCCACGTATAACATGCATTAACGGTTAGCGTTCAAATAGTATTGAGTAGTGTGTTTGTTGTGATTTGAATATTCGTAACGTATGTAACACCCATAAGTGCGTAAAGCAAAAAGGGATCAAGTATACTCACAGCGATGATGGATTGAAGGGAACGCTAGAGAGTAAGGTTAGCCTGAACAGAACGATAGCATAACGATAAGTGACGCGTAAAACGGTGCAACGTGTAAGTGGCTCGGACAACATCTCGGTCGGATGGTTAATCCGACCGGATGGTCCAGTCGTGTGGATGACAATCCGTTCGAATGGTCATCCGGTAGGACAGGTTGTCCGGTCGGATGACTATTTGAGTGGATTGTTTCCTCCTTTGAGAAGGATGTGTTTGTGTATGATGGCTTGTCCTTTGAAGTTTTCGTTGTAGCATTTTGAAAACATTGAAGTATCTCTACCCTTCAAGTCGGTCGATCGGTCGGCTTAGTCGTGCGGATGACAATCCGTGTGGATGGTCATCCGGTCGGACGACGACTCGAGTGGCAAGGTTACTTAGTGAGAACAAATCCACAGCAGGGCGGTCACTCGGTCGGGCAGGTTGTCCGATCGGGTGGCATCCTTAGTGCATTGAACATGTTGAAAATTGTTCGAGTGTTAAAGTCCAAGTATCTCATGATCCGAAGAGTAATCCGGTCGGATTAGTAGTCCGGTCGGATAGCAATTCGTTCAATACTCAAACTTCAGATAAAGTTGGTTAAGTGTGGGACCCATGGTGTAAGCTGCTCGGATGACCTAGCCGATCGGATGGCTTATCCGTTCGGGCAGTAGTCCGGTCGGATAGCACTCCGTGCTGGTCGTTCCGTTCGTCTTTCCCTTGGCTGTTTTGATTGTTTGTCGTTTTATCGAGACGCTTTGACAACGTGCTAACCAACAGAACCCCATTTTGACCCAAGTAACCCGATCAAACAGGAATCACCCTAGTTCGACCAGTTAACCGGTTCAAGGCGGTTGTTCTTGGTTAACACGAAATCGGTGGTCTCGTGAGTAGAATCTAGATCTTGAGCTAGCACAACACTAAAAATAAGTAGAAGACTAGAACAAGGCCCGATTCTATCGGTTTTGAGTGCATTGAATGTAAAAGAGTTGAAAGAAAGTTAGAAACCATCTTTCAATCCTTTTTCACTATGATTATGTTTAGATCTATGCAAGATCTTTGTGTATTTGAGCGGAAATCGATTAGATCTAAGTTGTTCTTCATGAAGTTCTTCAAGAACACATGATGACGTCATCCTAGAACACCTCAAATCTAGTGATTTCACGGTTAAAAGTTAAGATTTAAAAGATAGAAAGGTGTAGGAGTGCGTGTAGATCAAGAAAGTACAAGATTTAGGACGAGATCTTACCAGATTCGAGAGAAATCGAAGAAAAGGTGAGGAGAGCGTGCTATTCGGTCAGAGAGTTGCCAAAAGTAGAAAGTTTGAGAGTGACATGGGTATTTATAGAGTTACCCAAAGAGGAAATGGTGAGTCGGTCGGATGGCATCTCGCCCGGGTGGCTTATCCGGTCGGATGTCATCTCGGTCGGATGACATCTGGCACCAGGTCAAGTGACAGCCCGGTCGGATGGGCAATCCAGCCGGATGGCACTTGGTTCGGGTGTTCGACGTGACGGTTTTTGCTGTTTCGATTTCGATTACGAGCGATGCGAATGCGATAGATTTTCCTAGTCAAATTACTTTTAATCCCAATCATTCATATCTAGCGCTGTATCTTCTCCACTAATTATCATAGTTCGATTTCGATTGAGTTCGATTGCGATTCGAGTTTCGATTGCGTTTTCGATTGATTACCACAACATAACATAAATAATCATGCACAAGTAACACATAAGGCACACACACGTATAACAATGACCAAAATGCGTAATTCGAGTTGCGTTTCAATGTCGATGTCAATTAGATTGACTTTATCGCATTGTTACTTCCTATAGTTCACAGTCGTAAGTCGAATAGATAGCGAATAACACACGTCGATTGTTGTAATTATTGACACTTACTCCACATAATACAACTAAAATAAACACGTAAAAGAATTTCACTACTAGTCAAGTCGCGCGATAATCGGTCGTTGACTTTAACCTTGACTTTGACTTTGACTTTCGAAAACACGGGGTGTTACACCGAGTATCTTGCCAAGCTCCAAGTGAAGAAGGCTAATGGAGAAGGCACTTCTTTAGGTATTCTAATATATGTTATCGAACTTTTCACTGTTTCAAGCAACACATGGGTATTTGATATCGGATGTGGTTATCACATCATTAATGTCTTATAGGAGCCTGAGAAGTGGAAGAAACTAAAGCCGGGATACATGGAGCTCATTGTTGGCGATGGGAAAAGAGTTCCAGTTCTGGCAACTGGCACATTTAATCTTACATGTCCTTCTGGTCTTGTTGTTGTTTTGAACAATTGTCTTTTTGCACCTGGTTTAACCAGGAACATCATTTCAGTTTCATTGCTTTTTGAACAAGGATTTAGATATGTTTTTAATGGTGTTGCTATTTCTGCTTATCTAAATTGTATTTACTATTTTGAGGCTAAACCTTGAAACAGTATCTATGAAATTAATGTTCATCCTAGCAGTAACATTAGGGCTGTAAACGAACCGAACGAACACGAACAAGGCCATGTTCGTGTTCGTTCGTTAAGGAAATTAACATGTTCGCGAACTGTTCACGAACACATACCGAACATAAGTTTATGTTCGTGTTCGTTCGTTAAGGAAATTCAATTGTTCATGAACAGTTCGTGAACACTGGCCTCGAACACAAACGAACGCGCAAGCAAATCAAAATGAACGCAAACGAACATTTAACTTGAAAATAAAAAAAATGAAAACATTGTTATCCTTAAACATTGGATATAAGTAGTTAAAATAAATCAAATCACAAGAAGTCTACCACACCACCAAACGATGAGTAAAGTTTAACTAACTTAGACATAATTATTCCAAAAAATGTATTAGAATGCCCAAATTTTAGCTAACTTAGAAAAAATTGGGTTTCAAGTTTTCAATATGTTTAGATAAAAGGTTTATTATTTATTATTTTTTTAATATAATCAAACGAATATATTACCGAACGTTCACGAACGCAGTCGAACGAACGAGACCTGTGTTCATGTTCGTTCGCTAAGCTAACCGAACGAAATTTTTTGTTCGTGTTCGTTCGTTAAGCTAATCAAACAAACATAAACGAACTTCCCGCCAAACGGTTCACGAACTGTTCACTGAACGTTCGGTTCGTTTACAGCCCTAAGTAACATATATCACCTTTCTAAATGTCAGAAAAATGGTACTAGTGATTCATTCCTATGGCATTGTAGACTTGGCCATATAAGCAAGGCACGCGTAAAATGGCTCCAATCTGAGGGGATTCTTGAATCCACCGGAACGGACTCATTTGATGATTGCGAGTCTTTCTTAGCTGGCAAACTCACCAAGGATCCCTTCACCCATGTTGGTGAACGAGCTAGTGATCTACTAGGACTCATACACTCAGATGTATGTGGTCCTTTTAGAACCATGACTAGGAATCACGAGAGATACTTCGTTACGTTCATCGACGACTATAGTCGATATGCTTATGTCTATCTCATGAAGCATAAGCATGAAACTTTTGAAAAGTTCAAAGAGTTTCAAAACGAAATTGAAAACCAACTTGATAGAAATATTTAAATGCTTCGCTCAGATCGAGGCGGTGAATACCTCAGCTTGGAATTTCTCGATCATCTAAAGGAACGTGGAATAGTTTCACAACCCACTCCACCGGACACACCCCAACTTAATGGTGTGTGTGAAAGGAGAAATTGAACCCTACTAAATATGATTCGATCGATGATGTCTAGAATAAATTTACCTCACTCCTTTTGGGGTTTTGCTCTTATGACTGCTGCTCGACTTGTAAATCTAGCGCCGACCAAAAAGGTAAACAAAACTCCATATGAGATATGGCATGGGCATAAGCCAAATTTGAGTTACCTAACAGTATGGGGGTGTGATGCTTACATCACAAGTGATTCTGATGACAAGCTTGACCCTCAAGGCGAAAAGGTTGTTTTCGTCGGATACTATAATCAATGCGGTTATTACTTCTACCATCCTGATGCAAATACGATTTCCATCAAAAGGAAGGCTAAAAGATTCCTTGAAGATGAACTTCTTAGTCGAGGAACTGGAAGTAACTTTGTCACACCCTGAAGAAACACTGGTTAAATGACCGGAATCAGATAAACTAGGGGGTTAGGTTCTGCATAAAATGGTTAGTTTCTCCTCGTTCGATTTGGGGTTTATAGATCTTCTTCTTTGATGAATACTGCAATACAGAACACCGTTAGTCTCGCCACAGGGAGAAGGGAGGTTCTCTCCGTGACCACACTCTGGCATGAGAATAAGTATATGTTTATGAAGAAGAAGAAGAAGTATAAGTGAAGTGAATGTGACTTGAAGATTATACCTGAACTATTCTCATATTTATAGCCGAAGTTTGGGCGGGAAAACCTGTTATTGAAATGTTGAAGGAAAATGCTAACTCCATAAGCGGTTATTTTTTCCTCCGTTAATCTCTTTAGCGAGTGTGAGAGCACACGGATCGCGACCCAGATCAACGGCTGGGGTATCGCCACGTAGAAAGTGGGTAATTGGAGATTTCTCCTCAATTTCATGCCATCATCGTGACCTCAAGGGAGCCTGGGATGATGACACGTGGCCAGACGGTTATAACCGTCTGGTGGTGCACGATTGAGCCTTCTAGAAGATTACAGCTGTAATCCCGTGTGGCTCCTTACCGTATAGCATCAGTGCTGTAAATAATATCCAAGTCTGGCATTATTTAAGCGTGAATGTTTATTAGGATTTTCATTGCTATAAAGAGTGGAGCAAGGATTCATTTGTTTCCTTTTGGCGCGTAGGTGTTGTTTGTTGTTTCTTTTCGGAGTTCTCCTTGTAGGTCCTGTGCGCGGACGCGCAAGGTCTAAAGAAAGTTAGAGGAAAAGAAGTTGTGGTATGGTCTAAGTACTCAAAACGAGGTTTTTGGGACCTTACCCCTTCAAGTCCCCCCAGTCTAGTGTTGCGTTCAAGCAAATAAGTGGAGCACTGGACTATGAGAGAGAGGTGCTTTTTGCTGTAGAGTTTTTGGCGCGAAAATTGAGAATCTTCTGGGAGAAGATACTTGTTTATCATGATTTTTGAAAGTCTTAGTGTGGAAGAAAATCTGTGAACTTTCTTCTTTATTCTGAGCTTGCTCAGTCACGATCTGACGTTTATTACGTCATTCGTAAAATAAATAAAAAAGCGAATACCTATGGTACCTTTCCATCTTCTTTCTTTGGAATATGTGTAGATGTCAGATTTGGCGATATGGAAACACGACGATCTGCTCGTTCTCGAAGGCTTTCTGAAGTTTTGAAGGTTTATGATGCGGCGGAAGGTTTACTTCTTCTTGCCTGCTCGCCGCCGACTGGAATCGCTGGAGACGAAGGACGTCCTGATTCCGTTTGCCTTAAACCAGCAGGCGCTGGTGAGTTTCTTTCTCCTAAGGATACTGATGATGATGGGGTCATTCAGTTGTCTGCCGATGCCCTTATGCAATATTTTCCAGCTACTCGGAGGTGTTAACGTCTGATAGTGTACCAGCGTCGTCGAAACCGGTGCTGTTCTGCTTCTTCTGCTGGTAAGCAGGTGACAATAGCTGCCGATGATGGACTGGCTGTTGACCCTTTTGGTTAGGGTGATTTAGGGAAATAGTGTATACCTCTGCCGAGGTTGTAACTATGTTTCTTTATTTTATTTTGTAAAGAACATTTTGATGCTCTGCTGTGGTTTTGGGAATGTCGTTAAAGTGCTTCTGCTGCACTAGTAACTTGATCTTTTGAAGGAATGGTGTGTATATACGTTTTATGGTTGTTGCTTGTGGCATGTTATTCTATGTTTGAATTACAATATGTTGCATGTGCATAATTACTTTGTTTAGGTAGAGCGAATGAGAATGGTTATTGTGCTCATGTGTGAACGTAGGTCTAGAATGTGCGCGCAGCTATGCTTATTTAGACCGTTCATGAGGCGTACAATGTTTACCATATTGTTTTCGCGTGTACCAAAGGAATTATATGCAATTTGTAATAAACAATAACATGTAAAGATAATTTTTGCATTGATAGGGCGCGAGGCCAGTAATACAAGGTGAAATGGAAAAATACATTGCCTGTATTAAGTCTGGTTTTTTGGCTATATGTAGTACCTGCGCAGCTGCTGCGCATTCCAGGTGCGAGGAACAGTTGTTCTGTCGAATCTTTTTAGGGTGTATGCCCCTTTGCCCAGGACCTCGTTGATGATGTATGGTCCTTCCCATTTAGGCGCTAGTTTGCCTGGCTTCTCCGCGTTGGACGCTTCGTTATCGCACAGGACGAAGTCTCCGGGAACGAAGGTACATATGCGCACGCGTGCGTTGAAGTATTTTTCAAGTTTGGATTTGTACCTTGCTTCTGCGATTGCCGCGTTTTCGCGTCTTTCCTCAAGGAGGTCTAGATCCATCCTTCGTTCTTTTTCGTTGTTTTATTTCTCCATGGCAAGCATGCGCGGGGACGGAAGGCCAATTTCAGCTGGGATTACTGCCTCTGATCCGTATACAAGGCTGAATGGGGTCTCTCCCGTGCTGGTCTTTGGCATGGTCCGGTGAGCCCATAAGATGCTAGGGAGCTCATCTACCCATCCTCTGCGCGCCGTCCCTAACCTTGCCTTAATGCCATCAACAATTTGCTTGTTTACACTCTTGACTTGTCCATTTGCCTGTGGATGCACCACAGAGGCAAAGTTGTGTTCAATCTTTATTTCCTTGAACCACTTATGGAGGTCTTATGAAGCAAAGTTAGTGCCGTTGTCGGAGATGATGCGCAATGGCAATCCGAATCGCGCCAGGCGCGTCGAGGAATGGACCTACAAGATCGATGCCCCATTGCTGGAAAGGCCAGGCGGAAGTGACTGGTATGAGCGGATTTTTTGGACGGAGGGTTTTTGGTTCATGGCGCTGGTATGTCGTGCATTTGCGTAGTAATTCTATGGCGTCCACGTGCATCCCTGGCCAGTAATAGCCTGCGCTCATTATTTTTGCTACTACCATGCGCGGTCCGGCGTGTATACCGCATAATCCCTCGTGGATTTATGTTAGTGCATTACGTCTATTGACTTCGTCTTGTATCATGTAATAGTATGTTTAATGTAATTTAGCTTGAAAGTGGTGATTTCCCTTGAAATTGTCACTTGACAATTTCAAGCTAAATCAAGATTTCCCTTGAAAGTGACTTGTGTCATTTCAAGCTAAATCAAGATTTCCCTTGAAAGTGGCATGTCATTTCAAGCTAAATCATCATCACTATAAATAGCATTCAAGCTAAATCATTTGTAAGTTTTCAGAAAGTTTCGGATCTGAGTAGCGAAGCTCTGCCGAATCGTCTCAAGGTTATAAATCAGTATCATATCAATATAAGAGACATTATAATTACATCGAGTGTCCGTTTCATTGATTCCGCCTCTGATTCGGATAAACGACTCTTCTGAACGACTCAGTTAGGTCGTACAGCGATCCAATAAGTGGTATCAGAGCTCAGGAGGAAGAGTTTAGCTCGATTGCAATTATATTCTGACTTCTACACCTTCTTTTTCAAACTAAACAAGATTCCATGGTCAAAATGGATTGAAATTTTCACCGAACATGTAAAACAGTAGTTTAACAAAGCCTTGAAAGTTTGAGACCGAAATTCGCATTAAAAATGACTGAAATGGATCAAAAACAAGGTTTCGCTTGAACGAGCTGCTTGAAGTATTGGTATTTTGAAGCGAAATTGAGGATTTCGCTTGAAATATTCTGATTTAAATTGAGGATTTCGCTTGAAAAAGAAGATTTCGCTTGAAAAAGTTCAAGCGAAATAGATTAGCTGGATTTCGCTTAAACTCACAACTACTGGATTTCGCTTGAATGAACAACTACTAGATTTCGCTTGAATATAATTTTAGATCAGATTTCGCTTGAAACATCATAATATTGATTTCGCTTGAAACATCAGAGTCTTGATTTCGCTTGAAACATCGGAGTATTGATTTCGCTTGAAACATAATAGATTTGATTTCGCTTCAAAACATTATCTTGAGATTTCGCTTGGGATTTCACTTGAAGTTATAACAGTTGATTTCGCTTCAACTGATCAACAGTTGATTTCGCTTAAACTGATCAACTAGTGATTTTGCTTGATAGTTTTATTTCGCTTGAAAAGTGGAATTTCGTATCGATTTGTTTGTTTGTCTCAAGTTGTTTGAAGATGTCAAGCAGTAAGGTTGATCATGATAGTAGCAGTGAAAAAGCCCTTGCTTCTAAAGTTTGTACGTTTACGATCAGTGGGAGTAATTTTATGGAACAGCACTGGTATTTCTGTTATACATGTGATCTGACCGATTCAAAAGGTTGTTGTTCTGTTTGTGCAGATGTATGTCATCAAGGACATCGTGTTGTCTACTCTCGATCAAGTAGGTTTTTTTGCGACTGTGGAGCAGGGAGTGTACAGGGCAGAAGTTGTCAGTGTCTGAAGCCTAGGAAAATCACTGGAGATGATGGGGATCAGATGCCTGAAATTGCTACTTGTAATCAGTTGGAAGTGAATGATGATCAAGAAGCTAAGAACATGCCAATATTTGATCATGGTGATTCAGATTCTGAGGTGGAGCAGATTTCAAGTCAAACAAAATGTGAAGTTGTGATGACTGAAGAAGTTGTACAAGAAAATGTTACTGAAAAACAGCAGATTTTTGAGGAAGTAATTTCAAAGAAAGAAGAATCTGAAAAGTCTGTATCTAAGAAATCTGAACCAGTGATTAAGAAAGAGATTGCATAAGACACACTAGTCTTTGAGATTGTTCAAGAAGAGAAGAAACAGACATAAGATATTCAGACTTTGAAAGCTGAAAAGAAAGCTGATGATGAACATATTTTGGAGTTGCGCTTAAACTGTGAAAAACTGAAAACTGAAAATGTCAAACTGTTGAGTGATGTGGACAGTTTGACATTGGAAAACAAAGTTTTGTAAGAAAAAGAAAAAGAGTTTAAAAATGAAAAATTAAAAATTGAAAAAGATTTTCAAAGTCAAATCAAGATTTTAGAAGATGAGAGAGATATTTTTGGTAAAGATAATCTTGAAAAACAAATTGAAATCAATTCTCATCTTGCTAAAATCATTCAGCTTGAAAAAGAAGCTGAAAAAGCTCGGATTAAAATCAAAGAGCTTGAAGTGAAATTGAAAGGTTTTGTGACTTCGACATCACATGTTTGTCCAAAATCGATCAATTCTGTTCCAATAAGTGACAATGTCACAAATTTTGACAAAGTCAAAATTGAAAATTGTGATGAAATATCTGATGATGAAAAAGAAAAGAAAAGAAAAATATTTTTAGATTTACAAGAAAAAATTCAAAATACTGTTTTGCAATCTACTGAAACAGGTGAATGTTCTAAACAAAAACCTGTTAAGAAGAATGCAGAACAGAAACAAAAAGATAAAAATTTGAAAAATTTTAAAAATGAAAATAAAAGCTCACCAGATAAGTCATCCAATCATTATCAAAAATCACAAAAATCTAAAACTGAAAACTCACAAAATGTTTGTAATAAGTGGTGCAGGTTTGACCACAGTGCTCAAAGGACAAATCATGCTTATGAAAGGAGAAATGATTACCACAAAGCCAAACAATGTTATGATCTGAAGGTTTGGACTGATAGAAGTGGATGGTACGATAACAGAGTGTGTTACACCTGTGGTGTGAGAGGACACATTGCTGTTAATTGCCAGAATTGGAGTTATGAGACAAGAAGATGCTATAATTGTCAAATCAGAGGACATATTGCCAGAGATTGCCCAAGAAGATCGATGGGAAGATCGAGGGTTGAATCTCAGAGAACGGTAAAGAAACCAGTCACTGTCAAGCCCAAAGAACAGAAAGTGGAAGATAAGAAAGTAAAGCTTTCACAGGGGCAGAGAGACAGACTGAGGAAGAAAAGGAAGAAGGCGAGAGAATACTTGGAGAAGATTTTGTCTTCAGGTTCACCAGTTGGTTCGAATAAAAGTTCTGATGAATCAATTCACTCGACTGCAAAGTCAAGCAAATCGAATTCTTCAGATGCAAATCTGAGGACAAACAAAAGGAAAAAGAAAGTTATTGGCGATGAATCTGGCTCATTCAAGTCAGACAAGCCAAGATCGGGCAATGAATCTGATTCCACAAAATCAGATGAGCCACAAGTTGAGGTAAAAAGGGAAGAAACAGTTCTGTTAATGAATGATGAGAACTTTCCACCATTACAAGCCGCAAATATAAAATCAAAAGGTGTTGATGCTGGAAAAATGTTTAATAGCAATGTTAAACATATTTTTAGCAAGATGGCTGATGGAAAGGTAAAAGGGGCAAAAGAATTTTATGAAGAAAAGAGAAATGTTCAAAACACACCCAAGACTGTTCAGGCTTGGGTACATAAATTTGTTAGTTGAATTCCTGACTTGCCGGAGCTTCCAGGTTGGTAAGTGTGAAGCAGGTATCGGCATCATTCTTGAGAAATTCACAGGATGGTAACTGTGATATTTCGTCTTACAAAGTGGTTAATCAAGGACATTAAGTTGTACTTGATTTTCTACAAGTGATAATGGTGTTTGACCTAATAATGTTAAATTTTCAAAATGGTTAAAAGAGAACAAGGTGATATGATGACCCCGAACTCATAAGAGATGGGTAAACAAACTAATTTTTCCGAAAAACCATTCTGATTAACACAAACTTAAGTGTTTTGAAATCATTATGGGAAAATAGTTTGTTGTAAGGGGGAGTGTTGATTGAATATGTCGAAACCCTCACGGCTGAACAAACATGATTACTTTCATCAGATTGAAAAAACGGTTTTCAAACTGTTAAGATCAATGGGTTGTAAATCATGGGGGTACGTTATATTTTCTGCAAATCAGAGCATGTGAAGCAGAAAATGGATGGCGAGACAAAGCTATCAGTGTTGGTTGTCAAATTTTCTTTATATGATTTTGCATTTTAGGGGGAGAAAAAATTGTCATTAGAAAATACAAAAACATTTGAAAATTTGAAAAAGTCAAAAACATGATAAAATTCAAAAATTGAGTTTTTGCGTAAAAAGAGGAAATGATAGTACATCAGTAGAGACAGTTACAGTATGCTAAAGAAATGGAAAGTTTAAATGTGTTAAACGATCTCATCGTGGATATGTCGGTAGATTTTTATACATTTAGTAAAATTTTTCGGGATATAAATCTAAATTTCACACTTGCTTATTTCGTGGGGAACACTACTTGGATATATAGGTAACCCCTGAAATCTCGTTTGAAAGGTTTCGTATTCTGATATACAGGTTTTTATACTCAATGATATCTGAGGTATTATTCCGGGACTTCTGCTGAATGGAAGTTCTGACCTAGTCCTCGAATAATACTTTCCGCATATGCTTGAAACATAGCATCACCCTCAGCATATATGACAAGACAATAAAATTGCTTAGCAATGCTGTTGTAAAAAAGATCCTCTAAAGGGGACACACCCACAAGTTGAGTCATGATCTCTCTGCTGAACGATGGTTCTGACCTGAGCTCTCATGATTCTTCATAAATTATTATCCCCTTACAGATATCATTTGTGTTATAATTGCCTGTAAGACTGAATATTGGGATCTGGATACGGGAGTATATTCAAGAGGTGGGACACACGTATAAGTTTAAGTCTCTAAATCACTTAATTTGTATCCTGAATCAGTTGAAATTTGTATGAAAATTTAAGTGGACAAATATATCGACAATCTAAGTGAATTGTTTAATTCTTAAAGTGAAATTAAGCTCAACGGTACTTGTGACTTGTCATAAACTGATATGATCCTCTGACGCATACTCAAACAAAAATATTGTCTGTAAATATGTTTATACATATTTCTTTATTGCTTTATGTTTTCAGAAAAATACAAAAAGATTTTGATTTCTGCTTTATTTTCGACAATCGATGTCTGAGTGTCGAGTTTCAAAATCTAAGTAAGCTGATTGTGTTTCTGAAAATAAAACAAGTTCATTAATTTGAAACTTGAATTAAAATAAAAAAAAATCAAAAACAGTTTGTGATATCTCCAAGGTCATTAGTTTGGACTTGGATGATTAACTGTGAGGGATTTGGATGCTTATACTGTTATAGAGCTAGTTTCTGATTCGATTCGATGAAACTGCCAAATTCATGAAATTTGTTTGTTTAGAATGTTTGAGTGAGCCAGGATACAATTCCTGGATAGCTGAAATTTGAAATGCTGTTACTTATAAATGTTTGAGTGATTGCAGATGAAATTCCAGACTACGATCCCGAGAGCTGAGTCTATGGGGGAGTCTGAAGACAAGCTGAAAGTTAGGAGCTTGTAGCTGGAAAGCTAGGTGTCGATCTCTAAAAGTACGGAAGCTTGACGAAAGGGGGAGCCTGCTGATGATAAAGTTGTTGATGATAGAAAAGAGAATGATGGATGTTTACAATGTTACAATCTGAGTGAGGATGCAGAATGATCAAGACTGAAGAAGGTGTCATAACAGAGAATAGTCACTGAAGACTTCGTCAATATCCGAGGGGGAGTCTGTTAGTGCATTACGTCTATTGACTTCGTCTTGTATCATGTAATAGTATGTTTAATGTAATTTAGCTTGAAAGTGGTGATTTCCCTTGAAAGTGACTTGTGTCATTTCAAGCTAAATCAAGATTTCCCTTGAAAGTGGCATGTCATTTCAAGCTAAATCATCATCACTATAAATAGCATTCAAGCTAAATCATTTGTAAGTTTTCAGAAAGTTTCAGATCTGAGTAGCGAAGCTCTGCCGAATCGTCTCAAGGTTGTAAATCAGTATCATATCAATATAAGAGACATTATAATTACATCGAGTGTCCGTTTCATTGATTCCGCCTCTGATTCGGATAAACGACTCTTCTGAACGACTCAGTTAGGTCGTACAGCGATCCAACAATTTCCCTGACTAAATAATGCGCATTTGTTTTGTCGACGCAGCGCAAGAGTGGACCCATAAATGACTTTCGGTATAAGATACCATTTGCCATTTCGTAATTTAGCGCTTTGTGCTGGATCTTCCTAGCTTCCGCTTTCCCTTCTGGTAATTTGCCATTCTGTAAGTACATGATGATCGGTGACATCCCACATGGATTGCCGACCTTGATGATGTTCACTAGTTTTAGAGGGACAGATGGGTTAGATAATACTTCGATGCGCACCTCTTTTGCTAGATGTTTGAAGCTGGTGGCGGCCAGTTTGCTTAATGCGTCCGCGTGCTTATTTTCACTTCTGTTGATGTGAACTATCTTGAACGTTTGGAATTGGATGATAAGCATCCGCGCTTGTTCCAGTTACAATGCCACGGCTTCACCTTTTGTATCGTAGGGCCCATTAACTTGTTCGGCCACTAGCTTCGAATCAACGTGAGCTTCCAGATTTTTTGCTCCCATTTTAAGCGCCAAACGGAGTCCTGCTAAAAATGCTTCATATTCTGCCTCGTTGTTTGTGCTCTTGAAATCCAAGTGTATCGCGTATGTAAGCTCCTGATCGTCTGGGCTAACCAGTCGAAGGCTTGTGCCTACCCCGTCATCGTTAGAAGCTCCATCTGTGTGCAATGTCCAAACCCTATCTTTGAAGACTGGAATAGGGTTTTGGATCGCCTCACATTCTTGTACCCTTTCTATGGGGACTTCTGTGGTGAAGTCTGCTAACACTTGTCCTTTGATTGCCGGTCGAGGTCTGTATAGGATATTGTATCCTCCTAGCTCGATGGCCCATTTGGCTAATCTCCCCGCAACATCGGGTTTGGACAAAATTTGACCCAGATGATAATTAGTGAGAACTTTAATGACATGACCAGAGAAGTACCGGCGTAGTCTCCGTGAAGCATGTACTAGCGCGAGAACCAGTTTCTCTATCATCGAGTAGCGCGTCTCTTGGCCGGTTAGCATCTTGCTAATGTAGTATATCGGGGTTTGAACGCCCTCTCTTTCGACCATTAACACTGCACCAATCCCTACCTCTGCTGCGGATAAATACAAGATTAACGGCTCTTTTTCTCGTGGCGCCGTTAATGTTGGTAGCTGGACTAGACACTCCTTCATTTTCTTGAAGGCTACTTCCGCTTCTGCTGTCCACTGAAAATGGCTCTTCTTGGCACAGTTGCGCAATGCACTAATGAACGGATAAGATTTCTCAGCGTGATTTGCCAAGAATCTGTTCAAGGCTGCTAATCGTCCCGCGAGTCGTTGCATTTATTTCACTGTTGTAGGTGAAGGCATTAGTTGGATGGCCTGTACCTTATATGGGTTGACTTTAAAACCATCTCTGGTTACTATGAAACCCAAAAAGTTTCCCTCTTCCATCCCGAAGGAGCACTTTGTTGGGTTAAGTTTCAGATTGACGCTGCGCAAAGAATCGAACGTGCGCTGAATGTTTATGAGCATGGTCTCTTCTTCTTTACTCATGATGATGAGGCCATCCATATAAACTTCTACTGTTTTACCAATGTCGTCCCCGAAGACTGTATCCATTAGGCGCTGGTAAGTAGCTCCTGCATTGCGGAGACCAAAAGACATTTTTGTATAGCAAAAGATGCCTTTATCTGTATGGAAAGATGTTTTGTCTTCATCTTCCTCTTTCATTTGCACTTGATGATAACCTTTATAACAGTCGAGAAAACAATTCCAACGGAAGGACGCTAGAGAGTCAACTTTCTTGTCTATTTCGGGTAGCGCATAACAATCCTTAGGGCAGGCCTTGTTGAGTTCTTTGAAGTCAACACACATGCGCTAACCGCAATTGTGTTTTTGAACCATTACTGGGTTGGCGACCCAGGTTTGGTATTGTACCTTGCGCAGGATCCCGGCGTTGAGTAACTCTGTTACTTGCTCGTTCATTGCTTCGGCTTTTTCTGCGCTGAGACTGCGTCTTCCTTGTGCAACGGGTTCCGCTGAGGGTCGGATGTTCAAACAGTGCTGCGCTATGTCTCGTGGCACCCCAGTCATGTCTGTTGGGCACCAGGCGAAGATGTCTTTATTATTTGAAAGTACTTCCTTCAACTGTACCCGTATTGCCGGCGAAATGGCGTGCCTTAGTAGGATGGTCTACTCTGGATATTCTTCATTGAGAACCCATTTTTCCGGTTCATTTGAAGTTGAAGGTTTGGCAACCTTTGCTGGTGGCTCATCGTCCACGTACATGACTTCCTTGCTGGAATACAGGATTGCTACTCCGGTCTCCGCTGGAAAGCCGCAAGCAACATGCGGTATGGAAGTAATCATGCTGAATTCTCTCTGTGATCGTCTTCCCAGCAGTACATCGTGTCGTGATGTTGCTGGCATAACCATGAAACTCACTGTGACAGTGCGCGAATGTTCGCCATCTGATAGAGTCACAGGAAAAGCAATTTGTCCCAGTGGAAAAATAGCTTCGTTGCAGAAACCAGTGAGAGGGAAATCAACTGGTTCTAAGCGTGTTTTATCTTCTGGATCAAGTTGTTTAAAACATTGTTCATAGATTATATCCATCGAGCTTCCTGGATCTATGAACATATAGTCACTTCTGTAGTGTCCGAAGATACCGGTGATAATTACTGGATGTTCTTCCTGAGGGCCTCCGGGGACAATAGGAAATACAACTTGCTGCTCTCTCTAATGCTGATTATGGCTTCGTTTGTTTGGTCTTCGTGAAGGGCCTCCTTGCACCATGTTTATCTGCTTTGGTTCGGCTTTCTGGTGATTGATATCTTTTGACATCACCTTGTCATGACTGCTGGATTGGGAGTCCCGCTGACAAGGTATCTGTGGGTTCAATACTGCAGTGTCAAAATTACTCTTACTTTCTTCCAGAGTGTCAGATCTGATGTTTGGTAATTTAGATCTTTTGTTTTGTGTGAAAATTTGATTTATAGTGATCTGGAATCTTCTGAACCAGTATTCTGGAGTTCTTTCCAGGAGTAAATCTGAACGGTTATGAACTTCCATTTGTATCATGGAGTCCTGTCCTTTCGAATGACTTTTGTTGCTTCCATTGTTTCCCATGATTCCGTTGATCTGGATATCTCGGGTTGTGAAACCCTTGATTTCAGATCGAGGACTTGATGGGTGAAATGATGAATTCTCTGCCATATGAAACAGAGATTGAAGAAAAAATGAATCGAAACGAGAAAAAACAAGTGGAACTGAGAAATCGGTGGGCGCCAATGAAGAAATACTGGTTAAATGACTGGAATCAGATAAACAAGGGGGTTAGGTTCTGCATAAAATGGTTGGTTTCTCCTCGTTCGATTTGGGGTTTCTAGATCTTCTTCTTTGATGAATACTGCAAAACAGAACACCGTTAGTCTCGCCACGGGGAGAAGGGAGGTTCTCTCCGTGACCACACTCCGGCGTGAGAATAAGTATATGTTTATGAAGAAGAATAAGTATAAGTGAAGTGAATGTGACTTGAAGATTATACCTGAACTATTCTCATATTTATAGCCGAAGTTTGGGCGGGAAAACCTGTTATTGAAATGTTGACGAAAAATGCTAACTCCGTGAGCGGTTATTTTTTCCTCCGTTAATCTCTTTAGCGAGTGTGAGAGCACACGGATCGCGACCCAGATCAACGGCTGGGGCATCGCCACGTGGAAAGTGGGTAATTGGAGATTTCTCCTCAATTTCATGCCATCATCGTGGCCTCAAGGGAGCCTGGGATGATGACACGTGGCCAGACGGTTCTAACCGTCTGGTGGTGCACGATTGAGCCTTCTGGAAGATTACAACTGTAATCCCGTGTGGCTCCTTACCGTATAGCATTAGTGCTGTAAATAATATCAAATTCTGGCATTATTTAAGCGTGAATGTTTATTAGGATTTTCATTGCTATGAAGAGAGGCGCAAGGATTCATTTGTTTCCTTTTGGCACGCAGGTGTTGTTTGTTGTTTCTTTTCAGAGTTCTCCATGTAGGTCCTGTGCGCCGCGCAAGGTCTAAATAAAGCTAGAGGAAAAGAAGTTGTGGTATGGTCCAAGTACTCGAAACGAGGTTTTTGGGACCTTACCCCTTCACACCCCCAAAATACCACATGCGGAAACCCTACGGAAAGTGTGATGTACCAGGATCCAGCCACCAATCACATTGAACTATAGCAAGATATTAAATAAAAGTTTCCATTTATTACTTGAAGTATTTCCAAAACATAACATAAACCAATACGTTCAGCGGAAGCATAAAGTAATTAGTTATTCAATTGTTTCAAACCAAAGTACGAAACCAATAAACATATCATGTGTCACCAAGAGACTCGACCCATGACCACTCCAGCACTTCCCAGATAGAAAGTTCCAAGTCCATGAACCTAACGTCCTGCAAGCATGCAGACAAGTGTGTCAGATGACGCTGGTTAGTTCAAAGTTTGTTAACACGTTTAGTTACCAGATATAAGTTTAAAACATTTTAGCAATTCGATGTTGTTAATAACTCGATTACCGCTGATGGCTCCAGATTGTTTGCCCTATTCCCCAATGCCTCTATCAAAGCAATGGTCAAGACTAGGTCATTAGTTCACTCCCGTCCTCCCCGGTACGGTGTGAGGGTGCCAAACCTAAATAGCGCTATTAACTAATACCCCGTTGCCTCCCCGGGAACAGATCGGTAGAAGGGACTTGATTGATAGATTTGCAAGTATTAACAAACATCCCGAGTTTAACATTCCAGTCAAACCCAATAACCCGACATTCCTCCCTGGAATGTTTACCAGATGTCCCTCCCCGAGACGCATGCTTGGAAAAAGAGCAGTGAACTCACCTTGGTTTGCTCGGTAAGACTAGTTACTTGTTCACACTTAATCAATCAAAGCCTATCATGGTCATGTACACATAATCAATTTGCATTCAAGTTGTTCACATAGACACACGAGGAGATTTCCACATAACATATACATTGCACTATCGGGCCATCAACAACTCATCAGTTAACATGCAACACACACACACACACAAACAAGTAATTCATGTATTCGATATTGGGCAGTCCAGTCAAATTGGAGGCCTACCACCATCTTGTGCGATTAGGCATATTTGTGCAGTTCACACAAGCCCAATTGGACTTGTGCGACTGTTATGAGCGTGTGCGACCAAGTCTCATCTTGTGCGATTGATCTACCTTGTGCGGTTGACTTAACTTATGCGACTAGAGTTGGCTTATGCGACTGGGTCTGCTTGTGCGAGCCCACATCCCATGGTCCATTTGTCCCCAGCCCACTCACAATTGTGCGATCCAGGGTTCACTTGTGCGACTCAAACCCTCTTGTGCGATCCGGTGCATTGTGCGATTCACTCAGGTGTGGGGTCAGTTACACATGCCACAATTATTGGTCGATCAGTTACATAATTATCCAACTTTCCATACTAATTTCCATTTACCTTTATGAATGTTAATTCATCCCATAATTATCATTTAACATGAGTTTCTCATACAATCATCAACATAATTTAGCATCAAAATCAATATCAAGTTGGATCGAACGGAACGAACATCTCATAACTATGGAACCCTAATTCATCTTCGTTAAGATCAGCCCACATAATTAGATTCATCATTTTATCGTTTCATCATACTCATTAACATATATATGAACCTTATGTCCTAGATTAAACATTATGATCAACTTCCGAATTCGTGGTAACCGATATTGTCATAGTCTATTCATCACAACCCTTATTATTACATTGCACTATTTGTTTAAAACGTGCCTTTGATCGATCAGGTTCACTTTGGTTTACAAACAAAACTAATAATCATCACTACAAATCATCATCAATCTACTGATAGCCGAAACCCTAGTTCATATTCTAATCATACAAATAAGTAGCATTCCACAAGATCATAGCATTTTCATCAATCACAAACAAGATAGTTCACGAAACACAATCAAGATATGTCATGAAATATAGTCAAAGCATCCAATCGAGATAATGATAAACACTGACCTAAAGAAGTAGAGTGAGGGGGGTTGTGTTCGGTCGAGAGGCACAACTTCGAAGGATGGAGACTGGCTGTCGTCAAACTCTAGAGAAGGGAAAAGGATGCTAGGGTTTATTGTAGTATTGTGTTTTCAAGTAAATGAGTGCCACACACAACCCATTTTGTGTATGCGCCCCATATGATGGACCGGTCTAGCTTGGGCTTGAGGAACAGGCGGAGACAATTTAGCATGGGAGTGTTCGACCCTTAACCCAAGTGTGTAACTTGTGCGACTAAGCTTATACCAACAATGACTCCATGAAATACACAGTGACTCGCCAATATTTACCGTGACCAAGTCCAACAGTTTAGCATAACATATATTTACTTTAACGTTCATACGAAAACTCCACCGCTACGCGAATAATCCAGTATATTTAACCAGTTTAACGTATGATATAACCAATTGTAACACAGACTGAAACTAAAAGGAAGATAATACCACACCAATGGATGCTAGATTAGATGACGCTAACCTCGGAAGTTCGGGTTGTCACAAACTTAGTGGATCTTGAAGAAGTTCAAGGACTACAAACAAACGTTGAGGAGGTCAGAACGTCTGAACCACAACAAATTGTTGATACTGAATCAGACCTGAACAAAAGCCTTCGCAGGAGCATCAGGACTCGTAAAGAACCCGATAGATACCTTTGGCATGTTGAGGGTTCTGACGTCCTGACAGTAGCCGAGTCTGATGACGAGCCTACTAGTTACAAATCTGCTATTTCTACTTCAGATTCTGCGAAATGGCTAGAGGCCATGGAAGCCGAGATGCAATCCATGCGTGACAATCAAGTCTGGGACTTGATTGAGCTACCCCCCGAATATCGGGAAGTAGAGAGAAAATGGGGTTTCAAGAGAAAACCCGACATGCATGGAAATATACAAACCTATAAAGCACGGCTAGTAGCGAAAGGTTTCACTCAAACTCAAGGTATTGATTATGATGAAACCTTCTCGCCCGTTATGATCAAATCGATCAGGATATTACTTGCCATAGCTGTGTACTATGATTAAGAAATTTGGCAAATGGATGTTAAAACCGCCTTTCTTAATGGACATCTTTCCGAAGATGTTTATATGGTTCAACCTGACGGTCTTATCGATCCAAAATATCCTAATAGGGTATATAAGCTAAACAAGTCCATTTATGGACTCAAGCAAGCATCTCAGAGCTGGAATCTTCGTTTTGACAAGAAAGTCAAAGAGTTTGGTTTTGTCAAGAAAGAAAATGAACCTTGTGTTTACAGAAAGGCTAGTAGGAATGCTATATCATTTCTCATCTTGTATGTAGATGATATATTGATCATTGGAAACAACATCCCCATGCTTATGGAAGTTAACCATTGGTTGGGATCTTTCTTCGCAATGAAGGATCTTGGAGAAGCCGCTTACATTCTAGGAATCAAGATCTATAGGAATAGATCTAAGCAACTTCTTGGGCTAACTCAGCGCACATACATAGATCAAGTAATGAGATGCTTCAATTTGGAAAACTCCAAGAAAGGAGGTGTTCCAATGACTAAAGGAACCGTCTTGAACAAATCACAAGCTCCCTCTGAGGACCGTGAGATAAAGAAAATGGAAACAATTCCATATGCTTCAGCGATTGGTTCTATCATGTATGCTATGGTATGTACTCGACCAGACGTCTCGTATGCTTTAAGCATGACTAGCCGTTACCAGCAGAGCCCTGGGATTGCCCACTGGACTGCAGTTAAGAACATCCTTAAGTACTTGAGAAGGACAAAAGATATGTTCTTGATATTTGGAGGAGTTAATGAGGAGCTCACTGTAAAATGTTACACTGATGCTAGTTTTCAAACTGATCGAGATACCTCTCGCTCACAAACGGGTTTCGTGTTCACTCTTAACGGAGGAGCTGTCTCATGGAAAAGCTCGAAGCAGAGTGTTGTAGCTGATTCCACCATGGAATCTGAGTACATCGCCGCATCGGATGCCGCAAAGGAAGTTGCTTGGATGAAGAAGTTCATAACCGATCTCGATGTGGTTCCAAGTATCATGAAACCCATCCAGATATTTTGTGATAACACAAGTGCTATTGCTCAAGCCAAGGAGCCTAGATCACATCACAAAGCCAAGCACATTTTGAGAAAGTTTCACTACATACGTGAAATTTGTGGAAGGTGGAGACATCGTTATAAGAAAAATTGACACATATCAAAACCTAGCTGACCCATTTACTAAGCCAATGACTCAAGAGAAACATGACCGTCAAATGGACGCTATTGGGCTTAGATTAGCTAGTGAAATATTTTGATTTAGTATTTGGATGTACGAACATCAAACAGTTGCATTCCTGTATTCATTTTGATTTACTAGTTAAATGCAATTCTTGAATCCTACAACTGTGTTCGAATTTGATACGTTTAATCCATGAATCTTGTATTCTAAATTATCCGTAGTCGGTCACACTCGTGGGAACGACTCTGAATTAAGACTATTCTAATTTTGGACTCAAGGAGTTGACTTCCAAATTCACAGGCTTCATTATGAATGACGCTGGATGTAACTCACATCAAATCATCTTCATGGATCTTAGTCATAAGATGTTTTTGATTTAGGCATACTCATTTAGTATCCTCTGACCTGAGATACATACTAGAACTTTCGTTTACTAAAGACTATTCTTTGATCAGTGTTAACCGTTGTCGCGTAACTGCCAGTCATAAAGGCATTGGTTGGGAATGGTTCTGAAGTTCAGTGGGAGTTGTATGTAGTCAAGATGGAATTATGTACTCTTACATTATATGTAACAGTTAGACATCAGGGCGCCCTCATTGATTCAAACTGGTGAAGTGTAAGGCCTTACCCAAACTTACTGTGTGTTTGATTGGACCACTTTGATTCTGCGAATGAGAACGATAATGATTGAACGCCATATGAGATTGAATCTGATCCATGTCTCATTGTTCAATTGATGTTTTCTACAGAAAGGATAGATGACAACGATTGCCATAAGTCTATTGTCTTCAAATAGCAAGTCGTTGCTAAAGGAAAAATACTTTGGTTAGTGACTTTAAAGTGTCATGACCTGTTGGGGGCAGCTATGTGTAGCTAGAACACCGCTGGCTGTCTGCGTTGAGATCTTATCAAAGACCGTCCAAGTGGGAGCTGTTGGATATTTATGTACGGTTCGATAAGTCAACGCTGCCGACCGGGTCTTGACCCGTAAGAGTTACACCATGGGCAACGAACTAAAATCCACTTAACTAATTTAACTGGTAATTACAAACGATACGCGGGTATTGAACTGAGAGACGGGTACGTGGACCGGGTGAGACAAGAACACTCTTGCATGTGCCACTTGTCGTGCACCTAAACCTCGACAATGGCATTGCATGCAAAGTATCTTCTCAACACTTGCCCCTTGTCCAATTGCATGTGAGCCAAGTGTTAAGCATGCATGAGGGTTCAAGTCTTTATAAGGAAAGTATATGGACTAGGATTGGGGTTGCAAGAGTTGAAACAAAACACATAACACACCCAAACCCAACCGGCCAAGACAGCCGTCGTCGGCCCGGACCGCCGGCCTTCGCCGCCGCAAGACCGCCTGTCACACCCCAACCGATGGCGGAAACATCGGAGTGAGACGAAATAGATTGCAATAGACTTCATAACACTATTTTTGAAAATAATTAAATAATGGATTTCATTGCATTTCTAAAGGTCGATTACAAAGAATTAAAATCAAATACAACAACTTGATATACAATATGTTCAATACAAGAGTACAACAACAAGTACATAAACTTAAGACGTCTAAATGTGTATCTAAGCATCATCACTACTTCAAGTTCAAAGCGTCATCATCCTCAACCTGTAACATGTTTTAAAATAAAGTTCAACGCAAAAGCAAAGGCGAGTATACAAGTTTTTCATACGTAGCATAAAAAGATAAGTTTCAAACAATTCCATGTGGCAAGCTCTTGATACAAGATAACCAATAAAATCGGCATGTGTTTAACATATCAAACCAATGATGAAATGCAATATGCTCATGACATAACCACAAGTCTACGGGCGATGCGTTAATCCTAGAGCGCTATATATGTCACGGATAGGCTCGTACGAAGTTAATGATAAGTCTAACACAAGATGTCCTCAACCCAAGTTTAAAGTATCAAGTAATCAAATAAGCATGCGTGTAATAGGAATGTTTATGTATTATGAATAAAGTTTGTGTGTAAGTTTATAAGTAACATGTTACACCCCAAAAAGTGGTAAACGAAAAAGGGGTTCAAGTATACTCACAAAATTTGCATATGCTTTCCGATTATCCAATGTGATGAAGTTGATGAGGTTAAAAGGTTGAATATGTTCGTTTAGGGGTTTAGGAAGTTAAAACACAAGAATATAGGTATTCGAAAGTAATCATTCTTTAACACCAAGTACTTGTTCTTAACACTATGAAACCTCAAGGGTTAATGTTTTCATGAGTAACACACTAATTAGAATCGAAACAAGTCTTAGGTCTTAGATGATGTTGTTCTAATATCTTGACGAATGAACACAAGCCCATCATCAAGGGTTCGAATAGTATATATATGTATAAGTAATATATGTAATATTTAGTCCATTAGTCAAGCATGAGGTAGAAGATAAATCTTCATTTAGGTACCTCTATTGTGTCATAGAATTCATGTAGGAGGTAGGAAGAACAAGCTTCCATTTAGGTACCTCTTATGGTTCACCACTACACTTGATGTAAAAACATACAAGGAGGGTCATGAACTAATATCAATACAAGAATAAGAAACACCTACACTATGAGAAATCATCAAGGGATGTGGGGATTTTATGTTGGACAACCCAAGTTAGTCCACAATCACACCTTTATCAAGCTTGAAGCTTGAACACCACTTGTGGGTTAAGAACCCTAAACAAACAGAAAGTATTTGAGGATTAACCTCTGATTTTTGTATGTCTCAGCCATGTTTTTAAGCTTAACTAACCATATAAATGGTTATAAGCATAAGGACGTAGGTTTGAGTGAGTTAGACTCAAGTTTGAACAAGTATAAACAAGAATTAGTAAAGTTTAATGAAAACAGTGAACTTTGGAGCCTATTTTCCAGAGTTCCAGGGCCTTATTCTCTGTGAAATACCCATGGAATCAAAGCTAAGGTCGATCCAAGTGTTCTGGAAAAAGAATGAGCGAAAAAGGATAAGAAATGAAGAAGCTATGCTCACTTTAATGGAGCTTGATGATTCTGCTCGAACCTGCACTTTTAGCTACGAATTTGGGAGTTTGAGAGAGTGTTGAGAGTGTATCTAAAGTGCAAATGGCTTGGACAAGAGTGTGCTTATATAGGGATTGAGTTAGGGTTGAGTTAGGTGTGTTATTAATGCCAAAAACCCGCTTAGAAACTCAAAAACAAGCAAATCCCGCTCAAAATCGCGTAAAGGAACAATCTGCTGGTTCTGGGAGGTTTCAGGCGGCCCGCGTAACCCACAGGGTCAGTCTACACGGCCCGTGTCATGGGGTGTGGCTGAATTTTGATAAAATTGCACTTAGGCCCCTCTAGTTTGCTATTTAGGGCTTTTAGGGTTTTTTTAAGGGCCATTTTCGCCAATTAAGCATAGTTTAAGGCCAAATAAAGTATGAGGAACATAATCAAAGTATAATTAAGCATATGAATATCGTATTTAAGTATCGTTTACGATCGAAACACGTTTTATGCATAAGTTTCACGTATTTGCAAGTTTAGCACATAGTTTCCAAGAATTACGAATAATCATCAATTGTTTTACGAAATTGAATATATGAGCATGTATGAAGTATGTATAACATGTAATTAACAAAATACGAGTTTTATTCATGATCCAAGTCTCGGATTCTACAACGGTTACAAAGAAAGAATGGTTACAAGAGCACAAGGTTTCCAAAGATAGAATTTCAAGCAATGGTTTCCAAATATAGAAAGTATGAAAACGCAGGGCATTACACCGCCGCCCACCTCCGCCGTTTCCGACCCATTCCCGCGTCTCGATAGTTCGTATTACTAGCACTTGTTCGTTGAACCTCGGTGTCTCAACCGGTTATTCACTAATCGAAGGTATATCTAAACCCCCTATGGTTGATGTTCTTTTTCGTGTTTGCATGTCGGTGATCTTGTTCCATCATGGGTGTTCCTTGGTATAAAATGTTCGTGTTATTTTGCTACATACGCTTCCGTTGCTTAAAATGTGTATATGGTTTTAACTAGTTAAAGTTTATTTTGAATAACATATATATACATGTACTCTTATTTGTCAAAAATGTTTTGACTAATCTTGGTAACAAAATAAACATATACATAATATGAACCGAGTTCATAAAAAATAAAGGTAAAATTATACCATGGATTTCCTTCACACACAATATCTACTTTTTACTTTGTTAGTTTTAAAGTTACAAGCCATTAGAGCTTGAGTCGTTGAATTTACATGTAGCTCCCTTTTGAAGTTATAATATGGTTTAACTTTAGGTAGACTTACCATTTAAACCATATACTTTATTTATTTATTTTTTAAGAGTAAAATGCCATTTTTATCTCCGAGGTTCAGTCAGTTTTGAGTCTTTCATTCAAAGGTTTGTTTTTCCGCATATGGATCCAAAAATGTTTGAAATTTTGTCATTTTCATCCGTTCGTTAACTTCATCCATTATTCCTCGTTAAGTCAATGGTATTTCTGCCTTTTTTGTTAACTTAAAGGGTAATTCAGTCTTTTTCATTTTATATAGAGACATTGTATAACACTCTAATTTGTAACATTTTTGTGTTGTAGGAGTTGTACCTTGTGCTGTTATGATTTTCTCTGTTTATTTGTTGTACCTTTTACTTTGTGACTTGTACCCCTTTTTGCATAACCTAGCTACTGCTTTTATCAAACTTCACAGCCTTCAATCAGATCAGAGAAAGAGAGGGAGAGAGCGATAGAAAGAATGCACAGGGAGAAAGGGAACTGATTCTACGGTGGGTTGAGGCGGAGCTGTTGATACGGTTTTCCATGGTGGTGGTTTACCGAAGAAGAGGTCGTCGCATCCGGCAGTCCGGCGCGTCGCGGCGCGACGGTGCATAGCGGAGACTTTCTGAGTTGATTTTCTATTTGAGTGTTTCAGGGAAGAAGAAGAAATCGAAGAAGAAGAAGAAGAAGAAGGAGAAGGGGAAGAAGAAAGGTCACCACACGACCGCGATAAAAGTAGTAGCAGCAACAGCTATGAGATCTCCATATTGTAAGTTTCTTATTCCTTGCTTTCTTTAGCTTTTCCTTTGAATTTGTTAGCTACGGGTCCATAAGATAATTGCATTTTTTAGTTGGTTGTTGTTTATTGGTGTGTTTTGATGTTGCTCACAAGATGTTTGATGTTTTGCTTGATTGAGTTTCTTATTCCCTGATTTGGATGGTTGTTGTTGTCATGAACTTGACCATGTACTTGATGCACACAAGGTTTAAACAACAAATACTGTAACTTCTTGAATGAGTAAGTCTGCTAGATAAGCTAGGATCTTATTTATTAGGCATAGAAACAACAGTGTTCTTTCTGACGGTCTCAAACCAAAAGACGGGTGTTTATTGGCTCGCTACAATGATCCTGGTAGAACAAAAAGATTTATGATGGTAAGTTTTTTTTACAATGCGTTAGAAATAATGAATTAATGATGCTAATATTTTACATTAGGTTTGCATGTTGTTTGTTTGTACAATTTACGATTTAATGGTTTCTAAGTTCTAAGTTCTAACCTTTGTATATTTCGACCGCACCCCTTGGATTTTGATGCCGAAAGAAGTATGATAAGCTTAAACAAAACTGGTATGAATCTGATCGATTGCACGCCAATTTTGTTGCCCGTGGCGCAACGCGCGCGGGTCACTTTTCTAGTTTAGCCTAATGTACAAGTATTCAAAATACCCTTACTAAATAAAAAACAAAAACAATATAGGTAAACGACGAAAATACCCCTAACTTAATGGAGGAAATTGGATGGAGATAACTAGCCGGATGAAAATGGCAAGATTCCAAACCTTTTGGATCCAGATGTAGAAAAACAAACTTTTAGACTAAAGTCGCAAAATTGGCCAAACCTCATAGACGAAAATGACATTTTACTCTTTTTTTTTAAGTAGACCAACCAGAATTTGCCACGCAACCAACTTATAACTTTTTTTTTGCTTTTCTTTTATAATTATAGATATGATGTTTTATAAAGTTCTAAATGTATCATTGAAACATGCTTATTTATATCTATGTTTTGGTGTAAATTTCATTCAAAATGTAGTTGTGCGTAATAATGTACAACTCATCGAAGCACAATCTTGCAACCCGTCAAAGCTACTTCAAGATTTCATTTTTTATACGGGATTTTCTTCTTTTACACCTTATCTGGATTTGGTGTTACGACATGCTTATTTTTATTGGTGTTTCGACATGCTTCTTGATTACCGTCGCGGCGTGTTTTTTATGTACGCGACATATGATTCTCTTTACGTACTTTACCACATCAATGTCACTGACGCAACGTGCGGCCACCACCCTATCATTATTTATAAAAACTCGTAATTTTTTAAAATATAAGTTTTTTTAAAGGAGTCAAAATCCGAAAGAAATCTACTTTAAGAATAAGATTTTAAATTTAAAAAAATAAATAGTCGAAGTGGTTGTTCTATTTAGAACAATTTTGAGCAATTGTCCACAACTTTGTTAGTCAAATGCTAAGGATTTTCTTCATTATCTTAGATCTGAGATGAAGGTATAAATCAGATTTTGACTTGCAGTTAAACGGATAAAACAAACCAAGTATGAAGTATGGCCGATCTACCGATTTTTTTGACATCTCTCCCACCTCTATTTAAACAACTTTTCTTACAACACTTTCACTCAACTTTTGCACTTAGGATCACCGCATTGTGACACTACAAAAGGTGCAATGGTTTGTTGCATGGCGCCATTTACACGTTATGTCCTTTGATCGTAACCCAGTTAATTTTAATCATTAAGTAAAGGGCAAATTGGTCTTTTACCCATTTATTTAATAAAACTATTTTAATAATTTTAAAAAGTAAAACAAGATGAATTATTATTATATATTATATAATATATACCAGATATATATAGGGTCAGGATTTAGAGAAAACGCTCAAAAGTGTGAGAACGGTGAGAACGCTTATGGGTCGTCCGATCAAAACAATCCATTGACTAGATTGCGCGGTGGCGTTTTCGTAAATAACATCAATTTTATTATGTGGGACGCGCTTCATTAAAAGTAAAAGGGTCTTTTACCGCTCATATTCAAAACGCCATCAAATGATAAAACGCCATTAAAAAACTAAACGCCAAAAATTAGTAATAAAACGCGCTGGATATTACAGGAAGATGAAACAACACAGTAACTGTATTTCAGTTATTAACATTTATTAGAAGAAATTCCCTCCTAAATTACGCGCCAAAAACATCATTATATAAACAGGGTAAAACATAGCTTCCATGATCACTTCAATCTATCCATTTCTAAAAAAACATCTTTAACCAAAAACGCCAACTTAACCAAAACGCCAAAAATGGCAACAATCGTTTCATGGAGATACACTCTGGGAATCAGGCGATACGTCCTCCATTTTGACAACAGAAGGAGGGTGTATGTTAAGACGGTCAGGGCAATTCTGAAGATGGAAGAAGAGATACAGAGGCAAATCTTATCCATTGGCATCGCTCTAGACAACGAATGCCATGAAACACATATTCTTATGAAAGCATTAACCAGCAAATTTGGACCAATCAAAGCAGATGTGAAGCCGGACCCTGTCATGATATCATGGTGTTTTGATGATGAAACAGACATGGTGACAGTTACATATGACAGCGGAGAGTAGAAAATCTACTGGCTAGAGAACATCATGACAAAGCAACGTCTGGGTTTCATGGAAGAATTGCATAACGCCACCTGTACCAACACAGAAATAGACTCAAAATTGGAGTTAATGCAAGACATGTTTAGGTGGAGGCTTCAGAATATTCAGGAACAAGAAGCTGATGAAGGTGAAGATGATAACATGGATGAAGATCCAGATGAAGACTCCGAGGAGGAAGAAGATGACGCAAGTGATGGATACTGTTTTGGTCAAAAATCAAGCAATGACAATGTAACCAAACTTTCTGTTGTGAGGTATGATGCTTGAATTGATGAACAATAATAAGGATCACTATGAAGTGTAGTGAACAAATGACACGAAGATTTATACGGGGAAAAAGCCCTTGATCAAGAGTTGATCTCCGGCACAAAAAACCCCGGGTGATGGAAACTACCGATCACCAACTCAAATTAAACAAACAATCTGTTACAACTTCGGATGATAGCGAGCTAAGTACAAGGATCACTATTGTGTAACGTGTAGAAATGTATGAAAAATGTTAAGTGTTTTGTCGAGAGCCAGTGAGAGCGGTTGTATGAGTGTGTGTGTAGCCAAAAATAGCTAAGTGTGTCTAATATAGCTCGCTACCCCTTTACAAATAGAAAATATCAAGCCTAACTAACATTCCGCAAATGGTGCAAGTCTTCCACGACTCCACAACGTCCATTTCTGGCCAAGCACGTGCGGAATAGACTAAGAATATTCTCCAGGAATGTCGCCAAGACTAAGTCCAAGTTGATATTCCTGCAAAACATTCACGAATTCAAAGTAGACAATCGTTAGTACTGGGATCCTTATAGTGATCCATGATCCTGATCCTGCAACACTTCTGAGGATCACTACTTCAGACAGAATTGAGGATCACTAAATCCAACAGCAAATAAGGATCACTGGTCATTTAGAAATCCACCCCTAACAATTGCACCCAAAATATAAGGAGTAAATATGTAAATAAATGAGTTATAGTTTATCGATCTTATCCGCATTTAACCAACGGATAACTAGCCGTTATAAGCGGACTAGCCGTTACGATCATGACGTCAGTGAGATGACTACCCTGCAGAATCATCATTATAAATAAGAGTTAGAGATAGGGATCATTTCACATTTAAGTTCAAGAGAACTCCCTTTAAATTCTGCTTCGACGATCAAACAGGTAATTCTTTTCCTTTTTCCTTTCTCATATTCTGCTCTTTTTTCTTTACCATCATCTTGTTCAAAAATGATGCTCCGAAGCTCACCGGGCAAGGATCACAAGAAGAACAGCCCCTTAAAAAGTCAAGGGATCATCAAAGATTCCATAAAAGAACGCTGTTGTTTCACCGATGCACAAATTGATAGAATCCGCCACTGTTTTCCAGCAAATACTGTCATCAGATCCTTTGATCCCACTGCTCTTAGTGACAACATCTCTGAAACTTGGGTAGCTTTCCCGGTTACACCTTTCACCAAAGGATACACCTATCCTTTTCCAAACTTTACCCAATCCTTTTTCTCCCTTACCGGCATCTGCTATATCCAAGCTATGCCGATGATCTGGAGGGTCCTATATACCCTTGAAAGGATCATCGAGCAGGAAGAAATTGACCTAGGAATGTTAGAGTTGGCTGAGATGTATGATCTCACAACATTTGGATCCCACCGATATTTGTTCAAACGTAAACCCGGAGAAGAACATCCCATCTTTAAGGCTACCAAAAACGATACCAACTGGAAAAGGCGATTCTTCTTCGTCAGAAGGGATTCTATCCCGGATGGAAAGGATTTGCCGAAGAAATGGAGCACTGATGGTAGGATTGGAGGATCCTTAGAAGGATCACTAAGTAAGCTCATTCTGATAATGCTTACTAATATGCTTTTGTTTCTTTTTGTACAGCTATCACATTCTCGCATATCATTCCTTCAGCTGCCACCAAGGGAAGACTTGCTGCCTTTAGAAAGCTTGATCCTGAAACAAGATCATTCAAGACAATCACCCAGGATTCACAAGAGGTATCCTCAGGCTCTGTCACCATGTCAAGTAAGTATCTTGTTCATTTTATATTCAAATGTTTGAATAAATAGTTATATATGAATAGAATTAGGACACTTATCTGTTTTGGGTGTGTAGGCGCTGGAAAATCATCAAGATCCGCTTCCAAATTTAGTGTCACTGAGCTAGACACCGTCCGATCCTCCAAGAAGAAGCTTCCTGCCAGCCCAACTGCTTCGATCCCCAAGGCACCTGCTAAAGGAAGGGGTGGCAAGAAAAGAAAAAGCCTCCGAAGCTGAGGATCTGCAAGGTCTGCCCCTGATCCGCCACCAGTTCCTTGAATACTTCAATGAGGTAAGGATCCTTATCCCTGCTCTAGGTATCCAGCTTATTTGAGGATCACTTGTTCCTAAACTGTTCTTTATCTTCTTTGCAGAAATTTGCTGAGATTGAAGACTATGTTGGGCATGTCGAGGAGCAGGACAAGAAGATTGCTGACCTCCAACAAGTCGCATTGCTTAAGGATCTCAAGATTGCTGACCTCCAAAAGGATCTCAAAGATGCCAAAGCTCAGACAGCCACAATCCTGATTAATTTTGATTATGAGAGGAGCGAAATCACAGAGGATGCCAAGGTCTCTGCTGCCATAGCCATGTACAAGACCAAGCTACAAATGGCTCAAGAAGCTCATGATCCTGCCTTTGACAGGAGCAACTGGGATGTAGAAGGCTGGAAGGCAAGGCTGGCTGAACTGGATGACGAGGAGGAGGCTGAGGAGGTTCTGGAAATTGAGGCTAGTGGTAGTGGCAAGGATCATGGTGGTGAAGCTAGTGGAGCTGGAGATGGTGATGCAGCGAAGGTGTAGGCTGCAACAATGGGCGATGATGGACATTTCTAGACGTAGCCGGAGCCCATTTTTTTCTAGATTGGTTATGGTTTTTTTTTGTTTTGATGATGTTTTGGTAAACAATGGTTGGTCTGTATTTGAACAATAGTAATTAGGGTTGAGGATCATGGATGATTATTTGAACAATAGGTAGGATTATAAATGGTGGAGGGATCCTCTGTTTGGGGAATGAAGCCATTGTGATCCTACCGTCTTTAATTTCCTGCACTTGTTAGACCTGCAAACAATGGACACCCTTTGCCAACCCATGTGGACGGGCCACGTTTTGCTGGTAGAAACGTGGGTTGGCAATTTTGACAACCTTAAAAGGGTTTAAGCTTTTGTGAATAAAATGACTTTAAATTTTTGGCTATATCCTGTGTTGATATCCTTATTGTTATTTTATTTTTCAATCTATTGTGATGTTCATGTCGTTTAAACTTATCAAGTAAGGAAAAATTTAAAAAAATATCACTTAAGAGTTAAGGACATGATCAAGGATCACATAAAAAAAAATAATTTAAGGATCACCATTTCAGTTGTCAAAGGATAAGTGTCACTTAAATAAAATCAAAACAGTTTAGGATCATACCTGAGAACCCAAATTAGGATCCTATTCTTCAACACTTAAAATTAGGATAACCCAAGTTACAAACCTTAGTTGAAAGTAAGGGTCAAGAATCTTTGGCCATTTATCTTCACAAACCTGAAATAAGATATTACTTGGAACTGAGCCATCATAAGATGATTGTTAGTGACTGGGGACAAGCCCAACAATTCTGGGGACAAGCCCAAAGGAGAACTGGGGACAAGCCCAAAGGATAACTGGGGACAAGCCCAAAGGATAACTGGGGACAAGCCCAAAGGATCATATGTAAACTGGAGTATGGCCCATACTGGCGACTATCCAAACTTAGTGACATGAAAATGCCAAAACCTTAGCTAACGTGAAAACGTTAGAAACCTTAGGAACAGATGTATGGTACGTCTACCATTATACGTAGGATCCTGAATATAGCCAGTACAACGAAATTGTCAGCCCCTAAAGCGGGTACTGGTCCCATTGCCATGAACTATACCAGGATCATCGTGCGCTACTGGCGAAACTGGGGACAGGCCCAGACTGGGGACTAGCCCAAACAACTGGATACTTCTGTGGATATTCAATGCTTAGTTAAAGATACCTGAACCAGAAAGAGGATCATCTATTAGCGGGGATCCTTCAAGGATACTTGTCTGGTAAGGATCATAGATCATGATCACATGAAATATTTCTTCAAATGGACAGCATTCCAAGCTCTAGGTAGCAAATCACCCTCCATTGTTAGCAATCGATATGCCCCCTTTCCTGCTTCAGCTTCAATCAAATAGGGTCCTTTCCACTTTGGTGCTAGCTTTCCATCAGCAGGATTGGTGGTGTTTTGAAATGCTTTCCTTAATACCATATCTCCAACTTGGAATTTCCTGAGCCTGACATTTTTTTTGTAAGCTCCAACCATCCTTTGTTGATAACTGGCCATCCTTATCCTTGCTAAATCCCTGATTTCTTCTATAGTATCCAAGTCTTGAATCAAGTTCTCAGCATTTTCTTCAGGATCACGAACGCTTGTTCTTGCAGTTGGAACCACCATCTCTGTAGGGATCACTGACTCTGCCCCAAATACCAAAGAAAATGGAGTTTGGCCTGTAGCATTCTTGGGAGTTGTTCTATCAGCCCACAGCACATAAGGTAGTTCTTCTGCCCATTTTCCTTTCTTGGATCCAAGCTTCTTCTTCAAATTGTTGATGATGATCTTGTTGGATGATTCTGCCTGTCCATTAGCTTGTGGATGGACTGGTGTTGATGTTATCATCTTAATTCCCCAACTGTCACAAAAGTTAGTGGTTCTATTCCCAATAAATTGGGATCCATTATCACAAATAATTTCAGAAGGGATGCCAAATCTAGTAATAATATTCCTTTTAATAAAGGATATAACTTCCTTTTCTCTGACTTGAGCAAAGGCTTCAGCCTCTATCCACTTAGAGAAGTAATCAGTCATAGCAAGCATGAATACTTTTCCACCTGGTGCCTTAGGAAGCTTTCCAACTATATCCATTCCCCATCTCATGAATGGCCAAGAAGAAGATATAGGATGCAAGAGCTCTGCTGGTTGGTGAAGGATATTACTATGCCTCTGACAAGGATCACACTTCTTGGTATATTCCACAGCGTCCTTCTTCATAGTGGGCCAATAGTATCCTGTTCTCAGGATCCTTGAGAATAATGCCCTGCCCCCAGTGTGGTTTCCACAATCTCCTTCATGGAAATCCTTTAGGACTTCTTGAATTTCAGGATCCTCAATGCATCTCAAATATGGTCCTGCAAGAGATCGTTTATACAACATGTTATTTAATATTGTAAATTGAGATACCTTAATTTTAAAAGCCCTTGGGTTTTCTCCTGTAGGGATTTCTCCATGTTGTATGTATCTCATGATTGGGAGTATCCATGATCCTGAATGAGATTGGGTATCATCACTAGGGATGATTGCAGAATCTTCTCCTATCTCCATAGCTACATGATCCTTGATAGCAGGGGTCAGGATATGGATAATAGGGATCTCAATATCCTCAGGAATCTTCAAAGATGATCCTAGATTGGCTAATGCATCAGCTTCTGCATTCTCTTCCCTTGGTACCTGTGTCAAACTAAAGGATACAAAAGAGAGTGCCAATTCTTTGACTATCTCCAAATATTTGATTAGCTTTTCACCTTTAACAGCATAGGATCCATTAAAGCGATTAGTGATCAATAAAGAATCTACATGTACCTCAAGATACCTGATACTCATATGCTTTGCAATTTGCAAACCAGCTATCAAGGCTTCATATTCAGCCTCATTGTTGGTAGTTTGAAATTCACAAGCTATGGAGTGGGGTATTATGTCCCCCTGTGGCGATTTTAGTAGTATTCCAAGCCCTGTTCCATTCACATTGTAGGATCCATCAGTAAACAGTATCCAAGGATCCTTGGTTTCTTCAAGCTGTTGGACTTCTAGTTCGGCTTCCTTTTGCAAATCACTACTGAAATCTGCCACAAAGTCAGCTAATGCTTGGGATTTAATGGCTGTCCTAGGCTCATATCTTATATCTTATGCACTCAACTTCACTGCCCACTTAGCCATCCTTTCAGACATTTCAGGTTTCCTGAGAACATTCTTAATTGGGAAATTAGTTTTAACAATAATGGCATGAGTCTCAAAATAATGTCTTAATTTAGTAGATGCCATAATTAATGCGAGGATAAGTTTTTCTAAATGTGAATACCTGGATTCAGCATCAAGTAAGCTCTTACTTACATAATAAACAGGATGTTGTGTACCTTGGTGATCCTTAACAAGGACCGCACTTACTGCTTTTGAGGATACCGCCAAATATAAGGATAACACATCTCCCTTTTCTGGTTTCATTAAAGCTGGGGCTGAGGATAGGTAATCTTTAAGAGCTTTAAGGGCACTTTCATGCTTCTCAATCCATTCAAATTTCTTGTTTTTCCTCAGGATGTCATAGAACTCCTTGCACTTTTCTGAGGATTTGGATATGAATCTGTTCAAGGCTGCGATCCTGCCAGTCAACCTTTGCACATCCTTAGCATTGGCAGGAGATTTGATATTCACGATAGCCTTAATTTGCTCTGGACTTGCTTCAATGCCCCTCTTCGTTACCATATATCCTAAGAATTTACCTGCCTTTACACCAAAATGACACTTAGAAGGATTTAGTTTCATATTAAATTTATCAAGAATATTGAATACTTCCTCCAAGTCTTTAAGGTGATCCTCAGCTCTTTTGGACTTAACCACCATGTCATCAATATAGACTTCCATAGTGTACCCAATTTGTTCCTTGAACATCATATTGACAAGCCTTTGGTAAGTAGCACCTGCATTCCTTAATCCAAATGGCATAGCAATATAACAGTATATACCAGTTGGGGTCATAAAGGCTGTATCCTCTTGATCGGATGGTTCCATCTGAATTTGTTGAAATCCAGATGAAGCATCCATAAAAGTTAACAACTCATGACCCGCGGTAGCATCCACCATGGAGTCAATGTGGGGTAATGGGAAAGGATCCTTAGGACATGCCTTGTTTAAATCTGTAAAATCAACACATACCCTCCACTTTCCATTTTTCTTTTGAACAACAACCACATTGGCTAACCATCTTGGATACTTAACCTCTCTAATCATACCTGCTCGAAGTAGCTTATCTACCTCTTCCTGGATAATAGCATTTCTTTCAGGTGCAAACTTCCTCCTTTTTTGATGAATTGGCTTGAATGACCTGTCAATGCCAAGTTTGTGAGTAATTATATCCTTAGATATACCTGTCATGTCTTCATGTTTCCAGGCAAAGGTGGTCTTCCTTCTTTTGAGAAAGGATACTAGCTCTTGTTCAATATCGCTAAGGATCCCTGACCCTATGAAGATCTCGGATTCAGGATCATCAGGATCCATGAGGATTTCTTTCAAATCCTGTTCTCTTGCCTCCAAGACGTCTCTTGAAGGATACTTTAATTGCTATTGCTCCCTTGGTCTTGAGGCTGGTTTCATTGATGAGGTATAGCAATTCTTAGCCTCCTGTTGATCACTCTCAATTTTCACCACTCCCCATGGACTTGGAAGCTTTACACACTGATGATAGGTGGATGGAACTGCCTTCATATCATGTATCCATGGCCTGCCAGGGATAACATTACAACACGATAAGCAATCAATAACACAAAACTTTTGATAAGAATGCAATCCTTCAATATAGATTGGGAGTTTGATGTCCCCCAATGTATTCTTTGTTTCTCCACTGAATCCCACAAGTACTGATGATCTTGGGATAATATCGGACTCTGGGATATTCATTTTCTTGAGAACATCCAGCTGAATGATGTTCACAGAGCTTCCTCCATCTATAAGGATCCTGCGAACAAAGTGGTTAGAAATAAACAATGTAATTACGAGACCGTCATGGTGAGGATCCTGGATGTCAACACGATCATCCTCATCAAAAGTAATGACTTTATCCTGGGTGACAACGGAGGTCCTGACGGGTCTGTCTCCATTATCCATCTTGGTTTCCTTAGCGTGTCTTTTTGCTGCTGAGAAGGATGTACCACAGATATCTGATCCACCGGATATGAAATTTATGACTTGTGCATCTGCCGGAGGAGCAGGAGCCCTTTCCGGGATCCTTTCAGGATCCTGGGTTCTTGACTTCTTTCGTCCCAAGAGTTCCTTTAAATGCCCCTTGCTCAACAAATAACCAAGTTCCTTTCTAAGTGCAATACATTCTTCAGTGAGATGCCCAAAATCCTCATGATATGCACACCACTTGGATTTATCCTTTGTAGCAGCTGGTTTATCACTTTTCCTTGGCCACCTAGCTTTCTCACCTAGATTCTGCATTGCAAGGATTAGTTCATTGTTGTCAACAGAGAAACAATATTCAGAAATAGGAGGATAATTCTCATCATCCTCTTCTTGTTCCACTGCGTGCACATTCTGGTTATCAGATCTGTTATAGGACTTGGATTTGTTGTTCCTGAAGTAGGATCCTTGCTTATCCTGTTTTGAGGATCCTGCCAATCTGTCCTGGATCCTTTTGTCATCCTCTAGGCGGATGAACCTAAGGGCCCTAGTCCTTACTTCATCAAGATTCCTGCAAGGTGTCATAACAAGATCATCATAGAATAATGAATCCCTAAGCAATCCCATTTTAAAGGCTTCCACAGCCGTAGCTATATCCAAATTGGGAATATCTAAGGATTCTTTACTAAACTTAGTGATATAATCTCTAAGTGATTCATTTTGACCTTGTATTACCCTATATAGATCACTAGTTAATCGTTCAAACTTTCTGCTACAAGAGAATTGACTATTGAACAAGTTAACTAAATTAGCAAATGAAGTAATAGAGTAAGGGGGAAGACTTAGCAGCCATTTAAGAGCAGATCCTGTAAGTGTGGACCCAAATCCCTTGCATAGACATGCTTCTTTCAACCTTTCCGGAATTGGATTGATCTCCATCCTCTCCCTGTATTGAGCTACATGCTCTTCTGGATCCGTTGAACCATCATATAGCTTCATTGATGGTATCTGGAATCTTTTAGGTATCTCAACATCACACAAAGGTGGTGCAAAACGAGATATCCTATGGCTACCATCCGCTGTTGGGATTGAACCCTACCAGAGGAACAGATGATGTAAAGCCAAAACCGGATCAGGGCAGTGGATCCATAATAAGCAGCTGTTTACATTAGACTTTCCCCTTGGAAGTGATTTGAAGAACATCTGATGGCCAAACCACTGTCCTGTACAACTGCCGCCTTGCAACTGCTGACCACACTAAAGTACTGATGAAGATTAAAGGCTGAAGCTCAATCTACTGACGGAATTCAAGCACTGCTGAAAGAGTTAAAGCACTGCCCATTCAAGGTCTGATCACCCTTTGAAGAAAGCACTGATGCTTAGACATCAGTGGTTGACTACATCAGTGTAATGAAGAATCAGTGTTTATACATCAGTAGTTAGTATGTAATCAGTGTCTGTATGATCAGTAGTTATAGATCAGTGCTTATAGGTTGTTAGGTTGTTAGATGTCACTTTCATGGTGACGTCAGCTGAGATACCTCAGTGGTCTGGTTTGCCTATAAATGTAACAGTACCCTGTACTGTTACATTTGATTTGACTGAGCGGGTTCTTCTCCTCATGTCTAATCCTTTCATCTTGTGTGCAACCAACCTTGGGGCATCAGGCTGAGGGGGAGTATAGTTTGTAAGCTTATCTGTAATCTTTTGCTTTGATTTGTAAATCATTCGACTCTATGAAAAGCAATTGTTTATCAAACTATTTTCTCCTTTGATTGTGTTTACAAAGTTTGTTTTCATTTCCGCTGCACTTAACATGTTTTCATATTCATTGATAATTCATTTCAAACAAACAAACACTATCATGAGAGCCTCCGATCCTAACAATTGGTATCAGAGCTTGGACAGTCAAATTCGATCTAACAATCAATTGGACATAACAGTTCAGCTCAAATTTCATTGATACTAAGGTTGGTCGTATTTGTTGAAAAACAGAGTAACGAGTAATAACGTTCAAAGTTGTTTATTCAAAAACTCTGTAAAACAACCAAGATGTCATAAGACACACAAAATTCACATAACAAGTGATGTCATGCATAAATCACCAATAGTTTCAGATCTGGAAACTTGTCTGGTGATTTTGGTGTGATTATTCTCGTTACAAAATTGATTTCAAATGTTATTATGAAGTTTGTGTTGTTTTCATCATAACTGCAGCTAAGGTGTTCACCTCATGGTTGACAAAAGCCTATGTGCGGATAAAAGCACTAGTGTCTTTGTTAACATAAAAAGAGGGAAATCAAAACTATAGTGATTTAAATCTTATGTATTGAAAAACAGGTTGAGTGTCCTCTAAAAGGACCAAAATCAATTGTGTTAAGAATACATTAAGAAAATCAGCAGTCAAAATATCCAAATCATGAGTAATGTGAAATTTGGCATAAGCATGTGCAAAAATGACCAAATCTCTCAAAACATTGCTGAAAATGATTTTGGATTGAGTATTTTTTTTCCTAGAAAACCTTCCAGTAAAAGTTTCAATACTTTTCTATGGAAAGGGTAAAAAGGGAAAGAAGAAAAATTACAAAAACTCAAAAGTGTGTTTATCTCAAAACTTTTGAAATCAAAAGAAAAGAGTAGAAACATAAAACACTTAAGAGTCCAAAATTGGGTGAATAATGGTCATCAAGCAACTATGTGCATTCATTTATTCAGGAAAATTCAGATATCTCATTATCACCATCAAAAGATGTTGGATATGATACTGTGTTATCACAGGACAAAATCATTTCCTTCATCTGAGCAGCAGATGTACAAAACAGCTGGTAAAGCTCACCCACTGATCCACCATCAGTTGCTGATAGAAGTCCATCAAAAATGGATAGAAATCACTTGACTGCTACCTCAACAATTGCTTGATCAAAGTAGCCCTTCACCTCTATTTCCAAGTCTACAACCACTGTTGATAAAAATCTACTAACAGTGGATAAAAATCAACACTGGTTATCACCAATTCCTTTTATTCCTCCACTTTCACCTTCAAACAGTTGTTGGATCATTAAAGTCACCAACAGTTGTTAGCTCAGATGACTCACATTTGCAGCCTCACCTTTTAAACCTCAATCCTTTTTAATCACATCCATTTTACCATACACTTGACAACATCAATTGGAAAGGATTCTTATAAAAAGTTTATCCCAAAACCTTTGTCTTCTTCTTGACTTTCTACCATTCCATCAACAAGTCATGTGCCTTATAGCACTGAAAGACAGAAAGTTGGGTAGCTGTCATTTAAGAGGAGCTTCGGCAGTTCAGTGACAACAAGTTTGAAAACTTTGTGCCACAGCCAAAGGATGAGAATCTATTTGGCGAAAAGTGGGTCCTCAAAGAACATTGCATATGCTAGGAGCATGATTGACAAGTTTTATCAAACTCAAAACAAGTACAAACATCAAGGTGTTATTGACTGTGCACATGTAGCAGATATTTCCAACCACAGATTGAAGAATATTATGATGCTGCTGCTGTTGCTGAAAAGTCCAACTATTTGTAACTTCAAAATATGTTATTGAATTTTGGTATAGTTGCTCAAAAGATTGTTTGTATGCAGGGCAATCAAGTAGCTGAAATATATCATCAAAAGTTCAATATCTCATTAATTCACCATTATTCATTATCAGACATCACTTTGTGTGGGATTGCTATAAAAAGGTTTGATTTCATCTTTAACATGTCCATCCTAAAGATCAGGTGGTAGATGTACAAACTTAAAAATTGGATTCATCTACTGTTAAAAACTTGATCCCTATGATTGGAGTGCTAAACATGGATTAAAGCAAGCTTTCTTGTGTTCCATGTGTAAAATACATAAAAATGTTTTTAGAAAAATCAAAAATAACCTTAAAAATAGTTTAAAATTGAATTTTTCAATAAATCCTCAAAGTCTGTTCAAAGCACTGATGGCATTAAAACTCTGTTAAATAGTAAAATCTATCCACTACCAAAGTGTATCCTCTGTTTGTGCAAAACACTGATTTACAACAGAGGTTACACGTGGACAGATGTTATTCAACAGTTGTGTGCATCAGATGCCATCATCACTTTTTCAAATAAATGGCCTTACACCTGAAAACATTTACAAGGCTATCAAAAATTTCCAAAACAAAAGCAGAGGTACCTGAGCATATTTTAGCAGCTACCACTGCTCCTCAGATATCTGCTGCTGAGCCCACTGCTCAAGGTGATCACAACAGAAACACAACTGCTGTGAAACCCACACCTAAATCCACAAAAAGACCAAAACAAAAGAAAATTCAAAAGCCCCCCAAACCTACAATAAAGGCAACTCTGGAAGATGAGATCCCAGAGAAACTGCCAGTGACAACACAAAAGTCACTAGAAACCACTGCTGCTACTTCCTCACAGCAGATGGTAGAAAGGTCTCAACCCATGCCTGAAACTCCTCCTGCTTCTTTTCAAAAAGATCAGGTTGTAAGAACAGGGACACCACATTATGATGCTCTGGAATCACTTGATTCTATCATCCACAGCCCACTGCCCGGGGCAAATTCACTTTCAACTCCCATCATCACTTCACAAATACCACCATCAATAATGACCTTATTGCATGCTTTGGATATAACTCAGACATAAATCAGTTCCTCTCAACCGCCTATCACTGAGAGTACACTCCAACAAGTGACTGAGTCTGATGCTTATACCTCTGCTATCCCAGCAACAACTGAGGAGGTTACACCCCTTGAGTTACAAGTAACTCTTGGTGGTAGTTCAAGTGAAGCAGCTACTACAAGTGCTGAACCCACTGGTTTGCACTCGGACAGTAGTTTCATCAATAAGACTTCCTTGAAGGCAATTTCTTCACTGGGAACTCTTGTGTATCCAGTCTTCACTGGTTCACTAAAAAGTGTTTCTCATTATGAAGAAAGAAGTCCCCAGTACCAAGACAAAGGGGCAACAGTGGATGATTTTTGGGATACACTTCCTCAATCAACCACTGTTAAAACCACTGCTAGTGGGAAATCAGATGACCCCATTAAGTTGGGTGATGGTTTAATGTACCAAGAATTGACGGCTAGAATTGATAAACTGGATACATCTGTTGCAGAAATCAAAGACTTGCTGTAACAGTTGTTGAAAGCACAAACGGTACCATCCACTGCTGCACCACCTTCAACAGCTACTCCATCATCTGCTCCTACTCTAGATGAGCTGTGGAATTTGTTTAAACCCCTGCACTATCTTCGAAAGAGTTGATGATGCCAAAATGGGGGAGAAAAATGACTCTGAGGAAAATCTTTCAGTAACTTCTGCTGAAACATCTGTCAAAGAAAAGGAAAAGGGAGGTGATGAAACCCTGAAAATTCAAGCAGATGATGAAGATACACAAATGAGGATCGTTCAAAGTCAAGTCAATTCAGCTGGTCTCAAAACCAGTCAATTCAGCTGGTCTCAAAACCACTGTAAAACCAGTCAATTCAGCTGGTCTCAAAACCAGTCAATTCAGCTACTCCAACCACAACTTCTGTTCCCACAAAATCACGTACACCACCAAATATACCATCACCACCAAAAACTACCTCATCACTACCATCATCCCCTGCTAAAATGCAGAAGACAACAGATGTTACAACATCTGTTGTAATGGCAACAGTGGTTGAAACACAAGTTGTTTCAACAACTGTTAGTCAATCACCTATTTCCTCAAACACTGCTATTCAAAACACTGTTCCAACTGCTGTTATCTTCAGACAAAAGAAGATTAAAAAAAAAACAGATGGATGAAGAGACAAAACAGGATAAAGCAGCAGAAGATTACATTATAAAAATGATTCTTCAACAAATGCTGGCTGAAAATCCTGTGTCATCAAAGGTTGCAGACTCTGCCCATGCAGTCCTTACCAGGCCACCATCTCCAAACTCATCAGCTAATAAACCTCTCCCAAGAAACCCATTAGGTTCAAAAATACTAAAGTGGAAGTCTGATTAAAAGACCCATGTATTGACTCTGCTCAGATCTAATGGTGTAGTGAAGCACATATCAAGGGAACAAGCACTGGGCCTGGGTGTTGAAGATCTGCAAGATCTCCTTGAGCTTACACTTTGCAGGGATGAGGAAGACTCAAGTTCCAAGGACTTTGAAGCAGAATTTAAAAGACAAGCTAAGGAATTTCTGATGAGGTGATAAAGATCCAGAATAATGAAGGGTTTTGGCATCATCTGTTCCAGGGGGAGATTGTTGGGATTGAACCCTACCAGAGGAACAGATGATGTAAAGCCAAAACCGGATCAGGGCAGTGGATCCATAATAAGCAGCTGTTTACATTAGACTTTCCCCTTGGAAGTGATTTGAAGAACATCTGATGGCCAAACCACTGTCCTGTACAACTGCCGCCTTGCAACTGCTGACCACACTAAAGTACTGATGAAGATTAAAGGCTGAAGCTCAATCTACTGACGGAATTCAAGCACTGCTGAAAGAGTTAAAGCACTGCCCATTCAAGGTCTGATCACCCTTTGAAGAAAGCACTGATGCTTAGACATCAGTGGTTGACTACATCAGTGTAATGAAGAATCAGTGTTTATACATCAGTAGTTAGTATGTAATCAGTGTCTGTATGATCAGTAGTTATAGATCAGTGCTTATAGGTTGTTAGGTTGTTAGATGTCACTTTCATGGTGACGTCAGCTGAGATACCTCAGTGGTTTGGTTTGCCTATAAATGTAACAGTACCCTGTACTGTTACATTTGATTTGACTGAGCGGGTTCTTCTCCTCATGTCTAATCCTTTCATCTTGTGTGCAACCAACCTTGGGGCATCAGGCTGAGGGGGAGTATAGTTTGTAAGCTTATCTGTAATCTTTTGCTTTGATTTGTAAATCATTCGACTCTATGAAAAGCAATTGTTTATCAAACTATTTTCTCCTTTGATTGTGTTTACAAAGTTTGTTTTCATTTCCGCTGCACTTAACATGTTTTCATATTCATTGATAATTCATTTCAAACAAACAAACACTATCATGAGACCCTCCGATCCTAACATCCGCAATCTCAGGAATGGGTTTAACCACTCCTGGTACACTGGATATCATATCCTTAAGCTTCTGCAGTTCCCTAGCCATGGCCTGATTGATACCTGTATCCTGCATAAAGCCATGGTTAGTGTTATATAAATTATTAAAAGTGTTACCTCCCACAGGATTCGAGTTTGGAATTACGGATGTGAATCCATCTTGTCGAGACTCTGGCATGATTGAAGGACCAGAGGAGGCAATGGTCTGCATTGGTATGAAGTCTCCTTGATGGACGTCTGAGTTCTGAGGTTGCATATTTCTCGAGGATCCTTGATTTTGAAGGGGGTTGGATCCTTGGAATTGTGATGATCCTTGAATCTGAAAGGATCCTGGGACCAGGGAGGATCCTTGAACAAGGGAGAATCCTGGGACCAGAGAGGATCCTAGGACCTGGGAGGATCCTTGGACCTGGGAGGATCCTTGGACCTGGGAGGATCCTCGGACCTGGGAGGATCCTTGGACCTGAGAGGATCCTTGTACTGCATGCATTCCCACATATCCTCCTGACGTGAAGTATCCCTGATGCTGAGAAGAGGATCCTAATGGTTGAGAAGAGGATCCCTGAGGCTGGAAGCAAGAGCCAAATGCCTGACTCATTGTTGTTGTCCCATAACGCCTTCCTGATAGTTCACCCAAGTATTGCACGTCCGGAACTGCTGAGTATTGTGAGGTTATAACCGGAGTGTCGAAGTTCAGTGATCTTGGCATCAGAGGGGAGTGATCCTCCACTGATTTCTTCTGTTTCTTGATTTCATCGATTTCCCGGAGGATCCTTTCGTTGGTCTTATTCTGCTCTTGTGCATGATTCCTCATCTGCAAAATCAAGGTATAGAGATCATTAGTAGTAGGATTAGTTGAAATAGAAGAAGTAGGTGGTTTTTGGAAAATAGGAGTTGGTTTCTTCGCAACATTCTCAGCATTCTTCTGGGATCCAGAAGGTGGTGGAGGCAAAGGAGGAACGCCTTGTGAGGAACTGAATGAGGGCATCAAACTTGAAGTATTCTTCACCGAGGAAGCCATCTGTTTGGTTGTAGCAAACCGAAATAACCACGAAAACACGAATCTTTCTAAGAATGAAGCACCAATTTCCCCACGGTGGGCGCCAAACTGTTTTGGTCAAAAATCAAGCAATGACAATGTAACCAAACTTTCTGTTGTGAGGTATGATGCTTGAATTGATGAACAATAATAAGGATCACTATGAAGTGTAATGAACAAATGACATGAAGATTTATACGGGGAAAAAGCCTGTTGATACATGAAATGTCTGTTGACTACGTCTACGAAATGTATAAAGTCAAGATTGGTAACAGGGAGTCATAATGTAAATTTTATGTGAAATAGAGTCTGGTCCGCTTTTATGTCATTATGATTAGGTCTAGTCCGCTCATAGGGTTTTAGTGGGGATCGCTTATGTGTCTTAGATCTGGTTCGCTTTTGTGTCATGCCATTCAAGCGATCCAGAACATATATATATATGTGAGTTTGTTCATTTGAGCGGATCAGAGTCCCAGAGTTGTGTGTGTGCTTAGGAGCTGAACCTTTGTCAAAATCTCATCAGAAAAGCAATAAAGGAAAGGAAATTGATAGAACAAGCTGTTGTTACATTACATATTCTGATTCCGCCTTTATATGTAATGATGAGCTACTCGGATTGACGTTTTCGGGTCAAGAAACGGTCCAACAAGTGGTATCAGAGCTTCAGGACGAGGATCTCATACTACATCAGCTGATTCGGATCTATTATCTCATTTCTACTCATCTTTCTCTTTTATTTTTCGGTTTAAACAAGTTTTGTAGGACATAATGGTTTGAAGTTTGAATATATTGACCGAAACTTGTTGTTAAACAATCAGTAACAATATCAGTCTCTAAAACAAAGTAAAAATCAATCAATTTCATCAAAAACATAATCAGTTTTTCGGACAGAATTTAAAACTTAGATCTAGAATGGATTAACGGTCGGAATTGAACAAAAATCATTTCATTGTAATCGGAATTAAGAGTATTATAATCCTTGAAAGTATCAGAGTGTTATTCGGACTAAAAATTGGTTAAAATCTGTGGTCCGCTTATTCGGTCATCGAAAGTTTCTGGTCCGCTGTTACGAAAGATCTGGTCCGCTCGAAGGATCATTTTCTGAATCGCTCGAACGGACATTAACTGGTCCGCTCGAACGATCATTCTCTGGATCGCTGTTACGTATATTAGCTGGTTCGCTCGAACGAACAGCTTGTGAGGTTCGCTTATCTGAACATCTGCTGGTTCGCTCGAACGAACATCTGCTGGTTTGCTCATACGAACCTTATCTGGTTCGCTCGAACGACATCATCTAGTTCGCTCGAACAGACTTTATCTTGTCCGCTTGAAAGGACATTATCTGGTCCGCTTGAAAGGACATAATCTGGTCCGCTTTTTGGACAACATTGATAGTTTCGCTGATTTGTCACATTTGTTAAAATTCTCGAAAATTTGTCTAAGTGATTGATTGATTTTGCAGGTACGATCAAAATGGATGATATTTTCATGAATCCTTTCAGCGATATGTACGCATTCACGGGTAGTTCAGGAAACAACGATACTTCTTCAAGCGATGCAAACAAAAGTCCACCGAAAGAAAGAAAGAAGGAAGTTTGGGAGTCCGAAAGCGCATTTGGAACATTTAACAAACCTCCTAAGCTGATGGCTATAGAAGATTATAGCAGGTGGGCAACAAAGTTCGAAGATTGGTTGATGGCATTTGCTTTTCCTTGCTGGAAGAGTATGAAGAGTGGTTATGCTCAAGGAAAGAAGAATGGTGAAGCATTAAGATCAGTTGAAGAGATTGACAGTTTTGTGGCCGAGCAAAAATGTGTGGCATTATTGTTTCAGTCGGTGCGTGAAGACATCATTTCACTGATAGATTACACAAATTCTAAAGACTTATGGGCAAAGTTAGAAAAGAAATGTGTCGGTAGTCAAGAAATTAAGAAAAACAAAAAGAAACTTCTTAGAAAAGAATTTGATTTGTTTGGATGTTTAAAGAACGAGTCAGTATGTAAAATGATAGAAAGGTTCGGTCATCTGAAGTTGGAATTAGTAAGACATGATATTGACATTCCTGAAGAAGATCTTATCGACAAATTGTTCGATTCGTTGCCTGACGAGATGGATTGGAGATATTATGCGCTGATGCTGAAGAATACCATCAAAGAACCAGAAAAGCTGACTTTAGATTTGCTGATTGAAAAACTCGAGAGTCATGAGCTAGAGTTGAAGAAGACATACAAAGTTAATCATTCATCTTATCAACAGAATCTGGATTTATACTATCCAAAAAGCATGATGCCAAAAGCAACTTCACCAAAAACTGTTTTTTCTGCTGAAAATGTGGCGACAGCTGGCAAAGAAAGTCAAGGTGGTCAAAGCAGTGGAAGTCACAGTGGTTTTCATAGTGGATCTTCATCTTCTGGAAGTCATTCTGATGCAAAGAATCGTTTTCAATGCAACATTGCAATAGACTTGAAGAATGCTCAGAACTTTGATGAGGAATCGGCCAAGCAACAAATGGTCTTTCTGGCGTCTGTGTTGGAATCATATGAAGGATTGGTAGCTGGGAAGATTGGCAATACAAATCTGACGAAAGAAGATTACGATCAGATTGATCCGAAGGAAATGGAACTGATCGATATTCGTTGGGCTATGGCAAGTGTTGTTCGTCGTGCACAAAGATTCATGGAAATTACCGGAAGAAAAACAATTGGTGGTGCTTCTACCAAGCTGGGGTTCGACAAATCGAAGGTGACTTGTTTCAAATGTAAGCAGAAGGGTCACTTCAAACGAGAATGTCGAAACGCTTATGCTGATGAGTCGGAGAACCCTTTCAGAGATGATTACTACAAGAAGGCGATTTATCACCAGAATAAATCCGAGCCGCCTAGATTGAAGCAGGTTGAAGACAACAGAGAGAAATCTAGGGCTTTTGCTGTGATTTATGATGATGAGGGGTATGATTGGAGTAAGGAAGTTCTACCGGAAGAAGATGCGGTGGGTTACGCATTCATGGCAAGCAATGATGAACCCGTTAAGTGGAAAGATGATCGTACTGAGGAACAGAAGTATCAATACCGAAAGATGATTGCTGAAAACAAGATTATCAGACTTTCTGGTGTTTTTTTGGAAGCTAGAAGAGCAAACAGATGGGATCCAGATAGAGAGTGCTATCTTGATAGGTATGGCAACATTGCGATTGATGACAAAACATTAGATATCGAAGCCATCATCAAGGAGTACAAAGAAGATGATGAGTATTCGCAACACAAATGGTGGGGAACTCCAACTTCAAAAATGATTGAAGAAGAGAAAGAGAAATAGAGAAAGGAGAAAGAGGAGAAAGAGAAGAAAGAAAAGCAAGTTGATACAGGCATAATTGATACTACGCAAGAGTTGACAGCTAAGAACCTAGGAGTGATGGCTGACAAAGTGCTAGCTGCAAAAGCACTTGAGGTAGATCCTAATTCTGTCACTGAGTCAAAGGGATCGGTCAGTCAAAGTGTGTCAACAAATGCGTCAGGTAACAAAATTGACGGGAATGCTGACTGCAAAAATTGCACCAAACAATGCAATTTTTGTAGCACTGTCACGTATCTTAACAATGAGAAAATTCAGAATCTGACAACAAAAGTTAGAAAGGTTGAAGATCAGATTCTTGATCGTGACAAAACTGTAAGAGCTTCAACTGAACGGATCAAAGAATTAACGACTCAAATTGAAAATGATAAAACTGAACGTGAGAAAATAAAATCTGATAATGAAAAGTTAATTCTTGAAAACCGTCAAATTTCTGAAAAGTTTGAGAAATTGAAAAACATTGTTAAAGATAGTGATGATCGAAATGGCAAAACATTTAAAGAAAATGAACATCTAAGAGCTGTTTTGAGGTTAAAAGAAGAATCGATTAATGAACAACTGGATCAAATTGCTAAACTGAAACTTAAAGTTCAAGAAGCTGAAATTGAGAATGAACGAATCCAGTTGAAGCTTAACAGCTATAAATCAGCAAGCTTTGTTTTGCAGCATATTGTTCCTAAACCTATAGGGAAAAACAAAGATGGAGAGGATGTGTTTTCTGATGGAACGGGTGTAGGTTTTCACAAAGTTCCACCGCCAATTTTAGACAACTACACGAAAAAGCAGTCTAGTTTGGTGGAAATTGAGGAAGAAAGTGAAGTTAAACTTCCTGAAAACATTGATGTCACGTTCACATCTTCCAATGACGAGGGTGTCCAAAGTGATGTGGTGAAAAGTGTGGTAGACAAAGTGCTTAAACCGGATTGTGACACTTCTGAGGAGGATGGGTGTTTCTTAGACAAATACATTCAAAAATCAAAGTCCAAAAACAACTTAAGTGATGAACCGGGTCTTGTGATGTACAAGATGGCTGGATCTGATAAGTTGTATTCGGATTCTGAGTTTCCCATTGAGAATGTTAATGTGAAAAAGTTGACAAATGTATTCAAGTTAGTTGAAGTTGAGTTGTCAGAAGTGAACAGTTTGAGTCAAACAAAAAGGCAAATGAATTTTGAGAAAGATAAAGCTTATTACAAAAAGCCTGTTGTTCCACCACGTTTTTATAATAACAATCAAAACAATTGGTCGGGTGGTTATCAAGGTGGTAAGAGTTATCAGAAAAGGAGTTTTCAAAACAGAAGGTTTGCTGAAAAGAAGGTGTTTGTGAATGGTTCAAGTTCACTTTCTGATGAGGAAAATGAAATTTTTTCAAAATCAAATAAAGAGTTCTTTGAGAAGAGAGCTTTGCAGGCTCAGTCTGAAGGCACGAGTCGAGTAGTTGATACTCGTACTTGTTTTAGATGTGAATAAGTTGGTCATATTGCACGAAAGTGTACATATGTAAAGCCTAGGACTGAAGCTGTGAAGGTTCAACAAAAGAAGGTTGATGTGAAGGGTAAAGCACCAATGTATGTTGAGAAGAAAGTGATAGAGAAGCAAAACGTTAAAAATGACAACATCAAAGTGAAAAATGAATCCGTAAAGAAATTGGTAACTAAAAATGACAAGTTTTATAAACGGGTTGCATTAACTGAACAAATTTGGAAACCAAAAACTGAAATGAAAATTTCAACTTCTGAAGTGAAAAAGGCTGAAGAATCAATTTCGGTTGATTATGATGCAAATTTTCCACCTTTGAAGGCTGAAAATTTCAAAATTCAAATTGCGAGAGTCAAGGTTACACCTAAGGCTGATGAAGCCTGGGTGGACACCATGTTTGAATAAGCAGTTTGAATTGCCGGAGCTTCCTGGTTCGCGAAGCATGAATCGGCATCTTTCTTGAGGATGTTTAAATCGTAGTTTGTTTTGTGCAGGATCTTCCACAACTGGTATCCAGATGGATTATGGATAGTGGTGCATCTCGACATATGACAGGAAAAACCGCGTTGCTGTATGATGTGAGAAATATTAATGGTGGTTATGTGGGATTTGCTGGTCATGAAGGTGGTAGAATTGTTGGTGAAGGAACGTTATCCAATGGGATTGTAACGTTTGAGAGAGTTAACTACATCACTGAGCTGGAGAACAATCTGCTTAGTATCTCGCAGATTTGTGACAATCAGTATACTACTCACTTCACTGATAAAGAATGTTTGATTTTGAAACCTGGTTTTGTTATCCCGGAAGAATGGATTATTATGAGGGCACCTAGAGTGAATGATTTATATGTGTTAGACATGTCTGAAGCAACTACAACTACTGGTCAAGCACATTGTTTCGTGTCTAGAGCAACTGAGAAAGAATCCAGATTGTGGCACCGAAAGATGAGGCATATTCATCTAAGGAAAATGAATCATTTGGTGCATAATGATTTGGTATTGGGAGTTAATATCAAAGGTTTTCATCTGGAAGGGGAGTGCATTAGCTGCATCAAAGGCAAGCAGAAGAAAAAGTCACACCCTACAAAGCAAGTCAATTCAGTTTCGAGACCTCTGGAAAGACTTCACATGGATTTGTTTGGTCCGGTGAATGTTAAAAGTGTTACAGGAGATTACTATTGTTTGGTCGTTACTGATGATTATTCCAGATTTTCGTGGGTTTCTTTCTTGAAGACGAAAGATGAAACATTTGACAGTTTGATGGGGTTGTTCAGGAAGATTGAGAATTTGTACCAAACGCGTATCAAGAGAATTCGAAGTGATAATGGTACTGAATTCAAGAACAGCAAGATGGAAGAATTTTGTGATGAAAGAGGTATTTTGCATGAGTTTAGTGCTCCGTACACTCCGCAGCAAAATGGAGTCGCAGAACGCAAAAACCGGACACTAATCGAGACGGCTAGAACTATGCTTGTAGATTCAAAGTTACCGATTAATTTTTGGGCTGAAGCTGTTTCCGCCGCATGCTATACGCTCAACAGGGTTCTTACTGTCAAGAAGTTCAACAAAACATGCTTTGAGCTAATCAATAATCGCAAACCGAATTTGAAGTATCTAGAACCGTTTGGGTCACCTTGTACGGTTATAGAGCCTTTTGGGAAGTTTGGTCCGAAGTGCATTGAGGGAATATTTGTTGGTTATTCAAATCCATTGCGATGTGTCTTCGTTCCAAGTGAGAAGCGAATTATTGAAGCTGCAAATGTTGAATGTCAAGGTTATACTATGCCGCCGCAGAATCCTGGTGATTCATGGCGTTATCATTATGACAAACTTTGGGATTCGTTTGACATGAGAGAAGAATCAGAGGATGATGAAGATTTCTTTGATGAGTTGGATATTTTGCGTGAATATGAGTCGCAGTTAAGGTTCCCAGCTGAGTATTCAAGAAGACCATGGGAAATTTCAAATGATGATGAAGCAGGTCCAAGTAATGCTGGTGAACATGATGATGTCCAACAGAATGAAGTTGCTCAGGATAATCAGTCGGCTCAGAATGATAATCTAGAAGCTGAAAACATGCCAGTATTTGATCATGGTGATTCAGATTCAGATTCTGAGGGGGAGCAAATTCAGATTTCAAGTCAAACAAACCAAGTTGGTGAACAAGATGCAGAACAGAATGTTACTAATCTGGAGGGAAATGTAGATGTTCCAAGTGAAGTGATGCCGCGAACTTTTTCATATCATCCAGAGGAGTTGATCATAGGAGAATTGCAGAAAGGCGTTCGCACTCGAAATCAAATTGATAAAGGGCTTACATGTTTTTATACAAAAGTTGCTCCTTTGCAAACTGAATTCTCATTAAGTTGTTTTATCTCGCAGGTTGAGCCAAGAACTTACAAAGAGGCGCTCACTGAAGACTCTTGGGTCAATGCTATGCAGGAGGAACTTAGTCAATTCGAGAAATTGGGAGTGTGGAAGTTAGTTGATTTGTCGGATGGTCATAGGAAGATTAACACTAAGTGGGTGTTTAAGTGTAAGAGGGACGATAGAGGAGTTGTCGTAAGGAACAAAGCTCGACTCATTGTTCAGGGATTTAGTCAACAGGAGGGAATTGATTTTACCGAAGTCTATGCTCCTGTCGCACGACTAGAGGCTATCAGAATTTTCCTAGCATTTGCATCTTGGAAGAACTTCAAAGTTTATCAGTTGGATGTTAAATCGGCGTTTCTTTATGGGAAGGTTAAAGAGGAGGTTTATGTCGGTCAGCCACCGGGCTTTACCGATCCAATCCACAAAAACAAGATTTACTTATTGGACAAAGCGCTGTATGGTTTACACCAAGCCCCGAGAGCCTGGTACGAGACTTTGTCTCAACACCTACTCGCTAACCAGTTCATACGTGGAAAAGTGGATGCCACTCTCTTCACTAAAGTCGTTGATGGTCATCTTCTGATAGTTCAGATTTATGTGGACGATATAATCTTTGGGTCGACAAATGAAAATCTATGCAAAGATTTTGAATCAGTAATGAAGCAGAAGTTTGAAATGTCATCAATGGGGGAGATGAAATTCTTTCTGGGATTACAAGTTGAACAACTTCCTGAAGGAATTTTTATTCATCAGTCAAAGTACGTTCATGATATTCTAGAGAAATTTGGGATGTCAAGTTCTACTCCTGCTGCTACCCCACTTGCAACAAATCATGGGATTCACCCAGATCTCACCGGAGACAGGGCTGATGAAACGTTTTACCGATCCATGATAGGTTCTTTAATGTACCTAACTGCTTCACGTCCTGATATAATGTACCCAACGTGCCTCGCAGCAAGATTTCAGTCTAACCCGAGAGCATCACATATGATCATTGTGAAGAGGATATTGCGCTACCTGAAAGGAACTCCTTCATTGGGGTTGTGGTATCCTAGGAAAGGTGATTTTACGCTCGAAGGGTATTCCGATTCGGATTTCGGATGCTGCAAAGTTAATTCAAAATCAACAACTGCAGGATGCCAGTTCTTTGGTCCTAGATTGGTTACCTGGCAGTGTAAGAAACAAACGTCTGTGGCGTTATCTACTTGTGAAGCGGAGTATGTTTCTACTAGCAGTTGCTGCTCTCAGATCTTGTGGATACAGCAACAGATGCGCGACTACGGTTTGCAGTTTCTTAACACACCTCTTTTTATTGATAATGAGGCCGCAATAAATATAACAAAGAATCCAGTACATCACGCTAAAACTAAACACATAGAAATTCGTCATCACTTTATTCGTGATTGTTTTGAGAAAAAGTTGATACGAATTGAGAAAATCCACACTGACGAACAGAAAGCTGATTTACATACCAAAGCTTTTGATAAAAATCGGTTTAAATACTTGTTAAAACTGAATGGTATGAAGCTTTTGTCGGTGTCGGATGGCATAATTGGCGTTGATGAGAGTACTGTTGCGGATGAAGACGAGAAACAATCTGCAATGGTTTGTCGAATTTTTACTTGTTTTGGTATTTAGGGGGAGTAGATGTTTGTACATAGTTTATTTTCTGAAAATACAAAAACAGTAAAAAATGAAAAAATACAAAAACATGATAAAATCTGAAAAAGAGCTTGTGTATATAGGGAAAATGATAGTACATCATCTAGATGATTACAGTATGCTAAAGATTTGAAAAGTTTAAAAGAGTTAAACAATCTTACTGATGATGTGTCGATAGTTTTCACACATTTAGTAGATTTATTCGGGATATAAACCTAAATTCAAACTTGTGAATTCGTGGGGAACACTACTTGGATATATAGGTAACCCCTGAAATCTCGTTTGAAAGGTCTCTTAATCTGATATACTAGGTTTTTATACTCTATGATATCTGGGGTATTATTCCGGGACTTCTGCTGAACGGTGGTTCTGACCTAGTCCCTGGCTAATACTTGCTTAAATGCTTGAAACACAGCATTAAACCCTCAGTATGCTGAAACAATAAAATTGATAAATGCTGCTGTTGTAAGCAAAAAGATCCTCTAAAGGGGACACACTGAAAAGTCGAAGCTGATATCTCTCTGCGTATACGGAAGTATCGATCTGAGATCCCTCGGCCCTCGCATACCTAAATTATATACAGATATCATTGTAGTATTCTCACCTGTAAGACTGATTATTGAGATTCTGGATACGGGAGTATATTCAAGAGGTGGGACACATGAATGATCTATGTTCTTAATTCATCTAAATCGTATCCTGAATAAGTTGAAATTTGTGTGAGAATTTAAGATGGATCAGTATATCGACAATCGAGGTAAATTGTTTAAGTCTAAGTATGATATGTAGCTTAACGGTACTTGTAATTTGTCTGAAAAGCTGATATGATTCCCTGACACACTCACCAAAAATATGTTTGTAAATAGTTTACTTTGTTTAATTTCTGAAATTTAAGTTTTCTGTATTTCATTTCTTAGTTTAGATCACTTTGATAAAATCCAAAAAGATTTTATTTCTGCTTTATTTTCCGACAAACCAAAGTGGAGAGTTGATTGTTGGATTCCTAGATGTTTGAAGCAGATGCAGGAGATTCTGAGCTGAAGAATGAGGAGAGCTTACTTTGAAGAAGTTTGAATTGTTTGACATGATAAAACAAGTTCATTAACTTGATACTTGTTATTTTCAGAAAATGTTTGAAATTGTTGTTTTAAATCAGTCTGTTTTGTCAAATGATCAACCAAGGTCATTAAATTGGACTTGGTAGATTAATTGAGTAACCAGGGTCATTAATTTGGACCTGAATACTTGAGTGGATTGCTATAACTGATTAATTTTGTGATTTAATGTTGAAAAGATAGTTTGTAATGTTTGTTGGTTGAGTAACAGGTTTGATCTTCATTATTCCCAACGGAAACTATTTGTCAAAGCTTGAACCAGATATCTCAGATTCTAGCATATTGAGAGGGGGAGTATGTGAAAGGGGGAGTCTGGATCAACAATCAATGGGAATGTGAAGTTAGAATGCTTATGATGAAAAGACAGAGTTGAAGAAAAGACTGAAGACTCAGGAGCTAAAAGACTACGTCAACATCCAAGGGGGAGTCTGTTGATACATGAAATGTCTGTTGACTACGTCTACGAAATGTATAAAGTCAAGATTGGTCAACAGGGAGTCATAATGTAAATTTTATGTGAAATAGAGTCTGGTCCGCTTTTATGTCATTATGATTAGGTCTAGTCCGCTCATAGGGTTTTAGTGGGGATCGCTTATGTGTCTTAGATCTGGTTCGCTTTTGTGTCATGCCATTCAAGCGATCCAGAACATATATATATATGTGAGTTTGTTCATTTGAGCGGATCAGAGTCCCAGAGTTGTGTGTGTGCTTAGGAGCTGAACCTTTGTCAAAATCTCATCAGAAAAGCAATAAAGGAAAGGAAATTGATAGAACAAGCTGTTGTTACATTACATATTCTGATTCCGCCTTTATATGTAATGATGAGCTACTCAGATTGACGTTTTCGGGTCAAGAAACGGTCCAACAAAGCCCTTGATCAAGAGTTGATCTCCAACACAAAAAACCCCGGGTGATGGAAACTACCGATCACCAACTCAAATTAAACAAACAATCTGTTACAACTTCGGATGATAGCGAGCTAAGTACAAGGATCACTATAGTGTAACGTGTAGAAATGTATGAAAAATGTTAAGTGTTTTGTCGAGAGCCAGTGAGAGCGGTTGTATGAGTGTGTGTGTAGCCAAAAATAGCTAAGTGTGTCTAATATAGCTCGCTACCCCTTTACAAATAGAAAATATCAAGCCTAACTAACATTCCGCAAATGGTGCAAGTCTTCCACGACTCCACAATGTCCATTTCTGGCCAAGCACGTGCGGAATAGACTAAGAATATTCTCCAGGAATGTCGCCAAGACTAAGTCCAAGTTGATATTCCTGCAAAACATTCACGAATTCAAAGTAGACAATCGTTAGTACTGGGATCCTTATAGTGATCCATGATCCTGATCCTGCAACACTTCTGAGGATCACTACTTCAGACAGAATTGAGGATCACTAAATCCAACAGCAAATAAGGATCACTGGTCATTTAGAAATCCACCCCTAACAATTGCCCCCAAAATATAAGGATCACTGCTAATATTTTATTTACTCCGTTATTGTATTTTGTCATCTTGGTCTGCATAATGCAAAAAAAAGGCCAAACTTAGAAGATGGGACGTCTATCACCTGTAAAACTGATAAAAACTGATCAACACAGTAAATACAAAAACAGTAACTGAAAAAACAGTTACTTTATTACTATCATTTATTACAATAAAAAAAAAGTTCCACCTAAACTATGCGCCAAATAACTCCTATAAGAGAGGGGTCTATACACAATGAAATTGATCACACCTAGAAAACACAAACGCTATATCTGTCACACCCCAACCGATGGCGGAAACATCGGGATGAGACGAAGTGTGTAGATTGTAAGAGACTTCATAACACTATGTGACAATATTAATTTAATTCAAATTTCATTTCAAAACTAATTGTCATACAAGATTCAAATAAAAATAACAACATTGTTCAAATTGTAACATAATCAACGAAAGATAGATTAATCTAGGTGTGTATCTAGTCCACCCTAAATCTTGTTTCATCTTGTAACATCACTTCATCAATTAACCTGCAACATGTATTAAAATAGAGTTCAATGCAAAAGCAAAGGCGAGTATACAAGTTTTGTTACATAGCATAAATAGAATAAAAAGTGCTCATATCCAACATGATTCATAATATGTGAGTACTAGTATGCAAATATGGCGTACAATATGTTCAAACCCGAGTATACAACGCGTTAAAATAGCCTAATCCCAAGAGAGTAGCGGGTGGTAACATGTTTAACTTAACAATACCCCAAGTCTAACGGGCGGTGCGTTAATCCTATAGCGCTATAATTGTTAAGGGAGGCTAGCAAAGTTAATGAGCATATATCGACCAATTAGTTTACATAGCATACGAGAATAACAAGTATCACACATAGTTTCATGTTAAGCATGGATAGAGTATGTTTAAAATGGTTTAAGTGTCATTTTGTATAATATACATGTTGCATCCCAAAATGGTAAAAGGGAAAAGGGATCGAGTATACTCACGGTTTTTGCAAGCTTTCCTACTTGAATTTTCCGTGAGAGTTTGGTTGTTTAGTTTGGAGCACCTTGTCCTCCTACGCAAGGAACATAGGTGTGTGAGTTGGGGATAACAGTAGATTATAGATTTGGAGTTTAAAAGTGCAAGAACATAACATAGGAAAATAACCATCCATTACATATGATGTTTAGATGGTATACTTACTAACTTGACAATGACCACTTGTTCATCATCAAGGGTTCGGTTTGTTTGAATATTATATAAGTATTACTTAGGTTATAGTATATCATATATGTCAAGCATGAGGTAGAAGACTAAGGTCTTCATTTAGGCACCTCAAAGTGTCATAGAAATCATACATGAGGTAGGAAGAACACGCTCCCATTTAGGTACCACCAATGTTCACCACTACACTTGATGTAAAAACATTCAAGGAGGGTCTTGAACTTACATAAGAAATGAAATGAACAACTATTCTATGAGAAAACATCAAGAAGTGAGTGGATGTTCATGAAAGATAGCCCAAGCTAGTCTAACCATCACACTTTTACCAAGCTTCAAGCTTGAACACTTCTTGTGGGTAGAACCCTAACTAAAACAGAAAGTTTATAAGGTTTAATCCTCTGATTTTAAGTTTCTCAACATTGTTTTTAAGCCCAACTAACCATTCATTTGATTATGAGCATTAGGACATAGGTTTGTGTTGAGAAAACTCAAGTTTGGTTAAGTTTAACAAAGATTTCATGAAAACAAAAACAATCAGTGGACTTTGGAGCCTTTTTTTCGGAGTTCCAGGGACTTATTAAGTGTGAAAAAACCCATGGAATCGAAGCTAAGGTCAAACCAAGCACATAGGAAAAAGAATAAGCAAAAACGGACAAGAAACGAGTGAGATATGCTCACTTTTGTAAAGTAGGATGAATCTGCTCGAACACCAATTTGCAGCTGCGTTTTTGATGATTTGAGAGTGATTTGGATGAGTTTGTAAAGTGAAATGAGCTTGGATTAGCTTGGTATTTATAGGAGAGGGTTTAGGTTAGGTTATGGTTGAGTATTTAATGTTATAACATGTTTAAAACTCAAAACAAACCCAAAATCCCGCTCAAACAGCGAGCTAAAGGGTTTGGTCGCGCTGATCAGGCCTTTTAAACGAGTGTTTAAATGATATTTGGGCCGGGTTTATAACCATCAGAAGGCCGCAGGCCAGCGGTTAGTTTGTGTGTGTGCGAGACGGGTTACCCGGGTTCGAGTCCCGGTAGCCCCTTTTTATTTGTTTTGATTATTTATAGTTTCAGAAGTTACACAATTGGTCCCTGCAGGTTTAAACTTTCAGCTAATTACATAACACACCTCCGAATTATTAGATCAACAAGTCATATTAAAAGAAAACTAACTTTTTGTTTCTTTTTCTTTAGTTTAAACTAACTAAGTTAGTTTACTAACTGTAATATCTAACGAGGTTAACTAGTTTATTAATAAACATGACCTTTAAATAACAAATTAATTAATTTAATTAATCTAATTAGTTTAAATAATTGAATAATGTCCATAATTATAACGAATAAAATTCTTTAAATGATTATTCATTTCGTGGAGCTTTCGAGTCTCAGTATTTCAGGAGTTTTAACCAGTTTAACGAGTATCAAGTGTCGATAAATAAGAATCCTTGAATAATATTTCGTTCATACGAGTAATTGACTAACGGTTGCACATAAGTCTAATATGAATACACAAAATAGTTTCGTTTTCATTATGATCAATAGTCTCGATTTACAATGACACGAAAGTAGATTACAAAGAGAGTACACGCGTCTAAATATGGAAAGTACAACATGACTTGCTAAAACAAGAAAGTGCGGAAATGCGGAGCATTACAATATCCTCTAGAAACCACTCACTTTAAAACGCCAAAAAATGTTAGTTAAAAGTGCCACGTTTTCCTTCCCATCGAACCTTGACGATAGGAATTTTACTGCGCCTCAATAACTTGACTCCTTGATCCATGATTTCGACGGGTTTTTCCACGAAGTGCATGGTTTCGTTGACTTGAAAATCTTCGAGAGGAACTTGGAGTCCTTCTTCAGCGAGACATTTCTTTAGATTTGAGACGTGAAATGTTGGATGAACGTTGTTAAGTTCTTGAGGTAAGTCGAGTCGATAAGCCACCTTACCAATCCTTTCGAGTATCTTGAAAGGGCCAACATAGCGAGGGGCAAGTTTTCCTTTTTTACCAAAACGAACCACTCCTTTCCAAGGAGACACTTTGAGTAGGACATGGTCACCAACGTTAAATTCCAATGGTTTGCGTCCCTTGTCAGCATAGCTCTTTTGACGACTTCGAGCCTTGAGTAGATTATCACGGATTTGGAGAATCTTATCTGTTGCTTCTTGTATGATTTCAGGGCCAGTAAATTGTTTGTCACCAATCTCGTGCCAGCTTAAAGGAGATCGGCATTTGCGACCATACCAATGCCTCAAATGGAGCCATTTGAATACTGGAGTGGTAACTATTATTGTACGAGAACTCGATCAAAGGTAAATGCATATCCCAACTACCACTAAAGTCGATGACACAAGAGCGGAGCATGTCCTCCAGGGTTTGAATAGTACGTTCAGTCTGCCCATCCGTTTGAGGGTGAAAGGACGTACTGAGATTTAATTGAGAACCCATAGCGGACTGGAAAGTTTGCCAAAGACGCGAAGTAAATCGACCATCACGATCAGAAATGATGTCGAGAGGAATACCATGACGACGTATGACTTCGTCAGTATAGATGCGAGCAAGTCGTTCAACCTTGAAATCTTCGCGAATAGGGATGAATTGAGCGGACTTGGTTAAACGATCAATAATTACCCAAATACTATCGTGACCAGAAGGCGTACGGGGGAGTTTGGTTATGAAGTCCATCGCAATGCTATCCCATTTCCAAACGGGGATTTCAGGTTGTTCGAGTAGACTGGAAGGTCGTTGATGCTCGGCTTTAACTTTCGAACAGGTAAGACACTTAGAGACGTATACAGCAATGTCTCTCTTCATACCGGGCCACCAATAGGATGTACGTAGATTATGGTACATCTTGTCAGCACCAGGATGAATTGAGTACTTGGATTTGTGTGCCTCGTTCATAATGAGATCACGAAGATTGTCGCGATCTGGTACCCAGATGCGATCACGACAGTAAAGCAGACCATCAGATTTCGAAGCGAGTAGGTATTCAGTAGCTCCGCGTATTTCTACGGACATGGAACCTTCATTGATAGACGAGTATTGCGCTTCACGAATGCAATTGTGAAGATCGCTCGAGATATGAAAACAGCGAATATAATCTACGTGAGTCTTACGACTGAGTGCATCGGCCACGACATTTGCTTTACCAGGGTGGTAGCGAATCTCGCAGTCATAGTCGTTAAGTAATTCCACCCAACGTCGCTGACGCATATTAAGCTCTTTTTGGTCAAAGATGTGTTGCAGGCTCTTATGGTCAGTGAAAACCACACACTTTGTACCGTATAGGTAGTGTCGCCAAATCTTTAACGCAAAAACAACTGCGCCAAGCTCGAGGTCGTGGGTAGTATAATTCTTCTCATGTATTTTGAGTTGACGAGAGGCATAAGTGATGACTTTGTCTCGTTGCATGATGAAGAAACACTAACTAAATGGTCGGAACCGAGATAGTTAGGGGGTTTGAATCCACATAAAAGGTTAGCTCTCTCTCGGCTGATTCAGTTGCAACTGGGCTTCTTCTCCGGTGGTTCTGCAAAAAAGAACACCGTTAGCCTCGTCAAGGGGAGAAGAGGGTTCTCTCCTTGACCCGACTCCGGCGTGAGAATAAGTATTGGTAAGGGAGAAGATAAGTATTTGAGAAGTGAGTGTGTTCTGGGTTTATACCTGAATAGTTCTCTTATTTATAGCCGGGAGTTTTGGGAGGGAAAATCTGTTATTGAAAAGATGACGGAATATCTTAACGCCGTAGCGGTTATCTTTTTTTCCGTTAAGTTCTTTGATCCTTTGTTAAGTTGCCTCGATCCGATGTGAATGCACACGGATCGTGGTTTGATCAATGGCCGGGGATCTGCCACGTGGAAAGTAATTAAGTGGAGATTACTCTCCAATTGCATACCTTTATTGTGATTCCAGGGTTGCTTGTGGTGGTGACACGTGTCCAGACGGTTATAACCGTATGGGTAGTGTACGTTTGTATTTCTTTCTAGAAGATTACTGTTGTAATCTGGTGTGACACCTTGCTGTGTGGACACAGGCAAATAAACCTCAAGTCTGGGTAAAATAATATCCAAGTCTAGACATTTAGGCGGAGGTAAAGGATTTTAATCCCTTGTAAACAGGAGAAGGCGCAAGGATTCATGTTTTCCTTTGGGCGCGCGACTATACATTACTGATTGCTTTCTTCCTTTTGTAAGACCAGTGTGCGGCCGCGCAAGGTTAAAGGCTTAGAAAAGTTGGTTTGTGGTATGGTCTCAAATCCTTTTTATGGGGTTTTTGGGACCTTACCCCTTCAAGTCCCCCCAGTCTAGTGTTGTACTTATGCAAATAAGTGGAGCACTGGACTTATGAGAGGGAAATGGTTTTTGGGCGCGAAAAGGTAAGAAAGCTTCTCTGAGAAGAATGGGACTTTGCAATTTATGTTCTGACGTGTAACGACGTCAGCTGGCAGTAAAGGTTGGTATTTTTTCCTTTTGTCTTGAGATCTGTAATGGCGCTTGTCAGTCTTCATTAATGAGGATATGACCCTGGTTCCTGTAGCGCCGTTTGGATGTGATGTAATTCTGACAACTAATGATGAGTATGTTTCTCCTTTCCCGAGGTTGAGTTCCTTTTTGTATATATTCGTATTGAGTTGCTCTTTTATTTCTTTAATTTGGGGAAAATGAAGATGAAGGGTTTGTACCGTACCCGCCGTCTTCACGATATCTTGAGTTTTTACGATGCTGCTGAGAGCTTGTTGCTGCTTGCCGATTCTCCGTCGCCGCCTCCTACCGGAACTGGCAAGGTGACGTCTGCTGTTGGGTCTGTTGATGTTGATCTTTATGTGCCGGAGGCTGATAATGAGACTGTTGTGTTGTCAGTTGAAGCTTTAATGGCTCGTTTCCCAACTCTCCGTCCGAGTACGTGTGAGTTGGTGTACCATCGTCGTCGGAAGAAACCTCCGGTGAACATGGGTGTTGAAGACGATCCTATGGTTGGTTAGGTTTGGGAGTTGTTCATCCCTTCTTTTGATTGTATATATAAGTCTGTTAGTATAAACTCCTCTTTTGAAGATCACGGGTGTGATCGGTGTTAATGTCTGTTGTTCGATCGTCTTGCTATCTTGTAGAAGCAAGGTTTTTTGTTTGAATATTTTAGTTTCTGGAACTAAAATTTTGAAGATCATTGTCATGATCTTGTTCCTGAAGTGTTTTGTTACACTTGGTGATATATCGATAGTGTTTTTACTTCATACGTGTTTGAATTACAATATGTTGCATATTTTTAATTGCTTTTGGATAGGTAAGGCGAATGAGAGATGGTATTGTGCTCATGTTTGAACGTTTGTCTAAAAGGCGTAGCAGCTTGCCTTGTTTTTAGACTGTTCATGAGGTATACAATGTTTGACCATATTGTTTTCGCGCGAATCCAAGAAATTACATGCAATTTGTAATAAACAGTGATATAAGTAGGAGTGATGTTTGTATTAATAAAAGCGCAAGGCTTTGCGATACAAGACATAATAAAGAAATACATTGCCTGTATATTCTTTCCGCTTTTGAAGACTTAGTTCATATGTAACACCTGCGCAACTGTTGTGCGTTCCAGGTGCGAGGGACTAGGGTCCCATCGATCCTTTTTAGGGTGTATGCCCCTTTGCCTAAGACCTCGTTAATGACGTATGGTCCTTCCCATCTTGGCGCTAATTTGCCCGGCTTTTCAGCGTTTGACGCCTCATTGTCACGCAAGACGAAATCGCCGGGAACAAATGTGCAAACGCGGACGCGCGCATTGTAATACTTCTCGAGCTTGGATTTGTACCTTGCTTCTACTATCGCGGCGTTCTCGCGTCTTTCTTCCAAAAGATCTAAATCCATTCTTCGCTCTTGTTCGTTGTTCTGAGTTTCCATGGCTATCATGCGCGGTGATGGTAAACCTATCTCGGCTGGAATGATGGCCTCAGATCCATAGACTAGACTGAACGGAGTCTCGCCGGTGCTAGTCTTTGGCATTGTTCGATGCGCCCAGAGGATGCTGGGAAGTTCGTCAACCCACCCTCTGCGCGCTGTCCCGAGTCGCGCTTTTATGCCGTCAACGATCTGCTTGTTTACACTTTCTACCTGTCTGTTCGCTTGAGGATGCGCAACGGAGGCGAAGTTATGCTCGATCTTCATTTCTTTAAACCATTTTTGAAGATCTTCTGCGGCGAAGTTTGTACCATTGTCGGAAATAATGCGCAATGGTAATCCGAATCTGCAAATGATATGTTCCCATATAAATTTGCGGATTACCATTGTTGTTTTTGAGGCCAAAGCTTTAGCCTCCACCCATTTTGTGAAGTAATCCACCGCGACGATGATGAACTTTACCGCACCTGGCGCGTCAGGAAACGGTCCCACAAGATCGATGCCCCACTGTTGGAATGGCCAGGCGGAAGTAACGGGAATTAGTGGATTTTTGGGTCGGAGTGTCTTTGGTGCGTGGCGTTGACATGCCTCGCATCTTCTTAACAGATCGACTGCGTCCATGTGCATTCCTGGCCAGTAGTATCCAGTGCTCATTATTTTTGCCACGACCATGCGCGGTCCCGCGTGTATCCCGCATAATCCTTCGTGGATTTCTCTGACAAGGTATTGGGCGTCTGTTTTATCAACACAGCGTAGTAATGGGCCCATGAATGATTTTCGGTAGAGGACGCCATCCGCCATTTCGTAATTTATTGCCTTGTGTTGTATTTTTCGAGCTTCTGCCTTTCCTTCTGGTAGTTTTCCGTGCTGGAGGTACAAGATAATTGGGGACATCCAAGATGGATCTCCCATTTCTATGACGTTTACTTGCTTGAGATGAATGGAAGGGTTGGATAATACCTCTATGCGTACCTCCTTTGCGAAGTGCTTAAAGCTGGTAGCAGCTAACTTGCTTAGTGCGTCAGCATGTTTGTTCTCACTTCTGTTTATGTGGTTAACTTTGAATGTTTGAAATTGGCTGATTAACATCCGCGCTTGTTCAAGGTACAACGCCATAGCTTCTTTTGCATCGTAATTGCCATTAACTTGCTCGGCTACCAGTTTTGAATCAACGTTAGCTTCAAGATTTTTTGCCACCATTTTCAACGCTAGGCGAAGACCTGCCAAGAAGGCTTCATATTCGGCTTCGTTATTCGTGCTTTTGAAATCTAAGCGTATAGCATATGTGAGCTCGTGGTTGTCTGGGCTGATTAATCGGAGACCTGCTCCTGCTCCATCGTCATTGGAAGCACCATCTGTGTGTAAGGTCCAGACTCTGTCGTCGAAAACAGGTGTTGGGTTCTGGATTGCCTCACATTCTTGTATTTTATCGATAGGAACTTCAGTGGCGAAGTCTGCTAGAACTTGCCCTTTGATTGCGGGTCTTGGTCTGTAAAAAATGTTGTAACCTCCCAGTTCAATTGCCCATTTGGCCAGTCGTCCCGCTACGTCGGGTTTGGATAAGATCTGGCCTAGGTGGTAATTGGTAAGAACTGTGATGACGTGACCCGAAAAATACCTGCGTAGGCGTCGGGATGCATGTACTAGTGCTAGGACTAGCTTTTCTATCATTGAGTATCGAGTTTCTAGGCCGGTAAGCATTTTGCTGATGTAATAGATTGGAGTCTGGATGTTCTCGCGTTCTACCATTAATACCGCACCAACCGCTACTTCCGCGGCAGATAGATATAAAATCAGTGGCTCTTTTTCTTTTGGTGTTGTCAATGTTGGCAGCTGAATTAGACATTCTTTCATTTGTTTGAATGCGGTTTCCGCTTCAGATGTCCACTGGAAGTCAGTTTTCTTTGCGCAGTTTCGTAGCGTACTGATGAAAGGATAAGACTTCGCTGCGTGATTAGCCAAAAATCTGTTCAAAGCTGCTAGGCGTCCGGCGAGCCTTTGCATTTCTTTAACTGTTGCGGGTGACGGCATTAGCTGAATAGCCTGCACCTTTTCTGGATTTACTTTAAAACCATCTTTTGTGACGATGAATCCCAAAAATTTTCCTTCTTCCATGCCGAAGGAGCATTTAGTTGGGTTGAGTTTTAGACTCACGCTGCGCAAGGAGTCGAATGTGCGCTGAATATTGTCGAGCATTGTGCCTTCCTCATGGCTCATGATGACGAGGTCATCCATGTATACTTCGACAGTCTTGCCAATATCATCTTTGAAAATTGTGTCCATTAGGCGTTGATAAGTTGCGCCTGCGTTGCGCAGGCCGAACGGCATTTTGGTATAACAGAAAATGCCTTTATCTGTGCGGAACGCCGTTTTGTCTTCGTCTTCTTCTTTCATTTAGACCTGATGATAACCCTTGTAACAGTCAAGAAAACATTTCCATCTGAATGATGCTAGAGAGTCGACTTTTTTGTCTATCTCTGGAAGCGCGTAGCAGTCTTTTGGGCATGCTTTATTCAGGTCTTTGAAGTCGACGCACATTCTCCACCCGCCGCTATGTTTTTGTACCATTACTGGGTTGGCGACCCATGTATGGTATTTTACTTCGCGCAAGATTCCCGCATTAAGTAGCTCTGCTACTTGCTCGTCTATTGCTTTTGCTTTTTCCTCACTGAAGCTGCGCCTCCCCTGAGCAACAGGTTCTACTGATGGTTTGATGTTTAGACAATGTTACGCGATGTCGCGTGGAACTCCAGTCATGTCCGCTGGGCACCAGGCAAATATATCTTTGTTGTTAGACAACAATTCTTTCAGTTGTATGCGTGTTGCTGGGGAAATGGCTTGTCCTAACAGAATGGTCTGTTCTGGATATTCGTTGTTCAAGACCCATTTCTCTGGTTCGTTTGATGCCAAAGGTTTGACTACCTTTGTTGGTGGTTCGTCGTCTACGGACATGACTTCTTTGCTTGAATAGAGAATTGCAACTCCGGTTTCTGTCGGAAATCCACAAGCAGCATGTGGAATGGAAGTGATCATGCTAAATTCCCTTTGTGATCTTCTCCCGAGCAAGACATCATGACGTGATATTGCCGGCATGACCATGAAATTGACTGTAACTGTTCGTGAATGTTCGCCGTCTGATAAAGTCACCGGGAAAGCGATTTGCCCTAATGGGAATACAGCTTCATTACAGAAACCAGTGAGGGGAAAATCGACTGGTTCTAAACGTGCTTTGTCTTCTGGATCAAGCTGTTTAAAGCACTGTTCGTATATGATGTCCATCGAGCTCCCTGGATCTATGAACATATAGTTCGTTCGGTAATGACCGAAAATACCAGTAATAATTACTGGTCGTTCTTCCTAAGGGCCCCCAGGAACAACGGGAAATACGACTTGCTGTTCTCTCCAATGTTGATCATAATTTCGTTTATTTGATCTCCGTGATGGACCTCCCTGAACCATGTGTATTTGTTTTTTATAACTGCTATGTTGGCTGGATTGGATGTCCCCCCTACGTGGTGTTGGTGGGTCCAATATTGTGGTATCAATTTCTTTTTCAGATCTGATGTTTGGTAAATCAGATCTGGCGATTTGAATAACGATTGTGTTTAAGGCAGTTTGGCATCTGTTAAACCAATGTTCTGAAGTTTCTTTTACTGGTAAATTGTTTCCGACGTTTGGTCGAGGACCAGGGTGTCGGTGAGATGACGAATTTTCTGCCATGTGTAAAAACAGAAAACGGACCGAACTGAATCGAAACGAGATAGAAACTAGAAAAACTGAGAAAAACGGTGGGCGCCAATGAAGAAACACTAACTAAATGGTCGGAACCGAGATAGTTAGGGGGTTTGAATCCGCATAAAAGGTTAGCTCTCTCTCGGCTGATTCAGTTGCAACTGGGCTTCTTCTCCGGTGGTTCTGCAAAAAAGAACACCGTTAGCCTCGTCAAGGGGAGAAGAGGGTTCTCTCCTTGACCCGACTCCGGCGTGAGAATAAGTATTGGTAAGGGAGAAGATAAGTATTTGAGAAGTGAGTGTGTTCTGGGTTTATACCTGAATAGTTCTCTTATTTATAGCCGGGAGTTTTGGGAGGGAAAATCTGTTATTGAAAAGATGACGGAATATCTTAACGCCGTAGCGGTTATCTTTTTTTCCGTTAAGTTCTTTGATCCTTTGTTAAGTTGCCTCGATCCGATGTGAATGCACACGGATCGTGGTTTGATCAATGGCCGGGGATCTGCCACGTGGAAAGTAATTAAGTGGAGATTACTCTCCAATTGCATGCCTTTATTGTGATTCCAGGGTTGCTTGTGGTGGTGACACGTGTCCAGACGGTTATAACCGTCTGGGTAGTGTACGTTTGTATTTCTTTCTAGAAGATTACTGTTGTAATCTGGTGTGACACCTTGCTGTGTGGACACAGGCAAATAAACCTCAAGTCTGGGTAAAATAATATCCAAGTCTGGACATTTAGGCGGAGGTAAAGGATTTTAATCCCTTGTAAACAGGAGAAGGCGCAAGGATTCATGTTTTCCTTTGGGCGTGCGACTATACATTACTGATTGCTTTCTTCCTTTTGTAAGACCAGTGCGCGGCCGCGCAAGGTTAAAGGCTTAGAAAAGTTGGTTTGTGGTATGGTCTCAAATCCTTTTTATGGGGTTTTTGGGACCTTACCCCTTCACATGAGAACACAACCAAGACCACGATTTGAGGCATCGCAATACACCACGAAGTCGTCATTCCCATCGGGAAGAGCGAGGATAGGAGCGTCACAAAGCAGCTCTTTGAGAGTCTGAAAAGATTCCTCTTGCTCAGGACCCCAAGCAAAAGATTTCTCTTTTTGAGTTAACGAAGTGAGAGGAACGGTGATTTTTGAAAAGTTCGAGATGAATCGACGGTAATAACCCGCCAATCCTAAGAAGGAACGGATTTCGGAAGGAGATTTAGCTGTGGTCCAATTCTTCACTGCTTCGATTTTGGAGGGGTCAACATGGATTCCCTTCTCACTAACAACGTGTCCAAGGAATTGGACTTCTTTAATCCAAAACTTGCATTTAGAGAACTTAGCGTATAAGTGTTCGACACGTAAGAGCTAGAGTATGAGGCGAAGATGACGTTCATGATCGGCTTGAGATTTAGAATAAATGAGAATATCATCAATGAAGACGATCACGAAGCGATCCAAATAGGGCTTACAGACACGATTCATGAGATCTATGAACACAACGGGTGCGTTGGTCAAGCCAAAAGGCATAACCACGAACTCGTAGTGCCCATAGCGAGTGCGAAAAGCGGTTTTGGGGATGTCCTCATCGAGAACACGAAGTTGGTGATAACCAGAACGAAGATCGATCTTGGAGAAACAGGTAGCGCCTTTAAGTTGATCAAAGAGATCGTCGATACGCGGAAGAGGGTAACGATTTTCGACGGTGAGTTTGTTAAGCTCACGATAGTCGATGCACATGCGGTAAGAGCCATCCTTCTTTTTGACGAAGAGCACAGGAGCACCCCAAGGTGAGGTACTTGGACGAATGAAACCCTTATCGAGGAGTTCTTGAAGTTGCGTAGATAATTCCTGCATCTCAGAAGGTGCAAGACGATAAGGAGCTTTGGCAACAGGAGTCGCACCAGGTACGATGTCAATACGAAAGTCAACAGATCGAGGTGGAGGAGGACCAGGCAAATCTTCAGGAAAGACGTCAGGGAAGTCGCGCACCACTGGAACATCAATTATACTCTTTCCCTTGCCCTTTTCTTCCACAACGTGGGCTAAAAAGGAAAAGTACTGTTTGCGTAAGTATTTGTTCGCCTGTGTGCAGGACATCAACTTCAGTCCCTTTGAAGGTCGGTCTCCATAGACGTGCAAAACATCGCCAGATGGAAGGGGTAAACGAACGTATTTCTCGTGACAAGCGATTTCGGCATGGTTCTTTTGAAGCCAATCCATGCCTATGATGACGTCGAAAACTACCCAGTTGCATGGGTATGAGGTCGATAGTAAAAACGTGCTCGTTAAGAGTAAGACGACAATCGAGGAGAACAGAATCGACTAAGATGGACTTGCCATTTGCGACTTCGACGGAAAACGACTTAGGTAGCTTAGAGCGCGTGCAATTTAACAATTATTCGAATTCTAAGGACACAAAGCTTTTGTTCGCACTAGTATCAAACAGTATCGAAGCATAAAGATGGTTAACAAGAAACGTACCGTTAACGACATCATTGTCGTTGCGTGCTTGATTTGCGTTCAGGTTGAAAGCGCGTCCACGAGGAGGTTGTTGTTGCTCTTGATTCCATTGTGGGCATTGAGGACGAAGATGATTAGCATCCCTACATTTGAAACAAGCTCTAGCCGGTCTTGCGTTTTGAGGAGCAGGTGGAGCTTGTCGTGCTTGCTGAGCTTGTGGCGCTTGTTGTTGTTGATAGCTGCGGCAAAACGCGGTATAGTGCCCATAACGGTTGCAATTGGTACATCGGCGACACTTGGCATTGGGAGGATGGTGATAGTTACAAGTGGCACACTTGGGGTGAATCCCAGAGTACAACTTTTGGGTGTTATCAGGAGCAACAGGATATGGGTTAACGGGTGGCACAATCGCGTTGCAAACGGGGTTCGATTGCTTTCACTTCTTCCCCCTATTGCTAGTCGGCTGTTGGGTAATTTGGTTGGCTGGCTTGAATGAAACGGGGTTTGCGACTTGCTTATCGCGAATGCGATTGTTGTTTAGAGAAGCGGCCAAACGGTAAACAGCTTCGATATTGTCGAGTTTGGCTGCCTCGATCGTATCGCGCATGCTAGAAGGTAACCCATTGATGTACTTCCTTATCTTGCGTTCGGTGGTCATAACGAGGTGAGGAACAATGAAGCTAAGTTGTTTGAAACGGGTAGTGTAGGCTAGGTTCTCATCACCCACTTGTTTTAGAGCCCAAAATTCTTCCTCCAACCTTTGTTTCTCATGCGGAGGGCAAAATTCGTCCATCATCAGGGTCTTGACTTCTCCCCACGGCAAAGCATAAGCCTCTTCGTTCGAACCGATGTTCCTTTCGTTCGTCCACCACTCGAGAGCTCAGGCTTGGAATACCCCAGTCGCACTACGCGTTTTGAGCTCTTCGGGGCACTCACTGTTGATGAACGTGACCTCCATACCATCAAACCACTCGAGCATGGCAGTCACCCCATCGTTTCCAATGAATGGCTTGGGGTTGCACGACGAAAAGTGCTTGAAGTTAAACGAAACGGGCTTGCGTACTTCGACCTTAGAGTCGACGGAGGAGTTCGGAGTTTCGGAAGCTCGAATTTCAGTAACGACCTTTGGGACGATGCGCGCAATTTGATTGGCCATGAAGACCATCATCTTCTTCTTGAAACGAGACCTTGACTTCTTAGACGTTTTGGAGTGACGGGAAGACATCTAAGATTCAAAAGAACGAATAGGTGAGACTTGATCATAATGTTTGTTTAAGAAAATTGTTTTCATGAAATGATTCATATAGCATAAAGTGTCACATAGCATAAAGGGTTCAAATTGATTCACATAGCATAAAAGGTTTAAACGTCTCATATAGCATAATCATGAATTTCACATAGCATAATATGAATAAATGAAAGCATCGTAAATTTAGTTTGTTCACGAGAGATTACTATTGTTTTTTATTGCGATAAACGTGCGAATTGAGTAAAAAGTTCGAAATGGATGAACGTTCAAGTATAAAATCACATATAAATTGAGATACATAAAAGAGAGGCTCAATAAAACATTGGATTGTTTCGGGTAGAGAAACGTCGACTATTCCAAAGTGGGTCGAAAGTTCCTTCGAATTAGAGAAAACGTGCTTTGGCCTATAGGTAAGATACTCTCGTCGAGAAGCGATTAACGGTATCTTACCCTTCCAGTTACTACACGTCTCTAATCGATTGAAACAATCGGGACTTTGGCGAGATTGAAAATCGAGGAATGGGACTTAATCGACGAGATGCGGGTTTCACCCCTAACTTGACGCTTTCGTACCCTAAATGTGGTTGGTACTCGTCGGGTCAAAACATAATTTCGACACTTTGACGAGGGTCCACTAGAGTTGAAATGGAAATTACCATTAAGTTGTGGATTTCACTCCTAGCTTAATGGTGAAATTTCGTGCAAAAAAAAATAGTTTAAGGTAGAATGAGAGTCGTTTATCAAATTGTGGGTTTCACGCCTATTTTGGTAACGTCGTCTCGTTTATGTTACGAGTATTGTCAAAATCAAAAGTGCATTCATGTTAGCCTTAGGAAAGGCATATAAATTTAATCAAACAAGAAGTATTGCTAGGAAGCATGTAAGGTAGAATGCATAAGTTTTAAACAACAAATAAGAGACAAAGTTCCTCAAACTATAGACTAGGGCAAAGCATTCCTACTTTTTCCTAATTCCCTATAGTTATGGCTCTGATACCAATCTGTCACACCCCAACCGATGGCGGAAACATCGGGATGAGATGAAGTGTGTAGATTGTAAGAGACTTCATAACACTATGTGACAATATTAATTTAATTCAAATTTCATTTCAAAACTAATTGTCATACAAGATTCAAATAAAAATAACAACATTGTTCAAATTGTAACATAATCAACGAAAGATAGATTAATCTAGGTGTGTATCTAGTCCACCCTAAATCTTGTTTCATCTTGTAACATCACTTCATCAATTAACTTGCAACATGTATTAAAATAGAGTTCAATGCAAAAGCAAAGGCGAGTATACAAGTTTTGTTACATAGCATAAATAGAATAAAAAGTGCTCATATCCAACATGATTCATAATATGTGAGTACTAGTATGCAAATATGGCGTACAATATGTTCAAACCCGAGTATACAACGCGTTAAAATAGCCTAATCCCAAGAGAGTAGCGGGTGGTAACATGTTTAACTTAACAATACCCCAAGTCTAACGGGCGGTGCGTTAATCCTATAGCGCTATAATTGTTAAGGGATGCTAGCAAAGTTAATGAGCATATCGACCAATTAGTTTACATAGCATACGAGAATAACAAGTATCACACATAGTTTCATGTTAAGCATGGATAGAGTATGTTTAAAATGGTTTAAGTGTCATTTTGTATAATATACATGTTGCATCCCAAAATGGTAAAAGGGAAAAGGGATTGAGTATACTCACGGTTTTTGCAAGCTTTCCTACTTGAATTTTCCGTGAGAGTTTGGTTGTTTAGTTTGGAGCACCTTGTCCTCCTACGCAAGGAACATAGGTGTGTGAGTTGGGGATAACAATAGATTATAGATTTGGAGTTTAAAAGTGCAAGAACATAACATAGGAAAATAACCATCCATTACATATGATGTTTAGATGGTATACTTACTAACTTGACAATGACCACTTGTTCATCATCAAGGGTTCGGTTTGTTTGAATATTATATAAGTATTACTTAGGTTATAGTATATCATATATGTCAAGCATGAGGTAGAAGACTAAGGTCTTCATTTAGGCACCTCAATGTGTCATAGAAATCATACATGAGGTAGGAAGAACAAGCTCCCATTTAGGTACCTCCAATGTTCACCACTACACTTGATGTAAAAACATTCAAGGAGGGTCTTGAACTTACATAAGAAATGAAATGAACAACTATTCTATGAGAAAACATCAAGAAGTGAGTGGATGTTCATGAAAGATAGCCCAAGCTAGTCTAACCATCACACTTTTACCAAGCTTCAAGCTTGAACACTTCTTGTGGGTAGAACCCTAACTAAAACAGAAAGTTTATGAGGTTTAATCCTCTGGTTTTAAGTGTCTCAACCTTGTTTTTAAGCCCAACTAACCATTCATTTGATTATGAGCATTAGGACATAGGTTTGAGATGAGAAAACTCAAGTTTGGTTAAGTTTAACAAAGATTTCATGAAAACAAAAACAATCAGTGGACTTTGGAGCCTTTTTTCCAGAGTTCCAGGGACTTATTTACTGTGAAAAACCCATGGAATCGAAGCTAAGGTCAAACCAAGCACATAGGAAAAAGAATGAGCAAAAACGGACAAGAAACGAGTGAGATATGCTCACTTTTGTAAAGTAGGATGAATCTGCTCGAACACCAATTTGCAGCTGCGTTTTTGATGATTTGAGAGTGATTTGGATGAGTTTGTAAAGTGAAATGAGCTTGGATTAGCTTGGTATTTATAGGAGAGGGTTTAGGTTAGGTTATGGTTGAGTATTTAATGTTATAACGTGTTTAAAACTCAAAACAAACCAAAAATCCCGCTCAAACAGCGAGCTAAAGGGTTTGGTCGCGCTGATCAGGCCTTTTAAACGAGTGTTTAAATAATATTTGGGCCGGGTTTATAACCATCATAAGGCCGCAGCCCAGCGGTTAGTTTGTCTGTGTGCGAGACGGGTTACCCGGGTTCGAGTCCCGGCAGCCCCTTTTTATTTGTTTTGATTATTTATAGTTTCAGAAGTTACACAATTGGTCCCTGCAGGTTTAAACTTTCAGCTAATTACATAACACAACCCCGAATTATTAGATCAACAAGTCATGTTAAAAGAAAACTAACTTTTTGTTTCTTTTTCTTTAGTTTATACTAACTAAGTTAGTTTACTAAATATCTAACGAGGTTAACTAGTTTATTAATAAACATGACCTTTAAATAACAAATTAGTTAATTTAATTAATCTAATTAGTTTAAATAATTGAATGATGCCCCGCTTGCGCTGTGCACATATAATGTATATATGTGTGGGCGCTCGGGGGGCAAAAGTGAAATGGTACTAACTTTAACGTTATTTTACTAATTTCGTGAAAATAATGTTAAAAGCGGCGGATGGTTAATCATGCATCATGTGGTGACGTTGATAGCTAAAAGACACGGGGGTACATGCACCAATCAGTCTCTGTCCTGATTGTTTGAGTGTTATGTGTCTTAGGTCCAAGGCTTGATACAAAACTACAATCGAGCCGGGGGTCTCACCGGAAGCAGCCTCTCTATTCCTACGGGATAAAGGTAAGGCTGTCTACATCTACCCTCCTCAGACCCTACCTTAGCTTTGCTATTGGTGGGATTTACTGAGTATGATGATGATGATGAGTTTAAATAATTGAATAATGTCCATAATTATAACAAATAAAATTCTTTAAATGATTATTCATTTCGTGGAGCTTTCGAGTCTCAGTATTTCAGGAGTTTTAACCAGTTTAACGAGTATCAAGTGTCGATAAATAAGAATCCTTGAATAATATTTCGTTCAAACGAGTAATTGACTAACGGTTGCACATAAGTCTAATATGAATACACAAAATAGTTTCGTTTTCATTATGATCAATAGTCTCGATTTACAATGACACGAAAGTAGATTACAAAGAGAGTACACGCGTCTAAATATGGAAAGTACAACATGACTTGCTAAAACAAGAAAGTGCGGAGCATTACAATATCCTCTAGAAACCACTCACTTTAAAACGCCAAAAAATGTTAGTTAAAAAAACCACAGATGTTAAAGTTTTCACTGAAATTGATTCTTCTTCTAAAGGGGTTATCTCAATAATATTTTGCTGAATGAGATGGACAAATATTCAAGAAAAATAGACTGCTAATAATGATATGTCATCATGTGAGCTTTGTTCTTGATGAATATCGGCATGGAATAAAGGGATCAACACAAGTGTAAAATGCTATTTTGGACTCCATTATTATAAATAGCATCAAACAAGAGTTAATCTTCAATGACATGCCACCAAACAAGAATATCACACCAAAACACAGGATGCCACTATGCAGCTTCGTCTGAAAAAGACAGGGTTTATGTAAGAAAGTTGGCATCTAGCTAAAGTATTCAAAAAAGGTTCAAAACGCCAAAACAAAATCAAGAAGATAGAGGCTGATAACAGTGAAGATTCGGAAGAGAAATTAGATTACCATTTTTTTTTTCATTTTATATTTTTTTTAATATCAAGTTATATTTTGTTTTGTTATCTAATTCTCTATAAATAAAATACATTATTATATAAAACGTCAAAAACTTCAAACAACAAAACGCTAGTAGTATGTGATGTGTGCTAAACAGACTATAGAAATTGACTAACATAAGACTCGGTAAACTAGACACTAAAAAGCTTTAAATCTAGACTCAACCTAAACCACACAATCGGCAAGTGTACCGATCACTGTAGTATGACCTAAGGAAGTCCGGATATCGAACCACAGACTCTATTAATCACGAATACTAGACTTTAATAGACACTGACTGACACGACTTAAATGTTTGTTTGTTTTAAGAGGGGGGTTACGGAAAACTAAGGAAATCTATGGAACTAAATAGTAAACTAAAATTAAGCTAATACGAACGAACACTAAAAGGCTTTTCTTATATGGAGAACGAGACCACCTAGACAAGAATCCTGGATTATTTTTAAAAGATTACCGATTAAGTCAACTACATGAATTATGGAACCGAGATCTTATAATACTAAACCTATTAAGAACCAACTAAGCCCCTCGACCCTTCTCAAGGTGAAACTTATGGAACTACCTAATCCGTTAATCCTACCGGTTATTAGACGCCTTTCCAGTTGTCTAATTATTGTGTAACTACCCTAATGTTGACCTACTCTTTTCCAATCATAGATCTAGGGTAAGACCTATCAATAGCCCCTTTCCAGTTTGAATTAATTAACTTGACCTGTCAGTTTTATTAGACGCCTTTCCAGTTGTCTAATTATCGTGTCTTAGTTGACCTGTCGGTTTTATTAGACGCCTTTCCACTTTGAATTAATTAACTTGACTTGATAGACTAATAAAACCGACAGGTCAACTAAGACACGACCTTTTCCAAGGACTATCTAAAGCAATTCGTGGGGTAAGACCTATCAATAGCCGTTCACTTTCCAGGTATTAGGACTAGTAGAACACTAAGACTTAGCAAATTATTACCAATCACTTCTAGGGGTTATCAGACGATTCTCCCTAAAGAGTTAAGGTTTCTTACGCGATATAGACACTCACTGAAATCCTAAACCCTAGCAAGACTCTATATTGTGATAAAGACCGTCACTAAGAATCAGGCGAAGCAAATAATAATAATAATAATAATAATAATAATAATAATAATAATAATAATAATAATAATAATAATAATAAACCAAGTCAAAGCATGCATATACATCAAATCATTAAACCAAAATTCTTACAAAACACAATCAATCCATAATAATCATGCAATTAACGAAAACGGTAAAAACTTCATATTAATCCATTCAACAAGTCTAGGTGGCTTAAAAGTTTAGCCAAGCATGTCAATAAGTGCAAACAAAACAAAGATGTCTAAACGAGAATTCATTGTAACAAGTTCCAAGAAAGAAATCGACAAAACAAGGGATTAGAAAACCCGAGAGATTCTTCGATTCTTCGCCCTTGACTCGTACCAATGATTCCAAAGCTTCGAGATCTCCGAAAGTGCTCCAAGAATGCTCCAAAGTTGCCCTAATGTTGCCTTGATTCGTAAGTAGGTTAAATGTTGAGTTTCTTGGCTTTTTATAGTTAACCCTAATCAACAACCAAAAATCGTCGTAAATATACCCCGTCGCGTCGCGCGACGGGTCTTCTCCTTTATGGTCGCGCAGCGCGACTGCCCAAAATCTCAGAAATTCTTTATTTTATCCTGGCGGGGCGCGACGGTAAAAGCTTGTAGCTGTGGCGTAGCGCTAGCACTCAAATTTTACAGAATGTTGCTTCAAATTCCCAGCTCTAATTCTCAAAAACTTCAAAATAATTCTAACTCTTTTTTCACTTTGTTCCAAGACTTGGTGTTTCAATATTGTAGCTCGTTTTTGCTCGATTTCCAGCAATAATACATACCAAGACCTGGAAAACACAATCTGATCAATAGTATGCACATTCTAACTAAAACGGAACTAAAAAGTAACGGAAATTATACAAACTATACACGAATAAAGGATGTATTTTGCAATACATCAAATATCCTCACACTTACTATTTTTTCGTCCCGAAAAAGAATTATGCAACAGAATCATAGACGAATAATCACTCAGGTCAAAAGCATAGGTACGTTTTATTAAAACCAAAACTTGCGTTAGTCGCGATTGCGAATATACTTATCCCTTTAAACCCAAATTCAATCTCAAGCCCTTATCATGTGAATTTAATTTAAGTGCGGTCAGTCTACCTAGGGTCTCACGCTAGAATCTACGGTCCACCTATTCCCGCCTCAAGCTTATAGAACTAAAGGAACGATCACTGGACCAATTCCCCACCGTTTTATATCAAAACCAAAAGAATTTAAAATCAATATTTTTCTTTTTCCATTTTTTTTCACTTTTTTTCTTCTTTTTAATGAGCGTCGACATTGCTTTCCCTAACTAAGAGACAATCCGGCTGCAGAGTCGCTATCCCCAACCCAGATTACTTAGGCTTCAGTACTTTTTCTGTCTTTGAAAGTTCGATTTCACACATCCTAGAGGTAATCCGGCTGTAGAGTCGCTATCCCCAACCCAGGCTACATAGACCTGTGCTACTTTCATTCAGCTTCTAGCTCATTTTTATTTTTATTTCTCTTTTTTTTTCTTTTGCATGATCAAAAATTCTAACGGTTTTATCTTATAACTGTGTCCCTTATACTCTTATTGGCGGTTTCAATTTCCCACATTTACCCGGTGAAAACCCACTAGCAGACCGACAATTAAGGTAATATTAACTCAAAGGGACTTAAAACAAAACCCGGGCCTATTCACATATCCCTAACTAAACGCAAGCTCGATTTATTTATTCTCTTATTATCATTATTCGAACCCGGGCAAAAATTCACCTTTTCTATCATTTTCCATGTAAAATTGCAAACTTCTTTTATTCGAAAGACATTTTCTAATTTTTCAATTTTTTGGATTTTTTTGTATTTTTTCATATTATGACTCGAATATTTACATGTATCCCATCCCCACACTTAGAGATTGCATTGTCCCTAATGCAAGAACAGAAATACGACTCAACAAACTACTAATAACGACTACCAACAAAATAAATAAATAAATAAATACAACAAAAAGGGAAACGACTTAGCTGATTATGTGAGACTGTCAAAGTGCCAGTCGTTTCCACATAAGCCCTCCAATTCGAAACGCGCTCAGCAAACAGTTCCTAACCTCGGACACGCGGACGAAAGCGGCTACAATCACCCTATCAATCATCACACAAACTAGCAAACATACCATAATATACATCATCAAAAGATCATCAGTGTCAACATCAACCAACCCAACCTCCCAAACCAACCTGTTTAACGTGTATCAAATATCAGTACAGACCAACGAATGAGGATCAAAAACAACATAAAAGAAAAATAATCAAACAAAAGATATAGTAGTCAGCTGCTGCATCCTCATTCCATCCTCACACTACTCCTCGTCACTGTCCTCCTGACGTCCACCTGCACCACTACTGCCCTCACCAGCACCAGTACCAGCCGGGCCACCCTGCTGCCTCGGCTGGAAGAAATCCGGGATCCCCATACCGTGGGTAGTCATCATGTACCTGAGAGCATCATCCTGCCTCTCCTGACCTAACTGCATCAATCTATCATATTCTCCAACCTATCAAATCTCTGCTCCACATAGCCAGAGAATGACTATAAAGTGAGAGGCTTAGGTGGAGGCTGCCTGCGGTGGTACTGATGTGATGGTAGCTCATGTCTTTGCGGTGGCCTCTGTCGGTGTATAGGGTCAACCTGAATCATAACATCCTCAGCTAGATGTCCTACCGGTGGCTGCACCTGTGGGCCCTGCCTAATCGGCTCCCAGCCGTAGGGCTCAGCCCATGACACTATCCCAGCTTGTTGTAGCTCCTTCAACCCAAATGTCATCGTCTTGGGTCCCTCATGTAGAAACTGGGGAACATACCTTTCAAACACCCCCAAGTTCCGTGCAATCCGGGTAACGTAGGGGCCCATATCCAAACCAGCCCTAGGACCACCTCGGCGTCCTCTACTAAAAGAATCTGCTAAGACCGTAGCCAGATTCATTTCCCTATTCTCCACTCTACACATCAACAAAACAACTCTATCCAATTTGCCTTGTTCTCTCCTGATTTCCGACCCACCAGTGTAGTAGACAAAATCTTCAAAATGTACCTATAAATCGGGTTACGAACCGAAGTGATCAGGTTCGTAACCGCAAACGGGTGGTCAGAAATCGTCCTCCAGAAATTCTGTAACTTAGCAGCACCAACACTATGATCCCTATTCGTAGTATACGCACCCCTCAAACTAGTGACAAACTCAGGCCTCCTCACTTCCTCCTCAGTATAGAAACCCGACATTATGGAAAACCTCGCCATGTTCATCTCAAACACCTGCCTCCCGAGACTAAATGACACAGCCGTGTCCTGATCAAACTTCCCCTCCTTGTGCCTCCAAGTGCTATGAAACTCAAGTACTAACTTCTCATACTGAGGCTGCGTGCACTCCAACGCGTCAGAAAGCTTAGGACCCAAAAGATCCCGCACTTCCTGCAGCGAACCTATCTCCTATAGCCATGTCCAATCTATCACCCTGTGCTGAAGTAGATCAGTATTTTTCAGTTTATCATACTTGTTCCATTCCGGTGTACTTGGCTCAAACTTCAGTATCGGGTGATCGGCTCTATGCATCTTCTGATCTGGGATAAAATTATAACTCCTTTGGTACTCGATTTTTCTTAACTTCGGATCATCGACAGCTATCTGAATGATCGGGGTACCCTGTGGATCATCTTGGGGTATCGGATCGTGCTGCGGTGCTGATTGACCCGCACCTGTCTTTCTGGACCTGCCTCTACGAGAACTACTAGCCATGTTTGCAAAACAAATACAATCAAGGCAAAACAGGCAAACCATTAGTAATAACAAACTATTTTTGGTATTTTTGCATTTTTTAAATTTTTTGAATTTTTTGATTTTTTTTTATTTTTTAACGATAAAACGAAAGAATAGCCGTATAGCATTTCATTCGCGGCTAATTCTGAAATACGCGGGTTACCTTTTACAATTGCTAAGTGATAGTTAAACTAGCCCGAATGGAGATTGAGTACGGGCGAGCCTAAATCACTTGTACACGCAAGTAAACCCAAAACAAACTACTATGACTCGAATTATACTAAAACTAACTAAAAATGACACAAAGACGCTAAACTTTGACTCAATGTACACTACCCCCCTCGGCACTTTACTTGCCCTCAAGTAAACTCTAGTGCCTACCAAACCGACATTGACGTCTAACCTTGCTTAAATTTAGTGACGTTGTAGTTTAAAACAAAAATTTTAGCGATTGAAAAAGTCCGCCTAATTAAAGGAGGGTTCTTCGTTTTGCAAAATTCCGTTTGTAATGTGCAAGATTGGAGCTTTACGCGTCAATGCCCCATACCAATCAATAAATTCAGCATATCAAGCTCCAAGACCAACCCGACAAACATCTACATACCGAAATCAAACCACAAACCAAACCAAAATTGAGTGTTAACCGACTTAAAGTTGAATATTTTAGTAACGCATCAGTGAAACGGGTGAAAATAGTGAATAAGTCCGATTCTTATATCAAAAATTACCCACACTTGATCCCCACACTCAATGTTGGTTAACCCTAGACTATGATGAAGTAAAACTTTAACATCAAGTCCCAACCTGAACCATCCGCAATCGATAATTCTGCTAAAATACCCAACCCAAATCCATCCGCAACCACCTCTATCATTAACATGACGACAGACTTGATGCAACAAAGATAAATCCTAAAATTATCATTAATCTAAGCTATACAAAAATATTCGACTCAAAGTACAAGGATTTTTTGCAAGAAACATACCTGAGGTGTCGATTTTGCAAGAAAAATGTAAGATTTTTCGTGAAAGATGGTGTCCCGAACCGAGCAAATCAGCGGGTAGATGGTGAAAATTGTTAGTGGGTTTTGTTCGGTGTCGAAAACCGATCACAGGGGAGGTTGAATGGTGGGAAACGGTTGAGGAATGATGGAGATATGGTGGGTTGTGGTGTGTTCGGCGATGGAGATAGGAGAAAAGGGTTTGTTTGGGTTTTTGAGGAAGACTGATGAAAAGATAGGTTTTAATCGAATTGGGACGCCGTCGCTATGGCGAATTAGGGGAGTTGTGGCATAGCGCCACGGGTCAGTTCAGACTGAGAGTTCAGGTTATGGGGTCGCGTTACGTGAAGGTATGGCTCAAGAGGTGTGGCGTGACGCCACGGCAGGGTTCAACACGGATGTCTGACCCTAGGGGTCGCGCGACGCCACGAGTGGAGTAGTTTATGGTGGCGCGACGCGACGGCGTTTTTTTCACAGAATGTTGCGTAAAAAAATAAGTTTCATGCCTTAGAAAATTTTCTAACTTTTTCCAAACCTTCCCCAAACCATCCAAAATTTTTTCTAAGTATGGGACTTACCTGGAATGTCGTTTTCCTTGCAAAATCAGCTCCTCGACGGTATAATTCTTGCAAAAATACTCAAACACACGAAACCAAGACACGGCAAACTACGAAAATACGAAAAATTAACGAAATTACAAATGGTACAAAGTCTACACTTGGGATTTCATCCCAAAACACTAATTGGCAGCATTTGATGGTGTTACGAGACGAGTTTCCTCCCTCTCGTTCTTGTCTATTTCTCCTCCAATGTAATGTTTCAAACGATGTCCATTCACCTTCCAACTTCGGCCATCCGTCTTATTCATGATCTCCGCCGCTCCATACGGAAACACGCAATGGACCATATACGGTCCCGACCACTTTGATTTCAACTTCCCCGCAAACAACTTCAATCTTGAGTTATAAAGAAGCACTTTATCACCTTTGCTAAACTCCTTCACTTTTCTTAACATCCTATCATGTGAAGCTTTCGTTTTCTCTTTAAGGCTCCACGATCTAGCATATGCCGCATCCCTAAGCTCTTCAAGCTCATGGATTTGGAAGTAACGCTTCCTAGCGGCTTCGGTCATGTCAAGATTAACGGTTTTCAATGCCCAAAGCGCTCTATGCTCCAACTATACGGGAAGGTGACAAGCTTTTCCATAGACGATCATAAACGGTGTAGTCCCTAAATGCGTCTTGTAGGCGGTTCTAAATGCCCACAATGCATCATCTAGCTTGTCGGACTAGTCCTTCCTATTCTTACCCACTGTTTTCTCTAAGATTCGTTTAATACCGCGATTTGCATTCTCCACTTGACCACTCGTTTGCGGGTGGTATGCGGTAGACAAACGATGAGTGACACTGTAGCGTGCAAGCAATTTCTCCATCAATGCGTTGCAGAAATGAGTACCACTGTCACTAATTAAGGCTTTAGGTGTACCGAATCGGGCAAAGAGTTTCTTGAGAAAGCTCAACACCACCCGGGCTTCATTAGTAGGAAGAGCTTGAGCCTCTACCCACTTAGACACGTAGTCAATTGCCACGAGTATGTAACGGTTACCTTTGGAGTTTGGGAAATCGATGCCCCAAACGTCAAAAACCTCCATAACTTGGATAGGGTTTTGAGGCATCTCATCTTTGGCGGAAATATTGCCGGTTCGTTGACATGCATCACATGTCTTCACAAACTCAACGGCATCACTAAGTACGCTAGGCCAATAGAAACCACAATCGAATACCTTTTGGGCGGTGGTGTGTGCACCATGATGTCCTCCCGTGAGGCCTTCATGCACATGTTTAATTATATTCCAACCTTCTTCTCTCGACACACGTCTAAGAATCCTATCTCCCCATATTCGAAAGAGAAAAGGATCATCCCACACATACTTTCTTGGCTCACTAAGGAATCTCTTCCTTTGTTGTGTGGTCATCCCTCTCACAATGTTGCCACTAGAAAGATAATTCGCTAAGTCGCAAAACCATGGCAATCCCTCTTTTTCGGCCTCAACAAACTCGATCGACTCGTGAGGGAATGTATCTCCAATCTCCTCCTCACGAATCTCTTCCCTCTTGGGGTCCTCTAGACGTGATAAATGGTCGGCCGCCACGTTTTCGGCCCCTCTCTTGTCCCTAATCTCAATATCAAATTCGCTAAGCAAAAGAATCCACCGAATAAGTCGTGGTTTAGCGTCTTTCTTTTGAAAAAGAAACCGCAACGCGGAATGATCGGTGAAAACTATGGTCTTGGGTAGAACAAGGTATGAGCGGAATTTGTCGAAAGCAAATACTACGGCTAAGAGCTCTTTTTCCGTGGTGGTATAGTTCTCTTGAGCATCATTTAATGTCTTGCCCTTGTAGTATATAGGGTGGAAGTGCTTGTCCTTTCTTTGTCCTAGTACCGCTCCAACGGCTTAGTCACTCGCATCGCACATGAGCTCAAACGGCAAGCTCCAGTCAGGCGAGATAAGAATAGGTGCACTCACAAGCTGTGCCTTCAAAAAGTTGAAGGCTTTAAGACACTCCTCGTCAAAGACGAATGGAACATCTTTCTCTAGCAAACGGGTCATGGGGCGAGTAATTTTTGAGAAATCCCTAATAAAGCGTCTATAAAAGCCCGCATGCCCTAGAAAACTTCTAATCGACTTCACACTCGTGGGTGGGGGTAACCTACTAATGGTATCGATTTTCGCACGATCTACCTCAATACCCTCTCTAGAGATTTTGTGTCCTAACACAATGCCTTCGGTCACCATAAAGTGACACTTCTCCCAGTTTAGCATCAACTTGGTCTCGACACATCTCTTCAACATCCTCTCGAGATTTTCAAACACTCATCGAAATAATTGCCATACACCGAAAAATCATCCATAAAAACCTCCATGGATGTCTCTATCATGTCCTGAAATATAGCAACCATGCACCGCTGAAAGGTAGCTGGAGCGTTACATAGCCCAAATGGCATGCGTCGGTATGCATAGGTGCCATAGGGGCATGTAAATGTGGTCTTATCCTGATCCTCCGGTGCTATGGGGATCTGGAAGTACCCAGAAAAGCCATCGAGAAAACAATAGAATTGTTGACCCGCTAGGCGCTCCAACATTTGATCGATGAAGGGTAATGGAAAGTGGTCTTTACGGGTGGCATCATTCAACTTGCAGTAGTCGATGCACACGCGCCAACCCGTGACCGTACGAGAAGGGATCGTTCTTTGCATTCATGACAACGGTCATCCCTCCCTTTTTAGGAACAACCTGAGTGGGACTCACCCAAGGTGAATCAGAAATGGGATATATCATCCCGGCATCTAGGAGTTTAAAGACCTCCTTCTTAACTACGTCTTGCATGTTGGGGTTGAGGCTCCTTTGGAGTTGCACCACCGGTTTGAATCCATCCTTCACGAATTCAAGAAGTATACGAAATGGCAAAGACCACTATAGTCGTCGGAACCACTCGGGTGATCCATGGAACGATCTATCTCAAATGTGTTACATAAATATTTGGTAGTACTACTTAAAAATATTTATGTAATCTACCCATTCTCCTAATAATATTAGTTCTATATCATAAATATGTAATTGTTTTCTTATCGTGTTTAACAACAATACATCTTTATAAAAGGTAAATATATGTTATTATATCTGTTTCTTATCACCTATTAATCTTCAATTTATCATGTAAACCATCAAATATCATGGTTGTTTGTTTTGGATTTTTTATTTTCAAATTATTTGAAACAACCTTCTTTTTGCTCAACATCTTTATCGCATATTGGCCTTTCAATTAAATGGCCACTCCCAACAATAAAGAACACAACTTATCATCACATCTATTGTTATCTAAAAACACAACTATCAGCAGGTCAAAAACAAGAAAGTGAGTGTACAAAATACATGCCGAAAAACCACACTACTTACATTATCATGTCCGGTTTTTCCTTCACTTCCCGTTAAGTTGACATATTGCAGCATACAGTTTCCTTCTAGTCCCAACAGCAAGAACACCCATTTCCGTCAAATCATCAATAGTAAGCAACCGCAATGCTTCTTCATCGACCTCATGCATTTCAAACACACCTGCATATCTACCAAACCCCACATCTTCTAACCATCTACCAACGCTATTCACACTAACGAATCCCGAAACGAGATCATTGTTTTCAAGACTTCCACCCTTTTGCTTCTTGAAAACCGGTTTACTGCCATCATGTTCTCTCAGGGGTCTTTCGCTCTTAGCAGACCCTTGATTATCAACCGGGCCTTCAAAGATGGTCCGCTTTGCGGGCCTTTTACGCTCTTTTGGGTCACTTTACATTCGACCTTTTCTGTTATTTTCATGAAGTTTGGATCATCATTCTCCCTGTTTTGCTTCACGTCAACCAAAATCCTCGAAGAAGATAACGCAGGATTGGAAACTGTATACTCGGATGATTCTTGAGCTGGGAATCCAGAAAGTTGATGGTTTTGTGATTCCTCGAGTACGTTAAAATCGTACACCCATAAGTTGTTCATCATCATATCAGAAAATCCATTATTAAAAGCAGCAGATATATCTCCTAGTTCCCCCAATCTTACATTTGGCCATCTTTGATCATTTGATTCCATATGTGACATTATCATTATCCCCAAATTTAATAACTTGAGTTCTTAAAAAAAAAACCTAAAATTGGACAATTAAGTAATACCATAATCAGAACAATCCAAAGCTTTAATTGCCAAAAAGATAAAGACAATTTAAAGAATTATGTAACAGATTATGATACAAATCAATAAACAAGAAAAAGTTAAAGCAGTTAACACTGGAAAATTCAAATCCCCTAATAACCAGAAACACACAAAATTAACATAATAACCTAAAAAATATTTATGATATAAAGCAATACCCATGTCTTAAAAGGGGGAATTTATGATAAAAATACATTCTTTTTTACCAATCAGCGACAAAAAAGATAGATTAGTAACCCTAATACAAGAAAAACAACCCATAAATCAACAAAGATTCTGATGCAAACAAAACCCATGTTCGAATCGATGTAATAAACCTAGAGGAACCGATTTTCAGACCAAATGAACAGCAAGAACGAACCTTTTTTATGGCCGATGATGCAGTTGAAGACAAAACAGTTTTGAGAATTGAGTAATGGGGTTTTTGAATTGACTTTGGGGAAAAGTTTGTAGTGAGGGTGAATTGGGATTTGAGTGAAATTCAAAGGGTGTATTGTACAGGGGTTTGGGGCTACGTGTGGATGAAGATTTCTTCCATGGAGATGTCAACGTTTGGTCAATGGGGGAGTGCATTTTTGGGAATTTTGAGAGTTTGTTCATGATTGATTTTGGGTAGATATCTAGAGATGCAATGTTTTCCAAAAAATCATATTGAAGCCGGAAATATGTCTTCATTTTGCGGCTCTGCAAGGACGTTTTTCGTCAAAAACTAGCTCGACGGGGGATCTCTTATGGAGACAGTGATGTTACATTTTCGTCGCCCTTCAAGATAATGTTGTGTAATATTATGCACGCATATAAAACACTACTATTCTTATCTACAGTCATAGCCTGCAATGATCGATAAAGTATACCCATTTCCCCTTTAGTATATACCAAACGACTGCTCCACATCCTTTATTATCGCCTATGGTGCCTTTTTGAATTTCTTTTCCTTCGAATCGGTCAGATAATGTAACGCTTTCACAAACATTGACCATGTAGGGTAGATCCCATCAGTAAGAGAGTATCCACATTTTAAAGGTGTTCATTTAATTGAAATGGACAATTGGCCCGATTCCATTTCGTTGGGTGAGAAAAATCGAAGATTGTTGGAGAACATTGATGTTGTTTAGTGATCCGATCCGATCGGACCAAAAAAAAAACATCCAAAAATCACAAATCTTGTTACGAAACCGCTTCTAGCATGATCGTAGGGTATTGGTGATCACTATTCGTATATTGTCCTCGCAACTCCTAAGGACTCGTTCTACGATTAATATGTATACAGTCAATGCTACCGATAGGGGTGAGCAAATTAACAACCATAACTAATAACCGAACTAATCGACATAACCAATGGTTATGGTTATGAAGCTTTGATTAACTGACCAATTGATTATGGTTATGAAGCTTTGATTAACCGATATAACTGAATCAAACCGATAGAGTTTTTTTTTTTTTTTTTTTTACTAAGGTAAAAGTATGTTAGTAACAAGATGATCTTTATGTAGATGCCTTTTATTTTGATAAAGAATTGAGGAGTTATGATCATATGCATTTTTCGTATAACATTAGAAAATTCAAAGGTTCCACATCGAACATTTAAGTAGATTTTTTGTTGGGATTTAACTTATTATAATGAATCCTACATCGATAGGTTAACAAAAAAATGTAATCTTGGTTGTGTTATGAAAAAGGCCCAAGGTAAGTTCAAACCGTGCACACCTATTTATTTAAAACTTTAATTGGCTACTTAACCAACATTAACCAAATCCGAACCATAACCGACTTCATAACCGATTAACCGTAACCGAAATTCGGTTATGGTTATGGTTAAGGACTTCCATCCGAAGCTAGCGGTTATGGTGTTGGTTAATGGCAAAGACCGAACCAAACCGACCCATGCACACCCCTAGCTACCGATCATACCTCGAAGGTGATTTGTTTCTTTGTGTGCTTAGTACAAGCATGCAATGTCATAACTTGTCAGTCTTCATAAAAACTATTTGCCGTATAATCTAATCACGCCATTACAAAACTATTGAAGATATTCACACGACATCCTCTTGGCCATACATAAATACTCATCGTATTCATCGGGTAAAACAAATAAATAAAAGCGTAAATTCCCAAAATCATCCCTGAGTTAACTAACTTTTTTTTAACTAAGTTAGTAAGTAATTTGGTTGGAAATAACAACAAAAATGAAACGTCAGAGGTCTAGTTACATAAAAATAATTATTTTGAATGTAACAGACAAAAGTGCTCAATCTCCGTTAACCTCACTCCTATTGGAGACGCTATAACCGAAATCGATTGTGACGAATGTATAACCGAAATCCGTTGTGGCCGAGGTGGCCCTAGCCTACTCCTATCGGGTCTTGTGCTGGTGCTTTTGACAAAACTAAGGGTGGAGGGAGTGGTCACCTAAGGGGGAGTGTTTAAACAATTTTCTAGCCAATAATATCATGTCACGTCAAGTCCTTACTCCCCATTTTGGACTCAAGTACTGGCAATGGTAAAACACATGGAGAATGGTAAACATTTTTTTAAAGAAAAAGATAAACTAGTGATTGGTTGAAAGGGGTTAGGGCCCACCCACCATTCAGTCTCTCCCTCCCTCCCTCTTCTTCACCTTTGATGAATACTCACCGCCCACGCCACTTCTCTCCTCCTCCCCGCCGGCAACAGTTCACCGGTCAGTAAACACGATTCCCCGAATAGTTCACCGAAACGATACCGGCTACCCTAACACCAAACATTCCCAAAGAAACACAAATGAAGCGAGTCATTTTTTTTTTTGAAAGGAAAACCTTTTATAAACACCCAAAGAAAAACAGCCAAAGGACTACAACCAATTAAATCAGCAACTATACACAGAAACTAAAGTCTAACCATTTATCCCATTCTAGATTAACGACATTTGAACGATTTTTGATCCATAGGAATCCGACCAAACGCAGCTCGTCTAAAATATGCTCGATAACTACCCTTTTGGATCTGAAGATCACCTCGTTCCTTGATTTCCAAATAAGCCAGCATGCCAACATGAATACAGCGTGGATGGCTTGTTTTTTAACCTCTGAACCGCCTACATGAATATGCATATTGACAATATCCAGTGTAGAGAATGCGAACACCTGCGGGATACGACACCAAGAAGATATTCTTTGCCATACGACCGACGCCACAAAGCATGATGTCATAAGATGATCCAAAGTCTCTTCGCCCTCGTTACAAAGTGGACACAAAGAGTTGTTCACACCAATGCCTCTTCTAATAAGAGCCGTTCTCGTGGGTAACCTCCCAAGTCGGAGACGCCACCAAAACACGTTCACCTTTTTAGGGAGCCACTTGTTCCAGAGTACAGTATCGATATCTAAGGAAGGACCTGGTGGTTCCAGGAGATTCCGCATCGATTTCACGGAGAAGATACCGTCCGCATTGGGAGACCAAACCCAATGATCAGCCCTATCGCTGAATTAGACCGACGACCTGGAACCAGCGAGTCATGTTTAAGGGCATGTTTGGCTAAGCTTATTTTGGAGCAACTTATAACTTATTGACTTTTTGGAAAAGTAAATAAGTCAGGATGGAGTGACTTATTTACTTTTCCCCCTCACATAATAAGCTAACCCAAACACCTTTTAACTTTTCAAAAAGTAAATAAGTCAATAAGTTGTTAAAATAAGCTTTGCCAAACATGCCCTAACTAAATGAAGCGAGTCATGTTTAACTAAAAAAAGCAAAAAAAATCGTGATTGGCGTGATACCATTTAACCCAATCACAATCCTCCACGTACAAAACTAGAGCCAAGCAGCGGGGTCATTGACTCTTTCAAACCCTCAAAGAGCCGTTTTTTTTAAGGAAAACTTCATTAAACACCAGCACAGCCCAAAAAAACAGGCGGCCAAAACGACTATACAAATTTACACCAATCGTCCCACGTTACATCTTTAAATTTGGACCTGTTCTTAAACCAAAGAAACCCAATAGATTTAATCATACTAACAATTTCCTCCTCCTTCCTATTAATATTCGAAAAAATTAGCTCGTTCCTAGCCTTCCATATTTGCCAGCACGTGATTAACGCAATGCCTTTAAAAGCAACCAGCATCCTACCCTTTAGACCACAAAAGTTGTGGAACTCCAAGATGTCTCTAACCGAAAAAGCAACCAACTCCGGAACTTTGCACCACCGAGTAATCATCGACCACACCTTCGATGCGAAAATGCAAGCTGTAAAGAGGTGGGTGGCTGACTCCATATCGGAACCGCACATCGGACAAAAGTCATCCACAAGAGGGATATTTCGCTTACGGAGCTCAACCTTGGTAGGAAGTCTTTCCATTTCGGCCCTCCATGCAAAAAGGTTGCATTTTAACGGAACCCAGCTGCTCCATTCCCAAACATACCTCGAGCTGAAATCTCTATTTTTATCCAAAATACGTTTAACCAAACCGACACTAAACTCCCCAATGTCGTCACCCAACCACAACCACTTATCTTTACTTTCAGTCAAGACGATATCCCGAAGCTTCGAATCTAAATCCATCCATTCCGCAAGCTCGATGTTAGAGTCCGGTGGCTGCTTCCAGTCCCATTTAGCTTTCGGATTTGTAATCGAACGCACTATCCTATTTCGGACAACACACTCCTTGTCTTTTTCCAGCCGAAAAAGATTAGGAAAGCAATCTTTTAATGGAACATTACACAACCACGGGTCGAGCCAAAACAACATATCCGACCCATTTCCAACACTCCCCCGCATCAAATTCTTAATCGAATCACCGGACATTAAGGGCGTCGAAGCAAGCTTAGCAATTTTTCCCCAAACTCCCCCTAACGTCGCCTTAACCGGAAGAAAATCTAACCTTCTCCGATCATAGTGAATCGCGGAAATGACATTGACCCAAAGGTTTCCTTTCTCATATTTAAATCTCCAAGCCCATTTCAAAAGAAGAGAAATGTTAATTGAGTCAAGGCTCCTAATACCAAGCCCACCACAATCAATAGGGGACGTGACGTGTGCGGATATATACATAATTTTGCAATGAAATTACACACGATTCGGTTTTAAATTTATAAAAGTGATTATTACTTCTACATCAAAACACACACGAAAGAGGCAAGTGTACCCCGTCATATATGTAGTAAAGTATCGGTAAGAACCAAGTATCGATCCAAGGAAATGGGCGGAGAAATAATACTAGACCTTTGTCACTAAACTACCGGTAAAAACATAGGTTTGTTTGATTTTAATTAAACTAAAGTAAGCATAAACAAATACATATAAAAACATAATAGAAAATAGATAAATAGCCTTGCTTAATACACAACCAAAGCATGTTAACTAAGTCAGTTTTGACACTAGAAGCATTCGATCAATTCTCCATTTTAAGACAATTAGTATCCCTTTCGGGAATCCTAACATGACAATCATTCGGAAAGTTAAAACGATAAACACACTTTAACCACCTAAAATTGTTCTTTAACGTGCAATTGATAAATGTCTATGAAAATCTCTTAAAAATGAGTTAGTCATCCGTTTGGAGTTTTCTAACCGCACTTATTCAAGGAAAGCAACACCGATAAACACAATGCAACCACCGAGACAAGCATAAACTAGATTAAATCACAACCGAGTTCATTTTACAAATCTTGCACAATAATTCACCAAGATAGCAATTTTGGCCTAAACTACTAACTAAGCTAACAAATCATGGCAAGAATTTATAATGACACCATCTAACCCGTTAAGGTCCTTACGTGACGGCAAGCTCTCTTGATTAACAATAATTACATTTTATTAAATCACTAACCATTTCTAGTATCATGATGCACACATTTAAACCAAGCTAAACTAGTTAACCAAGTTCAAAGTTTACTAATACAAGATTAATTAAGCTTCATTTTTCAACTATCTTAACTAACCAAATACCAATCATCCAACACAATTACTTATAATCAAGAAATCAATATCAATAATAAGGTTGTAAACTAATCATCAAAGATTAACATAGAAAATACTTCCAAATGTCATTACAAACAAAGATTAACACACTAATGGTTATAATCAGGCAAGGGATTGTTGTGTTTTTGCCCAAAGGCTACAATAATACATAAACATTAATTTAAATGCTTGAAAGTTTAACAAAATCACGGAAAGATTAGAAAACCAAACCATAAACAAGAATAAGATTAAGAATCTGGAAGATAATGAAGCTAATCGGCACAATGTGGCATGAATCCGGGTGAAAGCAGAAGCCTCCGGAGCCTGAAAATCGCCTGAATTGCTTCCAAAATGTCCAGCGTTCCGAGCAGAATGTTTCTGCAAGTTTTTTATATTTTTTCGATGTCGCACTGTCGTGCGTCCTGTTGCACGACCGTTCACTTTTTGAATTATTGGAGGGATGGTGTGCCATACTGCATGACGTCACAAATCTTGACCAATCGTAGGTCACGCACGGTCGTTCTTCTCATCGCACGACCGTTCCATTCCGGGATCTTGTTGCACGAGCTGCTGCACTGGTCGTTCATCACCGAGGTTTTGGCTGATCATCGTATCCGCACGGGGTGCAAATTATGCACGACCGTGCGTCACCGGGCTGGCCTTGTGTGCCTTGCACGCCTAGTCGCACTGGTCGTTCATTGCCGTACCAAGTTGGTTTTGTCGGAGATGCACGGTCGTGCATCAGGTCGCACGACCGTTCCACACGCCCAGGTCAGTTTTCTGAACAGAATGTTCGCAGCTTCGTCGTTTTGTCCGGAAAGTCCTCGTTTTCGCTATCAACTTGTCTGGTATGCTGTTTTAGGCCTGTAAACAAAAGTGTAGATGATTAAGCATCCGAATGACGGTTTTACGGCCGAAAACGCATAAAATAGGGGTAAAACGGGGGACTAAAATATGTGTAAATTAGCGAATATCAAATCTCCCCACACTTGAACCTTGCTTGTCCTCAAGCAAGCTAAACTAAAATGCAATAAAAGATAGAATAAAAAAATAACGATAATTTACACAATATTTTATTGAAACTACTACAAACGGTTAGCCGGTTTTTCGAAAGACAACATCAATAGACTCAAACCAAACAAGCATATGCAAATATATAGCGACAACCAAAAAGCCGTGACTTCACATTTAATTGACCCAACATGTTAATCTTCACACAACTCACAATGTTCACACACACTCGGTTTTATTTACGAAACATACATAAAATGTGTACGTGCAAACACTCAACGCCTCGTCAATGAAATGTGTAATATCATAAGCTTGTCATAAGATCTCGTCTCCACCAACTAACATGCGACAAAGTGTAAATCAAGAGGTCTTTACGGGTTGTAACGTTAGGCTTGGGCGAAGGGTATGGAAATGGATATTTTAAAGTGGCGAAAATGGTTAAAACTCGGTAGTAGCGTTTAACTAGCAACAAACAATACAACTATACATACAAATGCCTTAAAAAGGCGACTATTGCGCAATCGAGCTAATCAACGATATTTTAACATTTAAGCATTCAAAATTGCTCGATTTTCGTCGACTTCACCCTATTTTAGGGTGTTTTATTTTCTGTTTTTTTTTTGTATAGGAACTATATAAATAAACAATAAACTACAACAAACGCTAGTTAAACGATTATTTTGACCGAGTTTTAACACTAAAAAGGTTTAAAACATAAAAAGGCTAAATTTGGCTAAGTGGGCGATAATGTGGGTAAACAAAGGTAAACGGGAAGGCTCGACATGGTTAATCCTAAAGGGTAATGTAAGGTGGGAAGCACAACACAAAGAACAAGGTTTACAACAAAGGGTAATCTAAGTGCCTCTATCACTTTTACACAAATCCGCACGTTCATGGTCTTAACAAGCATACTAGTGACAAGTTCTAAATTACACATAACATCCGGCTCACTCCTATATCCGAAATGAACAAATATATAACAATATCAAGGCTCAAATGTGCTCACGTAATGGAAGGAATGGGTAAAAGTGTGAAAACTATCATGTAAGTCTTTCTTTGTTTGTCACGCTTTCTGGTTTCCTTTTTCAAAAATATTTTGCTTGTCGAGTTTTTATCAAGTCCGAAGCTTTCTAAAACACAACCAACCGGTTTATTTACTAAAATATATACAAAATACAGGTATTTTTGAATGATTTTTCTGATTTTCTGTTTTTTTTATAATGAGGACAAACAAAGTTAACCCCCTCCCCACACTTGAACTTCGCATTGTCCCCAATGCGAGACCCAAAATATAGAGAAAAGGATAATAGTACTCCCCTCAAGATGATGTTGATGCCACGAGACTTCCGAAGCTGTATCTGTCACGTGCTCCGGTCCAAGATTTTATAGTCAAAACCTGCAAGTATGTCACATGTGCACCAAAACAGAACAGAAACAGAAAAATCACAAAGAAACCATAATGTGCATAAGTAGAAATACTAGAAATCCCAATACCAAATAAAGTAAACAAACGAAAGTGTCAGAAAATAAAAGAGTACATAGCCGGGGTGTTTGAAATAACAGTCAAAATAAACACCCAAAATAAACAAAGTACTGAAATAAAAACAACCAACAACAATCAATACCACCGACTCCTACGCGTCATCACCATCATCGTCTCTAGTAAAGGACGGACCCGCATCTCCGTAACCAGGTGGGTTCCATGGTGGGAACTGTGGAGGCTGCTGAAAGTAGTCGGGATATGCATGATGCATCTCCCCAAACAGATATGAAAACCCAGCACTTACTCCCTGATATAAACTATCCTGGTTTGCCCGAAGTTGATCCTGAGCGGCCCTAATCTCGTCCTGTCTAGACCGGATCTTGTCAATATAAACCCCATGCTGTTCCTGGTTAACCCTGATCTGATCCTGGTTAACCTGCATCTGCTGGAACTGCTGATAGAACTCGGGCCAGTCCTGATGCTGGTGGAATGCATGGTGCTGCGGTGAATGTGGTGGCGTCTGTGGCTGGTGCTGGTGCTGCTGCTCCGGATGCTCCTGATCGTGCATATCCTCATCCTCATGTTCCTCCACAGCTGGAGGCAACGGGTCCCAGACCTCGTTGTTCAACCTTTTCAACCTATCCCCCCTATCAGTTTCCACAATCAAACCCATCGCCTTCAGTGACCTGATATCAACAAAAACCCCCTCGGTTATCAGAGTGAGACTCTGAAGCACCTCCTCAGTCATCAAGCCTAAGTTGTAGGCTAATTCGGTCACATACTGACCGCCGTGTATCTCACTGTTCGGAGTCCGCCCCGAGCACTTCACGAAGTATTCAGCCATTCTTGCGGCTAGGTTGATATTTGCTCCCGTAACCAGCGCATAGAGAAAGATCAAATCTGGTGTGGGACAGTTTCCAAGACTGTCCATGCGCCCGCAAATTGTGTGGCTAAACACATGGTGCATCAGTCGCACCAAAGGGTCTCTCAGTCGTGAAGCCTTCGACATCCTCGGGTTGTAGGGGTCCCCAATAGCGTTTTCAGCCCAAAATGCATCCCGTGCTACATCAGAAGGGAAGGTGAACTGATCTGTGAAGACATCGGTATCATCCATGTCTTCCCTTGTATAGATCCCGAGCCTTCTACCCAAACGCCCCACCGACCAAGTATTCCATTTTCTACCCAATCTGAAAACTATCCGCTCCTTGTGGCGGAATTTGGGTTTTCTATGTGCAACCGGCTTTTCATAGGCGTAAGTAGAAAAGAACTCTATTGTCAGCTCACGGTAGACGGGTCGGTTGATACTAACCAGATTTGCAAGCGGGATACTGATCATGTCATCCAGTCTATCATACTGATTCAGCTCTCTCAAGACTTCCCAATCCAGCCATCGGGGGACTCCGAATTGCCCCCGCCTTGCCCATAAGGCGTCGCATCTCGGAATGCAAAGTGCTTCTCGCTCATTATTGGGGTCGAATTGAAGGAAAGGGTGGTCCATCTGTATGAGGAATAACATTAGAAAGATGGAAACAGGAAAAATTTGAATCAAAAACAGCCGAGCAGATAGTTATGAAGAGTCTCTGAATCTGATCTGGGCCTATGGCACGGTCGTGCGACGAGATGCACGGTCGTGCGTCACCGATAGCCAACACCAGTTGCCCAAATCTGTCGGAACTGCACGGCGTGCGATGAACGGCACCACCATGCAACACCGACCAACTAGCAGATATCATGAATCAGTCGGCATGGCACGACCGTTCCATACAAGGAACGTCCATGCGACGCAGTTTCTGCAGATTTCGACCCCCGTACCTTGAACAGCCTGATTTTTGCAAAATTTCAACAAGTTTTGACCAACAGGGGTCTGAAAGTCAACCGGGTGTCACGATATGCAAGATTTAAACAAGGGTTAGGGTTTCATTTGTATTTATGAAGAGAACCCTAAGATGCCTTGAAGAATCGGAAGAAATCTAACCTAGAAAGCGAAGAAACAGATAATCTACAACAAGGAACGTACCGTGCGAAGTAGGGTGTGAAATCGTGCGAAGAACCGTGCGATTTGAAGTAAAAACGGTCTGGAACAGCTTGGTGCGACTAGGGTTTCGCAAATTGTGAATGGGGGCTGCAGATGAGGGTATTTATAGTACCAAATGACAAAAATGCCCTCAGCCTGACGCACGGTCGTTCGACCTATAGCACGGTCGTGCGTCAGCGACATCGCTCAAACCCAGACAACTGTTCTCGGAGATGCACCGGGGGTGCGACTCACCGTTCTGGCCTCAGAAACGCACGGTCGTGCGACACGTGGAACGACCGTGCAACAGCTGCAGATCATAATTTTCCGCAGAAGCCATTTCCAGCAACTGTTTTGGCCGTTTTTCGCCATTTTTTCGACACACCAACTGATTAAACAATATTTCAACGTAGAACCTTCGCCCGGCACGTATGAAACTTAAACAAACTAACGGAAACTACCTAAACACACCTAAATTACGTAAAAACTATAAAAACACAAAAAAGGACGATTTTACCCCTAAAGAGTCAAAGACTCTCTTGCTACATTTTTAATCCGCGAGTCAGTAGTGTAGACTCATGCTAAATTTTTGTCGGCGAGTCGATAGCAAGACTCATGCTAAATTTTTGTCGGCGAGTCGATAGCAAGACTCATGCTAAATTTTTGTCGGCGAGTCGATAGAAAGACTCATGTCCCCACACTTATTACATGCTAATTTTTTGTCGGCGAGTCGATAGCAAGAATCATGCTGATTTGACTCGTTCAGTGGTCGTTCGTCGTCCGCCATGATTATGTTTCCTACGTCCATTGAGCCCTCGGCTTCAGCGGGTACCACCGGCTCGTCCGCATCTGCTGCGAGTTGCAGCGCAACCGCGCGGGATCTCTCACGAAGACGTCTCCTCAGATCACGCTCGGGTTCGTCTGAAGGCTCAACAGCGTCGGGAGCGGGGGGTTGAGGACAACAACCTGCAAACGAGAAATTGACACACATGCATATAATATTATTATAATAAAGGTTTTTTTTTTTTAGAGAAACAGAATATTATTTTAAATGGGCTGAAAATTTTATAAAAATTCGAAAATAGGCCCGAAATTTTATAAAAATTAAAGCAATAAAAATAATCGAATCGGCTAATGTAAAAATGATTTTTCAAAGCCGAAAACTCAAAGAATAAATGAATAAATAAATCCGGATTCGAACAAATAAACGGAACAAAAATTTACAAGTGTACAAAACAATCAAGAACACGAATAAATTGAATTAAAAACAAGAAATATTAACAAATAAATAAACAAATAAATAATCAAGAAAAAATTCACAAATATTAACAAATATATACACCGATAAAACAATGACTCGTGTCGTTCCTAAAGCTCGCCATTTCCCCGGCAGCGGCGCCAAAAACTTGACGTGTGCGGATATATACATAATTTTGCAATGAAATTACACACGATTCGGTTTTAAATTTATAAAAGTGATTATTACTTCTACATCAAAACACACACGAAAGAGGCAAGTGTACCCCGTCATATATGTAGTAAAGTATCGGTAAGAACCAAGTATCGATCCAAGGAAATGAGCGGAGAAATAATACTAGACCTTTGTCACTAAACTACCGGTAAAAACATAGGTTTGTTTGATTTTAATTAAACTAAAGTAAGCATAAACAAATACATATAAAAACATAATAGAAAATAGATAAATAGCCTTGCTTAATACACAACCAAAACATGTTAACTAACTCAGTTTTGACACTAGAAGCATTCGATCAATTCTCCATTTTAAGACAATTAGTATCCCTTTCGGGAATCCTAACATGACAATCATTCAGAAAGTTAAAACGATAAACACACTTTAACCACCTAAAATTGTTCTTTAACGTGCAATTGATAAATGTCTATGAAAATCTCTTAAAAATGAGTTAGTCATCCGTTAGGAGTTTTCTAACCGCACTTAATCAAGGAAAGCAACACCGATAAACACAATGCAACCACCGAGACAAGCATAAACTAGATTAAATCACAGCCGAGTTCATTTTACAAATCTTGCACAATAATTCACCAAGATAGCAATTTTGGCCTAAACTACTAACTAAGCTAACAAATCATGGCAAGAATTTATAACGACACCATCTAACCCGTTAAGGTCCTTACGTGACGGCAAGCTCTCTTGATTAACAATAATTACATTTTATTAAATCACTAACCATTTCTAGTATCATGATGCACACATTTAAACCAAGCTAAACTAGTTAACCAAGTTCAAAGTTTACTAATACAAGATTAATTAAGCTTCATTTTTGAACTATCTTAACTAACCAAATACCAATCATCCAACACAATTACTTATAATCAAGAAATCAATATCAATAATAAGGTTGTAAACTAATCATCAAAGATTAACATAGAAAATACTTCCAAATGTCATTACCAACAAAGATTAACACACTAATGGTTATAATCAAGCAAGGGATTGTTGTGTTTTTGCCCAAAGGCTACAATAATACATAAACATTAATCTAAATGCTTGAAATTTTAACAAAATCATGGAAAGATTAGAAAACCAAACCATAAACAAGCATAAGATTAAGAATCTGGAAGATAACGAAGCTAATCGGCACAATGTGGCATGAATCCGGGTGAAAGCAGAAGCCTCCGGAGCCTGAAAATCGCCTGAATTGCTTCCAAAATGTCCAGCGTTCCGAGCAGAATGTTTCTGCAAGTTTTTTATATTTTTTCGATGTCGCACGGTCGTGCGTCCTGTTGCACGACCGTTCACTTTTTGAATTATTGGAGGGATGGTGTGCCATACTGCATGACGTCACAGATCTTGACCAGTCATAGGTCACGCACGTTCGTTCTTCTCATCGCACGACCGTTCCATTCCGGGATCTTGTTGCACGAGCTGTTGCACTGGTCGTTCATCACCGAGGTTTTGGCTGATCATCGTATCCGCACGGGGTGCAAATGATGGCACGACCGTGCGTCACCGGGCTGGCCTTGTGTGCCTTGCACGCCTAGTCGCACTGGTCGTTCATTGCTGTACCAAGTTGGTTTTGTCGGAGATGCACGGTCGTGCATCAGGTCGCACGACCGTTCCACACGCCCAAGTCAGTTTTCTGAACAGAATGTTCGCAGCTTCGTCGTTTTGTCCGGAAAGTCCTCGTTTTCGCTGTCATCTTGTCTGGTATGCTGTTTTAGGCCTGTAAACAAAAGTGTAGATGATTAAGCATCTGAATGACGGTTTTACGGCCGAAAACGCATAAAATAGGGGTAAAACGGGGGACTAAAATATGTGTAAATTAGCGAATATCAGGACGCCACACGATCCCAAGCAACCCAGTGCGTTTTCTTCTCACCCACCGAGCCCCCCCCCCCAAAGAAACTTTCTGAAAATCGCTTCCAACTTGCTAATAACTCCCACCGGGGCCCTATAAAGAGAGAGAAAGTAATTGGGGAGACACTCCAGCACCGACTTGATAAGAGTGACACGGCCCCCTATCCTTCCATAAAGATAACCTTTTTTCGACAACTTCAAAAACCAGTCTCCAGCTAGCAACCCGATTCATATTCGCTCCTACCGGAATCCCAAGATACACAAACGGGATCTGGTCAGCCTTACACCCAACCGCCGCCGCCAATTCATCAACATCAGAAGTCGGAACCCCAATACCAAAGAAGCTGGATTTAGCCAAATTAATCTTAAGACCCGAACATAGGTAAAAACCTCTCAGAATTCTGATCACATTAAGAACATTCATCTCCGACCAGTCACCAATAATCAAGGCGTCATCAGCATAAAAAAGATGGGAGAGAATGGGACCATCGTTCGGCAGCTGAACCCCGACCACTGCTTTGACATCGACTGCTTTATTAACACAACATGACAACACCTCCATCACCATAAGAAACAGGAAAGGAGATAATGGATCTCCTTGCCTCATCCCCTTCTGACACTGGAAATCAAAAGTAGGCGACCCGTTGACAAGAACCGCAACCCTGGTAGAAGAAAGAACACCGAAAACCCACTTGCACCAGAGAGCTGGAAACCCCATCTGACTCATAACAGAAAGAATAAAGCCCCAACTGACGTTGTCGTAGGCCTTCTCAAAATCCAACTTCAACAAAAAAGCTTTTTTCTTCTTCTTCTTGATCCAGTTAATTACTTCATTGATAATCAGGGGCCCATCCAATATGAACTTCCCCTTTAAAAAAGCAGATTGGTTAACCGAAATAACCGAGCCCAAGACTTTCTTTAAGCGATTAGCCAAAACCTTGGATATAACCTTATTGATAGCACCAACTAAACTGATAGGCCGAAACTCATTAAGGCTCATGGGGTCTTTAACCTTCAGAATCAACGTAATAAACGCGGAAGCACAACCTCTGCTAATCGACCCGAATACATAGAACTCATTCAACACCTTTAAAAAATCATCCTCAAAGATATCCCAAAAATGTTTAAGAAATTTAAAATTTAAGCCGTCTGGCCCAGGAGCCCGATCACTACCACACTCCGAAACTGCACTTTTAATCTCTTCCTTACTAAATCCTTCCACAAGAAGCGAAGCCTCAGCAGAACTCAACTTCTTAATATTATCACACACTACCTCCGGACGACAAACCAAATCTTCTTTAAACTTATCTCTGAAAAATTGGAAGACCGACTTCTTGACTAAAGACGGTTTTGAACACCAACTCCCATTAATCCTAAGACCATGGATCCTGTTGCTAGCTTTCCGACAATTCACCATAGAATGATAATACTTAGAATTTTCGTCCCCGTCTTGGGCCCACCTAACCCGCGATCTTTGTCTCAAGTCTTTAGTTTTATTCTCCTCGATCTCCTTAATCAGCAAACTATTCTCCACATGAATCCAATGTTCCTCCTCCGAAAGACACCTATTCTCCATTAAGATTTCCAACTCCTCCAATTCTTCTCTCGCTTTAGCTTCTTTTTATCCTTCCTTTTTAACCAAATCATCTCTCCACTTTTTAACATTTGAACGGATGAACTCGAACTTCTTTAAAAGGGATAAATCCGCCGGGCCATCAAAAAAGAAAGAGTTGGCAGCTTTCCTCACAGTTTCCTCGAAACCGTCCCGATTGATCCAGGAATCAAAAACATTAAACGGCTTCGGACCATAGTTACAATCCTTCGAAACCAACACAATAGGGCAGTGATCAGACAAAAGCTTAGGCAAAGCCCTCAGACACACGTCTGGCCATAACGCAAAAAACTCGGAACAAACAAGAACCCTATCGATCTTACTAAGCTTGGAACCGTTACTCGATTGCCACGTGAATTTTCTATCTTTCATCCCGTATTCCTGTAATCCGGACTCAAAAATAAAATCATTGAATAGACTAGAACAGCGGATGCTAAACTTGGCGTTAAGTTTCTCCTCCGGGGTCCGAACTTCATTAAAATCCCCTAACAAGCACCATAAGCCAACTGAACCTTCCATTTCATGTTTCAGTTTCTCCCATAGCTGTCTTTTACTTTGGAGATCATGAGGACCATAAACATTGGTGACGTTGATCTTCTGGCCGTTCCCTTTCAACCTACCTTTGACAACAAGAAAGTTTCTATCCTTGATAACCCCCTCAAAATCCAAGATACTGGGATCCCACATACTGACTATGCCTCCCGACAGACCCGCTGAGTCCACCCATTCAGCCCTGAAACTACTACCCCCTCATAGCCTCGATAAAACCGAACAAGAACTAATTGAGCATTTGGATTCTTGCAGAGCCACAAAATTAATCCCGAATTTCACCTTAATACTTTTTATCCACCTAGCTTTATCATCCCCTCCCAATCCTCTAACATTTAAAGATAAAAAATTCATAGAGAAACTTCATTAATACCTTTGCCTAGAATAATGTTCTTCACAATTCCACCACAATCTCCAAGTTTCATACCCAATTGGGTCCCTAAATTGACACTAGCTTCCACTTCCAGGTCCACCTGAGACTTATCTGCCAAAACCTCAGCTCCTTCCCCATGTACATCAGCTGATTTCAACGAGAAATCACTACCAGATATTGAGGAACCAGCTTTATCATTCAAGTCGAAACGAAAATCCGAATGCGGTGCCTCTTCCTGAACCGCTCCCCCTACATCTTTAGCTTTTTCTTTGATGACTTGATCCAGAAGCCTGTTGAGAGAAAAAAGGTCGTTGTTGACTGCTTCCTGGGCCCTGTTGAAAAAGAGATCCTCACCATTAACCGAAATTTGGGCCCTGTTCCTTTTGTTGGGCCTACTCTTTTCACTTGAGTCCACAAAATCCCCATGACTATTCAACGGATCAACAGATTGGGCTCTACCCACCTTTTTCCTTTACCGCCAAGTACGTTTCTTGGACTCAAAAAAGAAAATATTCCTAGAATTGTCTCCGACAACCTTGGAGGTGGAGCCCTCCTCAAGATCTTGAAATACATTTCCCGCTGACTTCTCATTATTACTGCCTCCCTTCCCCATATCCCCCTTGGAAAAAGGAATACCCGACCCTTCCCCTACCGGTCGACTATCCATCTCCCGAACCTCATCGTTACCACCATCTTGCTCTACCGGAACCTGCACCACCGAAGAAGACTGCAATGGAGAAACTTCGCCTGATGATGCAGCTTCAATACGTGCCAAACAGTCAGGAACCCAAACTCCTTCATCTTCTTCCACCCAGACCCGATAACTACGGTCCTTCCATTTAAGAACAATATTCTCTCGGATTCTAAATGATTCACCACCAAGAACACCCACCCTAATCACTGATAAATCCTGTTCTTTATCCAGAGACTAAGGGAAGTGCAGAACTTTCCCAAACAAACCACCAATCTGTTCAAGCAACCCTGGATCGAAAATATGCAACGGGACTCCATGAACCTTCAACCAAACGACACGTTCCAGAGACAGCGATTGACCGTTCCATGATTCAAGTTTAGTGAACCATGGACCCCAAATAGTCCGAGCATTGAGGAACTCTCTAGCCGAGTCAAAATTCTTGAAAGAGATCAAAATGGACAAGCCCCCCAGATAATGAATCATGGAAAACTCGGTTCCGGCGATCCCGAGAAGTCGATCAATATCAACCAAAGTCTCCAAATCCACCGCCCTCCCCACCAACGCCAGCCCATACAAGGCATTGAACGCAACTGTACGATCAGGAACCACTAACGACCCCACGGCAGCCACCCACATCTGCTGCCCCGTCTCCATAACTCTTAGGTTTCCCCAAAACCTCACTGTATGACCTTGAATCCCTGACATTAAAGTTTTTAAACTTATCAACCATACCAGCCGAACACCCCACATTGACCCTAACATCTTTTTGAACACCAAACCCAGAATTTTCAACCGCAAATCTCGCAATATTAACTTTCAACTTACTTGCTCCCATTCTAACACCACGCAGAGATGATTCCAACTCGCTCCTATCCCTCACATTGACAAAACTAACAAAACCAAACCTGCCACCTCCTTTATATTTCTTCTTCGCGACATACGTGCCAGAAATCTCCCCAAATTGGGTATGAAACTTGGAAATTGTCCATTACTTAGCTTCCATATGTGGAAACATATGTGGAAATTGGGTATGAATAGGGCTGTAAACGAACCGAACGAACACGAACAAGGCCATGTTCGTGTTCGTTCGTTAAGGAAATTAACATGTTCGCGAACTGTTCACGAACGCATACCGAACATAAGTTTATGTTCGTGTTCGTTCGTTAAGGAAATTCAGTTGTTCACGAACAGTTCGTGAACATTGGTCTCGAAAACAAACGAACGCAAGCAAATAAAAACAAACGCAAACGAACATTTAACATGAGAATAAAAATATCGTTATCCTTAAACATTGAATTTAAGTAGTTAAATACAACTATCAAATGATAAATCAAAACACAAGAAGTCTGCTAGACCACCAAACGACGAATCAAGTTTAACTAATTTAGACATAATTATCGCCAAAAATGTCTTAGAATGTCCAAATTTTAGCTACTTAGAAAAAATAGGGTTTCAAGTTTTCAATATGTTTAGATAAAAGGTTTATTACTTATTATTTTTTTATATAACCAAACAAACACGAACGAACATAAATGAACATATTACCGAACGTTCACGAACGTAGTCGAACGAACGAGACCTGTGTTCGTGTTCGTTCGCTAAGCTAACCGAACGAATTTTTTTGTTCGTGTTCGTTCGTTAAGCTAATCGAACGAACATAAACGAACTTCCGCCGAACGGTTCACGAACTGTTCGCTGAACGTTCGGTTCGTTTACAGCCCTAGGTATGAAACTTGGAAATTTTTTATTAGGGTTAACTAAATTGACTGTATCCATGAAGAAGCTGAAAACATATGTGGAAATTGTCTATTACTTAGTCCTTCATTAACTTATTAACCTTGAATTAGGCTTTAGTACGAATGTTTATGAGCAGAGTCAGGGATGAAATGTGGCACTCAACTTATCAACCACAATAGCTCTCAACTACTAATGTTGGATTAAAGTTACGCTCTCGACTTCCTATCTCTCAGGGATGAAATGTCGCGAATGGAGGTGGTGTACCGATTCGATAATTAATTGTTAATGGAAGGTGAATTCTAATTTGGACTCAAAAACATTTGACCCATATAATGGCCTACGGCCCAATGAACACAAGACATAATTTTTTTTTTTGACCCAATAACATAATACCAATAAATAAAACAAGCCCAACCCCGTTTTAGTAATTATCGGATTCCTGTTTATATATATGTTGAAAATCAAGAGGAAGCTACACCACAACTAAAATAGACGGAGAAGAAGAAAAAAGCACAGAAAAGGCTATTCCTCATATATAAGGCAGTAGTGAGTAGATGAAAACATATTCGAAGGAATCTTACTTCTTCTACATCAAAACAAGCCTAGTACGTGTTAATGTGTTGTATAAAACACATCGTTGAGATGCAAATTTTATAATCTTAAGATGAAGATTTAGTTAGATAACATTGAGGAGAGGCTAAATTTAAACACAAGGGTCACAAGGCAAAATGTTTAGCAATGTTTGAACTATAGAATTGTTAGTTTTGGTTAAGAATATTTTTTTATAAGATATATTATTTCCGATTAATTTTCCATAAAAACTCTAAAGGATTTATAAATTAAACTAATGAAGCTATTTCACCATAGATGAAATTACTTTCAGATGGTGTTCGTTTCACATAATGGAATGAAATTTTGATGGAATTGGAATCTTGATTCCGTTTCTTATTTTGTTGGTTAAAAAAATGAGATGGAATAAACAATAACATAAAAAAGAGAATCTACATTCTAATTCCATCGAGTTCCCATTCCATTTTCTGAAACAAATACACCTAAATTCTAAATGAAATTTCAATTCTCTCGCGAATTCCAATTACATTACAATCCATTAAACGAACGCTACCTCAGAGTTCTAAATTGGATTTGACTTTAGTTTCCTGTTAAACATGAAAAAAAAAGTATAGTTACTTTATGCATAATAAAAGTCTATAACATATATGTATTAATCTCGAAATTTTATTCAGGCATGAAGATTGTTCCAATATTGGTTGTATATATACACACTTTCACAACATCTCAAAATAAATTTGTTTAATAGAGTGTGATAAACAGGTTGGTATATTCAAGTGTATTGAAAAAAGTTACTATTTGCCAAATACTTTGGGGAATTTTGTATAGCACAGGTAATTATAATTAGAGAGGCGTGTGATCATTTTCAAATCAAATTATTCCGGTGGTTGGGTTTTTATGAATTCATAATGAACCAAAGAGAATGATCAAAAACTGATTTCAAATTTGGGGATTCTTTTCAGATGGCAGTTATCATTAATTTTAAATTTGAATTAAATTGCCATAAAACTGCTTTTATTTTTCATCCAAAAAATATGACGATTTTTAACAAAATTCTTTTTCTAAGGCATTTCCCTATCCCGCCAGGGGCTGCCACCCGTTGGACCCTGCTTCCAGGGGCGTTGCCCCCGGAGCCCCGCCAAGGGGGCGTGCTCCCTTGGAACCCCCATTCGGGACTACACCCGAGCACTCGGAATTATAACCCCTCGAACAAGCGTGCACCTCGTAACTTGTTCGATGTATATCATAATTCCCTTTGATCACCAAGTTAATCCCGATTACCAGGGCCGGGCCCTGATAATTCAGATGCCCTATACAAGCCCGAAAAAATGTGACTCTTATGTCATAAGGAAATAGATAATGTAAATAATTTTTTTGTCGCTCATTATTATTATTAGAGCCGCCCGTGAGAATTTAAGTGCCTCGTCTGAGTCGGAAAAAAGTCCTTAGACTTAAACATGGTCACTATTATATGTGACAACGGAGAGCAGGAAGACTACATGCTTGAAACCATCATGACCAAGCAGGGTTTAAGGTTCTTGGAGGAGTTACACAAGGCAACATGTTTGAACATAGACATGAACATAAAAGTGGCATTGTTGCAGGACATGTTCAAATAGAGGCTTCAAAAGCTTCAAGAACAAGAGGAAAATGAAAGTGAAAGTGATGACTTTGATGAGAAACTGGAAGAAGAATCCTAAGAAGAAGACGAGGGGAGTGATGAATACTTCTCAGACAAAGTCCCTTCTGACGAGGAGTTTTAATTTTTTTTCTTTTCTATAATTTTTTCTCTGTTTATTATGTAATTTTTAAATAATAAAATACTATATTTCTCTCATTAGTTATAAAACGCCAAATTGCCACAAACGCTAGGCACCAAGAGTTAATTACTGTATTTTATCATCTTTATCTACAAAACGCCATTAAATACAAAACGTCAAACTTGAAAGATGAGACGTGTTACAATCTTAACATATAAAGCTGAACAAACAGTAACTACAAAAAGTAACTGAAACGACGGAAACTTTATTACTAACATTTATTATAATAAAATCCCGCCTAAACTACACGCCAAAAACATCTTATATAGACAAATGTATCGGGGCCTTCCATTTATCACACAAAAAGCACCATGTTTCCTAAATATCACTTACTTTAAAACGCCAAAAAAGTTAACACAACCACATATGACAAACGTCGTTTCTTGCATATTCAGTATTGTTCTGCATGAAGTTTCACTGAATAGATTCTTAGCTGAGGGGGGTAACCTAATTTTCCGCTAATAAAATACATTATTTCTGTAAATTGCTTATAAAACGCCAAAGATTCCAAGAAGATGAGACTGATGACAATGAAGATTTGGATGAGAAATTGCATTAGGATTTTTAATTTTTTTTCTTTTCTATTTTTTGTGTCATTTTCTGTGGTTTGTTACCTAATTTTCCGCTAATAAAATACATTATTTCTGTAAATTGCTTATAAAACGCCAAAGATTCCACAAATGGCAAACCTATAATAAAATCTCTTTAAACAAGTATTATTAAAAAACTCCAAAAATTTAATGAAATGTATAAAACAATGTGCAAGAGAATCGAACAAAAGGGTGTTTTAAAAAAGTTTTATTTTGCCATCTTTATCTAAACGCCATTAAATACAAAACGCCAAAACCTAAAAGATGAGACGTGTTACAGCCTTAACAGATAAAGCTGAACAAACAGTAACTACAAACAGTAACTAAAACAACGGTAACTTTATTACTAACATTTATTATATTAAAAATCACGCCATGGCAATTGAATTTTGTTTATATTATCAAAACGCCATAATTACATATCATATTATAGGTCTGCATGCTACATGGCACAAAAAAAGATACAAAAAAAACACCTCAAAAAAATATAATTACTAATGTTTTTCAGCGCCAAAAACATATATATACCTCGCGCCAAAAAAAAGGTCATTATATAAGTAGAACAGGTAAATAAACTTAACACTCCACACATTCTCTAAACACGCCACACATTGTCTAAAACGCCATACAACTTAAAAAATGGCTCAGGTTATTGCATGAAGGTTTGAGATGTCAGAGAGACGTTTCGTCATAAAGTTCTCTGATAGGATAAGGGTGAAGGTCAAGACAATCAAGGCCATACTTAGTATGGATGAAGCCGTTTAGAGGGATATTCTGGCCCTAGGGGTTCTAATGGCCGACAATTGTGAAATGACTCCAACGGTAATAAGAAGATTGAAGAGAAATTTCCAGCAGATGATAATGATGATGTTGACGATACTGATCTACCAATAGTTACCAGTTGGAGTTTGGATGAACAATCACGAATGGTGAAAATGACTTATCAACACGAGGTGGATTATTCATTGACGATGGACGAGGTGTTGAACACAGATAGACTACACCTTCTTGAACAACTCTGTGATTTAGCATCTTCGAACAATGCAACATCCAGAGTTGTGATGATATTTAAATATAGGATGCCACAAAGACGAAACAAGGTTATGGCGTTATACATCAATGAACAAGATGATGATGATGATGATGATGAGTTTGAAAAAAGTGATGACCAAAGTGATGAGTACATCTCTGATGTAATACCATCCACAGAAGACTATTAGTTTAGTTTGATTTCATCTTAGTTGTAATGGTTTGAATTATTAATGAAGGGAAATTGGCCTGTAATAATCCCACCTAGACCTTATTGACTATTAATAATCCCACCTCAGAATATTCCCACCACCAGTCTCACCTTTCACCTATTTTTCCTACAATGGTCCCCCGTTAAAATAAATTAATGGAGTTAAGCCTTTTTTTCCAAATTATAAACAGATTTTTTAGGGCTTTTGATGAGAACGACGATACGAGTCCATTGATGTAAAACTTGGCTCGAAACGGTGCTCCGAACGATGAAAATGACGCTTCAATTCGAGTGTTTAAATTTCCAATTAACCAAAATCAAGTCACTTGGAGCACCATTTCGAAGTAAGTTTTACATCAATGGACTCGTATCATCGTTCTGATTAAAAGCCCTAAAAATGTGTTTGTAATTTGGAAAAAAAGCTTAACTCCGTTAAGTTTATTTAACGGGGGACCATTGTAGGAAAAATAGGTGAAAGGTGGGACTAGTGAGAGGAATATTCTGAGATGGGATTATTAATGACCAATAAGGTCTATGTGAGATTATTACAAGCCAATTCAAACCGTGTAATACGCATATTTTTAAAGATGTATTTTTTATTATTTAGTATATAAAATTACATTTATTTAACCCGTGTAAAGATGTATTATTTTATTATTTGGTAAACAATATTATATTTATTCAACTCGTGTAATACACATGGTTTTAAAGATATAACTTTTTTATTTGGTATATAAAATTACATTTATTCAACATGTACAATATTGTTCTTATAAATATAACTTTTTATTATTTAATATATAAAATTATATTTATTAAACTCGTGCAATAAAGAAGGTTTTTAAAGATATATTGTTTTGTTATTTAGTATATAAAATTTATTTATAAATCCGTGTAATACACGGGGTTATAACCTAGTCAATTTATATACAAATAAAATACCAAAGGCTTTCCATCTCCTCTAAACTTATATTATATAAGTCGAAAAGCTAATAATGTTCACGGTTGTTATTTGTTAAATAAATGACGTGTTTTATAACACTTAATTTATCGGGAAACGGATAACAGAATACTGTTACTGTGAAATGCACACACCATATCACCGGCTCGCATAATTCTCTCTCTAAAAATTCCCTCTCCAAAACTTCTCTCTCTAAAATGCAGTAGTATAGCTGCAGTTGCACACACTCTATTAAACCCCTCCTCTGATCATTCCTCCTCTCGTCACTCTCTCTCTCTCTCCTCTCATCACTTTCTCTCTCTAAACATTCTCTGCAGAGCTTCCGAGGTACGATCGCTTTAAGAATTTCATCATCATATCCTTTGTTGTGTGATTGCATGCTAGCTAGCTTTGCGTTTATAAAACAACTTGCTCATTACTCTGCCGATAAAATTAGCTATCGATAAAACTCAATACGTTCATTACATTTTGTTATACATTGATCCGCCTGCTGTTTTATAATTGTAGATCGATAAAATCAAACATAAACTCAATAAGTTCAGTTTGTTATTGATCGGCTTCTTTGATAACCGTAGATCGATAAAACTAGCTAGCTAGTCAAACCTTCCAATAGTTTCTTATTCATCCGCCTGTACTATTATTGTAGATCGATAAAACTAGTTACTCAATAAGTTCTTTATAGTTTGTTTTTCATCGGCTTGTTTTATTAATCGGCATTAGGTATTATTATTGTAGAATGATGTGGGCCGGAAGGTTGGTAAGGCGTTTCTCTGTCGCCGCCACGCAATCGTGGTTTCTCTCTGGTACGAATCCTTATTTCGCTTATCTACATTTCGTTTAGTTCTACACTCGACATCACTTTATCGATAAAGTTAGCAACTCAAACATTGAATCTTATAGTGGTTTGTTGTTAATCGGCCTGTTTTATTATTTTAGATGTGATGTGGATGGGAACGTCCGTAAGCCGCTCTGCTACACAATCGCGGTTTCTCTCTGGTACTAATCCTTATTTCGCTTATCTACATTTCGTTTAATTCTACACTCGACATCACTCTATCGATAAAGCTAGCAACTCAAACATTGAATCTTATAGTAGTTTGTTGTTAATCGGCCTGTTTTATTATTTTAGATGTGATGTGGATGGGAACGACACAATCGCGGTTTTTTTCTGGTATTGTTTCTTAATTCGTTTAGTTCTACACTCGAGGATACAGGCTGGGTCGGAAGTAGAGAGGTGCACAAAATGACCGGTTAAATAACCGTAACCGGTCATTAACCAAAATTGTAACCGGTTAATAACCGCTCGAGGAATAACCGTTTAGTGGTCATTTTTAACCGCAGGTACCGATTATGGATTTCTTAGGAAAAACCAGGAAAAAAACCCGAAAAAAATGAAAAAAACTATTAACTGAAAATGACCGGTTAAAGTGAATAATCGATTAAAGCAAAAAATTAAAAATAACAACCGCCTTAACCGGTTACGGAAATTATCCGATTTGTGCACCTCTATTATCTCGATATTTGTATGGTGAATTTTGGTATACTTGGGCTATAGAAAGTCCAGTTCGAACTGGACCTAAACCCACTGTGCTTAAGAAAGTGACTGGCCTGCTTACATTGGGCTATAGAAAGTCCAGTTAGAACTGGGCCTAAACCCACTGTGCTTAAAAAAGTGACTGGCCTGCTTACATTGGGCTACAGAAAGTCCAGTTAGAACTGGGCCTAAACCCACTGTGCTTAAAAAAAAAAGACTGGCCTGCTTACATACTGATGTTTGTGATTAACATTTTCAACATCCTGTGTTGGTTTAAACTTTAAATTAAATGAGTTCAATCTATTAGGTCGTCGCTCGAGAACCGCCGAGGAACTTAGGAGATTAAACGAGGAGGAGCGCGTAAGAAGTAAAGGACCTAATTGTCACGGAGTAACTTTCTGACTCTCGTGCGGCACTTAGAATGCTCGTAAGTTAAGCCTTGTGGTTGGGTTTGGTTATGTATCGCAGCGGAAGTCTTTGTTTGAGTAAATACAAGAACAAGTTTTGTAGTGCAATACTACAAGAAAGGTGGTGTTTATATTACTTGAACAAGTATTACAAGTGAGAGTGATTACAACAAGTTGGGTGGTTACAAATGGGGCCACTTATGCCTATTTATACTAGTGCCTCATGTCTAGATGGTTCTTAATCTAGATCATTCTTTACATAATATATATCTTTGATATCTAGAGAATTCCTTCATAAATATCATGATATTAGTTGAGATTCTAGAGGGTTCCTTGGGAGATTTTTATGGCTGAATTTCCAGCCCATTCTAGAAAGTTCCGCAACTTTGTAGCATGGTCTTTGAGGCCAGATTTGTGTAGCATTCTTCGGAATGTTCCAGCAGCCCCTAGTGTGCCTTGAATAGCGCGGAAGGTTCCGGAATCGTGATGAAAAGATCTGATTTTTAAGCGGGACATGACATTCTCCCCCACCTAAATTCGCAACGCCCTCGTTGCGATTCTTGGCTATCCTCGACATCTTTTTTGTAAGTTGTAAAGCGGATATGGTCTCTCCTTTTCGCACTGGTTTGGTCTCTAGATCAGCAGTGTATACATGTTTCTTTTTGGCCATGTACATGGTGTTTGTAAACGGTACTATGACGGCTTTGGTCTGACTGAAGAAATCCATCCCAAGGATGATGTCGTAGTCGTCTAGAGGTACTACGGTGAAGTCTAGTCTTCCTGACCACGTCCCGATACTCATTTTGGCGTTCCATGAGTGCCCCTGTATTGGCTCGGGATTTCCATTGGCTCCTTTGATCCATCCTTTTTGAAATGTGATCGGTAGACCAAGTCTCGTAGCCTTTTCTGGGGTGATGAAGTTGTTGCTTGCCCCTGTATTGACGAGTGCTTTTCCGGGTTGGCCATTTATCTCGATATGCACGAATCGAAGTCCTTTGGGTCCTTCACTTGCAGTGTCGTCTGTTCTCGTTGGCGGGCAGGTTTTGGTTTGCTCACATTCCGCCATCCTTAAGCGTTTTCCATCATATGCGGTTAAGGCATTGAGGACTTGTAATTGTATTGATCCCAAGTGAGCCTCCTCGGTTCCAGCGGGTTCTTCATTAGCCTTTTCCATCGCATTAAGGCTATTCTTCTTTGGGCAAAAAACGTGGGTTATGTGGCCATCGCATATCAGACAACCCTTATAGGGTTCGTTGTCCAGTTGGAGTGGTTTCCGGGTATCTTCTTTCCGGAATTGGTTGATGGGTTTGGATCCCCCACCTTTTGCATTATTGGTTTCCACTTGCGTGGACTTTGATCGTGTTTCAGTACGATTATGTAAGGATTCGGCAGCAATGATGGCTGATGATAAGTCTTGAACGTTACGACGTTAGACTTCGTTTTTCGCCCAATATTGTAAGCCATCAATAAAGTATGCGAGCGAGTCTTTGGGCGAAATATCCGGAATTTCAAGCATAAGTTTTGTAAATTCACTTATGTAATCTTTGATAGTGCCCCGTTGTTTGAGATTACGAAGTCGAATTCTCGCTTTGTACTCAGCTTTTTCCGGATAAAATTGTCTTTTGATTTCTTTAGTGAAATCAGCCCAAGTAGTGACGAAGCACGTACCTTGCTCGATTTCTTTTTGCTTTCGTCGCCACCATAATGCAGCTGTGTCTTTTAAGTAAAGTTGTAAGGTTTTGATCTTCTTGGCATCATCCGTGATGTCTACGCCTTCAAAGTACTGTTGAATTTCCCAGAGGAAGTCATCCACCGCACGGGCTTCTCGCTTTCCAGTGAATGGAGTTGGTTGCTGGACTTTGACTTTCGTGGGAACAAGGTTGCTTGTACCACCGGCTCCGTTTGCAACAGCTTGCTTGAGGATATTGAAGTCCATTTGCAACTGCTTGAAGCTATCATGGCAGCCTGCAAGCTCCTTCTCTACATTGATTTTGAGTTGACCCAACTCGTGCATAAACATTTCTTTCATTTCATTCCGTGCTATAGCAATAGCGGCTTTGAAAGCGTCCTTCATCTCGTCGAAATCACTACTCAAAGGCTCCAATTGTTGTAGTGATTCAGTGACGTGTTCCTTGAAGGTGTCGAATTCAGCCCTCAGAGCACCAGCATTGTTGTTGTATTCAGCCATCGATGTTTCGACGTCTTCAATTCGTTTATCCAGACTTTCAACCAAGTCTTTGGACATTTCTCGGGTCTTTCTTCCACCTTTTCGAGTGTCGTCACGTCCACGTGTTTCGTCTCCGGCACCCGTTGTATGTTGCATCTTTTCTATTTCAGCCATCTCCAATGGATCGAACCTGGCTCTAATACCAAGTTGTCACAGGGTTACTTTTCGACCCCCGTGTGGCGTCCCCAAGTCCCCGGGGACAAGCCAATCCATCCCGCTTCTTTGTGTGGGTCACTGGTTTCGTCCTGCCTTGGACTCATCAAGAGAGCGGCGCTAGCTCTCGACCAGTGGTGCGTTTGTCGTTTGCACGACTAGGCACGTACACCTCTTCATTGACATTGACTCCGTCCCCTGATAAAGTCCAGGACTAGCCAGTAACCCAAGCATTCAAGCACAACCCATAGCATTGCGATCTTCAAACATTTGGCTCGTGACACTCTCCCACCACCATTTCATGCACGTCCTCGTGCATGCTCGCCGTCTCATACCAGCTCGCATACTTTAAAATGCATGATCCCCTTATGTTGAGCATGATTCACTTTGGGAGGGTAGGACACCTGAAAGCACAACAACAATGATCTTCTGTCGTGCATGTTCAATATAGTACGTCAGTTTTGGTTTTAAGTGGCACTGACGTCCGCCGCATCGGATTAGGTGCCGATGATTCACCTTGTTTCAGGAATACGGGGAACCTGAATAATTGTAGCAGCTTTCAGAAAACTTCCTTTTTACGGCGCTGCTTGAACCGTAGATTTTTGAACATAACATGAAGGGCTTCACTGCAACTATACTTGAGCGGCTCTCACGATCCCATACTCACGGAGTATAAAGACCTTTGCCGAAGCAAACCTATATTTGGTCTTCTCCCACCACCATTGCGCAACCATACTCTAAATGTTAAGCTCATTTGGTTAAGAGTCACGTTCCAACGTATCCGAGAATCGTTCTGCTCTGATACCACTTGTCACGGAGTAACTTTCTGACTCTCGTGCGGCACTTAGAATGCTCCTAAGTTAAGCCTTGTGGTTGGGTTTGGTTATGTATCGCAGCGGAAGTCTTTGTTTGAGTAAACACGAGAACAAGTTTTGTAGTGCAATACTACAAGAAAGGTGGTGTTTATATTACTTGAACAAGTATTACAAGTGAGAGTGATTACAACAAGTTGGGTGGTTACAAATGAGGTCACTTATGCCTATTTATACTAGTGCCTCATGTCTAGATGGTTCTTAATCTAGATCATTCTTTACATAATATCTATCTTTGATATCTAGGGAATTCCTTCATAAATATCATGATATTAGTTGAGATTCTAGAGGGTTCCTTGGGAGATTTTTATGGCTGAATTTCCAGCCCATTCTAGAGAGTTCCGCAACTTTGTAGCATGGTCTTTGAGGCCAGATTTGTGTAGCATTCTTCGGAATGTTCCAGCAGCCCCTAGTGTGCCTTGAATAGCGTGGAAGGTTCCGGAATCGTGATGAAAAGATCTGATTTTTAAGCGGGACGTGACATAATGCTCAAAACTTTTATGGAAGAACAAGTCTGTACCATCGCGACCAGAAGATGCTCATCGTGGGAGACGGGAATTTTAGCTTTGCACATAGCGTGGCGGCTCGTGATACGGATCCGGCCCAATCGTCTCAGCATCAACCCGGCCCAATTCTTGCATCGGAAACAACTAGTGGTAATGGGCCGAGCCCGTATGCGAGATCCTATCTAGCCGAGAACGAGATCTTCTTGTTCTTGTTTTTTATTTATTTCCTTTATTTCTTGTTTATTATTTCAGTATTTTATTTGGTTTATCTTTAAACTTTGTTTGGGTTTTTTAAACTATTGAATAATATGGCTGGATAGTTAAGTTTGAAAAGAATTAAAAAAACCTTTGAGTTTTTTGCTCCACAATCTTCGGCCAAGGGTTTCTTGACCGGTTCTCTTCTTTGTCGATCAAAGGGAGGTTTCCAAGCTAGGGTTTCTAGCTTCCGCTTGTACGAATCCGTATCAAGTGGTATCAGCAGCTTCAGGTTCGCAGGATGTCAGATTACAGGAGAGATCGTCGACAACCCAACCGCAGATTCGCCACCGGAGGCAGCGGCCCTGATCAACGTGATCCTCGTGACATCGAGATTGAACGTTTGAATGACCGGATTCGTGAACTCGAGTTCGAAAATCAATTTTTCCAGCATGCAACTAATCCTATAAATGAGGACGAACGTACTGTCACCGATTCGGTTGTATGGGACGACTATATCCATGACGATCGGTTCACCAACATCTTTGCACGACCACACCACCGTCATGCTACTCCACCATCGAGGCAGCCGGCGGATCCTTTCCGTGCCTTGGGCATCAGGACGGAGATCTCGGAATTTGAAGGACGCATGCAGCCGGACGATTTCATTGATTGGTTACAAACCGTGGAGTGCGTCTTTGATCTTCGTCACGTCCAGGAAAACTTAAAGGTTAAAATTGTTGCTATTCGTTTGCGTAAATACGCTTCCTTATGGTGGGAACACGTTCAACGTCAGCGTACACGGGAGCGCAAACATAAGGTTGAAATGTGGGATAAGATGAAGCGTTTGATGCAAGCAAAATTTTTGCCCGTCAACCATAAACAAGATTCGTTGTTGGAGTATCATAATCTGAAACAGGGGTCTCTTTCAGTTGAGGATTTTATTGCATCGTTTGAACAACACAGGTTACGTATTCAGTCGATCTTCTCCACCGCCTTTTTCTTTTCATCCAAAGAGCACATGGCGTGGGATGAGGCCTTATGAGGTGGTCCCGTGCTCTTATGGAGTTTGATTAGAAAAAACTATGATGGATGATTTGGAATTGTCATTGTCATTCTCATTGTCATTGTCAACAACTACAATCTTTAAAATCGGCGAGAACAGTGCCGTCATTTTATTGGGTCACATGGGCGGCAACTTCAATAGTGCTAGGCAGCTGCCTGGTACTCCACTATTGGCTCAACAAATTTACGATTTTATCCCGTTTTAAAACTACGATTTTGCCATCGGTTCAAAAATATGTTTTTACCCTCACTTAAAAATAAATTTGCGCTTTTGCTCCCAACTAAATATTTCGATTTTGCCCCCGGTTCAAAATTACGATTTTGCCCTGTTTCAATTTACAGTTTTGCCATTAGTTTTTTCCCCTAAAAAAATACGATTTTGCCATTAGCTCAAAATTATGTTTTTACCCTCACTTAAAAATAAATTAACGCTTTTGCTCCCAGCTAGAAATTTCGATTTTGCCCTTGGTTCAAAATTACGAATTTGCCCCGTATAAATTTATAGTTTTGCCATTAGTTTTATTTCTTACAGCCAAGTTACGATTTTGCCCTCAACTTAAATTTACATTTTGTCCATCGTTTTTGTTTTTTTCCTGGTGAAATTATAATTTTTCCCCCAGTGTAAAATTACAGTCATGCCGACAGCTTCCTGGCACTCCCCCATAGGTCCATTTAATTTACGATTTTATCCCTAAATTAAAATTATGATTTCGCCCTCAGTTAAAAATTACGTTTTTCCCATCGTTTTAGTTTTTTTTAGCAAAACCATAAAGGTTTTTTGTTTTAATTGGTTTACTCGATTTAAATTTTTTCGTGTCAAGGAGCTGCCTAACACTGGCTCATTAGTCCTGAAAAATTACAGTTTTGCCCTGAGCCCAAAATTACGGTCTTATCATCATTTTTTTCATAGCAAAATTATAGTCGTCTTTTTTTAATTGATTGAGAATTATTCGGCCATCGCCCCGCAACGCGGGTGGGGCATCTACTAGTTTATATACAAAGGACCGCTCTAGGGGTATAATAATGGTATAGGGGTTTCCATTTTGGTTGTTCATAAAAAAAATTAAATGTCATTTTAGTCCTTATGGTTTAGGCCATTTTCACAGTTTAGTTCAAATGTTTCATTTTTCGCCTGTGGGTCTAAAAAGGTTTCATCGTTGTCATGGGTTAACTTCATTAATTTTTTTTTCCCGTTAACAAGAAGGGCAATTCGGTCATTTTATATGTAATTCTATTGACTATAAGGGCAATTCGGCCATATAAAATGACTGAATTACCTTTCTCGTTAATAGAAATAATTGATAAAGTTAACCCAGTGGACTAAAATGACAACGATGAAACCTTCCTGAACCCACAGACGAAAATAAAACATTTGGCCTAAACAGTCAAAATGGCTCAAACCTCAGGAACTAAAATGACATTTAACTTTAAAATATAACACTTCTAAAAACTATTTTAAGTTTGTACTCTTAGTCACTAAACTCGATTCATTTTGTATACCTAACACTACATGTTAAGGATACACGTGGTTTTTTGGGAGGGTGTTTGGGATTACGTTTTGAAGTGATTATTTGATTATTGCGTTTGTAAATCATAAATAATCTTAAAAAGTGTTTGGATGAAAAAGTAATTATCTGCCTCCAAAACACAGTTTTGGAGAAGCATGTACCTACTTGCTTTTTCAAAACGCAGTTTTGAAAACGCAAAATCTATTTTAAAAACGCATAATCTATTTTGAAATCGTAATACCAAACACCCCCTAAATACACTACAACAAAAATGGTATCACATGCTACAATTTATCTCCATAAATGGTTCAACGGTAATTACAGATGAGTCACCGATGGTACCAATAAAAACCTACAAAAATTCAAAAAACCCGAGTAATCCGTTGTTTATTACCTACGAACACCATAACCTAGGAGAAAAAAAAAGACAATTGTCAATGGATTCTTGACACGGGTGTGTCTGGATCTGGCCCTTTTTTCCTTATTCTTAATATTTCTTGTCCCCACAAGTTATTACAAATAGAGTAAACTTTCGTTTTCCTTCCTGTGGTTTGATCACTTTAATGGTTTTGCCTCAAACCTTTAAAAATAGTCATTTTACTCTCTGATGTTACTAGTTTTTCTCTAATTTGCTCCACGGGTCTAACTCCATCCAAAGTCTCTGTTAATTTGGAGGGTGTTTTGGTAATATTATATATATACAAGGCTTTTTTTATCCTTTTGTCTTTTTATTAAAAAAAACTATTAATCTCTCTCATCTCACCCTCATCTCCTCCCCTCTCTCTCCTATACCACTTTCTACCAGCTCTATCTCTCTCTCACTCTTTACCACTATTATGGTGGAGGGTATAGTCAAACAACTTAGGGTGTTTGAGTGAAATCCTACCCAATCGTATTATGCCATGTCAACTCCCCATTCTACTCCCCATTTTTCACTCAATCACTAGATATAGTCAAACACCACTCAATTAAAAAAAAAGAGTAAATTACAAGTTTTGTCATTTATGTTTACACCAAATTGCAGGCGCTGTCCTTTAGCGCAAAAGTTGACAAGTTTTGTCCTTAATGTTCCAAAATCTTGCACGTTATGCCCTTTGAGCCTAACCCAGTTAATTTCTAACGTTAAGTTAAATCATGTGGAAGGCACATGAGGGTGTTTTAGTCTTTTCCCCTACCCTTTTTAATTCCACCCATTATTTTACAACAAACCCTGAGCATCAAATTTTAAATAAAGTTTGCAAATCACAATGATCGATGCTACTTCTGATCTTGGATTTAGTTCCTCATAAGTCTGTGCAATCAATAGGTGATTCTTGTTAAGTATCTACAAATCAAAATTCAAGAATATCATCATATTCAAAAGTCCAAATACATTTTCAATCAAATTTTAATAACAATAAACATTCAAAGTTTGTGGTGACTAATTCGGTACAACATAAAAATTAGTAAACTTTTGAACAAATGTTTACAAATCTAATTGGCTTATTGTTCATCTTCATCATGACCTTCAAACACACACAACTGTGTGTTAATTTTAGAGAGAGAAGGTACTTCTGTGAAAATCGAACTTGCGGCAACCGATTTAAGTTCAGTCACACTTACTTGCATAGTTATTTTTCTTGCGCAATTACTCCGAACAGGCGTACCTACATATCTGAGTTTTGTAGGGAATTGCAAATTGTTCTTCTTCTGATTGCTTGACCAGTGTTTTGACCAATAAACAAGAGTGTTGCAGGTTTCCGATTCCACCAGGGGCGCCAGATTGACCGGTCCGGTCAACGATTCCGGCCTTGCCGCCGCCTTTGTTGGTGGTGGCTGCGTCCACTTTGGCCTGGATTTCCTTGGTTGTGTGCTTCTTTGGCTTCGCTTTTCCAGTCATGATTGATTGATTGTTGTAGAGATGGTCTAGGGTTTGTTTGGGTATGAGATTAGATGAGAGGTGGAGAGGACAGGGGAGGAGGAAAAGAGGGAATTAAAAGGGGAACAACTGAAGAACCCTAAGGAAGTGTTTGGTATGCAGGAATAAGAGATGGAATGGAATGAATGATTACGGGGAATGAAGAAAATGATGTTTGGTTGGTCAATGGAATGGAATCACCCATTCCAAAAGGCATTCCATTCCCTCAAAATCATTCCTTCCACCCCCCATGTTTTTTTTCCATTCCATCCGCTCTTGCACCATTCATCAACACCACCACAACCCACCACCTTCGCCACAACCCACCACCACCACCACCACCCCCCACCACCGACGCCATCGCCGCCAGCCGCCACCACCTCACCCCGACAGCCACCCACTCGCCACCGTTATCACCCACAGTTGCGACCAACCGCCAACGTCACTCGCCGCCGCCGCCCACCACCATCGTCGACGCCACCACCAACCGTCGTCCCCGCCACCAACCGCCACCTCTGCTGCCACCCACCACCAACGGCCACTTCGCCGCCACCACCACTCGTCGTCACCACCGCACCACCACTCGCCGCCACCACCACCACCCATCGCCGCGGCCGACACCCACCACCGCCACTTATAACCACCCATAATCACTACCACCGACCACCACCACCACTCACCGCTTATTTTATTACTCCGTTTTTCTTGCCAACGAACAATACACAATAATAATTCATTCTATTCACACATGGTAACCAAACAAGACATGGAATGGTAATGATCCATTGCATTCCCTCGTCCATTCCATTACCTCGTCTATTCCATTCATTCGTCCATTCCATTACTCCATACCAAACAGACCCTAATTGTATGTTGCTGTATGTGGATATAAATACTTATAATAATGAAATGACAATAATGCCCTTATGTGCAACACACATGACTAGATTTAACCAAAAAATTTAACTAAGTTTAGCTCAAAGGGCATAACGTGCAAAATTTTGGAACATTAAGGACAAAACTTGTCAACTTTTGCGCTAAAGGACAGCGCCTGCAATTTGGTGTAAACATAAAGGACAAAACTTGTAATTTACTCAAAAAAAAAAAAAAACCATGATTGGTCCCTCCTCTCTCTCTCCTCTCAAACAAATCGGTGAACACTCACCGAAATTCTCCTTATCTCTCCTCCTCACCGAATGCATTGGAACCGAGGGTATAGTCACCGAATCGGTGACTCAAGTCACCGCACAACTCCCCGAGGGTTATACCCTCCACCCTCACCAGATTCACTCACATCCAATGTTGTTGACTCAACTTCATTTGACTTTTGTTGACCCACCACATTATTTTCCACACCATTTTCATCTTCCACGTGAGCCCCATTACCAGGTTCCATTTCTGATCAATGCCCATCACAAGAAACACAAATTCAAAATCTTTTTTCCATACAACTAACAAATCATAAAATTGCTCGATTTCGATAAAAGCCACAAAAATTTAACAAGAAAACATCACAAAGATCCAATCTTTATGGTAAATTTAGGGTTTTAAACAATAAAACCCACAAATTTGATAGTATTCATTTTCACTCTAGACAGACCAACATCAAGCATAAACAATCACTTTCATATCAAATTTAATGCTATACCCTAGCCATCGCCGCCGCTCAATCTTTGTTCGAAGGTTTCTGACCAGATTAGGTTTTATGGATTCGTCATGAAACCCGATTATGACAGCAGTTTAAGGTGCAACTTAACCAGATCTGAGAAATGTTAGTGGTTTTCGCTCAGATCCATGATTTGATCTATGGTGGGGGTGGTTACGGAGGTGATGGTTGGGGTTTGAGCTCTGATTCAATGGTGGTTGTTGTGTGGGGGTGTAAGAGATGAAGGCCGAAGGTGGTGGTGACGGTGGCGGTGGTCGGGTGGTGGAGAGAGATGGAAGGATGAGAGAGTGACGACAGAAATGGTTGTGGTGGTTGCTTTATGGTAGGGCGGTGAAGGTTGTGACGGTTGGTGGGTGGATGTTGTTGGTGATGGGGAGAGAAGAGAGAGTGTAGAGAGAAGAGAGAGGGTAGAGAGAAACAAAAATAACCAGTTTATGAGTTCTGAATTTTGATGATGAAGATGATGATGATGATGTTATATATTATTATTATATATAATATAATCTTTATTTGTAGTTTTACTAAAATACCCTTAGTTTTGTACCTGAAATTACCAAAATACCCTTTCAGATAACAGACCATTTGGATGGAGTTAGAGGCGGGGAGTGAAATCATGAAAGGATTCAGAGATCAGGGAGTGAAATGACTATTTTTAAAGGTTTGGGACAAAATCGTTAAAGTGACCAAACCACAGAAAGCAAAACGGGTGTTTGGATTTGCAGTTATGAAAGTGATTTTGTGATATAGTATAACAAAACGCGCTGTAGAAAATAGCTTTTGAACTGGATACTATTATTTGAAGTTGCACTAATCAGATGTTAAATGCAAATCAGTAGTAATAGCACCTCAAATTAGATTTTGTAGACAATATAGACCCTCTACACACTCCAATGATTAAGTCAGTATATCATGTTGTATGTTCTCAGTTTATTTTTTGGAACCTCTATTTATCCTTTGTTTTCAGGTTAGGTTGTCTAGCATTTATACCGGGGGAAATGAAAGCCACATGAGCCAGTAGGAGAGTTTTTCATCTTCTTGATTGTGTTTCTTTAATGCTAGAAGCAGAAAAGAAATGTCCTTTGGGGTTATTTTTGTAATTTACATTGTTATTACTCTTATACTCAAAAGGAAAAAGTAGGCTATTTAAGCAACCTTTCTTACCACCTAGGACGTTTTGCGCCATGTGGCAGCCCAGTCAGCAATGGGGCATTATTGGGCGTTTTTACAAAAAAGAGTGTAGTGGGGATTGGGGATTGTGGGGCATTATGTTTGTAATAAAATAAAATAAAATAAAACATTTAAAAAATATTATTAGCAAAAAAATGGAAGCTCAAATGTGATTGGCCAAGAAATCCCCCCTTCAGCGTGTTTCAAAACACGCCAAAACAAAATCTAGGCGAAAACACGCCCGAAAACGCCCACGGGGGTGGAATTGGACGTTGTTGGGCAATATTTTTTAAAAAATGACGCCCACTACGAGTGGTCTTATAATATTTATTAGAAGGTAACAATTTACAACAAAAATCAAGGGAAGGAAGAGGGCATTATTATTTTGACTAACGAGCTTTTCAAATCATCATACTTTACTCAAGGACAATTTTGATTCTTAAAATGGTATAATTTGTTCAATGCACTAACAAAAGAAGCCATCTTATGGACCTTGCTCATAAATGACATCCAATATATTGGAAAGATGATGTAAAGTAATACTGGTTTTAAGCATAATAAGTTTCATCATGGCCAGATGTAAGTCGTTTTATCACGAGTAAAAATCAAATATGGAGTCAAACTATTAATATTAAACAAGGATGGTAAGCATATAAAAATAAAACAACAGATGTGGTGTATAAAGAAATCTTTAACATCATGTGATTTTTTTCATATTCATTTCTTTCAATTCATTATAATTATATTTACCTAAGTATGAAACGTTTCAATTCATTGTAATTTACATTTACCTCAGTAATGGAATGTTTTTTCATTTAAAAGATTATGTGAACACTGTTAAATAATATAATTTATTTTGAGACCACCCGTGTAACACACGGGTACTAAAAGATGAAGAGTCGTGTCTCTGTCATACAATAACTGAATAAACTATAGTTGGAAAGGTTACAAAAATTGAAACTAAGCGGCCGTTTGGCAACATCTGAATCGTTAAGTGTTGAACCAGTAAGAGGTCTGAACCATTACGTGCTGAACCAGTAAAATGTTTGAACCATTAAGAGCTTGTATAATGCTTAAACGTTCAGAGGCAAATGTCTGACCAATTCAGATTAGAGGTCTTAACCATTCAGACTTTGTATAATGCTTAACCATTCATTGGCAAGTGTCTTAATCATTCAGACATCTGCCCGTAAAACAAACAGTCTAAACTATTAAGTGTTGAACCAGTAAGAGGCCTGAATCATTAAGAAGAGGTAAACAAACAACCCTAAAAGATGTAGAGTCGTATGTCTATCATAGATTCTTATCTCTATATGTAACCAAATTAAACTACTAGTTTTGGGTCACAAAACATCTTTAACCATGTCACTACTTCTCCTGTTTCTTCCCCTCTTATCTCTCATCTACCTTCTTCCCAAAATCATCCTAAACAAATCAAGATTCAATCCACCAGGCCCTCTTGGACTACCTTTAATTGGTAACTTGTACCAAATCGATCCATTAAATCTCCATACTTCCCTATAGAATCTATCCAAATCATATGGTCCAATAGTATCCCTCCGGTTCGGTTTCATCCTGGTTATTGTTGTATCTTCAGCAAGTTTAGCGAAAGAAGTAATGAAAACCCAAGATCTTATATTTTGCAGTAGGCCTTCATTAGTTGGCCAGCGAAAGTTATCTTAACATGGGCTCGAAGTCATATTTTCACCCTACAATGACTACTGGAAAGAGATGAGAAAGATTTTTATACTTCATTTGTTAGGCCCTAAACGGGTTCAGTCTTTTCGCCATATTCGTGAAGATGAAGTCACAACTGCCATGAAGAAGATCCATGAGTTGGCTCTTTCGTCTAAGGAGGCAAATTTGAGTGAAATGATGAAGAGTGTAGCGAGTACTATTATGATGAGAGTTGGTTTTGGCAAGAGGTACCAAGATGGGCACGACAGAATGAAAGTTATTCATCGATTAACCGAAGTTCAGGCGATGATGGCAGATTTTCTTGCTTCGGATCTTTGGCCGGGTTTGCCTTTTGTGGGTTTGGTTGATAGGTTATCGGGCAAGACGAAACGACTAGATGAATGTTTTCGATATTTTGATTTGTTTTACCAGAGTCTCGTTGATGAACACTCTTACATATTTTAGTGTAATCGGGGATTGACTTGGTGATCAAAGCGAATAATAATACAAATCAAGCAAGTTAGGAGGTGCGGGAGTGCACGCTTGTTTGAGTTATTATAATTCGAAGTGTATGGGTGGAGCCCGTACTCTACGGGGGTTCCAAGGGGGCAGCGCCCCTGGGAGCAAGGTCCAAGGGGCGGCAGCCCCTGGCGGGATCCAAGGGGCAGAGCCACTGGCTGGGGTCGAGCTGCCATTGGGCAGTTGCACCCCAAAAACCCAATTTCGTAGACAGTTATTTTTTGATCATACTCTCCTGGTTCAAGAGATTTCACGCACAAACACATACCCTGGTTCAATTTCTCGAAATCAGAGTTGTATCCGATTGAATTATTCGGGTGAACCACCGAAATAATTTGATCTGAGAGTGATTACATGCCTCTCTGATCATCCGGTTTCTGAAATTTCCCCAACAAAGATCAAATTATTTTCTGTGAAGATGGCAAGCGGATCGATGAAGGATATGACAAGCACGGTTGACAAACTGGAGAAGTTCGAAGGGCAGGACTTCCGAAGATAGCAGAAGAAGATGCACTTTCTTCTGACTTCGTTGAAGGTTGCGTACGTGTTGACTACTCCAATCCCGGAGATACTGGAGGAGGGCAATCTGGAGCAAATCAGGAAGAGGTCGAAGTGGGAGAACGACAATTATATATGTCTTGGCCACATTCTGAATGGTATGTCTGATCCCTTATTTGATGTTTATCAAAATGTTGAAAGTGCAAAGTTACTGTGGGACACGTTGGAAGCCAAATACATGGCAGAAGATTCTTCTTATAAGAAGTTTCTTGTTAGTAATTTCAATAATTACAGAATGGTTGATGAAAGGCCTGTGATGGAATAGTATAATGAATTGATACGAATTCTGGGGCAGTTTGCCCAACATGATATGAAGATGGATGAATCCATCTCTGTTTTGAGTATCATTGAAAAGTTACCGCCTTCTTGGAGAGATGTTAAACATAATATGAAATATCAGAAAGGAGAGTTAACTTTGGTTGAACTTGGAAGCCACTTCAGAATTGAAGAAGGCTTGAGAGCACAGGAAAATGTGTTGGTCAATGATGAAAAGAAACGGGCTGGATCAAGTTCTGTGAACATGGTTGAAATGGGTGAATCATACAAAGGAAACAGTAAGTTCAAAGGGAAACGCAAGTTTCAAGGAAACAATAATTCGGGTTCAAACAAAAAGCTGAATTACCCTTGCTGGAAATGTGGTAAGGTTGGTCACTTTAAGAGGGACTGTAAGATGATGAAGAATAACAACAAGTCCGGTTCAAAGAACAAGAATGAGGCTGGTTCTAGCGGGTCCAAGGACCCGGGCAAGCAAGGTCAGAATTTAGTACAATTTAATAATTCGGTTCAGAATTATGTGTCACTAATTTCTGAGGCATTTTATGTGCAGGATGATGACATTGCTTGGTGGGTTGATTCGGGTGCAACAAGTCATGTATGCAAGGATCTTCGTTGGTTTAAAGACTTTCAACCAATCGAAGACGGGTCTATCATAAAGATGGGGAACGTTGCAACTGAACCAATCAAGGGAATAGGAACTGTGAATCTTGTGTTTACTTCTGGAAAAACTTTACTTTTGAACAATGTTTTGTATGCGCCCGGGATTCGAAAGAATCTGTTAAGTGGCATTGTGTTGAATAATTGTGGGTACAAACAAGTATTGGAAAGTGACAAGTATATCTTGTCAAGACATGGTACCTTTGTTGGTTTTGGTTATCTATGCAATGGTATATTTATGTTGAATGTTGATGTCTCGTTTATGAATGAGTCTGTTTGTGTTGCTTCAACTAGTATTGATAATGATGTACCTTCGACTAGTAATGCAAATTGCATAGCTTCAACTAGTAGTCGACACAACTTGACTGAATCGGAATTATGGCGTGCTAGACTGGGACATGTACATTATAAAAGAGTTAAAGAAATGTCTAAAATGAGCTTAATTCCGCCTATTAGCATAAACAATGATAAATGCCATGTTTGTAAGTTGAATAAGATAACCAAAAAAGCCTTTCATGCAACATGTTCATAGGGAAACTAAAGTGTTAGATTTGATACATAGTGATCTATGTGATTTTCATGCTACACCGTCTCTAGGCAATAAAAAATATGTAGTAACATTTATAGATGATGCTACTAGATTTTGTTATGTTTATTTGTTGCATTCTAAAGATGAAGCTCTTGAAAAGTTTAAGATTTATGAACAAGAAGTAGAGCTTCATCGGAGTGGGTTTATCAAAACCCTGCATACGGACAGAGGTGGTGAGTATTTTGATCCGGTGTATTTCCAATCTACTGGAATAATACACCATACCACAGCTCCTTACACACCGGAACAAAATGGTATGGCGGAAAGGAAAAATAGGACTTTAAAGGAAATGGTCAATACCATGTTGTCCTATTCGGGCCTAAGTGAGGGCTTTTGGGGTGAGGCTATGTTGACAGCCTGCTATTTGCTAAATAGGGTTCCAAATAAAAGGAACAAAACCACCCCTTTTGAGCCTTGGTATAAAAAACCACCTGAGCTGCATAAGCTGAGAGTTTGGGGTTGTAGAGCTGTGGTGAGGCTCACGGATCCTAAGATAAGGAACATAGGGGAAAGAGGTATAGACTGCATCTTCATTGGGTATGCGGAGCATTCATTTGCTCACAGGTTCTATTATAGAACCAAATGACTACGTGTCAATGCATACGGTAATTGAGGCAAGAACTGCAGAGTATGATGAGAATAGATTCTCTTCAATACCTAGGCCTAGAGACATGGTTCCAAGCTCTAGTAACTCTCACGTGGCTGATCAAGTGATTGATACTCCTCCGGAACCTAGGAGGAGTGGTAGAGCAAGAAAAGCTAAATCATTTGGTGATGATTTTCAGCTATATTTGGTTGAAGGATCTAGAGATGAAATTAAAATTCAGTATCAATATTGAGGAAGATCCTAAAACCTATAGTGAAGCCATGGCATCTCGGAATGTAGCTTTCTGGAAAGAAGCTATAAATGATGAGATGGACTCTATTATGCGAATAACACTTGCAAACTGTCTGATCTACCCCCTGGGTGTAAACCACTTGGTTGTAAATGGATCTTCAAGAAGAAGATGAAAGTAGATGGTTCAATTGAAAAGTTTAAAGCCCGATTGGTTATCCAAGGCTTTAGACAAAAGGAAGGAATTGACTACTTTGATACATATGCTCCTGTAAGAAGAATATCCACTATTAGATTGTTGGTTGCCTTGGCTGCAATACACAATCTTGTAATTCACCAAATGGATGTGAAAACCGCTTTCCTGAATGGTGATTTGGATGGGGAGATATACATGAAACAACCAGAGGGTTTCGTTATGCCTGGCAATGAGAATAAGGTGTGTAAGCTAGTTAAGTCATTGTATGGCTTAAAGCAAGCACCAAAACAGTGGCATCAAAAGTTTGATGATGTGGTTTTGTCTAATGGTTTTGTATTAAACCAAGCAGACAAGTGTGTATATAGCAAATTTGATGATTCTAGGAAAGGAGTCATAATTTGTCTATATGTTGATGACATGTTGATCTTCGGTACTGACCAGGATCAAGTTGATAAAACAAAGAAATTTTTGTCATCTTGTTTTGATATGAAAGACTTGGGGGAGGCGGAAGTGATCCTTGGTATAAGGATCAAACGGGAGAACAATGACATATCTATCTCTCAATCTCATTATATTGAGAAGATATTGAAAAAGTTTAATTTTCATGATAGTTCTCCTGTTAGCACTCCAATGGATCCTGCTTTTAAGCTCTTACCTAATGAAGGTGTAACTGTAAGCCAACTTGAATATTCAAGGGCCATTGGATCCCTCATGTATGCCATGATTAGCACTAGACCGGATATATCTTATGCTGTTGGAAAGCTTAGTAGGTATACTAGCAATCCAGGTGCAAGTCATTGGCAAGCAATGAATCGAGTATTTAGGTACTTGAAAGGAACCATGAAATATGGTTTGACTTATACTGGATTTCCTTCGGTTTTAGAAGGTTATTCGGATGCAAGCTGGATTAAAAACAAGGAAGATCATTCTTCCACGAGTGGATGGACTTTTCTGCTTGGAGGAGGTGCCATATCTTGGGCATCTAAGAAACAGACTTGCATTACTGATTCGACAATGGAGTCTGAGTTTGTAGCATTAGCCGCAGCTAGCAAAGAAGCTGAGTGGCTAAGAAACTTGATTTATGAGATTCCATTGTGGCCTAAACCTATATCACCAATATCTATTAGATGTGATAGTGCTGCTACCTCTGCTAAGGCCTATAGCCAAGTGTATAATGGGAAGTCTAGACACTTAGGTGTTAGACACAGCATGATTCGTGAGCTCATCATGCATGGGGTGATATCGGTGGAGTTTGTGAGAACTCAACAGAATTTAGCCGACCACTTAACCAAAGAGTTATGTAGAGATCTTGTGCACAAGGCGGCTGTAGGGATGGGATTAAAGTCCACCTGAGATTTCTCGTGTTAAGATACCCAATTCCCACCTAATATGACGTTAGGTGTTGAATTCAATGTGGAAAGCTTAACATCTAGAAATTGGAACACCTTAGTAGCATCATCCCAAGGTATGTGTTCAGACCTGCAAGTTAAAGGAGGTTGAAGGATTTCTTCTTAATAGTTCTTTGAAAAATTGCATATGCAGGTGCAAGAATAAAGAACTACCTATATGAGCATGAAGTTTAGCCGCTTCAAGAAGCTAGGACTTGGCTTTGATATGTTCATTGAAGGATGGGACACATGCTAGTAAAAATGGTGTCAAGAAAGAACTTTAGAGTATGTAAACTTGTGTGTATATTATCTTCATGTATTCACTGAATAGAAAGGGTTCAATCCTTAGCGACACCCCTATATTCGAATATTTGGAATGTGTAATATACTAATGTGAAATTCAATCGTCGCGATATTTCATTTATGCATAAGTTTGATTGTTGTGAATTTGTTTAAGTTAATCAAGGATTACGCTAAAATGGGGGAGGAATGTTTGATATTTTAGTGTAATCGGGGATTGACTTGGTGATCAAAGCGAATAATAATACAAATCAAGCAAGTTAGGAGGTGCGGGAGTGCATGCTTGTTTGAGTTATTATAATTCGAAGTGTACGGGGGTTCCAAGGGGGCAGCGCCCCTGGTAGCAGGGTCCAAGGGGCAGAGCCCCTGGCTGTGGTCGAGCTGCCAGGCCAGCTTGGAAAAATTTTATTTTTATTAAATTGCTTTAATAAAAATGCATCAGAAAATTTTATTTTCTGAAATTTGCCACATTTTCGAAATGTTTAAAACAATGGCAGTTAAATGGCAGTTCCTAAAAATAGAGTTAACTGCCATTGGGCAGTTGCACCCCAAAAACCCAATTTCGTAGACAGTTATTTTTTGATCATACTCTCCTGGTTCAAGAGATTTCATGCACAAACACATACCCTGGTTCAATTTCTCGAAATCAGAGTTGTATCCGATTGAATTATTTGGGTGAACCACCGAAATAATTTGATCTGAGAGTGATTACACGCCTCTCTGATCATCCGGTTTCTGAAATTTCCCCAACAAACACCTCAAGCCTGAAAACACAAAGTCATAGGAGGGAGAAGAGGATTTTGTTAACATTTTACTACGGCTCAAGCAAGATCAACTCTTCAACCTCATGTACGATCACGTTACAGCCATGCTGATGGTAATAACTTCTTTTTTCTTTTCATTTTTCTGAATTTTAGGCTTACAATTAATGAAAAGGTTTGGTGTGGGAGGCAACACCTTGTAGGTGGTTTTAAAACTGTATTGGCTCGGGCTCAGAAATAGTTTTACTTGTTTTACCGGGTGGTTCTACCGGGTGACTAGTAAAAAATAAGAAGTTTTAGTTACCAATGGAGAGTTTAAAACTCAAAAGTTGAAAATGGGTATAAACTGATTCATTAGTATGCAACGGTATACCGGATTGTTTGGCGATTTGAAAACTAAACCTGTACCCTAATTCGACGGGGCTCTTTCGTACCGGTGATGTCTCTCGTAGCCAGTTCAACTAGTAGTACCAACCGGTTCTTAAACATTGCTTGTAGGAGCCTGCCATTTTTTGTGGTAGTGGTAATGGTAGGGGTAGTGGTCTACACGAATTATTCAATTGGGTCAAACAGGCAACAATTATAAAACTTGTTAACTTAAAAAGGGCTCAAATAGGTTAATGTCACCCATGACCATTGTTTGTCTTCACCACCTACTTCTTATCGCTGGCACCTCCACCATTGTTGTCAACGACGCGCCAACTATCACCACTCCACCACCTTCGTCTCTCTTTCGCCATCGCTTCATCATTGACACCACTGGCGACACCACTTCGTACTTGACCACACCACCATTGCAACCACAACCATCTCCACCTTTGTCACTAGTCACCACCATAAAGAAAGATACGGTGAACCTACTTTTGTATTTTTTTTTCTAAAATGACTCATTTCGGACCCGACTGCATTTTAGTTTAAACGCCTTGACCCGAATCAAATTGATATATATTAAAATGACCTGTTGTGCCCCGAAATCATTTAGCTCAGAAATCATAATACCTGAAACCATTTTGACCTATCACCCTAAGCATCCCGTCTAGCTAGTTTTTCAGGCTTAGAATCATCTGTATATTTTGAGTCTTAGCGTCTAACCATTTCCTTTTGTTATTTTTAGGATGTACTTATAGCTGGAACATATACTAGTTCGGCTACAGTGGTTTGGGCGATGACTGCGTTAATAAAGAACCCTAAAGTAATGAAAAAAGTACAAGAAGAAGTGAGAAATGTTGTTGGAAAGAAGAGTAAAGTAGATGAGGATGATCTTCCAAAACTTATCTATATGAAGGCAGTAGTAAAAGAAATCTGGAGGTTATATCCTACGGTTCCTCTTCTAGTACCTTGAGAAACAACAAAAGAAACCACCCTAAATTGATACAAAATTAAACAAAAACCTTAATTTTCATCAATACATTAGCTATAGGAAGAAATCCTAAATCTTGGGTTAGCCCGGAGGAGTTATTGCCAGAGAGGTTTTTGGGTAGCGATATTGACTTTAAAGGGAACGACTTTGAGTTAACTCCATTTGGTGCCGATAGGAGAATATGTCCTGGAATGACAATGGGAGTGGTTACGGTGGATCTCTTACTTGCTAATCTTCTTTACTTGTTTGATTGTAGTTTACCTGATGGGATAAAGAAGGAAGATATAGACCTTGAGGTTATGCCAGGAATAACCATGCACAAGAGGAATGAACTTTGCCTTTTACCTCATGTATACTTGTAAGCACAATTAAGAAATCGACTATAGATTACTCTTAGCATCTACCGCTTGCCTAAAAAGTGTTCCTACTATAACACATACACACACAATGTGTGTGTGTGTGTGTATAGAGTCATGTTTGATACAGACTAATCTGTTATGGACTAATACCATTGCAAGGTATGGGACTTGTCCCACATCGGTTGTATGGGCAACTGATGTGGGGTTTATATACCAAATGGGCTCTCTCACCCACCAGACTAGTCTTTTGGGTTGTGTTCTCCCGGTTGCAATGGTATTAGTCCATAAGAATCGACCCTCCTTAAGGGCCAACGTCCTCGTTGGTCACGGCTGGCTCTTTCCAGACCACCACTCCATGGGCCACCACTCTGAGCCTCGTTGGTCACGGCTGGCTCTCTCCAGGCCACCACTCCGAGTTCTGGCTCTGATACCAATGTTACATACCAAACGGGACGACGATCTTAGAAAAGTCTAAGATGAGAGGGACAACGATCTTAGAAAAGTCTAAGTTGAACTGGCGGTAGTAACCCGCCAATCCCAAGAAGGAACAAATCTCAGACGCCGATTTTGGTGTACTCCAATTCTTCAAAGCTTCAATCTTAGAAGGGTCAACATGAATGCCTTGTTTACTAACAACGTGCCCAAGAAATTGCTCTTCGTCGATCCAAAACTCACACTTAGAAAATTTAGCATATAAACGCTGACTACGCAAAAGATCAAGCATCAAACGTAAATGTCGCTCATGGTCCGCCTTAGATTTAGAATAAATAAGAATATCATCAATAAAAACTATCACAAAACGATCAAGATACGGTCTACAAACATAATTCATGAGGTCCATGAACACCACGGGCGCGTTGGTCAGTCCAAAAGGCATAACCACGAACTTGTAGTGTCCATAGCGAGTACGAAAGGCTGTCTTAGGGATGCGTCATCAATAATACGGAGCTGATGATAACCAGACCTAAGATCCATTTTAGAGAAACAGGACGCGCCTTGTAGTTGGTCGAATAGGTCATCAACACGGGGCAGAGGATAGCGATTCTTAATGGTAAGCTTATTAAGTTCACGATAGTCGATGCACATATGAAAGGATCCATCTTTCTTCTTGACGAATAGCACAGGAGCACCCCACGGAGAGGTACTCGGACGTATGAAACCCTTGTCGAGTAATTCTTGAAGCTGACTAGACAATTCTTGCATCTTAGAGGGTGCAAGTCTATAAGGAGCCTTGGCCACAGGAGTCGCGCTAGGCACAAGATCAATACGAAAGTCGACAGGTCTAGGAGGAGGAAGACCAGGGAGATCTTCAGGAAAGACGCCAGGGAAATCACTCACTACTGGAACTTCGCTTAGGCTCTTTCCCTTGCTTTTCTTTTCCACAATATGGGCCAGAAAGGCAAGGTACGGTTTACGTAAGTATCTGTTCGTTTGAGTGCATGACATCAACTTCAGTCCTCTAGAAGGTCGGTCTCCATAAACGTGTAGAGTATCACCGGACTGGAGAGGTAAACGAACACACTTCTCATGACAGGCGATTTCAGCATGGTTCTTACGCAACCAGTCCAAGCCTATGATAACGTTGAAGCTACCCAACTTCATGGGTATGAGGTCAATAGCGAAAACGTGATCGTTAAGAGTCAGGGAACAATCACGGAGGATAGAATCAACTAGAATAGATTTGCCATTGGCAACCTCTACTAAGAATGACTTAGGTAGCTTGGAACGTGTACAGTTTAGCAAGGACTCGAATTCCACGGACACAAAGTTTTTATCCTCACCAGTATCAAATAGGATCGAAGCGTAAAGGTTATTAACAAGAAACATACCATTCACCACATCATTGTCGTTGCGAGCCTGGTTTGCATTGAGGTTGAAAGCTCGGCCACTCGGGGCTTGCTGTTGCTCCTGGTTCAGCTGCGGGCACTGATTACAAAGATGAGTAGTATCTCCACACTTATAGCATGCACGGACACTGTTGAGTGGCCTCGGTTTCGGCGAAGGAGCTGGAAGTGCTGGTAAAGCTGCCTGAGCTGGGGCTTGCTGAGCTGGTTGGGCAGGGTTAGCTTGGCGACACTACGGAGTCGTGTGACCATAGCGATTGCAGTTGGTACACAAACGACAAGCAACAGTAGCAGGATGATGATAGTTACAAATAGCACACTTGGGATGAGGCCCAGTGTACTGCCTCTTAGCTTCAGGAGCAGGAGGGTTAGCAGTAGCAGCAGCAGGAGCAAGTTTCACAGCAGGGTTTACGGCAGGGACAATCGAATTGCACCCTGAACCCTGAGATTTTCTCTTCTTGTTCTTGCTGCCACTAGGCTGCTGGGTAGCTTGGTTTGCAGACTTTGAAGGAGCGGAGTTTCCAAACTGTTTATCACGAATCCGGTTGTTGTTTAAGCTTGCTGCCAGACGGTAGACTTCTTCAATAGTGTTGAGTTGAGCTGCTTCAATAGAATCACGCATAGCAGGAGGTAGACCATTGATGTACTTGGTTATCATGCGCTTTGGAGTAGAAACCAAGTGAGGAACGATCAAGCTGAGCTGCTTGAAACGGGTAGTATAAGCTAGATTATCATCACCAATCTGCTTCAGGTGCCAAAACTCTTCTTTAAGCTTCAATTGTTCATGGGGAGGACAAAATTCTAGCATCATCAATTCTCGCACCTCAGCCCATGGAAGAGCATAGGCTTCTTCATTAGTGCGGATGTTTCTCTCGTTCGTCCACCACTCTAGGGCTCTACCTTGAAACATGCTAGTTGCGCTCCTAGTCTTCAAGTGTTCTGGGCATTCGCTGTTAATGAAGGTGACCTCAATGCTATCAAACAATTCCAGCATAGCGGTAACCCCATCACTGCCCGTGAAGGACTTTGGATTGCAAGAGATGAAATGTTTGTAGTTGAACTTTACAGACTTTGGCTTGTCCGTTTTAGAGTCAGCAGAGGAGGGAGGAGTAGCTGATCCTTGGATCTCAGAGATGATATATGGCATGACGTGAGCAAACTAGTCAGCCATGAAGGACATCATCTTCTTCTGAGAGCTTTCTCTGGATCTTCTGAGAGAGTCAGACATCTTTCGAGAAGACATCTAAGGACAAAGATCGTATAAGACTAGATATACGATTTTTTAACACACGATAGAATAAAGGCTCAAGATTCAACTAATTTCACATAGACTCCAATAGATTCACACAACAATCCACGACCTTCACTTGGCACGTTGTACGAAGTTTGGCAACATGTCAGAAACGCTTATATATAGGCAATGTTGTAGAAGGCGCTAGGCGCTAGTCGGGCGGTGAGGTACAGCCTAGGGATTAATCGGGATTAATCGGAATGGGATTTTTATATGTATTTTTTCAAAATTATATATATATATATATATACCCAATAATATAAAAATAATACTTCAAAATTCACATAAATACTTCAAGTTTCAGATAGTATGGTTCGATTTTGACTGATTTTGACCAACTTTGACCGCCTAGGACCGATTTTGACCGACTAATATTTTCCGATTAATCCGATTTTTGACCGCCTAGGACCGATTTTGACCGATTTTTGACCATGACCGATTAATTGACCGCCTAGCTCAAAATTAGGCAGTAGATGACTGCCTAGCGCCTAGGCGCCGATTAATCGGCCGCCTGGGCCGATTTCTGCAACCATGTATATAGGAAGTACCAGCGGCGTATCCACCACGCTTCGGGCACATTGTTTCCACCTCGTACTCGGTATCATGTTACATATCGCAATAAATACACTTATCATAGATTTCGACAGTTCTGAATAGATTCACTTTTAAATTCAAGTTTCACATAGATTCCAGTAGACTCAACACCACAACTCACGACCTTCGCATGGCACGTTGCACGAAGTTTGGCGATATGTCAGAAACGCTTATATATAGGAAGTACCGGCGGCGTATCCACCACGCTTCGGGCACATCATTTCCACCTCGTACTCGGTGTCATGTTACATGTCGCAATATATTCATCATTACCATCTTAGATTCACATAGATTCAATAGTTTCACGTAGACTCCAATAGATCCCAATAGATTCAATAGATTCCAATAGATTTCAATAGTCTCAATAGATTCACATAGATTCCAATAGTCTCAATAGATTCACATAGTGTTAACAATCCACAGCCAACAAACTCCCGCATGGCACGTGCTAGGAAAGTTTGGCAGCTTGACAAAAACACTTATATATAGGAAGTACCAGCGGCGTATCCACCATGCTTCAATCATGCCACGTCCGTCTCGTCATCGGTGACATGCTTCGTTATCCACAACAATAGATCCAGCAACATAGATTCGCCCAGTAGATTCATCAACCTTAACTCGAGTCCACAAAACTATGAACTTCACTTAGCGCGTGGTACGAAGGTTCGGCAACATGCAAGAAACACTTATATATAGGAAGTACCAGCGGCGTATCCACCATGTTTCGGACATGCCACATCTGCCTCGTCTTCGGCGCTGAGCAACGTTTCGCATTTTGCTTCTCAAAACAACATGTACTTTGATTACACGTAGATTATGCTAGAGTACATGTAGGTTACACATAGATTCCACACATATTAAATAGACCATCATGTTCACAATTAGACAACCGCTACCGTTCGTTACAAAACACAGACTTCCCAAGGCACGTGGTACGAAAGTTTGGTAACATGACAGAAACACTTATATATAGGAAGTACCAGCGGTGTATCCACCATGCTTCAATCACGCCACCTCTGTTTCGTACTTCGGTGTCATGTACTGCGCCTTGCCTCCCACAACACATCACTCATAGATTCATCGAGTAGCATCATATAACATAGCTAAATTTTCTCATAGAATCAAGAATCAGTTTCCAACAAGTATCCTTGTGAGTCACCAAAACACAAATCCCTCATGGCACGTGGTACGAAATTTGGTAACATGACAGAAACACTTATATATAGGAAGTACCAGCGGCGTATCCACCATGTTTCGGCCACATCACTTCCATCTCGTACTTCGGTGTCATGCACCATGTTTTGATACCCACACAGCACATTTTTAACATAGATTGACGGCGTAATGAATGAAGCTTCATAAATTTAGTTTGGTTCTGAGATTAGAATTAGTGTTTTAGGTTGCGGACGCGCGTGCGAATCGTGTAAAAGCCTCAAAATAAACGAAGAATCGAGTTTAAAACCACTCATAATAAATCAAACTAGCATAAAAGATAGGCTCATAAAACATAGAGTGTTCCGGGTAGGGGAATGATGACTAACCAAAGTGATTCGAACCCCTTTCGAATTGAGGCAACGTGTCATGACTTACTTAGACAAATACGTCATCGATGTTAGGCCTACAATATTCGTCCTTTTGGTCATTTCACGCACCAAATTGATTGGGTGTTTCAAGACTTTGGCGAGACATAAAAACAGCTAGGAGTGGGACCAGTTATCAAGATGTGAGTTTCACCTCTAAGTTGACAACTTCGTACCCTGAATGAGTCGGCACCTATCAACAGATAAGACCATTAGAGTATAATATGGGGATTCCCTTCAAGGTTAGGACGTCACTCCTGTCTCGAGGGTCAATCTTATGCAAAGTACGAACACTGGTTAGCAGTGTTCTCAAAGTATCAAGTGTATATTGTGTCAGCCTTAGGAAAGGGTCGTAATGTTTAGCAGGAATGTGATGCTAGGAAGCAAATACGGTAGAATGCATAAGTCTTAAACAACAGATAAGAATCAAGATTCCTAGAACTATAGACTAGGGCAAGTATTCCTACTCATCCTAATTCCCTATAGTTATGGCTCTGATACCAATTTGTCACACCCCAACCGATGGCGGAAACATCGGGATGCGAGCACTAAGCGTTCAGATTGCTCATGAGTTTTCCATAACAGTAATAGTTTCATAAATAATTAAATTGATTCGTCATTGTCTAAAACCAAACAACCATCACAAGTATCAAATACATCATGTCTCAAATATCGTTCAAAACTTAATTAACCAGATGAGTTTCTAAGCATCATCCTAGCTTGATTCCAGTGTCCAGCAAACCTATCAGCCTGCAACATGTATTAAAATACCAATACAAAAGTATTGGCGTGTATACAAGTTTGAGTATGTGTAAGGACCTTCAAAAATGTCCCAAAACAACCCGTAAGTGAGAACCCGGACCCCTGAAACCCTAATGTGCATGAAAAATCAAGAAAACAAGAAAATCAAGTTTCAGGCGGGCCGCGTAAAGTTAAGCATAGCCTTACGCGAGCCGTGTCAAAGCTAAGTTGACCGGATAAGCATGCTAGGCCACGTGTCGCACACGTGGCAGGCCTACCAATGACATGCTAGCCCTAGTCTACGCCTAAGTGGCCCTCGCGGGCCGCGTAAGATCAAGAGGAGGTTTACGCGGGCCGCGTAAACCTCATTTTCAGCTATAAATTTATCCGATCATGGCCTGTTCATCTGTGTCGAAAACTTTTCTCAAAAACGAAGTTCTACTGCTCAAAATTATAATTTCCATTAGGGAGGCGCTGCTACGATACCGGGTATTAACTCGATCACTGCTACGATTCAATGTCCGATCGATTGAAACTATCTGATGGATGTTTAAGTGCTGCCCAAATTAGGGCTATACTTTGTCATTCATCGTGAATTCGATGGATGTTTAAGTATTGCACTTTGTCATTCATTGTGAGGGTTTTAGTCTCGTGAGTTATCGTAAATGCTGTATTAGTTACTTACCTAGTTCGTGTGCATTGTTATTTAAATTAGGTTACAAGGCTAATCAGTAGGCTAAACTCTGGCTGTTTAAATCTGCAATGTGAGTCATTCTCTTTTTACCAAAATACTTTCAAAATCATGTTTATGTTCAAAGTTATAATTACAGGGATTAAGTCTTTGTAATCATCAATTACAGCCGGTATGTGGGGTTTTGTATACATTACTTGATAACCGTCACCATTGGACAACGGGTTAGCCAATGGGTGATATGACCATAGTCACAGAAACGAGTCGAGTGACAAATACCGTTGGGTAATTGGTTGATATATAAACAATGTAATCGCCCTTAATACTGTGTATTATAACAATGTGTCGTTTTGTGCAAATGAGTGACTCGCCAGTATTTCCCTGCTGATAAAACCTTTTTAAAACATGTTTCAGGTGATCTGCTGTGATCCAGGAAAAAGTGCCGTGTAGCACTACAAGATTGAAGAAGTGGCTTAATAAAAAGAAAGAAACATGTTTTTGTAAAATAGGGGTTTCCCTGTGAAATTCCCTTATTGTAAATTACGGGGTTAGTCCCGAATTATGAAATAAAATAAACGGGTATTTTCAAGTTTTTAAACGATCCTGTTAATACTTCCGCTGCCAATTTAAATAAATACCACGGGATTTCTGTCCCGCGGCTCCTGGACCGGGTCAAACCGGGACGGGGGCCGTGACAGAAAAAGGTGGTATCAGAGCCACTGATTTAAGCCAATTAAGTATTTAGAAATACTTAATTTTTCTGATTGCCATTCTGTGATTATGTGAAAATTTATTTACAAAAATTTAACTTAGCATTTTGTGTGCATTTCTGCATATATGCTAAACAGCATGAATGAGTTGTCTAAAGCTCTTCATAACATTATTATCCATTCTGCTGAAATGGAAATTTCCGAGGATAATTTTGGTTATTTGACTGACAATGATGAACTTATGGAGTCTCAAGCTCAACATCCGGAAAAACCAAAGCCAAAGAAAAGAAGAAGATTAGTGGGCTGGAGGCGTGTGCGCAGGAAGAAACTAGCAACTAAGAAAGTTGTCAAGACGGAGGGCCCAATGGATAAAGGAAAAGGAATAGAAATCGGGGAAAGCTCCAGGCGAGCCGAGGAAATGCCATTGTGGGAGGAGTTAAATCGCAAATTGGCAGACTGTGATATCCTTAGGCCTGTCAATGAAAACCTCTTCAGTTGTCCTGTTGGAACCCAACTCCCAGTGAATTTGGAACCAGCCATCCCAGATCCCATTATCAACACCCGACCTCTAGGAGAGATGGAGGAATGGTGGACCAATGACTGGCAATTCCAGAACCTCCTGAATAACCCTTATACCTTTTTCCCTCAGTTTGACCCCGAGCCTGCACCAAACCCACCAATGAGCAATGAGAACTTGGCTGAACTCCGCCATTTCGGCGAGGAGTTGATAGACGCAGGGAATAGAATCCGGGAGGTGGGAGAGCAGATCTCCTGGAAATACGACGAGAGGGAACGTCGCTTCTGAGATGCCAGCAGATGGAACTGGTGTGGTTGTGATTGTATAATAACAAAATAATAGTAGTAAAAATATAATCCTGTGAAATAACTTAAAAAAAAACTTTTGTAAAATAACAGGTGTGTACAGAAGCATACTATAATATATAAAAATGGAAGTCGAAAAATCGACAATTTTGGCTATACGTGTTGGTGTGATTATGTGTTTTTGTGTTATTTGACTACTTGTTTGTCTACAGTATGGGTAAGAAAAGAATTTCGGACATCTATCATCAATTAGATAGTTCACCAGAAGATAAGGGAACCTCAGTTCAATCAAATTCCTCAAGATACTCAGCAGATAATGAGGAAGGAATATTTGTTCGTAAGGCACAGTTTGAGAAACCACTTACTATTGAGAAAAGAAGTTGGATTATTAGAAAAAGTCAGGACAAAATAAAGAAGTCACAACCAAAAGAAGTGATGATTAATAAGGAAACTCAGGAAATGGACACCAACCCACCATGGGAAGATGAATTAGATGAACAATGGGCAGATCTCTATATGTTAGCCACTACAGCAGTAAATGTTAACTTTTAATTAAGTTAAACTGCCAACCGCAGACCAACCAATGAAATTAGATCTCAACCAGAAAAGTTTATAAATTATCTTATATCTCAACACCCTGGCCCAGTACTAACACCCATATCATCTATAAGCCAGAAACTTTAAAGGAAACTTTGCCCATTAGATAAACAACTTAGTAAGAGAAGATAGAATAAACCTTATAGAAAAGCATGCTGAACATAATATTCCTAGATAGACTAAAATAAATTATGAATGCACAACCCTTAGTATATTTTGAATTTCAGTTGTAATATGTAATAGACATGTATATATATATATATATATATATATATATATATATATATATATAAAAGTCGCAATATTTACCATTTTCTGTTTGTACAGGGATACTTGAATAATTGTACTAAATATTAGCCTGTGATAATTAATAATTGATAAATATTCAGATGGAACACGCTGATAATGAACCAGTTAATGAAGTTAACCAGTCTGAACAACACCAGGAAGATCAATTTCTGAATAGGCAAGATATCGAGAATATCGTTGCTCAAGGAATAGCCAATGCTATTCCAGCAATCCTTGCTGCTGCCCAAAATCCTGTTGAACCTCAACAAGTTATTCCTAGCAAACGTACTCATGAAGACAACTTCAGTAATAGCGTAAACGGAGGCGGAAACATTAATAATAATGATAATGATGTAATGCAAGCCCCAATTCTCAAGAGAATGAAAGCTGTAACGCCTGGTTGCACTTACAAGGAGTTCCTTGCCTGTAAACCTGTTGAGTTTGCAGGCAATGAAGGGGCGACTGCGGCACTGCGTTGGTTGGAGAAAACCGAGGTAGTAATCAAAATAAGTAAATGTGCCGAGTAGGATAAAGTCATGTATGCTTCTCACCTTTTCAAGGAAGAAGCATTAGAATGGTGGAATACTGTGTTGCAATCTAAAGGAAGCGACATGGCCTATGCCATGAGTTGGGAGGAGTTTAAGCGTCTGGTGGAAAGAAAATTCTGCCTTGAATATGAAAAAGAGCAGATGGCGAATAAGTTTCTGAGCCACCGGATGGTGAATGTTGACTGCCGAGGGTATACTTTGAAGTTTTTCGAATATGCTCCAATTGTACCTACTCTGGCTTTGTCAGAACCGGTACTTATTTCTCGCTACATTTGGGGTTTAATTAGCGAGATCCGTGACATTGTCAAAGCTGCGAGACCCCGCACGATCGATGATGCGGTGGAACTAGCCAACACTTTGACTGACGGACTGGTGCGTACGCGAGAAGAAAATAGGAAGAAGGACTTGGCTCAGAAAATTACCCAAGGATTTCGTGTGGGTAATAATAGCAATTTCAAGAAAAGAGGATCCGGGCAATCTTCCACTCCGCCGTTCTGAAGGAACTGCAGAAAGAAACATTTTGGAAAATGTAAGGAAGTCTGCAACTTCTGCAAAGTTGTAGGACATCATGAAGAAGATTGCAGAAAGAAAACGAGGGTCTGCTATAACTGTGGAGAAGCCGGGCATTTCAAACCAGAATGCCCTAAGTTGGTCAAACCAGCAGACAACAAGGCCAAACCTGCTGAAGGGACTAACAAGAAGAATGCAAGAGCCTTCCAATTGACCACGCAGGAAGCCGAACTAATTCCTGACGTAATAGCTGGTACGTTCTTAGTTCACAACGTTTATGCGAAAGTATTATTTGACTCTGGTGCAAACCAAAGTTTTATTAATACTTCATTCTGCCAAGCTCTTAAGTTACCCTTAACAAAACTTAGGCAAGTTTTTACAGTAGAAACGACAGATGGGAATTCTGTTAACATAGATATGGTTTTGCAGAAAACAAATATAGAACTTTAAGGTCATAAATTTTCTGCAAACCTATTACCCATGAATTTAGCTGGATTCGATGTCGTGTTAGGAATGGATTGGTTAGTAGCCAACCATGCTCGAATCCTATGTGATAAGAATTCAATAGAAATTCATACACCTACAGGAGAATTAGTGGTGATTACAGGAGATAAGCCACAAAAGCCACTGAAATTCATTTCAGTAATGAAGTTGGCCAGTTATTCAAGAAAACAAGGAATAGTGTATATGATTTCGGTAATCATTAGCACTAAGGGTAAGGAACTTAAGGAAATTCCTGTAGTATCAGAATACTTGGATGTATTCCCAGAAGAATTACCAGGATTACCACCAGAAGGGAGGTAGAATTTAGAATTCATTTAATTCCTGGAACTACACCTGTAGCAAAGGCACCCTACCGGTTAGCACCCACTGAAATGCTAGAATTGAAAAAGCAATTAGATGAATTGCTCGTTAAAGGATTCATACAACCTAGTTCATCCCCTTGGGGAGCACCAGTGTTGTTCGTAAAGAAGAAGAATGGTTCGATGCGAATGTGTATCGATTATAGGGAATTAAATAAGGTCACAATTAAGAATCGATACCCATTACCTAGGATTGATGATCTTTTTGATCAACTCCAAGGAGCTAGATATTTTTCTAAGATCGACTTGCGCTCCGGATATCATCAATTGAAGGTACAAGAAGAAGACATACTGATGCGTGTGAAGTGTCGTATATATTAGGTGTATATTTTAAGCCCTTTTAACACTTATTTTTAGCCAAGTTTTAAATTTATAAAACACGATATTTTACTAACACTAAACACACATATGGGCAAGTGCACCCATCGTGAGCGTAGTATAGCGTTGGTAAGATACCGAGGTCATCCAAGGACACAAGAGCTTTTAATACCGGTTTATCCTCAACGTCTAATCAAAATAAAAAGGTTAGAAAAATGTTTTAAACTAAGAAAAGTAAAAACTAAATAAAATGCTGAAAATAAAATAAAAATAAAAACAGATAGACAAGATGAATCACTTGGTTCCGACTCGTATCTAGTATAACCTTTGATTATTTTCCGCACTTTTGCACATAATTAAGAGATTATCTTAGTTATTGTAGTAGGCCCCTCTTTTGAAGGTGACGTTACCCTCACCCCAGTAGTTTGAGTCAGCAAGGATACAATCCTAAAAGGGTGGATTATTGGAAGATAATGAATTAAGTTATTAATGCAATATTATGGTAGGCCCCGCTTTTGGCGGTGACGTTACCCTCGGCTAAGTAGTCTGAGTCAGTAGGGATACAGTCCTAAATAGTCGGGTTATAGTATTAATAGTAGTTAACTTATGAGGGGATCAAAGAGTTTGGACCCCCGCCATCCAATACCGTGAAGCATTGAAGGAGGTCCTACTAAATTTGACCCAGGTCCATTGCAGGACCTCTAAACGCTGAACAATGGCAAGACCTTTACCAAACCATTCCCTTAACCCCCGACCAGGTAGCCAACATACCTCCATATAGACCGTGGAGATATGAATGGTGAAAATCCTTTATTTTATATAGACAGTAAAATAATGCCAAGACACCACGGACAAACGATAAGGAAAGATCACCTTCAACATAAGTAACTAGTTATTAAAGTCATTAATACAAAACCAAATAAAAAGTGCAAAAGATTAGAAATAAAAAGTATTATACTAGACACTTTGTCTTCACCAAGTGATGTAAGAGACTTAGGCAAACATGGCCTTGATTGTCAAGAACTCTTACGATCAATCTTGGATCCCGAGACGACTCACACACTCTACGATGGACAATGGATGATGGTGGTGGATGATGGTGTTATGGTGGTGGTGGGTGGTGGGTGAAGTGTGAGAGAGGTGGTGTGCCAAGGGATGAGTTGAAATGAAACCAAGCACTCCTATTTATAGGCTGAACAGAAGGCTGGGCACGCCCCCGTGTCCGCTGGACACGGCCCCGTGCCTGTCTGACACTCTCTCTCTTCATTAATTGTAATTCGCAATTACAATTAATGCGCCTGCTGTACTTTCGCCACGCCCCCGTGTTCACTGGGCACGGCCCCGTGGTAGGCAATAGAAGCTTCTATAGGTTTGTCTTTTCTGCTGCTTCTTGGGCACGGCCCCGTGCTGGCTGAGCACGGGGCGTGTTCAGTCTTCTGCCTTCTCTATTTTGCTTGGGAAGATGCCATTGAGGGGTCGGGCAGTCCACTTATGTTCCTTTCTTTGTATTTATGTTGGATTTAATTGTCTTTTTGCTTCTTTTGTGTTTTTGAGCTCATTTAATCCTGAAAATACAAAAGGAAGACAAAAACACTCTTTTTCCAATATTAGTACTTAAAAAGGGTTAGTTTTATGCCTCATTTGATGTAATTTATATGTTGCATTTTACACACATCAAATACCCCCACACTTGAACTTTTGCTTGTCCTCAAGCAAAACTCTTTAATATGTGGCTTACACTCCCAAATGGAATGGGTAGAAGAGAAGGTTTTGGGCTTGTCGTAGAGTGTTGGGAATCCAAGATCTTTGTGGGTTTTATTTTTATCTATTTACAATCCTATTCGTGATGATTTATTTAGAACGTTTCATAGGAAAAATTACTTATTTGGGCGTAACATGCCTTTTTAAAATTCCATTTATATACAAGTTCACATACCTCACGGGAGAAGTCACTCACACTCGGCCGAAGGTGTATTTTTAGTGAATCACTCGAGAGCGGCATGGAACTTATTCCTACCATAAGCTTGCCAAGCAATCAATCCTCCTCCTTTTTAACTTTTATACCTTTGTAAATATCAAGAGGACTTTGTGGGTTAAGGGTTAGGCTTGGGTTAAAGGTAGGTGGTTGGGATAGTGGTTAGTGGTTAGTAGAAAAAGGGCGAAAAGCGTAACAAGTGTCGGTTTTCGTATGACTTTCTATTTTTTTTTAACTTTTATTTTGATGAAGCTATTATTCAAACAAAGTTATTTTTGATGAACTTGTTTGTTTATTTTCTTTTTGCTTCATCATCAACAAAATTATTATTATTATTTTTCTTTTTGCTTCATCATCACTAAGAGAAGATGAATTAGATGAACAATGGGTAAATCTCCATATGTTAGCCACTACAGCAGTAAATGCTAACTTATATTAAATAGTTGAGCGGCCAAACCAGTACTAGCACCCATGCCGCCTATGAGCTAGAAACTTTAAAGGAACTTTGCCCATTAGATAACAACTTAGCAGAGACAGGAGATAGAATAAACTTTATATAGAGACATGTTGAGCATAATACTCCTATAACATAGATAGACTAAAATAAGTTACTGATGCATAATCCATAGTTTATTTTGAATTCCAGTTGTAGTTTGTAATAAATACATATATATATATATATATGAGTCGCAATGTTTGCCGTTTGTAATCAATCTATTTTATGATTGTACCCAAATGTTTATACTAGAAATTGTCTGTGATAATTAATACCACCTACTCAAATAATATCATAATATACATCAAACTAAGTTAGTTATTAACAAAGCAGTCATGTTTATGATTCTCTTTTAGAACCAATCATTTACTTTAGTTTAAAATACATATTGAAATATATAGTATAAAACTTTAAAACTTTGTGGTTTTAATAATATTGTTTCAAAATAATTTATATTTAAATAAATAAAACCGAAGCTATTAAATTAACCGAAAGGATTTTTAAAGAAGTAATAAAAATTTTAAAAGATTGCTTTAGTGGATCTAGCCAAAGCAAGTTTTGAAACCTAGATGTACAAATTTCCCACTTTACTTCATCCTTTCTGGTTTATAACTAGTTGACCATAAGACTTCATACTTTCATAGTTTTATGAAATAACTGATGTTGGGATTACTTGTAAAAGTTTCTATTGAAATACTTAGTAATAAAATGGATGGTTAAATGAATATGATGGGTATTTATGATTTAATAAAATCATTTAAAGTTTTTAAGAGATTTGGGTTGGTTGGACTATGTAGAAAGGTCTAACTAAACGTTGAAAACATTTCTACAAATCTTTAATATTAAGGTATGTCCAAGATAGATCTTATGCTTGGGAATAATTATAAGATTAACCAGCCATATTAGTTATAGGATTGTGTATCCTAAATTGTAAAGAAAAATATTCGACTCAGCTGGCTGATGTATAATAGTTAAATAATACAGTATTAGTAAATGAGTGGAGTTGATAAATTGGATGTTAAACTTACCCTAAGTAGTTACGAAGTTTTTGATTTTGGTTTTTGTATTAACACATGGTTTGTTGGTTTACCTAAAACCATAAATTAATTATTTTATTACGATGTTCTTTCTCAAAATAATTTATTAAACTTAAATTAATTTTGTAGTACATCTTTGGAGTATCTTTAATGAAACACTTAAGGGAAATATTCATTTTTCAAACAGGTGTTAAAGTTTGAACAAAAATAAAAATCCACTAGTACATATGGGTATATATCCTACACAGGTTTCGGTTGGAAAATAATTTGATATCTAAAAATCTAATATAATTTTTTTTCAAGTATTCGACTCGTACAGTAAGTCAATTGCATTTTTTTGACTTATATATTACACTTATAATCTTATAAACTCATAATATTTGAGTTCATCCGTACCTTTTATATTATTAGTATAATGATAACACATTTTACAATGATATATGAATAGTATATTTTACTATAAGATAGTACATTAAGTAAAAGATATATTTTATATCTAAAATTTTAATTAAATATCATGGTGTAATAAATTTTAATAAGTATAATATAGTATATAGAATAGTATATGCACTTATGTTATAAGTCCGTCGCAAGTTTATTAAAATGTAACAAGGCTATTAGATCTTTTTACTAGAATATGTATACAAATCCTATTTTCTCATAAGTATAAGTATATTATACTATACGAAAATAATATACTGTATATTTTGATCCTTGCACATTTACTTATGGTAAAAGATTAGATAATTAAAAGTAAGGATATTGCAACAGTAAAAACATCTTTTCTTATCCTACTTAAAACAATAATTTAGTATCTATTTATTTATTTTACCTGGCACGTTAAAATGTTCCTAAACATTCATTTTTCTCACACTAGAATTAAAAATGGATGCCCCACATAAGAATAGTTGAATTAAATATGTGTTTAGTACGTTTGTCCTTTATAAAACTTCATAAAAAAATCAGATTACAATTTTAATATTGTAATATCTTTAAATAAATTATTATTGTATGAGATATACATGCATATTTCAATACATGTGTATTACTCAAATATAGTTAGAATCACTTTTAGAAACGTCAAACTCTGTATTACTTACCATAAGTACTTCTTTGAATAAATAATCTAATATACAATAAATTGATAGTTAAGTTTTGATACTTTATGGTTGAACCCACTAGTTAAAAATAAATTTATTCCCATGAGTCTAGAAAATTTATATTTTGAGTAATTTATTTCCCTAAACTTTTAATTCCAAAATATTATATTTGACTGAAATTTATTTCAATATACTACCTTTATAAAAGGATAAAGTAAAGTTATGGAAACTAGCTTGATGATTGGTACCATCGAATGTATAGTTACTATTTTATATATATGTGTGTATATATTCAGTAAGTTTAATATTAACTAAAGAATTGAAATTTTATACACATATATGCATATACCCAATAGAATTTCTTGATGGTATACCCAATATAATATCTTCTGTAAGATAAACATAAGAGAAAATGTCATTGGTAATTCATATGAAAATATGAAGTTATTATAAGAATAAACCATGAAACCTACTATGTTTTAAAATGCCATTTGTCTCAAAGAAATATTCCTTGTAACGGAATCTAATATTATATATGCATAAATAGATTTAGCTGTAAGTATATTCATTACATCGAAACTAGCTATAGTGTCAATGGAGACAATGATATATTTGAAACTCCATTCTCCAACCAAAAGAAAACCACAACCATAATAATATCTATGCTTAAATGAAAGAGTTGGGATATTGATATTCACTGGTAACAACCAGGACAGTATTTAGACTTGAACCTACGAAGAATGCCTTAGTATAAAGCTTTGAGATAAGCCAATTACTTGCATAGATAAAGTGTGATGGTTATTGGTATTCCGTGAGGATGATGACTAGAACAGTGCCTGTATGATAAATAAGCGATAACAACTGGCCACTGTTATTTGTTGTTTATTAATACTACTCGGTTCTAGAATATTATCCAACATGAGAATACTGATTTCCTTGTTTCTTGATGCAAACTATGATAAACGATGTGCTTTCAAAATCCTAATTTGAGAGAAGTCTATTTATAAGAAATACTATGATAATTACCTCTCCGGTAAAACTGGGCATGGTGCGGTAGACTCTCCAGCTTGTCCGGGTAAGATGGGGTTACCTCTCCGGCGAGACCGGGTGAGATGGGATTACCTCTCCGGCAAGACCAGGTGAGATGGGGTATATGTTATGATAATAGAATTCCCTAAATAGTGCTATGACCTGATGTCTGACTTATGAGTCTGTTTACATTATGGATAATGTGCATACTACAGTATATGAAATATTATATAGACATGTATGTCTATGAGGAAATCCAAAGACTATATTGATTGAAAATTTGGAATAAATCATGAACAATTGTGTCAATGATAATTTTAGATTTATTTATTAGGAATCTCTCGTATACATCTCTAAATTCCGATATCAAACACTATTTCGTTTGATCATCCGTCTCGTAGTTCGTGCGACAAGATAAACAACAGGAACTCTATAGATTGGGACGTCATTGAAAGTATAAGAATTTCCTTTGCAATCGTTGACGCATTAGGAAACCTGTAGCTAAAAGTTGCGCGAAGACACAACGCCTCTAAACACTTACACTAACAATTTTACTTTCATTAAGAAAACTTGAGAGGATAAGAATCTCATAGAGAATAGTTCTGGTCAAAGTAAGATGGGATTCAAAACAATGACCAGAATATACATAGCATCTAGGATTGGTGATAAACCAAAAAGTATTTCTCTATATCTTAGTGAATCTCGAGGACGAGATTTAAAACAAGGTGGGGAGGATGTAACATTCCCCAAAATTTTTAATTATATATATATATATATAAACTTATGTTATTAAAAGGATGCATTATGGGTAAGTTGACCAATAAAAATATAAGATATTTGGGGCAAACGTAGGAACCGTTTAATAATTAAATTTGAACCTACTCTGTTTTTAATGAAACTCGGTTCCAAATGTAGATAAAATTATTCTCGTTCTAATGGCATATTTATTATTTTACAAAATGTTATATTTTAAAGTTATAAGCGCCAAATAAATGAAGCAGTTAAAATTAATTATAGTATATATAATAATCAAATAATAACAACTAAAATATTGAAAGTTAAAATGCATGAATGCATGAAAGTTAAATGTTAGTATATGTGGAAGTCCATGAAGCAACAGAAATCAAAACATGAAATTAATGCTGAAGGTATACGTGGAGAAGATTTCGTGAGCTCCAAGTGAATTCCAAGCTATAAATAGAGAAGCAGGGGCAGCTTTACATCTACTCCATTTCTGATTCTTTTTATCGCCAACCTTCTCCCTCTCTCTAAATATTCTTTTTCTTTTAAGTCTATAATAATAATAATAAATAGCACTGCCTCGTTTTAAGTATGGTAGCCCCTGACTACTGATACCCTGTCCAATTAACGTAGGGCCCCGTAACGTATGTCAAGGCTCTGCCTAAATTCGTTGGGGTTCTGTCTAATGACGTAGGGATAATGTGGAAATGGTTCTATACTTAAAGTGAGTACACTATATATTTTATTAAATAATCCAGGAGTTGTACCCAAGATATATCAACCCTCCAAAATATTTCTGACACCCCTAATATATTTAGAATACCCCTATATGTTTTTAAATGCACCCCGTACGTGAAAACCGAGCCCGAAATACAATATAGCATTTAAAAATAAATAAAAACTTAATATTTAAGTTAAGGCGGGCCGCGTAGACCCACCCTAACTCTTTACGCGGGCGGTTTCAAGGTGGATTCCTGATGTCGTTGATTTATAAGTTAAAGCGGGCCGTGTAAAGTTCCCTTAACATTAACGCGGGCCGCGAGAGGTTAAAAAGGTGGCGCAGCCCGGTGCCGCCACGTGGCCCAACACCCGGCTAAGCTAGTTGTCGACTCAGCATAGCTATGCGTTGACCCAGCTTTGACGCGGGCCGCGTAAGCCTTGTGCTTATGTTACGCGGGCCGTGTGAGGATCAAGATCAGACCCTATATATAGAACACATCAGATTTCATTTCAATTCGTTCATTCTTTGATTCTTTCTCAATCACAATTTCTGATAGTAGAGATAATACGCGGGTATTATACCCCCTAATTAGCGAGGTTCTGCTCCTTTGTAAGTATTATAACCCCAGTTTTGTAATAGATACGCTGCCCGATTGATTTAGGGTTCCGTAATAACTGTCGTGGTTCTGCCCGACGTAGTTATTGGAATACCGTATCGGTGAGGGTATCATTTATATTTTCAAAGGGTTATGATACTAACCTGTGTGCATTTGTGTAAATTATAGATTATTCCCAGGAAACCCTTACACGAAGTCTAAGATAGCAAAGTGAGTTTATCCTCTTTTTGTTAACCTTTTTGGAATGTTTTACAAAACCTTAAATGTTTTACAATGTGATTAAGCGGTGATTGAGTCTTTGTATTTCTTCAATTACTGTCGGTATTATGGGGTTTTGTATACAAAATTTACTACGAGTAGTAGTAAGTCTGAATGACAGTGCATTACCATTGGACGACGAGTTAGCCAATGAGAAATTTGACCATAGCCATAGATCCAGTCGAGTGGCAAATACTGAATGAGTAATTGTGTAGAAATAAACAATGTGATCGCTCTCAATACTGTCTTAATTGATAAAATGTTTCTTGATTAAACTGGGATTCACTCACCAGTATTTCCGACTGACAAATGTTTTTAAAACACGTTACAGGTAACACAATGTGAACAACCAATTAGTGAAAAGCCAACTGGAGAGCACTGAAGGCTTGGGAAAAATGTGGCTATAAAAGTTACCTAATAAACGATGTTTTAAATTCAATAAAATAGGGTTTGTCCCTATAAATGTATTGTTATAAGAAACTTGGGTTTTGCTCATGTGATTATTAATATCAAATATGGTCGTTATACTCTGATAAACATTTCCTAACTACGGTCCTGATGAAATTTCCGCTGCCAAATTAATAAATATTGATACCACCGCCACTGAGCTCGCGGCCGCCCGTTCCCCGGACAGATAAAGGATCGGGGGTTGTGACATACAATCTTCCAGATTATGAACAATTGACAATAACTGAAATCATATATTATGATACCAATATAGTCTATAATCATGAATTATCATCAAGTAATCAATCAACTATCTTAATCATAGCATTCTGTCATGTTTCAATAGATTATATGTATATATCCACACTTCGCACATAAACAAGATCGACCGATAAGAACTAGCAAGATCAACAATCAGCAATTAGAACTAACGTAGCATGAATCTACTAACCTGAGAGGTTTAATCGGTAGGCTGAAGTCTCGGGGGGGGGGGGGGTTCCTGCCCGCACGTATGTGATCTTGAGAGAGATAGGGTTTGTTTGAGTTCTTGTAACAAATCCTACCATATTACGTACACATATATGATAGATAGGACGGTTCACTTATTTGGCCTAGATAACAGGCTTAAGCCCACTTAAATGGGCTGCTGAATACACATGATCAGGTTTCGGCCCAATCGTAGACAAACTAATACCCGGCCCAAGCATGTGTGTTTGTTATACATGAATGTGGTGTAATTAGTTCAAGTACATGTAGCCCAAGTACATTTGGCCCAAATACAAAGCAAACAAGTTTTTTACTTAACACTAAAATGTTCAATCACAAGAACAAGGAATGAATACAAGAGATTTGGATCACAGGGTTTTAAACGACACTGACCTCGAAAGTTCGGGTTGTCACATCATCCCCAACTTGAAAGAAATTTCGTCTCGAAATCTAGCACGTAGTTACTGAGGAAGCTAGTTAGGTTGCGTAGTTTTTCCTGGTTTTCCTGGGGTGTCACATCATCCCCCCGTTGGTTTGGATTTCATCTCGAAATTCCGCAGTAGCTTCAGCCTCAGTAGTGGTTTCATTGTTCTCCAACAACTGGGGATATTTGTGTTTCATTTGGTCTTCTCGTTCCCAGGTAAACTCTGGGCAACGACGGGAGTTCCAACGAACTCGAACTATAGGTATCCTGGTGCGTTTGAGAATCTTGATCTCCCGGTCCAAGATTTCCACTGGTTCTTCAACAAATCACAACTGATCGTCGATGGTGAGCTCCTTGAAAGGAATTATGAGGGTTTCATCTGACAGACACCCCTTCAGATTTGACCCACGGAATATGTTGTGAACTCCACTGAGTTCTTCGGGTAGATTTAATCTGTAGGCCACCTTGCCAATTCTCTCCGTGATTTCGAAATGTTCAACATATCGCGGTTTGAGTTTTGTCTCGTATACCAAAACGAAGTACACTTCCCAAGGTGAGACTTTATGTAGTACTCGATCCCCAACTTGGAACTCGAGTGGTTTCCTGCGCTTATCAGCGTAGCTTTTCTGATGGTCACAAACTGCCGCCATTCATTGTCGCATCAGAGCAATCTTCTATACCGTGTCTATGACGAGTTCTGGGCCAGTGATTTGGCCGTTTCCGACTTCTGCCCAACAAAGAGGTGATTGGCACATCTGTCCGGACAATGCCTCAAACGGAGCAGCCTGGATGCTGGTGGGGTAACTGTTGATATACGAAAACTCCACTAAAGGTAGATGCCGCTCCCAACCATTATCAAAGTCGATTACTCATACTCGAAGCATGTCTTCAAGAGTTTGGATGGTGCGTTCAGTCTGCCCATCCGTCTGTGGATGATATGTTGTGCTCATGTATAGACGTGAGCCAAAGGATTTGTGCATCGCTTGCCATAAATCAGATGCAAATCGTGGGTCGCGATTAGAGATAATGGAGGTTGGCACCTCGTGCCTAGCAACCGCTTCTTTCAGGTAGATGACTGCAAGTGTAGAAAACTTATCCATTTCCTTGATGGCTAGAAAGTGTGTTGGTTACGTGAGACCATCAACGATCATCCAGGTGATATTGTTTCCGTTTCGAGTTGTAAGTAGACTAGCGACCAAATCCATGGCAGTCTGTTTTCGTTTTCCATATAGGTGTTTCTGATTGCTAACACCTCACCTTGACTTTCCTACAAGTCAACATCATTCCCATACCTAGCTTGGTGGGCCTTCATGCCCGATTACTAGTACAAGGTTTATAAATCCTAATGCCTCTCAACAAAACCCAGACAACTAGAATATCAAGGCCGGTGCTTTGCTCAACATAAATTTCCTACAGTCACTGTATAATGAGATCCACACCCATTCCACGAGGTAGCGAATATCGTCTGACCTGCCTAGGTTGCTTCTCCATGCCCCGCATGAGTTCAACTTGAAATTCCTCTTCCTTCAATTCTTCAGTTTGAACAAGGCGAGTCTGATCAAGTATATTAGAGTCGATAGCGAGCTGCAAAGCTCGTGCACGTCCAGGTTTCATTGTCGTATCCATTCAAAGGTTCCATTCAGCGTTGCCATCACATGTTAAGCTCTCTTAAAACAAGGGTACACGGGAGGCCCTTGTGATCGGTCTAAGTGGTGCGTTTGGTACCGTCCAAGTAATGCCTCCAACCCAAATCCAAAGACCATGGGCTCCATCGCAGGTTGTGACTCATACCATCCTTCTTGTAACTCCACTATGTAAGCCATCACCTTCTCATGTTACATCGACGTGTAACTGGGACTCTGATTCGAACCATCATGGTATACCACTAAATTGCCCGTACCCTCGGGTAAAGACGATGCTCAGTGCATTGTAGTGTTGGGTTTCAAAAGCTTGAAGAGGCGTTCTCCTGTTCCGTCGAGCTGCACAATATTTGAAAATCCTGCGATGAATCTGCGATTGTAACTTGCAAAACCAAGGGTTTTCCGTACGCCCAAAGGGGTCTCTGGTGTCGATCAGTTTCTAACAGAATGGATTTAGCGAGATCCACGTGTATTCCCTCTTCGTTGGCTACGTGACCAAAAGAGTATGTACCTCAAGAATCCAGAAGTTACTCCTAATGAGACTTCGCGTGTAGTGGCCCCTCCCTCGGGAGCTCTAAGATAGGATGCAATTGCCGCCCATGGTGTTCCTGTCCCCTGGAAATGATTCAAAACATCCTCAATAAACACGGTCGATTCATGTGATCCATAAAACTGCTGGTATGCTGATTAACCCAAAGGTCATGGAATACAAAGTCGTAATGGCCGTACTGCGTTCGATATGCCGTTCCAGGAAAATCTTCCCCTTGGACTTCCATCTGATGATAGTCCGCTCATTTATCAATTCTCAAATGGAAGCTTGTCCCTCGCAACTGGTCAATAGGTTGTCAATACAATGGTCGAGGCAAACAGTTCTTGACTGTTACCTTGCTGAGTTCTGGATGATCAGTACACATTCAAAAAGGCTTATCTTCACAGGTATAACTGGGGCTCCCCAAAACGAAGAATTAAATCCAACAAAACTCATGTCCAACAGTTCCGGTAGTTGATTTGATAGTTCTGGCGACCCTCCTGGTGCAAAACGGTGGAGAGTATGGGAAATCAGGGCTACCTCTGGCGTGAGATCAAACTGAGACTCTAACTAACAGTCGTAAAAGTAAACCTGAAAGTTCCTTAGGTAGTACACCGAGAGAAATCATGAACAATTGGTGGATCCTCGAATCCCTTTTCCTTAGCTTCACGTCAGTAACGGTTGTTAACGTAGCAGGGAAATCCCTCCGTAGACACTTCTGGGCCTTCATTGCCGATATGATGCTAACCTTCACACCACTCTGACACTTCCAAGTATAAAGTGACGCAAAATTTTCTTCCCACGGGGTATATCTACGCGATACCTAGATAACTAGCGCACACAACTACTGCATCGAAACCATCAAGGATAGCAAAAAGGAAGGTCGAGGTCGAACACTTGTCCCACAAGATCAAGTTTGCATCCCAACGAACATACAAGGCTTCAATTGATTTGACATCAATCGATTTCACAATAGGTTCGGTTTCGAGAAGCATCAGGGTTAAACAGAACAGGAACGAGGCGTTTAGTTACCAAGATCGTGCAGGACACCGTGTTGCTATAATCCTGGCATCGCCCGTGCCGATCCTCAATGCCCTTCCACGAACATCATTTCCAGAGTTGTTGTTTTCGTTACAAGGAATTCCAGTACCTGTCGTCATCCCCTTGGCTGTTATCATCTTCAATTATCAACGGCCAATCCATGCCGTAGACACCTTCATTTCCACACTGTAGGCTACTATTACAGGTACCTTGATGTTGCCATGTCTATTGCCTCTAATGTTGTTGCTTGAAACGGGGCCCTACGATCTTTCACCACCCAAGCCCATATTTTCACATTCTGTGCCACGTGCTGGCGTGCTATTCACAGTGTCGGTGGTCTCACCTTCCACACTATAATCAGTTGTCATTGCTTATGTCCTGATTGATTCGTAAAAGTCGGCTCCCATAAGTTGCTGACTAAGGTTAAGAATTCGATTGGAGCCAATTTGCTGGTGTCCATTTCCGGTAATCATGGTCGTCCAAATACTGAGGTCGGTAAAGTACTACGCTCCTCCTCTTGTCTATCGATGTTGCAAGTTGTTTGAGTAATACACGGTCTGTCGCGAGAATGTTGCAGAAGTGGTCGCTCTTTGGAGTCTACGACGTCAATACATAGAGTTCCAACAAACAAGGATGAGTGAGAGGGGGGGTATCGACCAAACATTCGACGCTGCGACATCCAACTCAGGGACGTTCATACAAGCACCTAACATTCTACACGATTCGCTAGGTGTTCAGGTGTGTGTTCAGGTATACTCGATAGCTTCGAGATTCGCAAGGATTCGGTGAGAAGTGAAAAGATCATGTTCGAGTAGGAGACAATCACTGCTACGACTCCTATAGGCTGTTGTGTTTCACATCAACCAAATAACATAACGGAACCCCTTTTTCACTTTTTAAGCCTCACTGGGACTCACATGCACCCCACATTATTATTATGTGTGCACCCACAATAATATTGCGATTTGCATGCTCATCTCAGTTCCTCCTAAGTCATGTCAAATGGTTCCTCAAAATCGAATGCCAAACAGAGGTTATCAAAATGATAAGATCACAAGAATCTAAGGACTATGACATGCTACCAATGCATCATAATGTAAGCAAGCAATTCATGTAATCATGCTATAGTGACGAGTGTGTGTTCGTATGTTATGTCATGAACAAATGTGTACTAGTCATGTAATGTATGCAACAAGTGAGAGAGACGAACCTTGCAATCTGGAGCTGAGTGTCATGGTCGTATTGACGTTTTCAGAACTATTCGGTTATAGTCTGGTTTTACAAAAAAACGTTTTCCCCTTTTTTAAAACCAAGTTCACTATAACCAATGGCTCTGATACCAATCTGTCACACCCCCAAAATACCACATGCGGAATTACCGCAAGGCGTGTGACGTTCCAGGATCCAAGCCACCAATCACATTGAACTTCGCATAATATAATTAAATAAAACTTTCATTTCTTGACATTAAGTGTTACAACGTTACAAACAATTCAAAGTATACAGCGGAAGCATAATTCATTCGTTAAGTGTTTATAAACCATTAGTCTTGTGTTGCGATTCCGTGTATCTCGACCCATGACCACTCCAGCCTCCCAGACAGCAAGTTCCAACAATAGGTACCTAAAGGCCTGCAAGGCATGTAACAACGAGTCAACAACAAAGTTGAGCGAGTTCACAGTTGGTTGTTTAGTTTTAAAAGTTTGTTTTGAAAACCATAAGTTGTTTCGTAACCACGAGTTAACCAGTATCTTTGTTTCCCAAACCATACCCATAATCAGTGGGGGCTTCCCTATGTGAACCACTAGACCGTTACCATATCGACAACTGACGAAAGTAAGTTATGTCCTAAGTCAATGTCTATCATCATTGACTGATTGCCCAGATCCATTAGTACATGCCCGTCCTACCGGCACGGTGTGAGGCTTGTCAACCCTAATAACGCTATTAACTAATCACCCGCTCGCCATTGGCCCGGCGATTAAGTCGATATAAAAATGAGGGACGTCATGATAGAGTTTTGTCTAGTAAGTTTAATGTTGTTGTCCTACCCAAGGAGGACGAACGTACGTATTCTACCCAAGGAGAATACGCATGATTAACATTGGCATCCTACCCATGGAGGATGGAGGTACATATCCTACCCAAGGAGGATATGTAGGTTCCGTTTTAATTATTTAACCCATTCCCAACCACCGGGAATCCCATGCCTTAGAAAGTGTGTGAACTCACCTTGGTTTGCTCGGTAAGATTAATTCACTTGTTTATCATTAGACACCCCGAACCCTAGTATGGTTCCATTGATAGTCAGTTTTGTTTACACATAAACCACACATTCATTGTACAAGTTTCACAAGTAATAAGCAATTATGGCACCTATCATTACTCATGTTACAGCTAGTGTTTATGGCATAAACCTACTCACATCGCAAGTTCGTATTTCCAAATGTCAGGTATTAACAATTTAGCGTACACCCAAGCAAACATGCAGGTTTACATATCACACAACAAGTATTTGAGGTCACAATCCGTTTCGTATCATGTTTACTAAACATCAATCCCTGATGTTGGGCCCAATAATACTAACAGATATGCGACCATAAGATTACCTATAATCATCTAAACGGTCCAACAGTCTAGCCCATTGGTCTCCGGCCCGAACTAGACTGAGTCGTCCTGGGCTGCTTGTGCCCGAGCCCATTAGCAGCCCCTCGGACCTTGATGGGCCCCTACCGCCCTGTTAATCATGTTCGGCCCACTAAAGGTGCCAGCTAGTTTTCAAGGCCCAAACTTCAATTATTTTATCCTAAATGAATATTAACAGTTTGCATAATTTACTAATCTCCTAATTGGTGTATTCGGCCCAATGAGTGTGGCCCAACGTAACTGACCTAGTTCCATTCGTGTGGCTCGGTTGGCTCCGGGCCCAATTAGCTACACATCTAAATTACTATTCTGTCCAACCCGTGGCCCACCTTTAGCACCCCGCCCAGTTGCGAAGCTGACCCTCATTCAACCCGTATTAAACCCAATCGTGTCGCAGGCCCAAGATTCCAACCTACCAGTCCACGTTATTAGTTCAATATGGAAACAACCATACTTGGTCAGTCCATTATTTGGTTTATTTATGAATGTACAGTTATTATACAACCCACACTTATTCCTTATGTCATTCACATAACAATAAATCATCAAACAGTAACAAAATTTGGCAATCTATTATGTGATAATTATGCTTAACAAATCATTATACCACGACAAGTTCTTAGGATTCATTATACAATAACCATACCCTAACAAATCATTATGAAATCATCAATCCGTCTGAACATTACACATGAATAATCAATTTGTTTCGGTGACCAATTAGCATGTTATCAAATCATACAATCTACTAGATTATAAACAATTGACAATAACTGAAATCATATATTATGATACCAATATAGTATATAATCATGAATTATCATCAAGTAATCAATCAACTATCTTAATCATAGCATTCTGTCATGTTTCAACAGATTATATGTGTATATCCACACTTCGCACATAAACAAGATCGACCGATAAGAACTAGCAAGATCAACACTCAGCAATTAGAACTAATGTAGCATAAATCTACTAACCTGAAAGGTTTAATCGGTAGGCTGAAGTCTCGAAAGGGGGGGGGGGGGGTTCCTGCCCGCACGTATGTGATCTTGAGAGAGATAGGGTTTGTTTGAGTTCTTGTAACAAATCCTACCATATTACGTACACATATATGATAGATAGGACGGTTCACTTATTTGGCCTAGATAACTGGCTTAAGCCCACTTAAATGGGCTGCTGAATACACATGATCAGGTTTCGGCCCAATCGTAGACAAACTAATACCCAGCCCAAGCATGTGTGTTTGTTATACATGAATGTGGTGTAATTAGTTCAAGTACATGTAGCCCAAGTACATTTGGCCCAAATACAAAGCAAACAAGTTTTATACTTAACACCAAAATGTTCAATTACAAGAACAAGGAATGAATACAAGAGATTTGGATCACAGGTTTTTAAACGACACTGACCTCGAAAGTTCGGGTTGTCACATCGCACCATGCCGAAAACCAGCATGGGCGAAACCCCATTCAGCCTGGTATACGGTTCAGAAGCAGTAATCCCAGCGGAAGTCGGTCTCCCATCACCGCGCATGATTGCAATGGAGAAACAAAATAATGAGAAAGAACGCAGACTCGATTTAGACCTCTTAGAGGAACGGTGCGAGAACGCAGCCATTGCAGAGGCCAGATACAAATCAAAATTAGAAAAGTATACAACGCGCGCGTATGTGTGTGTACTTTCGTTCCAGGATACTTTGTCCTGCGCGATAACGAAGCATCAATTGCTAAAAAGCCAGGGAAATTAGTGCCTTAATGGGAGGGACCATATGTTATTCATGAAGTCCTGGGGAAAGGCGCATACACTTTAAAGAGGCTTGATGGAACAAATGTACCGCGCACCTGGAAGGCACAACAACTGCGCAGGTGCTACATGTAGTCCACCTAAACCACATCACATAGTAAGCCATGCACATGACCAACAAACATAATTGTTCTTTTGTTGTCCACTTTGTATCCATTGGCCCGCGCCTTATCAATACAAAGGTTACTTTTATCATATCCTGTTGTTTATTACAAAATGCATGTAATTTCTTTTGGTTTGCGCGAAAACATTATAAGTCTCATGAACGGTCTATGGGTACAAATCCCACACACAATCTAGACCTATGTTCACACATGAGCTTCATACCATCTTTATTCGCCCTACCTAAACAAAGTAATTATACACATGCAAGACATTGTAATCCAAACACAATACATTCAAAAAAGTTACTTGTGTATCAAACGCAAGCAGCAAAAACCCATATGTACAGCAGTACTACAAAATGTTACTTGTGCAACTAGCACATTAACAAAATATATAAACCCCGGCAGGGTATCAAAAAATCAGTTACAAAACAAACAGGCTAAGCACATATACTCAAAATAAGGGGTGCCGTACTGTAGATAAAGATCAACAGCTTAGGGGTTAGCACTTTCTTCAACACCCGGTGCAGAAACATTCATAAGTAAATCGGTCGGAATCTCGGCCAGAGTGGTAGAACAATTGTTCCGACGCCGTTGATACACTATCAAACACCGACTTTTCCGATTAACCGGGAAACATTGGGTCAGGGCGTCAGCAGATAACCAGATAACCCCTTCATCGTCAACATCCCTAGAACGAAGGAGACCACAACTCATGTTCGTAGACTTACAAGGAACGGAACAAGAGGGTTCCCCATCTCCGGCAACCTCTTTCGGTGTTGAGCCGGCGAGAAGAAGCAAACCTTCGGCAGCTTCGAAAACCTTCAAGACTTCCAAAAGTATCCGAGAACGAGATTGTCGCCTAACTTTCATATTGCCAAATCTAGTAAAAGCTTACAACTTCTACATGTATATATAGTACAAATAAAGCAACATCAGGATCGATAAGAAAGGGAGCAGAAATCGTGATGATTAAACGTCAAATCATCTCCTTTTGAAACGGCGTTGCCACTGTAAACGTCATGTCCCATTAAATACATTCTGACAGCGTCTACACGCATTCCAAAAACTACAGTCCAGTGAGAAGATGAAAAGGTACTATTTACGCATCTTCTAATTATGGATGACGTCGCCACAACCAACACATGATTTAAAAAGTCTTTTCAAGTGAACAGTTCGGAATAAATAAATAATACAAGTTTCTTCCTCAATAAGATTCCCCACATTCCGCTTCATAAAAGCTCTATAGCAAAAATCACCCATCTCTCATAGTCCAGTGCTCCACTTATTTGCATAAGAGCAACACTATACTAGGGGGACTTGAAGGGGTAAGGTCCCAAAAACCTTGTTTCAAGTGCTTGGGACCATAACACAACCTCGTCAAAAAATCCTCTTTAGAACTTGCGCGGCCGCACACTGGTCCCACAAAGAGAATTTAGAAATAAAGATGATGTTCAACACCTGCACACCAAAAGGAGACTAACGAATCCTTGCGCCAACCTCCATAGCAAACAGGATAAAAATCCTAACAAACACTCCTGCATAAATCATATCCAGACTTGTGTATAAACAACCTGTGTATTGCCACAAAATTATCATGAGGAAGAGTCACACGGGATTACTGCCATGCCCTTCTAGAAGGACTCATCGTGCACCACTATTCGGTTACAACCGAATGGCAACGTGGCATCATCCCAGACTCCCCTGAAGGCACGATGATGGCACAAAATTGAAGAGAGATCTTTACTTGCCCACTTTCCACGTGGCAAAACCCCAGCCATCGATCATGTAACACCTCGTAAAATCACGTCCAATGATGTATTGACACGTGTAATAAACCCTAATAAGGTCAAACAATGAATTTAAGGGACTATTTTTTTGAAAAATCGAAAACTTTGATTATTAAAGGACTGGAAGGGTCATCATACCTACAATAAGTTTTTGAATAACCTCGTACGGTATTTATATTCATAAATGAGCCACTTGTTGATCGAGTGTAGCCGTTTGCGTAATTAATTGAAAGTTTGCACAATAAAGGGTTAAAAGCGTCAACATGTTAATTCTTACCTCTGAGTGACCTTTTAACAAACCGGGAGCTTCATGATATTTGATTATACTCTCAGGAATGCAAATTAATGGCCGTTTAAGGCTTTTATGCCTTTAAGTGAACTTACGCGCAACTTCTCAAGTTTAAGGGGTTAAAAGTGTCAATATGTTTAATTATACCTCTGAATGACCTTTTAGCGAACCCGAAGCATCGTGATGTGTAATAATACTTTCAATAATGCCTAATATGGATTAGATGAGGCTTCGATGCTATTAAACGATGATATGGGCAAGTTTGCGCATTAGAGGGACCTAAAGCGTCAACTTTTGAATCTACGCCTTTCGGTGACCATTTAAGTAAACGGGAGCGTAGTAATATTTAAGTATATTTTTGGGAATGACCATTATGGGCCATGGAAGGCTTGGATATCATTAAACGACATTTCACACTACTTTGTGCGATTAAAGGACTAATTGCGTCAAACTGCAAAAGTATGTCGATTCGTATGTTATCGGACCTTCCGGAATATGACCATGAGTTAAACATGCCCTAATTATCCTTTATATAGCTTAGATATAAGCTTAGAGGTGTTTGGTGCGCAAAAATAAAGTTTTAAGTCAAGCAGGGACTAAAAGTGTCAAAAAGTGCACAAGTTTGCATTTTCGCGCATATCTTGCATTCTGAATATATCCGGACACCCAAAAATTTATGTAAGCATTAAAATATTTTATTTTAGTGTTTGGCTTGATAAAATTCCATTCGTCGCGTAAATTAGATTGTTTTTCGCGTCCGTTCGTGTTTCGTCGTAATTAGTCGAACAACATGACCGTACGGCCAAACGAACTGACCTCCGACTTATTTTTGAGCATGTTTCATCTTCCCTATGTTTAGGCATCATTGTAGAGCCTTGAAAATGGCTTAACGGGCCTTAACCATGTCAAAAAGGTCCTTACAAGCCTACTGGGACTAAAACTGTAATTTATGAAAGTTGCTGTGCTGATGATGCGTGTGTAGTGTGTTATGGTTTTAATGTTTATTTTAAGCCCTTTTACACTTTTTTAGCCAAGTTTTAAATTTATAAAACACGATATTTACTAACACTAAACACACATATGGGCAAGTGCACCCATCGTGAGCGTAGTATAGTGTTGGTAAGATACCGAGGTCGTCCAAGGACATAAGCGCTTTTAGTACCGGTTTATCCTCAATGTCTAATCAAATCAAAAAGTTAGAAAAAGGTTTTAAACTAGAAAAATAAAAGCTAACTAAAAATGCTGAAAAATAAAATAAAAGTAAAAACAGATAGACAAGATGAATCACTTGGCTCCGACTCGTGTATAGTGTAACCTTTGATTATTTCCGCACTTTTGCACTATTTAAGAGATTATCTTAGTTATTGTAGTAGGCCCCTTTTTTGAAGGTGACGTTACCCTCAACCCAGTAGTTTGAGTCAGCAAGGATACAATCCTAAAGGGTCGGATTATTGAAAGATAATTAATTAAGTTATTAATGCATATTATGGTAGGCCCCTCTTTTGAAGGTGACGTTACCCTCAGCTAAGTAGTCTGAGTCAGCAGGGATACAGTCCTAAGTAGCCGGGTTAAAGTATTAATAGTAGTTTACATATGAGGGGGTCAAAGAGTTTGGACCCCCGCCATCCAATACCGTTAAGTATTGAAGGAGGTCCTACTAAATTTGACCCAGGTCCTTGCAGGATCTATACACTGAACAAGGCAAGACTCTTACCAAACCGTTCCCTTAACCCCCGACCAGGTAGCCAACATACCTCCATATAGACCGTGGAGATATGAGTGGTGTAAATCTTTTATTTTATATAGACAGTAAAATAATCACGAGACACCACAGACAAACGATAAGGAAAAATCACCTTCAACATAAGAAACTAGTTATTAAAGTCATTAATACAAAACCAAGTAAAAAGTGCGAAAAGATTAAAAATAAAAAGTATTACACTAGACACTTTGTCTTCACCAAGTGATGTAAGAGACTTAGGCAAACATGGCCTTGATTGTCAAGAACTCTTACGATCAATCTTGGATCCCGAGACGACTCACACACTCTATGATGGACAATGGATGATGGTGGTGGATGATGGAGTTATGGTGGTGGTGGGTGGTGGGTGAAGTGTGAGAGAGGTGGTGTGCCAAGGGATGGTTTGAACTTGAGCCAAGCACTCCTATTTATAGGCTGAACAGAAGCTCGGGCACGGCCCCGTGTCCAGTGGGCACGACCCCGTGTCCATCCTCTTCTCTGTCTTCATTAATTGCAGTTTGTCTGCATTAGTTGACCACGCCCCCGTGTCCGCTGGGCACGACCCCGTGTGCAGAAGCGTATCTGTACTATCAAGATTTGCCTGGATTCTGCGAATCTTATAGTTGACCACGGCCCCGTGTCCGCTGAGCACGGCCCCGTGGTGGATAATCGAAGCTTCTACGGCTTTGTCTTTTATGCTGACACTTGGGCACGCCCCCGTGTTCACCGAGCACGGGGCGTGTTCAGCCTTCTGTTCTCTTGTTTTGCTTGGGAAGATGCTTTCGGGGAGGTCGGGCATGCCACGTTTGTTCCTTTTCTTGTATTTATGTTAGATTTAGCTGCCTTTTTGCTTCTTTTGTTAATTTGAGCTCATATAATCCTGAAAATACAAAAGGAAGACAAAAGCACACTTTTTCCAAAATTAGTACTAAAAAGGGTTAGTTTTATGCCACAATTGATGTAATTTATATGTTGCATTTTGCACACATCAGCTGATTACCAGCTTCAGAAACCTGTGTGCAGCCCTGGTTTATAGCCATATCTCACATACTTTGAATCTATGGGCTGTTTTGCTGGTATTAATAGCTGGTTTTACACATGTGTTGATCCTATAATCCTCCTTAACACTTGTCACAATCTTGTTCCTTTCAAAATACTATAAATAGGAGTGAACACCCACTTGAACATTTGCACTTTCCTTTTCAAATCTGTTTTTTCTCAATTCTAAAGAGGATCCTAGACATTTTTGGAACCTCTATTCAGTCCATTGGACCCTTGTAAGTATCCTTAACCTCTTTTAATCGTGTTTTATTAGTTTAATGGCCTAAAGTCAAAACCATCGTAATTAAGGTTTGACTTAGTGATTAATCACTAATGGTCCAGTCAATTCTCGAATTGAAAGTACCTATGAGTTGGTAATTATGTGGGTATTAAACCCTTAAAAGGGCACCCTCTGATTTCCACTATAAGTAGGTCAATTGTCGGGTCAAACTTAATTATAAAAAGTCAACAGAAAGCTAATTTTCAAATAAACGCATAATTAACAATGTAGAAGCTATGAAACCTGTTTTATCACTTGTATAACTTGGTAATTAATGTAAGAACATGTCTAAGCATGTTCAACCCGACAATTTTCAGTTTAGGCTCGGTTCGGAACCGAAAGTCGCAAAAGTAGACTTTTGCTTTGACTTTCAGTTCTGACCCGATTTAGCTTAGTTTAGATATGCCTTAGAGCTCTTTTAGGACCAGGTTATATGTTAGTATAACCCTCTGAGGTTATACAAACTTGGATCCTTAGTTATCCTATTCATTTGCATGTTTCCGTTATATGCCTAATTGTTGACCGTTATGCCCTTTTGACCTTAAAACGATAATTTTGAAAATGTGAAAGAATAGAAACCTTTATTACTGAAATATAAATATGTCCCTAAATTTTCACATCAGTTTGAGGTCTAGATTAGGAGTTATGCTCAATAGCGTAATTAGAAAGCTTTTTATTAATTAAACGGCGTAATTAGCATAAAGCCTATCTAAACCCAATTTTTGATACCAAACTTTTTACCTACTGATGTAAAATAATATTTTGGAATTTTTGAAGATTTTTATTTATTTTTAGGTTGAGCATAACATAGGGTTCTAGCTTTGATTCGGTAATTGTCGGTTTTGTCCTTTTGGCCTATAAAATGAGTTTTACAAATCATTTTGATACCAAACCTTTTTCTACTGATCCTATATGATAAATAAAATATTTTAAGCCTTCTGGAATGATAAAAATATCAGCTTTTCTTGTAAAACCCGGAAATCGCTTAAAACCGTCTTTTTACGCGTTTTAAACGCATAGTATGTATTAAAACTATTTTTATCATATAAGACTTGATACCTACTGATATTTTTAGTAAATTTTTAAACTTTAATAGTAAACAAAAGTTTTAAACTCAGATTTCCAGATTTGACCTTTTAACCTTATGTGAAATTACCAAAATGCCCCTTAGGTGCATAGTTTGGTTATAAACAATAAATTTCACATATATGTAATACCCTACTGATATAACTTATTAAAGTAAGTATTTTTACTGATCAAATCAGACCTGAACCTCAGATTCATATTTAATCTCTTTTATAGCCTTTAAAATGACCAAAATACCCCTACGGGGCATAATTTGAGTTTAAATCCAAATTGGGCATAATGGAAGGTATCTTGCTGATATCACAACATATTTAAGGCATATTAACTTAGGAAACCTGTATATGACTCTTATGGTTACCCGTTACGCATATTTCGCGTTTGGATCGGTTTATGTAACTAGTTTGCATAAATTGACCGAAACGGGTCAAACCTTATCATTTTTACCTCAAAATCCAGAATGTGTTTAGTTTACCCATATTATACAAGTCCCCAAACTTGTCACGTCTAAATCACATTCTATTCCGGTCTTCGCTTAATCATGCGTTTTGAACCGTAAACCTTTCCTAAAAACTAACCGGTCTAAGTTACGACTTAAATAAGACCCGTTAGGAATCTAATAGGTTAATAAAACCTCCATTCCAGATTAAGATCCCCAGTAGAGGTACTTGTGCTTGCTGATTAGGACATACAACTGAGTATAAATTGCATTTTTAGCTCAGGTAAATACTCTTAACTTATTTTCCCTATACGGATACGGTATTATAATAATACCGCTTGGTCGGGTATTGAATGTTTAATCGCATTGTGATTAAATTATTGAGGTAACCCGTTTTAATCTGTATTGTTTGAAATAAAAGCCTTTTGGGGTTAATGACCATGTCCCGGATATCCTTGGCATCATTATAATAAAATGGCCACGTCTTAAGCACGGGGTGTAGGCATACACCTGACAGTTGCATAAGGGAAACAGTATCTCACTCTCTTATGGGCCTATACTTGTGGCGTGTCTGTTAATCTTGACTCGGTTTCTAACATCAGGCCCTAAACGTATAACGAACATGTAAATCTGTATACAAGATTACTTTTATATAATTGTCCCAAGTTATAAAAGATATTTTGTGCCTTGTGCATTCAAATCAATTTTCCAAAACATTTTCAAAATGAGTCAGTTAATTGTATTTACCAGTGTAAACTGACGTATTTTCCCAAAAATATTGAGTGACAGGTACTGTACGTAATTGGCTGGGAGCTCAGGGCGTTAGTAGGGAATCTTGAAAGTTCTAGATGCCTAAAGTCTGTTGAACAGTGTTTATCTTTCTGTATTATGATCCGCATGTGGATCCATTTTACAATCCGTTGTAATATTTATATTACTTTTGAATCGGTTTGTAATATATTTATCTTTTGCTTCCGTTGTGCATTAAATTGTGTTGTTTGACCATGACGATATCAACTACGTCACGATACTCCCCACCGGGCCCACCGGTAATACGTGGAAATATCGGGGTGTGACAGATCAGAATCGCGATCCGTGTGCATACATACTCGTTAAAGATTAACGAGAGGGAAAAATAACTGCTCACGGAAAATACCTTTCTGTCAACTTTCATCAAATAGGTTTTCCCGCCCAAACTTTGGCTATAAATAGAAGGATAATTCAGGTTCAATTCTCAAGTTACATTCACTTCAAATTCACTACTTCTTTTTCTTTCAAACCAGTACTTATTCTCACGCCAGAGGGTGGTCACGGAGAGAACCCCCATTCTCCCCGTGGCGAGTCTGACAGTTGTCTGTTTTGTAGTTATCGACAGAAGAAGAAAACTACTCATCATCGAATCGGATGGAGAGACATACCCCTTTTATGCAGATCCAAAACCCCTAGTTTAATTGATTCCGGTCATTTAAACCAGTGTTTCTTCATTGGCGCCCACCAATTTATCAGTTTCTACTTACACCTTTTCGTTTCGATTCATTTTATTCCCTGCTTTCCATGGCAGAAAACATGTCGAGTCACCCATTAAGTCCTCGATCTGAAACCAAAGACATGCAGATTGACGGAATCATGGGCAAAATAAATAGCAATAACAATTATTCTGAAGAAACAACCCCTGTGGTGCAAACTGGAGATAATAATTGCTCAGATCTACTTCTAGAGGAAACTCCAGAATACTGGGTTGACAGATTCCAGAAAGCCTTAAATAAAATGGTACAAAACATCAGATCCGAGTTACCACGCAACAGATCTGAAGGAAAACCTTGTACTACAACTTTGGGTACACAGTCTGCTTGCCAGTGGGACACCCAATTCGATAACCAGGGATATACAGAACAAAATTCAGAAGATACTAATCGCCAGAAAGCCAAAGAACTACAGATAAACATGATACAAGGATGCCCCTCACGAAGGCCGAACAAGCGTAGCCATAGTCAGCACTGGCGAGAGCAACAAGTAATCTTCCTCGTCATTCCAGGAGGCCCTCAAGAAGAACGCCTGGTGATCATCACTGGTATCTTCGGCCATTATCGCACTGAGTATATGTTCATAGACCCAGGAAGTTCAATGGACATAATCTATGAACAATGCTTCAAGTAATTAGATCCAGAGGATAAGGCACGCTTGGAACCAGTCGATTTTCCTCACACTGGTTTTTGTAACAAAGCTGTCTTTCCACTAGGACAAATCGCTTTTCCTGTTACACTTTCAGATGGTGAGCACTCACGCACTGTCACAGTTAATTTCATGGTCATGCCAGCAACATCGCGCCACGATGTTTTATTAGGAAGACGATCGCAGAGAGAGTTCAACATGATTACTTCCATACCACATGCCGCTTGTGGTTTCCCAACAAAAACTGGGGTAGCAATTCTATACTCCAGCAAGGAAGTTATGTACGTAGATGATGAGCAACCAGCAAAAGCTGCCAAGCCTTCACCATCAAACGAACCGGAGAAATGGGTCCTCAACAAAGAGCATCCTGAACAAACAATCTTGTTAGGACATGCCATTTCCCCGACAATTCGTATAAAACTAAAAGAGCTTCTATATAACAATATGGATATTTTCGCTTGGTCACCAGCATACATGACTGGGGTGCCGCGAGATATAGCTCAACACTGTCTAAATATCCGCCCTTCGGTAGAACCTGTCATGCAAGGAAGGCGTAGTCTTAGCGCAGAAAAGGCAGAGGCAATGAACGAGCAAGTAACTGAATTACTCAACGCTGGGATCCTGCACGAAGTACAGTACCAAACCTGGGTAGCCAACCCAGTAATGGTGCAAAAACAGTAGCGGGTGGCGTATGTGCGTCGACTTTAAAGACCTCAACAAAGCCTGCCCGAAAGACTATTATGCGCTTCCAGAAATAGATAAAAAAGTCGATTCTCTAGCATCATTCCGATGGAAGTGTTTCCAAGATTGCTATAAAGGCTATCATCAAGTACAAATGAAGAAAGAAGATGAAGTCGTTACCATTGCACCCCTTTCGGTATGCATTAAAACTTCGCTTCGGTTTATTTGGTTGTCTTAGCGTAGTCCATCACTTTTATTCAACCATATCTTTTACTCTTGATTATATTTCGTTTGACTGGTTTGTGTGAATTTCATCACTTATAAGAGTCAAACTTTATTCCTATGCCTTAACATTCTCATTAGTTGGTTTGCATTTTCATTTACCTTAATCTTTGTCCTTTCTCTCGGGCTCGTCATTCTAGAATAATACTGTCACGGCCCCCGACCCGGTTTGACCCGTTTCAGGAGCCGCGGGACAGAAATCCCGTGGTATTTAATTAACAGCGGAAGTTTCTTCAGGATCTTTTTAAAACTGAAATATTTCTCGATTATTTTATTTCACAACTCGGGATAAAACCCGGTAATTTACAACCTTGAGATTTCACAAAAAATCTTTTATTTTACAAAACATATTTCTTTATTTTATACTGAGCCACTTCCTTAAGCTTCTAGTGCTTCTCGGCACTTTTCCTGAATCACAACAGATCACCTGAAACATGTTTGAAAAAGGTTTTGTCAGCGGGAAATACTGAGTGAATCATTCTTTTATAAAAATGACTCATTTATCATAATTCACAGTATTAAGAGAGATTACAATGTTTATTTCAACCAACTACCCACAGTATTTGTCACCGACTCGTTTCGGTGACTGTGGTCATATTACTATTGAGTCCGTTCACCCAATAGTAACGAGTATCATTAATTAGGTACGCCCACCTAAAGTGATAAAAACAGTAATGTGCACAATACCCCACATACCGGCTGTAATTTGGTGACTACATATACTTAATCACTGTAATTATAATCTTGAAAATAAACATACTTTCAGCAATAATTTGATAAAAAGAGAATGACTCACATTGCAGATTTAACACGGACAGAGTCTAGTCTATGGATTAGCCTTGTTAACCTAATTTAAATAATAATGCACACAAAACTGGGTTAGTAATCAATAAAGCATTTACGATAACTCACGAGATCAACCCTCACAACGAATGACAAAGTGCTATGCTTAAACATCCATCGAATTAACGACTAATGACAAAGCATCACCCTAATGTGGGCAGCACTTAAACATCCATTGAGTACATTGATCGATCGGAAAATGAATCGTAATAGCGATCGAGTTATTACCCTGTTTTGTGGCAGCAATTTAGTGAATCGTGTGTGTTTTTGTAGTATTCTGATCGTAACTCAGTGCGTAATTCGAATTTGTTCGTCGTTTTAATTCCAGAAATCAAGTCCCACGATTTGCTATTTATACATGAAATTTGACTAGCTTACGGACCGTAAGACTCAACCCTTACGGTCCGTAAGGGTCACAGAATCTTCATAGGGTTGCCACGACTGGGACTAGCCTTGCTGACTTAACTGTTTTGTAAATTCGATTTTTGACAACGAGAATTTAAGATAATCGTAACTAGGGTTTACCCCCCCTGAGTTTTAAGGGCCCTGATCCTGATTCCGATTGTTCTGAAAATTTTAGGGTTTGTGCAGAATCACTTGAGTGTCTCAATTAGGGTTTCCTATTGGACAATTTAATTTAATAAATATGACTTTCGATGAGAGTTGTTACATTCTCCCCACCTTAATAAAAATCTCGTTCTCGAGATTTACTGGAGTAAGTGTGGATACTTTCGCTTCATTTCTGATTCAAGCTCCCAAGTGTATTCAGCTCCCCTCTTTGAATCCCACTTTACTTTAACTAGCACTAGTCATTTGTGCTTGAGAAACTTCACTTTTCTGTCTTCTATCTGAAGAGGTTTCTCAACAAATTTTAACTTTTCATTTACCTCTATGTCTTGAAGAGGTACTACCAGAGATTCGTCTGCTAGACATTTCTTAAGATTGGATACATGAAATACATCATGTACCCTAGCTAATTCCTCTGGTAATTTTAAACGATAAGCAACTGGTCCTATACGTTGGATCACTGGAAATGGTCCTACGTATCTTGGACTTAGCTTTCCTTTCTTACCGAATCTAACAACTCCTTTCCAAGGAGAAACTTTTAACAGTACTATGTCTCCAACTTGGAATTCTAATGGCTTGCATCTATTGTCTGCATAACTCTTCTGGCGATCTCGAGCCGTTTTCAGCCTTTCCTTGATTTGTGTAATCTTATCAGTCGTTTCTTGTACAATCTCCGGACCTGATATTTGACTTTCTCCTATTTCTGCCCAACAAACTAGAGTTCTGCACTTTCTTCCATACAGTGCTTCAAATGGGGCAGTTTCTATGCTTGAATGATAACTATTGTTATAGGAGAATTCAATTAATGGTAAGTGATCGTCCCAATTTCCACCAAAATCTATTACACATGCTCGGAGCATGTCTTCTAGAGTTTGGATCGTCCTTTCACTTTGCCCATCTGTTTGTGGATGATATGCCGTGCTTAGGTTTAGTCGAATTCCCATTGCTTGCTGGAAACTTGTCCAAAAATGAGAAGTGAACCGACTATCCCTATCCGATACAATGGAGAGTGGAACTCCATGTAAGGATACTACTTCATCTACATATAATTTGGCTAACCTTTCCATACTAAAGGTTTCCTTCATTGGTAGAAAGTGAGCTGATTTGGTTAATCGATCCACAATTACCCAAATCGCATCATTACCTTTTCTGGTTTTGGGTAACTTAGTAACAAAATCCATTGTTATGAGTTCCCATTTCCATACAGGCATCTCTAATTGTTGTAGTAGACCTGAAGGTTTCTGATGTTCTGCCTTAACTTGTGAGCAAGTAAGACACTTAGAAACATATCTAGCTATATCCTTTTTCATTCCTATCCACCAAAAGCTATTTCTTAAATCTTGGTACATCTTATTGTTTCCTGGATGAATTGTATACCTTGACTTATGGGCTTCTTCTAGAATCTTATTTCTTAATTCTCCTTGCTTAGGTACCCAAATTCTGCTTTTGTGGAATCTCCAAATTCCATCAGCTCCTTGCTCTAATTCTTTTATTCGTCCCTTCATTCCTTCAGCAACATCTTCTATTGCTATTTCTTGAAAGTACTTCAGTTGTTCCATTAAATCTAACTGTAGATTTAATCTGAGAGCACGAACACGTCGTTGTTTCTCATAGTATTTACGACTTAAGGCATCTGCAACTACATTTGCCTTTCCCTCGTGATATTGAATATCACAGTCGTAGTCACTTAAAATTTCCATCCATCTCCTTTGTCTCATGTTTAACTCTTTTTGCCCAAATATATATCTTAGACTTTTATGATCCGTATAGACAGTAAACCTACTTCCATACAGATAATGTCTCCATATTTTAAGGGCAAAAATTACAGCTCCTAATTCTAAATCATGAGTTGTATAATTTTCTTCGTGCTTTTTCAACTGTCTTGAAGCATACGCAATTACCTTTTTGCGTTGCATTAGTACACATCCAAATCCTAGTTTTGAAGCATCACAATATACTTCAAAATCTTCAGTTCCTTCTGGTAAGGCTAAGATTGGAGCATTGGTTAATTTCTGTTTCAAGATCCTAAATGCTTCTTCTTGTTTAGGTCCCTAATCAAACTTAACTGCTTTACAGGTTAGCTTAGTTAATGGTACATCTATCTTGGAAAAATCCTTAATAAACCATCTATAATACCCAGCTAAACCTATAAAACTTCTAATTTCCATTGCGGCCTTCCAATTGGTAATTGCCTCTATCTTAGCAGGATATACATGAATCCCTTCGTGATTCACCATGTGTCCTAAAAATTGTACTTCTTGCAACCAAAATTCACACTTTGAGAATTTGGTGTACATCTTTTCTTTTCTTAACAAAGTTAAGAGTGCATGCAGGTGCTGACAATGTTCGTCCTGACTTTTTGAATAAATAAGTATATCATCTATGAAGACAATTACAAATTTATCCAAATATGGTTTACAGATCCTATTCATCATGTCCATGAATGCTGCAGGTGCATTCGTTAATCCGAAAGGCATGACTGTAAACTCGTAATGACCATACCTAGTTCTGAAAGCAGTCTTAGGTATGTCTTCCTCTTGTACTTTTAATTGATGATATCCAGAGCGTAAATCTATCTTAGAGAAGTATCTAGCCCCCTGAAGTTGATCAAAAAGATCATCAATCCTAGGTAATGGGTATCGATTCTTAATTGTAATTTTATTCAATTCTCTATAATCAATACACATTCTCATCGAACCATCCTTCTTCTTTACAAACAACACTGGAGCTCCCCAAGGGGATGAGCTAGGTTGTATGAATCCTTTACTTAGTAGTTCATCTAATTGCTTTTTTAGTTCTAACATTTCGGTAGGAGCTAACCGATAAGGTGCCTTAGCTATCAGTGTAGTTCCAGGGATTAGATGAATCCTAAATTCTACTTCCCTATCTGGTGGTAATCCAGGTAATTCTTCTGGGAATATATTTGGGTATTCTGAGACTACAGGAATTTCCTTAAGTTCTTTACCCTTAGTATTAATGATTACTGAAATCATATATACTATTCCTTGTTTTCGTTCATAATTAGCAACTTTCATTACTGATATGAACTTCATGGGTTTACGTAGTTTATCTCCTGTAATCATGATTACTTCTCCAGTAGGTGCTTGAATTTCTATAGAATTTTTATTACAAATGATTTGAGCATGGTTGGCTATTAACCAATCCATTCCTAACACAACATCAAATTTAGCTAATTTCATAGGTAACAGATTTGCAGCAAATTTATGACCTGAAAGTTCTATTTCTACTTTTTTCAAAACCTGATCTATTTTAACTGAATTCCCATCTGCGGTTTCGACTGTAAAAATCTGCCTAATGTTGGTTAAAGGTAACTTAAGAGCTTGACAGAATAAAGTATTGATAAAACTTTGGTTTGCACCAGAGTCAAATAATACTTTTGCGTATACGTTGTGAACTAAGAACGTACCAGCTATTACATCTGGAATGAGTTCTGCTTCTTGAGTAGTTAGCTGGAATGCTCTGACATTCTTCTTTGTAGCTCCGTCAGCTGGTTTAGCTTTGTTGTCTGCTGGTTTGTTCAATTTAGGACATTCTGTTTTGAAATGTCCTATTTCTCCACAATTGTAACAAATTGTGAATTTCTTCCTGCAGTTTTCTTCCCGATGTCCTACAACTTTGCAAAAATTGCAGGTTATATTACATCTTCCATAATGTTTCTTTTTGCAATTCTTGCAGAAAGGTGGATTTGAAGATTGCCCTGCTCCTCTTTTCTTGAAATTATTACTATTACCCACACGAAATCCTTGGGTAATTTTCTGAGCCAGTTCCTTTTTCCTGGTTTCATCTCTTGTGCGTACCAGTTCATCAGTTAGAGTGTTGGCTAGTTCCACTGCATCGTCAATAGTGCGAGGTCTCGCAGCTTTAACGATATTGCGGATTTCGCTAATTAATCCCCAAATATAGCGAGAAATGAGTACCGGTTCTGGCGAAGCCAGTGTTGGTACCACCATAGCATATTCGAAGAATGTCGAAGTATATCCTCGACAGTCCACATTAACCATCCGATGGTTTAGGAACTTATTTGCCATTTGATCTTTTTCATATTCGGGACAGAAGTTTCTTTCTACAAGACTCTTAAATTCTTCCCAGTTCATGGCATAGGCCACAATCCTTCTTTTAGCTTGTAATACTGTGTTCCACCATTCTAATGCCCCTTCTTTAAAAAGATTGGAAGCATACATAACTTGATCTTCCTCAACACATTTACTTATAGCAATTACTGCCTTAGTTTTCTCTAACCAACGTAATGCTGCAATAGCCCCTTCATTACCTGAAAACTCAGTTGGTTTACAAGCAAGGAATTCTTTGTAAGTGCAACCAGGTGTTGCAGCTTTTATTTTCTTGAAAATTGGGGTTTGCAGATCATTATTGTTATTAACATGATTTCCGCCTCCGTTTATACTATTACTAAAGTTTTCGCCTTGAGTACGTTTACTAGGAATGATTGATTGCGGTTTAACAGGTTTTTGAACAGCAGCAACGATTGCTGGAATAGCATTGGCTATTCCTTGTGCAACGATATCCTCTATATCTTGTCTATTTAACAATTGTTCTTCCTGAATTTGCTCGGATTGATTTACTTCATTTACTGGTTCATTACCAATGTTTGCCATTTGATAATTAATTTATAGATAAATAATTAGTATAAAAGAAATAATCCAATGTCACAATTAATTGAACATAATCACGTAAACGAATATACAAACAAAATCTAAAATTTCATTTATTTTATAGATTTTATCATGCCTCTATATACAACCGTTTTATTATTTATTTTACAAATACTGATTTTACTATTACTACAACCACAATTTTACCAACCCATTATCTCTCGTCATTTGTCTTCTTAAAAACGAAGTTCCCTTTCATCATACTTCCAAGCAATTTGTCCCCCTATTTCCCGGATTCTATTTCCCGCATCCATTAACTCTTCGCCAAAATGGCGAAGTTCTGCTAAATTTTCGTTACTCATCGGTGGATTCGGTAATGGTTCTGGATCGAATTGCGGAAGAAAGGAATAAGGACTGTTGACAATGTTTTGAAATTGCCAATCATTTGTCCACCATTCATCCATTCCTACAGGTTGGGTATGGATTATTGGTTCTGGGATTGCTGGTTCAAGATTTATAGGGAGTTGATTTTCAATAGGACGAGTAAAAATATTTGTATTGACAGGCTGAATAGTATCACAGCTTGCCAATATAAAATCTATTTCCTCTTGAAAAGTCATTCCCTGGTTTTGTTTGGAGCTTTCACCAATTTCCATCTGAATTGGTCTAGAACCTTTTCCAACCTCCATTTCTATTTCCTTAGAATATTCCTCAAACTGCATTCCCATTTGCCTAGAATCTTCCTTGACTTCAGTCTCCATCTCCTGTTGTCTAGAACTTTCCCTGGTTACAATTTCTTTTCCTTTTTCTAAAGGATTGTTTATTTTAGGAAGTTTCGTAGCTGGCTTTTTCCTACGTATACGACTCCCCCATACGTATTTCCTTCTTTTCTTAGGTTTTGGCTTTTTCAAAGGTGGAGCGTTGAATTCTACAGGTTGTTCCACATCAGGAAAATAACCAGTAAATTCTTTAGAAACTTCTAGGTTTACAGGGTATAGGTTGAGATTCTCTAGAGCTTCCGATAACTCATTCATGCTGTTTAATATACAAGTAAAATGCTAAGTTAAAATTTATAACAAATTTTAGAAATAACCTTTAAATTTTATTGCATACCCTATGACTAATTTACACAAAAGAAAATGAACAATTTTAAACATACTAGGTTTTATTTATTTACTAGATGATATTTTGGCTTGTAAGTGATAAGGTTGCTATTACGGAGTGATGGTATTTTAAATATTAGCATTTACTGCCACAGTAGCTAGCATATAAAGATCCGACCATTTTTCATCTAATTTGTCCTCCCAAGGTGTTTTACTGGTTAATTCCTGGGTTTTCTGTTTAACTTTCTTCTCTCGGGCTTTCTTTATTTCCTCCTGACTTTTCTTTAAAATTAAACTTCTTTTATTCGGAGAAAGTGGTTTCTCGTATTGAGCTTTTCGAACAAATATTCCTTCTTCAGGAATTGCAGGGAGTTTTGAGGATTTAGTTTGGGATGAACTTCCCTTCTCATTGGATGACCTATCTAATGAGATGCTTGAAAGCTTTTTCCTACCCATACTGTAACTAACAAATAGTCAGTTAATAAAACACATAATCACATAATAGTAATCAGGAAAAATTAAGTATTTCTAAATACTTAATTAGCTTAACTCAGTGGCTCTGATACCACCTTTTTCTGTCACGGCCCCCGACCCAGTTTGACCCGTTTCAGGAGCCGCGAGACAGAAATCCCGTGGTATTTAATTAACAGCGGAAGTTTCTTCATGATCTTTTTAAAACTGAAATATTTCCCGATTATTTTATTTCACAACTCGGGATAAAACCCGGTAATTTACAACCTTGAGATTTCACGAAGAAATCTTTTATTTTACAAAACATATTTCTTTATTTTATACTGAGCCACTTCCTTAAGCTTCTAGTGCTTCTCGGCACTTTTCCTGAATCACAACAGATCACCTGAAACATGTTTGAAAAAAGGTTTTGTCAGCGGGAAATACTAAGTGAATCATTCTTTTATAAAAATGACTCATTTATCATAATTCACGGTATTAAGAAAGATTACAATGTTTATTTCAACCAACTACCCACAGTATTTGTCACCGACTCGTTTCGGTGACTGTGGTCATATTACTATTGAGTCCGTTCACCCAATAGTAACGAGTATCATTAATTAGGTATGCCCACCTAAAGTGATAAAAACAGTAATGTGCACAATACCCCACATACCGGCTGTAATTTGGTGACTACATATACTTAATCACTGTAATTATAATCTTGAAAATAAACATACTTTCAGCAATAATTTGATAAAAAGAGAATGACTCACATTGCAGATTTAACACGGACAGAGTCTAGTCTATGGATTAGCCTTGTTAACCTAATTTAAATAATAATGCACACAAAACTGGGTTAGTAATCAATACAGCATTTATGATAACTCACGAGATCAACCCTCACAACGAATGACAAAGTGTTATGCTTAAACATCCATCGAATTAACGACTAATGACAAAGCATCGCCCTAATGTGGGCAGCACTTAAACATCCATTGAGTACATTGATCGATCGGAAAATGAATCGTAATAGCGATCGAGTTATTACCCTGTTTTGCGGCAGCAATTTAGTGAATCGTGTGTGTTTTTGTAGTATTCTGATCGTAACTCAGTGCGTAATTCGAATTTGTTCGTCGTTTTAATTCCAGAAATCAAGTCCCACGATCTGCTATTTATACATGAAATTTGACTAGCTTACGGACCGTAAGACTCAACCCTTACGGTCCGTAAGGGTCACAGAATCTTCATAGGGTTGCCACGACTGGGACTAGCCTTGCTGACTTAACTGTTTTGTAAATTCGATTTTTGACAACGAGAATTTAAGATAATCGTAACTAGGGTTTACCCCCCCTGAGTTTTAGGGGCCCTGATCCTGATTCCGATTGTTCTGAAATTTTAGGGTTTGTGCAGAATCACTTGAGTGTCTCAATTAGGGTTTCCTATTGGACAATTTAATTTAATAAATATGACTTTCGATGAGAGTTGTTACAAATAGGCTTCCGTCGTCCAACTAGCGTTTACGTTTACTATCAAACATCTTATTTATTTGATTTATTTGGGTACCATTTAAGTTAGTCCCATTCACCTCTCCCTTACTACATCGGATGTAAGTATGTCCATCATAAAAAGTTCATGGTACCATGTGTTCACTACTTACTTGGCCAGAGTAAGTGATCAATATGTGTTATGCATGGTTTTCTAAGAAACCACTCGTGTTTGCATACGGGTCTTACCGCTAGTATAATAAAAGAAATCATGTTTGGGACACTTGTCATCATATTAGGCCATATAATCTATGGATAATTATCATTTAGTTTAATATCTTCTAATTAATTATAGATAATCTCCCACGAAATATTATTTTGTTTAATCTCTTCTACCTAATCATAGATAATTATTATTTATATTTATACAAATAATAATTAAAATAATAAAAAGATAATAAAAGAAACCATGTTTGGTACAATTGTCATCATATTAGGCCATGTACTCTATGGATAATTATCATTTAGTTTAATATCTTCTAATTAATTATAGATAATCTCCTACAAAATATTATTTAGTTTAATCTCTTCTACCTAATTATAGATAATTATTATTTATATCTATACAAATAATAATTAAAATAAAAAGATATTAATGATAGCAATTATAATTAGAACATAATAATACAAGTAACACTGCTAATAATGATATTAATAAAAAACAATATTTTTTTGTCATATGTATATTAATAGTTATAATTAAAAAAATATATTTTTTACTTATAACAACATTTAAATATAAATACATATTAAAGAAACATTAATAAAATATAATCGATTACAAATATAAATATACTTTAGTCTCAAAATATTTCTCCTGAACCATTAAACTTTACGAGCATATAAGTGATGACAATGTACCTGCCATTTACATATGCTCAATCTTTTTAGAAATTTTAAAAGCTAAACATTAATTACTATATGTGTTTTATTATATATTTACTTTTAATCATTTAGATTTTAAAATCTTGATATCAGATTATCAAAGAATTTCATAACTAATACAATTAAACTTCCTAAAAGAATGATGATAAATGTGGATTAAGTTATTCCATTTATATCTTAAATCAAACAGATTATATGTTTATTTAAAAAATAAAATTCAGATAAAGATGAGTTTGATAAATCAAATTGGGATAGACAGGAAAATACATGGTTTTAAAGATATAATATTTTTATTATTTAGTATATAAAATTATATTTTTTTCAACTCGTACAATACATGTGGTTTATATATGTATAACTTTTTAATAAATAAAATTATATTTATTCAACCCGTGTAATACACGGGGTTATAACCTATTTGTAACATATGTGAATTTTAATCTCCAAGTTTTTTAAATTCATAAAGTTTTAGAATTATGTTAGTTTTAATTTATTCGAACCCTAAAAAATTGGCCTAAAGCTTATAAAAGATTTAACATCTAATTTTGTAGCTTTAATAAAGTATTCTAAATAATACTACATGTTCGCAAAAAAACGGGTTTAACATCTAATCTTATCTTATAGTTTTAAACTTTTAATAAAGTATTCCAAATAATACCATATGTTTGTAAAAAAAAGGCATTTTGGATCCTAAGGGTTCATATATTCTTTTGAAAGAGTATTGATTTTGAATGTTTGTTGTGATGTAGAAAGTTTGTAATTTTGATTTGTATTTATAGAAAACTAAAAAAGCTTTTTTTTTTAAACCCAACCCAATGGCTACCCCACCCACCACAACGTTCCTTTTTTCCTCAATTTTCACGCCCAACGGTTTGATTTTTCAACATTGTCTTCGTCAACCCATTAACCGAAACCCCATTAACGGACCCTATTAAGTTGAAGACGTGGTGTTCCCACCGTTAACGACTGAGGTGACACGTTAATCGCTCAGTCCGTTAACGGAAAACACTTGGTCTAACCGTAGGCAAGGTGACATTGAACTGAGTGACGCCGTGACCAAGGTTACCCTTGATACAATCATTTTCATCAAAATACATTTTATCTATTTATTTTTCCTTTTTAATTATTAACTAATTTATCTAAACAAATAAAAATTATTATTATTGTTATTAGTACTATTGTTGTTATTAAAACTTACTAATACTTGTAACAGTGGTAAACATTTGAATAGACTAAGGAACAAATACTTCTCTACTCACATAGAATGTGTTTATAAATTTACAAGCATGTTTGTAAAGAGAGAAACACGATGATGCTTTTAATCTTCCTTATCATAGATATGTTCGCTCTAATTTTAAACTCTATTCTTCTGTGTCATGTGTCACTGGTCCACACTTTCTTTCACGACTTCTCCAAACTTCTCACCCCCTTCTTCTGTCGACATTCCTCCTTTCGATGCTCCCATTTCATCACCAGCTAAAGTTTAAATTGCATCCATTGCTTCCTAGTTTTGTCACTCTAATGGAGCTCCCACCGCTTTATATCCGTTTATCGCTTTTACTTATACTCTTCTTCCTCCTACCTCTACACCGAAAACCACTAGTATAATGCGAATTGTCATCATTGTATCTCGTTTTTGTGGTCTTAGTCACGACTTTGGTCATATTGACAACTTTTCTTTTGTTAATTTAATTTGTTCAGCAATTGCTTTGCCTGTTCTAATATGCCACCTAATTACCTAATGGAAATTTGTTAGTGCCACACTATAAAAGTGAGAATCAAATCCTTCCACCACATTATAAAATTTTTAAGACATCATCATTTCCATTTTGAGTATAGTGGTAAAAGAACTAGAATAAAAGGAACTAATACTTATAAATTAGCTTTTTATGATTTATAGTAAAATTATTGTACAAATTGGCTTAACATATTTAACGTTGGAAATGACGGGAGAGATTTTTTACTTTTTTGAATTTTTTTTGCAGTCATGTCAAACACTGCAACATCCTTACCATTATTTAACGATTTCCGTACGATAATCAACAATAAAATGCGTATTTAAGTATACTTATTCATATAAAAATGCGGGTTTATTAAAACTTTTACAAATAAAAGTTATACAACATAATCCAATTAGGTTCGTTGTTAAAAGAACGTAGTAGCAATGTGCGGAAGCTTGAATCTTGAATGTGTTCGGTTCTTTGTTAAACTTAATCGTCTTCCGGTACTAGAGTTTTACCTGCAACTCATAAAATATGAGTTAGATTAGTCATACGTAGCATAAAACGAATTTTAAATGGGTTCGCAATGCATAAACGGTTTAATAGACAATTTGCGCGCATCTGGCACCCCGTCGCGTCGCGCGACGCCTTGATTTTTCCAAAATATTGCAGCTTGTTGCTGCATTTGCCCAGCTCCGATTTCGATCGAAACTCTAACTTCAAAGCTTCATAACTTTTGATCGAGATGTTCGTTTTACGCGATTCTTTTTCCTACGCGTTCGTAATTTAATTCTCCATCATATAGAGTTAAAATTCAACATTAAAACTAATAATATTCCAAAATTTTAAGCAATCGGCTTATTATTCAAAATCAACATTTTGACCCGTTTGTATTTAAAACCCCCAACTTGATTCTTAAGCAACCAAAATACATACGCTAATGTATTTGACACACAAACTTTAGCTCGGGTTCATAAATTTTTTTTATAAGTTGCGCGACTAGTACGCAAGCTTTGTGCATAAACTGTTTTGTCCCGTTTAGGGAATTTAAGCAATTTAATCTAAAACTTGCTCTTTTCTTTTGAAGCTACATAATTCCACGTCTAATTAACTACATATAATCCACCACAACTATTTTGTGGTGGATTTAACATAATGAACCCCCTTTTCTTTTATTTTTTTTCCTAATTTTTACCCTTCAACAAGTCATTTTACGCAAATGACCATTTTTAGATATTTGGCCCGGGAACCCTTATCCCTATAACTCGCATGCTTATCTAAGGTTTGCATTACCATAAAACATGTTTCTAAACAACCCATAAGGGTTGTTTGCCTGATTTACCTATTGTTTTGGTCAAAAATTACTGAAGCAATTAAGTGATCAAATTAATTAAGTGAGGTAGTGTGCTAAGAATGTGTATCAAAAATATCCTGATTCAGTTGTTTGCAAAAAAAAACAGTTTTCAGGATATAGCTCAGGATATCGAGCTATATCTGTGATCAAACAATGAGCAAAAAGTAAAAGGTGACACGAGATGTAAGAGGAAAGCCCTTGATCAATCTAGATCGTCGACACAAAACCTCGGGAGCTGATAATCGCAGCTGCCTTGTTCTTCTTATTACTTCAAATGTCAGGATACAGTGCAGGATATTGACCAGATCGCTACTAAGTGTTACAATGTTTTTCAGAAAGTGTGAGTTGCGAGAGAAAGTATCAGAGCTCGAGAGTAGTGAGTGTGTTATATCCTATTTGATCTGGTTTATTCGTCTATTTATAGCTATAAAGTGAAAACAAAATCTCCTAAAAATGAGGGATGCCAACGAATATTATTTAGTTAACGTTGGAGACCAAGTAAAGCGGCCTCAATGTCTTTCTTCGAACAACTTGTACCGAGTCTTCAGGGGAAATGGTCTTCATGAACGTTGCAAACTTGGGCTCGTATTCCTGCACATAATCCGTTAGCAATCCTCAGGATACAGTATCAGGATGTTACCAATATCCTGATCCAGCATCCAGGTTATGAATACGTATTATACAATCAAGATATAATCCAAGATATTATCCAGGATATGGGCTCAGAATTTCACCCATAACAATTGTCCCCAAAAAATGTTACCGTTGAGGATCTTGAGACTAACGGTTAGATTTTTCATGATAAACGAGGCAATTAAGAGATAAGACCCCTGATGTGACTGCCTGTAACCGTTCAGCCTATATTTACTCATTACTTCCCTATAAGCTCTTATCATCATCTCCATTTAGTCTTCATCGAGAAGAAAAAGGTAAAATCTCATCTCTCATCGTCATTACTTTTCTCTTCCTCATTCTCCGGTAAAAAATGACAAGGCAAACAAGATCTAGCTCCGGCGATTTTGTTCCCACGTTTATCCACCAGAATATCCTTCAAGATCCGGAGAAGGAGATCTGTTCTTTTGACAGTGCCCACCTGTCGGAACTCAAAATTTCCGGCATTTTCTCGGTGGGGACTGTATTCCGGGCGTTTGATTAGGAAATCCGATCAGATATGGTCTCTGATGAATAGCTGTGTTTCAACTGTTTTCCTTTCACTTTAGGGCTTCAACTTCCTTTCCCTGATTTCATTACCGAGTTTTTCAAAATTACAAAAATCAGCTTTAGTCAAGCAATGCCAATGCTTTGGCGGGTGTTGCTTGTTTTTTTATCAAATCTAGAAGACCCATATTCCTGATCTTTCTATTCATGACCTCCCTTTAGCATACCGGCTAAGATGCCACGGTTCTTGTCGATTCCTGTTTTACTGTACCTCCGGTGATCCATTGATACTCCGTGCCACCAGGAACGAGGAGAAATGGAAATCCAAGTTTTTCTTTGTGAAAAGAGATTCAATCCCTGGTGGAGCGGATTATCCGGTAAAATGGTTGAAAAAGGGTAGGATTCAGGGTTTTAGGATGATCCTGTCTTATATTCTGAACTAATTTCTTTGTTTCCTTGTATACAACTGATTTCAGAAAGCTTGCACCTCCTCTTGCCAACTCTCAGAAGAGAATTGACGCCATCAGACTTCTTCCAGAAGCTGAAAGAAGTTTCAATCTGCACCCAGCATCTTTGATGCGTGTGAAGTGTATATATAAGTTTAAATATATTTTAAGCCCTTTTACACTTTTTAGTCAAGTTTTAAATTTATAAAACACGATATTTACTAACACTAAACACACATATAGGCAAGTGCACCCATCGTGAGCATAGTATAGTGTTGGTAAGATACCTAGGTCGTCCAAGGACACAAGAGCTTTTAGTACCGGTTTATCCTCAACGTCTAATCAAATCAAAAGTTTAGGAAAATGTTTTAAACTAAGAAAATAAAAATTAACTAAAATGCTGAAAAATAAAAATAAAAGAAAAACAGATAGACAAGATGAATCACTTGGTTCCGACTCGTGTTTAGTGTAACCTTTGATTATTTCCGCACTTTTGCACTTATTTAAGAGATTATCTTAGTTATTGTAGTAGGCCCCTCTTTTGGAGGTGACGTTACCCTCAACCCAGTAGTTTGAGTCAGCAAGGATACAATCTTAAAGGGTCGGATTATTGAAAGATAATTAATTAAGTTATTAATGCAAATTATGGTAGGCCCCTCTTTTGAAGGTGACGTTACCCTCGACTACGTAGTCTGAGTCAGCAAGGATACAGTCCTAAGTAGCCGGGTTATAGTATTAATAGTAGTTAACTTATGAGGGGATCAAAGAGTTTGGACCCCCGCCATCCAATACCGTTAAGTATTGAAGGAGGTCCTACTAAATTTGACCCAGGTCCCTTGCAGGATCTCTAAACGCTGAACAACGGCAAGACTCTTACCAAACCGTTCCCTTAACCCCCGACCAGGTAGCCAACATACCTCCATATAGACCGTGGAGATATGAATGATGAAAATCTTTTATTTTATATAGACAGTAAAATAATGCCAAGACACCACGGACAAACGATAAGGAAGAATCACCTTCAACATAAGAAACTAGTTATTAAAGTCATTAATACAAAACCAATTAAAACGTGCGAAAAGATTAGAAATAAAAAGTATTACACTAGACACTTTGTCTTCACCAAGTGATGTAAGAGACTTAGGCAAACATGGCCTTGATTGTCAAGAACTCTTACGATCAATCTTTGATCCCGAGATGACTCACACACTCTATGATGGACAATGGATGATGGTGGTGGATGATGGTGTTATGGTGGTGGTGGGTGGTGGGTGAAGTGTGAGAGAGGTGGTGTGCCATGGGATGGTTTGAGCTTGAGCCAAGCACTCCTATTTATAGGCTGAACAGAAGCTTCGGCACGGCCCCGTGTCCAGTGGGCACGGCCCCGTGTCCACATCCTTCTCTTTCTTTATTAATTGCTCTTGTCTTTATTAGTTGACCACGCCCCCGTGTCCGCTGAGCACGACCCCGTGTGCAGAAGCATATCTGTACTATGAAGATTTGCCTAGATTCTGCGAATCTTATAGTTGAGCACGGCCCCGTGCCCGCTGAGCACGGCCCCGTGGTGGGCAATAGAAGCTTCTACCACTTTGTCTTTTCTGCTGACACTTGGGCACGCCCCCGTGCTGGCTGAGCACGGGGCGTGTTCAGTCTTCTGTCTTCTTGTTTTGCTTGGGAAGATGCTGTTGTGGGGTCGGGCATGTCACGTTTGTTCCTTTTCTTGTATTTATGTTAGATTTTGCTGTCTTTTTGCTTCTTTTGTTAATTTGAGCTCATTTAATCCTGAAAATACAAAAGGAAGACAAAAGCACACTTTTTCCAACATTAGTACTAAAAAAGGGTTAGTTTTATGTCTCAATTGATGTAATTTATATGTTGCATTTTGCACACATCAAATACCCCCATACTTGAATCTTTGCTTGTCCTCAAGCAAAACTCTTTATAATGTGGCTTTACACTCCCAAATGGAATGGGTAGAAGAGAAAGTTTTTAGGCTTGTCGTAGAGTGTTGGGATTTCCAAGATTCTTTATTAAGTTTTATTTTTATTTATTTACAATCCTATTCGTTATGATTTATTTAAAACTTTTCATAAGATAAACTACTTATTAGGGCATAACATGCCTCTTTAAAATTCTCTTTATATACAAGTTCACATACCTCACGGGGGATCACTCAACACTCGGCCGAAAATGTATTTTAGTGGATCACTCTAGAGCGGCATGGAACTTACTCCTACCATAGGCTTGCCAAGCAATCAATCCTCCTCCTTTTTAACTATATACCTTTGTAAATATCAAGAGGACTTTTTGGGTGAAGGGTTAGGCTTGGGTTAAAGGTAGGTGGTTGGGTTAGTGGTTAGTAGAAAGGGCGAAAAAGCGTAAAAAGCATCGGTTTTCGTAAGACTTTCTATTTTTCAACTTTTTATTTTGATGAAGCTATTATTCAAACAAAATTGTTTTTGATGAACTTGTTTGTTTATTTTTTTCTTTTGCTTCATCAACAACACTAAAGATATATATATATATATATATATATATATATATATTTTGCAAAGTCATACGAAAAACCGAGCTAGTTACTAAAATAAAGGGTTAAAAATGAAAAAAGGTTTTGGTGGGTGAAAGGGTGTTTGGTTTGGGTTATGAAATGAAAAGGTTTAGGCTCAAAGGGGCTAACTAGGGGGATTTTGGGTAGGTGGTAAAAAAAAGAAAAATAATGGTGTAGAAATAAAAAGGGTTAGTCCTAATGCCTCCATCATTTACTTACTCGGGTTTAAGTTGGTAAGGACCGGGAATGTATCGTCATGGCAAGTTCTAGAGTCGTAAGAACCAAGCAGCTATTCACACAAGAAACGAAAAATGAGCATTTAATTTAAAGATATATATTTGTTTGCTCAATAAAGGCTCAAAACTCACTTTTGTGGGAATGAGTTTTTATGTGATCAAGTATATATAATTAAATTTTAACTAAGCTTGTTATGCCTTTTCATAATTTTCTTATGTTGGTTCTTTTTATCACGACGCTATCGGTTGTAAATTTGTAAAAATATAACCTTTTTAGAACTTTGAAATTCCCAAGTTAAACCTGGACAAGTAAAAAAAATGAAAATTTTTGAAAAAAATTTGGGGTGATTAGCGGTTCCAATAGGGTTTTGTGTAAGGCTTGTATTTAGGACTTGCAAGATTCAAGGTTTTAGCATCCCCCCCCCCCCACTTAAATTACACATTGTCCTCAATGTGTCACAAAAATAAGTTTTTAGGTTGATTGAATGTGTAAAAGGTGTGATTTAAACAAAAATTTTGTGTTACTGGGCGCTGAACACGACCCCGTGTTGTCCGGGCACGACCCCGTGTTCAAGTGCCAGTAACAATATTAAATCAAGAGAAACAGAAGCCTGGACATGGGGGCGTTTTGGGTGAACACGGCTCGTGTCCAGTTACCTGAACTGGGTCTTTTCTGCAGACTGTGCAGCACGGGGCCGTGTTGGGCGGACACGGCCCGTGCCGAGCTTACTGTAAACGAAGAAAATCACCGGATGGCCCTGTTTTCCTGCATGGGGTGCTGGTTCAAGCTTCCCTCGTTTCCTTTGCCATCTCAAGTGTGTTTTATTCATTTTAGCACCATCCAAACACCAAATTAACTAAAACCATCATTCATTAAGTCATAGAGAGAATTACATCATAGTCCTAAAATTAAAATACTAGATAGTTAGGTCAAAGAAACACAAGAAATCTAAACCAAGGAGTTCTAGCCTACTACTTATTCTATTAGCAAAATTTCTGAAAAGGTAAATCTTTTGGTTAGATGTGGCTTGAAAAACTCCTTTCTCCGGTCATGGGTTCCTCACACGTTGGCGAGCCACTCTTCTATCTCCCTAGGGAGAAGAAAAGCGGGCTCATTGGCATTGGTTTGAGGAGGTGCAACTTCCACCGGGACTTCTTGGAGTTCTTCAAGAGGAGGTTCCGTCGGAATGTCGTCCCAACCGGTAGGATTGTGGATTCCAAGTGCTAGGTTCCAATCCTCTTGAGGAAGGATCGGTTCCATAGGAGGTGTTACAAGAATGTTTAACCTCTGGTGCAAGAGGTTTATTTCTTGAAAACTGTTTTCCAACCCCACCGAAAGATAATTTATACGGTCTATTATGACCTCCTCTACCGAAGTCATCTCGTCAAGGGCTTCACGTAATGCCATCACATATCTTACGAGAGTTGCTTCAATTGATGGCCTCCTTTCCCTTCGACTGTTTCTGGAGTGCGCAGAAGAGGTTCCACTGTTTGGCTAGACATTCTACAAAAACAAACCAAAAATAGTTTGTTTTAATGAAACAGTATTACGGACACGGCCCCGTGCTCATTGAGCACGGCCCCGTGTTCACCTTTCTGTAGTTTTTTTAGAACAAGGAATCTTGAAGTTTCAAATTATTTTCTCAACTCATGAGTCATTTTTGAACATAAATAACTTAAAACAATGTTGTGTAACATATTTTTAACAAGATTCCTTGAACAAAAAGTTAACAAACATCACAATAAAACTTGAAATCAAGCTTCAATGGAGGTGTTGTTGCAAGAAAGATGAACAAGAAGGTAAAGGATAAAAGAGGAAGGGACAAGATGTTTGTTAGAAACTTCTTTTAGAACATACCTAGGATGGTAAGTTAGAAAATCCTTTCAAATCTCTGTCCCTGAATGGTCCAAATGTGCAGGATTCTTGGCTGCATTTATAGAAAACGACAGCAGGCTGGACACGGCCCCGTGTCGGCCGGACACAGCCCCGTGTGCAGGCAAGATCCTGACACGTTTTGTCCGTATTCTGACAAAAGTCAGAAGGGAATCTTTTGGTGGACACGGGGGCGTGTTGACCTGGGCACAGCCCCGTGTCGGATGGCTGTTTATGAAGTTTGTCTATTTTTAAGGAACTTTTCCGGATCGGGCGGTTCCTTACTGGATGGAACAACCCCAAAGTGCCTAAGATACCTTAATTGTTCTAGATTAAGACGAGAACGCAAGAGGTTGTCGGTGAGGGTGATTCCTATACTATATGTAGGTGGACAAGTCCAACCCTTTCCCGGGCTCTCGTTAAAGAAGGTGTATGTCGAATCGCTCAGGTCTATGTATGCATCGAACGAAGTCGATGGGGAGTCCTTCACGGCACAATCGACACAGGGACGACTATCGCTCAAGTCCTCACTAGAGTTAGAAGTATCGTCGGAAACAACGAAGTTGTTTGAATGCGAGCCCAACCCTTCTTCTTGGTTATCGTCTTGGGATAGATTATTGAAATCTTTCCTAAGTTCTTTTAACCAATTAAGAATTAGATCTTCTAATTGAAATAATTCATAGAGAAGCATTTCTCCTAGAAAATCCTGTTGGGAGCATTCGAGGGAGAGATAGGGATTATTTTTACTTTCGCCCCTCTTAAGGATACAAGGGAACGATGGGTCTATATAGTGGGGCTTATAATTTAGAAAATAACATTCTAATTCCTTATGGGTACCACCACATAATTGACACCACGTACCATAAGAGTGCCGAAAGTAAAAAGTATCAGTATCACTCATGTTTGTGTCAGAATTTACCAACCGTCGGGATCTTACGGTTCTGTTTTCAGTAACTGAATCTTGGGCACGGGGGCGTGTTGAGTGGGCACGGCCCCGTGTTCAGCTTACCGTCTGACTTAAAACAGGATTGCCAGTTCCAATGATTGGGAACGGGGCGTGTTCAGCGGGCACGGCCCGTGCTGAGTTCTGCAGAAGCTGAAAAACTAAGAAAAATCCTAAAAAAATGAAAAATAAGAAAAACGATTAGGCCGCTGATTCCTAACTTTATTAAAATCCTTGTGTCCCCGACAGCGACGCCAAAACCTTGATGCGTGTGAAGTGTATATATAAGTTTAAATATATTTTAAGCCCTTTTACACTTTTTAGTCAAGTTTTAAATTTATAAAACACGATATTTACTAACACTAAACACACATATGGGCAAGTGCACCCATCGTGAGCGTAGTATAGTGTTGGTAAGATACCGAGGTCGTCCAAGGACACAAGAGCTTTTAGTACCGGTTTATCCTCAACGTCTAATCAAATCAAAAGTTTAGAAAAATGTTTTAAACTAAGAAAATAAAAATTAACTAAAATGCTGAAAAATAAAAATAAAAGAAAAACAGATAGACAAGATGAATCACTTGGTTCCGACTCGTGTTTAGTGTAACCTTTGATTATTTCCGCACTTTTGCACTTATTTAAGAGATTATCTTAGTTATTGTAGTAGGCTCCTCTTTTGGAGGTGACGTTACCCTCAACCCAGTAGTTTGAGTCAGCAAGGATACAATCCTAAAGGGTCGGATTATTGAAAGATAATTAATTAAGTTATTAATGCAAATTATGGTAGGCCCCTCTTTTGAAGGTGACGTTACCCTCGACTAAGTAGTCTGAGTCAGCAAGGATACAGTCCTAAGTAGCTGGGTTATAGTATTAATAGTAGTTAACTTATGAGGGGATCAAAGAGTTTGAACCCCCGCCATCCAATACCGTTAAGTATTGAAGGAGGTCCTACTAAATTTGACCCAGGTCCCTTGCAGGATCTCTAAACGCTGAACAACGGCAAGACTCTTACCAAACCGTTCCCTTAACCCCCGACCAGGTAGCCAACATACCTCCATATAGACCGTGGAGATATGAATGGTGAAAATCTTTTATTTTATATAGACAGTAAAATAATGCCAAGACACCACGGACAAACGATAAGGAAGAATCACCTTCAACATAAGAAACTAGTTATTAAAGTCATTAATACATAACCAATTAAAAAGTGCGAAAAGATTAGAAATAAAAAGTATTACAGTAGACACTTTGTCTTCACCAAGTGATGTAAGAGACTTAGGCAAACATGACCTTGATTGTCAAGAACTCTTACGATCAATCTTTGATCCCGAGATGACTCACACACTCTATGATGAACAATGGATGATGGTGGTGGATGATGGTGTTATGGTGGTGGTGGGTGGTGGGTGAAGTGTGAGAGAGGTGGTGTGCCAAGGGATGGTTTGAGCTTGAGCCAAGCACTCCTATTTATAGGCTGAACAGAAGCTTCGGCATGGCCCCGTGTCCAGTGGGCACGGCCCCGTGTCCACATCCTTCTCTTTCTTCATTAATTGCTCTTGTCTTTATTAGTTGACCACGCCCCCGTGTCCGCTGAGCACGACCCCGTGTGCAGAAGCATATCTGTACTATGAAGATTTTCCTAGATTCTGCGAATATTATAGTTGACCACGGCCCCGTGCCCGCTGAGCACGGCCCCGTGCCTGCTGAGCACGGCCCCGTGGTGCACAATAGAAGCTTCTACCACTTTGTCTTTTCTGCTGACACTTGGGCACACCCCCGTGCTGGCTGGGCACGGGGTGTGTTCAATCTTCTGTCTTCTTGTTTTGCTTGGGAAGATGCTGTTGTGGGGTCGGGCATGTCACGTTTGTTCCTTTTCTTGTATTTATGTTAGATTTTGCTGTCTTTTTGCTTCTTTTGTTAATTTCAGCTTATTTAATCCTGAAAATACAAAAGGAAGACAAAAGCACACTTTTTCCAACATTAGTACTAAAAAGGGTTAGTTTTATGCCACAATTGATGTAATTTATATGTTGCATTTTGCACACATCAATCTTCAAGCCAACCGTCTAGCTCAAACATGTCTGGTAAGCATCCTGCTCAATATCCTGCATACTTGTTCTTATTTGATATTGTTATGAAACGAGTTTTAAAGTTACTCCCTTTATGCAGATTCCAGCAAAGTTCCAATCCTCCTGGACCTTGATGAGCTTGACAGCTATCCTACTCCCATCAATGTCAAGAAAGAAACTCCTGCCACCACCAGCTCAAAACCGATCCCGGCTCCCAAACCTAACCCAAGGACTCGTGCTTCCACCTCCAAGAAAAGAAAGGGTTCCGAGACCAGCACTCCAGGTTCTGAAGGGTTCTCTTATGAAGAACTCAGCTTCACTGAGAGCTTGGAGCCTATGACCTCTTTCCTCAACAAGGTAATATCTTGACGCTATATCCTGCGCTTATATCCTGACTGAATATCATAGTTAGTTAATTTTGATTCATACCTGAATTTTGACTTGCAGGGTTTCCAGCATTTGCTCCATCTCTACACCGATGCCTGCAGCACATCCAAGTTTCAAGAAGCCAGGATCAAACAGCTTGAGACCACCATTGCTGACCAGGGTACCCTCGCTAAAGCCAAAACCCGGCACTACGAGGACAAGCTAAAAAAGGTCACCCAGTATGCTGAAGTAAAACTAGCCGTTGTCCAGCTTGATCATGACCAGGCTATACTCGCCTTCCGAGAGGGGGTCAAAAACTCTGCTGTCATTTCCCTTTTGCAGGCCAGGATCAAAATGGCTTATGAGGCCAAGGAGACTGGGATGAATTGTCCTGCTTGGCCGGTGGATTCCTGGATAGCAAAGCTGAAAGATCTTGGAGGCAATCTTGTGCCGTATCCTGCTAAAGCTGGGGCTGGAGAAACCTCTAAGGCAGCAGAGGTGGCGGACAAGGCTGGAGAGGAGAAGGATGCGGAGAGGATGCTGGTGAGGATGATGTAGCTGAGAAGATGGAGAAGGCTGGTGAAGATGCCGTTGTGTGAGGGCATTCAAGTGGGCGATGATGGATATTGATGCCTAGGCCAGAGCCCACTTTTTTAAATTTGAATGATGGTCTGTAATCCCTAAAACAATTTACTTTTCCTGCACTTTACTTTTTCTGCACTTGAACAATTTATATTTCCTGCATGCTTTTGAACAGTATAACGGTTGGAGGTGGATGGGTCTCGGTTTGAGATGAAACCTTCAACTGTTAAGTAAATATGATTAGGAACTAACTGTGCTTTTGGCGGATTGATTTCAGTTTGAGATGAAACCAAAAGCACAAACTTTTGATGTGTTAATAATATACCTTCCTTTTGACCTTATCTTTGTTGTTATATTCTTATTGCATGTGTTTTATTCTGAAAACTTTTTTCTGTATTCATCCTAGAAAAACACTTTGGGAACATATCCTGAAAATATCCTGAGAGATATCCTGGTCAGGATATTGCCACATAACTTAAAAACTTAAGTTACTCAGATAAGATTTCAAAAGATGAAAAAAGAAAAAAAAGAGAGAGAGAGAGATCATACCAAAGACCCTTAAAGAGTCAATTCCAGTCTTCCATCTTATGAATGTCCCCAGTGCATACTTAGAAATCTGGGTCTATCCTTTGAATTGCACTAAGGTATATGTCCCCTGTGTTCAGTATATTTAAAGTCTTAGGAAACACAGCCATATTTTGTTCGAAACCTGTTCTTAAACTTTAGTCTTTCTGGGGATAAACCCTTAATATACTGGGGATACACCCTTAATATAATGGGGATAAACCCTTAATGTCCAGGGGATAAACCCCGATTTTCATGCGCTACAGGCGGGAGTGTATAAAATCCAAGACTTAGAAAGGTGAAAACCTTTAAAACGTAGAGAGTATGAAAATACCCTTTCGTGAGAGAGGGTGATCAATCCTCATATACCTTAAGGATCCAGGATATAGCCAATAATAACGAAATTGTCAGCCACTTTTACATGAACTGGTCCCGCTATCTTGAACTATCCCCGGATAACTTGCTCTCCAGGCGGGGTGTTTAAACCCAATTCAAGAGAAAGGTGAATACCTTTAAACCTTTGAAGGGATAAGGATCCCTTAAACGTGAGAGAGGGGGCCAATCCTCTAATCTTTTGGTTTATCTTGAGCATATATCCTGGAGTGATATCCTGAAGCGTATCCTAAAAAACATTTCCAAACTAAGGTGGGTGTTAGCTTGGCTAACACCCCTCCGATTCTTAAGTTAGTATTGGGTTCGAAAGAATAAATAAATTCAAACATATTTAAAAGAGATAGAATTCATACCATCCTGAGTTAGAGATTAAATTATAAACTCACTTGAAATAGAGCTTTAGGTGTATAGCATTCCAGGATCTTGGTAGCATATCCCCTTCCATATTCTTGAGTCGGTATGCTCCTTTCCCAGATTCTGATTCAACCTCATATGGTACTTCCCACTTTGAGCTAACTTTCCATCGGCAGGATTAGTAGTATTCTGAAAAGCCTTTCTTAACACCCAATCTCCAACTTGGAACCTTCTAGTCCTTATATTCTTATTATATGCTCTAGATATCCTCTGTTGATATGATGCCATCCTTAGCTTTGCCGCATCTCTTGTCTCATCCACAGTGTCCAAATCTTGGCATAGAGCTTCAGGATTCTGCTCAGGATCCAGGGGATTAGATCTTGCTGTAGGTATTACCATTTTGTCGGGATTACCGCTTCTGCTCCAAATACTAAGGAGAATGGAGTTTGGCCAGTTGCATTCTTTATTGTTGTTCTATCAGCCCACAAAACAAAGGGTAATTCTTCTGCCCATCTTCCTTTCTTATCTCATAGTCTCTTCTTCAAGTTGTTGACAATTATCTTGTTCAAGGATTCAGCTTGTCCATTTGCTTGAGGATGTACTGGTGTGGATGTGATCATTTTAATCCCCTAACTCTTGCAAAAGTCAGTAGTCCTCCTACTTATAAACTGAGAGCCATTGTCACAAATTATCTCGGCTGGTACCCCAAACCTGGTCAGGATATTCCTTTTTATGAAGGATATTACTTCTTGATCTCTAACTTGAACAAATGCTTCAACTTCTACCCATTTAGAGAAATAATCCATCATTTCCAGCATAAAGACCTTTCCTCCTGGAGCTTTGGGCAATGTTCCTACTATGTCCATCCCCTGCTTCATGAATGGCCAAGGGGAAGTAATAGGATATAGTGGTTTAGTAGGTTGATGTAATATGTTGTTATGCCTTTGACATGCATCACATATTCGAGCATATTCTGCAGCATCTTTCCTCATCGTCGGCCAATAGTATCTTGTTCTTAACACCTTTGAGAATAATGATCCACCCCCAGTGTGGTTACCACAATCCCCTTCGTGTATATCTTGAAGCACTTCTTTAGTTTCGGGATCCTCCAAGCACCTCAGGTATGGTCCTGCAAGAGATTTCTTGTACAAAACATCATTTATAATAGTGAATCGTTATACCTTCATTCTTTTTTTTTGAACGGCCAACAAACTCAATCCCGAGCACTCTCGGGGCACCCACTGGACAAACGGAGTACTCCGAGAGTAACCCGAGTCCACCACCAATTCCGCGGAAAACCCGGTAACCCACCCGCCCGTAGGCACGACGGTGAAATTACCGGTAAAACCCGTTTGGCTCAAGGATCCAACCCAGGTTTCCCTGGGTCTCCTATCATTGCCCACCAGTGCCTCACTCTGCACCAAGTAGGAGTCGAACCTGCATCTCTCAAGAGAAATACAAGCCCTCCACCACTTGATCTAGAGATCATTGGCGTTATACCTTCATTCTGAAGGCCTTAGGATTCGCGTCCTTCGGGATGTGTCCTTCCTTGAGATATTTCAAGATTGGGGTTGTTTTGGTCAAAAATTAACGAAGCAATTAAGTGATCAAATTAGTTAAGTGAGGTAGTGTGCTAGAAGTATTTGTGAAAAATATGATGGTTAAGTTGTTAACAAAAACAGTTTCAGGATATAGCCCGAGGATATCAGACTATATCAATAATCAAACAATGAGCAAAAATGTAAAGGTTGACACGATATGTACGAGGAAAGCCCTTGATCAATCTAGATCTCCAGCATAAAACCTCGGGAGCTGATAATCGTCGGCTGCCTTGTTCTTCTTATTGCTTGAATAACCAGGATACAATGCAGGATAATGCTCGGATCGAATCTAAGTGTTACAATGATTGTGAATTGTGAGTGTTAGAGTGTAATTGCAGCTAGAAATGAGAGTGTATGAGTATGAGAGCTCGAAAGTGTGTGTTTTCCTATGATCCGGCACTCCTATTTATAGTCACAAGAAATAACAAACTATGCTAAAAATCCGGGATACTGAGAATATTCCTCTATTATTCTGGGATACTGAGAATATTTCCTTCTGAACGTTAGGGGGCTGTTTCAACTCGTTCTCCACGTGCATATTAACTATAAATCCGGGATTTAAGCTCCTATAACCGTGACACCATTAATAGCATTGACCAGCATCCGTAACTCCCATAAAATATGCCTTTCTTCAATGCTGACCGTTACAAGAGCTATTCTTCCGCCATCAACGTCCTTATCCTAACCAATTTGAGCGGGTCTGCAGGATGACTTGGTCCTCACGAACGTTAGTCCCTTGTAACCAATGTTTACAAGCAAATTGTTAGTAATAGTCAGGATACTGCCTCAGGATGTTACCAATATCCTGGTCCGGTATCCTGATCGTAATCAGCTATCAAGATATAGTTCAGGATATGTGCTCAGAATTTCACTCATAACAATTGTCCCCAAAAATATAACTGTTGGATATCCTGATTCCAACGGATATATTTTTTAGTCATTCCAACATGTCTGGTAAGGATTTCTGTTTTGAACATTCCTGAATATGTTTGGTTAATCAGCACATAATATGATAAGATTGAAACTACTCCCTTTTTTGTAGACTCCGCTAAGGTCCCTGTTGTCTTTGATCTTGAGGAGCTTGATAGTTACTCCAAGCATATCCTGCTGAAAAAGGAGCCATCTGTTGCCACCAGCTCTAAGCCCTCTGCTGCTGCTGCTGCCGAAGGTTTCTCTTATGATGACCTTGGCTTCATGGAATCCATCGAGCCCATGACCTCCTTCCCTAATAAGGTAAGTATCCAGATCCTGTATCCTGTACACATATACTGAACCTGTATCCTGGTTAGTTTGTCTTTAATGATACCTGTATTTTGTAGGGTCTAAATCATCTGGTCGTCCTGCACTTAGAACAATTTTAATTTCCGGCAAGTAGAATAGTTTGACAGTTGAAGGTGGAGGGATCTTGTGTTTTCAGGACGAAGCCTTCAACTGTTTATGTAAATATGCTTTAAAAACTTAATTGTGTTCTTGGTGGATGGGTCTCTTTTTCGAGATGAAACCAAGAATACAATCTTTTGGACCATTAATAATAAACTAACTTTTTAGCCTTATTTGTTGTTGTTATGTTTTTATTTTGAAAGGTATGTTTTGAATATCCTAATCAAATATACTGGTCAGAATACTAATAAAATATTCAATATCAAAATGTTAGATAAAAACTTGGTTAAATATGACTGTATAGAAAACTTAGATCATTTAGATAAGGCTTTCAAGACTTGAAGAGTAAAAAATCATACCGGAAACACTTAGGCAATAATTTCCAACTTCAACCTTTGAATCCTTTGCAATGTCCCCAGCATGGATGTCCCCTGTCTGTGCAGGATATCGCGTGACATACTTGAGTATTTGTTCACTTAGTCATTAAACTTCGTAATTCCGTATCCACAAAGGGATATGTGTAAACACAATCATAGTTTGTCATATCTTTGGAACTTGTCTAAAAACTTTAGTTTTACTGGGGATAAACCCTTAATGTACTGGGGATAAACCCTTAGTATCCTGGGGATAAACCCTTAGTGTACTATGGAGAAACCCTTAGCATCCTGGGGATAAACCCTTGTTTTCATGCGCTACAGGCGGGAGTGTATAAACTCCAAGACTTAGAAAGGTGAAAACCTTTAAACCTTAGAGAGTATGAAAATACCCTTTCGCGAGAGAGGGTGATCAATCCTCATATACCTTAAGGATCTAGGATATAGCAAATAATAATAAAATTGTCAGCCACTGTTACATGAACTGGTCTCGCTATCTTGAACTATTCCCGAATAACTTGCGTTCCACGCGGGGTGTTCAAACCCAATTCGTTAGAAAGGTGAATACCTTTAAACCTGTGAAGGGATCAGGATCCCTTAAACGTGAGAGAGGGGGCCAATCCTCTAATCTGTCGAAATATCCACATGTATCCTGGAGCTATATCCCGAGACATATGCTGCAAAACAACTGTAAACTAAGGTAGGTGTTAGCCTGGCTAACACCCCTCCGATGCTTAAGTCAGTATTGGGTTCAAAAGAATAAATAATATCAAATATATTTAAAAAGATAGAATTCATACCATCCTGAGTTAGAAATTAAATTCTAAACTCACTTGAAATAGAACTTTAGGTGTATAGCATTCCAGGATCTTGGTAGCATATCCCCTTCCATATTCTTGAGTCGGTATGCTCCTTTCCCAGATTCTGATTCAATCTCATATGGTCCTTCCCACTTTGGAGCTAACTTTCCATCGGTAGGATTAGTAGTATTCTGAAAAGCTTTTCTTAACACCCAATCTCCAACTCGAAACCTTCTAGTCCTTATATTCTTGTTATATGCTCTGGATATCCTCTGTTGATATGCTGCCATCCTTAGCTTTGCCGCATCTCTTATTTCATCAACAGTATCCAGTTCTTGACATAAAATTTCAGGATTTGATTCAGGATCCCGTAGGCTTGATCTAGTTGTTGGTATCACCATTTTTGTCGGGACCACTGCTTCTGCCCCAAATACCAAAGAAAATGGGGTCTGTCCAGTAGCATTCTTCACAGTTGTTCTATCAGCCCATAGGACAAATGGTAGTTCTTCTGCCCATTTTCCTTTTTTGGCACCTAACCCCTTCTTTAAGTTGTTGACGATTATCTTGTTCGAGGATTCTGCTTGTCCATTTGCTTGAGGATGCACTGGTGTTGACGTGATTATCTTAATTCCCCAACTTTTGCAAAAATCAGTAGTTCTTTTGCTGATGAACTGAGAGCCATTATCACAAATTATCTCAGCTGGTACCCCAAATCTTGTCAGGATATTCCTCTTTATGAAGGATACCACTTCTTGATCTCTAACTTGGACAAAGGCTTCTGCTTCAACCCACTTAGAAAAACAATCTGTCATTGCCAACATGAAAACCTTTCCTTCTGGAGTCATTGGAAGCTTTCCCACTATATCCATACCCCATTTCATAAACGGCCAAGGGGATACGATAGGATATAATGGTTCTGCAGGCTGATGCATGATGTTGTCGTGTCTTTGACATGCATCGCATTTCTGAGCATACTCCGCGGCATCCTTTCTCATGGTCGGCCAGTAATATCCTGTTCTTAACACATTCGAGAACAGAGATCTGCCCCCAGTATGGTTACCACAGTCTCCTTCATGTATATCCTGAAGTACCTCCTTGGTTTCAGGATCTTCCAAGCACCTTAGGTACGGACCTGCAAGGGATTTCTTATACAAAATATTTTTTATAATAGTAAAACGAGATACCTTCATCCTAAAAGCCTTAGGATTTGCATCCTTTGGGATATCTCTTTCTCGAAGATACTTCACAATTGGAGTCATCCAGGATTCAGGATCCTTCTCAGGATATCCATCACTAGGATCCTGGATACATGCTACTTCTTTATCCTGAGATTTGAAATGTTCCATTGCAGGATACAAGATGTGCACTATTGGTATCTGAGTTCCCTCCGGTATCCTGACAGTAGATCCTAAATTTGCTAGAGCGTCAACTTTAGCATTCTTTTCTCTTGGTACCTGTTCAAGTGTAAATATTTTGAAATATCCTGCTAATTTTTTAACATTTTCAAGATATTTAGCTAACTTTTCACCTTTTACTGCATAAGATCCATTGAAATGGTTAGTAATTAACAGGGAATCAACATATACTTGTAAACATCTAATATTCATATTTTTAGCCAATTATAATCCTACAATCAGAGCTTCATACTCTGCATCATTATTAGTGGCAGGAAATTCACACCTAATAGCCTGAGCTAATATGTCCCCCTGTGGCGATTTTAGTAGTATACCTAATCCTACACCTCTCACATTAGATGCACCATCAGTATATAATATCCAAAATTCTGAACTTTCATCTAGTTGTTGTACTTCTAGGTCGGCTTTATCTTGAATATCACTACTAAAATCAGCCACAAAGTCTGCTAAAGCCTGAGACTTTATAGCATTCCTAGGTTCACACACTAAATCATAGGCACTTAACTTTACGGACCACTTAGCCATCCTACCCGACATCTCAGGTTTCATAAGCACATTTTAACAGGATAATTAGTTTTAACATGAATCCTATGTGTCTCAAAATAATGTCTAAGCTTGGTCGATGCCATAACTAGAGCTAATATCAATTTTTCTAAGTGTGAGTATCTAGTTTCAGCATCTAACAAACTTTTACTGACATAATAAACATGATACTTCTGACCTTCATAATCCTTTACCAAGACAACACTTACTGCATTCCCTGATACTGCAAGATATAGTGACAGAGGTTCACCATCCTCGGGCTACATGAGTAGAGGTGCACTTGAAAGATATTGCTTTAATTCCTGTAGGGCAGCTTCATGTCTTTCTCCCCATTCAAACTTTTTGTTCTTCTTCTTCTTCAGAATATCATAAAATTCCTTGCATTTCTCTGAGGATCTTGATATGAACCTGTTCAATGCTGCAACTCTTCCAGTTAGCCTTTGAACATCCTTCATGTTGGATAGTGATTTGAGATCAAGAATAGCTTTAATCTGTTCAGGGCTTGCTTCTATCCCCCTTTTAGTCACCATATATCCTAAAAACTTTCCTGTCCCCACTCCAAAATGGCATTTGGCAGGATTCAGCTTCATATTGTATTGATCCAGGATATCAAATGCTCCTTTAATATCTCGAAGATGATCCTCATCATTCTTAGATTTTACCACCATGTCATCAATGTATACCTACATGGTGTCCCCCAGTTTGTCTTTGAACATCATGTTTACCAATCTCTGGTATGTTGCACCTGCATTCTTCAAACCAAAAGGCATAGCAGTATAACAATAAATACATGTTGGTGTCATAAAAGCAGTATCCTCCTGGTCTGAAGGTTCCATCTGGATCTGCTGGAATCCTGAGGATGCATCCATGAAGGTTAACATCTCATGGCCGGCAGTTGCATCCACCATTGAGTCTATATGAGGTAAAGGGAATGGGTCTTTAGGACATGCTTTGTTTAAGTCTGTATAATCTACACAAACTCTCCATTTTCCATTCTTCTTTTGAACCATGACCACATTTGCTAGCCACTTTGGAAATTTGACTTCCCTGATCATCTTGGACTTCAATAATCTTTCAACTTCCTCTTGAATAATTGTATTCCACTCAGGAGCAAACTTCTTTCTCTTTTGCTGAACAGGCTTGAATGACTTGTCAATTCCAAGCTTGTGAGTGATAATATCCTTGGAAATACCTGTCATATCCTCATGCTTCCATGCAAATGTCGACATCCTGCATTTCAAAAAGTTAGTTAACTGATCCTCAATATCCTGAGGGATATTGGTTCCTACGAGCACCGAGACATCTGGATTATCCTGATCCAGGATAACTTTTTTAACATCCTGCTCTGAAGCCTCCATGATATCATGGGCTCGTATCTTTAATTGCTATGCTGCATTGGGCTTGGTTGAGGATTTTATTGAGGATGAATAACATTCCTTTGCCTCCTGTTGATCACTTTCTACCTTGACAACCCCCCAAGGGGTAGGGATCTTGATACACTAATGATAGGTTGATGGCACAACTTATCATGGATCCATGGCCTACCCAATATAATATTGTAGCAGGATTAAGAATCCATGACACAGAAGCGTTGCATTGAGTTGACCCCTTCAACATATACTAGCAACTTTATTTCTCCCACAGTATTCCTGGCCTCTCCACTGAGCCCAACAAGTACAGTGGACTTTGAAGTGATATCCCTCGGGGATACATTCATCCTTTTCAATGTTTCTAGCTGAATTATGTTGATGGAGCTGCCATTATTCACCGGTATCCTGAGCACAAAATGATAAGCAACATATAAAGTTATTACTAAAGCATCATGATGAGGATCCTGGACAGTATCCCTGTCATCACTGTCGAATGTGATCACTTTATCAGTTGTGAGAGTTGTCATCCTGGTTGGCTTATCTCCCCTTTCTGCCTTAGCCTCCTTTGGATGTCTCTTTGCCGCAGAGTATGAAGTTCCACAAATGTCGGATCCTCCTGAAATAAAGTTAATTATCTTGGCATTTGCAGGAGGTGATGCTGTTCATTCAGGATCCTTCTCAGTATTCTGACCCTTATTCTTCTTTTTTCCTAGAAGATCCTTCATATATCCTTTGCTCAGCAGATAGCTTATTTCTTTACTCAGGGTAATGCAATCTTCCGTAACGTGTCCAAAATCCTCATGGAAGGCACACCGTTTGGATTTATCCTTCCAATCGGCTTTTTGTTGGTTCTTTCTAGGCCACCTTGCTTTGTCTCCTAAACCCTGCATAACATACATTAGTTCAGGTATATTAACAGAAAAACAATATTCTGACAGTTCAGGTATATTAACAGAAAAACAACATTCACTTTCTTGCTGTCATTCCTGCCATATGGCTTAGAGCGGTATGGCTTATATGAGGATTCTGACTTCCTGTTAGTTGATTCATATATTGCGGATGAATTCATCCTCTCTTGCATTTTCTTGTCATCTTCAAGCCTGATATATCTCAAAGCCCTATTTCGAGCTTCGTCCAAGTTCCTGCAAGGATTCATCACAAGATCCTGATAAAACTAGGAATCCTTTTGTAGCCCCATCTTGAATGCTTGAACTGCTGTAGCAACATCAAGGTGTGGGATGTCCAAGGATTCCCTGCTGAATTTGTTCACATAATCCCTTAGGGATTCTTGAGGTCCCTGTGTTATCCTGTAGAGGTCACTTGTTAGTTTTTCAAAGCTTCTACTGCAAGAAAACTGACTATTAAACAAATTAACTAAATGAGCAAATGATGTAATTGAATAAGGTGGAACATTTAGAAGCCATTTCAAGGCTGATCCTGTTAGAGTAGAGCCAAAGCCCTTGCACAAGCATGCTTCTTTAAGATTCGGCGGGATAGGGTTAATCTCCATCCTCTCCCTATACTGGGCAATATGCTCCTCAGGATCTGTCGTCCCATCATACAGCTTCATGTTAGGAGTCTGGAATCTCTTTGGGATTTCTGCATCACAAATAGGGTGAGCAAAGCGGGATATGTTGTGACTATCCCATGATACTTCCGGTATAGGCTGCACTATCCCAGGCACACTTGATATCATATCCTTTAACTTTTGAAGCTCTCTGGTTATCGCTGATGTCACACCTGCATCCTGCAATGATCCAAGATTATTAGTAACAGGGATACTGGTGTTAACAGACAAGTTACCAGCTTGGTGATTCTGGCCATATCCTGGAGTGCATCATGGAGCATATCCTGGATTTCTCACAGTTGACACCCTGACCGAAGAGGGTATCTCAGGAATATGACTCTGGGAATGGTTAGGCACAACATTCCCCCTGTTATCCTCAGTATATACTGCCGAACTGAAGTTCAAAGCTCTAGTCTGCAAGGGAGTGACAGTATCCTCAGTTGGCCTGCTTGAGCTAGATTTCAAGAGTTGTATCTCTCTTATCAGCATTTGGTTGGTCTCCTGCTGTTGCTTCATCTGGTCCTGTATACTAGCAAATAAAGTTAGAATTTCATCATTAGAGGCCAAAACAGGAGCAGATCCCTGAATATTCCGAGTGGGGATAATATCCTGAGGCTTTGACGAAGCTTGCGTCCTTGGAGGAGGTGGTGGAAGCACCGAACCAATCATTGCAGATGTTGTAGCAGACACGGTAGAAGAGCTCATGTTTGATCTTGAAGCCATTGAAAATAGTGTAGCAAAAAGTTTTGAGAATAGAAACCCAGGTAATGATTTTGCAAAAGCTTTTAGTAGAAATAGCACCACTTGCCCCACGGTGGGCGCCAAATTGTTTTGGTCAAAAATTACCGAAGCAATTAAGTGATCAAATTAGTTAAGTGAGGTAGTGTGCTAGAAGTGTTTGTGAAAAATATGATGGTTAAGATGTTAACAAAAACAGTTTCAGGATATAGCCCGAGGATATCAGACTATATCAATAATCAAACAATGAGCAAAAATGTAAAGGTTGACACGATATGTACGAGGAAAGCCCTTGATCAATCTAGATCTCTGGCATAAAACCTCGGGAGCTGACAATCGTCGACTGCCTTGTTCTTCTTATTGCTTGAATAACCAGGATACAATGCAGGATAATGCTCGGATCGAATCTAAGTGTTACAATGATTGTGAATTGTGAGTGTTAGAGTGTAATTGCAACTAGAAATGAGAGTGTACGAGTATGAGAGCTTGAAAGTGTGTGTTTTCCTATGATCCGGCACTCCTATTTATAGTCACAAGAAATAACAAACTATGCTAAAAATCTGGGATACTGAGAATATTCCCCTATTATTCCGGGATACTGAGAATATTTCCTTCTGAACGTTGGGGGGCTGTTTCAACTCGTTCTCCACGTGCATATTAACTATAAATCCGGGATTTAAGCTCCTATAACCGTTACACCATTAATAATATTGACCAGCATCCGTAACTCCCATAAAATATGCCTTTCTTCAATGCTGACCGTTACAAGAGCTATTCTTCCGCCATCAACGTCCTTATCCTAACCAATTTGAGCGGGTTTGCAGGATGACTTGGTCCTCATGAACGTTAGTCCCTTGTAACCAACGTCTACAAGCAAATTGTTAGTAATAGTCAGGATACTGCCACAGGATGTTACCAACATCCTGGTCCAGTATCCTGATCGTAATCAACTATCAAGATATAGTTCATGATATGGGCTCAGAATTTCACCCATAACAGGGGTCGTCCAGGACTTAGGATCCTCATCAGGATCATGGCCAGGATCCTGAATACTTGCTACTTCCTTATCCTGGGATTTGAAAAGATCCACTGCCAGGATATAGGATATGTAGTATTAGTATTTGGGTTCCTTCTGGTATCCTGACTGATGATCCTAAGTTTTCCAAGGCATCTGCTTCAGCATTATCCTCTCTTGGTACCTGTTCAAGTGTAAAAACATCGAAATATCCTGTTAATTTTTTGAGAATTTCAAGATACTCAATTAACTTCTCACCTTTAACTGCATAGGATCCATTAAAATGATTAGTGATTAACAAGGAATCAACAAATACTTGCAAACTTCTAATATTCATGCTCTTAGCCAACTCTAGGCCTGCAATTAAAGCTTCATATTCTGCTTCATTATTAGTGGCAGGAAATTCACATCTAATAGCTTGGGGTAATATGTCCCCCTGTGGCGATTTTAGTAGTATACCCAATCCTGCACCTCTAACATTAGATGCACCATCAATATATAATGTCCAAGATTCTGAGGTTTCTCCTAGTTGTTGGACTTCTAGGTCTACTTCATTTTGAATATCACTACTGAAATCAGCCACAAAGTCTGCTAGAGCCTGAGACTTTATAGCATTCATGGGTTCATATACTAGATCATAGGCACTTAACTTTACCGACCACTTAGCCATTCTACCTGACATCTCCGGTTTCCTAAGCACATTTTTAACAGGATAATTGGTTTTAACATGAATCCTATGTGTCTCAAAGTAATGTCTAAGCTTTGTTGATGCCATAACTAGGGCTAATATTAATTTTTCTAAGTGTGAGTATCTAGTTTCAACATCTAATAGACTTTTACTAACATAATAGACAGGATACTGCTGACCTTTGTGATCCTTTACAAGAACATCACTTACCACATTCCTTGATACTGCAAGATACAGGGATAATGGTTCACCATCCTCGGGCTTCATCAATAGAGGTGCGGTTAAAAGATATTGCTTCAATTCCTGCAAGGATGCTTCATGCTTTTCTCCCCATTCGAATTTCTTATTTTTCTTCAGGGTATCGTAGAATTCCTTGCATTTTTCCTAGGATCTTGATATAAATCTATTTAATGCTGCTACTCGTCCCGTCAATCTTTGTACATCTTTCATGTTGGAAGGTGACTTGATATCCAAGATGGCTTTGATCTGTTCTGGGCTTGCCTCTATCCCTCTTTTTGTCACCATATATCCTAAAAACTTTCCTGCCCCCACTCCAAAATGGCACTTGGCAGGATTTAGCTTCATATTATATTGATCCAGCATATCAAATGCTCCCTTAATATCCTGGAGGTGATCCTCCGCCTTCTTGGATTTCACTTCCATGTCATCAACGTACACTTCCATGGTGTCCCCCAGTTTGTCTTTGAACATCATGTTCACCAATCTTTGGTACGTTGCACCTGCATTTTTCAAACCAAAAGGCATAGCAGTATAACAATAAATACCTGTTGGTGTCATAAAAGTAGTATCCTCTTGGTCTGAAGGTTCCATTTGAGTATGCTGGAATCTTGAGGATGCATCCATGAAGGTTAACATTTCATGACCGGCAGTTGCATCCACCATTGAGTCTATATAAGGTAGAGGGAATGGGTCTTTAGGACATGCTTTGTTCAAGTCTGTGTAATCTACACAAACTCTGTTTCCCATTCTTCTTTTGAACCACGACCACATTTGCTAGCCACTTTGGAAATTTGACCTCCCTGATCATCTTGGACTTTAATAATCTTTCAACTTCCTCTTGAATAATTGCATTTCATTCAGGAGCAAACTTCTTTCTCTTTTGCTAAACAAGCTTGAATGACCTGTCAACTCCAAGCTTGTGAGTGATAATATCTTTGGAAATACCTGTCATATCCTCATGTTTCCATGCAAATGTTGACATCATGCATTTCAAGAATTTAGTTAACTGATGCTCAATATCCTGAGGGATATTGGATCCTACGAGCACCTAGATATCTGGATTATCCTGGTCCAGGATAATTTTCTTAACATCCTGCTCCGAAGCCTCCGCGATATCCTGGGCTCGTATCTTTAATTGCTATGCTGCATTGGGTTTGGTTGAGGACTTCATTGAGGATGAGTAACATTCCTTTGCTTCCTATTGATCACTTTCCACCTTGACAACCCCCCCAAAGGGTAGGCATCTTGATACACTGATGATAGGTTGATGGCACAACTTTCATATCATGGATCCATGGCCTACCCAATATAATATTGTAACAGGATAAGGAGTCCATACACAGAAGCGTTGCATTGAGTTGACCCCTTCAACATATACCAGCAACTTTATTTCTCCCATAATATTTCTAGCCTCTCCACTGAACCCAACAAGTACAGTGGACTTTGAAGTGATATCCATCGGGGATACATTCATTCTCTTCAATGTTTCTAGTTATGTTGACGGAACTGCCATTTTCCACCAGTATCATGCGCACAAAATGATTAGAAACATATAAAGTTATTACCAAATCATCATGGTGAGGATCCTAGATGGTATCCCTGTCACCACTATCGAACGTGATCACTTTATCAGTTGTCAGGGTTGTCATCCTGGTTGTCTTATCTCCCCTTTCTGCCTTAGCCTCTTTTGCATGTCTTTTTGCTGCAGAGTATGAAGTTCCACAAATGTCAGATCCTCCTGAAATAAAATTAATTATCTTGGCATCTGCAGGAGGTGATGCTGCTCGTTCAGGATCCTTCTCAGTATCCTGACCCTTATTCTTCTTTCTCCCCAGAAGATCCTTCAGATAACCTTTGCTTAGCAGATAGCTTATTTCTTTCCTCAGGGCAATGCAATCTTCCGTAACATGCCCAAAATCCTCATAGAAGGAACACAACTTGGACTTATCCTTCCATTCATCTTTTTGTTAGTTCTTCCTAGGCCACCTTGCTTTGTCTCCTAGACCCTGCATAGCATACATCAATTCGGGTATATTAACAGAAAAACAATATTCTGAGAATTCAGGATACTCCTTAGGATCCTCTTCGTCAACAGCATTCACTTTCTTGCTGTCATTCCTGCCATATGGTCTAGAACGATATGGCTTGTACGAGGACTCTGACTTCCTTTTGGTTGATACGTAGGTTGAAGATGAATTCATCCTTTCTTGCATCTTTTTGTCATCCTCCAGCCGAATATATCTTAAAGCTCTGTTCCGAGCTTCATCCAGGTTCCTACAGGGGTTCATTACAAGATCCTGGTAAAATTGAGAATCTTTTTGCAATCCCATCTTGAAACCCTGCACAGCTGTTGCAATATCAAGATGTGGGATATCTAAAGATTCCCGGCTAAAGTTGTTCACATAATCTCTTAAGGATTCCTGAGGTCCTTGAGTTATCCTGTAGAGATCACAGGTTAATTTTTCAAAACTTTGACTGCAAGAAAATTGACTATTAAATAAATTGACTAAGTGAGCAAATGATGTAATCGAATGAGGAGGAACGTTTAAGAGCCATTTTAAGGCAGCTCCTGTTAAGGTAGAACCAAAACCCTTGCAGAGGCATGCTTCTTTGAGATCTGGGGGGATAGGGTTAATTTCCATTCTTTCCCTATACTGGGAAATATGCTCTTCAGTATCCGTAGTTCCGTCATAGAGCTTCATGTTGGGGGTTTGAAATCTCTTTGGGATTTCAGCATCACATATAGGATATGCAAACCGAGATATCCTGTGACTATCCTGGGATACTTCTGGGATCGGCTGGACCACCCCAGGCACACTGGATATCATGTCCTTTAACTTCTGAAGCTCCCTGGAAAGTGCTGATGTCATACCTGCATCCTGCAAAGATTCAATACCATTAGTAGCAAGAGTATTATTATTATTATTAGACACGTTACCAATATGAGGATTATGGCCATATCCTGAAGCATCTCCTAAACTTCTCACAGTTGACACCCAAACCGAAGAGGGTATCTCAAGAGTATGATTCTGGGAATGGCTAAGCACGATATTGCCCCTGTTATCCTCGGTATATACTGCCGAACTGAAGTTCAAAGCCCTGGGCTGCAAGGGAGTAACAGTATCCTCAGCAGGCCTACTTGAACTGGATTTTAAGAGTTGTATCTCTCTCGTCAGCATTTGGTTGGTCTCCTGTTGTTGCTTCATCTGATCCTGTATACTACCAAACAAAGTTAGAGTTTCATCGTTAGAGGCCATAATAGGAGTTCTCCCTGAGGCAGCAGATCTTTGAACATTCTGAGCGGGGATAATATCCCGAGCCACATGAGTTTAAGTCCTTCTTGGAAAATCCTGAGGCTGTGAAGAGGCTTGCGTCCTCGGAGGTGGTGGAAGCACCGAACCAATTGTTGCAGAGGTTGTAGCAGATATGGTAGAAAAGCTCGTGTTTGATTTTGAGGCCATTGAAAATAGTGTAGCAAAAAGTTTTGAAAACAGAAAACCAAGTAATGATTTTGCAAAAGCTTTTAGTAGAAATAGCACCACTTGCCCCACTGTGGGCGCCAAATTGTTTTGGTCAAAAATTACCGAAGCAATTAAGTGATCAAATTAGTTAAGTGAGGTAGTGTGCTAAGAATGTGTATTGAAAATATCCTGATTCAGTTGTTTGCAAAAAACAGTTTTCAGGATATAGCTCAGGATATCGAGCTATATCTGTGATCAAACAATGAGCAAAAAGTAAAAGGTGACACGAGATGTACGAGGAAAGCCCTTAATCAATCTAGATCACTGGCACAAAACCTCGGGAGCTGACAATCGCAGCTGCCTTGTTCTTCTTATTACTTCAAATGTCAGGATACAATGCAGGATATTGACCAGATTGCTACTAAGTGTTACAATGTTTTTCAGAAAGTGTGAGTTGCGAGAGAAAGTATCAGATCTCGAGAGTAGTGAGTGTGTTATATCCTATTTGATCTGGTTTATCCGTCTATTTATAAATATAAAGTGAAAACAAAATCTCCTAAAAATGGGGGATGCCAACGAATATTCTTTAGTTAACGTTGGAGACCAAGTAAAGCGACCTCAACGTCTTTCTTCGAACAACTTGGACCGAGTCTTCAGGGGAAATGGTCTTCATGAACGTTGCAAACTTGGGCTCGTATTCCTGCACATAATACGTTAGCAATCCTCAGGATACAGTATCAGGATGTTACCAATATCCTGATCCAGCATCCAGGTTATGAATACATATTATACAATCAAGATATAATCCAAGATATTATCTGTTAGGGCATGAATTTTATGCTAAGGATCATCAATCCTGAGACTGGGCATGGATCACGGATCCTTAACGGATGATGCAGGGAGTCTGAGGATCCAGGATCCTTAACAGAACTTATGATTTCTAACAATTGTCACGTTTTTAATGTTTATACACAGGTAATGGACGACATGGGCTTAGTCTTTGTTGGAATCTCGTAGAATATGCTTCATAGGCACGTGCTTGATGGAAAAATAACTGTTTTGGAGAACATGGGTGACCTCCACCTTTCTAGGAAAGTTGGTTACTAGATATTTTGCTATCTTTAAAGGGGAAAACAACTCATTTTAGGCATAATTCGAATACAACACACAAAAACACACAATTCTCTGCAAACACTTAGCGAAATACACACACTTACACTAGCAATCCATTGTATTGAGCTTGTTTTCTTCCGAAGTTGTACAACGATCATTATTATTTTACAATATAGTTGGTGATCGGTAGTTTCCATCACCCGATGTTTTTTATGCCGGAGATCTTCTAAAGATCAAGGGCTTTTTCCTCGTATAAATCTCGGTGTTCATCGTTGATTTCATATACTTGTCATTCATACAATTAACCAAGCATCATACCTCATAAAATCAGATTTGGTTGCATTATCCTTGTGTGATTTTTGACCAAAACAGTTTGGCGCCCACCGTGGGGCAATTGGTGCTTCATTTCTGAGAAATTTCATTCATTTCTCCTCATTACCTTCAACCACATGGCATCTCAGGGGAAAACTACTTCGAGTTCCATTTCGGCGGTTACCTCATCACAAGGCATTCCACCATTGCATCATCTTCCCCCTGCATTCCAAAAGAATGTTGAGAATGCTCCGAAGAAGACAACCCCCGTTTTCACAAAACCAACTGTTGTTTCTTCCTCTACACCTACTAACAGTGATCTTTATACTTTGATTTTGCAGATGAGAGGATACATGCAACAGCAGGATGAAACGAATGGCAGGATCCTTCGCGAAATTGATGAAATCAATAAATTGAGAAAATCAGCAGACGATCACTTCCCATTGATGCCCAGGTCGTTGGATTTTGCTACTCCATCATCAACAATCCAGTTTCCCAAAGGATCCAGTGTCCAGATTCAAGGATCCTCTATCCTTCGGCTAGGATCACTGGAGTCAGCGCAGTCTCAAGGATCCTACTTCCAGCTTCAAGGATGCTCTTTTCAGCCTCAAGGATCCTCCTTCCAACATCAAGGATCTTTCACTAGTTCAGGAGGATACATGGGGACACAGACAGTTCAAGGATCCTACTCTCAACATCCAGGATCCTCATTTCAGGTTCAAGGATCCTCGTCTCAGGGTCAAGGATCCTCATCTCAGGCTCATGGATTCATGGATTATCCTCCAAGACCCCCAACTTCGGTGCCTCAAGGATCCAACATCTTTCAGGATCAGGGATCCTTAAGAAGTGCAGAACCTAGAAGTTCCGAGATTCATTTGGGAGACTTCATACCTATGCAAACTATTGCTTCATCTGGTCCCTCAATCCTACCAGAATCTCGCCAATATGGATTCACATCCGGAATTCCAAACCTGAATCCTTCAGGAGGTAATACTTTGAATAATTCTTATAATGCTAACCATGGCTTTGTGCAGGATACATGTATCAACCAAGCTATGGCCAGAGAGTTACAAAAGCTCAAGGATATGATATCCAACATTCCAGGAGTGGTTAAGCCCATTCCTGAAATTCCAGATGGGAGTCACAAGATATCTCATTTTGCACCACCTATTTGTGATGCAGAAATACCGAAGAGGTTTCAAATACCAACCATGAAGCTCTATGATGGTACAACTGATCCAGAAGAGCATGTGGCACAATACAGGGAAAGAATGGAGAGAAATCACATTCTGAGAGGTTAAAAGAAGCATGTCTATGCAAGGGTTTCGGATCCACACTTACAGGATCAGCTCTTAAATGGTTGCTAAGTCTTCCCCCTTACTCTATTACTTCATTTGCTAATTTAGTTAACTTGTTCAATAGTCAATTTTCCTGTAGTAGAATTTTTGAAAGGTTAACTAGTGACTTATATAGGATTACCCAAGGTCACAATGAATCACTAAGAGATTACATAACTAAATTCAGTAGAGAATCCTTAGAAATCCCTAACTTAGACATTGCTACTCCTGTTGAAGCTTTTAAAATGGGTTTACTTAAGGATTCTCAGTTCTATGATGATCTTGTTATGACACCTTGCAGGAACCTAGATGAGGTAAGGAACAGGGCCCTTAGGTTCATCCATTTAGAGGATGACAAAAGGATCCAGGAGAGATTGTCAGGATCCTCAAAGCAAGACAAACAAGGATCCTATTTTGTGAATAACTGATCCAAGCAATGCTCCAAGCATGACAACCAGAATATGCATGATGTGGAACAACAGGGAGATGATGAGGATTATCCTCCTATTTCTAAATATTGTTTTTCTGCTGATAATAGTGAACTAATCCTTGCTTTGCAGAATTTTGGTGACAAGCCCAGGTGGCCAAAAAAGAATGAGAAGTTCGCGGCTAGCAAGGATAAGTCAAAATGGTGTGCTTATCATGAGGATTTCTGTCATCTCACAGATAAGTGCACAACATTAAGGAAGCAGATAGGTTATCTTTTGACCAAAGGATACTTGAAGGAATTGCGTGGAAGGAAAAAGTCAAGGATCCAGGATTCTGAGAAAGTTCCTGAAAAAGCTCCTCCTCCACCAGCTGATGCTCAATTCATCCATTTCATATCCGGAGGTTCTCAGCAGCTAAGAGACATGCAAAGGAAACAAAGACGAAGAATGGGGACAGATCTGTTCAAACTTCTATTCTTACCCAGGAAAAAGTCATATCCTTTGATGGGGATGACCGTGTGGACATATTGGATCCTCATCATGATGGTTTGATTATTGCATTATTTATATCTAACCATTTTGTTAGCAGGATTCTCATTGATAGGAGAAGCTCAGTGAACATAATCCAGTTGGATGTCCTCAAAAGAATGAACATCCTCGAATCTGATATTGTCCCAAGATCATCTGTCCTTGTGGGATTCAGTGAAGAGATAAAGATTACATTGGGGGACATCAAACTACCTATTTATATAGAGGGAGTGAATTATGGTCATTAATTCTATGTTATTGATTGCTTATCTTGCTGTAATGTTATCTTTGGCAGGCCATGGATACACGATATGAAGGCAGTCCCCCTCAACATATCATCAATGTGTCAAGCTCCCAACTCTATGGGATGTGGTGAAGATAGAGAGTGATCAGCATGAGGCAAAGAACTGTTACACTACTTTAATGAAACCAGCCTCCAAGGAGCAAGACGTCATGGAGGCAATAGAGCAAGACGTCAACGATATTCTGTTGAACCCAGAGGATCCTGAATCCAAAATTTTTATAGGATCCGGGATCCTAGACATCATAGAGCAGGATTTAATATCCTTCTTGAAAAGAAGAAAGTCTACCTTTGCTTGGAAACATGAAGCTGCACTCAAGTTGTTTCAGCTAAAGCAGTAAGTGCGATCCTAGTTAAGGATCATGAAGGCTCTCAAACCACTAATAATGAGGCAGAGTATGAAGCCTTGATAGCAGTCTAACACGGGTATCCAGGGAAGAAAATGCAGAAGTTGATACTTTAGCCAACCTTGGATCATCACTGAAGATTCCAGAGGATATTAAAATTCCCATTATCCACATCTTAGCTCCTTCTATTAAGGATCACACAACTATGGAGATAGTGTAGGATTCAGCAATCATACCTAGTGATGGTGCACAGTCAAGTTCAGGATCCTGGATCCTTCCGATCCTGAGATATATACAACATGGAGAGATTCCTACTGGAGAAAATCCTAGAGCTTTCAAAGTCATGGTATCTCAATTTACAATACTAAATAACATGTTATATAAACGATCTCTTACAGGTCCATATTTAAGGTGCATCGAGGATCCAGAAATTCAAGAAGTTCTGAAAGATTTCCATGAAGGAGATTGTGGAAACCACACTGGGGGCAGAGCACTGTTCTCAAGGATCCTTAGAATAGGATATTATTGGCCTACCATGAAGAAGGATGTTGTGGAATATGCAAAGAAGTGTGATGCTTGTCAAAGACATAGCAATATCCTTCATCAACCAGCGAAGCCTCTGCATCCTCTATCCTCTTCCTGGCCATTCATGAGATGGGGAATGGACATAGTTGGTAAACTTCCTAAAGCACCAGGAGGAAAAGTATTTATGTTGGCCATGACTGATTACTACTCCAAATGGATAGAAGCTGAAGCCTTTGCACAAGTTAAAAAAAAGGAAGTTATATCCTTCATTAAGCGAAACATTATTACTGAATTTGGAATACCTTCTGAAATTATTTGTGATAATGGATCCCAATTTATTAGGAGTAGAACTACTAACTTTTGTGACAGATGGTCAGTTATCAACAAAGAATGGCTGGAGCATGATACGTGGTCGAAAACTGGTTATCGTTTGTGCTTAACTTAATGTTTTTACATATGTTTAATCTCGAATATCCTACTTGTAAAAGGAATTATGTTTTGTAGGTCTTGTGAAGATTAAGGAGCTAATTGGGAGCTAAACAAACCAACGGGAAGTGAAACGGGTCAACCGGAAGCAAGGAACGCGAAAAACAGAAAAGTCAGTTTTCTGGGCACAGTAGGCTACGGCCAAAACCATAGTCGGCTACGGTGCCTGCAAAATCAATCCGGGAAACTTTTTCTTGTAGCGTTTTTTAATGATCAAGATCGATTATATGAGTTATTTATCATCACTTTACCCTTTTCCAAACCACAAGAACACCTAGAAGCAGCAAACATGGAGAACACTCATCCCACTTCATCTTGTTCATCAATTATCACCCACTACATCACCAATAATTCAATCCATCTCATACTTCCATCTCCCATTTTCATCTATAAAACCCACTTCAATCCTTTCTATCAATAATCCATGTTTCCACTTTCATTCTAGAAATCCTTCCATCTCTCATCCATATTCACCTTCAATTACTTTCATCATCCATTCATTCATCCAATTGTTCATCATCTTCAAGGTTCCAACATGTTCAAGCTCGAGAGTTCTTCATCCGGTGATCAAGTTCCAACCACCATAAGCGGCTAATTCAATTAGGTTTCACCCCGGTGTAGGTAGTTGTTTAATTTATTGTTTTGAATTGTTTCTTGCTTCAACTTTGTGACAATTTGTGTATGATTTTTGAAACCTTTGACAATAGCTTACATTTGTTTCGTATTCATAAATTGTCGAGCGATGTTAAAAGTTATGACTTTATGAAATGGTTATGTGTAATATGCGTTGTCTTGGTTAGGATTTACTTGTGTTGATTACAAAGTGTATTCTTGTCCGTTCGTTGAAACGTCGATAGTTATTAGCACCTAAGTCACGGTACACTAAATCCGTTAATTGTATGCATTTAAGTTGAAGCCTAAAACTTGTAGAAGCCATAAGTTAGTAATTACCGAAACCGGGTGTGATTCCTTTACTTATTATTGGTTAGAAACTAAATATTCATTACAATTGTTAACTAGGAGTTGTTATCCAAGTAAGTATTCATATTTAACCAAAACGAAACTTTCACAAACTAGGCACCTAGCTTGGTTGGTTAGGCGCGCGAAAGGGTGTGGCCTAGACCCGGGTTCGAATCAGGGGACGGCTAATTTCACCATTTTTTGTATCTCATCAATTTAGTTAATTTGGTTCAACATCTTTTCAACAATCAAAAATTATAAAAACAAGTTAGCAAGCTTCATAAATTGTGACAACCATTTTAGTTCAAGTGAATCCATTCGCAAACCACATACTCTTCGTGGTTCGACCCCTTGCTACCACTAGCTATTTGTTAAGGGTAATTTGGGCATATAAATATTATCTTTGACCGGAGCGCGACACTCCGATCAAATTTTGGCGCCGCTGCCGGGGAGTTAGTGCGCTTTGTGTTTGGATAATTGTATAATTTTTGTGATTAACTGTTTAAAGTGCTTTGTTCTTTTTGCTATTTTCTCTATTTTTCTTGCTACGCGGGTGTGTTACTTGTGCAGATTTTACTTGCAAGAAGTGCATGCATACAAGGAATTCCGGTAGAACCTCACCACTAGTGTTTGAACCGGAGGTTGAGCGATTAGTTCAAAGAAACTTAGCCACTCGGTTAGAGGCAACACTTGCGTCTAATCAACCCAACATCAATTCACCATCTACACCATCCGTTGGTCCTAGTCAAATGGAACCTCAACAACACAATAACGACCAACAACCACCCACACCACCATTTCAAAACCTTGACCCACAAAACCTATTACCACCCAACTTAAACAACCGAAATGCTCACACCAACCGTGGAAATAACCAAGTTCATGGCATGCCCATGAATGAAGCCCATTTTCTCAATCTCAACGAATTGAGGAACGCCATTCCCGATGACGAACCACCTAGTGTTCCCGGTTATCAATCGCCGGAGCACGTGAGTGTTCATACGGAACATTCGAATGATGGGAGCTATTATGATGACGAAGATTGGGGGTACGTGAACCATGGTAATATTTACAATAATCAAAGATTTGAAGGTGAGGAGTTTGATTATCAAAATGCCAATTATGTGGGGAGGAATGATGGATATGGAAATAATCACCAACCACGAAACGAAAGGAACCGAAATGATGGGTTTTACAACAACAATAACAACAATGGTAATCCTAATCGGATTCCTCGTTTCGTGGGGGGAGGTTATCAAGTAGGTGACCAAGGTGGAAACCGAAGAGATGATCGAAGAGGTGATAGAAGGGATAATCGAAGACCGGTCGACCAAGAAGTTAACGGTCCACAACGTCATCAACAACCTCCACGGGGAGTGAATGACCGTTTTCGACCGGTAGTTACCGACAATGACTCTCCTATAGTGTGTGAAAGGAGAATGTTTGATTGCAAGCCTCATTACATCAATATACTTCCCCACTTCAATGGGAGGTCTAATGATGAGCCGTACACACACTTGGCTGAATTTTCATCCATATGTAATACCATTGGTGGGCACAACTTTGCATTAGAGGAAGTCAAACTTCGCTTGTTCCAATTTTCATTAAAAGACAAGGCGAAGCAATGGTTTCTTACACTTCCCGCAAATAGCATCCGAACATGGGGAGAAATGCAACAAGCATTTTTAGATGAGTACTATTCTATGGCCAAGACCGATGATGCTCGTGATGAAATTAGGTCTTTTCGCCAATTATCGGGTGAGCCATTGCATGAGGCGTTCACTCGATTCAAAGAAATGATGCGGAGATGCCCACATCATCAAATTGAGAAGTGGGAGTTGGTTAAGTGCTTTGTACGGGGTTTAGATGACACAACATGGAATCGTCTCGAGTCGACAAGTAATGGGACTCTATTGAGCAATCACGAAGATGATGATTGGGAGTTTTTAGAGCGGATGAGTAAGCGGTCAAAAGAGAAAGAGTCGGCCGATAGAGCTAAAAAACACACCGTTTCCCGTTCGCTTCCCGATCTTGACTCAAAGGATCGGATTTCCACCTTAGAGCGGGAAATGGCTCGAATGAAGAAAAAGGAAGTAAATGCGGTTTAATTCGAGGTATGTGAAGATTGTGGTGATATTGGCCATAGAGCGGAGCAATGTCCAACGGGGTCGAGTGGCTACACCGAAGAGGTCAACCAAGTGTATGGAGATAGAAAGCAATATGATATGAACTCCAACACTTACCATCCGGGGTTGAGAAATCACCCTAATTTCCGATATGGTAATGCCTCAAATCAAATGAACCCGAACTTTCAATCGGGTAATCAAGGTAACCAAGGAGGTCAAGGTGGGTCTTCATACAATAATCGTCAAGGTGGTAACCAATGGGGTTACCAAAGGAATTACAACCAAGGTGGTAACCAAGGGTATCAAAACCGTGAAGGCAATTATCAACGGGGTTACAACCAAAGTGGAAATGGGGGAAATTCTTCCAACTCTCAAAGTAACGACCCGTTTAATTCTAAAATGGACGCTCTCATGAATGCTATGACCACCCTTACAACCGAAGTAAGGAAAGAATTTGAAGTGCGGGATAAATCTCACAAAGCGTTGGAGAAACAAGTGGGGCAACTTGCTCAAGAGATGGCTCAAATTCGGGGAAGTGGAGGAGGACTTCCAAGTGACACGATGATGAACCCGAAGCATCAAAGTTCAAGCATGGGAAATGTGAGGAATGTGCACATTAGCGCGGTAAGTCTTCTTTCAAATAATGAGGTTGGTAGTAGTGTTGGAAGCATTCCGCCACCACAATGTGTTGATGGTGTAGTGGGAAATACAAGAGACGAGTCGAAAAATAAAAATGAACAAGAAATGATTTCACAAGTTAAAATTGAGAAAATGAATAAAAAGTCTTTTTGTGAAAATTGTTTAAATCAAATTAAACCAATTAATGCATCACAAGTTGAGGAATGGTACCCACCGAAGGACGAGGGGTGGGAAAATTTTAAACAAGCAAAAATTAACTTACCGTTACTAGATGACATTAAAAAGGTTCCGGCTCATATGGAATGCTTAAAGGAGTTAAGCATCGAAAAACGACACAACAAATTACCCGAACCGGTTGATTTGATATATCATGTGAGTGCCGTTTTATCGAGCGCCCTTCCCCAAAAAGCTCAAGATCCGGGAGATCCTCTTATTCCAATTCAAATTGGAACATTTAAAATTGAGAGGGCGCTCCTAGATCTTGGAGCTTGTGTGAGCATCTTGCTCGGGAGTTTGTATGACCAATATGATTTTGGTCCTTTGAAAAAATTTGACACTCCCGTAGTATTGGCCGATCAAACTCCCACGCATCCAAGGGGGATGGTGGAAGATGTGATTGTAAAGGTGGAAGATTGCTACTACCCAATTGACTTTTTGGTAGTAGACTATGTTGGGTGTGTTAAGGACACCCAGCCGATGGTCATATTGGGTAGACCGTTCCTCGCAACTGCTAATGCTATTATAAATTGTGCCACGGGAACAGTAAGCATGAAGTTTGGGTACCGGGAATTAAATTTAAATGTTTTTCCAAAATTTACTAACCCACTCGGTGAGGATAAGTGTCCTAAAATGGACATGAATCCAAACAAAAAGGTGTGTGCTATGGTTGGTAGGTTTGGAGAAACAAAGAAGAAGACGGTCAAGAAGAAGAAGGCGAAAAAATCACCTCTAGAAAGGAAGAAGGAAGAGGAGGTGAGGAAATTTGGACCATTTGGCAACAAATGGTATGAATCACCGGTGGGTGAGTTTGAGGAGTTTGTAGGCGGTAAGCATGCCATTCGACCACCATGAGGTGTAGATAAATGAACGTTGTGGGTGTGTTCCCTATATAACCCTCACGAGACCTCTCGTCCTCCTAAGCTATTGGGGGGTTTAAAAGGGCTTGTTGCATAAGCTAAATGCAACCGTGATTCCTACGAAAGTGAGTTAGGCTTGTTATTGTAACATTTTAGTTAGAATTGTGTATCGTTTTAAATTTTTGTATATTTTAGATATAATCGTAATCGTTTCCTACTAACCTTATTTGATTATGTGAAGTCCGAACATCATAAACGGGTTTTGAAGATGCAAGGTATGTTTTTAGAAGCTGTTTGTGCATTGAGGACAAGACACGTCTATTTTAGGGGGTGGTGGAATCGTTACGATTTTTCGTATTTTTTTAATTTTTAGCTTCTAATAAAAATCACACAAAAAAAAAAATATTATTTTTTAGGAATTTTATAAGTACATAGTCCATTAATTAAAAGTTCTTATTTTTAAACATATTTTTCAAAAAAAAAAATTGAAAAAAAGGATAGCCGTCGGCGACGGGCTTCAAAGACGTCGGCGACGGGCTACAAAAAACAGCCGTCGGCACACAAAGCCCGTAGCCAGGAGCTTAAGCCGTCGGAAGATTTTGCTCAAACCACTAGCCGTCGGCGACGGGGTTGCAGCCGTCAGCGACGGGCTTTTTTTTAAAAAAAAATCGTAAAAAAAAAATGTTTTTTATAAAAAAAAAATTGTTTTTAATTAAAAAAAAAATTTTGTTTAAAAAAAAAATTAATGAATTCGTATAAAAAAAATTTCGAAAAAAAAATGTTTTTTATAAAAAAAAAAAATTTAATAAAAAAAGATTTTGTTAAAAAAAAAAATCTCCAAGAACACAAAACCTTCAAACCTTCATAACTCCTTCAATCCTCCACCAAATCAACTGATTTTTTAGTCCATTTTGAGTAATTTTTCGAGAGGAACAAAACCCCCAACACGGTTTCCATCAATTCTTGCTAGTTTGCAAGATCTCTGGACGTGTAACTTAGGGTTTTTGAAAGGGTGTTCATCAAAGTTCTTGTTTTTCATCCTTTCTTAGTTCCTTGTATCAACAACATCAAAGGTATGGATTTCCTTTAGAAATTATGCTTGATTATCATATGAGTATTGTTTTTCTTCCGAAATTTTAAACTTGTTAGTTTAAGAGTAGGTTGTTCAAACAATGTATGTTATTCTAGCATGATTTTAAGTAAGATTAGTTGTTTTGGATGGAATTTGTTTCATCTTTTATTTGTTTTGCCACATAAATAAAGGTAAAATAATGCATGGCTTGGTAATATTTTCATAAATATGGTAGAACTAGGTAACTAACAAATTTTGATGGTTGTGAGAAGCATGCTTCTACACAGGGGCTAGAATTTGTAGGTACATGATGTTCGCGAGACAACCATTTTTATGAAGAGAAGAAGGAGATATGGACATCAAGCAACAAAATCAGGTGCATGCGTTTCCTTTTTACCTTGATTCTTAGTTTAGTAATAAGTGGATTGTATTTTGTATTTTGTATTGTTCCGGGGTGAAATTTTGGGAAGGTTAGCCGTGTCACATCCCTTATGCGTTTTAAAAACTCTAGTTCTTACACATTGAGGACAATGTTTACCTCAAGTGTGGGGATGTGGGAGTAGTAAAAGATTTTAGATTTTGACCCGTTCATTTAAATACTATACATTGAGGACAATGTTTACCTCAAGTGTGGGGATGGGGAAAAATTTCAAAAATTTTTCAAAAGTTTCTTGTTTAAAAAGAAATCTTAAAAGCACAAGTAGCTAAGTCAACGAGGGATGACACAACCCATTTGGTCTTTTGTCATGGTCAAGTTCAAACTAAATAACATGAAGGGTATTTAACGGGTGGTTATTTGGGAATAATTCGCCTAAGAAACTAACATTTGATGCATATCACATATCATACCCTTTTACGTGAGATTTTGAGCCACTTTGATATCATAAATGTACATTTACAAGTTTCATTGTTGAGTGGACCATTAGTCACGTATTGTAAAACTTGCAACTTTTGATACGTTTGAGACCATAGACCGAATACAAGCATGAGAATGATTAAGGCAATAGGTAAACCTTTTCCGTTTACACCATTTTTATATCCTTACCCAAAAATTATCCCCTAGTAGCCAATATTGAGCCTAAACTTTCGTTTGACAACCCACTTAGCCAACAACCATAAGCCTTTTCGTTTAAACCCGTGTGATGAAAATTCGATTATTTAGCAAAGTTTGTATAGTTGTATTTATTTGTGTTGAAAAAAAAATAATAAAAAAAATCAGAAAATGTTATGAAAAAGATGAGAAAAACATTGAGAAAAGAACAAAAATATGTGTTTCTAGTTGTTGAATAAAAGGCGAAAGATCATTGCCTCATAGTTGATGTTTGTAGTTTACTTAAGTTGGAATAGTTGTGTTATAATAAAAATCGAATTTTTCATCACCTTAGCCACTTAAAAATATCCTATTCCCTTACCTTTAGCCTTAGCCCCGTTACAACCCTTTCAAAGACCTTATGACTTGTGTTTAGTATTTGTGTCGGCGGTGGAGAATGATTGAGTTGCAAGCCTATGCGGGTACGTGTTCTAATCGGTTTTGAGCGATTAATTGTTGAAAGGCTAACACATTACATATTAGCCAATTGTTAAGCCGAGTGGAGAGAACATTGTGAGGGATATGTATGATTTGCTAGTTTCACGGGCGGGTTAATCTTGGATAACCATTGTATATGTGCATGTTCACGTTATCGTTAAATATGTTGGAAATGGTAAAAGGCTTGAACTTTTGTATGACATTAGACCTTAACCTTTGTCTTGGGAATGGGAAGTGTGTTCATTGTTCGACCCACGCAAAAGTGAAAAACAGATTTGCTTGAGGGCAAGCAAAAGACAAGTGTGGGGATGTGATACGTGGTCGAAAACTGGTTATCGTTTGTGCTTAACTTAATGTTTTTACATATGTTTAATCTCGAATAGCCTACTTGTAAAAGGAATTATGTTTTGTAGGTCTTGTGAAGATTAAGGAGCTAATTGGGAGCTAAACAAACCAACGGGAAGTGAAACGGGTCAACCGGAAGCAAGGAACGCGAAAAACAGAAAAGTCAGTTTTCTGGGCACAGTAGGCTAGGGCCAAAACCATAGTCGGCTACGGTGCCTGCAAAATCAATCCGGGAAACTTTTTCTTGTAGCGTTTTTTAATGATCAAGATCGATTATATGAGTTATTTATCATCACTTTACCCTTTTCCAAACCACAAGAACACCTAGAAGCAGCAAACATGGAGAACACTCATCCTACTTCATCTTGTTCATCAATTATCACCCACTACATCACCAATAATTCAATCCATCTCATACTTCCATCTCCCATTTTCATCTATAAAACCCACTTCAATCCTTTCTATCAATAATCCATGTTTCCACTTTCATTCCAGAAATCCTTCCATCTCTCATCCATATTCACCTTCAATTACTTTCATCATCCATTCATTCATCCAATTGTTCATCATCTTCAAGGTTCCAACATGTTCAAGCTCGAGAGTTCTTCATCCGGTGATCAAGTTCCAGCCACCATGAGCGGCTAATTCAATTAGGTTTCACCCCGGTGTAGGTAGTTGTTTAATTTATTGTTTTGAATTGTTTCTTGCTTCAACTTTGTGACAATTTGTGTATGATTTTTGAAACCTTTGACAATAGCTTACATTTGTTTCGTATTCATAAATTGTCGAGCGATGTTAAAAGTTATGACTTTATGAAATGGTTATGTGTAATATGCGTTGTCTTGGTTAGGATTTACTTGTGTTGATTACAAAGTGTATTCTTGTCCGTTCGTTGAAACGTCGATAGTTATTAGCACCTAAGTCACGGTACACTAAATCCGTTAATTGTATGCATTTAAGTTGAAGCCTAAAACTTGTAGAAGCCATAAGTTAGTAATTACCGAAACCGGGTGTGATTCCTTTACTTATTATTGGTTAGAAACTAAATATTCATTACAATTGTTAACTAGGAGTTGTTATCCAAGTAAGTATTCATATTTAACCAAAACGAAACTTTCACAAACTAGGCACCTAGCTCGGTTGGTTAGGCGCGCGAAAGGGTGTGGCCTAGACCCGGGTTCGAATCAGGGGACGGCTAATTTCACCATTTTTTGTATCTCATCAATTTAGTTAATTTGGTTCAACATCTTTTCAACAATCAAAAATTATAAAAACAAGTTAGCAAGCTTCATAAATTGTGACAACCATTTTAGTTCAAGTGAATCCATTCGCAAACCACATACTCTTCGTGGTTCGACCCCTTGCTACCACTAGCTATTTGTTAAGGGTAATTTGGGCATATAAATATTATCTTTGACCGGAGCGCGACACTCCGATCAGAGCATACAACAAGAATGTCAGGTTCTGAAGATTTCAAGTTGGTGATTTTGTTCTAAGGAAAGCATTCCAGAACACTACGAATTCGGCTGATGGCAAATTAGCATCAAAATGGAAGATCCCTACTTAATTGAAGCTGAAGCAGGAAAGGGGGCATATCATTTGTTAACAATGGATGGTAACTTCTTACCAAGAGCTTGGAATGATGTTCTCAATTTGATGATGTGGGCATCTCCGCATCATTTCTTTGAATCGAGTGAACGCCTCATGCAATGGCTCACCCGATCACCACCCCCATGTGGATGGTCTACAAGGTTCATAACTACTCCCCTTACTACAGGGCGCTTACCTAGCCAACGCTTAGATCCGGCCCTACCCAAATTTTTCTGGTTCACCCCAACATTCCCCACTTGTCCGACTGTTGCTGAGCAGTTTTTGGATATCAAACGGACCTCCCCAGAAGGTAATTTTAATGTGGCCGATTTCCCTTCTTTTGCAATCAGTTTCGCTACAGCACCCGCTGCTCTAGCTAATTGTCCACCCTTTCCAAGTGTGATTTCTATGTTATGTATGGCCACAAAGGATATATGATTCTATCTTTGGTAACATATTACTTTCATTTTCATTCATTTTATTCTTATTACTTATCATAAGTCAAAGATGTTAAACATTTAACATCTATTTTCATAAAGTTTGCTTTTGCAGAGTTGTTATCATTTTACAGAAGATCAAAGTGGTTGGCCAACTCCCCAAAGTTTATGGGCTTGTCCCCAATTTGTTGGGCTTGTCCCCAGTTTATTTGGGCTTGTCCCCAGTTTGTTGGGCTTGTCCCCAGTTATTTGGGCTTGTCCCCAGTTTTTGGGCCTGTCCCCAGTTTCGCCAGTAGCGCACGATGATCATGGTGCAGTTCAAGGCAATGGGACCAGTACCTGCTTTAGGGGCTGACAATTTCATTGTTCTGGCTGTATTCAGGATCCTACGTATAATGGTAGACGTACCATACATCCATTCCTAAGGTTTCTAACGTTTTCACGTTAGCTAAGGTTTCGGCATTTTCATGTCGCTCACGTTTGGATAGTCGCCAGTTTGGGCCATACTCCAGTTTACACAAGTTATTTGGGCTTGACCCCAGTTTACACCCGTTTATTTGGGCTTGTCCCCAGTTTGTTGGGCTTGTCCCCAGTTTATTTGGGCTTGTTTCCAGTTTGTTGGGCTTGTCCCCAGTCTATTTGGGCTTGTCCCCAGTTATTATGGGTTCATTCCCAATTATTTGGCTTGGTCCCAAGTTTGTTTTTCTTATAGGATCTTGGAGCTCTAAAGTTATACAAGTTCTGACAATAAGGATCCTGGATCCTCAAAACTTTACTTTTCACAGTTTGTTTATTCAGTATTAATTTACAAGGATATAGAATCCTAACTTGGATTCTCTGGTATGTTATTCTAACTTTTTCTAAGCTGCAAGTTGTCTCTTATCCTTTTTGGTTAAGGATCATTGATCCACATTTGTTCGAACACTTCAAGTTTTCTATTAAAAGTTTAACATTATCATCAGAATTCCAATAACTTTCCAGTTGTTTGGCGATGATATCTTTGAAAATAGAAAGCATACATGAAACATAAAGAGGAATGAAACAACAATAGATGTAGCTAAAAAAGGTTTAATGTTATTACCCATTCATTATGTATCAAAATCATCTGGCCTGGATTTCACCAGCAAAACTGTGGACCATCCACCCAGGCCGGATAGGGCTACCTAACAGTTAAAGTGTCTATGCAGAAATTAAAGTGCAAAAGGTTAATAGCGAACGGTGTAGAAGGATTCATTCTCCACAAACAGAACGATCTTCTTGTCTGTAAAGGCATTTGAGGAGTTATCTCTAACTCTATATTTTGCAATGATGATTATAGCAGGTCTTATCAGTGACGACATGCAGTGTAACGACTAGTTACTAGCAGCAACGGCTAGTCCGCTTCTAACAGAAATATGACAGCTATGAATCCTTATCACAACTGCCATATTGGGGGAAATTGTTAGGGCATGAATTTTATGCTAAGGATCATCAATCCTGAGACTGGGCATGGATCACGGATCCTTAACGGATGATGCAGTGATTCTGAGGATCCAGGATCCTTAACAGAACTTATGATTTCTAACAATTGTCATGTTTTTAATGTTTATACACAGGTAATGGACGACATGGGCTTAGTCTTTGCTGGAATCTCGTGGAATATGCTTCATAGGCACGTGCTTGATGGAAAAATAACCGTTTTGGAGAACATGGGTGACCTCCACCTTTCTAGGAAAGTTGGTTACTAGATATTTTTCTATCTTTAAAGGGGAAGACAGCTCATTTTAGGCATAATTCAAATACAACACACAAAAACACATAATTCTCTGCAAACACTTAGCGAAATACACACACTTACACTAGCAATCCATTGTGTTGAGCTTGTTTTCTTCCGAAGTTGTACAAGGATCATTATTATTTTTACAATATAGTTGGTGATCGGTAGTTTCCATCACCCGAGATTTTTTATGCCGGAGATCTTCTAAAGATCAAGGGCTTTTTCCTCGTATAAATCTCGGTGTTCATCGTTGATTTCATATACTTGTCGTTCATACAATTAACCAAGCATCATACCTCATAAAATCAGATTTAGTTGCATTATCCTTGTGTGATTTTTGACCAAAACATTATCCAGGATATGGGCTCAGAATTTCACCCATAACACCCATCAAGGACTTTTTGGTCAGCTTTATGTCATTCGTTTTACGGCGAAGGACCAGCACTATTTATTTGACCAAATTAGCACTTTTAACTACCACATAATTATACGTACCTGGCTCGGATCAACATATTGACCCGTTTTAATACCTTGTCATCACTTATTTGCTATCTCATAGATCGCTAATTCGCGAGCCGTTCATCCTGCGAGCATGAGACTCGACATATACTTATTAGTTGCTAATTGTCAAATGGTATCAATATTACCATTTGACCCGTTTTACCCTTTTTATTAGTTTAGGCTTACTTAATAAGTAGCCGTTCGAAAAATTCATTTTATCTTAGTCTTTTCATGACTAATTTACCGTTCCACCCCGTTTTACCATTACTATGGTTTTTAACACTTGATTTTAGTTCCGACCCGTATCATTCGCGTCGGTAACCATATTTCAAATATTATCTCGATTGTATTTATAACTTATAGAATGGAGGATACGTATTCTACAAAAAGGTGTAAGTTTCACTTACCTTGCATCCATGCCACGCTTTTCTTTCCATACTCGCTCCGTTTGACTCGCTTCATCCACAAGCTTCCACCTAGCTTGTTAAGCGCCAAACTATTATTCAATATTCACAAGGTGGTTAGATTAACCATAATTTAATACGATTTTCCACCTTACACATTTCATATCACCTTATCATTCATCGTATTAGAGGTCAGTTTGACTTTTAAAAGTCAAACGCCCATTAACATATAAAATGCACATTCACGTTCAACAATTAGTTTAGGCATTCCATTAATTTCCTGGTAGGCGTTATTTCAAGGTCACTGTTTTGGTCAAAAATTACCGAAGTAATTAAGTGATCAAACTTAGTTTGTGAGGTAGTGTGCTATTGGTATTTGCAAAAGATATGTTAAGTTAATTGTATATGAAAACGGTTTCAGGATATAGCTCGAGGATACCAGACTATATCAATAATCAAACAAAGAGCAGAAAATGTAAAGGTTGACAGGATATGTACAAGGAAAGCCCTTGATCAATTTAGATCTCCGGCATAAAACCTCGGGAGCTGACAATCGTTGGCTGCCTTGTTCTTCTTATTGCTTGAATAACCAGGATACAATGTAGGATAATGCTCGGATCAAATCTAAGTGTTACAATGATTGTGAATTGTGAGTGTTAGAGTGTTATTGCAGCTAGAAATGAGAGTGTACGAGTATGAGAGCTTGAAAGTGTGTGTTGTGTCCTCTATCATTCGACCCTTTTTATAGTATACAAGTATAAGAAAACCCTAATTAACTCTCCATTAATGCTGGGATCCTGAGATTACGCTCCTTGCTATGTATAAATCTTGGTCTTCAGCTCACATAACCGTTATAGCATCAATCAGTATCAATCAGCATCAATTAGTATCATTCAGCATCAATTAGCATCAATTAGTATCCGAAACTCTCGCAGAATATGCCTTTCCTTAATTATGACCGTTACAAGATCCATTCCAAATGTGTCTTCGGTAAATCAGCATGCATTAATCACCTATAGCCAAAGTCTACAAGCAAACCGTTAGTTATGACCAAGATATTTCCGCAGGATGTTACCAATATCATGGTTCGGTATCCTGATCACATATAAGCAACATAAAAATCAAGATATACCGTCAGGATATGGGCTCAGAATTTCACCCATAACAATTGTCCCAAAAAATATAACTATTGGATATCCTTATTCCAACGGATATATTTTTTAGTCATTCCAACATGTCTGGTAAGGATATCTGTTTCGAACATTCCTTGAGGAGCTTGACAACTACCCCTAGCCTGTCCTAATGAAAAAAGGAACCATCTGTTGCCACCAGATCTAAGCCATCTGTTGCTGCTGTCGAAGGTTTCTCTTGTGATGACCTTGACTTCATGGGATCCATCGAGCCCATAACCTCCTTCCCTAATAAGGTAAATATCCAGATCCTATATCCCACACACATATACTGAACTTGTATCCTGGTTAGTTTGTCTTTAATGATACCTGTATTTGGTAGGGTCTAAATCATCTGGCCGTCCTGCACTTAGAACAATTTTAATTACCTGCAAGTAAAATAGTTTGACAGTTGAAGGTGGAGGGATCCTGTGTTTTTAGGATGAAGCCTTCAACTATTTATGTAAATATGCTTTAAAAACTTAATTGTGTTCTTGGTGGATGGGTCTCCTTTTGAGATGAAACCAAGAATACAATTTTTTGGACCATTAATAATAAACTAACCTTTTAGCCTTATTTGTTGTTGTTATGTTTTTATTTTGAAAGGAATGTTTTGAATATCCTGATCAAATTTCCTGGTCAGGATACTGATGAAATGTTGAAATGTTAGACAAAACTTGGTTGAATATGACTTTTTAGAAAACTTAGATCATTTAGATAAGGTTTTCAAGACTTGAAAAATAATAAATCATATCAGAAATACTTAGGCAATAATTTCCAACCTCAACCTTTGAATCCTTTGCAATGTCCCCGGCATGGATGTCCCATGTCTGTACAGGATATTGCATCAATATATGACACACTTGAGTATCTCTTCACTTAGTGATTAAACTTCGTAACTTTTCACCAACAGAAGAACGTGTGTAAACACAATTGTAGTTTGTCATATCTTTGGAACTTGTCAAAAAGTTTAGTTTCACTGGGGATAAACCCTTAATATTCTGGGGATAAACCCTTAGTATCCTGGGGATAAACCCTTGTTTTCGTGTGCTACAGGCGGGAGTGTATAAACTCCAAGACTTAGAAAGATGAAAACCTTTAAACCTTAGAGAGTATGAAAATACCCTTTCGTGAGAGAGGGTGATCAATCCTCATATACCTTAAGGATCCAGGATATAGCCAACGATAACGAAATTGTTAGCCACTTTTACATGAACTGGTCCCGCTACCTTGAACTATTCCCAGATAACTTGCGCTCCAGGCGGGGTGTTTAAACCCAATTCGAGAGAAAGGTGAATACCTTTAAACCTTTAAAGGGATCAGGATCCCTTAAACGTGAGAGAGGGGGCCAATCCTCTAATCTTTCGATCCTGAGTATATATCCTGGAGCTATATCCCGAAGCATATTCTGCAAAACACCTTTAAACTAAGGTGGGTGTTAGCTTGGCTAACACCCCTCCGATGCTTAAGTCAGTATTGGGTTCAAAAAGAGTAAATAAAATTAGATGAATTTAAGAGAGATAGAATTCATACCATCCTGAGTTAGAAATTAAATTCTAAACTCACTTGAAGTAAGCTTTAAGGTGTATAGCATTCCAGGATCTTGGCAACATATCCCCTTCCATACTCTTGAGTCGGTATGCTTCTTTCCCAGATTCTGATTCAATTTCGTAGGGTCCTTCCCATTTTGGAGCTAATTTTCCATCGGCAGGGTTAGTAGTATTCTGAAAAGCTTTTCTTAACACCCAAACTCCAACTCAAAACCTTCTAGTCCTTATATTCTTGTTATATGCTCTGGATATCCTCTGTTGATATGCTGCCATCCTTAGCTTTGCTGCATCTCTTATTTCATCAACAGTATCCAGTTCTTGACATAAAATTTCAGGATTTGATTCAGGATCCCGTAGGCTTGATCTAGCTGTCGGTATCACCATTTCTGTCGGGATCACTGCTTCTGCCCCAAATACCAAAGAAAATGGGGTTTGCCCAGTAGCATTCTTCATAGTTGTTCTATCAGCTCATAGGACAAATGGTAGTTCTTCTGCCCATTTTCCTTTTTTGGCACCTAACCTCTTCTTTAAGTTGTTGACGATTATCTTGTTCGAGGATTCTGCTTGTCCATTTGCTTGAGGATGCACTGGTGTTGACGTGATCATCTTAATTCCCCAACTTTTGCAAAAATCAATAGTTCTTTTGCTGATGAACTGAGTGCCATTATCACAAATTATCTCAGCTGGTACCCCAAATCTTGTCAGGATATTCCTCTTTATGAAGGATACCACTTCTTGATCTCTAACTTGGACAAAGGCTTCTGCTTCAACCCACTTAGAGAAATAATCCGTCATTGCCAACATGAAAACCTTTCCTCCTGGAGTCTTTGGAAACTTTCCCACTATATCCATACCCCATTTCATAAACGGCCAAGGGGGTACGATAAGATATAATGGTTCTGCAGGCTGATGCAGGATGTTGCAGTGTCTTTGACATGCATCGCATTTCTGAGCATACTCCGCGGCATCATTTCTCATGGTCGGCCAATAATATCCTGTTCTCAACACCTTCGAGAACAGAGATTTGCCCCCAGTATGGTTGCCACAGTCTCCTTATTGTATATCCTGAAGTACCTCCTTGGTTTTAGGATCTTCCAAGCACCTTAGGTACGGACCTGCAAGGGATTTCTTATACAAAATATTATTTATAATAGTAAAACGAGATACCTTCATCCTAAAAGAATTAGGATTTGCATCCTTTGGGATATCTCCTTCTTGAAGATACTTCACAATTGGAGTCATCCAGGATTCAGGAACCTTCTCAGGATATCCATCACCAGGATCCTGGATACATGCTACTTCTCTATCCTGAGATTTGAAATGTTCTATTGTAGGATACAAGATGTGCACTATTGGTATCTGAGTTCCCTCCGGTATCCTGACAGTAGATCCTAAATTTGCTAGAGCGTCAGCTTCAGTATTCTTTTCTCTTGGTACCTGTTTAAGTGTAAATATTTCGAAATATCCTGCTAATTTTTTAACAATTTCAAGATATTCAGCTAACTTTTCACCTTTTACTGCATAAGATCTGTTTTGGTCAAAAATCAAGCAATGATAATGCAACCAAACTTTCTGTTGTGAGGTATGATGCTTGAATCAATGAACAACACTAAGGATCACTCAGAAATGAAATGAATAAGTGACACAAAGATTTATACGAGGAAAAAGCCCTTGATCAATGGATGATCTCCGGCATAAAAAACCTCGGGTGATGGAAACTACCGATCACCAACTCAAATTAAACAAGAAATGTATTACAACTTTGGATGATAGCGAGCTAATTACAAGGATCACTATAGTGTATTGTGTAAAAAAGTGTGTAATCGCCAAGTGAATTGTCAAGAGCTGGTGAGTGTAGTTGCGAATGTGTGTGTTTAGCCAAAAATAGCCAAGTGTTTCTATTTAGCTCGCTATCCCTTTTAAAAATGGAAAATATCTAAGCTCACAAACATTCCGCATTTGGTGCAAGTCCTCCACGATCTCCATAACGTCCATTTCAGCCATGCACGTGTAGAATAAATATGGAATATGCTCCAGGAATATCGCCAAGACCAAGTCCAAGCTCGTACTCCTGCAAAACAACATCATATTCAAAGTAGACAATCGTTAGTATAAGGATCCTTAAGATGATCCATGATCCTGATCCTGCAACACTTCTGAGGATCACTAATTCAAACAGAAGTGAGGATCACTAAGCCCAACAGTAATTGAGGATCACTGATCATTGGAAAATCCTCCCCTAACAATTGCCCCCAAAATATAAGGAGTAATTATGTAAATAATCGAGTTATATTTTCTGTTCTTATCCGTAACGAATCAACGGATAACTAGCCGTTGTAATCGGACTAGCCGTTACCATCCTGACGTCACTGAGGTGACTAGCCTGCAAGATCATCATTATAAATTGAAGTTAGAGATAAGGATTAGAGAGCATTTAAATTCGTGTGTTTCCTTCTTTAAATCTTCACTCAAAGACTTGACCAGGTATTTCTCTTTCCTTTCTCTCTTCATCTTCTTTCTCTGTTCCTTCTTTCTTCACCTTCTTCATAATCGAGATGATGCTAAGATCCTCACCGGCTAAGGATCACAAGAAGGACAGCCCCTTGAAAAGCCAAGGGATTATAAAAGATTCTGCAAAAGAGCGATGCTGCTTCACTGATCCACAGATAGACAGAATCCGCCATTGTTTTCCGGCAAACACCGATTTCAAACCATTTGACCCCACCGTTCTAAGTGACTACGTTTCTGAAACCTGGATAGCTTTTCCGGTTACACCATTCACAATAGGATACTCATATCCTTTTCCAGATTTCACCCAATCCTTCTTCTCTCTCACCGGCATCTCCTACATTCAAGCGATGCCAATGATCTGGAGGGTCTTATATACCCTTGAAAGGATCATTGAACATGAAGGAATTGATCTGGGAATGTCGGAGTTTGCAGAGATGTATGACCTTGTTAGCCATGGATCCCATCGGTATCTACTCAAACATAAACCTGGTGAAGAACACCCCATCTTCAAAGCCACTAAGAATGACACCAACTAGAAACGGCGATTCTTCTTTGTCAGAAGGGATTCTATCCCTGATGGAAAGGATCTGCCAAGGAAGTGGACCACCCATGGTAGCATAGAGGATCCTTAGAAGGATCACCAGATGACCTTGTTTTTGTTTTAGGATCACTAACGCCCTTTTGTTTCTATTTTGCAGCTATTACTGTTGCACACCTCATCACAACACCTGCAACAAAGGAAAGGCTTGCCGCTTTCCGGAGACTTGATCCTGCAAGAAGATCATTTAAAACAAATACCCAGGATTCTCAAGAAGTATCCTCAGGTTCTGTCACTATGTCGAGTAAGTATCCTGTTTTTTGCATAATTAAATGTTTAAATAAATAGTTAAATAGAAATTGGATAAGGATACTTATCTGCTTTGGGTGTGTAGGCGCTGGAAAACCTTCAAGATCTGCCTCCAAATTCAGTGGCACTGATCTTGACACTGTCCGATCCTCAAAGAAAAAGACTGTTGCTAGCCCCTCCATCATAGTCCCCAAGGAAACCACTTCAAAGTGAAGAGGTGGAAAGAAAAGGAAGACCTCTGAAGCTGACAACCTAGAAGGCTTGCCTCTGATCCGCCATCAGTTCCTCGAGTACTTTGCCGATGTAAGGATCACTGACTTAGCTTAGTTATCCTACCCACTTGAGGATCACGTGATCCTAAACTTTACATTGTCTTCTTTGCAGAAATTTGCTGAAATCGAGGACTACGTTGGGAACGTCGAAGAGCTTGAGGAGAAATACTCTGATCTCCAAAAAGTGGCGGTGCTCAAGGATCACAAGATTGCCTCCCTCGAAAAGGACCTCAACGATGCCAAAACTCAGGCGGTTACAGCTCAGATCAATGCTGACTATGAGATGCACGAGATCACAGAGGATGCTAAAGTCTCCGCTTCCATTGCCATGTACAAGACCAAGTTGCAGATGGCCCAAGAAGCTCAGGATCCTAATTTTGACAGGAGCAACTGGGATATGGAGGGCTGGAAGGCTAGGCTGGCTGAGTTGGAGGATGAAGAAGAGACTGATGAGGTTCAGGCAATTGAGGTTAGTGGCAGTGGCAAGGATCATGTGAAGGATTCTGGAGCTGGAGGAGATGGTGATGCAGCGAAGGTGTAAGCTGCATGGATGGGCGATGAAGGACATTTCTAGACGTAGCCGAAGCCCATTTTTTTAGAATTTGGTAGTTTATTTTGGTTATGGTGTTTTTGTTGAACAATGATGGGTTGTATCTTGAACAATAGTTACTAGGGTGAAGGATCATGGATCCTTGAATAATAGGCACGATAATGGGTGGTGGATGGATCCTCTGTTTGGGGGATGAAGCCACTCGTTATCCTTCCGTCTTTTATTTCCTGCACTACAAAGACCCGTAAACAATGGACACCCTTTGCCAACCCATGTGGACGGGTCACGTTTTGCTGGTAGAAACGTGGGTTGGCAATTTTGACAACCTTAAGGGGTTTAATGTTTTGTGAATAAAATAACTTTAACTTTTTGGCTATCTCCCGTGTTGCTATTCTTGTTAGTACTTTACTTTTCAATTATTGTGATATTCATTTTGTTTAAACTTATCAAGTAAAGGAAAAATTTAATAAATATCCTCAAAAAGTTTAGGATATGATCAAGGATCACATATCCTATAGCCGATAAGTTCTGAAAAATAATATAGTTTAAGGATCATAAGTTCAGTTGTCAAAGGATAAGGGTTACTCAAATGAATAATGAATAAAATCAAAATAGATAAGGATCATACCTGAGAATCCAAGTTAGGATCCTAACCTTTAACACTTATAATCAGGATAACCCAAGGACAAACCTTAGTAGATGGTAAGGATCAAGGATCCTTGGTCGTTTATCTCCAAAAACCTGAAATAGGATACAAGTTGGGACTAAGCCAATATAAGACAAGAGTTAGTAACTGGGGACAAGCCCAACAATTCTGGGGACAAGCCCAATATACTGGGGACAAGCCCAAAGGATATCTAGGGACAAGCCCAAAGGATAACTGGGGACAAGCCCAAAGGATAACTGGGGACAAGCCCAAAGGATAAATGGGGACAAGCCCAAAGGATTGTGTGTAAACTGGAGTATGGCCCTCACTGGCGACTATCCAAACTTAGTGACAAGAAAATGCCAAAACCTTAGCTAACGTGAAAACGTTAGAATCCTTATGAACGGATGTATGGTACGTCTACCATTATACGTAGGATCCTGAATATAGCCAGTACAATGAAATTGTCAGCCCCTAAAACGAGTACTGGTCCCATTGCCATGAACTATACCAGGATCATCGTGCGCTACTGGCAAAACTGGGGACAGGCCCAAACTGGGGTCAAGCCCAAATAACTGGGGTCAAGCCCAAACAACTGGATACTTCTGTGGATACTCAATCCTTAGTTAAGGATACCTGAACCTTCAAAACTCAAAATCAAGTGAAAGGAGGATAAAGGACGCAGGATCCTTATCCTTATATAAGAGAATAAAAGAATGAAATAGTTTGAGATTAGAATGTTACCAAAATGAGGATCATCTGTTCTGTAAGGATCCTTCAAGGATACTCGTCATGTAAGGATCATGGATCCTTGTCACATGAAATATTTCTTCAAATGGACAGCATTCCAAGCTCTTGGTAGCAAATCACCTTCCATTGTTAGCAATCGATATGCCCCCTTTCCTGCTTCAGCTTCAATCAAATAAGGGCCTTCCCATTTTGGTGCCAACTTTCCATCAGCAGAATTGGTGGTATTCTGAAATGCTTTCCTTAATACCATATCACCAACTTGGAATTTCCTAATCCTGACATTTTTGTTGTAGGCTCCAGCCATCCTTTGTTGATAACTAGCCATCCTTATCCTTGCCAAATCCCTGATTTATTCCATAGTATCCAAGTCTTGAACCAAGTTTTCAGCATTTTCTTCAGGATCACGAATGCTTGTTCTTGCAGTTGGAACCACCATCTCTGTAGGGATCACTGATTCTGCCTCAAATACCAAAGAAAATGGAGTTTGGCCAGTATCATTCTTGGGAGTTGTCCTATCAGCCCAAAGCACATAAGGTAGTTCTTCTGCCCATTTTCCTTTCTTGGCTCCAAGCTTTTTCTTCAAATTGTTGATGATGATCTTGTTGGATGATTCTGCCTGACCATTAGCTTGTGGGTGGACTGGTGTTGATGTTATCATCTTAATCCCCCAGCTGTCACAAAAGTTAGTAGTTCTATTCCCAATAAATTGGGATCCATTATCACAAACAATTTCAGAAGGGATACCAAATCTAGTAATAATGTTTCTTTTAATAAAGGATATAACTTCCTTTTCTCTAACTTGAACAAAGGCTTCAGCCTCTACCACTTGAGAAGTAATCAGTCATAGCAAGCATGAATACTTTTCCACCAGGTGGCTTAGGAAGCTTACCAACTATATCCATTCCCCATCTCATAAATGGCCAAGAAGAGGATATAGGATGCAAAAGCTCTGCTGGTTGGTGAAGGATATTGCTGTGTCTCTGACAAGGATCACACTTCTTGGCATACTCCACAGCATCCTTCTTCATAGTAGGCCAATAGTATCCTGTCCTCACGATCCTTGAGAATAATGCCCTGCCCCCAGTGTGGTTTCCACAATCTCCTTCATGGAAATCCTTTAGGACTTCTTGGATTTCAGGATCCTCAATGCATCTTAGATATGGTCCTGCAAGAGATCGTTTATACAACATATTATTCAATATTGTAAATTGAGATACCTTAATTTTGAAAGCCCTAGGGTTTTCTCCTGTAGGAATCTCTCCGTGTTGTATGTATCTCATGATTGGAAGGATCCATGATCATGCATGAGATTGAGTATCCTCACTAGGGATGATTGCAGAATCCTCTCCTATCTCCATAGTTACATGATCCTCGATAGCAGGGGTCAGGATATGGATAATAGGGATCTTGATATCCTCCGGGATCTTCAAGGATGATCCTAGATTGGCTAATGCATCAGCCTCTGCATTCTCTTCCCTTGGTACCCGTGTCAAACTAAAAGAAACAAAAGAGAGTGCCAATTCTTTGACTATCTCTAAATATTTGATTAGCTTTTCACCTTTAACAGCATAGGATCCATTAAAGTGATTAGTGATCAATAAAGAATCTACATGTACCTCAAGATACCTGATCCTCATATGCTTGGCAATTTGCAAACCAGCTATCAAGGCTTCATATTCAGCCTCATTGTTGGTAGTTTGAAATTCACAAGCTATGGAGTGGGGTATTATGTCCCCCTGTGGTGATTTTAGTAGTATTCCAAGTCCTGTTCCTTTCACATTAGAGGCTCCATCAGTGAAGAGTATCCAAGGATCCTTAGTTTCTTCAAGCTGTTGGACTTCTAACTCAGCCTCCTTTTGAAAATCACTACTAAAATCTGCCACAAAGTCAGCTAAGGCTTGGGATTTGATGGCAGTCCTTGGTTCATATCTTATATCATATGCACTCAGCTTCACTGCCCACTTAGCTATCCTTCCTGGCATTTCAGGTTTCATGAGAACATTCTTAATTGGAAAATTAGTCTTAACGATAATGGCATGAGTCTCAAAATAATGTCTTAATTTAGTAGATGCCATTATTAATGCAAGGATAAGTTTCTCTAAGTGTGAATACCTGGATTCAGCATCAAGTAAACTCTTACTTACACAATAAACAGGATGTTGTGTACCTTGGTGATCCTTAACAAGGACTGTACTTACTGCTTTTGAGGATACTGCCAAGTATAAGGATAATATATCCCCTTTTTCTGGTTTCATCAAGGCCGGGGCTAAGGATAGGTAATCCTTAAGAGCTTTAAGGGCACTTTCATGCTTCTCAGTCCATTCAATTTTTTTGTTCTTTCTCAGGATGTCATAAAATTCCTTGCACTTTTCTGAGGATTTGGATATGAATCTATTCAAGGCTGCAATCCTGCCCGTTAATCTTTGCACATCCTTAGCATTGGCAGGAGATTTGATATTCATAATAGCCTTGATTTGCTCTGGACTTGCTTCAATGCCCCTCTTTGTCACCATATAGCCTAAGAATTTACCTGCCTTAACACCAAAATGACACTTGGAAGGATTTAGTTTCATATTAAATTTATCAAGGATATTGAATGCTTCCTCCAAGTCTTTAAGGTGATCATCAGCTTTCTTGGACTTAACCACCATGTCATCAATATAGACTTCCATAGTGTGTCCAATTTGGTCCTTGAACATCATATTGACTAGCCTTTGATAAGTAGCACCTGCATTCCTTAGTCCAAATGGCATAGCAATATAACAATATATACCAGTTGGGGTCATAAAGGCTGTATCCTCTTGATCAGATGGTTCCATCTGAATTTGTTGAAATCCAGATGAAGCATCCATAAAAGTCAACAACTCATGACCCGCGGTAGCATCCACCATGGAGTCAATGTGGGGTAATGGGAAAGGATCCTTGGGACATGCCTTGTTTAAATCAGTAAAATCGACACATACCCTCCACTTTCCATTTTTCTTTTGAACAACAACCACATTGGCTAACCATCTTGGATACTTAACCTCTCTTATCACACCTGCCCGAAGTAGTTTATCTACCTCTTCCTGGATAATAGCATTCCTTTCAGGTGCAAACTTCCTCCTCTTTTGATGAATTGGCTTGAATAACATGTCAATGCCAAGTTTATGAGTAATTATATCTTTAGATATACCTGTCATATCCTCATGTTTCCAGGCAAAGGTAGTTTTCCTTCTTTTAAGGAAGGATACTAGCTCCTGTTCAATGTCGCTAAGGATCCCTGATCCTATGAAGATCTTGGATTCAGGATCATCAGGATCCATGAGGATTTCTTTCAAATCCTGTTCTCTTGCCTCCAAGACATCTCTTGAAGGATACTTTAATTGCTATTGCTCCCTTGGTCTTGAGGCTGGCTTCATTGATGATGTATAACAATTCTTAGCCTCATGTTAATCACTCTCAATTTTCACCACTCCCCATGGACTCGGAAGCTTCACACATTGATGATAGGTGGATGGGACTGCCTTCATATCATGTATCCATGGCCTGCCAAGGATAACATTGCAACAAGATAAACAATCTATAACACAAAATTTTTGATAAGAATGCAATCCTTCAATATAGATCGGGAGTTTGATGTCCCCCAATGTATTCTTAGTTTCTCCACTGAATCCCACAAGTACTGAGGATCTTGGGACAATATCAGACTCCGGGATATTCATCTTCTTGAGGACATCAAGCTGAATGATGTTCACAGAGCTTCCTCCATCTATAAGGATCCTGCGAACAAAGTGGTTAGAAATAAACAATGTAATTACAAGACAATCATGATGAGGATCCTGGACATCAACATGAACATCCTCATCAAAGGTTATGACTTTAACCTGGGTAACAACGGAGGTCCGGAAGGGTCTGTCTCCATTATCTATCTTGGTCTCCTTAGCATGTCTTTTTGCTGCTGAAAAGGAGGTACCACAAATGTCTGATCCACCGGATATGAAGTTTATAACTTGTGCATCTGCTAGAGGAGCAGGAGCCCTTTCCGGGATCCTTTCAAGATCCTGGATCCTTGACTTTTTCCGTCCCAAAAGTTCCTTCAAATTCCCCTTGCTCAACAAGTAACCAATTTCCTTTCTTAGTGCAATACACTCTTCAGTGAGATGCCCGAAATCCTCATGATATGCACACCATTTGGACTTATCCTTTGTAGCAGCTGGTTTATCACTTTTTCTGGGCCACCTAGCTTTCTCACCTAGATTCTGCATTGGAAGGATTAGTTCATTGTTATCAACAGAAAAACAGTATTCAGAAATAGGAGGATAATCCTCATCATCCTCTTCTTGTTCCACTGCATGCACGTTCTGGTTATCAGATCTGTTATAGGACTTTGATTTGTTGTTCCTGAAGTAGGATCCTTGTTTTTCCTGTTTTGACGATCCTGTCAATCTATCCCGGATCCTTTTGTCATCCTCTAGGCGGATGAACCTAAGGGCCCTGGTTCTTACTTCATCAAGATTCCTGCAAGGTGTCATAACAAGATCATCATAGAATAACGAATCCCTAAGCAATCCCATTTTAAAGGCTTCTACAGCCGTAGCAATATCCAAATTAGGAATATCTAAGGATTCTTTACTAAACTTAGTGATGTAATCTCTAAGTGATTCATTTTGACCTTGTGTTACCCTATATAGGTCACTAGTTAATCGTTTAAGTTTTCTACTACAAGAGAATTGACTATTAAACAAATTAACTAGATTAGCAAATGAAGTAATAGAGTTAGGGGGAAGACTTAGCAGCCATTTAAGAGGAGATCCTGTGAGTGTGGATCCAAATCCCTTGCATAGACATGCTTCTTTTAACCTCTCAGGGATTGGATTGATCTCCATCCTCTCCCGGTATTGAGCTACATGCTCCTCTGGATCCGTTGAACCATCATAGAGCTTCATGGATGGTATCTGGAATCTTTTGGGTATCTCAGCATCACATAAGGGTGGTGCAAAATGAGATATCCTATGGCTACCATCTGCAATCTCAGGAATGGGTTTAACCACTCCTGGTACACTGGATATCATATCCTTAAGCTTCTATAGTTCCCTAGCCATAGCTTGATTGATTCCTGTATCCTGCATGGAGCCATGGTTAGTGTTATAAGAATTATTAAAAGTATTACCTCCCAGAGGATTCACGTTTGGAATTCCAGATGTGAATCCATATTGATGGGATTCCGGTATGATCGAAGGACCATATGAAGCAATGGTCTGCATTGGTATGAAGTCTCCTTGATGAACATCCGAACTTGGAGGCTGCATACTCCTTAAGGATCCTTGATCCTGAAAGATGTTGGATCCTTGAACCTGAAAGGATCCTGGAACCAGAGAGGATCTTTGGACCTGGGAGGATCCTTGGACCGTGAAGGATCCTTGGACCGGGAAGGATCCTTGGACCTGGGAGGATCCCTGTACCTGGGAGGATCCTTGGACCGGGAAGGATCCTTGGACCTGGGAGGATCCCTGTACCTGGGAGGATCCTCGGACCGGGAAGGATCCTTGGACCATGGAGGATCCTTGGACCGGGAAGGATCCTTGGACCGGGAAGGACCCTTGGACCTGGGAGGATCCTTGGACCTGGGAGGATCCTCAGACCGGGAAGGATCCTTGGACCTGGGAGGATCCCTGAACCGAGTGCATTCCCAAATATCCTCCTGAGCTGACGAAGGATCCCTGATGCTGGACAGAGGCTCCGGAAGGTTGAAGGTAAGATCCTGGAGCCTGAGTCATTGTTGTTGTTCCATAACGTCTTCCTGGTAATTCACCCAAGTATTGCACGTCCGGAGCTGCTGATTGCTGGGAAGTTATGACTGGAGTGTCGAAGTTCAGCAACCTGGGCATCAATGGGGAATGATCCTCCACCGATTTCTTCTGTTTCTTGATATCACCTATCTCCCTGAGGATCATTTCGTTGGTTTTTTCCTGCTCTTGCATACGATCCCTCATCTGCAAAATCAGATTAAAAAGATCATTAGTAGTAGGATTAGTAGAAACAGAAGAAGTTGGTGGTTTTTGGAAAATGGGGGTTTGTCTCTTCGCAGCAATATCAGCATTCTTCTGGGATCCAGAAGGTGGTGGAGGCAAAGGAGGAATGCCTTGTGAAGAACTGAATGATGGCATTAAACTTGAAGTGTTCTTCGCTGAGAAAGCCATCTGCTTGGTTGTAATGAACCGAAATGACCACGAAAATACGAATCTTCTTGGGAATGAAGCACCAATTGCCCCACGGTGGGCGCCAAACTGTTTTGGTCAAAAATCAAGCAATTATAATGCAACCAAACTTTCTGTTGTGAGGTATGATGCTTGAATCAATGAACAACACTAAGGATCACTCAGAAATGAAATGAATAAGTGACACAAAGATTTATACGAGGAAAAAGCCCTTGATCAATGGATGATCTCCGGCATAAAAAACCTCGGGTGATGGAAACTACCGATCACCAACTCAAATTAAACAAGAAATGTATTACAACTTCGGATGATAGCGAGCTAATTACAAGGATCACTATAGTGTATTGTGTAAAAAAGTGTGTAATCGCCAAGTGAATTGTCAAGAGCTGGTGAGTGTAGTTGCGAATGTGTGTGTTTAGCCAAAAATAGCCAAGTGTTTCTATTTAGCTCGCTATCCCGTTTAAAAATGGAAAATATCTAAGCTAACAAACATTCCGCATTTGGTGCAAGTCCTCCACGATCTCCATAACGTCCATTTCAGCCATGCACGTGCGGAATAAATATGGAATATGCTCCAGGAATATCGCCAAGACCAAGTCCAAGCTCGTACTCCTGCAAAACAACATCATATTTAAAGTAGACAATCGTTAGTATAAGGATCCTTAAGATGATCCATGATCCTGATCCTGATCCTGCAACACTTCTGAGGATCACTAATTCAAACAGAAGTGAGGATCACTAAGCCCAACAGTAATTGAGGATCACTGATCATTGGAAAATCCTCCCCTAACAAGATCCATTGAAATGGTTAGTAATTAACAGGGAATCAACATATTCTTGTAAACATCTAATATTCATATTTTTAGCCAATTCTAATCCTGCAATCAGAGATTCATACTCTGCTTCATTATTGGTGGCAGGAAATTTACATCTAATAGCCTGGGGTAATATGTCCCCCTGTGGCGATTTTAGTAGTATCCCTAATCCTACACCTCTTATGTTGGATGCGCCATCAGTATACAATATCCAAAATTCTGAACTTTCACATAGTTGTTGTACTTCTAGGTCAGATTTATCTTGAATATCACTACTAAAATCAGCCACAAAGTCTGCTAAAGCCTGAGACTTTATAGCATTCCTAGGTTCATATACCAAATCATACGCACTTAGTTTTACGAACCACTTAGCCATCCTACCAGACATTTCAGGTTTCCTGAGCACATTTTTAATAGGATAATTGGTTTTTACATGAATCCTATGTGTGTTAAAATAATGCCTAAGCTTTGTTGATGACATGACCAGAGCTAATATCAATTTCTCTAAGTGTGAGTATCTAGTTTCAGCATCTAACAAACTTTTACTGGCATAATAAACAGGATACTGCTGACCTTCGTGATCCTTTACCAGAACGGCACTTACTGCACTCCCTGATACTGCAAGATACATGGATAAGGGTTCACCATCCTCGGGCTTCATCAGCAGAGGTGCACTTGAAAGATACTACTTCAATCCTTGTAGAACAGCTTCATGTCTTTCTCCCCATGCAAATTTTTTATTCTTCTTCAGGATATCATAGAATTCCTTGCATTTCTCTGAAGATCTTGATATGAACCTGTTCAATGTCGCTACTCGTCCTGTTAACCTTTGCACATCCTTCATGTTGGATGGTGATTTGATATCCAGGATAGCTTTAATCTATTCTGGACTTGCTTCTATTCCCCTCTTAGTCACCATGTATCCTAAAACTTTTCCTGGCCCCACTCCAAAATGGTACTTAGCAGGACTCAGCTTCATATTGTATTGGTCCAGGATATTGAAAGCACATTCAAGATCCTGGAGATGATCCTCTGCCTTCTTGGATTTTACCACCATATCATCAATATACACCTCCATGGTGTCCCCCAGATTGTCTTTAAACATCAGATTCACCAATCTCTGGTACGTTGCACCTGCATTTTTCAAATCGAAAGGCATGGCAGTATAACAATAAATACTTGTTGGTGTCATGAAAACAGTATCCTCCTGATTGGAGGGTTCCTTTTGGATCTGTTGGAATCCTTAGGATGCATCCATAAAGGTTAGCATCTCATGACCGGCAGTTGCATCCACCATCGAGTCTATATGAGGCAAAGGGAATGGGTCTTTAGGACATGCTTTATTCAAGTATGTGTAATCTACACAAACTCTCCATTTCCCATTCTTCTTTTGAACCACGTCCACATTTGCTAGCCACTTAGGGAATTTGACTTCCCTAATCATCTTGGATTTCAATAACCTTTCAACCTCTTCCTGTCATGTCTTCGTGTTTCCAGGAAAACGTGGATATCCTGCATTTCAAAAAGTTAGTAAGCTGATCCTCAATATCCTGAGGGATATTGGCCCCTACAAGCACCGAGATATCTGGATTATCCTGATCCATGATAACTTTCTTAACATCCTGCTCTGAAGCTTCAACGATATCCTGGGCTTGTATCCTTAATTGCTCTCCTGCCCGGGATTTTCTTGAGGCCTTCATTGAAGAGGAGTAGCACTCTTTCGCCTCTTGTTGGTCACTTTCAACTTTGACTACCCCCCCCCCCCAAGGAGTAGGGATCTTGACACACTGATGATAGGTGGAAGGTACAACTTTCATATTGTGAATCCATGGCCTGCCCAATATAACATTATAACAGGATAATGATTCCATGACACAAAACCGTTGCATCGAGTTTACTCCTTCGACATATACGGGCAGTTTTATCTCCCCAGCGGTATTCTTTGCTTCTCCAGTAAACCCTACAAGCACAGTGGACTTTGAGGTAATCTCCATCTCGGGGATGTTCATTCTCTTCAGGGTTTCCAATTGGATGATGTTGACCGAGCTGCCATTGTCCACCAATATCCTGTGTACAAAATGGTTAGCAATATATAAAGTAATTACCAAACCATCATGGTGAGGATCCTGGATGTTATTCCAGTCATCACTGTCGAATGTTATCATTTTGTCGTTTGTAAGTGTTGTCATCCTTGTTGGTTTGTCTCCTCTTTCTGACTTAGCCTCCTTGGCATGCCTTTTAGCTGCAGAATAAGATGTTCCTCATATATCGGATCCTCCTGAAATAAAGTTAATTATCTTGGCGTCTGGAGGAGGTGATGCTGCACGTTCAAGATCCTTATTAGTATCCTGAGACCCTTATTCTTCTTTCTGCCCAGAAGATCTTTCAAATACCCCTTGCTTAATAAGTAGCTTATTTCCTTTCTTAGGGCTATGAAATCTTTCGTTACATGTCTAAAATCCTCATGGAAGGCACACCATTTGGATTTATATTTCCAATCAACCTTTTGCTGGTTCTTTCTTGGCCACCTCGCTTTATCTCCCAAACCCTGCATAGCATACATTAGTTCGGGTATGTTAACAGAAAAACAATATTTTGACAACTCAGGATACTCCTCAGGATCCTCATCCTCAACAACATTCACTTTCTTGCTGTCATTCCTGCCATATGTCTTAGAGCGGTATGGCTTATATGAGGATTCTGACTTCCTGTTAGTTGATTCGTATATTGAGGATGAATTCATCCTCTTTTGCATTTTCTTGTCATCTTCAAGCCTGATATATCTCAAAACCCTGTTTCGAGTCCAAGTTCCTACAAGGATTCATCACAAGATCCTGATAAAACTGGGAATCCTTTTGTAGTCCCATCTTGAATGCTTGGACTGATGTAGCAACATCAAGGTGTGGGATGTCCAAGGATTCCCTGCTGAATTTGTTCACATAATCCCTTAAGGATTCTTGAGCTCCCTGTGTTATCCTGTAGAGGTCACTTGTTAGTTTTTCAAAGCTTCTACTGCAAGAAAACTGACTATTAAACAAATTAACTAAATGAGCAAATGATGTAATTGAATGGGGTAGAACATTTAGAAGCCATTTCAAGGCTGATCCTGTTAAAGTAGAGCCGAAGCCCTTGCACAAGCATGCTTCTTTAAGATCCGGCGGGATATGGTTAATCTCCATCCTCTCCCTATACTGGGCAATATGCTCCTCAGGATCCGTCGTCCCATCATACAGCTTCATGTTGGGAGTTTGGAATCTCTTTGGGATTTCTGCATCACAAACGGGGTGAGCAAAGCGGGATATGTTGTGACTATCCCGGGATACTTCCGGTATAGGTTGTACTATCCCAGGCACACTTGATATCATATCCTTCAACTTTTGAAGCTCTCTGGTTATCGTTGATGTCACACCTGCATCCTACAATGATCCAAGATTATTAGTAACAGGGATACTGGTGTTAATAGACAAGTTACCAGTTTAGCGATTCTGATCATATCCTAGAGCGTATCCTGGAGCATATCCTGGATCTCTCACAGTCGACATCCTAGCCGTTAAGGGTATCTCCGGAAAACTGCTCTGAGATCGACTTGGTATGATATTTCCCTGATTATCCTCAGTATATACTGCTGAACTAAAGTTCAGCATCCTGGGCTGCAAAGGGGTGACAGCATCCTCAGCAGGTCTCTTGGAGTTGGACTTCAAGAGTTGTATCTCGTTTATCAGCATTTTGTTGGTTTCCTGCTGTTGCTTCATCTGGTCTTGTATACTACCAAACAAAGTTAGAATTTCATCATTAGAAGCTATAATTGGAGTTCTCCCTGAAGCAGCAGATCCATGGATATTCTGAGTAGGAACAATATCCCGAGATGTGTGAGTTTCGGTCCTCCTTGGAGGAGCTTGAGGTTGTGAAGAAGCTTGTGTCCTTGGAGGTGAACCAATTATTGCAGAGGTTGTAGCAGACATGGTAGAAGAGCTCATGTTTGATTTTGAGGCCAATGAAAATAGTATAGCAAAAAGTTTCGAAAAAAGAAAACCAAGTAAAGATTTTAGCAAGGTTTTTAATATGAATAGCACCACTTGCCCCACGGTGGGCGCCAAATTGTTTTGGTAAAAAATTACCGAAGTAATTAAGTGATCAAACTTAGTTTGTGAGGTAGTGTGCTATTGGTATTTGCAAAAGATATGTTAAGTTAATTGTATATGAAAACAGTTTCAGGATATAGCCCGAGGATACCAGACTATATCAATAATCAAACAAAGAGTAGAAAATGTAAAGGTTGACACGATATGTACAAGGAAAGCCCTTAATCAATTTAGATCTCCGGCATAAAACCTCGGGAGCTAACAATCGTCGGCTGCCTTGTTCTTCTTATTGCTTGAATAACCAGGATACAATGTAGGATAATGCGCGGATCGAATCTAAGTGTTACAATGATTGTGATTTGTGAGTGTTAGAGTGTAATTGCAGCTAGAAATGAGAGTGTACGAGTATGAGATCTCGAAAGTGTGTGTTGTGTCCTCTATCATTCGACCCTTTTTATAGTATACAAGTATAAGAAAACCCTAATTAACTCTCCATTAATGCTGGGATCCTGAGATTACGCTCCTTTCCATGTATAAATCTTGGTCTTCAGCTCACATAACCGTTATAGCATCAATCAGTATCAATCAGCATCAATTAGCATCAATTAGTATCAATCAGCATCAATTAGTATCCGAAACTCTCGTAGAATATGCCTTTCCTTAATTATGACCGTTACAAGATCCATTCCAAATGCGTCTTCGGTAAATCAGCATGCATTAATCACCTATAGCCAAAGTCTACAAGCAAACCGTTAGTTATGACCAAGATATTTCCGCAGGATGTTACCAATATCCTGGTTCGGTATCCTGATCACAGATAAGCATCATAAAAACCAAGATATACCGTCAGGATATGGGCTCAGAATTTTACCCATAACAGTCATCGTTTTAACTAAAGTTCTAACCAACTCCATTGCATTTTCAACACTCCAACTAGTTCAAGCCATTATCAAAACTAATTTATTCACTCATATCGCAAGAACTAAGGGTTCTCATCTATAAGTGAGACCCGTTTCATCATATTACTAGCATTCATCCGAACACCTAATATAATCAAGTTTTACACACAACCGAGTAGACAGCGATTTCACTTAGGCATTTTAACAAACACCTAATGGGCATAATTTTTACATATTTAAAATCAAGTTAATAACTTGTTATTTTTGCCAATTATAATCACATATTTCGATTCCATCTTGACAAGCATGCATACAATGACTAAAATCATCATGTAGAAATCAAGTAATACTACTTTTGACAATCATAACTCTTGTGTTCATCATATTTGTAAAACCCAGTTAACCTATGAATGGGTTATCATAAATTTCAAATTTTCAAACATGATTCCTGCAAATTATCAACTAGGATTCACTCTTAAACTTGTTTTCATCACAAGTTTCATCTAAATATCACATAATCAAGCTCAAATTTCGATTTTCACAATTTACCTAGAATTTGAGACGAATCAAAACACTAAAATTTTGCATACCTTATGATCCCTTCAACGAGGTGATCACTAATTTGTGCTTGAAAGTCGATTTGGAACTAATTAAAGCCTTCAATTTGATCAATTTGGCAAGAACTAGGGTTTGGTGGGGAATCCTTGTTCGCCCCTGTGCTTTTGATCGACCAGACACACTTAAGTGTGCGTTTGGTGTAGTTTATTTTGTTTTAATAATTTAGGTTTCAAACTTAACAACTTTGGTCCCCCAACTATTATCTGGTTTTTATTTTAGGTGTTTCTAACACACTAATGTATTATCACAAGACTTCTATCTAACTAGGTTATTTTTATTCTCAGTTAGTTCATTTCATTTATTAACTTCATTAAATTTTTATAACATAAAGATTTATATCTTCGGTTACGACTCGGTTTATTTTAAGTCCCGTTATCTCGGCCGTTTATAAACTTTTATTTTCTCAAAATTTTTCGTTTAATTTTTATTTAATATTAGGTTTATCTATTTAAATGCAAATATTTACCGAGTTACTTTTACTGCTAACGGTACTTTACCCGTCTTTTAGTATTAACGTGGTTTGATTACCAAACTCGTTTTCGAGGTGTTACAAACACGTATTTTAGTGACAAAATCTAAAAGAAATAAAAAGCGTGTATTTATATATACACAATTTTTGTTTTTACATTTTGCAATGCAACTAAACATCATGTCTAAGTAGATGAAAAAAAATTAAAAAAAGAAAATCTTACTTCATTTCTCATGTTTTGTATTTTGAAACTCATTTGTATTTGATTTTCACATGCATTTATATTTTCATAATTTTATATTAATTCGGTAATTTTGATTTGTTTTTATTAAAACAATCAAGGCACCAATAAATGTAGGGCGTAGATGACGTACAAAAAGAAATGATGGCATTAGCATTTTGCACATATTTAAAAATAAAATAAATAAATAATTAATTAATTAATATAAATACATATTGGAGTAGTTTCTCCAAAGTTGAAATGATTATAAAAATAAAATAAATAATTAATAAAAATACATATCAGAGTAGTTTCTCCATATTTATTGTGTTTTCATGATTGTCCCCACTCATTCGGTAATCATTGTAACTGTAAGGCTATGCAGTATGGGGTTCGTCCCCACACCGTCGAGGTCCGTCGACGGCCAGAACACCATCCCGCCCCCTCCGTCCCCATCCTCACCGGCGAGTACTTGACGTTGGAGACGGGCGCTAAATGCCAAAAAATTGTGAGGAACGATGAGAAATGTGACCATTTGATAAAAAAATACAAAATTGGTGGGGTATGATCATCTAGGACCATCCTCCCATACCCTCTAGTTTTGTAGGATGGACCATCCTTGGGAGGACTATGATGTGGCGCCTACGTGGAGGATCATCCTCCAAGGGAGGACCATCACGATACCCTCTAGCCTAAGGGACCAATCACACAACGAATAGAGAGAGGGTGCAAATGAGTTTATGATGGAGTGGTAAGAGAGAGACTAGAGTTTCCAAGAGACCCAAGTTAAATTTCTGCTTCTCCCCATTAGTTTTCAGCGGCACCTGGTGATGATGGGAGACTAGGCTAGTAGGCGGCGATCGCTAGTTCGATTCTTGAACTGGATGGGTTTTACCTCACTGCACTGTCGTGCCTTTGGGCGAGTGTTCACGGGCTTCTGTCCTAGGTGAGGGTTTTCCCCAGTTCAGAGACGAGTGTATTCCGATGTGGTGAATTTCGCTAGTAGATCATTTGGAGGATTGAATTCATTGTCTGTTCAAAAAAAATTATAGATAGAGGGCGGTTTCTATCAATGTTTTAAAAACCGGTTTTTAAATCGTACCGGGTTAGGTTCAGAAATAGTTCAACAAGTAGAACCGGGTAGTACCAGACGCTTTAACCAAGTTTGACTAATTAACCTATAAATCCATAAAATACAATTTTTACTCAAAAAAGAATCAAAGACTATATCTTTTCATAATAAAAAAAAATATTCTAAAAGTTATCCATAATAAAAAATAATCCAAAAATTCACTATTGTTGCCTTTTTAGGCGCTAGGTTTTTCTATAGAGGTAAATCGTCACCTATTTGTGCCCATAAAAGATTAAAAGTCCAAATTTTAACCTTTTACCCGGTACCGGTATACCGGTATAAGCTAATTTACCGGTGGTACAACTTCAATACCGTTCCCTCAGTTTACCGGTATGATTCGTGCCGGCTAAGCTTTCGGCATCCGATTTAACCGGTTCAACCGGTTGGTATAAACCGGTTTTTAAAACATTGGTTTCTATAGGAAATGTAAGAAATAGATATATATACCTTGAGAATACACGGTGTGGAGGGTTTGAAGGAAGGGCGTGGAGCGACATGTGGCAATCACCTCAGTATGATGGCGTGGAGAAGAAAAAATGGGGTGGAAAGTGGAGTTGAAGAGAATAAAAAAATTTAAAAAGAAAATAAACATCAACCAATCAAAACAAATCTAAACTACACCCACCAATCAAGAGCCTCCACCTCACCCTCGTATTTGCCCCCGCGCAGGTGGAAATCCTCAAGCCCCAAGCACAACACCGTTCACAATGCTGGCCACGGGGTGGTTTTGTGGGTGTGGACTGACAACAACGCCGTGTTTCTACACCCACACCGTGTGGTCTGAGAAGCGTATAAAGTGGCCATATCACACTTTATCTGAGCCTATAAACCACGCGGTAGCATCTTTGTAAATAACGTGAAAAGTAATTGACTCTTAATAACACGAAGGAGTATTCAAGTCAATTGTTTCATAATTTAACAGAAAATGTTTGAATTGAGTGTTTCGTGTTTACTAGGGTGTTTATGTTTTTTTTAAGGAAAACTTCATTAGAAACGACACCGACCCCAAACCGGGACGACAACACAAAAACTTACATAATTACAAAGTCACGCCACCTATCCCAAGACAAATCTATACATTTGAATCTACTTTTAAACCAAAGAAACCCCAAATCTTTCACATTACTAATTACCTTTTTGACCCGAACGGATTTGTTCGAGAACCTGGCTTCGTTCCTCGCTTTCCAAAGGCACCAGCACCCAACAATGATGATTCCTTAGAAAGCAGCTTTAGCGTTCTGGATCAGGCCGACCCCATTATGCAGCTCGAGGAGATCACAAACCGTGAACGCGAATATACTCAGAACTTTGCACCATACACTGATATGCTGCCACAGTAAAGTGGCAACCCGGTAAGCCGTGAATTAATGGTCCATAGAGTCTTCCCCTTCCGAACACAACACGCACTCAACATTGGCGATCGGTATATTCCTTTATTGAGGTGCAAGCAGAGTAGAAATACGGTCCATTTCCGCTCTCCAAGCAAATATAGAGCATTTTTTCGGCACCCAACTGCACCAGTCCAGAACATATCTATCACTATAATCATAGCCAGCAAGGAGAAGATTCTTAGCACCTTTCACCGAGAATACCCCAGAAGAATCGCCTGCCCAGAACCATGTATCCTTGTTTGAAGACAGCGAACCAGAGCTGGGCTCACTACTCCAGGCCCAAAGAACCGAACCGGCAGGCCCAATCCTCTCAGCTACTATGCACTGCTTATGGGCTTCTAGTTTGAATAAACAAGGAAATTTAACTCGAAGAGGGGTATCCACGAGCCACGGATCGAGCCAAAATCTGATTTCATTACTATTACCAATGTAGGATCGGTGAATCGATCAAACGAGACGATCAGAAGAGTTCTATATCAAATCAGAGGCGGAATTCATTGAGTAGATCTTCCTTTCAGCTTGATATACACTTAGAAATAGTTTAAATGTCGATTGTATTGATTTGACACAAATACAAGGGCTGGCGACACTTCGGCAGAGCTTTGCTACCGGAATCAGAATGTTACAAATGAAGAACCAAGACCTCCTATTTATAGGATTCCTAGATCGCGTGAAACAGTCTCACACGATCTGGCCCAGGTCGCACGACCTGGCCAGATCGTACGAACTGGTCACCTCGTACGAGGTGGCTGGTTTCGATCTGTTTCCCGTTTCTCTCGTTTAACGTGTCCTGGTCTATCTAATCTATTACACGACTCCATACAATACGAAGTCAACAGACATATGCACCAACAAACTCCCCCTTGGATGTTGACGAGTCTTTAGTACATTGAGTCTTCAGTCTTGATCGGTCTTCTCGCTCTTTTCAAAGTATCTTTCTTTGTAAGCATCCTTATCAAACTCTCTCTTACTCTCCCAGAATCGCAACTTGACTCTTCAAATTATCTTGATCAGATCTCTTGATTCCTTAAGTTCATCAGCCTAAGTAGCTTCTATCTCGAACTCTATTCCAAGATCTGCATCTGGCTTTCTAGCTTTCACAGGTTCAAAAACGTCTCCTGGCTCTCCGTAGCAACAGGATCAGGAACCTGGCTTTTACGTCTTCAGACTCCCCCTATCGATATGCTGGGATCGCAGTCTGGAATTCACTATCTGCAACTTTGAATCAGAAACCTGGCTTTAATCTACATACGCTTATGCGGACAATCCTCAGGAACCAAAACTTAGCTCTTTCAAAGCTTTTTACCTACACGTACTCTACCCAAAACATAAGTTTTTTTTAACTTATAACAATTTGAGAAACTTACTTGTAGATATCATACAACATCAAAAATGGTTATATCAAGTCCAAATTAATGACCTTGATTAACTAACAGTAAAATCATCCTCAAAACACCACTTGTATGGTAATCTTGAAACTTTCCTCAATTTATCTCAAACTTTTATCTTCATTTTTCATTTTAAACACACTCTCCCAACCCAATATCGTTCATCATGTTCAGCACTTGGAATTTTGAAAATCAGCTTTCCAACATCAGTTGTCGAAAATAAGATAAAATCTTTTTGAATTTTCAAAATTTTATGCTAAAACACACTGAAAATCTTTTTGGATTTTAGGAAATAAACTATACACAGACATATTTTTGTGAGTTTGTGTCAGAGGATCATATAAGTTTACGACAAATCACTAGCACCGTTGACCTTTTTAGACTTAAAGTTCTAAACGATTCACTTAGATTGTCAGTATACTGATCCACTTAAATTTTCACACAAAGTTCAATTGTTTCGAGATACGAGAATTAGTGTTTTAAGCACTTAACTTATTCGTGTGCCCCACCTCAGAATATACTCCCATATTCAGATCACAATATTCAGTCTTACAGGTGAGTATACCTAGATGATATCTGTAAGGGATGAATTGCGAAACCTTGAGAGCTCAATTTTTTTCAGAGTTGAAGGTTCGACTTTTGGTGTGTTCCCTTTAGAGAATCTTTTCTTCAACAACACATGATTTGCATTTTTCAATGATTCATCATTTTTTACGCTGAGGGTGTGCTTTTTATTTCAAGCAAGCGAAAAGTATTATACGGGGACTAGGCTATTGCTCCCGCAAAATCAGAAGTCCCGGGATAATACCCTAGATATCACTGAGTATAAAGACCTAGTATTTTAGAAAGAGGGGTCTTTCAAACAAAATTTCGGGGGTTACCCATATATCCAAGAAATGTTTCCCACGAAATAAGGAAGCTAGTGATATTTAGGTTTATATCTCGAAAACAATCTGCTAAATGAGTAAAAACCTACTGGCATATCATCAGTGAGACCGTTTATCACATATTTATCATTCCAAATCTTTGGCATGTTGTGATAGTCTACTGATGTACTATCATTTCCTATTTTTACAACAAAACTCAATTTGATTTTTCAATGTTTTAGGATTTTAGATTTTATCATGTTTTTGGATTTTTCAAATTTTCAAAATTTCTAAATTTTTTACTCCCCCTAAAATCAAAAATGTGTTTCACTTTTTGATTTTCCAGAAAAATTTGAAAGAAATATTGCAATAAACTGTACAAATAAAATAACAAACTGATGTGAATTGCTTCAATTCTCCATTCACATGGCTTAAACAATCAGAACTCCCCCTGACAACAAACTATTTTCCCATTATGATTTCAAAACACTTAAGTTTGTTTTAATCAAAATGGTTTTTCTGTAAAATTAGTTTTGTTGATTTTACACGACATGGGGATTCATTCATCACTTTGTTCATTTAATCCACTTATAAAAACTCTTTTCCTTTTCTTTAACCACTTGTATGATCAAGTTTAATCAAGTTCAACTTAATGCCCTTGATTAATCACTTGCAGGTTCTTATCAACAATATCACTTGTAGGACAAAATATGACTGTTTTAAATTTCTCAAAAAAGATGCCGATTCCTACTCCCCAATTACCAACCTGGGAGTTCCGGCAAGTCAGGATTTTCAATCAAAGAATATAGACACCCAAGCCTGACCATCTTTAGGTGTAACCTGTTCACTTTCAATTGGTTTTTGAACATTCTTTTTGGATTCATAGAATTCTTTTACTCCTTTGGCCTTACCATTGACCATTTTTCCAAAAATATGTTTTACTTTCCCATTGAAAGCCTTTTCGACATCGAATTCTTTCTTTTCATAATAGAATTGATTCGAAATCTCTACTTTTTCAACTTTTTGTTTAACATTTTCAGCCCGCAATGGTGGAAAGTTGACATCATCCATTGGCGGAACTGAATTTTCTCTTTTTAATTCAACTGGTGGCTCCTCTGACTTTGACGAGTCAGATTCATCGCCAGATTTAACATCTGATTTCTTAACAACCCACATTTGATTATTAAGATTCACATTTCTTTTGTAAAAACGTCTTGAACTCTCACCAACTTCAAATTTTGAATTTTTAAACACTATGAATTTTTCAGTTGGTGGTTCAGTTTTATCAACAACTTTTTCTTTGAGTTTAGAAGACACTTCCTGTTGTGTGTTGGTTGCCTTTGGACAGTTCCAAGCGATGTGACCAACTTTGTTGCATCGGTAACAGGTTCTTGTCTCCTTTTTCTTATTAGCTTCATTCTTCTCATGTTTCTGTTTTTCTGCAACAAACGCTTTGTTTGATTCCTTCCAGAATGAGCTCTTTTTCTCTTCTTCAGAACTTGCCCCTGAAACAAATATTGTTTTTGGTTTAACTTCTTTATAATTTTTTCTGGTGGAATAAAACCTAAACCTTTCTTTTTGAAATTACTGTTATGGTTTGGTTTCTTTCGATTACCTGAACCAGAACTGTAACCCTTTTTCTTGTTCAATCTTTGTTGAACTCTTGAAGTGTAATTTTTAGGTTTTTCAGTAAAATTTACATCTTTTATTTCAGAAATATTAATTTCTGTTAATTTGAAAACCTTTGTAGGATCGTTTTCAGACCCGAACGAGTCGATTAGAAGAGTTTTGCTCAGTACGAAAGGCGGAAACAGACGTACTGAGGTCAATTCAGCTAGAGTATCACTTTAACTATCGATTTGATTGATATAATAACGTTTTACAGCGAGACGACACTTTGGCAGCACTTCGTTGCTCTGACCGGAATCGTTACAAATGAACAAGACACATGGGGTATATATAGTGTTGCTAATTTCATTTGAAACAGCCTCAAACGAAATTAGATTCCACATGAACAGCTTCAAACGGAATTAAACAACTTGATTTCGTTTGAAATGGTCTTGAACCATTTCAAGCGAAATTACCCATATACACTCTATCTCGATTTCCGTGCCTTAATCTATCTAGTACAACACAAGACTCGATACAAGACGAAGTCGACAGACGCATGCACCAACAGACTCCCCCTCGAATGTTGACGAGTCTTAAAGTGTCGAGTCTTCGCATCTTCAGTCTTTATTAGTCCTCTCGAAATCTTTGAAGTATCTGACACTATAAGCATCCTCAAATCTTCTCTCTTCTCTTTTCATCACCAACAGACTTTCTTCGAACAAATAATCTTTCAGATCTCTTGATTCCTTAAGTTTATCAGCATCAGCAGCTTGCGTGAACTCCAAGATCGGAACTTGACTCTACAATTTTCAGACTCCCCCTCTCAGTCAGTTGGGATCGTAGACTGGCTTCCACATGTTCACATGATCGAGAGCTGGCTCACACTCTTTCTTCACATATTTACAGGTTCAGGATCGATTCCTGGCTCACCAGCATAAATCTCTACCCAACAATAAATTTATGTTTACCACTTGTAAAATTAATTCTCAAAATGATTTAACATTTAAACATTTTGATGATCACTTGTGGAATTATTCAATCAATAAATGATCTTACAATAATAATCTTTGATGAACCACTTGAAGCAATATTATTTTTCTTTTCAAACACACTCTCCCAAACCAATTTTCATCATGTCTAGCACTTGGAATTTTGAAAATCAGCTCTCCAACACCAGTTGTCGAAAATATTTTTGAATTTTTCAAAATTTATGCTAAAACACACTAAAAATCTTTTTGGATTTTTGAATGAAATGAAATGCGATAAAGAAATATTTACAGACAATATTTTTGTGAGTTTGTGTAAGAGGATCATATCAGATTTTGACAAGTCACAAGTACCATTGAGCTTAGTTACACATTAAGAATTAAACAATTCACTTAGATTGCCGATATACTGATCCACTTAAATTCTCACACAAATTTCAAACTGATTCAGGATATGAATTAGGTGTATTAAGGACTTAAACTCATTCATGTGTCCCACCTCTTGAATATACTCCCGTATCCAGATCCCAATATTCAGTCTTACAGGTGAGTATACCACAGATGATATCTGTAAGGGGTTAAATTGCGAAACCGTGAGAGCTCAGGTCAGAACTTCCGTTCAGCAGAGAGATGACGGCTCGACTTTTGGTGGGTCCCCTTTAGAGGATCTTTTTTACAACAGCAATGATTATCAATTTTATTGTTTCATCATTTTTGCTGAGGGCAACGCTATATTTCAAGCAAGCGGTAAAGTATTCTCCGGGGACTAGGCCATTGCTTCCGCATTATCAGAAGTCCTGGGATAATACCCCAGATATCACTGAGCATAAAGACCTAGTATCTCAAAAAGAGGGATCCTTCAAACGAAATTTCAGGGGTTACCTATATATCCAAGTAGTGTTCCCCATGAAATAAGCAAGTTTGAATTTTAAGTTTATATCCCGAAAAAGCTTACTAAATGTGTAAAAACTTATCGGCATATCATCAGTGAGACTGTGTAACACTATTTAAACATTACATTTCTTTAGCATACTGTAATTGTCTACTGATATACTATCATGTCCTCTTCTTTGACACCAAAACTAATTTTGTATTTTATCATGTTTTTGTCTTTTTCAAATTTTCAAATGTTTTTGGATTTTCATAAATTCTTACTCCCCCTAAAATGCAAACACATTTAAAGAAATTTGAAAACAAACTGTACAAGTAAAATTGACAACCGATATCGAATCACTTCAAATCGCCATCCACTTGGCATAAACAATCAGAACTCCCCCTCATAACAAACTATTTTCCCATTGTGATTTCAAAACACTTAAGCTTGTTTTAATCAAATGGTTTTTCTGGAAAATAAGTTTTGTTGACTGATTTTACCACATATAGGTTAGGGGTTCATCACGTTGTTTTCCAAAATACCACTTGTAAGAAAGATAAATCAAGTACAAGTTAATGTCCCTGATTAATCTTGAAAATTAAGTACCACTTGTAAGAATGGTCCAATCAAGTTCAACCTAATGACCTTGATTAACCTACTTATAAGATCACAAACTCTTTTTCAACCACATGGCTTACCAACCAATATCACATGTAGATTGAATTCTCAAGATGCCGATACCTACTCCTCACTTACCAACCTGGGAGTTCCGGCAAGCCATACTTTTACTAATTTTTTTTCAAAACAATATAAGAATGATGCCGATTCCTGCTCCGTGATTACCAACTTGGGAGCTCCGGCAAGTCCAGATTTTTACTGTTCATAATAGGTACCATCCCAGTCACAAACCAGGGATGATACTTTACCTTGCTTCTTTGTTTTCTTTTCGTAAAATTCCTTGACTCCTTTGACCTTCCTGTTAACCATTTTTCCAAAAATGTTATGAACAGTGGATTTAAATGCCTTTTCAATATCAAATTCTTTCTTTTCAGAGAAAAATTGATTTGAAATTTCAACTTTGCCAATTTTTTGTTTAAAGTTTTCAGCCTTCAATGGTGGAAAATTGACATCATCCATTGGAGGAACTGAATTATCACTTTTAATCTCAATTTGTGGCTCCTCTGACTTTGTGGAATCAAATTCATCGACAGAAGATAGCTCCTCTGATGTTTTGATGAATCAGAATCATTGCTAGAACTACCATCAGACTTCTTAACAACCCATTTTTGGTTGTCAAGGTTTTCTCTTTTCTTATAAAACCTGTTTGAACATTCACCAATCTCAAAAGTTGAATTTTTGAAAAGTTTAGTTCTCTCAATTGGTGGTTCAAACACAACTTCTTTATCTTTCAGTTTATGAGAAACTCCCTGTTTTGATTGTATTGCCTTGGAACAGTTCTTAGCAATATGACCAACATTGTTGCATTGGAAACAGGTTCTCTTTTCTTTCATCTGATTATCAGTCTTCATCTCTTCTTGCTTCTTTGCAAGGAATTCTTTGTTTGACTGATTTCTGAACAGATTTTCTTTCTCTTCTTCAGAAGATGTACCTGAAACAAATATCATTTTTGATTTAAAATCTCTAACATATTTTTCATTTTTATGATTTTCTGGTGGAATAAATCCAAGACCTTTCTTTTTGAAATTACCGTTATGGTTTGGTTTCTTTCGATAACCAGAACCAGAACTGTAACCCTTTTTCTTGTTTTCTCTTTGTTGAACTCTTGAGGTGTACTTTTTAGGTTTATCATTAAGATTTACATCTTTTATTTCAGAAATATTAATTTCTGTAAGTTTGAAAACCTTTTTGATCATTTCTGGTTTAACACCTCTTATTGGAAATTCCTCATCAGAATATAATTTGTCAGAATCATTCAATGTATATGCAACTTTGAATGTTTCGTCATTAAAATTAGATTTTGATAACAGGAATTCTTTATTGTAAACTCTTTTGCCCTGTTTGACGGTTTGACTCGGAGTGCTGGACTCAGACTTTGACTCTGACATAGACTCCGACTTTGACTCCTCGGATTCATCTTTATCCAACACCTGATCGACCACTTTCTTTATTAACTCGGACTCATGATCAGTGTCAGATGATGTAAACGTCACATCAATATTTTCTGGCAAGTTAACTGAAGACTCTGACTCCCACTGTAAATTTGTTGCTTTTTCGACTCTTTCTGAATTTGGATTTCTCGGAGAATATCCATTTTCAAGCGGGGGTGGACACTTGTTGTAACTGGCACCTTGTTTCTTACCAGATGTCTTTGATTTAGTATCCTTCTTCTTTTCTTTCTTCTTCTCAGAAGTCTTTTCTTCAGAAGCCTTCTGTTCTTCAGTTACTTCATCATCTTCAAATGCCTTCATGCCTTCAACAGTTGGATAAATCCTGTCAATGACATTAGAAATACACGAGTAACTTTTTAACAAACGGTTTACTCTTTCTGTCTCAATCCTTTGTGTCTCTAGTTTTTGTTCAAGCATAGCACACTTCTCAATGTAATTGTTCACAAGTTTCTGCTTTATCATGAAAGCTCCCTGAAGTTTCTTCATGGTTGTTGCTTGTTCTTCACTTGATTGATTGTATTTATTCATGGCCTTGTTCAGAACATCATAAGATTCTTTCAGCCTATTCATGTTGTTCATCAATGTGCTGTTCTGCTTCTTTATAGCTTCACAATTTTCACAAATCACTGGACTCTTCTTTGCATCAACTTCTTCATCAACTTTGAACTTTGGAATATTTTTCACTTTTTTCTTTATCACTGGAACAGCTTCATCATCACTGTTGACCGGTGTTTTGACCTTTTTCTTTTTCTTTTTAGCTTTTTCATCTTCACTATCACTTTCTACCATCATTTTAAAATAATCTGACATTCGTTTTGCATAATATTCTCTATCATCATCACTATCCTCTTCAACTCGAGCAACAAACGCTTTTTGATGTGAAGTTTTGTTTGGATCATAATCATCCCAACTGAAACCTTCCCAGTTAAACCCTTCTGGTAACTTTTCATCATCTTAGTTTATCAGGCATGCTTTGTTATCAGCTGAAATATATTTGTCCCAACTGAATCCTTTTGTTGGCTCTTTGTCATCCTGATTCACCATACAAGCTCTCTTTGAAGATTCTTCAATCACTTTTCTTCCATGTGCCACTTGTGGTTCTTGTTGTTGTTGTGCAACTTGATGATAGATGGACTTCCGGTAGTAATCATTATTGTTGTTGAACGGATTTTGAGCTCCACTTGCTTCACGGTTTTTGCACTCCCTCTTGAAGTGTCTTTTTTTCCTGCAACGAAAACAAGTGACTTTAGATTTATCAAAACCTAAAGTAGAAACATTAGCTTCACGTAAATCATCTCTTCCTGTGATCTGCTTAAATTTCTCAGCTCGTCTTAACACACTTGCCAAACACCACTTTATGTCCATTAACTCCATCTCTTCAGCATCTATTTGATCGTAATCCTCTTTTGTCAACATAGGATTCCCGGTCTGACCTGCCACAAAACTTCCATAAGACTCCAGTACAGTTCCCAACAAAGACATGTGACTCTTAGCAATTTCTGCTGAATAATCCTCATCATTCTCCAGATTCAAAACAATGTTGCATTGTAGCTTCTTGCCATTCTTTGTTGCTAAAATGTTTGGATCAAAAGATGGATACGATGAAAAACTTGTGTTGCTGTTTGATCCTTTGGATGAACTACCAGATGAACTCTTTGCATTGAAGGCTGTCTCAACCTTCGGTGACATGTTTGTGGATTTATCACTTACACCACCTTTGTAATAAAGACCAATGTCTTGTTCACCGTCGAAATCTTTCATCCTTAAAACCTTTCTCTGTTCCATCTCCTGAGCCTCAATCTTTTCAATGAACTTGCTCAGTGTCAGATTGCTAAATCCTTTCTTGTTCCTCAACATCATGAGATCTGTACCCCAAGTGTCACATGGCAACGCATCAGCCAACTTTTCGATCAACTCTTCATTATCTTTGTCGATGCTCAATCTCTTCATGTTGGCTAACAAATTACAGTATCTTTCAATGATTTGCTTTGTGCTTTCATTTTTCAACCCACGAAACAGATCAAATTCTTTCTTTAAAAGCGACTTTTTGTTCTTGACCATTTCTTGGCTTCCATGAAACTTTGATTTTAAAGCTTTCCAAAACGAATAAGAAGTTCCATTGTGTTGCAATAGAACCAAGATATCTTCTTTCACAGCTTGTTGTAGTAGACTTAGCATCATTTTCTCATCTTTGTATTTCTTTCTATTTTCAGCACTTAGATCTTTAATTGCAATAATCTCTTCGTCATCATTCATCGGTCTAACGTATTTCGTCTCGACACATTCCCAAGCATCCAGATAATTTGCTTGTACCCAGTTCTCAAAACGTCCTTCCCAACCCTTATACTCCTCGATGTTCATGAGCTTAGATGGTTTTTGCATAGTCCCCATTTCATTTTCCAACATCGTGTTCTGTGCAAGAGTAATCGGGGTAACCGGGGTAGCGAATGCGTTGTAAAATTCCTCTTCCATGTTTCGGTTTTTCAAATTTCACAAAACTGTTATGTTCAAACGATATTACACTCTCAAACGAAATCCCTTCCCAAACAAAATCACAACCTTCAAACGGAATCAAACACTTTCAAACAATATACCTAATTTCGTTTGAGGTTTCAAACGAAATCACAGTCTTGAAACGGAATTGTTCAGTTCAAACGAAATTCCCAAACAGAATAACAGTTTCAAACGAGATTACCTAACTTTTCAAGCGAGATACTGGTTTTCAAACGGAATCAACAGGTAATCTCAAACGAAAACAGGGACAATGTGCAATCTCAAATGAAATCAACCAGCAAATTCAAAAGGAATCAGGATGATGTCATTATTTCGGTCCAAATATTGTCCAATTGATCAAGTTTTAAGCTGATTTTAGTTCTGAAACTCTCAAGGGTTTGTTAAAACACAGTTACGCACACATTGTGAAAAGATTAGCCGATTTTAACCATGAAAACTTGTTTAATTTTGAAAGAAGGTGTAGAAAATAGAAATTGCAGCTGAATTGGTATGAACTCTTCAACCTGGCTCTGATACCACTTGTAGGATCATTTTTAGACCCGAACGAGTCGATCAGAAGAGTTTTGCTCAGTACGAAAGGCGAAAACAGACGTACTGAGGTCAATTCAGCTAGAATATCACTTTAACTGTCGATTTGATTGATATAATAACGTTTTACAGCGAGACGACACTTCGGCAGCACTTCGTTGCTCTGAACGGAATCGTTACAAATGAACAAGACACATGGGTTATATATATAGTGTTGCTAATTTCGTTTGAAACAGCCTCAAACGAAATTAGATTCCACATGAACAGCTTCAAACGGAATTAAACAACTTGATTTCGTTTGAAATGGTCTTGAACCATTTCAAGCGAAATTACCCATATACACTCTATCTCGATTTCTGTGCCTTAATCTATCTAGTACAACACAAGACTCAATACAAGACGAAGTCGACAGACGCATGCACCAACAACCTTGTTAATCATTTCAGTTTTAACACTTCTTATTGGAAATTCTTCATCAGAATATAATTTGTCGGAATCATTCAAAGTATATGCTACTTTGAATGTTTCGTCATTCAAATTATTTTTTGATATCAGAAAATCTTTATTGTAAACCCTTTTGACCGATGAATTCGAACTGTTGACTGATGAACTTGAACTCTCAGATTCAGACTTTGACTCTGACTCCTCATCCTTATCCAACACCTGATCGACCACTTTCTTTATTAACTCAGACTCATGATCAGTGTCAGACAATGTGAATGTGACGTCAATGTTGTCTGGTAACTCATCAGTTGTTTCAGACTTTAACTTTATATTGACTGCCTTTTTGACTTTATCCGAATTTGGTTTTCTGGGAGAATAACCTTCCCAGATCGGAGGCGGACACCTTTTATAATTTGCACTTTGTTTATTACCAGTATCCGTATCTTCCGACTTCTTATCTTGAAAGGCTTCAAAACCTGCTACTGTTGGATAAATTCTATCAATCAAGTAATCAGAACTTGAATAACTCTGCAGCAATCGTCTGATTCTTTCATTTTCAATCTTTTCAGTCTCCAATTCCTGCTTTAACTTGGCACACTCATCAATATAGTGATTGATGGCCTTCTGCTTAGACATCATCACTGCATTCATCATTGTCAAAGCATCTTCCCTTTCTGAGTTTGTCTTTTCCAACTGGTTGACTGTTCTATTCAACACATCATAAGATTCTTTTACGTACTTAACATCGAACAACAATTTTTCTTTCATCTTGTCTAGCTCACTAAACTTCTTATCTTTCTCTTCACAATGTTTGCATGGTTCCAAACATTTTAGACAAGGTTTTGTGATCTCTACAATCTTTTCAATCTCAACAATCTTCTCAGCAACTTTAACTTCTTCACTCTGTTCATACTTCTCTTCCTGAGCAACATTCTCACATTTTACCTTTTTTCTTTTCTTTTGCTGCTCGTTTCTCCTTTAGTTTCTCCAAATTTATCTGCAAAATAAAATTTGAAACTTTCAGGAGATAAATGAGTTTTACCAATGTTTATTTGATTTATTTCTTCTTCATCATCACTGCTATCAATTGATGATTGATCAAAGACTGGTGTCTTTTCTGAACTATCTTCTGAAGAAACAGACTCTTCATCTTGACTTTTCTCATCATTTGCAAACACATCCATCCATTCTTTCATCATGTGCAACAAATGATCTAAACTTTGAGTTACTATCAGCAGGAATATATTTATCCCAGCTAAATCTCTCTGGCAATCTTTCATCTTCTTGATCTGGAGGCATAGTAATGCAAGCTTTCTTCTTTCCATCTTAAATTTAAATAGTACGGGATGATGACGGTTGTTGAGCTACCTGATGATATATTGCTTTCCTATAATATTCATTGTTCCCAAAAGGATTCTGACCTCCACCTGCTTCTCGGTTGGTACATTCCCTCTTGAAATGTCCTTTTTCCCTACACCAAAAACAAGTAACTTTAGACTTATCAAAACCTAAAGTAGAAATATTAGCATCACGTAAATCATCTCTTCCTATAATCTGTTTAAATTTCTCAGCTCTCCTCAACACACTCGCTAAATACCACTTAATATCCATTAGCTCCATTTCCTCAGCATCAATCTGATCGTAATCCTCTTTTGTTAACATAGGATTTCCGATCCTTCCCTCAACCAAACTCTCATATGATTCTAACACAGTAACAAGTAATGCCATATGACCTTTAGAGACTTCTTCAGAGAAATTCTGACCGTTCTGAAGATGCAACACGATGTTGCATTGTAGCACATGACTATTACCATTGTTTGAGCTTTGAGACTGATAACTTGAAGTTGAAACATTAGGGTTAACACTTGGATATGAAGAAAATCCACTGTTGTTTGAATTTTGATTGAGTGATCCGGATGAGTTTTCTACGTTGAAAGCGGTCTGGATCTTTGGACTAGCTTCAACATTTTGAAAATATACTTTGAAATACATCTTGATATCTTGTTGACCACTTGAACTGTTCATTCTAGCAATCTTTTGTTGTTCAAGATCTTGTCCTTCAAGCTTTTCAATGAATTGAGCAATTGACAATCTGTCATACTCTCATGTATTCTTCAAAATCATAAGATATGCACCCCATTCATTTTGAGGTAAAGAATAAACTAATTTTTCAACCCATTCCTCTCGATCTTTATTGATATCCAACCGGATCATTGAACGCACTAAATGGCAATATCTCTCAATAAGCTTCTTTATAGTTTCACCCGGCAAACTTGAAGACAAATCAAATTCTTTCTTTAATAATGATTTATTTATTTTTGATCATCTCCGTACCTCCTTCAAATTTTGCACGAAGTGCTTCCCAAATCGAACGTGCACTACCATCATGTTGAAGTAATACGAAAATATCTTCTTTCACAGCTTGTTGAGGTAGACTGATCATCATTTTTTCTGCCTTGTACATGTCTCTCTCTTTATCCGACAATTCAGAAATAATCTTTATAACTCCCACATCAGAACGAGGTCTAACATACTTAGTTTCAATACACTCCCTGTCGTACCCTGGCTTTTGCGGAAGCGTGGGTTTAGTTGGTGTGACTTCTTAATACCATAGCAACAATCACAACAATGCTATATGGTAAAATACGGGATGTTCATCCATTAAAATAGTTTAGAAAAAGCATAACATGTTGTCTTTAAAAACATCAACCACTGAATACGTTACAAACCATGACTTGTTTAAAATGAGTTCATAAGACTCAATGAAGAACTACCAACAAATTGAGGATTTAAGACATGCAACCCGTCCAGGAATGAGTCGCACTTCCAAAACCCTATGACCCTGGGTGACATCCTTATCTAGTACGCAGCTAACATGCACCACTTGCCAGATCCTATTCATTCCCTGAAATACATGTAATTTGAAAAAGTCAACAAAAAGTTGAGCGAGTTCATGTGTAAGTAAGTATATAAAAGCCTTTAAAATGTCTGTATAAGTAAAAGTCCCTCGTACGTAGCAATTAAGGAAAAACCTGATCACCATTGGGTTGCAAAACCAATAGTATGTGTGAAATGATGCAGGAAGACTCAAACCTAGCAAATTTGTCTCCGGTATGAAGACATAGTCACCACTATGGGCCGCCCCGGCCTCATGGGTGTGGGCTCGCTACACCCAAATAGATCTATCACTCATTTCCCGTGGTCCTACAATCAGGATTAATGGCCTTAAGCGTTGTACCCACCACTCACATGATCGCGTAGTAAAAACCCTCCTTAAGCTAACCATACCATAATAAATGTCTGTAAATGTCTGTATAAGTATGTAAATGTCTGTAACATGTATTTCACCCCCGAAATGTAAAAACTGAAAATAGTTAAGAGAAAAGGGGGACATGAACTCGCAGTAGTGCGTCTTGTACCGAATCTCAAACTCTGTCTGCTACACGACAACCTACACGTACTAATGTCTATTAGCCGAACGGGCCGTGCCTTGGCTTAGAGTTTAATGTTTAGAGTTGTGTTGCTTATATTGATTCGCGTGATAAATATTTGTTCATTCAAAGTTCTAGCAAATTTTAGTCTTAGCAAGCAAATATTTACTAAGTGTTATAATTTTCGGAAAATTTCGCCATAGTCTCCTCTGTAAATAGAGGTGTCCATGCTTAAGAGCATATCATTTTCTTTTACAAATATCTCGTAGAGTGTTCCCACATAGCCAACCCGACAATCATACATGCAATGCCCTATTTACGTCTTTTCAGCTTTGTTAAACCAAACAGGACTGTTTTCGAATATTTAAATAAAATAGTTAACCTTTTCTAAAAATTCTCAAATTTTTACAGAATGTCACATATAACCCAAAATTTATTGTGTAAAAATTTAGGGGACCAGTTCATTACCAATTTTATATAAAAATTCTTTTACCCGACTGCAATTAGATTTGTTACTTTATGATTGCAGTTTTACGGAAAAATTCACTAAAAATCAATCGTAAGTCCGATCGACGAAATTCTAGTTGGAGGGTCACGGAAACAACAGTGACCATCTGCAATAAAAATTCCATGAGCTGATTCTGCTCAGGTTTCAAGTTTTGACTCTGAATACAACACACTTTTTCAGCAGAAATATTTCAGCTTGAGCTGCTGTCTAAAAACAATTCTTTAAAAATAGTAAACGATCTCAAAAAATTACGATTCCAGTGCCATTTGTTCGGTTGTTCAAAATTACACAATTTAGACTCCATAAATTCAGTTTTTCGATTAAAAATGACCCTCTTACAGCCTGTTGAAGTTGGCTGGAAATTTCAATCAGCATGTTTATTTCAGGTTTAATGATCCTAAAAACATATCAACGAGTGTCCTAACCTTGATTTGTTAATAACTTAATGATCAAACATTGTGCATGTATTATCCAAACTCAAACCAACCTGATTTTAACCTCATACAAACTTTTTATGTGGGGTTTTTATGTAGAGTTTCAAGTTCATATTTTTAGTGTTTTAGCATTTGTGATTTATCAACATCATCCTACTATGAATCATAACAAATAACAAGAGGAAACAAGAGCGTGAAGAGACTTACTACTAGCACAAGGCTAGGGTAGAAATCTTAGTGTAAGGATGATGAAGAATGATGGTGAGAAAGGCTTGAACAAGGCTTCCTTGAGAGCACTTCAACTTGCACCTCTATGGATCAATCTTGGAGCTTGGAATGGGGCTTGTTAGTGAGAGAGATGAATGTATGAGAGTGAGGGGGTGTGGTTTCGGTTATGTAGAACCGAAATGGGGGAGAGAGGGAGAGGTGGAGTGTGTATCTTGAAGAAATGATGGATATTTCTTGGAAAATAAAGAGCCACCCTACTCTAAGGTTATGATTGAAATCCTTTTGGCCAATCCACAATTAGGAGGATAATCACAAAATCAAGACAAAATATATTGAAATGATGGGGGCTGAATTCGGTTAGGGGGGGGGGTAATATGAAAAATTTGATTATTAGTAGGTAAGTAAATAAGGGGTTAAGGGTATTTTCTAAAATAGTGGGTGTATGACATGTTTCTATAGTGTGTAGGGATATATTGTGACCATGATTATTTAAGAATAATATAATAATGTTTCTGTCAAAATTTTGGTGTCCCGGGTACTGTCCGGTTGTTCGGTTACGTATCGTTCTGTTAAAGTGTTAAATTGTACTGTATAGCGTCTTTTATGCATCTTTTTGTAACGAAAATATTCCTGGCACTTAGGAAAGTATACAGGACCACTCTGCTATATTTGTGTATTCTACTGGTATAATAAAATGCTGAATTTAATAAAAGAAAGCAGAATTCTGTATTTAAAGTGTGTTTTAGGCACTTCCTGGCATTATATCTATCCCCTAATGACGTAGTCTTATGGTCCTCACTTCCCTACGCTACAAACCAGTGTAGTACTCTATCCCTGGCTCATACTGGCCATAATAATATTGTCTGTCTAAGTGCTGGCATTGTCAGCATTATTTCTGAATCAACCGTTCAGTGTGTCAACTGTGCTGAGTGCATCAAGTATGTCACTAATGTAGGTGTGTAATGAATGGAGTGACTGTATAAAATGTGATGCATGTATATATGATATAGAATCATAGAGCAGTTTAAATTATCAGTTGTAATCAAGCACAGTCATTAAGCACGTAATTAAGATTAATTAATTTGTACAGTACCTGAAATTTTGAGGGTTGTCACATTCTCCCCCCGTTAAGAAAATTTCGTCCCGAAATTTTAGGTCCTACGCCTAGTTGCAGGGGTCTTAGGAAATAAATGTGGGTACTTGGCCTTCATACGATCCTCACGTTCCCACGTGAATTCTGGCCCATGTCTAGCGTTCCATCAGACCTTGACGAGCTTGACACTGCTCCTGCGTGTCTTGTTAATCTTCCAATCAGTGACCTCAGCAGGTTCTTCAATAAAGCGGAGTGTGTCATCGATGTGAACTTCGTCCGCAGGAATGACAACGGTGTGTTGAGTTGGACTCCGTTTCAGGTTCGATACATGGAATGTATCATGAACACCATTGAGTTCAGCAGGCAGGTCCAACTTGTATGCTACAAGCCCAATCCTTTGTAGGATTTTGAAAGGGCCAATGTAACGCGGATTCAATTTCCCACGCTTCCCAAAGCGTGCCACACCCTTCCAGGGTGAAACCTTTAACAAAACCATATCCCCAACTTGATATTCCACGGACTTCCTGTTTGGATTAGCATAGGCTTTTTGTCTGTCGCGAACCGCCTCGATGCATTTTCGAATTTGCGCAATCTTGTCTGTCGTCTCTTAGACGATTTCGGGACCAGTGAGCTGCCTATCACCTGCATCAGCCCAGCACAGTGGTGATCGACACTTGCGTCCGTAAAGAGCTTCAAATGGCGCGGCTCCAATACTTGTGTGGTAGCTGTTGTTGTACGAAAATTCGACCAATGGTAAATGATTATCCCAGCTACCACCTAGATCCATTACACATGCTCTCAGCATGTCCTCCAATGTCTGAATAGTTCTTTCACTTTGGCCATCAGTTTGCGGATGAAATGCAGTGCTCAGATTCAACTGCGATCCAAAAGCTTCTTGGAAGGATTGCCAAATCCTTGATACAAATCTCCCATCTCGATCTGAGATAATTGAGAGAGGCACTCCATGACGTGCCACAATCTCTCGCATGTAAATCTCCGCAAGTTTACTCGTGTTGTCTTTCTCTTTGATCGGCAAGAAGTGTGCAGACTTTGTTAGACGGTCTACTATTACCCAGATCGTGTCATGGCCCTTGGGTGTCTTCGGCAGTTTCGTTATGAAATCCATGGAAATTTGTTCCCATTTCCATTTGGGTATTTCAGGTTGCTGTAGGAGACCTGAAGGTTTTTGGTATTCGGCCTTTACCTTGGCGCACGTTAAGCACTTGTTAACATATACCGCAACATCGCCTTTCATCCTTGGCCACCAATAGAAATCCTTAAGATCTTGGTACATTTTATCCGCTCCTGGATGAATTGAGTACCGTGACTTGTGAGCTTCATCGAAAATAACCTTCCTCAATCCACCAAACAGAGGGACCCAAATTCGTTTCATGAAGCACAAGGTTCCTTCCTCGTTTGGTACCAACTGCTTCTCTATCCCACGGAGGTATTCATCGTCGATATTCCTTTCTTTGAGAGCTTCTCTCTGCGCGGCACGAATGCGCAAAGAGAGGTCTATCTGGATGATCATTTCCAAAGCCCTAACCCTTATGGGCTTGATCCTCTCCTTTCGACTTAGGGCATCGGTGACCACATTCGCCTTCCCTGGATGATACTTGATTTCACAATCGTAGTCGTTCAACATTTCAACCCAGCGTCTTTGCCTCATGTTAAGCTCCTTTTGATTGAATATGTGCTGCAGGCTCTTATGATCAGTGAAGATCATACATCGTGTGCCGTATAAATAATGTCGCCAGATCTTTAATGCAAACACCACCGCGCCCAGTTCCAAATCATGGGTGGTGTAATTTTTCTCGTGTATCTTCAGTTGGCGTGAGGCATAGGCTATAACTTTCTGGCGTTGCATCAACACGCAGCCCAAACCTTGACGCGAGGCGTCACAATATACCACGAAGTCTTCCGTGCCTTCGGGTAGAGATAGAATCGGTGCGTCACAAAGCTTGTTCTTCAACAACTGAAACGCTTCTTCTTGCTTGTCACCCCAATCAAACTTCTTGTCTTTCTGTGTGAGTGCGGTCAGGGGTTGAGCTATCCTTGAGAAATCCTCAATAAACCTTCGATAATAGCCAGCCAAACCTAAGAACTGTCGAATCTCAGTTGGCGTCTTTGGAGTCTCCCAATCTTTGATTGCCTCGATCTTTGTGGGATCAACATGAATTCCATTTCCATTTACCACGTGACCAAGAAACTGGACTTCGCGTAGCCAAAACTCACACTTTGAGAACTTAGCGTATAACTTCTCCTTCTTAAGTAGCTCTAGAATAGCTCTTAAGTGCTGTTCGTGCTCGTCCTTTGTCTTCGAGTAGATTAGAATGTCATCAATAAACACGATCACAAACTTATCTAGGTACGGCTTGCAGACTTGGTTCATCAGGTCCATGAAAACTGCCGGTGCGTTTGTCAATCCAAATGGCATAACCAAGAACTCGTAATGTCCATAACGAGTCCTAAAGGCCGTCTTCGGGATACTTTCTTGTTGTATCCTTAGTTGGTGGTATCCTGAGCGAAGATCGATCTTTGAATAGAAGCTTGAACCTTGCAGCTGATCAAATAAGTCATCAATCCTCAGCAAAGGATAACGGTTCTTGATAGTCAACTTGTTGAGCTCGCGGTAGTCTATACACATACGAAAGCTACCATCCTTCTTTTTAACGAACAGAACCGGAGCTCCCCAGGGCGAGAAGCTTGGTCTGATGAATCCTTTATCCAATAGCTCCTGGAGTTGTGTCGACAACTCCTGCATCTCCGACGGTGCAAGTCTATAGGGTGCCTTGGCTACAGGCGCAGCGCCTGGAACCAAGTCGATATGGAACTCGACTTGTCGTTGTGGCGGCAACCCTGGCAAGACTTCTAGAAAGTCTTCAGGATATTCTCTTACGATCGGAATGTCTTCAATTCTGGGCTCAGCAGCTTCTTTATCCACGATGTGTGCCAAAAAGGCAACACACCCCTTCCGCAAACACTTTCTAGCCTTCAGACAGCTAATAATTCTCAGTGGCGTATCACGCTTCTCTCCGTGTACTACGATCGTCTCTTCATCCGTCATTGGGATGCGGATGGTCTTCTCGTGACAAACGATCTCGGCCTTGTTGCTCGATAACCAATCCATTCCCCACTACCACATCGAAGCTTCCCAACTCGACTGGTAGTAGATCTAGCGTAAATTCGTGTCCTCCCAGTTCTATCATGCATCCTCTGATGACTTCTCCCGTTTCAATTAGTTTCCCATTCGCTAATTCGATCGAGTATGGAACGTCTAATTTACTAGTGGCCAACCCAAGTATATTCTTAAACTCTAACGATACGAAACTATAATCGGCACCAGTATCAAAAAGAACAGATGCAAAGCCTTGGTTTATAGGGAACGTACCGGTGACAACGTTTGGATCTTGGCTCGCCTCCCTCGCACCAATGTTGAAGATTCGACCTTGTGCCTGATTAAGCTTTGGGCATTCTCTTTTGAAGTGCCCAATGTCACCACAGTTGAAGCATCCTGGCCCCCGGCCATTTCCATTTCCATTCCCTCCTCGATTTCCGTTGGTTCCTCGATTTCCAGCTTGATTGGCGACATTCCCACGATTACCATTTCCCCCATTATTCCCTTGTGGCCGGTTTCCATTCCCACGGTTGTTGTTATTGAAGCCCCTTTGGTCGCCCTGGCCTGATCCAACCCAACATGTTTCCTTTGAATGGCCCGTCTTCCCGCAAGATTCACATTTTCTAAGTCGGCATGGACCAAGGTGATGGAACTGGCAAATACCACACTTGGGCAGAGTGCCCATGTAACCCTTTCCTCTGTTTTCATCACCGGTTTTGGCTCTGGCCGGTGTGCTCGACTCGCCCCTCTTGCTCACATTGCTTGTACCCTGCTTGAAGTTGGAAAACTTTTGTTTGTTATCACCAGCCGACTCCGCATAAGTCTCTTTCTTCTTGGGTTCAGAGATGGAGAACTTGCCCAACCTTACGGCCTCCTCCGTAAGTGCCACACTAACGTCGATAGCTTCCATAATTGTCGCCGGTTTGGATGTGGTAACCATACTCAGGATTTGGGGTGCCAATCCCCAGATAAAGCACTCAATCCGTTTGAATTCCGGTGTAACCATATAAGGTACCACATGTGACAAGTCGTGGAATCTCTGAACGTATTCCGTGATTTTGGGACCGTCCATCTTTAAATGCCAAAACTCTGTTTCCAATTTCTGGATCTCAGCTCTGGAGCAATACTTCCTGCACATCAGCTCTTTCAGTTCAGCCCAAGTCATGGCGTACGCTGCAGCCTCTCCTAGGGTTTGAACTTGGAGATTCCACCATGAGAGGGCACCGTCAGTGAAGAGCCCAGAGATGTATGTAACTTGTTGTCCCAGCACACATTTGCACATCCTTATTGTTGTTTCAGTCTTCTCAGTCCAACGGGTAAAAGCCACGGCACCTCCAGTGCCATCAAAGTTTTGTGGCTTGCAATCTAAGAATTGCTTGAAAGTACACCCTGTACAAGCAATGTCATTCATAGAATTACTAGCAGTCGCACATGAATCATCCAAATATAGTGTAATGTGTCTCCTATGACTGATCATTACCATTCGGAGGGTTGTTGTTGTTGTTCGAAATGTTTCCGCTTGATTCTCCTTGAGAAGAAGCATATTGCGCAATAGCGGCCGCGATGATCCCTTGTAGTTCTGCCTGGGTAGTCGGCATGCGTGTTTCACGTCGTGGAGGCATTTTCTAGAGGATGTTTCATGTTGGTCAGGTCTTAGTAGGTAAAAATACGTATGTACTCAGCAATATCCCCACATAACATCTCATGTTATAAATAAATCAATCACATAACATCTCATGTTATAAAACATAAACAAACAATTTTTAACAAAGCATGTAATGAGAATACTGCAATTGGGCTTTTATAATATTAAGACCACCATACACTGTTTACAAGTTTTCCAAATGTACATACATCCAAAAGACTAAGGGTCAAAATGCCCTTGTCTGAACTGTTTAGACCAATACAGCAAGCAAAAATCACATAACCAAAGTCATCCTGTCAAAATGTGGTCTTCAAAATACTGCATAGTCTGGCCTAATTGATGTCTTCTCTTCAAAAGTACTCACTACCGGCAAAAGACTAAGGGTAGCTAAGCTGATGGTGGCGGAGGAGGTGGAGGAAAATGAGAGAAGAGTAAACGGCGCATATGCAGCCAATCCTCCTCCATAGCGCGATGTGCTCTCTCCAGCTCTAGCACGCGCCAGATCAGCGCCTCCTGCTGCATCATAAATGAAAAAAAAACATCCTCGGTAGAAGGCCCGTCATGATAGGGGTGATATGGATCTGTGGGGGGCATAGTAGGTGGCGTGGTCTAGAGAAAAGGCTCACCAGATGGAGCAAAAGATGGCATGGCCACTGGTGCGACAGTGGATGCAACAGAAGAAAACTGGGGTATGTATGGAACAAATGTCGGCACATGACTAACGGGATGTGCTGAAGAACCCTCCCCCGGACGTGAGGGCGGAACAAACCGTAGGAATGAAACAGGAGGGCCTGTGTGATGAGCGTCTGTGGTGTGAGGGGGAAAAAGTGGGGTACCAGATGTATGTGGGTGGGTAGACGGGATGTCGAGTGGTGCAGTAACAGGTGCGGTAGGGGGAGTAACTGGGACCACATACGGAGGGTAGTCATCCTCCTCGATCCACCCATTCTGGGTGTCAGCGTATCTCGGGTCGATATGGGTGGCAAACGTTGCCAGGTCATCAAAAATGGGGTCAGGTATTGGTTCTACATCTGGGATCTCAGTAGCTGGTGGTGCAATAATAGGTGCATCGGTGACAGGTGGTGCAACGATTGGTGCATCCTCAGGAATGGGGTCAAGAGCAAGAACGGGCTCGGGAATGACGGGAGCAGGCTGACGATCAACAGGCATAGCAGGATCCTGATCATCCGGGAGAACAGGAGCCTCAGCAGGCTGCTCCTCGGGATCCAACTCATCCTCCATATCCGTTTCCTCATCGTAGTTAATACGAGGGAAGTTACCGAATCCCAAGGGTGGGTAAGAGGAAGCTACTGACTCAACGGAATCTGAGGCTGACGAATCGGAATGAACCTCCATGTCAGGAAGCTCAACCATGGGAATAACGGGATCAACAACTGGGATATCAGCATGCGGAGCATCGTCCTCCATCGGGGCCCCACCATCCTGGTCTCCCTCCTAGGGACCCTCGATGAATAGATCGATGTCACCATCGGGTAACGCGTCGAGAGATTGTTCCCCAAAGGGAACTGCAGCAAATGGGAGAGGAGCAGGGATCGGAACAAGGGGTAGATCCTCTCCTGGCCGGCCATCAGCTAAGGGCATGTCGTCTCCGAAGTCCGGTAGGGCGAAAGGCTGAAAATCGTCTTCATCGGTGCTCGTGTAGTCTGAAGTGTAAACTCCCGAGTCTGTGGCCATCTCGTCATCGGAGGTAAAGGCCATCGGGTCGCTCGTGTTGGATACTCCACTGCCAGAAGATGCCATGGTGTCTGTAACACATCCACAACATATGCACATAAATCAGGTAAGCATGTAAACAAATAACAATGTAATCATGTATGTATCCTAGTCTTCCCAGGCTATCCCTCCCCATTTCTAAGACTGAACTCCCTAGTCTCTCAGACTACCCTGGTCTCTAAGACCAACCTCCCAGTCTCTAAGACTCATTCTTTCCCAATCTCTAAGATTGAACTCCCTCAGTCTCTAAGACCGATCTCCCTCAGTCTCTAAGACCGAAATATAATTTTGAAAAGTGTATTTGTGCCTTTTTGTTTGTAAAAATGTTTATGCCCTGGATCTGGACGTTTAGTGCATGCAATGTAAAATGTTTGAAAACATTTTCGTGAGAGCCCTAGTGATCATTGTCTAGACTCGAGAATGAATCCTAGTTCGCTATGATCGAGGCTCTGATACCAAACTGTCACACCCTGGCTTTTGCGGAAGCGTGGGTTTAGTTGGTGTGAATTCTTAATACCATAGCAACAATCACAACAATGCTATATGGTAAAATACGGGATGTTCATCCATTAAAATAGTTTAGAAAAAGCATAACATGTTGTCTTTAAAAACATCAACCACTGAATACGTTACAAACCATGACTTGTTTAAAATGAGTTCATAAGACTCAATGAAGAACTACCAACAAATTGAGGATTTAAGACATGCAACCCATCCAGGAATGAGTCGCACTTCCAAAACCCTATGACCCTGGGTGACATCCTTATCTAGTACGCAGCTAACATGCACCACTTGCCAGATCCTATTCATTCCCTGAAATACATGTAATTTGAAAAAGTCAACAAAAAGTTGAGCGAGTTCATGTGTAAGTAAGTATATAAAAGCCTTTAAAATGTCTGTATAAGTAAAAGTCCCTCGTACGTAGCAATTAAGGAAAAACCTGATCACCATTGGGTTGCAAAACCAATAGTATGTGTGAAATGATGCAGGAAGACTCAAACCTAGCAAATTTGTCTCCGGTATGAAGACATAGTCACCACTATGGGCCGCCCCGGCCTCATGGGTGTGGGCTCGCTACACCCAAATAGATCTATCACTCATGTCCCGTGGTTCTACAATGAGGATTAATGGCCTTAAGCGTTGTACCCACCACTCACATGATCGCGTAGTAAAAACCCTCCTTAAGCTAACCATATCATAATAAATGTCTGTAAATGTCTGTATAAGTCTGTAAATGTCTGTAACATGTATTTCACCCCCGAAATGTAAAAACTGAAAATAGTTAAGAGAAAAGGGGGACATGAACTCACAGTAGTACGTCTTGTACCGAATCTCAAACTCTCTCTGCTACACGACAACCTACACGTACTAATGTCTATTAGCCGAACGGGCCGTGCCTTGGCTTAGAGTTTAATGTTTAGAGTTGTGTTATTTATATTGATTCGCGTGATAAATATTTGTTCGTTCAAAGTTCTAGCAAATTTTAGTCTTAGCAAGCAAATATTTACTAAGTGTTATAATTTTCGGAAAATTTCGCCATAGTCTCCTCTGTAAATAGAGGTGTCCATGCTTAAGAGCATATCATTTTCTTTTACAAATATCTCGTAGAGTGTTCCCACATAGCCAACCCGACAATCATACATGCAATGCCCTATTTACGTCTTTTCAGCTTTGTTAAACCAAACAGGACTGTTTTCGAATATTTAAATAAAATAGTTAACCTTTTCCAAAAATTCTCAAAGTTTTACAGAATGTCACACATAATCCAAAATTTATTGTGTAAAAATTTCGGGGACCAGTTCATTACCAATTTTATATAAAAATTCTTTTACCCGAATGCAATCAGATTTGTTACTTTCTGATTGCAGTTTAACGGAAAAATTCACTAAAAATCAATCGTAAGTCCGATCGACGAAATTCCAGTTGGAGAGTCACGGAAACAACAGTGACCATCTGCAGTAAAAATTCCATGAGCTGATTCTGCTCAGGTTTCAAGTTTTGACTCTGAATACAACACACTTTTTCAGCAGAAATATTTCAGCTTGAGCTGCTGTCTAAAAACAATTCTTTAAAAATAGTAAACGATCTCGAAAAATTACGATTCCAGTGCCATTTGTTCAGTTGTTCAAAATTACACAATTTAGACTCCAGAAATTCAGTTTTTCGATTAAAAATGACCCTGTTACAGCCTGTTGAAGTTGGCTGGAAATTTCAATCAGCATGTTTATTTCAGGTTTAATGATCCTAAAAACATATCAACGAGTGTCCTAACCTTGATTTGTTAATAACTTAATGATCAAACATTGTGCATGTATTATCCAAACTCAAACCAACCTGATTTTAACCTCATACAAACTTTTTATGTGGGGTTTTTATGTAGAGTTTCAAGTTCATATTTTTAGTGTTTTAGCATTTGTGATTTATCAACATCATCCTACTATGAATCATAACAAATAACAAGAGGAAACAAGAGCGTGAAGAGACTTACTACTAGCACAAGGCTAGGGTAGAAATCTTAGTGTAAGGATGATGAAGAATGATGGTGAGAAAGGCTTGAACAAGGCTTCCTTGAGAGCACTTCAACTTGCACCTCTATGGATCAATCTTGGAGCTTGGAATGGGGCTTGTTAGTGAGAGAGATGAATGTATGAGAGTGAGGGGGTGTGGTTTCGGTTATGTAGAACCGAAATGGGGGAGAGAGGGAGAGGTGGAGTGTGTATCTTGAAGAAATGATGGATATTTCTTGGAAAATAAAGAGCCACCCTACTCTAAGGTTATGATTGAAATCCTTTTGGCCAATCCACAATTAGGAGGATAATCACAAAATCAAGACAAAATATATTGAAATGATGGGGGCTGAATTCGGTTAGGGGGGGGGGTAATATGAAAATTTTGATTATTAGTAGGTAAGTAAATAAGGGGTTAAGGGTATTTTCTAAAATAGTGGGTGTATGACATGTTTCTATAGTGTGTAGGGATATATTGTGACCATGATTATTTAAGAATAATATAATAATGTTTCTGTCAAAATTTTGGTGTCCCGGGTACTGTCCGGTTGTTCGGTTACGTATCGTTCTGTTAAAGTGTTAAATTGTACTGTATAGCGTCTTTTATGCATCTTTTTGTAACGAAAATATTCCTGGCACTTAGGAAAGTATACAGGACCACTCTGCTATATTTGTGTATTCTACTGGTATAATAAAATGCTGAATTTAATAAAAGAAAACAGAATTTTGTATTTAAAGTGTGTTTTAGGCACTTCCCGGCATTATATCTATCCCCTAATGACGCAGTCTTATGGTCCTCACTTCCCTACGCTACAAACCAGTGTAGTACTCTACCCCTGGCTCATACTGGCCATAATAATATTGTCTGTCTAAGTGCTGGCATTGTCAGCATTATTTCTGAATCAACCGTTCAGTGTGTCAACTGTGCTGAGTGCATCAAGTATGTCACTAATGTAGGTGTGTAATGAATGGAGTGACTGTATAAAATGTGATGCATGTATATATGATATAGAATATAGAGCAGTTTAAATTAACAGTTGTAATCAAGCACAGTCATTAAGCACGTAATTAAGATTAATTAATTTGTACAGTACCTGAAATTTTGAGGGTTGTCACACTCCCAAGACCTTAAATGATTTTCTTGAACCCAATTCTCGAACCGTTCTTGCCAACTGTAATATTCTTCAATGCTCATCAGCTTAGGAGGTTTCTGCAACGTTCCTGTTTCATTTTCCATGTTTACGTTCTGAGCAACTGAACTAGTAGTAACTGAGGTAGTACCGAATGCGTTATAGAATTCGTTTTCCATGTTTCAGTATCAAAATTTCACAATAACAAACTTTTCAAACGATCTGAGTTTCGTGCTATCTGGAACAAACACACTCAAACGACCTGGACTTGGTACTTTCAAACGACCGGACTCAAACGAACTGATACAGTCTCAAATGACCTGATACACCTCGTGCGATCTGATTTGTTCAAACCGTGCGATCTGATTCAAAACCATACGACCTGAATAATTCACCTAGTGCGAACTGGGTTACCAACTCATGCGAACTGAGTTTTCAATACGTGCGAACTGGGTTACCAACTCATGCGAACTGAGTTTTCAATACGTGCAAACTTGGAACACTTTCAAACGATCTGGAGTTCAAGTCGTGCGAAATGATGTCAAATCGTGCGACCTGGTGCACTTTCAAACGATCTGAACATTTTGTCAAATTTTAACAGGTTTTAGGTTGAACTAGGTTCTAATTTGTTCACAGATTGTTTAAAACAGTGTTTTACCTATTATATCACAAAATCAGATCATTTTAACCGTAAAAACTTGGTTAATTTTGAGAAAAACGTGTAGAAAGTGAGTAGAAATGAGTATAAAGCAGTTTTATCCGTGAAAACAAGCCAAAATGGTAAGAACTCTTCCTCCTGAGCTCTGATACCACTTGTAGGATCGGTGAATCGATCATACGAGACGATCAGAAGAGTTCTAGATCAAATCAAGGGCGGAATTCATTGATTAGATCTTCCTTTCAGCTTGATATACACTTAGAAGTAGTTTAAATGTCGATTGTATTGATTTGACACAAATACAAGGGCTGGCGACACTTCGGCAGAGCTTCGCTACCGGAATCAGAATGTTACAAATGAAGAACCAAGACCTCCTATTTATAGGATTCCCAGATCGTGTGAAATAGTCTCACACGATCTGGCCCAGGTCGCACGACCTGGCCAGATCGTACGAACTGGTCACCTCGTACGAGGTGGCTGGTTTCGATCTGTTTCCCGTTTCTCTCATTTAACGTGTCCTGGTCTATCTAATCTATTACACGACTCGATACAAGACGAAGTCAACAGACATATGCTCCAACAACCAACAATACCTTTAATAAAGAACTGGAACGGAACATTATCAATCTTCTTAGTGGACATGGCCTTAACAATGCTAGCCCAGACTCCCCCAAGGCCCTTTTTAATCGGGAGAAACTCCCAGCACCGACGATTAAAGTGAATGGCAGCCACAGTTTTCCTCCACTGGCTCTCACTTTCAACCTTGAATCTCCATCCCCATTTGGCTAACAAAGCCGCGTTCGAGTGACTAAGATTCCCTATGCCGAGACCCCCAACATTTTTAGGAGAAGCCAACCGATCCCAAGCAACCCAGCACATTTTATTGCCATCCGCCAAACCTCCCCATAAAAACTTCCTCATAACCGACTCCAACTCTTTAATAACTTTAGAAGGAGCTTTATAGAGAGAGAAATAATAGCAAGGGAGACTCTTGAGAACTGATTTAATAAGCGTGCAGCGTCCCCCAATGGACAAGATATTGGACTTCTAAAACGCAAGCCTTTTGTCAAAAACCTCATAGACCGGTTTCCAGTTGCAGATCCGATTCATGCTAGCCCCGACCACGAGCCCCAAGTACTTGAAAGGAAACGACCCTGCAAGACAACCAACTAATAAAGCCATCTAGTTGACTTCTTCGATGTCAACCCCGATACCGAAAAGATTTGATTTAGTCAAATTGATCTTAAGACCGAACACAAATGAAAGTAACGAAGGATTCCGACATAATTTTGGACTTCCTCACGAGACCAAGCTCCCACGAGGATAGCATCGTCCGCATACAAAAGATGCGACAAAATCAGACCCCCGTTGGGAGTTTTAATACCTTGAACCGTCCCATAATCCTGAGCTTTAACAATCAAACAAGTCAAGGCCTCCATCACTAACAAGAATAGAAAAGGAGATAAGGGGTCTCCTTGCCTCATACCCTTCTCACATCGAAACTCGAAAGTAGGAGCCCCGTTCACAAGAACCAAAGCCCTGGCCGAGGCCAAAATCCCCGTAATCCAACTTTGCCAACGAACCGGGAACCCCATTTGACCCATGACAGAATTCAAGAAATCCCAATTGACATTGTCGTAGGCTTTCTCGAAATCTATTTTGAGGAAATAAGCTTTGGCCTTTCTCTTCTTTATCCAAGTAATCAGCTCGTTTATAATGAGATGACCATCCAATATATGTTTCCCGGACAGAAAAGCCAATTGGGTATCAGAGATAACGCTGCCAATCACCTTCCTCAAGCGGTTGGCCAAAACTTTGGATACCACTTTACTGATGGCCCCAACAAGAGTTATCGGCCTGTAGTTATTAAGAACTACTGGATCTTTACATTTCGGAATGAGCGTAATGAAGGAGGACCCACAACCATGTTGAATAACCCCATCATGATAGAACTCACTCAAAACAGCCACAAAATCCTGCTCAAAAAACGACCAAAATCGTTTGAAAAACCTGAAATTAAAACCATCGGGGCCTGGTGCCCGATCACTCCCACACCCAAACACTGCCTCTTTAACTTCTAACACTGAGAACTCGGCCGTGAGGAGCACCTTTTCAGCCTCAGAAAGCTGTTTGAAATTATCACAGATAAGCCTTGGCCGATTGGGAAACTCTTCTTTGAAACGGTCTCTCGAGTTTTCATCCCCTTCCTTAGCCCATCTCAACCTCGACCATTGTCTAAGATCGGCAGCCTTACGAGCCTCAATACCCAGCAGATCTTGTTTGCTTTCACAATAAACCCATTCTTCCTCCTCAGAAAGGTCCCTGAGCTCCATAATCTATTCTAAAGATTCCAGATCCGCTTTAGCAAGAGCCTCCACTTCCCCTTCATTGACTAACATGTCATCGCGCCAAGCCTTAATCGAACTGCGTATGAGATTCAGTTTCTTTAAAAGATTAGAAGCAGCCGGCCCGGATCCTTGGAAAGACTCCACAGCGGAAGAAACTGTCGTATCGAAACCTTTCAGCTCCAGCCACGAGTTATACACCTGAAAGGGTCTAGGACCAAAATTCACCGACGAAGAACAGAAATACAAAGGACAGTGTTCAGAGTACAGGCTATTGAGGGCCCGAAGGCAAGCTTGAGGCCATAAAATAAATAGATCTAAGTTAACGAGAACACGGTCAAGTTTACTTAGCCTTCTCCCATTATCTCGCACACAGGTGAACTTCCTACCCTGCATTTGGTATTCCATAAGCCCTGCATTATTGATGAACTCGTTAAAAGCGATAGCACAAGCCGGTTTAAACTTTGATTTTTTCCTTTCATCAGCGGATCTGACGGGGTTGAAATCCCCAACCACCAGCCATAAACCAGGGGAACTAGTAATTTCTTGCTCGATATCACCCCATAATCTTCTTTTGTCTTCCACTCTTTGGGGGGCATATACATTACACAAATTAATCACTTCCCCACTTCCGAGCAACCTGCCTTTCACCACAATGAAATTTTGCTTCTTCACCGAACAGTCCAACTCAAACACATGAGAGTCCCAAAGCCAAATTAGGCCCCCAGACTGACCTGCAGAAGGAACGAATTCAAAACCGAAACCCTTACCACCCCATAGCTTAGAAGCATCCGAAAAAGAGATATCCCCCATTTTAGTTTCCTGTAGAGCAACATGTCAAAATTGTATTTCTTCTTCAACTCCCTAACCCAGGGTATTTTCTCTGACCTGGGTGTTTATGTTGATTGAGACCAAAGTCGGCATAAAGATGATTTCGTCATCAAAAGCAAGTTGTACTTTGAGTCCTTTGGTTTTTCAATGGTGTGGTGAATATAAATTTTGTCTTGAGTTGCTTTGTATTTTCTAGTAGGATTTTTTGCGTGTAAGATCCTTTTTCTTATGATTGCTATTGCTGTTAATTGGGCATGTGGTTTGGTTCTTAAATACCATTCGTCGTCCATTCGGACGTGATATGTGTGACCCTTATACATTCGGTGCTATTTATCCGGCATTGGTACATGTGGGTTGTATCTGAAACGTCCATTCGGACGTGATATGTCTAACCCTTCTAGGTAGAAACAAATATTTTCATACTTGGTACCTCCATCTTTCAAGACAATCGATGCTTAATAAACTTTTCATATTTTGAATTTATATATAACTTAAAAATTGAATGTCCCTATCACATTATACATATGATTAGGGCACTGGGGGCACTGCGTTATTCCACCGTGATGGGGAAAAACAACGCGTGGAAAAACAAAACTTCCACCGCCACTGATTAGTTCAATGAGTGATAGTTTCAACATGATGGATGTGAGGGGGTGTGGGGGGTTATTGTTAGGTGTTGTGAGTGATGATCATTGCCACTAAAAAAGAATGTGAGTGATATAATAGTGGCTGATGACATGACAGGAGTTGATTGGATGCTTGTGAGTGATAGAATTCTATCACTAGTGACCACCCCACTCCCCTTAGAAACTGATGATGACTAGTGCCATCAGTAAATGTTTGGTCCATTGGAAAAGTAAATAAACTATAAAAGTAAAATTAACTTTGAAGTTTGATAAATTGTAAAATACTAAATGCAATTAATTGGTGCAATGAACCAACTGGGGTAGCCCAGTTGGCCACCGACACCCACCTCTTCCCAAGAGATACCGGGTTCGAGTCTTGGGAGTGGCATATGTCGTCCAGGGTAAGAACTCGGCATGGGGAAGTCACCGCGGAGCTAGCTTGGTCGGGTAGCGGCTCCAGGAGTGAGATCACTCTGGCGGTTGGGAGGACCGTGCACTAACCCCCCAATTAATTGGTGCAATGCAATAGTGATATATGATTGGCTGGTGCTGCTCCTCACCTTGGATTTAATTTGTTTTGTTTCTAGAGTTTTGTTTGATTTTTTATTATCTATTAATAATTTATAAGCAAATAACATGAGAACAAGATTATTTGGACATTAAAAAAAATACATCAATATATAATCTTGATATAATCTTGATATGTTTCCTAAAATCACAATTATTAGATTTTTTTTTACGTTCTTGAGTGAAAATTTTCATTAATCGTAATAAATTTGGTTATGTCACACTTTGCAAACTTTACATTACGGTTTTTCTTTTGTTTTTTGTTTTCGTTTCAATGTTAATAATATAGTCATTGCAACAAATCGAACATGTGTAGATGTTGTTTTGGCCATATGTGTATACTCTTTCACTTACTATAGCACCAGACAATACCGTAACAAATGCACCGATATCGACCGAACTAACAAATGAACCAATATCGACCAAACTTCTGCCGCGTCCCCGCCGTAACGCGCGAGATGGAAACCTACTAGTTTAAATTAAACGTGTTAATATGCCATGAAGAATTTTCAAAACTTCTTATCATCAAAAAGAGTAGTTAGAAAGTTGAATTGACTTTTTGGTGAGGTATAGTATTTTTTTTTTTTTTTTTTTTTGCGGGGGGGGGGGGGGGGGGGGGGGGTTAGGTTTTTGGGTGGTGGTGGGGTGGGGGTTTAGGTTTTTGGTGGTGATGTAGTGGGTTTAGTTTTAGGTTATTGGACACTTGTCACTCTATAAATCCTTATTACACTTCTTACAATTAGAAGCCTTTGTAGAATAACTTGACCCAACACATATATTACACATGTTTTATATGAGTTACAAGAACTCACAAGTTAACAAATCATGTTTGGGTTCCTATTTCAACCCACTAACCAAGGGCGGAGGATAAGGGTGTAGGGAGTGGTTAAACACTTTGAGTGGCAAACTAAAAAATCAACCAATGAGAGTGTGCCATGTCAAAGTGGTAAACTATGCTCAAAATGTTGGCAATGGTTAGACACTTGGCGAAGTGGTAAACTATTTAAAAAAAAGGAAAAATGTGTGATTGGTTGAGATGGCATGGACCCCACCACACAACCCCACTCTCTCCCCTCTCCTCCCTCTCCCCGAATCGGTATACCTTCACCGATTTTGTCCCCATTTTCGGCAATATATGTTCGGCAAACATATTGGCGGTGGTTTGCCAATCGGTAAAGTGGGTTTACCCACTTCCACACCGTACACCCTAATGGAGGCCTGGGTGTGCCTCGGCCCCTACTGATTTTTCGCAGTAGTGTTAGTTTTAACGAAAATTTGTTTTTCTAGTGTAAAATATTGAATTTTAAGAGTGTGGACACCACCCATTAGGATTTTTAGTGTACGGCCTTCGCCAAGTTTTCGTTAAAGCTTCGTTACGGTCGCTAACCCATACACGATTTAAAAATATATAAATAAATCACATAGTCGATAGTCCCATCACGTCGTAGGGATGACAATGGGTCGGGTATTGGTAATCTCATACCCATACCTGGTTGTAAAATCGTGTCCCATACCCATCGGGTATCGGGTATACCCATTAGTTTGTTAAAAGATGTACGTTGGGATTTCCAAATGCATTTCTTTACTATTATAATTATTATATAATTTTATTCATACAACTATTATAAACAAAAAAGTGTACATTACATACAATAAGTTATATCATAAATCAATAATAACTTTATAATACTTATACACTTATATGTATACACTTTACAACATATAAAATATAAATAGTATTATCAAAAACATATACCGAAAGAAATTTTTCTTTCACATTATGAACATACTAAAATAAATCACTAATAGACAAATGTCAATGAAAAATAAAAATATAAATTAAAAAATTCGGGTATATAGTTCTGGTAAACGGGTATGTGGTTTCGAGTAATCGGATTGGGTATCACCTAATCCCATATCCGTAAAACAAATCTCATACCTGGCCAATACCCGTCGGGTATCGGCAGTGGCAAAGTTTGAGATTATCGACCAGGGGGTCGAAAACGTATATACCTAAAAATTTATATAAAACCGGGGGGGTAAAAAACATATATAACCAAAAATTTCTATACAAAAAACTACATACTCTCCACTACTGAGCGAAAAGTTCGGAGGTCGGCCGCCCCCTCCCACCCCCACTAAGCTACGCCAATGGGTATCGGGTATACCCGTCTCATTTGTGTTGAGTTTCGAGGATACCCGTCAGACTCGGATATTCTTGCCATCCCTACATCACGCATGCACACTTTACATAAACAGACAAGAATACGACTTCGTTGACTTGTTAGTAGAAGAAGTTGAATATGCTATCAACCACCCGGCCTCTTTATTATTAATTAATTAATTAATTAATTAATTATTCCATATTCCATTTGTAGTAAAATTTCTACAACCCCTGCTGCCATTCCTTTGGCTTTCTTGCAAAAAAAAAAAAAATGTTGGTTTTGTTTATTCCTCCCGCTTTTCTTTGTGAATTTGGAGTGATGGGTGATGTTTCATCATCATTTGAAGTTGCTAACAATTAAGGTGTTCCTGAACCAGGTTTTTTTTAAACCCATCTTTTTTTTTTCAAAATTTGTGTGTTTATTCGAGTCCAACGGCTTTCACCCTTCTTGTTTTTCTAATCAAATTTTGAATTTTCTGATTAGGGTTTTAAAGACTATTGGCTATGAATACAGTTTGGGGGTTATTATTGGTAGTGATTACTTTCTTCAATGGATGTATCATTAAGGAGCAGTTGTGGTGGACTTATGCTAAATCCCAGGTACAAATAGTTGCCCGTGTGCTAATACTAAGTCTAAAGATGTTCAAATAACTCGTAACTCGAAGCTCGCTTAAAAAAAGCCAGCTCGAAATCGGCTGGTTTAGAAGTTTATAAATTGAGACAGCTCGGTTGGTTCGTTTATAAACCAAGCCGAGTTCAACTCTGCTCGTTTACAAACCAATCGAGCCGACTCTGGCTCGGCTAGTGAACAGCCCTAGGTAGATAAGGTGCTCCAAACTTCTTTTCCTAACGGTTAAAAAACATTTTTTTATATATTTTTGTGATCACAGTACAACTCTGTTTTCTTTCCTTTAAGGTAGTTCATATTGTATTTCAGATTACAGGGAATGCTAGTATACCTTCAAGACCGGAAGTAATAAATATTGGGTCCATATTGACTCTCGATACAATCATAGGGTAGGTTGCGAAGATCGGTTTAGAGGCTGCTGTGGAAAATGTGAACAATGATCCAACTATACTTAAAGGCACTAAGCTGAAACTAACCGTTCACGACTCCAATTTTAGCGGCTTTCTTAGTATTATGGATGTAGGATCGTTTTCAGACCCAAATGAGTCGATCAGAAGAGTTACTCACCAATACAAGTGGTGGAAACACATGTATCAGTGTTATTTCAGCTAGAATGCACGAGAAATCACTTTAAACTGTATTTAGATTGATATAAGATCGATTACAATGTTGTAGACACTTCGGCAGAACTTCGCTACCGGAATCAAGATCGTTACAAATGTCAAGGCATGTGAGATATTTATAGGGCTCCTAATTCCGCTTGAACTGGTTCAAACGGAACCTAATTCCGCTTGAAATGACTCAAGCGAAATCAGCCTGATACTTCAAACGAAATCACCAAGTTAATTTCGTTTGAAATGACACAATGTCATTTCAAGCGAAATCACCTATAAACTCAGTTTCTCGTTTATCGTGCCCTGATTTATCTAGTACAATACAAGACTCGATACAAGACGAAGTCGACAGACGCATGCACCAACAGACTCCCCCTCGAATGTTGACGAGTCTTCAGTGTCGAGTCTTCGGTTGTCAAACCTTCAGTCTTTATCAGTCTTCTCGCTCTTTCCAAAAATTCTCCATTGTAAGCATCCTCAATCAATCTCTTTCTCTTTCTCGTAATCTTCAGGATCTGAAACTGGCTCTACTATCTTCATACTTCCTCTTGATGTCATCAGACTCCCCCTTTCGCTAAACTGGGATCACAGTCTGGAATTCTCTTTTCACAGGTTCTTAGATCGTAACCTGGCACTCATCCAACTCAGGTACCGGAACCTGGCTAACCTGCACATATCTCTACCCAAAAATAAGTTTCACAAATTTAAGATTTTGATAAAATTATATCATTTGCAAGTATTTTTCAGAATGATTTCTCATTTAAAAGATTCTGATGATCATTTGTAAGCAATCATTTTTCATTCAAAGAACACTTATCCCAAACCTGTTGTTCATCATGCTTAGCACTCGGAATTTTGAAAATCAGCTCTCCAACATTAGTTGTCGAAAATCTTTTTGAATTTTTCAAAAAATTTATGCTAAAATACACTGAAAATCTTTTTGGATTTATGAAATGAAATGCAGTAAAGAAATATTTACAAACAATATTTTTGTGAGTTTGTGAAAGAGGATCATATCAGTTTTTGAGACAAATCACTAGCACAGTTAAGCTTTAAACATTTTTAGTTCTAAACGATTCACATAGATTGACGATATAGTTGTCCTCTTAAACTCAATCTAAAAACTTTCGAAATGCTTACCGATACGTTAAGGTATATTAATTTTGCACTAAATTCTTATGGACCCCACGATCTCAGCATATCCCCTCATCATGCAATACACTGACCCAACTAATGCCTTTAAACTTTTATCAACTGTGATTTGTGCGAAAACAAAGCAGAATGTTTAAACATTAACAATCAGGTCGATACTTCCGTATACGCAGAGAAAGTCCAATGTTTAAACAAAATAAGAAAAATAAAACAAGTTGAAGTTGTTTAGGCTTTAACCACCAGGTCGATACTCCCGTATACGCAGAGGTGATCCAAAGCTTAAACGAAACACCAAAGAAAATAAAGCAGAACGTTTAGGCAATAACATCCAGGTCGATACTCACGTATACGCAGAGGATGTCCAATGCTTAAACAAAATAAAGAAATAAAACAAGTTTAAATCTTTGCAAAATGAAAACACAAAATCACAGCGACTTTTCAGCAAAGTTGTGAAAGCTCACAAACTTAACCGGTTTTATGTCCTAAGACAATCAGCGATTACCGAGTAGACACACAGTCAAGAAGGACAAAACTAAGTACTATGCGTTCGACCGTGTTTTCCATCAGACTTAGGCTTTTTGTTTTATGTTTGTATCGTTATCGCAAATCTACTAGTCTAGCTGAGCCTACCGTCACATCTTTAGTGAGACCGTTTATCACATTTTAACTTTCCATTTCTTTAGCATACTGTGATCGTCCACTGATGTACTATTATTTCCTCTTTTTCACAACAAAACTCATTTTCATTTTATCATGTTTTTTACCTTTTAGATTTTATCATGTTTTTGTATTTTTCAAATTTTCAACTATTTTTGGATTTTCTGAAATTTCTTACTCCCCCTAAAATTCAAACACATTTAAAGAGAATTTGAAAACAAACTATACAAGTAAATTGACAACTAATATCGAATTACTTCAAATCGCCATCCACTTGGCATAAACAATCAGAACTCCCCCTTACAACAAACTATTTTCCCATTGTGATTTCAAAACACTTAAGTTTGTTTTAATCAAATGGTTTTTCCGGAAAATTAGTTTTGTTGATTGATTTTACCATTTGTAGGTTAGGGGTTCAAATTATCACATTGTTTTCCAAACTACCACATGTAAGAATGATCCAATCAAGTTCAACCTAATGACCTTGAATAACCATTTGAAATACAAATTCATTTTCAACCACATGGCTTACCAACCAATACTACATGTAGGTTGAATTCTCAAGATGCCGATTCCTACTCCTCACTTACCAACCTGGGAGTTCCGGCAAGTCACACTTATCAAAATTTTCAATTTTCACAAACAATTTAAGAATGATGCCGATTCATGCTCCGCGATTACCAACTTGGGAGCTCCGGCAAGTCAGATTTTTATTCTTTGAAAAATATTGACACCCAGGCCTGACCATCCTTGGGTGTAACCACTTCTTTTTCATCCTCACTTTCAACAGACTTGTGAACATTCCTTTTGGAAGCATAGAATTCTTTCACTCCTTTGGCCTTACCATCGACCATTTTTCCAAAAATATGTTTCACATTTCCATTGAAAGTTTTTTCAACATCAAATTTATTCTTCTCAGAATAAAATTGATTTGAAATTTCAATTTTACCGATTTTGGATTTCAAATTCTCAGTCCGCAATGGTGGAAAATTCTCATCATCCAATGGCGGAACCGTTTTCTCCTTTTTCATAACAACCTGTGGCTCCTCTGATTTTGTGGAATCAGATTCATCACCAGAATTATCACTTGAATTCTTAACAACCCATTTTTGGTTATTAAGTTTCTCTTTTCTTTAGAAAACATTTTTCGAACATTCACCAACCTCATAAATTGAATTCTCAAAAACTTTGAATCTGTTTGTTGGTAGTTCAGTTTTCTCAACAATCTTTTCTTTCATTTTACCAGAGACTCCCTGTTTTGTTTGAATTGCCTTTGGACAATTCTTGGCAATGTGACCAACCGTTTTACATTGAAAACAGGTTCTAGTCTCTATCTTCTTCTGAGCAAAGCTTTTCTTCATTTCATCTTGCTTTTTGGCAAGGAATTCTTTGTTCGTCTGCTTTCTGAATGCTTGCTCCTTCTCTTCTTCAGTCGTTTTCCCTGAAACAAAAACAGTTTTTGGTTTATAAATTTTCTCATTTTTATAATTTTTCGGTGGAATAAAACCAAGGCCTTTCTTTTTGAAATTACCATTATGGTTTGGTTTCTTTCGATAACTTGAACCATAACTGTAACCCTTTTTCTTGTTTAAACGTTGTTGAACTCTTGAGGTGTAAGGATTAGGTTTTTCAGAAAGATTTTCATCTTTTATTTCAGAAATATTAATTTCTATTAGTTTGAAAACCTTTTTTATCATTTCAGGTTTAACACCTCTTATTGGAAAAGCCTCATCAGAATATAATTTGTCAGAATCTTTCAAAGTATATGCTACTTTGATTGATTCGTCATCCAAATTAGATTTTGATAACAAAAACTCTTTATTATACACCCGTTTTCCCTGTTTGGCTTTTTGACTTGATGTATCGGACTTTGACTTTGACTCAGATTTTGATTCCGACATTGACTCCTCTGTTTCATCCTTATCCAACACCTGATCGACCACTTTTTTTATTAATTCAGACTCATGATCAGTATCGGACGACGTGAAAGTGACATCTATACTTTCTGGCAAATTATCTGTAGACTCAGACTCCCATTGTAAATTTGTTGCCTTTTCGACTCTTTCAGAATTCGGATTTCGAGGAGAATATCCATTTTCGACCGGGGGTGGACATTTGTTATAGACAACACTTGGTTTCTTACCAGAAATCTTCACTTCATCATCTTCTTTTGTTTCGGACTTCATCTCTTCCGAAGTCTTTTCTTCTTCAAATGTCTTCATTCCTTCCACAATGGGGTAAATCCTGTCAACAATAAAAGTAGAACATGAGTAACTTTTCAACAATTCATTTACTCTATTTGTTTCAATTTTCTGAGTTTCCAATTTCTTCTCAAGTTCAGCACATTTTTCTGTGTAATAAATGACATTGTCCAGCTGCCTCATGTATGCCCCTTTGAGTGTATTCATTGCTACAGCCTGTTCACTGTTCGACTCATGATACTTATTCATCTCTCTGTTCAAAACATCGTAGTATTCTTTCAGCCTTTTGATGTTGTGTAGCAGTTCATTGTTTTGCTTTATCAGAGATTCACAATTCATACACTTCTTTGCAACCTTGACTACCTCCTCATCTGCTTTGATTTCAAATGCTGAAAAATCTTTGACTACTCTCACTTGAACTTCTTCAGCTCTTTTATTTTTCTCTGCTTTAGCTTCTCTCTTTTCTTCTTCTTCTTCTTCTTCTTCTTCTTCTTCTTCTTCTTCTTCTTCTTCTGCATATCTCTTCCATTTTTCTTCTTCAGCCTCCTTAATTTTTCTGTATTTTTCTGCCCAATATTCATCAGTATAATCATTAATAACATGAGCAACAAAACCTTTATGATTTGTAGATTTGTTCGGATCATAATCATCCCAGTTAAAATTTTCCCAACTAAAGCCTTCAAGTAACTTTTCATCATCTTGATCTACCACACATGCTTTACTATCTTTTGGAATGTATTTATCCCAACTGAATCCTTTTCCATCATCTTGATTAACAAGGCATGCTCTCTTTGAATCTTCAATTTCTTTTCTTCCATGAGTTGTTTGTGCCTGTTGTTGTTGATGTGGCTGTTGAGCAACTTGATGATATATCGCTTTTCGATAATAGTCATTGTTTCCAAAGGGATTTTGAGCTCCACTTGCTTCACGATTGGTGCACTCCCTCTTGAAATGCCCTTTTTCCCTGCAACGAAAACAAGTAACTTTAGACTTATCAAATCCTAAAGTTGAAACATTTGCATCGTGAAAATCATCTCTGCCTGTAATTTGTTTAAACTTTTCAGCTCGTCTCAACACGCTAGCCATGCACCATTTTATATCCATCAATTCCATCTCCTCAGCATCAATTTGATCGTAATCCTCTTTCGTTAGCATTGGATTCCCGATCCTCCCTGCAACTAAACCTCCATAGGATTCAAGCACAGTTACCAACAAAGACATGTGGCTTTTAGCAACTTCCTCGGTATAATTCTGATCATTTTCAAGGTTTAAAGCAATATTGCATTGAAGAACTTTGCCACTCTTTGTTGTAGAAAAATGTGGATCAAATGTTGGAAATGAAGTGAATCCAGTTTTGCTGCTTGATCCCTGAGATGAACTTTCTGAAGAAATTTTTGCATTGTAAGCAGTTTCAACTTTTGGAGACAAATTTGTCTTTTCACTAATACCACCTTTGAAATACAATCCGATGTCTTGTTCTCCATCATAATTCTTCATTCTAGCGATCTTTCTTTGCTCCATCTCTTGAGCTTCAAGATGTTTGATGAACCCACCCAGTGTTAGCTCGTTATATTCTTTTCTATTATTCCTCAACATCATCAGAAACGTTCCTCAAACATCATGTGGCAACGCATCAGCCAGCTTCTCAATCAACTCATCTTTATTTTTGTTGATACCCAATCTTGTCATGTTTTTCACCAAGTTACAATATCTTTCAATAATCTGCTTGGTGCTTTCCGTTCTCAAACCACGGAATAGATCAAATTCTTTCTTCATAAGTGACATCTTGTTCCTGAGCATATCCTCACTACCAAGGGACTTTGCTTCTAATTCTTTCCAAATCGAATATGCACTTCCATTGTGTTGAAGTAAGATCAAGATATCTTCTTTAATCGCTTGTTGCAACAAACTAATCATCAATTTCTCATCTTTGTATTTCTTTTTCTCCACATCACTTAATTCTCTAATTGGTATTTTCACCTGATTGTTCCCGATTGGTCTAACATATTGAACTTCCGTATGTTCCCATGCATCTAGGTGATAAGTTTCACCCAGTTACCAAAACGTTCAGACCATCCACTAAAATCATCAATGTCCATAAGTTTCGGTGGTTTTTGCATAGTTCCCATTTCATTTTCAAGCATCGTATTTTGAGCTACAGTCATCGGACTAGCAAACGCATTATAAAACTCGTTCTCCATGTTTCAGTTTTCACAAGTTCACAATCTGTCAATCTCAAACGAAATTACAATCTCAACCGGAATACTCTTTCAAGCGAAATCAATCCTTCAAACTGAATTACCACTTTCAAACGAAATCCCTTTCAAACGGAATCACCCGTTCAAGCGAAATACCTTATTTTGTTTGAACAAACACTTCTTTCAAGCGGAATCACTAATTCCGTATGAACTGCTCAAACGGAATAACTGATTGAAGCGAAATAGCAGATTCAAACGAGATCACTGAAGCGGAATCCCAGTTTCAAACGAAATCAACATACTTTTCAAGCGAAATCAGATACAAAGTGTGCTTTCAAGCGGAATCACAGAGCAATTTCAAGCGAAATTATATCAACCTTTTCAAACGGAATTGACTTCCGAACAGTTTTTTCACAAATTGATCAAGTTATACTTCGAATTAGAGTCTAATTCTTTCTAGGGTTTGTTAAAACACTGTTGCGCACAATATGTTTAAAAATCAACCCATTTTAACCGTGAAATTTTGTTTTATTATCAAAAGAAGGTGTAGAAAACAGATTTTTCAGCTGAAATTGTTAGAACTCTTCCTCCTGAGCTCTGATACCACTTGTAGGATTGTTTTCAGACCCAAAACGAGTCGATCAGAAGAGTTACTCACCAATACAAGTGGCGGAAACACATGTATCAGTGTTATTTCAGCTAGAATGCACGAGAAATCACTTTAAACTGTCTTTAGATTGATATAAGATCGATTACAATGCTGTAGACACTTCGGCAGAACTTCGCTACCGGAATCAAGATCGTTACAAATGTCAAGGCATGTGAGATATTTATAGGGCTCCTAATTCCGCTTGAACTGGTTCAAACGGAACCTAATTCCGCTTGAAATGACTCAAGCGAAATCAGCCTGATACTTCAAACGAAATCACCAAGTTAATTTCGTTTAAAATGACACAATGTCATTTCAAGCGAAATCACCTATAAACTCAGTTTCTCGTTTATCGTGCCCTGATTTATCTAGTACAATACAAGACTCGATACAAGACGAAGTCGACAGACGCATGCACCAACAATGGAGGGTACGCCTTTTTAATATATGAATCAACAAGTTGTATCATTTATTACTCATCAAATTATGATAGTGTGGCTTTTGTTTTGCAACAGCTTTCCGATCTCTGGAGACTGAAAGTGTGGCCATAATAGGACCGCAAACGTCGGTCTTAGCTCATATGATCTCGCACATTGTGAACAAGCTCCCAGTCCCACTACTATCTTTCACAGTGACGGTGTAACACCCTTAATAATTTGAATAGTGATAAAAAGATAATCATAAGAACTTTATAAAAATCAGAGTTTACAAAAAAACATTTCGTGTTTAAACCATACACACTTGAGATAGTACCAAACACATCCCAAGATAATCCATAACAAGTTTAAAAGTTAACCCTTGTTAGTAAACTAACCACTAGTTTAAGGGATTTAAAACATGATTAACAAAAGTGTTTACAACATGATTATGTCTAGACAAGATTAAGATTATTGCGGAAGCTTCAAAATGCGTGTTCGGTTCTTGACATTGTACTTGATCACCATCCGGGAGGGCTTCATACATACCTAGGGTCAAACACTAAAATATTAGTTTTGACATTAATACATTACGTATAAACGAATTTTAACAACGCAAAGCAACAAACAAAATATAAATTTACTGGGTTGCACCGTAACTTACGGTGTCACCGTAAGTTACGGTGAACCTGGAATGTTCCTGGTTCTACCGTAAAACAGGGGCTTCATACCGTACACTTTTGATGTCCACCGTAACTTACGGTGGGACCGTAAGTTACGGTGGGTTCTGCATCCTTGCCCTTTTACTATTTTTCAACCATAAAATATCATAACTTTTTACTTGTTAGTCCTTTTTAACCGATTCTTTTTCCTACGAGTCCGTAATAACATTACGAGCCCGACCACGTAAATTTCTCATTACGAAAATCGAGACACCGACAATCGGTTCACAATTTCCTCAATTTAATTATCCAACCCATTAGTGTAAGTGCATAGCACCTCTTTTCCATTCTTAAAACCTCTTAGACATAATTACCCAATTTTCCGGGCTCACATACTTGGTGTATTTGCGCCATTCCATGGCTTCGCGTTTCCCTTAGGGTTAAATACTTGTTTCTTCGGAATTAACATTCCGTTTCAAACGATACTTTCATAGAGCTTCTATTGTTTGACCCGATTTCCCGGTTTCTTGCTCATAAATTAATATAACCAATTCAATAGCGTGGTACAATCCACCACTTAACGGAATATGAGATTTTCAAGTCTCTATTCTCATGATTCTTTTAAAAGCAACATTTTGACCCGTTTGGCTATCTAGTGAAGACCATCACTTTACTAACATACCAAACCAAATTTCTAATATTTATTTTGACCCGTTTGATGATCTAGTGAACTTCGCCACTTGAACGATACATCAAATGCATCAATTACAATCCGACATCGTTTGTACACTAAAACCAAACATTATTACATAACACAACGAGACTAAAGTCACGTACCTTTAAAGCACACCTTTTCCGCGGGTATCGCTTCCGGCGTGTTCACTTGACGTTCCGGATTCCTTGCCTAAAGAGTTTAATTCATAACAAGATTAGAACTCTCTTTCATAAGCTTTAACGCATTCATTCATAACATATGCAAATCTGCGTTTTTAGAAATCTTTAACATTTTAACCCTCATTTAGGCATTTTATCAAACACCTTGCGGGTCAGATTTCTACATGATCTAAACCAAGTTCATAACTTGAATTTACCACTCAAATTAACTTCAATTAGACAATATACACATATTTTAACATCAACAATTTCAGAGATTATCCCACAATTTCAGTTTTCACTAGAACAAGAGTCTTAATCCTAGTGTTTATCAAGTTCTACTAACTTACTAATCACCCACTATAGTGATTTTGATCCTTACAACTAACATGCAAGATTGTGACAAGAAATCATCTAGGGTTTGTCCCTAGACTTCACATTACTTCCAATTTCATGTTTTACAACACATAATCAAGCTCAACCTTCTATGTCAATCACATGCAAGAATTTCAATTGTATCAAAACAACCTAATTTGACATACCTTATGACCTCCTTGACGAGGAGATCACGGTTCTATGCTCAGATTTCGATTATGACATGATTTGAGCCTTCAATTTGAGATTTTAGTAGAATTTAGGGTTGTGAAGGAGTGGGTGTCGCCCCCTGTGTTCCTTGATCGACCAGACCCCCCTTCAAATGGGGTGTTTGGTTTATTTTAGATGTAAACTAATAACACTAGTTTCAATTTTTACAATATTGGCCCTTCTACTTTTATTTAACTTATAGTTTGGTTATTCTAACCTTAATTCTAGTTATTCATAGATCCATAGTTAACTAGGTTATAATTTCCTAGTTAGACAAATTCTTGTTTATTTAAACTTTATAATTTTAATATAAAGTTTTGTATTTTTGGGATGTTACAAGTCCACCCCCCTTAAAAGGGTTTCGTCCCCGAAACCGTAATACGTACCAAATAGTTTAGGGTAGAGCCGTTGCATCTCTTCTTCGGATTCCCACGTGGTATCCGCACCCTTCCTGTGCTCCCACTTAACCTTCACTTGGTTAATTACTTTGTTCCTCAGACTCTTCTCTTTTTGATCTAAGATTGCAGTTGGTCTCACTGCATAGTTGAGTCTGTTATCCACCTCAATGTCATCATAGCGGATACGAGCAGTTTCATCTGCTAAGCGTTTTCAGAGATGTGACACATGGAATGTGTTATGAATTCCACTCAACTCCTCGGGTAGTTCAAGGCGATATGCTACCTTACCAACCCGTCCAGTGATCCTGAATGGCCCAATGAACCTCGGACTCAACTTTCCTCTTTTTCTGAACCGTATAATTCCTTTCCATGGCGATACTTTTAGCATTACTTTATCGCCAACTTGAAATTCAATAGGTCTATTTCGCTTATCCGCATACGACTTTTGTCGATCCTGAGCTGCTTTTAGGTGAGCTCGAACCACATCAATTTTCTCATTCGTAGTTCGGATTATGTCAGTATGTGCTAATCCTCGTGGTCCCACTTCTCCCCAACACACTGGGGTTCGGCACTTTCTACCATATAACATTTCATACGGGGCCATTTTAATGCTCGACTGATAGCTATTGTTATATGAAAATTCGACCAAGGGTAGATGGACATCCCAACTACCCCCGAAGTCAATGATGCAAGCCCGCAACATATCTTCCAACGTTTGTATCGTTCTCTCACTTTGCCCATCCGTTTGCGGATGATAAGCAGTGCTAATGTACAGTTTAGTTCCCATTTGCTCTTGGAATTCGCGCCAGAATTTAGAGGTAAACCGAGTATCTCTGTCTGACACAATGGATATCGGCACTCCGTGACGTGCTATGATCTCATTGGTGTACACTTCCGACATCTTCTCGGATGTATAAGTCTCACGAATCGGAATGAAGTGAGCACTTTTTGTCAATCGATCTACGACTACCCATATAGCATCAAATCCGCGATTGGTTTTGGGCAATTTGGTTAACAAATCCATCGTGATTTGTTCCCATTTCCAAACTGGGATATCCAGCGGTTGCAACCTACCATATGGATTTTGGTGCTCCGCTTTGACTTGTAAACAAGTCAGACACTTCTCCACATACTTCACAATATCTCTTTTCATTCCGGGCCACCAATAGTTTTGTTTTACGTCATTATACATTTTGGTCGCCCCGGATGAATTGAATAATGAGATTTATGGGCCTCGTCAAGTAGACGCACCTTGGCCCCACACGTATTTGGAACCCAAATTCTCCCAAATCGAGTTTTCAATCCTTGATTACCATCCTCCAGGTCTTTTAGTTGCCCAACTATCCTTTCCTTCTTCACATTTTCTTCCTTGATTGCTTCAATTTGAGATTTTCGGATTTGTTCAAGCAAACCCGATGTCACAATTAATTGCATCGATCGTACTCGAATAGGCATATAATCCGTCTTTCGGCTCAACGCGTCTGCCACTACGTTAGCCTTCCCGGGGTGGTAATGTATTTCACAATCAAAGTCTTTGACAGTTTCTAACCACCGCCTCTGCCTCATATTTAATTCCTTCTGATCGAAGAAATACTTTAAGCTTTTGTGGTCGGTAAAGATAGTGCACTTCACCCCATACAATTAATGCCTCCATATCTTCAAGGCAAACACCACTGCTGCCAACTCGAGGTCATGGGTAGAATATCTCTTCTCATGAGTCTTTAGCTGTCTCGAGGCATAGGCTATAACCTTGCCCCGCTGCATCAAAACGCAGCCAAGTCCCGAATGCGATGCATCCGAGTAAACTACCATATCCTCCATTCTGTCCGGTAATGTCAACACCGGCGCATGGGTCAATTTTTCCTTGAGCGTTTGGAACGCCCTTTCTTGATCCTCGGCCCAAATAAACTTTTCATCCTTACGGGTTAGTTTGGTCAACGGCGTAGCAATTTTGGAGAAATCTTGTATGAATCTACGATAATAACCCGCAAGCCCCAAGAAGCTTCTGATTTCCGAAGGATTCTTCGGTGGAGTCCATCTTGACACAGCTTCTATTTTTGAAGGATCTACTAGCACCCCGTTTGCACTAATGATGTGCCCAAGAAATTGTACCTCTCGTAACCAGAAGGCACATTTTGAGAATTTCGCATACAATTTCTCTTTCCTGAGCGTCTCCAACACTTCACGCAAATGACTTGCGTGTTCTGCTTCATTCTTGGAGTATATCAAGATATAATCAATAAACACTATCACTGACTTGTCTAGCATGGGTTTGCAAACCCGGTTCATGAGATCCATGAAGGCCGCGGGTGCATTAGTTAATCCAAAGGACATCACGAGAAACTCGTAATGTCCGTACCGTGTACGAAAAGCCGTCTTCGGTACATCCTCCTCTTTGACTTTTAACTGATGATACCCCGATCTGAGGTCGATTTTTGAGAACCAACTTGCACCTTGTAATTGGTCGAATAGGTCATCAATTCTTGGAAGCGGATATCGATTCTTTACCGTGAGTTTATTCAACTCCCGGTAATCAATGCACATACGCATGCTCCCGTCCTTCTTTCTCACAAATAATACCGGTGCGCCCCATGGAGACACGCTTGGCCGAATAAATCCCTTGTCTAGCAATTCTTGGATTTGTGACATCAATTCTTGCAATTCTGATGGCGCGAGTCGATACGGTGCCTTGGCCACAGGTTTTGCGCCCGGAACCAATTCGATCCCGAACTCTACCTCCCGTACTGGCGGTATTCCCGGTAAATCTTCCGGAAATACATCAGCGTATTCACGTACCACTGGTACGTCTTCCATCTTTGGCATCTTTTTATTAGGTTCGTTTGCGTATATCATGAATGCTTTACATCCGCGCCTCATAAGTTTGTGGGCCTTTAGTATTGAGCACATAACGGGACTGCCCCCTTTTTCGCCATAAATGGTGACTTGCTTTCCACTTGGAGATGTCAACTGTATCTCCTTGCGGAAACATATCACCTTTGCATGATGTCGGGATAACCAATCCATCCCTACCACTACTTGAAATTCTCCCATTGACATAGGGATCAATTCTATCAAATATTCCTCATCATCAACGCTTATTTTGCAATCTCGACATACATCACATACAAGAAAACTTTTGTTATCACCTATTTCTACCTCTAATGGCATAGGCAATTTTGTTAGTACAAAAGAAGGATGTCGAATAAATCCATATGAAACAAAAGATTTATTCGCACCCGTATCAAATAACACATGTGCAGGAATTGAATTTATGGCAAATATACCTGAGACCACATCGGGCTCTGTTTTTGCCTCCATTGCTGTCAACTGGAAAGATCTCGCCTTTGCTCTTAGTGTCTCAGTATGTGTATTCTTGTCATCTTTCTTTCCAACCAACTCCGGGCACTCAGATTTCTTGTGACCCGGTTGGTAGCATTTGTAACACACCGACACCTTTCCCGGGCACAATGCAGCCATGTGTGTCCCGTCTTCCCACATATAGAACACGGTTTGTCCTTGAACCGGCACTCACCTTTGTGCCCCTTCCCGCATATCTTGCAGTTTGATGACCCGCCTTTACCTTCTTGTTTCTTTAAGGATTCTGTTGTGCGCGCCTTTTTCGTTGGGCTTGGATTGACTATCTGAGCCCTTCTTTCACCTCTTTCAATCTGTTTCTTCAACTCTATCTCCCGTTCCCGAGCAACGTTTATAATTTCGGTAAGAGTCTCATACTTTGAAGGAGTTATAAACTCCCTATACTCGGCGCTCAACATATTATAATAATAATAATAATAATAATATATTTTCTGCTCCTCATTCGTTATCAACTCATCACAAAACTTCATCTTATCCATGAATATTCCCGTGATTTTGTCAATAGATTCACCCTTGTGTCGAAGCTGCATGAATTCTTCCTTGATCTTGTTAATGACTGCCTTGGGACTGTGATGTTTAAGAAACGGCGTCTTAAACTCATCCCATGTCATAGCCTTAGCCGCTTCGCTTCCAATTTCCTTCTTCTTGTTATCCCACCAGTCTTTCGCTTGACCCCTTAACTGACCTGGGCCATAGGCTACGTAGTCATCCGGATCACAATGAGTCCTTTCGAACACCCCATCCATATCGCTTAACCATCGCTGACATATGATCGGGTCAACCTCCCCATTGTAAATGGGCGGTTTACACGCCATGAACTCTTTATAAGAACAAGATTTTCGTCCTCCTGACTTCTCCTTTGCTAAATTGGTATTATCCTCCAATTTCTTGATTCTTTCTTCCACCACTGATAATACTGTGGTTTGGATTTTGTCGATGAAACCCGACAAACTGTTTTCGATTGCTTTTCCTACCTCTTCAGCAATCACTTCTCTCGTTTGCTCGGTGACTCTTGGCACCGCATCATCATTGCCTTTATCCGTCATCTTTAACTGAAATGTTTACATTAAGCGTTAACATTTCATTTATGACGTATGATTTATTCACTTCGGTTTGTTCAAGTTCATAACTTGTTTTCACCGTTCTTATTTAATGCACTTTCCGGGTTTGAGTGTGTTAACACACTCTTCCCATGCATTTCCATTCACTACTTCCTCTTTTTTTTATACTTAGTAACTCTACTTTAAAACAATTAACTCTTACCGGATGTTTGATCAAGCTTGAACCGAACACTTGTTAACAACCTTGGGCTCTGATTACCAACTTGTAACACCCTTAATAATTTGAACAGTAATAAAAAGATAATCATAAGAACTTTATAAAAATAAGAGTTTACAAAAAAACATTTCATGTTTAAACCATACACACTTGAGATAGTACCAAACACATCCCAAGATAATCCATAACAAGTTTAAAAGTTAACCCTTGTTAATAAACTAACCACTAGTTTAAGGGATTTAAAACATGATTAACAAAAGTGTTTACAACATGATTATGTCTAGACAAGATTAAGATTATTGCGGAAGCTTCAAAATGCGTGTTCGGTTCTTGACATTGTACTTGATCACCATCCGGGAGAGCTTCATACATACCTAGGGTCAAACACTAAAATATTAGTTTTGACATTAATACATTACGTATAAACGAATTTTAACAACGCAAAGCAACAAACAAAATATAAATTTACTGGGTTCCACCGTAACTTACGGTGTCACCGTAAGTTACGGTGAACCTGGAATGTTCCTGGTTCTACCGTAAAACAGGGGCTTCATACCGTACACTTTTGATGTCCACCGTAACTTACGGCATCCTTGCCCTTTTACTATTTTTCAACCATAAAATATCATAACTTTTTACTTGTTAGTCCTTTTTAACCGATTCTTTTTCCTACGAGTCCGTAATAACATTACGAGCCCGACCACGTAAATTTCTCATTACGGAAATCGAGACACCGACAATCGGTTCACAATTTCCTCAATTTAATTATCCAACCCATTAGTGTAAGTGCATAGCACCTCTTTTCCATTCTTAAAACCTCTTAGACATAATTACCCAATTTGCCGGGCTCACATACTTGGTGTATTTGCGCCATTCCATGGCTTCGCGTTTCCCTTAGGGTTAAATACTTGTTTCTTCGGAATTAACATTCCGTTTCAAACGATACTTTCATAGAGCTTCTATTGTTTGACCCGATTTCCCGGTTTCTTGCTCATAAATTAATATAACCAATTCAATAGCGTGGTATAATCCACCACTTAACGGAATATGAGATTTTCAAGTCTCTATTCTCATGATTCTTTTAAAAGCAACATTTTGACCCGTTTGGCTATCTAGTGAAGACCATCACTTTACTAACATACCAAACCAAATTTCTAATATTTATTTTGACTCGTTTGATGATCTAGTGAACTTCACCACTTGAACGATACATCAAATGCATCAATTACAATCCGACATCGTTTGTACACTAAAACCAAACATTATTACATAATACAACGAGACTAAAGTCACGTACCTTTAAAGCACACCTTTTCCGCGGGTATCGCTTCCGGCGTGTTCACTTGACGTTCCGGATTTCTTGCCTAAATAGTTCAATTCATAACAAGATTAGAACTCTCTTTCATAAGCTTTAACGCATTCATTCATAACATATGCAAATCTGCGTTTTTTGAAATCTTTAACATTTTAACCCTCATTTAGGCGTTTTATCAAACACCTTGTGGGTCAGATTTCTACATGATCTAAACCAAGTTCATAACTTGAATTTACCACTCAAATTAACTTCAATTAGACAATATACACATATTTTAACATCAACAATTTCAGAGATTATCCCACAATTTCAGTTTTCACTAGAACAAGAGTCGTAATCCTAGTGTTTATCAAGTTCTACTAACTTACTAATCACCCACTATAGTGATTTTGATCCTTACAACTAACATGCAAGATTGTGACATCTAGGGTTTGTCCCTAGACTTCACATTACTTCCAATTTCATGTTTTACAACACATAATCAAGCTCAACCTTCGATTTCAATCACATGCAAGAATTTGAGTTGTATCAAAACAACCTAATTTGATATACCTTATGACCTCCTTGACGAGGAGATCACGGTTCTATGCTCAGATTTCGATTATGACATGATTTGAGCCTTCAATTTGAGATTTTAGTAGAATTAGGGTTGTGAAGGAGTGGGTGTCGCCCCCTGTGTTCCTTGATCGACCAGACCCCCCTTCAAATGGGGTGTTTGGTTTATTTTAGATGTAAACTAATAACACTAGTTTCAATTTTAACAATATTGGTCCTTCTACTTTTATTTAACTTATAGTTTGGTTATTCTAACCTTAATTCTAGTTATTCATAGATCCATAGTTAACTAGGTTATAATTTCCTAGTTAGACAAATTCTTGTTTATTTAAACTTTATAATTTTAATATAAAGTTTTGTATTTTCGGGATGTTACAGACGGACCCCACGTTATCTTCACTTCAATACCCGTTCTTTGTCGAACAACTCACAGTGATGCTTTCCAAATGGCTGCTATAGCCGACATAGTGGCCTACTATGAATGGAAACAGGTTGTTGCCATTTATATAGACGATGATCACGGGAGGAACGGAATAACGTTCTTAGCAGACCAATTAGCGACTAAGAGGTGTAAGATCTCTCACAAAGCCCCTATCAAACCTGACGCAAGACGAGCAGACATACGAGAAGTATTGCTTCAAATTGCTTTAATGGAAGGTAGAGTTATTGTCGTTCACACTTATGCGAATTGGGGATTAGACGTACTTCAAGCCGCGCATGATCTTCACATGATGGATAGGGGTTATGTTTGGATCACAACGAATTGGCTCTCTACCGTCATTGATATAAGCTCGTGGGTGAATCCTACGAAACTCTTTTCTTCTATGCAAGGAGTTATAACGTTGAGATCATAGATAAAAGATTCACCACTTAAACGCAAGTTTGCAACCGAGTGGAAAAACATGACGACATTGGGCTTGAGTACGTATTCTCTGTATGCATATGATACCATTTGGTTGCTTGCTCGTGCTCTTGACAATTTCTTCAATCACGATGGAAGCATTTCATTCTCAAAAGATCCTGAACTGAATGACTCACGAGGAGGGTTCTTGAATCTTGATTCGTTAAGAATCTTTAACGAAGGGAACTTGTTGCATAACAACATCTTACAAGTCAAAATGAACGGAACAACCGGTCCTGTTGAGTTCACATCTGATAAAAAATTGATTTCTCCAGCGTTTGAAGTTATTAACGTAATAGGTATCGGGTTTAGGAGGGTAGGGTATTGGTCAAACTCTTCACGCCTCTCAACTACTCTTCCGGAAAAAGTCCCAAACAGAACTAGTTCACCGAAGAAGCCGTTGTGTAACATAATTTGGCCTGGTGAAACGCTTAAAAAGCCCCGTGGATGGGTCTTTCCACATAATGGAAATCAGTTGAAAATTGGTATTCCAAAACATGTTAATTTTAAGGAGGAGTAAACTACCATTTTGGTCCCTGTGGTTTGGGCACCTTTGTCATTTTAGTCCAAATCTCAAACTTTTTACATTTGGGTCCCTATGGTTTGCATTTTGTTGCCATTTTAGTCCAAAATTCAAAAACCCCCTTTTTTGACTGTTGAAAGCTGCCTATTTTGTCCTTTAGTGCAGGGGCATTTTGGTCATTTTTTGGACTAAGAGTATTTTAGTAAAATACAAATAAAGATGATATTATATAATAATAATAATAATAATAATAATAATAATAATAAAATATAACAAAAACCCATCTGATCATCTCTCCTCTCTCTCTCTCTCTCTCTCTCTCTCTCTCCACAATCAGACACCATATGTCCTTTAATTCTTAATGAAATCAAGCGGTTCTTGGGTGAAAATTGTGTAACTTTTCGAGACTAACAAAACCCACCGAACAAAATTTCGAAATTCATCATTGTTTGGGAGATTTATGGACATCTTTGGTTCAAAAATTTGAAGGTTTTCGTGGGTTTTTGTAAACATCATTATCAGCTCATGTAAAAATTGAAGGTTTTTGGTGGGTTTTTGCAAAGATCATGAACTTTAACTCTTTAACAAAAAACTGAGATAAAAAAAGATCTATACTGGATTGAAGGGACAAGAACATCAAACAAGGATCATAAACTTTAACTAAAACAGAGATTAAAAAAAAGATTCAGAATTATAAGAAAATTGTTATAAATTATTGGATGACATCATGGCTTACATCAAAGGAGCAATTATTGTCTATTTTAGTCCTTGTATCCCTGGCTATATAAAGGGTTGTGATAGATGTGTCTATGCATGCTAAAGAGAGAGTATTTTTGAAATCTTGTATTAATCCTCTCATTCTGAAATAAGAACTTATCTCAAACATCCATACAGTTTTTAGGCTAGATTTATAACACGTTATCAGCACGAGGCTCTAGCCAAGACAATCAAGTTGCCAAGCGCCGTTTCTATTACCGTTGTTTTCTGCACGGGTTCCTACTGTTATGAAAGAACCTAACATCGTTCGTGGTATGCTCCTTCTCAATTCCTCTGGCAAACGAACCCTTCTCTCTCGTAAGTTTTTTTTTTTCTTATTTGCTTGCAAAGCTTTTAATTCACATATACCTGAAAAGCTATTAATTTCTGGTGACTATAGTTGAAACCCAAATAAGGTAAAGCTTTTACATATAGTCACGTTTATCTGCACAAGTTTTCTAATTCTTATATATTTACATAGCAACCCCTCTATTTTAGTTATATGATTAATAGAAAAAAAAAGGAGACAGTTATTTATCTTATGATATATATTTAACATATACTAATAGCTATATAATAAACCAAATATATATGCATATAATAAACCAAATAGTTTTATTGCACGTGTATGAATATGTCTGACATTTGTACATAAATCAGTTACATGGAATGATGTCACAATATCTCTATTATGATATTTATGATATTTTTGGGTTATTATGAAAAGGTATTAAAATGTATATTATCTTGACGATTAAATAGATTTAATTCATAGAATGATGTCTTGCATTAAACATTTTTATATGTTTTTGAATGTGTTTACTAGAGCATTAAACATTCTTTTAAAAAGTAAAGAACTTTTCGTATTATGAAGATGTTTATTTACATGTAATAAAGGATTCTGAGTTGGTAAAATGTTATAGCAACTTGATGGAGATAATATATGTTTGTTTAAAATTAAAAGTAGAGCAATAATTATATATAAACATGACATACTAGTGATTCGTTCTATCATGTTAGTATATAAATTATATGCTTCCTTGCAAGTTGCAATTGATGAAAAAGAAAATCTTATTACATAAAGTTTTTATAACTTGTTTTATATTGCGACATGTCATAATATTGTATGTTGTATAATTTGGCTTTATGGTATACATTATATTCTTTATGCTATTATTAATATATGTGAATAACATTGAGAGAACAACTAAACCAAAATTATGGTTTACTATCACTATGACACTATCATAAAAAAAAATAATAAAAAAAATAACTTCAAATATTCTTGGATAACACTCGAAGTGTCATAGTCACGCATCTCATTAACAAGTTATAAAAGGTTGTAAAATGTTAGACCGGTAATATTATATGAGTCGGACATATAATTACTTCTCGATTCAATTGTTATGGGAGAAGTTTATTTATAAGGAAAAATCGGATAAAGCATTTTTTTTGTTTGTCAAACCTCAAATTTGTTGCGAACTAGCAATATCATTAAAAGAGTATTAAATGTTTGAAGTGACTTTATATCCATATTTCATATGTCCGAAAAAATAATGAAAAACCATGAAACTTGTTTGGTTTTACTTTGATCCATGAAATGAATATATAATGATCATTGTGATCATGGACATCATTGAGAAATTGTAATGACGGTCATATTAATAATGAGATCGACCATCTAAAATGCAACAATGATCATCTCAATAATGAGACGGACCACTAAGAGTGTCAAACTAAGGAATAACAATATAATTAGATTTGGTATCCGGTTAATTATTAAATCATTATGTATTTAATACACACTACATAAGATGGAGGTGTGTACATATTTAATACACACTATATGGCATGTGTGTGTGTGAATATATTAAATAAACATAAGCCGCATGTTTGTGTGAATATATTTAATAGAAGGTGTGAAGTTGGTAGGCTTCGATAAGAGGTTCAAAATATAAACAGAAAAGAAAAAGGAGAATGGACTACTTTTTCTTTGTTCTTGTTCGTTGAAAAGGAAAAATAAAAAGTGATTGATTGGGTTTTCATCGTTTCAATTATCCACCATTTCTAAGAGAATAGATATTCATCTTGAGAATATTGTGTTGGAAAGAAAAAAAAAGGTCTTTTACACCTGGTGGAAGTATTATTCAATCGCTGCTGTTCAGTTGAACACCACCGGTTACCCGACGCACCCCGTTTTAGTTCGTGTTCTAGCAACTCGTTCATTGTAGCTCGGTGTCTCAAACGGTTACTCTTTAACCTCTAAGGTATATCTATCTCATCAGTAGATTAATTATTTTATATACCGTATTTGCATGTCTGTAACAATGATCCTATTCGGTTCACTTTTGGTGTTGATTATTTATATTTATTCCGTTGCGTTTTTATTAATTACCTATTTAATTAATAATATATGTCAAACTAGTTTTTGATAAAAGTAAAATTGACACACTGAAACCCAACAGTGGTATTACATGTGTGTAACATATGTGTAATACAAATACGCTCATAAACCAGAAGTTTATGGATCATAATTATTTAATTAGTTGGCATGACCGGTTAGACCACACCGAGTCGATGATATTGTGAAACTTAACGAAGAATCAAAAGATTCTTGCTGACAATTAAACTCGTCATCTTTGCTCTCAAGGGAAACTAACGATTCACCAATCAAAGTAGGGTAAGAATCCCTAAATATTCTGGAAGTGATTAAAGGATATGCATATCCCAAACATGATACCATTTAGTGTTTTAAAAATCGATGCATCGTCTAAATGGTTATCAAATCCACAACATGAAGTTTATGTGATTAAGGCTTATCTAATGTGATAGCAAGCATATTATTCCAGATTGATATAATGATTTCGATAATAAATCAATTTCACATAATGATCATTGCAATACACGAATAACTTCATGTAATTTATACATGATTTATTGAGACAATCACTGGATGTGTTTGCTAAGTGTATGATCATGAGAGCAAAAGTTCATGTATCAATTCATATAATGCCAATATATTGTAATATTTTCTCCCCATTATAATTGGATTTTGGTCGGAAACCAAATATGTCCATTCTAAGATTTTGGTTGTGCGACATATATTGAAACTCATCACATATATTGAAACTCATCCACCACACCGCACAAAGATGGGACTTCTAAAAGGTTTGAGAATATGTTGGGTATAAATAATTGTCTATGATTGAATACTTAAAGCCATTAATGAGAAATTTGTTTATGGCTTATTGGTTTTCACTTTAGTGAATGAATGTTCCCAACATTAGGGGGAGATAACAAGCAGTTGGAAAGTGAAAAATGAAATGAATTATCATGTCATATTGATCCTCAGACTATAAACTATGAACTAGAAGTTCAAAGGATAATTCATTTACCAATATTAAAGAACAAATTACCAGACAAGTTCACTGACCTAAATCGAGTGACTAAGTAAGTCACATAATCAACTGCTTATGCTGTAGTTATCGTTGTGTCCCAAGAGGACAACCACATATTTCTGTAATGAGTCTATTGCACGCCTATAGCATGGTAGACTAGTCGATTCCAATAATAAAATTCCTCGAAAATTGGAGCAAGTAATTAAGATGGTCAAATCGAGGTTACAGTAATAAGATCCCCTGAAGGGACAATAGACATGATGGTTCAAGAAGAACCTCAGGTACCTGAAAATAAAGAGATCTCGATAAGCTGTATCATGTCTAAGATATGTATGGAATCGAAACAAAATCGACGTCGTTATACTTTTGTATATAATATAGCGCTTGAAATGAAGTAATGATGAGGATCAAGATTTGAGATTTGCCTATGAATGAATATTAAGAAATGATTGGCAAAAATAGAAAGACGCAAATAAGGCAGAGTTTAGTTCTCTAATGAAATGGAAAGTTTCTGGACCAACAGTCCATACATACAACTGAAGTTGTAAAATATGCTGGATACAAAAGTGTCTTTTATGAAAATCATGTGAAAATCTAATTAAGTGATATAAGTCAAAATTGGTGGCACAAGAATTTTCACAAAGACCTATGATTGATTATGAGAAACCGTATTTTCCAGTGGTGGATGCATTGACTTTCCAATATCTTATTGGTCTGGTAATATATAAAAGAGAATTGACATGCGTCTTATGAAAGTTATATATACTAAGTCATATAAAATAAGTTCTCGAAAATATTATGATTATTATATAAATTCAGATCTGAATACATATACATGTTGTATATGTTATTGAATTGAATATAACTGGAACTCCCCATGAGTATCCTAAAGCATGTGAGTGCTTAAGAGGTTAATTGAAATACCTTATGGATGTAATTATTGTGCACCAATACTCCAATAAACATACATAGAAAATGTGTACCTGGTTATTATGGCATCTCAATGTACACAGTATACAAACATGGTACAATATGGATTTTGGAGATAAAAGCAAGTGTTATTGATATTTTTGCATATGATATAGATATATATGTGTTACAAGGGCAAATTTATGTAGCAAAACTTCTAAGAAGTGAAGCACATGCATATTTGGATAAGATGGAAAGAATTCTCTCATGGATTGATAATGCTAGAAGCATTAATGATGTCAAAACCACAAGAACGTATTATATGAAGTTGAAAAAATACGTATGGACTAAAATAGTTGGGTCGAGTGTTGTACAACTCATTAGATATTATGATAAAGAGCAATATGAGTTTGATAATATCATCCATCTTTATCAAAGTTCTCTCCTAAAAGTTCACTATAATCACAGTTTACGACAATGATGTCTAGGCACCATCGAATGAAACTGTCGAGCTTTTAGAGGGGGAATTTTAAATGACCCTGGCTTAGTCTAGTTACTACTCAACCTAAAGTTCGAGTATATTTATGATCATATTTTTATCCATTAATCAAACTACATCCAGAAGATGCTGGGACATTATAGTGTGGATAAAACTGAACCTTAAAGTATGCTAAAGGTTGTTCAGACACTTTTTATAAGAAATGACTATTATCATCTCCTACCAAAGTAAGGATTCTCATTCCAAAAGTACCATGGCTAAAGTGTAATTGTGCATTGATATTTCTTCCTAACCATGCATGATTATATATATCTTTATTTGAATTTATAAACATGATATAGCACATGTCTAGTGAGGAGACATTCGAATGGTAAAGAAGATATGTCGATACCCTAAAGGTAAGAATGATATGTGCCCATATTTTACTAATCCATGAAAACTAGTTTTGTAGTTTTGTAAATGCAGGGAATGTAACAACGTATAGTTGTGGATCATATGGTATTTGTTTACATAAAGTACCAGGAATCTCATATAAAGACCATATAACATTGATCAACACAAAAGACTATACACATCAAGGAATGAAGTGGCAAAATATTAACCGAAAGATCTACACAGAAGGCTTAAACGATACATAATGAAATCAGGGGGAGTATTACAAGTTGCACTCTTATATACCACCAAGATTTTTTGAATATACTCAAGACCTTATAAAGACAATCAAGTCGAGATGAGATATGTCCAATCCAGCAACAATTCAGCCGATCTTTTCACAAAAGCACTACCTACAGCAACTTTCAGGAAACACGTTCATGATACTGGGATGCGACATATACAGAAAATGTGATAATCCAAACATGGCAATTTAAGGGGGAGCATTATACACGTTGCACTCTTTTTTCCTTAGCTATGATTTTATCCCACCGGGTTTTTCTTAGCAAGGTTTTTAATGAGGCAACATATCTGATCCACTGTGTATAATGCAAGCTGCACTTTTTTTCCCTTAGCTATGGTTTTGTCCCACTGGGTTTTCCTAGCAAGGTTTTTAATGAGGCAGTACTTAATTACCCCAAAAGTTTGCAAAGTGTCATCCAAGGGGGAGTGTTATAAATTATTGGATGACATCATGGCTTACATCAAAGGAGCAATTATTGTCTATTTTAGTCCTTGTATCCCTAGCTATATAAAGGGTTGTGATAGATGTGTCTATGCATGCTAAAGAGAGTATTTTTGAAATCTTGTATTAATCCTCTCATTCTGAAATAAGAACTTATCTCAAACATCCATACAGTTTTTAGGCTAGATTTATAACAAAAATCATAAAAAGAGTTCATTTTGACTTTTAGGTGTCAACCAAAGGCTTCAAATTCTTGTATAATACAAAGTTCTTTTAGTTTCTTTTACCTAAGTGACATTATCAATTTGTCTTGCATCAAACAATAATTCTTGTAGATTTTAAAGATCAATGAACAATAAGCATTTAAACATCAAAAGTCACAGGTTGACTAGTAAAAGATCAAAAAAATTCATATGCAACAATGCAAGAACATTAAAATAGACTAAAAAGATCATAAAAACATGACCTCTAGCAAATTAAACAGACACAAAAAAAGATCCATACTGAATTAGGAGAAAAAGATGAAATGTTTTCCATCTTTTCAACATCTTTCAGATCCAGAAACTCCAAATCCTTACTTCCAGAATCCACAACAGTAATTGCAACAAAACATCACAAAAAACATCAAATATGGATAGGATGTGGTCATGAAACGGTGGTTGGTGGTGTGTTCGATGAAGACGGTTGATAGTGATGGTGGGTGTGCGGCGAAGATGGATTGAAGTTTTGGAAACTAGTGACAATACCTTTATTATTATATATAATATAATTTTATTATTATATAATATAATCTTTAAAAAATGACCAAAATGCCCTTGCACTAAAGGACAAGATAGACAGCTTTCAACAGTAAAAAAAAGTGGGTTTTTGAATTTTGGACTAAAATGACAACAAAATGCAAACCACCGGGACCCAAATGTAAAAAGTTTGAGATTTGGACTAAAATGGTAGTTTACTCTTTAAGGAGTTTGTGGACCAAGTTAAGGGAACTGATATGTATGAAGGGTACTGCATTGATGTATTTACTTCTGCTGTAAACCTGCTACCGTATGCTGTACCGTATAAGTTCTATTCATACGGAGACGGTTATCATGATCCAGATGCTACCCATCTTGTGAGCTTGATAAGTGCTGGTGTCTATGATGCTGTTGTGGGAGACATTGCTATCATCACTAACCGGACACAGATGGCAGATTTTACGCAGCCATATAAGGAGTCGGGGCTGGTTGTCGTGGCACCAGTGAGGAGGCTCAACTCTGGAACATGGGCTTTTCTTAGGCCGTTCACTGCGAAATTGTGGTGTGTTACTGGGCTCTTCTTTATTGTTGTCGGAGCGATTGTTTGGATTCTAGAACATCGTATAAACGATGAATTTCGTGGCCCTCCTAAACAGCAAATCATCACGACCTTATGGTAATTGTCTATCATAACATTCAATACAATGCCCATTTTGATCTAATTCTACATAGTATGCTAACAGTTTTTGCTTTGTTGTTGGCAGGTTTAGCTTTTCGACCTTATATTTCTCTCACAGTAAGTTACTCTATACGATATCGGTATAACAACTGTTAGTCCTCCATCCATTTTTAAAACCAGTGCATGTTACAGACTTTATGATATGCGGTTGATGGGTTGAATCGTTTCCCCGGAACACGACCCTTATATTTGTTCGCATCAAAAACATAAATCCTAGCCCGGACACACTTAAAATTCATGTAACTCAAACAGGCCTCGTAACCCATTTATCTGAATGATTCAAACGGGTTGTAATCAAGTTGTAGACGTGTTAAACGGGATGTAATAAATGTGTTAAACGGGTTAGTGGGTCGACCAAATTAATTAAACGGGAAGAAATTTTGCTTTAAGTTAATGATTTACTTTTATACTGTTTGATGTTAGTTTACCATGGTTAATGCAGAACAGAACATGATGAGCTCTCTTGGTCGACTCGTACTAATCATGTGGTTACTAGTGGTTTTGATAATCAGTTCCAGTTACACTGCAAGCCTCACCTCAATCTTGACGGTCCAGAAACTTTCTTCGCCTATTGAAGGGATCAGTAGTTTAATGTCAATCAAAGATCCCATTGGCTACCAACAAAATTCTTTTGTCAGAAACTATCTGGTTGACGAGCTTGGCATTTCGGAAACTAGACTTGTTCCTCTAAACTTGCCGGAAGACTATGAAAAGGCATTAAATGATGGTCCTAATAATGGCGGTGTTGCTGCGGTTGTTGATGAACGTCCGTATATTGAACTCTTTCTTTCCACCCGCTGCCAGTTCAGCATCGTTGGGCAACAATTCACCAAAAATGGATGGGGATTTGTAAGTGAAAATATCATTACTAAACTTCGAACTCAATATAGAGTTATCAGTATGGTGAAAATTCTTGACACAGACACGAAAATAACCAGGTTTTGGGTTGTCATATCTAACCTGTTTATTAAACAGGTTGTGTTTAGGTTGACCTAGTTTAACCTGTTTAATTAAACGGGTGGTGTTTGGGTTGACAACATGTTTACGACCCGTTTGAATATATGGGTTAAAGGGGTTGTGTTCGTGTTACACGAGTTTAAATGCGTCAGGTCAGGGTTGAATATATGGGTTAAAGGGGTTGTGTTCGTGTTCGAACGATTCAACCCGCCAACCCAACACGACTTGAAATCCTTGGTCAAATTAGTGGATTTAATTTTCCTGAAATGTTGATTTCTTCTAGGCCTTTCCGCGGGACTCTCCTCTTGCAGTAGATATATCGAGCGCCATTCTGAAACTGTCAGAAAACGGCGAGTTACAAAGGATCCACGACAAGTGGCTAACACGAAGTGCTTGTAGTTCACAAGGAGCAAAGACTTCAGTTGACCGGCTCGAGCTAAAGAGCTTCAAAGGCCTGTTTTTCATATGTGGGCTAGCCTGTTGCATTGCTCTTTTTATATACTTGGGGCTCACCATACACCAGTATGCTAAACACAAACCCGATCTTTTGGAGCCATCTACACGGAGCCTCAAACCAGGACGCCTTAAAACCTTCATTTCGTTTGTTGATGAAAAACACGAATCCGTTAAAGCTCGTACCCAGAGAAGGCTTGAAGAAGCTAGATCACGTGCAAGCCTTGACGGAAATGATTTGTCTGTTAACGGGTCTAGAAGCTCACGAAGAGTCTCGGTTTCAGACACGCCATAATGGTCATGAGATGGAGAATGTTCCTAGTCGTAATGTGAGAAACATGCTTTCTCTGAACAAGATATATGATTGTATGTATATCCGTGAATGATTAGATACAACTTTCAAATGCATGTACTGATGTACATATATACATACACCTTTACAATTGAATGGGGTTGCAGGAGAAATCACTGGGTTCCTTTTTCCAAATCATACAAGGTTTACACTACAAAAAAACGTTTTTTTTCCAAATCATACAAGATTTACACTACAAAAAAACGTTTTTTTCCAAAAAGACTGGGTTCCTGGGAACCCGGTCTTTCCTTCTAAATCCGCCCCTGCATGTACATATATACATACACCTTTACAATTGAATGGGGTTGCAGGGTGTTGTAGTATATAAGCTATAAGCCTACTTGTTTGTTTTAAAGCACAAAATCATTATTACTACTTTAAAGACCCAAGCAAAACAATAGCCAAGTATGTCACTTAAAAATACCACTTTTTTCATATTTCAATCTCCCAAAAATTCAAATCAACCAAAGTGGCCAAAACAAATCAGTTCAAGTCAATATCCAAAAACGATATGAAGACACTTTTTTGGCAAAGTTGAAAGTTTACATAATACAACAAGAATGGCACCCTTCAAATTATTTTATTATATACTAGGTTAGAACCCCGTGGGCCGTGTATTACACGAATTGAATAAATGTAATTTTATATATTAAATAATAAAAATTTATATCTTTATGAACCCCGTATATTGTAAGGGTTAAATAAATGTAATTTTATATATCAAATAATAAAAAATAGTTATATTTTTAAAAACCACGTGTATTACACAGATTAAATAAATGTAATTTTGTATACTAAATATTAAAAACATCGTATCTTAAAAAAACTCGTGTATAATCGGGTTGAATAAATCTACCAAATAATAAAAATATTCCATCCTTAAAAACCCCGTATGTTACACGTGTTGAATAGATCTAAAAAAGAGTTATATCTTTAAAAACCATGTGTATTACACATATTAAATAAATGTAATTTTGTATATTAAATACTAAAAACGTCGTATCTTTAAAAAACTCGTGTATAGTCGGGTTGAAAAATCTACCAAATAATAAAAAAAAAAATTGTATCCTTAAAAACCCTGTGTATTACACGTGTTGAATAAATCTAATTTTACATAGCAAAAGATAAAAAGTTATATATTTAAAAACTTCGTGTATTATACGTGTTATATAAATGTTACTTTGTATAGTAAATAATAAAAAAAAGTTATATTTTAAAAAACCCCGCGTTTTACACGAGTTGAATAAATATAATTTTGTATACCAATTAATAAAAAAAGTTACATTTTTAATAAATTAGGATAACATTTAATATTAATTTATTATTTATATATATAATATAACATAAGAAGGAAAGAGAGGTATTTGTTTTAAAAATATATTAAATTAACAATTTAGATTTGAGGATAATATTTTATTAAAGTATGATATGATTTAATATTAATTTATTATTTATTTAGTTAGTTAATATAAGATAAGTATAGATTTGAGGATACATTCTATGAATGACACGTGTCCAAAACTTGGTTTCTTTTATTATAGTAGATAGAATAGATTACTATTAAAACCACATGTTGGTGCACACACAAAATTTACTATTTTCTTTGTGTTTTAAAGTTACAAATGAAGCTTGGTTATTGATGAAGGTGGTGGCAACGATAGGTGCGTTGACGGCGGAGAAAGATGATGATGGTGGTGGTTCAGATGGTGGCTGTGGTGACTGTGGTGGTTCCGATGGTAGCTGTTGGTGGCTGCTGGCTGCTGGCTGGTTTGGTCAATTGATTTATTTGTTTTGTTATTTAAAAATAGTCTTTTAATGTGTTTTAATTTAATGCCGAGGGCATTTTGGTCATTTTACATGGTGTTAACGGTGAAAACTAACGGACATCCACTCCAAGGACTATCCGAGTAACAAATTATCAAACCACAAGGACTACCGGTGTAATTTTCAAAAGTTGGGGACTATAGGTGTTATTTTACCAAACCACAGGGACTATCCGTGTATTTTACTCCATTGGTAATTTAACCCCTTTAATTAATATGATTTTTATAAACCTATAAATTAGCAACTTCTTTATGCATACATACATGTGTTGTACCTTTAACTTTGGGAGTTTTTAAAAAAAAATTGAAATTTTCCTTTTTAACCCTAAAGTATCATCAATCTTTGACAATTTAAGTTTAAAGTTTTAATCTTTGGTAATTTAACCCATTTGATTAATTTGATTTTTTCACTTCTAATTCAAAAGTTTCCATCTACCTATAAATTAGCAACTTCTTTATGCATACATGTGTTGTACCTTTAGCTTTGGGATGTTTTCAAAAAAAATTGGAATTTTTCTTTTTAACCCAAAAGTATTAATATTTGACAATTTAAGTTTAAAGTTTTAATTTTTGTTTCTTTTTTAACCCTAAAGTTTTAACTTTGACAATTTAAGTTTAAAGTTTTAATCATTGGTAATTTAACCCCTTTAATTAATATGATTTTTATAAACCTATAAATTAGCAATTTCTTTATGCATACATGTGTTATACCTTTAGCTTTGAGAGTTTTTCAAAAAAAATTGAAAATTTCCTTTTTAACCCTAAAGTATCATCAATCTTTGACAATTTAAGTTTAAAATTTTAATCTTTGGTAATTTAACCCCTTTGATTAGTTAATATAAGATAAGTATAGATTTGAGGATACATTCTATGAATGACACGTGTCCAAAACTTGGTTTCTTTTATTATAGTAGATAGAATAGATTACTATTAAAACCACATGTTGGTGCACACACAAAATTTACTATTTTCTTTGTGTTTTAAAGTTACAAATGAAGCTTGAACTAGCAATAACATCCGCCCACGTTGTGGTGCGGGTACATCGTAAATATCGAATGAATTAATTCAAACGTTATGTGATGCGTTACCCAGATGAAAATGTGTGTTTCGACATATCCGATTGAACTCAATGTAAAATATATAAGTATTGCGATTGGATCAAAACGTAAAGTAAATCGAGTTTATTTCGTACAATCATAACGTATTATATGTGATCTAACTCATACATAGAAAACATAACGGGTATAAAGGAAAAATTGACACGTTTAATCAAAAAGGATTAATTAAAGCTTTTGAAAAAAATAAGAAACCACAATTTGACTCCACTCGGTTGGAAACAAAATTTACGAAACATCCATAAAATAAGAACGACAACATATTATATTTGACATAACTCATTACCAAAAAAATTAACGTCCAATCGTAGACCAACTTGAATTTATACCAAAACGTACATAAAATATGCACGTAACAATGTTTTTTAAACGAAAATATATTGTATTTGACCTGACTCGTTTCCATAAAAAGTTTACGTCGAAACGTAGAACAAATAGAATTTATACCGACACATACATAAATATACGCACGTAAAAAATTAGTTTTTTTAAGTAAAGGAAGTACAGTGGTAAACTCAAAACAAACTATTAGTAAAAAACTTAATACGTTAAAAACGTTTGTAAAACCGTGCCAAGTTGCACCAATGCCACACACTGCCAGCGACCACCAACAGCACAAAAGCTTGTAAAAATAAAATAATAAACAGAAAAGTAAAACCAGACGAAAAAAACGTTGAACCCCATACGCACGTTGTGGCGTGTTAGCTCGCAAAATTTAAAACGAAACGTAAAACGAAAAACTTGCTATAGATGAAAAGTGTGAGGGACCAAAGTTGAAAATAAAAAGTGTTGGGGTTAAAATTAATAAGATGAAAACCTTTGTGTTAAAAGTAAAAAAATCAATGGGTTAAAATACAAAAATAAAAACCTTTGGGTTAGAAATAGAAAATCAACTTTTTTTTTTGAAAAACCCCCCCATGCATAAGATACAACAACATATAGCATCAACATGTTAGTAAATTATAGTATGGAAATGTACGCCATTAGAGCTTGAGTCGTTGAATTTATATGTAGCTCCCTTTTAAAGTTATAATATGGCTCTTTCAACTTTAACTTTAAGTAGACTTACCATTTAAACCATATACTTTTTTATTTATTTTTTTAATAATAAAATGCCATTTTTGTCCTTGAAGTTTAGTAGGTTTTGCGACTTTCGCCTAAAGGTTTGTTTTTCCTCATATGGATCAAAAAGGTTTGAAATCTTGTCATTCTCATCCGGCTCGTTAACTCCATCTATTTTTCTCCGTTAAGTCAGTGATACATTTGTCTTTTTTATTAACTTAAAGGGCAATTAAGTCTTTTTCATTTTATGTACAAGTATTCAAATATACCCTTACTAAATAAAAAACAAAAATAATTAGGTAAGAAGACAAAATTACCCTTGACTTCATAGAGGAAATTGGATGGAGTTAACTAGCCAGATGAAAATGGCAAGATTCCAAATCTTTTGGATCCAGATGCAGAAAAACAAACCTTTAGACGAAAATCGCAGAACTGGCCAAACCTCATAAACGAAAATGACATTTTACTCTTTTTTTATGTAGACCAACCAGAATTTGCCACGCGACCAACTCATAACTTTTTTTTGTATTTCTTTTATAACTTATAGATATGATGTTATATAAAGTTCCAAATGTACCATTGAAACATGCTTATTTATATCTATGTTTTGGTGTAAATTTCATTCACAATATAGAAAACGTAGTTGTGCGCAATAATGTACAAGTCATCGAAGCACAATCTTGCAACCCGTCAAAGCTACTTCAAGATTTCTTTTTTTATACGGGATTGTCTTCTTTTATACCTTATCCGGATTTGGCGTTACGACATACTTATTTTTATCGGTGTTTCGACGTGCTTCTTGATTACCGCCACGACGTGTTTTTTTTTACGTACGTTTTGATATATTTAAAATGGAACCGCAACAACGACATACGATTCTCTTTAGTTACTTTACCAAGTCAATGTCACTGATGCAACGTGTGGCCATATAACGACCCTCCTAAAACACCCTAAACGCCCTAATTAGACCCCGTATACTCGTAAACGATCCTAAATTACCTTGATATTTATGAAAATCAAATAAAAACAAATAATAATCGTCGCTCGCGGGCCACGACCCGGTCCTCCAGGTCTGTCGCGGGGCGCGAGGACCTTTGTTTGTCGGACACTCCATTGCGCCACGTGTCCCCAATTAATAAAGATGGCCACCACTTACTTTTGTTAAAGAAAATGCACATGCTCGTCCCCACTCCCTAGACATCTTCACGTTTGATGTTGCTTCCTTTTTCTATTATAATAACCTCTACTAATTTTATAATAATCCAATATTGGCAATTCTAGAAGAACAGGAAACAAATGAATGCAAAGTTGTTTTGTCTTTTATGGAGGAGAATTAATTAGGACTTCCGGCTCATGTACACTTATGGTCCCTCATCTTTTGTGACTTATTTTTAAAGCAACTTTCCATTAATTGCCATTCAGCCCTCCATCTCTTAGCTTTATTTATTTTGGACTCTCATTTCCTTATTTAGGACTTTGTCGAATCACCTCATTTATCATCTTCGTTTGTTCCGTTTTATTTCTAAACTCCATAACTTCACCGAATTAAGCAATTAACCTGCAAAACCATAATTTCTCGTAGTTATCTTATTCAAAGCACATAATCACTTAAACGACAATAATTCACACCAAATACCAAAATTTGACGTGCTTGTCGTGGTACACGCAAATTTAATCCAAATAACAACTAATAGATAGTGGTAAATGGGTATCGAACTCGGAGAGTATGTGGAAGGTGTGTTGATTATGTAGCTTTGTATTTAACTAAAAATAAACTAAAGATTGCATAAATTTAAAATCCAAGAGTTGATTGTTTTGATTTTAAGAATTAATATTAACTTAATTAAATTGCAAATTAAAGATTGGTGTTGTAAACAGATTAAGAACAAGTGACCATCCTAGATTTCAGGTTGTCATCCACACTAATATTTATGCTTAACTAGAAAGAACCACATAGACATGGTTCGTGTTTGATCATTTGTTTGTGATGAAAGAGAACTAAGTACTCGGGTTGTAAAACGCGAGGTTGTTACTCGATGATCAAATGACAATTATCTAACCCTTAATCCGACCATGATATCTTGATTACCAACGGAACCCAGAATGTATGGTTTAGATTAACATTAAACAAGAATCAATACTTGACAAACAAACATTCAAACACCATAATAACTCACAAACATTCAAAGTTATTATTCTAGAAATTCAAACATAACATAATGTTTCAAGACAAACCTTACATCTAAGATGATCACCAAGAGTTTTAGCTACTCATCTCCTGCACTACCATACTTGTTCTTAAAAGTAATATTGTTCAAAAGATCCAAAGATTCTTTTACAACTCAATAACATGTGTTTAAATAGATGTTCACAGGCCCCAAGTCTTGATAAATGCTCCCAATTTCGGCCCTTTCATGCAGATGCAATAAATATCCAAAGATAGGCCACTATAGAAGATTCCACCAGCAGCATTTAATAATAAAACACAAGTACACGTCAGATAGGGCCGTAACCTACGGCTCACTGCCGTAGGTTACGGCAGTCAACAAATCCCTCGGTCAACCTGGGCGCCGTAACCTACGGCCACCTGCCGTAGGTTACAGTGATAAGTGAGTCTTACGGTGCCAACATTCTGTTTTACGGCGGTGTCATCCGGACCAAGTGGCAGCCGTAACCTACGGCTGGGAGCCGTAGGCTACGGCGGTCAGTGAAGATTTTCTCTTGTTTCGTCTTCGTAACCTCCATTTCTTTGATTCTAACACCGCCATCTTTTAGCATCCATCCAAGCTTCGTAAAAAAACCATTTCTTATGCTATTTAGTGCCTGTAACATCAAAACCTCTCGTGATTACCAAATTCAAGCTATTAACCGGATAAAGTATGGTATTTTAATCTATTTAAAAGCCTTAAGGGTTGTCCTACGGACCACCCGTCACATCCCCACACTTACCCGTTGCTTGTCCCAAGCAACCCATTCAAAAACCATTTCAAAACACAAGTGATCAAACATGCAAACCAAGCTAAATGTGTTGTCCTTTTACTAACTTTAATCATACCACAAGACACACCCCTCACAAAAATCTCTCGGTAACAAGAATTATTAGCATGATGTTAATTGCTAAACCACTCAATACGTGTGTGTATATGCGTGCGACAATAAGCTTGAATACAAATCAAGTTTCCTCCCAACAACATCTAACATGCTTTAGAATCAAAGGGACTTATGGGTTGTAATGGGGCTAGGTGTAAAGGTGAGAAAATGGTGGGATTGTGAAAGTAGCTCATTGATTCGACCCGGTTTTGATTTCTACTACTAAACAAAGCAAACATTAACAATCTACACAAATTCAACAAACTTTTCCACTACTAAACACTTTTTTTTGTATTTTTTTCTCATTTTTTCATTTTTTTTTCATTTTTTTTAACTCATATATATATATAACATAAAGCTCAACAATATGTACAAGAACATCAACACTATGAACTGAATTCCTAAACCGGGTCATCTCAATAGGTAGAATTTTGTAAGAAGCAAGTTTGGGTCACAACCGAATGGCTTAAGGCTCAAACATGGCTTTCTAATGACTAAACCCCCACCCCTCACAATACCAAGCTCATATATGTAATAAATGAGGTCCAACCCACCAATCCCGCATTCTCACACATCTAGACGAGGCTTCCTAAAAATCCCTTATCATTTTCAAAAGCATGGTAATTCTAGGATTCAACAAGAATTCGTATACAAGTTCTATTAACACAATAAACACACCGCCACTCAAGCCAAAAGAATAATCTCTATTAAACATGTGTGTGGCCCAAAACTCACCAAGAAAAGACTGGAAAGGGTGTTGGTGTATCATGCGGACAATGTCACGTTTTCAAATTTCAACCATTTTTGCTTGGCTTAATAATTTTTTTTAAATTTCTTAAAATTTTCTCCTCATCCCCACACTTGGGATACATTGTCCCAATGTATGGTTTTGAGGAAAGGATCACTTCTAAACAAAAACATTAGCTTCCGCTAATACTCTCAAATCCCAAATATTTTTTTTTTATTTTTTTTTTATACTAAACACCACCAACTTTCACAACCCAAATCAACAAGGCAACATCAAAACACCCCCGACCTCCCAACCATAAACATAACATATCAAATAAACAAATATACACAAATGCACAAAGGAGCAAGATACGACCTGGCTAGTAATACTTCGGCTGTGGAGGCCCGAAGATAGATGTCATCATCTCCTTCCACTCGCCAAAACCGAATGCTCCGCCGCTACTGCTACTTCCTTGATCAGCACTTGGATTTTCCTGTTGGTAATTCATAGCATGTGGATCTACCCACTGAGAGTGATGCAATGGTGGGGTGGGGTATGACACACTACCATCATTTGGTGGCAATGTGGTATAATCCACAATAGGCGGATCTGCTTCAATTGGTTGACCCGCATGCCACTGATCATGCATGCGTCTTTGGCGATCATCTAAGTAGCGGTTGTTTACTTCTTCTTGGTGAGCATACATATGAGCACGGTTCCATTGCTCATTCCTATCATAAGTCCGCTTCAAAGCCCTTTCCATACTTGCCCCCATGAAAGTTTGTTGATCAAAAAACATTTGGTTTGGTTCACTCCATTCACCAAAAGTGGGTGGCCGCCTTTGTTCAATAATTTGACCCATATCTCCCGAATGGGCCCAGTAAGGATCATAAGCTTGTTGTGCATAATCAAATGGACCCCCCACATAACCAGCTTGTGCATTGGCTCCCTGAACTTGAGCATCAACCATGAAAGTATCTTCACGGTAATCATCATCTCCACTCACCTCTCCACTCACCTCTCCATCCGATATTTCGGGCTCGTCAGCTTCACCCGGCCGTAGCGGTCTTGCATCCACCTTTATTGCTCTCCACCTTCTCCCATCTGTTTTCAGCCTATGATACCGTTCCGTTTCTGTGTAGGTCCAACCTGGCCCAAGATTGCTAAGGTTAAATGGTTTAAACCTCTTGTACGAACCTTTTTCATCACCTTTAATTGCCCCATATTTTTTTAACAGCGCCGTGATTAGCCGGCAATGAGGTATAATCTTTCTTTCACCGCTAATTTTGCTTAGCCAAATGTTATTTAGCACTAAAAATCAGAACGGGACCTTAGGAGAACCATGCATCATCATATATAGGATTGGCACCTCTTGAAAACGAACCTCCATTTTGTCACCTCGTCTTGGAATAACATTAGATGTGCACAATGTGAACAACAATTTTGCTTCTATTCTCAAGTTGCGTCTATACAACTTCCCATGTGTCGTATCCGGAAGAAAAAGGTAGTCAAGCATATTCTGCCATTGAGGATGCTGATCTGGTTCATGATAGATATCTTTGAGACTTGGGTATATGTATTCATTGGCTGGCTCATCATCAAACTTTGCAATCCTGCGCAAATAATCATAAGACATTTCAACTCTTACCCCATTACACTTTCCAACGAGCTTCATCTTGCTTGGGGCCTTAAATGGGGGGCATTCAAGTGAAGCCACCCAATCTTGGATCTGTTGATCATACATCTTCTTTGTCTCGCCGTCATAACACTTCATAGCCGCACCCCATCCCAACGCTTTAAACCTTGCTGTAATACCAAATGGTCCGAAATCTGCCTCCCGAATCTCATTTTCACAAATAAATGCTTCAGTCCGTTGTCTTAATTTGTTCATTTGTTCATGAAATAAGTCTTCTCGCCATTCCGCGGGTTGTTCCAACAATGAGTCGGAAGTCCAATCTGGCTTCGGACCCCTTTGAGGTGCATCCTCCTCCGAATCCGGGTCACCAACCCGGGTCAGTCTCCTCCTCTTTTGCTGTGCATCATCCCCTTGGGGCGCATTAGACGCACTTGCAATTCCTTTCCCTTTTTTCGTCACCATATCTACAAACCACATAAACAATTTTTAAGTTAACCAACTCCTCAATTTTCCCCACACTTGCTTCATGCTAAGGGTATGGATATGAAAACAAAATTTCATTCTTTCAAACAAAATTTCAGCATGATGTCCCCTATAAATCAGAATTTTTCCAAAACATTTTTACTAGACATCAAGCAAATTCATACCCTAACATACAATGATTCACAAATTCCTACATCTATCATGTACTAGCAAGTGTGTAAGTAACAACAAAAGTGAAAAATTTCAAACCTCAATGTACTTCAAAGAATGACAAAAGAATTGCATACCTTGGTGTTGTTGAAGATGAGAATTACAAAACTTGAAGTTTGACACCAAAAACCCCAAAAAGCCCCAAAATTTTCGGCCCTTAGGTCTAAAATTCGAGCAAGGAAATGAGGTTTTCTTCCAAATTTTTACCCAAAATCAGAATGCTTGTGAAATTTTAGTCAAAATGGACCCAAAAATCACTTGATTTGGACAAGATTTGATGAAGATATGAGTGTTTGAAGGTTATGGTGGCTAGGGTTCTTGAAAGAGTTAGATGGAGAAGAAGTTGTGGTTGGGGATTAAAGAAAATGTGTGGATGGGGTGTATTATTGTTATTGTTTTGTTATTATTATTATTATTATTATTATTATTATTTTCGGGTTTTTTGTTTTTTTTTTATTTAACAACCGATAACAAGACAGGTCTCCAAGTTCAGCTTGGCGCCGTAACCTACGGCCCTCCGCCGTAGGTTACGGTGGTTACTGGGTTTCAAACATGTGCCGTAAAACAGGGACCAATCGGCGTAAGACTCTTTTTTTGTTGATTGTTGCCGTAAGCTACGGCCCCCCCACCGTAGCTTACGGCAGTGCTGGGCATTTGGGGGGTTCAAAATCTTGTTCTTAAAATTTTTTATTTATTTTTATTTGTTTTTGTTTATTGTTTTGTTTTTCTACTTTTATAATTTTTAATTTTTATGTGTTTTCTTGAAAACATGAAAATTATTACCCTACCCCCCGTTAAAAACCCGTGTTGCCCTCAACACTATGTTCGGAAACTCCGTAAAATTTTTCCCACACCGGTTTAAAACGGAACTTATTCAAACTAAAATAAATTAAACTAAATATTTACACTACCAAACCTGGGCCTCTCATGGTTGTTCCTTATTTAGGACTTTGTCGAATCACCTCATTTATCATCTTCGTTTGTTCCGTTTTATTTCTAAACTCCATAACTTCACCGAATTAAGCAATTAACCTGCAAAACCATAATTTCTCGTAGTTATCTTATTCAAAGAACATAATCACTTAAACGACAATAATTCACACCAAATACGCCCGTTAACACCCAGGTTTCACACTCTACATCACATCCCCACACTTGTCTTTTGCTTGCCCTCAAGCAAATCTGTTTTTCACTTTCACGTGGGTCGAACAACGAATACACTTCTCATTCCCGAGACAAAGGTTAAGGTCTATTGTCATACAAAAGTTCAAACCTTTTACAATTTACAACATATTTAACAATAACGTGAGCATTCGCATATACAATGGTTATCCAAGATTAACCCGCCCGTAAAACTAGCAAGTTATGCACATCCCTCACAATGTTCTCACCACTCGGCTTAAAATTGGCTAATATGTATATTGCATTAGCACTTCAACAATTAATCGCTCAAAACCGATTAGAACACGTACCCGCATAGGCTTGCAACTCAATCATTCTCCACCACCGATCACGAATACTAAGCACAAGTCATAAGGTCTTTGTAAGGGTTGTAACGGGGCTTAGGCTAAGGGTAGGAAATAGGATATTTTAAAGTGGCTAAGGTGATGAAAAATTCGATTTTTATTGCAAAACAACTAATCTACGCACAACTGACTACCAATATCAAACTAGAAGGCAACAAGCTTTCGCCTTTTATTTCTCAACTAAGAATACATATTTTTTTTTTTTTTTTGTTCTTTTCTCAACAATTTTCTCATCTTTTTCATAATGTTTTCTGATTTTTCTATCTCTTTTTTTTATATATATGCAAACAAACAAACAACTATACAAACTTGACTCCTATAATCGAATTTCCATCACACGGGTTAAAAACAAAAAGGCTTATGGTTGTTGGCTAAGTGGGTTGTCAAACGAAGGTTTTGTAATTCTCATCTTCAACAACACCAAGGTATGCAATTCTTTTGTCATTCTTTGAAGTACATTGAGGTTTGAAATTTTTCACTTTTGTTGTTACTTACACACTTGCTAGTACATGATAGATGTAGGAATTTGTGAATCATTGTATGTTAGGGTATGAATTTGCTTGATGTCTAGTAAAAATGTTTTGGAAAAATTCTGATTTATAGGGGACATCATGCTGAAATTTTGTTTGAAAGAATGAAATTTTGTTTTCATATCCATACCCTTAGCATGAAGCAAGTGTGGGGAAAATTGAGGAGTTGGTTAACTTAAAAATTGTTTATGTGGTTTGTAGATATGGTGACGAAAAAAGGGAAAGGAATTGCAAGTGCGTCTAATGCGCCCCAAGGGGATGATGCACAACAAAAGAGGAGGAGACTGGCCCGGGTTGGTGACCCGGATTCGGAGGAGGATGCACCTCAAAGGGGTCCGAAGCCAGTTTGGACTTCCGGCTCATTGTTGGAACAACCCGCGGAATGGCGAGAAGACTTATTTCATGAACAAATGAACAAATTAAGACAACGGACTGAAGCATTTATTTGTGAAAAGGAGATTCGGGAGGCAGATTTCGGACCATTTGGTATTACAGCAAGGTTTAAAGCGTTGGGATGGGGTGCGGCTATGAAGTGTTATGACGGCGAGACAAAGAAGATGTATGATCAACAGATCCAAGAGTGGGTGGCTTCACTTGAATGCCCCCCATTTAAGGCCCCAAGCAAGATGAAGCTCGTTGGAAAGTGTAATGGGGTAAGAGTTGAAATGTCTTATGATTCTTTGCGCAGGATTGCAAAGTTTGATGATGAGCCAGCCAATGAATACATATACCCAAGTCTCAAAGATATCTATCATGAACCAGATCAGCATCCTCAATGGCAGAATATGCTCGACTACCTTTTTCTTCCGGATACGACACATGGGAAGTTGTATAGACGCAACTTAAGAATAGAAGCAAAATTGTTGTTGACATTGTGCACATCTAATGTTATTCCAAGACGAGGTGACAAAATGGAGGTTCGTTTTCAAGAGGTGCCAATCCTATATATGATGATGAATGGTTCTCCTAAGGTCTCGTTCTGATTTTTAGTGCTAAATAACATTTGGCTAAGCAAAATTAGCGGTGAAAGAAAGATTATACCTCATTGCCGGCTAAATAGACTGTCGTCGGGTCTATGCAAAAACCTAAAATTACCTATAGACAGGGTAAGTCAGGTATCGAATCCCGAGGAGCATGTGGTCAGTGTAATACCGTTTAACTAATCTAAACTTACTTTATGAAATATGCTAGTTTATCTATTTTTGTAATTTTTATGAATAAGTATTGTGAAAATGAGAAAACAATGATAGAAACGTGACCATTCCGGGATTCAGATTCTGTAAAACACCTAATAATCTAATTATTGTTTATTTGGATGCCACTGATTAAATGGTAAATCTGTCACATAAACCAATTACTTATACAAGATCCTAGCATAATACCAATTGATCAGAGAGATATTAACCGCAAGCATAAATAATTATTCAATCAGCAAAGGCACAATTAGATTCAACATAAATACGTCTCTGGTTATCACCAGGATTTGTCTGTCAAACAAATTGTATATATATGTAAATGCAATTCGGTCAACACCTAATTACAATCTAATTCTCAAACAAACAGAACTAAATTAAAAGTGAAATACAAGAATCATCACCCGGAGTGTTCACTGGAGGGTTAACCGATCATGGCAGGTTGTTGATCTTCATAAGCTCGAACCATAGTTGAAACCCTCCTAATTGATGTGTGTCATGGCTGCCAAGGCAGTCCCCCTGTTTTCCAAAAGCTCCCCCCAACAGTTGTCGAGATGAAGCCAGTCCCCCCTCATGCTTTTAGAGATCCCAAAATAAATAAAGTAATTTGCTGTGGCCACCAAAAGTCGATGATCTATCCACTTTTCTCTCTCCCCAATTAATAAAGATGGCCACCACTTACTTTTGTTAAAGAAAATGCACATGCTTGTCTCCACTCCCTAGACATCTTCACGTTTGATGTTGCTTCCTTTTTCTATTATAATAACCTCTACTAATTTTATAATAATCCAATATTGGCAATTCTAGAAGAACAGGAAACAAATGAATGCAAAGTTGTTTTGTCTTTTATGGAGGAGAATTAATTAGGACTTCCGGCTCATGTACACTTATGGTCCCTCATCTTTTGTAACTTATTTTTAAAGCAACTTTCCATTAATTGCCATTCAGCCCTCCATCTCTTAGCTTTATTTATTTTGGACTCTCATTTCCTTATTTAGGACTTTGTCGAATCACCTCATTTATCATCTTCGTTTGTTCCGTTTTATTTCTAAACTCCATAACTTCACCGAATTAAGCAATTAACCTGCAAAACCATAATTTCTCGTAGTTATCTTATTCAAAGCACATAATCACTTAAACGACAATAATTCACACCAAATACCAAAATTTGACGTGCTTGGCGTGGTACACGCAAATTTAATCCAAATAACAACTAATAGATAGTGGTAAATGGGTATCGAACTCGGAGAGTATGTGGAAGGTGTGTTGATTATGTAGCTTTGTATTTAACTAAAAATAAACTAAAGATTGCAGAAATTTAAAATCCAAGAGTTGATTGTTTTGATTTTAAGAATTAATATTAACTTAATTAAATTGCAAATTAAAGATTGGTGTTGTAAACAGATTAAGAACAAGTGACCATCCTAGATTTCAGGTTGTCATCCACACTAATATTTATGCTTAACTAGAAAGAACCACATAGACATGGTTCGTGTTTGATCATTTGTTTGTGATGAAAGAGAACTAAGTACTCGGGTTGTAAAACGCGAGGTTGTTACTCGATGATCAAATGACAATTATCTAACCCTTAATCCGACCATGATATCTTGATTACCAACGGAACCCAGAATGTATGGTTTAGATTAACATTAAACAAGAATCAATACTTGACAAACAAACATTCAAACACCATAATAACTCACAAACATTCAAAGTTATTATTCTAGAAATTCAAACATAACATAATGTTTCAAGACAAACCTTACATCTAAGATGATCACCAAGAGTTTTAGCTACTCATCTCCTGCACTACCATACTTGTTATTAAAAGTAATATTGTTCAAAAGATCCAAAGATTCTTTTACAACTCAATAACATGTGTTTAAATAGATGTTCACAGGCCCCAAGTCTTGATAAATGCTCCCAATTTCGGCCCTTTCATGCAGATGCAATTAATATCCAAAGATAGGCCACTATAGAAGATTCCACCAGCAGCATTTAATAATAAAACACAATACACGTCAGATAGGGCCGTAACCTACGGCTCACTGTCGTAGGTTACGGCAGTCAACAAATCCCTCGGTCAACCTGGGCGCCGTAACCTACGGCCACCTGCCGTAGGTTACGGTGATAAGTGAGTCTTACGGTGCCAACATTCTGTTTTATGGCGGTGTCATCCGGACCAAGTGGCAGCCGTAACCTACGGCTGGGAGCCGTAGGCTACGGTGGTCAGTGAAGATTTTCTCTTGTTTCGTCTTCGTAACCTCCATTTCTTTGATTCTAACACCGCCATCTTTTAGCATCCATCCAAGCTTTGTAAAAAACCATTTCTTATGCTATTTAGTGCCTGTAACATCAAAACCTCTCGTGATTACCAAATTCAAGCTATTAACCGGATAAAGTATGGTATTTTAATATATTTAAAAGCCTTAAGGGTTGTCATACGGACCACCCGTCACATCCCCACACTTACCCGTTGCTTGTCCCAAGCAACCCATTCAAAAACCATTTCAAAACACAAGTGATCAAACATGCAAACCAAGCTAAATGTGTTGTCCTTTTACTAACTTTAATCATACCACAAGACACACCCCTCACAAAAATCTCTCGGTAACAAGAATTATTAGCATGATGTTAATTGCTAAACCACTCAATACGTGTGTGTATATGCGTGCGACAATAAGCTTGAATACAAATCAAGTTTCCTCCCAACAACATCTAACATGCTTTAGAATCAAAGGGACTTATGGGTTGTAATGGGGCTAGGTGTAAAGGTGAGAAAATGGTGGGATTGTGAAAGTAGCTCATTGATTCGACCCGGTTTTGATTTCTACTACTAAACAAAGCAAACATTAACAATCTACACAAATTCAACAAACTTTTCCACTCGTAATTTTTATAAGTATAAGTTTTTTTAAAGGAGTGAATAAGATTGTTAAATGAGGAAATTTCATTTTTTTGTCCTTTGTGTATTACCTGTATTTTGAAACGTGCCCTTTAAAAGTTTTAGTTTCAGTTTATGTCCAAAAAACACATGTTTTATATCACTTTATGTCCTTTACACCAAACTGAGTTAAATTACTCAGTTAGGTTTATTTACTACAAGGGTATTATTGGTATATCACCTTATTTATTTTGTTTATAAAAATAAATCAAAACAATCAAACAAATAAATAAAAAACTTCCTGTTCTTCGATCTATGTTCTTATTGAACAACTTCAATTCATTTGGCATTTAATCTGATATCCTTAATCAGATTCCCTTGTGAATATAAATCCCTTAATTTCGAATATGGTTTATATATAAAAAACGAAACACGCTTTGTTCGTTTTGAATTCTGATCCACTGATCTTAAAAAATGAAACTGATTGTTCTTTTTCGAAAACAAAAGTTTCTGATGTTGTTTCGAATTGCATTGAAATTTTTGTTTCTAATTCGTTTTTTCGGAATGGTTTTGATTCGAACAAACAAAGATTCAGAAATTTTTTATTTTGATTCCGAATTAAAGTTCTTATGTATTCGATTATGCAATAAGGGTATGAGATGATTATTTTAACCGTTAATTCTTGACTTTATATGTTCACTGTTCGTTTTCTGGTTCGCTGGAATTTTTCACCGGAAAACTATAATCTTCGATTTCGATCCTCTGTAACGGTTCTGGTTATATATAAACGATCCTCCTTTGAGCGTATGTTTGGGCGATGAATTCTAAACTGATAGAATTCCTTAACAACAATTATGGTTTCCAAATTCTGTGTCCTCTATTACAATTCGCAAAATAGGGGATGAACATGAACTGATATATGTTCTTCGTGATTTGGAAAAGGTACAAGTGGCAAAAGAACAAGCCAATCAGCGTCCTCCAGGCGGTGCTCAATCGTGCTCCACAATCGTCTGACGTGCAGGAGACAGAAAGTACACAAGGACGCCTACGTGGCACCAATCAGGAGGCGGTGACACCTGCCCCATGATCTCCACTTACCTGCTGATGGCAGAGGGACAACAAGGCCGACAACTGAGACACGTGGCTCCAATCACGGTGCGCCAGCACCGGAGATCTTCTAGAAGACACTAACGGTCGATACCAGTGAGACAAAGAGCATATCCTCTAGTTGTCGTCTTCCGGCCCAAGGCCCATCAGCCCATTTCCTCTTACACCTCTCCGGCTATAAATAGAGACCTCCATCCACAGGTTAAACATTCCATTCCCTCTATTCTCACTCTTAACACACAATTATTTCCTCAAAGCAGATACTTATTCTCACGCCGGAGTCTGGTTAAGAGGGAAACCCCCATATTCCCCTCTTAACGAGCTAACGGTGTTCTGTTTTGCAGGGTTATCGGATCAAATCGGAGCTCAGAAAGTTAAAAGAAGATTAACCATCATAAAAGGAACATAAACCAAACTAATTAACTCTAAAATTAGTTTCGTGTTTCTTCATTGGCGCCCACCGATTTTTGCAAGTCACTTCTCATCTTCTTTTTCTGAGTTTTTTCTAAGTTTTTGTTCCTTCGATCATGGCTGGTCAAGGAATTATTCCTGGTTTTGGTTTTGGCACGAACTCTAACGCAGGATTGGGGGAGGATAATCCGAATGTCCAAGTCCAACCTGCCGAAGAGATAGGTGAAATTGAAGTCGAACACTGGGGAACCCCGCGCGAGCTTCACTCGCATGACCCAAACGGGAACCCCAGCAAGTCATATCGCTGGTCCTTTAAACCCAGTTCCAAATCCGAACATTTCGGCGCTACTAGGGCTACCAGAAGGCGAAACTTTAGCTTCCTGGTACGCCAAACAAATTGCTACCATAAATATTGCGTATCAGTCATTGAGCGCACAACAGTCAATCTTACAAGCAGAGCCATCCTTGGTCACTCCTCCGGGTCCAACTCAGGGGGCCGCCAGACGCCCCCACAGTAGAACTTTCAAGGAAGAATCATCAGACCTCCTCCTCTGAGAAGGCCAAGCGTACACGACACGCGTGACACATACAGAGAAACAGACACGTACAGTGATCATCCATCTTATGTGCATCACAAACGTCCAGTTCATAGCCGGCTAGGGCCGCGCAACATGAACAACGAATGGGATGACACAGATCTGAATGATCCCACTTGGCAAGATGACGAGGGTTCGTCAGTCTTCAACCGTCTGCAGAAAAATCACGAGTCTTACAAGTCAAGGCAGCGCATCGCATACAACGAAGAAGCAGAACGAGATTTCAGCCTCGCCTATAGGCCAGCTGAGGCTGCTGAGCACTCAAAGTTTATTCCAAAGATTGCTCTAGCCCCGCTCTCAAGATAAAAACTACCCCCAACAGTAGGAAAGTTCAACGGTCTCACCGACCCTGACGATCATGTTCGAGTATTTACAAGCGTTGGTGTTATGGGAGGATGGAACATGCCAATATGGTGCCATCTGTTCATCCAGACTTTCACATGGGCTGCTCGCGCCTGGTTCGACAGCCTTCCACCTGGAAAAATCAGTTCATGGGTCGATTTCATAACACAATTTGTAAACCACTTCAGCCAGCAAAGACGTTATCAGTGCGATACGTCTGAAGTAACAGATATCTGACGCAGAGAAAATGAAGGTTTAGAAGACTTCATCACTCGCTTCAATAAGGAGTGTTTGGAACTCGGTGGTGTAAGCGAACAGCTCATGCGCGCTCACTTCAAGAAAGCTATTCAATGTGATAGTCTCATCAGAACTATAACTGGAAAAGACGGTATGCCCAAGGAATGGGACAAGCTCATGGAGGCCGCCAAGATAGTAGTGCAAACTGAAGAATCGCTAGCTGGAGCCAAAAGCTCCTACACCAAAGACCGTTTTTCCAAGCGAAGCTAGCGCGACTATGGCAAGCGCAACAAGAGCAGAAATCAAGAATGGAAGACTGGACAATCTAGCGGTTATGAGGAAAGATCGCACTACAAGGAAGACGCGCGAGATACGATTGACAGAATCGGATATCGAAAGGCAGCCAGGAACGAAAACCGAGAAAAGCACTGGACTCCGCTCATTAAGACACCAAAAGAGGTGCTCATGACGGAGAATCATGATTTCAAGGCTCCAAAGCCTATGACAAACAAGAAGGGGCAAGACCCGAACCTGTACTGCGATTTTCACAAGGATACAGGTCATCTGACAGATGACTATATCAGTTTAAGGCAAGAAATCAAGAGAGCGTTGAAAAGCGGAAAGTTAAGCCATCTAGTAAAGAATGTGCGCAAGGAGACGCGTCATATTCAGCGCAATGATGATGGAAACCAGAAGAAGGTCAGGCGCCTGGAAACACACATGGTCAATGGACCAAGATATAGCGCGAGAGACAAAGGCAAGTGCCCATTCGAACCAGCACGGCAAGAACAACAAGTCATCTTTCCGGTAGTGCGCGGGGGGCCACGCGCCACGCGCCCCGTCGTCATTACCGGTATTATCGGACATTACGAAACATAATACATATTCACTGATCCGGGAGGTACAGCCGATATCATTTACGAGCAATGCTTCAATCAGTTCGATGATGAAGATAAAGCGAGACTCAAGCCAGTAGATTACCCTCTATCAGGATTCTGCAATGAAATGGTCTTCCCACTAGGCCAAATCAGCTTCCACATCACGCTATCTGACGGGAAGCATTCAAGAACTACAAATGTCAATTTCATGGTGATGCCAGTCAAATCTAGGCATGATGTTTTAATTGGGAGAGAGACCCAAGGAGAGCTAAACATGGTAACCTCCACTCCCCACTCAGCCATCGAGTTCCCAACCAAGACGGGGGTGGCGATTATCTATGCAAAGAAAGAAGTAATGTCAACAGAGGATGCACGCCCAACCAAGGTGGCAGAAATTTCAACGACCGAACCAGAAAAGTGGGTTTTGAACTGCAAATACCTAGAACAGACGGTGACGATAGGCCACACAATCTCACCAAACATCAGAACGCACCTCAAGCAACTCTTGTTCAGGAACATGGACATTTTCGCCTGGACTCCGGCCGATATGACCGGTGTCCCGCGCGATGTCACTGAACACTGTTTGAACACGTATCCTTCCGTCGAGCCGAAAGTACAAAGAAGGCGCAGCTTAGGAGCGGATAAGACTAAAGCCATGAATGAGCAAGTCTGTGAATAGCTAAAGGCAGGTATACTGAGAGAGGTGCGCTACCAAAGTTGGGCTGCAAACCCTGTTATGGTTGAGAAGTATAATGGAGGATGGCGAATGTGTGTCGATTACACTGATCTCAACAAGGCGTGCCCCAAAGATTGTTATTCATTTCCTGAGATCGACAAAAAGATAGACTCTCTCGCGCCATACAGGTGGAAATGTTTTCTGGACTGCTACAAGGGGTATCATCAAGTCCATATGAAGCTGGAAGATGAAGACAAGACAGTTTTTCGTACCAACATCGGAATTTTCTGTTACACAAAGATGCCATTCGGCCTCAAAAACGCTGGCGCAGCTTACCAACGTCTGATGGATACGATATTTGCTGATGACATTGGAAAGCATATCGAGGTTTACATTGACAATCTTGTGATTAAAAGTCCCGAGGAGGACCAGATGTTAAAGGACATTGAGAAGACGTTTAACTCTTTGAGAAGCGTGAACATGAAGCTGAATCCAGCGAAGTGTTCTTTTGGTATGGAGGAAGGCAAGTTTTTAGGCTTCGTGGTTACAAACGGCGGTTTCAAGGTTAACCCCAAAAAAGTTCAAGCCATAGAGCGGATGCCGTCACCGCGCACGATCAAAGAAATGCAGAGATTAGCCGGCCGCCTAGCCGCGCTTAATCGATTTCTATCAAACCACACTGCAAAATCGTACCCTTTCATTAATACTTTGCGCAATTGCGTGAAAAAACAAGAGTTCAAATGGACGCCAGAAGCAGAAGCTGCCTTCCAGCAAATGAAAGAGTGTTTGATCAAGCTCCCTACACTAACCGCGCCATTTGAGAAGGAACCACTCATTCTGTACTTGTCTTATTCGGACAAGGCGGTTGGGTCGGTATTGTTGGTAGAAAGAGATGGAGTACATACTCCAATCTACTATGTTAGTAGGGTGCTCACGGATCCTGAAACTCGATATTCAACCATGCAAAAGTTAGTGCTAGCGCTGCTACACGCCTCCAGGAGGCTGCGCATGTACTTCACAGGGCACGTAATTACCGTACTCATTAACTTTCATATCGGCACAATATTGCAAAAACCAAAGACGTCTGGACGTTTAGCAAAGTGGGCAATCAAGCTGGGGGGCCACAACATTATGTACAGGCCACGCCCAGCAATTAAAGGCCAAGTGTTAGCGGACTTCATCACTGAAGTTCCAGAAGATAAGATCAAAGATTGTGAAGTTGTTGATACTCCCATTAAAGATACATCAGATGGGTTATGGTTGTTATACACTGACGGGGCCTCGAATGAAGACGGCGCAGGAGCTGGATTGCGCCTTATTAGCCCAGAGAAGCATGAGTTCACCTATGCCATCAAGTTGGATTTCAAAAATACCAACAACGAGGCAGAATATGAAGCGTTTTTGGTAGGCTTACGCCTATCCATCAAGATGGGAGCTCAAAACCTACAAGCGCATGTCGACTCTCTCCTGATCGCCAGTCAAATTAATGGATTATATGATGCAAAAGGTGAAGTTATGGCCTTGTATTTAGAATAAGCGAAAGAGTTGCTTCAACAATTCAAGTCATACAAGGTAGTTCATATCAATCGGTCAGAGAACAAACCAGCAGACGCTCTGAGCAAGCTCGCTTCAACAGCTTTTCAACATCTCGCTAAAGATGTCAGAATTGAAGTCTTAAAAAACCCGTCGGTTTTGTTGCGTCAAGTTAATGTGATTGAGATAGGGCAACCATCCTGGATGACCCCTATCATCCAGTATTTGCAAGAAGGAATTCTCCTTGAGAACAAAGCGGAAGCTAGAAAGATACAGAACAAAGCGTTGTTCTATGAGATGAATGGTGGAATATTGTATCGAAGATCCTTCTTGTAGCCACTTCTGCGTTGTGTGGACCCCCAAGATGCAAATTACCTGATCAGGGAGATTCATGAAGGCATCTGCGGCATTCATGCGGGCCCGCGCATGGTTGTCGCGAAGATAATGAACGCTGGTTACTATTGGCCAGGGATGCATGTTGACGCTCTAAAGGAATTGCGCAAATGCGACTCCTGTCAAAGGCACGCCCCAAAAACCCTGCGTCCAAAGAATGATCTCATCCTTGTATCCACTGCCTGGCCCTTCCAGCATTGGGGGATTGATATGGTGGGACCTTTACTTGAAGCTCCTGGAGCTGTGAAGTTCATAATCGTTGCCGTCGATTATTTCACCAAATGGGTGGAGGCCAAGGCACTCACTTCAACTACTGCAATGTTGGTGCGCAAGTTCATATGGGAACACATCATTTGCAGATTTGGTCTCCCATTCAAGAACGTAAGTGACAACGGCACCAATTTTGCTTCTGAAGACCTCCAAAAATGGATGAAAGAGATGAAAATTGAGCACACTTTCTCTTCCGTTGCGCACCCTCAGGGTAACGGCCAAGTAGAAAGTGTCAACAAAAGTATAGTTGAAGGGATAAAGGCCCACCTGGGCACCAAGAGAAGAGGCTGGGTAGATGAGCTCCCAAGCATCCTGTGGGCTCATCGAACCATGCCGAAAACGAGCACTGGTGAAACCCCCTTTAGCCTGGTCTACGGCTCAGAGGCGGTTATCCCAGCTGAAATTGGCCTCCCCTCGCCACGCTTGACAGCGGTCAATAAAACCAACAACGAGTCGGAGCGCCGTCTAGACTTGGACATACTCGAAGAGAGGCGCGAAATAGCACGAATCAAAGAGGCCAAGTACAAGACACAGTTGGAGAGGTACTACAATGCAAGAGTGCGCATTTGTACCTTCACTCCATGAGAGTACGTCTTCAGAGACAATGAAGCCTCCAATGCTGAACGCCCTGGGAAGCTAGCACCCAAGTGGGAAGGCCCATACTTAATACATGAGGTGCTAGGAAAAGGGGCATACAAGTTGCGCACCCTGGATGGATACATCATCCCGCGCACGTGGAACGCGCAACAATTGCGCAAATGTTACATGTGACTACTCTCGGCCATGCGCCCCTATACAATTATGTTGGCCACGCGCTTTTAATTACTTAAGTTGGCTTTACGCCCTTCTATTTTGATTATGTATGTTGGTTGGCATTGCGCCTGTTTCAAAACTACTTAATGAAAGCATTGACTATGCCTTTTGTTTTTAGCATCATGACTTCTACGTTACAAATGCATGTTAAACTTTTGATTAGCACGAAAACACTTTAGTAAATTACGAGCTCTAGAGTCATGCCTCCAAGGTCCTCCGCGATCATAGCGCGAGACCGGGCAGTTACACTCATATACGAGCCACACTTACATTTATTCGCGCTAACTTAACCAAATTTTCTAACAACAATGCAATAATTGTAACTTGACATAAGAAAAAAAGCGTAAATGTCACATTCCAAAAAGAACAGCAGCGCAATATTACATTATAAAGTAGCAAAACATCATCAGATCGATTCAACAAGCGCGACTGCGCGATAAGTTACATCTAGCATCTAAAAAGAAAAATACAAGGCACAAAGCCGATCAACACTATCTACTCATAACCATCACCATCATCGTCATTATTCCCATCGCCATCGCCATCACCACCGGCTGGTTCTTCCTCATCAGATAACTCCACAGTCTGTGGAGGGTCTAGAATAGTCTTTAGCCGCTGGCACCAGTCGTCATGCTTCAGCGCTTCTGCGACCAAATCCATCACAGGCAGTGATAAATGGTCATAGACCCCTTCAGCGCGGGCTAATGCATCATCAGCCTGATCGGTCACTGAGCAATGACTGACATCGAACTCCTATCCAAATGTCTCTTCAACATGTTGCGCACACTCCAGATGACCTCCACGATGACCAACCGCGCGTGAGGCATCTATGAGAGTGGCAACAGCCGCATCCATCTCAGAAGCATTCAGGATAGAGTTGGCCATCTACAAGAAAGGCAATGGATAAAAAATAAGATTAACAAGAAATAAAGCTTAAGTTTAGAAAGGGAAACCTTACTAGAACTACCCCTCTACCACGTAGCCATTCAGCTTCGAAGACCAGCGTATCTACGATTGATTGAGCTTTAGCGTAATTGTTTTGGGCTACATTAAGAGCAGAGGTGCTAATCTCTCGCGCTTCGTCGGCCTTCTGCTTGGCCTCCTCAGCGGTAGCAGCCTTAACCCGTTCAGCCTCCAAATCAATCTCCAGCGATTCACTCTTGTCAGTCTGCTCACGCAATCTACGCTTCAACTCCGCAATTTCCACATCCTTGGCATGCAGGTCCTTGTCCTTGCTGGCCACTTGTTCCTTTAACTCAGCCTGCAAGGGATGAAATAATGACTTAGTAATATTTCAACAAGTAAAAGGCAACATAAAAAAGAAAAGGCTAGGCCTTAAAGTTGAACCTCGACGCGCTCTTTGTCCGCTTCAGCATCCTCAACCTTCTTTGTTAATGTGGCAATTTGAGCCTCAAGGTCGGTAATCTTGGTACGAGCAGCAAACATGCGCTGATTATCTTTTTTGCATATTTCTTTCCAGTCAGCATGCTCTTTCGACAAGAGCTCTTCAGTAGCACGTAGCTTGCTCTTTAGGCTATCGCGCCTCCACTCTTCAGACTTTTTCTCCCCTTCGAAGGCGGCCTTCTCTTCAGCAAATGTAGCCTTCAGCTTCTCAAAATCCTTGACTTGCCTTAGCAAATGCTCACGGTATTTTTCCCAATCACCCCGCTCTTTAACCATCGTACGCCACTCGCGCACGATTTAGTGGTTAGCGGCGCGAGTGTTGGCTTCGCCAACAATATAGGCATGGTACAAGGCATCATGGGATCGCGCCCTCTGCCGGTTAACTTCCCCAGGAGGGAAGGAATTCAAGAACCAATCACGGCAAGGAGCGAACTCCAGGAAGGTATCCTTCTGCTTCAAACCCCATGGAGCTCGGTGGGGAGCATCACCACGAGCCTCCTCGATGTAAGTTTTATAATAAATATCGCCTAAGGTATCCTTAGGACCGATAGGAGTTTGTGGCATGGACCCTCCAGCACCACCAGCCGCACCTAGGGCTGGCATATCGTGTATACCCGTACACGATAAGACACGACACGACACGATAAGACACGATACACGAAATCCCATACACGAACACGACACGATAACTTATCGTGTCCATTATTTTAAACACGAACACGACACGATTACACGAAAATTACCTGTTAATACCTGTTAACACGACTGTTCGACTGTTATACACGAAAATTACCTGTTAATACCTGTTAACACGAACACGACATGTTATCTGAGAGTTACAGAGGTAGTTTAGGGTTTTATTTATTTTTTTAATTGAATGAGGAATGAAAATAGAAAGGAATTAAGGAACCTACACGCACATGGCTGATGAGTTTTATTTAATTTAATTTCTTATCGTGTACTAACGGGTATTAACAGGTAAACAGGTATTTAACCTGTTTATACACGAAAATTAACAGGTAATCTCGTGTCTACCTATTTGGTACACGATACCTGTTAAGGCCATACACGATACCTGTTAACTTCATATAGGTTCGTGTCGTGTATTCGTGTAAAATTGCCAGCCCTAGCCGCACCTGCGCCACTTGCAGTAGTAGTCTCTTTGTGCACAGCAGTTGCCGATCCCCCAGCGGCAGAAGTGACTTGAACAGTTTGGATGGGGGCATCAACCTGCGTAGGCTTGGTTGGCTTGATAACCTCGGGTCCTTTCCCTCGAGTAGTTTCCTTCTTTTTCTCATGAAGGGGCTGGTCAAGCCCCGTAATATGGACGACCTCCAGACGCTACGCCTTCTCGTGGGTAATAGTAGCAGCGGCCCCGGTCTCCTTAGATTTATCGCCCTCAGGCTTTTCCGCAACCTTCTCTTTCTCTTTTTCTTTCTCCTTCTCAACAGGCTTCTCAGCAACCTTCTTTTTCTCTTTCTCAACCTCCAGCTCAGCAGACTTTAGAGTCTTGATCACAAACTTGGTTTTCTTCTGCGCCAGTTCTTGGGGGTCTTTAAACTCAACACCCTTCTTTTCAGGGGTCTTCTTCTTGGCCTCTGCAGAAACCAAGTGTTAAAAAGAGATTTCTTTAAAGAAAACATGAAGGAAGTCACAACTAACCTGGAGAGAATTTGTAGAGAGAGCGCAGACTGCTCTGTTTGCCTATTACTGGGCTCCCCCAGTCTTCTGCACCACCGGCGCGCCCGCAGTAGTCTCTTCTCTGCTTCTCTTTCTGCTTATTAACTTGACAGCTGGTTCTTCTTCTTCTTCATCCAGCGCGATGGAAGAAGGGTTAGCACCAACATCTGGGTTCCGTGAACCCGCGCTTCCCGAGCTCTTTGAACCAGCGGCACAGGTCTTCTTCTCGCCTATACGCGACAAACCCTCAAGTGAGTCACTTGCAATAACGTAATCCTCAAAGTTACTCAGACGAAATCGTAGAGTACCTTTATCAGAAGCACCGGCAGTCGCGCGGCTACTCCCACCCTTCTTGCTGGTCACTTCAGTATTGATGGTAATCACTTTTTTCTTCTTGCTTGGTTTTTTATTCTTCTCATATGGATCAATCCCAAGGTCGCACAACACACCTGCAAAGATTTTAGACCAGGAACTTAGCTCCCCATTTGAAGACCCTACAGACTCCTCGCTGAAAAGATAAAGAATCTCTTTCCCAGCAGAAGTCACAGCTCGCAAGGGCTTGGGGTTAGGTATATGCGCACCTTCGGTTGCGGTGGGTGGATTGGCAAAAGCTCCAGCAAGAGGATACAAAAAATGACCTTTGATCCTCTCATACCAGTATTGTTCCCCTGGTTCCAGCGGGCGCACGCCCATGGACCCACCGAAGGTAGGGAAAGCAGCTTGATAAAGGCGCGCTTCTACATTCAAAATCAATAATTAAGCGCAACTAAATTGCAAAAAGAGGAAATAATCAAAGAAGTAACTAACCTCTATCTTGAAACTTCAACACGGGCACTTCAGTGCTACCTTCCGGCCATTGGTCACTCATCTGCGTCGCGACCATAATGTTTTCACCGAAAACTCAATTAGGTGTGGCAGTGAGCTTCACGTACCAGTCTTCTTTCGTAGGAATCGCCAGCTCCTCCTTCTCGATCACATCCGGCGCACGGAAGATCATAGCAATCGGGATAACTTCCTCTCGGATGAAGAAGAATTTCTGTTTCCAGTCATGGAAACTCTTCGGAGGACTCAGAAGGATCTTCTTGGCAGACCCCCGGTTGCCAAAAGGAGTAGAACCCCATGTTCCTAATCAACTGATAGAATACCCTAAATCTATCCACTGTGGGCTCTATATCATGGGATCGGCATAAAAATTCAAAATGTCTCACCCTCACCATGCCGGGTGGACTCATTTGTGAGATATGAAACCCATAATAATGAAGGATATGAGCCATGAACTCTGTCGCCGGCAACCGGAAGTTGCCCTGTAAGAAGAAATCTTCAAAAAGGGTAATATAACCCGGCGGCGCGTCGGCGGCTGTTTGATTCTGACCGGGATATTGAGCATCCCATTCCGGTGGAAACCAGAAACCCCTAGTGATTTGTTCGAATAACCCCTGATCCCACTTGAGGACGGGGACGGGACCTTCTTCATGTTGAGACCCTTCTTCAACCATGAATGCAAAGCAAACAAGAGCAAGTTGAATATCTTTAAACCTCTGAGAAAACTTGAAGATCTGCTAAAGAAAACTTGAAGACCTGCTAGTGTTCTTTGAAAACTTGAAGATTCAAAGAGGATTAGAGAGCAAATAGAGGAACAGAAGAAAAGTTTGTGATCTTCTCTCCCCTATCATCGACTATATATACTCATCGCCTTTAATGCGATGAGTAGACGTGTCGGATAAACCGCGCGCGTATCCAATCAGCAGCTGCGACGTGCGTCGTAATTTCCGGAGTGACGCTTACCACGCGCGCGTGGGCTTCACTCGACTGACGGAAAGCCGAACCGTCAGTGACAACTTGATGATGGCCGTGTCAGCAGTCAACTCAAACGTCTCCATCAACGACATTTCCCACCAACCTGTCAGAATTCAAAATTCGAGGTTTTTCCCGCTCAAATTTACTACAAACTTCATGCAGAAGTCACCTAGGGCGCGCAGCATTCACAATTCTCTAATGAACCTGCGCGCTTACACTCAAAGTCAGAGGATTTTTAACAGACAAATTTGGTAGTCGCGTCGTAATAACTGATAGACAATTGTACGCGCGCGACTCACCAAGATCCAGCAAGCATTTTTCTAACCCAGCACTTCCTTTTTTCTAAGTCCAGAGCTCCAACCACTCACTCCGCGCGTGATGCAGCACTGGACTGGGGGGACTTGAAGGGGTATGGTCCCAAAAGTATCGCGCAGATCATTCTGGTCGCGCTTTGGACCATACTCCTTAATCACTTTGGTGATCACTCTTTAGACCCGCGCGGGATGCTCAAGCAAAGCCTGACCTCGCGCGAGGCCCAAACAAGAAATGACATCAACTTCTATACTTAACGTTCTGAATAAGAGCCTTCACCTACTGCAACCCTGCGCGGGTTACTAACGTGCTCAGTAAAGGTCGCGCGAGAGCCAAAGCGCAAGGCCATTTCAGAAAGTACCAAAGGTACAAGTGGCAAAAGAACAAGCCAATCAGCGTCCTCCAGGCGGTGCTCAATCGTGCTCCACGATCGTCTGACGTGCAGGAGACAGAAAGTACACAAGGACGCCTACGTGGCACCAATCAGGAGGCGGCGACACCTGCCCCATGATCTCCACTTACCTGCTGATGGCAGAGGGACAACAAGGCCGACAACTGAGACACGTGGCTCCAATCACGGTGCGCCAGCACCGGAGATCTTCTAGAAGACACTAACGGTCGATACAAGTGAGACAAAGAGCATATCCTCTAGTTGTCGTCTTCCGACCCAAGGCCCATCAGCCCATTTCCTCTTACACATCTCCGACTATAAATAGAGACCTCCATGGAAAGGTTAAACATTCAATTCCCTCTATTCTCACTCTTAACACACAATTATTTCCTCAAAGCAGATACTTATTCTCACGTCGGAGTCTGGTTAAGAGGGAAACCCTTTTATTCCCCTCTTAACGAGCTAACGGTGTTCTGTTTTGCAGGGTTATCGGATCAAATCGGAGTTCAGAAAGTTAAAAGAAAATTAACCATCATGAAAGGAACATAAACCAAACTAATTAACTCTAAGGGTAAATTACACTTTTCGTCCTTTATGTTTGTAGCGGGTTGCAATGGATGACCTTTAACTTCAATAATTACAGTCACGGTCCTTTATTTGCAAACCCCGTTACATCTTACGTCCTTTAACCCTAACATGGTTAAAACTTCCAGTTAAGTAAGGTCATTTGCAACCCATGTGAGGGCAAACCAGTCATTTAATAAATAAAAAAAAGAATGTCAAAATTAAAAAAATCTATAAACATAAATCAACATCATCTTCCCTCTATTCTCTCTCTACATACCAGTTAGATCTGATGAAAGATCTAAGAGAGAACATCAAGATCCAGCCCCTCACATTCACAAAATCCACGCTGCTGAACTCGACACCATTTCCGTTTCGCACTTCTTGACCGAAGGAAACACGTTGGTATCGCGGACAGGAGTCTTATGGTGGGAAGCCGCCATCTGATCCAGAGCTTACACGGTTCGCCATCTGATCCAGAGTCTTGTGGACAGGAGACACGTTGGTGTGGAAGGAGACACCATTTCCAAAGCTTATACGTTTCAGCTTTCCGGTGAGAACAAGATCCGATGACTTCAGATCTGACTGAACTTCTGGTTTTAGGCTTTCAGGCGACCCATATCTGCCGCCACCACCATCACTCTGGCCACACCCACCTCAACAATATTGTGACTAGAAAATGAAATACACATGGATTGCGATAACACACCTCCGGTGACCGGAAAATCGGTTTGATCATGAACAGATGTCTCTTATCGGCCTCCGATTGAGTGTGTGTGGGTGTATGACTGTGTGATTTGTTATTCTTCAGTTTAGATTATTCTAGAATTGATGGACAGAGGAGATGTACAAACACAGTGTATGTATATATATGTGTGTATTGTAGATTTTTATAATGTATATCTGCTTCACTATATTGTGCCCTTTTGTAGACGATATTATAAGGTACAGACATACACATGACCGGCACGTGATCTACAAATGTACAGGATCTCTGTAGTTATGAAATTCACACCTAACGGTGTATAGTCTGGTGACTTCTATAGGATCGAGGTGGGTGTGGCCAGAGTGGTGGCGGCCGGATGTGGTGGTGGTGGTGGTGGCGACCGGATGAGGAGGTGGTGGTGGCAAGATGTTGTGGTTAGGGTTTTAGGAATAGAAAATTGGGGAAGATGAAGTTAATTTGTAATTTTTTGGTTATATTTGTTAAACATTTAAATAAAAACCTGAATTGACCAAAATACCCTTAAGTGAATAAACTTGACTGAAAAAATTAACCTGGTTAGTACTAAAGGACGTAAAGTGTAACGGGTTTTGCAAATAAAGGATTGTGACTGTAATTATTAAAGTTAAAAGCTATCCGTTGCAATCCGGTACAAACATAAAGGACGAAAAGTGTAATTTACCCTAACTCTAAAATTAGTTCTGTATTTCTTCACTAAAGAACAAAAAGTGAAATTTACTCTTTTTAAATTAAAAAATTAGTCAAAAAGTAGAGAAGTGGTTGTTGTTCTATTTAAAACAGATTTGACTTTGTTAAAACAAACCAAGCATGGCCGATCTACCGATTTTTTTGACATCTCTCCCACCTCTATTTAAACAATTTTTCTTACAACACTTTCACTTTGCACTTAGGCCATCCGTAGTCATAAAGCCCCTTGTAGGGCGTTATGTGACACGTGTCGTGCCACGTCACACGGGGGCTTTATGGGGCGTTATATCACTAGAGCCCGTAGTCATAAAGCCCCTACCCATCATTACCTATTTAATAATTTTCAATTTTATTAATTAATATAAAAAAGCATGCTTGTTTGTGATTGGTCCATGTTTCAAAATCATCCCCCCCATCCGGCGTTATATATATAGCGCTAGCTACCCATTTTTATTTCATAAAGCCCCTGCGTAATGGTGTTTGGGCGTTATAGGGGCTTTATGGCGTTATATGAAGCCCCATTACACATACCCTTAAAAAATATACAAATTACTGCTTATTTGAAAATCAATATAAAAGCGCAAATCACTACTAATTTGAAAAGCAAGATAAGAGAGAGTTGGCTACACTAGATCTTTCACACGCGTACACTTGTAAAATATCATTAGAGAAAAGTTCTCTCTACAATCTTAGAGGGTGTTTGGGATTACGTTTTGAAGTGATTATTTGATTATTGCGTATGTAAAACATAAATAATCTAAAAAAGTGTTTGGATGAAAAAGTGATTATCTGCCTCCAAAGCGTAGTTTTGTAGAAGTATGTACCTACATGTTTTTTCAAAACGCAGTTTTGAAAACGCAAAATCTATTTTGAAAACGCAACACCAAACACCCTCGTAGAAAGAAGACCGTACCCGGTACCCCTATGATTGTTTTATAGGGGAGTTAATATTCACACATCCATCCCCTCTATCTCTCTCTATATATAGTGAAAAAGAGTGTGAAAATAAGATATACTGGTGTGGTATGGGAATAGTGAGAGCCTTTTATAGAGAACCTTTTGTGAGTGAAGAACAACTCATGGTGGAAGGCCAGGAACAATTAGTGACAATATTACCATTGACGAAAAAACATCTTAAAGTTGAGCTACTGACCACTATGGTGTAGGAAACTAAACAATTCATAACTCACGAGAGAATATAGAGCTAATGAGGGTAGCTTAAAGCTTACCTACAAGAATGTTCCACGAAAACATCTGAGACAGTAAAGGCCAAACAATGGGTGAGCAGCTGCAATTCTCGATAAGTATGAAAACGGGCCACAAGGATACATAAACAAAGAGGGGTCTTATTTGATATAGTGGAAGGACCACAAGGATACATAAACAAAGAGGGGTCTTATTTGATCCTAAAGAAGTTTAAAGATGCAAGAGTAAACTTTCGTTTTGTTCCCGGTTTGGTCGTTTTCACGGTTTTGTCCCAATCTTTTAAAAATAGTCATTTTCCTCCAATAGTTTACTATGTTTTTTTCATTTTGCTCCCCGCCTTTAACTCCATCCAAATTGTTTGTTAACTGAAAGGGTATTCTGGTAACTTCAAATATAAAACCAAGGATAGTTTAGTAAAACTACAAATAAAGATTATAAAACTACAAATAAAGATTATATTATATATATAATATATATTGATAAATATAACAAAACCCATCCGATCATCTCTCCTCTCTCTACCCTCTCTCTTCTCTTTCTTTACACACTCTCTCTATCTACCTTTTGCTAGCGACGGAGAGGAGACACAGGGGCGGCGGCACCGCCATCAACAGATCTAGGGTTCCGGTAACCCTTTTCAAACTCCGGTTGAAACACCCACCACCCGACACTAACACTTAATTCATATTTTCTCTCTTTCTCACCTCAGCCTCCACCACCACAACCCTACCACTGCCTGCCACCACCACCACCACCACCACCACCACCGACACCACAACCCTAGTACGACCCCTTTGCTTGAAAAACTAACACCTTTTGCAACCATAAATTCAACAACCCCAGATTTGAACCCCCTGCCACCTCTTAGATCTACAAACTCGATTTGAAATCACATCTAGATCCATAAACTCGATTTAAAATCACATTAGATCTAGAAACCATAAACTCAATCTAGATCCGCAAAATCAACACCAGATCTACAAACTTGATTTGAAACCATATACGAGATCTGTGACATGATTTGATCGGAAATCAAAACTAACCTTGGCCGATTATACGATCTTTAAGCAGAAGTGGCGGCGGCGGTAGTTGGTTTCGATGACTGTGGTGTCGGTTAGCTCCGACGAAGGTGGTAGTGAGGTCCAACGGCGGTGGTAGTGAGGTCCGTGATAATTCTTCAACAGAAAATCAAGTGGTGGATGATGGTGGTGGCAGGCTAGTCGTGATGGCAGGTGGTGGTCGTTGTATTGCAGTACTAGGAGGGGGGGAGGTTGCTAAATGTTGGTGAATGAATGGTGTGATGATGATGTAATGAATCGTGAATGAATGGTGTTGATGAATGTTAATGAATTTGAATAAATGATTTTTATAATTTCATTTTTAATATCATTAAAAAAACAATAACATATTTAAAAATTGAATAAATGATTTTTATACTTGAAGTTATCAAAATACCCTTTCAGGTAACAAACAATTTAGATGGAGTTAGAGACGGGAAGTAAAATGAGAAAAACATAGTAAACATGGTGGTTGTGGTGGTACCACCGATCACCACTCACCGTTGATTTTATTCATTCGGTTTTTCTTGCCTACCAAACGATACACGATAATAATTCATTTCATTCCCACATGGTAACCAAACGAGACATGAAATGGTAATGGTCCATTGCATTCACTCGTCCATGTCAAAAAGCACCTGTGCGACACTTGGTTCTCAAAGTGGAACACTTCAAGGTGCAACGATATGAATTCCTTTGGACTTGTGTAGAAGCTTCTGGATTCTCGAGTTAACATGTCCGAGAGTAATGACAATAGGAACTTATGTGCTCTTATGAAACTAGGCCTTTTTCGGAATAGTTTCAGCCCGCATCCAGAATTAGCCTCGGGTTTGATTAAATTTTTGAATTGTTTTCTTGCATATAACATAACAATCAAGAAAACATTCCCACATTTGTACTTTATAATTTCTATAAACATAGTAACAAGCTCCTTTATTAGCTATGTTCAGAACAATCATGGCTAATTGCAAAATTGAGTAAAAAAAATCAAGTATAGTGTACTTACAAGACAAACCATAAACACTAACAACCCGACCACACGAATCCTGAGCAGCTACTGGTAAATTTAGCAGTATGCAAAAACAACTAACCTCAGACAAGATCATCAAGTAGGAATCTGTTGAGGAACCTGGTCAGCTGGATTGGACTTCTTCTCGGGCTCGGATAATTGGAATTGTGGTTTTGAGGGGAAGATGAAAATGGTAGATGCAGCAGTTGTCGGTTGGAATCCAGCTGAATATCGCACCGAGGTTATTGTGACCCTCGGAAGCTGCAAAGAACCTGAACTTAGTGGCACGAGTTTATAACTTAGAATATACTCTGATAATGGTAGAACAAATGTCGTGTCGTTGTGGGGTCCAGACAAAACGAAACTTTGTGAATCTGATAGCGAGAACTTAACCTCTTGTAACAATTTCGTTTGATTGCGAATTCGGGCAAAGTATGTGAACGGTTCACCAAGAACTCCATGAGGAGGACACTCCAAAGTAATGATTAATGGCGGAAACTCTAGGTTCACATCAGGTAAACTTTGTTTTGTAACAACCTCTTTTGATGATTCATGATCCCGTCTCCATCTTAAACACACACTTCCCAGGTGAAGTTTCGAAACATTTAACTCAGGTTTCACGGTAAAAACTTTTTTAAACTCTTCCCCTGGGACAAGAAGAGTTGGATCATTGTCAATTCCTGACTGAATCGTGCATGTGGTTTTACTTTTGTTTATTGAAGTAACGTCATCTTCAGAGACAGACATGGAGAGTAATCTCAACGGAACCTCGGTGCAGTTTGTGGCGTTAACGACAAGTATGCTTGTTTCGTTGACTGGAAGTGATGCTGTTTGACCAGATTCAGGGGAACGCTTAAGTCTTGAGAGCAACAATGGATCACGCCGGAAGGGTAGCATAAGACGATGGCTGATGACAACAGGGGTTTTTCCTTCGATTTGCAGGCTCTTATGAATATGAACTTTCGGAGCGCCACTGCTTGGAGAATACCCGAGAGACACGTACAACATGATCGGTTTCGGATGGTGCCATTGGATCTCTAAATTGCATGACCATGAATCACCCACATTCAGAAACGGAACAGAAACCAATCCAAATGACTGTTGAATTTTCCGGATATTGTCATTATTATCTTGGGTGGGCCCACATGATACACCAAGAAGCTCGACGTGAAGATTGTCAGAAGACGAAGAATGTTCAGCCTCTCGTGGACTGAGCAAACCAACACCTCGGGTATCAACCAGATTGATTTTTAATTCACCCGACTCAACTGAATGGCCCTTGGAGGTGAGAGTCACTGGTAACAAGAAGTTTTCTCCAACTAAAGCAGGGCCCGCTGCCCCTAATTTAAGGTCAACTTGGGGATCTGGTTCCTCAACTTGGGTAACCTTCATACCCGAGAATGCAATAGCGGGATCTTTAGTTGGGGATGCTTCAAAACGCTCCTCAAATTTCCACAGAGGCAAATCATTCATATTGGAGGGACTTTCAGCCCCACAACAGATGCTGAAGTGGGGCCCAATTCGAGCAATTACATATGTGCATTCCAGTTTTCCGCTATTTACTGCAACATTAGATACAGTGTCAGTTAACATAATACAACAAATAACAAAACTGAAACATCGTAATAAAAAGGATGGTCCCTGTGATTTACCGAAACTTTGGATTTGGTCTCTATTTGTTCAAAAGTACACGGATGGTCCCGGTGGTTTGCACTTTGTAACATAATTAGTCCCCAACCAACAAATCTAAAGGTTTCAGTAGGTCCAAGTTAAGGGCAAAATGCATTACAAAATACAAACTACAAGGACCATCCATGTACTTTTGGCAAAGTTGGAGACTAAATGCGGTACAAAGTACAAACCACAGGGAATATCCGTGTAATTTCTGAAAGCTAGGGACGAAATCCAAAATTTTGGTAAACCACAAGGACCATGCATGTACTTTACTCAAAATAATATAATAATGATTAACGAAAAATTTTACAAGAGGCATGTTGAGCGTCAAAACAGGTTTGGGAGGAACCAGTTTATTTTTAATACAGATCGACATGGACCATGTTTTGTGGATTTAACCTGCAAACACTGTTTATTTATTTAACAATATATATAAATATATCAACACTTTAAATACGATCACAAAACAATATTATTACTACACTACTAATCTAAATCTTGGAATAATACAAATTATGAGGTTGTAAGCATTAAAATAGACTTTAAACGACTTTCAACCCGTTCACGTTCCCCTTGTTGACCCAGTTTATAAGTAACCTGGTGAAGTGAAGTGCTGTTTTACATGTCTTACCTGACTTGATATCATACGTTAACCGTAGCCACTTATTTGTAGAGAGTTGAATTACAGGAACAGTCTCGACTCTGCGATCAGGATGGATATTAGAGAGTGATGATGACTCACGCCTTTGAGCATTTACAATTATAAAATTGCACTCAGTCTGATTAAACTGGATCTCTAACTGATCTATTTCAACTGGAGATGGAAGTTGTGATAAAAGTGACAACGTAATTAAAGTAGGCGCGTGAGGCTTAACAATCTGTTCATGAAAAGCTACTGACGTAAGAAGCGCCACTCTGAGAGGACTCACGAGATCAATTTCAAGATGAAGTGGGTGATCACCGTTTACTTTCATACCACCCATGATTTCTTCTTCGTTAGATATTTCTTCTCGAACAATAGCAAATACTTCCTTGTGTATATTTTCTACTTGTTTTAGACTCGGTGAACCACCGGGCCCACAGTCCTTCAACTCTTGAAGGCCGGAAATTGATGAGATTGGCAACGCAGCCATTTCAAGTGAATATGAGATAAAATCTTGAGCTGAACCGAGTTTCCGTGAGCACTCACGGAGATAATCGAGTACCTCCCATAATAAAGTGACCCAACCCTCCTGCCTGTAGAGACTTGTGAGTTTATCAAAATGGAGTTTTGAATTAGTATAATCACTTGTAAGGAAATACTCCTTTGCCATTAAAAGCATGCAAAAAGAAGCCACCCTTTGAGATTTTGAGTTATTGTATGCTTCATATGCGTTTTTTAGCAAAGCAATGATTTCAGTGGAGTCACCCAACTTCTTCCTTTCAGCAGTAAGAGCAAAGAGGACGTAATCATCATCTGTGATTCTGGAAGAGCATCAAAGAATAATACATGTCATTTAACCATTTTAAAGAAAAAAAAAAATAAAGAAATGAAACAACAAAAAAAAAGTTTGTTACATACAGTTGCATTACAGATGTCTCCCCAAGGTCTAGCAATCGAGCAAACTGACCCACATAAAGAGAAGGCACGATAGAATCACAACTCTCATCAGTCTCGGTGGGCGCCGTGGAAACCGCACTTTCTACACACTTCTTCATCTCCTTTAAGAATTGAGCAGCAAGCTGTGTCATGGAAACATGTAATAGATTATGTTGATGTCTGAGTGGGATGATACAGCCATTTTGATAAAATAATATGAGCAAAATGTCAAGCTAAATCAATCATACAAATATAGACTAGTAATTAAAAAAATGCTCACTATTTATAATATGATACTTATGAAACACTTTGAATTTGTAAAAATGGGTTAATTGATTGAAGCTGAATGTGACTTCAGCCCTTCACCAATGTACATTTCAGTTTGCAACAGATATGGAAGCTAGGTACATGATGGCTAGTTCCAAAAACTATACAATAGTAAGTGATCATTTTTTGGATAGTTGATACATAGGAGGAGCTAAAAGACAGTTAGCTTTCCTATCAAAATGGATAATTTATGGCCTACAAATTAAATATTACAAATCTGTGAAGGAACACCACAGAACAGATAAAAAGTGTGCGCACACACACACATATATAGGGTATGTATCCTAAGAGAAACACATGCTAATTGAAAACCGTGAGAACGATTCTGGACCACACATTTTCTGTAAGCCAATTTTTTTTGGGATATTTTATATGTGTATTTTGTCAAATTTTTATTTATACACGTGTATGTTGTCAATTTTTAAATTATACATGTGTATATATTAAAACATATATGTACAATACTTATTTTTCAACTTTAAACACGTATTTACACATATGTACACCAGAAAAAACATGTTTAGAACCATAATCTTCCTTTATATACATATATGTACAATCATTTATACACATCTGTACATATATGTACATTATCAAACATAGATGTACAATACTTATGTTTTAATTTTAAACACGTATATACATATATGTATAGTTAAAGATTGACAATATACACGTGTGTATATATCTATACACGTGTGTATACATCAAAAAAACCTGAAAGAAACAGCTGCGATAGTTCCAAAAAATGCATTTTTTTGCATTTTTGCTTAGGAAAAATGTGTGGTCTAGATTATTCTCAAGGTTCTCAATTACCCTAGTGATTCTCACATTATCCTAATTCCTAACCCTATATATTGGTTAAAGCAACTTGCCTGATAATAGTATGCTGGACGAAATTCCCAATCAGACGAGGTTCTATCTGCAACAGTTAACGCGGGAGAGGAAATGGTGGCACTGGTAGTTTCAAGCAACTCAGCAAATACTAAGAACTGCCTGCTCAGCCATTCCCAATGAAGAAAATTCACTTGTGTAGGGCCTGTTAGGTTCTTATAAGAAGCATTATGCTGCCGAAACCATTTAATTGCTTCTAGAACCTTTCCACCATGTAAAAGTAATGTTGATATCTTGAAGTGGAATTGCTCTGCAACCATCTTGATCTCAACCAACCGTTGGATCGCTGGCAATCTCGTAGATGTCCCAATCATCTGTAGTTCAAGTTGGATTGTTAGTACAACTGTACCATGTTACTCAGGAATGTTTGCATGTTCACTTTAACTGATTATTGCCACTTGAAAGCACAATAATCAGTTTGGATTGTTTGGCTAAAAGTGATTTATAACTTTAAATATTATGAAAGCAATTAGACTTGGATAACATGACAATAAGTCGTTATAAAAAGTTATCCTAAGCTTTGCAAAACTGATTTATCTGATTTTGATTCAAATTCCGTGATAATCACTTTCAAAACAAAATGTGCATCCAAGACCCCCTTGTGCAATCTTTTTGGAAAGCGAACCTCTCGCAGTGCATGGTAGCCATCCTCGTACATCCTTAGAGCTTCCGCCCAGTCTCTCCTGAACTCTGCATATATAGCTACCTACAAGTTGAATTCAGATAAGATAGCAACTAATTAAAACATTTCTACTCCAGATAGAAGCTATTATCATAAAGAACAAACTTTCCAGCTATTTTCTTACTTTAAAGCAGTAACGGACATTGAACTCTATGGAGCCATAGCTCTTCTTTTCAAGTCGTGTTTTAACCTTTCTTCCTTCATCCCTATAAAAGGTAACAGCGAGCTCCCCAAATATGTTTCCTAGCCTACATTTGGAATTAGTAAAAGTAAAGACAACAATCTGTGACGAGTAACCATGAGTCATGACATTCAAAAAGAAAGAACTGCTTGCCTGTTCAAAGATAGGTTCAATTCAGATGCATCATCTGGAATAAAAGTAACAACGTATTTCGCATCTACTTCAGCACGCTTGCGCAGAGCAACCATGCGTTCTTCGGTTATAGATTCTGCACCAAAAACCTTATCTAACCAACGATCGTACAATACAGAGATAGCCATGCTCGAGTAATGTAAGCACAGATGGACATATACGCTCACATATTATGTGTCATTGCATGTACATATATTCATATTCGCATACACATTCTTGTGTATGCAATGCCATGATTTCAAGTACTGTATGTGAAGGAAAAAATAACATTTTAGCGGTAAAATACCTACGTAATCACATTCGTCTAAACCAAAAGATATTGTAGTTGAAGCCAGTAAAATAACAGCATTCACTAAAGTTGTACTACGTGATCGCCTAAGCTATATTTACTTTTACCTTTTAACTCCTAAACATTAACATACAAAACAACTAAAATGTAACATGAAGTTCCAAATAAATCAAGCATCATACACAGGTAAAGCCACATTTACCTTTCGAATTAAACCTCACAACCACCACCACTACCAGCTTGATATTCCTCCCTCTGATCACTGCTCTGTCACACAAAAACGAAACATATAAACATAATAACACATACACACATCAAGCCATGGCTAATTCATAATTTCATATATCAAACCTACTAGTTTTAAAAAGCAACATAAACATCATTTCAAATTATCACAACATAAAATTTCAACAAAATCACAACAAATAAACGTCATACTTGAGGTTTTCGAGATCGGTGCAGACCTGCTGCCACTGAACAGGATCACCGGACAGCTGATCGACATCAAAGAGAGCAGCAACAACGGCCGGAACCCTAGTTCGATGCTTCAAGAGCCAATCGCGTTTAATAATGCCGGTAGAAGTGTAAGCAGACGGCAATTGATCCTCCTTATCCTTAGGGGTTCGGTCTATGACAGAGATCTTGGAGAAATCCGGCAATGCTAGTGTGTTGATCGGCGGTTGTTCGGAATGGAGGTGAGTTGAGATCGTAGCGTGGAGGTCTTGGTGACCGATGATGCATGCTAGTGTCACCGGTGGTGTACGGAGTTCTTCTGGATAATGTTCCATGGTTGGGAGAGTTGTTAGGGTTAGGGTTTTGATGGTTGTGGTGGTGGACCGGTGGTTTATCGGCGATGTTCAGGGAGCCGATCTGAGTTGGGATTGGTTGAGATGTGTTTTCTTATGGTGTGGATGGAACACTAGACTCAACGAGTTGACTCGGTTTTCACACTTTTTTTTTTTTTTTGAAAAGTGTGAATTTTTAGTGAATGTCGGGAGATATAGCATATGTTGTTTTAAACGGGTTCGTGTTAGAGAGCCCTCTCGCACAATAAATCCCCAATTTAAACTCACTCAATGAGAAACCCCTATCATCAGACTCGAACTTGAGACCTGGAGGGGAAAACTCACACGGGCTCACCATAGGTGGAACTTAAATACCCGTAACTACCACTAGAGCACTAGTGATGGTTTTTAGTGTATTTACTTCTTTTTTTATTGTTTTAGTGTATTTACTGATTTTTTTTTATTTTTTTAACGTCAAATTTGGATCAAACGGGCCACTGGACTATCATCAAGTACCCGATCATATCCTTCTTCACTAGGAAATAATGCTTATATACCAATTCCGGAGGAAACCCAATAAATATGAGAAAAACCCTCTTGTAGGAATCTAACCCAGAACATCATGGTCTCTAAGCTTTATCACACCCCGAATATACCACTAGGCTATAATGCCATAGTCATTTACCTTTTTTAACAGTGATACCATTAGGCTATAATGCCATAGTCATTTACTTTTTTTTAACAGTGATATTTTTTTACAACAAGTTGCTTGCAAGTCTACACAAGGAACAAATTATGCTTTAAAAAATTCCACTTAGACCTATTTGAAATCCAAATATAAGCTAACAAATTTAATTTCGCCCACTAACCTCTCTATCTTGATCGGGTTGTTCTCGAAGAATTTTTTGTTTCTAGCCCTCCAAATGCTCCAACAAATTACCAATATGATGACTTGGAAAATCTTCCTTTTTATGCCTTTGATTTAGAATTTGATTTTGGGGATCCATTACATCATGTATAGGGAATAGGAAGATACGATCAGTTTTACACCAAACATTTGTATGTTGCCAAATCATACTCGCCACAATTCATGATGTAAAAATGTGATGTGTTGTGTCAACACCATCACCGCATAGGCTACAATTGGAAAGGGTTGGGAGGATGTCTCTTTTGTACCAAGATTTTTTAAGTAATGAAACTGGTTTAGCGATAATCTCCACCCGAACGTATTTACTTTCAATGGGGCCAAACCCATTTGTCATCGCTTTCTCCAAACTGAAACTGGTTTAACTTGTGAGATCAAACCCATTTGTAACCTTCTTATACATATCTTCGATGAAAAAGATTTTGAACTTCGAAGACAAAAATAGTAGGATAAAAAAACTTTAGGTGCATGTTCTCTAACCAGTAATCTGACCAACATCGTATTCTTCTACCACTTTCAACCTTTCTTTTAATCGTTTATCCAAGGGTAAAATTGGTGTAAGCATAAAGGTTTCAAGCTTTGCTATGGAACCCCATGTTCCTGCTAAGCGCTTATTGTAAGGGAGCATTGGCCAGGTTCTCAGGGTTGTGTGTAACACTCCTATAAACCTTCTCCAAAGATTGGTTTCCTAAGAGCGTTGGCCAAGTTTTAATGTATTTACTAGTAACCGAGTAATATAATATATCAAAATATTTTTGGTTTAAGTCTTTTTAACTAGTGTACCTTTACCTTAAATCGTTATAACATTAAATTAAGAAGAAAAGAAAAAAGTTATTTTACAAATAGGGTGTCTGCCTTTTAAAACAGGCTTCAGCTAATCACATACCTTTAATCTTGTTTTGAGATCCTAATATGTATACGACCCGTATGGGTTTATACGGGCCAAGCGTATACACTATTAGGGAGTGTTTGTTTTTAATTAAGTTAGATACTTGTTACACAAAAAAAAAAGAATAATGATTGTTGAATAACAAGAGATATTACGTGTTAAACTGTTTGTTAAATCCAAGTTTTTAATTAAAGACTTAGGCATCTTGAAATATTTTTTGGGCATTGAGTGTCAAACCCTAACCGATGGCGGAATCATCGGGATGAGACAAAATAGATTGCAAGAGACTTCATAACACTATTTGTGACAATATTTAAATCAACCATTTTCATTTCATAATAAAATTGTCAACACATTACAAGAAATTCAAATAAGAACATTGTTCATAACATAAACATAACAAAATTGATACAACAATTTAAACCTAAAACGTCTAAATGTGTATCTAGGCATCATTGCTACTTCGTTTCATAGCATCATCATCCTCAACCTGTAACATGTTTAGAATAATTTTCAATGCAAAAGCAAAGGCGAGTACACAAGGTTTGAATAAGTATATCATAAGTATAAAAAACATTATCTCGAATCCACATGCCAATTTGTAAACAAGGTAACTAGCATGCATAGCAATACGTCAAACCCAAGTGTCCACTAGTAATTAGCATCCCTCGCCACAAAAGTGATGAGACCGTTTAGAATAAAGACTTAACAAGACCCCGACGGGTGGTGTGCTACTCCTATAGCGCTATATATGTTAAGTTGAAGGCTTAGCAAAGTTAATGACATATGACATGTATAATCTAGCATGAACCTAAGTAAACAAGTAGCATGTATAACGGATTGAGAGTATAAAGAATGTTTAAGTGTGTGAGTGTGTATTTTATATAATAACATGTTACAATCCAAAGTGTTTTTAAAGGTAAATGGGTCAAGTGTACTCACGGTTTTGCAAGTCTTGAACTTGAGAATCCGCGAGTGAGTTGTTTGTTGATTAGGAGGTAGGAACACCAAGTCCTTCTACACGAAGAAGCAAAGTGTATGAGTTCGGAGATTAACGGTAGATTAAGGATTTGGAGTTTAAAACATAAGAACATGTGTATACGAAAGTAATAATCTTTTAACACAAAATACTTGTTTTGACACTATGAAACCCCAAGGGTTATAATGTTTTCATGAGTAGTATACCCATTAGAATCATAACAAGTTTTATGTCTTAGATGATGTTATTCTAGCACTTTGACGAATGAACACAAGTTCATCATCAAAGGTTCGAATGTTGAATAGTATATATATAAGTATTATTTAGGTTATATATTATTATGTCCAATAGTCAAGCATGAGGTAGAAGATTAAATCTTCATTTAGGTACCTCTAAGTTTCATGGAAATCATGTAGGAGGTAGGAAGAGAAGTCTTCTATTTAGTCACCTCTAAGTGTTCACCACTACACTTGATGTAAAAACATACAAGGAGGGTCATGAACTACAAGTAATACAAGAATATTAAACACTAATCTATAAGAAATCATCAAACAATGTGTGGATTCTATGTAGGATAACCCAAGTTAATCCTTAATCTCACATACATCAAGTCTTGAACTTGAACATCACTTGTGGGTTAAACCCTTGAACAAAACAGAAAGTTTGTGAGGATTAATCCTCTGATTTTGAATGTCTCAACCTTGTTTTTAATCCTAACTAACCATAGAAGTGGTTATAAGCATAAGGACATAGGTTTGAGATGAGTTAGACTCAAGTTGAACAAGTTTTAGTAAAGGTTTAATCAAAACAGAAACAAACAGTGAACTTTGGAGCTTTTTTGGCTACGTTCTAGGGACTTATTTACTGTGAAAAACCCATGGAATCGAAGCTAAGGTCAATCCATGCACATTGGAAAAATAATGGAGTAAATCGGACAAGAAACGAGTGAGTTATGCTCACTTTTGTGAAGGTGTATGCTTCTGTTCGAACCTCAGAATTCAGTTGCGATTTAGATGATTTGAGAGTGATTTGGATGAGTTTGTAAAGTGAAATGAGCTTGGATTAGCTTGGTATTTATAGGAGAAGGTTTGGGTAGGTTGTTGTTGGGGTTTAAATGCAAGAAACACAAGTTAAACCAACTAAAACTCACCAAAATCGCGTCCAATCAGCGGCTGTTTAGAGCTGGCTCCGGATCAGACATCCTCGCGGGGCACGAAGACACAGAGCCTGGCCCTTCGCGGCCGGTGACAAGGGGCTGGGTGAACTCAAGTTTTGATTAATTACAATTTGGCCCCTAGAGTTTCTAAATTAGGGTTTTAAGGTGTTTTAGGGGTTGTTTATGACATTTAAGGACAAATAAAGTATGGGGAACATAACCAAGTATAATTAAGCATATGAATGTCATGTTTAAGTATCATATGCATATAAAAGATATATTATTAGCATGTTTCACGTATTTGCAAGTTTGACACATAATTTCCAAGAACTTTGAATATGTATCAATTGTTTCACGAAATTGAATGTATGAGCATGTATAAAGTATGTACAACATGAATTTAACAAAATACGAGTTTTATTTATAATCCAACTCTTGGATTTTACAACGAAATAACGATTACAAGAACACAAGACTTCCAAAAATAGAATTACAAACAAGACTTTCTAATTATGGAAAGTATGAACAAGCAGGGCGTTACAGTCTCCCCTCCTATAGGGAATTTCATCCCGAAATTTAGGAAGAAGTAGCCAAAAGATATGGATACTTCGTCTTCATGTCACTCTTCAGTTCCCAAGTAAATTCAGCGCCACGTTTACCTTCCCATCAAACCTTAACGATAGGAATTTTACTGCGCCTCAATAACTTGACTCCTTGATCCATGATTTCGACAGGTTTTTCCACAAAATGCAAGGTCTCGTTGACTTGGAGGTCCTCGAGTGGGACTTGAAGTCCTTCGTCAGCTAGACACTTCTTTAAGTTTGACACGTGGAAAACAAGATGTACATTGTTGAGTTCTTCGGGCAGGTGCAGTCTATACGCAACATTTCCAATCCTTTCGAGGATCTTGAAAGGAACAACGTAGCGAGGTGCGAGTTTCCCTTTCTTGCCAAATCAAACCACGCCCTTCCAAGGGGATACCTTGAGAAGTACGTAGTCACATGTCTCGAATTCCAAGGGTTTGCGACGCTTGTCCGCGTAACTCTTTTGTCGGCTCCTGGCTTTCAATAAATTGTCTTAAACCTTTAAAATCTTATCCCTTGCTTCTTGTATAAGCTCATGACCAGTGAATTGAGATTCACCAATCTTGTTCCAACAAATAGGTGAACGGCACCTGCGACCATACAATGCTTCGAAAGGTGCCATTTGAATACTCGCATGGTAATTGTTGTTGTACGAGAATTCGATCAAAGGCAAGTGTGAATCCCAGTTGCCACTAAAATCTATTATGCAAGAATGAAGCATATCCTCTAATGTTTGGATAGTACGCTCGGTTTGACCGTCAGACTGAGGATGAAAAGCAGTGCTAAGTTTAAGAACAGTACCCATAGTAGATTGAAAAGTTTGCCAAAGACGAGACGTAAAAGCATCATGATCGGATATCCTGGTACATTTTGTCAGCGCCAGGATGAACATAATACTTCCATTTGTGTACCTCGTTTATTAGAAAGTCTTGAAGATTTTCACGATTAGGGATCCAGATACGATTGAGATAGTATAGAATACCATCGGATTTTGTAACACCTCGTAAAATCACGTCCAATAATGTATTGACACGTGTAATAAACCCTAATAAAGTCAAACGTGGAATTTGAGGGACTAATTTTGCAAAAAATCAAAAACTTTGATTATAGAAGGACTGGAAATGTTAACATGCTTATTATAAGCCTCTGAATAATGTTACACGGTAATCATGTTCACAAATGAGCCACTTGTTGATCAAGAGTAGCCGTTTGCGTAATTAATTGAAAGTTTGCGCGATGAAGGGTTAAAAGCGTCAACATGTTAATTCTTACCTCTGAGTGACCTTTTAACAAACCGAGAGCTTCACGATAATTGATTATACTCTCAGGAATGCCTAATATTGGCCATTAAGGGATTTTATGCCTATAAGTAAAGTTACGCGCAACTTTGCAAGTTAGAGGGACTATAAGTGTCAATATGTTTAATTATACCTCTGAATGACCTTTTTACAAACCCAAAGCATCGTGATGTTTAATAATACTCTCAAGAGTTCCTAACATGGATTAGATAAGGCTTCGATGCTATTAAATGATGATATACGCAAGTTTGCGCATTAGAGGGACCCAAAAGCGTCAACTTTTGAACTTACGCCTTTTGGTGACCATTTAAGCAAACGAGAGTGTAGTAATATTTAAACACATGCTTGGGAATACCCATTATGGGCCATGGAAGTCTTGGATATCATCAAATGACATTTCGAGCTACTTTGTGCGATTTAAGGGACTATTTACGTCAAACTGCAAAAGTATACCGATTCGTATGGTATTGAACCTTCCAGAATATGATCATAAGTTAAACATGCCCTAAATATCCTTTACATAGCTTAGAAATAGGCTTAGAGGTGTTTGGTTCGCAAAAATAAACTTATTTGATCAACAGGGACTAAAAGTGTCAAAAAGTGCATAAGTTTGCATTTTCGCGCATATCTTACGTTCTGAATATATATCCGGACATCCAAAAATTTATATAATCATTAAAATATTTTATTTTAGTGATTGGCATGATAAAATTCCATTCGTCGCTTAATTTGGATCGTTTTTGCGTTCGTTACGACTTCCGTCGTAATTAACCGAACAACGCAACCGTACGACCAAACGAGCCGACATCCGAGATTTTTTGAGCATATTTTAAGTTCCCTATACTTTAACTTTATTTTAGAGCCTTGAAATGGGGTTAACGGGGCTTAAAAGTGCCAAAAATCAAGTTTTACAAGTGTAGGGACCATTTTTGAAATTTCTGGCAGATACATTGAACTTCATCCATTTTTGAGGTTTTGATGGTTTTAACCCATGGTTTTGCACCATATGGGCTGGTATTTTATGGTTTTACATGTTCCCATGGTATTCTAAAACCTTGGGCCCAAGTGTAAGGTCATGATTCAATCACGGTTTACGAGGAACGATCCTAACGGTTTACCGAAATCTATATAAACCCAACACCTTCATTCTCATTCCTCACAATCTGATTCAAATAGCTCTAAGTTGGGGTTTAACACTTCATACCTGAGCAATTTGAATCAAGATCTTCCTAGCTTGGACCCTTTGTAAGCTTCTTTCGTTCTTTTATGCGTTTTTAAGCGGGAAAGTCAAACAGTGTTTGACTTTCTGCTTTGACCAGTCAATGGTCAACACGAAGTTCGTTTGAACTTCATAACATGAGTGTAATCATGATGGTTATAGTCTCTTGTGACTATACCTACTGATTACCACGTTATTTAGGCTTAGTGACGAGTCATAGTTTCGGTCAAAATGTGCGTTTATGCGTATTTTGCAACCAAACTATTTTTGGGTATCAAGACCCTTTGTCTTGATATCAAACTTGTTTTCTAACTTCGTTAAACATGTTACATGTTTTACCATGTTTAAATCGTCACTTTAGGTTTAGTGCTTATGTAGGGTCGTAAGATAAGCGGTCTAAACAACCGCTTAGACTTTCGAACTAGACCCGTTTGGTCGATCATTAGGATCCGACCAAACACAATAGGTGACCATAGTTGTATTGGGAATAACCTTCCGAGGTTATACCTTATGGTCACTTCGTTTAGTTAGTTGTATGATAGGTAGTTTATATGCCTTAGGTAAATGACCAAAATACCCCTACGGGGCTTAATTTGAGTTTAAATTCGTTTTGGGCATATTGGAAGGTATCCTACTGATATCACAACATATTTAAGGCATATTAACTTAGGAAACCTGTTCATGACTCATTTGGTTACCCATTATGCATTTATCGCATTCGGTACGAGTTATGTAACTAGTTTACATAAATTAACCGAAACGGGTCAAAACTTATCATTTTTACTTCAAAATCCAGAATGTGTTTAGTTTACCCATATTATACAAGTCTTCAAACTTGTCGGGTCTAAACCACACTCTAATTCGGTCTTCGCTTAATCTTGCGTTTGAACCGTATACATTTCTTTTAAACTAACCGGTCTAAGTTTAACTTAAGTAAGACCTGTTAGGAATCTAATAGGTTAATTAAAACTTTCGTTCCAGATTTAGGAGACCAGTAAAAGATACTTGCACTTGTTGATTTGTACGGCTGGGATAAATTTATATAATTTGCTCAGGTAAATACTTTTAACTTATTTTCCGTTATACGGGCTTGGGATACGGTATTATAATAATACCGCTTGGTCGGGTATGTAATTGTTTTTAAATGGGATTGCGATTAATATATATTGCATAACCCGTTTTAATCTGTTTTGTTTGGTATATGGCTTTTGGGGGGTTAATGACCATGTCCTGGATATCCTGGGGTCATTTATTGAAATGGCCACGACTTAAGCACGAGGTGCAGGCATACACCCGATATTTGCGTATGTATAAAAGGTACCCCACAATAAGGAAAATTCCTTGTGGGTATTATACATATGGTGTGTCAGTTAATGTAACACCCGAAAATTTTAAAACAAAAATATAACAACCCTCATGATTTATAGTCCAATAGGAAACCCTAATTAAGACACCCAAGTGATTCTGCACCAACCCTAAAATTTTCAGAATTTTCAGAATCAGGATTAGGGCCCCTAACACTCAGGGGGGGGGGGGTATTCCCTACTTAACGATTATCTTAATAACTTGCGGACGAAGTTGAATTTAATGATTTCGTCGACTCAGCTAGCCTAGTCCCACACGTGGCAACCCTATACATGAAAATAGTTCTTACGCGGGCCGCCTCAAGTTAGCTTAATTCTCACGCGGGCCGCCTAAGGGTCAAAATTCACCTATAAATACAGGAGTTTGGGACTTGAATTCTGGCTTCAGAACGACGAAGAAATTCACAAAATACACCAAGTTCTGTTCTATTTACTTCAATTAACAAACACAAAACACTAATTAGGTATAGCGGGGTGCTGCAGAACAGGGTATTAACTCAATCGCTGATACGATTCATTGTCCGATCGATCAATATATCCAATGGATGTTTAAGTGCTGCTCAAATTGGGTTATACTTTGTCGTTCGTCGTTAATTCGATGGATGAGTTTAAGTATCGTACTTTATCGTTCGTCATTAATTCGATGAATGAGTTTAAGTATCGCACTTTGTCATTCGTTGTGAAAATTTGATCTCGTGAGTTATCGTAAAAGCTGTATTAGTTAATTTCCTAGTTTGTGTGCAAATTAGGATAAAAGGATAATCAGTAAGCTAAACTCTGCCGGTATAAACCTACAATTGAAAACAAGATAGCATCACCTGGAGATTTTAAGGTACGGATAGATTCCTTTCTTTAGATTTATGTCAATCCTGATTTTAAATTCCGTATTAAGATTAAGTAAGTTATAAATTCAGTACGTATAGAATCCTTTCTTTCGATTTATGTCAGTTGGATACGTATAGAATCCTTTCTTTCGATTTATGTCCGTTGGGTACGGATAGATTCCTTTCTTTAGATTTATGTCAATCCTGATTTTAAATTCCGTATTAAGATTAAGTAAGTTATAAATTCAGTACGTATAGAATCCTTTCTTTCGATTTATGTCAGTTGGATACGTATAGAATCCTTTCTTTCGATTTATGTCCGTTGGGTACGGATAGGTTCCTTCCTTTCGATTTATGTCGTTTTTATAAAATATCCTTTCTTTTGATTTATATAGTTTTGATATAAGTATATCATTCCTAATTTTAGATTCCGTATTAAGATTAAGTTATAAACTAAGTTATAAGTTCCGTACAGATAGAATCCTTCCTTTCGATTTACGTCGTTTTGATATAAGTATATCATTCTTGAGTTTAAATTCAGTATTTAGATTAAGTTAAGAAATAAGTTATAAGTTCCGTACGGATAGAATCCTTTCTGTCGATTTATGTTGTTTTGATACAAGTATATCATTTCTGATTTTAAATTCCGTATTAAGATTAAGTTATGAAATAAGTTATAAGTTCCGTACGGATAGAATCCTTTCTTTCGATTTACGTCGTTTGGATATAAGTATGTCATTTCTGATTTTAAGTTCCGAAATAAGTTATAAATTCCGTAGAATCCTTTCTTTCGATTTATGTCAGTAGGATATATATAGAATCATTTCTTTCGATTTATGTCAGTTAGGTACGTATAGAATCCTTTCGTTCGATTTACGTCATTAGATATAAATATATCAATTCTGACTTTAAGTTCTGTATTAAAATTAAGTTATGAAATATATGTTGGAAGTTACAAACGTTTTGAAAAAGGTTTTATTTTACATCAGTTATTTAGAAAATGGTTTATGAAAAATATTATTTTCAAGTATACATGTTTGTGAGTTAATTGTTTATAAATCAAATTTCATACTCTAGTGGTTCCTTATTAACGAGTCAAGGTTTTATCTTGTTTCGTTTAATAAACCACATTTTGGGGACGAAATTGTCAAGATAGGATTGATATCCACACCTTGGTGACTGGTTCCACTCTTATATTTTCAATCTCGCCAAAGATTCGTATTTTACAAGTTACAAGTTAAATATCTTAAGACTTATAAGTTATAAGTAAATAAGTTACAAGTTTAATATGATACATAAGTATTATGTTACTCAAGTCAAATTGTTTTAAATTACTATGTCTTGTTTTTAAAACTCCTCACGTCTTTGATTATCGATTCATTTGACAGTCCGTTGAATTCCTATTATAATCATAACCTTGATTTTAGCTCTCATGTCATGCGATAGTTTTCTGTTAAGTTGTACTCATTATCGCATGTTCCAATATATGTTTCGTTTTGTTCTGAAAATAAGTTTTATAAGTTATGTGGATAAGACTCTTTGTAATCTGATACCCTGAGTATCGCTTCTCGTGGAGTGTCCCACGAGCATGTTTTTGCGGCATTGACATCATGTGCTCCATCCGTGACGGAGAGATTAGTTCACGGCGTCTCTTAAGTACAAGTGTGGTACATATAAGTTATTAGGAGGCGTATGGATCGATCCTAGGATTTAAGTTTTCAGGAAATGGATAACGGGTATGCCAACTTGCCATTTCGTGTGATAAGTATGCGGGAGTAGCTACCTGTGTATTGTCACGTTTTCAGTTTGCTCATGGGTACCTCCGTAAGATATGATTATGAAATTATGTTTTTGCATCGTATCATTTTCACATGAAGTTACCTCCGGATATTAAATAAAATAAGCTTTTGTTTTCCTCTATCCGCACACTGGGCAAAACTTTCGAAATTTTGCTCAGACGTACGTTTTTGTGTTTTCTTCTTTACGTCAGGTTATCAGGACAATCTGGGACGGAATATGGAAGAGTGCTCGAGTGTTTGGAAAAGACGGTAGAAATAATTGTAATGGATTAGATATCCTTTATTAAGTTGTAAGCCGTGTAATACATTTAAGTATAAATGGAATTATGTTTTTGATCTGACTACTATTATTGTGACACGTCGGCCCATTCCGGGCCGGGGTGTTACAGCTAATCTCGTTCGGCTCTTCTAACCGGCCCTGACAGACGACAAACATTTAAATCTCTAAACAAGATTATTTTTAAATAATTGTCCCAAGTTATAAAAGATATTTTGTGCCTTGTGCATTCAAATCAATTTTTTTAAACATTTTCAAAATGAGTCGATTAATTGTATTTACCAGTGAAAACTGACGTATTTTCCAAAAAGGTTAAGTGCAGGTACTAATCGGAATAGGCTGGCTACTCCTAGCATCAATAAAGAGTCTTGCAAGCTTAGATGTTTATAAATCTGCTGAACAGTGTTTCTTTTAACTTTGATCCGCCTGTGGATCCTTTACAACCATTTTTGTAATAAATGATATTACTTCCATTCGGTTTGTAATGTTTATATCTTTCGATTTCCGCTGTGTATATAATCTGTGATAAATTGTCTATGATGATATCAACTACGTCACGATACTCCCCACCGGGCGCACCGGTAATACGTGGAAATATCGGGGTGTGACAGGTTGGTATCAGAGCCAACGTTTGAGTGAATTAAACGCTAGCCCTTAGTGTTTAATCTCAAATGACACAGTAGCACATTCCTTAGATCTTCTGAGTCTAGACTAAACATATAAATGCTCTCATCCCTATTAAGTAAACATTGCTTTCGATTTTATGTATTTTGAATATATTGCCAGGCAAGGAAGCTGTCGATGGAAATTCTCCACATCCGAAGCCTAGAAAGGCCAAGCTTCGTACCATGGCTAGGATAAGCGTACAACCAGTTAGAGGAAAGACCTTTATGAATCTATTCCCAAAAACCAAACTTGTTTAAACCCTTATCCAGACTACAGAGTCCATACCAGAAGGTCCATGAGGCTCCCATATTGAAGATGATACATGTGGGTGTCATTAAACCCTATTTCTTACCTCCGAGTTTTCAAATTTCAAACTTAGACTATACTAGTCAAAACCTAATCTGTAATCCATGTCATTCCTTTAATCATTGAATCCTTGGATTCTACTTCTGCAATGGGTCCTGATTTGAAATATTATTTATTCACTAAAATCTTCAGAGTCGCTACTGTGTACGACAAATAAAGATGAAGAAACAATCAGAATAAGGGAAAGAAGACATTAGAAGACCCTCCTTCCATCATACTTCTTTTCATTTAAGTCCCTGTTTGGGCATTTAATTATTGTAGTCCTTCGTGGACATATTAATTCATCAAAGTCCTTATAGACCTACCTCTTTTGATAAGACCCCATAAATATATACGCCTACCTATTGAAAATCCCTTTGAGGATATTATCTTTTAATAATAGTCCATTCGAGGACATTATACTTCAAATAGTCTTTTCATGGACATTATACCCTATTATATTCCATACGTGGACACGAGATTTCATTATAGTCCCTTAGTGGACATTAGGGGTGAGCAAAAGGAAAAACCCGACCCTACCCGACCATTACCCGACCCGACCCGAGAACCGATCAAACATAAAATACAGAACCGATTCACTACCCTAAATATAGGGTCGGTTCCAATCCATAGGTCCAAGTCGGGTTTCACCATGAAAAAACCGAGAACCGACCCGACCCGACCCTATTTTATATGAAAAATTGGAACCGATCTAAATACCTAGGTACTTCGGTTCGGGTCGGTTGGGTATATTTTCGGTTCGGTTCTCGGTTATTTTCGGTCCGGACCTAAATTTGCTCACCCCTAGTGGACATGATATTTCATCACAACCTTTGTAGACCTGATATTTTATTATAGTCCTTTCATGGGCAAACTATTTTAATATAGTCCCTATACGGACATATGATATTTTTATAGTTCCTAGCCGGACTTAGAATTTCCTTTTAAGTCCTCTATGGACAAGTATGATATTAAAAGTCCTGTTTGAGGCACTATGGTAAAATTTCCTAATGATTTATTGGGAGTTTTGAAAAAAAAATAAGTAAAAATAAAAAAAAATTATATAGGTACTCATATCGTCCTTTATCAATCATTAGTATTAATTTTATTCGAACTTTATCGATCAGCTAAAAAATTTCAAAAGATCTTCTTAATGGTTTACCCCTGCCAAGTGGCAAGTCCACATTAATTGGCCAAAACTTTCGGTAGTTAAGGATAATTATTCCTTCTACTATGATAGTTAAAGGAGTTACCCCTCCTATCCAAAGGTGGTGAACTATGTTCAAGCCTCCAAGCCTATATGATCAATGCGATCATGGTAATGTTGTGTGACCATTAAGACAAATTAATCCTTGTTGACATCTAAGAACATGTTAACATTCCTGGCAGAGTGACTTGAGAAACCACGCCAGCCGTTAAGGTATTTTGGACTATGTCCAAGCCTTAAAGCCTATAGGATCGAATTTGATCTTGGCAAGTATCATCAATGTGATGATCAAAATGTAAACATCCGTTAGTGATGAAGTGCCTATGGGCTAAATTTGTTGTCTGATAAAGACAACGACAGTAGTGGTCTATGACTCCTGTCTAAGAATATTGGACTACGTCCAAGCATAATAGTCTATATAATCATTACGATCATGACTAATATCGTATAAATACGATGATCACATTATTTAAAATCCTTTAGAGATGTTTTCGCCTACGGGCCATATTATATTGTCCATTGTGACAAGGACAATGATGATCTCCTATGAATCCCTGTCCAAGGTAGTGAGCTATGCTCAAACCGCATAGTCTATATGATCAATGCGATCAAGACTAATATTATCAAAAAGATGATCATATGTAAATATCCTTAATAATATTTCACCTACGGGCTATGTATAATATATTGTCCATTAGTGACATTGACATTGTGATCCTTCTGATCCCATGTCCAAGGTAGTGAGTTATGCTCAAGCCTAATAGTCGATGTATGATCAGTGCAATCATGACTAATATCAACTGATACGGTGATCGTATTATTTTATAGGATATTTGAAGTTCAGGCTTAGGCCTTCCTATCTTCGTAGTAAGATTTTAAGAAATACTTACGACTCGATGGTTATAATTTATGCATAAATTTTCGGTGCTTAGATAACAAAACTAGGGTAATACAATAAGCACATGGTGGATACGCCGCTGGTACTTCCTATATATAAGTGTGTTCATTGTATTACCCTTGGTGGCGTTATCCTGAGTCACCATTAGAGATTAGGCCGCCTACGGGGTATATACTATGTTGTCCATTAGAGACACTGACATGTGTGACCGTTATGGTCCATCGTCAAAGGTGATGGGCAATGCCTAAGCCTTATAGTCTATAAGATCGATGGGATCATGACTAAATATACTAAATTGCGATAATTATATATATACACATATGTGTATATATATAAACATCCATTAGTAATGTCCCATGACTTGCCTATGTGCCAAAATGAATCGTCGTTCAAGGACGATGACAGTTGTAGTCTATGACTCCCTGTCTAAAGGTGAAGAACTACGTTCGAACCTTAAAGTCCCTAATCTAATAAGATCGCGACTTATAAATTAATGTCCTCCGTGACAGGCTTTTGTTGCCATATCTTATAATGTCCTTTGCGACAAGGCCTTCGTGCCATATGATTTTTATATCATTCAAGACGAACTCATGTTTCATATTGTAAAAGCCACTGTGGCAAGCCTTCGAGCTATCTAAAATCATCAATATGACAAAGACAGTTGTGACATTGTGATCTCCTGTCAAAAGGGTAATGGACTCGGTCCAAACCTTAATTGCCATTGATGGATCTTTTGCGACCTAGGCTAAGTAAATTGATATACATTCAAATGACATTCATTAGGAATGTTCATACCCCATTAGCCGGTAAGGTTTAAGGATACCATGGCTAATGTATGTTGGTCGTCAGGATGATGACTAGCTATAGAAATGCAATTAAACAATTGTTTAATTTTGGTGTTTAGTGCCAAGCTTCAAGTATGGCAAACTTGAATGAGACACATAACAGTCGCAATACCGATGGTGCGACAAATGCTAATGATGCAACAAAGGTGAATCTCAAGGTTAATGGAGTTAATTTCCAAACTGTGATTGATGCAGCTGCTAGAAAGGCTATGAGAAAGGATCTAAAAAGGTTCGAAAAGCCGAATGCTACTTGCTCTAAATCATATTTCCCTGCTCATGAGAAGAGTTCTGCTCACACTTCGAATGCGAAGGACAAACCAAATAAGATGACATATAGCAAGGAGCCCCGTTCCTCTAAAGGATGTACTTAAAAGTACTTTGTCTCTTGCAAGTCAAGAGACTTAAATGGCGAGAAAAGGGAGCCATTGATTTCATAAAGTTGTTGAATGAAATGGAAACCATTATGGACATCAGCGATTGTGCTGAGAAAGACATGGTGAGATATGTATCACAGTCATTCAAGGGTGATGCCCTTAATTGGTGAGGACGTTAATAAAGTCCACAGGAAAGATACCCTCATACAATATAGGATGGTCCAAGTTTATGGACTCATCAGAAAAAACGGTTGTCTACGACACGGAATAGAAATGATGGAATAAGAATTTTTGACTTTCACCATGAAGGACCTAGACTGTCGACAGTATAATACAGACTATAATTTATTGTCTGGAATACTGTCCTATTCGGTTCATCCAAAATCCAAACATAATGCACTATATATTGGTGGTTTAGCATCGGAAATAAGAAGGCATATTAAAAGCTTGCTACTTATAAATCCATTATGGATCTACCTCAGCCACTTACATTTTATGGGTTAAGAAATAAACCGGTTAAAGCTGAGATTGCCCTAAAACTGTCAAAGAGAGTATAGCCAAGTATAGAGAGACTAAGAATAGAGGCGCTATTGAGACAGTTCATATCAAAAATGACACCAGGTACATCCCTTATTATGATGGTATCACTAAGAATCATGTTTGGATTCAGGTGCTATTGAGTCTTTCATAGACCATAAGCTTAACAAACTTTTAGGATTATCCCAGAAGAACTCCAGATATTAAGCATAAGGTAAGACTTGCCAAAGAAAATCATAGAGACCTTTCCTTCTATTTTCATCAAATAATCTTCATTCATAAAAATCTAAAGTACTTTTTCTCCAGATCGAGTACGACAATTTATGTTACTTTATTTTGTTATCTCATTGATTTCTATCAACTGCGAATGCTAGACTATGCTTGATAAAAGAGCCATATGATGATTGGCGTATCCTAGTGTGTTCATAGATTGCTTCCATGCCTGATCAGTATGGAGGTTTAATGCATGGAACCTTTGAGATATTCCAATGGTCATATAGTACTAGAATCGGCTAATGGTATTCAAAGAAGATATCCAATCTAGAAATGTCCAAGTAAGTGTCGCAAATTAAGGCATCCTTGCATTCGTAAAGTAAATGTGTCACTTATCTGACACGGGTATAGATAGATGAATCGGAGCTTGAGATTTGGAAAATCTTTGTAATCTCCTTGTGTCTTGATTATCTTCTCCAAAGACTACCCTGTTTACCTCCTGAGACAAGTAGAGTTAAGATTAACATCCCGCTTAGGGCTACAGTATTGTGAAATCTCCATGACGATTAGTACCTCCAACTCGGGAATAATAGAAACCCTAGTTAGATGAATTTTAAGATAAAGGTTCTAAAAGCCTAATTCGTAATTCTAAGAGTTTCAACATTATTAGTTAGGAAAGACGGTTCTTTTGCTTATGCATTGGTTACCGCAACCCTATTTAGGCAACAATTAAGAATCGCCATCAGCTGCCCAACTGTAAGGATTTGCTATTCCTTAAGATTGGTTTTAGGCAGTAGTTGGAATAACCATCTCACCTTAAGTGAGTTTCTCTATAGTAGTTGTGATAAGTATCAAGGTTGCTCCTTTAGAGACCTTGTATAGATGGGATGTTAGACATCTGTTATTGGACATTAGGTAAGTCCAATTATCAGGATCTGAAAGTTGCCTTGGAAACAACGAATAAGATCATACAAATTCTTAATCATCTGAAAGTTGCCAGTAATCGGCGGAAAAATCAAGGATTGATGAAAGTCGCAACCCTCTTGAATCCTTAATAAGGAATAAGGTTCAATTGAAGGTATCACCCTAAGAAGGGTGTGCTGAATTTTCAATTTATAGGGCTAGTTAAGTTATGATATATAGAATCATTCGAGGAAATCGAATATATCAAGATTGGTAAGCTACAAGCTAAAACTTACCTGAGGAGCTTGATGGAAATCAATATGTTCCACAACTGTGATCTAAAGATATGTATAGACAATAAGTCAAGAAGCATTGTCACATAAGGATATGCAGACTAATGAAAATTTATGGTTTGATGAGAAACCTGTGTAGATTAAGAATCGACAGGTTAAGAAGCTCCGAAAGAGAGTACGTACCTATTGTATAGGTCAACTGAGATGCCCGTAGAGGCCCAAATATGCTATGGAGGATAAGTCCAAGATACGTCGGAAAGTACTTCCACTACTTTAGCAAATCTCGAGGTCGAGATTTCTTTTAAGGGGGTGAGGATGTAACACCTCGTAAAATCACGTCCAATAATGTATTGACACGTGTAATAAACCCTAATAAAGTCAAACGTGGAATTTGAGGGACCAATTTTGCAAAAAATCAAAAACTTTGATTATAGAAGGACTGGAAATGTTAACATGCTTATTATAAGCCTCTGAATAACGTTACACGGTAATCATGTTCACAAATGAGCCACTTGTTGATCAAGAGTAGCCGTTTGCGTAATTAATTGAAAGTTTGCGCGATGAAGGGTTAAAAGCGTCAACATGTCAATTCTTACCTCCGAGTGACCTTTTAACAAACCGAGAGATTCATTATAATTGATTATACTCTCGGGAATGCCTAATATTGGCCATTAAGGGCTTTTATGCCTATAAGTAAAGTTACGCGCAACTTTGCAAGTTAGAGGGACTAAAAGTGTCAATATGTTTAATTATACCTCTGAATGACCTTTTTACAAACCCGAAGCATCGCGATGTTTAATAATACTCTCAAGAGTGCCTAACATGGATTAGATAAGGCTTCGATGCTATTAAACGATGATATACGCAAGTTTGCGCATTAGAGGGACCCAAAAGCGTCAACTTTTGAACTTACGCCTTTTGGTGACCATTTAAGAAAACGAGAGCGTAGTAATATTTAAAAACATGCTTGGGAATACCCATTATGGGCCATGGAAGGCTTGGATATCATTAAATGACATTTCGCGCTACTTTGTGCGATTTAAGGGACTATTTACGTCAAACTGCAAAAGTATACCGATTCGTATGGTATTGAACCTTCCGAAATATGATCATAAGTTAAAAATGCCCTAAATATCCTTTACATAGCTTAGAAATAGGCTTAGAGGTGTTTGGTGCGCAAAAATAAACTTATTTGATCAACAGGGACTAAAAGTGTCAAAAAGTGCATAAGTTTGCATTTTCGCGCATATCTTACGTTCTGAATATATATCTGGACATCCAAAAATTTATATAATAATTAAAATATTTTGTTTTAGTGATTGGCATGATAAAATTCCATTCGTCGCTTAATTTGGATCGTTTTTGCGTTCGTTACGACTTCCGTCGTAATTAACCGAACAACCCAACCGTACGACCAAACGAGCCGACATCCGAGATGTTTTTGAGCATATTTTAAGTTCCCTATACTTTAACTTTATTTTAGAGCCTTGAAATGGGGTTAACGGGGCTTAAAAGTGCCAAAAATCAAGTTTTACAAGTGCTTGGACCATTTTTGAAATTTCTGGCAAATACATTGAACTTGATCCATTTTTGAGGTTTTGATGGTTTTAACCCATGGTGTACCCTATGGGATGGTATTTGATGGTTTTACATGTTCCCATGGTATTCTAAAACCTTGGGCCCAAGTGTAAGGTCATGATTCAAGCACGGTTTACGAGGAACGATCCTAACGGTTTACCGAAATCTATATAAACCCAACACCTTCATTCTCATTCCTCACAATCTGATTCAAATATCTCTAAGTTGGGGTTTAACATTTCATACCTGAGCAATTTGAATCAAGATCTTCCTAGCTTGGACCCTTTGTAAGCTTCTTTCGTTCTTTTATGCGTTTTTAAGCGGGAAAGTCAAACAGTGTTTGACTTTCTGCTTTGACCAGTCAATGGTCAACACGAAGTTCGTTTAAACTTCATAACATGAGCGTAATCACGATGGTTATAGTCTCTTGTGACTATACCTACTGATTACCACGTTATTTAGGCTTAGTGACGAGTTATAGTTTCGGTCAAAATGCACGTTTATGTGTATTTTGCAACCAAACTATTTTTGTGTATCAAGATCCTTTGTCTTTATATCAAACTTGTTTTCTAACTTCGTTAAACATGTTTTAACATGTTTAAATCGTCACTTTAGGTTTAGTGCTTATGTAGGGTCGTAAGATAAGCGGTCTAAACAACAGCTTAGACTTTTGAACTAGACCCGTTTGGTCGATCATTAGGATCCGACCAAACACAATAGGTGACCATAGTTGTATAGGGAATAACCTTCCAATGTTATACCTTATGGTCACTTGGTTTAGTTAGTTGTATGATAGGTAGTTTATATGCCTTAGGTAAATGACCAAAATACCCCTACGGGGCTTAATTTGAGTTTAAATTTGTTTTGGACATATTGGAAGGTATCCTACTGATATCACAACATATTTAAGGCATATTAACTTAGGAAACCTGTTCATGACTCATTTGGTTACCCGTTATGCATTTATCGCATTCGGTACGGGTTATGTAACTAGTTTGCATAAATTAACCGAAACGGGTCAAACCTTATCATTTTTACTTCAAAATCCAGAATGTGTTTAGTTTACCCATATTATACAAGTCTTCAAACTTTTCGGGTCTAAACCACACTCTAATTCGGTCTTCGCTTAATCTTGCGTTTGAATCGTATACCTTTCTTTAAAACTAACCGGTCTAAGTTTAACTTAAGTAAGACCCGTTAGGAATCTAATAGGTTAATTAAAACTTTCGTTCCATATTTAGGAGACCAGTAAAAGATACTTGCACTTGCTGATTTGTATGGCTGGGATAAATTTATATAATTTGCCCAGGTAAATACTTTTAACTTATTTTCCGTTATACGGGCTTGGGATACGGTATTATAATAATACCGCTTGGTCGGGTATGTAATTGTTTTTAAATCAGATTGTGATTAATATATATATTGCATAACCCGTTTTAATCTGTTTTGTTTGGTATATGGCTTTTGGGGGGTTAATGACCATGTCCTGGATATCCTCGGCTCATTCATTGAAATGGCCACGACTTAAGCACGGGGTGTAGGCATACACCCGATAGTTGCGTATGTATAAAAGGTACCCCACAATAAGGAAAATTCCTTGTGGGTATTATACCTGTGGTGTGTCAGTTAATCTCGTCCGGTTCTTCTAACCGGCCCTGACAGACGACAAACATTTAAATCTGTATACAAGATTATTTTTAAATAGTTGTCCCAAGTTATAAAAGAAATTTTATGCCTTGTGCATTCAAATCAATTTTTTTAAACATTTTCAAAATGAGTCGGTTAATTGTATTTACCAGTGAAAACTGACGTATTTTCCAAAAAGGTTAAGTGCAGGTACTAATCGGAATAGGCTGGCTACTCCTAGCATCAATAAAGAGTCTTGCAAGCTTAGATGTTTATAAATCTGCTGAACAGTGTTTCTTTTAACTTTGATCAGCCTGTGGATCCTTTACAACCCTTTTTGTAATAAATGATATTACTTCCATTCGGTTTGTAATGTTTATATCTTTCGACTTCCGTTGTGTATATAATCTGTGATAAATTGTCTATGATGATATCAACTACGTCACGATACTCCCCACCAGGCCCACCGGTAATACATGGAAATATCGGGGTGTGACAGATTTAGACATGAGATCTTGCTCCATAGCGCCTCGTATCTCGACAGTGAGATTACCTTCGTTAATAGAGGCATATTGGGCTTCAAGAATACGGTTCTGAATATCGTTAACAAGTTGGAAACAACATTGTCGCGTTGCATAAGAACACAACCAAGACCAAGGTTTGAAGCATCACAATACACGACGAAGTCATCGTTACCATCAGGAAGCGCGATGTGACACCTGTGCCTCCACGGCCATCAAACAAATACTGTCTCAATGAAATATTTTATTTCATACTTGGGATTTGTATAAATATGTGTATCCTTTGCACATATCAATTCTTGTTCGATTTCAAGCTTTAAATCGCTTTCTGGAAGGTTATACGCGCACTGATGCGTAAATATAACCCGTTTAATGCAACGAACACTCTGGAATAGTGAAATAGGCTTAACATACCTTAAATAACCTTTACATAACTTAGAAATAAGTTTTGAAGGCTTTGGTATGGCAAAATCAAGTCTATTCGCTTACAGGGACTAAAATTGACAAACTGCGAAAGTATGCCAATTTGAACTGTAACAAACATTTCGGAACATGACCCTAAGTTAAAAATACCATAAATATCCTTTATATAGCTTAGAAATAGGCTTTGAGGGGTTCGGTGTGGTAAAATAAACTTTTGGCTCATTCAGGGACTAAAAGTGTCAAAAAGTGCATAAGTTTGCATTTTCTCGCATAACTTACGTTCTGACTACATCCGGACATCCAAAAATTTATGTAAGCACTAAAACATTTTATTTTAGTGTTTGGCATAAGAAAAATCCATTCGTCGCGTCATTTGGATCGTTTTTCGCGCTTATGCGCATTTCGTCGTAATTAAGCGAACATCGCGATCGTACGACCAAACGAACTGACATCCGACATATTTTTGAGCATGTTTCATGTCCAAAATGTTTAGGCATCATTTTAGGGCCTTAACGTTGGCTTAACGGGCCTTAAACATGTCGGAAATGGCCTTTAACACCAACAGGGACCAAAACTGTCATTTTGCAAAGTTGTTTTCTGATCAGGACTTCAGGCGGCCCGCGTAAACCCAGGGTGATACTTTACGTGGCCCGCGTCAGTCTACCAGACCAGATTCAATGTTTTTAAACAGCTGTTAACAGCCTTTCAAACCCCCAAAGGCCAATGCCACTTGTCAAACTCTTGTGGTGGGGGCAAAATGAGCTACCATAACATTCCAACACTTGTACGGATGAGATTCGATCACGTTATTCGAGGAACGATCCTAACGGTGGTCCATTTACTATAAATACCCATCCATCCCCATTGAAAAACCCACATGAGATCTGATTTTTTCTCTAAGTGGTTGTGTTTATACACTTCCTACCTGAGATTACTTGGAAATCAATCTTGCGGGGACCCTTTGTAAGTGTTCCTTCGTTCTTTTATTGCTTTTCGAGTCCGAAAGTCAAACTTTGTTTTACTTTCTGCATTGACCAGTTTATGGTCAATGCGAAGTTCGTTTGAACTTCATAACGTGAGCGTGATCACGATGGTTATAGTCCCTAGTGACTATACCTACTGATTACCACATTATCCAGGCTCAATGACGAGTCGTAGCTTCGGCCAAAATGCGTGTTCTTGCGTATTTTGTAACCAAACTACTCTTAGGTATCAAAACCGTTTGTTTTGATACCAAACCTGTTTTCTAAACTTAGTTAAGCATGTTTTAACATGCTTAGCTCGTCACTTTTAGTTTAGTGCTTATGTAGGGTCGTAAGGTAAACGATCTAAACAATCGCTTATACTTTCGAACCCGACCCATTTGGTCGATCATTAGGATCTGACCAAGCACATTAGGTGACCATAGTATTTAGGGAATAACCTTTCGAGGTTATACCTTATGGTCGCTTCGTTTAAGTAGTTGTATGATAGGTAGTTTATATGCCTTAGGTAAATTACCAAAATGCCCCTTTGACACCAAAATTCATTTTAAGCATATGTAACATAACTTTTGTTATCTAAAGTGATTTAGCAACAATATTAGACATGTTAAGGCATATTTTACTTATCATAGGGCTAGTTAGGCGTTCCGAACGCGTTTTACGCGAACGACGCTTTAAAGTAGCATAAGCTACCTAAACGGGTCGTAATGGGTCATAAGCACTTAGGTTAGGTTTCATTTTAGTATGTGGGCTTTGTTAAACCATATTACACGAGTCTCCATACTCGTTTGGTTTACGAACCCTCATTCTATCAAATCCTCCGATTTAGGTCCGGTATATTAACATAGTTACCTATATTAGGTGCCGTTTGATTTCCGTGATCTCTAGCATTGTTTGGTTATTACTCAAGGACTACTAAGCAATCTCAAGTGAGTACATAGACCCCTCTTTTACTGTTTTCCAAACATTTTGGGGTGGAACACTTGTGCCTACTTGTTACTTTCGTGCTTTCCTGTTTTCACATCATATACTTGTTATGTTCATTAGTACACTATTAGTACATGATTTACATTACATTTCTGCTATGTATGTTGACTGATAGCATGCTAGCACATTGATTTACATGACTTTTCTGCTTTGTATGTTAACTTAGCATACTTAGTACATCACTTTACAATACATTTTATGCTATGTATGCCCATTGTGTGCGTACTTAGTACATTATTTTACATTACATTCTATGCTATGTATGCCCATTGTGTGCGTACTTAGTACATTATTTTACATACATTCTATGCTATGTATGCCCATTGTGTGCGTACTTAGTACATTATTTTACATTACATTTTATGCTATGTATGCCCATTGTGTGCATACTTAGTACATTTATTATTCATCACATGCTTACATTTTGGTATGACATTTGGTTTGTTTAAATGAGACAATGTACATTCATTAACACCGATCATGCCGCTCGGTAGTAGGTAGTGGTACCATAGGACTTGACAAATCCCATTCCTGTAATCTCGGGTTTGTTTGGATGGAAGGAATGGCCGAATCCGAATACATTTTTTGATAACCTTGACTAAAAGGGTTATCCGACTGTCGCAAGGCTTGTATGTATGAATTTTTCACAATACCGCATAAATGTCTATATCAGTATAGCATGCATTTATTACACAAAACATAACTTTGATTTAAACCATGTTTTACTTCAATACCTTGTTTTTGTGCATTTTACATATGGTTTAGTTGATACATTTCACTTACCATACATAAACATTTTGACATTTACATACACAATTCATGACTTACATTTGACATAAACATTAGACATAGACATTAGACATTTGATTATACATAAACATTTTACTTTGGTGGTTTGGTTTGAGTAAGTGATTTAAGTAACGAGGCGTGTGTAATATGATACAAGCATGGTGGATACGCCGCTGGTACTTCCTATATATAAGTGTTTGTATGGTATTACATATCGTAGCGTTATTTGAATCATTTCAATTTGAGACATATAACATTTTATACAAATAACATACTTTTCACAAGACATTGTTTTACAAACAACTTATCTTATACAAACTCATTTTACTTGGTTATTCATTTAACCATACATTATTCTCTTATTTATACATATCATCTGAACTTATTGTTTTTCATACGATTTACAAAACAAATCAATTTACAAGGTTCATGACTAAACATTTTTCTAAACTTACAAGTCATGAATCCTATTTTCACAAAACCTATGTATCTCACAGGCATTTTTATGCTGACGTACCTATTTTCACATGTGTTTCAGGATATGATGCATAGGATTTATCAAGATACACTTAGGCGGACTTTGGCCTTAGTGACAATAAAAGATGCAAGACTAGTTATTTATGTTATGTTTATTTGATTGTCAAGACAATGTAACTCTTTTATTTAATAAAAAAATATTTCAATTTCCATGTGTTATGAAACAATGATTCTGTTACAACACTCCCCGACGTTTCCGCCACGTTTTGTTGTTTTACGTGGTCGGGGTGTGACACGCGAGAATAGGAGCATTACAAAACATCTCCTTGAGCGTTTGAAAAGATTCCTCTTGTTCGGGACCCCAAACAAAATGTTTCTTTTTTTAGTCAAAGAGGTCAAAGGAACAGCGAACTTCGAGAAGTTAGAGATAAAACGACGATAATAACCAGCAAGACCAAAAAACGAATGAATTTCAGATGGAGACTTAGGTGCGATCCAGTTCTTCACAGATTCGATTTTAGCGGGGTCAACGTGAATACCAAGTTCGTTGATAGTATGACCAAGGAATTGAACCTCTTTTAACCAAAATTCGCACTTGGAGAATTTGGCGTATAGACGTTTCGTACGAAGAAGTTGAAGGATTAGACGCAAGTGTCGCTCATGCTCTTCTTGTGTCTTGGAATAGATAAGAATATCGTCGATGAAGACGATCATGAAATGGTCCAAGTACGCTTTGCACACGCGGTTCATCAAATCCATGAAAACAACAGGTGTGTTGGTCAAACCAAAGGGTATGACCACGAACTCGTAATGACCATAACGTGTACGAAAAGCGGTTTTAGGTACATCTTCTTCGAGGACTCGAAGTTGATGGTACCCAGAATGAAGATCGATCTTTGAAAAGAAGGTCGCGCCTTGCAATTGATCGAAGAGGTCATCGATGCGAGGAAGAGGGTATCGGTTCTTGACAGTAAGCTTGTTGAGCTCACGATAGTCAATACACATTCGGAATGACCCATCTTTCTTTTTGACGAACAAAATGGGAGCCCCCCAACGAGAAGTACTAGGGCGTATAAAGCCTTTATTAAGAAGCTCTTGATGTTGGATCGTTGTGCGACCTATACGAGTCGTTCAGAAGAGTTTTAATCCATATCAAAGGCGGAATCAATGATACGAACTTGATTACAGCTTGATTCACGTTTATAATCACTTGTTTATTGATTTCACAGCTTTACAGATCAGTTGACAATTTGGCAGCACCTCGGCTCTGAAATCCGAATCGTTACAAATGACAAACAAAGCTCGGCTATATATAGAGGTGGTATTTCATACGAAATGGATAGTGTCCATTTCGTGCAAAATGGGTTTGATCCATTTCGTACGAAATGGATTTCTCCATTTCGTGCAAAATCATCACACATCACTAATAACCTGATTTCTAACCTATCGAGCACTGGTTTATCCCATCTAGACTCAAGACTCGATACAAGACGAAGTTAACATACATTTATGCACCAACAGACTCCCCCTTGGATGTTGACGAAGTCTTCGGCATCGAGTCTTCAGTCTTTATCTTTATCAGTCTTCGTGCTATTTCAAACGTATCTGACATTGTAAGCTTCCTTCAATCTCTTCTCTTCTTCTATCAATATCGAATCTCCCCCTTGAATGTTAATCTAATCTACAGTCTCCTCTTATTCTCGTACTTTCTCAGAATCTCAATCTGGCACTTTTCTTCACAGTTTCAGAATCACAACCTGGCTCTTTGAACTTTGTTCCAGGATCTGAAACTGGATCTTATGCACACAGACTCCTCTTTGCTCGCAGACTCCCCCTTAAGCTGTGCTGGGATCGTAGTCTGGCTTTCACAGGCTCTAAAACTTCTTCTGGCTTTCCGTAGAAACAAGATCAAAAACCTAGCTTTAATCTGCAGAAAAACCTCAGAAGTCGAATTCTGCCTAACCTGCACATTCTCTACCTCACAATAAATTTCACAAATTTAACAATTTGACAAATTTAGGAACCACTTGCAGATATCGTTTAATCATCAACAACTTACTTTTGGGTAGATTTATATATAACAATTTTTTATATCGAAAACAACTCTCCCAACCCACCCACTGTTGTTCATCATGTTTAGCACTCGGAATTTTGAAACTCAGCTTTTCAACATCAGTTGTCGAGAATAAGATGAAATAAAATCTTTTTGGATTTTCAAAAGATTATGCTAAAACACACTGAAAATCTTTTTGGATTAAGGAAATAAACTATATACAAACATCTTTTTGTGAGTTTGTGTAAGAGGATCATATCAGTTTTTGACAAGTCATAAGTACCGTTGAGCTTAGTTACACATTAAGAATTAAACACTTCACTTAGATTGTCGATATACTGATCCATTTAAATTCTCACACAAATTTCAACTTATTCAGGATACGATTTAGGTGTTTTAAGATCTTAAACTTATTCATGTGTCCCACCTCTTGAATATACTCCCATATCCAGATCCCAATATTCAGTCTTACAGGTGAGTATACCACAGATGATATCTGTAAGGGGTGAATTGCGAAACCTTGAGAGCTCAATTTTTGCAGAGTTGAAGGCTCGGCTTTTGGTGTGTCCCCTTTAGAGGATCTTTTTTACAACAGCACATTATTTGCATTTTTTTTCAATGATTCATCATTTTTTATGCTGAGGGCGGGCTTTTATTTCAAGCAGCAGTAAAGTATTATACGGGGACTAGGCCATTGCTTCCGCATTATCAGAAGTCCCGGGATAATACCCCAGATATCACTGAGCATAAAGACCTAGTATTTCAGAAAGAGGGGTCCTTCAAACGAGATTTCAGGGGTTACCTATATATCCAAGTAGTGTTCCCCATGAAACAAGCAAGTTTGAATTTAAGTTTATATCCCGAAAAAAGTTTACTAAATGTGTAAAAACCTATCGGCATATCATCAGTGAGACCGTTTAATGCTAGTTAATCATTACATTTCTTTAGTGTACCGTAACTGTCTAACTGATGTACTATCATTTCCTCTTTTTCACAACAAAACTCATTTTGAATTTTTTCGATGTTTTTGACTTTTTCAAATTTTATCATGTTTTTGTATTTTTCAAATTTTCAAAATTTCTAAATTTTATTACTCCCCCTAAAATCAAAATTATATTTCAAATTTTGATTTTCTGGGAAAATTTGAAAACAAACTGTACAAATAAAATGACAACTGTTATCGAATTGCTTCAATTCGCCATCCACTTTGGCTTAAACAATCAGAACTCCCCCTGTCAACAAACTATTTTCCCATTATGATTTCAAAACACTTAAGTTTATTTTAATCAAAATGGTTTTTCCAGAAAATAATTTTTGTTTGTCTTTTCATAAACTCGGGGACTCATCACCTTGTTTTCTCTATCCACATGAAAAATGTAACACTTGTAGGTTCTACCAACAACACCACTTGTAAGATAGTTAACTCAAGTACAATTTAATGTCCTTGATTAACCACTTGTAAATCGAAATATCACCGAAGTGAATTTCTCAAGAAAGATGCCGATTCCTACTCCCCAATTACCAACCTGGGAGTTCCGGCAAGTCAGGATTTTTATTTAAAGAGATCCACCCAAGCCTGACGAACCTTGGGTTTGCCAGTTTCTTGTTTTAAAGTCCCATTTGACAATGATTGAAAATTTGCATCATTCATTGTCGAAATAGAATCATCACCTTTTACATTAATTTGTGGCTCTTCTGACTTTAACAAGTCAGATTCATTGCCAAAGCGTGGCTCCTTTGTTTTTGAAGAAACAAATTCATCGCCAACCTTTATTGGAACCCAATCCACATTGGATTTAGGTTTTCCAAACTCATCAACCTGTGATATGAAAAACCTTTCACTATTTATTTTATACTAAAAAACTTTGATAAAGATTTTGTCTGAAAAATTAACTTTCTTTGATTTTTCATCAGTTTGATTAGTCAATTTTTCTTTCTTTAACCTCCCTTTTGTCCTCAGATTTGTATCTGAAGAATTCATTTTGCGTGACTGATCCTTTTTTGATGAGCAAATCGATTCATCAGAACTTTTGTCTGATTCACCAGTTGTACCCAAGGACAAAATCCTTTCAAGGTACTCTCTTGCTTTCTTCCCTTTCTTTCTCAGTCTGTCTTTCTGCCCTTGTGACAATTTCATTTTTTGTTCTTTGGGCTTTTCTTTGACTTTGACTGTTTTCTTCACCATTCTCTGAGATTCAGCCCTCGATATTTTCTTTGATCTCATTGGGCAATCTCTAGCAATATGACCTTTGATTTGACATTTATAGCATCTTCTCGTCTCAAAATTCTGGCTCTGGCAGTTAACAGCAACGTGTCCTTTAAAACCACATCTGTAGCACACCCTGTTATCGTACCATTCACCACTTTTAAACCAAATACTTAGATCATGACATTGTTTGGCCTTATGGTAATCATGTCTCCTCTTGTAAGCTTGATTTGACTTTTGAGCACTGTGGTGAAACCTGCACCACTTATTATCAACTTTTTGTGAGTTTTGATTTTTAAATTTTTGTGATTTTTCATAATGATTGGATGATTGAACTGATGACCTTTTATTTTCATTTTGAAATTTTTTTGAATTTTTCACATTTTGTTTTTGTTCTGCATTCTTATTAAAACGTTTTTGCGTTGAGCATTCACCTTTTTCAGTAGATTGCAAAACAGTTTCTTGAAATTTTTCATTTAATTTCAAAAATATTTTCTTTTTCTCATTTTCGTCATCAGATTTATCATCACAATCTTCAATTATGACTTTGTCACTTATTGGAATTTCATTGATCGGTTTTGGACATATATGATCTGGTATTGATGAAGAAGTCACAAAACCTTTCAATTTCTTTTCTAAATCATTGATTTTATTTCTAGCATACTCAACTTCATTTTCAAGTTGAGTAATTTTCTCAAGATGAGAATTTATTGCCTTTTCATTTTTAATTCTATTTTTATCTAAAACAGATTTTTCATTTTCAAAAACTTTTATCTGACTTTGAAATTCTGTTTCTTTTAAAACTTTATTTTCTAATTTTATCCAAAACATATCTTCACTCTCTAAAATTTTTATTTTATTTTCAAAATCTTTTTCAATTTTCAACTTTTCATTTTCTAAAACTTTTATTTTATTTTGAAAATCTTTTTCATTTTCTTTTAAATTTTTGTTTTCTAATGTCAAACTGTCCACATCTCTCAACAGTTTGGCATTTTCAGATGTTGATTTTTCACACTTTGAGCACTTTTCAGACATCTTTTCAGCATCATCTTTATTCTCTTCCTTGATAGCTGAAATTTCTTTAATCTCCTTCTTTTTCTCTTCTTTTTCATTTCCCCACCACATTCTCTGTCTCTCTTCTTCCTCTTCTGCTATTTGCCCGATAAGAGTCTCAACACTGATTGTTGTATAATCAACAACTATGTTTCCTTTAGGATCCAAATAGCATTTCCGACCAGCATCCCATCTATTTGCGCTTTTTGCCTCTTTCCATGTTCGATAGAGTTTGTCTTTCATTGTTTGAGCTGACATCTTCCTGTTAACATATTTTACTTCCTCTGTTCGTGTATCTTTGAAAGGAACGATTTTTGCCATGATTTTATCTCCTTGAATTACCTGAAACAATTAACATACACTTAGACAAATTTTTGAAATTTTAAGAACAAACTTCCCACTGATACAAATTCACTTCGTGTGAACTGAAACGAAACAACTCCCGCAAACTGATTGATCTTTAAACAACCAAACTTGATGCGAATAGAACAGACTCAACCGAACATATTCAACAAAACTCAATCCATAAGAACTGATGAAGATTCAAGTGAAATGGTTTTCAAGCAGAATGGACTTCAAACGAAATGGAAGTAACTTTCACACGAAATGGTTCACCAAAGTCCAATTCGTACGAAATGGAGAATGATTTCGTGCGAAATGAAATGTTGATTTTGTACGAAATGAAATGTTGATTTCGTACGAAATGAAATGTTGATTTCGTGCGAAATAATGTTGATGTCACTCAATCGGCCATGATTTTGTCAAATTGATCAGTTTTTAGGTCAAATTAAGGTCTGATTCTTTCAAGGATTGATTAATGCTATGTTTCGCTTATAATGTGTGAAAATCAATCCATTTTAACCAATTTGGAAAAATGTGAAGAAGAATGAGTAGAAGAGAGAAATTCCGGTGAAAACAAGCTGAATCAGTATGAACTCTTCCTCCTGAGCTCTGATACCACTTGTTGGATTGTTGTGCGACCTATACGAGTCGTTCAGAAGAGTTTTAATCCATATCAAAGGCGGAATCAATGATACGAACTTGATTACAGCTTGATTCACGTTTATAATCACTTGTTTATTGATTTCACAGCTTTACTGATCAGTTGACAATTTGGTAGCACCTCGGCTCTGAAATCCGAATCGTTACAAATGACAAACCAAGCTCGGCTATATATAGAGGTGGTATATCATACGAAATGGATATTGTCCATTTCGTGCGAAATGGGTTTGATCCATTTCGTACGAAATGGAATTCTCCATTTCGTGCGAAATCATCACACATCACTAATAACCTGATTTCTAACCTATCGAGCATTGATTTATCCCATCGAGACTCAAGACTCGATACAAGACGAAGTTAACAGACATTTATGCACCAACACTTGAAGTTGACTTGAGAGCTCTTGCATCTCAGAGGGTGCTAAACGGTACGGAGACTTAGCGACAGGCGTAGCGCCAGGCACTAAATCGATGTGAAAGTCGACAGAATGAGCAGGAGGCAGACCAGGAAGATAGTCGGGAAACACATCAGGGAAATCACGTACGACGGGAACGTCGCTTATGCTTGGGCCTTTGTCCTTCATTTCCACAATGTGGGCGAGAAAGGCGAAGGTACCCTTACGCAAGAATTTGTTCTCTTGGATACACGACATAAGCTTGAGACCTTGAGAAGGTTTCTCGCCATGCACGTGTAGAGAATCACCGTTTGTAAGAGGAAGACGGATAAACTTTTCTGAACAAACGACTTCAGCACGAACTCACCTAAGCCAGTCCATGCCTACTATGTTGTCAAAGCTACCCATTTGCATAGGTATAAGATTGATCGAGAAAGTATAATCGTTAAGAATCAAGGAACAATTGGAGAGAACGGAATCGACAGTGACGAATTTACGAAAGATCTTGGCAACTTAGAGCATTTACACATAAGCAAAGGTTCGAATTCTAACGACACAAAACTTTTATCCGCACTAGTATCAAATAGACAAGAAGCATAAACATGGTTCACAAGAAACGTACCAGTGATAACATCGTTCGCATTTTGGGCTTGAGCAGTAGTGAGGAGGAAAGCTCGACCCCTAGTTGGTTGTTGAGCCTGTTGCTGCTGCTGTTGCTGCTGCTGAGGTTGATTATGCTAAGGACACACGTTGGCTAAATGATTGAGATCACCACACTTGAAGCATGCTCGCACAGGAGCAGCTTGAGGTTGAACCTGATTAGGAGTAGGGTTTGCAACGATAGCCTGATCTTGGGCAGGCTTTGGGTTGTAGCGACAGCGATCGGCGAAATGCCCCAGCCTATGATAGGTGGCGCATTTGCCACATGGGGTGCTAGTAGGGTGATGGTATGAACATTGGTTACACTTGGGCCATGTTCCAGTGTAGTTTTTTCTCGGTGGTTCTAGGGTAGTGGGATTAACGACAGCTACTGATTGGATGGGTTGAGGATTTGGCAGAGCGACGACCGCACAGTTCTGGCTTGAAGCCTTCCGCCTCTTGCCCTTGTTCTTCTTGGGTGGTTGAGAGGGTGAAGGTTCAACAACGGTGGTAGTATCGGTGGTATCAGTAACGGCTTGGTGAGCACTCTTCGTTGAAACCTTATCATAGGTTCCATGAAGAACACAGTTGTTGTTAAGTCCGGTGGCTATGCTAAAGGCTTCCTCTATGGTTTTAGGGCAAGCAGAGGCAACATGGTTAACCAAGGAAGGTGCAACACAACGAATGAACTTGGCTATGGTTTTGGGGACGGAGTCGACTTATCCAGGACAGAGGACACTTAGTTGTTTAAAGCGCGTAATCAGACCATCCATGTCACTCCCCTTCTGCATTAAGTTCCAAAATTCGTTCTCGAGGAGGACTGAAGTGGTCGTTCATAAGCTGCTTAAGTTCATCCCAAGGCATAGCATGTGCAACATCGTTTCCCCTCTTGTTGCGTTCGGTGGTCCACCACTCGAGTCCCCTCGAGTGGAAGACTCCAGTCGCGTTCAAGGTTCATAGCTCATCAAGACAACCACTTTGCAAGAAAGTAAGCTCAATTGCGTCAAACCAATTCATCATGGCGGTGGCGCCATCCTTGCCTGTAAACTCCAAGGGTTTACAAGCTATGAATTGGTTGAATTGGAAGGTTGATTTGGGTTTTTTCTGCCCTTGAGTCAATAGAGCCATGCGGTGAATCGGTGTTTGGCTGAATCTTGCTCACAATATCGGGTATGACCTTGGCCATTTGCTTGGCCATGAACTTCATACAATCCCTTTGTGACATGGAGTTGGATTTGGCGTTGGAGGTCAAACCCTTCCTTGACTTGGTCCTCTTTGGTGCACCGCTGGACAACATCCAAGAATCGAAAGAGAAGGAATTGATGAGACTTGATCATAAATTTAAAATAAGTTTCGCAAGTTTAAGTATGCAAGCATGATTCATCACATATGGTTCACATAGTTAGTATGAATTCAACAAGTATCCAACAAGTATAACCACGTATGAATGCGTAAAAAGAATATAAATTTAATTTGTTCACGAGAATTATTATTGTCTTTGATTGCGCGAGACGTGCGAATTGTGTAACGGTTTTGAAATGAACGAGGTAACAAGTATAAAATCACATATAAATTAAATCACATAAAAGAGAGTCTCATAAAACATAGGATTATTTCGGGTTTAGAAACGTCGACTATTCCAAAGTGAATTGAAAGTCGTTTCAAATTAGAGAAACATGCTTTGGCCTATAGGTAAGATACTCTCGTCGAGAAGTGATTAACGGTATCTTACCCTTCCAATTACTACACGTCTCTAATCGATTGAAACAATCAAAACTTTGGCGAGATTGAAAATCGAGGAATGGGACTTAATCGACAACGTGCGGGTTTCACCCCTAACTTGACGATTTCGTACCTGTCACACCCCAACCGATGGCGGAAACATCGGGGCATGGCACTGAGCGAAACAGATTGTCCAGAATTTCCATAACAACTATATTTACCAAATATTTTAAAGTAACACGTCTCATACCATGTCATAAATGATAATATAATTATTACAGAAAAAGATATAGTCAAATTGTTCTGTTCCAACAACTCAGATTTTTATTACAGATAATTGTTTATTTATTGGTTTCTAGGACTCTGTCCCTAGCCTTGATTTCATCACCAGTACACAAAGCATGTAAACATCCTAAGCACCTCTCACATACGTTAGTGTAAAGGTGAGCATACAAGTTTGATAATAGCATATCGCGTTCGAAAGCGTTACGCATAACCAGCACGTACACAAAGTGAAATGAGGCATGTTAGTTTTCGATATGAACCTATCGATACCAATGACTGCGGGTTGACTGCCCAAGGCAGTTCGCGATACATACTCACCACTGTGAGCCATGTAGGTAATTGTCCTTAACAACCCCCGAGTGAACGGGTGCTGAGTCCAAACTAATAGTACTACCGTTGCTAAGGCAGGTAGACAGCATTCCATGCGTAAACATAACAAACAAGCATTCATTTAGTCACGTATAGATGCAATAGCGGTTAGCGTTGAAATCATTGTGTAGTGTGTTCGATGTGATTTTGTATAAGTAACGTATGTAACACCCAAAAGTGCATAAAGCAAAAAGGGATCGAGTATACTCACAGCGGTTGATGGATTGAAGGGAGCGCTAGAGAGTAGGGTTAGCCTGAACAGATTGATAGCATAACGATAAGCGACGCATAAAACGATGCAAAGTACAAGTGGTTCGGACAGCAGTTCGATCGAATGGTAATCCGATCGGACAGCCAGTCGTGGGAGTGGTAGTCCGTTCGGACGGTCGTCCTGTCGGATGACTGTTCAAGTGGGTTGTTTCTTCCTTTGAGAAAGAAGTGTTTGTGTATGATGGCTTGACTTTCAAAGTTTTCGTTGTAGCATTTTGAAAACATTGAAATATCTCTACCTTTCAGGTCGGTCGATCGGATGGTCATTCGATCGGATGGTAACCCGTTCAGTTGGGCACTTCAGTGAGAACAAGTTCACAGCAGGTTGTCACTTGATCGGACGGTTGTTCGATTGGGAGGCATCCTTTGTGCATTGAACATGTTGAAAATTGTTTAAGTGTTGAAGTTTAAATGTCTCATGATTCGATTGGCAGTTCGATCGGATGGTAGTCCGATCGGACAACAATTCGTTCAACATTTAGGCTTCAAGTGTTGGCAAAAATGGTTAAGTGTGGGACCAAGGTGTAAGTCATACGGGTGGCCGGTCGTTCGAGTGGCTGTCCGTTCAGACAGCAGTCCATTCGGACGGCACCCCGTCCAGGTTGACCTGTTCGTCTTACACTTGGTTGTTTTGATAGTTTGTCGTTTTATCGAGATGTGTTGATATCGTGCTAACCAACAGAACTCCATCCTAAGCTCTAGTGACCCGATCGAACAGGAACCACCCAAGTTCGGTCAGTCCACCGGTTCAGGACGATTGTCCTTGGTTAACCCGGAATCGATAATCTCGTAGATGGAGTACGGATCTTGAACCAACACAACCACAATAATGAGTAGTAAGTCGGCACAAGCTCCAATTCTATCGGTTTTGAGTGCATTGAGTGTAAAAGAGTTGAAAGAAAGTTGAAAAACCATCTTTCAATCCTTTTTCTTGTGAATATGTTTAGATCTATGGAAGATCCTTGTTTGTTTATGTGGAAATCGGTTAGATCCAAGTTATCCTTGGTGGATTGAGGCCAAAACATGAAGTTCTTCAAGAACACATGATGACGTCATCCTAGAACACCTTGAATCTTGATGATTTCACTGTTAAAAGTTAAGATTCAAAAGATAGAAAGGTGTAGGAGTGCGTGTAGATTAAGGAAGTACAAGATTTAGGACAAGATCTTACCGGAATTGCGAGAAGTCGGAGAAAAAGCAAGGTTAGCGTGCTGTTCGGACGTCAGTTGCCAAAAGTAGAAAGAATGAAAGTGACAAGGGGTATTTATAAGATTACCCAAAGTGGAAAGGGGCTGGTCGAACGGTTAGGCAGCCCGATCGAACAGCCTGTCCGTCCGATCGAACGGCTGGTCGTTCGACTGGTCGCCTGGTCGATCAGTCACCTCGTTCGAGTGTTCGGTGCGACGAGTGTTGCCATTTTGATTGCGATTGCGAGCGTTTTGATGTGATAGAGTTTCCTAGCCAAATTACTTTTAATCCCAACTACTATATCAACATACAAGCATCCTTACTTCGTATTCGTTTAGCGGTTGCAATTCGATTGCGATTAAGTTCGATTACGTTTCGATTGATTACCACACATAACATAAATTAAACATGCACAAGTAACACATAAGGTATACACACACGTATAACAGTAACCAAAACGCGTAATTCGAGTTGCGAGTGCGATTGCGATAAGGCAATTAAGCGATAAATAGCGATTACTATGCGATTATTAATAGATACTCCACATAAAACAACTAAAGCAAAAACAAAATAGACTATATACAAGTCAAAGAAGTCAATACAAGAATTGAGCAAGGAGAGACAGATCGCGTTAGCAATCTTTTCTTCCTTTGACTTCAATCTTGACTTTGACTTCCGAAACACGGGGTGTTACAGCCCCCCATAGTTGAGGGAATTTCGTCCCGAAATTAGGCTGAAGCCGTTACAAAAAACTGCGGGTACTTCGCCTTCATGTCGCTTTCGAGTTCCCAAGTGAACTCTGTGCCTCGTTTGCCTTCCCATCGGACTTTCACAATAGGAATGCGCAAGGGTCTGAGCTGCTTGGTTTTGCCATCCATGATTTCGACAGGCTTCTCCACGAAGTGTAGTGTTTTCGTTTACTTGGAGGTCATCAAGAGGTACAATTAAATCATGCTCAGTCAGGCACTTTCGGAGGTTTGACACATGGAAAGTCGGGTGGACATTACTAAGTTCCTCCGGTAGTTCGAGTCTGTAGGCGACTTTTTCGATCCTTTCCAGAATCTTAAAAGGTCCAACATATCGAGGCACTAGTTTCCCTTTCTTGCCGAATCTGAACACACCCTTCCAAGGTGATACCTTTAGGAGTACGTAGTCGCCAACGTCAAATTCAAGGGGCTTGCATCGTCTATCGGCGTAACTTTTCTATCGACTTCGAGCTTTCAACAAGTTGTCTCGAATTTGGAGGACTTTGTCAGTCGTTTCTTGCAATAGCTCAGGACCGGTTAATTGCGAGTGACCGATCTCGTGCCACACAATAGGCAATCGACATCTTCTTCCGTATAAAGCCTTGAATGGTGCCATTTGTATGGTTGAATGATAATTGTTGTTGTACGAGAATTCGACTAATGGTAGGTATGCATCCCAATTACCACTGAAATCTATGACACACGAACGAAGCATGTCTTCAAGAGTACGGATCGTTCTTTCAGTCTGACCATCGGTTTGAGGGTGAAATGCGGTACTTAGATTAAGCGATGTACCGAGAGCTGTTTGAAACGTTTCCCATAGTCACAAGGTAAACGGAGCATCCCGGTCAGAGATGATGTCGCGAGGCATCCCATGTCGATAAATGATCTCGTTGGTGTAGATTCGGGCTAATCGTTCTACCTTGTAGTCTTCCCGTATTGGCAAAAAGTGAGCATATTTGGTCAAATGTTCAACAACAACCCAGATGCTGTCGTGACCTGATGACGTGTGCGGAAGCCTTGTTATGAAGTCCATAGCTATACTCTCCCACTTCCACATAGGGATCGGCAGTTGCTCGAGTAAGCCAGAGGGTCTTTGGTGTTCAGCCTTGACTTTTGCACAAGTCAGGCACTTTTCAACGTAGAGAACAATATCCCTTTTCATGCCAGGCCACCAGTACTTGTAGCGAAGGTCCTGGTACATTTTGTCAGCACTAGGATGAATTGAATATCGGGATTTATGGGCTTCGTCCATCAATATCTTTCGCAAATCGGTCCTTTTAGGGATCCAAATTCGATCCAGATAATGGAATATCCCATTCGGCTTATTCACAAGCTGGGCTCCATCATGATAGATTCGTTCCTTCTTCAGAGTGCGTTCATTAAAACAAGCATGTTGGGCTTCGCGGATGAGGGTTTCGAGGTCGTATTGGGCTTGGGTATCATGAATGCTAAGTAAATAACTCCGTCTGCTGAGAGCGTCGGCAACAACATTTGCTTTGCCTGGGTGATAACGAATCTCACAGTCGTAATCGTTGAGTAGTTCTACCCATCAGCGTTGACGCATATTAAGTTCTTTCTGATCAAAGATATGTTGTAGGCTCCTATGATCGGTGAAGATCGTACACTTGTTACCATACCAATCTGTCACACCCCAACCGATGGCGGAAACATCGGGGCATGGCACTGAGCGAAACAGATTGTCCAGAAGTTTCCATAACAACTATATTTACCAAATATTTTAAAGTAACACGTCCCATACCATGTCATAAATGATAATACAATTATTACAGAAAAGATCTAGTCAAATTGTTCTGTTCCGACAACTCAGATTTTTATTACAGACAATTGTTTATTTTTTGGTTTCTAGGACTCCGTCCCTAGCCTCGATTTCATCACCAGTACACAAAGCATGTAAACATCCTAAGCACCTGTCACATACGTTAAAGTAAAAGTCAATACACATAGTGTAAAGGTGAGCATACAAGTTTGATAATAGCATATGGAGTTCAAAAGCGTTACGCATAACCAGCACGTACACAGAGTGAAATGCGGCATGTTAGTTATCGACATGAACCTATCGATACCAATGAATGCGGGTTGACTGCCCAAGGCAGTTCGCGATACATACTCACCACTGTGAGCCATGTAGGTAATTGTCCTTAACAACCCCCGAGTGAACGGGTGCTGAGTCCAAACTAATAGTACTACCGTTGCTAAGGCAGGTAGACAACATTCCATGTGTAAACATAACAAACAAGCATTCATTTAGTCACGTATATATGCGATAGCGGTTAGCGTTGAAAGCATTGTGTAGTGTGTTCGATGTGATTTTGTATAAGTAACGTATGTATCACCCAAAAGTGCATAAAGCAAAAAGGGATCGAGTATACTCACAATGGTTGATGGATTGAAGGGAGCGCTAGAGAGTAGGGTTAGCCTGAACAGATTGATAGCAGTGGTTCGGACAGCAGTTCGATCGGATGGTAATCCGATCGGACAGCCAGTCATGCGAGTGGTAGTCCATTCGGACGGTCGTTCGGTCGGATGACTGTTCGAGTGGGTTGTTTCTTCCTTTGAGAAAGATGTGTTTGTGTATGATGGCTTGACTTTCAAAGTTTTCGTTGTAGCATTTTGAAAACATTGAAGTATCTCTACCTTTCAGGTCGGTCGATCGGATGACAACCCGTTCGGTTGGGCACTTCAGTGAGAACAAGTTCACAGCAGGTTGTCACTTGATCGGACGGTTGTTCGATCGGGTGGCATCCTTTGTGCATTGAATATGTTGAAAATTGTTTAAGTGTTGAAGTTTTAATGTCTCATGATTCGATTGGCAGTTCGATCGGATGGTAGTCCGATTGGACAGCAATTCGTTCAACATTCAGGCTTCAAGTGTTGGCAAAAATGGTTAAGTGTGGGACCAAGGTGCAAGTCGTACGGGTGGCCGGTCGTTCGGGTTGCTGTCCGTTCGGACGGCACCCCGTCCTGGTTGAACTGTTCGTCTTACACTTGGTTGTTTTGATAGTTTGTCGTTTTATCGAGATGTGTTGATATCGTGCTAACCAACAGAACTCCATCCTAAGCTCTAGTGACCCGATCGAACAGGAACCACCCAAGTTCGGTCAGTCCACCGGTTCAGGACGATTGTCCTTGGTTAACCCGGAATCGATAATCTCATAGACGGAGTATGGATGTTGAACCAACACAACCACAATAGTGAGTCGTAAGTCGGCACAAGCTCCGATTCTATCGGTTTTGAGTCCATTGAGTGTAAAAGAGTTGAAAGAAAGTTGAAAAACCATCTTTCAATCCTTTTTCTTGTGAATATGTTTAGATCTATGGAAGATCCTTATTTGTTTATGTGGAAATCGGTTAGATCCAAGTTATCCTTGGTGGATTGAGGCCAAAACATGAAGTTCTTCAAGAACACATGATGACGTCATCCTAGAACACCTTGAATCTTGATGATTTCATGGTTAAAAGTTAAGATTCAAAAGATAGAAAGGTGTAGGAGTGCGTGTAGATTAAGGAAGTACAAGATTTAGGACAAGATCTTTCCGGAATTGCGAGAAATCGGAGAAAAAGCAAGGTTAGCGTGCTGTTCGGACGTCAGTTGCCAAAAGTAGAAAGAATGAAAGTGACAAGGGGTATTTATAAGGTTACCCAAAGTGGAAAGGGGTTGGTCGAATGGTTAGGCAGCCCGATCGAACAGCCTGTCTGATCGGACGGCAGTCCGATCGAACGACAGTCCGATCGAACGGCTGGTCATTCGGCAGGTCGCCTGGTCGATCAGTCACCTCGTTCGAGTGTTCGGTGTGACGAGTGTTGCCGTTTCGATTGCGATTGCGAGCGTTTTGATGTGAGAGAGTTTCCTAGCCAAATTACTTTTAATCCCAACTACAATATCAACATACAAGCATCCTTACTTCGTATTCGTTTAGCGGTTGCGATTCGATTGCGATTGAGTTCGATTGCGTTTCGATTGATTACCACACATAACATAAATTAAACATGCATAAGTAACACATAAGGTACACACACACGTATAACAGTAACCAAAACGCGTAATTCGAGTTGCGAGTGCGATTGCGATAAGGCGATTAAGCGATAAATAGCGATTACTATGCGATTATTAATAGATACTCAACATAATACAACTAAAGCGAAAACTAAATAGACTATATACATGTCAAAGAAGTCAAAACAGGAATTGAGTAAGGAGAGACATATCGCGTTAGAAATCTTTTCTTCCTTTGACTTCAATCTTGACTTTGACTTCCGAAACACGGGGTGTTACAGTACCCAAATGTGGTTAGTACACGTCGGGTCAAAATATAATTTCAACACTTTGACGAGGGTCCGCTAGAGTGCGAATTGGAAATTTACCATTAAGATGTGGATTTCACTCCTAGCTTAATGGCGAAATTTCGTGCAAAATAAGAATAAGCGGAATGAGAGTCGTTCACCAAATTGTGGGCTTCACACCTATTTTGGTAAACTTGTGTCTTTTGTATAAAGAGTGTCTTCAAGTCTTCAAGTGTATTGTGTAAAATGTCTTATGAAAGACATTATGTAAATATTAAGACCAAAAGAAGAGAAAGGAGCAAAGTAGGAAGAATAACATATTAAGCAAGAATCAAGAATGGTCAAAAATATGGTTCCTACTATAGACTAGGTCGAACATGGCAATTCTACATAATTCCCTATAGTTATGGCTCTGATACCAATCTGTCACTCCCCAACCGATGGCGGAATCATCGGGATGAGACGAAATAGATTGCAAGAGACTTCATAACACTATTTGTGACAATATTTAAATCAACCATTTTCATTTCATAATAAAATTGTCAACACATTACAAGAAATTCAAATAACAACATTATTCATAACATAAACATAACAAAATTGATACAACAATTTAAACCTAAAACGTCTAAATGTGTATCTAGGCATCATCGCAACTTCGTTTCATAGCATCATCATCCTCAACCTGTAACATGTTTAAAATAATTTTCAATGCAAAAGCAAAGGCGAGTACACAAGGTTTGAATAAGTATAGCATAAGTATAAAAAGCATTATCTCGAATCCACATGGCAATTTGTAAACAAGGTAACTAGCATGTAGCATGCATAGCAATACGTCAAACCCAAGTGTTTACTAGTATTTAGCATCCCTCGCCACAAAAGTGACGAGACCGTTTAGAATAAAGACTTAACAAGACCCCGACGGGTGGTGTGCTACTCCTATAGCGCTATATATGTTAAGTTGAGGGCTTAGCAAAGTTAACTACATATGGCATGTATAATCTAGCATGAACCGAAGTAAACAAGTAGCATGTATAACGGATTGAGAGTATAAAGAATGTTTAAGTGTGTGAGTGTGTATTTTGTATAATAACATGTTACAAATCAAAGTGTTTTAAAGGTAAATGGGTCAAGTGTACTCATGGTTTTGAAAGTCTTGAAATTGAGAATCCGCGAGTGAGTTGTTTGTTGATTAGGAGGTTGGAACACCAAGTCCTTCTACACTAAGAAGCAAAGTGTATGAGTTCGAAGATTAATGATAGATTAAGGATTTGGAGTTTAAAACATAAGAACATGTGTATACGAAAGTAATCATCTTTTAACACAAAATACTTGTTTTGACGCTATGAAACCCCAAGGGTTATAATGTTTTCATGAGTAGTATACCCATTAGAATCATAACAAGTTTTATGTCTTAGATGATGTTATTCTAGCACTTTGACGAATGAACGCAAGTTCATCATCAAAGGTTCGAATGTTGAATAGTATATATATAAGTATTGTTTAGGTTATATATTATTATGTCCAATTGTCAAGCATGAGGTAGTAGATTAAATTTTCATTTAGGCACCTCTAAGTTTCATGGAAATCATGTAGGAGGTAGGAAGAGAAGTCTTCCATTTAGGCACCTCTAAGTGTTCACACACTTGATGTAAAAACATACAGAGAGGGTCATGAACTATAAGTAATACAAGAATATTAAACACTAATCTATAAGAAATCATCAAGCAATGTGTGGATTCTATGTAGGATAACCCAAGTTAATCCTTAATCTTACATACATCAAGTCTTGAACTTGAACATCACTTGTGGGTTAAACCCTTGATCAAAACAGAAAGTTTGTGAGGATTAATCCTCTGATTTTGAATGTATCAACCTTGTTTTTAAGCCTAACTAACCATAGAAGTGGTTATAAGCATAAGAACATAGGTTTGAGATGAGTTAGACTCAAGTTGAACAAGTTTTAGTAAAGGTTTAATCAAAATAGAAACAAACAGTGAACTTTGGAGCCTTTTTGGCGACGTTCCAGGGACTTATTTACTGTGAAAAACCCATGGAATCGAATCTAAGGTCAATCCAAGCACATAGGAAAAAGAATGGAGTAAATCGGACAAGAAACGAGTGAGTTATGCTCCCTTTTGTGAAGGTGTATGCTTCTGTCCGAACCTCAGAATTCAGCTGCGATTTAGATGATTTGAGAGTGATTTGGATGAGTTTGTAAAGTGAATTGAGCTTGGTATTTATAGGAGAAGGTTTGGGTAGGTTGTTGTTGGGGTTTAAATGCAAGAAACACAAGTTAAACCAACCAAAACTCACCAAAATCGCGTCCAATCAGCGGCTGTTTAGAGCTGGCTCTGGATCAGACATCCTCGCGGGGCGCAAAGACACAGAGCCTGGCCCTTCACGGCCGGTGACAAGGGGCTGGGTGAACTCAAGTTTTGATTAATTACAATTTGGCCCCTAGAGTTTCTAAATTAGGGTTTTAAGGTGTTTTAGGGGTTGTTTATGACATTAAAGCAAAGTTTAAGGACAAATAAAGTATGGAGAACATAACCAAGTATAATTAAGCATATGAATGTCATGTTTAAGTATCGTATGCATATAAAAGATGTATTATTAGCATGTTTCACGTATTTACAAGTTTGGCACATAATTTCCAAGAACTTTGAATATGTATCAATTGTTTCACGAAATTGAATGTATGAGCATGTATATAGTATGTACAACATGAATTTAACAAATTACGAGTTTTATTTATGATCCAAGTCTCAGATTTTACAACGATTACAATGAAATAACGATTACAAGAACACAAGACTTCCAAAAATAGAATTACAACAAGACTTTCTAATTATGGAGAGTATGAAGAAGCAGGGCGTTACAGTCTCCCCTCCTTTAGGAAATTTCATCCTGAAATTTAGAAAGTAGTAGCGAAAAGATATGGATACTTCGTCTTCATGTCACTCTTCAGTTCCCAAGTAAATTCAGCGCCACGTTTACCTTCCCATCGAACCTTAACGATAGGAATTTTACTGCGCCTCAATAACTTGACTCCTTGATCCATGATTTCGACAGGTTTTTCCACAAAATGCAAGGTCTCGTTGACTTGGAGGTCCTCCAGTGGGACTTGAAGTCCTTCGTCAGCTAGACACTTCTTTAAGTTTGACACGTGGAAAATAGGATGTACATTGTTGAGTTCTTCGGGCAGGTCAAGTCTATACACAACCTTTCCTATCCTTTCGAGGATCTTGAAAGGACCAACTTAGCGAGGTGCGAGTTTCCCTTTCTTGCCAAATCGAACCACGCCCTTCCAAGGGGATACCTTGAGAAGTACGTAGTCACCTGTCTCGAATTCCAAGGGTTTGCGACGCTTGTCGGCATAACTCTTTTGTCGGCTCCTGGCTTTCAGTAAATTGTCTCGAACCTATAAAAATCTTATCCGTTGCTTCTTGTATAAGCTCGGGACCAGTGAATTGAGATTCACCAATCTCGTTTCAATAAATAGGCGAACGGCACTTGCGACCATACAATGCTTCGAAAGGTGCCATTTGAATACTCGCATGGTAACTGTTGTTGTACGAGAATTCGATCAAAGGCAAGTGTGAATCCCAGTTGCCACCAAAATCTATTACGCAGGAACGAAGCGTATCCTCTAATGTTTGGATAGTGTGCTCGGTTTGACCGTCAGACTGAGGATGAAAAGCAGTGCTAAGGTTAAGAACAGTACCCATAGCAGATAGAATAGTTTGCCAAAGACGAGACGTAAAATGAGCATCACGATCGGAAATGATGTCAATGGGGATACCATGACGACATATGATCTCATCAGTGTCGATTCTAGCCAATTTCTCGACTTTGAAATCTTCACGAATAGGAAGAAAATGAGCTGATTTGGTTAATCGATCAACGATCACCCAAATACTGTCATGACCAGAAGAAGTACGAGGAAGCTTAGTGATAAAATCTATGGCGACGCTCTCCCATTTCCAGACAGGGATTTCTGGCTGTTCGAGCAAACCAGAGCGACGTTGATGTTTAGCTTTTACCTTCGAACAAGTGAGACATTTCGCACATAAGAGGCGATATCCCGCTTCATTCCAGACCACCAGTAAGACGTACGCATATCCTGGTACATCTTGTCAGCGCCAGGATGAACAGAATACTTCGATTTGTGTGCCTCGTTCATTAGAAAGTCTCGAAGATTTTCACGATTAGGGATCCAGATACGATTGAGATAGTATATAATACCATCGGATTTAGACACGAGATCTTGCTCCATAGCGCCTCGTATCTCGACAGTGAGATTACCTTCGTTAATAGAGGCATATTGGGCTTCACGAATACGATTCTGAAGATCGTTAACAAGTTGGAAACAACGAATGCTCTTTACATGAGTTTTATGACTAAGTGCATCAGCTACTACGTTCGCTTTACCTGGGTGGTAGCGAATTTCGCAGTCGTAGTCGTTTAACAATTCCACCCAACGGCGTTGACGCATGTTCAGTTCTTTTTGGTTGAAGATATGTTGAAGGCTCTTATGGTCGGTGAAGACCACACACTTAGTACCATAAAGGTAGTGTCGCCAAATTTTCAATGCAAAAGCAACTGCGCCAAGTTCAAGGTCATGAGTAGTGTAGTTTTTCTCATGTATCTTGAGTTGTCTCAACGCATAAGCGATAACCTTGTCGCGTTGCATAAGAACACAACCAAGACCAAGGTTTGAAGCATCGCAATACACGAGGAAGTCGTCGTTACCATCAGGAAGCACGAGAATAGGAGCATTACAAAGCATCTCCTTGAGCGTTTGAAAAGATTCCTCTTGTTTGGGACCCCAAACAAAATGTTTCTTTTTTTGAGTCAAAGAGGTCAAAGGAACAGCGATCTTCGAGAAGTTAGAGATAAAAAAATGATAATAACCAGCAAGACCAAGAAACAAATGAATTTCAGATGGAAAGTTAGGTGCGATCCAGTTCTTCACAGCTTCGATTTTAGCAGGGTCAACGTGAATACCAAGTTCGTGGACAGTATCACCAAGGAATTGAACCTCTTTTAACCAAAAGTTGAACTTGGAGAATTTGGCGTATAGACGTTCTGTATGAAGAAGTTGAAGGATAAGACGCAAGTGTCGCTCATGCTCGTCTTGTGTCTTGGAATAGATAAGAATATCGTCGATGAAGACGATCATGAAATGGTCCAAGTACGCTTTGCACACGCGGTTCATCAAATCCATGAAAACCGCAGGTGCATTGGTCAAACCAAAGGGAATGACCACGAACTCATAACGACCATAACGCGTATGAAATGCGGTTTTAGGTACATCTTCTTCGAGGACTCGAAGTTGATGGTACCCAGAACGAAGATCGATCTTTGAAAAGAAGGTCGCGCCTTACAATTGATCGAAGAGGTCATCGATGCGAGGAAGAGGGTATCAGTTCTTGACAGTAAGCTTGTTGAGCTCACGATAGTCAATACACATTCGGAATGACCCATCTTTCTTTTTGACAAACAACACGGGAGCGCCCCAACGAGAAGTACTAAGGCTTATAAAGCCTTTATTAAGAAGCTCTTGAAGTTGACTCGAGAGCTCTTGCATCTCAGAGGGTGCTAAATGGTACGGAGACTTAGCGACAGGCGTAGCGCAAGGCACTAAATCGATGCGAAAGTTGACAGAACGAGCAGGAGGCAGACCAGGAAGATCGTCGGGAAACACATCAGGGAAATCACGTACGACGGGAACGTCGCTTATGCTTGGGCCTTTGTCCTTCTTTTCCATAATGTGGGTGAGAAAGGCGAAGGTACCCTTGCGTAAGAATTTGTTTGCTTGGATACACGACATAAGCTTGAGACCTTGAGAAGGTTTCTCGCCATACACGTGTAGAGAATCACCGTTTAGAAGAGGAAGACGGATAAACTTTTCTGAACAAACGACTTCAGCACGAACTCGCCTAAGCCAGTCCATGCCTACTATGATGTCAAAGCTACCCATTTGCATCGGTATAAGATTGATCGAGAAAGTATAATCATTAAGAATCAAGGAACAATTGGAGAGAACGAAATCGACAGCGACGGATTTACGAAAGATCTTGGCAACTTAGAGCGTTTACACATAAGCAGAGGTTCGAATTCTAACGACACAAAACTTTTATCCGCACCAGTATCAAATAGATAAGAAGCATAAACATGGTTCCCAAGAAATGTACCAGTGATAACATCGTTCGCATTTTGGGCTTGAGCAGTAGTGAGGAGGAAAGCTCGACCCCTAGCTGGTTGTTGAACCTGTTGCTGCTGCTGTTGCTGCTGCTGAGGTTGATTACGCTAAGGACACACGTTGGCTAAATGATTGAGATCACCACACTTGAAGCATGCTCGCACAGGAGCAGCTTGAGGTTGAACCTGATTAGGAGTAGGGTTTGCAACAGTAGCCTGATCTTGGGCAGGCTTTGGGTTGTAGCGACAGCGATCGGTAAAATGCCCCAGCCTGTGACAGGTGGCACATTTGCCACATGGGGTGCTAGTAGGGTGATGGTATGAACATTGGTTACACTTGGGCCATGTCCCAGTGTAGTTTTTTCTTGGTGGTTCTAGGGTAGTGGGATTAACGATAGCTTCTGATTGGATGGGTTGAGGGTTTGGCAGAGTGACGACCGCACAGTTCTGGCTTGAAGCCTTCCGCCTCTTGCCCTTGTTCTTCTTTGGTGGTTGAGAGGGTGAAGGTTCAACAACAGTGGTAGTATCGGTGGTATCAGTAACGACTTGGTGAGCACTCTTCGTTGAAACCTTATCATAGGTTCCATGAAGAACACAGTTGTTGTTAAGTCCGGTGGCTATGCTAAAGGCTTCCTCTATGGTTTTAGGGCAAGCAGAGGCAACATGGTTAACCAAGGAAGGGGCAACACAACGAATGAACTTGGCTATGGTTTTGGGGACAGAGTCGACTTGTCCAGGACAGAGGACACTTAGTTGTTTTAAGCGCGTAATCAGACCATCCATGTCGCTCCCCTTCTGCGTTAAGTTCCAAAATTCGTTCTCCAATTTTTGGAGTTAGTGAGGAGGACAGAATTGGTCCTTCATAAGCTGCTTAAATTTGTCCCAAGGCATAGCATGTGCAACATCGTTTCCCCTCTTGTTGTGTTTGGTGGTCCACCACTCGAGTCCCCTCGAGCGGAAGACTCCAGTCGCGTTCAAGGTTTGTAGCTCATCAAGACAACCATTTTGCAAGAAAGTAAGCTCAATTGCGTCAAACCAATTCATCATGGCGGTGGCTCCATCCTTGCCTGTAAACTCCAAGGGTTTACAAGCCATGAATTGCTTGAACTGGAAGGTTGATTTGGGTTTTTCTGCCTATGAGTCAACAGAGCCATGTGGTGAATCGGTGTTTGGCTGAATCTTTCTCACAATATCGGGTATGACCTTGGCCATTTTCTTGGCCATGAACTTCATACAATCCCTTTGTGACATGGAGTTAGATTTGGCGTTGGAGGTCGAACCCTTCCTTGACTTGGTCCTCTTTGGTGCACCGTTGGACGACATCTAAGAATCGAAAGAGAAGGAATGGATGAGACTTGATCATAAATTTAAAATAAGTTTCGCAAGTTTAAGTATGCAAGCAAGATGTATCACATATGATTCACATAGTTAGTATGAATTCAACAGTATCCAACAAGTATAACCACGTATGAATGCGTAAAAAGAATATAAATTTATTTGTTCACGAGAATTATTATTGTTTTTGATTGCGCGAGACGTGCGAATTGTGTAATGGTTTTGAAATGAACGAGGTAACAAGTATAAAATCACATATAAATTAAATCACATAAAAGAGAGGCTCATAAAACATAGGATTGTTTCGGGTTTAGAAACGTTGACTATTTCAAAGTGAATCGAAAGTCCTTTCAAATTAGAGAAACGTGCTTTGGCCTATAGGTAAGATACTCTCATCGAGAAGCGATTAACAATATCTTACCCTTCCAGTTACTACACTTCTCTAATCGATTGAAACAATCGAAACTTTGGCGAGATTGAAAATCGAGGAATGGGACTTAATTGACAAGGTGTGGGTTTCACCCCTAACTTGACGATTTCGTACCCTAATGTGGTTAGTACTCATCGGGTCAAAATATAATTTCAACACTTTGACGAGGGTCCGCTAGAGTGCGAATTGGAAATTTACCATTAAGATGTGGATTTCACTCCTAGCTTAATGGCGAAATTTCGTGCAAAATAAGACTAAGCGGAATGAGAGTCGTTCACCAAATTGTGGGTTTCACACCTATTTTGGTAAACTCGTCTCTTTTGTATAAAGAGTGTCTTTAAGTCTTCAAGTGTATTGTGTAAAATGTCTTATGAAAGACATTATGTAAGTATTAAGACCAAAAGAAGAGAAAGGAGCAAAGTAGGAAGAATAACATTTTAAGCAAGAATCAAGAATGGTTAAAAATATGGTTCCTACTATAGACTAGGTCGAACATGGCAATTCTACATAATTCCCTATAGTTATGGCTCTGATACCAATCTGTCACTCCCCAACCGATGGCGGAATCATCGGGATGAGACGAAATAGATTGCAAGAGACTTCATAACACTATTTGTGACAATATTTAAATCAACCATTTTCATTTCATAATAAAATTGTCAACACATTACAAGAAATTCAAATAACAACATTATTCATAACATAAACATAACAAAATTGATACAACAATTTAAACCTAAAACGTCTAAATGTGTATCTAGGCATCATCGCAACTTCGTTTCATAGCATCATCATCCTCAACCTGTAACATGTTTAAAATAATTTTCAATGCAAAAGCAAAGGCGAGTACACAAGGTTTGAATAAGTATAGCATAAGTATAAAAAGCATTATCTCGAATCCACATGGCAATTTGTAAACAAGGTAACTAGCATGTAGCATGCATAGCAATACGTCAAACCCAAGTGTTTACTAGTATTTAGCATCCCTCGCCACAAAAGTGACGAGACCGTTTAGAATAAAGACTTAACAAGACCCCGACGGGTGGTGTGCTACTCCTATAGCGCTATATATGTTAAGTTGAGGGCTTAGCAAAGTTAACTACATATGGCATGTATAATCTAGCATGAACCGAAGTAAACAAGTAGCATGTATAACGGATTGAGAGTATAAAGAATGTTTAAGTGTGTGAGTGTGTATTTTGTATAATAACATGTTACAAATCAAAGTGTTTTAAAGGTAAATGGGTCAAGTGTACTCATGGTTTTGAAAGTCTTGAAATTGAGAATCCGCGAGTGAGTTGTTTGTTGATTAGGAGGTTGGAACACCAAGTCCTTCTACACTAAGAAGCAAAGTGTATGAGTTCGAAGATTAATGATAGATTAAGGATTTGGAGTTTAAAACATAAGAACATGTGTATACGAAAGTAATCATCTTTTAACACAAAATACTTGTTTTGACGCTATGAAACCCCAAGGGTTATAATGTTTTCATGAGTAGTATACCCATTAGAATCATAACAAGTTTTATGTCTTAGATGATGTTATTCTAGCACTTTGACGAATGAACGCAAGTTCATCATCAAAGGTTCGAATGTTGAATAGTATATATATAAGTATTGTTTAGGTTATATATTATTATGTCCAATTGTCAAGCATGAGGTAGTAGATTAAATTTTCATTTAGGCACCTCTAAGTTTCATGGAAATCATGTAGGAGGTAGGAAGAGAAGTCTTCCATTTAGGCACCTCTAAGTGTTCACACACTTGATGTAAAAACATACAGAGAGGGTCATGAACTATAAGTAATACAAGAATATTAAACACTAATCTATAAGAAATCATCAAGCAATGCGTGGATTCTATGTAGGATAACCCAAGTTAATCCTTAATCTCACATACATCAAGTCTTGAACTTGAACATCACTTGTGGGTTAAACCCTTGAACAAAACAGAAAGTTTGTGAGGATTAATCCTCTGATTTTGAATGTCTCAACCTTGTTTTTAAGCCTAACTAACCATAGAAGTGGTTATAAGTATAAGGACATAGGTTTGAGATGAGTTAGACTCAAGTTGAACAAGTTTTCATAAAGGTTTAATCAAAATAGAAACAAGCAGTGAACTTTGGAGCCTTTTTGGCGACATTCCAGGGACTTATTTACTATGAAAAACCCATGGAATCGAATCTAAGGTCAATCCAAGCACACAGGAAAAAGAATGGAGTAAATCGGACAAGAAACGAGTGAGTTATGCTCACTTTTGTGAAGGTGTATGCTTCTGTCCGAACCTCAGAATTCAGCTGCGATTTAGATGATTTGAGAGTGATTTGGATGAGTTTGTAAAGTGAAATGAGCTTGGATTAGCTTGGTATTTATAGGATAAGGTTTGGGTAGGTTGTTGTTGGGGTTTAAATGCAAGAAACACAAGTTAAACCAACCAAAACTCACCAAAATCGCGTCCAATCAGCGGCTGTTTAGAGCTGGCTCAGGATCAGACATCCTCGCGGGGCACGAAGACACAGAGCCTGGCCCTTCGCGGCTGGTGACAAGGGGCTGGGTGAACTCAATTTTTGATTAATTACAATTTGGCCCTAGAGTTTCTAAATTAGGGTTTTAAGGTGTTTTAGGGGTTGTTTGTGACATTTAAGCAATATTTAAGGACAAATAAAGTATGGAGAATATAACCAAGCATAATTAAGCGTATGAATGTCATGTTTAAGTATCGTATGCATATAAAAGATGTATTATTAGCATGTTTCACGTATTTGCAAGTTTGGCACATAATTTCTGAAAGGACCGGGTTCTCGACCTAACTGAGTCGGTTCAGAGGAATTCCATCAAATACAGGTGCGGAAAACAAGTATTTGACTTAAAAACAGCTGAATCTTCACTATAACACTGATTTGTATTGATATAAACACAATTACAATCAGTTCTCACACCGGCAGCACCTCGGTATGGAAATCACTCTCTTTTCTCTTCTGATTTCGCTTGACACTGAACTCCTATATATAGACATTGAGATTTCGCTTCAGCAACACTCAAGCGAAATCTGATATGATGATTTCGCTTGAGGCTTCAAGCGAAAACTCAAATACATTACACACTTTCAAGCGAAATCTTCTAATTCTTTCACAATTTCTCATTTTACGTGCCCTGATCTATTCTAACTAGTCTAAGACTCGATACAAGACGAAGTCGACAGATGTAGTGCACCAACAGACTCCCCCTCAGATGTTGACGAGTCGATTATCGAGTCACACCAATGCTGTGTCTTCACATCTTCATTCTTGATCAGTCTCTGGGCTTTTCTCTTTCTATCTTCTTCTTCCAAAATCACCTTGCTCTATCAGACTCCCCTTCACGATTTGCTGGTATTCATTTGTTCTTCAGCAACATCTGCTTTAGGATCGATGTCTGACTCAAATGTTGTTTACAAGATCATTGCCTGGCTTTTATCTAATTCTCTTGATCAGATCTCTTGATTCCTTAAGTTCATCAGCATCAGCAGCTAGCAAACTTTTAGATTCATGATCAGATTCTGACTTTTGTAAGCTTTGAATGAATTAACCTGGCTCACCTGTAACAATCTTAACCCCAGAAATAAATTTTCTAAATTTAACAATTTAAATGCACCAACAATCTGATATAATCAGATAATTTTCTCTCATATCACAAACCAATGATGAACCAAATGTAGGTTTTAAAATACCAATTGTAAGGATTTTAACAAACCTTTTGACATTTTAAGATTCACTCCCCCTCACAACCAAGTCATCATGTTTAGCACTTGAAATTTTGACAATCAGCTTTCCAATATCAGTTGTCGAAAATCTTTTTGAATTTTTCAAAATTTTATGCTAAAACACACTAAAATCTTTTTGTAATTTTTGATTGTAAAGGAATGCAATAAAGAAATTTTTACAAACAATATTTTTTGTGAGTTTGTGCAAGAGGATCATATCAGTTTCTGAGACAGATCACTAACACCGTTAAGCTTCATTTCATATTAAGTTTTAAACAATTTACCTAGATTGTCAGTATATTTGTCCACTTAAATTTTCACACAAAGTTCAACTGATCCAAGATACGTGATTAATGTTTTAAGCAACTTAAACTTATCCGTGTGTCCCACTACTTGAATATACTCCCGTATCCAGATCCCAATATTCAGTCTTACAGGTGAATATACCACAGATGATATCTGTCAGGGGAATAAATTATGCAACCGTGATAGCTCAGGTCAGAACTTCCGTTCAGCAGAGAGCCTAGTTGACTTTTAGGTGTGTCCCCTTTAGAGGATATTTTGAATTACAACAGCCATGATTAGCATTTTTCAATGTTTCATCATTTTTTAGCTGAGGGTGATGCTATTTTTCAAGCAAGCAGAAAGTATTCTCCGGGGACTAGGCCATTGCTTCCGCAAAATCAGAAGTCCCGGGATAATACCCCAGATATCACTGAGCATAAAGACCTAGTATCTCAGAATAAGGGACCTTTCAAACAAGATTTCAGGGGTTACCTATATATCCAAGTTTGTGTTAACCCACAGAACAAGCAAGTTTGAAATTTAGATTTATATCTCGTCACAATCTACTAAATGTGCAAAAACCTACTGACATATCCACAGTAAGATTGTTTATCACATTTTAGCATTACATTTCTTTAGCATGTTGTGATAGTCCACTGATGTACTATCATTTCCTCTATATGCAACAAAAACTCATTTTTGAATTTTATCATGTTTTTGTTTTTTTCAAATTTTCAAATGTTTTTGGATTTTCTGAAAAATTTTACTCCCCCTAAAATGCAAACACATTTTAGGAAATATGAAAATAAACTGTACAATAAAATGACAACTGATATTGAATCGCATCAAATCGCCATTCACTTGGCATAAACAATCAGAACTCCCTCTATCACAAAACTATTTTCTCATTTAGATTTCAAAACACTTAAGTTTGTTTTAATCAAAATGATTTTTCCGGAAAATAAGTTTTTATGATATAATCATTTGTAGATTCGGAGTGTGGTTCATCACATTGTCTATTCTTAACCACTTGTAGCAGATCAAGTACAAATTAATGTCCCTGATTTACTACTTGCATGTATGCACCTTCTATATCAATTGTAAAAATTACCACATGTAGAACACAATACCACTTGTAGGAATGTTACGTCTACATCACCATTTTACCAATCAAAATGCCGATTCCTGCTTCGCACTTACCAACCTGGAAGCTCCGGCGATTCCTGCAGTATGACTTGCCAAAATTTTCATTATAAAATTCATTCACAAAATCTATCTTAACAAGAATGATGCCGATTCCTGATCCACGATTACACACTTGGGATCTCCGGCATAGTCATACAACCTGTAAACATCCAAACACTATAAAAAAATTTCAATAAAAAAACCTCAAACATTAGACAGATGCCGATTCCTGATCCACGATATAAACTTGGGATCTCCGGCAAGTCTTTAGACTTTTAAGGAAAGCAAACTTCCACCCAAGTCTTATTTGACTTGGTGGCTTCCAATTCTTGAGCAGTAGGGTTGTAAGTTGCCTTTTTAGTTGCATAAAAATCTTTAACCCCCTTTACTTTTCCATCAAGCATTTTCTTAAAAATTTTCTTAACATTTCCATTAAAAGCTTTCTCAATATCAAATTCCTTTTCATCAGAATAGAATTGATTTGAAATTTCCACTTTACCAACCATTTGTTTAATTTCTTCAAAATTCAGTGATGGAATGTCAACATCATTCACTGAATGTTTTTCCTCAACTTGTGGCTCCTCTGATTTTGTGGAATCAGATTCATCGCCAGATTGTACATCTAATTTTTTAACCATCCATTTTTGATTTTCTTTTGCACTCTTTTTGTACAATCATTTAGAATTTTCACCAACTTCATTCTTTGAATTTTCAAAATTTTTGAAGTTTGTATTTGGTGATTCATTCTTTTCAACCACTTTTTCTTTAAGTTTTTCATTTACTCCCTGTTTTTTGTTGACTTTGTTTGGACAATTGTGAGCGATGTGTCCAACAACTTGGCATTGAAAACAAGTTCTTGTGTCTTTTGATTGAAAAACTCCAATTGGATGAAAAACTCCAGTTCATCTTCTTTTTCTTTCAGCAAGGAACTCTTGATTTGATAAGCTATTTGACTCCTCTTCATAGCTTTTTCCTGCAACATATGTCATTTTTGATTTAAAATCTCTAACATATTTTTCATTTTTACGATTTTCAGGTGGAGTAAAACCAAGACCTTTCTTTTTGTAACTACAATTTTGATTTATTTTCTTTTGAAAACTAGAATCAGAATTGTAATTCTTTTTCCCTTTTTTCTTGTTTAACCTTTGTTGAACTCTAGAAGTGTATTTTTTAGGTTTTTCAGTAGATTTTAGATCCTTAATTTCAGAAAAATTAATTTCCGTCATTTTGAAAACCTTTTTAATCATGTCAAAACGAACACTTTTAATCGGAAACTCTTTGTCAGAGTATAATTTGTCCGAATCATTTAAAGTATATGCAACTTCAAATGTTTCATCATCCAAATTTGCCTTTGATAACAAAAATTCTTTACTGTAAGACCGTTTTTCCGATGATTTTGAACTGTTGACTGACGAACTTGAACCCCCAGACTCAAACTTTGACTCAGACACCTCCTCAGTATCCAACACCTGATCGACCACCTTTTTGATTAACTCAGACTCATGATCAGTATCAGACGAAGTAAACGTGATATCAATGTTATCTGGTAAATCATCAGTTGTCTCGGATTTTAACTTTATATTGACTGCTTTTTCGACTTGCTCCTCATTTGGTTTTCTAGGAGAATACCCTTCCCAGATAGGAGGCGGACACTTGTTGTATTTAACAGTCGATTTCTTACCAGTCTCATTCTTTTGCTTCTCATCCTGAAATGCTTCAAAACCTGCAACAGTAGGATAAACTCGATCAATGACGTAATCAGAACAAGAATAACTCAGTAATAACCTTCTGATCCTTTCATTCTCGATCTTTTCTTTCTCCAACTCTTGCTTTAGATTAGCATTTTCTTCGATGTAATGATTAATTGCCTTTTGCTTTGCCATCAACGTAGAATTCGTCATCGTTAAAGCTTTTTCTCTTTCAGAGTTTGTTGTTTGAAGACCTGTCACTGTTCTGTTTAACACACTATACGATTCTTTCACATAGCTGATGTCAGATAGTAGCTTTTCTATCAGTCTTTCTCTATCAAACAGTGTAACATCTTTTTCTTCACAACTCTTGCAAATTTCCAAACATTTCTTGCAAGGCTTTTCAACTTCAACAATCTTCTCAACCTCAATTGTTTTTACCACTTCAATTACTTTTTCTACTCCAGTTACTTTCTCAGTTTCAATCACCTTTTCTTCATCCACACTTTTAACTTCTTCAGTTTGAACAACATTTTCAACTTTCTCATCTTGTTGTTGTTCTTTTGCAGCTTGTTTCTCCTTCAGTTTCTCCATGCGATCTGCAAAATAAAAATGAAAACTTTCAGAAGAAAGATGTTTTTTAGCAAGATTAATATGTTTCTCTTCTTCATCATCACTGCTACTCTCCATCGGTGTTTGATCAAACTCTACAGATTTTTCAGACTCAGCATCTGAAACACCAGAATCAGATGGTGTTTGATCAAAAACAACTTCTTTTTCTGAAGTATTCTCATTTTGCACACTCTCATCTGTACTTAATGATTCAGAATCAGCAATTTCTGAACTTTCTTCAGATGTAATTGATTGATCTTTCACTTTTTCACCAATTGATCTCATCCAAGTAGCAAACAGATCTGGTTCTCTAACAATCTTTGCAATGAAAGCTTTGAAATCTCCCTTTTCATCAACAAACATATCCCAACTGAATCCTTCAGGTAGTTGTTCATCATTTTGGTCCACTATACATGCTCTGCTGTTAGAAGAAATGTAGTTGCTCCAGTTGAAATCTACCAAACATCCTTTCTTTGAATCTTCAATTTTTCTACCATGAGCCGTCTGTAACTCTTGTGTCTGACCAACTTGCTGATAAATGGCTTTCCGGTAGTAGTCATCTTTTCCAAATGGATTCTGAGCACCACTAACTTCTCTGTTTTTGCATTCCCGCTTAAAATGACCTTTTTCCCTGCACCTGAAACACGTAACTTTAGATTTATCAAAACCTAAAGTAGAAACACAAGCATCAAGAAAATCATTTCTCCCGGTAATTGTCTTGAACTTTTCAGCACGTCTAAGAACACTTGCAAGACACCATTTGATATCCATTAGTTCCATCTCTTCTGCATCTATTTGGTCGTAATCCTCTTTAGTAAGCATAGGATTTCCAATTCGACCAGCCACTAAACCTTCATATGAGATAAGCACGGAACCAAGTAATGCCATATGATCTTTCGCAATGTCTTCAGAAAAACTTTGACCTTCTGGAAGATTTAGAGCTATGTTGCATTGAATCACACAACCATTTCCCATCTTTGTGCTTTGAGATTGAAAACTTTCTGATGAGCTTTTCGGATTAACACTTGGATACAATGAGAAACCACTGTTGCTTTTGTTTGAGTTTTGATCAGTCTTTTCTGTAGAATCTCCAACACTATAAGCAGTCTGAATTTTCGGACTTCTCTCAGCTTCTGAAGTCGGAACACTACCTTTGTAATACATCTTTACATCCTGTTGACCACTTGGATTATTCATCCTTGCGATCTTCTGCTGTTCCAAATCCTGACTTTCAATCTTTTCAATGAACTGAGAGATCGACAACCTATCATAAACTCCGGTATTCTTCAATATCATCAAATAAGTTCCCCACTCTTTCTGAGGTAACGCATCAGCAAGTTTATCCACCCATTCATCATTTTCCTTTTTAATGCTCATCATTGACATTGTTCTCACTAAGTGACAATATCGTTCAATGAGTTTCTTCGTATCTTCTCCGGGCAAACTTGTGAACAAATCAAATTCCTTTTTAAGCAATGCCTTCTTGCTTTTAATCATACTTGTACTGCCTTCAACCTTAATTTTTAGAGCATCCCATATTGATTGTGATGTTTTGTCATGTTGAAGTAGTATGAAGATGTCTTCTTTGATGGCCTGTTGAAGTAAACTGATCATCATCTTTTCAGCTCGGTATATTTCTCGTTCTTCCTTACTAAAATCTGAAAGCTGTTTTTCAGTCTGCATTTCGGTTTGTGGTGGAGTATACTTTGTCAGAATACATTCCCATGATCTTAGATGATTTGCTTGCACCCAGTTTTCGAATCTATCTTTCCATCCGTAGTATTCCTCAATTCCCATAAGCTTCGGGGGTTTCTGAGTCGTCCCCGTTTCGTTTTCTGAATTCATGTTCTGAGCAATGGAAGATGAACTAGGCGATGTTGCAAATGCGTTGTGGAAATCGTTATCCATGTTTCAATAACAGATTCTTTCAAGTGAAATAGTCAATTTGTAGCTTTCAAGCGAACTAGTCAACTGAACTTTCTTCAAGCGAAATAATCTTTCAAGCGGTACCCTTCAAGCGAAACACTTTGAAGCAATCCTGAAAATGAACCCTGAAGCGAACACCTTGAAGCGAAAATCTTGAAGCGAAAACGAACTCTGTTTGAAGCGAAATGTTAAGTGTCGCTTGAAAATTCAAGCGAAATCGTCCAATAATACTGAACTGTTCAAGCGAACTCCATTCAAATGTCGATTTTGATCACTTTTAGGTCGAATTTTGCTGTGAAACTTTCAAGGGTTTGTTATCTAGTACTTTTAAACAATCCGTGAGAAATTGAATCAATTTTGACCGTGAAAAATTTCTGAACTGATGAAAGAAGGTGTAGAAGTAAGAAATTTTGATCGATTTTGTGACAACCCGAACTTTCACGGTTAGTGACGTATTATATTGTTACTCTTAACTCCGTTAAATGTACACGTTTGTGATAACTCGGTTAACTATGTGTTACTAGGATCTTGTAACTATTAAACCCACAAGTGCCCTTGATACCCTAGGCCTCGAATAACCGAAGTCCACCCCCCTCCTTTAATCACCAAACCTATTCATACTTTACAAATTATAACAAATTTGTGATAATTTGTTATAACAAGTGCACTTGTTACAAATTAAAAACCTGTATATATATTTGGGCTTGAGCCCATTAGGTGGCCAATATTTCGGCTACATCATCCCATCTATTTGAACCGCCCCCAAATCACAATTATGTATGTATACGTATTGCTGAATATGTTAAATGAGACTTATATCACAAATCATAAACCCTACCTCTTCCTGATTACGTGCGGCGATAACAACCCCCCCCCTGTTCGAGTTTCATCCTGATCCATCAGGTTGCCGGTAAGTGTTATTTATTTATTAACCTCCATGTTTGTGTGTTAATGTATGTGTAAATGATAAATATAGTTTGCATGAATCATATGATGGTTGAATATGGTTGGGCATAGTAATCTGAATTAATATGAAATGATATACATGAAATCATGATGGCTGATGGTTGCATGATAATAAACAATAACTGGAGTTCGATGGTTCTGCATGATCGAGTTATAGTGGTCGCACATGTCATAGGGGTCCCAATATAATTGTCAATGTCATGTCAGACCTTATTGAAAGATTTGTATTGCATCAATCTAGGTATATGAGGATAACAGCTAAGGGTCTATGTTAAGTTGAATTAGGGAAAGTAGAGTGATGGTGGGAATTATGATAGCATAACTGACAAGCTGAGAGTTTAGGTAACATGTGACTGACACCATGGTTTATGACCTTGAATTATGAGCCGCACACTATCTGGTCACACATTAGAATGTTTTACAAACTAAACTGCATAATGAACAATTAATTAATGCATAACACTGATCGCACAAGTGCAGCTTGCACGTTTACAGCCCAGTCACACAATGTATTTGGGCCGTTCTTAGATGGGCCGCACACCCCTAGGTTGATTGCACAATGTATAGGGCTGTGTAATTCAATGGGTCAAGAGATTACATGAGGTACTTAGTTCACTGTGTTATGTGAGTTTGGGCCACATAGGTTAGGATGTTTCAGCTGAACCCGAGCCAACCTCTTGTTACATTGGGCCGATCCGACATATCGGCACTAAGAGTGTTATTATATCGGATGTACATTAGAATTGTTTGTTTGTATGTTCATAGAATATGTTAATTCGGAGTTACGTGTTTGACAGAAATATTGTTTATGTAATATACATGAGACCTGATAAAGTGTGTATTGACAATTTGGGTACGTATAGCTATGTGTTTATCTGATATGTTATTTGTGTAAGGTGAACAAAAGATATATGGGGTCGGTGTGTTAATACGTGACCCCAAACAGTTATTGTAAACGTGATGTACGATGAATGATGGGACATACTGAGTTAATGATTAGGAATCTGAATCTGTGTTATAAACTGCTACGTGCACTGGATGACTAGGGTATATCGTGAGAGTGAATGCATAATATGCAAGATGATTGATTATGTGATTTACGCGCATGTGAACTAATTTATATTGGTAACCATACTAGGACTGGGTTGACTAACTGGGAATAAGTAAATTTCATTACCGAGCAATCCAAGGTGAGTTCACTGCATTTCTCAAGCATGCGTCCCGGTGGTTTGGGACAACTAGTAAACATTTGGAAGGGAATCTTGGGTAAACAGTTAAATTGGGTTTTGGTTATTGAACATGGAATCTATCATTATCTGGGCATCATTACCAATGCTTGGTTAGGGGCATTGGGGACTGGACACACTTCCAGGTTATTAAGGGACACACTTCCCGGATACATATGGGCACACTCCCTAGGGTATCTCAACAAGTCGGATACATATGGGCACACTCCCTAGGGTATCTCGACAAGTCATAAACAACATCATATCACAACGTTGAATTGGCTTAACATACATCTGGTAACTACACACGTTAACAAAACTTTGAACTCACCAGCGTAGTCTGACACACTTGTTTGCATGCTTGTAGGTCGTTAGCTGAGATACTTTGGGACTTGCTATCTGGAGCAGCTGGAGTGGGCATGGTCTTGCTGAACGTATTTATTTTATTGGTTTAATGATACATTACTTTGGTTTTAAAACTAGTTAACTTTGCTTCCGCTGATACTTTGGTTTTCATTTAAACTCACATACAGTATTTCATTTACAATTAAGTACTTTATCATTTAATTGAATACGTTTGATATAATTAGTGGCTCGTTGTTGGATCGTCGCACTCCTAGTAGGGACATACCCTAGGTGGGAATTTGGGGGTGTGACAGTTTGGTATCAGAGCCACTGGTTATAGAGAACTCGGTTTTAAAACGTTTTCATAAAACCGGACTATAACCGAATTGATCCAAACGATGACCATGACACTCAGCTTCAGATTGCAAGGTTCGTTCCTCGTTACAGTATACATCACATGTTTAGTAGACATATCTATATACATAGCATGCACGATACAACAAGATAGATATCATGACACATCGATAGCATAACACAACACTTGCATCTTGTAAATCCTAGTCTTGCTGTTAGTACATACCTGTGTTGATTGGAGTGGGAGAAACTTCGAACATAAGTTAAGAAGCGTCGAGAGGAGCATGCAAACCGCCTTATTATCATGGGTGCACACATAATAATAATGCGTGGTGCATGCAATTCCCAATGAGGCTTAACGAGTGCAAGAGGGAATCTCCCCTACTGTATGTGAACTTGAAAGTTGTAGACTTTAAGGTGATACTTGATTCTATCTCATTCTGAACTATCATTTGATCGATGCGAAACCTGATAACCTATAGGAGAAATAGTAGAGATTGTCTCCTACACAAATGTGATCTTTCCATTTTTTCCTTTGAAACCTTTCGAATTCCGATGCTATCGAGTATTACCTGAACACCCAACTGAACGCCTAGTGGACTGTGTAGAGTGCTAGGTGCTTATACGAACATCCCCGAGTGGGGTGATGTACAACGATGAACGATCTATATCTTTCCCATTTTTTTTCTTCGTTTGTTGGAACTTGACATATTGACGTCTCGAATCTCGAATCACGACCATTTCTGTAACGCCCTCGCAACAGACTGTGTAATACATAGACAACTTGCAACATCGTTGGATGAGAGGGTAGATGTAGTACTTCACCAACCTCAAACATTGGACGACTCTGATGACCGGCAGCGAACACCAACGAATAGAATACAATTGACTCTTTAACCTCTGCCAGTGACTCATGGGAGTCATCTTTTACGAATCACTCGGAACGTAAGTAATGACAATCGAATACGGTGTGGAATGCACCGCTGTCAGCACAATGAGTAGCATCTTAGAACGTGGCACAGAACAGTAGAAGATAGATCCTGTCAGTGGAGGATCATAGGACTCCGCTTCATGAAACAATAAGCAGAAGTAACAGTTACGACAACATCAGGGTACTCGTAATAGTAGCCCTCACTATGGGAGTGAAAAACGTTTACCACATGGATTGGCCGTTGGTCAATCAAGACAGCAACAACCAAGGGAACGACGACAGTACTGGAAATTCTCGTGACGAAAACAACACTGGAAATGAAGCTCATGGAAGGACACTTGGTATTGGCATAGACTATACCAGGCGTAATAGCAACACGATAGCTTGGATGGGTAGCTGTTCGCTTCGTCTCCGATCTGTTTGCCCTGATGTTTCTTGAAACCTCATATGTCCGCTGCGATGTAAACTCGACCATGTGGGACAAGTGTTCGACGTCAACCTTCCTTCTACTACCCTTGATGGTTGCAATACAGTAGTTAGTGTGGATTGGTTATCCAGAGATCGCGCAGATACACCAGTGAGGACAAAATTTTGTGTGGAAAATCGTTATTTGTTCTAAAGCGTCAGAGTGGTACAAAGGATAGCGCCATTTCAGGTATGAAGGCCAGAAGTGTCTACGGAGGGATTACGCCGCTATACTAGCAACCGTTACTGATGTTAGGGCTAAGGGAACAGAGGATCGATGATCCACCAATCATTCGTGATTCCTTTCGGTGTGCTACCCAAGGAACTTTCGGGTTTACTTCAATGACTGTTAGGCGAAATCTCAGCCTGATCTCACGCCAGGGGCAGCCCTGACTACACGCACTCTTACCATCTTGCACCAGGAGGGTTGCAAGAATTGTCTAATCAACTACAGAAACAGTTGGGGAGGAGTTTGTAGGACCTAGTTTTCACTTTGGGGAGCCACAGTTATATTTGTGAAGATACGCCTTTTCGTATGTGTACTGATTATCAAAAACTCATCAAGGTGGCGGTCAAGAACCGTTGGCCTCGATCATGTATTAACAACCTGTCAACCAGCTGCGAGGGTCAAGCCCCATTCGAGGATTGACTAACGAGTGAGCTATCACCAGATGGAAGTTCGAGGGGAGAATGTTCCTACAACAACATATTAAACGCAATGCGGCCAGTGCGACTTGGTATTTCATGACCGTTGGGTTAATCAACACACCAGCAGCTTAATGGATCACATGAATCGACCGTGTTTTGATGAAGTTTTAAATCGCTTCCAGGAGGAAGGAACAACATGGGTGGCATATGTATCTCGTTTTAGAGCTCCTGAGGGAGGAGCCACTCCACGCGAAGTCTTGCTAAATGTAACATCTAGATTCGAGAAATGCATTTGATCATGTAACCAACGAAGTGGGAATACGCGTGGAATGTGCTAGGATCCATTTTATTAGAAACTGATTGACACCAAAGATACCTTCGGGGGTACAACAATTTCCTGGTTTCGGTGGATGCTATTGTAGATTCATCACAGGGTTTTCGAAGATCGCGCATCTTGACTCCCTTGAGCACAGCAGGGTGCTGTGTTCGTGGGAGACAAAACAGGAGAACGCCTTTTCAGCTTTTGAAACTCAACTCTACAATGCACTGGGTATTGTCTTTACCCGAGGGTACATGTGATCTGGTGGTATACTATGATGATTCGAATCAGATTCTCAGTTACACGCCGATAAAACATGAGAAAGTGATGGCTTACGTAGTGGAATTACAAGAAGAGTTGCACGAATCACAACCTACGATGGAAACCATGGTCTTTGGATTTAAGTTGGAGGCATTATCTGTACGGTACCAAGTGTACCATCTATACCGATCACAGGAGTCTTCAACATATCTTCGACCAGAAGGAATTGAATATGCGGCAACGTCGTTGGGTCGAGCTTTTTTTAATGATTATGAGTGTGCTATCAAGTATCAGCCGGGTAAAGCTAATGTTGTAGCTGATGCTCTTAGTCGCAAGGAACCGAAACAGAAGCGTGTTCGTGCCCTACAACTTACTATTCACTCTGATTTGCCTGCTCGGATTCGTTCAGCCCAGATTGAAGCATTAAAGGAAGAAAATATCGAAGCTGAAGGATTACGAGGTCTACACAAGAAGAAGTTCGAGCAACGGTCTGACGATATCTACTACTTCATGGAACGGATATGGGTTCCTTCATTTGGTAATCTTCGAGAGCTGGTGATGGACGAAGCACACAAATCACGATATTCTATTCATCCAGGGTCCGATAAGATGTACCAGGACCTCAAGGTTTTGTATTGGTGGCCGAACATGAAAGCTATTATTGCCACCTACGTGGGTAAGTGTTTGACCTGTGCTAGGGTCAAGGCAGAGTACCAGAAGCCTTCGGGTCTACTTCAGCAGCCAGAGATACCCATGTGGAAATGGGAACAAATCGCTATGGATTTTGTTACGGGGTTACCTAGAACACAGGCGGGGAACGATACTATATGGGTGATTGTTGACCGTCTCACAAAGTCAGCACATTTCCTAGCAATCAAGGAGACAGATAAGTATTCGCAGCTCGCAGCAATGTACCTTAAAGAGGTGGTTTCTAGGCACGGGGTGCCGAATTCTATTATTTCTGATCGAGATCCTCGTTTTACTTCGGAGTTATGGCAGGCTATGCATAAGTTGTTCGGCTCACGTCTCGATATGAGCACGGCTTATCATCCACAGACAGATGGTCAAAGTGAGCGCACTATTCAGACATTAGAGGACATGTTGCGGGCATGTGTTATTGATTTTGGGAAAGGATGGGAGAAGCACTTGCCGTTGGTAGAGTTTTCCTACAATAACAGCTACCGCACCAGTATCAAAGCGGCACCATTTGAGGCACTGTACGGGAGGAAGTGCCGTTCACCTCTCTGCTGCACTGAGGTGGGTGATAGTCAGATAACAGGTCCTGAGATGGTACTCAAAACTTCAGATATGATTGTGAAAATCAGGGAACGTATGGCAGCTGCTCGTGACCGCCAGAAGGCTTATGCTGACGAGCGTGCCAAAGAAGTAGTGTTTGAAGTGAATGACCGCGTCATGCTGAAAGTCTCACCGTGGAAAGGGGTTGTACGCTTTGGGAAACGTGGCAAGCTGAATCCACGTTATGTTGGACCGTTTAGAGTTCTTGAGCGCATCGGTACAGTGGCTTACAAGCTAGAATTACCTGCTGAGCTGGGTAATGCTCACGATGTTTTCCACGTTTCACAGCTGAAGAAGTGTTTTGCAGACGACCCGCTAGTGGTACCATATCAAGAGTTGAAGATCGACGACAAGTTGCATTTTGTCGAAGAACCTATTGAGATCATGGATAGGGAGGTCAAAGTACGCAAGCATAGTCGTATCCCGATAGTTAGAGTTCGTTGGAATTCAAGGCGTGGACCGGAGTTCACGTGGGAGCGAGAGGATCAAATGAAGCTCAAGTATCCCCACCTCTTTCCTAAAGATCAGCCTGAATCTAGTAAAGCTGGTGAATTTCGGGACGAAATTTCTTTCAAGTTGGGGATGATGTGACACCTGGGGAAAACGTGCAACAATCTTGATTTACTACTTCACTCTTTCGTACCTACTTGTCAAATTTCGGGACGAAATTTCTTTCAAGTTGGGGATGATGTGACAACCCGAACTTTCACGGTTAGTGACGTATTATATTGTTACTCTTAACTCCGTTAAATGTACACGTTTGTGATAACTCGGTTAACTATGTGTTACTAGGATCTTGTAACTATTAAACCCACAAGTGCCCTTGATACCCTAGGCCTCGAATAACCGAAGTCCACCCCCCTCCTTTAATCACCAAACCTATTCATACTTTACAAATTATAACAAATTTGTGATAATTTGTTATAACAAGTGCACTTGTTACAAATTAAAAACCTGTATATATATTTGGGCTTGAGCCCATTAGGTGGCCAATATTTCGGCTACATCATCCCATCTATTTGAACCGCCCCCAAATCACAATTATGTATGTATACGTATTGCTGAATATGTTAAATGAGACTTATATCACAAATCATAAACCCTACCTCTTCCTGATTACGTGCGGCGATAACAACCCCCCCCCCCCTGTTCGAGTTTCATCCTGATCCATCAGGTTGCCGGTAAGTGTTATTTATTTATTAACCTCCATGTTTGTGTGTTAATGTATGTGTAAATGATAAATATAGTTTGCATGAATCATATGATGGTTGAATATGGTTGGGCATAGTAATCTGAATTAATATGAAACGATATACATGAAATCATGATGGCTGATGGTTGCATGATAATAAACAATAACTGGAGTTCGATGGTTCTGCATGATCGAGTTATAGTGGTCGCACATGTCATAGGGGTCCCAATATAATTGTCAATGTCATGTCAGACCTTATTGAAAGATTTGTATTGCATCAATCTAGGTATATGAGGATAACAGCTAAGGGTCTATGTTAAGTTGAATTAGGGAAAGTAGAGTGATGGTGGGAATTATGATAGCATAACTGACAAGCTGAGAGTTTAGGTAACATGTGACTGACACCATGGTTTATGACCTTGAATTATGAGCCGCACACTATCTGGTCACACATTAGAATGTTTTACAAACTAAACTGCATAATGAACAATTAATTAATGCATAACACTGATCGCACAAGTGCAGCTTGCACGTTTACAGCCCAGTCACACAATGTATTTGGGCCGTTCTTAGATGGGCCGCACACCCCTAGGTTGATTGCACAATGTATAGGGCTGTGTAATTCAATGGGTCAAGAGATTACATGAGGTACTTAGTTCACTGTGTTATGTGAGTTTGGGCCACATAGGTTAGGATGTTTCAGCTGAACCCGAGCCAACCTCTTGTTACATTGGGCCGATCCGACATATCGGCACTAAGAGTGTTATTATATCGGATGTACATTAGAATTGTTTGTTTGTATGTTCATAGAATATGTTAATTCGGAGTTACGTGTTTGACAGAAATATTGTTTATGTAATATACATGAGACCTGATAAAGTGTGTATTGACAATTTGGGTACGTATAGCTATGTGTTTATCTGATATGTTATTTGTGTAAGGTGAACAAAAGATATATGGGGTCGGTGTGTTAATACGTGACCCCAAACAGTTATTGTAAACGTGATGTACGATGAATGATGGGACATACTGAGTTAATGATTAGGAATCTGAATCTGTGTTATAAACTGCTACGTGCACTGGATGACTAGGGTATATCGTGAGAGTGAATGCATAATATGCAAGATGATTGATTATGTGATTTACGTGCATGTGAACTAATTTATATTGGTAACCATACTAGGACTGGGTTGACTAACTGGGAATAAGTAAATTTCATTACCGAGCAATCCAAGGTGAGTTCACTGCATTTCTCAAGCATGCGTCCCGGTGGTTTGGGACAACTAGTAAACATTTGGAAGGGAATCTTGGGTAAACAGTTAAATTGGGTTTTGGTTATTGAACATGGAATCTATCATTATCTGGGCATCATTACCAATGCTTGGTTAGGGGCATTGGGGACTGGACACACTTCCAGGTTATTAAGGGACACACTTCCCGGATACATATGGGCACACTCCCTAGGGTATCTCAACAAGTCGGATACATATGGGCACACTCCCTAGGGTATCTCGACAAGTCATAAACAGCATCATATCACAACGTTGAATTGGCTTAACATACATCTGGTAACTACACACGTTAACAAAACTTTGAACTCACCAGCGTAGTCTGACACACTTGTTTGCATGCTTGTAGGTCGTTAGCTGAGATACTTTGGGACTTGCTATCTGGAGCAGCTGGAGTGGGCATGGTCTTGCTGAACGTATTTATTTTATTGGTTTAATGATACATTACTTTGGTTTTAAAACTAGTTAACTTTGCTTCCGCTGATACTTTGGTTTTCATTTAAACTCACATACAGTATTTCATTTACAATTAAGTACTTTATCATTTAATTGAATACGTTTGATATAATTAGTGGCTCGTTGTTGGATCGTCGCACTCCTAGTAGGGACATACCCTAGGTGGGAATTTGGGGGTGTGACAGATTTCGGCTGAATTTTGCAGAACTCCTCCTCCTGTGCTCTGATACCAATTGAAAGGACCGGGTTCTCGACCTAACTGAGTCGGTTCAGAGGAATTCCATCAAATACAGGTGCGGAAAACAAGTATTTGACTTAAAAACAGCTGAATCTTCACTATAACACTGATTTGTATTGATATAAACACAATTACAATCAGTTCTCACACCGGCAGCACCTCGGTATGGAAATCACTCTCTTTTCTCTTCTGATTTCGCTTGACACTGAACCCCTATATATAGACATTGAGATTTCGCTTCAGCAACACTCAAGCGAAATCTGATATGATGATTTCGCTTGAGGCTTCAAGCGAAAACTCAAATACATTACACACTTTCAAGCGAAATCTTCTAATTCTTTCACAATTTCTCATTTTACGTGCCCTGATCTATTCTAACTAGTCTAAGACTCGATACAAGACGAAGTCGACAGATGTAGTGCACCAACAATTTCCAAGAACTTTGAATATGTATAAATTGTTTCACGAAATTGAATGTATGAGCATGTATAAAGTATGTACAACATGAATTTAACAAAATACGAGTTTTATTTATGATCCAAGTCTTGGATTTTACGACGATTACAACGAAATAACTATTGCAAGAACACAAGATTTCAAAAAATAGAATTACAACAAGACTTTCTAATTATGGAAAGTTTGAAGAAGCAGGGCGTTACAGTCTCCCCTCCTTTAGGGAATTTCATCCCGAAATTTAGGAAGAAGTAGCGTAAAGACATCGATACTTCATCTTCATGTCACTCTTCAGTTCCCAAGTAAATTCAGCGCCACGTTTACCTTCCCATCGAACCTTAACGATAGGAATTTTACTGCGCCTCAATAACTTGACTCCTTGATCCATGATTTCGACAGGTTTTTCCACAAAATTCAAGGTCTCGTTGACTTGGAGTTCCTCGAGTGGGACTTGAAGTTCTTCGTCAGCTAGACACTTCTTTAAGTTTGACATGTGGAAAACAGATTGTGTGACACTTGTGTCACTGCGACCATCAAACAATTCTAAATTAATGAAATATCGTGTTTCATACTTCGGATTTGTAAAAAAATGTGTATCGTTTGCACATATCAATTCATGTTCGATTTCGAGCTTTAAATCGCTTTCTAGAAGGTTATACGTGATCTGATGCCTAATTATAACCAGTTTAATGCAACAAACACTCTAGAACCATGATATAGGCTTAAAATACCTTAAAAAACCTTTACATAACTTAGAAATAAGTTTTGGATGGTTTGGTGTGTCGAAATCAAGTTTGTTCCATCGCAGGGACTAAAAGCGTCAAAAAGTGCGTACGTTTGCATTTTCGCGCATATCTTACGTTCTGAATATATCCGGACATCCAAAAATTTATGTAATCATTAAATATTTTATTTTAGTGATTGTCATGATAAAATTCCACTCGTCGCGTAATTTGGATCGTTTTTGCGTTCGTTACGATTTCCGTCGTAATTAACCAAACAACGCAACCGTACGACCAAACGAACCGACATCCGAGATATTTTTGAGCACATCTCAAGTTCCCTATACTTTAAATTTATTCTAGAACCTTGAAATGGGGTTAACGGGGCTTAAAAGTGCCAAAAAAAATCAAGTTTTACAAGTACAGGGACCATTTTTGAAATTTCTGGCAGATACATTGAACTTGGTCCATTTTTGGGTTTTGATGGTTTTAACCTAAGGTTTTGCACTCTATGGGATGGAATTTGATGGTTTTAAGTATTCCCATGGTTTTGAAAAACCATGTGCCCAAGTGGAGGGCCAAGATCAAGGCACGAAATGCGAGAAACGATCCTAACGGTTCTCCGAAATCTATAAATACCCAAGCTCTCATTCCATTTTCTTCACACCTTGATCTAATTTTATGCTCTAAGTTGAAGCTTTGTGCTTCATACCTGAGTATTTAGATCAAGTTCTTCCTAGCTTGTACCCTTTATAAGTTTCTTTCATGCTTTTATGCGTTTTAAGCGTAAAAGTCAAACAGTGTTTGACTTTCTGCTTTGTCCAGTCTATGGTCAACACAAAGTTCGTTTGAACTTCATAATGTGAGCGTAATCACGATGGTTATAGTCTCTTGTGACTATACCTACTGATTACTACGTTATTTAGGTGTAGTGACGAGTCATAGTTTCGGTCAAAATGCGTATTCTTGCGTATTTTGCAACCAAACTATTCTTGGGTATCAAGACCCTTTGTTTTGATATCAAAATTGTTTTTTAACTTCTTTAAACATGTTTTAACATGTTTAGCTCGTCTCTTTAGGTTTAGTGCTTGTATAGGGTCGTAAGATAAGCGGTCTAAACAACCGCTTAGACTTTCGAACCCGACCCGTTTGGTCGATCATTAGGATCCGACCAAGCATTTATTGTGACCATAGTTGTATAGGGAATAACCTTCCGAGGTTATACCTTATGGTCACTTCGTTTAAGTAGTTGTATGATAGGTAGTTTATATGCCTTAGGTAAATGACCAAAACGCCCTTTTTATGCATAAATTCATTTTAAGCATATGTAACCTAAATTTTGACATCTAAACTGATTAGGTAATATAATTAGACATGTTAAGGCATATATTACTTGTCATAGGACTAGTTAGGCGGTCCGAACGCGTTTTACGCGAACGACGGGTTAAAGTGGCGTAAGCTACCTAAACGAGTCGTAATGGGTCGTAAACACATAGGTTAGGTTTCATTTTAGTATGTGGGCTTTGTTAAACCATGTCATATGAGTTCCAATACTCATTTGGTTTACGAAACCTCATACTATCCGATCCTCCGAGTAAGGTCCATTTATTAACATAGTTACCTATATTAGGTGCCGTTTTGTTGGTGCATGCGTCTGTCGACTTCGTCTTGTATCGAGTCTTATATTAGAATGTTAGATCATGACAAGTATTTCGAGATTTTAGGTAATTTCACTTGAGAGACTAATTCCGCTTGAAGTGGTAATTCCGCTTGAAGTGTAATTCCGTTTGAGACATCTTCAAGCGGAATCAGATCTCTATAAATACCTTTCAAGCGAGATTACATGTAACTTTTCCGGTTTGTGCAACGAAGTGCTGCCGAAGTGTCGTCTCGCTGTAATTTGCTATCAAATCAATAATACGACAATTTAAAGTGATATTCTAGCTGAATTAACCTCAATACGTCTGTTTCCGCCTTTTGTATTGAGTAAAACTCTTCTGATCGACTCATTTAGGTCCGAATTCGATCCTACAAGTGGTATCAGAGCTCAGGAAGAAGAGTTCTTACCAATTCAACTGAAAATTCTGATTTCTACACCTTCTTTTTCAAAATTAAAAACTTTTCACGGTTAAAATTGGCTAATTTTCATACATTTTGCTTGCAATTGTGTTTTAACAAATCCTTGAGAAAATCAGACCTTAATTCGATCTAAAAACATATAAAAATTGTAATTCTGTTTCAAAATCAGCGAGAGAATGATGACATCAGCAGCATTTCAAACGGAATTAGAGCTTAATTCCGCTTGAAACCGGTATTTCGTTTGAAAGTTCATACGGAATTAGCTAATTCCGCTTCAAAGATGCAATTCCGTTTGAGTGATTCCGTTTGAAACGTGCTATTCCGCTTCAGTTGGGTAATTCCGTTTGAGTGATCTCGTTTGAATCGATAATTCCGCTTCAATCTGGTATTCCGTTTGAAAAAAAGTGTTAGTTCAAGCGAAACTAGGTATTCCGCTTCAAAGTAGATTTCGTTTGAATGTGCTAATTTCGTTTGAACAGGGTATCCCGCTTGAGTTTGTAATTTCATTTGAAGAACTGTTTTTGTGAACTTTGAAAAACCAAAACATGGAAGAGGAATTTTATAACGCATTCGCTACTCCGGTTACCCCGATTACTCTTGCACATAACACTATGTTGGAAAATGAAACAGGGACTATGGAAAAACCGCCTAAGCTCATGAACATTGAGGAGTATAAAGGTTGGGAAGGACGTTTTGAAAACTGGGTACAAGCAAATTATTTGGATGCTTGGGAATGTGTTGAGACGAAATATGTTAGGCCGATGACTGATGATGAGGAGATTATTGCTATTAAAGATCTGAGTGCAGAAAATAGAAAGAAATACAAAGATGAAAAAATGATGTTAAGTCTACTACAACAAGCTGTGAAAGAAGATATCTTGGTTTTATTGCAACACAATGGAACTTCTTATTCAATTTGGAAAGCTTTAAGATCAAAGTTTGTTGGTAGTCAAGAGATGGTCAAGAACAAGAAATCACTTTTAAAGAAAGAGTTTGATCTGTTTCGTGGGTTGAAAAATGAAAGCACAAAGCAAATCATTGAAAGATACTGCAATTTGTTAGCCAACATGAAGAGATTAAGCATCGACAAAGATAATGAAGAGTTGATCGAAAAATTGGCTGATGCTTTGCCATATGAAACTTGGGGTATATATCTCATGATGTTGAGGAACAAGAAAGGTTTTAGTAGTTTGACATTGAGCAAATTCATTGAAAAGATTGAGGCTCAGGAGATGGAACAGAGAAAGATTTCAAGAATGATAGATTTCGACGGTGAACAAGACATTGGTCTCTATTACAAAGGTGGTGTCAATGATAAATCCACAAACATGTCACCGAAGGTTGAAACTGCATTCAATGCAAAGAGTTCATCTGGAAGTTCTTCTAAAGGATCAAACAGTAACACAAGTTTTTCATCATATCCATCATTTGATCCGAACATTTCAACAACAAAGAAGGGCAAGAAGTTACAATGTAACATTGTACTGAATCAGGAGAATGTTCAAGATTATTCTGAAGAAGTTGCGAAAAGCCATATGTCTTTGTTGGGAACCGTGTTGGAGTTGTATGGAAGTTTTGTGGCAGGTCGGATCGGGAATCCAATGCTTACAAAAGCGGATTACGATCAGATTGATGCTGAAGAGATGGAATTGATGGACATAAAGTGGTGTTTGGCAAGTGTGTTGAGACGAGCTGAGAAATTTAAACAGATCACAGGAAGAAATGTCTTACGTGATGCTAATGTTTCTACTTTGGGTTTTGATAAATCTAAAGTCACTTGTTTTCGTTGCAGGGAAAAAGGACACTTCAAGAGAGAGTGCACAAATCGCGAAGCAAGTGGAGCTCAAAATCCGTTCAACAACAATGATTACTACAGGAAGGCCATTTATCATCAAGTATCTCAACAACAACAAGAACCACAAGTGGCACATGGTAGGAAAGTAATCCAGGAATCTTCAAAGAGAGCTTGTATGGTGAATCAGGATGACAAAAAGCCAACGGAAGGTTTCAGTTGGGACAAATATATCTCAGCTGATAATAAAGCATGCCTGATAAACCAAGATGATGAAAAGTTACCAGAAGGATTTAACTGGGAAGGTTTTAGTTGGGATGATTATGATCCAAACAAAACTTCACATCACAAAGCTTTTGTCGCTCGAGTTAAAGAAGATAGTGATGATGATAAAGAGTATTATGCAAGAAGAATGGCAGCTCATTTTAAAATGATGGAAGAGAGTGACAGTGATGATGAAAAAGCTAAAAAGAAAAAGAAAAAGGTCAAAACACCAGTTAGCAGTGATGATGAAGAAGTACCAGTGATAAGAAAAAAAGTGGAAGTTTCAAAGTTTAAAGTTGATGAAAAAGTTGATGCAAGAAAGATTCCTGTGAATTGTGAAACTTGTGAGATCATAAAGAAGAAAAACAGTGAATTGATTAACAACATAAACAGGTTGAAGGAATCATACGACGTTCTGAACAAAGCAATGAATCAGTACAATCAATCAAGCGAAGAACAAGCAACAGCAATGAAGACACTTCAAGGAGCTTTCATGATAAAGCAGAAAGTGGTGAACAATTACATTGAGAAGTGTGCTGTGCTTGAACAAAAACTGGAAACTCAAAGAATTGAAACTGAAAGAGTTAATCGTTTGTTGAAAAGTTACTCATGTACTTCTTATGTCATTGACATGATTTATCCAACTGTTGAAGGCATGAAGGCATTTGAGGATGATGAAGTATTTGAAGAACAAAAGGAATCTGAAGAAAAGACTCCTGAAAAGAAGAAAGAAAAGAAGAAGGATACTAAAGAAAAGACATCTGGTAAGAAACACAGTGACAGTTACAACAAGTGTCCGCCCCCGCTTGAAAATGGATATTCTCCGAGAAATCCAAATTCAGAAAGAGTCGAAAAGGCAACAAATTTACATTGGGAGTCGGAGTCTTTAGTTAACCTGCCAGAAACTATTGATGTTACGTTTACATCATCTGACACTGATCAACAATCTCAATTGATGAAGAAAGTAGTGGATCATGTGTTAGATAACGATGAAACTGAGGAGTCAAAGTCGGAGTCAAACTTAGAGTCAAAGTCTGACAAGTCAAAGTCAGAGTTTATGTCAGAGTCAAAGTCTGAGTCCAGCACTCCAAGTCAAACCGTCAAACATGGCAAAAGAGTTTACAATAAAGAATTCCTGTTATCAAAATCTAATTTAAATGACGAAACATTCAAAGTTGCATATACATCGAATGATTCTGACAAATTATATTTTGATAAGGAATTTCCAATAAGAGGTGTTAAACCAGAAATGATCAAAAAGGTTTTCAAACTAACAGAAATTAATATTTCTGAAATAAAAGATGTAAATCTTATTAATAAACCTAAAAAGTACACCTTAAGAGTTCAACAAAGAGAAAACAAGAAAAAGGGTTACAGTTCTGGTTCTGGTTATCGAAAGAAGCCAAACCATAACGGTAATTTCAAAAAGAAGGGATTGGGTTTTATTCCACTAGAAAATCATAAAAATGAAAAATACGTTCGTGATTTAAAAAAAAATGATATTTGTTGCAGGTACTTCTGCCGAGGAGGAACAAAAGAGCCCATTCTGGAAGCAATCTAACAAAGAGTTCCTTGCAAAGAAGCAAGAGGAAATGAAGTTTGCTGATCAGATGAAAGAAACGAGAACCTGTTTCCAATGCAACACTGTTGGTCATATTGCCAAGAATTGTTCCAAGGCAATACAATCAAAACAGGGAGTTTCTCGTAAACTGAAAGATAAAGAGGTTGTGTTTGAACCACCAATTGAGATAACTAAACTTATAAAAATTCAAAATTTGAAATTGGTGAGTGTTCAAATAAGTTTTACAAGAGAAGGGCAAATTGTGACAACTCGAGTTTAAGCAGGTGCTTATTTGCAAAGTATGTTTATATGTACTTAATTGTCGTGCAATATGCGTATTTTTATATGTCCTTGGTGTGCATTATGTGGGTGCATGTTTGTAGTATGCTTGGTATTAATATTATATATTATAAAAAAAACAACAACAAAGAAGTGGAACTAGTTAGGTCGTACACCTCCTCACCTACTCAGGAAAACACTACTAACATAATGGATGAAAACCAGTAGTGGGGCAATTGTGGAGCACTTGATGAAAACCAGATTGGACCTTACAGTAGTGGAAAAGTTGTGGTGGATAGTTACAGAGTGTTATATTATTCTCAAATTCTTTACGTGTAAACAAATCATAAATCTCAACTCTTAACTTCTCTCTCGTTACCCTCTTTGCAAACCAGACGACAGCCCTTCTCCTATTCGAAGCTAAAGTTTGTCTTGTTTGATCACTCTTGTGAGGTTAGTGATTTACATGTTAGTTTGTTGTCAGTAATACCATATCCAATACTCTAAAATATTATTTGTGAATTGTCTTGAAAGTGTAGCCTTTTGGATAAGGAATCACTTTATATGGATTTGTCTCATATTTGCACATGGAATTGTCAGAAAGCATGAATAATAAAATTGGATATGATTGTTGTTAGTGTTTTCGAGAATAGGATATAGTATTTTATATCTTGTTCTTGTTAGCATATGAATGGTCAGTAGACATGTGGGAATTATGTGTGTGCCATTTTTTATAATTGATTAATATCACATGTGTGCCACTAATCAATGACTTTCATGAATTGTTATTACCGATGATTGAATGAGGATGGTTTGGTATTCATGTTTGTGTAAGGATTTATTATTTGTCCAACATGTGATCTTCTGACAAATTGTAAGAATATGTGAATCTTTTAATATTGAATGAATGTATAATAATTTTGAATGTTTACTAGTGGACCAATATTATAATAAGATAGTGCAGGTGATCATGACAATAGCCAAGTGCCCTCAATTAAATAAATACCCTCATGATTGTGTTTAATAATCTAGTTAAAGAATATAGAATGATGGCCGACAACATTGAATTCAAATTATTTTCCTATTGGACCACTATTGATTAAACTATTGAATAATAAATTTACATGGAAAGATTTAGATTAAAATAGTTGATTATCCAAAAGGGTTTTAGAAACATAAGTGATTTCGGCACTTATTGGATTTCGGCATAGGTATTAATCTTTTAAACATGCTGGACGAAATCACAAGAGTGATTTCGGCCCAATGATGGTTTTCGGCCCAATAGTGTTTTCGGCACACATAAGGGATTTCGGCCACATAGTGTTTTCGGCAAAGATAGTGTTCGGCTCTAAAGGGATTTCGGCATTACTGTGATTTTGCAACTTAGGTGTTTTCGGCAAACAAGCTACTGTTAATAATTAATGTTATTAATTATGTTATTTAGCTTAACTAGTCATTGGAATAACTCAGTTAGTTTATTTAACCTTGTTAAATATGTAAGTTTATAACTTCATTGTTTGAGTAACTCTGTTAGTTGACAAATTCTGTTAAGTTGTTAACTGGGTTAACTGACTTACTCTGTTTATTTATTATTTCAATGAAGTGGATTAATTCTGTTATTCCATGAAATCTGTTAACTTTATTTACTCAGTTAATTTGCTAGATTTGCTAGAGGCCAACTCTGTTAAATGTATGGATGCAATTAACTGTTTGTGTTGCATGATATGAACTGTCAAACACTCCATGATATTACTGTGACATTAGTTCCATGTAAAAATTTTACAAACATGTACTGATTAAAAATACGTGCACTATAGGACTTGACTGATTTATTGTGAGCACATAGTTTAGCATACCGAGCAAACCAGGTGAGTTCACACTCTTACCAAGGCATGGGATTCCCCAGGTGGGTTGGGAATGGGATTGAATGATTACTTGTACTCACATCACTACTAGACTACTTACACGGTCCTCGGATTGGGAAGGATGCATGTGTCAAAATCTACGTATAACATACGTACTATCCTCGGATTGGGAAGGATACTAGTGCTAACACATACGTAAAACCTACGTACTACTGTCCTCGGATTGGGAAGGACACCAGCGCTAAAACTACGTACTTGATACTGTAAAACCCGTGAGGATCTCTCAATGATATCAAACAACCTATTGATTGTGCGGAATCCAATCAATAGGTGATTCAAGAATATGTATAATATCTAAGATGAAAATAATAAACAAACACAAACCAATATCTTGCGTTCAATGGCTTAGCAAAGACTGATACAAGACTCGAATAGGAACTCGGTTCCTTCTCCTTTGTGTCGCCCCCACTGTTCACCAAAACAACAACCTCAAACAATGAGGTAATGGTGTGCTTAAATACAAAACCAACTGGGCCACTAACCTAAGCCCATGCGACACAAGTCTACTAACCCAAATACTAACAAAACCGACCCAAACATGTAAATTAAACATAAACATAATCAACCCTCAAACTATGCTAACCTACATGAATAAACCTTCAGGTTCCAACAATCTCCCCCTAGGTTTATGCATGCAGGTTCTTGACACTTTAACCTTCACGATCACCTTGCAACCGATCCTTAATACCACCGAAACCCTTTGTATGAATATGAATAGATGCTGCAACAGCTTTAGTCCAAGCTTTTGCAATTTCTTCATATTTCTCAGTAGCTCTAATTTGATGACGAGCTAACACTTCCAAATCTTCATGAGCAACATTCAGTAAATCAATCTGATCCACCAAGCAAAAACACACATCATCATCACAAACAATCACTGCCTGCCCTAAGCGCTCATCATAAGACCAAAAATGTAAGGACTTTAGAGCACCCTGTGGTATCTTTTTCACCAATGGAATCATCTTCTCTTTATCAGTTACAGGCCAGCGCACAATCTTCATTCGCTTGTTTGTGTATGGATCTCTGATGCCTTTAGCGGGTTTAACAATGGACTCGGCAGTACGCATTGAAGGAAAGCCCTTAAGAACCTCCCACTTCAACCTTTCGAAAAACAAATATCCAACTCCTCCAGGCTTATCATCTACATAAGGTGCATTAGACAAATTCGTCAAATCCACTTTAGTAAACGACTGAAACTGGCCTGGATGTTTATACCACTCAACAGGTCCAATCTTCCTTTTTATCCACCATCTCTTGCGATCATGATCATAACCCCAGCTAACTACACCAGAACGATTTCCAACCTTATCATAGAGAGTTTCACCAACATCCATCAAATGATGAGTTGCATGAGCATCATCATCATCTGGATTTAGATTCTGATTCTTCATAATTACAAACTCTCTTTTCTTCTTGATTCTTTCAGCCTTCTCTTTGTCTGCAACAGGATCAATGATTCTTTTAAAGTAATGTTCCATAGCAGCACTTCTTTCAGCATCATCCTTTTCAAAAGCCTTTTTCCTATTTTCAACATCAGTTGGATCTGAGAACTCCTGTCCAAATTTCTTCTCCAACTTTCCACGCAAGTCATACACCATGTTAAACAACAAACTAACATCTCCTTGAAGCTGCTCAATCTGTTGATCTTTCTTCACAACCATATCTTCTAGTTGAATAATCTTCGCATCTTTATGAATGGAATCTTGCTCAAGGACAACCATTCTTTTCTTCATATCTCTCATGCTGACAAACTCATCTTCATCACTCGAATCATCATCAAACGGCATTCTAAATGGCTCTTCAGGTCTTTTACCACTTGAACTGCTAGGCATATCAAGATCAACTCTAGAAGAACCTGCAGCTTCAGTAGCACTAGGTAACGTTGTCTCAACAGTGGTATCCACATCAATACTAGTAACCAGAACATCATCAGTAGTGATAACCATATCAGTTCTTCCAGTATCAACATCAAAATCAAAGATGTCTTCAGTAGCGGTGGTGGTATCGGTGACATTCTTCTCAAACTCGAAGTCATAAAGACCTTCATCATCTTCATCAGTAATTACGGGTTGATCTTTGCTATGCTCAATATACATTCCGAGCCGAGGATCCCTCCTTTTCCGTTTCAATGGCATGGAATCAGAATCCTTTGGGTCTTCACTAGGCTTTTCACTTGACACTGAAAGATCAGAAGGAGGATTTCCCATCTTATCAGTTACAGATTTCAATAACAAAGCCAAACTTTCAGCAGTAATCACGGGTGGAACAGCAGAAACAGCAGTATCAACTTCAGCTTCAGGAGGAAGCTCTTCATCTTCACCAGAATCACACATAATCTCAACACCTTCATTGTCAGAGTCTATTGTTAAAATCTCTGTCTCAGGCTGATCTTCAGCATCCATACGAATATCATGTTCTTCAGCAACAATAGCACTTGCAGGTACACTATGCACTGAAACAGATTGTGCTATTTCTAGATTTTCACTAACATCTTCCGTCTCTGCAAACTGACCAAACTTCTCCAATTTAATCAAACCTTCAAACTTCTTCTCAGTACCCTTCTTTGTAGTAAGTGCACCAAAACATGATGGACCCATTGGTTTCAATTCCAACGTATTACCAGATCTCTTCAATTCTGGATATTTATCATTCAGAATCATCTGCAAGAATCTTGGATACATCAGAAACTTATCCTTTCGAAGTCCAATTGCATTTCTTTTCATCGCTTCCAAAATATATCTTGAATAATTGAACGACTCATTTGTAATTACACAAATCACAGCAGCAGACTGAGTAGTATTCAACTGATCAATTCCCCCTCTATTTTCTGTCATGCACAAAAGAAACATATGCAGCAACAGACGCCAGTATGGATGCACAAACTTCTTTACCAAGGGAGGAAACTTTCTTTCGTAGCTTAAACGAGGCAGAATTGCTTCCACTGTTCCAGCTGGAAGTTCTATAGGATCCGTTTCCTAATCATTAAACCTTAACGCTTCTCTAATCATCTGCTCAGTCACTATAACTTTCTTTTCTTGAATTTCAGCAACTATAGCTCCCTTTCCTTCAACAACTTCTACTTTGGCACTCTTCCAAAAATCTTGAATAAGCTCTTCATAAACAACAGGATTCTCACGAAGAGCATGAACAATCCGGCAACTATTCAAGCCTTTCATCAATGACGTGTACAGCTGCTTGTGTTTCTCTGGTGGAGGAGCCAAATATCCGACTTGATTATGAGAAGATATAAACTTTAAATCCATTTTCTGCACACAACACAAATCAAATAAGTTTCCAACTTTCGAATATAACCGTGATAAAAATAATAACCAAAACAAACACTGTTACTGTTCACTCGAGACCATGAGTCGCAACCAAAAGGTCTCGAGTCGAAATCATGAGTCGCAACTGACAAACATTGAGTCGCAACCATGAGTCGCAATCTTGATGTTGCGACTCGTAACCACTGGTTTCGAGTCCTAAGTGTTCTTGATTGCGAGTCAACAACTTCAAAACTTCATCGGAAACATCATCGGAATCTTCAAATCCTCATCGGAATCTTCAAATCTTCATCGGAGAAACTTGATTGCATGCCAGAATCTTCAAATATTCATCGGAGCTGCTTCAAACATTCATAAATTCCTGCAAAACTTGAATAATGACATCATCATACCTTGTTTTTCAATGAGTCGCAACCGGAGATTACGAGTCGTAACCGGAGATGAAACGAAATCTTCAACAAATCACCGGAGTTTTTGAGAGAGAATAAGGCTTGGTTGCGAGTGAGAAATGAGGTCTCGACTCGCAATCATCCTTTTATACCACAAATCTGATCATGGGCCATCATGGGCTTTTAACTCTTGGGTCACAACTTTAACAGATTGGGCTTGACAGATTTGGGCCCTTGATTTAACAGCTTTATCAATTTTACCTCAATATAAACCCTTTAATCTGAAAATTTTAGTATTAATAATTTTTTTTTTTTTTTTAAAAATAACCACTAAACCTTTTGAGCAATGTTTGCAAAATAAAAACCTAAAAAACAAAACAAATAACAAATATTATTTACAAAATAAACTTAGGAAATTTGCATAGATACTCAGGGATCAAATCACAAGGTTTCGGGCTTGACTTCACTTATCAACACTGATCTACTACTGAATGATCTAGACAATTGCCAGTATATTTGTCCCCTTAAACTCATCTCCCTAGACCTTTTCCATATAACTGCCTGTAACTCAATTTATCATGTTTTGATATCTTAACAATGAACACTCAAAACAAATACTAATCAAATCCCGGAATTATAACAGCACACTCTATCATGCAAGTAGCTTCCCTACCACATGTTTCACAAGTCCAATCCAGATCTCTGAAATCTTAACTGGGAATAGATTGAGAAAAGAACAGAATAGATCTTAAGCAGAGATGGTATAATATACAGATCAAATGAGTTTTTCTCAGTTTGATATAGGTTTCTTGGGTTTCTTTTGGGCACTAGAGGGCCTCTTTCGGGTGTTTAATTGATCTACAAAACGACAACGTACAGCTAGGTCAGCATATATCTGGATGCAGCAGAAGCTGACGTTGCCTAGCACCTCCAGGTCAGCATATATCTTGATGCAGCAGAGGAGATACACGACTTTTTCAGAGAAGATTTTAGAGTCAGACCAAAATTGTGTGTATCGGGACAACATACAGACATTCAAATAGAAATGAGCTAATTCCAAGAGACTTTCTTTCCTGAGGTCATGTACAATTTTAGTTCTAAACAGAAACAGCCAATGTTTCCAGTCTTAAGGATAGAGCCTACCAACACATCATACTAGAGTCAAACTATTTCGATACTGGTCTTACATGAGTCAGCCCTCGACCATAATGTGAAAATTCATTTCATTTCCCAGTCCTTCCACACCTCTTTTTGGATTTTTCAATTTTTTTAATTTTTTTTATATATTTTTTTTTAAAAAATTTCTCCCCCTAAATTTGAGCATAAATAAAAACTACCTAAGAATAGAAAACTTTATGAACAAATTTACCTACGAAAAACAAAAAAACATGCTCAGTCAGTAAAGCGGATCATTTTCAGAAAATCCACAAGCACTCTGAATTTTGAGCTGCTGACAGGTTTGGTGAACAAATCGGCAGCATTTGCATCTGTGTCGATTTGCTCAAGTGTAATAAGACCTCTGTCGAAGCAATCTCGAATAAAATGAACTTTGATGTCAATGTGCTTGGTTTTGGAGTGAAAAACAGGATTTCTAACAATTTGTATTGCAGCATCATTATCGCAGTAAATAGTAGTGTTGAGATAAGTCAAACCGTAGTCCTGCAATTGATGTTGCATCCACACCACTTGAGAGCAAGAAGCAGAAGCAGCAACATACTCGGCTTCAGCTGTAGATATCGCCACTGTTTGTTGTTTCTTGCATTGCCAAGAAATGAGCCGATCACCCAAAAATTGGCATCCCGCAGATGTAGATTTCCTGTCACTGTCAGTACCTCCAAAATTGCTGTCAGAGAAAGCAAACAAGTCAAAATTGGAATCCCTCGGATACCACAGGCCAAACCGAGGTCGACCTTTAAGATACCGAAAGATCCTTTTAACAGCAGTAAGATGAGAAGTTTTAGGATTAGCCTGATAGCGTGCACAGTTGCAAACAGCAAACATAATGTCCGGACGACTAGCTGTGAGATACATCAATGACCCGATCATGGACCTATATTGACGTTGATTGACAGACTCTCCTTCTTCATCTTCAGTCAATAGTGGTCTCTCTGCCATAGGTGTTTCAGCAGGCTTTGCGTCCGTGAATTTGAATTTTGCCAGCACATCATCCACATACTTCCCTTGATGAATAAGAATTCCTTGTGAACTCTGCTTGACTTGTAGACCCAAAAACAGTGTCATTTCCCCCAGAGCACTCATTTCAAACTTCTTCTTCATAACTCTCTCGAATTCCTTGCAAAGATCCTCACTTGTAGATCCGAAAATGATATCATCAACATATATTTGAACCAAGATTTGATCACGTCCTACCTTCTTGATAAACAGAGTCTGGTCTATGGTGCCACGCGTATACCCATGAGCCAACAGATGCTCTGTTAGTGTGGCATACCAAGCTCGAGGAGCCTGGTGTAACCCGTACAGCGCCTTGTCTAGCTTGTAAGCGTATTCAGGATGGTCTGGATGCACAAACCCTGGTGGCTGCTCAACAAAAATTTCTTCCTTCACATCTCCATAGAGAAACGCGGTCTTGACATCCATCTGATAAACCGTGAATCCCATGTATGACGCGTAAGCCAAAAAGATCCGGATGGCTTCAAGTCGTGCAACCGGAGCATATACTTCATCATAATCCAGTCCTTCAATTTGTCTAAATCCCTGAACCACCAGCCTTGCTTTGTTTCGAACGATGACTCCTGCAGAATCCTGCTTGTTTCGAAATACCCATCTAGTTCCAAGCTTACGTTTTCCTGCTGGCAACTTGACGAGCTTCCATACTCCAAGTTTTTCAAACTGGTTCAGCTCTTCGTGCATAGCATCTACCCAGCCAGGTTCCTGCAAAGCTATATCAATAGTTTTAGGTTCAATTTGAGAAAGATAACAAGAATATAAGCAAGTGTTAATGGTTCCTGATTGACTCCTGGTCAAAATTCCTGCATTTACAGGACCAATCACATTCTCGATTGGGTGATTGCGTTGAACGCTCGTAGGTATGGCCAAATCAGGTACAATCTCCTCTTCAGTGGTGGTGTTGCTAGACTCCCCCTCATTAGGTGCTGTAGTAGTGTGAACTACAGGAGAAGTGACAACACAATCCTCAGGAATTGGTTCAGGAAATAAAGCAGAGTCACTAGTTGATGCACCCTCAGGAGATCGATTGATTGTCGGAGTTGGTGTAGGATGTTGCGTAAACACCATTCCCGGTGGATCAATGGTATGATGGCTCACGTTGTCTTGCATCTGTGCTTCGTCTTCCGTATCTTCAAACGACAATGGTTGTTTGGGAATAGACACACCTGCAACTGAAACATCACTTGACAAAATGTTAAATGATTTAAACAGAGCAGAATAATCATATAACCATTCTGGACCAACTCTAGCATCCGTAGCATTCTCTTCAAGCCATTCAATGTTGCACGACTCGACGACCTTTTTAGTTACTTTGTTGTATACCCTATAAGCAGAGCCTTTAGCATATCCAACAAAGTAACATTCGTCACCTTTGACTTCAAACTTTCCATTGGAGTCCATTAGTAATAATACACATGGACAACCAAAGATACGAAAGTGTGAAACCGAAGGTTTATGTCCTTCCAGAATCTCATAAGGGGTTTTCATGTGACGTTTGTTTACTAAAGCATGATTCTGGATATAACAAGCCGTGCTAACTGCCTCGGCCCAAAAGAAGCTAGGAAGCTTTGAATCAGCCAGCATAGTACGCGCAGCTTCAATGAGAGTACGATTCCTTCTTTCAGCCACTCCATTTTGTTGTGGAGTTCGAGGCGCACTGAACTGACGATCGATTCCCTTATCAATGCAGAAAGTATCCAAAGTAACGTTCTTGAATTCTGTTCCATTGTCTGATCGAATAACCTTCACCTTAGTACTCGCTTGATTTTCAGCCAAAGTAATGAATTGTTTTACCAAGACAGCAGTTTCATTTTTGTGGCTGAGAAAATACACCCAAGTGTAGCGAGAGTAATCATCGACGATTACCAGACAGTAAGCTTTCTTCCCAATGCTCAGCACATTCACTGGACCAAAAAGATCCATGTGAAGTAGTTCGAGTACAGCTTTTGTCGAAGGTGCTGGTTTAGTCTTATGAGGTTTTCGATGAGCTTTCCCTTTCGCACAAGCAACACATTTCTCCACCAACATGAAGTCCTTGATTGGAAGATCACGTACCAGTTGACCTTTAGCTAGACGGTTCAGATTTTTCATATTCACATGCCCAAGTCGACGATGCCACAGCAGACCATCATGCTCCGAAATTTTTGAAAATAGACAAGTGATCTCTTCACACGGTTTCTTGTTCATATCAATGACGTAAGCATTACCTTTCCTTTCAGCCGTCATCAAGAACCAGTCTTCTGGAATAACAATCCCAGGCTTAAGAACATGACATCCCTTCTTCGTGAAATGAACTGAATTCCCTCGATCACAGATCTGCGAAATACTTAACAGATTGTGTTTCAGTTCTGGAACATAATTAACATTTTCAAAACTTAAGACGCCGTTTCGAACAGTTCCTTTTAACATGATTCTGCCTGACTCTCCTCCCGCAAATGAGACATATCCACCATTAAACTCTTTGACATTTACCAGTTGGGATAAGTCTCCTGTCATGTGCCTGGAACAGCCACTATCCATGTACCAGAGGCGCACGGTAGTCCTCCACAGCTGTTCCTGCACGATTAGCGGGATTAGTAAGATTTAGGAACCCAGCCCATAGTGGATCTGGGTTTTCCTTGTGCATCAATATACGTCACTCTCTGCCACACTAAATTATCTTTATTCAGAAATTTTGAAACATCCCTTTTGGCGACATTTTGATGACATGATTTCATTGAATTGGATTGCATGCCATTAGCTTTAGGTTTCCAAAACTGTCTTGACCAGTTAGAATTGAAACTTTCATAAGCGTTACCAAAAGAATTACTTCGATTACGCTGAAAATTTGTTTGTCTATTCTGATATTGATTATAGCGTTTGGCTGCATTCCAATCCTGATCAGAAGGTCTAGTCCTGTGATAGTAGTTCTTCATTGTCTTAGTCTTTGCAGACATCATGGACTCCGAACAGTGATATCGATTAGACATGACCTTCTGATTTCGCTCTGATGTTTTCTTGTTCGATGTCCTTGGGAGTTTGCCACAATTTCTGGCAATGTGACCAGCAATGCCACAGTTAAAACATGTTTGACGTTTCACATTTTGAATATTCTTGACATTTTGACTCTGTTTGCTTGATTTCGTGTGATTTGATGTTTTAGTTTTCTGAACATGTTTGACTTGTGGTTTTTCTTTAGACAACTTTTCTTCTTCTAATGATCTCTCTCTTAGATCAGCATCCCTTTCATTTTCACTTAATCTTGATTCCGAATTTGAACATGTATGAGTTTCATCCAAATGCGTTTTATCAAGGCATTTATCATCTGAAACCGATTCAGGTTCACTTCCCGAACCAGAAGAAGTTTCAACAATATGCTCTTTCTCAATGCATTTGTCACGTGAAACTGATTCAGGTTCTTTTTCTGAGCCTAAAGAAGTTTTATCAATATGCATTTTCTCAGAGCATTTATCATGTGACACAGATTCAGGTTCATTGTTTAACACAGTTTCCAATGGGGTCCCACTAGATTCAACATTAGGGACACCCACTGAGACAGATTCAGAAGAAGAATCAGGATACTCTTGATTTTCTTGAGAAGTCGTTTCAGTGGTTTCACTGAATGCATCCTGAGGGACCTCACCTGTAACATTTTCACAAGCTGAAACATTAAAGATGTTAGGATCACAAACATTAGTTGAAAAACAACCATCACCACACTTATTGTTCAAATCATCCACACAAACATTATCAGTTTTGCCCAAAACAACAGGCTCACAAGACGAAACATAAGCTGAAAACGACGCAAACAAAGAACTAGTAAAAGCAATGTCCGACTCAGTTGGTTCAGAATAATGTTCAAAATATGGTTCAGAAACATTTGAAATAATAACCGGTTCACTCCCATGAACATCATCACACTTTACTTCAGAGCTATCATCTGCACACGAAGATGAAACATTAGGATCAATTGTGCCTTTGTGAACAAAATTCAATGGAGTAGACTTTTGTGGCTCAACATGTCTGTCATGAACAGACGATTTGTGGTTTTTCGAACCATACGTCATTTTACTCTCATTTAACATCTCCTCCTCGGTCATTGGTAGATAAGTATAATTATCATTGTAAGGAGGAGGAGCCTTATTAAAACCCAAACCACGCCCTTTATTTTCTTTGTACGCAAGCTGTTGATCGCACAGGTTTTTAACTAGTTTGCTGGAAGAATCAAATTTCTTGATATTAAGTTCATTAATTTGATATCTGTTTTGAATATCTTCCAGTTCCTTGGTTAAAATGCATACCTTTTCTTGAGCTTCTAGGAAATGGGCGGTTTTTACACTCACATCATCCTTTAGCTTGATGATGTCTTTTCGCTGAGCTTCAATCTTTTCTTTATAAAGCTTCTCATTTTTAGACAAAGTAAAATTTTTATTTTTTATGTCATTATAATCTTGAATGAGCTCAGCGTTGTGTATTCTGTAAGCCTCAACCCTTTCCCTACACTCAGGAGTACAGAAAACAGAAATTACCTCTTCTTTGGTGAGACCTTTAACAGGAGCTGAAAGAATTTGAGTCATGAATGCAAAATCATCAGCTACAGTCTCTTCCTCTGGCTTTGGGCTATGTTCGCTTGAAGTCATGAAAGCAATGTTGGATGTAGTAGTTTGATTCTCTGGAGCTGATATGTTCAGACGCTCAATTTCTGAAGTCCAATCAAAGTTGAGGTTTGGCTGAACCACCAGTGCTTGTGCTAATCCTTGCGGCTGTGGACTTCCAGAAGCAGCAGCATCTGCTATACTTGTAGTGGTCACAAGAGCTCTTTCTCGATTAGGAGTTGCAGGTTGGGCAGGAGTTGCAGGGGTTTGATCTCTGTTTATAAGTGGCTTTGGGCAGTTTCGAGCATAGTGTCCTTCCTCATGACAGTTGAAGCAACGAAGATTAAAGGGCACTTTAGCAGCTCCATTCCATGCATTTCCCCACCTGTTTTTACCTGTTCTCTTCACAAACTTTTGAGCTCTGAAAGCTGCCATTGCCATCTGCCAGGTGATGTCCATTTCTTCAACATCATCTGGATGAATCTGTGTCAGATCATCAGGACTCCACTTTGGTGGATCAAGTTTTCCTGCAATAAAAGCATTCAAACAATTGATCACTGAAGCTGCGATATCCAAGTTTTCCTTTGATTGTTTAGCAAAGAAGGCTATCATTTCGTTGTTAGCAGCGGAAGCAGAAGCAGCAGTAGAGATATTTCCAGAATTTGGAATTGAAGCAGGAGAAGCTGGAGAGACGACTTGATTAGAGGATCCAGATGAGTGCACCTTTGCTGAAGTTGGAGTAGTGGATGAAGTATTGCGAAACATCTGAAAACCACTTTGAGACAATAATGCTGTGTTGCTGTTGTTAGAGGAAGCGGGAGCAATGGAGAAACCAGCAGCTAGCATACTGTTCTTGTAATTTGTTTCTCTTTGCTTATCATCCAGTTCGCATGCCTTAATGTGAGAGATTATCTCTGACAGAGTGCATCTAGCGAGATCTTTAGTCTTCTTGATAATAGCAACATGATGATCCCAACTCTTTGGTAATGCATTAAGAAGTTGTCGGTTTGTGGATGCATTTGTTGTATGAATTTCTTCCATTTGCATTTGGGTGATCAGCTTCACAAACCTCTGAATCTGATTGTCTACCGTTTCACCATAAATATGGTTGAAGTTGTTGAAGTTTTGTTGCAGCAGATTTCTTCGGCTCTCTTTCATATCTTCGTTTCCTTCATATACTTCGATCAGAGAATCCCACAATTCTTTGGCAGATTTGCAGGTGCGAAAACCAACAGCAATATCAGGACCCAAACCCATGGTTAAGTAGGAAAGAGCTCGATCATCTTCTTCAACAATGAGCAAATCATCTTCAGTGTACTGATCCCTAGGTTTCTTTACCTTAAGACCTGGTTCAGTTGAGCTTTCCATCATGATTTCCCTAGGACCTCGCAAAATGCTTCGCCACAGCTTATAATCCTTAACCTTCAGATGCTGTTCAAAGCGCCACTTCCACTCGGGAAAATCATTAGCATCAGTTAACCTAGGAATGCGTGTTGTGGTACCCAGCTTTGAATCCAATTCTTGTTGTTGATTAAGGGCAGTCAATTCACTGTTGTTTGACGACATGTTTAATTAATTAGTTAATTAATTAATTGATTTTTGTTTTAAGTCCAAAAGTCAACAGTTCAAATGTCCGTAAATCAGTGTCGTTGCGAGTCGTAACAGCTGGGTCGAAACTGCTGTGGTTGCGAGTCGTAACTAAAACAGAATGAGCCGAAACCAAGGTTGCGAGTCGTAACAGCTTTGGTTGGGAGTGGAAACTGACTACTGGTTGTGAGTCGCAACTGAAACAGGATGAACCGAAACCATGGTGAATGCGAGTCGAAACCAAAACGTGATGAACCGCAACAATGATGGTTGCGAGTCGTAACCAGAACGTGATAAACCGCAACAGAGATGGTTGCGAGTCGAAACCTGCAAAAAAAATAAACGATAAGATCTGTTTACTCGCAATCCCGATTTTTTAGCACTTCCAAAATTCAAAGATATCGTAATCTTTGAATCTGTTGACCACCAACTTCCCGTAAAATCAGCAAACACCTTTTTCAGAAATCAACAAACCAAAATCAGTATAATTTTGATGAATCAGTCAAGAACAGATTAAGTATTTCACTGCAAAACATGCAACAAAAAGGATCAGTGGCACAAACGATTCTTGAATCCGAATGATATCAAAACCGAGCCCTTGAATGGCTTCAATGGCTCTGATACCAATTGTAAAACCCGTGAGGATCTCTCAATGATATCAAACAACCTATTGATTGTGCGGAATCCAATCAATAGGTGATTCAAGAATATGTATAACATCTAAGATGAAAATAATAAACAAACACAAACCAATATCTTGCGTTCAATGGCTTAGCAAAGACTGATACAAGACTCGAATAGGAACTCGGTTCCTTCTCCTTTGTGTCGCCCCCACTGTTCACCAAAACAACAACCTCAAACAATGAGGTAATGGTGTGCTTAAATACAAAACCAACTGGGCCACTAACCTAAGCCCATGCGACACAAGTCTACTAACCCAAATACTAACAAAACCGACCCAAACATGTAAATTAAACATAAACATAATCAACCCTCAAACTATGCTAACCTACATGAATAAACCTTCAGGTTCCAACAGATACGTACTGTCCTCGGATTGGGAAGGACACTTATACTTATACATATTACTATCCTCGGATTGGGAAGGATACTTACGAATACAACTAGTCTAGTAACTTACAGTATGGGAAGCCCCCACTAAATAAACATACAATGGCCTAGTAATACATGGTATTGGTTATAACAAACACTAAATAAACAACCAACTGTGAACTCGCTCAACTTTGTTGTTGACTCGTTGTTACATGCCTTGCAGATCATTAGGTATCTCTGGAGCTTGCATGGGAGTGAAGAGGAGTCGTTGTGGGATATGGACAGCTGTGTACCATGTTAAACTTATGAAATATTTAAACTTATGTTGGGTTTACTTATGTATGCTTCCGCTAAACGCTTAACTACTTTATGGTTGTGAACACCTTTCGTATTGATGAATGGCTTTTAATTATTAATTACAATGTTCAATATGATTGGTGGCTTGATCCTGGTCATGTCACGCCTCCAAGCAGAAGTACTCCGCGTGTGGATTTTGGGGGTGTGACAGATTGGTATCAGAGCCATTGGTTATAGTGAACTTGGTTTTAATAAGGGGAAAAGTTTTTGTTAAAACCAGACTATAACTGAGCAGTGCTAAACGATCCACAACGACGCTTCGCTCCATGTGCAAGACTCAACACTATAGGTAATATTGTTCATGTTTACATTGCCTACTTTCTAGATTGCATAGAACTTTGCTCACGGTATGCTAGATAAACGCAATAACTATTACTAGAGAACACCTGTGTGCTTATTCTCTTCTGTCATCGCACTTTCACGAACCTCTCTTACCTATGTTGCCTTTGATATGAAGATCATGGCTGGACGCATTAACATAACACAAGCCCAGTTGACGGCTCTCATTAACGAACAAATTGCTGCGGCACTTGCAGCCGCACAAGCAGGAGGTCAACAAGCTCAGCCACCTGTTTGCACCTTCAAGACTTTCATGGACTGTCGTCCTAGCACATTCAGTGGCACGGAAGGAGCAGTTGGACTCCTCCATTGGTTTGAAAAACTCGAATCTGTATTTGAAATGTGTGAATGCCCTGAGAATCGCAGGGTGAAATATGCTACTGGTACTCTTGAGGGTATATCACTCACGTGGTGGAACGCTCAAGTCCAAATGTTGGGGTTAGTTGTTGCTAATGCCACTCCATGGAACGATTTCAAGGATATGATCAAAGAAGAATACTGCAGCCATGATGATATTTATAAGCTGGAGGTAGAGTTTTACAACTTAAAGATGAAGGGGTCAGAAATTGAAGCGTACACTAAAAGATCGAACAAGTTGGCTACTCTGTGTCCTACTATGGTGGATCCTCCCATCAAACGTATTGAACTGTATCTCAAAGGCTTGGTGCCAGAAATTCAAAGCCACGTGACCTCAGCAAATTTAGGCACCATTCAACAGATCGTCAAGTTGGCTCATCGTGTCACAGATCAGGCAGTGGAACAGAACAAGCTGCCTAAACGTATCAGTGCAACTACTACTGCTATCACTACTTCCGCTACTCCCAGTGACAATAAGCGAAAACTGGATGGGGATTCCAGCAAAAGTTCAGTTACAGCTCAGACTCAGGCACAACAGCGGAAGACCGATAACTATCAGAGTCCTGGTCAGCAATTTTCTGGTAGTCAAAGACAGGGTGGATATAGAGGAAATCTCCCAAGGTGCAATACATGCAACAAACACCATAGTGGTCAGTGCAACAAGGTTCGTTGCCAGAGATGTCTTAAGATGGGTCATGAAGCCAAAGATTGCAGGAGCTCACAACCTGCACATCAGAATCGTCAACAACAACAACAAACACCGCGAAACCAACACCAGAAACAGGGTAACAAGGGATGCTTTCAGTGTGGAGCTGAAGGTCACTACAAGAAACACTGCCCTCAGTTAAATCAGAATCAGAACAATAACAACAATAATCAGGGCAATGCAAACAACAACGGGGGAAATAATGGTGGAAACGATGGTGCTAGGGGTCGTGCATTTGTGATTGGTCGGGGTGATGCAAGGAACGATCCTAATGTGGTTATGGGTAAGTTTCTTCTCGACGACTTCTATGTTACTGTATTATTTGATTCGGGTGCGGATACCAGTTATATGTCTCTGAAAGTTAGTCAAATGCTTAAACGCGCACCAACACTTTTGAACACCAAACATGTCGTAGAGCTAGCTAACGGTAAAAGTCTAGAGGCCACACACATAGTTCAAGGTTGTAATCTTATCCTCGCTGGTCAGACTTTCTCTATCAATCTCATTCCTATAACTCTGAGGAGTTTCGACATCGACATCGTCATTGGTATGGATTGGTTATCCCAACAGCAAGCAGAGATCTTATGCAAGGAGAAGATCATTCGTATTCCCCGTACTGGAAAAGAACCTCTCGAAGTTCAAGGCGACAAGAGTGGTGTCGTGAGTGGCATCATCTCCTTCTTGAAGGCTCAAAAATGTTTACGAAAGGGCCACACAGCTATTTTAGCACTTGTTACTGATGCATCAACAAAAGAGAAGAAGATTGAGGATATTCCAGTAGTACGCGATTTTCCTCAAGTGTTTCCTGAAGATTTACCTGGACTACCGCCGCATCGCCAGGTCGAATTTCAGATCGAGCTAGCTTCTGGAGCAGCACCCATAGCTCGAGCACCTTATCGCTTAGCTCCAACTGAACTGGAAGAACTGTCTAAACAATTGCAAGAACTATTGGAAAAGGGTTTTATTCGTCCTAGTTCTTCGCCCTGGGGAGCTCCAGTATTATTTGTGAAGAAGAAAGACGGTACTTTCCGCATGTGCATAGATTACCGCGAACTGAACAAAGTGACTGTGAAGAATCGCTATCCTCTTCCACGCATTGATGACTTGTTCGACCAGCTGCAAGGGTCGAACTACTATTCAAAGATTGACCTAAGGTCAGGCTACCATCAACTGAGAGTCCGAGATGAGGACGTCTCCAAAACAGCATTCAGAACACGCTACGGCCATTATGAGTTCCTGGTCATGCCATTCGGGTTAACAAACGCACCTGCGGTCTTCATGGATCTTATGAACAGAGTGTGTAAACCTTACGTGGATAAGTTTGTGATTGTATTCATCGACGACATTCTGATCTACTCTAAGAGTCAGGAGGAACACGAGCAGCATTTACGACTTATTTTGGAACTCCTTCGAACAGAACAGCTGTACACCAAGTTTTCGAAATGCGACTTCTGGCTTCGTGAAGTCCACTTTTTAGGCCACGTGATAAACAAGGATGGGATTCATGTTGATCCATCCAAGATAGATTCGATCAAGAATTGGTCTGCACCTCGTACACCAACAGAAATTCGCCAATTCTTAGGTTTGGCAGGTTACTACAGAAGGTTCATCAAAGACTTCTCAAAGATTGCACAACCACTTACCCTCCTGACACAGAAAGGTGTTGCTTACCGTTGGGGTAATACACAGGAAACAGCGTTTCAGCACTTAAAGGATAGACTTTGTAGCGCACCTATCCTTTCATTGCCTGAAGGCACGGACGATTTTGTAGTCTACTGTGACGCATCCATCCAAGGTCTGGGATGTGTACTGATGCAAAGGGATAAAGTCATTGCTTATGCTTCACGTCAACTTAAGATTCACGAACGGAATTACACTACACACGATTTAGAGCTTGGAGCTGTTGTTTTTGCACTCAAGATATGGAGACATTACCTGTACGGTACCAAGCGCACCATCTACACCGATCACAGGAGTCTCGAGTATATCTTCAAGCAGAAAGAGTTAAACATGCGTCAACGTCGATGGGTTGAACTACTGAACGATTATGAATGTGCCATCAAGTACCATCCGGGTAAAGCCAATGTGGTGGCCGATGCTCTCAGTCGAAAGGATACTATACCTAGGCGTGTACGAGCGTTGCAACTCACTATTCAGTCTAGTCTTCCTTCTCAGATACGAGATGCTCAGGTAGAAGCATTGAAACCAGAAAATGTCAGGGCTGAAGCCTTACGCGGTTCCAGACAACGGATGGAACAAAAGGCAGACGGCGCCTACTATGTAACAGGACGCATCTGGGTCCCACTATATGGCAACTTACGCGGGCTTGTAATGGATGAAGCTCATAAGTCTCGCTACTCAGTACATCCTGGTTCGGATAAGATGTACCACGACTTGAAAACTACATATTGGTGGCCTAGCATGAAAGCTCATATAGCAACTTACGTTAGTAAGTGTTTGACTTGTGCGAGAGTCAAAGCGGAATATCAGAAACCATCGGGTCTACTTCAACAACCAGAGATACCACAATGGAAATGGGAACAAATTTCCATGGATTTTGTTACTGGTTTACCTAGATCTCAACGTGGCAACGATACTATTTGGGTGATCGTAGATCGACTCACAAAGTCTGCACACTTCTTGGCTATCAAAGAAACAGACAAGTTCTCTACTCTAGCAGGCGTTTACTTGAAAGAAGTGGTTTCGAGGCACGGAGTGCCCACCTCTATTATCTCCGATCATGATGCACGTTTCACATCAGAACTTTGGCAAGCGATGCACAAATCTTTCGGCTCACGATTAGACATAAGCACAGCTTATCACCCTCAGACGGATGGTCAGTCTGAATGTACCATTCAGACTCTTGAAGACATGCTTAGGACATGTGTGATTGACTTTGGCAATGGTTGGGAAAAACATCTGCCACTAGTGGAATTCTCGTATAATAACAGTTACCACGCCAGTATTCAGGCCGCTCCATTTGAGACATTATACGGGCATAAATGCCGGTCACCTCTTTGTTGGGCAGAGGTGGGGGATAGTCAAATCACTGGCCCAGAATTTGTGGTAGACACAACAGAAATGATTGCTCAAATACGACAACGCATGGCGGCAGCTCGAGACCGTCAGAAAACCTACGCTGATAAGGGTAGAAAACCACTCGAGTTACAAGTTGGTGATCGAGTGCTACTCAAAGTTTCACCCTGGAAGGGTGTGGTTCGTTTTGGCAAAAGGGGCAAACTCAATCCACGTTACGTCGGACCATTTGAAGTCATAGAGAAAATAGGCAAACTGGCCTATAAACTAAACCTGCCCGCAGAACTCAGTGCAGTTCACAATGTTTTTCATGTGTCAAATCTGAAAAAGTGTCTGTCAGATGAGACCTTCATAGTTCCTTTGAAGGAGCTCACTATCGACGAGCAGTTGCAATTCGTCGAGGAACCAGTTGAAATCACGGACCAGGATGTTAAGGTACTCAAACGCACTAGAATACCTCTAGTTCGAGTTCGTTGGAACTCCCGTCGTGGCCCAGAGTTTACCTGGGAACGAGAAGATCAAATGAAACTCAAATATCCCCAATTGTTCGAAAACAATACAACCACTACTGAGGCTGAAGCTACTACAGAATTTCGGGACGAAATTCCAAATCAACGGGGGGATGATGTGACACCTCAGGAAAACCAGTAAACTACACTAGCTTCCTCAGTAACTACGTACTAAATTTCGGGACGAAATTTCTTTCAAGTTGGGGATAATGTGACAACTCGAGTTTAAGCAGGTGCTTATTTGCAAAGTATGTTTATATGTACTTAATTGTCGTGCAATATGCGTATTTTTATATGTCCTTGGTGTGCATTATGTGGGTGCATGTTTGTAGTATGCTTGGTATTAATATTATATATTATAAAAAAAACAACAAAGAAGTGGAACTAGTTAGGTCGTACACCTCCTCACCTACTCATGAAAACACTACTAACATAATGGACGAAAACCAGTAGTGGGGCAATTGTGGAGCACTTGATGAAAACCAGATTGGACCTTACAGTAGTGGAAAAGTTGTGGTGGATAGTTACAGAGTGTTATATTATTCTCAAATTCTTTACGTGTAAACAAATCATAAATCTCAACTCTTAACTTCTCTCTCGTTACCCTCTTTGCAAACCAGACGACAGCCCTTCTCGTATTCGAAGCTAAAGTTTGTCTTGTTTGATCACTCTTGTGAGGTTAGTGATTTACATGTTAGTTTGTTGTCAGTAATACCATATCCAATACTCTAAAATATTATTTGTGAATTGCCTTGAAAGTGTAGCCTTTTGGATAAGGAATCACTTTATATGGATTTGTCTCATATTTGCACATGGAATTGTCAGAAAGCATGAATAATAAAATTGGATATGATTGTTGTTAGTGTTTTCGAGAATAGGATATAGTATTTTATATCTTGTTCTTGTTAGCATATGAATGGTCAGTAGACATGTGGGAATTATGTGTGTGCCATTTTTTATAATTGATTAATATCACATGTGTGCCACTAATCAATGACTTTCATGAATTGTTATTACCGATGATTGAATGAGGATGGTTTGGTATTCATGTTTGTGTAAGGATTTATTATTTGTCCAACATGTGATCTTCTGACAAATTGTAAGAATATGTGAATCTTTTAATATTGAATGAATGTATAATAATTTTGAATGTTTACTAGTGGACCAATATTATAATAAGATAGTGCAGGTGATCATGACAATAGCCAAGTGCCCTCAATTAAATAAATACCCTCATGATTGTGTTTAATAATCTAGTTAAAGAATATAGAATGATGGCCGACAACATTGAATTCAAATTATTTTCCTATTGGACCACTATTGATTAAACTATTGAATAATAAATTTACATGGAAAGATTTAGATTAAAATAGTTGATTATCCAAAAGGGTTTTAGAAACATAAGTGATTTCGGCACTTATTGGATTTCGGCATAGGTATTAATCTTTTAAACATGCTGGACGAAATCACAAGAGTGATTTCGGCCCAATGATGGTTTTCGGCCCAATAGTGTTTTCGGCACACATAAGGGATTTCGGCCACATAGTGTTTTCGGCAAAGATAGTGTTCGGCTCTAAAGGGATTTCGGCATTACTGTGATTTTGCAACTTAGGTGTTTTCGGCAAACAAGCTACTGTTAATAATTAATGTTATTAATTATGTTATTTAGCTTAACTAGTCATTGGAATAACTCAGTTAGTTTATTTAACCTTGTTAAATATGTAAGTTTATAACTTCATTGTTTGAGTAACTCTGTTAGTTGACAAATTCTGTTAAGTTGTTAACTGGGTTAACTGACTTACTCTGTTTATTTATTATTTCAATGAAGTGGATTAATTCTGTTATTCCATGAAATCTGTTAACTTTATTTACTCAGTTAATTTGCTAGATTTGCTAGAGGCCAACTCTGTTAAATGTATGGATGCAATTAACTGTTTGTGTTGCATGATATGAACTGTCAAACACTCCATGATATTACTGTGACATTAGTTCCATGTAAAAATTTTACAAACATGTACTGATTAAAAATACGTGCACTATAGGACTTGACTGATTTATTGTGAGCACATAGTTTAGCATACCGAGCAAACCAGGTGAGTTCACACTCTTACCAAGGCATGGGATTCCCCAGGTGGGTTGGGAATGGGATTGAATGATTACTTGTACTCACATCACTACTAGACTACTTACACGGTCCTCGGATTGGGAAGGATGCATGTGTCAAAATCTACGTATAACATACGTACTATCCTCGGATTGGGAAGGATACTAGTGCTAACACAAACGTAAAACCTACGTACTACTGTCCTCGGATTGGGAAGGACACCAGCGCTAAAACTACGTACTTGATACGTACTGTCCTCAGATTGGGAAGGACACTTATACTTATACATATTACTATCCTCGGATTGGGAAGGATACTTACGAATACAACTAGTCTAGTAACTTACAGTATGGGAAGCCCCCACTAAATAAACATACAATGGCCTAGTAATACATGGTATTGGTTATAACAAACACTAAATAAACAACCAACTGTGAACTCGCTCAACTTTGTTGTTGACTCGTTGTTACATGCCTTGCAGATCATTAGGTATCTCTGGAGCTTGGATGGGAGTGAAGAGGAGTCGTTGTGGGATATGGACAGCTGTGTACCATGTTAAACTTATGAAATATTTAAACTTATGTTGGGTTTACTTATGTATGCTTCCGCTAAACGCTTAACTACTTTATGGTTGTGAACACCTTTCGTATTGATGAATGGCTTTTAATTATTAATTACAATGTTCAATATGATTGGTGGCTTGATCCTGGTCATGTCACGCCTCCAAGCGGTAGTACTCCGCGTGTGGATTTTGGGGGTGTGACAGATTGGTATCAGAGCCATTGGTTATAGTGAACTTGGTTTTAATAAGGGGAAAAAGTTTTTGTTATAACCAGACTATAACTGAGCAGTGCTCAACGATCCACAACGACGCTTCGCTCCATGTGCAAGACTCAACACTATAGGTAATATTGTTCATGTTTACATTGCCTACTTTCTAGATTGCATAGAACTTTGCTCACGGTATGCTAGATAAACGTAATAACTATTACTAGAGAACACCTGTGTGCTTATTCTCTTCTGTCATCGCACTTTCGCGAACCTCTCTTACCTATGTTGCCTTTGATATGAAGATCATGGCTGGACGCATTAACATAACACAAGCCCAGTTGACGGCTCTCATTAACGAACAAATTGCTGCGGCACTTGCAGCCGCACAAGCAGGAGGTCAACAAGCTCAGCCACCTGTTTGCACCTTCAAGACTTTCATGGACTGTCGTCCTAGCACATTCAGTGGCACGGAAGGAGCAGTTGGACTCCTCCATTGGTTTGAAAAGCTCGAATCTGTATTTGAAATGTGTGAATGCCCTGAGAATCGCAGGGTGAAATATGCTACTGGTACCCTTGAGGGTATAGCACTCACGTGGTGGAACGCTCAAGTCCAAATGTTGGGGTTAGTTGTTGCTAATGCCACTCCATGGAACGATTTCAAGGATATGATCAAAGAAGAATACTGCAGCCGTGATGATATTTATAAGCTGGAGGTAGAGTTTTACAACTTAAAGATGACGGGGTCAGAAATTGAAGCGTACACTAAAAGATCGAACGAGTTGGCTACTCTGTGTCCTACTATGGTGGATCCTCCCATCAAACGTATTGAACTGTATCTCAAAGGCTTGGTGCCAGAAATTCAAAGCCACGTGACCTCAGCAAATTTAGGCACCATTCAACAGATCGTCAAGTTGGCTTATCGTGTCACAGATCAGGCAGTGGAACAGAACAAGCTGCCTAAACGTATCAGTGCAACTACTACTGCTATCACTACTTCCGCTACTCCCAGTGACAATAAGCGAAAACTGGATGGGGATTCCAGCAAAAGTTCAGTTACAGCTCAGACTCAGGCACAACAGCGGAAGACCGATAACTATCAGAGTCCTGGTCAGCAATTTTCTGGTAGTCAAAGACATGGTGGATATAGAGGAAATCTCCCAAGGTGCAATACATGCAACAAACACCATAGTGGTCAGTGCAACAAGGTTCGTTGCCAGAGATGTCTTAAGATGGGTCATGAAGCCAAAGATTGCAGGAGCTCACAACCTGCACATCAAAATCGTCAACAAAAACAACAAACACCGCGAAACCAACACCAGAAACAGGGTAACAAGGGATGCTTTCAGTGTGGAGCTGAAGGTCACTACAAGAAACACTGCCCTCAGTTAAATCAGAATCAGAACAATAACAACAATAATCAGGGCAATGCAAACAACAACGGGGGAAATAATGGTGGAAACGATGGTGCTAGGGGTCGTGCATTTGTGATTGGTCGGGGTGATGCAAGGAACGATCCTAATGTGGTTATGGGTAAGTTTCTTCTCGACGACTTTTATGTTACTGTATTATTTGATTCGGGTGCGGATACCAGTTATATGTCTCTGAAAGTTAGTCAAATGCTTAAACGCGCACCAACACTTTTGAACACCAAACATGTCGTAGAGCTAGCTAACGGTAAAAGTCTAGAGGCCACACACATAGTTCAAGGTTGTAATCTTATCCTCGCTGGTCAGACTTTCTCTATCAATCTCATTCCTATAACTCTGAGTAGTTTCGACATCGTCATTGGTATGGATTGGTTATCCCAACAACAAGCAGAGATCTTATGCAAGGAGAAGATCATTCGTATTCCCCGTACTGGAAAAGAACCTCTCGAAGTTCAAGGCGACAAGAGTGGTGTCGTGAGTGGCATCATCTCCTTCTTGAAGGCTCAGAAATGTTTGCGAAAGGGCCACACAGCTATTTTAGCACTTGTTACTGATACATCAACAAAAGAGAAGAAGATTGAGGATATTCCAGTAGTACGCGATTTTCCTCAAGTGTTTCCTGAAGATTTACCTGGACTACCGCCGCATCGCCAGGTCGAATTTCAGATCGAGCTAGCTTCTGGAGCAGCACCCATAGCTCGAGCACCTTATCGCTTAGCTCCAACTGAACTGGAAGAACTGTCTAAACAATTGCAAGAACTATTGGAAAAGGGTTTTATTCGTCCTATTTCTTCGCCCTGGGGAGCTCCAGTATTATTTGTGAAGAAGAAAGACGGTACTTTCCGCATGTGCATAGATTACCGCGAACTGAACAAAGTGACTGTGAAGAATCGCTATCCTCTTCCACGCATTGATGACTTGTTCGACCAGCTGCAAGGGTCGAACTACTATTCAAAGATTGACCTAAGGTCAGGCTACCATCAACTGAGAGTCCGAGATGAGGACGTCTCCAAAACAGCATTCAGAACATGCTACGGCCATTACGAGTTCCTGGTCATGCCATTCGGGTTAACAAACGCACCTGCGGTCTTCATGGATCTTATGAACAGAGTGTGTAAGCCTTACCTGGATAAGTTTGTGATTGTATTCATCGACGACATTCTGATCTACTCTAAGAGTCAGGAGGAACACGAGCAGCATTTACGACTTATTTTGGAACTCCTTCGAACAGAACAGCTGTACGCCAAGTTTTCGAAATGCGACTTCTCGCTTCATGAAGTCCACTTTTTAGGCCACATGATAAACAAGGATGGGATTCATGTTGATCCATCCAAGATAGATTCGATCAAGAATTGGTCTGCACCTCGTACACCAACAGAAATTCGCCAATTCTTAGGTTTGGCAGGTTACTACAGAAGGTTCATCAAAGACTTCTCAAAGATTGCACAACCACTTACCCTCCTGACACAGAAAGGTGTTGCTTACCGTTGGGGTAATACACAGGAAACAACGTTTCAGCACTTAAAGGATAGACTTTGTAGCGCACCTATCCTTTCATTGCCTAAAGGCACGGACGATTTTGTAGTCTACTGTGACGCATCCATCCAAGGTCTGGGATGTGTACTGATGCAAAGGGATAAAGTCATTGCTTATGCTTCACGTCAACTTAAGATTCACGAACGGAATTACACTACACACGATTTAGAGCTTGGAGCTGTTGTTTTTGCACTCAAGATATGGAGACATTACCTGTACGGTACCAAGTGCACCATCCACACCGATCACAGGAGTCTCGAGTATATCTTCAAGCAGAAAGAGTTAAACATGCGTCAACGTCGATGGGTTGAACTACTGAACGATTATGAATGTGCCATCAAGTACCATCCGGGTAAAGCCAATGTGGTGGCCGATGCTCTCATTTGAAATGATACTATACCTAGGCGTGTACGAGCGTTGCAACTCACTATTCAGTCTAGTCTTCCTTCTCAGATACGAGATGCTCAGGTAGAAGCATTGAAACCAGAAAATGTCAGGGCTGAAGCCTTACGCGGTTCCAGACAACGGATGGAACAAAAGGCAGACGGCGCCTACTATGTAACAGGACGCATCTGGGTCCCACTATATGGCAACTTACGCGGGCTTGTAATGGATGAAGCTCATAAGTCTCGCTACTCAGTACATCCTGGTTCGGATAAGATGTACCACGACTTGAAAACTACATATTGGTGGCCTAGCATGAAAGCTCATATAGCAACTTACGTTAGTAAGTGTTTGACTTGTGCGAGAGTCAAAGCGGAATATCAGAAACCATCGGGTCTACTTCAACAACCAGAGATACCACAATGGAAATGGGAACAAATTTCCATGGATTTTGTTACTGGTTTACCTAGATCTCAACATGGCAACGATACTATTTGGGTGATCGTGGATCGACTCACAAAGTCTGCACACTTCTTGGCTATCAAAGAAACAGACAAGTTCTCTACTCTAGCAGGAGTTTACTTGAAAGAAGTGGTTTCGAGGCACGGAGTGCCCACCTCTATTATCTCCGATCGTGATGCACGTTTCACATCAGAACTTTGGCAAGCGATGCACAAATCTTTCGGCTCACGATTAGACATGAGCACAGCTTATCACCCTCAGACGGATGGTCAGTCTGAACGTACCATTCAGACTCTTGAAGACATGCTTAGGGCATGTGTGATTGACTTTGGCAATGGTTGGGAAAAACATCTGCCACTAGTGGAATTCTCGTATAATAACAGTTACCACGCCAGTATTCGGGCCGCTCCATTTGAGGCATTATACGGGCGTAAATGCCGGTCACCTCTTTGTTGGGCAGAGGTGGGGGATAGTCAAATCACTGGCCCAGAATTTGTGGTAGACACAACAGAAATGATTGCTCAAATACGACAACGCATGGCGGCAGCTCGAGACCGTCAGAAAACCTACGCTGATAAGGGTAGAAAACCACCCGAGTTACAAGTTGGTGATCGAGTGCTACTCAAAGTTTCACCCTGGAAGGGTGTGGTTCGTTTTGGCAAAAGGGGCTAACTCAATCCACGTTACGTCGGACCATTTGAAGTCATAGAGAAAATAGGCAAAGTGGCCTATAAACTAAACCTGCCCGCAGAACTCAGTGCAGTTCACAAGGTTTTTCACGTGTCAAATCTGAAGAAGTGTCTGTCAGATGAGACCTTCATAGTTCCTTTGAAGGAGCTCACTATCGACGAGCAGTTGCAATTCGTCGAGGAACCAGTTGAAATCACGGACCAGGATGTTAAGGTACTCAAACGCACTAGAATACCTCTAGTTCGAGTTCGTTGGAACTCCCGTCGTGGCCCAGAGTTTACCTGGGAACGAGAAGATCAAATGAAACTCAAATATCCCCAGTTGTTCGAAAACAGTACAACCACTACTCAGGCTGAAGCTACTACAGAATTTCGGGACGAAATTCCAAATCAACGGGGGGATGATGTGACACCTCAGGAAAACCAGTAAACTACACTAGCTTCCTCAGTAACTACGTACTAATTTCGGGACGAAATTTCTTTCAAGTTGGGGATAATGTGACAACTCGAGTTTAAGCAGGTGTTATTTGCAAAGTATGTTTATATGTACTTAATTGTCGTGCAATATGCGTATTTTTATATGTCCTTGGTGTGCATTATGTGGGTGCATGTTTGTAGTATGCTTGGTATTAATATTATATATTATAAAAAAAACAACAAAGAAGTGGAACTAGTTAGGTCGTACACCTCCTCACCTACTCATGAAAACACTACTAACATAATGGACGAAAACCAGTAGTGGGGCAATTGTGGAGCACTTGATGAAAACCAGATTGGACCTTACAGTAGTGGAAAAGTTGTGGTGGATAGTTACAGAGTGTTATATTATTCTCAAATTCTTTACGTGTAAACAAATCATAAATCTCAACTCTTAACTTCTCTCTCGTTACCCTCTTTGCAAACCAGACGACATCCCTTCTCCTATTCGAAGCTAAAGTTTGTCTTGTTCGATCACTCTTGTGAGGTTAGTGATTTACATGTTAGTTTGTTGTCAGTAATACCATATCCAATACTCTAAAATATTATTTGTGAATTGCCTTGAAAGTGTAGCCTTTTGGATAAGGAATCACTTTATATGGATTTGTCTCATATTTGCACATGGAATTGTCAGAAAGCATGAATAATAAAATTGGATATGATTGTTGTTAGTGTTTTCGAGAATAGGATATAGTATTTTATATCTTGTTCTTGTTAGCATATGAATGGTCAGTAGACATGTGGGAATTATGTGTGTGCCATTTTTTATAATTGATTAATATCACATGTGTGCCACTAATCAATGACTTTCATGAATTGTTATTACCGATGATTGAATGAGGATGGTTTGGTATTCATGTTTGTGTAAGGATTTATTATTTGTCCAACATGTGATCTTCTGACAAATTGTAAGAATATGTGAATCTTTTAATATTGAATGAATGTATAATAATTTTGAATGTTTACTAGTGGACCAATATTATAATAAGATAGTGCAGGTGATCATGACAATAGCCAAGTGCCCTCAATTAAATAAATACCCTCATGATTGTGTTTAATAATCTAGTTAAAGAATATAGAGTGATGGCCGACAACATTGAATTCAAATTATTTTCCTATTGGACCACTATTGATTAAACTATTGAATAATAAATTTACATGGAAAGATTTAGATTAAAATAGTTGATTATCCAAAAGGGTTTTAGAAACATAAGTGATTTCGGCACTTATTGGATTTCGGCATAGGTATTAATCTTTTAAACATGCTGGACGAAATCACAAGAGTGGTTTCGGCCCAATGATGGTTTTCGGCCCAATAGTGTTTTCGGCACACATAAGGGATTTCGGCCACATAGTGTTTTCGGCAAAGATAGTGTTCGGCTCTAAAGGGATTTCGGCATTACTGTGATTTTGCAACTTAGGTGTTTTCGGCAAACAAGCTACTGTTAATAATTAATGTTATTAATTATGTTATTTAGCTTAACTAGTCATTGGAATAACTCATTTAGTTTATTTAACCTTGTTAAATATGTAAGTTTATAACTTCATTGTTTGAGTAACTCTGTTAGTTGACAAATTCTGTTAAGTTGTTAACTGGGTTAACTGACTTACTCTGTTTATTTATTATTTCAATGAAGTGGATTAATTCTGTTATTCCATGAAATCTGTTAACTTTATTTACTCAGTTAATTTGCTAGATTTGCTAGAGGCCAACTCTGTTAAATGTATGGATGCAATTAACTGTTTGTGTTGCATGATATGAACTGTCAAACACTCCATGATATTACTGTGACATTAGTTCCATGTAAAAATTTTACAAACATGTACTGATTAAAAATACGTGCACTATAGGACTTGACTGATTTATTGTGAGCACATAGTTTAGCATACCGAGCAAACCAGGTGAGTTCACACTCTTACCAAGGCATGGGATTCCCCAGGTGGGTTGGGAATGGGATTGGATGATTACTTGTACTCACATCACTACTAGACTACTTACACGGTCCTCGGATTGGGAAGGATGCATGTGTCAAAATCTACGTATAACATACGTACTATCCTCGGATTGGGAAGGATACTAGTGCTAACACATACGTAAAACCTACGTACTACTGTCCTCGGATTGGGAAGGACACCAGCGCTAAAACTACGTACTTGATACGTACTGTCCTCGGATTGGGAAGGACACCAGCGCTAAAACTACGTACTTGATACGTACTGTCCTCGGATTGGGAAGGACACTTATACTTATACATATTACTATCCTCGGATTGGGAAGGATACTTACGAATACAACTAGTCTAGTAACTTACAGTATGGGAAGCCCCCACTAAATAAACATACAATGGCCTAGTAATACATGGTATTGGTTATAACAAACACTAAATAAACAACCAACTGTGAACTCGCTCAACTTTGTTGTTGACTCGTTGTTACATGCCTTGCAGATCATTAGGTATCTCTGGAGCTTGCATGGGAGTGAAGAGGAGTCGTTGTGGGATATGGACAGCTGTGTACCATGTTAAACTTATGAAATATTTAAACTTATGTTGGGTTTACTTATGTATGCTTCCACTAAACGCTTAACTACTTTATGGTTGTGAACACCTTTCGTATTGATGAATGGCTTTTAATTATTAATTACAATGTTCAATATGATTGGTGGCTTGATCCTGGTCATGTCACGCCTCCAAGCGGTAGTACTCCGCGTGTGGATTTTGGGGGTGTGACACAAATCCTGACAACCAAAAGTGGGTTGTTAAGAAGTCTGATGATAGTTCTAGCAATGATTCTGATTCGTCAAAATCAGAGGAGCAATCTTCTAGCAATGAATCTGATTCCATAAAGTCAGAGGAGCCACAAATTGTGGTTAAAAGTGAGAATTCAGTTTCTCCAATGGATGATGTCAATTTTCCACCATTGAAGGCTGAAAATTTTATACAAAAAATTGGCAAAGTTGAAATTTCAAATCAATTTTTCTCTGAAAAGAAAGAATTTGATGTTGAAAAGGCTTTTAACTCCAAAGTGAAACACATTTTTGGAAAAATGGTTGATAGGAAGGTAAAGGGAGTTAAAGAGTTTTATGAGAAGAAAACAAAGAAACCAGGTAAGGATGTTTCGTCCCAGGTTTGTGACTGGGATGGAACTTATTATGAACAGTAAAAATCTGGACTTGCCGGAACTTCCAAGTTGGTAATCGCGGAGCACGAATCGGCATCATTCTTATATTGTTTTTGTGAAAGTATGACTTGCCGGAACTCCCAGGTTGGTAAGTGAGGAGTAGGAATCGGCATCTTGAGAATTCAACCTACATGTGGTATTGGTTTGTAAGCCATGTGGTTGAAAAAGAGTTTGTGATTTTATAAGAAGGATAATCAAGGTCATTAGTTTGAACTTGATTGGACCATTCTTACAAGTGGTACTTAATTTTCAAGATTAACCAGGGACATTAACTTGTACTTGATTTATCTTTCTTACAAGTGGTATTTTGAAAAACAATATGATGAAACCCTAACCTACAAATGGTAAAATCATTCAACAAAACTTATTTTCCGAAAAAACCATTTGATTAAAAAAAACTTAAGTGTTTTGAAATCATAATGGGAAAATAGTTTGTTGTGAGGGGGAGTTCTGATTGTTTATGCCAAGTGGATGGCGAATTGAAGCGATTCGATATCGGTTGTCAATTTACTTGTACAGTTTAGTTTCAAATTTCTTTTAAATGTGTTTGAATTTTAGGGGGAGTAAAATTTTCAGAAAATCTAAAAACATTTGAAAATTTGAAAAAAGGCAAAAACATGATAAAATACAAAATGAGTTTTGGTGTCTAAAAGAGGAAATGATAGTACATCAGTAGACAGTTACAGTATGCTAAAGAAATGTAATGATTAAATAGTATTAAACGGTCTCACTGATGATATGCCGATAGGTTTTTACACATTTAGTAAGCTTTTTCGGGATATAAACTTAAATTTAAACTTGCTTATTTCGTGTGGAACATTACTTGGATATATAGGTAACCCCTGAAATTTTGTTTGAAGGATCCCTCTTTCTGAGATACTAGGTCTTTATGCTCAGTGATATCTGGGGTATTATCCCGGGACTTCTGATTTTGCGGAAGCAATGGCCTAGTCCCCGGAGAATACTTTACGCTTGCTTGAAATATAGCCGACCCTCAGCATAAAAAATGATGAAACATTGAAAAATGCTAATCATGTGCTGTTGTAAAAAAAGATCCTCTAAAGGGGACTCACCAAAAGACGAAGCTGTCATCTCTCTGCTGAACGGAAGTTCTGACCTGAGCTCTCACGGTATTCGCATTTAACCCCTTACAGTATCATCTGTGGTATACTCACCTGTAAGACTGAATATTGGGATCTGGATACGGAAGTATATTCAAGAGGTGGGACACATGAATGAGTTTAAGTTCTTAATACACCTAATTCATATCTTGAATCAGTTGAAATTTGTGTGAAAATTTAAGTGGATCAGTATATCGACAATCTATGTGAATTGTTTAATTCTTAATGTGTAACTAAGCTCAACGGTACTTGTGACTTGTCAAAAACTGATATGATCCTCTTGCACAAACTTACAAAAATAGTGTCTGTATATTTTTCTTTACTGCATTTTTTTTATTCAAAAATTCCAAAAAGATTTTAGTGTGTTTTAGCATAAATTTTGAAAATTCAAAAAGATTTTCGACACTGATGTTGGAAAGCTGATTTTCAAAATTCCTAGTGCTAGACATGATGACAATTGGTTTGGGAGAATTTTTTTAAAAGAAAAATGATATTCCTTCAAGTGGTTCATAAAAGATTAACATTGTAAAATCATTCATTGTTTGAATATATACACAAGTGGTCAATCAGAAACATTTTAAATAATAAATCATTTTGAGTATTGATTTCACAATTGATTAGAAGAGTATAAATTTGTGAAATTTATTTTTGGGTAGAGATCTGTGCAGGAAACAGAAGAGCTAGGTGATCTTGCGATAAACAGATAAAAAGCCAGGTTTCGATCCAGAGCAGGATGTAAGCCAGGTCTTGATTTTGAACCTGTGGAAGCCAGACTGCGATCCCAGCTTATTGAGAGGGGGAGTCTGAATGACAAAGAGCAAGGTTCTGATCTTGAGATTGCTGAAGCTGATGAACTTAAGGAATCAAGAGATTTGATCAAGAGAAGATAGAGCCAGATTGTGATTCTGGGATTGAAGATTAGATCAACATCCGAGGAAAGATTATTTGTTCGAGGGGAGTCTGTTGGTACTGATGAAAAGAGAAAGAGAAGATTTGAGGATGCTTTACAGTGTCAGATACTTCAAAAGAGAAGCCCGAAGACTGATAAAAACTGAAGATGTGAAGACTCGACACTTAAGACTCGTCAACATTCGAGGGGGAATCTGTTGGTGCATGCGTCTGTCGACTTCGTCTTGTATCGAGTCTTGTATTAGAATGTTAGATCAGGGCACGTATTTCCAGATTTTAGGTAATTTCGTTTGAGAGACTAGTTCCACTTAAACGAGTAATTCCGCTTGAAGTGGTAATTCTGCTTGAAGTGTAATTCCGTTTGAGACATCTTCAAGCGGAATCAGATCTCTATAAATACCTTTCAAGGGAGATTAGATGTAACTTTTCCGGTTTGTGCAACGAAGTGCTGCCGAAGTGTCGTCTCGCTGTAATTTGCTATCAAATCAATAATACGACAGTTTAAAGTGATATTCTAGCTGAATTAACCTCAATACGTCTATTTCCGCCTTTTGTATTGAGTAAAACACTTCTGATCGACTCATTTAGGTCCGAATTCGAGCCTACACATTTAATTTTGTGATCCCTCTAGCTTTTCTTGGTTGTTAGTCAAGACTTCTAAGCATCCTCAAGTGAGTACATAGCCCTCTCTTTTACTGTTTTTAAACTGTTTAGGGGTGATTCACATGTGCCTACTTGTTACTTTCATGTTTTTCATGATTTTATAATATGTACTTGTTATGTTCATTAGTACATATATAGTACATAATTTCGTTATGTTTTGCTATGTATGTTCACTTAACATGCTAGCACATTGTTGTACGTTTTGAACCGTTGTAACTGTTAGATTTATGTGATCCGTTTGTAACCGTTTGATTTATGTGAACCGTTGTAACAGTTTGATTTATGTGATCCGTTTGTAACAGTTTGATTTATGTGAACCGTGTGAAACTGTTTGAACCGTTGGGTTAGGGAAGTGATTAGGTAACGGGGCAGGTGTAATGCGTTAAAAGCATGGTGGATACGCCGCTGGTACTTCCTATATATAAGTGCTTTTAACAGATTATATATCGTTGCGTTATCTAGATCACTTGGGCAAAGGTTATTAAAACGAAGTTATATTACAAGGTTTTTCTAATAATATAAACCTTACGAGTTTTATTAATGAGTTTTTACGAGATGTTTTACAATTTGATTTAATAAAACAAATGTTTTGGAGTTAAGAATCATGGCTGAGAGATTTTATAAATTATAACCAACTTGATTTGAGTTGATTAATTATGTCGCAATACTATACTTTTCAAAATAAGGTTTTTAAATAAGTATTTCAACATGTAAAACGAGCCATGAATCTGAAACTCATATAAAACCTATCTACTCGCCGACATTTTTATGCTGACGTATTTTCACGTGTGTTTCAGGTACCATAGTTGACGATGTTTGATGATGATATTTGTGTACGCTCACATAGGAATGGACGAGGCCTTAGTGACTTAATAACAATGAAAGTCTATTTGTTCATGTTTTGTTTCTAATTCCAATGTAATGTAATACATTTAATTCAATAAAACGAAATTGTTTAATTCATGGTTGTGAAACAATGATTCTGTTACAACACTCCCTGACGTTTCCGCCATGTTTTGTTGTTTTACGTGGTCGGGGTGTGACAGGATGTACATTGTTGAGTTCTTCGGGCAGGTCCAATCTATACGCAACCTTTCCAATCCTTTCAAGGATCTTGAAAGGACCAACGTAGCGAGGTGCGAGTTTCCCTTTCTTGCGAAATCGAACCACGCCCTTCCAAGGGGATACCTTGAGAAGTACGTAGTCACCTGTCTCGAATTCCAAGGGTTTGTGACGCTTGTCGGCGTAACTCTTTTGTCAGCTCCTGGCTTTCAGTAAATTGTCTCGAACCTGTAAAATCTTATCCGTTGCTTCTTGTATAAGCTCGGGACCAGTGAATTGAGATTCACCAATCTCATTCCAACAAATAGGCGGACGACACTTGCGACCATACAATGCTTCGAAAGGTGCCATTTGAATACTCGCATGGTAACTGTTGTTGTACAAGAATTCGATCAAAGGCAAGTGTGAATCCCAGTTGCCACCAAAATCTATTACGCAGGAACGAAGCATATCCTCTAATGTTTGGATAGTGCGCTCGGTTTGACCGTCAGACTGAGGATGAAAAGCCGTGCTAAGGTTAAGAACAGTACCCATAGCAAATTGAAAAGTTTGCCAAAGATGAGACGTAAAACGAGCATCACGATCGGAAATGATGTTAATGGGGATACCATTATGACAGATGATGTCATCAGTGTAGATTCAAGCCAATTTCTCGACTTTGAAATCTTCACGAATAGGAAGAAAATGAGCTGATTTGGTTAATCGATCAACGTTCACCCAAATACTGTCATGACCAGAAGAAGTACGAGGAAGCTAAGTGATAAAATCCATGGCGATGCTCTCCCATTTCCAGACAGGGATTTCTGGCTGTTCGAGCAAACCAGAGGGACGTTGATGTTTAGCTTTTACCTTCGAATAAATGAGACATTTCGCAACGTAAGAGGCGATATCCTGCTTCATTCCAGGCCACCAGTAAGACGTACGCATATCCTGGTACATCTTGTCAGCGCCAGGATGAACAGAATACTTCGATTTGTGTGCCTCGTTCATTAGAAAGTGTCAAAGATTTTCATGATTAGGGATCCAGATACGATTGAGATAGTATAGAATACCATCGGATTTAGACACGAGATCTTGCTCCATAGCACCTCGTATCTGGACAGTGAGATTACCTTCGTTAATAGAGGCATATTGGGCTTCACGAATACGGTTCTGAAGATCGTTAACACGTTGGAAACAACGAATGCTCTTTACATGAGTTTTACGACTAACCTGGGTGGTAGCGAATTTCGCAGTCGTAGTCGTTTAACAATTCCACCCAATGACGTTGACGCATGTTCAGTTCTTTTTGGTTGAAGATATGTTGAAGGCTCTTATGGTCGGTGAAGACCACACACTTAGTACCATAAAAGTAGTTTCGCCAAATTTTCAACGCAAACACAACTGCGCCAAGTTCAAGGTCGTGAGTAGTGAAGTTTTTCTCATGTATCTTGAGTTGTCTTGACTCATAAGCGATAACCTTTTCGCGTTGCATAAGAACACAACGAAGACCAAGGTTTGAAGCATCGCAATACACGACGAAGTCGTTTCCATCAGGAAGCGCGAGAATAGGAGCATTACAAAGCATCTCCTTGAGCGTTTGAAAAGATTCCTCTTGTTTGGGACCCCAAACAAAATGTTTCTTTTTTTAGTCAAAGAGGTCAAAGGAACAGCGATCTTCGAGAAGTTAGAGATAAAACGGCGATAATAACCAGAAAGACCAAGAAACGAACGAATTTCAGATCGAGACTTAGGTGCGATCCAGTTCTTCACAGCTTCGATTTTAGCGGGGTCAACGTGAATACCAAGTTCGTTGACAGCATGACCAAATTATCCTAGAGAATTTGGCATATAGACGTTCCGTACGAAGAATCAAGTGTTAGTTAGTTATATTAGTTACAAGATATTTATAGGGTGTTATGATGTTTAAGGTTAAAAATTAAGTGTTAGTTAGTTATATTAGTTACTAGATATTTATAGGGTGTTATGATGTTCGGGGACCATAACTAGCTTGGTAATGTTAAAACAGTGCTTCTAGTGTAAATTTGATGTTTCGGGTAGTGTCCGGTTGTTCGGTTGGATACTGGCTCGTTAAGGTGCTAAACTATACAGTTTAGTGTTCTTTATGTACCCTTTTGTGACACTTTTGATTCCCGACACTTAGGAAAGCATTCAGAACCATTTAACCATGTTTCTGCATAATATTAGTGTGTTAAAATGCTAATTTTTGCTGAATTCAGCACTTTGTGTGAGTTTTAGGCACTTTCCGGCACTTAAACTATCACTTAGAAAGGCAGTTTTTGTGATCCTTACTTTCCTACAAACTATACTAGTGTAGTACTTGGTTTCTGGCTCATTCTGTGTCTCAATGCACTGTCTGTCTATGTGCTGAGTTCTATCAGCATTCTCCTGATTTATCGGATAACTGTGCTAACTGTACTCAATGCGTCATTTGGGGCAATAAAGCTTTCATGCAATATTGGTATGACATTAAACAATGTATGATGCACATATATGTATATGACAGTAATCAGAAAGCAGTTAATTGCAAATTCAGCATAGTCATTAAGCACTAATCATGGTTAATTAATTGTACGGATACCTGGATTTTTGACAGTTGTCACATTCTCCCCCTGTTAAGAAAATTTCGTCCTTGAAATTTTAAGCTTTACTACTAGTTGCAGGGGTGTCAGGGAACAAGTGCGGATACTTTTTTTTCATGCGGTCCTCACGCTCCCAAGTGAACTCTGGGCCGTGACGCGCATTCCATCTAACCTTGACGAGTTTAACACTACTCCTCCGAGTTTTGTTAACTTTCCAATCAGTAACCTCAACGGGTTCTTCGGTAAAGTGGAGTGTGTCGTCAATGTGAACTTCGTCAGCATGTATGATCATGGTTTCTTGAGTTGGACTCTTCTTCAGATTAGATACATGAAATGTATCATGAACGCCATTAAGTTCCGCAGGTAGTTCCAACTTATATGCTATAGGACCAATCCTCTCCAGGATTTTGAATGGTCCAATGAATCGTGGGTTTAACTTTCCACGCTTCCTAAAGCGTGCCACACCTTTCCAAGGTGAGACTTTCAATAAAACCGTATCTCCTACTTCAAATTCCAAAGGCTTCCTCCTTTGGTCCGCATAGCTCTTTTGTCGATCACGAGCCGCCTTAATGTGTTCTCAGATCTGTATGATCTTATCTGTCGTTTCTTGGACCAATTCGGGACCAACCAGCTGTCTATCGCCTGCATCTACCCAGCATAACGGCGATCGACACTTTAGCCCGTAGAGAGCTTCAAACGGTGCCGCTTAAATGCTTGTATGGTAGCTGTTATTATAGGAGAACTCAACCAAAGGCAGGTGAGTGTCCCAACTGCCACCCAAGTCCATTACACAAGCACGTAATATATCTTCAAGTGTCTGAATCGTTCTCTCACTTTGGCCGTCTGTCTGTGGGAGATATTCCGTGCTTAAATTCAACTAAGAACCAAATGCTTCCTGGAAAGATTGCCAAATCCTTGACACAAATCGTCTGTCTCTATCTGAAATGATTGAGATAGGCACTCCATGACGTGCGACTATCTCCTTTAGGTACAACTCAGCTAGCTTACCTGTGTTATCCTTTTCTCTGATTGGTAAGAAGTGCACAGATTTTGTCAGACGGTCTACGATTACCCAAATCGTATCATGACCTCTGAGTTTCTTTGGCAACTTGGTTATGAAATCCATCAAGATCTGCTCCCATTTCCACATGGGTATCTCGGGTTACTGTAGGAGACCTGAAGGCTTCTGATACTCGGCCTTCACCTTGGCACAAGTCAATTATTTCCCAACATAGGTTGTAACATCACCTTTCAATCTTGGCCACCAGTAGAAATCTTTCAAATCCTGGTACATCTTATCCGATCCTGGGTGGATCGAGTACCTTGATTTATGAGCTTCGTCAAAAATCACGTCTCTAAGACCACCAAAGAGGGGAACCCAAATTCGTCCCATGAAACACACTGTCCCTTCCTCATTGGGTGCCAACTGGTTCTCCATCCCACGTAGATATTCATCCTTCAAGTTTTCCTTCTTGAGAGCTTCTCTTTGCGCAGCACGAATGCGCAACGAGAGGTCTGTTTGAATGATCATCTCCAAAGCCCTAACCCTTATGGGCTTAATCCATTCTTTTCAACTTAAGGCGCCTGCCACCACATTCGACTTCCCTGGGTGATATTTGATTTCACAATCATAATTGTTTAACAGCTCTACCCAATGCAGCTGTCTCATGTTAAGCTTTTTCTAATCGAATATATGTTGTAAGCTCTTGTGATCAGTAAAGATCGTGCATCGGGTGCCATACAAATAATTTCGCCAAATCTTCAATGCAAACACCACTGCGCCTAACTCCAAGTCGTGCGTGGTGTAGTTCTTCTCGTGAACTTTCAACTGGAACGAAGCATAAGCGATAACCTTCTGTCGCTGCTCATCACACAGCCTAATCCCTGACGCGAGGCGTCACAGTATACCACAAATTCATCGGTGCCTTCGGGTAGGGATAAAATAGGTGCATCGCAAAGCTTGTTTTTGGGTAACTGAAAAGCTTCCTCTTGTTTATCTCCCCATTCATACTTCTTATCCTTTTGGGTAAGGGAGGTCAGCTGTTTAGCGATTTTGGAAAAATCCTCAATGAATCGTCGATAATACCCAGCTAAACCTAGAAACTGACGGATCTCGGTTGGTGTCTTCGGAGTTTCCCAATTGTTAATCGCCTCAATCTTGGTGGGATCCACATGGATTCCATCCTCATTCACTACATGACCAAGGAATTGTACCTTACGCAACCAGAACTCGCACTTCGAGAATTTCGCGTACAACTTCTCCTTTTTGAGCAGCTCTAAAATGGCTCTAAGGTGTTGCTCATGTTCTTCCTCCATTCTTGAATAAATCAAAATATCATCGATAAACACAATCACAAATTTATCGAGATATGGCTTGCAAACTCGGTTCATCAGATCCATAAATACTGCCGACGTGTTTGTCAACCCAAACGGCATTACTAGGAACTCATAATGTCCCTAACGAGTTCTAAAGGAAGTCTTTGGTATACTCTCTTCTTGAATCCTCTGCTGGTGATAACCTGATCGAAGATCGATCTTGGAGTAGTAACTTGAACCTTGAAGTTGATCGAATAAATCATCAATCCTCGGCAAGGGATACTGATTCTTGATGGTCAACTTATTCAGTTCTCGGTAGTCAATGCACATACGAAAACTACCGTCCTTCTTCTTGACAAAAAGAACTGGAGCTCCCCAAGGCGAGAAGCTTGGTCTAATGAATCCCTTATCCAGTAGCTCCTGAAGCTACATCGACAATTCTTGCATCTCAGAAGGTACAAGTCGATAAGGTGCCTTGGCTACAGGCGGCGCCTGGAACCAAGTCTATATGGAATTCGACTTGTCGTTGAGTCGGCAGTCCTAGAAGTCTTCGGGGAAAACTTCAGGATATTCCCTTACCATGGGGATATCTTCCAGCTTCGGCTTTTCGACTTCTTTGTCCACAACGTGAGCCAAGAAGGCAACACATCCTTTTTGCAAAAACTTTCAAGCCTTCAAACAACTGATAATCCTTAGAGGCGTACCATGCTTTTATCCGTGCACGACAATCGTTTCTCCATTCGTTATCGGAATGCGAATGATCTTCTCATGGCATACGATCTCAGCTCGGTTGCTCGACAACCAATCCATTCCAACTACCACGTCAAAGCTTCCCAACTCGACTGGAAGAAGATCAAGCGTAAACTCACACTCTCCAAGTTCTATTACGCAACCTCTAATCACTTCGTTTGCCTCCACCAGCTTTCCATTAGCTAGTTCTATTGAATACGGGATATCTAACTTACTGGCAACTAACCCAAGTATATCTTTAAATTCTAGGGATACGAAGCTATAATCGGCACCAGTATCAAACAGTACAGATGCAAAGTGTTGGTTGATAGGGAACATTCCCATGACTACTTTCAAATCTTGACGAGCTTCCCTAGCCCCAATGTTGAAAACTCTTCCTTGGGCTTGATTGTTCTTTGGGCAATCCCGCTTGAAATGCCCAACATCTCCACAACTAAAGCATCCTTGCTTGTTTCCAGTACCACCCTGGTTGTTGTTTTGGTGGCGGTTTCCATTACCAGCTTGGTTTCCAGCACCACCACGGCTTCCATTACCGCCATTTCCTCCTTGATTGCGGTTTCCATAACCGTTATTCCACGGTTTCCACTGCCATTTCCATTACCATTACCTCTTTGACTATTATTCCCACGACCGGCACCATAGCAACATGTTTCTTTGGCATGGCCAACTTTTCCGCACATTTCACACTTCCCAGCTCTGCATCGTCCAGCGTGATGAAGCTGACACACATCACATTTGGGCAGGGTGCCTATATACCCTTTTCCTCTAACCTCAACACCAGAAGTGGCAGCACCAGTCTTAACCTCGGCTGGTGGATTCGTATCTCTCTTCTTGTTACCACTGTTGTTTCCCTACGTACCCTTCTTGAAATTGGAGAACTTCCTCTTGTTCTCTCCTGATGACTCGACGTGAGTCTCGTTCCTCTTTCCATCAGAGATCGAAACTTGTTCAGCCTAATCGCTTCTTCAGTCAATGCCACACTCAAATCAATGGCCTCAGTGATTGTTGGAGGTTTCGATGTCGTCACCATGCTCATTATTTGGGGTGCCAATCCCCAAATGAAATGTTCGATTCGCTTGAACTTTGGTTCTACCATGTAGGGGAAAACATGAGACAGGTCATGGAATCTCTGCACATACTCAGCAATCTTCGGACCATCCATCTTTAGATTCCAAAACTCGGTTTCCAACTTCTGAATCTCAGCTCTCGAGCAGTACTTCTTGCGCATTAGTTCTTTCATCTCATCCCAAGTCATAGCATACGCAGTCTCCTCTCCCAGAGTCTGAACCTGAAGGTTCCACCATGATAGAGCTCCGTCTAAGAAAAGTCCACAAATGTAGGTGACCTGGTGCTCAGGCGCACACATGCTCATTCGCAGCACATAATCTGTTTTCTCAGCCCATCTTACGAAAGCTACAGCACCTCCAGTGCCGTCAAAGTTCAGAGGCTTGCAGTCTAGGAACTGCTTGTAAGTACAGCCTGTACAAGCAACATCATTCACAGAAAGCATTAGCAAACGCACATGGAATGTCTAAACGTACCTTAATGTGTCTTTAAATGACTTAAACATTACCATGAGGTGGGTTATTTCCTGAGGTACCTCCGCTGTGTTCAGAGTGCAAGGCCTCATGTTGTGTGATTGTTGTGAAATCCGTTCTTGCAGTTCAGCCTCTGTTGTGGCAATTGATTGTTCCTTTGAGGAGGCATCTTCTATAAAGAAGATTGTATAGGTCAGGTCTTATGTATATAATAAGTAGTATGTATATAGTAGCATTTGTCATGACAAGTAAGCATGTAATCATTACAATCATGGCATAAGCAAGTAAATTAACAACGTATATAATGAGAACATTACGACTGAGCTTTCATTAATCATCGACCACAAATACAGTTACATGTTTTACATAAATATCATATCAAAAGGGGAACACAGGGTCACACTACCCTTGTCCAAAATGTCTACCAATCTATCATAAGTCATACAGTCAAAAGGTGGTCTCCAAAAGGCTTTACTAGCTCAGCTCAATAACGGTGCTCTCATCAAAAGCAAGCTACCTACATAAAACCAAAAACCGGCTATGCTGATGGTGGTGGAGGAGGAGGTGGAGGGACAAAAAGCAAGCTGCGCACATGCGCTAGCTCCTCCTCAAGATCATAAACGTGACATAACAGATAGCTGATCTGCTGCTCAACAGTAAGAAATCGAGTGTCAAACTCGGGAAATGGAGTAAGCGATGAAGGAGGATGTGAAAATGGGGACGGTGATGAGCGAGGAGCAAAAATAGGCTGACACGAACATGGCAAAGGTCGCGGTATCATCTCTAGCTCTAAAATCCTGTGACTCATGATATCATACTAGAGTTGCAATGATAGAAGTAACTCATCCCGTGTGTAACCAGTAAAGTGTGAGGGATGGTAGGGATCAGAAATTGGCATGGTATAGGGTGGGAACCATCTAAGTGGCTCGTCCAGTGGTGAGGAAGTAAAATGAGCTGTAGGTGTATACTGAGGCATGTGAGGGAAAGCTGCTGACACACGAGGGTCATGGCTAGGCTGCTGGCTAGAAGGGCCTTCCCCTGGACGGGGTGGAGGGATGTCCTGCAAGAAAGTGATAGGTAGGTCAGTGCGGTGAACATCGGACTCAACAGGGTGAAAAGGAGCATCCTCAACAGGTGCAGGTGCTAGTGGGGGAGTGACTGGCTCAATAATAGGAGGGTCAGCGGGTATAGGAACTTGATCTGGTATAAGGGGTGCAATATCAGGTATGCCAAATGGGATGGGATCATGATCAGGTAAATGCTTAGGTGCAGGTATCGGCTCCGGATCAGCGGGTGCATCAACAGGCTGATCATCAGGGACAAAATCAGGCTCAAGTCCAGGCTCAATGTCATGTGGGGGAATCGGTGCAGCTGACATAGCTGTATCATCATCAGAATTTGTGGCGTAACGTCGCAGTCCAACTGCATGCAAGGCGGATGATGAAACAGACTCAAAGGAATCGGGGACAGAATGTAAGCTGAAATTGGAAGAAATCTCAATAACAGGGATTCCCAGAAGTGGAATAGCAACAACGTCCTCATCGAGCTCCCCATCGCCATGGGCATCATCAGGGCGACCATCAATAAACAAATCAACATCATCATCAAAAAGATCGTCGAATGGCCAATCCTCAGGAGGAATGACCACGAGAGGAACAGGAGCGAGGATCGGTGCCACGACATGCTAACCATCGGGGTGACCGATGATAAGATGATCGTGAACTGGAATCGGAAGAGCAAAAGGATCCTCGTCTAGGATACCATCAGCAATCGGTTTATCATCTCCGAAATCGGGCAACGCAAATGGCTGGAAATCGTCATCGTCGTCGGACATCATCTCTGGGTCACTCTCAGTATCGGAAGTAAAGACCTCTGGCTCAGGGATGATCTCATCGTTAGAAACTACAGCCATAGGGTCATCGGTATCGGACAATCCACTCTCAGATGATGACATAGTGTCTGTAACAAAACAATCACAACATATGCATATATATCAACTACTCACATTAAACATGCAATTAATAACAATGTAATCACGTATCCTTCCTAGTCTCCCAGACTAAACCCCTAGTCTCCCAGACTATCCCACACAGTCTCCCAGACTGAACTACCAAGTCTCTCAGACTAAACTACCTAGCCTCTCAGACTGAACCTCTCAGTCTCTCAGACTGAACCACCCAGTCTCTTAGACTGAACCACCCAGCCTCTCAGACTGAACCACAAACATGAACCTTGGAATGTGTTTCGTGTCTTTTGTTTGTAAAAAGTGTTTGTTTTCCTGGATTAGGCGTTTCATGTATGCAATGAAAACATGTTGTGAAAACATTTTCGTGAGAGCCCTAATGATTGTAGTCTAGACTCGAGAAAGAATCCTAGTTTGCTACAATTGAAGCTCTGATACCAAGCTGTCACACACTGACTTTTGCGGAAGCGTGATTATGGTGTGACTTTCTTAATACCATTGCATTCAATCATAACAACTATATGATAAAACCATAGATGGTCATCCATTAATTAAGTTTAAAACATCACGAACAACATTTTTTGAAACATAGACTTCAAATTCAAGTTTTACAAACCATACAAATTGTCTAACAGTTCACAAGGACTCATCAAAAGACTCTAAATAAAACCAAGATTTGAAAGTGGTGTCTTGTCCAGGATAGGACACCCAAACCAAACCTCAAGACCATGGATGACATATTTTATTCTTAACGCAACTTGAAACATCCAACGCCTGCCAGATCCACTTTTAATTCCCTGAAATACATGTATTTTGAAAACATCAACAAAAGTTGAGCGAGTTCATGTGTTTGTTTGTATGTATGAATAAAACATTGTAATCATTGTATGTATGTATGTTTTGTAAATCCTGGTATGAAAGCAAAACAAGGAAACATATCGATTAATGGTTTGCAAGGCCATTAACATGCGTGTAACGGCGTAGGAAGGCTCAAACCTAGCAGATTTGTACCGGGCTTCCGGCTGTAGGACATAGTCACCTCATGGGCCAAACCCTGGTCCACATGGGTGTGGGCTCGATAAACCCAAATAGATCTATCACTCATGCCCCTCGGTCCTAACACGAGGATTGATGATCTTAAGAGTGCGCCTACCAATTCACATGATCTACTGTACTTTCCGAAGCTAACCATACCGATTGTAATTGTTTGTATTCCTTTTGTAACATGTACTTCACCCCCGAAGTTATAAAACAAAACAGTTTAAAGAAAAGGGGGACATGAACTCACAGTCTTGCGTCTTCAACAATCGTAACTCAAGCTCCTTCGGTGAACACAACTACCTACAACGTACTATGATCTATTAGACGAGCGGTTCGTGCCTTGACTTAGTATTAATGTCTTTGAGTTACGTTTCTTTTGTGTCTTAGATATTATTCCAAGTTATATAATTATTTGTTAAAATAATTAATATTTTAACTTAAATTATATTTATTAGATTTTGGAATAATTGCTTAAACAATATTATTGTAACTTAATACTTCCCAAGTATTTATACTTGTATTTCCTTCCCAATGATGGGGGTATCTTTCACTTGTATATTTTTGCCATGTATTAGGGTCGTATTCCGGTGTGTATTTATATGTACGAGAATACGTATTTTTACGGTATTCATTAAGTATCCTTTATACTTAATTTCATATTAATTATTTCGTAATATTTTCTTTAACAAAGATTCAATATATATTTCTAAAATATATATTATAAGGGATATTACTTAGAAAAATTATTTATAATTTTTCGTTGACAAAAATATTTGTATTTTCTCATAATTTTAAAAATAATTTATTTTCAAGTCCAACTTGGAAAATATATTTAAACTCACTTTCTTCCAAAGATGATATGTTTCATATTTATTTGAGAAAATATATTTCTCCCAAAGATATTGTATTTCATGTTTGTGTAAAAAAATATATATTTCTTAAAAATAATATATCTTCTAAAATTTCAAGAAAAATATATATTTCATACTTATCAAAAATAATATATTTTTTGTAGGTCTTATTCCATAGTTCGGTTTCGCCAATATTTTGTGTAAATGAGTACATTTATTCGTTGGAATCTTGGTAATATTTTGGATTGTAACTATTGGTATTTTTGTGAGTTATATTACTTCAAGTCCTAAAATAATATAATTAATACACAAAGTATACAAATAATCACACACATTGTGTCTTCTAAATATATATTTCCTAAATACATATTTAGTCACTTTTGTTTATGAAAACCAACCTCCAATATTTATATTTTTGTAACAAAAATTATGGCAAAGTTTTTTTTAGGAAACTCATGGTTTAAAATACACTTGTAAATATTTGTTTAAAAATATTTTTCTAAGTGTTTAGATTTTTAGATTTTTTTGCCATAGTTTCCCATAAAAATGGAGGCTTCCATGCTTTCAAGCATATCATTTTCTTTTGTAAAAATCATCACAATCAATTCAATCATCAACAAACAACCTTTACTTACCAATTTTGCCAAAAATTAAGTAATAATCTACTACTTCATGAACTTGAATATTTGTAAAAATTTGTAGTAACTTACTAGTGTTCTTAGTAAGTCTTGTTACCATTTAAAATGTGATTAGTTCTTCAAAAACTTCATTTTTAAAGAAGTTAGATGTTTACAACTTCTTGTCACATTTTCTAAAAATATTTCTTTATGCATTCTTCTTGTTACACAAGTGCTTCTACACTTGTTTAACTACTAAAATAAGATTTGTTTATGTAAGAACCAAGATTAAATGAAACTCATATTTTTAACTTGGTTCCTTTAAAGAACCATTCATAAATCTTTAGATGTATATGATTTATAACTTACTTTGATCATGATTTTTCAAGAAAACATTATGTTCATTCAAGTTCATGCTTTATGTGTGGATGATCTATCATCCTACGACAATTTCTATTCTCACATCTTGCTAGATTATGTTTTTAATCATGATCTAGCAAGATCATATGATGATTAACATCATTTCTACAAACAATCAATGATCAACAAACATAACAACTCATATTCGTCAAGATTACTTCATTAAACAAGCTTATGTTCATGTTTACTTATTATGATCTTTAGTGTTCTTCAAGTTTTTGATTATGATTCATCTTTAACCACTAAAAATAGAAGTAAAATGGAGTGTACAAGATTCTTACCACTAGCTCAAGGCTAGGGATGATTCAAGTGTAGAAAACAAGTGGATAAAAGCTTATGTGTGAGGTCCTTTAGCTTCCAAAGGCTCTAAGCTTCCTTATACACCTTCTAGCACCCTTGTGTATGTATAGATTGGATGGAAGATGCTTGATGATAATGATGGTGTGTTGTGGTGTCTTCGGTCATGAGCAAGAGGAGGGAGAAAAAAGAAATCCCCTTGTGGGACCCTTGTTGGAGCCGAGAATAGGTGGGGGGGGGGGGTCTAGCATAGGTTCTAACTTGATTAGTTAGTTTAAGGTTAAAAATCAAGTGTTAGTTAGTAATATTAGTTACTAGATATTTATAGGGTGTTATGATGTTCGGGGACCATAACTAGCTTGGTAATGTTAAAACAGTGCTTATAGTGTAAATTTGATGTTTCGGGTAGTGTCCGATTTTTCGGTTGGATACTGGTTCGTTAAGGTGCTAAACTATACAGTTTAGTGTTCTTTATGTACCCTTTTGTGACACTTTTGATTCCCGACACTTAGGAAAGCATTCAGAACCATTTAACCATGTTTCTGCATAATATTAATGTGTTAAAATGCTTATTTTTGCTGAATTCAACACTTTGTGTGAGTTTTAGGAACTTTCCGGCACTTAAACTATCACTTAGAAAGGCAGTTTTTGTGATCCTTACTTTCCTACAAACTATACTAGTGTAGTACTTGGTTTCTGGCTCATTCTGTGTCTCAATGCACTGTCTGTCTATGTGCTGAGTTCTATCAGCATTCTCCTGATTTATCGGATAACTGTGCTAACTGTACTCAATGCCTCATTTGGGGTAATAAAGCTTTCATGCAATATTGGTATGACATTAAACAATGTATGATGCACATGTATGTATATGACAGTAATCAGAAAGCAGTTAATTGCAAATTCAGCACAGTTATTAAGCACTAATCATGGTTAATTAATTGTACGGATACCTGGATTTTTGACTGTCACATCCCGACCACGTATAACATACAAAACGTGGCGGAAAACGTCGGGGAGTGTTGTAACAGAATTAATTGTTTCATAACCATGGCATACAAAGTTGTATTTTATTTATCAACATAAGAGTTTCATTGTTTCAAACAGTAATCAAAGAGTTTATAACATAATTAAACTAAGTCTATCTTCGTTTTATGTCTCTAAGGCACAGGTCCGCCCTAGTGTCACGATCATCGTCCTACGCAAAAGCTCCTGAAAACACATGTGAAAATAGGTACGTCAGCATAAAAATGCCTGTGAGATACATAGGTTTTGTGAAAATAGGATTCATGACTTAAGTTTAAGAAAAAGTTGTTTAGTAAAAGTCAGTAACGAACCTTGTAAATTGTTTTGTTTTGTAAGTCATTTAAAAGCGATAAGATCAAATGATATGTATAAATAAAAGAATAACGTATGGTTAAATGAATAACCAAGTAAAATGAGTTGTATAAAATAAACTGTATTGTAAACCAAAGTCTTGTGAAAATCGTGTTACTTGTCCAAAATGTATAAGTCCAATATGAATGATTTAAATAACGCTATGATATGTAATATAATACAAACACTTATATATAGGAAGTACCAGCGGCTTATCCACCATGCTTGTATCATATTACTCACATCTCGTTACTTAAGTCACTTAAACCAACCAACAATGTATAATGTCTATGTTTAAACAAATTGTCAAAAGTCCTTGTATAAACCATGTCAAATGTTGATAGTCCAAAAGTAGTCAAGTAATGTGTAACAAATGTTATGTATTGTAAATAAAGTGTTGTCACATATTCCAAGTGTAGTAATGTACAAAACAAAGTATTTTGAATATATCAAAAAGTTATGTTTTGCATAGTTAATGCATGTTACATTGATACAAACATTTATGTGGTAAGTTAACGCATACATTCAAGCCTTGAGACAGTCGGATAACCCTTTCAGTCAAGGTTATCAAAAGAAATGTTTTCGGATTCAGTCATTCCTTACATCCAAACAAACCCGAGATGTTAGGAATGGGATTTGTCAAGTCCTATGGTACCACTACTAACTACCGAGCGGCGTAGCAAATGTTAATGAACGTAATAAAGACCCGTTTGTGCAAACCAAATGTCATAGCAGTTGTATACATGTCATATGAAAACAATGTACTAAGTATGCTAAGTTAACATACAAAGCAGAAAAGTCTTGTAAATCAATGTGCTAGCATGCTATCAGTCAAAATACATAGCAGAAATGTAATGTAAAACAATGTACTAAGTATGCACACAATGGACATACATAGCATGAAATGTAATGAAATCATGTACTATAATGTACTAACAAACATAGTCGGTATATGATGTGAAAACATGGAAAGCATGAAAGTAACAAGTAGGCACATGTGTTCCACCCCAAAACAGTTTGAAAACAGTAAAAGAGGGGTCTATGTACTCACTTGAGATTGCTCAGAAGTCCTAAGATAACCACCAAGCAATGCTAGAGATCTCGGAATCAAACGGCACCTAATATAGGTAACTATGTTAATAACCGGACCTAAATCGGAGGATTTAGATAGAATGAGGGTTCGTAAACCAAACGAGTATGGAGACTCGTGTCATATGGTTTAACAAATCCTACATGCTAAATGAAACCTAACCTAAGTGCTTACGACCCATTACGACCCGTTTAGGTAGCTTATGCTACTTTAACGCGTCGTTCGCGTGAAACGCGTTCAGAACGTCTAACTAGTCCTATGACAAGTGTTATATGCCTAAACATGTTACATAATCAGTTATGTGACAAAAGTTTAGGTTACATATGCTTAATTATCGATTACACATGAAAAGGGTATTTTGGTAATTTACCTAAGGCATATATACTACCTATCATACAACTACTTAACGAAGCGACCATAAGGTATAACCTCGGAAGGTTATTCCCTATATAATATGGTCACCTAATGTATTTGGTCGGATCCTAATGATTGACCAAATGGGTCGGGTTCGAAGGTCTAAGCGATTTATTAGATCGCTTACCCTACGACCCTAGACAACGTGGTAATCAGTAGGCATAGTCCCAAGGGACTATAACCATCGTGATTACAATCACGTTGCGAAGTTCAAACGAACTTCGCATTGACCATAAACTGGTCAACGCACAAAGTCAAACAAAGTTTGACTTTCAGACTCGAAAAGCAATAAAAGAACGAAAGAATACTTACGAAGGGTCCCCGAATGCTAATTTCGATCCAAGTAGCTCAGGTATGAAACAATGGTTCCAACTTAGAGCTTCTCAAATCAAAATTCTTGTGGGTTTTGCAATGGCATGGGGGGGATATTTATAGGATTCGTAGAGCCATTAAGATCGTTCCTCGAAAACCGTGCTTTGATCTTGGCCATACACCTCAAGATAGTGGTTTTACAAAACCATTTGAGCCCATAGATTGTCCCAAAACCATGTGCAAAAGTGAAAATGGACCAAATACAATGTTTCTGTCCAGGTTAGGCAATCGCGTAGCACCACTGCCTAGGCATGAGGTGCTTGCGCTACGCCACTGCCTACCAGTTTCAGCAAAGTTTCAAAAATGGCAAAAATGGTCCCTGCAACCTGTTTAAGCTATTTTCGATGCGTTTGAACCCCGTTAACCTCATTTCAAGGCTCTAAAATGAAGTTAAAGTATAGGGAACTCAAAACATGCTCAAAAATATCTAGGATGTCGGTTCTTTTGGCCGTACGATCGCGATGTTCGCTTAATTACGACGGAATGTGCATAAGCGCGAAAAACGATCCAAAATGCGTGACGAATGGATTTTTCTCATGCCAAACACTAAAATAAAATATTTTAGTGCTTATATAAATTTTTGGGTGCCGGATGTATTCAGAACGTGAGTTATGCGCAAAAATGCAAACTTGTGCACTTTTTGACGCTTTTAGTCCCTGAATGACCCAAAAGTTTATTTTAGCATACCGAACCCCTCAAAGCCTATTTCTAAGCTATGTAAAGGATATTTATGGTATGTTTAACTTATGGTCATGTTCTGTAATGTTCGTTACAGTTCAAATTGGCATACTTTCGCAGTTTGTCAAGTTTAGTCCCTGTAGGCGAATTAACTTGTTTTTGCCATACCAAAGCCTTTAAAACTTATTTCTAAGTTATGTAAAGGTTATTTAAGGTATGTTAAGTATATGTTGATGTTCCGGAGTATTTTTCGCATTAAACGGATTACGTTTACGCATCAGTTTGCGTATAACTCTCCAGAAAGCGACGTAGAGTTTGGAATTGAATAAAAGTCAAAACATGAAAAATGTAAAACACAACCAAACAAACATTGGGATCAAATAACATTGTTTTATTAATTACCGAACTGTTCACAATGATTACAAGAACAGATGTTACAGTCTCCCCTACTTGTGGAAATTTCATCCCGAAATTTATTTAGAGGAAACTCGTGGGAAAAGATGCGGATATTTCGCCTTCATTTGGTCTTCGTGTTCCCAAGTAAACTCGGGTCCATGTTTATCTTCCCAGCGAACTTTGACCAAAGGAATGCACTTGCGTTTAAGCCACTTGACTTCACGTTCCATGATCTCCACAGGTTTCTCAACAAATTTCAGTGTTTTACTAACACGAATTTCGTCAAGTGGTATGTGGAGGTTCTCATCAGCTAAACACCTCTTGAGATTGGACACGTGAAAGGTTGGATGAACATTTCCAAGTTCAGGAGGTAACTCAAGTCTGTAGGCTACCTTTCCGATTCTTTCGACGATCTTGAATGGTCCAACGTATCTTGGTGCAAGTTTTCCTTTCTTTCCAAATCTGATCACACCTTTCCAAGGTGAGACCTTAAGTAATACTCGATCACCGACTTGAAATCCTAAGGGCTTGCGTTTTGGGTCCGCGTAACTCTTTTGACGGCTTCTAGCTGTCTGAAGGTTATCACGAACTTTCTTAACCTTATATGTTGTCTATAAAATGAGGGCAGGTCTAGTAAGTTGAGCCTCGCCGATCTCATTCCAGCAGACTGGTGAACGACATTTTCGACCATAGAGAGCCTTGAAAGGAGCCATTTTGATGCTGGTGTGATAACTGTTGTTGTAGGAGAATTCAATCAGCTGAAGATGTGAATCCCAACTACCACCAAAATCGATCACACAAGCTCTAAGCATATCCTCCAGAGTCTGGATTGTTCTCTCAGATTGACCATCCGTTTGCGGATGATAAGCTGTGCTCAGATTAAGTTGAGTCCCCATAGCAGATTGCATGGTTCTCCAAAAATGAGAAGTGAAACGAGCATCTCTGTCAGAAATGATGTTCAAAGGAACACCATGTAGAGCTACAATTTCATCCACATAGATTTTTGCAAGTCTGTCAGCAGGAAAGTCCTCACGGATTGGCAAGAAATGTGTTGACTTAGTAAGACGATCAACGACTACCCAGATGGCATCATGACCTTTCTTTGTGCGTGGAAGTTTGGTAACGAGATCCATAGTAATGTTTTCCCATTTCCAAACTGGGATCTCTGGTTGCACCAATAAACCAGAAGGACGCTGATGTTCAGCCTTAACCTTAAGACATATAAGGCATTTTGATACGTATAAGGCAATGTCTTTCTTCATACCAGGCCACCAATACTGAATACGAAGATCCTTATACATCTTATCTGAGCCCGGATGAATAGAATAACGAGACTTATGGGCTTCATCCATAAGCAAGGTACGAAGATCATCCTGGCTTGGGACCCACAAACGGTCCATGAAGTAATATGATCCATTGTCCTTCAGTTCAAGAGCAGGTGTTATGTGATAAGGAAATTCCTTATCCATTAAACCTTGTGAAACACAAGATTGTTGAGCTTGAGAAATGCGGGCTTGGATATCGGATCGAGCTTGTATAACAGATTGAACACGTACACAATGAAGCTTAGTACGTTCCTTATTACTCAATGCATCGGCTACGACATTCGCCTTACCAGGATGGTAGCGAATTTCGCAATCATAGTCGTTTAGAAGCTCAACCCAACGTCGTTGTCTCATGTTGAGTTCTTTCTGGTTGAAGATATGCTGAAGACTTCTGTGGTCCGTGAAAACCACACATTTTGTACCGTACAAATAGTGTCTCCAGATATTTAGAGCGAAAACAACTGCACCCAACTCAAGATCATGAGTGGTGTAGTTCTTCTCATGTATCTTCAACTGCCTCAATGCGTAGGCTATGACTTTGTTCCTTTGCATCAGAACGCAACCAAGGCCCAATTTCGATGCATCACAATACACGACAAAATCATCATCACCCTCAGGAAATGATAGAACAGGCGCATCGCAAAGCTTCTGCTTCAAGTTTTGGAAAGCTTCTTCTTGTTTGAATCCCCAATCAAAGGGTTTGTTCTTCTGAGTTAGAGCAGTTAGAGGAACTGCAATCTTTGAGAAGTTTTCAATGAAGCGGCGATAATAACCCGCTAGACCAAGAAAAGAACGAACCTCAGTAGGAGTAGTAGGCGTATCCCAATCCTTAATCGCACTGATCTTGGAGGGATCTACATGAATACCTTGTTCGTTGATAATATGTCCTAAAAATTGAACTTATTTAAGCCAAAATTCACACTTGGAGAATTTGGCAAAAAGTTGCTCTTTCTTTAGGAGTTCCAAAGTAAGACGAAGATGTTGCTCGTGATCAGCTCGCGTCTTAGAATAAATCAAGATGTCGTCAATAAAAACAATGACGAACTGATCCAAATAAGGCTTGCAGACCCTATTCATTAAGTCCATGAAAACAGTAGGAGCATTAGTCAAACCAAATGGCATGACTGTGAATTCATAATGCCCATAACGAGTGCGGAAAGCTGTCTTGGGAATATCTTCTTCATGCACACGAAGTTGATGATACCCGGAACGCAGATCAATCTTCAAAAAATAAGAAGCGCCCTGTAACTGATCACGATAGTAAGCTTGTTAAGCTCACGATAATCGATACACATCCTAAAAGATCCATCCTTCTTCTTGACAAACTGCGCGGTAGGGGATATCGATTCTTGATGGTAAGCTTGTTAAGCTCACGATAATCGATACACGTCCTAAAAGATCCATCCTTCTTCTTGACAAACAGAACGGGAGCACCCCAAGGTGAAAAGCTAGGACGTATAAAACCTTTGTCAGAGAGCTCCTGAAGCTGCTTAGACAACTCTTGCATCTCAGACGGTGCAAGACGATATGGAGCTCTGGCAATGGGATTTGCACCAGGTACGAGATCAATACGGAACTCGACTTGGCGTGCTGGAGGTAGACCAGGTAAATCTTCAGGGAATACTTTAGAATAATCCCGAACGACAGGAATATCTGAAATAGACTTACCTTTGCCTTTATCTGCTGTAACATGTGCTAAGAAGGCCACATAGTTCTTCCGCAGATATTTCCGAGCTTTAAAACAAGACATGAGCTTGAGGACACCAGACGGTTTCTCACCTTGAACCTGTAGGATCTCGCCTGTCGAAAGCGGCACACGAACGATCTTCTTGAAACAAACTACCTCTGCGTGATGCTTGGATAACCAATCCATACCCACTATAACGTCGAAGCTTCCAAGTTGCATTGGCGTGAGGTCGGTAGGAAAAAGATGATCGTTAAGGTTCAACTGGCAGTTGCGTAGAACATAATCAAGAACAATGGGTTCACCACTAGCAACTTCTACTGTCAAAGGCTTACCTAGTTTTATTCTAGACACGCGAAGCATTGGCTCAAAAGACAATGACACAAAACTCTTATCGGCACCCGTATAAAAAAGAACAGATGCAGGCTGATTATTAATAAAGAACGTACCGTTCACCACATCATTGTCTGCCTGCGCCTCTTGGGCATTCATGTTGAAGACTCGACCTCGAGCCGGAGCCTGATTCTGATTCTGATTCTGGTTTTGGTTAGCTAGCCTTAGGCACCGGTTCCTGTAGTGGGTCAGATCCCCATAATTGTAGCACGAACCAGGAGGAAAATGAGGTCGTGCAGCTTGACCTTGTTGCTGAGCAAGAGGCTGAGCAACTTGTTGGGCTTGGTTCTGAACTGCCTGGTTTTGGTTAACAGGAATGCGGCAGGTGGCAGCAAGATGACCAGATCTTCCACAGTTGGTGCACTGACTCCACTGGAGGTGTGGTAGGTGATGGCCGTTACACCTGTTGCACAAAGGTGCATTGCCAAAATAAGGCTTCTTGGCTAGTGGTTGCACAGGCTGATTTGGTGCAGCTTGAGCCTGTGCAGTAACGTCATAGTTTTGGGAAGCCTTTCGCTTCCTTGAACCCTTTGAGGAACCAGAATTCTTCCCATTCTTGTTTTGACCTTTCTTGCTATCCCCCTTGTCAGACGCCTGCTTCTTTCCCTTGTCACCCTTTCTGTGTAACTTATTCTTCCGAATCTGCGACTCAGTCAACGTCGCTGCTAACTCGATTGCCTGACGGAGTGTGGCAGGGTTACTACCAGTAATGATGTCTTGCACTGAGTCATGTAGGCCGTCGATGTACCTTTCGATAGCCTTGTCGAGTGGGGTAACCATTGTTGGGCAAAGCAGACTCAACTCCTCAAACCTATCAGTATATGCCCTGTGCTCGCCACTATCTTGTTTCAAGTCATCAAACTCTTTCTCCAACGCTCGCTGTTCATGACGAGGACAGAACTCCCTCATCATAAGAGCCCTAAGTTCAGCCCATGTTTGTGCTAGAGCAACTTCTGCACCACGGTCTCTCATAACCCCGTTCCACCATGTGAGAGCCCTCTTCTGAAACACACTTGAAGAAAACTCGACCTTGCGATTGTCAAGACACTGCACGTGGCGGAAAGTATTCTCAATGCTCTCGAACCATTGAAGAAGCCCAGTCGCTCCTTCAGAACCACTAAACTTGAGTGGTTTAGCCGAGTTAAAAGTCTTTTAATTTCATGGACCATTGTTGTTGTTGTTGGCTTGGTTCCATTGAGCAAAGAGATTTGGGAATTGAGCAGCCATCTACTGCGCAATGATTTCTACCAGTTCGGCAGTCGCTATCTGGTTCTCGCGTCGAGGAGGCATTCTAAAAGAGGAAAACATGAAAGGAAACGAGTGAGATGATTGGAGGAAGAGAATGAGATGAAACAAAATTAACAAAAGAAAAGATGGTGGTCATTTGTCCGCATTACCAAGCAAACAAACGACACACAGTGACTAATCAAAGTAAATGGATCAAAAATAATGTATCGCGAAGACATGCTCGCCTATAAGTGAACACTCATCCCAAGAAATCCCAGGTAAGCACAACTGGTCTCGCGTCTGATGAGATATATACGAAGTGCTTGCCTAGACAGAAAACCCAGAATACAGGCATTCACCCTTCCAGTTTGCACGTGTTCACATTATTTAAAACCCAAAACTTTGACGAGATTTTTGAAAACTCAAAGGGGTTCAAAACCATATAATAGAGGGTTCAAAACCTTACAATAGAGGGTTCAAAACCTTGTAATAAATCATCCAAAAATAGATGATTGTTTTTCAAAAATCGTTTTGGAAAAATTTGGTTCTTGTTTTGATAATCACCTAAGGATAGGTGATGTACATGTTTTAAGATCTAAACACAAGATAACTTGTGTTAGGGTCCTAGAAAAGTTATAGTCTAGGTCAAAGAATTACTAATAACCTAATTCCCTATAACCATTGGCTCTGATACCAACTCTTCTGTCACACCCCGACCACGTATAACATACAAAACGTGGCGGAAAACGTCGGGGAGTGTTGTAACAGAATTAATTGTTTCATAACCATGGCATACAAAGTTGTATTTTATTTATCAACATAAGAGTTTCATTGTTTCAAACAGTAATCAAAGAGTTTATAACATAATTAAACTAAGTCTATCTTCGTTTTATGTCTCTAAGGCACAGGTCCGCCCTAGTGTCACGATCATCGTCCTACGCAAAAGCTCCTGAAAACACATGTGAAAATAGGTACGTCAGCATAAAAATGCCTGTGAGATACATAGGTTTTGTGAAAATAGGATTCATGACTTAAGTTTAAGAAAAAGTTGTTTAGTAAAAGTCAGTCACGAACCTTGTAAATTGTTTTGTTTTGTAAGTCATTTAAAAGCGATAAGATCAAATGATATGTATAAATAAAAGAATAACGCATGGTTAAATGAATAACCAAGTAAAATGAGTTGTATAAAATAAACTGTATTGTAAACCAAAGTCTTGTGAAAATCGTGTTACTTGTGCAAAATGTATAAGTCCAATATGAATGATTTAAATAACGCTATGATATGTAATATAATACAAACACTTATATATAGGAAGTACCAGCGGCTTATCCACCATGCTTGTATCATATTACTCACATCTCGTTACTTAAGTCACTTAAACCAACCAACAATGTATAATGTCTATGTTTAAACAAATTGTCGAAAGTCCTTGTATAAACCATGTCAAATGTTGATAGTCCAAAAGTAGTCAAGTAATGTGTAACAAATGTTATGTATTGTAAATAAAGTATTGTCACATAGTCCAAGTGTAGTAATGTACAAAACAAAGTATTTTGAATATATCAAAAAGTTATGTTTTGCATAGTTAATGCATGTTACATTGATACAAACATTTATGTGGTAAGTTAACGCATACATTCAAGCCTTGAGACAGTCGGATAACCCTTTCAGTCAAGGTTATCAAAAGAAATGTTTTCGGATTCAGTCATTCCTTACATCCAAACAAACCCGAGATGTTAGGAATGGGATTTGTCAAGTCCTATGGTACCACTACTTACTACCGAGCGGCGTAGCAAATGTTAATGAACGTAACAAAGACCCGTTTGTGCAAACCAAATGTCATAGCAGTTGTATACATGTCATATGAAAATAATGTACTAAGTATGCTAAGTTAACATACAAAGCAGAAAAGTCTTGTAAATCAATGTGCTAGCATGCTATCAGTCAACATACATAGCAGAAATGTAATGTAAAACAATGTACTAAGTATGCACACAATGGACATACATAGCATGAAATGTAATGAAATCATGTACTATAATGTACTAACAAACATAGTCGGTATATGATGTGAAAACATGGAAAGCATGAAAGTAACAAGTAGGCACATGTGTTCCACCCCAAAACAGTTTGAAAACAGTAAAAGTGGGGTCTATGTACTCACTTGAGATTGCTCAGAAGTCTTAAGATAACCACCAAGCAATGCTAGAGATCTCGGAATCAAACGGCACCTAATATAGGTAACTATGTTAATAACCGGACCTAAATCGGAGGATTTAGATAGAATGAGGGTTCGTAAACCAAACGAGTATGGAGACTCGTGTCATATGGTTTAACAAATCCTACATGCTAAATGAAACCTAACCTAAGTGCTTACGACCCATTACGACCCGTTTAGGTAGCTTATGCTACTTTAACGCGTCGTTCGCGTGAAACGCGTTTGGAACGTCTAACTAGTCTTATGACAAGTGTTATATACCTAAACATGTTACATAATCATTTATGTGACAAAATTTTAGGTTACATATGCTTAATTATCGATTACACCTGAAAAGGGTATTTTGGTAATTTACCTAAGGCATATATACTACCTATCATACAACTACTTAACGAAGCGACCATAAGGTATAACCTCGGAAGGTTATTCCCTATATACTATGGTCACCTAATGTATAAAATCACATATAAATTAAATCACATAAAAGAGAGGCTCATAAAACATAGGATTATTTCGGGTTTAGAAAAACGTCGACTATTCCAAAGTGAATCGAAAGTCCTTTCAAATTAGAGAAACGTGCTTTGGCCTATAGGTAAGATACTCTCGTCTAGAAGCGATTAATGGTATCTTACCCTTCCAGTTACTACACGTCTCTAATCGATTGAAACAATCGAAACTTTGGAGAGATTGAAAATCGAGGAATGGGACTTAATCGACAAGGTGCGGGTTTCACCCCTAACTTGACGATTTCGTACCCTAATGTAGTTAGAACTCATCGGGTCAAAATATAATTTCAACACTTTGACGAGGGTCCGCTAGAGTGCGAATTGGAAATTTACCATTAAGATGTGGATTTCACTCCTAGCTTAATGGCGAAATTTCGTGCAAAATAAGAATAAGCGGAATGAGAGTCATTCACCAAATTGTGGGTTTCACACCTATTTTGGTAAACTCATCTCTTTTGTATAAAGAGTGTCTTCAAGTCTTTAAGCGTATTGTGTAAAATGTCTTATGAAAGACGTTATGTAAATATTAAGACCAAAAGAAGACAAAGGAGCAAAGTAGGAAGAATAACATTTTAAGCAAGAATCAAGAATGGTCAAAAATATGGTTCCTACTATAGACTAAGTCGAACATGGTAATTCTACCTAATTCCCTATAGTTATGGCTCTGATACCAATCTGTCACACCCCAACCAATGGCGGAATCATCGGGATGAGACGAAATAGATTGCAAGAGACTTCATAACACAATTTGTGACAATATTTAAATCAACCATTTTCATTTCATAATAAAATTGTCAACACCTTACAAGAAATTCAAATAACAACATTGTTGATAACATAAACATAACAAAATTGATACAACAATTTAAACCTAAAACGTCTAAATGTGTATCTAGACATCATCTCTACTTCGTTTCATAGCATCATCATCCTCAACCTGTAACATGTTTAAAATAATTTTCAATGCAAAAGCAAAGGCGAGTACACAAGGTTTGAATAAGTATATCAAAAGTATAAAAAGCATTATCTCGAATCCACATGGCAATTTGTAAACAAGGTAACTAGCATGCATAGCAATACGTCAAACCCAAGTGTCCACTAGTATTTAGCATCCCTCGCCACAATAGTGACGAGACTGTTTAGAATAAAGACTTAACAAGACCCCGACGGGTGGTGTGCTACTCCGATAGTGCTATATATGTTAAGTTGAGGTCTTAGCAAAGTTAACTACATATGGCATGTATAATCTAGCATGAACCTAAATAAACAAGTAGCATGTATAACGGATTGAGAGTATAAGGAATGTTTAAGTGTGTGAGTGTGTATTTTGTATAATAACATGTTACAACTCAAAGTGTTTTAAAGGTAAATGGGTCAAGTGTACTCACGGTTTTGCAAGTCTTGAACTTGAGAATCCGCGAGTGAGTTGTTTGTTGATTAGGAGGTTGGAACACCAAGTCCTTCTACACGAAGAAGCAAAGTGTATGAGTTCGGAGATTAACGGTAGATTAAGGATTTGGAGTTTAAAACATAAGAACATGTGTATACGAAAGTAATCATCTTTTAACACAAAATACTTGTTTTGACGCTATGAAACCCCAAGGGTTATAATGTTTTCATGAGTAGTATACCCATTAGAATCATAACAAGTTTTATGTCTTAGATGATGTTATTCTAGCACTTTGACGAATGAACATAAGTTCATCATCAAAGGTTCGAATGTTGAATAGTATATATATAAGTATTATTTAGGTTATATATTATTATGTCCAATAGTCAAGCATGAGGTAGAAGATTAAATCTTCATTTAGGTACCTCTAAGTTTCATGGAAATCATGTAGGAGGTAGGAAGAGAAGTCTTCCATTTAGGCACCTCTAAGTGTTCACCACTACACTTGATGTAAAAACATACAGGGAGGGTCATGAACTACAAGTAATACAAGAATATTAAACACTAATCTATAAGAAATCATCAAGCAATGTGTGGATTCTATGTAGGATAACCCAAGTTAATCCTTAATCTCACATACATCAAGTCTTGAACTTGAACATCACTTGTTAGTTAAACCCTTGAATAAAACAGAAAGTTTGTGAGGATTAATCATCTGATTTTGAATGTCTCAACCTTTTTTAAGCCTAACTAATCATAGAAGTGGTTATAAGCATAAGGACATAGGTTTGAGATGAGTTAGACTCAAGTTGAACAAGTTTTAGTAAAGGTTTAGTCAAAACAGAAATAAACAGTGAACTTTGGAGCCTTTTTGGCGACGTTCCAGGGACTTATTTACTGTGAAAAACCCATGGAATCGAATCTAAGGTCAATCCAAGCACATAGGAAAAAGAATGGAGTAAATCGGACAAGAAACGGGTGAGTTATACTCACTTTTGTGAAGGTGTATGCTTCTGTCCGAACCTCAGAATTCAGCTGCGATTTAGATGATTTGAGAGTGATTTGGATGAGTTTGTAAAGTGAAATGAGCTTGGATTAGCTTGGTATTTATAGGAGAAGGTTTGGGTAGGTCATTGTTGGGGTTTAAATGCAAGAAACACAAGTTAAACCATACAAAACGCACCAAAATCGCGTCCAATCAGCGGCTGTTTAGAGCTGGCTCCGGATCAGACATCCTCGCAGAGCGCGAAGACACAGAGCATGGCCCTTTGTGGCCGGTGACAAGGGGCTGGGTGAACTAAAGTTTTTATTAATTACAATTTGGTCCCTAGAATTTCTAAATTAGGGTTTTAAGGTGTTTTAGGGGTTGTTTATGACATTTAAGCAAAGTTTAAGGACAAATAAAGTATGGATAACATAACCAAGTATAATTAAGCATATGAATGTCATGTTTAAGTATCGTATGCATATAAAAGATGAATTATTAGCAAGTTTCACGTATTTGCAAGTTTGGCACATAATTTCCAAGAACTTTGAATATGTATCAATTGTTTCATGAAATTGAATGTATGAGCATGTATAAAGTATGTACAACATGAATTTAACAAAATACGAGTTTTATTTATGATCCAAGTCTCGGATTTTACAACGATTACAATGAAATAATGATTACAAGAACACAAGACGTCCAAAAATAGAATTACAACAAGACTTTCTAGTTATGGAAAGTATGAGAAGCAGGGCGTTACAGCCTCCCCTCCTTTAGAGAATTTCATCCCGAAATTTAGATAGAAGTAGCGAAAAGATATGGATACTTGGTCTTCATGTCACTCTTCACTTCCTAAGTAAATTCAGCGCCACGTTTACCTTCCCATCGAACCTTAACGATAGGAATTTTACGGCGCCTCGATAACTTGACTCCTTGATCCATGATTTCGACAGGTTTTTCCACAAAATGCAAGGTCTCGTTGACTTGGAGGTCCTCGAGTGGGACTTGAAGTCCTTCGTCAGCTAGATACTTCTTTAAGTTTGACACGTGGAAAACAGGATGTACATTGTTGAGTTCTTCGGGCAGGTCCATTCTATACACAACCTTTCCAATCATTTCGAGGATCTTGAAAGGACAAACGTTGCGAGGTGCAAGTTTCCCTTTCTTGCCAAATCGAACCACGCCCTTCCAAGGGGATACCTTCAGAAGTACGTAGTCACCTGTCTCGAATTCCAAGGGTTTGCGACGCTTGTCGGCGTAACTCTTTTGGCAGCTCCTGGCTTTCAGTAAATTGTCTCGAACCTGTAAAATCTTATCCGTTGCTTCTTGCATAAGCTCGGGACCAGTGAATTGAGATTCACCAATCTCGTTCCAACAAATAGGAGAACGACACTTGCGACCATACAATGCTTCGAAAGGTGCCATTTGAATACTCACATGGTAACCATTGTTGTACGAGAATTCGATCAAAGGAAAGTGTGAATCCAAGTTGCCACCAAAATCTATTACGTAGGAACGAAGCATATCCTCTAATGTTTGGATAGTGCGCTCGGTTTGACCGTCAGACTGAGGATGAAAAACAGTGCTAAGGTTAAGAACAGTACCCATAGCAGGTTGAAAAGTTTGCCAAAGACGAGACGCAAAATGAGCATCACGATCGGAAATGATGTCAATGGGGATACCATGACGACAGATGATTTCATCAGTGTAGATTCTAGCCAATTTCTTGACTTTGAAATCTTCAAAAATAGGAAGAAAATGAGCTGATTTGGTTAATCGATCAACGATCACCCAAATACTGTCATGACCAGAAGAACTACGAGGAAGCTTAGTGATAAAATCAATGGCGATGCTCTCCCATTTCCAGACAGGGATTTCTGGCTGTTCGAGCAAACCAGAGGGACGTTGATGTTTAGCTTTTGCCTTCGAAAAAGTGAGACATTTCGCAATGTAAGAGGCGATATACCGCTTCATTCCAGGCCACCAGTAAGACGTACGCATATCCTGGTACATCTTGTCAGCGCCAGGATGAACAGAATACTTCGATTTGTGTGCCTCGTTCATTAGAAAGTCTTGAAGATTTTCACGATTAGGGATCCAGATACGATTGAGATAGTATAGAATACCATCGGATTTAGACACGAGATCTTGCTCCATACCGCCTCATATCTCGACAGTGAGATTACCTTCGTCAATAGAGGCATATTGGGCTTCACGAATACGGTTCTGAAGATTGTTAATAAGTTGGAAACAAGGAATGCTCTTTACATGAGTTTTACGAATAAGTGCGTCGGCTACTACATTCACTTTACCTGGGTGGTAGCGAATTTCAAAGTCATAGTCGTTTAATAATTCCACCCAACAACGTTGATGCATGTTCAGTTCTTTTTGGTTAAAGATATGTTGAAGGCTCTTATGGTCGGTGAAGACCACACACTTAGTACCATAAAGGTAGTGTCGCCAAAATTTCAACGCAAAAACAACTGCGCCAAGTTCAAGGTCGTGAGTAGTGTAGTTTTTCTCTTGTATCTTGAGTTGTCTCGACGCATAAGCGATAACCTTGTAGCGTTGCATAAGAACACAACCAAGACCAAGGTTTGAAGCATCGTAATACACGACGAAGTCGTCGTTACCATTAGGAAGCGTGAGAATAGGAACATTACAAAGCATCTCCTTGAGCGTTTGAAAAGATTCCTCTTGTTTGGGACCCCAAACAAAATGTTTCTTTTTTGAGTCAAAGATGTCAAAGGAACAACGATCTTCGAGAAGTTAGAGATAAAACGACGATAATAACCAGCAAGACCAAGAAACGAACAAATTTCAGATGGAGACTTAGGTGCGATCCAGTTCTTCACAGCTTTGATTTTAGCGGGGTCAACGTGAATACCAAGTTCATTGACAGTATGAGCAAGCAATTGAACCTCTTTTAACCAAAATTCGCACTTGGAGAATTTGGCGTATAGACGTTCCGTACGAAGAAGTTGAAGGATAAGACGTAAGTGTCGCTCATGCTCTTCTTGTGTCTTGGAATAGATAAGAATATCGTCGATGAAGACGATCATGAAACGGTCCAAGTACGCTTTGCACACGTGGTTCATCAAATCCATGAAAACAGCAGGTGCATTGGTCAATACAAAGGGTATGACCACGAACTCGTAATGACCATAACGCGTACGAAAAGCGGTTTTAGGTACATCTTCTTCGAGGACTCGAAGTTGATGGTACCCAGAATGAAGATCGATCTTTGAAAAGAAGGTCGCACCTTGCAATTGATCGAAGAGGTAATTGATGCGAGGAAGAGGGTATCGGTTCTTGACAGTAAGCTTGTTGAGCTCCCGATAGTCAATACACATTCGGAATAACCCATCTTTCTTTTTGACGAACAAAACGGGAGCGCCCCAACAAGAAGTACTAGGGCGTATAAAGCCTTTATTAAGAAGCTCTTGAAGTTGACTCGAGAGCTCTTGCATCTTAGAGGGTGCTAAACGGTATGGAGACTTAGAGACAGGCGTAGCACCAGGCACTAAATCGATGTGAAAGTCGACATAACGAGCAGGAGGTAGACCAGGAAGATCGTCGAGAAACACATTAGGGAAATCACATATGACGGGAACTTCGCTTATGCTTGGGCCTTTGTCCTTCTTTTCCATAATGTGGGCGAGAAAGGCGAAGGCACCCTTGCGCAAGAATTTGTTCGCTTGGATACACGACATAAGCTTGAGACCTTGAGAAGGTTTCTCACCATACACGTGTAGAGAATCGCCATTTGGAAGAGGAAGACGGATAAACTTTTGTGAACAAACGACTTCAGCACGAACTCGCCTAAGCCAGTCCATGCCTACTATGATGTCAAAGCTACCCATTTGCATAGGTATAAGATTGATTGAGAAAGTATAATCATTAAGAATCAAGGAACAATTGGAGAGAACAGAATCGACAGCGACAGATTTACGAAAGATCTTGGCAACTTAGAGCGTTTACACATAAGCAAAGGTTCGAATTCTAACAACACAAAACTTTTATCCGCACCGATATGAAATAGACAAGAAGTATAAACATGGTTCACAAGAAACGTACCAGTGATAACATCGTTCACATTTTGGGTTTGAGCAGTAGTGAGGAGGGAAGCTCGACCCCTAGCTGGTTGTTGAGCCTGTTGCTGCTGCTGTTACTGCTGCTGAGGTTGATTACACTAAGGACACATGTTGGCTAAATAATTGAGATCACCACACTTGAAGCATGCTCGTACAGGAGCAGCTTGAGGTTGAACCTGATTAGGAGTAGGGTTTGCAACGATAGCCTGATCTTGGGCAGGCTTTAGGTTGTAGCGACAGCGATCGGCGAAATGCCCCAGCCTGTGACAGGTGGCGCATTTGCGACATGGGGTGCTAGTAGGGTAATGGTATGAACATTGGTTACACTTGGGCCATGTCCCAGTGTAGTTTTTTCTTGGTGGTTCTAGGGTTGTGGGATTAATGACAGCTACTGATTGGATGGGTTGAGGGTTTGGCAGAGTGACGACCGCACAGTTCTGGCTTGAAGCCTTCCGCCTCTTGCCCTTATTCTTCTTGGGTGGTTGAGAGGGTGAAGGTTCAACAACGGTGGTAGTATCGGTGGTATCAGTAACGGCTTGGTGAGCACTCTTCGTTGAAACCTTATCATAGGTTCCATGAAGAACGCAGTTGTTGTTAAGTCCGGTGGCTATGCTAAAGGCTTCCTCTACGATTTTAGGGCAAGCAGAGGCAACATGGTTAACCAAGGAAGGTGCAACACAACGAATGAACTTGCCTATGGTTTTGGGGAGGGATTCGACTTGTCTAGGACAGAGGACACTTAGTTGTTTAAAGTGCGTAATCAGACCATCCATGCCGCTCCCCTTCTGCGTTAAGTTCCAAAATTCGTTCTCCAATTTTGGAGTTTGTGAGGAGGACAGAAGTGGTCCTTCATAAGCTGCTTAATTTTGTCCCAAGGCATAGCATGTGCAACATCGTTTCCCCTCTTGTTGCGTTCGGTGGTCCACCACTCGAGTCCCCTCGAGCGGAAGACTCCAGTCGCATTCAAGGTTCGTAGCTTATCAAGACAACCACTTTGCAAGAAAGTAAGCTCAATTGTGTCAAACCAATTCATCATGGCGGTGGTGCCATCCTTGCTTGTAAACTCCAAGTGTTTACAAGCCATGAATTGCTTGAATTGGAAGGTTGATTTGGGTTTTTCTGCCTTTGAGTCAACAGAGCCATGCGGTGAATCGGTGTTTGGCTGAATCTTGCTCACAATATCGGGTATGACCTTGGCCATTTGCTTGGCCATGAACTTCATACAATCCCTTTGTGACATGGAGTTGGATTTGGCGTTGGAGGTCGAATCCTTCCTTGACTTGGTCCTCTTTGGTGCACCGCTGGACGACATCTAAGAATCGAAAGAGAAGGAATGGATGAGACTTGATCATAAATTTAAAATAAGTTTCGCAAGTTTAATTATGCAAGCATGATGTATCACATATGGTTCACATAGTTAGTATGAATTCAACAAGTATCCAACAAGTATAACCACGTATGAATGCGTAAAAAGAATATAAATTTAATTTGTTAACGAGAATTATTATTGTTTTTGATTGCGCAAGATGTGCAAGTTGTGTAACGGTTTTGAAATGAACGAGGTAACAAGTATAAAATCACATATAAATTAAATTACATAAAAGTGAGGCTCATAAAACATAGGATTGTTTCGGATTTAGAAACGTCGACTATTCCAAAGTGAATCGAAAGTCCTTTCAAATTAGAGAAACGTGCTTTGGCCTATAGGTAAGATACTCTCGTCGAGAAGCGATTAACGGTATCTTACCCTTCCAATTACTACACGTCTCTAATCGATTGAAACAATCGAAACTTTGGCGAGATTGAAAATCAAGGAATGGGACTTAATCGAAAAGGTGCGGGTTTCACCCCTAACTTGACGATTTCGTACCCTAATGTGGTTAGTACTCGTCGGGTCAAAATATAATTTCAACACTTTGACGAGGGTCCGCTAGAGTGCGAATTGAAAATTTACCATTAAGATGTGGATTTCACTCCTAGCTTAATGGCGAAATTTCGTGCAAAATAAGAATAAGCGGAAAGAGAGTCGTTCACCAAATTGTGGGTTTCACACCTATTTTGGTAAACTCGTCTCTTTTGTATAAAGAGTGTCTTCAAGTCTTCAAGTGTATTGTGTAAAATGTCTTATGAAAGACATTATGTAAATATTAAGACCAAAAGAAGAGAAAGGAGCAAAGTAGGAAGAATAACATTTTAAGCAAGAATCAAGAATGGTAAAAAAATATGGTTCCTAATATAGACTAGGTCGAACATGGCAATTCTACCTAATTCCCTATAGTTATGGCTCTGATACGAATCTGTCACACCCTAACCGATGGCGGAATCATCGGGATGAGATGAAATAGATTGCAAGAGACTTCATAACACTATTTGTGACAATATTTAAATCAACCATTTTCATTTCATAATAAAATTGTCAACACATTACAAGAAATTCAAATAACAACATTGTTCATAGCATAAACATAACAACACTGATACAACAATTTAAACCTAAAACGTCAAAATGTGTATCTAGGCATCATCGCTACTGTAACACCCGAAAATTTTAAATGTAACAACCCTCATTAAAAACTATTATTTCTTATGATTTATAGTCCAATAGGAAACCCTAATTAAGACACCCAAGTGATTCTGCACAAACCCTAAGATTTTCAGAATTTTCAGAATCAGGATTAGGGCCCCTAAAACTCAGGGGGGTATTTCCTACTTGACGATTATCCATTTATCTCACTGTCAGAAAGGAATTTTCTCGAATCGTCGACTCGACAAGCCTAGTCCCACACGTGGCAACGCTATGAGCTTGAGGTGTCCCTTACGGACCGTAAGGGATATGTCTTACGGTCCGTAAGGCAGGTCAAAATTGGGTATAAATAGCAGGACATTGGCATTCGATTTCTAGTGTTAGAGCGACGTAAGAACTCCAATTCTACGCTGAGTTATAGTCGAATTACTACAATTAACACACACTAATCACAAATTAAGCATAGCGGGGTGCTGCAGAACAGGGTATTAACTCAATCGCTGATACGATTCATTGTCCGATCAATCAATATATCCAATGAATGTTTAAGTGCTGCCCACATTAGGGTTATACTTTGCCGTTCGTCATTAATTTGACGGATCATCGTTAATTCGATGGATACAGTATTGTACTTTGTCGTTCGTCATTAATTTGACGGATCATCGTTAATTCGATGGATGAAGTATCGCACTTTGTCATTCGTTGTGAGAAATTGATCTCGTGAGTTATCGTAAAAGCTGTATTAGTTAATTACCTAGTTTGTGTGCAAATTAGGTTAAGAGAATAATCATTAGGCTAAACTCTGCCCGTATAAATCCACAATTGGAAACAAGATAGCATCACCTGGATATTTTAAGGTACGGATAGACTCCTTTCTTTCGATTTGCGTCATATCATTCTTGATTTGAAATTCCGTATTAAGATTTAGTTAAGAAATAAGTTATAAGTTCCGTACGTATAGAATCCTTTCAATTTATGTCCGTTGAGTACGGATAGGTTCTTTTCCTTCGATTTACGTCGTATGAATTTAAGTATATCATTTCTGATTTTAAGTTCTGTATTAAGATTAAGTTATAAGTTCAGTACGGATAGATTCCTTCCTTTCGATTTCTGTCAATTCTGATTTTAAATTCCGTATTAAGATAAGTTATAAATTCCGTACGGGTAGATTCCTTTCTTTCGATTTCTGTCAATTCTGATATATCGTACGGGTAGATTCCTTTCTTTCGATTTCTGTCAATTCTGATATATCGTACGGGTAGATTCCTTTCTTTCGATTTCTGTCAATTCTGATATATCGTACGGGTAGAATCCTTTCTTTCGATTTATGTCGTTTTTATAAGAATCCTTTCTTTCAATTTATGTCGTTTTTATAAGAACCCTTTCTGTCGATTTATGTCCGTTGGGTACGGATAGAATCCCTTTCTTTTGATTGATGTCGTTCCTGAATTTAAGTTTCCATATTAAGATTAAGTTATGAAATAAGTTATAGATTCCGTATTAAGATTAAGTTATGAAATAAGTTATAGATTCCGTATTAAGATTAAGTTATGAAATAAATTCCGTATTAAGACTAAGTTATGAAATAAGTTATAGATTCCGTATTAAGATTAAGTTATGAAACATGTGTTGAAAGTTACAAACGTTTTGAAAAGGTTTTGTTTTACATCAGTTATTTAGAAAATGGTTTATTTTATACAAGTTTCATTTTATACTCTCGTGGTTCTTTATTAACAAGTCAAGGTTTTATCTTGTTTCGTTTAATAAACCACATTTTGGGGACGAAATTGTCAAGATAGGATTGATAACCATACCTTGATGACTGGTTCCACTCTTATATTTTCAATCTCGCCAAAGATTCGTATTTTACAAGTTACAAGTTAAATATCTTAAGACTTATAAGTTATAAGTAAATAAGTTACAAGTTTAATATGATATATAAGTATTATGTTACTCAAGTCAAATTGTTTTAAATTACTATGTCTTGTTTTTAAAACTCCTCACGTCTTTGATTATCGGTTCATTTGACAGTCCGTTGAATTCCTATTCTAAACTTTGGATTTTGCTTTCATATCATGCGATAGTTTTCTGTTAAGTTGTACTCATTATCGCATGTTCCAATATATGTTCCGTTCTGTTCTGAAAATAAGTTATATAAGTTATGTGAATAAGACCATTTGTACTCTGATACCCTGAGTATCGCTTCTCGTGGAGTGTCCCACGAGCATGTTGTTGCGGCATCGACATCATGTGCTCTATCCGTGACGGAGAGATTAGTTCACGGCGTCTCTTAGGTACAAGTGTGGTACAAAGCAACTAGGAGGCGTATGGATCGATCCTAGGATTTAAGTTTTCAGGAAATGGATAAAGGGTATGCCAACTCGCCATTTCGTGTGATAAGTATGCAGGAGTAGCTACCTGTGTATTGTCACGTTTTCAGTTTGCTCATGGGTACATCCGTAAGATATGATTATGAAATTAAGTTATTTGCATCGTCAAGTTCCATCCAGTTATCAAAATAAAATAAGCTTTTGTTTTCCTCTATCCGCACACTGGGCAAAGCTTTTCAAAATTTTGCTCAGACGTACGTTTTTGTTGTTGTTGTTTTCTTCTTTACGTCAGGTTATCAAGACAAGCTGGGACGGGATATGGAAGAGTGCTCGAGTGTTTAGAAAAGACGGTAGAAATAATTGTAATGGATTAGATATCCTTTATTAAGTTGTAAAGCCTTGTAATACATTTAAGTATAAATGGAAGTATGTTTTTGATCTGACTACTGTTATAGTGACACGCCGACCCCTTCCGGGACGGGGTGTTACAGCTATGGTATCAGAGCAAAGGCTCTTTCCTGTAGAAAACTTAAACATAAGTTAAGACCTGTGAGGTAATGGGTAGACATTGGGTTAGGATTTCGATGTCCAATCAGTAGAAACATCGGTTAGTAACTTTTCTTTAAACATTCATGATAGTCTCGAACATAAGTATTTCGTCATCTTCATTGTTTTAACTCCAGCTTTATTTCAAGTATGACTATTAATCATAGTAGGTAGTGTTCAAGTATGATTATTAATATATATATGTATGTAATAATTTCGAGGACGAAATTTTTTTAAGAGGGGTAGATTTGTAACACCCAAAAATATTAAATGTAACAACCCTCATTAAAAACTATTATTTCTTATGATTTATAGTCCAATAGGAAACCCTAATTAAGACACCCAAGTGATTCTGCACAAACCCTAAGATTTTTAGAAATTTCAGAATCAGGATTAGGGCCCCTAAAACTAAGGGGGGTATTTCCTACTTGACGATTATCCATTTATCTCGCTGTCAGAAAGGAATTTTCTCGAATCGTCGACTCGACAAGCCTAGTCCCACACGTGGCAACGCTATGAGCTTGAGGTGTCCCTTACGGACCGTAAGGGATATGTCTTACGGTCCGTAAGGCAGGTCAAAATTGGGTATAAATAGCAGGACATTGGCATTCGATTTCTAGTGTTAGAGCGACGTAAGAACTCCAATTCTACGCTGAGTTATAGTCGAATTACTACAATTAACACACACTAATCACAAATTAAGCATAGCGGGGTGCTGCAGAACAGGGTATTAACTCAATCGCTGATACGATTCATTGTCCGATCAATCAATATATCCAATGAATGTTTAAGTGCTGCCCACATTAGGGTTATACTTTGTCGTTCGTCATTAATTTGACGGATCATCGTTAATTCGATGGATAAAGTATTGTACTTTGTCGTTCGTCATTAATTTGACGGATCATCGTTAATTCGATGGATGAAGTATCGCACTTTGTCATTCGTTGTGAGAAATTGATCTCGTGAGTTATCGTAAAAGCTGTATTAGTTAATTACCTAGTTTGTGTGCAAATTAGGTTAAGAGAATAATCATTAGGCTAAACTCTGCCCGTATAAATCCACAATTGGAAACAAGATAGCATCACCTGGAGATTTTAAGGTACGGATAGACTCCTTTCTTTCGATTTGCGTCATATCATTCTTGATTTGAAATTCCGTATTAAGATTTAGTTAAGAAATAAGTTATAAGTTCCGTACGTATAGAATCCTTTCAATTTATGTCCGTTGAGTACGGATAGGTTCTTTTCCTTCGATTTACGTCGTTTGAATTTAAGTATATCATTTCTGATTTTAAGTTCTGTATTAAGATTAAGTTATAAGTTCAGTACGGATAGATTCCTTCCTTTCGATTTCTGTCAATTCTGATTTTAAATTCCGTATTAAGATAAGTTATAAATTCCGTACGGGTAGATTCCTTTCTTTCGATTTCTGTCAATTCTGATATATCGTACGGGTAGATTCCTTTCTTTCGATTTCTGTCAATTCTGATATATCGTACGGGTAGATTCCTTTCTTTCGATTTCTGTCAATTCTGATATATCGTACGGGTAGAATCCTTTCTTTCGATTTATGTCGTTTTTATAAGAATCCTTTCTTTCAATTTATGTCGTTTTTATAAGAACCCTTTCTGTCGATTTATGTCCGTTGGGTACGGATAGAATCCCTTTCTTTTGATTGATGTCGTTCCTGAATTTAAGTTTCCATATTAAGATTAAGTTATGAAATAAGTTATAGATTCCGTATTAAGATTAAGTTATGAAATAAGTTATAGATTCCGTATTAAGATTAAGTTATGAAATAAGTTATAGATTCCGTATTAAGAGTAAGTTATGAAATAAGTTATAGATTCCGTATTAAGACTAAGTTATGAAATAAGTTATAGATTCCGTATTAAGATTAAGTTATGAAACATGTGTTGAAAGTTACAAACGTTTTGAAAAGGTTTTGTTTTACATCAGTTATTTAGAAAATGGTTTATTTTATACAAGTTTCATTTTATACTCTCGTGGTTCTTTATTAACAAGTCAAGGTTTTATCTTGTTTCGTTTAATAAACCACATTTTGGGGACGAAATTGTCAAGATAGGGTTGATAACCATACCTTGATGACTGGTTCCACTCTTATATTTTCAATCTCGCCAAAGATTCGTATTTTACAAGTTACAAGTTAAATATCTTAAGACTTATAAGTTATAAGTAAATAAGTTACAAGTTTAATATGATATATAAGTATTATGTTACTCAAGTCAAATTGTTTTAAATTACTATGTCTTGTTTTTAAAACTCCTCACGTCTTTGATTATCGGTTCATTTGACAGTCCGTTGAATTCCAATTCTAAACTTTGGATTTTGCTTTCATATCATGCGATAGTTTTCTGTTAAGTTGTACTCATTATCGCATGTTCCAATATATGTTCCGTTCTGTTCTGAAAATAAGTTATATAAGTTATGTGAATAAGACCATTTGTACTCTGATACCCTGAGTATCGCTTCTCGTGGAGTGTCCCACGAGCATGTTGTTGCGGCATCGACATCATGTGCTCTATCCGTGACGGAGAGATTAGTTCACGGCGTCTCTTAGGTACAAGTGTGGTACAAAGCAACTAGGAGGCGTATGGATCGATCCTAGGATTTAAGTTTTCAGGAAATGGATAAAGGGTATGCCAACTCGCCATTTCGTGTGATAAGTATGCAGGAGTAGCTACCTGTGTATTGTCACGTTTTCAGTTTGCTCATGGGTACATCCGTAAGATATGATTATGAAATTAAGTTATTTGCATCGTCAAGTTCCATCCGGTTATCAAAATAAAATAAGCTTTTGTTTTCCACTATCCGCACACTGGGCAAAGCTTTTCAAAATTTTGCTCAGACGTACGTTTTTGTTGTTGTTGTTTTCTTCTTTACGTCAGGTTATCAAGACAAGCTGGGACGGGATATGGAAGAGTGCTCGAGTGTTTGGAAAAGACGGTAGAAATAATTGTAATGGATTAGATATCCTTTATTAAGTTGTAAAGCCTTGTAATACATTTAAGTATAAATGGAAGTATGTTTTTGATCTGACTACTGTTATAGTGACACGCCGACCCCTTCCGGGACGGGGTGTTACAGCTACTTCGTTTCATAGCATCATCATCCTAAACCTGTAACATGTTTAAAATAATTTTCAATGCAAAAGCAAAGGCGAGTACATAAGGTTTGAATAAGTATAGCATAAGTGTAAAAAGCATTATCTCGAATCCACATGGCAATTTGTAAACAAGGTAACTAGCATGCACAGCAATACGTCAAACCCAAGTGTCCACTAGTATTTAGCATCCCTCGCCACAAAAGTGACGAGACCGATTAGAATAAAGACTTAACAAGACCCCGACGGGTGGTGTGCTACTCCTATAGCGCTATATTTGTTAAGTTGAGGGCATAGCAAAGTTAACTACATATGGAATGTATAATCTAGCATGAACCTAAGTAAACAAGTAGCATGTATAACGGATTAAGAGTATAAAGAATGTTTAAGTGTGTGAGTGTGTATTTTGTATAATAACATGTTACAACTCAAAGTGTTTTAAAGGTAAATGGGTCAAGTGTACTCATGGTTTTGCAAGTCTTGAACTTGAGAATCCGCGAGTGAGTTGTTTGTTGATTAGGAGGTTGGAACACCAAGTTCTTCTACACGAAGAAGCAAAGTGTATGAGTTCGGAGATTAACGGTAGATTAAGGATTTGGAGTTTAAAACATAAGAACATGTGTATACGAAAGTAATCATATTTTAACACAAAATACTTGTTTTGACGCTATGAAACTCCTAGGGTTATAATGTTTTCATGAGTAGTATACCCATTAGAATCATAACAAGTTTTATGTCTTAGATGATGTTATTCTAGCACTTTGACGAATGAACACAAGTTCATCATCAAAGGTTCGAATGTTGAATAGTATATATATAAGTATTATTTAGGTTATATATTATTATGTCCAATAGTCAAGCATGAGGTAGAAGATTAAATCTTCATTTAGGTACCTCTAAGTTTCATGGAAATCATGTAGGAGGTAGGAAGAGAAGTCTTCCATTTAGGCACCTCTAAGTGTTCACCACTACACTTGATGCAAAAACATACAGGGAGGGTCATAAACTACAAGTAATACAAGAATATTAAACACTAATTTATATGAAATCATCAAGAAATGCGTGGATTCTATGTAGGATAACCCAAGTTAATCCTTAATCTCACATACATCAAGTCTTGAACTTGAACATCACTTGTGGGTTAAAGCCTTGAACAAAACAGAAAGTTTGTGAGGATTAATCCTCCGATATTGAATCTCTCAACCTTGTTTTTAAGCCTAACTAACCATAGAAGTGGTTATAAGCATAAGGACATAGGTTTGAGTTGAGTTAGACTCAAGTTGAACAAGTTTTAGTAAAGGTTTAATCAAAACAGAAACAAACAGTGAACTTAGGAGCCTTTTTGGCGACATTCCAGGGACTTATTTACTGTGAAAAACCCATGGAATTGAATCTAAGGTCAATCCAAGCACATAGGAAAAACAATGGAGTAAATCGGACAAGAAACGAGTGAGTTATGCTCACTTTTGTGAAGGTGTATGCTTCTGTCCGAACCTCAGAATTCAGCTGTGATTTAGATGATTTGAGAGTGATTTGGATGAGTTTGTAAAGTGAAATGAGCTTGGATTAGCTTGGTATTTATAGGAGAAGGTTTGGGTAGGTTGTTGTTGGGGTTTAAATGCAAGAAACACAAGTTAAACCAACCAAAACTCACCAAAATCGCGTCCAATCAGCGGCTGTTTAGAGCTGGCTCCGGATCCGACATCCTCGTGGGGTGCGAAGACACAGAGCCTAGCCCTTCGTGGGTGGTGACAAGGGGCTGGGTGAACTCAAGTTTTGATTAATTACAATTTAACCCCTAGAGTTTCTAAATTATTTTAGGGGCTGTTTATGACATTTAAGCAAAGTTTAAGGACAAATAAAGTATGGAGAACATAACCAAGTATAATTAAGTGTATGAATGTCATGTTTAAGTATTGTATGCATATAAAAGATGTATTATTAGCATGTTTCACGTATTTGCAAGTTTGGCACATAATTTCCAAGAACTTTGAATATGTATCAATTGTTTCACAAAATTGAATGTATGAGCATGTATAAAGTATGTACAACATGAATTTAACAAAATACGAGTTTTATTTATGATCCAAGTCTCGGATTTTACAAAGATTACAACGAAATAACGATTACAAGAACACAAGACTTCCAATAATAGAATTACAACAAGACTTTCTAATTATGGAAAGTATGAAGAAGCAGGGCGTTACAGTTTCCCCTCCTTTAGGGAATTTCATCCCGAAATTTAGGAAGAAGTAGTGAAAAGATATGGATACTTCGTCTTCATTTCACTGTTCAGTTCCCAAGTAAATTCAGCGCCACGTTTACCTTCCCATCGAACCTTAACGATAGAAATTTTACTGCGCCTCAATAACTTGACTCCTTGATCCATGATTTCGACATGTCTTTCCACAAAATGCAAGGTCTCGTTGACTTGGAGGTCCTCGAGTGGGACTTGAAGTCCTTCGTCAGCTAGACACTTCTTTAAGTTTGACACATGGAAAACAGGATGTACATTGTTGAGTTCTTCGGCCAGGTCCAGTCTATACGCAACCTTTCCAATCCTTTCGAGGATCTTGAAAGGACCAACGTAGCGAGGTGCGAGTTTCCCTTTCTTACCAAATCGAACCACGCCCTTCCTAGGGGATACCTTGAGAAGTACCTACTCACCTGTCTCGAATTCCAAGGGTTTGTGACGCTTGTCGGTGTAAATCTTTTGTCGGCTCCTGGCTTTCAGTAAATTGTCTCGAACCTATAAAATCATATCCGTTGCTTCTTGTATAAGCTCGGGACCGGTGAATTGAGATTCACCAATCTCGTTCCAACAAATAGGCGAACGGCACTTGTGACCATACAATGCTTCGAAAGGTGCCATTTGAATACTCGCATGGTAACTGTTGTTGTACGACAATTCGATCAAAGGCAATTGTGAATCCCAGTTGCCACCAAAATCTATTACGCAGGAACGAAGCATATCCTCTAATGTTTGGATAGTGCGCTCGGTTTGACCATCAGACTAAGGATGAAAAGCAGTGCTAAGGTTAAGAACAATACCCATAGCAGATTGAAAAGTTTGCCAAAGACGAGACGTAAAACGAGCATCACGATCAGAAATGATGTCAATGGGGATACCATGACGACAGATGATCTCATCAGTGTAGATTCTAGCCAATTTCTCGACTTAGAAATCTTCACGAATAGGAAGAAAATGAGCTGATTTGGTTAATCGATCAACGATCACCCAAATACTGTCATGACCAGAAGAAGTACGAGGAAGCTTAGTGATAAAATCCATGGCGATGCTCTCCCATTTCCAGACAGGGATTTCTGGCTGTTCGAGCAAACCAGTGGGACGTTGATGTTTAGCTTTTACATTCGAACAAGTAAGACGTATGCATATCCTGGTACATCTTGTCAGCGCCAGGATGAACAGAATACTTCGATTTGTGTGCCTCGTTCATTAGAAAGTCTCGAAGATTTTCACGAATAGGGATCCAGATACGATTGAGATAGTATAGAATACCATCGGATTTAGACATGAGATCTTGCTCCATAACGCCTCATATCTCGATAGTGAGATTACCTTCGTTAATAGAGGCATATTGGGCTTCACGAATACGGTTCTGAATATCGTTAACAAGTTGGAAACAACGAATGCTCTTTACATGAGTTTTACGACTAAGTGAGTCGGCTACTACATTCGTTTTACCTGGGTGGTAGCGAATTTCGCAGTCGTAGTCGTTTAACAATTCCACCCAACGACAGGCATAGCGCCAGACACTAAATCTATGCGAAAGTGGACAGAACGAGCAGGAGGCAGACCAGGAAGATCGTCGGGAAATACATCGGGGAAATCACGTACGACGGGAACGTCGCTTATGCTCGGGCCTTTGTCCTTCTTTTCCTCAATGTGGGCGAGAAAGGCGAAGGTACCCTTGCGCAAGAATTTGTTCGCTTGGATACACGACATAAGCTTGAGACATTGAGAAGGTTTCTCGCCAAACACGTGTAGAGAATCACCGTTTGGAAGAGGAAGACAGATAAACTTTTCTGAACAAATGACTTCAGCACGAACTCGCCTAAGCCAGTCCATGCCTACTATGATGTCAAAGCTACCCATTTGCATAGGTATAAGATTGATCGAGAAAGTATATTCGTTAAGAATCAAGGAACAATTGGAGAGAACGGAATAGACAACGACGGATTTACGAAAGATCTTGGCAACTTAGAGCGTTTACACATAAGCAAAGGTTCGAATTCTAACGACACAAAACTTTTATCCGCACCAGTATCAAATAGACAAGAAGCATAAGCATGGTTCACAAGAAACGTACCAGTGATAACATCATTCGCGTTTTGGGCTTGAGCAGTAGTGAGGAGGAAAGCTCGACCCCTAGCTGGTTGTTGAGCCTGTTGCTGCTGCTGAGGTTGATTACGCTAAGGACACACATTGGCTAAATGATTGAGATCACCACACTTGAAGCATGCTCGCACAGGAGCAGCTTGAGGTTGAACCTGATTAGGAGTAGGGTTTGCAACGATAGCCTGATCTTGGGCAGGCTTTGGGTTGTAGCGACAGCGATCGGCAAAATGCCCCAGCCTGTGACAGGTGGCGCATTTGCGATATGGGGTGCTAGTAGGGTGATGGTATGAACATTGGTTACACTTGGGCCATGTCCCAATGTAGTTTTTTCTTGGTGGTTCTAGGGTAGTGGGATTAACGACAGCTACTGATTGGATGGGTTGAGGGTTTGGCAGAGTGACGACCGCACAGTTCTGGCTTGAAGCCTTCCGCCTCTTGACCTTGTTCTTCTTGGGTGGTTGAGAGGGTGAAGGTTCAACAACGGTGGTAGTATCGGTGGTATCAGTAACGGCTTGGTGAGCACTCTTCGTTGAAACCTTATCATAGGTTCCTTGATGAACGCAGTTTTTATTCAGTCTGGTGGCTATGCTAAAGGCTTCCTCTATGGTTTTAGGGCAAGCAGAGGCAACATGGTTAACCAAGGAAGGTGAAACACAACGAATGAACTTGGCTATGGTTTTGGGGACGGATTCGACTTGTCTGGGACAGAGGACACTTAGTTGTTTAAAGCGCGTAATCAGACCATTGTTGGTGCATATGTCTGTCGACTTCGTCTTATATCGAGTCTTGTAATAGTGTAAAAAGATCAGGGCACAAAATACGAGAAAAATGAGAAATGTATGGATAGATGCATTTCGCACGAAATGAGATTTGGTCCATTTCGTACGAAATGGCCATTTCGTACGAAATGATCATTTCGCATGAACCATTTCATGCGGAATCATTTGCCTATATATACGTGCTTTGACATTTCATTTGCAAGGTTCTGATTCCGGTAGCGAAGCCCTGCCGAAGTGTCTCCAGCATTGTAAAACGATCTAATATCAATACAGAGACAATTTAAAGTGATTCTTAGTGCAATTCAGCTGAAACTACTCCGATACGTCTGATTCCGCCTTTCGTATTGGATAGAACTCTTCTGAACGACTCATTTTGGTCGTGCAAACGATCCTACAAGTGGTATCAGAGCTCAGGAGGAAGAGTTCTTACCATTTCAGCTGAAAATTCTGTTTTCTACACCTTATATTCAAAATTAAACAAGTTTTCACGGTTAAAATGGCTCGATTTTCTCACATTATAAGTGTAATACTGTTTTAAGAAAGCCTTGAAAGTATCAGACCTAAAATCGAACTAAAACCTGATCAATTTGTCAAAATCATGGCCGATAGGATGATGTCAGCAACATTTCGCACGAAATGAACTTTTCATTTCGCACGGAATAAGTCAGTTCAGGTCCATTTCACACGAAATCAGCTCATTTCACTTTAAATTAACATTTCGCTTGACCATTTCGCACGAAATCATCATTTCGTTTGAATTTATTTCGTGTGAAAGCCATTCGTTTGAAAGTCTGATTTTGTGAAATTTTGATATCAAATCATGGAAGAAGAATTTTACAACGCGTTTGCTACTCCGATTACTATTGCACAGAACACAATGTTAGAAAATGAAACGGGCACCATGCAAAAACCACCAAAGCTCATGAATATTGAGGAGTATAAGGGATGGGAGGAGCGATTCGAAAATTGGGTTCAAGCAAATTACTTGGATGCTTGGGAATGTGTTGAAACAAAATATGTTAGACCGGTAAATGATGATGAAGAGGTTATTGCTATTAAAGATCTAAGTGCTGAAGAGAAAAAAGAAATACAAAGATGAAAAAATGATGACTAGTCTATTGCATCAAGCTATTAAGGAAGATATCTTGGTTTTATTGCAACACAATGAAAGTGCATATTCAACTTGGAAAACATTAAAATCGAAGTTTGTTGGAAGTAAAGAAATGATCAAGAACAAAAAATCACTTTTGAAAGAAGAGTTTGATCTATTTCGTGGTTTAAGAACTGAAAACACCAAGCAGATCATAGAAAGATATTGCAATTTGATAGTTAACATGAAGAGGTTGAGCATTACAAAAGATAATGAAGAATTGATTGAAAAATTCGCTGATGCGTTACCACATGATGTTTGGGGCACGTACCTTATGATGTTGAGAAATAAGAAAGATTTCGGCAGTCTAACACTGGGAAAGTTTATTGAAAAACTTGAAGCTCAAGAGATGGAACAATGGAAGATCTCAAGAATGAAAGATTTTGATGGTGAACAAGATATTGGTTTATATTACAAAGGAGGTATCAGTGATAAGACCAACATGTCACCAAAGATCGAAACTGCATTCAACGCTAAAAGTTCTTCTGGAGGGTCATCTCAAGGATCAAACAGCAAAACGGGATTTTCTTCATATCCATCATTTGATCCAAACTTTTCAGCAACCAAGAATGGCAAGATGTTACAATGCAACATTGCATTAAACCTTGAGAATGGTCAAAATTTCTCGGAAGAGGTTGCAAAAGGTCATATGTCTTTGTTGGTGACTGTGTTAGAGTCATATGAGAGTTTAGTTGCAGGACAGATCGGAAATCCGATGTTGACAAAAGAGGATTACGATCAAATTGATGCTGAGGAGATGGAGTTAATGGATATAAAGTGGTGTTTGGCAAGTGTGTTGAGAAGAGCTAAGAAATTCAAACAAATCACAGGAAGAGATGACTTCCGTGATGCTAATGTTTCTACTTTAGGTTTTGATAAATCTAAAGTTACTTGTTTTCGTTGCAGGGAAAAAGGGCATTTCAAGCGAGAATGCACAAACCTCGAAGCAAGTGGAGCTCAAAATTCGTTCAACAACAATGATTATTATCGGAAAGCAATTTATCATCAAGTTGCTCAACAGCCACATCAACAACAATCGTCACAAAATGCACATGCTAGGAAGGAAATTGAAGAATCAAAGAAAGCTTATTGTGTTAATCAAGATAATGAAGGATCATCAAAAGGATTCAGCTGGGACAAATACATTTCAGCTGATAGTAAAGCATGTTTGATAGATCAAGATGATGAAAGTCTACCAAAAGGTTTTAGTTGGGATGACTATGATCCTAACACGACCTCAGATTATAAAGTTTTTGTTGCTCGAGTTGTTGAAGATAGTGATAATGATGATTATTATGCAAACAGAATGAAAGAGAACTTAAGAATGCTAGAAGAGAGTGATGACAGTGATGATGGAAAAGTTTGAGTGAAAAAGAATAAAGTTAAAAAACAAGTTAGCAGTGATGATGAAGAAGTTCGTGAGATAAGGAAAAAGGTAAAAGAAATTCCAGCTTTCACGGTTAAAGCAGAAGCTGATGCACGAAAAATTCCTGTGAAATGTGAAACCTGTGAAACAGTGAAGAAGCAAAACAGTACTTTGATTCATAACATGAACAGATTGAAAGAATCCTATGATGTTCTAAACAAAGCTATGAATCAATACAATCAAACAAGCAGTGAACAAGCGACAACTATGAAGACACTTCAAGGAGCTTTCATGACAAAGCAAAAAATTGTGAATAATTACATTGAGAAATGTGCTGTGCTGGAATAGAAATTGGAAACCCAGAGGATAGAAACAGAAAGGGTAAACATGTTGTTAAAAAGTTACTCATGTACTTCTTATGTTATTGACAAGATTTATCCAACCGTTGAAGGCATGAAGGCATTTGAAGAAGATGATACTGAAGAAAAGAATTCTGGTAAGAAACATAGTGCCAGTTATACAAAGTGTCCGCCTCCTCTTGAAAATGGATATTCTTCACGAAATCCTAATTTGGAGAGAGTAAAAAAGGCAACCAATTTACAATGGGAATCTGAATCTTCAGATAACTTGCCAGACAACATTGATGTCACTTTTACTTCGTCTGATACTGATCATGAGTCCGAGTTAATAAAGAAAGTTGTCGATCAAGTGTTAGATAAAGATGAAACCGAGGAGTCAAAGTTGGAGTCAAATTCAGAATCAAAGTCTGAAACGTCAAGTCCAACAGTCAAAAAGGGCAAATGGATTTATAATAAAGAATTTCTGCTATCAAAAAATAATTTGACTGAAGAAACATTCAAAGTGGCTTATACTTTGAATGATTCTGACAAATTATTTTCTGATAAAGAATTTCCAATAAGAGGTGTTAAACCTGAAATGATAAAAAAGGTTTTCAAACTAACAGAAATTAATATTTCTGAAATAAAAGATGTAAATTTTTCTGAAAAAACCTAAAAAATACACCTCAAGAGTTCAACAAAGGTTAAACAAGAAAAAGAGTTACAGTTCTGGTTCTGGTTTTCAAAAGAAAACAAATCATAATGGTAATTTCAAAAAGAAAGGTTTAGGTTTTATTCCACCGAAAAATCTTAAAAATGAGAAAACTTATAAATCAAAAACTGTTTTTGTTTCCGGAACATCATCAGAAGAAGAAAAAGAGCATTTGTTCAGGAAGCAGACGAACAAAGAATTCTTTGCTAAAAAAAGAAGAGGAAATGAAGAAGGAAGTTGCTCAGAAGAAGGAGACAAGAACCTGTTTTCAATGCAAAACATTTGGTCATATTGCCAGGAATTGTCCTAAGGCAATCCAAACAAAACAGGGGGTCTCTGAAAAATTGAAAGAAAAATGGTTGAGAATGAATCACCAATCAAACAATTTAAAGTTTTCAAAAATTCAAAATTTGAGGTTGGTGAAAGTTCAAAAAGTTTTTACAAAAGAAAGGTGAATCTTGATAACCAAAAATGGGTTGTCAAGAAATCAGATGATAGTTCTAGCAATGATTCTGATTCGTCAAAATCAGAGGAGCTATCTTTTGGCGATGAATCTGATTCCACAAAGTCAGAGGAGACACAAGTTGAACCAAAAGTTGAAAAATCAGTACCGCCAATGGATGACGCAAACTTTCCACCATTGCAGGCTGATAATTTTAAGCAAAAAGTTGGAAAAATTGAGATTTCAAATCAATTCTTTTCTGAAAAGAAAGAATTTGATATTGAAAAGGCCTTTAACCCCAAAGTGAAACATATTTTTGGAAAAATGATTGATGGGAAGGTCAAAGGGGTAAATGAATTCTATGAGAAGAAGAAGAAAGGAAAGAAACCGAGTGTTGATAACTCAGAATCTCCCAAGGACTATCAGGCTTGGGAGAATCTCTTTAACTGAAAAGCCTGACTTGTCGGAGCTCCCAGGTTGGTAAGAGTGGAGCAGGAATCGGCATCTTTCTTGAGAAATTCACATTTGTAAAATTTCGATCTACAAGTGGTGTGTTTGTGAAAAACCTACAAGTGGTTATTGGTTATTCCTACAAGAGGTTTGTCAAGGTCATTAAGTTGAACTTGATTTAACTTTCCTACAAGTAATGTTTTGATAAAACAATGTGATGAAAACCCCTAACCTACGAATGGTTTGTGAAAATCAACAAAACTAATTTTCCGAAAAAACATTTTGATTAAAACAAACTTAAGTGTTTTGAAATCATAATGGGAAAATAGTTTGTTGTAAGGGGGAGTTCTGATTGTTTATGCTAAAGAGGATGGCGAATTGAAGCGATTCGATATCAGTTTGTCATTTTACTTTGTACAGTTTGTTTTCAAATTTTCTCATAAAAATCAAAATTTGAAATATAATTTTGATTTTAGGGGGAGTAAAATTTTTTTTTAGAAATTTAGAAAATTTGAAAATCCAAAAACATTTGAAAAATAAAAAATGAGTTTTGTTGTGAAAAAGAGGAAATGATAGTACATCAGTGGACTATCACAGCACGCTAAAGAATTGGAAAGTCTAATGTGATAAACGGTCTCACTGATGATGTGTCAGTAGGTTTTCGCACGTTTAGTAGATTGTATTCGAGATATAAACCTAAATATCATAATTTACTTATCTCATGGGGAACATCTCTCGGATATATGGGTAACCCCCGAAATCTTGTTTGAAGAGCTTTCTATTTCTGACATACTAGGTCTTTGTGCGTGGTGATATCTGGGGTATTATACCTGGACTTCTGATTTTGCGAGAGCAATAGCCTAGTCCTCGTATAATACTTTGCATTGCTTTAATCTTAAAGCTCGCCCTCAGCATAAAAATTGATGAAACATTGAAAAATGCTAATCATGTGTTGTTGAAAAGAAAAGATTCTCTAAAGGGAACCCACCAGAAAGCGAACCATCATCTCTCTGATTTTGCGGAAGCAATAGCCTGAGCTCTCATGGTCTCGCATTTAACCCTTTTACAGATATCACTAGTGTACATTCACCTGTAATACTGAATATAGAAGTCTGGATACGGGAGTATATTCTGAGGTGGGACACACGAATAAGTTTAAGTGCTTAAAACATTAATTTCGTATCTTGGAACAGTTGAACTTTGTGTGAAAATTTAAGTGGATCAGTATACTGACAATCTAAGTGAATCGTTTAGAACTTAAAATGTTTAAAGCTTAACGGTGTTGGTGATTTGTCTCATAAACTGATATGATCCTCTTACACAAACTCACAAAAAATATTGTCTGTAAATATTTCTTTACTACATTTCGTTAAAATAAAAATCCAAAAAGATTTTCAGAGTGTTTTGGCATAAAATTTTGAAAATACAAAAAGATTTTCGACAACTGATGTTGGAAAGTTGATTTTCAAAATTCTGAGTGCTAAACATGATGAACACAGGGTTGGGAGAGTTGCTTGAGATGGAAAATGATTTTGAAATGTTATAAATGGTTCATTAATTTGAATCAAAATATTGAATATTTCAAATTCAAAAAGATTATCATATGTCAAAATGTGTTTATCTTACAAGTGGTAGAGGATTGTGCAGGATAATAGCTATGGGAGAGCTAGGTTCTGATACCTGAAGACTTTCCGCATAAAACCTGAGCAATGTTTAGAGCCAGGTTTCGATCCAAAGCTTGTGAGAGTGCTATTCCAGACTGCGATCCCAGCTGATTGAAAGGGGGAGTCTGAAGACATTAAAGCCAGGTTGATCCAAGAGGGAGTCTGAAGATATGAAAGCCAGATTCAGATCCTGGAATTATGTGCAAATGCTGATGAACTTAAGGAATCAAGAGACCTGATCAAGAGAGGATAAAGCCAGGTTGCGATTCTGATAGGGAAAGTAAAAGAGAGAGAGAGAGAAGAGAAAAGATTGAAGACTCGACATGTTGAAGACTAGTATTGAAGACTCGTCGACATCCAAGGGGGAGTCTGTTGGTGCATATGTCTGTCGACTTCGTCTTATATCGGGTCTTGTAATAGTGTAAAAAGATCAGGCCACGAAATACGAGAAAAACGAGAAATGTATGGATAGATGCATTTCGCACGAAATGAGATTTGGTCCATTTCGTACGAAATGATCATTTCGCATGAACCATTTCGTGCGGAATCATTTGCCTATATATATGTGCTTTGAAATTTCATTTGTAAGGTTCTGATTCTGGTAGTGAAGCTCTGCCGAAGTGTCTCCAGCATTGTAAAACGATCTAATATCAATACAGAGACAATTTAAAGTGATTATTAGTGCAATTCAGCTGAAACTACTCTGATACGTCTGATTCCGCCTTTCGTATTGGATAGAACTCTTCTGAACGACTCATTTTGGTCGTGCAAACGATCCTACAACCATCCATGTCGCTCCCCTTCTGCGTTAAGTACCAAAATCCGTTCTCCAATTTTTGGAGATCGTGAGGAGGACAGAAATGGTCCTTCATAAGCTGCTTAAGTTCGTCCCAAGGCATAGAATGTGCAACATTGTTTCCCCTCTTATTGCGTTCGATGGTCCACCACTCAAGTCCCCTCGAGCGGAAGACTCCAGTCACGTTCAAGGTTCGTAGTTCAACAAGACAACCACTTTGCTAGAAAGTAAGCTCAATTGCGTCAAATCAATTCATCATGGCGGTGGCGCCATCCTTGCCTGTAAACTCCAAGGGTTTACAAGCCATGAATTGCTTGAATTGGAAGGTTGATTTGGGTTTTTTTTGCCTTTGAGTCAACAGAGCCATGCGGTGAATCGGTGTTTGGCTGAATCTTGCTCACAATATCGGGTATGACCTTGGCCATTTGCTTGGCCATGAACTTCATACAATCCCTTTGTGACATGGAGTTGGATTTGGCGTTGGAGTATCTTACCCTTCCAGTTACTACACGTCTCTAATCAATTGAAACAATCGAAACTTTGGCGAGATTGAAAATCGAGGAATGGGACTTAATCGACAAGGTGCGGGTTTCACCCCTAACTTGACGATCTCGTATAAAATCACATAAAAGAGAGGCTCATATAACATAGGATTGTTTCGGGTTTAGAAACGTCGACTATTCCAAAGTGAATCGAAAGTCTTTTCAAATTAGAGAAACGTGCTTTGGCCTATAGTTAAGATACTCTCGTCGAGAAGCGATTAACGGTATCTTACCCTTCCAGTTACTACACGTCTCTAATCAATTGAAACAATCAAAACTTTGGCGAGATTGAAAATCGAGGAATGGGACTTAATCGACAAGGTGCGGGTTTCACCCCTAACTTGACGATTTCGTACCCTAATGTGGTTAGTACTCGTCGGGTCAAAATATAATTTCAACACTTTGACGAGGGTCCGCTAGAGTGCGAATTGGAAATTTACCATTAAGATGTGGATTTCACTCCTAGCTTAAAGGCGAAATTTCGTGCAAAATAAGAATAAGCGGAATGAGAGTCGTTCACCAAATTGTGGGTTTCACACCTATTTTGGTAAACTCGTCTCTTTTGTATAAAGTGTCTTCAAGTGTATTGTGTAAATTGTCTTATGAAAGACATTATGTAAATATTAAGACCAAAAGAAGAGAAAGGAGCAAAGTAGGAAGAATAACATTTTAAGCAAGAATCAAGAATGGTCAAAAATATGGTTCCTACTATAGACTAGGTCGAACATGGCAATTCTACCTAATTCCCTATAGTTATGGCTCTGATACCAATCTGTCACACCCTAACCGATGGCGGAATCATCGGGATGAGATGAAATAGATTGCAAGAGACTTCATAACACTATTTGTAACAATATTTAAATCAACCATTTTCATTTCATAATAAAATTGTCAACACATTACAATAAATTCAAATAACAACAGTGTTCATAACATAAATATAACAAAATTGATACAACAATTTAAACCTAAAACGTCTAAATGTGTATCTAGGCATCATCGCTACTTCGTTTCATAGCATCATCATCCTCAACATGTAACATATTTAAAATAATTTTCAATGCAAAAGCAACGTCGAGTACATAAGGTTTGAAAAAGTATAGCATAAGTATAAAAAGCATTATCTCGAATCCACATGGCAATTTGTAAACAAGGTAACTAGCATGCACAGCAATACGTCAAATGTAACACCTCGAAAATTCAGGTCCAATAATGTATCGACACGTGTCATGAACTTTAAAACGTGTAAACAATTACTTTAGAGGGGCTAAAGTTGACAAACAAGGAAAGTATGTGAATAAAAGGGGTTCAAAGTGTCAACAATGGATAAATATACTTTACAATAACCCTACACGACGTTTATACCCTTAAACGAATAATTCATGGATCATACGAAGCTAATTGTGGAAGAAAGTGAGAGATTACAAACTACAGGGGTTAAAAGTGTCAACATGTTTAAAGTATAGCTCTGAATGACCTTTTAGCAAAACCGAAGCTTTGTAACGATTAATTGTGCTCACGAGAATAACTGATAAAAATTTCACAAGGTTTCGATAAAGTATGAGAAAGTTATGACAATATTCTTATACGAGGGGTTAAAAGCGTTAACGTTGAAATTTAAGGCCTTACGGGTGATCACAAAGTTATCCAAGGACTTAACAAAGTTTAGTTATGCCTTGGAGCCCTTAAAAGTCAAGTTAGAGGGCCAAAATTGCAAGAAATAAAGTGAAAATCACGTTTAAAAAGGATCAGGGGCCAAAATGCAATTAATGAAACTTGTGTGACCTGGACCCGACCCTCATACCGACCGCGTAAGTCCCCTATGGACCTTACGCGAGCCGCGTGAGACCTGCAGATGCAGAAAAACATCACAACTGCCTGTTCCAGCCGGTTAGATCGACTTTAAAGCTTGGTTTTCGATTCTATGGGCTTGTTTGATGGTTTAGAAGAGCCTAGGGACACTTGGGATGATCAGGAATCATCCCATAGACTTATTTGTCATGATCTTGTGCAATCAAAGGTCCTATATAAGAAGCTCATTATTGCAGCATTTTGATCATTCACTTGGAAACTTCACAACTCATTTTCTGGAGGTTCCTGGAGCTCAAGACCCCTTCCTTGTGATCATTAGTCGTGCATAGGACCTTGGTAAGTGTCCTTAACCTTCCTTAATTCAGTTTTGCTTAGTTTATTAGCCTAAGGTCAAACCATTGTAATTAAGGTTTGACTTCGTCATTAACCTTAATTTGTCCAGTCAAATTTCAAATTGAATGTACCTACGAGTTGGTAATTATGTGGGCAATAAACCCTTAAAAGGGCACCCTCTGATTCCCACTCTAACTAGGTCAATTGTCGAGTCAAAGTTAATCTTAAAAAGTCAACAGAAAGCTAATTTTCAAATAAATGCATAATTAGCAATGTAGAAGCTATACAACCTGTTTTGTCGTTAATATAACTTGGTAATTAATGTAAGAACATGTCTAAACATGTTCAACCCGACAATTTTCAATTTAAGCTCGGTTCGGAGCCGAAAGTCGCAAAAATAGACTTTTGCTTTGACTTTCAGTTTTGACCCATTAGAGCATAGTTTAGAAATGCCTTAGAGCTTTATTAGGACCAGGTTACATGTTAGCATAACCCTCTGTGATTATACAACTTGGTTCGTTAGTTATCCGATTCATATGCATGTTTCCGTTAAGTGCTTAAATGTTGACTATTATTCCCATATGACCTTAAAACGTGATTTTTGAAAAAGTAAAAGAATAGAAACCTTCATTACTGATTTATAGACTTGTCCCAAAAATTTGACATCATTTTGAGGTCTAGATTAAGAGTTATGCTCAATAGCGTAATTAGAAAGCTTTTTATTAATTAAACGACGTAATTAGCGTATGGCCTATCTAAACTCAATTTTTGATACCAAAATTTTTACCCACTGATGTAAAATAATATTTTGGGATTTTTGGAGATTTTTATTTATTTTTAGGCTAAGCATAACATAGAGTTCTAAGCTTGGTCCGGTAATTGTCGGTTTTGCCCTTTTAGGCTATAAAATGAGTTTTACCAATCCTCTTGATACCAAACCTTTTTCTACTGATCCAATATGATAAATAGAATATTTTAAGCCTTCTGGAATAATAAAAATATTAGCTTTTTTTATAATACCCGGAAATCGCTTAAAACCGCCTTTTTACGCGTTTTAAACGCATAGAATGTATTAAAACCAATTTAGATATATAAGACTTGATACCTACTGACTTTTTAAGTAAGATTTTATACTTTAATAGTAAGCAAAAGTCTTAAACTCAGATTTCCAGATTTGACCCTTTAAGCTTATGTGAAATTACGAAAATGCCCCTACGGTGCATAGTTTAGTTATAAAAGATAAATTTCACATATTTACAATACCCTACTGTTATGACTTATAAAAATAAATATTTTTACTGATTATATCAGACCTATAACTCAGATTAATATTTAAACTCTTTTATAACATTTAAAAAGACCAAAATACCCCTTCGGGGCGTAATTTGAGTTTAAATCCGTTTTGGGCATAATAGAAGATATATTACTAATGTCACAACATACTTAAGGCATATTAACTTAGGAAACTTGCATATGACTCTTTTGGTTACCGTTACGCACTTTTCGCGTTCGGATCAGCTTATGTAACTAGTTTACATATATTAGCCGAAACGGGTCAAACCATATCATTTTTCATCTCAAAACCCAGAATGTGTTTAGTTTACCCATAATAAATAAGTATCCAAGCTTGTCGGGCTAAACCACATTCTAATCCGGTCTACGCTTAATCATGCGTTTTTGGACTGTATCCTTTTTTAAAACTAACCGGTCTAAGTTTAGGCTTAATTAAAGACCCGTTAGGATTCTAATAGGTCATTAAAAACTTTTGTTCCAGAATAGGAGCCCGGTAAAAGCTATTTGCTGCTGTTTGTGATTTATACTTTGCTCAGGTAAATACTCTTAACTTATTTTCCCTATACGAGCTTGGGATACGGTATTATAATAATATCGCTTGGTCGGGTATGTAGTCATTTAAATCAGATTGTGATTAATGCATTTACATATCTCGTTTAATCTGTATTATTTGGTGTATGGCCTTTGGGGGTTAAATGACCATGTCCCGGATATCCTTGGCATCATTCAAAGAAATGGCCACGACCTAAGCACGGGGTGTAGGCGTACACCTGACAGTTGCATTATGTAAAAACTGGTAATCCACTTAAAGGAATCAACCTTGTAGGCATTATACATGTGGCATGTCAGTTAATCTTGTCTGGCCCTACAAACCGGCCCTGACGGACGACAAATAAGTAAAACTGTATACAAGATTATTTTTAAATAATTGTCCCAAGTTATAAAAGAATTTTTGCGCCATATGCATTCAAATCAATTTTTAAAACCTTTTCAAAATGAGTCAGTTAATTGTATTTACCAGTGTAAACTGACGTATTTTCCAAAAAGGCTAAGTGCAGATACTAGACGAAATAGGCTGGCTACTCCTGGCATCATTAATTAAGTCTCGCAAGCTCTAGATGCTGAAGTCTGTTGAACAATGTTATCTTTCTGTTTTAAGATCCGCCTGTGGATCCATCTTACATTCCGTTGTAATATTTGATATTACTCTGTATCGGATTGTAATATATTTATCTTTTGCTTCCGCTGTGCATTTAAATGGTGTTGTTTGTCTATGATGATATCAACTACGTCACGATACTCCCCACCGGGCCCACCGGTAATACGTGGAAATATCGGGGTGTGACAGGTTGGTATCAGAGCCAACACTGAGTGAATTATACACTAGCCTTTTGTGTTTAATCTCAGTTACACAGTTGCACGTTCCTCGATTCTCGAGTCTAGACAAAGAACTTAGGACTAATCCTAATTCGTTTTATTTAATCCTTTAATTGTTTTCTTGTTATTTTTCTGTTTAGCCCCTACATGGGCAAGTCATTTCAGTTAGAAGTCCCGTTTAGGGCAACCATATACTTGTTTAAATTTTAGTAGAACGTTTAGATTTAAAATATCATTCCTTTTATAAGATCTACCATTATAATAAAATGGCAAAATCTAAAAAGGACAAGACCTAGCTCATGTGTCATCTTAAGACAGGGCCAAGATGGTAGTTCGTCAATTAGATTCAGATCCTTGCTAACATCTCAACTTAGGATTGTTCTGCGTTAATTATTAAAAAGAATCTTAAAGGTAAAGCCTAGTCTATATGTTGTTGCAGACATGGCCAAAACGGTAAGACCTGTTCAAAAGATTCCAATCCTTGTTAACGTCTAAAAATACGTTAATATTCTTGGCAAAATGTGATTCGATAAAATCACATAAGTCATTCCTAATTTGGGTTATTCCAATTTCCCTTAATTATATAACCATCCCTTAAGGATGAAGTGCCTACGGGCTATAATTAACGTCCGTTGGGACTAAAGACAGTGGTGGCCTACAATCCCCTATCAAGAAAAGGTAATGAACTTTGATTCAAACCTTAATACCTCGATTCTGTAAAATCCCGGTTTATAAATTAAATCTGTCCATATGACTTAACTTTTGTGCTATTATTAAATTATAATTAGGGATTTAATAAAGATCCTGAATATATGCATGCTTAACAAATTAACCAAAATAGTTATTAAAAACATGGTTAATAAATCGTTAAGAACGATAGTACTGTATAGGCTTCTAAATAAACCTTGTCGTTAATTTTCTTTTATGTAGCAATTAAAGCTACATGGCTAGGTCGGAAGAAGTAAATAGTCATCCCCTGGAGAATAATGAGAATACTAGGATTAATACAAACAGGGAAGAGCTCCGTACACTGATTGATACAGCTGTATCTAAAGCTGTGGATAGGCAATTCAAGGAGTCTAGTGGGACGCACAGTAGAACCTCATCAGCACCCCACACTAACTCTGACCCTAACACTCATTCAGAGGCTCATAGCAAGCCACCCTCTAAGAAAGATGAACCAAAGAAAGAGGATGTTCAACACTCCTCAAATCAACACAGTGTTCCATCTAAGAGAATAGTATTTGACAGGGAACCACGTGCCAAGTCCTGCACTTATAAATACTTTGTCTCATGCAAACCCAGGGATTTTACTGGGTAGAAAGGAGCGATTGATTGTATGACCTGGTTGGATGAAATGGACATCGTGGTTGATATCAGCGGCTGTGCTGAAAGGGATGTAGTGAAGTATGTATCTCAATCATTCAAGGGAGAGGCACTAGCATGGTGGAAGTCACTCATTCAAGCTGCTGGAAAGATCCCACTCTACAATCTGATTTGGGATCAGTTTGTTGCTCTTATTAAGGAGAATTACTGCCCTCAGCACGAGGTTGAGAGGATTGAATCGGATATCTTATCTTTAGAAATGAAACATTTAGATTGTCAAGCTTACCTCACCAGTTTCAATACCCTGTCTAGATTGGTTTCGTATCTGGTAACACCGGAACCCAAACGAATTGCTCGTTTCATTGGGGGTTTAGCCCTAGAAATGAAGGCCAGTGTTAAGGCATCTAGACCTGCTACTTTTAGGTCAGCAGCTGATCTATCTCTGTCTCTTACTTTGGATGCGGTCAGGCTGAGATCGCTTAAGAGTTCGGAAGAAAGTAAGAGAAAGTGTGAGGACGATAACTCACGACGATCTGAAAAGAAGCATAAGGGTTACACGGACCACAAGAAGGAATCTGGGTCCAACAAAGGTAATCAGCAGACAGAGGAAAATCCAAAGTGCAAGACTTGCCAGAAACGTCACTTTGGTAAATGCAGGCTTGAGACCAAGTCTTAGTCAGGACCACCTGCATGTGGGTTATGCAAGTCTAAGGAGCACAAGACAGTAGACTGCAAGAATATTAAGGATGCTACGTGCTACAACTGCAATGAAAAAGGGCACATTAAGACGAACTGCCCTAAATATGCCAAAAATCCTAAGGAAGCAAAGAAGACCAATGCAAGGGTCTTCCGTATGGATGCACGAGAAGTTGTTTAGGATGATAATGTGATCACAGGTACCTTCCTTATAAATGATGTTTATGCAAGAGTGCTATTTTATTCAGGAGCTGATAAATCATTTGTAGATAATAAGTTCTGTAAGTTGTTGAAATTACCTGTTAAAACCCTAAGTGTGAAATATGAGGTTGAATTAGCCGATGGCACCATAGAAACCGCATCAACCGTGTTAGACGGATGTTTCCTATCCATTAGGAACCACTCTTTTCCATTGTCCTTACTTCCTTTGAAGTTAGCTGGTTTCGACATAGTAATAGGCATGGATTGGCTATCCCATAACCAAGCTCAGATTGTGTGCAACAAGAAGCAAGTGGTGATCAAGACTCCGTCTGGTGAGCCACTTACCATTCAGGGAGATACCCAGTACGAATTGCCTGAGCAAGTGTCTATGCTTAAGGCATCTAGGTGTTTGAGGAAGGGTTGTGTCATTTATATGGCACAAGTAACTATTGATGAGCAAAAGCCTAAGGTTGAAGATATTCCCGTCATTTATGAGTACCCTGAAGTTTTCCCGGAAGAACTACCTGGTTTACCACCAGATAGGCAAGTAGAATTCAGAATTGACATCATCCCTGGAACAGCGCCTGTCGCAAGAGTGCCTTACAGGTTGGCACCAACTGAGATGAAAGAGTTGAGGACTCAGCTGGATGATTTATTGGCAAAAGGTTTCATTAGACCTAGTTCGTCTCCTTGGGGAGCGCCAATCCTGTTTGTCAAGAAGAAGGATGGATCGATGGGTTTATGTATCGATTATCGTGAGCTTAACAAGGTCACTATCAAGAATAGGTATCCTTTGCCCAGGATCGACGATCTGTTCGATCAGTTACAAGGGGCAAGCTACTTTTCTAAGATCGATTTGAGGTCAGGCTATCATTAACTGAAGGTTAAAGATGAAGATGTACACAAGACTGCATTTAGGACTCGTTACGGTCATTACGAGTTTTTAGTGATGCCTTTTGGGCTCCCTAATGCACCAGCAGTGTTCATGGATCTCATGAATCGTGTCTGCAAGCCTTACTTAGACAAATTCGTCATTGTCTTCATCGATGACATCCTCATTTATTCAAAAAGTCAAGCTGACCATGAGAAGCATCTTCGATGCATTCTTGAACTGCTTCAGCAGGAGAAGCTCTACGCCAAGTTTTTAAAGTGTGAATTTTGGCTTCGTGAAGTCCAATTCCTTAGACATGTTGTTAGTCAGCGTGGTATCCAAGTAGATCCCGCTAAGGTTGAAGCTGTTATGAATTGGCAAGAGCCAAAGACGCCTACAAAGATTCGTAGCTTTCTAGGTTTAGCAGGATATTATAGGCGATTTATCAAAAACTTCTCAAGGATTGTTGCACCCCTAACTTCGTTGACGCGTAAGAATATTAAGTTTGACTGGGGTCCTAAGCAGCAGGAATCCTTTGACATACTTAAGCAAAAGTTGAGCAATGCACCAGTATTGACATTACCTGATGGAATAGAGGAATTTGTAGTATATTATGATGCATTGCACACAGGTATGGGATGTGTGCTTATGCAGAAGGGCAAGGTTATTGCCTACGCTTCTCGACAACTGAAAGTGCATGAGAAGAATTACACAACCCACGATTTGGAGTTGGGTGACATTTTATTTGCACTGAAACTTTGGAGGCACTACTTGTATGGTACTAAGTGTGTGATCTACTCTGATCACAAAAGCCTTCAACATCTGTTCAATCAGAAGGACTTGAACATGAGGCAGTGACGTTGGATGGAAACTTTGAATGATTATGACTGTGAGATACGATACCATCCAGGCAAGGCGAATGTAGTCGTCGATGCCCTAAGTAGAAAGGAAAGGGTCAAGCCCATAAGAATCAATGCCAAGAGCATTGAATTAAGGAATAGTTTTAATGAAAGGTTGTTAGCTACACAGAAAGAAGTTGTACTAGAAGCTAACTATCCTGATGAGAAGCTAGGGGTAACTGAAGAGCAGTTATCCTATGGCAAGGATGGAATCCTGAGATTAAATGGACGAATATGGGTTCCAGTGTATGGAGGACTTCGGGATGTCATCCTCCAGGAAGCCCATAGTTCTAAATACTCCGTTCATCCTGGAGCTGATAAGATGTCCTAGGATCTGAAGGCAAATTTTTGGTGGATAGGCTTGAAGAAGTCTATAGCTACCTATGTAGCCAAATGTTTGACGTGCGCACAAGTTAAAGCTGAGCACCAGAAGCCGTCAGGTTTGCTACAACAGCCTGAACTTCCCACCTGGAAGTGGGAAATGGTGATAATGGATTTCATCACCAAATTGCCAAAGACAAAGAAAGGAAATGATACTATTTGGGTGATAGTAGATAGACTGACTAAGTCAGCACATTTCCTATCCATCAAGGAGACTCATAGCTCCGACATATTAGCCCAATTGTATGTAGATAAGATTGTATCCCTGCATGGCGTACCAGTGTCTATTTTCTCGGACAGAGATACTAGATACACATCTCATTTTTGGAAAAGTTTCCAACTGTCTCTGGGCACGCATTTAAATTTTAGTACGGCTTACCATCCTCAGACGGACGGGCAGAGTGAGCGTACCATCCAAACTTTGGAAGACATGATTCGTACATGTGTGATTGACTTAGGTGGTAGTTGGGATAACCACCTGCCATTGATCAAGTTCTCCTATAACAATAGCTACCATACAAGCATTCAGGCTGCGCCTTTTGAGGCATTATATGGTAGGAAATGCAGGACGCCTATTTGTTGGGCAGAAGTAGAAGAAGCTCAGTTATCTGGGCCTGATATAGTCCTTGAAACAACGGACAAGATTGTCCAAATTCGTGACCTCCTGAAAGCTGCCAGGGATAGGCAGAAAAGTTATGCTGATAAAAGGCGAAAACCTCTAAAGTTTGAGGTTGGTGATAAGGTTTTACTTAAAGTATCACCCTGGAAGGGGGTGATGCGATTTGGAAAGAAAGGTAAACTAAGCCCAAGGTATATAGGACCCTTCGAGATCATCGAATGTGTGGGAACAGTGGCTTATAAGTTGAACTTACCTGAAGAGCTCAGTGGTATTCACAATGTATTCCACATCTACAATCTAAAGAAATGTCTAGCTAACGAATCGCTAGTCATACCACATACGAATGTGCATATAGATGAGAGCTTAAAGTTTGTTGAAAAACCTTTGTCGATTGAGGATCGACAGGCTAAGAAGCTTCGAAGGAAGCATGTGCTAATCGTCAAGGTTAAATGGGATGCCCGTAGAGGTCCCGAGTACACGTGGGAGGTAGAGTCCACAATGAAAGAAAAGTACCCGCATTTGTTTTAGTAAATCTCGAGGTCGAGATTTCTTTTAAGGGGGTGAGGATGTAACACCTCGAAAATTCAGGTCCAATAATGTATCGACACGTGTCATGAACTTTAAAACGTGTAAAGAATTACTTTAGAGGGACTAAAGTTGACAAACAAGGAAAGTATGTGAATAAAAGGGGTTCAAAGTGTCAACAATGGATAAATATACTTTACAATAACCCTACACGACGTTTATACCCTTAAACGAGTAATTCATGGATCATACGAAGCTAATTGTGGAAGAAAGTGAGAGATTACAAACTACAGGGGTTAAAAGTGTCAACATGTTTAAAGTATAGCTCTGAATGACCTTTTAGCAAAACCGAAGCTTTGTAACGATTAATTATGCTCACGAGAATAAGTGATAAAAATTTCACAAGGATTCGATAAAGTATGAGAAAGTTATGACAATATTCGTATACAAGGGGTTAAAAGCATTAACGTTGAAATTTAAGGCCTTACGGGTGATCACAAAGTTAACCAAGGACTTAACAAAGTTAGTTATGCCTTGGAGCCCTTAAAAGTCAAGTTAGAGGGCCAAAAGTGCAAGAAATAAAGTGAAAACCATGTTTAAAAAGGATCAGGGGCCAAAATGCAATTAATGAAACTTGTGTTACCTGGACCCGACCCTCATACCGGCCGCGTAAGTCCCCTATGGACCTTACGCGGGCCACGTGAGACCTGCAGACTTTAAAGCTTGGTTTTCGATTCTATGGGCTTGTTTGATGGTTTAGAAGGGCCTAGGGACACTTGGGATGATCAGGATTCATCCCATAGACTTATTTGTCATGATCTTGTGCAATCAAAGGTCATATATAAGAAGCTCATTGTTGCATCATTTTGATTATTCACTTGGAAACCTCACAACTCATTTTCTGGAGGTTCCTGGAGCTCAAGACCCCTTCCTTGTGATCATTAGTCGTGCATAGGACCTTGGTAAGTGTCCTTGACCTTCCTTAATGCAGTTTTGCTTAGTTTATTAGCCTAAGGTCAAACCATCGTAATTAAGGTTTGAGTTCGTCATTAACCTTAATTTGTCCAGTCAAATTTTAAATTGAAAGTACCTATGAGTTGATAATTATGTGGGCAATAAACCCTTAAAAGGGCACCCTCTGATTCCCACTCTAACTAGGTCAATTGTCGGGTCAAAGTTAATCTTAAAAAGTCAACAGAAAGCTAATTTTCAAATAAATGCATAATTAGCAATGTAGAAGCTATGCAACCTGTTTTGTCATTAATATAACTTGGTAATTAATGTAAGAACATGTCTAAACATGTTCAACCCGACAATTTTCAATTTAAGCTCGGTTCGGAGCTGAAAGTCGCAAAAATAGACTTTTGCTTTGACTTTCAGTTCTGAGCCATTAGAGCATAGTTTAGAAATTCCTTAGAGCTTTATTAGGACCAGGTTACATGTTAGTATAACCCTTTGTGATTATACAACTTGGTTCATTAGTTATCCGATTCATATGCATGTTTTCGTTAAGTGCTTAAATGTTGACTATTATGCCCATATGACCTTAAAATGTGATTTTTGAAAAATTAAAAGAATAGAAACCTTCATTACTGATTTATAGACTTGTCCCCAAAATTTGACATCATTTTGAGGTCTAGATTAAGAGTTATGCTCAATAGCGTAATTAGAAAGCTTTTTATTAATTAAACGGCGTAAATAGCGTATTGCCTATCTAAACTCAATTTTTGATACCAAAATTTTTACCCACTGATGTAAAATAATATTTTGGGATTTTTGGAGATTTTTATTTATTTTTATACTAAGCATAACATAGAGTTCTAAGCTTGATCTGGTAATTGTCGGTTTTGCCCTTTTAGGCTATAAAATGAGTTTCACCAATCCTTTTGATACCAAACCTTTTTATACTGATCCAATATGATAAATAGAATATTTTAAGCCTTCTGGAATAATAAAAATATTAGCTTTTCTTATAATACCCGGAAATCGCTTAAAACCGCCTTTTTACGCGTTTTAAACGCATAGAATGTATTAAAACCAATTTAGATATATAAGACTTGATACCTACTGATGTTTTAAGTAAGTTTTTTTACTTTAACAGTAAGCAAAATTTTTAAACTCAGATTTCCAGATTTGACCCTTTAAGCTTATGTGAAATTACCAAAATGCCCCTACGGTGCATAGTTTAGTTATAAAAGATAAATTTCACATATTTACAATACCCTACTGTTATGACTTATAAAAATAAATATTTTTACTGATTATATCAGACCTGTAACTCAGATTAATATTTAAACTCTTTTATAACCTTTAAAAAGACCAAAATACCCCTACGGGGTGTAATTTGAGTTTAAATCCGCTTTGGGCATAATAGAAGATATCTTACTAATGCAACAACATACTTAAGGCATATTAACTTAGGAAACTTGCATATGACTCTTTTGGTTACCGTTACACACTTTTCGCGTTCGGATTAGCTTATGTAACTAGTTTACATATATTAGCCGAAACGGGTCAAACCATATCATTTTTCATGTAACTGGACACAGGCCGTGTTCACCCAACACGCCCCTGTGTCCAGGCTTCTGTTTCTCTTGATTTCATTTTGTTACTGGCACTTGAACACGGGGCCGTGCCCGGATAACACGGGGCCGTGTTCAGCGCCCAGTAACACGAAATTTTTGCTTTTTCACACCTTTTACACATTCAATCAACCTAAAAACTTATTTTTGGGACACATTGAGGACAATGTGTAATTTAAGTGTGGGGGAGATGCTAAAACCTTGAATCTTGCAATTCCTAAATACAAGCCTTACACAAAACTCTATTGGAACCGCTAATCACCCCAAATTTTTTCAAAAATTTTCATTTTTTTTACTTGTCTAGGTTTAACTCGGGAATTTCAAGTTCTAAAAAGGTTATATTTTTACGAATTTACAACCGATAGCGTCGTGATAAAAAGAACCAACATAAGAAAATTATGAAAAGGCATGGCAAACTTAGTTAAAATTTGATTATATATACTTGATCACATATAAACCCATTCCCACAAAAGTGAGTTTTGAGCCTTTATTGAGCATACAATTACATATCATTAGACTAAATGCTCATCTTTCGTTTCTTGTGTGAATAGCCGCTTGGATCTTACGACTCTAGAACTTGCCACAACAATACATTCCCGGTCCTTATCAACTTAAACCCGAGTAAGTAAATGATGGAGGCATTAGGACTAACCCCTTTTATTTCTACACCATTATTTTTCTTTTTTTTCACCACCTACCCAAAATCCCCCTAGTTAGCCCCTTTAAGCCTAAAGCTTTTCATTTCATAACCCAAACCAAACACCTTTTTACCCACCAAAACCTTTTTCATTTTAACCCTTTATTTTAGTAACAAGTTCGGTTTTTCATATGACTTTTCAAAAAAAAAAAAATATGTGTGAAGCAAAAGAAAAATAAACAAACAAGTTCATCAAAAATAACTTTGTTTGAATAAAAGCTTCATCAAAATAAAGTTACAAAAATAAAAAGTCTTACGAAAACCGACGCTTGTTACGCTTTTCGCCCTTTTCTACTAACCACTAACCCAACCACCTACCTTTAACCCAAGCCTAACCCTTCACCCACAAAAGTCCTCTTGATATTTACAAAGGTATATAAGTTAAAAAGGAGGAGGATTGATTGCTTGGAAAGCATATGGTAGAAGTAAGTTCCATGCCGCTCTCGAGTGATCCACAAAAATACATTTTCGGCCGAGTGTTGAGTGATCCCCGTGAGGTATGCGAGCTTGTATATAAATAAAGATTTTAAAGAGGTATGTTATGCCCTAATAAGTAATTTATCTTATGAAAAGTTTTTAATAAATCACGACGAATAAGATTGTAAATAAATAAAAATAAAACTGAATAAAGAATCTTGGAAATCCCGACACTCTATGACAAGCCCAAAAACCTTCTTCTCTACCCATTCCATTTGGGTGTGTAATAGCCACATATTAAAGAGTTTTGCTTGAGGACAAGCAAAGATTCAAGTGTGTGAGTGTGTTGATGTGTGCAAAATGCAACATATAAATTTCATCAATTGTGGCATAAAACTAACCCTTTTTTAGTACTAATGTTGGAAAAAGTGTGCTTTTGTCTTCCTTTTGTATTTTCAGGATTAAATGAGCTCAAATTAACAAAAGAAGCAAAAACACATCAAAATATAACATAAATACAAGAAAAGGAACAAGACGTGACATGCCCGACCCCACAACAGTATCTTCCCAAGCAAAACAAGATAACAGAAGACTGAACACGCCCCGTGCTCAGCAAGCACGGGGGCATGCCCAAGTGTCAGCAGAAAAGATAAAGTAGTAGAAGCTTCTATTGCCCACCACGGGGCCGTGCTCAGCGGACACAGGGCCGTGGTCAACTATAAGATTCGCACAATCTAGCAAATCTTCATAGTACAAAGATTCTTCTGCACACGGGGTCGTGCTCAGCGGACACGGGGGCGTGGTCAACTAATAAGACAAAGCTACATTAAATGAAGAAAGAGAAGGATGTGGACACGGGGCCGTGCCCACTGGACACGGGGCCGTGCCCGAGCTTCTGTTCAGCCTATAAATACGAGTGCTTGGCTCAAGCTCAAACCATCCCTTGGCACACCACCTCTCTCACACTTCACCCACCACCCACCACCACCAAAACACCATCATCCACCACCATCATCCATTGTCCATCATAGAGTGTGTAAGTCGTCTCGGGATCTAAGATTGATCGTAAGAGTTCTTGACAATCAAGGCCATGTTTGCCTAAGTCTCTTACATCACTTGGTGAAGACAAAGTGTCTAGTGTAATACTTTTTTTTTAATCTTTTCGCACTTTTTACTTGGTTTTGTATTAATGACTTTAATAACTAGTTTCTTATGTTGAAGGTGATCTTTCCTTATCGTTTGTCCGTGGTGTCTTGGCATTATTTTACTGTCTATATAAAATAAAAGATTTTCACCATTCATATCTCCACGGTCTATATGGAGGTATGTTGGCTACCTGGTCGGGGGTTAAGGGAACAGTTTGGTAAAGGTCTTGCCATTGTTCAGCGTTTAGAGGTCCTGCAATGGACCTGGGTCAAATTTAGTAGGACCTCCTTCAATACTTAACGGTATTGGATGGCGGGGGTCCAAACTCTTTGACCCCCTCATAAGTTAACTACTATTAATACTATAACCCGGCTATTTAGGACTGTATCCCTGCTGACTCAGACTACTTAGTCGAGGGTAACGTCACCTCCAAAAGAGGGGCCTATCATAATTTGCATTAATAACTTAATTAATTATCTTCCAATAATCCACCCTTTTAGGATTGTATCCTTGCTGACTCAAACTACTGGGGTGAGGGTAACGTCACCTTCAAAAGAGGGGACTACTACAATAACTAAGATAATCTCTTAATAAGTGCAAAAGTGCGGAAATAATCAAAGGTTACACTAGATACGAGTCGGAACCAAGTGATTCATCTTGTCTATCTGTTTTTACTTTTATAATTATTTTCAGCATTTTAGTTAGTTTTTATTTTTCTTAGTTAAAACATTTTTCTAAACTTTTTGATTTGATTAGACGTTGAGGATAAACCGGTACTAAAAGCTCTTGTGTCCTTGGACGACCTCGGTATCTTACCAACACTATACTACGCTCACGATGGGTGCACTTGCCCATATGTGTGTCTAGTGTTAGTAAATATCGTGTTTTATAAATTTAAAACTTGACTAAAAAGTGTTAAAGGGGCTTAAAATATACACTAATATATATAACACTCGACAACACATCAAGTTTTTGGCGCCGTTGCCGGGGACACAAGGATTTCAAGAAAGTTAGGAATCAACGGCCTAATCTTTTTTCTTATTTTTCATTTTTTTAGGATTTTTTTTTCTTAATTTTTTCAGCTTCTGCAGAACTCAGCACGGGCGGTGCCCGCTGAACACGTCCCGTGCCCAATCATTGGAACTGGCAATCCTGTTTTAAGTCAGACAGTAAGCTGAACACGGAGCCGTGCCCACTCAACACGCCCCCGTGCCCAAGTTTCAGTTACTGAAAACAGAACCGTAAGATCCCGACGGTTGGTAATTTCTGACACAAACATGAGTGATACTGATACTTTTTACTTTCGGCACTCTTATGGTACAATGTGGTGTCAATTATGTGGTGGTAACCATAAGGAATTAGAATGTTATTTTCTAACCTATAAACCCCACTATATAGACCCATCATTTCCTAGTATCCTTAAAAGGGGCGAAAGTAAAAATAATCCATATCTCTCCCTCGAATGCTCCCAACCAGATATTCTGGGAGAAATGCTTCTCGATGAATTGTTTCAACTAGAAGATCTAATTATCGATTGGTTAAAAGAACTTAGGAAAGATTTTAATAATCTTTTCCAAGACAATAGCCAAGAAGAAGGGTTGGAACCGCATTCAAACAACTTCGTTGTTTCCGACGATACTTTTAACTCTAGCAAGGACTTGAGCGATAGTCATCCCTGTGTCGATTGTGCCGTGAAGGACTCCCCATCAACTTCGTTTGATGCATACATAGACCTGAGCGATTCGACATACACCTTCTTTAACGAGAGCCCGGAAAAGGGTTGGACTTGTCCACCTACATATAGCATAGGAATCACCCTCACCGACAACGTCTTGCGTTCTCGTCTTAATCTAGATCAATTAAGGTATCTTAGGCACTTTGGGGTTGTTCCATCCAGTAAGGAACCGCCCGATCCGGAAAAGTTCCTTGAAAATAGACACACTTCATAAAACAGCCTTCCGACACGGGGTCGTGCCCAGGTCAACACGCCCCCGTGTCCACCAAAAGATTCCCTTCTGACTTTTGTCAGAATACGGACAAAACATGTCAGGATCTTGCCTGCACACGGGGCCGTGTCCAGCCGACACGGGGCCGTGTCCAGCATGCTGTCGTTTTCTATAAATGCAGCCAAGAACCCTGGACATTTGGACCATCCAGGGACAGAGATTTGAAAGGATTTTCTGACTTACCATCCTAGGTATGTTCTAAAAGAAGGTTCTAACAAGCATCTTGTCCTTTCCTCTTTTATCTATTACCTTCTTCTTCATCTTTCTTGCAACAACACTGTGACAACCCTCAAATTTACTTGTAACTGTGCAATTTATTAATGATAATTAAAGTGCTTGGCGATTGTGTAGAATTACTTAACTGCTCTCTGATTACTGTGTTATGCTTACATGTATTTGTTAACATGCTATTAGTATACAGAAAAGTTACTAAATAGTCCGGCATGCCTTCCTGAGTGTTAAAAATTAAAAACGTTGCAAAAATATACATGTAGGACGCTTTGCGGATTAATTAAGCACTTAAACGGAACAACACCGAACCGAACAACCGGACATTACCCGGAACACCAAAATAATGCTAGAAGCATTGTTATTATTTTTCTACACTAGTTATGGTTCCCGAACACTTAAACACATTACAAAATACATGGTACACACTACACATTAGATTTTACATCTTAACCCCCTACTAATTACCAATTACCCATGTAATTTTCGTTTTTACCCCCCCCCCCCTTCCATGACCGGTCAACCAAGTGGTGACCCACACCACACCTTGTTGATTTTAATATCCACCCTTGTCTAATATCAAGCCAACATTGATGGTGGGATAAGTGAACATTGTGTTTACAAATAACCTTGAAGACCACGCACACACTTAACAATAGATTCTTGCACCCCTTCTTAGACTTACAATTACACCTAGCACCCTTAAACTACCAAATAATTTTCACTTTACTCCCCCCAAACCGAATTTATTCAGCCAAGACAAGAGATTCCCTTCCAAAAATCTTGAACTACTCCATGTCTCCCACTAACTCTTCCACATGCATCCCTTTGGAATGTAGTAAACAACTCGTCTTGTAAAGGAATTTGTGAGCATGTGTTTTAGAGGTTAGTGAGTTGTAAGTAACTTGCAAAAATAATTCCCTTATTCCCTTACATAATTCAGCCGAACCTCCTACCATATACTAGCAATATTTCTTATTCTTATTTCAAGTTCAAGTATTCTAAAAACACTACAAGGTGCACAAAGGTGGTTTACGAAGGGTGGAGCTCACGGATCATCAAGGATCTCTACCATAAGCTTTTACCCATCCATTTTTCTCTAGTGTTTCTTCCCTAGCTTCAAGCTAGTAGTAAGCCTCTTATACACTCTTAATACTTCATGATTTTAGTGGTTAATAAACATATCATGTTGATTTATGCAAGAACACTAAGGATCATAAACAAAGCTTTGAATATAAAGTAACATGATGATGAAATAGTGTTGTTTAAGTAATGAAATAAAGTTGTTTGATTACGTTGCTGATTACTTGATGATTTACCTGTTAATATTGATGTTTGATGTTGTTGTGATCACGAAACACGTTAATGGAATCAATCGAACATAAGTTGGTAAGTTAGAAAGTGAAAACAGAATCTGTCCCGGTTTTACAGCCAACTTCAGATGGCTGTAAACAGGTCATAAACATTACGAAAAACTGATTATTTGAGTCTAAAACGTGTTATTATGAAATACGGTTCTAATGGCACCGGAATCATAATTTTTGGACTCCGTTTACTATTTTTAAAGCGCCTTTTCGTAACAGCAGCTAGAGCTGCAATTTTTCTGCTGAAAAAGTGTGTCTTGTTTTCTGTTATAACATGTAATCGGTGTGGAGTCTGATCACGAAATTTATACCATAGCTGACCACCGATGTATTTGTAATTACCCCACTGGAATTTCGTAAATCGGATGCTCGATGAAATTTTAATGAATTGTTCCGTGGACTGTGGTCAGAAATATATAAACCTGAGTTCAGTCCGGAAAATGAATTTTTATAAAATATTAGTAAGGAACCGGACCCCGATATTTTTACACACTAAATTTTGGAATGTTTAAGACATTCTGTAAAAATTTGGGAATTTTTGGAATAAGTTAACTATTTTATTAAAATGTCCGAAAACAGCCGGTTTTGAATATAAATGCTGAATTGACATAAGTTGTGACTTGCGTGTTTAAATGTCGAGTATGCTATCGGTGAATGATCTAACATGTTATATGTGTTACGTGCAATATCGTATGTTTGTTTATGAGTGGGGAATGGATGGGAAGTTTATATGGGTATAAATCGTTAAAGTGTGTACCTGTTATGTGGACGAAGTAATGTGCAAATAAACCATACGTAGGATACGTGTTATGCATGAGAAACTGATTGTTATCCGTACCTTATTAGGACGTGATTGACCGACCTTGACTGTTAACTATATTTGAGAACCTAACCGAGCAAACCGAGGTGAGTTCACACTCTTTCTAAGGCATGGGATTCCCAGGGGTTGGGAATGGGATTAAATAACTACTTGTACTGTCATTACTATTAAACTACTTTTTACTGTCCTCGGATTGAAGGGCACGTACGTAAAACCTACGTACACGATCATAAGACCATCAACTCTATCACTTTAAAGTCCCTCAATTATCGACTTAATCGCCGAGGCCTATGGCGAGCGGGTCATTAGTTAATAGCGCTATTAGGTTTAACAAACCTCACACCGTGCCAGTCAGACGGGCGTGTACTAATGGACTATGGGCAAAGGGTCAATGCTAATAGACATTGACTTAGGGCACCTCTTACATTTTCGTAGCAGTCGATACGCGTGGTCTAGTAACACATGGGAAACCCCCACTAATCTTCGCAAACATGTCAGAAAGACCGCGATGCAAACTTATACGATACATGGTTTTCAAAACGAACAGATGATTTACTAAACGAATGCTATAACTAAACAACCAACCGTGAACTCACTCAACTTTGTTGTTGACTAGTTGTTACATGCCTTACAGGCCGCTAAATGCTTGGAGCTTGCACGAGGAAGAAGTCGTTGTGGTGTACGGACTGTTATGTTCCGTGCTCATTGTTAACTCCTTATGAACTTATTAAACTTGTGTTTTGAACCATAACTTATAAACTATGGACTTATGCTTTTGGGTTTACTTTTATGCTTCCGCTGTTTAAACTAAACATGGTTAACTAGTTGTGGTCACCAATTGTATTGTGGTTGGTTCTTATTTACTTAATTACGATGTTCAATATGATTGGTGGCTCGATCCTGGTCATGTCACGCCTCCAAGCGGTGATACCCCGCACGGTGGATTTTGGGGGTGTGACAGATTGGTATCAGAGCCATTGGTTATAGTGAACTGGGTTTTAAAAAGGGGAAACGTTTTGATAAAACCAGACTATAACCTGAACAGTGCTCAACGATCCACAACGACGCTTCACTCCACGTGCAAGACTCGACACCATAAGTGGTATGATTTATGTTATATTGTCGGTTAGATAGTTCTCACTGTGCATTAGATAATATGGTAATTGCTATTTGAACCTTGCGTGCTTGCTCTCCACTATCGTCCCACACTTACGCACTTTCGTGACACTTTTCTCATCTATGTTATTTCGTTGTGAAGATCATGGGTGGACGCTTGAACCTAACTCAAGCCCAGCTGACGGCTTTGATCAACGAACGAGTTGCTGAGGCACTCGCAGCTGTCCCTGCAGGAGGTATAACCTGCCATATCAACTCACCTTAGGACGTTTAGATCCTACCTTCGCAAACCAACCCTTGAGCTTAATCTTGTCTTTTATTCTCGCGCAACAGGTCAACATGCTCAAACTCCTGTGTGCATGTTCAAGACGTTCATGGACTGCTGACCTACCACTTTCAGTGGCACCGAAGGAGCAGTGGGCCTTCTTCACTGGTTTGAAAAGCTTGAGTCAGTTTTCGAGATGTGCGAATGCCCCGAAGACCGTAGGGTGAAATATGCTACCGGAACACTTGAAGGAGCTGCGTTAACCTGGTGGAAGCCACAGGTTCAACTACTAGGACTGGCAGTTGCTAATGCCACACCCTGGAATGGTTTTAAAGAGCTGATCAAGTGTAACACCCCAAAATATGCAAACTATTTATGTTACCTAAAAAGTCTAGTCATGTTATATTTAACCTAGTTAAGTATTTATGTTAGTAACTTGATTAGAAGGAAGGTTATATGACAAATAAATAATCCAAGTAATTAGAGGGACCAAAGTTGTTAAAAAGGATGGAAGTTTTAATTAAAACAAATAAAAGGAAAAGGAAAAACACAAACACACATTCTGGTGTGTTCATGTGGATCGATCAGGAGCAGGAGACCAAGAAGAAACCCTAGTTTTCAGAAAATCACAAGATTAGGAAGGAATTAAGGGCCTAAACTGATGCATGAACTCAAATCTTTAACCATCTAAGCTTGTTCAACACAAGGTAAGTCGAAAATTCTGATTTGGTGTGTTGTAGAAAGTGGGTTTTAACCCAATCATGAATCTATGTGGAAATCTTGTGTAATTGTGAGTTAGGAATTCACAATAGAATGAGAAGTTTGCTTAATTTCGATTGTTTGGGCGATTTAGGGTTTATACCCATTGTTGTAGGAATATGATGAACATGATGATCTAAATGATATGCTCATAGATATGAATTGATACATAATCAGTGTGTGATAGAGAAATTAGTTAAGTTAATGTAGGGTGAAAGAAAGATGTGAATATGATTGCTTCTTGTTAGACTAGAAAAGGGATAAGTAGAACTATGCTATGAACACTTGTATCTTGTGCATTGTTGATATTGTGCACACCAAGTGTTTGATGAAATGTCTAAAAGACAATAATGAGTGAAATTGTATGCAAGTAATAGGTAAACAGATATAGTTCATGTGAAGATTATGTAGGGGGGGCGATGTTGAGTATGCTTTATGCTTGTTTAAATAGATTAATGAAGGTCATATGTGAGATGTGAATTTAATAGGGTTTTTCATATGTATAAGCATGTATGCTAATAAGAATGTGAATGTAATGACATGAATGTATAGGAATCATGTCAAGATGGTTGAGAGCATGGAAGGCTAACGGGCTAAGAAGATTCAAGTAAGCGAACACAAATACAGACACGCAAGGTAAGTGAACTCCGAACTTACCCTTTTGTTTGGTAATGTATTTAACGGTAATTTATTTAATGTAATGTAAGAAGATATGAATCGATGTTGTTACTAAGGTATGTTTTAGTGGAATGAGTCGGAATTGGTTAAGAGAGAGATTCGATTAAGTTTGGGTAAGAAAGGGAAGCTAATGATACTAACCGTGTTTCTATTGAGAACTAATGTGAAGTATAGGCATCTTAACAATGGAAGTGATGGTTGACTCCGCTATTCGATGCAAGTGATCAAATGGATGGATGAAAGGGCTAGTATAAGAGAAAGCATGATATGTTGACGCCTTATTATACATGTGTTAAGATTTTGTATTATGTCACCGGTTACTAATGATGTGATTGAATGTGGTGACTGCAGGTTGTACAGGTTTATGATGTTTCATAAAGAAGTGTACGCGGTTGAAGATCGAGTCAACGCATGGATTGTACGTGGGTGTGAATGTGGTCACTTAATTTTATATAAGTATGTTAGTTTTTAATTAATTTATAAAAAGGGATTAATGTATTTAAGTGAAAGAATGAATATAATGAAAGAAAATTTTTAAAGTTTGTATTTCCGCTGCAAATCTCGATTATAACGTGTTAGGGCGTTACATCAAGGAGGAGTACTGTAGTCGGGATGACATCCACAAACTAGAAGTGGAATTTTACCATCTAAAGATGACGGGGTCTGAGATTGAAGCGTATACTAAGAGGTCAAACGAACTGGCCATCCTGTGTCCAACTATGGTGGACCCTCCCATCAAACGAATCGAGCTGTACCTCAATGGCCTTGTACCAGAGATTCAAAGTCATGTAACTTCAGCCAACCTGGGTACAATTCAGCAAATTATCAAGTTGGCTCATCGACTCACTGACCAGGCGGTGGAGCAAAACAGGCTGCCCAAACGAATCAGTGCCACAGCTACTTCTGATGCACTTACCGACAACAAGCGAAAATGGGATGGAAACTCCAGTTTGGGTTCTGCTTCGGGTCATTCTCAGCAGCGAAGGACTGACGACTACCAGAGTCTGGGTCAGCAATCCTCCGGTAATCAAGGACAGGGTGGGTATCGAGGAAACCACCCAAAGTGCAACAAATGTAACAGACACCATAGTGGTAAGTGCAACAAAGGTCGTTGTCAGAGATGTCATAAGTTGGGTCATGAAGCTAAGGATTGCAGGAGCCCGCGTCCTGCAAATCAGAATCGCCAACAACAACAACAAGCTCCACAGAATCACCATCAGCAGCAGCAGGGAAATAAAGGATGCTTTCAGTGTGGCGCTGAAGGCCACTTTAAGAAGAACTGTCCCCAGCTTAACCAGAATCAGAACAACAACAACAACCAGGGAAACGGGAATAACAATGGAGGAAACAATGGAGGCGGCAATGGGGGAAACAACAATGGCAATGGGGCAAGAGGTCGTGCTTTCGTGATTGGTCAGGGTGATGCAAGGAACGATCCCAACGTTGTGATGGGTAAGTTTCTTCTGGATGACTTCTTTGTTACTGTTTTATTCGATTCGGGTGCCGATACTAGTTATGTGTCCGTAAAAGTTAGCCAAATGCTTAAGCGCACTCCAACACTTTTGAACACCAAACACGCGGTAGAGCTAGCAAATGGTAAAAGTCTTGAAGCCACACACGTAGTTAAAGGTTGTAACCTCGTCTTAGCTGGTCAGACTCTCTATCGATCTTATTCCTATCACACTTGGTAGTTTTGACATTGTTATTGGTATGGATTGGCTATCTCATCATCAAGCGGAGATTGTTTGCAAGGAGAAAATCATCCGCATTCCTCGTCCTGGTGAAGAACCTCTCGTGATTCGTGGTGACAAGAGTGGTGCTGTCGAAGGCATCATCTCTTTCCTTAAGGCCTAGAAATGTCTACGAAAGGGCCACACTGCCATTCTAGCGCTCGTTACTGACACATCAACGGAAGAAAAGAGAATTGAAGACATTCCTATTGTGCGCGATTTTCTTGAGGTATTCCCCGAGGAATTACCTGGTCTTCCGCCCCATCGTCAAGTTGAGTTTCAAATCGAGCTAGCTCCTGGAGCAGCGCCAGTAGCTCGAGCACCGTATCGTCTAGCTCCATCAGAACTTGAAGAACTATCCACACAACTACAGGAACTCTAGGAAAAGGGTTTTATACGTCCTAGATCTTCGCCTTGGGGAGCTCCGGTGTTATTCGTGAAGAAGAAGGACGGTACCTTCAGAATGTATATTGACTACCGCGAACTTAACAAGGTGACTGTGAAGACTCGTTATCCTCTTCCACGTATTGACGACTTGTTCGACCAGTTGCAAGGGTCGAGCTATTACTCCAAGATTGACTTGAGATCGGGATACCATCAGCTGAGAGTCCGAGATGAGGACGTCTCCAAAGCAGCATTCAGAACTCGCTACGGCCATTACGAGTTTCTGGTTATGCCATTCGGGCTGACGAATGCACCAGCGGTCTTCATGGATCTCATGAACCGAGTATGCAAGCCTTACCTGGATAAGTTCGTTATTGTGTTCATCGACGATATCCTGATCTATTCTAAGAGTCAGGAAGAACACGAGCAGCATCTACGACTTATGCTGGAACTTCTTCGAAAAGAGCAGTTGTATGCTAAGTTTTTAAAATGTGACTTCTGGCTTCGCGAAGTCCACTTTCTAGGCCATGTGGTGAACAAGGATGGGATTCATGTGGATCCATCAAAGGTTGAATCGATCAAGAACTGGCCTACACCCCGTACACCAACAAAAATCCGCCAATTTTTGGGTTTGGCAGGATATTACAGAAGGTTTATCAAAGACTTCTCCAAGATTGCGCAACCTCTCACTTCACTAACTCAGAATGGTGTCACCTATTGTTGGGGTGATGCACAGGAGTCCGCATTACAACACCTAAAGGATAGACTTTGTAGCGCGCCTATCCTCTCATTGCCTGAAGGCACCGATGATTTTGTGGTTTATTGCGACGCTTCCATCCAAGGACTTGGTTGCGTATTGATGCAACGTGACAAGGTCATTTCCTACGCATCGCGCCAACTTAAAGTTCACGAAAGGAACTACACCACACACGACTTGGAACTGGGAGCAGTTGTTTTCGCACTTAAGATATGGAGACATTACCTGTACGGTACCAAGTGCACCATTTACACTGATCACAGGAGTCTCGAGCATATCTTCAAGCAAAAGGAGTTAAATATGCGACAACGCCGATGGGTCGAACTTTTGAACGATTATGAATGCACTATCAAGTATCATCCGGGCAAAGCCAATGTTGTGGCCGACGCCCTCAGTCGAAAGGATACTATACCTAAGCATGTACGTGCTTTACAGCTTACCATCCAATCTAACCTTCCTGCTCAAATTCGCGATGCTCAGGTTGAAGCATTGAAGGTAGAGAACATCAGGGCTGAGTCCCTACGAGGATCAAGGCAACGGCTAGAACAAAAGGAAGACGGCGCCTACTATGTAACAGGGCGTATTTGGGTTCCACTTTATGGCAACTTACGCGAGCTTGTGATGGATGAAGCACACAAGTCTCATTATTCGGTACATCCTGGTTCGGATAAGATGTACCACGATCTCAGAACTACATATTGGTGGCCTGGTATGAAAGCCCACATAGCAACCTACGTCAGCAAGTGCTTGACTTGCGCGAGAGTCAAGTCTGAATATCAGAAACCATCAGGCCTACTTCAACAACCGGATATCCCGAAATGGAAATGGGAGCAAATTTCCATGGATTTCGTTACCGGCCTGCCCAGATCTCAACGCGGAAACGATACTATTTGGGTGATCGTAGATCGACTGACCAAGTCTGCACATTTTCTGGCTATCAAAGAAACGGATAAGTTTTCTACTCTTGCAGACATTTATCTAAAGGAAGTGGTATCAAGACACGGAGTGCCAACCTCTATTATATCTGATCGTGACGCACATTTTACTTCTGAACTGTGGCAAGCAATGCACAAGTCCTTTGGCTCACGTTTAGATATGAGCACCGCTTATCACCCGCAGACGGATGGGCAATCTGAACGCACCATCCAAACCCTTGAAGACATGCTTAGGGCATGTGTAATCGATTTTGGTAATGGCTGGGAAAGGCACCTCCCACTAGTGGAGTTTTCGTACAACAACAGCTACCACACCAGCATCCAAGCCGCTCCGTTTGAGGCATTGTACGGACGCAAATGCCGATCACCTATCTGTTGGGCAGAAGTTGGTGACAGTCAAATCACTGGCCCAGAACTTGTGGTAGATACCACCGAGAAAATTGCTCAGATACGACAGCGAATGGCGGCAGCTCGTGACCGTTAGAAAAAAATGCTGATAAGGGAAGAAAACCACTCGAGCTCCAGGTTGGGGATCGAGTGCTACTCAAAGTCTCACCCTGGAAAGGTGTAGTCCGCTTTGGCAAACGAGGCAAACTCAATCCGCGTTATGTCGGACCCTTCGAAGTCATTGAGAAAATTGGCAAAGTCGCCTACAGGTTGAATCTACCTGAAGAACTCAGCGGAGTTCACAACGTCTTCCATGTGTCAAATCTGAAGAAGTGTCTATCAGATGAGACCCTCATAGTTCCTCTTAAGGAACTCATAATCGACGACCAGCTGCGATTCGTCGAGGAGCCAGTAGAAATTACGGATCGAGATGTTAAGATCCTCAAGCATACCAGGATACCTCTGGTCCGAGTTCGTTGGAATGCTCGTCGTGGCCCAAAGTATACCTGGGAACGAGAAGACCAAATGAAACTCAAGTATCCCCAACTGTTTAAGAAAAACGCAACCACTACTGAGGCTGAAGCTACTGCGGAATTTCGGGACGAAATTCCAAATCAACAGGGGGATGATGTGACACCCCAGGAAAATCAGGAAAACAACGCAACTTAACTAGCTTACTCAGTAACCACGCGCTAAATTTCGGGACGAAATTCTCTTAACAGGGGGAGAATGTGACAACCCTCAAATTTACTTGTAACTGTGCAATTTATTAATGATAATTAAAGTGCTTGGCGATTGTGTAGAATTACTTAACTGCTCTCTGATTACTGTGTTATGCTTACATGTATTTGTTAACATGCTATTAGTATACAGAAAAGTTACTAAATAGTCCGGCATGCCTTCCTGAGTGTTAAAAATTAAAAACGTTGCAAAAATATACATGTAGGACGCTTTGCGGATTAATTAAGCACTTAAACGGAACAACACCGAACCGAACAACCGGACATTACCCGGAACACCAAAATAATGCTAGAAGCATTGTTATTATTTTTCTGCACTAGTTATGGTTCCCGAACACTTAAACACATTACAAAATACATGGTACACACTACACATTAGATTTTACATCTTAACCCCCTACTAATTACCAATTACCCATGTAATTTTCGTTTTTACCCCCCCCCCCTTCCATGACCGGTCAACCAAGTGGTGACCCACACCACACCTTGTTGATTTTAATATCCACCCTTGTCTAATATCAAGCCAACATTGATGGTGGGATAAGTGAACATTGTGTTTACAAATAACCTTGAAGACCACGCACACACTTAACAATAGATTCTTGCACCCCTTCTTAGACTTACAATTACACCTAGCACCCTTAAACTACCAAATAATTTTCACTTTACTCCCCCCCCCAAACCGAATTTATTCAGCCAAGACAAGAGATTCCCTTCCAAAAATCTTGAACTACTCCATGTCTCCCACTAACTCTTCCACATGCATCCCTTTGGAATGTAGTAAACAACTCGTCTTGTAAAGGAATTTGTGAGCATGTGTTTTAGAGGTTAGTGAGTTGTAAGTAACTTGCAAAAATAATTCCCTTATTCCCTTACATAATTCAGCCGAACCTCCTACCATATACTAGCAATATTTCTTATTCTTATTTCAAGTTCAAGTATTCTAAAAACACTACAAGGTGCACAAAGGTGGTTTACGAAGGGTGGAGCTCACGGATCATCAAGGATCTCTACCATAAGCTTTTACCCATCCATTTTTCTCTAGTGTTTCTTCCCTAGCTTCAAGCTAGTAGTAAGCCTCTTATACACTCTTAATACTTCATGATTTTAGTGGTTAATAAACATATCATGTTGATTTATGCAAGAACACTAAGGATCATAAACAAAGCTTTGAATATAAAGTAACATGATGATGAAATAGTGTTGTTTAAGTAATGAAATAAAGTTGTTTGATTACGTTGCTGATTACTTGATGATTTACCTGTTAATATTGATGTTTGATGTTGTTGTGATCACGAAACACGTTAATGGAATCAATCGAACATAAGTTGGTAAGTTAGAAAGTGAAAACAGAATCTGTCCCGGTTTTACAGCCAACTTCAGATGGCTGTAAACAGGTCATAAACATTACGAAAAACTGATTATTTGAGTCTAAAACGTGTTATTATGAAATACGGTTCTAATGGCACCGGAATCATAATTTTTGGACTCCGTTTACTATTTTTAAAGCGCCTTTTCGTAACAGCAGCTAGAGCTGCAATTTTTCTGCTGAAAAAGTGTGTCTTGTTTTCTGTTATAACATGTAATCGGTGTGGAGTCTGATCACGAAATTTATACCATAGCTGACCACCGATGTATTTGTAATTACCCCACTGGAATTTCGTAAATCGGATGCTCGATGAAATTTTAATGAATTGTTCCGTGGACTGTGGTCAGAAATATATAAACCTGAGTTCAGTCCGGAAAATGAATTTTTATAAAATATTAGTAAGGAACCGGACCCCGATATTTTTACACACTAAATTTTGGAATGTTTAAGACATTCTGTAAAAATTTGGGAATTTTTGGAATAAGTTAACTATTTTATTAAAATGTCCGAAAACAGCCGGTTTTGAATATAAATGCTGAATTGACATAAGTTGTGACTTGCGTGTTTAAATGTCGAGTATGCTATCGGTGAATGATCTAACATGTTATATGTGTTACGTGCAATATCGTATGTTTGTTTATGAGTGGGGAATGGATGGGAAGTTTATATGGGTATAAATCGTTAAAGTGTGTACCTGTTATGTGGACGAAGTAATGTGCAAATAAACCATACGTAGGATACGTGTTATGCATGAGAAACTGATTGTTATCCGTACCTTATTAGGACGTGATTGACCGACCTTGACTGTTAACTATATTTGAGAACCTAACCGAGCAAACCGAGGTGAGTTCACACTCTTTCTAAGGCATGGGATTCCCAGGGGTTGGGAATGGGATTAAATAACTACTTGTACTGTCATTACTATTAAACTACTTTTTACTGTCCTCGGATTGAAGGGCACGTACGTAAAACCTACGTACACGATCATAAGACCATCAACTCTATCACTTTAAAGTCCCTCAATTATCGACTTAATCGCCGAGGCCTATGGCGAGCGGGTCATTAGTTAATAGCGCTATTAGGTTTAACAAACCTCACACCGTGCCAGTCAGACGGGCGTGTACTAATGGACTATGGGCAAAGGGTCAATGCTAATAGACATTGACTTAGGGCACCTCTTACATTTTCGTAGCAGTCGATACGCGTGGTCTAGTAACACATGGGAAACCCCCACTAATCTTCGCAAACATGTCAGAAAGACCGCGATGCAAACTTATACGATACATGGTTTTCAAAACGAACAGATGATTTACTAAACGAATGCTATAACTAAACAACCAACCGTGAACTCACTCAACTTTGTTGTTGACTAGTTGTTACATGCCTTACAGGCCGCTAAATGCTTGGAGCTTGCACGAGGAAGAAGTCGTTGTGGTGTACGGACTGTTATGTTCCGTGCTCATTGTTAACTCCTTATGAACTTATTAAACTTGTGTTTTGAACCATAACTTATAAACTATGGACTTATGCTTTTGGGTTTACTTTTATGCTTCCGCTGTTTAAACTAAACATGGTTAACTAGTTGTGGTCACCAATTGTATTGTGGTTGGTTCTTATTTACTTAATTACGATGTTCAATATGATTGGTGGCTCGATCCTGGTCATGTCACGCCTCCAAGCGGTGATACCCCGCACGGTGGATTTTGGGGGTGTGACAGATTGGTATCAGAGCCATTGGTTATAGTGAACTGGGTTTTAAAAAGGGGAAACGTTTTGATAAAACCAGACTATAACCTGAACAGTGCTCAACGATCCACAACGACGCTTCACTCCACGTGCAAGACTCGACACCATAAGTGGTATGATTTATGTTATATTGTCGGTTAGATAGTTCTCACTGTGCATTAGATAATATGGTAATTGCTATTTGAACCTTGCGTGCTTGCTCTCCACTATCGTCCCACACTTACGCACTTTCGTGACACTTTTCTCATCTATGTTATTTCGTTGTGAAGATCATGGGTGGACGCTTGAACCTAACTCAAGCCCAGCTGACGGCTTTGATCAACGAACGAGTTGCTGAGGCACTCGCAGCTGTCCCTGCAGGAGGTATAACCTGCCATATCAACTCACCTTAGGACGTTTAGATCCTACCTTCGCAAACCAACCCTTGAGCTTAATCTTGTCTTTTATTCTCGCGCAACAGGTCAACATGCTCAAACTCCTGTGTGCATGTTCAAGACGTTCATGGACTGCTGACCTACCACTTTCAGTGGCACCGAAGGAGCAGTGGGCCTTCTTCACTGGTTTGAAAAGCTTGAGTCAGTTTTCGAGATGTGCGAATGCCCCGAAGACCGTAGGGTGAAATATGCTACCGGAACACTTGAAGGAGCTGCGTTAACCTGGTGGAAGCCACAGGTTCAACTACTAGGACTGGCAGTTGCTAATGCCACACCCTGGAATGGTTTTAAAGAGCTGATCAAGTGTAACACCCCAAAATATGCAAACTATTTATGTTACCTAAAAAGTCTAGTCATGTTATATTTAACCTAGTTAAGTATTTATGTTAGTAACTTGATTAGAAGGAAGGTTATATGACAAATAAACAATCCAAGTAATTAGAGGGACCAAAGTTGTTAAAAAGGATGGAAGTTTTAATTAAAACAAATAAAAGGAAAAGGAAAAACACAAACACACATTCTGGTGTGTTCATGTGGATCGATCAGGAGCAGGAGACCAAGAAGAAACCCTAGTTTTCAGAAAATCACAAGATTAGGAAGGAATTAAGGGCCTAAACTGATGCATGAACTCAAATCTTTAACCATCTAAGCTTGTTCAACACAAGGTAAGTCGAAAATTCTGATTTGGTGTGTTGTAGAAAGTGGGTTTTAACCCAATCATGAATCTATGTGGAAATCTTGTGTAATTGTGAGTTAGGAATTCACAATAGAATGAGAAGTTTGCTTAATTTCGATTGTTTGGGCGATTTAGGGTTTATACCCATTGTTGTAGGAATATGATGAACATGATGATCTAAATGATATGCTCATAGATATGAATTGATACATAATCAGTGTGTGATAGAGAAATTAGTTAAGTTAATGTAGGGTGAAAGAAAGATGTGAATATGATTGCTTCTTGTTAGACTAGAAAAGGGACAAGTAGAACTATGCTATGAACACTTGTATCTTGTGCATTGTTGATATTGTGCACACCAAGTGTTTGATGAAATGTCTAAAAGACAATAATGAGTGAAATTGTATGCAAGTAATAGGTAAACAGATATAGTTCATGTGAAGATTATGTAGGGGGGGCGATGTTGAGTATGCTTTATGCTTGTTTAAATAGATTAATGAAGGTCATATGTGAGATGTGAATTTAATAGGGTTTTTCATATGTATAAGCATGTATGCTAATAAGAATGTGAATGTAATGACATGAATGTATAGGAATCATGTCAAGATGGTTGAGAGCATGGAAGGCTAACGGGCTAAGAAGATTCAAGTAAGCGAACACAAATACAGACACGCAAGGTAAGTGAACTCCGAACTTACCCTTTTGTTTGGTAATGTATTTAACGGTAATTTATTTAATGTAATGTAAGAAGATATGAATCGATGTTGTTACTAAGGTATGTTTTAGTGGAATGAGTCGGAATTGGTTAAGAGAGAGATTCGATTAAGTTTGGGTAAGAAAGGGAAGCTAATGATACTAACCGTGTTTCTATTGAGAACTAATGTGAAGTATAGGCATCTTAACAATGGAAGTGATGGTTGACTCCGCTATTCGATGCAAGTGATCAAATGGATGGATGAAAGGGCTAGTATAAGAGAAAGCATGATATGTTGACGCCTTATTATACATGTGTTAAGATTTTGTATTATGTCACCGGTTACTAATGATGTGATTGAATGTGGTGACTGCAGGTTGTACAGGTTTATGATGTTTCATAAAGAAGTGTACGCGGTTGAAGATCGAGTCAACGCATGGATTGTACGTGGGTGTGAATGTGGTCACTTAATTTTATATAAGTATGTTAGTTTTTAATTAATTTATAAAAAGGGATTAATGTATTTAAGTGAAAGAATGAATATAATGAAAGAAAATTTTTAAAGTTTGTATTTCCGCTGCAAATCTCGATTATAACGTGTTAGGGCGTTACATCAAGGAGGAGTACTGTAGTCGGGATGACATCCACAAACTAGAAGTGGAATTTTACCATCTAAAGATGACGGGGTCTGAGATTGAAGCGTATACTAAGAGGTCAAACGAACTGGCCATCCTGTGTCCAACTATGGTGGACCCTCCCATCAAACGAATCGAGCTGTACCTCAATGGCCTTGTACCAGAGATTCAAAGTCATGTAACTTCAGCCAACCTGGGTACAATTCAGCAAATTATCAAGTTGGCTCATCGACTCACTGACCAGGCGGTGGAGCAAAACAGGCTGCCCAAACGAATCAGTGCCACAGCTACTTCTGATGCACTTACCGACAACAAGCGAAAATGGGATGGAAACTCCAGTTTGGGTTCTGCTTCGGGTCATTCTCAGCAGCGAAGGACTGACGACTACCAGAGTCTGGGTCAGCAATCCTCCGGTAATCAAGGACAGGGTGGGTATCGAGGAAACCACCCAAAGTGCAACAAATGTAACAGACACCATAGTGGTAAGTGCAACAAAGGTCGTTGTCAGAGATGTCATAAGTTGGGTCATGAAGCTAAGGATTGCAGGAGCCCGCGTCCTGCAAATCAGAATCGCCAACAACAACAACAAGCTCCACAGAATCACCATCAGCAGCAGCAGGGAAATAAAGGATGCTTTCAGTGTGGCGCTGAAGGCCACTTTAAGAAGAACTGTCCCCAGCTTAACCAGAATCAGAACAACAACAACAACCAGGGAAACGGGAATAACAATGGAGGAAACAATGGAGGCGGCAATGGGGGAAACAACAATGGCAATGGGGCAAGAGGTCGTGCTTTCGTGATTGGTCAGGGTGATGCAAGGAACGATCCCAACGTTGTGATGGGTAAGTTTCTTCTGGATGACTTCTTTGTTACTGTTTTATTCGATTCGGGTGCCGATACTAGTTATGTGTCCGTAAAAGTTAGCCAAATGCTTAAGCGCACTCCAACACTTTTGAACACCAAACACGCGGTAGAGCTAGCAAATGGTAAAAGTCTTGAAGCCACACACGTAGTTAAAGGTTGTAACCTCGTCTTAGCTGGTCAGACTCTCTATCGATCTTATTCCTATCACACTTGGTAGTTTTGACATTGTTATTGGTATGGATTGGCTATCTCATCATCAAGCGGAGATTGTTTGCAAGGAGAAAATCATCCGCATTCCTCGTCCTGGTGAAGAACCTCTCGTGATTCGTGGTGACAAGAGTGGTGCTGTCGAAGGCATCATCTCTTTCCTTAAGGCCTAGAAATGTCTACGAAAGGGCCACACTGCCATTCTAGCGCTCGTTACTGACACATCAACGGAAGAAAAGAGAATTGAAGACATTCCTATTGTGCGCGATTTTCTTGAGGTATTCCCCGAGGAATTACCTGGTCTTCCGCCCCATCGTCAAGTTGAGTTTCAAATCGAGCTAGCTCCTGGAGCAGCGCCAGTAGCTCGAGCACCGTATCGTCTAGCTCCATCAGAACTTGAAGAACTATCCACACAACTACAGGAACTCTAGGAAAAGGGTTTTATACGTCCTAGATCTTCGCCTTGGGGAGCTCCGGTGTTATTCGTGAAGAAGAAGGACGGTACCTTCAGAATGTATATTGACTACCGCGAACTTAACAAGGTGACTGTGAAGACTCGTTATCCTCTTCCACGTATTGACGACTTGTTCGACCAGTTGCAAGGGTCGAGCTATTACTCCAAGATTGACTTGAGATCGGGATACCATCAGCTGAGAGTCCGAGATGAGGACGTCTCCAAAGCAGCATTCAGAACTCGCTACGGCCATTACGAGTTTCTGGTTATGCCATTCGGGCTGACGAATGCACCAGCGGTCTTCATGGATCTCATGAACCGAGTATGCAAGCCTTACCTGGATAAGTTCGTTATTGTGTTCATCGACGATATCCTGATCTATTCTAAGAGTCAGGAAGAACACGAGCAGCATCTACGACTTATGCTGGAACTTCTTCGAAAAGAGCAGTTGTATGCTAAGTTTTTAAAATGTGACTTCTGGCTTCGCGAAGTCCACTTTCTAGGCCATGTGGTGAACAAGGATGGGATTCATGTGGATCCATCAAAGGTTGAATCGATCAAGAACTGGCCTACACCCCGTACACCAACAAAAATCCGCCAATTTTTGGGTTTGGCAGGATATTACAGAAGGTTTATCAAAGACTTCTCCAAGATTGCGCAACCTCTCACTTCACTAACTCAGAATGGTGTCACCTATTGTTGGGGTGATGCACAGGAGTCCGCATTACAACACCTAAAGGATAGACTTTGTAGCGCGCCTATCCTCTCATTGCCTGAAGGCACCGATGATTTTGTGGTTTATTGCGACGCTTCCATCCAAGGACTTGGTTGCGTATTGATGCAACGTGACAAGGTCATTTCCTACGCATCGCGCCAACTTAAAGTTCACGAAAGGAACTACACCACACACGACTTGGAACTGGGAGCAGTTGTTTTCGCACTTAAGATATGGAGACATTACCTGTACGGTACCAAGTGCACCATTTACACTGATCACAGGAGTCTCGAGCATATCTTCAAGCAAAAGGAGTTAAATATGCGACAACGCCGATGGGTCGAACTTTTGAACGATTATGAATGCACTATCAAGTATCATCCGGGCAAAGCCAATGTTGTGGCCGACGCCCTCAGTCGAAAGGATACTATACCTAAGCATGTACGTGCTTTACAGCTTACCATCCAATCTAACCTTCCTGCTCAAATTCGCGATGCTCAGGTTGAAGCATTGAAGGTAGAGAACATCAGGGCTGAGTCCCTACGAGGATCAAGGCAACGGCTAGAACAAAAGGAAGACGGCGCCTACTATGTAACAGGGCGTATTTGGGTTCCACTTTATGGCAACTTACGCGAGCTTGTGATGGATGAAGCACACAAGTCTCATTATTCGGTACATCCTGGTTCGGATAAGATGTACCACGATCTCAGAACTACATATTGGTGGCCTGGTATGAAAGCCCACATAGCAACCTACGTCAGCAAGTGCTTGACTTGCGCGAGAGTCAAGTCTGAATATCAGAAACCATCAGGCCTACTTCAACAACCGGATATCCCGAAATGGAAATGGGAGCAAATTTCCATGGATTTCGTTACCGGCCTGCCCAGATCTCAACGCGGAAACGATACTATTTGGGTGATCGTAGATCGACTGACCAAGTCTGCACATTTTCTGGCTATCAAAGAAACGGATAAGTTTTCTACTCTTGCAGACATTTATCTAAAGGAAGTGGTATCAAGACACGGAGTGCCAACCTCTATTATATCTGATCGTGACGCACATTTTACTTCTGAACTGTGGCAAGCAATGCACAAGTCCTTTGGCTCACGTTTAGATATGAGCACCGCTTATCACCCGCAGACGGATGGGCAATCTGAACGCACCATCCAAACCCTTGAAGACATGCTTAGGGCATGTGTAATCGATTTTGGTAATGGCTGGGAAAGGCACCTCCCACTAGTGGAGTTTTCGTACAACAACAGCTACCACACCAGCATCCAAGCCGCTCCGTTTGAGGCATTGTACGGACGCAAATGCCGATCACCTATCTGTTGGGCAGAAGTTGGTGACAGTCAAATCACTGGCCCAGAACTTGTGGTAGATACCACCGAGAAAATTGCTCAGATACGACAGCGAATGGCGGCAGCTCGTGACCGTTAGAAAAAAATGCTGATAAGGGAAGAAAACCACTCGAGCTCCAGGTTGGGGATCGAGTGCTACTCAAAGTCTCACCCTGGAAAGGTGTAGTCCGCTTTGGCAAACGAGGCAAACTCAATCCGCGTTATGTCGGACCCTTCGAAGTCATTGAGAAAATTGGCAAAGTCGCCTACAGGTTGAATCTACCTGAAGAACTCAGCGGAGTTCACAACGTCTTCCATGTGTCAAATCTGAAGAAGTGTCTATCAGATGAGACCCTCATAGTTCCTCTTAAGGAACTCATAATCGACGACCAGCTGCGATTCGTCGAGGAGCCAGTAGAAATTACGGATCGAGATGTTAAGATCCTCAAGCATACCAGGATACCTCTGGTCCGAGTTCGTTGGAATGCTCGTCGTGGCCCAAAGTATACCTGGGAACGAGAAGACCAAATGAAACTCAAGTATCCCCAACTGTTTAAGAAAAACGCAACCACTACTGAGGCTGAAGCTACTGCGGAATTTCGGGACGAAATTCCAAATCAACAGGGGGATGATGTGACACCCCAGGAAAATCAGGAAAACAACGCAACTTAACTAGCTTACTCAGTAACCACGCGCTAAATTTCGGGACGAAATTCTCTTAACAGGGGGAGAATGTGACAACCCTCAAATTTACTTGTAACTGTGCAATTTATTAATGATAATTAAAGTGCTTGGCGATTGTGTAGAATTACTTAACTGCTCTCTGATTACTGTGTTATGCTTACATGTATTTGTTAACATGCTATTAGTATACAGAAAAGTTACTAAATAGTCCGGCATGCCTTCCTGAGTGTTAAAAATTAAAAACGTTGCAAAAATATACATGTAGGACGCTTTGCGGATTAATTAAGCACTTAAACGGAACAACACCGAACCGAACAACCGGACATTACCCGGAACACCAAAATAATGCTAGAAGCATTGTTATTATTTTTCTGCACTAGTTATGGTTCCCGAACACTTAAACACATTACAAAATACATGGTACACACTACACATTAGATTTTACATCTTAACCCCCTACTAATTACCAATTACCCATGTAATTTTCGTTTTTACCCCCCCCCCCCTTCCATGACCGGTCAACCAAGTGGTGACCCACACCACACCTTGTTGATTTTAATATCCACCCTTGTCTAATATCAAGCCAACATTGATGGTGGGATAAGTGAACATTGTGTTTACAAATAACCTTGAAGACCACGCACACACTTAACAATAGATTCTTGCACCCCTTCTTAGACTTACAATTACACCTAGCACCCTTAAACTACCAAATAATTTTCACTTTACTCCCCCCCCCCAAACCGAATTTATTCAGCCAAGACAAGAGATTCCCTTCCAAAAATCTTGAACTACTCCATGTCTCCCACTAACTCTTCCACATGCATCCCTTTGGAATGTAGTAAACAACTCGTCTTGTAAAGGAATTTGTGAGCATGTGTTTTAGAGGTTAGTGAGTTGTAAGTAACTTGCAAAAATAATTCCCTTATTCCCTTACATAATTCAGCCGAACCTCCTACCATATACTAGCAATATTTCTTATTCTTATTTCAAGTTCAAGTATTCTAAAAACACTACAAGGTGCACAAAGGTGGTTTACGAAGGGTGGAGCTCACGGATCATCAAGGATCTCTACCATAAGCTTTTACCCATCCATTTTTCTCTAGTGTTTCTTCCCTAGCTTCAAGCTAGTAGTAAGCCTCTTATACACTCTTAATACTTCATGATTTTAGTGGTTAATAAACATATCATGTTGATTTATGCAAGAACACTAAGGATCATAAACAAAGCTTTGAATATAAAGTAACATGATGATGAAATAGTGTTGTTTAAGTAATGAAATAAAGTTGTTTGATTACGTTGCTGATTACTTGATGATTTACCTGTTAATATTGATGTTTGATGTTGTTGTGATCACGAAACACGTTAATGGAATCAATCGAACATAAGTTGGTAAGTTAGAAAGTGAAAACAGAATCTGTCCCGGTTTTACAGCCAACTTCAGATGGCTGTAAACAGGTCATAAACATTACGAAAAACTGATTATTTGAGTCTAAAACGTGTTATTATGAAATACGGTTCTAATGGCACCGGAATCATAATTTTTGGACTCCGTTTACTATTTTTAAAGCGCCTTTTCGTAACAGCAGCTAGAGCTGCAATTTTTCTGCTGAAAAAGTGTGTCTTGTTTTCTGTTATAACATGTAATCGGTGTGGAGTCTGATCACGAAATTTATACCATAGCTGACCACCGATGTATTTGTAATTACCCCACTGGAATTTCGTAAATCGGATGCTCGATGAAATTTTAATGAATTGTTCCGTGGACTGTGGTCAGAAATATATAAACCTGAGTTCAGTCTGGAAAATGAATTTTTATAAAATATTAGTAAGGAACCGGACCCCGATATTTTTACACACTAAATTTTGGAATGTTTAAGACATTCTGTAAAAATTTGGGAATTTTTGGAATAAGTTAACTATTTTATTAAAATGTCCGAAAACAGCCGGTTTTGAATATAAATGCTGAATTGACATAAGTTGTGACTTGCGTGTTTAAATGTCGAGTATGCTATCGGTGAATGATCTAACATGTTATATGTGTTACGTGCAATATCGTATGTTTGTTTATGAGTGGGGAATGGATGGGAAGTTTATATGGGTATAAATCGTTAAAGTGTGTACCTGTTATGTGGACGAAGTAATGTGCAAATAAACCATACGTAGGATACGTGTTATGCATGAGAAACTGATTGTTATCCGTACCTTATTAGGACGTGATTGACCGACCTTGACTGTTAACTATATTTGAGAACCTAACCGAGCAAACCGAGGTGAGTTCACACTCTTTCTAAGGCATGGGATTCCCAGGGGTTGGGAATGGGATTAAATAACTACTTGTACTGTCATTACTATTAAACTACTTTTTACTGTCCTCGGATTGAAGGGCACGTACGTAAAACCTACGTACACGATCATAAGACCATCAACTCTATCACTTTAAAGTCCCTCAATTATCGACTTAATCGCCGAGGCCTATGGCGAGCGGGTCATTAGTTAATAGCGCTATTAGGTTTAACAAACCTCACACCGTGCCAGTCAGACGGGCGTGTACTAATGGACTATGGGCAAAGGGTCAATGCTAATAGACATTGACTTAGGGCACCTCTTACATTTTCGTAGCAGTCGATACGCGTGGTCTAGTAACACATGGGAAACCCCCACTAATCTTCGCAAACATGTCAGAAAGACCGCGATGCAAACTTATACGATACATGGTTTTCAAAACGAACAGATGATTTACTAAACGAATGCTATAACTAAACAACCAACCGTGAACTCACTCAACTTTGTTGTTGACTAGTTGTTACATGCCTTACAGGCCGCTAAATGCTTGGAGCTTGCACGAGGAAGAAGTCGTTGTGGTGTACGGACTGTTATGTTCCGTGCTCATTGTTAACTCCTTATGAACTTATTAAACTTGTGTTTTGAACCATAACTTATAAACTATGGACTTATGCTTTTGGGTTTACTTTTATGCTTCCGCTGTTTAAACTAAACATGGTTAACTAGTTGTGGTCACCAATTGTATTGTGGTTGGTTCTTATTTACTTAATTACGATGTTCAATATGATTGGTGGCTCGATCCTTGTCATGTCACGCCTCCAAGCGGTGATACCCCCATGGTGGATTTTGGGGGTGTGACAAACACCTCCATTGAAGCTTGATTTCAAGCTTTGGTATGATGTTTGTTGAATTTTTGTTCAAGGAATCTTGTTAAAAATAAGTTACAAAACATGGTTTTAAGTTATTTCTATTAAAAAATGCTTCATAAATTGAGAAAATAATTTGAAAACCCAAGGTTCCTCGTTCTACAAATCTGCAGAAAGTTAAACACGGGGCCGTGCTCATTGAGCACGGGGCCGTGCCCGTGGTACTGTTTCATTAAAATGGAATATTTTTGGTGTATTTTCATAGAATGTCTAGCCAAAACAGTGGAACCTCTTCTACGCACTCCAGAAACAGTCGAAGGGAAAGGAGGCCATCGATTGAAGCAACTCTCGTAAGATATGTAATGGCATTACGTGAAGCTCTTGACGAGATGACTTCGGTAGAGGAGGTCCTCATCGACCGTATCAATTATCTTTCAGTGGGGTTGGAAAACAGTTTTCAAGAAATAAACCTCTTGTACCAAAGGTTAAACATTCTTGTGACACCTCCCATGGAACCAATCCTCCCTCAAGAGGATTGCAACCTAGCACTTGGAATCCACAATCCTACCGGTTGGGACGACATTCCGGCGGAACCTCCTCTTGAAGAACTCCAAGAAATCCCGGTGGAAGTTGCACCTCCTCAAACCGATGCTAATGAGCCCTCTTTTCTTCTCCCTAGGGAGATCGAAGAATGGTTCGCCGACATATGAGGACCCCGTACCCGGAAAGAGAAGTTGTCAAAGCCACATTTAACCGGAAGATTTACCTTTTTGGAAATTTTGCTATTAGAATAAGGCTAGAACTTCTTGGTTTGGATTTCTTGTGTTTCTTTGACCTAACTATCCGGTATTTTAATTTTTAGGACTAATGTGTAATTCTCTCTATGACTAATGAATGATAGGTTTTAGTTAATTTCGTGTTTGGGTGGTGTTGAAATGAATAAAACACACTTGAGATGGCAAAGGATACAAGGGAAACTTGAACCAGCACCCCATGCAGGAAAACAGGACCGTCCGACAATTTTCTTCGTTTACAGTAAGCTCGGCACGGGCCGTGTCCACCCAACACGGCCCCGTGCTGCACAGTCTGCAGAAAAAGACCCAGTTCAGGTAACTGGACACGGGCCGTGTTCACCCAACACGCCCCCGTGTCCAGGCTTCTGTTTCTCTTGATTTCATTTTGTTACTGGCACTTGAACACGGGGCCGTGCCCGGATAACACGGGGCCGTGTTCAGCGCCCAGTAACACAAAATTTATGCTTTTTCACACCTTTTACACATTCAATCAACCTAAAAACTTATTTTTGGGACACATTGAGGACAATGTGTAATTTAAGTGTGGGGGGATGCTAAAACCTTGAATCTTGAAAGTCCTAAATACAAGCCTTACACAAAACTCTATTGGAACCGCTAATCACCCCAAATTTTTTCAAAAATTTTCATTTTTTTTACTTGTCTAGGTTTAACTCGGGAATTTCAAGTTCTAAAAAGGTTATATTTTTACGAATTTACAACCGATAGCGTCGTGATAAAAAGAACCAACATAAGAAAATTATGAAAAGGCGTGGCAAACTTAGTTAAAATTTGATTATATATACTTGATCACATATAAACCCATTCCCACAAAAGTGAGTTTTGAGCCTTTATTGAGCATACAATTACATATCATTAAACTAAATGCTCATCTTTCGTTTCTTGTGTGAATAGCCGCTTGGATCTTACGACTCTAGAACTTGCCACAACAATACATTCCCGGTCCTTATCAACTTAAACCCGAGTAAGTAAATGATGGAGGCATTAGGACTAATGTCACGGCCCCCGACCCGGTTTGACCCGTTTCAGGAGCCGCGGGACAGAAATACTGCGGTATTTGATTTAATTGAGTTTAACAGCGGAAACAGGATCGTTTAAAGCTAAAAATTTTCCCCGATTATTTTATTTCACAATTCGGGATAAAACCCCGATAATTTACAATAGTTTGATTTTTCTAGGAAATCGTTATGTTACAAAACCTATTGCTTTATTTTATAATGAGCCACTATCTTAAGCTTGAAATGCTTCCCCAGCACTTTTCCTGAATTACAACAGATCACCTGAAACATGTTTGAAAAAGGTTTTGTCAGCGGGAAATACTGAGTGAATCATTCTATTTACTAAAATGACACATTTGTTATAATTTACAGTATTAAGAGCGATTACAATGTTTCTATTATCAAACCAACTACCCACGGTACTTGTCACTCGACCGAATCTGTGACTATGGTCATATCCCCCATTGGCTGCCCCAATGGTGACGATTATCAAGTAATGTATACAAAACCCCACATACCGGCTGTAACTTGGTGATTACAAAGACTTAATCCCCGTAATTATAACTTTGAAAATAACATGATTTTGTAAATAGATTTGATAAAAAGAGAGAATGACTCACATTGCTGATTTAATATGGTCAGAGTCTAATCTATGATTTAGCCTTGTTAACCTAATATAAATAACAATGCACACAAAACTGGGTTAGTAATCAATCCAGCAATTACGATAATTTACGAGATCAAATTCTCACAATGAATGTCAAAATGCAATACTTTGTCCATCGAATTAACGATGATCTGTTGAATTAACAACGAACGACAAAGTATAATACTTTACCCATCGAATTAACGATGATCCGTTGAATTAACAACGAACGATAAAGTATAATACTTTACCCATCGAATTAACGATGATCCGTCAAATTAATGACGAACGATAAAGTATAACCCTAATGTGGGCGGCACTTAAACATTCATTGGATATCTTGATCGTCGGATAAATGAATCGTAGCAGCGATTGTGCTAATACCCTGTTTTGTAGCAGAATTTCGATACCTGGGGGTTGAATTTTGGAATATCAGTTCGTAATACAGTGTATTTGTGAGAATTATTTCGACGTAATATGTTCAGAAAACGAATGCCAATATCTGCTATTTATAGGTGAAATTTGGTTAACCATACGCATCGTAGGCCAAACATCCCCTGCGCATCGTATGTTATGTTAAACTGGTTGCGCATCGTAGCCAAACATACCATACGCATCGTATGGGTTAAAAAATAGGCCTATAGACTAGCCACGACTGGGACTAGCCCTGCTGAGTTGCCACTTTCATATTTCAGTTATTTGACAACGAATTTTGAAGATAATTATCAACTAGGGTTTACCCCCCTTGAGTTTTAGGGGCCCTAATCCTGATTCTGAAAATTATGAAAATTTCAGGGTTTGTTCAGAATCACTCGGGTGTCTCAATTAGGGTTTCCTTTTGGACTAATTAATATATTAAATAGTACTTTTGATGAGAGTTGTTACAACTAACCCCTTTTATTTCTACACCATTATTTTTTTTTCACCACCTACCTAAAATCCCCCTAGTTAGCCCCTTTGAGCCTAAACCTTTTCATTTCATAACCCAAACCAAACACCTTTTTACCCACCAAAACCTTTTTCATTTTAACCCTTTATTTTAGTAACAAGTTCGGTTTTTCATATGACTTTTCAAAAAAAAAAAAAAAATTTGTGTGAAGCAAAAGAAAAATAAACAAACAAGTTCATCAAAAATAACTTTGTTTGAATAAAAGCTTCATCAAAATAAAGTTACAAAAATAAAAAGTCTTACGAAAACCGACGCTTGTTACGCTTTTCGCCCTTTTCTACTAACCACTAACCCAACCACCTACCTTTAACCCAAGCCTAACCCTTCACCCACAAAAGTCCTCTTGATATTTACAAAAGTATATAAGTTAAAAAGGAGGAGGATTGATTGCTTGTCAAGCATATGGTAGAAGTAAGTTCCATGCCGCTCTCGAGTGATCCACAAAAATACATTTTCGGCCGAGTGTTGAGTGATCCCCGTGAGGTATGCGAGCTTGTATATAAATAAAGATTTTAAAGAGGTATGTTATGCCCTAATAAGTAATTTATCTTATGAAAAGTTTTTAATAAATTATGACGAATAGGATTGTAAATAAATAAAAATAAAAGTGAATAAAGAATCTTGGAAATCCCGACACTCTATGACAAGCCCAAAAACCTTCTTCTCTACCCATTCCATTTGGGTGTGTAATAGCCACATATTAAAGAGTTTTGCTTGAGGACAAGCAAAGATTCAAGTGTGTGAGTGTGTTGATGTGTGCAAAATGCAACATATAAATTTCATCAATTGTGGCATAAAACTAACCCTTTTTTAGTACTAATGTTGGAAAAAGTGTGCTTTTGTCTTCCTTTTGTATTTTCAGGATTAAATGAGCTCAAATTAACAAAAGAAGCAAAAACACATCAAAATCTAACATAAATACAAGAAAAGGAACAAGACGTGACATGCCCGACCCCACAACAGCATCTTCCCAAGCAAAACAAGATAACAGAAGACTGAACACGCCCCGTGCTCAGCCAGCACGGGGGCGTGCCCAAGTGTCAGCAGAAAAGACAAAGTGGTAGAAGCTTCTATTGCCCACCACGGGGCCGTGCTCAGCGGACACGGGGCCGTGGTCAACTATAAGATTCGCACAATCTAGCAAATCTTCATAGTACAAAGATTCTTCTGCACACGGGGTCGTGCTCAGCGGACATGGGGGCGTGGTCAACTAATAAGACAAAGCTGCATTAAATGAAGAAAGAGAAGGATGTGGACACGGGGCCGTGCCCGAGCTTCTGTTCAGCCTATAAATAGGAGTGCTTGGCTCAAGCTCAAACCATCCCTTGGCACACCACCTCTCTCACACTTCACCCACCACCCACCACCACCATAACACCATCATCCACCACCATCATCCATTGTCCATCATAGAGTGTGTGAGTAGTCTCGGGATCCAAGATTGATCGTAAGAGTTCTTGACAATCAAGGCCATGTTTGCCTAAGTCTCTTACATCACTTGGTGAAGACAAAGTGTCTAGTGTAATACTTTTTATTTTTAATATTTTCGCACTTTTTACTTGGTTTTGTATTAATGACTTTAATAACTCGTTTCTTATGTTGAAGGTGATCTTTCCTTATCGTTTGTCCGTGGTGTCTTGGCATTATTTTACTGTATATATAAAATAAAAGATTTTCACCATTCATATCTCCACGGTCTATATGGAGGTATGTTGGTTACCTGGTCGGGGGTTAAGGGAACGGTTTGGTAAAGGTCTTGCCATTGTTCAGCGTTTAGAGGTCCTGCAATGGACATGGGTCAAATTTAGTAGGACCTCCTTCAATACTTAACGGTATTGGATGGCGGGGGTCCAATTTCTTTGACCCCCTCATAAGTTAACTACTATTAATACTATAACCCGACTATTTAGGACTATATCCCTGCTGACTCAGACTACTTAGTCGAGGGTAACGTCACCTCCAAAAGAGGGGCCTACCATAATTTGCATTAATAACTTAATTAATTATCTTCCAATAATCCACCATTTTAGGATTGTATCTTTGCTGACTCAAACTACTGGGGTGAGGGTAACGTCACCTTCAAAAGAGGGGCCTACTACAATAACTAAGATAATCTCTTAATAAGTGCAAAAGTGCGAAATAATCAAAGGTTACACCAGATACGAGTCGGAACCAAGTGATTCATCTTGTCTATCTGTTTTTACTTTTATTTTTATTTTTAGCATTTTAGTTAGTTTTTATTTTTCTTAGTTAAAACATTTTTCTAAACTTTTTGATTTGATTAGACGTTGAGGATAAACCGGTACTAAAAGCTCTTGTGTCCTTGGACGACCTCGGTATCTTACCAACACTATACTACGCTCACGATGGGTGCACTTGCCCATATGTGTGTCTAGTGTTAGTAAATATCGTCTTTTATAAATTTAAAACTTGACTAAAAAGTGTTAAAGGGGCTTAAAATATACACCTAATATATATAACACTCGACAACGCATCAGTGTATTTTGTATAATAACATGTTACAAATCAAAGTGTTTTAAAGGTAAATGGGTCAACTGTACTCACGGTTTTACAAGTCTTGAACGTGAGAATCCGCGAGTGAGTTGTTTGTTGATTAGGAGGTTGGAACACCAAGTCCTTCTACACGAAGAAGCAAAGTGTATGAGTTCGGAGATTAACGGTAGATTAAGGATTTGGAATTTAAATCATAAGAACATGTGTATACGAAAGTAATCATCTTTTAACACAAAATACTTGTTTTGACGCTATGAAACCCCAAGGGTTATGATGTTTTCATGAGTAGTATACCCATTAGAATCATAACAAGTTTTATGTCTTAGATGATGTTATTCTAGCACTTTGACGAATGAACACAAGTTCATCATCAAAGGTTCGAATGTTGAATAGTATATATATAAGTATTATTTAGGTTATATATTATTTTGTCCAATAGTCAAGCATGAGGTAGAAGATTAAATCTTCATTTAGGTACCTCTAAGTTTCATGGAAATCATGTAGGAGGTAGGAAGAGAAGTCTTCCATTTAGGCACCTCTAAGTGTTCACCACTACACTTGATGTAAAAACTTACAGGGAGGGTCATGAACTACAAGTAATACAAGAATATTAAACACTGATCTATAAGAAATCATCAAGCAATGTGTGGATTCTATGTAGGATAACCCAAGTTAATCCTTAATCTCACATACATCAAGTCTTGAACTTGAACATCACTTGTGGGTTAAACCCAGAACAAAACAGAAAGTTTGTGAGGATTAATCATCTGATTTTGAATGTCTCAACCTTGTTTTTAAGCCTAACTAACCATAGAAGTGGTTATTAGCATAAGGACATAGGTTTGAGATGAGTTAGACTCAAGTTAAACAAGTTTTAGTAAAGGTTTAATCAAAACAAAAACAAACAGTGAACTTTGGAGCCTTTTTGGTGACGTTCCAGGGACTTATTTACTATGAAGTACCCATGGAATCGAATCTAAGGTCAATCCAAGCACATAGAAAAAAGAATGGAGTAAATCGGACAAGAAACGAGTGAGTTATGCTCACTTTTGTGAAGGTGTATGCTTTTGTCCGAACCTCAGAATTCAGCTGCGATTTAGATGATTTGTGAGTGATTTGGATGAGTTTGTAAAGTGAAATGAGCTTGGATTAGCTTGGTATTTATAGGAGAAGGTTTGGGTAGGTTGTTGTTGGGGTTTAAATGCAAGAAACACAAATTAAACCAACCAAAACTCACCAAAATCGCGTCCAATCAGCGGCTCTTTAGAGCTGGCTCTGGATCAGACATCCTCGCGGGGCGCGAAGACACAGAGCCTGGCCCTTCGCGACTGATAACAAGGGGCTGGGTGAACTCAAGTTTTGATTAATTACAATTTGGCCCCTAGAGTTTCTAAATTAGGGTTTTAAGGTGTTTTAGGGGTTGTTTATGACATTTAAGCAAAGTTTAAGGACAAATAAAGTATGGAGAACATAACCAAGTATAATTAAGCATATGAATGTTATGTTTAAGTATCGTATGCATATAAAAGATGTATTATTAGCACGTTTCACGTATTTGCAAGTTTGGCACATAATTTCCAAGAACTTTGAATATGTATCAATTGTTTCATGAAATTGAAAGTATGAGCATGTATAAAGTATGTACAACATGAATTTAACAAAATGCGAGTTTATTTATGATCCGAGTCTCGGATTTTACAACGATTACAACGAAATTACGATTACAAGAACACAAGACTTCCAAAAATAGAATTACAACAAGATTTTCTAATTATGGGAAATATGAAGAAGCAGGGCGTTACAGTCTCCCCTCCTTTAGGGGATTTCATCCCGAAATTTAGGAAGAAGTAGCGAAAAGATATGGATACTTCGTCTTCATGTCACTCTTCAGTTCCCAAGTAAATTCAGCGCCACGTTTACCTTCCCATCGAACCTTAACGATAGGAATTTTACTGCGCCTCAATAACTTGACTCCTTGATCCATGATTTCGACAGGTTTTTCCACAAAATGCAAGGTCTCGTTGACTTTGAGGTCCTTGAGTGGGACTTGAAGTCCTTCGTCAGCTAGACACTTCTTTAAGTTTGACACGTGGAAAACAGGATGTACATTGTTGAGTTCTTCGGGCAGGTCCAGTCTATACGTAACCTTTCCAATCCTTTCGAGGATCTTGAAAGGACCAACATAGCGAGGTGCGAGTTTCCCTTTCTTGCCAAATCGAACCACGCCCTTCCAAGGGGATACCTTGAGAAGTACGTAGTCATCTGTCTTAAATTCCAAGGGCTTGCGACGCTTGTCGGCGTAACTCTTTTGTCGGCTCCTGGCTTTCAGTAAATTGTCTCGAACCTGTAAAATCTTATCCGTTGCTTCTTGTATAAGCTCGGGACCAATGAATTGAGATTCACCAATCTCATTCCAACAAATAGGCGAACGGTACTTGTGACCATACAATGCTTCGAAAGGTGCCATTTGAATACTCGCATGGTAACTGTTGTTGTACGAGAATTTGATCAAAGGAAAGTGTGAATCCCAGTTGTCACCAAAATCTATTACGCAGGAACGAAGCATATCCTCTAATGTTAGGATAGTGCGCTCGGTTTGACCGTCAGACTGAGGATGAAAAGCAGTGCTAAGGTTAAGAACAGTACCCATAGTAGATTGAAAAGTTTAACAAAGACGAGACGTAAAACGAGCATTACGATCGGAAATGATGTCAATGGGGATACCATGACGACAGATGATCTTATCAGTGTAGATTCTAGCCAATTTATCGACTTTGAAATCTTCACGGATAGGAAGAAAATGAGCTGATTTGGTTAATCGATCAACGATCACCCAAATACTGTCATGACCAGAAGAAGTACAAGGAAGCTTAGTGATAAAATCCATGGCGATGCTCTCCCATTTCCAGACAGGGATTTCTGGCTGTTCGAGCAAACCAGTGGGACGTTGATGTTTAGCTTTTACCTTCGAACAACTGAGACATTTCGCAACGTAAGAGGCGATATCCCACTTCATACCAGGCCACCAGTAAGATGTACGCATATCCTGGTACATCTTGTCAGTGCCAGGATGAACAGAATACTTCAATTTGTGTGCCTCGTTCATTAGAAAGTCTCGAAGATTTTCATGATTAGGGATCTAGATACGATTGAGATTGTTACACCCCCAAAATCCACATGCGGAGTATCACCACTTGGAGGCGTGACTGACCAGGATCAAGCCACCAATCATATTGAACATACATGTAAGTAAATATAAAATCCAACACAATATAATTGGTGTCCAAATCAAAACATAATTAAGTTACAAGCGGAAGCATAATGTTTAAAACCAAAGCATAAGTTTAAATGTTTCAAATGTTTATCATGGCACACAACTGTCCATGTCCCACAACGACCACGCCTCCTCGTGCAAGCTCCATAAGCACCTAAAGACCTGCAAGGCATGTAACAACAAGTCAACAACAAAGTTGAGCGAGTTCACAGTTGGTTGTTTAGTTTTTGTGTTTGTTTCGAAAACCATGAGTTGTTTCATAAACCACAAGTTAACCAATATCCTTGTTTCCCAAACCATGTCCAAAACCAGTGGGGGCTTCCCCATGTAAACCACTAGACCGTTACCATATCGACAAATGACGAACAATAAGTTGTGCCCTACGTCAATGTCTATCATCATTGACTAAGTTCCCAAATCCATTAGTACACGCCCGTCCTACCGGCACGGTGTGAGGCTTGTCAACCCTAATAGCATTATTAACTAATGACCCGCTCGCCACTGGCCCGGTGATTAAGTCGATATAAAAATTGAGGGACTTCATGATAGAGGTTTTTCTAGTAAGTTAATGTTGTTATCCTTCCTATGGAGGAGCGGAGGTACGTAATCTACCCAAGGAGATTACCCAGGTTCAATGCTGTTGTCCTTCCTATGGAGGAGCGGAGGTACATATTCTACCCAAGGAGAATATGTAGGTTCTATTTAATCTCTTTACCCATTCCCTAACCACCGGGAATCCCATGCCTTGTAGAAAGTGTGAACTCACCTTGATTTGCTCGGCAGATAAACAAAATGGTCACTCGAGCTCTATGGGGTCAACCATGCCCTAACATGGTTACCATACAAGTCAGGTCTAGGTTCAAGTAGTGCACATAGGTCTTACACATAAACTATCAGGTTACATTCACACAATGATCATGGCAAACACGTAAATCACCTAAACAGTCAAGTCCACATAATGCCCAACTTGTGCGACTCAAATGGTTGGGCTCGCACAAGTTCATTAGCCCAATAGTCTTGTGCAATTCAATAAATGAAGCCCAATAGTTCCCGGCCCAAAACATGCAATCCAAATCTATACGGCCCAACTAATAAACGAACAAACAACTTGTGCGATCCTAATAATCTTGTGCATTTGGTATGTCCTTGTACGCTTACAATATGTCTTGTGCGACTCAGATTTGGGCTTTAAGGCCCAATAACATAATAAGGTTTCAAACAGATGTGTGTGTGTGGCCCAAGCCTTGTGCAATCGGCACTGTCTTGTGCGATCCACAAGGTCTTGTGCGATCATGCATAACTAAGCAGTACCCTGTGCTTATGTAGTTGCACTAAGCTTGTGCGATGCACCTTGTGCGATCAGATCAGGTCTTGTGTGACCTGATCTTGTGCGACTGACAAACTTGATGCAATTCAATTAATTATCCTAACAGTTTCCATTTAACTTGAAAGATTCAATTTTAAAAGTTTCCATTCATGTAATGATCGATCAAACAGGGGTTTTATCATCGAATCCCTATGAACCCTAATGAGATTCAAATCACAATCAACAATCATACTCATTTACGTCCATTAACACGGCTCATGTTATTGATTTCTTGCATGCATCCTAACAAGTCTATCACAATCGATCATCCGAATACGAACACATCACAACCGATAATCATACCTTTGGTTCTTTATCATCATACGATTATCAATCCTACAACGATCTAAATTATACTACACACGTGAACCGATTGTTCATGAACATTAAACCTCATCGATTTTCATTACAATCAAACACACATCATCCCTAGATCACCATGTATAACATATAGATCACAACACTATTTAACAAAATAATAATAATGAAACACTAACCGGTTAGGAGGTAAGGCAAGGATGATCCGAACAAGAAAGCTTCGAGGGAAAGAATGTTTGCCGTCGGCTTCGAGAGAAGAGAAAGGGAGCGAGTAGGGTTTTGTGTGTGTTGTGTGATTTGAAAATAATGACAAACAAACTCCCACAAGAGTGTTTGTATGCGTATAAGAGTAGTGGGCCGACCCCATACATGGGCTGCCCATTTGGTTCAATTACAAGAGTGTGAGCCGAGAGAGGTGTGGAACGTGTAGCCCAAAGGCTTGTGTGATCGGCTAAGTGTTGTGCGGTCGGGTTGTGTTGTGCAACGATGTTAAATACATACCTCACACATATTCATATAACATGTAACATTTATCTCATAAACATTTATTAAACCAACATATCAGATAATCACACAAAGTTCACATACGTTACATTTAAACACAAAGATAGGTTCTGAAATACGAGTTGTCACTTTATCCCCAAGTTGAAAGAAATTTCGTCCTGAAATTTAGCACGTACTCACTGAGGAAGCTAGTTAAGTTGCATGGTTTTCCTGGTTTTCCTGGGGTGTCACATCCTTCCCCAGTTGGTTTGGAATTTCGTCCCGAAATTTCGCAGTAGCTTCAGCCTCAGTAGTGGTTTCGTTGTTCGCGAACAACTGGGGATACTTGTGTTTCATCTGGTCTTCTCATTCCCAGGTGAACTCTGGGCCGCGACGGGAGTTCCAACGAACTCGAACAAGAGGTATTCTGGTACACTTGAGAACCTTAACGTCTCGGTCAGTAATCTCTATTGGTTCCTCGACGAATCGCAGCTGATCATCGATAGTGAGCTCCTTGTGGGGAACTATGAGGGTCTCATCTGACAGACACTTCTTCAGATTTGACACGTGGAAAACGTTGTGAACTCCACTGAGTTCTGCTGGTAGGTTCAGTTTGTAGGCCACCTTGCCTATTTTCTCTATGATGTCGAATGGTCCAACGTATCGCGGGTTGAGTTTTGCCTCGTTTGCCAAAACGAACAACACCTTTCCAAGGTGAGACTTTGAGTAGCACTCGATCCCCAACCTAGAACTCGAGTGGTTTCCTGCGCTTATCAGTGTAGCTTTTCTGACGATTGCGAGCTGCCACCATTCGTTGTCGTATCTGAGCAATCCTCTCTATTGTATCTACTACAAGCTCTGGGCCAGTGATTTGACTGTCACCCACTTCTGCCCAGCAAAGAGGTGATTGGCATTTACGTCCATACAATGCCTCAAACGGAGCTGCCTGGATACTGGTGTGGTAGCTATTATTATACGAAAACTCCACCAAAGGGAGGTGCTTTTCCCAACCATTGCCAAAATCGATTACACATGCTCGAAGCATGTCTTCAAGTGTTTGGATGGTGCGCTCAGACTGCCCATCCGTCTGTGGATGATAGGCGGTGCTCATGTCTAGACGTGAGCCAATGTGCATTGCTTGCCACAATTCAGAGGTAAAACGTGCGTTGCGTTCAGATATAATAGAGGTTGGCACTCCATGCCTCGATACTACTTCCTTTAAGTAAACGTCTGTCAAAGTAGAGAACTTGTCTATTTCTTTGATAGCCAAAAAGTGTGCAAACTTAGTCAATCGATCCACTATCACCCAAATAGTGTCATTTCCGCGTTGAGATCTAGGCAGACCAGTAACAAAATCCATGGAAATTTGCTCCCACTTCCATGTCGGGATCTCAGGTTGTTGCAGTAGGCCTGATGGTTTCTGATATTCACTATTGACTCTCGCAAAAGTCAAGCATTTGTTGACGTAGGTTGCTATATTGGCCTTCATGCTAGGCCACCAATACGTAGTCTTGAGATCGTGGTATATCTTATCAGAACCAGGATGTACCGAGTAACGAGACTTGTGTGCTTCATCCATCCCAAGCTCACGTAAGTTTCCATAAAGTCGAACCCAGATGTGCCCTGTTACGTAGTAAGCACCGTCTTCCTTTTGTTCTAATCGCTTCCTTGATCCTCGTAGGGACTCGGCCCTAATATTCTCTGTTTTCAATGCTTCCACCTGAGCATCTCGTATCTGAGTAGGAAGACTAGATTGGATGGTAAGTTGTAACGCTCGCACACGCTTAGGTGTAGTATCCTTTCGACTGAGGGCGTCAGCCACAACATTGGCTTTTCCTGGAGGGTACTTGATCGCGCATTCGTAATCATTCAAGAGCTCGACCCATCGAAGTTGTCGCATGTTCAACTCCTTTTGTTTGAAGATATGCTCGAGACTCCTGTGATCGGTGTAAATGGTGCACTTGGTACCGTACAGGTAATGTCTCCATATATTAAGTGCGAAAACAACAGCTCCCAGCTCCAAATCATGCGTAGTGTAGTTCCTTTCATGAACCTTAAGTTGACGTGATGCGTAAGCAATGAACTTATCACGTTGCATCAACACGCAACCAAGTCCCTGGATGGATGCGTCGCAATAAACCACAAAATCGTCCGTGCCTTCAGGCAATGAGAGGATAGGTGCACTACACAGTTTATCCTTTAAGTGTTGAAAAGCAGATTCCTGTGCATCACCCCAACGATAGGTGACACCCTTCTGAGTTAGCGAAGTGAGAGGTTGCGCAATCTTGGAGAAATCCTTGATAAACCTTCTGTAGTAGCCCGCCAAACCCAAGAATTGGCGGATCTCTGTTGGTGTACGAGGTGCAGGCCAGTTCTTGATCGAGTCTACCTTGGATGGATCAACGTGAATCCCATCCTTGTTTACCACGTGGCCTAGGAAATGGACTTCACGAAGCCAAAAGTCACATTTCGAAAACTTGGCATAAAGCTGCTCTGCTCGAAGAAGGTCTAAAATAAGTCATAGATGTTGCTCGTGCTCTTCCTGGCTCTTAGAGTAGATCAGGATGTCGTTGATGAAAACAATAACGAACTTGTCCAGGTAAGGTTTGCACACTCTGTTCATAAGGTCCATGAAGACCGCTGGTGCGTTCGTCAATCCAAAAGGCATAACCAGGAACTCATAATGCCCATAACGATTCATGAACGCTGTCTTAGAGATATCCTCGTCTCGGACTCTCAGTTGATGGTAGCCTGACCTCAAGTCAATCTTCGGGTAGTAGCTCGACCCTTGCAGCTGGTCGAACAAGTCATCAATGCGTGGAAGAGGATAACGATTCTTCACGGTCACCTTGTTGAGTTTGCGGTAGTCAATACACATATGGAAGGTACCATCCTTCTTCTTCACAAACAATACTGGAGCTCCCCAAGGCGAAGAGCTGGGACGAATAAAACCTTTATCCAAGAGCTCTTCTAGTTGCGTAGACAGCTCTTCTAGTTCTGATGGGGCTAAACGATAAGGTGCTCAAGCTATGGACGCTGCTCCAGGTGTTAGCTCAATTTGGAATTCAACCTGATGGGGGGGCGGTAGACCTGGTAATTCCTATGGAAACACTTCAGGAAAGTCACGTACGATCAGAATATCTTCTATCTTCTTCTCTTTCTTTGAGGTGTCCGTAACGAGGGCTAAAATAGCAGTGTGGCCCTTTCGCAAACACTTCTGGGCCTTAAGTAAAGAAATGATGCCCACCACAGCACCACTATTGTCGCCATGAATCACCAAAGGTTCTTCACCAGAACGAGGGATGCGGACGATCTTCTCCTTGCAAAGAATCTCTGCTCGATGTTGAGATAACCAATCCATACCAATGACAATGTCGAAACTGCCAAGAACGATGGAGATAAGATCGATGGAGAAAGTCTGACCAGCTAAAACGAGATTACAACCCTTAACTATGTGTGCGGCCTCGAGACTTTTACCATTTGCTAACTCTACTATGTGCTTGGTGTTCATAAGTGTTGGTGTGCGCTTAAGCATTTGACTAACTTTTAAGGACACATAACTGGTATCGGCACCCGAATCAAATAAAACAGAAACATAGAAATCATCCAGTAGGAACTTACCCGTAACAACGTTGGGATCGTTCCTCGTTTCACCCTGACCAATCACGAAAACACGTCCCCTAGCACCATTGCCTTCATTGTTACCCCCATTGTTTCCATTCCCTTGATTGTTTTTGTTCTGATTCTGGTTCAGTTGGGGGCAGTTCCTCTTGAAGTGGCCTTCAGCACCACACTGAAAGCATCCCCTATTACCCTGCTGTTGCTGCTGGTTCTGTGGAGCCTGTTGTTGCTGCTGACGATTTTGATTTGCAGGATATGGGCTCCTGCATTCCTTTGCTGCGTGACCAAGCTTGTTACATCGATGGCAGCGACCCTTGTTGCACTGCCCACTGTTGTGCAGGTTACATCGATTGCACTTAGGGTGGTTTCCCTTATACCCACTTTGACTTTGATTCTGACTGCTTGCGAATTGCTGACCAGGACTCCTGAAGTCGTCAGTCTTTCGCTGCTGGGACTGGGACTGAACAGAAGTAGAACCCTTGCTTGAATTTCCATCCCACTTACGCTTGTTGTCACTAGGAGCCTCTGAAGTAGCTGTAGCACTGATACGCCTGGGCAGCTTGTTTTGCTCCACTGCCGGGTCAGTGAGACGATGAGCTAGTCGTATAACTTGCTGAATGGTTCCAAGGTTAGCTGAAGTCACATGGCTCTGAATTTCTGGCACTAAACCCTTGAGATATAGCTCGATACGTTTGATGGGAGGGTCTACCATTGTAGGACACAAGATAGCCAGCTCGTTTGATCTCTTCGTATATGCTTCGATTTCGGACCCCGACATCTTCAAGTTGAAAAATTCCACCTCTAGCTTGTGGATGTCATCCCGACTACAGTACTCCTCTTTGATCAATTCCTTGAATTCATTCCATGGGGTGGCATTACCAACCGCCAGCCCTAATAGCTAAACATGCGCCTTCCACCAGGTTAACGCAGCACCCTCGAGTGTTCTAGTAGCAAACTTTACCCTACGAGCCTCAGAGCATTCACACATCTCGAAGACAGATTCGAGCTTCTCAAACCAGTGGAGGAGACCTACAGATCCTTCAGTACCACTGAAGGTACTAGGTCTACAGTCCATAAAGGTCTTGAACGTACACGCGGGAGGCTGAGCAGGCTGACCTGTCGCGCGAGAAAGAAAAGACAAGATTAAGCACGAGGGTTGGTTCGTGAGAGTAGGATCTAAACATCCTAGGATAGGTCGAAATGGCAGGTTATACCTCCTGCAGGGACAGCTGCGAGTGCCTCAGCAACTCGTTCATTGATTAGAGCCGTCAGCTGGGCTTGAGTCAAATTCAGACATCCACTCATGATCTTCACATCGAAGAAAACACAAGTAAGAAAAGTGTCGCGCATGTGTGTAAATGTGGAGTAACAGAGGAGAGTAGACACACAGAGTTCAAGCAACAGTTGTTATACTAACTAAGCATATCATGATCAGTGCACTACTTAAACTATCATGCAGGTAATATAATCACAAACCATGTCACCTACTGCGTTGAGTCTTGCACGTGGAGCGAAGCGTCGTTGTGGATCATTGAGCACTGCACAGGTTATAGTCTGGTTTTGTCAAAAAGCCTTTCCCTTTTTTAAAACCAAGTTCACTATAACCAATGGCTCTGATACCAATCTGCCACACCCCCAAAATCCACATGTGGAGTATCACCGCTTGGAGGCGTGACTGACCAGGATCAAGCCACCAATCATATTGAACATACATGTAAGTAAATATAAAATCCAACACAATATAATTGGTGTCCAAATCAAAATATAATTAAGTTGCAAGCGTAAGCATAATTTTTAAAACCAAAGCATAAGTTTAAATGTTTCAAATGTTTATAATGGCACACAACTGTCCATGTCCCACAACGACCACGCCTCCTCGTGCAAGCTCCATAAGCACCTAACGACCTGCAAGGCATGTAACGACAAGTCAACAACAAAGTTGAGCGAGTTCACAGTTGGTTGTTTAGTTTTTGTGTTTGTTTCGAAAACAATGAGTTGTTTCGTAAACCACAATTTAACCAATATCCTTGTTTCCCAAACCATGTCCAAAACCAGTGGGGGCTTCCCCATGTAAACCACTAGACCGTTACCATATTGACAACTGACGAACAATAAGTTGTGCCCTATGTCAATGTCTATCATCATTGACTAAGTGCCCAGATCCATTAGTACACGCCCGTCCTACCGGCACGGTGTGAGGCTTGTCAACCCTAATAGCGCTATTAACTAATGACCCGCTCGCCATTGGCCCGGCGATTAAGTCGATATAAAAATGAGGGACTTCATGATAGAGTTTTGTCTAGTAAGTTAATGGTGTCGTCCTTCTTATGGAGGAGCGGAGGTACGTAATCTACCCAAGGAGATTACGCAGGTTCAATGTTGTCGTCCTTCCTATGGAGGAGCGGAGGTACATATTCTACCCAAGGAGAATATGCAGGTTCTATTTAATCTCTTTACCCATTCCCTAACCACCAGGAATCCCATGCCTTGTAGAAAGTGTGAACTCACCTTGATTTGCTCGGCAGATAAACAAAATGGTCACTTGAGCTCTATGGGGTCAACCACGTCCTAACATGGTTACCATACAAGTCAGGTCTAGGTTCAAGTAGTGCACATAGGTCTTACACATAAACTATCAGGTTATAATCACACAATGATCATGGCAAACACGTAAATCACCTAAATAGTCAAGTCCACATAATGCCCAACTTGTGCGACTCAAATGGTTGGGCTCGTACAAGTTCATTAGCCTAATAGTCTTATGCGATTCAATAAATGAAGCCCAACTAATATATACGGCCCAACTAATAAACGAACAAACAACTTGTGCGATCCTAATAATCTTGTGCGTTTGGTATGTCCTTGTACGATTACAATATGTCTTGTGCGACTGAGATTTGGGCTTTAAGGCCCAATAACATAATAAGGTTTAAAACAGCTGTGTATGTGTGGCCCAAGCCTTGTGCGATCGGCACTGTCTTGTGCGATCCACAAGGTCTTGTTCTATCATGCATAACTAAGCAGTACCCCGTGCTTACGTAGTTGCACTAAGCTTGTGCGATGCACCTTGTGCAATCAGATCAGGTCTTGTGTGACCTGATCTTGTGCGACTGACAAACTTGTGCGATTGGTTATGAGATTTTCCTAAAATCATGCAATTCAATTAATTATCCTAACAGTTTCCATTTAACTTGCAAGATTCAATTTTAACAATTTCCATTCATGTAATGATCGATCAAACAGGGGTTTTATCATCGAATCCCTATGAACCCTAATGAGATTCAAATCACAATCAACAATCATACTCATTTACATCCATTAACACGGCTCATGTTATTGATTTCTTGCATGCATCCTAACAAGTCTATCACAATCGATCATCCGAATACGAACACATCATAGCCGATAATCATACCTTCGGTTCTTTATCATCATACGATTATCAATCCTACAACGATCTAAATTATACTACACACGTGAACCGATTGTTCATGAACATTAAACCTCATCGATTTTCATTACAATCAAACACACATCATCCCTAGATCACCATGTATAACATATAGATCACAACACTATTTAACAAAACAATAATAACGAAACACTAACCGGTTAGGAGGTAAGGCAAGGATGATCCGAAAAAGAAAGCTTCGAGAGAAAGAATGTTTGTCGTCGGCTTCGAGAGAAGAGAAATGGAGCGAGTAGGGTTTTGTGTGTGTTGTGTGATTTGCAAATAATGACAAACAAACTCCCACAAGAGTGTTTGTATGCGTATAAGAGTAGTGGGCCGACCCCATACATGGGTTGGCAATTCGGTTCAATTATAAGAGTGTGGGCCGAGAGATCTGTGGAACGTGTAGCCCAAAGGCTTGTGCGATCGGCTAAGTGTTGTGCGGTCGGGTTGTGTTGTGTTGTGCAACGACGTTAAATACATACCTCACACACATTCATATATCATGTAACATTTATCTCATAAATATTTATTAAACCAACATATCAGATAATCACACAAAGTTCACATACGTTATGTTTAAACACAAAGATAGGTTCTGAAATACGAGTTGTCACAGAGATAGTATAGAATACCATCGGATTTAGACACGAGATCTTGCTCCATAGCGCCTCATATCTTGACAGTGAGATTACCTTCGTTAATAGAGGCATATTGGGCTTCATAAATAAGGTTCTGAAGATCGTTAACAAGTTGGAAACAATGAATGCTCTTTACATGAGTTTTACGACTAAGTGCGTCGGCTACCACATTCGCTTTACCTGGGTGGTAGCGGATTTCGCAGTCGTAGTCGTTTAACAATTCCACCCAACGACGTGCCTAGCGCCAGGCACAAAATTGATGCGAAAGTCGACAGAACGAGCAGGAGGCAGACCAGGAAGATCGTCGGGAAACACATCGGGGAAATCACGTACGACGGGAACGTCGCTTATGCTCGGGCCTTTGTCCTTCTTTTCCATAATGTGGGCGAGAAAGGCGAAGGTACCCTTGCGCAAGAATTTGTTCGCTTGGATACACGAGATTAGCTTGAGACCTTGAGAAGGTTTCTTGCCATACACGTGTAGAGAATCACCGTTTGGAAGAGGAAGACGGATAAACTTTTCTGAACAAACGACTTCAGCACAAACTCGCCTAAGCCAGTCCATGCCTACTATGATGTCAAAGCTACCCATTTTCATAGGTATTAGATTTATCGAGAAAGTAAAATCGTTAAGAATCAAGGAACAATTGGAGAGAACGGAATCGACAGCAACGGATTTACGAAAGATCTTGGAAACTTAGAGCGTTTACACATAAGCAAAGGTTTGAATTCTAACGACACAAAACTTTTATCCGCACCAGTATCAAATAGACAAGAAGCATAAACATGGTTCACAAGAAACGTACCAGTGATAACATCGTTCGCGTTTTGGGCTTGAGCAGTAGTGAGGAGGAAAGCTCAACCCCTAGCTGGTTGTTGAGCCTGTTGCTGCTGCTGAGGTTGATTAAGCTAAGGACACACGTTGGCTAAATGATTGAGATCACCACACTTGAAGCATGCTCGCACAGGAGCAGCTTGAGGTTGAACCTGATTAGGAGTAGGGTTTGCAACGATAGCCTGATCTTGGGCAGGCTTTGGGTTGTAGCAACAGCGATCGGCGAAATGCCCCAGCCTGTGACAGGTGGCGCATTTGCGACATGGGGTGCTAGTAGGGTGATGGTATGAACATTGGTTACACTTGGGCCATGTCCCAGTGTAGTTTTTTCTTGGTGGTTCTAGGGTAGTGGGATTAACGACAGCTACTGATTGGATGGGTTGAGGGTTTGGCAGAGTGACGACCGCACAGTTCTGGCTTGAAGCCTTCCTCCTCTTGCCCTTGTTCTTCTTGGGTGGTTGAGAGGGTGAAGGTTCAACAAAGGTAGTAGTATCGGTGGTATCAGTAACGGCTTGGTAGCACTCTTCGTTGAAACCTTATCATAGGTTCCATGAAGAACGTAGTTGTTATTAAGTCCGGTGGCTATGCTAAAGGCTTCCTCTATGGTTTTAGGGCAAGCAGAGGCAACATGGTTAACCAAGGAAGGTGCAACACAACGAATGAACTTGGCTATGGTTTTGGGGACGGAGTCGACTTGTCCAGGACAGAGGACACTTAGTTGTTTAAAGCGCGTAATTAAACCATCCATGTTGCTCCCCTTCTGCGTTAAGTTCCAAAATTTGTTCTCCAATTTTTGGAGTTCGTGAGGAGGACAGAAGTGGTCCTTCATAAGCTGCTTAAGTTCGTCCCAAGGCATAGCATGTGCAACATCGTTTCCCATCTTGTTGCGTTTGGTGGTCCACCACTCGAGTCCCCTCGAGCGGAAGACTCCAGTCGCGTTCAAGGTTCGTAGCTCATCAAGACAACCACTTTGCAAGAAAGTAAGATCAATTGCGTCAAACCAATTCATCATGGCGGTGGCGCCATCCTTTCCTGTAAACTCCAAGGGTTTACAAGCCATAAATTTCTTGAAATGGAAGGTTGATTTGGGTTTTTCTGCCTTTGAGTCAACAGAGCCATGCGGTGAATCGGTGTTTGGCTGAATCTTGCTCACAATATCGGGTATGACCTTGGCCATTTGCTTGGCCATGAACTTCACACAATCCCTTTGTGACATGGAGTTGGATTTGGCGTTGGAGGTCGAACCCTTCCTTGACTTGGTCCTCTTTAGTGCACCGCTGGACGACATCTAAGAATCGAAAGAGAAGGAATGGATGAGACTTGATCATAAATTTAAAATAAGTTTCGCAAGTTTAAGTATGCAAGCATGATGTATCACAAATGGTTCACATAGTTAGTATGAATTCAACAAGTATCCAACAAGGATAACCACATATGAATGCGTAAAAAGAATATAAATTTAATTTGTTCATGAGAATTATTATTGTTTTTGATTGCGCAAGACGTGCGAATTGTGTAACGGTTTTGAAATATAACGAGGTAACAAGTATAAAATCACATATAAATTAAATCACATAAAAGAGAGGCTCATAAAACATAGGATTGTTTCGGGTTTAGAAACGTCAACTATTCCAAAGTGAATCGAAAGTCCTTTCAAATTAGAGAAACGTGCTTTGGCCTATAGGTAATATACTCTCGTCGAGAAGCGATTAACGGTATCTTACCCTTCTAGTTACTACACGTCTCTAATCGATTGAAACAATCGAAACTTTAGCGAGATTGAAAATCGAGGAATGGGACTTAATCGACAATGTGCGGGTTTCACCCCTAACTTGACGATTTCGTACCCTAATGTGGTTAGTACTCGTCGGGTCAAAATATAATTTTAACACTTTGACGAGGGTCCGCTAGAGTTCGAATTGGAAATTTACCATTAAGATGTGGATTTCACTCCTAGCTTAATGGCGAAATTTCGTGCAAAATAAGAATAAGCGGAATGAGAGTCGTTCACCAAATTGTGGGTTTCACACCTATATTGGTAAACTCGTCTCTTTTGTATAAAGAGTGTCTTCAAGTCTTCAAGTGTATTGTGTAAAATGTCTTATGAAAGTCATTATGTAAATATTAAGACCAAAAGAAGAGAAAGGAGCAAAGTAGGAAGAATAACATTTTAAGCAAGAATCAAGAATGGAAAAAAATATGGTTACAACTATAGACAAGGTCAAACATGGCAATTCGACCTAATTCCCTATAGTTATGGCTCTGATACCAATCCGTCACACCCCAACCGATGGCGGAATCATCGGGATGAGACGAAATAGATTGCAAGAGACTTCATAACACCATTTGTGACAATATTTAAATCAACCATTTTCATTTCATAATAAAATTGTCAACACATTACAAGAAATTCAAATAACAACATTATTCATAACATAAACATAACAAAATTGATACAACAATTTAAACCTAAAACGTCTAAATGTGTATCTAGGCATCATCGCTAATTCGTTTCATAGCATCATCATCCTCAACCTATAACAAGTTTAAAATAATTTTCAATGCAAAAGAAAAGGCGAGTACACAAGGTTTGAATAAGTATAACATAAGTATAAAAAGCGTTATCTCGAATCCACGTGGCAATTTGTAAACAAGGTAACTAGCATGCATAGCAATACGTCAAACCCAAGTGTCCACTAGTATTTAGCATCCCTCGCCACAAAAGTGACGAGACCGTTTAGAATAAAGGGTTAACAAGACCCCGACGGGTGGTGTGCTACTCCTATAGTGCTATATATGTTAAGTTGAGGGCTTAGCAAAGTTAACTACATATGGCATGTATAATCTAGCATGAACCTAAGTAAACAAGTAGCATGTATAACGGATTGAGAGTATAAAGAATGTTTAAGTGTGTGAGTGTGTATTTTGTATAATAACATGTTACAACTCAAAGTGTTTTAAAGGTAAATGGGTCAAGTGTACTCAAGGTTTTGCAAGTCTTGAACTTGAGAATCCGCGAGTGAGTTGTTTGTTGATTAGGAGGTTGGAACACCAAGTCCTTCTACACGAAGAAGCAAAGTGTATGAGTTCGGAGATTACGGTAGATTAAGGATTTGGAGTTTAAAACATAAGAACATGTGTATACGAAAGTAATCATCTTTTAACACAAAATACTTGTTTTGACGCTATGAAACCCCAAGGGTTATAATGTTTTCATGAGTAGTATACCCATTAGAATCATAACAAGTTTTATGTCTTAGATGATGTTATTCTAGCACTTTGACGAATGAACACAAGTTCATCATCAAAGGTTCGAATGTTGAATAGTATATATATAAGTATTATTTAGGTTATATATTATTATGTCCAATAGTCAAGCATGAGGTAGAAGATTAAATCTTCATTTACGTACCTCTAAGTTTCATGGAAATCATGTAGGAGGTAGGAAGAGAAGTCTTCCATTTAGGCACCTCTAAGTGTTCACCACTACACTTGATGTAAAAATTTACAGGGAGGGTCATGAACTACAAGTAATACAAGAATATTAAACACTGATCTATAAGAAATCATCAAGCAATGTGTGGATTCTATGTAGGATAACCCAAGTTAATCCTTAATCTCACATACATCAAGTCTTGAACTTGAACATCACTTGTGGGTTAAACCCAGAACAAAACAGAAAGTTTGTGAGGATTAATCATCTGATTTTGAATGTCTCAACCTTGTTTTTAAGCCTAACTAACCATAGAAGTGGTTATAAGCATAAGGACAGGTTTGAGATGAGTTAGACTCAAGTTGAACAAGTTTTAGTAAAGGTTTAATCAAAACATAAACAAACAGTGAACTTTGGAGCCTTTTTGGTGACGTTCCAAGGACTTATTTACTATGAAGTACCCATGGAATCGAATCTAAGGTCAATCGAATCTCCAATTTTGATTAATTACAATTTGGCCCCTAGAGTTTCTAAATTAGGGTTTTAAGGTGTTTTAGGGGTTGTTTATGACATTTAAGCAAAGTTTAACGACAAATAAAGTATGGAGAACATAACCAAGTATAATTAAGCGTATGAATGTCATGTTTAAGTATCGTATGCATATAAAAGATGTATTATTAGCATGTTTTACGTATTTGCAAGTTTGGCACATAATTTCCAAGAACTTTGAATATGTATCAATTGTTTCACGAAATTGAATGTATGAGCATGTATAAAGCATGTACAACATGAATTTAACAAAATACGAGTTTTATTTATGATCCATGTCTCGGATTTTACAATGATTACAATGAAATAACGATTACAAGAACGCAAGACTTCCAAAAATAGAATTACAACAAGACTTTCTAATTATGGAAAGTATGAAGAAGCAGGGCGTTACAGTCTCCCCTCCTTTAGGGAAGTTCATCCTGAAATTTAGGAAGAAGTAGCGAAAAGATATGGATACTTCATCTTCATGTCACTCTTCAGTTCCCAAGTAAATTCAGCGCCACGTTTACCTTCCCATCGAACCTTAACGATAGGAATTTTACTGCGCCTCAATAACTTGACTCCTTGATCCATGATTTCGATAGGTTTTTCCACAAAATGAAAGGTCTCGTTGACTTGGAGGTCCTCGAATGGGACTTGAAGTCCTTCGTCAGCTAAACACTTCTTTAAGTTTGACACGTGGAAAGCAGGATGTACATTGTTGAGTTCTTCGGGCAGGTCCAGTCTATACGCAACCTTTCTAATCCTTTCGAGGATCTTGAAAGGACCAACGTAGCGAGGTACGAGTTTCCCTTTCTTTCCAAATCGAACCACGCCCTTCCAAGGGGATACCTTGAGAAGTATGTAGTCACCTGTCTCAAATTCCAAGGGTTGTCGGCTCCTGGCTTTCAGTAAATTATCTTGAACCTGTAAAATCTTATCCGTTGCTTCTTGTATAAGCTCGGGACCAGTGAATTGAGATTCACCATTATCGCTCCAACAAATAGGCGAACGGAACTTGCGACCATACAATGCTTCGAAAGGTGTCATTTGAATACTCGCATGGTAACTGTTGTTGTACGAGAATTCAATCAAAGGCAAGTGTGAATCCCAGTTGCCACCAAAATCTATTACGCAGGAACGAAGCATACCCTCTAATGTTTGGATAGTGCGCTCGGTTTGATCGTCCGACTAAGGATGAAAAGCAGTGCTAAGGTTAAGAACAGTACCCATAGCAGATTGAAAAGTTTGCCAAAGACGAGACGTAAAACGAGCATCACGATCGGAAATGATGTCGATGGGGATACCATGACGACAGATGATCTCATCAGTGTAGATTCTAGCCAATTTTTCGACTTTGAAATCTTCACGAATAAGAAGAAAATGAGCTGATTTGGTTAATTGATCAATGATCACCCAAATACTGTCATGACCAGAAGAAGTACGAGGAAGCTTAGTGATAAAATCCATGGCGATGCTCTCCCATTTCCAGACAGGGATTTCTGGCTATTCGAGAAAACCAGAGGGACGTTGATATTTAGCTTTTACCTTCGAACAAGTGAGACATTTCGCAACGTAAGAGGCGATATCCCGCTTCATTCCAGGCCACCAGTAAGACGTACGCATATCCTGGTACATCTTGTCAGTGCCAGGATGAACATAATACTTCGATTTGTGTGCCTCGTTCATTAGAAAGTCTCGAAAATTTTCACGATTAGGGATCCAGATACGATTGAGATAGTATAGAATACCATCGGATTTAGACACGAGATCTTGCTCCATAGCGCCTCGTATCTTGACAGTGAGATTACCTTCGTTAATAGAGGCATATTGGGCTTCACGAATACGGTTCTGAAGATCGTTAACATGTTGGAAACAACGAATGCTCTTTACATGAGTATTATGACTAAGTGCGTCGGCTACTACATTCGCTTTACCTGGGTGGTAGCGAATTTCGCAGTCGTAGTTGTTTAACAATTCCACCCAATGACGTTGACGCATGTTCAGTTCTTTTTGGTTGAAGATATGTTGAAGGCTCTTATGGTCGGTGAAGACCACACACTTAGTACCATAAAGGTAGTGTCGCCAAATTTTCAACGCAAAAACAACTGCGCCAAGTTCAAGGTTGTGAGTAGTGTAGTTTTTCTCATGTATCTTGAGTTGTCTCGACGCATAAGCGATAACCTTGTCGTGTTGCAAAAGAACACAACCAAGACCAAGGTTTGAAGCATCGCAACACACGACGAAGTCGTCGTTACCATCAGGAAGCGCGAGAATAGGAGCATTACAAAGCATCTCCTTGAGCATTTGAAAAGATTCCTCTTGTTCGGGAACCCAAACAAAATGTTTCTTTTTTGAGTCAAAGAGGTAAAAGGAACAGCGATCTTCGAGAAGTTAGAGATAAAACGACGATAATAACCAGCAAGACCAAGAAACGAACGAATTTCAGATGGAGACTTAGGTACGATCCAGTTCTTCACAGCTTCGATTTTAGCGGGGTCAACGTGAATACCAAGTTCATTGACAGTATGACCAAGGAATTGAACCTCTTTTAACCAAAATTCGCACTTGGAGAATTTGGCGTATAGACGTTCCGTACGAAGAAGTTGAAGGATAAGACGCAAGTGTTGCTCATGCTCTTCTTGTGTCTTGGAATAGATAAGAATATCGTCGATGAAGATGATCATGAAACGGTCCAAGTATGCTTTGCACACGCGGTTCATCAAATCCATGAAAACAACAGGTGCGTTGGTCAAACCAAAGGGTATGACCACGAACTCGTAATGACCATAACGCGTACGAAATGCGGTTTTAGGTACATCTTCTTCGAGGACTCGAAGTTGATGGTACCCAGAACAAAGATCAATCTTTGAAAAGAAGGTCGCGCCTTGCAATTGATCGAAGAGGTCATTGATGCGAGGAAGAGGGTATCGGTTCTTGACAGTAAGCTTGTTGAGATCATGATAGTCAATACACATTCGGAATAACCCATCTTTCTTTTTTACGAACAAAACGGGAGTGCCCCAACGAGAAGTACTAGGGCGTATAAAGCCCTTATTAAGAAGCTCTTGAAGTTGAATCGAGAGCTCTTGCATCTCAGAGGGTGCTAAACGGTACGGAGACTTAGCGACAGGCGTAGCGCCAGGCACTAAATCGATGTGAAAGTCGACAGAACGAGCAGGAGGCAGACCAGGAAGATCGTCAGGAAACACATCGGGGAAATCACGTACGACGAGAACGTCGCTTATGATTGGGCCTTTGTCCTTCTTTTCCACAATGTGGGCGAGAAAAGCGAAGGTACCCTTGCGCAAGAATTTGTTCGCTTCGATACACGACATAAGCTTGAGACCTTGAGAAGGTTTCATGCTGTAACACCCCGTGTTTCGAAAGTCAAAGTCAAAGTCAAGATTGAAGTCAAAGGGAGACAAGATTGCTAATTACGATCTGTCACTCCTTGCTCAATTCCTGTTTTGACTTCTTTGACTTGTAGATAGTCTATTTTATGCCTTACATTAGTTGTATTATGTGGAGTACTTATTAATAATCGAGGTTTATTCGATATTTATCGCTTGTTTTATCAATTTATCGCTATCGCAATTGCACTCGCAACTCGAATTATGCGTTCTAGATATGGTTATACGTGTGTGTGTGCCTTATGTGTTACTTGTGCATGTTTATTTATGTTATGTGGTGGTGATTAATAGAAACGCAATCGCAATCGAATCGCAAGCGCTAAACGCAAGTCAATTAAGGATGATTGTATGTTGATATAGTAGTTGGGATTAAAAGTAATTTGACTAGGAAACTCTATCGCATCGAAACGCTCGCATTCGCAATCGAAACGGCAAAACTCGTCACACCGAACACTCAAACCAAGTGGTTAATCGACCAAGTGACCAGCCGTTCGATCGAGCTGCCGTTCGATCGGGCTGCCACTCGATCGACCAGCCCTTTCCACTTTGGGAAACCCTATAAATACCTCACTTGTTACTACTTTTGGTAAGTGACATCTCTCTGCTCGAACCAGCCGCACTCAAGCTTCTTTTCTTCGATTTCTCTCAAATCTTGTAAGTTTTCAACTTAATCTTTATACTTTCTTGATCTGCACGCACTCCTACACCTTTCTATCTGTTGGTGCACTTATGTCTGCACTTTGTCTGTATTCGGTCACAATGTAAAACGATGTCTTGTTAGTCTTGTAAGTTTGACCAAGTCAACCATCCTCCTGGTTTGACTTGGCCAAACAGTCAACATTATGTTTGTAAGATGTTGGGTCGAAGGATGTGCCATCGAAGGATTGCCTATATCCTTCGATGACCTGCTCGATAGATAGCATTCGATAGATGGACCACGAAAGATCCCATCCTTCGTGGTACATGCAGATCGTTCGAGCGGTTTCTGGTCGAAAGATGATCTTTCGATCAGACTGTTTGATCCTTCGACCAGACATGATGTTATGGGTATAAATACCCGTGTGTTGTGTTCATTTCGATGGTTGGACATAGTTAGACACTCAGACAGATAGAGAACACACACACACTAGAGAGAGTTTGCAAGACTGATTTGTAAACATTGAGCTGTAACTGGACCTTTCATACGTTTAATACAAGTGGTGTTAATCGTTGAAATTTGCGTGTTGTGTTATTGCGTGTTCTATCTCGGTTTGCTATTTCGGTTGGATTCCGCACAACCGAAGTGGTTAGTATACAAGGATTAGGCGACTAGATCCTCCCCTAGCCGGACCTACAAGTGGTATCAGAGCCTTGGCTCTTATCCTTGTTAAAACCGAGGTGTTCTTGGTGTTTTTCGGGATTTTATAGTTCATATTTTCTGGAAATATTGCTGTTTTTGCTGTTTATTCTTATAAAAACCTTGTCACTTTTCATTGTCACATGTTAAAAATGGGTTTTTAGTGAAGTTGCTAGCAAAAACGGGTTTTGGATAGTTGTCGGTTTGCAGAAATATTCATATTTCTGGGTTTGTTCTTCATTGTGTTCTTGATAGTTCACACTTTTGATCTTAAAAATTTTGAACTTCAAGGTGTTTGTGCATTGAAAAGAGTGTTTTGATTAAACTATTGGGATCATTACCCGGTTGGTGAAAAACCTGCATGTTTCAGACCTGGAAGATATGGTCTGAACATACTTTCTCACCAACCCATCAACTTTTCACCAAACTGTCCGATTTGTCAACTGTGTCAGAGCTAGTTCGAAAGATATCCTTCGAAGTCGAAAGATCATCTTTCGACCAAAGGAGGTTCGACAGATAGTTATCCTTCGAGCATCCTTCGAAGTGTGAGACTTATCTTTCGTTCCAAGGAATACTTTCGAAACATATATCTTTCGGTCCACTGCTCATTTTCGAAAGACTAGGATCCTTCGATTGGGGAGTCTTTCGAAGTCATCTTTCGATTTCATCTTTCGGTCTACAGTACTTTTTCGAAGGATAAGGATCCTTCGGTTGAAGAATCTTTCGAAAAACATTGTTCGAAATTCAACAGAGATCTTTCGAACCCTGTTGATCCTTCGAACAGGTGTGGATCTTTCGATCATCAGTCTGTTTGTGATTAACAGTTTGTGTTTTTCAAGTGTCTTTCGAACAGGTATCCTTCGGCTGATCAAATATGAATCCAAGGTGGAATACTTTGGTAAATACAGATATGTATTTTGGTACTCCGTCATCTTCCGCACCGGTATCTTCACAGGCTAATGCAATTTCTACCGGTCAATGGGCATTTGTATCCAATCAAATTCCAAGTGTTCAAAGCATTCTCTTAAGCGAGAGTGAAACGGGAAGTTTGAATCGGCCTCCCAAGTTGATGCACTTATATGAATATCCAGGATGGATTGATAGATTTCATACATACGTTAAAGGTCAAAATACAGAATTGTGGTTGCGGTTCATTACAGATTTTGATCAAACAATTGAAGTTGCAGCATCATCTGCTGCCACGTTTGCAGATCTTACAGAAGATCAGAAGAAGGTGTATGATCTGGAAAAGAAGGCATATGCCATTCTCACTCAGGCTTTAAGTAAAGACATTTATCATCAATTCGTTAGTTACAAGACAACGAAGAGATTGTGGGACGCGTTAAAGACAAGGGGCGTAGGAAATGAAGCGACACGCCAATTGAGAAAAGAATTGCTAAAGAAAGAGTTTGATGGCTTCACTTGTATGGAGAATGAGTCGTTACATGATTTGACAAGTCGATTTAATCATTTGTTGACTGAATTGGCAAATTTTGAGGTTGTTACAACTGCAGCAGAGATTGTGAAAAAGTTTGCAGATGCGTTGCCACCCCAATGGAATACCTTCTTGGAAATCATGAAGTACAATGGTACTTTAGCTACAACAAGCTTCAACGACTTTGTACAAATTCTAGAAAACAAGAATCAGGAAGAAATTCTCAAGGCAAAAAGAGTTGCAGTGCCACAAAATCCTGATATGTATTATGGAACCTCTAGCACTTCTATAAAACCTTCTTCGCATGCTCCAATTCAAACAGCATTTGTGACTAGCACTGATATGTATGGCAATACTATCCAAGTGCCGGTTCCTCCAAAGACAGACATGTATGGAAATCTGCTAGAACCAGTTCCTCAACAGCAACAGCAAAGCCAACGACCGCAAAGCCAACGACCGCTCAGACCAACTGATATGTTCGGGAATCCATTACCAGTTCGATCTCCCGGAACAACAGATATGTATGGGAATCCACTTCCTCCTCAATCTACAGTTCCAACAGACATGTATGGGAACCCACTTCCTCCACAACAGCAAGCCTGTTATGGAAGCACATCATCTGCTGGTCAACAATCAAAGCCAAATACAGTACGGCTCGACACCTCAAGCTTTTCTAAAGTCAATGTGGAAGTAGCAAAGGAACATATGGAGCTGCTAAACACTGTGGTGAGCGCATACTGTGGATTAGTGGAAGGTCAGATCGGTAATATTAATCTGACACAAGAAGACTATCAGCAGATCGACAAAGAGGAAATGGAAATGATGGATATCAAGTGGGCCTTTGCAAGTGCTGTTAGGCGAGCAAAGGATTTCATGGAAAGAACGGGCCGAACCAGCTTGGAAAGCAAGAAAGACACCAAGTATGGGTTTGATAAGCAAGCTGTTAAATGCTTCAACTGTGGGGAACGTGGTCATTTCAAGCGTGAATGTACAAGACCATCTCAGCATGGAAACCAGAATCCCTTCAGAGGTCAAGGCAACCAGCAGAACCAGAATAGGAACAATGTTCGTACGCTGGTACCTGTCAACAACCAAAGCCAAGCAGGACCATCAAATGCCAACCAGGCACTTGTGGTTCAAGTAGATGAAGGTTGTGACTGGTCACTACAGTTGGGAAATGATGCTCCGGATGGAACGGCGTGTTTTGCTGAGATTGTCAAGGATCTTAATCACACCAGTGGTGGAGAATCTTCCACCAATGGTGATGTATCTTCTGAGGATGAAGACTCTTCCGGGTACAGTGGAAGTTCAGATGAAGAGTCCTCTGCTTCAGGCAATGATCAGGAAGATGACACATCAACTGCATCAGTTAATGCAGACATTGATGAACTTTTGGAGGAAGCTGCAGCAGGAATTCAAAGAAGATCTATTCTGGTGGATCAAGCTGCTTATTCTTCGTCTTCTCTCCATTCAGCCTTTATGGCGAATGTCGACAGTTCATCAAGTCAGGTATGTGTCGACGAACCCACTTCTGTTAGCTGTGGTAACTGTGATAGTTTGCGTGTTAAATGTGCTGATTTAGAGGCAAACATGTCTGAGTTGCAAGCCAAACATGATGCTTTACAAGCTAGTTTGTTTGACTTGCAAGACAAACATGTTTCATTGAATGATAAGTGGTGTGAGTTGCAGAGCAAACACGAGGCTTTGCAAGAGAAATATGATGTGACATTTATTCATAATCAGAAATTGACAGTTGATATTTCAAAGTGCACTGAAGCCAATATGTTTTATGAAAACCATGAAAAGGATTATAAATCAATGATTGAAACATTGAAGAAAGATAAAACAGAGTTAACTAAAATGGTTTCCAGAAAACAAACGGACATTAATTTGTATATCACTCGTCTTGAGGTAATGCAAAAAGAAATGGCTTGTGTTAAAACAGAAAGTGAGGCGATCCGACTCAAGTTAGACAGTTATTTGAGTTCTAGCTATGTGTTGGATCACATCATTGATGTTCAAAAAGAGAAAAAGGATGTCACATGCATAGGTTACAAGAAATGTCCACCACCCGTGAGAAACAATTTTGATGCTTTGCCTGATGAGGAGTATAGGACTCACTTTGAGCCATCTGTTCCTTTGGACATTGAGGAATTTGCAGCAGGGCTCGGATACAAGAAAGAAGTATCGTCAGATTCAGATGTGTCAGCAGATACATTTGTAACTGCTGAACAGAATCAGGATCCTCCAGTGGTGGTTGAGGATGTTGATTCTTCTGATGATGAGTCTGATGATACTGATTCGGAAAAGTCTGATGCAATAGTCAAAGAAGAGGACATACCTCTTGAGAATCATATCCTATGTGATCCTCCCACAAAACCTGCTAAGACTGTTCCAACCGAGTCCACATCTGCAAAAGAGTCGGAGAGTGTGGATTTGCTGTACACTCTTGTTGGTGATGATAAAATCTATTCAGACAAAGATTTTCCTATTAAAAATGTTAATCAATCTTTAATCAGTAAAGTCTTTGAAAATTCTACACGTAAGTTTTTGGGAAAGACAGGACCACATGTTACAGTTACACAGTGTCCTCCTATCCCAAAGGCTGAAGTTAGAAAACAGTTTGGGAACAAGAAATTACCAACAGTGCCAAAACAGCAAAACCATACCAAAACAAATGGTAAGACACCGGCTCAAGATCGAAAGAAGCCGAATCAGAAGAAGAAGAAGAATGTGAACTTTGTGAAATCGAAGGGAACGGACAAAATTGAAAAGTTTGCAAATCAATCTAACCTAGATTTTGTCCAAAAGGCAACAGTGATGAAAAGGAATGAACCAAGTAGTTCAAAACCTAGTACCTCGGGTTCACAAAGTTCATCATCGGCAAGACGACCACATGATACTTCGGGGTTTGTTGAACGAAGATCATGTTTTGAATGTGGTACAATTGGGCACATTGTCAGAAATTGCCCGTATCTTCATAAGTTAAAAGGAAAAGATGATGATCCCCGTGGCCCAACTGACCGTAGGCGATCTGTTTCTGTAAAACAAGATCCCCGACTCATAAGAGAAAGGGAAAAGAAACAGAAACGCCAACAGGTCAAGAAAATTGAAAAGGCAATTAAAACCGATGTGGTTCACAAACCATCTGTTTCAGTTAAACCAGATAATTCAAAGTTTTCAAAAACTTCAAACAATCAAACTGGTAAAACTCAACAGACCTGGAAACCGAAAACGGTTACTGAATCAGGGGGACCATCAAAATTTCCGAATCATCAAAAGGTGGAAGTTATTGTTGTTGATAAAAATGGAAGACCCAAGACCACAATGGCTTGGGTCCCCATCTCCAACTAATCATTTGAGTTCATGTGCAGGGTGTTCCAGGAGGAACTATCAGTAGTCATTGGATTGTTGATAGTGGGGCATCCAGGCACATGACAGGCGACATGAAGCTTCTCTACGACGTCAAATCTATTAGAGGAGGTTATGTTGCTTTTGCTGGAGATAAGGGCGGATACATTACGGGTGAAGGAATGATTTCCAACGGGGTTGTTAGCTTTGACAAGATCAACTTTGTGCAACAACTTGATCACAATCTTCTTAGTGTTTCTCAAATTTGTGACAAGCAGTTCTCAGTACACTTTGATGCTAATGGATGTTATGTGCTGAAACCCGGCTTCAAAATTCCAAAAGAATGGATTCTCTTGTCGGCTCCAAGGATAAATGATCTGTATGTCCTTGATATGAGCCAAGCTATCACAACGTCTGCACAAGCAACATGTTTCGTTTCTAAAGCCACAGAAAAAGACACAATCTCTTGGCACAGACGAATGGGGCACATTCACTTACGCAAAATGAATCATTTGGTGTCAAATGAATTGGTGAATGGTGTTCCTCTTAAAAATTTCCATCTTCAAGACGTCTGTGTTTCGTGCCAGAAAGGAAAACAAACGAAGAAGCGACACCCCACAAAGAAAGTCAACACGGTGGCTGTTCCTCTTGAACGTTTGCACATGGATTTGTTCGGTCCTGTCAAGCACAAAAGCATTAGGAATGATCAATATTGCCTCGTGATTACTGATGATTATTCAAGATTTTCTTGGGTGGCGTTCATGGCACACAAGAGTGAAACCTTCAGTATTATCAAAAACTTGATCATTCAGATTGAGAATCTTTACAACTTGAAGGTTAGGCGGATACGTAGCGACAATGGTACTGAATTCAAAAATCATGCCATGGCGGAGTTTTGCACTTCAAAAGGTATTCTTCACGAATTTAGTGCAGCTTATACTCCTCAACAGAATGGCGTCGCTGAACGTAAGAACCGCACATTGATCGAGACTGCTAGGACTATGTTAGTAGAGTCGCAGCTACCCATTCCATTTTGGACTGAAGCTGTGTCCTCTGCATGCTATACTTTAAACCGAGTCCTTACAGTCAAAAGGCACAACAAGACCTGCTTTGAGCTTATCAACAAACGGAAACCAGACTTGTCCTATCTTGAACCGTTTGGAGCTCCTTGCACAATTATCGATCCTAATGGAAAGTTTGGGGCAAGATCAATCGAGGGATACTTTCTTGGGTATTCCACCCCAAACTTAAGAGTCTGGAATCTAGAGACTAAAAGGGTTGAGGAATGGTCTGAAGTCAGAGTACAAAGGCACACTTTACCAGTTAGGAATCCTGGTCAGCCTTGGATGTTTGAGTACGATGACTTTTTCAATTCGATCAATGTTGAAGCCGTTGAAGAAAGTGTTGCGGCAAGGATGTTTTTCGAGAGCGACAATGCAACAGATTCACCGTTGGTTCGTCCCATTATAGTCAATCAAGAACCATCTTCAGTGAACAATAATGCTCTCGACAATGAGGATTTTCAAGATGCTACCGAATTGAACGAATCTTCAGAGGATGATGAATTTCTAGATGCAGATCAAGAAGATCCAACAGCTGTACACGGTATTTCAGAGGGTACTCCTCCAGTGGATGTCCCTAGAACAGCTTAAACTTCTGCATCATCCTCTTCGTCAATTCCGGGACTTGAATTGATTGCTGATCTCAATCTCAACAATCTGGGTACAAATATTCCAGTTCAAGATAATCCAGAAACAAGGATTCATAATACCCATCCTCAACAAAACATCATCGGAAATTTACATAGTGGCGTTCAAACAAGAAACATGTTGCGAAACAACAACAATGCAGGCTTATATGCAACTATCCGAGAATCTGGTCAACAGAATGATTGGTCTTTCGCGTGTTATGTCTCACAGGAAGAACCAAGAACTTGGAAAGATGCTTTGAAAGATAGCTCATGGGTTGAAGCGATGCAGGAAGAACTGCAACAATTCCAGAAGCTTGGTGTCTGGAAACTCGTAGAGAAACCTGCTGGATACAAGAAGATTGGTACCCGTTGGGTGTTTAAATGCAAAAAGGATGACCGTGGGATCGTTATCCGGAACAAAGCAAGGCTAGTCGTTCAAGGTTTTCGTCAGATTGAAGGAATTGACTACAACGAAGTATATGCACCTGTTGCACGTCTAGAAGCCATTCGGATCTTTCTGGCCTATGCCTCATTCAAAGGTTTCAAGGTATACCAGATGGACGTGAAGAGTGCTTTCTTACATGGTGTGGTAGAAGAAGAGGTGTACGTCGAGCAGCCTCCAGGTTTTGAAGATCCTATCCATCCCGATCGGGTTTGGTTGCTCAACAAAGCTCTATATGGTCTACATCAAGCACCGCGAGCTTGGTACGCAACCTTATCTAATTATCTGCTGGAGAACGGTTTTCGCAGAGGTGTTATCGATTGTACTCTCTTCATCAAAGAACAAGATGGAGATCTTCTACTGGTACAGGTATACGTTGATGATATTATTTTTGGTTCTACTAATGATGTTTTGTGTAGGGATTTCGAGCGTGTAATGCAGGATAAATTCGAGATGAGTGCTATGGGGGAAATGACTTTCTTTTTGGGCCTACAAGTACAACAAACAGAGTCTGGGATATTCATCCATCAGACTAAATATGTTGGTGACATCTTGAGCCGGTTCCAGATGTCTGATGCAACGCCCATCGGTACCCCATTGCCACAAAATCACGGAATTACTCCAGACTTGAAGGGTCAAGATGTTAGCCCCTCATACTACCGCGCGATGATTGGATCTCTTATGTACCTCACAGCATCAAGACCAGATATAATGTACCCAACGTGCCTGCTTGCCAGATATCAAGTGAACCCGAAGGCCTCACATCTTGCAGCTGTAAAAAGGATTTTTCGTTATTTGAAGGGTTACCCTGACACCGGTCTGTGGTACCCTAGGGATAATAACTTTGACTTGATCGCATTCAGTGATTCTGATTTTGGCGGATGCAAAATCGACGGCAAATCCACAACGGCTGGATGGCAGTTTTTGGGAAATCGCCTAGTCACATGGCAGTGCAAGAAGCAGACGTGCGTCGCTACGTCAACATGCGAAGCTGAATACATTGCTGCCTCAAGTTGTTGCTCCCAAGTCCTATGGATCCAACAACAAATGCGTGATTACGGTTTTGAATTCCTAACTACTCCTATTTACGTTGATAATTCTGCTGCATTACAGATCACTAAAAATCCTGTGCAGCATTCAAAGACTAAGCACATCGACATTAAGTATCACTTCATATGTGATTGCTTTGAGAAAAGGCTAATCGATGTTGCTTACGTCCACACCGATGACCAACGTGCCGACCTTTTTACCAAAGCTTTTGACAAATCAAGATTTGACTATTTATTATTGGTAAACGGCATTAAGGTCAAGCAAGAGTAATCCACATCGGAAAATCATTTTTGTAAATACCTGTGTGTTTTAAATTTGTCTTAGTTTATTGATTTTAGGGGGAGTAAATCCAAAATTTGAAAATCCAAAAACATTGAAAAATTTCAAAAACACAAAAACAATAGAAAAACAAAAATGAGTTTCCTGGCGAGCAAAAGAGAAAATGATAGTACATCAGTGGTCTGTCTTTACACTCTTTAAACCTTAAATGAAAAATGATAAGCAGCTCTATATAAGATGTATCGGTAGGCTCACAATCATTTTAAAGTGTGCAGGGTGATATAAACTTAAATCGACTGAAGACTGGGTGGGAACCATTCATTGGCATATGGTCTTAGTACCAAAATTTCGTTTGAGAGATTGCCGAGGTTCTGAGATATTCGGTCTTTATGCTGCTTATCATCTGGGTATCATGGTTGTATCTTTTACCGAAAAATAACGGGGACGCAAGTCTAGATCTTCCATGATACCATACATACGTGTACATATTGCATACGACCTCAATAAGTGATCAACAATCACATGTCCAAACAAATAAGTGATAATATATCACAAATTCTTTCCGGGTGTCAAGTTCGTCTCTCTGCTGTACGAAAGTACTGACCTGTTCACGGACTTGCTCCTGTGCCCTCATGCATCGAAAACCAAGTTCCTCATCAATAAGTGATTATATCACATAGGGCTTGTTTTCAAATCAAAATAAGTGAGTATCTCACATCATATACGGTCAAACAGATGATAATCGGTACACTCACCGGTAAGATGAACCCTCGTGCATACCTTGATACGGGAATGTGTCGTGATGTGGATGAACACCGGTCGGTAAGTATAAATCATACCTTAACGTATCCCCTCGTCATGATTACAAATGATAAGTTGAGCTTAAATGGACAACAATACCGATAATTGTTATAGGATGCTTATCTTAATGTTAACTAATTGAACAAAGAGAGCGTTTTGGCATGACCGTACACTGATATGATTCTCTTACCCTCGAAACTCACAAAAAGAATGTCTGTATATATTTATTTACTGCTTTCAGTCTTTACATTTGAAATATTCAAAAATACCAAAAAGATTTTAGGTGTGTTTTAATATAAACTTTATAAAAGCCAAAAAGATTTTATTTCTATCTTATTTTCGATCGTACGATGTTGGAGCTCGAGTCTTCGTTACCTGAAACCTGAACGAAAACCGAAAATGACTAAATCTTCATAAACGGTCGAAATTTGCAAGTGTTGAAAGTTAAAATTGAAATTGATAAAATTTGTTAAACTTTCAAACTGTCGGACGGTGTTTGTTTTAAAACAATGGTCACATGTGTGTTGTTTGCTTATGATATTCCAAGCGGTTGTTCTCATTACGCGTTTAGATTTCTTGCATGTGCAGATTCTAAAGGCTAGGAGAACATGGTCGATGACAAGCTTCGGAATGAAGACACGACGTGAAGGCACTCAAATGATGAAGATGATCGAGTTGCCGCTGACCATCATCAACACTACAAGGATCTCACTTCATAAAGATAAAGACTTTCATGAGCATAACTCAAGGGGGAGCTTATGTTAAGGGGGAGTTTGTCAACACACTTCCTACCTGAACCAGGGGAGTTTGTTGGTACACTTTCTGCTTTCAAGACGTGAAGACTTTGAAGATCCTCCGACATTGAAGACTTGAATAGAAGTCAAAGACTTGAAGACACGAGAACTTACAAGATCGAAGATCGAGACAAAGCAACAGCTGATTGTTGATAAGCCAGACAAAGCTACAGCCAAGGGGGAGTTTGTTGGTGCACTTATGTCTGCACTTTGTCTGTATTCGGTCACAATGTAAAACGATGTCTTGTTAGTCTTGTAAGTTTGACCAAGTCAACCATCCTCCTGGTTTGACTTGGCCAAACAGTCAACATTATGTTTGTAAGATGTTGGGTCGAAGGATGTGCCATCGAAGGATTGCCTATATCCTTCGATGACCTGCTCGATAGATAGCATTCGATAGATGGACCACGAAAGATCCCATCCTTCGTGGTACATGCAGATCGTTCGAGCGGTTTCTGGTCGAAAGATGATCTTTCGATCAGACTGTTTGATCCTTCGACCAGACATGCTGTTATGGGTATAAATACCCGTGTGTTGTGTTCATTTCGATGGTTGGACATAGTTAGACACTCAGACAGATAGAGAACACACACACACTAGAGAGAGTTTGCAAGACTGATTTGTAAACATTGAGCTGTAACTGGACCTTTCATACGTTTAATACAAGTGGTGTTAATCGTTGAAATTTGCGTGTTGTGTTATTGCGTGTTCTATCTCGGTTTGCTATTTCGGTTGGATTCCGCACAACCGAAGTGGTTAGTATACAAGGATTAGGCGACTAGATCCTCCCCTAGCCGGACCTACACTATCTTTTGAATCTTAATTTTTAACCATGAAATCACTCGATTTGAGGTGTTCTAGGATGATGTCATCATGGTATTATTGAGAACTTCATGTTTTGACTTCAATCCACCAAGAACAACTTAGATCTGAACGATTTCCACACAAATAAACAAAGATCTTTCATAGATCTAAGGTAGTGTTTGGTATGCAGGAATGAGAGGTGGAATGGAATGGATGATTACGAGGGAATGAAGAAAAGGGTGTTTGGTTGGTCAATGGAATGGAATCACCCATTCCAATAGGCATTCCATTCCCTCAAAATCATTCCTTCCACCCCCTATGTTTTTTTCTATTCCATCCCCTCTTGCACCATTCATCAACAACACAACAACACACCACCTTCGCCACAACCCACCACCACCACCACCCACCACCGACGCCATCGCTGCCACCTGCCACCACCGCCGCCACCTGCCACCACCTCACCCCGACAGGCACCCTCACCGCCGCCACCCACTCGCCACTGTTATCACCCACAGCCGCGACCAAACGCCAACGCCACTTGCCGCCAACGCCCACCACCATCGTCGACGCCACCACCGCCGTCACCACCAACCGTCGCCGTCGCCACCCACTGCCACCCACCGCCACTGGCCACCTTGCCGCCACCACCACTCGTCTTCACCGCCGCACCGCCACTCGCCGCCACAACCGCCACCCATCTTCGCCGCCGACACCCACCAGCGCCACCTATAACCACCCACAATTACTACCATCGACCACCACCACCACTCACCGCTTATTTTATTACTCCGTTTTTCTTTCCTACCGAACAATACACAATAATAATTCATTCCATTCACACATGGTAACCAAACAAGACATGGAATGGTAATGATCCATTGCATTCCTTCATCCATTCCATTACCTCGTCCATTCCATTCCTTCGTCTATTCCATTACCTCGTCCATTCCATTCCTTCGTCTATTCCATTACCTCATACCAAACAGACCCTAAACATATTCACGATGAAAAGGATTGAAAGATGGTTTTCCAACTTTCTTTCAACTCTTTTACACTCAATGCACTCAAAACCGATAGAATCGGAGCTTGTTCTAACCTTCTACTCTTGCTTGTTGATGTGTCGGTTCAAGATCTGGATTCTATCCACGAGATTACCGATTTCAGGTTAAACATGGAACACCGTCTCGAACAGTTAACTGGTCGGATTTGGGTGATTCCTGTCTGATCAGGAGTACCAAGTATTGACGAGGTTTCTGTTTCTTAACACGCTATCAAAACATCTCGATAAAACGACAAACTATCAAAATGACCAAGGAAGAAGACGACCGGGACACCAGAACGGAGTGCCGCCCGATCGGACTGCTGTCCGATCGGATTGTCACCCGATCGGGTGGCCACCCGATCGACTTGCACCCTGGCCCCACACTCGACTTTTATTTTCAAACTTGAGGGATGAACATTGAACGAAGTGCTGCCCGATCGGATTACCACCCGATTGGACTAACCACTTGACCATGTAATGATCAGACTTCAATACTTAAACAATTTTCAAACATGTTCAATAACAACGGACTGCTATCCGATCGGACTACTGTCCGATCGAGTGACAAACTACTGTGAACTGTTCTCACTAAAGTGTCCAACTGACCGGGTTTTCGTCCGATCGAACGGTCGTTCGATCGATCGACCTGAAAGGTAGAGATACTTCTAAGTTTTCAAAATGCTACAATGAAAACTTCAAAAGTTAAACTATTATACACAAACACATCCTTCCCAAAGGAAGTAACAATCCACTCGAAAGGTCACCCGATCGGATGACCATTCAAGCGGACTGTCACCCGAACGATCGGTCGCCCGAACGGACTGCCATCCGATCGGACTGTTGTTCGACCCACTGTCACTTGTTTCGTTTTACGCGTCGCTTATCGTTATGCTATCAATCTGTTCAGGCTAACCTTACTCTCTAGCGCTCCCTTCAATCCACCAATCGTTGTGAGTATACTCGATCCCTTTTTACTTTACGCACTTTTGGGTGTTACATACGTTACATACTCTAAATCACATCAAACACACTACGCAATACTTTAATCGCTAACCAATTACCGCATGTTATACGTGACTTAATGAATGCTTGTTTGTTATGTTAACACATGGAATGCTGTCTACCTGCCTTAGCAACGATAGTACTATTTGTTTGGACTCAGCACCTGTTCACTCAGGGGTTGTTAAGGACAATTTGTTACATGGCTCACAGTGGTGAGTGTGTATTACGAACTGCCTTGGGCAGTCAACCCGCAGTCATTGGTATCGATACGTTCATGTCGATAACTAACATGCCTCATTTTACACTGTGTACGTGCTGGTTATGCGTAACGATTTCGAACTCTATTATATCTATTAAACTTGTATGCTCACCTTTACACTATATGTATTGACCTTTACTTTAACGTATGTGACAGGTGCTTAGGATGCTTATTTTCTTAGCTTGCTGTGAAATCGAGGCAAGGAAAGACGTAGAACAATAAACAATTGTCTGTAATAAAAATTTGAGTTGTCGGAACAGAACAATTTGACTAGATCTTTCCTGTAATAATTATGTTATCTTTTATGACATGGTATGGGACATGTTTCTTTAAATAATTGGTAATTATAGTTGTTATGAAAACTTCTGGACAATCTGTTTCGCTCAGTGCAATGCCCCGATGTTTCCGTCATCGGTTGGGGTGTGACACTCGCCATACACGTGTAGAGAATCACCGTCTGGAAGAGGAAGACAGATACATTTTTCTGAACAAACGACTTCAGCACGAACTCGCCTAAGCCAGTCCATGCCTACCATGATGTCAAAGCTCCCCATTTGCATAGGTATAAGATTGATCGAGAAAGTATAATCGTTAAGAATCAAGGAACAATTGGAGAGAACGGAATCGACAGCGGCGGATTTACGAAAGATCTTGGCAACTTAGAGCGTTTACACATAAGCAAAGGTTTGAATTCTAACGACACAAAACTTTTATCCGCACCAGTACCAAATATACAAGAAGCATAAACATGGTTCACAAGAAACGTACTAGTGATAACATCGTTAACGTTTTGGGCTTGAGCAGTGTTTTGGTCAAAAATTACCGAAGCAATTAAGTGATCAAATTAGTTAAGTGAGGTAGTGTGCTAAAAATGTGTATTGAAAATATGTTGATTTAGTTGTTTGTGAAAACAGTTTTCAGGATACGGCTCAGGATATCGAGTTGTTTCTACAATCAAACAATGAGCAAAAAGGTAAAGGATGACACGGGATGTACGAGGAAAGCCCTTAATCAATCTAGATCGCCGGCACAAAACCTCGGGAGCTGACAATCGCAGCTGCCTTATTCTTCTTATTACTTCAAATATCAGGATACAGTGCAGGATATGATGCGGATCAACTAAGTGTTACAATGCGATTTTAATACAAGTGAAGGTGAGTTGTGAGTGTTTGCAGCTAGAGAGAAAGAGAGTTCGAGAGATTGTGTGTGTTCTTATCTGATCCGATCACTCCTATTTATAGTAAAACAAAACTAACTAACTAGCCTGTAAACCCGGGATATATCGAATTTTCCCTATGTGAACGTTGTAGTCCACGTCTTCCGGCTTCAACGTCCATATTGCAATAGATTTGCCCGAGTCTTTGGGAGAAGAAGTCCACTTGAACGTTATAGACTTGTTCCAATAATCTGCACATGAATTAATTAGTTACTACCAGGATACTGTATCAGGATGTTACCAATATCCTGATCTGGTATCCTGGTCACAACAAAATAAACATAGTCAGAATATTAGTCAGGATATATGAGCAGAAAACCGCCCATAACAATTTTCCCCAAAATATATATGTTGGAATCCTGAATTCAAACGGATATATATTAAAGTTTATCACCCGGATCGAGGCAATTAATACGATTGGACTCTTGAAGTGACAGTGTGCAACTTCCCACACGTTTTTCACTCGATGGCTATCCATTTAGCCCCTATATCTTCTCTCTTTTTGTTTGATAACCCATCATCTTCACCAGAATTCTCAGGTAAATTCTTTCTTCTCTTTCTTCTCCGTTTTTCATTGCTAAAATCCTCCATGGCCAGTAGAAGGAGATCACACAGGCGATTCGATCCCGACTTTCAAAGCCCAAAACCATCTCAAAGAACCTGAAAAAGAAGTTTGTTCGTTCGACAATGCCGACATCGCTGCTCTGCAAGCTTTCGGTGCTTTCCCTGTTGGTACGATTATCCGCCCTTTCGACAGAGAAATCCGATCAGATTTTTCTTCCAATGAATGGGTGTGCTTCTTGGCTTACCCCTTTTCCATCGGACTCCGATACCCCTTTCCGGCTTTCATATCTCGTTTCTTTGAATTCACCGGTCTTAGCTATGCCCAAACCATGCCTATGGTTTGGCGTGTGCTAGTGACCTTGGACCAAATCAGATCTTGTGTTATTCCTGATCTTTGTATCGAGGATCTTTCGGTTGCCTATCGCCTTCATTCTCATGGCAACAACCGTTTTCTCCTTTTCTCAACTTCCAAAAATCCCCTCATCCTCAAAGCAACAAAAAATGAGGATAAATGGCAAAGAAAATTCTTTTTTGTAAAAAGGGATTCCATTACTGGAGGTTTTAACCTTCCTGTGAAGTGGTTAACTTCTGGTAGGATTTAGGGTTTTAGGAGTATCCCCAAACGTATCCTGAAGTTATATCCTGAACTGATATCCTTATTTTTTCTTGTGCAGCAAATTTCAGAGAACTAGCCCCTCTAAGCGCTGAATCAGATCCTAGGATCAAAAGCATTTATCGACTCCCAGTGAGTGAGAGAACTTTTTCTCTATCCTTCACAAGTTCAAGCCAAAAATCCAGCTCCGACATGTCTGGTAAGGGTTATTCTGCAAATAATTGATTAGCTTTATATAATGAAAGAATAGAAAGGATTTAGAACTCCTCCTTTTATGCAGCACCAGCCAAAATTCCAGAGGTCTTCGATCTCGACGAGTTGGACAGCTATTCTGCTCCCATCTCGGTGAAGAAAGAACCAAGCCCTAAGGCCACCATGTCTTCCAAGCCCACCGGTTCGAAAGCTGCTACCACACCCAAGCCTCCTCCAGCCACCAAGACTCGTGCTTCCAGTGCCCGAAAGAGGAAGGAAATGGACTCTCTGGCTACCTCCGAGACCTTCCCTTACGAGAACCATGGATTCAATGAAGCCAGTGGGTTCATGACGTCATTCCTCAATCAGGTAAAAACTCAAACCTGGTATCCTGCACATATATGTTGAACTATTATCCTGGACAACCTATTTATGTTGATACTTGTATTTTTTATCGCAGGGCCTCGAACGTCTCATGCACTTATATGAAGAAGCTTGCGGGCTCAACAAAATGTTGGAGGTCAAGCTCAAGAAAGCCGAAGTCACCATTGCTGATCAAGGGATGATTGCTGCCACCAAGTCTCAGCACTACGAGGACAAATTCAAGGCGATGACCTAGGAGCACCAAACTGCCATTCACAAGGCCAATGAGGATGCCCAAGCCAAGCTGGATGCTGCCCATCTCCAATAACAGCAGGATATGAATTCTTACCGGGATGGCCTCAAAGGATCTGTTGTAATTTCCCTTCTCCAAGCTAGGTTAAGGATGGCCTATGAGGCCAAAGCCTTGGGCTTTGAATGCCCCTTCTGGAATGTTAACGCTTGGGAGGCAAAATTAAAGGATCTCGAAGGCAATCCTATGGAACATCCTGCGAAGCATACTGGTGAGGACCCTTCCAAGGCTGCAGAAGAGGCGGCTGATGCTGGTGGTGATGCTAAGAAGAATCCCAAGGGTGATGCTGGTGCAGGTGCTGGGGGAGACGTTGCTGGTCAAGAAGGTGTTGCTCCTTAAAAGCAGTGAAGTGGGCAATGATGGATGTTTGTGCCTAGGCCGGAGCCCATTTTTTTAAGTTTGATGGTTATGGTTTGTAATCCCTAAAAAAATTACTTTTCCTGCACTCGAACAATTTACATTTCCTGCACTTAAAACAATATGATGGCCAAAGGTGGATGGGTCCTGAGTTTCAGGATGAAGCCCTTGGTCATCAATTAGTATCATTTAATTTTAACAATATAATAGTTGGAGGTGGATGGGTCTCGGTTTAAGATGAAACCTTCAACTATTAGGTAAATATGATAAAAACTAACTGTGCTTTTGGCGGATGGATCTCGGTTTGAGATGAAACCAAAAGCACAACTTTTGCTATGTTAATAATATAACCTTCTTTTGACTTACCCGTTGTTGTTTTTCAATTTTTGTTATGCATTGCTTAGTTTGAATTTTAATGTTCCAAACTTAGTGCAATTATTTCTTATGAAAATATCTTGATCAGCATACTCGCAAATATCCTATAAAGACTTTCGTCAAATAGGGTTTTTATAACTCAAACAATTCAGGTAAAGTTTTCAAAGAAAAAGGAAAGTTCATTTCTATTTTACAAAGTTCGTTTCGATAACACTTGTTTGACTGGAATACAATTTTAGTTTCTAATCCAAGTATCATGTCCCAAATATTCCAACCAAATATCCTGAAGCATATTCTAAAAATATATTATGAAAATATATCCTGAGAACATATCCTAATTAGGATAATGATAAATGTTATAATCAAGCTTTTGTCAAACATAATTTCAAAAATCTAAACGATTTAGATAAGGTTTTGTTTTGGTCAAAAATTACCGAAGCAATTAAGTGATCAAATTAGTTAAGTGAGGTAGTGTGCTAAGAATGTGTATCAAAAATATGCTAATTTAGTTGTTTGTAAAAACAGTTTTCAGGATTCGGCTCAGGATATCGAGTTGTATCTACAATCAAACAATGAGCAAAAATGTAAAGGGTGACACGGGATGTACGAGGAAAGCCCATGATCAATCTAGATCGCCGGCATAAAACCTCGGGAGCTGACAATCGCAGCTGCCTTGTTCTTCTTATTGCTTTCAATATCAGAATACAGTGCAGGATATGATGCGGATCAACTAAGTGTTACAATGTGATTTCGATACAAGTGTAAGTGTGTTGTGAGTGTTTGCAGCTAGAGAGAAAGAGAGCTCGAGAGATTGTGTCCTTATCTGATCCGATCACTCCTATTTATAGTTAAACAAAACTAACTAACTAGCCTATAAATCTGGGATATATCGAATATTCCCTATGTGAACGTTGTAGTCCACGTCTTCCGACTTCAACGTCCATAATTCAACAAATTTGCCCGAGTCTTAAGGAGAAGAAGTCCACCTGACCGTTATAGACTTGTTCCAACAATCTGCACGTGAGTTAATTAGTTACTACCAAGATACTGTATCAGGATGTTACCAATATCCTGATTCGGTATCCTGATTACAACAAAAGAAACATAGTTAGAATATTATTCAGGATATTTAAGTAGAAAACCACCCATAACAATTGTCCCCAAAATATATCTGTTGGTATACCAATTCCAACGGATATATTTTAAAGCTTATCCCGTAAATCGAGGTTATTAAGTTGAAGCGACGATTGATGTGACTTGGTGCAACTTCCAACGCGATTTTTACTCATCACCCCTATACTTAGCCTATATTTAGCCGGAGTATTCCTCAATATCATCATCTTACTTCAAGCAACTTTTCAGGTATCCTTTTCTCTTTCTCTCCTCTGTTTTCCTTTACATAAATTTCCCTTGGCCAGTAGAACGAGATCACACACAGGCGATTCGATCCCGATTTTTGAAGCCCAAAACCTTCTCAAAGAACCTGAAAAAAGAAGTATGTTCATTCGACAATGCCGACATCGCTGCTCTGCAAGCTTCCGGTGCTTTCCCTGATGGTGCAATTATCCGTCCTTTTGACAGAGAGATCTGATCGGATTTTTCTTCCAACGAATGGGTGTGCTTCTTGGCTTACCCCTTTTCCATTGGACTCTGATACCCCTTTCCGGCTTTCATTTCTCGTTTCTTTGAACTTACCGGTCGTAGTTATGCCCAAACCATACCTATGGTTTGGCGTGTGCTAGTGACCTTGGACCAAATCAGTTCTCGTTTTATTCCTGATCTTTGTATCGAGGATCTTCCGGTTGCCTATCTCCTTCGTTCTCATGGCAAGAGCCGTTTTCTCCTCTTCTCAACTTCCAAAAATCCCCTCATCCTCAAGGCCACAAAAAATGAGGATAAATGGCAACGAAAGTTCTTTTTTGTAAAAAGGGCTTCCATTACTGGAGGTTTTGACCTTCCTGTGAAGTGGTTAACTTCTGGTAGGATTTAGGGTTTTAGGAGTATCCCCAAACATATCCTGAAGTTATATCCTGAACTGATATCTTTATTTCTTGTGCAGCAAATTTCAGAGAACTAGCCCCTCCAAGCGCTGAATCAGATCCGAGGATCAAAAGCATTTATCGACTCCCGGTGAGTGAGAGAACTTTTTCTCTATCCTTCGCAAGTTCAAGCCAAAAATCCAGCTCTGACATGTCTGGTAAGGGTTATTCTGCAAATAATTGATTAGCTTTACATAATGAAAGAATAGGAAGGATTTAGAACTCCCCCTTTTATGCAGCACCAGCCAAAATTCGAGAGGTCTTCGATCTCGACGAGTTGGACAGCTATTCTGCTCCTATCTCGGTGAAGAAAGAACCAAGCCCTAAAGCCACCACGTCTTCCAAACCCACCGGTTCGAAAGCTGCTACCACTCCCAAGCCTACTCCAGCCACCAAGACTCGTGCCTCCAGTTCCCGAAAGAGGAAGGAAATGGACTCTCCGGCTAGCTCTGAGACCTTCCCTTATGAGAACCATGGATTCATTGAAGCCAGTGGGTTCATGACGTCATTCCTTAACCAGGTAAAAACTCTAACCTGGTATCCTGCACATATATGCTGAATCATTATCCTGGACAGGCTATTTATGTTGATACCTGTGCTTTTGATCGAAGGGCCTCGAACGTCTCATGCACTTATATGAAGAAGCTTGTGGGCTCAACAAAATGCTGGAGGTCAAGCTCAAGAAAGCCGAAGTCACCATTGCTAATCAAGGGATGATTGCTACCGCCAAGTCTCAGCACTACGAGGACAAATTCATGGTGATGACCCAGGAGCACCAAGCTGCCATTCACAAGGCCAATGAGGATGCCCAAGCCAAGCTGGATGCTGCCCATCTCCAATACCAGCAGGATATGAATTTGTCACACCCTGGCTTTGCGGAAGCGTGGTTAATTTTGGTGTGACTTCTTAATACCATAGCTTAACCATAACAAAGCTATATGAATTAAAAACATGCAAGATCATCCATTAAGTTTTGAAAACCAAATACCGTACCATCGTTTTAACTAACAACCATAATCTTGTTCAACAGACATTACATACTTAAACATAACATAAACATGGTTTAAGGATTGTGTCTTGTCCAGGAAAGAGACACATCCCCTAAACCCCGGATGACCTCGGAAACTAGTGCAGCGGAAAACATGCCATACCGTGCCAGATCTCGTTAATTTCCTGAAATACATGTAAGTTGAAAAATCAACAATAATGTTGAGCGAGTTCATGTGCAAGTGAGTAAGTAAAACACTTGTAAGTATAAAAGTTCCTGGTATGTAGCAGTGTAAGAGGACTTGTGATCACCAATGGTTTGCAAGGCCATTAGCATGTTGTGAAATGCAAATAGTAAGACACGACCTAGCCGATTTTTGCGTTGGGCAACCAAGTCACTCCAGGTCCGTTCTGTTGGCCTCAGAGAGGTCCGTTTGGCCTAGAGCTGGGCTCGCTACACCCAGATAGATCTACCGCTCGAGTCCCTCGGTGTTCTAACTACCCATTCACATGATCTAAACCTCCTTACGTAATTCATACCGTGTATAAAGTACTTGTAAACAAAGTAACATGTATTTCACCCCCGCAGTTAAGAAAACTGAAAACAGTTAGAGAAAAGGGGGACATGAACTCACAGTGAATGCGTATCTCTATCAAGCGTCTCCAATACAGTAAGCTGTGCAACGACCTACAAGTGCTAATTCTATTAGACGGACGGCCGTGCTTTAGCTTTACAGTTTATGTTTGCGGGAAATAGCTAGACAACTATTTCGTGTTACATGTCGTATATACTTGGTAGTTATCTTCCTTCCCAAGGATGGGGGATTTAATACATGTGCGTAATATTTTCTATCATTAAGTCTCACTTAACCTTTATATATATATCCATCTCCAAAATATAGGTATTTATCCCAAAATACGTTGTTAAAGTACGCGTTCATAAATATTTCCGTAGTTGTGTAAGTTACGTTTTAACATACAGGTGGTAATATAATTACCGGTGTAACTTATATATTTATGGCGAAAGCGTTTGTATTATTTTGGAGTCGTTAACGCTTGTAAATATTATTTTTACTCTAAAAATAATATCTATGTATTTCACAAAATAATCATAAACAGTGTTGTGACAAATATATTTATCTCGTTAATCTTTGTGAAAATCCCACCTCCGAATATTTAGTAAAATAAAGTGCTGGCGAAATTTATGTTTCGAAAGTATGTCCAAAAATAGTTCTAACACTTGTTGTGTAAATAATTCTAAGTGTCAAGTTTTTAGAAAATTTCGCCAGAGTTTCCTCTGTAACTGGAGGTGGCCACGCTTTCAAGCGTATCATTTTCTTTTAACAAATCAATTCAACAACTTCTTTATTCAATCAAACAATTTCCGACACATCAAACTAGTCAATAAATATGTAAATCACATAATCGCATGAACTTGTAGTTTTTCCGAATCTATATTGTAAATCCCATTATATTTCGTGGATCTTTATATTAAGTAACTTTAACCTCGTAAAAACCTCGTTTTTAGAGAAATCCGTCTTTACAACTTCTAGTTATTTTTCCCAAAAATAGTTATTTTGTCGAAACATGTGTCACACAAGTGTCTACACACTTGTGCGTTCTAAATATCATTCTTAGTATTGTAAGATCCGTTTTTAGAAAAACATGATTTCTTTAAGGTGTGGTCTTTCAAAAATACCACTTGCGGATACGTAGATCCGCTAGTTTTAAACATCATTTTACCGGTTAAATCACTTTTACACAACTAAAATATTTCTACACAAGTTCATGTCTCTAAAATGTGGTAGTGTTTCACCTTTAACCCTTGTATCTTTCAAAAACAAGCTTATGTGATGATACATGATTTTACAAAGTCGGGTTAACCGAAGATTCGAGCTACCACATTATAGATCGGGTCTAGATAAACACAAATTTCAAGTCCTACGACTTTTACACAAGACATGTGCTATTAACCTCCATTTTTGTGATTTTAGTAGACTTTAAGTTCCAAAACGCATGTTAACGATATTTTACCGATAAAATTCCTTTTAACCACTTTAATCAAGCTTAAAAACGAGTTTTAAACAATATACCTCTAGCTCGGGGCTAGGGAAGAATTGTGACGAAAAACGCGTGGATAAAAGCCAACGGTTGAGGTCCTTCGTGTTCCGAGTGCACCAAAGCTCCTTATACGCAACTTGTGATGTTTGTATGATGATGGAATGATGAGACAAGAACCGAAAGTATGGTGGCGGTTGGTGGGGTGTTCGGCCGAGAACCAAAGGGAGCAAGAGAGAGAGTTGGTTTGTGTTGTGATAAGTGGTGATTATCTTCTAAGTGCTAGTGTGTATTTATAGAGAAAGTCTAGTGTTATTACCCATTGGATCATATGTAGCATAGATATTAGACATGACAAGATTATGGCAAGATCTCAAGTACATGGTGGTGCCCCCTAGGTAACCGATCGGTTGGGGGGGGGGGTCTCTTGTTCGATTTTAATTAGATGGTTAGGATAATTAGTTTAGTTAAATAAGTTAACTAAGTATCTAACTTAGTTAGTGGTATGTTCTGCGTTATGATGGGTGTTAGGGTAATCAGGGACCCTAACTGGCTCAGAAAAAGAGTAATAATAAAAATAGTATTGTTTTCATGTTCCGGGTAAAGTCCGGGTGTTCGGTTGGATAGTAATCCGTTAAAGTGTTACAAAAGCTTTAAAGTGTCGTTATTGCATTTTTAGTGACACAGTTTGTTTTCCCGACACTTTAGAAAGTGTCTAGTAATATTTTCTCATGTTCTGGCACTTCATTAGTCAGCTAGAAGCTGGTTTATTTGTTAAAGTGCTGTGTTTGGTACTTAAAGTACGTTTTAGGCACATCCGAATCAGTGTATCTTATCCCTAGAGACGCGGTACCACAACCCTTATATCCTACACTCACTACCAGTGTAGCCAAAACATATGAGGCTCTTAACAGGCCTTAGAGGCAGTATTTGCCTGATGCTGGTTATATCAGCATGTTCACTGTGTATCCGTTTAGTGCTACTGTGCTTTTTGTGCATCAAGTTTGTCACTAGGGTTCAGTATGTAATCAATGTAGTGACAACAAATAAAGTATGATGCAAGTAAGTGCATGTATCAGTATGCAGGTAGCAGTTTATCAGCTAGTTCAATCAAGCACAGTAATCAAGTAGTAATTAATCATTAATTAAGTTGTACGGATACCTGGTTTAGTGCGGGTTGTCACATTCTCCCCCCGTTAAATAAATTTCGTCCCGAAATTTAAGTTCTGCTTGTAGAAGCAGGGTTCTTAGGAAATAAGTGGGGGTATTTCTCTTTCATCCGGTCCTCACGTTCCCATGTGAATTCAGGACCATGTCTGGCATTCCAACGTACTTTGACGAGTTTGACACTGCTCCGGCGGGTCTTGTTAACTTTCCAATCCGTGACCTCAACAGGTTCTTCAACAAAGTGGAGCGTGTCGTCAATATGAATCTCGTCGATAGGAATGGCGACGTCAATTTGAGTTGGACTTTTCTTTAAATTGGATACATGAAATGTATCGTGAACACCATTTAGTTCAGCGGGTAGGTCCAACTTGTATGCTACCGTCTCAATTCTCTCCAGAATTCTGAAAGGACCAATGTAGCGCGGATTCAACTTCCCACGCTTTCCAAAGCGCGCTACCCCTTTCCAGGGTGATACCTTCAGTAAAACCATTTCTCCAACTTGGAAGTCCACATGCTTCCGGTTTGGATCCGCATAGGCCTTTTGCCTGTGGCGAGCGGCTTCGATGCGTTTAAGAATTTGCGCGATCTTGTCTGTCGTCTCTTGGACGATTTCGGGACCAGCAAGCTGCCTATCACCCGCGTCAGACCAACATAGTGGTGATCGGCACTTGCGTCCGTATAGGGCCTCAAAAGGCGCGACACCAATACTGGTGTGGTAGCTGTTGTTGTATGAAAATTCAACCAAAGGTAAGTGTTTATCCCAGCTACCGCCTAAATCCATAACACATGCCCTCAGCATGTCTTCCAACGTTTGTATTGTTCGCTCGCTCTGGCCATCAGTTTGCGGATGGAATGCAGTGCTCAGATTTAATTGAGAGCCAAAAGCTTCTTGGAAGGATTGCCATATTCTTGACACAAACCTTCCGTCTCTATCAGAAATGATTGAGAGAGGCACTCCATGCCGTGCGACGATCTCTCTCATGTAAATTTCAGCCAATTTGCTTGTGTTATCCTTTTCTCTGATAGGTAAGAAGTGTGCTGTCTTTGTTAGGCGGTCAACTATTACCCAAATCATATCATGGCCTCTTGGCGTTTTTGGCAGTTTTGTAACAAAATCCATTGAGATTTGTTCCCACTTCCACTTGGGAATCTCAGGTTGCTGCAGCAGCCCCGAAGGCTTCTGGTATTCCGCTTTAACTTTAGCGCATGTTAAACACTTGCTCACGTAAACAGCAACGTCGCCTTTCATCCTAGGCCACCAATAGTAATCTTTGAGATCCTGGTACATCTTATCCGATCCAGGGTGGATAGAGTACCGTGACTTGTGCGCTTCGTCGAAAATAACCTTCCTTAAATCTCCAAACAAAGGAACCCAAATCCTTTTCTCGAAACATAATGTTCCTTCCTTGTTTGGTGCCAGTAACTTCTCCATCCCACGGAGATATTCTTCCTCAAGGTTCCCCTCTTTGAGAGCTTCCTTTTGTGCAGCACGAATGCGCGAGGAAAGATCGGTTCGTATAATCATTTCCAAAGCTCTAACCCTTATGGGCTTGATTCTTTCTTTACGACTTAGGGCATCGGCGACTACATTCGCCTTCCCTGGGTGATACTTTATCTCGCAGTCGTAGTCGTTTAACAATTCAACCCATCGTCTTTGCCTCATATTCAACTCCTTCTGGTTGAATATATGCTGTAGGCTTTTGTGATCTGTGAAAATTGTGCACTTCGTGCCATACAGGTAGTGTCTCCAGATCTTTAAAGCGAAAACCACTGCACCAAGCTCTAAATCGTGTGTGGTATAATTCTTTTCGTGCACTTTCAGTTGGCGTGATGCGTAAGCAATGACCTTTTGGCGTTGCATCAACACACAACCCAATCCTTGACGCGATGCGTCGCAGTATACCACAAAGTCATTAGTACCTTCTGGTAGAGCTAAGATTGGCGCGTTACAAAGCTTATCCTTCAGTACCTGAAATGCTTCATCCTGTTTGATTCCCCAATCAAACGTCTTGTCCTTCTGCGTGAGGATCGTCAAAGGTTGAGCGATTTTCGAGAAATCCTCGATGAACCTTCGATAGTAGCCAGCCAAACCCAAGAATTGTCGAATCTCGGTTGGTGTTGTAGGCGTTTCCCAATTCTTGATTGCCTCGATCTTTGTGGGATCAACATGAATTCCATCCCCATTAACCACATGTCCAAGAAACTGGACTTCGCGTAGCCAAAACTCGCACTTAGAGAATTTGGCGTACAGTTGCTCCTTCTTTAGCAGCTCCAAAATGGTTCTAAGATGTTGTTCGTGTGCAGCCTTCGTCTTTGAGTAAATCAGGATGTCGTCGATGAATACAATCACGAACTTGTCTAAGTATGGCTTGCAAACCCTATTCATCAAGTCCATAAAGACTGCAGGTGCGTTTGTCAAACCAAATGGCATAACGAGGAACTCGTAGTGTCCATAACGAGTTCGGAAGGCTGTTTTCGGGATACTTTCCTCTTGAATCCTCAACTGATGGTATCCAGATCGAAGATCGATCTTAGAGTAACAGCTTGAACCTTGAAGTTGGTCGAACAGATCATCGATTCTTGGCAGAGGATACCTGTTCTTGATCGTCAGTTTGTTCAATTCCCTGTAGTCGATGCACATGCGGAAACTTCCGTCCTTTTTCTTGACAAACAGGACCGGAGCTCCCCAAGGCGAGAAGCTCGGTCGGATGAAACCCTTGTCTAACAACTCTTGAAGTTGCGTCGACAATTCCTGCATTTCAGATGGTGCAAGTCTGTAAGGTGCCTTAGCTACAGGCGCGGCGCCTGGAACTAAGTCGATATGAAACTCCACTTGTCTCTGAGGTGGCAGTCCGGGTAAGTCTTCTGGGAAGACTTCTGGATACTCCCTTACGACAGGGATGTCTTCGATCCTTGGCTCGGCAGCCTTCTTATCTACGATGTGTGCCAGAAAAGCAACACATCCTTTCTGTAAACACTTCCTTGCCTTCAAACAGCTGATAATCCGCAACGGCGTCTCACGCTTCTCTCCATGAACAACAATGGTCTCACCATCCTCGGTTGGAATACGAACAACCTTTTCGTGGCAAACTATCTCAGCTTTATTGCCCGATAACCAATCCATTCCCACTACCACGTCGAAACTTCCCAATTGGACTGGTAGTAGATCCAAGGCAAACTCACGTTCTCCTAATTCAATCACACAGCCTCTGATAACATCATTGGCTTCCACCAACTTCCCATTAGCCAATTCAATTGCGTAGGGAATGTCTAACTTATTAGTGGCTAGCCCAAGTATATTCTTAAATTCTAGTGATACGAAGCTATAGTCGGCACCAGTATCAAACAGAACAGATGCATAGCGTTGATTGATAGGGAACGTACCCGTAACAACGTTGGGATCCTGGCGTGCTTCCCGTGCACCGATCTGGAACACCCTTCCACGGGCTTGATTCAATCCCGGGCAATCCTTCTTGAAGTGCCCAATGTCACCGCAATGAAAACATCCAAGTCTTTTACCACTTCCTGCACCATCCCCAGCTGGCGGGTTGTTCTGATTGGCATTTCCGGCTTGATTGGCATTGTAGCCTCGATTATTCCCATGTGGGCGATCTCCAAAACCACCACGGTTGTTATTCCTATTTTCAGATCCTCCCTGACCTCCCCGGCCAGTACCAACCCAACAGGTGTCCTTCAAATGACCACGTTTCCCACATACATCGCATACTTTTAGCCGACATTGACCCGAATGGTGGCGTTGACAGGTATTGCATCTGGGTTGGGTGCCCATGTATCCTCTTCCTTTCCTTCCACTGCCAGCTGCACCCTGAGCTGGCGTGCTTGGTGCTCCTCTCTTACCATCACCGCTAACACTTTGTTTGAAGTTTGAAAACTTTCTTTTGTTACCTCCTGACGACTCAACATGAGTCTCTTTCTCCTTTGCCTTAACATCACCAAACTTGTTCAGACGAATCGCCTCTTCTGTGAGAGCCACGCTCAAATCGATGGCTTCAGTGATAGTTGCTGGTTTGGAGGAGGTTACCATGCTTATTATTTGGGGAGCCAAACCCCAAATGAAGCGCTCGATTCGCTTGTATTCTGGCGTAACCATGTAAGGAACCACTTGAGATAGGTCATGAAACCTCTGAACGTACTCTGCTACCTTCGGTCCATCCATCTTTAAGTGCCAAAATTCAGTCTCCAACCTCTGAATTTCTGCGCGTGAACAGTACTTTTTGCGCATCAGTTCTTTCAATTCGGCCCAAGTCAGGGCGTAGGCGGCAGCTTCGCCTAGTGTTTGGACCTGTAAGTTCCACCAAGATAGGGCTCCGTCTAGAAACAGCCCTGAAATATACGTGACTTGCTGATCTTCCGCGCATTTGCTCATGCGTAAGACAGAATCGGTTTTCTCAGCCCAGCGGGTGAAGGCAACTGCACCTCCTGTGCCATCGAAGTTAACTGGTTTGTAGTCTAAGAACTGCTTGTAGGTGCATCCTGCACGTATGTTAAAACATGTGTTTGGCATTAGCATCACCGCTAAAATCTCCACTAGTTCATGGTAGGTTCGAATGGCGTGGTATTACCGTGAGGTGGATTGCTATTGCCTTGGTTAACACTTCCGCTCCCTCCCGGCTGAGAAGCTGCGTACTGCGCTATGGCAGTAGCAATGATTTGTTGTAGCTCTTCCTGTGTGGTAGGCATAGGCTGTTGTTGACGTCTTGGCGGCATCTTTCTAAAAGATGGTTTAAGTTGGTTAGGCCATAGTAAGGCTCCGTTGTTATAATACGTAAATCAGTTCGTAATATAGTGTACGTATAAAACGGTAGTAATAGTATAATCACATAACATCTCATGTTATCACACATCACAAATATCAATCACACAACATCTCATGTCCTAAAATGTAAACAAGTAATCAAGCGAATCCAAATATGGTGAGAAAACTGCGATTGCCATATAAATTAGACCACATCGTAAGTGTATACATACAATCATCAATCACTAGGGGCTACATCACCCCTGTCAAAAGCTACATCAGTATCAATACAACATCAAGTACATAACAAAAGTCAAGTCATAACGTAGTCTCCCAAAAAGCTGTGCAGTCAAAAAGCAATCGCCGCCTTATCACCTCGCCTACCCAAGTGGCACCGATGAGCTCTAAGTAGATGGTGGTGGAGGAGGAAAATGGGTATAAAACAAACGGCGCAACTGTAACCAGTCCGCCTCCATCGCCTGCTGTGTGCGAATAATGGAAGCAATCTGCTGCTCCAAAGTAGTAAGACGAGCAGCATAGTCAGGGGGTAATGGTCGAAACGGCTGTAACGGAGAGGGTACCCGGCCATGGCACTGACATGGCTGCAGGCGGGCTCTCTCCAACTCCTGTAGTCGCTGCTCATGCGACTCATGCTGGTGTACAAACGACATCAATACATCCTCAATGGTATGTCCCACGTGGAACCTGTGGTATGGGTCAGTGGGTGGCATAGGGGAAAATGGTGACCACAGCAGTGGCTCACGTGTGGGGTCAAAGGGTGCCACCCCAAAAGGAGCTGTAGTAGGTGGAACAAAAGGAATCTGAGGCATGAAAGGCATGGGCATCGGTACATGCCCATCAGGGTGTGCTGAAGAGCCCTCTCCAGGCCCTGCTGGAGGTATAAACATAGGTACCTGAAACGAAAAGTCAGTGTGTGGTGCAACAGGAATCTGTGGAGGGAATGGGGGGACGTCCTCGTCTGCCGGTATCCAGCCATGCTGGGCAGACTCGTCCGGTGGGTCCATATGTGCCGCGAACGGTGCATGTCCGGGCTCTATGGGAACGGGATCAAACAAGGGAGCAACAATTGGGTGAACGGGTGCCAAGTGCTCGAGAGGAGGGTCAACTGGTATAGCAATAACGGGTAAAGGACCAATGGGATCAACAGGAACATCTATGTGGTGATCATCAGCAATGGGCTCAACAGGTACATCAGCATGCACAGGGTCATGCTCTGGTAAAAGATCAAGGGCAGCTGCCTGCTCAGGAGCAATGGCAGGCTCAAAGTCATCGAACGCCATCTCAAACTCAAAATCTGGATCAATCGGATCAAAAGGGTCAATAGGATCTGCTGGATCCTCCATCAACTCGTCCATCGGGACAAACTCTAAATCACGGTCAGGCTCAAATCCTGGTGGGAACATAGGATCTGAATCCTCCTCGTCGTCATGGTCAAAAACAAGTCCAGGTACGGAAGCAACAGAAAAAGCCTGGTCAGAATCGGACCCATGGGAGAAGTGCTGCGCACTATGAGCATGTGTGGGTGCAGAAGCCACAGACTCAAAGGAGTCCGCGACTGGGGAATGAGCAGGTGACTCCGCAGCAGGAGCATCTGCGATCAGTAAGGGAGCAACAGCAGGTAGGGCCTCGCCCTGAGCATCCTCCAAAGGCTCCTCCTCAAACATATCGACGTCGTCCTCCTCGTCGTCGATGGGTAAAGCAGGGTAGTATGCAAGGGGTACAGGTGCAGGGATCACCGCGAGTGGTAAATCCCCGGCCGGAAGATCATCTGGGAGCTCATCAACGCCGTCGGGTAAGGCGAATGGCTGAAAGTCGTCATCATCCGTGCTGGTGAAGTCTGACGTAAAAACCTCATGCTCTGACGACTCCAGGTCATCTGATACAATACGCCTGGGGTCGGTGATGTCTGAACCACCTGAATCAGCCGAATCCATGTATCTGTAATATATTCACAAACATGTACAAATAGTCAATCACAATTCAAGTAATCACATAAGTCATCAAGCAAGCATTCAAACCATCACTTCTAGTCCCACTAGCCAACACTCCTAGTCCCACTAGTCAACACTTCCTAGTCCCACTAGCCAATACTTCTAGTCCCACTAGCCAACACTTCTAGTCCCACTAGCCATCACTCCTAGTCCCACTAGCCAATACTTCTAGTCCCACTAGCCAACACTTCTAGTCCCACTAGCCTCCTACCTCAGCCTCCCAGACTGAGCCTAAAATAATAAATAAAATGTGCTCAACATTTGTTTGTAAAAAGTTGTGGATCTGGACTTAAGTGGTATGCAGAAAAATGTTTTCGTGAGAGCCCTAGTGATCATAGTCTAGACTCGAGATAGAATCCTAGTTCGCTATGATCAGAGCTCTGATACCAAGCTGTCACACCCTGGCTTTGCGGAAGCGTGGTTAATTTTGGTGTGACTTCTTAATACCATAGCTTAACCATAACAAAGCTATATGAATTAAAAACATGCAAGATCATCCATTAAGTTTTGAAAACCAAATACCGTACCATCGTTTTAACTAACAACCATAATCTTGTTCAACAGACATTACATACTTAAACATAACATAAACATGGTTTAAGGATTGTGTCTTGTCCAGGAAAGAGACACATCCCCTAAACCCCGGATGACCTCGGAAACTAGTGCAGCGGAAAACATGCCATACCGTGCCAGATCTCGTTAATTTCCTGAAATACATGTAAGTTGAAAAATCAACAATAATGTTGAGCGAGTTCATGTGCAAGTGAGTAAGTAAAACACTTGTAAGTATAAAAGTTCCTGGTATGTAGCAGTGTAAGAGGACTTGTGATCACCAATGGTTTGCAAGGCCATTAGCATGTTGTGAAATGCAAATAGTAAGACACGACCTAGCCGATTTTTGCGTTGGGCAACCAAGTCACTCCAGGTCCGTTCTGTTGGCCTCAGAGAGGTCCGTTTGGCCTAGAGCTGGGCTCGCTACACCCAGATAGATCTACCGCTCGAGTCCCTCGGTGTTCTAACTACCCATTCACATGATCTAAACCTCCTTACGTAATTCATACCGTGTATAAAGTACTTGTAAACAAAGTAACATGTATTTCACCCCCGCAGTTAAGAAAACTGAAAACAGTTAGAGAAAAGGGGGACATGAACTCACAGTGAATGCGTATCTCTATCAAGCGTCTCCAATACAGTAAGCTGTGCAACGACCTACAAGTGCTAATTCTATTAGACGGACGGCCGTGCTTTAGCTTTACAGTTTATGTTTGCGGGAAATAGCTAGACAACTATTTCGTGTTACATGTCGTATATACTTGGTAGTTATCTTCCTTCCCAAGGATGGGGGATTTAATACATGTGCGTAATATTTTCTATCATTAAGTCTCACTTAACCTTTATATATATATCCATCTCCAAAATATAGGTATTTATCCCAAAATACGTTGTTAAAGTACGCGTTCATAAATATTTCCGTAGTTGTGTAAGTTACGTTTTAACATACAGGTGGTAATATAATTACCGGTGTAACTTATATATTTATGGCGAAAGCGTTTGTATTATTTTGGAGTCGTTAACGCTTGTAAATATTATTTTTACTCTAAAAATAATATCTATGTATTTCACAAAATAATCATAAACAGTGTTGTGACAAATATATTTATCTCGTTAATCTTTGTGAAAATCCCACCTCCGAATATTTAGTAAAATAAAGTGCTGGCGAAATTTATGTTTCGAAAGTATGTCCAAAAATAGTTCTAACACTTGTTGTGTAAATAATTCTAAGTGTCAAGTTTTTAGAAAATTTCGCCAGAGTTTCCTCTGTAACTGGAGGTGGCCACGCTTTCAAGCGTATCATTTTCTTTTAACAAATCAATTCAACAACTTCTTTATTCAATCAAACAATTTCCGACACATCAAACTAGTCAATAAATATGTAAATCACATAATCGCATGAACTTGTAGTTTTTCCGAATCTATATTGTAAATCCCATTATATTTCGTGGATATTTATATTAAGTAACTTTAACCTCGTAAAAACCTCGTTTTTAGAGAAATCCGTCTTTACAACTTCTAGTTATTTTTCCCAAAAATAGTTATTTTGTCGAAACATGTGTCACACAAGTGTCTACACACTTGTGCGTTCTAAATATCATTCTTAGTATTGTAAGATCCGTTTTTAGAAAAACATGATTTCTTTAAGGTGTGGTCTTTCAAAAATACCACTTGCGGATACGTAGATCCGCTAGTTTTAAACATCATTTTACCGGTTAAATCACTTTTACACAACTAAAATATTTCTACACAAGTTCATGTCTCTAAAATGTGGTAGTGTTTCACCTTTAACCCTTGTATCTTTCAAAAACAAGCTTATGTGATGATACATGATTTTACAAAGTCGGGTTAACCGAAGATTCGAGCTACCACATTATAGATCGGGTCTAGATAAACACAAATTTCAAGTCCTACGACTTTTACACAAGACATGTGCTATTAACCTCCATTTTTGTGATTTTAGTAGACTTTAAGTTCCAAAACGCATGTTAACGATATTTTACCGATAAAATTCCTTTTAACCACTTTAATCAAGCTTAAAAACGAGTTTTAAACAATATACCTCTAGCTCGGGGCTAGGGAAGAATTGTGACGAAAAACGCGTGGATAAAAGCCAACGGTTGAGGTCCTTCGTGTTCCGAGTGCACCAAAGCTCCTTATACGCAACTTGTGATGTTTGTATGATGATGGAATGATGAGACAAGAACCGAAAGTATGGTGGCGGTTGGTGGGGTGTTCGGCCGAGAACCAAAGGGAGCAAGAGAGAGAGTTGGTTTGTGTTGTGATAAGTGGTGATTATCTTCTAAGTGCTAGTGTGTATTTATAGAGAAAGTCTAGTGTTATTACCCATTGGATCATATGTAGCATAGATATTAGACATGACAAGATTATGGCAAGATCTCAAGTACATGGTGGTGCCCCCTAGGTAACCGATCGGTTGGGGGGGGGGTCTCTTGTTCGATTTTAATTAGATGGTTAGGATAATTAGTTTAGTTAAATAAGTTAACTAAGTATCTAACTTAGTTAGTGGTATGTTCTGCGTTATGATGGGTGTTAGGGTAATCAGGGACCCTAACTGGCTCAGAAAAAGAGTAATAATAAAAATAGTATTGTTTTCATGTTCCGGGTAAAGTCCGGGTGTTCGGTTGGATAGTAATCCGTTAAAGTGTTACAAAAGCTTTAAAGTGTCGTTATTGCATTTTTAGTGACACAGTTTGTTTTCCCGACACTTTAGAAAGTGTCTAGTAATATTTTCTCATGTTCTGGCACTTCATTAGTCAGCTAGAAGCTGGTTTATTTGTTAAAGTGCTGTGTTTGGTACTTAAAGTACGTTTTAGGCACATCCGAATCAGTGTATCTTATCCCTAGAGACGCGGTACCACAACCCTTATATCCTACACTCACTACCAGTGTAGCCAAAACATATGAGGCTCTTAACAGGCCTTAGAGGCAGTATTTGCCTGATGCTGGTTATATCAGCATGTTCACTGTGTATCCGTTTAGTGCTACTGTGCTTTTTGTGCATCAAGTTTGTCACTAGGGTTCAGTATGTAATCAATGTAGTGACAGCAAATAAAGTATGATGCAAGTAAGTGCATGTATCAGTATGCAGGTAGCAGTTTATCAGCTAGTTCAATCAAGCACAGTAATCAAGTAGTAATTAATCATTAATTAAGTTGTACGGATACCTGGTTTAGTGCGGGTTGTCACAGAATTCTTACCGGGATGGCCTCAAAGTGTAGGATCGGATTGTGACCCAAACGAGTCGTTCGGAAGAGCTCTAGTCCGTTTCAGAGGCGGAAACCAAGAAACAGATGTAAAAACAGCTTGATTCACACTTTAATCCTCTTGTATATTGATTTTACAATGTTTACAATCAAAAGGAAAACCGGCAGCACCTCGGTATCACTCTGCAAATTCAGTTCAAACTATTACAAATGAAATGCTCACTAGCCTATATATAGGACTCAAGCTTTCACTTGAAGTTACATCAGACAACTCAAGCGAAACCAACAAATATAATATTCTATTTCAAGCGAAACCTCACATAAGAATATTATAATTTGTTTCAAGCGAAAGCCTTTAATCCGTTTTGTCTTCTTGTGATGATGTCATTGATAATGGCACTTTGATGATGTCATCATTAAACATGATGACATCATGCTTGATCAACTTCGCAACGAACTCGAGACTCGATATAAGACGAAGTCGACAGATGAATGAACTAACAGACTCCCCCTCAGATGTTGACGAATCTTAAGTGTCGAGTCTTCTCAATCTTTAGTCTTTATCAGTCTTTGGGCTTCCTTCAGGATCTCTATCTGGCTCTATCCTATCTTCAATTCTCTTGCAGTATCTCTGGCTCCTAGCTCTTGCATCTTCAGACTCTCTTTCTCTAACAGACTCCCCTCAACTTGTGCTGGGATTGTAGTCTGACTTTCACACATCTTCAAACAAACTTTCCCAAACCTGTTCGTCATGTTCAGCACTTGGAATTTTGAAAATCAGCTCTTCAATATCAGTCGTCGAAAATCTTTTTGGATTTTTCAAAAATTTATGCTATAACACATCGAAAATCTTTTTGGATTTTTGATATAACAGAAATAAAATGCAGTAAAGAAATATTTACATACAATATTTTTGTGAGTTTGCGTAAGAGGATCATATCAGTTTATGAGACAAATCACCAACACCGTTAAGCTTTATACATTTTAAGTTCTAAACGATTCACTTAGATTGTCAGTATACTGATCCACTTAAATTCTCACACAAAGTTCAACTGTTTCAAGATATGAGATTAATGTCTTAAGCACTTAAACTTATTCGCGTGTCCCACCTCAGAATATACTCCCGTATCCAGATCCCAATATTCAGTCTTATAGGTAATTATAACACAAATGATATCTGTAAGGGAAATAAATTATGAAGAATCATGAGAGCTCAGGTCAGAACTACCATTCAGCAGAGAGATCATGACTCAACTTTTGGGTGTGTCCCCTTTAGAGGATCTTTTTTACAACAACATTACTAAGCAATTTTATTGTCTTATCATATATGCTGAGGGTGATGCTATGTTTCAAGCATTGCGGAAAGTATTATTCGAGGACTAGGTCAGAACTTCCATTCAGCAGAAGTCCCGGGATAATACTCCAGATATCACTAAGCATAAAGACCTAGTATCTCAGAAAGAGGGGTCCTTCAAACAAGATTTCGGGGGTTACCCATATATCCGAGAGATGTTACCCACGAATTAAGCAAGTTTGAAATTTAGGTTTATATCTCACCACAATCTACTAAGGTGCTGTTTGTTTTTTCTGCGGGAAAAGGTCTGCAGTCTGCGGACCACATCTACAGGCATCTGCAAGAGAAGAGGTGGACCAAATGTCTGCAGTCTGCAAGGAGAAGAGGGTTTGTTTTTTTATATATAAAAACCTCTTCTACTCAACACACACACACACAACACACATTCAACGTCTCTCTGATCTCTCTCTATCTGCATCCCTCAACCACCACAACCACCGTCCACCTCCACCTCCACCACAACCAACCACCACCACTTCAGCCACCACCCACCCCGTCGCAGCCACCACCACCACCCCGTCGCCACCACCACCACCACCATCTCCTCCTTCCTCCACCGAAACCCTAATTTCAGCCGCCGTCAACCACAACCAACCACCACCACGAAGCCAATCACCACCACTTCAGCCGCCGTCAACCACCTCCACCGAAACCCTAATTTCACCATCTTCAAGGGTTTCGATTTGGGGGTTTCTGAAGAGAGAGAGAGAGAGAGATCTCGGATGTGGAGAGATCGGAGGTTAATCGGAGACGGCGACTTGCAGGTTACCGGGGATGTTGCAGGTTACCGGGGATGTTGAGATGAAGACCGGAGACTTGCAGGTCGACAGAGATGAAACGAGTGCGACTGAGGTTAGTTGCAGGTTGTTCGGTGGTGTTCGAAGAAGACAAAGGAGATGAACGGGATGGATGAATGTTGATGAAGATGAAGACTGAGGTTAGTTGCAGGTTCTGTTGGGTTTCGATTTAGGTTTCGGAGGTGGAGGTGGTGGCGGAGCAGGGGTGTCGGAGGTGGAGGTGGTGGCGGAGTGGAGGTGGTGGCAGAGCAGTGGTGTCGGAGGTGGAGGTGGTGCCAAGAAGAGGTAAACGTCTGCGCCAAGAAGACTTTGGTCCATGTCTGCTCCAAGAAGAGGTCTCGCAGACCTTTTTTAATGAAAGGTGTGCGAGAAAACAAACAAGCTGCAGACATCAAACGTCTGCGCGCGTCTGCGTCGCGCAGACATAAGTGGCCAGAAGTACTTCTGGCCAAAAAACAAACAGAACCTAAATGTGCAAAAACCTACTCACACATCCACGGTGAGATCGTTTATCACATTTGACTTTCCAAATCTTTAGCATGTTGTGATAGTCCACTGATGTACTATCATTTCCGCTTCTTTGACACAAAACTCATTTTCATTTTTTCAATTTTTTTCATTTTTACCAGTAGGTTGTTTATCATGTTTTTGTCCTTTTCAAAATTTCAAATGTTTTTGGATTTTCTGAAAAATTTTTACTCCCCCTAAAATGCAAACACATTTTAGGAAATTTGAAAACAAATTTTGATACTCTACCTGTACAGTTTGTTTTCTTAAAAAAACTGACAACCGATATCAAATCACTTCAATTCGCCATCCACTTGGCATAAACAATCAGAACTCCCCCTCACAACAAACTGTTTTCCCATTGTGATTTCAAAACACTTAAGTTTGTTTTAATCAAATGGTTTTTCCGGAAAATAAGTTTTGTTGATTTTAAGAAATCATTTGTAGGTTAGGGGTTCATCACATTGTTCTCCAAAATACCACTTGTAAGTATGGTCCAATCAAGTTCAACTTAATGACCTTGATTAACCACTTGTCAATGAAAACCTCTTTCAACCACTTACAGGTTTACTCACCAACCATAATCACTTGTAAATCAAAATATAACAATTTAAAGATATCACTTGTACTTTACCAACTGTACCACTTGTAAGATCATTTGCTAAGAAAGATGCCGATACCTGCTCCACTCTTACCAACCTGGGAGCTCCGGCAAGTCAGATTTTCAGTTAGGAAAAACTTTCCCCCAAGCCTGACCATCCTTGGGAGATTCTGGAACACACCTGTCCCACCAACATTTTGATTTATAAAATTCTTTTGCACTTTTAACCTTCCCATCAACCATTTTCCCAAAAATATGCTTAACTTTTCCATTGAAAACTTTCTCAACATCAAATTCTCCCTTATCAGCGAAGAATTGATTTGAGATCTCTACTTTTCCCACTTTCTTCATCAAATTTTCCTTTGACAATGGAGGAAAATCTTCATCGTTCACCTCTGGAACGGAATTCACAACCTTTTTCTCAACCAAAGACTCCTCTGATTTTATGGAATCAGATTCATTGTCAGAATTACCCTCAGATTTAACCACCCGCTTTTGCTTGTTCATATCACCTTTTCTTTTGTAAAACCGTTTTGAACTTTCACCTTCCTCAGAAGTAGAATTTTCAAACTTTTTAACATTTTTCACAGGTTGTTCTTTCTTATCAACACAAGTCTTTCTCAAAACAAAGTTAGAAGAAACTCCCTGTTTTTGGTATTTGGTCTTGGGGCAATTCCAAGCTATGTGTCCAACTTCCTGGCATTTGAAACAAGTTCTTCTGTCAACTCTTTGAGCAAATTTGTTCACATTCTTCTTTACTTGAGCAAGAAACTCTTGATTTGATTGTTTCCAGAATGGTTTCTTCTGCTCATCTTCAGCACTTCCTCCTGCAACAAATGTTGTTTTTGGTTTATAATTTTTCTCATTTTTATAATTTTCTGAAGAATTGAAACCAAGACCTTTCTTTTTGAGATTACCCTTATGGTTTGATTTCTTTTGAAAACCATAACCAGAACCGTAACCCTTTTTCTTGTTCAATCTCTGTTGAACTCTTGAAGTGTACTTTTTAGGTTTTTCATGAAGATTTAAATCTTTTATTTCAGAAATATTAATTTCTGTTAATTTGAAAACCTGTTTGATCATTTCAGTTTTAACACTTCTTATTGGGAATTCCTCATCAGAATATAATTTGTCTGAATCATACAAAGTATAAGCCACTTTGATTGATCCGTCATTCAAATTAGATTTTGATAACAGGGATTCTCTATTGTAAACCCTGTTAACCGGTGAACTCGGACTCTTCTCAGACGAACTCGAACTATTTGACTTATACTCCGACTTTGACTCTTCATCCGTATCTAACACCTGATCGACAACTTTCTTTACTAATTTAGACTCATGATTAGTGTCAGACGCTGTGAATGTAACATCAATATTGTCTGGTAATTCATCAATGATTTCAGACTTTAACTTGATGTTGACTGCCTTTTTTAGACGCTCCTCGTTAGGATTCCTTGGAGAATAAGTTTCATGGATCGGGGGCGGACAACTGTTATACTTGACACTTGGTTTCTTACCGGTATCAGTATCTTCAGTCTTTTTATCCATGAATGCTTCCAGACCTGCAACAGTAGGATAAACACGATCAATCAAATAATCACAAGTAGTATAACTCAACAGTAATCGTTTAATCCTTTCACTCTCAATCTTCTCAAGTTCTACTTCTTTCTTCAATTTAGCATAGTCTTCAATATACTCATTGATGACGCTCTGCTTTGTCATTAATGTTGCACTCATTTTATCCATTGCTTTTTCGGTTTCTGAAATTGTCTTCTTCAGACCATCAACTGTTCTGTTCAGTACATCATAAGACTCTTTAATGTACTTCACATCAGACAATAAATCTTCTTTAATCTTTTCTAACTCAGCAATCTTTGTATCCTTCTCAGTACAATCTTTGCAAGAAACTGAACACTTCAAACATGGTTTTTCAAATTCAACCAATTTTTCTACTATCTTTTCAACCTCGACAATCTTTTTAACTTCAACGACTTTTTCTACCTCGACGAGTTTCTCTACTTCGACTAGTTTTTCAACTTCTACAACCGTTTCTATTTCAACTTCTGCTTTCTTAGTTTCTACTTTTGCTTCCAACTCATGTTCTTCAATTTTCTTAATAAACTGTGCCAGATTCATATTTTCAGTTTTTCTCATATGTTTTACAATCAACAGATAAGTTCCCCATTTTTGCTGTGGTAATGCATCACCTAGTTTATCAACCCACTCATCATCATCTTTCTCAATGTTAAATCTTTTCATTTCCAAGACTAGATGACAATATCTATCAATGGTATGCTTTGTAGTTTCATGGTCGAAAGCTGAAAACATATCAAACGACTTCTTCAATAACGCCTTTTTGTTTTTAATCATATCTGCGCTTCCTTTGAATTTCTGAATCAATGTTTCCCAAATTGACTTAGCTGTATTACCATGTTGAAGCAAAACAAAAATATCTTCTGTAATTGCCTGTTGAAGAATACTGATCATCATTTTCTCACTAGTATACTTCAATTTGTCAACTTTCGTAAAGTCACTGAAACCCTTTTCAAGTCCACGTTCGTTTTTCGGTTTCTCATAGTCTTTCTCCAACGAACACCATGCATCAAACTTGTAAGCTTGCACCCAGTTCTCAAATCGATTTTTCCATCCCTGAAAATCTTCAATGTACATCAGCTTTGGCGGTTTCTGATGTGTTCCCGTTTCATTTTCACTGTTAAAGTTTCGGCAGCAGTAACGAGAGCAACTGGCGTAGCAAACGCATTGTAGAATTCCTCTTCCATGTCTTCGGAAAATTTGATATACTTCGGGAAACACCAGAATTCAAACAAATAAACGATCAGTTTAAACGAATTGAAAATGTGAATGCGTGTAACGGTTGAATCAATCTAAAAACACGTGTCGAAAATTCACGGACTCGTTCCAATGTTGTTCGAGTGAAGACACTGAATGAAAGGACTTGATCGGAATGAAATGGATTACAAAATATGAACTCTATACACCAACTCTCAATATGGGCCGATTGCAATGAATCACTTGGGCTAAATGAGAGAACTTGGGCCTATAACCTTTGAAAAACCAAACACTTATCAAGTCTTTGGGCCGAAATCCCACTATGTCAACAATTTCATCTTTCAATACTCTATTGATTATCAAACTGAGAATCTCATGGATTTAAACAACAACAAACAAACAGTTCACGTGATTACCTCTTTCAATGACTGACAAAACAATTGATTGGGTTGAAATGTTTTTTCTTTGTTTTTTTTTTTAAATGCTACACATGCATAACAATAGTGGTCGACAACTTTGATACCTTTCATGCACACATTAAAAGACCAACATCCTTTTGATACATTTCATGTGCAACTTGTAATACTATTAATGAAATCGATAAAGCAAGTCAGACAACAACTTTGAATGCAGCCGACAACCAATTTCACAGCAAAAATCTCATTGGACCACCCAACTTTATCACATGCAATCTAAAAAGGCCATCACATGTATCGAAATTTTTAATGGCAGACAAACTTATATAATTGGACTGATATACCCACTATCTTAGACACAATCACATGCACTATATAAACCGATATATTCACACAACTTGAAGCATTTACACAACATACGATACGTGTTTTCAATTAACAGCAAAATTTAGGCAAGACATCAGAATATTTCAATTGAACTGCAGGTTTCAAGCTGATGCCAGATTCAAGCGAATGCCAGATTCAAGCGGGCTCAACAAGATTTCAAGCGAATACCAGATTCAAGCGGATGCCAACGTATTTTCAAGCGAAAGCCTGTGTTTCGCTTCAAACACCACCAATTTTCAAGCGAAAGCCAGATGATGTCAGCAAATGTCGAACGAATTTCAAGCTAAACTATGATTTTAACCAGTTTTAAGTTGATTCAAGTACTGAAACTTTCCAGGATTTGTTAAAACATGATTATGCATAATATGTGAAAGTTTGAGCCGATTTTATCCGTGAAAATTTTTAATTTTTGAAAAGAAGGTGTAGAAATCAGATTTTCAAGCTTGTTTTGGCAAGAACTCTTCTTCCTGAGCTCTGATACCACTTGTAGGATCGGATTGTCACCCAAACAAGTCATTCGGAAGAGCTCTAGTCCGTTTCAGAGGCGGAAACTAAGAAACGGATGTAAAAACAGCTTGATTCACACTTTAATCCTCTTGTATATTGATTTTACAATGTTTACAATCAGAAGGAAAACCGGCAGCACCTCGGTATCACTCTGCAAATTCAGTTCAAACTGTTACAAATGAAATGCTCACTAGCCTATATATATAGGACTCAAGCTTTCACTTGAAGTTACATCAGACAACTTAAGCGAAACCAACAAATATAATATTCTATTTCAAGCGAAACCTCACATAAGAATATTATAATTTGTTTCAAGCGAAAGCCTTTAATCCGTTTTGTCTTCTTGTGATGATGTCATTGATAATGGCACTTTGATGATGTCATCATTAAACATGATGACATCATGCTTGATCAACTTCGCAACGAACTCGAGACTCGATATAAGACGAAGTCGACAGATGAATGCACTAACCAAAATGATTTGTTGTAATTTCCCTTCTCCAAGCTAGGTTAAGGATGGCCTATGAGACCAAAGCCTTGGGCTTTGAATGCCCCTCCTGGAATGTTAACGCTTGGGAGGCGAAATTAAAGGATCTCGGAGGCAATCCTGTGGAACATCCTGCGAAGCATACTGTTGAGGAGCCTTCCAAGGCTGCAGAACAGGCGGCTGATGCTGGTGGTGATGCTGAGAAGAATCCCAAGGGTGATGATGGTGCAGGTGCTGGGGGAGACGTTGCTGGTCAAGAAGGTGCTGCTCCTTAAAAGCAATGAAGTGGGCAATGATGGATGTTTGTGCCTAGGTCGGAGCCCATTTTTTTAAGTTTGATAGTTATGGTTTATAATCCCTAAAAATTTTACTTTTCTTGCACTAAAACAATTTACATTTCCTGCACTTAAAACAATATGATGGCCAAAGGTGGATGGGTCCTGAGTTTGAGGATGAAGCCCTTGGTCATTAATTAGTATCGTTTATTTTGAACAATATAACAGTTGGAGGTGGATGGGTCTCGGTTTGAGATGAAGCCTCCAACTGTTAAGTAAATATGGTTAGAAACTAATTGTGCTTTTGGTGGATGATGAAGCCAAAGGCACAACTTTTGCTATGTTAATAAGATAACCTTCTTTTGACTTACCCATTGTTGTTTTTCAATTTTTGTTGTGCATTACTACAATGTTCCAAACTTAGTGCAATTATTTCTTATGGAAATATCTTGATCAGCATACTCGCAAATATCCTATAAAGACTTTCGTCAAATAGGTTTTTATAACTCAAACAATTCAGGTAAAGTTTTAAAAGAAAAAGGACAGTTCATTTTTATTTTACAAAGTTTGTTTCGATAACACTTGTTTAACTAGAATACAGTTTTAGTTTATAATCCAAGTATCATGTCTCAAATATTCCGACCAAATATCCTGAAACATATATAAAAATATATTCTGAAAATATATCTGAGAACATATCCCAATCAGGATATTCAAGCTTTTGTCAAACATAGTTTCAAAAACTTAAATGATTTAAATAAGGTTTTTTAAAGGAAAGATCATACCAGAGGTAGAGTACAACCCTATTCTCAAACTTCAATCCCTTTGTAATCTTTCCAACGAAGATGTCCCCAGTCTGGGACACTTAGTGTACTAAGTCCATGCTTAATCCTTTGAGCTTTGCACAATTACCTCAGTAGGAATGTCCCCTGTGCATTATGTCTTCGAACACTTAGAACTTTTCTGGACATCAATCGCAACTGTTTGAATATTTTTTTGTATTACAGGGGATAAACCCTAAAATATACTGGAGATAAATCCTTAGTGTTCTGGGGATAAACCTATAAGTATTCTGGGGAAAATCCCAAGTTTTCATGTGCTACAGGCGGGAGTGTATAAACTCCAAGACTTAGAAAGGTGAAAACCTTTAAACCTTAGAGAGTATGAAAATACCCTTTCGCTAGAGAGGGTGATTAATCGTCATATACCTTGAGGATCCAGGATATAGCCAATAGTAACGAAATTGTCAGCCACTTTTACATGAACTGGTCCCGCCACCTTGAACTATCCCTGTATAACTTGCGCTCTAGGCGGGGTGTTTAAACCTAATTCGTGAGAAAGGTGAATACATTTAAACCTGTGAAGGGATCAGGATCCCTTAAACGTGAGAGAGGGGGCCAATCCTCTAATCTTTCGAAGTGTACTGAGTGTGTATCTTGGAGATATATCCCGAAGCATATACTGCAAAACAACTGTTAACTAAGGTGGGTGTTGGCCTGGCTAACACCCCTCCGATGCTTAAGTCAGTATTGGGTTCAAAAGGATAAATAATATCAAATATCAAATATACAACACCCCTCCGATGCTTAAGTCAGTATTAGGTTCAAAAGGATAAATAATATCAAATATAATAAAAGAGATAGAACTCATACCATCCCGAGTTAGAAATTAAATTCTAAACTCACTTGAAATAGAGCTTTAGGTGTATAGCATTCCAGGATCTTGGTAGCATATCCCCCTCCATATTCTTGAGTCGGTATGCTCCTTTCCCTGATTCTGATTCAATCTCATAAGGTACTTCCCACTTAGGAGCCAACTTTCCATCAGAAGGATTAGTATCCTATTCTTAATACCTTTGAGAATAATGACATGCCCCCAGTATGGTTACCACAATATCCTTCGTGTATATCCTTCATTCTAAAGGCCTTAGGATTCTCATCCTTTGGGATGTGTCCTTCCTTAAGATACATCATGATTGGAGTAATCCAGGACTTAGGATCCTCATCAGGATCATGACAAGGATCTTGAATGCTTGTCACCTCCTTATCCTGAGTCTTGAAAAGATCCACAGCAGAATGTAGGATGTGAAGTATTGGTATTTGGGTTCCTTCAGGTATCCTGACTGATGATCCTAGGTTTGCCAAGGCATCTACTTCAGCATTATCTTCTCTCAGTACCTGTTCAAGCGTAAAAACATCGAAATATCCTGCTAAGTTTTTGAGAATTTCGAGATACTCGATTAACTTCTCACCTTTGACTGCATAGGATCTATTAAAATGATTAGTAATTAACAAGGAATCAAGATATACTTGCAAACTATTAATATTCATGTTTCTAGCCAACTCTAATCCTGCGATCAAAGATTCATATTCTGCTTCATTATTAGTGGCAGGAAATTCACATCTAATAGCCTGGGGTAATATGTCCCCCTGTGGCGATTTTAGTAGTATACCTGTTAGGGGTGGATTTCTAAATGACCCGTGATCCTCAAATATTATCCTGTTTGGTGATCCTTACTTTTGTATCAGTTAGTGATCCTCAGAAGTGCTTCAGGATCAGGATCATGGATCATCCTAAGGATCCTTAAACTAATGATTGTCTGTTTTTAATTCGTAACTGTTTTGCAGGAATATCAAATGGGACTTGGTCTTGGCGATATTTCTGGAGAATATTCTAACTCTATTCCGCACGTGCTTGGTCAGAAATGGACGTTGTGGAGTCGTGGAGGACTTGCACCAATTGCGGATAGTTTGTTATTTAGATTTTTATTAGATTTAAATGGGGTAGCGAGCTAATTAGACAACACTAATGCTATTTTGGCTACACACGCTCTGAAAACCGCTCACACCAGCTCTCGTTCATTCACTTAGCAATTTCATACACTTTTTACACAGAACACTATAGTGATCCTTGTATTTAGCTCGCTATCATCCGAAGTTGTAACACATTATTTGTTTAATTTGAGTTGGTGATCGGTAGTTTCCATCACCCGGGGTTTTTTGTGCCGGAGATCAACTCTTGATCAAGGGTTTTTTCCCCGTATAAACCTTGTGTCACTTGTTATTTATTTTTCATAGTGATCCTTGTTGCTATAAACCAATTCAAGCATCATACCCCGTAACAGAGAGTTTGGTTGCATTATCCTCATCAGATTTTTAACCAAAACAGTTTGGCGCCCACCGTGGGGCAATTGGTGCTTCATTTCTAAGAAATTCTCATCTTTGTGATCATTCCGGTTCATTGCATACGAGCGGATGGCTTCATCAACAAAGAATACCTCCAGTGCGATGTCTGCAGTCAATTCATCCCAAGGCATTCCACCTTTGCATCCACCACCTTCTGGACCTCAGAAAAATGCCGAGAAGAAACCAACTCCCATTTTCTCAAAACCTCCAACTTCTTCTGCTTCTTATACTCCTACTACTAGTGACTTGTTTACTCTGATTTTGCAGATGAAGGAGCATATCCAACAGCAGGACAAGACCAATGAAAGAATCCTTAGAGAAATTGGAGACATCAAGAAACAAAAGAGATCGGCAGAGGATCATTCCCCACTAATGCCCAGATCTTTAAATTTTGATACTCCAGTTATAACTTCTCAGCCTTCACTGGTTCCTGACATTCAATATGTTGGAGGACCAAAAGGAGTGCATTACGGGTCATCAGCAATGACTCAGGCTTCAGGGTTACACTTTCAACCACCAGGATCCCATCCTCAGCGTATAGGATCCTTTGCAAGATCAGGAGGATACTCGGGAGCGCAGCAGATTCAAGGGTACTGGCCATTTCAAGGATCCTCCCAGGTTCAAGGATCCTCCCAGGTTCAAGCATCCTCCCAGATTCAAGGATCCTCCCAGGTTCAAGGATCCTCCTATGTTCAAGGATCCTCCCAGGTTCAAGGATCCTCCTATGTTCCAGGATCCTCCCAAGTTCAAGGATCCTCCTATATCCCAGGATCCTCCCAGGTCCAAGGATACTCACAGTTTCAAGGATCCTTCCAGATTCCGGGATCCTTAAGGAGTTTGCAATCAGGAAGTTCCGACGTCCATCAGGGGGATTTCATTCCAATGCAAACCATTGCTTCTACTGGCCCATCGGTCATTCCAGAGCCCCAACAATATGGATTAACATCCACTCTTCCTAATTTGAATCCAATGGGAGGTAACACTTTTAATAATTCTTATACTGCTAACCATGGCCTTATGCAGGATACAAGTATCAATTATGCCATGGCTAGGGAATTGCAAAAGTTTAAGGACATGATATCAAGTGTCCCAGGAGTGGTCAAGCCTATCCCAGAGATTGCAGATGGGAGCCACAAGATATCTCGTTTTGCACCACCAATCTGTGATGCTGATATACCCAAGAGGTTCCATGTATCTACCATGAAGTTGTATGATGGTTCAACGGATCCTGAGGAACACATAGCTCAATACAGGGAAAGGATGGAGATCAATCCCATCCCAGAAAGGTTAAAAGAAGCATGTCTGTGCAAGGGATTTGGATCCACTCTTACTGGATCGGCTCTTAAATGGCTGCTAAGTCTTCCTCCTTACTCTATTACCTCATTTGCTAATCTAGTTAACCTATTTAATAACCAATTTTCTTGTAGTAGGAAATATGAGCGTTTAACTAGTGATCTGTATAGGATAACCCAGGGTCATAATGAATCATTAAGGGATTATATCACTAAATTTAGTAAAGAATCCATAGATATTCCTAACCTGGATATAGCTACGGATGTTGAAGCCTTTAAAATGGGATTGCTTAGGGATTCGTTATTCTATGATGATCTTGTTATGACACCATGCAGGAATCTAGATGAGGTAAGAACCCGGGCCCTTAGGTTCATCCGGCTAGAGGATGACAAAAGGATCCAGGAGAGGTTAGCAGGATCCTCAAAGCAAGAGAAGCAAGGATCCTCATTCAGGAACAACAAGTTCAGATCTTATAATAAATCCGATAACCAGAATGTGCATGCTGTTGAACAAGAAGAGGATGATGAGGATTATCCTCCAATCTCTGAATATTGTTTTTCTGTTGATAACAATGAACTAATCCTTGCGATGCAGAATTTAGGTGATAAAGCTAGATGGCCCAGAAAAAATGATAGACCAGCTGTAACTAAAGATAAGTCAAAGTGGTGTGCATACCATGAAGATTTTGGGCATCTTACAGAAGAATGCATCGCATTGAGAAAAGAAATTGGATACTTGTTGAGCAAGGGGCACTTGAAAGAATTATTGGGGAGAAAGAAGTCAAGAACTCAGGATCCTGAAAGGATCCCAGAGAAAGCTCCAGCCCCTCCAGCAGATGCACAAATTATAAACTTTATATCTGGAGGATCAGACATTTGTGGAACATCCTTCTCTGCAGCCAAAAGACATGCGAAGGAAACCAAGATGGATAATGGAGATAGACCCATTCGAACATCCAGTGTCTCCGAAGGAAAAGTTATAACTTTTGATGAGGATGATCGTGTTGACATCCAGGATCCTCATCATGATGGTTTGGTTATCACTCTTTTTTATTTCTAACCATTTTGTTCGCAGGATCCTTATAGATGGAGGGAGCTCTGTGAACATTATCCAACTTGATGTTCTCAAGAAGATGAACATCCCTGAATCCGACATCATACCAAGATCCTCTGTGCTCGTGGGATTCAGTGGCGAGACTAAGAATACTCTGGGGGACATTAAACTCCCAATATATATCGAAGGCCTACATTCTTACCAAAAGTTTTGTGTTATTGACTGTTTATCTTGTTGTAATGTGATCCTTGGCAGGCCTTGGATACACGATATGAAGGCAGTCCCATCCACTTATCATCAATGTGTGAAGCTTCCTAGTCCTTGGGGAATAGTGAAAATTGATAGTGATCAGCAAGAGGCTAAGAACTGCTACACCTCATCAATGAAACCAGCATCAAAGTCTAGGGAGCAATAGCAATCAAAGTGTCCTCCAAGGGATGTCTTGGAGGCAAGAGAACAGGATATAGTAGAAATCCTTATGGATCCTGATGATCCTGAATCTATAGTTTATATAGGATCAGGGATCCTTGGCGAAATGAAGGAAGACCTCATATCCTTCCTCAAAAGGAGAAAGACTACCTTTGCATGGAAACACGAAGACATGACAGGCATATCTAAAGATGTAATCACTCACAAACTCGGCATCGATAGGTCCTTCAAACCAATCCATCTAAGGAGAAGGAAATTTGCACCAGAAAGAAATGCCATTATCCAGGAGGAGGTAGAGAAATTACTCCGAGCAGGTATGATTAGCGAGGTCAAGTATCCAAGATGGTTGGCCAATGTGGTTGTTGTTCAAAAGAAAAACGGAAACTGGAGGGTATGTGTCGATTTTACCGATTTAAATAAGGCATGTCCCAAGGATCCTTTCCCATTACCCCACATTGACTCCATGGTGGATGCAACTGCGGGTCATGAACTGTTAACTTTTATGGATGCTTCATCTGGATTTCAACAAATCCAAATGGAACCATCCGATCAAAAGGATACAGCCTTCATGACTCCAACTGGTATATACTGCTATATTGCTATGCCATTCGGACTAAGAAATGCAGGTGCAACTTATCAAAGGCTAGTGAATATGATGTTCAAGGATCAGATTGGACAAACTATGGAGGTTTACGTAGACGATATGGTGGTAAAATCAATAAAGGTTGAGGATCACCTAAGAGACTTGGAGGAAGCATTCAATATCCTTGATAAATATAATATGAAGCTTAATCCTTCAAAATGTCACTTTGGTGTTAAAGCAGGTAAATTCTTAGGATATATGGTGACAAAGAGAGGCATTGAAGCCAGTCCAGAACAAATCAAAGCAATAGTGAACATCAAGTCCCCTACCAATGCTAAGGATGTTCAGAGATTAACAGGCAGGATTGCAGCTTTAAACAGATTCATATCCAAATCCTCATAAAAGTGCAAGGAATTCTATGATATCCTAAGGAAGAACAAGAAATTCGAGTGGACTGAGAAGCATGAAAGTGCCTTAAGAGCTCTTAAGGATTACCTATCCTCGGCCCCGGCTTTAATGAAACCAGAAAAAGGAGATGTGTTATCCTTATATCTTGCGGTATCCTCAAAAGCAGTAAGTGACGTCCTTGTAAAGGATCACGAAGGTACACAACATCCTGTATATTATGTAAGTAAGAGTTTACTTGATGCTGAATCTAGGTATTCACACTTAGAAAAACTTATCCTTGCATTAATTATGGCATCCACCAAATTAAGACATTATTTTGAAACTCATGTTATTATCGTTAAAACTAATTTTCCAATCAAGAATGTCCTCAGGAAACCTGAAATGTCAGGAAGGATGGCTAACTGGGCAGTGAAGCTTAGTGCATATGATATAAGATATGAGCCCAGGACAGCCATTAAATCCCAAGCATTAGCTGACTTTGTGGCAGATTTCAGTAGTGATTTGCAAAAGGAAGCTGAATTAGAAGTCCAGCAGCTAGAAGAGACCAAGGATCCTTGGATACTCTACACTGATGGATCCTCAAACATCAAGGGAACAGGGCTTGGAATACTACTAAAATCACCACAGGGGGACATAATACCCCACTCTTGGCCATTTATAGAAGGTGATCCTTGTCAGAGACACAGTAATATCCTTCATCAACCAGCTGACTTTTTGCATCCTATATCCTCCTCTTGGCCATTTATGAGATGGGGTATGGATATAGTTGGTAAGCTCCCTAAGGCACCTGGTGGAAAAGTATTCATGCTTGCTATGACTGATTACTTCTCCAAGTGGATAGAGGCTGAAGCTTTTGCCCAAGTCAGAGAAAAGGAAGTTATATCCTTCATTAAAAGAAATATTATAACTAGATTCGGTATTCCTTCTGAAATTATATGTGATAATGGTTCCCAATTCATTGGGGGCAGAACCACTAACTTTTGTGACAGCTGGGGGATTAAGATGATAACATCAACACCAGTCCACCCACAAGCTAATGGTCAGGCAGAATCCTCCAATAAGATCATCATCAACAATTTGAAGAAGAAGCTTGGATCCAAGAAAGGGAAATGGGCAGAAGAATTACCTTATGTGCTTTGGGCTGATAGGACAACTCCTAAGAATGCTACAGGCCAAACTCCATTCTCTTTGGTATTTGGGGCAGAATCAGTGATCCCTACAGAAATGGTGGTTCCAACTGCTAGAACCAGTATTCGTGATCCTGAGGAAAATGATGAGAACTTGGTTCAAGACCTGGATACTATAGAAGAAATCAGAGATTTGGCAAGGATAAGGATGGCCAGTTATCAGCAAAGAATGGCCGGTGCCTACAACAAAAATGTTAGGATCTGGAAATTCCAAGTTGGTGATATGGTACTAAGGAAAGCATTTCAGAATACCACCAATCCTGCTGATGGAAAGTTGGCACCAAAATGGGAAGGTCCTTACTTGATTGAAGCTGAGGCAGGAAAGGGGGCATATCGATTGCTAACAATGGAAGGTGACTTACTACCAAGAGCTTGGAATGCTGTCCATTTGAAGAGATATTTCATGTGATAAGGATCCATGATCCTCACATGATAAACATCCTTAAAGGATCCTTAAAGCACAGATGATTCTCATTTTTGGTAACATTCTAATCTTAAACTATTTCATTTCCTTACTTTCTCACATAAGGATAAGGATCATGCATCCTTTATCCCCATTTCACGAGATTTTGAGTTTTGAAGGTTCAGGTACTCTTAGCAAAAGCATGATTATCCACACAAGCAACCAGTTACTTGGGTTTGACCCCAGTTGTTTGGGTTTAACCCAAGTTTCGCCAGTAGCGCACGATGATCCTTGTATAGTTCATGGCAGTGGGACCAGTACTCGTTTTAGGGGCTGATAATTCCATTGTACTGGCTATACCTAGGATCCTACATATAATGGTAGACGTACCATACATCCGTTCTTAAGGTTTCTAGCGTTTTCACGTTAGCTAAGGTTTTGGCATTTTCATACCACTAAGTTTGGATAGTCGCCAGTTAGGGCCATACTCCAGTTAACATACGATCCTTGGGCTTGTCCCCAGTTATCCTTTGGGCTTGTCCCCAGTTATTCTTTGGGCTTGTCCCCAGTTATCCTTTGGGCTTATCCCCAGTTATCCTTTGGGCTTGTCCCCAGTTGCTAACCTTTATCTTATAATGGCTTAGTCCCAAGTTATGTTTTATTTCAGGTTTTCGAAGTTAAACAACCAAGGATCCTTGATCCTTACCTTTTACTAAGGTTTGTTCTGTGATTATCCTGGTTATAATAATATTAAGAGTTAGGATCCTAACTTGGGTCCTCAGGTATGATCCTTAACTATTTTGATTTTATTCATAGATTATTTGAATAACCCCAATACTTTGACAACTGAACTCATGATCCTTAAAATATACCACTTTTTGGAATTTTTCAACTATAGGATATTTGATCCTGCATTATATCCTAAGTTTTTTTTTATCTAAGTTGTTCAACTTTTCTTACTCAGACAAGTGTAAATCAAAACAATTGAAAAATAAAACAACAACAAGGATATCAACACAAGATAAGCCAAAAAAGATTAAGGTTATTTTATTAACAAAAGTTTAACCATCAAAGGTTGTCAAAATTACCTACCCCGAGCATCTACCAGCAATACATGGCCCGTCCGCTGGGGTAGGTAAAGGGTGTCCATTGTCTAAAGGTCTTAGTAGTGCAGGAATTAAAAAGATGGCAGGATCACAATGGCTTCATTCCCCAAACAGAGGATCCCTCCACCAGTTGTAATCCTACCTGTTAGTGCACACATCTGTTGTCTTCATCTTATATCGAGTCTTGGACTTGTTGTGGTTCTGTTCGTGCATAAAGTCAAATATGTAGGTTTCTCTTGAAAGTGGAACTTGGAGGTTTCTATTAAAAGTGGAACTTGGAGGTTTCTCTTGAAAATGGAACTTGGAGGTTTCTATTGAAAGTGGAACTTGGAGGTTTCTCTTGAAAGTGGAACTTGTAGGTTTCTATTGAAAGGTTTCTATTGAAGCTGACATGTGTGTTTTCAATAGAAACCAGGAACACTATAAATAGGCATGAGAGCTATTCATTTGTAAGAATTCCAGATTTGATACCGAAGTGCTGCCGGTATTCCTTGTGATTGTAATTGCTATTAAATCAATACACAAGACGTTTAAAGTGATATTCAAGCTGTTTTTACATCCGTTTCTTAGTTTCCGCCTCTGAAACGAACTAGAGCTCTTCTGAACGACTCATTCAGGTCGTAATTCGATCCTACAAGTGCTATCAGAGCTCAGGACGAGGAGTTCTTGCCATATTCAGCTTGAAAATCTGTTTTCTACACCTTCTTTCTTCAATCGAACAGGATTTCACGGTCCGAATTGGTTCAAATTTTCACAGTACACTCGGAATTGGACATAGACAAACCCTTGAAAGTTTCATGTTAAAATACGGACTAAAAATGGACAAAATTGGACAAAAACTAGGTTTCTATTGAACGAACACTACAGGTTTCGTTTGAAATTGACAGGTTTAGTTTGAAATTGTCAGGTTTCGTTTGAAATCAGAGCTTTCTCTTGAACAGAGCTTTCTCTTGAACAGAGCTTTCTCTTGAACATTACATATAATATTGCTTTCACTTGAAGTGTTATATTGGGAGTTCGTTTGAAAGTTGTTAATAAGAATCTTTGAATTTGAAAAATGAGTGAAGATTTCTACAACGCGTTTGCAACACCGTCGAGTTCATCTTAAATTGCTCAGAACATGAATTTGGAAAACGAGACAGGAACCACCCAAAAGCCCCCGAAATTAATGAGTATCGAAGAATACTACGGGTGGAAAGATAGATTCGAAAACTGGGTTCAAGCTAACCATCTTAGGTCATGGGAATGTATTTTGAAGAAATATGTTTTGCCACAGACTGATTTGAATAATGAAGAACGTGATATGTATAGATCTGAAAAGATGATGATTAGTCTACTTCAGCAAGCTATCAAAGAAGACATTTTCATACTGCTTCAGCATGACAAAACTTCAAAGTCAATATGGGATGCACTTAAAGTCAAATTTGAGGGTAGCGAAAAAATGATTAAAAGCAAGAAGGCACTGTTAAAGAAAGAGTTTGATATGTTCAGCAGTCTACCAGGTGAAGACACAAAGAAGCTGATTGAAAGATACTGTCACCTTGTGCGATCTATGTCAATGCTTAGTATAGAAAAGGAGTCCGAAGAGTGGGTAGACAAATTAGCTGATGCGTTACCGCAAAAAGAGTGGGGAACTTATTTGATGATCCTGAAAAACAAAGGGGTTTATGATGAGTTATCAATTGGTGAGTTTATTGAAAAGATTGAGGGTCAAGATTTGGAACAGCAGAAGATCGCAAGGATGAACAGTCCAAGTGGTCAACAGGATGTAAAGATGTACTACAAAGGTAGTGTTCCGGTTCCAGAAGCTGAGAGAAGTCCGAAAATCCAGACTGCGTATAGTGCTGGGGATTCTATAGAAAAGATTGATCAAAGTTCAAACAAAAGCAGCAGTAGTTTCTCATTATATCCAAGTGTCAATCCAAAGAGTTCATCAGAAAGCTTTCAGTCCCAAAGCACAAAAACATGAAATGGTTATCTGATTCAGTGCAACATCGCTCTAAATCTTCCAGAAGGTCAAAGTTTTTCAGAAGACACTGCTAAAGACCACATGGCTCTACTTGGTTCTGTGTTGTTATCGTATGAAGGTCTAGTTGCAGGTCAGATCGGAAATCCTATGCTCACCAAAGAGGATTACGATCAGATAGACGCCGAAGAGATGGAACTGATGGACATCAAATGGTGTCTTGCTAGTGTTCTTAGACGTGCTGAAAAGTTCAAAACAATTACCGGGAGAAATGACTTTCTTGATGCTCATGTATCTACTTTAGGTTTTGATAAATCTAAAGTTACTTGTTTTCGTTGCAGGGAGAAAGGCCATTTCAAGAGGGAGTGCAAGAACAGAGAAGCTAGTGGCACTCAGAATCCGTTTGGAAAAGACGACTACTACCGGAAAGCCATTTATCAGCAAGTTGGTCAATCACTAGACTCACAAATGGCTCATGGTAGAAAGATTGAGGATTCAAAGAGAGGATGTTTGGTAGATTTCAACTGGAGCAACTATATATCTTCTGATAGCAAAGCATGCATAGTCGATCAAGATGATGAGAGGCTACCTGAAGGTTTCAGTTGGGATATGTTTGTTGATGAAAAGGGTGATTTCAAAGCTTTCATTGCAAAGATTGTTAGAGAACCAGACATGTTCGCCACATGGATGAAATCTATTGGTGAGACAGTGAAAAGTGTGAAGGAACAGTCGGTTACATCTGAAGAAAGCTCAGAAAGTGTTGATGAAGATTCACTAAGTGCAGATGAGAGTGTGCAAAATGTTGTTACTTCAGAAAAAGAAGTGGTATTTGATCAAACACCGTCTGATTCTTGTGTATCAGATGCTAATTCTGAAAAATCTGTAGAGTTAGATCAAACACCAGTTGATAGTAGCAGTGATGATGAGGAAGAGAAACATATTAATGTTGCTAAAAGTCATCTTTCTCCTGAAAGTTTTCATTTCTATTTTGCAGATCGCATGGAGAAACTAAAGGAGAAACGAGCTGCTAAAGAACAACAACTAAAGAAATCTGAAGATGGTGTTCAGAAAGAGAATGTTGAAAGTGTTGCTGAGAAGAATGTTGAAACTGAGCGAGTAAAAGAAGAAGAAAAAGTGGTTGAAGTGATAAAGACAATCGAGATTGAGAAGATTGTTGAAGTTGTAAAGCCTTGCGAGAAGTGTTTGGAAGCATGCAAGGGTTGTGCAGCAAAAGACGATATCATTGTTGAATATGAGAAGAAGAAAGAGCAGTTACTGTTCAACCTTAATTATGTGAAAGAATCTTATGATGTCTTGAACAAAACAGTAACTGGTCTTCAAAAGACAAATTCAGAAAGAGAACAAGCACTGACGATGATGAATGTTGTTATGATGACAAAGCAGAAAGCCATCAATTTTTACATCGAAGGGAGTGCTAAATGGAAGCAAGAGTTGGAGACAGAAAAGATCGAGAATGAGAGAATTAGACGTTTATTGCAAAGTTATTCTAGTTCTGATTATCTTATTGATCGTATTTACCCAACTGTTGCAGGTATGGAAGCTTTTCAAGACGAGAAGTCGAAGAAAAAGAAAGATAGTGGTAAGAAACCGACTGTCAGCTATAACAAGTGTCCGCCTCCAATTTGGGAAGGGTATTCTCCTAGAAAACCAAACGAGGAGCAACTTGAAAAAGCAGTCAATATAAAGCTAAAAACCGACACAACTGACGTTTTACCAGATAACATTGATGTCATGTTTACCTCGTCCGATACTAATCATGAGTCTGAGTTAATCAAAAAGGTGGTCGATCAGGTGTTGGATAATGAGGAGGAATCCGAGTCAAAGTCTGAGTCTGGAGGGTCAAATTCGTCAGTCAACAGTCCAAAGGCGTCGGTCAAACGGTCTTATAGTAAAGAATTTTTGTTATCAAAAGCAAATTTGGATGATGAAGCATTTGAAGTTGCATACACTTTAAATGATTCGGAAAAATTATACTCGGACAAAGAGTTTCCAATAAGAAGTGTTCGTTTTGACATGATCAAAAAGGTTTTCAAAATGATAGAAATTAATATTTCTGAAATAAAAGATTTAAATCTTACTGAAAAACCTAAAAAGTACACTTCAAGAGTTCAACAACGGTTAAACAAGAAAAAGGGTTACAATTCTGGTTCTAGTTTTCAAAAGAAACAAAACCAAAATCATAGCTACAAAAAGAGAGGTCTTGGATTTATTCCACCAGAAAATTATAAACATTTGAAAAATTCTAAAACAAAAACAGAATTTGTGTCAGGTGGAAGTGCAGAAGAGGAACAGAAGAAACCATTCTGGAGACAGTCAAATCAAGAGTTTCTTGCTGAAAAGAAGAAGAATGGAACTGAAGTGGTTTATCAAAGAGAGACTCGAACATGTTACAAGTGCAATGAAGTTGGTCACATTGCATGGAATTGTTAGAAAAATGCCAAAACAAAACAGGGAGTTTCTCAGAAATTGAAAGAAAAGGTTGTTGATGTTGAACCACCAACCGACAGACTTAAAATTTTTGAAAATTCAACTTATGAGGTTGGTGAGTGTTCTAAAAAGAATTTTTATAAAAAGAAAGAGAAGGACAACCAAGTGTGGGTTGTTAAGAAAGTTGATGTGAATGTCGGCGATGAATCTGGTTCCACAAAGCCAGAAGAGCCACAGGTTGAGGTGAAAATTTCAGTGAATGATGATGAGTTTCCATCACTGAAATTTGAAGAAGTTAAACAGAAAGTTGGTAAGATTGATATCTCAAATCAGTTTTACAATGAGAATACAAAGTTTGATGTCGAGAAAACATTCAATGGAAGTGTTAAGAAAATTTTTGGGAAGATGTTAAATGGGAAAGTTAAGGGGGTTAAAGATTTTTATGCAACTAAAAACGCAACTTACAACCCTACTGCGCAAGAACTGAAAGCCATCAAGTCTGAGAAGACTTGGATGGAAGTCTGTTTCCCTTGAAGTCTTAGGACTTTGCCGGAGATCCCAAGTTTATATCGTGGATCAGGAATCGGCATCTTTCTTGAAAATTGATGATTGTGATTGAATCTTAGAAATGTTTAAATTGTTACAGGATAAGTGTGAATTGCCAGAGCTTCCAGGTTGGTAAGTGCGAAGCAGGAATCGGCATCTTGATTGGTAAAATGGTTTGTGTAGAGGTTTATTCCTACATAGGCTTATATGTTGTGAATATCTTTTTGCAAGAGGTACAGAGGTTGCATACATGCAAGTGGTAAATCAGGGACATTAAGTTGTACTTGATCTGCTACAAGTGGTTAAAAGTAAACAATGTGATGAACCACACCCCTAACCTACAAATGGTTTAAAATCAATAAAACTTATTTTCCGGAAAAATCATTTTGGTTAAAACAAACTTAAGTGTTTTGAAATCATAATGAGAAAATAGTTTTGTGAAAGGGGGAGTTCTGATTGTTTAAGCCAAATGGATGGAGAATTGAGGCAATTCGATATCAGTTGTCAAGTTCTTGTATAGTTTGTTTTCAAATTTCCTAAAATGTGTTTGCATTTTAGGGGGAGTAAGAATTTTTAGAAAATCCAAAAACATTTGAAAATTTGAAAAGGCCAAAAACATGATAAAATGAAAAATGAGTTTTTGTTGCATAAAAGAGGAAATGATAGTACATCAGTGGACTATCACAACATGCTAAAGAATTGGAAAGTTAAAAAGTGATAAACGATCTCACTGATGATGTGCCAGTAGGTTTTTGCACATTTAGTAGATTGTGACGAGATATAAACCTAAATTTCAAACTTGCTTATATCGTGGGGAAACATCTCTCGGATATATGGGTAACCCCCGAAATCTCGTTTGAAAGGTCTCATAATCTGATATACTAGGTCTTTATACTCAATGATGTCTGGGGTATTATTCCGGGACTTCTGCTGAACGATGGTTCTGACCTAGTCCTTGGATAATACTTTCCGCAAATGCTTGAAACATAGCATTAACCCTCAGCATGCTGATGAAACAATAAAATTGATAGTCGCTGCTGTTGTAGCTAAAAGATCCTCTAAAGGGGACATACCGAAAAGTCGAAGCTGATATCTCTCTCCGTATACGGAAGTATCGACCTGAGATCCCTCGGCCCTCGCATTACCTAATTTATATACAGATATCATTGGTGTCATAATTACCTGTAAGACTGGTTATTGGGATCTGGATACGGGAGTATATTCTGAGGTGGGACACGCGATTGAGTTTAAGTGCTTAAGACATTAATCTCGTATCTCGAGGCAGTTGAAGTTTGTGTGAAAATTTAAGTGGACAAACATACTGACAATCTAAGTGAATCGTTTAAAACTTAAAATGAAATGAAGCTTAACGGTGTTGATGATTTGTCTCATAAACTGATATGATCCTCTTGCACAAACTCACAAAAATATATTGTCTGTAAATATTTCTTTATTTCATTTCTTTACATTCAAAAATACAAAAAGATTTTCGGTGTGTTTTAGCATAAATTTTTAAAAAAGTCAAAAAGATTTTCGACAACTGATGTTGGAGAACTGATTGTCAAAATTCTAAGTGCTAGACATGATGAACAAATGGTTTGGGAAAATGTGTTTTTGAAAAGAAAAATGATCAAATTTTAAAATGATTCATCAAGATTATTGTGTTATTTTTGAGGGAGAGTCAGTGTTAGTGCATACATTGAATTGTTAAATGTGTGAAATTTACTTTTAGGTAGAGTAAATTTGTGCAGGTTTAAGTATGAGCTGGATTGATGATCCTGAGCTGGATGAGAGCCAGGTTACGATCTTCGAACAACCTCAGAAAGAACCAGCCAGATTACGATCCTGAAGCAGATGATGCTGAAGAACTAACGGAATGCCAGCACATTGCAAGGGGGAGTCTGTTAATTTTGAAAGAAAGAATGAAGCTCAAAGACTGATCAAGACTGAAGATGCGAAGACTCGACACTTAAGACTCGTCAACATCTGAGGGGGAGTCTGTTAGTGCACACATCTGTTGTCTTCGTCTTATATCGAGTCTTGGACTACTTGTGGTTCTATTCATGCATAAAGTCAAATATGTAGGTTTCTCTTGAAAGTGGAACTTGGAGGTTTCTATTGAAAGTGGAACTTGGAGGTTTCTCTTGAAAATGGAACTTGGAGGTTTCTATTGAAAGTGGAACTTGGAGGTTTCTCTTGAAAGTGGAACTTGTAGGTTTCTATTGAAAGGTTTCTATTGAAGCTGACATGTGTGTTTTCAATAGAAACCAGGAACACTATAAATAGGCATGAGAGCTATTCATTTGTAAGAATTCCAGATTTGATACCGAAGTGCTGCCGGTATTCCTTGTGATTGTAATTGCTATTAAATCAATACACAAGACGTTTAAAGTGATATTCAAGCTGTTTTTACATCCGTTTCTTAGTTTCCGCCTCTGAAACGGACTAGAGCTCTTCCGAACGACTCATTCAGGTCGTAATTCGATCCTACACTACCTATTGTCCAAAGGATCATTCATGATCCTTAACCCTAATAGCTATTGTTTAGTTATTACAGACCATCATTGTTTTAAAAACATCACAACCACAAAAGGCTACTACCAAATTTAAAAATTGGGCTCCGGCTACGTCTAGGAATGTCCATCATCGCCCAATTGTGCAGCCTATACCTTCGCTGCATCCTCATCCCCTCCAGCTTCGGTATCCTTAACCTGATCCTTCCCACTGCCTCCAGCCTCGATCGCCAAAACCTCCTCAGTCTCTTCATCATCTTCAAGATCAGCCAACCTCGCTTTCCAGCCCTCAACATCCCAGCTGCTTCTGTCGAAGTTAGGATCTTGAGCTTCCTGGGCCATCTTTAGTTTTGTCTGATACATTGTGATGGCAGCAGAGACCTTTGCACCTTCTATGAGATCATGCTTCTCATAGTCAATGTCGATCAGGATTTTAGCTGTCTTAGTCTTGGCATCTTGAAGGGCTTTTTCAAGATCAGCAATCTTAAGATCCTTAAGCACTGCAACTTGTTGAAGGTCAGCAATCTTCTTATCCTGCTCCTCGACGCTTCCCACATAATCTTTAATCTCAGCAAATTTCTGCAAAGAAAAAGACAAAGCAATTCAAGATCAGATGATCCTCAAATGAGTAGGATACCTAGGCAGAATTGATGATCCTCACGTCATTGAAGTATTCAAGGAACTGGTGGCGGATCAGTGGTAGGCCTTGTAGGTCCTCTGTGTCAGAAGTTTTCCTCTTCTTGCCACCCCTTCCTTTAGTGGGTGCCTTGGGAATAGAGATGCTAGGACTGGTAGTGGCCCTCTTCTTCCAGGATCGAACAACATCAAGGTCGGCCGTGTTGAATTGGGAGGCAGGCTTGGAAGATTTTTCGGCACCTACACATTTAAAGCAAGATAAGTATCCTTATCCTATTTCAATATAACTATTTATTTTAATATTCAACTATACAAAAAGCAGGATACTTACTTGACATGGTGATAGAACCTGAGGATACTTCTTGTGAGTCTTGGGTGTCTATCTTGAATGACCTTATTTCAGGATCAAGCTTCCAAAAAGCAGCAAGCCTATCCTTGGTTGCGGGTGTTGTGATGAGGTGCGAAACAGAAATAGCTGCATAACACAAGACAAAAAGGGGTTAGTGATCCTTTCACAAGAGCCAGATTACCAGATGATCCTTCTCAGGATCCTCTGTCCTACCATTGGTGGACCACTTCCTGGGTAAATGCATTCCGTTTGGAATGGTATCCCTCCTGACAAAGAAGAAGCGTCGTTTCCAATTTGTGTCATTCTTGGTGGCTTTAAAAATGAGGTGTTCTTCGCCGGGTTTTCGCTTAAACAGATATCAATGTGATCCAAACGTCGTGAGATCATACATCTGTGTCAGCTCTGACATTCCTAAATCAATCCCTTCCTGCTCTATGATCCTCTCCAGGGTATACAAGACCCTCCAAATCATCGGCATAGCTTGGATGTAAGAGATGCCGGTAAGGGAAAAGAAGGATTGTGTAAAGTCTGGAAAAGGATAGGTGTATCCTATGGAGAATGGAGTAACTGGAAAGGCAACCCATGTTTCAGAAACATAGTCGCTCAGAATAGTGGGATCGAAGGGTTTGAAAAAGGCATTCGCCGGAAAGCAGTGACGAATCTTATCTATTTGAGCATCGTTAAAGCAACACCTCTCATGTATTGAGTCTTTGATAATCCCTTGACTCTTCAAGGGGCTATCCTTCTGGTGATCCTTGGCGGGGGAGGACCGGAGCATCATTGATGTTGGTAAAGAAAGAAAAACAGAGTAAGAGAAGGAGAGATAAGAGAAGAGATACCTGATTGATCTTCGACTGAGAATTTAAAGGGAGTTTCTTCGGATTTAAATGCATATTGATCCTATCTCTAACTCCTATTTATAATGATGATTTGCAGGATTGTCACTTCAGTGACGTCAGGTTTGCAACGGCTAGTCCGTCTCCAACGGCTAGTTATCCGTTAGTTTGTTGCGGATAAGATCGAAAAAATATAACTCGTTTATTTACGATATAACTCCTTATATTTTGGGGGCAATTGTTAGGGGTGGATTTCTAAATGACCCGTGATCCTCAAATATTATCCTGTTTGGTGATCCTTACTTTTGTGTCAGTTAGTGATCCTCAGAAGTGCTTCAGGATCAGGATCATGGATCATCCTAAGGATCCTTATACTAATGATTGTCTGTTTTGAATTCGTAACTGTTTTGCAGGAATATCAAATGGGACTTGGTCTTGGCGATATTTCTGGAGAATATTCTAACTCTATTCCGCACGTGCTTGGTCAGAAATGGACGTTATGGAGTCGTGGAGGACTTGCACCAATTGCGGATAGTTTGTTATTTAGATTTTTATTAGATTTAAATGGGGTAGCGAGCTAATTAGACAACACTTATGCTATTTTTGGCTACACACACTCTGAAAACCGCTCACACCAGCTCTCGTTCATTCACTTAGCAATTTCATACACTTTTTACACAGAACACTATAGTGATCCTTGTATTTAGCTCGCTATCATCCGAAGTTGTAACACATTATTTGTTTAATTTGAGTTGGTGATCGGTAGTTTCCATAACCGGGGTTTTTTGTGCCGGAGATCAACTCTTGATCAAGGGTTTTTTCCCCGTATAAACCTTGTGTCACTTGTTATTTATTTTTCATAGTGATCCTTGTTGCTATAAACCAATTCAAGCATTATACCCCGTAACAGAGAGTTTGGTTGCATTATCCTCATCAGATTTTTTGACCAAAACAATACCCAATCCTACACCTCTAACATTAGATGCACCATCAGTATATAATGTCCAGGATTCTAAATTTTCTCCTAGTTGTTGTACTTCTAGGTCTAGTTCATTTTGAATATCACTACTGAAATCAGCCACAAAGTCAGCTAGAGCCTGAGACTTTATGGCATTTCTAGGTTCATATACTAGATCATAGGTGCTTAATTTTACTGACCACTTAGCCATCCTACCCGACATCTCAGGCTTCCTAAGCACATTCTTAACAGTATATTAGTTTTAACATGTATCCTATGTGTCTCAAAATAGTGTCTAAGCTTTGTTGATGCCATAACTAAGGCCAATATCAATTTTTCTAAATGAGAATATCTAGTTTCAGTATCTAATAAACTTTTTCTAACATAATAGACAGGATATTGCTGACCTTCGTGATCCTTTACAAGAACAGCACTTACAGCATTCCCTGATACTGCGAGATACAGGGATAACGATTCACCATCCTCAGGCTTCATTAATAGAGGTGCAGTTGAAAGATACTGCTTCAAATCCTGCAAGGCTGCTTCATGCTTCTCTCCCCATTCGAATTTCTTATTCTTCTTTAGGATATCATAGAATTCCTTGCATTTTTCTGAGGATCTTGATATAAACTTGTTTAATGCTGCTACTCGACCTGTTAATCTTTGAACAACTTTCATATTTGAAGGTGATTTGATGTCCAAGATAGCTTTAATCTGCTCCGGGCTTGCCTCTATACCCCTTTTGGTTACCATGTATCCTAGAAACTTTCCTGCTCTCACTCCAAAATGACATTTGGTAGGATTTAGTTTCATATTGTATTGGTCCAGGATATTGAATGCTCCCTTAATATCCTGGAGGTGATCCTCAGCTTTTTTAGATTTTACTACCATGTCATCGATGTACACCTCCATGGTGTCCCCTAGCTTGTCTTTAAACATCATGTTCACCAATCTTTGGTATGTTGCACCTGCATTTTTTAAACCAAAAGGCATAGCAGTATAACATTAAATACATGTTGGTGTCATGCAAGCAGTATCCTCTTGGTCTGAAGGTTCCATTTGGATCTGCTGGAATCCTAAGAATGCATCCATGAAGGTTAACATCTCATGGCCGGCAGTAGCATCCACCATTGATTCAATATGAGGTAGAGGAAATGGGTCTTTGGGACAAGCTTTGTTTAAGTCTGTGTAATCTACACAAACTCTCCATTTCCCGTTTTTCTTTTGCACCACAACTACATTTGCTAACCATTTGGGGAATTTCACTTCCCTAATCATCTTGCTTTTTAATAATCTTTGTAGGATCGAATCACGACCTGAATGAGTCATTCGGAAGAGCTTAAATCCGTTTCAGAGGCGGAAACAGAGAAACGGACGTGAAAACAGCTTGATTCACACTATAATCCTCTTATATATTGATTTAACAACGTATACAATCAAAAAGAATACCGGCAGCACCTCGGTATCACTCTGAGAAATCTGTTACAAATGACAAGTATGAACCACCTATATATAGCCTCATGCTCTCGCTTGAAACATACATTTCAGTTTCAAGCGAAACCTCTAAACAATCTTTCAAGCGAAAGTCAACTTTGTCTTCAAGCAAAACTTCATGAATTAACTTTTGTCTTATATGTGAGACTTGTATTTCGTGTAGAATTCCTATGATGATGCATTTGATGATGTCACCATTATGATGTAAGATGATGTCATCTATATGATGTCAAGCTTGTTCAGATCCGCAATGCAACCGAAACTCGATATAAGACGAAGACGACAGATGAATGCACTAACAGACTCCCCCTCAGATGTTGACGAGTCTTAAGTGTCGAGTCTTCACAATCTTCAGTCTTTATCAGTCTGAACTCTCTCTGACATATCTCACAGTGTAAGCATCCTCAATCTTCAGTATCCACAGACTCCCCACGAACAATCTCTACTCGGATGTCTTCAGACTCCCCCTTTCGATATGCTGGGATCGCAGTCTGGCATGTTGAAATCATAAAGTCCTCAGGTATCGGAACCTGTCTCTCTATCATCAGGTTCAAGATCAAAACCTGGCTACACCTGCACATTCTTAACCCAGAAATAAATTTCACAAATTTAACATTTAACAAATTTATAAACCCAGATTCTCTCTCAAATTAAACCATGATGATTTATCAATAATAGAAATATCAGATGACCACTTGTATACACATATTAAAAAAAAACTTTTCTCATTTAAACACACTTTCCCAAACCAATTGTCATCATGTTTAGCACTTGGAATTTTGAAAATCAGCTTTCCAATACCGGTTGTCTAAAATCTTTTTGAATTTTTCAAAATTTATGCTAAAACACACTGAATTTTTTTTTTTTTTAATTTTTGAATATAAAGAAATGTAGTAAAGAAATATTTACAGACACTATTTTTGTGAGTTTGTGTAAGAGGATCATATCAGTTTATGAGACAAATCACCAACACCGTTAAGCTTTAAACATTTTAAGTTCTAAACGATTCACTTAGATTGTCAGTATACTGATCCACTTAAATTTTCACACAAAGTTTAACTGCTTCGAGATACGATTAATGTCTTAAGCACTTAAATTTAACCGCCTGTCCCACCTCAGAATATACTCTCGTATCCAGATCCCAATATTCAGTCTTACAGGTGAGTATACCACAGATGATATCTGTAAAGGGGTTAAATTGCGAGGGCCGTGAGAGCTCAGGTCGATACTTCCGTATACGTAGAGAGATGACGGCTTCGACTTTTGGTGTATCCCCTTTAGAGGATCTTTTTTACAACAGCAATGACTATCAATTTTATTGTTTCATCAATTTGCTGAGGGCGGCGCTATGTTTCAAGCAAGCATAAAGTATTCTCCGGGGACTAGGCCATTGCTTCCGCAAAATCAGAAGTCCCGGGATAATACCCCAGATATCACTGAGCATAAAGACCTAGTATCTCAGAAAGAGGGACCTTTCAAACAAGATTTCGGGGGTTACCCATATATCCGAGGGATGTTTCCCCACGATATAAGCAAGTTTGAATTTAGGTTTTGAAGGGGTAAGGTCCCAAAAACCTCATAAAAAGGATTTGAGACCACACCACAAGCTAACTTTTCTAGCCTTTTTGACCTTGCGCGGCTGCGCACTGGTCCTGCTAAAAGAACAAAGAAGTCAGTAGCTTATAATCGCGCGCCCAAAAGATAACATAAATCTTTGCGCCGTTTCCCATTCAACAAAGGATTAGAAAGCCTTTGCTCAATACTTCCGCCACAACACCCAGACTTGGAGTTTATTTGTCTGTGTCCACATAGTAATGTGTCACACTGGATTATGGCAGTAATCTTCTAGAAAGAAATACAATCGTGCACCACCCAGACGGTTATAACCGTCTGGACACGTGTCGTCACCAGAAGCAATTCTGAAGTCACAACAAAGGCATGCAATCGAGGAGTAATCTCCACTTAATCTCTTTCCACGTGGCGATCCCCTAGCCATAGATCAAACCACGATCCGTGTGCATTCACTTCGGATCGAGGTTAATTAACGTCAGATCAAAGAAATCAAACGGAAGAAAAATAACCGCTACGGCGTTAAGCATTTTCCGTTATCTTTTCAATAATGGGTTTTCCCCCCCAAAAACTCCCGGTTATAAATAAGAGAACTGTTCAGGTATAAACTCAGACTACTCTCACTCTTCAAACACTTATCTTCTCCGATACCAATACTTATTCTCACGCCGGAGTCGGGTCAAGGAGAGAACCCTCTTCTCCCCTTGGCGAGGCTAACGGTGTTCTTTTTTGCAGAGCTACCGGAGAAGTAATTCCATTGCAACTGAATCAACCGAGGGAGAGCTAACCTTTTATGCGGATTCAAACCCCCTGACTATCTCGGTTCCGACCATTTAGTTGGTGTTTCTTCATTGGCGCCCACCGTTTTTCCTCAGTTTTCTAGTTTCTACCTCGTTTTGATTCAGTTCATTCTATTTTCTGTCTTCGCACATGGCAGAAAATTCGTCATCTCATCGACACCCTGGTCCTCGACCAAACGTCGGAAACAATTTACCGATAGAAGGGATCGTAGAGGAAGCTTCAGACGATAATGAGGTTCAGTCTCATCGAGCAAATGATCCTGTTACCCCAGGAATGTTACCAGCAAATCCTGCACAGTCAATTTTACCACCAGGGGAAACCCCGATATCATGGTACGTCCGGTCTCAAGGAGCATTAAATGCGGTATACTCACAGTTATGTGCTCAAACTGCTCCTGTAACCCAATCCCGGAGACCGGGATCAAAAGCTCATGCCTCTCAGCGAGAAGAATCAACTTATGATGATACAAGCAGTTACCGAAGACAACATCATGATGAATCTCGTCCTCGTCAACGACAATCGGTGCATGATAGGTTGGGTTCCCAACGGGATACTCACACCGATGAATCCGATCGAACATACCGATTGAGTGAAAACACAAGCGTCTTCAACAGATTACAGCCAAACTATAACAAATGCAGGCCTCGAGCGGTTTACAACCCCGAGGCCGAGCATAACTATGATTTAGTTTATCGCCCGGACGAAGCGGCAGAAAACTCGAAGTTTATATTAGAGATAGCTTTGGCTCCGTTGGAACGGGCCAAGTTACCATCTAATGTTGGGAAATTTAATGGGTTAACCGACCCTGATGATCATCTAAGGGTATTCACCAGTGCAGGGCTGGTTGGTGGTTGGACCCTTCCGCTGTGGTGTCACCTATTTGTACAAACACTAACTGGCCCAGCGCGAATCTGGTTTGACAATCTACCAACGGGGCAGATAGAGTCGTGGAAGGATCTACGGAAAAAATTCCTAACACACTTCAGCCAGCAAAGGCGCTCAAAACGTGATACATCCGACGTCATGAACATATGGCGTCGCGATGATGAGAATCTGGAAGATTTTATTACCAGATATAATAAGGAAGTGTTAGAGATCGGAGGTGTCAGTGAACAACTAATCCGCGCACAATTTAAGTACGCGGTTAGGTGTGACGACATGGTCAAAGTGTTATCAGGAACAGAAGGCCTCCCCACGAGTTGGGAAAAAATAATGGCGGCGGCCAAGGTTTATGCGCAGACTGAGAAAAATCTTACTACAAACAGGCCACCCCCACCACACAGTAGGCCAGCAGACTTAAGCGCAAATGGAAAATACAAAAAGTCATGGCGCGAAGCATCAGGAAGCCGATCCGCGGAAGACACCCGCACAACAGCTAACAAATTCTCTGCGCAAAAAGAGAACAAGTACGAAAATAAGGAGAGGCATTGGACTCCTATAACAAAAACCCCAGCGGAGGTGTTAAGTACTGAGGATCACCAATTCAAACCTCCAATTCCGATGAAGAGTAAACGTGGTCAAGACCCGTCGCAGTACTGCGAATATCATAAGGATAACGGGCACACCACAAACAACTGTATATCTCTGCGCATGGAAATCGAAAAGGCTCTCAAGAATGGAGAGCTCACACATCTGCTCCAGAATATGCGCAAGGAGATTAAACAGATTACTCGAGGGGAAGAAAGCTCGAGCAAACGGGCTAAGACTTAAAGAACTCTGCATGTTCTCCGCGGAAAAGACATGACACATCAAGAGCAGCGGAACTGTCAGGGAGTAAGTTAAGTTCTATTTAATCATTCAAAACAACTTTGTAACGCCTCTGAGCATTATCCATGAATAAAATTACAAAGTTTCTATTATTTTTGTATTTACAAAATGCATGCAATTCCTTTTCAGTAAGAGCAAAAACATTATGGTAGTATAACACAAAGCTCCATGCGCGGTCAGTGATCACATCACAAACGACCATAAACTCATGCATGGGCTTCATACCAACTTTATTCGCCTTACTCAAAACAAAAGTAATTGTACTCATGCAAGATATTGTAAAGACATATTAACAAAATAAATAGAAACATACTATGTTTGGCGTACAAATACGCCCTGAAAGGTTCAAGGCACAGCAGTGTTTAAAACCCACGCGCCACAGCGCACCATCAAAACAAGGATCAACATCCTACATAGAAAAATTGTTCAAATACAATTTCACCCTACTCTAAATCTTCTCCCTCATCCGGAAAGATTTCCTTAAGTTGCGCAACGTGATCCTCCGATTGCAGCGCCACGTTTATCAACTCCATCACTGGTAGTTGCAAGTTATTAAACTCTGTCTTCATAGCAGCAAGCGCACTGGAAGTATCCACAACAAAAGTAGCGGACTTACTATCATCCCAGTTAACCTTTAAAGCACTATTCACATGTTGGGAGCATTCCGCATACCCTTGTGAATAACCATCTCGTCGCGCAGCAACCATCAAATTAGCAACAGTCTTATCCAATTCTTCAGAGTTTAATACAGATTCAGCAACCTGTAATATCAGATAAAGATAAGATCGAAGCGAACAAAGCGCATATAAAAACAAAAAGAAAGAAGGTACTTACGCAAGCAATCCCGCGATCTTTTAACCAGGCCATATCATTCTTCAAAGGTTCGAGCTCGCTTTCCGCTGAAACCCGCGCCATTCCCGAATTTTCCAGTTTATCTTCAGCCTCAGATAAACGGCGGGAGGTTTCAGTATTCTCAGAACGCGCAAGCTCCAAATCCTTCTTCAAATTTTCCTGGTCAGAAACCAAAGCGGTAAGTTCCTCTAATTCTTTATCTCTAAGGGCAAGAGTGGCTAAAGCTTGTACCTCCCGTTGCTCACTTCGCTCCCTATGAGAACGCGCTTCCTCCAACAAAGCTTCCATGTCAGCTTTTTCTTTCTTCAATTTTTCCAACTCTGCATCTTGATTCTTCAGATTTTCAACCTCAGCCTTGAGGTTATTTATGATGTTACGAAGGCTTGCTTTCTCGGCATTATCCTTCTCACAAATTCTCCTCCAATTTTTGCGCTCCTCAGACAAAAGCGCAGCTTCAGCTTCAGCTTTTCTTTTCCAACCGGAAACAGACCATTCCTCAGTCTTGCGCTCAGCTTCAAATTTAGCTTGCTCAGTCTCTAATTTAACCTTTAACTGAGCCACATGTTTTTCATCTTTTGCAAACTTCCTTTGTGATGCTACAAAAGATGCTCGCTCTTTATGCATACTATACCACTCGCGCACTACGCGATGAGTAGTAGAAACATGAGATGCAGTTTCTGCAAGATAAGACTGATAGGTCTGTTCATAAGGCTGATTTTCCTGAAATTTAATCTCGCCAGGAGGAAGTATCCCCTGCAACCAATCTTGGCATACACGCCAATCCGAGAAAGTATCTCCTTTCTTCACATTCCAAACAGGAATATGAGGATCAGCAGCATCCTTATCCGCATACATTCGGTAATAATACTCTCCTAAAGTTTCTTCTGGACGAATTGGAGATTGTTTCCCAATACCAGCAGAAGAACCTGCCTCCTCAGTAGCAACCTTTTCAGTAGGCTCAGGAACAGATTCAGAAGGTCTGGGAGGGGAAGATTGGATTGATTCGGCAGTCTCCTTTTCCGGCAGCGGGTGATCATCATCATTCACCACACCTGGCTCAACGATCTGTTCAATTTCTATGTTGATACCAACAGGCTCCTCAGCCTCAACAGTTTTCTCAACACCTTCTCCAGCTACCTCTGAAGGCTCCAATGGAGGGCTAACAGTAGCACGCGGTGGGGAAGGGGGAGGTTCGGTAACAGCCACAGTTGGTATGTCCACAGAAACAGGTATTTCTGGACAACAAAAATATATAAAAATCATATCTGCTCAAAGGAAACAAAGAAAAGCAATACTTACCAGGAATGGATTCTGAGACAAAAGCATCAAGATTTCCTTTTCTGATAATTTTCTTCTTCTGCACTTTCTTGGGAGGCTGATCCTCCGCATCAGCATCAGCTTGTTTTCTCTTACCAGCTTTTCTTTGAACCAAGTGTTCGGGACTGGAATCCAGATCGATAGGCTCATTCGGGTTAGAAGGAGGAATATCAGCAGAATCCCTTGGTTCAGGTTTTGGTTCCCGCATGATCACTACAGGAGCAAGACCCTCCAAAGAATCAGAAACCACCACATAATCACATCTGGAGACAGAAGAACGGCGCGTACCTTTCTTCTCTCCAGCATTTTTCTCCTTTGAAGTTTGACTCTTAACAGTCTCACTTCTCTTCGGCACAAAAGTAGACGTAGTTGCGCGTTTTTTCTTTTCAGGGCCTACGCCCAAATTCAACAATTCACCTACAAAAGCGCGAGACAGAAAATTACTCAAAGCAACAAAGAAAGGGAAAACAGATAGACTCACCAGCACCAGCTGCCAGTGGAACAGATAAGTCCGCGTCCTGCGGCAAAGCAAAGTTCTTCACAATGCGGTGATACCAGAATTCCTCTTCAGGTTTTTTCTTGATAGTTCCCATTTTTCCGCCTTCCCTCTTGAAGGCAACAACATACAGAGAAACAACTACATTGAAAAGAAAGCAGGTCAAAAAAAAAAAAAAAAAAAAAAAAAAAAAAAAAAGAGGAACAGGGACAAAACCCCAATACTTACTATGGCCATCCTCAGTATACACAGGTTTGTCATCTCGTTCCATCTTCCAGTTCAAACTCATGCCAGCTCCGACTAGGGCTTTCTCCGGCAAAGCAATATTGGGAACATCCTTCAGATCTTGGTACCAGTTTTCATCAACAGGGGTCTGAATAGATTCAATCGGAACATCGTCTTTCCCTCTTAGCTTCATCTTCATCGGAATCACTCCAGCTTTAATGAAGAAAAATTTCTGTTTCCAATCATGAAATGATTTTGGGGGCTGATGGAGAATTTTCTTTGCGGAAGCCCTCTGAACAAATGAGTAAAATCCTTGGGTACAGTGCATCTGATGAAAAACCCTAAATCGAGGAACGGTTGGCTCCACATGCATCGTTCGACATACAAATTCGAAATGACGAACCCTAACCATACCAATAGGGTGAAGTTGGGAGATATGCAGATTGTAGAATCCAAGAATTTCAAGGAAAAATTTCGTAACAGGTAATCGAAAGTTACCATCGCAGAAAAAATCCCAAAAAAGGGTAATATACCCTGCCGGAGCACTCGCTGCCGTTTGCCCTTCTTCAGGATACAAGGCACCCCAGTTCTCCGGGAATTTAAGATTCTGGATTAAACCCTCAAAAGATGCTCTGGGCCACTTCAATGGTGGAAGTTCAGTCGACATTTCTTCAACAAGATCCTCTTGACGTTCTCCGGTTGACATAAGCAGGGGAATAACGGAAAGTTTCTCTTAAGCACAAGGAAAGGGGAAAAGTTTTCAAACAAAACAATGATTACACAGAAGGGGTTACCCAAACGATTATATACCCATCGCAATAAATAAGCATCGGTAACCGTCGCAGTACTATTCCGGATATCACGATTACCCAAGCAACAGAAAAAGCAGATGTCAGAACATACACGCGTTTACACGCGCGCGTGTAAAACACGAATGGTAAAAAACAACTGACAATGACAGGTTGCCAAAATCAATTTACTGACACAACGTCAAGTCAAAGATTTTTTACAAAAAATTTTTTCCAAACTCAGTAAATTCAAATCCTCTTAGAGAAGATTTCCTTTTTCGCGCCCAAAAACATTTCCCTCTCATAAGTCCAGTGCTCCACTTACTTGCATAAGTACAACACTAGACTGGGGGGACTTGAAGGGGTAAGGTCCCAAAAACCTCATAAAAAGGATTTGAGACCACACCACAAGCTAACTTTTCTAGCCTTTTTGACCTTGCGCGGCTGCGCACTGGTCCTGCTAAAAGAACAAAGAAGTCAGTAGCTTATAATCGCGCGCCCAAAAGATAACATAAATCTTTGCGCCGTTTCCCATTCAACAAAGGATTAGAAAGCCTTTGCTCAATACTTCCGCCACAACACCCAGACTTGGAGTTTATTTGTCTGTGTCCACATAGTAATGTGTCACACTGGATTATGGCAGTAATCTTCTAGAAAGAAATACAATCGTGCACCACCCAGACGGTTATAACCGTCTGGACACGTGTCGTCACCAGAAGCAATTCTGAAGTCACAACAAAGGCATGCAATCGAGGAGTAATCTCCACTTAATCTCTTTCCACGTGGCGATCCCCTAGCCATAGATCAAACCACGATCCGTGTGCATTCACTTCGGATCGAGGTTAATTAACGTCAGATCAAAGAAATCAAACGGAAGAAAAATAACCGCTACGGCGTTAAGCATTTTCCGTTATCTTTTCAATAATGGGTTTTCCCCCCCAAAAACTCCCGGTTATAAATAAGAGAACTGTTCAGGTATAAACTCAGACTACTCTCACTCTTCAAACACTTATCTTCTCCGATACCAATACTTATTCTCACGCCGGAGTCGGGTCAAGGAGAGAACCCTCTTCTCCCCTTGGCGAGGCTAACGGTGTTCTTTTTTGCAGAGCTACCGGAGAAGTAATTCCATTGCAACTGAATCAACCGAGGGAGAGCTAACCTTTTATGCGGATTCAAACCCCCTGACTATCTCGGTTCCGACCATTTAGTTGGTGTTTCTTCAGGTTTATATCTCGTCACAATCTACTAAATGTGCAAAAACCTACTGGCACATCATCAGTGAGACCGTTTATCACATTTGACTTTCCAATTCTTTAGCATGTTGTGATCGTCCACTGATGTACTATCATTTCCTCTTCTTTGACACAAAAACTCATTTTTGATTTTATCATGTTTTTGTCTTTTTCAAATTTTCTAATGTTTTTGGATTTTCTGAAAAATTTTACTCCCCCTAAAATGCAAACACATTTTAGGAAATTTGAAATCAAACTATACAATCAATTTGACAACCTATATCGAATCACTTCACTTCGCCATCCACTTGGCATAAACAATCAGAACTCCCCCTTACACAAAACTATTTTCTCATTATGATTTCAAAACACTTAAGTTTGTTTTAACCAAAATGATTTTTCCGGAAAATAAGTTTTGTTGATTTTACCACTTGTAAAATTAGGGGTTCATCATATTGTTCCTCAATCATTTGTAGAAAATCAAGTACAACTTAATGTCCCTGATTTACCACTTGTAAGTCAAAAACCTTCTTCAACCACTACTCACCAACTATAACCTCATGTGAATCAAAATATAACAATATAAAGATATCACCTGTATATTTACCAATCAAACATATCAAGAATGATGCCGATTCCTGCTCCACTCTTACCAACCTGGGAGCTCCGGCAAGTCAGATTTTTCAAGTAAAGAACACAGACACCCAAGCTTGACCAGCTTTGGGTGTAACCTTCTCAACTTCACTAGGGGTTGGGCTGTAAGTTGCCTTCTTTGATTCGTAAAATTCCTTTACCCCTTTTACCTTCCCATTGACCATTTTCTCAAAAATATTTTTCACATTTCCATTAAAAGCTTTCTCAACATTACATTCATTCTTTTCAGAATAAAATTGGTTTGAGATTTTAACTTTTCCAAACTTTGATTTAAAATTCTTAGCACTCAATGGTGGAAAATGAACATCATCCATTAGAGGTACTGAGTTTTCACCCTTTTTAACAACTTGTGGCTCCTCTGACTTTGTGGAATCAGATTCATCGCCAGATTTTACCTCTGATTTCTTAACAACCCAAGTTTGGTTGTTAAGATTTCCCCTTTTCTTGTAAAACCTTTTTGAACACTCACCAACTTCATATGTTGAATTTTTAAACACTTTAAATCTTTCAGTTGGTGGTTCGGTTTTATCAACAACTACTTCTTTAAGTTTATCTGAGACTCCCTATTTCGTATTGGTTGCTTTGGGACAGTTCCATGCAATATGACCAACTTCATTGCATCTAAAACAGGTTCTAGTCTCTCTCCTCTGATGAGCTTCACTATTCTTCTTCTCAGCAAGAAATTCTTGATTTGTTTGTCTCCAAAATGAGCTCTTCTGTTCTTCCTCTGCAGTTGCCCCTAAAACAAATTTTGTATTTTTAGAAATTTTTTCATTTTTATAATTTTCTGGTGGTATAAAACCTAAACCTTTTCTTTTGAAATTACCGTTACGGTTTGGTTTCTTTTGACAACCGGAACCGTAATTCTTTTTCTTGTTTAAACGTTGTTGAACTCTTGAAGTGTATTTTTTAGGTCTTTCGGAAAGATTAAGATCTTTTATTTCAGAAATATTAATTTCTATCATTTTGAAAACCTTTTTGATCTTTTCAAATCGAACACTTCTTATTGGAAACTCTTTATCAAAATATAATTTGTCAGAATCATTTAAAGTATAAGCAACTTCAAATGTTTCGTCATTCAAATTAGATTTTGACAACAAAAATTCTTTACTATAAACCCGTTTTCCCGACGATTTTGAACTTTTTCCAGACGAACTCGAACTCTCGACAGACTGACTGACACGAACTTTCGGACTCGGATTTTAACTCTGACTCCTCATCCCTATCCAACACCTGATAGACCATTCTTTTTATTAATTCGGACTCATGATCTATGTCGGACGCTGTGAACGTGACGTCAATGTTGTCTGGTAATACATCGGTTAACTCAGACTCTAACTTTAGATTAACTGCCTTTTGGACTTGTTCCTCATTCGGTTTTCTAGGCGAATATCCTTCCCAAATTGGAGGCGGGCACTTGTTATATCTAACACACGGTTTCTTACCAGTATCCGTTTTCTTCTTTGACTTCTTGTCTTCGTCTTTAAACGCCTCAAAACCTGCAACAGTAGGATAAATTCTATCAATTAAGTAATCATAACTTGTATAACTTCGCAGCAAACCTCTGATTCTTTCATTCTCAGCTTTCTCAGTTTCCAACTCTTGCTTCCATTTTGCACATTCTTCAATGTAAAAGTTTATCTCTTTCTGCTTTGACATCATGGTAGCATTCAACATCTTCAAAGCTTTCTCTCTTTCAGAGTTAGTCTTTTCCAGACTATTCACAGTTCTGTTCACTACATCATATGACTCTTTCAAATTTTTTACATCAAACAACAACTTTTCTTTCATCTTTTCTGATTCACTAAACCTCTCGTCTTTTTCTTCACATTGTTTTCATGACTCTAAACAAGTAAGACAAGGTTTTGTGACTTCAACAATCTTTTCGATCTCTATGATTTTTTCAACTTCAACAGCTTTCTCAGCTTCAGTCACCTTTTCTGCTTCAATAATCTTCTCATCAACACTTTCAGTCTTCATTTGATTTTGTTCTTTTGTTGCACGTCTCTCCTTCAGCTTCTCCAGGCGATCTGCAAAATAAAAATGAAAACTTTCACAAGATAGATAAGCTTTTCCAACATTAATATGTTTTTCTTCTTCATCATCACTACTATTATCAGTTGGTGATTGGTCAAACTCTACTGATTTGTCAGAACTATCATCCGAAGAACCAGAATCAGATGGTGTTTGATCAAAAACTAATGCTCTTTCGGAACTTTCATCTGAAGAACCATAATCAGTTGATGTTTGATCAACAACAATTGCTTCTTCTGAACTTTCATCGGATGAAACGGATTTTTCTTCTTGATTCTTCTTATTCACATCATTGTTCTCCATTTGTTCTTCAAGCTTCTTAATGAATTGACAAATTGACAATCTAGAGTATTCTCCAGTTCTTTTTAAATCCAACAGATATGTACCCCATTCTTGTTGAGGTATGGAATTGGCTAATCTCTCAACCCATTCATTTGGATTTTTCTGAATACCCTTCTCAGACATTGAGCGAACAAGATGACTATACCTCTCAATGATACTCTTTGTACTTTCTCCTGGACAACCTGAAAACGAATCAAATTCTTTCTTTAATACATTTATTCTATTAACTGTTTCACTAGTCATATTAAAGAAATTTAAGTCCATGATTCGGAAACACGTTTATCGAGACAGTCACTTAAAATGAAATATCAAATTCAAACTAGATCCCCTTTCAAATGAAATGATTCACCTCCTGAAACACCTGAAACAAACAAACAAACAATCAGTTTAAACGGATAGAATACCTAAAAATGTATTGACGATTGAATCAATCTAGGACTTGTGTCGAAGATTTGTGGACACTAAACTCCAATATTGTGCAAACTTCTTTACACAAATGGGCCTTTAACTCGTAATTAGACACATTGATTGGGCTGATACTCTTGCTTTAAATGTTGACACTTTAACTTGAGCCGAAAGCAAATGTCCGTCAACTTTTAAAAACTCAATCACTCCTGTTGGGCTGGTAAATGAATAACTTGGGCCGACTTTAAGTAAATGTGGCCGAGACCTTGTTCAACACATGTAGACAATTTACTAGAGATAAATCACATTCTCCAATATACCACTCACATGAAAATACTTTACATGTAACCGACAGTTATATTCACACGAGACACATGCACAAACTGACTTAAAATGCATCACATATCCACATGAAATTGTTTAATAATTTTTTATTTTGGCCGACAACTTGTTGATGCTTTTTATAAACACATGCAGACACATGCAAACAATTCAACTTTTAATACATCCCACATGCAAACTGACACGCTAATTTTTTTAAACAAATCCGATTGTATGAAGTCACATGGGTCAATGAACTTCACATGCAAAAACTGATGACTATTATCAAACCGATGCAACCAGAACTTCAATTTTCAAGACCCGAAATGATAATATCACATGATATTGACACAAAAACACGCCAATTCACACAACACGATGCACTTTCAAGCGGTTCACACTTTACAAAGCACTTTCAAGCAGACCTGAAATTATACAAGCGAAAGCCGGTGTTTCGCTTCAAACACTACCAAATTTCAAGCGATACCAACAAGTATATTCAAGCGAAAGATCAGATTCAAGCGAGACCAACACGTATTATTCAAGCGAAAGGTTTATTTCAAGCAAGACCCAATCTGTTTTTCAAGCGAGAGGCCGATGACATCAGCATTTCGAACAACTTTTCAAGCGAAAATATGATTTTAACCAGTTTTAAGTCGATTTTAACGCTGAAACTTTCCAGGATTTGTTAATACATGATTATGCACAAGATGTGTGAATTTGAGCCGATTTTAACCGTGAAAAAAAAATTAATTTTGAAAAAGAATGGTGTAGAAACAGAATTTGTGATGAAAACAGGTTGTTTTGGTAAGAACTCCTCGTCCTGAGCTCTGATACCAATTGTAGGATCGAATCATGACCTGAATGAGTCGTTCGGAAGAGCTCAAATCCGTTTCAGAGGCGGAAACAGAGAAACGGACGTGAAAACAGCTTGATTCACACTATAATCCTCTTATGTATTGATTTAACAACGTATACAATCAAAAAGAATACCGGCAGCACCTCGGTATCACTCTGAGAAATCTGTTACAAATGACAAGTATGAACCACCTATATATAGCCTCATGGTCTCGCTTGAAACATACATTTCAGTTTCAAGCGAAACCTCTAAACAATCTTTCAAGCGAGAGTCGACTTTGTCTTCAAGTGAAACTTCATGAATTAACTTTTGTCTTATATGTGAGACTTGTATTTCGTGTAGAATTCCTGTGATGATGCATTTGATGATGTCACCATTATGATGTAAGATGATGTCATCTATATGATGTCAAGCTTGTTCAGATCCGCAACGCAACCGAAACTCGATATAAGACGAAGACGACAGATGAATGCACTAACAATCTTTCAACTTCTTCCTGAATGATAATGTTCCATTCTGGAGCAAACTTCCTTCGTTTCTGTTGGACAGGCTTGAAAGACCTATCAATTCCGAGTTTGTGAGTTATGATATCCTTGGAAATACCTGTCATATCCTCGTGTTTCCACGCGAATGTTGACACCCTGCATTTCAAAAAGTTAGTCAATTGATTTTCAATATCTTGAGGGATATTGGTTCCTACGAGCATCGAGATATCTGGATTATCCTGATCCGGGATAATTTTCTTTACATCCTGCTCGGAAGCCTCCACGATATCCTGGGCTTGCATCTTTAATTGCTATGTTGTATTAGGCTTGGTTGAGGATTTCGTCGAGGATGAGTAACACTCCTTTGCCTCCTGTTGATCACTATCCACCTTGACTACCCCCCAAGGAGTAGGGATCTTGATCCATTGATGATAGGTTGATGGCACAACCTTCATATCATGGATCCACGGCCTACCCAGTATAATATTATAGCAGGATAAGGAGTCCATCACACAAAAGCATTGCATTGAGTTGACCCTTTCAACATACACAGGCAACTTTATTTCTCCCACAGTATTCCTGGCTTCTCCACTGAATCCAACGAGCACAGTGGATTTCGAAGTAATATCCATCGAGGATACATTCATCCTCTTCAATGTCTCGAGCTGAATTATGTTGACGGAGCTGCCGTTATCCACCAGTATCCTGCGCACAAAATGGTTAGCAACATATAAAGTTATTACCAAAGCATCATGGTGAGGATCCTGGACAGTATCCCTATCATCACTATTGAACGTGATCACTTTATCAGTTGTGAGGGTTGACATCCTGGTTGGCTTATCTCCCCTTTCTGCCTTGGCCTCCTTCGCATGCCTTTTTGCCACGGAATATGATGTCCCGCAAATGTCGGATCCTCCTTAAATGAAGTTAATTATCTTGGCATCCGCAGGAGGTGATGCTGCTCGTTCAGGTTCCTTCTCAGTATCCTTACCCTTATTCTTCTTTCTTCCCAGGAGGTCCTTCAGATATCCCTTGCTCAAGAGATAGCTTATTTCTTTCTCGGAGCAATGCAATCCTCGATACCATGTCCAAAATCCTCATGGAAGGCACACCATTTGGACTTATCCTTCCAATCAGCTTTTTGTTGATTCTTCCGGGGCCACTGTCACACCCCAACCACGTTAAAACAACAAAACCGTGGCGGAAATGTCGGGGAGTGTTGTAACAGAGTCATCGTTTCAACAACCATGGTAATTAAAAGTTTTGTTTTTATTGATTCATCAAGTAAATTACATTGTCTTAAACCAAACAAATAATTGAACATCGTCTACTATCGTTTTTATGTCACTAAGGCCACGTCCAGATCCTAAGTGAACATGCTCCCTAGAAATCATCACGCAACACCACCAGAAACATATGTAAAAATAAAGTCAGCAAAGAAATGCTGGCGAGTACATAGGTTTTATAAGAGTATCAGAATCATGGCTCGTTTATATATATATTGCAATACCTCGAAAACCTCGTTTTGAAAAGTATATAATATAGCAACATGATTAACCAACTCAAATCAAGATGGTTATAGTTTATAAAATCTCGTAGCCATGATCCTTAACCCCAAAACATTTGTTTTAGTAAACCAATTCGTAAAACATCTCGTTAAAACTCGTTAATAAAATTCGTATGGTTTATATCATTTCGAAAACCTCGTTGTGTAACATCGTTTCAAATTGTTTCCCAAGTGAACTAAATAATGACATAAAATGTAATATGATGAAAGCACTTATATATAAGATGTACCAGCGGCGTATCTACCATGCTTTTATCATGTTACACCAATCCCATTACCTAATCACAACCCAACCCAACCCAACCCAAACCAATCGTTCGTTCAAATCATTTTATCTCGTTTAAGTCGTTCCAAATCATTTAATTCGTCCCAAAATCATTTTCGTTTTAATTGTGAAACTACTTTTGGTCGTCTCGTTAATAACATTCAAACCTTCGTGACTCGACTACCTCGTTTCTTGTATTAACAAACCACCAAAGGGTAAGTTAACAATCATCAGATTCGGTCGTTACCTACATAACCCCCACACATAACCATGGGTGTAGTCTGATAACGGGATTTGTCAGATCCTATGGTACCATAACCTAATACTGGTCAGCTTAATCAATGCTAATGAATGTCATTCGTTATGTAGTTACAACCAACAAGTTTCGTTCACATTATCGAAATCGTATTTAGTTTAATATAAACCATCTTAATTGCTTTTGAAAACATCGTTAAAATATCGAAATCGTTTTAATACATATGAATCACCCCAAAACAATTGAAAACAGTAAAATAGGGGAATTATGTACTCACATAGTTACCACAAAAACATGTAAAAAGAGGGGATCTATGTACTCACATTGAATGATAGGGTATCCTTGATCTAAAGAACTTAGCGAAGCTCAGACAAACCAAGGAAATTCAAGTAGTACCTAGTAATCGGATCACTAGTAAATAAATCGACACCAAAATCGGAAGATCGGATAGAATGAGGTCTTGTAAACCAAATGAGTGTTGGAACTCATGTGATATGGTTTAACAAAGCCTACATCCTAAATAGGAACCTAACCTAAGTGCTTTCGACCCGTTACGACCCATTAAGGTAGCTTATGCTATTTTAATGTGTCGTTCACGCGAAACTATGTTCGGATGGTTAACTATGTGTTATGTCAAGTCTTATATGCCCAATTATGCCTAATTATGTTACCATATCAGTTTAGATGTCAAAAACTTGTTTACATATGTAAAATATGTATTTATGCTTCAAAAGGGCATTTTGGTCATTTCCTATGGGCATACAAGCTACTTAACAAATAACTAACCAATCCTATGTGATCATAAGGTATAACCTCAGTGGTTATTCCTTATGCAACTGTGATCACTAATCAAGCTTGGTCGGATCCTAATGATCGACCAAACGGGTCGGGTTCGAAAGTCTAAGCGGTTGTTTAGACTGCTTAACTTACGACCTTAAACAAGCACTAAACTAATAGTGACGAGTTAAACATGTCAAAACATGTTTAACCTACTTAGAAAACTGATTTGGTATCAAAACAATGGGTTTTGATACCCGAAAATAGTTTCGTTGCAAAATGCGTGCTAAAACGCATTTTGACCGAAACTTTGACTCGTCACTACGTCTAGTTAACGTGGTAATCAGTAGGTATAATCGCTGAGGATTATAACCATCGTGATTACAATCACGTTGCAAAGTTCAATTGAACTTTGACTTGACCAATTGGTGGTCAAAACCGAAAGTCAAACTGTTGGCCAAACTGTTTGACTTTCTGCACTAACATAAATAAAAAGAATGAAAGAATGCTCACTAAAAGTTCTTGCTATCTTTTCTACAAAGAACAAGTTCCAAATCAGATGAGAGAGCTCCCAATTCAGATTGTAGAGGAGATAAGAAGGAAATGAGCAATTGAAACAAGTGAATGGCCTTGCTATTTATAATGATCATGGGATCACAAGATCATTCCAAGTGTTTGTGTGGCCAACAAGGATTAAATCACAGCCACACATGTGTTAGGAACTGATTAGAGACCTTGGAGAACACTTAAACTTGGCCTCCACACAAGAAAATTGCATGGAAAGTCCCTGAATTAGCAACAGATTACTGGAAATCTGATTATGTCGCTGGACATATCACGCGGCCCGCGTAGGCTGTAAGCTGAGCTTACGCGGCCCGTGTGGCCAAGTTTGGCAGAATTGCACAATTGGTCCCTGCACATGGTTTAAGCTCATTTTAGCCTCTTTTGACACCCGTTAAGCCATTTTCAAGGCTCTACAAGGTCAATAAAGTTTAGAGGACTCAAAATATGCTTGGAACACTCTCAGATGTTGGCTCGTTTGGTCGTATGGTCGCGTTGTTCGTTAAATTACGACGAAACTCAAACGGACGCAAAAAAGAACCAAATTAAGCGACGAACGGTATTTTTGCATGTCGATCACTAAAATAAAAATATTTTAGTGTCAACAAAAATTTTGGATGTCCAGATGTGGTCAGAACGTAAGATATGCGCGAAAATGCAAACTTACGTCGTTTTTGACACTTTTAGTCCCTGTAAGATCAAATAAGCATGTTTTCGCACACCGAACCTATCAAAGCTTATTTCTAAGCTATGTTTAGGTTATTTATGGTATGTTTAGCTTATGATCAAGTTCCGAACTCTTCGATACCATACGAATTGGTATAGTTCCGCAGTTTGACACAAATAGTCCCTGCGATCGAATAGACTTGTTTTCAACACACCAAACCTTCCAAAACTTATTTCTAAGTTATGTTTAGGTTATTTAAGGTATGTTAAGCCTATGTCACTATTCTGGAGTGTTTGTCGCATTAAACTGACTGTGTTTACGCACCAGTTTGCGTATAACTTTCCAGAAAGCGATTTAAAGCTTGAAATCGGAATTGAATCGAATCGCAAAATCATCAAACACAAATATACAAATAATAACACCAAATCACATTGTTTTATAAATAATTATCATGGTTTTGCATTGTTCATCGATTACAGAGCACAGTTGTCACAGCCACCTAGCCTTATCTCCTAAACCCTGCATAGCATACATCAGTTCAGGTATATTTACAGAAAAACAATATTCTGATAACTCAGGATACTCCTCAGGATCCTCGTCTTCAACAGCATTCACTTTCTTGCTGTCATTCCTGTCGTATGGCTTAGAGCTATATGGTTTATACGAGGATTCTAATTTCCTGTTGGTTGACTCATAGGTTGTGGATGAATTCATCCTCTCTTGCATCTTTTTGTCATCCTCTAGTCGAATATATCTTAAAGCCTTGTTCCGAGCTTCATCCAGGTTCCTAGGGATTCATTACAAGATCCTGGTAAAATTGAGAATCTTTTGGCAATCCCATCTTGAAAGCCTGCACAGCTGTTGCAACATCAAGATGCGGGATATGTAAGGATTCCCGGCTAAACTTGTTCACACCTCAAGGATTCTTGAGGTCCTTGAGTTATCCTGTAGAGATCACTGGTTAGTTTTTCAAAACTTCGACTGCAAGAAAATTGACTATTAAATAAATTCACTAAATGAGCAAATGATGTAATTGAGTGAGGAGGAACGTTTAAGAGCCATTTCAAGGCTGATCCTGTTAAGGTAGAACCAAAACCCTTGCAGAGGCATGCTTCCTTGAGATCTGTAGGGATAGGATTGATTTCCATCCTTTCCCGATACTGGGCAATATGCTCTTCAGGATCCATAGTTCCATCGTAAAGCTTCATGTTAGGGGTCTGAAATCTTTTTGGGATTTCAGCATCACAAATAGGATATGCAAACCAAGAAATCTTGTGGCTATCCTGGGATACTTCTGAGATTGGCTGGACTACTCCAGGTACATTGGATATCATGTCCTTTAACTTCTGAAGCTCCCTGGAAAGTGCTGATGTCATACCTGCATCCTGCAAAGATCCAATACCATTAGTAGTAAGAGTATTATTATTATTAGACATGTTACCAGTCTGAGGATTCTGGCCATATCCTGAAGCATATCCTGAGCTTCTCATAGTTGACACCCTGACCGAAGAGGGTATCTCAGGAGTATGATTCTGAGAATGGCTAGGCACAATATTTCCCCTGTTATCCTCAATATATACTACAGAACTGAAGTCTAAAGCTCTAGGTTGCAAGGGAGTGACAGTATCCTCAGCGGACCTGCTTGAGCTGGATTTCAAGAGTTGTATCTCTCTTATCAGCATTTGGTTGGTCTCCTGTTGTTGCCTCATCTGTTCCTGTACACTACCAAACAAAGTTAGAATTTCTTCATTAGAGGCCAAAACAGGAGCAGATCCCTGAATGTTGCGAGCGGGGATGACATCCTGAGGCAGTGAAGAGGCTTGCGTCCTTGGAAGAGGTGGTGGAAGCACCGAACCAATTGTTGCAGAGGTTGTAGCAGACACGGTGGAAGAGCTCATGTTTGATCTTGAGGCCATTGAAAATAGTGTAGCAAAAAGTTTTGAAAATAGAAAACCAAGTAATGATTTTGCAAAAGCTTTTAGTAGAAATAGCACCACTTGCTCCACGGTGGGCGCCAAATTGTTTTGGTCAAAAATTACCGAAGCAATTAAGTGATCAAATTAGTTAAGTGAGGTAGTGTGCTAAGAATGTGTATCAAAAATATGCTAATTTAGTTGTTTGTAAAAACATTTTTCAGGATACGGCTCAGGATATCGAGTTGTATCTACAATCAAACAATGAGCAAAAATATAAAGGGTGACATGGGATGTACGAGGAAAGCCCTTGATCAATCTAGATCGCCGGTATAAAACCTCGGGAGCTGACAATCGCAGCTGCCTTTTTCTTCTTATTGATTCTGTTGGTGCATAGATGTCTGTTAACTTCGTCTTTATAGAGTCTTGTATCTAGATAGGATAAACCAGTGCTCAGCATGTTAGAAATTAGGGTTTATATGTAAAAGGGGTATTTCGCACGAAATAGCATAGGCTATTTCGTACAAAATAACACAGAATGATTTCGCACGAAATAGCAATGCTGGTTTCGTACAAAATAGTCACCCCTATATATATAGCTGAGTTGCTGATTCATTTGTAACGTTCAAGATTTCAGAGCCGAGGTGCTGTCCGTGTGTCAAACGATCTGTAAAGCTTTGAAATCATTAATAAGAAGATAATTAGGGAGAATCAAGCTGTATAAAGTTAGAATCATTGATTCCGCCTTTGATTCTGACTCAAAACTCTTCTGAACGACTCATTCGGGTCATACGACGATCCAACAAGTGGTATCAGAGCTCAGGACGAAGAGTTCATACCAATTCAGCTTGTTTTCATCAGATTTTCTCACTTCTACTCATTCTTTTCAAAATTAAACAAGATTTTACGGTTAAAATGGCTTAAATTTCACATATATCACGTAAAACACTGTTTTAACGAATCCTTGAAAGAATTGGACCTAAAATCGACCAAAAACCAGATCTATTGGACAAAATGGTGGCCGATTGAGTGACGTCAGCTTCATTCCGCATGAAAACAACATCTTATTTCGCACGGAATCAACTTTGAGGAACTCTATTTCGTACGAAATCAATATCAAGAATGCTATTTCGCACGGAATCAACTTTTGGACCTCATTTCGTACGAAATACAGATTCATTTCGTACGAAAGTCACTATTTCGCACCAAAACTGCTATTTCGCTTGAAGAGGGTGATTTCGTTTGGCTATTCCGCACGAAATAGTCATTTCGTGTGAAAGCTTATTTCGCGTGAAGTCATTTCGTTTGAGCTGTTTCGCTTGAAATTCATTGTGTTTGAAATTGTTTTCAAAAATCCAAAAAATTTTCTAAGTGTTTGTTGATTATTTCAGGTATTTGAAAGATGGATGAGTTTATGAATCCGTTCAGTGATGTTTTTGCTTACACTAGCAGTTCTGGAAACAATGGAGATAACACATCAAGCAACACAAATGAAAATACTCCACCACCGAGTGCAAAGAAAACCATTGCTGATTCCTTAAGTGTTGATAGTGCATATGGAACATACAACAAACCGCCCAAGCTAATGGCGATTGAAGAATACAATAGATGGGCCAAAAGGTTTGAAGAATGGCTAAAAGCTTTTGCATATCTCAGTTGGAAGAACATGAATAATGGTTTTGATATGGGAAGAACGGATTATGAAAATATAGCGGATAATGAAGTTGAAAGTTTTGTTGCTGAACAAAAATGCATTGCTTTACTTCATCAGTCCATGAGGGATGACATAATATCGTTAATTGAATACACAAATTCGAAAGATCTATGGGAGAAACTGAAAGTAAAATGTGTGGGTAGTGCTGAAATTGTTAAAAACAAAAAGAAGTTGTTAAGAAAAGAATTTGATTTGTTTGGGTGTTTGAAAAACAAATTAGTGTCAAAGATGATTGAAAGATTCGGGCACTTGAAGTTGGAACTTGCAAGACATGGAATCGTGTATACTCAAGAAGAATTGGTTGAAAAACTGTTTGACTCACTGCCTGATGAGAAAGATGTGACAACCGTCAAAATTACAGGTATCCGTACAATTAATTAATATTAAATTTGTGCTTAATGACTGTGCTTGATTACAACTGATGAATAAACTGCTTTCTGATTTCTGTTACATACATACATATGCATCACATTTTATATTGTCACTCCATTTATTGCATACAAACTTTAGTGACAAACTTGATGCACAAAGCACAGTTAGCACAGTGAGCGGATAACTCAGAAACATGCTGACAATGCCAGCACATAGACAGACAATATATTGAGGCCCAGTATGAGCCAGAGACAAGGTACTACACTAGTAGGGAGTGTAGGGAAGTAATGACCATAAAACTGTGTCACTAGGTGATAGTTTAGGTGCCGGAAAGTGCATAAAACCCATTCAAAATGCAAAAATTCTGCATTTATTAATAAAATTCAGCATTTAAACATGCTAGTCACTTGCAAAAATATGGCAAAACGGTCCTGTATGCTTTCCTAAGTGTCGGGAATTAAAAGGGTCACTAAAAGTTACATAAAGGACACTTTACAATATAACTTAGCACTTTAACGGAACGGTATCCAACCGGACATTACCTGGAACACTAAAATATTATCAGAAACATTGTTTCACTTTTTCTGAGCTAGTCATAGTCCCCGGACACTTAAAGACACTACATAATACATGGTACACACTACACATTAGACTTTACATCTTAATCCCTAAGTAATCACCCACTTACCCAATAATTTTTCATTTAACCCCCTCCCCCCTACAATTTACGGCCCTAAGAGGCCCCACCATAAGACTTATACAAATATCCCCATAATCTTCCATATCTTTGCCTTGGGAATAAGTAGATTATGTATGTACTAGAAGGAGCACATTAGCCAATGGGTATTAGTGTTTGAATTATAAATAACCATTATCCTTTACACTTAATTCACAAAAAAAAATCCTCCTTCCTCCTCCCCATAGCTACGGCCAAAACCCCCATCACCTCCACCACTTTCTTGTTTCAAGCTTCATCCACTTCAAGTGTACTACAAGGTGCACGAAGGTGAATAACGGGGTGTGGAACTCACAGATCATCAAGGACCTTCTTCACGAGCTTTTATCCACTCATTTTTCATCTTGATCTTCCCTAGCTTAAAAGCTAGTAGTAAGCTCCTTTGATCCTTATTTACTTCATGGTTATGGTGGTTAATAGTTATATCTTGATGAAAATATATGAACACTAAAAGAACATGAACTTAAAGCTTGAACATAATGATGAAATAAGATGAAATCTTGATGAAATAAAGTTGTTTTGGTTATGTTGTTGATTTCTTGGTGATTACTAGTAATATGATGGTTAGTCATCATATGAAGCTTGTTAAGTTATGATTAAAAACATGGCTTAACAAGTTAGGGATGATTATGTGCACATGAAATAATCATCCACTAGAGAAGACATGAACTTGAAAGTAGGATGATTTTTTCTTGAAAAATAATAAACCAAGTAAACTAGTGATCTTGTAAATCCAAGTCTTGAGAATGGTTTTCCGAAATAAACCAAGATTAAAGATGATTTTTGAAGGGTTATGACTTTTGTTAAACCTACACTATTTTAGTAACAAAATAAGTGTAGTAAGTCTTGTAAAACATGAAAATATTGTAAGCAAATATTTTTGTAAAATTTATTCACAAGTTGTGAACATCTAAAAACCCCGAGAGTAAGATTTTAACAAAAGTAAAGGCACTTTGGAGGGTAACTAAACCCACTAAACACCCCACTAAGTTACTACGCGTATTTATGAAAAACCAAGTTCATGTTGTTATGTAAAGTGCATTGTTTTCGCACTTGATAGGTGTAATATTGTTTAGTAACTTGTGGTTGATTGTTTGAATGATTTTCGAAAAGAAAATGATATGCTAATAGCATGGACACCTCCATTTACAAAGGAGACTATGGCGAAATTTTCTAAAATTCCAACACTTAGAAAATATTTTCTAAACAAGTGTTACGAGTATACTTTTAACTTTGTTTTTCAAAATAAACTTTGCTATAGGTTTTGTTACAAAAATACAAAGTATCGGAGGTTGATTTTCGTGAATAAAAATGGGTAAATGTATATTTAGAATATATATTTTATACTAAGACACTAGTGTGAATATTTACATATTTTGTGAACTAGTTATATTATTTTAGGGTAAAATAATATAACTTAACAAATACCATGAAAAATTACAACTCCAAAATAATACCAAAAATCACACGGAATAAATATTTAAGTTACACACATAATATTGTGAAACCGAACAAGAAAACGTAACTTATAAATTATTCCAGAAAATACTCTTACACGTATATTTTGGGTAAAATATTATTTTGGAAACTAAAGAAGTGAAAATATATGTCCTTTGGGAAAAATGCATATATTTGGAAATACGTTATTTTTGGACACATAAGTTAAATATATCCTTCTAAGTGGGACTTAAAATATATTTTTTCGAAACTACAAATAGACGTGTATAAATGCCCCCGTCCTTGGGAAGGAAATACGGAGTTAAAATACTTGAGAAGTGTGACAACTGTGTTCTGTAATCATCGTATAATGTAAAACAATGTGGATTATCAATAAAACAATGTGCTTTGGTGTTATTATATGTGTTATTGTGTTTGATGACTTTACAATTAGATTCGATTCCGATTACAAGCTTTAAATCACTTTCTGGAAGGTCATACGCAAACTGGTGCATAAACGCAATTAGTTTAACGCGACGTACACTCCGGAACTGTGCTGTAAGCTAAACATACCCTAAATATCCTTTACATAACTTAGAAATAAGTTTTGAAGGATTCGGTATGGTGAAAACATGTTTATTTGAGCTAAAGGACAATTAACTGTGAAACGAACGCTGGTGACCGCCCGGATAATATTTAAATCCCAAAAATATTCTGTTATGATTAAAATTATATTTTTAATCAGGTCCATGTTGAGAAATAAATTAAAACACCTAAAAATGTTATTTTTCAAGTTTAAGCGCGTACCGCGTGTTTTTGCGCGACACAGTGTTTCTACTGCAAAACGCAGACAACGCAGCCAAACCTCGGCAACTGAAATTTATTTCAGCAATGTTTTGGCGGGTTTATTTTTATAGAATAATAAAAAATAATTTAGAACGCCATAAACCGGGATTTAAACGCTAGATAAAATACCCGGTATTCAGTAAATACCTGTTTTTAGCTAATTTACCAATCAAAGTTACACTTTAACCCCTCCCCCCCCCCCCCCTTCAAATTTTTGGTTACACCATGTTGGCCCCACCAAATATTTTCTAGGATTTGGCAATTATTCCTTTTTATCTTGATTGGCCAAGAGATGATGCATGCATCTTTCCATATCTCTACATATATCTTCATAATCTACCAAAGATCACACTCCATCCTTCAAGACCACTCAACATCTCTCTCCTCTCTCCATAATCGTCCCCCATCTCTCTCTCTCTACCTTCAAATCTTTAAATCTTGTTCTTCATATTCAAACACCTTTTCTAGCAACCTTCAAGTTAGTGTGAAGATCTAAAGGTCATTCCAAGGTGTTGTCAAGTGATTACAAGCTTCCTATCATCAAAATCTCATCCTACAACCTACCTAAATCTTGAAGGTATAACACTTATGTTTAAATCATACTTTGATTCTTGGTTGTTCTTGATGATTTGAAGTTTCTCTTGAATCTTGGGATTTTCACTAAACTTGAAATCTAAAATGAAAAGGGTCTTGTTACAAAATAAAAATGGTGATGTACGTATATGTATGTATAACCGTACATATGTATGTATGATGTATATGAGTTTTGAAGTTTGTTATCTTGTTAAGTACTTGTTTATGTTCATACATGTTCTAGAATGGTGGTAAAAATGCAAGTATTTGGTGATTTATGTATGATATGTTAAATGTAAATTACATCAGAAAATAAACCTGAATATATCACATATTTGATGCATTTAGATTAACATAAAATGATGATGTTATGATAAATATGCTTTAGGCACTTGTACATATGAAAATATGTTGATTTAAAGCTCAAGAGATGATAAAAATGGCTATATGACAAAAATGTTTTAGATCAGGTTACAAACACTAAAAATAACATTATTTGATGTAATATAATGTCATGAAACTTTGACATAGGTTTGATAGCTTTGCATGTTGTACATATAGCTTAAAAAGTGGTAAAATAGGTGAAATTTGCATGATTTATGTGCTTTATGTAAGACATGCACTATCATTAGTATAACCACTATTTTATTCAGTAAATAACATGGGTTATGTTAAAATTTCAAGTCATTTCGATTTGGGATGGTTCGGGTAACGCTTGATGCAAAACTATGCGGTAAAACGGTCGAAAATCGCCCTTTTCGGAGTATTTTTGCAAAACTGTTTTAAATCAGTAACCAAACTAATATATTTAGTATAAAAATAAGTATTTTCACTTATATTAAGTTTAGTTGGTGATTGGTTAGTCATACGTGACTTCCGACGCCCAAAAATGTTACCGAATCGCAAAAATAAGTGTTTTTCGACATACACTAGAATGGGTTGTTCATGGGTTATTTTATGTGTTACAATGTGCTATGTGTTTTACAATATGTGTATGATCATGTGTTAGTGTTGACAAGATTAGGTGTGTTACGCTCGAGTACATATATACAAATACACCAAAATAATCAAAAATAATAACTTTTCGAGAAATCTCAAAGTTATGTGAAAATTCCAAGTATCGGAGAAACTCATGTATTTTTGTGAGTTTTGATTATTTAATCATTCTTATTTAATTTAGGTCAAATAAACAAATTGTGGGATTGTGTTAACATATAAAAACGCACCCAAAGGTGAGTACATAGACCCCTCTTTTACTGTTTTTCAAACGTTTTGGGGTGAAACACATGTGCCTACTTGTTACTTTCGTGCTTTCCTGTTTTCACATCATATACTTGCTATGTTCATTAGTACACTTATAGTACATGATTTACATTACATTGTTTTGCTTTATATGATAACTTAGCATACTTAGTACATCGTTTTACTTTACATTTCTGCTATGTATGTTAACTGAGCATGCTAGCACATTGATTTACATGACTTTTCTGCTTTGTATGTTAACTTAGCATACTTAGTACATTGTTGTCATATAACATGTTTACATTTGGTATAACATTTGGTTTGTATAAACGGGACTTAAATACGTTCATTAACATTAGCTACGCCGCTCGATAGTAAGTAATGGTACCATAGGACTGGACAAATCCCGTCCCTGACATCCTAGGTTTGTTTGGGTGTAAGGAATGACTGAATCCGATAACATTTCTTTTGATAACCTTGACTTAGGGTTATCCGTCTGTCTCAAGGCTTGAATGTATGCGTTAACTTACCACATAAGTGTTTGTATCAGTAAAACATGCATTTACTTTGCAAAACATAACTTTTTGATATATTCAAAATACTTTGTTTTGTACATTTTTACATTTGGTTTATGTGACTCCACTTTACTTACCATACATAACATTTGTTACACATTACTTGACTACATTTGGACTTTTAACATTTGACATGGCTTATACAAGGACTTTTTGACAATTGGTTTAAACATGGACTTTATACATTGGTGGTTTGTTTAAGTGACTTAAGTAACGAGATGTATTGTACAATACGTCGTAGCGTTATTTAAATCATTCAATTTGGACTTATACATTTACACAAACAACATATTTTTCACAAGACTTTGGTTTACAAAACAGTTTATTTTATACAACTCATTTTACTTGGTTATTCATTTAACCTTATATTATTCTTTTATTTATACATATCATCTGATTTTATTGCTTTTCAAATAACTTATAAAACAAAACAATTTACAAGGTTCATGACTAACTTCTATTAAACATTTCTTTAAACACAAGTCATGAATCTTATTTTCATAAAACCTATGTATCTCACAGGCATTTTTATGCTGACGTACCTATTTTCACATGTGTTTTCAGGAGTTGTTGCTTAGGATGTTCGTGACACACTAGGGCGGACCTGTGCCTTAGAGACTTAAAATAAAGATGGAACTAGTTTAATTATGTGATGAACTCTTCGTTTCAGTTATTTTAAGACCATGTAACTCTTTGTTTGATGAATAAAACATAACTTTTAATTACCATGGTTGTGGAACGATAATTCTATTACAACACTCCCCGACGTTTCCGTCACGATTTGTTGTTTTACGTGGTCGGGGTGTGACAAGAAGTATGAATACGAAATAGTTGTCTAACTATTATTCCAGAACCTTAAAAATAATTTAAGTTAAAATAATTTATTTTGACAAATGATTATAACTTGGAATAATGTCAAGGAATGGTAACTCAAACGTAAATACAAAGGCAAGGCACGGCCAGATCGTCTAATAGACATTAGTACATTGTAGGGAGTCGTGTTTACTGACGAGACCGGAGATTGAGTACGATACAAGAGACACACTACAGTGAGTTCATGTCCCCCTTTTCTCTTAATTGTCTTCAGTTTTATACTTCGGGGGTGAAATACATGTTACGATTATTATAGACTTTTATACATGGTATGGTTAGCTTAAAGAGGGTTTACTACTTAGATCATGTGAAAGGTGGGTATAACACTTAAGGCCATTAATCCTCATTGTAGGACCGAGGGACATGAGTGATAGATCTATTTGGGTGTAGCGAGCCCACACCCATGAGGCCGGGGCGGCCCATAGTGGTGATTGTGTCTTACAGCCGAGGCCCGGTACAAATTTGCTAGGTTTGAGTACTTCCTGCACCGTTTCACACATACCAGTGGCTTTGCAACCCATTGGTGATCTCTTTTTCCTTAATTGCTACATACCAGGGAATTTCATACATACAGACATATTACAAAGGTTTATACATACTCACTTACACATGAACTCGCTCAACTTTTGTTGATTTTTCAAACTACATGTATTTCAGGAAACTAGAATGGATCTGGCAAGCAATGGAGTTTAAGCTGCGTAATAAATAAAATATGTCATCCTTGGTTATGGGGTTTAGGAGGTGTAACCCTTTCCTGGACGGGTTACATGTTTCTAAACCCGGGTAAGCTTAGAGTCTTTTGATGAACTTATTTCAAACACGTTATGGTCTGTAACTTAACTTTGGTATCGATGTTTCAAACAATGACGTTGTGGTATTTTCTAAACTAAATTTATGGATGATTATCTTTTGGTTTTATCATATAGCATTGTTATGATTGTTGCTATGGTATTAAGAAGTCATACCAAATAAACCACGCTTCCGCAAAAGCCAGGGTGTGACAGCTTGGTATCAGAGCCAGGTTCATAGCGAACTAGGATTCTTTCTCGAGTCTAGACTATGATCATCAGGGCTCTCACGAAAACATTTTTACATTGCATACACAAAGTGTCCAGATCCTTGAAACAAACATTTTTACAAACAAAAGGCACAAATACACATTTCCAAATTTATATTTATAATTCAGTCTTAGAGGCTGAGGGAGGATCAGTCTTAGAGGCTGAGGGAGGATCAGTCAGTCTTAGAGGCTGAGGGAGGATCAGTCTTAGAGACTGAGGGAGGATCAGTCTTAGAGACTGGGGAAATTTGGTCTTAAAGACCAGGGATTTAGTCTAAGAGACTGGGGAAGTTGGTTTTAGAGACTAGGGAGTTAGTCTGAGAGACTAGGGAGTTCAGTCTGAGAGGCTAGGTAGGATAGTCTGGGGAAGACTAGGATGATTACTTACTTATATTATTGTGACTTACATGCTTATTTGATTACATGTTGATATATGTGCCTATGTGTGGTTGTGTTACCGAAATTATGTCATCTTCTTCAGACAGTGGCGTATCAGATACGATAGACCCGATAGCTATAGTCTCGGACAACGAGATTGCTTCAGACCCAGAGATACTATCTGATGACACCGATGATTTCCAGCCTTTTGCTTTGCCGGATTTCGGAGATGATGTTCAGCTCGCTGATGGTATTCTAGTCGGGGATCTACCTCTTGCTGAGATCCCTGCTCCCGTTCCCCTTGCTGCAGTTCCTGCTAAGGATCTGCCACTTGATAATGATGTCGTTATTCCTGTCATTGAGGTTCCGGTTATGGAGGTTCCTTCTGATTCTTCTGGTCCAGACTCTTTTGAGTCAGTATCATCTTCTACTCTCCATGCGCTAGGGTTACAGCGATACCCCACCGACTCAGATTCCGATATGGCCATGTCAGCCGCATCCGCTCAGGACCCTGATTTTGACCTTGCTGATGACCCCGATCATGATTTTGACCTTGACGATGACCCCGATCATGAGTTTGACCTTGCTGATGAAGTCGAGCATGAGATAGACTATGCTCCTGATGAGCAGCCATTCGAGGCCCCTGTTTCTCCTCACAATATCGACCCAGATCACGAGATTGGGCTTGTGCATGATGATCAGCCCCAAGAGGCTCCTGTTGCTCCTATCGATCAGCCCCCTGTTGTACTCGCTGATCTAGATCTAGCCCCAGCTGACCCTGTCCCTTCGCCAGATCATGACTCTATCTTTGCTGAGATACCTGATATTGCACCGATATTACCTGATCCAGTCCTTGTGTTTGATGACCATGCTCCGTTTGCCGCCCACATCGATCCTAGATATGCTGACACCCACAATGGGTGGGTCGATGATGACGATTATCCCCCATATGTTAGACCAGTCACTCCCCCTCATGCACCCCTCTCTGCACCGATTGATGTTACCTCCCATGTCCCCCATGTGTCAGATATCCATTGCACCGACCTTCCTCTCACTTTTCTCCAGGACATTCCTCCACCTCGTCCTGGGGAGGGATCTTCGAGACAGCAGCCTGCTTTTGTCCCGCCTGTGTCGTCAGCTGTTCCATTCATGTCTCAGCTTCCTCACACTATATCCCCTTTTGCACCTGCTTCACACGCTGCTTTTCCTTCGTCAGGACCCACGGGCGGGCCATTTATGTGGTCATCACCCAATGTCATGCCTCTGTCAGACCCATACCATCCTTTTCAAGTTGGATATACCACGGATGACATACTTATATCCCTGCACTTACAGCAGTGAAAGAGTTAGAGGTAGTTTCTGAGTCTGGAACTGAGTCTAAAAGCAAGGTCAGTCCGAATGATGCAACCAATGAGTCAGGTAAGAAAGCTAAAATTGAGAGTGACTGCAAAAATTGCATGAAAGATTGTAAGGTTTGTAGTACATTTGCTTACCTCAGCGGTAAAAAGACTGAAGAACTGACAGAAAGGGTCAGAGAAGTTGAAAGTCAGATTTTAAACCATGACAAAATGTTGAAAGCATCAAATGGTCGATTAAAAGAATTGACTGAGAAAATTGAAAATGATAAAATTGATGAAGAAAGAATTAGGAAAGAAAATGAAAAATTAATTTTTGAAAACCGTCAACTTTCAGAAAATTATGAGAAGTTAAAAAGGACGGTAAAAGATTCTGATGAAAGAAATGGTAAAACAAACAAGGAAATGTGCAACTGTCAGGAGTTCTTAGGGTTAAAGAAGAGCAAATCAACCAACAGTTGGATGAGATTGCTAAGCTGAAGCTTTAGTTTCATGAAGCTAATATTGAGAATGAACGCATCAATCTAATACTCAACAGTTACAACTCCGTAAGTTTTGTTCTTCAACATATCATTCCTAAACTAATTGGGAAGAACAAAGCTGGCGAAGATGTTTATTCGGACGGAACTGGGGTTGGGTATCATCAGGTTCCACCGCCAGTGTTAAATATTTTTTCAAAGAAAAAGTCCGGGTTGGTTAATGATGAAGACACAAATGAGGTTAAACTTCCAGAATCAATTGATGTCACATTCAATTCATCATCCGATGAGGATAGTGTTCAGTCTGAAATTGTTAAAAGCATGGCTGAAAATGTTTTAAAATCTGAAAGTGATTCAACTGAGGATGAAGAATGTTTTCTGGATAAATACATTCTGAAATCAAAATCCAAAAACAACTTAAGTAAAGAACCTAATCTTGTGATGTACAAGATGTCAGGATAGGATAAGTTGTATTCGGATCTTGAGTTTCCGTTGGAAAATGTGAATGTGGATAAATTGAAAAATGTGTTTAAACTTGTTGAAATTGATGTGTCTGAGATTGAAGGTTTGAAACGTTCCAAGAGGCATTTGAACTTTGAAAAAGATAAGTCTTATTATAATAAACCTGTTATATCACCGCGTTTTTCTAACAACTATCAAAACAGATGGTCGGGTGGTTATCAGGGTGGTAAGAAAAATCAAAGAAGGAACTTTCAAAACAAGAAGTTTGTTGAGAAAAAGGTGTTTGTAAAAAGCTCGACTTCTCATTCCGAGCAAGAATCTGAGATTTTTTCAAAATCAAATGAAGAGTTCTTTGAAAAGAAGGCCTCACAGCCTCAGACCGAAGGCACAAGTTGGGTAGTTGATACTCGTACATGCTTTAAGTGCAACAAAATTGGACACATTGCACGAAAGTGCACCAACTTAAAGCCTAAGTCTGAAGTTGTTGAGAGTCAGAAAAAGAAAGTTGATACAAAAGGCAAAGCTCCAATGATTGTTGAGAAGAAAGTTTTGAAAAATGAAAACACAAATTTCAAAATTGAACCCGTAAGGAATGTGGTAACTAAAACTGATAAATTTTACAAACGGGTTGCTTCGTATCAACAAGCATGGAAACCAAAATCAGTTGAAAAAGAATCAAGTTTTCCAAAACCAAAGGTTTCTGAGACTGCAAAAACATCATCTTCAACTGAGAAGATGTATGTACCTGTGGATTACTATGAGAAACTTGAGAAACAAAAGTCTATGGTTTCTTAAAAGAAGAATGTATCAAAGAAAGACCAATCATCTGATCAACCTATTAAGAATGATTTCTTTTTATACAAAAAGGTTGAGATTGGGTCTGAAGAAAGTTTAAAGATGAATGACAAAAATTTTCCGCCACTATGCACTACAAAAACTTATCTCAATATCATGCTACCTGAGTCAAAAGAGGCTTGGGAGGCATCAAAATCTAACTAAGTGTTTGTGATATGTGCAGGAGCTTCCAAGATCCGTTTCACGTTGGATTATGGATAGTGGAGCTTCTCGGCACATGACAGGGAAGAAAACTCTACTATACGATGTTCGAGGGTTTAATGGAGGATATGTGGGATTTACAGGCAATCAAGGTGGTCGAATAGTTGGTGAAGGAACTTTATCGAATGGAATTGTCACGTTTGAAAGAGTAAACTACATCGCCGAGCTTGAAAACAATCTTCTAAGCATTTCTCAGATCTATGATCGTATGTATACAACGCACTTTACAGATAAGGAATGTTTGATATTGAAACCAGGATTTGTTGTTCCCGAAGAATGGATTATCATGAGAGCACCTAGAGTCAATGATCTGTACGTGTTGGACATGAGTGTAGCAACTACTACCACGGGCCAGGCTCACTGCTTTATGTTAAGAGCGACAGAAAAAGAATCACAGTTATGGCATCGAAAGATGGGCCATATTCACCTGCGAAAAATGAATCACCTGGTGCATAATGACTTAGTAATTGGTGTTCATGTGAAAGGTTTTCATCTTGAGGGGGAGTGCATTAGCTGTATCAAAGGCAAGCAAAAGAAGAAATCTCACCCTGGAAAGAAGGTTAACTCAGTCTCGAGACCGTTAGAGAGACTTCATATGGATCTTTTTGGTCAAGTGAATGTCAAAAGTATAACTGGTGATTTCTACTGTCTAGTAGTAACAGAAGACTGCTCGAGATTTTCATGGGTATCATTTCTGAAGTCAAAAGATAATACATTTGAAAGTTTGATGACGTTGTTTATAAAAATTGAAAACTTGTACCAAACTCAAATAAGAAGAATCAGGAGTGACAACGGTACAGAGTTTATGAACAACAAGATGGAAGAGTATTGTGATGAGAGAGGTATATTGCAAGAATTTAGTTCTCCTTATACTCCGCAGTAAAATGGAGTAGCTGAAAGAAAGAACAGGACACTAATTGAAACGGCTAGAACGATGCTTGCTGATTCGAAACTACCTGTCAACTTTTGGGTAGAAGCAGTATCAGCCGCTTGCTATACGCTCAACCGGGTTCTTACAGTGAAGAAATTCAACAAGACATGTTTCGAGCTGATCAATAACCGCAAACCTAATTTGAAGTATCTTGAACCGTTTGGGTCTCCCTGTACAGTTCTAGAACCTTTTGGTAAATTTGGTGCAAAGAGCATTGAAGGAAATTTTGTAGGTTATACAAGTCCATTGAAGCGAGTCTTTGTTCCAATCTTAAAGCGGATCATCGAAGCACATAATGTTGAGTGTCAAGGTTATACCATGCTACCTCAGAATACCGGTGACTCATGGCGTTTCAATTATGATACTCTGTGGGATTCATTCAACATAGAAGAAGAACCAGATTTCTTTGACGAGTTGGATATTCTGAGAGAATATGAAGAATCACAAGAAAGATTCCCAGCTGAGTCATCTAGACGTCAACAACAAGCTTCTAATGACGATGAAACCGGTCCTAGTAATGCTGGAGAACATGATGATATTCAGCAAACTCTTGACAATCAGAGGACAGTCAACAATAATCAAGAATTTGATAATAGACCTATATTTGATCGTGGTGATTTAGATTCTGAAGGGGAACAGATCCAGATATCAAGTCAAACAATTCCAGTCAGTGAACAAGGTGCAAATCAGAATGTCATAAATTTGGAAGGTGAAGTAGATGTTCCAGGCGAGGTGATGCCGAGAACTCTTTCGTACCATCCAGAAGAACTGATTATTGGAGAATTACAATCAGGCGTTCGCACAAGACGATAAATTAACCAAGGCCTTACTTGTTTTTATTCTACAGTTGCTCCGTTACAAATTGAGTTTTCACTTAGTTGTTTTATTTCGCAGATTGAGCCACGAACATACAAAGAAGCACTAACTGAAGATTCTTGGGTCAACGCGATGCAAGAGGAGCTGAGTCAGTTTGAGAAGCTAGGAGTGTGGAAATTAGTAGATTTACCTGATGGTCAAAAGAAGATAAACACCAAGTGGGTGTTCAAGTGCAAGAGAGACGATAGAGGGGTTATTATTCGTAACAAAGCTCGACTCGTAGTCCAGGGCTATAGTCAGCAGGAGGGTATAGATTTCACTGAAGTGTATGCTCCGGTTGCTAGACTTGAAGTGATCAGAATCTTCCTAGCATTTGCATCTTGGAAAGGTTTTAAAGTTTATCAGCTAGATGTTAAATCAGCATTTCTCTATGGGAAGGTAAAAGAGGAGGTATATGTCGGACAGCCACCGGGCTTTACCGATCCAATTCACAAAGACAAGGTTTATTTACTGGATAAAGCGCTGTATGGTTTACACCAAGCCCCAAGAGCCTGGTACGAGATATTGTCTCAACATTTACTTGCCAACAGCTTCATCCGTGGAAAAGTGGATGCCACTCTTTTCACCAAAGAAGTCGACGGACATCTTCTTATAGTTCAAATATACGTGGACGACATCATATTTGGGTCAACAAATGAAAATTTGTGCAAAGATTTTGAAAGAGTTATGAAGCAAAAATTTGAAATGTCATCGATGGGTGAGATGAAATTTTTCTTAGGACTACAGGTTGATCAACTGTCTAAGGGAATTTTCATACATCAGACGAAGTATGTTCATGATATCTTAGAGAAATTTGGGATGTCAGGATCTACTCCAGCTTCCACCCCGTTAGCGAAGAATCATGGGATAAACCCTGATCTCACCGGAGAGAATGTAGATGAAACATTATATCATTCCTTGATCGGATCGCTGATGTACTTGATAGCTTCAAGACCCGAAATTATGTATCCAACCTGCCTCACAGCAAGATTTCAGTCCAACCCAAGAGCTTCGCATATGGTGATTGTGAAACGGATATTACGCTACCTGAAAGGAACTCCATCATTAGGGTTGTGGTATCCAAAAGAAGGCGATTTCACGCTCGAAGGGTATTCCGATTCAGATTTCGGATGCTGCAAAGTTAACGCTAAGTCAACAACAGTGGGGTGCCAGTTTTTTGGATCACGATTGGTCACATGGCAATGCAAGAAGCAGACCTCTGTGGCTTTATCCACATGTGAAGCTGGGTATGTATCTGCTAGCAGTTGCTGCTCTTAGATCTTGTGGATCCAGCAACAGATGCGCGACTATGGTTTGCAATTTCTTAACACCCATATCTTTGTTGATAATGAGGCAGCGATAAACATTACAAAAAATCATGTTCATCATGCTAAAACGAAACACATTGAAATTCGTCATCACTTCTTTCGAGACTGTTTCGAGAAGAAGTTGATACGAATTGAGAAAATCCACACTGACGAACAAAAAGTTGATTTACATACCAAAGCGTTTGATAAAAATCATTTTCAATATCTTTTAAAATTGAACGGTATGAAGCTTTTATCGGTGTCGGAGGAGATTCTTGGCGTAGATGAAGGTACCACTGTAGATGATATTGAGAAGCAATCTGCAATGGTTTGTCGATTTTTTACTTGTTTTGGTATTTAGGGGGAGGTAGGTTCTATTTTCAGAAAATACAAAAACAGTAAAAAATTCTAAAATCCAAAAACATGAGATATTTTCAAAATTCAAAAACATTAGAAAACTGAAAAAGAGCTTGTGTAAAAAGGGAAAATGATAGTACATTGGCTTGACAGTTACGGTATGCTAAAGAAATGAAAAGTTTAAAAGTGTTAAACAGTCTCGCTGATGATATGCCAGTAGGTTTTTTACACATTTAGTAGGTTTGTTCGGGATATAAACCTAAATCATTACTTGCTTATTTCATAGGGAACACTACTTGGATATATAGGTAACCCCTGAAATCTTGTTTGAAATATCCCTTTTTCTGAGATACTAGGTCTTTATACTCAGTGATATCTGGGGTATTATCCCGGGACTTCTGATTTTGCAGAAGCAATGGCCTAGTCCCCGTATAATACTTTTTCACTTGCTTGAAATAAAAGCATCACCCTCAGCATAAAAAATGATGAAACATTGCAAAATGCTAATCATGTGTTGTTGTAAAAAAGATCCTCTAAAGGGGACACACCTAAAGTCGAAGCCATCATCTCTCTGATTTTTCGAAAGCAATAGCCTGAGATCTCACGGTCTCGCATCTAACCCCTTACAGATATCATCTGTGGTATACTCACCTGTAAGACTGAATATTGGGTTCTGGATGCGGGAGTATATTCAAGAGGTGAGACACATGAATGAGTTTAAGTCTCTAAAACACCTAATTCGTATCCTGGACAGATTGAAATTTGTGTGAGAATTTAAGTGGATCAGTATATCGACAATCTAAGCGAATTGTTTAATTCTAAATATGAAATCAAAGCTTAACGGTACTTGTGACTTGTCGACAGCTGATATGATTCCCTAACACGTTCACCAAAAATATGTTTGTAAATAGTTTACATTTACTGCATTTTATTTCTGTTTAGCTTTCTAGTCTAGAAACTTTATTCAAAATCCAAAAAGATTTTACATTTCTGCTTTATTTTATTTTTTTACAAACCAAAGTGGAAAGCTGATCTTCAGATTCACAGTTTGAAGCAGATGCAGGAAGTTTCTGAGCTGGACAGAAGAGTTGTGAGCTTATCATGTTAAACTTGTAAAAATGAAAAGTATAAACAAGTTCATTAAGTTAAAACTTGTAATTTTTAAAATAATGATTTGAACTATGTTGAACAAAAGTCAGTTTTGTTTTGTCTAAGATCAACCAAGGTCATTAAGTTGGACTTGGTAAACAAATTAAGTGCTCAGGGTCATTAACTTGGACCTGGATACTTAAGTGGATTATTAAAAAACTGATCTAAACTAAAAAAAGATGTTAAAAATTAATAGATTGTAATGTTATATTCTTGAGAAGCAGGAAACAAGATCCCCATGGCAAAGAAAGTGTAAAGTTTGAACCAGAATTCGAGCTCCAGCATATTGAAAGGGGGAGTCTACATTTTGGATCAACATTCAAAGGGGAGTTTGAAGATAGAGATTGAAGGATGCTTACAGTGTCAGACAAATTGGACAGAGTAAGAAGATAGATCAAGTCTAAAAGACTGAATATTTGATGCTAAAGACTTCGTCAACATCCAAGGGGGAGTCTGTTGGTGCATAGATGTCTGTTAACTTCGTCAGTATAGAGTCTTTTATCTAGATAGGATAAACCAGTGCTCAGCATGTTAGAAATTAGGGTTTATATGTCAAAGGGGTATTTCGCACGAAATAGCATAGGCTATTTCCTACGAAATAACACAGAATGATTTCGCACGAAATAGCAATGATGGTTTCGTACGAAATAGTCACCCCTATATATATAGCTGAGTTGCTGATTCATTTGTAACGTTCGAGATTTCAGAGCCGAGGTGCTGTCCGTGTGTCAAACGATCTGTAAAGCTTTGAAATCATTAATAAGAAGATAATTAGGGAGAATCAAGCTGTATAAAGTTAGAATCATTGATTCCGCCTTTGATTCTGACTTAAAACTCTTCTGAACGACTCATTCGGGTCATACGATGATCCAACAGCTTCCAATATTTGAATACAGTGCAGGATATGATGCGGATCAACTAAGTGTTACAATGTGATTTTGATACAAGTGTAAGTGTGTTGTGAGTGTTTGCAGCTAGAGAGAAAGAGAGCTCGAGAGACTGTGTCCTTATCTGATCCGATCACTCCTATTTATAGTTAAACAAAACTAACTAACTAGCCTATAAATCCGGGATATATCGAATATTCCCTATGTGAACGTTGTAGTCCACGTCTTCCGGCTTCAACGTCCATAATTCAACAGATTTGCCCGAGTCTTAAGGAGAAGAAGTCCACCGGACCGTTATAGACTTGTTCCAACAATCTGCACGTGAGTTAATTAGTTACTACCAGGATACTGTATCAGGATGTTACCAATATCCTGATCCGGTATCCTGATTACAACAAAAGAAACATAGTCAGAATATTATTCAGGATATATGAGCAGAAAACCACCCATAACAGGTTTATAAAGGAAAGATCATACCAGAAGTAGAGTGCAACCCTATTCTCAATCTTCAATCCTTTTACAATCTTTCCAACGAAGATGTCCCCAGTCTGAGACACTTAGTGTACTGGATCCAAGCTTGATTCTTCGAACTTTGCACAGTTGCTTTAGTAGGAATGTCCCTTGTGCATTATGTCTTTGAACACTTAGAAATTTTCTAGACATCAATTGCAACTGTTCTAATAATCTTTATATTACATGGGATAAACCCCAAAATTTACTGGAGATAAATCCTTAGTGTTCTGGGGATAAACCCATAAGTATTCTGGGGTAAATCCCAAGTTTTCATGTGCTACAGGCGGGAGTGTATAAACTCCAAGACTTAGAAAGGTGAAAACCTTTAAACCTTAGAGAGTATGAAAATACCCTTTCGTGAGAGAGAGTGATCAATCCTCATATACCTTGAGGATCCAGGATATAGCCAACAGTAACGAAATTGTCAGCCACTTTTACATGAACTGGTCCCGCCACCTTGAACTATCCCTGGACAACTTGCACTCCAGGCAGGGTGTTTAAACCCAATTTGTGAGAAAGGTGAATACCTTTAAACCTGTGAAGGGATCAGGATCCCTTAAACGTGAGAGAGGGGGCCAATCCTCTAATCTTTCGAAATATCCTGAGTGTGTATCCTAGAGCTGTATCCCGAAACATATATTGCAAAACAACTGTAAACTAAGGTGGGTGTCAGCCTGGCTAACACCCCTCCGATGCTTAAGTCAGTATTGGGTTCAAAAAAATAAAATATATTAAAAGAGATAGAATTCATACCATCGTGAGTTAGAAATTAAATTCTAAACTCACTTGAAATAGAGCTTCAGGTGTATAGCATTCCAGGATCTTGGTAGCATATCCCCTTCCATATTCTTGAGTCGGTATGCTCCTTTCCCAGATTCTGATTCAACCTCATATGGTCCTTCCCACTTAGGAGCTAATTTTCCATCAACAGGATTAGTAGTATTCTGAAAAGCCTTTCTTAATACCCAATCTCCAACCTGAAACCTTCTAGTCCTTATATTCTTGTTATATGCTCTGGATATCCTCTGTTGATATGCTGCCATCCTTAGCTTTGCTGCATCTCTTGTCTCATCAATAGTAACCAATTCTTGGCATAGGGCTTCAGGATTCTGCTCAGGATCCCGGAGGTTGGATCTCGCTGTAGGTATCACCATTTCTGTCGGGATCACTGCTTCTGCTCCAAATAATAAGGAGAATGGAGTTTGGCCAGTTGCACTTTTTACTGTTGTCCTATCAGCCAACAAAACAAAGGGTAATTTTTCTGCCCATATTTCTTTCTTAGCTCCAAGTCTTTTCTTCAAATTGTTGACAATTATCTTGTTCGAGGATTCTGCTTGTCCATTTGCTTGAGGATGTACTAGATTAGATGTGATCATTTTGATTCCCCAACTCTTACAAAAATCGGTTGTCCTCTTACTGATAAACTGAGAACCGTTGTCACAAATTATCTCAGCTGGTACCCCAAATCTAGTTAGGATATTCCTTTTTATGAAGGATACTACTTATTGGTCTCTAACTTGAACAAATGCTTTAGCTTCAACCCATTTAGAGAAATAATCAGTCATGGCCAGCATAAAGACTTTTCCTCCCGGAGCCTCTGGCAATTTTCCTACTATATCCATTCCCCACTTCATGAATGGCCAAGGGGAAGCAATAGGATACAGTGGTTCAGCAGGCTGATGTAATATATTGCTGTGTCTTTGACATGCATCACATCTTCGAGCGTATTCTGTAGCAACTTTTCTCATCGTCGGCCAATAGAATCCTGTTCTTAATACTTTTGAGAATAACGACCTGCCTCCAGTATGGTTACCACAATCTCCTTCGTGTATATCCTGAAGCACTTCTTTAGTTTCGGGGATGATCTAAGAACCTTAGGTATGGTCCTGCAAGAGATTTCTTATACAAAACATTATTTATAATCGTAAATCGTGATACCTTCATTCTAAAGGCCTTAGGATTCTCATCCTTTGGGATGTGTCCTTCCTTAAGATATCTCATAATTTGAGCCGTCCAGGACTTAGGATCCTCCTCGGAATACTCATCATCAGGATCCTGGATACTTACTACTTCCTTATCCTGAGATTTTAGAAGATCCATCGCAGGATACAGGATATGTAGTTTTGGTATTTGGGTTCCCTCCGGTATCCTGACTGATGATCCTAGATTTGCTAAAGCATCGGCTTCAGCATTATCCTCTCTTGGTACCTGTTCAAGTGTAAAAATATCGAAATATCCTGCTAATTTTTTGAGAATTTCGAGATACTCGATTAACTTCTCACCTTTGACTGCATAGGATCCATTAAAATGATTAGTAATTAATAAGGAATCAACATATACTTGCAAACTCTTAATATTCATGTTTCTAGCCAACTCTAATCCTGCGATCAAAGCTTCATATTCTGCTTCATTATTAGTGGCAGGAAATTCGCATCTAATAGCCTGGGGTAATATGTCCCCCTGTGGCAATTTTAGTAGTATACCCAATCCTACACCTCTAACATTAGATGCAGCATCAGTATATAATGTCCAGGATTCTAAATTTTCTCCTAGCTGTTGTACTTCTAGGTCTACTTCATTTTGAATATCACTACTGAAATCAGCCACAAAGTCAGCTAGAGCCTGAGGCTTTATGGCATTTCTAGGTTCATATACTAGATCATAGGCGCTTAATTTTACTGACCACTTAGCCATCCTACCCGACATCTCAGGTTTTAACAGGATAAATAGTTTTAACATGTATCCTATGTGTCTCAAAATAGTGTCTAAGCTTTGTTGATGCCATAACTAAGGACAATATCAATTTTTCTAAATGAGAATATCTAGTTTCAGCATCTAATAAACTTTTTCTAACATAATAGACAGGATATTGCTGACCTTCGTGATCCTTTACCAGGACAGCACTTACCGTATTCCCTGATACTGCAAGATACAGGGATAATGGTTCACCATTTTCTGGCTTCATCAATAGAGGTGCAGTTGAGAGATGTTGTTTTAATTCCTGCAAGGCTGTTTCATGCTTTTCTCCCCATTAGAATTTCTTATTCTTCTTTAGGATATCATAAAATTCCTTGCATTTTCCGAGGATCTTGAGATAAATCTGTTTAATGTTGCTACTCATCCCGTCAGTCTTTGTACATCTTTCATGTTGGAAGGTGACTTGATATCCAAGATGGCTTTGATCTGTTATGGGCTTGCTTCTATCCCTCTTTTAGTCACCATATATCCAAGAAACTTTCATGCCCCCACTCCAAAATGGCATTTAGCAAGATTTAGCTTCATGTTGTACTCGTCCAGGATATCGAATGCTCCCTTAATATCCTGGAGGTGATCCTCAGCCTTTTTAAATTTTACTACCATGTCATCGATGTACACCTCCATGGTATCCCCCAGCTTGTCTTTAAACATCATGTTCACCAATCTTTGGTATGTCGCACCTGCATTTTTTAAACCAAAAGGCATAGCAGTATAACAATAAATACCTGTCGGTGTCATAAAAGCAGTATCCTCCTGATCCGAGGGTTCTATTTGGATCTGCTGGAATCCTGAGGAGGCATCCATGAAGGTTAACATCTCGTGGCTAGCAGTAGCATCCACCACTGAATCAATATGAGGTAGGGGAAATAGGTCTTTATGACAAGCTTTATTTAAGTCTGTGTAGTCTACACAAACTCTCCATTTCCTGTTTTTCTTTTGCACCACAACCACATTCGCCAGCCATTTGGGAAATTTCACTTCCCTAATCATCTTGCTCTTTAACAATCTTTCAACTTCTTCCTGAATAATTGAGTTCCGCTCCGGAGCAAACTTCCTTCGTTTCTATTGGACAGGCTTGAAAGACCTATCAATTCCAAGCTTGTGAGTTATAATATCCTTGGAAATACCTGTCATATCCTCGTGTTTCCACGCGAATGTTGACATCCTGCATTTAAAAAAGCTAGTCAATTGATTTTCAATATCCTGAGGGATATTGGTTCCTACGAGCACCGAGATATCTGGATTATCCTAATCTAGGATAATTTTCTTTACATCCTGCTCTGAAGCCTCCACGATATCTTAGGCTCGCATCTTTAATTGCTATGCTGCATTAGGATTTGTCGAGGATTTCATCGAAGAAGAATAACACTCCTTTGCTTCTTGTTGATCACTTTCCACCTTGACTACTCCCCAAGGGGTAGGGATCTTGATGCATTGATGATAGGTCGATAGCACAGCTTTCATATCATGGATCCATGGCCTACCCAATATAAAATTGTAGCAGGATAAGGAGTCCATGACACAAAATCGTTGCATTGAGTTGACCCCTTCAACATACACACGCAACTTTATCTCTCCCACGGTATTCCTGGCTTCTCCACTGAATCCAACAAGCACAGTGGATTTCGAAGTAATATCCATTGGGGATACATTCATCCTCTTCAATGTCTCCATCTGAATTATGTTGATGGAGCTGCCATTATCCACCAGTATCCTGCGCACAAAATGGTTAGCAACATATAAAGTTATTACCAAAGCATCATGGTGAGGATCCTGGACAGTATCCCTGTCATCACTATCGAACGTGATCACTTTATCAGTCGTGATGGTTGACACCCTGGTTGGCTTATCTCCCATCTCTGCCTTGACCTCCTTCGCGTGCCTTTTTTTCGCAGAATATGATGTCCCGCAGATGTCAGATCCTCCTAAAATGAAGTTAATTATCTTGGCAACCGCAGGAGGTGATGCTGCTCGTTCAGGATCCTTCTCAGTATCCTGACCCTTATTCTTCTTTTTTCCCAGGAGGTCCTTCAGATATCCCTTGCTCAAGAAATAGCTTATTTCTTTCCTCAGAGCAATGCAATCCTCGGTAACATGTCCGAAATCCTCATGGTAGGCACACCATTTGGACTTATCCTTCCAATCAGCTTTTTGTTGATTCTTCTGGGGCCACCTAGCCTTGTCTCCTAAACCCTGCATAGCATACATCAGTTCAGGTATATTTACAGAAAAACAATATTCTGACAACTCAGGATACTCCTCAGAATCCTCGTCTTCAACAGCATTCACTTTCTTGCTGTCATTCCTGCCGTATGGCTTAGAGCGATATGGTTTATACGAGGATTCTGATTTCCTGTTGGTTGACTCATAAGTTGTGGATGAATTCATCCTCTCTTGCATCCAGGTTCCTGTAGGGATTCATTACAAGATCCTGGTAAAATTGAGAATCTTTTTGCAATCCCATCTTGAAAGCCTGCACAGCTGTTGCAACATCAAGTTGCGGGATATCTAAGGATTCCCGGCTAAACTTGTTCACATAATCTCTCAAGGATTCCTGAGGTCCTTGAGTTATCCTGTAGAGATCACTGGTTAGTTTTTCAAAACTTTGACTGCAAGAAAATTGACTATTAAATAAATTCACAAAATGAGCAAATGATGTAATTGAGTGAGGAGGAACGTTTAAGAGCCATTTCAAGGTTGATCCTATTAAGGTAGAACCAAAGCCCTTGCAGAGGCATGCTTCCTTGAGATCTGGAGGGATAGGGTTGATTTCCATCCTTTCCCGATACTGGGCAATATGCTCTTCAGGATCCGTAGTTCCATCATAAAGCTTCATGTTAGGGGTCTGAAATCATTTTAGGATTTCGGCATCACAAATAGGATATGCAAACCGAGAAATCTTGTGGCTATCCTAGGATACTTCTGGGATTGGCTGGACTACTCAAGGTACACTGGATATCATGTCCTTTAACTTCTGAAGCTCCCTGGAAAGTGCTGATGTCATACCTGCATCCTACAAAGATCCAATACCATTAGTAGCAAGAGTATTATTATTATTAGACATGTTACCAGTCTGAGGATTCTGGCCATATCCTGAAGCATATCCTGAGCTTCTCACAGTTGACACCCTGACCGAAAAGGGTATCTGTAGGATCGAGATTCGATCTAAACGAGTCTATCAGAAGAGTTCTAATCCATATCAAAGGAGGAATTCAATGATATAGACTTGATTACAGCTTGATTCACTCTTTAACTGTCTTGTATATTGATATAACACTGTTACATATCAAATGACACGTCGGCAGCACTTCGGCACCTGAATCAGAATCATTACAAATGAGATGGAGGCTCTGCTATTTATAGATGAGCCATTTCGTACGAAGTGGTCTCTTCCATTTCGTGCAAAATGCACACACATCACACAAATCCTATTTTCTCATATATCGAGCTCCATTCAATCTTATCTAGTCACACGACTTGATACAAGATGAAGTCGACATACATATATACCAACAGACTCCCCCTTGGATGTCGACGAGTCTTCAGTACGAGTCTTCAGACATATGTACCAACAGACTCCCCCTTTGATGAGTATGATACTTGTAAATTGCGGATTTAATGATCTGTATGTGATAGTGTAATGATGAATTAGTTACTAGATAGGGTTCGAAGATTCTGTCGCCAATCATTTAGACTAGATCTGATACTTATGATTGTAATGGTTTATGTCCACTATCTATGATCAATTTGATGTTGTATTGAAGCTATAGATAATACTGTTTGTATCAACAATATGATAACATGTAATCTGTGATTAGGCTAGATGTTGTTGATCAACTGTTAAGGTAATTAGGGTTCCCGTAGATGAGACGTAACTGAATTGCATCCTGGACGAAACGCCAATCACGACGAAATAGGCACGACGAAACAGGGGAGTTTTACCCGAGGGTAATCACGACGAAACAGGGGAGTTTCGTCGAAGGGGTTCACGATGAAACAAGTGTGTTTCGTCGAGTTATTAAACATGCACAGTAACTCAGTTAAGGATTAACTAGGTTAGTCATGTACTGTTAAATGTAAAGCATGGTTGCATGAGCCTGTATAACTGATAAATGTTATGTGTTAGTTGTTACTTGCATGTACGTGATGATCTTGACTGTTAGTCAAACTTTGTGAATGTCAACTGATTGTGTATATGTGTATACCACAGGCCTTGACAGATTAATTGGAACCAAGTAATTAATCAAACCGAGCAAACCAAGGTCACACTCCTATGGCATGGGATTCCTGGTGGGTTGGGAATGGGATAGAGTAACTACGACAGAACTTGTACATAGACCACTACTAGACTACTTACCACCGTCCTCAGATTGGAAAGGACGCCAGCGCTAAACCTACGTACTCGCTACGTACCACCGTCCTCGGATTGGGAAGGACGCCAGCGCTAAATCTACGTACTCGCTACGTACCACTGTCCTCGGATTGGGAAGGGCACTTACGTAAAACCTGCGTAGTCTCATACTTGTCACTGTCTCGGATTGGGAAGGACACTTATAGATACAACTAGTCTAGTAATATACAACATGGGAAGCCCCCACTAAATATCGTAAAGGTTTGGGAAACAAGGATACTGGGTAACACATGACTCTGAAACCAACTTACGGTTTCTGAAACAAACTCAATAACTGAAAAATAAACTGTGAACTCGCTCAAATTTTTTGTTGACTCGTTGTTACATGCCTTGCAGGTCGTTAGGTACTCATGGAGCTTGCACAGGGAGGCGCGGTCGTTGTGGGACATGGACAGTAGGTGCCATGTTAAAAACATTATAACATTTTGAACTTAATACTTATGTTGGGTTTTTACATTTATGCTTCCGCTAAACACATAACTATGTTTTGTTTTGAACACCTTTCGTATTGTTGGATTGAGTTTTATTTATTACTTACAATATTCAATATGATTGGTGGCTTGATCCTGGTCAGTCACGCCTCCAAGCGGTCATACTCTGCGTGTGGATTTTGGGGGTGTGACAGATTGGTATCAGAGCCATTGGTTATAGTGAACTTGGTTTTAAAAAGGGGGAAACTTTTGGGATAAAACCAGACTATAACCTGAACAGTGCTCAACGATCCACAACGACGCTTCGCTCCACGTGCAAGACTCGATACTATAGGTGATATGGTTTATGTTTATATTACCTATTTGCTAGTTACATAGAACTTTGCTTATGGTATGCTTAGATGAACGTAACAACTATTGCTTGAAACACATGCGTGCTTACTCTCTTCTGTCATCACACTTTCGCGAACCTCTCTCACTCATGTTTCCTTTGGTATGAAGATCATGAATGGACGTGTCAACATGACTTAAGCCCAGCTGACGGCTTTAATCAACGAACAAGTTGCTGCGGCACTTGCAGCCGCTCAAGCAGGAGGTCAGCATGCTCAGCCGCCTGTGTGCACATTCAAGACTTTTATGGACTGTCGTCCTAGTACTTTCAGTGGCACTGAAGGAGCCGTAGGACTCCTCCACTGGTTTGAGAAGCTCGAATCGGTCTTCGAAATGTGTGAATGCCCTGAAGCTCGTAGGGTGAAGTATGCCACTGGTACTGTCGAAGGCGTTGCATTGACTTGGTGGAACGCGCAAGTTCAAATGTTAGGGCTGGTAGCTGCAAACGCCACCCCATGGAACGACTTCAAGGAACTGATCAAGCGAGAATACTGTAATCGTGATGACATCCACAAGCTGGAAGTAGAGTTCTTTAACCTGAAGATGACGGGGTCAGAGATAGAGGCGTATACGAAGTGATCCAACGAACTGGCAGTGTTATGTCCAACTATGGTGGATCCTCCCATCAAGCGTATCGAGCTATACCTCAAAGGCTTAGTACCAGAGATTCAAAGCCATGTGACTGCTGCTAACCTTGCTACCATCCAGGATGTTACTCGTCTTGCTCATCGTCTCACATACCAGGCAGTGGAACAGAACAAGCTGCCTAAGCGTATAGGTGCTACTGCTACTACTACTTCTGCTAATCCCAATGACAATAAACGAAAATGGGATGGAGCCTCCAGCAAGGGTTGTAATCTCGTTTTAGCGGGTCAAACCTTCTCTATCGACCTCATTCCTATTGTTTTGGGTAGTTTCGACATTGTTATTGGTATGGATTGGTTATCGCAACATCGAGCAGAAATCCTTTGCAAGGAGAAGATCGTCCGCATTCCTCGTTCTAGTGAAGAACCTTTAGTGATTCATGGTAAAAAGAGTGGTACAGTTGTAGGTATCATCTCTTTCCTTAAGGCCCAGAAGTGTTTGCGAAAGGGCCACACTGCTATTCTAGCACTTGTTACTGACGCATCATCAAAAGAGAAGAAAATAGAGGATATTCCAGTTGTACGCGACTTTCCTCAAGTGTTTCCTGAGGAATTACCTGGTCTACCACCTCATCGCCAGGTCGAATTTTAAATCGAGCTAGCTCCTGGAGCAGCACCAATAGCTCGTGCACCGTACCGCTTAGCTCCATCAGAATTGGAAGAACTATCTACACAATTGCAAGAGCTCTTGGACAAGGGTTTCATACGTCCTAGCTCTTCGCCCTGGGGAGCACCAGTATTATTTGTAAAGAAGAAAGACGGTACCTTCAGGATGTGCATAGATTACTATGAACTCAACAAGGTGACCATGAAGAATCGCTATCCACTTCCGCGTATTGATGACTTGTTCGATCAGCTACAAGGGTCGAGCTACTACTCGAAGATTGACCTGAGGTCAGGTTACCATCAACTGAGAGTCCGAGGCGAGGATATCTCTAAGACAGCATTCAGGACTCGGTATGGGCATTACGAGTTCCTGGTTATGCCTTTTGGATTGACCAACGCACCTGCAGTCTTCATGGGTCTTATGAACAGAGTGTGCAAGCCCTACTTGGATAAATTTGTTATTGTATTCATCGATGACATCCTGATCTATTCTAAGAGTCAGGAGGAACACAAGCACCATCTACGGCTTATCTTAGAACTTCTCCTAACAGAACAGTTGTATGCTAAGTTTTCGAAATGTGACTTTTGGCTTCGTAAAGTCCACTTTCTAGGCCACGTGGTAAACAAGGATGGGATTCATGTTGATCCATCCAAGGTAGACTCGATCAAGAACTGGCCTGCACCCCGTACACCAACAGAAATTCGCCAATTCTTGGGTTTTGCGGGCTACTACCAAAGGTTCATCAAAGACTTTTCCTAGATTGCACAGCCGCTTACTTTGCTAACTCAGAAGGGTGTCACCTATCATTGGGGTGATGCTCAAGAATCAGCGTTCCAACATTTGAAGAGTAGACTTTGTAGCGCACCTATTCTTTCATTGCCAGAGGGCACAGACGATTTCGTGGTTTATTGTGACGCATGAATTCAGGGTCTTGGTTGTGTATTGATGCAACGGGATAAAGTCATTGCTTATGCCTCGCGCCAACTTAAGATTCACGAAAGGAATTACACTACACACGATCTGGAGCTGGGAGCTGTTGTTTTCGCACTTAAGATATGGAGACATTACCTGTATGGTACCAAGTGCACCATCTACACCGATCACAGGAGTCTCGAGCATATCTTCAAGCAAAAGGAGTTGAACATGCGACAACGTCGATGGGTCGAGCTATTGAATGATTACGAATGTGCCATCAAGTACTATCCGGGCAAAGCCAATGTTGTGGCTGACGCCCTCAGTCGAAAGGATACTACGCCTAAGCGTGTGCGAGCATTACAACTCACCATTCAATCTAGTCTTCCTTCCCAGATACGAGATGCTCATGCAGAAGCATTGAAACCAGAAAACGTCAGGGCTGAAGCCCTACGCGGCTCAAGGCAACGGTTAGAACAAAAGGAAGACGGCGCCTACTACGTAGCAGGACGCATCTGGGTCCCACTCTATGGCAATTTACGAGAACTTGTAATGGATGAAGCACATAAGTCTCGTTACTCAGTACATCCTGGTTCGGATAAGATGTACCACGATCTCAGAACTATGTATTGGTGGCCTAGCATGAAAGCTCACACAGCAACTTACGTTAGCAAGTGTTTGACTTGTGTGAGAGTCAAGACTGAATATCAGAAACCCTCGGGCCTACTCCAACAACCAGAGATACCACAATGGAAATGAGAGCAAATTTCCATAGATTTCGTTACTGGCCTGCCTAGATCTCAACGTGGAAATGATACCATTTGGGTGATCGTGGATCGACTCACAAAGTCTGCACACTTCTTGGCTATCAAAGAAACTGATAAGTTCTCCACCTTAGCAGATGTTTACCTTAAGGAAGTTGTTTCGAGGCACGGGGTGCCAACCTCTATTATTTCCGATCGTGATGCACGTTTTACTTTAGAACTGTGGCAAGCGATGCACAAATCTTTTGGCTCACGTTTAGACATGAGCACAGCTTATCACCCGCAAACGGATGGGCAGTTCGAACGCACCATCCAAACCCTTGAAGACATGCTTAGGGCCTGTGTGATTGATTTTGGCAACGGCTGGGAAAAACATCTTCCGTTAGTGGAGTTTTCGTATAATAACAGTTACCACACCAGCATCCAAGCCGCTCCGTTTGAGGCACTGTACAGGCGTAAGTGCCGATCACCTCTTTGTTGGGCAGAAGTTGGCGACAGCCAAATCACAGGCCCAGAACTCGTAGTTGATACTACAGAAAGAATTGCCCAGATACGACAACGCATGGCTGTTGGTGCATGTTTGTGACAACAGCTTAGATTTGGTCTTTGGATATCTTGTAATTAGTAAAACGATAAACAGTTAGCGGGTTTAGCTTTGTAATAGTTTGATTAGTGAGTTTGGGCTAAACAAAACCCACATTGGGTCTAGGGGCGAATTGGGTTTAGGTTAATCAGCCAAACAGTGTTTGAGAGAGCAATTTCGTGAGAGACATAGTCTTGGACGAAATTTTGTGTAGTTAGGATTTAGATTGATTGTAATTCTTGTGAGATTAATAATCAATAGAAACCGGTTTGAAAGTGAATTGTTGTTCCTACACGTTTTCTGCTATATTCTGATCAAGAGAATTCTGCACTCTTGATTGGATTGACAATTCTGTGAAAGATCCATACGTCAAGGAGACCTACAATTGGTATCAGAGCTAGCATAATTTGATTAGCTAGCATATTTATTCCAGCGAATTTAAAAACCAGCATAATTATAATTACTCTACCAGCATAATTATAATTACTCTACCAGCATAATTATAATTACTCCATCAGCATATTTAACTCGGTTTGCTAGCATAATTAGCGTTATCCAGCGAAATTAACTTGGTTTGCCAGCAAAATTAAAAGGTGGAGTATTTATTTAAATACGTATAGAAGATTTAACGTTTTTGAAAATAGAAAGTGATCCGTAGCACATCTGCCGAAACCATTTGCACCGTTGAACTCGGTTGATTTTTAGGACAAAAAAAAACTCTTGAAAATCCCGAATTCGGTTTTCGATATTATATATCATTGGATTCGTCTTTTCGAGACGATTCTAAAGGTGTAATTTGGTAACCACTGTTTTCGGAGATATTTTGTACGGTTCTAAAAAAACTCTGGAAAATCCCGAATTCGGTTTTTGATATTATATATCATTGGATTCGTCTTTTCAAGACGATTCTAAAGGTGTAATTTGGTAACCACTGTTTTCGGAGATATTTTGTACGGTTCTAAAAAAACTCTGGAAAATCCCGAATTCGGTTTTCGATATTATATATCATTGGATTCGTCTTTTTGAGACGATTCTAAAGGTGTAAGTTGGTAACCACTGTTTTCGTATATATTTTGTACGATTCTAAAAAACTCTGGAAAATCCCGAATTCGGTTTTCGATATTATATATCATTGGATTCGTCTTTTCGAGACGATTCTAAAGGTGTAATTTGGTAACCACTGTTTTCGGAGATATTTTGTACGGTTCTAAAAAAAGACTGGAAAATCCCGAATTCGGTTTTCGATATTATATATCATTGGATTCGTCTTTTCGAGACGATTCTAAAGGTGTAATTTGGTAACCACTGTTTTCGGAGATATTTTGTACGGTTCTAAGACTCTGGAAAATCCCGAATTCGGTTTTCGATATTATATATTATTGGATTCGTCTTTTCGAGACGATTCTAAAGGTGTAATTTGGTAACCACTGTTTTCGGAGATATTTTGTACGGTTCTAAAAAAACTCTGGAAAATCCCGAATTCGGTTTTCGATATTATATATCATTGGATTCGTCTTTTCGAGACGATTCTAAAGGTGTAATTTGATAACCACTGTTTTCGGAGATATTTTGTACGTTTTACCAGTCTGTTGCGTTAAGATATTGAACATGCGAATTTGAATGCACCTAAGATGATGAAGGTGGAGAATTATCTTACATGGAAGGACAGCTTCCAATCCTTCATTGAATCTCAGGATGCACGCACGTGGATCTGTATTATAGATGGGTATACAAACCCAACACACGATTATGAGGGCAGACCACGTAGAACAGACTATGTAAACATGCAAGAGGATGATAAAAGGGTGTATGAGGCTGAAAAGAGAGCCTTGGCTGCAATAAAGACATCCTTACCTGATAGCATCAAGCATACCTTCAAAAGGTACACAAATTCAAAGGATATGTGGGATGCATTTGAAAAGAGGTATCAAGGAAATGAAGATGTCAAGAGGAATAAAGCTGCGATCTCTACAGCACGAGAAGGATCATATGATTGGAGTGTTCATCTGGAAGGTAATGAGAATGCCACTCAGGCATTAATGGCAGAGATAATGCCAGTTGATGAGGCTGAAACTACTGTGAATGATGCTGAAGCTAAAGTGGTGAATGCTGAAGTAGTGAAAGAGAGTGAAGCTGAACAGGTTGTTGCTGATGAAACCTCAGAAGTTCATGAGGAAGAGGTACAATCTAATTCTGTGTGTTTAAGATGTCGCGAATTACAGGGTGAAGTTGACAGGTTGAGAACAGAAAACCAAAATCTGGTAAGCGAGATGTCGAACATAAAAGAGTCAAATTTTTTTGCTAAAAGAAATGAATCTCTATACTTGAAGAAGATAAAAGGTTATGAAAGTGAAATCGAAGCTTTAACATGCAAATTAAATGAAAAACTTCAAGTAATAGATTTAGCTCATGACATGATGAGTGAGAAAACAAAAGAGATTTCTGAAAAATGCAAAGAGTTGTCAGATGCACAACTCAAAATTGTTGAACTTGAAAAGAAATTGAGTCAATTCAGAGATTCGTCTTTTGTAATGAAACACATGATGGGTGGGTTAAAGAAGAGTAATGACAAGACAAGTGTTGGCTTCCAGGGCTTTAATGAAGTTCCACCTCCTCTTAGTCATGACTATTCATTCCTGCCTGATGAAAATGAGCTAATAGACTTTATGTCAACTGCACCAAGTAGTTTCGCATCAAGTCAAAGTCATGGATCTGAGAGTGATGAGACTAAGAAGAACAATAACAGGGAACCTTTGAAAAAGAAAAATTCACCTCCTAAGAGCAAAAATCAAACTTTTGTTAAAAAGATTAATTTTGTTTAAGGTAGTGATATGAAAAACGAAACCTCTGTTATTGAAAATGAATCGAATGTAGAGTTTGCAAAAAATAAGAGCATAGAAAAATATGAAATTAGGAAAACTGAACAAGATTCATCCAAGGGATCATCACCATCTGATAAGGGATCTACCTCAAAGACTCCAGCTAAGAAGTCTTTGAAAAGGAGATCGTGCTTCAAATTTCACACCAAAGGACATGTAGCTAGCTGCTGTCCTAACAAAAAGAGTGAAGCACAAGTTAGTGAAAGGAAGAGAGAGAAATCACTTGAGAAGAAAGGTGATAATGAGGAGAAAGTTGCAAATTCTCCAAAGAAATCTGCTGCCAAGCAACCAGAGGGTGTTGCTGTTGGTGTAGATAAGGCTAGAACAGGAACTCCACAAGTTCCACATTTTCAAATAAATCAACCAAGATTTCTACCTAGATCTCCACCAGGCAGATATGAGAGACCTAGAAGCAGTTCACCAAGAATGAACAATTATAATTCTAATAATTTCAGAAGTCAAGGTCAATATCAAAATCGATACCTAAATAATGGTGGTCGAACTTTTTATAACAATGGCTTTAGAAATTACAACAATAATGCTTCTTGGAATCAAAACTCATGGTACCAAAATCAAAATTTCCAAAGGTCAAATAGTCCAAACACATATAGGAACCCTCAGGACCATAGACCTTATGGAAATCAAAACCCATTTCCATCAACAGGTCTGAGATCCAAGACTCCAGTTAGGAGTAATGGATATTGGATGGATGTTCAAGTAGTTGGTGAATTTGGACGACCCCTGACCATTAAGGCTTGGGTCCCCCAATCTAACTAATTTCTTAGTTGGTGTGTGCAGGAGCTGCTAAGGAGGATTATCAACTTATGGTATGTTGATAATGGCTGCTCTAGGCAAATGACGGGGGATGTGAGATTGTTGATATATATATATATATATATATATATATATATATATATATATATATATATATATATACTAAATGATTTAAATTGAAATTCAAAGTGCTGAGTCGACACACTAGATAACCTAGCAGATCTTTATACTAAAGCATTTGACAGGGCTCGCTTTGAACATTTAGTCGAACTCAACGGATGAGGAATCCTGAATAACTGGTTTTTCATAAGAATTTTGTAAATAGTGTACTGTTTTCTTTAAAATTAAAAATACAAAAACATTGAAAAATTGAAAACCATAAAAAAAAGAAAATCAAATTTGAGTTATCACTGTGTGAAAAAGAAGAAATGATAGTACATCAGCAAGTTAGACTGTCACACTGAAAATGAAATTAAAATGCTTAAGTGTGATAGCAGCTTCATCATATGATGTACCAGAAGGCAAAAAGCATGAAATAATCAACTTACCAATGTGATATAAACCTAAATGAACTGAATATGAGTGGGGAACACATCAGTGGTGTATGGTTTAATGACCTTAAATCTTGCGTTGATAGATTGCCAAAATCTGAGGTTTTGGGTCTTTATACTGTTATTTCATCTGGGGATATCAGGGGTGTCCTTCTGCTGCATCCAGATATATGCTGACCTAGACACACCCCGGATATCTTAAAAGAGCTAAAAATGGCAAAACCCTGAAAATGAAGAAGCTCTCATAGAGAGTCATTCAAATGTGCAAAATGCATAAATCGTACCAAAAAATGGCATTTGTCTTAGCCCTCGTTAGATATTTTGGTCTCTTTGCTGTACGGAAGTACTGACCTGTTCACCAATTATCTAAACGTTGAAAAACAAAACGGATGAATTCAGTATACTCACCTACTACGATGAATTTTTGTGCATACCTTGATCGCGGGGGTATATCCTGAAGTGGGACACACTAATATATCAAAATAATATTACCTTAACGTATCATACGGTAATGGTACTTGAAATGTTCATGCATTTTGTTTAAGTGGACAAACATACTGGTAATCGTCTTGGATTGCTTTTCACGAAAAATTACATAAAGAATTAACTAATGGTGTGAAACAGTTTGATTGTGCTGATATGATCTTCTTACCAGTGATTCTCACAAAAATAGAGTGTTTATTGCTTTTATTATTTACTTGCTTTTAGAAAATATAAAAATACAAAAATAGTGTCTTTTTCTGTTTAAAATTCTTAACGTACGGAAAACTGTTATTCTTGGAGGAATTGTTACTGATAGGGGGAGACGGTGTTAGAAAGTGAGTTCAAAATTTTAAATCATGCGGGTTATAGGGTGTGTGATTAAAAAGTTTTGCGTGTTGGTGATAAGTTGAAACTGCTTAATCTGTGATACAGTTTAACTATCTCTTGAATAATAATAATTTATTTAACTTTGTTGAAAAATTCTTATGGTTTCTCGAGATGTTTGTTTTATAGTATACAGATTGAAGCAGTATGTTGCTGAGAAGATGAGAGTTTGATTGGATGCATGGTAGAACCTCCTTTCTACATTGCAAACAAGTTGAAGAGTTTGAAGATTGCTATACAAATGCTGAACTGGAGTTTACTCAAACGCTAAAGTTTTTGAAGATTCTTGGATTCATCAGCTTAGGGGGAGTCTGTTGCTGACAGAAGCTGTTGAAGCTGAAGCTATCCAAAGACCAAAGACAGTGCAAGATTACATGAAGATTGCAAGAAGACTAAAGACAAAGTTATTTTATGAAGCTATTGTCAAGGGGGAGTTTGTTGGTAAATGTTTGTGACAACAGCTTAGATTTGGTCTTTGGATATCTTGTAATTAGTAAAACGATAAACAGTTAGCGGTTTAGCTTTGTAATAGTTTGATTAGTGAGTTTGGGCTAAACAAAACCCACATTGGGTCTAGGGGGCGAATTGGGCTTGTCCATGTAGGAAACTCTAGCCCAAGTTGCAAACCTTGTGTTATATAAACAAGGTTATGCTTTAGGGTTTAGGTTAATCAGCCAAAACAGTGTTTGAGAGAGCAATTTCGTGAGAGACATAGTCTTGGACGAAATTTTGTGTGGTTAGGGTTTAGATTGATTGTAATTCTTGTGAGATTGATAATCAATAGAAACCCGGTTTGAAAGTGAATTGTTGTTCCTACACGTTTTCTGCTATATTCTGATCAAGGGGATTCCGCACTCTTGATTGGATTAACAATTCTGTGAAAGATCCATACGTCAAGGGGACCTACATTGGTGGCAGCTCGTGACCGTCAGAAAAGCTACGCTGATAAGCGTAGGAAACCTCTAGAATTTCAGGTCGGGGACTGGGTTCTACTTAAAGTCTCACCCTGGAAGGGTGTGGTTCGCTTTGGAAAAAGGGGCAAACTCAATCCACGTTATGTCGGACCGTTCGAAATCATTGAGAAGATAGGCAAAGTGGCCTACAAACTAAACCTACCCGCAGAACTCAGTGCAGTTCACAACGTTTTTCACGTGTCGAATCTGAAGAAGTGCCTGTCAGATGAGACCCTCATTGTTCCTTTGAAGGAGCTCACGATCGATGATCAGTTGCGATTCGTCGAGGAACCAGTTGAAATCACAGACCGAGATGTTAAGGTTCTCAAGCATACCAGAATACCTCTTGTTCGAGTTCGTTGGAACTCCCGTCGTGGCCCAGAGTTCACCTGGGAGCGAGAAGACCAAATGAAACTCAAATATCCCCAGTTGTTCGAGAACAATGCAACTACTACTGAGGCTGAAGCTACTGCGGAATTTCGGGAATAATTCCAAATCAACGGGGGGATGATGTGACACCCCAGGAAAAACCAGTAAACCACGCAACTTAACTAGCTTCCTCAGTAACCGCATGCTAAATTTCGGGACAAAATTTCTTTCAAGTTGGGGATAATGTGACAACTCGAGTTTCCAAGCTTCCATCTTCGCATTAATTGCACGTTAATTGTTTAAGTTGTTTGTTTATTGTTAAGTTGTTTGTTTACACGACTTGTTTGCTTTGTAACCGTACATGTTTGTGATATGTTAAAACGTATTGTGAGTGATATGTTATATATTTAATGTGATTAAGGTGTTTGGTGATATAACATGTAACCTGTTTGAAAACTTAAACCATCTAAACCTTGAATGGGTTCGACGAAACCCAAGGGTTTTGCCATTAACGACTACGACGAAACAGGAGTGTTTCGCCATTTTCATCTCGACGAAACACAATGTTCCGCCGGCCCAGGTTTCTCAGAAGCCCAGTTAAGGCCCAACTGTGTTTCGCATACATTTATATTTATGTAATTTGCATGGAGATTTCTTTTTAGCAAACCCTAGAGCCTCTTTTCCTACCCTCTGTGCGACGGCAACCATCATCTCTCGTCATCATCCCTCTCGAATCCTTGCTAGTTCGCCTTGTAACCGGTTAGTGCGTAGATATTAATTAACTGGTTCAATTTCCTGTCATATTTTTTTTGCCTGATGCCAGGATAGAGTGATTTGATTGTTATTATTTAATGACCTTTGCCTAGGGTTGTATGGGTAGATGGTTATGATCGTCTGTATGTTGAGATTCAATTGTTTGATGAGTATGATACTTGTAAATTGCGGATTTGATGAATAGTATGTGATAGTGTAATGATGAATTAGTTACTAGATAGGGTTCGAAGATTCTGTCGCCAATCATTTAGACTAGATCTGATACTTATGATTGTAATGGTTTATGTCCACTGTCTATGATCAATTTGATGTTGTATTGAAGCTATAGATAATACTGTTTGTATCAACAATATGATAACATGTAATCTGTGATTAGGCTAGATGTTGTTGATCAACTGTTAAGGTAATTAGGGTTCCCGTAGATGAGACGTAACTGAATTGCATCCTGGACGAAACGCCAATCACGACGAAACAGGCACGACGAAACAGGGGAGTTTTACCCGAGGGTAATCACGACGAAACAGGGGAGTTTCGTCGAAGGGGTTCACGACGAAACAAGTGTGTTTCGTCGAGTTATTAAACATGCACAGTAACTCAGTTAAGGATTAACTAGGTTAGTCATGTACTGTTAAATGTAAAGCATGGTTGCATGAGCCTGTATAACTGATAAATGTTATGTGTTAGTTGTTACTTGCATGTACGTGATGATCTTGACTGTTAGTCAAACTTTGTGAATGTCAACTGATTGTGTATACGTGCATACCACAGGCCTTGAGTGATTAATTGGAACCAAGTAATTAATCAAACCGAGCAAACCAAGGTGAGTTCACACTCCTAAGGCATGGGATTCCTGGTGGGTTGGGAATGGGATTGAGTAACTACGACAGAACTTGTACATAGACCACTACTAGATTACTTACCACCGTCCTCGAATTGGGAAGGACGCCAGCGCTAAACCTACGTACTCGCTACGTACCACTGTCCTCGGATTGGGAAGGACGTCGGCGCTAAATCTACGTACTCGCTACGTACCACTGTCCTCGGATTAGGAAGGGCACTTACGTAAAACCTGCGTAGTCTCATACTTGTCACTGTCCTCGGATTGGGAAGGACACTTATAGATACAACTAGTCTAGTAATATACAACATGGGAAGCCCCCACTAAATATCGTAAAGGTTTGGGAAACAAGGATACTGGGTAACACATGACTCTGAAACCAACTTACGGTTTCTGAAACGAACTCAATAACTGAACAATCAACTGTGAACTCGCTCAACTTTGTTATTGACTCGTTGTTACATGCCTTGCAGGTCGTTAGGTACTCATGGAGCTTGCACAGGGTGGCGCGGTCATTGTGGGACATGGACAATGGGTGCCATGTTAAAAACATTATAACATTTCGAACTTAATACTTATGTTGGGTTTTCACATTTATGCTTCCGCTAAACACTTAACTATGTTTTGTTTTGAACACCTTTCGTATTGTTGGATTGAGTTTTATTTATTACTTACAATGTTCAATATGATTGGTGGCTTGATCCTGGTCAGTCACGCCTCCAGGCGGTGATACTCCGCGTGTGGATTTTGCGGGTGTGACAAGATATCACATCAAAAATGATTTTATAATTTTAGTCTTTGATGACCACTTGTGAGAATAACAATTTTCTTGTTTCTAAAACAACCTCTTCCAAACCTGTTCATCATGTTTAGCACTCGGAATTTTGAAAATCAGCTTTTCAATATCAGTTGTCGAAAATATTTTTGAATTTTTTAAAATATTATGCTAAAACACTCCGAAAATCTTTTTGGGCTTTTTGTTTTTAACAAAAAACAGTAAAGAAATATATACAAACAATAATTTTGTGAGTTTGTGTAAGAGGATCATATCAGTTTTTGACAAGTCACAAGTACCGTTGAGCTTAGTTACACATTAAGAATTAAACAGTTCACTTAGATTGTCGATATACTGATCCACTTAAATTCTCACACAAGTTTCAACAGATTCAGGATACGAATTAGATGTATTAAGAACTTAAACTCATTCATGTGTCCCACCTCTTGAATATACTCCCGTATCCATATCCCAATATTCAGTCTTACAGGTGAGTATACCACAGATGATATCTGTAAGGGGTTAATTGCGAAACCTTGAGAGCTCATATTTTTTGCTGAGTTGAAGGCTCGACTTTTGGTGTGTCCCCTTTAGAGGATCTTTTTTACAACAGCACATGATTTTCATTTTTTCAATGATTCATCATTTTTTATGCTGAGGGCGGTGCTTTTATTTCAAGCAAGCGTAAAGTATTATACGGGGACTAGGCCATTGCTTCTGCATTATCAGAAGTCCCGGGATAATACCCCAGATATCACTGAGCATAAAGACCTAGTTTTTCAGAAAGAGGGGTCCTTCAAACAAGATTTCAGGGGTTACCTATATATCCAAGTAGTGTTCCCCACGAAACAAGCAAGTTTGAATTTAAGTTTATATCCCGAAAAAGTTTACTAAATGTGTAAAAACCTATCGGCATATCATCAGTGAGACCGTTTAATGCTATATAATCATTACATTTCTTTAGCATACCGTAACTGTCTAACTGATGTACTATCATTTCCTCTTTTTCACAACAAAACTCATTTTTCATTTATCGATGTTTTTGGGTTCAAATTTTCAAAATTACTCCCCCTAAAATTAAAAATACGCCTCAATTTTTTATTTTCCGGTGAAAATTTGAAATGTAAACGCAATAAACTGTACAAAATAAAGTGACAAACTGATTACGAATTGCTTCAATTCGCCATCCACTTAGCATAAACAATCAGAACTCCCCCTGACAACAAACTATTTTCCCATTATGATTTCAAAACACTTAAGTTTGTTTTAATCAAAATGATTTTTTCGGAAAAATTAGTTTTGTTGATTTTACCACTTGTAGGAAAGGGGATAAACTCATCATTTTGTTTTCTCAACCGATTGTATGAAAGCTAATTCAAGTTTAACTTAATGACCTTGATTAACCACTTGTAGGAACACCCAATAACAACTTGTAGGTTATTCACAACAAACACTACCACTTGTAGATCGAAAAATCATAGATGTGAATTTCGCAAGAAAGATGCCGATTCCTGCTCCACGATTACCAACTTGGGAGCTCCGGCAAGTCAGGATTTTAAGCAGAGAATGCATTCACCCAAGCCTGACCAGCCTTGGATGATTTTGATTCATCTTCACTCCACCATCTTTTCGATTTATAAAATTCTTTGACTCCTTTAACCTTACCATCAACCATCTTCCCAAAAATATGTTTGACTTTTCCATTAAAAGCTTTTTCAGCATCAAATTCTTCTTTACCAGGGAAGAATTGATCTGAGATCTCAATCTTTCCAACTTTGAACTTCAAAGTTTCTTTTGACAATGGTGGAAAGTTTTCATTGTTCATTTCTGGAATGGAATTCTCAGCATTTTTCACAACAGATGACTCCTCTGACTTTGAGAAGTCAGATTCATTTTCAGAACTTGATTCAGATTTAACAATCCATTTTTGGTTTTTTAAATCGACTTTTCTTTTGTAAAACTGTTTCGAACTTTCACCAGTTTCGAAAGTCGCATTTTTGAACACTTTGAATTTTTCTGCTGGTTGTTCTGTTTTATCAACACATTTCTTTTTCAAATCTGAGTTAGAAGTAACTCCCTGTTTTGTGTTGGTTGGGCAATTCCAATCAATGTGTCCAACCTTTTGACATTTGAAACAGGTTCTTCTTTCAACTCTTTGTTCACATTTATTCACCACATTCTTTTTCTTCTCAGTAAGAAACTCTTTGTTTGACTGTCTCCAGAATGGTTTCTTCTGCTCTTCTTCAGAACTTCCACCTGAAACAAATTTAGTTTTTTATTTATAAGTTTTCTCATTTTTATGATTTTCTGGAGGAATGAAACCTAATCCCTTCTTTTTTAAATTACCGTTATGGTTTGGTTTCTGTTGAAAACCATAACCAGAACTGTAACCCTTTTTCTTGTTCAATCTCTGTTGAACTCTTGAAGTGTTTTTTTTGGTTTTTCAGCAAGATTTAAATCTTTTATTTCAGAAATATTAATTTCCGTTAATTTAAAAACATGTTTGATCATTTCAGTTTTGACACTTCTTATTGGAAATTCCTCATCAGAATATAATTTATCTGAATCATTCAAAGTATATGCTACTTTGAATGTTTCGTCATTCAAATTAATTTTTGATAACAGAAATTCTTTATTGTAAACCCGTTTGACCGGTAAACTCGGACTCTTGTCTGACGAACTCGAACTTTCAGATTTAGACTCCGACCTTGACTCTTCATCCATATCCAACACCTGATCGACCACTTTCTTTAGTAACTCAGACTCATGATCAGTGTCAGACGCTGTGAATGTGACGTCAATGTTGTCTTGTAACTCATCAATGGTTTTAGACTTTAGCTTTATATTGACAGCCTTTTTCAATCGTTCCTCATTTGGCTTTCTGGGAGAATAACTTTCCCAGATCGGAGGCGGACACTTGTTATACTTGACACTTTGTTTCTTACCAGCATCAGTGTCTCCCGTCTTTTTATCTTGAAAAGCTTCAAGACCTGCAACAGTAGGATAAACTCTATCAATCAAATAATCACAAGTTGTATAACTCAGTAGCAATCGTTTGATTCTTTCATTTTCAATCTTTTCGAGTTCCAAATCCTACTTCAACTTTGCACAATCTTCAATATACTCGTTGATGACCTTCTGCTTTGTCATTAATGTTGAACTCATCATCGTCATAGCAGCATCAACTTCTAAGTTTGTCTTGTTCAGACTGTCAACCGTCTTGTTCAGCACATCATATGATTCTTTCACATACTTCACATCAACCAACAATTTTTCTTTTAACTCTTCTAGCTTACTATATTTCTTGTCTTTTTATTCACAATCTTTGCAAGGAGCTGAACACTTCAGACACGGTTTTATGATCTTAACAATCTTTTCAACTTCAACAACTTTTTCAACTTCGACAATTTTTTCAACTATTTTCTCAACCTCAACTATTTTTTCGACTTCAACGATCTTCTCCACCACTTTCTCTACTACCTTTTCAAACACACCCGGTTCTTCATCAAATTCTACTTTTACTTCACACTCTTCACCTTCGACTTTCTCTGTCAAATTCTCTTCAACTTTTATTTTCTCAGCTTCCAATTTTGCATTATCTTCAGCAATCCTTCTTGCTTCCAGTTCTCTCTTCATTCTAGCAGCCTTCTTCTCATTCAGCATCTCGATCTTATCTGCAAAAAATAAATTGAAACTGAATGAGTCTAAATTTTTTCTAGCATTATTAATATACTCTTCCTCATCATCAGTATCTTCATCACTTTCTGATGATCTGAAAATCTTTGTTCTTTTTGGCTCGGATTTGACTGATTCTTCTTCCAAGATTCGAGCAACAAGTCCTGAATTAGCCAGAATGTATTTGTCCCAGCTAAATCCCTCTGCCACTTTTTCATCGTCTTGATCAACAAGAAAAGCTTTCTTCTTTCCGTCTTCAATAGCACGGGTAGATGATGGTTGTTGAACAATCTGATGAAAAATTGATTTTTGATAATAATCGTTCTTTCCAAATGGATCTTGTCTTCCGGTTGCTTCTTTATTTTTACATTCTCGTTTAAAATGCCCCTTTTCTTTGCAATGAAAACAAGTAACCTTTGATTTGTCAAACCCTATCGGAGATGCAGCAATATCACGAAAATCATCTCTTCCGGTGATTTGTGTGAATTTTTCTGCTCTTCTTACAGCACTGGCTAAACACCACTTGATGTCCATCAATTCAAGTTCCTCAGCATCAATCTGGTCATAATCCTCTTTGGTGAGCATCGGATTTCCAATTCTTCCAGCAACTAAACTTTCATAAGACTCTAACATAGTAACTAGTGATGCCATGTGTTGCTTAGCTATTTCAGGAGAAAGATTTTGACCATTTTGAATATTCAATGTAACATTGCATTGCAGATTTGTTGAGTTCTGTCGTTGAGGACTTGGTGTTGTGTAATTCGGATCAAAACTTGAATATGATGATGAATATCCACCATTCTGAGTTACTGTGCTACCATTTGTTCCAGAAGAACTATCAGCACTGAAAGCAGTCTTAATCTTTGGACTCGGAGTAGTTTCAAATTTGTTTCCTCTGTAGCAGTGTTGTAAAAGTCGCTAGACAGTCTCTAGTCGGCCGACTGGGGAGTTGGGAGTAATCGGAGTACTCGGGGAGTACGCGGACATGGTAACTATAAAGAAAATTAATTGTTATATATTATACATATGTTAAAATAAGCATAATTCATGTTAACTGAGTATAATTTAAAATGAAACATGTTTAAAGTTCAAATATTCTGAATACAAGTCCGAGTAGTCCGAGTACAAGGCCGAGTAGTCCAAGTACAAGGCCAAGTAGGCCGATTTTGACTAATTAAAAGTCAACAAACCACGTTGACCGCCTAGACCGACTACGCCGACTCTTTCCGACTATGTCCGACTAGGCGCCGACTAGGCGCCGAGTTTGACCGAGTTTGACCGCGGCCGACTAATTGAGTCCGCCTAGGAGGAAGTCTCCTCGGAGGGGTTCCGAGGACCGAGTACTCGGCCTTGGAATCCGACTTTTACAACACTGCTCTATAGTATAGACTAACATCTTGTTGAGCATTTGGATTATTCATGATAGCAGTTTTCTGAATATCCAATTCATGTTCTTTAATCTTCTGAATGAACTTCGCCAAATTCATACTTTCAGATTTTCTCATATGTTTTAAGATCAACAAATATGTTCCCCATTTATTCTGTGGTAACGCATCGGCTAGCTTATCAACCCATTCATCGCCGTCTTTCTTTATTTCCAATCTTCCCATTTCCAGAACAAGATGATAATATCTATCAATAGTCATTTTTGTTGTTTCACCTTCAAAAGCTACAAACATATCAAATGATGTCTTTAGTAAAGCTTGTTTGTTCTTTATCATATCAGCGCTTCCCTTAAACTTGTTAATCAACGCCAACCAAATTGATCTAGCAGTTTCTTCATGTTGAAGTAACACAAAAATATCTTCTTTTACGGATTGTTGGAGAAGACTAATCATCAATTTTTCACTGGTGTATTTCAATTTCTCAGTCGCTGAATAGTCACTAAAAGCTTTTTCAATCCCACGTTCATTTTTCGATTTAACGTAATCTACATCTAACGAGCACCATGCCTCAAACTTATAGGCTTACACCCAGTTTTCAAAATGATTTTGCCACCCTTTAAAATCCTCGATGTACATAAGCTTTGGAAGCTTTTGAGACGTTCCCGTTTCATTTTCGATTTCAAGAGTTTCGGTAACTGAAATTGGTGCAGCTGGTGAGGTAGCAAACGCATTATAAAATTCCTCTTCCATGTTTCGGTAACCAGTTACACAAATTCACAAAGTTCAAGCAAAATGTAAGTTCACACGAAATGAGATCTCAAACGAAATGGACCCCTTTGGTACGAAATTGAACTTAAGTACGAAATGCCTTTTCAAACGAAATAACACGTTCACACGAAATGCAGGATTCAAGCGAAATGGTCCTCTGGTACGAAATGGAAGTCTACTTCGTACAAAATGAAATACTCAATGTCTATTCCGTGCGAAATGAAGTCCAAACAGTCGATTTCGTGCGAAATGAAGTCCAAGATGTTGATTCCGTGTGAAATGGATTCTAGAAAGATGATTCCGTGTGAAATGGACTCCACAAAGATGATTTCGTGCGAAATGGACTATATCAATCCGTACGAAATGATGATGACATCATCCTATCAGTCATAATTTTGTCAAACTGATCTAGTTTTAGGTCGATTTTAGGTCCAATTCTTTCAAGGCTTTGTTAAAACACAGTTTTGCTTGTTAAATGTGAAATTCAATCCATTTTAACCATAAAATTTTGTAAATTTTGAAAAAGAAGGTGTAGAAGTCAGAAATATGATGAAAACAAGCTGAATTCGGTAAGAACTCTTCCTCCTGGGCTCTGATACCACTTGTAGGCATCACTTCAGCACCGGAATCAGAATCGTTACAAATGAGATGGAGGCTCTGCTATTTATAGATGAGCCATTTTGTACGAAATGGTTAAGATTCATTTCGTGCGAAATGGACAAAGTCCATTTCGTACGAAATGGTCTCTTCCATTTCGTGCGAAATGCACACACATCACACAAATCATATTTTTCTCATATATCGAGCTCCATTCAATCCTATCTAGACACACGACTCGATACAAGACAAAGTCGACAGACATATGCACCAACAGAATCTCAGGAGTATGATTCTGAGAATGGCTAGGCACAATATTTCCCCTGTTATCCTCAGTATATACTGTAGAACTAGAGTTCAAAGCTCTAGGTTGCAAGGGAGTGACAGTATCCTCAATGGGCTTGCTTGAGCTGGATTTCAAGAGTTGTATCTCTCTTATCAGCATTTGGTTGGTCTCCTGCTGTTGCCTCATTTGTTCTTGTACACTACCAAACAAAGTTAGAATTTCTTCATTAGAAGGCCAAAACAGGAGCAGATCCCTGAATGTTGTGAGCGGGGATGACATCCTGAGGCAGTGAAGAGGCTTGCGTCCTCGGAGGAGGTGGTGGAAGCACCGAACCAATTGTTGCATAGGTTGTAGCAGACACGGTGGAAGAGCTCATGTTTGATCTAGAAGCCATTGAAAATAGTGTAGCAAAAGGTTTTGAAAATAGAAAACCAAGTAATGATTTTGCAAAAGCTTTTAGTAGAAATAGCACCACATACCCCACGGTGGGAGCCAAATTGTTTTGGTCAAAAATTACGAAGCAATTAAGTGATCAAATTAGTTAAGTGAGGTAGTGTGCTAAAAATGTGTATTGAAAATATGTTGATTTAGTTGTTTGTAAAAACAGTTTTCAGGATACGGCTCAGGATATCAAGCTGTATCTACAATCAAACAATGAGCAAAAAGGTAAAGGATGACACGGGATGTACGAGGAAAGCCCTTGATCAATGTAGATCGTCGGCACAAAACCTCGGGAGCTGACAATCGCAGCTGCCTTGTTCTTCTTGTTACTTCAAATATCAGGATACAGTGCAGGATATGATGCGGATCAACTAAGTGTTACAATGCTATTTTGATACAAGTGAAGGTGTGTTGGGAGTGTTTGCAGCTAGAGAGAAAGAGAGTTCGAGAGATTGTGTGTGTTCTTATCTGATCCGATCACTCCTATTTATAGTAAAACAAAACTAACTAACTAGCCTATAAACCCAGGATATATCGAATATTCCCAATGTGAACATTGTAGTCCACGTCTTCCGGCTTTAACGTCCATATTGCAACAGATTTGCCCGAGTCTTTGGGAGAAGAAGTCTACTTGAACGTTATAGACTTGTTCCAATAATCTGCACGTGAATTAATTAGTTACTACCAGGATACTGTATCAGGATGTTACCAATATCCTGATCCGGTATCCTGGTCACAACAAAAGAAACATAGTCAGAATATTAGTCAGGATATATGAGCAAAAAACCGCCCATAACAAGCGGTAGTGAGGAGGAAAGCTCAACCCCTAGCTGGTTGTTCAGCCTGTTGCTGCTGCTGTTGCTGCTGCTGAGGTTGATTACGCTAAGGACACACGTTGGCTAAATGATTGAGATCACCAAACTTGAATCATGCTCGCACAGGAGCAGCTTAAGGTTGAACCTGATTAGGAGTAGGGTTTGCAACGATAGCCTGATCTTGGGCAGGCTTTGGATTGTAGCGACAGCGCGGTGAAATGCCCCAGCCTGTGACAGGTGGCGCATTTGCGACATGGGGTGCTAGTAGGGTGATGGTATGAACATTGGTTACACTTGGGCCGTGTCCCAGTGTAGTTTTTCTTGGTGGTTCTAGGGTAGTGGGATTAACGACAGCTACTGATTGGATGGGTTGAGGGTTTGGCAGAGTGACGACCGCACAGTTCTGGCTTGAAGCCTTCAGCCTCTTGCCCTTGTTCTTCTTGGGTGGTTGAGAGGGTGAAGGTTCAACAACGGTGGTAGTATCGGTGGTATCAATAACGGCTTGGTGAGCACTCTTCGTTGAAACCTTATCATAGGTTCCATGAAGAACGCAGTTGTTGTTAAGTCCGGTGGCTATGCTAAAGGCTTCCTCTATGGTTTTAGGGCAAGCAGAGGCAACATGGTTAACCATGGAAGGTGCAACACAACGAATGAACTTGGCTATGGTTTTGGGGACGGAGTCGACTTGTCCAGGACAGAGGACACTTAGTTGTTTAAAGCGCGTAATCAGACCATCCATGTCGCTCCCCTTCTGCGTTAAGTTCCAAAATTCGTTCTCCAATTTTTAGAGTTCGTGAGGAGGACAGAAGTGGTCCTTCATAAGCTGCTTAAGTTCGTCCCAAGGCATAGCATGTGCAACATCATTTCCCCTCTTGTTGCGTTCGATGGTCCACCACTCGAGTCCCCTCGAGCGGAAGACTACAGTCGCGTTCAAGGTTCGTAGCTCATCAAGACAACCACTTTGCAAGAAAGTAAGCTCAATTGCGTCAAACCAATTCATCATGGCAGTGGTGCCATCCTTGCCTGTAAACTCCAAGGGTTTACAAGCCATGAATTGCTTGAATTGGAAGGTTGATTTGGGTTTTTCTGCCTTTGAGTTAATAGAGCCATGCGGTGAATCGGTGTTTGGCTGAATCTTGCTCACAATATCGGGTATGACCTTGGCCATTTGCTTAGCCATGAACCTCATACAATCCCTTTGTGACATGGAGTTGGATTTGGCGTTGGAGGTCGAACCCTTCCTTGACTTTGTCCTCTATGGTGCACCGCTGGACGACATCTAAGAATCAAAAGAGAAGGAATGGATGAGACTTGATCATAAATTTAAAAAAAGTTTCGCAAGTATCAAACAAGTATAACCACGTATGAATGCAAGCATGATGTATCACATATGGTTCACATAGTTAGTATGAATTCAACAAGTATCCAACAAGTATAACCACGTATGAATGCGTAAAAAGAATATAAATTTAATTTGTTCACGAGAATAATTATTGTTTTTTATTGCGCGAGACGTGCGAATTGTGTAACGGTTTTGAAATGAACGAGGTAACAAGTATAAAATCACATATAAATTAAATCACATAAAAGAGAGGCTCATAAAACATAGGATTGTTTCGGGTTTAGAAACGTCAACTATTCCAAAGTGAATCGAAAGTCCTTTCAAATTAGAGAAACGTGCTTTGGCCTATAGGTAAGATACTCTCGTCGAGAAGCGATTAACGGTATCTTACCCTTCCAGTTACTACACGTCTCTAAACGATTGAAACAATCGAAACTTTGGCGAGATTGAAAATCGAGGAATGGGACTTAATCGACAAGGTGCGGGTTTCACCCCTAACTTGACGGGTTAGTACTCGTCGGGTCAAAATATAATTTCAACACCTTGACGAGGGTCTGCGAGGGTGCGAATTGGAAATTTACCATTAAGATGTGGATTTCACTCCTAGCTTAATGGCGAAATTTCGTGCAAAATAAGAATAAGCGGAATGAGAGTCGTTCACCAAATTGTGGGTTTCACGCCTATTTTGGTAAACTCGTCTCTTTTGTATAAAGAGTGTCTTCAAGTGTATTGTGTAAGATGTCTTACGAAAGACATTATGTAAATATTAAGACCAAAAGAAGAGAAAGGAGCAAAGTAGGAAGAATAACATTTTAAGCAAGAATCAAGAATGGTCAAAAATATGGTTCCTACTATAGACTAGGTCGAACATGGCAATTCTACCTAATTCCCTATAGTTATGGCTCTGATACCAATCCATCACACCCCAACCGATGGCGGAATCATCGGGATGAGACGAAATAGATTGCAAGAGACTTCATAACACTATTTGTGACAATATTTAAATCAACCATTTTCATTTCATAATAAAATTGTCAACACATTACAAGAAATTCAAATAACAACATTGTTCATAACATAAACATAACAAAATTGATACAACAATTTAAACCTAAAACGTCTAAATGTGTATCTAGGCATCATCGCTACTTCGTTTCATAGCATCATCATCCTCAACCTGTAACATGTTTAAAATAATTTTCAGTGCAAAAGCAAAGGCGAGTACACAAGGTTTGAATAAGTATAGCATAAGTATAAAAAGCATTATCTCGAATCCACATGGCAATTTGTAAACAAGGTAACTAGCATGCATAGCAATACGTCAAACCCAAGTGTCCACTAGTATTTAGTATCCCTCGCCACAAAAGTGACGAGACCGTTTAGAATAAAGACTTAACAAGACCCAGACGGGTGGTGTGCTACTCCTATAGCGCTATATATGTTAAGTTGAGGGCTTAGCAAAGTTAACTACATATGGCATGTATAATCTAGCATGAACCTACGTAAACAAGTAGCATGTATAACGGATTGAGAGTATAAAGAATGTTTAAGTGTGTGAGTGTGTATTTTGTATAGTAACATGTTACAACTCAAAGTGTTTTAAAGGTAAATGGGTCAAGTGTACTCACGGTTTTGCAAGTCTTGAACTTGAGAATCCGCGAGTGAGTTGTTTGTTGATTAGGAGGTTGGAACACCAAGTCCTTCTACACGAAGAAGCAAAGTGTATGAGTTCGGAGATTAACAGTAGATTAAGGACTTGGAGTTTAAAACATAAGAACATGTGTATATGAAAGTAATCATCTTTTAACACAAAATACTTGTTTTGAAGCTATGAAACCCCAAGGGTTATAATGTTTTCATGAGTAGTATACCCATTAGAATCATAACAAGTTTTATGTCTTAGATGATGTTATTCTAGCACTTTGATGAATGAACACAAGTTCATCATCAAAGGTTCGAATGTTGAATAGTATATATATAAGTATTATTTAGGTTATATATTATTATGTCCAATAGTCAAGCATGAGGTAGAAGATTAAATCTTCATTTAGGTACCTCTAAGTTTCAAGGAAATCATGTAGGAGGTAGGAAGAGAAGTCTTCCATTTAGGCACCTCTAAGTGTTCACCACTACACTTGATGTAAAAACATAAAGGGAGGGTCATGAACTACAAGTAATACAAGAATATTAAACACTAATCTATAAGAAATCATCAAGCAATGTGTGGATTCTATGTAGGATAACCCAAGTTAATCCTTAATCTCACATACATCAAGTCTTGAACTTGAACATCACTTGTGGGTTAAACCCTTGAACAAAACAGAAAGTTTGTGAGGATTAATCCTCTGATTTTGAATGTCTCAACCTTGTTTTTAAGCCTAACTAACTATAGAAGTGGTTATAAGCATAAGGACATAGGTTTGAGATGAGTTAGACTCAAGTTGAACAAGTTTTAGTAAAGGTTTAATCAAAACGGAAACAAATAGTGAACTTTGGAGCCTTTTTGGTGATGTTCCAGGGACTTATTTACTGTGAAAAACCCATGGAATCGAATCTAAGGTCAATCCAAGCACATAGGAAAAAGAATGGAGTAAATTGGACAAGAAACGAGTGAGTTATACTCACTTTTGTGAAGGTGTATGCTTCTGTCCGAACCTCAGAATTCAGCTGCGATTTAGATGATTTGAGAGTGATTTGGATGAGTTTGTAAAGTGAAATGAGCTTGGATTAGCTTGGTATTTATAGGAGAAGGTTTGGGTAGGTTGTTGTTGGGGTTTAAATGCAAGAAAAACAAGTTAAACCAACCAAAACTCACCAAAATCGCGTCCAATCAGTAGTTGTTTAGAGCTGGCTCCGGATCAGACATCCTCGCGGGGAGCGAAGACACAGAGCCTGGCCCTTCGCGGCCGGTGACAAGGGGCTGGGTGAACTCAAGTTTTGATTAATTACAATTTGGCCCCTAGAGTTTCTAAATTAGGGTTTTAAGGTGTTTTAGGGGTTGTTTATGACATTTAAGAAAAGTTTAAGGACAAATAAAGTATGGAGAACATAACCAAGTATAATTAAGCATATGAATGTCATATTTAAGTATCGTATGTATATAAAAGATGTATTATTTGCATGTTTCACGTATTTGCAAGTTTGGCACATAATTTCCAAGAACTTTGAATATGTATCAATTGTTTCACGAAATTGAATGTATGAGCATGTATAAAGTATGTACAACATGAATTTAATAAAATACAAGTTTTATTTATGATCCAAGTCTCGGATTTTACAACGATTACAACAAAATAACGATTACAAGAACACAAGACTTACAAAAATAGAATTACAACAAGACTTTCTAATTATGGAAAGTATGAAGAAGCAGGGCGTTACAGTCTCCCCTCCTTTAGGGAATTGCATCCTGAAATTTAGGAAGAAGTAGCGAAAAGATATGGATACTTCATCTTCATGTCACTCTTAAGTTCCTAAGTAAATTCAGCGCCACGTTTACCTTCCCATCAAACCTTAACGATAGGAATTTTACTGCGCCTCAATAACTTGACTCCTTGATCCATGATTTCGACAGGTTTTTCCACAAAATGCAACGTCTCGTTGACTTGGAGGTCCTCGAGTGGGACTTGAAGTCCTTCGTCAGCTAGACACTTCTTTAAGTTTGACACATGGAAAACAGGATGTACATTGTTGAGTTCTTCGGGCAGGTCCAGTCTATACGCATCCTTTCCAATCCTTTCGAGGATCTTGAAAGGACCAACATAGCGAGGTGCGAGTTTCCCTTTCTTTCCAAATTAAACCACGCCCTTCCAAGGGGATACCTTGAGAAGTACGTAGTCACCTGTCTCGAATTCCAAGGGTTTGCGACGCTTGTCGGCGTAACTCTTTTGTCGGCTCCAGGCTTTCAGTAAATTGTCTCGAACCTGTAAAATCTTATATGTTGCTTCTTGTATAAGCTCGGGACCAGTGAATTGAGATTCACCAATCTCGTGCCAACAAATAGGCGAACGGTACTTGCGACCATACAATGCTTCGAAAGGTGCCATTTGAATACTCGCATGGTAACTGTTGTTGTACGAGAATTCGATCAAAGGCAAGTGTGAATCCCATTTGCCACCAAAATCTATTACGCAGGAACGAAGCATCTCCTCTAATGTTTGGATAATGCGCTCGGTTTGACCGTCAGACTGAGGATGAAAAGCAGTGCTAAGGTTAAGAACAGTACCCATAGCAGATTGAAAAGTTTGCCAAAGACGAGACGTAAAACGAGCATCACGATCGGAAATGATATCAATGGGGATACCATGACGACAGATGATCTCATCAGTGTAGATTCTAGCCAATTTCTCGACTTTGAAATCTTCATGAATAGGAAGAAAATGAGCTGATTTGGTTAATCGATCAACGATCACCCAAATACTGTCATGACCAGAAGAAGTACGAGGAAGCTTAGTGATAAAATCCATGGCGATGCTCTCCCATTTCCAGACAGGGATTTCTGGCTGTTCGAGTAAACTAGAGGGACGTTGATGTTTAGCTTTTACCTTCGAACAAGTGAGACATTTCGCAATGTAAGAGGCGATATCCCACTTCATTCCAGGCCACCAGTAAGACGTACGCATATCCTGGTACATCTTGTCAGTGCCAGGATGAACAGAATACTTCGATTTGTGTGCCTCGTTCATTAGAAAGTCTCGAAGATTTTCACGATAAGGGATCCAGATACGATTGAGATAGTATAGAATACCATCGGATTTAGACACGAGATCTTGCTCCATAGCGCCTCGTATCTTGACAGTAAGATTACCTTCGTTAATAGAAGTATATTGGGCTTCACGAATATGGTTCTGAAGATCGTTAACAAGTTGGAAACAACGAATGCTCTTTACATGAGTTTTACGACTAAGTGCGTCGGCTACTGCATTCGCTTTACCTGGGTGGTAGCGAATTTCGCAGTCGTAGTCATTTAAGAATTCCTCCCAATGACGTTGACGCATGTTCAGTTCTTTTTGGTTGAAGATATGTTGAAGGCTCTTATGGTCGGTGAAGACCACACACTTAGTACCATAAAGGTAGTGTCACCAAATTTTCGACGCAAAAACAACTGTGCCAAGTTCAAGGTCGTGAGTAGTGTAGTTTTTCTCATGTATTTTGAGTTGTCTCGACGCATAAGCGATAACCTTGTCGCGTTGCATAAGAACACAACCAAGACCAAGGTTTGAAGCATCGCAATACACGACGAAGTCGTCGTTACCATCAGGAAGCGCGAGAATAGGAGCATTACAAAGCATCTCCTTGAGCGTTTGAAAAGATCCCTCTTGTTCAGGTCCCCAAACAAAATATTTCTTTTTTTGAGTCAAAGAGGTCAAAGGAACAGCGATCTTCGAGAAGTTAGAGATAAAACGACGATAATAACCAGCAAGACCAAGAAAAGAACGAATTTCAGATGGAGACTTAGGTGCTATCCAGTTCTTCACAGCTTCGATTTTAGCGGGTTCAACATGAATACCAAGCTCGTTGACAGTATGACCAAGGAATTGAACCTCTTTTAACCAAAATTCGCACTTGGAGAATTTGGCGTATAGACGTTCCGTACGAAGAAGTTGAAGGATAAGACGCAAGTGTTGCTCATGCTCTTCTTGTGTCTTGGAATAGATAAGAATATCGTCGATGAAGACGATCATGAAACGGTCCAAGTACGCTTTGCACACGCGGTTCATCAAATCCATGAAAACAGCAGGTGCGTTGGTCAAACCAAAGGGTATGACCACGAACTCGTAATAACCATAACGCGTACGAAAAGCGGTTTTAGGTACATCTTCTTCGAGGACTCAAAGTTGATGGTACCCAGAACGAAGATCGATCTTTGAAAAGAAGGTCGCGCCTTGCAATTGATCGAAGAGGTCATCGATGCGAGGAAGAGGGTATCGATTCTTGACAGTAAGCTTGTTGAGCTCACGATAGTCAATACACATTCGGAATAACCCATCTTTCTTTTTGACGAACAAAACGGGAGCGCCCCAACGAGAAGTACTAGGGCGTATAAAGCCTTTATTAAGAAGCTCTTGAAGTTGACTCGAGAGCTCTTGCATCTCAGAGGTTTACGGAGACTTAGCGACACGCGTAGCGCCAGGCACTAAATCGATGCGAAAGTCGACAGAACGAGCAGGAGGCAGACCAGTAAACAGGTAGCATGTATAACGGATTGAGAGTATAAAGAATGTTTAAGTGTGTGAGTGTGTATTTTGTATAGTAACATGTTACAACTCAAAGTGTTTTAAAGGTAAATGGGTCAAGTGTACTCACGGTTTTGCAAGTCTTGAACTTGAGAATCCGCGAGTGAGTTGTTTGTTGATTAGGAGGTTGGAACACCAAGTCCTTCTACACGAAGAAGCAAAGTGTATGAGTTCGGAGATTAACGGTAGATTAAGGATTTGGAGTTTAAAACATAAGAACATGTGTATACGAAAGTAATCATCTTTTAACACAAAATACTTGTTTTGAAGTTATGAAACCCCAAGGGTTATAATGTTTTCATGAGTAGTATACCCATTAGAATCATAACAAGTTTTATGTCTTAGATGATGTTATTCTAGCACTTTGATGAATGAACACAAGTTCATCATCAAAGGTTCGAATGTTGAATAGTATATATATAAGTATTATTTAGGTTATATATTATTATGTCCAATAGTCAAGCATGAGGTAGAAGATTAAATCTTCATTTAGGTACCTCTAAGTTTCATGGAAATCATGTAGGAGGTAGGAAGAGAAGTCTTCCATTTAGGCACCTCTAAGTGTTTACCACTACACCTGATGTAAAAACATACAGGGAGGGTCATGAACTACAAGTAATACAAGAATATTAAAACCTAATCTATAATAAATCATCAAGCAATGTGTGGATTCTATGTAGGATAACCCAAGTTAATCCTTAATCTCACATACATCAAGTCTTGAACTTGAACATCACTAGTGGGTTAAACCCTTGAACAAAACAGAAAGTTTGTGAGTATTAATCCTCTGATTTTGAATGTCTCAACCTTGTTTTTAAGCCTAACTAACCATAGCAGTGGTTATAAGCATAAGGACATAGGTTTGAGATGAGTTAGAATCAAGTTGAACAAGTTTTAGTAAAGGTTTAATCAAAACAGAAACAAACAGTGAACTTTTGAGCCTTTTTGGCGACGTTCCAGGGACTTATTTACTGTGAAAAAACCCATGGAATCGAATCTAAGGTCAATCCAAGCACATAGGAAAAAGAATGGGGTAAATCGGACAAGAAACGAGTGAGTTATGCTCACTTTTGTGAAGGTGTATGCTTCTGTCCGAACCTCAGAATTCAGCTGCGATTTAGATGATTTAAGAGTGATTTGGATGAGTTTGTAAAGTGAAATGAGCTTGGATTAGCTTTGTATTTATAGGAGAAGGTTTGGGTAGGTTATTGTTGGGGTTTAAATGCAAGAAACACAAGTTAAACCAACCAAAACTCACCAAAATCGCGTCCAATCAGCGGCTGTTTAGAGCTGGCTCCGGATCAGACATCCTCGCGGGGCGCGAAGACACAGAGCCTGGCCTTTCACGGCCGGTGACAAGGGGCTGGGTGAACTCAAGTTTTGATTAATTACAATTTGGCCCCTAGAGTTTCTAAATTAGGGTTTTAAGGTGTTTTAGGTAGGGGTTGTTTATGATATTTAAGCAAAGTTTAAGGACAAATAAAGTATGGAGAACATAACTAAGTATAATTAAGTGTATGAATGTCATGTTTAAGTATCGTATGCATACAAAAGATGTATTATTAGCATGTTTCACGTATTTGCAAGTTTGGCACATAATTTCCAAGAACTTTGAATATGTATTAATTGTTTCACGAAATTGAATGTATGAGAATGTATAAAGTATGTACAACATGAATTTCACAAAATACGAGTTTTATTTATGATCCAATTCTCGGATTTTACAATGATTACAACGAAAGAACGATTACAAGAACACAAGACTTCTAAAAATATAATTACAAACAAGACTTTCTAATTATGGAAAGTATGAAGAAGCAGGGCGTTACATTGAGGTTCTTAAAATTAGTAGTGGACTTTGTTTGTCTCAAAGGAAGTATTGCCTTGAGTTACTTGCTGAATATAAACCTGTTAGTAATCCTATTGAACTAAACCATGTTGAAACAGCCTTATGTGAAAAAGAAAGTGAGAACTTAATAAACGTCACTGGTTATCAAAAATTGGTGGGAAATTGATATATTTATCTCATACTCGACCTGATATTGGATATTTGTTCATGTCTTAGGTCAGTTTATGCATAAACCAACAAAAGCTCACTTTCTTTTAGCTATGAGGTTGTTACGATGTCTCAAGGGTTCTCCTGGAAAGGGGATTCCACTTAAGAGAAGTTCTAAGTTTGAGTTATTTGCATATGCAGATTAAAACTGGGCTAAATGTTTGGTATCTAGAAAGTCTGTAACTGGTTATCGTATATTTTTAAGAGAGTTTTTAATTGCTTGGAAGAGTGAAAAGCATCCACGATATCTCGTTCTACAGCAGAAGCTGAGTATCGAGCGATGTGTACTGCGACATGTGAGATATTATGGCTTGTTCATTTACTTGGGGAATTAAATGTAAATGTAAATTTACCTGTATCTTTGTATTGTGACAATACAACAGCAATTTCTATTGCTGCAAATCCGGTTTTTCATGATAGAATAAAACATTTTGAACTAGATCTCTTTTTTTAAGGGAAAAAAATTCAAAATGGTGGTATCAAAACTGTCGGTATTAAAACTGATAATCAGATTGCGGATATATTTACTAAAGGTTTACTGGTTAAGCAACATAATTTGGTGTGTAGTTGGCTTAATATGTTTGACGTGTTCAATAATAAAAGTGAGTGGGGTGTTAAAATATATATAATATACACATACATTAATAAAATCACTTTTATTATTGTTACAAACTAGTGAAATTTCCCGCGCTACGCGGCGGGATTTCGAACGTTATCGATTCGTTTCGTTTATAACGGGATGAGCACGGTACCCGTTTGGTACCGGTACCGGAAAATGGAGAAAAGTGGTACCGGTAGCGAATACACCGGTTCGGTATCGGTACTTACCGGTGTTTTACTCGTAAATACCGGTACCGTACTGGTTGGCTATAAAAATTAATTCCCCGCGCTACGTGGCGGGGAATTCGAACGTTATCGATTCGTTTTGTTATGTAACGGGATGAGCAGGGTACATGTTCGGTACCGAAAGCACCAGTACCAAAAAAGGGGGAAAAGTGGTACCGGTACCGAATACACCGGTTCGGTACCGGTACTAATACGGTATAGGTACTTAGCAGTGTTTTACCTGTAAATACCGGGGAGAACGGGAACCGGTACCGGTACCGAATATACCCGGTACGGTTCGGTACCCGGTACCAAATGTTCATCCCTAATCTGCGCTACACTGTAGGAAGAAGAAGGTATGTTAAAAAGGTTTTTCATTTAAAAGATTTGGCAGCAGGTAATAGAAAAATTTCTTTCCCATGAATGGCTTCGAACCCGAGACACTCACTATATTTGAATGTTCATACAATCAACTGAGTTTTGAAAGTTTTTCTTAATAGTTTTGCGCAATAATAACTATAATATATACATAAAGCGGAAAATGACAAAAAAAAACGTAAATTTAAAGGGGTAAAAAGCATAATTTTTAACCGAGGTCAAAATTGTAATTTTTTTTTGTTGGCAAAAGGATAATTTTATTTTGTGGGCAAAAGCTTAATTTTATTTTGAACTGGGGGTAAAACCGTAATTCTGAACTGATGGCAAAATTGTAATTTTAAAGCGGTGATAAAATCGTAAATTGGTTGGGCCAATGGGGGAGTTCCAGGTGTAACACCTGTGCCTCCACGGCCATCAAACAAATACCAAACCAATGAAATGTTGTATTTCATACTTGGGATTTGTAAAAATATGTGTATCATTTGCACATATCATACTTTGTTCGAATTCAGACTCTAAATCGCTTTCTGGAAGGTTATATGCGCACCGATGCGTAAATATAACCAGTTTAATGCAACGAACACTCCGGAATAGTGAAATAGGCTTAACATACCTTAAATAACCTTTACATAACTTAGATATAAGTTTTGGAAGGTTTGGTGTGGTGAAATCAAAGTTAAATCGCTTACAGGGACTAAAGTTGACAAACTGCGAAAGTATGCCAATTTGAACTGTAACAGATATTCCGGAACATGACCATAAGTTAAACATACCATAAATATCCTTTACATAGCTTAGAAATAGGCTTTGAGGTGTTCGGTATGCTAAAATAAACTTTTGTGTCATTCAGGGACTAAAAGTGTCAAAAAGTGCACAAGTTTGCATTTTCGCGCATAACTTACGTTCTGAATACATACGGACATCCAAAAATTTATGTAAGCACTAAAATATTTTATTTTAGTGTTTGGCTTGCCAAAAATCCATTCGTCGCGTCATTTGGATCGTTTTACGCGCTTATGCGCATTCCGTCGTAATTAACCGAACATCGCGACCGTACGGATAAACGAACCGACATCCAAGATATTTTTGAGCACATTTTAAGTTCCCTATACTTTAACTTCATTTTAGAGCTTTGAAATGGGGTTAACGGGCCTTAAACGTGTCGAAAATGGGCTGATTGCAATGCAGGGACCAAAAGTGTAATTCTGCCAAACTTGTAAGTAGCGCACCTCTACACTTTTAGTGTAACGGTGCGCTAGCCTGTGCCAGAACAGATAATAACAAACAGTCAGCAGATTATCAGCTGATTAAACCACAACCACATGCTTGCAACTTGCATTTTTAGCTGATAAACATCATTTCTAACCACCACAACTTTGCAACAAATGTACGGATGGGATTAAGGCACGTTTTCCATGAAACGATCTTAACGGTTCAACGAAAACTATAAATACCCCATCACCCCCAACCTCATTACTTACAAGAATCTGATCTATTTGACTCTAAGTTGGAACCATTGTTTCATACCTGAGTTATTGTGATCACGATTAGCATTCGGGGACCCTTCGTAAGTATTCTTTCGTTCTTTTATTGCTTTTCGAGTCCGAAAGTCAAACTTTGTTTGACTTTCTACATTGACCAGTTTATGGTCGATGCGAAGTTCGTTTGAACTTCATAACGTGAGCGTGATCACGATGGTTATAGTCCTTAGTGACTATACCTACTGATTACCACGTTATCTAGGCTCCGTGACGAGCCGTAGTTTCGGTCAGAATACGTATTCTTGCGTATTTTGTAACCAAACTACTTATGGGTATCAAAACCGTTTGTTTTGATACCAAACCTGTTTTCTAAACTTAGTTAAGCATGTTTTAGCATGCTTAGCTCGTCACTTTTAGTTTAGTGCTTATATAGGGTCGTAAGGTAAGCGATCTAAACAATCGCTTATACTTTCGAACCCGACCCGTTTGGTCGATCATTAGGATCCGACCAAACACATTAGGTGACCATAGTATATAGGGAATAACCTTATGAGGTTATACCTTATGGTCGCTTCGTTTAAGTAGTTGTATGATAGGTAGTTTATATGCCTTAGGTAAATTACCAAAATACCCCTATGATGCCAAAATTCATTTTAAACATATGTAACATAACTTTTGACATCTAAACTGATTTGACAACCATATTAGACATGTTAAGGCATATATTACTTGTCATGGGACTAGTTAGGCGGTCCAAACGCGTTTTACGCGAACGACGCGTTAAAGTAGCATAAGCTACCTAAACCGGTCGTAATGAGTCGTAAGCACTTAGGTTAGGTTTCATTTAGTATGTAGACCTTGTTAAACCATACTACATGAGTTCCAATACTCATTTGGTTTACCAAGCCTCATCCTATCCGATCTCCCGATTTAAGTCCGGTTTATTTATATAGTTTTAGATTGCCGACTGATTCCGTGCTCCCTCTAGCTTTGTTTGGTTGTTGTTCAAGACCTCTAAGCATTCTCAGGCGAGTACATTATTCCCCTCTTTTACTGTTTTCAACTGTTTTGGGGTGACTCATATGTGCTAAATGTTTTAACAATGATTTCAAGAACGATTACAATAACAATTACAATGTGATTTCAAGAACGATTACAATAACAATTACAATGTGATTTCAAGAACGATTTCAATAACAATTACAAGGTGATTTCAAGAACGATTACAATAATAATTACAATGTGGTTTCAAGAAAGATAACAATGGTTTCAAAAACAATTACAATAGTTTCAAGAACGATTTCAATAAAGTGAACAAACTTGTTGGTAGTAGTTACATAACCGATGACATTCATTAGCAATGATCAAGCCGACCAGTATTAGGTTATGGTACCATAGGATCTGACAAATCCCGTTATTTACTACACCCGTAGTTATGTGTGGGTGTTGTGGGTAGCGACTGAATCTGTAATTATTAATTTACTCTTTGGTAAGAGTTTATTAAGAACGAGAACGAGAGCGAGTGGGAACGAGGAACGCGTCAAGAAGGTTTGAATGTTATTAGAGAATCGACCATAAAGTAGTTTCACAATTAAAACAAGAACGATTTGAACAATTAAAACAAGAACGATTAGAACGATTAAAACAAGATGGTTTAACGATTGGGTAAACATTTGGACATGATTTACATTTGATCATGCATTTCCACGAAACATAGTATTGATTTAACCAAGTTTCACTTCAATACTTTGTTTTGTGCGTTTCATCTATGGTTTAGTTGATACATTTCACTAGCCATACATATCATTTTGGTTACATATTACATGATTTACATTGGGCATGAACATTACTTTGGTGGTTTGGTTTGATTAAGTGATTAAGTAACGATGCGCATGTAATATGATATAAACATGGTGGATACGCCGCTGGTACTTCCTATATATAAGTGTTTGTATGGTATTACATATTGTAGCGTTATTTGAATCATTTCAGTTTGAGACATAGAACATTTTATACAAGTAACATACTTTCCACAAGACATTGATTTACAAACAACTTATCTTATACAAACTCATTTTACATGGTTATTCATTTAATCATGCATTTTTTTTCTCTTATTTATACATATCATCTAAACTTATTATTTTTCAAATGATTTACAAAGACAAAGCAAATTACAAGGTTCATGACTAAACATTTTCTTAAACAGAAGTCATGAATCTTATTTTCAACAAAACCAATGTATTCGCCAGCATTTCTTTGCTGACCTCGTTTTCACATATGTTTCAGGTATTTTTGGATGATATCGTTTGATAGGATGCATGCTCACATAGGACTGGACAGGGCCTTAGTGACTCAATAACAATGATAGACTATGTTTAAATTGTGTATTTAGATTTCCAGATGATGTAATTATTCAATGTTTAATGAAACGAAACACTTTTTGGTATCCATGGTTATGAAACATTAATTCTGTTACAACACTCCCCGACGTTTCCGCCACGTCTTGTATGTTATACGTGGTCGGGGTGTGACACCAGGCAGCTGCCTGGCACTACTCCTCCATCTTGTGTCTATAGTTATACACCGGGGGCAAAAGCGTAATGGGGGAGTGTCAGGCAGCTGCCTGGCACTATTCCCCCATTTGGTAAATGTATGTATAGGATAATTTTGAGATGGGGACAAAAGCATAATTTTATTTTGAGTTTAGGGCAAAACGGTAATTTTAAACAGGAACAAAAACATAATTTCAAAGTAAATATAAAATAGTAAATGGTTGGTCCAATGGGGGAGGGAAAGCAAACAAAAACGATGACAAAAATGTAAATTTAAATTAAGGGTAAAATCGTAATTTACCTGAGAGGAAGAAAACAAAACTAATGGCGAAACTGTAAATTTAAACGGGGTAAATACGTAATTTTTAACCAAGGGCAAAATTGTAAATTTTCACCGGGGGCAAAAGCATAATTTTATTTTGAAGAGGGGATAAAACGTAATTTTAAACTGATAGAAAAATCATAATTTTAAAGCGGGACAAAATCGTAAATTGGTTTGACCCAGAAAGGCAAAAAAGTCAAAAAGAAAAAAAAACAAAACAATATTTCACTGTTCATCCGTTTTCCTAATTTATATATGATAAAATTTAAACTGAATGAATAGTAATTTACTATTAAATATTAAATTACTAGGTGGCAGGTGGTCGGTTTTCACAAAACCATTTGCACACCCCCGCTTAAAATCCCAAATCACCCATCTACCCTTCATTCTTCATTATGCAAATAATACAAACCCTAGAGAGAGGGGTGAGAGAGATATTCAGATGTCGTGATGGAGTGGTGGCTGACCCCGGCCATCTTTGGCGGCACCACCCGATTCCGGCGAGTCAGCGACCCCAGCTAACAGTACAATGGCTGAGCGTTTGAGAGAGAGAGAGGGAGAGGCAGTGTAGACGATGGCCTTGACGACGATTAGCATTCCGACCAAATCATACCAGATTCCGGTAAGGTCCGAACCCATTTGCATGCTTCATTCTTTGTTATATCGGTTCAAATGAGTCTTGTAAGGATCATATATTTTGATTACGTGTACACAAGTGTTCCGGTGCAGGTTCGGTTAGGGTCCTAGGGAGCAGTGCCGGCAAGGAGAATCAGTTGATGATCCGGTGAGCAGATTAAAGCCTGTACGGGAGTTCTTCAAGTGAATGGGCAACTCCGTTGTCGGTCGGTGGTGGATGGTGGCTGTGGTCGATGATCTGTAGGTTTAAGAATGTGAGATACTGTGGAGTTATAAAGTTGTGATATTGTGGAGTTATAAAGTTATGGAGTGGACTGTATAATTAGTGATGATGATTGATGTGTTAGGGTTTTTGTTGTTTGTGTTACAGATAGATAGCATCTTCCACGGATCCATGACATTGCAGGAAGCACAGCGGGATGGAGAAAAAATAAAAGTATTGGGACCAGTAACTTTCCGGATCTAATGAAGTTACAAATTTTCAAGAACACATTCCAATCTGGTTTCTTATCCATTTTATACAACCTAGGTTATGTAATTTTTGGTTCAATAGTTATGTTTGTGCTTTTGTTGGAATATTGTAGTTTTGAATAAATGTAGCTTCTTATTTTGTTATGTAATTGGATGTTTTTGTAGGGGCAAGCCTTTGCAGTCGCAGATATGGGATAAAGAAGGTGAGTGTTGACTTCCTTTATTGTTATTTCTATTTGTTTAATTATGAGTTAAGTTTTTGTATCACGTTTACTCAATTAGTTACAAGTCGTAAGTAGAGAATGTGGAACCATATTAAACTTGAGTTGTTTTCGTGTCAAAATATTGTATTTATTGGAACTACAACTTAATCCTTAATAGAAAATATTGCAAACGTCCGAGGCGTTTGACTCTAGATCATGAAAGTTAAGGTGAGAGGCCAGGGCTTCACGTATGCGAGGGGGTATGAAAGCTAGGTACATCTATATGAATTCTTTTAATGTGGTACAAATTTATTTGACAGGTTTGCCAGCTAGAGTAAATGGGTCAAAAAAATTGCATTTGCATTTTAGCTATTGTGGCCTTCATTTTTAGTGTATGGCGTCTGATGAATTTCTTTCTGTAGGTTTCTCCCCTATGATTTTCTACACACCCAAGGAGATTGGAGGGTTGGGCATGTTACCAATGGATCACATATAAAAGTATTATTTGGTACAGTATATTCAGGTGTATTCTGTATGATCTCCAATATATTTGAATGCTAACATTTTTTTGTGGCAATTTGTTTTCTATCAGCCTTTCTCTTTTTCAACAGCCATGGTAGAGTGAGTTCATTGATTCACAGCGTGTTTGGGGAGAATATTGTCTCAAGAGGCAGGAAGATCGATCACAAAATGGGTGTTTAACACTTGAAGATTTAGAAGTGAGCTTCAGTTTTGCAATATTAATACATATTAAATATCACTGTCTTGATGATGATGATGATGATGATTAAATATGATGAAGTTGCATTCTTTTGATACAAAGGTAACATCAATTTGGACTTTGATCATACATTAAAAATCAATAAAATATAAGGAAATTCCAGTGAAAAGGTTTTATTAAGTGATGCATAAAAGGGAGGTGATTTGTTAGCTGGTCCTGTTTGTTATATCGGGTGAATTTGATGAACAAGCATTAGGAGATGTAGTACTAGCAATAAACAGTTGTTCATTAAATATTTAGTTGCTTTGGCCTTGATTCATGAAGTTGCTGAAACTTTTGATGAGTGGTTTCAGATTTCTGGTGAAAGGGATTAAGAGGAGGGTCTAGCAACTTCACAAGGTATGTTGAGTGCTTGATTTTTTGCGAAGTGTTTCATGTTTTGATGGTATTTGTATTATATTTTTTCTTATTTGCTTTTTTTTTATAATGTTAACCAATCCGAAATAAAGTTTTATTTCGACAGTTATGTGTTTATGTTGAAAATGTTACACATTATCACAAATATTTGTGCCATCTTGCTCGTGTATTGTTTGTTTGTTGTTATGTGTAGTGTCACTTTCATATTAATCTTTACATTTTATGCGTACAACCAAGTGAAGAACGCAAAAACGGAAGATAGTGATTAGTAAATGAACGTGGATAGGAATGGAAGTTTCAACATATTTTGACGCCCATAATTATAAACATTAGTTAGAAGGTTAATTTGTAGTAATTGTATTTGTGTATATACTATGTGCATGATGTAACCAGAGAACACCTGTACGGCTCGACCTTACAGGGAATCTCCACCAGATTACGTTGATCATTATTTCTTTGCATAACAGGTCAGTTCCCCCCCCCCCCCCGCAACGCGCGGGTGGGAACAACCTAGTTGTTATAGAGTTAATGTTATAGAGTTAGTTAATGGTTTGAATTCAATTACATGTATTTGAAAATAAAATATTCATTTTTTTCGTATTTCTGTTGCTAATACTCATTTTATCATCTTTGACTTGCAATCAGAAGCATAGTGTGCCTTTTTGACATTTGAAACATGGACTCCTATTTTTCTTTCTCGTTAATTTTATCACAATTGCTAGCTCTAGGCCTACGATACATTTGGTTATTAGGCTTAAAGGGATGCTTTTTTCTAATTTTAGGGTAGTGGGTCCTCCTTTTTGTTGTTGATTCTTATAGAAAGTTCAGCTTCTTAAGAATGGAGGATGTCGAACAAGTCACGAAGAGGCATTTCTTCAATATATTGTGTTGCTTGTAACGTAATCGTCAAACATCTCTATCCCTTTAAAAAGGTAGCAAATAAACTTAGCGCCCTTAGATTCGTTTGGCTTAACTATGTTATCTCGTTTTTAAGATTATAACAAGAACACAAAACTAGTTGTAAGGTTGTTCCAACGATTCTTCTGATTGTGCTTTGAGTGACTTGTGGTCATTTAACCTTTCTCGTCTTTATGCCACATTCAAATAGTTTTTCCAACTCATCCGAAATTTGTTTAGCATATTTACATGAATTTACTTTTAGAAATATGTCACTGGAAATAACTATAATGAGGAGTGATTTGCTTTCTCGTGAAAGGGGGGTTTTGCTTTTAAAATAAAGATTTGCAAATTAATAAAAATCTATTTAATAATGATGAGCTAAAAACGAATTGAGGCAAAGGTTTGATTTTATGATGACAAAAGAACTATCTAGGTTGGAATCCCACTTGTTAATAACATACTTTCTACCGGATAATTGTGTGATATGAAACCGGGAGCTTTAAATATTAAATCCTAAGAGAAAACGTATAGGATTCCCAATCCTTCTCGGGAAGACACCTATGTAACTCTAAAGACTTATTTTTATTACCGGTTGACTAGACTTCCTGTCGGTTATCTAGTGTTTTAGAAAAGTGCTTGGAAAGACTAGCTTCCTTTCGATTGTAAGTCTAAAGCAATTTAAGGAACTTGATTTGGTTTAATAGACAAGTTAGTGATAATTAAACTAAAACCGGGTTTCTTTCAAAACACAATCCTAGTAACACACTAAACTAGACCTATTAATATTTTTATACTTTTCGGCGCTAAAAATAGTAGAACATTAAAACCGGATTAATTCTTGATCATTATTTCTATGGTTTATTGGCCATTTTACCATAAGATTACCCAAACCCGCTAAGATTTGAAAATCAACATTAATTTTTTTATGAAAGACTTTCAACGGAATTTATGTGAAATAAATTATCAAAATATTAACCAAGTTAGAATATGCATATACACCAAACTAGAAACTTAAATTATTTACTTAACTAGAACAAACCATAATCACACAATAACCGGTAAAAACTACATTTTTAACAAGTGTTCATCATAACCTAGATAGTTTTAAGTGTTTAGCCAAGCATCATGGTTATGCAAATTAAAACATTAATCTTAAAAACAGAATTCATGGCAAATGATGAAAAACAAAGGAAACAAGAATGAAATAGGAAAATACAACACTTAATTCTTCAATCCCGATTGCTTCCAGCTTCTCCCGTTGATTCCTACCTTCAAGAACTTCACCTCAAATGCTCCTGAATGCCCAAATTTGTGCCAGTCCTTGAATTGCGAAGTGGAGTCTTATTGCGAAGTGGAGTCTTATATACATGGTTGCAGAAATCGGCCTAGGCGGCCGATTAATCGGCGCCTAGGCGCTAGGCGGTCATCTACTGCCTAATTTTGAGCTAGGCGGTCAATTAATCGGTCATGGTAAAAAATCGGTCAAAATCGGTCCTAGGCGGTCAAAATCGGTCCTAGGCGGTCAAAAATCGGATTAATCGGACAATATTAGTCGGTCAAAATCGATCAAAATCGGTCCTAGGCGGTTCTAGGCGGTCCTAGGCGGTCAAAATCGGTCAAAATCGAACCATACTATCTGAAACTTGAAGTATTTATGTGAATTTTGAAGTATTATTTTTATATTATTGGGTATATATATATAATTTTGAAAAAATACATATAAAAATCCCATTCCGATTAATCCCGATTAATCCCAATTAATCCCGATTAATCCCTAGGCTGTACCTCACCGCCCGACTAGCGCCTAGCGCCTTCTACAACATTGCTTATATATATTAGCTGCTGTCTCCACTTTAATTATTGTCAGCCTCCTTTTCTTTTTATAACTAGGGATTTAACCATGCACGCGTTGCGGCGCAAAAACAAACTGTTACAAGTGTTTTGTACACGAATTACACCCTGAATGATGAATGCGCTTGAAGCCTGAGCTTGATTGTGTAACAGATCAAAATTAAATGGGCGGCTTAAAAACATGTTCAATATGGTTGGGTGAAAAGGGGTTCGGATAAAAATAAGCACAGGTTAAAAAGGGCCTCTGATCAATATAAGTCAGGGTAACGGGTCGATTTGAAACAAAAAAAATCATAAAAAATTAATGATTGGAGAATGAGAGGAAAAATAATAATAAGATTGGGACCCCTTGAACTATAAAATCTATATTGTTTTGTTATTCCCCACGCCCAGTGAGCGTGATAAGCAAGGTTAATTAGATAGGAAATAGTGTAGTAAGTAACACACACATGGAATCCTGATTTGGATAAATTATTATTCTTACATAGAAGATTCTCAAGATACAACACAATTTTGTAATTACAAGTTTTTTTTTATTATTTTGGGACCAGAAATCTTGAAATAAACCACTGTTTTTAGATGATTTCCTTCAGGAACACATACCAGTTGACATCACCCATTGGTTGTGTCACCAAGTGCATGAACATGGAAATCATGAAGTCCAAATTTGAGGCCACCAAGGTCTCCGGTAATGGTAATGGTAGTAGAAGCACCTGGGACATTAGCTAAGTAAATTAACTAAAGCTCCACACAACATCAAGATTCAGAGTGCATTCTTATTATTACCTTATGCCACTTGACTAAAAAAATAGCGCCACCAACATCCTCACTGATGCTAAGAATCACAACCGCTTTCACCATGTTTTCTCTATGGTCTAAACAATTGAATAACAAAATATTTGTAACCCATCTACAATTAAATAACACTCAATCAGTTAGTTAGAGGAACATAGTTATGTCGTAATACAATTAAATAACTCTCGATTTTACGATTTACCTTATACCGAACAATTACACGCATATATCCTATACAATTTGTCCCAAAAAGATTACTCTAAGCACATATCATTTTGTTTCTTTCATTATTCACGTGAAGTGATTTGGATTTTACCTATTCATAGGAAAGCGTTCTATTATCATTTTCGCTTCAACGAAAGGCTAAGAGAAATGGTCCCCAAGTGACAAATTCATAGCTTCCTACATTGTCATCAATCTGCATAATAATATCAATCAATCCATCTGCACACATATTATGACTTTTATAATCAGAATAAAGAAGGTTCGACTTCAAAATGTTGTGGTACTAAAAACTACAATTGAGGTATAAAGATTGTAACTTTTACCGGAAGAAGTAAACAAACATGTTAAGTTCAACATAAAGTGAGTTGCTAGGCATAGCTCAAATACTCACTTGGTCTCATAAAGCTGTAGTGCTCATGCCTGGCGACTTGCCATATGACTTCCTTGTTTTGCATTTTGTACCAACTATGTTCATCTCTTCCAAACTGTTATCAGGTGTACTTTAAAAAAGGACTATTAGTTAATAAATCAACTCACAGCAGCCACAAATAACATTTAACAAAGTAAACCAGAACCGCCATCATTGCCTTCTTAATCGTCGGTACCTTCAACACCTAAACCATAAGTGACCGGGATGTGTTCCCCTGTTCCATACCATCATATTTCACACCATCGATCACCCGAACCTTAATCCACAATAAGATTGTAATCTCAGTAGACCATTGAAGTACCAGCTACATGTTTGAATCACAGAAGTAACAATATAGAAAGTTGACTAAAAAGTCAAAGTGACTATAAAATGTTGGAGATGGTCTTTCTATAGTTTTTCTTACGTAGCAGTTGTCCAGCCACTGCAAAATAACAATGTCTCAAATGTGAAGCAAGGAGTGTTTATATATTCATAGTTCATACATACCCTACAGTGCTGATAAAAATACGGATCGACAAACTCAATTTGCTCCAAATTTGTTTCGACTAAAACACATTTTGCTCCTAACCCAAATATCTGGTTCTTTCTTATTTTGTTGCACGATGCTATGAAAAGTTGTGTAGGTGTATATATATGCACACACATACATAAAAAATGTATGTATACATAGGTTGGTTCAATTAGCGACTCTACGTACGATTAGCGAAAAAAATGTTGTACCAGTTTTTGTCGTAGCATAGTCATCTTTTGTGTCCCCTTGATTCAAATACCTAGGTGACAGCGTACACGGTTTTTAGTCCATAGGTTTCACTATTTTACCTAATTGAATGCAGATGTTTTTATGGGAAGATATAAACTGAACATGAATTACATTCGGAAACCTCTTGCATAGAGGTGTACGTGTCTAACCAACTGGCCTGGCTTATCTAGACAGGGTAGATTTTGATCTACAAATGGTGGTGTCACTTAGTGCAAGTCCATCAGATGCTTTGTTTGGTGGAGGGTATGTGTCAGCATTTGTCCATCAGATGCTTGCTTTGTCGAATGTTGACGCCCTTCCAAATGCAGAACATAAAACAACTTCAACTAAAACAATTAAGAACCTTAATGGATGAATATAAACTCAAAGAGGAAAATACTATGCCACAAATTTAGAATAGGATAGGGATTTGGGGAATAGTGGTACCGTTCAACGATCCAAACGGCGTCGCGGGCAAGTGCGGCAAGTAGAAGTTTCCGTTTCCCCGCAGATTGTTATTGATCAGTGTCGTCCGGTGTTGCTAATCCTCTTCACCTTTTCTGCATTGTGTGGTTTAACATCCAAAAATAAATCTTTAGATTATTTCCAAATGGTCCCAGTATTATAAAACTATTCATTCCAGTTCCACTATAATAATTGGATCGCTTAGTTATTTTTTCAATATTGATGTTACAACTGATGTTCTGTTACAGGCAGCTGCCTATAATAATTGAGATATGATGCAATATATAAAACACCTACCGATAAGAACATGCATGAAAATTTAAAATGAAAAATTGTGTAACGTTATAGCCATTGAGTAACATGACCAAATCAAGTGCAATTACAACTACCTAAATTCAAACCGGTATACATCATTTATTCAAACAATCTATATATGAAAGAAATTTTTTAAAGAAGGTTAAAGGGTTTGTCCCATGAAAATCTGTAGGTAAACAGATCAGTAAAAAAAGTAGCTTTGTAGTGGTAAACATTAAGGGGTCATTCCAAAATGGACCTGGGTTGCTATGGTCTTCAATATTGATCGAAAAGTAATTGTGTAATTGGTAGTGGGTTGTATGCAAGTTTTGATCAAGTATTCCAACTGTTAAGCTTCAATTTTCAATCAAGTTTCAAGTTTAAATAACCAATTCAATCACCGAATTTCACATAATCACATCTAATTTTAATTAAATTAAAATAAAAAACATTTTGGAAAAGGTAAGAAACAAACCTGGCGCAGTGGACAGTGACGGCTGGCTGGTCACAACCGCAGTAGCCAGACCGCCGAAGGATGACGTGTGCACCTGGGGTGGGAACGGTTCGGATAGAACGAGGACTTTGCAGACTGTGAAATTGAAGACTTCAGGTTTATAAATCTCAACAAATCAAATCAAAGAACAGTACCAACTAATGATGTACCTGATTTAGCGGTTCAACATTGATTGCCCAAAGCTCCAAAAAGGATGTGAAGAAACCCTAGTTCCCTGCCTGTGTTCGTCACCTGCCACCTGATCTGCGTTCATTGTCGATTAAATTATCGTTTCAGAGACCGGGGAAAATGTTAGGGTTTTTCTAAATGGGTGAAACTTGGAAAAACGTTTTTGTAAGTGAAGGATAATCTCTTTGCTGGTATGGTAAGCGGTGGTAGGTGACGTCTGAACAACCACCGTCGTTTATCTTTCTCTCTCTAATGCGTTCCCTGGTGTCTTCCTTTCTCTCTATTATCTCCAAATACTCATCTCTCTAGTGACAGAAAACAGACGCGTGCCCTTCTTTTCCACGTGTGAGAAGGCCATGAATGTTAATTTTTGGCCCAATAAACATGGCCCACGCATTACATTTACTGTTCATTTCCCTTCTCCTATTATTAGATTTAGATTAGATTTAGATTTAGATTAGATTCCTCCACCAAAGAATATAATATAATATATTATATCCTTTCTTTCGTATTTTATATGTGGCAATAGGGTTTTCGTATTGTATACTAGGTTAGAACCCCGTGTGTTACACGGGTTAAATAAATATAGTTTTATATATTAAGTGATAAAAAATATTTCTTAAAAAGAACTTGTGTGTCGCACTGGTTGAATAAAACTATGTATTATAATGATTGAATAAAACTGTGTATAATACAAGTTGAATAAAATGTAATTTAATCGATTAACTCATACAGTCATCAAAATGTGTCTTAAAAATGAATGTTGATGCACTGTTTATTATTTATAACATTGTACTTTGTTTTGTTTATTTATTATTAGGTTAAAACATATGTATTACACATTGTTGGATCAATAAAATATTAAATTAAGTAGCTTTTAATAAGCGGCAATAATTGTACAACAGGGAAAAAAGTATGAAAATAGTAAATGAGATAAGTCCTTAAGGGGATAGCCTGGTGATAAAGTGGTGTATTCTCCAACTGAATGGTTAGGGCTGAGCAGAAAACCGAAATAACCGGACCGTAACCAAAATAACCGAGAAAACCAAACCAAAAAACTGAACCGAAATGAAAACCGACGGTTCGGTTTTCGGGATTTTTAAAAACTGAAAATTTTGGTTCGGTTTTCAGATTACCATTTTCAATAACCGAAAATAACCGAACCGAAATGAAAAAAAAAACATTTATTTTTATGTGTAAGTATAAGATGTTCAAGTGTTTAACCCATACTATTAGAAATTATTAATTTTATTCTTGAATATTAAGTATTTATAATATAAACATCAACATGTTTATTTATAATTGAGATGATTTATTTATTGCATACAACAATAACAAAATTTAATATATAAATTACATAATCTCCAAAATATTATAAAAGAAAACGTTTTAAAAAAACTTTGGAGAAACATAAAAGAGATTATAATGTTAGGTTTATGCGAACATTTTTAATTAAAAGGTTAAATATAATAACTTAAATGTAAACATATAAGAAAGATTCTTAAATTTAAATTTTACTTTTTATTTTTGAATCTTACATAATTTTGTTTCAAAAACTGAACCGAACCGGTGATAAAACCGCAAAACCGAAACCGAACGGTTTTAAAAAAGCAAAAACCGGCATTTTGGTTTTGGTTTTGCCCACAAACCGAACCGAACCGTACACACCCCTACAAATGGTAGTAGGTTCAAATCCTATTAAGGGCATGTTTGATATGATTTTAACATTAAAATAAAAGTACATGAGATAAATGTTTTGTAGTATTCAAACATGGATCTAACTGGTATAGATATAGCGCACCAATCACTATACAAACTATTTTTTTTAACTATTCAGGACTAACAAAGTTATATACAAAACCCATGTAATATATGAGTTTTTTAAGATATAACTTTTTTACTATTTAGTATTCAAAATTGCATTTATTCAACCCGTGTAAATATTCAGGGTTTTTAAAGATGTACCTTTTTATTATTATTTGAGTAAATTGCCAAAATCGTCCTTTAGGTTTGGTCATGTTTGTCATTTTCATTCAAAACAACTTTTTTTTTATAGAATATAGTTTCTTATTTAAAAAAGGAACTAATGATATATATATATATATATATATTTCTTTTAATTACCTCGAATGTTTATCAACAAACATAATTATTAATTCAAAAAATTTATCTATAAGATTGTTATGGTTTGTTTCAAATTGTTATGGTTTGTTTCAAAATCTACTAATCTAATACTTTAATTAATATTAATAACTAATTATGTGATATAATGTCTACTTTTAATTATAAATTATAAAAAATAAATATTTAAAATTAAATAGAAGAGAGCGCTCAAATGAATGACATATGTCCCTTTAGAGGTTTCTTTTATTATATAGTATAGATTAAAAAGTATTGCCACAATTCCCTCAGTAGATTTACCAAAAAAAAAAAACAATTCCCTCACTGGACTGTTCACAAATCTTATAATATGACCACCACCTCCTATATAATATAGGCTCTCTTATCTTGTTTTTTTTTTATAATATATCAATCTGAGATTCCTTTTGTTTGCCAACAATAATAAGATGGCAGACAATTGAATAGAATTGTATGGCAACCAATCTATACATATAATAAAAAAAAACCAATAAAGGAACATTTATCATTCATTGGAGCCATTTCTCCTACATAATTCTAAATATTTATTTTTTTTATAATTAAAAGTAGTCATTATATCACATAATTAGTGATAAGATAGAGGAAATAACAAATTTAAAATGTTAATATTAATTAACGTATTAGATTAGTTAAGACTTTGAAACAAACCATATACAATCTTATAGATAAATTTTTTTAATTAAAAATTATGTTTGTTGATAAACATTATCTCATCTACTTTTATTTTAACATTAAAATCATATAACACATGCCCTTAATAGGATTGAAACCTACTACCATTGTCCGTTTGGTTGGAGAATACACCACTTTATCACCAGGCTATCCGCTTAAAGACTTATCTCATTTACTATTTTTATACTTTTTTTCCTGTTGTACAATTATTGCCACTTATTAAAAGCTACTTAATTTAATATTTTATTGATCCAACCACGTGTAATACATGTGTTTTAACCTAATAATAAATAAACAAAACAAAGTACAATGTTATAAATAATAAACAGTGCATCAACATTCATTTTTAAGACACGTCTTGATGACTGTATGTGTTAATTGATTAAATTACATTTTATTCAACTTGTGTAGTACACAGTTTTATTCAATTATTATAATACACACTTTTATTCAACCAGTGCAACGCACATTTTTTTTTAAGAAATAACTTTTTTATCACTTAATATATAAAAATATATTTATTCAACTCGTGTAACACACGGGATTCTAACCTAGTATAATATATTATATCCTTCGATAATTGTATGGCAACAATAATGAGATTCCTTTTTTTTTTCTTCTTTCAATTCGTCCGTCATATTAATAATAATATTGTATGGCAGCCTTTTAACTTATAAAACAGAGATAGTGGTCTCAGCCCAATCAAGGAAGTAGCGACAATTTTAATGCGGCCACTAGCGCCCTACTCTGCCCAACTGGCTGGTTATTTCTTTTTTACTCATTTTCGCTCCATAAGCACCAGGACCTGACAAAACACAAAATAAAATAAAACAAACTGGAAACTAAATAAAAAAAAAACCATACAATAATTATACATTTCACACGGGATGTTAAACTTTAGACAAACTGCAAAGTGTCCCCGGCAACGGCGCCAAAAACTTGATGTGCGACTAGCGGTATGTTAAAAACTTGTAAAAATGGTTAAATAAAAATGATTAAACTTTAGACATGCTTTGGCCTAATAGGTATCGGTACTCTCGTTGATAGTCCCCAGGTAGGCAACTGGTCCTTTTATTTGGATTTGTACGAATGCCAGCCTAGACAGGAGTTCTCAACTACCGGTACTTAACCCTTCCAGTTACTACATGTCCGACACAAAAACGCATTTTTACAAATAAAATACAAAAAGATAACTTTAAAAATAACTTTTCACTAGACACTCTAAGCTTTAAATTTATAACTTAGACTCGATCTTAGACCTAAACCACACAACCGGCAAGTGTACCGGTCAATGCAGTATAGCTAAAGTAAATCCGAGTATCGAACCCACATGACACTATTTAATTACGTTAATTAATTTATTTACACTAAAAATTACGCAACAATAGACATTTTTATTTTTTTATATTTTTGTTTGAAAGGGGGGTTTTGCTTTTAAAATAAAGATTTGCAAATTAATAAAAATCTATTTAATAATGATGAGCTAAAAACGAATTAAGGCAAATGTTTGATTTTATGATGACAAAAGAACTATCTAGGTTGGAATCCCAGTTGTTAATAACATATTTTCTACCGGATAATTGTGTGATATGAAACTGATATCTTTAAATATTAAATCCTAAGAGAAAACGTATAGGATTCTCAATCCTTCTCGGGAAGACACCTATGTAACTCTAAAGACTTATTTTTATTACCGGTTGACTAGACTTCCTGTCGGTTATCTAGTGTTCTAGAAAAGTGCTTGGAAATACTAACTTCCTTTCGGTTGTAAGTCTAAAGCAATTTAAGGAACTTGATTTGGTTTAATAGACAAGTTAATGATAATTAAACTAAAACCGGGTTTCTTTCAAAACACAATCCTAGTAACACACTAAACTAGACCTATTAATATTTTTATACTTTTCGGCGCTAAAAATAGTAGAACATTAAAACCGGATTAATTCTTGATCATTATTTCTATGGTTTATTGGTCATTTTACCATAAGATTACCCAAACCCGCTAAGATTTGAAAATCAACATTAATTCTTTTTATGAAAGATTTCAACAGAATTTATGTGAAATAAATTATCAAAATATTAACCAAGTTAGAATATGCATATACACCAAACTAGAAACTTAAATTATTTATTTAACTAGAACAAACCATAATCACACAATAATCGGTAAAAACTACATTTTTAACAAGTGTTCATCATAACCTAGATAGTTTTAAGTGTTTAGCCAAGCATCATGGTTATGCAAATTAAAACATTAATCTTAAAAACAAAATTCATGGCAAAATATGAAAAACAAAGGAAACAAGAATGAAATAGGAAAATACAACCCTTAATTCTTCAATCATGATTGCTTCCAGCTTCTCCCGTTGATTCCTACCTTCAAGAACTTCACCACAAATGCTCCTGAATGCCCAAATTCGTGTGTCAGTCCTTGAATTGCGAAGTGGAGTCTTATATATACTAGTGGGGAACCCGCGCGTTGCGACGGGGTGGACAATTTACACCGGTAAATATGTAGCCAGTGTTGGAATTATCGCTTATATACATAAATGATCCTAAAATACTATTCGAAGTGCATATACATTGATGGTTCCATTGTTTATAAGATGCAATTCGAAGTGTAGATACACATTCGTAAAAAAATTACCTGATAGCATTTATTTTTGTAGAATAGAACGGGATTTTTTTTATCGTTTTTAATGTATTTTTATCGACGTTTATTAACACAAGCATATTAACACAAGCATAAGACATGTCAAGGGCGGTTAAAGACTTACATAAATGATTATGTTTATTTGATGGGTTGGATTTGACAATTCAATAATTGAATGTCATTTACTATGTGATCTTCTGGGAAAAGAATCCTAAAAATCATCAAATTATACCCTTATACAATTAGCAACTTGGGTTATGTTCTATTTGTTTAAAAGTCACACCCTTTCACACACCCTTTCACAATATATTATATTATTATTATATTACATTATATAATAAAGAAAAGAAACATAGGACACCACTCAAATTCAATTCAACCGATGTGTCTCCTCCCGTTTCAAGTTTACGGTTTACTATCAAATGTATAATTAAAGCAGCGTTTAATAACATTCACAAAACACTCAAACCCGTGTGCCTTTCAAAAGATTCACAAAACAAGGGACACCACTACATCAATAAACAGGCGTGACCATTACATTTATAAAATCCAACCGACATTCTAACTGCACTGCGTATACCAAATCCGTCACTGCACACCAATTCCATTGATTAACCGAACTGAATCAAAGCAACAACGTCCACCGCTCCATCGATAAAACCGACACGACCGTTACCATTATAATATCCAGCCGACATTCTAACCGCATAGGCATACACCAGTTCCGTCACCGTACAAGCGTGCCCCAATTCCATCGATTAAACAAACCGATTCAAACTCAACTAACCAACGCGTCTCTTTTGTTAAACACACGTGATCGTTCGATGTAACAATTATGAAATTTTAAACGACATGTAATTGATGGTTCACATTAACCAACGTAACAGTTGAGTGGTTTTTTTTTTTTTTTTTAATAATCGTAAGGATTTTGAACTTCAAAAGTGGCGTCGATTTCTTTTGCCTTTCGAAACGCGTGGATTTTTTTTTAATCGATGGTTTTGAAACGGTCGAGACTTTTCGAAGGAGGACGAAAAACTATAAATACTTACCCCTGCCATTATTTCCTATAATTTCTAAGTGATCAAAAGATCTCCAACCGGATTTCGCATCAATCTGGGGCGTCAATGGTGGGGTTGCGCGTCGGCCGTGCCTCCGGCGCTAACACTACCACAGGAGGGCGTCGTTAGGGGCGTGGGGGGAAGATTTTGAACCGTCGGAACTGTAAGTGGTGGGGTTTTGCAGGTTAGGGGAGGTGGTGGTTTCCGGGCTATGGTTTGAGCGGAGAACGGTGAGGGTTTCAAATCAAATGAATCAAATCTTCGAAGAAAGTGAGGCAACGGGAGTGATGGTTTTCAATTTCATTTCACTTTTTCATATAACCCCCCTCGACTATGGCCAAACATTCCAAACAAAACGGTTTGTTTTGCTATTAGTTTTATTTTTATATTCTGATGCTCATATTAGATTTGGTTTATTTAATTATTAAACTAAATGGCATTTTAGTAAGTAGAACCTTATGTTTAAGTTTTTTTTTAGAAATTTATAAAATAGATGTTTTAGTTTGATGCTGTAATCCGGGAGTAGAACAAAAAAATTAAACCTAACAAAATAAAAAACATTTATAATCAACATCGCGTCGCAAGGCGCGGGTTAACGTCGTTAAGAAGTTCATCTGGACTGAAATTAATTAAGTTTATTTGCAAGTTTAACTGAGATTGGGTTGAATCTTTAATAAACCATACTGGACTGGTGCTATTTTCTTCACAACAAATGAGGTCTTTTTGTTATTGGCTTGCTTTTAACTTAGCAAATGAGAAATTACATTGTATTTGCTTTGATTTTACGTACCTTTAATTTGTTTATTTTTCTCTACTCATTTGATTTGATTGTTAGTTATTTGCCTAGCTTTGTTTTTTTTTTCAACTTTGTTTATTATTTTCAACATCATAATAAACATCCCGCTGCAACGCGCGGGCGAGCATTAACTCGTTAATTAACAAAATCTAATATATCTACATATTTATTGTCAACATGCCTGGAAAAGAATTCTAAAAATCATCAAATTAATTAACAAAATCTAATATATCTACATATACTATTGTTAATTATATAAAACATGTCAAAAACTAAAAATCATCAAATTAATTATCAAAATCTAATATATCTATCAACATATATCATTGTTAATTATATACAACATGTCAAAGAGAATTAGGGTGGCAATATAGAAATCCAAATATATATAGGGATCTGCATATCATGTATGTATACCTATAAGATAAACAAACAATACCATTTTCCGGTTCTTAGTAAGTGATGATGATAGGGAAGATCTTAAAATCTGGAAGAAGGCAACTTCACACCATCATTTCTCGAGAAATAATCAAGCCCCCATCTCCAACTCCATCTCATCACCAGAGTTATAATCTTTCCCAGCTTGATCAAGGCTTCCCGCAATGAATCTGTGAGAACATTTATGGCTTTACCTTCCTAACCCATCGTAGCACACCACTCAAAATAACCCTACCAAATAAAATAAAACAGAAGTTCAGGGAAAATAAACTAACTTCAATCCAAAGGTCAGTTATACCTATAAACAGAATCGATAAAAGTCTTTTCTAACTCCCAAAAAAAAAACACAAAAAAAGATAATTAACAACTAAAATCAATAAAAACCCAAAACACAATTTTGAAACTAAAAACCCCAAATTACAAATTCTTGAAATTAGGGTTTGTTAAAAGGAAAAAGTATGATAGCTATCGGTGTTCAATCCACCGTTGTTGCGATTCACCACCACAACCATGTCGCCACTCCTACAACTACCACCACCAACACCATCCAACACCACCACCACGTCAACAAAGCCGCCACTGGCACAATCACCATCCAAAACCACCACCATCACCATAACACAATGTCATTAAGAGAAAGAAGGGTGTTACAGTTTTACTTACAAATAGAAAGAGAGTGGTGAGACCAAAATGGGATGAAGAAAGGGAATCGATAGGGTTGTCTTTAGGCTGTGTTCCAGAGATCCACTTAACAGGGGGAGGGGAGGGGAAGGGAGGGAAAATGGGTTTTTTTTTGCCTGAAAATAGTCTTTCCAATTTGGAAAGACATGGAGGGGAGGGAAGGGGAGAGATTTTTAACTCGGAAACACACCGTTAGGTTTCCAAATGATGGTGGCAATTAATTTCACTGAATATAATCGTCGTTTCTCCCTTTGGCAATTAAAGCTCAGGTATCCAAATTACCAATTATGCCCTTATGGCGTTATTTTCTATTTTACCCATCTCAAATGACTTATAGTCTATTGTACATGGTGTTTCAAAACTTGTAAGTGTGGCAAAATTACATCTCTATCCCATTAAAATGCTTTGTATAGATGTATAGATTAGCTGCTGTCTCCACTTTAATTATTGTTAGCCTCCTTTTCTTTTTATAATTCCTCCACCAAAGAATATAATATATTATATCCTTTCTTTCGTATTTTATATGTTGCAATAGGGTTTTCGTATTATATATTAAAAAGTATTGCCACAATTCACTCAGTGGACTGTTCACAAATCTTATAACATGGCCACCACCTCCTATATAATATAGGCTCTCTTATCTTGTTTTTTTTTTTTATAATATATCAATCTGAGATTCCTTTTGTTTGCCAACAATAATAAGATGGCAGACAATTGAATAGAATTGTATGGCAACCAATCTATACATATAATAAAAGAAACCAATAAAGAAACACTTGTCATTAAGGAACACTTGTCATTCATTGGAGCCCTTTCTCCTACATAATTCTAAATATTTTTTTTTTATAATTAAAAGTAGTCATTATATCACATAATTAGTGATAAGATAGAGGAAATAACAAATTTAAAATGTTAATATTAATTAACGTATTAGATTAGTTAAGACTTTGAAACAAACCATATACAATCTTATAGATAAATTTTTTTAATTAAAAATTATGTTTGTTGATAAACATTATCTCATCTACTTTTATTTTAACATTAAAATCATATAACACATGCCCTTAATAGGATTTGAACCTACTACCATTGTCCGTTTGGTTGGAGAATACACCACTTTATCACCAGGCTATCCGCTTAAAGACTTATCTCATTTACTATTTTTATACTTTTTTTCCTGTTGTACAATTATTGCCACTTATTAAAAGCTACTTAATTTAATATTTTATTGATCCAACCACGTGTAATACATGTGTTTTAACCTAATAATAAATAAACAAAACAAAGTACAATGTTATAAATAATAAACAGTGCATCAACATTCATTTTTAAGACACGTCTTGATGACTGTATGTGTTAATTGATTAAATTACATTTTATTCAACTTGTGTAGTACACAGTTTTATTCAATTATTATAATACACACTTTTATTCAACCAGTGCAACGCACAAGTTTTTTTTAAGAAATAACTTTTTTATCACTTAATATATAAAACTATATTTATTCAACCCGTATAATACACGGGGTTCTAACCTAGTATAATATATTATATCCTTCGATAATTGTATGGCAACAATAATGAGATTCCTTTTTTTTTTCTTCTTCAAATTCGTCCGTCATATTAATAATAATATTGTATGGCAGCCTTTTAACTTATAAAACAGAGATAGTGGTCTCAGCCCAATTAAGGAAAGTAGCGACAATTTTAATGCGGCCACTGGCGCCCTACTCTGCCCAACTGGCTGGTTATTTCTTTTTTACTCATTTTCGCTCCATAAGCACCAGGACCTGGCAAAACACAAAATAAAATAAAACAAACTGGAAACTAAATAAAAACAAATAAAAACCATACAATAATTATACATTTCACACGGGACAAATATGTGTATTTAATACACATCAATATACAACAATTGTGTTAGAAATATTTATGTGGCCTTTTTACCATTTACATATATTTGGACTAAATGCGTGTAACACCATATTTAGGGTATCTAATTTGATGGTATTTAATATCATATGGGGGATAAGATGTAAATATTGGTGGTTAAAAGATTTATGAATTGTTGCCCTAATTCATTCGGCATGTAATATACAATCAGACTCTTTATCAAAAGCATCATGACTTCATCTTCATCAAATACACATAAGATTGAATCATCTCCATCAAGTAGGTTTACTAACCCATAATTTTTAGGGATATTGGATTTTAATAATCCTAACTTTCACCTGTTGGCCGATAATAATCTCCACTTTAAAAATTCCCTCCAATAATCCAAACTTGTAAAACTTTGGCCGCCATTGATCCTTTTTTTAACATAAGGTGCACTTAAATCAATTAAGGAGTCTCTAGGTGTAATTGAATCTATTGAGGAGACCAAATTCTTATATGTTTGAAAATGATCAATGACGGCCAAACTTTTACAAGTTAGGATTATTGGAGGAAATTTTTAAATTTGAGATTATTATCGGCCAACGGGTGAAACTTAGGATTATTAAAATCCAATAACCCTAATTTTTACTATAAATTAAGTTGGGACTTGTATAAATAAATATTAAGTGATAGGGTGAGGTTTCTATGAAAAGGACAATTTTTTGTGAGAAGTGTGAGAAAACATATAAATTGACATGTAGGTATCATGTTTTCGACTTAGGCATTATATTTTGGGTTGTTTTGGCAAGAAAAACACCAAACATAACAATTTAAAACACAATGCAACATATTATGGGCGTGAAATTTAAAACGCAACTAAAAACACACTGCTTAACACTTAAAACACACAACTGAATGTTTTTGGCATGGTGTTTTAAGTTTAAAGACTATAATTCATTGCATTGTGTCTTAAATTGTTACGTTTGGTGTTTTTTTTTTGCTAAAACAACCCAAAACATTATGCCTAAATCTAAAAGATGATGCGTACATATTAATTTTTATGTCTTCTCGCACAGTTCACGAAAAATATACTTTTTAGTGGATTCTAAAACTTTAGTGATAATACTAAGACCATTGGGAATGGGGGATGATAGTCTCCAAAGGACTACCCGTCATGTAGGCGCCACGTAATCACGGGAGGATGATGCTCCTCTTGGGGACTATCCAAGGGTATGGGGAGACTACCCACTTTAATAAAAAAACAATATATATTCAAAGAGATAGAGAGAGAAGCAATGAAGGGGGCCCACCATATGGCTCGTCTCCGTCGTCTCATTTCGGACGGAAGTGCCCAGACGCCCCTAAGGGGGGTGGTGTTCGACGGAGCTAGGGGGGGCTGTGCCGATCCCCATACCCAATGGTCTAAGGGTGAAGGGACTGGTTAAACACTTTGAGTGGCAAACTAAAAAATAAACCAATGAGAGTGTGGCATGTCAAAGTAGTAAACTATGCTCAAAATTTTGGCAATGGTTTAGACACTTGGTGAAGTGGTAAACTATTTAAAAAAAAAAAGGAAAAATGTGTGATTGGTTGAGATTGGATTGGACCTCACCCCATAATACCCTCTCTCTCACATCCCTCCCTCTTTCCGAATCGGCATCCACTCACCGATTTTGCCCCCCTTTTCGGCAAACGTGTTGGCATTGGTTCCACTCCCTTCACCCTAATAATTTGAAATCGAGTAAGGGTATTTTCGGAAAACAAAAAGAGTCACAGGCAGTCAAATCGCCCAGTGACTGTTACGCAGCCATGCTGTATACATAGTGGCGGTAGCGTCGTCTCATTTTCTCCGTACATTCACATCACCTCTGTGGCGGTTTCTTTTCCGTTCACATCTCCGCCGCCTCTCCCGTTCACGCTACTCCGTTTCCACCGTAGCCGCCGGTAAGCAAACCCTCACACACGCTACTTACTTCAACCATCTCATCATTCTACACACTCTGTTTGTGCGATTGCATCTCGGTTAAACTTGTTTTTAGCATTTACTCTTGCGTTTTGCGGTTCGCTAGGGTTTTTAGTTTTACACACAATGTTTACTGTTTTTTTTTTGTATGCGTGTTGTTTTGTTGGAAGGATTCAGTGTTTGTGTGATTGCATCTCGGTTAAAGCTGTTATTACTCTGCTTGGTTCGCTAGGGTTTTACTTTTACGCACAATGTTCGTTGTTTGTTCTTGTGTGTATTCTGTTTACTTTTACTTTTGTCTGAAGGATTTAGTGTTTGTTTTTGTTTTTGTTTTTCATTATGATTTGCTATTTGAAAAAGGGTTGTAGTGGGTGTTGGGGATTGAGCCAATAAGTCATTTGGAAAAACCCTAAATCCCGGCTTTTGGAAATGACTTATCGACTTATTCGCTTTTTAAAAACGCTAATAAGTCATTTCAAACTCAATCCCAAACACAACAATTAGGTTATTTGGGAATTTTTTAAAACCATACTCATACCGACTAAACTACATCTATACCGGTGTTAGTTTTCATTGTTATGGTTTTGGTAATGGTAATAGTTGGTTTTTGTATTTTTGCACTGTATTGGTACTGAATCTGAATCGGTATTGTATTGCCATAATCTTAATCAATACAATGTTCAGTTTATATTTTTCTTTTGTTTTGGTTTTGTTTTTTTTTTCTGTACGGAATGGTTCGGATCTCGTTCATGCACATCCATCTAACCATTTGTATCAGCGGCGGATCTAGAAAATCCGCCAAGCCGTAACGTTTTATAAATAAGCCGTAACGAAATCGAAAAAACCTCAAATTTTTCCAAAATTTACACTAATTTTTCCAAATTTTTCCGCGCCAAGCCGTAGCGGGCGTTGCCCCCCGGCATAAGGTAGCTCCGCCACTGATTTGTATTATGACCTTATCTCTATAATGCTAAGTTTTGAGTTAGGTTTTAGTATTGAAAATATTACACTAAGGCTACCAAACATAGCATTTTCTGTCTACCAAATTGCTATTTTTGTTTGAATGTTTTGACAAATTTAAGAAAAAACTATAAAGTTAGTAAAATGTCAATTCATCGTATCAATGATGAACTCACAATAGTTTTCCATACCTTTTTAGCTGTTATATCATGGTTATATTCTTCCCTTGATTTGTTTCTTGTATTCTACTTTTGATAATATTGCTGGTGTGTGAATTCTGTGAGCTTGTAAGTTTTTGGTTATTCTTACAATATTTAAATTTTGATTATCATAGACATAGTTATTAAAGGCGTTTGGCGCACTCAAAGCACATAGGCTATTCCTGGGCCTAGGTGCAAACTGCAAAAAAAGGAAGGGTTTGAAAAATAAAAAAGTTCTATAATATTAGCGTGTTAGTGTACAAAAGTAGTTTTCCTTAGATAAAAGCAGAAATTTGATTGGAATATTGCCGAAGTTATGAGAATTTGGCCGGAAGCTAGGAATCTCGTTGGAATGTGCGCCTGAACCATGACCTGCAGAATTAAAGCACAATTGTCTCGACTTAAAGCGCAATCGTTTCGCCTTGCTTGGAAAGTGGGCCTAGGCGTAAGAGGCGATGATCTTTAACAACTTTGATCTTAGATGGACAAGTAGTTTAGATATGTTGGTAAATTTGTTTTTATCAAAGTTGAAAGGTATATTTGTGGGCTATGTTACCAGTTTCATTGCGTCTTGAAAGGTCAAAGGCGAGCTTTTAGGTTTTCATGCGCCAATTCCGGCTGTTTTCTGTCGGGATCCCTATCAATTTTTGGCTAGAATCCAGTTAAATTTTTAATCAGTAGTGCTGAACATATTCAGGTAGTCTTAAACATTGTCTGAATATTTATACTATCGGTCTACCTTAAAAAAAGTTCTTACTTTTTTTAAGCGCCTAGGCTCGACTTTGCATCGTGGGCTTTTGATAACACATATTGCAAGGTTTAAGAAAGGACGATTTCATATATACCTTAAAGAATTGCATACCATCATATTTGCTCAAACAAAAAAATACTATCAAATATACTTGTTAAAAGTACTTTTAAATTTTTTTACCCATTTAATTGATCTAAGTTATATTGTCACCATCATAGGATTTCGTTTCCCCTTACCTTTCAAACAAATGTTTTAATGCAAATTTGCAAGAAAATGTATGAATGTAATAAATTTGCAAAAAAGGTGTGTGTGTGTATATAAATATAAATAAATACATGATATTATGATTTTTGTTTAGTAAGTAAGATGATGTTTTATCAAGTTTAAGTTTTATTATATTTGAAGTTATCCTTGTTTATTATTAAAATAATTATTTTACATTATTATTATACACTAGCATTCACCTTAATTTCTTTTTCCTTTTCATGTGTTGTATGGTAGCGCTTTGTTGATGGCGAAATCGTGTCATAAGTCGCAAGAGGTACATAAAGGTGAGCATCGAGTTCATAGTCTTTACGCTGTTGGTGTTACTGTAGTTGATGACGTGTTAATGTCTATGATAGTGGTCATTGGGTGGGATCCATATTAAATGTGAGTTGAATAACAAGATATAATGGTAACTATTGATAAAAAAAGTTGATCGTAATGTTAACAAAGTGATATAGTCCAAACTAAATGGGAATCTAATGCTGAGGCTTTTTTGATATGATAACTACAAACCCAAACTCTTATTTCATGTTTTAAAAAAATGAGTTAAAACACCCATTTGACTCTTTGAACTTCAATTTTAAATTTTTTACAAACTAGTTTTTGTTGCTTTATTTTGAGATATTTGTCCATGATTATGTAAATATACTGTATATTGGATCTAGGATTAAGAAATTTTAATTACTATGCTTGATTTGATTTTGTTTAAAAACTCTTAAAAGTTCATTGCTATAATTTAACTTTACTCAACAACATATATATAGTTTTATCAAACTCGTATTGATGATAAATGTGATTCGTTATGTGGAGTTTGTATATATAAAGCTTAAAATTTAGAGGAGAAGATATGAGTTAAAATCGGAGAAACGTGAGTCATGATATTTGATTGGTTTGTAGTATGCATTGTAAGTAGCATCAATTTGACAAAGGGTATAAAAAGCGTTGGAGGGAATAACATGCATGGAGTTCATGATGAGCACATATGGAACTAAGTTATTAAGAATTGTATTGTATGAAGATTTTATATATAGTGTTATACTTGGTTTTAAAAAGCTCGCCTGAGGGCTGAGGCGTGCCTAGACGCGAAGTGGGCGATCTCAGGCGCAAAGGGCTGCGCCTCTTGTGACATATAGTGAATGTGAACATGAATCGCATGCTTTGTGTGCTTTTCGGGTGAGGCGATGAAGCGACTACCTTAGGGCTTTACGAACTTGGAGCGGAATTTTGGGATAAATTATAAAAGACAAATGAAAAATGGTGGAGAAAACAAAGCTGTGGGGCGGATAGGAGTCTTACCTGGGGCGGATAGGAGTCTTACACATCTCAAGTTTTACTCTATATGTCAAGAGAAAATAATAAAGAAAATAAATACACATATATAAGTGTTATAGGGTGACGGTCAACTACAAAGTCCAAATTTCCTAAAAAGTGTAAAAAGTCATAAAACATTATAATTTCAGCCATAAAACACATCTAAAACCCACAAATAACAAAGTGAAGACTTCAAACACACAATCGTAGAACTATGAATATAAAACACAACATACTAATCAACATAAAACACAATAATGTTTGTCACTCAATCATCAGAGCCTTATCATCCAAAACACAAAACGCAACTCACATATACGATGTTTTAGTAATCTTCATTTTGTTATTTGTGAGTTTTGGGTGTGTTTTATGGTTCGCATTTTGGTGTTTTATGATTTTTTACACTTTTTAGGAAATTTGGACTTTGTAGCCAACTCCTGGCCTATATAACCCGTTGTTTTCGAATATGATAAGGATATGCATCTAGATTATTAAGAAGTTTTAATATAATAGATTATATATGCATTTTGGTTAAGACGTTTCTCTTATTAAACATGAGCAAGGGATATTTGGTGTTTAAAGTTTAATATTCACATTGGGAGTGTTCCATGTTTAAATATTAGACATTTTGTCATATTTTTGAAGGAGATGATGTGATTGAATGGCACAAATGACTCGAAACTATACATATGTGTTTGGAAGTGGAACTTTAGTATGGTGTTGTTATTGTGATGAGACCTAGTAGGGCCATGCACACGCCCCTACCTTGTAGAATTGCATGTATAGTTAATTAGTGTAGATTAGTTATGAGAATGTTTATGTAATTGTATATAAATTATCTATACTTTTACTCAAGTTGTAGCAAAAATGATAATCATGCACAACTTGCTGCAAAATCGATCTGGGCTTTTCAGAGAGGTTTAGTGAGAATAATCGCAAGCTGAAAATCTGTTTTGACTTCAATTAGCTTAATGGATGGAGGATCTATTCACGCCCGATCTATTCACGCCCTATTTGTGGTATGCGCATATAATGTATATGTGTTGGGCGCTCGGGGGGCAAAAGTGAAAGTGCACTAATTTGAACGTTATTTTACTAATTTCGTGAAAATAACGTTAAAAGAGGGGGATTGTTAATCATGCATCATGTGGTGGCGTTGATAGTCGAAAGACAAGGGGGTACATGCGCTAATCGACAACAGCCTTTCTATTCCTACGGGTAGAGGTAAGGTTGTCTACATCTTACCCTCCTCAGACCCTACCTTAGCTTTGCTATTGGTGAGATTTACTGAGTATGATGATCATGATGATGAGATGGAGGATCTATTCGAGTTCCTGCTATCCGGTCTCTGAATACATAACAATCAACGTAAATATACTCCGTCTGCTCATGAAATACTTGTTTTTGGCTATATGTATAGCCAAGTGACTACGCAATATATTCCTAAAACAACCTAGAGTTCTTTAAGCAGTCGACGAACCCATATCATCTCTGATGTTACATATGCCATGGATCTATCCTTTGACTCAACACTTAATCTCAATATCTGGATACAGTTTGTTGCTTCTTACTCTTCCAAGACTCGTAATTTTCTCTAACAAATACACAATACCAGGTAGGGAACCGTCGTGAAATAGGATAACCTGCCTAATTTGCGTTTGAAAAGATATTCTTTTGGGACTCTTCATCAACTGCTTGGTACCTCAAAACACGAAGAGCAACATCCTAATGTCCATTGTATTGGTGTTATCTCATGTAACTGTCAATCAGTTAAGCCTCCCGACCAATCGTCTGCAACACTTGGGATTCTTCATCGGACTTTCGTTCGCTTCCCCGTAGTAAGCACTGGAGTATCAACACACTTACAACCCAGGAGGCCACACCTAGTAAGTATTTCCCTAGAGGTATTTCTTGTGAAGAACGAGATACCTTTATGCCAAGGAAGTATCGAAGTCGTCCTTAGTTGCTAATATTTAATTGAGACTCTAGAAACTGTTTGAGCTCGGTAGTCCTGACCTCATCATCCTCTGTAATTATGATGTCATTCACATAAACAACTATAATAATCCTTTGTCCTTAACGGTGTTTGAAGATACGGAGTGATCATACACACTATGGACCATTCCAAACTCTCCCATAAGACTAGAGAACCGACCAAACGATGCCCTAGGCGACTGCTTAAGCCCTATAATGAATGGTGTAATCTGCATACTCTAATGTCTCCTCGACAATGAACCTAGGTGGCATTTTAACATCAAGCTAATGGGGTGGTCAATGATTAATGGCGGCAAGGACATTATAAATGTGTAGTTATAGAGGAAATAATGACATAGTAACTTATCAACTTGTACTTCAAATCAGTAGTCGGGCGAACGGAGCTCGTAGTTCATCTTGAAGCTTTGAAAAAGGGGTAAAATAATATGTGAAAGTAGGATCACCTTGTTAGATAATTCCTTCTCTAAGAATGATGAAGATGTGCAATCCCATATTCCCTTTATAGTATGGATATGTCAAGTAATGGTAAGGATATGTGGTTTCATATCACTTCATGGAGCCATTTGGATCCCACTATCATCAATACGCCATATACACGTAATTGGGTCGATAGGTTGTTGAGACAGATGATCCTCGTTGCCCAGACTCCAATCACCGGAGTCGAGCTTTATACGTAAAACAGAGGCAAAGTTAATAATACTAGCTCCTGGTTCTCTAGAACTTTATTCTTTCCGTAATCCATTGGATGCTACAATATTAAATCAAAACAAGGGGTAAATCGAAATAGAGTTAATGTGATAAAAAAGTACTGTAGGGATTGAACCTGAAGCCTTTGGTTTTACAGACCAGTAATCTTTCCATTGCACAAGCGAGTCATTTTGTAGTCTTTTGTTTTAAAATAAATATATGTTCTTATATATAAAATATATACAAAGAAGCCCTTTCACTTAATATTTTTGTATTACAATTGATTTTTTCTTTTTAACGGTTAATTAATTTTGGGCAGAAGATGAAGATGGTTTTCAATGTTATGTTCTGCTAGTGCAAGATCGAAAAAGTATATGTCGTGTCAGATGCTCAGAACCAGCAATTGCAGTGTAGGCTTACTACCTCTTTTCTTACTTTGATCTCTTCTAATCTTTTAGATAAGATCTGAAAGCTTTTGTCTGTTTCTTTTGCTTTAAGATGCAAGAATACCTTGCATACAAGTGCATCCACAATTTTTTTTTTGCATGAAAGACGAATAGTGGAAACCTATAGGGCTGTGTTTTCATTCAAAGTCTTACATGGAGATTCTCTACTTTTGTCCACGGTGCTTGATTTCTTGTTGGTTACCGAGTCGCTGTTAATTGTATTATAGTTATCGGAGTTGGGAAGTTATCACATACATAAAGGAAGAACATGTTCCCTCCGGATTACATTGCACTAATATCTACCCAGCTTGGGAGGATGCACGACAAACAAATGAATGGCCAAAGTTCTTGCGTTACCTCAAAACTTCTAGAAAGGTGTGAAATTGTTCTTTCAATGCATTCTTTCAATTTCTACTTTGTTTGCAAAGAGATTGAGAATGAATGGATGAAAGACTCACTTATAGGATTAATCATCATTTCAAAGACAAGGTTAAAATATTAGTCTCTTATTATACTTTTTTTATGTGTTGCTTGTTCTTGATCCTTCTTTTCTTATGGTGATAATTGTGTATCTATAAGATCTTGAGGTTAAGTGTGAAAATGAAATGGAAATGTTTTACAATCGTCCCATCTTTAGTTGTTTTCCTACTTAGGTTTCTAATTTTTTTAGTTTAAAATCATTTACTACCATCCTAAACTATTTGTATTCTTGAGTTTTATAGTTAATATTTGAGGATTATTCAATTGCCATGAACATGCCTTTGCATTCATAGCTTTGTGGTTAGTACAGTAGGAAGCATTATTTAGATGTTTCTCCCTTTTTCTAGATAATGAAGCAAAATATGGTTATATTTTTATTCTTAAAAAGTGTTCTTACCGGTTGAATATGTTTTTGAAGGCTGCTTTTGTAAGCACTGAGAGTGGTCAGTTGTACATTCTTCCTTCCAGGCTGAATGAAGAATACAGTCATGCAGTGGTTCGGTACTTAACACATGGACATGGTGTCACCAGAAGCCAAATTCATGTCAAATCTGGTTAGTTGTCTTTACAATGTGCAGTTTATTTATCTGTTAATTATATTCATCCTTATTATTAGGAGGTCGAACGGGTTGAGTACATGGTCAAAACGGGCCAGTTTAGGGGTTGGGCTGACCTGCTAAAACATTTAATAAGAGTTCATGTATAAACTATAAAGTATAATATTAAATACTGTTTCTACTTTATGTTGACCTCCTTTAATATTTATAATATGGGAAAAGAGAAATGCTATTTTCGTCCCTGAGGTTCGACCACTTTTGCGACTTTCGTCCATAGGTTTGTTTTTCCGCATCTGGATACAAAAGGTTTGAAATCTTGTCATTCGACTTGTTAACTCCATTTTTTTTCCGTTAAATGAAGGAAATTTCCGTCTTTATAGTCATTTTTAAATTAAATAAAAAACACTACAAGAAATAAAGATCCACCTCTGTTGACTTTGTCCCCACCGTTAAATGAGGGGCATTTCCGTCTTTTTAGCGTTTTATTCAACAGAAAAAACATAAACATAAAGTAAAACCAGTCATCAATATCATGATCACATTAGAATAACTATCACTACTCTTGGTAAAACATGGGTTGTGATTTGGTTTGTGATGTCGAAGAGGAAATAATTCATTTTTTTGCTTTGTTTCTTGTCAATTATTAAAAATAAATATGATGGATGTCAAGTAGAAGATCATAAATCTAAAGAGATGCCTGAGTCAAGAACTGATAATCGTAGCAGATCTGAGAATAGTGCAACAAGTTTAACTGGTCCAAGGAAGAACTATGCATGCGCCCATCCTAGTTATTTGAAAACCCTTGCTCAAAGCCATTCTGACTGGATTTTTGGTGCTATTGCTGAATTCGTGGACAATTCAAGAGATGCCAAAGCAACAATGTACTCTTTTTTCATGAATATTTATGATTTTTTGTATGCCTATAATTACTTTATTCACATATTTGATAAACAAACTCAACTGGATATGTTGCTCAGGTTCGATATTTCTATTGACATGATATACTCTCGCATTGTTGGTAAGGATATACCAATGCTGGCAATTTTAGATGATGGTCACGGGATGAGCCATAAGGAGATTATGAAAATGATGTCATTTGGTCGCAAGGAACCTAACACAAATGATCCAAATTGTATTGGAAGATATGGTGTTGGATTTAAGGTATTTCCTTCTTGATTCTCCTGTATAATCATGCAAGTTTTATCTTGTTAATGTGTTTATCAATTTATACTAGTTTTGGAGGTTTACAATGACATGCTTTATATGGTAAAGTGCTATTGCATAAATTCATTCTTGCATCTTGTTTGCAGTATCCTATTTATGTGTCACATGTTAACAATTCCATTTTTATACATCTGCTCTTTTTATTCACTGGAATTCAATGTATTAGTTATATACTTATTTTACTGGAATTTAAAATATAAAGGCCGATATAGTTGAAAACAAAATTTATATACTGTTCTTTTTGCGGTGACTCTGTCCTCAAGTTTGTATTTTAAAGATACTCGTCTTAAACTCTCCCCTTCATTCTGTATAGAGGGGGCAATTCTGACCCAAATAGCATACAATGGGTCAGTTTGGGTCGTTTTTAAATTATATTGGGTGAATTTGGGTGAGGAAGTTTAGTTAAGGGGGTCAAAATGGGTTATCTAAAAAATAAAAAAAATTATTTACGGGTCGAATAGGGTTGGGAAATTATTACAGGTCAGTTAGGGTTGAAAAAAAAAGAAAGCACGGGTTGAAGAATGGGTTATCTTCTTCATTGAATCAAACCGACACCACCTCTCTCTCTCTCTCTACAACAACAAGAACAACCGCTGCCGGATCAAACTCTCATGGGTTAAATTCGAGGCCCCAATACCTCTTAATTCCGTATAATTATGTTCATCCAGTTGCTGAATATCCAAATTACAACCGAATTTCAGTTTTCCGGTAAGTTTGTTCAATTGTTGATCGCTCGTTTGGAGTTTTAGGTGCCGATCGGCGAAGAATTTATCGGTTTTTTAGGTTAATTGTGTTGTTATCATGATCGATCGGAGTAGAAGTTTTGGATCTTGTGTTTTAGGGTTTGTAGTTTTTGGTTTTTTTTGATGTTGAGAGGCTGTACGGTTCGATCCATAAAGGTTCGGGATCGTTTGCGGTTAGCGATGTTGAATATGGGGAGGATTTTGAGAGTTACAGGGAAGATGATGATGGAGGAAGTGCATATTATCATTTATAGAGGTGTGAGTTTAGAAGGTGATGTTTATGTCAAGTTGGTTTATAGTGATGCGATTAAGGAGTTGAAAGCCATTGCGGATCGGATGATTCGTTCGGGATATGAGAAAGAGTGTTGTCAGGTGTATAGTAATGTGCGGCGCGATGTGTTGGACGAGTGTTTGTCGATTCTCGGGGTTGAGAAGTTGAGTATTGAGGAAGTGCAGAACATTGAGTGGAAAATACTGGATGAGAAGATGAAGAAGTGGATACAGGCGGTTAAAGTTGTGGTTAAAGTTCTTTTGTTTGGGGAGAAACGGTTGTGTGAACAGGTTTTTAGTGAGTCTGAATTGATTAAAGATATTAGTTTTGTTGAGACTGCGAAAGGGTGTGTGATGCGGCTTTTGAATTTTGGGTAGGCGGTTGCCATTGGGCAGAGATCTTCGTAGAAAGGGTGTGTGATGTGGCTTTTGAATTAGTTTTATTTGCTTTTGTTATCGTTGTTAGACGTTTGATCAAATGATTGGAATGATATTAGCAAGTCTTGAATTTTATTTGATACATTGGTAATGTCAGAGAAGGTTGCGAGTATGTTTGATTTATCGCTTGTTAACGTTTGGCACATGTTCTCGTATACATGAGTAAGTTAAATTAACATTCTTGTATCACGTTAGCGTTATGGTTTATGGGTATAAGTTGCTTACTGTTAAGGTTACCACTTACCACAAGCGTGTTACTCTGGTAAATGCAAACAAAGATTATAAAAATGGGAGATTTGCCAAGGCTTTGGCACTCTATGATGCTGCGATTTCCATTCTCAATCCGAATCAACCCGGGCCCGAATCCATTCTCAACCCGAACCAACCTGGATCCGTTTGAACAGCTCATCTCATGCATTTTTTTGACCCGAACCCGTCCCGACCCGAACCCATTCTCAACCCGAACCAACCCGGACCCGTTTTAACCCGACAAAATTGCCTCTTGATGTACAATCTCTTTAAAAAACCATTTTTTTAACTAACCCAACCCGACCCGACCCGAAACCCGTTCTGACCCGAAACCCGTTCCGACCCGAACCCGTTTTGACCCGAACCAAAACAACCCTTTTTTTAATTGACCCGTTTTGACCCGAACCCGTTTTGACCCATGACCCGACCCGTTTGCCAGGTCTAATTCTGTATGGCTGTAATTGGAGTCAAATCCTTATTTACAATTACCTTCTAGTCTAATTTAATGTTTAGTATCTGATCAAATTATGCATAATGCTTTTAACCGTAATCTGAACTCTATAGGATGTTTTTCATCAACAGGACACATTGCTGCATTCCTCTACTAGATAAATGCTAAAATTTAAATATGAATGATCCATGATGGGCAACTTCTGCAGCAAGACTTTTGGAATGTTTCTTATTGCCTTTTTCTGAACAATTTTTATTACAAGTTTATACCAGGAACATAATTGAATGCAATTTCCTAAATTCGACACTTTAATAGCTGTACTTGTTACTAGTTTCTATACGTATATGTACACGGTTGTATTGGCAATCTTATATCTCTATGATAACAATCCTCAAGCTGGAGGATGGATGTGAATCATACCCAAGTCATAAAGCAGTTTCCTTTTCTTTTTAGTTTTTAATGCAAGCATGCTTGATTACATTCTCATGCTGTTGTGATATTTAACACTATTCCTAGACTGGAGCAATGAGACTTGGCAGAGATGCATTGGTTCTTACCCAGACAACAAATTCCAGATCAATTGCTTTTCTTTCCCAATCACTAAATGAAGACAAAGATGTATGAAATAACCATTATTTTATTATTAGAATCATTATTAAATTATGTTCTTCTCAAAAGATTTGTATAGATGCCATATTTCACCTTTTATATCTGCTACAGAATATTGAGATCCCGATTGTAACATATTCTCGGAAAGGACAATATATGGAAGTTGATACCAATATCCAGACTGAAACTTCATCAAACAATAACCTGAAAGCCATAATGGAATTTTCACCATTCAATGAATACTTTATTGGTGAAAAAGCAGGTTTGTTTGACAGGCAAGGTACCGGGACACAAATATACATATGGAATTTGGATGAATGGGGGTCTACATACTCTCTTGAATGGGTCAACACGAAAGGAAGTAGTTCTTTCTATCAAGGTGACATTTATATTCGCTCACGTAGGCCCAGATCTCGTCTGGGTCAGATGACTAAAGAGGTGTGTGTATGAATCATTTTTTTATATGTCCATTTAAAGTTTAAAGTCTGTGTGCATATAATTAAGAGTAAAATGCGATTTTCGTCCCTGAGGTTTGGCCAGTTTTGCGACTTTCGTCCAAAGGTTTGTTTTTCCGCACCTGGATCCAAAAAGTTTAAAATCTTGCCATTTTCATCCGGCTCGTTAACTCCATCCATTTTTCTCCGTTCAGTCGGGGGTATTTCCTTCTTTTCTTTTGTTAACTTAAAGGGCAGTTCGGTCTTTTTATACATAAAGTGAAAAAAGACCAATTTGCCCTTTAAGTGAGCAAAAAAGACGGAAATACTTCTGGCTTAACGGAGAAAAATGGATGGAGTTTACCAGCCGGATGAAAATGGCAAGATTTCAAACCTTTTGGATCCGGATGCGGAAAACAAACTTTGGACGAAAGTCGCAAAACTGGCCAAACCTTAGGGGACGAAAATAGCATTTTACTCTATAATTAAATATGATTCTTTATTGCCATGATTTTCAGGTTCCACTGGACTATTCACTCAGATCCTATTTAGAAGTCATCTTCTTAGATCCAAGGATGAAGATAAAAGTCCAAGGGTCATTGGTATGTAAAGTACATTTTTCAAGTTCTTTTTCATGAGTAAATCAAGATGATCACTTGATACCTTGGTTTAAAAAGTTGTGAGGTGCTCCAAGGTGTTTAGGTTTCGAAAGTCATGCGGTGAGGCGAGAGCTTCACGTACGCAAAGTGTTGCTCTATGTACAAACAGAAGTTGCGTCTGTCTCATTTGTTTGTACATTTTAGCCTTTTAAACCACGCTTGATACCTATAAACTTAACTTGCAACAGGTTAAAAGCCGGCCTTTAGCAAAGTTTCTACACAAGACCAGCATAGAAAATGGTTTTGTATCGGAAAAACCAGTTCAGCTCATTCTTGGACACTCTCAACTAGACCTGGAGCAGGGTAATTGTGGAATTTTTTTATATTGGCACGGCCGGTTGATCGAGGCGAGTTTATATCATTTTATGTTCGTTTCTGTATTCTTTTTAGCATTTTTTTTTCTTTGCTTAACGTTTGTTTTATAATTTAAAATCTTTAATGCTTCTTACAGGCTTATAAAAGAGTTGGGAGCATGATACATAATGGCGAAAAGAGTCATGGGCTTGTTGGAGTCATTGACGTGACTGATGTGATGGTATGTTTCTTAAAAAAAAACCTTTTTGTTAAGACTGGTGCACCATTTGTTTTTGAAACATTTGCTGGTATGATTATCATGCAGGATGATGATAGTGGTCGGGTTTGGGTGCATAACAACAAACAAGGGTTTGTAGATTGTGAACCTTATGCTTTGCTTGAGGATTGGCTTAGTGAAAAGGCAGATGAGTACTTGGATAGCACTGTCGACAAGGTCAATGTGGTAAGTCTCATTGCATTTATTCCTAAGTTTTGTTACAGATTGCGAGAACTCAAAATATTTACATCATATATATTGTATAAAATGGCTTTAATCTTACAAGTCTTGGTATTTGAGGTGTAGAAAAAAGGTGGTTTGCGGTACAAACCTGATCGTGAGTGGGTGCAGTGTAACAAGTGTAGGAAATGGAGAACGCTACCTACTGATTTTGACAGCAGGACTCTTCCTCTAGAATGGTATTGTTATTCTCTCATTCTTTTATAAATTATCGGATCATGTGGGATGGTGCATGATAAGAATTTCCGCTGAAGGTTTTGCTATATGAAGCCCGTGAACGGAAAATGTGACATGCCAGAACAAAAGTTAGACAGTGGAGTTATCACGATATCTTCACAACGAACAGGATATAACTGCAAGGAGAACTTAGCCGAAAGTGAGCATGAAGACGATCGTCAACCGCTGAAAAGACTTAGAAGGGGAAACAAAATCTAGCGTAAAAACCACATTTACATGTAAATGGCTGGTTAGTAGCAAAAAAAACCCAGCTTCATTTTTGGGTAGTATACGTGTAAATGGTAATCCTAGGATTCAAATTCATGTGTCTTTAGCTTTTGTTAATTGTGATTAAATGAAAGGGTTATGGGGGGTTGCATGACACCATATTTAGGATTCAAAAACATGGGGTATAAGTTTAGACCAAAACCAGCTTGATAAGTTTGTGTTTGAAGTTTGAACCCCCTACCCCAACTCCAAATCTTCTTGCGTCACGTCAAATAATAGATTCATCCACTACCTTAAACTAGTAGCATCATTCAAACTCTCTACCCTCTTCTTTTTTTTTTTAATTACAAATATAAACAATTAAACACTAAAATTTTTAATACATTCCTAAAAACAAAATCAATACGTTCTCAAAATATAAAATTAAACATTCAAGACACAATTTTAAACTAATACACTTCTAGGCTGGGGTTTCTTTAGAAAATGTATTTTTTCTATAAAGTATAGGAAGTGATCTTGATTATTGGATGAGTGGGTTTGATTTGATGATTGAGAGATTATCTTGTTGGTATTTTGATAATGTGTCTTTAAAGTATGCTAATTTAATTGATTAGTAACTTTTTTTAAATAAGGAAATAGCTGTCATACTATAACCTCCCCACCTTTCTCACGAGTTTCTCTCTCTCCACCTCTTCTTCGAAACTAGTTTGTTTTAAATAAGCAAATAACAGTCATGCTATGAACCTACACACCTCTGAACCTGGTATGTTTTATATTGTGTATTTTAGACGCTAATGAGTTACTTTGAGTAATAAGGCTCATTAGATAAAATTCTACATATTTTTGTGAATCCTTTACAATTAGGGCATTGGGTGTGGAGTTTGGGGAAGGCTCAGTGAAGCCCGATTCCGTGCGGGAACACCGCCCTGGATTCGGGCTTTTTTTATATCGAGGAATGGGGAGGGGAGACCGATTACTGGGGAAGTGTGTGTATTTTTTTTGTAATTATCTAAATTTTAAATACTTGAAACTAAAGATTTTTTAATTATCTAAATATTTTTTTTTTCAAATGGTTACTGTTCCAATAACTATTTTTTTTAAACGGTTACTGTTCCAACGGCTATTATTTTCAAACTACTAATTTTAATGCCTATAGATGCAACATATCTTTCTTACATTTGCACATCTCACTTCACAATTCACTGCAAATACCAAACCAATTCGAAGATATGGGTGGCAGTTATAATCAAGGTGGTACAGCCGAACCGTTATACCTCAGGTGATCGTCTCGTCGACGTTCTAATGCTGCTCCGCCAAACCCTCCACTGGTAGCAGTCTACCCTCCACCAACACCAAGGCTTAGGCGGTCACTTCGTTTAAATCCTCATCTTGTAAACCTTTCACCTATAACAGTTTACACTTCTCAACCTTAAAATCCACATCTCGAAGAGTTTGATGATCCAAATCCTCTAACAGATGGGGAGTTGAACTGAGTGTATTCTTTTTGAAAGGTGTGAATTATTCGCGAATGTCCGGATATGTTGTATTAACCGGGTCCGTGCTAAAGAGCCCCCTAGCACAATAGATTCCCAATTTAAACCCCTCAATGAGAAACCCCTATCACCCAGACTCGAACTTGAGACCTGGAGGGGAAAACTCACCCGGGCCCACCATAGGTGGAACTTAAATACCCGTGGCCACCACTAGAGCACTAGTGACGGTTAGTTGAACTGAGTGTATGACTACACCATGGCTCAACTGAAATCTGACGGTTTACGACTTGGGGGAAATCAAACAAACTTCAACACAAACTCTCCACCCACAAACGACTGTCCAACAAAAGTCGTACCTAGCTGGGCTGAAGGGTAAGAAACCGACCCCGGTAAGGAATACGAACCTAGGTTGTACAATGAACCATCCCTTCCATTTCCTGACTTCGAACGTTGTCATCCAGATGCCGAATATCAAGAACAATCATTAGTAACAAGTAACAACTAGCAATAGAACATTCCACCAATACTCTTTACATTCATAGGACTGAAACTATCTATATGAAGTAATTGCAAAGGAGTGTTGATAGAATTTATCTTCTCGGACTTGTGCGGTTTTTCTATGTTGCCTTTTTCTTTTGATAGGGAACGCATTGATGTTGCATAGCAAAACTACGTACGGGCATTCGTAAAACCAAATCATTTTTAATACTGTGATTTATTTTTTTTAAATGAATATGTCCCATACGTTTATGCCACAAGTAAGATTTATTTTTATTTGGTTTAGCACCAAGCTTTCTTTATCGATGAAATGCATTGTATACTTATTATCACACACTTGGGAAACTGACATAAGAGTATGCTTGAGTTATTGAATGAAGTTGACCTTGTGCAAGTTGATCTTACCATCTGTCATTGTGCCTTCACCCGTTATGTATCCTCCTTTGTGACATGCAAAATTCACATAACCACCTTTTATCTTTTAGCAAGCCTAAATTCCTCGTCATGTGCCGAGAACAACCACTATCAACATGCCACAGATTGATAGCCTTCTTAAGTTGTCCCTACATACATAAGCAGAAAATCAGTTAAAGTATGCGGCCGAAGACAAGATGATCTCGGGTCGTCCGTTTTCATCAACAACTGAAAACTCCTTAAGATAACCTTTATTTTGATCAGACATCCAATTGTTTCTAGGACTGTTCGACCAGTAGTCCAAAACCCTTGGTTTAACTGGGCTAACAGACAGGGGCGGACCTACCTCTTTGGTAGGGGTAACCCCCGCTACCCCTTGGTCGGAAAAAATTTGGAAAAATTAGTGTAAATTTTGGAAAAATTTGACGTTTTTTCGATTTCGTTACGGCTTATTTATACCACGTTACCCCTTGGTCGGAATCCTAGATCCGCCACTGCTAACAGAACGATTCCCATACCTATGACTGCAAAATTTTGACCACTTACTCATGGTTTAAAATTCCTCACATACCTTGGATTCTTAAATCTTTGAAAAATCATTTTGTTGATTACCAAAATGTTGATTTTGATTTTGAAATCGTGGGGGTTGAACGTTTTGGTTTTTAGTGTATCTCTTGTGTACATGAGGTCTTAGAAAGCGACCTCTTGGACTAACCGGTCAATGGAAATTTTGATGATACTTAACAAATTGCTGATGGTTATATGCAAAATTTATTTTCTTACGGTTGTTATGTTTTGTTGCAGATGAATTTGATAGTGAACCAAAACAAATGTCAAAAGGTTCATCTTCCAACGTTTTTCTTTGTATTAGCATTTTCAAACAACTTTTCACCTTACTTAGGTTTCTTAATGTAAATAGTAATGGTATGAAAACCGAACTTGTATTAATTGAATGTGTAATTACAAGAGTAAATAACCTCTCTATTTATAGGGAGAGAGAGGGACTAAAGAACAAATAACTAATTACATACAGGTCCTTATACTAACAGCTATTTACAACTAACACTCCTCCTCAAGTTGGAGCATAGATGTTAATCATGCCTAACTTGTTACATATGAAGTCTATTTGTGTCTTCCGCAGTGGTTTTGTGAAGATATCCGCTAGTTGAAAATCCGTTTTAACATGAATTGGCTGAATAGATGGAGGATCCTTTTGAGTGCCGACTATCCGATCTCTGATTAGGTGACAATCAACCTCAATGTGTTTAGTTCTCTCATGGAATACTTGATTTTTGGCTATATGTATAGCTGATTGATTATCACAGTATAATCTCATCAAGTCATCAGAGATAACTCCGAGTTCTCTGAGGAGACGACGAACCCATATCATCTCTGATGTAACATCTGCCATAGCTCTGTACTCTGATTCGGCACTTGATCTGGATACGGTATGTTGCTTCTTACTCTTCCAAGACACAAGATTTCCACCAACAAAAACACAAAACCCAGTGGTGGATCGACGAGAAATAGGACATCCTGCCCAGTCTGCGTCTGAAAAACCAGATATACGCCCATCTCCATCTTCTGTGAAAGCACCCACACGACAATGACCCTGATCAGAATATATGATCCCTAGACCTGGTGTGGTCTTGAGATATCTTAAGACACGAAGAGCGGCATCCCAGTGTCCCGTGTACGGAGTGGCCATGAACTGACTTAGGACACTGACGGCAAAGGATATATCTGGTCGGGTGACAGTTAAGTAATTGAGTTTTCCGACCAATCGTCTGTATTGCTCAGGATCTTTCATTGGATTCCCGTCCTCTGGAAGGAGCTTCCTCGTAGGAAGCATAGGACTGTCAACAGGTTTGCAACCTAGCAAGCCACACTCGGTTAACATATCAAGGACATACTTTCGTTGGCAGAGAAGTATTCCCTGTGGGGAACGAGATACCTCTATGCCAAGGAAGTACCGTAGTCGACCTAAGTCGCTAATCTGAAACTTAGACTGAAGAAACTGTTTGAGCTTGGTAATTCCGACTTCATCATCCCCTGTAACTATAATATCATCCACATAGACAACTAAGATGATCCTTCGACCCTGATGATGTCTGAAGAATACAGAGTGATCATATGTACTGCGAACCATTCCAAATTCTTCCATGACACCAGAAAACCGCCCAAACCATGCTCTGGGAGATTGTTTAAGACCATATAAAGAGCGACGTAGTTTGCATACTTTGGATGCCTCCTCCTTAACAACGAACCCTGGTGGCTGCTCCATATAAACCTCCTCCTCAAGAACACCATTAAGGAAGGCGTTCTTGACATCAAGCTGGTGGAGCGGCCAATGATGAATGGCAGCAAGAGCAATGCAAATACGCACGGAGGGCATTTTGGCAACCGGAGAGAAAGTCTCATCATAATCAATACCATAAGCTTGAGAGTAGCCTTTGGCTACCAAACGAGCTTTCAGACGATGTAGAGAACCGTCAGGGTTAAGTTTAACCGTGAAGACCCAACGACAACCAACAACACGCTTTCCTGGCGGAAGCGTTACAAGATCCCATGTATGATTAGTCCTTAAAGCCCCAAGCTCTTCTTCCATAGCTTGACGCCATCCTGGGTGAGCGAGAGCTGTCATCACATTTTTGGGAATCGGATAAGAATCAAGTGAAGTGGTGAAGGCATGAGACTCCGTGGATAGGTGAGCATAAGCAACATAATCCTGGATGGGATAACGGGTGGTATGTCTAGGTTCTTTTCGAAAGGCAATAGGTATATCAGGATACGGTGCACCTGGAGGATCATAGGCAACGGTTTCTGGTAATGGTGAAACTGGATCAGTGTCAGGTGGTGGAACTGTGGGCGTACCAGATGTAGAGGCTGGTTGTGAATCAAGAGTCTCTGTTGTTGATTCCTTACCTCGCCTAGCATATGTGAAGAGTAATGGTGGAGGACCTGTCGGTAGCCCCGAATCTGCAGAAGTTGGAACTGTGGTGTCTGAGACCGGAGGGGTAGACGGAACAGAGGACAAAGGAACAACAGGGATGAAAGGAGATTCGGGAAGATCAGGTTCTGGAAATGGATCTGACACAGGAGTAGAGGATGTAGGAAAGAAGGGACATTCCTCATGGAAAGTAACGTCGGAACTAGTGAAGTAACGACGAAGAGAAGGACTATAACACCGATAACCTTTCTGGACACGTGAGTAACCCACAAAGATACAACGAATGGCTCTGGCATCAAGTTTAGGGGTCCCGGGACGATGATCATGAACATATGCAACACATCCAAATATTTTGGGTGGAAGTGGAAACATAGTCCCTTTAGGAAAAAGGATAGAAAACGGGGTTTGACCATGAATGACAGGTGAGGGCATACGGTTAATAAGATAAGCGGCAGTAAGGACAGCGTCTCCCCAGAAACGATGAGGAACATGAGAATGAATCATGAGAGTGCGAGTGATGTCTAATAAGTGTCGGTTCTTGCGTTCAGCGACACCATTTTGTTGTGGTGTGTAAACACAAGACGACTCGTGAATAATGCCATTAGATTTTAAGTAAGAAGAAAAGTCGGTCGACAAATATTCTTTTGCATTGTCTGTACGCAAGGTTTTAATTGAGGTTTGAAATTGAGTTTTAACGTAAGCATGAAATTCACGAAATATTGAATATATTTCAGCACGAGATTTCAATAGATAAACCCAAGTAGCACGCGAATAATCATCAATAAAGGTGATAAAATATTGAAAACCCAAAGTCGATTTTGTGGGACATGGGCCCCAGACATCAGAATGCACAAGTTCAAACAACGTACTGACTCGATTAGACACTCTAGGGGGATAGGGACGCCTGGTATGTTTACCAAGCTGACATGACTCGCAATGAAAATCAAAGGAAGATGGAAAATCCGGTCTCATTTGCCTCAGAACCGCTGCAGAAGGGTGGCCTAGCCGGCAGTGAGCCTCCCTGATACTGGAATCACATATGTTGGCTTTAGGGTGTGACGATAAAGACATACAGTAGAGGCCTCCTGATTCAAAACCTATGCCAATCAGCCGGTTCGTCCCTAGTTCCTGAAAAATGCAGTGAGTAGGATAAAAGGTTACGGAGCAGTTATTTTGTTTGGTAATTTGACTTACCGAACAAAGGTTATCAGGGAATTTAGGAACCAACAAGACAGAAGAAAGATTTAGGTCTTTCGAATTACTAACCGATCCAATGCCACGGACTGGGCATGAGGATCCATCAGCAAGACGAACTGGTGGGTGAGAACCAATACGTAGGCTAGAAAGAAGATCCTGAATCCCAGTCATGTGATGAGTAGCTCCAGAATCAATAATCCAGGATAAGTCAAGATAAGAAAGTATACCTGAATTGACCAAGCTGGCTTGTGGGCTAGGAGCAGGCGACTGTGAGGCCAACAGCTGTTGAAGTCTACTGAGATCCTCCTTGCTCAACGTGTAGGCAGTACCAGTAGTTGGGTCAGAATACGCACCAGTAGGAGAAGACTCATCAGTAGAAGCTAGTCGAGCTTTTGGTTGAGATCCAGGAGCACGGTTTGGGCAATTATGCTTTGTATGCCCTGGCAGCTTGCAATAATGACAGTTGTTCGGGCAGTTGTACCTTGCATGTCCAGGTTCATGACACAAGTGACATACAAGATTACCACCATGTCCCCCATTGCCTCGTCCGGTGCCTTTCTTCATATAAGAACTTTGCCCTGTACCCTTACTGACCAAGGCAGACATATCAGTTGGAGATGCGTCCGGACCATACATTTCGCGCAATAGGTGATATGTGGATGCCACAGATGAAATAGCAGTAGAGTTACTTAGTAATAATGGACGTGCACTTGCATACTTAGGTGATAAACCCGCAATAAACATCATGACGTCCATTTTGGTGTTACGCTCCTCCTGAACCTTTAAATCAGCAGTAGGTGGGAAAAGAGCTCGTAACTCATCTTGAAGCTTTGAGAAACGAGTAAAGTAATCGGTGAAGGTGGAGTCACCTTGTTCCGCCCGGGTGAAGGCTTGAACAACAGAATAGGCATGGGACAAAGATTCCTTAGCTGAGAAGGATGAAGACAGGTGGTCCCACATTGCCTTTACTGTAGGGAAGTTTTGAGCGATAGTGAGGATTTGTGGCTCCATGGAATTCCATAGAGCCATTTGTATCCCACTATCGTCAATACGCCATTCCCGAGGAGTTGGATCAGGGGGTGGTTTTGTTAGATGGTCCTCTTTATCCACACTTGCAAGACCTTTTTGGACAAAGAGGCTCCATGAACTCCAGTTGCTCGAGTCTAACTTAACAGGAATACGTAAAACGGAGGCATAGTTGATAATGCCTGGAGCAATTTGGTTCTCATTCTTCTTATCATCTCCCATTTTTAAACGAAAAACTGAACTGGATCACGGACACGCGAACCGAGGCAGAAAACGAAAGTTGCTTAGATCGGAAAACCGATTTCACGGAAAATTATCGGAAATAAAACAGTAACCTCGAAAAATCTGAACATACGAACACGCTACACGAGGCAGAAATGAAAAAGTTCTCGGATTGAAAAATTAACTTGACGGAATGGACGGGGAGGTAATTCCGATCAGGTTGGTAAAACACGGCGGCCGGAGGAGCGGCGACGCGCCGTCACGCGCGGCGCGTGGGTTGCGGTGGCGGAAGGCTGTGGTGGCGCGTGGGGGCGCGTGGGGCGGCGGTCGGCGACGCGGTTTGTGGGGTTTTGTAGATCGGGAGATTCCGAGCACGATGGTGGTGGTGGTGTATGTTAACTCGCCGGAAAAATAATGAATCTGAAAAAGTAGGTGACGGGTTGTGGTGGTTTTGGGTGTTTGAACAGATCTGGGACGGGTTTTTAGGACGGAACTGGTGGTGACCGGAAATGGTATGAAAGAGAATTCGTTTCTGATGTGGAAGGTCAGACTGAGCTGCAACCACAGAGCATACTACGAATTTTCTAGACGGAAATGGTCACCCGAATGAGGATATTCTTGAGCTAAACTACCTTTAGCTCTGATACCATGTAAATAGTAATGGTATGAAAACCGAACTTGTATTAATTGAATGTGTAATTACAAGAGTAAATAACCTCTCTATTTATAGGGAGAGAGAGGGACTAAAGAACAAATAACTAATTACATACAGGTCCTTATACTAACAGCTATTTACAACTAACACTTAACAACCGATTTAGCTAATGAAAAATCATCAACAATTTTGTCTTGTCGTTTAAAAGGACAATCAGCCGCTAAAGCCCTTTCATTCAACGATGATAACAGTTTCGATCATCAACAACCTTTGAAACATACTTGATCTCTGCTTCTTGGACAGTCAAAGATGATGCTTTTGATGATTGATTGTCAATTTGATTTTGTTGTTTTTGCAAAATATTGTTAATCACAAAATTTGATTTTGATTCTTTGTAAATAGACTTAAAAATTTTGCACCTCTTTGAGGACATGGTCTTCGTGGAGACGTAGGATTAAGGTTAAAGTTTTTTAGGAGTTTGGCCTGGTTTTTTAGCTTAGGCTCCTATCTCATGAGTTTATTTTTTCAATTTCTATGAGGTGTGATATAGTTTTATATATAGGTTTTCACCTATTCTCGGTGTCGTAGTTTTACTAACAAGCACTTACTTATTTATCCGTTTATTATTATTTTTATTTCTATCTTTTGTAGTAGTGGCATGCTTATATATGTTTTTTAGAAGCTTATGTCTTGGTTATGGTTTTTGGAGCTGGGGGTCTCACTGGAAGCAGCCTCTCTATCCCCTGGGATAGAGGTAAGGCGTGCCTACATCCTACCCTCCCCAGACCCTATCAATAGCTTCGCTATATGTGGGATTATACTGGGTATGGTTGTTGTTGTTGTTGTAGATTTCTCACTAACATGTAATATCCCAAAAATGGATTTGGTAATTAACCCAAATTAATCAGGGATGAGCGGGAAAAATACCATTAGTGGTAAAAGTTAACCCGATAAACATTAGGATTTAAACAAATAAACTTAATGATTAAATAGAAGATGAAAAAACATTTTCATATGATAAAGTTTATAAAAGGCTCGGGTTATCGGGACTTAATCTAAGCCGGGTTGTAACGCCACGACCTTAGTAAAGTAAATTATTATGTTCATTTGATAAGTAAGAAGATGTATACAACTATGAATATACTTGTTTATTTAAAAAGATAAGGGGTTGTAACATGTAATTAGATAATAAAACATGGAGGGGCTAAATGACACACACTTGAAAGTAGAAAATATAAAGGGATGAGAAATAAAACACACACACACTTGTGTGTGTGTGTGTTTGTCGTATGAGGGGGGGGGGGGGGGGGAGGAGACAACCTCCCTTGACCTAAAACAAAAAAAAAAATCTCAAGAATTCAAGGTGAAATTAAAGCCAAATCCTTGCAGGATCAAGGGTTTTAATCATCTAAACCTTCAAATCACAAGCTATGTGATGAATTTGTTTATGATGTGTTTGTATGTTAATTGGGTTTTGATGACATGATGAAATTGATATGTATGGATATTCATAAGCATCATACTAGTTTGTAGGTGTAAAATACTTGAATAATTTAGAGGTTTAAGTATATGTTCATACATGACATTAAATGGGTTTTTGTATGATATGAAGAAATCGATGTCATATTTATGTTGAAATGTGTTTGAAATCATCATGTATACAAGAATGTGTGAAGAACCTGAATAATTTAGGTGTTCGGATGAATGTCTAATTATTTCATGAAATCGTTTATTTTTTTGCATAAGAGAAGAAAACCCCAATTTCTAGTGTCATAGGTTGATGAATTAGTTTATGATGCTTGAAAGTCTATGCTAACTTGATGTTGTTAAGTATATAAAATTGTTGAATTAGAAGAAATAAGGTAACTTGGATGACAAAGTTAGCTAACATGATAGCCTAAAAATGATACCTACCAAGTGATTGATAAAATGCCTAGGTAAGTTTCATCAAAGTGTTAGTGCATTTATACATGTCATTTAGCAGTTTGACTTTTAAAAGTCAAACTGACTTATAATAGAACCGGAAGAGAAATATGATATAAAAGTCCACAAGGTGTGGTAGTCATGATGTAGAATGACTAATCTAACCATCTTGTGAATGTTATATGAAATGTTGTCTCTTAACGAGCTAAGTGGGAGCTTGAAAGGAAATGTGTCAAACGGGTCAAGACGCGAGGAAGCTCGAATGGATGCAAGGTAAGTAAAACCTACACCTTCTATAATAGAATCACTATTTAAGAAATGTTAAGTAGACGGAGATAAGCAATAACTTATTAGAGTCGAGACCCATGATTTAGACCAAACAGGTCAAAATGGGTAAGATTATGTTAGATCACATTTTGAGGATCAAATAAAGAAATTTAGAATTTGGACCCTAAGGTGTAAACCAAAATGGTCAAACGATAAAAACGGGTTTTTGGCGTAAACACTTGCTAATGCGAACCAAAACGGGTCGAGCGAGTAAATATGAGTTTTTAGTATAAACAGTTACTGACGTGAACCAAAATGTGCCAAACTAGTAAAAATGAGTTTTTGGCGTAAACACTTGCTGACGCGAACCACATGTTAGCGGAAACCGATATCAACATCATCATCATCGTATTTGTGTTTGTGATTCTGTACGTGTGTGTTTGTACAGAAGAGAGTGCAAAACGAATTCTTGTAATGGATATATTATTGAATATCTTGATAATGATCAAGTTACATTGTTTTGATATATATACAAAAGGAACAGTTGTGTTGGTTGTTGAAACGTTGCGACGGTTAAGTGTTATCATTGCAACCGTTTACCTAAATTCTAAAATAATAATATAAATAAAGCTACATAATATTAAGTTTAATTTATTATCTAACAGTAACCACTCCTTCAGTGGAAAACTCAATTTTTTGTTACTTGATCATGTGGTCAAGTACAATTGAGGAGTTTTGAACCCTCTCAAGTTGACGATTCAACTCTGGAATTCTACTTTCAGAGTCGATCAGATCATGACACTGAGCTGCCAATTTTTTACATTTATGATTGAAATCATCACAGACCACTTGCATGATCATGTGTTTTTTAGAAACCTTTTGTTTTAGTTTAGAAATAATTTTTGATATGATGCAATTTTGGCTCTTAACATTATTTTTGATTCTTTTAAAAGAGCATGTGACTCTTGTAGTTTCTCTAAATCAGTAATTAAATTTTGGTTGTGAGAAACATACCAGTCAATTTTAGTAACAAATTCAACACATACAGGACACCTTTTATTTAATTGTTTAGAGTTTATTGTCCGCCATAAAGGCTTGATGAGCTCCAATCTGCTTCTCTGAATCTGCTATGGTTTGATCCACTATCTTCTGCATCTCTTAATCACATGTTCCAATCTTCTTAGCAACTTTCTCAGCTGCTTCTTTCTGATCCACAACTTTATCTTCAACCTTCTCTTCGCTTCCTTTTAGGTCCCTCAGCGTCCTTATTTAGCACTTTAAACTTTTTTTCATTGAAACCACCATTTCGTTCATTTGAAGATGTAGACCTTTGTACCTTTGGCTTATGACGCTCTCTCACAAAATGACCATAACTGTTACAACTATAGCCTTTAACCTTCTACTTATCTACACCCATTCTCATTCTAGTATTTGATCCAATGAACTGTTTACCCGTCTTTGCCAAGTACTTCTTTCCCCTTTTAATCGACAATGCCAAGTTAAGTTGAATATCTAATTCTTCAAGCCCATCTGCATCGACCTGGTCAAAATCCTCATCCAAAGACGCACTTTCAACCAACTTTCCACATAGAAAGTTCTTATAGGCAGTCATAAAAGATGCAAGCAACACAATATTCTCCTCAACTAGCTTAATATTTATTTGACTCTTGAATGCACTGTTGTCTTGATTTGAAGTGTTACTTCCAGATGAAGCAACAAAATTACTCAAACTGTAACCTGGACTATCAACAAACACGTTATCGTGAATTCCTCCAAAAATTAATGCTATCCCAACATTTGAACCAGGACTTAGAACACTAGCTTGATAACTCCCCAGATCTTGAACCTGAACGTATCCCTCATCTTTCTTCTGGAAGTCGATTTCATAGACTCTAAGTTTTCCAAAAATTTCTTCTAAATCCCAATCAGGGTAAAATGGATTATCTTTCATCATTACTACATACATATCCCACTTGGGTGGAAGACAATGTAACAGTTTATCAACCTTCTCTTTATTAGTAAAGAAAGCAATCTTAGTAAGTAAATGATAATATCTAGTAATCACAACTTCTAAGTATTCATTTTTCAAATACCAAAACACATCAAATTGTTTCTTTAACAGTTCAATTCTAGTCTTCTTTAAATCTTCATTAAGCTCAAAACGGTTACATAAAGCATCCCAATGTTCTTTAGACAATTTATGATGCACGCAAGAACTCCAAAAAGTTGTGAACCATCGTTCACTTACCTGAAAAACATGCTTAAAACGTCAACATAATTTTGGTGAATTCACATGTTTAAATGACACAAATGAAACCGAGCTCATTTGATAAATATTAGTATACGCAGTTTAATGAAAACCTAATGATCAAATCATGGTCTTGCAAGACCATGATGCATGTGCTGACATAAGAACATAACCAAACCATAACAATGTTGCCTCACCACATCGCCAATCAAGGCAAATGCATAACAAGTAGGGCATGATTGCACTCCCACAGGACCACGACTAACCAGGAACGAGGCTTGTTAAACCCAATAGATCTATTTGACTGTTCCACGGATGGTTACTAAACTGAAATACCACTATGAGGGCTTCCCAAGCTAAAACAAATAAACTGATGCGCACACAATAGATCGAACAGATTTCATTCCCAACTACAATACCTCGTAACCAAGTATGAATTTCCCCCCAATTTAAATAAACATTTAAAATCAAAAGTGTGACAACCCGAACTCTCACGGTTATTATTACCTGATTTCCCGATCACTAACTTGTATCGTTACGTTTTACCTGTCATCATACTTTGTAACTAGGCGCATACCCTACTAAACCCGTTTAGTCATATTTACACTATAGAATGCGCGTGAGCTAGTTGGGTGTTGCGTGAACTAATCTAATGAAACCGAGTTAGGAAATATGACCCAATCACACACTTTAACTTGGGCCAAACCTTCCTTCTCCTTGGCTGAATAGTACTCGGCCCACACACCCTAAGCCCAAACCGCAAACCCATTAGGAGTGTTATACAAATGATTAGCAGTTATCATTTGGTTGCAAAGATTCACAAGGCAGAAAACCAAATTCTCTCCACCTTGGAACGACGATCTTTTCCTCTCTTCACTCGGACTAGCGGCCATTCAAATCCTGCCGGAACTCTTCTCTTCTAGAAGCACTAATTCTCTCGATCTAACACTCGGTTAGTATGTTTATCAATATGTTGATTCGTAGCATCAGTTGTCCTTGAATAGGTGTGTTATGTGTTATATTGTAATAGTATATAGGAGATCAAAGAATGAATTAGGATTTGATGTGTGAATCATGAGCATAAACTGTTATAGAAACCGAATATGTTGATGTTTGGCAGATTAGGGCTGCATAATGTTAGACGATACTCAATGGTGTTACATAATATAAACAATTATTATGATGAGGTGAATCCAATTATGATCAGATTAGGATTGATAATGAGGAAAAGTTCATGAATCAGAGTTGCACGATGTTGTAGTGTTGCTGGAATAATCATGCTGTTCAATTGTTTGAATTATGAATGATAAGAAATTAATAGATATTGGATTAGGGTTTGTTGATCATGGCGTCTGTTAAGGAACAACGATGAAAGACTCTCGACGAAGGATGATCCTTCGCCAAGAAGGGTTCTTCGTCATAGTCTCATCTCGACGAAAGATGATTCTTCGCCGCAACACTCTTAGACGAAGAATAGTTCTTCGCCGCAACACTCTTAGACGAAGAATAGTTCTTCGCCGGAGGATTCTTCGCCAAGGAAGTATCCCACGAAGAATAGGTTCTTCGTGGAGATGTTGCATGTGTGTAAACAAACAGAACAGTTTAAGATGTATTTGATGATGCATGTTTATGCTTACAAGACTATATTTGATGCATGTTAACAATGTTAAAATTAAGAATAAGAAACCTGATTTGGCTCTTGTTAGTAGCAAACTTACCTGTTAAGCGTTGATATGTGACATGCACGTGAGATGTGGACTTATATGAAATTTGAGTACTTGCTGTGTGTTATACGGTGATCTTAGCGGCAATTGCAATCTGTGAAAATAAGTGTACTGTTATGTGATTGACTTACATATGAAACCCATACACTTGTTATGTAACTTTACGGTAAATGTTACGAATCAATGGGTTGCATGAATAACGATTACGACTCGTATAAAAACGTGTGTTTTACTTGTTTGCTACTTGTGTAACGTGTACGATAGAAACGTGATATATGTGAACATTATACTGACTATTCTTGGTAACCACGGTAGGGTATGGTTGACCAACTTGGAACGGGTAATGTAACGTAATATACCGAGCAATCTAAGGTGAGTTCACTGCTCTTTTTCAAGCATGCGTCCCGGGGAGAGACATCTGGTAAATATTACGGGGAGGAATATTGGGTAATAGGTTTGACTGGAATGTTAAACCGGAATGTTGGATAATACACTCACTCCTATTACCTTGAGTCCCATCTTCTACCAAAAAGGTTGCCGGGGAGGCAACGGGGTTATTAGTTGATAGCGCTATTAGGTTTGGCACCCTCACACCATACCGGGGAGGACGTGGGTGAACTAATTACCTTAACCACTCGACCAATGCTTAGATAGGGGCATTAGGGAAGGGCAAACAATCTGGAGCCATCTTGCGGTATCGAGTTATTATCAACATTGTTTTTGGAATTGCTTTTGAACTGAACTAAACTTGTGGCAGCAAAATACGTAACTTGATTTTCGGTAAACAAAACTGTGAACTCACCAGCTTTGTCTGATACACTTTTCTGCATGCTTGCAGATCTATAGGTACATGTCATTGGAACTTGCTGTCTGGGATGCTGGAGTGGTCATGGGTCGAGTTGCATGAATTCACGAGACACGTCTAATGGGTTTTATACACTTGGGTTATGAAATTCTTAACTATTGTAGTATGCTTCCGCTGAATAGTAATCAATGTTTTGTAATGCCTAGTTTAATAAATGAAAGTTTTATTTGAAATATTGCTATGAGTTCAATGTGATTGGTGGCTAAATCCTGCTACGTCACACACCTCGCGGGGGTTCCCGCATGTGGTATTTTGGGGGTGTGACAGTTTGGTATCAGAGCCACTGGTTATAGTGAACTTGGTTTTAAAACGTTTTTTATAAAACCAGACTATAACCGAACAACTCCGATTACGAGAATGCGACCATGACACTCAGCTCTAAATTGCAAGGTTCGTCTTTTTACCTGCTGTAGACATTACATGATTAGCGTGAACTTGTTTATGATGTGGCATACGGACACACACTGGTCACTATAGCATAATTACGTGGATTGCTTATTTGCATTATGATGCGTTGCTAGTATGTCTCATTCCTTAGATTCCTATGATCTTATCGTTCTGATAGCCCCGTTTGACATTTGAGTTTGAGGAGCCATTTGACATGAGTTAGGAGGAACTGAGATGAGCATGCAAATTACAATATTATTGTGGGTGCACACATAATAATGATGTGGGGTGCATGTGATTCCCAGTGAGGCTTAACAAGTGTAAAAGGGGTTCCATTCCATTATTCGACCTAATGAGAAACACAATAAATCTATAGGAGTCATAGCAGTGATCCTCTCCTAGTTGAGCGTGATCTTTACACCGAATCCTTACGAATCCCGATGATATTGAGTGTTGCCTGAATACGTATCACAACGTCTAGCGAACCACATAAGAATGTTAGTTGTTAGTGCTAACGTTTCTGAGTTAGATATCGAAGTGTCTAATGTTTGACCTATACGCTCCTCATTTACCTCGTTTACTTGAATTTCATGAATTAACGCCTCAAATCTCGAAGTATGATCACTTCTGTGTTCTCTAGCAACTTACCGTGTATTGTCAATTGACTCGTAAGGCCGATGGATGAGTAGGTGAACATGATACATTACCAACCCTAGTATTAGGAAGACTCTGCTTTCCGACGATGAACATTAGCAGATTGATGGCAATCAAATCACTAACCCTAGCCAGCAACCTTTGGGGAGCCAACTCTTACGAATCAATCGGGCCATGAATACTGACAACTGACCGGAGTATGGGATGTGTGGTTACCAACGCCATGAGCAGTACCCTAGGACGCAGGACGTGTCAAGAAATGCAAACAGGTGAATCCTTTTGACGAAAGATCACAGGACTCCGCCTCCAAAGCAACAACATCAGAGGCAATGGCCACGACAACAACAAAGTACTAGTAAATCATAACCTTCAGTATGGGAATGAAGGTGACTTCAACAAGGATTGACTGTTGTTAAGTCAAGACGTCAATAACCAAGGGAACAATGTCAGCATTAGGAATCCTTGTAACAATCACATCGATGATGGTGAAAATGGTGCTCGTGGAGGAGTTCTTGCGGCTGGCAAGGGTGACGCTAGGAATGATAACAGCATAGTGACTTATACGGTTGTGTGAATAACCTTTCTCCCCCTATTTTGTTGGACACCGGCACTTCTTGAAACCGAACCTGTTGTAGGATCGGCCGATGACCAGTCAATTGAAGCCTCACATGTTCGTTGGGATGCAAGCTTGACCTTGTGGGTCAAGTGTTCGACATCGACCTTCTTTTCGTTACCCTTTGTCGCAACCCCCGATCCCTAATGTCCGGGAACGGACGGCCGCGAGCTAGTTTCGGTGGTATCGTGTATTGTCTAATTTGGCAGCGGAATTTTTCATTAGGACCGTAGTTAGGAAATGTTTTTCAGAGTAAAATACCACATTTTCATAACATTAAACATATGGGATAAAACCCAAGTTCGTAGTACATACGTTTTTATAGGAATAATTCCTATTTTATTTAAGAAAAACATCTATTTCTTTTTAGGTAACTTTATTGCCACTTTTCCAAACCTTCAGTGCTGTCCAGCTGGCTTCTATTTGGCTTTCACAATTTGTTACCTGAAACGCGTTTTAAAAACATTTGTCCGTGGGAAATACTGGTGTGTGAATCCCAATTTAATCAAGTTTTAAATAAAATCCCATTGCACAGTATTGAGGGCGATCTCGCAATGACATTTGTTTCCAAGTTATATCAATTAACATCCATGGTACTGTCAGACCCGACTTGTGGAAATGTTACTCCTTGACCAGGTGGTAACAAATTTTGTATACAAAACCCCAACATACTCATGATAATTGTATTCTTACAAATACTCAATAACTGCTTCATATATATTTAATTGTATGAGGTTTTGTAAAAACAGTTAACAAAAAGTGGATCAACTCACATTGCTGTCTTAGATTTTACATAAGGGTTTCCTGGTGACAATCTATAATTTACACAAATGCACACGTGTTAGTATAATAACCCATTTTAACATTAGTAATACCCTCCCCGAGACGGCATTCCAACGACTACGTCGGGCAGAACCACGACAACCGTTACGGAACCCTAGATCAATCGGGCAGCGTATCTAATACGTATCTGGGGGTTAAAATACTTACAACGGGGCAGAACTTCGCTATTTAGGGGGTATTATACCCGAAATTATGCCTCTACTTTAGAGAATTCGAGATTGAGAAAAGAAAAATGGACGAACAGACTGAAGATCCGATGCCTCCTTTATATAGGGCTTCACTTTGGTTTTCTCGCGGCCCGCGTAAAACAAGGCAAGGGCCTTACGCGGCCTGCGTCAACTATAGTCAACGTGTAGCTGGTCCTGGTCAGCAACTAGACTCGCCACGATGATGACACGTGTCATCACCGGGCTGCGCCACAACTTTTGATCTCACGCTGCCCGTGTAAGAGTTGAGGTGGGGTTTACGCGGCCCGCCTCAACTCAAAAATTCAATTTTTAATTATTTTTTGTTAATATTTAAGGTATTCGGGGCCCGTTTTCACGTATGGGGTGTATTTTGGGACATATTGAGATATTTTAAAATATATTAGGGTGTCGAAAATAATTCAAGGGTGTCGGTTTTCTTTAGGGTTGTTATATCCTCCCCACCTTGTATTAGAGCTCGTCCTCGAGATCTACTGGAATAGGTGTGGATATTTCCTTTGCATTTCTGATTCAAGCTCCCATGTGTACTCAGGTCCTCTTTTGGAGTCCCACTTCACTTTGACCTGAACTAATCTCTTGTGCTTGAGATTCTTGACTTTCCTATCTTCAATCTGTATAGGCCTTTCTACAAACTTGAGTTGTTCATTTACCTCTATATCCTTAAGAGGTACTACTAGTGAGTCATCAGCTAAACACTTCTTGAGATTAGATATATGAAATACATCATGTATCCCTGCCATTTCCTCTGGCAGTTATAGCTGATAGGCCACATATCCTATTCTTTTAATAATCTCAAAAGGTCCAACATACCTGGGACTTAGCTTCCCTCTTTTGATGAATTTTACTACTCCTTTCCAAGGAGAGACTTTTAATAGTACTTTATCTCCTACTTGAAATTCCAATGGCTTACGTCTGTTATCAGCATAGCTCTTTTGTCGATCTCGTGCTGCTTTCAGTCGTTCCTTGACTTGAATAATCTTGTCGGTTGTTTCCTGCACTATCTCAGGTCCAGATAGTTGCTATTCCCCAATTTTTGCCTAACAGACTGGGGTTTGGCACTTTCGTCCATAAAGTGCTTCGAATGGTGCAGCATTGATACTTGTGTGATAACTATTATTATAAGAAAATTCTATTAAAGGTAAGTGATCATCCCAATTACCTCCGAAATCAATTACACAAGCTCTAAGCATGTCTTCCATTGTCTAAATCGTCCTTTCACTTTGTCCGTCCGTTTGAGGATGATAAGATGTGCTTAGATTTAACTTGGTTCCCATTGCCTTTTGGAAACTTGACCAAAAATGAGAGGTAAATCGGCTATCCCTATCCGAAACAATTGATAAAGGAATTCCATGTAATGAAACAATTTCATTTACATACAATTTAGCTAACTATTCCATACTGAAAGTTTCTTTCATTGGTAGGAAATGAGCTGACTTGGTTAGTCTATCCACAATCACCCAGATTGTATCATTACCTTTTCTTGTTTTGGGTAATTTAGTAACAAAATCCATTGTTATTAATTCCCATTTCCACACTGGCATTTCAAACTGTTGTAACAATCCTGAGGGTTTCTGATGTTCAGCTTTGACTTGTGAACATGTTAAACATTTAGAAACATAGGCTGCCATGTCCTTTTCATACCTATCCACCAGAATTTTTTTCTTAAATCATGGTACATTTTATCATTTCCTGGATGCATCGTATACTTAGACTTATGGGCTTCTTCTAATATACGATGACGTAGGTTTCCTAATTTAGGTATCCACATTCTCTTCTTATGGAATCTCCAAATTCCATCTGTTCTTTGTTCTAATTCTTTTAGCATACCTTTTAATTTTTCAGTATCATCCTTGATTACTGATTCTTGTGCTTCTCTTATTTGATCATTTAAATCTACTTGCAGATTTAATTTAAGAGAACGTACCCTTTTTGACTTTTCGTGATACTTTCGGCTTAAAGCATCAGCAACTACATTTGCCTTTCCTTCATGATACTGGATAACACAATAATAATCACTAAGCAATTCCATCCAGCGTCTTTGTCTCATATTCAATTCCTTCTGCCCGAAAACGTATCTTAAACTCTTATGGTCAGTGAATATGGTAAACTTAATACCATAAAGATAATGTCTCCAAATCTTAAGGGCAAAAATTATAGCTCCTAACTCTAGATCATGGGTTGAATAATTTTCTTCATGATTCTTAAGTTGTCTGGATGCATATGCTATACACTTTTGACGCTGCATTAACACACATCCATAACCTAACTTAGAAGCGTCACAATATATTATAAAATCTTCAGTTCCTTCTTTTAACGCTAGTATGGGTGTATGGGTTAATCTTTGCTTAAGAATTCTAAAAGCTTCTTCTTGTTTTGGTCCCCATTCAAACTTAATGGATTTACACGTTAACTTAGTTAAAGGAATGACTATTCTAGAAAAATCTCGAATAAATCTTCTATAATAACCAGCCAATCCTAAGAAACTTCTAACCTCGGTTGGTGACTCAGGGGTTTTCCATTTAGTTATCGCCTCTATTTTTGTGGGATCCACATGAATTCCTTCATGGTTCACTAAGTGTCCAAGACACTGTACCTGCTCTAACCAAAACTCGCACTTGGAAAATTTAGCATAAAGCTTTTCCTTTCTTAATATACTTAAAAGTGAGTGCAAATGCTTTGCATGTTCCTCTTTACTTTTAGAATAGATGAGAATATCATTAATAAAAACAATTATTAATTTATTCAAATATGGCTTACATATTCGGTTCATCATGTCCGTAAATGCGGCTGGGGCATTGGTTAAACCAAATGGCATGACAGTAAATTCATAATGGCCATACCTCGTTCTGAATGCGGTCTTAGGAATGTCCTCTTCCTGTACCTTTAATTGATGATATCCTGACCTTAAATCGATTTTAGAGAAAAATCGAGCTCCTTGCAGTTTATCAAACAGATCATCGATCCTTGGTAATGGGTACCGATTCTTAATCGTGACATTGTTTAATTCACGGTAGTCGATGCACATACACATCGATCCGTCTTTCTTTTCAACGAATAAAATTGGCGCTCCCCATGGCGTTGAGCTCAGCTGTATAAATCCTTTTTTCCAGCAATTCATCTAATTGTTTCTTCAGTTCATGCATTTCGGCGGGTGCCAAACGGTAAGGTGCTTTGGCAATCGGGGCCGTTCCTGGTAGCAGGTGAATTCTGAATTCAACTTCCCCATCTGGTGGTAGTCCTGACAATTCTTCTGGAAATACATCTGAAAATTGAGACACTACTGGAATGTCTTTTAGTTCTTTTCCTTTAGTGTTAGTGATTATAGAAATCAAATACACTATAGATCCTTTTCTTATATAACTTGCAGTTTTCATCACATAGATGAATTTTGTGGATCTATAAGGTTTATCTCCTTTAATTGTGATCTTTTCACCCTTTGGTGAATTTACTTGAATTGACTTTTGATCACATAAAATACTGGCTTTATTGGCTATTAACCAATCCATTCCTAAAACGACATCAAATCCTGCCAGATTCATTGGATAAAGGTTTGCAATAAACTTTTGATTTAAAATTTCTACTCTTGCTCCCTGCAAGATTTCAGAAATTCTAACAGTTTCTCCATTAGCTGTCTATACTAGACATTCTTGTGGTAGTTTAGTTAATGACAGATTTAGAAGTTTGCAAAACGAAGTATTAATAAAACTTTGGTTTGCACCAGAGTCAAATAATACTTTAGCAAAAACATCATTAACTAAAAACGTACCAGCTATCACGTCTGGAATCATCTTGGCTTCATCTGCAGTTAGAACGAATTCTCTAGCATTTTTAGTGTTCCTGTTGTTCACAGCTGGCCCCAATTTTGGACAATTCGGCTTGATGTGACATTTTTTCCACAGTTGAAGCACAGTCCATTACTGGATTTTCTCCTGCAATCTTCTTCCTTGTGTCCTGGCATTTTGTAGAAATTGCAAAGAGTGGAACATTTTCCTGAATGCTTTTTCCTGCAGACCCTGCAGAATGGTGCAGAGGTAGAACCCATATTCATATGATTGTAATTCCCAGTATGGAATTCTTGGGTAAGTCTTTGGGTTAGGTTTCTCCTATGGTCTTCTTCCCTAGTATGGATTAACTCATCTGTCAAGGTATTGGCTAGTTCTACAACTTCTTCTATAGTTTGAGGTCTAGCTGCCTTGACTACATGTCTAATCTCTCCAATTAATCCCCAGATGTAATGGGAGATTAATACCGGTTCAGGTGATGCAAGGGTTGGTACTATTCTAGCATATTCAAAGAATAACTTTGTGTACCCTTTACTATCTACCCCGGTCATTCTTAAGTTCAAAAACTTATTTGCTATTTGTTCCTTTTCATTGGGAGGGCAGAATTTCCTTTCTACCATATTCTTAAATTCCTCCCATTCCATGTTGTATACCCTATCACTTCCTCTTGACTGGAGGACAGTGTTCCACCATTCTAAAGCTGAGTTCTTAAAGAAATTAGAAGCAAACATTATCTTGTCTTCTTCAGCACACTTGCTTATTTTTAAAACAGCCCCAGTCTTTTCTATCCAGCGTAGAGCTGCAATAGGTTCTTCATTACCCGAGAATTCTATTGGTTTACAGGACAAGTGTTGGGATTGAACCCTACCAGAGGAACATATAATAAAAGCCAAAACTGGATCAGAGCAGTGGATCAAGAATAAGCAGATGTTACATACAAGTCTCTCCCCTTGAAAGTGGTTTCAACATCTGCTGACCTCCTATCTACTGATTGTACAAGCTACTGACCGTCAAACTGCTGCTCAAGTAAAGACCTGATGAAAGACTAAAGCTCTGCTGATTCAATCTACTGCCTTGAGTCAAGCACTGCTGATCCGGACAAGTACTGCTGGGTTCACAGCAGTGGAAGGTTGCAACAACTGTTCTATAGTCTGTTTGTAATATAATGTAATAGCAGTAGTTAGCATAGCAGTGTTTGTATTGATCAGAGGTTAGAGTTTGTTAGGAGGTTAGATGTCACTTTCATGGTGACGTCAGCTTAAGATGCTCAGTGGTTTGCTAGTGCCTATAAATAGAACAGTGCTCTGTACTGTTCTATTAGCTCTTTGCAAACTTGTTTTCCTGCACGAACAAACGCTGAGCTCTGGCTGAGGGGGAGTTTGTATTAAGCATTACATTGTAATCGTTGTTGAAACTAAATTCAATCTTTCGGTTCTTTGTTGAAAATGTCTTGATCAAAGCAATACTCTCGTTTGATTGTATGCAAAGTTTGTTTCCATATTAATTCCGCTGCACAACTCATCCATTTCCATTTTAATTCAAACAGAAAATACAATCAAAACCAAACTCAGATCCAACAATTGGTATCAGAGCTTGGACAGTCAAATTTGATTTAACAATCATTTTGATATAAATAGTTCAGCTCAAAATCGTTGATATCGATAGTTTGTTCGGTTTGTTGAAAAACAGAGTAAGGTTTAATCACCATTAAATTTGATTAATCAGTGCCTGTAAAACAACCAGGATGACGTCACTATCACAAGATGATAAGAATAATGTTGGCTCGCTTTTTAAACCACCTATGCTTAAACGTAATGAATACAACATCTGGGAGAGAAGGATGGGTCACATCCTTGCTCAACAGAACACTGGATGTTGGAGGTCTGTTGTTTTCGGTCCCCATGTTCCTATGGTGCCAAGTGCTGAGGATCCAAAGAAGAACGTACCAAAACCTTATGAAAACTATACTGAAACTGATTTTCAAAAGTTCGAACTCGATGCCAAAGCATTTAGCATCATAGCATCTGCATTACCAAATAAGATCTATGCTGGACTGTTACATTGTAACAGTGCCAAAGAACTATGGGATGCATTGAAGGAACAGTTTGGGGGTACCGAAGAAGTTATTGAAAACAATAGGGAAATTCTGAATCAGCAGTATGAAACCTTCTGTCACATTAAGGGTGAAACATTGACCCAACAGTTTGAACGGTTTAGTTGTCTCATCAGTGAGCTAAGGCTTGTTAAGGTTGAATTTCCAAAATCAACTCAAAATAGCAGGTTTCTTAGATCGCTACCTGATAAATGGGACACAATTGCATTTGTGACTAGAAACTCTGTTGAGTTCAAAGATCTGACCCTGACCCAACTTCATGGTAGACTCCTGACCTATGAAAGGGAGTTGAACCAGAAAAAGAAGCTGCAAGAGTCTGGAAAAGCTACTGATGATTACTCATTCGGTAGCACAACTCTTCTTGGTCAGGAAGAATCTGGTAGCAGTAGTAAGGATCAGGGTTATGATCACTTCATTGATATAACTGCTGGTGCAAACTTTAACAACCCTGATCCTCACTCATTAAACTATGCATTTACAGCTAATGAAAACCAGATGTCAGATAATTTGTGCTTTGAACTCAATGACTTGCAACATTTTGATCCCACTGACTTAGAAGAGATGGACATCCTGCACCAATTGGCTTTGCTCAGTGTTAGAACTAGCAAATTCTACAAAAGAACAAGGCGAAAATTCCCAGGTTTACATGGGAATCTAAGGGTTGGGTTGGATAAATCGAAAATCAAGTGTTACAAGTGCAATAGGCTAGGTCATTTTGCTAGGGAATGCAGGAGTCAAACCACTGGTCCTATAATCACTCATCCCAGCTCAAACCCTAGACCACAAAATCAAAGCACTGTCCAATATACCCAATATACCCCTGCGGCTCATGTGAACACTGCTCACTATGCTACAACCCCTGTGCCTGTGCATTATGTCCAAACTACTGTTCCACAAATTCAATATGTTCAAACCCCTATCCCTCAGGCACAAGTGCAAACTGTTGCACCTCAAACAACTGCTCCAGCAGCAGTACAACCAGATCAGCAAAGCTTTTTCACTCAAGGCTTTGTTGACTGGAGCAGTATGCCTGATGAGCTTGGTGATGAAAATTTTGCACTCTACGCTTCTATTGAATCTTCTAATGATGAATTTTGTTTGATGGCATTAGAGTCAATACCATAGGGGATTGAAATTGAAGGTGAACGGCTAAGTGATGAAACAGTGGATGAGGTGACTGAAGCAGTGGTTACTGCTGTGGCTGGTGAACTACTGCTGGGAGAAAGTTCAGGAACCCTGATTGAACCACTGACAGATCCATGGTCCGAAGAGGACAAAGAAGAAGAGAAATATGAGAAAGCAGGTGAGAAAGAAGAAAGAGCTGATGATGAAGAAAATCATCAATGTGATTGTGCAATGATGGCTGCTGCCAAGGTATCTCCTCAAGTTCTTGAAAAACTGTGTTCTGACAATTGCATTATTGCTTTTGCTAACATCAAAGAGGTAAATGAAAACCTTCGGGATAAAATCTTAACTGATGAAGTCAAATTTGAAAGGTCTTTAAAAGAACTTAAAAACAAATTGACTGAAAAGGAAAAAGAGATCAGCAGTCTGAAAGAAGAACAGAGCATAACCAAAACCCAACTCCAAACTATGGTAGAAAAATACCAAGTTTGCAAAAAGGAGTTGGAGTCCACCCAGATCACCTGTGAAAGATGGGTGGAATCATGCAATGGGTATGAGGTTATGCTAGAAAAACAGATAAAAAGCAATGTGAAATTTGGTGTTGGTTATAGAAAACATGATGATGAAAACACTGCTTTTGAAAAATCTGTTCAAACAACTGATGTAACAACTGAGTTCATCCCCAAAAACAAGAATGGCCAAGAAGTGAAAATCACTGATAAACTTGGTAACAAAATCACACTTGACAGACCAATGGAATCCTCTACTTTTGAGGAGCTTGAAAATTATCAGTTTAAACCAAAGTGGTCTGATGAGTGTGATATTCTTGAAAATTTCAAGCCCATGGACTTTACATCAACTGTTGGTGTTAAAGCTCCAAAAGCTAAAGTCATTCCTCTCAAGGACATCCCAACAGAGGTTAAAACCTCTACTGCAAAGGAGTCCGAAAAGAGAAAGAAGAAAGAAAAGATCAATAACCTATTTTGTGAATTCTGTGAGAAAAGGAATCATCTAACAAAAGACTGTTTCCATTTAAAAGCTTATGGTTTAAACAAAATAAGTGTCATTGTTCCAGCTGAAAGCTGCATTGTCTGTGGTAAAACAAACCACAAAACTCAAGCATGTGTGTATCTCAAAAACTTTGATGTGAAAAAGAATGAATACACTGCTAAAACATCCTTGAGTCCATCAACATCATCTGTCAAATTCACCAAGAACCAACCACTGTTTGTGCCAGTTCAAACAGCTGTCACAAAACAGCTGAACCAAACATCTATCAAAAGAGATGTTCAGGTTACTGATGCACCCCCTGCCAATCAGTTCAGAAAAGGCAAGGAAAAACAGTCTTACCAAAGGATTCCACACGTTTATGAGGCCTACAAAAGGCCCGCTAAACCTAAAGTGAACAGGCATCCTTTTGGTTACCAACAGGTGATTGGTCAAGACCCCCAACAGTGGTTAGCAAGAAACAGTACTAAAACTGTTCCAACCCCTGACCTAACCACTGTCCATCAATGTGCATCCCTCCGAGACACTGTTGAGACCCCATCCAAAGCCTTATTGGCTTTGGAAACCCTAATGAACTAATCCTTTTACTTCATGTGCAGGGAGCTTCTGCCTGTTTAGATAGCCTTTGGTATGTTGATAGTGGAGGCTCCAGGCACATGACTGGATGTAAAGCCCTACTCAAAGATTTCAAAATTCATGGAGGGGGTGATATATCCTTTGGGAATAACAGTAAAGGAAAAGTTCTGGGGTCTGGTACAGTACAATCTGGAAATGTAAAATTTGAAAATGTCAATCTGATAGACAGTCTGAAATTCTACCTCCTGAGTGTTTCACAAATGAGTGACAAGGGGTATGGGTCATTCTTCACAAAGGAGTGTTGTAGGATTGTTGGACCAGAACTGGTAAAAAAGATTGAAGCAATAATAAAAACTGGTCAAACAAAACTTGTTGCTCAAAGAAGTGGCAATGTTTATGTTGTTGATATGTCTAAAGAGTGTCCCAGGGCTGATGCCTGTCTGTTCTCAGCTGCCTCTAACAAAGAGACAGAACTTTGGCACAGAAGGCTGGGGCACACAAATCTTAAGACAAACACTGAAATTTCAAAAAAATGGTTTGGTAAGAGGCCTACCACAAAAATTGTTTTCATGTCCTGAACATTGCATTTCCTGTTTAAAAGGAAAACAACATAAAAGTTCTTTCAAGTCCATTAAAGAGTCCAAAACAACCCAGTGTTTGCAAATGCTGCACATGGATTTGTTTGGCCCAGTTCAAGTCATGAGTCTGAAAAAGAAGAGATATTGTTTGGTTATTATTGATGAATTTTCTAGGTTTACATGGACTTTCTTTTTACACTCAAAAGATGAGACTGCAGGCATTTTACAAGACTTTGTAACACAGGTTGAAAAGCAATTTGACCTTCCAGTGAAAGTCTTCAGGAGTGACAATGGCACAGAATTTAAAAATAAGGAGTTGGATGCCTTCTGTGTGAAGAAAGGGATTGTAAGGCAGTACAGCATCCCTAGAACACCAGAGCAAAATGGGGTAGTTGTGAGAAAGAATAGGACCCTGATTGAAGCTGCTAGAACCATGCTTGCTGATTCAGGTTTGCCCTTGACTTTCTGGGCAGAGGCAGTAAACACTGCTTGCTATGTCCAGAACAGAGTTTTAATAAACCCCAGGCACAAAAAGACTGCTTATGAAATTCTGTATAAAATCAAACCACTGATCTCATACTTCAAGGTGTTTGGCTGCCCATGCTTTATTTTGAACTTAAAAGATTCCATTTCAAAATTTGCAGCCAAAATTGATTATGGTTATCATCTGGGATACTCAACCACTGCTAAGGCCTACAAAGTGTTTAATACACGGACCAAGGCAGTGGAGGAGACTTTGAATGTAAAGTTCAATGAACTTTCATCAATGAAAATTCCAGCAAATCCTGTAGATCTGTTTGATCTTAATAAATTCACTTTTGAAAATACTGCTGTCAAGACTAACAGTGCAGGTCCATCAGAAGATTCAACACCAGACTATGGGTATGAAATCATCATCCCTCAAAAGTCTGTCAGAATGGGAAGAGCATCAGATGTTCAAAACAGCTGTCAAAGCTCAACCACTGCTACCTCAATAGTTGTTGACCAAAGTAGCCCATTAACCACTGCTTCCACATCAACAAACACTGATGACAAATGTCCCTAAACAGTGGATAAAAGTCAGCATGTGTCCTCACCATTACCTCCGATTCCACCACCTTTTGTAGCCACTGTTGGGTCATCAAAGTCACCAGCAGTGGTTAGCTCAGATGATACACATTTGCAGCCTTCACCAACAAATGCCATCATACCATACCAAGGAGATTTAATCTTCTTGAGATCTCATCCACCTGATCAAATCATTGGCAACATCAATGAAGGGGTGCTCACAAGAAGCCAAACCCAAAACATTTGTCTTTTTGCTGGTTTTCTATCACTCTATCAGCCAGTCAAGTACCAAGAGGCACTGAAAGACAACAGCTGGGTAGAAGCCATGCAAGAGGAGCTCCAACAGTTTAAAAGACAACAAGTATGGGAGCTTGTACCACTGCCAGAAGAGGTTAGTCCTATTGGCACAAAGTGGGTCTTCAAAAACAAAACTGATGAAAGGGGTATTGTTGTCAAGAATAAAGCCAGGCTTGTGGTTCAAGGTTACAGACAGGAAGAGGGGATTGATTATGATGAAACATTTGCCCCTGTAGCAAGATTGGAAGCTATCAGACTGTTCCTGGCCTTTGCTGTCAACCACAACATGAAGGTGTTTCAAATGGCTATCAAAAGTGCTTTCCTCTATGGTACAATTCAAGAAGAGGTGTATGTTTGTCAACCTCCAGGTTTTGAGGATCCATTTTATCCAGATCATGTCGACAGGCTAAACAAAGCTTTGTATGGCCTGAAACAAGCACCTAGGGCCTGGTATGAAACTCTTTCCAACTTCTTACTCTCAAATGGTTTCAAAAGAGGTACCATTGATAAAACACTGTTTCTAAAATGGAGAGGGAAGGATTTAATGATTGTCCAAATTTATGTGGATGACATTATTTTTGGAAGCACATGTAACAAAATGTGTGAAGAGTTTAGAGAACTCATGACAGCTGAGTTTGAAATGAGTGCAATGGGTGAGCTGCAATGCTTTCTTCTTCTCCAAGTTCAGCAGATGCAAAATGGAACTTTCATTCATCAAAGCAAATATGCTAAAGAACTTTTAAACAAATTTGACATGAATGATTGTAAACCATGCAGCACACCCATGGCAACAAATAAGCTTGTCATGTCTGATGAAAAGGATGAGCTGATTGACCAAACACTTTATAGAAGCATGATTGGGTCTTTATTGTACCTAACTGCATCTAGACCAGACATCATGTTTGCAACATGTGTCTGTGCAAGAAGTCAATCAGCCCCCAGAAAATCAAATCTCATTGCTGTAAAAAGGATCTTCAGATACATAAAAGGTGCTCCCACACTTGGTATCTGGTATCCAGCTAATGGGAATATCAAGCTTTCAGGTTTCTCAGACAGTGACTTTGCTGGATGTCACACCACAAGGAAGTCCACATCAGGAGGGTGCCAGTTTCTAGGTGATTGCTTAGTTTCATGGCAAAGCAAAAAGCAAGCAGCTGTTTCAACATCCACTGCTGAAGCTGAATACATTGCTGCTGCAAGCTGTACAGCCCAACTCCTGTGGCTTCAAAATCAGTTGCTGGATTTTGGTATCACTGCCTTAAAGACACCACTCATGTTGGATAGCCAGGCAGCAGAAAATATCATCAAAAATCCAGTTTCCCATTCAACCACCAAACACACCGACATCAGACATCACTTTGTGAGGGATTGCTATGAAAAAGGTTTGATTTCTCTACATCATGTCCCAACTAAAGACCAGCTGGCAGATGTGCTCACAAAAGCACTTGATACAGCCACCTTTGAAAGCTTGGTCTCTAGAATTGGGATGCTAAACATGGAATAACAAGCAACATCTTGTTTTTCTATGAATAAAAGCATTAAAATGTTTTCAGAAAATCAAAAATCCATCCTTAAAAATAGCTAAAAATGAAGTTTTCATTAAAATCCTTAAAAGTCTGCCATAACCACTGCTTGTTCAAAAGTCTGCTGTGCTTCAAAGTCTGTCCACTACTGAAAGTCAACCCTTACTCACTCATTTCTTTGATAATCACTGTTGTTCAAAAGCAGTGTCTTATCCACTGATATGCTATCTACTGATAGTGAAAATCATCCACTGCTTCCATAACCACTGCCTTCACCAGTAACTTTCATAAAAGTACTGTCCTTCAATTCATCAGGGGTTGTCACGTGGGCAGTACATTGTGGTCAGACCTTTTGTAACCGCTGCCACGTCAGCATTCACTTTTTCCTCTATAAAACCCCCACTTCACATCAAAAACAGGGTTTTACTGTCGAATTGAATTCTCAAAAATTCTCTTCTCAAAGCAATTTTTCCATCTCATTTCTTCACAAATTTCTTCGATCATCATCCTCAAAATGACAAAATCGAAGTCATCTGCAAAACCCTCCTCCAAATCATCGTCGAAAGCGGCCTCTCAAAAGGCCAATCCCACCGAACTTCCATTCAAACCATCTCACAATCTTCTGGGTCTTCTCACAAAACCCGGCACCACAGATGCTTTCGATTCCATCCTTGCTACCATCTCCGTATCAAAGTACAAAACTTTGTTAACAGCGGATGCACCAATTTACTTGACAACCCAAAGAGAGTTTTGGAAGAATGCAAACCTTGAAAAACAAGGAGACACTGTAATAGCCATCAACTCTTCTCTAAAGGGAAAAGCTGTCAAGATTACACCACCATCAATTTCAGAGGTCTTTCAACTCGATGATCAGGAACGTAAAATTTCTTTCCCCAAAAACGAGTTAAAAATTGACTTCATTGAGAGAGGGTATGGAGACACAATGATGAAGAAAGCTACCTTACAAAAAGGTTTCTTTCCTTCTGCAACCAGATTTTTATTCCATACCCTCCTCTTGTGTGTTTCAAACAAAACCACTTCTTTTAATGAAATACCATTAAAGATTCAAAATCTGGGATATGCTATTCTTCAAGAAGAAAATTTTAACTATTCTCGGGAAATCTTTAATGATTTGGTTAATAATGTTGAAACAAAATCATTCTTACTGTTTCCAAGGTTTTTAAGTTATTATTTTGAAAATAAATTCAGTAAGGATGATATTACTGCAATAAACCAAGGTGATTATTTTCAAATGAACAGCTTAACTGCTGAAAATTTTACAAGAATGTTAACACCTTGCAAAACACAAGCAGAGGTGCCTGAGCAGAATTTAGCAGCTATCACTGCTCCTCAGGTATCTGCTGCTGAGCCCACTGCTCAAGGTGATCAAAGCAGCAAAACAACTGTTTTGAAACCCACACCTACAATCCACAAAAAGCCACACAAAAAGAAAACTCAAAAACATCCCAAACCCATCAAAAAGGCAACTCTGGAGGATGAGATACCAGAGCAACTGCCTATGACAAAACAAAAGTCACTCAAAACCACTGCTGCTACTTCCTCATAGCAGTTGGTCAAAATATCTCAACCCATAACCACAGCTCCTCCTGCTTCTTCACAAAAAGAACAGGTTGTACAAATTGGGACACCACATCATGATGCTCTGAAATCACTTGATTTCATCATCCACAGCCCAATTCCTGGGGCACATTCTGTTTCCAAACCAAACTTCACATCCACAATTCCCCCACCAACTAAACTTCTGTTGGATGCAATTGATATGAACCAGGCATTAAACAGTCTTTCTCAATCACCTATCAATGAGAATATGCCTCAACAAATGACTGTGTCTGATGTATCAACCTTTGCTAACCCACCAACACAACCTGAGGAGGTTACACCCCTTGAGTTACAAGTAACTCTTGGTGGTAATCCAAGTGAAGCAACCACTACAACTGTTGAACTCACTGGTTTACAGTTGGACAGTGGTTACATTAATAAGACTTCCTTGGAGGCAATTCCTTCTATAGCACCTCTGACATCTACCAGTGGACTTTTCTTGTCCTCCGGCAACATCAAAAGACTGTCAAGTGTTGAAGGGAGAAGACCCCAGTACCAAGAAAAAGGGGCATCAGTGGTTAATGTATGGAGTAAACTTCCTACCTCAACCACTGATAAAACCACTACTAGTGGGAAATCAGATGATCCCATTAAATTGGGTGATGGTTTAAAATACCAGAAATTGACGGATCGTGTTGAAAAACTTGATAACTCTGTTGTAGAACTCAAAGATATGCTGCAACAGTTGTTACAAGTACAAAAGGTACAATCTACTGCTGTTTCACCTCAAGCACCTGCTCCACCACAAGCACCTGCTGCAAATGAGCTCTGGGATCTATTTCAACCTTTTCTCCATCAACAAGCACAACTGGCAGATCAGCAACATGAACAACATGTCACAAAGCTGAGAACCATAATGGAGTCTAGGTACAAGAACACTCAAGCAGACATTAAGGCAATCAAGGCCCAGTTATTGGAAACCACTGGCACTGCTCCTCCAACAGTACTTTTCATTGATCAACTCCCAGAAGATAATGCCAAAAAGGGGGAGAAAATTCAGGAGTGGAAGAAGAAGGGAATAGATGATGGTCTTTACATCGAACCAGAAAGGGATGCTATGACCAGAAAAATTCCTGTGCCAGATGGTAGTAAAAAGATTGATGCAACCCAAGAAGCACTTGATGAAGGAGCAGCAAGTGTAAAGAGGGATAGAGTGGCAAAGGATATTTCAAGGTGGAATGAGGAGAAAAGAGCTTTCATGGAGCTGTATGCGCAGGGTTGTTCTGGGTCAAAGGATACTAAAAATCCTAAGACAAAAAGGAAACCTAAGTCCATCCCATCCAGAATTCCAAAGCATATTCCAAAACCACCATCCAAAAGCCATCAGCATCAAACCTCCACCCAAACAGCTGTTGTAACTCCTGTTGTATCAACTACTGCTGGTACTTCAGTGGTTTCAACATCTGTTCTCACTTCAACACACACCACTTCAACACACACCACATCCACTGCTTCACCACCATCACCACCATCACCACCAAAAACAACATCACCTGCTGACAAAAAGTAGAAGACAACAGTGGTTGAAGCACCAGTTGTTTCAACAGCTGTTAGTCAAACACAAATCACTGCCACCCAATCTACCACCACTGTTCCACCCAAAACATCATCAGTCCCTCCTCAAACTAAAAGGAGAAGGCTAATCCTCAAAGATGATGACACATCTCCACCACCTACATCTTCAAAATCTCTGTCACTTGTCACAATTCCAAAACCCATGCCTCTCTCTTCAGCTCAAATTGTAAAGCCATTACCTCCTGCTGGTGTTTCATTTCCTCTGGAACTTATTGCAGTTAGAGAGGAAATCAAATCTTTTTACTATGAGGATGACCCAGCTAAAAGGAGTTTGCCATCAGTTGAAGGATATCCCAGGCCTAAAAATATTGAAGAATATTTGAAACTTAAGGCCAAGCAAGCAGAGGATATCGCAATAAAAAACAGACAAGGGAAATCTGATAGAGAATTTCAGCAAAACTATCAGTTCCTACTCACACAGGTCAGTGCTATGGAGCGATTTGCTAAAAATGTATGTCAGCAACTCTCAGAAAGGGCAGATGAGTCCTTGAGAAAAGACTATATTGAGAACATCATGACCTACAAGAAATACAAGGGGGGAGAAACACATGTACAAAAACTGGACCATTCCTGAGCTTGAAAAAGAGACAGCCAGGATTCAAGAAATGATAAAAAATAAGGTCAAGCAGACTCCTCCTGAAAAATTCAAACAATTTGAAGCGGATAAGATTTTAGAGTTGAAGAGAATGAAAGAGGAGCTGATAGCAGCTGATTATGGGTTAAAGAATTCAGTGTCAAAGTGGGGAGAAGATAGGGTCAGGGCTACCTACAAAAGGTTAGAGGAACTTAGAAAGAAAGATCCAAAAGTTCCTCAAAAACCTGACTACTCTAAAGCAGAGGTCTCAAAAAGACCACCAAAGCTGCAAGTCAAACGAACCACTGCTCCAGCTGGTGCTGCCATCTACAAAAGAAGGAGCCAAAACCCGTCAAATGCCGAAACAGTTCAAGATCTAAAAGCTGGAGATGCCATTGTAAAAGTGGGCATCAGATTAATGATGAAAGAAGATCCTGAATTAGAACAACCTGCAAGCACTGCTCAGACAGTGTTCAATAGGCCATCATCACCAAACTCCTCAGCAAATAAAAATCTCCCAAGAAACCCACCAGGCTCAAAAATACAAAAGTGGGAAACTGACAAACAGACCTACGTATTGACTTTGCACAGGTCTGGTGGAGAAGTGAAGAAAATATCAAGGGAACAAGCTCTTGGCCTGAGTCTTGAAGATTTGCAGGATCTCCTTGATCTTCCACTTAGCAGGGATGATGAAGACACAAATGCCTTAACCTTTGAGCTACAACTTAAAGGGAAAATAAGGGAACTGTTGATGAGGCAATAAAGTTCCACAATAATGAAGAGTTTTGGCATTATCTATTCCAAGGGGAGATTGTTGGGATTGAACCCTACCAGAGGAACAGATAATAAAAGCCAAAACTGGATCAGAGCAGTGGATCAAGAATAAGCAGATGTTACATACAAGTCTCTCCCCTTGAAAGTGGTTTCAACATCTGCTGACCTCCTATCTACTGATTGTACAAGCTACTGACCGTCAAACTGCTGCTCAAGTAAAGACCTGATGAAAGACTAAAGCTCTGCTGATTCAATCTACTGCCTTGAGTCAAGCACTGCTGATCCGGACAAGTACTGCTGGGTTCACAGCAGTGGAAGGTTGCAGCAGCTGTTCTATAGTCTGTTTGTAATATAATGTAATAGCAGTAGTTAGCATAGCAGTGTTTGTATTGATCAGAGGTTAGAGTTTGTTAGGAGGTTAGATGTCACTTTCATGGTGACGTCAGCTTAAGATGCTCAGTGGTTTGCTAGTGCCTATAAATAGAACAGTGCTCTGTACTGTTCTATTAGCTCTTTGCAAACTTGTTTTCCTGCACAAACAAACGTTGAGCTCTGGTTGAGGGGGAGTTTGTATTAAGCATTACATTGTAATCGTTGTTGAAACTAAATTTAATCTTTCGGTTCTTTGTTGAAAATGTCTTGATCAAAGCAATACTCTCGTTTGATTGTATGCAAAGTTTGTTTCCATATTAATTCCGCTGCACAACTCATCCATTTCCATTTTAATTCAAACAGAAAATACAATCAAAACCAAACTCAGATCCAACAACAAGAATTCTTTGTAAGAACAACCATAAGGCACGGTTCTTCTTCTTTTGGGAATGGGCACTTGAAGTACAGGGCCATTGTTCACGCTGTTTTCTGGTTCAATTGGTCGCTTACTGCTATGTTTACTTGAATTATTCACTTCCTGAACCGTTTGAAGAACAAACGGCATTGCATCTATAATTTCTTGTGCCACTATGTGTTGGATAGCACTATTATCCACTTGGTTTCCATTGTTATTGATGCTTGGATTCTCATTAACCAAGTTAATGTTACTCTGGTTTTCGTTATTCAGATTTCCTTGATTTCCTTCGTCGGCCATCTGGATTTTTAAACATTTATCACATATTATATCATAAAATAATATTTTAATATAGCCAATCACATGACACGCATTTTGGGCAAAAGCGTCGATCATTGTGACTTTACTCTATTCATATATTATGCATCTATTACACACCAGTACTGAAATTAAAAATTACAATACCAGCTGAAATAAAATTACACTAATAATAGGAGGCATCCGTACACACATATTTTATTTTATTTTATTATATTATTATTATTACTATTACCGTCTCACCCATCACATCTACGGATATGGATTCATCCAGAAATCCATATTATGCTCGTCATACTTCCAGACGAGTCGCTTTCCCACCTGTCTCATTCGTTCACTACTCTCTAAAATTTCCTCACCAAATGTCCTAAGTTCTTGTACGTTTTCTGCACTTTTTGGGGGTGCAGGTTCTAGGACTGGGTTCGGAATCTGGGGTGTAGGTTCTTGATATGGGGGTGTAGGTGCCTGGAATCGGTAAGGATCTTCTAAAATCTCCCTAATGTATTCATCGTGGAAATAGGGATCTAAAGGATCCAAACCTAGGTAGGCTCCTACGTTTGGCATGGGCATGTCTTCATGTATCGCGTAACGTTGCACATAGTCCGTATTGTCGTCCCACCAGGGGTCGTAATTTGGGTCTAGGGGGTTTAGTGCTGGTACCCTAGGTATTTCTTCTGGATTGAAGTCATGCATTTCTACTTGGTTTTCAGGGTTTTCTATTTCCATTGGTTGGTCAGGGATTGGTGGTTGTGGTTAGGGTGCTATTATTTGCTCCAGATTAGGGTCAGCTGCAGTGGTTGCTTGAATGTGGATGTTGGCTATACCCCTATTGATCATGTCCTGGGCATAGGCATCTGTCTCTCTCTTGGCTGCTGCTAGTGCTCTCTGGTCTTGTAACTTTTTCATACGTTTTCTACGCTCGTGTGCCTCTCTACTGAACCATCCCCTCTTTTTTTGAGGAAATGACTCTTCTAACTGAGCCTTAAACACAAAGATTCCTTCTTCCATATCAGCAGAATACCCCGAGAGGGCAGGCTGAGAAGAGGAGGAGCCTTCGCTTCTAAGCGAACCAGACAATTGACGGTACGCGTCAGATGGTCCTTGGTCGCTCATACTGTAAACTAACAAATAGGCAAATAACACATAACAATTAAATACAGTTATGCACGTATTCCTGTAATTTATTTCCTAACAGATTGAATTTTGATGTCAGCAGAACACTTCTGTGGTTGAATCAGTGGCTTAGCTCTGATACCACCTTTTGTCGCAACCCCCGATCCCTAATGTCCGGGAACGGGCGGCCGCGAGCCAGTTTCGGTCGTATTGTGTATTGTCTAATTTGGCAGCGTAATTTTTCATCAGGACCGTAGTTAGGAAATATTTGATCAGAGTAAAATACCACATTTTCATAACATTAAACATATGGGATAAAACCCAAGTTCGTAGTACACATGTTTTTATAGGAATAATTCCTATTTTATTTAAGAAAAACATCTATTTCTTTTTAGGTAACTTTATTGCCACTTTTCCAAGCCTTCAGTGTTGTCCAGTTGGCTTCTATTTGGCTTTCACAATTTGTTACCTGAAACGCGTTTTAAAAACATTTGTCAGTGGGAAATACTGGTGAGTGAATCCCAATTTAATCAAGTTTTAAATAAAATCCCATTACACAGTATTGAGGGCGATCTCGCAATTACATTTGTTTCCAAGTTATATCAATTAACATCCATGGTACTGTCAGACCCGACTTGTGGAAATGTTACTCCTTGACCAGGTGGTAACAAATTTTGTATACAAAACCCCAACATACTCATGATAATTGTATTCTTACAAATACTCAATAACTGCTTCATATATATTTAATTGTATTAGGTTTTGTAAAAATAGTTAACAAAAAGTGGATCAACTCACATTGCTGTCTTAGATTTTCCGTAAGGGTTTCCTGGTGACAATCTATAATTTACACAAATGCACACGTGTTAGTATAATAACCCATTTTAACATTAGTAATACCCTCCCCGAGACGGCATTCCAACGACTACGTCGGGCAGAACCACAGCAGCCGTTACGGAACCCTAGATCAATCGGGCAGCGTATCTAATACGTATCTAGGGGTTATAATACTTACAACGGACAGAACTTCGCTATTTAGGGGGTATTATACCCGAAATTATGCCTCTACTTTAGAGAATTCGAGATTGAGAAAAGAAAAATGGACGAACAGACTGAAGATCCGATGCCTCCTTTATATAGGGCTTCACTTTGGTTTTCTCGCGGCCCGTGTAAAACAAGGCAAGGGCCTTACGCGGCCCGCGTCAACTATAGTCAACGTGTAGATGGTCCTGGTCAGCAACTAGACTCGCCACGATGATGACACGTGTCATCACCGGGCTGCGCCACAACTTTTGATCTCACGCGGCCCGCCTCAACTCAAAAATTCAATTTTTAATTATTTTTGTTAATATTTAAGGTATTCGGGGCCCATTTTCACGTATGGGGTGTATTTTGGGACATATTGGGATATTTTAAAATATATTAGGGTGTCGGAAATAATTCGAGGGTGTCGGTTTTCTTTAGGGTTGTTATGCCCTTGATAGTTTCGATGCAGTAGTAGTGAGGACTGGCTATCCAAATATTGGGCTGATACACTCGGTGAGGAGGAAGTTCTGCGTGTCCCTCTTCCTAGTGGAGAATCGTTGTTTGTCCTAAGGCGTCTGAGTGGTGCAAGGATTGGCGTCATTTCAGCTATGAAAGCCCAGAAGGGTCTACGGAGGAATTACCCCGCTGTGTTAGCACTCATTACTAACGCTAAGGCTAAGGAAAAGAGGATCTAGGATCCACCAACTATTCATGATTACTCCCGATGTGCTACCCGAAGAACTCCCAGGTTTACTTTCACAACTGTTAGGTAGAATCTCAGTTTGATCTCACGCCAGGGGTAGCCCTGATTACTCATACTAATTACCGTCTTGCACAAGGAGGGTTGCAAGAACTGTCTAATCAATTGTCGGTCCTAGTTTTTCACTTTGGGGAGCCCCAGTTCTATCCATGAATAAGTAAGGTAGGTATTTTCATATATGTACTGATTATCGGGAATTCAACAAGGTGAGTCAAGAACCGTTTGCCCCGACCATGTACTGGCAATCTATTGACCAGTTGCGAGGGTCAAGCTCCCATTCGAGGATGGACTAACGAATGAACTATCATTAGTTGGAAGTTCAAGGGGAGAATGTCCCTAAAACGGCATACCGAACGCTGTGCGGCCATTTCGATTTTCTATTCCTTGACCTTCGAGTTATTCGACACACCAGCAGCCTTATGGATCACATGAATCAACCGTGTTTATTGAGATGTTTTGAATCATTTTCAGGAGAAGGGAACACCATGAGCGGCACTTGTAACTTATCCTGGAGCTCCTGGGGGAGGAGCAACTCCACGCGAAGTCTATCTAAGTGTGACTTCTGGATTCGAGAAGTACACTTTCTTGGTCATATAGTCTGCAATTTGGGAATACATGTGGATTCCGTTAAGACCCATTCTATTAGAAATTGATCGGTACAGAAGAGTCCTTCGAAGGTGGCGACATTTTTTAATCTCATTAAGTACCGTCGCAAACCCATCAAGGAACTCTTGAAGATTGTACAACTTTTATCGCTTTAACACAGCAGGGTGCTGTGTATTCATGGAGGACAGAACAGGAGAACGTCCTTTCAGCTTTGAAACTAAACTCTGTAATGCACTGAATATTGTCCTTACCCGATGGTACAGGTGATCCGGTAAGTGTGCCCTGTTGTCTTGATTCAGAGTAGGGATGGCAATCAAACCCGAACCCGCTGGGTAAACCCGAAACCCGATACATTTGGGACGGTTTTGGGATTGGTTAATCGGGTTTGGGAATAGTTTTTATTTTTTTGCGGGTTTGGGACGGGTTTGGGATTTAGTGATATACCCGTTTACCCGACCCAATTACCCGATAAAATGTACCCGTTTACCCGATTGTATACCCGATATAATTTCTTTTATATTATTAAATATGTATATATATGATACATCCATTTTGTACACATATAGGTATTCTATTACGTATACATTGTAGTTATTTGATATATATTTTTATAATGACAATACAAAATGTAACCGGTTAGTAGTTACCCGATAAATACCTAATGGGTTTTGAGATGAGTATACCCAACGAGTAATCTTTTTAAATTAATGGGTTTACCCAAAACCCGCGGGTATACCCGATACCCGATGGGTATTTACCCACTAGAAACCTGACGGGTTTTGGGACGGGTTTGGCACAAGCTTATCTAACAGGGTTTGGATTTGGGATTACCTAAACCCGTCCCAAACCCAACCCATTGCCATCCCTAATTCAGTGTCTCGATTGCGTGCGGATGCAACGCGAGAAAGTGACAGCTTACGCTTCTCAACAGTTGTAGATTTACAAGAAGACTTGCACGACTCACAACCTAGGATGGAAGCCATGGCCTTTGGATTTAGAATCTGGAGGTGTTCCTTGTACGGTCCCATAGGCGCTATTTAGACCGATCACAAGGGCCTTCAGTATATCACTGATCAGAAAGAATTAAACATGCGACGGCGTCGCTGGATGGAATCTCGAATGGTTACGACTATGAAACCTAAGCGCGTACGAGCTTTGCAGCTCACAATCGACTCTAACCTACATGATTGGATTCATTCTGCCCAAACAGAAGCATTCAAGGAAGAGAATCTTCAAGCTGAACCTATGCGGGGCATGGGGAAACAACTTCTGGCAAAATTCGGACGGTATCTGCTACATTATAGGGCGGATATGAGTCCCACTATACGACAACCTGGGAAATTTTTGTTGGGTTTTCTCGATATTTCACTCGTCTGGTTTTTTATTGCAATGCATTAGGATCTAAGGATCTTGTACTTGTGACTGGGAATAAAGGCCCACATGACAATGTATGTGAACAATGTTTAACTTGTGCAAAAATCAAAGTGCAATAACAGAAACCCTCAGGCCTGCTTCAGCAACCAGAAATACCCATGTGGAAATGGGAGAAAATTGCTATGGATTTCGTTACTAGCTTACCCAGAACTCAAAACAGAAACGATACCATTTGGGTGATCGTTGACCGTCTCACTAAGTCAGCATACTTCCTAGCAATCAAGGGAACTGATAAGTTCTCACAACTTGCTGCTGTTTATCTAAAGGAGGTGGTTTCTAGGCACGGGGTGCCAACCTCTATTGTCTCTGATCGTGACCCGCATTTTATATCAGATTTATGGCAGTCGATGCATAAATCATTCGGCTCACATCTCGACATGAGTACCGCTTATCACCCACAGACGGATGGTCAAAGTGAACGAACCATCCAAACACTTGAAGGCATGCTGCGAGCATGTGCGATCGATTTTGGTAAGGGTTGGGAGAAACACTTGCCTTGATAGAGTTTTCTTATAACAACAGTTACCATTCTAGCATCCAGGCAGCTCCATTCGAAGCATTGTACGGGCGGAAATGTTGTTCTCCTCTTTGTTGGGCTGAGGTGGGTGACAGCCAGATCACAGGTTATTATTACCTGATTTCCCGATCACTAACTTGTATCGTTACGTTTTACCTGCCATCATACTTTGTAACTAGGTGCCTTGTCACACCCCAACCAATGCTGGAATTATCGGGGCGCGGCACTAGGCGAATCAGATTCCTCAAGAGAATCCATAACACCTATAAAGCGACAATATTGATTACATTTGTTATCCCATACTAACAAACAATACAATCATATAAGTTATCACAGATTTCTTGTCCTCTCGAACAATACAAATCCGACAACCTAGATTTTAGGTGAGTTTCTAGACTTCCTAGCTTGATTTGATGTAGACTGTGACTAAACCTGCAACATACGTTTAAACAACATCAATATAAAAGTATTGGCGAGTATACAAGTTTTGATAGTAGCGAAAAGTAGATAAAAAGTGCTGCGAATTACCAAATACATAAACGAGATACCTCAACACACATGCATATAAGACAGATACTACCAGCTAAGTCACTCGAGCTGCGATTGCGATTGCTATTCATCCTAACTAGACCCCGTCGGGTGCTATAGTACTATACTAGTTAAGGCGGGACCTCGCGAGTAAAAGTCCTAACACATATGTAACTAGCATCATGTGTAAATATGCATACAGTTATTCGCAAGTGATAAATAGTTTGATTGAATAATTCATTTTGATAAATTTGATTTAATAGGAACGTATGTTACACCCAAAATGCGATAAAAAGGGGTTCGAGTATACTCACAGTCGATGCTCAGCAGGTAAACACAACTTGGTTGGATTGAAGAGAGCGCGTCTGAGATTAGCCTGATTATAAATTGATCGTGTGAGTGTCGAATAGTGCGTCAACCGGTGACGGTGAACCAAGAGTCGGATGGTAATCCGATTGGATGGCAATCCGATCGGATGGCCAATCGACCGGGTGGCAATCCGTTCGGATGGTCATCCGATCGGATGGCCATTCGATTGGACTGTCGCCTTGTTTGATGAAGATGTGCTTGTGTATGATGGTTTGCCTTTTGATGTTTTCGTTATAGCATTTTTAAAATAGAGGAGTATCTCTAACTTTCAGGTCGGTCAATCGAACGACCGTTCGATCGGGCAGCAATCCGATTAGCGAGACCTCTTAGATTGGGAACAAGTTCACAGCAGGACAGTCACTCAATCGGATAGCTATCCGATCGGGTGGCAATCCATTTGTATTACACATGTTGAAAATTGTTAAGTGTTGAAGTTCCAAACATCACATGGTCGGATGGCCGTTCGATCGAGTGGCCACTCGGTCAGGTAGCAATCCGTTCGACATTCCAAACTTTTGATAGTTTGAGTGTGGGACCCAAGTGCAACCTGATCGGATGGCCGGTCGATCGGATGGCAATCCGATCAGGTGGCAATCCGATCGGATGGCAATCCGTCCCGACTATCCTTTCGTCTTGACACTTGACTCATATAAAGTTTTGAAGTGATTTGAACGAGGTATGTTGATAACCTGCTTGAACAATCAGAACCCTCAACCCGGCCCAAGCGACCAAACAGAACAGAAATCACCCTAGTCCGTCTGGTTCATGGCTCGAGTCAGTAGTTCATGTTTAAACCTGAAGTCAATACCTCTTGGATAGAATTCGGATCTGGAACCGATACATCACCAAGAATGGGTAGAAGATCAGAACTAGCTCCGTTTCCATCGGGTTTGTGTGCATTGAGTGTAAAAGAGTTGAAAGAAGGTTGGAAGACCATCTTTCAATCCTTTTATCCATGATTATGTGTAGATCTTATGCGAAATTGTTGTTTATTCTTGTGGAAATCCTTCAGAGCTGAGTGGTTCTTGGTGGAATGAGGCCAACACTTGAAGTTCATAAGAACTCCATGATGACATCACCCTAGAACACCTCAAATCCATTGATTTCATGGTTAAAAGTTAAGATTTAGAAGAGAAAATGATGAAGAAGTGCGTGTAGATCATAGAAGTACAAGATTTGAGGTAGAAACTTACAAGAATCGCAAGGAATCGAGAGAAAATAGCCCAAAAGCATGCTGGTCGAGTGGGAGCTGTCACATCACTTGAACAGTGATGTGACAAGGGCTATTTATAGGTGAAGAGAAGAAAGGGGTGATGGGGTGCCATGGATCGGATGGTTGTTCGATCGGGTGGCTGTTCGATCGGGTGGAAATCCGATCGACCAGTCACTCGATCGGTGGTCTCCGGCGAGTTGCGTTTCGATGTTTCGTCTCGATCATTAAGCATTGCGATAGTTTGGTCACACCTTTTCATACCCATATTCATATATTTTGTATAATTAGTCACATAGGGTCGTATAAATATCCACATTTCAAAGTTGCGATACAATAACCGAGTTTCCTTTCGAATATGCGTTACTCTGCGACGCATCACGGTTATTGAGGAGGGTAGAATAGGTCCTCACTCAATGTCATCGTGAGCGTTAGTGTGTGTGATGCGATGTGTTATAGCGATAAAGTATGCGTATTATGCGAAAATACTGCGAAATAGCGATGTATGCGATATAGCTACATTATGATCTGAATCTCTGGTGCTAGGCGTAACGAGTATAACGAGTAGTAACAACGCATGAACGTACGGGTTGTTACATGCATACTCTATTAAACCAGTTTAGTCATATTTACGCTATAGAACGCACGTGAGCTAGTTGGGTGTTGTGTGAACTAATATCATGAAACCGAGTTAGGAAATATGACCCAATCGCACACTTTAACTTGGGCCGAACCTTCCTTCTCGTTGGCTAAATAGTACTCGGCCCACACACCCTAAGCCCAAACCGCAAACCCATTAGGAGTGTTATACAAATGATTAGCAGTTATCATTTGGTTGCAAAGATTCACAAGGCAGAAAACCTAATTCCCTCCACCTTGGAACGACGATCTTTTCCTCTCTTCACTCGGACCAGCGGCCATTCAAATCCTGCCGGAACTCTTCTCTTCTAGAAGCACTAATTCTCTCGATCTAACACTCAGTTAGTATGTTTATCAATATGTTGATTTGTACCATTAGTTGTCCTTGAATAGGTGTGTTATGTGTTATATTGTAATAGTATATAGGAGATCAAAGCATGAATTAGGATTTGATGTGTGAATCATGAGTATAAACTATTATAGAAACAGAATATGTTGATGTTTGACAGATTAGGGTTGCATAATGTTAGACGATACTCATTGGTGTTACATGATATGAACAATTATTATGATGAGGTGAATCCAATTATGATCAGATTAGGATTGATAATGAGGAAGAGTTCATGAATCAGAGTTGCATGATGTTGTACTGTTGCTGGAATAATCATGTTGTTCAATTGTTTGAATTATGAATGATAAGAAATTACTAGATATTGGATTAGGGTTTGTTGATCATGGCGTCTGTTAATGAACAGCGACGAAAGACTCTCGACGAAGGATGATCCTTCGCCAAGAAGGGTTCTTCGTCATAGTCTCATCTCGATGAAGGATGATTCTTTGTTGCAACACTCTTAGACAAAGAATAGTTCTTCGCCGGATGATTCTTCGCTGCAACACTCTTAGACGAAGAATAGTTCTTCGCCGAAGGATTCTTCACCAAGGAAGTATCCCACAAAGAATAGGTTCTTCGTGGAGATGTTGTCTGTGTGTAAACAACCAGAACAGTTTATGATGTATTTGATGATGTATTTTTATGCTTACAAGACTATATTTGATGCATGTTAACAATGTTAAAATTAAGAATAAGAAACCTGATTTGGCTCTTGTTAGTAGCAAACTTACCTGTTAAGCGTTGATATGTGACATGCACGTGAGATGTGGACTTATATGAAATTTGAGTACTTGTTGTGTGTTATACGGTGATCTTAGAGGCAATTGCAATCTATGAAAATAAGTGTACTGTTATGTGATTGACTTAAATATGAAACCCATACACTTGTTATGTAACTTTACGGTAAACGTTACGAATCAGTAGGTTACATGAATAACGGTTACGACTCGTATAAAGATGTGTGTTTTACTTTTTTGCTAGTTGTGTAACGTGTACGATGGAAACGTGATATATGTGAACATTATACTGACTATTCTTGGTAACCACTGTAGGGTACGGTTGACCAACTTGGAACGGGCAATGTAACGTAACTTACCGAGCAATCTAAGGTGAGTTCACTGCTCTTTTTCAAGCATGCGTCCAGGGGAGGGACATCTGGTAAATATTCCGGGGAGGAATATTGGGTAATAGGTTTGACTGGAATGTTAAACCGGAATGTTGGATAATACACTCATTCCTATCACCTTAAGTCCCATGTTTTACCGAAAATGTTGCCGGGGTGGCAACGGGGTTATTAGTTGATAGCGCTATTAGGTTTGGCACCCTCACACCGTACCGGGGAGGACGGGTGTGAACTAATTACCTTAACCACTCGACCAATGATTAGATAGGGGCATTGGGGAAGGGCAAACAATCTGGAGCCATCTTGCGGTATCAAGTTATTATCAACATTGTTTTTGGATTTGCTTTTGAACTGAACTAAACTTGTGGCATGTAACACCCCAAAACCCGAATGTTTATATTCGGCAAAATGTTCTGATATGGAATATCAAGAAATAAATAACTAGGCTACTTAACCTAGTTAAGAATATAGTAGAAACAATTAAAGGATGAAAGTTGTGCCAAGTATAATTTAGTGGCAAACTTGAGGGGCTAAAGTGGGGTAAAATGAAAGTTGAATTTATTTATGAAATACACACACAAACACACACACACGTACGTGTGTTCTGGAAGGAGCTAGGAGCTCCATGAGAGCTCAAGAACCCTAATCAAGAAATCATCAAATTGAAAGGTTAAATGAAGCTTAAATGCATAACCGAGCATGGATTAATGATCACCTTCACAAGGGGATTGCAAGTTTGATGCTTGATAAGCGGCGTGGAAGCTTGGGAAAGAAGCGGGTCAAATGGAACTTATGCGCACGGGAAGCGTACTCGGATGCAAAGTAAGTAAGGCTTACAACCCTTTTTGTAGAATATCTATTCCTCGTATAAATTAATAATATGATAAGCTAATATATGGAATATGAAGTTCCGACAAGTTTTGATACGGGTCGGAACACGTGTTTATGACAAGAAACTAAGTTTGATGGTTAAAAAGGGGAAAAAGGGTATTATGGTAATTTTGGTTACGTGTTAACGAAAGAATAAGTTACATGGATGGGATAATGGATAATTAAAATCTCACAAGGATAAAATGGATATTTAGATTCAACGGGTCAAATGGTGAAGGTATCACCATTTGGCGATATCAACTAATGAATTGTTTTGTCAAGCATTATGAATTCACAGAATGAATAGCGAAAGGAATTTCGTTGCTAATAACGAGCAATTTAGCGGATGGAGTATTAAAACGGGTCATAGCATTGATCCGAGCCAGGTATGTGTGATTAGATTTGTAGTTAAGTAGTGAGATTGGTTAAATATGCAATGAAGTCCTTGTTGTAAAGGATGGAACAATGTTGACCAAAATGCCCTCGAAGGGTATATCGGGCAAATGATGTTAAAAGTTGTCTAGAAATAAGTTACTTGATTAGGTGAAATATTTTGGACAAGTATGAAAGTGAGGAGTATGTCTTTGTAAGTCATAGACCTTAAAACACGTAAATACCCTTAACGGGTCAAATTAAGCTTTTGAGCGAAAATGGGTTAAGAGGATGCAAGTCATCCGGAAATTTAAGGAGGTGGCGATTACGCGAAGACACAAAACTAGTATGTGGATTGTGTACCTAGCCAGTACACAAGAAGCGTATGACGTTCGTGAGACTGTGATAATTGTTACAGTTATGTCCGTTAGAATTAGGTAATAGGTGGACGTGAGGGTGAAGAGAAATGTAAGACTTTCAGGAATGAAAGTATGAATGATATGTTAGAATCCACGAGACGGATTCGAAACATGAAAGGAATGAAAGTATGAATAATTTGTTAGAATCCGCGAGACGGATTCGAAACATGAAAGGAAAGAAAGTATGAATGATATGTTAGAATCTGCGAGACGGATTCGAAACAAAGAAGGAATGAAAGTATGAATGATATGTTAGAAACAACACGACAGGTTCGAAACATAATGAATGATAAGAATGAAAAGATTCAAATGTGTAAGTAATTATAGACTAAGCAAGTAAATAATCTTTAAAAAGCGAATATTATCCAAGTTATGTCTTAAACATATATATATACGGGTGAATATATATATATATATACAAATATGTTTGTATGCAAGAATGGTTTAAGAGACGAATGAGTCACGCGGGTCAAGTGGTAACCAGAATAAAAGAATTGCATGTAAGGGATGAAATGTGGGATGTGTTATAGCATGCATGTAGGAAGATGTAAAAGAATTATAGGTTGGTAATCACCTAGTATAATGAATGTTTGAATGAAAGGTTCTAACTGCCGATTTTGTATATGACAATGGTAGAATTCTGAATGTGATGAAACCAATCGAATTGGTGAAAGAATATGTACGAGTGGAAGCCAATTACAAGGATGAATGAAAGCTGGCCTGGTACGGTTAGTACTAGTGAAGGAGCGGATTGATCTGGTTTACGGATCACTGAAGTATGCAATGAAGTCGAGGTAAGTAAAATGTTTTAACTCATTCCGGATAGATATGAATTAGTAAATGGAAAACAACCTACGAGATGAATGATGGAATAGGTATGGTATGGTATGGAATGTTTGACTTTTAACAGTTGACGTAAGAAGAAAACTATGTCATTAGGAAGTGAAACTCAAAGGTTTTGAGTGAAAATTTCGATTATTGGTTAAACTCTCGTATAATGAATTTGCACGACACGTATTCTTATGCTAATTATGTAATGCATAAAATGAGAGGAATAGTAATGTAGAATGAATGAGGCAAGTTGAGGGTAACGTAAGGGTATGTACGGTACAAATAACTATAGAAATGTAGAATGATGTTAACTATGGAGTTAAGCACGTAGGTGTGACTATGAAATAGTAGTTTTGTTGTGATAACAAAACAAGAGTTAAATGTTATACAATGTGTCTATAGAATGAAATCTTAAAGGATGAGGTGAAAGTATTAAATCTATTATAAATAGATCATATGAATGTACGCATTATTATAAGTTTAAATAAATATGTATATTGATCAGTTACTAATGGGATGAGGAAATAAGAATGTTATGTGAAAGTATGCCATGGAAGGTATAGACTGGTTAAGAAGAAGTCAATTGTATGAATAATTATGAAATGAGATCGGATGGTTATTTATAATTATGATGCAACTATGAAGTCAGACATAGATATGTGTGTGTAAGAGGAAATGAGATAGGTTTCGGGGCCGAAACCTTATTTAAGAGGGGTAGACTTGTAACACCCCAAAACCCGAATGTTTATATTCGGAAAAATGTTTTGATTTGGTATATCAAGAAATAAATAACTAGGCTACTTAACCTAGTTAAGAATATAGTAGAAACAATTAAAGGATGAAAGTTGTGCCAAGTATAATTTAGTGGCAAACTTGAGGGGCTAAAGTGGGGTAAAATGAAAGTTGAATTTATTTATGAAATACACACACAAACACACACACGTACGTGTGTTTTGGAAGGAGCTAGGAGCTCCATGAGAGCTCAAGAACCCTAATCAAGAAATCATCAGATTGAAAGGTTAAATGAAGCTTAAATTCATAGCCGAGCATGGATTAATGATCACCTTCACAAGGGGATTGCAAGTTTGATGCTTGATAACCGGCGTGGAAGCTTGGGAAAGAAGCGGGTCAAATGGAACTTATGCGCACGGGAAGCGTACTCGGATGCAAAGTAAGTAAGGCTTACACCCCTTTTTGTAGAATATCTATTCCTCATATAAATTAATAATACGATAAGCTAATATATGGAATATGAAGTTCCGACAAGTTTTGATACGGGTCGGAACACGTGTTTATGACAAGAAACTAAGTTTGATGGTTAAAAGGGGAAAAAGGGTATCATGGTAATTTTGGTTATGAGTTAACGAAAGAATAAGTTACATGGATGGGATAATGGATAATTAAAATCCCACAAGGATAAAATGGATATTTAGAGTCAACGGGTCAAATGGTGAAGATATCACCATTTGGCGATATCAACTAATGAATTGTTTTGTCAAGCCTTATGAATTCACAGAATGAATAGCAAAAGGAATTTCGTTGCTATTAAAGGGCAATTTAGCGGATGAAGTATTAAAACGGGTCATAGCATTGATCCGAGCCAGGTATGTGTGATTAGAGTTGTAGTTAAGTAGTGAGATTGGTTAAATATGCAATGAAGTCCTTGTTGTAAAGGACGGAACAATGTTGACCAAAATGCCCTCGAAGGGTAGATCGGGCAAATGATCTTAAAAGTTGTCTAGAAATAAGTTAGTTGATTAGGTGAAATGTTTTGGACAAGTATGAAAGTGAGGAGTATGTCTTTGTAAGTCATAGACCTTAAAACGCGTAAATACCCTTAACGGGTCAAATTAAGCTTTTGAGCGAAAATGGGTTAAGAGGATGCAAGTCATCCGGAAATTTAATCTTTTATGATAGACGACATTGAAATTATTAGGTTCATATGAAGTTAAGGTCAAACAAACAGGTTATGTTGATAAATGTATGAACGGATCAAAATTTGGTAAAAAGGGTAATAAGCCGAAGGCCTAAAAGTCCCAAATTTTGGAAGTCCGAATATTGGATTTTTACTCCATGTGATGGAGAATCAAATTACGATTACGTAGGAAAAAGAATCGTGAAAAACGGAATTGTAAAATGAAAGTTATGCACGTTTTAGTGCATAATAAGTTAGTAAAACAGAGCTGGAAATCTGCAGCTCAAACAAAATGAGCATTATGTCGATTTAAGGGGGTCTCGCCACGCGACGGCATGGGCAAAAAGCCGTCGCGCGACGCGACAGTATGTTGGGCTGGCGAAAGTTGTTTATTTGTCTTGTTTTGTCCCGCGAACTCGTTTAAACGTGTTTAAAACCGTGTAAGAGTAATTGTTTCATGTTTTATGAAATATTGATCACAAGTAAAAAGTTATGAGAGTCCTAGATTTTAAACGAACTTGATGTTCGAATGATTTTCATGCCTCTTAACTTATTTAAAGTCGGTTTTGAACATAAATATTGTTAAAAGCCTCCCGATGGCGAAGGTATGGATTTTACCTTCGTGTTAGTGAAGGAAATCTCTAAGTAATCGAATTTTGGAAGGAATGGGTAGGCAAGATGGTGGGTATAAAATTCTATCTTAAGGAAAGTTGTGATTATGACAAGGTATAGGTTTATGCAAATACAAATGGCAAGCGCGAGAGTTTGTATGAATGTGTGCGTGTATAAGTGTGTATATGTGTAGAGGTAAGTGTTTGTATACACGTGGGGAATTGAAATATGAATATGTGTGAATGTGAGATGTTATCTATGTATGAATGAATGGTTTATTATGTTGGTCATTGACGAATACTAATGAATTGTCTTGAGATTGGAATGTAATACAGGTATGAGAACATCAGGTTCAAGAAGTATTGATGTCGAACCCAGAATAAGAGATAGGAAATGGATCAAGTTTATATTGTCGAATGTTATACAGATTTTTAGTTGTATGATAATAATGTCATAAGATGTTGACAATGACTAATAGTTAAGTTGTGAATGTTGTCCATAGGTTTTATACGGATTTCTTCTACCACGAACGAAGAGAAGCGAACATTGATCGAGTCACAAGATAGATTGTACGGGAACGTTGGTGTATGTAATATAGCAGATATAAGTTATGTTTTTATTTATTAAATGAGTTGATTAACGATTCTATTTGAAAGAGTTATTTTAAAATGAACTTTCTAGTATGTTAAACCGTTTATAATGAAAGAAATTTTATGGTATGAATTTCCGCTGCGACTTTTTGTCAAAAACGTATATGGGTCTTACAAGTTGGTATCAGAGCCATGGTTTGAGGGAAATCAAGTGTGAGGAGATAAATACTTAAACTTAAACCTGTGTGCTCTTGTGGCAAGGAACCCGTACAATCCGGGACTCGGTCAAGATCTAAGGGTGGAAGTAAAGGTAAGTATGTGCTTAGTTATGTATTTTAAGAAAACTAACAGTATGTTATGTGAAAGGTTAGCATGATTGCTGGGGAAGGATAATCCGTGAATGCGGTCTAGGACTGGCATCAAGGCATGTAATAAGACAAATTGACCCAAGGTACGTAAATTTAACATGTGGGCGCATGTAATGGTACAATCTAGTGAGTGAAAGAAAATTTTAAATGATATATAATAATGGAATTGTAATGAAGTTTTGAAAATGTTACACGTGTCGAAACTTAAATCTTCAAACATAAGGTGGCGATTACGCGAAGACACAAAACTAGTATGTGGATTGTGTACCTAGCCAGTACACAAGAAGCGTATGACGTTCGTGAGACCGTGATAATTGTTACAGTTATGCCCGTTAGAATTAGGTAATAGGTGGACGTGAGGGTGAAAAGAAATGTAAGACTTTCAGGAATGAAAGTATGAATGATATGTTAGAATCCACGAGACGGATTCGAAACATTAAAGGAATGAATGTATGAATGATTTGTTAGAATCCGCGAGACGGATTCGAAACATGAAAGGAATGAAAGTATGAATGATATGTTAGAATCCGCGAGACGGATTCGAAAAAAAGAAGGAATGAAAGTATGAATGATATGTTAGAAACCGCACGACAGGTTCGAAACATAATGATGATAAGAATGAAAAGATTCAAATGTGTAAGTAATTATAGACTAAGCAAGTAAATATTCTTTAAAAAGATAATATTATCCAAGTTATGTCTTAAACTTATATATATACGTGTGAATATATATATATATATATATACACAAATATGTTTGTATGCAAGAATGGTTTAAGAGACGAATGAGTCACGCGGGTCAAGTGGTAACCAGAATAAAAGAATTGCATGTAAGGGATGAAATGTGGGATGTGTTATAGCATGCATGTAGGAAGATGTAAAAGAATTATAGGTGGGTAATCACCTAGTATAATGAATGTTTGAATGAAAGGTGCTAACTACCGATTTTGTAGATGACAATGGTAGAATTCTGAATGTAATGAAACCAATCGAATTGGTGAAAGAATATGTACGAGTGGAAGCCAATTACAAGGATGAATGAAAGCTGGCCTGGTACGGTTAGTACTAGTGAATGAGCGGATTGATTTGGTTTACGGATCTCTGAAGTATGAAATGAAGTCGAGGTAAGTAAAATGTTTTAACTCATGCCGGGTAGATATGAATTAGTAAATTGAAAACGACATACGAGATGAATGATGGAATAGGTATGGTATGGTATGGAATGTTTGACTTTTAACAGTTGACGTAAGAAGAAAACTATGTCATTAGGAAGTGAAACTCAAAGGTTTTGAGTGAAAATTTCGATTATTGGTTAAACTCTCGTATAATGAATTTGCATGACACGTATGCTTATGCTAATTATGTAATGCATAAAATGAGAGGAATAGTAATGTAGAATGAATGAGGCAAGTTGAGGGTAACGTAAGCGTATGTACGGTACAAATAACTATAGAAATGTAGAATGATGTTAACTATGGAGTTAAGCACGTAGGTGTGACTATGAAATAGTAGTTTTGTTGTGATAACAAAACAAAAGTTAAATGTTATACAATGTGTCTATAGAATGGAATCTTAAAGGATGAGGTGAAAGTATTAAATCTATTATAAATGGATCATATGAATGTAAGCATTATTATAAGTTTAAATAAATATGTATATTGATCAGTTACTAACGGGTTGAGGAAATAAGAATGTTATGTGAAAGTATGCCATGGAAGGTATAGACTGGTTAAGAAGAAGTCAATTGTATGAATAATTATGAAATGAGATCGGATGGTTATTTATAATTATGATGCAACTATGAAGTCAGACATAGATATGTGTGTGTAAGAGGAAATGAGATAGGTTTCGGGGACAAAACCTTATTTAAGAGGGGTAGACTTGTAACACCCCAAAACCCGAATGTTTATATTCGGCAAAATGTTCTGATATGGTATATCAAGAAATAAATAACTAGGCTACTTAACCTAGTTAAGAATATAGTAGAAACAATTAAAGGATGAAATTTGTGCCAAGTATAATTTAGTGGCAAACTTGAGGGGCTAAAGTGGGGTAATATGAAAGTTGAATTTATTTATGAAATACACACACAAACACACACACGTACGTGTGTTTTGGAAGGAGCTAGGAGCTCCATGAGAGCTCAAGTATGTGTGATTAGAGTTGATCCGAGCCAGGTATGTGTGATTAGAGTTGTAGTTAAGTAGTGAGATTGGTTAAATTTGCAATGAAGTCCTTGTTGTAAAGGACGGAACAATGTTGACCAAAATGCCCTCGAAGGGTATATCGGGCAAATGATCTTAAAAGTTGTCTAGAAATAAGTTAGTTGATTAGGTGAAATGTTTTGGACAAGTATGAAAGTGAGGAGTATGTCTTTGTAAGTCATAGACCTTAAAACGCGTAAATACCCTTAACGGGTCAAATTAAGCTTTTGAGCGAAAATGGGTTAAGAGGATGCAAGTAATCTGGAAATTTAATCTTTTATGATAGACAACATTGAAATTATTAGGTTCATATGAAGTTAAGGTCAAACAAACAGGTTATGTTGATAAATGTATGAACGGATCAAAATTTGGTAAAAAGGGTAATAAGCCGAAGGCCTAAAAGTCCCAAATTTTGGAAGTCCGAATATTATATTTTTACTCCATGTGATAGAGAATCAAATTACGATTACGTAGGAAAAAGAATCGTGAAAAACGGAATTGTAAAATGAAAGTTATGCACGTTTTAGTGCATAATAAGTTAGTAAAACAGAGCTGGAAATCTGCAGCTCAAACAAAATGAGCATTATGTCCATTTAAGGGGGTCTCACCACGCGACGGCATGGGCAAGAAGCCGTCGCGCGACGCGACAGTATGTTGGGCTGGCGAAAGTTGTTTATTTGTCTTGTTTTGTCCCGCGAACTCGTTTAAACGTGTTTAAAACCGTGTAAGAGTAATTGTTTCATGTTTTATGAAATATTGATCACAAGTAAAAAGTTATGAGAGTCCTAGATTTTAAACGAACTTGATGTTCGAATGATTTTCATGCCTCTTAACTTATTTAAAGTCGGTTTAGAACATAAGTATTGTTAAAAGCCTCCCGATGGCGAAGGTATGGATTTTACCTTCGTGTTAGTGAAGGAAATCTGTAAGTATTCGAATTTAGGAAGGAATGGGTAGGCAAGATGGTGGGTATAAAATTCTATCTTAAGGAAAGTTGTGATTATGACAAGGTATAGGTTTATGCGAATACAAATGGCAAGCGCGAGAGTTTGTATGAATGTGTGCGTGTATAAGTGTGTATATGTGTAGAGGTAAGTGTTTGTATTCACGTGGGGAATTGAAATATGAATATGTGTGAATGTGAGATGTTATCTATGTATGAATGAATGGTTTATTATGTTGGTCATTGACGAATACTAATGAATTGTCTTGAGATTGGAATGTAATACATGTATGAGAACATCAGGTTCAAGAAGTATTGATGTCGAACCCAGAATAAGAGATATGAAATGGATCAAGTTTATATTGTCGAATGTTATACAGATTTTTAGTTGTATGATAATAATGTCATAAGATGTTGACAATGACTAATAGTTAAGTTGTGAATGTTGTCCATAGGTTTTATACGGATCTCTTCTACCACGAACGAAGAGAAGCGAACATTGATCGAGTCACAAGATAGATTGTACGGGAACGTTGGTGTATGTAATATAGCAGATATAAGTTATGTTTTTATTTATTAAATGAGTTGATTAACGATTCTATTTGAAAGAGTTATTTTAAAATGAACTTTCTAGTATGTTAAACCGTTTATAATGAAAGAAATTTTATGGTATGAATTTCCGCTGCGACTTTTTGTCAAAAACGTATATGGGTCTTACAAGTTGGTATCAGAGCCATGGTTTGAGGGAAATCAAGTGTGAGGAGATAAATACTTGAACTTAAACCTGTGTGCTCTTGTGGTGTGACAACTGTGCTCTTTAATCGATAAACAATACAAAACAATGTTATTTATCAATAAAGCGATGTGTTTTGGTGTTACTATATGTGTAATTGTGTCTAATGATTTTACGATTCGCTTCAATTCCGATTTCAAGCTTTAAATCGCTTTCTGGAAGGTTATGCGCGCACTAATGCGTAAATATAACCAGTTTAATGCAACAAACACTCCGGAATAGTGAAATAGGCTTAACATACCTAAAATAACCTTTACATAACTTAGAAATAAGTTTTGGATATTTTGGTGTATTGAAAACAAATCTATTCGATCGTAGGGACTATTTTTGTCAAACTGCGAAACTATTCCAATTCGTATGGTATCGAAGAGTCCAAAACTTGATCATAAGCTAAACATACCATAAATAACCTAAACATAGCTTAGAAATAAGCTTTGAGTGGTTCGGTGTGCAAAAACATGCTTATTTGATCTTACAGGGACTAAAAGTGTCAAAAACGACATAAGTTTGCATTTTCGCGCATATCTTATGTTCTGACCACATCTGGATATCCAAAATTTTTGTACACACTAAAATATTTTTATTTTAGTGATTGGCATGCAAAAATACCATTCGTCGCTAAATTTGGTTCGTTTTCGCGTCCGTTTGAGTTTCGTCGTAATTTAACGAACAACGCGACCGTACGACCAAACGAGCCGACATCCGAGAATGTTCCAAGCATATTTTGAGTCCTCTAAACTTTATTGACCTTGTAGAGCCTTGAAAATGGCTTAACGAGGGTCAAAAGGGCCTGAAATGAGCTCAAAACACATGCAGGGGCCTAAACTGCCATTTTGCAAACTTGTGCTGAACTGGGGAGATCAGGCGGGCCGCGTAAGCCCCTGCCTATTCTTACGTGGGCCGTGTGGTAGTGCCAGCGACCAGAATGTTGTTTTCAGCAACTGTTTCATAATTCAGGGGCTGTTAATGCAAATTCTTTTTGTAATGGGCAAGTTTAAGTGTTCACCAAGGTTCCCAATCCTTCCTTGACAATTGTATGGCCAAGATCATTCCCTCCTTGCCAAGGAATGATCCTAATGGTCTTGCAAAAACTATAAATAGCCAAGCCATTCATTGTTTCACTTGCTCATTTCCTTCTCTTCTCTTCTACATCTGATTTGGAGCTCTCTCCCAAGTGTTTGGAGCTTTCTAATCTGATTATTCCTTGTAGAAAAGATAGCAAGGACCCTTAGTGAGCATTCTTTCATCCTTTTTATTTATGTTAGTGCAGAAAGTCAAACAAGTTTGGCCAACAGCTTGACTTTCGGTTTTGACCATCAATTGGTCAAGTCAAAGTTCAATTGAACTTTGCAACGTGATTGTAATCACAATGGTTATAATCCTTAGCGATTATACCTACGGATTACCACGTTAACTAGGCATAGTGACGAGTCAAAGTTTCGGTCAAAATGCATTTTAGCACGCATTTTGCAACGGAACTATTTTCGGGTATCAAAACCTATTGTTTTGATACCAAATCAGTAGGTTAAACATGTTTTGACATGTTTAACTCGTCACTATTAGTATAGTGCTTGTTTAAGGTCGTAAGTTAAGCGGTCTAAACAACCGCTTAGACTTTCGAACCCAACCCGGTTGGTCGATCTTTAGGATCCGATCAAGCTCGATTAGTGATCATAGTTACATAGGGAATAACCCCCGAGGTTATAACTTATGATCACATAGGATTGGTTGGTTAGTTGCTAAGTAGCTTGTATGCCCATCGAAAATGACTAAAACGCCCTTTTGAAGCATAAATCCATATTTTACATATGTGAACATGTTTTTGACATATAATCTGATTTAGTAACATGTTTAGGTATTATTGGGCATATAAGACTTGACATAGCATATAGTTAACCATCCGAACATGGTTTCACACGAACGACACGTTAAAGTAGCACAAGCTACCTTAATGGGTCGTAACAGGTCGAAAGCACTTAGGCTAAGTTCCGATTTAGAATGTAGGCTTTGTTAAACCATATCACATGAGTTCCAACACTCATTTGGTTTACAAGACCTCATTCTATCCGATCTTCCGATTTAGGTGTTGATTTATTTACTAGTGATCCGATTACTAGGTACCACTTGAATTTCCTTGGTTTGTCTGAGCTTCGCTAAGTTCTTTAGATCAAGGATACCCTATCATTCAATGTGAGTACATAGTTCCCCTATTTTACTGTTTTCAATTGTTTTGGGGTGATTCATATGTACAAAATGTTTTCAAGGTTTAAACGATGATTTCAAAAAACGAATAGAACGATTTATACTAAACTAATAACGATTTCGATAATGTGAACGAACTTGTTGGTTGTAGTTACATAACGAATGACATTCATTAATTTTGGCCGAACCGACCAGTATTAGGTTATGGTACCATAGGATCTGACAAATCCCGTTATCAGACTACACCCATGGTTATGTGTGGGGGGTTATGTAGGTAACGACCGAATCTGATGATTGTTAACTTACCCTTTGGTGGTTTGTTAATACGATAAACGAGGTGGTCGAGTCACGAAGGTTTGAATGTTATTAGCGAGGCAACCATAAGTAGTTTCACAATTAAAACGAATACGATTTTGGGACGAGTTAAAACGATTTGGAACGACTTAAACGAGATAAAACGATTTGAACGAACGATTGGTTTGGGTTGTGATTAGGTAATGGGATGGGTGTAACATGATAGAAGCATTGTAGATACGCCCCTGGTACATCTTATATATAAGTGCTTTTATCATATTACATTTCATGTCATTATTTAGTTCACTTGGGAAACGATTTTGAAACGATATCACACAACGAGGTTTTCGAAATGATATAAACCATACGAGTTTTATTAACGAGTTTTCAACGAGATGTTTACAAAATGGTTTTCTAAAACAAAATGTTTTCGAGTTAAGAATCATGGCTATGAGATTTTATAAATTATAACCATCTTGATTTGAGATGGTTAATCATGTTGCAATATTATCTACTTTTCAAAACAAGGTTTTCGAGGTATTGCAATATATATAAACGAGTCATGATTCCGATACTCTTACAAAACCTATGTACTCGCCAGTATTTCTTTGCTGACTATGTTTTTACATATGTTTCAGGTGATAATGCTTGATGTTGATTGCTAGGAAGCAAGTTCACTTAGGATCCGGACATGGCTTTAGCGAAATAAAAACGATAGTAGACAATGTTTAATTTGGTTGTTTGGTTTCAAAGACAATGTACATTACATAATAATTCAATAAAACGAAACACTTAATTACCATGGTTGTGAAACGATGATTCTGTTACAACACACCCCGACGTTTCTGCCACAGTTTTGTTGTTTTAACGTGGTCGGGGTGTGACAGAAGAGTTGGTATCAGAGCCAATGGTTATAGGGAATTAGGTTATTAGCATTGCTTTGACCTGGACTATAACTTTCTAGGACCCTAACGCAAGTATTCTTGCGTTTAGATTTTAAAACAATACCGTCACCTATCCTTAGGTTATAACCACAACGAGAACACAATAACAAATCCGCCTCGACAATTAATCATCTATCCTTGGATGATTGATTTCAAGGTTTTGATCCCTCTAAATTTTCAAAATCTCGTCAAAGTTTGGGTCTAAATAATGTGAACACGTGCAAACTGGAAGAGTGAATGCCTGTACCCTGAGTTTTCTGTCTAAGGCTAGAGTGTTCGTACAAATCCGCAATATCGGACCAGTCACTCTTACCTGGGAACTCTTGGGGTGAGTGTTCACTTATTGGCGAGCATGTCTTCAGTGATACATTATTATGACCCATTTACTTTGATTTGTCACTGCGTGTCGTTTGTTTGTTCGTGGTAATGAACAAATGATCGCCTTCCTTGTATTTTGTCGATGTTTTCATTACCTCTTTTGCTTTTCCAATTGTCGACCTCACTCGTTTCTCATGTTTCCTTGTTAGACAATGCCTCCTCGACGCGATGCTCAAACTTTTACCGCTGAAGAAGTCGCAGCCCTTGTCTCTCAGCAGATGGCTGCTGTACTTCCGGGCGTTGTGACCCAAATCCATGAGTTATACAACAACAATAATAACAACAATAACGCACAATGTAATTTTAAGAATTTCAATTCTGCGAAGCCGCTTAAGTTTTCTGGGTCACAAGGAGCAACTGCGCTCCTGCAGTGGTTTGAGAGTATCGAGAACACATTCAGACATGTGCAGTGTCCGAATGCGCGTAAAGTTGAATTTGCTTCAAGCGTGTTTGAGAAGCGAGCTCTTACCTGGTGGAATGGTATTATGCGCGATAGGGGTGCCGAAGTGGTATTAGCACAAACATGGGAAGAGCTCCGAGCTCTCATGATGAGATAGTTCTGTCCCCGTCACGAGATTCGAGCTTTAGAACGAGAATTTGACGATCTAAAACAAGACGGGGGAGAACACCGTGCCTATATGGATCGATTCAAGGAGCTTAGTTTGTTGTGCCCGACTATGGTTACCCCACTGGAGAAAGCAATCGAGAGATATATCGATGGTTTACCTGATTCTATTCAGGATATTGTGACCAGTGTTAACCCTACTACCGTTCGTCACGCGATTGATTTGTCGGCTACCTTGACTGAGTCCCAAGTCAGGAAGGGTAAACTCACTCGCAAGGGTGATAAAAAGAAGTCGACTGATTCTGACAAAGAAAAGGGTAAGGGTAAGAAGCCGGGTGAGTCTTCTAAAAGGTCAAGGAAGCGCAAGGCTTCCCGGAACTTTGCAGTTACAGCACAAAACCCTCAGAACCCACCGACTCAACCTCCTGCAAAGAAAGCATATGCTGGTACTGCACCACACTGTACACGATGTAATGGTTACCATGTTGCCCAACAGGCCTGTAAACAGTGTGCTACATGTGGTAGACTTGGGCATTTGGCCAACATTTGTCGTTTTGGTCAAAATCAAGCTGCTCAGGTTCCAGCACAAGCCCAAGGGAATGTTGCAAGATTCCCACCTGATTCATGTTTCAATTGCGGTGAAATGGGTCATTTCCGCAACAATTGGCCGAGATTGGTAAATGCGAATGCAAATCCGAATGTCAACGTGAACGCGAATGTGAATCCCGCTCGTGGACGGGCATTCAATCTAAACACGAACGAGGCAAGGGCAGACAACGAAGTTGTTAACGGTACGTTCCTTGTTAACAATCAACTTGCGTCTGTTCTTTTCGATTCTGGTGCCGATAGGAGTTTTGTTTCGTTATCCTTTGAGCCTTTACTTGCGATACCTAGAACTAAACTGAGGAAACCCTTATCTGTCGAAGTTGCGACTGGTAGGCCCCTTGTTCTCGATTCTGTTATTCATGGTTGTCAATTGAACCTCGATAACTATCTTTTTCCCATTGACCTCGTACCGATGCAACTTGGGAGTTTTGACATTATCGTGGGGATGGATTGGTAAACCAAACACCATGCTGAGGTTGTTTGTTTCGATAAGATCATTCGTATTCCTCTTTCGCCTGGCGATGTCCTAGAGGTTCGCGGCGAGAAACCATCTGGTGGATTGAAACTCATGTCGTGCACGAAAGCTCAAACCTATCTACGAAAAGGATATGTTGCTTTTCTGGCACATGTCACTAAGGAGAAAGGCAAGAGCAAGAGTATTCAGGATATTCCGATTGTTCGGGATTATCCAGAGGTGTTTCCTGATGAACTGTCTGGTTTGCCTCCAGTTTGTCAAGTCGAGTTTCATATTTATCTTGTACCCAATGCTAACCCGATTGCGAAAGCACCTTATCGTCTTGCACTGTCTGAGATGCAAGAGTTATTGAAATAGCTTCAAGAGTTATCTGATAAAGGATTCATCCAACAGAGTTATTCACCTTGGGGCGCTCATGTCCTCTTTGTGAAGAAGAAAGATGGATCTTTTCGAATGTGTATCGATTATCGTGAGCTTAACAAGCTTACCATCAAGAATCGATATCCCCTACCCCGAATCGATGATCTCTTTGATCAGCTGCAAGGTGCTACATGTTTTTCCAAGATCGATCTGCGTTCTGGGTATCATCAGCTTCGTGTATTCGAGGAAGATATTCCCAAAACTGCTTTCCGCACGAGATATGGGCATTACGAGTTTACTGTCATGCCTTATGGTTTGACAAATGCTCCAGCTATCTTTATGGACTTAATGAATAGGGTTTGTAAACCTTATTTAGACAAGTTCATCATTGTGTTCATCGATGATATCCTCATTTATTCAAAGTCTTGAGCCGAGCACGAGCAACACCTTCGTTTGACATTGGAACTCCTTAAGAAGGAACAACTTTTTGCTAAATTCTCCAAGTGTGAATTTTGGCTTAAAGAAGTTCAGTTTTTGGGACATATTGTCAACGAGCAAGGTATTCATGTGGATCCATCCAAGATTGTGGCAATCAAGGATTGGAATACACCAACGACACCTACCGAGATTCGATCTTTTCTTGGTCTCGCTGGATATTATCGTCGATTCATTTCGAACTTCTCAAAGATCGCGGTTCCACTCACTGCTTTGACACAAAAGAATAAGCCTTTTGAGTGGGGACCCAAGCAAGAAGAAGCGTTCCAAACACAGAAACAGAAGCTATGTAATGCTCCTGTTCTATCACTACCCGAGGGAAATGATGATTTCGTTTTCTATTGTGATGCGTCCAACTTAGGCCTTGGTTGTGTTCTTATGCAACGAGGTAAAGTTATAGCATACGCATCTAGACAATTGAAAGTTCACGAGAAGAACTACATGACTCACGATCTTGAGTTGGGAGTTGTGGTTTTCGCTCTCAAAATCTGGAGACACTACCTCTATGGAACGAAGTGTGTGGTTTTCACATACCACAAAAGTCTACAGCATATTCTTAATCAGATAGAGCTGAACATGAGGCAATGACGTTGGGTTGAACTCCTGAACGACTATGATTGCGAGATTCGCTACCATCCTGGTAAGGCGAATGTCGTAGCCGATGCGCTTAGTCGAAAGGAGTGAGTCAAGCTTCAGTTTGTTCGAACTCTATCTGATCTCCAAACTCGTGTTCTTCAAGCTCAGCAATTTTGTGTTTCACAAGATTTGATAGGTAAGGAATTACCACATCAGCTTGAGCTTAAACTCGAAGTGAAGGATGATGGTTTACTCTATTTCATGGATTGTTTGTGGATTCCGAAACAAGACGATCTTCGCACTTTAGTGATGGACGAATCTCATAAGTCTCGATATTCTATCCATCCTAGTGCTGATAAAAAGTACAAGGATCTTCGTACTCAGTACTGGTGGCCTGATATGAAGAAAGATGTTGCCTTGTATGTATCGAAATGCCTAACTTGTCTCAAAGTCAAGGCAGAACATCAACGACCTTCTGGTTTGCTTGTACAACCAGAGATACCGGTTTGGAAGTGGGAGAACATTACTATGGATCTCATCACTAAGTTACCACGTACATCTAAAGGTCATGATGCTATATGGGTTGTCGTCGATCGATTAATGAAGTCAGCTCATTTTATTGCGATTCGCGAGGATCTATCTGCTGATAAACTTGCAAAGATTTATGTTGATGAGATTGTATCTCGACATGGTGTTCCTTTGGACATCATTTCCGATCGTGATGCTCGATTTTCATCTCATTTTTGGAGAACAACGCAATCTGCTATGGGAACCCAACTAAATCTAAGCACTGCTTATCATCCCCAAACAGATGGACAATCTGAGAGAACGATTCAAACTTTGGAGGATATGCTTAGAGCATGCGTGATTGACTTTGGTGGTAATTGGGATTCTCATCTGCCATTGATCGAGTTCTCTTACAACAATAGTTATCATGCTAGCATTAAAATGGCACCATTCGAAGCTCTCTATGGTCGAAAATGTCGTTCACCTGTTTGTTGGAACGAGACCGGTGAAGCTCAGCTTACTGGACCGGAGCTTGTTCTGGAAACAACAGACAAAATCAAGAAAATTCGCGATAATCTTGTGACAGCTAGATGCCGTAAAAAGAGTTATGCGGATTTAGGACGCAAGCCCTTAGAATTTCAAGTCGGAGACCATGTCCTACTCAAGGTGTCACCTTGGAAGGGAGTGGTGAGATTTGGAAAGAAAGGAAAACTTGCACCACGATATGTTGGACCATTTAAGATTGTTGAAAGAGTTGGAAAGGTTGCCTACCGACTAGAGCTACCTCCAGAGCTTGGAAATATTCATCCGACTTTTCACGTGTCCAATCTGCGAAAGTGTTTAGCTGACGCTGATCTTCACATTCCACTTGACGAAATCCAAATCAATGAAACGATGCACTTTGTCGAGAAACCTGTGGAAATAGTGGACCGTACATACAAACAGTTGAAGAACAAACGGATTCATTTGGTCAAGGTTCGCTGGGAATCCAAACGTGGACCATAATTTACTTGGGAATATCAGGACCAAATGAAGGCGAAATATCCGCAATTGTTCTCACAAGTTTCCTCTAGTTAAAATTTCGGAACGAAGTTTCCTAAAGTAGGGGAGACTATGACAACGGTGCTCTTTAATCGATGAACAATACAAAACAATGTTATTTATCAATAAAGCGATGTGTTTTGGTGTTACTATATGTGTAATTGTGTCTAATGATTTTACGATTTGATTCAATTCCGATTTCAAGCTTTAAATCGCTTTCTGGAAGGTTATACGCGCACTAATGCGTAAATATAACCAGTTTAATGCAACAAACACTCCGGAATAGTGAAATAGGCTTAACATACCTAAAATAACCTTTACATAACTTAGAAATAAGTTTTGGATGGTTTGGTGTGTTGAAAACAAATCTATTCGATCGCAGGGACTATTTTTGTCAAACTGCGAAACTATACCGATTCGTATGGTATCAAAGAGTCCAAAACTTGATCATAAGCTAAACATACCATAAATAACCTAAACATAGCTTAGAAATAAGCTTTGAGTGGTTCGGTGTGCAAAAACATGCTTATTTGATCTTACAGGGACTAAAAGTGTCAAAAACGACGTAAGTTTGCATTTTCGCGCATATCTTACGTTCTGACCACATCTGGACATACAAAATTTTTGTACACACTAAAATATTTTTATTTTAGTGATCGGCATGCAAAAATACCATTCGTCGCTTAATTTGGTTTGTTTTCGCGTCCGTTTAAGTTTCGTCGTAATTTAACAAACAACGCGACCGTACGACCAAACGAGCCGACATCCGAGAATGTTCCAAGCATATTTTGAGTCCTCTAAACTTTATTGACCTTGTAGAGCCTTGAAAATGGCTTAACGGGGGAGAAAAGGGCCTGAAATGAGCTCAAAACACATGCAGGGACCTAAACTACCATTTTGCAAACTTGTGCTGAACTGGGGAGGTCAGGCGGGCCGCGTAGGCCCCCTGCCTATTCTTACGTAGGCCGTGTGGTAGTGCCAGCGACCAAAATGTTGTTTTCAGCAACTGTTTCATAATTCAGGGGCTGTTAATGCAAATTCTTTGTGTAATGGGCAAGTTTAAGTGTTCACCAAGGTTCCCAATCCTTCCTTGAAAATTGTATGGCCAAGATCATTCCCTCCTTGCCAAGGAATGATCCTAATGGTCTTGCAAAAACTATAAATAGCCAAGCCATTCATTGTTTCACTTGCTCATTTCCTTCTCTTCTCTTCTACATCTGATTTGGAGCTCTCTCCCAAGTGTTTGGAGCTTTCTAATCTGATTATTCTTTGTAGAAAAGATAGCAAGGACCCTTAGTGAGCATTCTTTCATCCTTTTTATTTATGTTAGCGCAGAAAGTCAAACAAGTTTGGCCAACAGTTTGACTTTCGGTTTTGACCATCAATTGGTCAAGTCAAAGTTCAATTGAACTTTGCAACGTGATTGTAATCACAATGGTTATAATCCTTAGCGATTATACCTACGGATTACCACGTTAACTAGGCGTAGTGACGAGTCAAAGTTTCGGTCAAAATGCGTTTTAGCACGCATTTTGCAACAAAACTATTTTCGGGTATCAAAACCCATTGTTTTGATACCAAATCAGTAGGTTAAACATGTTTTGACATGTTTAACTCGTCACTATTAGTATAGTGCTTGTTTAAGGTCGTAAGTTAAGCGGTCTAAACAACCGCTTAGACTTTCGAACCCGACCCGGTTGGTCGATCTTTAGGATCCGATCAAGCTCGATTAGTGATCATAGTTACATAGGGAATAACCCCTGAGGTTATACCTTATGATCAAATAGGATTGGTTGGTTAGTTGCTAAGTAGCTTGTATGCCCATAGAAAATGACCAAAACGCCCTTTTAAAGCATAAATCCATATTTTACATATGTGAACATGTTTTTGACATATAATCTGATTTAGTAACATGTTTAGGTATTATTGGGCATATAAGACTTGACATAGCATATAGTTAACCATCCGAACATGGTTTCACACGAACGACGCGTTAAAGTAGCACAAGCTACCTTAATGGGTCGTAACGGGTCGAAAGCACTTAGGCTAAGTTCTTATTTAGAATGTAGGCTTTGTTAAACCATATCACATGAGTTCCAACACTCATTTGGTTTACAAGACCTCATTATATCCGATCTTCCGATTTAGGTGTTGATTTATTTACTAGTGATCCGATTACTAGGTACCACTTGAATTTCCTTGGTTTGTCTGAGCTTCGCTAAGTTCTTTAGATCAAGGATACCCTATCATTCAATGTGAGTACATAGTTCCCCTATTTTACTGTTTTCAATTGTTTTGGGGTGATTCATATGTACAAAATGTTTTCAAGGTTTAAACGATGATTTCAAAAAACGAATAGAAGGATTTATACTAAACTAATAATGATTCCGATAATGTGAACGAACTTGTTGGTTGTAGTTACATAACGAATGACATTCATTAATTTTGGCCGAACCGACCAGTATTAGGTTATGGTACCATAGGATCTGACAAATCCCGTTATCAGACTACACCCATGGTTATGTGTGGGGGGTTATGTAGGTAACGACCGAATCTAATGATTGTTAACTTACCCGTTGGTGGTTTGTTAATACGATAAACGAGGTGGTCGAGTCACGAAGGTTTGAATATTATTAGCGAGGCAACCATAAGTAGTTTCACAATTAAAACGAATACGATTTTGGGACGAGTTAAAACGATTTGGAACGACTTAAATGAGATAAAACGATTTGAACGAACGATTGGTTTGGGTTGTGATTAGGTAATGGGATGGGTGTAACATGATAGAAGCATGGTAGATACGCCGCTGATACATCTTATATATAAGTGCTTTTATCATATTACATTTCATGTCATTATTTAGTTCACTTGGGAAACGATTTTGAAACGATATCACACAACGAGGTTTCGAAATGATATAAATCATACGAGTTTTATTAACGAGTTTTTAACGAGATGTTTTACGAAATGGTTTTCTAAAACAAAATGTTTTCGAGTTAAGAATCATGGCTACGAGATTTTATAAATTATAACCATCTTGATTTGAGATGGTTAATCATGTTGCAATATTATCTACTTTTCAAAACAAGGTTTTCGAGGTATTGCAATATATATAAACGAGTCATGATTCCGATACTCTTACAAAACCTATGTACTCGCCAGCATTTCTTTGCTGACTATGTTTTTACATATGTTTCAGGTGATAATGCTTGATGTTGATTGCTAGGAAGCAAGTTCACTTAGGATCCGGACATGGCCTTAGCGACATAAAAACGATAGTAGCCAATGTTTAATTTGGTTGTTTGGTTTCAAAGACAATGTACATTACATAATAATTCAATAAAACGAAACACTTAATTACCATGGTTGTGAAACGATGATTCTGTTACAACACTCCCCGACGTTTCCGCCACGGTTTTGTTGTTTTAACGTGGTCGGGGTGTGATATGTGGCAAGGAACCCATACAATCCGGGACTCGGTCAAGATCTAAGGGTGGAAGTAAAGGTAAGTATGTGCTTAGTTATGTATTTGAAGAAAACTAACAGTATGTTATGTGAAAAGTAAGCATGATTCCTGGGAAAGGGTGATCCGTGAATGCGGTCTAGGACTGGCATCAAGGCATGTAATAAGACAAATTGACCCCAGGTACGTAAATTTAACATGTGGGCGCATGTAATGGTACAATCTAGTGAGTGAAAGAAAATTTTAAATGATATATAATAATGGAATGAAGTTTTGAAAATGTTACACGTGTCGAAACTTAAATCTTCAGACATAAGGTGGCGATTATGCGAAGACACAAAACTAGTATGTGGATTGTGTACCTAGCCAGTATACAAGAAGCGTATGACGTTCGTGAGACCGTGATAATTGTTACAGTTATGTTCGTTAGAATTAGGTAATAGGTGGACGTGAGGGTGAAGAGAAATGTAAGACTTCCAGGAATGAAAGTATGAATGATATGTTAGAATCCACGAGACGGATTCGAAACATGAAAGGAATGAAAGTATGAATGATTTGTTAGAATCCGCGAGACGGATTCGAAACATGAAAGGAAAGAAAGTATGAATGATATGTTAGAATCCGCGAGACGGATTCGAAACAAAGAAGGAATGAAAGTATGAATGATATGTTAGAAACCGCGCGACAGGTTCGAAACATAATGAATGATAAGAATGAAAAGATTCAAATGTGTAAGTAATTATAGACTAAGCAAGTAAATATTCTTTAAAAAGCGAATATTATCCAAGTTATGTCTTAAACTTATATATATACGTGAGAATATATATGTATATATATATATAGAGGAAGGTTAACATACAAAAACCCTTATCCTACATTAACATACGCGACGCCCATAACCATCCGATCAGGGATGTAATCACGCATAGAACGATAATTACGCACGGGAGTCACAAAATCACGCATAAACCCTATTTAATCACGCATTGGAGCCTTGTTATACAAAATCACGCACGTTATATGTTAATCACGCACGTTCTATTCTTGTGTCGTACGTTAACGTACGTTAAGGATATTTGTACATTATACTTATTCTATATATATATATATATATATATATATATATATACAAATATGTTTGAATGCAAGAATGGTTTAAGAGACGAATGAGTCACGCCGGTCAAGTGGTAACCAGAATAAAAGAATTGCATGTAAGGGATCAAATGTGGGATGTGTTATAGCATGCATGTAGGAAGATGTAAAAGAATTATAGGTGGGTAATCACCTAGTATAATGAATGTTTGAATGAAAGGTGCTAACTGCCGATTTTGTAGATGACAATGTTAGAATTCTAAATGTGATGAAACCAATCGAATTGGTGAAAGAATATGTACGAGTGGAAGCCAATTACAAGGATGAATGAAAGCTGGCCTGGTACGGTTAGTACTAGTGAAGGAGCGGATTGATCTGGTTTACGGATCACTGAAGTATGAAATGAAGTCGAGGTAAGTAAAATGTTTTAACTCATGCCGGATAGATATGAATTAGTAAATTGAAAACGACCTACGAGATGAATGATGGAATAGGTATGGTATGGTATGGAATGTTTGACTTTTAACAGTTGACGTAAGAAGAAAACTATGTCATTAGGAAGTGAAACTCAAAGGTATTGAGTGAAAATTTCGAGTATTGGTTAAACTCTCGTATAATGAATTTGCACGACACGTATGCTTATGCTAATTATGTAATGCATAAAATGAGAGGAATAGTAATGTAGAATGAATGAGGCAAGTTGAGGGTAACGTAAGGGTATGTACGGTACAAATAACTATAGAAATGTAGAATGATGTTAACTATGGAGTTAAGCACGTAGGTGTGACTATGAAATAGTAGTTTTGTTGTGATAACAAAACAAGAGTTAAATGTTATACAATGTGTCTATAGAATGGAATCTTAAAGGATGAGGTGAAAGTATTAAATCTATTATAAATGGATCATATGAATGTAAGCAATATTATAAGTTTAAATAAATATGTATATTGATCAGTTACTAACGGGTTAAGGAAATAAGAATGTTATGTGAAAGTATGCCATGGAAGGTATAGACTGGTTAAGAAGAAGTCAATTGTATGAATAATTATGAAATGAGATCGGATGGTTATTTATAATTATGATGCAACTATGAAGTCAGACATAGATATGTGTGTGTAAGAGGAAATGAGATAGGTTTCGGGGACGAAACCTTATTTAAGAGGGGTAGACTTGTAACACCCCAAAACCCGAATGTTTATATTCGGCAAAATGTTTTGATATGGTATATCAAGAAATAAATAACTAGGCTACTTAACCTAGTTAAGAATATAGTAGAAACAATTAAAGGATGAAAGTTGTGCCAAGTATAATTTAGTGGCAAACTTGAGGGGCTAAAGTGGGGTAAAATGAAAGTTGAATTTATTTATGAAATACACACACAAACACACACACGTACGTGTGTTCTGGAAGAAGCTAGGAGCTCCATGAGAGCTCAAGAACCCTAATCAAGAAATCATCAGATTGAAAGGTTAAATGAAGCTTAAATTCATAACCGAGCATGGATTAATGATCACCTTCACAAGGGGATTGCAAGTTTGATGCTTGATAAGCGGCGTGGAAGCTGGGGAAAGAAGCGGGTCAAATGGAACTTATGCGCACGGGAAGCGTACTCGGATGCAAAGTAAGTAAGGCTTACACCCCTTTTTGTAGAATATCTATTCCTCATATAAATTAATAATACGATAAGCTAATATATGGAATATGAAGTTCCGACAAGTTTTGATACGGGTCGGAACACGTGTTTATGACAAGAAACTAAGTTTGATGGTTAAAAAGGGGAAAAAGGGTATTAGGGTAATTTTGGTTACGAGTTAACGAAAGAATAAGTTACATGGATGGGATAATGGATAATTAAAATCCCACAAGGATAAAATGGATATTTAGATTCAACGGGTCAAATGGTGAAGATATCACCATTTGGCGATATCAACTAATGAATTGTTTTGTCAAGCATTATGAGTTCACAGAATGAATAGCGAAAGGAATTTCGTTGCTATTAAAGAGCAATTTAGCGGATGAAGTATTAAAACGGGTCATAGCATTGATCCGAGCCAGGTTTGTGTGATTAGAGTTGTAGTTAAGTAGTGAGATTGGTTAAATATGCAATGAAGTCCTTGTTGTAGAGGACGGAACAATGTTGACCAAAATGCCCTCGAAGGGTAGATCGGGCAAATGATCTTAAAAGTTGTCTAGAAATAAGTTAGTTGATTAGGTGAAATGTTTTGGACAAGTATGAAAGTGAGGAGTATGTCTTTGTAAGTCATAGACCTTAAAACACGTAAATACCCTTAACGGGTCAAATTAAGCTTTTGAGCGAAAATGGGTTAAGAGGATGCAAGTCATCCGGAAATTTAATATTTTATGATAGACGATATTGAAATTATTAGGTTCATTTGAAGTTAAGGTCAAACAAACAGGTTATGTTGATAAATGTATGAACGGGTCAAAAATTGGTAAAAAGGGTAATAAGCCGAAGGCCTAAAAGTCCCAAATTTTGGAAGTCCGAATATTGGATTTTTACTCCATGTGTTGGAGAATCAAATTACGATTACGTAGGAAAAAGAATCGTGAAAAACGGAATTGTAAAATGAAAGTTATGCACGTTTTAGTGCATAATAAGTTAGTAAAACAGAGTTGGAAATCTGCAGCTCAAACAAAATGAACATTATCTCGATTTAAGGGGGTCGCGCCACGCGACGGCATGGGCAAGAAGCCGTCGCGCGACGCGACAGTATGTTGGGCTGGCGAAAGTTGTTTATTTGTCTTTTTTTGTCCCGCGAACTCGTTTAAACGTGTTTAAAACCATGTAAGACTAATTGTTTCATGTTTTATGAAATATTGATCACAAGTAAAAAGTTATGAGAGTCCTAGATTTTAAACGAACTCGATGTTCGAATGATTTTCATGCCTCTTAACCTATTTAAAGCCGGTTTAGAACATAAGTATTGTTAAAAGCCTCCCGATGGCGAAGGTATGGATTTTACCTTCGTGTTAGTGAAGGAAATCTCTAAGTAATCGAATTTAGGAAGGAATGGGTAGGCAATATGGTGGGTATAAAATTCTATCTTAAGGAAAGTTGTGATTATGACAAGGTATAGGTTTATGCAAATACAAATGGTAAGCGCGAGAGTTTGTATGAATGTGTGCGTGTATAAGTGTGTATATGTGTAGAGGTAAGTGTTTGTATACACATGGGGAATTGAAATATGAATATGTGTGAATGTGAGATGTTATCTATGTATGAATGAATGGTTTATTATGTTGGTCATTGACGAATACTAATGAATTGTCTTGAGATTGGAATGTAATACAGGTATGAGAACATCAGGTTCAAGAAGTATTGAAGTCGAACCCGGAATAAGAGATATGAAATGGATCAAGTTTATATTGTCGAATGTTATACGGATTTTTAATTGTATGATAATAATGTCATAAGATGTTGACAATGACTAATAGTTAAGTTGTGAATGTTGTCCACAAGTTTTATACGGATTTCTTCTACCACGAACGAAGAGAAGCGAACATTGATCGAGTCACAAGATAGATTGTACGGGAACGTTGGTGTATGTAATATAGCAGATATAAGTTATGTTTTTATTTATTAAATGAGTTGATTAACAATTCTATTTAAAAGAGTTATTTTAAAATGAACTTTCTAGTATGTCAAACCGTTTATAATGAGAAATTTTATGGTATGAATTTCCGCTTCGATTTTTTGTCAAAAACGTATATGGGTCTTATATGGCAGCAAAACCTGATTTTCGGTAAACAAACTGTGAACTCACCAACGTTGTCTGATACACTTTTCTGCATGCTTGCAGGTCTATAGGTACATGTCATTGGAACTTTCTGTCTGGGATGCTGGAGTGGTCATGGGTCGAGTTGCATGAAATCACGAGACACGTCTAATGGCTTTTATACACTTGGGTTATGAAATTCTTAACTATTGTAGTATGCTTCCGCTGAATAGTAAACAATGTTTTGTAACGCCTATTTTAATAAATGAAAGTTTTATTTGAAATATTGCTATGAGTTCAATGTGATTGGTGGCTAAATCCTGGTACGTCACACACCTCGCGGGAGTTCCCGCATGTGGTATTTTGGGGGTGTGACAAAAAGGGGCCATGAAACTCACCTAAGCGCTCCGTGCAAGCTAGCAGATACCAATGCCTGAACCAACTGAAAACCCCCCGACCTACACGTGTCCTAAACCAATAAGACACTAAGGTCTAACCATGTGTCTACCCGACAATTCGTTACCAAACTTGTTTAGACAATACGATATGTTAACCTTTTATAAAAAAATGTTTAGACAATACGAGATGTTATGCTTTTATAAAAAGGTTAAACTCTATGGTCATGATCCTTATTAATCATATCATATGTTTCTATTTGCAATTAGTGTAAATTGTTCGTTATTGTAATGAAATCCTACACTATAAGGTAGCGATTGGTATGAAGGAATAGAAGGTGGAATGAAATGGATCATTATGATGGAATGAAAAGAAACATGTTTGGTTATCATGTGGTAATGGAATGGAGCATTCCAAAGGAATGTAACTCCTTCCAAATATATCAATTTCCATTCCTTGGTATGATGGTGTTTTGTTTCCATTCCTTCAATGAATGAAAAGAAATATATTATTATTATTATTATTACTATTATATTTATATTATTATTATTCATACTAATATTAATATATATCAAAAGTTTTATTATTAATTTTTTTTCCATTAATATATTATTATTATTATCATTAAGGCAATTATATTTTTGTCGTTTTTAATACAACTGTGTTTCGTTACTTCGTCCTTTTTTAATTAAATTGTACAAAGTAATGATTTATTCTATTCACATATGAGTAACCAAACATCACAATGGAATGGAATAATCAATTTCATTCCGTTATCCATTCCATTACCTGGTTCATTTCATTATCCCATCCATTCTATTACCCTATACCAAACAGACCCTAAATACATGATTGCGATAAAAAAGACATTACACACAAGCCCTAATTCCAACTTTTGCAAGTTAAATGGTAATGATTGACTTGCAAGCCTTCCTAAGGAAAAACAATAAAGCATAAAATGATGGCAACCATATTACTACCAAAGACCATTGGTCTGAAGGTAAAGCCATGCACCATATAAGCCACTTAATTTAACAATGAAACAAAAAAATAAAAAAAAATATGAAAATAAAAAATTCTAATATTGGTCCGATCCGAATTCACTGCGTTTTAACGTTAAATGGTAAATACACAAGTGAAAAGATTTGATATTTGTCTAAGTGCAATCCTAAAATCAAGTTTTGCTAAAGCATACAATACAATATTAATTTTACAAAGCCAATCCCTAATAAAATTGTTTACTGAAGGTTTTATTTTTTAATGATATCTAGGTTTTTTAATCTATCTTCAATAAATTCTTCTAATATTTTCCTATACACTTTACAAGGTCTACATAAGCAACTACTTTTGCTTGTGCAAGTTGAAGATCTCCTTGTCTTTTTCTTGTGCATAAAGTTAAAATCAAGGGACGTAATTTTATGATGTGCCGATTCTTTTGGATTGATTTTATATAAAAAGATTTTCAATTAATTAAAGAGCTAAACCTTCCCAAGTTAAGGCTTTCTAGAGCTAAACCTTCCCAAGTTAAGGCTTTCTAGGATTCTTTTTTAATTACATGACAATCACTTTCAATGAACTTTAACTAAGAGATTAATATAGAAGTACAATTAAATAATTCAATTAATTCATTTATTGTAAAAGTATTCTAATAATCATTTCTGTCATGAACAAATTTTATTTTATCAAAATATTATATGTAATTTTAAAACACCTTGTAATATAAAAACACTAACAATGATTTATCAACATACACTCTAGGATGCCACTTAGTCTGTGTGTAGTGGAACCGGATATCGTGCCAAACCCCCCCCCCCCCCCCCCCCCCCAATAACATCATATGGCACTGGCGAACATCGCCACATGAGGGCACTATACCCCGGAAAAAGGTGTGTTTGTGAAATTATAATGGGTATTTTTGGTTTGGGTTTTGTATTATTACCATTCAACGGTAATATTGTATTTTTTAAAACAAATAAAAACCTTATAAATACATACCATTCACCTCACCTTTTATAAACCATACCACGCACTCTACCATGTAAGAGTTCTCATGGTTCTCACAAAATTTACATTAGGCGTAACTACCGACTCAACATTTTTTCTTATTTTTTCTTTACATATGTGTTTATAATATTTTCAAATACGTTTATGCAAAAAATGACGGCCCAACTCGCACGGGAAGTAGGAGTTCTGATGGTTCTCACAACTCGTGGTGGTTCTTAATTGAACCGAATCCTTAAGAACCACTACGAGTTGTGAGAACCATAAGAACTCTTACTTCTCGCGAGAGTTAGGCCACCATTTTTTGCACAAACGTAAATGAAAATGTTATAAACACATATGTAAAAAAAGAACAAAAAAAGTTGTCGAGTCGATAGTTACGCCTGATGTAAATTTTGTTTACAGTGATGTAAATTTTTGTATGCGACATTTTTTATGGAACAAGTGATTTTTTTAAAGATTTTAAGAATTAAAAAAAAACCTTTTGAAATAAATAGTTTTCATAGTTCTCATAGCGGCTTAAGATGCTTTTTATTTTACCATTTCCCTTTGAAAAAAAATGAGCTATATATAGAGAGAAAGACTGTAGGATTTACCGAATTATTTATGTTGGTCACATAATCCAAGAAATTAAATCTCAGTTTTATATTGTCCAGTTGCTTATTAGGCCAGAGGGTATGGAGACGCCACCCTCTATAGAGCCTTACGACGCCATACCTACACACCCTCAAATTCAAGAAGGGGCGCTATAGAAGAGGCTCCATCATGGTAACAAGGAAGAAGGGCTTTATCAGGTGGGGCCCACATCTTTGCAGCGAATATTTTGTTTTTAATTTTGTTTAATAGGGGGCGTTATCTCACACCCTGCAATTTAAGAGAAAGCGTGATAAAGCCCCTTGGGTGATGTGGATCCTAGGTGGCGCTGACATGTCTTGATAAAGCCCCTAGGGGCTCCATCCCACACCCTCCAGCCTTATAAAGGCGGCGAAATACTAGGAGTGCAAACGAGCCGAGTCCGAGCTCGACTAGGCTCGAGCTCAAGCTCGATTAACTTATGAGAGTTTGGATTCGAGCTCGACTCATTGGTATTTTCTCAAGCTCGAGCTCGGTTCGGGCTCGGCTTTATTTATTATCTATTAATTGATATATTAAATAAAAATAATAAAAATAATAGATTTTTTAGGCTCGCGAGCTCGATAAGTGAAGCTCGGGCTCGTTTACTAAATAAGCTTATTTTTAGGTTCGATGTCGGCTTATAAACAAGTTTAAATAAGCTCGGCTCGCTTACACTAAGGCTCGACAAGCCTAACAAGCTTCACATGCGAGGCTCGAGCTTGGGCTCGATAAACAAACGAGCTTTATTTTAGGCTCAAGCTCGGCTTAGGCTCGATAAGGCTCGGCTCATTTCGAGCTTTTTCTCGAGCCGATCTCAAGGAACTCACGAGCCACTCGGCTTATTTACACCCCTATGAAATACCTATCATTAAAAAGTAGCAGCCAGCAGGAGCTAGATGCAATATAGACTCAAGAATATAAATAAAAGTGCTCGAAAAGTTTAAAAGAGCCTTCTAATTCTTACAACTTGAACCTATTTTCACCTAAAGAAACCCAATAGTCTTGATTTATTTGAGTAGCTTAGCAACTAAGACTCCCTTATTAGAGAATCTAAGCTCATTACTTTTTTTTCATATGCTCCAACAAGAGACAAAAATAATCGAGATTCTAGTGGATCGATCGTTTTTTATATGAACCGATGCTTTTATGTAGCTCCAAAAGATCCCATATGGTAAATAATCTATTATTAGCAGAAATTTGACACCGCCGAGTGATCATCAACTAGATGATTGATGAGAAGAAGTAGCCGGTGAGTATATAGTACTTAATGGTAAAAAGCGAGTTGTATAATTCTAATTGTATTTCAATATTTATGACAGAGAGGTAGAATCAACAATTAACTCATATTACTTCACCTGTCTGCCTATATATCGTCATCCATTTACTAAAGTTTTAAAGAAAGCATATATAAACTAATGGATAATGCTTCAAAAAATAAGATATTCTAACTTTTGAAAAGAAATACTTGATTTTGTAATCCTCTAAAACACTTGCATTCTTTATAAAGTAAAATTCTTTTTATTGCATTAAATGTAACCCCGTCAAGAAATAAATAAATAAATACATACATACATACATACAATCTAGTAGTTTACTTCAATTCTAAAATACCAAATACCAAACATACTTTCATTATATTAAATATATAAATTACTTACGTTATATGGTATCATTTGTTCTCCGATGTTCAGAGGTCAACAATCTTCATAAAACACATACTAGGATGTTTCCAAATTCATATCATAAATCGTTTCTTTTTTATATTTTACTAGGTAAAAAACCCGTGTAATACACGGGGTTTGATCAATAAATTATTAAATATGTATTAATAAGCCGGAAAAATATACGATGCAGTTTAAAAATAATAACTAAATAAATGAAATATTCATAAATAGTTGAAAAAATAAGCGTTTTTAACATTTGACCCCCTAGAGATAAATATAACTCAAACAAATCTATTCATAAAAAAATAGTTGAAATTGTCACATCTATAATACATATGTAAACATATGCAAAGGGCAAAAATAAGCCATGATATAAATCGAATTAGGAATAAAAAATATTAATTACTTGAATACTTTCGGCTATAAAGGGGAAGGGGCATCCTCGGTTAAGGGTGCTCAGCTTCGAAGCCGCATGCGAAACAACCCCGCCACCCCCTCATTCGGGTAGGCAAACAGCTAGGGAAGCTCGGCTACTCTTTATTGAAGGTGAAGTGGGGGGTTTGTGACCTTTTTAACAATCACATGACCGTTTAATTTATTGAAAAGGTTAATTTATTTATTTTAAATCATTATAAATACCTATCTCACCATTTTTATTTTCATAGTATTCACAAACTATCAAACCTTCCACCATATTCTCAAATACCCATTTTTATTTATGACTAAATTCTCAAACGATGATCTTGGTATTTAATGTCAACGGGCACTTATACAAACGTGGGTACTATTTAACCAATGGGATCTAGCCTGCCTAGTCAACGTTTATGAAAACGTTTCCACATCCAGCCAATATAGTTGCAAAGAAGTTTAAGAAATTGCAAGAAGAGACAAGAAAAGATGTGGAACACGCTTGATGTTCTAAAGGGAAATGAGGCATACTTAGGCGACCATGCGGACCACAAATGTTGACAGGATTAGGAGCATGACGTATGCATGCATGATATTGTACAACACGATTTTTAAGGACGACGTACATGACTTCTCACCAGTCCACATAAGGGATTTTTTTAGTTTAACCCGTTTTGGACAATGATGCCCTTGGTGAGATTATGGATCCACATACGCATTTCCGACTTCGCATTGATCTTGTGACACATATTGCAATTTAAGATCCACGTTATTTAGAAGATTCAGACGAGGAATAGTTTATTTTTATTTTCTATTATGTTCAATAATTTATTTATATAGTTGAATTATGTTTATTTGGTATTTATATGTTTAATTTATTTTATGCTAGAAAAAAGTTCTGAGATACTCTAGATTATGCGCCTCTAGTGTTTTTAGAATACTTTATGGTAGATTTAATGTAACAGTGCAGAATTTGGTATTTAGTTGTTTAATTATTTGTGATTTTAGGATATTTAAGGTAGAGTATCTCACAGTGCAAGATTAGCTAGTCTTAAACTACTTTAGGCTTATACCTTTTTGCCTAATTATAAGAGAAAAAAATGCAATAGAATATGTTAGAATCATATCCTAAAAATTGTTCTATTAATTAACCTAGATACAATAGAACATGTTAAAAATCACATGCTAAAAACTATGCTATTGATAAATCTAGACGGATATAAATTAAATACGTGTGATTTTATTTTCTAATTTTACTATATCAACCGGTTCTATCGCGATGATCATACTAATGCCACAAATTGTTTCTAGATATATTTTTTTTAACTAAAATAGTGTAACGTAATCTTAAAAATTCTTTTTAAAATATTCATATTGTTGTTGATGATGATCACTATTGATATCTTTGATATATTTTTATTTTAATTTAATTTTAATATCATTATTATTAAACATAGGAGATAATTTTAAAATTTATTATTTAATATGAAATAAAAAAATTGAAAAATAATGGCAAGAGGCATGAGAAAGTGATATGTGTCCCAAAAAGATTTTCATTTATTAGTATAGTAAGATTTTTCACCAGGAAATAGCTTTTTTTTTGAAAGGTAAGCGTTATAAACAAACGCACACCCCCCAACAGGGGCGACCAAACAAAACACAACAACCGATTACATCAAAACGAAATTACACCAATCCTTCCAAGAAATAACTCTATTTCTAGACCTATTCTTGTACCACAAAAAATCCAACGATTTTATATTATGAAGAATCCTATCTATATTCATCGCGATATTAGAAAAATCTTTTCTCATTTCTCGCAATCCATAGACACCAGTACGCCACCGTCACTATGCCTTGAAAAGCCTTTTTCGTTGTGTATCAAAAATATCGTTTCTTGTTATATTTTATTTTCAATTTAATAAGGGAATAGCTATGTGTATCAAAATTGATGTGTACCCATGAAATAAGACACTATGGGTTTCGCAGACCCAACCCTTGAAGGGAAGGGAGGTTACGAGAATCTTGTTTCATAAGTTTTCTCAAACAACTCATTTACAACAGACATCACTTATAAATTCTTATATCTTTAAAACTAAACAACGTTAAAGTATGAATATGACCCATGGTCCATTCTACTATACCTATTAAAGTATTGAATTCTTCTTTCTAAATATGCCAATGCACTATGGTATTGCTAGAGTGAGCAGTGGGATTATAATACTCACTCATTAAAACTAACTCGATTTATATTTAAAAGAAGGATCAATAAAGTCGTATATTGTGAATTATTATTAAAATTAAAGAAGAAACTACTCTAGTTTTTGTAAGCATAAAGTCTACATAATATTATATGTTATTTAAGAAAATAATAATACAAGCAATTACGGCCAAAGAACTTTTATCTTTATCTTTAAATCTAACTAGATTTAAGCTCCCCGCATTGCGGCGGGGCGTAAAACTACGTCAAATAGCACTAATGCCACACCACCGTCAGCGACTACCAACACTGAGTCGATCCAGGATCCAATCGTTGCGACAAACTTATCAAACGAAAAAATAAATGTAAAACATTGAACCACACATGCATGTTGCGTCGTGTTAACTCGCATGATTTTATACGAAACAAAAAAAAAGTTAAACGATACACGCACGTCACGCCGTCTTAACTCGCTAGAACGAAACGTAAAACGAAAATTTGCGAAAGATGAAAAGTATAGGGGGCAAAGTTAAAGGTAAAAATATTGTGAGGTTAAATTTAAAATAATGAAACTTTTGAGTTAAAACTGAAAAAAAAAAAAACAATTTATGTAGGTTAAAATTGCAAAAGATAAAAAACTTTTGGGTTAAAGTTAAAAAATTTACTCTTTTTTTTAAACCCCCCAAAACATGAGGTATAACACCTTATGCAAAAAAATTCCTAATTTTTGGAATGTAAATATATGTATATACACACTTTAATTAATCAAGATGCGTGTATCGTATTTTGATATAGCAATAGAAAAACATGGGTATGTTATGAGAGAAAAATATTCGGTTTAATGCCCCGCAACACAGGCGGAGCAAAACCTAGTTATTTACAAAGTGAGGTAAATGAAATTTAGTTGTCAAGCATATCCTATTTTTATATAAACAATATACAGCAACATGTAATATATAAAAAGTAAATGGTGGAATTTAAAAATTATAAAAATGATATTTTGATATAGCAATAGAAAAACATGGGTGTTGCTACATGTTTTTAGAAAAGGAGGTATAAACAGTAAAAATGAAGGTGCATTTAGCCACGCCCTTTAAATATAACTACGATTACACATCTTGTCTTCAAACTTTGATAACTACACTAAGTTTTCTTTATTTGAAAAGTTGCAACATTATTTTTCACTAGCTATGTTATCTTTTTCACTTAAATTCAGTAACGTATGTTTGTTAGCATTGGAGGGAAAAGTTTGTTAGGGGTATCCTTTAATTTGTCCGATAGAAAACACTAATAAATGTATATGTAGAGTTAGGTTTCTCTACAAATAAGTTTTACCATACAAATTGTGTTTAACTTAGAAGTGAATGAAAGATTTTTTTTTTAGTTTGTTTTCTCAGTTTGTAAAGCACGAATTCGTGTTTTTACATGTAATATATAAAAGGTAAATGATGGAATTTAAAAATTATAAAAATAATATTTTTAGAAAAGGAGGTATAAATAGTAAAAATGAAGTTGCATTTAGAGATACCCAAAAACATATATGATTATGTGTTTATCTACGGACAAAATATACACTTTAACTTAAGAGTTGCTTTATTTACAGACAAAACATACACTTTAACTTAGGAGTTGCTTATTTATATATAAATTATATTATGTTATATTTTATTTTTAAACAAACGAAAAAGTTTATTTCTTAAAATATGCTCAGAGGCGTCTCTGAGAATTCATATACCCTGTTCGAACATGAAAAAATGTGCCCTCCGTTATGTTTTGTTATTATTTAAAAAAAAATCAAATTAGTGTTGGGTTCAATAAACCTAATTTCAAGTGAGCTAAATTTTAAACCATAAAAAAGATTTGTAAATGAGAATATATTGGAAGTGGTATGTGTTTACTATTTAAAAAAATAACATTAACATATACGTATCGATTTTTTTTTAAATCGCATGCCCCTCAAAATCACGGGCCTTGTGCGGAGGTCCTCCCCACACACCATCAAAGCCTCCCATGAATATGCTTATCATTTTTCAAACCAAAAATTAGCTTTTGATAAAATAAACTATACCTCATTGCCCAACAATAATTCATACCGATAACATCGATCTTACTCATAAATCTTATTTTCATTATCAAGTACACTACACAGTCGAACCGAGATAAGTGAAAGCTCGAGACAAACAAAGCTACTTTTACCATGACGTAAAATTGCCTTCACCAACCAAAACCGAAACCGAAACCGAAAGTGAAAGTTAGAAGATCACGAGTCACATTGCCATATCATTATGGGTTTTGGATTATTACGAAAGTATAAAAGAGTTGTAATAATAACAAGAGTGGAGATACAATAGGAAATTTATTTGGTTAAGAAGACTAGGAAGTGATCTTAACCATCCATTTAGTTAATCAAGGGCTAATATTAAATCAGGGAAATTGAAGGGAAGAAAAGATGCGCGTGAGTTTGTTTAGGGGCATTCTAGTCAATCCAAGCCAATAGTTTCTCTCTTCTCCAATTCCCCATATTTTTTAAACGTTAATAACTCTTTCATACGACATTATTTTTTTTATAAAAATTGCACAAAAAAAACGAGCGTTTTTTATCTTTAAACCGAGTAAACTATTGCTATATTTTCAAACAAAAAAAAAATTAAAACCCCAGTTGCGTAAAACGCAATAGAAAAACCCCAGTTACGTAAAACGCAATGAAAAAAAAACCCCTAAAAAATGACATTTTTCTAAAACGTAATGCACCAAAAACACAAAGAAATGTCTTATTTGTAAAACGCAATGACCAGAAAACACTTAAAAATGACTCATTCTAAAACGCAATTGCCTAAAAAACAAAAGAAAGTGTTCTCTGTAAAACGTAATGGACTGAAAACACCTAAAAAAATGTTTTACCTAAAACGCAATGCACCAAAAACACATCAAGAATGTGTTTTTCTAAAACGCAATGGCCAGAAAACACATAAAAATGTTTTAGTTCTAAAACGCAATTGCCTAAAAACACAAAAGAAAATGTTCTCTCTAAAACACATTGAACCATGACAATAGTTTTGTCTGTGCTGTGAACTGTCTGAACCAATGCAGTTTACGAATGCAGTTTCCAGAGTCAATTTACAGAAAATTAATTTTTCTAATGCATTTTTATTACAGCTCAACCCCAGCCAGGGGCTCTGCCCCTTGGACCCCGCCTGGGGCTGCCGCCCCTTGGACCCCGCTACCAGGGGCGCTGCCCCAGGACCCCCGCGAAGATCGTAAAACGCAATGACTAAATCAAAAACCCAGATCGTAAAAATGAAATTAAAGAATTTCTTACATGGATCGAAGTGATTTATTCAACAATTGACGAATTTTGAATGATTGAAACACTTATCAGCGCTCGAATCGAACGGATCGAGTGATTATCTTCAAAATCACCGGAAAAAACGAGATTTTGTATGAAATTAAACTGGGTTTTCTTCAAAAAATCTGAAGAACACGTTGATAGGGTGTTTGAATCATTGATTGGTGATGAAAATCGCACTTTAATGTAGTGATTATTGAGATAGAAAGTGAAGAAATGGTTGGAGATGGTGGGTTTTGAAAATTGTGGGTTTTGAAGTTACTGGGTTTTGAAAAGGAAGAAAAAACAGTTGGATTGACTAAAATACTCTTTTTCTTTATTTTAAATGTTGTCATATGTCCTAATCCTATTGCTTCCTACACTTCCTAGCCAAAATAAAATTTATCTTTTCCGATAATAACAAATATAGCTACATAACTAAAAAAGCACTTATTTATTATGTTACTATATATAACCTATAAGTTTTCAGGCATCACATTATTACACTATAGATGTAAAAACACACACACACTTTTCTTCAAAGTATCCAAATCCCCGTCGAACCAAAACACCGATTCTCTCTCCTCTCTCCACCGTAAACCGCCCTAGCCGCCGCCGTACCTCCGCTCAACGGAATCTGAAAAAGTACACACGATTCTCAGGTCAATTTCAATTCAACTTACTACTGTTTGATTATCCTTTTGCCATTAGATTTGAATATACTCTAGAATAATCTCGATTCGCAATAATATTTCCGTTTCCTTCTCGTAAACTTTCAACTTTTCTAAATCTCTCACCACTGCCGGTACCGTTATGTTTTCGAATAATTACGTCGGTGAATTTGTTGTTTCGAATTGTTTATTAATCGAGTTAAATTATCGATTTTGAAGAAATTTTTGTAAAATTGATGTTGTAGATATTATTGTGTAGTGATTGATTAGGTTAGGTTTTAGTTTCAGTAGTGTTACTGTGATATTTTGTTGCTGAAAATGATGCATTTTGTGGTGTTAATGAGTTTTAATGCAATTGTAACTAGATTTGATATGATTTTAGATTTGCTATATGTGTTTAGGAATTTTGAAGTGATTTTGGATTGATTTTGATGTGGTATTGGGGATTTAGGGATCTGAGATTAGAATATTAAATGTTTGTGTTGATTGTGAAGTTTTCGGAATTTTATAAAATCTTTTTTGAATCTTTTAGGGTAAAGAGTAAGGAATGGAATCTAGTGCAAAATCTGTAGATGAGGTGGTGGAAGAGATAATGAGGCTTCATAGATTACTTCCACCAAGGCCGGCAATTGAGGATGTTGAAGGTGCGAAAATCTTGATACGGAATGCGGATAGTGAAGAACAGGCGAGGATGGACGCTATTAGTAGGAGAAAGAAGGGACGAGAGGTTCCGGATGAGCTGTTTAATGTGTTGGTAGAGATGCAAAAGAATGTAGTTCGGTTTCAGACGATGGAGCAGAAGAGGGAAGCTGTTAAGTTGCTTGAGCTTGAGAGTTATCATCAGCTGTTTGACGAAATGATTCAGAGAGCTTCTAAGTGTGTTGACCCGACAGGTGGTGGTGATGATATTATGCAACCTGCGTCAAGCAGTTTGTCAAATTCGGGTTCTTTCTCTGGTGGTAATTTTAGTGGTAACTCTGTGAGTACTTTGACTGCGACTCCGACGTCGTCGTCGGCTTTTAGCTTGTATTATGAGAAGGAGCCTGTTAAAAGTTTTGAGCGTTTTACTAGAGATGATAGCTATGTTACCAAGTCAGAGTCGAGTAGCTTTCATGATGGGATCGGAAGAATGTTTCGTTCAAGTGATTCTCCAAGGCCCGCGATCGTGGATTCTACTTTAAAACCTGCCGTTACTTCTGGTGAGTTTTTATCCGCGTTGCCGTTGATTAGATCATCATGATGCTTACCTTATGTTATTAGGTAGTGACGTTATCTCCGTTTATATGCTTTTTTTTACTATAACGATACGTAGCATTTATTTATCATGACGTACTTACGGCTTCATTTTATAGGTGTAGATGGTGAGAAATTGAGTCTCATAAAGCTTGCTAGTCTGATTGAAGTATCTTTTAAAAAAGGAGCAAAAGATCTTAATCTTAGGGGTTTATTAATGGACCAAATCGAATGGCTTCCTGATTCAATAGGAAAGTTATCTAGTTTAATCACGCTCGATCTATCAGAAAATCGGCTTGTTGCATTACCATCTTCAATCGGAAATCTTTCATCATTGACAAAACTAGATCTTCATTCTAACAAAATCATTGAACTCCCAGAATCTATAGGAGATCTCCTTAAGTTAACTCATCTCGATCTAAGAGCAAACCAGTTGACATCTCTGCCAACAACCTTTGGTAAATTATTCTGTCTTGAAGAGCTTGATTTGAGTTCAAACAACCTGTCATCGGTTCCTGAGTCGATATGCTCACTCACCCGTTTACAGAAACTCAACATCGAAACAAACAACATCGAAGAACTTCCATACATGATCGGTCAATGCTCTTCCCTCAAAGAGCTTATTGCAGACTACAACAAGCTTAAAGCCCTACCCGAAGCCATAGGTAAAATCGGGTCGTTAGAAACGCTCTCTGTCCGTTACAACAACATTGGTCGGTTACCAACCACGATGTCATCTCTAGCCAATCTTAAAGAGCTTGATGTAAGTTTCAACGAGCTCGAATCAGTCCCAGAAAGCTTATGTTTTGCTACGACCCTCGTGAAAATCAACATCAGCAACAACTTTGCTGACCTCACTTCCCTTCCAAGATCCATTGGAAACCTTGAGAATCTTGAAGAATTGGATATGAGTAACAACCAGATAAGATTCCTTCCAGATTCTTTCTCTATGCTATCAAAGTTACATGTTCTTAAAGCTGAAGGGAATCCTTTGGAAATACCACCACAGTCCATAATTGATCAAGGCCCACATGTGAGTAATCATTTTTTTTTCTTTACTTTTTCATAGATTCTTCATGTTCATGGCTAATTCAGTACATAATTTCTTGGGGTGTCCATCATGGCGGGTTGACGGGTTGAATTGTTCAATCCAAACACTAACCAATATATATATATTTTTGATAAAAACATCAACCCTAACCTACACGCGCTTTAAAGTCGTGTAACCCAAACACAGTCCATTAGACCCATTTATCTAAACATGTAAAACGGGTTGTAAAATATGGGTTAAACGAGTTAGCAACCTATTTATTTAAATGGGTTTAACAGTCCAACCCGAACACAACCCGTGTATTAAACAGGTTGGATATGACGACCCAAAACCTTAAAAAATATATATGTCGTGTCGGAAGTTGCCACCGCTAATAATTCGTCTAATTGCAGGTTGTTGTTGAGTACATGAAGGAGCTCCAGGAGAAGAAGCATCTGAAAGCACAACCGGTCAAACAGAAGAAATCTTGGACACATATATGCTTCTTTTCGAAGTCTAACAAGCGCAAGCGTAATGGCATGACGACGTGAAGACATAACTTGCTTCGTCTAGAGTTGTCGGTTTTGTGGGCGGGTGGGCGGATAAAATCTTTAAACCTCAGTTTTCATACTTAATTATGTAATTAGAGTTGAGTTTTGGTATAACTTGTTAATTATGTTTAGAATTTCTTTTTCTGGTATTATGACCTGCATCATGGCTTTACTTATTATATGAGCATAGAAGCTGGAGTTGTGTTGTCAATAATTATTACAGAAAATTTATTAAAAAATGATTAGAAGGAAGGTGGTTCTGGATAAGGAATTATTTTGGAATCAGGGACTTGAGCTGTCAAAATATTGTTTTGTCTTTTTGCTTGCTTCTCTTTTTTCTTTTTATAATGCAAGTTTGGTATCATAACCTTATTATATTGAGATGCTCTAAAATAATGGTCCACTAAAAGCAATGATTAGTTTTCTCATGCTACTTTAGATAACAAATAAACATTTAATAATTAGTCAAAACTGTAGCTAAATAGTATTGTAATGACTTTGTTTTTTTTAATCAATGTGAGTTGACAGATATTTGATCATCAAGATTCAAGGCATGTCAATAAATGCAATTACATTACAATAAATGATAGGTTAAGGGGTGTTAACACACATTTTGTAAATCCCTCTATTTCTGGTCTAGTGGGAGGAGGTTTGGGTTTTAGTTCAATTCCTACTTGTGTCATATTGGAATGGATATAGGCAATGAAAGATTTGGACTAGCCATTGTGTGAGATTGTCAGTTCGATTCCCGAGCCCAACCGGGTTTTCGTCCCACCGTGTGTTACGCCAGAGAGTTCTGCTCTTGTGGTGACACAACGACTATCAAGTGGCAGCCGGCCGTATGATTTCCCAGGGGGAACGCCAAAAAATACAAACTTTGAAGCTAGCGTGTGCCTGGTTAAGACAACATACTCTGGCCAAAGTGGGGCAATACGGGGCTCTCCGATTTGGAGAGTGTGGTAACCTTATACATGAAGTTCACCGTTAAAAAAAACACACACACATTTTGTAAAGATGCGTTATAATACCGATGTGGTAGAAAATGCCTATTAGGAGGTATTAAACATTACTGATGGTCTTAGAAATATTAAAAAGGCGTTGAAGCTTGATCAAAACGCTCAAACATACCAAGTGAATCTATACTATATAATAAAAGAAACCAATAAGTGACACGTGTCATTCATTGAAGGCGTCTACATTTGTAATTTCCTGCCTTTTCATACTTATCTTATATCAATTAATTAAATAATAAATAATAAATTAATATTGAATCTTATCTTACTTTGAATATCGGATAGAATCATTCTATTTTTTCTAATAATATTTTATCTTCAAATTTAAGCTATAAATATTCTATTTTTTCTAATAATATATTATCTTCAAATTTAAGTTATAAATTAAAGATATTTTTTAAATAATACTTTCTTTCTGTTCGTATTTTATCTTTCTTATTTTTTCATAATATTGAATTGATTCCAAACATTTAAGATGTTGCACATATTATATATTTTTTTATAAACATTGAACATCATATATTCGCCCCGCTTGCGGTATGCGCATATAATATATATGTGTGGATGCTCGGAGGGCAAAAGTGAAATTGCACTAATTTTAACGTTATTTTACTAAGTTCGTGAAGATAACGTTAAAAGCGGCGGACGGTTAATAATGCATCATCATCATGTGGTGGCGTTGATAACAGAAAGACAAAAGGGAACATGCACTAATCGGTCTTTGTCCCGATGGCTTAGTGTTATGTGCTTTATGTCCAAGGCTTGATGCAAAACTACTATCGAGCCGGGGGTCTCACTGAAAGCAGCCTCTACATCTTACCTTCCTCATACCCAACCTTAGTTTTGCTATTGGTGGGATTTACTGAGTATGATGATGATGATGATGATTTAGTACATATAATTAGATTTATTCAAACCGTATAATACACGAGGTTTATAAAGATATAACTTTTTTTATTATTTAGTTTATAAAATTACATTTATCCAACCCGAGTAATATACATGGTTATAAAATTACATTTATTTAACTTGTGTAATACACAGTGTTTTTAAAGATATAACTTTTTTTATTATTTAGTATATATAATTAGATTTATTCAACCCGTACAAATCACGAGTTTTTATTATTTGGTATATAAAATTACATTTATTCAGTACAATACATGGGATTCTTAGAGATATAATTTTAATATATAAAATTACATTTGTTCAACCCGTGTAATAAACGAGATTTTTAAAGAATAATTTTTTTAATTTAGTATATAAAATTACATTTATTCAACCCGTGTAATACACGGGGTTATAACCTAGTTGTTTTATTATTTAAGACCGGGTTTTAAAGTTCGCTTAATGGTTTGAAACAAAAAGATAAAACGAACTATGGAGATATTAGAAAAAAATATTAATAATATTGTTTTTTGAATCAACACAATTTTTATAAAAATTAAACATAAAATATTTTTTAACGTATATAAATCTAACAATAACACGCATAGATTATTAATCCAAACGATATAGTGTTTTAAGTTTTGAATTCTTCGTTATCCTTTTGATACTAATAGAAATTATAGAATACGAGTGTTTTCAAAAGATGCGGTTGTTCTCTTTAACCGCATCTTATGGGTGTTTTGAAACAGATTTATGTTTGTTTTGAAAAAAAAAACATAGGCCAAAAGATGCGGTTCTTATGTAACCGCATCTTATGAGTATTTTGATAAAAAAAAATATAGAGTCAAAAGATGCGGTTCTAAGACCACATATCTTGATATAATGATAAGAAAAAACTAAAAATAAAAAATAACTATTAAGTAATTATTAAAAGTTTTAATGATATGGGAATGTGTGTAGGTGAAAGGACAAGTGTTGGTTGAGTAACCTCAGATGTATGTCTAAAAGATGCGGTTCTTATGTAACCGCATCTTATCAAATTTCGTCCTTTATGTATGTCTAAAATATCAAAGTATGTCCTTTGTCTTTAATAACCTCAGAAAACATACTTAATGTTTGCAAATCCTTACATGTTACGTCCTTTAGTCATAATCCAGTTACTTTTCATGGTTAAATTTGACTAAGTCAATCCCACACAAGGGTATTTTAGTCATTTTATCTTAAATATTAAAATAAATAATAAAAAAATTATATATATATATATACTCTGCTCCAAACCACCACCACGACCCACCTGCCACCACCACAACCCACCTGCCGCCGCCGCTTCCGTCGCCACCACCACCCACCTGCCACCACCACCACTTCTCTCTGAAAAAAATCATCAAACACCTAATACGCAACCCAATTTCTCAAACAAAAACATTCAAACTTCTTGTTTCTTGAAGATTTCTGAGCAGCAACAGTCTTTTTCTTGGTGGGTATACTCCGAAATCTCTCAATGAACCCTGTAATCTTCGATTTCAATGATTTTCGTCTGGTGGGCTGATTATCATTACCGGAACCCACTCGAATAATGAGAGAATAAATCTTGAGGAAAAGTGAGAACTGAAAGTTAGAGAGAGAGAACCAGGGGTGGGCGATCTTCTTCTTCCTCTGTTTTTCAGATCCCCAATTTCACCAAATGTTTAATCAAAACAAAACAATGAATATAACCCTTTACCAGCAATTCACATATTATCATTATTATCTATAAAACCATAAAATCAAAACGCAGAACCTCCTCTTCCTCCGTCTCTCACAGCCACCTGTTGCCGAAATCCGATTCGCCGGAAATACCTTCGCCTGGACAAAGTGGATCGGACGATGTACTCTTTGTTCTGCAACGCCGCTAATTCGCTCTCGCAGGTTTTGATTTTTCGTACCCAATATGTACGTTTCAGATCTTCAATCGGAGATATGTGGTTTTGGTGTGGCGGTTTTGGTTTCGGAGATCCAGGTTATGGTGTGGGGGTGGTGTGGTCTGGAGTGAGGGTGGGGGTGGTGTGGTCTGGAGTGAGGGTGGTGGTGCCATGGTCGCCGCCTCTCCGGTGGTGGTGGTGGGAGTCCAGTAGAGAGAGAGAGAGAGAGTTTGAGATGATAGAGAGTGTGTATATGTGTCTGTATGTATATATATATTTAGATATATAGATACATGTATATTTAAACAAAGAAATTATTTATTGTTTTTTATGATTTTTATTATAATATTTAGGATAAAATGACTAAAATACCCTTGTGTGGGATTGACTTAGTCAAATTTAACCATGAAAAGTAACTGGATTAGGACTAAAGGACGTAACATCTAAGGATTTGCAAACATTAAGTATGTTTTCTGAGGTTATTAAAGACAAAGGACATACTTTGATATTTTAGACATACATAAAGGACGAAATTTGAAATTTACTCTTTCTGTTTCAATGCTCACAAGGGACTCCCTAGTTGTTTTAGTTCATACAATTGGATAGAGAAGAGGATTAAAGTTGATATGAAGATGAATTAACTAATAAAGTATGATCTGTTGTTTTGTTTGCAGGGTCTTACATGTAAGTTTCTATTGTCTGCACTTGTTTGTTTGTTCTGGTTCTTCTTAAGGTGATGTTTTATGATTTCCGATCATTGTCTTTTATAAACACATTAATCACAAGTTAAACTATTCATAATTCATTCAAACCTTGTTTATATAAATTTTATTTACTTATATGCGCCTTTCTAAAAGTAAGTATTGTGGTATTTAAGTGCAATTTGTCAATATAAAGTTGTTAAAGTTATGTACTTTTACGTTTAATTAATAACAAAAGTTTTGTTTAATAGCCTCGGTTAAGTCCTACCCCGTAGCATCCAATATTGTCTGTTATGACATTTGAATTAAAGATTACGTTATATACATATGCGCATTTGTGTATACATTTGAAGCTTCGTTTTATTAATGTAACTTTATGTTTTGTTAGGCAACTTCTATGGTTCCGGTTGTAAGTAAGGCTGGCAAATCTTGTCTTAACAGGTTTAACAGGTTTCTGACGGCGCGCACAACATAAGTTTCAAACATGATTACGACTCGTTTAACTACTTTCTAGCTCATGTTTATAAAACAGTTTTATGTACAAAGATGAATAAATGATAGATCCTAACATTGTAATTTTAATTATTTTAAAAATTGAAAAAGTCAAAGGGTGTATTTTTCAGTCAAACATGTCTAAACGTGTCTTAACAGGTACCTAATTTCCAGCCCTACTTGTAAGTATGAATTGAAGACATCGGTTTGGGTTGCAAGTATGAAGGCATCGGTTCGGGAAGTTATTGTATATCATTTTCATCTTTAGAGATATACGTATTTGTGTTACTTTGAAACTTTTGTAATTTTGTGTTACTTTGAAACCTTTGTAATTTATATTCTTGGGTTATTTTATATTGATTTTAATTTAATTTTGTTTTTATATATTTTATTTTTATTTTTAGGTAATTTGTTTATAATGAGAATTTATTGGAAATTTTTATTAAAATTTTCTATGATTTGAACAATTTTTTTTAGCTTACACACCAAGTGATGCGGTTCGAAAACCGCATCTTTTGAATATACTGGGAAAATGTAGTTTTTGCGTAAGTTGTCAAAAGATGCGGGTCTAAAACCACATCTCTTGGACCTGAATCTTTTGACTTATAGCCATAAGATGCTTAGCCAAAAGATGCGGGTCTAAAACCGCATCTAATAGCCAATTTACCCGCATCATTTGATCACTTTTGTACTAGTCTGATCGGATTGCCATTCGATTGAGATGACTTTGTCCCTTTTGCAACCTTGTAAAGTTCCTAAGTTTCGAGTTGATGACGACATGGCACGTATTGAGACAATGGAGAATGTAACAACCGTCTAATTTCCAATCGAATTTAATGTAAATACGCATGAATTTATATAAATTGGTACTTTACTTCAAAACAAGTACAAAGTTTAAGTTTTAAGGTGATAACTTACTAGTTGACTACTAACTAGTTCCAACATTCAAAACATTATTCATAAATTGTTTACATTTTAAACATTGTCTAAAACCAAGTTGATCTATTGCGGAAGCTTCAAAAGTATGTGTTCGGTTCTTCAAAACTTGCTTGATTGCCATCCGGAAAGTCCCCATTGTCACCTAAAGTCAAAACCACTTAAAATGTTAGTTTTGACATTGATATAGTGCGTATAAACAAGTTCCAACATCGAATCATGAAAAATAAAATAAAAATTCAGAATTGGTCCTGTCGTGTGTCGCGCCAGACATCCTCCACTCTGTCGCGTGTCGCGATAGCTCTCGCGTGTCGCGCCGGATCTAAGTGATCATGTCGCGTGGCGCGGGGGATAGCTTTTTCCAGCAGGTGCAGGTTTTTGACCTGCATTTCCTGCCAGCTCTGAAAATTGCAAATTTCAACTTCAAATGTCCATAACTTTTGATCCGTAGGTCCGTTTTAGGTGATTCTTTTTCCTATACGTCTGTAATTTCATTACCGACGTGACCATTACATTTATCATACCCAAAAATTTAAATTACGGACCGAATGACTAAAATCACTATGCGATTATTTGACCCATAAGATTATGCCAATTTTTATATCATTGAGATAGTAACCTTATGGCGTTCTTACCCTACAACCGGGGCTTAATATCACCGGCATTTCATTACCATCCATATGGCTTCATGCTCTTGTGATTGTCGACGCCAAAAGCTCACTATCAAACTATAACATTACTATCTACATAATTATTCGACCTGTTCGGCTCAACTATGGAATCCTCCATTCATATTTACTACCAAACGCTTCTTAATCCAATCCTAATCTATTAATTCAAATAGTGAACATCGCCACCTCAATCGACACAACTTTTATTCTAAAACACAACAATACACGTTCTAATATCAAATTTACTTAGGGGGTGTTTGTTTTTGCTTAAAACATCTGCAAGGAGCCTACGTCTGCAGGCGGGCAGACATAAGGGCTTGAAGACTGTTTGTTTTTTTTTTAAAGAAGATCTGAACATGGCTTATTTTATCTTAAAATAAAAGCTATGAACTCTTGCTTCAATTGTCTTCACACAACTCCTTCAACACATCTCCAGCTCCCTCTCCTTCCACCTCCAATGTCCTCATCATCCACCACAAAAAAATCATCATCATCATCATCAGACCGCCGTCGTCGGAGACAGACCGCCGCCGTCGGAGACGGCTCCGGAAACCTCGTCGGAAGAAATACAGACCGCCGCCGTCGGAGACGGCTCCGGTTCTGCCGGTTCTCTCTCTTTCTCTGGTCCTTAAAGTGTCACCTCCGCCGCCGGCAACCGGTTGCCGAAAAAAAACGGTGTCTCCGCCGATCAGCTCCCTCTCAATAGTTTCTCCTCTCTTATCTCTCTCTTTCTCTCGAGATCAGCTGTGTGTGGGAGTGAACTGGTATCCGAAGGAGGGGATTTGGGGTTGCGTAAGATGGCCTACCGGAAGAATACCCGAAACTGTCTCCGGAACCGGCGAACAGACTTGAGGCAGATGGAGAGGTAGGTGGGTACGGGTGTTTGTAAAAGAAAAGCGAGGGATCAAGATCAAGGTGTTTTTGTTTAGATGTTGAAGATAGTTTGAAGTTGTAAAACTTCTTTTAAGCAGCACGTGTCTAATCATATATAAAAGAAAAGGCTTAGGTACGTGTAAAATAAAACTCAAATATCAGATATAGAGGGATGGGGGGCTGATTGGTGGATCATCAGGTCAAAAGGAAAGGGCTACTTTAACTTAAAGTAGCCGGCCGATTAACCGGCTCCGATCAGTCATCGAGAGGAAGAAGCAGGGGTTGAGTTGATGTGAGTTGGATCATGGATATGTTGGATGTTGGATGTTGAATGTGTAGACATTATCAGGTTATAAAACAAACAGTCTTATATTTTCAGCTTGTAGATCTTCAAACCACATCTTCAGTTGCAGATATAAAAACAGATGAAATCAGCTTGCAGACAATTTATGTCTACAAAAACAAACAGCACCTTAATGTAACGAATCAAGTTACATACCTTTAGAGCAAACCCTTCAAACGCGCTTCACCACCGGCTTCACCACTAGACGCTCCAGCTTCCTTTCCTATAGAGTTCAACCATAGCATGTTTAGAACTCTTTTCTTAACATATATCGCATAGTTTGCCGAAACATTACAAATATGCGTTTTAACTCGAATTTTCAGTTTTAAGCCTTCTTTGAGGCATTTTTACAAACACTATAAAGGCAAAATTTTTACATGGTTCGTTATCAAGTTCATAACTTGTCATATAGCCCAAATTTACATCAATCTAACTATCTTACTTAAATGTTAGCCTCAATAATTCTGAAATCACTTCATAAATATCAATTTACACTAGAACAACCATCAAAATCCTAGTGTTTATCAAGTTCCACAAAAACCCACTAATCACCTTCCATGGTGTTCATGGATTTTACTAGAATTAAGCATGATTTCAACATATACTTGTCTAGGGTTTACTCCTAGACACTACAATGTTCCTATTTCATCATATAACAAGCATGCAATCATCTAATTCGAATTCTCTAGGTTCACTTATAAATTCCACTAGAGATTTCTCATAAAATTCTCATACCTTATGACTCCTTTTTCAGTGGGGATCACTATTCCGTGCTCGGATTTTGATTTAGAATGGATTTTGATCTTCAATTTGAGAGATTAAGTGTGAACTAGGGTTGTGGGGGTTTTCTCCTGGTCGCCCTATGCTTGGATCGATCCAGACACACACACTTGTGTGTGTTTGGATTTTAACTTTATGTTTTATTAAAATTATTTTCAATTTAACCACTTTTGGTCCCCCAACTTTCATTTAGTTCATGTTTAGTGCTTTAACCCTCTTATAGGTTACTACAAGATTTTTATCTAACTAGGTTATTTTAAATCCCAGTTAGTTCACTTGTTTATTTACCGACCTTTTATTTTAAATAAAAGATTTACATTTTCGGGGTGTTACAAGTCCACCCCCCATTAAAAGGGTTTCGTCCTCGAAACCGGGAAATACGTACCAAATAGTGTAGGGTAGAACCGTTGCATCTCTTCTTCAGACTCCCATGTGGTATCCGAGCCCTTTCTGTGTTCCCATTTGACCTTTACTTGATTAATCACTTTGTTTCTCAAGCTTTTTTACTTTATAATCTAGAATCGCAATCGGCTTCACTGCGTAGTTAAGACTATTATCCACTTCAATGTCATCATAATGGATATAAGCCGTTTCCTCAGCTAAACATTTACGGAGTTGTGACACATGAAACGTGCCATGAATTCCGCTCAGTTCTTCCGGTAACTCAAGTCGATAAGCTACCTTGCCAACCCATTCAATGATTTTAAATGGCCCGATAAACCTCAGGCTTAATTTCCCTCTCTTTCGGAATCGGATGACGCCCTTCCATGGGGAAACCTTTAACATAACCATGTCGCCTACCTGAAATTCAATCGGTTTTCGTCTTTTGTCGGCATAAGACTTTTGCCTATCTTGGGCCGCTTTCAAGTGAGCTCGAACCACATCGATTTTCTCGTTAGTGGCTTGGACAACATCTTTATGGGCCAGTTCACGCGGACCCACTTCACCCCAACACATAGGGGTTCTGCATTTCCTACCATATAGCATCTCGTACGGAGCCATTCCGATGCTTGCATGGTAACTATTATTATACGAAAATTCGGTCAACGATAGATAAATGTCCCAACTTCCCCCGAAGTCGATGATACACGCCCGTAACATATCCTCCAAGGTCTGTATTGTTCTTTCACTCTGCCCATCCGTCTGTGGATGGTATGCGGTGTTGATAAAAAGTTTCGTTCCCATCTGTTCTTGGAAATCTCGCCAGAAGTTTGAAGTAAACCGGGTATCTCTGTCTGACACAATGGATACCGGTACTCCGTGACGTGCCACTACTTCGTTTGTATACACCTCAGACATCTTTTCCGAAGTATATGTCTCGCGTATAGGAATGAAATGAGCACTCTTCGTCAATCTATCCACAACCACCCATATAGCATCTAATTCCCGGCTCGTCCTAGGCAGTTTGGTCAACAGGTCCATGGTAATATGTTCCCATTTCCAAACCGGGATTTCCAACGGTTGCAGTTTTCCATATGGTTTCTAGTGTTCCGCCTTGACTTGTAAACAAGTCAAGCACTTCTCCACATACTTTACTACATCCCTCTTCATTCCGGGCCACCAATAGTTTTGTTTCAGATCGTTGTACATCTTGGTTGCACCCGGATGAATAGAATAACGGGATTTATGAGCTTCATCGAGTAGAAGCGTCTTAACTCCACAGGAATTTGGGACCCATATTCTTCCGGATCGAGTCTTCAACCCGTTGTTACCATCCGCCAAATCCTTCAGCTGACCGACTATCCTTTCCTTTTTCAAGTTTTCCTCTTTCACTGCCTCTGCTTGTGCTTCTCGGATACGTTCAAGTATACCCGAGGTTACAACAAGCTGCATCGACCTTACTTGTATTGGGACATAATCTGATTTTCTGCTCAAGGCATCCACCACAACATTTGCCCTTCCCGGGTGGTAATGTATTTCGCAGTCGTAATCTTTCACCGTTTCTAACCATTGCCTATGTCGCATATTTAACTCCTTCTGATCGAAGAAGTATTTTAAACTCTTGTGGTCGGTGAATATGGTGCACTTTACCCCATATAAATAGTGCCTCCATATTTTTAACGCAAACACCACCGCCGCCAATTCGAGATCGTGCGTGGGATATTTCTTTTCATGCACCTTTAATTGCCTCGAGGCATAAGCTATTACCTTGCCTCGTTGCATTAAAACATATCCGAGCCCCGAAAGTGAGGCATCCGAATAGACTACCAAGTCTTCGACTCCGTCCGGCAACGTTAATACCGGAGCTTGGGTTAACTTTTCTTTTAGCGTTTGGAACGCTCTTTCTTGTTCGACACCCCAAATGAATTTCTCCTCTTTCCGAGTAAACTTAGTTAGCGGCGACGCAATATTGGAGAAATCTTGAATGAATCTCCTGTAATATCCCGCAAGTCCTAAGAAGCTTCTAATTTCCGAAGGATTCTTCGGAGGGCTCCATTTCGTCACGGCCTCTATCTTTGACGGATCTACCAGTATTCCGTCGGCACTTATGATGTGGCCGAGGAATTGCACCTCTCGTAACCAAAAGGCGCACTTTGAAAATTTTGCATACAATCTTTCTCATCTGAGTGTCTCTAACACCTCCTGAAAATGATGCGCATGATCTGCTTCACTTTTCGAGTACACCAGAATGTCGTCGATAAACACGATTACCGACTTATCTAACATCGGCTTGCAAACCCGATTCATAAGGTCCATGAAAGCCGCGGGTGCATTTGTCAGCCCGAATGACATTACGAGGAACTCGTAATGTCCGTATCGCGTGCGGAAAGCCGTCTTCTGTACATCCTCTTCCTTGACCTTTAATTGGTGATATCCCGATCTAAGGTCGATTTTCGAAAACCAATTCGCACCTTGTAATTGGTCGAATAGATCGTCTATTCTCGGAAGCGGGTATCGATTCTTTACCGTGAGTTTGTTTAACTCCCGGTAATCGATACACATTCGCATGCTTCCGTCCTTATTTTTCACAAATAATACCGACGCGCCCCAAGAAGACACGCTCGGCCTTATAAATCCTTTATCGAGCAAGTCTTGAATTTGCGACATTAGTTCTTGTAAGTCTGACGGCGCGAGTCGGTACGGCGCTTTAGTTACGGGTTTCACGCCCAGAACCAATTCGATTCCGAACTCTACTTCTCGTTCAGGCAGTATCCCCGGTAGATCTTCCGGAAACACATCTTCAAATTCACGCACCACCGGTACATCTCCAATCTTCAGTGATTCTTTCTCGGGCTCATTGGCGTATATCATAAATGCTCTACATCCATGCTTCATGAGCTTGTGAGCTTTCAACATCGAACATATTATAGGACTTCCTCCTTTCTCGCCATAGATTGTAACGTGTTTTCCGCTCGGAGATGTTAGCTTTATCTCCTTACGGAAACACACGACCTTTGCATGGTGTCGAGATAGCCAATCCATCCCAATAACTACTTGAAACTCTCCCACCGACATCGGGATTAGATCTATCAAGTACTCCTCATCATCGATACTTAATTTACAGCCTTGACAAACATCGCAAACTATGAAACTTTTGTTGTCCCCTATTTCAACTTCTAAGGGCACAGATAATTTCGTCAATACAAATGAAGGATGTCAAATAAATCCATGCGAAATAAAGGATTTATTCGCATCCGTATCAAATAATACACGTGCAGGAATCGAGTTTATTGCGAATATACCTGAGACCACATCGGGTTCTGTTTTAGCTTCAGCCGCTGTTAGTTGGAAGAACCTGGCCTTCGCTTTTGGAGCTTCTGTTGGAGATTCTTTAGTGTCTTTCTTTCCAACTAAGTCTGGGCATTCAGACTTCTTGTGGTTGGGCTGATAGCATTTGTAACAAACTGAGTCTTTACCCGGACATAGAGATGCCGTGTGCCCCGTTTTCCCTCATATGGGACATGGTTTATCTTTGAGATAGTAACCTTATGGCGTTCTTACCCTACAATCGGGGCTTAATATCACCAGCATTTCATTACCATCCATATGGCTTCATGCTGTTTTGATTGTCGACGCCAAAAGCTCACTATCAAACTATAACATTACTATCTACATAATTATTCGAGCCGTTCGGCTCAACTATGGAATCCTCCATTTATATTTATTACCAAACGCTTCTTAATCCAATCCTAATCTATTAATTCAAATAGTGAACATCGCCACCTCAATCGACACAACTTTTATTCTAAAACACAACAATACACGTTCTAATATCAAATTTACTTAATGTAACGAATCAAGTTACATACCTTTAGAGCAAACCCTTCAAACGCGCTTCACCACCGGCTTGTCCACTAGACGCTCCAGCTTCCTTTCCTATAGAGTTCAACCGTAGCATGTTTAGAACTCTTTTCTTAACATATATCGCATAGTTTGCCGAAACATTACAAATATGCGTTTTAACTCGAATTTTCAATTTTAAGCCTTCTTTGAGGCATTTTTACAAACACTATAAAGGCAGAATTTTTACATGGTTCGTTATCAAGTTCATAACTTGTCATATAGCCCAAATTTACATCAATCTAACTATCTTACTTAAATGTTAGCATCAATAATTCTGAAATCACTTCATAAATATCAATTTACACTAGAACAACCATCAAAATCCTAGTGTTTATCAAGTTCCACAAAAACCCACTAATCACCTTCCATGGTGTTCATGGATTTTACTAGAATTAAGCATGATTTCAACATATACTTGTCTAGGGTTTACTCCTTGACACTACAATGTTCCTATTTCATCATATAACAAGCATGCAATCATCTAATTCGAATTCTCTAGGTTCACTTAGAAATTCCACTAGAGATTTCTCATAAAATTCTCATACCTTATGACTCCTTTTTCAGTGGGGATCACTATTCCGTGCTCGGATTTTGATTTAGAATGGATTTTGATCTTCAATTTGAGAGATTAAGTGTGAACTAGGGTTGTGGGGATTTTCTCCTGGTCGCCCTGTGCTTGGATCGATCCAGACACACACACACTTGTGTGTGTTTGAATTTTAACTTTATGTTTTATTAAAATTATTTTCAATTTAACCACTTTTGGTCCCCCAACTTTCATTTAGTTCATGTTTAGTGCTTTAACCCTCTTATAAGTTACTACAAGATTTTTATCTAACTAGGTTATTTTAAATCCCAGTTAGTTCACTTGTTTATTTACCGCCCTTTTATTTTAAATAAAAGATTTACATTTTCGGGGTGTTACAAGTCCACCCCCTTAAAAGTACTCCTCGTTATCGACACTTAATTTACAGCCTTGACAAACATCGCAAACTATGAAACTTTTGTTGTCCCCTATTTCAACTTCTAAGGGCACAGATAATTTCGTCAATACAAATGAAGGATGTCAAATAAATCCATGCGAAATAAAGGATTTATTCGCACCCGTATCAAATAATACACGTGCAGGAATCGAGTTTATTGCGAAAATACCTGAGACCACATCGGGTTCTGTTTTAGCTTCAGCCACTGTTAGTTGGAAGGACCTGGCCTTCGCCTTTGGAGCTTCTGTTGGAGATTCTTTAGTGTCTTTCTTTCCAACTAAGTTTGGGCATTCAGACTTCTTGGGGTTGGGCTGATAGCATTTGTAACAAACTGAGTCTTTACCCGGACATAGAGATGCCGTGTGCCCCGTTTTCCCGCATATGGGACATGGTTTATCTTTGAAACGACACTCGCCCTTGTGCCCTTTTCCACACACCTTACAAATTGGCGAGCCGCCTTTAGCATCCGTCTTTCGTATCGTTTCTGATGTTTTCGCCTTCTTTGTAGGGCTTGGATTCACATCCTGCGCCCTTCGTTCGCCCCTTTCGATCTGCTTCTTCAACTCGATCTCTCGCTCCCGGGTGGTGTTAATGATTTCCGTGAGGGTTTCATACTTTGAGGGAGTCATAAACTCCCGGTATTCAGCGCTCAACATGTTGTAATAGTATTATATCTTCTGCTCTTCTGTAGTTACTAACTCGTCGCAGAATCTCAGCTTATCCATAAAAATGCCCGTGATTTTATCAATAGTTTCACCCCTCTGTCTTAACTGGATGAACTCCTCCTTGATCCTGTTGATGACTGCCTTGGGACTATGAAGTTTAAGGAATGGCACCTTAAACTCATCCTATGTCATGACCCTTGCCGCTTCGGCTCCTATCTCCTTCTTTTTATTGTCCCACCAATCCTTGGCTTGACCCCTCAACTGACCCGTTCAGTAAGCAAACACCCCTTCGACGTCACTTAGCAATCTTTGGCATATTATCGGGTTAACCTCCCCGTTGTAAATCGGCGGTTTACACGCCATGAACTCCTTATACGAACATCCCTTACGTTATCCAGATTTCTCTCTCATGAGGTTGACATTATCTTCCAACCTTTTAACTCGTTCTTCGACTAATGATAACACCGTATTTTGAATTTTGTATGTGAACCCGGATAGACCACCCTCAATTTCCTTTCCCACTTCTTCGACCATTATTTCTTTCATTTGTTCGGTGCTTGTCGGCACCGGATCATCGTCATTCCTTTCCATCATCTTGAAACTGAAATGTTTACATCAATTATTAAACATTTCCTTTATAACATAGCTTATTTACTTTGGTTTAGCCAAGTTCATAACTTGCTTTGGCCGTTCTCATTTAGTGCACCTTCCGGGTTTGAATGTGTTAACACACTCTTTCCGTGCACACTAATTCCCATCTCTTTTACTTACATAGGATAAGATCTACTAAAATAAATAATTAATCCTTACCGGACAATCGATCAAGATTGAACCGAACACTTTGTTGACAACCTTGAGCTCAGATTACCAACTTGTAACAACCGTCTAATTTCCAATCGAATTTAATGTAAATACGCATGAATTTATACAAATTGGTACTTTACTTCAAAACAAGTACAAAGTTTAAGTTTAAAGGTGAATACATACTAGTCGACTACTAACTAGTTCCAACATTCAAAACATGATTCATAAATTGTTTACATTTTAAACATTGTCTAAAACCAAGTTGATCTATTGCGGAAGCTTCAAAAGTACGTGTTCGGTTCTTTAAAACATGCTTGATCGCCATCCGGAACGTCCCCATTGTCACCTAAAGTCAAAACCACTTAAAATGTTAGTTTTGACATTGATGTAGTGCGTATAAACAAGTTCCAGCATCGAATCATGAAAATAAAATAAAAAATTCAGAATTTGTCCTGTCACGTGTCGCGCCAGACATCCTCCACTCTGTCGCGTGTCGCGACGGCTCTCGTGTATCACGCCGGATCTAAGTGATCCTGTCGCGTGGCGCGGGGATAGCATTTTCCAGCAGATGCAGGTTTTTGACCTGCATTTCCTGCCATCTCCGAAAATTGCAAATTTCAACTTCAAATGTCCGTAACTTTTGATCCGTAGGTCCATTTTAGGTGATTCTTTTTCCTATACCTCTGTAATTTCATTACCGACGTGCCCATTACATTTATCATACCCAAAAATTTAAATTAAGGACCGAATGACTAAAATCACTATGCGATTATTTGACCCACAAGATTATGCCAATTTTTATATCATTGAGGTAGTAACCTTATGGCGCTCTTACCCTACAACCGGGGATTAATATCACCGGCATTTCATTACCATCCATATGGCTTCATGCTCTTGTGATTGTCGACGCCAATAGCTCATTATCAAACTATAACATTACTATCTACATAATTATTCGACCTGTTCGGCTCAACTATGGAATCCTCCATTTATATTGACTACCAAACGCTTCTTAATCCAATCCTAATCTATTAATTCAAATAGTGAACATCGTCACCTCAATCGACACAACTTTTATTCTAAAACACAACAATACACGTTCTAATATCAAATTTTCTTAATGTAACAAATCAAGTTACATACCTTTAGAGCAAACCCTTCAAACGCGCTTCACCACCGGCTTGTCCACTAGACGCTCCAGCTTCCTTTCATATAGAGTTCAACCATAGCATGTTTAGAACTCTTTTCTTAACATATATCACATAGTTTTCCGAAACATTAGAAATATGCGTTTTAACTCGAATTTTCAGTTTTAAGCCTTCTTTGAGGCATTTTTACAAACAATATAAAGGCAGAATTTTTACATGGTTCGTTATCAAGTTCATAACTTGTCATATAGCCCAAATTTACATCAATCTAACTATCTTACTTAAATGTTAGCCTCAATAATTCTGAAATCACTTCATAAATATCAATTTACACTAGAACAACCATCAAAATCCTAGTGTTTATCAAGTTCCACAAAAACCCACTAATCACCTTCCATGGTGTTCATGGATTTTACTAGAATTAAGCATGATTTCAACATATACTTGTCTAGGGTTTACTCCTAGACACTACAATGTTTTTATTTCATCATATAACAGGCATGCAATCATCTAATTCGAATTCTCTAGGTTCACTTAGAAATTCCACTAGAGATTTCTCATAAAATTCTCATACCTTATGACTCCTTTTTCAGTGGGGATCACTATTCCGTGTTCGGATTTTGATTTAGAATGGATTTTGATCTTCAATTTGAGAGATTAAGTGTGAACTAGGGTTGTGGGGGTTTTCTCCTGGTCGCCCTGTGCTTGGATCGACCCAGACACACATACTTGTGTGTGTTTGGATTTTAACTTTATGTTTTATTAAAATTATTTTCAATTTAACCACTTTTGATCCCCCAACTTTCATTTAGTTCATGTTTAGTGCTTTAACCCTCTTATAAGTTACTACAAGATTTTTATCTAACTAGGTTATTTTAAATCCCAGTTAGTTCACTTGTTTATTTACGGACCTTTTATTTTAAATAAAAAATTTACATTTTTTGGGGTGTTACAGAGAAGTACATCAAAGTTCAGCCTGTCTGATCGGATGGGAAATCACCACGTCCGATCAGGTTCTGTTCTTGGCGGTGTTCATGTCTGAATCTGTATTCCGGTCACCTTCTCTGGTGATAATCCATTTCCGAGCCGACTTAAGACTAACCATCTAGTCTACAACCTGTTTGGATCTGGATTCCATCGTTTTAAGTAAAAGTTTAAGAGGAGTTGAAGATAAACATGAAATCGATTGAAAAACCTTGATTTAGTAAAGATTCGGTGCAAAACACATGAAATTCCTTAGATATGAGCTAGATCTCGACTGGAATGACATCGCACAGCTGTTTGTACAAACCGCCATGATGACGTCATCCTCAAGAGCTCAAATCTTAGAGATTTCATGGTGAAAAGTGTGATTTCAAAGAAGAATCATGTAGAGAATAGTGTGTAGATTGAAGTTGTACAAGATTTAAGTTGAAAACTTACAAGAATCGGCCTAGAATGGAAGAAAAGTGCCCAAGAACGAGAGTGCGTGCGTCTGGAATGGAGGAGGCTGTCACATTAGTGAAGAATGATGTGACAGGTCCTTTTTATAGTGCAAGAGAGGAGTTAAGGTGGTGTGGCGAATGGATCGGGTGGCCCTCCAATCGAATGGTCATCCGGTCGGATGGTCATCCGGTCGGATGGTCATCCTCCGACCGGATGACCATCCGACTGGATGACCATCCGACCGGATGTCCATTCGGACAGTCCAATCCATTTTGCAACTTTTCCGTCTTTGGTTCGTTTTGCTAGTTAGATTAAGCGTTGCGTTGTGTATTATTGTGTAATATTATCACACAACAAGATTATATCATTAACACCAAAGTTTCTAAGTTTCCGAGTTTACATAAGTGTCAAGTCTCCAGTCTCTCGTTTAACCAAGTCTCAAGTGTCACGAGTCTCAAGAGTCAAGCACCAAGTATCAAAAATCAAGCCTCAAGAATCAAGTATCTAGATTTAAGCATCAAGTCTCATAGTATTAAGTATCAAGAATCAAGTGTCAAGAATCAAGAATCTAGAGTTAAGTATCAAGAATCTAGCTTCATAGAATCAAGTATCAATAAGATTCAAGTTTCTTGGCATCAAGATTCACAAGTCTCATAAGTGTCAAGAGTCACATAATATAAGGGCTAAAATTAACAATAGCTAAAAGTTTAGGGACGCAAGGCGTTACAGTCTCCCCTCCTTTAGGAGATTTCGTCCCTGAAATCTAAAGGAAGACTGCTCTAAGAGTTGCGGATACGTGGCCTTCATTTCACTATTGAGTTCCCAAGTGAATTCAACACCACACTTGCCTTCCCATCGTACCTTAACTATGGGAATCTTGTTGCGCCTCAATCGCTTGACACCTTGGTCCATGATTTCGACTGGTTTTTCCACAAAATGTAAGGTTTCGTTCACTTGCAAGTCTTCGACAGGAACCTGAAGTTCCTCATTGGCTAAACACTTTCTGAGATTAGACACGTGGAATACCGGATGTACACTGTTAAGTTCCTATGGTAGGTCGAGTCGGTATACCACCTTACCAATCCTTTCGAGTATTGTGAAAGGACCCACATAGCGAGGGGCGAGCTTTCCCTTCTTACCAAAATGAACCACTCCCTTCCAGGGAGATACCTTGAGCAGTACTCGATCTCCAACACCAAATTCCAGAGGTCTACGCCTTTTATCAGCATAGCTCTTTTGTCTGCTCCTAGCCTTGATCAAGTTATCACGGATTTGAAGAATCTTATCCGTCGTTTCTTGAATGATCACAGGGCCAGTAAGTTACTTGTCACCAATCTCATGCCAACTGAGAGGAGATCGACACTTGCGACCATACAAAGCTTCGAAAGGAGCCATTTGAATACTGGAATGATAACTGTTGTTGTACGAGAACTCAATCAATGGTAAATGTACATCCCAATTACCACCAAAGTCGATGACACAAGTGCAGAGCATATCCTCTAGGGTTTGTATAGTGCGCTCAGTCTGTCCATCCGTTTGAGGATGAAAGGCTGTGCTAAGATTCAAAATAGAACCCATAGCGGACTGGAAAGTTTGCCAAAGACATGAAGTGAATCGACCATCACGGTCAGAGGTTATGTCAATGGGTATGCCATGACGGCATATAATCTAATCGGTATAGATTCGAGCAAGTTTCTCCACTTTATAATCTTCGCGGATAGGAAGAAAGTGGGCTGATTTAGTCAAACGGTCAACGATTACCAAAATACTATCATGACCAGCGGGTGTATGGGGTAGTTTGGTAATAAAGTCCATAGCGATGCTATCCCATTTCCAACCAGGAATTTCGGGTTATTCCAAGAGTCCTGAGGGACGTTCATGTTCAGCTTTCACTTTTAAACAAGTGAGGCACGTCGAGACATAGACGGCGATATCCTTTTTCATGCCAGGCCACCAATAGGTTGTACGTAAGTCATGGTACATCTTATTGGTACCAGGATGAATAGAGTATCGATACTTGTGTGCCTCATTCATAATGAGCTCACGAAGGTTATCGCGATCCGGTACCCAGATGCGACTGAGGTAGACGAACAAACTTCTCGTGACAAGCAATCTCGGCATGATTCTTACGCAACCAATCCATGCCGATTATGACGTCAAAGCTACCCAATTGCATGGGTATGAGATCAATAGTAAAAACGTGGTCGTTAAGAGTCAAGGAACAACTACTGAGAATAGAATCAACTAGAATAGACTTGCCATTGGCAACCTCAACAGAGAATGACTTAGGTAGTTTCGAGCGTACACAATTTAACAAAGATTCAAATTCTATGGACACAAAGCTTCTGTCGGCACTAGTATCAAATAAAATCGAAGCGTAAAGATTATTGACGAGGAACGTACCATTAACGACGTCATTATCATTACGAGCCTGATTAGCATTGAGGTTGAACGCTCATCCCTGAGCGGTTGACTGTTGCTCCTGGTTTAGCTGCGGACACTGGTTACGGAGATGAGTAGTGTCTCCACACTTGTAGCATGCACGTACCACGTTGACTGGTCTAGGATTCTGTGGTGGAGCTGGGAGAGCTGGTAGAGCTGCCTGAACTGGGGCTTGCTGAGATGGTTAGGCCGGGTTAACTTGACGGCAATAAGGAGTCGTGTGACCATAGCGATTGCAGTTGGCACACAAGTGACAAGCAGAGGCGACAGGATGATGAAAGTTGTAAGTTGCACACTTAGGATGAGACCCAGTGTACTGCTTCTTGATTTCAAGAGCAGGAGGGTTTGGAACAACTGTAGCAGGAGCAGGCTTAGTAGCAGGGTTTACAGCAGGAACAATCGCATTGCATCCTGAACCCTGTGACTTTCTCCTCTTGTTCTTCCTGCCACTAGGCTGCTGGGTAACTTGATTTGCTGATTTCGAAGGGACGGAGCGTCCCAACTGTTTATCACGTACGCGATTGTTGTTGAAACTTGCTGGCAGACGATAAACTTCTTCAATTGTCTCGAGCCGAGCTGCTTCAATCGAGTCTCGCATAGCAGGAGGTAACCCATTGATGTACTTGGTTATCATGCATTTAGGAGTAGAAACCAAGTGAGGCACGATTAAGCTGAGTTGTTTAAAACGGGTAGTATAAGCCAGATTGTCATCACCAATCTGCTTCAAGTGCCAGAACTCTTCTTCAAGCTTCAGTTGTTCATGGGGAGGACATAATTCAAGCATCATCAATTCTCGCACCTCAGCCCATGGAAGAGCATAGGCTTCTTCATTAGAACGGATGTTTCTCTCATTCGACCACCACTCTAGAGCTCTGCCTTGAAACATTCCCGTTGCACTCCTAGTCTTTAGATGCTCTGGGTACTCCCTGTTAATGAAGGTAACCTCGATGCTGTCAAACCATTCCAGTATAGCAGTCACCCCATCACTGCCTGTGAAAGGCTTAGGGTTGCAAGAGACAAAGTGTTTGTAGTTGAGCTTTGTAGGCTTTACTTTCTCTGTCTTAGAGTCAACAGAAGAGGGTGGAGTGTTCGATCCCTGGATCTCAGAGACGATCTTTGGCACGACTCGAGCGATCTGGTCGGCCATGAAGGACATCATCTTTTTCTGAGACTTCTCCCTGGATCTCTTGAGAGTGTCGGATAGCTTACGAGAAGACATCTAAAGATCCAACAAGAGGATCGTATAAGTCAAAGTCTCACAGTATATAGGTTCACACACGATCGATTAAGACTCAAGATTCAATAAGTTTCTCGTAGTTTAAAGATTCGAGTTTTAGTTTCACATAAATTCCAATAGATTAAACACCGCGACCCCACGACCTTTGTATGGCACGTTGTACGAAGTTTGGCAATGTGTCAGAAACGCTTATATATAGGAAGTACCAGCGGCGTATCCACCACGCTTCGGGCACATCACTTTCGCCTCGTATTCGGTGTTATGTTACGTGTCGCAGTTGCCAAACATATCAACACACTCATCATCATCATACAATCGTAGATTAACCCAAATAGATTCACATAGATTAGTTTTCAACCATCTCACCATAATCCATAAAACAACGAATCCCCACACGACACGTGCTATGAAAGTTTGGCAACATGATGGAAGCACTTATATATAGGAAGTACCAGCGGTGTATCCACCATGCTTCAATCATGCCACGTCCGTCTCGTCATCGGTGTCGTGCTTCGCCAACCATAACATTAACTTCAATCATTCTCACAAGGCTTTCACATAGATTAACCAAATAGCTTCAACAACTCCAACCCGAGTCCGCAAAACTATGAACTTCACTTAGCGCGTGGTACGAAGGTTCGGTAACATGCCAGAAACACTTATATATAGGAAGTACCAGCGGCGTATCCACCATGTTTCGGACATGCCGCGTTCGCCTCATCTTCGGCGCTTGGCTACGTTTCGTATTTTGTTACTTAAAACAACATATTCACACTAGAGTACAAGTAGATTACACATAGATTTCACATAGATTACACAAGTAGTTCCTCATAGCTTAGAGTTCAACATTGTCATCACCGGTCTGCAAAGCACTAAATTTTGCATGGCATGTGGTACGAAAGTTGGTAACATGTCGGAAACACTTATATATAGGAAGTACCAGCGGCTTATCCACCATGTTTCAGACATGTCACTTCGGTCTCGTATTTCAGGGCCATGTTACGTTTGGGTGCTTCACAACCACAATAACACATAGATTCCTCAGGTAACTTCACATAGTATCATAGTGTAACACCCTAGATTTTATACTTGAATTAATCACTAATTTATGCCAAAAGATAGTAAATCATAAGTTTAACATATGACATAAACCTAAGTCATCTAATGACTAGGTTGGAAAATTTGAACATTTGTTTAAACTAATAGTTTACAACCCATGAACAAAATCTAAGTATGATAAAAACATTTGCGGAAGCTTCAAAATGTAGTGTTCGGTTCTTCGCTATTCACTTGATCACCACCCGTAAGATCCATCAATTTACCTAGGATCAAAATCGTTAAAAACATTAGGTTTAACGTTTTGTATAATGAAATCACAAAATTTAACATCACATTGGAATAATCAAGAAATATAAAAGCTATTCTGAGTCCACCGTAAATTACGGTATCACCGTAATTTACGGTGAGTCCTGGAATTGTTTGATCACCGTAAAACAGGAGATCCACACCGTAACATATCTGCCTTCACCGTAAATTACGGTACTACCGTAATTTACGGTAGTACCTGGAAATCCATGTCTTGTTTGTTTTGGTTCATTTCACTAAAACCCAACTCTTGGAATTTACTTTTCTAACAAACCACTACATCAAATTTTAACATTTTAAACATATTGTTTATCAACCTATATCAAAGAACAATCTATCATATTCCGAAACATTATTCATGTTTTACTTGATTATTTGACCCGTTTGGCTCGTCTACGGAATTCCCTCCTATGACGACTACCAACGAGTACCAACCGAATTTAATCAATCAATCAATATAACGACTTCATCGCGTAATTCAAAACAACTCTTATTCAAGGATTCAATTACACATTAGAATCATTAAGCCTAATAAATGTAACGGGTCAAGTTACATACCTTAGCGCACACCCTTCAACCGTGAGTCACCACCGGCTTGTCCACTCGACGTTCCGGTATCTTGTCCTATAGAGTTCAATTCAAGACATGTTTAGAACTCTCTTCATATCATAATTCGCATAATACACCGAACATCATGATTATGCGTTTAAACTCGAAATTTCAGTTTTTAAGCCTTCATAGAGGCATTTCAACAAACACTTTATAAGCAGATTTTTACATGATTAAACATCACATCTTTAGTTTATCATTTAACCCTATTTTCATATAAATCAACCAATTTACATGAATATTAGCTTCTAATTGCTGAAATCACTTCCAGATTGCTAAATTATACTAGATTAACAATCTACTTTCTAGTGTTCATTTAAATACACATTGTCACACCCCCAAAATCCACACGCGGAGTATCACCGCTTGGAGGCGTGACTGACCAGGATCAAGCCATCAATCATATCAAACATAGTGTTTAAGTGTAAAAGTAGGAAAATGTAATTCATCTTGACATGACTGATGTTCATAACCAAACATTGTTTAAGTAGCGGAAGCATAATAATGAAAACCCAAAGTAAGTTATAAGTTCAAATATCGTCTACGATCCGTATCCCACAACGACCTGCTCCTCCCTGTGCAAGCTCCATATGTACCTAAGGTCCTGCAAGGCATGTAAGAGAGAGTCAACAACTAGTTGAGCGAGTTCACAGTTAACAGTTCAGTAACAGTATAGCGCGAGTAGTAGTATGTTCGTTCGTTACAATGTATCATATTAGTTTCCATCGCGGCCAATGTCCTTGGCAGGTGTGCGAAGATGTTGGGGAAGGTCTTTCCCCAAGTTTTTCTAGACTAGGTTTGTTTGTATCGCGGCCAATGTCCTTGGCAGGTGTGCGAAGATGTTGTAAGTTTAGTTCGCGGCCAATGTCCTTGGCAGGTGTGCGAAGTCAGTCATAATATCGCGGCCAATGTCCTTGGCAGGTGTGCGAAGATCGTTCAATAAGTGTTACTAGTCTAGCAGTAGGTTCTGTTATCTATGTATGTACAGTAATCATCAAATCCCCATTCCCCCCTGGGAACCCCATGCCTTGGCTTGTGTGAACTCACCTTGGTTTGCTCGGTATGCTAAGTATGTGCTCGCAAATAAATCAATCACGTCCTAAAGTACGCACGTATACAATAATCAGTTCATATTCGTAATGTTTCTCGTTCAATCAGTATTACAAAGTGATTTGGCCGTTAACCTCAAATATCACATAAACAGTTTGTCAATCATACAAGATACGAAGTTACTTGCAAGTTCTTTAACCAATTAGTATGCTTAAAAGAGTAACATATTTTAACAGAGTTATTAGCTAACTGAATTAGTAAACAAATAGCGTTAACCACTTAACATCTTAACAGAGGTTGACATGCGTAACAAGTTTACACATTTAACTTAACAAAGTATGAATTAACGGAGTTAACAAGTTATGTTTCAACACATTGGTTACATATCATGGGCCGAAAACACTAATGCCACGAAATCCCTTATGTGATTTCGCTAAAATGGGGATTTCGTTGAGGTGGATCATTATCAACAACACTATCAGTTACAAGTTTTTCCCCAAAGCCCTAAAGTAATTCTAACCGTTACCTTAACAATAATCACGAAATCATTAAATCATGATCATCATTCAGTTATCGAATAACATCAGCTAGTAGATATAAATCATCAAATATTCGACATATGTTTCAACACCAAACCATAATCCACCCAGCATTAATATTCGGAGGTGTTACCCACAATCATCATTTGAACATTGACAGTATCATTCACTAAAAACAAAGAAAAAGTCATGGGCACATAACATGTTGTCAGTTCATCATCATCATGATAAGCAATAATAAAAATTGAAACCCAAATAACAGCCACATATTTTCTGACAACTCCATGTGCAATTGTAAATGTTATGACCAAAAGTATTAAGTTTTACTATCCACTAAGATATTGAGCCCACAAACCAAGCAAACATCAAAGCAATGATATTACTAACCGAAAACTAAGAATGATCGAACAAAGGAAATCTGGCTTTGATGGAGAGGCAGCCGTCGGGTTCCAAGGGTAGCGAGAGAGAGAGGAGATGTGATTAGGGTTTAGTCAGTTATCCTCCGTAGGCGTATATGTACAATAAGTTTTATATTAATTCAATACTAATACTGGGCCAAAGCCCACTATAGATTTCGTTGGGCATGGGGTGGCCGAAATCACTAAAGTGATTTCAGTAAAGTGTGAGATGGAGAACTGATTTCATGGAAAGTGTTTGACCAAGTTCCATATTTTTCATAAACTATCAATATTAAGTCAAAACATATCATCAACACAATTATCCAACTTACATCCACCCTTATAACACACATCACATATAACATATCCATCATAATAAGGCTTAATGTATTACAAACGTGCCCAGTCATAAAACAAACAAGTACGATCTAACTAATAACGTGCAATAAATGCAAGGATGGAGTCTTAGAAACTCGAGTTGTCACATTATCCCCGACTTGAAAGAAATTTCGTCCCGAAATTTAGCATGCAGTTACTGAGGAAGCTAGTAGTGTGACGTTGTTTACCTGTATTGTATCGCGGCTCCCCTGAGCATGTTTGCGAAGGTTACTGGTTTTCTTGGGGTGTCACATTATCCCCCCGTTGATTTGGAATTTCGTCCTGAAATTCTGCATTGGTAGCTTCAGCCTCAGTAGTAGTTGCTTGGTTTCCGAATAACTGGGGATATTTGAGTTCCATTTGATCTTCGCGCTCCCAGGTGAACTCTGGGCCGCGGCGGGAGTTCCAACGAACTCGTACAAGAGGGATTTTCGTGTTTTTGAGGACCTTAACATCCCGGTCCGTGATTTCAACAGGTTCCTCGACGAAGTGCAACCGCTCGTCGATAGTGAGTTCCTTCAAGGAAACTATGTAGGTCTCATCTGACGTACACTTCTTCAGATTCGATACGTGGAAGACGTTGTGAACTGTACTGAGTTCAGGTGGTAAGTTCAATCTGTAGGCCAATTTACCTATTTTCTCTGTAACTTCGAAAGGTCCGACGTATCGTGGATTGAGTTTGCCGCGTTTGCCAAAACGAACCACACCCTTCCAGGGTGAAACTTTAAGTAGCGCTCGATCCCCAACCTGGAATTCGAGTAGTTTCCTGTCTAAATCAGCGTATGCTTTCTGACGGTCGCGTGCTGCCGCCATGCGTTGTCGTATTTGTGCAATCTTTTCTGTAGTATCGACTACCATTTCTGGACCTGTGATTTGACTTTCTCCCACCTCTGCCCAACAGAGAGGTGACCGACACTTACGCCCGTATAGTGCCTCGAATGGTGCAGCTTTAATGCTGGTGTGGTAACTGTTATTGTATGAAAATTCCACAAGTGGCAGATGTTTTTCCCAACCATTGCCAAAATCTATTACGCACGCCCGAAGCATGTCTTCTAGAGTTTGAATAGTGCGCTCAGACTGCCCATCAGTCTGAGGATGATACGCCGTGCTCATGTCTAAACGAGAGCCAAAAGATTTATGCATTGCTTGCCACAGTTCTGAAGTAAAACGTGCGTCACGATCAGAGATGATGGAGGTGGGCACTCCGTGCCTCGAGACCACTTCTTTTAAGTAAATGTCTGCCAAGGTAGAGAACTTGTCTGTTTCTTTGATTGCCAAGAAATGAGCAGACTTTGTGAGTCGATCCACGATCACCCAAATAGTATCATTTCCGCGCTGAGATCTAGGTAGACCAGTAACAAAATCCATGGAAATTTGCTCCCATTTCCATTGTGGTATCTCAGGTTGTTGGAGTGGTCCTGACGGTTTCTGATATTCTGCCTTGACTCTCGCACAAGTCAAGCATTTGCTAACGTATGTGGCTATGTGGGCCTTCATGCTAGGCCACCAGTATGTAGTTTTGATATCGTGGTACATTTTATCCGAACCTGGATGTACCGAGTAGCGAGACTTATGAGCTTCATCCATCACTAGCTCGCGTAAGTTGCCATAAAGTGGAACCCAAATGCGTCCTGTAACGTAGTAAGCACCATCTTCCTTCTGTTCTAAACGTTGTCTTGAGCCACGTAGGGCTTCAGCCCTGACATTTTCTGGTTTCAATGCTTCTGTCTGAGCATCCCGTATCTGGGAAGGAAGGTTAGACTGTATGGTGAGTTGTAAAGCTCGTACGCGCTTAGGCGCGGTGTCCTTTCGACTGAGGGCGTCAGCCACAACATTGGCTTTGCCTGGATGGTACCTGATTGAGCATTCGTAGTCATTTAACAGTTCAACCCATCGTCGCTGTCGCATATTCAGTTCCTTCTGTTTGAATATATGTTCGAGGCTTCTGTGGTCAGTGTAGATAGCACATTTGGTACCGTACAAATAGTGTCGCCATATCTTAAGTGCAAAGACGACCGCTCCCAGCTCTAGGTCGTGTGTAGTGTAATTCCGTTCGTGAACCTTAAGTTGGCGCGAAGCATAAGCAATAACTTTATCCCTCTGCATCAATACACATCCAAGACCTTGGATAGATGCGTCGCAGTAGACTACGAAATCGTCCGTGCCTTCAGGCAGTGAGAGGATAGGTGCGCTACATAGTCTATCCTTTAAGTGCTGAAACGCTGTTTCCTGTGCGTTACCCCAACGATAAACAACACCCTTCTGCGTCAACAGTGTAAGCGGCTGAGCAATCTTTGAGAAGTCTTTGATGAAACGTCTGTAATAACCCGCCAAACCCAAGAATTGGCGTATTTCGGTTGGTGTACGAGGCGCAGGCCAATTCTTGATCGAATCTACCTTGGATGGATCAACATGGATCCCATCTTTGTTCACCACGTGGCCTAAAAAGTGGACTTCACGAAGCCAGAAGTCACATTTAGAAAACTTAGCGTATAGCTGTTCCGTTCGTAGAAGTTCCAGTATAAGTCGTAGGTGCTGCTCGTGTTCCTCCTGACTCTTCGAATAAATCAGGATGTCGTCAATAAAAACAATGACGAACTTGTCGAGATAGGGTTTGCACACCCTGTTCATAAGATCCATAAATACGGCAGGCGCGTTCGTTAGCCCAAATGGCATGACCATAAACTCGTAGTGGCCGTAACGAGTTCTAAATGCTGTTTTAGAGACGTCCTCATCCCGGACTCTCAGCTGGTGGTATCCTGACCTTAAGTCTATCTTAGAATAGTAGCTCGACCCTTGCAGCTGGTCGAATAAATCATCTATGCGCGGAATAAGATAACGATTCTTGATTGTCACCTTGTTGAGTTCACGGTAGTCTATACACATCCTGAACGTACCGTCTTTCTTCTTCACGAATAACACTGGATCTCCCCAAGGCGAAGAGCTAGGACGTATAAAACCCTTTTCCAAGAGTTCTTGTAGCTGCTTTGACAGTTCTTCCAATTCAGTTGGAGCTAAGCGATAAGGTGCTCGAGCTATGGGTGCTGCTCCTGGAGCGAGCTCGATCTGAAATTCAACCTGACGATGAGGCGGTAACCCGGGTAACTCTTCTGGAAATACTTGAGGAAAATCGCGTACCACTGGAATATCCTCAATCTTCTTCTCTTTCTTCGAGGTATCTGTAACGAGTGCTAATATAGCAGTGTGCCCCTTGCGTAAACACTTCTGAGCCTTCAAAAAGGAGATGATGCCACTCACGACACCACTCTTGTCGCCTTGAACTTCGAGAGGTTCCTTGCCCGACCGAGGAATACGAATAACTTTTTCTTTGCATAAAATCTCCGCTTGTTGTTGAGATAACCAATCCATACCAATGACGACATCAAAGCTACCCAAGGGTATAGGAATGAGATCGATGGAGAAAGTCTGATTAGCGAGGATAAGATTACACCCTTTAACTATGTGCGTGGCCTCTAGGCTTTTACCGTTAGCTAACTCTACGACATGTTTGGTGTTTAAGAGAGTTGGTGCACGTTTTAACATTTCACTAGCTTTTAGAGACATGTAACTTGTATCCGCACCAGAATCAAATAGTACAGTAACATAATAGTCGTCAAGAAGAAACTTACCCATAACTACGTTGGGATCATTCCTTGCATCACCCTGCCCGATCACAAACATACGGCCTCTAGCACCATTGTTGTTGTTGTTCCCACCGTTGTTGTTGTTCCCATTGCCTTGATTGTTGTTGTTGTTATTGTTCTGGTTCTGGTTTAACTGAGGGCAATCCCGCTTGTAATGACCTTCAGCCCCACACTGGTAGCATCCCCTGTTTCCCTGCTGCTGCTGAGGCTGGTTTCGTGGAGCAGGTGGTTGTTGTTGCTGGTTCTGATTTGCTGGCCGTACGCTTCTACAATCCTTAGCCTCATGACCCATCTTGAGGCATCTTTGACACTGTTCCCTGCGGCATCTTCCACTGTGGTGTTTATTGCACCTTCTACACCATGGGTGAATTCCCCGATATCCACTCTGCCCTTTACCACCTGATGATTGCTGATTCGGACTCTGGTGGTCATTTGTTTTGCGTTGCTGAGCTTGAGACTGAACAGTAGCTGAACCCTTGCTAGAATCCCCCTCCCATTTCCTTTTATTGTCGCTGGGAGTAGCAGGAGTAACTGAAGTGGTAGCGGTAGCAGTAGCGCTGATGCGTTTAGGCAACCTGTTTTGTTCCACCGCCTGATCAGTGAGACGGTGAGCCAACTGAACGACCTGCTGGTAAGTGGCATGATTTGCTGAAGTCACATGACTTTGGATCTCTGGCACCAGACCCTTTAGATAAAGTTCGATACGTTTGTCCACCAGAGTAGGACACAGTAACGCAAGCTCATTCGATCTTTTGGTATACGCTTCAATCTCAGACCCCGTCATCTTGAGGTTGAAAAACTCGACTTCCAGCTTATGAATATCATCTCGACTGCAGTATTCTTCCTTGATCATCTCTTTGAAATTGTTCCATGGGGTGGCGTTAGCAGTAACCAACCCCAGTATTTGGACCTGAGCTTTCCACCATGTGAGGGCTAAACCCTCGAGGGTACCGGTAGCATATTTCACCCTGCGTGCCTCAGGGCATTCACACATCTCAAACACAGACTCTATCTTTTCAAACCAGTGCAGGAGACCTACGGCTCCTTCAGTGCCGCTGAAAGTGGATGGACGACAGTCCATGAAAGTCTTGAAAGTGCAAACAGGTGCTTGACCTCCTGCTTGTGCGGCTGCAACTGCCGCAGTAACTCGTTCGTTAATGAGGGCCGTCAACTGGTCCTGAGTCATGTTGATACGTCCAGACATGATCGAAAACTAAGAATGATCAAACAAAGGAAATCTGGCTTTGATGGAGAGGCAGCCGTCGGGTTCCAAGGGTAGCGAGAGAGAGAGGAGATGTGATTAGGGTTTAGTCAGTTATCCTCCGTAGGCGTATATGTACAATAAGTTTTATATTAATTCAATACTAATACTGGGCCAAAGCCCACTATAGATTTCGTTGGGCATGGGGTGGCCGAAATCACTAAAGTGATTTCAGTAAAGTGTGAGATGGAGAACTGATTTCATGGAAAGTGTTTGACCAAGTTCCATATTTTTCATAAACTATCAATATTAAGTCAAAACATATCATCAACACAATTATCCAACTTACATCCACCCTTATAACACACATCACATATAACATATCCATCATAATAAGGCTTAATGTATTACAAACGTGCCTAGTCATAAAACAAACAAGTACGATCTAACTAATAACGTGCAATAAATGCAAGGATGGAGTCTTAGAAACTCGAGTTGTCACATTATCCCCGACTTGAAAGAAATTTCGTCCCGAAATTTAGCATGCAGTTACTGAGGAAGCTAGTAGTGTGACGTTGTTTACCTGTATTGTATCGCGGCTCCCCTGAGCATGTTTGCGAAGGTTACTGGTTTTCTTGGGGTGTCACACACATGACCCACTAATCACCTACTATGGTGATTATGGATTCACCCAAAATTTCTTATGACTTCAACTTATTTTGATCTAGGGTTTGTCCCTAAACACTATAGTTGTTCCTTAATCATCATAACACATACATGCAAGCTTAATTTCAGATTTTTCCCGATTCATGAGAATTTCAATTTCAGAGTTTTCCTTGAATTTTACATACCTTGGAATCCTCTTGTGATGAGGATCAATAATCTGTGCTCGGATTTTGATTTGGGGCAAGATTAAACCTTCAATTTGAGAGTTCTAGTGATTTTAGGTTTTGTGATAATGGGGTGTCGCCCCTGCTCTTCTGTTGTGCGACCAGGACTCTCAAAAATGGGGTTTTGATTTAATTTTTATTAATAACAATATTATAGTTTCAATTTTTAACAACTAAGGCCCCTCTACTATATTCAACATATAGTTTGTTAACCTTTAACCATGTAATGAACCATTTCGAAGGAAAATAACTAACTAGGTTAAAATTCCTAATTAGTAAATTCTCGTTAAATTTATACTTTATAAATTTAATATGAGGTTTTATATTTTCGGGGTGTTACAAGTCCACCCCCCTTAAAAGGGTTTCGTCCCCGAAACCGTTATACGTACCAAATAATGTAGGGTGGAGACGTCGCATCTCCTCTTCGGACTCCCACGTAGTGTCCGAACCTCTCCTATGCTCCCATTTGACTTTGACTTGATCAATTTGTCTATTTCGTAAGTGTTTGACTTTTCGATCTAAAATCTCCAACGGTCTCACAGCGTAATTCAGACTATTATCCACTTCGATATCATCGTAATGGATATAGGTCGTTTCGTCTGCTAGGCACTTTCTTAATTGCGACACGTGGAACGTGCCATGGATTCCACTTAACTCCTCCGGTAATTCAAGGCGGTAAGCTACCTTGCCAACTTTCCCGATAATTTTAAATGGCCCGATAAACCTCGGGCTTAGTTTCCCCCTTTTTCTGAATCTAATAACGCCCTTCCACGGGGAAACTTTTAGCATGACCATGTCACCAACTTGGAATTCGATTGGCCTTTTCCTTTTATTGACATACGCTTTTTGCCTGTCTTGAGCCGCTTTCAAATGTGCCCGAACTTTATCGATCTTTTCATTCGTGGCTCGTACTATATCTTGGTGGGCGAGTTCACGTGGACCCACTTCACCCCAACATACCGGGGTTCGACACTTCCTACCGTAAAGCATTTCGTATGGTGCCATCTTAATACTAGATTGGTAACTGTTGTTATACGAAAACTCGACTAACGGTAAGTGAACATCCCAACTGCCTCCAAAGTCGATTATACACGCCCGTAGCATGTCTCCTAATGTTTGTATCGTTCTTTCACTCTGTCCATCCATTTGGGGATGGTACGCAGTGCTAAGGAACAATTTGGTTCCCATTTGCTCTTGGAAATCTCGCCAGAAATTTGAAGTAAACCGGGTATCCCTATCAGACACGATGGACACCGGCACCCCATGACGTGCTATTATTTCATTCGTGTAAACCTCTGACATCTTTTCTGACGTAAAAGTCTCATGGATCGGAATAAAGTGAGCACTTTTCGTCAATCTATCTACCACCACCCATATGGCATCGAAACCACGATTTGTTTTAGGCAACTTGGTCAGTAGGTCCATTGTGATATGTTCCCATTTCCAAACCGGAATATCTAACGGTTGGAGTTTGCCATATGGTTTCTGATGCTCCGCCTTGACTTGTAAACATGTCAAGCACTTTTCCACACACTTCGCCACATCCCTCTTCATTCCGGGCCACCAATAATTTTGTTTCAAGTCATTATACATCTTGGTCGCACCCGGATGAATTGAATATCGGGATTTATGAGCTTCATTAAGTAGAAGCGCCTTCACTCCACAGGTATGTGGAACCCATATCCTTCCGGATCGAGTCTTTAACCCGTGATTCCCATCCGACAAATCTTTCAACTGACCAATTATTCTTTCTTTCTTCCAATTCTCTTCTTTTACTGCTTCCAATTGCGCCTCTCGAATACGTTCAAGTATACCCGAGGTTACCACGAGTTGCATCGATCTTACTCGTATCGGAACATAGTCCGTTTTCCTGCTCAAAGCATCCGCCACCGCATTAGCCTTTCCTGGGTGATAACGTATTTCGCAATCGTAGTCTTTCACCATTTCCAACCATCGCCTTTGTCGCATGTTTAACTCCTTCTGATCGAAGAAGTATTTCAAACTCTTGTGGTCGGTGAATATGGTGCACTTTACCCCATACACCATATTTTTAATGCAAACACTACCGCTGCCAACTCGAGATCATGCGTGGGATATTTCTTCTCGTGTGTCTTCAATTGTCTCGAGGCATAGGCTATTACCCTGCCTCGTTGCATCAACACGCAACCGAGTCCCGATAGTGAAGCATCCGAATAAACCTCCATGTCTTCGACTCCGTCCGGCAATGTCAATACCGGAGCTTGAGTTAACTTTTCCTTTAGTGTTTGAAACGCTTTCTCTTGATCAGCACCCCACGTGAACCTTTCCTTCTTCCGTGTTAGCTTTGTTAGCGGCGACGCAATCTTGGAGAAATCTTGAATGAATCTCCTATAATACCCCGCAAGCCCCAAAAAGCTTCTAATTTCCGAAGGGTTCTTCGGAATATTCCATTTTGACACAGCTTCTATCTTTGACGGATCCACCAATACTCCGTCGGCACTTATGACGTGGCCGAGAAATTGTACCTCTCGTAACCAAAAGGCACATTTGGAGAATTTTGCATACAACTTCTCTCGTCTAAGTGTCTCTAACACTTCTTGTAAGTGATGTGCGTGTTCAGCTTCACTTTTCGAATATACCAATATATCATCGATAAACACGATGACCGACTTATCCAGCATTGGCTTGCAAACCCGGTTCATGAGGTCCATGAAAGCCGCGGGTGCGTTTGTTAGCCCAAATGACATCACGAGGAATTCGTAATGTCCGTATCTCGTGCGGAAAGCCGTCTTCGGCACATCTTCTTCTTTGACCTTTAATTGGTGATACCCCGATCTAAGGTCAATTTTGGAAAACCAATTCGCACCTTGTAGTTGGTCGAATAAATCATCTATCCTAGGGAGCGGGTATCGGTTCTTTATCGTGAGTTTGTTTAACTCCCGGTAATCAATACACATGCGCATGCTCCCGTCTTTCTTCCTCACGAACAATACCGGTGTGCCCCAAGGAGACACACTCGGCCTTATGAATCCCTTGTCAAGCAGGTCTTGGATTTGGGACATCAACTCTTGTAATTCCGACGGTGCAAGTCGGTATGGGGCTTTTGCTACAGGTTTCGCGCCCGGAATCAATTCGATCCCGAACTCTACTTCCCGTTCAGGCGGTATCCCCGGTAAATCTTCCGGAAAAACATCTTCATAATCTCGTACTACTGGTACATCTTCAATCTTTCTTGATTCTTTCTCGGGCTCATTTGCATATATTATGAATGCCTTGCATCCTCGCTTCATTAGCTTGTGAGCTTTCAACATCGAGCATACTATGGGGTTGCCTCCTTTTTCGCCATAAATGGTGACGTGTTTCCCGCTCGGAGATGTTAGTTTTATCTCTTTACGGAAGCACATGACCTTTGCATGGTGTCGAGATAGCCAATCCATCCCAACGACTACTTGAAATTCTCCCATCGACATAGGGATTAAATTTATCGAATATTCTTCATCGTCGATGCTCAGTTTACAATTTTCACATACATCACAAACAATAAAGCTTTTGTTATTACCTATCTCTACTTCTAAAGGCACAGGTAATTTTGTTAGAATAAATGAAGGATGTCGAATAAGTCCATATGAAACAAAGGATTTATTCACACCCGTATCAAATAACACGTGTGCAGGAATTGAATTTACAGCAAATATACCTGAGACCACGTCAGGTTCAACCTTTGCTTCTGCGGCAGTTAGTTGGAAAGATCTTGCTTTTGCTTTCAGGGCTTCACCTTTCGATTCTTGCCCATCCTTCTTTCCAACCAATTCCGGGCATTCCGACTTCTTGTGACCCGTTCGGTAACAGTTGTAACAAACCGTCACTTTCTCCGGGCATGACATAGCCATATGTCCCGTTTTCTAGCATATGGGACAAGGCTTATCCTTGTAACGACATTCGCCCTTATGACCTTTCCCGCAGATTTTACAACTTGGCGACCCGCTTTTCGTATCAGATTTCTTTGTGCTTTCATTTGTTCGTGCCTTCTTAGTAGGGCTTGGATTCGCATCTTGTGCCCTTCGTTCACCCCGTTCTATGCTCTTTTTCAATTCGATCTCCCTTTCCCGAGCAGCATTGACAATCTCGGTAAGGGTCTCGTATTTTGAAGGGGTTATGAACTCTCTATACTCCGCACTTAGCATGTTATGGTAGTAATAGACTTTTTGTTCTTCGTTTGTCACCAAATCATCACAGAACTTTATCTTGTCCATAAACATTCCCGTGATCTTGTCTATGGATTCACCCTTGTGTCTGAGTTGCATAAACTCTTCCTTGATTCTATTTATGACCGCTTTGGGACTATGGTGTTTAAGAAACGGCGTCTTAAACTCCTCCCATGTCATGGCCTTAGCCGCTTCACTTCCAATCTCCTTCTTTTTGTTATCCCACCAATCTTTCGCTTGACTTCTTAATTGACCCGTACCATAAGCTACGTAGTCGTTTTCATCACAATGAGATCTCTCGAATACTCCTTCGATATCACTTAGCCATCGTTGGCACACAATTGGATCAACTTCTCCATTATATAATGGTGGTTTACATGCCATGAATTCCTTGTATGAACAAGGCTTTCGTCCACCATGCTTTTCCTTTGCTGAATTGGAATCATCTTCCAATTTCTTGATTCTTTCTTCTATTATTGATAAAACTGTATTTTGAATCTTATCAATAAAGCCCGACAAACTGTTTTCGATCGCCTTTCCAACCTCTTCGGCAATCACTTCCTTCATTTGTTCGGTGACTCTTGGCACCGCATTATCATTACCTCCCTCAGCCATCTCTATTTCTGAAATGTTTACATAGATTGTTAACATTTCATTTATAACACATGCTTTGCTTGTTTTGATTTAATCAAGTTCATAACTTGATTCAATCATTCTTGTTTCAATTCAATCAAGTTCGTAACTTGATTTAATCATTCGTGTTTCAATTCAATCAAGTCCGTGACTTGATTTAATAATTCTTGTTTCATGCATTTCTTGTTTTTGAGTGAGCTTACACACTCTTTTCATGCATATTTGTTCATTTTTCATTTTATACATAATACATAATTTATTAACAAAATAAGTTAATTCTTACCGGACGATCGATCAAGCTTGAACCGAACACTTATTGACAACCTTGAGCTCTGATTACCAACTTGTAACACCCTAGATTTTATACTTGAATTAATCACTAATTTATGCCAAAAGATAGTAAATCATAAGTTTAACATATGACATAAACCTAAGTCATCTAATGACTAGGTTGGAAAATTTGAACATTTGTTTAAACTAATAGTTTACAACCCATGAACAAAATCTAAGTATGATAAAAACATTTGCGGAAGCTTCAAAATGTAGTGTTCGGTTCTTCGCTATTCACTTGATCACCACCCGTAAGATCCATCAATTTACCTAGGATCAAAATCGTTAAAAACATTAGGTTTAACGTTTTGTATAATGAAATCACAAAATTTAACATCACATTGGAATAATCAAGAAATATAAAAGCTATTCTGAGTCCACCGTAAATTACGGTATCACCGTAATTTAAGGTGAGTCCTGGAATTGTTTGATCACCGTAAAACAGGAGATCCACACCGTAACATATCTGCCTTCACCGTAAATTACGGTACTACCGTAATTTACGGTAGTACCTGGAAATCCATGTCTTGTTTGTTTTGGTTCATTTCACTAAAACCCAACTCTTGGAATTTACTTTTCTAACAAACCACTACATCAAATTTTAACATTTTAAACATATTGTTTATCAACCTATATCAAAGAACAATCTATCATATTCCGAAACATTATTCATGTTTTACTTGATTATTTGACCCGTTTGGCTCGTCTACGGAATTCCCTCCTATGACGACTACCAACGAGTACCAACCGAATTTAATCAATAAATCAATATAACGACTTCATCGCGTAATTCAAAACAACTCTTATTCAAGGATTCAATTACACATTAGAATCATCAAGCCTAATAAATGTAACGGGTCAAGTTACATACCTTAGCGCACGCCCTTCAACCGTGAGTCACCACCGGCTTGTCCACTCGACGTTCCGGTATCTTGTCCTATAGAGTTCAATTCAAGACATGTTTAGAACTCTCTTCATATCATAATTCGCATAATACACCGAACATCATGATTATGCGTTTAAACTCGAAATTTCAGTTTTTAAGCCTTCATAGAGGCATTTCAACAAACACTTTATAAGCAGATTTTTACATGATTAAACATCACATCTTTAGTTTATCATTTAACCCTATTTTCATATAAATCAACCAATTTACATGAATATTAGCTTCTAATTGCTGAAATCACTTCCAGATTGCTAAATTATACTAGATTAACAATCTACTTTCTAGTGTTCATTTAAATACACATGACCCACTAATCACCTACTATGGTGATTATGGATTCACCCAAAATTTCTTATGACTTCAACTTATTTTGATCTAGGGTTTGTCCCTAAACACTATAGTTGTTCCTTAATCATCATAACACATACATGCAAGCTTAATTTCAGATTTTTCCCAATTCATGAGAATTTCAATTTCAGAGTTTTCCTTGAATTTTACATACCTTGGAATCCTCTTGTGATGAGGAACAATAATCTGTGCTCGGATTTTGATTTGGGGCAAGATTAAACCTTCAATTTGAGAGTTCTAGTGATTTTAGGTTTTGTGATAATGGGGTGTCGCCCCTGCTCTTCTGTTGTGCGACCAGGACTCTCAAAAATGGGGTTTTGATTTAATTTTTATTAATAACAATATTATAGTTTCAATTTTTAACAACTAAGGCCCCTCTACTATATTCAACATATAGTTTGTTAACCTTTAACCATGTAATGAACCATTTCGAAGGAAAATAACTAACTCGGTTAAAATTCCTAATTAGTAAATTCTCGTTAAATTTATACTTTATAAATTTAATATGAGGTTTTATATTTTCAGGGTGTTACACATAGTCCATCAAGATTCCCATGTAGATTATCATGATGAATAAGGCTTCGTAAATTTAGTTTGTTCTGAGAGATTACGATTAGAGTTTTAGATTGCAGACATACGTGTGATTTGTGTAAAAGTCTTAAAATAACGAAGAATCAAGTTTAAAACCACACATAAAAATCGAGATAGCATAAAAGATAGGCTCATAAAACATAGGATTGTTCTGGGTAGAGGAACAGTGACTAACCAAAGTGAATCGAACCCCTTTCGAATTGAGGCGACGTGTCTTGGCTTACTTAGACAAATACGTCATCGATGTTAGGCCAACGATATTCGTCCTTTTGGTCATTCCACGTTCCTAATTGATTGGGAATTTTGGGACTTTGGCGAGACATGAAAATCAAAGAGTGGGACTAGTTATCAAGGTCTGAGTTTCACCTCTAACTTGACAACATCGTACCCTAATAGCGTTGGTACTTGTCAACAGACAAGACCTACTAGAATAAAGTAAGGAAATTTTCCATCAAGGTTCGGATGGCACTCCTGACTTGAAGGCAAATCTCGTGCAAAATATAAACACCGATTAGCAGTGTTTCCAAAGTTTACAAGTGTATATTGTGTCAGCCTTAGGAAAGGCATGTAAGTTTAAAAGGAATTGTTTTGCTAGGAAGCATATACGGTAGAATGCATAAGTCTTAAACAACAGATAAGAGTCAAGTTTCCTTGAACTATAGACTAGGCAAAGCATTCCTACTTCTCCTAACTCCCTATAGTTATGGCTCTGATACCAATCTGTCACACCCCAACCGATGGCGGAAACATCAGGGCGCGGCACTAAGCGTTCAGATTGCTCATGAGTTTCCATAACACTAATAATTTCGATATAGATTAATCAAGTTTCATGATAAAATTGTCTAAAATCAAACACCAATCGAAACATAAGTATCAAATACAAATTCACCAAAATTGTTTCAAAGTTTCTAAGATTAACTAGGATGAGTTTCTAGCAGCAATCCTAGCACGTTTCTTGTTCATAACATCATATCAGCCTGCAACATGTATTAAAATAAGTCAGTACCAAAATGTACTGGCGAGTATACAAGTTTGAGTATATAGCATAATAGTTTAAAAAGACTCATATCCATCATGTAAACGATAAAATAGTTTCAGCCATGCTAGTGTTCGCAATCCAAGTGATAGCCCAAGTGTCCCGATGCTTTAACCACTTTCCCAAGAATCAAGGAAAGCAAATAGAATACTCCTAACAATACCCCCGAGAATAATGGGGAGGTGCATCATCCTATAGCGCTACTATTGTTAAGGCGGAACTACACACAAGGATTAAACGTTCACATAGCATAAAGAATCAAGAATCACAAGTATCAATTTTCACATTCACAGAGGATAGAGTTTAGATTCAAAAGTTTCAAGTTTCATAGAATACATGCTGCATCCCAAAAGTTTAAAGCGAAAAGGGATCGAGTATACTCACAGTGATTGCTTAACAGTAACACTGTTACTGGATCAAAGGGAGCTCTTAGGATTAACCTGATTAGAGTACAATAGATAAGCGTCGAACAAAATAACGAGAATTGTGCCAAGTGTCAGATCAGTCACTGATCGGAGTGTCACGCTCCGGTCAAAGATAATATTTATAGTCCCAAATTACCCTTAACAAATAGTTAGTGGTAGCAAGGGGTCGAACCATGAAGAGTATGTGGTTTGCGATTGGATTTGAATGAATTGAAATATGTGTCACAACTTATGAAGCTTGCTATCTTGTTTTTATGTATTTTTGTTTGATTGAAAAGATGTGAATTAAAATTACTAAAATAATAGGATTGATTAACTACTAAAGATTAGCAAATGGCAAGAAATGAAATTGATTATTTAAACAAGATAAAGAAAACAAGGTTCACACCTGGTTCGGTGATTGAAGTCCTAGGGTTTCTACACGTTTTAGATTCGATTCAATTGCAAGTATGGTTAACAAATTTAGTGTTATGAGGCTTAGGTGCCAAGAGTTATCAACGTCGTGAGTTACGGACCACAATGCATTTCGTTACCAGGAACATGTAAACTCTAACCTAGATAAGGCATAATTGCACATAAACATTTCGCAAAGTTAAATTTAATCTTCACTCGACAATTCAAGAATACAATACCAATGCAAGACAATTATCATAAGTTTCAAAATCAAATCACAACTTGTCACAAACCGAATCTCAAGTACAATGTTTAAACCCTAAGAACTTACAAAAACCTACACCAGGGTGAAACCTCCAAGAATTAGCCGCTCATCGAAGGATGAATGCTATCACCGGAAGTTGAGAACTTGAACATCATCATCTTGAAGCTTTGAAGTGGTGAAGATGGTGGTTAGGGTTTGGAATGGTTGGTGGTAATGAATGGATTGAAGGATGAATGATGATTAGGGTTATGGTATGGAAAATGGTAATGATTCGGGTAGTAGTGATGATGGTTCGTGAATTGGTGATGATAGCTAGATGATATTAGGCTCCAAGATGAAGATTCAAAACCCAAGAATGTGTAACTCCCAAAATAAAGGCTCTCCTCGTCTTTTGATTCGTTCCAAGACCAAAGGAACAACAATTTCACGTCGTCAATATTGGGGAGCCGTCGCCGACGGCCTGAAGCCCCGTCGGCGACGGTGCGTGCTTCTATTGATATGGCTGACGACCAAAATCGTTGTCTACGGACAAAACGGGCGACGGAGGATTACATAAGCCGTCGGCGACGGACCATATGGGCGTCGGCGACGGTGCCCAGAAACCTTATTCTCCGTTTTTCCACTTTCTTGAGTCCGGTTGACCCGTTTCGCTTCCCGGTGGCTCGTTTTTCATCCCGGTGACCTGTAAAGCTCTCGAAAAGCTCCTTTAACTCCGCTAGATGTGCAAAATACATATCTAATCAAAAATAGGCTATTCAAAATTAAAACTTGTGTAAAAACATCAAATTAAACAATTACAATCACCGGTTTTCGACCACGTATCACATCCCCACACTTGTCTTTTGCTTGCCCTCAAGCAAATCTGTTTTTCACTTTCACATGGGTCGAACAAAGAATACACTCCCCATTCCCGAGACGAAGGTTAAGGTCAATTGTCATACAAAAGTTCAAACTCTTTACAATTTTCAACATATTCAACGGTAAAATGCATTCATATATAAAATGGTTATCCAAGATTAACCCGCCCGTGAAACCAACAAGTCATGCACATCCCTCACAATGTTCTCTCCACTCGGCTTGTAAATTGGCTAATATTTATAATGTATTAGCACTTAAATAATTAATCGCTCAAAACCGATTAGAACATGTACCCGCATAGGCTTGCAACTCAATCATTCTCCACCACTGAACACAAATACTAAGCACAAGTCAAATGGTCTTTGTAAGGGTTGTAATGGGGCTAGGCTAAGGGTAGGAAATAGGATAATTTAAAGTGGCTAAGGTGATGAAAATTCGATTTTTTTTATTACAAATGACTACTCTAAACAAAACTAAACTATAAACATCATTACAAGGCAACAACTTTAGCCTTTAATTCAACAACCACTAACTTCATATTTTTTTATGCAAACAATCAAATACAACTATACAAACTCGACTCCTATAATCGAATTTCCATCACACGGGTATAAAAGAAAAAGGTTTAAGGTTATGGGCTATAGGGTGGTCAAACGAAAGGAGTAGGCTCAAAATTGGCTACTACGGGACAACTTTTGGGTAAGGATATAAAAATGGTGTAAAAGGAAAAAGGTTTACCTAATGCCCTAATCATTCTCGTGCTTGTATTCGGTTTATGGTCTCAAACGTATCGAAAGTTGCAAGTTCTACAATACATGACTAATGGTCCACTCAAACAAAGAAACATAAGTATGTAATCTATGATGTAAAAGTGGCTCAAAACCTCACATATCTAAAGGGTATGGTATGTGACATGCATAAAATACTAGTTTCTTAGGCAGATTATTCCCAAATAACCACCCGCTAAATACCCGTCATGCTATTAATTTGAACTTGACCATGACAAAAGACCAAATGGGTTGTGACATCCCTCGTTGACTTAGTTGCTTGTGCTTTAAGATCGCTTTTGAAACAATATATTTTTGAAATTTTTTTGAAATTTTCCCCCATCCCCACACTTGAGGTAAACATTGTCCTCAATGTGTAGTGTTTAAGTGAACGGGTCAAAATCGAAAACTTTTACTACTCCCCCATCCCCACACTTGAGGTAAACATTGTCCTCAATGTATAAGAACTAGAGTTTTAAAAACGCATAAGGGATGTGACACGGCTAACTTCCCAAAGATTCCACCCCGGAAAAATAATATACAATTACACTCCACTTATTACTACTCTAAGGATCAAGGTAAAAAGGAAACGCATGCACCTGATATTTGTCGCTAGATGCTCCTGTCATCTTCTTCTCGTCACAAAAATGGTTGTCCCGCGAACATGTTGTACCTACAAATCTAAACCCTTATGTAGAAGCATGCTTCTCACAACTATTAAAATTTGTTAGGTTCTTAGTTCTACCATTTTTATGAAAGTTTTACCAAATCATGCGTTAATTTACCTGGATTTTTGTGGAAAAATAATGTACAACAATAACAAGCCTAACTCACTTTCGTAGGAATCACGGTTGCATTTAGCTTATGCAACAAGCCCTTTTAAACCCCCCAATAGCTTGGGAGGACAAGAGGTCTCGTGAGGGTTATATAGGGAAGACACCCACAACGTTCATTTAACTAGGCAAAAAGAAATAATAACGAAAAAGAAATAAAGAAACTGAAATATACAACAACAACAACACAAAACATACCTTGCCCTTACCGCTGATATCGCTCGTTGGGGTTAACTGGCGGGTTTGGCTGGTATGGATAACTAGTGAGGGCCTCAAACATCTCCCTGTAGTTATCGAGGGGCCCTTGCTCTCCATGAGGTGGTGGCTGGTAGGGTATCAGAATGAAGCTGGACCCAACTGCCTCGGGCCAGTGAGGGGTAGGATCGGATGGGCCTCGTGGATGGGGGAGGTTGGGGTAATCGGTCCGCCCCCGAGTGTTTAGCATAAGGGAGGCCGGCTTCATAGTCTCTTCGATGTCGCTCCGGATCATGGAGGACCTTGGCATTATAAATAGCCATTTGATTAGAAACACATAAAGCGCTCCATCGGCGTCGTTCCAATTCTCTTTATTCATTTTAACGCCTCGCCTCATCTTCCTCCCATACCCGTCTTCGGGCCCTATCTTCCTCTTGCAATTGTAACAAGCGTTCCATTTGTGACCTTTGTAGCGCTTGTTGCAATTGCTGTTCCTCCATATGTTTCTCCATCCTCTCACGATGGGCTGCTTGGAGAGCCCACTGTTCTTGCATTTGGCCCCCAAGCATCTCTTCCCAAGCCTTCCTTCTTACCTCATATTCTCTTCCCTTATCTATACATGCTGACACGTTATCATAAACCGCTTATTACCGGCGGTTAAAATTCCTGTACGTCGGCCCCTGTCTTTGATTCACAAAATCTGCTACATCGGCAGAAATTTCCCGATGTTTCCGCCTGTATCTCTGTCTTGGTCCCCGTGGACCGGGAGGCTCCGTCTCATCTTCCATATCAACCATCTCCTCATCTTCATCACCCTCTTCATCATCACCCTGATTATTGAACCTGTAACTATTTCCTTGTTCATCCACAACTGTGTGAAGATGACCAAAGACCTTAACCATTATCTTCCAATGCCGCTTCATTGAAGCGAGGTTAAACTGATCGATGGGCTTAGAGACCCACAACGATTCCTGGGGCAACGCGTTTTGCTGCAAAATCATAGCGCTGATCAACCTCACGTAGGGGATCATCTTCCATTTGAACGACTCCCTTGTATCCCACGTGTTTATCATCACAATTTGACGCCATGATAGCCTTGGCGTCCCATACAACAACGAATGTAAGACCCGACAGTCGGGTGCCTTCACTATCCCGCGGTCCCCAAACCGCACCATAACATTCTCCAATGAAATGCCTTGTAATATTTTACCCTCCAAGGACAAATCGTTTCTAGATTCCCCTGCACCCCCAGAACCTGGCAATACCGATGCTAGAATTTGATCCGGATCAGCCGTTTTGCCTTGTTATCCAGAAAATGATCGTAGTCATAGTAATCATATGCTTCAACCCCCAACGAATCAAATCTCGCGATGGAATTCATGTGCTCAAACGACATAATCATTTGATTCTTGCCAATATTGCCGATTAACTGCCACGTAGGAGCCGCCCATCAGAATGTTCAAACCGTAAAGTCGACAACCATTCACAAACCGCACCCAAGTAAACCCGTGTGGTGATATCCTCACACCAATCTAGTACTCGCTCCCACCCGATCTTCTCAAACCTTTGAGTTATGCCGATTGTGCGGAATTCTTCGGCATTCACCGCACGTTCACATACTACTCTATTGGGTACGGGCTTTCTGTTTTTGCCTCTAATCTCTTGTTTCTATACCGGGAAAGGGCCTTCTGTTTTTCGTCTTTCCAAACTGAGGCCGATCGACTATTCTTGGCTTCCTCCCAATCCCAATCCTGTCGATAGAGTTGCCCATCATCTTCTTCCACATTGCTTAACTGTTCCCAGCGTCTTTGATAATGCCCCGAGCCTGAACCGGCTCCAGAAGATGAACCTTGCCCGGAAGTTTTTGCTTTCTTTCTTCCTCCGAACATAGCTACAATCAAAAGACAAAACAACAATTAGTATACCCAAATCTTCAAACAATCTCAAACTTTGAACATAATATGCAATGTTGAATTTCAATCAATAACTAGATGTAAAATCGCCTTTTTAAACTTCCAAAGTCGCACATCTTATCATCTACATATCAATTAAACATGTTTATTCACAAAATTTCTCAAAGTTTCATGGTTTCAACAATATTCAACATCACAACTATGCTCAATCATGCAACTAACTAGTGTAATCACATCACTAAGACTAGAGCATGTTCAAATCCCACCCAAGTCAAGTAAACATTCTTAAATTTATGCTAAAACATCATACATTATGATAAACAACCTACTCTTAAACAATAAGCTTAAGATTTCGGAAGAAATCAACAATCCATATGAAAATCATGCATAAATTAAATGAATTTTCATACCTTTAGTGTAGATGAACAAGAAAAACTAAGAAAAAGTGCAAAGCAAAGGACTTTGATGAACACCCTTCAAAAACCCTAAAAAAACACGCACATAGATCTTGCAAACGAGCAAGAGTTGATGAAAACCGTGATAGGGGTTTTGTGCCTCTCGAAAAAATACCCAAGATAGGCTCAAAAATCAAGTGATTTGGCTGAGAATTGAAAGAGTTATGAGTGATTGAAGGTTTAGGATTCTAGAGTGGATTTTTGGGAAGAAGATGGAGATGGAAGAATGATGTAATGTGTAGATCAGGATTAATGAAATTGAATGGAAGTGGGTGAGATGTGATAAGGTTTTCGGGTATTATGTGTGGTTAAAAATAAGTTTGGTTTGAGTTTTAAAGGGTGAAAAAGGAGTTTGGGTTCGATCCTGGGCGTTTGGCAAAGTTCAGCGTCGGACAGATTTGTGGGGACCGTCGGCGACGAGTAAGGGTACCGTCGGCGACGGTGCATAGATTTTTCTCGGGAGCCGACGGCTTAAATCGCTGCTAACGGGCATTGTTGGGCAACAAACACTTTTAAGGGACCGTAGGCGACGGGCATGACCACCGTCGCCAACGGAATGCAGATTTTCAATTTTTTATTTTTTATTTTTCAATTTATTTTTTATTTTTTATTTATGAAAAATAGGAGGAATTCTATGAACTTTTTCTAAAGGGACTATATACATTTAACAATCCTAAAAAATATTAAAAATCTTTTTGTAATTTTTTATAAGTTAAATTTTGAAAACGCGAAAACCGTTAACGGCCCTACCCCCCCCCCCCCCCCCGAAAAGTCATGTATTGTCCCTAATACACACAAATAAGTCTAAAAACATACCTTTTGTCTTCAAGACCCATTCATAATATCCGAACTTCACACAATCATGAGGGTTAGTACAAAACGAGAACGATTAACACAAAAAATACTCAAACAATTTAAATAAATTGTACATAACTTTATAAAACTCATTACCGGTCCTTTCAGTTGACCTCATAAGTTGGCACACTTACCACGAAGTTCACCAACTCCACATTCTCATCCTCTTTATCATTGTTACCGTCAAGGAATGGTTTAAGGCGATGCCCATTAACCATTTTCTTCGACCCATCCTTCGGGTCCTTGATTGTAACATCTCCAAGTTTCCCGACCCGTGTAATCACGTACGGGCCCATCCATTTGCTTTTTAGCTTACCGTGAAAGTATTTAAGCCTTGAATTGTAAAGCCAATCCTTTTGACCCACTTCAAACTCCTTCGGCTTCAACTTAGCGTCATGTGCCCTCTTCATATCATCCTTGTACTTCGAGGCGCACTCATACGCTTCTTCCCTAAGCTCCTCCAATTCGCAAAGCTTTAATTTTCGCTCTTTTCCTGCATCGTCATATTTCATGTTAACCTCTTTGATAGCCCACCAAGTACGATGCACAAGTTCAACCGGTAAATGGCAATTTCGCCCATAAACTAAGCGATAAGGTGTAGTTCCAATAGGTGTTTTATGAGCCGTTCTATAAGCCCACAAAGCATCATTCAACTTCATCGACCAATCCTTTCGGTCGGGTCGAACGGTCTTTTGCAAAATTTCTTTTATTTGCCTATTGGAAACCTCCACTTGACCGCTTGTTTGTGGGTGGTAAGGGGTAGCGATTCGATGGTTAACACCATACCGTTTCAAGAGTTTGCCAAAGTTAAAATTCTTAAAGTGAGATCCCCCATCACTAATGATCACTCGGGGAATACCAAATCTAGAAATTATGTTTGTTTGTACAAAATTGCAAACAACGGTATTGTAGGATCGTTTGCACGACCAAAACGAGTCCTTCAGAAGAGTTCTAACCAATACGAAAGGCGGAAACAGACGTATCGGAGTTATTTCAGCTGAATTTGGACGTAGAATCACTTTAAACTGTCTCTGTATTGATATCAGATCGTTTTACAATGCTGGAGACACTTCGGCAGAGCTTCGCTACCGGAATCAGAACGTTACAAATGAAATGACAAGACACGTATTTATAGGTAACACCATTCCGCACGAAATGGTCACACGAAATGGACTTGCCGTTTCGTACGAAATGGCCATTGCCATTTCGTGCGAAATAAACACTTCCCATTTCGTGCGAAATGGATATTTCACATATTTTTCTTATTTTTCTCGTACTTCGTGCCCTGATCTTTCTAATCTAATACAAGACTCGATACAAGACGAAGTCGACAGACATATGCACCAACAGAATCCCCCTTGGATGTTGACGAAGTCTTCAGTGTCGAGTCTTCGGTATGTCACATCTTCAGTCTTTATCAGTCTTCTTGCTTTCTCAAAAAATTCTCCAGTGTAAGCATCCTCAATCAATCTCTTTCTCTTTCTTCCAGAATCTCAACTTGTCTTTATCTTCTCTTGATCAGATCTCTTGATTCCTTAAGTTCATCAGCATCAGCAGCTTGCGTGGACACAATTCCAAAATTAGAAACTGGCTCTTTACATCTTCAGAATCCCTCCTGATGTCTTCAGACTCCCCCTTTCGATAAGCTGGGATCGCAGTCTGGAATTCACAATCTACAGGCTTTGGATCGACCTGGCTCTTATAACTTTCACAGGTTCTAAGATCGTAACCTGGCTCTCGCATATCTTTCAGGAGTCGAATCCTGGCTGCTTCTACCTGCACAATCTCTACCTCAAAGTAAATTTCACAAATTTAAACATTTGACAAATTTAGAAACCACTTGCAGGTATCGTTCAAAATGATTTATCATTTATAATCTCTAATGACCACTTTGTAAGAATTACATTCAGATTTGACATTTTTCATATCGAAATCTTTTCTCATTTCAAACACACTCTCCCAACCTGTTGTTCGTCATGTTTAACACTTTGGAATTTTGAAAATCAGCTTTTCAACATCAGTTGTCTAGAATCTTTTTGTATTTTTCAAAATTTAAGCTAAAATACTCCGAAAATCTTTTTTGAATTTTGTTTTTAAAGGAAAGCAATAACAAAATATTTACAAACAATATTTTTGTGAGTTTGTGTAAGAGGATCATATCAGTTTATGAGACAAATCACCAACACCGTTAAGCTTTAAACATTTTAAGTTCTAAACAATTCACTTAGATTGTCAGTATGCTGATCCACTTAAATTTTTACACAAAGTTCAACTGTATCGAGATACGAGATTAGTGTTTTAGAGACTAAAACTTATTCGCGTGTCCCACCTCAGAATATACTCCTGTATCCAGACTCCTATATTCAGTCTTACAGGTGAATGCACACTAGTGATATCTGTAAAGGGTTAAATGCGAGACCATGAGAGCTCAGGCTATTGCTTCCGCATAATCAGAGAGATGATGGTTCGACTTTAGGTGTGTTCCCTTTAGAGAATCTTTTCTTCAACAGCACATGATTAGCATTTTTCAATGTTTCATCATTTTTTATGCTGAGGGTGGGCTTTAAGATTAAAGCAATGTAAAGTATTATACGAGGACTAGGCTATTGCTCCCGCAAAATCAGAAGTCCAGGTATAATACCCCAGATATCACCACGCACAAAGACCTAGTATGTCAGAAATAGAAAGCCCTTCAAACAAGATTTCAGGGGTTACCTATATATCCGAGAGATGTTCCCCACGAAATAAGTAAGTTTGAAATTTAGGTTTATATCTCGAACACAATCTACTAAGCGTGTGAAAACCTACTGGCACATCATCAGTGAGACCGTTTATCACATTTGACTTTCCAAAACTTTAGCGTGCTGTGATTGTCCACTGATGTACTATCATTTCCTCTTTTTCACAACAAAACTCTTTTTAAAGTTTTTAATGTTTTTGGATTTTGAAATTTTATCATGTTTTTGGATTTTGAAATTTTTGAATTTTCTAAAAATTTTACTCCCCCTAAAATCAAAAATATGTTTCAATTTTTGATTTTCAAGGAAAAATTTGAAAACAAACTGTACAAGTAAAGTGACAACTGTTGTGAATTGCTTCAAATCGCCATCCACTTGGCTTAACAATCAGAACTCCCCTTGACAACAAACTATTTTCCCATTAAGATTTCAAAACACTTAAGTTTGTTTTAATCAAAATGGTTTTTACGGAAAATAAGTTTTGTTGATTTTACCACTTGTAGGAAAGGGGATAAACTCATCACTTTGTGTTTCCAATCACTTGAATGAAAGGTAAATCAAGTTCAACTTAATGACCTTGATTAACCACTTATAAGTGAAAACCCTTTTTCCAACCACTTGTAGGGTTCGCTTATCAACCAATACCACTTGTAGAATAAAATATGAAGATTTTCAACAAATACTACCACTTGTAAGTTTACCAAACAAACATTTTCAAGAATGATGCTGATTCCTGCTCCACGATTACCAACTTGGGAGCTCCTGCAAGTCCAGAGTTTAGTCATGATAGGTTCTATCCCAGTTACTAACCTGGGATGACCCATCTACATCTGGTTTCTTCGTTTTCTTCTCATAAAATTCCTTTACCCCTTTGACCTTTCCGACAATCATTTTCCAAAAATATTTTTAACTGTGGGGTTAAAGGCTTTTTCAACATCAAATTCTTTCTTTTCAGAAAAGAATTGATTTGAAATCTCAACTTTTCCAATTTTTGATTTCAAATTTTCAGCCCGTAATGGTGGAAAATTTGCATCATCCAATGGCGACACTGAATTTTCACCTTTTATCTCAACTTGTGGCTCCTCTGACTTTGACGAGTCAGATTCATCGCCAGAACTAGCATCTGAATTCTTAACAACCCACTTTTGGTTGTTAAGATTCACTTTTCTTCTGTAAAAACTTTTTGAACACTCACCAACCTCAAACTTTGAATTTTTTAAAACTTTAAATTGTTTGGTTGGTGGTTCATTTTCAACCATCTTTCCTTTCAGTTTTTCAGAGACTCCCTGTTTTGTTTGGATTGCCTTTGGACAATTCCTGGCAATATGACCAACTGTTTTGCATTGAAAACAGGTTCTTGTTTCCTTCTTCTGAGAAACTTCCTTCCTTGTTTCCTCTTGCTTCTTAGCAAGGAATTCTTTGTTTGTCTGCTTTCTGAACAATTGCTCTTTTTCTTCTTTAGATGATGTTCCTGAAACAAAAACAGTTTTTGGTTTATAAGTTTTCTCATTTTTATGATTTTTCGGTGGAATAAAACCCAATCCCTTCTTTTTGAAATTACCGTTATGGTTTGGTTTCTTTCGATAACCTGAACCAGAACTGTAACCTTTTTTCTTGTTTAACCTTTGGTGAACTCTTGAGATGTAAGGTCCTGGTTTTTTAGCAAGATTTACATCTTTTATTTCAGATATATCAATTTCTGTTAATTTGAAAACCTTTTTAATCATTTCAGTTTTAACACTTCTTATAGGAAATTCTTCATCAGAATATAATCTGTCAGAATCATTCAAAGTATATGCAACTTTGAATGTTTCGTCATTCAAATTATTTTGTGATAACAAATTTCTTTATTATAAACCCGTTTGTCCTTTTTGACTGATGAACTTGACGTGTCGGACTCAGACTTTGACTCCTCCGTTTCATCTTTATCCAACACCTGATCGACCACCTTTTTAATTATCTCAGACTCATGATCAGTGTCGGATGATGTGAGAGTAACATCAATGTTTTCTGGTAAGTTATCTGAAGGCTCAGATTCCCACTGTAAATTGGTTGCCTTTTTGACTCTTTCTGAATTTGGATTTCGTGGAGAATATCCATTTTCAAGCGGGGGTGGACACTTGTTATAGCCAAAACTTTGCTTCTTACCAGAAATCTTCATTTCAGTATCTTCTTTTGTTTCAGACTTCTTTTCTTCAGATGTTTCTTTTTCAAATGCCTTCATGCCTTCAACTATAGGATAAATCCTGTCAATCACATAAGAAGAACATGAGTAACTTTTCAATAATTTGTTTACTCTCTCAGTTTCGATTCTCTGAGTTTCCAATTTCTGTTCGAGCTCAACATACATCCCAATGTAATAATTGACCATATCTTGCTTTATCATGTATGCTCCATTGAGTGTTTTCATGGCTGTAGCTTGTTCACTGCTTGACTCGTTATATTGATTCATGGCTTTGTTCAAGACATCATACGATTCTTTCAACCTGTTCATGTTGTGAATCAACTCATTGTTTAGCTTCTTCATAGTTTTCATAATTCTCAGACATTTTTTCTACAATAGCTTCCTTTTTAATCTCGAAAGCTAGAACTTCTTTCTGCTTTATCACTTGAACCTCTTTTTCATCTTTCTTACCTTTCCTTCTTTTTGCATCTCTCTCAGCTAGAAATTTTAAATGCTCTCTCATTTTTTCTGCATAATAATCATCATCACTATCATCTTGTTGTTTAACCTCCTTTTCCTTTGCCAATCGAGCATTTTCAGCATCTCTTTCGGCTAGATACTTTAAATGCTTTTCATACTATCTGCCCAATAATCATCTTCATCATCTTTAACAACTTGAGCAACAAAAGCTTTAGCCAAGAATTCTTTATCTGGACAGTAATTGTCCCAACTAAAACATTCTGGTAATCTTTCATCATCTTGATCTATTATACCATAACAAGCTCTCTTTGATGACTCTTCGATCGCCTTCTTAGCATGTGCAGTTTGTGGTTCTTGTTGTTGATACGGTTGTTGAGCAACTTGATGATAAATTGCTTTTCGATAGTAGTCATTATTGCTGAATGGATTTTGAGCTCCACTTGCTTCGCGGTTTGTGCACTCTCGCTTGAAATGCCCTTTTTCCCTGCAACGAAAACACGTGACTTTAGATTTATCAAATCCTAAAGTAGAAACATTTGCATCATGAAAATTATCTCATCCCGTAATTTGTTTAAACTTTTCAGCCCTTCTCAACACACTAGCCAAACACCACTTTATATCCATCAACTCCATCTCCTCAGCATCAACCTGATCGTAATCCTCTTTTGTCAACATTGGATTTCTGATTCTTCCTGCAACTAAACTCCCATACGACTCTAGCACAGTCACCAACAACGACATATGACTTTTGGCTACTTCTTCAGAATAATTTTGATCATTCTCAAGATTTAAAGCAATGTTGCATTGAAGAACTTTGCCACTCTTTGTTGCAGAAAAATGTGGATCAAATGATGGATATGAAGAAAATCCCATTTTGCTACTTGATCCTTGAGATGAACTTTCAGAAGAACTTTTTGCATTGAAAGCCGTTTCAATCTTTGGTGCAATGTTGGTATTATCACTAACACCACCTTTGTAATACAGACCAATATCTTGTTCACCATCATAATTCTTCATTCTCGCTATCTTTCGTTGTTCCATCTATTGAGCTTCGAGTTGTTCAATAAAATCACTCAGCGATAGATTGTCAAAATCAGGTTTATTTCTCAACATCATAAGATATGTGCCCCAAACCTCATGTGGCAACGCATCAGCCAATTTTTCAATCAATTCATCTTTATCTTTATTGATCCTCAATCTTTTCATATTCTTCACCAAATTGCAGTATCTTTCTATAATCTGTTTGGTGCTTTCATTTCTTAATCCACCAAATAGATCAAATTCTTTCTTCATAAGTGATGTTTTGTTCTTGATCATCTCTTTACTGCCAACAAAATTTGATTTCAGTTCTTTCCATATTGATTGTGCACTACCGTTGTGTTGTAGTAAGATCAAAATTTCATCCTTAATAGCTTGCTGCAAGAGACTAACCATCAACTTTTCATTTTTGTATTTTTGTTTCTCCTCAACACTCAGATCTTTAATTTCAACCTTATTTCCGTCGTCCTTAACTGGTCTAATATATCTAAATTTAGTATAATCCCATCCATCCAAATAATATGCTTGAACCCAGTTTTCAAAACGTTCAGCCCATCCACTATACTCCTCAATACTCATAAGCTTAGGCGGTTTTTGCTTGGTTCCCGTTTCATTTTCAAGCATGGTATTCTGAGTAATAGTTATCGGACTAGCAAAGGCATTGTAGAACTCGTTTTCCATGATTCGATTCTCAAAAATTCCCAAACACAAACTTTCAAACGAAATGGATATATTTCACAAGAAATGAAATCAACTCTCAAACGAAATGCCCCTTTAACGCGAAATGAACTTTCACACGGAATGGACCCTGTTTAAACGAAATGGATCAACTATCCCAATTCGTATGAAATGGAATGAGGTTTCACACGAAATGACAATTGATGCGAAATTGAAGGTTTAATTCGTGCGAAATGACGATCTGATGTACAATTTCAAGCGATATGACCCCTGGTGTGAAATGAAGGCTTGTTTTGTGCGAAATGCAGCAAAGTTCAAACGAAATGATATCCCATTTCGTGCGAAATAGTGATGACGTCACTCTTGTGAACAGTTTTTGCAAAAATTGATCAAGTTTTAAGCCGTTTTTAGGTCTGATTCTTACAAGGATTTGATAAAACAGTGTTTCGCACGTTATGTTTCAAAATTAAGCCATTTTATCTGTGAAAACATGTTTAATTTTGAAAAGAAGGTGTAGAAATCAGAATTTGCAGCTGAAATAGTAAGAACTCTTCCTCCTGAGCTCTGATACCACTTGTAGGATCGTTTGCATGACCAAAACCAGTCGTTCAGAAGAGTTCTAACCAATACGAAAGGCGGAAACAGACGTATCGGAGTTATTTCAGCTGAATTTGGACATAGAATCACTTTAAACTGTCTCTGTGTTGATATCAGATCGTTTTACAATGCTGGAGACACTTTGGCAGAGCTTCGCTACCGGAATCAGAACGTTACAAATGAAATGACAAGACACGTATTTATAGACAACACCATTCCGCACGAAATGGTCACACGAAATGGACTTGCCATTTCGTACGAAATAGCCATTGCCATTTCATGCGAAATGAACACTTCCCATTTCGTGCGAAATGGATATTTCCCATATTTTTCTTATTTTTCTCGTACTTCGTGCCCTGATCTTTCTAATCTAATACAAGACTCGATACAAGATGAAGTCGACAGACATATGCACCCACAGGTATGATCATTCGTCTTGGTGGCAATTGCTTCGACCCACTTAGATACATAATAAACCGCCACCAAGATGTATAAGTTGCCATGCGAATTAGGGAATGGGCCCATGAAATCGATCCCCCACACATCAAAAATATCTACAATGAGGATCGGTTGCATGGGTATTTCATCCCTTTTAGAAATACCCCCTAACTTTTGACATTCAACACAATTTTTAGCGAAATTAAAAGCATCCTTAAAAATAGTCGGCCAATAAAGACCGCTATTGAGCACTTTGTGCCCGGTTTTGTGACCACTGAAATGGCCCCCACAAGCAAATGAATGCAAATGCGTCAAGACACTAGGAATCTCCTCGTCGGGTATGCATCTTCGAACGACTTGATCCAGACATATATTGAATAAGTCCGGTTCTTCCAACGTGTAGTACTTGATTTGAGAAAGGAAGTGCAACCTCTTCCTTCTATCCCAATGAGCCGGCAAGTCACCTGTGACCAAATAATTAACAATATTAGCATACCATGGTAATATTGAAACTTTTAAAATTTGCTCATCTGGGAAATTCTCGTTAATCTCTTCACGGGAAGAATCCTCCTCCACAATCAATCGAGACAAGTGGTCCGCAGCCACATTCTCACTACCTTTCTTGTCCCGAATTTCCAAATCAAATTCTTGTAACAAGAGAACCCGTCGGATTAATCTCGGCTTTGCATCCTTCTTGTCCATGAGATACCTAACTGCAGAATGGTCAGAATATACAATGACCTTAGTACCCTATATGTAAGCACAAAATTTATCCAACGTATATACCACCGCAAGTAGCTCTTTCTCGGTAGTTGTATAATTTAATTGTGCATCTGAGAGAGTCTTACTTGCGTAGTAAATGGCAACCGGTTTCTTGTCTACCCATTGACCCAATACGGCCCCCACCGCATAATCACTTGCATCACGCATGATTTCGAATGGTAAATACCAATTCGGTGATTGCAAGATTGGGGCCTCAACCAACTTTTTCTTCAACACGTTAAAGGCATTTTGGCAATTTTTATCAAAATCAAAAGTTTTATCCTTTAACAATAAATTAGATAGGGGTTTTGTTATATCGCTAAAGCTTTTAATAAACCGCCTATAAAACCCCGCATGTCCCAAGAATGACCTAATACCCTTAACACTTGTGGGATAAGGCAAAGTGGATATGACTTGCGCTTTTGCTCTATCCACCTCGATCCCACGACTCGAAACAACATGCCCTAACACAATCCCTTCTTGAACCATAAAATGGCTCTTTTCCCAACTCAAAACTAGATTTTTCTCAACACATCTTTTTAAAACTTTTTCGAGTTGGTCAAGGCATGTATCAAATGATGACCCAAATATTGAAAAATCATCCATGAAGATTTCCAAAGACTCCCCCACCATATCTGAAAAGATACTCATCATACACCTTTGGAAGGTGGCGGGGGCATTACAAAGTCCAAAGGGCATTCGCCTAAATGCGAAGGTACCGTATGGACAAGTAAAGGTAGTCTTTGCTTGGTCTTCCGGATGTATAGCAATTTGATTGTATCCTGAATAACCATCCAGAAAACAATAAAATTTTTGTCCGGCCAATTTCTCAACAATTTGGTCAATAAATGGCAAAGGGAAATGATCCTTGGAAGTTGCAGCATTTAACTTCCTATAGTCAATACAAATACGCCACCCGGTTACCGGCCGAGTGGCGACCTCTTCACATGCGTCATTTGTCACGACTTGAATGCCCGCTTTCTTAGGAACTGTTTGTGTCGGGCTTACCCATTGGCTATCCGAGATAGGGTATATGATACCCGCATCTAGCCACATCAGTACCTCCTTCTTAACCACTTCTCGCATGTTCGGATTTAGTCTCCGTTGTGTGTCGCGAGAAGCACTCATGCCATCTTCCGTGATGATCTTGTGCATCACTACCGAGGGACTAATTCCCTTCAAATCCTCAATGGTCCACCCGATAGCGGCTCCATGAGTGACCAACACTTTCATCAACTTTTCTTCTTGCTCCCCAGTCAAGTTAGATGCAATGATAACCGGGAGCGTGCCACCCTCACCCACATAAGCATACTTAAGATGCTTGGGTAGCGCCTTCAACTCTACCACCGGAGGCTCTTCCAATGACGGCTTTAACTTTGTGTCGATGCTTTCCGGAAGGCTTTCCACTTAATGTGTCTAAGTGGGTCTTCCTTCCCTAGCCGATAAGACCTCCAACTCTTTCACTTCTTCATCCATGCTCCGATTTGTCTCTCCTTGTAACCTGTCAAACATGAAACATGAAACATTCCTCTATTGTGTTTTCCTCTTCGACACTAATGTCGCATAGAGGTATACACTCGTCAACAATGTCCGCCATATAGCATTCATCGCCGACTAGAGGATCCGTCATTCCTGAAAAGAGATTTAACCGCAACTGACGGTTACCAAAAGTCATGTCGACCATGCCCGATTTGCAATTAATTTGGGCATTCGATGTTGCCAAAAATGGTTGACCGAGTATCACTGTTGGTTGCTTGGTTCGGTCCAAAGAAACATAATCTAATACAAGAAAGTCCATCGGATAGTAAAAGTCCTCGACCTTGACTATTACATCCGTGACTATCCCACAGGGTAGTTTAGGGGTCAAGTCGGCTAACACCACGGTGGTGTTCGACACTTGAAGTGGACCAAGATCATATTGGTCATATAAACTACCCGGCCAGATACTCACACTTGCCCCAAGATCCAAAAGTGCCTGGGTCATTTTAAATTCACCGACTTGTATTGAAATAATGGGCGCCCCCGGATCTTGAAGTTTTGGTGGAAGTGCACCCGAAAGAATCGAAATCACATTTTCGGTTAAATCAAGTTTCATAGGAAACTTGTGAGTCCGCTTTTGGGTGCATAAATCTTTCAAGTATTTAGCATATGAAGGTACTTGCTTAATTGCATCTAAGAGTGGTAAATTGATTTTAACTTGTTTAAAAATTTCCCACATCTCCTCTTGTTGTGGGCCACGTTTATTTACCACTTTCTTAGATGGTCCCAATAAAGCTTCGAGATAAGGGGCGGTATTAACCTCCACACCCTTTCCTTAGCCTTTGGGGCGCGGACAGTCGCAACGGGTGTACTTTTATTAACTTGTGAATCATTTTTATTTTGACCCGTTCGACCGTTATTACCTTCATCATCACTCGCATCTTCCACCACCCCTTCAACAAACTTGGGTGGTGGTGGCTCAACACCATTATCTATCACTCGACCACTACGTAAAGTTATTTGATTAATTGGTACCTCACGTGTGTTCCTTGAGCTTGACCCTTGATGCTTAGGGTTCACCGTAGTGTCACTTGGAAGCTTTCCCATGCTTCCCCTCATTTGAGCCATTTCCTCCGCAAGTTGGCCCACTTGGTTTGCTAGTTCCTCATGTGCTTTGTGCCAAATCTCATTTGTCTTCTTCATCCCCTTAATGTCACTGTTAGAGTCCTTAACCACATTTAACAAAGCATCCATTTTGGCACTCAAATCATCACCACCGGTTTGATTGTTCGACCCGCTTCCATTACCGCCTTGATTATTGTAATTCCTTTGGTACCCACCTTGATAATTGTTGTCCCGACCTTGGTACCCTTGATTGTAATTACGTTGGTAACCCCCTTGGTTACCACCTTGGCGATTTTTATATGATGACCCGCTTTGGTTACCCGGTTGAAAGTTCGGGTTCATTTGATTTGCAGCATTCCCATATCGGAAATTGGGATGATTTCCCAATCCGGGATGATAAGTGTTCAAGTTTATATCATTGTTCTTTCTACCCCCGAACACTTGATTTACCTCCTCGGTGTAATCACTCGGCCCCATTGGACATTGATCGGTCCTATGGCCGATATCCCCACAATCTTCACACACCGCGAATTGCACCGCATTCACCTCCTTCTTTTTCATACGAGCCATTTCCCATTCTAAAGTAGAAATTCAATCCTTAGAATCAAGATCGGGAAGTGACCGGGAGACGGGATGTTTCTTAGCTCTATCGGCCGATTCCTTCTCCTTCGACCGCTTGCTTATCCGCTCGAGGAATTCCCAATCATCATCTTCATGATTGCTCAATAGAGTTCCGTTGCTCGTTGACTCGAGGCGATTCCACGTCGCATCATCCAAACCACGTACAAAACACTTCACCAATTCCCACTTTTCTATTTGGTGATGTGGGCATTTCCGAATCAATTCTTTGTATCGAGTGAACGCTTCATGCAACGGTTCACTCGATAGTTGCCGAAACGACCTTATTTCATCCCGTGCATCATCGGTCTTCGCCATTGAATAGTATTCATCAAAAAATACTTGTTGCATCTCACCCCATGCCCGAATACTATTCGTCGGAAGTGTAAGAAACCATTGCTTCGCCTTGTTTTTTAGCGAAAACTGGAATAATCGAAGCTTGACAACTCCACCAAATGCGTATACAGTTCATCATTAGACCTCCCATTGAAGTGGGGAAGTATATTGATGTAATGAGGCTTACAGTCGAACATTCTCCTTTCACAAACTATTGGAGAGTCATTATCCGTAACCACCGGTCTAAAACGGTCATTTACTCCCCGTGGAAGTTGTTAACGACGATGCGGACCGTTAACTTCTTGATCCATCGGCCTCCGATTATCCCTTCTATCACCTCCCCTATCACCTCTTCGGTTTCCACCTTGGTTACCCCTTTGATTACCCCCTCCCATGAAACGAGGAATCCGGTTAGGGTTAGCATTGTTGTTGTTGTTATAAAACCCCTCATTCCGGTTCCTTTGGTTATTGTTTCGTGGTTGGCGGTTATTTTCGTAACCGTCATTTCTCCTATCCCCGTACCCGTAGTCATCGTTCCCCACAAAGTTGGTGTTTTGGTAGCCAAACTCATCATCTTCAAACCCTCTTGCATTATAGATGTTATCTTGATTCGCATACCCCCAATCTTGGATCATCATTAGCCCGATCATCATAATATCCCCATCGTTCGAATTTTCCGTATGAACACTCACATGTTCCGGTGATTGATAACTGGGAACACTATACGGTTCGTCATCAGGGATGGGGTTCCTCAAATCATCTATGTTAAAGAACGGGGTCTTCATTCGCGGGATTGCCACGATCTCGATTGCCTCGACGGTCGGAATTGACATTCCGGTCATCGAGGTGAATGGGTAAGGAATTTTGTCTGTGAAGGTTTTGTTGTTGGGGTGTTGTTGGGATTCTGGTTTTGGAAAGGTGGTGTGGGTGGACCGGAGTTGTTATTACCACCTGGTCGCTCTTGAGGTATATGTTGAACATTTTGGGCGGGATTGAAGTTGCTTCGGTATTGAAATTGGTTCGGGTTTTGGTTTTGGTTGAGGTTTTGGTTTTGGTTTTGGTTTTGGTTTGAGTTTTGATTTGCCATTGAATCGGTTTCAATGGATGGTGTGAGTTGTGAGTTTTGCCTCCAACCGGCTTGCTAAATTCCTTCTTGCAACTCTTTCGATTTCCGGTTCGTAGACTAACGGTGAAGTCCTCCCGGAGTTTCGCGTATGCATGCACTACCTGTAACCTTCACAAGTAACACACCCCGCGTAACAAGGAAAAAGACAAAGTACAAGAAGAAAAACTATGCAATTTAAACAGTTAATCACGTAAATTCAAACAATATCCAAACACAAAGCGCACGCACTCCCCGGCAGCGGCGCCAAAATTTGATCGGAGTGTCGCGCTCCGGTCAAAGATAATATTTATAGTACCAAATTACCCTTAACAAATAGTGTTAGGATCGGAGGCTCTCATGATTGTGTTTGTTTGTTTAAAATGAATAATCAATGACAATGAAAACATGTAAAGTGCAGTGGAAATGAAAACAAACTTTGTAAACACAGTCAAAAGGAGAAAAATAGTTTGATAAACAATTGCTTCTCATAGAGTCGAATGATTTACAAATCAAAGCAAAAGATTACAGACATGCTTACAAACTATACTCCCCCTCAGCCTGATACCCCAAGGTTGGTTGCACACAAGATGAAAGGATTAGACATGAGGAGAAGAACCCACTCAGTCAATCAAATGTAACAATACAGGGTACTGTTACATTTATAGGCAAACCAAACCACTGAGGTATCTCAGCTGGCGTCACCATGAAAGCGACGTCTAACAGCCTAACAACCTGTATCTACTGATCTTACACAAACACTGCTAACCTAACCACTGACTATACATAAGACAAACAATTTACTAAACAGCTGCTCTCCCTTTATGTCAGTGCTTTCCTCAAGGTTGATCAGTCCTTGACTGGGCAGTGCTTTAACATCAGTAGATAGGACCAGCAGTGTTGAATACTTCAGGGTTTTCATCAGCAGTTGAAAGGACAGCAGCAGTTGAATATGAGCAGCAGATAAAGACCATCAGTTGTTATAAATCACTTTCAAGGGGATAGCAAAGTGTAAACTGCTGCTTATTGTGAATCCACTGGTGTGACCTGGTTTTGGCTTTACATTATCTGTTCCTCTGGTAGGGTTCAATCCCAACAATCTCCCCCTGGAATAGATAATGCCAAAACCTTTCATTATTCAGGACCTTTATTACTCATCAAGAGTGCCTTAGCTTGTTCTTTGAATTCAGCTTCAAATTCCTTTGCACTCTGGTCATCCTCATCCCTACACAGTGAAAGCCCAAGGAGATCCTGCAAATCTTGAACACTAAGGCCTAGTGCTTCTTTCCTTGATATGTGTTTCACATCGCCATTGGCTCTGACCAAGGTCAATACATGAGTCTTTTGATCAGACATCCACTTTAGTATTTTTAAGCCAAGTGGGTTTCTTGGGAGAGATTTATTTGACGATGAGTTGAGGGATAATGGCCTTGAAAACAACTGCAGACTTTCAGACATTCTTTTGAAAGCTTCTTCAAAGACTTTGTCAACTGCAGCTATATCTTCTGCAGTTTCTTGTTCAATGAGTTCTTGTTTTTCAGCTTCTGTCTTGTCTTTAGCAGTGTTTGGAGATGCAGTTTTGTTTAATGCCTTAAAAAGGCTTTGAAGCTTTGTTGAAGTTTCTTCTTTTAGACCCATTTTCGTGATGGTATCTTTGAAGTACTCTGCTTCTTTTTCTATTAACTCTTCTTAAGTCAACTGTTCTCCCTCTTATTGATTTGTTACAAAAGTAGACCGGAACAGTGTGTCGAGGTTTCCCATCTTCTGTTCAAGCTTGATCATTTGTTCTTTCTTCTTAGAAGTGCCTGAAACAGTTATCTTTCTTTTCTTCAGCCTTTCATAGGCTTCATCAGTCTGCTGTTTAGACCATTCTGATATGGCTTCAGCAGTATCCAATTTTGCATCCACTAGCTCCTTTTTCTTTCTTTTATACTCATCAGTGAAGTCAGCAATGAGCTTTTTGAATTTGTTCCAGTTTGGAGCATTCTTCTTCTTTGTAGGATCTTTCTTAATTCTGTCAATCCTCTCAGCCTCATGCTTTAGAGCGATTATTGGCCATTCTTCAAACTGTTTTTCTTCAGCAGGATAGAATTTTTCTTTCATAATGTAGGCAAGATATTGTTTTCTAAGCTCTTTGCGTTGTTCAGCCTTTTCTTTGATTAGTTCCTGTGCGAAATCTTCCATCTGCTTTACCTTTTTAAGAAAGAAATCCAGTCTTTGAGCAATGCCTTCTTCGCTTAGTCGTTCACGTTCACTTTCAAATTTAGCTCTTGCTTTAGCCTGTCTTGCCTTGAGTTTGAGGTAATCATCCATATCCTCTGGTGGCATGTAGCCTATGAGTGAGGAGAATCTCCTTTTTGAAGGATCTTCTTCTGTATAGAATTGCCTCATCTCAATTTTTATGGCTTCAAGTTCCAGTGGATATTGTGCAGCATTAGGATCATGCATACCCTCATCGACAGAGATTGGCTTTCTTATTCTATTGAAGAGCTTTGGTTGTGATGTAGAAAGAATGAGAGCAGTGATGGATGTCTGACTAACAGCTGTTGAAACAATTGGTGTCTCAACATCTGTTGTCATTACAACTGCTGATATGTCAGCAGTTGTCTTCTACTTTTGAGCAGGGGATGGAAGTGGTGATGTTGGTGGTGATGGTGGTGAATCATCATCTGATATGAGATTTCTTCTCCTTTTTAATGAAGAAGAAGCAGATGATGTTTTGAATGAATCAGTGGTTTGAATGATGGGGAGTGTCTGACAAACAACTGTTGAAACAACTGGTGCTTCAACCGCTGCTGTCATTACAACAGATGTTATAACATCTGTTGTCTTCTGTTTTATGACAGGAGGCAGTGGTAATGGTGTGATTGTAGATGATGGTGATGGAGCAGTAGTTGTAGTGGTGTGTGGTAGAGTGGTGTGTGTTGATGACATGGCAGCTGTTTGGCTACAGACAGCAGTTTTTGTAACTACTGCTGTATCAGCTGTTTGGCTAACAGGTTTTGAGACCTGTTTTTCTTTTTCTTTTCCTTTTTCAGGCTCAACATGAAGGCCATGTTCTATGCCCCTCCTATTCATTTTTCCCAATAGCTTGTTATTCTCCCCCTTTTTGGCATTATCTGAAGGGGGGTTTACAAGAAATGGTATGGAAGAAGGAACTTTGCCAGAAGCATTTTGAATGCTAGCCTTTATAGCCTTGATATCCGCTTGAGTGTCTTTAAATCTTGATTCAACCATGTTGGTCAGCATTTGTACTTGAATAGCATGCTTTTTATCAACCATTTGTTGCTGTGCTTCAAGCATGGGTTGAAATATATTCCATAGCTCATTTGCAGCAAATGCCTGTTGTGCAGGTGCTTGAGCAGGAACAGCAGATTGTGGTGGGGCAGCAGTGGATTGTGCTTTTTGAGCTTTTAAAATCTCTTGCACCATCTCCTTTATTTCAGCAACTGATTCTTCAAGTTTGTCAACTCTGCCCGTCAATTCCTGATATCTTGAATCATCACCTACTTTAGTAGGATCATCTGAATCCCCACCAGCAGTGGTTATATCAATGTTTGACTTAGGAACTGAGTCCCAAAAGTCACCCATTGATGCCCCTTGTTCTTGGTACTGGGGACTTCTTTCTTCAGCACTTGATAAACCTTTGATGGTGCCAGTGGTTAGATCCAACTCACTAGTGGTTATCGAAGTTGCCATGGAAGAAATTGCCTTCAAGGGAGTCTGATTTATGAAACAACTGGCCAACTGGAGACCTGTTGGTCCACCAGTTGTAGTTGCTGCTCCACTTAAACTACCACCGAGAGTTACTTGTAACTCAGGGGGTGTAACCTCCTCAATTGTTGCTGGGATAGCAGGAGTAGTAGCATCAGACCCAGTCACTTGTGGAAGTATGCTCTCAGTGATAGGTGTTAGAGAGGAACTGGTTTGTGTCTGAGCTATATCAGCTGCATGCAACAAGGTCGTTATTGATGGTGGCATTTGTGAAGTGAGGATATGGGATGAAAGAAAATTTGCCCCGGGAGGAAGGCTGTGGAAGTTAGATTCAAGTGAATCCATTGCTTCATAAGATGTCGTCCCTGTGCTTACAACCTGTTCTTTTTGTGAAGAAGCAGGAGGAGTTTTAGGCATGGATTGAGACCTTTCTACCATCTGCTGTGAGGAAGTAGCAGCAGTGGTTTCTAGTGACTTTTGTGTTGTCACTGGCAGTTGCTCTGGGATCTCATCTTCCAGAGTTGCCTATATTGTAGGTTTGGGGGGCTTTTTGGTTGATTTCTTTTTGGTCTTTTTAGTGGTTTTAGGTGTGGGTTTCACAGCAGTTGTGTTACTTCCGTGATCACCTTGAGCAGTGGGCTCAGCAGCAGATATTTGAGGAGCAGTGGTAGCTGCTAAAATCTGCTCATGTACCTCTGCTTTTGTTTTTGGAAATTTTTGATAGCCTTGTAAATGTTTTCAGGTGTAAGGCCATTTATTTGAAAAAGTGATGATGGCAACTGATGCACACAACTGTTGAATAACATCTATCCACTTGTAACCTCTGTTATAAATCAGTGTTTTGCACAAGCAGAGGATACACTTTGGCAGTGGATAGATTTTACTATTTAACAGAGTTTTAATGCCATCAGTGCTTTGAACAGACTTTGAGGATCTATTGAAAAATTCAATTTTAAACTATTTTTAAGGTTATTTTGATTTTTCTAAAAACATTTTTATGCTATTTACACATGGAACACAAGAAAGCTTGCTTTAATCCATGTTTAGCACCCCAATCATAGGAATCAAGTTTTTAACAGTAGATGAATCCAATTCTTAAGTTTGTACATCTACTAGTTGATCATTAGGATGGATATGTTAAAGATAAAATCAAACCTTTTTATAGCAATCCCCCACAAGGTGGTGTCTGATGTCGGGTGATGATGGAGTGAGATATTGAATTTTTGATGATATATTTTAGCTACTTGACTGCCCTGCATAAAAACACTCTTTTGAGCATTTTATATCAAAATCCAATAACATATTGTGAGATGATGGATATTTGGGCTGTTCAGCATGTAGTATTTTCATAGTAATCTTCAGAGTGGTGGTTCTGCAACAATTGCCTGCTTATGCCCTTTTTGAGTATCAAACATCCTGACAACACTGCTCCAACATATGCAATGTTTTTGAGGGTCCACTTTTTGCCAAAAAGATTAACATCCTCTGGCTGTGGAACAAGTTCCCAAACTTGTTTTTCCCTGAACTGTTGAAGCTCCTCTTCCTTGTCAATTTCCCAACTTTCTGTCTTTAAGTGCCCCAAAGGTACATGACATGTTGATGGAATGGTACATCGTCAAGAAGAAGACAAAGGTTTTGGGATTAACTTTTTATAAGAATCCCTTTCAATTGATGTTGTCAAGTGAATGGAAACATGAATGAATTTTAAAATGACATTGGTGTTCAAAAGGTGAGGCTGCAAATGTGAGTCATCTGAGCTAACAACTGTTGGTGACTTTAATGATCCAACAACTGTTTGAAGGTGAAAATGGAGGAATAAAAGGAATTGGTGCTAACCAGTGTTGACTTTTATCCACTGTTAGCAGATTTTTATCAATAGTGGTTGAAGATGTGGAATCAAGGGTGGAGAGCTACTTTGGTCAACAGCTGTTGAGGTAGCAAACAAGTGATATCTATCCATTTTTGATGGATTTTTATCAGCAGTGGTTAGAGGAGGGTTAATGGTAAGGATTAGACGGTTAATTTTGGTCAGCAACTGTTGGTATATCAGTGGGTGAGCTTTAACAGCTGTTTTGTACATCTGCTGCTCAGATGAAGTAAATGATTTTGTCCTGTGATATCACAGTATCATGTACAACATCTTTTGATGGTGATAATGAGATATCTGCAAAGTAACACTCTTGACAAAACACATTTTAGATGCATATTATCAAGATTTACACATTAGCAGATTTTTACAGGGATTTGTATTCAAGGTTTTATCACTTATCTATTTCCTGTTTTAAACATTTTATAACTTTTGACAGTAGTTGAGTATCCCAGAAGATGACAACCTTTTCACTTAGACTACACATTTTGTGTTCTAATCCTTAGAGTAAAACATGAGTAGTCAAGAATTTTAAGGTCTGTTAGCAATCAATTCTTGATCTGTTGTTAAAATAAACTCGAGTTTGACATGACCTTGACCCTTGTATCATTTCCTTTCGATCTATTTTCAAGGATAGTATTACCACAAAAAAAAAGGTTTTACATCCTGACAGGAGATTGAAACTTTTACTACCTAAAACAAGTAAGAGTTCAAAATATATTATTCTTAAGAAAAATAAAGAACAACATATCCTGTTTTATTTGAGAAAAACCTTTTCAAGGAAAAATAATTAAAGGTTTTTCTGAAAACAACATCAAAAGGATCTGGTATATTTTCAATTATACCTTGTTATATGATCATAATCACATCATTCTCAAGTTTAGGAGAATGGTCAATGGTTTGAAAACTTAATAACCACTGTTTATGACCATTTCCTTGTCAGTTGATTGCAAATGTGAGGAAACATGTTCACAAAGGTTTTGAAAGTCCTTTTATAGAACTTATTACCATGTGATGATTTTGAAAAATTTTGTCTAGTCCTCTTTGTAAGTTTAATCACCGGTGATACTTTTGTTACCTGAATCTCCCTGAGTCAATGAATGTACACAGTTGCATGATGACCATTGTTAACCCAATTTGTGAACTTCTTAAGTGCTTTATATTTATACTCTTTTCTTTTGATTTCAAAAGTTTTGAGATAAACACACTTTTGTGTTTTTGTAATTTTTCTTCTTTCCCTTTTTACCCTTTCCATAGAAGAGTATTGAAACTTTTACTGGAAGGTTTTCAAGGAAAGAATACTTGATCCAGAAACATTTTCAGCAATGTTTTGAGAGATTTGGACATTTTTGCACATGCTTATGCCAAATTTCACATTACCCATGATCTGGACATTTTTTACAGCTGATTTTCTTAATGTATTCTTAACACAATTGATTTTGGTCCTTTTGAAGGAACCTCAACCTGTTTTTCGATACATAAGATCTAAATGACTAAAGTTTTAATTTCCCTCTTTTTATGTAAACAAAAACACTAATGTTTTTATGAGCATAGGTTTTTGTTGACCTGAGGTTCACACCTTAGCCGCAAACATGATGGAAACAGCAAAAACTTCATAACAACAATTGAAATCAATTTTCGTAAATAATTTTACCATAGTTATCAGACATATTTTCAGATCTGAAAACTGTGGATGGCTTATGTATGACATCACTTGTTATGTGAAGTTTGTGTGTCCTATGACATCTTGGTTGTTTTACAGAGCTTTTGAATAACCATTTTGAACATGATTTACTCAATACTCTGTTTTTCAACTAAATACAACCAACCTTAGTATCAATGAATTTTGAGCCAAACTGTTATGTCAATTTGACTGTTAAATCGAAATTGACTGTCCAGGCTCTGATACCAATTGTTAGGATCGGAGGCTCTCATGATTGTGTTTGTTTGTTTAAAATGAATAATCAATGACAATGAAAACATGTAAAGTGCAGTGGAAATGAAAACAAACTTTGTAAACACAGTCAAAAGGAGAAAAATAGTTTGATAAACAATTGCTTCTCATAGAGTCGAATGATTTACAAATCAAAGCAAAAGATTACAGACATGCTTACAAACTATACTCCCCCTCAGCCTGATGCCCCAAGGTTGGTTGCACACAATATGAAAGGATTAGACATGAGGAGAAGAACTCACTCAGTCAATCAAATGTAATAATACAGGGTACTGTTACATTTATAGGCAAACCAAACCACTGAGGTATCTCAGCTGACGTCACCATGAAAGCGACGTCTAACAGCCTAACAACCTGTATCTACTGATCTTACACAAACACTGCTAACCTAACCACTGACTATACATAAGACAAACAATTTACTAAACAACTGCTCTCCCTTTATGTCAGTGCTTTCCTCAAGGTTGATCAGTCCTTGACTGGGCAGTGCTTTAACATCAGTAGATAGGACCAGCAGTGTTGAATACTTCAGGGTTTTCATCAGCAGTTGAAAGGACATCAGCAGTTGAATATGAGCAGCAGATAGAGACCATCAGTTGTTATAAATCACTTTCAAGGGGAGAGCAAAGTGTAAACTGCTGCTTATTGTGAATCCACTGGTGTGACCTGGTTTTGGCTTTACATTATCTGTTCCTCTGGTAGGGTTCAATCCCAACAAATAGTTAGTGGTAGCAAGGGGTCAAACCACGAAGAGTATATGGTTTGCGATTGGATTTGAATGAATTGAAATATGTGTCACAACTTATGAAGCTTGCTATCTTGTTTTTATGTATTTTTTTTTATGTGAATTAAAATTACTAAAATAATAGGATTGATTAACTACTAAAGATTACCAAATGGCAAGAAATGAAATTGATTGTTTAAACAAGATAAAGAAAACAAGGTTCACACCCGGTTCGGTGATTGAAGTCCTAGGGTTTCTACACGTTTTAGATTCGATTCAATTGCAAATATGATTAATAAATTTAGTGTTACGAGGCTTAGGTGCCAAGAGTTATCAACGTCGTGAGTGACGGACCACAATGCACTTCGTTACTAAGAACATGTAAACTCTAACCTAGATAAGGCATAATTGCACATAAACATTTCGCAAAGTCAAATTTAATCTTCACTCGACAATTCACGAATACAATACCAATGCAAGACAATTATCATAAGTTTCAAAATCAAATCACAACTTGTCACAAACCGAATCTCAAGTACAATGTTTAAACCCTAAGAACTTATAAAAACCTACACCGGGGTGAAACCTCCAAGAATTAGCTGCTCATGGAAGGACGAATGCTATCACCGGAAGTTGAGAACTTGAACATCATCATCTTGAAGCTTTGAAGTGGTGAAGATGGTGGTTAGGGTTTGGAATGGTTGGTGGTAATGAATGGATTGAAGGATGAATGATGATTAGGGTTATGGTATGGAAAATGGTAATGATTCGGTTGTTGATTCGGGTGGTAGTGATGATGGTTCATGAATTGGAGATGATAGCTAGATGATATTAGGCTCCAAGATGAAGATTCAAAACCCAAGAATGTGTAACTCCCGAAATAAAGGCTCTCATCGTCTTTTGATTCGTTCCAAGAGCAAAGGAACAACAATTTCGCGTCGTCAATATTGGGGAGCCGTCGCCGACGGCTTGAAGCATCGTCGGCGACGGTGCGTGCTTATATTGATATGGCTGACGGCCAAAATCGCTGTCTACGGACAAAACGGGCGATGGAGGATTACATAAGCCATTGGCGACGGCCAATATGGGCGTCGGCAACGGTGCCTAGAAACCTTATTCTCCGTTTTTTCACTTTCTTGAGTCCGCTTGACCCGTTTCGCTTCCCGGTGGCTCGTTTTTCATCCCGGTGACCCGTAAAGCTCCTGAAAAGCTCCTTTAACTCCGCTAGACCTGCAAAATACATATCTAATCAAAAGTAGGCTATTCGAAATTAAAACTTGTGTAAAAACATCAAATTAAACAATTACAATCACCAGTTTTCGACCACCTATCAGTCACCTGATCGGATGGCCATCCGGACGGATGGTCATCTGGTCGGATGACTTATGTGATTTAGACGAATCGCCATCCTATCGGACAGTCATCCGTATGGATGGCCATTCGATCGAATGGTCATTTGATTCATAGTTTGAGTTTCTAAAATATTAACCTTTTTAAAGAGTTCATTGTAGCAAGATATCAAGTTATTCGATCGGATGGTCATCCGATCGGATGGCCGTTCGGTCAAATAACCATTCGAGTGCAAGTTTCAAAGTTCAAAGTTTCTGATTCAAAATAGTTCAAGTGTTGGAGGTTGTAAGGCACATGTCATCCGATCGGATGGCCGTTCGGTCGGACGGCGGTCCGATCGGATTGCCATTCGATTGAGATGACTTTGTCCCTTTTGCAACCTTGTAAAGTTCCTAAGTTTCGAGTTGATGACAACAAAGTTCAGCCTGTCTGATCGGATGGGAAATCACCCCGTCCGATCAGGTTCTGTTCTTGACGGTGTTCATGTATGAATCCGTATTCCGGTCACCTTCTCTGGTGATAATCCATTTCCAAGCCGACTCCAGAGTAACCATCAAGTCTACAGCCCGCTTGGATCCGGATTCCACCGTTTTAAGTAAAAGTTTAAGAAGAGTTAAAGGTAAACATGAAATCGATTGAAAAACCTTGATTTAGTAATGATTCAGTGCAAAGCACATGAAATTCCTTAGATCTGAGCTAGATCTCGACTGGAATGACATCGCACAGCTGTTTGTACAAACCACCATGATGATGTCATCCTCAAGAGCTTAAATCTTAGAGATTTCATGGTGAAAAGTGTGATTTTAAAGAAGAATCATGTAGAGAATAGTGTGTAAATTGAAGTTGTACAAGATTTAAGTTGAAAACTTACAAGAATCGGCCTAAAATGGAAGAAAAGTGCCCAAGAACGAGAGTGCGTGCGTCTGGAACGGAGGACGCTGTCACATCAGTGAAGAATGACATGACAGGTCCTTTTTATAGTGCAAGAGAGGAGTTAAGGCGGTGTGGAGAATGGATCGGGTGGCTGTTCGATCGAATGGCCCTCCGATCGGATGGGCATCCGGTCGGATGGTCATCCGGTCGGATGGTCATCCGGTCGGATGGTCATCCGGTCGGATGTCCATTCGGACAGTCCAATCCATTATCACATAACAAGATTATATCATTAAAACCAAAGTTTCCAAGTTTCCGAGTCTACATAAGTGCGAAGTCTCCAGTCTCTCATTTAACCAAGTCTCAAGTGTCACGAGTCTCAAGAGTCAAGCACCAAGTATCAAAAATCAAGCGTCAAGAATCAAGTATCTAGATTTAAGCATCAAGTCTCATAGTATTAAGTTTCAAGAATCAAGTGTCAAGAATCAAGAATCAAGTATCTAGAGTTAAGTTTCAAGAATCTAGCTTCATAGAATCAAGTATCAATAAGATTCAAGTTTCATGGCATCAAGATTCACAAGTCTCATAAGTGTCAAGAGTCACATAGTATAAGGGCTAAAATTGACAATAGCTAAAAGTTTAGAGACGCAAGGCGTTACATTAATGGTTCAGACCTCTAATGATTCAACACTTAACCATTCAGAACAAGCCAATCAGCCCCTAAATCATTTCCATTATGCAAATATGCTTTCTGTGAAAAAAAAAGTACTTTAGCAGGCAAACTCAAACCAAACCAATTTATGCTTCATCAAATCAGTTTTATATAAATAAAATTAATCAAAGAATTTGCTTAAGAAGAAATCAAACTATTAGAATGTTAATCTTCTGATGAGTTAGCGTGCTACAACGCGTGCGGACCTTTTACTAGTCTAGAAAACCTCTATGTCAGGGGCGCAAGATTTAAGGGGCGGGGAGGGGCGCCCGACCACCCGAACTTTTCGGTCAGTAGTGTTATATATGTACGTTATGTATGGATTTTGTAGATATATACCTTTTCGACCCCCCGTTTTATAAAAAAAATTAGGTATATACGTTTTCGACCCCCCGATTTTAATTTTTTTATTTATATAGCCCAATTAAAATATTTAATTAGCCCAAATATTATAACCCAAATCATTATATTTGGTAGAATACTAGAATGTATATTATATAACACAAATCAAATCATTATATAGCCCAACTTAAAAGCCCACCCTATCAAAAAAAAAACCCAAATTCGTTTACTTTGGGACATCGACCAGAAGAACAGAAGCCACAAGACAGAACTGCAGAAGGGGGAAAACGCCGGTTCCAGAACTGTTCGACTTCAACTTCTTGTTCGAGAACAGAAGCCAAAACGCTGCTCGTTGTTGTGGTCTTGTACTCTTGTTCGACTTCTTCAATCTTAATAAGGTTAAAGGTATGTGTGTTTTTATTTTTAGGTTTAATTTAGGGCTGCAATTTATGTGATTTAGGTTGAAATTAGGGGTGAAATTGGTACGAATTTTTTGTCCTAAACTTGTTGAATCTTTCTGTAACTATGTCTAATTTGATTTGTTTAATCTTATTGTGATTTGATTTAGATAGAAATTAGAGTTTAACATTTAGGGTGATTTGTTAACTTGTTTTGTTATTAGATTATGCTATGGGGAAGAATAAAATGATAACTTCTTTTTTAATGTTTATGAACGTTTTTTATTTGATATTAATGTTTGACCCGACCCGACCCGACCCAAATCAAATCACCCAAACTGGCCAAATTTTAAACAAAGTAAACGATAACCCAAATTTTTTTTAACCTTTGGTCCAGTTTGTTTAGACATGCCCAAACTAAACCCAACATGCTTAAAGTTTAAACCCAAACCTTTGGCCTAAATTTTAATCCAACATTCAAACACAATTATAAGAGTTGATCGAGAGCTTTGTTTCCAAAAAAACTAAGAGAGCCACATGGTTCAGTTAAGTAAGTAGGTTCGATTATTTTGCTACACTACTTTTGTTTTATTATTTTATAACAATTATCGCCATGTTACAGGTTTTTACCATTTATATATTTGATTTATGAGTTTATATTATATGGTGGATATGGCCCGACTTTTTTTTTTATCTTGCCCAGGGCCTAAACTTTTTTTAACATTTTCAGAGATGGCCCTGGCTTTGGGATTAACTTGTCAACCCCTTTTTGTTTAAAAGCTGATATGCATTTATTTGAAGGACAACATGTTTTGAGTTTAAACTCAAACTATTAGGATGTTATTATGTAAACATTAAACAAGTTTCCATAATATGTTAAAACCAAATGACAACTCCGTTATCAGTTTTATTAAGGGTGAGGGTATTGACACACCCCTACTTTTTGAGTGCACACCCCCCCCCCCCCGAGGTGGCATATAAGGCAATAAGGGCAGTATATAGTGTGAAAGCAATTAATGTGCCAGAAAAAGGGTTTTGATAAGCCTCTCATTGCCCTATGAGAGGCATATAAGGTTGTGGTAGTTGGAGCATTAAACCCTATACGCCTCTCATTGAGCAATGAGAGGCTTATCGGCATGACTTTTGATGAATTTAAGGTATAATTACTGACATGAAAGGAGTTCAGTCTAAAAAAGCGTGAAAGTGACCCATATGACCCTTATCGACCTATACGACCCTTATCGAGCAAAAATGTTTGTTTACCCAAGCATACGGGATTTATGGCTTCCAAATTTTTTCAAACTCGCAAAATTCCGACTGAACTCCTGAAGATTCTTAACTAAAAAAATTGGTTGAGACCGTGAAGCATAAAGATGTCGTTTTGGGGCATTGGTAATATTTTTGGCGAAGATTCGAACCAGTCGTACGTCTCTGAAAGCGTTTAGTTATCCGGCGTTGATCGAGGTGAGGAGGAGGTTGTGTTCGTGCCTCGTTGTGATGACGGGGGTGTGCGACCCACGTTACCTGACTTGAACCAGGTATTTGTAGATGAGGGGGAACCATCTTACATTGCCCAAAGTTATCTGCAACACGAATACGGGACTTACCATTCGTATACGGAAAACAAACACAAGTTAGAGTATGAGGAAGGTGCTAAGGAGTATGAGAAAAATGATAACGAAGTCGAAGAAGGTGCTAACGACTTTGAGGAAAATGATAACGAAGTCGAGGAATGTGCTAAGGACTTTGAGGAAAATGATAACGAAATCGAGGAAGGTGTAATGCACTTTGAGGAGGTTGTTGACGACGAGGAACATGCTAACGAGGAAGGTGTTCACGACGACGAGCGTGCTAACGAGGAACCTGCTAACGAGGAAGGTGCTAATGACGAGAAAAAAACAAAAAAAGGTATGACATAACCGTCAATTACGTGTTATTCGTGTTACATAATGTTGATATAATTTTAGAGTGGATAAAATGATTTTATATACGTCTTATTCGTATGTATATAATTTTTATTAGGTAGGAGAAATCTAGAAAATGTTTGACCCGTCCCGACCTTAACCCGAACCCGACCCGAAATTCTGTCATACATATTAACCAGATTTCGTTATCATTTTGGTGAAATATTATATATGTTCTGGTGAAATATTTTGTTAAAAATAGATTACTTAGGCTTGTAAATGAACCGAACGAAGACGAATGAGGCATGTATACTGATTAAAAATAGAAAATGTATGACACGAAATTTCATACAAACCCTAAAATGTGTCATACATATTAACCCGAACCCGATGTTGAACCCGAGTTTCTTTATTGTTTTTTTGACAAATTAATATATTAATTTCATTTATGTGGATTTCTAATGAACCTTTTTTTGAGGTATTTGGGTCACTTGAAGAATTGAAGTATTGGGTATACAAAAGAGAAGTTGCGAAAGGTTACGTCCTTGTCACCCAACGAACGAGGAAAAAAGGCGAAGGTGCGTCAGCAAGGACAGTGAAGATATGGTTGCAATGCGACCGTGGCGGCGAACACAAAAGTAAAGCATCCGTTCGGCGTTCTGGTAGCAAAAGGGTTGGCTGTCCTTTTAGTCTGATAGGGAAACTAGACTCAAGTAGTGGTAGTTGGAGCCTTGTGGAGAAGAAAAACATTCACAACCATGAGCCTGCTGAATTTCTCGAGGGCCACGCGTTTGCTAGAAGGCTAACCCCGGACGAAGAATCACTGGTGGAGAGACTTTATCTGCAAAAGATGGAGCCTACAAATATACATTTAACCATAAGAAATCAGTACCCACATAGCGTGTGCATTCTACAAGACGTACAAAACATGATTAAAAAGATTAAACGAAAAATGTACGGCGATCGAACTCCAATGCAGATATTGGAGAGCATGTTGCAAGAAGAAAGGTACGTTTATTTCACCAGAGTGAATCCCTCCACAAACGCGGTCGAGGAGTTTTTTTTCATTCATCCGGACTCGTACAACATGTGGTGTGCATTCCCACATGTGTTGATGATTGATGCTACCTACAAGACGAATGAGTATAAACTTCCGTTTATTCAAGTTGTGGGTGTGACATCAACACACAAGTCTTTTTGTGTGGCTCATGTGTTTATCTCTAAAGAAAAAAAAAAGATAACTTCTTATGGGTCCTGGAGAAGCACAAAGAATTGTTGGTAGATTGCATGGAGCCACGTGTAATTGTAACAGATAGGGATCAAGCTTTGATGAATGCTTGCGATAAAGTATTCCCAAAAGCTTCCAAATTGCTATGTAGGTGGCACATCTCACAGAATATTCTAAAACACTGTCGGGCAAAATTTACGGATGAAGACTGGAAAATATTCAAGCTTTCTTGGTCTCGACTGTGTAATTCTCCCATTCCGACGATATACAATTATAACTTTCAGCGGCTTTTCACGCGACTGGTTAACGACGGACGATCAGGTACATATTATATTAGTTTACATACATACATTCATCCATACATATATACATACAAACATTACAAATCATTGTATTCAATTTTTTTTTCAGATGTTCTAGATTATTTGTATGATGTGTGGCTGAAAGATTATAAAGAAAAGTTTGTTTCAGCTTGGACTAACACAGTCCCCAATTTTGGTCAACATACAACCAACAGAGTTGAAAGCCAGCATTCTAAGTTTAAGAGATACATTAAAGGGCCAAACAACTCGCTCCATAGACTTGTGTGTCTTGTTGGCAAAGTTGTAGAGTCACAAAAGATACAAATAAAACTTAGTTTTCAGGAGAGCAGGTCCGTGCAAATGGGGGACCACAGATTTCCATTTTTTGACAACCTACACGGTAATGTTTCCCAAAAAGCCTTAGAGTTATTGGTTGTCGAGAGAAAGAAGCTAAATGCGTTGAGGGCGGGAGGGGGGACTTGTGGCCACCAGCTTTCTACGGGTTGTGGGTTGCCATGTGCTTGTCAGATGGAGTGGTGGGAAAATACAGGTAACATAACAACTATAACATATGCTTCGATCCATAGAATATAATCATCATTATACTTCATGTTTTAACAATGATTCTTGAAAAACAGGTTGCAAAATTCCACTTGCCGCGATAGATAAATTATGGACAAAACTTGATTTTTCGACAGAAGAACTTAATCAAGACGAGTGTAATATTCAGGCGGAAATGGATAAACTCACACAGTAACTACATACGTAGCCACCTCTAGTGTTAAAAAGTATGTTGTCGAAGATGAAAGCGGTGTTGAATCCAAGTATGACTGACCATCAACCGCCTAAGGTACAACAAGATACACGGGGCCGCCCAACTACGTAAGCAAAACAACAAAAGAACGAAGACCTTGCGAGACGTAAACATAAACAACCCGAATCACAGAGGAACGACTACACTCAAAAGCCAAATGTGCGACGTAGTCGTTCAAAGAAAAGCAAAGAAGAAAAAAAATACACTTCCGATTATAGATAAAGACTTTCCACTGTTGGCCGGGCACAGGTACATACGTATATACATACATATATTTAGAATTCTTTTTCAATTTTTTATTTTTTAATATTTTTTAGTTTTTTGCCAATTATAGGTACAAAAACTTGATCGAGCGTTTTAAGGATTGGCTTCCATCTAGCTATCGGAGATACATAACACATATCGAAGATGCCCAGCCGGACGGTAACTGTGGGTTTCGATCCATAGCTATGGGTTTGGGGTATGACCAGAAACAGTGGAAGTGGGTCCGCCAAGAGCTACTCGACGAGATGTTCATTAACAAAAAGCGTTGGGGGCATATACTCGAATCATTGGACAAGGGATGTTACGAAAATGTGTATCGATCGATAAATTGGTTAAATGTTGAACCTGCACCTATGGCATGCTGGATGTGGTTGCCCTACACAGGGTTGTTGGTGGCTAAAAAATTTGGGGTGATTGTTCAACATTTAAGTAACGGTGTTTGTCAAACTTACTTCCCGATGTTCGATGGACCGCAGGTTTACCCGAACCATTCCATTTTAATGATTGCTTATGTCGAAGATAGCCATTTCATCATGGTTAAGTTAGCGGATGATAGCCCGATGCCAGTACCAAAAGGACTTTGGAATATATACCGAAGTATGGAAGCTATGGAATGGGAGACAATGTACATGTCTCGTATTGCACAGGGTAGGGCGTTATTACGTAGTAATAGAAATCGACAAAAAGAAGTTATTGACTTGTGTTAGGTGTAGCATCCGTGAAACATAGTGTACACAACGAACTTATTAATAACATCCGTCAAATATAGTGTACGCAACAATTTTTTTATAATTTTTTTTAATTAAAGTGCTTCATATAAAAGAAAAGAGTACAAAATAAAAGAAAACTATTGTTTTAAAGGGATTTAAAATTGTTGACTCAAACTAAAAATGAAATCTGTTTTTTTTAATAAAAGGAATTAATTTTAATATAAATAAATGAATAATAAAAAAATTAGAATTACACAAATAAAAAAGGGAGGGGTTCTTCTGTATCGGACCGGCCTCCCCCAGGTTTCGAACTCGCACCCTTCGCATAGAACACACAAGCATTAACCAGTTTATCCTCCTGTACAGGAGCTGATAAATTGGTTATAGTATATCCTTTATACACTTCATAAGCCCCTCATTGATTCAAAAATCTATCCACCCCTTATTGCCCTATACGCCCCTCATTGATTCAAAAAAGGGAGGGGTCCTTCTGTATCGGACCGGCCTCCCCCGGGATTCGAACTCGCACATTTCGCATAGAACACACAAGCCTTAACCAGTTTATCCTCCTGTACAGGAGCTGATAAATTGGTTATAGTATATCCTTTATACACTTCATACGCTTTAAACCCAACAACTCCTATAAGTTGCTCATTGAACCATACGGCTCTCATTGAACACAAACACTTTCCCAACTTCAATAAAGGGATAAACTAGATCTAAAATTTGAAAACTCACACACTAAAACACCAAGAACACACACAAACGCTCTGGACCACACGATTTTCACAAGACAAACTCTGGACCACACGATGAAGGTTAGTTTGTATTCCAAATTTTATTGCTTAATCTTCAACCTTTTTTTATTTTTTGGTTTTATTTCCGCCGTTTGTGGTGGTGTTGGGTTTGACGGTGGTGTTGGGTTTGATGGTGGTGGGGGATTGACTGTGGTGGGGAATGATGGCGGTGGGGGATTGACTGTGGTGGGGAATGACGGCGGTGGTGATTGACGGCGGTGGTGATTGACGACATTGGTGGTGGTAGTGGTGGTGGTGGTGGTGGCTGTGGTGGTGGCTGTGGTGGTGGTGGTGGTTGTGGTGGTGCTGGTGGTGGTGGTGCTGGTTGTGGTGGTGCTGGTTGTGGTGGTGGTGGTGCACCGGAACGTCCACCAACGACAATGCTTCTGCACCCACAGTCTGTGACGGTGGAAGTAGATATTTACCGGTGACTGTGAGGGTGAACTGGAATGTTCTTCCACCTCCACCAAGGACAATGCTTCTGCGTCAGCAACCTCGAGGGAGAACTCCTTCTGTATGGATTGGTTCTTCATGCTGTGGAACCGGTTAGTGAGAATTCTTCTGCGACAACGCGGGAGCGCCAGATCAGGTCGGAGGTTCTTCATGTGGTAATGGGGAAGCGGAAAGCACGTTTACCGTGGAACGCGTCCTTAAACTTGATAGCAACAATATGGTGACCGAATAGAGATCTGAATAACCGATACAGTTTGCAAGAATTTAAGAATATGTAACAGTTAGCGATTTAGGGTTTAGGATTTAGTCGTTACATTTTGTATTAAAATGACATGTTTTGTGTATTAATATAAAACGATGTTTTGTGTATTTATTGCGTTATGGTTAATAAATGACAAGTGAAAAATAATTAAAGACATAATAATAATTGATAAATAAAAAATTTGACATTTTATAATACACAAAATTCATTACCTAAAATATCGTCATGGGTCAAAGACCGTACCCGACCCCCGGCCCGACCCGTTTGTCGAGACTAGATATAACATCGTTTTTTTAAATGTGCATATCTTTTATTATTATTATTATTATTTGTTATAATTATAATTATTATTATTATTTATTACTATTATTATTATTACTATTATTATTATTATTATTATTATTATTATTATTATTATTGCTAAGTTAACGGGATGATTGTCCGATGTCGGTACGAAATGGACTTTGAAATACCCCACCGACGTATAAAAGCTATGAATGAGTGACAATGTACATGTATCGTATTACACAGGGTAGAGCGTTAGTAGATAGTAATAGAACTTCACGAAAAAGAATTTGTTAACTTGGCAAAGGTGTAACATCCGTGAAATATAGTGTATGCAACAATTTAAAAAAAAATTTAATTAGTGTGTTTTATAACATAAAAAACCCTTAATTACCACATAAAATTGTTAAAAAAATTAATTTCATATGAGTCGTATAGGGTGATGTGTGTAAAATGCAACATATAAATTACATCAAATGAGGCATAAAACTAACCCTTTTTAAGTACTAATATTGGAAAAAGAATGTTTTTGTCTTCCGTTTGTATTTTTAGGATTAAATGAGCTCAAAAACGCAAAAGAAGCAAAAAGACAGCTAAATCCAACATAAATACAAGAAAAGGAATATTAGTGGACTGCCCGACCCCTCAACGGCACCTTCCAAAGCAAAATGGAGAAAGCAGAAGGCTGAACACGCCCCGTGCTCAGCCAGCACGGAGGCGTGCCCAAGAAGCAGCAGAAAAGACAAATCCATAGAAGCTTCTATTGCCCATCACGGGGCCGTGCTCAGCGGACACAGGGGCGTGTCGAAAGTACAGTAGGCGCATTTATTGTAATTGCGAATTACAATTAATGAGGAGAGAGATTGTCAGACAGACATGGGGCCGTGTCCAGCGGACACGGGGCCGTGTCCAGCACTCTGTTCAGCCTATAAATAGGAGTGCTTGGATTCATTTCATCTCATCCCTTGGCACACCACCTCTCTCACACTTCATCCACCACCCACCACCATCACAACACCATCATCCACCACCATCATCCATTGTCCATCGTAGAGTGTGTGAGTCGTCTCGGGATCCAAGATTGATCGTAAGAGTTCTTGACAATCAAGGCCATGTTTGCCTAAGTCTCTTACATCACTTGGTGAAGACAAAGTGTCTAGTATAATACTTTTTATTTCTAATCTTTTGCACTTTTTATTTGGTTTTGTATTAATGACTTTAATAACTAGTTACTTATGTTGAAGGTGATCTTTCTTTATCGTTTGTCCGTGGTGTCTTGGCATTATTTTACTGTCTATATAAAATAAAGGATTTTCACCATTCATATCTCCACGGTCTATATGGAGGTATGTTGGCTACCTGGTAGGGGGTTAAGGGAACGGTTTGGTAAAGGTCTTGCCATTGTTCAGCGTTTAGAGGTCCTGCAATGGACATGGGTCAAATTTAGTAGGACCTCCTTCAATACTTCACGGTATTGGATGGCGGGGGTCCAAACTCTTTGATCCCCTCATAAGTTAACTACTATTAATACTATAACCCGGCTATTTAGGACTGTATCCCTGCTGACTCAGACTACTTAGCCGAGGGTAACGTCACCGCCAAAAGCGGGGCCTACCACAATACTGCATTAATAACTTAATTCATTATCTTCCAATAATCCACCCTTTTAGGATTGTATCCCTGCTGACTCAAACTACTGGGGTGAGGGTAACGTCACCTTCAAAAGAGGGGCCTACTACAATAACTAAGATAATCTCTTAATTATGTGCAAAAGTGCGGAAATAATCAAAGGTTATACTAGATACGAGTCTGAACCAAGTGATTCATCTTGTTTATCTGTTTTTCTTTTATTTTTATTTTCAGCATCTTAGTTAGTTTTTATTTTTCTTAGCTTAAAACATTTTTTTTTCTAAACTTTTATTTTGGTTAGACGTTGAGGATAAACCGGTACTAAAAGCTCTTGTGTCCTTGGACGACCTCGGTATCTTACCAACGCTATACTACACTCAACGATGGGTGCACTTGCCCATATGTGTGTTTTGTGTTAGTGAAATATCGTGTTTTATAAATTTAAAACTTGGCTAAAATAAGTGTTAAAAAGGGCTTAAAATATACACCTAATATATACGACACTTCGCACGCATCAAGTTTTTGGCGCCGTTGCCGGGGACACAAGGATTTTAAGAAAGTTAGGAATCAACGGCCTAATCAGTTTTCCTTTTTCTTTTTATTTTTTTTAGGATTTTTCTTAGTTTTTCAGCTTCTGCAGAGCTCAGCACGGGCCGTGCCCGCTGAACACGCCCCCGTGCTCAATCATTGGAACTGGCAATCCTGTTTTACGTCAGACAGTAAGCTGAACACGGGGCCGTGCTCACCCAACACGCCCCCGTGCCCAAGAGTCAGTTACTGAAAACAGAACCGTTAGATCCCGACGGTTGGTAATTTCTGACATAAACATGAGTGATAGTAATTATTTTTACTTTCGGCACTCTTATGGTACGTGGTGTCAATTATGTGGTGGCAAACATGAAGAAGTAAAATGCTACTTTCTAAATTATAGGCCCCACTACATGGACCCACCAACTTCTTACAACCTTAAGAGGGGCGAAAGTAAAAATAAGCATTATTTCTCCCTCGAATGCGCCCAGCCAGATATTCTAGGAGAAATGCTCCTTGATGAGCTATTTCAACTAGAAAAGCTAGTTCAGAATTGGTTAGAAGAGCTTAGGAAGGATTTTATTGATCCACCCCAAGACGATAACCATGAAGAAAAGTTGGAACCGCATTCCGACAACCTCGTTGCTCCCGAAAATACCTTCGTACCTAGCAAAGACTTGGACGATAGTCGTCCCTGTGTCGATTGTGCCGTGAAGGACTCTCCATCGACTTCGTTCGGTGCATACATAGACCTGAGCGATTCGGCATACACCTTCTTTAACAAGAGCCTGGGAAAGGGTTGGACTTGTCCACCTAGAATGAAAATAGGAATTACCCTCACCGACAACCTCTTGCGTTCTCGCCTTAGTCTAGGACAATTAAGGTATCTTAGGCACTTTGGGGTTGTTCCAACCAGTAAAGAACCACCCGATTTCGACGAAATCCTTAAAAAAAGCAAAACTCCATAAAACAGCCTCCAGACACGGGGCCGTGTCCAGGTCAACACGCCCCCGTGCTCATCAAAGAGATTCTCTGCTGATTTGGTCAGAATACAGACAAAATGGTCAGGAATTCCTCTGCACACGATGCCGTGTCCAGTCAACACGGGGCCGTGTCCAGTGCACTGTCGTTTTCTTTAAATGCAGCCTGAATCCTGCTCATTTTTTACTACTTCAAAAGACAGAGATTCCTGGGATTTTCACTCATATCATCCTAGGTAAGTGCTAAAAGAAGGTTCCAAAAGACCCTCTTGTCCCTTCCACTTTTACTTATTTCCTCCTCTTTAAAATTTTTTTCAAAATTTCCTCCATGGAAGCTTGGAAATCTCTTGATTCCAACCCTCTATGTGGAGTTTGTAAGATTATTTGCTAAGGATTCTTGTTTAAAGTTAGTTGTATAACTTTATTTTAAATTATCTAAGCCTAAAAACTAGCTAAAAATCATGAGAATAATTTAAAACTCCAAGACTCCCTAGCATAAAATCCTGCAGACAAATGAACACGGGGTCGTGCTCAGTGAGCACGGGGCCGTGTCCGAGGATCTGTTTTGTAAAAATTTAGCTTTCTTCGGTTTCCTTCACAGAAAATGGCAAGCAGAACAAGCGGATCATCTTCAAGAAATAACCGACAAGGGAGGAGATCTTCAACAGCAGAAGACTCTCTTGTAAACTATGTTTACGCTCTAAGGGAGGCTATTGATGAAATGACGGGAGTGGAAGAAGCATTGGTCAACCGTATCAACCATCTTTCAGTGGGGCTGGAGGGCTGTCTCCATGAAGTAAACCTCTTGCACCAGAGGTTGAACCTTCTCGCCTCCCCGCCTTTGGTGCCTATAATAACCCAAAGGGCGTGGAACATGGTACCCGAAGTTGTCATTCCAGCCGAATGGTACTCCATGCACCAAGAACCTCCGCGAAGAGTGGTGCAAGGATTCCCGGTGAATGTTCCCCCTCAACCACCAGCTGCGGAGGAAAATGAAGCCGCATTCTTCCTTCCTAGGGAAATCGAAGAATGGCTTTAAATAACATTTAGGGAAGAAATCATTCGGCTAAAAGTCCTACTATATCGGGAAACTTTTCTCGAAATTTTCTTAAAATTAGTAGAGCTTATTATGATAACCTCGTGCACCTGCTGACCTATTTAGTTAAGTTTTAATTTTATTTTAATTTAGGACTATGTAAGTTCTCTCTATGATGAAATGAAATGATGGTTTTAAGGTTTGGATGGTTTGTAAGGAATAAAACACACTCATGGTGGTAAAGGATGAAAAGGGGAACGAGAAAAATGAACCCATGCACAAGAACAAGGCAACCCAACAATTTTCTCCATTTCAGAAGGTTCAACACGGGCCGTGCCCAACCAACACGGCCCCGTGCTGAGCACCCTGCAGAAAACGCCCAGTTCAGGTAACTGGACACGGGCCGTGTTCACCCAACACGCCCCCGTGTCCAGGCTTCTGTTTCTCTTGTTTTAATTCTGTTACTGGCACTTGAACACGGGGCCGTGCCCGGACAACACGGGGTCGTGTCCAGTGCCCAGTAACACAATTTTTTTGCTTTTTAAACACTATTTTACACATCTAATCAACCTAAAAATTTATTTTTGGGACACATTGAGGACAATGTGTAATTTAAGTGTGGGGGGGATGCTAAAACCTTGAACTTTGCAAGTCCTAAATACAAGCCTTACACAAAACTCTATTGGAACCGCTAATCACCCCAAATTTTTTCAAAAATTTCATTTTTTTTACTTGTCTAGGTTTAACTCGGAAAATTCAAGTTCTCAAAAAGGTTATATTTTTACAAATTTACAACCGATAGCGTAGTGATAAAAAGAACCAACATAAGAAAATTATGAAAAGGCATGACAAACTTATTTAAAATTTGATTATATATACTTGATCACATAAAAACCCATTCCCACAAAAGTGAGTTTTGAGCCTTTATTGAGCACACAATTACATATCAATTGACTAAATGCTCATTTTTCGTTTCTTGTGTGAATAGCCGCTTGGTTCTTACGACTCTAGAACTTGCCATGACAATACATTCCCGGTCCTTATCAACTTAAACCCGAGTAAGTAAATGATGGAGGCATTAGGACTAACCCTTTTTTATTTCTACACCATTATTTTTCTTTTTCTTTTACCACCTACCCAAAAATCCCCCTAGTTAGCCCCTTTGAGCCTAAACCTTTTCATATCATCACCCAAACAAAAACCCTTTTACCCACCAAAACCCTTTTTCATTTTTAACCCTTTATTTTAGTAACAAGTTCGGTTGTTCGTAAAAAAAAAAATGATGAAGCAAAAAGAAAATAAACAAACAAGTTAATCAAAAATAACTTAGTTTGAATAAAAGCTTCATCAAAATAAAAAGTTGCAAAAATACGAAAACCGACACTTGTTACGCTTTTAGCCCTTTTTCTACTAACCACTCACCCAACCACCTACCTTTAACCCTAGCCTAACCCTTAACCCACAAAGTCCTCTTGATATCTACAAAGGTATAAAAGTTAAAAAGGAGGAGGATTGATTTCTTGGCAAGCCTATGGTAGGAATAAGTTCCATGCCGCTCTCGAGTGATTCACTAAAAATACACCTTCGGCCGAGTGTGAGTGATTTCCCCGTGAGGTATGTGAACTTGTATATAAATAGAATTTTAAAAAGGCATGTTATGCCCAAAAAGTAATTTCTTTTATGAAAAGTTCTAAATAAATCATTACGAATAGGAGTGTAAATAAATAAAAATAAAACCCAAAAAGATCTTGGAAATCCCGACACTCTACGACAAGCCCAAAACCTTCTCTTCTACCTATTCCATTTGGGAGTGTAAGCCACATGTTAAAGAGTTTTGCTTGAGGACAAGCAAAAGTTCAAGTGTGGGGGTATTTGATGTGTGTAAAATGCAACATATAAATTACATCAAATGAGGCATAAAACTAACCCTTTTTAAGTACTAATATTGGAAAAAGAGTGTTTTTGTCTTCCTTTTGTATTTTCAGGATTAAATGAGCTCAAAAACGCAAAAGAAGCAAAAAGACAGCTAAATCCAACATAAATACAAGAAAAGGAATATTAGTGGACTGCCCGACCCCTCAACGGCACCTTCCAAAGCAAAATGGAGAAAGCAGAAGGCTGAACACGCCCCGTGCTCAGCCAGCACGGGGGCGTGCCCAAGAAGTAGCAGAAAAGACAAATCCATAGAAGCTTCTATTGCCCATCACGGGGTCGTGCTCAGCGGACACGGGGGCGTGTCGAAAGTACAGCAGGCGCATTTATTGTAATTGCGAATTACAATTAATGAGGAGAGAGATTGTCAGACAGACACGGGGCCGTGTCCAGCACTTTGTTCAGCCTATAAATAGGAGTGCTTGGATTCATTTCATCTCATCCCTTGGCACACCACCTCTCTCACACTTCATCCACCACCCACCACCATCACAACACCATCATCCACCACCATCATCCATTGTCCATCGTAGAGTGTGTGAGTCGTCTCGGGATCCAAGATTGATCGTAAGAGTTCTTGACAATCAAGGCCATGTTTGCCTAAGTCTCTTACATCACTTGGTGAAGACAAAGTGTCTAGTATAATACTTTTTATTTCTAATCTTTTGCACTTTTTATTTGGTTTTGTATTAATGACTTTAATAACTAGTTACTTATGTTGAAGGTGATCTTTCTTTATCGTTTGTCCGTGGTGTCTTGGCATTATTTTACTGTCTATATAAAATAAAGGATTTTCACCATTCATATCTCCACGGTCTATATGGAGGTATGTTGGCTACCTGGTAGGGGGTTAAGGGAACGGTTTGGTAAAGGTCTTGCCATTGTTCAGCGTTTAGAGGTCCTGCAATGGACATGGGTCAAATTTAGTAGGACCTCCTTCAATACTTCACGGTATTGGATGGCGGGGGTCCAAACTCTTTGATCCCCTCATAAGTTAACTACTATTAATACTATAACCCGGCTATTTAGGACTGTATCCCTGCTGACTCAGACTACTTAGCCGAGGGTAACGTCACCGCCAAAAGCGGGGCCTACCACAATACTGCATTAATAACTTAATTCATTATCTTCCAATAATCCACCCTTTTAGGATTGTATCCCTGCTGACTCAAACTACTGGGGTGAGGGTAACGTCACCTTCAAAAGAGGGGCCTACTACAATAACTAAGATAATCTCTTAATTATGTGCAAAAGTGCGGAAATAATCAAAGGTTATACTAGATACGAGTCGGAACCAAGTGATTCATCTTGTCTATCTGTTTTTCTTTTATTTTTATTTTCAGCATCTTAGTTAGTTTTTATTTTTCTTAGCTTAAAACATTTTTTTCTAAACTTTTATTTTGGTTAGACGTTGAGGATAAACCGGTACTAAAAGCTCTTGTGTCCTTGGACGACCTCGGTATCTTACCAACGCTATACTACACTCAACGATGGGTGCACTTGCCTATATGTGTGTTTAGTGTTAGTGAAATATCGTGTTTTATAAATTTAAAACTTGGCTATAATAAGTGTTAAAAAGGGCTTAAAATATACACCTAATATATACGACACTTCGCACGCATCATAGGGCAATGAGACCCATATACAACTCCTATAAGGTGCTCATTGATCAACAAGCCTCCCCTGTTTGACACCTTATGAGTGTCTCATTGACCAAAAAGCCTCCCCTAGTGGTTTCCACTTTTAACACCTTTGCGAAGTTAACAAATTCTTTTTCGTGAAATTCTTTATTGTTGCTATTATTATTAGTTATTATTATTTTATTATTATTATTTATTATTATTATTGTTGTTGTTGTTATCATTATTATTTATTGTTATTATTATTCTTTATTATTTATTGTTGTTATTGTTATTATTTATTGTTGTTATTTATTATTATTATTATTATTATTTATTATTGTTATTATTATTATCATTGTTATTATTATTGTTTATTATTATTATTTATTATTGTTATTATTATTTATTATTATTATTGTTGTTATTGTTTATTATTATTATTATTATTGTTATAATTTATTATAGTTTGTTATTATTATTGTTTGTTATTATTATTATTTACTATTATTATTATTATTGTTATTATTTATTATTATTATTATTATTATTGTTATTATTATTATTTATTATTGTTATTATTATTATTGTTGTTATTGTTTATTGTTTATTATTATTATTGTTATTATTTATTATTGTTATTATTATTATTGTTATTATTATTGTTTATTATTATTATTATTGTTATTATTATTATTATTATTATTTATTATTGTTATTATAATTATTATTATTATTGTTATTATTATTGTTTATTATTATTATTATTGTTATTATTATTATTATTTATTATTTATTATTATTATTATTATTATTATTGTTGTTATTATTATTATTATTGTTATTATTATTATTATTATTGTTATTATTTATTATTATTATTGTTGTTATTATTTATACAAAATAAAAGAAAACTATTGTTTTAAAGGGATTTAAATTTGTTGACTTAAACTAAAAATGAAATCTGTTTTTTTAATTAAAGGAATTAATTTTAATATAAATATTGAATAATAAAAAATGTCAAATAAAAAAGGGAGGGGTCCTTCTGTATCGGACCGGCCTCCCCCGGGATTCGAACTCGCACAACTCGCATAGAACACACAAGCCTTAACCAGTTTATCCTCCTGTACAGGAGCTGATAAATTGGTTATAGTATATCCTTTATACACTTCATACGCTTTAACAACAACTCCTATACGCCCTTTTTGCCCTATACGCCCCTCATTGATTCAAAAACTACTTTTCAGGTTTGACCAAATAGAGAATAGATCTAAAACTTTTTAACCCCACACACTAAAACACCAAGAAACACACACTGTCTCTCTCGTATAGCTCGGCTTAGAACGTATCAACCTATACGGTCCATATTTTCATAAAAAGGTTATTTCATCTTTCCTTTGTTTATTTTGGTTTTTTTTTTAAATTATGGCCGGTGGTGTTGGGTTTGACGGTAGTGTTGGTGTTGGGTTTGACGGCGGTGTTGGGTTTGACGGTGGTGGGGGATTGACGGAGGTGGGGGTTTGACAGTGGTGGTGGTGGTTATTGACGGCTGTGGTGGTGGTTAGGCGGGAGTGGTGGTGCCTGTGGTGGTGGTTAGGCGGCTGTGGTGGTGGTGGGGGTTTGACGGTGGTGGTGGTGGTGGTGGTGGTGGTGGTTATTGACGGCTGTGGTGGTGGTTAGGCGGGTGTGGTGGTGGCTGTGGTGGTGGTTAGGCGGTTGTGGTGGTGGTGGTTGTTGTGGTGGTGGTGGTGGTGGTGGTTGTGGTGGTGGTTGTTGTTGTGGTGGTGGTGGTTGTGGTGGTGGTGGTATGTCGATTATTTAGATGTTAATTTGTTAGAAATTTGTTACAAGTTTATAAAAATTGTAAAAAGTTTATAATATGACACGTATTATATATTAATTTTTGCAGATATGTCGTCAGACGAGGAGGAGTTTGGTGCGGTACAGGTGCCTAGATTCGATGAGATGGCCGGTGGTGATTGTTTGGGTATTCCCTATATGGACTACCCGAACAATTCTAGGGAGTATAAACGTTTTAACAGGTTGCAACAAATGAAGGTGGGTCGGCAGAGGGCGTTGTCATGGGAGGCTTTACGGGAGGTCGGGGAGGAGGAGAGAGCCCGGGGTTTGATCAGGGAGAATTTCCGTGGGATCGCATGTTTTCGGTGGAGTCTGGGTCGTCTTATAGGACCATGATGGTGGAGTTTCTGTTCACATTCGTGTTTCGTCCACGGCCGGCTGACCGGCCCAATTCGGATATGGACGATCCGAACGTGGAAGCACCGCCTCCCGAGGTATCTTTCTGTTTGTTCGGGCAGCGACAAAATTGGTCGCTGCGTCAGTTTGCTGTTGCCACCGGGTTCTATACCGATGATGAGTTGGTTCAGGACATCTATACCACCGCGATTTGGGCTATGCCTGATGATCAGTTGTTTGCTTGGTGGCCCACTCTATGTCCTGGACCCTTCGGTAAGAAGGCCAGAGTTTCTGAGATTCCTGACCCACTCGTTCGCTACATACACCGCTGCATTGCCACGTCGATCTCTGCGCGTGGCAAAAGCAACGAGTGGGTCACGAAGGTGGATCTGTTCTTTCTGTACTGCTTATATACGGGCACACCGTGCGCCCTCCATCGCTGTCTGGCGGAGTATTTCGCCTCGTACGGCAAACGGCAGAGGCGTAGCCATTTGATTGGAGGGGCGTTTATCACGCGTATTGCCCAGCATTGCGGTCTGTATTACCCATTCCTTGAGGATATGCCGGCCCCAGCACCACACGAGCTCTTAGATCTTAGGACGATGAGATGGATGAAGATTGCGGTGAACTTTTCGGATATCGGGCATCGGTTTGTTGACGAACACCAATAGATTTATGAACCCTAACCGATAGTCCACCAGGCACTGCTCGAGGTTGGGGAGGTGGAGATGCCGCATATTGCTAACGTGCCTGCTATGGATGGAGACATGGAGCCTCAGGTTGACCAGGGGCATCCGCAGGAGCCGCCATAGATTCCACAACGCGTGTATCATGCAGTGCGGTTGCCTCAGTCCACCCAACGTCTCCTTGAGAGGCTGGTGGCGGGTCAGGATGGTATGATGGCCAGCTGGACACAGCAGTTTCAGCGGATGGACAGGCGGATGGACCGGATGGAGGATTTGATGGAGTGGGTGATGGCTAGTGAGGCCGAGAGACGTACCCAGGCGGGGTTGCCGGTTCGACCCCCGCCACATCCACGAGTGTATCCGGGTTTCGACATGGAGGCAGGTCCGTCCGGGACGCAGGCAGGTGGTGGGGATGATTCTGACGACAGCGATGAGGAGATGGAGGATTAGTATTTGTATTTGTTGGGTGAATTTTATTTTGTTAAACATTTGTGGGCATGTATGAACAAATATTTATTTCTTTTTGTTTATTTTGGTATGTTTAAACATTTGTAACTTGATGAATGTTTGTTCGTTTTGTTATTTATGCTTAGTCGACTTATTTTAAAAAACAACATTTAAAAAAAAAAACTTAGTATATATAATAACAATGAAAAATAACAAGACAAACAACACAATATTCGATTACATTTTTTTTAAAACTTAATATATATAAAAAACGGCATTTATAACTAATATTCGATTACATGTCTTGCATCAACTTACATACTAACAATGAAAAATAACAAGACAAACAACACAAAAAAAAAAAATCCAAAAGATTATCAACCAACGTTCCCTCTTACGAACAACACTTGAATGAATATCTTCAAATTCCGCTTCTTGCAATTTATAAATTCGAACCTCCTCTCTCAAAAAATTGACTTCGTTTTGAAGCAGAGCCTTCGTATCCATCAGTTCTTTGATGACCACACATGCTCGACGACACATGGGAGGATCGACCCACACAAAGAAGTTGCACTTAGAACGCTGACACGAAAAAAAATAAATCACTAATATACAAGGGTTAATGGAAAAAAAATACATTAAAAACATACCATACTGTGACAAGTGTAAAATTGACGTCCGGGATTAGCTTCAGTCCAAGATGTTCTTAGTGCAGCCGTCCTACCACATCTGCAAACAACCATTGTGAATTTGTGATTGTGAAGATGGTGTATATTTCTGTGGCAAGTAACGATGACAAAAATACCAATATGCAACCAACATATACAAGCTTTTTAAAAAAAAACCAAACCAATATGCCGCTCATAGGCCCATACGCGCGTATGGTGGGTACGGATCCTGACAACTTTTCAGCCCATATGCCTCGTATAGCCCGATGAGACCCATATCCACCTACATTTTCTAAAAAGTTGACAGGACATTTATGACACCCCACTTGCATATGCCTCTCATCGACCCATACGGGTCTCATTGAAGTTCAGTTTCACTTCCTTTTATAGTTTAACCGAGAACAAGTACATATCCAAATACAAAAGTTGTTTTTTTGGTTGGACGAGTTCTGGACCACACGATGACAATCCGGAAGGGGACCGCACGCATCTCTCGTATAGTTTTTGCTCTCGTATCGGTCTATATTGTAACACCCCGAAAACGGGTTTGGTAATCAAACCACGTTAACATTGATGAACGGGTAAAATACCGTTAGTGGTGAAATTAACCCGGTAAATATTAGGATTTAAACTAATAAACCTAATATTAAATAAAAGTTGAACAAAAACTTTTGAAGAAATAAAAGTTTATAAACAGCCCGATATAACGGGACTTAAAATAAATTGGGTCGTACCCGAAAATATAAATTTTTATATTATAAATTTAATGTCAGATATAAATGAGATGAAATAACTAGGAATAAATAACCTAGTTAATCACAAGTGTTGTAGTAATAAGGAAACTTGATTAAAACACCCTAAATGAAACTTGGGAAAAATTGAGGGGCCAAAAGCGTTTAAAACGAAACTAGTAAAATAAAATAAAAAAAATTTAAAACTCCAATACACACTTGTGTGTGTGGAGATCGACAGAAACACCGGGGGGCGATCCAGAGCTTCCCTTTAAACCCTAATTCCTCACAAAATTCTCAAATCGAAGGTTCAAATCAAGTGAACCGAACGCATGTCAAATGAAGCTTCCGCAATGAATTTATGTTGTTTTTGTTTTAAGTGAACTATGTAAACACTTGGAACTATATTTTGTTTACTTTAAACACGTATGAACTTTGACTTGACAAAGTTTTTAGAAAGTCACATTTTTCATATAAAATGCGTAATTAAGGTTATAAACATGTTAAATTGAGACGGATGTTACAAGTTGGTAATCAGAGCTCATGGTTAAAGAATAAAGTGTGTTCGGTTCGAGGCTTGATCGCAAATCTGGTAATTACATGTATGTTAATAGTTTAGTAGGATTAAAGTGTTGTGAACAACACATAGGGTATCGTGTAATACACGTTACACCAACGAAAATGATTAGTATAGTTAACAAAATCACGTGCAGTAAAAAGCCTTGTATTACAATACGTGGATTTATTAATGTTGAAATTACTAACTTTTGTAAATATGTAGTTGAAGGATACTCGCATCTGAAGATGACGAGAGTTGAACGAATTGTGGATATGACGCAGGAACGGTCCGAGGTATGACAAGCAGAGCATACTCATCAAGGACCTAAATCGCGTGACGATCGCGAACAAAGTCAAAGGCAAGGAAAGCCTATTAAGGGCAAGCATTATTAGGTGCACACTTTTAAATTTAATTGCACAAGTAGTAATATGCAACAAACACGTAGGGAATAACGGTTGCATATATCTGATAAAACCTGAATAGGATATTTATTCAGGATGATGTTTCCAAGAGAAGTTTAATAGAAACATGTGTTATTCACGATGATGAATAACAAAGAAATAATAGGATTAGTTCATATGGAAACTTGGACGGGGGGTAATTATCCAAGTGGAAAGCTCTCAATATAATGCTATTGAGAAAAGTAGCGATCACATTAACGAATGTGATTATATAATAGTTCAATAGAAAAGAAAAACATTTTATATGTACAAAAGTAAAACTAGTAAAAACTAATGATTGTTGTTTTGCAATTAAATAAAGTTTTACTAAATAAAATCAGAGATATGAAATAAATAGGGGTGTTACTTACATGGGGGAGATGTGAAAACTACAAAAAGGTCATGTGTATCATGTGTCGATCGCTTACTCTGGCCAAGTAAGTAGTGGCATATGATACCATGAACTTTTGGTATCGGACACATTTACGCCCGATGTAGTAAGGATGGGGTGAATGGGAGTAACGTAAATGGTACCCAAATGAGTCAAAGAAGTAAGATGTTTGATAATAAACGTAAACGCAAGTCAGATGACAGGGAGCGTATTACGTTAGAATAACGAGCCCAAGAGAAGGGACAAAGATTAAAGTAAATGAAAATACAGACCAACTAATGAGAATGCTAAGGCATAAAGATAAAGTTTGACTGTCATAAGTGATGAAATTCACACAGACAAGTCAAAGGGGTAGAATAAAAGAATAAAAGACTTGACTAAATAAAAGCAATGGATTTCGCTAAGACGATCAAATAAATTAAGATGATGTCTAAAACCGTATAAGAATGGTTACTTGATGACAACTTCGGTAAAGATACCCGATAGATGGGTAGGATTTTGAAAGCATGCGTAAACCAAAAGACGAGTATGCGAAATAGAAAGTCAAAGGACTCGGATAAAGAGTCATGACTAAAAGACGATGAGAATTTGCAAACAGAAATTTTGATAACTACGTTCAACTATTCTAAAGTTGAACGGGTCAAATAAAGAATGAAGTTTGACGTTCATGAGTAATGAAATCTCACACGAATAAGTCAAACGAGATAAATAAAGTATAAAAGTTTGGTAGTGCAAGTAAGCGCAAACCGAATAATGGAAGCGCGAAATAATAAAGAACCCGGGTAACGGGTCGTAAAAAAGTATAATTATGAACCGGGGAAACGGTGAGCGTAGAACAAACCGACGTGTAAATGACGTAAAGAGTCATAAAGTCGGAAGATTAGTCCAAGAGTAAACGAACGAAGCTTTAGACTACGGTCAAGGCCAACTAAAGTTCAAAAGCGAAAATAAACGATTCCAAACATAATAAGAGATGCTTTGAAGCTATATATGTATATATACATTTGAATATAGACATGGATAAAAGACGATCTACGGGATCATCATAACCTACGGGATTATAAATAGTGTAAAGTCTACGGAACCAAAAAGACCTTCGGGTCACAAATAGAAAGAAACGAATTGTTGGGGTTCTCACCTTAAAAAATTGAAAATCTAAAGAAAAAGCTTGCGAGGCTAAGTAAAAGAACTTGCGGGTCACTTGGATAAAGCGTGGAAAACTGGTTACAATCCTCCATGTAAAATAATAACGGTCAGGAATAAAACTTAGACGGAAATTCCTAGACATGAGGAAAAGACATAAGACAGAGAAATCGTAAACTAAAATTTTAGTTTTTAGTCAAAAGCAGCCTTTTTTTTAACAAACATAAGTAACATGAGGAGATTTAGAAAATCTTAAACACACATAAGGCCGAAGATGGCAAAATAGTATACCTAGATGACGAGGTATGAAGTGACGGCGACTAAATAGTCTAGCCGGAGGAACTATTCAAGGTTGAGAAAATGTCATGACAAATACAAAGCGCTTGTTAATATAAGACAAGCGTGGGATAAACATGTTAACAGACTGATGAGTCTAAGTTGTCAAGTGACAACTCGGTCCAGAAAGATAAAAGATAAAAGCTGAAAGTAACGGCCCACGAGGTCTTACACATGAAAGACGTGTGCGTCGATATAAGTGAAAACGTTAGAACGAAAAGAATAATTGAATGCCTTAAAAAAACGAAACCAAGTTTGTTTAGTCTAAATTCATGAGCTACGTAAATAAGGTTTCGGGGACGAAACCTCTTTAAGGGGGGTAAACTTGTAACACCCCGAAAACGGGTTTGGTAATCAAACCACGTTAACATTGATGAACGGGTAAAATACCGTTAGTGGTGAAATTAATTCGGTAAATATTAGGATTTAAACAAATAAACCTAATATTAAATAAAAGTTGAACGAGAACTTTTGAAGAAATAAAAGTTTATAAACAGCCCGAGATAACGGGACTTAAAATAAATTGGGTCGTACCCGAAAATATAAATCTTTATATTATAAATTTAATGTCAGATATAAATGAGATGAAATAACTAGGAATAAATAACCTAGTTAATCACAAGTGTTGTAGTAATAAGGAAACTTGATTAAAACACCCTAAATGAAACTTGGGAAAAATTGAGGGGCCAAAAGCGTTTAAAACGAAACTAGTAAAATAAAATAAAAAAATTTAAAACTCCAACACACACTTGTGTGTGGAGATCGACAGAAACGAGCTTCCCTTTAAACCCTAATTCCTCACAAAATTCTCAAATCGAAGGTTCAAATCAAGACCAAACCGAAATCCAAGTACGGAATAATGATCTCCACTGAAAAAGGAGTCACAAGGTATGTAAATTTCGTAAGAATCTATAGTTAAATTTCTAAGCAAACTTAGAGAATTCGAATTAGATGGTTGCATGTTCGTTATATGATGAAATATGAACATTGTAGTGTCTAGGAGTAAACCCTAGACAAGCATATGATGAAATTAGGTCTAAATCTTGTGAATTCATGATCACCATTGAAGGTGATAAGTGTGATGATGCTAAATTCATGTAATGTGATGTTTTTGGGGTTTTTTATGGCTAAAAATAGTGCTATAATGTCATAAACATGTTTCGATTGAAAGTTGAATTCAAACAGCTTCTGATCAGAATTTACAGCCGACTTGTATTGGCTGTAACGTGGACAAAACGAGACAAAAACATGTGTTTCTTGAGTCTAAAATGTAATTCCAGGAAATATCTTTAAAAACCCACTGGAATCGCATTTTTTCGACGAAAATTGAGCGTTTTATGAATTTTTCCGTATCAAAGGTTCAAGCTGCGTTTTCTGGCAGAATTTGCAGCCCATTACGAATGTCATAACTCAATTTAGTAAATTGAGTTATGATCTCAAATTCTTACTGTAGAAATTTTTAAGTGATTAAAAGAATCGCCAATTGGAATTTCGTCAATCGGATAAACGAGGAATTTTTAATGAATTTTTCCGTAAGCTGCAGTCAGAAGTGACGAATCTGATTGCAGCTTAGTAGATGAATTTTTACGAATTTTTGGTAAAGAGTTAGATCTTGAAATTTTAACACAAGGTCTAACCCTCCGAGAGGTACGCCACATAAAAAAAATCACAATTTTTGAAGACTTGTAAACAGGTTAAACAGGTCACCAAAAACAACCTATTTTCAGTGATACGAAACTTGATTGTTGATGTTATAAATTATGCCCACAATGTTCATATGTTGAAATTATGAATCAAACGCGTAATTTCCTATTTCGACTAATTACGTGTGATGTGGGGTAATACAAATTTTAATTAGGAAGTCGATTTAGCTTATATGCACATATCATATAATTAAGGGTAGTTAATTTTTGAAAAGTTAAACTAACCATGGACGGAGTCGAATAGTAGTTTTGACATAGAAAATATGTAAGGTGGAATAGTCGTGGTTATAATGACTAATCTAACCACCTTGTGAATTATGATGATAGTTTGACTCTTGACAAGCTAGATGGAGGCTTGGGAATGAAGCGGGTCAAACGGAGCAAGTACGAAAAGGAAAGCGTAATTTGGATGCGAGGTAAGTAAAAGCTTACACCCTTTTTAGTATACATCAGTTGTGTGTATTGAAAATGAATAAGGACAAGTTAGTAATAGAGTTATAATGTTCCGACGCAAATAATATGAGTCGGAACTAGTGCAATGGTGAGAAATCATAAACTATGGCAAAAAGGGTAAATTGGTAAATTAGTCATATGACGATGAACTAATAAGAAATTTTGAAACACTACGTTATGGTGTAAATCGGAATGGGTAAAAGGGCGAGATGGTAACTAGATATCATCTCATAATGGAAAAGGGTCGTTCGGACTAAACGGGTCAAATGACATTGGCAAGATCATTTGACAATATTAATTGATGATCGCTTGTTGAGTTTTGTGATTACAGGAAATATCATACGGTTCGCGTTGGTATTAATTAGAAATTAATAGTGAAAGATATTTAAACGGGTCAATCCTATGACTCGAGCCAGGTACGCATATTTAGTATTATTGATAAAAGCGATATTCTTGGTCAAATATTAGTGAAAGTCCTTCGTCGTAAAATGAAGGACTAAAATTGACCAAAAAACCCTTGATGGGAAAACCGGGCAAACGACCGTTAGAGGTTGTTTAGGAATTAGTATTAAGATTAAGAAATAAAAGTAGATACTTTAATGTAGCAAAATGATGGGTGAAAGTGGTTTAAGGAATCATGAAACGGGTCAAAAGTGTTAAAAAGGGATTTCAAGCTGAGAGCTTGAAATCTGAATTTTTGAACTAGTGGAATGTCAGGTTTTAACTCCATAAGATGGAGAATTAAATTTCGAACGCATAGGAAAAAGAAACGCCTAAAACGGACTAGTAGATAAAAAGTTATGGTCGTTTAAAGTTCGATTTTTGTTGAATAATTGAGCTGGGCAGAAAATGCAGGTTCAGAAACGGACCTGCTGGAAATTAGTCTCCCTCGCGACACGCGACAGGGTCCCTCAATTGGGGCGCGACACGCGACAGGTGTCGCGACTCGCGACAGATTAAAGGTTGCCTTCCGTGACACGCGGGAGGCATGAATTTTTTGGAAATTTTATTTTGATTATCATTATTTGATATTGGAACTTATTTATACATGTTTATAAGCTGTCAAAACTAACTTTTAAGTTAGTTTTGATCATAGGTGAGTATAGCAAGCATCCGGAAGACGATCAAGCAATCAAGTGAACCGAACGCATGTCAAATGAAGCTTCCGCAATGACTTTATGTTGTTTTTGTTTTAAGTGAACTATGTAAACACTTGGAACTATATTTGTTTACTTTAAACACGTATGAACTTTGACTTGAAAAAGTTTTTAGAAAGTCACATTTTTCATATAAAATGCGTAATTAAGGTTATAAACATGTTAAATTGAGACGGATGTTACATATATGGTCGGAATATTCAAGGTTTGTTTACCCTTGTTTTTTCTGGTTTTATTTTGGCGGTTTGTGGTGGTCTTGGGGTTGGGGTTGTGGTGGTGGTGGTGTTGTGGTTGTGGTTGTGGTGGTGGTGGGGGTGGGTCGGCTGGGGTGGTGGTGGTGGTGGGTCGACTGGGGTGGTGGTGGTGGTGGGTAGGTTGTGGTGGTGGTGGGTCGGCTGGGGTGGTGGTGGTGGTGGTGGGTAGGCTGTGGTGGTGGTGGTGGGTCGGCTGGGGTGGTGGTGGTGGTTCAGCTGTGTTGGCGGTGGTGGGTCGGCTGGGGTGGTGGTGGTGGTGGGTCAGCTGTGTTGGTGGTGGTGGTGGGGGTGGTGGGGGTCGGCTGGGGTGGTGGTGGTTGACGGTGGTGAGGTGGTGTTGTGTTGTGTTGTGTTGTGTTGTGTTGTGTTGTGTTGTGTTGTGTTGTGTTGTGTTGTGTTGTGTTGTGGGTGGTAGGCTGTGGTGGTTGTTGAGGTGGTTGAGGGTGGTAGGTTGTGGTGGTGGTTGTTGAGGTGGTTGAGGGTGGTAAGAAACTGTTCGATTTCACGGTTTGTTTGAGAACATGATTCAGATACACAACGGGTTCGTGTGAATCTAAGTAATAATATGTAATAGTTAGCGATTTAGTGTGTAGGGTTTAGGGTTTCGGCTATGTATTGTATTACATTTTGTATGAAAGTGTTGTGTTTTGTGTTATTTTATCAAAGAATGTTCACTTACATTTGCGTTATGGATTATAGAGAATTTGACGTTTTATAAAACGCTATAATATACTCATTTAATAAAATTAAACACATAATAATAATTGATAAATAAAAAAGTTGACATTTAATAAAACGTTTAATAATACTTATAAAAAATTGGCATTTTATAATATATACAATTCGTTTTATAAAAAAAATTGACATTTAATAATACTTATAAAAAATTGGCATTTAATAATATACACAATTCATTTCATAAAAATATGAAGTTTTTATAATACTAACACAATTTTTTATAACAACATTTTATAAAAAAAAAATTTAATTTTCTTAATATTTCACAACTTCCCCATACAAATACCCTATCAAAATAAAGTTCCACACACCCCAATCATTGGCTGACACCCAATGATTGGCATTAATTAGATGGTAGGGGGTATGTAAATACTTTTCAAACGTATTGGGCAATGAGGGGCGTATGGGTGGGGCCAGTTTGAGGCGTATTGGGCAATGAGGGTCATTTTGGGTTAGGGGGTGTGTAAATACTTTTGGGGGTGTGTGTGGATACCTCCACCGTTTATTAAAATTTTCTGTATACACATTTATTCAAGAAGATATAATTAGACAAATAACAAATGTAAACATAAACCCTGTGAATATAAACATCAATAACGCAGTTTTCAACTATTTCAACGATGTCCCAGATCCTGATTTCTTGTTTCAACTTCTTGTTGAGTTGATAGATCTAACTTAATCTCATGATCACTGTGACAAGCAACCGTTGAGTCAATCACGTGTCTGGTAGATGATTCATGAGAAAGCGGTTCAGCTTTGAAATATGATGCATTAGTGTCATCATAGGCAGCAGAGCGTGTGGGCTGGCCGGTTGTCTTTGAACGGTGGAGTGAAGCTGCAGTTGTCGGGTGGAAAGGTGAATGAACCGGGCTAGCAGTAGGACTATTCCCTACTGATCGGTTTGGGGAGTTTCCACCCTTGCCTTCATGCTTCCTCTTCACAGCCATTCGCCAATTTTGCAGGGCGCGAGCAGTTTGTTCGTCAAATATGGATTTCTTCATGTTGGACCCCATCTACACATGCAGCACATCAATATATCATGTGTTCATATTGTTCTTTTTTGTCAATTTATTTTAAAATTAAAAAATGTTTCACAACAGTTAACAACATTAAAACTTGAGTGGTATTTATAGCTACAAAAAAGTTTAAGTGTCATCAGTTTATCCATCTGATACGAGGAAACTGAAATACAGTCCAAATCAATGAATATAATTTATTCAACGTAGACTAACCTGTGATAGAAGCGCGTATAGTGGAAGCGTTATATAGCTGCACAAGATTAGAGTTCCAACCCTACATTAAGCACAAACCATTCCATCAGCAAACACTCCAACCCGTGACTCGGTTATGCAGTCACTTTTGTTAAAAGATAATCCATACCCAATAAGAAGTTTTATAATCACAAGTTCCATAGTGTCATGGAAGCAAGAATTGAGTTTAAATTCATACTGCACAAGCACAAGAAGCAGTCTGGTGTTATCCATGGTTCAAAAATGAACTTCAGTACATATATTTATATATATTGCTTTTATTACCCAAATCCAAAGGAAGTAAGTAATCTGGAAAGCATTCTGTGAGCACAAATAATTCAGTAAAACAATTAGTGACATGAGAATAAAGAAATATGTGATTAAATTCCCAGAGTTTTCGACAAGTACCTGAAACAAAGCAAAGTGTATGAGATGAAGCATTAGGCTCGGCCTCGAGAACCAAAAGTATTTATCAGAGGCCTTCACAAGAGGAATCCCTTGGACGACTGCATGTCTTTCCTTTATTTCAACAGCCATTATTGTCAAGATGGCTTGAAGCTTCGTTCCAACGGCTAAGATAATCTGTGCAGCGTGGGTTTATTGTTGGTAATCAATCTTAAAGAAGGCCAAGTAGATAAATAAGTAAATGGCACTTACGAATAATGGGATTAACGACGCCCAAAACAACGTCTGCCAGCCTACAAGGGAATATTGCTTTTAGATTTTGTATATGTTGACAAGTTGTGAAGCATCAGAAGCAATGCACACATCAGTATTGATTTTTTTAATATGAAATTGAAAAAGAATTTAAGGTGAAATGTTTTCATAATTACACTGAACAGGTTATTATTAATCTATACTGCAACATGCAAAAAAAATTTACAGATCAAAAGAAACAAATTCATATGAATTATATGTTGAAAAAATAGAAGGTTCGACATGGATATTAGTAGTGACATACCGCTGACATTTAGAAGCAAGAAGATCACAAATGATGCCCATAGTACCGGACTGAAATTTTTCAGAATTATTAAATGTTATGGTTAGAATAGACTAGATAACTTGATGAAAATGTCGGGTACTGTCACAGGCGACATTGATTTGTACCTGACTCCCACAACTACTTGAAAATCATCCTCTAGTGACCGTTTGATGTACTTTTGGAAGTTGAATTTAGTTCCTGGAGCTAAATGAAGCTACAAGGATAGAACAATAATTCACGAGGAAGAAAATAAAAATAAAAATAAATCAGCAAAAAGAGGTCTCACATTTATGAATCCGTTTCGCAAGGTCATATAATCAGACTTGCTAACAGACCTGAAAAACTGACGGAAGAAGCATCCCTACATGACAGAAGCTTGCATTACAAGCTGTTATAAAACCATCAACATTTAATTAAGTCCTCGACAACTTACAATGTAAAAGAATATCGGGACTCGAGTCCAAAAACTGGTGTGAGCTCTTACGAAAGACGTCTCATGAGTAAGCCTAAATCGCGAAGGATCTGGAATTTTCAATGCATTGTTTAGAGTTGTCGAGTTAAATAGGCAACAATGGTATATTTGTAACTAAAATGTGAAGTGTTCGGTGTACCAAAATACGTAAAAGAAAATATTACCATTTGAGAATTCAAAGTCATGGGATGATGTCTCCTCCTCCCACTGTTTCCAGCCGCGGGTCTGGAAACAAAAGGTAGCAGCAAAATCACCAAAATAAGCTACGTATCAACGGGTCGATTTAGGTTATCATTTGTCTCAAATAGACCACATAGGTAAAAGAAAAAGATTAGCTAAAAAGGAAATGGGTTGAAAGCCACACAAATCATTTTTCAGTTATTTGGATTATTCTTATTGTCATAATAACTTTAAAGGTCAACCCAACCCAACCCGTTTTGGTCCGTACTAAAAAGAGAACTTGTTTTTATCCTGAGCCCATCTTGCCTCCTTTAGTTGCTTTCTTCTTGAACTAGTTGAGTACACATTTATTGCTGGTAAATTGTTACAAACATGAAACTTGCTTGACATAACATAAAAAAACAGCTAAAAGTCAACACTGATTGTATAATGCTAAAACAAGTCACAAAATAGTAGTAAATGCAGTGTACCTTTAACCTCCCAAGAGCCATTGTAATAGCACTGTATGCAACGTGTAAGACTGCTAGAAAGAATATGAGTATGTGCAATTGATGCAGCCCCTTCACAGTTATAATCGGTACTTTATTCTGTAAAAAAAGAGCTATAATATCAATATATTTGTGACACGTCCCGATACAGGATACTAATATAATCAGATTTTGGGTTGTTATATCTAACACCTTTAATTAATAAACAATGTTTAACCCGTTATAATTAGAACAAAAAAATAATTAATATATTGTATATGGTCAACACACCAACCCATTTTTCCATTTAGCCCATTTATTACAACCTATGTATGAACGGCTTAACCATTTACAATTGATCTACAACCACCAACCCGTTTATAGCATGTCAACTTGTTTAGGGAAACATGTTAGCCCGTTTAATATTAGAATAAAAAATATATATTTTATATGGTTAACCCACCAACCCTATTACAATCCGTTTAATCCATTTTATTATAAACCATGTATGACCCGCTTAACCATTTACAACTAATCTACAACCACCAACCCGTGTAGAACACAACAACCCGTTTGACCAATTTACATAAATGAGTACACATGTCATGTTTGGTTTACACGGTTCTTAGTGTAATCGTGTACACTGTATTGCCTGGGTTAGTGTTCATATCTTTGACACAAATAAATAAATGGGTCCTATTCAATTCAACCTGCCAATCCGACATTGTTTAAGATGGAATGACTAACTAATTCACCTTGTCCTTGCAGGTAGACTTTGAGTCACCGGCCAGTGATCTACCATGCTCGTACCATAGAAGCAACCGATGGGCTCCTTTTCCTTCTTTCTCAGCTTTATCTTTCAAAGCACATGGCAACATTGTGTTTGCAACATCAACTGGGATGCATATATCCGCAATGTAATACTGAGTAAAAGTCAATATGAGTGAGATGAATCCTAGAATCATCAACTCTACACATGACAAACAACCAATGGTTAGATATCAAACCTATTTTTTTTTTTTGAAAAAAAATGGAAATATAATTCAAGTTTAAAAGAGATGTGTTGTTTACCAGCTTTGACCTTCTCCAGAGCTTGAAACAAAGCTTTCTTGTGCTTATCTGTGAAAAACTGATTGTAAATTTCATTATATTAGTAACCTGAAAACAAGCCATAGATTGGAGTACAATAATGAGGAGTTCTTGAAAAGTTTTTATTTATTTATTTTAAGATCAACATAGAAAAATTCAGAATTGTTTTACTATATGATCTACTTTAATACTTAAATATTGATGCATTAATTTGGGTTATTTATTTTTCGGCCCAAAAAATTCAAGCTTATATTACAAAACCAAAATCCAAAATCCAAAACGAACCCATCGTAAAAATCAAAACCGAACTTTTTAAAAAACCCAAAAACAGAATATTTGGTTTTTGGTTCAGTTTGAGCACAAAACCAACCCTTGTATACCCCGAAACAAAGTAGAATAAGAATAATATTTTAGTATAAAAATATGAACAAAAGTGAATATTAGAGTAGTTATTAACATTTTATCAAATATTATTACTTTGTTCGCTTTATTATTAGTTGGTTAGTTTTATAATTATCTTTTCGTTATGATCTCCTTATATAACGATTTTGGTTTTTAGTTATTTTTTATACACAGAAAATAGTATTCACATAAAATAGTATTCATCAATACAGTCTTTCAAAAATGAACAGAAGTGAAAGGACCATAAGCAAATTTAAAAAAGAAACTACCTTCCCAAGTTTATGAAGAACTTTCTCTAAAGCTATAGAGATGATAATGATAATTGCACAGACACCAGCAACTGCCCATGTTGGTATTTGATCAAGCTTCCTTTCACTTGAATAATCCCCTCCTGCCATTTTAACCTCAAAAATCCAAATTTAATGTTTTTGTGACATCAAGAAGACAAGAACAATGGAGGGTGACCGGTGAACAATCCTATCTACACAGGCTTTTTATAAAGCTAAAATTTGTACCTTATGAATTAGTTAATTAATTATTGTAATTTGCAATTAATTAATTAAGTAAATTGCAGTCCCTTCTTTAGGTATATAAAAAATTGAAAAACGCATACCAACACGTAGACAATCACATTCTTTTGCATAGATTCTCCAACCTATAGAGTTAAGTTAATTATAGAAGACTAAAAAAAAATACTGTATGACCTAATATTAGTTGAATGTAAACTTGGAGAAGACTGGGCGAATGGAGTTTGTCTTTTTTGTCAACCCCGTTGAGTAGAAATGTCAACTTGGTGGTTTTGTATAAATTTTATTATATAAAAAAATTAATATTTTAAAATACAACGATGTCTGTTTTTTTTTTTTTAATTTTCTTTGAATTGATTTTTTAATTTTTCTTTGAATTTAATATTTTCTTTGAATTGAATAGATGTATGTGATAAAAATGAAGTGATGTTGTTTTAATTAAAAGAAAGTTTATTTTATTTTATAACATTTTTTAACAAGTCAATCATCATCAAATATCCAAGAGTATTTAATAATGGAAACCACGCATATTAATGGTTTCTCAGATATCTATAAAACTTCGATATATAATACAGATAGTCATAAATAATAAAAGTAACCTACAATACAAGTGGTAATAATAATAATAAAAATAGCAATAATAGTAATGGTAATGCTAATAAACATAACAATAATAGTGGTAGGAGTAACATTGCATTTAGTAATCCCCTTAACAAATACAAGTGGTAATAATAATAAAAATAACAATAGGCAAGGATAATAAAAAATATCAATAATAGTGGTAGGAGTAACAATACATTTAGTAATAACAAGTTGGCATTAGAATCTTTTAATATATATTGGTATTGACTTTAAATAATTATGTTAAAAAGCAATTATAAGTAAACAAAACACATTAGTAATTCCCCCTTAACGAGTTGACATTGAAATCTTTAAAACATATAGGTATTCTGACTTAAATAGGACAATAGTTGTTAACGAAAAATTTTATATCAGTGTATTTGAGAGGTGAAAGATGTGTGTTTTGCCTATAGTGATGATAACATGTGATATTTTTTAAAAAGTAGGAAGAAATGACATTGAGGTACTAAAATATTTGTGTCCTTCTAAATAGGATGTGACACCTCTTTTAATTTCTAAAAAATGCAACAAAAAAAGCTTGGACAAAAAAATCTATTACAAAAAATCAAGTATAAAAAAATATAGCATAAAAAAGTATAGTACAAAAAAATATAGCATAAAAAATATAGCACAATAATATAGCACAAAAAAATCCAGCACAAAAAATTTAGCAAAAAGATTTAAGACAAAAAAATTTAGCACAAAAATTCAGCACAAAAACATGTTATACAACATAGAAATACAATATTTTTGGGGTTTTTTAATTGTCATATTTTATATAGTAACATGGTACTCAAATTAAAGATAAAAATACGTTCGATTTTATGATAATTTTTTTATGAAAAATAATGTCGTTTTAAAAAGTTACGAAAATTTAAAAAATGGAGATAGAATATACCTGTGTCTTTCATGTTGAGAGAGAAAGTCAATAAATAGGATTTTCCAAAGATACCCTTACACTTTTTTTTCCTACATTTTCATCTTAATTATTGATTTGAAAACGAAAGCGTAAGATTACTCCTTGTCCTATTTAAGCAAAATAATCTTTTTTTTTTGTTGTACCCCATATTTGAGAACTATATAATCACTCATTTTTTCGACTTTATTACTAATAAATTTATTCTAGAGGGTGTATATATAATTAACGTAGATTATATTATTGATGGTATTTATAATCTCTTTTTATTAACAACCAATATGATTCCCTAAAAATATGCAACATATCTTCAAATCAATTATAGAACCTAATCTATATACTATTTGCAGATGATATTGTGTTAGCTGCGTAGACTAAACAACGACTGAACGAGAGGTTAGAAGAGTGGCGAGTTGCATTAGAAGCCAAAGGTTTAAGAATTAGTCGTTCAAAGACCGAGTACCTTCACTGTGATTTTAGTGGAACAGTCGACTGCGAAGATACTCAAATCACCATTGGTGGTCAAGCGGTGCCACAGGTTACTAGGTTTAAATATTTAGGATCGTTTGTACAAAAGGATGAGGAGATAGATAGTGACGTTGCCCATCGTATCCAAGCAGGCTGGTGTAGATGGAGAGCAGCCGCTGGGGTATTGTGTGACAGGAGGTTCCCAACTAAATTAACGGGAAAATTTTATAAGGTTGCAGTTAGACCTGCTATGTTATATGGAACAGATTGTTGGGTTATCAAAAAGACGGAGACACGCAAGATGTAGGTGGCAGAGATGGGGATGTTACGGTGGATGTGTGGGCACACAAGGCTAGAGCGTATGAGAAATAAGGTTTTTAGGGAAATGCTAGGGGTGGCTAGTATATCGAGTAAAATTAAGGAGGAGAGATTGAGATGGTTTGGGCACGTGAAGAGGAGGCCGGTGAAGGCACCAGTTAGAGTAGTGGACGCCCTTTGTGTGGAGGGTAGGAGGAGCAGAGGAAGACCCAAACTGACTTGGGAGGAGCGGATTAGGCAAGATTTGCTAGAGTTGCACATTTCTGAGGACATGGTCCAGGATAGGAGTTCGTGGAGACGTATGATTAGGTTAAGGATTTTTAGGAGAGAGTGATGAGGTGTTTGAGATTTTTCGGTTAGGGGTTTATATTTCCTACTTTGAAACGCCCACTATTTCAACATCCGAAAAGAATACAAAATGACATATAGGGCTGACAAATCGTGTCTTAGCAAGTTTAACAGGTATCTGATAATGCGAACAACAAAAATTTTAAACATGAATACGACTTGTTTAACTACTTTATATCCAGGGTCTATAAGACAGATGTATATTTTATGCACCTAGAAGGAGAAATAATGGATCCTAACTTTTAAATTTTGATTATTTTTAAAAACGTAAAAAATCACATGGTGTACTTTTCTGTTATCGTGTCTTAGTAGGTTACCTACATGTTACCTGTTGCCAGCCCTAATGACATATAACCTTTTTTTGGCTATGTAAAGAAAATTTGGGCATGACCCGTTTGCAAAATAAACGATTCCCTGGTTTTAAACAAATTTTCATTCAAAATGTAGCGCAAAGACATCTTTTAAGATACAAAAGATACAACCATACGAAAGTTCATTACAAGTATTTTGACGAAACCGCCCAAAATAAGTTTTAAAGTAAAAATATCCAAGATACTAACGAACATCCTAATTTAAGTTTAACGTTTCAATACAAAAACCATTTTGACCCTTTTTCAAGTAGGCGACTTTAACCGGAAGCGCATACATGGATGATGTGGTGTGTTCGATCCGAGCTCGCCATCTTAAGCGTGAGATTTACCTATTAATGCAACAAAGAAACTTGTCAATAATTTACATATTACAAAACTAAATTCTACCAACAAAAACATTCAACTTTCTAATGTTCATACTTTTACATATATCATCATCGATATGTAACCCCTACGAATGGGTCAACATATATTAAGACCTTCCTTCTTATCTTTCTTTTAATTGGTTGATCCGTTTCGTTTCGGCAAATTATCATACTTTTACATTCTCACCATACTTTTTCATTCTCATTCCATACTTATTAATCCGTTCATAACGGACCATCATCATAAACCAAATCATGAATATTCTCATTAAAATCCTAATTGACCTGTTCATTACGAATCAATATGAAACCTTATTCTTGACTACTCATTCAATTCGAAACATACCTTCTATAGTTCTACTAGAAACTAATGGATTATAGGATTTACGTCATACATGAATTGTAACAAAATTTCTACTATCAACATTATATATAAATGTAAGTAAATGAACTTACCTCGTTCTTGAGCCTTTTGTTGCGAACCGGAACTAGCTCCTTCTTCTTTCAATCCTACACGTAATTCGTTCTTATTTAGATTATATCACTTGTTCCCATAACACTTACATTCAAGTACCATTCGTATTTTATATCACAAATGTCAATATATCAATTTCCTTATGCAAAACCATTTGTTCATATCTCATTCAAAACTACTTAGATTGTCATTGAGGCATTTCAACAAACAAATAGTGTGTGTACAACATTTTATGCATTATGTACATGTACCATATGCATAATTTCACTAGATATCATCAGAATTCACACAATCAACCATTCTTGCATAAATCACTCATCCTACACATAACAATCTATCAATGTTCTAGCATACATACATTTATTCATAGAAATTATTCTACTTATTCAACTTACAAAATCATCATCCTACTAGAGAACAAGTGGGTTTCCCCCCCAAATCTTTAGTACAATCAAATTCAAGCATAATACACCTTCTATTTGATGATTCTAACTCATATGTAAACTCAATTTCATACTATTTCACGGATTGGTAAAAACCCACTTCATCATAATGCATCAAAACATAAAATTCTAACTCATCTTATGTTCAAGATACTTGGATTATGGAGTAATTAAGCACATGCATTCGAATCGTGTCAAGAATCACTACTAATTGCTGAATTTTAACATCAATTGATGGAGTAGGGTTTATCCTCCTCTCCTTCCCTCTGGTCGCGATCCACAGACACACCCAAATACTGGGTTTTTAATTTTATTATGTTAATTAACTAATTCATATTCAACCCCCAAGTTACCTTTTGTTGTCACTTGTACACTTTTTTCAAGTTTTATGAACTTTCTTTATATTTAAAAACTTAACCAATTATGTAAAACATTTAAACATCGAAACATTTTATCATGCAAATTACGGGGTGTTACATACTTTTGAGGTGGACTTTACATGTGTTTATCATCTTGTGTGTGTGTGTATATTGTTGTAGGGGCTATAGCTGTGTCTATTCTATTATGTTAGTCGGTTATCACTTATTCTGTGATTGGTGGAGTTCTATTGCTATATCTGTAGTTCGCATTTTTGCATGATGTTTGGTTGCGAGCCGAGGGTGTTTTTGAAAGCAGCCTCTTTATCCATATGGATAGAGGTAAGATTTGCCTATATCTCACTCTTCCCAGACCCCACCAATAGCTTTGCTATTTATGACACTTACTGGGTACAGTTGTTGTTGTTGTTGTTGTAGTAATCTATACTATATAATAAAAGAAACTTATTGGAGCATGTCATATGTTCCCGCCTAAATTCATTATTTAATAAATGTATTTATCTAATTTTAAAATTTCAGTTATATATGTATTCACCTATATATTAAAAAGCTAAGGGAATGAACAGTAACAATAAATAAATATTAAAAAGAGTCTCGAATGAAAAGTAATAAAAATAGAAATGAATGAATAGTATCGGGTACCGGTATCGGTATCAAATTTACCAAACTGAGACCTATATATTAAAAAGCTAAGGGAATGAACAGTAACAATAAATAAATATTAAAAAGCGTCTTGAATGAAAAGTAATAAAAATAGAAATGAATGAATAGTATTGGGTACCGGTATCGGTATCAAATTTACCAAACTGAGTGTATTTTCGGTATTCGTTCGGCACCGGTATTCATCGGGTTTTACCCTCAAATACCGGTGTCGTACCAGTACCGACCGTATCAAGCCGTACTGTACCAGGTATATTCGGTACCGGTTGGTACCGAGCTCATCAAATCCTGTAGCAACGTAATAATGCAAGTAATTGAACAGTTTAGATTACTTTTCATACACACAGTAAGTAAACTGTATTTCGTTTAAATGAGGTTTTATATACACAACAACTTATTTTGCTTTATTTTTTTGTCTTTTTACGTAATGAATGAATTGTATCATGTAAAATTAACTTGTATATTTAGATTATTGATGAGAAAATCGTATCAAATCCTATAATCAAACCGGTATCGTATCGGTACCAAATTTACTATACCAAATCATTTTCGGTACCAATTTGGTACCCACATTTTGGCGTTTTCAGAATCATTACTTTCGGTTCGACACCGGTCTAGCACTATACCTATATTTATTGATTTTTACCTTCAAATACCATACCTTATTGTACCGAGCATTTTCGGTGCCGGTACCTAATTTCGATGATTTTCCGGATCGGTACTTTCGGTGCCGTTACAGGTACCGAGCTCATCCATATTTTAACGTGTTAGCACCGTAATAACTGAACTGAAAACAACCGAATTTCCAACGTGTAGGACGTATGGGTCCTATTATTATATATTAGGTTTTTTAAAATCGTTTTTTAGGAGGGATTGACTATCCTTTTCACGACATTTTTATTTATGTTTTGATATTCGGTATCTGCTTTCCGTTACTGACACGCGTTTTACAGTCATTGGGTCCCCGCCGCAACGCGCGGGCGGAAATTTAACTAGTTCATTTAATTTTAAAATGGTCAGTTGACATATCTTTCAACATTTCGAATAAATGTATTAATTGAAATCTTGACTTATCTTTAAACATTTCGAAAAAAATCAGTTTTCTTAATTTTTATTTTAAAATATCAGTTGATTTAATTTTATTATCTCTTTAATTTTTAATTTAAATTCATTTATTATTTTCAAATTTTATATTGAGTTATCTTATTTTCTTCAAGCACCTTTTATTCTGTTGATTTATTAGTTAAAATCTTGAAATTATAAAAATCATATTATAATTTTTTTTTTACATCTAAACTTATTTTCCCCATACTATACTAAATACCACCTAATATTGATCTCCTTACAAAAGATAATTTTTCTTGACCACTAGGCTAAAAATCATATTATATATGTATAAGAATTTAACTGGTTAAAATCAATATTGACTGTATTACTAAATATATATACGTTATTTTTGTTGAACAACTAATATTACTTTTATTATACCAGCAGTCGTAAATTATTCCTTTTTCCATACTTAAACATTACCCTTTCTTCGATAAATATCTGTCTCTATAAAGTGAGCTAGCTCCTCATTGATATATACACATTATTTATTTACTTATTACAAAATCAAAATTCATAAAATTATATTTTGTCACACCAATAATCATAAATTATTCCTTTGCCCAGATTTAAACATTACATTTTCTTTGATAAGTATTTGTCTCTATAAAGTGAGCTAGCTCCACATTGGTATATACACATTATTTATTTACTCATTACAAAATAAAAATTCATAATATTATATTATTATCATTTTAATCAGTTCAAAATATTTTATTAAAATACTAATAAAGGTTTTGTTGGAAATTTTTTAAATGTGATGAATGGAAATTTAGTGAGATTATTAATATTAAATTCTACATATAGTGACAAACTCTTGAGTAGAGTTATTTATGTCACTTGTTTAATTTTCTATTAGTATAATAAACTTTTCATGTGGTGTATTGATGTCTTTTATGACAATTGATTAGAGATTTTATGACAAAATTAAGTACTTTTCATGTGGTGTATTGATGTCTTTTATGACAATTGATTAGAGATTTTATGGCAAAATTAAGTCTCTAATTATGTTAGACTTTTCACCACCCATGACTCTTGCATACTTAGTAGGCTATGTGCCTCTTTTTAGAGGCTAGATACAAGAAAGAGAAAGGTATACATGAAGAGTCCTTGGAGAAGTACTTGATGACCCATATGTTGGGAACATATAGAGATAAGTTTCTCTACACGATTCAACTACATTTCTATTCTTAGTTTCCAAAAGTTCTAAAACTATGATTTTACCCGGTGTAACCTCGGGCGCGTGGCCTTCTCCGGCAGTACAGACTGCTTCGGTTGTTGTACCCTGGGAGACAGACCCGTCGTCTTTAGTAGAGGCGCGAAATCTGTTTTAAGGGAAGCGTGTTGAACACGTGCCTCAGCCACAACCGTCAACATTTGTTTGTTCTTTTTGTAGGAAATTAATGTACAAGAAGACTTGGTTCAAGACCTCGTTGAAGCATACACAAAGGTTTGAAAATACAACAGACTATACAAGAAGATGCGGTTAAAGCTCTTTTGAAGACCATATTTGAATCAATTTAAATACATGTGTTGTATTATATGTTATATTCGTAAGGATTTGTACACGGTACATGTACTATAATTTCCCAAATATGTAAAGAGGATATCTTTACTATTTTTTATATTTATTTATATAATTTTTATTATTATCGTGACCCATGTCCTACAAGCTTAAAACATATTTTGTGAGATTGTTGCTACAATCTTAAAACCTTATTTATAAGGATTTTGGGTTCACAAAAGGATTTATAATAATAAAAAAAATATTTTAAAGATTATGATCTTTTAAATACTTTTTTTGGGAAATATGTATGTAGTACAACTAGTTGTGTTTGGATTTATTGAGATTGTGGTACAATCTTAAATCCTACACCGTGATACAAATAACAAATGAATATGGTTCAAACGTTTGGTTTAGAAACGATTTTTGAAATCGTTAATTTTTCTAACTTTTGTGTTAGATCGGGTTTATAAGTGTAAACCATACGTTTTTTGTAAACGTTAAAATTATCTAACGTATGCGTTAGACCGGCTTTATTTTTATAAACAATACGTTTTTTTAAACATTTCATGTTCTAACATGTTTGTTAGAAATGATCATATTCATGGTTGTAAAAGGCGCTAGGCGCTCCCTAGTCGGTCGACGGGGGAGTTGAGAGTACTCGGCCTAGCCGGAGAGTACGCGGGGAGTACTCGGAGATGCCAAATCATAAAGAAATTATTTTTCGGAAATTAAATATATGTCAAATAACATAAATTTACTAATATTTATAACAAAATACGTGAAATTGATATTCATTCTTTAATATGATAGGCATATAAATTATGTTTTATTTTATTTTAAGTCAAACTCAGCCCGAGTTGACCTACTAGATCCGATTTTGGCCAATGTTGACCACATTTGATCGATTCCGAGTAATTAGTCGGAGTTGAAGAAAGTCGCCTCGGCAGCCTACCTTGTAGCGACTACTGGGGGAGTACTCGGCCTTGGAGACCTTGTTTTACAACCATGATCATATTATTTATCTAATATGGTTCAAAAAATGAATGTTAAAAATAGGTTTATTTTATATAAACTAATAAGCCTTATAATGATTTTTGTAATCATTTATTTCTATACGTGCATGTTAGAATTGGGTTATTTATACAAACTGATAAGTTTTTAAGCTTTATAACAATTTTTGTAATTGTTTACTTCTAACAAAAGTGTTAGAAACGGTTTATAAAACCATTAAATTTGAAAATGATTTTTGTAATCATTTGTATTCTAACATGTGTGTTAGAAACATTCATGGAAAGTGTTAGTTTGTAAGCAATTTTTTAATTGTTTATTTTCTAACGTGTGTATTGGAAATGACTTATTTATTTGAACCATATATGTGTTTATAGCAAGTCGAAGTAACATTTTGTGGAAATGTTAATATTTCTAACGTGTGCGTTAGAATTTCTTTCATTTTAACATGATTGTTAAAAATGGTTAAATACAAATGCTTTGAAATGTTTTATGTAAATATTTTATATAAGTAATTTGTTGTAACATTGATTTTAATGAATATAAACACTTACTAGGCTATCACCCGGGAACATCCCGGGTTAGGAAAATTGAGTTTTCAATAATAAAATATACATAAACAACATTTTTAAACTCATTAGTATCTTCTTTCCCTTCCCACAATAATTTATTTGTTCCGTTTCATCAGTATCATAACTTTGTCTCCATGTGTATTCACCCGGGAACTTTCCGGGCTAGGAAAATTTAATTTGCAAGAAATTAAAGTACATAAACAACACTTTGAACATCTTTAGTATCCTCTTTCCCTTCCCCACAACAAATTTTTAGTTCGGTTTCATAAGTATCCCAACTTTGCCTCCATATTTATTCAAAGTTTTCATGTAAAGCTAATTCCTTTTTAATTGATAATGAGATCTCAATATAAGAATGTTTAACAAAAAATCCTTTATATAACCTACATTGTAACCAGCTTCGTCTGTTGTGTTCTTTCCTTTCTTGTATATAGATTTGGACGATTAAATAACCCATCCATCCTAAATAAAATCAACAATATTTTTTATCTTCAAAAGGTCAAACTCAGTTCTATGTTATGTAATTACCTCAAAGTTGTCATGCTGAAACAAAATCCGAAAAACGCATCTACAACCCCTTATATCATGCCATTGTGTTTGAACATCATAATATCATGCTTGATCTTTATTTTTTCTCATAATGTACCCCAAAAATTCAAAAACTTAGCATTTAATAAATAAAAGATGTTATGTAAAAGTGGATTCTAGACTGGGACCAGTAGTTTGAAATAAAAATTGCCTAAATCAACCCACCCATAAATAAATTAAAAGATGTTACTTAATACATTATATTCATGTCAAAATATGTAGTTTTACTATAGTGTATTACAACTAATTCATGAACAAATTTGACTATAAATTCCCTAAGCATAATGGCTTTATTATTAGATTAATGTATGAGTGAATCTTTCACTTCATTGTGGCATCTCTTGTTTCCCCTTGTCGTATTGAGCTTTCCGATCTACATGAATAACAAATGTTAATATAACACTAAAAGGATATATGAAAGATTGTTAAAAGTATCCATTCTTTATTATTTTTTTTAAAACCATCACAACTTTGTATTAGGAAAGAAGATTAAAACCACCTAAATCCTAATCTTCGTAGTTTTGGTGCATTTTGTTGCTGTGATAAAAATATCAAGTGCAGATCTTTTTTAATGAATCATGTTTTAAGTTTTATGGTATGATCAATGATGGGTAAACTGATAAGAATGTTGACTATTACCTAACCTGAATTAATGATCCTTTGCGATTAAAAAGGATTAGTTGAAGTAAATAAAGAAAGTGTTTTTTTTGTTGCTATTGAGCCAAAGTTAGTGTGATTTTAGTAATACCATCCCAATTCAACCATGCAATTTCGCTAAGATCTTTGGGCCCGAGGTACTGTTGGCATATGGAAATTATAATACACCAGGAAATTGGGGATTGCGGAGCTTCCACATACGGACCCTAGAATAGAAAACTTAATATAATTATAATGTAAAAAAGGGAAAATGTTTTAAACAGTTAAAAAAATGAATAATGTACCTGAAGTGCCATGGTGGCTTGAGAACTTTGACAAGATTCTGCAGCTCTTGAAGTATGATCAGTGTCATCAACATTCAGATGATGCATACCAGAGTGTCTTACACTTGACTTAAATCTTTGTCAATATTGAACAAATCAATCACCGACTTAACCGAAAAGTTTTCGTCATTACTTCCGAGCCATTTCCAACAATCATTCCTCCTCGATTATGTTACTGAATCCAGATGAGAAGCCAAAACATTCCATTCAGCCAACTGCACTATAGTGTTCGGATTTCTCGACCACAAATACTTTCCCATAAAGTTGTTACCCACTTGATTGTACATGTCGTGATAATATATGTAGTTGCTAAGGGTCCAGTGTTCTTATGATTCTCTCATGCTTAGGCCTGTGTTATCTTGATTAAAAAAGTAAAATTAATGGGTCATTATTTTATAATAACTTTAAAGAATTCTTACAAAGTAAACCTCAAACAACCACTGTAGCACCATCAACAACCACCCTGTAGACAAATTTGAAGGTCCTTAAAAAAGAAAATACAACAACATTACCAACAAACCCAAGAACATATGCAAAATTGCATATAGAGTCATAGAGAACATAAGAAAGTTGATGTATAAAAACTTGTTTTTAACTTATTTAAGTAGGATAATCCACACCTATGCATAAGCTATACCAAGTTATGTACTCTAAACCATGGGTGAGCCAACATCGTGAAATGAAGTGAAATTTAAATTCGAGTATCTTTTCTTTTAAATTTTGGAAGATCACGCCCCATTGTGTTTGGATTTTTCATTAATAATTATACCCAATAGGCCCTAAATGATCTATGCTTAAGATTTCCTATCTAATCCGCTAAGAATAGTGTTTCAACAAAAGCAATGAGAATTTTACTCATATTTGAATATGCGATTTATCATATAAGTACATGTCATGATTTCATGACTATTTACAAGCACGTTCTCGAAGTAACATCATCCATTATGATGAGCTTTGGTACCGTGTATCGGTACCATATCGTACAAATCATTTTCGGTACCGATAGCAATTTTTCCCATTTTTCAGGACCGCTACCAACCTGCCCCAAACTGTCACCAGCGTATCACCACTTACCAAGATTGCTTCTTTTTCAAGAACATCAATTGCGGATTCAACCCTTTGTACTTTTACAGTAATTCTGATCCAAACCACTGCTTGAGGACTAACCCAAATATAGATACTTTGACTCTCAAAAGTCAAACATAGACTTTTTTTGGTGATAAAAGTTGAATAATTTGACTTTGGTTGTGAAAAGCTTGAAACAATAAAAATGATTCAATAGATTTCAATGTCGTTATCAATAAATTAACTTCTTTGACTCACAAAAGTCATATAAGACACTTTACCAGATAGATACTGAAATACATACCTTTGGTAGTGAAATATCTGGAAACAACACTACCTTTGGTGTCCCATATTTTTCATGCCTGGCAACAAAATCCAAATCTGTAATTAACATTAAATATTATTAGGCTTTGTGAAAGTATATATTTTAAAAGTTCTTCACAATAATTGTGATCTTTACAACTAAAGAGTTTAAAAGGCGACTATAGAAACAAAAAGAACACAATAACCCCCAACCCACTCTTTTCCGAAGATTCTTATAGTATACATTTTAGATTATGGCCACATCTTATCCAAGTGAGATTAATATACACAAAAGTTTGTTAATTCTCGTATATTGAAACTTGTTAGAATTTTTACATCGAACGAAGAATTTTCCAATGGAAGTGAAATTACAATGTTTGAGAAATAATAACAAACATATAATGGCATAATCTAATTCAAATTTTCAACCAAAAGATTTAGAGATTTCATGCATAAGGACATATCATTGTTCATTATAAGAATTATAAGAAATCTTATTAATAACCACTTGTAACTTAAAACCCAAGAGGTTTACAATCATTAGCCACTCGTAGGCCCTCGGTGAGTTTGTTGGATCTGAGTTTCTTTTTGATTGTATTTTTGTTTGAAATTAAGATGGAAATGAAAGAGTTGTGCAGCGGAATTAAGATGAAAACAAACTTTGCATACAATCAAACAAGAGTAATACTTTTAATCAAACATCTTTACACAATGAACCGAATGATTGAATTTGTTTCAACAACAATTACAATGATTGATGTATGAATGCTAAAGAGAAATGAGTACAACATCTGGCAGAGGAGGATGGGTCACATCCTCGCTCAACAAAGCACAGGTTGTTGGAGGTCTGTCATTTATGGTCCCCATGTTCCTTCAGTGCCAAGCGCTGAAGATGCTAAAAAGTTCGTTCCAAAACCAATTGAAAATTATACCGAAACCGACTTTCAAAAGATCGAACTAGATGCTAAAGCTTTTAGCATCATAGCATCAGCGCTGCCCAATGAGATATATGCTGGACTGTTACACTGTAACAGTGCCAAAGAGTTATAGGACGCACTTAAGGAACAGTTTGGTGGAACTGAAGAAGTCATAGAAAGCAATAGGGAAATCCTGAACCAACAGTATGAAACATTTTGCTACATTAAAGGTGAATCACTAACGCAACAATTTGAGCGTTTTAGTTGTCTCATCAGTGAACTGAGGCTTGTTAACACCACTTTTACAAACTCAACTCAAAATAGCAGGTTCCTCAGGTCACTGCCAGAAAAATGGGACACTATAGCTTTTGTCACCCGAAATTCATCTGAATTCAAGGATCTGACCTTGACCCAACTCCATGGTCGACTCCTGACCTTTGAAAGGGAGTTGAACCAGAAAAGGAGGTTACAAGAGTCAGGAAAAGTTACCGATGATTACACTTTCGGTAATACTGCTCTTCTGGGTCAAGAAGAATCTGGGAGCAGTGGTAAGGATCAGGGTTATGATCACTTCATTGACATAACTGCTGGTGCAAATTTTAACAACCCTGATCCTCACTCTGCAAGTTATGCATTCACTGCTAACGAAAACCAGATGTCAGACAATTTAAGTTTTGAACTCAATGATTTACAACATTTTGATCCCACTGATTTAGAGGAAATGGACATCCTGCACCAACTGGCTTTGCTAAGTGTTAGAACTAGCAAGTTCTACAAAAGAACAGGGAGAAAATTCCCCAGTTTGCATGGGAATCTAAGGGTTGGGTTGGATAAATCGAAAATCAAGTGTTACAAGTGTAATAGGTTGGGACATTTCGCTAGGGAATGTAGGAGTCAAACCACTGGTCCCATAATTACTCATCCTAGCTCAAATCCTCGACCTCAAAACCAAAACACTGTGCACTATGCCCAATATGCCCCAGCAGCACAAGTGAACACTGCTCACTATGCTGCTGCCCCTGTGCCAGTACATTATGTCCAAACTACTGTTCCACAAATCCAATATGTTCAAACCCCTGCTCCACAGGTACAAGTGCAACCTGTTGCACCACAAACCACTGCTCCAGCAGCAGCACAACCAGATCAACAAAGTTTTTTCACTCAAGGGTTTGTTGACTGGAGCAGTATACCTGATGATCTTTGTGATGAAAATTTTGCACTCTATGCTTCTAATGATTCTTCACATGATGAGTTTTGTTTGATGGCACTAGAGTCAATACAGGAGGGGGTTGAAGCTGAGGAGGAACAGCAGTGCTTTGAAACAGTGGAAGAGGTGATTGAAGCAGTGGTTACTGCAGTGGCTGATGAAATACTGTTGGGAGAAAGTTCAGGTACTCTGATTGAACCAATGAAAGATCCATGGTCCATAGAGGACAAAGAAGAAGAGAAAGAAGAACAGGGTGGTGAAAAGAAGGTAAAAGCTGATGATGATGAAGATCATCAATGTGATTGTGCAATGATGGCAGCTGCCAAGGGAGCTTCTGCATGCTTTGATAGTCTGTGGTATGTAGATAGTGGAGGCTCCAGGCACATGACAGGATGTAAAGCCCTCCTCAAAGACTTTAAAATCCATGGAGGGGGTGATATATCCTTTGGGAATAATAGTAAAGGAAAAGTTCTGGGGTCGGGTACAGTGGAGTCTGGAAAAGTAAAATTTGAAAATGTCAATCTAATAGACAATCTAAAATTCAACCTTCTGAGTGTGTCCCAAATGAGTGACAAGGGTTTTGGGTCATTCTTCACAAAAGATTGTTGTAGGATTGTTGGACCAGAAATGGTCAAAAAGATTGAAGCAATAATCAAAACTGGTCAAACTAAGCTTGTTGCTCAAAGAAGTGGCAATGTTTATGTTGTTGACATGTCAAAAGAGTGTCCCAGAGCTGATGCCTGTCTGTTCTCAGCTGCCTCTAACAAAGAGACAGAACTTTGGCACAGAAGGCTGGGACACACAAATCTTAAGACAATCATAGAAATTTCAAAAAATGGTTTGGTGAGAGGCCTACCACAAAAATTGTTTTCATGTCCTGAACATTGCATTTCCTGTTTAAAAGGAAAACAACATAAAAGTTCTTACAAGTCCATTGAAGAGTCCAAAACAACCCATTGTTTGCAAATGCTACACATGGATTTGTTTGGCCCAGTTCAAGTCATGAGCCTCAAAAAGAAAAAAATATTGTTTGGTTATTGTTGATGACTTTTCTAGGTTCACATGGACTTTCTTTTTGCACTCAAAAGATGAAACTGCAGGCATTTTGCAAGACTTTGTAACACAGGTTGAAAAGCAATTTGACCTTCCAGTGAAAAGCTTCAGGAGTGACAATGGCACAGAATTCAAAAATAGGGAGTTGGATGCCTTCTGTGTGAAGAAAGGGATTGTAAGGCAGTACAGCATCCCAAGAACACCAGAGCAGAACGGGGTAGTGGAAAGGAAGAACAGAACTCTGATTGAGGCGGCCAGAACCATGCTTGCAGATTCAGGTTTGCCATTAACTTTCTGGGCAGAGGCAGTAAACACTGCTTGCTATGTTCAGAACAGAGTTTTAATAAACCCCAGGCACAAAAAGACTGCCTATGAAATTCTGTATAAAATTAAACCACTGATCTCATATTTCAAAGTGTTTGGCTGCCCATGCTTTATTTTGAACTTAAAAGATTTCATTTCAAAATTTGCAGCCAAAATTGATTGTGGTTATCATCTGGGATACTCATCCACTGCCAAGGCTTACAAAGTGTTCAACACACGGACCAAGGCAGTGGAGGAGACTTTGAATGTTAAGTTCAATGAACTCTCATCAATGAAAATCCCATTAAACCCTGCAGATCTGTTTGATCTTGAAAAATTCACTTTTGAAAATACTGCTGTCAAGACTAACAGTGCAGGTCCATCAGAGGATACAACACCAGACTATGGGTATGAAATCATCATCCCTCAAAGGTCTGCCACAAAGGGAAAAGCACCAGCTGTTCAAAACAGTTGTCAAAGCTCAACCACTGCTACCTCAACAGTTGTTGACCAAAGTAGCCCATCAACCACTGCTTCCACATCCTCAAACAATGCTGACAAAAGTCCTCAAACAGTGGATAAAAGTCAGCAGTTGTCCACTTCATTACCACCTATACCACCACCTTTTGAAGCCACTGCTGGATCATCAAAGTCCCCAGCAGTGGTTAGCTCAGATGATACACATTTGCAGCCTTCACCAACCAATGCCATTATACCATACCAAGGAGATTTAATCTTCTTGAGATCTCATCCACCTGATCAAATCATTGGCAACATAAATGAAGGGGTGCTCACAAGAAGCCAAACCCAAAACATTTGTCTTTTTGCTGGTTTTCTATCACTTCATCAGCCAGTCAAGTACCAAGAGGCACTGAAAGACAACAGCTGGGTAGAAGCCATGCAAGAGGAGCTCCAACAGTTTAAAAGACAACAAGTATGGGAACTTGTACCACTGCCAGAAGAGGTTAGTCCCATTGGCACAAAGTGGGTCTTCAAGAACAAAACTGATGAAAGGGGTATTGTTGTCAAGAATAAAGCCAGGCTTGTGGTTCAAGGTTACAGACAGGAAGAGGGGATTGATTATGATGAAACATTTGCCCCTGTTGCAAGATTGGAAGCCATTAGACTGTTCCTGGCCTTTGCTGTCAACCACAATATGAAGGTGTTTCAAATGGATATCAAAAGTGCTTTCCTCTATGGTACAATTCAAGAAGAGGTGTATGTTTGTCAACCTCCAGGTTTTGAGGATCCATTTTATCCAGATCATGTCTACAGGCTAAACAAAGCCTTGTATGGCCTGAAACAAGCACCAAGGGCCTGGTATGAAACTCTTTCCAACTTCCTACTCTCAAATGGTTTCAAAAGAGGTACCATTGATAAAACACTGTTTTTAAAATGGAGAGGGAAGGATTTAATGATTGTCCAGATTTATGTGGATGACATTATTTTTGGAAGCACATGTAATTCAATGTGTGAAGAGTTTAGAGAACTCATGACAGCTGAGTTTGAAATGAGTGCAATGGGTGAGCTGCAATGCTTTCTTGGTCTCCAAGTACAGCAACTACAAAATGGAACTTTCATTCATCAAAGCAAATATGCTAAAGAACTTTTAACCAAATTTGATATGAATGATTGTAAACCATGCAGCACACCCATGGCAACAAATAAGCTGGTCATGTCTGATGAAAAGGATGAGCTGATTGACCAAACACTTTATAGAAGCATGATTGGGTCTTTATTGTACCTAACTGCATCCAGACCAGACATCATGTTTGCAACATGTGTATGTGCAAGAAGTCAATCAGCTCCCATAAAATCAAATCTCATTGCTGTAAAAAGGATCTTCAGATACATAAAAGGTGCTCCCACACTTGGTATCTGGTATCCAGCTAATGGGAACATCAAGCTTTCAGGTTTCTCAGACAGTGACTTTGTTGGATGTCACACCACAAGGAAGTCCACATCAGGAGGGTGCCAGTTTCTAGGTGATTGCTTAGTTTCATGGCAAAGCAAAAAGCAAGCAGCTGTTTCAACATCCACTGCTGAAGCTGAATACATTGCTGCTGCAAGCTGTACAGCCCAACTCCTGTGGCTTCAAAATCAGTTGCTGGATTTTGGTATAACTGCCTTAAAGACACCACTCATGTTGGATAGTCAGGCAGCAGAAAATATCATCAAAAATCCAGTTTCCCATTCAACCACCAAACACATCGACATCAGACATCACTTTGTGAGGGATTGCTATGAAAAAGGTTTGATTTCTCTGCATCATGTCCCAACTAAAGATTAGCTAGCTGATGTGCTCACAAAGGCACTTGATACAACCACTTTTGAAAGCTTGGTCTCTAGAATTGGGATGCTGAACATGGAATAATAAGCAACATCTTGTTTTTCTATGAATAAAAGCAACAAAATGTTTTCAGAAAATCAAAACTCCATCCTTAAAAATAGCTAAAAATCAAAATTTTTCATTAAAAGTCCTTAAAAGTCTGCCATTAACCACTGATTGTTCAAAAGTCTGCTCTACTTCAAAAGTCTGTCCACTGCTGAAAGTCAACCCCTGCTCTCTCATTATTTTGATAAACTTTGTTGTTCAAAAGCAGTGTCTCATCCACTGAAATGCTATCCACTGATAGTAAAAATCATCCACTGCTTTCATACCACTGCCTTCATCAGTCACTTTCACAAAAGTACTGTCCTTCACTTTCATCAGGGGTTGTCACGTGGACAGTACATATTGGTCAGACCTTTTGTAACGGCTGCCACCTCAGCATTCACTTTCTTCCCTATAAAATCCCCCACTCACCATCAAAACAGGGTTTTACTGTCGAATTGAATTCTTAAAAATTCTCTTCTCAAAGCAGTTTTTCATCTCATTTCTTCACAAATTTCTTCGATCAATCATCCTCAAAATGACAAAATCAAAGAAATCTTCAAAACCCTCATCCAAATCATCATCGAAAACAGCCTCTCAAAAGGCAATCTCCACTGAGATTCCACATAAACCATCTCACAATCTCCTGGGTCTTCTCACAAAACCAGGAACCACCAATATTTTCGATTCCACCATTGATCTCATGGCAAAATCAAAGTACAAAACTTTGTTTACTGCCGATGCACCAATCTATTTGGCGACCCAAAGGGAGTTCTGGAAAAATGCAACCCTTGAAAAACAAGGAGACATTGCAACCACCATAAACTCTTCAATAAAGGGTAAAGTTGTCCAAATCACGCCACAATCCATTTCAGAGGTCTTTCAACTCGATGATCAGGAAGGTAAAATTTCTTTCACTAAAAACGAGTTACAAACTGACTTCATTGAGAGAGGGTATGAAGCCACAATGATGAAGAAAATTACCTTAGAAAAAGGTTATTTTCTTTCTGCAACCAGATTTTTATTTCATACCCTCCTACTATGTGTTTCAAACAAAACCACTTCTTTCAATGAAATCCCTTTAAAGATTCAAAATCTAGGATATGCAATTCTTCAAGGAGAAAATTTTAACTATTCTCGGGAAATTTTTAAAGATTTGGTTAATAATGTTGAAACAAAATCATTCTTACTGTTTCCAAGGGTTTTAAGTTACTATTTTACAAAGAAATTCAGTAAGGATGATTTAGCTTTAATAAACCAAGGTGATTCTATTCAAATAAACAGTTTAACAACAGAAACTTTTTCAAGAATGTTAGCACCTTGCAAAACACAAGCAGAGGTGCCTGAGCAGATTTTAGCAGTTACAACTGCTCCTCAGGTATCTGCTGCTGAGCCCACTGCTCAAGGTGATCAAAGCAGCAGCACAACTGCTTTGAAACCCACACCTATTATCTCCAAAAAGCCAAAAAGAAAAACTCAAAACCCCACAAAACCCATCAAAAAGGCAACTCTGGAGGATGAGATACCAGAGCTCCTGCCTGTGACAACACAAATGTCACAAGAAACCACTGCTGCTACTTCCTCACAGCAGTTGGTACAAATATCTCAACCCATAAACACAACTCCTCCTGCTTCTTCACAAAAAGAACAGGTTGTACAAATAGGGTCTCCACATCATGATGCTCTAGACACACTCGTTTCTATCATCCACAGCTCAATACCAGGGGCAACTCCACTTTCTACACCATCCTTCACATCCACAATTCCCTCACCAATAAAACCACTGTTGGATGCAATTGATTTGAACCAGGCATTATCCAGTCCTTCTCAATCACCTACAAATGAGAATATACCTCAACAACTGACTGGGTCTGATGTATCAATCTTTGCTAACCCACCAACACAACCTGAGGAGGTTACACCCCTTGAGTTACAAGTAACTCTTGGTGGTAATCCAAGTGAAGCAGCCACTACAAGTGTTACACCCACTGGGTTATATTTGGACAGTGGTTACATTAATAAGACTTCCTTGGAGGCAATTCCTTTTATAGCACCTCTGCCAACCACCAGTGGATTTATTTATCCTACTGGCAACATCAAAAGGTTGTCAAGTGTTGAAGGAAGAAGACCCCAGTACCAAGAAAAAGGGGCATCAGTGGTTAATGTTTGGAGTATACTTCCTATATCTACCACTGATAAAACCACTGCTAGTGGGAAATCAGATGATCCCATTAACTTGGGTGATGGTTTAAAGGTCCAGAAATTGACGGATCGCATTGAAAAACTTGATAACTCTGTTGCAGAACTCAAAGATATGCTACAACAGGTGTTACAAGTTCAGAAGGTACAATCAGCTGATGTTCCACCTCAAGCACCTGCTCCACAAAGGGCACCTGCTACATATGAGCTCTGGAAGTTATTTCAATCTTTTCTCCAACAACAAGCACAATTAGCAGATCAGCAACATGAAACACATGTACAACAGCTGAGAAATGCAATGGAGTCAAGGTTCAAGAACACTAAGGCTGACTTAAAGGCTCTCAAAACTCAGATCTTGCACACCACTGGCACTGCTCCTCCACAAGTACGCTACATTTATCAACTCCCAGAAGATAATGCCAAAAAGGGGGAGAAAATGAAGGAGTGGAAACAGAAGGGTATAGAGGATGGTCTTTATCTTGAACCAGAAAATTCAAACATGACCAAACAGATCCCTTTGCCAGATGGTAGTAAGAAAATTGATGTGACAATAAATGCACTAGCAGAAGCAGCTGCAAGTGTGAAAAGAGATAGAGAGGCCAAAAGGAAAGCCAGGGTGGACAGAATGGATCATCCAGATCAGGGTACTTCTGGGTCAAGGGATCATGAAAATCCTGTTGAGGAAAAGAAGAGGCCTACTAGAAAAGTAAGGCAACCCAAATCCATTCCAACCAGACGTTCAAAGTCTGCTCACAAACCACCATACAAAACAGCTGATGCAACAGGAGTTACAAAAACCACTGCTTGCCAAACAGTTGTTCCATCAACACACACCACTTCAACACACACAACATCCACTGTTTTACCATCATCACCACCAAAAACAACACCTGCTGACATACAGCAGAAGACAGCAGATGTTATAACATCTGTTGTAATGACAACAGTGGTTGAAACACCAGTTGTTTCAACAACTGTTAGTCAATCACAATCCACTGTCACTACATCTACAACCACTGTTCCATTCAAAACATCATCAGTCTCTCCTAAACCAAAAAGGAGAAGGCTAATTTTAAAAGATGATGACACACCTCCATCACCAACATCTTCAAAATCCCTATCACTTGTCACTATTCCTAAACCCATACCTTTCTCTTCAGCTCAAATTGTAAAACCACTGCCTCCTGCTGGTGTCTCATTTCCTCTGGAACTCATTGCAGTCAGAGAAGAAATCAAATCATTTTATTATGAAGATGACCCAGCCAAAAGGAGTTTACCATCAATTGCAAATTATCCCAGGCCTAACAACATTGAAGAATACTTGAAGCTTAAAGCCAAACAAGCAGAGGATATTGCAATCAAAAACAGAAAAGGGAAATCTGATAGAGAATTTCAACAAAACTATCAGTTTTTACTCTCACAGGTCAATGCTATGGAGCGTTTTGCTAAAAATGTATGTCAGAAAATTTCAGAAAGGGCAGATGAGTCCTTAAGAAAAGACTACATTGAAAACATCATGACCTACAAGAAATACAAGGGGGAGAAACACTTGTACAAGAACTGGACCATTCCTGAGCTTAAAAAAGAAGCAGCCAGGATTCAAGACATGATAAAAAAATAAGGTCAAGCAGACTCCTCCTGAAAAATTCCAACAATTTGAAGCTGAAAAGATGTTAGAGCTGAGGAGAATGAAAGAGGAGCTGATTATAGCTGATTATGGGTCAAAGAACTCTGTGACAAAGTGGGGAGAAGATAGAGTCAGGGCAACCTATAAAAGACTAGAGGAACTTAGAAAGAAAGATCCAAGAGTTCCACAAAAGCCTGACTATTCCAAAGCATCGGTTTCAAAAAGACCACCAAAGCTGCAAGTCAAAAGAACCACTGCTCCAGCTGGTGCTGCCATCTACAAAAGAAGGAGCAAAAACCAGTTTAGCATGGAAACAATTCAAGATCTTTTCGCTGGAGATGCCATTGTAAAAGCTGGCACGGAAGTAATGATAAAAGAAGATCTTGAATTGGAACAATCTGCAACTGCTGCTCAGCCAGCTATGAACAGGCCAGCCTCACCAAATACTTCTGCAAATAAACATCTCCCAAGAAACCCACCAGGCTCAAAAATACAAAAGTGGGAAACTGACAAACAGACCTACGTATTGACTTTGCTCAGGTCTGGTGGAGTAGTGGAGAAAATATCAAGGGAACAAGCTCTTGGCCTGAGTCTTGAAGATTTGCAGGATCTCCTTGATCTTCCACTTAGCAGGGATGATGAAGATACAGACGCCCTAGACTTTGAATTACAATTTAAAGGTCAGATAAGGGAGCTGTTGATGAGGCAATAAAGATTTCCACAAATAATGAAGAGTTTTGGCATTATCTGTTCCAGGGGGAGATTGTTGGGATTGAACCCTATCAGAGGAACAGATAATTAAAGCCAAAACTGGATCAGAGCAGTGGATCCAAGAATAAGCAGACGTTTACAGATAGTTAATGCAAATCTCTCCCCTTGAAAGTGGCTTTGTATCTGCTGACCTCCTATCTACTGATCTTACCAAGTGCTGATTCACAACTGCTGCCTTGCATCTACTGCCAAATGTTAAAGACTGATGGAAGACCAAAGCTCTGCTGACTCAATCTTCTGCCTTGAGTCAAGTACTGCTGATCCGGACAAGCACTGCTGGATTCACAGCAGTGGAAGGATGCAGCAGCTGTTTTAGTGTCTTTCATGTAATAGATTGTAATAGCAGTAGTTACTACATCAGTGTTTGTATAGATCAGAGGTTAGAGTTTGTTAGGAGGTTAGATGTCACTTTCATGGTGACGTCAGCTAAGATGCTCAGTGGTTTGCAAGTGCCTATAAATAGTTCAGTACTTTGTACTGTTCTATTAGCTCTTTCACCACATCGTCTTCTTTGCACGAACAAACTACTGAGCTCTGGCTGAGGGGGAGTTTGCATTAACTATCTGTAAACGTCTGCTTATTCTTGGATCCACTGCTCTGATCCAGTTTTGGCTTTAATTATCTGTTCCTCTGATAGGGTTCAATCCCAACAGAGTTTAACTGTACAAGCCCACTAATGTTAACAGAGATTCAATTTAAATAAAATATTAATAAGTTGGCCACTCCATTCTATTAGCCCCATGAAGCCTATGATTTGCTCTTCCAAGTTTCATTGTTCCAACTAACCTTATTCCCACAGGTGGCAGGGTATTTTAGTGTCATAATCACACATTTTTTTTATTTTTATTTTTTTGCATTCCAAACAAAAGAATTACAGAAAGAAATTGTACCTGGTGTGTAATACTTGGCGAATTTGTCCACATATCTTTGAGTTTTTGATTTATTACTCTGAGCTTCCTCGACAAGCTTCACCATCTTTGCTACCACACAAGCTTCAGCTAGAGTGGTAGTTTTAACAGTGATATAACCTAAAAGATATTTGAGTTAAAAATTGATTTTAGTTACTTTTAAACATAACACATGCGGATTAAGCAGTACCATTTAGATTAACTGTGCCTACCCGAACATTGGAATCTACTTGTTTAGAAACTGGAAACGATTCACCAGTTAAAGCCTTCTCCTCAACTTCACAGTTCCCATCTACAACTACTCCGTCAATGAGGATCATGGTCCCACCCTTAACTGCAAGTCTTGTATTGACCATCACTTCCTTGGTGTTGACTTCTTCACCAGTGTTCACTAATACAACTGTTTGAGGAGCTATGCTCAACAATGTTGACATCACAGCAGCGGCCCTGTGACTGGCCCTTGTCTGAGCCATTTTGATATATTCAACAAAAACACAATCGTCTCGGCTTCCCAGTAATCCTTTAGGAAAACAGAGCCTCCAGCTGCATATAAGAAGTGATTAGAACAATTGAATGCATTATGCAACTTAAATATCACATGTATGTGTAGTTTACCTTCAATTAGCATGAGAATGTTGATGTCTAATTCAAGGTTCCTTAGTCATGCAATTGCTTTCAAAACCAGTGGTATGGTGTCAACAACGACAACACCAAGAGCCAACCATTGAAATGGTGAATAAACATATTTGAAAAATGACAACAAAAGTAACAGACCACACACCACTATGAAAGAACTTGGCCACTTATTTTGGTAGCTTTGCTCGCCTTTCATTCTCACATTTTCTTCTAGCCGTACTCAGTTTAGCGACTTAACTAATCATTCAAACTCAACAAACCATTACTTGATACATATATATACTTGATCCAATTTTCACATCAACATTAACAACTTTTCTTATTTTCAGGGAAGTAATTTCAAACTTATTCTTCAGGAAGATATATATTTAATTTTGAAAAAAAAGGCATGAAACGTTCCGTTCATACAGGTCAACGAAATTAAAAAAAAAACTAACTGCTACATACTACAATATATTATAATTATAAATAAATAAATAAAACTATTATTTTAAACTTTTACTTTTATTCAATGTTTGTTCATCATCTCATTCAAATTGATTTAAACTGAGAAGAAGTTGTCAATTCTAAACATATTGGCATCAAGAGGGTGACACACACAGAGAGAGTGAGAGAGATTTTACCGATTTGAAGCTGCGAAACGAGCGCGACATTGTGAAGAAAAATAACAGTTCTGGTGGGAACGATGACGGAGACATGATGAACGCCTTCGAGAGGTTTAAGAATCATGTCGATCAGTTGGACCTCAGATGAACAACATAGACCCAACACATCAAAATAGCTTCTCTCCAAGTCCTTTGATGAATCTCCAACCATCTCTCCAAAATCTCCAATAGACTTACTTGCGGGTGTTATTGTTAATCAGTTAATGTGTCTATTTGTAATGGGCTGGATGGAGAAAAAGGTGTTATTGTTAATCAGAATATAATTTGTTAGCTCCAACAACCAGTGTCACAACGGCTGAGGTACGACCTTGAAGTGATGCAGCTGGTTCAAAACAGTTGCTAGCAGCATTATACTTCCACGCCAATATACTCCCGTCCTGATGCAAACACCATTGAGTTATGAGTACAACCAGCAAACAAACCAATATCAAATCAGAACTCATCATCAGCAAAAAAAGATACCTGTGTACCAGCAAATAGTAAATCGTTTCCTATAACTAGTGAATAGACTTGCCCAACAGGTCCATTAAGACTCAGCTCGGCAGAAGTTTGCACATTCCACGCCTATGACGCTGCAGTAACAATAACAATAGTAAGATAATCAGAACATAAATTGATGCACAAACAACACCAAGGGACTTACTTTGACAAGGTTTGGCAGACCCACAAACATACATGGAACTTCACTGAGCATGCAGCCCACTTCACCACCCACTTTAATAACCCCTGCATACTGCAACCAAACCAAAAGACCGCGATAAATAACAAAACTGAAATGAAACAAATAAAAATCATAAAAGAAATGTAAACATATAGCAACCTGTCCAAATTGGCAATCCCAAACCCGCATAGTCTCATCTCTACTCCCTGTGTACAATTTATCAGACCCAACTAACCTGTCAAATTAATCAACAAAAAATTCATGCTTTTAACGTAATAATAACTGTTAAATACGGGAAACGAAACACAATATTTATGCAGTTCAACAATTAGAGACCATGATCACTCATTTGTAACCCGTTTTCTTACCACAGTTTCTTCATTATAAGTTATAAACTGGACTACCAACACATCTTCATTCTTCTTCTGCGTTCAAATCAACAAACAACACGAGCAATAAAAAAACCCTACCTTGATAAAAAAAAAATGCTTAATTGTAGTGTGACAAAGATGAAGTCAAATCAGACCTAATCAAACAAAAGCGAGCATTCGAATTGAATTATTTGTCACAAAAGATGAAATCAAACCTAATCGAATCAGACCGAATCAAATTAAACTCGATTGAACCCTAGTTCACACAAAACGAAAAATTTTCCAAACTAAAAAAAAGGAATTAACAAACTGAATCTAAAACATGCCCAATCACAAGAATTGAACAATCAGATTTAAACAAAAAAAAAACTAAATAACAAAATGAACTGGAAAGGTTTTTATTTTGTCGATCTGCTGTAATCAAGAACAAATCTTACCTGTGATCTGAAATACTGAAATACTCCAAATCGAACCTTCGGTTGTTCTACTTTTTGATCGGTAGTTGTATTTCTTACGCCCAACACACAACATGCAATATGAACAATGAAAAATCAAGCGAGGTTCCAACATCAGCGATTAGAGATCGAATATGTCTTGGAAGGAAAACATACAATCGATTGAACTTCAAACAACGAACCTAATCCATAATACAAAAAATAAGGAGAGAAGAATGTACAATTGAGATGAAGATCGAAGATTGAAGACGGAGAAGAAAAGGGTGGCTGCAATGTAAAAAACCCTAAACGATGTTTAGGAAGATGGAACGGCTGAGAGAAAAAAAATAGGGAATTAGGTTTTAGAACATTTATATAGTCGGGTAATAAATCCGGGTACGGATACCCAAACGCGGGATCCGAAAAAATCCTAAGCGATTTCCCATGTTTTCCCGCCAAAAATCACATTTGGTTGCACCAAAACATAACACGTGTCCCAAACCTTATTCATATATTATATATATAGATATTATGCTTTATATGGTTTATAAATAAGAGATCATACATTGAAGTTGATGTTTGATTGGCTTCAAGAAATTAAATCACCATAAAGTGATAGTGTGGTATTTATATGAACTTATTGAAATTAAAATCATTTACTAGACTCTTCATATGGAAGATAAACTCTTAAGTAGAGTTTTATGTCAATTTATTAGTTTTTATTAGAGTTTATGTCTCTAATAAAAACTCTAATTAAGTGAGACTTTTCTTCACCCCATGTCTCTTGTATTAAAAGTTGGCAATGTGCCTAACTTGATGAGTTTGAAAAACTACAAGAGTAAGAATACAAGAATTAAATCATCACAAAGTGATGGTGTAGTTGTGTGGGATTTATCACCAACTTTAATTTGTGATTTCTAAATCTAAATGGTCATGTTTTATATAAAATGACTTAAATTTTCTAATACATGTGTTAGAAAATGTGTATCACAAATACAAGGTTAGAGATTGTACATTGTATAAGCCATAATGAATGGAAATGTTTTTAGAATTCAAATGGTTTGCTACTCTTGCTAGAAGTATCATTTGTTGAACAAAGTAACAATCTCGTGAATATGATTTGGTGGAAAACAACTTGGTGTTGTTGTGAACAAATTTAATTGTTCAAGTTTGCTACTTAAATGTAGCATTTGTAACAACTTGGTGTTGTTTTGAGCAAACTTGTCCAAGTTCAAAGTTTTAAGATGAAATGGGAAACTTGTACTTACAAGTGCATGGAGTCTTATTGAGGGAGTACCTCAAGACATGCCATGGGACGATATCGTTGAAAAGATTTCCGTCAGATTATAAAGTGTTGAAGATAAAAGCACTTTGCTATTTGATGTCTACATATTTTCTATGCTTTCGTTTAAATTTCAAAAGTGATTGGCACTTATGATTTAGTTTCCTATGTATTTAATTGTTTTGTGTTCAATATCTTCGGATAACACATGCAATTTTTTACAAAGAAATAAATCACTAATGTTTGTGACGTATAAATTATTTTTGTGGAAAATAATTATAGCGTCGATTATACATTGTTAAAAAGAATATGGTTTTAAACGGATAGTACATGAAAATACTTGGACATAAACAACTTGAGAGTTGTTACATTGACTAAAAGTCAAAGACATTACATCAAATGTATAACCACATCATGAGTAAGTAGTGAAAGAACGTAGTGAGTATATTGAGATGAAATACACTAACGACATTCATGTCGACACACTTCATTAGAAGTTATTGGAAAATTCACAAGTGTGAATTCTAACATATGAAAGGTAAAGTACTATACATTATTGTATATCTTTAATAAATCTTGCGAGATTTATAAGTAGACGCGTCTACCCCTTGATTATTGTTAGATCTATATGGAGATTTTACCTTCATTTGGGAGAGCATCCTAAATATACATATCTCCTAATGAATAACAATAGATGTGTGCAAATTACTTATGGCAAAATTATGAATGCCATGTTGTTGAGTGTCGATCTAGTTGACTCTATCTCTGTAACACCCGTTAAGTTAATTTAAGGTTTAATGAATCTTTTACGAAAACAATCATGTAATTACAATTACATATACATCGGAAATACGGGTTTACTAAAACTTTTACAAATCATAAGTTATTCTACATCACGTGGTTGAATTCGTTGTTTAAAATTTACAATGTAGCAAAGTGCGGAAGCGTGTATCTATATTGTGTTCGGTTCTTCGTTGAGCTTGATCGTCTTCCGGCGTCCCAAAGTGTACCTACATTTCATAAACATGAAATGATTTAGTCTTACGGGGTTTAAATCATGTCCAAACGAGTACGGGAAACAATTGATGTTCAAAAGAAAACAAGGACTTGAAAATAATCTCCACCGTAACTTACGGTGGCACCGTAAGTTACGGTGGCCCCTGAGTTCATACTCTTCTACCGTACAACAGTAGGTTACCACCGTAACCATATCAGCTCCACTGTAACTTACGGTGGCACCGTAAGTTACGGTGGGCCCTGTATGCAGCTTTTCCATTTTGCCGTAATTTGACACGAAATCTTTCGTATCTTTCAAACCGCTTATCCGTTTGACTTACCGTTTCTTCCTGCATGTTTAAAATTTGATTCTCCATCATATGGTGTTAAAATCCGATATCCGGCTTGATAAAATTTAAGACTTTTAAGTCTTCGGCTTAATACTCTTTTACCAAAATTTGACCCGTTTGTGATTTTATCAAACATACAAGTTTGTTCGACCCTTATTTCTCACAAACCTATTAAATTCAATAATGTCTAACATATTAGGTTCCGATTATAGAATTATATACCTTCTTTAATCTATTTCACCCATATGCTTATTTTGACCCGTTTGAGGTATTTACGCATTTTAGTCTAGAACTTGTGCTTTTCTTTTGACGCCACAAAAGTCCATGTCTAATTAACTACAAATATTCCACCACAACTATTTTGTGGCGGATTTAACATAATGAATCCATTTTTCCCAAATTTACCCATTGGTTGATCATTTTACGCAAATGACCGTTTTTGAGCATTTGACCTACGAATATGAATTCCTATGACTTTTATTCATATTTAATGATTCCATAATCTTTATCTAAGTTCCTAATCAACCCCCCTATGGGTCGTTTGCCCGATATACCCTTCAAGGGTGTTTTGGTCAACTTTAGTCCCTCACTATACGACGAAGGACTTTCGCTAAATATTTGACCAAAAATTGTATGTTTAACCAAAAGCTTATTTAAACGTACCTGGATCGGGTCAAGGTATTGACCCGTTTACATAACTTTTGCTTTAAATCTTTCTAGTTAAAGCAACGAATACTTATGTTATTTCCTGTGATTACAAAACTCAACAAGCGATTGTCAAATGTAATTGTCAAATGGTGCTAACAACACCATTTGACCCATTTAGTCTAATTTGCCATTTATCCATATGAGATGGTACTTAGTTACCATTTCATCCCTTTAAACCTAACCCGGTTTTCCTTTAACTTGTTTTACTTAAAACCGTTTTTATTTGTTCGTCATTACATGACTAATTTACCTTTTTACTCCTTTTACCATGATTCATGATTTCTTACCATTTTCCCTTGTTCCGACTCTCATTGAATCGTGTCGGAACATTGTATACCAACCACTTAGTAGCATTCATATGCAATACATGAAATTAAGTAATTTTGCAAGCAATGTAAAGGGGCGTAAGCTCCACTTACCTCGCATCCGAATATGCTTTTCTTCTCGTGCTTGATTTGTTTGACCGCTTCTTTCCCAAGCCTCCACCTAGCTCGTTAGGCGACAAACTATCATCATTCACAAGGTGGTTAGATTAGTCATTTCAATTCACGACTATTCCACCTCACGTATTTTCTATATCGAAACTACTATTTGACTTTATCATTGGTTAGTTTGACTTTTAAAAGTCAATTGACTTACCAACATATTCATATGCACATTTGGTTCATTGAACTCACTTAGGCATATTTCATCCGAACTCTTAACAAAAATCAATTTTTACATACTAACTAGTAAGCAGCGATTTCATTTAGGCATTTTATATCAATGAAAATTGGCTGTTTTTGGTGACTTGTTTAACCTGTTTACAAGTCTTCAAAAATTATGATTTTTTTATGTGGCGTACCTCTCGGAGGGTTAGCCCTTGAGTTAAAATTTCAAGATCTAACTCTTTACTAAAAATCCGTGAAAATTCATTTACTAAGCTGCAATCAGATTCGTCACTTCTGACTGCAGCTTACGGAAAAATTCATTAAAAATTCCTCGTTTATCCGATTGACGAAATTCCAATTGGCGATTCTTTTAATCGCTTAAAAATTCCTACAATAAGAATTTGAGATCATAACTCAATTCCTAAATTGAGTTATGACATTCGTGATGGGCTGCAATTTCTGCCAGAAAACACAGCTTGAACCTTTGATACGGAAAAATTCATAAAACGCTCGATTTTCGTCGAAAAAATGCGATTCCAGTGGGGTTTTAAAGATATTTCCTGGAATTACATTCTAGACTCAAGAAACACATTATTTTATCACTTTTTGTCCAGGTTACAGCCAATACAAATCGGCTGTAAATTCTGATCAAGAATCGTTTGAATTCAGCTTTCAATTTAAGCTTGTTCTTGACATCATAACACTATTTTTTGCAATCAAAACCCTAAAAACATCTCATACATGAATTTAGTATCAACAAAAACTTGAGCTAAGCATGATTTCAACATATACTTGTCTAGGGCTTACTCCTAGACACTATATTGTTCCTATTCCATGCAATTAACAAACATGCATCATCAATTTTCAGATTTCCCAATTTCATGAGATTTTCAAACAGTGAATTAACACCAAATTTTATATACCTTGTAACCCCTTTGTGATGAGGATCACGTATCTATGTTCAGATTTCGATTTGGGACAGGAATTAGCCTTCAATTGATCAAATTTGTGGAGTTAGGGTTTGATGAGAGTTCCTGGTCGCTCTCCTGCGCTTCTGATCGACCAAAACACTAATTTGTGTGTTTGGTTTTTATTTAATTTGTTTTAACAAATTCTAGTTCCAAGTTTTACAACTAAGGTCCCTCCACTTTAGTTTCTATAATAACTTTGGTTAATTTTAACCATATTATAAGTTATTTATAAACTATTAGCTAACTAGGTTAAAATCCCTAGTTAGCAAATTCTTGTTTATTTAAGAATCCTAATATTCACCGGGTTTCTTTTACCACTAAAGGTAAATTACCCGTCTTTTAGTATAAACGTGGTTTGATTACCAAACCCGTTTTCGGGGTGTTACAAGTCTACCCCCTTAAAGAGGTTTCGTCCTCGAAACCCTTTCTTACTTAATTCATTGAGTTTAAACTCAATGTATTTGGTCCGAGATATCATTTAAACATTAATTATACTTTTAACCAATTGTTAGTATTACCAGATAAGTATGGTAACATCTTTTTGGTCACTAATTGTCTACGTATCTCATACGACATAGTGCAACTTAAAATAACGTAATCCCGTTATTTCCACTAGTTTAGTTAACTCAGCGATATCCATCGCTTTCATATACTATCGAATTCTTTATGAATCCGTTATTTTGACCCGTTTAAAGGTCTTTAATGAAATCTTTCACTTTTAGCAGCAATTTCTTTTGTCTTCAAATTTATTTATTCGGTTCAGTCATACCGAACCTACCGCTTACAAGCAAACCAAATTTATTTAAATGACCTTGACGGGTCTCACTAATTAGACTTATTAGTCCAGTTACTTTTTACCGCTTGCTTGGTTATAATGTGATTCTACTTCACATTACATTTCTTGACCGTGATTGTGTTACATCATGTTTAATTTATATCAAAATTTCATTTTCGAAAATATCACTTTTCGAATATATCGTCTTGCGCCTATCAGTGTCAAGACTTGTATCTTTCATGCTTACTATTTAAATTCCTATCAGAATTTATGTTTGTAAAAACATTATTTCTTACTAAAACCGAAGTTTTAGTTTTAGGATCTTCTCTTTGACTTTTGTCAATTATCTATACCAGGATATTGACAGTCCATAATTTATTCATATTTAGTTATATCCCGTTACCGGGCTCATTATTCTCTTGCATTTAATGCTACCTTTATCTGGCTAGCGCTCATTTGTGCCATTCGGCGTTATATCGTATTCAACATGTTTGACCTATTAATGTGAAATCCATCACTTATAAACAATCAACTTTATTCTTTATTTAACCCATTCGACTTCGAATAGTTGAACATATTTACTCACAATTTCTATATACGAGATTTTATAGTCATAACTCGTAATCCAAGTCCTTTGATTTTTTATTTTTTTTTCAACCCGCGTTCATGTCTCTTGGTTTACGCATGTGTTTAATTCTTACCCATCAACCGAGTGTTTTACCGAGGTCGTTATTATTGCAACCCTCCCGGTATGCATTAAGACCTCGCTTCATTTTTATATTCCAACTTTGTCTTTAAGTTTGACGTTTTACAAAAACGACCCGTTAAGGGACATATTTGCATTTTCCGGGTTCGAGTGTAAGTACACTCCCTCCCAATGCTTGTCTAAATCATTTTACATGTTTGCGTTTTCTGGGTTCGAGTGTAAGTACACTCCCTCCCAATACTTGTCTAAATCATTTTACATGCTTGCGTTTTCTGGGTTCGAGTGTAAGTACACTCCCTCCCAATACTTGTCTAAATCATTTTTCATGCTTGCGTTTTCTGGGTTCGAGTGTAAGTACACTCCCTCCCAATACTTGTCTAAATCATTTTACATGCTTGCGTTTTCTGGGTTCGAGTGTAAGTACACTCCCTCCCAATACTTGTCTAAATCATTTTTCATGCTTGCGTTTTCTGGGTTCGAGTGTAAGTACACTCCCTCCCAATACTTGTCTAAATCATTCTACATGCTTGTTTGTCCCTTCACTCGGGCTCATTATCTTGATGTAATACGCTTCCGTCACTCGATTGTGCATTTACATTATTATCAAATATTTTGCTTATCTGATTCATTTGGGTACTTTTTAATTAGTCCCATTCACTCCGCCCTTACTACATCGGATGTAAATGTGTCCGCTATAAGAAACTCGTGGTATCATATGCCACTACTTACTTGGCCAGAGTAAGCGATTTAACACATGACATACACGACCTTTTAATAGTGTTCACATCACGCCCTATGTAAGTAACGCCTCTATTTGTTTTTCTTGGAAACAATATCCCGAATACATTTTCTATTCGGGTTTTTCCAAGTTTTTAATCTACATATGCAACTTTCAATTTCTACTTATTTGTTGCATATTAATATTGGTGCGGTTATTTAAAATGTGCACCTGGTAATGTTTGCTCTAACAGGCTCCCCTTGCCATTAACTTATTCGCAATCGTTGCACGATTTTGGTCCATGGTGAGCATGCTCTTCTTGTCGTACTTCAGACCGTTCCTCTATCATATCCGTAATTTGTTCAATCCTCGTCATCTTCAAATGCGAGTTTCCTCCAATTAAAACATTCATAAAAGTTAGTAGTGTCAACTTTACTAAATGCCCATATCATAATACAAGGCTTTTCTATTGTACGCGTCAACGCGCGCAATTTCGTCAACTATTTTCATCATTTAATTTAGGTAACGTGTATCACACAATAGCCTTATGTGTTGTTTACAACACTTTAGCATGCTAAACTATTAACATACTTGTACTTACCGGATTTGCGATCAAGCTTCGAACCGAACACTATTCTTTGTCAAGAGCATAAGGTTTAAGTCCAAGCATGGTTCCTCCCCACCATACTCGAATCTCTTAAACCAAGGCTCTGATACCAACTTGGAACACCCGTTAAGTTAATTTAAGGTTTAATGAATCTTTTACGAAAACAATCATGTAATTACAATTACATATACATCGGAAATACGGGTTTACTAAAACTTTTACAAATCATAAGTTATTCTACATCACGTGGTTGAATTCGTTGTTTAAAATTTACAATGTAGCAAAGTGCGGAAGCGTGTATCTATATTGTGTTCGGTTCTTCGTTGAGCTTGATCGTCTTCCGGCATCCCAAAGTGTACCTACATTTCATAAACATGAAATGCTTTAGTCTTACGGGGTTTAAATCATGTCCAAATGAGTACGGGAAACAATTGATGTTCAAAAGAAAACAAGGACTTGAAAATAATCTCCACCGTAACTTACGGTGGCACCGTAAGTTACGGTGGCCCCTGAGTTCATACTCTTCTACCGTACAACAGTAGGTTACCACCGTAACCATATCAGCTCCACCGTAACTTACGGTGGCACCGTAAGTTACGGTGGGCCCTGTATGCAGCTTTTCCATTTTGCCGTAATTTGACACGAAATCTTTCGTATCTTTCAAACCGCTTATCCGTTTGACTTACCGTTTCTTCCTGCATGTTTAAAATTTGATTCTCCATCATATGGTGTTAAAATCCGATATCCGGCTTGATAAAATTTAAGACTTTTAAGTCTTCGGCTTAATACTCTTTTACCAAAATTTGACCCGTTTGTGATTTTATCAAACATACAAGTTTGTTCGACCCTTATTTCTCACAAACCTATTAAATTCAATAATGTCTAACATATTAGGTTCCGATTATAGAATTATATACCTTCTTTAATCTATTTCACCCATATGCTTCTTTTGACCCGTTTGAGGTATTTACGCATTTTAGTCTAGAACTTGTTCTTTTCTTTTGACGCCACAAAAGTCCATGTCTAATTAACTACAAATATTCCACCACAACTATTTTGTGGCGGATTTAACATAATGAATCCCTTTTTCCTAAATTTACCCATTGGTTGATCATTTTACGCAAATGACCGTTTTTGAGCATTTGACCCACGAATATGAATTCCTATGACTTTTATTCATATTTAATGATTCCATAATCTTTATCTAAGTTCCTAATCAACCCCCCTATGGGTCGTTTGCCCGATATACCCTTCAAGGGTGTTTTGGTCAACTTTAGTCCCTCACTATACGACGAAGGACTTTCGCTAAATATTTGACCAAAAATTGTATGTTTAACCAAAAGCTTATTTAAACGTACCTGGCTCGGGTCAAGGTATTGACCCGTATACATAACTTTTGCTTGAAATCTTTCTAGTTAAAGCAACGAATACTTATGTTATTTCCTGTGATTACAAAACTCAACAAGCGATTGTCAAATGTAATTGTCAAATGTAATTGTCAAATGGTGCTAACAACACCATTTGACCCATTTAGTCTAATTTGCCATTTATCCATATGAGATGGTACTTAGTTACCATTTCATCCCTTTAAACCTAACCCGGTTTTCCTTTAACTTGTTTTACTTAAAATCGTTTTTATTTGTTCGTCATTACATGACTAATTTACCTTTTTACTCCTTTTACCATGATTCATGATTTCTTACCATTTTCCCTTGTTCCGACTCTCATTGAATCGTGTCGGAATATTGTATACCAACCACTTGGTAGCATTCATATGCAATACATGAAATTAAGTAATTTTGCAAGCAATGTAAAGGGGCGTAAGCTCCACTTACCTCGCATCCGAATATGCTTTTCTTCTCGTGCTTGATTCGTTTGACCGCTTCTTTCCCAAGTCTCCACCTAGCTCGTTAGACGACAAACTATCATCATTCACAAGGTGGTTAGATTAGTCATTTCAATTCACGACTATTCCACCTCACGTATTTTCTATATCGAAACTACTATTTGACTTTATCATTGGTTAGTTTGACTTTTAAAAGTCAATTGACTTACCAACATATTCATATGCACATTTGGTTCATTGAACTCACTTAGGCATATTTCATCCGAACTCTTAACAAAAATCAATTTTTACATACTAACTAGTAAGCCGCGATTTCATTTAGGCATTTCATATCAATGAAAATTGGTTGTTTTTGGTGACTTGTTTAACCTGTTTACAGGTCTTCAAAAATTATGATTTTTTTATGTGGCGTACCTCTCGGAGGGTTAGCCCTTGAGTTAAAATTTCAAGATCTAACTCTTTACCAAAAATTCGTGAAAATTCATTTACTAAGCTGCAATCAGATTCATCACTTCTGACTGCAGCTTACGAAAAATTCATTAAAAATTCCTCGTTTATCCGATTGACGAAATTCCAATTGGCGATTCTTTTAATCGCTTAAAACTTCCTACAGTAAAAATTTGAGATCATAACTCAATTCCTAAATTGAGTTATGACATTCGTGATGGGCTGCAATTTCTGCCAGAAAACGCAGCTTGAACCTTTGATACGGGAAAATTCATAAAACGCTCGATTTTCGTCGAAAAAATGCGATTCCAGTGGGGTTTTAAAGATATTTCCTGGAATTACATTCTAGACTCAAGAAACACATTATTTTATCACTTTTTGTCCAGGTTACAGCCAATACAAATCGGCTGTAAATTCTGATCAAGAATCGTTTGAATTCAGCTTTCAATTTAAGCTTGTTCTTGACATCATAACACTATTTTTTGCAATCAAAACCCTAAAAACATCTCATACATGAATTTAGTATCAACAAAAACTTGAGCTAAGCATGATTTCAACATATACTTGTCTAGGGCTTACTCCTAGACACTATATTGTTCCTATTCCATGCAATTAACAAACATGCATCATCAATTTTCAGATTTCCCAATTTCATGAGATTTTCAAACAGTGAATTAACACCAAATTTTACATACCTTGTAACCCCTTTGTGATGAGGATCACGTATCTATGTTCAGATTTCGATTTGGGACAGGAATTAGCCTTCAATTGATCAAATTTGTGGAGTTAGGGTTTGATGAGAGTTCCTGGTCGCTCTCCTGCGCTTCTGATCGACCAAAACACTAATTTGTGTGTTTGGTTTTTATTTAATTTGTTTTAACAAATTCTAGTTCCAAGTTTTACAACTTAGGTCCCTCCACTTTAGTTTCTATAATAACTTTGGTTAATTTTAACCATATTATAAGTTATTTCTAAACTATTAGCTAACTAGGTTAAAATCCCTAGTTAGCAAATTCTTGTTTATTTAAGAATCCTAATATTCACCGGGTTTCTTTTACCACTAAAGGTAAATTACCCATCTTTTAGTATAAACGTGGTTTGATTACCAAACCCGTTTTCGGGGTGTTACAAGTCTACCCCCTTAAAGAGGTTTCGTCCTCGAAACCCTTTCTTACTTAATTCATTGAGTTTAAACTCAATGTATTTGGTCCGAGATATCATTTAAACATTAATTATACTTTTAACCAATTGTTAGTATTACCAGATAAGTATGGTAACATCTTTTTGGTCACTAATTGTCTACGTATCTCATACGACATAGTGCAACTTAAAATAACGTAATCCCGTTATTTTCACTAGTTTAGTTAACTCAGCGATATCCATCGCTTTCATATACTATCGAATTCTTTATGAATCCGTTATTTTGACCCGTTTAAAGGTCTTTAATGAAATCTTTCACTTTTAGCAGCAATTTCTTTTGTCTTCAAATTTATTTATTCGGTTCAGTCATACCGAACCTACCGCTTACAAGCAAACCAAATTTATTTAAATGACCTTGATGGGTCTCACTAATTAGACTTATTAGTCCAGTTACTTTTTACCGCTTGCTTGGTTATAATGTGATTCTACTTCACATTACATTTCTTGACCGTGATTGTGTTACATCATGTTTAATTTATATCAAAATTTCATTTTCGAAAATATCACTTTTCGAATATATCGTCTTGCGCCTATCAGTGTCAAGACTTGTATCTTTCATGCTTACTATTTAAATTCCTATCAGAATTTATGTTTGTAAAAACATTATTTCTTACTAAAACCGAAGTTTTAGTTTTAGGATCTTCTCTTTGACTTTTGTCAATTATCCATACCAGGATATTGACAGTCCATAATTTATTCTTATTTAGTTATATCCCGTTACCGGGCTCATTATTCTCTTGCATTTAACGCTGCCTTTATCTGGCTAGCGCTCATTTGTGCCATTCGGCGTTATATCGTATTCAACATGTTTGACCTATTAATGTGAAATCCATCACTTATAATCAATCAACTTTATTCTTTATTCAACCCATTCGACTTCGAATAGTTGAACATATTTACTCACAATTTCTATATACGAGATTTTATAGTCATAACTCGTAATCCAAGTCCTTTGATTTTTTTTTTCAACCCGCGTTCATGTCTCTTGGTTTACGCATGTGTTTAATTCTTACCCATCAACCGAGTGTTTTACCGAGGTCGTTATTATTGCAACCCTCCCGGTATGCATTAAGAGTTCGCTTCATTTTTATATTCCAACTTTGTCTTTAAGTTTGACGTTTTACAAAAACGACCCGTTAAGGGACATATTTGCATTTTCCGGGTTCGAGTGTAAGTACACCCTCCCAATGCTTGTCTAAATCATTTTACATGTTTGCGTTTTCTGGGTTCGAGTGTAAGTACACTCCCTCCCAATACTTGTCTAAATCATTTTACATGCTTGCGTTTTCTGGGTTCGAGTGTAAGTACACTCCCTCCCAATACTTGTCTAAATCATTTTTCATGCTTGCGTTTTCTGGGTTCGAGTGTAAGTACACTCCCTCCTAATACTTGTCTAAATCATTTTACATGCTTGCGTTTTCTGGGTTCGAGTGTAAGTACACTCCCTCCCAATACTTGTCTAAATCATTTTTCATGCTTGCGTTTTCTGGGTTCGAGTGTAAGTACACTCCCTCCCAATACTTGTCTAAATCATTCTACATGCTTGTTTGTCCCTTCACTCGGGCTCATTATCTTGATGTAATACGCTTCCGTCACTCGATTGTGCGTTTACATTATTATCAAATATTTTGCTTATCTGATTCATTTGGGTACTTTTTAATTAGTCCCATTCACTCCGCCCTTACTACATCGGATGTAAATGTGTCCGCTCTAAGAAACTCGTGGTATCATATGCCACTACTTACTTGGCCAGAGTAAGCGATTTAACACATGACATACACGACCTTTTTATAGTGTTCACATCACGCCCTATGTAAGTAACGCCTCTATTTGTTTTTCTTGGAAACAATATCCCGAATACATTTTCTATTCGGGTTTTTCCAAGTTTTTAATCTACATATGCAACTTTCAATTTCTACTTATTTGTTGCATATTAATATTGGTGCGGTTATTTAAAATCCCTAGTTAGCAAATTCTTGTTTATTTAAGAATCCTAATATTCACCGGGTTTCTTTTACCACTAAAGGTAAATTACTCGTCTTTTAGTATAAACGTGGTTTGATTACCAAACCCGTTTTCGGGGTGTTACAATCTCACACATAATAGTGATTGTAGACGAGAAACATTCATCTTGTTGGTGATGAATCTGATCACCAAGTGGCTTGCATTTAGACTTATATTTAAGTCCTTATGATTCAATGGTAAAGCATTGGAGATCAAAGATAAACAAGTTATGTTCCTTAATTGAATGATAAAAATTAGCTATGTGCTATATACAATAATTTGTGAGACCTTCCTAAATATTGATGTTTTAGGATTATGAATAAGTCTCATTATTTTGTCTTAACAGGGGATGAATGTTGCAAAGTGATATTATGATATCCTTAGGGCTGTGAAGAATCAGAATGATGCATCTTCTGTTCACATGCTAAAGTATTGTAGTCTAAAGCATGCTAGACTAGTACTTGGTTAATTATGGGTCTTGACGGGGACTAATTAACTCTAAACATTCAAATGTGTATGAACACAAAAAGAATTTGTGTATAGACAAAGTTGAGGGAGAATTTTCATTCATTATAAGGAAAAGACATGTAAAATTTTAAGAGTTTGTTCGAAAAGCTAATGAGGAGAACTCATTGTCTAAGCTTATTCTAGATGTTAAATTAGAATTATTCTAAGTTGGTGACAAACTTATGACGATGGCATGTGTTGCTTTGGTCAGCTCGAAAGCTTATGTAAGCTAATGCAATATGAGTTGAATTCACTAATACAATGAGGTTGATCTTGTTCAATCATATGTGTATTAATGTTGTCATAAGTGATGTTTCAGAAATGTTGATCAAATGGCAAGAAATGTGGGGGAGGATCCATTTAAGAAACAACCCTATAAGGGTATGTAGAAATGGTTCTCATTAACCCATCTAGATGTTATCCAATAACACTTAAATGTAGGGGTGTCTTGCATTTGTTTTTGGCAATAAGGAATTTGTAATCGAATCTAATATTGCAAATAGACGACTAAGTGTAGGACACAAATGTCGTAGTGCATAATGGAGATGTGTTTGCCTTAAATGATAAATATATTATTCTAAGACAAATATTATAACTAGATTCAGGTGGCCACGGAGGTTAGAGTCTTAGAAGTTGACAATAGGCAATGTTAACTTCCGAGTTACGAATACGTCATGACAATTGATCTCAACTGCAAAGTTATCTTTAGTGACTTGTCAAAGATAATGTTATGGATCCAACAACCTGAGGGTTTATTAGAGATCAAGTTGTGGAATGAGACTGAAGCCCATGGAAAAAGGATGTGTGAAGGAAACCTACCTTAGTTGACTGAAGATCCCAAGATCTAAGTTCAATAGGACAACGAATTCATATGCCTAAGGGTGGTCACTGTGGGGGCATAGCTGATATGCATAAGCTAGTATATATGGTCATATATACCATCTAAACGATAAAAGGGTGTTTAAATACGTCCTAGTTCATTCTTATGAAATTCAGTGACAAATTGTGAGGCTAAGCATATTATGTGGTAAATGATTTTGCATAATCATGGTAACCACGATGCTTTTAATGATTTAAGGAGAATCACCTATGTTAGAGAGAAGTGGGGTCGCTTCGAATGTAATTGGGGGCACAATCCCTAGAGCTCTCGCAGAACCAGGGAAGTGTTCCACGACCATTATTGGACACGACTATGAGGGGATGACCCGACTAAGGAGAATATTGTGTGAAGTGTATTGTCGTCTACGAACATGAGGGCTTGTTCAAGGACATCGCGTCTACAAACCTCTAGGAGGCTAAGTATGCTTCACAACGGAAAGTTCAAAGGGAACACCTACTTATCCGGCAATACACAACTGTTGAGGTTGCATTGGAAATTTTATGTGTTTTGATCAATCTCCATTCATGTGGGGGATTGTTGGAATTTTTTTAAATGTGATGAATGGGAATTTAGTGAGATTATTAATATTAAATTCTACATATAGTGACAAACTCTTGAGTAGAGTTATTTATGTCACTTGTTTAATTTTCTATTAGTATAATAAACTTTTCATATGGTGTATTGATGTCTTTTATGACAATTGATTAGAGATTTTATAGCAAAATTAAGTACTTTTCATGTGGTGTAATGATGTCTTTTATGACAATTGATTAGAAATTTTATGGCAAAAATAAGTCTCTAATTATGTTGGACTTTTCACCACCCATGACTCTTGCATACTTAGTAGGCTATGTGTCTCTTTTTAGAGGCTAGATACAAGAAAGAGAGAGGTATGCATGAAGAGTCCTTGGAGAAGTACTTGATGACCCATATGTTGGGAACATATAGAGATAAGTTTCTCTACACGATTCAACTACATTTCTATTCTTAGTTTCCAAAAGTTCTAAAACTATGATTTTACCCGGTGTAACCTCGGGCGCGTGGCCTTCTCCGGCAGTACACGGCTGTTGGGAGACAGACGCGTCGTCTTTAGTAGAGGCGCGAAATCTGTTTTAAGGGAAGCGTGTTGAACACGTGCCGCAGCCACAACCGTCAACATTTGTTTGTTCTTTTTGTAGGAAATTAATGTACAAGAAGACTTGGTTCAAGACCTCGTTGAAGCATACACAAAGGTTTGAAAACACAACAGACTATACAAGAAGACACGGTTAAAGCTCTTGTTGAAAACCATAGTTTGAATCAATTTAAATACATATGTTGTATTATATGTTATATTCGTAAGGATTTGTACACGATACATGTACTATAATTTCCCAAATATGTAAAGAGGATATCTTTACTATTTTTTATATTTATTTATATAATTTTTATTATTATCGTGACTCATGTCCTACAAGGTTTACTTATTATTTTTCATATCTTTTATTTAACTTTTATTGGTTCAATGGTTTTCCTTTATATCGAATACATGTAATGAATAATTTCAGTTATCAGAAGTATTGAAACATATTTTTATAATATCGTTTTCATTATTCAACTCGTGTAATATATGAGATTTTAACCTACTATGTTACTAAAGAAAAAAGAAAAAGAATCGAACAGAGAAGAAGCAATTTTGATACGTCGGAACCAACTAACTATTACATTTGAATTTGTTCGATTTTGAATACGGTTAGTCATTACGATAGGAAATGATACGTATTCAATCTTATTATCTTTACATTTCTTTAATTAGTATAATACGTATTCAATCTTATTCTCTTTACATTTCTTTAATAAGTATTAATTAAAAATCAACAATGGCATGTCATGTTTGACCAAAGAAATCACGTTTAGTTTCTTATGAACATTAATATTACCCAAGAAATCACGTTTAGTTTCCTATGAACATTCATATTACCCAAATGTTAACTTTTTAATCAAAAAAGTATCTTCATATGCGGTGACGGATCCAAAATCTTTTTCCTAGGGGTTCACTTTTAAAATTTTCCAATTTTATACGTCCGAACATAAAAAAATTCAAGTATGTCTGTCGATTCGAGTCGGGTAAGGTTCATCACATAATAAAATACGATACAATAATGAAAAAAAAAACATTGTCATGATAAATTAAAAAAACACATAATATAAATAAGATGATCTTTACGAATAAAAAAAAAACATACCTACAATAAGGTTTCATCCTTTGAAAACGTTGCATTACATTATTGCTCTAAATTTGTTGTAAGAACTCCCTTTCAATGTAGCAAATGCAAGAATCGTTCATGCATCCATCACACATTATATTATGTAATTCCATCTTTACATATTTCATTGAACTCACACCACTTTTGTAAGCCAAACACGATACCACTGTGTCTTTCGATAGAAGATTCTCAAAGCTTTGCGCAAAGCTAGATGAGGATATGCTATTTGAGAGTTTAGGCTAATGATAAAGAATTAAGATGATATATTTAATAAGAAGGGTAAAATTATAATTAAGTGAACATCATTAAAGAAAGTTATATTTGATATTTCTAAGCTTGGTTTAGAGGTGCAAACAAACAAAGCTCACTCGTGAGTTACTCAAAACCATGTATTAAAACTTGAATCGAGCCGAACCTAAACGAGTTTGAGCATGAGACTAAAAATAAGCTTAATAAAACCCAAATACAAAAACATACTTGTATATAAGCGTCATAAAAATATATATGAAATTCTCCATTTTTTAGTTTAATTTTGGTATAAAAAACAAAGTCAAATACGAAAACATACTTATATATGAAGCTTAAAACATAATTTTAGTTAAAAAAAAAAAAAGAAGACATGTGAGAAGCACATTGACCTTGCGTTCAAAAAAAAGTCATCTTAATAGCACAAAAAACAAGCAGTAATACTAAGAAAATGTCATTGCATATCAACATTCATGACCTTGGAATATAACACTATGTCATTTGCCAACAAATATTTTAGCCCATTAATGAGTCTAGTAACTCAAACACAATACAAGAAGATCCAGTGTGATGAACCCTAAGGTCCCATCGTTTAAGTGGATTTGATGGTTTAAGTTTGTCATGGGTAGGATGTATGCTCACTCTTTGCGAAGATAAACATGTTAATTTATCTGGGATTCTCTTTTCAAAATTGGTAAATAACTCTCAGCATTTTGATAGCAAGCATCTGCTATATCCAATGTTTCTCCAGATTATTCTTAATGCTAAGCTGAAGGATCTTCCTGTAAGATTAAATATATTACGTATTAATATTTAATCTGTAGCCATTATAATCATTTACATTATATAGATCAAAATATATAACAATCCTATTAAATAATTAGTTGGTAATTGTTGATGGACCATATTACCCTTATTAACTAATTAGGGTTTCCTCCTGGGTGCTTATATAAGGAGAGTTATGTGGAGGTTAAGGGGTTAGACAGTTACACATTAGACACAACCCATTAGCCATAACATCATAATTTCGACCTCCATCTCCATACCGATTCCCTTATCGGTTTTTCTTAGCCACCATCATCAGTCAGCACCCTAAGGAGGAACCAGACCAAGATGACAATCATGTCAACCCTTAATGGATTCTCTGCTAACCTGTGCTGATGCAACCAAAGGTATGTTTTCATGTTTTCCTTTATGTTCAAAACAGAACTGAACCAACATGTGGTATCAGAGCATATGTTGATTAGTCGGTTCTGTTTTCGTATCCATAATTCTGGGATTGAAACTTGGAAAACGGAATTTTTTCTTTGAATAATCTTATGAACAGCCGATTTTGGGTCTTAGACCGAAATCATTATTTTCGAAATCTGAATTAATTATATGCTTTATGCTTTAACCGAAATCTGGGTTAAAATTCATCTCGGTTATGTTTTAACCGAAATCTGTTTAGAAAAACCCTTAAAAATTCAGGTTTCGGGTTCCAGAATTTATGTTTTATGTTTTTTAGGGTTCATAATGTTCTTATGTTCTTATGATAAATTCGAATTTTCCTTTATGATTTGGAATGTGATTTGAATTGTTAGATGTTTCCCTAATTTTGATCTAATCTTGTCCATCAAGTTATTTTCGAAATCTGTTAAATGGTAATTAGATTATGATTTCGAAATTTTGTGATAAAAATGGATCAATATTATAATTGGAAACTATATCTCAATTCATAATTTTCGAATTTTTAGTTAAGTTATCACAACAAACAGCCTTAAAGAGAGGATTCGAAATTAAACAGCTTAAACATGTCGCACAAGATTGGATCACATAAGTGATAATCTGATCGCATAAGAAAATCGCACAAAATCAGATTACATAAGAGATGATCTAATCGCACAAGACTCGAAACCTCATTATTTCTTTAAGCTGTTTAATGTGACCTAAAAATTTTTTGGCCAAAGCTAACAGGTGGTTTGCTATTAAATAATTGGTTTTGTAATTACTTAGCTAATTAATAAGGATCAAATAATGTTTTACAAAACCAAAATAGCTTAACTTGAATGAGCTTCTGATATATCATTTCTGGCCAAAGCTGACTTGATACATCTACTTATCATCCAAGTATTACGAAAGCTATGTTGTGTATGCATCATAAGCATGAATGTCTTAATTTCTGGCCAAAGCTGATTTAATTCATTCATCGATGGCATACTCAACAAGTGCATAACTAAAGTGATTGTTTCAATTCTGGCCAAAGCTGATTTGTCACAACTACTTTGCACATATGCTTAAATGATTACACTTCTGGCCAAAGCTGTTTTGTCTTCATTTAAGTAGAATTTTTTTAGCTAAGTCTATTATTTTGATGTTAGTAATAGACATATCACAACCTCTTGTACAAGACACTGCTCCATTATGACACTGTTCTATCATAACTTATCTCCTTAAATCTAATGCTACTCTTACAAAAAGTTTCATTGTTGCTTAATTGTGGGCACACTTAGATTTCTTACATAAACTAATATAATCCTCAACAAGAGAAATCAAAATGACTAACGTCATTAATTTGTTTTCTCTATTAGAATCTGTTGGTCATTAAGTATTGACCCTAAGCATGCTGAGTTCCTAACGTTTTCTAAGGTCAGTGGGAGCAGTAAAAGTCCTTATTATGATTTGCAAGGAATACAAGAGGCGGGGGGAAGAGTGTCATTAAATTTCTTTCACTCCGAATTTAACTCCGATTACACCTCTTGTACACCATACTGCACCAACTCTTACAAACTTAGAATCATGAAAATGATAGCAACCTAACCAAGAGCTAATCCATAAAACTGAAACTTCTAATGAACCCAATAATCAACTCAGGAGGTCATCTAGGTTTAAAAGCCTACTAATTTTGATGATTACATAACCTCCCTAACTGAAGTTGAAATGGATTTTGGAAATGTTTACTGATCCTATCTCTTCAAATTAAGCCATTAGTGTCAATCAATATTCTTAATGGAATAAAACAGTTTTCTAGTAAAACTGATTTTATGTGTTCGTATAACGTTTGAGATTTGATTGAATTACCTAAGAGTGTTCATAAGAAAACCAAATCCTAATATAAACGTTAAGACACAAAGGAGCATGATTGATTGTCAAAGGTTGTACTCAGGAAGAGATGAATTATCAAAGAGTCTTTCTTACCTATCTTACAAAAGATTTCTTTAAGGATCATCACTGTTCTAGTAGCTTATAATAGCTTAAAGCTACATTAGATGAACATTATAAACAATTTCCCTAACAAATGGCTGACACATTTACATGTTCATTAGATAACAACCTAAAGTTTCAAACTGAAGGTTAAAGAACACTTTATTTGTAAGCCAATAAAATCCATGTATGGGTTAATGCAAACATCATAATGTGATGAAAAGCTAACGTAATTATTTTCATCAAGAATCAAGTGGATTAATGTACCTACCTCAAAATGAGTGGGAGCAACTAAGATAAACTTGTCTATATAGATGACATTCTTTGACAAGTATATGTTACATAAGTCAAAGCATTGTTAACACAAACTTTGATATAATAGATCTCAGAGATATCTCTTACGTGATTGATATCTTAACATACTGAGATAGACCCAATGGGATATTAGTTCCGTTCCATAAGTTTAACATTAGATGGGTCCTTACATATGTAACTAAACACTGCTCTCCTTTAGAGGATAATAGGATAAGTGAGATTATTTATTTACGCTTCATTAAATTAGAAGCCTTATGTAAGTTTAAGTCTATACTCGTTTAGATATTACTCACATTGCAACACACTAGATATGTCTAGATTAATGTGTAGCATCTAATGGAGTATTATAATATCTTTAAAAGAAACGAGAGGCTATTATTTGAAGAAGAAGTGAGAATTAAAACCGGTTTATTACTCTAACTTTGAGATATTCAAAGATGATAAAATGTAATTTCGGGTATATCTTTATGTCAGCAGACAAAACATATTTCATGGAGGAGTCATAATGCACTGATATTAACGACCTAAGTTATTACGACATAATATAGTCACTAAGTGTTGTTAGAAGTTTATCAGTGGACTCATAAGTTGATTAACTCCATATAATTGATGTTTTGAAGAATTAGTGTGATAAAGTCAGCTACCATGACTCCTTAAACAGTAACAGTTTAAGAGGTGCTGCATTAAGTTTCGATACGCAATTAATTATTCGTTTATGAACGAATTGAGGAAACTAAGTTTTGTATCGAATACATTCATGATATGCTTAAGGATCCTATAACTGAAGGGCTATTACCCATAAGTCTTATTAAGAGAGCTCATAGACGGGTATTAGTTAATGGCCATGCGCAATTGCATATCGTACTATGAATGACTAAGTATTAGTTAATTTTCCTCATCAGTTTGATTTTGTACGTCTCTAAGAATATGTCAAGTCGACATAATGGCATATAAGACAAATAAAGTTACAAATCAAACAAAGGGCTTACGCGTATTTTGATCATGACGATTAGGTTTTAAATTAAGGCTATAGTATGATTAATGGGGGTCCTGAGTCGCATAATGATTCAACGGCTGTATTTCTCTGCTATAGTACTTGTTTAAGGCTAAAATGAGTGTTAACTCCTGATCAGGCTTATCTAATACTCATAGTAAATGATTACTCGGCTAAGTGGGAGAATGTAAGATTAAATATATTACGTATTAATATTTAATCTGTAGCCATTATAATCATTTACATTATATAGATCAAAATATATAACAATCCTATTAAATAATTAGTTGGTAATTGTTGATGGACCATATTACCCTTATTAACTAATTAGGGTTTCCTCCTGGGTGCTTATATAAGGAGAGTTATGTGGAGGTTAAGGGGTTAGACAGTTACACATTAGACACAACCCATTAGCCATAACATCATAATTTCGACCTCCATCTCCATACCGATTCCCTTATCGGTTTTTCTTAGCCACCATCATCAGTCAGCACCCTAAGGAGGAACCAGACCAAGATGACAATCATGTCAACCCTTAATGGATTCTCTGCTAACCTGTGCTGATGCAACCAAAGGTATGTTTTCATGTTTTCCTTTATGTTCAAAACAGAACTGAACCAACACTTCCTACTGTGAGGGACATCTATGGCCTTTAGAGGTAAATATGTACACAACTCTACGATGGAGGATTATGAGGAGGGTATTAAGAATTAAAAAAGTTGTGCAAGATGGATGTCATTAAAAAAAGCAATGTTTCTGTAGCAAACTTAACTGAAGGACTTATCAGACGAGCTGCTAAAAGAGATACAAACACCTTCAAGCCTCAGAAAGCCAGAAACAGGACTTAAAAAACTAAAGGGTTCACTAAAAAAAAAGCCCATCTAGTGGCACACATTTTTAATGGCACTTAGGTTTTGTGCCACTAATTTTTGTTTTTAATGGCACTTTAGGTATTTAACACATACATTTAGTGGCATTTAACTTTTATGTCACTAATCAAGGCTTTTAGTGGCATTTTGCATACGCCACCAAAATTTTCTATATATTTTAATGGCACTTTGCCTAGGCCACAAAAATTTTTGAACAACTCGTTTAGAATTTTCACCATTTCCCTCTTTGAAACCTAAAAATTTCCCTAGTAGTTTCTTCTTCTCTTTCACTAAATAAATAATATACGTGTGTGTATGTATGTGGTAAATAAATAATATAATGTGTCAAAATTAACATTATTATAACTAACCATGTAAAATAAAAAATAAAATAAAAACCGAAAAAACAAAAACAAAAATATAAAAGATTTTTAATCTAAATAGTTAAACGTGTTAACACCCCAACCCGTTTTTATACGGGTCAACCCGAACCCGGCCCGATTTTTTAAAAGGGTCGTATTAGTCGACCAAAACTTGTTTTTTTCGTGTCAGGTTAACGGGCCGTGTCAAGAATTGCCGCCCCAAGTATACATGTTAGTGTTTCTTTTAAACCAAAGAAAAAAATAAAATTTAACTTATAGAGAGGAAATGTTGCCTCTATATGTAAAAATATTTTTTTAATGTTAACTAACGACATGTGGTTTTTATATATCAAAAGTAATTTATTTTAAAAAGTAATTTACCTTTCGTTTCTATAGGTTTCCCCCTTTTCCCAAATTTATGAGCGCCATTTCCTCTCTTCAAGGTTGTGTTCCAGAGATCCACTTAACAGAGGGAGGGGAGGGAAAATGAGGTTTTTTTTGCCTGAAAATAGTCTTTTCAATTCGGAAAGACATGGAGGGGAGGGGAGGAATGGGGAGAGATTTTTAACTCGGGAACACACCGCAAGGTTTCCCTATTTCAGTTGCCCATCCCCCCCCCCCCCCCCTCACCACTCCTACATACCGCATCCCAACCACCTCCTTTTTTCTCCTTAACCTACATTAGTGTTAATATTAAGGGAGTATTCCACTTCCAGATCTGTGTATGTTTGCTAAATCAGTATTAATATTTCAGATTTGTGGCTGGTAAGTAATCCACTCTAATCCGATTGTGTGTATGTATGAGATTCAACCCGAGAATGTGATTGCTTTCCTACATATCGAGAATCAAGGAACAATGGTGGTGGTGTAAGCACCAGGCCAGCGACGGCTTAGGGTTAGGGGGTTCAACAAGGGTCGTTGACAATGTGGTAATATCTGAAATTTGTTTGGAGTTAGTAAGAACGCAACCACATCAGAAATTTGTTTTTTGTATCCTGCAAATCTTTGATTTCTGCTATATTTCAAATAAATTATTGATTTCTTTTATTTTATATGGAGCTATTAGCTAGCCAAGAAGTGGCATCCAGATGCAAATAAAGACGCTCCAGAAGCAGTAAAAGGTTTCAGGAAGTTTCAAAGGCATATGAGGTACTAAGGTGTTATTTAACTCATTATATGTTTTTCTATTTTTTTATGTAGTTGAGCTGCTTCAATAAAATTTTCTCTCCAAAATTTAGTAATTTTTTGTTGTTTAAATATGTGAGAAATGAGTATTATTTTTTTAAGAAATTCATTTTTCTTTAGTTCATGATTACGATAATAAAATATGTTTATGATCTTTGAAACTAACAAGACCTTGTATGAGCTCATACATTGAACAAATCTCAAAAGTAGCTTGTATTGTTGCAGGTTCTGAAAGATAAAGAAAAATGAGCTCAATCATGACCAGGTTCAAATACTATCTGACCATGACCAGGTTCTGAAAAGTAGCTTGTATTGTTGCAGGTTCTGAAAGATAAAGAAAAATGAGCTCAATCATGACCAGGTTCAAATACTATCTTTTTATTATTGACCTTATAGATCTTGTAGTCTTACTATATAAGTTTATTATTGTGCTTACACTATTCATTTGAGCATGTACGTCCTACTGAATGTCTTTTTTCATTTTATTGACGGTTGTATAGCTTGGTCATGACACTTTTGAAGCAAGTGCTAGTGCAGCTGGTCCCGGTCAATGGCGCAATCCATTTCAGGACCTCAATGATGTGAGTTCTTGATGCTTTACGTAAATGAGCTACTCATTGCTTGTTAGTTATTTTCCATACGTTCATAGTTGTCAATAGCGGTTGCTAAGGTCGCTATAGCGAATAACATAATGTATAGGTCGAAGGTCTAGCCATAAATAGCAGGATTTCTTTCTTTTTTTTTAAATATATATTGCGATTAAATATAGCTATAAAATAGCTGGATTTTAGGTTTTTGTTAAATATACATGTAAAATGGCATATATACCAAGGTATTTTGATGTAATATACACTTAAAATTAATTTTTTTTAGTGTATAGCTATTTATAAAATAGCACCCGCTATTTATCACTACTCGCTATGTAGCATATTACCTTATCGCTATTTATTGCTATTCGCCAGTAATAACTATGTGTACATTTAATTAATGTATGCAACATACATCATTTAGTCGTTCTTTTTTTAACCCAAATGCGTTATGAGCAAAAGGGCATAAAGTTTAACCTGCTCAACAAAAGAAAATACCAACACTGTACAACCAAATGTGCTATTATGCTAAAACTTGATATTTTTTATCTAACGTTATTTTCAACTATGTTCTTATTCTTTGATTATAACTCGTCTTTTGCGTATGTTGGCTTGATCAGATTTTCAGTTTTGGGCATTTGCTAGGCAATTTACCGGCAAGGATGCTAAGGTCTCGATTTTTTTAGTATTTATTTTTCAGTGTCATTTATGCATTTGATTTGTCATCTGATGTCTTACTGTATTCTTCCATCATGCACAGGTCGCCCTTGAACTTTCGTTTATGGAGGTTGTTCAGGGATGTACAAAAAATATAGTTTTCCAAACCGAGTTGCCTTGCGAAACTTGGGGTATGATAGATATTACATTTTTAATATTTTTGAATAATTTTTATTAATCTAGTTTGTGACGATTGACAGGTGGAACTGGTGTTCCTCCTGGAACGAAGCCATTGAACCCGTCTTGAATCTCTGAGACTTTGGAGCTTTACACACATACTAAGGTACATATTCTTTTCCTTAACCCGCTGGATTTAACTGAATACGACCCGTTGACCTGGAAGTTTTTCTCTTCTCTTCTCTTCCACTGTTCTCTTCTCTTCCATCGGAGAAGCAAATGAAAGTTTTCACACCTGCTCCAGTTGGGTTCAGAAAGGTAAACACTTGCGATGTTTTATACGATCAAACATATTTGTACTTGGGCGTCTGATCATGGAGTTGATTTTTGGGTGTTGTAATTGGTAGGTTATGCTGGCAACAAACATTGCTGAAACATCAGAAACAATACCAGGAGTCAAGTATGTTATTGATCCTGGATTGGTTAAAGTGTGCAATTACTCTCCTGACAGTGGGATCGAATCTTTAATTGTTGTTAAAACTTCGAAAGCTCAAGCTCTTCAAAGAAGGTAAACCAGGCGCATTAAACTATGTTGTGTGTAAATGATGGGAATGTGATTTGAGTTTTAAATAACTGATACTTTAGTTATAATATATATATATATATGTGTGTGTGTGTGTGTGTGTGTTTTGTTTTTGTAGGATGATCCCCTATGTGTTGCTGCCAGACAAGATGGGAAGATAATAGTCTCTAGTCTGTGGGTTGATCACAGTTTTGTTGTCGGAGCGCCTATGGATACAACCTCGGTCATGATGATTATTTAACTCGCATGAAGATTGTGAAAGAGATTCATGAACACAATGAAGTTTTGAGTTTTTATTCATACACTTGTTAGTTTAATAAGTTATATGTTTGATCATTAGACTTAGATCGACACTTATTAGCCATTTGGAATCTTTGGAAGATTGATTGAACTTTTAATTGAAGTGATTATTTTATGATTTCTACATTTTACAATTTTGTTTTTATTTTTTAATGTAAATAAATGATAATTGTAACTATTTAAAATTAATATGATAAACGTCAATGGCATTTAATTTGATATGATTATTGTGGCAAAAAATAAGTGCCACTAAAAGCCTAAAAGCTTTGTGCGACACATTGAAAAAGTGCCACTAAAAGGCTTTAGCGTCAGCGCTTCTTGTGGCACTTTTTTTGTGTGTCGCCCATTCTTACAAGGTTCTTTAGTGGCACTTTCTTGTTTTTCTGGGGCCTTTTTGCATGCCACTAGATGACATTTTTTTGTAGTGGCGTTATTAGATTTTATCACCCCAACTATTGGCTATTGGCCGTTGCCACCCTCAAATATCACTTTGACGCCCGTCATCCCCAACTTAACACTTAGTGTGTTCTGTCACCAAATTGTTAACTGATCACTAACTTTTGATCTTGTTACTATACTTTTGGGGGTGTCCTAGGGATCTTAGGAAGGTTTTAGAGATCTTAGGACACCCAAAAGTATACCAACGAGATCAAAAGATAGTGATCAGTTAATGACTTGGTGACAGAACACAATAAATGTCAAGTTGGGGGTGGCGGGCGTCAAAGTGATAGTTGGGGGTGGCAGCGGCCAATAGCCAATAGTTAGGGGTGATAAAATCTAATAACCCAAAACTTAAAAAGGGAGAGGTTTACTGATATGCGAAGCCACCAGAGATCATTACCAGAGTGGCAATTCCTCCTGAATTTGACATTTACCTTACAAACATAAAGAAATGACACTATGATGAAAGAACAGGTGAGGCAGTGGTAGCACTCATGATCGAGAAGATATCAGACTCTATGATCCAATGGGTCTTTTCAGATTTCAAACCTCAGATCTGCTGAAGCTTTATGCTAAACCAATCAATGTGGTTGCTGGCAATGTGATTGAAGAAGAAGCAAATTTGTTTAATCGTGTGGCTAACAGAGCTCATGAATTGAAAATTCAAATGATGGAGCTTATTCATTCTATTAAAGACAAGAAGAAGACTGATGGTGTTTCATCAATTGTGACAGAAACAACCTCTCTTCCATCTCCAACACCTTAACCAATTGAAACCTCTTACATTACTCACGATGAACCTCAAAGTGTTGATTCTCATGAAATGGAACCTCATGATTCTAATGAATTTTCGAATATAATGAAAGGTATTGAAGAACCCATTGATGGTGAAAGTCTACTAGAAGATGTGTTTGGAAAGAATGATTTAGAGTTACGGTTGACAAGCTTTTTGATGAAGCTACCAAAACAAGTTAAATGAATGTCCAAAAATCTCAAACTTCAGAAGATTAGTTTAATAGGATATTTGATGGCACTAGTGAAGGAACAATTAAAGCTGAAGTTGTTCAAGGTGAGAAGGTTGTCCAAGAGAAAGCTTGTACAAGACCTAAATGATGTTAAAGAAGTTGAAGTCTTTGCTCCAACTGCTATTCCTACAACTGATGAAACAGTCAATGTGCTGGATGTCACTCCACTAGCATATGTTCCAGTGCTAGTCATTCCCACTGACCAACCTTCTGATCCACCACAACGAGAATGATTGAGGAATGGCATGCAACAGTCTCGAGGGAGATTGTTGGAACCTAAAAGACTGTCGCATAATTACAAGCTAAAGAGTTAAAGATTTGAAGATAAGAAGTTTTTGTTCTAAGCGCCACTCATGGCGTCACTAGAGTGGTGCCTGCTATTTAGTATGTCAACATTGTATTGTAAGGTTGAGACAGTTGCAGTCGTCACTCCAGTGACAACTACGCAACTGTAGGCGACACACATGGCGTCAGTATATCCACTGGCGACTGTGCACATGTCTCAGTCGCGCCTGAACCCTAGTTTGTTGCCTATAAAGACCTTTGTGTTTTCCATTTCTAGGTCAAGTTTTTTTTATCACTTGTTTCACCATATGTGTGTGTATTTTGGGCGTTAACTTAGCAAAGTCGGATCCAATTTCTATAAATCTTTCTTGACTACGAATCAAAGGCTTATATTATGTTTCATCTCGTTTCTTAGTGTTCTTATTCAGTTTACTTAATTTTCTATCACTTTCGAATCAAAACATCAAACCAATTGATGTTTCAGATCTGAATATTGCTGGAAAAATTACTTGTATCATTAGATCTGGGATTTTGAACTTACAGTCTTTCCTTGTAAATAAGAGTGGGTGAGTAATGGTATGAGAAAGGTCAGTGATGTGTCAAGGTTTAAACACACCAACTTTAGCATGGGTAATAATGGGGTGGGATGGTAGAGGTGACGATGGAGGATGAGGTGTGGGTTCGGAAATCAGAGTGGACAATGAGGGTGTGTCACACCCCGATTTCCACGTGTCACCGGGGGCCCCGGTGGGGGAGTATCGTGACGTGGTTGGCAACATAATAGTCAAACAACACAATATCAATATGCACAGCGGAAGTAAATTTAAAATATGATACAACCGAATTTAATATTGTAATATCAAATGTCACAATATTCGGAAGTTTATCCACAGATGGATCGAAATAAAAATAATATTAATGGTTCAACAGACTTCAGGCATCTTAAGCTTGCGAGACTTCTAATGATGCTAAGGAGAAATCCCAGCCAATTTCGCTTAGTACCTGCATTTAATCTTTTTGGGAAAATACGTCAGTTTACACTGGTAAATACAATCAACTGACTCATTTTGGAAAATGATTGAAAATTGGTTTGGATGCACGTGGCATAAACATTTTATTTAACTTGGGAGAATTATTTAATATTATAATCTTGTGAACGAATTACATGTTACTTATGCGTTCAGTAGCCCGGATCTTGTCCGGGTTAAAGATCAATAGACACACCACATTTACTCTTTTGTGCGCTGACAGGTGTACGCCTACAGCCTGCGCTTAAGTCGTGGCCATTACTTCGAATGATGCCATGGATATCCGGGACATGGTCATTAACCCCCCAAAGGGTGTAAAGTAAACAAGACTTTTTAAACGAGCCGATCAAATTATTCAATTAACCACCTAAGCGATGGAAGATTTGATGCCCGACCAAGCGGTATTTTATATACCGTAACCCAAGCCCGTATAGGGAAAATAAGTTAAAAGTATTTACCTGAGCAAAGTATAATTCACAATTAGCAAAATGCACGTAGCTTTTACTGGTCCTCCTAATCTGGAACGAAGGTTTTATAATAACCTATTAGAATCCTAACGGGTCTTTAATTAAGCTTAAGCTTAGACCGGCTAGTTTCAAAGATACGGTTCGTACGCACGATTAAGCGAAGACCGGATAGAATGTGATTTAGACCCGACAAGTTTGAAGACTTGTTTAATATGGGTTTATTATTCACATTCTGTATTTTGAGATAAAACCGTTAAGGTTTGACCCATTTCGGCTAATTTATGTAAACTTGTTACATAAACCGAACCGTACGCGTAATAAGCGTGACGGGTATTCATGAGAGCTATATACAGGTTTCCTAAGTTAATTATGCCTCAAATATGTTGTGACATCAGTGAGATGTCTTTCATTATGCCCGAAACATGTTTAAACACAAACTAGGCCCCGTAGGGGTAGTTTGGTCATTTAAAAGTTTATAAAAGAGTTTAAGTAACAACCTGAGTTACAGGTCTGATGTAATCAGCAAAAATACATAATTTGCTAAGTTATATCAGTAGGATAAAGCATATATGTGAAATGTGAAATTTATCATTTTTAACCAAACTATGCCCCGTAGGGGTATTTTGGTAATTTCACATAAGCCGAAAAGCTCAAAACTGAAGTCTGAGTTTATCAACCTTTGCTTACTGTTAAAATATTATAATTTGCCTCATATATCAGTAGGTATCAACCCGGGTATGTCCAATATAATTTTAATACATACTTTGCGTTAAAAACGCTTAATAAGGTGATTAAAGGCCATTTCCAGGTTCGATACTTAAATCTGATATTTTTATATTTTCAGAAGGCTTTAAATAATTTATTTATCATATGTGATCAGTAGCAAAAGGTTTGGAGTCGTTTAGATATGTAAAATTCATTTTATGGCTCGTAAGGGCAAAACCGACAATTACCGGATTAAGCATACGACTACTAGTTATGCTCAGCCTAAAATTTATTAAAAATCTTTAAAAATCCCAAAATAATATATTGTATCAGTGGGTAAAATATTTGATATAAAAAAGTAGGCTTAACTAGGCTATACGCTAATTACGCCGTTTTATTAACATAAAGCTTTAATTTTGCGATATTGAGCATAACTCTAAATCTACAATTCAAACTGATGTCAAACTTTGCATACAAGTTTATATATCAGTAATTAAAGTTTCTACTCTTTTACATTTTCAAAAATCACGTTTTAAGGTAATGAGGGCATAACGGTCAACATATGAGCAATTAACGGAAACATGCATATTAATTGGATAACTAATGAACCAAGGTGTAACATCACAGAGGGTTATTCTAACATGTAACCTAGTCCAATTAAAGCTCTGAGGCATTTCTAAAACATGCCTAAACGGGTCGGAACTGAAAGTTAAAGTGAAAGTCAAACTATGTGACTTTCGGTTCCGAACCGGGTATTTACAGGAATTTGTCGGGTTGAACATGTTTAGACATGTCCTTACACTAATTACCAAGTTATATTAATGATCAAACAGGTTATAAGTGTTCTACATTGCTAATCATGCATAAATCACATTTTAAACTTTCAGTTGACTTTTTAATTACACGTTTGACCCGACATTTGACCAAGTTAGAGTGGGAATCAGGGGAAACCATTTTAAGGTTTTATTACCCACATAATTACCTACTTAAAGGTACTTTTAATTCGAGATATGACTGAGCCATTGTTGACTAATCTCGAAGTCAAACCGTAATTACGACGGTTTGACTTTTAGCTAATTAACTAAGCTAAACTCAATTAAAGAAGGATTAGCAGACTTACAAGAGTCCTATGCACGAAATGGAAAGCTTAGGGGAAGGTCCTTAGCTCCAGAAATGCTCCAAATGTGCAGATGAAGATGTGAGGAATTGTTTGCAACTCAAGACCCTTTTATTGTGAATTCAATCACCACAAAGTGTTGACAACAAAGTCTAGCACTCACCACAACTGATCAACACTAGTTTCTAGTGTTTAGGGGTCAAGAGATGTGGAAAATCGGTTAAAGATCGATCAGATTGCACTCAGCAGGCAAAAACCCAAAGATTTCGGAGATGGGGACCCCTCGCGTGACGCAAAGCCTCCCCCCAGGGCCTCGCGTCGCGCTAGGCCCTATCTGATCAGATTTTTTTGTGATTTATTTCATTTTGATCCTTGGCTCTTCACAACTCGATTAGGCACTTGTTTTCTTGCATTATGAACCCTCTTGATTGATCTATATGGGCTTTAAAACATATACCCACCTTGTTAAGTCCCCGGTTAACTTTATTGTTACCCGAAAAGTCCTAACTTCCTACGTTTACGCTTTAACCCTTCGCACACGAATTCGATCATAATTTTCTCATACGTTAACGAAAATTTACGAAATTTAAACCGTGTATTCTAGTGAGCATAATTAACCGTTACAAAGCTTCGGGTTTGTCAAAAGGTCACTCAGAGGTATAACTTAAACATGTTGACACATTTAGCCCCTGTAGTTTGTAATCTCTCACTTTTAGCTTCGTATGATCCATGATTTATTCGTTTGAAGGTATGAGCACCAAGTAGGGTTAATGCATATTATATTTATTCACTGTTGACATTTAGAATACGTATATCCACATACTTTCCTTGATTGTCAACTTTAGTCCTTCTATAATATTTCTTTCACACGTTTAAACATTTGACACGTGTCTACACATTATAGGACGTGAATTTTCGAGGTGTTACAGGGTGGGGATGTCACACCCCAACCGATGGCGGAAACATCGGAGTGATACGAAAACGAGATTGCAAGAGACTTCATAATGACTAATTGTGACAAGTAATTAATAATCAAAATTTCATTTCATTTCTAAACGGAAAGTACATTGTTTTGGAAACAAATTACAACAACTTTCAACGTGAAACAAAATACACCACATAACAAAATTAAGGTGTGTTTCCAGTCTTCCTACTAGATTTCTTTCATCTTAACATCATCAAGTTCTTGCAATACATATTAAAGTGCCTGTCAACACATAAAGTACTGGCGAGCATACAAGTTTGATTACTAGCATAAATATAAACATTTTAAACAAATCCACATGGCATAATCATAAACTAAGAGTTAACATAACAATACTAGCATGCAACTTATAATTGTCAACCCAAAGTTTCCCACTAGCGTAATCTTGTCCTAGCAACGACAGGACCGTTTTGTTTAACTTATCATGACCTCAAGAATACGGCGGTGTGTTAATCTTATAGCGCTATACATGTTAAGGGAGGCTCGTACGAAGTTAATGACAAGTATAAAGAAAAAAAGTATTCTAGCATGTGTGAGTTCTAGTATCACGTATCAAGCATGTATATTGGATTGTTTATTGATGTCAAGCATGTTTGTAAGTGTATGTGTGAGTTTGATAAATTATACATATTGCACCCAAAAGTGTTAAAAATAAAAAGGGGGTCATGTACACTCACGGTTTTGCTAAACTTTCCGATTAACGCGAGTTGACAAGTTTTTGTGAGTGGAACACCGCAGTTACCCTATAGCGAGGAAATGAAGGTCTATGAGTATTCGGAGTTTGAAGAGAGTTTGGATTCGGAATTAAGTATAAAAGCATATGTACACGAAAATATATCTTGTCTAAATACTCGTTTGGACATTAAGTTTTTATGTGTTTTTATGGGTCCTAACTTGCCCATTAGAATCTCAAACGAGGAGTTTAGAACGAAGATAATATAACCTAAGTTCATGACATCTAACCATAATCCGGTTATGTAACACCTCGGAAAATCCCGTCCAATATAATAAAGACACGTGTCATAGACTTTGATCTTGTTATAAATCCGGATCATGTTGAATGATAACCGGAGGAATTAAAAGTGTCAACATGTTAATTTATACCTCTGAGTGACCTTTTAACGTTTCCAATTCTTGGTAAAACAATGTTATCCTTTCAAAGAATGTCTGTTAAAGAATTCCAAGGTATCTGAATTAAACCTTGTGAGAAATAATTCAATTGTCAAGTAAATAATCATGTGCGAATAACGACAATTCTACATTCATTTTCCTTTCCAAAAGACTCCAAGGCAACACCATTGCATGGCAACACTTTCAAGATTGATCAGACCTGATCATGTGGACCTATTGTGTTGATAATGACTAAAGTCTATGACACGTGGTTAGTGAGCGTGGTAACCAGGTGGATCCCGCTAAGATTGAAGCTATCATGAATTGGCAAGAACTGAAGACGCCGACAGAGATTCGCAGCTTTTTGGGTCTGGCAGGATATTATAGGTGTTTTATTGAAAACTTCTCAAGGATTGCTGGACCCCTAACTTCATTGACTCGTAAGAATATAAAGTTTGGTTGGGGTCCTAAGCAACAAGAATCCTTTGAGATTCTTAAGCAGAAATTGAGCAATGCTCCTGTGTTAACATTTCCTGAAGGAGTTGAAGAGTTTGTGGCATACTGCGATGCATCACACACAGGTATGGGATGTGTGCTCATGCAGAAGGGCAAAGTTATTGCCTATGCTTCCCGACAATTAAAAGTGCACGAGAAGAATTACACCACCCACGATTTGGAATTGGGTGCCGTTGTATTTGCACTAAAAATTTGGAGGCATTATTTATATGGTACCAAGTGTGTGATCTATTCTGATCATAAAAGCCTTCAACACTTGTTCAACCAGAAGGATCTGAACATGAGACTGCGTCGATGGATGGAGACACTGAATGATTATGATTGTGAAATTCACTATCATCTAGGAAAAGCGAATGTTGTAGCAGACGCTCTCAGCAGAAAGGAAAGGGGTAAGCCCATTAGGATCAATGCCAAGAGCATTGAAGTGAAAAATAGCTTGAATGAGAGATTGTTAGCCGCTCATAAGGAAGCTGTTCTAGAAGCCAACTATCCGAACGAAAAATTGGGCGTAACTGCTGAGCAGATATCGTATGGCAAGGATGGAATCCTAAGATTGAATGGACGAATATAGGTTCCAATTTATGGAGGACTTAGGGAGCTAATTCTCCAAGAAGCCCATAGCTCCAAGTATTCTGTTCATCCTGGCTGTGATAAAATGTACCAGGATTTGAAGGTAAATTATTGGTGGATAGGTTTGAAGAAATCTATAGCCGCTTATGTGGCCAAATGTCTGACGTGTGCTCAAGTTAAAGAAGAACATCAGAAGCCGTCAGGTTTGCTACAACAGCCTGAACTTCCCACCTAGAAGTGGGAAATGGAAACTTCGGATTTCATCACAAAGGTCACTCAGAGGTATAACTTAAACATGTTGACACATTTAGCCCCTGTAGTTTGTAATCTCTCACTTTTAGCTTCGTATGGTCCATGATTTATTCGTTTGAAGGTATGAGCACCAAGTAGGGTTAATGTATATTATATTTATTCACTATTGACATTTAGAATACGTATATCCACATACTTTCCATGATTGTCAACTTTAGTCCTTCTATAATATTTCTTTCACACGTTTAAACATTTGACACGTGTCTACACATTATAGGACGTGAATTTTCTAGGTGTTACATCCTCACCCCCTTAAAATAAATCTCAACCCGAGATTTACTGAAATAAATAAGGGTACTTTTCCTTCATCGTGGATTCAACCTTCCACGTGTATTCGGGACCTCTACGGGCATCCCATTTGACCTTTACAATAGGTACATGCTTCCTTCGAAGCTTCTTTACCTGTCAATCTTCAATCGAAAAAGGTTTTTCCACAATCTTCAAGCTCTCATCTATATGCACATCTGCATGTGGTATAACCAGTGATTCGTCAGCGAAGCACTTCTTCAGATTGCAGATGTGGAACACATTGTGAATTCCACTGAGCTCTTCCTGTAAGTTTAACTTATAGGCAACTGACCCGACACGTTCGATAACCTCGAAAGGTCCTATGTATCTCGGGCTTAGCTTGCCTTTCTTACTGAATCGCATCACCCCCTTCCAGGGTGACACTTTAAGTAACACTTTATCACCTACTTCGAAGTGAAAACCTTTACGCTTTGGATCAACGTAACTCTTCTGCCTATCCCGGGCAGCTTTGAGACGGTCACGAATCTGGACAATTTTTTCCGTTGTTTCGAACACTATCTCTGGTCCTGATAATTGGACATCTCCAACTTCCGCCCAACAAACGGGTGATCTACACTTTCTACCGTATAATGCCTCGAAGGGCGCAGCCTTAATGCTGGTATGGAAGCTATTGTTGTGGGAGAATTCGATTAACGGTAGGTTCTTATCCCAACTACCACCCAAATCGATCGCACATGCACGTAGCATGTCTTCCAACGTTTGAATAGTACGCTCACTCTGACCGTCAGTCTGAGGATGATAAGTCGTACTAAAATTCAAACGTGTGCCCAAAGATTGTTGGAAACTCTTCCAAAAATGCGATGTGTATCTAGTATCTCGATCAGAGATAATAGACACAGGTATGCCATGTAAGGCTACAATCTTATCAACGTATAACTGGGCTAACATATCGGAGCTATAAGTCTCCTTGATGGGTAGGAAATGTGCTGACTTAGTCAATCTATCAACTATAACCCATATTGTATCATTGCCTTTCCTTGTCTTTGGCAACTTGGTGATAAAATCCATTGTCACCATTTCCCACTTCCACGTAGGAAGTTCAGGCTGTTGTAGCAAACCTGACGGTTTTTGATGCTCGGCTTTGACTTGCGCACATGTCAAGCATTTAGCTACATGGGTGGCTACAGACTTTTTCAAGCCTATCCACCAATAGTTTGCCTTTAGATCCTGGTACATCTTATCAGCTCCAGGATGAACGGAGTATTTGGAACTATGGGCTTCCTGGAGGATGACATCTCGAAGTCCTCCAAAAATTGGAACCCATATTCGTCCATTTAATCTTAGAATTCCGTCCTTGCTAAGAGTTAACTGCTCCTCAGTTACTCCTAACTTTTCATTAGGATAGTTAGCTTCCAACACAGCTTCCTTCTGTGCAGCTAACAACCTTTCAATCAAATTATTCTTTATCTCCATGCGCTTGGCATTGATTCAGATAGGTTTCACCCTCTCCTTTCTACTTAAGGCATCGACGACTACATTCGCCTTGCCGGGATGATATCTGATTTCACAATCATAATCATTTAAAGTTTCCATCCAACGGCGTTGCCTCATGTTTAATTCTTTCTGATTAAACAGATATTGGAGGCTCTTGTGATCAGAATAAATCACACACTTGACACCATATAGATAGTGCCTCCAAAGCTTCAGTGCGAATACAACGGCACCCAGCTCCAAGTCATGGGTGGTGTAATTCTTTTCATGCACTTTCAATTGTCGTGAAGCGTAGGCAATAACTTTGCCTTTCTGCATAAGCACACACCCCATGCCAGTGTGCGAGGCATCACAGTAAACCACAAAATCTTCTATTCCATCTGGCAATGTCAAAACTGGGGCGTTGCTCAACTTCTGCTTCAGAATATCAAAGGATTCTTGCTGCTTAGGGACCCAAACAAACTTAACCTTCTTCTTAGTTAAGGAGGTTAGGGGTGCAGCAATCCTTGAAAAATTTTCAATGAAACGCCGGTAATATCCTGCCAATCCCAGGAAGCTACGAATCTCTGTAGGCGTCTTTGGCTCTTGCCAGTTCATTACTGCTTCAACCTTAGCGGGATCCACCTGGATACCACGCTTACTGACCACATGTCCAAGAAATTGGACTTCTCGTAGCCAAAATTCACACTTGGAGAATTTGGCATAGAGCTTCTCCTGATGCAGTAGCTTGAGAATACAGCGAAGGTGTTTCTCATGGTCAGCTTGATTCTTCGAATAGATAAGAATGTCGTCGATGAAAACGATGACGAATTTATCTAAGTACGGTTTGCAAACGCGATTCATGAGATCCATGAACGCCGTAGGTGCATTAGTGAGCCCAAAAGGCATCACTAGGAACTCGTAATGACCATAACGAGTCCTAAATGCTGTTTTATGCACGTCTTCATCTCTGACCTTTAGTTGATGGTAGCCTGACCTCAAATCAATCTTCGAGAAATAACTTGCCCCTTGTAGTTGATCGAACAAATCGTTGATCCTAGGCAAAGGATACCTATTCTTGATCGTGACCTTATTAAGCTCACGATAATCGATGCACAGTCGCATCGATCCGTCCTTCTTCTTGACAAACAGGACTGGCGCTCCCCAAGGAGACGAACTAGGTTTTATGAAACCCTTGGCTAGCAATTCGTCTAGCTGTGTCCTCAATTCTTTCATCTCCGTTGGAGCCAACCTATAGGGTGCTCTGGCAACTGGTGCTGCTCCGGGGATGATATCAATCCTGAATTCCACTTGCCTATCTGGTGGCAAACCAGGTAGTTCTTCCGGAAAAACTTCTGGGAATTCAGAGATGACAGGGATGTCTTCTACCTTCGGTTTGGGCTCATCAATAATCACTTGTGCCATATAGATGACACACCCCTTCTTTAAACATTTTGAAGCCTTGAGCATAGTCACTTGCTCAGGCAGCCCATACTGGGTATCTCCCCGAATGGTAAGTGACTCACCATATGGGGTCTTTATCGCCACTTGCTTTCTGTTGCAGACGATTTGGGCCTGGTTGCGAGATAACCAGTCCATACCCAGAACTATGTCAAAACCGGCCAACTTAAAGGGGAGTATAGACAGAGGAAAAGAATGGTTCTTAATGGATATAACACACCCATCTAACACAGTTGAGACGGTTTCTATGGTGCCATCTGCTAACTCCACCTCATAATTCACATTTAAGGTTTTGACAGGAAATTTCAACAATTTGCAAAATTTATGATCTACAAACGACTTATCAGCGCCTGAATCAAATAGTACTCTTGCAAAGACATCATTTACAAGGAAAGTACTTGTAATAACGTTGTCGTCTAGAATCGCTTCCTTTGCGTCCATTCTGAAGACTCTAGCATTAGTCTTCTTGGCCTCTTCAGGCTTCTTGGTTTACTTAGGGCAGTTGGTTTTAATGTGGCCCTTTTCATTGCAACGATAGCACGTAGCGTCTTTCAGCTTCTTGCAATCCAAGGTTTTGTGTTCCTTGGACTTGCACAACCCACAAGCAAAAGACCTTGACTCATTATTCGAGTTTGATCCGAGTCTGCACTTTCCAAAGTGTTGTTTCTTGCAAATATTGCACTTGGGCTTCTCGCCAGACCGATGCCCATCTCTTCTTGACTCAGACCCCCTCTTGCTATCACCGTTCCCATGGTGCTTCTTGCTCGACTTCTTTGAGTTATCGTCTTCACGCTTTCTCTTTTCGGCATCTTTGTTCCTCAGCGACCGTTGCCTGACCGCATCCAAAGTGAGGGACATAGATATGTCAGTTACCGATCTAAAAGTAGTCGGTCGAGATGCCTTTACGCTTGCCTTTATTTCCGGGGCTAGACCACCGATAAATCGAGCGATTTGTTTGGGCTCAGGGGTTACCAGATATGGAACCAACCGGGACAGCGTGTTAAAGCTCATGAGGTAAGCTTGACAGTCGAGGTTTGTCATCACCAATGATAAAAAATCAGACTCTATCTTCTCCACCTCATGCTGAGGGCAGTAATTTTCCCTAATAAGGGCAACAAATTGATCCCACGACATGTTGTACAAGGGGATTTTCCCAGTGGCTTGGATCAGTGATCTCCACCAGGCTAGAGCCTCTCCTTTGAAAGATTGCGACACGAACTTGACCACATCCTTTTCAGCGCATCCACTGATGTCCACAACTGTATCCATCTCGTCCAACCACGTCATACAATCCACAGCTCCTTTCTCCCCAGTGAAATCCCGGGGTTTACATGTGACAAAATATTTATAGGAGTAACCCTTAGCAAGGGGTCCTTTATTCAGTATGATCCATTGAGATGGGGCACTGTGGTTTGAGGAGTGTCGATCATCATCTTTCTTCGGTTCGTCCTTCTTGGACGGTGGCTTTGAAGGCTGTGTAGATAGGGTCCTACTACGGGTCCCACTATACTCTTCGTACTGCCTTTCCAAAGCCTGTGTAACAGCGCCGTCTATGATCGCTTTCAATTCAGCACCCGTTAGATTAATTCGGGCGTTCTGGTTATTCTCCACTGGATGGCTATTAACCTCGTCCGAGTTAGCCATTTTAATTGAACTGTTGCAGAAAACAAGGACAATAGTTTATTTGGGAGTTTTATTATGGAATTGTCTTTTATGGCAATTCCTTAACCATGGTAACAAAGACCATATTTGGTTAATTTATAAATCAAATTTATTTAGGATTTCTATAATAATTTATCCTAATTATAAAACAATAACAGTTTTATTTGTGGCACAAAAGGCCTAGTCACATGGACACTTTTAATTTAATCTATGATTTCAGAGAATCAAAACATTAAGGTATACTGGCACAATAGGCCTAGTCACAAGGACAATTATAAATTATATGCTAGGATTTCAGAGAATCAAAGCATTTGAGGTTTGAACCTAGTTCATTACCTTTATTTGACAGGGAGTCCTAGTTACCACTGCCTTTTGGCTCATATAGAAATGAGCAAGGCCCGTAGGCATTGTATTACCAACGTATGGTAAAAATATGATCACCTTAATTGATGATCTTAACCCTTGATTCAGAGATCATTAAATTGGGTTAGGAATCTTCTAAAGAATCCTTATACATATAAAATGACGTGTGATTTTAACGAATCACGTCTGCCAGGAGTGTTAACATGTTTTCAGATGTTAACTTAGATTTGAATCTTTTGAACAGGTCTTACCATCTTGGCCTGGTCTTAAAATGACCCTAAGGCTAGGTTTCACTCTTTAAGATTCTTAATTAATAATTACATGGGCAGATTATTTCAAAAGGAATGATTTTAATTTATTTATTTCATTTATAATTTATATATGCACATAATGGCAAACATGAAATTTATAAAACAAACATTCCATTAATTTATTATAATATTACATGCTGCCCTAAACGGGTCTTTTCAACAAACAATTACCCACTCAGGGGTCAATCAACATGCTCGTCCACGCAGGGACTTTAAACTAAAATAATAGTCCACGCAGGGACCTTAAACAAACAAACTAGTCCACGCAGGGACTTTAAGCAAACATCATACCCTCGTAGGGGTTAACGGAAGATAGACCCACGCAGGGGCTTAAACAAATACAACAAATACAGGCCCACGCAAGGGCTCAACTGATACAAGTGGAAGGATTTAATGATCCTTCTTGTTCTTCCCTTTGATCAAGCTTGCCAATCCTTGGAAGAAGCTCTGTCTCTCCCTACGGTCACGGTGGAAGCCTCGCTCTACTTCATCCAACCTTTGTAGGATTTCCTCCCTTTCTGGGGGAGAAAACCGTGACGGCTGCGATTGCGTCCGGATAATAGGCCTAGGAGGTATCTGGTACCCCTGTGTTGGGTACCCTACTCCCCACGGATCCCCCTAGGGTCCTTGGGTGTTGTAGCTCGCCGCTACCATGTAAGGGTCGGCCTCTGCGTAACCATAGTTGTGGTGAGTCGGCGGTTCAAACGGGTTATACGCCATGGAACCCGTATATGCCGGAATTGGGTTATCAAAACCCATTGGCGGTGGCTGTGGTACAGCTGGGTTGGAGGGTCCACCCATTTGTGGGTCCTCCTGATGTGGCGGATAGTGGCTGCCACTGGACTGACGTGGGGAACTGAAATGGAAGTCCCCTGCTCGTGATGACATGCGCGCACCGGTTCTCCTTCGCCTTGGAGGTTGCGGAGGTGCCGGCTGCACTGGCGGCGGTGGAGGCGGTGGCGTGACTGCCACGAATCTGGAATCCACAGAGGGATCCTGTTGCTGCTGCTGAGGAGGCGACGAATGGTGAGGAGGTGTATAGTACCACTCGTGCCGAGTGAACATAGCTTGAAAGCTATCTGGACCAACATAGGGTGATCCGTGAAACGAAGATCCATCGGAGATCTCGATCGGGTGGTTCGGTGTACCACTGGCTGGCTCGACGGGGTCCGTATCCTCGTCCATGTCGTCCGCGTTATCTCCAGAGAAGTGATCATCTGGCCCCAGTGGGTTAAAACCCACGGGTTCTTGTATGTAGCCTACCGGATTAAACCGGCCCCGAAAAGCAGGTGTGGGGTCCCCGAAAGAATGATGCGATAAAGATCGCTGTAATGGTATGTATGACGGTTGAGGGTTGTTGGGCTCATATTCCGGCTGAGGCCCAAAAGGGTTAGGAGGTGTTGAACTATGTGAGACCGACTGTCTAGCCGGCTCAAAGAGGTTTCTCCGGTTCTGCCGGGGATCGTCACTCTCCGTTGTAGATGGAGCTCGAACATTCGAAGGTCCAGCTTCATTATCGTTGGGGGCGGTAATCGGCCCCTTGCCTCGTCCTCTCCTTCGGAAGAATCTTGGCAGCATTTTTATCAAGAGTCCTGTCAAAATAGTATGAGATAACAAGACAAAAATATATGCAAAATAAAGGACAACACAAACAAAGTGGAATTTGTCCTATGTTATATGTCTAGACTCGAAAGTTTAGAATTGTGCAATTGTGTAACTGAGATTAAACACAAAAGGCTAGTGTTTAATTCACTCAGTGTTGGCTCTGATACCAAACTGTCACACCCCGATTTCCACGTGTCACCGGTGGGCCCGGTGGGGGAGTACCGTGACGTGGTTGGCAACATAATAGTCAAACAACACAATATCAATATGCACAGCGGAAGCAAATTTAAAATATGATACAACCGAATTTAATATTGTAATATCAAATGTCACAATATTCGGAAGTTTATCCACAGATGGATCGAAATAAAAAAAATATTAATGGTTCAACAGACTTCAGGCATCTTAAGCTTGCGAGACTTCTAATGATGCTAAGGAGAAATCCCAGCCAATTTCGCTTAGTACCTGCATTTAATCTTTTTGGGAAAATACGTCAGTTTACACTGGTAAATACAATCAACTGACTCATTTTGGAAAATGATTGAAAATTCGTTTGGATGCATGTGGCATAAACATTTTATTTAACTTGGGAGAATTATTTAATATTATAATCTTTTGAACGAATTACATGTTACTTATGCGTTCAGTAGCCCGGATCTTGTCCGGCTTAAAGATCAATAGACACACCACATTTACTCTTTTGTGCGCTGACAGGTGTACGCCTACACCCCGCGCTTAAGTCGTGGCCATTACTTCGAATGATGCCATGGATATCCGGGACATGGTCATTAACCCCCCAAAGGCTGTAAAGTAAACAAGACTGTTTAAACGAGCCGATCAAATTATTCAATTAACCACCTAAGCGATGGAAGATTTGATGCCCGACCAAGCGGTATTTTATATACCGTAACCCAAGCCCGTATAGGGAAAATAAGTTAAAAGTATTTACCTGAGCAAAGTATAATTCACAATTAGCAAAATGCACGTAGCTTTTACTGGTCCTCCTAATCTGGAATGAAGGTTTTATAATAACCTATTAGAATCCTAACGGGTCTTTAATTAAGCTTAAGCTTAGACCGGCTAGTTTCAAAGATACGGTTCGTACGCACGATTAAGCGAAGACCGGATAGAATGTGATTTAGACCCTACAAGTTTGAAGACTTGTTTAATATGGTTTTATTATTAACATTCTGGATTTTGAGATAAAACCGTTAAGGTTTGACCCGTTTCGGCTAATTTATGTAAACTTGTTACATAAACCGAACCGTACGCGTAATAAGCGTGACAGGTATTCATGAGAGCTATATACAGGTTTCCTAAGTTAATTATGCCTCAAATATGTTGTGACATCAGTGAGATGTCTTTCATTATGCCCGAAACGTGTTTAAACACAAACTAGGCCGCGTAGGGGTAGTTTGGTCATTTAAAAGTTTATAAAAGAGTTTAAGTAACAACCTGGGTTACAGGTCTGATGTAATCAGCAAAAATACATAATTTTCTAAGTTATATCAGTAGGATAAAGCATATATGTGAAATTTATCATTTTTAACCAAACTATACCTCGTAGGGGTATTTTGGTAATTTCACATAAGCCGAAAAGCTCAAAACTGAAGTCTGAGTTTATCAACCTTTGCTTACTGTTAAAATATTATAATTTTCCTCATATATCAGTAGGTATCAACCCGGGTATGTCCAATATAATTTTAATACATACTTTGCGTTAAAAATGCTTAATAAGGCGATTAAAGGCCATTTCCGGGTTCGATACTTAAATCTGATATTTTTATATTTCCAGAAGAATTTAAATAATTTATTTATCATATGTGATCAGTAGCAAAAGGTTTGGAGTCGTTTAGATGTGTAAAACTCATTTTATGGCCCGTAAGGGCAAAACCGACAATTACCGGATTAAGCCTACGACTACTAGTTATGCTCAGCCTAAAATTTATTAAAAATCTTTAAAAATCCCAAAATAATATATTGTATCAGTGGGTAAAAGATTTGATATCAAAAAGTAGGCTTAACTAGGCTATACGCTAATTACGCCGTTTTATTAACATAAAGCTTTAATTTTGCGATATTGAGCATAACTCTAAATCTACAATTCAAACTGATGTCAAAATTTGCATACAAGTTTATATATCAGTAATTAAAGTTTCTACTCTTTTACATTTCCAAAAATCACGTTTTAAGGTAATGAGGGCATAACGGTCAACATATGAGCAATTAACGGAAACATGCATATTAATTGGATAACTAAAGAACCAAGGTGTAACATCACAGAGGGTTATTCTAACATGTAACCTAGTCCAATTAAATCTCTGAGGCATTTCTAAAACATGCCTAAACGGGTCAGAACTGAAAGTCAAAGTGAAAGTCAAACTATGTGACTTTCGGTTCCGAACCGGGTATTTACAGGAATTTGTCGGGTTGAACATGTTTAGACATGTCCTTACACTAATTACCAAGTTATATTAATGATCAAACAGGTTATAAGTGTTCTACATTGCTAATCATGCGTAAATCACATTTTAAACTTTCTGTTGACTTTTTAATTACACGTTTGACCCGACATTTGACCTAGTTAGAGTGGGAATCAGGGGAAACCCTTTTAAGGTTTTATTACCCACATAATTACCTACTTAAAGGTACTTTTAATTTGAGATATGACTGAGCCATTGTTCACTAATCTCGAAGTCAAACCGTAATTACGACGATTTGACTTTTAGCTAATTAACTAAGCTAAACTCAATTAAAGAAGGAGTAGCAGACTTACAAGAGTCCTATGCACGAAATGGAAAGCTTAGGGGAAGGTCCTTAGCTCCAGAAATGCTCCAAATGTGCAGATGAAGATGTGAGGAATTGTTTGCAACTCAAGACCCTTTTATAGTGAATTCAATCACCACAAAGTGTTGACAACAAAGCCTAGCACTCACCACAACTGATCAACACTAGTTTCTAGTGTTTAGGGGGTGCTTTAGGGGTCAAGAGATGTGGAAAATCGGTTAAAGATCGATCAGATTGCACTCAGGAGGCAAAAACCCAAAGATTTCGGAGCTGGGGACCCCTCGCGTGACGCTAAGCCTCCCCCCAGGGCCTCGCGTCGCGCTAGGCCCTATCTGATCAGATTTTTTTGTGATTTATTTCATTTTGATCCTTGGCTCTTCACAACTCGATTAGGCACTTGTTTTCTTGCATTATGAACCCTCTTGATTGATCTATATGGGCTTTAAAACATATACCCACCTTGTTAAGTCCCCGGTTAACTTTATTGTTACCCGAAAAATCCTAACTTCCTACGTTTACGCTTTAACCCTTCGCACACGAATTCGATCATAATTTTCTCATACGTTAACGAAAATTTACGAAATTTAAACCGTGTATTCTAGTGAGCATAATTAACCGTTACAAAGCTTCGGGTTTGTCAAAAGGTCACTCAGAGGTATAACTTAAACATGTTGACACATTTAGCCCCTGTAGTTTGTAATCTCTCACTTTTAGCTTCGTATGATCCATGATTTATTCGTTTGAAGGTATGAGCACCAAGTAGGGTTAATGCATATTATATTTATTCACTGTTGACATTTAGAATACGTATATCCACATACTTTCCTTGATTGTCAACTTTAGTCCTTCTATAATATTTCTTTCACACGTTTAAACATTTGACACGTGTCTACACATTATAGGACGTGAATTTTCGAGGTGTTACAGGGTGGGGATGTCACACCCCAACCGATGGCGGAAACATCGGAGTGATACGAAAACGAGATTGCAAGAGACTTCATAATGACTAATTGTGACAAGTAATTAATAATCAAAATTTCATTTCATTTCTAAACGGAAAGTACATTGTTTTGGAAACAAATTACAACAACTTTCAACGTGAAACAAAATACACCACATAACAAAATTAAGGTGTGTTTCCAGTCTTCCTACTAGATTTCTTTCATCTTAACATCATCAAGTTCTTGCAATACATATTAAAGTGCCTGTCAACACATAAAGTACTGGCGAGCATACAAGTTTGATTACTAGCATAAATATAAACATTTTAAACAAATCCACATGGCATAATCATAAACTAAGAGTTAACATAACAATACTAGCATGCAACTTATAATTGTCAACCCAAAGTTTCCCACTAGCGTAATCTTGTCCTAGCAACGACAGGACCGTTTTGTTTAACTTATCATGACCTCAAGAATACGGCGGTGTGTTAATCTTATAGTGCTATACATGTTAAGGGAGGCTCGTACGAAGTTAATGACAAGTATAAAGAAAAAAAGTATTCTAGCATGTGTGAGTTCTAGTATCACGTATCAAGCATGTATATTGGATTGTTTATTGATGTCAAGCATGTTTGTAAGTGTATGTGTGAGTTTGATAAATTATACATATTGCACCCAAAAGTGTTAAAAATAAAAAAGGGGGTCATGTACACTCACGGTTTTGCTAAACTTTCCGATTAACGCGAGTTGACAAGTTTTTGTGAGTGGAACACCGCAGTTACCCTATAGCGAGGAAATGAAGGTCTATGAGTATTCGGAGTTTGAAGAGAGTTTGGATTCGGAATTAAGTATAAAAGCATATGTACACGAAAATATATCTTGTCTAAATACTCGTTTGGACACTAAGTTTTTATGTGTTTTTATGGGTCCTAACTTGCCCATTAGAATCTCAAACGAGGAGTTTAGAACGAAGATAATATAACCTAAGTTCATGACATCTAACCATAATCCGGTTATGTAACACCTTGGAAAATCCCGTCCAATATAATAAAGACACGTGTCATAGACTTTAATCTTGTTATAAATCCGGATCATGTTGAATGATAACCGGAGGAATTAAAAGTGTCAACATGTTAATTTATACCTCTGAGTGACCTTTTAACGTTTCCAATTCTTGGTAAAACAATGTTATCCTTTCAAAGAATATATGTTAAAGAATTCCAAGGTATCTGAATTAAACCTTGTGAGAAATAATTCAATTGTCAAGTAAATAATCATGTGCGAATAACGACAATTCTAATTTCATTTTCCTTTCCAAAAGACTCCAAGGCAACACCATTGCACGGCAACACTTTCAAGATTGATCAGACCTGATCATGTGGACCTATTGTGTTGATAATGACTAAAGTCTATGACACGTGGTTAGTGAGCGTGGTATCCAGGTGGATCCCGCTAAGATTGAAGCTATCATGAATTGGCAAGAACTGAAGACGCCCACAGAGATTCGCAGCTTTTTGGGTCTGGCAGGATATTATAGGCGTTTTATTGAAAACTTCTCAAGGATTGCTGGACCCATAACTTCATTGACTCGTAAGAATATAAAGTTTGGTTGGGGTCCTAAGCAACAAGAATCCTTTGAGATTCTTAAGCAGAAATTGAGCAATGCTCATGTGTTAACATTTCCTGAAGGAGTTGAAGAGTTCGTGGCATACTGCGATGCATCACACACAGGTATGGGATGTGTGCTCATGCAGAAGGGCAAAGTTATTGCCTATGCTTCCCGACAATTAAAAGTGCACGAGAAGAATTACACCACCCACGATTTGGAATTGGGTGCCGTTGTATTTGCACTAAAAATTTGGAGGCATTATTTATATGGTACCAAGTGTGTGATCTATTCTGATCATAAAAGCCTTCAACACTTGTTCAACCAGAAGGATCTGAACATGAGACTGCGTCGATGGATGGAGACACTGAATGATTATGATTGTGAAATTCACTATCATCTAGGAAAAGCGAATGTTGTAGCAGACGCTCTCAGCAGAAAGGAAAGGGGTAAGCCCATTAGGATCAATGCCAAGAGCATTGAAGTGAAAAATAGCTTGAATGAGAGATTGTTAGCCGCTCAGAAGGAAGCTGTTCTAGAAGCCAACTATCCGAACGAAAAATTGGGCGTAACTGCTGAGCAGATATCGTATGGCAAGGATGGAATCCTAAGATTGAATGGACGAATATAGGTTCCAATTTATGGAGGACTTAGGGAGCTAATTCTCCAAGAAGCCCATAGCTCCAAGTATTCTGTTCATCCTGGCTGTGATAAAATGTACCAGGATTTGAAGGTAAATTATTGGTGGATAGGTTTGAAGAAATCTATAGCCGCTTATGTGGCCAAATGTCTGACGTGTGCTCAAGTTAAAGAAGAACATCAGAAGCCGTCAGGTTTGCTACAACAGCCTGAACTTCCCACCTGGAAGTGGGAAATGGAAACTTCGGATTTCATCACAAAGTTACCAAAGACAAAGCGAGGAAATGATACTATTTGGGTTATAGTTGACAGGTTGACTAAGTCAGCCCATTTCTTACCTATTAAGGAAACACACAGCTCAGATATGTTAGCTCAGCTGTACGTGGACGAGATTGTATCTCTTCACGGAGTACCAATGTCTATTATCTCTGATAGAGATACAAGATACACATCGCACTTTTGGAAAAGTTTTCAGCAATCATTAGGTACTCGATTGAATTTCAGCACTGCATATCATCCTCAGACGGATGGTTAGAGCGAACGTATAATTGAAATCACTATATAAAGAACTTGTGTTGCAACATTTTTCTTGCTCATTTGAATTCATTTCAAAACCACTCTCTAGAGCTCTCTGGCCTTCAAGCAAGCTTCCATCAGCTCTTAATTCATGCTAAGGACCATTGTGAGTGTTCTTAGCCTCTCTAGTTCATGTTTTGTTAGCTTAATGACCAAAAGTCAAACTTATCGTAATTAAGCTTTGACTTAGTGATTAATCACTAATGGTCCAGTCATTTGTCAAATTGAAAAAGGCTATGAGTTGGTAATTATGTGGGTAATAAACCCTTAAAAGGGCACCCTCTGATTTCCACTCTAACTAGGTCAATTGTCGGGTCAAACTTAATATTAAAAAGTCAACAGAAAGTTATTTTGCAAATAAATTCATAATTAGCAATGTAGAAGCTATGAAACTTGTTTTAATACTTATATAACTTGGTAATTAATGTAAGAACATGTCTAAGCATGTTCAACCCGACAATTGTGAGTTTAGGCTCGGTTCGGAACCGAAAGTCGCAAAAGTAGACTGTTGCTTTGACTTTCAGTTCTGACCCGATTTAGGTTGGTTTAGACATGCCTTAGAGTTCCATTAGGACCAGGTTATAGGTTAGTATAACCCTCTGAGATTATACAACTTGGTTCCTAATTAATCCGATTCATTTGCATGTTTCCGTTAATTGCTTAAATGTTGACCATTATGCCCTTTTGACCTTAAAACGAAATTTTTGAAAATGTGAGAGGACAAAAACCTTTATTACTGATTTATAAACATGTCCTAAAAATTTGACATCAGTTTGAGGTCTAAATTTGGAGTTATGCTCAATATCGTAATTTGAAAGCTTTTTATTAATTATACGGCATAATTAGCATAAAGCCTATCTAAACCCAAATTTTTACACCAAACCTTTTACCCACTGATGTAATATAATATTTTGGGATTTTTGAAGATTTCTATTTATTTTTAAACTGATCATGGCATAGGGTTCTTGCTTTCATTCGGTAATTGACGGTTATACCCTTTTTGCTAATAAAGTGAGTTTTACATAACATTTTGATACCAAACTTTCTGTCACTTAAAAGTCTGTTGAACAATTATCTTCTTTTATTTGATCCGCCCGTGGATCCTTTACATTCCGTTTGTAATACTTTTGATATTACTTTCATTCGGTTTGAATGTTTTTATCTTTCGACTTCCGCTGTGTATTAAACTGTGATAAATTATCTATGATGATATCAACTACGTCACGATACTCCCCACCAGGCCCACCAGTAATACGTGGAAATATCGGGGTGTGACAGGTTGGTATTAGAGCCAACATTGAGTGAATTAAACACTAGCCTTTTTTTGTTTAATCTCAATGACACAATTTGCACATTCCTAGACTTCTGAGTCTAGACAAAGAACTTAAGACAAATCCTAATTTATTTTATTTTGTCCTTTATTGTTTTCCTTTGTTGTTTCTTTGTTTGTTTGACAGGTTCAACTAAATGCCACCAAGGTTTCGAAGAGGAGGACGAGGAAAGGGGCCATTCAACGCCCCCAACGATCACGAGGCCGGACCTTCCCACTAGCGAACACCGTCTGCAACAATGAGCACCAGTCCTCAAGAAGACTGGAGGACCTACTTAGAGCCTGCGAGGCAATCTGTCTCGCTTAGCTCCTCACCTTACTACCATGATTCCTTCGGACTCCATCAAGGCAACGAGTCCGACCTTTCACGCCATTCCTACCTACCACTGCAGCGGTCGGGGTCACACCGCGCGTTTCAAGACCCGACCCCATATTTCCAGAGCCAGTTTAACCCGAAAAATCTGATTGAAGAACCAATAGATCATAACCCATTGGGCCCCGAAGACCATTTCCCTGAAGCTCAGGACATGGAGATGGATGATGACCCGGATCCCGCCGAACCACCATATGGGACACCTACTCACCCCATCGAGATTTCGGATGGGTCGTCTTTTCATGGATCACCTTATCATGGTCCAGACAGCTATGAGGCAAGGTTTGCCTAATACGACTGGGTGTTTACTCCCAGTTACAACACGTCTCAGCAGCAGCAGCAGCAGGATCCCTCGGAGGATTCACGTTTTGTAGCGGTCACTCCACCGCCACCACCACCAGGGCAGCAACCGCCTCCGGAGCCACCGAGGCGTAGGAGATCAGGAGCACGGATGTCCGTGCGAGGAGGGGATTTCCATTTCAGCACCCCTCAGCATTCAAGTGGCAGTCATTACCCGCCAATATATGAAGACCCACAGATGGGTGGGCCTTCAAACCCTGTTTCCGAGGTGAACTCTGCTCTAGTCACACCGCCGCCAGTGGGTTATGATAACCCAATTCCTTCATACGTCGGTGAAGCGGCGTATAACCCTTTTGAGCAGCCAGCCCATACTAACTACAACTACGCCGAAGTTGACCCATACCTTGTAGCGGCGAACTACAATGCTCTTCATCCCAAGGGGCCCTATGGAGTCCCATATCAGACTGGGTACCCGGCCTATGGGTACCAATACCCGCCACCTCCTCAACCTCCGCAGCATCAGCAGCCGCCGCAGCCGCCACTGATACTGCCATCACAGCAACAGGAGATTCTACAAAGGTTGAGCCAGGTGGAACGGGAGGTTAAAGAGGAGCGTAGAAGCCACCGGGGATTTCTTAAAGGTTTGGCAAGCTTAATCAAAGGAAAGAGCAGAAAGGATCATTGAGAATCCTTGTTTGTTTGTTTGTTTTTCTTTAATTTTCAATAAAGTCCCTGCGTGGACACCTATTTATGTATCCAGTCCCTGCGAGGACTTGTAGTTTCAGTTTAGCTCCTACGTGGGCAAGTTATTTATGTTAAAGTCTCGTTTAGGGCATTTATGTACTCTTTTTATTTAATTATGGAATGTGGAATTTAAAATTTCAATTATCACTATATGAGTGGATATAATATATGAAATAAAATAAAATATCATTCCTTTTAAAGATTAATCTGCCATTTTATATTAAAGAAAATCTTAAAGACAAAACCTAGCCATGTGTCGTATTAAGACAGGGCCATGATGGTAGTTCCTTGTAAGATTCAAAATCCTTGTTAACGTCTGAAAACATGTTAACACTCCTGGCAAATGTGATTCAGTAAAATCACATAAGTCATCCTTATATTGGATCCTTCCAATTCCTTTCTTATTATTTTAAACATCCATTTGTGATGTAGGGCCTACGGGCCATAATCATTGTTATATAAGACAAAGGACAGTTGTAGCCTATAACTCCCTGTCAAGAAAGGTAATGAACTATGATTCAATGCCTTAATGCCTCGATCATATAAGAACATGGCTTGTAGTTTAAATTGTCCCTGTGACTTGGCCTTTTGTGCCTTATAATATATTAATAAATTATGACCGAGGATGATTATAATGAAAAATCCTGAATGAATATGCTTAATAAATTAACCAATATGGTTTATTAATACCATGGTTAATAAAATTATCAAGATGACAATTCTGATACGGACTTCTGAATAAATCATTGTCATTATCTTATGTAGCAACCAAGCTACATGGCTGGGTCAGACGAAGTCAACAGTCACCCGAGGGAGAATCATGACACTTCCAGAGTTAACGTAGCGGGCGCGAAATTGCAGGCATTAATAGATAATACCGTTACTCGAGCTCTTAACAGACAATTTAATGAATCGAGTGAAAGTCGCGTTAGAACTCAGTCAGTACCTCATTCAAAACCACCCTCGAAGACTCATACAGCTCACAAGAGTGATTCTCATCACTCATCAAATCAGAGGAGTGTTCCATCTAGGAAAGTTGTGCTCAATCAAGAGCCGCGTTTTAAGGGCTGTTCGTATAAGTATTTTGTCTCCTGCAAGCCTAGAGACTTTACATGGGAGAAGGGAGCCATCGATTGTATGACCTGGCTCGATGAGATGGATACAGTGGTTGACATTAGTGGTTGTGCAGAGCAGGACGTTGTGAAGTTTGTGTCACAATCATTTAATGGAGAAGCTCTAGCTTGGTGGAGGTCACTGATTCAAACTACGGGAAAGATCCACTTATATAGCATGTCTTGGGAGCAGTTTGTTGCTCTAATCAAAGAAAATTTATGTCCTCAACACGAAGTTGAGAAGATCGAGACTGACTTTCTGACATTGGCTATGAAGAATTTAGACTGTCAGGCGTATCTCACGAGTTTTAACACTATGTCATGATTGGTTCCTTACTTGGTGACACCGGAACCAAAGCGTATAGCCCGTTTCATTGGGAGTTTAGCCCCGGAGATCAAATCTAGTGTGAAGGCATCAAGACCTACAACCTTTAGGTCCGTAGCTGATTTGTCATTATCTCTTACCCTGGATGCGGTCAAGCAGAGATCACTTAGGAACTCTGATGCAGGGAAGAGGAAGCGTGAGGATGATAACTCACACCGTTCAGACAAGAGGCACAAGGGGAACTCTGACCACAAGAAGAATTCAGGGTTCAAGAAAGATGACCAACAGTCGGGTGAGAAGCCCAAATGTAAGACTTGCAAGAAGCGTCATCTGGGAAAGTGCAGGTATGAATCAAAATCCCAATCGCAGCCTAGGGCTTGTGGGATCTGTAAGTCTTCTGAGCATAAGATGTTGGATTGCAAGAAGATTAAGGATGCAACTTGTTACAATTGTAACGAGAAGGGGCATATCAAGTCCAAGTGCCCAAAGTATGCGAAGAAGCCTGAAGAAGGCAAGAAGACCAATGCTAGAGTCTTCCAAATGAATGCTCAAGAAGCAATCCAAAATGACAATGTGATAACCGGTACCTTTCTTATCAATGATGTCTATGCAAGGGTATTGTTCGATTCGGGTGCAGATAAGTAGTTTGTAGATAATAAGTTTTGTAAGTTGTTAAATCTGCCTGTTAAAACCCTAAGCATAAAGTATGAAGTAGAATTGGCTGATAGTACCATAGAAACTGCTTCAACCGTGTTAGATGGATGTTTCATATCCACTAGGAACCACTCTTTTCCATTGTCTTTGCTTCCTATGAAACTAGCTGGATTCGACATAGTAATAGGCATGGATCGGTTATCTCATAACCAAGCTCAGATCGTTTGTGATAAGAAGCAAGTGGTTATCAAGACTCCGTATGGTGAGCCACTTACCATACAAGGAGACACTCAGCATGGGCTGCCTAAGCAAGTGTCTATGCTTAAGGCATCAAGGTGCATGAAGAAAGGTTGTGTCCTCTATATGGCACAAGTAACAATTGATGAGCCAAAGCCCAAGATTGAAGACATCCCTATCATTTCCGAATACCCTGATGTATTACCTGAAGAACTACCTGGTTTACCCCCAGATAGGCAAGTGGAGTTTAGAATTGACATTATTCCTGGGGCAGCACCTGTTGCAAGAGCACCTTACCGGTTGGCCCCAACTGAGATGAAAGAGTTCAGAACTCAGTTGGATGATTTGTTGGCAAAAGGATTTATTAGACCTAGCTCATCTCCTTGGGGAGCACCGATCCTATTTGTGAAGAAAAAGGATGGATCAATGCGTTTATGCATTGATTATCGAGAGCTGAACAAGGTTACAATCAAGAATAGAAATCCATTGCCCAGGATCGACGATCTATTCGATCTGCTGCAAGGAGCAAACTAGTTCTCCAAGATTGACTTTAGATCAGGTTATCATCAGCTGAAGGTTAGAGATGAAGATGTGCACAAGACTGCATTCAGAACTCGCTATGGACACTACGAGTTCTTAGTGATGCCGTTCGGGCTCACTAATGCACCAGCAGCATTCATGGACCTCATGAATCGCGTTTGCAAACCCTACTTCGACAAGTTTTTCATTGTCTTCATTGATGACATCCTCATTTATTCGAAGAACTAGACTGATCATGAAAAGCACCTTCGATGTATTCTGAAACTTCTTCAGCAAGAGAAGCTCTACGCCAAGTTTTCAAAATGTGAGTTTTGGCTTCGTGAAGTCCAATTCCTTGGACATGTGGTTAGTGAGCGTGGTATCCAGGTGGATCCCGCTAAGATTGAAGCTATCATGAATTGGCAAGAACCGAAGACGCCCACAGAGATTCGTAGCTTTTTGGGTATGGCAGGATATTATAGGCGTTTTATTGAAAACTTCTCAAGGATTGCTGCACCCCTAACTTCATTGACTCGTAAGAATATAAAGTTTGGTTGGGGTCCTAAGCAACAAGAATCCTTTGATATTCTTAAGCAGAAGTTGAGCAATGCTCCTGTGTTAACATTGCCTGAAGGAGTTGAAGAGTTCGTGGTATACTGCGATGCATCTCACACAAGTATGGGATGTGTGCTCATGCAGAAGGGCAAAGTTATTGCCTATGCTTCCCGGCAATTAAAAGTGCACGAGAAGAATTACACCACCCATGATTTGGAATTGGGTGCCGTTGTATTTGCACTAAAACTTTGGAGGCATTATTTATATGGTACCAAGTGTGTGATCTATTCTGATCATAAAAGCCTTCAACACTTGTTCAACCAGAAGGATCTGAACATGAGACAGCGTCGATGGATGGAGACACTGAATGATTATGATTGTGAAATTCGCTATCATCCAGGAAAAGCGAATGTTGTAGCAGACGCTCTCAGCAGAAAGGAAAGGGTTAAGCCCATCAGGATCAATGCCAAGAGCATTGAAGTGAAAAACAGCTTGAATGAGAGATTGTTAGCCGCTCAGAAGGAAGATGTTCTAGAAGCCAACTATCCGAACGAAAAATTGGGCGTAACTGCTGAGCAGTTATCGTATGGCAAGGATGGAATCCTAAGATTGAATGGACGAATATGGGTTCCAATTTATGGAGGACTTAGGGAGGTGATTCTCCAAGAAGCCCATAGCTCCAAGTATTCTGTTCATCCTGGCTGTGATAAAATGTACCAGGATTTGAAGGCAAATTATTGGTGGATACGTTTGAAGAAATCTATAGCCGCTTATGTGGCCAAATGTCTGACGTGTGCTCAAGTTAAAGCAGAACATCAGAAGCCGTCAGGTTTGCTACAACAGCCTGAACTTCCCATATGGAAGTGGGAAATGGTAACTATGGATTTCATCACAAAGTTACCAAAGACAAAGCGAGGAAATGATACTATTTGGGTTATAGTTGACACGTTGACTAAGTCAGCCCACTTCTTACCTATTAAGGAAACACACAACTCAGATAAGTTAGCTCAGCTGTACGTGGACGAGATTGTATCTCTTCATGGAGTACCAGTGTCTATTATCTCTGATAGAGATACAAGATACACATCGCTCATTTGGAAAAGTTTTCAGCAATCGTTAGGTACTCGATTGAATTTCAGCACTACATATCATCCTCAGACGGATGGTCAGAGCGAACGTACAATACAAACACTTGCGGATATGCTACGAGCTTGTGTTATTGATTTAGGTGGAAGTTGGGATGATCATCTTCCATTGATTGAGTTTTCATACAATAATAGTTATCATTCGAGTATACAAGCTGCACCTTTTGAAGCTTTATATGGAAGGAAGTGCAGGACTCCCGTTTGTTGGGCAAAAGTTGGAGATGTCCAACTAACAGGACCTGATATAGTCCTGGAGACGACAGACAAAATTGTGCAGATACGTGATCGTCTAAAAGCTGTCAGGGATAGGCAGAAAAGCTACGCAGATAAAAGGCGTAAACCTCTAAAATTTGAGGTAGGTGATAAAGTGTTACTTAAGGTATCACCCTGGAAAGGGGTGATGCGTTTTGGTAAGAAAGGCAAGTTAAGTCCACGATACATAGGATCATTCGAGATCATCGAATGTGTTGGAACAGTGGCTTACAAGTTAAACCTGCCTGAAGAGCTCAGTGGAATTCATAATGTGTTTCACATCTGCAATCTGAAGAAATGTCTAGCTGATGAATCACTAGTCATGCCACATACATATGTGCATATAGACGAGAGCTTGAAATTTGTTGAAAAACCCTTGTCGATTGAGGATCGACAGGTTAAGAAACTTCGAAAGAAGCACGTACCGATTGTGAAGGTTAAATGGGATGCCCGAAGAGGCCCAGAGTATACGTGGGAGGTTGAGTCCACAATGAAACAAAAGTACCCTCATTTATTCCAGTAAATCTCAAGGTCGAGATTTCTTTTAAGGGGGTGAGGATGTAACACCTCGGAAAATCCCGTCCAATATAATAAAGACACGTGTCATAGACTTTAAACATGTTATAAATCCGGATCATGTTGAATGACAACCGGAGGAATTAAAAGTGTCAACATGTTAATTTATACCTCTGAGTGACCTTTTAACGTTTCCAATTCTTGGTAAAACAATGCTATCCTTTCAAAGAATGTCTGTTAAAGAATTCCAAGGTATCTGAATTAAACCTTGTGAGAAATAATTCAATTGTCAAGTAAATAATCATGTGCCAATAACGACAATTCTACATTCATTTTCCTTTCCAAAAGACTCCAAGGCAACACCATTGTATGGCAACACTTTCAAGATTGATCAGACCTGATCATGTGGACCCATTGTGTTGATAATGACTAAAGATACGAGTTATAAAAGATTGCATGGTCAAATGTTAGAAGTTCACAAGATTTTGTCTTCTGATAAGGCTTACAGACCACAAAGGGTATGCCTTAAGGACTGTAAGGCAACATATCTGGGCGATAAAAAATTAAATTACGGATACGGACCGCAAAGCCTAAGGCTTACGGTCCGTAAGACCTGTAACTGCGCAGAAAAATGGATAGTTGCCTGTTCAGCCGGTTCCACCACCTTAGAAGCATGGTTTTCGAATTCAGGGGCTACAACAGTGGTATTTCATGCATAGGGGACACCTGGGATGATCAGGAAACATGTGTAGACCTTGTTGGAATGATCTTGTGCAATTGAAATCACTATATAAAGAACTTGAGTTGCAACATTTTTCTTGCTCATTTGAATTCATTTCAAAACCCCCCTCTAGAGCTCTCTGGACTTCAAGCAAGCTTCCATTAGCTCTTAATTCGTGCTAAGGACCATTGTGAATGTTCTTAGCCTCTCTAGTTCATGTTTTGTTAGCTTAATGCCCAAAAGTCAAACTTATCGTAATTAAGCTTTGACTTAGTGATTAATCACTAATGGTCCAGTCATTTGTCGAATTGAAAATGGCTATAAGTTGGTAATTATGTGGGTAATAAACCCTTAAAAGGGCACCCTCTGATTTCCACTCTAACTATGTCAATTGTCGGGTCAAACTTAATATTAAAAAGTTAACAGAAAGCTCTTTTGCAAATAAATTCATAATTAGCAATGTAGAAGCTATGAAACCTGTTTTAACACTTATATAACTTGGTAATTAATGTAAGAACATGTCTAAGCATGTTCAACCCGACAATTTTGAGTTTAGGCTCGGTTCGGAACCAAAAGTCGCAAAAGTAGACTTTTGCTTTGACTTTCAGTTCTGACCCGATTTAGGTTGGTTTACACATGCCTTAGAGTTCCATTAGGACCAGGTTATAGGTTAGTATAACCCTATGAGATTATACAACTTGGTTCCTAATTAATCCGATTCATTTGCATGTTTCCGTTAATTGCTTAAATGTTGACCATTATGCCCTTTTGACCTTAAAACGAAATTTTTGAAAATGTGAGAGGACAAAAACCTTTATTACTGATTTATAAACATCTCCTAAATATTTTACATTAGTTTGAGGTCTAAATTAGGAGTTATGCTCAATATCGTAATTTGAAAGTTTTTTATTAATTAAACGGCATAATTAGCATAAAGCCTATCTAAACCCAAATTTTTACACCAAACATTTTACCCACTAATGTAATATAATATTTTGGGATTTTTGAAGATTTTTATTTATTTTTAAACTGATCATGGCATAGGGTTCTTGCTTTGATTCCGTAATTGACGGTTATACCATTTTTGCTAATAAAGTGAGTTTTACATAACATTTTGATACCAAAATTTTTGCTACTGATTTTATATGATAAGTAAAATATTTTGAACTTTATAAACTGATCAAAAACTCAGATTTCCTATTATAACCTGAAAATCGCTTAAAACCGACTTTTACGCGTTTTAAACGCATAATATGGGTTAAAACTATTTTTGGCATATAAAACTTAATACCTACTGATGTTTTAAGTAAATTCTTATATTTTAACAGTAAGATAAAGTTTCAAACTCAGATTTCCCATTTTTGACCTTTAAAGCTTATGTGAAATGACCAAAATGCCCCTACGGTGCATAGTTTCGTTATAAATGATAAATTTCACATATATGCAATACCCTACTGATATAAATTATTAAATTAAATATTTTTACTGATCAATTAAGACCAGAACCTCATATTCATATTTAACCTCTTTTATAATCCTTAAAATGACCAAAATACCCTTACGAGGCTTAATTTGAGTTTAAATTCGTTTTGGGCATAATGGAAGGTATCCTACTGATATCACAACATATTTAAGGCATATTAACTTAGGAAACCTGCTTATGACTCTTTTGGTTACCCGTTATGCATTTATCGCGTTCGGTACGGTTTATGTAACTAGTTTGCATAAATTAATCAAAACAGGCCAAACCTTATCATTTTCACTTCAAAATCCAGAATGTGTTTAGTTTACCCATATTATACAAGTCTTCATACTTGTCGGGTCTAATCCACATTCTAATCCGGTCTTCGCTTAATCATGCGTTTTGAACCGTATACCTTTCTTTAAAACTAACTGGTCTAAGTTTAAACTTAAGTAAGACCCGTTAGGAATCTAATAGGTTATTAAAACCTTCGTTCCAGATTTAGGAGCCCATTAAAAGATAACTGCATTTGCTGATTGTACGTCTGGGATAAATTTGTACAATTTGCTTAGGTAAATACTTTTAACTTATTTTCCCTTGGGGTACGGTATATAAAATACCGCTTGGTCAGGTATTGAATTTTTAATCGTATGAAGGTTAAATTATTGAGATAACCCGTTTAATCTGTTTTGTTTATTCTAAGCCTTTGGGGAGTTAATGACCATGTCCTGGATATCCTCGGCTCATTCATTGAAATGGCCACGACTTAAGCACGGGGTGTAGGCATACACCTGCCGGTGCGTATGTAAAAATAATATACCCACCTGTTCGAGAATAACTCGCCGTGGGACATATTATGTGGCGTGTCTATTAATCTTTAACCCGGTTTTCAGCCCGGGCTACTGAACATATAATAAACATGTAATTCTTTAACAAGTTTATTTTTAAAAAATATCCCAAGTTATAAAAGATATTTTGTGCCATGTGCATTTAAATCAATTTTCTTAAACATTTTCAAAATGAGTTGGTTAATTGTATTTACCAATGAAAACTGACGTATTTTCCAAAAAGGCTAAGTGCAGGTACTAGGCGGAATAAGCTGGCTACTCCTGAGTGAATAAATAAAAGTCTTGCAAGCTTTGTCACTTAAAAGTCTGTTGAACAATTATCTTCTTTTATTTGATCCGCCTGTGGATCCTTTACATTCCGTTTGTAATACTTTTGATATTACTTTCATTCGGTTTGAATGTTTTTATCTTTCGACTTTCGTTGTGTATTAAACTGTGATAAATTGTCTATGATGATATCAACTACGTCACGATACTCCCCACCGGGCCCACCGGTAATACGTGGAAATATCGGGGTGTGACAGGTTAATATCAAGAATTCAGCTAAATATATATTATATAGTATAGTCTACAATTTAGTCCGTCAGGTAGTATCATATAAATCATGTAATTCAAACATGGAGGTGGGATGATTCCATTCGTTAAACCTCTTTGTATGATTCACCAAAGCACAAGTTTATCAACGTAGTTGATAAACTGATTGGTCATGAATGGAAATAAAATATAACTAACTAGTTCGTCAAGTAGCCAAGTAAGAATAACCCGGGCATGTCATACCTAACATGGCAAATGTTGGAGGCGAGGTGGGGTTATGTTACTTTGATTATTGGAAGCTACTTGATGTCACTAGTTGGATTTAGAGTAAAAGTGTGAACAAGTGAGGTTTTGTGGAACAAATTTGGATAGCCAAAGCTTCCATGGTTCACACACAACTCATGCACAAGACTTTCAACATAGAAGGTTGAAGCTTGGATGGTTTTCAATCACTTAGAACATTTGGACAAAATTTTAAAGTAAGTTTTAAGCTTGTTTCTTGGTGGAATTTAACCACAACACAAACCCACAACTATGAGCATAGTTGGGAGTTTGGTGGGTACAAGATTACACTAAGTTTTAACTAAAATAAACAAGAGATAAGAATATAAATTCATAACATAAAGTTTGTAACTTCTTGGACCTCAATGTGGTGAGGTTACACCTTAGTTTGCTATGACAAACTTGTGGAAGCCTTCCTAGAGGTTATCCAAGGAGTTTAAAGAAAATAAGAAGAAGAGAAGAGAAAAATTATGATTAGGAACTCATTGTGAACTTTTGGAAGTTTACTGATTTGCTTGAATAACTTGAAAGAATAAGAGAGCTTTGAAAGAGTTTGAAGGTGGGTGGAAAGGATTTAGTGTGGAAGGAGGCTCTTATTTATAAGCTAATATTAGAGTTTTAGCATTTATTATGATTGCAGGTGGTTGAGAGTTAAAATAAAGTGGAAACAGAAGGGGATGGAAGATAAAAGAGGTAGGAGATGAATAAGAAGAAGGACCTTGAACCTCTATACCATATTAAATTGTTATTTCCTATGTCTCCTCAATAAATGGTAAGGAGTTTATCTATACTTTATATAATGCATAAGACAATGGAATTTTAAGATACCTAAAAGTTCAAAATATATTTTTGCTATAATGCATAAGGTACAACCTAAAATAAGGGTAAATTAGTCTTGTAAACACTAATTACACTTTAATCTCCTCATGTCAATTACACTTTAATTCTCTTATCTTTAACAAAATTATAGATAACTAACTGGTAGTTACATTTTATCCCCTTATAAAAAAACAAACTACCTCACGATTTTTAAACATGCATAACTTTACCATATATATGTGTGTGTGTGTGTTAAAATACACCATAGAAGGAACATTTTATTCACTTTAATTTGAGTATAGTATTGCTATGGTTTTTTAATTTTTTTTATATGTTACGTGATTAAGAGTGGCAATGTTGAGCAATAACTGAATCGTTAACCAAAACCGAAGAGATTATAAATGAAACTAAACTAAAATCTACCAAAAGCTGAATTTGTTAGATCTGAGAGTGTGGAGTGATGTTTTTGGGAAAATAGTTGAATAAATATGGAAATTCAATCAAACACAACATCATTAACAACACTGGATTTGGGAATGATTGCATTGAATTTGAAATATTTATGTAGGATCGCGTGCTGACCCAAACGAGTCAATCTGATGAGCTCTTATCCGTTTCAGATGCGGAAAATAAGAAACGAACTCGTAAAACAGCTTGTAATACTTAAATCTGCCTTGTATTGATGATTTCACACTGATTACACTCAAACAGCACTTCGGCAGCAGTTCGATACCGGAAACAAGAACCTCTAACTGATTTCGCTCATAAGGGACTATATATAGTGAAGGGGTTCCGCTCGTAATGACATTGTGTCATTTCGGGCGAAATCACTAACTTGTGATTTCGCTCCAAATGACATAATGTCATTTCGAGCGGAATCAGCCTCTCGAACGGAATCAGGACATTTACACATTAACTCGACCTATTTTCTTGTACAATGTGCCCTGATCTAACATTCTAAGACTAAGACTCGATACAAGACAAAGTCGACAGATGAATGCACTAACAGACTCCCCCTCAGATGTTGACGAGTCGCACGTGTCGAGTCTTTGCATCTTCAGTCTTGATCAGTCTTCGGGCTTCCTTCACTCTAACTTTCTTCAACTAATCTTTCAGGATCAAACTCCTAGCTCTTGCATCTTCGGACTCTCTTTCTCTAACAGGCTCCCCCTCAAGATGTGCTGGGATCATAGTCTGGCTTTCACAGGTTCAGATATCGTAACCTAACTCACCTGCAAATTCTCTACCCAAAACATAAGTTTCATCAAAAATAAGATATAACAAATTTAGAAACCCTGCTAATCACTTGAAGACACAAACTTAACACATCATTTTCAAGTATCAGACAAACAGATTTATCATGTAAGACACTGATGAACCACTTAAATGAATATCGTTTTCATTTCAAACATCTTCAAACAAACTTTCCCAAACCTGTTCGTCATGTTTAGCACTCAGAATTTTGAAAATCAGCTCTTCAATATCTGTTGTCGAAAATCTTTTTGAATTTTTCAAAATTTATGCTAAAACACACCGAAAATCTTTTTGGATTTTGAAATAACAGAAATGAAATTCAGTAAAGAAATATATACAAACAATATTTTTGTGAGTTTATGTAAGAGGATCATATCAGTTTATGAGACAAATCACCAACACCGTTAAGCTTTTAAACATTTTAAGCTCTAAACGATTCACGTTGATTGACAGTATACTGATCCACTTAAATTTTCACACAAAGTTCAACTGATCCGAGATACGAGGTTAATGTCTTAAGAACTTAAACTAAATCGCGTGTCCCACCTCAGAATATACTCCCGTATCCAGATCCCAATATTCAGTCTTACAGGTGAGTATACCTAGATGATATCTGTAAGGGGTTAATTGCGAGACCGTGAGAGCTCAGGTCAGAACTTCCATTCAGTAGAGAGATGACGGTTCGACTTTAGGTGGGTCCCCTTTAGAGGATCTTTTGTTTCAACAGCAATGACTATCAATTTTATTGTTTCATCAATTTGCTGAGGGCTGCGCTTTTTCAAGCTTTTGCGGAAAGTATTATACGGGGACTAGGTCAGAATTTCCATTCAGCAGAAGTCCCGGGATAATACCCCAGATATCACTAAGCATAAACACCTAGTATCTCAGAAAGAGGGGTCCTTCAAACAAGATTTTGGGGGTTACCCATATATCCGAGAGATGTTACCCACGATATAAGCAAGTTTGAATTTAGGTTTATATCTCGTCACAATCTACTAAATGTGCAAAAACCTATTGGCATATCATCAGTGAGACCGTTTATCACTTTTTAACTTTCCAATTCTTTAGTATGCCGTGATCGTCCACTGATGTATTATCATTTCCTCTTTAATACAACAAAACTCATTTTTGATTTTATCATGTTTTTGGCTTTTTCAAATTTTCAAATGTTTTTGGATTTTCTGAAAATTTTTACTCCCCCTAAAATGCAAACACATTTTAGGAAATTTGAAAACAAATTTTGATACTCTACCTGTACAGTTTGTTTTCTTTAAAAAAATTGACAACCGATATCAAATCGCTTCAATTCGCCATCCACTTGGCATAAACAATCAGAACTCCCCCTTACAACAAACTATTTTCCCATTGTGATTTCAAAACACTTAAGTTTGTTTTAATCAAATGGTTTTTCCGAAAAATAAGTTTTGTTGATTTTTATAAACCATTTGTCGGTTAGGGGTTCATCACATTGTTCTCCAAAATACCACTTGTAAGTATGGTCCAATCAAGTTCAACTTAATGACCTTGATCAACCACTTGTCAATGAAAACCTCTTTCAACCACTTACAGATTCATTTCACCAACCATAACCACTTGTAAATCAAAATATAACAATTTAAATATACAACCTGTACTTTACCAACTGTACCACTTGTAGGATCATTTGCTAAGAAAGATGCCGATACCTGCTCCACTCTTACCAACCTGGGAGCTCCGGCAATTCAGGATTTTTAATTAGGAAAACTTTCCCCCAAGCCTGACCAGCCTTGGGAGATTCTGGGACACATCTATCCCACCAACATTTTGATTTATAAAAATCTTTTGCACTTTTAACCTTTCTGTCAACCATCTTACCAAAAATATGCTTGACTTTTCCATTGAAAGCCCTTCTCAACATCAAATTCTCCCTTATCAGCGAAGAATTGATTTGAGATCTCTACCTTTCCCACTTTCTTCATCAAATTTTCCTTTGACAATGGAGGAAAATCCTCATCGTTCACCTCAGTAACGAAATTCACAACCTTTTTCTCAACCAAAGACTCCTCTGATTTTATGGAATCAGATTCATTGTCAGAACAACTATCTATTTTAACAACCCACTTTTGTTTACTCAAATCACCTCTTCTTTTGTAAAACCGTTTTGAACTTTCTCCTTCCTCAGAAGTAGAATTTTCAAACTTTTTAACATTTTTCACATGTTGTTCTTTCTTATCAACACAAGTCTTTCTCAAAACAGAGTTAGAAGAAACTCCCTGTTTTTGGTAGTTGGTCTTGGGGAAATTCCAAGCTATTTGTCCAACTTCTTGGCATTTGAAACAGATTCTTCTGTCAACTCTTGAAGCAAACTTTCTCACATTCTTCTTTACTTCAGCAAGAAACTCTTGATTCGACTGCTTCCAGAACGGTTTCTTCTGTTTATCCTCTGAACTTCCTCTTGAAACAAATTTTGTTTTTGGTTTATAAGTTTTCTGATTTTTATAATTTTCTGAAGAATTGAAACCAAGACCTTTCTTTTTAAGATTACCATTATGGTTTGATTTCTTTTGGAAATTATAACCACAACCGTAACCCATTTTCTTGTTTACTCTTTGTTTAATCCTTGAAGTGTATGGTTTAGGTTTTGCAGAAAGATTTAAATCTTTTATTTCAGAAATATTAATTTCTGTTAATTTGAAAACCTTTTTGATCATTTCAGTTTTAACACTTCTTATTGGAAATTCATTATCAGAATATAATTTGTCTGAATCATTCAAAATATAAGCCAAATTGATTGATTCATCATTCAAATTAGATTTTGATAATAAAAATTCTTTATTATAAACCCTCTTAACTGGTGAACTCGGACTCTTTTCTGACAAACTCGGACTATCAGACTTAGACTCCGACTTTAACTCTTCATCCATATCTAACACCTGATCGACAACTTTCTTTACTAACTCAGACTCATGATCAGTGTCAGACGCTGTGAATGTAACATCAATATTGTCTGGTAATTCACCAATAATTTCAGACTTTAACTTGATGTTGACTGCTTTTTTTAGACGATCTTCGTTTGGATTCCTGGGTGAATAACTTTCATGGATCGGGGGCGGACATCTGTTATACTTGACACTTGGTTTCTTACCAGTATCAGTATCTTCATTTTCTTTCTTCTTGAAAGCTTCAAGACCTGCAACAGTAAGATAAACACGATTAATTAAATAATCACATGTAGTATAACTCAAAAGTAATCGTTTAATCCTTTCACTCTCAATTTTCCCAAGTTCCAAATCCTGCTTCAACTTAGCACAATCTTCAATATAATCATTGATGACGCTTTGTTTTGTCATTAACGTTGCACTCATTTTCTCCATTGATTTTTCAATTTCTGAATTCGTCTTTTTCAAGCTATCAACAGTTCTGTTCAGCACATCGTACGACTCATTCACGTACTTCACATCAGACAGTAAATCTTCTTTAATCTTTTCTAATTCAGCAATCTTTTTGTCTTTCTCTTCACAAACTTTACAAGATTCTGAACATTTCAAACATGGTTTTTCAACTTCAACCACCTTTTCAACTATCTTCTCAACTTCGATAGTCTTTTCTACTTCAATAACTTTTTCAACTTCAACTATCTTTTCAACAATTTTCTCAACTTCGACAAGTTTCTCAACTTCTACTATTTTCTCTACCACTTTCTCCACTTCAACAATTTTTTCTATTGCATTTTCAGTCACTGCTTCAACTTTTGTTTCTCCAGCTTTTGTCTTTGCCTTTTCATAAGCTAGTAGCTTTGCTGCTTCCAGCTCCATCTTTAAGCGGACAATCTTCTTCTGATTCAACATTTCAACTTTATCTGCCTAGAAAAAATTAAAACTGTCAGGATCAATGTTTTTTCTACATTTGCTAAGATATTCTTCCTCATCATCAGTATCAACATCGCTTCCTAAATCTGGAAATATTGGAATTCTTTTCTGACTAGCTTCATCTTCACTCAAAATTCTAGTAACAAGAGCCACATCAGGTCTAGTCACACCAGGTATGTAATTATCCCAGCTAAATCCCTCTGCAACAAACTCATCATTTTGATCTATTATACCATAATAAGCTTTCTTATTTGCTTCTTCGATCATTTTCCCATGAGCAGTTTTCTGATCCTTTTGCTGAGGTTGTTGATCGATCTGATGAAAGATTGATTTCTGATAATAATTGCTCTTATCTTGACTCCCAGTTGATTCTTGATTTTTACATTCTCGTTTAAAATGACCTTTTCCTTTACATCGGAAACAGGTAACCTTTGACTTGTCAAAACCAAGTGGAGAGGTAGCCATTCCTCGAAACTCATCTCGGCCAGTAATTTGTTGAAATTTTTCAGCTCTCCTACAAGCACTAGCCAAACACCACTTCACATCCATCAGTTCAAGTTCTTCAGCATCTATTTGGTCGTAATCTTTTTTCGTGAGCATTGGATTACCAATTCGTCCTGCAATCAAGCTTTCATACAACTCTAACATGGCGACAAGAGATGCCATGTGTTGTTTAGCCATCTCTGGAGAAAGATGTTGACCATTCTGAATGTTCAATGTCACATTGCATTGAAGATTTGTAGAATTTTGCTTCTGAGGACTTGGTGTGTTGCTGTTAGGATCAAAGTGTCACACCCCGATATTTCCACGTATTACCGGTGGGCCCGGTGGGGAGTATCGTGACATAGTTGATACCATCATAGTCAAACAACACAATATTTAAATGCACAGCGGAAGCAAAAGATAGATTTATTCCAACCAAATAAATTGTAATATAAAGTATCACAATGCAGTTGAAACAGATCCACAGACGGATCAAAAATAAAGAAGAAAACTGTTCAACAGACTTTGACACCTAAAGCTTTGCGAGACTTGATTATTGATGTCTGGAGTATCCAGCCTATTACGTGTAGCACCTGCACTTAACCTTTTTGGAAAATACGTCAGTTTACACTGGTAAATACAACTTAACTGACTCATTTTGAAAAGAGTTTGAAAATTTATTTGAATGCATTTCGGCAAAAATATATTTTATAACTTGGGACAATTATTAAATAATCATGTATACAGCTTTACTTATTTGTTGTCCATTAGGGCCGGTTTGTAGGGCCGGTCTAGATTAATTGACACGCCACAGGTATAATGCCCACAAAGATTATTCCTTAAAGTGGATTACCAGTTTTTACATAATGCATCTGTCAGGTGTACGCCTACACCCCATGCTTAGGTCGTGGCCATTTCTTTGAATGATGCCAAGGATATCCGGGACATGGTCATTTAACCCCCAAAGGCCATACACCAAATAATACATATTAAACGAGTTATGTAAATACATTAATCACAATTCGATTTAAATGATTACACACCCGACCAAGCGGTATTATTATAATACCGTATCCCAAGCCCGTATAGGGAAAATAAGTTAAGAGTATTTACCTGAGCAATGTATAAGTCAAATACAGCAAGTACAGATGGCTTTTACTGGGCTCCTAATCTGGAACAAAGGTTTTTATTATCCTATTATAATCCTAACGGGTCTTTAATTAAGCTTAAGCTTAGACCGGTCAGTTTTAAAGGAAGATACGGTTCAAACGCACGATTAAGCGAAGACCGGACAGAATGTGATTTAGACCCGACAAGTTTGAAGACTTGTATAATATGGGTATACTAAACACATTCTGGATTTCGAGACAAAGATGATAAGATGGATAAAAAATAAAGAGGAAAACTGTTCAACAGACTTTGACACCAAAAGCTTTGCGAGACTTGATTATTGATGTCTGGAGTATCCAGCCTGTTACGTGTAGCACCTGCACTTAACCTTTTTGGAAAATACGTCAGTTTAAACCGGTAAATACAACTTAACTGACTCATTTTGAAAAGATTTTGAAAATTGATTTGAATGCATTTCGGCAAAAATATATTTTATAACTTGGGACAATTATTAAATAATCATGTATACAGCTTTACTTATTTGTCGTCCATTAGGGCCGGTTTGTAGGGCCGGTCTAGATTAATTGACACGCCACAGGTATAATGCCCACAAGGATTATTCCTTAAAGTGGATTACCAGTTTTTACATAATGCATCTGTCAGGTGTACGCCTACACCCCGTGCTTAGGTCGTGGCCATTTCTTTGAATGATGCCAAGGATATCCGGGACATGGTCATTTAACCCCCAAAGGCCATACACCAAATAATACATATTAAACTAGTTATGTAAATACATTAATCACAATTCGATTTGAATGATTACACACCCGACCAAGCGGTATTATTATAATACCGTATCCCAAGCCCGTATAGGGAAAATAAGTGAAAAGTATTTACCTGAGCAATGTATAAGTCAAATACAACAAGTACAGATGGCTTTTATTGGGCTCCTAATCTGGAACAAAGGTTTTTATTATCCTATTAGAATCCTAACGGGTCTTTAATTAAGCTTAAGCTTAGACCGGTCAGTTTTAAAGGAAGATACGGTTCAAACGCACGATTAAGCGAAGACCGGACAAAATGTGATTTAGACCCGACAAGTTTGAAGACTTGTATAATATGGGTATACTAAACACATTCTGGATTTTGAGACAAAGATGATAAGGTTTTAACCCGTTTCGGCTAATATATGCAAACTAGTTACATAAGCCGTTCCGAACGCGAAAAGTGCGTAACGGGTAACCAAATGAGTCATATGAAAATTTCCTAAGTTAATATGCCTTAAATATGTTGTGACATCAGTAAGATATCTTCTATTATGCCCGTAATGGATTTAAACTCAAATTATGCCTTATAAGGGCATTTTGGTCATTTAAAAGATTATAAAAGAATTTAATTAGTAATCTGAGTTACAGGTCTGATTTATTCAGTAAATACACTTAATTTAATAAGTTATAACACTAGGGTATGACCTATATGTGAAATTTATCATTTAAACCCAAATTATGCACCTTAAGGGTATTTTGGTAATTTCATTTAGGCTTAAAAGGTCAAAACTGGAAACCTGAGTTTAAAAACTTTTACTTACTGTTAATATATAAAAATATACTAAAAATATCAGAAGGTATCAACCTTATATGTTTATTATGGTTTTAGGACGTACTATGCGTTAAAAATGCTTAAAAAGGCGATTTGGAGCCATTTCCGGGTTTTCAAAGGAAAGCTAATATTTTTTATAATTCCAGAAGGCTCAAAACACTGTATTTATAAAAAAAATCAGTAGAAAAAGGTTTGGGGTTAAAAGGATTTGTAAAACTCATTTTATGGCTTAAAAGGGCAAAACCGTCATTCACCGAATCAAACTTAGAGACCTATGTTATGCTCTGCCAAAAATTTAATAAAAATCTTCAAAAATCCCAAAATATTATATTACATCACTGGGAAAAAAGTTTGATATCAAAAAGTGAGTTTAAATAGGCTATATGCTAATTACGTCATTTAATTACAAAAGCTTTCTAATTACACTAATGAGCATAACTCTTAATCTAGACCTCAAACTGATGTCAAATTTTAGGTGCAAGTTTATAAATCAGTAACTAAGGTTTCTACTCTTTTACTTTTTCAAAAATCACGTTTTATAGTCAAAAGGGCATAATAGTCAACATTTAAACAGTTAACGGAAACATGCATATGAATCGGATAACTAATGAACCAAGTTGTATAATCTCAGAGAGTTATACTTATATGAAACCTAGTCCAAATAAAGCTCTAAGGCCAATCTAAAACATGCATAAACGGGTCAGAACTGAAAGTCAAAGCAAAAGTCAAATTATGCGACTTTCGGTTCCGATCCGGGTTTAAACTGAAAATTGTCGGGTTGAACATGCTTAGACATGTTCTTACATTAATTACCAAGTTATATTAATGATAAAACAGGTTGCATGCCTCCTGCATTGCTAATTATGCATTAATTTGAAAATAAGCATTCTGTTGACTTTTTAATAACAAGTTTGACCCGACAATTGACCTAGTTAGAGTGGGAATCAAAGAGTACCCTTTTAAGGGTTTATTACCCACATAAGTACCTACTTATAGGTACTTTTAATTCGAGATTTGACTGAGCCAATTTTATTTAATCTCAAAGTCAAACGTTAATTACGACGGTTTGACTTTTAGCTAATTAACTAGGCTAAACTGAATTAGGAAGGGTTAAGGATACTTACAATAGTCCTATGCACGATTAGGGAGCCTAAGGAACTTGGTTGCTGATCAGGAGAGCTCCAGAAATGAGAATGCAAGTGAATGAACAAATGTTGCAACATTGGGTGTTCTTATATACCAAATTTGATCATCTAAGATGGTGCCAAGATAGTCGATGAATGTTTCCAGATCAAGCCAAGTGCCCCTATTGCATGTTATACCATTGGAGCAGCCTCTGGTATAAGAAAACAGCTGTTTAAAGTCGGTTCAGACCTGCAACAGGCAGCTGGAAGTTGTTTCTATCGCTGCTGCTTGTACGCGGGCCGCTAGAGCTCCCTCGCGGGGTGTCTAAAACCGGCGCAACCAGCCAAACTTGTTTCATTTATTACATTTCAGTCCCTGTTCCTTTGTACGTGGTTTTAACTATTTTTCTTGCACTTTTGACCCTCTAACTTGATTTTTAAGGGCCTTAAGACTTTTACAAACTTGGTTAAGTCCTTGGTTAACTTTGTGCTTACCCGAAAAGTCACAAATTTCAACGTTGACGCTTTTAACCCTTCGTATATGGATTTGATCATAACTTTCTCATACGATAACGAAACTTTATGAAATTTTTATCACACATTCTAGTGAGTATATTTTACCGTTACAAAGCTTCGGGTTTGCTAAAAGGTCACTCAGAGGTATACTTTCAACATGTTGACACATTTAACCCCTGTAGTTTGTAATTCCTCACTTTCTTTCATTTTCAGCTTCGTATGATCCGTGATTTATTCGTTTGAAGGTATAAACATCTTGTAGGGCCATTTTAAAATATATTTATCCATTGTTGACACTTTGGACCCTTATATTCACATAGTTTCTCTGTTTGTCAACTTTAGTCCCTCTAAAGTACTTTTTCACATATTCAAAGCTTATGACACGTGTCAATACATTATTGGGCGTAAATTTTTGAGGTGTTACATCCTCACCCCCTTAAAAGAAATCTCGACCTCGAGATTTACTAAAACAAATGAGGGTACTTTTCTTTCATCGTGGATTCTACTTCCCATGTATATTCGGGACCTCTACGGGCATCCCGTTTGACCTTTACAATAGGCACATGCTTTCTTCGAAGCTTCTTTACCTGTCGATCCTCAATCGACAATGGTTTTTCCACAAATTTCAAGCTCTCATCTATATGCACATCCGTGTGCGGTATGACTAGCGAGTCATCAGCTAGACATTTCTTCAAATTGTAGATGTGAAAAACGTTGTGGATACCACTGAGCTCTTCAGGCAAGTTCAACTTATAAGCCACTGACCCAACACATTCGATAACCTCGAATGGTCCTATATACCTTGGGCTTAACTTACCTTTCTTACCAAATCGCATCACCCCTTTCCAAGGTGATACCTTAAGCAAAACTTTTTCACCAACCTCAAACTTTAGAGGTTTACGCTTTGGATCTGCGTAGCTTTTCTGCCTATCCCTGGCAGCTTTCAAGCGATCGCGAATCTGGACAATCTTGTCCGTTGTTTCAAAGACCAAATCAGGTCCTGATAATTGAACTTCTCCTACTTCCGCCCAACAAATAGGTGTTCTGCATTTTCTACCATATAATGCCTCAAAAGGCGCAGCCTTAATACTTGTATGGTAGCTATTGTTATAGGAGAACTCGATCAATGGCAGGTGATTATCCCAACTGCCACCTAAATCAATCACACATGCACGAAGCATGTCTTCCAGCGTTTGGATGGTACGCTCACTTTGCCCGTCCGTCTGTGGATGGTAAGCCGTACTAAAATTTAAGTGCGTGCCCAAAGACTGTTGGAAACTTTTCCAAAAATGAGAGGTGTATCTCGTATCTCTGTCAGAGATAATTGACACTGGTACGCCATGCAAAGCTACATTCTTATCTACGTACAATTGAGCTAACATGTCAGAGCTGTAAGTTTCCTTAATGGGTAGGAAATGTGCTGACTTAGTCAGTCTATCTACTATGACCCATATAGTATCATTTCCCTTCCTTGTCTTTGGCAACTTGGTGATGAAATCCATTGTCACCATCTCCCACTTCCATGTGGGAAGTTCAGGTTGTTGTAGTAAACCTGACGCCTTCTGATGCTCAGCTTTGACTTGCGCACACGTCAAACATTTAGCTACATAGGCAGCTACAGAATTTTTCAAGCCTATCCACCAGTAGTTTGCCTTTAGATCCTGGTACATCTTATCAGCTCCAGGATGAATGGAATATTTAGAACTGTGGGCTTCTTGGAGGATAACATCTCGCAGTCTTCCAAAAACTGGAACCCATATTCGTCCATTCAATCTCAGCACTCCGTCCTTGTCATAGGATAACTGCTCCTCAGTTACTCCTAGCTTTTCTTCAGGATAGTTAGCTTCCAACACAGCTTCCTTCTATGCAGCTAACAACCTCTCGTTCAAACTATTCTTTATCTCAATGCTCTTGGCATTGATTCTTATCGGCTTCACTCTTTCCTTCCTGCTTAAGGCGTCAGCAACTACATTTGCCTTGCCTGGATGGTATCTTATCTCACAGTCATAGTCATTCAAAGTTTCCATCCATCGTCTTTGTCTCATGTTTAAGTCCTTCTGATTAAACAGGTGTTGAAGTCTCTTGTGATCGGAATAGATCACACACTTGGTTCCATACAAGTAGTGCCTCCATAGTTTTAGTGCAAATACAACGGCACCCAGCTCCAAGTCATGGGTGGTGTAGTTCTTCTCGTCCACCTTTAACTGTCGTGAAGCGTAGGAAATAACTTTGCCTTTCTGCATGAGTACACATCCCATACCAATGTGTGATGCATCACAGTACACCACAAATTCTTCTATTCCATCGGGCAATGTTAACACTGGTGCATTGCTCAACTTTTTCTTAAGAATGTCAAAGGATTCCTGCTGCTTAGGGCCCCAATCAAACTTAATCTTATTACGTGTTAACGCAGTTAGGGGCGCAACAATCCTTGAGAAGTTTTCGATAAATCTCCTATAGTATCCTGCTAAACCCAGGAAGCTACGAATCTTAGTAGGCGTCTTTGGTTCTTGCCAATTCATAACTGCTTCTACCTTAGCGGGATCTACTTGGATGCCACGCTCACTAACCACATGTCCAAGGAATTGGACTTCTCGAAGCCAAAATTCGCACTTCGAAAATTTGGCATAGAGTTTCTCATGATGTAGAAGTTTAAGAATACAGTGAAGATGTTTCTCGTGGTCAGCTTGGTTCTTCGAGTAGATAAGGATGTCGTCAATGAAGACGATGAAAAATTTATCCAAGTAGGGCTTGCAGACGCGATTCATGAGATCCATGAATGCGGCAGGAGCATTAGTGAGCCCAAAAGGCATCACTAGGAACTCGTAATGACCATAACGAGTCCTGAATGCAGTCTTGTGTACATCTTCATCCTTAACTTTCAACTGATGATAGCCTGACCTCAAATCGATCTTAGAAAATAACTTGCCCCTTGAAGTTGATCGAACAAATCGTCGATCCTGGGCAAAGGATACCTATTCTTGATAGTGACCTTATTAAGCTCACGGTAATCAATGCACAGACGCATCGATCCATCCTTCTTTTTGACAAACAAGATCAGCGCTCCCTAAGGGGACGAACTAGGTCTAATGAAACCTTTGGCTAGCAGATAATCTAACTGCGTCCTCAACTCCTTCATCTCTGTTGGTGCCAACCTAAAAGGTGCTCTAGCAACAGGTGCTGCTCCAGGGATGATGTCAATTCGGAATTATACTTGCCTATCTGGTGGTAAACCAGGTAGTTCTTCAGGATATTCCGAAATGATAGGGATGTCTTCAATCTTAGGCTTCGGCTCATCAATAGTAACCTGTGCCATATAAATGACACAGCCCTTCCTCAAACATCTGGATGCCTTGAGCATAGACACTTGCTCAGGCAATCCATGCTGGGTATCCCCCTGAATGGTAAGTGACTCACCAGACGGAGTTTTGACTACCACTTGCTTTCTGTTGCACACAATCTGGGCCTGGTTATGCGATAACCAATCCATACCTATAACTATATCAAAACCGGCTAGCTTAAAGGGAAGTAAGGACAAAGGAAAAGAGTGGTTCCTAATAGATATAACACATCCATCTAATATGGTTGATGCGGTTTCTAAGGTTCCATCAGCTAATTCCACCTCATACTTCACACTTAAGGTTTTTACAGGCAATTTCAACAACTCACAAAACTTGTTATCCACAAAAGACTTATCCGCTCCAGAATCAAACAATACTCTGGCATAAACATCATTTATGAGAAAAGTACCTGTGATTACGTTGTCGTTCTGGACAGCTTCCTTTGCATCCATCTTGAAGACCCTAACATTGGTCTTCTTGACATCTTCCTACTTCTTGGCGTATTTAGGGCAGTTGGTTTTAATGTGCCCCTTCTCATTGCAGTTGTAGCATGTGGCATCTTTAATTTTCTTGCAATCAACAGTCTTGTGCTCTTTAGACTTGCATAACCCACACACAGGTGATCCTGACTTAGACTTGGACTCAAGTCGGCACTTTCCAAAGTGATGTTTTTGGCAAGTCTTGCACTTTGGCTTTTCCTCAGCTTGCTGGCTACCCTTGTTGGATCCAGACTTCTTCCTGGAGTCAGTATTACCCTTATGCTTCTTCTCAGATCTTCGTGAGGTATCATCCTCACGCTTCCTCTTACCTTCTTCTGAATTCCTGAGCGATCTTAACCTGACCGCGTCCAAGGTAAGAGACAGAGATTGGTCAGCTGCTGATCTGAAGGTAGCAGGTCTGGATTCCTTAACACTGGCTTTAATTTCTGGGGCTAAACCCCCAATGAAGCGAGCAATCCTTTTGGGTTCCGGGGTTACCAAATACGGAACCAACCTAGATAGGGTATTGAAACTGGTGAGGTAAGCTTGACAATCTAAATTCTTCATCACCAACGATAAGAAATCTGATTCGATTCTTTCAACTTCGTGCTGCGGGCAATAATTCTCCTTAATGAGAGCAACGAACTGATCCCATGACAAGTTGTAGAGTGGGATCTTTCCAGCAGCTTGGATGAGAGACTTCCACCACGCCAGTGCCTCTCCCTTGAACGATTGGGATACATATTTCACTACGTCCCTTTCAGCACAACCGCTGATGTCTACTACCGTGTCCATTTCATCCAACCAGGTCATACAATCTATTGCTCCTTTCTCCCCAGTGAAGTCACGGGGTTTGCAAGAAACAAAGTACTTGTAGGTACAGGACTTGGTATGAGGTTTAGCATCAAACACTATCCTTTTTGAGGGAACACTGTTTTGATTAGATGAATGTCGATCATCATCTTTCTTGGGTTCATCCTTCTTAGAGGGTGGTTTACTATGAGCCTCCGAGTGAGTCTTAGGCTTGGAATGTGGTGCGGATCGGGTCCTACTTCGGGTCCCGCTTGATTCACTATACTGCCTATTTATTGCTTTGGTAACAACATTTTCTACTAATGCTTGTAGCTCCGCACCAGTTACAAGTATTTTAGCATTTTCAGGGTTTTCCACTGAATGACTGTTTATTTCTTCAGACTTGGCCATGTAGCTTTAATTGCTACATAAAGAAAATAAGGACATGGTTTATTTATAAGCCTAAACAGTACTATCGTTCTTGACGATTTATTAACCATGGTAATTAAAGAGCTATACTAGTTAATTTATTAAGTAATTTCATTCGGGACTTTTATCAGTAGTCCTTAGTTCTAGAATGAAATATAACATTGGCATAACAGGCCTAGTTACGTAGACAATTTTTAAATCATAAATTTAGATCTTATAGGATCTAATTATTAGGGTTTGAATTAAAAATTCATTTCCTTTCTTGGCAGGGAGTCTATCAACTACGACTGCCTTTTGTCTTATATGACATTAGTTATAGCCCGTAGGCATTACATCACTATCAGATGTTTAAATAATAATAAGGAATTTTGATAATTTATTAAAAGGGTGACATGTGTGATTTTGCGGATCACATTAGCCAAGAATGTTAACATGTTTGCAGATGTTAACAGAGATTTGAATCTTTTTAAACAGGTTTTACCATATTGGCCAGGTTTTTAATATGACATACAAGCTAGGTTTTACCTTTTAAGATTCTTATTATTTTATTAAAATGTAAGTCTACAAAATGAATGTTATTTTTCATTTATTCACATATTATATTTATGCATATAATTTAAAAATGATAAATTTGAACTAACCATTCCATTAAAATTAAACTAGTACAAGTTTGCCCTAAACGAGACTTTTACAGAAATAACACGCCCACGCAGGGGCCAAACTAACAAACATACCCACGCAGGGGTCAAATAGAAAGACATGCCCACGCAGGGGCAGAACATAAAAAATATGCCCACGCAGGGGCAGAGTACAGAAACAAATGTCCTCGCAGGGACATGATTACAACACTAAAACAAACAAACAAAGGATTTAGTTATCCTTCTTGCTTTTTCCCTTGATCAAATCCACCATTTTCTTGAACATCCCTCGGTTATGCCTACGGTCGTCCCGTACCTCCTGCCGCACCTCATTAATCCCTTGAAGGATTTCTTGATATTGTGGTGGTGACATCACCGGCGGCTGTGGGGGTTGCTGATAAAGTGGAGGTTGAGGAAGCGGTGGTTGCTGATACCCATATGGTGGGTATCTATAAGTCGGGTATCCCATAGTCCAAGGACCTCCATAGGGACCTTCCGGATGGAGAGCGTTGTAGTTCGCAGCTACCAAGTAAGGATCGGCCTCGGCATAGTTGTAATTGGTGTGGATCGGCTGCTCGAAGGGATTATATGCCACCGCACCAGTGTACGTAGGAATTGGGTCTCCAAAACCCAGTGGTGGTGGTGGCGCGACTGGCGCAGAGTTCACTTCTGAGACGGGGTGTGAAGATTCTCCCATCTCTGGTTCTTCGTGAAGTGGCGAGTATCGGCTGCCACTTGAAAGTGGAGGGGTGTTGATGCGCACTCCTCCTCGCGCGGATATCCGTGCGTTCATTCTTCTTCGCCTCTGGGGCTCCGGAGGCTGTTGCTGAGGTGGTGGTGGTGGAGTGACCGCTACGAATCGAGAATCCTCGGAATGATCTCGCTGTTGCTGGTGCAGGGGAGAGTTGTGGTAACTGGGGGTAAACGCCCAGTCACACTGTCTGAACCTCTCCTCATAGCTGTCGGGACCATTATAAGGTGATCCTACGAAAGGTGACCCATCTGAAATTTCGATGGGGTGGTTAGGAGTTCCGGATGGTGGTTCTGCAGGATCAGTGTCCTCATCTATATCCATCGCGTTGCCACCGGAAAAATGATTTTCAGGTCCAAGTGGGTTAAAACCCACTGGTGCTCCAAGGTAGTCGGCAGGGTTGAACTGGCCCTGGAAAACAGGCGACAGGTGGTCGAAAGGTGAGTTGTGTCCTTGAAGAGGTATGTAGGATTGGTGGGAGTTGTGGGGCTCATTTTTAGAATGAGGCCCAAAAGAGTGTGGAATAGAAGGGGAGGTACTCAGCGAAACTGAGCGCCTAGTTGGTTCAATGTAGGTCCTCCAGGGATCTTGAGGACCCGGGTTGTGGGGATCTGACGGTGTTCGACGGTGCGAAGGCCCGGCCTCATGGTCATTTGGGGCGACGAGTGGCCCTTTTCCTCTACCTCTTCCTCTCATCCTTGGTGGCATTTTGTCAACCTGTCAAAAACAAACAAGTGATACAACAAGAAAATATATAAGACAAAGTTAGAATTAAAACAAAATTTTGGATAATCCCTAACTTCTTTGTCTAGATTCGAGAATCGAGGAATGTGCAATTGTGTAACTGAGATTAAACACAAAAGGCTAGTGTTTAATTCACTCGGTGTTGGCTCTGATACCAACCTGTCACACCCCGATATTTCCACGTATTACAGGTGGGCCCGGTGGGGAGTATCGTGACGTAGTTGATATCATCATGGTCAAACAACACAATATTTAAATGCACAGCGGAAGCAAAAGATAGATTTATTCCAACCAAATAAATTGTAATATAAAGTATCACAATGTAGTTGAAACAGATCCACAGGCGGATCAAAAATAAAGAGGAAAACTGTTCAACAGACTTTGACACCTAAAGCTTTGCGAGACTTGATTATTGATGTCTGGAGTATCCAGCCTATTACGTGTAGCACCTGCACTTAACCTTTTTGGAAAATACGTCAGTTTACACTGGTAAATACAACTTAACTGACTCATTTTGAAAAGAGTTTGAAAATTTATTTGAATGCATTTCGGCAAAAATATATTTTATAACTTGGGACAATTATTAAATAATCATGTATACAGCTTTACTTATTTGTCGTCCATTAGGGCCGGTTTGTAGGGCCGGTCTAGATTAATTGACACGCCACAGGTATAATGCCCACAAGGATTATTCCTTAAAGTGGATTACCAGTTTTTACATAATGCATCTGTCAGGTGTACGCCTACACCCCGTGCTTAGGTCGTGGCCATTTCTTTGAATGATGCCAAGGATTTCCGGGACATGGTCATTTAACCCCCAAAGGCCATACACCAAATAATACATATTAAACGAGTTATGTAAATACATTAATCACAATTCGATTTGAATGATTACACATCCGACCAAGCGGTATTATTATAATACCGTATCCCAAGCCCATATAGGGAAAATAAGTGAAGAGTATTTACCTGAGCAATGTATAAGTCAAATACAGCAAGTACAGATGGCTTTTACTGGGCTCCTAATCTGGAACAAAGGTTTTTATTATCCTATTAGAATCCTAACGGGTCTTTAATTAAGCTTAAGCTTAGACCGGTCAGTATTAAAGGAAGATACGGTTCAAACGCACGATTAAGCGAAGACCGGACATAATGTGATTTAGACCCGACAAGTTTGAAGACTTGTATAATATGGGTATACTAAACACATTCTGGATTTTGAGACAAAGATGATAAGGTTTTAACCCGTTTCGGCTAATATATGCAAACTAGTTACATAAGCCGTTCCGAACGCGAAAAGTGTGTAACGGGTAACCAAATGAGTCATATGAAAATTTCCTAAGTTAATATGCCTTAAATATGTTGTGACATCAGTAAGATATCTTCTATTATGCTCGTAATGGATTTAAACTCAAATTATGCCTCATAAGCGCATTTTGGTCATTTAAAAGATTATAAAAGAGTTTAATTAGTAATCTGAGTTACAGGTCTGATTTATTCAGTAAATACACTTAATTTAATAAGTTATAACAGTAGGGTATGATCTATATGTGAAAGTTATCATTTAAAACCAAACTATGCACCTTAGGGGTATTTTGGTAATTTCACTTAGGCTTAAAAGGTCAAAACTGGAAACCTGAATTTAAAAACTTTTACTTACTGTTAATATATAAAAATATACTAATAATATCAGAAGGTATCAACCTTATATATTTATTATGGTTTTAGGACGTACTATGCGTTAAAAATGCTTAAAAAGGCGATTTGGAGCCATTTCCGGGTTTTCAAAGGAAAGCTGATATTTTTTATAATTCCAGAAGGCTCAAAAAATTGTATTTATAATAAAAAATCAGTAGAAAAAGGTTTGGCGTTAAAAGGATTTGTAAAACTCATTTTATGGCTTAAAAGGGCAAAACCGTCATTAACCGAATCAAACTTAGAGACCTATGTTATGCTCAGCCAAAAATTTAATAAAAATCTTCAAAAATCCCAAAATATTATATTACATCTGTGGGTAAAAAGTTTGATATCAAAAAGTGAGTTTAAATAGGCTATATGCTAATTACGTCATTTAATTACAAAAAGCTTTCTAATTACGCTAATGAGCATAACTCTTAATCTAGACCTCAAACTGATGTCAAATTTTAGGTACAAGTTTATATATCAGTAACTAAGGTTTCTACTCTTTTACTTTTTCAAAAATCACGTTTTATAGTCAAAAGGGCATAATAGTCAACATTTAAACACTTAACGGAAACATGCATATGAATCGGATAACTAATGAACCAAGTTGTATAATCTCAGAGAGTTATACTTATATGAAACCTGGTCCAAATAAAGCTCTAAGGCCAATCTAAAACATGCATAAATGGGTCAGAACTGAAAGTCAAAGCAAAAGTCAAATTATGCGACTTTCGGTTCCGATCCAGGTTTAAACTGAAAATTGTCGGGTTGAACATGCTTAGACATGTTCTTACATTAATTACCAAGTTATATTAATGATAAAACAGGTTGCATGCCTCCTACATTGCTAATTATGCATTAATTTGAAAATAAGCATTCTGTTGACTTTTTAATAACAAGTTTGACCCGCCAATTGACCTAGTTAGAGTGGGAATCAGAGAGTACCCTTTTAAGGGTTTATTACCCACATAAGTACCTACTTATAGGTACTTTTAATTCGAGATTTGACTGAGCCAATTTTATTTAATATCAAAGTCAAACGTTAATTACGACGGTTTGACTTTTAGCTAATTAACTAGGCTAAACTGAATTAGGAAGGGTTAAGGATACTTACAATAGTCCTATGCACGATTAGGGAGACTAAGGAACTTGGTTGCTGATCAGGAGAGCTCCAGAAATGAGAATGCAAGTGAATGAACAAATGTTGCAACATTGGGTGTTCTTATATACCAAATTTGATCATCTAAGATGGTGCCAAGATAGTCTATGAATGTTTCCAGATCAAGCCAAGTGCCCCTATTGCATGTTATACCATTGGACCAGCCTCTGGTATAAGAAAACAACTGTTTAAAGTCGGTTCAGACCTGCAACAGGCAGCTGGAAGTTGTTTCTGTCGCTGCTGCTTGTACGCGGGCCGCGAGAGCTCCCTCGCGGGGCGTCTAAAACCGGCGCAACCAGCCAAACTTGTTTCATTTATTACATTTCAGTCCCTGGTCCTTTGTAACGTGGTTTTAACTATTTTTCTTGCACTTTTGACCCTCTAACTTGATTTTTAAGGGCCTTAAGACTTTTACAAACTTGGTTAAGTCCTTGGTTAACTTTGTGCTTACCCGAAAAGTCACAAATTTCAACGTTGACGCTTTTAACCCTTCGTATATGGATTTGATCATAACTTTCTCATACGATAACGAAACTTTATGAAATTTTTATCACACATTCTAGTGAGTATATTTTACCATTACAAAGGTTCGGGTTTTCTAAAAGGTCACTCAGAGGTATACTTTCAACATGTTGACACATTTAACCCCTGTAGTTTGTAATTCCTCACTTTCTTTCATTTTCAGCTTCGTATGATCCGTGATTTATTCGTTTGAAGGTATAAACATCTTGTAGGGCCATTTTAAAATATATTTATCCATTGTTGACACTTTGGACCCTTATATTCACATAGTTTCTCTGTTTGTCAACTTTAGTCCCTCTAAAGTACTTTTTCACATATTCAAAGCTTTTGACACGTGTCAATACATTATTGGGCGTAAATTTTCGAGGTGTTACACAAAGCTTGAAAATGATGAAGTATATCCACCACTTTGAGTTGTAGTACTAGCATTCGGACTTGAAGAACCATCAGCACTAAAAGCAGTACTAATCTTTGGACTTTGGCTGGGGGTAGCTCAAACTTGTTCCCTCGGTAGTACAGACTGACATCCTGTTTAGCATTTGGATTTGTCATGATAGCTGTCGTCTGGATATCCAATTCCTGTTCTTTAATCTTTTGAATAAATTGTGCCAAATTCATACTCTCGGACTTTCTCATGAGTTTCACAACCATCAAATACGTTCCCCACTTGTGCTGCGGCAAGGCTTCAGCTAGCTTATCAACCCACTCATCATCCTCTTTCTGAATATCTAATCTTCCCATTTCTATAACCAGATGACAATATCTATCAATAGTCTGTTTAGTTGTTTCATGATCAAATGCAGTAAACATGTCAAAAGATTTCTTCAATAAGGCCTTTTTGTTTTTGATCATATCAGCACTCCCTCTAAATTTCTGAATTAAAGCCTCCTAGATGGATCTAGCTGTTCCGTTATGTTGAAGTAATACAAAAATATCTTCTTTAACAGCTTGCTGAAGAATGCTGGTCATCATCTTTTCACTAGTATATTTCAACTTGTCAGCTTCTGTAAAATCATTAAAACCCTTTTCCAGCCCACGCTCATTCTTTGGTCTCTCATAGTCTTTCCGCAATGAAAACCAAGCATCGAATCTGTAAGCTTGAACCCAGTTTTCAAATCGGTTTTTCCAACCCTGAAAATCCTCAATGTACATCAGTTTCGGTGGTTTCTGATGAGTACCCGTCTCATTATCACTGTATACTGTTTCAGCAGCAGTCACCGGAGCAACAGGTGTCGCGAAAGCATTGTAAAACTCTTTAGCCATTATTTAGTAGTACGTTTTTCAATAACAGATACTTTCGAGCGAAATAACAGTTGGAGCGGAATCACAAGTAACTTGGAACAAAATCTGATATATGGTTGTCAGGAGCAGAATTAGCAACAAGTTTTGGAGCGGAATCCGAAGTCTGGTTATCTGGAGCGGAATCAGCAACAAATTTTGGAGCGGAATCAGAAATATGGTACTTTGGAGCGAAATCAAAAATTTCAGGCATGATCAAGCAATCTGGAGCGAAATCAGACAATTATCTCGAGCGAAATCAGGATGTGTATTCACGAGCGGAATCACTTCTCGAGTCTATTTTTGCCATTTTTAAGTTGAATTTTGTCCTGGTTCTTTCAAGGGTTTGTTATTATGTAATTTTACACAATTTGTGAAAAATTCAGCTGATTATGACCGTTCAAACTATCTGAATCAATGAAAGAAGGTGTAGAATAAAGAGAATGAAGCTGTTTTGGCAAGAACTCCCCGTCCTGAGCTCTAATACCACTTGTAGGATCGCGTGCTGACCCAAACGAGTCAATCTGATGAGCACTTATCCGTTTCAGATGCGGAAAATAAGAAACGAACTCGTAAAACAACTTGTAATACTTAAATCTGCCTTGTATTGATGATTTCACACTTATTACAGTCAAACGGCACTTCAGCAGCAGTTCGATACCGGAAACAAGAACCTCTAACTGATTTCACTCATAAGGGACTATATATAGTGAAGGGGTTCCGCTCCTAATGACATTGTGTTATTTCGGGCGAAATCACTAACTTGTGATTTCGCTCCAAATGACATAATGTCATTTCGAGTGGAATCAGCCTCTCGAGCGGAATCAGGACATTTACACATTAACTCGACCTATTTTCTTGTACAATGTGCCCTGATCTAACATTCTAAGACTAAGACTCGATACAAGACAAAGTCGACAGATGAATGCACTAACAATTTACTATATAATCAAATGTACAAAAGTACTCCCCCTCACCATGTGCACTCTCTCTCTCTCTCTCTGTCCCTCAATTAGTTCTTATGCCTTTTCACCATGAAAGCGAACCTTAACAACTCATTAAATGATGTAACTGCCAACAGTTATGCAAACCTGTTGGATAGCTACCAATGGCACTATTACATTGAAACTACTGTAAACAAAGTAAAAACAGTGGGATTCTCAAAACTGCTAAAAGGATTCCAACACTTTTGAAATCCAATACTTGTAGTCTTGTTTGACTTGGTCTTCTGGTCTTCAACCTTGACTTTGTTGACTTTTTTACCCAACACATTAGCAATCCAACACTTTGTACTTTGTATTCATTTTTGTTTAATCAGGAGTTCTGTTCCAGTAGTTTGGGTTGTATTCATTTTTGTTTAATCAGCAGTTCTGTTCCAGTAGTTTGGGCAGTTGTTCGGGAACCCTTTAAGGGGGGGGGGGACTTCTAGACTTGTAATTTACTTCAACTTATTCTATTAGGTAAGGAAGACAGTTCCCTTAGGTTTTGGCCTTCATTATCAGCAAATCTTACATAACCCAACGGAAATAACTAAAACCGATTAACTAAAACTAATCAACAAAAATCAGATATCGCTTTTTTTGTGCCCTCGTTTAACCAAAATTGATCGAACCAAACCAAACCATTCATATTTTCATATGTTTCTAGCTTTTATACATTCAATTCATGTATTTCGTATTAATATAAACAAACTCAACTATTGCATGTATTTATACCTTAATTTCATATATTTTTAAGCAAAAGACCGATAACTTCGGTTTCGCCTTCGGTTGTGGATAATAACCTAACCGACCGAACAATGCAAATCATAAATATTACAATAAAGACTTAATACTTTTATTTGAGGTTAAATCATATTATTTTCATTAAATCTAAAAGTAATAAAAAAATGAAGTTAATGCCAAACGAGTGAGTGACATTCTCTCATTTCATTTACTTTTATCTAATGCCATGTGGCATTCTTTTATTTAATTTATTTATATATTAAATTAATACTATTAATGTATTAAATTAATCTCTAAAATTATTAATATATAATGTAATATATTTAATAATACTAAATATAAATGATTATTATACATTATCCCAATTTATCTTTGCGTCAATATCTTAAACTTTATTTTTTAATGGTTATATGGATTTTGTCTTTGTTTTCTTTTTTTAATTAAAATATTTAAATTATAAACATATAAATAATTAAATTAGTATTTGAATTAAATTAATACTATATTAATATATTAGATTAATCTCTAATACTATTAGTTATTGATATGTCTAATAATATATGAATATAAATAATTATTATACATTATCCTAATTTATCTTTGCATCAATTTCTTCACCTTTATTTTTTAAAGATTACATAGAAGGGGTGGCGGCGCAGCTTGTTGCCCGTCTACCTTCTGTTTTGATGTAACTTGACAAGTATGAATGAAAGAATGATTTTGGCAAAAAAAAAAAAATAGATATTGTCTTTGTGTTTTTTTCATTATAATATTTAAATTAAAAAAAAGATAAATAATTAAATGAGTATGTAAATTAAATTAACTAGGTTTGAAGAAGTTCGCCGCGTTGCGGCGAATTTTTTTTGTTATTTGGTCTGTGTTTACATGTGTTTTGAAATCACTACAAGCGTGTTGCGAACGGAACTGCTGCCAAGAATAAAAAGAAAATGTAGAAAAAAAGACTAAAAGATAACTGAAAGAAAATCAACCAAAAACGTTGTATGGTAACGATGTTGTTCGTATGAAACTCGTGATCAAAGATAATGAAGTTGTTCTGGGTACCGGTACCAAATTTTCCGAACCGAAAGAACTTAAGTACCAACTCAGTACTGACTTTTGGCGTTCCTGTTACCGGTTCACTACCATTTTTTACCTTCATATACCGGTACCGTAACCGGTATTTTCGGTATCAGTGCTGATTCTGTATCGATTGGCACCGAGCTCAACCATACCCTTGAAACTAAAAAAAGAAAAAAATTCAAAGTTGAAGAAAATCAACAAAAAAAAGTTGTACGATACCGTTGTTCGTACGATAACCGTGATCACGGATTAGCAAATGGTACCGGGTAGCAGCACTGAATTTCCCGAACCGAAAGATTGCCAGTATCAATTCGGTACCAACTTTTGGCGTTTCTGTATTAGTGCTGGTTTTTACCTTCATGTACTGATACCGAACAGGACTGTACCGACATTTTCGATACCGGTACTGGTTCGATACCGGTTGACACCAAGCTTATCCCAACCCCTAATATTAAAAAAAGATTAAAGTTAAAAAGTAAAGAAAATAACTATTATTATAATATTAAAATAGTAAAAGTATAAAAAGAACTATATATTATTATAATATTAAAATCACTATTCATTTCAATTCGTTTATATATATATATATATATATATAGTAATATTAATATATAGTAATAATAAATAACTGAATAAGTATTTAAATTAAATTTTATATTATCTTTAACTTATATTTTAATTTATGATCAATAATAATTAAGTTATTTCTAATTATTGTAAAGGATATTTATATGGCATCTTGAGTTTACATCTAATAAGTGGAATTAATATAAGAATGAAGTTAATGCTAAATGACATTCTCTAATTTCATTTACTTTTATCTAATGCCATGTGCCATTCTTTTATTTAATTTATTTATTTATTAAATGAAATACTTTTAATGTATTAAATTAATCTATAAAATTATTAATATATAATATAATATATATTTAATAATATATAAATATAAATGAATATTATACATTATCCCAATTTATCTTTTTAACAATTTCTTAAACTTTATTTTTTAATGATTATATGAATTGTGTCTTTGTTTTCTTTTTTTAATTAAAATATTTAAATTATAAACATATAAATAATTAAATGAGTATGTAAATTAAATTAATACTATATTAATATATTAGATTAATCTTTAATAATATTAGTTATTGATATATCTAATAATATATAAATATAAATAATTGTTATACATTATCCCAATTTATCTTTGCGTTAATTTCTTTAACTTTATTTTTTAAAGATTACGTAGATTTTGTCTTTGGTTTCTTTTTTTCATTAAAATATTTAGGTTAACTGCCATTTTCGTCCCTTTATTTTGTACAATTATGCTAGTTCAGACCAGATTTCAAATTTGTACCATTTTCGTCCCTAATATTCTTAAAACATGACAGTTCCATAAAAAACTAAGGGGCTGTTTGGTAGCCTCTGAATGGTCATTAAGAGGCTACCTCTTAATGGAGCCATTAAGAATTTTACCAATGAGAAGGTAGAAGAATGTGACATGTGATGATTTACCATTCAGAGGTTACCTCTTAACCATTCAGACTTGAGGTTACCTCTTATTCATTCAGAGGTTTTAAACCATTAAGAGGTAGCATCTGAATGGTCATTAAGAGGCTACCAAACAACCCCTAAGGTTAAATCAAATAATTGGAAAAATCATAGGGACGAAAATGACAGTTAACTCATGTTTTTCTTTGACAGAATTGACATATTTCAAGAATGTTATGGACGAAAATGATACAAATTTGAAATTTGGTCTAACCTGGCATAGTTGGACAAACTACAGGGACGAGAATGACAGTTAACTCAAGTATTTAAATTAAAAAAAAATAATTAAATGAGTATGTAAATTAAATTAATAAATAATTAAATAAGTATTTAAATTAAATTTTATATAATCCTTAACTTATATTTTAATTTATGATCAATAATAATTAATTTATTTCTAATTATTGTAGAGGATATTTATATTGCATCTTGAGTTTACATCTGATCAGTGGAATAAACTAACGAAACGGATTTGATTTGCTTTGCTTTAGTTATTAACAATAAAAAATTATAATTTGAAGTAATAATTACTGAAATCCCCTATGCGATTCGGTGAGAATTCAATTTCGATCGATATTGGTTTAGTTCATAATGGTAATGACACTCTATATAACAACCGAAAGAAAAAACCAAAGAAATAAAGTCGTTAAACTTCAGAGTTTAAAAAATTTTGTGGTCATTTTAAAAAAATGTATAAACTTTAATGTTCTTGTCACAAAAAACATAAAAGAAAAGAAAATATTATATTAAAGTGAAAACCGTTAATTAAGTTTATGCTCAAGCTGATGTTTAAGTACTAGCATATTATTCATGTTAGTGTTCCATTTCAAATGATTTATAATTAAAGTGTGTCTAAATCGTAAGTTTTAACCTTTGTATTTAATAATAATTAGTAATAATTATCAGTTATATATTGGCTTTTTAATGTGTAAATTTATTTCAAAATTATAATATTTTTCTCTAAATTTCAAAGAAAAAACTTAACATTTTCTTTATTATGAGTGGTTTTAAGCAATTTTTATATGATATTTTATCATCTTTGACTTATTAAGATATTTTATTATTCAACCCATATAATACATGAGTCTATAACCTAGTGAGTTGTAACACCTCGCAAAATCATGCTCAATACAGTGACGACGCGTGTCATAAACCCTGTTCATGTTGAAAGATGACTTTGATGGACTAAAATTGTCAAATAGTGTAAAGATGTATGTGGAAGGACTAAAAGCATCAACATGCCAAACTTATGCCTCTGATTGACCTCACACGATGTTCGTATTCCTTGGTGAATAAATTGTCAGACGCAAGAAGCTGTTTATAATTAAAAATCAAAAGTTTATAAAGCGCAGGGGTTAAATGTGTCAACATGTTAATTTTTACCTCTGAGTGACCTTTTAACGATCTCGAGGCTTTGTAACACTTCTTTATACTCCCACGTATGTCGGATAATGATTTCATAGAGTTTCGATGCAAATAAGTGATTGAAGTTGTAGTTTCCAAGAAAAAGGGGTTAAATGTGTCAACAAGAGAAACTAGCACATTTCGGGTGATCTCGTAACTAACCGGGAGCTTAACGGTGTTTATTTTATGACCCAAGACTCTTAAAAGTTAACTATGGGGGTTAATAGTGCAATAAACAAAAGTTATTTAAACTTAATAAGGACCAGGGACTGAAAATGCAAAGTATACAAACTTTTTAACGGAATCAGAGATCCTCGTGGGGCGCGTAGACTCCCTCTGGTGTCTACGCAGACCGCGACAGAGTCACCAGGGACCAAAAACTGGACAGCTGCATGTTGCAGCCTGTCCACCGCCATTGCATGGCTTCTGAGCGATACCAGGGGCATGTTAATGGTTTTTACTGCCATGGGGACACCTGTGATCATCTGGTTAACTCCCTAAACAGCTGGAATGATCTTAGTAACCCCCAAATTCCTATAAATAGCTCCTTGTTTGATCGTTTGAGACTTGCACTATCATTTTACATTCTCAAACTTATTCTCTGGAGCATCCTGGATCAAAGGAAGCTTTCTCAAGTTGAATTTTCATGCCAAGGACCTTTGTAAGTGTTCTTAGCTTCTATAGTTAAGTTTTTACTAGTTTAAGGACCGAAAGTCAAAGATATCGTTATTACGTTTTGACTTTTTGATTAATCATTAACGGTCCAGCCATGATTCGAATTGAAAGTGGCTATGTGTTGGTAATTAAGTAGGTGGTAATCCCTCAAAAGGGCACCTCCTAATTATCACGTTTACTTAGTTAATTGTCGGGTCTAAGTAACTAAAATAAAAGTAAAACAGACCAGTTTTTAAATAAAATTCATAACAGATAATGTAGAAGCTATAAAATCAGTTTTATCACTTTAATAACTTGGTAAATATTATAAGAACATGTTTAAACATGTTCAACCCGACAATTCTGAGTTTAGACTCGGTTCGCAACCGATAGTCGCAAAATTTGACTTTTGCTTTGACTTTCAGTTTTGACCCGATTTAGCTTAGTTTCTTTGTGCCTTAGGATTCCTTTGTGACCATATTATATGTTAGTATAACCCTCTGAGGTTATACTTCATGGTCCCTTAGAAATCATAGTTCATTTGCATGTTTCTGTTATTTGATTAAAAATTGACTATTATGCCCTTATGTTATAGAAATCAGATTTTTGAAAATGTGAGAGAACAAAAAGCTTTATTGCTGATATATAAGTATGTCAAATAAATTTGACATCAGTTTCTGGTCTCAAACTAAAGTTATGCAAGATATCATAAAATGAAACTTTGTATTAATTAAATTACATTTTTAACATAAATCATGTTTAAACCCAAATTTTGGCACCAAACCCATTGCCTACTGTTTTGATATTATTTTTAGGAACTTTTGGAATTTTTGGTCAGATTATAAACTGACCATATCATTGGGTTCTCGTATGATTCGATGAATGACGACAATACCCTTTTTTATAAAAATGAGATTATCACATGATTAACATGCCAAACCTTTTCCTACTAATGTTACATGTTAAATAAATTATTTTAAACATTAAAGGCTAATCAAAATCTCAGTTTTTCATAAACATCTTAAATATCGTCAATTATCGACTTTTACGCTAATTAGGCGCATAGTATGGCTTAAAACCATATTTAACACCTAAGACTTGTTATCTACTGACTTTATAAATAAATTTTAATACTTTAACAGTAAGTATAAGTCTTGAACTCAGATTTCCAATTTTGTCCTTAAAACATATGTGGAATGACCAAAATGCCCCTACGGTGTGTAGTTTGGCTATAAATGGTAAACCTCACATATGTATGATATCCTACTATTATAACTTTAGAAAATAAATGTTTTTACTGAATATTTTAGACCAGAACCTCAGTTTACTATTAAGCCTCTTTTATAAACTTTAAAATGACCAAAATACCCTTACGGGACTTAAATTGATTTTAAATTTATTTGGGGCATAATTGTTGGTATCCTACTGATATCACAACATATTTTAAGCATAATAACTTTTGGAACTTGTACTTGACTCATCCGACTACCCGTTATGCTTATACGCGTTCGGTACGGTTTATGTAACTAGTTTGCATAAATTAATCGAAACGGGTCAAACTTTATCATTTTAACTTCAAAATCCAGAATGTATTTAGTTTACCGATTTCATACGAGTCTTCATACTTGTCGGGTCTAAATCACATTTCAATCCGGTCACCGCTTAATCTAGCGTTTCGTGCCGTAAACCTTTCTTTAAAACTAACAAGTCTAAGTTACAACTTAAATAAGACCCGTTAGGAATCTAATAGGTTAATAAAACCTTCGTTCCAGATTAAGAGCCACGGTAGAAGTATTTGCACTTATTTGAGTTGAATTTACGGCTGAGAATACTAAATTGCATTTAAGCTCAGGTAAATACGTTTAACTTATTTTCCTTTATACGTGCTTGGGATACAGTAAATTATTACTGCTTGGTCGGGTGTAGAAAACTTTTAATCGGGTATGGTTAAATTGCATAATCCCGTTTTAATCAGTATTGCTTGATAACAAATAACATTGGGGTTAACGACCGTGTCCTGGATATTCTTGGCTCATTTAAAAAACGTAAATGGCCACGACTTAAGCACGGGGTGTAGGCATACACCTGTCAGTTACGCATGTAAAAGATATACTCATTTGCTGGGGTAATCCGCCGTGAGTTTATATTTGTGGTGTGTTGTTAAATCTTGTTCGCTTTATTTAATACCGGCCCTAAATGTTGGACAAACATGTAAATCTGATACAAGATTGTTATTAATATAATTGTCCCAAGTTATAAAACATTTGTGCCTCGTGCATTTAAATCAATTTTCATAAATACTTTCAAAAGAGTCGGTTAATTGTATTTACCAGTGTAAACTGACGTATTTTTCAAAAAGACTTAGTGACAGGTACCGTACGTTATCGGTTGGGAACTCTGGGCGTTAGTAAAGAATCTTGCAAGTTCTGAACGCTTAAAGTCTGTTGACAATATTTTATTTTTCTGTTTTAGATCCGCCTGTGGATCCTCTTGCAACCGTTGTATAATATTTAATTATACTTTAAATTTCGGTTTGTAATATTAATTTTCCTCCAAGACTTCCGATGTTCATTAAACTGTGTATGTTTGACTATGACGATATCAACTATGTCACGATACTCCCCGCCGGGCCCACGGGTAATATGTGGAATTATCGGTGTGTGACAGGTTGGTATCAGAGCCAACATTGAGTGAATTAAACACTAGCCTTTTGTGTTTAATCTCAATGACACAGTTGCACATTCCTTGACTTCCGAGTCTAGGAAAATGACTTAGGATTAATCCTAATCTTAAAATATTTTGTTTTGTTTGTTTTGTTTTGACAGGACTACAAGCAATCATGCCACCAAGAGTTAGAGGCAGGATTGGAAGAGGAAAAGCCCCGATGAGGGGTAGAAATGATCACGAAGCTGGGCCGTCTCACCGACGCACACCCTCCGCATCACTCGGCTCAAGCCCACACGAAGACTGGAGGACCTACCTTGAAACCGCGAGACGCTCTGTCTCGCTTAGCTCCTCGCCATCTTACCATGACTCCTTCGGGCTGCATCTGGACGACGAGTCCCACAACTCTCACCATTCTTTCATACCTTTGCAACGATCAGACTCCCACCATTCCTTCCAGAACCCAACACCCTACTTCCAGAGCCGGTTCAATCCAATGAACCAAATTGAAGAACCAGTGGGTCCTAACCCACTAGGACCCGCCGATCAGTATCCTGAATTTCAGGACATGGATGTGGACGAACATCCAGATCCCGAGTTGCCACCATCTGGGACGCCGACGCATCCCATCGGCATTTCAAGCGGATCTTCTTTTCATGGTTCGCCATACCGGGGCCCTGATATCTGGGCCGAAAGATGGAGCACGTATAAGTGGGAGTATACCCCCTCACCACAACTCACCTCCACACCAGCAGGTCCCTTCTGAGGACCTACATAATCAGGCGGTCACAGCGCCGCCACCGCCGGCGCAAGAGCAGCCACCGCCTCCAGAACCATCGAGGTGGAGAAGAAGTGCACGGATGACCGTGCGTGGGGGTTTTCATTTCAACACCCCCCAACACTCCAACAACTACCCTCCTATCCAGGAAGACGCACAATTGGGCGGGCCTTGAAACGCCTTTTGTGAAGTTAACTCTACACCAGTCGCACCAGCACCACCGCCCATGGGTTATGAAAACCCGATCCCCGCTTACCCAGATGCAGCTGGGTATAACCCGTTTGAGCAGCAAGCTTACTCGGGTTATAACTACAACAATGCACCTGTCGTTGACCCGTAATTGGGGGCAACACACTTTAATGCCCTTTACCCTTCTCCCTTTCCACCCGCGTACCCAACTGGGTACCCTGCATATGGGTATCAATACCCACCGCCTCCTCAACCTCAACCTCAGCGGCAGCAGCCACCGCAACCTCAAATCCAGCAACCTCAGTAGCAAGAAATTCTCCAAAGGTTGCACGAGGTGGAACAAATGGTAGATGAAGAGCGTAGAAGTCGCCGCGGTCTTCTAAAGGGACTGGCAAACCTCATTAAAGGGAAAAAGAAGAGGGATCATTAGAGACCTTATTTATTGTTTTGTAATTTAAATTTCAATTAAGTCCCCATGTGGACATTTTATTTAAGTCCCTGCGAGGACAAGTTTATTTGTTTAAGTCTCGTTTAGGGTAACTATTGTACTTCTTAGGACAATCTATGAAATGTTTCATTTTAAATCTTTATTTGTCATTATATATATGCATGTACAATATAAAACAAATCAAAATATCATTTCAATTTATAATTGATCCGCCATTAAATCTCAAAATAAAATCTTAAAGGTATAAGTAGCCTATATGTCATTTTAGACATGGACATGATGGTAAATCCTTTTTAAGAAAATAAATCTTGTTAACACCTAAGAATGTGTTAGCACTCTTGACGAATGTGGTTCGGGAAAATCACACTAGTATCCTTATGATGGATTCTTCCAATTCCTTACCTAGCCTAATGATTTAGAAATCATGGCTTATATCATCAAATGAGATGATCATATTATAAACATCCATTAGTGATGAAGTGCCTACGGGCCATATTTATTCTCCAATAAGACAAATGACAATTGTAGTCTATGACTCCCTGCCAAGAAGGGTAATGAACTATGTTCAAACCTTAATGCCTCGATCCTATAAGATCATGGCTTACAGAATAAAACTGTCCTTGTGACTAGGCCATTTTGTGCCACCTTAATATCCATAATAGCTTATAACTGGGATAAATTATAATGAAAATTTTAAATAAACTAAATTATCAAATTACCCAAATATGGTCTATTTATACCCTGGTTAATGAATCATCGAAAATGATGATCCCATAATAGATCACTAAACAAATCGTTGTCAATTGTTTTATTGCAATCAAACTCTGCAATGGCTGAATCAGAAGAGATTAATAGTCATCCCAATGTGAGGAATGACAACACTAGAATGAATGTAACGGGAGCAGATCTACAAGTAATGATAGACAATGTTGTCACTAGAGCCGTTGACAGAATGTTCAAAGAACCAAGTGGTACTCACGCTAAGACTCAATCTGTACCTCATACTAAACCTCCTTCCAAAACACATACATCCAAGAAAGACGATTCTCGGCATTCGTCGAATTAGAAAAGCCTGTTGATTAAGCAAATTGTGCTTAATCATGAACCGCGTTCAAAGGCTTGTTCTTACAAATACTTCGTCTCTTGCAAACCAAGGGACTTTACAGGTGAAAAAGGTGCCATAGACTGTATGACATGGCTTGGTGAGATGGATACCATTGTGGATATCAGCGGTTGTGCGGAGCAGGATGTTGTGAAGTTTGTTTCACAGTTGTTTAAGGGGGAGGCATTGGCCTGGTGGAGGTCGTTAGTCCAAGCCACGGGGAAAATCCCACTTTATAACTTGTCCTGGGAACAATTTTTAGCACTAACCAGGGAAATTTTTTTTCCTCGGCATGAGGTAGAGAAAACTGAAACAGACTTCCTGACTCTGGTCATGAAGAATTTGGATTGCCAAACTTATGTCACGAGTTTCAATACTATGTCAAGACTTGTTCCCTACTTGGTTACACCAGAACCTAAACGCATAGCGTGTTTCATAGGAGGCATGGCCCCGGAAATAAAAGGAAATGTTAAAGCTTCCCAGCCTACCACTTATAGGTCTGTGGTGGATTTGTCCTTGTCCCTCACTCTAGATGCAGTAAGGAATAAATCTATTAAGACTTCTGAAGAGGGAAAAAGGAAAAGGGAAGATGAGAGCTCACACCGCTCCGACAAGAAAAGGAAGGGTAACTTCGAGCATAAGAAAGGGTCTGAGTTTAGAAACAACTCAAATCAGTCTGATAAAAGGCCCAAGTGCAAGAACTGCAAGAAACGCCATTCTGGAAGGTGTACGATTGACCCACAGGCTAAACTCTGTGGAATTTGCAAGACAATGGGACATAAGACTTAAGAGTGCAAAGATCTGGAAAATGTGACTTGTTACAATTGTAACGAGAAAGGTCATATCAAAACCAACTGCCCGAAATTTGCAAAGAAGCCTGAAGAGGCCAAGAAAACGAATGCTCGAGTTTTCCAGATGAATGCCAGGGAGGCAGTACAGAACGATAACGTTATAACAGGTACTTTCCTCATAAACAATATTTATGCTAGAGTATTGTTTGATTATGGTGCAGACAAGTCTTTTGTAGACAATAAATTTTGCAAACTGTTAAATCTGCCTGTTAAAACTCTAGACATAAAATATGAGGTAGAATTGGCTGATGGTACATTAGAGACCGCTTCAACAATTTTAGATGGATGTTTCATATCCATTAGGAACCACTCTTTTTCGTTATCCTGTTACCGATGAAATTGGCAGGATTTGATGTGGTTATAGGCATGGATTGGTTATCCTTGAACCAAGCCCAAATTACCTGTGCCATAAAGCAAGTTATCATTAAGGCCCCATCAGGAAAGTCAATTATTGTTCAAGGAGATACACATCATGGACTGATCAAACAGCTATGCTTAAGGCGTTCAAGGGTTTGAAGAACGGTTGTGTCATTTACATGGCACAAGTGAGTGTAGACACGCCAAAGCCTAAAATTGAAGATATCCCTGTTATTTCGGAGTTCACAGATGTTTTCCCCGAAGAGTTACCTGGTTTGCCTCCTGACAGACAAGTGGAATTCAGAATTGATATTATACCTGGAGCAGCACCAGTAGCACGAGCCCCTTATCGTTTGGCACCGACAGAAATGAAAGAATTAAGGACCCAGTTGGATGAATTATTAGAGGAGGGTTTTATTCAACCAAGCTCATCTCCTTGGGGAGCGCCGATTCTATTTGTGAAGAAGAAGGATGGCTCAATGCGTCTATGCATTGATTATCGTGAGCTAAACAAAGTTACAATCAAGAACAGATATCCATTGCCCAGGATAGACGATCTATTCGATCAGCTACACGTGGCAAGTTTCTTCTCAAAGATCGATCTGAGGTCGGGATACCATCAGTGGAAGGTCAGAACCGAAGATGTACACAAGACCGCTTTCAGAACAAGATATGGCCACTACGAGTTCTTAGTGATGCCTTTCGGGCTCACTAATGCACCTGCAGCATTCATGGATCTCATGAATCGTGTCTGCAAACCGTATCTTTACAAGTTTGTCATAGTTTTTATTGATGATGTCACAACCCCCGATCCCTCATTCCCGGGAACGGGCGGCCGTGAGCCAGTTTCGGTGGTATCGCGTATTGTCTAATTTGGCAGCGGAATTTTTCATCAGGACCGTAGTTAGGAAATATTTTATCAGAGTAAAACCACCATATTTTCAAAATATTAAACATATGGGATAAAACCCAAGTTTGCAGTACACACATTTTCATAGGAATAAATCCTGTTTTATTTAATAAAAACATCTATTTTATTTTAGGTAACTTTATAGCCACTTTTCCAAGCCTTCAGTGCTCTCCAGCTGGCTTTTATTGGCTTCACACTAAGTTACCTGAAACACGTGTTTAAAACATTTTATCAACAGGAAATACTGGTGAGTGAATCACAGTTTAATCAAGTTTAAGTAAAAAGTCACACTGCACAGTATTGAGGGCGCATCCGCAATTACATTTGTTTCCAAGTTATATCAATTACGACCACACGGTAATGTCGTTCCGACTTATGGTTATGTTACTCCTTTACCAGGTGGTAACAAATTTTGTATACAAAACCCCAAATTTACCGACTGTAATTGTATTCTTACAAATACTCAATAACTGTTATTCGCATGGAAAGATATTTAAGGTTTTGTAAAAATAATCAAAAAGGTTTACAAAACGTGGATCAACTCACATTGCTATTATAGGGCTTTCCTTTGTGACTTCCTGGTTATAATCTAATTAAATAAACAATGCACATGTGTTAGTTTAATAACCCATTTTAACATTATTAATACCCTCCCCGAGACGGCATTCCAACGACTACGTCGGGCAGAACCACGACAGCCGTTACGGAACCCTAGATCAATCGGGCAGAGTATCTAATACGTATCCAGGGATATGATACTTATAACGAGGCAGAGCCTCGCTAATTAGGGGGGTATTAGACCCAAGTATAATGCCCACTATTTAGAAATTGAGATTGAGAAAGAACGTTTGAACGAATTCGAATGAAATCCGATGGCTCCTTTATATAGTTGCTGATCTTGGTTCCCTTCACGGCCTACGTAACATAGGGGCAGGGCCTACGTGGCCCGCGTTGACCTCCGGTCAATGCGTAGCTGGGCTGAGTCATCGAATAGGATTGTCGGGTGTTGGGCCACGTGGCCGCACCGGGCTGCGCCACCTTTTGAACCTCTCACGGCCCACGTAAGGGTTATGGGGTACCTTACGCGGCCCGTCTCAACTTAATTATTCAGTTTTTAATTATTTTTAATACTATTTAATATATTTGGGGCCCGTTTTCGCGTATGGGGTGTATTTTAGGAAGTGTAGTATTTTGGGTATAACTCCTGGGTTATTTAATAAAATATATAGTGCGCTCACATTAAGTATAGTAACCCAGTTCTACTTTATCCCTACGTCACGAGACAGAACCCCAACGAATTTAGGCAGGGCCTTGACATACGTTACGGGGCCCTACGTCAGTCGGACAGGGCATCAGTGATCAAGGATTAAAATACTTAAAACAGGGCAAGGCTTTGGAGTATTTAGGGGTGAATTACTAAAGAAAAAGGGAGTTATCAAAACTACATAGAGATCGAAAGGGAGGAACTGAGCATTTAGAAAGGTTGAAAGTTATCTTCTATATATACTACATTTTCGTCAACTTAGAGTTCACGCAAAGATTGATATCATTCTTTAAAATTGAGCCACGTGTATGTTTCTTAATTTCCTTCATTTGTTGCCATCCACGTACGAACATTCATTTTACAAATTAAATTCTAGACATGCAGGTATCTAAATTTTCATAATTTTGTTTTTCTTTTCTTTTTAATTATTATTATGTTATTATCACATATACGTAAGTTGTTGTTGTTATTATTATTATTATTATTATTATTTTTATCTATTTTGAAAATTACGTACATATATTAAAATATAAGTGTTATAGTTTATTTGATTTATTAATTTAACTACTTCACTCATTTGGCGTTTATAACTTCTAAAATATAACATTTTATAAAATAATAAATATGCCATTAGAACGAGAGTAATTTTATCTACATTTTGAACCAAGTTTCATTAAAAACAGAGTAGGTTCAAATATATTGTATTTTTATAATTATTAAATGGTTCCTACGCTTGCCCAAAATAGCTCATATTTCCATTGGTCAACTTACCCATGATGCATCCTCTTAATAACATAAGTTTTTATATATTTTATATAAATAAATTTTTTGGGAATGTTATATCCTCCCCACATTGTTTTAAATCTCGTCCTCGAGATTCCCTGAAATATGGATGAATATTTTTAGGTAGTTTAGTTTCAAGGTATATTCTGCTCTTTGTTTTGAATTTCATTTTACTTTGACCAGAACTTTTCTCTATGAAATTTTTATCCTTGACTGAAATATGTTTTATATTTTAATGCAACTTTTAGTTACAGGTTTCCTAATGCGTTAATAATTTCAAAGGAAATTCTTATACTTTTGAGGGTGTCCCAACTTAAAGAGTTCCTGTCGTTCATCTTGTCGCACGAATTTCGAGACGGATGATCAAACGAAATAGTGTTTGATGTCGGAATTATAGACGTATATGAAAGATTCCTGATGAAATCTAAAATTTTCATTGACACACCTGTTCATGATTTATCTCTAATTGTCAATCATTATGGTCTTTGGTTTTCCTCATAGATAAAATATCTATATAATCATATATTTCATATACTGTAATATACACACCATTCATCAGGTCAATGTATTTAACAGATTCATATTTCCAAAAACAGGTCAGACATCAAGTCATGGTACTATTTAGGGAATTTCATTATCATAACATATACCCCATCTCACCCGGTCTCGCCGGAGAGGTACCCCCATCTCACCCGGACAAGCTGGAGAGTCTACCACACCGTACCCAGTCTTACCGGAGAGGTAGTTATCACTGTATTTCCCATAAATAGAATTTTCTCAAATAATGATTTTAGAAGTACATCATTTATTATGGCTTGCATCAAGAAACAAGGAAATTAGTATTCTCATGATGGATTATATTCTAGAACCAAGTAGTACTAATAAACAAGAAATAACAGTGGCCAAGTGTTATTGCTTATTTATCATACAGGCACTGTTCTAGCCATCATCCTTACGGGATACCAATAACCATCACACTTTATCTACGCAAGTAATTGGCTTATCTCAAAGCTTTATACTAAGGCATTTTTCTTAGATTCAAGTCTAAATACTGTCCTGGTTGTTACCAGTGAATATCAATATCCTAACTCTTTCATTTAAGCATAGATATTATTATGGTTGTGGTTTTCTTTTGGTTGGAGAATGGAGTTTCAAATATATCATTGTCTCCATTGACACTATAGCTAGGTTCGATGTAATGAGTATACTTACAGCTAACTCTATTTATGCATGTATAATCTTAGATTCCGTTACAAGGAAAATTTCATTGAGACATATGGCATTTTAAAACATAGTAGGTTTCATGGTTTATTTTTATAATAACTTCATATTTTCATATGAATTACCAATGATATTTTCTCTTATGTTTATCTTACAGAAGATATTATATTGGGTATATCATCAAGAAATTCTATTGGGTATATGCATATATGTGTATAAAATTTCCAATCTCTAGTTAATATTAAACTTACGGAATATATACACACATATAATAACTATACATCCAATGGTACCAATCATCAAGCTTATTTCCATAACTTTATTTTATCCTTTTATAAAAGTAGTATATTGAAATAAATTTCTGTCAAATATAATAATTTGGAATTAAAAGATTAGGGAAATAAATTACTCAAAATATAAATTTTCTGGACTTATAAGAACAGTTTCATTTTTAACTAATGGGTTAAACTATACCAGACTCACTATTTATATTTCCTTAATAATTTATCCGCAAGTAACCATCTATATATCTATTCTAATTATCACATTCCTACCTTTTCCTTTATAAGAATCAATTATAATATATCTTTAAGATTGAGAGGCAGTATTTATAAAAATATGTGCATATGTGACCCCTGACATTATATTTATGGGTTACCAAGAGATATATACTATACATAAATTACTTTCTGTAATTGAAAACTTTAGTTATAACAATATAGCGGATATATATAAGATTAAATATTAATATATAGTATAAACTTAAAACACACAACATTAATTTACGATTTTGCCCTTTGGTCAAAATGTGAGTTTTTTTTCAAACCTTATGTAGCATACTTCATCCCATACTATCAAAGTATGTCTATTTTATATTCAAAATATGTTAAGATTAATACTTTCCTTCGTATGTATTCGAGATCTATTTTTCAAGTATTTAATTAAATAGATCTTTTATAGATTCACGTAACCGACTTTATAAAATTTATTTGTGTCACGGGTATATCACTGAGATTTTATTACTACAGTTATTTTATAAGAATCTCCATCTCCATTATTATTCTTTTAGTATTAAGTTTAACCAATTCAATCGCATCTCTTTTATTTTCATTATAATCTTCTTAAAGTATGAGAAATTCGAGACTACTTAAGGTAAGTTTAAAATCAAATTCATCAACTCAACTCATTGTATTATTTAGCTATTATATATCAGCCAAGTGACTTAAATACCTTTTTTTATAATTTAGGATACACAATCCTATAACTACTATGACTGGTTAATCTTATAATCTTATATTAATTATTTCCATGCATAATACCTATTCTGGACATATCTTAATATTAAAGATTTGTAGAAATGCTTTCAACGTTTAGTTAAGCCTTTCTACGTAGTCCAATCAACCCAAATCTCAAAGAATTTTAAATGATTTTATTTAATCATGAATATCCATCATATTCATTTAATCATTTATTTTATCGCTAAGTATTTTAATAGAAATCTTTACAAGTAATCCCAACATCAGTTATTTCATAAAATTATGAAAGTATGAAGTCTTATGGTGAACTGGTTATAAAAGGGATAAAATGGAGTGGAAAATTGGTACACCTGGGTTTCAAAACTTGCTTTGGCTAGATCCATTAAAGCAATCTTTTTAAATTCTTAAAATCCTTTAGGTTAATTTAATAGCTTTGGTTTTATTTATTTAAATATAAATTATTTTGAAATAATTTTGTTAAAACCACGAAGGTTTAAAGTTCTATACCATATATTTCAATATGTATTTTAAACCAAAGTAAATGATTGGTTCCAAAAGAAAGTCATGAACATGATTGCTTTGTTAACAACTAACCTAGTTTGATGTATATTATAATATTATTTGAGTTGGTGGTATTAATTATCACAGACAAATTTCTAGTATAAACATTTGGGTACAACCATAAAAACAGATTGATTAAAAACGGCGAACATTGCGACGTATATATATATATATATATATATATATATATATATATATATGTATTTATTACAACTACAACTGGGGTTCAAAATATACTAGTGATTATGCATTCATAACTTATTTTAGTCTATCTAGGTTATAAGAGTATTATGCTCAACATGCCTTTATGTAAGGTTTATTCTATTTCTTTCCTCTACTAGGTTGTTTATTTAATGGGCAAAGTTTCTTTAAAATTTCTGGCTCATAGGTGGCATGGGTGCTGGTACTGTTTTGACGGTTCAACTATTTAATATAAGTTAGCATTTACTGCTGTAGTGGCTAACATATGGAGATTCACCCATTGTACATCTAATTCGACTTCCCATGGTAGGTTATTGTCTAATTCCTGAGTTTGTGTATTTATTTCCTTATTGATTATCACTCTCTTTGGTTGTGACTTCTTTATTTTCTCTTAACTTTTTCTTTATGATATCTTTACTTCTAAAAACATTAACTATTAACTCTCTTTTATACCAATTGTACAAACCATCAGACCTATTTTTTTAATGTATGTTCATTATAAGTATACTATACTACAACGCGCATATTATTTTACATACAATTAGTATTGTATATTAACACGATCAGAGCCGGCCATGAAGGAGGGCGGGGAGGACAACCGGACAGGGCCCATGATTTCGTAGGGCACGTAATTTAAAAAAAAATCCGATATTATATATGTAAATTTTTTTTAATAGGGTATAACCAAACAAATATTAAGATAGGCCCACTTAAAAAAAATTCATGTTGTTTAAACTATTTAGCCCATTAGGTTAGTGAGACCAACACCCAAATAATTCTAAAAACTAATAAAAAAAAAGAAATCTGGGCGGCAACTGGGACTGGGTAATGAAACGTGAAACTGAAACGTCGCAGGAACAGGAAGAATAATCGATTAATCGAGAGGCCCTGGCCTTCGATCATCATCAATTCATCATTCTGCAGTTTTCACACAGCAGCAGGCCTTCGATTTCACACAGCAGCCACTCGCCAGCAGGCCTTCGATTTCACAGAATCACAGTTACAGCCTTCGTCTTCGATCACGGAGTCGGATCAGTTCATAATTAACAGGTAACTTATGATTTAGGATTGATGCTTTACGATTTCAGTTATTATGTCGAATTCAGTTAAGTTATGTCGATTTCAGATTTTCAGTTAATTTAAGTTGTCGATCAGTTAAGTTATTTACGATTTTAGTTAACTTATGTAGTTATGTTGATTTCAATTAAGTTATGTTGAATTCAGTTAATTTATGTTGTCGATCATTAATTAGGCGTTAACTTAATTTGATACAAACTTTGTCGATTAATGATTATTTAGGCGTTAATGGCTCCTAAACAAGCATCCGGATGGCAAAAACGTCAAAAGAGGAAACGAGTTGATGAATTGGTGAAGTCACAAAATGGTGCTATGCAAAAAAAAATTACGGTATGTCATTCATTCGAATACTATATTTTGTATTTTGTTAATTGCATTGTTTATCGAATGCTATATTTTTGTCAACGGTTCAAAGTTGTATGAAAAACTAGTTTAAATTTTGTATTTAGTTAAGACCTAAGGGCACGTTTTTTCTAGCTCGAACAGAGTACATAAATTCTCAGGGCCGGCCCTGAACACGATTTCTGGATTTAAGGTCAATCCAGAAATTTACCATAATCTATACAACCATTCATAAGGATAGATCATGGTATAGATCATGAAGTCCATGAATCAACTAAAATAACATACTTATATTTATTTAAGGTGGATACATAATGTTATTTGATTTCTTACGTAAGTTTTACCATAAATTATGATTTTAGATTTAATATTTAAAATTTATACCCATGATCTATGAATATTTTTACAAAATGAACGTGTATTAATATTTCCTAGTAAGGTTGATATACACATAGTATATATATATATTACGGTACATTCATTTATTTAAGAAGAGATCTAACTCGAGGTGGTACCTTAAGTTACTAATTGTATAAAAGTGTAGTATAATACATCTGCCTAGGTAGCCTATGGGTATGTCTAGTCATATAGGTTACTCATTCTCTGAACTCAAAACATAAAAATCATAATATAAATATTAAGATTTATCTACACAGAATAACACATAAATTGTCATATTAATTTCCTAACACAGAATTTAAAACTTAAGTGTCAGCAGAACACTTCTTTGGCTTGAACCAGTGGCATAGCTCTGTTACCACCTTCTGTCACAACCCCCGATCCCTCATTCCCGGGAACGGGCGGCCGTGAGCCAGTTTCGATGGTATCGCGTATTGTCTAATTTGACAGCGGAATTTTTCATCAGGACCGTAGTTAGGAAATATTTTATCAGAGTAAAACCACCATATTTTCATAATATTAAACATATGGGATAAAACCAAAGTTTCCAGTACACACATTTTCATAGGAATAAATCCTATTTTATTTAATAAAAACATCTATTTTATTTTAGGTAACTTTATAGTCACTTTTCCAAGCCTTCAGTGCTCTCCAACTGGCTTTTATTGGCTTCACACTAAGTTACCTGAAACACGTGTTTAAAACATTTTATCAGCAGGAAATACTGGTGAGTGAATCCCAGTTTAATCAAGTTTAAGTAAAAAGTCACAGTGCACAGTATTGAGGGCGCATCCGCAATTACATTTGTTTCTAAGTTATATCAATTACCACCACACGGTAACGTCGTTCCGACTTATGGTCATGTTACTCCTTTACCAGGTGGTAACAAATTTTGTATACAAAACCCCAAATTTACCGACTGTAATTGTATTCTTACAAATACTCAATAACTGTTATTCGCATGGAAAGATATTTAAGGTTTTGTAAAAATAATCAAAAAGGTTTACAAAAAGTGGATCAACTCACATTGCTATTATAGGACTTTCCTTTGTGACTTCCTGGTTATAATCTAATTAAATAAACGATGCACACGTGTTAGTATAATAACCCATTTTAACATTAGTAATACCCTCCCCGAGACGGCATTCCAACGACTACGTCGGGCAGAACCACGACAGCCGTTACGGAACCCTAGATCAATCGGGCAGAGTATCTAATACGTATCTAGGGTTATGATACTTACAACGAGGCAGAGCTTCGCTAATTAGGGGGTATTAGACCCGAGTATAATGCCCACTATTTAGAAATTGAGATTGAGAAAGAATGTTTGAACGAATTCGAATGAAATCCGATGGCTCCCTTATATAGTTGCTGATCTTGGTTCCCTTCGCGACCCGCGTAACATAGGGGCAGGGCCTACGCGACCCGCGTTGACCTCCGGTCAATGCGTAGCTGGGCTGAGTCATCGAATAGGATTGTCGGGTGTTGGGCCACGTGGCCGCACCGGGCTGCGCCACCTTTTGAACCTCTCACGGCCCGCGTAAGGGTTATGGGGTACCTTTCACGGCCCGCCTCAACTTAATTATCCAGTTTTTAATTATTTTTAATACTATTTAATATATTTGGGGCCCGTTTTCGCGTATGGGGTGTATTTTAGGAAGTGTAGGGTGTCAAGGATATTTTAGGAGGGTTGTTATATTTTGGGTATAACTCCTGGATTATTTAATAAAATATATAGTGCACTCACATTAAGTATAGTAACCCAGTTCTACTTTATCCCTACGTCACGAGACAGAACCCCAATGAATTTAGGCAGGGCCTTGACATACGTTACGGGGCCCTACGTCAGTCGGACAGGGCATCAGTGATCAAGGATTAAAATACTTAAAACAGGGCAAGGCTTTGGAGTATTTAGGGGTGAATTACTAAAGAAAAAGGGAGTTATCAAAACTACATAGAGATCGAAAGGGAGGAACTGAGCATTTAGAAAGGTTGAAAGTTATCTTCTATATATACTACATTTTCGTCAACTTAGAGTTCACACAAAGATTGATATCATTCTTTAAAATTGAGCCACGTGTATGTTTCTTAATTTCCTTCATTTGTTGCCATCCACGTACGAACATGCATTTTACAAATTAAATTCTAGACATGCAGGTATCTAAATTTTCATAATTTTGTTTTTCTTTTCTTTTTAATTATTATTATTTTATTATCACATATACGTAAGTTATTATTATTATTATTATTATTATTTTATTATCTATTTTGAAAATTACGTACATATATATAAGTGTTATAGTTTATTTGATTTATTAATTTAAATACTTCACTCATTTGGCGTTTATAACTTCTAAATATGACATTTTATAAAATAATAAATATGCCATTAGAACGACAGTAATTTTATCTACATTTTGAACCAAGTTTCATTAAAAACAGAGTAGGTTCAAATATATTGTATTTTTATAATTATTAAATGGTTCCTACGCTTGCCCAAAATAGCTCATATTTCCATTGGTTTAATAACATAAGTTTTTATATATTTTATATAAATAAAAATTTTGGGAATGTTACAGATGACATACTCATTTACTCCAAGAACGAAGCTGATCATGAGGAACATCTCTGATGCATTCTTAAACTTCTGCAACAAGAGAAGCTCTACGCAAAATTTTCCAAATGTGAGTTCTGGCTTCGTGAAGTCCAATTTCTTGGACACGTGGTAAGTGAGCGTGGCATCTAGGTGGATCCCGCTAAGATTGAAGCAATTATGAATTGGCAAGCGCCTAAGACGCCCACTGAAATTCGCAGCTTCTTAGGTTTGGCAGGTTACTACAGGCGTTTCATCGAAATTTTTTTAAGAATTGGTGCACCTTTAACTTCGCTAACTCGCAAGAACGTAACGTTTTATTGGGGTCCCAAACAACAAGAATCTTTTGAGATTCTTAAGCAGAACTAAGCAATGCTCCTGTGTTGACATTGCCAGAATAGAAGAGTTTGTGGTTTATTGCGATGCATCACACACTGGTGTGGGCTGTGTGCTTATGCAAAGAGGTAAAGTCATTGCCTATGCTTCTCATCAAATGAAGGTGTACGAGAAAAATTACACCACCCATGATTTGGAATTGGGTGTCGTTGTATTTGCATTCAAGCTTTGGATGCATTACCTATATGGAACTAAGTGTGAAATTTATTCAGATCATAAAAGCCTTCCACATTTGTTTAACCAGAAAGATCTCAATATGAGGCAACGTCGTTGGATGGAAACATTGAACGACTATGATTGTGAAATTCCCTATAATCCGGGTCAAGCTAATGTGGTCGCTGACGCACTAAGCAGGAAAGAAAGGATTAAACCCATCAGGATAAATGCTAAAAGCATTGAACTAAGGAACAACTTGAATGAAAAACTGTTAGCTGCTTAGAAGGAAGCTATATTGGAAACTAACTTTCCTAATGAGAAGTTAGGCGTAACTGCTGACCAATTATCCTATGGCAAAGATGGAATCCTTAGATTGAATGGTCGAATCTGGGTTCCAATTCATGGAGGACTAAGAGATGTAATCCTCCAAGAAGCTCATAGTTCAAAATACTCAGTTCATCTGGGCAATGATAAGATGTACCAGGATCTGAAGGCAAACTATTGGTGGATAGGTTTGAAGAAATCTATAGCCACTTATGTGGCTAAATGTCTGACATACGCACATGTTAAAGCCGAGCATAAAAAACCGTTAGGTTTACGACAACAGCCTGAACTTCCCACTTGGAAGTGGGAAATGGTAACTATGGATTGCATTACCAAGTTACCAAGGACGAAACAAGGGAATGATAAAATATGGGTTATAGTTGACAGACGAAGTCAGCTCATTTCATACCCATAAAGAGACGCATAGCTCTGATAAATTAGCCCAGCTATATGTGGATGAGATAGTATCTCTCCACGGAGTGCTAGTATCTATTATCTCTGATAGGGATACTAGATACACATCTCACTTTTGGAAAAGCTTTCAGCAATCTCTTGGCAATCGTTTGAATTTCAGTACTGATTATCATCCTCAGACGGATGGGCAAAGCGAGCATATGATTTAAACACTTGAGGACATGCTCAGGGCTTGTGTTATTGACTTGGGTGGAGGTTGGGATGATCATCTTCCTTTGATTGAATTTTCATACAATAATAGTTATCATTCGAGCATCCAAGCCGCACCTTTCGAGGCCTTATATGGAAGGAAGTGCAGAACGCCAGTTTGTTGGGCGAAAGTTGGAGAAACCCAACTATCAGGACCTAATATAGTACTTGAGATGACGGATAAGATTGTTCAGATCCGTGACCGTCTGAAAGCTTCCAGGGATAGGCAAAAGAGCTACGCTGATAAGAGGCGCAAACCTCTAAAATTTGAAGTAGGTGATAACGTACTACTTAATGTATCACACTGGAAAGGCGTGATGAGATTTGGTAAAAAGGGTAAGCTGAGCCCAAGATATATTGGACCATTGATCATCGAATGTGTCGGGAGCGTGGCCTACAAGTTGAATCTACCTGAAGAGCTTAGTGGAATTCATAATGTATTGCACATCTGCAATTTAAAGAAATGTCTAGCCGATGAGTCGTTAGCAATGTCTCATAAGGACGTGCAGATTGATAAAAACTTGAAGTTTGTTGAAAAACCTTTGTCGATCGAGGATCAACAGGTTAATAGGCTTCGAAGGAAGAATGTGCCAATTGTAAAAGTGAAATGGGATGCCCGCAGAGCCCCAGAATATACATGGGAAGTCAAATCCACCATGAAACAGGAATACCCTCATTTATTTCAGTAAATCTCGAGGTCGAGATTTCTTTTAAGGGGGTAAGGATGTAACACCTCGCAAAATCATGCCCAATATAGTGACGACGCGTGTCATAAACCCAGTTCATGTTGAAAGATGACTTTGAGGGACTAAAATTGTCAAACAGTGTAAAGATGTATGTGGAAGGACTAAAAGCATCAACATGCGAAACTTATGCCTCTGATTGACCTCACACGATGTTCGTATTCCTTGGTGAACAAATTGTCAGACGCAAGAAGCTGTTTATAATTAAGAATCAAAAGTTTATAAAGCGCAGGGGTTAAATGTGTCAACATGTTAATTTTTACCTCTGAGTGACCTTTTAACTATCCCAAGGCTTTGTAATACTTCTTTACACTCCCACATATGTTGGATAATGATTTCGTGGAGTTTCGATGCAAATAAGTGATTGAAGTTGTAGTTTCCAAGAAAAAGGGCTTAAATGTGTCAACAAGAGAAACTAGCACATTTCGGGTGATCTCGTAACTAACCGGGAGCTTAACGGTGTTTATTTTATGACCCAAGACTCTTAAAAGTTAACTATGGGGGTTAATAGTGCAATAAACAAAAGTTATTTAAACTTAATAAGGACCAGGGACTGAAAATGAAAAGTTTACAAACTTTTTACCGGAATCAGAGATCCTCACGGGGCGCGTAGACTCCCTCTGATGTCTACGCGGGCCGCGACAGAGTCACAAGGGACCAAAAACTGGACAGCTGCATGCTGCAGCCTGTCCACCGCCATTGCATGGCTTCTGAGCGATACCAGGGGCATCTTAATGGTTTTTACTGCCATGGGGACACCTGTGATCATCTGGTTAACTCCCTAAACAGCTGGAATGATCTTAGTAACCCCCAAATTCCTATAAATAGCTCCTTGTTTGATCATTTGAGACTTGCACTATCATTTTACATTCTCAAACCTATTCTCTGGAGCATCCTGGATCAAAGGAAGCTTTCTCAAGTTGAATTTTCGTGCCAAGGACCTTTGTAAGTGTTCTTAGTTTCTATAGTTAAGTTTTTACTAGTTTAAGGACTGAAAGTCAAAGATATCGTTATTACGCTTTGACTTTTTGATTAATCATTAACGGTCCAGCCATGATTCGAATTAAAAGTGACTATGTGTTGGTAATTAAGTAGGTGATAATCCCTCAAAAAGGCAACTCCTAATTATCATGTTTACTTAGTTAATTGTCGGGTCAAAGTAACTAAAATAAAAGTAAAACTGGTCAGCTTTTAAATAAAACTCATAACTGATAATGTAGAAGCTATAAAATCAGTTTTATCACTTTAATAACTTGGTAAATATTATAAGAACATGTTTAAATATGTTCAACCCGACAATTCTGAGTTTAGACTCGGTTAGCAACCGAAAGTGGCAAAAGTTGACTTTTGCTTTGACTTTCAGTTTTGACCCAATTTAACTTAGTTTCTTTGTGCCTTAGGATTCCTTTGTGACCATATTATATGTTAGTATAAACCTCTGAGTTATACTTCATGGTCCCTTAGAAATCATAGTTCATTTGCATGTTCCCGTTATTTGCTTAAAAATTGACTATTATGCCCTTATGTTATAAAAACGAGATTTTTAAAACTGTGAGAGGACAAAAAGCTTTATTACTGATATATAAGTATGTCAAATAAATTTGACATCAGTTTCTGGTCTCAAACTAAAGTTATGCAAGATATCGTAAATTGAAACTTTTTATTAATTAAATTACATTTTTAGCATAAATCATGTTTAAACCCAAATTTTGGCACCAAACCCATTACCTACTGTTTTGATATTATTTTTAGGACTTTTTGGAATTTTTGGTCAGATTATAAACTGACCATATTATTGAGTTCTCGTAAGATTCGATAAATGACGATCATACCCTTTTTTATAAAATGAGATTAACATGCCAAACCTTTTCCTACTAATGTTATATGTTAAATAAATTATTTTAAACATTAAAGGCTGATCAAAATCTCATATTTTCATAAACATCTTAAATATCGCCAATTATCGACTTTTGCGCTAATTAGGCGTTATTGTAAGACCCTAATTCACGTTTGACCAAAAGTCGCAGCGGAAGTTCATGTCTAAAAATTTCTTTCCTTATAATACCTTGACTTATTTGAAATTTCATTCATCCATTTTTTTAAACTCTTTTACACACTTGCATCTATCGACTCATTTACTAAATACAAACATAACTTATGTCTGCTAAATTACATACACAAACGTCCCCGTACAATCTATCTTGCGACTCGGTCCTCGATCTCCATTCCTTAATGATCCTCCGTGACCAGATCAACCTGCGCTCACCACATACATTCATAACGTTAGTACACATTATAAGCATAAATAAGATTCCTCCTTACTGACTATTCATTTCATTATCTCGTTACATTCCAGCTTTCCATCTGATTATACATTCCGTGGTGAGACTTCCTCGTTGTACCTGCGTTACACTTCGTTCACAAGGCACACTTGTTGGTGCACACATCTGTCGTCTTCGTCTTGTATCGAGTCTCGGGTTCGGTGCGGTTCTAAACGAGTGTGACATCATCATGCTTGATGATGACATCACACATGTGGCATCATGCTTACATCACACAAGTGACATCATTGTTTGCATCATGCACTAAAGACAAAATAGAAGTTGAAGGTTGCATGGAATCAGATTGCATGAACGATTTCGCTTCAAGACAATTATGTCAATTTCGCTTCAAGTTGTAACATATTCTATATGTTGATTTCGCTTGTAGGTGTCTCAAGCGAAATCATGTAGTTTATAAATAGGGTTCTTGTCTTGTCATTTAGAACAGTTTTTGGCCAAGTGATACCGAGGTGCTGCCGGTTTCTCTTTCGATTGTAAAGGTTGTCAATATCAATATAAAAGAGGGTTAAAGTGTATATCAAGCTGTTTACACATCCGTTTCTTAGTTTCCGCCTCTGAAACGGACTAGAACTCTTCCGAACGACTCGTTTAGGTCGCAATCCGATCCTACAATTGGTATCAGAGCACAGGAAGAAGAGTTTAGCTTGATATCATCTATTTTCTGATTTCTACACCTTCTTTTTCAATCTGGATGAGATTTAACGGTCAAATTGGTCTGAGTTTTTCACCGTTTGTATAAAACAGTAGTCTAACAAAGCCTTGAAAGTTTGAGACCGAAATTCAAAGTAAAAATGACAAAAACTGGACAAAAACTTGATTTCGCTTGAAAGAGTTCATAACATTCAGCAGAGTTTCGCTTGAAAACATTGAGTGTTTGAAGCGAAATAGTTAATTTCGCTTGAAATAGAACCTGATATCAGATTTCGCTTCAACAAACAATTGATTTCGCTTCAAGACTTAACTTCTGTTTTCGCTTCAAGATAGAATAGTTGATTTCGCTTCAGAACTGTATTACTCGGGATTTCGCTTGAAGGTACTTGCAAGGTATTTGCCGAAGACATGGAAGAGGATTTCTACAACGCGTTTGCCACACCAGTTGCTCCGGTTACTGCTGCTGAAAATTTATATAGTGAAAATGAAACGGGAACGCATCAAAAACCACCAAAGCTTATGTACATTGAAGAATTTAAAGGATGGCAGAATCGATTTGAGAACTGGGTACAAGCTTACAAGTTTGATGCATGGTGTTCATTGTTGAAAGACTATGAGAAACCAAAGAATGACCGTGGAATGGAAAAAGCATTTGAGGATTACTCAGAGATTGACAAATTAAAATTCACAAGTGAGAAAATGATGATCAGTATTCTTCAGCAAGCAATAAAAGAAGATATATTTGTTTTGCTCCAACATAATGGTACAGCTAAATCAATCTGGGAAGCATTGATTCAGAAATTCCAAGGAAGCGCAGATATGATCAAGAACAGAAAGGCTTTACTGAAAAAATCATTTGATATGTTTTCAGCCTTCGATCATGAAACTACAAAGCATACCATTGATAGATATTGTCATCTAGTCTTGGAAATGAAAAGATTTAACATTGATAAAGAGGATGATGAGTGGGTTGATAAACTTGCTGAAGCATTACCACAACAGAAATGGGGAACGTATTTGCTGATCTTAAAACATACAAGAAAGTCTGAAAATATGAATTTGGCTCAGTTTATTCAGAGGATTGAAGAGCATGAGTTAGATATTCAGAAAACAGCTATCATGACAAATCCAAATGCCAAACAAGATGTCAGTTTGTATTACCGAGGGAACAAGTTTGAGACTAACCCCAGCCCTAGCCCAAAGATCCAAACTGGTTTCAGTGCTGACAGTTCATCTGGAACAAAGGGTAGTAGTGTGACACAAAGTGGTGGATCTTCACCTTCGTTCTCAAGTTTTGATCCAAACAGCACAACATCAAGTTATCAACGACAAAACTCAACAAATCTTCAGTGCAATGTTACTTTAAACATTCAAAATGGTCAGAATCTGTCTCCGGAAGTTGCCAAGCAACACATGGCATCACTGGTTACTATGTTAGAATCTTACGAAAGTTTGATCGGTGGGAAGATTGGGAATCCGATGCTTACCAAAGAAGATTACGACCAAATTGATGCTGAAGAACTTGAAGTGATGGATATCAAATGGTGCTTAGCAAGTGCTTGGAGGAGAGCTGAGAAGTTTCAAGAGATTACTGGTAGGGATGAATTTCGAGGAATGGCTACCTCTCCATTGGGATTTGATAAATCAAAGGTTACCTGTTTCCGTTGTAAAGGAAAAGGTCATTTTAAACGAGAGTGCAAAAGTAAAGAAACTACCGGGAATCAAGATAGAAACAATTATTACCAGAAATCAATCTTCCATCAGACTACTCAACAACCTCAAATTGTACATGCTCATGCTACTGATGATGGAAAGAAGAAAGCTTTACTTATCAATCAAGATGACGAAAAAGTTGCCGAGGGATTTAGTTGGGATAAATACCTTCCATCAGAATCATGCTTTGTTGCTCGAATTCTAGGTGAAGATGAGGTTAATCAGAAAAGAATCCCAATTTTTCCAGATCTTGGAAGCGATGTAGATACCGATGATGAGGAAGAATATCTTAACAAATGTAGAAAAAGCATTGAGTCTGATAGTTTTAATTTTTTCTATGCAGATAAAGTTGAGATGCTAAATCAGAAGAAGATTGCCCGCTTAAAGAGGGAACTGGAAGCAGCAAAGTTACTTGCTAATGAAAAGCCAAAGACAGAAGTTGGAGAAACAAAAGTTGAAGCAGTGACTGAAAATGCAATAGAAAAAATTGTTGAAGTGGAGAAAGTGGTAGAGAAAATAGTCGAAGTTGAAAAATTGGTCGAAGTAGAGAAGATTGTTGAAATTGAAAAGATAGTTGAAAAATTGGTTGAAGTTGAAAAACCATGTTTGAAGTGTTCAGAATCTTGCAAAGCTTGTGAAGAGAAAGATAAGAAGATTGCTGAGTTGGAGAAGATTAAAGAAGACTTACTGTCTGATGTGAAGTACATTAAGGAGTCGTACGATGTGCTCAACAACACAGTTGATCGTCTAAAAAAGACGAATACTGAAACCGAAAAAGCAATGGATAAAATGAGTGCAACATTAATGACAAAGCAAAAAGTCATTAATGAGTATATTGAAGATTGTGCACAGTTGAAGAAAGAAGTAGAACTTGAGAAGATTGAGAGTGAAAGGATTAAACGATTACTGTTGAGTTACACTACATGTGATTACTTGATTGATCGTGTTTATCCTACTGTTGCAGGTCTGGAAGCGTTCATGGACAAAAAGACTGAAGATACTGATACTGGTAAGAAACCAAGTGTCAAGTATAACAGATGTCCGCCCCCGATCCATGAAACTTATTCTCCCAGGAATCCAAATGAAGAGCGTCTAAAAAAGGCAGTCAACATCAAGTTAAAGTCTGAAATCATTGATGAATTACCAGACAATATTGATGTTACATTCACAGCGTCTGACACTGATCATGAGTCTGAGTTATTAAAGAAAGTTGTCGATCAGGTGTTGGATACGGATGAGGAGTTAAAACCGGAGTCTAAGTCTGAAAGTCCGAGTTCGTCAGAAAAGAGTCCGAGTTCACCGGTTAATAGGGTTTACAATAGAGAATTCCTATTATCAAAATCTAATTTGAATGACGGGTCAATCAAAGTGGCATATACTTTGTATGATTCAGACAAATTATATTCTGATAAGGAATTTCCAATCAGAAGTGTAAAAACTGAAATGATCAAACAGGTTTTCAAATTAACAGAAATTAATATTTCTGATATAAAAGATTTAAATCTTGATGAAAAACCTAAAAAGTACACTTCAAGAGTTCAAGAGAGATTGAACAAGAAAAAGGGTTATGGTTCTGGTTATGGTTATCGAAAGAAACCAAACTACAACGGTAATCTCAAAAAGAAAGGTTTAGGATTTATTCCTCCTGAAAATTATCAAAATCAGAAAACTTATAAACCAAATACAAAATTTGTTGCAGGTGGAAGTTGTGAAGATGAGCAGAAGAAACCATTCTGGAAGCAGTCGAATCAAGAGTTTCTTGCTGAGATAAAGAGGAATGTGAAGCAGTTTGCTGAAAGTGTTGAAAGAAAAACTTGCTTTAAGTGCCAAAAAGTTGGACATATTGCTTGGAATTGCCAACAGTTCAACAATACAAAACAGGAAGTTACTTCTAACTCAAAAATGAAAGAAAAACTTGTCTTTGAGAAGAAACAATCAACTGAAAAATCGAAAGTGTTTGAAAATTCTATTTCTGAAAAAGGTGAAAGTTCAAAACGGTTTTACAAAAGAAGAGGTGATTTAACCAAACAAAAATGGATTGTAAAATCTGAAAGAAGTTCTGACAATGAATCTGATTCCATAAAATCAGAGGAGTCATTTGTTGAGAAAAAGATTGTGAATTCCGTTCCTGAGGTGAACGATGAAAATTTTCCTTCATTGTCAAAGGAAAATTGGAAGTCGAAAGTGGGAAAGGTAGAGATCTCAAATCAATTCTTCGCTGATAAGGGAGAATTTGATGTTGAGAAGGCTTTCAATGGAAAAGTCAAGCATATTTTTGGTAAGATGGTTGACAGGAAGGTAAAAGGTGCAAAAGAATTTTATAAATCAAAATGTTGGTGGGATAGATGTTTGCCACCAAAGTCACCCAAGGCTGGTGAGGCTTGGGTGGACGTAATGTTTGAGTAAAAACCGGACTTTCCGGAGCTCCCAGGTGGGTAAAAGTGGAGCAGGAATCGGCACATTTCTTGAGAAATTCACGAAAGTGATTTCGACTTACAAGTGGTAAATCAGGGACATTAAGTTGTACTTGATTTTCTACAAGTGGTATTTTGAAGAACAATATGATGTAACCCCTAACCTTTAAGTGGTAAAATCAACAAAACCTATTTTCCGGAAAAATCATTTTGGTTAAAACAAACTTAAGTGTTTTGAAATCATAATGAGAAAATAGTTTTGTAAAAGGGGGAGTTCTGATTGTTTATGCCTAGTGAATGGCGATTTGATGTGATTTGATATCAGTTGTCACTTTATTGTACAGTTTATTTTCAAATTTACTTTCATGTGTTTGTATTTTAGGGGGAGTAAAAAATTTTCAGAAAATCCAAAAACATTTGAAAATTTGAAAAAGCCAAAAACATGATAAAATCAAAAATGAGTTTTGTTGTATAAAAGAGGAAATGATAGTACATCAGTGGACTGTCACAGCATGCTAAAGAAATGTAAAGTAAAAATGTGATAAACAATCTCACTGATGATGTGTCAGTAGGTTTTTGCACATTTAGTAAATTGTGACGAGATATAAACATAAAATTTACTTGCGTCTACGTGGGGAACACCTCCAGGATATATAGGTAACCCCTGAAATCTTGTTTGAAGTGTCCCATATTCTGAGATACTAGGTCTTTATACTCAGTGATATCTGGGGTATTATCCCGGGACTTCTGATTTTGCGGAAGCAATGGCCTAGTCCCTGGAGAATACTTTCTGCTTGCTTGAAATATAGCACCACCCTCAGCTAAAAAATGATGAAACATTGAAAAATGCTAATCATGGTTGTTGTAATTCAAAAGATCCTCTAAAGGGGACACACCTAAAAGTCAACTAGGCTTTCTGCTGAACGGAAGTTCTGACCTGAGCTATCACGGTTGCATAATTTATTCCCTTTACAGATATCATCTGTGGTATACTCACCTGTAAGACTGAATATTGGGGTCTGGATACGGGAGTATATACTGAGGTGGGACACATGTAGATGTTTAAGTCCTAAAACACTAATTCGTATCTCGAAACAGTTGAACTTTGTGTGAGAATTTAAGTGGACCAGTATACTGACAATCTAAGTGAATTGTTTAGAACTTAAAATGTTTATAGCTTAACGGTGTTGGTGATTTGTCTCAAAAACTGATATGATCCTCTTACGCAAACTCACAAAAATATTGTATGTAAATAGTTCATTTCTGCATTTTATTTCTGTTATTTCAAAATCCAAAAAGATTTTCGGTGTGTTTTAGCATAAATTTTGAAAAATTTAAAAAAAAATTTTAGACAACTGATGTTGAAGAGCTGAATTTCAAAATTCCAAGTGCTAAACATGACGAACAGGTTTGGGAAAGTTTGATTGAAAAGTTTTTCAGAGATAAAAATTCGTTAAAATATCATTGTTAATGATTGATTGTATTTTGATTGGAAAAGGATCAATGTTGGTGCATGATATTTGATAAATTGTTAAATATTTTATTCTTTTGAATCTTATTTTTGGGTAGAAGATGTGCAGGATAGCTGATAAAGTGCCAGGTTCCGATGCCTGAGGATTCTGAAATTCTGTAAAAGCCAGTCTACGATTCCAGTATGTTTTGAGGGGGAGTCTGTTAGAGAAAGAGAGAATTGGAGATAGAATAGAGCCAGGTAGAGATCCTGAAGGAAGATCAAAGACTGATAAAGACTAAAGTTTTTGAAGACTCAACACTTAAGACTCGTCAACATCTGAGGGGGAGTCTGTTGGTGCACACATCTGTCGTCTTCGTCTTGTATCGAGTCTCGGGTTCGGTGCGGTTCTAAACGAGTGTGACATCATCATGCTTGATGATGACATCACACATGTGGCATCATGCTTACATCACACAAGTGACATCATTGTTTGCATCATGCACTAAAGACAAAATAGAAGTTGAAGGTTGCATGGAATCAGATTGCATGAACGATTTCGCTTCAAGACAATTATGTCAATTTCGCTTCAAGTTGTAACATATTCTATATGTTGATTTCGCTTGTAGGTGTCTCAAGCGAAATCATGTAGTTTATAAATAGGGTTCTTGTCTTGTCATTTAGAACAGTTTTTGGCCAAGTGATACCGAGGTGCTGCCGGTTTCTCTTTCGATTGTAAAGGTTGTCAATATCAATATAAAAGAGGGTTAAAGTGTATATCAAGCTGTTTACACATCCGTTTCTTAGTTTCCGCCTCTGAAACGGACTAGAACTCTTCCGAACGACTCGTTTAGGTCGCAATCCGATCCTACAATTGGTATCAGAGCACAGGAAGAAGAGTATAGCTTGATATCATCTATTTTCTGATTTCTACACCTTCTTTTTCAATCTGGATGAGATTTAACGGTCAAATTGGTCTGAGTTTTTCACCGTTTGTATAAAACAGTAGTCTAACAAAGCCTTGAAAGTTTGAGACTGAAATTCAAAGTAAAAATGACAAAAACTGGACAAAAACTTGATTTCGCTTGAAAGAGTTCATAACATTCAGCAGAGTTTCGCTTGAAAACATTGAGTGTTTGAAGCGAAATAGTTAATTTCGCTTGAAATAGAACCTGATATCAGATTTCGCTTCAACAAACAATTGATTTCGCTTCAAGACTTAACTTCTGTTTTCGCTTCAAGATAGAATAGTTGATTTCGCTTCAGAACTGTATTACTCGGGATTTCGCTTGAAGGTACTTGCAAGGTATTTGCCGAAGACATGGAAGAGGATTTCTACAACGCGTTTGCCACACCAGTTGCTCCGGTTACTGCTGCTGAAAATTTATATAGTGAAAATGAAACGGGAACGCATCAAAAACCACCAAAGCTTATGTACATTGAAGAATTTAAAGGATGGCAGAATCGATTTGAGAACTGGGTACAAGCTTACAAGTTTGATGCATGGTGTTCATTGTTGAAAGACTATGAGAAACCAAAGAATGACCGTGGGATGGAAAAAGCATTTGAGGATTACTCAGAGATTGACAAATTAAAATTCACAAGTGAGAAAATGATGATCAGTATTCTTCAGCAAGCAATAAAAGAAGATATATTTGTTTTGCTCCAACTTAATGGTACAGCTAAATCAATCTGGGAAGCATTGATTAAGAAATTCCAAGGAAGCGCAGATATGATCAAGAACAGAAAGGCTTTACTGAAAAAATCATTTGATATGTTTTCAGCCTTCGATCATGAAACTACAAAGCATACCATTGATAGATATTGTCATCTAGTCTTGGAAATGAAAAGATTTAACATTGATAAAGAGGATGATGAGTGGGTTGATAAACTTGCTGAAGCATTACCACAACAGAAATGGGGAACGTATTTGCTGATCTTAAAACATACAAGAAAGTCTGAAAATATGAATTTGGCTCAGTTTATTCAGAGGATTGAAGAGCATGAGTTAGATATTCAGAAAACAGCTATCATGACAAATCCAAATGCCAAACAAGATGTCAGTTTGTATTACCGAGGGAACAAGTTTGAGACTAACCCCAGCCCTAGCCCAAAGATCCAAACTGGTTTCAGTGCTGACAGTTCATCTGGAACAAAGGGTAGTAGTGTGACACAAAGTGGTGGATCTTCACCTTCGTTCTCAAGTTTTGATCCAAACAGCACAACATCAAGTTATCAACGACAAAACTCAACAAATCTTCAGTGTAATGTTACTTTAAACATTCAAAATGGTCAGAATCTGTCTCCGGAAGTTGCCAAGCAACACATGGCATCACTGGTTACTATGTTAGAATCTTACGAAAGTTTGATCGGTGGGAAGATTGGGAATCCGATGCTTACCAAAGAAGATTACGACCAAATTGATGCTGAAGAACTTGAAGTGATGGATATCAAATGGTGCTTAGCAAGTGCTTGGAGGAGAGCTGAGAAGTTTCAAGAGATTACTGGTAGGGATGAATTTCGAGGAATGGCTACCTCTCCATTGGGATTTGATAAATCAAAGGTTACCTGTTTCCGTTGTAAAGGAAAAGGTCATTTTAAACGAGAGTGCAAAAGTAAAGAAACTACCGGGAATCAAGATAGAAACAATTATTACCAGAAATCAATCTTCCATCAGACTACTCAACAACCTCAAATTGTACATGCTCATGCTACTGATGATGGAAAGAAGAAAGCTTTACTTATCAATCAAGATGACGAAAAAGTTGCCGAGGGATTTAGTTGGGATAAATACCTTCCATCAGAATCATGCTTTGTTGCTCGAATTCTAGGTGAAGATGAGGTTAATCAGAAAAGAATCCCAATTTTTCCAAATCTTGGAAGCGATGTAGATACCGATGATGAGGAAGAATATCTTAACAAATGTAGAAAAAGCATTGAGTCTGATAGTTTTAATTTTTTCTATGCAGATAAAGTTGAGATGCTAAATCAGAAGAAGATTGCCCGCTTAAAGAGGGAACTGGAAGCAGCAAAGTTACTTGCTAATGAAAAGGTAAAGACAGAAGTTGGAGAAACAAAAGTTGAAGCAGTGACTGAAAATGCAATAGAAAAAATTGTTGAAGTGGAGAAAGTGGTAGAGAAAATAGTCGAAGTTGAAAAATTGGTCGAAGTAGAGAAGATTGTTGAAATTGAAAAGATAGTTGAAAAATTGGTTGAAGTTGAAAAACCATGTTTGAAGTGTTCAGAATCTTGCAAAGCTTGTGAAGAGAAAGATAAGAAGATTGCTGAGTTGGAGAAGATTAAAGAAGACTTACTGTCTGATGTGAAGTACATTAAGGAGTCGTACGATGTGCTCAACAACACAGTTGATCGTCTAAAAAAGACGAATACTGAAACCGAAAAAGCAATGGATAAAATGAGTGCAACATTAATGACAAAGCAAAAAGTCATTAATGAGTATATTGAAGATTGTGCACAGTTGAAGAAAGAAGTAGAACTTGAGAAGATTGAGAGTGAAAGGATTAAACGATTACTGTTGAGTTACACTACATGTGATTACTTGATTGATCGTGTTTATCCTACTGTTGCAGGTCTGGAAGCGTTCATGGACAAAAAGACTGAAGATACTGATACTGGTAAGAAACCAAGTGTCAAGTATAACAGATGTCCGCCCCCGATCCATATATTCACACCTACGTACATACACACCTACGTACATACACACGTTCACATCTTCACGCATACCTACATACACATGAACATATATACAAACATACATCCCTACTTGCAACATTCCTAACTCATACATGCCTACTCCCATACATACCTTCATATAACCGCGTAAACTTGTTTACATACATATAAACATGTATACTTACCTTCACACATACCTACGCTCACTAAATCATAAATTAAGTTGGTCATACTTAGCTTACGAGTGATTAAAACGCATTTAAACGAGTTCCCAAGACAAAACGAGTCGAGAAAACAATTTTTGCTGAAACGTGCCCCCGTCGCGTAGCGCCACGGCATGGGGCCTTCCCCTTCGCGCTACGCCACGGCCTGATTTGATCAGCAAGTTGCAGCTGGTTGTTGCAGATTCCCAGCACGATCCGGTTTTACGGAAACGAGCATAACTCTCTCGTTTTTGATCCGTTTTACACGATTCTTTTTCCTACGCGTTCGTAATTTAATTATCTATCACATGGAGTTAACATCCGACATCCGACATCTGGATTTAAAAAAATTTAGACTTTTAAGCTTTCGACTCGTTCCCCTTTTTACAAGTTTTGACCCGTTCATGCATTTATCAACATAACTCGTTCATTTGACCATAACTTCTTATGAACCTAATAATATCAATGACGTTTATCATAAAAACTAAATTATTGGATGTCTTGCATCCTCTTAATCCATTTTCGCTCGAAAGTTTATTTTGACCCGTTAAAGGTATTTGCGCATTTTAAGGTCCTTAGCTTACGAAAATCATACTTCTCGCTTTCTTACTTTTTCAAAACATTCATTTAATCAAATAGCTTGTTTGTAATCAACTTTTAAGACCATTTGCCCATTTTACCCATCAAGGGCGTTTTTGTCAACTTTTACCCATCCTTTACTACAAAAGACTTCATTGCATAATTAACCAATCATGCGACTTATCTACAATTGTAAATGCACATACCTGGCTCGGATCAAAGCTATGACCCGTTTTAATACTTCATCCACTAAATTGCTAGATAATAGCAACGCAAATCCTTTTTCTATACATTCTGCAAATTCATAATACTTAACAAAGCAATTCGTTAGTCGATAACGCCAAAGGGTGACATCTTCACCATTTGACCCGTTAAGTCTAAATGTCCATTTTATCCTTGTGGGATGTTAGTTATTCATTATCCCATCCATGTAACTTATTACTTCGTTAACTTGCAACCAAAATTACCATAATGCCCATTTTACCCTTTTTAACCATCAACTTAGTTTCTTGACATAACCACATGTTCCGACCCATACCAAGACTTGTCGGAACATCATAATTCACATATTTACTTACCATGTTTGTGATCTAAACATTGAATAGATATTCTACAAAAGGGGTGTAAGTTTTACTTACCTAGCATCCGAACATGCTTCCCGTGCGCATTAGTCTCGTTTGACCCGCTTCTTTTCCAAGCTTCCATATCGCTTATCAAGCATCAACTATCATATATCATTCTCAAGATAGTTAGCTTATTCATTATTCATCACAACCTTTTCATTACACGGATCTTACATGGAATTTGTCATTCAACCTTATAACATGCTAATCTATCATTTCTTATCCGATTTCCTTTAAACATATACACACGTATGTGATTTCAAACATCATTAACAATAACATATCATCATATTATACAAAACCCACTTCATAACTACATTAGTGATCACTTACTAATGATCTAAGCTCAATTATTTCTAATTTCATCATACTCTTGGTGTGTGTAGAACCTTCTAAACATAAGGTACAAATAATTCATGCACAATCTTCGAATTTCATACATAATTCATCAAATCCTCCTACTAATAAACATATATCGTTCTTCAAGCATATTATCGTGTAAGTCCCAAACATCCCAAGATATCACTCAAAGGTTTAATCGAACACAGAATATAAGATCAAACCACAAGAACAAAAAGAAAAAATATATTATTACCAAACTTTGTGCCGCTGCTTCGATCGCACACGGTTTCAACGACCCGTCTGGTACGATCTCTAAGAAGATTGCACACGCTCTCTAGGAACGTCTGGTACAATCTCTAAAAACCTTGCACACAATCTCTAGGATTGTCTGGTACAAGGTTCTCCATGGGGGATTACATGATTGAAAAAATGAGAGAGCTCCCTAATAATAAACTAGATAAGACAATATATAGGAGCCTCTAACCAATTGGCCCACATGGCCTAGCCCAAACCCAATTCCTAATCTAAGCGCAATAAACATAAACTTGTACAATAAAGATAAGCGTAAAACTATACAATTTATGGGCCTTACAATATCCCCCTAGTTTTATGCTATCTTTATTATGGCTTAGAGAAATAATATCTTCAGCTGTTATGATCTTCAATCTTGGGTCTTTTCTTTCAGTGGTATGATAGTAAACAGGCCCACTCTCTTATAAACTTTCCGGTCCAACAAAGAAACTTAATCAGCTCATGAAACCCGGAATAGAGGAGATCCACCAAAAAAATCCATATCCTTCTTTGGCCCGGAGAAAACAAAATTGCCCTGGCTTCAGGTGATGATCAACTAATTATAATAATAAATTAAAAATCAAATTCTTAAACCAAAACAATATTCAGAACCGTCAATATCACCGAAATTCCGTTTCTTTTCTCGACATAAATGGTTGTCACTGATATGAACAAAATGGAAATCAATCTTGAACTTGCAATCTACTTTTCATATGTATATCTCGTACAGTTACAAGTGTAAGAACAATAGATATATAATAATGACTTCTAAAGGGGTTATTGTGTAACTGCTCAAAGCGTTTATGGGGTTGTTTGTATATCTGATTTATAACACTCCCCCTCAGATATACATTATCATTATTCATTATACACTATTAACAACATACTTCAGGATGATGTTAAATCGGTACTTCAGGACCTATAAGATAAACCGATACTGCTGGACCAGTTATGGTGCCTCGTTAAAAACCTTACTAAGAAAACCCAATGGGACAAAACTTAGTCAAGGAAAAGAGTACAGCATGTATAATGCTCCCCCTCAATTTAACTAAAATCTTTCAATCTTCGGAGCCCGATCTTATGTGATAAATACTCAAAACTGCTTCTAGGTAGTGATTTTGTGAAGAGATCAGCTAGATTTTTACTTGACTTGATCTGACGAACATCGATTTCTCCTTCTTTTTGTAGGTCATATGTTGAGAAGAACTTTGGTGAGATGTGCTTTGTTCTGTCGCCTTTGATGTAGCCTTCTTTTATTTGAGCTATGCAAGCAGCGTTATCTTCATAGATAATCGTCGGGTCCTTCTTGATTTGTTCCAATCCGCATGCTTCTTGTATATGATTAATCATTGATCTCAACCACACGTATTCTCGACCAGCATCATATAATGCTATCAGTTCAGCATGATTGGATGATGTTGCTGTAAGTGTTTTCTTAGTCGATTTCCAAGAAATTGATGTGCCACCGTATGTGAATACATAACCTGTCTGAGATTTTGCTTTGTGAGGATCTGATAGATATCCGACATCAGCATACCCAACAAGCTGGGACTTTTGATCCTTTTGATAAAAAAGACCTAAGTCTTGTGTCCCGCAAATATACCGGAATATATGTTTTACACCATTCCAGTGTCTACGTGTTGGAATCGAACTGTATCTCGCTAGTACATGAACTGCAAAAGCAATGTCAGGTCTTGTGTTATTTGCGAGGTACATAAGGGCACCGATCGCGCTTAAGTACGGTACTTCTGGACCAAGTACTTCTTCGCCTTTTTCTTGAGGGCGATAAGGATCCTTGTGTGGATCTAGCGGTCGGACAACCATAGGTACACTAAACGGATGTGCTTTGTCCATATTGAAACGTACTAACATCTTCTGGATGTAGTTTGATTGATGGACAAATGTGCCATTGCACAGATACTCAAATTGTAGTCCGATACATAATATCGTCATACCAAGATCTTTCATTTCAAATTCCTTCTTTAACAACTGAGCAGCTTTCTCTATCTCATCAGGAGATCCGATGATGTTGATATCATCAACATAGACTGCGATTATAGTGAAATTTGATAGTGATCTTTTTATAAAGACACGTGGACTGATTACATTAGACTTGTATCCTTCTTTTTCGAGATATTCACTAAGTCGATTGTACCACATACGACCAGATTGTTTGTGACCATATAAAGATCTCTGGAGCTTTATAGAACACATATCTCGAGGTGTTGATTTTAATGCTTCAGGCAATTTTAATCCTTTAGGAATTTTCATGTAGATGTCATTTTCAAGTGTCCCGTATAAGTATGCGGTGACGACATCCATTAGTCTCATATGAAGTCCTTTAGAGATTGTGAGGCCGATTAGGAACCTAAGGTTTATCGCATCCACTACAGGGGAATACGTTTCCTCATAATCAACTCCTGGGATTTGGGAAAACCCTTGCGCTACAAGTCGAGCCTTATATCGTACAATCTCATTCTTTTCATTTCTCTTTATTGCAAACACCCATTTATAACCTACTGGTTTGACGTCTATGGGTGTTCGGACTACAGGTCCGAAAACATGTCGCTTTTCGAGCGAGTTTAATTCGGCATTTATGGCTTCTTGCCATCTTGGCCAATCATTTTTGTGCATGCACTCTTCTAAAGTTTTAGGTACGTAATCATTTTCATTGATTACATCCGTTGCTATAGCATATGCGAATATATCATCAACACGTGTTTTGTTCCGGTTCCACATTGTACTATCTTGTACATAATTAATAGAGATCTCATTTTCGTTCGGTACCGGTGTTTCTTCTGAAACTTCATTTTCCTATGGAATTATAGTTGTCTCTTCCGGGACATTCACCTCTACCGGGGTTTCATTTATAATCTTTTGTGAGTTTTCACCAACTGCGTTACTTTGCTCTTTTCGTTTCCGTAGGTTTTTGTCTTTGGAACCGATTGGCCTCCCACACTTTCATTGTATAGTAATCGCTTCTGGGATTACTTCAATTCGAGCAGGTGCATTTGATGCTGGTACATGTGACTTTGTCACTCTATTCGTGTCTGTGAATGCATCTTGTAATTCATTCGCTATTCTTTGCAAATGTATAATCTTTTGGACTTCATATTCACATTGACCACTTCGGGGGTCGAGATTTGATAGCGATGATGCATTCCACGTTATTTCTTGCGTTACCAGTCTTTCTTTGTCCTTATCTCCCCCTAAGACTGGGAACATTGTTTCATCAAAATGACAGTCAGCATACCGTGCTGTAAACATGTCTCCCGTCATTGGTTCTAAGTATTTAATAATGGACGGGGAGTTAAAACCAATATAGATACCCAGTCTTCTTTGGGGTCCCATTGTAGTACGTTGTGGTGGCGGTATTGGTACATATACCGCACAACCAAAAATTCTAAGGTGGGACAAACTTGGTTCTCGTCCGGAGACCAGTTGCAATGGGGAGTATTCGTGATCAGCAGTTGGTCTCAATCTAATCAGTGCAGCAGCATGCAAAATAGCATGTCCCCATGCAGAAGATGGTAGTTTACATCTCATTAAAAGTGGTCTAGCGATTATTTGTAATCGTTTAATCAAAGATTCAGCTAAACCGTTTTGTGTGTGAACATGAGGTATTGAATGTTCAACATTGATCCCGATTGACATACAATAGTCATTTAACGCTTGAGATGTGAACTCTCCTGCATTATCCATCCGAATGTTTCGAATTTGATTGTCCGAAAAATTAGCTCTCAGTTGTATGATTTGGGCTAAAAGTCGGGCAAATGCTAGATTTCGAGTAGCTAAGAGACTCACATGTGACCACCTTGAGGATGCATCTATTAAGACCAAGAAATAGCGGAATGGTCCACACGGAGGATGAATAGGCCCACAAATATCCCCTTGGATTCTTTCTAAAAATGATGGGGTTTCATGTATCAATTTAGTTTGTGAAGGCCGAGTTATAAGTTTGCCCAGAGAGAATGGTACACATGATAAGTCTTGTGGTAGCAAAACTTTTAAGTTTTTGAGAGGGTGCCCAGTGGCACTTTTGATTATTCGTCTCATCATTATGCTACCAGGGTGACCTAGACGGTCATGCCATATATTAAATGTGTCTTTATCTAATAGCTTTTGGTTACTCACCATGTATGATTCGACATGATTGATATTAGTACAATATAATCCAGAGGATAAGGCTTCCAATTGTTCGACAATTGTTTCTTTGCCATTTTTGTTTGAAGTAATTTGAAGATATTCAATATTATTTTCAGATATTGTTTTTAGGTGGTAACCGTTTTTTCGAATATCTTTAAAGCTAAGTAAATTTCTTCTGGATTTACTAGAAAATAATGCATTATCGATAGTTAATTGGGTACCCGAAGATAATGTTATGTGTGCTCTACCGGAGCCTTCGATAAGGTTACTGACACCAGATATAGTACCAATCGGTGTCTCTGCCGGAGACAACTCAGAGAAAAATTTCATATCTTTGAGAATAGTATTAGTACTACCGCTATCTACCAGACATTCATTACCAATAATAGCTCTACTGGAGCTAGCATACATATTTCTTCAGGAAATTAAAATAAATAAAAGTTAATTCAAAGAAGTAAAATGAAACATTGCAAGAGTTTCAAACCAAACCAAATACAAACGTTACAGTGTGAAAAGTAAAGCATAAAAGGTACATTAAATATGTTTAAACATCACGAAAATTTTCAATGAAATCACATGCATCCAAATGAACGTCTGATATCGTGGCTGGAGGTGCATCCTCAATCAGATTTGTTTCAGCATTCTTTCCTTTGTCTTTCATCATGCGTTGATATGCCTCAACGAGGTGTTTAGGGGTGCGACATGTGCGGGACCAATGATTTGACATCCCGCATCTATAACAAATGTTGCCTTGGTTCCCGCTACTTTTCCCTCTTGAAGGTCGCCCCGTATTATGTCGACTCGATTCACCACCGCTATCTTTTGTGTTTTGAGACTCTCGATGCCATGTGTAACCCCGTCTTCGACCACGACCACGACCTCTGCTGGGGCCGCGGCCTCTACCTCTACCTCGTCCGCTTTGAGAATTGGCCACATTCGCTTCAGGGATTTGGCTTGCACCAGCGGGTCGCGACTGATGATTTTGTAGTAGGAGCTTGTTATTTTGCTCCGCGACCAGAAGACATGATATCAATTCAGAATATTTGATAAATTTACGTTCCCGGTATTGCTGCGATAGGAGCATGTTTGAGGCATGGAACGTTGAGAAAGTTTTTTCAAGCATGTCTTCATCGGTTATTTTTTCACCACATAATTTTAACTCAGAGGTAATGCGGAACAAGGCAGAATTATATTCACTGACAGTCTTAAAATCCTGTAGTCGTAAATGAAGCCATTCATAGCGGGCTTTGGGGAGTAAGACCAACTTTTGGTGGTCAAAACGTTCTTTGATATTTGTCCATAATTCAAGAGGGTCCTCCACAGTTAGATATTCCCGCTTTAGATCTTCGTGAAGATGATGGCAGAGGAATATCATAGCTTTCGCTTTATCTTGAGGTGAAGTTTGATTACCATCAATAATAGTTTCCCCCAGATTATTTGCCGTCAAATGGATTTTAGCATCAAGAGTCCACGGGAGGTAGTTGTTACCCGAGATGTCAAGTGCGGCGAATTCAAGCTTTGATAAGTTCGACATATTATCTACAAAGGAAAGAATAAGGCATTTTAAAAACAAGCCTTTAAATGAAAATGTATACTGTATGAGAACTTCGGGTTCTCTCTTTTGCTAGAACTGCAGGTTCTAAACTTTAAGTATATTTATAAAATAGAGAAGAAAGACGAACACCCTTGTTATCATTAGTTAGAAATTAAAGGTCACTAAAAAAAATATTAATGGCATTTTTCTTCAATAAATGTGTTGGAGGGTTCAAATAAGCGGGTCCGTTTAATCATATTGCTTGGTATCGGGCCCGACACACATTAAGTCACCAAAAACATGACAATTTTAATTATTATTATTAAATTTAGATTTTGAGTATGAGTTATTGTTTTTGTTATAAATTTAAACAAAACAAAAATTATTTTATTTTAACCATAAAATACTTAATTCACCCAATTTAAATTTTAAATATTAAATGATAATTTTGGAGGCCCACAGTTTGGTACACACAGCAGATTCCCATGATCTCATTCTTCAATGTGGTACAGCTGTATTCCATTCAACATAATATGTCATCAATATGATATATCATCAATTCAACTTACAGCTTTAACTTTAACCGTTCAATTCGAGCCATTCTAAAGAAACGTCGCAACAAAAGAATAAATGGGAAACATCATCGGAGGAACCGCAACCGCCGGAGACGGTTAAGCAGCCGAAGAGCGGAGGAACCGCAACCTCTGGTAAAACGGTCCGACCCACCGGATCTTCCAAAAAAATCGTCATTTCCGGCGACGGTTAAGCAGCCGGAGATCGGAAGCGGAGGATCATCCCAGTGATCTGCAAACATGGGGATATCCAAAGACTCGATGCAAGAAGAAAGCCTTGTAATCAACGATTTTATCGCTACCAAGCAAGTCATCGCTAACATCGCAAATCAAGAACATCGGTGGTGTACAGCGTCGATTAACCGCCGGAAGAAGGTTTACGGGTAAGATTGTTAGGCGTGACGGTAGGAACCGTCGTGCGTTAAAAAAAATCTTATTTAATTGTATATCGGTTCGTTAATTTTTGTGTTAGAGTTGTTTCAAAACCGGAAAAACCTTCAACGATGTGTCGATGTCTAAGGTTTTGGTTCCTGTCCTAATTTTGATACTGTGTATTTCGTTTCTGTCCAAATTCACAAAAACAGGGCAGTCCTAATTTGTTCTAAAGTTCAAAAGAAAAATTGCAGAAAAATTGATAGTGTACCCGGATTTGATGAACTGTAATTATCTGAATCCAAAAATGGTGTTATGAATTCCTGATGTTGAAAATTCCTGATGGTGAAGATGGCCGGTAATTTCTTTTTTCCGTGAAGAGTCCGTTCGTGTTGATAACGTGATATGAAAAAAATGGAAATCAATCTTGAACTTGCAATCTACTTTTCATATGTATATCTCGTACAATTACAAGTGTAAGAACAATAGATATATAATAATGACTTCTAAAGGGGTTATTGTGTAACTGCTCAAAGCGGTTATGGGGTGGTTTGTATATCTGATTTATAACAGTCACAAAAAACTCTCTTTTTTTTGTTCCTTTCTCGAAAACCCCTACCAAGATGTTATGATGAAAGTGGGCGGTGATTATCAGAGGATGATGATGAAGACTGTTGTCAAAGTTTTCCGAGATCGGCGGTTAATAAAAGATGTCGGAGAAGATCGAGATCAAGGTTGTGATGTCGTAGTTGTGACGAAGATGGTGAAAGTGGTGACCGTAGTGGTGAGGAACGACGGTGTTCGGTGGACGACGGAGATGAGAGACTGATCGGAGTTTGATGAGGAGAACACCAGCACCTTTTCGAATGATGATGATAGTGATACTGCACCGGAGAAGGCTGTTTACATGATGATGATTCCCGGTGGTCGGGTTCAGACGAGATCTTTCGTTGAGAAAACAAGATGGTAGATGTGTGATGATCGACGGGTTTCGGATACCGAAACGATGTTGATGATGACTACAATGATTACGACCAAAACAACAGTTGTGTTATGTGAATCCTGGAATTGCCGGAGTTGATGATCTGAGAAGATGATGGAAGTTGCGGTGGTCGGAGACGTTTGATGATGATGATGTCTTGATCGCACAAGAAGTTGATCGCACAAGATGAATATAATCGCACAACTATGTTCCAGTCGCACAAGAAGACTGAGATACCGTTGTACCGATGATGATTGGATGAGTGGTTAACACTTAACGTGATGTTGATTGTAGTCGCACAAACCAAAGTCGCACAAGATATTATTCCCACAATGTCGCCCACTATGAATAAAATATGCACACTTTATCTTCTGGTCTCACAATATCTTTTGGTAACTAATTACCAACTAAATCTCGAAAATCAAGGACTGATTCGAACTTTAATATTTTTGAAGAGATTCTTTCCACCAATACTCCCAAAATTTAAGAAACACAATTAAATGTTCCCCAAATCAGATCAAAACACGAATTTTTAACTATTTTTCCAATCTTCAAACTGTTCTTCGTGTTTTTCAAAACTAAACACGGTTTTTACCACCAATCACGACTCTCAACAATAAGATAAACTATTACCTTGTGAACCGGAGATCTCCCTTTTGACGAACATACATCCCCCGTTACTGTGTAAATCCTTCTTGTTCTTCGAGTGATATAAAAAACCGAGCCCTTGAATGGCTTCAATGGCTCTGATACCACTTGCAAGTCCCGTAAACCGGATCTTTCAATGATATCAAACAATCACCAAGTTTGTGCGGAAACCAAACTTGGTGAGATTCAAGAAAAACCGAAAAATATGAAATATGAAGAACACAATACCGAATCACTTTCAAACACTTGCACACGATTCTATTACTTGAAAAGCAAAACCGTCTAGTACAAGTATTCACAACCAAATCGCCTTCCTCTCTATGACTTTAGGAAATTATGTAGCAATGAAGTTCCAACCCTAAAACAAGTTAAAAACTTGTTTATATACTAACTCAAGCCCAATTCCCTACATGGGCTTCCATTGGGCCTGCTTGGCCCACATGGCCTAAAGCTTGGCCCAAGTGACCTATAAAGGTCCACAACCTAATATAAACTAACCCGGTAAGGCCCAGTTCGTAACCATAACCCGTTGTGTTAATTTGATGCGTCAGTCTCACACTTTAGGGCCTAACAATCTCCCCCTAGACTGATGCCATCAAATTGTCTTCATAGCATGAATTCAGCAACGTCTTCAACGAAGTCTATGGTTGACACTATGCTGCAGATGTTGTGGAAGTTCTTGACTTCTGAACTCTCAGCACTGGGTCTCTTTTCTTTAGCTCGTGTGGTTAGCTTTATATCAGAATGACGATCAGGTTCCGCTTGAAAATCTTGTCAAAAAGTATGTGAGAGGAGGATTCTCAACAGCTCTTTTCTTCTTCAGTCCTTTTCTTTCAAGCAGGTTCATGGTACTTCTTCAAATGTACTTTCACTGTCAGACGGCGTTTCGTATCCGGTTCTTCTGAATCAGGTACATCTTGTTGTTGTGCTGCTTCAGGCTTCTTTAGCAACTAACAGCATTTCAGTCTTCATCAACCCCTGTTCTTGATTGAAATCAAATTCTGCACATGCTCACAAACTCATAAGCAAACACTTCTTATGCAACAGGGAGAGTACCATATGAACACTAGGTACAACCAAGTACTTATACTCAGATTTCACAATTTAAATTCTTTCAACTTTTGATGATCAGTCAAATCTTCAAGAACGGTTATATTTTTAATTTTTAAGAAAACAAATAAACACTCTATTTTTGGATTTTTGGTTTTATAGAAAAGCAAGACAATATTTTTGTATTTTTCAATTTTTCAATTTTTTTTTCAATTTTTTTTTTCAATTTTTTTTTTAATTTTAAGAATTAAAACAAATAAAAACTCAAAATATAAACAACTACCATAATATACAATTACAATTGCAATGGGATCAAAATTCGTTCTCAGGCAGACTAAGGAACACTTTTTAGTACGAGCCTAATCAAACTGGTCTATGCGATTGCCAATATGTTTGTCCACTTTAACTTTAACGCTCAACTTTCAATTTTTTAACTTCGTGATATGCTTAAGGTAATATTATACTATTATACCCGCGTGTCCCATTCCAAGGCATACCCCCGCGATCAAGGTAAGCACAACGATTCATCGTAGCAGGTGAGTATACTGATGTCATCCTTTAAGATATCCTGAGTGTGTCTGGTCTGCATATAATCTGTTTTATCATGTTTTGATTTCTTAACAATGAACACCCAAATAAGTACTAATCAAATCCTGGAAATATAAACAGCACACTCTATCATGCAAGTATCTTCCCTACCACATATTTCACAAGTCCAATCCAGATTTCTGAAATCTTAACTGGGAATAGATTGAGAAGAGAACAGAATAGATCTTAAGCAGAGATGGTATAAAGGTCAGCATGTATCTGGATGCAGCAGAAGCTGTCGTTGCCTAGCACCTCCAGGTCAGCATATATCTGGATGCAGCAGAGGAGGTACACGACTTTTTTCAGAGAAGATTTCAGAATCAGATCAAAATTGTGTGTATCGGGACAACATACAGACATTCAAATAGAAATGAGCTAATTCCAAGTGACCTTCTTTCCTGGGTTCATGTACAATTTTAGTTCTGAACAGAAGGACAGCCAAGATATCCCCGGATGATTCAACAATATAAAGACCCGAAACCTCAGATGTTGGCTATCTATCAACGCAAGATTTAAGAGCATAAAATCATACGCCGTTGGTATGTTACCCACATGGTACATAGTTCGTTATGTTTATATCACTTAGTATCTTTTATCATTTTGAGCGTCAAGCCTATCGACATATCGCAGTAGATCCTAGTCTTTTCAGCTATGGCACCTTACATGTGTTAGTCAAAACCCTTTAACACGGACATTTATTTCACTTCCCATATCATGCAATCTTTCTTTTTGGCTTTTTCATTTTCTAATGTTTAGGTATTTTTCTCATTTTCTCCCCCTAAAACAATACATATTTACAGCAAACTCTTTTTGTATTTTCTGAGTTTTCTCCCCCCTAAACTCTATATCTATCTATATGTCCCTCTCCCCCACTAAATTTGTGCATAAATCTTGTATTTTTGCGCAAATTTACCATTTACTAGAGAAAGGACACTTTATATACAAAATAATCAACTAAGAAAGAGAGAAAATATTTTTGTTTAACCGTTTGATCATCATATTAAAGACTAATCAATATTCAAATCAAAGTACTGAATTTAAATTGTACCTTTTGCTGATCTTATCTTACTTCTCTTATCTCCTCCAAAGGAAACATATCATCTGTAAAAAAAATTTAAACTTTTTGCAACAGTGAAATGTTACCCGTTTTTATCTCTGGAACAACCGCTATCAGCATTCCAGAGATTGTCAACAGCTCCTCCTTGGTTGCTCCTGAAAGGTAAGGAGATTAGTAAGACATGGGTACCCAAGCCATCATGGTCCTGGGATTTCCTGAAGCATCAAAATAAGACATTTCCTTTAAACATAGGTCCCCTTTGGTTTCAAGGATTGGAAACATTGCTGCTTTGGATTTGGGTTTCCAAATCTGTTTTGGTTTAAAAAACGTGTTCGTTGCCTTCAATTGAGCAACTTTAGCTGATTCAGTTTTAGAAAGACGTTTTTGTTCTTGAACAACCTTGCATTTGTTTTTAGCAGCGTTCCAATCCCCATCAGAAGGTTTAACCTTGGGATTCACATTCTTCATTGCCTTAGGTGATGATACCTTCATCGGCTTGGAATGATTGTTATCATTTGGTGTAACCCTCTGATTTCGCATATAATAGGGTACATGGGGACGCCGTGTGCAGTTTCTAGCAATATGACCCACAATGCCACAGTTGTAGCAAGTTTGTCTTTTCATCGAAAAGACGTTTTGAGCAGCTTGATTCGCTCTAGCAGGTCCTGAAGGACAAATCGGTCCTTTTTGCGTTGGATGCGCTTGCACTTTACTTTCATACGAAGACGAATTTGGGTGCTTATATTTGCTGTTTGCAGAACTCTTGTTGCTATGAGCACCATTCTTCGTCTTTTCTTCCTGATTGGATCTTTCATTCACCTTGTCACGAGCCTTATGAGATCGTGATTGCCCTTGATGAGCAGACTTCTTATATCCTTGACTTTGATCTGCTCGTTTTGGCTCCTTTTGCGTGTTGTGAACCGGCTCACAAACATCAGCACATAAGTGAGTGTTGGCATTTTGTTGCACTTTTGGATGATGAACACAATTTCTAGCAATGTGTCCAGGAATTCCACAGTTGAAACATGTATGTCATTTCAATGTATGGAGATTCTGAGAGCTAGCAGCATTAGCTGTTTTGATGGGTCTAGATGACCGAGCTTGCGTTGCTTGTGTTCCATGTGCCTTTTCTGAGTTCTTCTGTACCTGCTGATCAGAACTAGCACAAGCATGAGATGTAGACGGATGATGAGATTCATCCTTCTCACTTTTATCATGATCATTTTGAAAAACCGGTGTTTCAGGTTTATCTTTATTTTCAAAAACATTTTTCGATGACTGTTCATTTATTTCAACTACTTTTTCTTCTTTAATAGATTCAGATTCAGTTTTAATTTTAGAACAAGTTGAAATTTCATCAACACATGTTTCGTCAACACATGTATCATGTGCATCCGATTTAGGTTTGCTTTCATCCACGGTTTCCAATGGGGTCCCACTAGATTCAACATTAGGGACGTCCACTGAGACCGATTCAGAAGATGAATCAGGACATTCTTGATTTTCTTGAGAAGAAGTTTCAGTGGTTTTACTGAATGTATCTTGAGGGACCTCACCTGTAAGACAATCATCAACTGAAGAGTTAGAAACATCACAATCACAATCATTAACTGAAGAAGATTCATCACCAGACTTATTGTTCAAAGTTTCACCACAAACATTATCAGTTTTGCCAAAAACATCAGGCGCACTAGACGAAACATAAGCATAAAATGATGCAAACAAAGACCGACCAAAAGCAATATCAGATTCAGTTTGTTCAAAATAATTTTCAGAAATATTAGTATGAACAACTGGTTCACTCCCAAGAACATCTTCACATTTTACTTCAGATACTTTATCTGCACATGAAGACGAAATGTTAGGATCAATTGAGCCTTTAGAAACAAAATTTATTGGAGCAGACTTCTGTTTCTCAATTGGTCTGTCATTAAAACATGACTTATTGTTTTTGGGACCATAAGTCATTTTACTTTCATTAATCATCTCCTCCTCAGTCATGGGTAAATAAGTATAATTGTCATTATAGGGAGGAGGAGCCTGAATAAAACCTAAACCACGCCCTTTCTTTTCCTTGTATGCGAGCTGTTGATCACACAAGTTTTTGACTAATTTGCTGGAAGAATTAAATTTCTTAATGTTAAGTTCATTTATTTGATATCTATCTCTGATATCTTCCAGTTCCTTAGTCACAGTGCACAGTTTCTCCTGAACATATAAGAGTTGAGATGATTTCACACTTACATCATCCTTGAGTTTGACGATGTCTTTTTGCTGAGCTTCAATCTTTTCTTTATAAAGTTTTTCGTTTTTTGATAAAGTAAAGTTTTTATTTTTGATATCTTGATAATCTTGAATTAGCTCAGCGTTGTGTATTCTATAAACTTCAACTCTTTGTCTACATTCAGGAGTACAGAAAGCAGAAAGTACATCTTCAACAGTCATCTCTTGAACCACGGGTGTCACACCCCAACCAATGGCGGAAACATCGGGATGAGACGAAGTGTGAAGATTGCTAAAGACATCATAACGCTATTTGTGACATTATTTAAATAATTCCCATTTCATTTCATAACTTCAAATTGTCAACATTACATAAACTCAAATAACAACAAGATTCAAAAGTAATACATAACAACATAAGCAAAATTTGATACAACATATTAAACCTAAACGTCTATATGTGTATCTAGGCATCAACACTACTTCTTTTCATAGCATCGTCATCATCAACCTGTAACATGTTTAAAATACAATTCAATGCAAAAGCAATGGCGAGTATACAAGTTTGGTACGTACATAACAAAAGATAAGTTTAAAACAATTCCTCATAGCAAGCATGTGATTCAAGATAAACAATAAATATGGCATGTGCCTAACATATCAAACCAAAAGAGACGCAAGATGCTCATGACATAACCACAAGTTACGGGCGGCGGGTCATCAATCCTATAGCAATACATATGTCACGGTTAGGCTCGTACGAAGTTAATGATAAGCTCAACACATAAAGTTTCACCCAAGTTTAAAGTATCAAGCAATCACGTATACAAGCATGTTATAGGAATGTTCATGTGTTTGAACAAAATGTTCATGTGTAAGTTGTGGATAAGTAAACATGTTACACCCCAAAAGTGGTAAAAGTAAAAGGGGGAAATACGAGTATACTCACGGTGGTTGCAAGCTTTCCTACTTGAAATCCCGCGAGTGAGTTGGTGGATGGATTAGCTTGGAGCACCTAGTCCTTCTACATGAGGAAACATAGGTGTGTGAGTTTGGCGTTAACGGAAGATTATAAATTTTGGAGTTTAACATAGCACAAAGTATAAAATATGATACGAAAATAATCATCTTTTACTTAGTAACCTTTGTATGACACTATGTAACCACTAGGGTTATTTTGTATTTCATGGGTAGTATACCCATTAGAATCATACCATGGTTTTAAAGTCTTAGATGATATTCTACTACTCTTAACATATAAACACAAGTTCAATATTAAAAGGTTCGAATGAATGTATGTACATATATAGGTTAAGTATTACATATAACTTAGTCCAATAATTCATGTAGGAGGTAGAAGATTAGAATCTTCATTTAGGCACCTCGAGTAGTCATGGATGTCAAGTATGGGGTAGGAAGAACTAGCTTCCGTTTAGGAACCCCTTGAATGTTCACCACTTCACTTGATGTAAAAACAACCAAGGAGGGTCACGAACTAGGATTAGTACAATAATATAATAATCTAATCTACGAGAAATCATCAAATCATGTGAGGATTGTATGTAGGACAACCCAAGTTGTTCCATAATCACTCATTCATCAAGATCTAAGCTTGACATGATTTGTGGGTTAAATACCCTAACAAAACAGAAAGTATTTGAGGTTTAATCCTCTGATTTCAAGTGTCTCAACCTTGTTTTTAAGCCTATCCAACCATAGAAGAGGTTGTAAGCATTGGGACATAGGTATGAGATGTGTTAGACACAAGTTTGATGATGTTTAAACAAGTTTGAAAGAACATAAATCAAAACAGAAAGTTTTTGGATCATTTCAGGGGATTTCCAGGTCTGATTTCTCCAAGGAGAAGTCAAGGAATCATACCGTATGATTATCCAAGCAAGTAGGAAGAAGAATCGGGTGATTTCGTTAAGAAATGAGCAAGTTATACTCACTTTAGTGCAAGTGTATGAATCTGCCCGAATTCTGAGTTTGCAAGAGATTTTGAGAGTGAATTTGTGAGATGTTTTGAGTTGTGAAAGTGTAAAATGGTGTGGAGAAGGGTTGTATTTATAGTGGAAGAGGTTGGTGGTGATTGGAGGTGTTTAGAGGTGGCTAAATGGTGATTGGGGAGTGTTGGATATTGGGATTTTGTGCCAAAATCGCGTAGATCAGCAGCTGAGTTTATTTTCTGCGAAACAGAAGGCCATGCTGCCCGCTTACAAGATAAGGGTAAGCTCAGGCGGGCTGCCCGCCACTTCTGATCCGAGTTTAAGTTTCAAAAATTTACAATTTGGCCCCCAGACTTGTTTATTTGATGATTTTAGGGCTTTTATGGACCATTCTTGCCCCCAAGGCATAGTTTGAGGTACATTTAAGTATGAGGAGTATAAACCAAGTATAGTTAAGCATTTAAGCATCAAAATCAAGTGCCGTTTCATGTTCAAACACGTTTTATGCATAAGTTTCATGTATTTACAAGTTTAGCACATAGTTTCCAAGAATCACGAATAAGTATCAATTGTTCCACGAAATTGAATGTTTGGGCATATATAAAGTATGTGTAACATGTATTTAACAAAATACGAGTTTCATTCATGACCCAAGTCTCGGATTTTACAACGATTACAAAGATAGAACGATTACAAGAATACAAAGTTTCCAAAAGTAGAAACACTAACAAGACTTGCTATAAAAGGAAAGTACAAATAAGCGGGGCGTTACAACGGGTTTGTGAAATATGAATGCCATAATTTCAGCGGATGGTTGATAATTTTGTTCTTCTCCTCAAAACACAAATCAAACGAGAACCCGTGTACTTGCTAACTCAAACCCGTGAACCCGCTTTCTGAACTGCACCTCAAAATCTGTCAAAACCGATATCACAAACAAACAAACCTTTTTTTTTAATTTATAAAAGTGTACTAATAGTTATTATTATTATAAAAGAATACTTATTATTGTTATTATAAATAACCAATGATTAGGTAATGATGACCCCAATGATTAATATGATAATTATTATTATTAAAACCTAGATGAAAACTAATAGTCAAAACAGACGATTCCCACAAAAACTTTCCCGACAAAACGGAACCGTCGCAATAGCTTCTTTTGCTTCTTCTACGTTAAACACAACCACACACTTAAAACCTTTTCTGACGCTCAATATGTCACAAAACAGTTATGTCTTTCTTCTTCGTTTTATAAGTACCAGACACACAACTTTCAATTCGGTGATGGTGACGGATGAGTTCGGTGATTGGACGAGTAACGGAGGTGCGGTTGAAGGAAAACGGAGGTGAAGGTGATCGGTAAACGGAGAAGATGATGAGAGGACCGCGGTCGGTGACGGAAATGGTGTATACGATGACTGATGATGATGATGAACGGAGAGATGAAGTATGTTGTCGGTGGTCGGTGTATGATTGATGATGTCAATAAGGTGAACGAGAAATGATGTAAGGATGATGAAGGTTAAACAGGTTGTAGTATGATGATTGTACCGCAGCCCAGAGATGTACGATGAGTAAATGACGGTGATGAAGATGGTGGCGGTGCTCGGAGATAGTTGCAGGTTTTGGTGTGAAGATGATGAACGTCGTTGTGACTCAGATGATCAATGACTCGAGACCTTTGATGATTGCCACTCGAAAACAAACAGAGATGACTTGAGACCTGAAGTGTAGATAACTCGAAATCTCTGTCGAGAACACACCACTCGAGACCTTGGTTGCGACTCAGAAGGTTGATTGACGAAACCGTGGTTGCGACTCGAGACCGACACTCGAAATAATGGTTGAAGGTTGTGACTCGAGACGGTGGATATTGATGACTCGAGATCTCGGTTGCGACTCGGAACCGTGGTTGCGACTCGAGACTGTGAAAATTGATGAGTCGAGACTTGTTGAAATTGAAAATTGAAGTCGAGACCAGTGATGAAGGACTCGAGATCTTGTGAGTCGAGACCGGCTGTGAAGATAACTCAAAACGGTGAAACAAATTGTGAGTCGAGACTGCCGTTTCCTTAAAAATTGGACTCGAAATCAGTTTGACTTTATCCACAAAAAAATCTTTATTGTTTGCAAAATCCTTTTGAGAACGTAACTTAACAGAAATCCCAAAATTTTTGGAAAGTGAAACCTTTTAAAACAAAAAGAATATTTCTTTTAAAATAAAAAGAAACGTAAAATATCTTTAACAGTTTCAAAAAGGATTGACACACCAAACTATACTATTTTTTGATATAATTTCAATGAACACAACGAAGAACGCGAAGAACAAAAATTCCAAATCTTGAATATTTGATAACAAACCGAGCCTAGAACAGGTTCTAAAGGCTCTGATACCACTTGTAAGTCCCAAACATCCCAAGATATCACTCAAAGGTTTAATCGAACACAGAATATAAGATCAAACCACAAGAACAAAAAGAAAAAATATATTATTACCAAACTTTGTGCCGCTGCTTCGATCGCACACGGTTTCAACGAACCGTCTGGTACGATCTCTAAGAAGATTGCACACGCTCTCTAGGAACGTCTGGTACAATCTCTAAAAACCTTGCACACAATCTCTAGGATTGTCTGGTACAAGGTTCTCCATGGGGGATTACATGATTGAAAAAATGAGAGAGCGCCCTAATAATAAACTAGATAAGACAATATATAGGAGCCTCTAACCAATTGGCCCACATGGCCTAGCCCAAACCCAATTCCTAATCTAAGCCTAATAAACATAAACTTGTACAATAAAGATAAGCGTAAAACTATACAATTTATGAGCCTTACAATTTCATTTACATCTTCCATTCACATCTTTCATTCATTACATGTGTTGAATCCGTCTCACAGATTCAAACATATCATTTTCTGCATTTCATCTCTTGAATCTGTCTTGTGGATTGAAACATTCCATTCATGCCTTGTTGATCCGTACTTACTTACGGATTCAGCATTCTTCATTCTTATCATTCATACTTTTCATTCTTACATAATACTCTCGATTTCTCGACAGTCTTACTACCCATTTCACCCGCACGCCCACCTCCTACACAGTTCTACCGGACATACCTGCGATAATTACCACGGTCTCACGAACGTCATATGCTTCTTGCGTACTGGCCAGGTGCGCAAATCACATACTGATTTCGTGCCTTCAGGTAATCATCGCCTTATGTCCGCAGTAGTGGGTCTCAGTTCGTGCTACATTTTTAAAATCTTACCAAGACAATATCGTGGTCTTCCATTTAGTACTTACCCTCCCAATGAGATTTCTTGCTTTTCCCCCATACATATTAACATTGTGTACCTGGGGTCCGTCTGTCCATTCGCATCCTTGCCTGCCTTAGCGTCCATCTTAGGTTCTGTTTGTTTTTTCAGACGTAAAAGGTCTGTTGTCTGTGGACGACATCTGCAGGCATCTGCAGGAGAAGATGTGGACCAAATGTCTGCAGTCTGCAAGGAGAAGAGGGTTTGTTTTTTTCCTACAAAAAGCTCTTCACACACAACACACACATGATCTATGCCTTCTCTCTCTCTGCCTTCTCTCTCTCTCTCTACTCTCTCTCTACAATCCGTCACCACCACCGCCCATATCACCACCACCATCGCACCACCTCCGCCATCACACCACTGCCTCCCTCTCTCTCTCCGGTCTCTTTCTCTCTCACTGATCTCTCTCTCTCTACGGTCTTTCTCTCTCACCTCCGCCATCACACCACCATCGTTCTCTCCGTCGTCGTGAACAGGGAGGTCGCCGGACCTTCTCCCCGTCGTTTCCTCTATCTCTGACGCTCGCTCTCTCTCTCTATCCCGCCTTCCTCTCTCTCTCATCGTTCTCTTTCTCTCTCTCTACGGTTCTGATGGATGTGGGTGTAAGGGGGTGCTAGGAGAAAGGGGGTTGGGTGTGTGAGTGGGAGGGGAGGAGTGGTGGCGGTGGCAGGGGAGGAGTGGTGGCGGTGGCAGGGGAGGAGTGGTGGCGGTGGCAGGGAAGAAGAAGAAGGGTTAAGATCTGTTTGAAGTGTGCAGATGTTTGAAGCTTTATTTCATAGCTTTTTTTTAAGATGTAAGAAGCTATTTTAAGATCTGTTTGAAAAAAAAAACAAACGCTCTTCAATGCCTTATGTCTGCCCGCCTGCAGACATAAGCTTTTTGCAGATGTAATAAGCAAAAACAAACAACACCTTAGACTGCATTCATGGATCATCCTCTTCAAACTTTTAAGCTTACCTTGCACATACAAAACCATTAGCTTCTTCATATGAGTGCATACTGATGTGTGTAAAATGCAACATATAAATTACATCAAATGAGGCATAAAACTAACCCTTTTTTAGTACTAATATTGGAAAAAGAGTGTTTTTGTCTTCCTTTTGTATTTTCAGGATTAAATGAGCTCAAAAACACAAAAGAAGCAAAAAGACAGCTAAATCCAACATAAATACAAGAAAAGGAACATTAGTGGACTGCCCGAACTGTTGGTGCACTACATCTGTCGACTTTGTCTTGTATCGAGTCTTAGACTAGTTAGAATAGATCAGGGCATGTAGAACGAGAGAATGAGAGAGAGTTAGAAAGATTTCGCTTGAAGGAATATATATGTTAAGGATTTCGCTTGAAGCAGCTCAAGCGAAATCAACATGCTAAGATTTCGCTTGAGTCATGCTGAAGCGAAATCCTAATCTCTATATATAGGAGGTCTAGATCAAGCGAAATTAAGAAGTAACATTTGAGTGATTCCATACCGAAGTGCTGCCGGTGTGAGAACTGATTGTATTTGTGTTCAAATATCAATATAATCAGTGTTAAAGTGAAGATTCAGCTGTTTTATAGTCAAATACTTGTTTTCCGCACCTGTATTTGATAGAATTCCTCTGAACCGACTCGTTTAGGTCGACAACACGATCCTACAATTGGTATCAGAGCCAGTTGAGGAGTTCTGCAGGATTTCAGCTGGAATTGACATCGTTCTCTTATTTCTACACTTTCTTTTCTCAGTTCAGAAAGATTTTACGGTCAAAACCTGTCCAATTTATCACAGATTGTGTAAAAGTACAAGATAACAAATCCTTGAAAGTTTCACTGCATAATTCGAAGTAAAACTATCAGAAACAAACCTCCGAATGGATTTCGCTTGAACATATCAGTTTTCTTTAAAGGATTTCGCTTGAAATTCCAAGCGACACCTAGATTTCGCTTCAAATTTTCGCTTCAGAAATTGTTACTTAACAATTTCGCTTGAACAATTTCGCTTCAAAGAGTTGATAGTTTCGCTTCAAGGCCTCACAGAATATTTCGCTTGAAACTACATGATTAACTGTTTCGCTTGAAGATAGTTCTGTGACTATTTCGCTTGAAAAAGATTTGAATTGAAAGGTTTCGCTTGAACTGTGATTAACTTGGTGATTTCGCTTGAATTCACTGTTGTGTGCAATTTTTGAATTCCGAAAAATGGACGAAGATTTTTACAACGCATTTGCTACTCCGGTTTCCTCGATCACTATGGTGTAGGATCGTGAAACGACCTCACGAGTCGATCAGAAGAGTGCTTAGACAGAATCAGAGGCGGAATTCATTAATTCTGTCTTTGTTTAGCTTGTAACACACCAGAAATACTATTTACCGTCTCTTGTATTGATCTATGAAAGATTACAGCCTTCGAGACACCTCGACAGCACTTCTGTGTCGGAAACTAACAACTGAACTATATCCACAACTGATTACGCTTCAGGGTATTTATAGGCATGAAGGTTTCGCTTGAGCATTGTTCAAGCGAAATCAAGTCATGTGGATTTCGCTTGAACTTGCTTCAAGCGAAATCTTCTCTAAATATCCCTTGAAGCGAAATCATCTCCTAAACACACTAAATCATGATATTTTCTCATATTACAAGCCCTAATCTATCAGTTCCAATCTAAGACTCGAACGAAGATGAAGTCGACAGACAACTGCACCAACATATGGCACAGAACACGATGATGGAAAACGAAACGGGAACGATGCAAAAACCTCCGAAACTCATGAACATCGAGGAGTACAAGAGTTGGGAAGAAAAGTTTGAAAACTGGGTACAGGCAAATTATCTAGATGCATGGGAGAATGTCGAAACAAAATACGTTAGACCAATGAATGACGATGAAGAGAAAATTCCGATTAAAGATCTTAGTGCTGAAAACCGGAAGAAATACAAAGATGAGAAGATGATGTTAAGTCTGATTCAACAAGCAGTTAAAGAAGACATCCTGGTTCTATTACAACATAATGGAACATCTTATTCAATCTGGAAAGCGTTAAAGTCAAAGTTTCAAGGCAGTGAGGAAATGGTCAAGAACAAGAAGTCTTTACTGAAAAAAGAGTTTGATTTGTTTCGAAGATTGAAAAATGAGGACACTAAGCAAATAATTGAGAGATACTGCAATCTGTTAGCGAATATGAAACGATTGAAGATCAATAAAGACAATGAGGAATTGATTGAAAAATTATCAGATGCGTTACCGTATGAAACATGGGGTACTTATCTCATGATGCTAAGAAACAAGAAAGGTTTTAAAGATTTGACACTGAGCAAGTTTATCGAAAAGATTGAAGCTCAGGAGATGGAGCAGAGAAAGGTTATTCGGATGAAAGATTTCGATGGTGAACAGGATATTGGGTTGTATTACAAAGCAGGGGTGAATGAGAAGTCTACAAATCTATCTCCAAAAATAGAAACTGCTTACAACGCCAAGAATGATTCTGGAAGTTCATCATCAGGATCAAACAGCAAAACAAGTTTCACATCATTTTCGTCTTTTGACCCGAACATTTCAACAACAAAGAATGGCAAGAAATTTCAGTGCAACATTGTACTGAATTTGGAAAATGATGAAGAATATTCAGCAGAAATTGCTAAGAGTCACATGTCTTTATTGGGAACTGTTCTTGAATCTTATGGTAGTTTTGTTGCAGGTCGAATCGGGAATCCAATGCTGACAAAGGAAGATTACGATCAGATCGATGCTGAAGAGATGGAACTGATGGACATAAAATGGTGCTTAGCCAGTGTATTGAGGAGAGCTGAGAAATTCAAGCAAATCACTGGAAGAGATGATCTTCGTGAGGCTGGTAATTCTACTTTAGGTTTTGATAAATCTAAAGTCACTTGTTTTCGTTGCAGGGAGAAAGGACACTTCAAGAGGGAGTGCAAAAATCGCGAAGCAAGTGGGACTCAAAATCCGTTCAACAACAACAATGATTACTATCGAAAGGCCATTTACCATCAAGTTGCTCAACAACCACCTCAACAACAACAACATCAGGCACAAAATGCGCATGGAAGATATGTGATTGAAGATTCTGGAAAAAGAGCTTGTGCAGTTAATGAAAATTCTTCAAAGAGAGCTAATGGTAGTGCATTGATAATAGATCAAGATGATGAAAAACTATCCGAGGGTTTTAGCTGGGAGAATTTCAATTGGGATAACTATATTCCTGATCAAAACAAAGCTTATACAGCTTTTGTTGCCAAAGTTGAAGAAGTTAGTGATGATGATCGTGAGTATTGGGCGAGAAAATTTGATGCTGATATGAAACTAATTGCTGAAAGTGATAGTGAAGATGAAAAGGTTAAAAAGAAGAAGAAAAAGGTCAAGATTCCAGTGAGCAGTGATGATGAAGAAATTCCAGTGATCAAAAGGCAAGTAAAAGTTGAAGTTGCAAAGTTCAAAGTTGAAGATGAAGTTGATGCAAAGAAGATTCCAGTGAAGTGTGAAAACTGTGAAGCTGTGAAGAAGCAAAACAGTACACTGATATATAACTTGAATAGTTTGAAGGAATCTTACGATGTGTTGAACAAAGCGATGAATCAGTACAACCAAACAAGTGAAGAACAAGCTACAGCGATGAAAACACTTCAAGGAGCTTTTATGACGAAGCAAAAAGTGGTGAACAACTACATTGAGAAGTGTGCTGTGCTAGAACAAAAGTTGGAATTGCAAAGAATTGAGACTGAAAGAGTTAATCGTTTGTTGAAAAGTTATTCATGTACTTCTTATGTCATTGACAGGATTTATCCAACTGTTGAAGGCATGAAGGCATTTGAAGAAGATGAAGTAACTGAAAAAAAGAAGGATGATGGAAAAGAGACTGAAGAAAAGACTCCAGAAAAGAAAAACAAGAAGAAGAATGATACAAAGAAAAAGACTGACAAGAAGGATTCTTGTAAGAAACAAGATGTCAGTTACAACAAGTGTCCACCCCCGTTAGAAAATGGATATTTGTCCAGGAATCCAAATCAGGAAAGAGTCGAAAAAGCAACAAATTTACAGTGGGAGTCGGAGTCATCAGTCAATTTACCAGAAAATATTGATGTCGTGTTTACATCATCTGACACTGATCATGAGTCCGAGTTAATTAAGAAAGTCGTCGATCAGGTGTTGGATAAAGATGAAACTGAGGAGTCAAAGTCAGAGTCAGAGTCAAAGTCTGGTTCTGAAAGTTTGAGTTCGACGGTCAACAGTCAAAATTCTTCAGTTAAAAGGGTTTACAACAAAGAATTTTTGTTATCAAAATCTAATTTGAGTGACGAAACATTCAAAGTTGCATATACATTGAATGATTCCGACAAATTATATTCTGATGAGGAATTTCCACTAAGAGGTGTAAAAACTGAGATGATCAAAAAGATTTTCAAACTAACAGAAATCAATTTTTCTGAATTAAAAGATGTAAATCTTATTGATAAACTTAAAAAATACACCTCAAGAGTACAACAAAGATTAAACAAGAAAAAAGGTTACAGTTCTGGTTCTGGTTTTCACAAGAAACCAAACCCTAACCGTAATTTCAAAAAGAAAGGTCTTGGTTTTACTCCAACAGAAAAACAGAAAAATGAAACATATGTTCGTGATTTTAAAGCAAAGATGACATTTGTTTCAGGTACATCAAGAGATGAGGAAGAAAAGGAAAGGTTTTGGAGGCAGTCGAATAGTAAATTTCTTGCAAAGAAGCAAGAAGAGATGAAAGAAACGAGAACCTGTTTCCAATGCAACACTGTTGGACACATTGCCAGAGATTGTTCTAAGGCAATATTATCAAAACAGGGAGTTTTTCGTAAACTAAAAGAGAAAGTTGTTAAGTTTGAACCGCCAATTGACCGAACCAAATTATTCAAAAATTCTATTTTTGAAATTGGTGAAAGTTCAAACAGATTTTACAAGAAGAGAGGAAATCTTGACAACCAGAAATGGGTTGTTAAGAAGTCTGTTGATAGTTCTAGCGATGATTCTGATGGGTCAAAATCAGAGGAGCTATCTTCTGGCGATGAATCTGATTCCATAAAATCAGAGGAGCCACAGGTTGAGTTAAAATTGAAAACTTCAGTCCCTCAAATGGATGATGTTCATTTTCCACCGTTGAAGGATGAAAATTTTAAGAAGAAAATTGGTAAAGTTGAGATATCAAACCAATTTTATGATGATAACAAGGTTTTTGATGTTGAAAAAGCCTTTAACCCCACAGTGAAACACATTTTTGGTAAAATGATTGATCGAAAAGTCAAAGGGGTTAAAGAGTTCTATGAGAAGAAGACGAAGAAAGATAAAGTTGAACCATCCCTGGTTTGTGACTGGGATGGTTCATACTATGAACAGTAAGTCTGTGGACTTACCGGAGATCCCAAGTTGGTAATCGTGGATCAGGAATCGGCATCATTCTTTGTATTTGTTTATGTTGTTTGTACAAGTGGTAAATCAGGGACATTAAGTTGTATCTGATTTTCTACAAGTGGTTGGTAAACAATGTGATGAACCAAATTCCTAACTTTACATGTGGTAAAAACAAACTTATTTTCCGGAAAAATTATTTTGATTAAAACAAACTTAAGTGTTTTGAAATCTTAATGAGAAAATGGTTTGTTGTGAGGGGGAGTTCTGATTGTTTATGCCAAGTGGATGACGATTTGAAGTGATTTGATATCAGTTGTCATTTTATTGTACAGTTTATTTTCAAATTTCCTAAAATGTGTTTGCATTTTAGGGGGAGTAAGATTTTTTAGAAAATCCAAAAACATTTGAAAATTTGAAAAAGTGAAAAACATGATAAAATCAAAAATGAGTTTTGTTGTATAAAAGAGGAAATGATAGTACATCAGTGGACTATCACAGCATGCTAAAGAAATGGAAAGTTAAAAATGTGATAAACGATCTCACTGTGGATGTGCCAGTAGGTTTTTGCACATTTAGTAGATTGTGACGAGATATAAACCTAAATTTCAAACTTGCTTGTTCTGTGGGTTAACACAAACTTGGATATATAGGTAACCCCTGAAATCTTGTTTGAAAGGTCCCTTATTCTGAGATACTAGGTCTTTATGCTCAGTGATATCTGGGGTATTATCCCGGGACTTCTGCTGAAAGAAATTTCTGACCTAGTCCCCGGATAATGCTTTCTGCAAATGCTTGAAACATAGCATCGCCCTCAGCAAGCTGATGAAACAATAAAATTGATAGTCGCTGCTGTTGTAATGCAAAAGATCCTCTAAAGGGGACACACCAAAAGTCGAAGCTGTCATCTCTCTGCGTATCGAAAGATCGACCTGAGCTCTCACGGCCCTCGTACTATAATTTATTCCTCTGACAGATATCATCTGTTGGTATACTCACCTGTAAGACTGAATATTGGGATCTGGATACGGGAGTATATTCAAGTAGTGGGACACACGGATAAGTTCAAGTGCTTAAAACATTAATATCGTATCTCGGATAAATTGAACTTTGTGTGAAAAATTATGTGGACCAGTATACTGACAATCTAAGTGAATCGTTTAGAGCTTAAAATGTAATGAAGCTTAACGGTGTTGGTGATTTGTCTCAGAAACTGATATGATCCTCTTGCACAAACTCACAAAAATATTGTATGTAAATATTTCTTTATTGCATTTCATTCTATTAAAAAATCCAAAAAGATTTTTAGTGTGTTTTAGCATAAAATTTTGAAAAATTCAAAAAGATTTTCGACAACTGGTATTGAAAAGCTGATTTTCAAAGTTCCGAGTGCTAAACATGATGAGTATGATTTGAGGGGGAGTTTGTGTTTAGAACTGATTATTTTTGTCAAAACTTCAAGTGATTCATCAGATTGAAAGATCATTTTGTTTAGATTTTTAGAGAAGAGTTTGAATTAGTGAAAGTTTATATGTTTGAAATGAGTAAATTGTAAAATTTATTGTGAGGTAGAGTTTATGCAGGTTAAAGTTTGAGAAGTGATGATTCTGAAAAGTCAAAATTGTGAAAGTCAGACAACGATCCTGAAGCAAATGATGCTGAAGAACTAAAGGAATGCCAGTACATTGCAAGGGGGAGTTTGTTGATGCTGATAGAAAGTGTAAAGCCCAGAGACTGATCAAGACTGTAGATATGAAGACACAGCATTGTTGTGACTCGATAGTCGACTCGTCAACATCTGAGGGGGAGTATGTTGGTGCACTACATCTGTCGACTTTGTCTTGTATCGAGTCTTAGACTAGTTAGAATAGATCAGGGCATGTAGAACGAGAGAATGAGAGAGAGTTAGAAAGATTTCGCTTGAAGGAATATATATGTTAAGGATTTCGCTTGAAGCAGCTCAAGCGAAATCAACATGCTAAGATTTCGCTTGAGTCATGCTGAAGCGAAATCCTAATCTCTATATATAGGAGGTCTAGATCAAGCGAAATTAAGAAGTAACATTTGAGTGATTCCATACCGAAGTGCTGCCGGTGTGAGAACTGATTGTATTTGTGTTCAAATATCAATATAATCAGTGTTAAAGTGAAGATTCAGCTGTTTTATAGTCAAATACTTGTTTTCCGCACCTGTATTTGATAGAATTCCTCTGAACCGACTCGTTTAGGTCGACAACACGATCCTACACGAACCCTCAACGGCACCTTTCAAAGCAAAATAGAGAAAACAGAAGGCTGAACACGCCCCGTGCTCAGCCAGCACGGGGCCGTGCCCAAGAAGCAGCAGAAAAGACAAACCTATAGAAGCTTCTATTGCCCACCACGGGCCGTGCTCAGCGGACACGGGGGCGTGTCGAAAGTACAGCAGGCGCATTTATTGTAATTGCGAATTACAATTAATGAGGAGAGAGAGTGTCAGACGGGCACGGGGCCGTGTCCAGCTCTCTGTTCAGCCTATAAATAGGAGTGCTTGGATTCATTTCATCTCATCCCTTGGCACACCACCTCTCTCACACTTCATCCACCACCCACCACCATCACAACACCATCATCCACCACCATCATCCATTGTCCATCATAGAGTGTGTGAGTCGTCTCGGGATCCAAGATTGATCGTAAGAGTTCTTGACAATCAAGGCCATGTTTGCCTAAGTCTCTTACATCACTTGGTGAAGACAAAGTGTCTAGTATAATACTTTTTATTTCTAATCTTTTGCACTTTTTATTTGGTTTTGTATTAATGACTTTAATAACTAGTTACTTGTGTTGAAGGTGATCTTTCCTTATCGTTTGTCCGTGGCGTCTTGGCATTATTTTACTGTCTATATAAAATAAAGGATTTTCACCATTCATATCTCCACGGTCTATATGGAGGTATGTTGGCTACCTGGTAGGGGGTTAAGGGAACGGTTTGGTAAAGGTCTTGCCATTGTTTAGCGTTTAGAGGTCCTGCAATGGACCTGGGTCAAATTTAGTAGGACCTCCTTCAATACTTCACGGTATTGGATGGCGGGGGTCCAAACTCTTTGATCCCCTCATAAGTTAACTACTATTAATACTATAACCCGGCTATTTAGGACTGTATCCCTGCTGACTCAGACTACTTAGCCGAGGGTAACGTCACCGCCAAAAGCGGGGCCTACCACAATACTGCATTAATAACTTAATTCATTATCTTCCAATAATCCACCCCTTTAGGATTGTATCCCTGCTGACTCAAACTACTGGGGTAAGGGTAACGTCACCTTCAAAAGAGGGGCCTACTACAATAACTAAGATAATCTCTTAATTATGTGCAAAAGTGCGGAAATAATCAATGGTTATACTAGATACGAGTCGGAACCAAGTGATTCATCTTGTCTATCTGTTTTTATTTTTATTTTTATTTTTATTTTCAGCATTTTAGTTAGTTTTATTTTTCTTAGTTTAAAACATTTTTCTAAACTTTTGTTTTGGTTAGACGTTGAGGATAAACCGGTACTAAAAGCTCTTGTGTCCTTGGACGACCTCGGTATCTTACCAACGCTATACTACACTCAACGATGGGTGCACTTGCCCATATGTGTGTTTAGTGTTAGTGAAATAACGTGTTTTATAAATTTAAAACTTGGCTAAAATAAGTGTTAAAAAGGGCTTAAAATATACACCTAAAATATACGACACTTCGCACGCATCAAGTTTTTTGGCGCCGTTGCCGGGGACACAAGGATTTTAAGAAAGTTAGGAATCAACGGCCTAATCATCTTTTATTTTTCTTTTTATTTTTTTTAGGATTTTCTTAGTTTTTCAGCTTCTGAAGCGCTCAGCACGGGCCGTGCCCGGTCAGACACGGGCCGTGCCCAGCAATCATCACTGGCAGTTTTTATTTTCTGAGTTATAGAGAGCTGAACACGGGGCCGTGCCGGTGCAACACGGGGTCGTGTCCAACTCCCAGTAACAGGGATCCAGAAATCAATTACTGCGCCTCTGAACACGGGCCGTGTTCATTGAGCACGGGGCCGTGGTGAACATTCTGACCAGCGTTCTTTTCTGTTTTTGTTGCAGGACTTGGAACCCAGGCGCCACATTTGAACCTCCTACGTAGTGCATGAGCTCCAGTTCTAGTAGAGACATAAAAGAACCCCTAGAAGAACCTGAGCGCTTTCTCAGAAAAAGACTAAAAGCTAAAAATCAAGAGAAAGCTTCGGGGGACCCACTTCCAATGGCGGACCAACGTACCCTCATGGATTACCTACGGCCTACCGTAGGCAATCTTGGCGCCGCTATCAATGCCCCGAATGTCGAGGCCAACAACTTCGAACTTCGGCCGCATTTGATACAAATGCTCCAAAACTCCGCAACCTTCCACGGGCTTGCGGACGAGGATCCCCATCTACATATTACTAACTTCTTAGAAATATGTGATACCTTTCGGATCAATGGAGCATCAAATGACGCCGTCCGCCTTCGTATGTTTCCTTTTTCACTAAAAGACCGAGCTAAGGCTTGGCTTAACACCCTCCCAGCTGGATCGGTAAACACCTGGGATGAACTCGCCCAAAAGTTTTTGTATAAGTATTTCCCTCCTGCTAAAACGGCTAAATTAATGACTGAAATTAATACATACTCACAAGAGGATGGGGAATCCTTATATGAAACTTGGGAAAGGTTCAAGGAGCTTCTAAGAAAGTGTCCTCACCATGGTCTAGCGGTATGGCAACAAGTATCCACTTTCTACAATGGATTGTTGCCACACACAAGACAAACACTTGATTCAAGCTCCGGGGGACTCTTAGGTAATCGTCGCCCAAATGAAATATATAACCAAATTGAGGAAATTGCTCAAACCAATTTTCAATGGCACACTCCCCGGGGTAATAAATCTATTGCCCCGGGCGCCCATAAGGTTGATGAAAGCACCTCTTTACAAGCCCAAATCGAGGCCCTCTCTTCAAAAATCAAAAGGCTAGAAATGACAAAAACGGCCTCGGTTATGGCTTGTGAAGGGTGTGGTGGGTCACATGAAAATTGGAGTTGTATGAAAGAATTAGATGAACAAACTGAAACGGTAAACTACTTGGATAATAGACCTAGGCCGTCGGGTCCTCCAACGGGTACCTACAACCAAGGATGGCGTAACCACCCAAATCTTGGTTGGAGACATCCCGGCAATAGTAGTAACCAACAAAACCAACGAACTAATTTTCAACAACCGCAAAATTTTTCTCAACAACAAGGTGGAAGAGAAAGGCTTGAGGATACGGTATCTCGCCTCATCTCTGACACTGAAAAGAAAAACTCGGATCGATTTCAACAATTGGAATCAAATTTTAGAAATCAACAAGCTAGCATTCAGAACGTTGAAAAACAATTAAATCAACTAGCTCAAAATTTCTCCGAGAGACCACAAGGCGCATTACCTAGTAATACCGAAACGAACCCAAAGGCACAAGTACATCTCATCACATTAAGAAATCGAACCGTGGGTCCCGAGGATGCTCCATTGCCACCAAATGAAAGAAGCCATTCTAGCCAGCCTATAACTCCTCCTGCGCCAGAAAAAGCTTCTATACCAAATCAAGAGCCCTCCAAGACTCCTCCAATTCCGTACCCCGGTAGGTTAAATCGTCAAAAGACCGATGAGCAATTCGCAAAGTTCGAAAGTTTACTAAAACAATTGCATGTTAATATTCCTTTTATGGAGGTCCTTACACAAATGCCTAAATATGCAAAATTCATGAGGGATTTCCTCACTCACAAAAGGAAAATTGAATCATTGCAATTAGTTAACTTAGGCGAAGAATGCTCAGCTCTAGTACTCAACAAACTTCCACAAAAGAAAATCGACCCCGGGAGCTTCACAATCCCTTGTTCGATTGGGAAGTCCCCCGTCCGAAATGCTTTAGCTGATCTTGGGGCTAGCATTAACCTCATGCCCACCTCAATGTTCAAGCGACTCGGCCTAGGAACAACAAGCCCTACAAAGATGAGCATACAACTCGCCGACAGGTCCGTCAAATTCCCACATGGTGTCGCCGAAAATTTGTTAGTCAAGGTCGACAAATTCGTCTTTCCAACAGACTTTGTCACCCTAGACATGGAAGAAGACACCGAGGTCCCTCTCATCCTCGGGAGGCCATTTCTAGCCACCGCTCAAGCAGTGGTGGATATGAATGACGGAACTCTAACATTGAAGTTTGGGGATGAGGAAGTGAAATTTGAATGTGGAAAGCGAGTAGAGGAAGAAGATCCGGTCAACTACATGAAGGTCATAGACTCAAGCTTGGATGACGCTCTCCGACGGTGTAACATGGGATGCAACACATCCCACTTGGGTAACATATGACCAGGCTTTGGGTCTAGCCAAGGACCCTTATAAACGTGGCGCACCATGGAGGCATTCCACGGAACTATCCTTAGTTTAATTTAGATTAGTTTTTATGTTTTCTAGTTAGTTTAATTTTCAGGAATAAAACACACTCATGGCGGTAAAGGATGAAAAGGGGAACGAGAAAAATGATCCCATGCACAAGAACGAGGCAACCCGACAATTTTCTCCATTTCAGAAGGTTCAACACGGGCCGTGCCCAACCAACACGGCCCCGTGTCGAACCACCTGCAGAAAACGCCCAGTACAGGTAACTGGACACGGGCCGTGTTCACCCAACACGCCCCCGTGTCCAGACTTCTGTTTCTCTTATTTCAATTTTGTTACTGGCACTTGAACACGGGGCCGTGCCCGGATAACACGGGGCCGTGTTCAGTGCCCAGTAACACAAATTTTTGCTTTTTAAACACTATTTTACACATCTAATCAACCTAAAAATTTATTTTTGGGACACATTGAGGACAATGTGTAATTTAAGTGTGGGGGGGATGCTAAAACCTTGAATTTTGCAAGTCCTAAATACAAGCCTTACACAAAACTCTATTGGAACCGCTAATCACCCCAAATTTTTTGAAAAATTTCATTTTTTTTACTTGTCTAGGTTTAACTCGGGAAATTCAAGTTCTCAAAAAGGTTATATTTTTACAAATTTACAACCGATAGCGTAGTGATAAAAAGAACCAACATAAGAAAATTATGAAAAGGCATGACAAACTTATTTAAAATTTGATTATATATACTTGATCACATAAAAACCCATTCCCACAAAAGTGAGTTTTGAGCCTTTATTGAGCACACAATTTCATATCATTTGACTAAATGCTCATTTTTCGTTTCTTGTGTGAATAGCCGTTTGGTTCTTACGACTCTAGAACTTGCCATGACAATACATTCCCGGTCCTTATCAACTTAAACCCGAGTAAGTACATGATGGAGGCATTAGGACTAACCTTTTTCATTTTTACACCATTATTTTTCTTTTTCTTTTACCACCTACCCAAAAATCCCCCTAGTTAGCCCCTTTGAGCCTAAACCTTTTCGTTTCATCACCCAAACAAAAACCCTTTTACCCACCAAAACCTTTTTCATTTTTTTACCCTTTATTTTAGTAACAAGTTCGGTTCTTCGCGAGAAAAAAAAAATTTGATAATAATGAAGCAAAAAGAAAATAAACAAAGTAATCAAAAATAACTTTGTTTGAATAAAAGCTTCATTAAAAATAAAAAGTTGCAAAAATACGAAAACCGACACTTGTTACGCTTTTTAGCCCTTTTTCTACTAACCACTAACCCAACCACCTACCTTTAACCCTAGCCAACCCTTAACCCACAAAGTCCTCTTGATATCTACAAAGGTATAAAAGTTAAAAAGGAGGAGGATTGATTTCTTGGCAAGCCTATGGTAGGAATAAGTTCCATGCCGCTCTCGAGTGATTCACTAAAAATACACTTTCGGCCGAGTGTGAGTGATTTCCCCGCGAGGTATGTGAACTTGTATATAAATAGAATTTTAAAAAAGGCATGTTATGCCCAAATAAGTAATTTCTTTTATGAACAGTTCCAAATAAATCATTACGAATAGGAGTGTAAATAAATAAAAATAAAACCCAAAAAGATCTTGGAAATCCCGACACTCTATGACAAGCCCAAAACCTTCTCTTCTACCTATTTCATTTGGGAGTGTAAGCCACATATTAAAGAGTTTTGCTTGAGGACAAGCAAAAGTTCAAGTGTGGGGGTAACTGATGTGTGTAAAATGCAACATATAAATTACATCAAATGAGGCATAAAACTAACCCTTTTTTAGTACTAATATTGGAAAAAGAGTGTGTTTGTCTTCCTTTTGTATTTTCAGGATTAAATGAGCTCAAAAACACAAAAGAAGCAAAAAGACAGCTAAATCCAACATAAATACAAGAAAAGGAACATTAGTGGACTGCCCGAACCCTCAACGGCACCTTTCAAAGCAAAATAGAGAAAACAGAAGGCTGAACACGCCCCGTGCTCAGCCAGCACGGGGCCGTGCCTAAGAAGCAGCAGAAAAGACAAACCTATAGAAGCTTCTATTGCCCACCACGGGCCGTGCTCAGCGGACACGGGGGCGTGTCGAAAGTACAGCAGGCGCATTTATTGTAATTGCGAATTACAATTAATGAGGAGAGAGAGTGTCAGACGGGCACAGGGCCATGTCCAGCGGACACGGGGCCGTGTCCAGCTCTCTGTTCAGCCTATAAATAGGAGTGCTTGGATTCATTTCATCTCATCCCTTGGCACACCACCTCTCTCACACTTCATCCACCACCCACCACCATCACAACACCATCATCCACCACCATCATCCATTGTCCATCATAGAGTGTGTGAGTCGTCTCGGGATCCAAGATTGATCGTAAGAGTTCTTGACAATCAAGGCCATGTTTGCCTAAGTCTCTTACATCACTTGGTGAAGACAAAGTGTCTAGTATAATACTTTTTATTTCTAATCTTTTGCACTTTTTATTTGGTTTTGTATTAATGACTTTAATAACTAGTTACTTATGTTGAAGGTGATCTTTCCTTATCGTTTGTCCGTGGTGTCTTGGCATTATTTTACTGTCTATATAAAATAAAGGATTTTCACCATTCATATCTCCACGGTCTATATGGAGGTATGTTGGCTACCTGGTAGGGGGTTAAGGGAACGGTTTGGTAAAGGTCTTGCCATTGTTCAGCGTTTAGAGGTCCTGCAATGGACCTGAGTCAAATTTAGTAGGACCTCCTTCAATACTTCACGGTATTGGATGGCGGGGGTCCAAACTCTTTGATCCCCTCATAAGTTAACTACTATTAATACTATAACCCGGCTATTTAGGACTGTATCCCTGCTGACTCAGACTACTTAGCCGAGGGTAACGTCACCGCCAAAAGCGGGGCCTACCACAATACTGCATTAATAACTTAATTCATTATCTTCCAATAATCCACCCCTTTAGGATTGTATCCCTGCTGACTCAAACTACTGGGGTGAGGGTAACGTCACCTTCAAAAGAGGGGCCTACTACAATAACTAAGATAATCTCTTAATTATGTGCAAAAGTGCGGAAATAATCAAAGGTTATACTAGATACGAGTCGGAACCAAGTGATTCATCTTGTCTATCTGTTTTTATTTTTATTTTTATTTTCAGCATTTTAGTTAGTTTTATTTTTCTTAGTTTAAAACATTTTTTCTAAACTTTTGTTTTGGTTAGACGTTGAGGATAAACCGGTACTAAAAGCTCTTGTGTCCTTGGACGACCTCGGTATCTTACCAACGCTATACTACACTCAACGATGGGTGCACTTGCCCATATGTGTGTTTAGTGTTAGTGAAATATCGTGTTTTATAAATTTAAAACTTGGCTAAAATAAGTGTTAAAAAGGGCTTAAAATATACACCTAAAATATACGACACTTCGCACGCATCACATACATACACGCTTTCATTCAATTTCTACCTTTAGATCTTGATTGAGTCATGGATTGTACGGGTTCCTTATCACAAGAGCACACAGGTTTGAGTTCAAGTACCTACCCTCTCGTACTTGATTCTTTCAAACCAGGGCTCTGATACCAACTTGTAAGACCCTAATTCACGTCTGACCAAAAGTCGCAGTGGAAGTTCATGTCTAAAAATTTCTTTCCTTATAATACCTTGACTTATTTGAAATTTCATTCATCCATTTTTTATACTCTTTTACACACTTGCATCTATCGACTCATTTACTAAATACAAACATAACTTATGTCTGCTAAATTACATACACAAACGTCCCCGTACAATCTATCTTGCGACTCGGTCCTCGATCTCCATTCCTTGATGATCCTCCGTGACATTCCAGCTTTCCATCTGATTATACATTCTGTGGTGAGGCTTCCTCGTTGTACCTGCGTTACACTTCGTTCACAAGGCACGCTATTATTATCGTCAATACTCAATTTCATTGAATACATGCATATATACTTCCTTACATACTTTTATATATGCATACGTTCACACATAACTACTTACATACATGCGTACCTACATACATACGTACGTGCCTACATACGTGCATACCTACATACATACATACATACATACATACATGCCGACATACATACTTATTACATGCCTTCACACAACCCTACATACGTGCATACACTCGTACATACTCACTTGGATATATATATATATATATATATAGGGAGAAGATCATGCGAGAACCACCTCTTATTGTGAGAACCGCGAGAACCAATGTGAACACAACCAAAAATGCCTAAAAATAGCTAAAAATCACACAATTTTTTTTAATATTTTTTATATAAAAATCGCTACTTTTCGAAGCCAAAAAAAATTTTTTAATTTTTTTTTGCCACTAAAAGTAGCGATTTGAGCATATAAAATATTAAAAAAAAAATTTAGATTTTTTTTTATTTTTTTAGGTTTTTTGGGGGTTTAGTTTTTAGCATTTTAGCTTGGGGGGGGGGGGGTGGGGGGTTGGGTTTTTTTTAGGGGTTTTAGTTTTTATCATTTAGCTTGGGGGGGGGGGGGGGGGTTAGGTTTTTTTTTTTTTTTAGGGGGGGGGGGGGGGTGGGGGTTAGGTTTTTTTAGCTATTTTAGGTTGTGTTCACACTGGTTCTCGCGGTTCTCGCAATAAGGGTGGTTCTCGCATGATCTCCTCCCTATATATATATATATATATATATATATTCACATACTACCTACATACACACCTACGTACATACACACGTTCACATCTTCACGCATACCTACATACACATGAACATATATAAAAACATACATCCCTACTTGCAACATTCCTAACTCATACATGCCTACTCCCATACTTACCTTCACACATACCTACGCTCACTAAATCATAAATTAAGTTGGTCATACTTAGCTTACGAGTGATTAAAACGCATTTAAACGAGTTCCCAAGACAAAACGAGTCGAGAAAACAATTTTTGCTGAAACGTTCCCCCGCCGCGTAGCGCCACGGCCTGGGGCCTTCCCCGTCGCGCTACGCCACGGCCTGATTTGATCAGCAAGTTGCAGCTGGTTGCTGTAGATTCCCAGCACGATCCGGTTTTACGGAAACGAGCATATCTCTCTCGTTTTTGATCCGTTTTGCACGATTCTTTTTCCTACGCGTTCGTAATTTAATTCTCTATCACATGGAGTTAACATCCAACATCCTGATTTACAAAATTTTAGACTTTTAAGCTTTCGACTCGTTCCCCTTTTTACAAGTTTTGACCCGTTCATGCATTTATCAACATAACTCGTTCGTTTGACCATAACTTCTTATGAACCTAATAATATCAATGACATTTATCATAAAAACTAAATTCTCGGATGTCTTGCATCCTCTTAATCCATTTTCGCTCGAAAGTTTATTTTGACCCATTAAAGGTATATGTGCATTTTAAGGTCCTTAGCTTACGAAAATCATACTTATCTCTTTCTTACTTTTTCAAAACATTCATTTAATCAAATAGCTTGTTTGTAATAAACTTTTAAGACCATTTGCCCGTTTTACCCATCAAGGGCGTTTTTGTCAACTTTGACCCATCCTTTACTACAAAAGACTTCATTGCATAATTAACCAATCATGCGACTTATCTACAATTGTAAATGCACATACCTGGCTCGGATCAAAGCTGTGACCCGTTTTAATACTTCATCCGCTAAATTGCTAGATAATAGCAACGCAAATCCTTTTTCTATACATTCTGCAAATTCATAATACTTAACAAAGCAATTCATTAGTCGATAACGCCAAAGGGTGACATCTTCACCATTTGACCCGTTAAGTCTAAATGTCCATTTTATCCTTGTGGGATGTTAGTTATTCATTATCCCATCCATGTAACTTGTTACTTCGTTAATTTGCAACAAAAATTACCATAATGCCCCTTTTACCCTTTTTAACCATCAACTTAGTTTTTGACATAACCACATGTTCCGACCCATACCAAGACTTATCGGAACATCATAATTCACATATTTACTTACCATGTTTGTGATCTAAACATTGAATAGATATTCTACAAAAGGGGTGTAAGTTTTACTTACCTAGCATCCGAACATACTTCCCGTGCGCATTAGTCCCGTTTGACCCGCTTCTTTTCCAAGCTTCCATATCGTTTATCAAGCATCAACTATCATATATCATTCTCAAGATAGTTAGCTTATTCATTATTCATCACAACCTTTTCATTACACGGATCTTACATGGAATTTATCATTCAACCTTATAACATGCTAATCTATCATTTCTTATCCGATTTCCTTTAAACATATACACACGTATGTGATTTCAAACATCATTAACAATAACATATCATCATATTATACAAAACCCAATTCATAACTACATTGGTGATCACTTACTAATGATCTAAGCTCAATTATTTCTAATTTCATCATACTCTTGGTGTGTGTACAGCCTTCTAAACATAAGGTACAACTAATTCATGCACAATCTCCTTATTTTATACATAATTCATCAAATCCTCCTACTAATAAACATATATCGTTCTTCAAGCATATTATCGTCATATTTCTTTCAATTCCTCTAACAAGAATCCATCCTATCCATCATAATACATCAACAATCATGATTAATTAAACATGGATGATCATTCAAGTCATCATTCTTATCAAAACAAATGGGTTTCACCTCTAATCATCAAATTAACCCAAACCATGCATAATCTATATTCTACATGATGATTCCAACTCATAAACAAGTTCAATTTCATACTATTTCAAGGATTAATCAAAACCCTTATCATTAACTAGCATCAAATCACATAATTTAACTTACCCCATGATGGAAAACCCTTAAATGACTGAGGAATTGATCACATGCATTCGATTAACCTTCAATTCCCTTCTTAATTTGATGATTTGAGGGGTGTTAGGGTTTTGAAGGGAAGGTTTCCCCTGGTCTCTCCTCACGATCACACACACCCACTTCCATTCACTGGGCATTTTTTGTTATGTGTTTTAATAACACATTTTTCATTTTCAACCCCTCATTTATTCATAACATGTCACTTTTCCCATTTCTACATACTAACCTAGCAAACCTTCATGCATACCTAAGAATTTTAGATTTACTAAAATTTGTAAGACTTTACTAATGGTAAAAAATCTATGTTTACCATTTCTTTTTGTCAAAATATTGCGATTAAAACATTATAATATGTCATACGAAATTTGGGGTGTTACAGTTATGGCTTAAAATCATATTTAATACCTAAGACTTGTTACCTACTGATTTTATAAATAAATCTTAATACTTTAACAGTAAGTATAAGTCTTGAACTCAGATTTCCAATTTTTTCCTTAAAACATATGTGAAATGACCAAAATGCCCCTACGGTGCGTAGTTTGGCCATAAATGGTGAACCTCACATATGTATGATATCCTACTGTTATAACTTTATAAAATAAATGTTTTTACTGAATATTTTAGACCAGAACCTCTTTTATAAACTTTAAAATGACCAAAATAAACCTCTTTTATAAACTTTAAAATGCCCAAAATACCCTTACGGGGCTTAAATTGGTTTCAAATTCATTTGGGGCATAATTGTTGATATCCTACTGATATTACAACATATTTTAAGCATAATAACTTATGGAACTTATACTTGGCTCATCCGGCTACCCGTTATGCTTATACGCGTTCGGTACGGTTTACGTAACTAGTTTGCATAAATTAATCGAAACGGGTCAAACTTTATAATTTTAACTTCAAAATCAAGAATGTATTTAGTTTACCCATTTTATACGAGTCTTCATACTTGTCAGGTCAAAATCACATTCCAATCTGGTCACTGCTTAATCTAGCGTTTCATGCCGTAAACCTTTCTTTAAAACTAACCGGTCTAAGTTACAACTTAAATAAGACTCGTTAGGAATCTAATAGGTTAATAAAACCTTCGTTACAGATTAAGAGCCCCGGTAGAAGTATTTGCACTTGTTTGAGTAGAATTTACGGCTGAGAATACTAAATTTCATTTAAGCTCAGGTAAATACTTTTAACTTATTTTCCCTTATACGGGCTTGGGATACTGTAAATTACTGCTTGGTCGGGTGTAGAAACCTTTTAATCGGATATGGTTAAATTGCATAATCCCGTTTTAATCAGTATTGCTTGATAACAAATAACATTAGGGGTTAACAAGCGTAAATGGCCACAACTTAAGCACGGGGTGTAGGCATACACCTGCCAGTTGCGCATGTAAAAGATATACTCATTTGCTGGGCTAACCCGCCGTGAGTTTATATTTGTGGTGTGTTGTTAAATCTTGTTCGGTTTATTTAATACCGGCCCTAAATGTTGGAGAAAATGTAAATCTGATACAAGATTATTATTAATATAATTGTCCCAAGTTATAAAACATTTATGCCTTGTGCATTTAAATCAATTTTCATAAATACTTTCAAAAGAGTCGGTTAATTGTATTTAACAGTGTAAACTAACGTATTTTTCAAAAAGACTAACTGACAGGTACCGTACGTTATCGGCTGGGAGCTCTAGGCGTTAGTAAAGAATCTTGCAAGTTCTGAACGCTTAAAGTCTGTTGAACAATAGTTTATATTTCTGTTTTAGATCCGCCTATGGATCCTCTTGCAACCGTTGTATAATATTTAATTATACTTTAAATTTCGGTTTGTAATATTAATTTTCCTCCAAGACTTCCGTTGTGCATTAAACTGTGTATGTTTGACTATGACGATATCAACTACGTCACGATACTCCCCGCCGGGCCCACCGTAATATGTTGAATTATCGGGGTGTGACAGGTTGGTATCAGGGCCAACATTGAGTGAATTAAACACTATCCTTTTGTGTTTATTCTCAATGAAACAGTTGCACATTCCTTGACTTCTGAGTCTAGGAAAACGACTTAGGATTAATCCTAATTTTAAATTGTTTTTGTTTTGTTTGTTTTGTTTTGACAGGACTACAAGCAATCATGCCACCAAGAGTTAGAGGCAGGAGTGGAAGAGGAAAAGCCCCGATGAGGGGTAGAAATGATCATGAAGTTGGGCCATCTCACCGGCGCACACCCTCCGCATCACTCGGCTCAAGCCCACACGAAGACTGGAGGACCTACCTTGAGCCCGCGAGACGCTCTGTCTCGCTTAGCTCCTCGCCATCTTACCATGACTCCTTCGGGCTGCATCAGGACGACGAGTCCCACAACTCTCACCATTCTTTCATACCTTTGCAGCGACCAGACTCCCACCATTCCTTCCAGAACCCAACACCCTACTTCCAGAGTCAGGTCAATCCAATGAACCAAATTGAAGAACTAGTGGGTCCTAACCCACTGGGACCCGCCGATCACTATCCTGAATTTCAGGACATGGATGTGGACGAAGATCCAGATCCCGAGTTGCCACCATCTGGGACGCCGATGCATCCCATCAACATTTCAAGCGGATCATCTTTTAATGGTTCGCCATACAGGGGCCCCTGATATCTGGGCCGAAAGATGGAGCACGTATATGTGGGAGTATACTCCCCCTCACCACAACTCACCTCCACACCAGCAGGTCCCTTCTGAGGACCCACATTTTCAGGCGGTCACGCCGCCGCCACCGCCCGCGCCAGAGCAGGCATCGCCTCCAGAACCATCGAGGTGGAGAAGAAGTGCATGGATGTCCGTGCGTGGGGGTTTTCATTTCAGCACCCCCCAACACTCCAGCAACTACCCTCCTATCCAGGAAGACCCACAATTGGGTGGGCCTTGAAACGCCTTTTCTGAAGTCGACTTTGCACCAGTCACACCTGCACCACCGCCCATGGGTTATGAAAACCCGATCCCCGCTTACCCAGATGCAGCTGGGTATAACCCGTTTGAGCAGCAAGCTTACTCGGTTTATAACTACAACAATGCACCTGCCGTTGACCCGTACTTGGAGGCAGCACACTTTAATGCCCTTTACCCTTCTCCCTTTCCACTCGCGTACCCAACTGGGTACCCTTCATATGGGTATCAATACCCACTGCCTCCTCAACCTCAGCGGCAGCAGCCACCGCAACCTCAAATCCAACAACCTCAGCAGCAAGAAATTCTCCAAAGGTTGCACGAGGTGGAACAAAGGGTAGATGAAGAGCGTAGAAGTCGTCGCGGTCTTCTAAAGGGTTTGGCAAACCTCATTAAAGGGAAAAAGAAGAGGTATCATTAGAGACCTTATTTATTTTTTTGTAATTTAAATTTCAATTAAGTCCCTTCGTGGACATTTTATTTAAGTATTTAGTCCCTGCGTGAACTTGCTTTCTTATTTAGTCCCTGCGAGGACAAGTTTATTTGTTTAAGTCCCGTTTAGGGCAACTATTGTACTTCTTAGGACAATCTATGAAATGTTTCTTTTATTTTTTTTTCATTATATATATGCATGTACAATATAAAACAAATCAAAATATCATTTCAATTTATAATTGATCCACCATTAAATCTCAAAATAAAATCTTAAAGGAATAACCTAGCCTATATGTCATTTTAGACATGGACATGATGGTGAAACCTTTTTAAGATAATAAATCTTGTTAACACCTAAGAACGTGTTAGCACTCTTGACGAATGTGGTTCGAGAAAATCAAACTAGTCATTATTATGATGGATTCTTCCAGTTCTTACCTAGCCTAATGATTTAGAAATCATGTGTTATATCATCAAATGAGATGCTCATATTATAAACATCCATTAGTGATGAAGTGCCTACGGGCCATATTTATTGTCCAATAAGACAAATGATAATTGTAGTCTATGACTCCCTGTCAAGAAGGTTAATGAACTATGTTCAAACCTTAATGCCTCGATCCTATAAGATCATGGCTTACAGAATAAAACTGTCCTTGTGACTAGGCCATTTTGTGCCACCTTAATATCCATAATAGCTTATAACTGGGATAAATTATAATGAAAATTTTAAATAAACTAAATTATCAAATTAACCAAATATGGTCTATTTATACCATGGTTAATGAATCATCGAAAATGATGATTCCATAATATATCACTAAACAAATCGTTGTCAATTGTTTTATAGCAATCAAACTCAGCAATGGCTGAATCAGAAGAGATTAATAGTCATCCTAATGTGAGGAATGACAACACTAGAATGAATGTAACGGGCGCAGATCTACAAGTAATGATAGACAATGTTGTCACTAGATCCGTTGACAGAATGTTCAAAGAACCAAGTGGTACTCACGCTAAGACTCAATTTGTACCTCATACTAAACCTCCTTCCAAAACACATACATCCAAGAAAGACGATTCTCAGCATTCGTCGAATCAGAAAAGCCTGCCGTCTAAGCAAATTATGCTTAATCATGAACCGCGTTCAAAGGTTTGTTCTTACAAATACTTCGTCTCTTGCAAACCAAGGGACTTTACAGGTGAAAAAGGTGCCATAGACTGTATGACATGGCTTGATGAGATGGATACCGTTGTGGATATCAGCGGCTATGCGGAGCAGGATGTTGTGAAGTTTGTTTCACAGTCGTTGAAGGGGGAGGCATTGGCCTGGTGGAGGTCGTTAGTCCAATCCATGGGGAAAATCCTACTCTATAACTTGTCATGGGAACAATTTGTAGCACTAATCAGAGAAAATTTTTGTCCTCAGCATGAGGTAAAGAAAATTGAAACAGACTTCCTGACTTGGTCATGAAGAATTTGGATTGCCAAACTTATGTCACGAGTTTCAATACTATGTCAAGACTTGTTCCCTACTTGGTTACACCAGAACCTAAACGCATAGCGCGTTTCATAGGAGGCCTGGCCCCGGAAATAAAAGGAAATGTTAAAGCTTCCCGGCCTACCACTTATAGGTCCGTGGTGGATTTGTCCTTGTCCCTCACTCTAGATGCAGTAAGGAATAAATCTGTTAAGACTTCTGAAAAGGGAAAAAGGAAAAGGGAAGATGAGAGCTCACACCGCTCCGACAAGAAAAGGAAGGGTAACTTCGAGCATAAGAACGGGTCTGAGTTTAGAAACAACTCAAATCAGTCTGATAAAAGGCCCAAGTGCAAGAACTGCAGGAAACGCCATTCTGGAAGGTGTACGATTGACCGACAAGCTAAACTCTGTGGAATTTGCAAGACAAAGGGACATAAGACTTTAGAGTGCAAAGATCTGAAAAACGCGACTTGTTACAATTGTAACGAGAAAGGGCATATCAAAACCAACTGCCCGAAATTTGCAAAGAAGCCTGAAGAGGCCAAGAAAAAGAATGCTCGAGTTTTCCAGATGAATGCTAGGGAGGCAGTACAAAACAATAAGGTTATAACAGGTACTTTCCTCATAAACGACATTTATGCTAGAGTATTGTTTGATTCTGGTGCAGACAAGTCTTTTGTAGAAAATAATTTTTATAAACTGTCAAACCTGCCTATTAAAACTCTAGACATAAAATATGAGGTAGAATTGGCTGATGGTACATTAGAGACCGCTTCAACAATTTTAGATGGATGTTTCATATCCATTAGGAACCACTCTTTTCCGTTATCCTTGTTACCGATGAAATTGGCAGGATTTGATTTGGTTATAGGCATGGATTGGTTATCCTTAAACCAAGCCCAAATTACCTGTTCCAAAAAGCATGTTATCATTAAGACCCTATCAGGAAAGTCAATTATTGTTCAAGGAGATACACATCATGGACTGTCTGATCAAACAGCTATGCTTAAGGTGTCTAAGGGTTTGAAGAACGGTTGTGTCATTTACATGGCACAAGTGAGTGTAGACACGCCAAAGCCTAAAATTGAAGATATCCCTGTCTTTTCGGAGTTCACAGACGTTTTCCTTGAAGAGTTACCTGGTTTGCCTCCTGACAGACAAGTGGAATTCAGAATTGATATTATACCTGGAGCAGCACCAGTAGCACGAGCTCCTTATCGTTTGGCACCGACATAAATGAAGGAATTAAGGACTCAGTTGGATGAATTATTAGAGAAGGGTTTTATTCAACCAAGCTCGTCTCCTTGGGGAGCGCCGATTCTATTTGTGAAGAAGAAGGATGGCTCAATGCGTCTATGCATTGATTATCATGAGCTAAACAAAGTTACAATCAAGAACAAATATCCATTGCCCAGGATCGACGATCTATTCGATCAGCTACAAGGGGCAAGTTTCTTCTCAAAGATCGATCTGAGGTCGGGATACCACCAGTTGAAGGTCAGAACTGAAGATGTACACAAGACTGCTTTCAGAACAAGATACGACCACTACGAGTTCTTAGTTATGCCTTTCGGGCTCACTAATGCACCTGCAGCATTCATGGATCTCATGAATCGTGTTTGCAAACTGTATCTGGACAAGTTTGTCATAGTTTTTATTGATGACATACTCATTTACTCCAAGAAACAAGCTGATCATGAGGAACATCTCCGATGCATTCTTAAACTTCTGCAACAAGAGAAGCTCTACGCAAAAAAATTTCCAAATGTGAGTTCTGGCTCTTGAACACGTGGTAAGTGAGCGTGGCATCCAAGTGGATCCCGCTAAGATTGAAGCAATTATGAATTGGCAAGCGCCTAAGACGCCCACTGAAATTCGCATCTTCTTAGGTTTGGCAGGTTACTACAGGCGTTTCATCGAAATTTTTTCAAGAATTGTTGCACCTTTGACTTCGCTAACTCACAAGAACGTAAAGTTTGATTGGGGTCCCAAACAACAAGAATCTTTTGAGATTCTTAAGTAGAAACTAAGCAATGCTCCTATGTTGACATTTCCAGAAGGGAAAGAAGAGTTTGTGGTTTATTGCGATGCATCACACACTTGTATGGACTGTGTGCTTATGCAAAGAGGTAAAGTTATTGCCTATGCTTCTCGTCAACTGAAGGTGCACGAGAAAAAATACACCACCCATGATTTGGAATCAGGTGCCGTTGTATTTGCACTCATACTTTGGAGGCATTACCTATATGGAACTAAGTGCGTAATTTATTCAGATCATGAAAGCCTTCCACATTTGTTTAATCAGAAAGATCTCAATATGAGGCAACGCCATTGGATGGAAACATTGAACGACTATGATTGCGAAATTCGCTATCATCCGGGTAAAGCTAATGTGGTCGCTGACACACTAAGCAGGAAAGAAAGGATTAAACCTATCAGGATAAATGCTAAAAGCATTGAACTAAGGAACAGCTTGAATGAAAAAATGTTAGCTGCTCAGAAGGAAGCTATATTGGAAACTAACTTTCCGAATGAGAAGTTAGGCGTAACTGCTCACCAATTATCCTATGGCAAAGATGGAATCCTTAGATTGAATGGTCGAATCTGGGTTCCAATTCATGGAGGACTAAGAGATGTAATCCTCCAAGAAGCTCATAGATCAAAATACTCAGTTCATCTGGGCAGTGATAAGATGTACTAGGATCTCAAGGGAAACTACTGGTGGATAGGTTTGAAGAAATCTATAGCCACAAATGTGGCTAAATGTCTGACATGTGCACAGGTTAAAGTCGAGCATCAAAAACCGTCAGGTTTACAACAATAGCCTAAACTTCCCACTTGGAAGTGGGAAATGGTAACTATGGATTTCATTACCAAGGACGAAACATGGTAATGATACAATATGGGTTATAGTCGACAGACTGACGAAGTCAGCTCATTTCATACCCATGTATAACAACCCTTCAAAATATTCCGACACCCCTAAAATAATTAAAGTACCCCAATATGTCCTAAAATACACCCCGTATGCGAAAACGGGCCCCAAGACCTTTATTTTTATTAACATTAAATAAAAAAAATTAATGGGCTGTCACGGGGCGCGAAGAACCAGCCTTGGTCTTACGCGGGCTGCGAGCGCCTAGACAACAGGCGGCTCCCGGTGCTGCCACGTGGCAGCCACACGTCGAGCCTATAGCGGTGACTAGGCCAAGCTAGGCCCTACTACCCCTATGTCGCGGGCCGCTTAAGACGACCCTTTGGTCTTCGCGGGCAGCGAGGGACTGAGAAATCAGCCCTATAAATGAAGGGCCTCGGCCTTCAGTCCAACTCGCTCAAAATCTTTCTTCTCTCTCGAATTTCTGAAGAGTAAACTTAATTTCCGGGTATTATACCCCCTAAATAACGAAGTTCTGCCCCGTTGTAAGTATCATAATCCCGGTTACGTATTATATACGTTGTCCGATTGATCCAGGGTTCCGTAACGGTTACGTATTAGATACGTTGGGATGCCGTCTCGGGGAGGGTATTACTAATGTAAATATTGGGTTATTATACTAACACATGTGAATTTGTGTATTTAATAGATAATCACCAGGAAATCCTTAAAGGAAACCCTAAGACAACAATGTGAGTAATCTCCTTTTTGTAAACTGTTTTTACAAAACCTCATATGATTAAGAATATATTAAACAGTGATTGAGTATTTGTATTCTACAATTATCGTCGGTATGTTGGGGTTTTGTATACAAAATTTGTTACTAGCTTGCGAGGAGTAACATGACCACAAGTCGGGTTGACAGTACCGTGAGTGGTAATTAAAGTAGATGGAAACAAATGTAATTGCGCGACCGCCCTCAATGCTGTACAATGGTTTTACTTAATTTGATTAAACGGGGATTCACTCACCAGTATTTCCCCTTGACAAAATGTTTTTAAACGAGTTTCAGGTAACAAAATGTGAAAGCCAAATAGAAGCCAGCTGGACAGCACTGAAGGCTTGGAAAAGTGGCTATAAAGTTACCTAAAATAAAGAGATGTTTTATTTAAATAAAATAGGGTTTATCCCTATGAAAATGTGTGTACTTAAAACTTGGGATTATTCCCACGTGTTTAATATTATAAAAGTGTGGTATTTACTTTGATAAAATATTTCCTAACTACGGTCCTGATGTAATTTCCGCTGCCAAAATTGATAAACACCTGGATACCACCGAAACTGGTCATGGTCGCCCATTCCCGAGTAGTATAAGGGACGGGGGTTGCGACAGAAGGTGGTATCAGAGCTAAGCCACTGATTTAGCCACATAAGTGTTCTACTGACACCAACATATTATTCAAATTGTTAGGAAATTAATTACGGAAATACGTGCATATATGTATTTTATTGTTATGTGTTATTTGACTATTTGTTAGTTTACAGTATGAGTGATCAAGGACCCTCCGACGCCTATCGTCAGTTGTCCGGCTCACCTAGGAGTGAAGGCACCTCTTCACAGCCTGCCCTCTCAGGGTATTCAGCTCACAATGAAGATGGGATATTCATGTTTAAGGCTCAGTCTGAAGCGCCATTCCCTCCTAAAAAGAGAGGATGGTTCAGTAGGGGAGCGCATGAGTGTAGGAAGATGATGAAAAAGTTACAACAGCAGCGAGTTCTAGCAGCCGCTAAGAGAGAAACAGATGCCCACACCCAAGACATGCTTAATAGGAGTTTAGCAAACTTCCATATCTTAGCAACCACAGCTGCCGACCCAAACCTGGAGCAACTTGTAGCACCTTAACCCCTACCCTTGTTTCCCACACAGCCAATGGAGATTGAAAATAACCCAGAAAACCAAATCCAAATGCATGATTTTAACCCATAAGAGATACCTAGGATACCAGCACCCAATCCCTTAGACCCAGACTACGACCCGTGGTTTGATGATCATAGTGATTATGTGCAACGCTACCACCTAACAGACGAACCCATGCCAAACCAAGCAGCTTACCCAGGTCTGGACCCTCTAGATCCCTACTATGATAATGATGAATACATTAGGGAAATCCTAGAGAATCCATACCCTCAGGAAGAACCCATGCCACAGTACCCAGAACCAGTACCAGCACCAGCACCCCCAACGAGTGCAGAAAATGTGCAAGAACTCTAAACTTTCGGAGAAGAGATTTTAGAAAGTAGCGAGAGAATGAGGCAGGTTGGAGAACGACTCATCTAGAAGTACAACGAGCGTAATATGGGGTTCTGGATGAACCCATATCATTGATGGTGATAGTAATAATAATATAATAATAAATATATATAATATGAGTGTATGAAAAAAATATAATAATAATAATAATAATAATAATAATAATAATAATAATAAAATATCTATTGTTGTATAGACCACTTTGTGGTTAATGATGCATATTAGTATTGTACTTTATTTCAGTTGTATTGTAATAATTATAGATGCATACTATAAGAAAGAGTAAGTCGCAATGTTCGACGCTTTTGAACAATATGCGTGTTATGTGAATGATTGCATTAAATATTATTTTGTGATATTAATAATTGGCAAATGTTTAAAACTCAGTTGGACAACGAAGTGAACCAGGAAAACCAGCATAACGATAACCAGAGTAACAATAACCTGGATAATGATAACCCAAACAACAACAATAATGGAAACCAAGTGGAACCAACTTAAAATTTGGAGACATTACCTTACGGTAGTAAGTTTACCATTTTCACCGACCATAAGAGTTTAAGGTATGTTTTCGGGCAAAAGGAGTTGAATATGAGACAAAGACACTGGATGGAGATACTTAGTGATTATGATTGCAATATCCAGTACCATGCAGGAAAGGCAAATGTAGTAGATGATGCTTTAAGTCGAAAGTATCATGAAAAACCAAAAAGAGTACGTTCACTTAAACTAAATCTACAAGTAGATTTAAATGAACAGATTAGAAAGGCACAAGAATCAGTAATCAAGGATGATACTGAAAAGTTAAAAGGAATGATTAAGGAATTAGAACAAGAAACAGATGGAATTTGGAGATTCCATAAGAAAAGAATGTGGATACCTAAATTCGAAAACCTACGCCACTGTATATTAGAAGAAGCTCATAAGTCTAAGTATACGATGCATCATGGAAGTGATAAGATGTATCAGGACTTAAGAAAGAATTTTTGGTGGATTGGAATGAAAAAGGATATAGCAGCATATGTTGCAAAGTGTTTAACCTGTTCACAAGTTAAAGCTGAACACCAGAAACCCTCAAGATTATTGCAACAATTAGAAATGCCAGTGTGGAAATGCGAATTGATAACAATGGATTTTGTTACCAAATTACCCAAAACAAGAAAAGGTAATGATACAATCTGGGTGATTATAGACAGGCTAACCAAGTCAGCTCATTTTCTCCCAATGAAGGAAACTTTCAGTATGGAACAATTAGCTAAATAATGTAAACGAAATAGTTTCATTACATGGAATTCCTCTATCAAATGTTTCTTGCAGAGATAGTGCTTTACCTCTCATTTTTGGACAAGTTTCCAAAAAGCAATGGGAAACAAGTTGAATCTAACCACCGCTTATCATCCTCAAACGGACGGACAAAGCGAAAGGACAATTCAGACAATGGAGGACATGCTTAGAGCTTGTGTAATTGATTTCGGAGGTAATTGGGACAATCACCTACCATTGATAGAATTTTCTTGTAATAACAGTTACAACACAAGTATCAATGCTACACCATTCGAAGCACTTTATGGATGAAAGTGCCGAACGCCAGTCTGTTGGGCAGAAATTGGAGAAAAGCAACTATCTGGACCTGAGATAGTACAAGAAACAACAGACAAGATCATTCAAGTCAAGGAACGACTAAAAGCAGCACATGATCGACAAAAGAGTTATGCTGATAACAGACAAAAGCCATTAGAATTTCAAGTAGCAAACAAAGTGTTATTAAAAGTTTCTCCTTGGAAAGTGTAGGAACGTTATACGACCTAACGAGTCGATCAGAAGAGTGCTCAGACTGAATCAGAGGCGGAATTCATTGATTCAGTCTTTGTTTAGCTTGATTTCACTATTTAACGTCTCGTTTATTGATCTTCTAACATTTACAAGCTCTAGAGACAAAATGGCAGGGCTTCGCCGTACCAAACAAGACCACACGTACACCACTATCTAGATCCGCTCAAGTGTGCCTATTTATAGGTTGATGGGTTCGCTTATATGGTCATGTCCGTATAAGCGGACCTATCATGTCCGTATAAGCGGACCTATCATGTCCGTATAAGCGGACCTGCATGTCCATATAAGCGGACCTGCATGTCCGTATAAGCGGACCTGTCATGAATGACACATAAGCGGACCTATCTAACTTATGTGTTTCTTGATTTTCTTTCACTAGACAATCATCTCTAACCCAAGACTCGAACTAAGATGTAGTCGACAGACAACTGCACCAACAGACTCCCCCTTGAATGTTGACGGAATCTTCAGTGAGAGTCTTCAACATAACAACTCTTCAATCTCTATTGGTCTTCTTCAGGAACTCTTCCTGGAATCCTGAACCCGGATCTTTCTCTGGCTCTAACTCTCGTCAGACTCCCCCTTTCATCGAGCTGGGATCGCCGTCTGGAATTTGTTATCACCATTGAAATCAAATCCTGGCTTTTTCAGTTTAAGCTCTTCTCAGCAACCTACACAACTCAAACACTCTATTACAACAAAACAATGTTGTGATTCAACTTAATGAATCAACTAAACATTTCAAACCATTTAACCAACTCAACTGTTCATCTTGTTTAGCCTTTGAGATTTTGAATATCAGCTTTTCAACATCAGTTGTCAAAAATCTTTTTGGATTTTTCAAACTATGAAACACAAACGCAATAACAAAAATTAAATGCAGAAATGAAATATGTACAAACATATTTTTGTGAGTTTGCGAAAGAGGATCAGATCAGTTTTTAGACAAATCACAAGCACCGTTAAGCTCTTAATCGTTTTAAGCTCTAAACGATTCACATTGATTGACGATATGTTGTCCACTTAAACTCAATCTAAAAACTTTCGACATGCTTACCGATACGTTAATGTATATTTAGATAGCACTAAAATCTTATGGACCCCACGATCTCAGCATATCCCCTCATCATGCGATACACTGACTCAAGTAATGCCTTTAAACTTTTATCGACTGTGAATTGTACGAAAACAAAGCAGAATGTTTAAACATTAACAATCAGGTCGATACTTCCGTATACGCAGAGAAAGTCCAATGTTTAAACAAAATAAGAAAAATAAAACAAGTTGAAGTTGTTTAGGCTTTAACCACCAGGTCGATACTCCCGTATACGCAGAGGTGATCCAAAGCTTAAACGAAACACCAAAGAAAATAAAGCAGAACGTTTAGGCAACAACATCCAGGTCGATACTCACGTATACGCAGAGGATGTCCGATGCTTAAACAAAATAAAGAAATAAGACAAGTTTAAATCTTTGCAAAATAAAATGCACAATCACAGCGACTTTTCAGCAAAGTTGTGAAAGTTCACAAACTTAACCAGTTTTATGTCTTTCGACAATCAGCAATTACTGAGTAGGCACACAGTCAAGAAGGACAAAACTAAGTACTATGCTTTCAACCATGTTTCCCACTAGAACTAGGCTTTTTCATTTAAGTTTGTATCGTTATCGCAAATCTACTAGTCTAGCTGAGCCTATCGTCACATCTTTAGTGAGACCGTTTATCACATTTAGACTGTACATTTCTTTAGCATGCTGTGATAGTCCACTGATTTTCTATCATTTCCTCTTGTTTTAGCAAAACTCATTTTTAAATTTTTCAATGTTTTTGACATTTTCAAATTTTCTAATTTTTTTAAAATTTTTACTCCCCCTAAAATCAAAATATGTTTCAATTTTGATTTTCTGGGAAAATTTGAAACAAACTGTACAAACTTGACAACATGATAAGAATCACTTCAATTCTCCATCCACTTGGCATAAACAATCAGAACTCCCCCTGACAACAAAACATTTTCCCATAGTGATTTCAAAACACTTAAGTTTGTTTTAATCAAAATGGTTTTTCCATAAAATAAGTTTTGTGTGTCTTTTAACAAATTCGGGGATCTTTCATCACTTTGTTTTCTTCAATCACTTGTAAAAACAAACATTTTTAAGAACAATCCACAAACATCACTTGTAGAAAATCAAGTACAACTTAATGTCCCTGATTTACCACTTGTAAGTCGAAATCACTTTCGTGAATTTCTCAAGAAATGTGCCGATTCATGTTCCACGCTTACCAACCTGGGAACTCCGGCAAGTCAGGTTTTTCATTTAAACAGATTCACCCAAGCCTGACGGTCCTTGGGTGATTTCGAATTCTTGTTCAACAATGGTGGAAAATTTGCATCATCCATTGTTAAACCTGAATTATCCATTTTTACCTCAATCAAAGGCTCCTCTGGCTTTGACGAACCAGAATCATTGCCTACACACGGCTTGTCTGACTTCGTCACGTCAGATTCATTGCCTGATGGTGGCTTGTCTGACTTTAATACGTCAGATTCATCGCCGACCATTTTCTTCTTCTTCTTTCTCTCTTCTGTCCTCAGATTTGTATCTGATGAACTCGTCTTGCTTGACTTTGAAGTCGAGGAAAGCGATTCATCAGAACTCTTATTTTTACCAACAGATGAACCCGCGGACAATATCTTCTCTAGATACTCTCTCGCCTTCTTTCTCTTCTTCCTCAGTCTGTCTTTTTGCCCCTGTGAAAGTTTAACTTTCTTTTCTTGAATTGTCTGTTCTTGAACTTTAGGTTTTAGAACCTTCTGTTCATGGGGCTTGACATTGACTGGAATCTTTGCCATCTTCTGAGAATTAACCCTCAATCTTTCATTTGATCTCCTTGGGCAATCTCTGGCAATGTGACCTCTGATGTTGCAATTAAAGCATCTCCTCGTCTCATAACTCCAATCTTGGCAGTTAACAGCAATGTGTCCTTGATAACCACATCGGTAACACACTCTGTTATCGTACCAATCACCATTTTCAGTCCAAACATTCAGATCATAGCACTGTTTGGCTTGGTGATAATCCTTGCTCCTCTTGTTTGCTGGATTTGACTTTTGAGCACTGTGGTCCGACCTGCACCACTTATTACCAACAATTTTAGAGTTTTCATTTTTCGATTTTTGTAATTTTTCATTGCGATTGGATGATCGATCTGATGAGCTTTTATTATCTTTTTGTACATTTTTCAAAATTTTCTCTTTTTGTTTTTGTTTCACTTTCTTCTTCAAAGGTTTTTGCGTAGAGCATTCTCCCTTTTCAGTTGATTGCGGAACAGTTTCTTGAAACTTTTCTTTTAATTTCAAAAACAATTTTTGTTTTTCGAATTTTTTATTTTCATCATCAGATTTCTCATCACAATCTTCAACTTTGACTTTGTCAAAGTTTGTGACATCGTCACTTATTGGAACGGAATTTAAAGGTTTTGGGCAATGAATAGTTGAAGTATTCACAAACACCTTCAACTTTTCTTCCCATTCATTGATTTTCTTTTGAGCACATTCTGCCTCTTTTTCAAGTCTAATAATCTTTTCAAGATGAGAATTTATTTCAATTTGTTTTTCAAGATTGTTTTTACCAAACAAATCTCTCTCATCTTCTAAAATTTTTATTTGACTTTGAAAATCTTTTTCAATCTTTAATTTTTCATTTTCAAAACTTTTGATTTGATCTTCAAAAATTTTGTTTTCTAATGTTAAACTGTTCAAATCATTTAACAGTTTAACATTTTCAGATCTAAGCTTTTCACAATTTTCCTGTAAATCCAGAATCTGTTTTACATCAGTTTGCTTCTCATCTTTCAACTTCTCGACTTCCGATTTCAAACTTTCTGCATCCTTCAAGAGTTTGTCATTGTCAGTCTTAAAGTTGTCACACTTGGAGCATACTGATTCAAAATTTGAAGATTCATTCTTCACTGATTCTTCATTCTTTGGATCTTGTTCTTTCTCTATCTTATATGTACCTGCATCAAAGATTGTAACAAGATCAATAGAATTTCCATTATCATCAATATAACAACCCCTTTTCATATCATACATCAAATTTCTTTTCGCTGCCCAACAAACATTGATTCTTTTGTTTATTTCATATATCACATCTAAATTCAAATCTTCTAAATTCATTTTTATCTTATCTAACACATCTCTTTTCTTTTGATAAAGTTCATAATCATGATTTTTCAGTTTACTGATTAATTTATTCAGAGATAATTTTGAAAAACTTGAATTTTCTCTCAGATTTTTCAAAAAAACATCCCATTCAGCAGGTAATCCATTAGCAAACTTTGATACCATTTCAGCTTCTGATATTACTATTTGATTTTCTTTCAAATAGTCAATCAAACGATCAAAACGTTTTTCCAAATCATCCAATTTCTCATCTTCCTTACTCAGAAAATATTCGAAACGTTTACTCCAAACCTCTTTGGGCAATTTCTGATAGGAACTACTGAAATATCCTCGATACCAATCATTTAACCTTTTAAGATCATTGTTTTCCTGGTCATCAATCCTCATTGTAATTTTTCTAAAACAATCCAAACAAATCTTTGTTGTTCACAAAAGCGAAACAAGTAGTTGTACAGAAAAGCGAAACTCCACTTGTCACTAAAAGCGAACCTCCAAAGTTGTCACAAAAGCGGACCTACAAGTTGTCTGTTCAAACTCGGTATCACCTTTTATCCTTTAGATCCGAAATTATTGACAATGACTTTCCACTAACCGCACATGGGCCTTAGAGTCCACTACACTGACAATACAAAAGTTGATTGGGCCACACTTTTGTTAAATGATGATTGGGCCGAGACTAGTGAATTCACATGGATCACATATGAAATCAGTAAACCACGTGATACTTTCAATTTGAGATTCACTTGAGTCACATGCAACTGACAACAAATCAACTTTTCATAAATTCTTTTGTACCGATATATCCACTAAACCGACAAAACGTGAAATAGTCATGAAAGATTATGAAAATCACATTCAAACTGACATAACCATGTGATTTATTTTCCACTTGTAGAATCGATACACTTTATCTAACCCCAATTCATATGCGCCTGACACAACCACATGAATTCATGTGAAGATTCTTGACTGACATTTTCAATAAACACTTTCAATTCTTGAGCAAAGCACTAACATGACAAACAATCAGTCAATACTCCTCAACGATTGGACCGTAAATGATGGTGAACTTTGGGCAAATAACAAACAGCCTTAAAAGCGAACCAGATTTTTTTGAAAAAAAAAACGGATCTGTTTGTTGTTCACTGAAGCGGACCAGATAAGCGGATCAGATGAGCGGACCTATGAAGTACTTTGGAGCGGACCTGTGAGGTATTTTGGAGCGGACCTAATCAAATATGTGTCGTTGGAGCGGACCTATCAAGTAATTTGGAGCGGACCTGATCAAATATGTCCCTAAAAACGGACCTAACAAGCAATTTGGAGCGGACCTGATCAAATATGTCCCTAAAAGCGGACCTCTAAAGCGAACCTATGAAGTGTCCGTATAAGCGAACCTAAATACGAAGGTCATTTGATCCATTTTTAGTCCGTATTTTGGTCCGAAAATTTCCAGGGTTTGTCTATGATCAATTTCGCACAATCCGTGAAACTTTGAGCGAATTCCGACCGGTAAAACTTGATCTGATGATGAAAGAAGGTGTAGAAATCAGAATTTTTGAGCGAAAACTAACTAAACAGTAAGAACTCTTCCTCCTGAGCTCTGATACCACTTGTAGGAACGTTATACGACCTAACGAGTCGATCAGAAGAGTGCTCAGACTGAATCAGAGGCGGAATTCATTGATTCAGTCTTTGTTTAGCTTGATTTCACTATTTAACGTCTCGTTTATTGATCTTCTAACATTTACAAGCTCTAGAGACAAAATGGCAGGGCTTCGCCGTACCAAACAAGACCACACGTACACCACTATCTAGATCCGCTCAAGTGTGCCTATTTATAGGCTGATGGGTTCGCTTATATGGTCATGTCCGTATAAGCGGACCTATCATGTCCGTATAAGCGGACCTATCATGTCCGTATAAGCGGACCTATCATGTCCGTATACGCGGACCTGCATGTCCATATAAGCGGACCTGCATGTCCGTATAAGCGGACCTGTCATGAATGACACATAAGCGGACCTATCTAACTTATGTGTTTCTTGATTTTCTTTCACTAGACAATCATCTCTAACCCAAGACTCGAACTAAGATGTAGTCGACAGACAACTGCACCAACAGAAAGGAGTGGTAAGATTCATCAAAAGGGGAAAGTTAAGCCCCAGGTATGTTGGACCTTTTGAGATTATTAGAAGAATAGGACCTGTAGCCTATCAGCTACAACTGCCAGAGGAAATGGCAGGAATACATGATGTATTTCATGTATCTAATCTCAAGAAATGCTTAGCTGATGAATCACTGGTAGTACCTCTCAAGGATATAGAGGTAAATGAACAACTAAAATTTGTAGAAAGACCTCTACAAATTGAAGACAGAAAAGTCAAGAACCTCAAGTATAAGAGATTGGTTTTAGTCAAGGTAACATGGGACTCCAAAAGAGGACCAGAATACACATGGGAGCGGGGAGCTCGAATCAGAAATGAAAAGGAAATACCCGCACCTATTCCAGTAGATCTCGAGGACGAGCTCTAAAACAAGGTGGGGAGGATATAACAACCCTCCAAAATATTCCGACACCCCTAAAATAATTAAAGTACCCCAATATGTCCTAAAATACACCCCGTATGCAAAAATGGCCCCCCAATACCTTTATTTTTATTAAAATTAAATAAAAACACATTTTAATGGGCTGTCGCGGGGCGCGAAGACCCAGCCTTGGTATTACACGGGCCGCGAGCGCCTAGGCAACAGGCGGCTCCCGGTGCTGCCATGTGGCAGCCACACGTCGAGCCTATAGCGGTGACCAGGCCAAGCTAGGCCCTACTACCCCTATGTCGCGGGCCGCGTAAGATGACCCTTTCGTCTTCGCGGGCCACGAGGGACTGAGAAATCAACCCTATAAATGGAGGGCCTCGGCCTTCAGTCCAACTCGCTCAAAATCTTTCTTCTCTCTCGAATTTCTGAAGAGTAAACTTAATTTCCGGGTATCATACCCCCCTAAATAACAAAGTTCTGCCCCGTTGTAAGTATCATAACCCCGGTTACGTATTAGATACGCTGCCCGATTGATCCAGGGTTCCGTAACGGCGGTCGTGGTTCTGCCCGACGTAGTCGTTGGAATGTCGTCTCGGGGAGGGTATTACTAATGTAAATATTGGGTTATTATACTAACGCGTGTGCATTTGTGTATTTAATAGATAATCACCAGGAAATCCTTAAAGGAAACCCTAAGACAGCAATGTGAGTAATCTCCTTTTTGTAAACTATTTTTACAAAACCTCATATGATTAATAATATATTAAACAGTGATTGAGTATTTGTATTCTACAATTATCGTCGGTATGTTGGGGTTTTGTATACAAAATTTGTTACTACCTTGCGAGGAGTAACATGACCACAAGTCGGGTAACAAAATGTGAAAGCCAAATAGAAGCCAGCTGGACAGCACTGAAGGCTTGGAAAAGTGGCTATAAAGTTACCTAAAATAAAGAGATGTTTTATTTAAATAAAATAGGGTTTATCCCAATGAAAATGTGTGTACTTAAAACTTGGGATTATTCCCACGTGTTTAATATTACAAAAGGGTGGTATTTACTCTGATAAAATATTTCCTAACTACGGTCCTGATGTAATTTCCGCTGCCAAAATTGATAAACACCTGGATACCACCGAAACTGGCCGCGGCCGCCCTTTCCCGGGTATTATAAGGGACGGGGGTTGCGACACCATAAAGAAGACGCATAGCTCTGATAAATTAGCCCAGCTATTTGTGGATGAGATAGTATCTCTCCACAGTGTGCCAGTATCTATTATCTCTGATAGGGATACTAGATACACATCTCACTTTTGGAAAAGCTTTCAGCAATCTATGGAACTTATTAAGATACACCAATCTTCATATGGTGCTTTTATCATACCATCTGGTATTCGGAATCGATAGAGATTAAAGAGATATCAACTATATATGCTTTCGCACTTCCTCTTAGAGAGAGGATACTTCTAAAATTTTATGCCTAAAGGTTTCTGACAAGAACAGAAGAAATGGTTCATGTGATTTGCCTGAAGGTTCTACCTTACACTTAACATCTGGGGTTCTTACAGGGAAAAATTTCTAAAAGTTTGCTAAGTTTATGGTCTTGTGAGAGACTTAACAGCACCCGAAACCACATGTAATTTCTAGCAATAAATTCACAAATAAGGATTTATCTGGTGACATTCCTAATGTGAGCTGCCTCTAATCATTCAACAGGAGGGTTAAACGCCTCCATTCTTAATCCTTCTAAACTTAGCTGTAAAATCTTAGATAACTTTAGGGCAGTCTCAGCTTTGACTGATTACTTCTTAATCATTATAACGTGGGTAACTGAGGTAGATCCATAATGGATTTTTAATGAGTAGGTTTTGAAACCTTAGTGTGCCCTCTTATTGCCAATGCTAACCACTAATAATTATGTGCTTTAAGCTTAGATTTTTTTTTACTGAATAGGGTACTATCTCAGCCAATGAATTAAAATTTGCGACATATTGTCGACAGTCTATAACTTTTATGGCGAGAGTCAGAAAATTATTATTCCGTCTTTTCCCTTTTCGCGAAACGGATACTAGGTTTTTCTAATAAGGTCCTTAAAACTTGGATCATTCCACAATGTATAAGAGGATCCTTCTTGAGGATTTCATTAATGTCCTTACTAATTAAGAGTATTGCCATCGAATGAATGTGATGTATACCTTACCATGTCCTTTCTAGCATAACCACTGATATACTTAATGGTTTCTACTTCATCCTTTCTAGTGTTTAGTCAACATAAGCAAGCCAAGAGTAATTAAAACATAGAGGTAAAATCTTGGATTCTAATACTTAGTCAACATAAGGAGGATAAGTAAGTGACTTATAGTAAGAAGTAAGGAAGTTATTGTAGATGTGCTTATATTTAATCAAAATGGAAATTTCACAAACTAGGCACCTAGCTCGGTTGGCTAGGCACGCGAAAGGGTGTGGCCTAGACCCAGGTTCGATTCCGGGGACGGCCGGTTCCACCATTTTTTTTTGAGGTATGTAAGGTATAATTTATATATTGTTTAATATTAATTAATCGTACGGATACATGTAATTATGAGGGTTGTCTCATAAGGAGTCTTGATAATTAATTGCTTCTTATCACCCACAATATGGGCTTGGTCACAAGACGGCCAATCCATTCCTATTACTATATCAAGTCCTCCTATTAACGAAACAAGGACAGCGGAGAAGGGTAATTCCTAATGGATATAAAACATCCATTTAATATTGCTGGAGCAGTCTCTGAGGTACTATCGGCCAATTTTACTTCATACTTAACGCTTAGAGTTTTAACAGGCAGATTTAATGATTTACAATAGCTATTGTCTACGAGAGACTTATCTGAACCTGAATCAATTAATACTCTAGCATGAGCGTTATTGGTAAAGAAAGTACCTGTTGTGACATTGTTATCCTGAACAGTCTCTTGAGCATCCATTTGAGAGCTTCCAGCTTTGATCTTTTTAACTTCCTCAAGCTTTTTAGCGTATTTAGGGCAGTTGGTCTTAATGTGCCCTCTTTCATTGCAACCATAGCAGGTTGCGTCTCCCAATCTCTTACAATCCAAGGTCTTATGCTCCTTGGACTTGCAGATTCCACAGGGTAGAGGCTGAGATTCATATCTGCATTTCCCGAGGTGATATTTCCTACAGGTTTTGCATTTGGTCTTTTCACCGGTCTGCTGTCTGTCCTTCAAATCCTTCCCAGACTTAGTTGCGTCTCCCTTGGTAGCGTTAGGGCAATTAGTACTGATGTGGCCCTTTTCGCTGCAGCCATGACAGGTCGCATCTTCCAATTTCTTGCAATCCAAGGTCTTGTGACCCTTGGTTTTGCAAATTCCACATAATTTAGCACGTGGGTCGATTGTGCATTTTCCAGCATGTTGCTTCCTGCAGTTATTGCATTTAGGCTTTGCCTCCTTTGGCTTGGACGGGTTATGGTTTGAACCGGTCCTACCCTTTTTACAACCTTTATTTGGGGTAATATCGCACATTCGCTTACGATCCTTCAACACTCGGTCCACAGCGTTGTTTACGGCTGTATTTATCATAGCCTGAAATTCGGTGCTTGTTAAGTTCAGTCTTGTATAATCATTCTGATCAACTAGATGATTGTGAGCTTCAGAGGAGTCAGCCATGGTGAAGCTTTGAAGGCTACTAACCAAGTAGAAACAATTTGTTTAATCATATAGCGAATTGTCGAATTTTGATGAATAAATAGCCATGGTGCAATTAAACCATATAGGCCAATAGATAGTATTTAATTTATTTGATTATGTTTTGCCTAAGTTTTTAGATAAACCATCTTTGGCGTTTAAGCGGAATATAATCCTTCATATTTATTAGACAGGGGACATAAGTCACGACTGCCAATGTCATACTGACATCTTTTATATATAGCACAAGGGCTTGTTCCAAAGGACTTTTGATGGCTCAGAGGCCTTGTCACTAGGGAAATTTTAAAACATAATCGATGATTCCTTTGGGTCGGAAAATTTCATAGTTCATTGTCTTGACAAGAAGTTATGAAATAAAATTATCTTTTTCATGTATTCATCTTTACCCGTACGTAACATCTCGAATAGATGTTTTGATGCGTACATCGTGTTCGACGTTTATTAGCCATGATTCCCATTGATCGCTTATGCTAAAAGGGTTTGGAAAAATTTCCTAATATAAAGATGACAAGTGTGATTTTATCGTATCACTGTTGCCAGGAGTGTTATCATACTTACAATGTTACAAGGATTTGAATCCTTTGAATAGGTTCTACCATCTTAGCCTTGTCTGGAATGACATATAGGATAGGTCGTACCTTTAAGATTCTTTTTACTATGTATATTGGCAGGGAAGGAAGGGTATTTATTTTATTCAGGATTTTTATCATAAATCCTAATTTATAAGTTAATAATAGCACAAATGGCCTAGTTGCGTAGACAAGTTTAATTTATAAGCCATGATTTCAGAGAATCGAGGCATTAAGGTTTTTAATAATAGCACAAATGGCTTAGTCACAAGGACAATTATAAATTATAAGTTATGATTTCAGAGAATCAAAGCATTTAGGTTTGAACATAGTTCATTACCTTTCTCGGACAGGGAGTCATCGCTACCACTGTCTTTTGGCCCATGTGGAAATGACCAAGGCCCGTAGGCACTATATTACCAATGTATGGTCAAAATATGATCATCCTAATTGATGATTTAAACCCATGATTCAGAGATCATTAAATTGGGTGAGGAATCTTTTGAAGAATCCTATATAAAAATGACGTGTGTGATTTTAATGAATCACGTCCGCCAGGAGCGTTAACACGTTTTCAGATGTTAACAGGGATTCGAATCTTTTAAACAGGTCTTACCATCTTGGCCAGGTCTTTATAATGACACTCAGGCTAGGTTTCACTCTTAAGATTCTTTTAATATTTAACGCAGAGCAAACCTAAATTGAAATGTTAACGAGGATTTGAATCTAATTGTGGAACTACCGTCTTGGCCTTGTCTTAATTTGACACATGGCTAAGTCTTGTCCTTTTTAGATTTTGTCATTTTATTATAATGGTAGATCTTATAATATAGGAATGATATTTCAAATATAATCGTTCCTTTAAATTTTAAACAAGTATATGGTTGCCCTAAACGGGACTTCTACTGAAAATGACTCGCCCATGCAAGGGCTAATCAGAAAAAAATAACAAAGGAACCAAATAAGGACAAAATAAAACGAATTTGAATTTGTCCTATGTTCTCGTCTAGACTCAAGAATGTGCAACTGTGTAACTGAGATTAAACACAAAAGGCTAGTGTTTAATTCACTCAGTGTTGGCTCTGATACCAACCTGTCACACCCCAAATTTCCACGTATTACTGGTGGGCCCGGTAGAGGAGTATCGTGACGTGGTTGGTAACACAATAGTCAAACAACACAATATTTAAATGCACAGCGGAAGCAAAAGGATAAATATATTACAATCCGAAATAATGTAACATCAAAGTATTACATCGGAAGTAAAGGATCCACAGGCGGATCGAAAATAAAAATAACACTGTTCAACAGACTTTAGGCATCTAAGCTTGCGAGACTCATTATTGATGCTAGGAGTAGCCAGCCTATTCCGATTAGTACCTGCACTTAGCCTTTTTGGGAAAATACGTCAGTTTACACTGGTAAATACAATCAACCGACTCATTTTGAAAAGGGTTTAAAAATGATTAATTTGAATGCACATGGCACAAATAATATTTTATAACCTGGGATAATTATTTGAATATAATACTTGTAAAGGATTTACATGTTTCTTATGCGTTCAGTAGCCCGGATCGAGTCGGGTTAAAGATCAATAGACACACCACATTAATTATATGAGACACTGACAGGTGTACGCCTACACCTGTTTGCTAAGGTCGTGGCCATTTCGTAAAATGATGCCAGGGATATCCGGGACACGGTCATTAACCCCCCAAAGGCTTTAAGCAAACAAAACAAATTAAACGAGACATCTCAATACTTTAACCATCATACAATTAAAGATTCAATGCCCGACCAAGCGGTATTTTATATACCGTACCCCAAGCCCGTATAGGGAAAATAAGTTAAAAGTATTTACCTGAGCTAAATATAAATTCAATCCCAGCCGTATCAAATCAGCAAGTACAGATAGCTTTTACTGGGCTCCTTAATCTGGAACGAAGGTTTTTAATAACCTATTAAAATCCTAACGGGTCTTTAATTAAGCCTTGACATAGACCGATTAGTTTTCAAGAGGAAGATACGGTTCAAACGCATGATAAAGTGATGACCGGAATACAATGTGATTTAGACCCGACAAGTTTGAAGACTTGTATAATATTGGTAATCTAAACACATTCTGGATTTGAGATAATAACGATAAGGTTTGACCCGTTTCGGCTAATTTATGCAAACTAGTTACATAAACCGAACCGAACGCGCAAGAAGCGTAACAGGTAACCATAAGAATCCTAAACAGGTTTCCTAAGTTAACATGCCTTAAATATGTTGTGATATCAGTAGGATACCTTCCATTATGCCCAAAACGAGTTTAATCTCATATTAAGCCCCGTAGGGGTATTTTGGTCATTTTAAAGATTATAAAAGGGATTAACTAAGCTTCTGTGATCCAGGTCTGATTTTATCAGTAAAACAACTTAACTTAATAGGTTATATCCGTTGGTGTTAAGTCTTAGGTGGCAAAATGGTTTTAAACCCTTACTATGCGTTTAATACGCGTATAACGTCGTTTTAAGCGATTTACGGTTTAAAATTGGAATCTGAGTTTTCTGATCAGTTAAACAGGTTCAAAACACCTCATTTATTATTTAAAATCAGTAGCAATTGGATTGGTATCAAAAGGACATGTAAAACTCGTTTTATGGCTTAAAAGGGTATATTTTGTATTTACCAAATCAAGGCGGTAATCCTAGCTTATGATCAATTTAAAAATAATTAAAAATCTTCAAAAATCCCAAAATATTATATTGCATCAGTGGGTAAAAGGTTTGGTGTCAAAAATTGGGTTTAGATAGGTTTTACTCTAATGACGTCGTTTAATTACTAAGAAGCGTTCTAATTACGTCGTTAAGCACAACTCCTAATCTAGACCTCCAACTGATGTGAAAATTTAGGGACATGTCTAATAATCAGTAACTAAGATTATTGTACTTTCATATTTCCAAAAGTCTCATTTTATGGTCATAAGGGCATTATGGTCAATATTTAAGCACTTAACGGAAACGTCGGACAGTTAAGGATTTAAGTGGTATAAACGCAGAGGGTTATACAATCATGTAACAAGGTCCTAATGGAACTTTAAGGCATGTCTAATCCTATCTAAACCGGGTCAGAACTGAAGTCAAAGCAAAAGTCAAACTTTTGCGTCTTTCGGTTCCGAATCGGTTCAAAACAGAAAGTTGTCGAATCAAACAAGCTTAGATAAGTTCTTATACTTATTATCAAGTTTTATGAATGATAAAATAGGTTACACGCCTTTTACATCGTTAATCATGCGTTAAATCGAATGTTACATTTCTGTTGAATTTTTCTAACCATCTTTGACTCGACAAACACCCTAGTTAGGATGGGAAACAGTGAGTGTCCTCTTAGGGGTTTATTACCCATATAATTACCTACTTAAAGGTACTTTTAATTCGATATTTGACTGATCCAATATTAACTAATCTTGAAGTCAAACCGTACTTACGATGGTTTGACTTTTAGCTAAATAACTAAGCTAAACACTATTAGAGAAGGTTAAGCAAACTTACAAGTGACTAATGAATGATTAGGAAGGTCTTGGTTCTGCTCTTGTGCTCCTCAAATGCTCAGAAGTTGATGTGTGAAGGTATGATCAAAGTGGCCAAGAATGTGGGTCTTATATAGTGTTTAATCTCTCATGGATCATTGACACACAAGTCTAGTTGTGTTCCCATAACACCAACAAGTGTCCTACAAGCTAAAAACCATCTTAGGCAGCCCATGGTATCAAGGAAATGCATTTGGATTCGGTTGCAAGGCTGAACAGCCACCTATGCAACATTTCTGATCAGACAAGGCAGTCGCGTAGCGTGACTGCATAGGGGTCTAGTGCTCGCGCTACACGAGCACATGGTGACCTGCCAAACAAGTTTCCATAAATTGCATTTCAGTCCCTGGTCCTCCAAAAGGTCGTTTTCTCAATATTTCTTGCATTCTAAGCCTTTAAAATTGACATATAAGGGCTTTAAGACTTTTACCCACTTTGTGAAGCCCTTGGTCACTTTGTGTTTACCCGAAAAGTCATGAATTTCAACGTTGACGCTTCTAACCCCTCGCACACGAATTTTATCATAACTTTCTCATACGATAACGAAACTTGGTGAAATTTTTATGGTGCATTCTAGTGAGCATAATTAATCTTTACAAAGCTTCGGGTTTGCTAAAAGGTCACTCAGAGGTATATCTTAACATGTTGACACATTTAACCCCTGTAGTTTGTAATCTCTCACTTTCTTTCACAATTCGCTTCGTATGATCCATGATCCATTCGTTTAAGGTTATATACGTCATGTTGGGTTATCGTAAAGTATATTTATTCATTGTTGACATTTTGAACTCTTATATTTACATAGTTTCATTGTTTGTCAACTTTAGTCCCTCGAAAGTATTCTTTCACACGTTCAAAGGTTATGACACGTGTCAGCACATTATAGGACGTAAATTTTCGAGGTGTTACACATCATTTTTTGTACTGAGGGTGGTTCTATATTTCAAGCAAGCGTAAAGTATTATACGGGGACTAGGCCATTGCTTTCGCAAAATCAGAAGTCCCGGATAACACCCCAGATATCACTGAGTATAAAGACCTAGTATCTCAGAAAGAGGGACCTTTCAAACAAGATTTCGGAGGTTACCCATATATCCGAGAGATGTTCCCCACGAGATAAGCAAGTTTGATATTTAGGTTTATATCTCGAACACAATCTACTAAGCGTGTAAAAACCTACTGGCATATCACCAGTGAGACCGTTTATCACATTTTAACTTTCCAATTCTTTAGCGTGCTGTGAATGTCCACTGATGTACTATCATTTCCTCTTTTTCCCAACAAAACTCATCATTTTTTATTTTATCATGTTTTTGGCTTTTTCAAATTTTCAAATGTTTTTGGATTTTCTGAAATGAAATTTCTTACTCCCCCTAAAATTCAAAAGCATTTAACAAAATTTGAAAACAAACTGTACAAATAAAATGACAACCTGATATCGAATCGCTTCAATTCACCATCCACTTGGCATAAACAATCAGAACTCCCCCTTACAACAAACCATTTTCCCATTGATTTCAAAACACTTAAGTTTGTTTTAATCAAATGGTTTTTCCGGAAAATTAGTTTTGTTGATTTCATATAATCACTTGTAAGTTAGGGGATCAATTCATCACCTTGTTCTTTCAACTTCAACCTTTTGAAAAATATAACAATTTTCAATTCAGACAACAAATACCATTTGTAGAAAATCAAGTACAACTTAATGTCCCTGATTTACCACTTGTAAAACGAAATATCACTAAAAGTGAATTTCTCAAGAAATATGCCGATTCCTGCTCCACGATTACCAACTTGGGAGCTCCGGCAAGTCCTGATTATCAATCATAATAATAGGTTCCATCCCAGTCACAAACTTGGGATGACCCATCTTTACCTGGTTTCTTTGCTTTCTTCTCATAAAATTCCTTTATCCTTTTGACTTTCCCATCAACCATTTTTCCAAAAATATTTTGAACTTTGGGGCTAAAGGCTTTTTCAATATCAAACTCTTTCTTTTCTGAGAAAAATTGATTTGAAATTTTAATTTTACCAACTTTTTGTTTAAAATTTTCAGCCCTCAATGGTGGAAAATTAACATCATCCATTGGTGGTACTGATGTTTCCAATTTTAAATCAACTTGTGGCTCCTCTGACTTTGTGGAATCAGATTCATCGCCAGAAAATAGCTCCTCTGATTTTGATGTATCAGAATCATTGCTAGAACTATCATCAGATTTCTTAACAACCCACTTGTGATTGTCAAGATTTGCTTTTCTCTTGTAAAACCTTTTTGAACATTCACCAACCTCAAACTTCGAATTTTTGAAAATTTTAAATTGTTTGGTTGGTGGTTCATTCTCAACAATCTTTTCTTTCAGTTTAAGAGAAACTTCCTGTTTTGTTTGAATTGCCTTTGTACAATTCCTGGCAATATGACCAACTATTTTGCATTGAAAACAGATTCTCGTTTCCTTTTTCTGAGCAACATTTTTCTCCATTTCCTTTTGCTTCTTTGCAAGGAATTCTTTGTTTGATTGATTTCTGAACAACTGCTCTTTTTCTTCTTCAGATGATATCCTTGAAACAAACACAATTTTTGTTTTATAAGTTTTCTCATTTTTATAATTTTTCGGTGGAATAAAACCTAATCCTTTTCTTTTAAAATTACCGTTATGGTTTAGTTTCTTTTGAAAAACAGAACCAGAACTGTAACCTTTTTTCTTGTGTAATCTTTGTTGAACTCTTGAGGTGTACCTTATAGGTTTTTCAGAAAGATTTACATCTTTTATTTCAGAAATATTAATTTATGTTAATTTGAAAACCTTTTTTATCATTTCAGTTTTAACACCTCTTATTGGAAATTCTTCATCAGAATATAATTTGTCAGAATCATTCAAAGTATATGCTACTTTGAACATTTCGTCATTCAAATTAGATTTTGATAACAAAAATTCTTTATTATAAACCCGTTTGTCCTTTTTGACTATTGACTTTGACTTGTCAGACTTTGACTCTGAGTTTGACTCCAACTTTGACTCCTCGGTTTCATCGTTATCCAACACCTGATCGACCACTTTCTTTATTAATTCGGACTCATGATCAGTGTCAGACGATGTGAAAGTAACATCAATGTTGTCTGGCAAATTTTCTGAAGACTCAGACTCCCACTGTAAATTGGTTGCCTTTTTGACTCTTTTTGAATTTGGATTTCTAGGAGAATATCCATTTTCAAGCGGGGGTGGACACTTGTTGTAACAGGCATCTTGTTTCTTACCAGAAATCTTCACTTCAGTATCCTTCTTCTTTTCAGAACTCTTGTCTTCAGATACTTCATCTTCATCAAATGCCTTCATGCCTTCAACAGTTGGATAAATCATGTCAATAACATAAGAAGTACATGAGTAACTTTTTAACAATCTATTTACTCTTTCTGTTTCAATTCTTTGAGTTTCCAGTTTTTGTTCCAAAACAACACACTTCTCGATGTAATTGTTGACCACTTTCTGCTTTGTCATGAAAGCTCCCTGAAGTGTCTTCATAGCTGTTGCTTGTTCACTGCTTGATTCGTTGTATTGATTCATGGCTTTGTTCAGAACATCATAAGATTCTTTCAATCTGCTCATGTTATGAATCAAAGTACTATTTTGCTTTTTCACTGTCACACCCCCAAATTCCACCTGCGGAGTACCGTCCGCTTGAGGGCGTGACCGACCAGGATCCAGCCACCAATTATACTGAGTATTTGGATAATAATAAAGATGATCGCCAACCTTAATAGTTCGTAAGCGTCATAGTTTAAAGTTCGAAAGTTAGGTTCAAATAACAGTTTAAGTAAATAGCGGAAGCATAGGCAAAATAGTTTAAACAAAGTTCATAGTTCAAATTATTTAGAACCCAACACGCGGGTTTAGACGACCACTACACTTCCCAAGCTACAAGCTCCTGAGTCACTGGTTACCTGCAAAGCATGCAGTAAGGGGTCAACAATAATGCTGAGTGAGTTCACTAGTTGTCCAGTTTTAATTACCAAAAACTTGTTTCACCAGTTAATTTATCCGTTTATACATGCCATGGGGAGCTACCCCAAAAGTTAGCGACTAAACTGTTTTTCCAATACCGAACACTAGGTGACCGTTGCGTATCCGCAGAGTGCCCCGATGTCAATGTTCTATCATCATTGACGGATGCCTGAGTACATTAGTTCACGACCGATCCCATACCTTGGCACGGTGTGAGGTTGGTAAGACCTAAATAGCGCTATCAACTAATAACCCGTTCGCCTGGCCCCGGCGACTAATCGGTATTATGTAGTAGGGACTTTAAGTGATAGAGTTTCGTTTAGTGCCGTTTGTTGCAATCCGTATAAACAGTAATTAACTAAAAGGTTCCCAATAACAAGGGAAGAAAAGTAAGTTGTTTCCCTCATAAGGGGATAGTGTTGTTTTTAGTTCCGTTTCCCAAACCACCGGGAATACATGCTTTAGGTTGTGAACTCACCTTGGGTTGCTCGGTAGATTAATTACCCGGTCGATCACGTTGGTCACCACGTCCTAGCATGGTTACCGAATATGGGTCAAGTTGGGGTACAAGTAAACACGTATAGCAAACACGTACAGTCAGACATAGCATGCATACAAACACTTGGGTTATTGGGCCTGCCCTAACATTCCACAAACAAACAGTACAGATACATATGCAGTCCAGTCAACAGATAGTCCAACAAGCTTTTGGCCCAATAACACTTAGGCAGCCCAGTCGAGACAAGGGCGGTTTCGACTCGAGAACACACGGTTGCGAGTCGCAACCGGATGTTTCGACTTGTCATGTTTCGGTTGCGAGTCGTAACTGGATGTTTCGACTTGTCATGTTTCGGTTGCGAGTCGTAACTGGATGTTTCGACTTGTCATGCTCTGGTTGCGAGTCGTAACCGGATGTTTCGACTTGTCATGTTTCGGTTGCGAGTCGCAACCTTGGGTACGTGCACAAGAATCCTTCTAGAACCTCTGATGTACTAACCAATGAGATTGCCATTTCATGTAATTATGTACTATCCAATAGAATTTCTTAAACATGTTTCTTTGTCTAATTCTATTTCAACATGGATCAAACACAGCATATTCAAATATTCATAACACATTCAAACTTGTTCATCATTAGGGTTTTCATCCTTTACCACTATGTTCATCCTATATATTCATGCATCCTATGGACAAGAATTCATAACACATAACTAGATGTCAATGGTCATCTTGTAAACTACCATTAAGCAAAAACATTAGTTCTATAACCTCTTAACATAAATCGGATGATCCTAAACAATCCTAACCATCATGCTTTGATCATTTAGCAAGACATTATCATACAACATTCATACTATTCGCAAAGGAGAGCATTGTTCATCTTAGACATTTGAAACCAAGCATGTACATTACTCATCAAGCACACACACCTTTATCAAATATTTTCATTTGTTTTGCAAGGGAACTAGATTAAAACATCAAACTAACCGGTTAGAGATTAAGAGTGTGAAGGTGAGTAGACTTGATGAAAGGGAATCCTTAAGCGAAGAACACGAGCCGGTCCAAGGGCCTTTGATGCTTCTTCGTTTGAATCCGAGATGAAGGTGTGGTTTTGTGAGGGTTTCTAGAGAGAGAAGAGAAGAGAGGGAGAGTGTGAGTGAGAGGATGTAGGAGAGTGATGTTGCAAAATGGTGAAAGTTGTGAGGGTTGGCCGGTTATATATCTCGAGTGGGTTAGGGGTTTTCCGGGTGGGCTTCTAGGTTGCGTGGCCCAACCGGCCCGAGTGTTTACTGTTCACTCGAGACCGAGGGTGGTCTCGAGTCGGGTCCTTTGGGGTCTCGGCCCACTCATATAACACACATACATATATATAATATACACACATTCATCACACTTAGCACAAGGATCACATAAAATCATCGAGATAACACGCACTAACATTTAATAACGTATATCCACATAATGTTAATACAAGATATTTGCTCGGGAAAACCTAGAGTGTCACATTATCCCCAAGTTTTAAGAACTTTCGTCCCGAAAGTTAAGGCAGCCACTGACAAGCTAGTAAAAGTGAGGGCGTTTCAACGGGGTGTCACATCATCCCCCCGTTAGTTTGGAATTTCGTCCCGAAATTCAGTCGTAGTTTCAGTGCTGGGGGTTTCATTTGGGAACAGTTGGGGATACTTGCGCTTCATCTGGTCTTCCCGCTCCCAGGTAAACTCTGGGCCACGGCGTGAGTTCCAACGAACTCGCACGAGAGGTATCTGGCTACGTTTGAGGGTTTTGATCTCACGATCCGTGATCTCAACCGGTTCCTCAGTAAAGTGTAGCCGTTCGTCAATAGTAAGTTCCTTGTAAGGAATGACGTGTGTTTCATCTGACAGGCACTTCTTCAGATTAGACACGTGGAAGACATTGTGCACAGCACTCAGTTCTTCAGGCAGATTCAATCTGTAAGCGGCCGTGCCGATCTTTTCGGTAACTTCAAAGGGTCCGACATATCTTGGATTAAGCTTGCCCCGTTTCCCAAAACGAACCACACCCTTCCAGGGTGAGACCTTAAGTAGAGCCCGTTCACCAACCTGGAACTCTTGCGGTTTCCTATCTTTGTCAGCGTAGTACTTTTGACGGTCACGAGCTGCCGCCATGTGTTGCCTAATCTGGGCAATCTTTTCTGTGGTGTCGACTACATGTTCCGGGCCTGTGATCTGGCTGTCACCAACCTCAGCCCAGCAGAGAGGCGATCGACATTTACGGCCGTACAATGCCTCAAAGGGTGCTGCCTGAATGCTGGTGTGGTAGCTGTTGTTGTAGGAGAATTCCACCAACGGTAGGTGCTTCTCCCAATTCTTGCCAAAATCGATCACACATGCCCTAAGCATGTCTTCGAGGGTTTGGATGGTGCGTTCAGATTGCCCATCCGTTTGCGGGTGATAAGCGGTGCTCAAGTCTAGACGTGAGCCAAAAGATTTGTGCATGGCTTGCCACAACTCAGAAGTAAAACGCGCGTCTCGATCAGAAATAATAGAGGTAGGCACTCCGTGCTTCGAAACCACTTCTTTTAAGTATACCTCTGCTAGGGTAGAGAACTTGTCTGTTTCTTTGATAGCCAAAAAGTGTGCAGACTTAGTTAAGCGATCCACTATTACCCAAATGGTGTCATTTCCTCGTTGAGACCTAGGCAGGCCAGTAACAAAATCCATGGAAATCTGCTCCCATTTCCATTGCGGGATCTCTGGCTGTTGGAGTAGGCCTGATGGTTTCTGATACTCAGCCTTGACTCTTGCACAAGTTAAACATTTTCTGACATAGGTTGCTATGTGGGCTTTCATGCCAGGCCACCAATAGGTAGCCCTCAAGTCGTGGTACATCTTATCTGACCCTGGATGCACTGAGTAACGGGACTTATGGGCTTCATCCATCACAAGGTCACGTAAATTTCCATAAAGCGGAACCCATATGCGTCCGGCTACGTAGTAAGCACCGTCTTCTTTTTGTTCCAATCGTTGTCTCGATCCTCGCAGGGACTCAGCCCTGACGTTCTCGGCTTTCAATGCTTCAACCTGAGCATCCCGAATTTGATTAGGGAGGTTCGAGTGGATAGTGAGCTGTAAGGCACGAACACGCTTGGGTTTGGTCTCCTTTCTGCTGAGGGCATCGGCTACCACATTAGCCTTTCCTGGGTGATATTTGATTGCACACTCGTAGTCATTTAGGAGTTTGACCCATCGGCGTTGCCGCATATTCAACTCCTTTTGTCCCATTATGTGCTGGAGACTCTTGTGATCAGTGTAAATCGTGCACTTGGTGCCATACAAGTAATGTCGCCAAAGCTTGAGCGCGAAGACCACAGCTCCAAATTCTAAGTCATGCGTCGTATAGTTCCGTTCATGGACCTTGAGTTGCCGCGAGGCGTAAGCGATAACTTTCTCGCGTTGCATCAATACGCAGCCAAGTCCTTGAATAGAAGCGTCGCAGTAGACGATGAAGTCGTCGGTGCCTTCGGGTAAGGAGAGGATAGGAGCACTACAAAGGTTCTTCTTTAGTTCCTGGAAGGCAGATTCCTGAGCATTACTCCATTTGTAAGCAACACCCTTCTGAGTGAGTGTCGTAAGTGGTTGAGCGATCTTAGAGAATCCCTTGATAAATCTTCGATAGTATCCCGCCAATCCCAAGAATTGGCGAACTTCGGTCGGAGTCTTAGGCACAGGCCAATTCTTAATGGACTCAATCTTAGCGGGGTCAACATGAATCCCTTCCTGATTGACGATGTGTCCAAGGAAATGGACTTCTCTAAGCCAGAAATCACATTTCGAGAATTTGGCGTACAGTTGCTCATTGCGAAGAAGTTCGAGAATAAGATGTAGGTGTTGTTCATGCTCCTCTTGGCTCTTCGAGTAGATTAGGATGTCGTCGATGAACACGATTACGAACTTATCGAGGTAGGGTTTGCATACTCGGTTCATGAGATCCATGAAGATTGCAGGTGCGTTGGTCATCCCGAAAGGCATAACAAGGAATTCGTAGTGACCATAGCGGGTTCTGAAAGCAGTTTTAGAGATGTCCTCATCGCGGACTCTCAGCTGGTGATAACCCGATCGCAGATCGATCTTGGAATAATAGCTCGACCCTTGCAGCTGGTCGAACAGGTCGTCGATACGGGGAAGTGGATAACGATTCTTGATGGTAACCTTGTTAAGTTCGCGGTAGTCAATGCACATTCGGAATGAGCCATCTTTCTTTTTGACGAAGAGCACCGGGGCTCCCCAGGGTGATGAACTAGGACGGATAAAACCTTTGTCCAAAAGTTCTTGTAGTTGAGTAGAAAGTTCTTTGAGCTCCGCGGGGGCTAATCGATAAGGTGCACGAGCTATAGGCGCTGCTCCGGGAGCTAGCTCGATTTGAAATTCGACCTGACGGTGAGGAGGGAGTCCAGGTAGTTCTTCCGGGAATACCTCGGGATAGTCGCGTACGACTGGAAAATCTTCAATCCTGTTTTCCCTTTTCTGTGTGTCGGTAATGAGTGCTAAGATAGCGGTGTGCCCTTTTCGTAGATACTTCTGGGCCTTCAAGAATGAAATGATGCCCGTGACTTCTCCGCTCTTGTCGCCTTGAACTATAAGAGGTTTGCCAGGGGGACGGGGAATACGAATAGCTTTCTCCTGGCAGAGGATTTCAGCTCGATGTTTGGATAACCAATCCATACCAATAATGACGTCGAAGCTTCCAAGAATGATGGGGAAAAGATCGATACGGAAGGTCTGACCAGACAACTCTAATTTGCAGTCACGAATTATGTGTGAGGCCTCGAGGTTTCCACCATTAGCTATTTCAACGGTGTGCTTAGAGCTTAGCGGCGTAAGAGTGAGCTTATGTTTCTTTCTAATACGTAGGGATACATAACTAGCATCTGCTCCGGAATCAAAAAGCATGGAAACATAACGATCATTAAGTAGGAACTTACCCGCCACAACGTTGGGGTCATTCCTTGCTTCCCCAGCTCCAATCACAAAAGCTTTTCCTCTAGCACCATTTCCAGCATTGTTGTTATTGTTCCCAGCACCCTGATTGTTGTTGTTTTGATTCAGTTCAGGGCAATCCTTTCGCATGTGCCCCATTGCTCCACACTTGAAGCATCCACGGTTGTTTCCTTGTTGCTGCTGTTGCTGTGGTTGTTGCTGATTCTGCCTAGCTGGGAATTGGCTTCGGCAGTCTTTGGCTTCATGCCCCATCTTGTTGCATCGCTGACACTGACCTTTTCCACATGGCCCACTGTGATGTCGGTTACATTTGTTACACTTAGGGTGGTTTCCTCGATAGCCACCCTCTTGCTGAGGGCCCTTGTTGTTTTCAGTCTTCCTTTGTTGAACTGGGGCCTGAGTGGGGTTAGCATCCTTTCCCTGACTTCCATCCCACTTCCGCTTGTTATCGCCAGAAGTTCCAGCAGTAGCACCGATCCTCTTGGGCAGCTTGCCCTCTTCCACAGCCTGATTGGTGAGTTTGTAAGCCAGACGAACCACGGGCTGTATGGTATTGAGGTTGGCTGAGGTCACATGGCTCCGGATTTCTGGGACCAAGCCTTTGATGTACAATTCGACCCTTCGATACATAGGTTGGGACATGTTTGGGCAAAGTGCAGCATAGTCGTTGGACTGCTTAGTGTAGGTCTCAATCTCTGATCCGACCATCTTGAGCGCATAGTACTCGTTCTCAAGTTTGTGGATGTCATCCCTGTGACAGTACTCCTCTTTGATCATGTCCTTGAAATCTTCCCATGCAGTAGCATTAGCAGTTTCCAGACCAAGCATCTGAATCTGTGCTTTCCACCATGAAAGCGCGTTTCCTTCAAGCGTACCAGTTGCGTACTTAACCCAGTTAGCAGGGGGACACTCGCAGACAGCAAAGACAGCTTCGGCCTTTTCAATCCAGTGCAGAAGGCCTATGGCACCCTCAGTGCCGTTGAAAGGGAGAGGCTTGCCATCCATGAAGGTTTTGAAAGTACAAACACGTGGTTGCGCAGGCGCAGGCTGACCTGTTGTGAGAAATGGAGCGAATAGGTTTAGAGGTGAAAAGGCGATGTGGGGGTAGGATCTATGTAACACCCCGTGTTTTCACGAGTGAAAGTCAAAGTCAAGGTCAAAGTCAACGACCGAATTCGCGCAACGTGACTCGTAGAATTGTCTCTACTATATTTAGATTATGTGGAGTACATGTCGTACATTACAATAATCAAGTCTCACCAATCATATTTCGATCGATCTACGACTGTGAATGATAGGAAGTAACAATGCGATAAAGATAATCAAGCAAGCTAATCAAATCGACACTAAAACGTAACTCGAACTTCGTATTTTGCTTGTCAGTTATACGTGTGTGTGTGCCTAACGTGTTACTTGTGCATGTTTATTTTATGTTGTGTGGTGATAATCAAGCAAACTCAATCGAACTCGAAGTCTAACTCGAATATGATCGAACCCGAACTCGAATCCCGAATCGAACCGTATAAGAAGTAGTCGGGACTGAAAGTAATTTGAATTAGGAAACCCTATCAAACCACACGTAAATCCGAGCCGAATCAACCTCGCATCGAGCTCGCCCAAGGTGGTGGTATCCGCACGGATGGCCCATCCGCACGGATGGCCAATCCGCACGGATTGCCAGTCCGCACGGGTGGCCAGCCCGCGCGGATAGCCTACCCGGGTGCGCGCCGTGCGCACGGCTCACTTCCTTTCCCTTTTTGGCATCCTATAAATACACGGGTCACTATCCACTTTTTCCACTTTTGGCAAGTGACGTCCGAACCACACGCATTCTCCACCTTTTTCCAGATTTCTCTCAATCCAGGTAAGATCTTGCACTAATTCTTGTACATCTTTATCCTCTACACGATTCTACACACTTCTATCTTTCGAATCTTCAATTCTAACCATGAAATCATCCGGATTTGAGGTAATCATGGGTGACGTCATCGTGAAGTTCGTAAGAACTTCATGCTTGGCCTCATTCCACCAAGAATATCTCAGATCTAAACGATTTCTACAAGTTTTTACAATAATTTCACCTAGATCTAAACTTTCCTAAGGATAAAAGAGTTGAAAGAAATAAACCTAAGTTCTCTCCTTCTTTCACCCTTAAAACCGGTGCAAATCCGATCAGTCCTAGTGTTTTGCTCGTCAATAGTGATACCCTAGTTCCAGATCTGGAGTTGTACCCTAGACAACTGATTTCGGGGTTAACCGGGACGACCGTTCTGAGTCGCCGGCAGGCCGAGTTAGGGTGGTTCCTAACCGGCCTAGTCACGCGAGTAAGAACACAACTCCAAGTGGTTGCCACGTAATCAGAACGTCTCGATACACGACAACAGAAACCAAGTGTAGACGAACGGAACAACCGGTGCAGTTGTCCGCACGGACAGGCTACCCGCACGGACTAGCCACCCGCACGGACAAGCGGTACGCATGGATTACCATCCGCACGCACAGGTCATACGCACGGGTTGCCACCCGTACGGACTACCCTTGGGACCAACTTTCCAAGCGAGGTTTGAGTATCAACGAACGAGCAATCCGGACAGACGACCCTTGAATGGATTACTCATCGGATCATGAGATACTAAGGCCTTAAAATGAAAATCAAACAAACCCCACCCGCACAGCCAAGCCATGCGCACGGACGGGCTATCCGGACGGATTGACTCTGCCCGCGCGCACAGGCTGTCCGCACGGACTACCACACGCACGGATCACCGTCCGCGCGGCCGGCTTGAATGGTAGAAACACTTTGGTGTTTTCTAAATGCTACAACGAAAACTCCAAAGCACAAGCCATCATACACAAACACATCTTAGGAAGAAACAATCCACTTGGACGTTTACCCACACGAGTAATCTAACCGTACGGGTAAGTCATCCGCACGTATGACTAGTCCGCACGGGTTGCCACCCGCACGGATAGGCACACGCACGGATGACCCACCCGGATGGAACACCGACCGCACGTATCACCATCCGCACGCATCACCATCCGTACGGATAGGTCATGCGCACGGATGACTGCTACTTACGGACAACTGAACCACACGATCAGTCATCCTAACCACTCTCACTCATACTGTTTTACGCGTCACTTATCGTTACGTTATCGAATCTATTCAGGCTAATCGTACTCGCTGTAAAGCGCTCCCTTCAATCCATATCGCTGTGAGTATACTCGAACCCTTTTTGCTTTAGCACTTTTGGGTGTTACATACGTTACAATTATTCAAACCACAACTATCACACTACTCAAGCTATTATAACGCTTAACCATTAACGCATGTTATACGTGGCTTATGAATGCTTGTTTGTTATGTTTACACATGGAATGCTGTCTACCTGCCTTAGCAACGATAGTACTATAGTTTGGACTCAGCACCCGTTTCCACGGGGGTTGTTAAGGATCTTTCACTTGCATGGATTACAGTGGTAAACATGTATTGCGAACTGCCTCGGGCAGTCAACCCGCAGTCATTGGTATCGATGGATCTATGTCGATAACTAACGTGCTTCATTTCACTATGTGTACGTGCTGGTTACGCGTAAACGAATTGAACTCTATATGCTATTATCAAACTTGTATGCTCACCTTTACATCTTATGTATTGACATTATTTTAACGTATGTGACAGGTGCCTAGGTTGTTTATATGCTTCTCGGACTGTGATGAAATTGAAGCTAGGAACCAGAGTCCTAGAAACCGACGAATAAATCGTTATGTTTAAATCTGAGTTGTCGGAACAGAATATTTGTTTAGTTTTGTCTGTAATAACTTGTTTTACTATTTGAGACATGGTATGGGACATGTTAACTTAAATTGAATGGTAATGATAGTTGTTATGGAAACTTCTGGACAATCTGTTTCGCTCAGTGCCGCGCCCCGATGATTCCGCCCTCGGTTGGGGTGTGACAGATTGGTATCAGAGCCATAACTATAGGGAATTAGGCAAGACTCGACCTAGTCCGGGTCGAAGTCTTAGAGACCTAGTCTATAGTTAAGAACCAACAGACCAACTCACGCGAATGCGTAAACTCACCACCATCACTCACTCTTTTCTAGTAATACACTCAAATTTGCAAGTTGTGAACAGGTAATGAGGTCGAGAATAGGTGTGAAAACCGCAAACTCTCGACTAAGTTGCCTAGTTAGCTTGCGTTTTCAGCTACAAACGAGGAGAATTATACCAAATCAGGAGTGAAATCCGTATTTTGATGAATAATCTCCTCAACTTTTATCAAAACAAGGACGGAAGTTGTAAGATAGGGGTGAAACCCTAACCTTGACGACTCGTCCTGCTTTTATACAAAACTCCACCAAAGTTCGATGTATTCCAACGATCTAGAGGCACGACCAAACCAATGGGAATTGCGCCAACACCCAAGAATCGAGGCAATGGCATAGTCCTGGAGGACGTTGTGCAAGGTCCTTGTGAATAGTCGAGCTACTTTGGTTAGTCGAAGTCTATTAGCCGCGGACGATCTACCTTCGATTTATCGATCTTTATGAAAGTTTTATGCTTTATCTGTTATTTGTTAACGTTTTGAGATATTATTGGTTTCGACCCAACACTACCTCTCCTGCTGAAACACAAATCTCACTCGACACACAACAATTTCGGATCACTCGCGTTACACTGCTTTCGAACACTCGCAAACTCTGAATACTAGGTTTCTGTTTTCTGACTGCCTTAGTGATTAGGAATATATGTGTTTCTTGCTGTTGTGCTTACACGTTTAGGAATATTGTGATTATGTGCTCTATGTGTTTATATGATTTTGTGCAATTCGGTGATTTTGTGATTAAATGCGGTTACATGGTACGTGATTACTGAGCTTTAGTAATAGTAGACGTGTGAGGTGAGATTCGAATACATATGTTGAGTTCCATGGCGGTGTCTATGCAGACAATGTCGTCTGGATCCCGTCATCAGCTCTCTTGTCAGGAAAAGAGAGACAAACGTCTTGCTTCTATCATCGCGAAAAGTGTAGCCAAGGCTGTAAGTGATGTCTACGAAAATGCCAGCAAATCATCTGAGGAATCAAGGACTGAGGGTCCTAAAGCTGCCGCAAGACCTTTCAGTTTCAAACAATTCAAGTCATGTGGGCCGAAAGAATTCACAGGCGAAGGAGGTCCTACTGCTCTATTCCACTGGTTTGACTCTATCGAGGTCACTTTGCGACAAAGCGGTTGCCCTGATGATCTTCGAACTCTGAATGTTACCGGCGTCTTTCAGTCCCGTGCTCTGGACTGGTGGACGGCCGAGAGGAACAAGAGAGGGAATGATGCCGCCTACGGGTTGTCGTGGGATGAGCTCAAGGCAGTCATGCTGGAGGAATTCTGCCCTCCTCACGAGCATCAAAAGCTTGAAGATGAATTTTGGCACATACATCAGAAGGATGGAGACAATGCGGGTCTCACTGCTCGCTTCAAACAGCTCAGCATTATCTGTCCTGATCAAGTCAAGACCCCTGAGATCACCATCAAGAAGTATATCCGAGCTTTGCCCGACTGCGTTGCTGATTTCGTGCAAGCGGCTAAGACTACCACGATCGAAGAAACCTATCTGCTGGCCGCTGAGATCAATGACAAAAGGGTCAAAGCTGGGATGTGGGATAAGACCGCCAAGCATCTGCATCAAGCCACTACTGCTACACCAACCGCTGAACCTACGTCGTCAAACAACAAGAGAAGGAACAAGAGAAAGAACAACTCCACCAACAAGAACTGTGCGATCACTGCTGCACCAGTTCAGGCTGTACCTGCCCAACAGCGTCAAGTAGTGGCGCCTGTGGCCAATGCACCACCTGCAAAGCGTGCATATACTGGACCACATCCACTCTGCCCTACTTGCACCTATCATCACCCGACTACTATTCAATGCCGCTTCTGTGCTCATTGCAACGTCTACGGCCACTTCACTGCCAACTGCCGTATTCGTCAAACTCCTGCCAATCAAGCTCTACTCACTGCCCCACAGGGCCAACAAGCTCCTCCGGCACCCGCAGTCAAAGCCAGAGCATGCTTCACATGTGGCGACCCGAACCATTTCGCCAACATGTGCCCAAACAGGGTGGTGAAACAAGAACCCCAGCAGCCGCAGCAGCAACCGCAGCAGCAACAGGCCGCACGTGCCAGAACTTTCAATCTCAACGTTCGTCAAGCCCAAGCCGACAACAACGTGGTCAATGGTACGTTCCTTGTGAATGGTATTTATGCTTCATGTTTGTTTGATACTGGAGCCGATAATTGCTTTGTGTCACTCGAATTTGAGAAACTCCTTAGTCGTAAACGTTCTCGACTCTCCTCTGCATTCGAAGTTGAAGTCGCTACCGGAAGATCCGTCGCTGTAAGCTCTGTTATTCGTGATTGCACACTCGAGCTCAACAATCACATCTTCTCAATCGATCTTATCCCAATGCAACTAGGAAGTTTCGATGTCATAGTAGGCATGGACTTTCTTCGCGAAAACCATGCCGAAGTTGTGTGCTTCGATAAAATGATTCGTTTTTCCCTCGCCAACGGTGATTCATTGTGCGTCTATGGAGATACTACTTCGAAGGGTCTCAAACTTATATCATGCCTACAAGCCAGCAAGTATCTCCGTAAGGAGTACAGGGCCTTCTTGGCTCATGTCGTAGCAGCGGAGAAGGAAAAGAAAGAGAAGAAGAAAGTGAAGGACGTTCCAGTGGTTCGAGAATTTCCTCGAGTCTTTCCCGAGGATCTTCCCGGACTACCTCCTAAGCGTGATATCGATTTTCGCATTGACCTCATTCCCGGAGCGAATCCTATTGCCAGAGCCCCTTACCGACTTGCGCCGTCCGAAATGCGAGAACTCTCAACCCAACTCCAAGAACTGCTTGAAAAAGGCTTTATTCGCCCGAGCACCTCTCCGTGGGGCGCACCAGTCCTTTTCGTCAAAAAGAAGGATGGGACGTTCCGGATGTGCATCGATTACCGGGAATTGAATAAGTTGACTATCAAGAATCGCTATCCTCTGCCTCGAATCGACGATTTGTTTGATCAACTACAGGGCGCTACGTGTTTCTCGAAGATCGACCTGCGTTCCGGATATCATCAGCTACGTATACAGGAGGAGGATATTCCCAAAACAGCGTTTCGCACTCGTTACGGCCATTATGAATTCGTTGTCATGCCTTTTGGCCTAACCAATGCACCAGCCGTTTTCATGGATCTGATGAATCGAGTGTGTAAACCGTATCTTGACCGTTTCGTCATCGTGTTTATCGACGATGTTTTGATCTATTCCAAAACGAGATCCGAACACGCGCAGCACCTACGTTTGGTTCTCGAGTTACTTCAGGGAAACCAACTCTACGCCAAATTCTCCAAGTGCGAATTTTGGCTGGGGGAGGTTCAATTTCTGGGTCACATCGTAAATAGTCAGGGCATTCACGTCGATCCTGCGAAGATTGAAGCTGTTAAGAGCTGGGTTACGCCTAAGAACCCGACTGAAGTCCGTTCCTTTCTCGGACTGGCGGGCTATTATCGACGATTCATCGAAGGATTCTCGAAGATTGCTGTACCACTCACTTCTCTCACTCATAAAGACCAGCCCTTTTTCTGGGGAACCAAACAAGAGTCTGCCTTTCGAACCCTCAAATACATGCTTTGCAATGCTCCTGTCCTCACACTACCCGACGGAAACGAAAATTTCATTGTCTACTGTGATGCTTCTAACCTTGGTCTCGGTTGTGTCTTAATGCAACGAGACAAGGTTATTGCTTACGCATCCCGTCAACTCAAAATCCACGAGAAGAACTACACAACCCACGATCTCGAGCTAGGCGCAGTTGTCTTTGCATTAAAGATTTGGCGGCACTACCTGTATGGTACCAAGTGTACGATCTTCACCGATCATAAGAGCCTACAACACATCTTTAATCAGAGGGAACTAAATATGCGTCAACGCCGATGGGTAGAGCTTCTCAACGATTACGACTGCGAGATTCGTTATCACCCAGGCAAAGCAAATGTTGTTGCCGACGCACTTAGCAGACGGAGTTACCTGCTTAGCACACGTAATGTTCAAGCCCAGCACAATCTCGAAGCTCTTATTCGCGACGCCCAGCATGCATGTTTCAACGAGCGCACCTTGAAGAAAGAGAGAATCTACCACGACGGAGCCCAGCTTGTGAGCAAATCAAACGGGATATTCCACTTTCTAGACAAAATCTGGATTCCCAGGAGAACTAACCTACGGCAGATCATCATGGATGAAGCCCACAAATCCCGATACTCTATTCATCCTGGTGCTGACAAAATGTACCATGACCTTCGATATAGGTACTGGTGGCCGGGTATGAAACGGGATATCGCCCTCTACGTCGGGAGATGCCTAACCTGTGCTAGGGTCAAGGCCGAACATCAGCGACCCTCTGGCTTGCTCGAACAACCTCCAATCCCTATGTGGAAGTGGGAGAGCATAGCCATGGATTTCGTAACCAAGCTTCCAACCACGTCATCAGGTCACGACAGCATTTGGGTTATCATTGACCGTTTGACCAAATCCGCCCACTTTCTGCCAATACGAGAGGACTACAAGGTGGAACGATTAGCCCGAATCTACACTAACGAGATCATTTGTCGACATGGGACGCCTCGTGACATCATCTCCGACCGTGATGCTCGATTCACTTCGCGATTGTGGGAAACGTTTCAAACGGCACTAGGAACAACGCTTAATCTAAGCACTGCGTTCCACCCACAAACTGACGGTCAGAGCGAGAGAACGATTCGTACACTTGAAGACATGCTCCGTTCATGTGTTCTAGACTTCGGTGGCAATTGGGATAAACACCTTCCGTTAGTCGAATTCTCGTACAACAACAGCTACCAGGCTAGCATCCAGATGGCTCCTTTCGAAGCCTTATACGGAAGAAGATGTCGATCGCCTATTGTGTGGCACGAGATCGGTCACTCGCAACTAACCGGTCCGGAACTACTACAAGAAACAACAGACAAAATCTTCCAAATTCGGGACAACCTAACGAAGGCTCGGGATAGACAGAAGCTTCTCGCCGATAAAAAGCGCAAGCACCGCGAGTATGGCATTGGTGACTACGTACTCCTAAAGGTATCACCTTGGAGGGGTGTGGTCCGATTTGGCAAAAAGGGGAAGCTAGCGCCTCGGTATGTGGGACCTTTTAAGATCCTGGAAAGGATCGGAAAAGTCGCCTACAGACTCGAATTACCGGAAGAACTTAACAATGTCCACCCGATCTTCCACGTGTCAAACCTCCGAAAGACCATCTACGAACCAGCCAAACACGTTCCTCTAGACGACCTACGAGTGAACGAAACACTGCACTTCGTGGAAAAGCCTGTCGAAATCATGGATCGCCAAACCAAAGAACTCAGGCGCTCACGCATTCCCATTGTGAAAGTCCGGTGGGAAGGCAAACAAGGCGCGGAGTTCACTTGGGAACTCGAAAGCGACATGAAGGCAAAGTATCCACAGCTGTTTAACGAGGAAGCAACGTCCAACTAAAATAGCGAGTATTCGAGAGAGATTTCAGAGAATTTGAAATATGATAATATGTATGGAAGCCAACAGAAGCCGCCAAAGATAATAAAGATTGAATTTTTTTTATAAATAGGATCACGTCTGTTAGTGCATTATGTCTATCGCCTCCGTCAATCTTAACCGTAGCAGAATTAGGGAGTCAGAGTGTTAGAGTCAAGACTTTTGCTCATTTGTGACATTAGAGGAGATCTTGTAGAGAGAGAAAGTCTCTCTACGTGATTCCGGAGCTTTGTGCTCGTCATCTTTTCAATAGAATCACGGTTCTAGTGCGATATCGTGTGTTCGATCACGTACGTTCACGGATTCCGCACGTCGTACGAGTCGGATCACAATCAAAGCGAACTCAAACTAGAACCCACGATGGTCAAAGGTTTGAAAGAAAAAGAAAAAGATTTTGAGGAACTTTATCGAATCTGATGCGAATTGAGATCTGTATGCAATGAAATCTTGGCTAATTTGGCGATTCTCCACAAGTGATTCACGAATCAGTTACAGCTTCTGGCTTAATTTCGGGACGAAATTTCCTAAACAAGGGGAGGCTGTAACACCCCGTGTTTTCACGAGTGAAAGTCAAAGTCAAGGTCAAAGTCAACGACCGAATTCGCGCAACGTGACTCGTAGAATTGTCTCTATTATATTTAGATTATGTGGAGTACATGTCGTACATTACAATAATCAAGTCTCACCAATCATATTTCGATCGATCTACGACTGTGAATGATAGGAAGTAACAATGCGATAAAGATAATCAAGCAAGCTAATCAAATCGACACTAAAACGTAACTCGAACTTCGTATTTTGCTTGTCAGTTATACGTGTGTGTGTGCCTAACGTGTTACTTGTGCATGTTTATTTTATGTTGTGTGGTGATAATCAAGCAAACTCAATCGAACTCGAAGTCTAACTCGAATATGATCGAACCCGAACTCGAATCCCGAATCGAACCGTATAAGAAGTAGTCGGGACTGAAAGTAATTTGAATTAGGAAACCCTATCAAACCGCACGTAAATCCGAGCCGAATCAACCTCGCATCGAGCTCGCCCAAGGTGGTGGTATCCGCACGGATGGCCCATCCGCACGGATGGCCAATCCGCACGGATTGCCAGTCCGCACGGGTGGCCAGCCCGCGCGGATAGCCTACCCGGGTGCGCGCCGTGCGCACGGCTCACTTCCTTTCCCTTTTTGGCATCCTATAAATACACGGGTCACTATCCACTTTTTCCACTTTTGGCAAGTGACGTCCGAACCACACGCATTCTCCACCTTTTTCCAGATTTCTCTCAATCCAGGTAAGATCTTGCACTAATTCTTGTACATCTTTATCCTCTACACGATTCTACACACTTCTATCTTTCGAATCTTCAATTCTAACCATGAAATCATCCGGATTTGAGGTAATCATGGGTGACGTCATCGTGAAGTTCGTAAGAACTTCATGCTTGGCCTCATTCCACCAAGAATATCTCAGATCTAAACGATTTCTACAAGTTTTTACAATAATTTCACCTAGATCTAAACTTTCCTAAGGATAAAAGAGTTGAAAGAAATAAACCTAAGTTCTCTCCTTCTTTCACCCTTAAAACCGGTGCAAATCCGATCAGTCCTAGTGTTTTGCTCGTCAATAGTGATACCCTAGTTCCAGATCTGGAGTTGTACCCTAGACAACTGATTTCGGGGTTAACCGGGACGACCGTTCTGAGTCGCCGGCAGGCCGAGTTAGGGTGGTTCCTAACCGGCCTAGTCACGCGAGTAAGAACACAACTCCAAGTGGTTGCCACGTAATCAGAACGTCTCGATACACGATAACAGAAACCAAGTGTAGACGAACGGAACAACCGGTGCAGTTGTCCGCACGGACAGGCTACCCGCACGGACTAGCCACCCGCACGGACAAGCGGTACGCATGGATTACCATCCGCACGCACAGGTCATACGCACGGGTTGCCACCCGTACGGACTACCCTTGGGACCAACTTTCCAAGCGAGGTTTGAGTATCGACGAACGAGCAATCCGGACAGACGACCCTTGAATGGATTACTCATCGGATCATGAGATACTAAGGCCTTAAAATGAAAATCAAACAAACCCCACCCGCACGGCCAAGCCGTGCGCACGGACGGGCTATCCGGACGGATTGACTCTGCCCGCGCGCACAGGCTGTCCGCACGGACTACCACACGCACGGATCACCGTCCGCGCGGCCGGCTTGAATGGTAGAAACACTTTGGTGTTTTCTAAATGCTACAACGAAAACTCCAAAGCACAAGCCATCATACACAAACACATCTTAGGAAGAAACAATCCACTTGGACGTTTACCCACACGAGTAATCTAACTGTACGGGTAAGTCATCCGCACGTATGACTAGTCCGCACGGGTTGCCACCCGCACGGATAGGCACACGCACGGATGACCCACCCGGATGGAACACCGACCGCACGTATCACCATCCGCACGCATCACCATCCGTACGGATAGGTCATGCGCACGGATGACTGCTACTTACGGACAACTGAACCACACGATCAGTCATCCTAACCACTCTCACTCATACTGTTTTACGCGTCACTTATCGTTACGTTATCGAATCTATTCAGGCTAATCGTACTCGCTGTAAAGCGCTCCCTTCAATCCATATCGCTGTGAGTATACTCGAACCCTTTTTGCTTTAGCACTTTTGGGTGTTACATACGTTACAATTATTCAAACCACAACTATCACACTACTCAAGCTATTATAACGCTTAACCATTAACGCATGTTATACGTGGCTTATGAATGCTTGTTTGTTATGTTTACACATGGAATGCTGTCTACCTGCCTTAGCAACGATAGTACTATAGTTTGGACTCAGCACCCGTTTCCACGGGGGTTGTTAAGGATCTTTCACTTGCATGGATTACAGTGGTAAACATGTATTGCGAACTGCCTCGGGCAGTCAACCCGCAGTCATTGGTATCGATGGATCTATGTCGATAACTAACGTGCTTCATTTCACTATGTGTACGTGCTGGTTACGCGTAAACGAATTGAACTCTATGTGCTATTATCAAACTTGTATGCTCACCTTTACATCTTATGTATTGACATTATTTTAACGTATGTGACAGGTGCCTAGGTTGTTTATATGCTTCTCGGACTGTGATGAAATTGAAGCTAGGAACCAGAGTCCTAGAAACCGACGAATAAATCGTTATGTTTAAATCTGAGTTGTCGGAACAGAATATTTGTTTAGTTTTGTCTGTAATAACTTGTTTTACTATTTGAGACATGGTATGGGACATGTTAACTTAAATTGAATGGTAATGATAGTTGTTATGGAAACTTCTGGACAATCTGTTTCGCTCAGTGCCGCGCCCCGATGATTCCGCCCTCGGTTGGGGTGTGACAATCTAAACATCCTATAGCAACGAGTTTACCTCCAGGGTGAGCTGCGAAAGCTGCAGCCACCGTGTTGAGCAAGTTGGCGAATTGAGCCTGAGTCATGTTAACGCTTCCTCGTCCGCGTCCACTCATTGTCTTCATAACCAGAAAACACAGTATGAGTGTGATGTCGTAACGTAACGAGAATAAGATAGAAGAGGGAGGTGTATCTATCTAATCAGGCACACTAGTATGTATAGTAGAGCAGTTAACATAGGATAAATAAGCATGTAAGCACAAGTCCGAGCTACGAGGTCTAGTATGTCGAGCCTTGCACTTGGAGTGTAGTGTCGTCACGAGTCACGGGTTATAGTCTGGTTTTCCTCAAAAAGACTTTCCTTTTTAAAACCAAGTTCACTATAACCAATGGCTCTGATACCAATCTGTCACACCCCCAAATTCCACCTGCGGAGTACCGTCCGCTTGAGGGCGTGACCGACCAGGATCCAGCCACCAATTATACTGAGTATTTGGATAATAATAAAGATGATCGCCAACCTTAATAGTTCGTAAGCGTCATAGTTTAAAGTTCGAAAGTTAGGTTCAAATAACAGTTTAAGTAAATAGCGGAAGCATAGGCAAAATAGTTTAAACAAAGTTCATAGTTCAAATTATTTAGAACCCAACACGCGGGTTTAGACGACCACTACACTTCCCAAGCTACAAGCTCCTGAGTCACTGGTTACCTGCAAAGCATGCAGTAAGGGGTCAACAATAATGCTGAGTGAGTTCACTAGTTGTCCAGTTTTAATTACCAAAAACTTGTTTCACCAGTTAATTTATCCGTTTATACATGCCATGGGGAGCTACCCCAAAAGTTAGCGACTAAACTGTTTTTCCAATACCGAACACTAGGTGACCGTTGCGTATCCGCAGAGTGCCCCGATGTCAATGTTCTATCATCATTGACGGATGCCTGAGTACATTAGTTCACGACCGATCCCATACCTTGGCACGGTGTGAGGTTGGTAAGACCTAAATAGCGCTATCAACTAATAACCCGTTCGCCTGGCCCCGGCGACTAATCGGTATTATGTAGTAGGGACTTTAAGTGATAGAGTTTCGTTTAGTGCCGTTTGTTGCAATCCGTATAAACAGTAATTAACTAAAAGGTTCCCAATAACAAGGGAAGAAAAGTAAGTTGTTTCCCTCATAAGGGGATAGTGTTGTTTTTAGTTCCGTTTCCCAAACCACCGGGAATACATGCTTTAGGTTGTGAACTCACCTTGGGTTGCTCGGTAGATTAATTACCCGGTCGATCACGTTGGTCACCACGTCCTAGCATGGTTACCGAATATGGGTCAAGTTGGGGTACAAGTAAACACGTATAGCAAACACGTACAGTCAGACATAGCATGCATACAAACACTTGGGTTATTGGGCCTGCCCTAACATTCCACAAACAAACAGTACAGATACATATGCAGTCCAGTCAACAGATAGTCCAACAAGCTTTTGGCCCAATAACACTTAGGCAGCCCAGTCGAGACAAGGGCGGTTTCGACTCGAGAACACACGGTTGCGAGTCGCAACCGGATGTTTCGACTTGTCATGTTTCGGTTGCGAGTCGTAACTGGATGTTTCGACTTGTCATGTTTCGGTTGCGAGTCGTAACTGGATGTTTCGACTTGTCATGCTCTGGTTGCGAGTCGTAACCGGATGTTTCGACTTGTCATGTTTCGGTTGCGAGTCGCAACCTTGGGTACGTGCACAAGAATCCTTCTAGAACCTCTGATGTACTAACCAATGAGATTGCCATTTCATGTAATTATGTACTATCCAATAGAATTTCTTAAACATGTTTCTTTGTCTAATTCTATTTCAACATGGATCAAACACAGCATATTCAAATATTCATAACACATTCAAACTTGTTCATCATTAGGGTTTTCATCCTTTACCACTATGTTCATCCTATATATTCATGCATCCTATGGACAAGAATTCATAACACATAACTAGATGTCAATGGTCATCTTGTAAACTACCATTAAGCAAAAACATTAGTTCTATAACCTCTTAACATAAATCGGATGATCCTAAACAATCCTAACCATCATGCTTTGATCATTTAGCAAGACATTATCATACAACATTCATACTATTCGCAAAGGAGAGCATTGTTCATCTTAGACATTTGAAACCAAGCATGTACATTACTCATCAAGCACACACACCTTTATCAAATATTTTCATTTGTTTTGCAAGGGAACTAGATTAAAACATCAAACTAACCGGTTAGAGATTAAGAGTGTGAAGGTGAGTAGACTTGATGAAAGGGAATCCTTAAGCGAAGAACACGAGCCGGTCCAAGGGCCTTTGATGCTTCTTCGTTTGAATCCGAGATGAAGGTGTGGTTTTGTGAGGGTTTCTAGAGAGAGAAGAGAAGAGATGGAGAGTGTGAGTGAGAGGATGTAGGAGAGTGATGTTGCAAAATGGTGAAAGTTGTGAGGGTTGGCCGGTTATATATCTCGAGTGGGTTAGGGGTTTTCCGGGTGGGCTTCTAGGTTGTGTGGCCCAACCGGCCCGAGTGTTTACTGTTCACTCGAGACCGAGGGTGGTCTCGAGTCGGGTCCTTTGGGGTCTCGGCCCACTCATATAACACACATACATATATATAATATACACACATTCATCACACTTAGCACAAGGATCACATAAAATCATCGAGATAACACGCACTAACATTTAATAACGTATATCCACATAATGTTAATACAAGATATTTGCTCGGGAAAACCTAGAGTGTCACATTCACAGCTTCACAATTCTCACATATCACCGGAATCTTTTGTGCATCAGCTTCTGTATCAACTTTAAAAACTGGAACTTCTTTTACTTTTCTTTTAATCACAGGAACTTCTTCATCATCACTGCTGACTTGTTTCTTAACTTTCTTCTTTTTCTTTTTATCTTTTCCATCATCACTTTCTTCCATCATTTTTAAATGCTTTTCCATTCTTTTTGCATAATAATCATCATCATTATCACTGTCTTCAGCAACTCTAGCAACAAAAGCTTTGGCTTTTAAAATCTCTTTATCAGGACAATAATTATCCCAGCTAAAACCTTCTGGTAATTTTTCATCATCTTGATTTATCAAACATGCTTTACTACCAGCTGGAACATATTTATCCCATCTGAATTCTTTTGTTGACTTTTTATCATCTTGATTCACCATACAAGCTCTCTTTGATGAATCTTCGATTGTCTTCCTATTCCTAGCATGTGCAGTTTGTGGTTCTTGATGTTGTTGAGCAACTTGATGATAAATTGCTTTCCTATATTAATCATTATTGTTGAACGGATTTTGAGCTCCACTTGCTTCACGATTTGTGCATTCTCTCTTGAAGTGTCCTTTTTCCCTATAACAAAAACAAGTAACTTTAGATTTATCAAAGCCTAGAGTAGAAACATTTGCATCACGGAAATCATCTCTTCCCGTAATTTTTTTAAACTTTTCGGCTCTTTTCAAAACACTCGCCAAACACCACTTTATATCCATTAATTCCATCTCCTCAGCATCAATCTGATCGTAATCCTCTTTTGTCAACATTGGATTCCCGATCTTTCTTGCAACTAAACTTTCATATGATTCTAATATAGTTCCTAACAATGACATGTGACCTTTTGCAACCTCTTCCGAGAAATTTTCACCATTTTCAAGATTCAAAACAATGTTGCATTGTAATCTTTTGCCATTCTTGGTTGTTGAAAAATTTGGATCAAATGATGAATATGAAGAAAATCCCGTTTTGCTGTTTGATCCTTGAGATGACCCTCCAGACGAACTCTTAGCATTGAATGTAGTTTCAACCTTTGGTGATATATTGGTTTTGTCACTGATACCTCCTTTGTAATACAATCCAATATCTTGTTCTCCATCAAAATCTTTCATTCTTGAGATCTTCCTTTGTTCCATCTCTTGAGCTTCAAGTTTTTCAATAAATTTGTTCAGTGTCAGATTCCCAAAATCTTTCTTATTTCTCAGCATCATAAGATATGTGCCCCAAGTTTCATGTGGCAATGCATCAGCCAACTTTTCTATCAACTCCTCATTATCTTTTGTGATGCTCACTCTCTTCATTTGGACTAACAGATTGCAATATCTTTCGATGATCTGCTTGGTGCTCTCAGTTTTCAAACCACGAAATAGATCGAATTCTTTCTTCAAAAGTGATTTTTTATTCTTAATCATCTCTTTACTACCAACAAACTTTGATTTTAAAGCTTTCCAGATTGAATAAGCACTTCCATTGTGTTGTAGTAAGACCAAGATATCTTCCTTAACTGCTTGATGCAACAGACTAATCATCATCTTTTCATTTTTGTATTTCTTTCTATCATCAACACTTAGATCTTTAATAGAAATCTACTCTTCATCATCATTCAATGGTCTAATATATTTCGTTTCAACACATTCCCAAGCATCCAAATAATTTGCTTGAACCCAGTTCTCAAATCGTTCTTCCCATCCTTTATACTCCTCGATATTCATGAGCTTAGGCGGTTTTTGCATAGTGCCCGTTTCATTTTCCATGTTCAAGTTCTGAGTAACAGATGCCGGAGTAGTCGGGGTGGTAGCAAATGCGTTATAAAATTCCTCTTCCATGTTTCGGTAACAAATTTCACAAAACAAATACTTTCAAGCGAAATTACTTCTTCAAACGAAATAACCAACTTCACATGAAATACCAACTCAAGAGAAATATCAACTTCACACGAAATACCCTTTTCACACGAAATACCTGATTTCGTGCGAAATAACCAAACGAAATACCAGTTGAAGCGAAATAAGCTAATTTCGTGTGGACCTGTCAAACGAAATTACCAACTGGTGCGAAATTACTGCTTATTTCGTACGAAATACTGCTGATGTCATCATCTCCAGCTGTTTTTGTTAAAGTTGATCAGGTTTTAAGCCGTTTTAAGATCTGAAACTTTCTAGGATTTGTTAAAACACAATTGCGCATACAATGTGTGAAATTCAAGTCATTTTGTCCGTGAAATCAAGTTTAAATTTGAAAAGAAGGTGTAGAAATCAGAAATTGCAGCTGAATTGGTATGAACTCTTCTTCATGAGCTCTGATACCACTTGTAGGATCGTTTTACCGACCAAACGAGTCGTTCAGAAGAGTTTTTGCTCAATACAAAAGGCGGAAACAGACGTATCGAGATAATTCAGCTAGAAATACACTTTAAACTGTCTTTTGATTGATTTGACAAAGATTTACAGCGAGTAGACACTTCGGCGGCACTTCGGCTCTCAAACCGGAATCTAATTTCGTTACAAATGACACAGACACATCAGGTATTTATAGGCCAGCTAATTTCGCACGGACCTGCACAATCGGAATTAGATTTCATGCGAAATCTAATTCCGTGCGAAATTACCTATAAACACACTTTTCTCGTTTTGTGTGTCCTGATCTATCTAATACAATACAAGACTCGATACAAGACGAAGTCGACAGACGTATGCACTAACACATCTGCAATTTAAAGAAATGTCTAGCCGATGAGTCGTTAGCAATGTCTCATAAGGACGTGCAGATTGACGAAAGCTTGAAGTTTGTTGAAAAACCTTTATCGATCGAGGATCGACAGGTTAAAAGGCTTCGAAGGAAGAATGTGCCAATTGTAAAAGTGAAATGGGATGCCCGCAGAGGCCTAGAATATACGTGGGAAGTCGAATCCACGATGAAACAGAAATACCCTCATTTATTTCAGTAAATCTCGAGGTCGAGATTTCTTTTAAGGGGGTGAGGATGTAACACCTCGCAAAATCATGCCCAATACAGTGACGACGCGTGTCATAAACCCTGTTCATGTTGAAAGATGACTTTGAGGGACTAAAATTGTCAAACAATGTAAAGATGTATCTGGAAGGACTAAAAGCGTCAACATGCCAAGCTTATGCCTCTGATTGACCTCACACGATGTTCGTATTCCTTGGTGAATAAATTGTCAGACGCAAGAAGCTGTTTATAATTAAAAATCAAAAGTTTATAAAGCGCAGGGGTTAAATGTGTCAACATGTTAATTTTTACCTCTGAGTGACCTTTTAACGATCCCGAGGCTTTGTAATACTTCTTTATACTCCCGCGTATGTCGGATAATGATTTCATGGAGTTTCGATGCAAATAAGTGATTGAAGTTGTAGTTTCCAAGAAAAAGGGGTTAAATGTGTCAACAAGGGAAGCTAGCACATTTCGGGTGATCTCGTAACTAACCGGGAGCTTAACGGTGTTTATTTTATGACCCAAGACTCTTAAAAGTTAACTATGGGGGTTAATAGTGCAATAAACAAAAGTTGTTTAAACTTAAAAAGGACCAGGGTCTGAAAATGCAAAGTTTACAAACTTTTTACCGGAATAAGAGATCCTCGCGGGTTGCGTAGACAACCTCTGATGTCTACGCGGGCCCGCGACCAAAATCTGGACAGCTGCATGTTGCAGCCTGTCCACCACCATTGCATGGCTTATGAGCGATACCAGGGGCATGTTAATGGTTTTTACTGCCATGGGGACACCTGTGATCATCTGGTTAACTCCCTAAACAGCTGGAATGATCTTAGTAACCCCCAAATTCCTATAAATATCTCCTTGTTTGATCATTTGAGACTTGCACTATCATTTTTCACTCTCAAACTTATTCTCTGGAGCATCCTGGATCAAAGGAAGCTTTCTCAAGTTGAATTTTCATGCTAAGGACCTTTGTAAGTGTTCTTAGCTTCTATAGTTAAGTTTTTACAAGTTTAAGGACCGAAAGTCAAAGATATCTTTATTACGCTTTGACTTTTTGATTAATCATTAACGGTGCCATGATTCGAATTGAAAGTGGCTACATTTTGGTAATTAAGTAGCTGATAATCCCTCAAAAAGGCACCTCTTAATTATCATGTTTACTTAGTTAATTGTCGGGTCAAAGTAACTAAAATAAAAGTAAAACAGGTTAGTTTTTAAATAAAATTCATAACTGATAATGTAGAAGCTATAAAATCAGTTTTATCACTTTAATAACTTGGTAAATATTATAAGAACATGTTTAAACATGTTCAACCTGACAATTCTGAGTTTAGACTCGGTTCGCAACCGAAAGTCGCAAAAGTTGACTTTTGCTTTGACTTTCAGTTTTGACCCGATTTACCTTAGTTTCTTTGTGCCTTAGGATTCCTTTGTGACCATATTATATGTTAGTATAACCCTCTGAGTTATACTTCATGGTCCCTTAGAAATCATAGTTCATTTGCATGTTTCCATTATTTGCTTAAAAATTGACTATTACACCCTTATGTTATAAAAAAGAGATTTTTTAAAATGTGAGAGGACAAAAAGCTTTATTACTTATATATAAGTATGTCAAATAAATTTGACATCAGTTTCTGGTCTCAAACTAAAGTTATGCAAAAAATCATAAAATGAAACTTTTTATTAATTAAATTACATTTTTAGCATAAATCATGTTTAAACCCAAATTTTGGCACCAAACCCATTACCTATTGTTTTGATATTATTTTTAGGAATTTTTGGAATTTTTGTTCAGATTATAAACTGACCATATCATTGAGTTCTCGTATGATTCGATAAATGACGATAATACCATTTTTTTTTATAAAATAAGATTAACACATGATTAACATGCCAAACCTTTTCCTACTAATGTTAAATGTTAAATAAATTATTTTAAACATTAAAGGCTGATCAAAATCTTAGATTTTCATAAACATCTTAAATATCGTCAATTATCGACTTTTACGCTAATTAGGCGCATAGTATGGCTTAAAACCATATTTAACACCTAAGACTTGTTACCTACTGATTTTATAAATAAATTTTAATACTTTAACAGTAAATATAAGTCTTGAACTCAGATTTCCAATTTTGTCCTTAAAACATATGTGAAATGACCAAAATTCCCCTACGGTGCGTAGTTTGGCCATAAATGGTAAACCTCACATATGTATGATATCCTACTATTTTAACTTTATAAAATAAATGTTTTTACTGAATATTTTAGACCAGAACCTCAGTTTACTATTAAACCTCTTTTATAAACTTTAAATGACCAAAATACCCTTACGGGACTTAAATTGGTTTTAAATTCATTTGGGGCATAATTATTGATATCCTACTAATATCACAACATATTTTAAGCATAATAACTTATGGAACTTGTACTTGACTCACCCGGCTACCCGTTATGCTTATACGCGTTCGGTACGGTTTATGTAACTAGTCTGCATAAATTAATCGAAACGGGTCAAACTTTATCATTTTAACTTCAAAATCCAGAATGTATTTAGTTTACCCATTTTATACGAGTCTTCATACTTGTCGGGTCTAAATCACATTCCAATTCGGTCACCGCTTAATCTAGCGTTTCGTGTCGTAAACATTTCTTTAAAACTAACTGGTCTAAGTTACAACTTAAATAAGACTCATTAGGAATCTAATAGGTTAATAAAACCTTCGTTCCAGATTAAGAGCCCGGTAGAAGTATTTGCACTTGTTTGAGTAAAATTTACGGCTCAGAATACTAAATTGCATTTAAGCTCAGGTAAATACTTTTAACTTATTTTCACTTATACGGGCTTGGGATACGGTAAATTATTACTGCTTGGTCGGGTGTAGAAAACCTTTTAATCGGATATGGTTAAATTGCATAATCCCCTCTTAAGCAGTATTGCTTGATAACAAATAACATTGGGGGTTAACGACCGTGTCTTGGATATCCTTGGCTCATTTAAAAAGCGTAAATGGTCACGACTTAAGCACGGGGTGTAGGCATACACCTGTCAGTTGCGTATGTAAAAGATATACTCATTTGCTGGGGTAACCCGCCGTGAGTTTATATTTGTGGTGTGTTGTTAAATCTTGTTTGGTTTATTTATTACCGGCTCTAAATGTTGGACAAACATGTAAATCTGATACAAGATTGTTATTAATATAATTATTCCAAGTTATAAAACATTTGTGCCTTGTGCATTTAAATCAATTTTCATAAATACTTTCAAAAGAGTTGGTTAATTGTATTTACCAGTGTAAACTGACGTATTTTTCAAAAAGACTAAGTGACATGTACCGTACGTTAACGGCTGGGAGCTCTGGGCGTTAGTAAAGAATCTTGCAAGTTCTAAACGCTTAAAGTCTATTGAACAATATTTTATATTTCTTTTTAGATCCGCATGTGGATCCTCTTGCAACCGTTGTATAATATTTAATTATACTTTAAATTTCGGTTTGTATTATTAATTTTCCTCCAAGACTTCCGCTGTGCATTAAACTGTGTATGTTTGACTATGATGATATCAACTACGTCACGATACTTCCCGCCGGGCCCACCGATAATATGTGGTATTATCGGGGTGTGACATGAGTATAATATTTATCCATATATATTACTACAAAGACTTAATACTCTTATTTGAGGTAAAATCATAGTATTTTCATTAAATGGGTATAATATTTATCCTATTTAATTGTAATATATTTATCTAGGTTTGATTTTGTTTTTTAACAAAAAATTCAAAAAAAAAAGCCCCTGCCAAAGGCTTTGGTTAGACAGATAATTGAAAAAACCGAACCAATGATCACCAATAACGAAACCGAATGGCTTTGAAATCCCCTTAACCATAATTTTGGTTTCAGTGGCATTGGAGACTCAAAACCCACCAAACCAAAAAATTTATGTTTACTGCCGTATCGCGCGGACATTCCATTGGTATACACAAATTTATTACAAACAACTACCACAACCAATCACAAAATGCATAATAGGAACATATATTATATACGTGGTAGACCAATAACCTGACTTGTAATTAACTCTTTTTATATGTAAATAAAAAGCATGTTATGTCATCGGCTTTGAGGTTAACTTTGCACCCCCTTTTTATTATAAGGTTATATTTAATATTTAATTATTGATAAAATTGCAAAAAACAACCTTTATGTTATACTTAAACTGCACTTCGTACCTTTCACTATGAAATCGGCAAAAACCAACATTTACGTTCATGTTTTGCTACCGATTCAACCTTTACCACAAACGTCGTTTAATTTCTTGGTTAAGTTACCTCACATGCTTTGCATGTGAAAGCATGTGAGGGTATTATGGTCTTCAAATTCATATTTGATGCATATTTAAAAAGAAGCCAACAAAACCCAGATCATCAATCCCCATTTCCCTTTTTATCCAAAACCCAGATCAACAACATGCTTCCATAAATCAACCTCGCAACACCTGAAGGCTGCTGATCCGCAGCCGATGGAGCATCACCCATAGTGTGATCTTGCACCTGCCCATGCTGCTCTTTAACCAAAATATCAACTCCATCACAGGCGAAAACAGGTTTAAGATAAAGGTTGTTTTCTGCAATTTTGTTAATTATTTTAATTCAAACATGTCTTGAATTCAAACATGTCTTGAGTTTAAACCTAGAAAGAACTCGTAATATATTAAACAGTCTTCCACTTTTAACGGTTATGCATTTTTTATAGAAAAACTGATCTTACAAATCAAGGTGTTGCAGTTCAATCATTCATCATTCAACTAATAACCTTTGTGTTATCTAACAGAGATATAGGATCACCGTTTTAGGCATTAGGGAAGACATTGGGGTGCTTGTAGTCCTTATATATAGTTGAACTTGTTTACGAATTTTCTCGATATAATGAGATTGTGAACTTTTTTAGATGATACGAACAACTCATCAACGTGTTCTTGGTTTGTACCAAAGATCAAACATATTATCTACGTATACGCAAAAAATAACTATGTGATAAGTTTAATCAGATTTGTTGTATACACATTTATACAACAAGATACACTTAACCAACTAACAGATGTAAGCATAACAACTATAAATATAAATCATACATCTCCATGCAGGAGAGTTGTAGGCTCCAAAATGCAGTTTTTCTATTATTCAAACCGCGTCGCAGACTTGGCAAATGAAAATTCATCCTCACTTCTTGTATCAACTTCTTGTTGAGTCGATAAATCTAACTTAATCTCGTGTTCATTGTGATAATCAACCCTTGGGTCAATCAAGTGTCTGGTAGATGATTCAGGAGAGGGTGGTTCAGCTTCAAAATCTGATGCATCAGTGTCCTCATAGGCGGCTGGGTGTGTGGAGTGGCCAGTTGTCTTGAAACGGTGGAGGGTAGCTGCAGTTGTCGGGGAGATAGGTGAATGAACAGGGCTAGCAGTAAGACTACTCGCTACTGATCGGGTTGGGGACTTTCCATCTTTGCCTCTGCGCTTCCTCTTCACCGCCATTCGCCAATTCGTCAGGGCCCGGGCAGTTTGTTCGTCGAATATGGATTTCTTCATGCTCGACCCCATCTACCCGTGCAGCATATCAATATATCATGTGTTTTGTATGTTCATATCATATCCAAATAAGAAGAAGTAATCTCATAGAAGTAAATAATATATTTAACTGCAATATAGTTTCACTATAGTTACTTAAACTCTTTTTAACAACAAAAACTGCTCAAGTAATTATAATATTGTTACATTCTAACTGTTTAAAGTGAAGTACCTAAACGGAAAATTTATGAAACATGATTATAATTTAGTGATTGTTTTTATTAAGAACTACTGAAAAAAATCAATAAATAGTAAAAGAGTTCCATGTTTGTTCCATTTTATTCACTTAGTTTTAACATTTATAAAAAGTTTCGCAACGATGGAACAACATTGAAACTAAAGTGGCTTTTTTAGTTGCAAAAAAGATTGAGTAACTTTAGTTATTATTAGGTGACTACTTTTTTTACATAATTTTTAAAAATTTACAGATTTAACAGAATGTCAATAAAATACAATCCAAATCAACCAAAAAAAGGTAATTCAACGAGACTAACCTGTGATAGAAGCGCGTATAGCGGAAGCGTTATATAGCTGCACAAGATTAGAGTTCCAACCCTACATTAAACACAAACAGAAATCAGTTCATTAACAAACAGTCCAACCCCTATATCAGTAATGCAGTCACTTTTGTGAGAGATAATTCATACCCAATAACAAGTTTTACAATCACAAGTTCCATAGTTTCATGGAAGCAAGAATTGATACCATATTCATACTGCACAAGCACACGAAGCAATCTAGTGTTATCCATGGTTAAAAAGAACTTTGGTACATATCTACAAATGTAACACTTTTAGTACCCAAATCCAAAGGAAGTAAGTAATCTGGAAAGCATTCTGTGAGCACAAATGATTCAGTAAAACAATTAGTGACATGAGAACAAAGAAATATGTGACCAAATTCTTAGAGTTTTCGCCAAGTACCTGAAACAAAGCGAAGTGTATGAGATGAAGCATTAGGCTCGGCCTTGAGAACCAAAAGTGTTTATCAGAGGCTTGCACTAGAGGAATCCCTTGGATGACTGCATGTCTTTCCGTGATTTCAAGCGCCATTTTTGTCAAGATGGCTTGAAGCTTCGTTCCGACAGCTAAGATAATCTGTGCAATAAATAGCCCGCGGACGTTGTTATCAATCTTTGAAGAATGCCAAATAAATGAATATATCAACTAATAGCAACCAAGTATCTTAGAGCATATAAAAAACTTGGTTACTATTTAGTGATTATTATTTTCAAGTTTAACAAAAAGTATAAGGTTTCTGTGAAGAATAAATGTCACTAAAGTTACCATTATTGCTCCATTTAAGTCGCTCGGTGTAAAAGATTAGTAAAATTTTCATAGCAATGGAACAATATTGAAACTTGAGTGGTTTTTGTAGTTATGAAAAAGTACGAGCGACTTCGTCGCGAAAAGATTGAAACTCGGTTACTATTTCATGAACTTATCCTACAAATATACAGATGGCACTTACAACTAATGGTATCTGCGACGCCCAAAACAATGCCTTCCAGCCTGAATGAAAATATGGTTTTTAGAGTTTGTATATGTTGACATATTGTGAAGCAATGCACATATCCGTATTGACTTTTTTAGTCAAACCAGTAACAATTCAAATTTGAAATTGAATAAGAATTTCGAATATTAAATTGAAAAGGAATTTATGGTGAAATGTTGTGAAAATTATATTGAGCAGGTTTGACATGGATAGTAGTAAGGACATACCTTTAACATTCAGAAGCAAGAAGATCACAAATGATGCCCATAGTACTGGACTGAAAGTTTTCAGAATTATGAAAAGTTACGGTGATTATAATTCGATGAAAATGTCGGATTTGTACCTGACTCCAACGACAACTTTGAAATCATCCTCTAGTGACCGTTTGATGTACTTTTGGAAGTTGAATTTGGTTCCTGGAGCTAAATGAAGCTGAACGGATAGACCATTAACTTATTATGAAAGCGAAATAAATAAAAGTACCAGGAAAAAAGGGTCTCACACTTATGAATCCGTTTCGCAAGGTCATATAATCAGACTTGCTAACAGACCTGAAAAACTGACGGAAGAAGCATCCCTGCATGACAGAAGCTTGCATTACAACCTGTTATAAAACCATCTATGTTTGATAAAGTCTTTGACAACTTACAATGTAAAAGAATATCGGGTTTTGAGTCCAAAATCGGGTGTGTGCTCTGACAAAAGACGTTTCATGAGTAAGCCTGAATCGTGAAGGATCTGTTTACTCAATGAATTGTTTAGAGTCGATGAGTAAAATAGGCGATAATGGTATTTCTCTAATTAAAATATGAATTGATTATTTTGTACACCACCAAAATTACCATTAGAAAATTCATAGTCGTGCGAGGATGTTTCCTCCTCCCACTGCTTCCAGCCGCGGGTCTGCAAAAGAAAAAGGGTACTAAATAAGACTCGTTTTAGCCTACACCCAGACCGTTAAACCAAACTCAAACAGTTGATTTCATATTTAATGCTAGTAATGACTGCAAACATGAAACTTGACAAAACACAAAAACAACTAAAAGCCCACACTCATTGCATAATGGCTAAAACCGGTCATAACAAAATGGTAGTAAACTGTAGTGTACCTTTAATCTCCCAAGAGCCATTGTGATAGCACTGTATGCAACGTGTAAGACCGCTAGAAAGAATATGAGTATGTGCAATTGATGCAGCCCCTTCACAGTTATAATCGGCACTTTCCCCTGTAAAAAACGGAGCTATAATATCAATATAACCGTAAGTAACATGACCCGAAACAGGTTAAGAATATAATCATATTTTGGGTTGTTATATCCAACCCAATTATTTTATTAATAGTTTTAACCCGTGTATGACCCGCTTAACCGTTTACAACTATCTGCAACCACTAACCCGTTATAACATGTCAAACCATCTAGATAAAAAGACCTGTTTAAAATTAGAATATTAAATATAAAATATAAAAGATATATTTTATAAGGTCAACCCTCCAACCCCATTACAATCCATTTAACCTATTTGTTACAAGCCATGTATGACCTGCTTAACCGTTCACAACTTATTTACAACCAACAACCCATGTAAAACAGGTTAGCCCGTTTGACCCATATAAATAAATGAGTAGACAGGTCATGTTCGGTTTGCATGATTCTTAGTGTAATAGTGTACTGTCTGGGTTAGCGTTCATATCTTTGAGACGCATAAATATATGGGTCATATTCAATTCAACCCGCCAATCCAACACGATTGCCACCCTTCATACACGTTGCTTAAGATGGGATGACTAACTAATTATTCACCTCCTTGCAGGTAGACTTTGAGTCACCAGCCAATGATCTACCGTGCTCGTACCATAAAAGCAATCGACGGGCTCCTTTTTCTTTTTTCTCCGCTTTATCTTTTATAGCACATGGCAACATTGTATCAGCAACATCAACTGGGATGCATATTTCCGCAATGTAATACTGAGTAAAAGTCAATATCAGTGAGATAAACCCCAGAATCATCAACTCTACAAATGACAAACAACCAATGGTTAGTTATAAAAACTGTTTTTTGAAGAAAAAAAATGGGAATTAATTAAAGTTTAAAAGAGATGTTGTGTAGTTTAATTACCAGCTTTGACCTTCTCTAGAGCTTCAAACAAAGCTTTCTTGTGCTTATCTGTGAAAAACTGGTTGTAAAATTCATTATATCAGTAACCTCTAAAAAGCTAAAGATTGAAGCACAATATTGAAGAGTTCTTAAAAAATTAAAAACAAAAAAAAATCAAAAAATAGCAAATTTCAGACAAGTTCTAAATAAATATATTCCTTTTTTAAGCAAAGTAAACTGAAACAACAGTAACCTCTAAAGATTGAAGTACAATATTGAGGAGTTCTTAAAAAATAAAAAAAAATCAAAAACAGCAAATTCCAGAAAAGTTCTAAATAAATCTATTCCTTTTTAAGCAAATTAAACTGAAACAAAGTTAAGGGTGAGCAGAAACCGATTAACCGAACTGAAACGAAATTAACATAAATAAGTAGCCATACAAAAAACCGACGGCTTGGTTTTGTATTTCTTGAGAACCGAATTTTATGGTTTGGTTTTGTATGTTCAGAATAGCGAAAAAATCAAAACGAATAACTGAAAAAACTGAACTTTGCGGTTATGCGCAATAATCATCATGGACTACAACTAGAAGACTTGGTTAATAGTTTAAAAAAGAAAGTACCATTCCAAGTTTATGAAGAACTTTCTCTAAAGCTATGGAGATGATGATGATAATTGCACAGACACCAGCAACAGCCCATGTTGGTGTTTGATCAAGCTTCCTTTCACTTGAATAATCTTCTCCGGCCATTTTAACCTCAAAAATCCAAATTTAATGTTTTTGTGACATTAAGAAGACAAGAACAATGGAAGGTGACCGGTGAACAATCCTATCTGCACACACTTCATATGGAGCTAAACATTAGACCCTATGAACTAGTCAATTATTTATGACTAATTAACTAATTTATGAAGGTCACACATGGGTAGTTATCATTTAGCTTTCAACATTAATGTGATATTAATAAAACCATTTTTGCATAGATTCGACAACTTAAGAGGTAAGTTAATTGTAAAATACCCAAAAATTATATGTTATCACCTAAATAATATTTTCTTTCAATGTAAACTTGGAGAAGACTAGCCTAATGGTAGATTTTGTCAACCACGTTGACTAGAAATGTCAAATGTAGTAGTTTTCTATATATCATTATATAAAAGAAAGTTGGGTGTTATGTGAAATTTATGTATTTATAGGTTCACTACAAGAAAAAACCCCTATAGGGACAACACCTATAGAGACAACAAAAGTCCTCTCTATAGATCACCCTATAGAGACGACATGTCGTCTCTAAAGGGTTTTCGTGCTTTTTAAGATAGACTACCTTATAGAGACGACATATCCTCTCTATAAGGTGAAAATATTTTTTTTTTTTTTGTTTTTTTATTGTTGAACTGGAAACTTTAAAAAACATTTTAACTTATAGAGACGACATGTTGTCTCTATAACTTTAAATATTTTTCTTTTAATTTAATTTTATTAATGATCAATATGTATGAAAATTAAAATAAAACTAAAAAATAAAGTTTAACTTATAGAGACGACAAATCGTCTCTAAAAAGTTTGACTAGTCAAAAAATTATTTAAATTTAGGCGGCATAATTTCCCAAATTTGTTGTGGAAAAAATGTTTAACCTATAGAAAGGACATATCGTCTCTATAGAGGAACATAATTTTGTTTTGTTTTTCTAGTTTTGGTTAATAAATAATTTATTCTTGTTTTTTAACTAAAAAATATATACTTAACCCTCTAGAGACGATATGTCGTCTCTAAAAGGTTTGAAATAAATATTTTAAATCTAAAAGGTTTGAAATAAATATTTTAAAAAATAAATAAACTAACCTATAGAAAGGACATATCGTTCCTAAAATGTTTGAAATAAAAACTTTAAAAAATAAATAAACCAACCTATAGAAATGACATATCGTCTCTATAGGGAAACATAAATTTGTTTTGTTTTTTAGTTTTGGTTAATAAATAATCTATTCTTGTTTTTTAACTAAAATATATATACTTAACTCTATAGAGACGACATGTCGTCTCTAAAAGGTGTGAAATAAAAATTTAAAAAAATAAATAAACTAACCTATAGAAATGACATATCTGTAACACCCCGAAAACGGGTGTAGTAATTAAACCTCGTTAATAGTGATGGACGGGTAAAATACCGTTAGTGGTAAAATTTAACCCGATAAATATTAGGACTTAAATAAATAAATAAACTTAATATTAAATAAAAGGAGGATAAATACTTTGAGAAAGCAAAGTAGATAGAAGGCCCGAGTTAACGGGACTTAAATAAAATAAATAAATTAACCGAGTCATAAATTCCCCGAACCCATTAAGTTAACTAGGAATGTTTAACCTAGTTAATAAGTGAGAATAATGTTATTAGAAATAAGTGGGCTGTGACCTACTTAATAACGAACCAAACACGAGGGGTTAAAGCGGGATAACTAGAAAAGTTATTTAATTAAATCAAACACAAACACACACACACAATGTGTGTTCTGGATCGAGCTCAGGGGCTCCCATGGAGCCAAAAACCCTAATCCACATATAATCATCAATTTGAAGGATCAAATGAAGCCCAAGTTCACAACCGAACGTGAATTAATGATCACCCGAACAAGAGGATCATAAGGTATGTAAAATCTTGATGTTTGGTGAAGTTGTAAGAATTTGATAATCATCCTAATCGCGAATTAGGCATGAATTAGAGAAGCTATGGCTAGATTAGTGATATATACTTGCTTAGGAACGAAACCCTAAGTGAAAATCATACATAACATGCTATGGATTGATGAATTTGGTGAATTAACACACTTAGATAAGTGGGTTTTGATGTTATGATGAAATAGATGATATAGATATGCTTAGAATCATCATGCATGATAACGAATAGAAGGTGTTTGAGTAAACCATTAAATTGGGTACAAGATCATGCTTCTCACTAAAGGGGTTTTTGTATGATATAAAAGAATTGATGTTAAAATTGTGATATAGATGCTTGAAATCATGTTACCTAGTAGTTAGTGTGTAAAATTTGATTTCGTTAAGAGTTCGGATGAAATGCCTAAGTGAAATTCAATAAACCAAATGTGCATTGAATAAGTTGATAAGTCGATTGACTTTAAAAAGTCAAACCGACCAAGTATATGATCGAATGATAAATTCGATATAAGAAGCGTAGGATGGAATAGTCGTAAATGATTATGACTAACCTAACCGTCTTACAATTTCAATTACAATGATAGTTTGACGCTTGACAAGCTAGGTGGAGGCTTGGAAAGGAAGCGGGTCAAACGGAGCAAGTGAGAAGGAAAAGCGTAATTCGGATGCAAGGTAAGTATAGCTTACACTAGTCATATATTTTAGAATGTTCTTTGTCGTATTAATTACGAATAAGATAAATGCCTAATTAAGATATGATGTTCCGGCGTGTAGCCGTATGGAACAAGATAACCAAATAGGATAAGAAACCGTATTGATGGTTAAAAATGAGTTAAATCGGTAATTCGATAATGTTATGACGAATGAAATATGTACTTTTAAAGGTTACCATATAAGGTAAATACTGACAACCAATAAGGGTAAAATTGTAATAAATGTCATCTCGCTAATAATTGGTCATTTAGACCAAACGGGTCAAAAGGTGAAATTATCACCCTTTGACAATATCGACTAATGGGTTGTCAAGTTGTGTGATTTTAGGGAATAAATAGCATATGGATGTTTACAGCGCTATCACTTAGCAGCCACTAAGGCAAGGTATTGAAACGGGTCAATATATTGATCCGAGCCAGGTATGTATAATAACACAACTCATCATGTAGAATTTGGAGTTCTATAAGAGTTAGACAAGGTTAAAGTGTAGATTTTCGGTTATCTTTTAGGTAAACCGAATAAATTGAATTATGTTTATGGTGTTTTAGAAGCACATGGGTTTATAAATAAGATTATAGTTAAAAGGGTCGGATTTTGGTTCAAACAAGTATTTAAAGGACCTTTGTAGTTAAAGAAGGATGAAAATTGACCAAATTGCCCTTGTAAGCTAATTCGGACGAACGACCCTTAAAGGTGGTTTGGAAACGAATTTCATGATTAGATAAATACTTAGAATGAGTATAGAAGTTGAAAGATGTAATATGTTAGTCAAATGGCTCTATTTGAGTTTTGCCGTAAAATAATAATCCGAGGGGTAAAACTCGGAACAAATAGATATCCACATTAAATCCAACGCACATATAGTTGTGGTGGAAGATTACTTGATAAGAAATGTAGGAATAAGATACTAGAAATGAATGAAAGCGATTTCAAGCTTCAAAGTGCTTAAATACCCTTAACGGGTCAAAATAAGCATACGAGTGAAAACGGGTTTAAATTGTATAATAAACCTATGATTAGAACCTAAAATGGTAGATAACATTAATTTGAAGAAGTGTATGTGATATAGGAATCGAACAAATACGTTTGTTTGATAAAATGCGTAAACGGGTCAAAATTTTGTAAAAAAGGTAATAAGCCGAAGCCATGAAAGTTTCAAAATTTATTAAGTCGGATGTCGGATTTTAACTCCATATGATGGAGAATCAAATTACAATCACGTAGGAAGAAATGGTAGGTCAAACGGACAAGAGGATTGAAAGATAAGAAAGTTTTCGTGTCAAAAACGGCAAAATGGAAGAATCTGATACAGGGGCCACCGTAACTTATGGTGGGCACCGTAAGTTACGGTGGGGCCTGAAAATGTTACGCCAGTTCTCTACTGATTTACGGTGGGAACATAATAAAACAGGGGCTACCGTAAATTACGGTATCCACCGTAATTTACGGTGGACCCTATACAAAAATGTATTTTTAATCAAGTTTTGTTTCCCAGACTCGTTTAGATACGTTTTAAACCCCGTATGACTAAAGCATTTCATGTTTTTGAAATGTAGGTACTTTATGGATGCTGGAAGACGATCAAGCTCAACGAAGAACCGAACACGATAAAGATACATGCTTCCGCACATTGCCTCGTCATAAATTTTAAACGACGAATCTGATCGCGTTATGTCGAATAACTTATGATTTGTAAAAGTTTTAATAAATCCATATTTTTATAGTATGTGTAGTCTTAACTACACATCTAATTGTTGGTATTTACATGTAAAACCGTTAAATAGTAACTAGGGTGTTACAAGTTGGCATCAGAGCTCATGGTTATAGAATAAAGTGTGTTCGGTTCGAGACTTGATCGCAAATCCGGTAAGTACATGTATATCAATAGTTTAGTATGCTAAAGTTATGTAAACAACACATAGGGCTATCGTGTGACACACGTTACCCCAATTAAAAGGATTGGTATGGTTGATGAAAATACGCGCGTTGACGCGTATGGTAGAAAAAGCCTTGTATTATAATACGGGCGATTATTGAAGTTGACATTACTAACTCTTGTGAATGTTTTAATTGAAGGACACTCGCATCTGAAGATGACGAGAGGGGAACGAATTGTAGATATGATGATGGAACGGTCCGAGATAGGATAAGAAGAGCATACTCATCAAGGACCTAAATCGCGCAATGATCGCAAATAAGTAATGGAAAGAAAGCCCGTTAGGGCAAGCATTTACCAGGTGCATGTTTAAATTTTTGCATGAATATAAATATGCAACAAATACGTAGAAAATGATTGTTGCATATGTAAGTTAGAAACTTGGGAAAACCTGAATAGAAATACATATCCAGGATATTATTTCCAAGAAAACTAAATAGAGGCGTTACTTACATAGGGCGTGATGTGAAAACTATAAAAAGGTCGTGTATGTCATGTGTTAATTGCTTACTCTGGCCAAGTAAGTAATGGCATATGATACCATGAGTTTCTTATAGCGGACACATTTACATCCAATGTAGTAAGGACAGGGTGAGAGGGACAAATTAAAAAGTACCCAAATGAATCATATAAGCAGAATATCTGATCATAATGTAAACGCACAGCCGAGTGACGGAAGTGTATTATATTAGGATGATGAGCCCTAAAGAAGGGACAAAGACACATGTAAAGTGATTAAGGTACGCACTGGGAGGGGGTGTACTTACACTCGAACCCGGAGAATGCAAACATGTAAAATGATTAGGATATGCTTTGGGAGGGAGTGTACTTGCACTCGAACCCGGAAAATGCAAATATGCCTTTTAACGGGCCGTTTTTGTAAAACGTCAAACTTGAGGACAAAGTCGGAATAACAAAAATGAAGCGAAGTCTTAATGCATACCGGGAGGGTTGCAATAATAACAGCTTCGGTAAAATGCCCGGTTGATGGGTAAGGATTTAAACACATGCGGAGACTGAGAAACGGGAACGAGGATGGAAACTCAAAAGACTCGGGTTTCGGGTCATGACTAAAAGATGATATGAATCTGTAAATTGAAATTTTGATAAATTATGTTCAACTATTTTAAAGTTGAACGGGTTGAATAAAGAATGAAAATTTTCATTCATAAGCAATGAAATTTCATACGAACAAGTCAAAAGAATTAAATAAATGATGACGATTGCTAATGTAAGTAAGCGTGAATCGAATAAATAACAGTGCGAAATACTAATGAACTTATGTAAAGGGTTTAAAAGAAATAAATTTATAAATCGGGGAAATAGTGAGCGTAGGACAAACTGACGCGTAAGCAACATCAGAATTCATAAGTCAGAAGGTCAGTCCGAAAGTAAACGAATGAAGTCTTAGACTACGGTCAAGACCAACTAAAGTTCAAAAAGCGAAAACAAATTATTCCAAACATAACAAGGGATGCCTTAAAGCTATATAGGTCTATATACATTTGAAAATGAATACGAATAAAAGATGATCTACGGGATCATCATAACCTACAGGATTAATCGTAGTGATAAGGTCTACAGGACCAAGAAGACCTTTGGGTCACCGATAGAAAGAAACGAATTGTCGGGGTTTCACCTTAAAAAGGTAAAAAGGTGAAAATCTAAAGAAATAATCTACGAGGCTAAGTGAAAGAACCTCCGGGTCAATAGTAAAAGACGAGGAAACTAGTTGTAACTTCCGGCGTAAATTAATAACGGGAGATAAAGTTTGTATAAAAGCGATGGGTTTCGCTAAGTTAAGTAAATGGGTTAAAAGCGAAGAGATCATAAAAGGCCGGGTTGGCAATAAGATATACCCTAAGGGCGGGAAGTATGATGACGGCGACTAATCAGACTGACCGGTAAAACCCTTCAAAGTCGGAGTAGTGTTACGACATATCACCTATATAAAGCGCCTGTTGAAATAAGACTAACCTGAAGTAAACATAATGAAAATAAATATAACCGAGTGATCAGATGACAACTCGGTCAAATAAATGACAAGAATAAGAAATACAAAATGAAAGCATCGGCCTGCGAGGCCATACACATGAAAGGCGTATACGCTTTGAAACCGAAAGCACGTTATCATACTTTCCTGGTAGGAGTATTATGTGCGAGCAAGGCTCAAGTGGTCACCAAAGCTAAGGTTCGGATGATCTAAACTAGTAAAGTACGTAAGAGAGGTTTCGGGGACGAAACCTCTTTAAGGGGGTAGACTTGTAACACCCCGAAAACGGGTGTAGTAATTAAACCTCGTTAATAGTGATGGACGGGTAAAATACCGTTAGTGGTAAAATTTAACCCGGTAAATATTAGGACTTAAATAAATAAATAAACCTAATATTAAATAAAAGGAGGATAAATACTTTGAGAAAGCAAAGTAGATAGAAGGCCCGAGTTAACGGGACTTAAATAAAATAAATAAATTAACTGAGTCATAAATTCCCCGAACCCACTAAGTTAACTAGGAATGTTTAACCTAGTTAATAAGTGGGAATATTGTTATTAGAAATAAGTGGGTTGTGACCTACTTAATAACGAATCAAACACGAGGGGTTAAAGCGGGATAACTAGAAAAGTTATTTAATTAAATCAAACACAAACACACACACACAATGTGTGTTCTGGATCGAGCTCAGGGGCTCCCATGGAGCCAAAAACCCTAATCCACATATAATCATCAATTTGAAGGATCAAATGAAGCCCAAATTCACAACCGAACGTGAATTAATGATCACCCGAACAAGAGGATCATAAGGTATGTAAAATCTTGATGTTTGGTGAAGTTGTAAGAATTTGATAATCATCCTAATCGCGAATTAGGCATGGATTAGAGAAGCTATGGCTAGATTAGTGATGTATACTTGCTTAGGAACGAAACCCTAAGTGAAAATCATACATAACATGCTATGGATTGATGAATTTGGTGAATTAACACACTTAGATAAGTGGGTTTTGATGTTATGATGAAATAGATGATATAGATATGCTTAGAATCATCATGCATGATAACGAATAGAAGGTGTTTGAGTAAACCATTAAATTGGGTACAAGATCATGCTTCTCACTAAAGGGGTTTTTGTATGATATAAAAGAATTGATGTTAAGATTGTGATATAGATGCTTGAAATCATGTTACCTAGTAGTTAGTGTGTAAAATTTGATTTCGTTAAGAGTTCGGATGAAATGCCTAAGTGAAATTCAATAAACCAAATGTGCATTGAATAAGTTGATAAGTCGATTGACTTTAAAAAGTCAAACCGACCAAGTATATGATCGAATGATAAATTCGATATAAGAAGCGTAGGATGGAATAGTCGTAAATGATTATGACTAACCTAACCGTCTTACAATTTCAATTACAATGATAGTTTGACGCTTGACAAGCTAGGTGGAGGCTTGGAAAGGAAGCGGGTCAAACGGAGCAAGTATGAAGGAAAAGCGTAATTCGGATGCAAGGTAAGTATAGCTTACACTAGTCATATATTTTAGAATGTTCTTTGTCATATTAATTACGAATAAGATAAATGCCTAATTGAGATATGATGTTCCGGCGTGTAGTCGTACGGAACAAGATAACCAAATAGGATAAGAAACCGTATTGATGGTTAAAAATGAGTTAAATCGGTAATTCAATAATGTTATGACGAATGAAATATGTACTTTTAATGGTTACCATATAAGGTAAATCCTGATAACCAATAAGGGTAAAATTGTAATAAATGTCATCTCGCTAATAATTGGTCATTTAGACCAAACGGGTCAAAAGGTGAAATTATCACCCTTTGAGAATATCGACTAATGGGTTGTCAAGTTGTATGATTTTAGGGAATAAATAGCATATGGATGTTTACAGCGCTATCACTTAGCAGCCACTAAGGCAAGGTATTGAAACGGGTCAATATATTGATCCGAGCCAGGTATGTATAATAACACAACTCATCATGTAGAATTTGGAGTTCTATATGTAACACCTCGAAAATTCACGTCCTATAATGTGTTGACACGTGTCATAAAGTTTGAACGTGTGAAAGAATGTTATAAAAGGACTAAAGTTGACAAACATGGAAAGTATGTGATTATACGGATTCTAAGTGTCAACAGTGAATGAATATACTTCATAATAACCCTACATGATGTTCATAACATCAAACGAATAAATCATGGATCATACGAAGCTAAAAGTGAGAGATTACAAACTATAGGGGTCAAATGTGTCAACATGTTAAAGATATACCTCTGAGTGATCTTTTGACAAACCCGAAGCTTTGTAAATGTAAATTATGCTCACTAGAATGCGTGATATAAATTTCATAAAGTTTCGTTATCGTATGAGAAAGTTGTGATCAAATTCGTGTGCGAGGGGTTAAAGTGCAAACATTGAAAGTTAAGACTTTTCGGATTAACCGGAAGTGTTCAGGGACTTGGCAAAGTGGGTATATGTCTAGAGGCCCTTATGTGACAATATAGAGGGTTCAAATTGCAATTAAAAGCTTGCTTGACCTTTCGAAAGGCCAAGAGATGTGATGCCAAGACTCAAAAACGTTTTTAGCAGATCAGAAGGTCCATGCGGCCCGCATGGACAATGAAGAAACGGGAGGCGGGCCGCATCAGGCTGCCAGATGCAGAAAACTCGACCAGGCTCCTGTTTTCGCGGAATTTCGACTTTTAACCGATCATTATGCATGGTGGGCGACCCCTAAACTATTCTAGGCACTGAGGGACATGTGTATGACAATTGTGGTGAGTTGTAGACCCCAAGTGTCAACAAATTGTGGTGTTTAATCCACTATAAAAGGGCTTCAACTTCACAAACATTCCTCACACTTCCTTCTTGCATTCTGATCGATTCTGGAGCTCTCAAGCAGGTCCAACTGATCATAAGTCGTGCATAGGACTCTTATAAGTCTGCTAGTCCTTCTTTAATTGAGTTTAGCTTGTTTAATTAGCTAAAAGTCAAACCGTCGTAATTACGGTTTGACTTCGAGATCAGTCAACAATGGCTCAGTCATATCTCGAATTAAAAGTAGTTATAGCTTGGTATTTATGTGGGTAATAAAACCTCAAAAGGGTTTCCCCTGATCACCACTCTAACCAGGTCAAAAGTCGGGTCAAACTAGTTTAGAAAAAGTCAACAGCAAGCTTAAAATGTCATTTATGCATAATTAACACTATAGACCATTTACAACCTGTTTGATCATTGTTATAACTTAGTAATAAGTGTAAGAACATGTCTAAACATGTTCAACCCGACAATTTCCTGTTTAGACCCGGTTCGGAACTGAAAGTCGCATAGTTTGACTTTCAGTTCTAACCCGTTAAGGCATGTTTTATAAATGCCTCAGAGCTTTAATTGGACTAGGTTACATGTTAGAACAACCCTCTGTGATTATACACCTTAGTTCATTAGTTATCCAATTAATATGCATGTTTCCGTTAATTGCTCATATGTTGACCGTTATGCCCTTATTACCTTAAAACGTGATTTATGAAAATGTAAAAGTGTAGAAACCTTAAATACTGATATATAAACTTGTATGCAAAGTTTGACCTCAGTTTGACTTGTAGATTAAGAGTTATTCTCAATATCGCAAATTTAATGCTTTATGTTAATAAAATGGCGTAATTAGCGTATAGCCTAGTTAAGCCTACTTTTTGGTATCAAACTTAATACCCACTGATGTAATATATTATTTTGGGATTTTTAAAGATTTTTAATTAATTTTAGGCTGAGCATAACTAGTAGTCGTAGGCTTAATCCGGTAATAGTCGGTTTTGCCCTTTCGGGCCATAAAATGAGTTTTACCTATCAAAACGACTCCAAACCTTTTTCTACTAATCACATATGATAAATAAATTATTTTAAGCCTTCTGGAAATATAAAAATATCAGATTTAAGTATCGAACCCGGAAATGGCCTTTAATCGCCTTGTTTAGCGTTTTTAACACATAGTATGTTTTAAAATTATATTAGACATACCCGGGTTGATACCTACTGATATATGAGGCAAATTATGATATTTTAATAGTAAGCAAAGGTTGGTAAACTCAGACCTCAGTTTTGAGCTTTTCGGCTTATGTGAAATTACCAAAATACCCCGACGGGACATAGTTTGGTTAAAAATGATAAATTTCACATATATGCTTTAGCCTACTGATATAACATATCAAATTGAGTATGTTTGCTGTTTACATCAGACCTGTAACTCAGTGAAACATCTAAACTCTTTTACAACCCTTAAAATGACCAAACTACCCCTACGGGGCATAGTTTGTGTTTAAATTTGTTTCGGGCATAATGAAAGACATCCTACTGATGTCACAACATATTTGAAGCATATTAACTTAGGAAACCTGTATATGGCTCTTGCGGATACCCGTTACGCTTATTTCGCGTTCGGTTCGGTTTATGTAACAAGTTTACATAAATTAGCCGAAACGGGTCAAACCTTATTGGTTTTATCTCAAAAATCCAGAATGTGTATGAAATACCCATTTAAGACAAGTCTTCAAACTTGTCGGGTCTAAAACACATTCTATTCCGGTCTTCGCTTAATCATGCGTCGGAACCGTATATTCCCTTAAGACTAACCGGTCTAAGCTTAAGCTAAATTAAAGACCCGTTAGCATTCTAATTGATTATTTATACCATCATTCCATACTAGAGCATTTCGGTAAATGGTACCTACGCTTACTTAAGTGAATACGGCTGAGTTATTAGATTCTTGCTAATTAAGACAGGAGCTAGCTCAGGTAAATACTCTTAACTTATTTTCCCTATACGGGCTTGGAATACGGTATAATAATACCGCTTGGTCGGGTATTGAATATTTAATCTTATTATGGTTAAATTATTGAGGTAACCCGGTTTAATCTGTATTGTTTGAAATAAAGACCTTTAGGGGTTAATGACCATGTCCCGGATATCCTTGACATCATTGTATTATAAAATGGCCACGCCTTAAGCACGGGGTGTAGGCATACACTGAAAGTTGCTTAAAGGGAAACGGTATCTCACTCTCTTGTGGGCTTATACTTGTGGTGTGTCTGTTAATCTGACTCGGTTTCTACATCGGGCCCTGAACGTATAACGAACATGTAAATCTGTATACAAGGTTATAAATATAATTGTTCCAAGTTAAAAAGGTTAATTTTGCCTCTGTGCATTATTAATCAAATTATGAAAGATATTTTGTGCCACGTGCATTATTAATCAAATTATGAAAGATATTTTGTGCCACGTGCATCCAAATCAATTTTCTTAAACTCTTTTCAAATGAGTCGGTTGAGTGTATTTACCAGTGAAAACTGACGTATTTTCCAAAAGGGTTAAGTGACAGGTACTGAACGTAATTGGCTGGAAGCTCAGGGCGCTAATAAGGAATCTTGCAAGTTCTAGGCGTCTAAAGTCTGTTGAACAAATGATATGTTTTAAGATCCGTCTGTGGATCCTTTACTTTCCGTTGTAATACTGAATATTACTTTATATTCGGAAATGTAATAATAATTATCTTTTGCTTCCGCTGTGCATTTATATATATTGTGTTGTTTGACTATTATGTTGCCAACCACGTCACGATACTCCCCACCGGGCCCACCGGTGACACGTGGAATTCGGGGTGTGACACTATAAGAGTTAGACAAGGTTAAATTGTAGATTTTCGGTTATCTTTTAGGTAAACCGAATAAATTGAATTATGTTTATGGTGTTTTAGAAGCACATGGGTTTATAAATAAGATTATAGTTAAAAGGGTCGAATTTTGGGTCAAACAAGTATTTAAAGGACCTTTGTAGTTAAAGAAGGATGAAAATTGACCAAATTGCCCTTGTAAGCTAATTCGGACGAATGACCCTTAAAGGTGGTTTGGAAATGAATTTCATGATTAGATAAATACTTAGAATGAGTATAGAAGTTGAAAGATGTAATATGTTAGTCAAATGGCTCTATTTGAGTTTTGCCGTAAAATAATAATCCGAGGGGTAAAACTCGGAACATATAGATATCCACATTAAATCCAACGCACATATAGTTGTGGTGGAAGATTACTTGATAAGAAATGTAGGAATAAGATACTAGAAATGAATGAAAGTGATTTCAAGCTTCAAAGTGCTTAAATACCCTTAACGGGTCAAAATAAGCATACGAGTGAAAACGGGTTTAAATTGTGTAATAAACCTATGATTAGAACCTAAAATGGTAGATAACATTAATTTGAAGAAGTGTATGTGATATAGGAATCGAACAAATACGTTTGTTTGATAAAATGCGTAAACGGGTCAAAATTTTGTAAAAAAAGGTAATAAGCCGAAGCCATGAAAGTTTCAAAATTTATTAAGTCGGATGCCGGATTTTAACTCCATATGATGGAGAATCAAATTACAATCACGTAGGAAGAAACGGTAGGTCAAACGGACAAGAGGATTGAAAGATACGAAAGTTTTTGTGTCAAAAATGGCAAAATGGAATAATCTGATACAGGGGCCACCGTAACTTACGGTGGGCACCGTAAGTTACGGTGGGGCCTGAAAACGTTACGCCAGTTCTCTACTGATTTACGGTGGGAACATAATAAAACAGGGGCTACCGTAAATTACGGTATCCACCGTAATTTACGGCGGACCCTGTACAAAAATGTATTTTTAATCAAGTTTTGTTTCCCGGACTCGTTTAGATATGTTTTAAGCCCCGTATGACTAAAGCATTTCATGTTTATGAAATATAGGTACTTTATGGATGCCGGAAGACGATCAAGCTCAACGAAGAACCGAACACGATAAAGATACATGCTTCCGCACATTGCCTCGTCATAAATTTTAAACGACGAATCTGATCACGTTATGTCGAATAACTTATGATTTGTAAAAGTTTTAATAAATCCATATTTTTATAGTACGTGTAGTCTTAACTACACATCTAATTGTTGGTATTTACATGTAAAACCGTTAAATAGCAACTAGGGTGTTACAATATCGTCCCTAAAATGTTTGAAATAAAAATTTAAAAAAATAAATTAACCAACCTATAGAAATGACATATCGTCTCTATAGGGAAACATAAATTTGTTTTGTTTTTTAGTTTTGGTTAATAAATAATTAAAATATAAAAACTGTTATTCGCATATAGAGACGACATGTCGTCTCTATAACCCAATTAAGTTTATTAATTTATTCTTGTTTTTAACTAAAAATATATATTTAAATCTATAGAGACGACATGTCGTCTCTAAAACGTTTGAAATAAAAATTATAAAAATAAATAAACTAACCTATAGAAAGGACATATCGTCTCTAAAATGTTTGAAAAAAAATTTTTTTTTTTTAAACTAACCTATAGAAAGGACATATCGTCTCTAAAATGTTTGGAAGGTAAAAAAATTTCATTTAGGTGGTAAAATTTCCCACCAATTCATGAAAATTTGAAAAAAAAATTAACTAACCTATAGAAAGGACATGTCCTCCCTATAAGTAAAAATAATTAAATTTTAAAAAAATATTCACCTATAGAGACGACATATCGTCCCTATAAGCCAAATTCACTATTTCTTATTTTATTCATGATTTTTACCAAAAAAATAATATTCAATTATATAATTATCATTTTATTAAGTAATAAACAATTAGGTTCTATAATAAAATTAATTTTATTTGGTTTATTAGATGTATTTGAACTTTTATATATATCTTATTATATTTATGAATACTACATAAATATAATTTTAAATAAAATACATAAACTTGAAAAGAGCTACATACTAAACTATAAAAAACACGTAATATCAAACATAATAAGATATTTAATTCCATCTAACGAGCAATCTGAATTCGATGAACGCTCGTCTTCCTATTGATATGTGTATATGTTATGTGTTCTGAATTCGATGAACGCTCGTCCGCCGTGTCACCACCTCCGCCGAACCACCACCTCCTCTGAGTGAGTAAGTTTTCTTTTCTGGTCATTTTTTGGCTCATTTCTTTAGATTTGAACTGGGTTTTTGTTGTTTGCAAATGGAACCTTTCTTAATTGTTTCTACTTAAGAAGCAAGAATAACTGTCTAAAAGTGTCTGCAAGAATAATGTTCGCATTCAGTTTGCAAGAATAATGTTCCCATTGTTCAACGTGGTACAAGGAAAGGAAAAGGGAGTTTTCTTTTTCCAAAAGGGTGGAGATAAAAAAACTAGTTAATTCTTTATTTTATAAAAAAGATAGGTAAAACAATCTTAAGTTTTTTGGTTTAGATTTTTTTTTGTTGAGGTGTTCAACTTTTTTAATATGTTCGCATAATTGCAGCTGAATGGAAATTATTTTGGTTGGTTTGGGTAAGATATTTTCACCCAGTGGGTCAAAACGGGTCGACAACTTCAAAGAAATGGATCAATGTGGGTTGGTGTCTTAAAGAAACGGGACAAGTTTCGGATAAGAATGGGTTCGGTTCGGTTAGGGGCACATGGTGCAGGTTTAGCGAGTCGGGTCCAGAACAACTAATGACTTTAGTAGTAATACTTGCTAAGCGGTACGAGCCAACATTTGTTTGAAACCATCAGTGGTACTGGTCAGTTGTTGAACAAGGTTGGCTTATCAATTGTTTTTTTTGTCAACACTTTGGCTCATTAGTTGTTTAACCCTCCAGTTGTTTGCACAACTGCTCAGTTGTTTCCAACACTGATCAGCAGCTAGTTTCAAACTAAAACATAAACGGTTTATGGTCAAAGATCTTTAAACAAAATAAAGTGTATTGAAAACACTCAATGGCATATAATTTTTCGTATTACCAACAAAAGATAGTATTGATAATGATATATCAATAACATATTACCAAAACGAAGAAAATATATTACAAACATCACCTTGTAGGCTATCTTTGCATCTTAGGTATCAAAATGATATTAGTTCATTCTGATTTTTTTAATAGCGATCTTTATTCAAAAGAAAATACATCATTTATGTTTATTGTTTAGCTACTGTACCTTTTTTTTTGAAGGAATGGCCGATGTTGCACGATCACACGGGGGGGACGGTGGGAACGAACCTCCTAATCGAAATTCAAAACGGATCCGGACGGGTTGCGAGTCTTGTAAGTTAATTGTTCGAACCTTTACTATAATTATAGGTATTGATACGGTTCTTGTTTTTATTAAATGGACTTTCAAGCTAGTTTTTTTGGGCCCTGTACAGGCCCATTCTGCACCTGGCCTTAGCCGGCGCTGATAAAACTAAAAAACAAAAGAAATTAGTATAATTGAACATTGATCTAGATTCTGTTTCAATTTTGATTTTACTTTGACTTAATCTGACAATTAGAAAGGTTTTAGTGATTGGAATATTTCAAATAGGTAAGTATGTAATGTATCAGTAACGTACCTAAATTAATTTACTAACTTTGTTGTTTTATTTGTCAATGTAGCACAACCTAAGAAAACACGTGGAAAGGCGAACAACAAAAAATTATATATTAAATTTAGAAACAACAAAAATCAGCCACTACCCGTTGAGATTAGGATAAGGGGGGTCAGTATATATTTGTTGGAGTTAATGCCCAGGATATTATACGGATGATATCGAATGAAGTTGCAAGGGTTGCTCCTTTTTATCACCGTACTTGGCAGCGTGTTCCGGATGAAACAAAGAGAGAAATATATACCACAATTTATGTAAGTTTACGATCTAATAGTTATTTTAATTCAGAATCTTAATTTTTATATGTTTTCTAATCACTACTTTTTACAGCAATATTTTGATCTTGTTTCGTTTGAAGACACAAATGAATGGCCAGGTGTACAGCTCGGAATTCAGGCCGAGTGTCAAAGAAGCTACTCGGTGTGGAAATCGAAATATAAGTCACATTATGATACATTTGAAGATGTTGAAACTACAAAGAATAATCCGCAGGACGACTTTGCATCTGAACCAGAAAGGTGGATTGAGATTATTGATCAGTTGTACCAAGATCCGGGATATATAAACCAATGTGAAAAAACAGACAAAATAGAACAAAATTGCGCTATACAAGTTATCATGGAACTCACTCATATGCGCAAAAACGACACATGCGGGTAAGTTGTATCCAAATATGAATTAAGTGTCATATTGAAATCGTATTAATAGTATGTTTGATGTTTACAGCTGCCCGGGCACACGAATCCTATTGAAGGTTTTAAATCATCGCATTGGAAAGAAGACACGGGATGGGTAAACGAGACCGCATCATTGGACCATGTAAGCAAAAAAAAACTTCAACGAAAAATGCATTAGTAGCTCTAACTTAGTTAAAATTTTAAGTTAATTTCAGTCATTTGCATTGCACACAAGGGTAAAGTTGTCTTTTTCTATTTTAAGGACTATTTGTGCAATAAATCAGGTATATTTTTTCTTCTTATATGCATCAGATTTTCTGACCTAATTTTCCTGCATTTTAATCGATTCAACTCGTTCTTCATGTTGAAATCTGTATGTTTTCAAGTGTTTTTGATCGAAAACTTGCTTATAGTTCGTGTAGATATGCGCACTTCATGTATAGCATCTAGTCTGATTGCGTTTACTGTTTTAGTGATTTTTCTATGCTAATATGTTAAATTTGTTGGATGATTACATGATTTTGCACTAGATGCTAACTTTTAGGTGATAATTTGATAGAAGTGATGAAGTTGTGTATTGTTACGCTGTTGATTTTTCGGATTCGCTCTATTCGCATCTTCGTAACAACTTGTTGAGATGCAGCTGCCTTGTTACGAAGATGCGAATAGAGCGAATCCGAAAAATCAACAGCGTAACAATACACAGCTTCATCACTTCTATCAAATTATCAACAGCGTAATAATACTTCAAGATATATGCATCTGATGTTTTTATTCAAGTCCCTTGTGCATCTGATTTTTTTTTTCAAAGTGCCATGTGCATCTGATGTTTTTTTTTTTGTGTAATTGGGTATCTAAATGCTGCAATTCTAGAATCAAAGTGCCAAATTTGCAGTCAAACCAGTTATGACCCTGACACGTTTCGACCCAAAACCCGTTCTGACCCGAACCCGTTCCGACCCAAACCCGTTTCTACCCGAACCAAAACAACCCTTTTTTAATTGACCCGTTTTGACTCGAACCCGTTTTGACCCGAATCCATTTTGACCCATGACCCGATCCGACCCGACCAATTTGCCAGGTCTACAATTAATATAAATTTTTAGTTGTGCGGTTTGTTGCTAGTAAGGGCGATTTGTTGAAATTTGCAATTATTATTGCTTAGTATTTATAGTTCAACAGGTTGGTTATTCATTTTATAGTGGTAATGCTGCCGAAATTTAGTAAAAATTGACATAGGTTTATTCTATATATTGTTTATGCAGGAAAAGATTCTAGCAGAAGCTCAAAGGAAGGAACGTGATGTTGGTGATTTATCACCAAATGATCAAATTGAATGTATGAAAAACGCTATAGGGGAAAGGCGTGGTCATATAAAAGGTGTTGGACATGTGGTGAGAAAGCCGACCCCGGAGGTGTCCTCGGGTAGACAACTCAGCCCACGAGAATATTGGCAACAAAATGTTGGTAATGTAATTGAAGAAAATATTGCAAAACGAGTGGAAGAACAAGTACAAAGAAATAAACAAGAGTTTCATAGACAAGTTGAAGAACAAGTTCAAAGACAAGTTAACCAACAATTGGAACAATTGCAAGAAGAGATGCGGCAACAATTTAACCAACAATTGGAAAAAAATTGCAAGTACTTTTAAAAGAAATGAGCAAGTTATAAGTAGACAATTTCGACTTCTACCTGGTAATCGTAGTGATAGTAGTGGTAGGCGTGATTATAGGGGTGATAGTAGTGGTAGTCGTGATGGTAGTGGCAGTCGTGATGGTAGTGGTGATGATGAAAATGATGGTTAGCTACTTAGTTTAGTTTGTGTTATGTTGGTATATGATTTAGATTGCTTTGTTTTGTAATGCATGTTTAATTACTTCAATCTATGATATTTAGTTGTGTAGTTTTGTTTGACATGTGTTAACAGGTTTAAATTTGTTTAATTGCTGGTATTTTTTGTTTAAAAACCAGGAAAAACAAAATTTTTAATATTTTATTTTTTTATTTTTTCAGACTTTTAGAGAGGACATGTCGTCTCTATAGCTAAAAACAATATTTGACATTTTTTTCAAAGAATATCCTATAGAAACGAAAAGTCGTTTCTATAGATGAAATGATTAAATTGTTTTATTTAAAAGCAAATTCTAAAGAAACGACAAGTCGTTTCTATTGGTGAAAAAGGTGAAATTATTTTATCTATACTAAAATCCTATAGAGACAACAAGTCGTCTCTATAGGTGAAAATCTGTTTTTTTATTTTATTTTTTATAAAGAAAAACCTATAGAAAGGATAAGTCGTCTCTATAGGTGAAAATATTTTTATTTTTTTTATAAAGAAAAACATATAGAGACTATAAGTCGTCTCTATAGGGCTTAAATGTTTTTTTTTTAATTTTTAAAGAGAACTTATAGAGACGACATATCGTCTCTATTGGGTTAAAAAAATATTACAAATAAACATTTCTTTTATTTAGTAAATATTTCTTTTATTTAGTAAATATTAAGTTTGATTTTTAATTTTTTTTTTTTCAAAACTTGTAGGGACGACATGTCGTCTCTAAAAACTATTTTATAGCAACGACACCTATAGAGACAACTTTTGTATCCTATTGAGACGAGGCTGTAGAGACAAATTTTATAGAGACGATATGTCGTCTCTATAGGTGAAAAAGGCCTATAGAGACAACATGTCCTCTCTATAGGATGAAAAAATGTCCTCTCTGTAAGGTTTTTTTCTTGTAGTGGTTACAAAGGGATAAGATGTTGGTCTATTTGCATTTTCTTTAAATAACATATGCATGGAAAAAAGCGGTGTGGTTTATTTATCAAAGTACACCAGTTCTTGTGTGCCGCATGAACTAGGGTGTAAACGAGTCGAGTTGAACCTGAGACTGAGCTCGTTTAACTTATGAAGTTTCGAGCTTCAGCTCAGCTCAATTTAGGCGTTGTTTCTAAAACTCGAGCTCGACACGTAGGTAGTTTTTCAGGTTTGAGCTCCACTCGGGCTCGACTCGTTTATTATTTATTAACTAATTTATATTGGTTATAATTGTTATTTTATATAAATATATAAATAACATAATATATATTTAGTATATTAATTAAAAATCATATAAATAATGGGCTTGTTTAGGCTAACATCGGTGCAAGTTCGATAAGTGAACCTCGGGCTCGTTTAAGCTCGGCTCATTTCAAACTTTTTTCAATCTGAGCTCGAGTAGCTCGACTCGTTTATATCCCTAGACTGAAGTAGGGGTGTTCATGGTCCGGTTTTGACGGTTTTTTAGTCAAACCGTGAGCCGAACCGTTAGTAACGGTTTGAAATATTGAAAACCGAAACCGAATCATTGAAAAAAACAGACTGAATCGCTACTAATGATTTCGTTCTGGTTTGATTTAACGCTTTTAGAATGTAAACCGCTAGTGTATCTCTACCATTTTGAAACCGACCGTAAACTAAAGCGTTCATTACGGTTTAAAAATTTTGAAACCGACCGACCGAAAAATAAAATAAAATAAAAAACCTACCGTGAAACCAAACCAACGATCGTTTTTGACGGTTCCATGATTTTAAACCAAACCATGAACATTCCTAGACTGAACTATCAAAAAAACCTCCAATATCATAGGGATGTGCATATATCCGTAAAAACACTAATAAATAATAAGAGGTTGTCTTCGGTACAAGAGAGTTTTCGTGTACGAAGTGTAGAAGACAACTCAGTCATTCATTTCCAAGATCAACGGGTTTAAAGACACGGAGACAATTTTGTAAATAACATAAATCTACAATTAAAAAACCAAATAGAAAAGGGGTATAATGATATTTTCTCCCTTGAATTACTCCCCCACTGATTTTCAAACGACGATAATTCTTTCATACAATTATATTTTTCAAAAAAAAAATTACACTTTATTAGAGAGTGTTTCATTCTCTTTAATTTGAGTATGCTATTGCTACAGTTTTCTTAATTTAAAAAAATATATATTTACAAGCTATAAAGTTGCGTAATTGTGCAACGCTACGTGATTATGTTTCATATAATCAATGAATATCTAAATCACATGCCTAATGTGCAAGTAGTCACAAATTCTCAATGTAAACACTACATCTATAATCACGTACGGAATGATCAATAAATACCGAACTCACATACCAGATACTTAATGTATACCTATATCTAGAATCACATATCATGTGTGCAAAAGCAATAACAAATATACTCAATGTAATAAAAATGTACCATGTGTGCAAAGCAGTAACAAATGCTCAATGTAACACTACAACCATAATTAACGAGTTATATTACAGATCTAATCACGTAATAGCATAAAAACAATTAAGTTCTCATTATATTGAATGTATAATAACGTAATAAGCATAACTTTAGTAAAAAAAAACATTATACAATAAAAACCACAATAACGTAACTACGTACTGATACATAAACACGTGACATTACACTTGTTACATATGGTACGTGATTACAGATGTAGTGTCATATTGAGAATTTGTTATTGCTTGTTGTCGCAACCCCCGGTCCCTGTCTCCCGTGAACGGGCGGCCGCGAGCTCAGATTTAGTGGTATCGTTTGTTCAACAAGAAAGGGTAAAACTGGCCTCCATTGCTATTCATTGCTATCCAACTGGCACAACTGAGCCCTTTTTGTGTCAGGATGCAAAGACCATGAACCCAGGTAGGCTGGTCCTTTGACGGGTTCATTCGTGTATACATCAAATAAGTAAATGATAATGGACACAATTGTCACACCCAAAACCCATGCACGAGACATTTGTTGGATATACTCATCACACCTAACAAAATACTTAAAAAATAATTATATTATTTAATTTCAGACTAAAACACTTTAAAACAATGAATTTTAAACTATAGGTTCCAAAAAACTACCACTCATCTCAGATAGCCCAACCCGAAGATCCCATGCTACTACTCACTATAACTCACCCATCTGGACATACCACAAGTACTCGGGTGTGACAACAATAACCAGGAAAAGTTACACAACTATGAAACAAGATTCACCTCCTGATCAATATCCGACACACGAATAGTTGTCCTAATGAAATCCTCTCACTAAGCCATGTTGGTTCGGTTATTCATTGTTCGATTCCCATGGTTAAAGTTACCCTTTTCTAACCATCACAAACTCAACCCAACAAGACAACAACACGTAATTTACTCATAATATATTATTTACTCACAATAACAAAACAAATATAAATTAAAATAAAAATAAGTATACCCTTTTGGTAGAACCACCACCATGTTTAGCCAGCTTGAAGCAGAAAATCATCAATAACAGCGTACAAAAACAGAGCTCCTGCAAATGGTGGCAGAACCTGCGGCGTGTGGAAACTGTTGCTAGCAAGTAAAGGTGGAAGAAGCTCTTCGACCATAGTACCATGTACTCGTATATAATATATGTAAAATAAGAATAATATTAAATGGATATCATACATACCCGATTGGTGTAGATGACAATTAGAAGGTACCAACCTTTAATGTCCTCCAAAGCCCCACCTACAACATTTTGTGGAACGAACGTTTAACATTAATTAATTTTTAAAGCTTTCATTTTATCAACATTTAATAACAACAGTGCAAGAAAATTTACTTGTAAACATGACCCTTTGAGTCCACAGCAACTGAGCATAACCATATTAGATACAGAAAAATCATAACATAGATAATTAAAAATGATACAAAAAGATTAATATAAGAACCTGTAAGATTTTATCTATAAGCCACGCTTACTATCGTTTCGTTAGCTAGAGAAGCTATTGCGGTGGTACATCCGAACAAGTATGTGAAAATGTTTTGCCGGAATCTTCATCGGAACCCTAGCCGCCCTCTCCGGAGGAAGTGGCTAGGTCTTCAACAACCCATTTCCACCGTCATTTTGCCTACTTTACCCGTCCCCTTTCAGGTCCAACCCTCTATCATCGTTTCGTTGCTGTAAACAACCTCATTTAGTCGCCAAAAATCACCGTTGTCTTAAACCACCGTTTTCACTGTCGAATGGTCGTTATCACCATACAATTGCTATCACCACCGTATGGAAGGTTGTAAGAATTTTTTTTAGAAGTGGTGTATTTTGAAAAAAAAATTAGGATAATGGGGAAGTCAAAAAAAAAAAAGGTTTCTGGTGTATCCGCTATTAGCAATAGCGGATTAGGAAGGGAAAGTAAATTGTACTCAGGAATGTGCCAGATGTTTTTCTAATCCTCTATTCAGAATAGAGGATTAGGAGGAAACACTTAATCCATGTTCAACAATCCATGTTCAACATTAAACCCACTACTCCTAATCCTCTATTCTGAATAGAGGATTAGAAAAACATCTGACACCTCCCTGAGCAATGCTGAGCACAATTTACTTTCTCTTCCTAATCCGCTATTGCTAATAGCGGATACACCAGAAACCTTTTTTTTTTTGACTTCCCCATTATCCTAAAAATCTTTTCAAAATACACCACTTCTAAAAAAAATTCAAGGTTGTAACGAATCATTACCACCGTCACTCGACTGCTCAATCCGCATTCACCGTGCCGGAGTATGGCTGGCGTCGTTGTAGCACCGTCGTTGCCACCATCGGAGTTCTCTCTCTATCTCACTCTTGCGTTCTCTCCTTTTTTTCTCTCTCTATCTCGTGCAAGAGGGATTGAGATGGTGAGAGACTGGGAGAGAGAGAGAGCGTAATATAGCATAGATTTAGGCTTAAATTTCTAAACCTTTTTTCAAAATTTAAAAGTCACAAAGATGGAGCCAATGTGATTTCTAGATAGGACATGATAGCTAATAGCTATAATGTTATAATGTGTTGTACCTTATGCATTAAAATTTGATAAAAAATTGAGTTATTAAAATTTAATTAAAATAAGAGAACTAAAATGTAATTAATGGTTAAACATTATGTAGTTATCAAACATTCTCTAAGTATGTTGGGCTTTAATCACTTATACACTAAAACATCATCTACTTGTACCTTTTACTCTACACGACAGTACTAACCAAGACAACTATCGAAACGTCGACAAAAATGAGTAGGCCGTCATAGTACTTTTGGATTTTTTTTAAACATTATAATTTATAAGATATGACAAGAATATGTAAAAGAATTATAAGTTTGTTGTGGAGGGAGAAAAGTCTAACTAATTATCTATAATTTTGTTAAAACCATAGGGATTTAAGTGTAATAAGTTTAGGGGCTAAAAAATAAATATTGTTTAAAAGACCAAACTACCCTCATTTTAGGTGTCTTTCTATAAATAAAGGGGGTAAAAGTTCTTACTTTTTGGGTATCTTAAAATGCTCTTGCCTCATGCATTATAATATAGTATAGATTTAAGTATTTTTTTTCTCTCTCGTTAGACAATCGCCTAAATTGTAGGTTATTTAAGTGTTTTTTTCTCTCTCGTTAGACCATCGTTAAGGGTATTAAGACCAGACGGTATCGGGGCCGGCTTAGGCCCGGCCTGGCCCCGCGCCGGACCCCCACACCGCCCCCCACTCCTCCGGCTCGTCCTTTTCGACTCCCACCAGCCGATGTTGACGGGCCTCTATTTTCTCTCTCCTCACACACACAACTATACATACATATATATATATATATATATATATATATATATAGGGGATCGCTAGAATGAGAACCACCACGAGTTATGAGAACCACGAGAACCGCGTCCCGCGGGTGGCCGTCGGCGACGAAATTTTTTTTACACCTAGATCCGTATATTTTAGTGGGGGGTTTAAATTTTCGGTTCAAACGGCGCGCCCGAGGGGGTAGTTTTTTACGCCCAAAGTTTGGGTTTTTTTAATTTTTTTAATTTTTCTTTTTTTTTTACCAAACTTTGGGCGTAAAAAACTACCCCCTCGGGCGCGCCGTTTGAACCGAAAATTTAAACCCCCCACTAAAATATACGGATCTAGGTGTAAAAAAAATTTCGTCGCCGACGGCCACCCGCGGGGCGCGGTTCTCGTGGTTCTCATAACTCGTGGTGGTTCTCATTCTAGCGGCTCCCTATATATATATATATATATAGGGTAAGGTTCATGCGAGAACCACCTTATTACGAGAACCGCGAGAACCAATGTGAACACAAAATAAAATCTAAAAAAAATCAAAAAAGCACTCAAAATTTTTTTTTATTTTTTTTAATATTTTTTAATAAAAAATCGCTATATTTCGTTCCTATAAAAAAAAAAAAACTTTTTTTTTCGAGTAAGAGTTATCCATGCACATGTGCATATGTATCATTACTTCAACAAATTCGGTAATACGTTATCAGGAATAGACAATTGCACTTTAATTTACAATACCATTAGTCACTACTTTTTACATTACCAATATTCAAAATGCACATGTGCATAATTAGGTATAACCATGATATAACGTGTTTTGGTACAAAAAGTTTGTGATTTTGAATGGAGAAGTAGACCCATATACATGTTTTTTGGTTAGTTATATCTAGTGGTTGATGGTTTGGTTATAGTTGTCAATTTTTTATGTAATATGTTGATTGGATGGTATAAATGGTGTTTACATACATGTAATAAAGTGAAAATATTGTTAATGGTATTGTATTATGGATGGTAGGAGGTAATGGTATTGTATTATGGATGGTAGGAGGTAATGGTAGTGTATTATGGATGGTATGATAGATGAAAGGGAAAGTGTATTCAAAGTGGTGTACCAAAACACCTTATTTCATGTTGATACATATGAATGCACATGTGCATTTCTAATATTGGTAATGTAAAAAGTAGTGTATTACATATGGTAGTGTAAATGAAAGTGCAATTGTCTAATATATGTAATGAATTACGGAATTTGTCAAAGAAATGACAAAAATGCACATGTGCATGCTTGTGTATTATGGATGGAATGATAGATGAAAGAGAAAGTAGTGTACCAAAACACCTTATTTCCTGTTGATACATATAGATGCACATGTGCATTTCTAACATTGGTAATGTAAAAAATAGTGTATTACACGTAGTAGTGTAAATGAAAGTGCAATTGACTATTATTTGTAATGAATTACGGAATTTGACAAAGAAACGACACATATGCACATGTGCATGGATAACTATTACTAAAAAAAAAAAATTTTTTTTTTTTTGAAATTTTTTTTATTAACAAAATATAGCGATTTTTTCAAAAAAAATAGTAAAAAAAAAAAAAAAAAAATTTGGTGTTTTTTAGATTTTTTTAGGAATTACTGTTTGTCTTCACACTGGTTCTCGCGGTTCTCGCAATAAGGGGTGGTTCCTAACGGATCTTTGTCCTATATATATATATATATATATATATAGGGGATTGCTAGAATGAGAACCACCACGAGTTATGAGAACCACGAGAACCGCGCCCCGCGGGTGGCCGTCGGCGACGAAATTTTTTTTACACCTAGATCCGTATATTTTAGTGGGGGGGTTTAAATTTTCGGTTCAAACGGCGCGCCCGAGGGGGTAGTTTTTTACGCCCAAAGTTTGGGTTTTTTTAATTTTTTTAATTTTTCTTTTTTTTTACCAAACTTTGGGCGTAAAAAACTACCCCCTCGGGCGCGCCGTTTGAACCGAAAATTTAAACCCCCCCACTAAAATATACGGATCTAGGTGTAAAAAAAATTTCGTCGCCGACGGCCACCCGCGGGGCGCGGTTCTCGTGGTTCTCATAACTCGTGGTGGTTCTCATTCTAGCGGCTCCCTATATATATATGTGTATAGGGAGGGGCTCATGTGACAACTCGAGTTTCCGACATTCTTTATTCGCATTTAATGCACGTTGACTTCGACCGTTTAGATGTTTGACTTGTTTGACTTGTAACTGTACACTTCGCGTGATAATAAAAGTATTGTGTTTGCTTGATTATGTGTCGATATTATAGCATAAGACTTAGTGTATTAGAAATCACATGAACTGATTTAAAGCATGGAACTGCTCGACGAAACACAGGAGTGTTTCGCCATGAACGCACTCGACGAAACAAGGCTGTTTCGCCAAACTCATCTCGACGAAACAGGCTGTTTCGCCGGCCCATGTTTCGCCAAAGCCCATCACGGGCCCAGAACGTTATTTTGAGTATAATTACGTAAAACAACATCACTTTTACACTTTCATCATCACAAACGAAACCCTAGAGTCCCTCCTTCTCTGCTGTCGGCAATCTAGCGTCCCTTAGCTCTCGAATCTTTGTTTGTTCATCTCTAATCGGTTAGTATGTGTTGTTAATCGATTTCATGCTTCTGTATCATCTCGATTCATGTTTGGGAATGTGATGGATATGTATTATTGCTGTGATAAGAGTATGATGATGTTGATATGGATTTCGATATGTAAGATGTGGTAGAATATATATATGCAATGCTATGCGAAGCTTAATACAATCGAATGCTCAGTTCTGGATATTTGTTGTTATGATTCTGGTTATGAATACAAGTTAGTATCTTGATAGGGTACAATGATATGATGTTGTATGTTGATATGTTTTATACATGAACTAGGGTTTATGCTAGACAATGATTCTTGGATGATTGAGTATGATGATTTTACGTACACATTGAACCTCATATGATTCTGTTATTGATGACGGCAGTTAGAAAGATTAGGGTTTCTGTATTATCCGAATCTGCTGTTAATGATGTCTGCGAAACTGACATCCGACGAAACAGAACTCTCGGCGAAACAGAATGTGTTTCGCCAAGAGTCCTCGACGAATCAGAATCATGTTTCGCTAAACCAGGCCACGACGAAACTGAATTGTGTTTCGCCAACTATTGTGTTTCGCCAACTATGTGTTTCGTCAATTTGTGTTTCGCCGAAAGTGTGTTTCGCCAACTTATGTGTTTCGCCATTATGTGTGTTTCGCTGAACAGTTAATCTGCGCAGTAACTTGAGTTAATTCTGTTAATTGTTAACTGGAATAATTAACTGCTGTTAGACGTTGAACATAACTTGTATGATTGTGATTATGTGTTACATGCTTATACGTGAACAACTGGAACACAAACTGATTATGTGTACGTGCATACTCTAGGACGTGATTGATTTACTTTGAGCACATACTTAGCATACCGAGCAAACCAAGGTGAGTTCACACTCTTACCAAGGCATGGGATTCCCCAGGTGGGTTGGGAATGGGATTGATTGATTGCTTGTACTCACATCACTACTAGACTACTTACCACGGTCCTCGGATTGGGAAGGATGCCTGTGCCAAAATCTACGTATAATATACGTACTATCCTCGGTTTGGGAAGGATACTAGTGTTAACACATACAAAAATCCTAGGTACCAATGTTCTCGGATGGGGAAGAACACCAGCGCTAAACCTACGTACTCGATACGTACTATCCTCGGTTGGGAAGGATACTTATACATATACTCATACTTATTACTATCCTCGGATTGGGAAGGATACTTACGAATACAACTAGTCTAGTAAATATACATTATGGGAAGCCCCCACCAATAGAACGTACTAACGGCCCAGTAGCGCCACATGTTACATACGAACTTACTATTACGCATTTACTCTCTGTGAACTCGCTCAACTAGTTGTTGATCCTCTGTTACATGCCTTGCAGGACCTTAGGTACTTATGGAGCTTGCACGGGAGGCGTAGTCGTTGTGGGCAAGGATCTTGAATACTTGATTAGACTTTATGACATTTCATACTTTATTATGTTGGGTTTAATTATACGCTTCCGCTATACAGTGATAACATATTTATGTTTTGGAACACCTTTCATAAGGATTGTTTGGAATTAAATTGCAATTACTTTTACTTTATACATTGTTCTATATGATTGGTGGCTTGATCCTGGTCAGTCACGCTTCCAAGCGGTGATACTCCGCGTGTGGATTTTGGGGGTGTGACAGATTGGTATCAGAGCCATTGGTTATAGAGAACTTGGTTTTAATATGGGGAAAACGTTTTTATTAAAACCAGACTATAACCAGTACAGTGCTCAACAATCCACAACGACGCTTCGCTCCACGTGCAAGACTCAACATCCTAGGTAATAAGGTTTATGTTTATTGCCTACATGCTAGAACTATATAGAACTTTGCTCGTGGTATGCTTAGATTACAATGCTCACAAATTGTTGTTGCATGAGAACACTTGTGTGCTCACTCTCTTCTGTCATCGCACTATTCGCGAACCTATCTCACTTACGTTATCTTTACTATGAAGATCATGTCTGGACGTATCAACATGACTCAGGACCAGTTGACGGCCCTCATTAACGAACGAGTTACTGCGGCAGTTGCAGCCGCACAAGCAGGAGGTATACCCTGCAGTTACAACTCACACTAGGATCCTTAGATCCTACATTCCTAAATCAACTCTCGTGTTTAAACTTGTCCTAATTCTTTTACACAACAGGTCAAGCACCTGTTTGCACTTTCAAGACTTTCATGGACTGTCGTCCAACCACTTTCAGTGGCACTGAAGGAGCCGTAGGCCTCCTGCACTGGTTTGAAAAGATAGAGTCTGTGTTTGAGATGTGTGAATGCCCTGAGGCACGCAGGGTGAAATATGCTACCGGTACCCTCGAGGGTTTAGCCCTCACATGGTGGAAAGCACAGGTCCAAATACTAGGGTTGGTTGCTGCTAACGCCACCCCATGGAACAATTTCAAAGAGATGATCAAGGAAGAATACTGCAGTCGTGATGACATTCATAAGCTGGAAGTTGAGTTCTTCAACCTCAAGATGACAGGGTCTGAAATTGAGGCGTATACAAAGAGATCGAACGAGCTTGCATTACTGTGTCCTACTTTGGTGGACAAGCGTATCGAACTTTATCTTAAGGGTCTGGTGCCAGAGATCCAAAGCCATGTGACTTCCGCCAATCACGCCACCTACCAGCAGGTTGTTCAGTTGGCTCACCGTCTCACTGATCAAGCGGTGGAGCAGAACAGGTTGCCTAAACGCATCAACGCTACAACTACCGCTACTACTTCGGTTACTCCTGCTACTCTCAGTGATAACAAGCGGAAATGGGAGGGGGATTCCAGCAAAGGATCAGCTTCAGTTCAGTCCCAAGTTCAGTAACGAAAGACTGACACCTATCAGAGCCCTAGCCAGCAATCTTCGGGCAGTCACAAGCAGGGTGGTTATCAAGGGAATCTCCCAAGGTGCAACAACTGCAACAGGCACCACCGTGGCCAGTGTAACAAAGTACGTTGTCAAAGGTGTTTCAGGGTGGGCCATGAGGCCAAGGATTGTAGGAGCCCACGGCCTGTAAATCAAAATCAGCAGCAGCAGCAAGCACAGCAGAATCAACAACAGCGCAATAAGGGATGTTTTCAGTGTGGCGCTGAAGGTCACCACAAAAGACACTGCCCTCAGCTAAACCAGAATCAGAACAATAACAACAACAACAATCAGGGCAACGGGAACAACAACAACAACGGTGGGAACAATAACAACAATGGCGCTAGACGCCGCATGTTTGTGATCGGTCAGGGTGAAGCCAGGAATGATCCCAACGTGGTTATGGGTAAGTTTCTTCTTGACGACTTTTATGTTACTGTACTATTTGATTCTGGTGCGGATACAAGTTACATGTCTCTAAAAGCTAGTGAAATGTTAAAACGTGCACCAACTCTCTTAAACACCAAACATGTCGTAGAGTTAGCTAACGGTAAAAGTCTTGAGGCCACACACATAGTTAAGGGGTGTAATCTTATCCTCGCCGGTCAGACTTTCTCCATCGACCTTATTCCTATAACCCTGAGTAGTTTCGACATTGTCATCGGTATGGATTGGTTATCCCAACAACAAGCGGAGATTCTATGCAAGGAGAAGATCATTCGTATTCCCCGTTCTGGTAAAGAACCTCTCGAAGTTCAAGGCGACAAGAGTGGTGTCGTGAGTGGCATCATTTCCTTCTTGAAGGCTCAGAAGTGTTTGCGCAAGGGTCACACAGCTGTTTTAGCTCTCGTCACTGATACATCGAAGAAAGAGAAAAAGATTGAGGATATTCCAGTGGTACGCGATTTTCCTCAAGTGTTTCCTGAAGACTTACCGGGGTTACCGCCTCATCGTCAAGTCGAATTTCAGATCGAGCTCGCTCCAGGGGCAGCACCTATAGCTCGAGCACCTTATCGTTTAGCTCCAACTGAATTGGAAGAACTGTCAAAGCAGCTACAAGAACTATTGGAAAAGGGTTTTATACGTCCTAGCTCTTCGCCCTGGGGAGCTCCAGTGTTATTCGTAAAGAAGAAAGACGGTACGTTCAGGATGTGTATAGACTACCGTGAACTCAACAAGGTGACGATCAAGAATCGTTATCCTCTTCCACGCATTGACGATTTATTCGACCAGTTGCAAGGGTCGAGCTATTACTCGAAGATTGATCTAAGGTCAGGGTATCATCAACTGAGAGTCCGGGATGAGGACGTCTCCAAGACAGCGTTTAGAACACGCTACGGCCACTACGAGTTTCTGGTCATGCCTTTCGGGTTAACGAACGCGCCTGCGGTCTTCATGGATCTTATGAACAGAGTGTGCAAACCCTATCTCGACAAATTCGTCATTGTTTTCATCGACGACATCCTGATTTATTCGAAAAGTCAGGAGGAACACGAGCAGCACTTACGACTTATACTGGAACTTCTACAAACGGAACAGCTATACGCCAAGTTTTCTAAATGTGATTTCTGGCTTCGTGAAGTCCACTTCTTAGGCCACGTGGTAAACGAGGATGGGATTCATGTAGATCCATCCAAGGTGGATTCGATCAAGAACTGGCCTGCACCTCGCACACCAATAGAAATACGCCAATTCTTGGGTTTGGCGGGTTATTACAGACGGTTCATCAAAGACTTCTCAAAAATTGCTCAGCCGCTTACACTACTGACACAGAAAGGTGTTGTTTACCGTTGGGGTAATGCACAGGAAACAGCGTTCCAAAACTTAAAGGATAGACTCTGTAGCGCACCTATCCTCTCATTTCCTGAAGGCACGGATGATTTCGTAGTCTACTGCGACGCATCTATCCAAGGTCTTGGATGTGTATTGATGCAAAGGGATAAAGTCATTGCCTGTGCTTCGCGTCAACTTAAGATTCACGAGCGGAATTACACAACACACGATTTAGAGTTGGGAGCGGTTGTTTTTGCACTTAAGATATGGCGACACTACTTGTACGGCACCAAATGTGCTATCTACACTGACCACAGGAGCCTTGAACATATATTCAAGCAGAAGGAACTGAATATGCGACAGCGACGATGGGTCGAACTGCTAAACGACTATGAATGCTCAATCAGGTACCACCCTGGCAAAGCCAATGTTGTGGCTGACGCCCTCAGCCGAAAGGACACCGCGCCTAAGCGCGTGCGAGCTTTACAACTCACCATACAGTCTAGCCTTCCTTCCCAGATACGAGATGCTCAGATAGAAGCCTTGAAACCAGAAAATGTCAGGGCTGAAGCTCTACGCGGCTCAAGGCAACGCTTAGAACAGAAGGAAGATGGTGCTTACTACGTTACAGGACGCATTTGGGTCCCACTGTACGGCAACTTACGCGAGCTGGTAATGGACGAAGCTCACAAGTCTCGCTACTCGGTACACCCTGGTTCGGATAAAATGTACCACGATATTAAGACTACATACTGGTGGCCTAGCATGAAGGCCCACATAGCCACATACGTTAGCAAATGCTTGACTTGTGCGAGAGTCAAGGCAGAATACCAGAAACCGTCAGGACCACTCCAACAACCTGAGATACCACAATGGAAATGGGAGCAAATTTCCATGGATTTTGTTACTGGCCTACCTAGATCTCAGCGCGGAAATGATACTATTTGGGTGATCGTGGATCGACTCACAAAGTCTGCTCATTTCTTGGCTATCAAAGAAACAGACAAGTTCTCTACCTTAGCAGACATTTACTTAAAAGAAGTGGTCTCGAGGCACGGGGTGCCCACCTCCATCATCTCTGATCGTGACGCACGTTTTACTTCAGAACTGTGGCAGGCAATGCATAAATCTTTTGGCTCTCGTTTAGACATGAGCACGGCGTATCATCCTCAGACCGATGGGCAGTCTGAGCGCACTATTCAAACTCTAGAAGACATGCTTCGGGCATGCGTAATTGATTTTGGCAATGGTTGGGAGAAACATCTGCCACTTGTGGAATTTTCATACAATAACAGTTACCACACCAGCATTAAAGCTGCTCCATTCGAGGCATTGTACGGGCGTAAATGCCGGTCACCTCTCTGTTGGGCAGAGGTGGGAGATAGTCAAATCACAGGACCAGAAATGGTAGTCGATACTACAGAAAAGATCGCACAAATACGACAACGCATGGCGGCAGCACGCGACCGTCAGAAAGCATACGCTGATTTAGACAGGAAACTACTCGAATTCCAAGTTGGGGATCGAGCGCTACTTAAAGTTTCACCCTGGAAGGGTGTGGTTCGTTTTGGCAAACGAGACAAGCTCAATCCGTGTTATGTCGGACCTTTCGAAGTCACAGAGAAAATAGGCAAAGTGGCCTACAGACTGAACTTACCACCTGAACTCAGTGCAGTTCACAATGTCTTTCACGTGTCCAATCTGAAGAAGTGTACGTCAGATGAGACCCACATAGTTCCCTTGAAGGAACTCACTATCGACGAACGGTTGCACTTCGTCGAGGAACCTGTTGAAATCACGGACCGGGATGTTAAGGTCCTCAAGAACACGAGAATCCCTCTTGTACGAGTTCGTTGGAACTCTCGCCGCGGCCCAGAGTATACCTGGGAACGAGAAGATCAAATGGAACTCAAATATCCCCAGTTATTCGGAACCAATGCAACTACTACTGAGGCTGAAGCTACTACTGCAGAATTTCGGGACGAAATTCCAAACCAACGGGGGGATGATGTGACACCCCAGGAAAACCAGTGAACAATACAACTTACCTAGCTTCCTCAGTAACCGCATGCTAAATTTCGGGACGAAATTTCTTTCAAGTTGGGGATAATGTGACAACTCGAGTTTCCGACATTCTTTATTCGCATTTAATGCACGTTGACTTCGACCGTTTAGATGTTTGACTTGTTTGACTTGTAACTGTACACTTCGCGTGATAATAAAAGTATTGTGTTTGCTTGATTATGTGTCGATATTATAGCATAAGACTTAGTGTATTAGAAATCACATGAACTGATTTAAAGCATGGAACTGCTCGACGAAACACAGGAGTGTTTCGCCATGAACACACTCGACGAAACAAGGCTGTTTCGCCAAACTCATCTCGACGAAACAGGCTGTTTCGCCGGCCCATGTTTCGCCAAAGCCCATCACGGGCCCAGAACGTTATTTTGAGTATAATTACGTAAAACAACATCACTTTTACACTTTCATCATCACAAACGAAACCCTAGAGTCCCTCCTTCTCTGCTGTCGGCAATCTAGCGTCCCTTAGCTATCGAATCTTTGTTTGTTCATCTCTAATCGGTTAGTATGTGTTGTTAATCGATTTCATGCTTCTGTATCATCTCGATTCATGTTTGGGAATGTGATGGATATGTATTATTGCTGTGATAAGAGTATGATGATGTTGATATGGATTTCGATATGTAAGATGTGGTAGAATATATATATGCAATGCTATGCGAAGCTTAATACAATCGAATGCTCAGTTCTGGATATTTGTTGTTATGATTCTGGTTATGAATACAAGTTAGTATCTTGATAGGGTACAATGATATGATGTTGTATGTTGATATGTTTTACACATGAACTAGGGTTTATGCTAGACAATGATTCTTGGATGATTGAGTATGATGATTTTACGTACACATTGAACCTCATATGATTCTGTTATTGATGACGGCTGTTAGAAAGATTAGGGTTTCTGTATTATCCGAATCTGTTGTTAATGATGTCTGCGAAACTGACATCCGACGAAACAGAACTCTCGGCGAAACAGAATGTGTTTCGCCAAGAGTCCTCGACGAATCAGAATCATGTTTCGCTAAACCAGGCCACGACGAAACTGAATTGTGTTTCGCCAACTATTGTGTTTCGCCAACTATGTGTTTCGTCAATTTGTGTTTCGCCGAAAGTGTGTTTCGCCAACTTATGTGTTTCGCCATTATGTGTGTTTCGCTGAACAGTTAATCTGCGCAGTAACTTGAGTTAATTCTGTTAATTGTTAACTGGAATAATTAACTGCTGTTAGACGTTGAACATAACTTGTATGATTGTGATTATGTGTTACATGCTTATACGTGAACAACTGGAACACAAACTGATTATGTGTACGTGCATACTCTAGGACGTGATTGATTTACTTTGAGCACATACTTAGCATACCGAGCAAACCAAGGTGAGTTCACACTCTTACCAAGGCATGGGATTCCCCAGGTGGGTTGGGAATGGGATTGATTGATTGCTTGTACTCACATCACTACTAGACTACTTACCACGGTCCTCGGATTGGGAAGGATGCCTGTGCCAAAATCTACGTATAATATACGTACTATCCTCGGTTTGGGAAGGATACTAGTGTTAACACATACAAAAATCCTAGGTACCAATGTTCTCGGATGGGGAAGAACACCAGCGCTAAACCTACGTACTCGATACGTACTATCCTCGGTTGGGAAGGATACTTATACATATACTCATACTTATTACTATCCTCGGATTGGGAAGGATACTTACGAATACAACTAGTCTAGTAAATATACATTATGGGAAGCCCCCACCAATAGAACGTACTAACGGCCCAGTAGCGCCACATGTTACATACGAACTTACTATTACGCATTTACTCTCTGTGAACTCGCTCAACTAGTTGTTGATCCTCTGTTACATGCCTTGCAGGACCTTAGGTACTTATGGAGCTTGCACGGGAGGCGTAGTCGTTGTGGGCAAGGATCTTGAATACTTGATTAGACTTTATGACATTTCATACTTTATTATGTTGGGTTTAATTATACGCTTCCGCTATACAGTGATAACATATTTATGTTTTGGAACACCTTTCATATGGATTGTTTGGAATTAAATTGCAATTACTTTTACTTTATACATTGTTCTATATGATTGGTGGCTTGATCCTGGTCAGTCACGCCTCCAAGCGGTGATACTCCGCGTGTGGATTTTGGGGGTGTGACAGCTCATGCGAGAACTCCATTTATTGTGAGAACCATGAGAACCAATGTGAACACAACCTAAAATAGCTAAAAAAACCTAACCCCACCCCCCCCCCCCCCCCAAAAAAAAAAAAAAACCTAAACCCCCCCCCCCCCAAGCTAAAATGCTAAAAACTAAACCCCCCAAAAACTAAAAAAATGTAAAAAAAATCTAAGTTTTTTTTTTTTTTTTTTTAATATTTTTTATGTTAAAATCGCTACTTTTCGAATTAAAAAAAAAAAATTTTTTTTGCTTCCAAAATAGCGATTTTAACATAAAAAATATTAAAAAAATCAAAAAAAAAAAATTGTGTGCTTTTTAACTATTTTTAGGCATTTTTTGTTGTGTTCACATTGGTTCTCGCGGTTCTCGCAATAAAAGGTGGTTCTCGCATGATCTTCTCCCTATGTGTATATATATATATGTATATATATATATATACATGTACATGGGGGATCGCTAGAATGAGAACCACCACGAGTTATGAGAACCACGAGAACCGCGCCCCGCGGGTGGCCGTCGGCGACGAAATTTTTTTTACACCTAGATCCGTATATTTTAGTGGGGGGTTTAAATTTTCGGTTCAAACGGCGCGCCCGAGGGGGTAGTTTTTTACGCCCAAAGTTTGGGTTTTTTTAATTTTTCTTTTTTTTTACCAAACTTTGGGCGTAAAAAACTACCCCCTCGGGCGCGCCGTTTGAACCGAAAATTTAAACCCCCCACTAAAGTATACGGATCTAGGTGTAAAAAAAATTTCGTCGCCGACGGCCACCCGCGGGGCGCGGTTCTCGTGGTTCTCATAACTCGTGGTGGTTCTCATTCTAGCGGCTCCCTACATGTATATATATATATATATATATATAAAGGGGTTCATCCACCACCCCCTAGGTCCATCCCCTTCAAGCCCCTTCTACGTGGTGATGACATGGCGACCCATCCCTTGGGCATGAGGCTCTCCATACCCACTAGTCTAATAGGTTATTTAAGTGTTTTTCTCTCTCGTTAAATGTAAGGGTGTCCGGGGCGTACAGCGGGGACCAATTCGGTGACCACATCCACCGATCGGGAACACCGCAGCCATCGGTGCGGGGACCCGAATCGGGGAGTGGATTCGGTGTGGAGGCACCGCGTTGAATGGCACGAATGTTGAGGAACGGTCGAGTTGGCAACGGTCGGATTTAAAAAAATCACTTATTTTTTAAAACATATATAAATAACCACACCATTCACTCATTTTTTATACTCTCCAAACCACAACAATTTCACACATTTTTTATACTCTCAAACCACACCCACTTCACTAATTTTTTATACTCTCAAACCACCCCACTTAAAACATATATATAAATGTCTTTTATTTAATTTTTATTTTTATTAATTTTACAACAAATAAAAAAAAACCCAATTCCCCTAAAGAGGGGAGTGCCGCTATCAAAATGGGGTGTTAGGGGAGTTTAAGAGGAGAGTTGACGTGACACTATCTGATTGGAGGTGCGTAAGAGAGGGGACTCCCCTCTTATGAGAGTGCCCCTCTCACCCTAAACATGGAGAAGACTATGGCATAATTGTAGATATGGTCAACCCTGTTAAGTAAGGCCTATGGGTAATAATAGGTTATTTAACTGTTTTTTTTTTTTCTCGGGGTAACTTTGTAGAATAGTAACCAAGTTTCAAAAGTGTTTTAATTAGGTTATTCAAGTTTCAACAGTGTTTCAATCAGTTCATTCAAAATTTATTCTTCAATAAAATTAAGGGGTTTTTCATCTATTTCATATGTAACCGTGGTGATGTGAATTTTTGTTTCTTTTTTCTCTTTTATTTGATGCTAACGTCGAGTGATGACGTGGATTGTAACTTAAAATAATTCGACACCAGCATCTTATGCTCCATTTTTTCTTGACACGTGGAAGAAAAGACATGGCTTGATTTGAATGTTAAGTTATCTAATTGTGACAAAAACGACACCAGTAACCTAATTAGAATACTTTTTTAAAACTTGGTTTGAAATTTTCCTTTTTTTCTCTCGTTAAATATAAACATGGAGAAGACTCTGGCATAATTGTAGATATGGTCAACCCTGTTAAGTAAAAATATTAATTATCTTTTATTTATTATTTTGAGTCATTTTTCCCTTAAAGCTTGTAGCTTCTTCTAAACGCTACTAGTAGTAGCGTTCAACCAAAAGCTTCAAGCTTCTAACCTAAAAGCTTAAAGCTCCTTCAACCAAACAAGACTTTTTATTGAGTAGGGGTTTTTTCTTAAAAGCTTAAAGCTAGAAGCTCCTAAAAGCTCGTAAAAGCTCCATGCCAAACATACTGGTCAACCTTGTTAAGTAAAAATATTAATTATCTTTTATTTATTATTTTGAGAAGAAAATGTCACCACTAATTAACTTTAATTAAATAAACACAAATCACTAGGCTTTCGTAGTTTATTAGAATATTTTGTGAAATTTGGTATATACTGTAGATTACCGGATGATAATGTGTTGGTTTTTTTTTTTAATTTTCTTCAAATTTAATAAATGGGAAGGAGTAAAGAAATATAAGTGATGTATATATATACATTTGAACAAGTCGATATCACCTAAACATTATTTGTCATGTGTTCCTTGAAATATCCAAAAATGCAATGATGAAAACCACATAAATAAATCGACACTAACTTCATTTTGCTCTTGTAATGATGAAAACCACAAAAATAAATCGACAATAAGTTCATTTTGCCTGGTGTATATAATTAAGCTTGGCAAGATAGGCAAGTCAAGTCAGATTGGCCCAGCATCATAATAGGCGATGCTTGCTCCAGTGACGATGGCAACAGTGGTAACGGTGACAGCGATAATGGCGGGCTAGTGGCGGAAAACAATGTACGCTTTGTCTTGTCGCTCATCCATTTAGAACCATTTTAAGTTGGATAGTATTTTAAATGTGACCCATTGGACCCATTGTTTAATTGAATCAGCCCAAATTAACCCGCACTACAAATTTTTTTACCCTACTCAACTCATCTAGACGTGTCGTAATTGATAAGACTTATGTATGATATAACTAAACAAGATTATTTCTAGGCTACTCGAACCCAAACTCGTTTAAGCTCGACTGATTTCGAGCTTTCTTTCGAATCGAGCTCGAGTAGCTCGGCTCGTTTACACTCCTAGGCTGAACTATCCAAAAATAAAACCTCTAATATAATAGTGGTGTGTCGAATATTACTAGAAACACTAATAAATAATAAATATATAAATACTAATATAGAAAAGTTTATAATTCACTTAAAAAGTTGTTAGAATCTTTTAAAAATATTCTTATTGACATTAAATAAATAAGACAATAGTTGAAAGGTAATTAAAAATAAGAAAAAAAAACTAAGCCATAAATATGAATGAATTAACGTAATACAATAATTAAATTTGCAGTAAATTAGTTGATTTTCTGTTTAGTTTTACCGTTTACGTATGTGAAATTACGATTTTAGTACCAACTCTTCACTCAAATGTCATGATTTCATCCTAGGGATAAATGTCCGTTAAAAAGATATGTTAAACTTTTGCAATTGACCATTCTACATTTCTACACTAAAAAAACAGTGTCAAAATGAAAATTTAAGTTGAAAAAAGTAATATTATACAAAACTAAAAAACAATGTCAAAATGAAAATTTAAGTTGAAAAATATGCAAAATGTAATATCATACAAAACAAATTAACATGTGGATTTATTTACATAGGAGTGGCTAGTATATCGAATAAGATTAAGGAGGGGAGATTGAGATGGTTTGGGCATGTGAAGCGGATGCAAACGGCGACACCAGTTAGAGTAGTGGGAACTCTTACTGTGGAGGGGAGGAGAGGAAGAGGCAGACCCAAACTGACATGGGAAGAGCAGATTAGGCATGATTTACTAGAGTTGCATCTTTCTGAGGACATGGTCCAAGATAGGACTTCGTGGAGGCGTATGATTAGGGTTAAGGACTTCTAGACGATATTGCAGTAAGGTCTTAGGTGTATTTTAGGGATGTAGGTTTTTCTTATTCTTTAAGTGACTTTACCGGTGATTGACTTCATGTGTTTATGCTCGAATGATGTTGTATGTTATTATACATGATTTACATTATACTTGGTCACTCTGATCACTTTCTTTGTATATGTGACTTCTTTTTTTCTATATTCTTTGACTTGATGTGTTGGTATGTTGTTCGTTTTGGAGCCGAGGGTCTCTTCTGAAAACAGCCTCTCTATCCCTAGGGATAGAGGCAAGGTCTGTCTACATCCCACCCTCTCCAGACCCTATAAGTAGCTTTACTATTTGTGCGATTTACTGAGTATGGTTGTTGTTTGTATTGTAATAAATAATAAAATAATAATAAGAGTTAATTACATAGTTAGTCCCTGTGGTTTGCACAAAATAACATACTTAGGTACTAATAGTTTAAAATCACCTTCTAGAGTATTAACTTTTCATTTTGTAACGTTTGGAGGTATTAACTTCTAAGGTATTAACATAGTTAGTCCCTGTGGTTTGCACAAAATAACATACTTAGGTACTAATAGAATGTGATTTTAAATCTACAAATAACATTAATACCTCCAAACGTTACAAAATGAAAAGTTAATACACTAGAATGTGATTTTAAACTATTAGTACCTAAGTATGTTACTTTGTACAAACCACATGGACTAACTATGTAATTAACTCTAATAATAATAATAATAATAATAATAAGAGTAAATTACTGTTTTGGCATTTGTGGTTTAGTCAATTTAACCCTTTCAGCCTAAAAATAATATTTTAACATATCAGACCCTGATGTTGCATTTTATAATGATTTTGGCCTCTAACACTAACTTTGTTACTTTTTTTGCAGTTAAGTGTAATGGTAGTTAGGTAATTATATACCTTAGGGGCCGTTTTTTATAATTACAACGTTTTTTTTTAATATATAAGAGATTATAAATGCAATTACTCAAGTTTTTTTTATTATTTCTTTATTTTCACGATTATTATTTAACAAAATATGTTTTATATATACAAATAAATATGTATTTTCATTAAGCGCTTGTTTTTTATAAACGTCGTATTTAAAATTATTTGTTTATTAAACCGTCTATCGTTTTAAAATTATTCATTTTTAAACCTCTTGTTTATTAAAAGAGTTAATTACATAGTTAGTCCATGTGTATTGCGCAAAATAATATACCTAGGTACTAATAGTTTAAAATCAACTTCTAGGGTATTAACTTTTCATTTTGTAACGTTTAGAGGTATTAACTTCAAGGGTATTAACAAAGTTAGTTCCCGTGGTTTGCAAAAAATAACATATTTGGGTACTAATAGTTTAACAAACAATTAACATTATGTCACACCCCGATATTTCCACGTGTTACCGGTGGGCCCGGTGGTGAGTATCGTGACGTAGTTGATATCATCATAGACAATTAATCACAGTTTAATGCACAGCGGAAGACTAAAGTAATAATACAAACCGAATTGAAAGTATAATAAAATATTACACAACGGTTGTAAGTGGATCCACAGGCGGATCTAAAACAGAAAGAAAACATTGTTCAACAGGCTTTAGACGTTTAGAACTTGCAAGATTCCTTATTAACGCCCCTAGCTCCCAGCCAATTACGTACAGTACTTGTCACTTAGTCTTTTTGGAAAATACGTCAGTTTACACTGCTAAATACAATTAACCGACTCTTTTGAAAAGTATTTATAAAATTGGTTTGGATGCACAAGGCATAAAATCTTTTATAACTTGGGACAATTATATTAATAACAATCTTGTATCAGATTTACATGTTTGTCCAACATTTAGGGCCGGTATAAAAGCCGAACAAGATTAATCGACACACCACAAATATAAACTCACAAGAAGTTTCCTCACGAGTGAGTATATCTTTTACATACGCAACGGACAGGTGTATGCCTACACCCCGTGCTTAAGATATGGCCATTCACGCTTTTTGAATGAACCAAGGATATCCAGGACACGGTCGTTAACCCCCAATGTTATTTGTTATCAAGCAACACTGATTAAAACGGGATTATACAATTTAACCATATTCGATTAAAAGGTTTCTACACCCGACCAAGCGGTAATAATTTACCGTATCCCAAGCCCGTATAAGGGAAAATAAGTTAAAAGTATTTACCTGAGCTAAAAATGTAAATTAAACTCAACAGTATATTCTAATCAGCAAGTACAAGTACTTCTACCGGGGCTCTTAATCTAGAACGAAAGTTTTATTAACCTATTAGATTCCTAACGGATCTTATTTAAGTTGTAACTTAGACCGGTTAGCTTTAAAGAAAAGTTTACGGTACGAAACGCTAGATTAAGCGGTGACCGGATTGGAATGTGATTTAGACCCGACAAGTATGAAGACTTGTATATAATGGGTAAACTAAACACATTCTGGATTTTCAAGTAAAAATGATAAGGTTTGACCCGTTTCGGTTAATTTATGCAAACTAGTTACATAAACCGTACCGGACGAGTATATGCATAACGGGTAACCAAATGAGTCATGTACAAGTTCCACAAGTTAATAGGCTTTAATTATGATATGATATCAGTAGGATATCTTCCATTATGCCCAAAACGAATTTAAAACCAATTTATCCCCGTAAAGGTATTTTGGTCATTTTAAAGTTTATAAAAGAGGCTTAAACATAAACTGAGGTTCTGGTCCAAAACCTTCTGTAAAAATATTTATTTTTATGTTGTTATATCAGCAAGATATCATACATATGTGTGTTTAATCGTTTATGGCCAACTATGCACTGTAGGAGCATTTTGGTCATTCCACACATGCTTTCAAAGTAAAATTTGGAAATCTGATTTCAAGACTTATACCTACTGTTAAAGTATAAAAATTTATTTTTAAAATCATTAGGTAACAAGTCTTAGGTGCTAAATATGGTTTTAAACCATACTATGCACCTATTTCGCATAAAAGTCGATATTTGACGATATTCGGGTTGTTTAAGGAAATCTGAGATTTTGATCAGTTTCAAGTGTTTAAAATATCTTATTTAACATATGACATCAGTAGTAAAATGTTTGATATGCAAATCGTATGTTAAACTTATTTTATTAACAAAAAGGGCTTTATCGTCAATTAACGAATTTATGCTAGAACTCTATGTTATGGTCAGTATAAAATTTGACAAAAATTTTCAAAAATCCCAAAATATTATTTTATAACAGTGGGTAGAAAATTTGGTGCCAAAAATTTGGTTTAAATATGATTTACGCCAAAAATGCAATTTAATTAACAAAAAGCTTTCGTTTTACGATATCTTGCATAATTTTTATTTTAGACCAGGAACTTATGTCAAATTTTTAGGACATACTTATATATCAGTAATAAAACTTTTTGTCCTCTCACATTTTCAAAAATCTTGTTTTAATTACAAAATGGCATAATGGTCCATCTTTAAGCATTTAACGGAAACATGCAAATGATTCAGATTTCTAAGGAACCATGTAGCATAACCTCAGAGGATTATACTAACATATAACGTGGTCCCAAAGGAACCCTGAGGCATAACTAAACTAAGCTAAATCGGGTCAGAACTGAAAGTCAAAGCAAAAGTCTACTTTTGCGACTTTCGGTTGCGAACCGAGCCTAATACTCTGAATTGTCGGGTTGAACATGCCTAAACATATTCTTATATTATTTACCAAGTTGTTTAAGTGATAAAATGTATTTTATATCTTCTACATTATCATTATGGTTTATTTTGCAAAAACTGACTCGTTTGACTTTTCTGTTAAGTAGTTTGACCCGACAATTGACCAAGTAAATGTGATAATTAGGAGGTGCCCTTTTAAGGGATTATCACCTACATAATTACCAACACATAGCCACTTTCGATTTGAATAATGGCTGGACCGTTAGTGAATAATCACAAAGTCAAAGCATAATTATGATATATTTGACTTTCGGTCATTACACTAATGAAAACCTAACTACAGAGGCTAAGAACACTTACAATGGTCCTTAGCACGAAAATTTGACTAGAGAAAGCTTCCTAGATAACAAGGATGCTTCAGAAAAGCTCCAAGCTTGAGAAAACTCAGCTAGGGAGTTTGAAATTCTGATTTTGAAGTGTGCAAGAACCAAGTGAGAATTGAGGGCCTTTATATAGGGAAATTGGATGTGGTAGGATGATTCCAAGTGTCCCAGGTGTTATTCAAATGTTCACAAGTGTCCAGTGGTTTTGAAAACCAGCAAAGAATCCATAGAAATCGAGTTATGTGAGTGTGGAAGTGGTTTGGAGAAGACAACATGCTGAAACCTACATCTGTGCAGGATTTCTGTGAATTTTGTGACGTCGCGTCGCGTGACGGCAGATGGGTTTAGCTCTGGCACAACGCCACACCTATGGGGGCCAGTCATTCAAGTTTCAAACGTGGCAGATTTAGTCCCTGGACCTTTAAAACCCCATAATTTCAGTTTTAAGCACTTTTAAACCATAAAGTTTATATTTTTATGATCCCTTAGAATATAACCAAACATCGTTAGGTCCGGTTTCGTTAAACGATAACCGAAAACACAAGTTTTGCCTTGTTGAGGCTTTTAACCCTTTAATCACGAAAGTTAACGTATTTATCTCAAACGACATCGAAACCTTGTGAAATTTTCGTCACTTGTTCACGGGAGTATAATTAATCGTTACAAAGCTCCGGGTTCATTAAAGGGTCACTCAGAGGTATTAATTTAACATGTTGACACATTTGACCCTCGCGTCTAGTAAACTTTCACTTTCTTCCACAAACGGCTTCATAGGTTTCACAATTTATTCGTTTAAGGGTATAAACATCGTGTAGGGTCATTGAAAGGAAAAATTTTCAAATGTTGACACTTTGGATCCTTCTACACACATACTTTCTTCGTTTATCAACTCTAGTCCCTCGTAATCAATTCGTTACACATTTAAAGTTCATGACACGTGTCGTTACTACATTGGACATGATTTTGCGAGGTGTTACATCCTCACCCCCTTAAAAGAAATCTCGACCTCGAGATTTACTGAAATAAATGAGGGTATTTCTGTTTCATTGTGGATTCAACCTACCACGTGTATTCTGGGCCTCTACGGGCATCCCATTTTACCTTCACAATCGGCACATGCTTTCTTCGAAGCTTCTTAACCTGTCGATCCTAGATTGACAAAGGTTTTTCAATGAACCTCAAGCTCTCATCTATCTGTACGTCCTTATGGGACATTGCTAGCGACTCATCGGCTAGACATTTCTTCAAATTGCAGATGTGGAATACATTATGAATTCCACTAAGCTCTTCTGGTAGTTTCAGCTTGTAAGCTACAGATCCGACGCATTCGATGATCTCGAATGGTCCTACGTACCTTGGGCTCAGCTTGCCCTTTTTGCCAAAACGCATCACCCCTTTCCAGGGTGACACCTTAAGTAGCACTTTATCACCTACCTCGAATTTCAGAGGTTTACGCCTTTTATCAGCGTAGCTTTTCTGCCTATCCCTGGCAGCTTTAAGACGATCACGAATTTGGACAATCTTATCCGTCGTCTCGAGAACTATATCAGGTCCTGACAGTTGGGTTTCTCCAACTTCCGCCCAACAAACTGGCGTTCTACACTTTCTTCCATACAAAGCTTCAAAAGGTGCGGCTTGGATACTCGAATGATAACTATTATTGTACGAAAATTCAATCAAAGGAAGATGGTCATCCCAACTTCCACTCAAATCAATAACACAAGCACGCAACATGTCTTCCAAGGTTTGAATCGTACGCTCACTTTGCCCATCCGTCTGAGGATGGTAAGCAGTACTGAAATTCAAACGAGTGCCTAAAGATTGCTGAAAGCTTTTCCAAAAATGAGATGTGTATCTTGTATCCCTATCAGAGATAATAGATACTGGCACTCCATGGAGAGATACAATCTCATCCACATATAGCTGGGCTAGTTTATCGGAGCTATGCGTCTCCTTTATGGGTATAAAATGAGCTGACTTCGTCAGTCTATCAACTATAACCCAAATTGTATCATTCCCACGTTTCGTCTTTGGTAACTTAGTGATAAAATCCATAGTTACCATTTCCCACTTCCAGGTGGGAAGTTCAGGCTGTTGCAGCAAACCTGACGGCTTTTGATGCTCGACTTTAACTTATGCGCATGTCAGACATTTAGCCACATAAGTGGCTATAGATTTCTTCAAACCTATCCACCAATAATTTGCTTTTAGATCTTGGTACATTTTATCACTGCCCGGATGTACCGAATATTTAGAACTATGAGCTTCTTGGAGGATCACATCTCTAAGTACTCCATGGATTAGAACCTAGATTCGACCATTCAGTATTAGGATTCTATCTTTTCCATACAACAACTGATCAGAAGTTATGCCTAACTTCTCGTTCGGAAAGTTAGTTTCCAAAATAGCTTCCTTCTGGGCAGCTAACAGCCTTTCATTCAAGTTGTTCCTAAGTTCAATGCTTTTGGCGTTGATTCTTATTGGTTTGATCATTTCCTTTCTGCTCAAGGCATCAGTGACAACATTCGCTTTGCCTGGATGATAACGAATTTCACAATCATAATCATTTAGTGTCTCCATCCAACGACGCTGCCTCATGTTAAGATCTTTCTGGTTAAACAAGTGTTGAAGGCTTTTGTGATCTGAATAAATTATACACCTGGTTCCATATAGGTAATGCCTCCAAAGTTTTAGTGCAAATACAACGGCACCCAATTCCAAATCATGGGTGGTGTAGTTCTTTTCGTGTGCACCTTTAATTGACGGGATGCATAGGCAATGGCCTTGCCTCTCTACATAAGCACACAACCCATACTTGTGTGCGATGCGTCGCAATAAACCACAAACTCCTCAATTCCTTCTAGCAATGTCAACACAGGAGCATTGCTTAATTTCTGCTTGAGAATCTCAAAAGATTCTTGTTGTTTGGGACCCCAGTCAAACTTTACATTCTTGCGAGTCAACGAAGTCAAAGGTGTAGTAATTCTTGAAAAGTTTTCAATGAAACATCTGTAGTAACCTGCTAGGCCCAAAAAGATGCGAATCTCTGTTGGTGTCTTAGGTGCTTGCCAATTCATAATTGCTTCAATCTTAGCGGGATCCAACTGGATACTACGCTCACTTACTACATGTCCAAGAAATTGGACTTCGCGAAGCCAAAACTCACATTTGGAAAATTTGGCGTATAGCTTCTCTTGCTGCAGAAGTTTGAGAATACACCTGAGATGTTTTTCATGGTCAGCTTGGCTTTTTGAATAAATAAGTATGTCATCGATAAAGACAATGACAAACTTGTCTAGATATGGCTTGCAAACGCGATTCATGAGATCTATGAATGCTGCAGGTGCATTAGTGAGTCCAAAAGGCATCACCAAGAACTCGTAGTGGCCATATCGTGTTCTGAATGCGGTCTTGTGCACATCTTCGGTTCTGACCTTCAACTGATGATATCCCGACCTTAGATCGATGTTTGAAAAAATAACTTGCTCCTTGAAGCTGATCGAACAAATCGTCGATCCTGGGCAATGGATACATATTCTTGATTGTAACTTTGTTCAGCTCGCGGTAATCGATGCATAGATACATCGATCCATCCTTTTTCTTCATAAATAGAATCGACGCTCCCCAAGGGGATGAGCTTGGTTGAATAAAGCCTTTCTCTAACAAATCATCCAACTGTGTTCTTAATTCCTTCATTTCTGTTGGTGCCAACCGATAAGGAGCTCGTGCTACAGGGGCTGCTCCAGGAATAATATCGATCCTGAATTCCACTTGCCTGTCTAGAGGCAACCCAGGTAATTCTTCAAGGAATACGTCTGGATATTCAGAAATAACAGGGATGTCTTCGATCTTGGGTTTCGGCTCATCAATGGTCACCTGTGCCATGTAAATGACATAACCTTTCTTCAAACACTTTGATGCCTTAAGCATAGACACTTGCTTAGGAAATCCGTACTGCGTAACTCCTGAATAGTAAGTGGCTCACCATAAGGGGTCTTGATAACCACTTGCTTCTTGTCACATACAATTTGAGCTTGGTTAAAAGATAACCAATCCATGCCAATAACTATATCAAATCCTGCTAGCTTCATTGGTAACAAAGACAATGGAAAGGGGTGGTTCCTAATGGATATAAAACATCCGTCTAAAATTGTTGAAGCAGTCTCTAAAGTATCATCGGCCAATTCTACCTCATATTTTATGTCTAGAGTTTTAACAGGCAGATTTATCAGTTTACAGAATTTATTGTCCACAAAAGACTTATCTGCGCCAGAATCAAATAGAACTCTAGCATAAACATCATTGATGAGGAAGGTACCTGTTATAACGTTATCATTCTGCACTGCCTCCTGGGTGTTCATCTGGAAGACTCGTGCGTTTGTTTTCTTGGCCTCTTTAGGCTTCTTTGCAAGTTTTGGGCAATTGGTTTTGATATGCCCTTTCTCGTTACAGTTGTAACAAGTCACGTTCTTCAACTCCTTGCATTCTAAAGTCTTGTGTCCCTTGGTCTTGCAGATTCCACATAGTTTAGCATGTGGGTCGATCATACATTTTCCAGAATGATGCTTTCTGCAGTTCCTGCACTTGGGTCTGCTATCAGACTGGCTTGAGTTTTTCTTGAACTCGGAATCTTTCTTATGATCAGAATTCCCCTTTTTCTTCTTATCAGAATGATAAGAGTTCTCCTCTCCTCTTTTCCTCTTTCCCTCGTCAGAAGTCTTAACAGACTTATTCCTGATAGCATCTAATGTGAGGGATAAGGATAAGTCTACCATGGACCTAAAGGTGGTAGGCTTGGATGCTTTGACATTTCCTTTGATATCTGGTGCGAGGTCTCCAATAAAACGTGCTATGAGCTTTGGTTCTGGTGTGACCAAGTAAGGAACCAGTTGGGACATAGTATTGAAGCTTTTAAGATAAGCTTGGCAGTCCATTCATGACCAGAGTCAAGAAGTCTGTTTCAATCTTTTCTACCTCATGCTGAGGACATAAGTTATCCTTAATCAACGCAACGAACTGATCCCAAGACATGTTGTAAAGTGGGATTTTCCCCGTGGCTTGAACCAATGATCTCCACCAAGCCAATGCTTCTCCTTTAAACGATTGCGTAACAAACTTCACAATATCTTGTTCCGCACAACCACTGATATCAACCATGGTATCCATCTCATCAAGCCATGTAATACAGTCAATGGCTCCTTTTCTCTTGTGAAGTCCCTTGGCTTGCAGAAGACAAAGTATTTGTAAGAACAAGTCTTAACATGTGGTTCCTGATTAAGCACAGTTTGTTTGGATGGAACACTTCTCTGGTTCGATGAGTGACGAGCATCGTCCTTCTTTGACTCATGTGTTTTTGAAGGGGGCTTACTATGAGCCACAGATTGAGTCTTAGTGCGAGTACCACTCGATTCCTTGAACTGTTTGTCAAGAGCTCTAGTAACAGCATTGTCTATCAATGCTTGAAGATCTGCACTAGCAACGTTTACTCTGGTGGTATCATTTCTCTCCCTTGGATGAGTGTTAACCTCCTCTGATTCAGACATGCTGAAGCTTGATTTCTATAAAACAGTTGACAATAATTTGTTCAGAGGTTTATTATGGAATCATTATTTTCAATGATTCATTAACCATGGTAAACATAGACCATATTTGGTTAATTTGTTAATCATATTTATTTTAAATTTTTCATTATAATTTATCCCAGTTATAAAACATTAAGGATATTATTAGTGGCACAAAAGGCCTAGTCGCAAGGACAGTTTTACACTATAAGCCATGATCTTATAAGATCAAGGCATTAAGGTTTGAACATAGTTCATTACCTTTTCTTGACAGGGATTCGTAGACTACAACTGCATTTTGTCTTATAGGACAATAAGTATAGCCCGTAGGCATTTCATCACTAATGGATGTTTATAGTATGATCATCTTATTTGATGATTTGAGCCATGATTTCTAGATCATTAGGCTAGATAAAGAATTGGAAGAATCCAATATAAGGATGACTAGTGTGATTTTCTCGAACCACATTTGTCAAGAGTGCTAACACGTTCTCGGGTGTTAACAAGGATCTATTTTCTTAAAAAGGTCTTACCATCATAGCCATGTCTAAAACGACATTTAGGCTAGGTTATACCTTTAAGATTTCTTTTTGATATTTTAACGACAGATCAATTATAAAAATGATATTTTGACTTTTGGGGTATAGTATATATATACATATATATATATATACATATATATATATATGTGTGTGTGTGTGTGTGTATGTTTTATGCCAAAAGTAATTTCATAAAGGAAACTTTTCATAGAAAGTCCTAACAATTTCAATAATCGCCCTCAACGGGTCTTAAACAAATAAATTCGTCCACGCAGGGACTAAAAAGATAAATAAGTCCTTGTAAGGACTATTAGAGAAATGTAATACAACAAAAGGAGTTTCTTCTTCACTTTATTTCTGAAGGTTTTCTCCTTGGTTCGCTGTGTATGGTTCATATACTGAAGGTTTTGGTGGGTAGTCAGAATTTTCCCTATTAGGAACCTTTGCAAAAGTGGAATCCAAGGATTCTATGGTTAATGAATAATATGGATCATGAATAGGGTTAGGAATGGTATAGTCCAAGTTTGAAATTTTAAGATTTGAAGGTAAGAAGTGTGGATCATTTGGTTCCATATGTATCATCTTTGAAGTGGGAGCCTCAGGGACTGTTGGTATGGACTCTTCCGATGTTGGCTTCTCATTTGAAGTTTTAAAAGTCTGAGGTACAGAATCTGAAATATGGTTAATGGTTTCAACTGGTTTGGTTTTGGGAATGGGTCCAAAAAGATCATTTCTCCATACTGGTTGTATTCTTATTCAAGTTGTGGTACGAAGCTTAACATTATAGACTTCGGTTTTGGAGAGCTTCCACCAATGACAGCTTTACTCGGCGACATGTTTCTGAAAGTGCATAAATATCGAAAACAGTGTATACTTATTAGGGATGAGATTATTCCTAGTTCATGTCTAGACTCTGAAATCAAGGAATGTGCAACTGTGTCATTGAGATTAAACTCAAAAGGCTAGTGTTTAATTCACTCAATGTTGGCTCTGATACCAACCTGTCACACCCCGATATTTCCACGTGTTACCGGTGGGCCCGATGGGGAGTATCATGACGTAGTTGATATCATCATAGACAATTTTTCACAGTTTAATGCACAGCGGAAGACTAAAGTAATAATACAAACCGAATTGAAAGTATAATAAAATATTACACAACGGTTGTAAGTGGATCCACGGGCGGATCTAAAACAGAAAGAAAACATTGTTCAACAGGCTTTAGACGTTTAGAACCTGCAAGATTCCTTATTAACGCCCCGAGCTCCCAGCCAATTACGTACAGTACCTGTCACTTAGTCTTTTTGGAAAATACATTAGTTTACACTGGTAAATACAATTAACCGACTCTTTTGAAAAGTATTTATAAAATTGGTTTGGATGCACAAGGCATAAAATCTTTTATAACTTGGGACAATTATATTAATAACAATCTTGTATCAGATTTACATGTTTGTCCAACATTTAGGGCCTGTATAAAAGCCGAACAAGATTAATCGACACACCAAAAATATAAACTCACAAGAAGTTTCCTCACGAGTGAGTATATCTTTTACATACGCAACGAACAGGTGTATGCCTACACCCCATGCTTAAGTCGTGGCCATTCACGCTTTTTGAATGAGCCAAGGATATCCAGGACACGGTCGTTAACCCCCAATGTTATTTGTTATCAAGCAACACTGATTAAAACGGGATTATACAATTTAACCATATTCGATTAAAAGGTTTCTACACCCGACCAAGCGGTAATAATTTACCGTATCCCAAGCCCGTATAAGGGAAAATAAGTTAAAACTATTTACCTGAGCTAAAAATGTAAATTAAACTCAGCCGTATATTCTAATCAGCAAGTGCAAGTACTTCTACCGGGGCTCTCAATCTGGAACGAAGGTTTTATTAACCTATTAGATTCCTAACGGGTCTTATTTAAGTTGTAACTTAGACCGGTTAGTTTTAAAGAAAGGTTTACGGTACGAAACGCTAGATTAAGCGGTGACCGGATTGGAATGTGATTTAGACCCGACAAGTATGAAGACTTGTATATAATGGGTAAACTAAATACATTCTGGATTTTGAAGTAAAAATGATAAGGTTTGACCCGTTTCGGTTAATTTATGCAAACTAGTTACATAAACCGTACCGAACGCGTATATGCATAACGGGTAACCAAATGAGCCATGTACAAGTTCCACAAGTTAATATGCTTTAATTATGATATGATATCAGTAGGATATCTTCCATTATGCCCAAAACGAATTTAAAACCAATTTAAGCCCCGTAAGGGTATTTTGGTCATTTTAAAGTTTATAAAAGAGGCTTAAACATAAACTGAGGTTCTGGTCCAAAACCTTCTGTAAAAATATTTATTTTTAGGTTTTTATATCAGCAAGATATCATACATATGTGTGTTTAATCGTTTATGGCCAACTATGAACCGTAGGGGCATTTTTGTCATTCCATACATGCTTTCAAAGTAAAATTTTGAAATCTGATTTCAAGACTTATACCTACTGTTAAAGTATAAAAAATTATTTTGAAAATCATTAGGTAAGAAGTCTTAGGCGCTAAATATGGTTTTAAACCATACTATGCGCCTATTTCGCATAAAAGTCGATATTTGACGATATTCGGGTTGTTTAAGGAAATCTGAGATTTTGATCAGTTTCAAGTGTTTAAAATATCTTATTTAACATATGACATCAGTAGGAAAAGGTTTGATATGCAAATCATATGTTAAACTTATTTTATTAACAAAAATGGCTTTAACGTCAATTACCGAATTTATGCTAGAACTCTATGTTATGGTCAGTATAAAATTTGACAAAAATTTCCAAAAATCCCAAAATATTATTTTATAACAGTGGGTAGAAAGTTTGGTGCCAAAAATTTGGTTTAAATACGATTTACGCCAAAAATGCTATTTAATTAACAAAAAGCTTTCGTTTTACGATATCTTGCATAACTTTTATTTTAAACCAGGAACTGATGTCAAATTTTTAGGACATACTTATATATCAGTAATAAAACTTTTTGTCCTCTCACATTTTCAAAAATCTTGTTTTAATTACAAAAGGGCATAATGGTCCATCTTTAAGCATTTAACGGAAACATGCAAATGATTCAGATTTCTAAGGAACCATGTAGCATAACCTCAGAGGGTTATACTAACATATAACGTGGTCCCAAAGGAACCCTAAGGCATAACTAAACTAAGCTAAATCGGGTCAGAACTGAAAGTCAAAGCAAAAGTCTACTTTTGCGACTTTCGGTTGCGAACCGAGCCTAATACTCAGAATTGTCGGGTTGAACATGCCTAAACATGTTCTTATATTATTTACCAAGTTGTTTAAGTGATAAAATGTATTTTATATCTTCTACATTATCAATTATGGTTTATTTTGCAAAAACTGACTCGTTTGACTCTTCTGTTAAGTAGTTTGACCCGACAATTGACCAAGTAAATGTGATAATTAGGAGGTGCCCTTTTAAGGAATTATCACCTACATAATTACCAACACATAGCCACTTTCTATTCGAATAATGGCTGGACCGTTAGTGATTAATCACAAAGTCAAAGCATAATTACGATATATTTGACTTTCGGTCATTACACTAATGAAAACCTAACTACAGAGGCTAAGAACACTTACAATGGTCCTTAACACGAAAATTTGACTAGAGAAAGCTTCCTAGATAACAAGGATGCTTCAGAAAATCTCCAAGCTTGAGAAAACTCAGCTAGGGAGTTTGAAATTCTGATTTTGAAGTGTGCAAGAACCAAGTGAGAATTGAGGGCCTTTATATAGGGAAATTGGATGTGGTAGGATGATTCCAAGTGTCCCAGGTGTTATTCACATGTTCACAAGTGTCTAGTGGTTTTGAAAACCAGCAAAGAATCCATAGAAATCAAGTTATGTGAGTGTGGAAGTGGTTTGGAGAAGACAACATGCTGAAACCTGCATCTGTGCAGGATTTCTGTGAATTTTGTGCCGTCGCGTCGCGTGACGGCAGATGGGTTTAGCTCTGGCGCAGCGCCACACCTATGGGGGCCAGTCATTCAAGTTTCAAACCTGGCAGATTTAGTCCCTGGACCTTTAAAACCCCATAATTTCAGTTTTAAGCACTTTTAAACCATAAAGTTTATATTTTTATGATCCCTTAGAATATAACCAAACATCGTTAGGTCCGGTTTCGTTAAACGATAACCAAAAACACAAGTTTTGCCTTGTTGACGCTTTTAACCCTTTAATCACGAAAGTTAACGTATTTATCTCAATCGACATCGAAACCTTGTGAAATTTTCGTCACTTGTTCACGGGAGTATAATTAATTGTTACAAAGCTCTGGGTTCATTAAAGGGTCACTTAGAGGTATTAATTTAATATGTTGACACATTTAACCCTCGCGTCTTGTAAACTTTCACTTTCTTCCACAAACGGCTTCATAGGTTTCACAATTTATTCGTTTAAGGGTATAAACATCGTGTAGGGTCGTTGAAAGGCAAAATTTTCAAATGTTGACACTTTGGATCCTTCTACACACATACTTTCTTCGTTTGTCAACTCTAGTCCCTCGTAATCAATTCGTTACACGTTTAAAGTTCACGACACGTGTCCTTACTACATTGGACATGATTTTGCGAGGTGTTACACGTTAATACCTCCAAACGTTAAAAAATGAAAAGTTAATACCCTAGAATATGATTTTAAACTATTAGTACCTAAGTATGTTAATTTGTGCAATGTAACACCCCAAATATATATATATATATATATATATATATATATATATATATATAGGGTGGGGTTCTAGAGTGAACACTAATGTATTTGCGAACTGAGTGAACAAATCTTGGCCATTGATTTACACACGTGAATGGGTAGGATTTCATCATCAAATCAAAAAATACACTAGTGTATTTCATCATAAAATCCTGGCCATTGATCTACACACATGTATGGCCAGGATTAGTTCGCTCAGTTCGCAAACTACACCAGTGTTCACTCTTGAACCTAATCCTATATATATATATATATATATATATATAGGAATGAGATCAGGAGAGAACGGTGAAAAGTGTGAGAACGGATCCTGGTCGGCCATGTGGTATAGCGCTCTAAATTATGTGCGGAGGTACGATTGTCATTGTTCACTTCCTGCTAAATAATGGCGTTATGATTCCGTTGCCCAAAAAAAGAAATGGTGTTTTCATCTTTATGCTAGTTTTACATGTTGTTTTTTTTTAAGTATTTTTTACGAATGGTGTTTATGTTTGAATGGCGTTCTATTGATATCCAAGAGATATGGCGTTTTTTCTGTTTTTTACTTGTATTAATTTAGTTTTTTAACTCTTTTTTAATGTTGTTTATGTTTTAAATGGTTACTATTTATTAATTATTCTAATCATGGCGTTTTCATTGTTTTGCACAAATAATATAGAAAATCACACAACCAAACATGTAGATGCAATAATCTAAAGAGCAAAACACATTAGTCAACATTAAAATTTTACAATCCATGGCGTTTAAGCTAATCTACATAATCTGTTATCCTTTGTGCTATTCTCTTGTCTGCTGTGTCATACATTTCACGTATTTTTTGTCCCCCTAAAGCCAATAATTTTGTTACAGATTTTGTCAATCATGTTATGTTTTCATTTTCGCTGTGAACTAGGATTTTTACAATGTTTTTTGCCCTCAGTTCATTTAGTTGTCTCTGCTGTAGTTGATTTGGGGCACTTTCTTTTGCCAAACCACTTCTCCAACCAGCTATATCCCCCATGTATGTTTCCATATGCCTCATTGCGAAAACCCCACAGTCGAGCACATTAGATGTTGTCCTCCAATCCATCTTTTACCTGACAATGTCCGCCTTGCTCACGATCTTACGCTTTGGGTGTTTTTTAATACGCAAGTAGTTTGCAAAAGTACTGTGCTGCAGCTTTACATTTTTTTTTTCATATATTAGTTTGGCATTTTGTCAAAATAGTTCCTATATACAAAGTTTTTAAGATACTTACCAGCTTTCCCACCCATCCATCATACTTGTCTTTAATGTTGACGTCATCCCCTACACCGCTGTTATCCAATACATCAACTCTTTCGTGTTTTATGTTGACACAAACAACATAGAAATTTCTTTCCCATATTATTGGCACGAAGACCGGTTCATAATCTTTGATGGTTTTATTTTTCTTGTCTCCTTTGAAACGAGCATTTTTCAGAACAGTTTCCATGTTTCTGTTGAATTCTTTGTATCGTAAATTTTCTTTTGTCGTTTCGTTGTATGCCAGAGTATTCTGTTATATTGAGTAGCACATTTTAGACAACAAAACAATGTCCTATTATAATTTTATCAATTAAATATAGCAGAAGAACTACCAGCAGTAATTTTGTGCAAAATAACCTTGAGGGTGATTCTGGAGCCTTGTATCTTTCTTCATAGTTCAGGATACGTGCCCAACATAGAATAATTGAGACGTGTGCTTGAAATCCTGGTTTCATGCTATCACAAATCACCCTCATGAGAAACTTTTCTCCCATCTTGAACACCTCAGTCCTAAAAAAACATCATTTGGTGTTTTAGTTATACAAACTCATTCTATTATAATACATGGCGGTTTGATCGTTTTTATATGCATATTCAAGTAAACCTTATAAATGGAAAGTTTGGCGTTTTATTTTGAGAGAAGTGTACATGCTCGTATTCGCCGCATCCAGTGAAGATGTAAGTGGAAAGGTTATTTTCATGGTTCGTCCTTGGTTCATGTATAACCACTTGCCTCCTTACATAAGGCGACACACATGCCTTGCTCAATTTATTATCTCTCTTATCCTTTTCATCCACAGTCTTTTTGTTTATATTTTCATCTTCTTCTTCATCTTTATCAGCTTTTTCATCACCAGACAGGTCTTTAGGGTTTAAAATTGTATTTTCTTGCATCAACTTTGTGATGTCTGGAGTTTTGTCCTCATCACCCTTCTCCTGCACGTCTGACTTGTTTAGCGTTTTTGGTGGTGATGTGTTGATGGCGTTTTCATTTTGGGGTTTATTGGGTGTCTCTTCCTCTTCAAAAGTTTGCAAGAGGTTTTTCCCAGCTGTAGATGGTTGCTGCTCATATGCCGTTTTATCAAACACTGCACCTTCTTGGACAACACTTTCGTTTACCACCTCCCCTTCAGTTTTTTCTAGTTCATTGATGAATGCCTGACTGTATTGTGTTTCTGTTGAGGGGATGTTTGGTGTCTTATCAAATACAGGCATTTTTGGGGTCTCTTCAGCAGGTTGTAGACGTTTTTTTATTGCTTTAATTGCTTCTTCCACCATCTTTGAATTATCTAGTCCTTCTTTTATATCAATCATTTGTTTTAGATCTTGTCCAGGCAGCTCCAAAAGCTCAGCAATATTCTTTTTAATTATTTTTCCCCATTGTATCTGGAAATGTGATATTTAAGTGTCTTGAAATCACAACTCCATCTCTCAATATCGTTTTCGTTTATATCTTCATCTGATAATATAGTATCCTCATCATCATTATCATATATTGAATGAGAATGGACAAGCTAATCGTTGATTTCATTGTTGATTACTCTCTGACGATGCATAGTGATTCCGCGCCTCTGTATTGATCGATTCGAGCTACGTTCTTCATCAAGAACCGTTCCCCACGGCCGTTCACGAGTGGTATCAGAGCTCCAGGAGGTCGAATCGGAGAAGATTACAGCGATTTCACGAGGATTTCAGCCGATTACAACCATTTTCAGTCAATCTCACCGGAGATTTTGACCGATTTCTCATCTATTCTTCATCTTCTACCTGTGTTCTTCATTTCTTCATCTAAAAACTGCTAAAAATCCAAAATTGACACAGAATTTACAGATAAAATGGACTAAAATTGACATATATTGTTCGCAATCTGTTATAGATCATTCCTACAAATTTTCAAATCAAAATTCGAACTAAAACTCATCAAAATCGATCAAAAACTATGGATTTGACGAAGAACATTGCTGACGTCACTCATCCGGCCTGATAGTCATTCGACCGGATTACCTTTGTTATTGTTCAAATCTTACTTGCTGACGTCATACTCCTCCAATCGGATCACCATCCGACCGGATCAGTATTGTAGTGCTTCAATAGTTCAAGTTCTAACCAACGAAGGACCATCCGATCGGATTGCCATCCGACCGGAGGGCCATTCATCACCTGGGTCATTCGTTACTTGACATTTCTGTTATCAAGATCACTTGAGTCATCCGCCCGAACGACCATTCGGATGAACGATCATTCGATCCAGTGTTTGTGTTTACGTTCTGAAATTTGACTAAGTTTTGACTTTTCAGGTACGTTAATCATGGGAGAAGAATTCATGAATCCTTTTGGTGATATCTTTGCTTACAACACAGGAGACACATCTTCCAACACCAACACGAACAACCCCAAAACTGCTACCAAGGCGATATCCGACTCTCTGAGTGTCAACAATGCGTACGGCACGTACAACAAACCTCCAAAGCTAATGTCGATAGAGAATTATAATCGCTGGGCGAAGCGATTCGATGGGTGGTTGAGGGCGTTTGCTTACGACAGTTGGAAAGGCATGAAAACTGGTTACAAAGCTTCGAGGGAAGATTATGAGAACTTGATAGAACATGAGCAGGATGAGTTTGTAGCCGAACAAAAATGCATTGCCTTGCTACATTAGCCAGTTAGAGATGATATCATATCATTGATCGACTACGATAACTCGAAGGATTTGTGGCTAAAGCTCGAAAAGAAATGTACGGGCGGTGAAGAAATAGTAAAAAATAAGAAATCTTTGTTGAAAAAGGAATTTGATTTGTTTACATGTATGAAAAATGAGAACGTGTGCCAAATGATCAAAAGATTCTGTCATCTAAAGGCAGAATTAGCAAGGTTTGGAATAAAGAAAGACGAGGAAGAGATGGTTGATAAAATGTTCGAGGCACTGCCGAACGAGCAAGACTGGCCGTACTTTGGTCTAGTTCTCAAAAACACGAAACCAATGGCAGAGATGACGTTAAACTGGTTGATCGAACGACTCGAAGGGCACGAGCTGGAAATAAAGAAGGTGAACATCAGAGAACAACATAACAACAAGTTCATCCACTCATACCTTCAAACAAACAAGTTCTTTCAAGATCATCATCTACAACATCAAGAACACTCTCGGTTTCGTCATGCTTCTTAGATTTCGAGTGTTCGTTGTATAGATCGAGTCGAAACTCTGTCCGGTTGTTGTTGATACGTAATAAAACGATGTTTATTTATGTTTTCGCGCACAATTACGGTTCGATTTAACGGATTCCGCACGTTAAATCGAATCCACCACAGATCTAGTGATCGTTTACGATCCGATCCGATCCTGAACTCCAATTGGTATCAGAGCCATCAGTACTGTATAGAGTGAAGGTGTTAGAAAAATTTTAGATATTTTTGAAATTTTTTTACATTATGTCTCGATATGTGTGCATATTCTAACATTGATATTTTTGCAGGCAAGAGCAACTGATTGGAATGCTAGTCACAATATCTACTGCCTACTAGATGAGAGCTATCCAAATATGGAGCCGTTCAAAGAGATAATACCATTTATGAAAGAAAGTAGAATTTCTAAGGCTCTAACAGAGAAACGTATATGTTATGAATCGCACATTAGGATGTTCTGGTGGTCTGTGAGATATGATGAACAAGAAAAGACAATATATTCTGCAGTTAGGTTGAAAGATGAGAACAATAAGGATATAGATATGGAAGTGAAGTTTACTGTGGCAGATGTGAGAAGGATTTTGGATTTAAAGGACAACGATGATGATCCTATTATTATCCCAGAGAGGTTATACAAAGGTTTCTGGTTTAGAATGGGGTATGCTGGTCATGTGAATGATAAGGGTTACATCAAGTCGAGATTCTGTAGACCTTATAAGTTTTTGGTGCATTGCGTTGTTCATGCACTCTCTCATAGGAAAGGTGCCTATGATGAGACTTCGGATTACATAATGAATATCATTACATGTTTAGTGTTGAACAAACCTTTCAACATCTCGCAGGTGATATTTAATCACATGGTGGATAATGTGAAAGGCGAAAAATATATAATGTATCCGAGGTTCATTAAGATGTTGTTAGATAATCAAGTGCCTAATCTTCCAAAGGATCCAGCAGATGAATTAAAGTTACATGTCACACCCTGATATTTCCACGTTTGACCGGTGGGCCCGGTGGGGGAGTATCGTGACGTGGTTGGCAACATTACAGTCAAACAAGACAATATTTAATATGCACAGCGGAAGCAAAAGAAAGATATATTTCAACCGAGTAAAATATTGTAATATCAAGTATCACATCAGTCAAAAGTTTATCTACAGACGGATCAAAAATAAATAGGAAACAGTAGTTCAATAGAATTTAGGCATCTTAAGCTTGCGAGACTCTTTTGATGCTAAGGAGAAATCCAGCCTATTACGATTAGTACATGCATTTAATCTTTTTGGGAAAATACGTCAGTTTACACTGGTAAATACATTCAACCGACTCATTTTGAAAAATTTAATAAAATTGATTTGAATGCACGTGGCACAAACTTTTTATAACTTGGGATAATTATTTAAATATATAATCTCGTAAAAGAATTACATGTTTCTTATGCATTCAGTAGCCCGGGTCATGCCGGGTTAAAGATCAATAGACACACCACATTATTTATTTGGCACTGACGGGTGTACGCCTACACCCCGCGCTTAGGTCGTGGCCATTTCGTAAAATGATGCCAAGGATATCCGAGACATGGTCATTAACCTCCCAAAGGCTTTAAGCAAACAAAACAATTTAAATGGGCTGATCAAATATCAATTAGCCACCAAACGATGGAAGATTTAATGCCCGACCAAGCGGTATTTTATATACCGTACCCCAAGCCCGTATAGGGAAAATAAGTTAAAAGTATTTACCTTTGCAAGTATAATTCACAATTAGCAAATGCGGGTAGCTTTTACCGGTTCTCCTATTCTAGAACAAAGGTTTATAATAACCTATTAGAATCCTAACGGTCTTTAGTTAAGCTTAAGCTTAGACCGGTTAATTTTACGGTTCAGACGCACGATTAGGCGAAGATCGGAATAGAATGTGATTTATACCCGACAAGATTGAAGACTTGCCTTATATGGGTAATCTAGGCACATTCTGAATTTTGGGGTAAAACCGATAAGGTTTGACCCGTTTCGGCTAATTTATGTAAACTAGTTACATAAGCAGAACCGTACGCGCAAGAGGCGTAACGGGTAGCCATAAGGGTCCTAACCAGGTTTCCTAAGTTAATATGCCTCAAATATGTTGTGATATCAGTAGGATACCTTCCATTATGCCCAAAACGAATTTAAACACAAACTATGCCCCGTAGGGGTAATTTGGTCATTTATAATGTTATAAAAGAGTTTAAGTATTAACCTGAGTTACAGGTCTGATATGTTCAGCAAAAATACTTAGTTTACCAAGTTATAACAGTAGGGTATTGTATATATGTGAAATTTATCAATTTTAACCAAACTATGCACCGTAGGGGCATTTTGGTAATTTCACATAAGCCGAAAAGCTCAAAACTGAAATCTGATTTAAACAACTTTGACTTAATGTTAAAATATTATAATTTACCTAAAATTTCAGTAGGTATCAACCCTTGTATGTTTAAAATAGTTTTAGTACATACTATGCGTTAAAAACGCTTAAAAAGGCGATTAGGAGAAATTTCTGGGTTCTATACACAAAGCTGATATTTTTATTATTCCAGAAGGTTTAACATAATGTATTTATCATATAAAATCAGTATCAAAAGGTTTGGGGTCAAAAAGATATGTAAAACTCATTTTATAGCCCGAAAGGGCAAAACCGACAATTACCGAATTAAGCTTACGACTCTAAGTTATGCTCAGCCTAAAATTAATTAGAAATCTTTAAAAATCACAAAATAATATATTACATCAGTTGGTAAAAAGTTTGATATCAAAAAGTGGGTTTAAATAGGCTATACGCTAATTACGCCGTTTAATTAACATAAAGCTTTCAATTTACGCTAATGAGCATAACTCCTAATCTAGACCTCAAACTGATGTCAAATTTTAGGTGCAAGTTTATAAATCAGTAATTAAGGTTTCTACTGTTTTACTTTTTCAAAAATCACGTTTTATAGTCAAAAGGGCATAATGGTCAACATATAGGAAATTAACGGAATCATGCATATTAATTGGTTAACTAATGAACTAAGGTGTAAAATCACAGAGGGTTATACTAGCATGTAACCTGGTCCTAAGGAATCTCTAAGGCATTTCTAAAACATGCTTAAACGGGTCAGAACTGAAGTCAAAGCAAAAGTCAAAGTTTTGCGACTTTTGGTTCCGAACCGGGTCTAAACAGAAAATTGTCGGGTTGAACATGTTTAGACATGTTCTTACACTAATTACCAAGTTATATTAATGATAAAATAGGTTGTAGGGGTTCTACATTGCTAACTATGCATAAACTGGAAAATAAGCATTCTGTTGACTTTTTACTAACAAGTTTGACCCGACATTTGACCTAGTTAGAGTGGGAATCAGAGGGTGCCCTTTTAAAGGTTTATTACCCACATAATTACCAACTTATAACTACTTTCAATTCGACTAATCACTGGACCAACAATGATTAATCGCTAAGTCAACCGTTAATTACGACGGTTTGACTTTTAAGCTAAAACTAAGCAAAAACTTAACTAACAAAGGTTAAGCATACATACTGAAGTCCTATGCACGAAATGTGAAGCTTAGAGAGAAGTATTGAGCTCCAGAAATGTTCCAAAGTGCAGATAGAAGATGTGGGAAAAATGGTTGCAACATCATGGCCTTTTATAGTGGATTTTGATCCATAAGATGGTGACAACCAACTCTATTAATGTTTCCTGATCACTAACACATGTCCCTAGTGTCTAGGAGTCATTTAGGGGTCGTCCAAATATGAGGAAAATCGTTTAAAAGTCGAGTATTACGTTTAAACAGCAAACAGGCAGATTTACTGTTGCTGGCACACCCTTACGGACCGTAAGGGTAAGGCTTACGGTCCGTAAGCCTTCTGCAGAAGCCAAAAATCTTGATCTTTCAAGCATTCGAAGGGGCAACCAGGTATTCCGAATTTGGGACATTATTTTACAGTAAGGGGCCTCTAAAACGTGCCTTGAACAGTTATATACCCTACCACTTTGATATGTTCCATTGAATCTTTTTGAAAGTGCCGAAAATGAAGGTTTACCATAGAAATTTCCATAGGATCCTATCTTGTGCAATGAATTTAATTATTGTCAGCAATTGCCGGATTGAAGGTATATTAGATGTTTAAGATATATATCAGGGTCTTGGGATTTATAAATGAGGTCGTTCAGAGGTAAAAATTAACATGACGACACTTTTAAATCCTGCCATACATCTTTAATTATATCCGGGTTTATAACACTTTTTGTCTTACATGACACGTGTCGTTATTTAATTGAACACGAATTTTCGAGGTGTTACATTACATCATATGAACAGTGAAACTTTGAATAGACTAAACAAGTATAAAGGTTTATCAGCTCATTAGGAGCCAAGAGTCAAAGGTATTATTGGAAAGATTAAGAAGAAAGATTATGTGGCACCTGAGAATGATCATTGGTGGCACACAGAGAGTAATTCTAAAGATGAAAGTGAACGTTTAAGTGGCATGACAGAGAAGAAGTTAAGGTTTTGGTACAAAAGGGATGAGAAGAAAAGGAAAAGGACACCAAAGATTTCTCCAAAAGTGACTACACCTAAAGTTGTTATTAAGGGTAAAGTTGGAAAGCAGGAGTCACAAGAAAGGTTGGTAGATCATTATTGGGAATATTATACTAATATTGTTGATATTTGTGTTAAAGGACCAACAAAGAAGAAGTCGCCACCAAAGTTGATTGACGAGAATGTGATTCATCCAACAGATTTAATTCGGCAAGGTGTTGATTTAATGAAAATGACACTTGACGATTTCGTGAAGCAAAATGAGGATGCTAAAGCTGCGAAAGATGTTGAATCGTCTGCAAAGAACATTGAAGCTGAAGCTGCAAAGATGAAAGATGTTGAAGGTGTTGTGGAGTCAGATTCAAGTGCAACAGACAGTGATGAAGTTGATCCAACTAAAATTGCTCCTACATCATATGTTTTTGGAAAGCAAAAGTTGAAGAGATCTCCGAAAAAGAAGAAGGATTCTAATGAAGAGGATTCTACGTATGTTCCAACACCAGAAGAGAAAAAGAAAATTAGGACAAAGCGTAAAGCTCATTCTACAGGAGTTGTTCCAAGAAGCGTTAGAGCCAAGAAAGGATCAATGGCAGCTCCTAAGGTTCAAGTGCCTGAGATACAAAGTGTTATAGCTCCAGAGGTTGAAAAACCTTCAGAAGTTGAAAAGAAGAAAGCACCTGAAAGTCCTATATATGAAAGAGTTGAAAAAGTTCAGATTCCTGAAGTTGAAAAGAATGATGAAGTTCAAAATGTTGAAGCTGAAAAGGTTGATGATGCGGAAGTCGAATTTATGGGAGAAAGACAATCTACACCACCACCATCACCAATCAATCCAACAATTCACATTCAAGATGATCCTATAGATCCATCACAACCAAAGAAAGATACTACTTCAAGCTCAAGCCATGGATTTCCAAGGTTCAGGGTGAATATCCAGATGATCTTCCTGAAGGTGATTTCGATTTGTTCAATGATGGAAAGATCAACGTACTTACAAAGAAAGTTAGTATTCTGGAGAAAGCAAAAACAAAGGCAGAAGCTGAACGTGATGAATTGAAGGAAAAACTTGAGAAAGTGAAAGCAGAAAATGCTGAATTGAAGAAAGCTGCGAACGATCATGCTGATATTATTGATCAATTGAATAATGACCTTGAAGATCATGCTAAGGTAATAGACAGAATCACGGAAGAGTTTGATGAAGTGAACAAGAAATATGAGTCTATGAATGAAGTCAACAAGACGTTGCATCAAATGATTGGTGAACTTCATGAAACGTCTTCAAATAAAAACAAAGTGCTAAGGCAAGAGATAGAAGCATTAAGAGCTGACAAAGCAGTGAAAGATGAACAATAGAATATGCTTTACACTGTGATTGAACACAGGCTTGGATTCAATGTCCAAGCTGTGTATAATGAGATTGAAGTACAAAGAGTTGAAGCCAGGAGGGCTGAAAGGGAGAAGCAAATAGCTGAAGAAGCTACACAAAAGAAGAAAGGATTGGTAGTTAATACTGAAGAGATTCTAGGATCTTCTAGCCAACCAAATCAATATGAAGCTGAAGGTATTGTAGATTCTAATCCACTTGTTATGGTAGCTGTTGGTGATGTGATCGACGTTACACCAGAGGAAATTCTACTTGATCAAAGAAAGATTGTTGAAAAGGGTCACGAAGAGAAGGAAGAGGAAGAAGAGGATCTTGAATTGAAAGAGTTGTTGGATGCAGTTGAGAACTATGATCCTAACAATGATGATGATGAAGATCAAGGGGCGACAGGTTTATCGATTGTGAAGCCTTCTTCTCAACCTTCTTTTGAAGATTTCTTAAATGACCAGTTGAACGAACAACATGAAGATCAACAACATGAAGCTTCTTCTTCTGGTAAACAACATGCTGGTGACCAGGTATTCCTAACTCAACCTAAAGTTATTTACTTACATTCGTCAGTTGAGGGGGAGTTAGAGGAAATTAGGTCGAGGGAGTCAATGTTAGAAGAATTGGGGATGGAAGATGGTAACATGAAGTTTGATATAGAAGATGAGATTCCTCCATCACCAGAAAGAGAATATACGTTCAAGTTTGCAAATGAAGCAGATAACTTCAAGGATGTTATAGTTGAAGAGGGTTCTGATGTGTCCGATGAAGACACACCCTTTCATTATTCAGGTGTTGATGACACGTTTCCTACATTTGCTGAAATGTTCAAGTCACACAATGAAGATGAGGTTAGGAGGAAAGTGGTGGAAAGAATAAGTACTGAAGGTATCCCCGAGGTTGTTCCACAGGAAGAATTATTAGAAGGAAGGAAGAAATGGTTCAAGGTGATGCCGTAGGAGAGGAAGTTCAAAAGGCCACTTCAATACTTCATGGATCATCCAGATAAATCTATGGGTGATATTATTTCTTGGGGTTATCTTGAAGATCTTCAAGTTTATGCTATTCGAAGGGAGCATGGGGTTAAATATTTCGAGTTCTTGTCCGATATCAATTCACTCCCATGGTGGGATGTGGAGGAGCTCGTGCAGACGAAGAACATTAAACAATTCTACTACGGTCTTGATGTCAAAATGCATGATCAGAAGTTGTGGAATTACATAAAGCTCCAAGCAAAGAACAAGTTCCCTGATTGGAAGCCTCATTATCCAGAGCAAACTATCAAGTATGATCCAATCACTGGAGAGAAAGACATTACGTTGAAGATTAAGCCTCCAAGGTGTTTGAAGAATATGTCGCTATGTGCTATGGAACAAGATTTCCATGAAGACTTTAAGGGTTGGATTTATAATCAAAGCACAGCGGAAGCAGTGATATCTCTGTATGACAAGAAGATAGGTGAAACAAGGCGTATCAACATGTTAGATCTAATGTGGCTTGTAAACTGCACAAAGAAAGATATTGACTGCTTGTTCTTTAACAAGATTGTTTATGATGGACCTGACAGAGTTCAAGCGCAACAGTATCAGAAAATGGTGAACTTATGCTTTGCCAAAGACATAAACTCTGGAAGGTATTGGGAAACGAAGTTCAGAGACATTGAGTTAGAAGAATTCTTCAAGAAGGAAAGGAGAAGTGAGAAATTCAAGAAGATAAGAGAAAGAGCAGCAGTTCTGGGTCGTAGAAAGTTTGAAAGGCCTCCTTCAACTGATCAAACACCGATAGAATCTGAAGAGAACAAACTTCCAAGGTGGGATAGAAAAAGAGATGGAGATCCAGAGTATAGTAAGTACTGGAATGAAATCGGAAGGCCTTTGAGGCGTAAGATGTTGGCAGAGAGAGCAGAGAAGATGAGACAAAAGGCAAAGGCTAGCAGGCGTAGCAGGAAGACGCAATAAAGACTATGCAGGAAGGAAGACTACAGCTACATCTAAGGGGGAGTCTGTTAGTGCAATATGTCTGTATCCTCCGTCTGTATCGAGTCTATATATTTTGTCTTGTATGTGTCTATGTATAGTTTTGTATGTATGTTATTTTGTAACTTGACGAAACGGGATCGGATGGCATTTGGGTCATCCAGATGGATGGCCATCCGGACGGATGACCCTCCAGCCGGATGACTTATCACCTCCCAGCTTTGTCTATAAATAGAGATGTAGGGGTCACATTGTTAGAACTTTTGGCAGTCTCTTTTAGCGAAGCTCTATCCAGATCTCTTTGGAACTTTTGTACTTTCAGATTACTGAATGAGAATGGACAAGTTAATCGTTGATTTCGTTGTTGATTACTCTCTGATGATGCATAGGGATTCTACACCTCTGTATTGATCGACTCGAGCTACGTTCTTCATCAAGAACCGTTCCTCACGGCCGTTCACACTCCTTTTTCTTCATTTTAAACTTCAATGGCGTTTTCAAGAACTCTTTCCACTTCAATGGCATTTTCATCAACTGTTTCCACTTAACTATAGTTTTCTATTCCAGTCATCTCCTTCTCCCCTTCTTCTTCATTTTCATCTCTTCCTTCTTCTTCTTCTTCTTCTTCTTCTTCTTCTTCTTCTTCATTTTCAACTTCTTTGGCGTTTTCATCAACTGTTTACATTTCAATGGCGTTTTCTATTCCAGTCATCTCCTTTTCCCCTTCTTCTTCATTTTCACCTCCTAATACCACCTGATTTTCAACCTCAGTTTCATATTTACCTTGTTCTCTTTCAGCTGGCACTTCTTTGGCGTTTTCATCAACAAATTTTGAGATGTTCTCCAACAATGTCAGACATTATGAGTATTTAATGTGTACCAGGAGGCTGTTTAGGTATTCAGTCTTTGACTGTTTTAACAATGTGCTCATGTTGTTGTAACAGTCTTCTAATTATTTGTATGCCCCATCCAATTTATCAGCCATTTCCTGTTAAATTAAAAAAAGGATTTTGTTGATCATGGTGTTTTGTGGTTTTTTTAAATTTATTATTTGAACAACATACCTCTTCAGTTTCATTGTTTTGTTCTTCTTCATCAGCAAAAATGTTGTCATACTGTATTACTCCTCTGCCAAGAGCATGGTTCCCTGATGCAGAAACTTCAAACATCATTTCCCGACTTTCTCTATCCTCATTCACCATCCTTTGAAGCGAAGCCTCTTCATCCTCATTATCTTCATTCTTATTCTCATTATCATCATTGATGTGCATGGCGTTTCGCACAACAGGGTGGAGCCCAACATAATCATAATGATCATCATGATCAAAACCATCATCATCATCATCATCAAACTCATCATCATCGTTATCAGCATGGTCATCAACGTTGTGAACATCATCTTCATCTTCATTCTCAACATCATCACCATCAGCTTCATCATCAACAACAACCTGCATTTTTCTTGTTTTTTTGGGTTTGCCTTCCTTAGCCTTTTTAATTGTTTTCCTTTTTACTTCATTGCCAACAAGGCGTTTTGCCATTGCACTCTCAAACAAGTCAAGAGTATCTGTTATAACCCACTCAATTGGGTATCCTTCTTTTCGGTCCCATTTTTTTTCTATTGCAAGCATCGTTCACCAAGGCAAGCTGTAATAAAATAGATTTTTCAAATGACAGATATTTTTGGCGTTTTAATGACACACAAATGATATATATTATATAGGGAAATTTTATTCTTACCAATAGTATGATCAGTGGCCCTATGTAATGCTTTGTTAGAGACCATGCGGTTTTGGCGTGTTGCAAGAATTGGATGATATAACCACACCAGTTCATTTGGTTTATTTGAATGTCTGGTATAACATTGTGCAAGAACTATTTTTTGTCGACTGCATTGTCACTTGCATGCCCCATTATAGTGAAGAATGCTACAAAGAAATTTAGGCAGAAGTCTCTCCCAAAGCCATGCATCACAGGCAAAACGTTATCAAAGTATAGCTTCACACTTGGTCTGTTAACCCAGGTAAACCCTTGGAACTGTGCTTTCCACTCATCCACCACCTGGTCTTTAGTTGTTGGTCTTTTTTTCATGTTCACGGGCACCCTTCCATTCGGTATACCCGTTAAAGAGTTTATTAATTCTTCATTCATATGTACGGTATGGTTGCCAACGTTTAGGGTGTTTGTCTTTTCATTGTAATTTTCAACCAACTAGTAACCAAGCATTGTCGGTACGGTGTCTATTTTCAACTTTAGTGTAGCACCAAACCCCATTTGGTTTACTGCCTGTGTTTGATTTTGGTTTAGATTCATAAACCAACCAGTCAAGTTTATAGGTTTTACTCTTGACAAAACCCTAGCCCCACCGAACTCATGATATAGTTCTTCCTCAACCTCAACATTTTGACTTAATGCCTTCCTCTTATTCGCGTTTTGGGCCTTGCTAGTGTGGACATTTATTCTCAATCTTAACCTCTCTTCGCCTATAAAAAATGATTTCATGGCGTTTTATAAATCAATCACAGATGATAGATGTTGAATAAGACAATAACAGATGATATATGGCGTTTATAACACAAATCATACATGTTTTGGCATTTAGTAACAAAGCTATCAAACGATACATGTTTGTGGCATTTAGTAACACACGAATGATATATGTTTTTTCAATAAGACAATGACATATATGTAAAATTTCGTTCTCATACATTGTTAAATAAACGATACAAATTTTGGCGTTTTGGCAACAAAGTATCAAAGTGTATTTTTACATCACGAAAAGTAACATTCTGTACCATGTCCTTTTGTTGTCTTCTTTCGTTGCTCGTTGGGTTTTTGGCGTTTTGGAGCAGATGACCCTTCCCCTTCCACACTTGTAGAAACTGCAAATTTATTGTTAAAATTAGAACGCCAAAAGCAGCATAAAAGTAGCACAATGTAAATCGAAGTTAACTCACTATGTTTTTTGCCTCTGGATCTTGTTTGATTTTTCGACGTCATAGTTTTTGTTGTTTCGCATTTTCTAGGGTTTTCACGTTTTACGTTGGTTTTTGGGGAGGTTTCTCTGGGAAGTATATATGTTTCGGTCACGCTTTGATCTGTTTTGTAGATGAACATTTACTTTTTTGCCCTTATGGAAGTGCGCCCACTTTAAAAAGTTTATGTTATTTACGAAAACGCCACCGCGCCATCTAGTCCATAGATTGTTTAGATCTGACGATCCATAATCGTTCTCATCGTTCTCACACTTTCACTCGTTCTCTCTAAATCCTGACCCTATGTGTGTGTGTCTATATATATATATATATATATATATAAACATGAGTCGGTCATAACCGAGGATAAAGTAACTAGGAATAATTAACCTAGTTGGTTTTATTTTTAAAACAATAAAGAAACATGAATAAATGCACCTTTTAAATGACTAGAGAACTAGAGGGACTAAAATGGGCAAAGTATGAAAGTGTTTTAATTAAAACTAAATTAAAAAAACCAAAACACACACACAAGTGTGTGTGTGTTTGGTCGAATATCATTAGGAGCACCAGAGGGTTCTCTTCAAAACCCTAAACTTACAAAAATTAATCAAAATCAAAAGGAGATCGAGCTAAAAATTGGTGCTCTAACCAATTTCGTGATCACCCAAGTTAGGAGATCACAAGGTATGTTGAATTTTGTTATTTGGTGATATTTTGAAATCATGATGAACATTCAAAAACAAAATTCTTATGAGAATGTTGAATGTATACTGAAATTGACATGAGTATAAGTCTAGGAGCAAACCCTAGATATAAACTTGTTGAATTAGTGCCATGAATTAGTGTCTTGGTTAGCTAATCATGTATGCGATAAGTGGGTTTTATGATATTATGATGAACACTTGAAAAGTGATGATAAATTTGTGAAATTTGATAATATGATATAAGTTCTAGATGTTGTTCGTGTACACTAGACATAGAGGCTTGATTTTGATGCTAAAACTTGGTTAATAGTTAACCATGATTTTGATAATAGATGCGTTTAAAATCTCGCCTACAAGATGTTTGATAAAATTCCTAAATGAGTGATTGAACTTAATTGTGCATTTCATATGATTAAAGGCAGTTGACTTTTGAAAGTCATACTGACCAATGATAAGGTCGAATAATAATTTCGACATAAAATCCGTAAGATGGAATAGTCGTGATTAATGATGACTAATCTAACGATCTTACGAATTATAATGATAGTTTGACGCTTGACAAGCTAGGTGGAAGCTTGAAAAGTAGCGGGTCAAACGGATCAAGTACGCGGAAAAAGAGCATAATCGGATACAAGGTAAGTAAAGCTTACGCCCTTTTTATTTACAAAATACTTACTTGTGAGTATTGAATATGAATAAAGTAAATTAAGTAATTGAAATATGATGTTCCGGTGTGAAATAATACGGGTCGGAACAAGTAAATGGGTAAGAAACCATAAATTATGGTAGAAAGGGTAAAACGGTAAATTAGTCATGTCCTGATGAACAAATAGGGAATTTTGAAATATTACGTTATGGTGTAAACCGTGATGGGTAAAACCGGTAAAATAGTAATCCGGACACGAGTTGAGGGATAGATAAAGAGTTTTGAAAAGTCACCATGTGGCGTAAGTCATAACGGGTCAAACAAATTAAGAAATGTCTATTAAATAATATGAATTCGTGGTGTAAACCGGAATAGGTTAAAGGGGCGAGATGGTAACTAGATATCATCTCATAATGATAAATGTTCATTTAGACTAAACGGGTCTAATGGTGTTGGTAACACCATTTGACAATAACAACTGATGATCGCTTGTTGAGTTTTTGTGATCACAGGGAAATAACATATGGTTCGTGTTGCTATTAGTTAGTAATTAATAGTGAAAGGTATTTAAACGGGCCAATGCTATGACCTGAGCCAAGTACGTGTAAGTAAGACTATAGCTAAAATGTGCGATTCTGGTCAAATATGTTGTTGAAAGTCCTTCATCGTAAAAGAAGAGACTAAGGTTGACCAAAACGCCCTTGAACGATAAACCGGGAAAACAGCCCTTTTGAGTCGTTTGAAAAATAAGTTTTATGATGGAGTAAATCTTTCATAAGTGTAAAAGTAAAGGTATAAGTCCTTTTTGGGTCAAACGCCTCAAAATGGGTCATTTCCGTAAAATGACTGACCGAAGGTAGAATTCGGAATGAATGGTTCATTATATTAAATCCACCATAAATATAGTTGTGGTGGAAGATAAATAGATATCTTAATGTGGAAATGTGTTGTGCGAAAAGAAAGAGAGCGAGATTTAAACTTAAATGTATAAATCATCTAAACGGGTCAAAATGAATTATGCGCATAGCTTGGGTATTGGCCGCGTAATTCATAAAAGTTACGATCACGAGTTAAAGATTTTAAGTTAATAAGTAGTCCCAGGGTTTTATGATGATTTAGAAACAAGTTTGGTTAATAAATCATGGAATGGATCAAAAGTTTTATAATTGAATTTTAAGCCGAGGGCTTAAAAATCTAGAATATTGTGAATTCCGATGTCGGGTTTTGACTCTACATGATGGATGAATGAATTACGATCACGTAGGAAGAAACAGATCGTAAAACGGACAAAATTTGAGCGAGTTATGACCGTTTAATTTGAAAATTGGTTTGCTGGATTATGTAGCACCAAGGGAACAACATTCTATCGAAATGGGGGTGTCGCGTCACGTGACGAAGAAGGGGATTCACCGTCGCGCAACGCGATGGCTGTCGCGCCTCGCGAAAGCCACGCACAAAGCTTGTCGCACCCCGCGAGAGCTCTATATCTGGCAAAAATTTGTTTTTCTTGTTCGTTTTGATATTCGGACTTGATTAAACATGTTATAAACTCGTATGACTAACTCGTTTCATGATTCATGAAATGTAGGTTTAACTTGAAGTGCCGCATGACGATCAAGCTCAATGAAGAACCGAACACGAACAAGATTCAAGCTTCCGCATTATGCTTCGTCGTCACGTTTTGAACGACGATAGATATATATTAAGTCGAAATGTTTAAAATCTTAATTTTTTTAAGAAACTCGTATTTTCTAATGTATGTGTAATCAAATAAACACATTTAAATGCGAAACTTATTCGGAATGTCGTTTAATTAAGGGTCTTACATGCAAACCACATGGACTAACTACGTAATTAGCTCTTTATAGAAATTATTTTTTAAAGTTGTTTGTCATTTAAAGTTTTTTAAACGATTCATTTTATACCGTTGTTTTTAAAATCATTTTTTAAACTTTTTTAAACAATTCGTTTTTTAAGTCGTTAAGTTTTAAAAGCTTTTCTTTTTAAACCCCTTCCTTTTAGAACCGTTTTTGAAATCGTTCATTTTCTAAACTTTGTATTAAGTTTACTTATAGCCGTTAGGGAAAAAAAACTTCAGAAAATGAACGATTTCAAAAAATCGAAGGAATTTAAAAACGATCGATTTTAAACGAACAAGTGGTTTAAAAAAAACAAAGATTAAAAAAAGAACGCTTATAAAAACAAAACCTTAAAAAATAAGTTAACAAGTGTAAGGTACTAAAAACGCACGAATTTAATAAACGAAAGGTTAAACATAACAAATTTTGAATAAACAAACGGTTTTAAGAAATCGAAGATTTGAAAAAGAAATAAACCATTCTAAAAAAGTTTGAAAAAATGAACGATCTTTTGCAAAATTTTTGTTAGAATGTTTTTTTTTCAAATCTTACATTTTTTTGTTCTTTATACACGACGTTTTGTAAAATTTAAAAAAATTAACGACTTAAAAAAACGAGTTGTTTAAAAATGTTTAAAAAATGAATGATTTGAAAAATAATGATATAAAATGAGGTGTTTAAAAAAAATTTAAAAGACAAACGACTTTAAGAAGAACCATTCTAAAAAACAAATGGTTTAAAAAGGAACAATTTTAAAATGATAGAAGGTTTAAACAAAATGTAGAAAAAACAAATTATTTTTTTAATACGACCTTTTATAAAAACAAATGGTTAATGAAAATACATATTTATTTGTATATTTAAAACGTATTTTATTAAATAATAATTGTGAAAATAACGAAATAATAATAAATAAAACTTGAGTAATTAATACTCTCTTAAATATTAAAAGAACTTTGTAATTATCAAAAACAACCCTAAGGTATATAATAATCTAATTACCCTTACACTTAACTGCAAAAAAGGTAACAAAGTTAGTGTCAGGAGCCAAAACCGTTATAAAATGCAACCTTATGGTCTGACATATTAAAAAATTCAATTTTAGATTGAAATAGTTAAACTTACTAGACCACATGGGCCAAAACAGTAATTTGATTGGGATTTTGGTGAGCAGCCACCGAGGAAGCTAGATGTTTATAAAGCGCAAAACTACACATTTACTTAGTCGTTTGAAAGTCCAAATATTGGACTTAAAACTAATGACTGTGTAAGGGTGAACGGGGAACCAGTAGGCAGTGGCGGACCCATGAATTTTTCCATGGGGGTGCAGAACATTTTTAAAAATTTTAGGCCCTTAGGTATATAAGTAAAAAAATCGGTTCGTATCGGGTCGGGTCGGGTCATGTAAAATAAACGAACATTAAACTAAATTTATATAATAATAAAAAAACATGTCAAACCTTGTTACAAACATAATTAAAACGACGACGCCCTACGGGTTTTCATTTTTTGAAATCTTTCCAAAACATCATCTAAAGCTAATTTTTAAGCAATTTTTTCTCTATATAACATAAGTTCATCGCTCCATAACGTAAAGTTTCAATTTTAATTTTAAACTATTCAAGCCCTAGAAATCATAATGTAAGTTGTAATCACCCTAAAAATATATAAACAACATAATCACCCTAAAAATCATCTAAACAACCATAAACAACATCAAAACACACAAAATTTCAAACATATTTAACAACTTTATTACCCTTTTTTCGCCTATTATATCAACCAAAATCATCAAAATAAGAAAGAAACTTACCCGTGTTCGGATTCCGGTTAGATTTGGTGTCGAACGACGGTGGTATGGTGGCTGATTACGGTGGTCGCCGGCTGCTGAACTGTTGTCGCTGAGTGATGTTGTTCATTGGCAGTGCAGGGACGCAAGAGAGAGAGAGAGAGAGAGAGAGCGGGAGAGAATTTCTAAAGGTTTTGAGCTTTAATTATTTTATTATAGTTTGAAATATTGTTGGGTTTGGTTAATGGGCTAAGACTTAGTGGGCTAGCTAGTTAGGAATTATAAGTGGGTAAAGGTATGAGTATTTGGGTTTAGTTAGTTAGGTATTAAAAGTTATATAATTTAGGTAGCATTTTTTTTTTTTAAAATAAGAGTTTACTAAAAAAAATTTAAAATATAAATTGATAACACTTTTTACCTAAGGGGTGCGGACGAAAAATTTCAAGGGGTGCGGTCGAAAAATTCCAAGGGGTGCGGACGAGATTTTCGACGGAACTTAGCACTAAATATTTTTTTCCCGGGGGTGCGCCCGCCCACCTTGGGCTCACCTTAGGTCCGCCCTTGCCAGTAGGGAGTGCCTTCAGTGATTGAGTTTACCTAATGCGAACACCGCCGCCATCAACATTAGGTGAGTGTTTGATTGGGATTTTGGTGAGTAGTCACTGAGGAAGAATGAGGAGAGAGAGGGAGTTTGCATGTGGGGCTCATTCATTCCCACCAATCACACATTTTTTAAGAAAAAATTGTTTACTACTCACCTAAAAGGGAACACCCCTTGTGATTGGAGTTTTTTCCTAAATTAGTGTTGGTGGAAAAAATATTTACCATTTTAGTGTTATTTAAAAACTATTTACCAAAATAGTGTTTTTCATCTATTTAACTTTTACCATTAATTAACATATTTGACTTACCTTATTTTTTTCATTCAATATGCCATTTACTATTTTTTGTATTCTTCCTTTTTATCCATTCAATTCATTTTTAATCGACCAACACACATTATAATGTTTTTTTACCAACTTGTTATAATTCTCTCTTTCTCTCTTTTTTTGGTCAAACCCATGTCAAAGATGAGAGCTATAAAGGTTATTCCAAATAAATTTAAACAACTAACAAATATATGACTAATAATCAAACAATAAAACTTGACTTGCTAGGTTCAAATCTAGGTTAAGGTGTAATTTAGATTTATTGGTGTAGTTAGTAGGAGTAAGATTTGCCATTAAAAAAATATATAAATAAAACTTGACTTTCTACCGGTCTCAATATCACATAAAAACGAAAATAAAAATATCAAACAAATCCGGTCGCTACCAGTGTCAATATCCTAAACAAGCAAAATAAAAATGTGAAATAAAATTGAGTCGTTACCGGTCTTAATATTAAACAAAATAAAAATTTTTAATCCGGTTGATATTAGAAACACGTTTGTTGAGCGATTATCCTTTTAACATGTTTTTAATATAATGTAATACTAGATATGTTAATTTCTGTTCAGTATGTAAATAACACAAACCCAAATATGAAAGTTCTAGTTTATTTAAAAAACTATATGAAACCCACCATACAATCTTTCAATTTGACATTGCTGTTCCATCATAGAAAATTATGAAATCGCAAATAAGGTGAACGTTATAATCCTAGTGCTCCATATACAAATTAATATAAGGTTTACAGTCTTTCTATTCATTAAAAAATGATGATATAACAAACTAAGTCAACAAGTTAAACCAAGAAGAATGCAAAATGTGATTCGAATATTCAGCTATATTGATAAAAAAAAATGGATTGAATGCATAGAAACCAACAACAAAAAAAAAAGAATACAAAAAATAGTAACTGGATTGATTGAATGAAAAAAAAGTAAGCTGATGTCATTTATAAAAAAAAGTAAGTCTAATATGTTGATTAAAAAAAAAGTTAAAACTCAAATAGATGGAAAACACTATTTTGGTAAATAGTTTTCAAAGAACACCAAAATGGTAAATATTTTTTCCACAAACACTAGTTTGGAAAAAAACTCCTTGTGATTGAGTACATGAGAAAAGTTGGAGAGAGGAGTTCATATGAACGAATTTGATTGGCTCTGGTAAAAGTTTACCGGTCACCTAGAGGTGAGCATCCCTCTCTCTCACGGTTTAGTAACATAGCCGTGTCAAGTAAATAAATCAAAAATCTAAAAGTCACACACACATGGTTATGTCTTATGTGTCTAATTTTCATATACATAGATGTATGATCTTTTATAGAATTTGGTGCAATACACATATCATTATGTGATTTTTCAGGATGCGTCATGAATAATTATTAGGCCATGTGTAGTCATAACGCCTCTTTATGGGCGTTATGCGACACGTGGCGCGCCACGTCAGCGGGTGGGCGTTATGGGGCGTTATGCATTTTAAGCCCGTAGTCATAAAGCCCCCGCCTAATCATTACTCAATTATTAATTTCTAATTTTTTATAATTATTTTCTAACTTTTTTAAAATTAAAAATCATTTCATTTTAATAGAAAAAAGAGTACAATAAAATAAAAAAAAAACATTAAAAACAGAAAACAATTAAAAACAGAATATATAAATTGAAAAATAATTAAAAACAGAAAATAAATAAAAACACTGCAAAAACAGAAAAAAAAACGAAAAAAAACAGAATATGTTAAAAAAAACATTAAATAAAATAAGTTTTCATAATTTGTAGGGATCAAATATGTTAAAAAACCAATTTTGTAGGGACCAATTAATAAACCCTTCTTTTCTTCTTCCTTCAACCTTCTTCAATACCTCAACAACCTTCTTCTCCCTTCAACCTTCTTCATTACCTGCAACATATATGTATATATGTATGTATATATGTTTGTGAGTGAAAAACAAATAAATATTCAAACCTTCTTCATTACCTGCAAAAAAAAACAAATAAATATTCAAACTTAACACCCCATACCGCGCTATGGAGCTCGCGCCCCTCCCTTCTTTCTCCTTCATGGCGCCCCTCGTTTTGGTGTGCCCGGCGCCATGCCGGCGCCATGACCGGGCATACCGCCCCACTACGCAAGACCTTAAAAGAAAATTTTACATTACTGTCTTTTAATCCCATATACATGTGAAATAACAAACAGAATTAATTGTCATTTTCGTTCCTGATTTGGTGGAAAATGTCACTTCAATTCAAAAAAATTGTGTGAGTTCCATCCTCAATATTTTTGAAACGTGCCACTTCAGTCCAAAAAGGTAACGCCTTGCGCCAGTTACGTCCTCAACGTTTTTAACGGCGCGTTATCTTTTTGGACTGAAATGACACGTTTCAAAAATGTTGAGGACGGAATTGGCGCAAATTTTTTTTGGACTGAAGTAGCATTTTCTACCAAACCACAAAGACGAAAATGACAGTTAACTCTAACAAACATATTAATAAAATAAAATTTTACATAGTGTGGGGTGCCATATCTTTTATACGTAAACGACAAGCATCTTAGACCGTGGGTACACGTTCCTTTCGGGGCGTTTTTAAGCCCGGAAACGCTCAAAACACCCCCGGAAACGGCCCCCGGGGCTTTTTTTATTTCTTGTGTTTGGTGTTGTTTTTACAATGCTCTTGCCCGGCGATTTGTTCGAGATTTGACCGTTTGACAACGGTGTTACATTTAATAATTTATTTTTTTCAACTTTAAACCCTATATATATCCCACTTTTGATTCAATTTTTATAAAACTTTCACATCTACTCTCCATTTTTAAAAAACTTCTCCACTTTTCACCCACAATCATGAATCTTTTCCGACCTCCTTTTGGTGTGCCTTCGAGACCCGGTAACCCCAACGCGTATCGGCCGAACACCACGCAATCCCACCGAGCTTCAACCTACAAGAGATGGATCCTAACGTATTCGCGTACGCTCAAATATTAGCATCAGCCGGTTCCCAACCATTCTTTGAAGTTCCACAAAGCTTTCAAAACATAGGCGGTTCGCAACCGTCTTCGGAGATAGAAACGGTACCGGAGACACATGTCACACCCCAACCGATGGCGGAATCATCGGGGCGCGGCACTAGGCGAATCAGATTGCTTAATAGAATCCATAACAACTATTTAGTGACAATATTTAATGCGTTCATTATCCCATACAATAAACAATATATCAGCAAACAGTTATACATATTTCATGTTCTCTCAAACAATACAAATCCGACAACCTAGATTTATGGTGAGTTTCTAGACTTCCTAACTTGTTTTCGAGATAGCCTGCGATTAACCTACAACATACGTTAAAATAAAGTCAATACAAAAGTGTTGGCGAGTATACAGGTTTGATATATAATAGTAAGGTAGATGAAAGCGTTGCGAATTTCCACATACATAAACGAGATACACAACATATATACTACAAAACAAAGACTGCTAGCTAAGTTCCGAGTTGACTGCGATGGAGCGGTGTGTTTTAGTCTTAACTAGACCCCGTCGGGTGTGAGTCGAACTATAGTACTATACTAGCTAAGGTGGAACATCACGAGTAAGAGTCCTAGCACATATGTATGAAGCATCATATGTAAATATGCACGTCGGACATTCGCATGTGATAATAGTATAGAATGTGTTCTGCGTTTTGATAAGTGCGTTCTAGATATGAACGTATGTTACACCCCAAAAGTGTGTTTTAAGGCGTAAAAAGGGGTCAAGTATACTCACAGTGAGCTCGCGGTTATTAAACACACAATGTATTGGATTGAAGGGAGCGCGTTGGAGTTAGCCTGAGTATAGATCAGTAGCGTAAGCTTTGAACAGCGTGTAACAGAGTGTCGAAAGTGCTGAGTGTCAAATGAAGATCCAGTCGAATGAGGATAACCCATCCGAGCGGATGACCATTCGAACGGATGGCCATTCGAATGAGATGTGAGTGTTTGCAAATTGTTTTGAAAATTTTGAAGTTTTCGTTGTAGTATTGATGCCAAGTCATCCGGTCGGATGGTCATCCGGACGGATGGCCATTCGATCGGATGGCTATTCGATCGTTTAAGTTTTGAAGATTATAAAGGGACATGTCATTCAACGGATAGCCATTCGATCGGACGGTCATCTGATCGGATGGCCAGTCGAGTGGGTGTCCTGTTTGTTTGAAAATTGTAAAAAAATTCTAAGTAAAAAGGTTTGAAGTTTAACGGGGACGACGTGATGACGTGTCAAACAATCGGAAACACACCAAGGTCCAGCTCATTCGATCGGATGGGAATCACCCCATTCGATCGGACTCACTGTTCTTTCGATGAAGTTTCATGTTCACCCGTTAATCGGTCATCTCTCCGGTGGAAATCCGTTTTCAAGCTGGCTCTCAACTGGAGAATGAGTAGAGAGTCTGAATGAGCATGGATTCCATCGGTTTTGTGTAGAATGTTGAAGAAAAGTTGAAATCGGTTGAAAAGTGTTGAGATCTTGTAAATCTTGGTGAAATTATGGTGGAAATCTCTTAGATCTGAACCAATCTTGATGAGTTAGATGGTCCTTAACCGTTTACCGGAGCAAAACGGTGGAGACCACCTTCAAGAGGTCCAAATCAGTGATTCCAGAGGAAAAGAGAGTGTTTGTGTGTGATTCTGATGGAGAAGATGATGTAGAAGTGTTTGGTGATGATGATTGTACGAGATTTGAAGAGAAATACTTACGAAATAGCCTTGAATCTTGATCAAAAGTGACTGAGAGTGACTCAAATGCGTGTGGTCGGATGGAAGAACCAAAGTGTTGGAATGAGACACAATGGCCCTATTTATAGGTGAGGGTGAGAGTTAAGGCGGTGGAGGATGTGAAGTGTCGGATGGCCTGCCGGTCGAATGGTCATCCGATCGGATGGCCATCCGGACGGAGGTCCATTCGATCGGATGTCCATTCAGACATCCTGCTCTCGTTTGTTAGTTTCCCACTTTTGTTTAGTTTGTTGTGTTTCGTTGTGTTAACCATTGTGGGTACTTTAAGCGTTTCAGTGAGATAATTAGCGTCGTAATATGTCGTGCTTTGGTGCGATAGATTAAGTTGCGCGTGACAACGTGTGCGCGTTTGAACAAGTATTAGTATATATATATATATATATATATATATATAGCTAGTAATATAATAGGTCATAGTATAAGTAACCGCGTTTCGAGTTTGCGTTGCACTACGACGAGCGAGGGGAGTAGTTTAGACACTCACGCGATGTCATCGTTAGTGTTGGCGTTGTATGTGCTGTGATGTGCGATATAGCGTGTTGAAAGTATGCGTTGTAATGCGAAAGTATGCGAAGTAGCGGTGTAAGCGATATAGTTACATTATGATCCAAATCTCTGGTGCTAGGCGAAACGAGAGTAGCGATAGTAACAAGCGCGAACGTGCGGGTTGTTACAACACAACCTGAACCCGAACCCGTTGTCGAGGCATCCAAACGCTCGTCGTCGAAAAGGTCTCACAAAAAAAGGAAACATCCGCTCCTCGTCAAAAAGGAGACTACCTTGCATGGACGAAAGACGAGGAGTACGCATTGGCACGTGCGTGGCTAGATATATCGGAGGCCCCCGATGTTGGTGAGTTTTTATAAATTTTTATTATTATTTTCGGCCCTTCTATTATTTTTATTATTTTTTTTTGTAAAATATTACATCTTATTTTTTTATTTTCTTTGTAGCAAATTACCAAACGTCACCGGTTTTTTGGCAAAAGATTTGTGAAACGTTCTTTAAAGCTATGGGGAAAGACGAGGACTACCGCAAACAAGATTCCATTTCGAGCAAATGGACCAATATCAACTGGAAATGCCACCAGTTTCAAGAGGTCTTTCAACGCAATTGGGACAACAGAAAAGCGGCGAAAACGACGCTAGTGTTATAACAAAAGCGTTGGAAGAATACAATCGTACGAAAGGCAGTTTCACTTATTTTAGATGTTGGGAGCTTTTAAGAGGAAGTCCCAAATGGGCAAACGTACCGACGATGACGTCTAGCGTTAGACGTAAAGCAAAGCGGTCCAAAACATCATCGTCGGTTGACTCAAACACACCAACCTTAAATGCTCGCAACGTCGATTTAAATATTATTGTAAACGACGAGGAAGATTTGGAGTTGGAACGACCGCCGGGTAGAAGAAGTGCAAAAAATAAGGGAAAAAAGCAGAGTCCTCTTCTTCTAACAAGATATATTGAAGCAAGATTTCGAAGAGATGAATCCACGCCTTCAAGACATTCGAGATCTCGGTCATAGGCATTTACAAAGTATCGAGGAAAGAAACGCCGAAAACAAAAAGTTTGTCGCGATATAAGAATCGGGACAAATGGAGAAAGATATGTCTAAACCCATTGACCATCTCACAGGCGACGCGTTGATCCTAGCCCAAATGCGTCGGGAACAAATCCGTCAAAAATACGGACTCTAGCTTTGTTTCGGTTTTTTTTTAATTTATTTGTTTCGGTTTTTTATTTGTTTCGGGTTTTTTTAATTAATTCCGGTTTTTATTTTTTTTTAGAATGTAATGTTTTTTATTTAGTGAAATTAAATTAGTTTTAATTAAAAAATTGAATAATTGTGTAATGATTGACGGGGTGTTATTGGGTGTTACCACCACTACGCCCATTCGATGACTAGGATTACACGTGGCGCAAAATGCCATAGGGTGGAGCATTATTCACCCCAACGACTACACATGGTCTTAGGCCATCCGTTGTGGAATAATTAAATTATTGCTACATCATCGTTACATATAAATTTGAGCAATAAATAAATACTCAATAACTAAGTGTAGTGGAATAACTACCTAATAACTATACCCAATAAATATAAAATAAAAAATAATAAGAAAAGGAGAAGACATGATTAGCTAAAAGGGGTGGATGGAGGGTCGGCTTTGGGCTTGTGCAGGAGGTGCCATCACACAAGGCTCAAAATATCTAGGGGACCAAAATTGTTTAAAATATATAAATAAATATATATATATATATATATATATATATATATATATATATATATATATATATATATATATATATATATATAGGGGATCGCTAGAATGAGAACCACCACGAGTTATGAGAACCACGAGAACCGCGCCCCGCGGGTGGCCGTCGGCGACGAAATTTTTTTTACACCTAGATCCGTATATTTTAGTGGGGGGTTTAAATTTTCGGTTCAAACGGCGCGCCCGAGGGGGTAGTTTTTTACGCCCAAAGTTTGGGTTTTTTTAATTTTTTTAATTTTTCTTTTTTTTTTACCAAACTTTGGGCGTAAAAAACTACCCCCTCGGGCGCGCCGTTTGAACCGAAAATTTAAACCCCCCACTAAAATATACGGATCTAGGTGTAAAAAAAATTTCGTCGCCGACGGCCACCCGCGGGGCGCGGTTCTCGTGGTTCTCATAACTCGTGGTGGTTCTCATTCTAGCGGCTCCCTATATATATATATATATATATATATATAATTAGTGTAGAAAAGTATACACAAATTCACCTTGTGGTTCAATTGATGCGGCAACTCTCTAGTGAATTGGCCATGCCGGATTCGAATCCCCCGCTGATCACTTTTCTATTCTTATTTTTTAAAGTTATGTTATGTTATTCTTTGGCCTCAAGTGGCTGATTATAAAACAAGGGGAAAGGCCCCATAATATAGTCACACCAGTTGCAAGCTCTTGTTTTTTAGTTTTAGTTTTTCACTTTTAAATTTGGACCTCAATAAATTTGTAAGCTCTTTCAACCTTTTTCTTCTCATTTAACCATTTATATAATATACTTTACATGTTTTCTTGTTTAATTTTGTAAATTTTTTTATATCTCATTTATCCATCTACAATATAAATTTAGAAAAACTCAATATCTAGCTCGGTTTATTTTATTTGTATGAAAAGGTTCGTGTTGTCAAATTAGTTTGGATATGTTTACACATATTACAGTTCTTTTTGCTCAATGGATTCAAGTGTTAGTTATTTTTGCTTGTTCGGAGAGTGTTGAAACTAATGTTAGGTGTATTAATTTATTTGTAACATAAAACTATGATTTATTGTTTTTAATCGATGCTAGCATTCTATGAACATGGATAATATGACACATTGAAATATAGAGAAGAATCGACATGAATTATAAATACTTGATCGAGAACTTTACTTTCAAAAATGCTAAAAAAGCCTCACGATTCGCTTAAGTAAGTAATTTTGTTCATTTTGCTACACTACTTTTGTTTTGTTTGTTTTACAACAATTATCATCGTATTGTGGTTTTTTTATATGATTGATGAGTTTATATTATAGGAAGTGAGCCCAAATTTTTTTGTCTCGCACGGGGCCCAAAAGTTTTTTTATCATTCTCGGAGACAGCCTTGGGTGGACCCCATCTTCCATGTGCCTAGCGCCCGTTATTGGAATGGCGGGGGTGCCCTTGGCGCCTTGGTACAGTGTTTAACACCCCCCATGCTGATTTGGCATAGGGGCGCTATTCCACAACACATAGCCTTATATAATGAGCTTTAGGGTTAACTTTGCACTCTTTTTGTTTATAAGCTTACATGTAATTACTTATGGAGGTTTAAACCTCGAACTCGTAGGATGTAACAAAGTTTACATGATACATTAAAAGTCTTCCACTTAAAACAATTATTGGACAAAACAATTTAAAAAAAATGGTTTTAAAAATTAAGGTGTTACAATACATCAATCAATCAATAACCTTTGGACAATCTAATTGAACCTTTTTAGAACCTTTTCAAAAATATTTCTCAATATAATGAGATTGTGTATTATCCGTAGCCATGATCCTTCATAGAGAAATTAGATGATACAAACAACACATCATATTTGTGCCAAAGATAAACATATTATCTACATTAACTGAGTTTTATCAAATTTGTTGTATACACTTCTATACAACAAGATACATTTAGACAACTAACAAATGTAAGCATAACAATTTTTAACTATTCATCTCCTAGAAGGAGAGTTTTATGCTCTATATAATCTTTAATGCAGTTTTTAACTATTCCAATGGCGTCGCAGACTTCGCAAATGAAAATTCGTCCTCATGTCTTGTTTCAACTTCTTGTTGAGTTGATACATCTAACTTAATCTCATGATCGCTTTGACAATCAACCCTCGGGTCAATCAAGTGTGTGGTAGATGATGATTCAGGAGAGAGTAGTTCAGCTTCAAAGTCTGATGCATCGGTGTCCTCATTGGTGATAGAGCGTGTGGAGTGGCCGGTTGTCTTGAAATGGTGCAGTGTAGCTGCAGTTGTAGTTGTTGGGTGGATAGGCGATGCCATTGAATGAACCGGGCTAGCAGTAAGACTACTCGCTACTGATCGGGTTGGGGACTTTCCACCTTTGCCTCCATGCTTCCTCTTCACAATCATTCGCCAGTTCTTCAGGGCTCGAGCAGTTTGTTCGTCAAATATGGATTTCTTCATGGTCGACCCCATCTACACATGCAGTGATGCAACACATCGATATAACACATGTTTAGTATGTTTATATCATATTCAAATACAAAGAAATAAAAAGAGGGCAAATCCGGAAGGTGGGTAGAACCTTGGAGTGGTATATAAGTAGGAGCATTCTAACCTGTGATAGAAGCGCGTATAGTGGAAGCGTTATATAGCTACACAATATTAAAACTCCAATCCTGCATTAAACACAAACATAAATCGGTCCATGAGCAAACAGTCCAAGCTGGTCGTCGGTAATGCACTCACTTACCCAATAACAAGTTTTAGAATCACAAGTTTCATATTGTCATGGAAGCAAGAATTGATCTTATATTCATACTGCACAAGCATAAGAACAGCCTCATGTTATCTACGGTTCAAAGAATTTGAGTATATACATAAATATAGCAATATAAAGCAGTTTTCTTACCCAAATCCAAAGGAAGTAAGTTATCTGAAAAGCATTCTGTGAGCACAAACAATCCAGTAAAACAGTTAAGTGACATGAGAATAACAAAATATGTGATCAAATCCGTGAGGGTTTCGTTAAGCACCTGAAACAAAACAAAATGTATGAGATGAAGCATTAGGCTTGGCTTTGAGAACCAAAAGTATTTATCCGAGGCTTGCACAAGAGGAATCCCTTGGACGACTGCGTGTCTTTCCGTGATTTCAAGAGCCATTTTTGTCAAGATGGCTTGAAGCTTTGTTCCAACAGCTAAGATAATCTATGCAATAAGACATATCACAAGCTTTGTAATCAATCTTTAATAGAACGCCAAATATCTGAATGCATCACCTAATAGTAACCAAGTTTCTTCAGTGTCTCACTAAAGTCACGGCATGACGGCGTCACGCAAACTTTTTTGTACGTATAAAAACCACTCAAGTTTCAATATTGTTCCATTGTTGTGAAAGTTTATATAAATGTCACAATAAGTGACATAAATAGAAGTTATACGAAACTTGGTTACTATTTTGTGATTATTGAAGGTAATCGTGGAGAATAAAGGTCACTAAATAGTAACCAAGTTTCATAATCGTTTGATTTGGGTCATTCAATTTAAAGGAATACAAAACTTTTCACAACAACGGAACAATATTAAAACTTGAGTAGTTTTTATGGTTAAAAAAAATACAGTGAGTTTCCGGACTATATGAACCTCGGTTACTATTTCATAATTTTATCTCATAAATAAATACATGGCACTTACAACTAATGGGATTATCGACGCCCAGAACAACGCCTGCCAGCCTGCATGAGAATATGGTTTTAAAGAGTTTGTATATATGTGCCGTTCTGAACAAAAGATTTTGTGTATGTTGAAAAAGAATTTATGGTGAAATGTTTTGATAATTACATTAAACAAACAGGTTATTGTTGTATACTGCAAGATGAAAGAAAAAAAAAACCCTTTACAGATCAAAAGTGACAGAATTCATATGAGTCATATGTACATACCATTAACATTTAGGAGCAAGAAGATCACAAATGATGCCCACAGTACCGGACTGAAAATTTCAGAATTATGAAAAGTTATGGTGGATATAGAAAGGATAATTTGATGAAAATGTCGGGTATTATCAAGCGTGACACTGATTGTACCTGACTCCCACGACAACCTGGAAATCATCCTCTAGTGACCGTTTGATGTACTTTTGAAAGTTGAATTTAGTTCCTTGAGCTAAATGAAGCTGAAAGATAGAACGATAATAGTGTTAAATGGGCCGTGTTCATGGGTTGGTGGGTCAAACCCGAAAATTATGTTAGACACATGAACCGAACACGACATTAGTTTTTACAGATTGACACCAAAGTGACCCGTTTAATCCAAAACCTTCTATTTAATTTTTTTTTTGCATATTAATACTCTAAAAGTTACAATTTACAACAAAACTACAAATGCATATACAATAACTATATTTAAACTATAAAACCTAACGCTCATATCTCTATTATCTTTTAAATTTTGGTATAAAATACATTGTTTGTCTAAATGATGATATACAATGTATATTTCTTTTAAATATAAAAATAAAAAGGTTAAACAGGTCAACCAACAAACCTGCCCCATTAGCTAAACGTGTGTGTGGGTTTGACCTCGAACCCATTTAGACTAAACTCAAACCCGTAAATTTTGTGTTAGCTTCGTGTCATGTGAAAGGTTTACACCCATAAACAATTCATCATGACTGTACGAAATATATAAGTTTATAAATATCGGGAAAAAGAGGTCTCACATTTATGAATCCGTTTCGCAAGGTCATATAATCAGACTTGCTAACGGACCTGAAAAACTGACGGAAGAAGCATCCCTGTATGACAGAAGCTTGCATTACAACCTGTTATGAACCATCAACATCTGATAAAGTTCTTGACAACTTACAATGTAAAAGAATGCTGGGATTCGAGTCCAAAAACTGGTGTGTGCTCTTACGAACGACGTCTCATGAGTGAGCCTGAATCGTGAAGGATCTGTTTTTCCCATGCATTGTTTAGAGTTGGTGAGTAAAATAGCAACAATGATATCTTTGTAATTAAATTGCAAAGTGAAAATTAAATTACCATTGGAAAACTCATAGTTGTGAGATGATGTCTCCTCCTCCCACTGCTTCCAGCCACGGGTCTGCAAAGCAAAATGGGCAGCAGTTGCTTATGAACGGGTCAATATGGCTTACCATTGATATCAAACAGGTTCAACACTCATTGCATAAAGGCTTAAAACAAGTCACAAAATGGTAGTAAATGCAGTGTACCTTTAATCTCCCAAGAGCCATTGTAGCAGCACTGTATGCAACGTGTAAGACCGCTAGAAAGAATATGAGTATGTGTAATTGATGAAGCCCATCCACAGTTATAATTGGTACTTTCCCCTATCGAAAAACGGAGCAATAATCTCAATATAACAGTAGCTCACCTATTCATCCTAGAGGTGTGACACAACACACCAAAATAATAAGGTTTTGGGATGTCATATCTAACTCGTTTAATAAACGTGCATTCAGGTTGACCTGTTTAACCCGTTTGTCACAACCCACCAACCCGTTTGACTCATTTAGATAAATGGGTTACATGGGTCATGTAAAAATAACATGATTTTATTGTTACAGGTTAGGTTGATATCTATGACATAAATATTTACACGGGCTGTGTTCAATTCATACACATTGTTTAAGACGGAATGACTAACTAATTCACCTCCTTGCAGGTAGACGCAGCGGCACCAGCTAACAATCTACCGTGCTTGTACCATAGAAGCAACCGACGGTCTCCTTTTACTTCCTTCTCATCTTTATATTTCTTAGCACATGGCAACATTGTATCAGCGACATCAACCGGGATGCATATTTTCGCAATGTAATACTGACTAAAAGTCAATATCAGTGAGATAAACCCAAGAACCATCAACTCTACACATGACCAACAATCAGTGGTTAGAAATCGAACTACTTTTATCGAAAAAATTGGGAATTAATTGATGTTTAAAAGAGAGAATGTGTTATTAACCAGCTTTGACCTTCTCCAGAGCATTAAACAAAGCTTTCTTGTGCTTATCTGTAAAAATCTGGTTATAAATTTCATTATTTCAGTAACCTCAAAACAAGCTAAGGTTAAACTACAATATTTTGGAGTTCTTGAAAAAGTTCATAAAAAAATGAATCATTATAAAATACAGCAAATTTCATTATATCAGTAACCTCAATATAAAATAAAGATTAAAGTACACAACTGAGGAGTTCTTGAAGAAATTTTAGAAAATAGAGTAAATAGTCATTTTAGTCCCTTAGGTTTGACAAAAATTGCCACTTTAGTCCAACTAGTTTTTTCTTGCCATTTTTGTCCAAATAGTTTTGTTTTCTGTCATTTTAGTCCCTGACTTTTGTCATTTTTTTTGCCATTTTCATCGACCACCACCACCACCATCTCCCTCCACCCACCCCATCACAACCTTCTATCATCGCCACCACTTGCCTGCACCGTCACCACCCACCCACCCACCCACCCCACCACCATCACCACCCACCATTTCCACCACCACCGGCCACTTTTCCGCCACCCACGTCATCAACCAACACCACCGCCATCATTGTAAAACCAACAACCACCGCCATCATCTTCACTGTAAACTAGCACAACACCATCCCCATACCATCGCACCTGCAAAAATAGAAAGAAAAATGTGGTTTGACCAAAATTCACCTAAGTTAACTAAATTTTTTGAATGGAGTTAGTGGGTTTGATGAAAATGGTAAAAAATGACAAAAGTCAAGAACTAAAATGGCAAAAAACAAAATTATTTGGACTAAAATGGCAAGAAAAAAACTATTTGGACTAAAGTGGCAATTTTGGTCAAACACCGGATTAAAATGGCAATTTATTCTAGAAAACACAAAAGAAAAACAGTCTCTATATCAAAATATAACAGTTTTCGTTATATTAACCTCAAAATCAGTTAAACATTGAAGTGCAAAATTGAGGAGTTCTTGAACATTTTAAAAAATTGAATCTTTATAAAAATATAGCAGATCTTATTATATCACTTACTCGTAATACGTTAAAGATTAAAGTACAAAATTGAGGAGTTCTTGAATTTTTTTTTTTTAAAAGACATAACGTTTATCAAAATATAGCAAAATTCATCATAGCAGTAACTTCAAAATAAGCTAAAGACAGAACTACAAACTTGAGAAATTCTTGTAAACTCTAAAAAAAAACTGAATCTTTATCAAAGTATAACAAATTTTATAGGAATACATATATACATATACTTGTATAAAAGAAGTTACCTTTCCAAGCTTATGAAGAACTTTCTCTAAAGCTATGGAGACTATGATGATAACTGCACATACACCAGCAACAGCCCATGTTGGTGTTTGATCAAGCTTCCTTTCACTTGAATAATCCCCTCCTGCCATTTTAAGGTTCTTGTGACATCAACAACAATGATGGAGAGATGGGTTCTTGTGTTGACTCTGATGTCTGCTAAGGTCGGACACAGGACAAGTAAGTGGAAGGAAGGTGGCTTGATCTTATTTGCACACACTTCATATAGAGCCAGTGACGGACCCAGGATTTTTTTCCTGGGGGTGCAGAAATTTTTTAAAGATTTTAGACCCCTAGCTATATAAAAAAAATCGGTTCATAGCGGGTCGGATCGGGTCGGGTCATGTAAAACAAGTAAACACAGACAAACAAAGTTTCATAGCGGGTCAAATTAGATCGGGTCGGGTCCATTTCAATTTTCAAACAATCAAACCCTAGTTCCTAACTTCCTATCACATTAACAAACAAAAAAGCATCAACATTCAAATCATCCCTACTTCTATTTCTCCTAATCATTAAATAAAATAACAAAAAAACTTATCTAAAACATACATTGGTCTTTAATTAGAAGAATCCGACGAAGAAAGGTGGCTCAACCTCTTTCCTCTTGAGAAATTTCCACATAATTTCCCTACTCATTGATCTTTCCTAATCCTATCACATACAAAATAAACAAGGATCTTCAAGTGTTCAACCATAGCACATGTTCCTTAATTTTCAATTTAAAATTTTGAATTTCAAGCCCTAGTATTGTTATGTACCAACTAACAATCATATAATCAACAAAACCACCAACGATTTGGGTTTTTTTTTTATTTTTTTATTACGTGGACTGATTTTGTTTAACAAAACTAGTAGTTGGAATGGGGTTTGAATGGGTATTAAGTTATTGGGCTTGATGGATTTGATTGAATTTAAGTTTTATTAAAGGGGTTAGTGGGCTAACTTGTTTACATAATTTGATCGGGTTTCAATCTGTGTTCACAATTTTTTTATATAAATTCTTAACATCTTTTTCTAAGGGGTGCGGACGAAAATTTCCAAGGGGTGCGGTCGAGATTTTTCACGAAAAATACCACTAATTTTTTTTTCAAGGGGTGCGGCCGCCCACCCACCTTAAAAAGTTGGTCCGCCCATGTATAGAGCTAGCCCAGATAATTCATGTACTATGTTCGAGCTCGAAAAAACGTGCCCTTATGCCTTAACGAAATTGAGTATTTGACTCATTAAGGTTTAAACCTAATGGCAATGTGCTAGTAACTAATCTAAACCATAAAAATAGTTTTGTAAGTGGGTGAATGTTGGTGTTTGTATAGGTATACCCTATTAATAACGTGCCATTCGAAGTATTGGGCCCTGATCGTTGGTCCTCCCCGCCCACATTAAGGGCCGGCGGCCATGGAGCTAAACATCGGACCCATGCATTAATTATTGCAATTTGTAATCAATTATTATTGTAATTTGGATTTTTTAAAGATATTAACAAAAACGTTACTGTATAGATTCCACAACCTAAGAAGAGTTAACAGTAAAGTACTAAAAAGTAATATATTTTTGTCACCTAATAAATTAATCGAGTGATTTGCGGATTTTAGATCGTGGCTTAAGTTTTAGACGTATTAAAGGTATTTTTTTATCGTTAAATGCGAACTTGGGAAGATTAACCTAGTGATCGTTTTTGGTCAACCCGGTGAAGGGGAAAAGCCGAAGGTAGATGGTTTTCTATATGACAAATCCACCACTTGAAGCCTCGCTGCTAGAGATGGTTTTCTATACGTCAAACTCATCACTTAAAGGCCCACCGTGGTAAAATCGTTTAAAATCGGATTCAATGTTTTAAAACTCGGTTATCGGTGCCGGATGTAAATGCGGTACAAAACACCCCATAAATAGGGCAAACAACATCGACTTTGTACCACTGGTAAAATCCGGTATACCAGTATCGGCCTAAGTTAGTTTTTGGGTTTGGATTATTACTTTTTCTTGGCCCATCTCCATGTTTGCTACATGGCTTTAACCTAGCGAGTAGCGACTTTCAATATTTCATCTCCATTAATCAAAACTCAAAACCTGCTTCTTCACTCCATCGTTTGTGACTTGTTCCAGACATCCATCACTCCATCATTCACTCGATTTCCATCTTCATCCACTAATTTCGTTCAGAATTCCATCTTCATCGTTTGTTCATAGCTTATCACTCCAGTTCACGATTGGTGAGTCATTTAAATTTTTGTTGTTGTTGACATACGATGTGTGTATATACTATATAGTCTTAGTGAGTCTACATGTATACATGATGTATCATGCATGTGTATGCTAGTAGTTAGGGGAGGAGGGGTGGTTCACTAGTGATAGATTCTATCACTCCCACTGTCCAATAAAATCATGCCATGTCATCAACCAAATTTCTATCACTAGTGATAGAAATATAGGGGGGTGGTATCACTAGTGATGGAATTCTACCACTCCCAAATTTTAAAAATATTTACTCTCATGAAACACACGTGTCCAGAGCAACATGCAGATGCCCTTCCTTTCTCTTTCATGAAACACACGTGTCATCAACATGCAGATGCCCACATGCAACATGCAGAGCCCACATGCAACATTCAACACGTTATACAATCAACGCGTTTTGTTTTTAACGCGTTATGTTTGGTCCGGCGGCGGTGTTTCGTGATGGTTCAACGAGTGATGGGGTGGTATAACGGACCACCCCGTGTGGCCTTAGTGTATATAAATCCGGATGTATGTGTGTAATTTTTGGAATTATAGAGTTAACTGGTTAACCCGGTTGAACCATCAGGTACAACTCGGTTCAACCGGTTGAACCATTTTTAGCCAATCCGGTGAAATTTAAAAACCGATTTTTAAAACATAGATCATATTCGAACTTGAGACCTATAACCTCAAACCTAAATCTTCACTTTTCCTCAAATGTCATGAGCTATAGTTAACTGGTGGATTTGTATCTTTTATTGTTACTAAACTATCAGTTTCCTATTTAAGTTAAACTTGACATTTGAAAATAACACATTTTAGGTGATACAATGTAACAAATTCGTTAATTACAAAGTTTAGATTAAAATGCAATTTGCGTCTTTAAGGTTTTCAGACCGAGTTAATTTGAGTCCCCGCATCGAATTTTTGGAAACCTGTGGTTTTAAATTCGTTACAATTTGAGTCCTTCTGTCAGTTTTACCGTTTGAAAATACTAGTGGTAGTGGTGATTAGTAGTTAGTAATAGTTAGTAGTTAGTGGTAGTGGTAGTTAGTAGCTAGTAGTAGTTAGTGGTGGTGGTGACGGCCATGATTTGAGAGTGGCACTTTTTTGTTGTTCTTGGTCGAGTAGAGAAAGGAGAAATGAGGAGAGACATGAGAGAGAAGATATGGAAAGAACTGACTTTTATTTATATATGTAATTTACTTTTTTTTTATTTTTTAACAAATGAGTAAAACTACCGATCTACCCTCATGTGCAAGTTACATGACCAGACTTAACTGGAAATTTTAACTAGGTTAGGGCTAAAGAACGTAGGGTGTAACGGATTTTGCAAATAAAGGTTTGTGAAAATACTAGTAGTAGTGGTGATTAGTAGTTAGTAATAGTTAGTAGTTAGTGGTAGTGGTAGTTAGTAGCTAGTAGTAGTTAGTGGTGGTGGTGACGGCCATGATTTGAGAGTGGCACTTTTTTGTTGTTCTTGGTCGAGCAGAGAAAGGAGAAATGAGGAGAGACATGAGAGAGAAGATATAGAAAGAACTGACTTTTATTTATATATGTAATTTACTTTTTTTTATTTTTTAACAAATGAGTAAAACTACCGATCTACCCTCATGTGCAAGTTACATGACCAGACTTAACTGGAAATTTTAACTAGGTTAGGGCCAAAGAACGTAGGGTGTAATGGGTTTTGCAAATAAAGGTTTGTGATTGTAATTATTGAAGTTAAAGGGCATCCATTGCAATCTGATACAAACATAAAGAACGAAAAGTGTAATTTAGGGGGTGTTTAACTTTTCAAAAAGTTAATAAGTTATAAGTTGGCTAAAATAAGCAATCCCAAACACCCCTTTACCCTTATTATTATTGTGAGTAAACTACAATTTGCATCCCTGAAGAAAGAGCCCAGTTTTAGCTTGCGTCCCCATTTTCAAAATTTTGCTTATTGTGTTCCCAAGTAATGTAAAAGCGCTACATATTGCTTCCACGGCGCTAACCCAGATAGATTTTTAGGTTAACTGACCAGTCTTCAGGTGTAATTTAGGGGGTGTTTAACTAAAAGTATAGGTAATGCCATAACTAAAAGTACCTTTTAAATAGCGAAGAATTTGCTTGATGAGAGTTGCATGAGATTGCTTCAGGCATTGCATGTACCGACTGGCTACTACGACCGAAAACGCCAAATCTGGTCGAGTCTGTAAAAGGTACTGGAGACACCCGACAATCTTTCTATATCTCGTTGTATCAAAATCTTCTTCGTCTTCAAATTTAGAAACTTTCACGTCCGGGTCTATGGGAACACTAGTAGGATTGCAGTTAATCATACCAGCTTCAGTCAGTATTTTCTTTGCATACGCCTCTTGCTTAATTCTTATCCCGTCCTTTCTCTGAAACACTCAAATTCCAAGATAATAAGTAAGATTTCCCAAATCAGATATTTCAAAGTTTTTAGCCATCCCGCGCTTAAACTCCATAAATAAGTTTCAAATTTGAACCCGTCACAATTAAATCGTCCACGTACACGCCGATTAATAAGACGTCCGTTCCAATGGTTGTTCGGTAAACAGCTTGTTCTTGCGAGCACATGTGAAATTTCATATCTAATAAAATATTATTTAATTTCGTATTCCACGCACGTGGAGCTTGCCTTAACCCGTATAATGCTTTTGACAATTTATAAACTTTATGTTCCTCGCCTTCTTTAACGAATCCTTCTGGTTGAACGACATAAACTTCTTCTTTTAATTCGCCATGTAGGAACGTGGATTTAACATCTAGATGATGCAATTCCCACCCTTCATTCGCTACGAGAGATAAAAGTAACCTAACTGTTTCAAGTCGAGCAAATGGCGCGAACACTTCGTCAAAATCGACCCCGGGTTGCTGAACATAACCATTCGCCACGAGTCTAGCCTTGTGTTTATTTACTGAGCCATCCACATTTCTTTTAACCATGTAAACCCACTTCAAACCAATCGCTTTTACACCACGCGGTAACTCGGTTAACGACCACGTATTGTTTTTATTTATTGATTCGATTTCTGCGCGCATTGCTTTCATCCACTCCGGTTTATTTTTGGCATCATTAAAATAAGCCGGTTCGTCATCCGCAAGCAATAAATATTCTTCATCAATAGAACTCGAATTTAAAACATAATCGTTAAAATGTACCGGGGTAACCGTATTTCGATTCGATCTACGAACAACTGGCTCAAGTGTAGCGAACATATTTACATCTGAGTTGTCACTATTCATGCCCCTCATCCCAGCCGTATTGGCAAGTTCACTCGCACATGAGCCTTTATTTTCTGCTGGACTATTGCTTCGTAAAGTTGATTCTAGTGCATTTATGTGACTTGGGCCTGGTGAGCCCAAAACAGCCCTTTGAATAATGCTATTGACTTGCGCATCATTTTCCTTCAACAATGGGTTTATTTGACATGGTGTACCCATGTCATTTAATGATGAATTTAAAGGACTTGGGATAATTTTATTAGATGCACCTGCTGAGTTATTAGTCATAGAATTTGTTGTATAAGGTCCACCATGTAACACCCATCCATTTAATTTATTAATTAATCGTATGAAATATGGAATTAATAAACGAAATATTTGACTAACAAAAAAAAACTTAGCTGGTAAACTAAGTTACACTTCTCCATAGAAATTAACATAGTCAAGTAACTAGTTTCAAACATAAATCATTCAGTAGTGTTTACAAAACTACATAATTTAACTAGATCAGATTAATGCGGAAGCGTCCAAAAGTTTCGTGTTCGGTTCTTGAAGCATCAACTTGATCGTCATCCACATACTTGCAATACCTAGAAACTGGAAATTTTTACAAATATCAGTATTAGAAATCTTAGAAAATTGTAAAATCGATATAAGCTGTAATGGATATAAGCTGTTTCCTCTACCATACATTTTCGCAGCTGTGATACATGAAACGTACCATGTATTCCACTCAACTCTTCCGGTAGATCGAGACGATAACCCGTTCGATGATTTTAAATGGCTCGATAAACCTTGGGCTTAGTTTCCCCCTTTTTCTGAATCTGATAACGCCCTTCCATGGAGAAACCTTTAACATAACCTTGTCGCCTATTTGAAATTCAACCGGTCTTCGTCTTTTGTCGGCATAAGACTTTTGCCTATCTTGGGCTGCTTTCAAATGGGCTCGTACCACTTCAATTTGCTCATTAGTGGCTTGGACAATATCTTTATGGGTCAGTTCGCGTGGTCCCACTTCACCCCAACACACCGGGGTTCTACACTTTCTACCATATAGCATCTCATAAGGTGCCATGCCGATACTCGAATGGTAACTATTGTTATATGAAAATTCGGCCAAGGGTAGATAAACATCCCAACTTCCACCGAAGTCGATGCTACATGCCCGTAACATATCCTCTAGCGTCTGTATTGTTCTTTCACTCTGCCCATCCGTCTGAGGATGGTAGGCGGTGCTAATGAAGAGTTTCGTTCCCATCTGTTCTTGGAAATCTCGCCAAAAATTTGAAGTAAACTGGGTATCTCTATCCGACACAATAGATACCGATACTCCGTGACGTGCCACTATTTCGTTTGTATACACCTCGGACATCTTTTCCAAAGTATATGTTTCGCGTATAGGAATAAAGTGTGCACTCTTCGTCAATCTATCCACAATCACCCATATGGCTACAAATCCCCGAATCATTTTAGGTAGTTTGGTCAATAGGTCCATAGTGATATGTTCCCATTTCCAAACCGGGATCTCCAAAGGTTGCAGTTTCCTATAAGGTTTCTTGTGTTCCGCCTTGACTTGTAAACAAGTCAAGCACTTCTCTACATATTTCACCACATCCCTCTTCATTCCGGGCCACCAATAATTTTGTTTCAGATCGTTATACATCTTGGTCCCACCCGGATGAATAGAATATCTGGATTTATGGGCTTCATCAAGTAGTAGCGCCTTCACTCCACAAGTATTTTGAACCCATATTCTTCCGGATCGAGTCTTCAACCCGTTCTTTCCATTCGACAAGTCTTTTAACTGGCCGATTATTCTTTCCTTCTTCCAGTTCTCCTCTTTTACTACTTCTACCTGCGCCTCTCGAATACGTTCAAGTATACCCAAGGTCACCACAAGCTGCATTGACCTTACTCGTATTGGGACATAGTCCGCTTTTCTGCTCAGAGCATCCGCCACCACATTTGCCTTTCTGGGGTGGTAGTGTATTTCGCAGTCGAAATCCTTCACCATTTCCAACCATCGTCTCTAGCGCAGATTTAACTCCTTCTGATCGAAGAAGTATTTTAAGCTTTTGTGATCAGTGAATATGGTGCACTTTACCCCATATAGATAGTGCCTTCATATTTTTAATGCAAATACCACTGCAGCCAATTCAAGATCGTGCGTGGGATATTTCTTCTCATGTATCTTCAATTTCCTCGAGGCATAAGCTATAACCTTGCCCCGTTGCATCAGAACACATCCAAGACCCGATAATGAGGCATCTGAGTAAACCACCAAGTCCTCGACTCCGTCCGGCAATGTTAATACCAGAGCTTGAGTTAGCTTCTCTTTTAGCGTTTGAAACGCCCTTTCTTGTTCAACACCCCAAATGAACTTCTCCTGCTTCCGGGTTAACTTTGTTAGTGGCGACGCAATCTTGGAGAAATCTTGAATGAATCTCCTATAGTATCCCGCAAGCCCTAAGAAGCTTCTAATTTCCGAAGGGTTCTTTGGGGGATTCCACTTTGACACGGCCTCGATCTTTGACGGATCTACCAATACTCCCTCGGCACTTATGATGTGGCCGAGAAATTGCACCTCTTGTAACCAAAAGGCACACTTAGAGAACTTCGCATACAACCTTTCTCGTCTAAGTGTCTCTAACACCTCTTGTAAGTGGTGTGCATGCTCAGCTTCACTTTTCGAATACACCAAAATATCATCGATGAACACGATAACCGATTTATCCAGCATTGGCTTACAAACCCGGTTCATGAGGTCCATGAAATCTGCGGGTTCATTTGTTAGCCCAAATGACATCACGAGGAACTCGTAATGTCCGTATCGCGTGCGGAAATCCGTTTTTGGCACATCTTCTTCCTTGACCTTTAGATGGTGATACCCTTATCTAAGGTCAATCTTTGAAAACCAGTTCGCACCTTGTAATTGGTCGAATAGATCATCTATCCTCGGAAGCGGGTATCGGTTCTTTACCGTGAGTTTGTTTAACTCCCGGTAATCGATACATATGCGCATGCTTCCGTCTTTCTTTTTCACGAACAGTACCGGTGCGCCCCAAGGAGACACACTCGACCTTATGAATCCTTTGTCAAGCAGGTCTTGAATCTGGGACATCAACTCTTGTAATTCCGACGGCGCGAGTCAGTATGGTGCTCTAGCTACGGGTTTTGCGCCCGGAATCAATTCGATTCCGAACTCTATTTCCCGTTCGGGCGGTATCCCCGGTAAATCTTCTGGAAACACATCTTCGTAGTTCCGTTGTAACACCTCGAAAATTCGGGTTCAATGAAATAACGACACGTGCCATGAAAGACAAAACGCGTTATAAACCTGGATGTAATAAAGATGTTTTGGCAGGATTTAAAAGTGGCGTCATGTTAATTTTTACCTCTGAACGACCTCAATTATAAATCCCAAGACCCAAGTATATATATATCTTAAACATCTAAATCCAGAAATTCTTGACAATAATTGAGGTAGTGGACTCCTACGAAGAAAATGCACGGTAAACCTTATTGTTCGGCACTTTCAAAATGAATCCAAGCAAACAATTCAAAATGGTAGGGTATGTAACTGTTCAAGGCCATTTTGGGAGGTCCCTAACTGATAAAACAAGTCCCATATTCGAAACCACGAGTTGCCCTTTCAAAACACCAAAGAACAACATGTTTTGTGCCTGATGTCAAGCTTACGGACCTCAACATTGTTGAGGTTGAGGTCCGTGAGGTAGTGCCCAGCGACCAGAAACCGGCTGTTGCCTGTTTTAAGCGCAATTTTCGACTTTTAAACGGTTTTCCTCATATCCCTTGACCTCTAAACAACCCCTAAACACTAGAGACACATGTGGGAATGTTGTGGGCAGTAGTAGACTAAGATGTCAACACATTATGGTGTCTTGGTTTACTATATAAAGCCTCTTTGTGCAAAAACATTGATCATTCATTCCTCAAGCAACTCTGATCAATTGTGGAGCACCAGAGCATCTTCCAAGCCTTCCTAATCAGTCATTAAATACTTGTAAGTTTGCTTAACCTACTTTAATTGAGTTTAGCTTAGTTAATTAGCTAAAAGTCAAACCATCGTAGTTACGGTTTGACTTCGAGATTAATTAACAATGGCTCAGTCAAATCTCAAATTAAAAGTTGTTATAAGTTGGTATTTATGTGGGTAATAAAACCTCAAAAGGGTTCCCCCTAATTCCCATTCTAACCAGGTCAAAAGTCGGGTCAAACTTGCTAAGAAAAAGTCAACAGGATACTTAACTTTCAATTTATGCATAATTAGCAATGTAGAACATATACAACCTGTTTGATCATTAATATAACTTGGTAATTAGTTTAAGAACATGTCTAAACATGTTCAACCCGACAATTTCCTGTTTAGACTCGGTTCGGAACCGAAAGTCGCATAGTTTGACTTATATGTTGACTTTCAGTTCTGACCGGTTTTGGCATGTTTTAGGAATGACTTAGAACTTCATTTGGACCATGTTACATGCTAGTATAACCCTCTGTGATTATACACCATGGTTCATTAGTTAACCGATTAATTCGCATGATTCCGTTAATTGCTCAGATGTTGACCATTATGCCCTTATTACCTCAAAACGTGATTTTTGGAAATGTAAAAGAGTAGAAACTTTAATTACTGATATTTAAACTTGCATACAAAATTTGACATCAGTTTGAGGTGTAGAATAAGAGTTATGCTCGATAGCGTAAAATTAAAGCTTTATGTTAATAAAACGGCGTAATTAGCGTATAGCCTAGTTAAGCCTACTTTTTGATATCAAATCTTTTACCCACTGATGTAATATATTATTTTGGGATTTTTGAAGATTTTTAAATAATTTTAGGATGAGCATAACTCATAGTCGTAGGCTTAATCCGGTAATTGTCGGTTTTGCCCTTACGGGCCATAAAATGAGTTTTACATATCCAAACGACTCCAAACCTTTTGCTACTGATCTTAAATGATAAATAAATTAATTTAAGCCTACTTGAAATATAAAAATATCAGATTTAAGTATCGAACCCGGAAATGGCCTTTAATCGCCTTTTTAAGCGTTTTTAACGCATAGTATGTACTAAAACTATTTTAAACATACAAGGGTTGATACCTACTGATATTTGAGGCAAATTATAATATTTTAACAGTAAGCAAAGATTGATAAACTCAGACTTCGGTTTTGAGCTTTTCGGCTTATGTGAAATTACCAAAATACCCCTACGGGGCATAGTTTGGTTATAATTGATAAATTTCACATACCTACAATACCTTACTATTATAAATCAGTAAACTAAGTATTTTTTATGATTACATCAGACCTGTAACTCAGGATACTACTTAAACTCTTTTACAACCTTTAAAATGACCAAACTACCCCTACGGGGCATAGTTTGTGTTTAAATTCACTTCGGGCATAATAAATGATATATTACTGATATCACAACATATATGGAGCATATTAACTTAGGAAACCTGTAAATGGCTCTCATTATTACCCGTTACGCTTATTACGCGTTCGGTTCGGTTTATGTAACAAGTTTACATAAATTAGCCGAAACGGGTCAAGCCTTATTGGTTTTATCTCAAAATCCAGAATGTGCATGAAGGACCCATATTAAACAAGTCTCTGAACTTGTCGGGTCTAAATCACATTCTATCCGGTCTTCGCTAAATCGTGCGTACGAACCGTATCTTTGAAACTAACCGGTCTAAGCTTAAGCTTAACTAAAGACCCGTTAGGATTCTAATAGGTTATTATAAACCTTCGTTCCAGATTAGGAGAACCAGTAAAAGCTACTTGCAATTTGCTTATTGTGATTTATACATTGCTCAGGTAAATACTTTTAACTTATTTTCCCTATACGGGCTTGGGTTACGGTATATAGTATACCGCTTGATCGAGCATCAAATCCTCCACCGTTGAGTGGGTAATTGAATAAATTTGATCGGCTCGTTTAAACAGTCTTGTTACTTAAAGCCTTTGGGGGGTTAATGACCATGTCCCGGATATCCTTGGCATCATTTTACGAAATGGCCACGACTTAAGCGCGGGGTGTAGGCGTACACCCGTCAGTGCACAAAAGAATAATGTGGTGTGTCTATTGATCTTTAACCCGGACAAGATCCGGGCTACTGAACACACAAGGAACATGTAATTCGTTCACAAGATTATAATATTAAATAATTCTCCCAAGTTAAATAAAATGTTTATGCCATGTGCATCCAAACCAATTTTCAATCATTTTCCAAAATGAGTCAGTTGATTGTATTTACCAGTGTAAACTGACGTATTTTCCCAAAAAGATTAAATGAAGGTACTAAGCGTAATTGGCTGGGATTTCTCCTTAGCATCAATAGAAGTCTCGCAAGCTTAAGATGCCTGAAGTCTGTTGAACTAATTCTATTTACTTTCGATCCATCTGTGGATAAACTTCCGAATATTGTGACATTTGATATTACAATATTAAATTCGGTTGTATCATATTTTTAAATTGCTTCCGCTGTGCGTATTAAATATTGTGTTGTTTGACTATTATGTTGCCAACCACGTCACGATACTCCCCACCGGGCCCACCGGTGACACGTGGAAATCGGGGTGTGACATCCGTACTACTGGTACACCTTCAATCTTTAGTGATTCCTTCTCGGGCTCATTCGTGTATATCATAAACGCCTTGCATCCTTGCTTCTTAAGCTTGTGAGCTTTCAACATCGAGCATATTATGGGGTTACCTCCTTTTTCGCCATAGATAGTGACGTGTTTCCCGCTCGGAGATGTTAGCTTTATCTCCTTACGAAAACACACAACCTTTGCGTGCTGCTGAGATAGCCAATCCATCCCAACGACTACTTGAAATTTCCCCATTGACATCAGAATTAGGTCTATCAAATATTCTTCATCGTCGATGCTTAATTTGCAGCCTCGACAAATATGACAATCTATAAAACTTTTGTTGTCCCCTACTTCAACTTCTAAGGGCACAGATAATTTCGTCAATACAAACGAAGGATGTCGAATAAATCCATGTGAAATAAAGGATTTATTCGTACCCGTATCCAATAATACACGTGTGGGGATCGAGTTTATTGCGAATATACCTGAGACCACATCGGGTTCTGTCTTTCCTTCACCTGCTGTAAGTTGGAAGGACCTAGCTTTCGCCTTTGGAGCTTCCGTTAGAGATTCTTTAGTGTCTCTCTTTCCAACCAATTCTGGGCATTTAGACTTTTTGTGGCCGGGCTGATAACATTTATAACAAACGGAAACCTTTCCGGGATATAACGATGCGGTGTGTCCCGTCTTTCCACATACCGGACATGGCTTGTCTTTGAAGCGGCACTCACCCTTGTGCCCCTTTCCACACACCTTGCAACTTGGCGACCCACCTTTAGCATCAACCTTCTTTCCCGATTCTCCAGTTCGAGCTTTCTTTATAGGGCTTGGATTCACATCCTGTGCCCTTCGCTCACCCCTTTCAACTTGTTTCTTCAGCTCGATTTCCCGTTCCCGAGCAACGTTTATGATCTCGGTAAGGGTCTCGTATTTTGAAGGAGTCATGAACTCCTTATACTCGGCGCTCAACATGTTATAGTAGTAGTATATCTTTTGTTCCTCATTCGTAACCAATTCACTGCAAAACTTCATCTTATCCATAAACGTCGACGTAATCTTGTCTATGGTCTCGCCCTTGTGCCTAAGTTGCATGAACTCTTCCTTGATTTTATTAATGACCGCCTTGGGACTATGATGTTTAAGAAATGGCGTCTTAAACTCCTACCATGTCATGGCCCTTGCCGCTTCGGCCCCTATTTCATTCTTTTTATTATCCCACCAATCTTTGGCTTGTCCTCTCAACTGACTCGTTCCGTAAGCAACAAAGTCACTTTCGTCGCAATGGGTCCTTTCAAACACCCCTTCAACGTCGCCCAACCATCTTAGGAAAATTATCGGGTCAACCTCCCCGTTGTAGATTGGTGGCTTACACGCCATAAATTCTTTGTATGAACACCCTTTACGTTCTCCCGATTTCTCCTTCATAAGGTTGACACTATCCTCCAACCTTTTGACTCGTTCTTCGATAAGTGACAACACCGTGTTTTGAATTTTGTCTATAAACCCGGATAGACTACTTTCAATTGCCTTCCCCACTTCTTCGGCAATTATCTCTTTCATTTGTTCGGTGCTTGTCTGCACCGGATCATCATCGTTTCTTTCCGACATCTTGAAACTGAAATGTTTACATTATACGTTAAACATTTCATTTATAACATTGCTTCATTTGTTTCGGTTTAGCCAAGTTCCTAACTTGCTTTAACCGTTCACATTTGGTGCACTTTCCGGGTTTAAGTGAATTAACACACTCTTCCCATGCACATCAATTCACTTCTCATTTCTTACATAAGATATAATCTATTAAAATAATAAGTTAATTCTTACCGGACGATCAATCAAGCTTGAACCGAACACTTTGTTGACAACCTTAAGTTCTGATTACCAACTTGTAACACCCATCCATTTAATTCATTAATTAATCGTATGAAATATGGAATTAATAAACGAAATATTTGACTAACAAAAAAAACTTAGTTGGTAAACTAAGTTACACTTCTCCATAGAAATTAACATAGTCAAGTAACTAGTTTCAAACATAAATCATTCAGTAGTGTTTACAAAACTACATAATTTAACTAGATCAGATTAATGCGAAAGCGTCCAAAAGTTTCGTGTTCGGTTCTTGAAGCATCAACTTGATCGTCATCCACATACTTGTAATACCTAGAAACTGGAAATTTTTACAAATATCAGTATTAGAAATCTTAGAAAATTGTAAAATCGAACTACGCTAAAAAACGGATTCGATTATCTAAGTTATACAAAATTCAACATTCATGGCAGGGCTCTACCATAACTTATGGTAGTCACCGTAAGTTACGATAGCTCCTGGACAACACTGACCTACCGTAAGGCAGTAGGAATCTGTCGTAACATTTTGGCCTCTACCGTAAGTTACGGTATCTACCATAACTTTCGGTAGTCTCTGAAATGTTATGTTTTGACTGATTTGTTTATCTCACCCAAACCCAAATCTCGGATTTCTCATTTCAACACCCACGCTCCCATCACCGGTTTGTGTGTTTAGTAATTCGCTATCCGTCACTCGGGCTCAAAATCTACAAGTAAGATACTACCGTTATTCTATTCGTACCCTCTCTTAATGACCCGTTTAGTTTACCCGTTTGGCTCATCTGCGGAATCCTCCATTATGATGACTACCAACGAGATCTAACCAATTCTTGACCCATTATTCAATATGGCGAATGTTATCGCTTTAAATCAACAAAACCTTTGTTCTACAATTCAACTACACATATGCTAATTATCAAAATTACTCAATGTAACGAATCAAGTTCATACCTTCAATGCACGCCTTTCAAACGCAAGTCACCACCGGCCTGTCCGCTCGACGCTCCGGTATCCTTTCCTATAGAGTTCAACCATAGCATGTTTAGAACTCCTTTTTAATTATACATTACATAATCTGCCCAAACATCACAATACGCGTTTTTAACTTAATTTGCAGTTTCAAGCCTTCTTTGAGGCATTTCTACAAACACTTATAGGGCAGAATTTTATATCATTTATATTCTAGTTCACGGCTTGTCTCTTGGCCTCGATTAACATTAATTGAGCTACCACATATAGAATTAAACATGAAATTTTCATAAATCAGTTTCTATGAATCAATTTACACTAGGATAACCTTCTAAACTCTAGTGTTCATCATTTTCTCACAAAACCCATGAATCACCTTCAATGTGTTCATGAAATTTTCAGAATTTAGGCATGATTTCACATATTGTTGTCTGGGTTTTACTCCTAGACACTATATCATTCCTATTCTACCCAAATAACAAACATGCATCATCAAATTTCAGATTTCCCAAATTCATGAGAATTTCAAGTAGAGAATCCTTATCAAATTTTACATACCTTATAACCCTCTTGCGATGAGGATCACAAATCTCAGCTCGGATTTCGTTTTGGATCAGATTTGAACCTTCAATTTAGGTGTTTTGTGGAATTTAGGGTTTTGAAAAGCTTGGTCGCCCCCCTTGCTTCTGGTCGATCCCTAGTACACAAAATTGTGTGTTTGTGTTTTAATAAAAATGTTTTTATTAAACATTAGTTTCAGTTTAAACACTTTTGGTCCCTCAATTCTCTTTAGTTCACATTTGAGTGTTTTAACTTACTTATAAGTTAATACAAGACTACTAATTAACGGAGTTATCTAGTCCCCGTTAGTTCGTTCTCGTTTATTTAATACCTTCTAATTCCAATATAAGGTTTTATATTTTCGGGATGTTACAACCATCATCATATGAACCTGACGATTCTGATCCAGAATTCGTTCCAACATTTTCGGTATTGACAGTTCCATCTCCGGTGTCAATCACGCCATTAAAATCTACCCAAAACATACCCGGTTCGCGAGACTTTTCGTTATTAAAAACAATATTTTTTTCCCCAATTCCAACCACACGTTTCATCAAACTCTATATCCTCGTCTCGACCCACAACAATTCTTCGAGTCGTTGGATTGTATAAACGATAAGCCCCCGAACCTTTTTCGCTTCCAAGATAAACTAGACGAGTCGAACGATCGTCTAATTTTAGAAGATGTCCGCCAACAATTTTCAAATAAGCGGCACATCCGCAAACCTTAAGAAATTGAAGATCCGGTTTCTTTCCTTTTAACATCTCGTACGATGTTTTGTCTTCGTGTAACGCTCGTGTTGGAGTTTTATTTATTAAATTGGTTAAGTGCCTCACTGCCTCCCCCCAAATAAAATTAGGAACTTGTCGCGCTTTTAATATACTTCGAGTCATCTCCATTAAGGTACGGTTTCGCCTCTCCACCACCCCGTTTTGTTGAGGTGAATATGGAGCAGTTAAGTGTCGAATAACCCCTTCGTTTTCACAGAACCAATTGAACTCATGAGATGTAAATTCTCCCCCTCGATCGATTCGAAACGTCTTGATTTTTCTACTAACTTCCACTTCCACCATGACTTTAAACTTTTTGAAGGTTTCAAACGCATCACTTTTTTCCTTCAAAAGAAAAGTCCACATGAAACGTGAAAAATCATCAACTAAGACAAATACATACCTATTTCCCGCTATTGTGCTCGGAGAAATTGGACCGCATAAGTCTCCATGAATAAGTTCCAAGGCATGCATTGCCCGGAACGACGCCGTCTTCGGAAAAGATTGTCTCGTATGCTTCCCGACTAAGCACAAATCATATATTTGACTTTCATGATTGATTTTTGGCATCCCCACGACCATATCTTTATTCACCATTTGTTTCATGGACTCGAAATTTAGGTGACCAAGTCTCGCGTGCCATAACCAATTTTCATTATCAATTCGAGCTTTCAAACAAACGGGTTTTCCAACTTTTAATTTAATCGTATAAAGACGATTTTTAGATCGAATAACATTCATTAATAACTTGCCTAGAGCGTCACGCATTTATATATATATACAAATGATGAAAGGCCTTAGGAACAGTTCAAGTTCCCAGGTTTATCATGACTGGCATTTGTCTGTCTTCCATCCTACCACTTAAAACACGCAGCCCCATCTTCTTCGTTTTCTGCATCTTTCTGCTCACTTTGCTTGCTCCATGAATGTATTCACCTACTCCTTCTGTTTGAGAAGGGAGAAGATTGGTTCAGTAGAGTGAGAGGAGAGAAGATCAAAGCGACAGAAAGAGAGACAGCCTGAACGGAAGAGGAACCGGCGATCGCCTACGGTGGGCCACAACGTTGACGTCCTCCCGTTCCTCCTTCTTCAGTTCGTTAAGAAACGTCACTCCCTTCAATTTCGATTCCGGCGAACCGTCCATCGGAATCCACGCTATGGGCAGGAATAGTGCCAGCAACAGCCTGCCACATATCCATTCGCCTGATTGGGCAGTTTGCAGTTTTTTCAAACCCTATTTTCTTTGAAACGTAGACAACAAAGTTAGAAGCGAGAAATAGAGAATAAGGAGGGAAAACATCACGCTCAATCCTCCGGCAAAGAGAGTTCCGGACCCGGCGATCTAAGGCGATTGGCTTCAGGAATCAGCGACGAAGAGGGTGTGTATGTGGTGTAGATGGGTGGGGCGATTTCTGAAGCTAAAAATACAACGGCAGGAGGAACTCCGGCGGCGCGTTTAGTGTTTTCCCCGGAACCCTAACAGTGGTTGCGGCGTTGGTCACACAAGTGTGAAACAACGGCGTATGACGGTAACGAGGGACGGTTCCGGCGACTGTCGCTTTTTGTAAGTTTCGGAATCTGAAAATTATAACAATCAATTTGATTGAAATTCCAAAAAATTGTGTGTAAATCTGTACAAGGCAAAATCGGTCCAGAGAGATAAAAAGAGAGGTGCCTAACAACTGACTTTAGACACTGCCAGTGATCATTTTTGGATTCATTTTTACCTATATTAGGTTGTTACTTTAGTGTCCCATATGGTAGTATATATACCCTTACTATGCCTCATGATACATACCAATTGTAGGCTATAGTTGTATTTATAACAGATTTAGCGTTGCACTCTGGCCATACACAGTTTGTTATTGTTACGCATTCCCATTGTATGCTGCTTTGCTACTAATTTTTGTTACATCTTTTCAACCAGAGGTTTATGCTTGGGTGTTGTTTACTTACATAAACATGTCTTCTAAAGAGGGCAAATTGATGTCAAACATTTCAGCGACTGAATCAAATAGCTCTAAAAACATATGCAAGATAGCCTAGATAAGAGAACAAGAAGCAATTAGTTGTATAGCCTACATTCTCAAAATCCCGGCATGATGTGTTACTCATATCTTTGTGTATATAAATTAAAAAGCTTAGATTTAATTACAAAATTAAAATGCTAAATTGTATTTGTAATTAGCCTGCTTTTTGCATTCGTGGCCAGCGAGCCAAATATTACAATCCAGCAAAAGAATATGTTATATATACACATTTATCCTTAGATCGTGATTTGACTTTTTGGTGCATCATTTTACTAACATAAATATTGGATTCATCATCTTTATTTTGTAAATCTTCATTTTTATGAGCTATTCTTTTTGTTAAAGGCTGCCGTGCACAAACTGTATGGGAGAATGTGGCACGCTGGTGCAGAACTAAAGACCCGGTGAACATGTTTCGGCATGTGCGCGCTCACACAGGTGGAAGAAATTGGTGTATACAATCGTGCAAACAACTATCTGGTGTATTTGGAGAGGCCGCAACGAAGTGGCTTTCAACCGAAAACAGGTACATGTTAAAAGTTTATTTGAAGAAATTAGAGTTCTTAGCTTCTATGGCTTAGGAATCGAGCAAAGGTTCAAGAGTTATCGTGGGATCTTTGGTTTAACCTTGATTTGCTGTGTAGGAGACTATAAGACATTGGTGTATCTAATGTTCTTAAGGTGCTAACAATCTGTGGGTAACGTGTTTTAATAAAGCATCTTTGTTGGCCGTTGAAAAAAATTTGTTAAAAGATATGCATATAATTACTTGCAATCATTGTTTAGTGAAACCAAAGGAGGTGGACCCATTTATTAATGATTATACTAGGGCTGATGCAACTTAATATGAAATATCTTTCGTATATACGCTCTTTCACATTGTTCAGATGTGTGTATCATGATCATCTTAGTTTTGTTGTATCCATTCACTTACCTTCTTGACCAGCTGTGTTCTCTCTCCAAAACATGTGTTTTGGGTTTTCGGAGGTCATAATTAAGAGCGTGCGTCTAAAATTGATATGTAAAATCTAAATTATGTCAGTCGCTAGAGTCAAGCTCAACTTATTTTTAGATTTGTGCTTTAGGAATTATATATTTATATCATTCATCATCATCATCATCATCATACTCAGTATATCCCACCAATAGCAAAGCTAAGGTAGGGTCTGAGGAGGGTGAGATGTAGACAGCCTTACCTCTACCTTGTAGGAATAGAGAGGCTGCTTCCAATGAGACCCCCGGCTCAATTTATATCATTGTATTACCTATATGACCCGTTAATATGTTCTTTACATTTTCTTAAATGTTAGTAAGATCAGTCAAGATTTTTAACCCAATTTATATTGCATATGTGCAGAGGATAACATGATTGACATCAGCAACACAAAGAGGATTCAATACCTGCACTAAGAAAGGCAGCCAAGAAACAAACACTTTTGAAGCTCATCGCCTGTACACCATCTGATCATGTATTTTGCAGCCAGTTAAACAATTAAAGCAAAGGTCTTCTGTAACTAATACCATTCTAGGTAACCAACTGTATGCCTTGCTAAAGCCTGTACTACTTTTATCTATTTCAGGTCTTTTGTAAGTAAACCAATTGTGTGGCTACTCAAGTTTACTAAATTTGAAAACACTTGCACAGCTAAAGCAAGTGTATTTTGTATATAGCAATAGTATTAGCTGCTGTACTACTTTTATCTTTAAATTATTGTTGGTAGAAAACACAAAATCATAGCTGGAAACTCGGCGCAGCAAAGCGCGCCGGGAAAACATCTAGTTAATAAATAATCATCTCTTTCATACGAATATCACATCCACACTCCGTTGCTTGACCGAGACTAATTATATTACTACGTAAACTTGGGATATCATATATATCGGTCATTAACCTTTGCTCCCCCGTTTTACCCAATAGTAATATAGATCCTTTCCCGCATATTTCGACTTGAGAACCATCCCCGAATTTAACTTTGCCACCAACACGCTTATTTAATTCAGAGAAAAAAGATATATTACCTGTCATATGGTTAATCGCGTCATTATCCAAATACCACAAGTCTTTTTCTTCCGAAGCGTTCTCGTAATTTTTTGGAATGACCTTTTCTTCATTCAAGTAAACGATTTCTTGAACATCTTGCACCATAAACAAAGACGGGTCAATTTCTTCCGCATCGATCAAGTTTGCTTGTTTCTCTTTCTTTCGCTCTGGACATCTCGAAACAAAGTGACCGAACTTGTCGCATCGAAAACATTGAACCTTCGAATAATCCTTTTTTCCTAGTTGTTTATCCCCTTCGTTGGACTCGTCTTGTGACCCACGGTTTTGACCAGATTGGTTTCGACCGCGTCGGCCACCACCACGTCCACGTCCACGATTCGAGCCTTTCCCGCGTCCCTTAATCGAACCGCGTGAAGCCTGTCTAGAACTTGAAGAGACATTAGAATTATTAAACATTAGTTTTGTTTGAGTACCTTGATTATCTGACTGCAATTCTTCATCTTTTATCCGTTCTTCATACGCCTTCATTCGACCAACAACATCGTCGAATGCAACTGTTTTTAGATCCACAAGTTGTTCAACTGAGGCAACCATATGGATGAACCGCCTTGGTAAACCACTGAGAAACTTTTTCACGATCTTTTGTTCTTCGATTACGGTACCGAGAGACGCCGCTTTTGAAGACATTCCTGTTAACTGGCTAGAAAACTCATCAACTGTACTAGAATCCTTCATCTTTAACGCCTCAAATTCTGACATGAGTGTCTGTAGTCTTGCTTCACGTACCCGATCGGCTCCCAGATGGCGCACTTTCAATGCATCCCACATCTCTTTTGCCGTCTTCAGATTACCAACTTGCAAGATCTGTTCTTCCGGTATGGATTGAAACAACAAAGCAATTGCCATATTGTTTTTCTTCACATCGGTTTCAGTTCCGGGTTCAATGGCCTCCCACACGCCATGAACGTTAAAAATCGCGCGAATACGCAACGCCCAAATTGTATAATTAACCTTATTCAACATCGGGCATTGAAGTGATGTTGAATTTGGAACCGATTTCTCGGTATTCGAGCCGCTACCGTCATCGCTTCCAACCATATTTTTCTTTCGTCGACTATACGTATGAGAAAACGAACCCGGTGTAACTGATTCAGTTTCCTCCGGTCCACACGTGTACGATTCTTTTTACGTAAATTATTGTTTTTTTACGTAAAAAGAATTATCGTTGAAACTTGAAAACCAAATACACTTTGAAGCCCAATACACTTTTTGTTGTTTGTGCTTCTGGGATTACAACCCCAAGGAAAAACAATGAATAAAACTCAAATTAATTGTTTATGAGGAATCGACAAGAAACGTTGACCACCGTTCCACTTTTTTCCAATTTAAGTTTATGATTTTTTTTTTATATATACCGTCACACTTTCGATTACAGATCCAGCCGCCCCTTTGAGTTTGATTGAACACACCACAACTGTAGACTCTTGGGCAGAGCTGTTGTCCACTGTCTTCAAATTGTGACCCAATACGCAGGTAACTGATTAATCGAATGATCCTAGGTTGCTTTGATACCAATTCAAGATGAATCGGTATTGAACAAGAAAGAAAATGGAAAACAATAATAACTTGGCTAGCATTCTCATCCAATCCATCAGATTTATACATACATTTTACTAAAAAACAACTCCTATATCAATATATTTTCACTAAAAACAAATATTTTTTCTTTATCCTTTTCAATTAAATAATATTATCATTACATTTTTCTCTCTCCTTCACTCACAACCACTTTCAACATATATTAAAAAAATTATACTGGGGGAACAGTGTCCCCCCAAATATACAGATGAACAGTAACATTTTCTCTCTCCTCCACTCACAACCATTTTTTATACCCTTTATAATATAAAAACTACCCCTCACATATTTTGATGGTTTGGATGAGAATGCTCTTAGAGCATTCACATCCAATCCATCAAATTATACATACATTCCACTAAAAATCAACTCCTATATCAATATATTTCCACTAAAAACAAATACTTTTTCTCTCTCATTTCAATTAAATAATATTATCATTACATTTTTCTCTCACTTCCACTCACAACCACTTTCAAAATATATTAAAAAATTATAACTGGTGAACAGTGTCCCCCCAAATATACAGATGAACAGTAACATTTTCTCTCTCCTCTACTCACAACCACTTTTTATACCCTTTATAATATAAAAACCTCTCCTCACATAATTTGATGATTAGGATGTAAATTCAATCCATCAAATTATACATACATTCCACTAAAAAACAACTCCTATATCAATATATTTCCACTAAAAACAAATACTTTTTCTCTCTCCTTTCAATTAAATAATATTATCATTACATTTTTCTCTCACTTCCACTTACAACCACTTTCAAAATATATTAAAAAATTATAACGGGTGAACAGTGTCCCCCCAAATATACAGATGAACAGTAACATTTTCTCTCTCCTCTACTCACAACCACTTTTTATACCCTTTATAATATAAAAACCCCTCCTCACATAATTTGATGGTTAGGATGTGAATGCAGCACCCAAATTTTATTAATGTCAAGAAACTATCACAAAACTTGACTCATACAATCCCTAATACCACGTGATATTTATAATCTAAACACACCTATTAGATTATAACTAGGATTGCTAAAAATCTATCTATTTTAGGACATGATAATTATAATTATAATTATTCACTACTTAATTAGTTTCCTTACCTTGTACGCAAATGTATTTCGAAATTTCCAATAATTCCTCTCTCCGGAACATCTTGTTCTTCATCTCGAAATATGATGTGAATTCTTTTTCTATAGTTTCAAAAAGTTTGCGATCATTTAAAATAATTTACTCTTGGTAACAAGTTTATCTGGCAATAAAAAACGATCTAACGAGAGATTAGCTGCTTATTAAGCCATGGGATGTACTCTAACATTTGGGGTGTTAGCGGTGATATGGCATGTTAACCGATATTGTAAACTACTTCCTCCTTGTGTTAAGGGGTATTAAATAAGTTATTTGTTAACATGTTAACCGAATGTTAAGATATTGAATTAGCTATTCTTTTCTTTTTTTAAACCAAAAACCACTAAAAATAAGATTAGATGAAGTTAATGAAATTAAACCATTTCCTTGAAGCAAGACATAGTGAAATGAGGAAAATGGGTGATATAACACTTAAGTAGAGTTAAAGTATACTCCAACACCTTATATCAACAAAAAGATTCCAAAAAATTGACAAAAAAATGACAGTGGTGTGTTGATATCAATTTGAAAGTGAGGAGAAATTGATTATTTAAATGATGTATTGTTTGGACCAAATGAAGTATATAGTGGTGTCATAGGGATCTTAGGAAGATTATAGGGATCTTAGGACACTTTAAAAGTATAGTAACAAGATCAATAGTTCATGATCAGTTAACGACGTGATGACAGAACACACTACGTGTTAAGTTGGGGGTGACAGGCGTCAAAGAGATAGTTGAGGGTGGCAGCGGCCAATAGCCAACAGTTGGGGGTGATAAAATCTAATAACCATTTTTTATTTGCGGTTTAATGGCCCTGTTGCAATGCGCGGGTCCTTAGTCGGCTTAGTTATTCTTTTTTATGTTATACGTTTTGATCTAGTTTTGACGAGTTAACACGCCGCAAAGTGTGTACGTAGTTCAACGTTTTACCTCTACTTTTTATTCGATTTAATAGTCTCGTCGCAAAACGCGGGTTCAAAATACTAGTTTCAATTAAACCCTAACATCATAAATTGGCCCTTCTCCGTCACATATTTTTTTTACCTAACTCCACAGTGGATGCTGACATTATTTTTTTCTTTTGAGTATGTATCACTTACCTCATTTTACAATAGCATAATGGTGTCGGTTGCTATCTTGAAAGGATAAGGGTGCATGAAAAGTGTTGTCTTTTTCAAAATGGTTATGCAAAGTTAAGAGGATATAATATTGCAATTTGAGAATTTGCTGTAATTGATTAAGTGATTCTCATGTAGTCATGAAGATTTATTTTTATAACAATTAACTTAGTTATTATTATGATTTATGATACGTTAGTTGTGTTTATCGTCAAAATAATATATGGATTTTCTAAACATACACATCATTTGTAGTCGGTGCTTCAGAAGGTCAAATAACATAACTATCATCACATGTGTTGTCTTTAAAGAATATTATTTAAGAATACTAACTAATTTCAAAGTAGATCAGATCATCTTTGAGAAATTTACAAGTAGGTTAGAGTATCCGTGAGAAATCTACAAGCTTTTATAAACTTTGATCTGAGCGTTAGATTTCTAACTGTTTCACCTCATACTTCGTATCAACACCTACTTTCACAATTATTTTAACTAGGGTCGTAGTTACCCGCGCGTTGCGCAGGAATGCGGTTGGAATTCAGAACGTATAGCACATCATGACAACCGATAAATAAATTCGTATAATTAAATAAAATGATATCTAAATGTGTTATGCTATTTGCGTCGTACCCCCTTTTCTAGTAGTGCTCGGGTCTGAAGATCAAAATAATAAGAAAAGATAATACAATATAGCAAAGGTAAAAAAAAAGGTAAACAATAGAAACTCAGACGGTTTCTGTGACTCATTATAGAAAACAAAAATAAAAGTTAAAAAATATGTTCAAAAAAGTATTGGCGTGTTCGTTAAAAAAACTAAACAAAAAAAACATTCGCCATACTTGTTATAACAAAGAAAAAGAGAGGTTAAAAAACTATTTTATGGATAGAAAAGTAATTTGGTTAAAGTAAAAGAAACGTCGAAACGTAAATCAACTCGAAACGTCGAAACATAATAATTAATAAGCATAAGATTATATTATATTTGACCCAACTCATTTCCGGGAAAAATTTACGTCGAAACGTATATCAACTTGAATTTATACCTACATGTACGTAAAAACAAACACGTAAAACTCGATAACAAAGTCTTTAGAAAATTAAGGGATTGTAAGTGTTAATGCTGAAAGTTGAGGGGTATAAATATAAAAAAGAAAAAAAGCAAAAGGACAAAAAATACAAAAAGAAAAAAAAGCAAAAGGACAAAAAAAAAAGTAGTATATATAATATAATATGCATGTCAAGAATAAAAAGATAATCGAATTACATAAGTCACAACCAAGCCTATTGACGACGTATTAGTGTGCCCAGGTTGATACCTACCACAGACATTAATAAATGGTATACAAAGTTGGAGATATTCACTCAAGTGTCGCATGGGGCATTCGTGTACTTTAGCTAGTAGTACCACGACAAGAGTAGGGGTGTCAACCCGAATAATACTGCTCAATCATATCCACCGCAGGTTTTACTTGATTTTGAAAATCATTAGGACCTAAAAGTGTGGTAAAGTATAGAAACTCGAATCAAATTACTCAAACACATACACACATATATAACAAGAAAGTATAGAGTAGTCAAGTAAGCATGATTCTCCCCCGAAAAGAAACTCACCTATTGAAAATGATGAGATATTCCATGCAATATCACAGTAGAAAAGCAAAGAGTTTTGTCCTACGCAGATGCTACAATAGATACATCACGTGTAAGAACTATCTCTGAAATGTTTCAGGTTAAATGTAAAGCATTAACGGTGAACAATGACGTTTTTATCAAGTGCTTAAGTAATAAAATACAAGTTTAAGTGTCGGGTTTAGTTAGCCATGATCAATGAGTATTATTTAATGTATTTTAGGGTTTAATCATAATTTATATGGCAAATCATAGTCAAATGGGTCGAATTATTAGTTATTTACGGAGTTCAAGAATTTTGATTTCAGGTCAGAATTTGGGTCATGTTTAGAGATTTTATTAATTAACCAAACATAAAAATTACATTATGAATATTTTTGTACAGTAACCTATATGTTTTTTTTTTTTTTTTTTTTTTTTTTTAAGTTTGTTATAATTTTTCGACACATTTATATATCTCAAACAAATTAATTGAACAGAAAGGTAGCAGCGAGTGTTTTTGGAGTTATAAAAAATATGAGGGTTGGTAAAAAGAATCAAGTCATTTTGATAAACTCTGAGTTATGCCTTCAGGAAATTGACCTAAATCTAAAGTCTGAAAACACTTTTGACCTTTCGTTTTGTTTTTCACTTTAGAATACCCATATATTGTAGAAAAATTACCAAACCACTTGGATTTGATTCCAAACTCTTTGAACTTGGGGTATGGGGCTTGAGTTGGGGCGTGGGTTGGCTGAAAACGCCCAAGCCACCACTCCGGGTGGGCTTGGGTTGGGGCGTGTCCCAAGGGGCGGGAGTTTGAAGCTGGGCGTGGGGCGGGTCTAGCAAGGTGACATGGCGGGCTCTCAATGGCCAAACCAAACTAGCCGTTAACGGCTATGTTAAAAAAAATATATATATATTTTTTCACTATAAAACTCACACTTTTATTCCTTTTTTTTACCACATTCAACCACAATACACTCCACATCTTCTATAATCATCTCTATTCTCATTCTACAAAACGAAAAATGCATCCTCATAATCGTGGTTATGATCCGAACAACCCGTTTTCATTCCAAGAAAATAATCCTAGCCCACCACCCAATCGTCCAATGCCTCGTCCATTTTTAATACACTCCCCTATGCCTGATATGGCGAGTTATGCATCGTATATCGGGAATCGTGTGTTTACCAACTTCCCACACACCGACGATTCTATACCTAGCCCGTTTCAACAAACGCTCATCAACCTTTCACCAACCTCCATCAACCTTTCCCAAACCGAAACCTTCCCCGAAACTCAACCACCCAACGATGGTCATTCCGCCTCAATAGTTCCCAAAAAGAGAAGTCATAAGAAAAAAACCGAGGCGGAGAAAACACTTGAAACCGTCAAACGAAAACAACAAAAATGGGTCGTTAATGAAGAACTTGCATTGGCGAGGGCTTGGTTTCAACAATCTCTACATCCAACTTTAGGTATTCTTAAATATTTTGTAGCCCTTATTTTAATATTATTGGTTATTTTTTATATAACTTTGTAATATATTAAATTTTGTTTTTATTAAAATAGGAAATTCTCAACATCGAACCCATTTGTGGGAAGCGGTTAGTAAAGCATTCCATGAAGAAATGGGAAGGGAGGCTTATCGTGAAAACGATAGCTTATCCTCGAAGTGGAGCGAGATAAGCGGCCAACTTACAAAATTTAGTGGTTTTTAAATAAAGCAAAGCAAAGCCCAAAAAGTGGTGAAACCGAAGCCAACATTGTGACAAATGCATTGGTTACATTCAAAACAAATGTGGGGAGCGACTTCCGTTTCATGCATTGTTGGGAGATTTGTAAGTTCCATCCAAAGTGGGCGAATATCCACAGTGGTAGCGAAACGAACACGTCTTCCAAAAGGTCAAGGGCCTCGTCCCGAGCCCAATCTGATGCACGAGATCAAGAGTTTGAGGACCTTTTGGATGATTCGCCAAACCGGCCTGAATATGGAAGAGATGCCGCAAAAAGGCGCGCTCAAAAATCAAGATCGGGTACGGCATCGCCTTCAGTTGGGAGTTCGGGCTCGCGTAGGGGAATATACAGCGATCAGTTGGATGACATTGCATGCAAGTTAGATACATTCAACGTATTCCAACAACAAAGGGCCGAACTTCGAAAGAGCAAAGAAGCTAGAGATGCCCTGAAACAAAAACGAGATGATTTGAAATTTATATCTCAACTCATTGATCACCTAGAGGGTGACGAGTTGCAACTAATCTTGGAGATGAGAGAAGAGATAAATAACAAATATAAGCGTTAGGAATTTTTTTTATGTAATTTCCTTTATTTAAAAATATTGAAAAAATTAAATTTGTTGTTTTAAAAAATATTCAAATAGCGGTTTGGGCTGGCCACACCCCAAACCCCCGCCCCACCATACCGTCTTCAATGTGGGTCAGCCCAGCGAAGCCCCCCCAAGCCACGTGTCAACCCATGCCCCAAACCCCCGCCCCACCATACCCCACGGTCTTACTTTTAAACTCAAGAATCACTACGTTTGGATAAGTTTTGGTCGAGTTATGACTCTCCAAAGTCGGTTAGGGTTCCATATCAGGTTATGGTCTTCCAGGTTTGCTTTCAAAAACGTGTTTTTGATTAATTTTCGGGTTTGTATATTAGTTTATGTTAAGATGATGATTTCATCATGTTGTTTATATGATTTTCATCTATGATGGGGTACTTAATTTGATGTAAAAGAATAAGAAAACTAATTAGCTACAACAAAGGAAGATGTTATGGTGAAAACGGACATACCGTACTTTAAGGATAGATGAAAGCGATTGTTTCTTGCACCAAAAGTTGAAAATTAGAGAGAGAAAGAAAATAGAGAGAGGAAAAAGAGAATTTGGTTTTAACAGGGTTAGGGATAAATATTATGGATAACATATATAAAGGTGGGGAGGGGATTTTCTAAGATTCCAAGATCCGGCAGGTTTGACGAAGTTTTGGCCCCGGTAGAACCGGTTCGGTGAAATATTATTGATAAGAAAGGAGTAGAAGCAGAATACACACCGAACAGGTTAATTTAAATTGGTTTCTATTCAATGATTTGAAGTTACATAACCGCGAAAACAATTGGACAGAGTTTCCCCTCTGTGAACCAAAACTTGTCCAAATGAGGAGATCTCATCCCTATTTATAGGCATGCCCATTCGCAAGTACCAACATGTGCGAATGGACTTTATCACGGATGCACCATGGACGGATCTGCTCATTCGTGCGGACCTGCCTGTGATGTCCATTCGTGCGAATCGGCCATCCGCACGAATGTGACATTTACATTACAAAACCTTGTCCGTTTTCACACTAATCTATACATTATTCAATACACGCTCTATCTAGCCTATTCGCACAGTGCCGGACATACAAAATATGCACCAACAAATTCCCCCTTGGCCGTCACTGTCGAATCTTGAACTTTGAAAATAAGAGCCGTGTTTTGAATATTCTGCAACTTCAATCAGTCATCTTGAAATCTTCGATCGATTCCCCCTTGATTGATGATCCAGGCTGCATTATCTATATTTTGCACAAATTCCCCCTGAAATGAATCTTCAGGTCTTTGTTTGCATAGTTCACAACCCCACCTCTAATTGGCTGAACTGCAATCTTCACGACTAATCACCAACTTGAAATTAATCAAAGCAGCATCAATGTTTCGACTTTAACCACATCCGCGTTCGGTATTTGATTTAACATTTAGCTTCATCGTGCATTCCGCCTGCTTGATCATCTTATCTTCAAAAACCCAACCAGCAATTGATAGAAACTTTGAACACTACACCGATAAACCTCAAGTTTATGAATACACGTGAAAATCTGAAATCCCGTTTTTCGTGATCAACTTTAAGCACCTTTCTGAATGATTGATCAGTATAAACGGTAATCTCTACAATCAGCAAATCTTCATCGGATAACAAATCATCTGGTAACGCATTCAGATCTCACAAACATTCATCCACGATCAGATTCACATTCTTCCTCTTCAGTCACGATAACAGATATATAGTCTTCTCCGCTAGTTCCGGCAGCAACTTAATCAACAAACATCATCATTCCCCAGCGGTTAGTCCGAAAAACAATTCCTCTGCTCGAAGATTAACCATTCTGACACTTTAGACTATCACAAGGTTGTGATATCTTATAATTATCCATAATACAGATGTACCTCCTGATACTAATCATGCCGACTGGCTTGACGAAGACCCAGGACTCAAACCCTAAGACGTCAACCTGACCCTGATCTGTTGAGTCTGAACTTCCAATGATCACGAATTCACGAATCCAGATCCCATGTATCCCTAGACAATCTGAAGTCGGAAACACCCGAATGTTGTTGCATTGTCACGAATTTCAAAAATGTTGGAATTTCAATATGAAATTTTTATTCCCCCTCATTTTTGCAAATTTTGACGTCTTACCACTGAATTCCCCCTCAAATTGAGTAATTCAGTCTTCTCTTATCTCTGAAAAACTCGACTATACCGAAAATATGACATTTTGACCTCCAAAAGTCAGTTTTTCATTAATAGTCAGATAACCCGGATGATAAACATTATGTACCAGTATCATGACTACCCCACTAATTTCCACAATCTGAGATCACATCATCATATATGTTCTCTGAAGCGCTAGACGGTGTCCCCTAACAACCCAGCTTGGTCGTTAAAAACTTGAAAAAATTTTCAATCACCAAATTTTTTCTAGAGACTCATCTCGTCATTTTAATCACCAATTTTTTAGGCATTTGCTCATTCGTGCGAATGGAGTAGATCCATCCGTGCAAATGAGCTGATTCTGGATCAAATGACATTTTAGAGCGAATGCCCGATTCATGAGAATCGAGACTGCTGGTTCGTGCGAACCTGTGCATCCGTCCTAGAGAAGCCGATCTTCTCAAGAACATTCCCAATCACATTTTTCGATCCAAAATCTTTATTTCTACGATTTCATGATGAAAGTTCACAGGATTGTGCGAAAATCAATCACGAACCTAATGATGTCTTCAATTTCAAATTCCATCCATGAATTGACCTTCAATTTGATGTTTAACATCAAAACCTCCTAAAAATCCAAAATTTTTGAGTGTAGGTGATTCAATCAACTGTTAGATCGATTGAATCGGTACCGTAGCTCTGATACCAATTGAGATTCCAGGATCCGGCAGGTTTGATGGAGTTTTGGCCCCGATAGAACCGATTCGGTGAAATATTATTATTAAGAAAGGAGTAGAAACAGAATACACATCGAACAGGTTAATTTAAACTGGTTTTTATTCAATGATTTGAAGTTACATAACCGCAAAACCAATTGACAGAGTTTCCCCTCTGGGAACCAAAACTTGTCCAAATGAGGAGACCTCATCCCTATTTATAGGCATTCCCGTCCGCAAGTACCAACATGTGCGAATGGACTTCATCACTGATGCACCATGGACGGATCTGCTCATTCGTGCGGACCTGCCTGTGATGTCCATTCGTGCGAATCGGCCATCCGCACGAATGTGACATTTACATTACAAAACCCTGTCCGTTTTCACACTAATTTATACAATATTCAACACACGCTCTATCTAGCCTATTCGCACAGTGGAAGACATACAAAATATACACCAACATTTTCAGCCAGGGAAATTTAATTATATGCATTTATATATAAACACATTAAAATAATTAATTAAATGTTTTTAATTACAAGTTTACCAACTTGTTACTTATGTTACATTTCATTGTAATTTCCATCCAAAGATTCTAATTAAGGAAACTTTTGGTCTTTTTAATTAGATTAGGATGTATTGAGTATTGTTAGGTGTTACCAAATTTAAATAATTACCGGTATAACAATGCTTATTAAGTCTGAAGCATCCACAAATAGCTTATGTGAAACTAAGGTTTAGATGTAGATTCCAATTAAATCTTAGAGTTATATCTAACGTAAAACAAAGGTATCACAACATAGACTCAAATAATGAATCAAGACAATTTTAAAGTCAAGGATAAAGTCAAAGTTAACCTGATTTGGTGACGATTGTCACATGAAGCTAGAAAAAGAACTAAGATAGGTTTCGGGGTTTCTTGATTTCGTCACACACATCCAAATGTGTTTTCAGTCGCTCCACATTCATGTGCGAGTGGTCCATCTGAAATCATTCCATTTGGCTATTTAAGGAGTCCATGATTTGCTCTCGTTTAGTCATATAACTTTCCATATTTCCCTTAACTTTGTTGATAATGGGTTCCAATACAATGTTTAAGTTTGATTATGCTCTTTCCTTTGCCTTCGCTTTGTCCAACACCTTCGCTTTCTTTTGGCCGACTGGACGCGTAGTTCTTCAAACTCATCCTCCAAATTGATCCCAAAATTTGCAATCGGCTCTGGAGTTTCATTAGTGTCGTGGTCGACACCGGTTGTATTCGCGGTTGAAGTGGACGTGGTATAGAGGGTGGAATTGGATGTCTTCATCCTCTTGGGTACGATGGGTGGTGGATCGAACCATATCAGCTCGTTTTTTAGAATGTTTAACACGTGCTCATATTTGAAATTATGTTCCATGTCTGCATTGTATTCTTTCTGGTTAGCCCCAAAATTTGATCACCGACATACCGCTTGGGTGATTCTGCTTGTTATTGTTGAACATCCCTGAAAACTTGGTAATTGGAGTTAGCATTATGTGTGAGTGCGACTTTAAATTTTTGAAGGATCGAGGCTTATCACCGATTTCATTACAAAAATATTTGTAGACATGAGCCTATAAATCTGAGCGTTTTTTGTTGTTTCCAATGATCGTGCCGCACGAGTTGTAAATATAGGCAAGTCTGAGAACTTCTTCGCGCATTGACCATTTATGGATTACAAATTTTGAGCGAGATTGTCACACCCCAACCGATGGCGAAAACATCGGAGTAAGATGAAAACGAGATTACAAGAGATTTCATAACGACTAATTGTGACAACGATTTTTCATTTCATGATAACGGGGAATACATTGTTTCAAAGGAAAATACAACATTTCGAACATAACAATTTAAACAACATAAACATAAATTTAACTAAGTGCGTTTCTAGTCCTTCTTACTAGATTTCTTTTCATCGCATAACATCAAGCTCCTATATATTAAAGTAACATATCAACACAAAAGCATTGGTGAGCATACAATTTTAGTGTACTAACATATGTATAAAAGAGTTCTAAAGAGATCCACATGGCAAAAACGTATACTAAGGCGCAAACATAACATGAACTACCATGCATCACATACGTGTCAACCCAAAGATTCCGCTACCGTAATCTTATTGTCGCAACGACAAGACCGTTTGTATGATTACTTCACAGAGACACAACAAGGGCGATGTGCTACTCCTATAGCGCTATACATGTTAAGGTAGGCTCGTACGAAGTTAATGACAAAGTATAGTGCAGGGGTGGCTTCTAGCATGCATGTATTCCTAGAGTATAAATGTATAAAGCATGTATAATTGTGTGAGTTTTAATACGGTTATATACATTGCACCCAAAAGTGTGACAGCAAAAAGGGGGTCATGTATACTCACGGTTTGCGTAGAGATTCCACGAAAGTGAGTTGGATGAGTATTGAGTTTATGGAACATCGAAGTTACCATAAGAGGGGAACGGAGGTGGGTGAGTTGCGGTTTTTGTTCAATGGATCGGATTCGGAATTTACAAGTTAACGCATTATGAATAAAATTAAGGTATCATAAGAATGGTCATGCAAGGAGGTAGGATGAATTCCATCCATTTAACCTCATTATATGATTCACCAAATGCACAAAATCATAAACTTTGTTGATGATTTCGGTTGGTCATGAATATAAATATAATAAGAATGTAAACCTACTAAATCTACAAACAACCAAGTGAGCTAGCTAGATACGTGCATCCCAAACATGGAAAGTGTTTGGGGACGTGATGTAGCCTTGTCCCTTTGATGGAAATTGTTTGGGACTTAGTGGTATGAAGATAACAAATCAACAAGTGAGGTAGTGGAACAAGATTGGAAAGCCAAAGCTTCCATGGTTCACACTTTAACCAAAACACAAGTCTCGCCATGTGGAAGCTGATGAGCTTGGATGGTCTCAACACTTGAAGGTTGCTTGGAACCTTGTCAAAACAGAAAGTTTAGAGGGTGTTTGCACCTCTAAACTTATAGAAATCAACCATACACAAGCTCCAAAACCATAGGTTTGGTTAGAAGCAAGGTAGGTGCAAAATTGTACAAGTTTAAACATGTTTATAGAAGTTTAAGTAAAAGTTTATTCAAAACAGGAAGTTAGGGCCTCAAATGGTGATGTTCCACCTTAGTTTACCATGGTAAGCTTGTGGAAACACTCCTAGAGGTGTTCCAAGCTTTCAAGAAGAAGAAGAAGAAGTAATGAAACATGAAAAAAAGTGAGGTAGAAGCTCACTCTTGAACTTAAGTAGAATCTGCCCAAACTTGTGATTTCAGCTGATTTGAGAGTGTTTTAGGGTTTGGAAAAGTGAAATGGAGGTGTAGGAGACTTGGTTTTATAATGGTGAAGTAGGGGTTGTGTTTAAATGGAGTTAGAAGGTGATTGAGGAAGAAAATAGGTGGAAAAAGGTGACCAACCCGTATGCTCTAAACAACTCGTTGCGGATTCAGCTTGCTCGCGCCCCGCGGCGAGAAAGGGGTTACTTGTCCGCGGGGCGTGGCATGCTCTTTTCATTGCCCAAGTTTTGTTATTCACACTTTGGCCCCTGAACTTCCATAAGTTTGTTATTTTATGTTAATCGTTGTGTTTTGACTTGTTTTCGAGTACGGAACGTGTTGGTAAGTACGTGATGAGTATCGTGTATGCATATTTGATAAATCAGGCGTATAATAAGTCTTGGTTTGCACATAAACATGATCGAAGTCTCGGATTACAAGTTGGAAGCGGAATACGAATACATTATGAATACAAGTTTCCAAAAATAGAAATGTGAGTACAAGTTTCCAAAAATAGAAATGTGAGTACAAGTTTCCAAAAATAGAAATGTGAGTACAAGTTTCTAAATAAGGAAAAAACAAAAAGGCGAAGCGTTACAGAGATGATGGCTATTCTTCTTGTTTCCCATTTTCTTTCTTGATGATGAAACCACCGCTAATTGGGTTGACGTCCCTGAAGATTGAGTGTTGGTAGGGGTGGCTACCTTGTTTCACTTGTGCCCTTGAAATTATGCATAACCACCTTGTTGAATTTGTTGATTAACTTTATATTGTGGATATTGTTGGTAACCATATTTGGGGCCTGGGATTAGAGACTTATGGTATGGTGTAAACCCAGGTTGCATAAATTGTTGAAAACCGAAGTTTAGATTTAGTTGGGTTTGGCTATGGTAGGTTTGGCTCGGTTTAGTGTTTGTACCATCATTTAACGAATCCAGAAAAAGAATGTTATCATGCATTTTTAGAAGATGATAAAGACGGGATTAGGTTGTTGAGAGGAAAATGGTAGGGTGTACTGAGAAAAATGATTGAGAGATTTGCAAAAAAAGATATTAGTTAAGAGCATTCACATTGAATTGTTTTTTCCTTATTTCTATAATTATACTAAAAATCATTACTTATTTCTCTCATTTTTTGGTTTAATAATATTTTTTTTGTATATTTATCATTACTCTTTCTCTCTCTTCCACTCACAACCACTTTTAAAAATATTAAAAGTTTTATAAGGGTGAACAGTGTTTCTCGTATAGAACAATAACATTTTATCTCTCCTTCACTCACAACCATTCCTTATGATATAAGTAACACACTCACAAATATATATGAGAACCATTGTGAATACGTATCTATATAAATGATTAATTTAAAAAAAAAAACGAAGTTATCATTTGGGAGGGTTTTAAGAAACATTTTTCTTTTGTTTTTCTTTGAAGAAGTGCCACAATATGAAGTCCCGTTGGGTGTGGTCTAGTACGAGTACACAAACCCACAATGGTACTCGTACTATCTAGAGATGGGCATAATCGGGTATTTTTAATACCCGGAACCAGGTACTACCCGTACCCGGGTTCTGATATCACTGAGTGGAACCGGGTACACTGAGGAACCGGGTCCGGGTTGAACCCGGGTAGAAGTAAAAAAAAAATGTAACCGATGTAACTGGTTACGGGTATTGTCGAACCGGGTTCGGGTATAGTTTGGAACCGGGTACGTCGGGTACTGACAGGAACCGGTTCTGTCGGGTACTTTCAAATCAAAAGCTGCAGAACACTGTTTGGAACCGGTTCCAACGGATATATGACCGTTGGAAACCGATTTTATATTAAAAAATTGTTTTTTTTTCCTATAAAACCCCAAATTTTCACCCAAGTTCTTCATTACCTTCAATTACTAGTTTACTAGTCCAAAAATTCATCAAACGAAGAGAGAATGGCATGCAACGAAGAAGTTGTGATGGTTTTGGAAACCAAACGAAACCCGACTATTTGGAAGCACTTCGACTTATGTTTGATGACCGACAACCATAAAATGGCTAGGTACAAGGGTTGTGGAAAGTTTATGAAAGCGGCCGCCAACTCCACTCTAAAGAAACACACCGAACGCCATTACCCCGTGACGAAGGCGAAAAACGAGAAGGGTGAAGGATCCGGTTCTTCAAATGTTTAGGTTGTTGTTGTGTAATGTTTAGTTAAGTTAGGTTTGTTATGTTTACTAAGTTAGGTTTGGTAATGTTTAGTTAAGTTAGGTTTGTTATGTAATCGCTTCCTTTGAAATAAATAAACGGTGTGTTTTAGCTTTAGTAACGGGCTATAAAAAAAACTCAAATTAATAAATCACATCAACATCAACTTCCAGTAACCGGTTTTCCAGAACCGGTTTCCAGTAACATCTTAAATACTAACAGAACCGGTTTCCAGAATTACAAAAATCTTAAACACTAACAGAACCGGTTTCCAGTAACATGTTACACACTAACAGTAACCGGTTTTCCAGAATTACAAAAAACCCGGTTCAAAATTTCAAACAGTAACCGGTTTACTTCCTTTGCCTTTTGCTTGTGTCGGGTGTGGCACTTTCACATGCGCTACGCTTTGGTTCGGCCACTTCGGTACAATCATCTTCGGAATCGTTAGTCTCTACTTCGTCGTCCTCCTCTTCATCAATAATCTTGTGCTCTAACTCCACTTCGTCTTCTAGACTCGTTTTATGTTGAACACGGTCAACGGCATCCAAATGATCCTTTAGGCAAATTGCCATCTCTAGCGATTCCGGTGTTAGTCTTGTTCTTCGAATGGATAATACCCTACCACTAAGAGAAAAAACACTTTCCGAAGCTACCGTGGAAGCTTGGACCGTTAGTATATAACGAGCCATGGTGGCTAGAATCGGGAATTCTGATTCTTTTGATTTCCACCATGCCAAAATATCAAAATTGGTATATTCCTCGGCGGTCATAGTACGCGAATAATCATATATTTTATACCGACCAAGTTCACTTGATGGTTCGTTACCCATTTGTTGTTTGGCCGTTTCGTCTCTAACGACATTCAACATGGTTATGATCTGGTCTCCAATAGTTTCATCGTTAGAGGTCGACGACCTAGATGCAAACAAATTGCTATGTTGTTTTTCCCCATATTTTTCTAAATAATGATCATAAAGTTTGGACAAATTCTCGTTGAATAATTTTTTCGTTTTAGGTTCCAATGTTGGATCCTCCTCATACATATCCAACTTGTCATAAATTTCTTCGATTAAAGCTTCCACACCCGGTACGTTTAAAATTGGATTTAAAGCGGCGGCACAAAGAAAAAACGGGCGGTAAATTTAAAAAATATTTTTTAAAATTTTCAATCATAGGTTTCATCATATTCCTTAACATGTCACTTTTATTTTCAAACTTTTTAAAATTTGTTGTTATCAAATACAATTCGGATAAAACTTTAGAACTTGTGGGATAATAAACACCCGAAAGCAAAGTTGTTGAGATTTTGAAAACTTTTAAAAAATTACTTAGTGTTTGAATATTAGACCAAGCCGTATCGGGAAACGGGTCGACTTGGTAGTCGTCACTTAAATTTGTATGAAATGTTTTTAAAGTTCCCATTTGTTTTAACGTCATTTCAAACATTTGACAAGTTAAATTCCACCAAGTTGGAATATCCCAATTAGGTCCAATTAATTTTTGGTTAACATCTTTACAAAGCTTTTTGTAATCTTGGTATCGTTCTTTGCCACTTTTGAAAACATCTTGAAGCATAGCTCTAAAAGCTATAATAAAATCCGATACAAATTTATCTTTTAAACCGGTTTGCACAACTAAGTTAATAACATGTGCAACACACCGTGTGTGGAAAAAACCACTACCAACAATTGGTTTGTACTTCAACTTTAATTTGTCGATTGCATTTGAGTTGTTTGAAGCATTATCAATAGTACTACCATCTGATATTTACGGTTTAGCCTTATTGGGCTGAAAATATGACAAAACATGTGTTACTTTATGTGAAAACATAATTATAACAATCAAAACATACTACGAGCCGAGAAGATACTGCCGATCATATTTTTACTTCTTGTGCCGTGGTTACTATTGTGTGTCATGCCATCAGTGCGTGGTGTAGGTCGCCTTCATTCTTCTCTATTCGCGACATCCTTGAGTGCCACAACATCCCGAACAAAGGCCATAGACCAAAGATCATTCAAGTTGTTTGTTTTCTAGTCTTATGTTTGAAACAAATGCATTTTTGAAGACGAGCCAGTTAAGATTGCAAAGATTCTGGGAGAGAGTCTCTTTCCTTTCGTTGAATTTCTAATGGATCGAAATGTCTTTGTATACATTGGAAAAAGTGGTATTTTTGACATGTAAGTTGTTATGTCGGTGCCTTTCTAGCGGCTTGCTAGTAGGCTTGTTCTAATGAAAGTCGCTGTTAAAAAAAAACAACTTTGCAGTCAATGAGAATACCATACTTTTACTGTTATTAAGTTAGTTGTTCAGTGCGGTTTGAAAGAAAAACAAACCGTCGGTTTGGAAAAGTATAAAAAAAATCACTCTCGAAAAATAACCCCGTGACGAATTTTAACCCAAGTCTCCTTACACCAGTATGGTTCATATTGTGCATTCACACTTGAACAAATGGGCCATGCACATTGGCTGGCTTATTGAATAGCTACTCCAGTAAAGAGAACAAATTCAATATAAAAAGGAACAAATTCCGTATAATTGAATATCTATCTATCTAATCAAACACAACAAAATGGGCTCCAAAGATTTTTTTTTTTTTTTTTCGTTTAAATCATACCTTTGGCTTCTTGCTGATAACTCTCATTTTCTCCATGACAGATCGAATACGTTCTGAAATGTCGATGTAGAGACATCTTTGTGCTGCCTCATCCAACGGCCCAAAAGGCGGCCAGCCCTCGTTTGAGAAAGAAGATGAACTTCTCGATGTTGATATAGCTGTCTGTTTTAACTTGGCAATGTCGAATTCTATTGGCTCACCAACAATTATCTTTATGTCCTTATTCCATAACGGTACAGGAGGTCGCCTGCCAAACATATATTTTTCAGGCATCACCTGTAAACGAAATTTATTTACTAGCATTAATTTGATGACCTTTGGTATGACTCTTTTATCTTGGGCAAGAAAAGAGTCATCCTGATGTGTACACGTCACTTATATTGATTAGTTAGCTTATATAGTTCCCAGCTCATTTCAGTTAAACAAACGGGTCAAAAACATTGTGTGCGCATGCGTCTATATATAGAGAGTGGGGGCATTGAGGTACTGAACCAGTTTTGAGAAAGAAACACACTTGTACCTATTGCATTAATTGTCATACATAAGGCGGTTATGCTTCTCTCGCTCCCACTATATCTGCCAAGCGCTATGCAGTTTACTCAAAACTGGTTATGTATTGAATGGATCCCTATATATATTGGTTCTGAACTAACGCACCCTTATATAGATGTATAGAATCACATATAAACACACTGGTTTAATGCCTAATTGCTTAGTTCTACTTCTATTACTTGAGTGGTATTATGTAAAATGCAATATCAAGTGCATATATATTACCAAATCTGATTCATAACATGGTATCAGAGCCTTTGGGCTCGTGGTACAAGTTTGTATAGCCTAAGTACAAGTCTGAAAAGACTTGAAACTACATACCCATCTCTGATGCAGCCGGAAACCTAAATCCATGCCTCCAGTCACCAAGAACCTAGCCTAGCCGCTGTCAGTGGACTCCTTGTTCCAACACACCTCTACCTTCTCACACCAGATCCGGCACCGCCATGGTGTTGGTGTTTACAGATCCGTCACAGCCGCGCGTTCTTTTTCAGAAACTGTCCTGTTCACGTCTGATTCCCCACCTCCAGAATCCTTGGCAATTAACATCTCTCCTGGTCACTCCGTTTCCTGTTCAAGAAACCCCAGAACGACCGTCGCTCTCTAGCTCTAGTTCAGATCCGGTACCATGCTTGCTATTTCAAATTCTACAGAATGCTCCTATTCTAAGCTTCCAGATTCAATCGAAAGCTTTCTGCATTGTTGGTCTTGGTTGAAAGCCTAATTGATTGCAAAAGACTATTCTCATACTAATGGGATTGACTATGATGAGACCTTTTCTTCCATAGTTAAAATGATATAACTATTTGTAACAAGTTAGACATAGTTGCCAAGAAGATCAACTACTGGGTGTTTTGTATAGAATATTGTGCATATTTTGGAGGTAACCCAGTCGCATGTACAACACACCATCAGCAGATCAAGTGCAGAGTCAGAATATAGAGTTATGGCAGATATGGCACGTGAAATGATGTTGGTAAAGAGGCTCCTAAGAGAGTTGGAAGTACCACCAGAAAACTTGATCAGTCTTTATTGTGAAAGCTAGTCAACCATTCATATAGTCATGAACCAAGTATTCCATGAATCATGAGAGATACATTGAAGTTGATTGTCATCTTGGAGAGCATAAGTTTTCCATAAACCAAGTATTCACTGGGTTTTCTAAGTGAGGTTAAGTAACTTGTATTTAATTTCTTATTTACGTGGTATTTTCTTCATACAAATACAATGAAGGCTTAATCTCACAATGCAATATCAAGCAAACAAAATCTAATTCATAACAAATCCACGTATGTCAAAAAGGGTCAATTTATATTCTAACTTGTTGAAAACAGTAGAATGGATATAAATACAAATCAAATGGGTCAAAATGGTTTAAAAGTCCAACGTATAAAAAAGTGTTCACATATTTATAAATCGCTTTACTTAAAAGACGGGATCAATTGTGATTGTTTTGTCAGAGTTTAGAATCGAGCCTCGAGGCGAACCGAGGCGTAAGCCCAAAGCAGGATTAAAAAATAAATACAAAAAATATAATATCTTATAAAAAAATTTGACACAGAAAATCTAAAACAGCAAAAACAAAAAATTAAAATTGACGCAGAATGTCTAGAACATTAAAAACACACATAACCCCATGAAGCGTATGTTTTCTTACCACCTCAGCCGGAGGCGTACGCACAAACATAACCCCGTGAGGCGCGCCACATACATGATTTCTTACCACCTCGCCTTGAGGTGCACGCCGCAACCGGGTTTTTAAACCATGGTTTTTGTAAACACCAATCATAAATTCATAACTAATATTTTAGTTATTTATGAAATTCTAAATTTATCTATATAGAGAGATACAAAACAAGGGTTACAGGTCCATCCAACTTGTTTTTAATCCATCCTGAAAATTAATGGTTTTGGCCGGTTAGCGGTTAGGCAACCCACTTGACGTAAGCATTTTGTCACCCATAGTAATAACTAAACAAAAAACCATCTATAATACAGTTAAGTTGTCACATCATGCCTGGAAGATACAATTGTCATATCAAAAGTGTATATCGTTGTTTCTTGGCAATACTTCCACTAACAAATAAACAATAGTAATTGTGTGTGTGCGTGTATATTGATGGAGAGAGAGAGAGAGAGTTACCTTCTCGAAACCTTGATGAATAATTGGCAAGACTATTGGGGTTATAGGGGCACGAGCAATGAGACTAGCAGTTCCCCACTTCAATCGTCTTATTGGTTCATCTTCTTGGTAGACTTTTCCTTGAGGAAATGTATGTAACTGTCCCATGAAACAGATTAAAGAGTAAAAACGATGATGAAAATTGCCTTAGAAGTACACCACGTTAGATTAAGGTTCTCAGTGTACACAAGGACTTGGATATAGTGCTAACACAAAAAACACCTAACAATGGAAAATCAATAATAGCCATGCTTAAATTGTCACTAATAAGATGAATAACAGGTTAAAAAAAATACACACATATACATATGTGTGTATATGTGTATATATCAAGGAATGACCTCAAGTATTGGTGGAAAACAAAATACAGAAATATAGATAAAATACCCATTCACCATTACTTAACAGCTCAAGAGCTTCCGACATGTGTTCCTGATATATTCCACCGCCCCTAGTAATTGGAATGCATTTCCCTGCAGTTTTTACAGTTTTAAAGGTGAAGCATGATTTACATGTCATTAAAATTACAGGCAAATCTACTAAAATGCAACTGCAAAGCACATGAGATCACAGCAATAATAAATGATCACTCTAAAACTACTGAACAGCAGTATCAGCCAAAAAATCAATTTACACAACATTTCTTTTTATTTTTCCATATTCCATTATTAATCATAACTTCATAACTGATATTAGCTAAGGCAAATTAACAAACACAAACTTTCAGGTCCAGTGGCAAATAATTAACCTTATCATGAAGTAACCAAGTGAATATGTATTTGCCTGTGCAACATACTACCTTATCATCTAACCAAAAAGCAAATAGAACTTAAATTGACTTAACATTTAAAATATGCACATGTGATCATTATCATTCTATATTGTCAAATATGTAAAGATTCTAGTGAATCTATTAAACACCCTAACGAAACCACTATGGAAAAAGGCAGAGAAAGTCTAGTGAGAGAATGCAGCCGGAGATAGATCATCATCATCATACTCGGTAAATCCCACCAATAGCAAAGCTAAGGTAGGGTCTGAGGAGGGTAAGATGTAGACAGCCTTACCTCTACCCCATAGGCAGTGGCGGATCTAGGATTCCGACCAAGGGGTAACGTGTTATAAATAAGCCGTAACGAAATCGGAAAAACGTCAAATTTTTTCAAAATTTACACTATTTTTTCCAAATTTTTTCCGACCAAGGGGTAGCGGGGGTTACCCCTACCAAAGAGGTAGGTCCGCCCCTGCCCATAGGAATAGAGAGGTGAGACCCCGGCTCGATAATAGTTTTGCATCAAGCCTTGAACATAAGGCACATAACACTCAGCAATTGGGACAAAAGCCGATTAGCGCATGTACCCCCTTGTCTTTCGGCTATCAACGCCACCACATGATGCATGATTAACCGTCCCTCGCTTTTTAACGTTACTTTCACGAAATTAGTAAAATAACGTTAAAATTAGCGCACTTTCACTTTTGCCCCAGAGATCGATGCAAATGAATAAGAAATGCCGATATATGTACTGTCCGGTTTCAAGGTATAAAAAAACCTCCTTCTCTGAAGTATTTCTCAAACTAGCCTTGGTGCACAAAGTTGTTGTCTAAATATTTATAACAATTGGAACCCTTTTACGGCTTAGTTTACTACTATTAATTCATAACATCTGAACTTATAAACATGAGAAAAGCAACCATATAACATGAAATAAACAAATTGTCTGTCACACACCAAGCCTGAAAAAATATGAATAAACCGTATTTTTGAAGCAAATATCTTCAGCAGCGAGCACCCATCGTTGCAACTGAGCATTACACGTAGGAAAATCTTTAAATCCCCACATAACCGGATCATCCAAGGTTGACATGTGATTGCTGACGGTGATGAGAGGAACACCGGGAGGTCGAGATCTGACGAGGTTAAGGAGAGTGTCGGCGTTGGAAACGGTGGTGGAGTTGAGAACAAGTGCAACGGCTTTAGCGAAAGTTCCGACCGCCATTATCACCGTCTTCCGTGGTAACCCTAGCAGGTGATTTGCTTTGCCCGCCCACTCCATTTTGCGCCCCATCACTCGATTAGGTTAGAATTCCGGCCAGTTATTTATTCTTCACCGCCAGACCAATGTTGAAGGTTTTATGAATTTGGGGGAAAACGAAAATGGAAGAGGAAACAGGGAAAATAAATAAATAAAAAGGTTTTTTTTTTCTGGTTAAATTTAATTTCATTTAACAACATAATACTTGTCAAGTTACATCAAAACAGAATATAGTCGCATAACAAGCTAGACCGTCACCTTTTTCTAAATTGCTTGCAAACTCTGATCTATCAAGACAAAACCCTACCATTGAGGCTGAACAATTGCTACGGATGACCTGTTGAACCCTATTCAGGAATTGGATAGTTATGGCGCTACAGAGCCAAATGTGTCAAAGGCAAAAGGGACAAAAACATGTTGGTTATCTGCACAAGCTTTAGCATGCTTATCAACTTTCTTCGATCTGTCTTTCTTGCTAGTTGTCCAGCTACAAACATGTTTTCCCTTAAACCAAACAGAGGGGAAACCCCCGTGAGATCCACACAAGCATGTTTCCCCTAGCCCAACCAAAGGTGCGAGTCTAATTAGCAAAATTATATACCCCTTAGACCAAGTGTAGTCATAAAGCCCCTTAGGGGGCGTTATGCAACAAGTGGCAAAACGCATAAGAGAGGGGCTTTATATCACAAGAGAGTGTAGTGTGAGACCCTAGGTAGATTAACTAAACTTGAACATAAAGCCATGATAAGGCTTGAAACCGGATTTGGGTTTAAGTGGACACATATACTTGCAATCGCGGTTAACACGAGTTTCTATTTTAATAAGTAATCTAGACTTTTGAACCTGAATATTTTATCTGATTCCGTTTGCACAGTTCTTTTTCAGGGACGAAACAGGTTAAGTGTGGGGATAAGAAAGCCCTTCCAGAGATTCATGTAAAGCATGTGCTTGAAAACAGCCTACTTATTGTAAAATGCATCTATTTATCTTGTATAGTTTGTGAGTTTTTAGTTAGAATTAGTTCCGTTTCTAGTTAGAATGTACATACTTTTGACTAGGGGTGTGCGTGGGTCGGTTTGGGTCGGTTTTGACCAAAAACCATAACCATAACCGATCGGTTATGGTGGTTATGATTATTCGGTTTTGATGGTTATAGCGGGTCGGTTATGGGTGGTTAACCGTGTATTTAGCTTAGCTAAAAATAGCCTAATTTTTTTAAGATGGAATAAATTGTTATTGCATATTGTATATATTAATATATTACATAGTATTAAAAAATACATATAATCTATAATATTAATAACAATTATTATCGAATATTCAAATAAAGTGTATGATACATTCCATAAATTTAAATAAACATTCAATCAAAACCATCAAATGATATAGAAAACCAATAAGTACTAAAAATCTTCAGTAAAAAACATCAAATATTAAAAATATGATGAAAAGTTCTAAATCCTACAAAGATTTATTACATGTCAGTTCGGTTATGGTGGGTATGGAAAAAATGATAACGATAACCGACCCACAACATTCGGTTTTCAAAAAAACCATTATTTGGTTCAGTTTTGTCGGTTAATTCGGTTTTTTTGCACACCCCTACTTTTGACTTATTTGTGTTTTGTAGGTATTGGTTGATATAAGCAGCTGAAAAGGATGGAAAATGAGCTAAAAGCTGAGAAAACCAAGTACCGGATCGCGAATGGAAGCTCGAAAGATGAAACGACAAAAAAATAAGGTTTCTTAGGGTTTCATGGGGCACGACAACATTGTTTGAAGGTCTCGCGGGTAGCCAAAGTCCCGTTTTGACTTGTTGACTGATCTAGGGACGCCGCGGGGCGCGATGGATGAGGCTTTGGGTATCGCGGCACGCCAAAGTATCATAATCCAGCGAATTCGTGACAATTAAGGATTTTTAGGGTTTTGGACAAGTATATAAATCATGCTATGATTATAATCTCAACCCTAGACGACTTGGGACCTTTTTGGACGAATTCAGTAGCTGCTTGGGCAAGGAATTGAGTTTTGAAATCATTGGATAGAAGCTAGAAGCCTAAAGATTGAAGATTTAACGGGTTTTACCTTCCCGAATTTTCTTGTTTCTTAGTTCTTTCTTTAATTATAATGAATTCTTCGTTTATAACTTGTTTTATTGTTTTTGCTACTATGTTTCTTGGCTAAACACTTTAAGCTACTTTAAGCTTGTTGGTGATTCGTTGTGGAAAACTCAAGAAAATATGAAGTTTGTGGAAATTTTGCCCAGACACAGCTGTGTTGATTATCTGAGTACAATGTCACACAGCTGCGTCAGCCTTGCCACACACCCTGATCTCAGCAACAAGCATCAATGGTCCACACAGCTGTGTCACTTAACGACACAACTGTGTGCGGCGCCAGATCTGATATAACCTAATGTTTAACTCCCATTATTACTACTCCACATACTTAACTTAAATATTTATCATAAACACACTATACATACTTGTATTAAGCAAAAACTTAAAATTTTACCTCATTGGCGATCTCGGAGCGAGCACACTTTTGCACGAGCCGTCGGTTTGAGTTCAAGCACTATTACTCTTGCTCTAATCCCTCAAACCTAGGCTCTGATACCAACTTGTAACGCCCGTAATTACGTCTAGTAGAAATGCCATCCAAAAGACGCAAGAAACCCAACTTTTAACATGGACAAATCTTTCGCAAATTAAAAAGGTAAAAACCATATGTCATTAATTCATGATTTTTAACAAAATTTGGGCATGACCCGTCCATAAGACGAGTATATCCCTGTTTTAACCATCAACAAAACAAACAAGTCTACAACCCGTTCAACTAGACACGACTAAGAACCATACATCAAGTGTCAAAAAGTGTAACCACTAACAACGTTATACAAAAACGAGCATTTGACCCAAAACATTAATACGTAATAGCGGAAGCGCTTGATAACCATAAAGTGTGCATATGCTCGCTCCAAATTGCCAAGTCGCCTAGATTGAGGATTTACCTACATTCAACATAATAAATAGATTAGTAATTCGCCACTAACAATTCTAAATAATAAACCCATTCGTTTCATTCTCGGATTATCATCATTTAATCACTTTGCTAACCGTTAAACGGTTCATTACATGCTTACCTCAAATAGAGGCTAAGCATACTTTACTTAACATACCCGTTAGGAACGGATACTAGCATCATTACATCGCTTTCATTCGATTTGTTCATAATGAACAATCATAGTCATTACATTCTTACATCATACCTCGATCCGAGGAAAAACGGACCGAGTAGGCTTTCGTCCATTACATACATAACTTCCCATACCCGGTTCGACTAAAAGTACCGGATATGATGTGTTAACTTTCGTATTTTAATCATTCCTCAACATCCGTTTATGACGGATCTAACTTTACTTTCAACAATCGGATATCTTCAACATTCACAGTTCCAACATAACAATTCAATACACTAGAGATTATTATACATATGACAACATAATAAAAACATAAGGTGTACACTAACGTACCTCGATCTTGTGTGCCTTCCGATTTCCTAATACTTGAACCTTCTTCCTTCACGCCTATATTAACACATTCATTCATTCATTTAGTACAACCAATCTCATTCCATTATTTTCCAAATTTCACATTTTTTATTCTTTCAAGCATTTCATCAAACACTTGGCGGGTTTCGCATTTTTGGAACATTTACTCAACTAACTAAAACATGTATCTAATCTAGTTCTTTTAATTATTCAACAATAATCAAGCAAACCTCATTCCATATCAATTCATCTAGTGTTTAAGCATCATTAACAGAATTATTCATCAACGATTCACATGCATGACACTATAAATCATCCTAATTCACATCTCAATTTCATATAGTGGGTTTTCACTAGAATCTTTCAAATAACCTAGAATCAAACATGATTCTTGTTCTAGAAGGTAACCCTAACTCAGATTTCTCACATTTAGACACCGAATTCGAGATTGGGTTAAACCCCTCATTCTACAAATCATCAAATTTAGAAAATTAAACTTACCACTTCACTAATTAGGGTTAGATAATCGAAGAACTTGAGACATGCAACAGATTAGACTTGAATTCTTTGATCAATTGAGTGAATTAGCAAGAACAAGGGTTTTCACCTTGCTCCCCCTGTTCGATCGATCCCAGCCACGCACACCAGGAGTGTGTGATTTGGGTTTTTACTTCTTTCAATCCCCTTCTTTTGTTATTTTCACATGTGGTCCCCTCTAGTTTGTATTGTTATTAAATTTTAGGCTTTCTCTTTCATCTTACTAGTATTTGAAAGATTTACATTTACTAGGTTAAACCTTTAATAAATTTCGCTCGTATGTCTAACGGTTATTTTTGGGGTGTTACAAGTCTACCCCCCTTAAAGGAGGTTTCGTCCCCGAAACCTTTCCCATTCCAACTAAACCACTTCTACTCCTACTTTTTCATCTATTCATTCACAATGCTTAATACAATATAGATGCATTCAGGATCTTGGCAAGAGTTTCATTCATGCATAAACGTATTTGTACGCATTGACCCTCCGTTCTTAAATCAAGCAAATTACATTCATAATCACATATAAGTCAGAATCTGATCCAGAGTTCTTATTAGTGTCGTTTTCACTTTATAATGCTAGTTCCTAGCATACATCATCACTAGCGGTTCGTTCATTGAAATTTATTCCAAATGCATACTATTAGTCGTACAAGCTTATGCTTACGGCTTGTTTCTATCTTTCTAAATAAGCGTAACATATTCATACATTTACTAATATAAATAAATCGATTTATTTCATTCCGCACACGAATCATGCACGATATAATTCATTATTGTAGTCATGATCAGCAAACCCCATTATCCCATTACTAACGTTCTTCTAATTACTTTCTTGTTCATATGAGGGCTTAGCATAACATTATATGTATACTATAAACATTTAATGACTTAGTGGTACTAATACAAAGCTACCCACTTCCTAATTACTTTTTCATACTTAATACAAGTATAAAGCATCATTCTACGGTTACTACCGTCACTTGAACTAATTACAAGTTTGAGTTTAGCCTCAAATTTAATCCTTCGCACACTTTATTATTAGCTCCTTGCATGAACTACTTATGATAACAACTAGGTATGTTGTGTACGAGCACCATACGAGCGTTTAACCAATTCAGCTCAACTTTCATTTAAGTCCTTTAAATCTTCCTCTTAATGACATTCATACCTTCTCACGCTGACCATTACAGGTCAATCATTGTATACCATACCATAATTATTCTACCATTCATTTTGTTCACATTTACAAATAAGTCTACGGATTCTTAATCATTAATCAAGAATTAAACATTTTACTAACCTCGCCTTCAATGCATAAGTCAGTTATCCGGGTGCCGGATCGATCCGCTTATTTATATGTACCTTCCGTACCAGAATTGGTCTCATTCATTCATGAAATATGCTCCCACTCGTGAGCATCCTTCCACTAACTTCATTACTATCATCTCATTAAGAATTCCATCATATTTTTCTATAAATAATAGTTAGCACATAACCCTTCATATTTGCGTCCTACAGGGTGTTTATTCGCCGATTGTCTCTTTCACAATTTTCTTAAGTACATGTTAAAACATATCATACATTTCATTTCTTACATACTATCCTTTCATTTTATTGATTATTTCGCCAACTTTCGCAGTTTGACCTTTCAAGGTCAGACTAACACCCCTTACTTATTGTGGTTGTATCGAGGTACACGTTCGTACTTTATACTTGCAAGGACTTCATTCACTTCGTTTGACTTTTCGGAAGTCTATCTGTAAATACATTCTTACTTATGTGAATCAGTTATCCTATTCCGACACGTCATTCTCTAGTTGAGCCCTAAGCTCCTATTAATAATATGATCTTTTATACATACATGTCGCGGGTCAAATCCCTTGACTCGTTATTCATATTTTGCGACGGTTAATACTTTCCAAATTGCGACAATGCATGCCCATACATTATGCTCACCTACGAGTAACAAACTTGACAAATTGAACATTAAATACCGGGTTCAAATGGCGATCGCCATTTGACCCGTATGACTCATTTGAGTTTCGTTTTTTTTTAGTTTCTATTCTTATTTGTTTAATCCGTCTTCATTTACGGATTCGAACTTTTAATTCATTACCTTTCATTCTTACTGGTTTGACATGTGCTTGCTTATGGATCCAACCTTTCATTCCTTACATGGTCGAATCCATTTCTCAGATTCAAACATTTTCCTCTGTACCTTCCTTTCTTCTGCCGTATCATTTACCATGTTATTTCTTACGAAACGTTTTCATATTAATTTTCTACATTCAACTTCGAGTGTTGGGTCCTAACACTTAATTCCATGTCCTATTTCATGTAGCGCGTCTCGACGCGACACTTTACATCCTATTTCTAGTGGTGTTCCCACCCTTCTTTCTTAAGTTTGTCTTACATTCAATCGTAGGCTTATACTTTTCATTCTTATCTTTCTTTCTTTCTTATATTGATCCGTTCCTTTAAGAATCGTTAGACCCCTTTTTGCTAGCTTGACCGGACATAAGTGAGATGATTCTCATGTTTTTCTCGAGCTTCGGTCAATACATGACCATCCCTTAATATACCATTTCCGTTTGTTTGTTCACCGTATTAGGTGTTAATTCACCTACGTTCTCTAACATGTCTTTTACTAATGAGTATTCTACTTTACATGTTGTATTTCTTACATAATACTTCCAGCATTTGTAAGTAATTATTATTCACTGACTTCTACAATATAACCTTTTAAGGTCAACCACCACCCAGTACCTTTGTATATAAGTATTGTAGTACGGGTTGTTCTTACTTTCAATTCGAACACACTTACAAAACGCCTTTAGCTAACATCTGAACTATTATCCTTTCCATACCTTTCATTAACATTACCATGTTCTCATTTATTTATACGTTCCACTTAATTTCAATTCCACACAACTAAACTATCATCAATCATAACACGTAATTCATCTAGTACGTAACACATTAACTATTTACTTAAACAATTGTGTCTAATGGCCATCCCATGATATCCCTATACTGTTGACTTTCAGAAAGTCAACTGTCTCGTTTAGACACTTCAAACTTTTGAACATGTATTCATCTAAATATGGTAGGTCATAATAATAATAATATCCTACGTATTTCATACTCGTATTGTGCAAGATGTACAATTTACGTGATCCTCTAAACAATACACATATACATTCACATACACGTACTTTCACATGCTAATGCTCCATGATTTTACAATTAGCAAATTTCATTCGAAGCAACTATATAGCATAATTTCAACATATCCTTTACTAATTAGCTCGTATGATTCACATTTAGCACATATTCGCCTCTTAATCATACTAAAGCAAATCATTAAATACACATAAGCATCACACCATTCATGTACAAGGTATAAGCCTCTAATGCATAATTGTATCAAAGCATACATTCATCCGAATTTTCATACGGATTCCATCTAACTCACATTCTTCAAATTATTTTCACCACTAATCTCATCATTTTTATATTTATTTATTAACAATTCCGGTTCCTTCACATATCCAAGTACTTTAGTCTATATTTACTTCCTTCATTATTCATTATCATACGTTTCCAACTCCACTTTATACATTCGTCATTCATTTCACGCCATTCCATACGTTACATTCGACTTTTATAAATTTTACTTTATCGCCGACGATCTACATAACTTATTATATCTTCTAATACCTTGACAGGAACATAAAACGGGTATTTCTAAGAAGTATGGGAACTTAAATCATAATTCACAAGTTTCAATACATCATAATTCATTAGTCCGTAATTACTTCATTCGCATTCTTATATTTTAAACTTTACTTACTTTTTAAACTTTCAGCGTTCATTCGTGTCATTCGACACATTACCTTCGACCTTTACAAATTTCTTTCCTTCGTAACCATCATTTGTGATTATTAGGCCTTACGTGAACCCTACATAATCATTAGACAGGCTTTCAGACAACTCGGGAACTCGAAACGCGAAAATAATACAAAAATAAAAATTTTCAGCGGATTGAGATTCCGCTGGCCGTCGGCGACTCAAGAAAATATGAAGTTTGTGGAAATTTTTCCCAGACACAGCTGTGTTGATTATCTGAGTACAATGTCACACAGCTGTGTCAGCCTTGCCACACACCCTGATCTCAGCAACAAGCATCAATGGTCCACACAGCTGTGTCACTTAACGACACAACTGTGTGCGGCGCCAGATCTGATATAACCTAATGTTTAACTCCCATTATTACTACTCCACATACTTAACTTAAATATTTATCATAAACACACTATACATACTTGTATTAAGCAAAAACTTAAAATTTTACCTCATTGGCGATCTCGGAGCGAGCACACTTTTGCACGAGCCGTCGGTTTGAGTTCAAGCACTATTACTCTTGCTCTAATCTCTCAAACCTAGGCTCTGATAACAACTTGTAACGCCCGTAATTACGTCTAGTAGAAATGCCATCCAAAAGACGCAAGAAACCCAACTTTTAACATGGACAAATCTTTCGCAAATTAAAAAGGTAAAAACCATATGTCATTAATTCATGATTTTTAACAAAATTTGGGCATGACCCGTCCATAAGACGAGTATATCCCTGTTTTAACCATCAACAAAACAAACAAGTCTACAACCCGTTCAACTAGACACGACTAAGAACCATACATCAAGTGTCAAAAAGTGTAACCACTAACAACGTTATACAAAAACGAGCATTTGACCCAAAACATTAATACGTAATAGCGGAAGCGCTTGATAACCATAAAGTGTGCATATGCTCGCTCCAAATTGCCAAGTCGCCTAGATTGAGGATTTACATACATTCAACATAATAAATAGATTAGTAATTCGCCACTAACAATTCTAAATAATAAACCCATTCGTTTCATTCTCGGATTATCATCATTTAATCACTTTGCTAACCGTTAAACGGATCATTACATGCTTACCTCAAATAGAGGCTAAGCATACTTTACTTAACATACCCGTTAGGAACGGATACTAGCATCATTACATCGCTTTCATTCGATTTGTTCATAATGAACAATCATAGTCATTACATTCTTACATCATACCTCGATCCGAGGAAAAACGGACCGAGTAGGCTTTCGTCCATTACATACATAACTTCCCATACCCGGTTCGACTAAAAGTACCGGATATGATGTGTTAACTTTCGTATTTTAATCATTCCTCAACATCCGTTTATGACGGATCTAACTTTACTTTCAACAATCGGATATCTTCAACATTCACAGTTCCAACATAACAATTCAATACACTAGAGATTATTATACATATAACAACATAATAAAAACATAAGGTGTACACTAACGTACCTCGATCTTGTGTGCCTTCCGATTTCCTAATACTTGAACCTTCTTCCTTCACGCCTATATTAACACATTCATTCATTCATTCATTTAGTACAACCAATCTCATTCCATTATTTTCCAAATTTCACATTTTTTTATTCTTTCAAGCATTTCATCAAACACTTGGCGGGTTTCGCATTTTTGGAACATTTACTCAACTAACTAAAACATGTATCTAATCTAGTTCTTTTAATTATTCAACAATAATCAAGCAAACCTCATTCCATATCAATTCATCTAGTGTTTAAGCATCATTAACAGAATTATTCATCAACGATTCACATGCATGACACTATAAATCATCCTAATTCACATCTCAATTTCATATAGTGGGTTTTCACTAGAATCTTTCAAATAACCTAGAATCAAACATGATTCTTGTTCTAGAAGGTAACCCTAACTCAGATTTCTCACATTTAGACACCGAATTCGAGATTGGGTTAAACCCCTCATTCTACAAATCATCAAATTTAGAAAATTAAACTTACCACTTCACTAATTAGGGTTAGATAATCGAAGAACTTGAGACATGCAACAGATTAGACTTGAATTCTTTGATCAATTGAGTGAGTTAGCAAGAACAAGGGTTTTCACCTTGCTCCCCCTGTTCGATCGATCCCAGCCATGCACACCAGGAGTGTGTGATTTGGGTTTTTACTTCTTTCAATCCCCTTCTTTTGTTATTTTCACATGTGACCCCCTCTAGTTTGTATTGTTATTAAATTTTAGGCTTTCTCATTCATCTTACTAGTATTTGAAACATTTACATTTACTAGGTTAAACCTTTAATAAATTTCGCTCGTATGTCTAACGGTTATTTTTGGGGTGTTACATCAAACCCGGCTGGGTTAATAATCGAAACCTAACCATAACCAAGCTTTATAACTGAAACCAAAGTTCAGTTATGATCATGGTTATAAAAATCCCATAATCGAAGTTAGTGGTTACGATTACGGTTAAAGCGAACCGAACCATGGTTTGCAAACCGCTAATTGGTAATTTGGTATGATATATTGTTGTATTCTTATTTATATTTTCTTATGAAAATGATAAACCGATAATTTGATACACATAATGGCCATTAGTGTCAAGAATAAAACTGTTGCGAAGTATCAAATCCTATTAAAGTGAGTTATATATCTGAATATCGGATAATCAGAAGGATCATAAAAATCTGAACATACCATTAAGGGGTTGTTTGGTAGCCTCTTAATGGTCATTAAGAGGCTACATCTTAATGGAACCATTAAGAATTTTACCAATGAGAAGGTAGAAGAATGTGACATGTGATGATTTACCATTCAGAGGTTACCTCTTAACCATTCAGATTTGAGGTTACCTCTTATTCATTCAGAGGTTTTAAACCATTAAGAGTAGCATATGAATGGTCATTAAGAGGCTACCAAACAACCCCTAAGAGAAAAATGCTCGTATAGTCCCTGTGGTTTGCTCATTTTTCACCTTTAGTCCCTAACTTTTTAAAATTACACCTATAGTCCCCAAGTTTTTGAATTTCGTTCCCGAATAGTCCCTGGCGTGGATGAAGGTTAGTTTTTGGTGTTAGATGCGTGTAAAATGACAAAAATACCATTATTGTCAATTTAATAACTAAAAAGTTAAAAGAAATATAATTAAGATTTTACAATTTATGTGAGACCCACCACCCACCCAACCCAACCCTGTAACACCCCGAAAACAGGTTTGGTAATCAAACCACGTTAATATTTATGAACGGGTAAAATACCGTTAGTGGTGAAATTAACCCGATAAATATTAGGATTTAAATATATAAACCTAATATTAAATTAAAAAGGGAATAAAAGCTTTAGGGGAAATAAAGTTCATAAGGAGCCCGAGTTAACGGGACTTAAAATAAAACGGGTTTTTTTAACTCCCGGAATCCAATAAGTTAACTAGGAATAATAATAACCTAGTTAGATAAAAGTCTTGTAGTAACCCATAAGTGGGTTAAAACACTAAAAATAATTGATGGTTTTTTTAAGAAACATTTTTATACATTATTTATCGCTTTAGCAAACTTTTATAATAAGTATTTTTTATAAAAATAAATAAAAAACATTGTTAAGTATTCTATCGTGTAGTATAATATAAGTCTCGTATAGGCCTATGGATGTAGCATCGTATCATATAGTGTAGTAAAAGTTTCGTATAGGCCTATACGTGTACTATAATATCATATCGTATCGTATAATGTAGTATAGGTCCTATATAAGCATATGCGCGTAGTATCGTCTCGTATATGCATATAGGTATAGTATCATATCGTATCGTATGGTGTATTATAAGCCTTGTATGGGTCCCGAAAAGGCTTATAGGTCTCGTATAGGCATATGGATGTAGTATCGTATAGGTCTCATATAGTACTATAGCCTATAGGTGTAGTTTAGGTCCAGTATAGGCCTATAAGCCTATACAAGACCTATAGGGGAACCTATACGAGACTTATACTACACTATATGATACGATACCAACCTATATGATACGATACAACACCTGTAAAGGCCTATAGGTGTAGTATAGGTCCTTTATAATACTATAAGTGTAGTTTTGGTCTCGTATAGGCATGTAGACCTATAGGGGACCTATACGAGACTTGTACTACACTATACGATACGACACGATACCAAACTATACGATACGATACGAAACGATTCTATAGGATACGATTTAACACTCGCATAGGCCTATAGGTGTAGTATAGATAAGACTATTGGTGTATTTTAGGTCCCGTATAGACCTATAGGCCTATACAAGACCTATAGGGCCTATACAAGACCTATAGGGACCTATACGAGACTTATACTACATTATATAATACAATACAATACGATACATTATTGTAGGATACAATACAACACCCGTATAACACAATAGGTGTAGTTTAGGTCTCGTATAGGCCTATACAAGACCTATAGGGAACCTATACGAGACTTATAGTACACTTTATGACACTATACCAAACTAGGGCTGTTCAAATTGCTCGACGCTCGAAACTTGTTCGATGTTCACTCGTAAAATGCTCGGAATATGCTCGTTCGATTCAGCTCGATTGAAAAAGGCGCTCGATTCGGATCGGTTCGGTTTGTAAACAAACGAGCACAAGCAAAGGTCCGCTCAGTTCAGTTCGATGCTAGCTCGTAAAATGCTTGAAATACATTTTTTGGTATATGTGTGTGTGTGTATATATATATATATAATGACTAGAGGCGCACATTAATAATGTTTGGTCCAAGATCCTAATAGACGCCACTTAAGTGTAGACTTGAAGGCCGACATCAATAGTCCATTTTTCAATAATCCAATGTCTATTTGAGTAATTAAGTCAAAATGTTAAATACGAAACTGTGAAGCATCAATTGATACTCAACCGCCGTTCAATTCAAAAGTACATAATCCTAATTAGAACCCCACATAAACCATCATTATTCGATTTCCCCATTGCCAAGATGCCAACTCCCCAGGGTTTTGCTTCAGTCCATTCATTTGATTTCGAACTTCTAATAGAATAAGGGCCTGCTTCAATCGATCGATGATTCATCTTCCCGCTCAGATGATCTTGGTAGAACCAGTTGAATGTTTTTTTCTGTTCTTTGTTATTTGTTAAATTTATACTTATGATCTATTTGGACGAAACTTTAGGGATGAAACCTGCACTTTACTCTAAAAACTAACACCCATATCATCACTTTCTTATTTTGTTCTGCGACGCTAGATACATGTAACGACTCGCTTTTTGTAACTTTCCTTATTTAGCAAATTCATTATACTTTCCATTTATGAAAAGTTGTATTTCCCTTGTATTCATACTACATTTCATACGTTGTAACCTGAGATTTGAATCATAATGGAAAATCTTATCTTTTACATACTTGTGTTATACATTATTCAAAAATACTTGACGGTTATACTTGTTACATACATACTTGGTGCTTCTTTACATACAAATTCATACGTGTTCATACTTGTTATACATGCAAAATACATTTTTACACTTCTTTATTAATGCACAACACTTATACGTTGCACTTATACGCCCAAGAAGCTTAAAATCGACGAATTACACAAAATTGGAACATTGGGCTCTTGGGCCTGCCACATTCGTGCGAATGGGATGACCCAGTTCGCCCTAATAAGCCCATCTTCCATAATAGGCCCATCCGTGATTAAGGGCCCATCTGCCCTTAACCTACCTCTCAGCTAATAAATACAAGGCCATTTCTACATTTCCAAACCTTCAACACTCAGATTCTCTCTCGAACTAACTTTGAGCATAAGTAATTGGAGCTTATCTCAGTCACTCCTAAGTGAGTATTGAGCTCGAGAGAACTGCTCTTCAAATAATTCTTCTACTTTCTTCTGATTTTTACAAGTTTTACTTTGTGACAACCCGCACTAAACCAGGTATCCGTACGACTTAATTAGTAATTAATTACTGCTGAATTACTGTGCTTACTTGAACTTACGAATAAACTGCTACTTGAATACTGATACATGTACTTACTTGCATCATACTTGCTTGCTGTCACTACATTATTTACATGCTGAACCTTAGTGACAAACGTGATGCACAAAAAGCACAGTAGCACAATACACGGATAACGTATTGAACATGCTGATAAAGCCAGCATCAGGCAAACATTGCCTCCAAGGCCTGTAAGAGCCTGAGATATTTTGCTACACTAGTGGTGAGTGTAGGGATACAAGGGTTGTGGAACTGCGTCTCTAGGAATAAGTTACTATGACTGGATGTGCCTAAAACGTACTCTAAGTACAAAACTCAGCACTTTACAAAATAATTCAGCTTTTAGCTAACTAATAAAGTGCCAAAACATGAGAAAAATATTACTAGAAACTTTCCAAAGTGTCAGAAATGAGTAGTGTCACTAAAGAGAGTAATAACGACACTTTAAAGCTTTGTTAACACTTTAACGGATTACTATCCAGCCAAACAACCGGACTATACCCGGAACGTGAAAATATTGTTATTTTCATTATTTATCTTTTTCTGAGCCAGTTAGGGTCCCCGTATGCCCTAACACCCATTGTAACACACTATACACAAGTAACCAAGTTAAACACTTAACTTAACCTAATTATCTAACTAATGCTTAATGATTAGTTGAAATGGAACCAAACTACCCCCCCCTTAATCGAAACCGTCCCCAAGGGGACATACCTTGTACCATTTTGATTATTTTAATCAAATGTGTTTAGTATCTAAGTGACATAATGTCCATTGGGTAATGATCTTGTAATTGTCTATAAGTATGAGCCTTAACACAACATAATCATCCATCACTCAACACACTTCACAACTCTCTCTCTTGCTCTCTAGAGCTCTCGGCCGAACCCCCTAACCACCCATCAATTTTTTTGAGTTCGATCTTCATAGTCCAAGGTTACACAAACATCAAGGGTCTCGTATTAGGAAGCTTGGTGCAAACGGAACGCGAAGGACCTCTTTATCTTGCTTTTATCCACCTCTTTTGCGCGTAGATTCTTCCCTAGCCTCGAGCTAGAGGTATAATGCTTAAAACTCGTACTTGAACTAATCTAAGGTGGTTAATAAGATGTATGATGATTAAAACTCGGAATCTTACAAGTTGATGCTTTAAAGTCTACTTAAAACACTAAAAATGGTGGTTAATAGCTCATAAGTATTGTAAATGATGTAGTATTCGAGATGTATGATTATTTAGGCCCGATCTATGATGTGGTAGCTCGGATCATCGTTTAACCCGGTTTGGTAAGATCATGGATCTTAACATAAGCTTGTTTTGAATGATACAAGGGTTAAAAGGTGAAACTCTACCACACATGAAACATGAACTTGTGTAAAAATGTTTTACTCGTGGAATAGTGTTTAAAACTAACAGATCTACGTATCTGCAAGTGGTATTTTCAAAGGACCAAGCGTTAAAGAAATCATGCTTTCTAAAAATGGATCTTACACTAACAGGAATGATTTTTATAAACCATAAGTGTGTAAACACTTGTGAAATGAAAAGATCCGACAAAATAACAGTTTTTGTAAAAGATGACTGGAAGTTGTAAAGATGGATTTTCTCTAAAAACGAGGTTTTTACAAGATCAAATTACCTTATATGAAGATCTACTAAATTTAAGGGGATTTACACCACAGTTTTGGGAAAAACTGCAAGTTCATGTAATTTTTGGCAATTTACACATATGTCGATTAGTTGTTGTGATGAAAGTTGTTCTGATCAAATAAAGAAAATTGTTGAGTTGATTTGTTAAAGAAAATGATACGCTTGAAAGCGTGGCCACCTCCAGTTACAGAGGAAACTCTGGCGAAATTTTTCTAAAAACCTAACACTTAGAACTATTTACACTACAAGTGTTAGAATTATTTTTTTTGACATGTTTTCGAAATATAAATTTCGCCAGGACTTTATTTACTAAATATTCGGAGGTGGGATCTTCACAAAATTTAACGTGATAAATATATATTTTCACACACTGTTTATGATTATTTTGTGAAAATGCATAGATATTATTTTTAGAGTAAAAATAATATTTACAAACGTTAACGAATCCAAAATAATACGAACGCTTTCACCATAAATATATAAGTTACACCGGTAATTATATTACCACTCGATTGTTAAACGTAACTTACGCACTTACGGAAATATTTATGAACGCGTATTTTAACAACGTATTATTGGGAAAAATACTTATATTTTGGAATTGGAAATATATATACATATATTGAGTGAGACTTAATGATATAATTTTAACACACATGTATTGAATCCCCCATCCTTGGGAAGGAAAATAATTACCAAGTATTTACAAAATGTAAACACGAAATAGTTGTCTAACTATTTCCCAAAAACATAAACCATGAAGCTAAGGCACGGCCGTCCGTCTAATAGAATTAGTACGTGTAGGTCGTCACACAGCTGCGTGAGCAGGAGATACTTGGTAGAGACGTTTCACTGTGAGTTCATGTCCCCCTTTTCTCTAACTGTTTTCAGTTTTCTTAACTGCGGGGGTGAAATACATGTTACTATGATTACGAGTACTTTATACACGGTATGGTTAGCGTAAGGAGGTTTATTACTCAGATCATGTGAGTGGGTAGGAGCAATATGAGGCCATTAGTCCTCATGTCGGGACCGAGGGACAGGAGCGGTAGATCTATCTGGGTGTAGCGAGCCCAGCCCCAGGCCAAACGAGAAACGGACCTTGGGGTGACTTTGTCCACATACTAATGCCGTGGCGAAATCTGCTAGGTTTGAGTCTCCCTATTTGCACTTCACATATATCAGTGGCCTTGCAAACCATTGGTGATCTCAATTCCCTTATTTGCTACATACCAAGACTATTTTTATACTCACAAAGGTTTACTTACTCACTTACACATGGACTCGCTCAACATTATTGTTGACTTTTCAACTTACATGTATTTCAGGAAATTAAAGATCTGGCGTGGTATGTTATGTTTTCCCGCTGCATAAGGGTTCCAAGGTCATCCCAGTTTAGGAAATGTGACTCTTTCCTGGACAAGTCACAAATCTTAAACTGCGTTTATTTCATGTTGATGTTCATGTTTTTCAAGACAATGTTTTATGTTATGAGGTTGTAAGTCCCTAAGACAATGTTGTGTTACTTCGGTTTTAAAACTTAATCAAATGGATGATCTTGCATGATTTTATTTCATATAGCTTTGTTATGGTTAAGCTATGGTATTAAGAAGTCACACCAAAATTAACCACGCTTCCGCAAAGCCAGGGTGTGACATACTTAGAATCAGAGCTCTGATCATAGCGAACTAGGATTCTTTCTCGAGTCTAGACTATGATCACTAGGGCTCTCACGAAAACATTTTACTGCATACCACTTAAGTCCAGATCCAAAACTTTTTACAAACAAATGTTGAGCACATTTTATTATTTATAGGCTCAGCCTGGAGGGCTGAGGCTCGGTCTGGAGGATCGAGGCTCGGTCTAGGTGACCGAGGTAGTTGAGCACGTTGATTTATTATAGGCTCAGCCTGGAGGGCTGAGGCTCGGTCTGGAGGATCGAGGCTCGGTCTAGGTGACCGAGGTAGTTGGCTAGTGAGGCTAGGAAGAGTAGGCTCAGTCATGAAGGCTGAGGCTCGGTCAAGGGGACCGAGGCTCGATCTAAGTGGTCGAGGTGGAGGATAGAGCAGTCTTAGAGACTGGGAGGAATTTGGCCAGTGGGACTAGGGGAATTATGTGATACCTTACTTGGTGACTTATGTCATTATCTGATTGTGTGACTGATTATTTGAGCATATTTGTGTTTATGTTACAGACTCATGGATTCCGCCGGTACTGGCGATTCGGACACCACTGGACCCATACCTATCGTATCTGATGACCTCACATCCTCCGAGCATGAGGTGTACACATCTGACTATACCAGTACTGACGAGGATGATTTCCAGCCTTTCGCACTACCCGATGGTGCTGATGAGCCTGCAGATGACCCTCCCGCTGAGTACCTACCTCTAGTAGAGATTCCGGCCCCTATACCCTTAGCCGTTTATCCAGCATATGATCTTCTTCTTGACGCCGAGGCTGACGGCGATGTTGACCTGTTTGAGGAGGAGCCTTTTGAGGATGAGATCCAGGGCGAGGCCCTTCTTCCTGCGGACGATCTTCTGATGATCGCTGACGTTCCCGCTGAGGATTCGCCTGCACGTTCTCCTGTCCCAGACTCCTTCGAGTCTGTGGCATCCACACCTTCTCACACATTGAGCGCACAACACTTTGCGCATGATTCTGATCCTGACCAGGCATCCTCTGTTGCACCTATTCCCAGCTTTGCGTTTGACCATGATGACATAGAGGATTCTGATCCTATCTTCGACCCGGATCATGATATCGAGTTTATACCTATGGATCAGCCTATGGAGGATCCAGCTGACCCAGTAGATCCTATCGACCCCGAGTTTGACTTCGAGATGGCTTTTGATGATCCCGAGCCTGCCGTCGCCCCTGAGCAGGCAGCCGCTCTAGACCCCATACTTGAGCATGACCCCGTACATGCTGGCATCCCTATTGAGCCTGTTATAGCAGACCCACCTGTTGATGATCTCCCCGTGGATGTTCCTTTGTTAGGGGGCGATCATGTTGTTGTTGATCCTGTTGTTCCTCTACCTGTTGTTGATATACCTGTTGACCATCCTGTTGGGCACATTGCACCTGTTCACCCTTTTGTTGCTCCCCCACCTGATCCCATCCCACTAGAGCCCGAGCATGCACTGTTCGCGGCACACATGGATCCACCAGATGAGCATGCACAGCACGGTTGGATACCTGCTGATGAGGATGTTCCACCTTTTCCCCCTCAGATCCCTGATACACGTCACATTGATACTTCCTTTTCAGTTCCTCAGTTCACACCTCCAGCACGAGCTGGAGAAGGTTCTTCGGCACACCCTTTTGGGCATGTACCGATGTCTATCCCCTTCATGCCCCAGATGTCATCTGTTCCACCCTCTGTTGCTCCATTTCATGTGGCACCTTTTGATCCCACCAGTGAGCCGTTCCTTTGGGCACCAGACTCTGCTATGCCACCTACTGACCCCTACCATTCTTTCCACATGGGGTATACTATTGAGGACATTTTGATGTCTTTTGTCGCCCAACACGAGTCACACACGCAGCGCATCCAGGAGCTTGAGAGAGCTCAGTTGCCACCATGCCAGTGCCATGGTCAGACACACTCTCCTCTGCAGCCATTTCGACCCTTACCTCCAGATTATGCTGCCCGTCTCTTTACACTAGAGCAGCAGGTTGCTTCTATCATTCGTACCCAGCGAGCCCTGGAGGAGGACTGGCTCCAGTTACGTCGTTTTCTTTACACCCACTTTCCCCCTCCTCCACCACCATCTGTATAGAGCTCATCAGTGCTGTTTGGGTAGACGAGGGTGAGAAGACGGCGATTGTTGGATTGCACAACATTTTTGGAGACTACTTTATGATCCTGACTTTTGTTGACATGTATTTGACGTATTTGACACTGACATGATATAGTTTTTGGACAGGGGTGATGTAGCCCCTAGTTGATTGATGATTGTATGACACAGGGATGTACTGATACACTTACTATGTGGTCTCGATATATGGCAATCGCAGTATTCTCACCATATTTGATTCGCTTGATTGCTTATTTATATTTTTATGATATGGGATGTTGTGTGATTGGTATTTGTGATGTGTTGATAACATGAGATGTTATGTGCTATTACTATTACTATATACGTACGTTTTACTATGGCCTGACCAACGTAAACCATCTTTTAGAAGATGCCGCCGAGACGTGAGACACACATGCCTACTAATGAGGCAGAACTCCAGCAAATTATCGCTGCTGCCATTGCACAATACGCCGCCTCTCAAGGAGGGACTAGTGGAAGCAACTCTGGCAACACTGGCAACAACAATAATCCACCTCATGGTAATACTAAGTCATTTAGACATACCATGACCTAATTGGATATCTTTAGCAATGATGCTAATGCCAAACGTATGTTATAACGTATGTGCAGGATGCACCTACAAGCAGTTCTTAGACTTCAAGCCCGTAAACTTTGAGGGCACAGGAGGTGCTGTCGCCTTTGTTCGTTGGGCTGAGAAAACCGAATCTGTTCTTCGCATGAGCAAGTGCGCGCTGGATCAACAAGTCACCTATATCTCAGGGCTGTTTCTAGATGGAGCCCTATCCTGGTGGAATCTACAAGTTCAGACACTAGGCAAAGCTGCTGCCTACGCGCTGACCTGGACCGAACTAAAGGAACTTATGCGCAAAAAGTACTGTTCCCGCGCAGAAATCCAGAGATTGGAGACCGAGTTTTGGCATTTGAAAATGGACGGTCCAAAGATCGCAGAATACGTTCAAAGGTTCCATGACTTATCGCATGTGGTACCCTACTTGGTCACTCCTGAGTTCAAGAGAATTGAACGCTTCATTTGGGGACTAGCTCCTCAAATCATAAGCATGGTAACCTCATCCAAGCCTGCGACCATTACTGAGGCGATTGATTTGAGCGTGGCTCTCACAGAGGAGGCCATTCGCCTGAACAAGTTTGATGATGCTGAGCATAAGAAGAAAGAGACTCACGTCGAGTCATCAGGAGGTAGCAAACGGAAGTTCTCAAACTTCAAGCAGGGCGCCAGTGTGGCGGTTAAGAAAGGAGGATCAGCTGGCAGTGGAAAGAAAGGAAAAGGATATCAGGGCACCCAGCCCAAGTGTAATACCTGTCAACGCCATCATACTGGCCATTGTAGTGTGAAAGTATGCGAAGCATGTGGAAAGCCGGGCCACTTGAAGGATTCTTGTTGGGCTAGTGCTGGCCGGGGAGGCCAAGGAGGATTTGGGAATAGGAATAATAATCGTGGTGGTAATCGCTCACAAGGAAACTATGGAGGAAACGGGAATCGAGGCAACTTTGCGAACCAAGCTGGCAATGCAAACCAGAACAACAACCAAGTTGGAAATGGAGGTGGAAACGGGCAAAGACTTGGATGCTATAACTGCGGTGATATCGGGCATTTTAAGAAGAACTGCCCAGAGTTAAACCAAGCCCGTGGAAGAGTGTTCCAAATCGAAGCTAGGGAAGCGCGCCAGGACCCCAATGTTGTTACTGGTACGTTCCCTGTAAATCAACGCTATGCATCCGTTTTATTTGATACTGGTGCCGATTATAGCTTCGTGTCGTTAGAATTTAAGAATATGCTTGGGTTAGCCGCTAATAAGTTAGATATTCCCTACTCAATCGAATTGGCCAATGGGAAGTTAGTTGAAGCCAATGAAGTTATCAGAGGTTGTGTGATCGAATTAGGAGAGCGTGAGTTTGCTTTAGATCTACTACCAGTCCAGTTGGGAAGCTTCGACGTGGTGGTAGGAATGGATTGGTTATCAGGCAACAAGGCTGAGATAGTTTGTCACGAAAAGATTGTTCGTATCCCAACCGAAGATGGCGAGACAATTGTGGTTCACGGAGAGAAGCGTGATACGCCGTTGAGAATTATCAGCTGCCTGAAAGCGCGAAAGTGTTTGCAGAAGGGATGTGTTGCCTTCCTGGCACACATTGTGGATAAGAAGGCTGCTGAGCCAAGAATAGAAGACATCCCTGTCGTAAGGGAATATCCAGAAGTCTTCCCAGAGGACTTACCTGGACTGCCACCTCAGAGACAAGTAGAGTTCCGCATTGACTTAGTTCCAGGCGCCGCGCCTGTGGCTAAGGCACCTTATAGACTTGCTCCGTCTGAGATGCAGGAACTGTCGACACAACTTCAAGAGTTGTTAGACAAGGGATTTATCCGACCAAGCTTCTCGCCTTGGGGAGCTCCGGTCCTGTTTGTCAAAAAGAAGGACGGTAGTTTTCGAATGTGCATCGACTACCGGGAGCTGAACAAGCTGACGATCAAGAATAGGTACCCTCTGCCAAGAATCGATGATCTGTTTGACCAACTGCAAGGCTCAAGCTTTTATTCAAAGATCGATCTTCGATCTGGATACCATCAGTTAAGGATACAAGAGGAGAGTATCCCAAAGACAGCCTTCAGAACTCGTTATGGACACTACGAGTTCCTTGTTATGCCGTTTGGTTTGACAAACGCACCTGCAGTCTTTATGGATTTGATGAATAGAGTTTGCAAGCCGTACTTGGACAAGTTCGTGATTGTGTTTATCGACGACATCTTGATCTATTCAAAAACAAAGGCCGAGCACGAACAGCATCTAAGAGCTATTTTGGAGCTGCTAAAGAAGGAACAGCTGTGTGCCAAATTCTCCAAGTGCGAATTTTGGCTACGTGAAGTCCAATTCCTTGGGCACGTGGTAAATGGAGATGGAATCCACGTGGATCCAACCAAGATCGAGGCAATCAAGAATTGGGAAACGCCAAAGACGCCAACCGAGATTCGACAATTCTTGGGTTTGGCTGGCTACTATCGAAGGTTCATTGAGGATTTCTCAAAAATCGCTCAACCATTGACGCTCCTCACGCAGAAAGATAAGAAGTTTGATTGGGGAATCAAACAGGAAGAAGCGTTCCAGATACTGAAGGATAAGCTCTGCAATGCGCCAATCTTAGCACTACCGGAAGGTACAGATGATTTTGTGGTATACTGTGACGCTTCACGTCAAGGATTAGGTTGTGTGTTGATGCAACGCCAAAAGGTTATTGCTTACGCATCGCGTCAACTGAAAGTGCACGAAAAGAACTATACCACACATGATTTGGAACTTGGCGCAGTGGTATTTGCACTAAAGATCTGGAGACACTACCTTTATGGTACAAAGTGTACAATCTTTACAGATCACAAGAGCCTACAGCACATATTCAACCAGAAGGAGCTGAATATGAGGCAAAGACGATGGGTTGAGTTGCTAAACGATTACGACTGCGAGATAAAGTATCATCCAGGGAAGGCGAATGTCGTCGCCGATGCCCTAAGTCGAAAGGAGAGGATCAAACCCATAAGGGTTAGAGCTTTAGAAATGATTATCCAAACCGATCTTTCCTTGCGCATTCGTGCCGCGCAGAAGGAAGCTCTCAAGGAAGGAAACCTTGAAGAAGAATATCTCTGTGGGATGGAGAAACTACTGGTACCAAACGAGGAAGGAACGTTATGTTTTGAGAAAAGGATTTGGGTTCCTTTGTTTGGAGGTTTAAGGAAAGTTATTTTTGACGAAGCTCACAAATCACGGTACTCTATCCATCCTGGAGCGGATAAGATGTACCAAGATCTCAAAGATTATTATTGGTGGCCTAGGATGAAAGGCGATGTTGCTGTGTACGTGAGCAAATGTTTAACGTGCGCTAAGGTTAAAGCCGAATACCAGAAGCCTTCAGGACTTCTACAACAACCTGAGATTCCCAAGTGGAAATGGGAACAAATCTCCATGGATTTTATTACAAAACTGCCAAGAACGCCGAGAGGCCATGACACTATCTGGGTGATAGTGGACCGTTTAACAAAGTCAGCACACTTCTTACCTATCAGAGAGAAGGATAACACTAGCAAATTGGCTGAAATTTACATGAGAGAGATCGTCGCGCGCCATGGAGTACCTCTCTCAATCATCTCTGATAGAGACGGAAGGTTTGTGTCAAGGATATGGCAATCCTTCCAAGAAGCCTTTGGCTCACAATTGAATCTGAGCACTGCGTTTCATCCGCAAACTGACGGTCAGAGCGAGCGAACGATACAAACTTTGGAAGACATGCTGAGAGCGTGTGTTATGGATTTGGGCGGTAGCTGGGATAAACATTTACCTTTGGTCGAATTTTCATACAACAACAGCTACCACACCAGTATTGGTGTCGCGCCATTTGAAGCCCTTTACGGACGCAAGTGCCGATCACCCTTATGTTGGGCTGACGCAGGTGATAGGCAGCTTGCTGGTCCCGAAATCGTCCAAGAGACGACAGACAAGATTGCGCAGATTCTTAAACGCATCGAAGCAGCTCGCCACAGACAGAAGGCCTATGCGGATCCAAACCGGAAACATGTGGAATTCCAAGTTGGAGAAATGGTGTTATTGAAAGTTTCACCCTGGAAGGGTGTGGCACGCTTCGGGAAGCGTGGGAAGTTAAATCCGCGCTACATTGGTCCTTTCAGAATTCTGGAAGGAATAGGACTAGTAGCATACAAGTTGGACCTACCTGCTGAACTGAATGGTGTTCACGATACATTTCATGTATCCAATCTAAAGAAAAGTCCAACTCAAGTCACCGTTGCCATTCCCACCGACGAGATTCATGTTGACGACACGCTCCACTTCGTTGAAGAACCTGTTGGGGTCACGGATTGGAAAGTTAACAAGACCCGCCGGAGCAGTGTCAAGCTCGTCAAAGTTCGTTGGAATGCCAGACATGGTCCTGAATACACCTGGGAACGTGAGGACCGGATGAAAGAGAAATACCCCCACCTTTTTCCTAAGAACCCTGCATCTACAAGCAGAACTTAAATTTCGGGACGAAATTTATTTAACGGGGGGAGAATGTGACAACCCGCACTAAACCAGGTATCCGTACGACTTAATTAGTAATTAATTACTGCTGAATTACTGTGCTTACTTGAACTTACGAATAAACTGCTACTTGAATACTGATACATGTACTTACTTGCATCATACTTGCTTGCTGTCACTACATTATTTACATGCTGAACCTTAGTGACAAACGTGATGCACAAAAAGCACAGTAGCACAATACACGGATAACGTATTGAACATGCTGATAAAGCCAGCATCAGGCAAACATTGCCTCCAAGGCCTGTAAGAGCCTGAGATATTTTGCTACACTAGTGGTGAGTGTAGGGATACAAGGGTTGTGGAACTGCGTCTCTAGGAATAAGTTACTATGACTGGATGTGCCTAAAACGTACTCTAAGTACAAAACTCAGCACTTTACAAAATAATTCAGCTTTTAGCTAACTAATAAAGTGCCAAAACATGAGAAAAAAATTACTAGACACTTTCCAAAGTGTCAGAAATGAGTAGTGTCACTAAAGAGAGTAATAACGACACTTTAAAGCTTTGTTAACACTTTAACGGATTACTATCCAGCCAAACAACCGGACTATACCCGGAATGTGAAAATATTGTTATTTTCATTATTTATCTTTTTCTGAGCCAGTTAGGGTCCCCGTATGCCCTAACACCCATTGTAACACACTATACACAAGTAACCAAGTTAAACACTTAACTTAACCTAATTATCTAACTAATGCTTAATGATTAGTTGAAATGGAACCAAACTACCCCCCCTTAACCGAAACCGTCCCCAAGGGGACATACCTTGTACCATTTTGATTATTTTAATCAAATGTGTTTAGTATCTAAGTGACATAATGTCCATTGGGTAATGATCTTGTAATTGTCTATAAGTATGAGCCTTAACACAACATAATCATCCATCACTCAACACACTTCACAACTCTCTCTCTTGCTCTCTAGAGCTCTCGGCCGAACCCCCTTAACCACCCATCAATTTTTTTGAGTTCGATCTTCATAGTCCAAGGTTACACAAACATCAAGGGTCTCGTATTAGGAAGCTTGGTGCAAACGGAACGCGAAGGACCTCTTTATCTTGCTTTTATCCACCTCTTTTGCGCGTAGATTCTTCCCTAGCCTCGAGCTAGAGGTATAATGCTTAAAACTCGTACTTGAACTAATCTAAGGTGGTTAATAAGATGTATGATGATTAAAACTCGGAATCTTACAAGTTGATGCATTAAAGTCTACTTAAAACACTAAAAATGGTGGTTAATAGCTCATAAGTTGTGTAAATGATGTAGTATTCGAGATGTATGATTATTTAGGCCCGATCTATGATGTGGTAGCTCGGATCATCGTTTAACCCGGTTTGGTAAGATCATGGATCTTAACATAAGCTTGTTTTGAATGATACAAGGGTTAAAAGGTGAAACTCTACCACACATGAAACATGAACTTGTGTAAAAATGTTTTACTCGTGGAATAGTGTTTAAAACTAACAGATCTACGTATCTGCAAGTGGTATTTTCAAAGGACCAAGCGTTAAAGAAATCATGCTTTCTAAAAATGGATCTTACACTAACAGGAATGATTTTTATAAACCATAAGTGTGTAAACACTTGTGAAATGAAAAGATCCGACAAAATAACAGTTTTTGTAAAAGATGACTGGAAGTTGTAAAGATGGATTTTCTCTAAAAACGAGGTTTTTACAAGATCAAATTACCTTATATGAAGATCTACTAAATTTAAGGGGATTTACACCACAGTTTTGGGAAAAACTGCAAGTTCATGTAATTTTTGGCAATTTACACATATGTCGATTAGTTGTTGTGATGAAAGTTGTTCTGATCAAATAAAGAAAATTGTTGAGTTGATTTGTTAAAGAAAATGATACGCTTGAAAGCGTGGCCACCTCCAGTTACAGAGGAAACTCTGGCGAAATTTTTCTAAAAACCTAACACTTAGAACTATTTACACTACAAGTGTTAGAATTATTTTTTTTGACATGTTTTCGAAATATAAATTTCGCCAGGACTTTATTTACTAAATATTCGGAGGTGGGATCTTCACAAAATTTAACGTGATAAATATATATTTTCACACACTGTTTATGATTATTTTGTGAAAATGCATAGATATTATTTTTAGAGTAAAAATAATATTTACAAACGTTAACGAATCCAAAATAATACGAACGCTTTCACCATAAATATATAAGTTACACCGGTAATTATATTACCACTCGATTGTTAAACGTAACTTACGCACTTACGGAAATATTTATGAACGCGTATTTTAACAACGTATTATTGGGAAAAATACTTATATTTTGGAATTGGAAATATATATACATATATTGAGTGAGACTTAATGATATAATTTTAACACACATGTATTGAATCCCCCATCCTTGGGAAGGAAAATAATTACCAAGTATTTACAAAATGTAAACACGAAATAGTTGTCTAACTATTTCCCAAAAACATAAACCATGAAGCTAAGGCACGGCCGTCCGTCTAATAGAATTAGTACGTGTAGGTCGTCACACAGCTGCGTGAGCAGGAGATACTTGGTAGAGACGTTTCACTGTGAGTTCATGTCCCCCTTTTCTCTAACTGTTTTCAGTTTTCTTAACTGCGGGGGTGAAATACATGTTACTATGATTACGAGTACTTTATACACGGTATGGTTAGCGTAAGGAGGTTTATTACTCAGATCATGTGAGTGGGTAGGAGCAATATGAGGCCATTAGTCCTCATGTCGGGACCGAGGGACAGGAGCGGTAGATCTATCTGGGTGTAGCGAGCCCAGCCCCAGGCCAAACGAGAAACGGACCTTGGGGTGACTTTGTCCACATACTAATGCCGTGGCGAAATCTGCTAGGTTTGAGTCTCCCTATTTGCACTTCACATATATCAGTGGCCTTGCAAACCATTGGTGATCTCAATTCCCTTATTTGCTACATACCAAGACTATTTTTATACTCACAAAGGTTTACTTACTCACTTACACATGGACTCGCTCAACATTATTGTTGACTTTTCAACTTACATGTATTTCAGGAAATTAAAGATCTGGCGTGGTATGTTATGTTTTCCCGCTGCATAAGGGTTCCAAGGTCATCCCAGTTTAGGAAATGTGACTCTTTCCTGGACAAGTCACAAATCTTAAACTGCGTTTATTTCATGTTGATGTTCATGTTTTTCAAGACAATGTTTTATGTTATGAGGTTGTAAGTCCCTAAGACAATGTTGTGTTACTTCGGTTTTAAAACTTAATCAAATGGATGATCTTGCATGATTTTATTTCATATAGCTTTGTTATGGTTAAGCTATGGTATTAAGAAGTCACACCAAAATTAACCACGCTTCCGCAAAGCCAGGGTGTGACATACTTAGATTCTTCAGCATCCAATTCACTTGGTTCTCAGACTTGCTTGGGCAATCTGATACAAACTCTCAAACTATTGAGCACCAAGCTGGAAATGAAGATTAAACATTTCAAAAACCTTTTTAAACTTTCTGGGATTAAACTTAACTGGATCTGAGGTTTGTCGAGCTCACAAGCTAAGTAAATAGTTGTGGACTCAAGATGAACCAATTCCAGTTGAGTAGGTGGTCTGTTCAAACAAAACTGAACTGATTTACCAAGAAAACAGCCGCATTCGCCCGAATGTGACATCCCATCCGTGCGAATGCAGTTGTTCTTCATGTTCCGACGATTTTCAAGTGTTGAATGATTCCCGGATTGCTATTCTTCATATGGTTAACTCTGGGAAATCAGTGTGTGTTATGTGGGAACCTTGGTTTCTAATCTTGAACCACCACCTTACTTAAAATCGTAAACGAACACCCAAACGACTTCCTAGACCTAGAACAAGTGAACCCTGTCTAGCCTCCGACACTTAGTTAATTCTTTTTATGCCGTGTTGGCACACCTGGGTTTTACATTGTTTGGTTATTTAGTTAACTTTACATACTGTCATTTCCTTTCTATAAATCATGACCAACCGATCAGTTTAACTGATTTGTGCTTTGGTGATCAATAATGAGGTTTTAACCTCCATGCATGACTTCTATGAGACTTCTGATATTATTGGACTGATAATACACTAATACTATAACTAATTAACTTAATAGAAAACGCAAACATAACTGATTAATAGTTAAAAGGTTCAAAACAAGAATCTGCCGACAAACTGTCCAATTCGTGCGAATGGCACATCCGTTCCAGATATACTTGTCCGAACAGTTTGTATTTCTGTTCTCGTTATTCTGATGCCGTGTTCACAATCACTCATAATCAGAATACACTTACTGTTTATTTTCCCAATTATTTTCATAATATACTAAGTACTTTAATTGTGTAAACTTAATCCTTCAACTCCAACTCACGCCTTCGTTTACCCTGTAGGGTGACCTTGGAGTTTCTGTACTAAATCTATCTTAACATTGGCGTTCCTGTACTACGTTCATCTACTCCTGCCAAAACTACGCTCACTAGGATTCTATTGAAGAATTAGCAAAACTGTGAGTATACTCGAACCCCTTTCCCGCTTTACACTCTGGGGTGCAACATGTTTATTTATCAAACTTACACTACTACACTTACACGTTTATACAAATGCACAAACAATCCTTATTCATGCATGCATACGTTATACTTGATGCTTTAATCTGGGTTTGTACGTTTTGTGTTGAACTTGTCATTAACTTCGTACGAGACTACCCTTAACATGTATAACGCTATAGGAGTAACGCACCGCCTGTGAACGTTGGGTTATGTTAAGATTTTCTTGCGTTAAACTTTGGTTTGACTTATTTGTTCTCGTGCCAGTTTATTGTTGATCTTGAATAACCAGTTTGCCATGTGGATCTGTTTAAACTTTTATACTTATCCTATGTATCAAAACTTGTATACTCGCCAATGCATTTTTGTGTTGAACTATACTTTTAACATGTTGCAAGATGATGCTGATGATATTAATCTGGGAGTAGCGTTGATGCTTTAGATACACACATAGAAATCTTAGGTTCTAAATTGGTGTATCAGTTTTGTACCCTGTTATGTTGTATTTGTTTCGTTGTATTTGAACATGTTGTATTTTGAAATTCTATGTATTGTAACATGACAAGTTTTATGCAATGAAATCAGTTTATCTAAATTATTGTCACTTTTAGTGTTATGCTGCAATGAGCAATCTCGTTTTCGTCTCACTCCGATGTTTCCGCCATCGGTTGGGGTGTGACAGATTGGTATCAGAGCTATAACTATAGGGAATTAGGTATAATTGCATGATTCGACCTAGTATTTAGTCTAAGTACCCAACACAGACCTTTCCGAACAAACCTGACCCTTTCGCGCGAACCGCACATCCATGCGAATCGAACAGTCCACTTCGTGCGAATTGAGCTGTCCGAATCGTGCGAATGGGACTGTTGATTCGTGCGAACTGGCCAATTTGTGATTCTTGAAATGCTTAAGTTCTTCCTACTTGCTTCCATCTCTTTTCCTTTTGTCTTAATACTTACAACATGTCTTTCCTAAGACAATTAAACAATACACTTTTGAAGACTTGAAAACATTCTTATCATACAAACAAGACGAATTCACCAAAATAGGCGTGAAACCCATAATTTGGTGAATGACTCTCACTCCGCTTATTCTATTTTGCAAGAAATTACACCATCAAGTTTGGAGTGAAATCCACACCTTGATGGGAAATTTCCAACTCAAACTCAAGTGGACCCTCGTCAAAGCGTCGAAAATTATTTCTCGACCCGACGGGCTCCAACCACACTTAGGGTACAACGTGTCAAGTTAGGGGTGAAACCCGCATCTTGTCGACTAGTCTCATTCTTCGATTTTCAATCCCGCCAAAGTTTCCATTTTCTAATCGATTAGGGACGTGTAGTAACTGGAAGGGTAAGATACCGTTAATCGCTTCTCGACGAGAGTATCTTACCTATAGGCCAAAGCACGTTTCCCTAATTAGAAAGGACTTTCGATTGACATTGGAATAGTCAAAGTTTCTAAACCCGAAACAATTCAATGTTTTATTAAGCCTATCTTTTATGCTATCCCAATTTTTATGTATTTTATACTTGATACCTCGTTCATTTCAAAACCGATGCACAATTCGCACCTCTATCGCAATAAAAAAAACATTAATAATTCTCGTGAACAAACTAAATTTATACTCTTTTACACATTCGTTCGTGGTTATACTTGCGAATACTTGTTGAATACATGCAATTTATGTGAATCATACGTGATACATGAATACTTACATGATTATACATGAACAACTTTATTTTAAATTATGATAAAGTCTCATCCTTTCTTCCTCTTTCGAATCTCTAGATGGCCTCTCCAAACTCATCCAAGAAGAAGTCATGTTCAAATAAGGGATCCAACGACACCGACTCCATCTCCAAGCAAGAACCAGTGGGTTAGATTGCTGAACAAATGGCCGAGCAAATGGCCAAAGTTAAACCCGATATCGTGAGCAGAATCCAACCCTCCACTGAAAACGGTTCCGTCGACTCCAAGGTGGAAACACCTAAAGCGAATATCCTGTTTAAACAATTCATGGCCTGTAAATCCCTTGAGTTCACTGACAAAGATGGTGCCACCGCCCTGCTAACATGGTTTGATGCTATCGAACTAACTTTCCTCCAAATCGGTTGTCATGACAACCTGCAAGCCTTGAATGCTACATGGGTATTCCTTTCAAGAGCCCTCGAATGGTGGATCTCGGAGCGCAACACGCGAGGAAATGATGTATCCCACGCCTTGCCTTGGGCTGAATTAAAGAAGATTACGAGGGATGAGTTTTGTCCTCCCCACGAACTTCGGAAACTAGAACATGAGTTCTGGAATCTGAAGCAAGTCAGGGATGACAATGATGGCCTAACTGCTCGCTTCAAGCAGCTCAGTATACTGTGTCCTGGCCAAGTTGATTCCATCGACAAAGCCATTAACAAGTACATCCACTGCCTTCCCATCTCTTTCATGAACCTTGTGGAGTCTGCTTCACATAAGACTCTCGAGGACACCTTTTGTTTGGCAGCCCGCCTTAACAAAAACTGCCTGATTCGTGAAACCTCTGAAAAGACTCCATCGAAGAATGCACACCAAGCTACCGCCGATACCACCGCTATTGAACCCTTACCATCTCAGTCGTCCAAGAAAAACAAGGGCAAGAAGCGGAAGGCTTCAAGCCAAAACTGTACGGTTGTACTCCGCAAAACCCCAAACCTATGCAATCAATTCCTGCTACACCTAACACAGAGCCTCAATGCAAAGCTTACACTGGGACTCATCCCAAATGTAACAATTGTCAGTACCATCATCCCGTTAGTGCTCCATGCCATTTGTGCGGTAATTGCAATCGGTATGGGCATTTTGCCCCTCAATGTCACAAACCCGCTATCAACCAAAACAAAGCTATCATAGCTGTTAGGATCTGAGTTTGTATTGATTGTGTTTGTTTAACAGAAATGAGATGGATTGCAGCGAAAATGAAAGTAAACTTTATAACACAATAAAAGAGATATGGTTTTCAACAAACATGATTTTCATTAGTCAAATGATTGTATGAATTACAATGATTCAACTATGCATGCATATATTACTAAAACTCCCCTTCAGCCTGAGCTCACAGTTTGTTCGTACAAGATGAGTGATGCGAAAGAGCTAATATAATAGTACAGGTACTGTTCTATTTATAGTATAATCCTAACCACTGAGCATCAAATGCTAACGTCACCTACACAGTGACACCTAACAGACTAACAACTTCTAAACACTGATCTAGACAACAACTGTTACATTGAAACAACTGAGATACTAAACACTGATTACTATCCACTGTTGTTGCCTAAGCACTGATATAGCAATCAATGCTTTCTTCATTGGTTGATCAGTCCTTTGAATCAGCAGTGCTTTGGTCTTCAACATGCTTTGACAAACATCAGTTATTAGGTCTTCAGTCTTAGTATCAGCAGTGCTTGTTTGAACAGATGTTGAGAAGATCAGACCTTAGGACTGTCAGTTGAAAGAAGAACTGCCATTGGAGGGAACTTAGAACATGCAAGCTTATTGTGGATCAACTGTTGAGAACCAGTTTTGGCTTTCAGTATCATCTGTTCTTCTGGGTTTGATTACATAGGCCAACAATCTCCTCCTAGAACTGATGATGGTAAAACACTTCCTTATTCTTGATCTTTATTCTCTCATCAGTTTTTCCCTGATTTGCCCTTTGAATTGCAATTCAAAGTTCAGGGAATCTTCATCATCCTCATCCCTATGAAGTTGAAGTTCCAAAAGATCTAGGAGACCAGCTGCATCCAGACCTAATGCATCCTCCCTTGATATGTCTTCAACTGCACCATTGGACTTGAGCAAAGTCAATACGTGGTTCTTTTTGTCAGACTTCCACTTTAGTATTTTTGAGTTCAATGGGTCTCTTGGGAGAGACTTTATTTGATGAGAGTTTAGAGATGGAGGTCTGCTTATCAGCCTTTGAACTGTTTCAGTAAGTTGAGCTTGAAGCTTTAATGAGGCATCATCCAAGCCATACAGGATCTGATTCTTGATAGCCTGTTTCATGATCTCAGCTTCTCTCTTTGCATCTTCCTCATCCATATGCTTCTGTCTTTTTCTTTGATCTAAGAAATGGGTGGATAAGTCAGAGGATATGAACAGTGTTTCCAGAGTGCTGGTCAGGCTTATCAGTGGTTTGGTCTTTATACACTAGCTTCTTTGGAGCTGTTGGATCAGTTTCTCTCAGTTTTTCCAGCTTATCATATACTTGATCAATTTACTACCTGGACCATCTTGAAATGGCCCTTGCAGATCCATACTTGGCTACAACCAACTCAGCTCTCTTCCTCTTACATTCTAGAGTAAGTTCTGCACTGGATTTCTTGAACTTGTTCCAGTTTGGTGCAGACTTCTTCATCTAAGGATCATTCTTCATCCTTTCAATTCTATTTGCTTCTGCTTTGAGAGCTGTGAGAGCCCAATCTTTGAACTGATATTCTTTGGCAGGGTATGGTTTCATGATAAGCTCTAAGAGATCTTTCCTTAGCTTCCTTTGAAGATCAGCATTGGGTGGCAGATTTGACATCTCCTTGCTCAAGTCTCTTGCAAAGTCTTCCAGTTTCCTGACTTTACTTAACCCATGTTGCATTCGACTTGAGAGGTTGGTGTCACCTTTCCCTTTACTCTCTTGTTTGGCAATATATTCAGCTTGCTTGGCTTTCAGTATCAGATACTCATCCATGTTTCTTAGAGTTCTAAAGCCATGAAGAGATGGGAAGGTTTTTTTGGATGGATCATCCTCTGTATAGAATTGCCTCATTTCATTTTTCACTACATGCAATTCCAGAGGATAACTTACAGCCAATGGAATGTCTCTTGCAGGGTTTTGACCCGTGGGTGATTGTGGTTGAGTAAGTGGATTTGATATTGGTGATGGTGGAGGAATAAATGGTTTAGGGTTTGTTTGAATGAAAGGTTCAGATGACAAGGGAACAGGTGCTGGTATGTCATCTTCATTCACAATGAATTTCCTTTTTCTGGCATAAATTGATTTAGGAGAAGGAGTTTTTATAGGAGAATTGCAAATAGGAATGAAAATTGTTTGAGAAGGAAATTTGAAAGTGATGCTAGTGGTTGGTTGACTAACAACTGTTGAAACAACTGGTGTCTCAACCGCTGCTGTCTTAACAACTGTTGAAGTGTCAACATTGGTTGTAGTGGTGGATGGTAGTAGTGAGGAAGGTTTTGTTTTCTGCTTTTTAGCAAGTTGTTTTTGTGGTGGCGATGTTGGTTTAGATGTGGTAGTGGATGACTTTTTGATACCAGCAGTGGTTTGCTTTTCAGCAGTGGTTTCTTTTGGTGGTGAAGGTGATCTTAGGTATGTGCAAGAGGTGGTTTGTTGTGTTTATGGGATTTTCTTCTATCAGAAGTGCCAACATCCTTTGTCTTAATCTCCCAATTTTTCAATTGCTTTTGTTCCTTCTTCCAAATCCTTTCCTTTGTTTCATTTTGATTTTGAATAGACTTTTTGTTTGCAGCCTCTTCATCTGCTAGAATGTTTAGGGTTTTATCAATTCCCTTTTCCTTTTCTTTGACAGGTGTTTCAGTAGAGGTTGAAAAAGACTTCTTTTCATACTCGGGCTTTTGTGTTGGCTTTTATCTTAGAGTAGGCCTGCCAAACTTCTTGATATCATGTTTCTCTCCCTTTTTGGCATCATCTTGATCATTATCATCTTCAAAGATGGATGTAGGGGCAGTGTAGTCAATTTCACCAGGGCTTCTTTGATGCCCTTGATATCTGCCTTTGTATCTTTGTATCTTGCATCAACCATAACCCTTATGAGTTCCATTTGGGTGTTATGTTGAGCAGTAGCCAGTTCTCTTTGAGCAGATAAAATAGGTTGGACAACATTCCAAAGCGCTTGAGAATATTGTTATGGAGTGGGTTGACTTTTAGAGGCTTCTATCAAAAACTTGAGTGAATAATTCATTGTTGCCATAGTGTTTTCAATATTTGTGAGCCTCTCCATCAAATCCTGGTATTTTAAACAATCACCCAAATGAATGGGATCATTTGATTTCCCACCAGAGGTGGTTGTATCAACCTTTGAGATAGGAGGAGTCTCCAAATTCTCATTAGCTGATGCCCCTTGTTCTTGGTACTGGGGACTTCCCTTTGCAGTGGTTACCTTGGTTCCCACATCAGTGGTTACCTTGGTAGACTCAGCAGTGGTTGCCTTTAAGGGAGTCTTAATAATGAAACTACTGTCCTGATGTAGATCAATGGATCCAACACCTGTAGTAGCTGCTCCACTTAAACTACCAACAAGAATTTCTTGAAACTTTAGTGGTGTATCCTCCTCAGCTGTTTGTGGGATAGCCAATTGAATTGGTTCAGACACAGCCATCGTTGAAGTTGTACTCTTAGTAATATGTTGGTGAGAGGGGCTGTTTTGTGTCTGAATTTCAATGGCCTCAGACAGAGGTAATATGGTAGGTGGAAGTGGAGATGTGGGGAGTGGTGTTGAAAGAGAATTTTCCCCGAGAGGAGGGCTATTAAACATACTCTCAAGTGATGGTGATGCTTCATAATGAGGTGTCCCTGTGGTTACAACATGTTCCTTTTGTGAGGAAACATGAGGAGTTGAGGCTTGAGGTGGAGATCTTTCCAACTGTTGTGAAGAAGTAGCAACAGTGGTTTCTGGTGACTTTTGTGTTGTCACTGAGTTAACTTCTGGGATCTCATCTTCCAGAAGGCCCGTTTTAGTGGGTTTGGTGGGCTTGGTGGGTTTCTTTTTGGTGGTTTTTGGCGGGGGTTGCACAACAGTGGTTGTGCTGCTGTGGTCACCATGAGTAGTGGGCTCAGCAGCTGAAGTCTGAGGAGCAGATGTGGACACATCCAAATTTTGCTCAGACTCCCCTGCTTGTGTTTTTGAACTTTTTGACTCTTTAGCCATTAGGCGAGTAAAAGTTTCAGCAGACAAGCTGTTTATTTGAAAAGGTGTCCCTTGTTCCAAAGCTTTTACATTTTCTTTTGGAATTTATTGTTGTAAATGATAGCTAAGGAATCTAGGAAACAACAAGAAATCTTGTGGCTTCTTGTCTTTGACATTTTTTAAATTATTAACCAAATTAGTAAAAATTGCTTGGGAGTAATTGAAATCAGTTTTAGACATGATAGCATACCCCAAGTATTGGATTTTCAAAGGAATTTCGTTAAAAGCAGTTGTTTTATTTAAAACACAAGTGAGCAGGGTATGAAACAGGAATTTCATAGGAGGTGGAAATTCTCCTTTTTGCATGGTTGCTTTTGTTAATTGTACTGCATACCCTTTTTCGATCAAATCAATTTGATACTCACTTTTAGGGAACGAAGTTTTACCTACCAAGTCGTTTATTTGAAAAACCTCTGAGATGGTTTGAGGTGTGATTGGGACCAAAATACCTCCTACTTTTGATGTAATAGCCCAAGGCTTCTTATCTTGAAGTTCAAGATTACCATTGGCCCAGAACTCTCGTAGAGTATCTTGATAAATTGGTGCATTACATGTGAGCAAAGTTTCGTACTTTGAGGATGATAAGGTGTCGATTATGGTATGAAAGTCAGTATTTTTGGTTGTTTTCTCGAAGGTACAGAGATAATTGTGTGGATGTTTGATAATGAGAGTCATGATTGGAGTGGAAGAACGCAAATGATTGAGATAATGAAGAAGAAGAGTGTAACCGCTTTTGAAATTTTTTGAATTCGATACAGTGATGGAAACTCTGTTTGGGGGTTTTATCAGGGTTTTATTGAGATGAAAAAGTGAATGCTGACGTGGCAGCGGTTTCAAAGATCTGACGGCTAACATCTGCCCACGTGGCAACCTCTGATGAAATAGTGGAAGACAGTTGTTTGGAAACCACTGATGGGCAATATCGGTGGTTGAGAACAATGAATAATGAGAACAGTGGCTGATTCTTACTATCAGTGGATAGATATCAGTGGTTGAAACACTGATGTTTAAGCAACAGTGGACAACAAGGAAATGGGAAAGCAGAGGTTGTTTTTCAACAGTGGGTGGAAATTCAATAATCAGATGTTTGAACCAAACAGTGGATATGGACAGACTTTTAAGGATTAATGAAAAATTTCATTTTAACTATTTTTAAGAATGGATTTTTGATTTTCTGAAAACATTTTAATGCTTTTTATTCATGGAAAACCAAGTTTTGCTTGTTAGTCCATGTTAAGCATGCCAATTCTAGAGATCAAGCTTTCAAAGGTGGATGTGTCTAATGCTTTTGTTAGCACATCTGCCAGCTGATCTATAGTTGGAACATGATGCAGAGAAATCAAACCTTTTTCATAGCAATCCCTCACAAAGTGATGTCTGATGTCAATGTGCTTGGTGGTTGAATGAGAGACTGGATTTTTGATGATATTTTCAGCTGCTTGACTATCCAACATGAGTGGTGTCTTTAAAGCAGTTATACCAAAATCCAACAATTGATTTTGAAGCCACAAAAGTTGGGCTGTACAGCTTGCAGTAGCAATGTATTCAGCTTCAGAAGTGGATATTGAAACAGCTGCTTGCTTTTTGCTTTGCCAAGACACCAAGCAATCGCCTAGGAATTGACACCCTCCTAATGTGGACTTCCTAGTGGTGTTGCATCCAACAAAGTCACTGTTTGAATAACCTGCAAGCTTAATATTCCCATTAGCAGGATACCAGATACCAAGTATGGGAGCACCTTTTATGTATCTGAATACTCTTTTTATACCAATGAGATTAGATAGCCTAGGTGCTGACTGAGATCTAGCACAGACACATGTTGCAAACATGATGTCTGGCCTTGATGTAGTTAGGTACAAAAGAGACCCAATCATGCTTCTATACAATGTTTGATCAACCAGTTCATCTTTTGCATCAGACATGACAAGCTTTGTGGTTGCCATAGGTGTACTGCATGGTTTATAATCATTCATATCAAATTTTGTTAGAAGATCTTTTACATATTTGCTTTGATGAATGAAAGTTCCATTTTGCAATTGCTTAACTTGAAGACCAAGAAAGCATTGAAGTTCACCCATTGCACTCATTTCAAACTCTGTTGTCGTGAGTTGTCTAAACTCTTCACACATTGAGTTACATGTTGTAACACCTCCTAAAATCATGTCTAATATATGCAGACACGTGTCCTGAAACCTTAACATGTAAAAGTTTGAGTTCGAAGGACTAATGTTGACAAACATTGAAAATATGTATGCAGAGGGACGAAAAGTGTCAACATGCTAAACTTATGCCTCTGATTGTCCGCAAACGATGTTCGTATTCTTGAATGAGTAATTATCGAACATAAGAAGCCGTTTGTGAAAGAAATCGAAAGATTATAAAACAAAGGGGTTAAACATGTCAACATGTTAATTCTTACCTCTGAGTGACCTTTTAACGAACCCGGGGCTTCGTAATGTTTGATTATACTCTCAAGAATACCTAATAATAAATTCACGAGGTTTCGATACCGTTATATGATTAATTCTGAAATTTCCAAGAAGAAGGGTTAAAAGTGTCATTATGATATTTCTACTCCCGGGAGACCATTTTAATGAACCCGGAACCTAACGGTACTTGATTATATTTCTAAGAATAATTAAAGCCTGTTTTGAAGGGCCCAAGTGCTGGAGAGGTGAGAAATGGAAGTTATATAAGTGCAGGGACTGAACTTGTAATTAATAAAAGAAGTTTTGAAATTCGACCCAGAACTGGCAGCTGCCAGCATGCAGCCTTGCTCTCCACACAAACCAGTTATGCACTCATAGGTCGATACCAGCAGCTTATAAACGGTTTTGATAAACCTCTAGGATACTTGGAGACATCTTGGAGCATCCTATAACACATGGAATGATCTTATATCACCTCCTTCAACTATAAATAGGAGCTCCAAGTCCTCATTCTTACTTGCTCATTCAAAAATTTCTCTTCTCACTCTTGCTTGGAGATTCCTGATCAAAGGAGACTCCCTCTAGTCTAAAGACTCAAGCTAGGACCCTTTGTAAGTGTCCTTAGCCTCCTTAAGTTCAGTTTTTTGTTTATTAAAGACCGAAAGTCGAAGTTGCCGCAAAACGGCTTTGACCTTCGGTTTAGACCTAAACGATCCAGCCATTGTTCGAGGCGAATATGGCTACGTGATCATAATTAGGTGTGTATTAATCCCTCAAAAGGGCACATCCTAATTATCACGTTTACTTAGTTAATTGTCGGGTCAAAGTAATCAAGTAAAAAGTCAAACTAGTCAGATTTTTTAAATGAAATTCATAACAGATAATGTAGAGGTTATGAATCATATTTTTTCACTTAAATAACTTGGTAAATATTATTAAAACATGTCTAGGCATGTTCAACCCGACAATTCTAAGTTTAGGCTCGGTTCGCAACCGAAAGTCCAAAAGCTTGACTTTTGCTTTGACTTTCAGTTCTGACCCGATTAAGCTTAATTCTTCTATGTTTTAAGATTCCAATGTGACCATACAATATTATAATATAACTCTCTGAAGTTATATTACATGGTCATTTGGAAATTCTGAATTTTATGCATGTTTCCATTGTTATGCTTAATGTTGACCAATATGCCCTTATGGTCAAAAATTGAGATTTTTGAATACATAAAGATACAAATGAGTTGGGTACTGATTTATAAACATGTCTACATTATTTTGACAATACATTCTGGTCTCAAATTGATGTTATGCAAATTATCGTAAATTTAGCTTTTATAAAGACTAAATTACCCTTTCATGCGTAAATCATGCTTAAACATAAATTTTGACACAAAACTCTTAACCTACTGTTATGATATCATTTCTAAGGATTTTTGGAATGTTAGTTCAGATTATATACTGATCATAACATCGAGTTCTCATATAAATTCTATAATTGACGATAATGCCCTTTTTGCAAATAAAATGTGTTTTATATATGATTAACATGCAAAACCTTTTCCTACTGATCTAATATGATAAATAAAATATTTTGACCATCCAAGGCTGGTCAAAATCTCAGAATCACATAAACTTTGCAAATATCGTCAATTATCGACTTTTACGCTAATTAGGTGCATAGTATGGTTTAAAACCATATTTAGCACCCCAAAACTTGTTACCTACTGAAATTATAAATAAATTTTAATATCTTTACAGTAGGTATAAGTCATGAACTCAGACTTCCAATTGTGTCCTTAAAAGCATATGTGAAATGACCAAAATGCCCTTTCGGGGCATAGTTTGGCCATAAATGGTATACCACAAATATATATGATATCCTACTGTTATAACATCATAAAATAAATATTTTTACAGGATATTTTTTACCAGAACATCCGTTCACTTTTAAACCTCTTTTATAAATCTTAAAATAACCGAAATACCCTTACGGGACTTAATTCGGTTTTCAATTATTTTTGGGCATATATGTTAACATCTTACTGATGTCTTAACATATTTTAAGCATAATAATATATGGGACTTATATATGGTTAACATATTTTAAGCATAATAATATATGGGACTTATATATGGTTCTTTCGGTTACCCGTTATGCTTATACGCGTTCGGTTCAGTTTATATAACTAGTTTGCATAAATTAGCCGAAACGGGTTTAACCATATCATCTAAACTTCAAAATCCAGAATGTGTTTAGTTTACCCATATTATACAAGTATTCAAACTTGTCGGGTCTAAATCATATTCCATTCCGGTATCCGCTTAATCTAGCGTTTCGAACCGTAAAGTATCCTTAAAACTAACCGGTCTAAGTCTTTGACTTAAATAAGACCCGTTAGTATCCTAATAGGTTAATAAAACCTTCCTTATAGATTAAGTAGCTTTGGTAGAAGATATTTGCATAAGGTCTTAAGAATATATGACTGAGTAGCATTTTCTTGCACATTAGCTCAGGTAAATACTTTTAACTTACTTTCCCTATACGGGCTTGGGATATGGTAAATTATTACCGCTTGGTCGGGTATGGGATTATTTAGTCGGATTGTGATTTAATAAATCCAAATAACCCGTTTTAATCTGTTTTGTTTCATAACATAAACATTGGGGGTTAACGACCGTGTCCGGGATATCCTTGGCTCATTTAAATTATTAATGGCCACGACCTATGCACGGGGTGTAGGCGTAACCTGACAGATGAAAATGCTAAATACTAAATTACCCACAAGTTGGGGATAACTCCTTTGTGGGTTTATAAAGTGGTGAGTCGGTTAATCTTGACCGGCTTCCAAACCGGCCCCAATTATATGACAAACATGTAAATCTGTATACAAGATTTTAATAAAAAAAATTGTCCCAAATTATAAAAGGTTTTGTGCCTTGTGCGCCTAAATCAATTTTCATAAACTCTTTTCAAATGAGTCGGTTAATAGTGAAAACTGACGTATTTTCCAAAGACTAAGTGACAGGTACCTCTCGAAACTAGGCTGGAGCTACTTGGTGTCAATTAAGAGGATCTTGCAAATCCTTAGATGCCTGAAGTTTGTTAAACTCAGTTTTATGTATTTGATTTTATGGTCCGCCTGTGGATCTCTATTACAATCAGTCTGTATATTCTTTTGTTTTGAACTTTCGGACACTATAGATTGTAATAGTAATTAAACTTCCAAGCCTTCCGCTATGCCATAATTGTGTTAATTGTCTATGATGATATCAACTACGTCACGATACTCCCCACCGAGCCCACCGGAAATATGTAGAAATGTCGGGGTGTGACACATGTGCTTCCAAAGATGATGTCATCCACATAAATTTGGACAATCATCAAATCTTTACCTTTCCATTTTAAAAATAGGGTTTTATCAATTTTACCTCTTGTAAACCCAATAGAGATGAGAAAAGTGGAAAGAGTTTCATACCAGGCTCTTGGTGCTTGTTTTAAGCCATACAAAGCTTTATTTAGCTTGTAGACATGATCTGGATAAAAAGGATCCTCAAAACCAGGAGATTGACAAACATATACCTCTTCTTGAATTTTACCATAGAGGAATGCACACTTGATATCCATTTGATACACCTTTATGTTGTGGTTGACAGCAAAGGCTAAGAACAATCTGATGGCTTCAAGCCTTGCCATAGGAGCAAAGGTTTCATCAAAATCAATGCCTTCTTCTTGTCTAAAGCCTTGAACCACAAGCCTGGCTTTGTTCTTGACAACAATGCCCCTTTCAGCAGTTTTATTTTTAAATACCCACTTTGTACCAATTGGACTTACATCCTCTGGCAATGGTACAAGTTCCCATACTTGTTATCTTTTGAACTGTTGGAGCTCTTCTTGCATAGCTTCTACCCATCTATTGTCTTTCAGTGCCTCTTGGTACTTGACTGGTTGATGGAGTGATAGAAAGCCTGCAAAAAGATAAATGTTTTGGGATTGAATTCTGGTGAGAACCCCTTCATTGATGTTGCCAATCACTTGATCTGGTGGATGAGATTTAAGAAAGATCAGATCTCCCTTGTATGAAACACTAGCATTTAAAGGTGAAGGCTGCAGATGTGAATCATCTGAGCTAACATTTGTTGGTGACTTTGATGATCGAACATCTGTTTGAAATGAAGGTGGAGGAATAGGTGGAATGGGTGTGGCACAAAGTTGATTTTTATCCACAGTTGGTAGATTTTTATCAACAGTGGTTGGAGATGACATGGCATAGGTTATAGGGCTACTTTGGTCAACAATTGTTGATGCAGCAGTCGATGAGCTTTGACAGCTGTTTTGAACATCTGCTGCTCTGGTGGTGGATGTGATTTTGTATTGTGGGATCACAATATCATATCCATTGTCTTGTGATGGAGATTGTGGAGTACCTGAGTCTGCAAGCATTGTACTGGCAGCTTTAATCAAAGTTCTGTTTTTCCTTTCAACCACCCCAATTTGTTTTGGTGTTCTTGGGATTCTGTACTGCTTTACAATCCATTTTGACACACAGAAATCATCTAACTCATTGATTCTGAACTCTATTCCATTGTCACTTCTGAAGATTTTTCTGGCAGATCAAATTGCTTTTCAACCTGTTTGACAAAGTTTTGCAAAATACCTGTAGGCTCATCTTTTGAATGCAAAAAATAAGTCCACGTAAACCTGGAAAAATCATCTACAATGACCAAACAATATCTTTTCTTTTTCAAGCTCATAATTTTTACTGGGCCAAACTGTCACAGCCCCCGACCCCTGCCCGGGAGCGGGCGACCGCGGGAGACCATAGAGCTGGTGGTATCGGTATTTATTAATTTTGCAGCGGAAAACTTTCATCAGGACAATAGTTAGGAAATGTTTTATCAGAGTTAAAACACTAAACTTTATATAGTAAACAAATGGGATAAAACCCAAGTTTTCATTACAATATATTTATAGGGATAAACCCTAGTTTATCAAAAGACAAAACTTCTTTTTATTTCGGTAACTTTTATAGGCACTTTTCCAAGATTTCAGTGCTCTCCAGCTGGCTTCTAATAGCTTCACATTAAGTTGCCTGAAACGCGTTTTAAAAAGTTTTGTCAGCAAGAAATACTGGTGAGTGCATCCCAGTTTAATCAAAACAGTTTTATGACTTCACATCATTACAACTTTTCAGTATTGAGGGCATCCGCAATTACATTTGCTTATATCTATCCAATTACCCCTTTCCTTGTATTCTCTATCCTGACTTGTTGGTCATGCTACTATTCCAATAGTAACGAGTTTCAAGTAATGTGTACAAAACCCCAACATACCGGTAGTAATGGTAGAATTACAAATACTCGATTACTGTCAAGTGTAATTTAAAACAATTTTCGGTAAAACATTTTGACTCACAAAAAGATTTACAAAAAGTGAATGTACTCACAAACAGTGAGAAAAAGATAATGAAATCACATTGATCACTTAGGTAAAACTAAGGCTTCCTAGCGTATCTCCTGGTTATTATCTATTAAAATTAAACAATGCATACGTGTTAGTAAAATAACCCAAATCGCATTAACCGTACAACTCGAGACAGAATTCCAATGACTGAGCTAGGCAGAGCCTTGACATGCATTATGGAATCCTAGATCAATCGGGTGTAACACGAGACAGAACTCCAACGACTGAGTCAGGCAGAGCCTTGACATGCGTTACAGAGCCCTAAATCGATCATGTAGGGTAATAGCAGGGTTATAATACTTACAACGACACAGAACTTTGCTTTATAGTGGGTATTATGCCCGAGTATAATAATAACTATCAGAATTTTTGAGAGAGAATTCGATTTTGAATGACTGAACAAATGAACCTCGAAATCCTATTTATAGGATGATTCAGAGGCGGCCCGCGAAGCCTATCTCGAACACTCTCGCGGCCCGCGAGAGTACACGTGTCGAGTATAGCTTGGTCGAGTCAAAGGGTAGGGTTGCCGAGTCACTAGACACGTGGTGCAATGCCATGTCGAGCAAACAAGGCCAGTCGCGACCCGCGACCATGTTGGCTAAGGGAGTCGCGCCCCGCGAGCGGCTCTTAGATTTTGTTTTTCTTGTTTTTTATAAATATAAGGGTATTTCGGGACCGTTTCTCGCATACGGGGTATATTTAGAAACGTTTAGGGTCACATTAAGGGTTCTAGGGTGTAGGATCATTTCGTGACCTAAACGAGTCAATCAAAAGAGTTCTTATCTATTTCAAAGGCGGAAACAATGAAATAGACTTGGAAAACAGCTTGTTACACACTTAATTGTCTTGTATTATTGAAATAACAAGTTTTCAGATCAGTAGACACATCGGCAGCACTTCGGTACCAGAAAACAGAAGCTTACAAATGATTTCGTTTGAGGGGTATTTATAGAGAAGAGATTTTGTTTGAAAGTGGCAGTGTCCATTTCAAACGAAATTAACCATGTTAATTTCGCTTGAAATGGTACTTGACACTTTCAAGCGGAATTAGCTCAAACACCACCCAAACCCTAGTTTTCTCGTACTACGTGCCCTGATCTAACAATTCTAGTACAAGACTCGATACAAGACGAAGTCGACAGACGTATGCACCAACAGACTCCCCCTCGAATGTTGACGAGTCTTCAGTGTCGAGTCTTCAACGTCTTCAATCTTTATCAGTCTTTGGGCTCTTCCAAAATTTCTGACAGTGTAAGCATCCTCAAACTTCATCTCTTATCAACTCCAGGATCTGGGGCTGGCTCTTACATCCTCTTGATCAGATCTCTTGATTCATTAAGCTCTACATCAACAGACTCCCCCTTGAAGAATGCTTGGGATCGTAGTCTGGCTTTTTACTCTGCTCACATGTTTACAGGTTCAGGATCGATTCCTGGCTCACCTGCAAATTCTCTACCCAAAACATAAGTTTCATAAAAGATAAGATATAACAAATTTAGAAACCCTGCAAATCACTTGATGAACTTAATTCAAAACATCAATTAATGATATAACAATTTTAATTTCTGATGACCACTTGAATGAAAATCATTTTTCAAAACCACACACACTCCCAAACCTGTTCGTCATGTTTAGCACTCGGAATTTTGAAAATCAGTTTTTCAATCATCAGTTGTCAAAAATCTTTTTGAATTTTAAAAAAATTATGCTAAAACACACCGAAAATCTTTTTGGATTTTTTGATATAACATAAATGCAGTAAAGAAATATTTACAAACAATATTTTTGTGAGTTTGTGTAAGAGGATCATATCAGTTTTTGAGACAAATCACCAACATCGTTAAGCTTTAAACATTTTAAGTTCTAAACGATTCACCTAGATTGTCAGTATACTGATCCACTTAAATTCTCACGCAAAGTTCAACTGTTTCGAGATATGAGATTAATGTTTTAAGCGACTTAAACTTATTCGCGTGTCCCACCTCAGAATATACTCCCGTATTCAGATCCTAATATTCAGTCTTACAGGTGAGTATACCACATATGATATCTATAAAGGGTTAAATTGCGAGGGCCGTGAGAGCTCAGGTCAGAACTTTCGTTCAGCAGAGAGATGACGGCTTCGACTTTTGGTGTGTCCCCTTTAGAGGATCTTTTGTTTCAACAGCACATGATTAGCATTTTTCAATGTTTCATCATTTTTTATGCTGAGGGCGGCGCTATATTCCAAGCAAGCAGAAAGTATTCTCCGGGGACTAGGCCATTGCTTCTGCAAAATCAGAAGTCCCGGGATAATACCCCAGATATCACTGAGTATAAAGACCTAGTATCTCAGAAAGAGGGACCTTTCAAACAAGATTTCGGGGGTTACCCATATATCCAAGAGATGTTACCCACGAGATAAGTAAGTTTGAAATTTAGGTTTATATCTCGACACAATCTACTAAATGTGCAAAAACCTACTGGCACATCATCAGTGAGACCGTTTATCACATTTTTGACCTTCCAATTCTTTAGCATGTTGTGATTGTCCACTGATGTACTATCATTTCCTCTTTTTACAACAAAACTCATTTTTAATTTTATCATGTTTTTGGCTTTTTCAAATTTTCAAATGTTTTTGTGTAACACCCCAAAACCCGAATGTTTATATTCGTTAAATGTTATGATATGGCACATCAAGAAATAAATAACTAGGTTATTTATCCTAGTTAAAAGCATGGTAGAAACAATTAGAGAATGAGAGTTGTGCCAATTATAAATAAGAGAAAGAACATGAGGGACTAAGATTGCCAAAATTGAATATGAGTTTAATTAAAACAAGAATCTCACACAGTGTGTGTGCGTGAGATCGAGCAGGAGGAAGAAAGAATGGGTGTAAACCCTAGTTCACAAGAAAGCTTCAAATTGACAAGGAGATTAGTCTCAAATCCGATGCATGAACTCGTTTTCTTGATAATCTAGCCCTAGCAAACATGTGGTAAGTTGTAATTTAAGATTTGATGATATTGTAAGAAGTGGGTTATGATCAATCCACGAAATTGTATGAAATTAAGCATGAATATGTGTTAACATCATCATAGGAAACATGTGTTATGCATAATTTTGACTATTTTGATGTTTAAGGATGTAAACCCACTAGTTGGATGATTAAGATGACATGGGTGTTCATCATGTACAATCCTTGTTCAATATTCATGAATTATGTTGTGTTATGGTGAACTATTGTTAAATGAATTGAAAGAAATATGGTGTTGATATGTTTGATGTTTATGTGTTAATGGTATTTGTTAATAAGTAAGAAGATTTGATGAAATATGAATGAATTAGGAAGATTATGCATAAACTAGTTGTACATGGTGCCTAGGAAGTAGTACGCACACCATGTGTTTGATGAAATGTCTAAATGACAATAATAGGTGAAGGTTGTGTTATGATGATGTTGAGTATGCTATATGCTTGTTTGAATCGACTAATGAAATACATATGTGAGATATGAACTTGATATGATCGTTCATATGAATAATCATGTATGCTAATAAGGATGTAAATGTAATGACATGAAAGTATAGGAATCATGTCATGATGGATGGGAGCATGGAAGGCTAACGGGACAAGAAGACTCAAGTAAGCGAATGCAAATACGGACGCATAAGGTAAGTAAATCCCGGACTTACACTTTAGATGTAAAATATATTGTAGTATGATGATTATTGTGATTCATGTGAGAAAGTATTAACAATGGTAGTAAATAGGTAAGTTTACGGAAAAAGGAGTCGAAAGTGATAGGAAAGTATAATGATGCTAATTGTTTTCTGTTAAAAATGAAATGGAAGTGCAGGTATACTAATAATGGAGAATGAAGGTTAAGTATGGAAGTCAGACGAGAGTGTCCGAATGGACTTATATGAACGAGAATAAGAGATGTTGATGCTTGATTATGCACGTTTCAAAGTATATATATTATGTCACCGGTTGCTAATGAAGTAATTGGTTGTGGTGACTGCAGGTTGTTCAGGTTTATAAATGTTTGCGCAAGATGTGTACGCGGTTGAAGATCGAGTCAAGACATGGATTGTACGTGGGTGTGTATGTGGTCATTTAATTCGATATACGTATGATATTTTTAATTAATTTATGAAAAGGGATTAATGTATTTAATTGAAAGAAAGAATATCATGAAAGAAATTTTTAGTATGTATTTTCCGCTGCGTTAAAATTGGTTAAAACGTGTTAGGGCGTTACATTTTGGATTTTCTGAAATTTCTTACTCCCCCTAAAATTCAAAATCATTTAAGGAAATTTGAAAACAAACTGTACAAGAAAAGTAACAACTGATATCGAATCACTTCAGATCGCCATCCACTTGGCATAAACAATCAGAACTCCCCCTCACAACAAACTATTTTCCCATTGTGATTTCAAAACACTTAAGTTTGTTTTAATCAAATGGTTTTTCCGGAAAATTAGTTTTGTTGATTTTAACACTTTGTAGGTTAGGGGTTCATCACATTATTCTCCAAAAAATACCATTTGTAGGAAAAACAAGTACAATTTAATGTCCTTGCTTTACCACTTGAAAGTGAAAACCTTCTCCAACCACTTGTAGGTTCACTTATTAATCAAAACCACTAGTAAATCAAAATATAACAATATAAAGATATCACCTATAGATTTACCAACCAAACATATTCAAGAATGATGCCGATTCCTGCTCCACTCTTACCAACCTGGGAGCTCCGGCAAGTCCGGATTTTCAGTTTGAAAATGGTGTCACCCAAGCCTGACCAGCCTTGGGTGATTTTGGTACACATCTATCCCACCAACATTTTGATTTATAAAATTCTTTTGCACCTTTCACTTTTCCATCAACCATTTTCCCAAATATATGTTTGACTTTCCCATTGAAAGCCTTTTCAGCATCAAATTCTTCTTTACCAGAGAAGAATTGACCTGAAATCTCAAACCTACCATTTGATTTCAGATTTTCTTTTGACAATTTTGGAAAGTTTTCCTCGTTCAACTCTGGAACGGAATTCTCATTCTTTTTCTCAACAGATGACTCCTCTGATTTTATGGAATCAGATTCATTGTCATAACTACCCTCAGATTTAACAACCCACTTGTGTTTGTTTAAATAGACTTTTCTTTTGTAAAAACGTTTTGAAACATCACCAGTTTCGAAAGTCGAATTTTCAAACATCTTATATTTCTCAGTTAGTTGTTTCTTTTCATCAACACATTTCTTGTTTGTCTCAAAGTTAGAAGAAACTCCCTGTTTTGAATAAGTGGACTCGTGGCAATTCCAAGCAATATGTCCAGCTTTTTTGTGACAACCCGCACAAAACCAGGTATCCGTACGACTTAATTAATGATTAATTACTACTTGATTACTGTGCTTGATTGAACTAGCTGATAAACTGCTACCTGCATACGGATACATGCACTTACTTGCATCATACTTTAATTGCTGTCACTACATTGATTTCATACTGAACCCTAGTGACAAACTTGATGCACAAAAAGCACAGTAGCACTAAACGGATACACAGTGAACATGCTGATATAACCAGCATCAGGCAAATACTGCCTCAAGGCCTGTTAAGAGCCTCATATATTTTGGCTACACTGGTAGTGAGTGTAGGATATAAGGGTTGTGTTACCGCGTCTCTAGGGATAAGATACACTGATACGGATGTGCCTAAAACGTACTTTATGTACCAAACTCAGCACTTTAACAATTTAACCGGCTTCTAGCTGACTAGTAAAGTGCCAGAACATGAGAAAATAACACTAGACACTTTCTAAAGTGTCGGGAAAACAAAACGTGTCACTAAAATGTAATAACGACACTTTAAAGTCTTTTGTAACACTTTAACGGATTACTATCCAACCGGACACCCGGACTTTACCCGGAACATGAAAATATTATTATTTTCACTTTTATATTTTATCTGAACCAGTTAGGGTCTCTGATTACCCTAACACCCGTCATAACATGTTACACGTAACTAACGAGGTTAACACTTAACCTAACTTATTTAACCTAAACTAATCACTAACTATCCAATTAAAATCGAACTAGATATCCCCCCCCCCTTGCTCTCGTAACCGGCCCCTCTAACTAGGGGACACACTAGTACTTGAAATCTTGCCAAGATCTTACTATGTCTAATATCTTTACTACATGTTATCCATTGGACAATAACACTAATCTTTCCTATATATACACTCTAATCACATGAGATTATCACTTAACTTTCACCACAACATTACTCTCTACCTTAAGCTCGGCCGAACACCACCTTCACCACCACCATACCTTCGGCTCTTGTCTTCATCATTCCAACATCATACAAACATCACAAGACACGTATAAGGAGCTTTGGTACACTCGGATCACGAAGGACCTCCACCGTTAGCTTTTATCCACGCGTTTTTCGTCACAACTCTTCCCTAGCCTTGAGCTAGAGGTATAACCTTTAAAACTTGTTCTTACACTCATCTAAAGTGGTTAAAAGAACTTTCGTCGGTTAAATATCGTAAACACGCGTTTTGAATCTTTAAAGTCTAGTAAAATCACTAAAATGGAGGTTAATAGCACATGTCTTGTGTAAAAGTCGTAGGACTTGAATTTTGTGTTTATTGTGACCCGATCTATAATGTGGTAGCTCAAATCTTCGTTTAACCCGACTTTGTAAAATCACGTATCATCACATAAGCTTGTTTTTGAAAGATACAAGGGTTAAAGATGAAACACTACCACATTTTAGAGACATGAACTTGTAAAGAAATATTTTACTTGTGTAAAAGTGGTTTAACCGGTGAAATGGTGTTTAAAACTCGTGGATCTACGTATCCGCAAGTGGTATCTTCAAAGGACCACACTTTAAAGAAATCATGTTTTTAAAGAAACGGATCTTACAATATTAAGAATAATATTTAGAACACACGAGTGTGTGAACACTTGTGAAACGCATATTTCGACAAAATGACTATTTTTGGGAAAAATAACTAGAAGTTGTAAAGTCGGACTTCTCTAAAAACGAGGTTTTTACAAGATTGAAAGTACTTTATATAAAGATCTACGTATATAAATGGGATTTATAATATAGATTCGGAAAAACTACAAGTTCATGCGATTATGCAACTTTACATACTTGTTGACTAGTTTGATGTGTCGGAAATTGTTTGATTGAATAAAGAAGATTGTTGAATTGATTGTTAAAAGAAAATGATACGCTTGAAAGCGTGGCCACCTCCAGTTACAGAGGAAACTCTGGCGAAATTTTCTAAAAACCTAACACTTAGACTTTTTACACAACAAGTGTTACAACTATTTTTGGACATACTTTCGAGACATAAATTTCGCCAGCACTATATTTTACTAAACATTCGGAGGTGGGATTTTCACAAAGATTAACGTGATAAATATATTTGTCACAACACTGTTTATGATTATTTTGTGAAACACTTAAATATTATTTTAGAATGAAAATAATATTTACAAGCGTTAATGATTCCAAAACTTTGCGAACGCTTCCACAAACATATAAGTTACACCGGTAATTACATTACCACAAGATTGATAAAACGTAACTTACGCACATGTATTGTATCCCCCATCCTTGGGAAGGAGAAATAACTATCAAGCATATACAAAATGTAACACGAAATAGTTGTCTAACTATTTCCCGCAAACATAAACTGTAAAGCTAAAGCACGGCTGTCCGTCTAATAGAATTAGCACTTGTAGGTCGTTGCACAGCTTACTGCTTCAGAGACGCTTGATAGAGTTTACGCACCCACTGTGAGTTCATGTCCCCCTTTTCTCTAACTGTTTTCAGTTTACTTAACTGCGGGGGTGAAATACATGTTACTTTGTTTACAAGTACTTTTATACACGGTATGAATAACGTAAGGAGGTTTAGATCATGTGAATGGGTAGTTAGAACCCCGAGGGACTCGAGCGGTAGATCTATTTGGGTGTAGCGAGCCCAGCTCCCGGTCCAACAGAACAGGCCTCTCGGAGGACTAACAGAACGGATCCGGAGTGACTTGGTACCCAACGCAAAATCGGCTAGGGTTGTTTCTTACTTACTTGCATTTCACGACATGCTAATGGCCTTGCAAACCATTGGCGATCACAAGTCCTCTTACACTGCTACATACCAGGAAACTTTTATACTTACAAGTGTTTTACTTACTCACTTGCACATGAACTCGCTCAACATTATTGTTGATTTTTCAACTCACATGTATTTCAGGAAATTAAACGGATTCTGGCACGGTATGAACGTTTTCCCGCTGCAATCTTCATGAAGTCATCAAGGATTAGGGGTTGTGTTCTCTTACCTGGACAAGACACAATCCTTAACCCTCGTTTATGTTTGTTATAAGTTGTAATGTTTACTGAACATGGTTATGGTCGTATGTCTAAGACAATGGTATTGTATGTTGATTTCTAAACTTAATGATGACTTGCATGGTTTTTAAATTCATATAGCTTTGTTATGATTAAGCTATGGTATTAAGAAGTCACACCAAAATTAACCACGCTTCCGCAAAGCCAGGGTGTGACAGCTTGGTATCAGAGCTCTGATCATAGCGAACTAGGATTCATTCTTGAGTCTAGACTATGATCACTAGGGCTCTCACGAAAACATTTTCTGCATACCACTTAAGTCCAGAATCCAAAACTTTTTACAAACAAATGTTGAGCACATTTTATTCATTATTTTAGGCCCAGTCGGGAGGCTGAGGCTTGGTCTAGTGGGACTAGGAGTGTTGGTCTAGTGGGACTAGGAGTGTTGACTAGTGGGACTAGGAGTGTTGGTCTAGTGGGACTAGAAGTGTTGATCTAGTGGGACTAGAAGTGTTGATCTAGTGGGACTAGAAGTATTGACTAGTGGGACTAGGAGTGTTGACTAGTGGGACTAGGAGTGTTGATCTAGTGGGACTAGAAGTATTGACTAGTGGGACTAGAAGTGTTGACTAGTGGGACTAGGAGTGTTGGCTAGTGGGACTAGAAGTGTTGACTAGTGGGACTAGAAGTATTGGCTAGTGGGACTAGAAGTGTTGACTAGTGGGACTAGAAGTGTTGGCTAGTGGGACTAGAAGTGTTGGCTAGTGGGACTAGAAGTGTTGGCTAGTGGGACTAGAAGGATAATTTGAATGTTACGTGGTGACTACATGTTTATATGACTATATGATTGATTATTATACGTATATGTGTATGTGTTACAAACGTCATGCTTTCATCAAGTACTAGAAAGACGGACGCTACAAATCCCATGACCATAGTATCAGACGACATAGTTTCATCGAAGCACGAGGTGTACATTTCTGATACTACCGGCACAGACAACGACGACTCTCAGCCCTCTGTGCGCTGCCTAAAGTCGTAGCAGAGCCTACTAATGGCTACCTTGTTGGGAATTTGCCCCCTGCCGCTTATCTCGTTGTTGATATGCCCCCGACGTTGTCTCTAAAGACGATGTCGAACTACTAAGAGGAGGACCCACTTGAGGGCGAGGCCCTATTGCTGCTGATATTAGACTACTGCATGCGGACGCTCCTGTACGGGGAAACTCATGTCCATTCCCCTATCCCAGACTCATTTGAGTTTCTAACATCCGCATCTTCGCACATACAGGGAATGCAGCACTACTTACACGACGCTGACCCTGATAGGGCATCATTAGCTGCACCGGATCCCGCACACAGTTTTGAGTTTGATCGCGATATTGAGGGCAATCCTGTTTTTCCGCCTGGTGTTGATCCAGACCATGACATTGAGTTCATGCACTTAGACCAGCCTTTGGGGGATCCTGTAACCCCTATGATTGTTGATCCAGCTGATTTTGAGATGGAGCTTTCGATTCGAAGCTAGCCGTGGCCCCTGAGCCAGGCATTGCTCCTGACCCCGCATTGGAGTATGACCTTGTTCATGCCAATGCACCGGCTGTTGCTCCTTGATTGATCATCTGCTTGGATGAGAGAAAATTTGGGGTAACTGTGCAAGACAATTTATTATTACGGGGGCCCACGTAATAACGATTTGTAGTGCACAGGAATCCTGGTGGACTCTGCAGGCCAAACTGATGATAACCAATGCAGTAGGAAATAACCTAAACACAAATGACCTAGGCGATGTAGCCTCGAGATCATTCTATTACAAGCAACAAGCCAAATTGACAAGCCTATGTGAAGGCTCAGGAATTTATTTCCCCACTTATACAGTGAGTATATATTTGCGTGTGAAATGGGTGATTACATGATGGCTTATGTTGCTATATACCTCATAGACAATTGGAACGTTGTCTAACCCACTTCACACCACTTCGACAAAAGGGAATGTCACCCAGACGTGACACAAACACCAGTACGTTGCCAAGGACAGAAGCCGAGCTGCAAGAGCGCATCTCACCAATAAATGCACGACATGAAGCCCTCCGCTCTAAGTACAACGATGGCATTACTGGGAGTAACCATCCAACTGGCTGCACCTATAAACAGTTCCTGAACTACAAGCCTTTGAACTCTGATAAAAGAGGAGGCACCGTTGCATTTGTTCGTTGGTCCGAAGAGACCAACTCCATTCTAAGAACGAGTAACTGTTCGCCCCAACAGAGTGTTACCTATATCTCGGGAATGTTGCTAGATGGCACACTCTCTTATGGAACCTCTAGGTTCAAACCCTTGGCGCAGACGCTGCTTATGCACTGAGCTGGGACGAGCTCAAGGAAACGATTGAGAAGAAATGTTGTTTTAGGACTGAAACTCAGAAACTTGACGTGGAGTCCTGGAATTTGAGAATGGACGAACCAGAGACTCCTGAACATGTCCAGTGATCGCACGACTTGTCTAGGGCCGTCCCCTACTAAGTCATTGATGTCGTATGATATAGTGGGGTACTTGTGAGCTTTACATTGTGGTCTCGAATTGTGGCAATACAATCGCAGTATTCTCATCACATGGGATGTTCAATCAATTGTATATGTCCTATAGCATAAGAGGTTATGTGACCAACTTGTCGATAACATGAGATGTTATGTGTTGGTATTGTTGAATGCATACGTACACTTCACTAACCTATGTGAAACGTCTTTTAGAAGATGCCGCCAAGACGCGAAACGCGCATGCCCACTAATGAGGCAGAACTACAACAAATCATCGCCGCTGCCATAGCACAGTATGCAGCATCTCAGCCCGGAACGAGCGGAAGTATTAACCAGGGCAACAATAATCCACCACATGGGTGCACATACAAGCAGTTCTTAGACTGCAAGCCCACCAACTTCGATGGCACCGGAGGCGCTATCGCTTTTACTCGTTGGGCCGAGAAGACTGATTCCACCATCCGCATGAGCAAATGTGCGCTCGACCAGCAGGTCACTTACATCTCAGGGCTATTTCTCGACGGAGCCCTATCTTGGTGGAACTTACAAGTCCAAACCTTAGGCGAAGCTGCCGCCTACGCCCTGACTTGGGCCGAATTGAAAGAACTGATACGCCGAAAGTACTGTTCACGCGCAGAAATTCAAAGGTTGGAGACTGAATTTTGGCACTTAAAGATGGATGGGCCAAAGATTGCGGAATACGTCCAGAGGTTTCACGACTTATCTCAAGTGGTTCCTTACATGGTTACGCCGGAATACAAGCGTATTGAGCGCTTCATTTGGGGTTTGGCTCCCCAAATCATTAGCATGGTAACCTCCTCCAAACCAGCAACTATCACAGAAGCCATTGATTTGAGCGTGGCTCTAACAGAAGAGGCGATTCGTCTGAACAAGTTTGGTGATGTCAAGGCAAAGGAGAAAGAGACTCATGTTGAGTCGTCAGGAAGTAACAAAAGAAAGTTTTCAAACTTCAAACAAAGTGTTAGCGGTGATGGCAAGAGAGGAGCACCAAGCACGCCAGCTCAGGGTACGACTGGCAGTGGAAGGAAAGGAAGAGGATATATGGGCACCCATCCCAGGTGTAGTGCCTGCCAGCGTCACCATTCTGGTCATTGTGGGCTAAAAGTATGTGAAGCATGTGGGAAACGTGGTCACTCTAAGGACACCTGTTGGGTTGGTACAGGCCGGGGAGGCCAGGGAGGATATGGAAATAGAAATAACAACCGTGGTGGTCCTGTTAGTCACCCACAGGGGAATAATCGAGGCTACAATGCAAATCAAGCCGGAAATGCTAACCAGAACAACCCGCCAGTTATGGATGGTGCGGGAAGTGGTAAAAGACTTGGATGTTTCAATTGCGGTGACATTGGGCACTTCAAAAAGGATTGCCCGGGATTGAACCAAGCCCGTGGAAGGGTATTTCAGATTGGAGCAAAGGAAGCACGCCAGGATCCCAACGTTGTTACCGGTACGTTCCCTGTAAATCAACGCTATGCATCTGTGTTATTTGATACTGGTGCCGACTATAGCTTCGTATCGTTAGAATTTAAGGATATGCTTGGTTTAGCCACAAATAAGTTAGATATTCCGTACTCGATTGAATTAGCTGATGGAAAGTTAGTTGGAGCCGACGAAGTAATCAGAGGTTGTGTGATAGAATTGGGAGAACGCGAGTTTACTCTTGATCTACTACCGGTCCCATTGGGAAGCTTCGACGTGGTAGTAGGAATGGATTGGTTATCTGGCAACAAAGCGGAGATTGTTTGCCACGAAAAAGTGATTCGTATTCCAACTGATAATGGTGAGACCATTGTGGTGCATGGAGAAAAGCGTGAGACGCCATTGAGATTTATCAGCTGCTTAAAGGCAAGGAAGTGTTTACAGAAGGGATGTGTTGCTTTTCTGGCACACATCGTAGATAAGAAGGCTGCTGAGCCAAGAACCGAAGACATCCCTGTCGTGAGGGAGTACCCAGAAGTCTTTCCAGAAGACTTACCCGGACTGCCACCTCAGAGACAAGTCGAGTTTCACATCGACCTAGTCCCAGGCGCCGCGCCTGTGGCTAAGGCACCTTACAGACTTGCTCCATCTGAGATGCAGGAACTGTCGACACAACTTCAAGAGTTGTTAGACAAGGGTTTTATTCGACCAAGCTTCTCGCCTTGGGGAGCTCCAGTCCTGTTTGTTAAGAAGAAGGACGGTAGTTTTCGGATGTGTATTGACTACAGAGAGTTGAACAAGCTGACGATCAAGAACAGGTATCCACTGCCTAGAATCGACGATCTGTTCGACCAACTTCAAGGCTCAAGCTGTTACTCTAAGATCGATCTTCGATCTGGATACCATCAATTAAGGATACAGGAGGAAAGTATCCCAAAAACAGCCTTCCGAACTCGTTATGGACACTACGAGTTCCTCGTGATGCCATTTGGTTTAACAAACGCGCCTGCAGTATTCATGGATCTAATGAATAGAGTTTGCAAGCCATACTTAGACAAGTTCGTGATTGTATTCATCGATGACATCCTAATTTACTCAAGGACGAAGGCTGAACACGAACAACATCTTAGAACCATACTAGAACTGCTAAAGAAGGAGCAACTGTACGCCAAATTCTCCAAGTGCGAGTTTTGGCTACGCGAAGTCCAGTTTCTTGGACATGTGGTTAATGGAGATGGAATTCATGTTGATCCCACAAAGATCGAGGCAATCAAGAATTGGGAGACGCCTACAACGCCAACCGAGATTCGACAATTCTTGGGTTTGGCTGGTTACTACCGAAGGTTCATCGAGGATTTTTCAAAAATCGCTCAACCTTTGACGCTCCTGACACAGAAGGATAAGACGTTTGATTGGGGAATCAAACAGGATGAAGCATTTCAAATATTGAAGGATAAGCTTTGTAACGCGCCAATCTTAGCTCTACCAGAAGGTACTGATGACTTTGTGGTATACTGCGACGCATCGCGTCAAGGATTGGGTTGTGTGTTGATGCAACGCCAAAAGGTCATTGCTTACGCATCACGCCAACTGAAAGTGCACGAAAAGAACTATACCACCCATGATTTAGAACTTGGCGCCGTGGTTTTTGCACTAAAGATCTGGAGACACTACCTGTATGGTACGAAGTGCACAATCTTCACAGATCACAAGAGCTTGCAACACATATTCAACCAGAAAGAGCTGAATATGAGACAGAGACGATGGGTTGAATTACTGAACGATTACGACTGCGAGATCAAGTATCATCCAGGGAAGGCGAATGTGGTCGCCGATGCCCTAAGTCGTAAAGAAAGAATCAAGCCCATAAGGGTTAGGGCTTTGGAAATGATCATACGAACCGATCTTCCCTCGCGCATTCGTGCTGCACAAAAAGAAGCTCTCAAGGAGGGAAACCTTGAGGAAGAATATCTCCGTGGGATGGAGAAGCTTTTGGTACCAAACGAGGAAGGAACGTTATGTTTTGAGAAAAGGATTTGGGTTCCTCTGTTTGGTGGATTAAGGAATGTTATTTTCGACGAAGCGCACAAGTCACGGTACTCTATTCATCCGGGGGCGGATAAGATGTACCACGATCTTAAAGATTACTATTGGTGGCCTAGAATGAAAGGCGACGTTGCTGTCTACGTGAGCAAATGCTTAACGTGCGCTAAAGTTAAAGCTGAATACCAGAGGCCTTCGGGACTTCTGCAACAACCAGAGATTCCCAAATGGAAGTGGGAACAAATCTCCATGGATTTTGTTACAAAACTGCCAAGAACGCCAAGAGGCCATGACACTATCTGGGTGATAGTGGATCGATTAACAAAGACAGCACACTTCTTGCCTATCAGAGAAAAGGATAACACGAGCAAATTAGCTGAAATATACATGAGAGAAATCGTAGCACGTCATGGAGTGCCCCTCTCAATCATCTCTGATAGAGACGGAAGGTTTGTGTCAAGAATATGGCAATCCTTCCAGGAAGCTTTTGGCTCACAATTGAATCTGAGCACTGCATTTCATCCGCAAACTGATGGCCAGAGCGAGCGAACGATACATACCTTGGAAGACATGCTGAGAGCATGCGTTATGGATTTGGGCGGTAGCTGGGATAAACACTTACCCTTGGTCGAATTTTCTTACAACAACAGCTACCACACCAGTATTGGTGTCGCGCCTTTTGAAGCCCTATACGGACGCAAGTGCCGATCACCCCTATGTTGGGCTGACGCAGGTGATAGGCAACTTGCCGGTCCCGAAATCGTCCAAGAGACGACGGACAAGATTGCGCAGATTCTTAAAAACATCGAAGCCGCTCGCCACAGACAAAAGGCCTACGCGGATCCAAACCGTAAACATGTGGATCTTCAAGTTGGAGAGATGGTGTTATTAAAGGTATCACCCTGGAAAGGGGTAGCACGCTTTGGGAAGCGTGGGAAGCTAAATCCGCGCTACATTGGTCCCTTTAGAATTCTGGAAAGAATTGGGACGGTAGCATACAAGTTGGACCTACCGGCTGAACTAAATGGTGTTCACGATACATTTCATGTATCCAATTTAAAGAAAAGTCCAACTCAAGTTGACGTTGCCATTCCTATCGACGAGATTCATGTTGACGACACGCTCCACTTCATAGAAGAACCCGTCGAGGTCACAGATTGGAAAGTTAACAGGACCCGCCGGAGCAGTGTCAAACTCGTCAAGGTTCGCTGGAATGCCAGACATGGTCCTGAATACACCTGGGAGCGTGAGGACCGGATGAAAGAAAGGTACCCCCACTTATTTCCCAAGAACCCTGCATCTACAAGCAGAACTTAAATTTCGGGACAAAATTTATTTAACGGGGGGAGAATGTGACAACCCGCACAAAACCAGGTATCCGTACGACTTAATTAATGATTAATTACTACTTGATTACTGTGCTTGATTGAACTAGCTGATAAACTGCTACCTGCATACGGATACATGCACTTACTTGCATCATACTTTAATTGCTGTCACTACATTGATTTCATACTGAACCCTAGTGACAAACTTGATGCACAAAAAGCACAGTAGCACTAAACGGATACACAGTGAACATGCTGATATAACCAGCATCAGGCAAATACTGCCTCAAGGCCTGTTAAGAGCCTCATATATTTTGGCTACACTGGTAGTGAGTGTAGGATATAAGGGTTGTGTTACCGCGTCTCTAGGGATAAGATACACTGATACGGATGTGCCTAAAACGTACTTTATGTACCAAACTCAGCACTTTAACAATTTAACCGGCTTCTAGCTGACTAGTAAAGTGCCAGAACATGAGAAAATAACACTAGACACTTTCTAAAGTGTCGGGAAAACAAAACGTGTCACTAAAATGTAATAACGACACTTTAAAGTCTTTTGTAACACTTTAACGGATTACTATCCAACCGGACACCCGGACTTTACCCGGAACATGAAAATATTATTATTTTCACTTTTATATTTTATCTGAACCAGTTAGGGTCTCTGATTACCCTAACACCCGTCATAACATGTTACACGTAACTAACGAGGTTAACACTTAACCTAACTTATTTAACCTAAACTAATCACTAACTATCCAATTAAAATCGAACTAGATACCCCCCCCCCCCTTGCTCTCGTAACCGGCCCCTCTAACTAGGGGACACACTAGTACTTGAAATCTTGCCAAGATCTTACTATGTCTAATATCTTTACTACATGTTATCCATTGGACAATAACACTAATCTTTCCTATATATACACTCTAATCACATGAGATTATCACTTAACTTTCACCACAACATTACTCTCTTTCTCTCTACCTTAAGCTCGGCCGAACACCACCTTCACCACCACCATACCTTCGGCTCTTGTCTTCATCATTCCAACATCATACAAACATCACAAGACACGTATAAGGAGCTTTGGTACACTCGGATCACGAAGGACCTCCACCGTTAGCTTTTATCCACGCGTTTTTCGTCACAACTCTTCCCTAGCCTTGAGCTAGAGGTATAACCTTTAAAACTTGTTCTTACACTCATCTAAAGTGGTTAAAAGAACTTTCGTCGGTTAAATATCGTAAACACGCGTTTTGAATCTTTAAAGTCTAGTAAAATCACTAAAATGGAGGTTAATAGCACATGTCTTGTGTAAAAGTCGTAGGACTTGAATTTTGTGTTTATTGTGACCCGATCTATAATGTGGTAGCTCAAATCTTCGTTTAACCCGACTTTGTAAAATCACGTATCATCACATAAGCTTGTTTTTGAAAGATACAAAGGTTAAAGATGAAACACTACCACATTTTAGAGACATGAACTTGTAAAGAAATATTTTACTTGTGTAAAAGTGGTTTAACCGGTGAAATGGTGTTTAAAACTCGTGGATCTACGTATCCGCAAGTGGTATCTTCAAAGGACCACACTTTAAAGAAATCATGTTTTTAAAGAAACGGATCTTACAATATTAAGAATAATATTTAGAACACACGAGTGTGTGAACACTTGTGAAACGCATATTTCGACAAAATGACTATTTTTGGGAAAAATAACTAGAAGTTGTAAAGTCGGACTTCTCTAAAAACGAGGTTTTTACAAGATTGAAAGTACTTTATATAAAGATCTACGTATATAAATGGGATTTATAATATAGATTCGGAAAAACTACAAGTTCATGCGATTATGCAACTTTACATACTTGTTGACTAGTTTGATGTGTCGGAAATTGTTTGATTGAATAAAGAAGATTGTTGAATTGATTGTTAAAAGAAAATGATACGCTTGAAAGCGTGGCCACCTCCAGTTACAGAGGAAACTCTGGCGAAATTTTCTAAAAACCTAACACTTAGACTTTTTACACAACAAGTGTTACAACTATTTTTGGACATACTTTCGAGACATAAATTTCGCCAGCACTATATTTTACTAAACATTCGGAGGTGGGATTTTCACAAAGATTAACGTGATAAATATATTTGTCACAACACTGTTTATGATTATTTTGTGAAACACTTAAATATTATTTTAGAATGAAAATAATATTTACAAGCGTTAATGATTCCAAAACTTTGCGAACGCTTCCACAAACATATAAGTTACACCGGTAATTACATTACCACAAGATTGATAAAACGTAACTTACGCACATGTATTGTATCCCCCATCCTTGGGAAGGAGAAATAACTATCAAGCATATACAAAATGTAACACGAAATAGTTGTCTAACTATTTCCCGCAAACATAAACTGTAAAGCTAAAGCACGGCTGTCCGTCTAATAGAATTAGCACTTGTAGGTCGTTGCACAGCTTACTGCTTCAGAGACGCTTGATAGAGTTTACGCACCCACTGTGAGTTCATGTCCCCCTTTTCTCTAACTGTTTTCAGTTTACTTAACTGCGGGGGTGAAATACATGTTACTTTGTTTACAAGTACTTTTATACACGGTATGAATAACGTAAGGAGGTTTAGATCATGTGAATGGGTAGTTAGAACCCCGAGGGACTCGAGCGGTAGATCTATTTGGGTGTAGCGAGCCCAGCTCCCGGTCCAACAGAACAGGCCTCTCGGAGGACTAACAGAACGGATCCGGAGTGACTTGGTACCCAACGCAAAATCGGCTAGGGTTGTTTCTTACTTACTTGCATTTCACGACATGCTAATGGCCTTGCAAACCATTGGCGATCACAAGTCCTCTTACACTGCTACATACCAGGAAACTTTTATACTTACAAGTGTTTTACTTACTCACTTGCACATGAACTCGCTCAACATTATTGTTGATTTTTCAACTCACATGTATTTCAGGAAATTAAACGGATTCTGGCACGGTATGAACGTTTTCCCGCTGCAATCTTCATGAAGTCATCAAGGATTAGGGGTTGTGTTCTCTTACCTGGACAAGACACAATCCTTAACCCTCGTTTATGTTTGTTATAAGTTGTAATGTTTACTGAACATGGTTATGGTCGTATGTCTAAGACAATGGTATTGTATGTTGATTTCTAAACTTAATGATGACTTGCATGGTTTTTAAATTCATATAGCTTTGTTATGATTAAGCTATGGTATTAAGAAGTCACACCAAAATTAACCACGCTTCCGCAAAGCCAGGGTGTGACATTTTTGACATTTGAAACATGTTCTTTTGTCAACTCTTGGAGCAAATTTCTTCACATTCTTCTTTATTTCAGCAAGAAACTCTTGGTTTGACTGTTTCCATAATGGTTTCTTCTGCTCTTCTTCAGAACTTCCTCCTACAACAAATTTTGTTTTTGGTTTATAATTTTTCTCATTTTTATAATTTTCTGAGGAACTAAAACCTAATCCTTTCTTTTTGAAATTACTGTTATGATTTGGTTTCTTTTGAAAACCATAACTAGAACCGTAACCTTTTTTCTTGTTCGATCTCTGTTGAACTCTTGAAGTGTAACTTTTAGGTTTTTCATGAAGATTTAAATTTTTTATTTCATACATATTAATTTCTGTTAATTTGAAAACCTGTTTGATCATTTCAGTTTTGACACTTCTTATAGGAAATTCCTCATCAGAATATAATTTGTCTGAATCATTCAAATTAGATTTTGATAACAGGAATTCTTTATTGTAAATCCTTTTAACCGGTGAACTCGGATTCTTTTTTGACAAACTTGGACTTTCAGATTTAGACTCCGGTTTTGACTCTTCATCCATATCTAACACCTGATCGACAACTTTCTTTAACAACTCAGACTCATGATCGGTGTCAGACGCTGTGAATGTGACATCAATATTGTCTGGTAACTCATCAATGATTTCAGACTTTAACTTGATGTTGAGAGCCTTATTTAAACGTTCCTCATTTGGCTTTCTGGGAGACAAATTTTGACCATTTTGAATGTTCAAAGTGACATTGTACTACAGATTTGTTGAATTCGGTTGTTGAGGACTTGATGTTGTAAAGTTTGGATCAAAGCTTGAATACGAGGATGAAGATCCATCACTTTGATTCACAATACTTCCCTTTGATCCAGAAGAACTATCAGCACTGCAACCAGTTTGGATCTTTGGGCTTGGAGTGGTTTCAAATTTGTTTCCTCTGCAATACAAACTGACATCTTGTTGAGCATTTGGATTCTTCATAATTGCTTTTTTCTGGATATCCAATTCGTGCTCTTCAATCTTTTGAATAAACTATGCCAGATTCATATTTTCTGATTTTCTCATGTGTTTCTCAATCAACAGATAAGTTCCCCATTTTTGCTGTGGTAATGCATCAGCAAGTTTATCAACCCATTCATCATCGTCTTTCTTTATATCCAATCTTCCCATTTCCAAGACTAAATGACAATATCTATCAATAGTCATCTTTGTTCTTTCATGATCGAAAGCTACAAACATATCAAATGATTTCTTCAATAAAGCTTTTTTTGTTTTTAATCATATCTGCACTTCCTTTGAACTTTTGAATCAACGCATTCCAAATCGATCTAGCAGTACCCTCATGTTGAAGCAAGACAAAGATATCTTCCTTTACTGCTTGTTGTAGAAGACTAATCATCATTTGCTCACTTATATACTTCAATTTATCACTCTCTGAAAAATCACAAAAAGCTTTTTTAAGCCCACGCTCATTTTTCGGTTTCTCGTAGTCTTTGTTTAAAGCACACCATGCGTCAAACTTATATGCTTGCACCTAGTTCTCAAATCGATTTTGCCAACCTTTAAAATCTTAAATGAACATTAGCTTAGGTGGTTTTTGGTAAGTTCCTGTCTCATTTTCACTGTACAATGTTTCGGCAGCTGTAACTGGTGCAATCGGTGTAGCAAACGCATTGTGGAATTCTTCTTCCATGTTTCGGAAAATTGTTTCACAAACACAAGTCTCAAAAATACAGTTTCACACGGAATACAGATTCAAACGGAATCAACACTCAAACGGAATCACCTTTGAACCGAAATAACCCTTTGAAGCGAAATAACACCCTCAAACGAGATTACTTTGAAGCGGAATCACTGATTTCATGTGAACCAGCACACTTTTAAACGGAATACCAATTTGAAACGAAATTTACTAATTTCGTTTGGAACGTATCAAACGGAATAACACTTTGAAACGAAATAAGTTTTTTCAAGCGGAATTAGGTGTATCTTTCAAACGGAATAGAGATTTCAAGCGGAATCAAGTGCTAATCTCGTTTGAAATGTTGCTGACGTCATCTTTTTCGATCTGGTTTTCAAACGGAATTACAGGTTTTACCAATTTTAAGCCGAATTAAGGTCCAATATTTTCAAGGATTCGTTAAAACACTGTTTCGCTTATAATATGTGAAATTCAGACCATTTTGACTGTAAAATTTTGTGAATTTTGTAAAAGAAGGTGTAAAAGTCAGAAAATATGGCTGTTTTGGCAAGAACTCTTCCTCCTGAGCTCTGATACCACTTGTAGGATCGGTTCATGACCTAAACGAGTCAATCAGAAGAGTTCTTATCTATTTCAAAGGCGAAAACAATGAAATAGACTTGGAAAACAACTTGTTACACACTTAATTGTCTTGTATTATTGAAATAACAAGTTTTCAGATCAGTAGACACATCGGCAGCACTTCGGTACCGGAAAATAGAAGCTTACAAATGATTTCGTTTGAGGGGTATTTATAGAGAAGAGATTCCGTTTGAAAGTGGCAGTGTCCATTTCAAACGAAATTAACCATGTTAATTTCGCTTGAAATGGTACTTGACACTTTCAAGCGGAATTAGCTCAAACACCACCCAAACCCTAGTTTTCTCGTACTACGTGCCCTGATCTAACAATTCTAGTACAAGACTCGATACAAGACGAAGTCGACAGACGTATGCACCAACATAGGGGGTTGTTATATCCTCCCCGCCTTGTTTTAGATCTCGTCCTCGAGGTCTACGGGAACATGTGTGGGTATTTCTTTTGCATCTCTGACTCGAGCTCCCAAATGTATTCTGGTCCTCTCTTGGAATCCCTTTTTACTTTGACCAGAACTAGTCTCTTGTGTTTGAGATTCTTGATCTTTCTATCTTCAATCTGAATGGGTTTCTCTATAAACTTAAGTTTCTCATTTACCTCTATGTCCTTCAGAGGTATTACTAATGATGCGTCTTCTAAGCATTTCTTGAGATTACATACATGAAACACATCATGTATTCCTGCCATTTCCTATGGCAGTTGTAGCTGATAGTCTACGGGTCCTATTCTTCTAATAATCTCGAAAGGTCTAACATACCTTGGGCTTAGCTTTCCTCTTTTAACGAATCTGACCACTCCTTTCCATGGAGAAACCTTTAACAATACTTTATCTCCTACTTCAAATTCTAAGGGTTTTCGTCTGTTATCTACATAACTCTTTTGACGATCTAGTGCTGCTTTTAGTCTGTCCTTGACTTGAATTATCTTGTCCATTGTTTCTTGCACTATTTCAGGTCCAGATAGTTGCTTTTCTTCAATTTCTGTCCAACAACTCAACTCACGCGTTTGTTTACCCTGTAGCGTGACCTTGGAGTTTCTGTACTAAATCCATCTTAACCTTGGCGTTCCTGTACTACGTTCATCTACTCCTGCCAAAACTACACTCACTAGGATTCTATTGAAAAATTACCAAAATTGTGAGTATACTCGAACCCCTTTCCCGCTTTACACTTTGGGGTGCAACATGTTTATCTATCAAACTTACATTACTACACTTATACGTTTATACAAATGCATAAACAATCCTTATACATGCATGCATACGTTATACTTGATGCTTTAATCTGTGTAACAACCCTCAGTAAAACCGACACTCTCATAATATTTCCGACACTCTATTATATTTAAAAATGTCTCAGTATGTCTTTAAATACACCCCGTGTGTGAAAACCGAGCCCAAAATACAGTATAGCATATAAAATAAAACATAAAATCTGATTATTAAGTTGAGGCGGGCGGCGTAGACCCACCACAACCACTTACGCGGGCGGTATCAGGGTTAAATCCTGATTTCGTTGGTTTTCTTTAGTTTAGGCGGGCCGCGTAAGCCTTAGCTTACACTTACGCGGGCCGCGTGAAATCAAAATAGTGGCGCAGCCCGGTGATGACACGTGTCATCATCGTGGCGGGTCTAGAAGATGAGCCGGACAAGCTAGTCCGTTGACCAGGGTTGACACGGGCCGCGTAACACTTGTCCTTTCTTTACGCGGGCCGCGTGGAGACCAGATTTCAGCACTATATAAGCAGGCAACGAGTTTTCGTTTTCCGTCGCTCATTTCTTTCATTCTCAATCACAAATTCTGAATATAGGCATTATAAAGCCGGTATTATACCCCCTAATTAGCAAGGTTCTGCCCCGTTGTAAGTATTATAACCCCAGTTTCGTAATAGATACGCTGCCCGATTGATTTAGGGTTCCGTAACAACTGTCGTGGTTCTGCCCGACGTAGTTGTTGGAATGCCGTCTCGGGGAGGGTATCATTAATATTTTCAAAGGGTTATGATACTAACCTATGTACATTTGTGAAAATTATAGATTATTCCTAGGAAACCCTTACGCGAAGTCTAAGATAGCAATGTGAGTTTATCCAATTTTTGTTAACCTTTTTGTAATACTTTACAAAACCTTAAATGTTTTACAATGTGATTAAGCGGTGATTGAGTCTTTGTAGTTCTTCAATTACTGCCGGTATGTTGGGGTTTTGTATACAAAATTTACTACACTATGAGTAGTAAGTCGGGGATGACAGTACGTTACCATTGGACAACGAGTTAGCCAATGTGTAATATGACCCACAAGTCAGGATTGACAGTACTGAATGAGTAATTCTGTAGAAATAAACAATGTGATCGCTCTCAATACTGTTTTAATTGATAAAATGTTTCTTGATTAAACTGGGATTCACTCACCAGTATTTTCCACTGACAAATGTTTTTAAAGCGCGTTTCAGGTAACACAATGTGACAACCAATTAGTAAAAAGCCAGCTGGAAAGCACTGAAGGCTTGGGAAAAATGTGGCTATAAAAGTTACCTAAAAGACGATGTTTTAAATTCAATAAAATAGGGTTTATCCCTATAAACGTATTGTAATAAGAAACTTGGGTTTTGCCCATGTGATTATTAATATTACATATGGTGGTTTTACTCTGATAAACATTTCCTAACTACGGTCCTAATGTAATTTCCGCTGCCAAATTAACAAGCTGATACCACCGAAACTCTGAGTTCGCGTCCGCCCGTTCCCGGGACAGATAAGGGATCGGGGGTTGCGACAATCTGGGTTTGTACGTTTTGTGTTGAACTTGTCATTAACTTCGTACGAGCCTACCCTTAACATGTATAGCGCTATAGGAGTAATGGATCGTCTGTGAACGTTGGGTTATGTTAATATTTTCTTGCGTTAAACTTTGGTTTGACATGTTTGTTCACATGTCAATTTATTGTTGATCTTGAATAACCAGTTCGCCATATGGATCTGTTTAAACTTTTATACTTATACTATGTATCAAAACTTGTATACTCGCCAATGCATTTTTGTGTTAAACTATACTTTTAACATGTTGCAGGATGATGCTGATGATATTAAACTGGGAGTAGCGTTGATACTTTAGATACACACATAGAAATCTTAGGTCATAAATTGTTGTATCAGTTTTGTACCCTGTTTTGTTGTATTTGTTTCGTTGTAATTGAACATGTTGTATTTTGAAATTCTATGTATTGTAACATGACAAGTTTTATGCAATGAAATCAGTTTATCTAAATTATTATCACTTTTAGTGTTATGTTGCAATGAGCAATCTCGTTTTCGTCTCACTCCGATGTTTTCGCCATCGGTTGGAGTGTGATAATACTCGCTCGACGTTCATTGGAAAAATGCTCGAATCGAAAGACGCTCGTTCGACTTTGGCTCGATTGAAAAAAACGCTCAGTTCAGTTCGGATCAGTTTGTAATTGAACCGAGCACGAGCAAAGGTTTGATCGGTTCGTTTCGGCTCGTGAACAACCCTGTACCAAACTATATGATACTATACAATACGATACGACACGACACCCGTATACGCCTATAGGTGTAGTATAGGTCCCATATAAGACTATAGGTTTAGTTTAGGACTCGTATAGGCCTATACAAGACCTATAGAGGACTTATACGAGACTTGTACTACACTATTCGATATGATACCATACAATACCATAAGATACGTTACTATAGAATACGATACAACACCCGTATAACACTATAGGTGTAGTTTAGGTCATGTATAGGCCTATACAAGACCTTTAGGGAACCTATACGAGACTTATACTACACTATATGATACGATATCAAACTATATGATACAATACTATAGGATACGATGCAACACCCGTATAGGCATATAGGTGTAGCATTGTCGCAACCCCCGATCCCACATCCCCGGGAACGGGCGGCCGCGAGCCAATTTCGGTGGTATTTCGTATTGTCTAATTTGGCAGCGGATTTTTTCATCAGGACCGTAGTTAGGAAATATTTGATCAGAGTAAAATACCACATTTTCATAGTATTAAACATATGGGATAAAACCCAAGTTTGCATTACACACATTTTCATAGGAATAAATCCTATTTTATTTAAGAAAAGCATCTATTTCCTTTTAGGTAACTTTATTGCCACTTTTCCAAGCCTTCAGTGCTGTCCAGCTGGCTTCTATTTGGCTTTCACATTTTTTTACCTGAAACGCGTTTTTAAAAACATTTGTCAGTGGGAAATACTGGTGAGTGAATCCCAGTTTAATCAAGTTTAAGTAAAACCCAAGGTACAGTATTGAGGGCGATCTCGCAATTATATTTGTTTCCAAGACATATCAATTAACATCCATGGTACCGTCGAACCCGACTTGTGGAAATGTTACTCCTTGACCAGGTGGTAACAAATTTTGTATACAAAACCCCAACATACTCATGATAATTGTATTCTTACAAATACTCAATAACTGTTATTCGCATGGAAAAGTATTTAAGGTTTTGTAAAACAGTTAACAAAAAAGTTTACAAAAAGTAGATCAACTCACATTGTTGTTTTAGATTTTCGGTAAGGATTTCCTGGTGATAATCTAAAATTTACACAAATGCACACGCGTTAGTATAATAACCCATTTTAACATTAGTAATACCCTCCCCGAGACGGCATTCCAACGACTACGTCGGGCAGAACCACGACAGCCGTTACGGAACCCTAGATCAATCGGGCAGTGTATCTAATACGTATCCAAGGGTTATAATACTTACAATGGAGCAGAACTTCGCTAATTAGGGGGTTTAATACCCGATTATAACTTCAACTACTTAATATTGAGATTGAGAAAAGAAAATGGGACGAACAGACTGAAGATCCGATGCATTCTATTTATAGTTGCTGAGTCTGGTTCTCTCGCGGCCCGCGTAACACAAGCACAAGGCCTACGCGGCCTGCGTTGACTCCAGGTCAACGTGTAGGTGATCCGGATCATCAGGTAGGCTTGCCGTGTGTTGGGCCACGTGGCCGCACCGGGCTGCGCCACCTTTTAGCCTCTCGCAGCCCGCGTGAAGGTTGGGGTGGGTCTTACGCGGCCCGCCTCAACTTAAAAATTCAGTTTTTAATTATTTTTAATACTATTTAATGTATTTGGGGCTCGTTTTCGTATATGGGGTGTATTTTGGGACAATTTGGGATATTTTAAAATATACTAGGGTGTCGGAAATAATCGAGGGTGTCGGTTTTATTTAGGATTGTTACATCCTCCCCACCTTGTTTTAGAGCTCGTCCTCGAGATCTACTAGAATAAGTGTGGATATTTCCTTTGCATTTCTGATTCGAGCTCCCATGTGTACTCAGGTCCTCTTTTGGAGTCCCACTTCACTTTGAACATAACTAATCTCTTATGCTTGAGTTTCTTGACTTTCCTGTCTTCAATCTGTAGTGGCCTTTCTACAAACTTGAGTTGTTCATTTACCTCTATATCCTTAAGAGGTACTACTAGTGATTCATCAGCTAAACACTTCTTGAGATTAGATACATGAAACACATCATGTATTCCTGCCATTTCCTCTGGCAGTTGTAGCTGATAGGCTACAGGTCCTATTATTCTAATAATCTCAAAAGGTCCAATATACCTGGGACTTAGCTTTCCCCGTTTGATGAATCTTACCACTCCTTTCCAAGGAGAGACCTTCAACAATACTTTGTCTCCTATTTGAAATTCGAATGGTTTTCGTCGGTTGTCAGCATAGCTTTTCTGTCGATCACGTGCTGCTTTCAGTCGTTCTTTGACTTGAATAATCTTGTCAGTTGTCTCTTGTACTATCTCAGGTCCAGATAGTTGCTTTTCCCCAATTTCTGCCCAACAGACTGGGGTTCGGCACTTTCGTCCATAAAGTGCTTCGAATGGTGCAGCATTGATACTTGTGTGATAACTATTATTATAAGAAAATTCTATTAAAGGTAAGTGATCGTCCCAATTCCCTCCGAAATCAATTACACAAGCTCTAAGCATGTCTTCCATTGTCTGAATTGTTCTTTCGCTTTGTCCGTCTGTTTGAGGATGATAAGCTGTGCTTAGATTTAACTCTGTTCCCATTGCCTTTTGGAAACTAGACCAAAAATGAGAGGTAAATCGGCTATCCCTATCAGAAACGATTGATAAAGGTATTCCATGTAAAGAAACTATTTCATTTACATATAATTTAGCTAACTGTTCCATTCTGAAAGTTTCTTTCATTGGTAGGAAATGAGCTGACTTAGTTAGCCTGTCTACAATCACCCAGATTGTATCATTTCCTTTCTTTATTTTGGGTAATTTAGTAACAAAATTCATTGTTATTAATTCCCATTTCCACACTGGCATTTCTAATTGTTGCAATAGACCTGAGGGTTTCTGGTGTTCAGCTTTAACTTGTGAACATGTTAAACATTTAGAAACATAGGCTGCTATGTCCTTTTTCATTCCTATCCACCAGAAATTCTTCCTTCAATCCTGGTACATTTTATCACTTACTGGATGCATCGTATATTTAGACTTATGGGCTTCTTCTAATATACGATAGCGTAGGTTTCCTAATTTAGGTATCCACATTCTATTCATATGGAATCTCCAAATTCCACCTGTTCCTTGTTTTAATTCTTTTAGCATACCTTTTAATTTTTCAGCATCATCCTTGATTACTGATTCTTGTGCTTTTCCGATCTGATCATTTAAATCTACTTGCAGATTTAATTTAAGAGAACGTACCCTTTTTGGCTTTTCATGATACTTTCGGCTTAAAGCATCTGCCACTACATTTGTTTTTCCTTCATGATACTGGATATCACAATCATAATCACTAAGCATCTCCATCCAGCGTCTTTGTCTCATAATCAACTCCTTTTGCCCAAAAACATACCTTAAACTCTTATGATCAGTGAATATGGTAAACTTACTACCATAAAGGTAATGTCTCCAAATCTTAAGGGCAAAAATTATTGCTCCTAATTCCAAGTCATGGGTTGAATAATTCTCTTCATGATTCTTAAGCTGTCTAGATGCGTAAGCTATAACCTTTTGGCGTTGCATCAATACACATCCATAACCTAATTTAGAAGCGTTACAATAGACTACAAAGTCTTCAGTTTCTTCTGGTAACGCTAGTATGGGTGTATGGGTTAATTTATGCTTAAGAATTCTAAATGCTTCTTCTTGTTTTGGTCCCCATTCAAACTTAATGGATTTACAGATTAACTTAGTTAAAGGAATGACTATTCTAGAAAAATCTCGAATAAATCTCCTATAATAACCGGCCAATCCTAAGAAACTTCTAACCTCAGTTGGTGACTCAGGGGTTTTCCATTTGATAATCGCCTCGATCTTTGTTGGATCCACATGAATTCCTTCATGGTTCACTAAGTGTCCAAGAAATTGTACCTGTTCTAGCCAAACCTCGCCCTTTGAAAATTTAGCATAAAGCTTTTCCTTTCTTAATAGACTTAAAAGTGCGTGCAAATGCTTTGCATGATCTTCCTTATTTTTAGAATAAATGAGAATATCATCTATGAAGACGATTATGAATTTATCCAAATATGGCTTACTGATGTGTGAAAAAATACACACATTTATCCAGTGTGAAATATATAATTATTGTGTGGTTTTATTTGTTTTTTTAGTACTTTATTATGATATTTTGTGTTTTGTCAGATCCTGGTGCAAATGAAGCGAAAACGATGAATTCTACGAAAGAAACGGAAGAAAACGAACAATGCGAAAGAACACGGAAAAGCGTGACAGAAATTGCCTGAGGGGACCCCTTACGGACCGTAAGGGATAACACCTTACGTTAGGTTGTCTAGTCTATCAGAAAACTAAACAACCTAATGTTGAACCATAAAATGAATTAAATTCGCGTCAGAAACAGTCAGAATTTCATCATGAAATATCCGAAGCTAGAAAATGAGTTACGAGAGCCATAATATATGTTTTTGGGGTAGCTCGACGAGAGGAATCCAAATATGAGGTTAAAATCGAGTGACTAGAGCTTGGGCAACCGATTCTGGAAGGAATTTAAGTGGTGACGGGATTTTGATTTAAAAAACACTTTTGGCCTAACTTTGAATTATTAAATGCACTATAGACTTTAGTGGTGAATGATTAAATGCATTATAGACTTTGTGGTGAATTATTTAAAACAAAATGGCAAGGATTTGAAGCCTATAAAAGGCCATGGAAGTCTACAACAAATTCACACACCAATTTACACAAGTTTGCAACATTCATGCACATATTCTCAATTCACTAAGAGTTGATACAATTCAGCCATGGAGTGATCTTGGAAGAGCTAAGAAGCAAGTTGTGGTGAATTCTTGAAGGCGGGAATCAACGGGAGAAGCTCGGGAACGATCAATATTGAAGACTTAAGGGTTATACTCTCTTATTTCAATTCTTGTTTCCTTTTGTTTCCATACTTTACCATGAATTCTGTTTTTAAGTTTGATGTTTTAATTTGTATAATAATGATTGTCGGTTAATCACCTTAAACTACTTAGGTTGTGATGAACACTTGTTAAAAATGTAATTTTTACGCCGGTTATTATGTGATTATGGTTTGTTCTTGATAAGTAAATAATTTAAGAAACTAGTTTGGTGTTTATGCATATTTTAACTTGGTTAATATTTTGATCATATATTTCATATAAATTCCGGTGAATGTCTTTTCATAAAAAGAATTAATGTTGATTTTCAAATCTTAGCGGGTTTGGGTAATCTTATGGTAAAATGGCCAATAAACCATAGAAATAATGATCAAGAATTAATCCGGTTTTAATGTTCTACTATTTTTAGCGCCGAAAAGTATAAAAATATTAATAGGTCTAGTTTAGTGTGTTACTAGGATTGTGTTTTGAAAGAAACCCGGTTTTAGTTTAATTATCACTAACTTGTCTATTAAACCAAATTAAGTTCCTTAAATTGCTTTAGACTTACAACCGAAAGGAAGTTAGTCTTTTCAAGCACTTTTCTAGAACACTAGATAACCGACAGGAAGTCTAGATTAACCGGTAATAAAAATAAATCTTTAGAGTTACATAGATGTCTTCCCGAGAAGGATTGGGGAACCTATTTGTTTTCTCTTAGGATTTAATATTTAAAGATCCCGGTTTCATATCACATAATTATCCGGTAAAAAGTATGTTAATAACAAGTGGGATTCCAACCTAAGTAGTCTTTCATAAATCATTGAAATTCATCCTTTGCTTTAAATTGTGCTTTGCTTATCTTGTTTAATTAGTTTATTTTAATAAATTGCAAATTTATATTTTTCAAGTAAAAACCCCCCATCAATTAAACAAAAATTTTTAGTCCGTGTCAGTCTTGTATAAACAAAGTCATTAACATAATTCAACAGAGTCCCTTGGGTTCGATACTCGGACTTACATCAACTATACTACATTGATCGGTACACTGCCGGATGTGTGGTTTAGGTTTAGATAGAGTCTAAGTTTATAAATTTAAAACTTAGAATGTCTAGTTTAAGGTTACTTTTAAAGTTTGTCTTTTTTGTATTTTATTTGTAAAAAAAATGTGTTTTTCGTGTCGGACATGTAGTAACTGGAAGGGTTAAGTACCGGTAGTTGAGAACTCCTGTCTAGGCTGGCATTCGTACAAATCCAAATAAAAGGACCAGTTGCCTACCTGGGGACTATCAACGAGAGTACCGATACCTATTAGGCCAAAGCATGTCTAAAGTTTAATTTTGAGTCATATTTATTTAACCATTTTTACAAGTTTTTCTTACATACCGCTTCCTGCACATCACTTACATATTCGGTTCATCATGTCCATAAATGCGGCTGGGGCATTGGTTAAACCAAATGGCATGACAGTAAATTCATAATGGCCATACCTTGTTCTGAATGCGGTCTTAGGAATGTCCTCTTCATGTACCTTTAATTGATGATATCCTGACCTTAAATCGATTTTAGAGAAAAATCGAGCTCCTTGCAGTTGATCGAACAGATCATCGATTCTTGGTAATGGATACCGATTCTTAATCGTGACTTTGTTCAATTCACGGTAGTCAATGCACATACGCATTGATCCGTCCTTCTTTTTAACAAACAGTATCGATGCTCCCATGGCAACGAACTTGGTTGTATGAATCCTTTTTCCAGCAATTCGTCTAATTGTTTCTTTAATTCCTGCATTTCTGCGGGTGCCAAATGATAGGGTGCTTTGGCAATTGGTGCTGTTCCTGGTAGCAGAAGGATTCTGAATTCAACTTCTCTGTCTAGCGGTAGTCCAGGTAATTCTTCTGGAAATATATCTGAAAACTGAGACACTACTGGAATGTCTTTTAGTTCTTTTCCTTTAGTGTTAGTGATTATAGAAATCAAATACACTATAGATCCTTTTCTTATATAGCTTGCAGTTTTCATCACAGAGATGAATTTTGTGGATCTAGATGGTTTATCTCCTTTAATTGTGATCTTTTCACCTTTTGGTGAATTTACTTGAATTGACTTTTGATCACATAAAATACTAACTTTATTGGCTATTAACCAATCCATTCCTAAAACAATATCAAATCCTGCCAGATTCATAGGATAAAGGTTTGCCATAAACTTTTGATTTAAAATTTCTACTCTTGCTCCCTGCAAGAATTCCGAAATCCTAACAGTTCCTCCATTAGCTGTCTCTACTAGGCATTCTTGTGGTAGTTTAGTTAATGACTGATTTAGAAGTTTGCAAAACGAAGTATTAATGAAACTTTGGTTTGCACCAGAGTCAAATAATACCTTAGCAAAAACATCATTAACTAAAAACGTACCAGCTATCACCTCTGGAATCATCTTGGCTTCATCTGCAGTCAGAACGAATGCTCTAGCATTTTTAGTGTTCCTGTTGTTCACAGCTGGAGCCGATTTTGGACAATTCAGCTTGATGTGACCTTTTTCTCCACAGTTGTAGCATAGTCCATTACTGGATTTCCTCCTATAATTTTCTTCCTTGTGTCCTGGCATTTTGCAAAAATTGCAAAGAGTAGAGCATTTTCCCGAATGCTTTTTCTTGCAGGCCTTGCAGAATGGTGCAGAGGTAGAACCTATATTCTTACGGTTGTAATTCCCAGAACGGAATTCTTGAGTAAGCCTTTGGGTTAGGTTTCTCCTCTGATCTTCTTCCCTAGTACGGATTAACTCATCTGTCAAGGTATTGGCTAGTTCTACAGCTTCTTCTATAGTTTGAGGTCTAGCTGCCTTGACTACATGTCTAATTTCTCCAATTAATCCCCAGATATAACGGGAGATTAATACCGGTTCAGGTGATGCAAGGGTTGGTACTATTCTAGCATGTTCAAAGAATGTGGTAGTATAACCCTTACTATCTACTCCGGTCATTCTTAAGTTTAGGAACTTATTAGCTATCTGTTCCTTTTCATTAAGAGGGCAGAATTTCCTTCCTACCGTATTTTTAAATTCCTCCCATTCCATGTTGTATACCCTATCACTTCCTCTTGACTGGAGGATAGTGTTCCACCATTCTAAGGCTGAGTTCTTAAACAGATTAGAAGCAAACATTATTTTATCTTCTTCAGCACATTTGCTTATTTTTAAAACAGCCTCAGTTTTCTCTATCCAGCGTAGGGCTGCAATGGGTCCTTCATTGCCCGAGAATTCTATTGGTTTACAGGACCATAATTCTTTGTAAGAACAACCATACAGCATGGTTCTTCTTCTTTTGGGAATGGGTACTTGAAGTACGGGTCCATTGTTCACGCTGTTTTCTGGTTCGATTGGTCGCTTACTGCTATGCTTACTTTTATTATTCGCTTCTTGAATCGTTTGAATAATAAATGGCATTGCATATATGATTCCTTGTGCCACTCTGTGTTGAACGGCACTATTATCCATTTGGTTTCCATTGTTATTGATGCTCGGATTCTCAATAACCACGTTAATGTTACTCTGGTTATCGTTATTCAGATTTCCTTGATTTCCTTCATCAGCTATCTGAATTTTAAACATTTACCCCGTATTAATATCACAAAATAATAGCTAATATAGTCAATCACATGACACACAATTTAGCCAAAAGCGTCGATCATTGCGACTTTACTCTATTCATCTACTATATATCTATTACACACCAGTACTGAAATAAAATTACAATACCAACTGAAATAAATAATAGTAGGCATCCGTACACACATATTTTATTATTTTATTATTATTATTATTACTATTACCGTCTCCATTATCACATTCACGGATATGGATTCATCCAAAAAATCCATATTGCGATCGTCGTACTTCCAGACGAGTCGCTCTCCCACTTGTCTCATTCTCTCACTGCTTTCTAAAATTTCCTCACCAAATGTCCTAAGTTCTTGTACGTTTTCTACACTCATTGGGGGTGCAGGTTCTAGGACTGGGTTCCGAATCTGGGGTGTGGGTTCCTGGTATGGGGGTGTAGGTGCCTGAAATCGGTAAGGATCTTCTAAGATCTCCCTAATGTATTCATCGTGGTAATAGGGATCTAAAGGGTCCATACCTGGATAGGCTCCTATGTTCTGCATGGGTGTGTCTTCATGTATCGGGTAACGTTGCACATAGTCCCTAACTTCATCGCACTAGGGATCGTAATTTGGGTCTAGGGGGTTTGGTGCAGGTATCCTAGGGATTTCTTCTGGATTGAAGTTATGTATCTCTACTTGGTTTTCAGGGTTTTCTATCTCCATCGGTTGGTCAGGGATTGCTGGCTGTGGTTGGGGTGCTATTATTTGCTCTAGATTAGGGTCAACTGCAGTGGTTGCTAGGATGTGAATATTGGCTATACCCCTATTTATCATGTCCTGGGCATAGGCATCTGTCTCTCTTTTGGCTGCGGCTAGTACCCTCTGATCTTGTAACTTTTTCATACGTTTTCTACGCTCGTGTGCCCCTCGACTGAACCATCCCCTCTTTTTCTGAGGAAATGGCTCTTCTCACTGAGCCTTAAACACAAAGATTCCTTCTTCCGTATCAGCAGAATACCCTGAGAGGGCAGGCTGAGAAGAGGAGGTGCCTTCGCTTCTAGGCGAACCAGACAATTGACGGTACGCGTCATATGGTCCTTGGTCGCTCATACTGTAAACTAACAGATAGTCAAATAACACATAGCAATAAAATACAGTTATGCACGTATTTTCGTAATTTATTTCCTAACACTTTACATTTTGATGTCAGCAGAACACCTCTGTGGCTGAATCAGTGGCTTAGCTTTGATACCAACTTCTGTCGCAACCCCCGATCCCACATCCCCGGGAACGGGCGGCCGCGAGCCAGTTTCGGTGGTATTTCGTATTGTCTAATTTGGCAGCGGAATTTTTCATCAGGACCGTAGTTAGGAAATATTTGATCAGAGTAAAATACCACATTTTCATAGTATTAAACATATGGGATAAAACCCAAGTTTGCATTACACACATTTTCATAGGAATAACTCCTATTTTATTTAGGAAAAACATCTATTTCCTTTTAGGTAACTTTATTGCCACTTTTCCAAGCCTTTAGTGCTGTCCAGTTGGCTTCTATTTGGCTTTCACATTTTGTTACCTGAAACGCGTTTTTAAAAACATTTGTCAGTGAGAAATACTGGTGAGTGAATCCCAGTTTAATCAAGTTTAAGTAAAACCCAATGTACAGTATTGAGGGCGATCTCGCAATTATATTTGTTTCCAAGACATATCAATTAACATCCATGGTACTGTCGAACCCGACTTGTGGAAATGTTACTCCTTGACCAGGTGGTAACAAATTTTGTATACAAAACCCCAACATACTCATGATAATTGTATTCTTACAAATACTCAATAAGTGTTATTCGCATGGAAAAGTATTTAAGGTTTTGTAAAACAGTTAACAAAAAGGTTTACAAAAAGTGGATCAACTCACATTGTTGTTTTAGATTTTCCGTAAGGATTTCCTGGTGATAATCTAAAATTTACACAAATGCACACACATTAGTATAATAACCCATTTTAACATTAGTAATACCCTCCCCGAGACGGCATTCCAACGACTACGTCGGGCAGAACCACGACAGCCGTTACGGAACCCTAGATCAATCGGGCAGCGTATCTAATATGTATCCAGGGGTTATAATACTTACAACGGAGCAGAACTTCGCTAATTGGGGGGGGGTATAATACCCGATTATAACTTCAACTACTTAATATTGAGATTAAGAAAAGAAAATGAGACAAACATACTGAAGATCCGATGCATTCTATTTATAGTTGCTGAGTCTGGTTCTCTCGCGGCCCACGTAACACAAGCACAGGGCCTACGCGGCCCGCGTTGACTCCAGGTCAACGTGTAGGTGATCCGGATCATCAGGTAGGCTTGCCGTGTGTTGGGCCACGTGGCCGCACCGGGCTGCGCCACCTTTTAGCCTCTCGCTGCCCGCGTGATGGTTGGGGTGGGTCTTACGCGGCCCGCCTCAACTTAAAAATTCAGTTTTTAATTATTTTTAATACTATTTAATGTATTTGGGGCCCGTTTTCTCATATGGGGTGTATTTTGGGACAATTTCGGATATTTTAAAATATACTAGGGTGTCGGAAATAATCGAGGGTGTCGGTTTAATTTAGGATTGTTACAAGCATAGGTCCTGTACAGGACTATAGGTGTAGTTTAGGTTCCGTATAGGCCTATAGGTGTATACAAGACCTATAGGGGAACCTATACGAGACTTACACTACACTATTCGATACGATAAGATATGATACTATACTACACCTATAGGCCTATACAAGACTTATACTACACTATATGATACAATACTACTTCCAAAGGCCTATACAACGGCTATCGAGACCCATACGAGATGTATACTATACGATACGATACTTAATGATCGGAGTGTCACACTCCGGTCAAAGATAATATTTATAGTCCCAAATTACCCTTAATACTGGATTAGTGGTAGTAAGGAGTCGAACCATGAAGCGTTTGTAGTTGTGTACGGATGTGATTGATTGTAAAGGATGTCATTCTTATGAAGCTTGCTAAAATGATTTAACTATTTATTTGTTTGAAGAGATGTCGGATTAAACCGACAAGTTTGTTTTTAATTCCTCAACTACGAAAACTTGAATGATTGAATGAAACTTGATTGATTGGTAAAAAACAATAATATTAAAACAAGGTTCACACCCGGTTCGGTAATTGAAATCTTAGGGTTTCTACACGTTTTAGATTCAAGTTAATTGCATAAATGACTAACGAACTTAGTGTCGCGTGGCATAGGTGCCAAGTGCTATCAAGGTCATAGACGACGGACCGCAATGCACTTCGTCACCAAGAACATGTAAATTCTAACCTAGACAAGCCCTAATTGTGCATAAACATTTTGCAAAGTCAAATTTAATCTTCACTCGACAATTCACGAATACGATACAAATGCAAGACAATTATCATAGGTTTCAAAATCAAATTACAATTTGTCACAAATCAAATTCAAAACAATGTTTAACTCTAGAAACCTACAAAAACCTACATCGGGGTGAAACCCGAAGAGACTAGCCGCTCATGGTGAACGAAACGTGTTCAATAGATGATGAGAGCTTGAACATGGTCATGTTGAATCCTTGATGATGAAATGATGAAGGTTAGGGTTTGTGGTTGGTGATGGTAGAGAATGGATTGTGGATTGGATGATGATAATGATGATGATAGTGATTAATTAGGGTTTCGATGATTCGGATTGATGGTGGTGATTGGGATTGATGGAAGATGATGGTTGATGGTTTCTTGGCTCCAAGATAAAGTTCAAAAGTCACAAAACTCGTAACCCCCTTTTGAATGACCCAAAATTGGGTTTTAATTCGCTAAAAAACGCAAAACAAAGGAAAAACCCGTCGGCCACCAGGAGGGGGCGTCGGCGACTCCACCCCCCGCATCGCCGACTCCCCCCAGAAATGTGGAAATTATACCAACGCTCTAAACTGCTGCCTACCCATTTCTATTGATGCGGGCGCATCGCCGTCAGCGCTAGTGGCGTCGGCGACGCCCCTTGTAGAGTACATTTTCCTATTTTGCTTATCTCGCATTCCCGGTTGATCCCATTCACTCCCGATGCTCTGTATAGCTTCCAAATAGCTCCTTAAACTCCGTTAGACCTGCAAAATACAATTCTAATCAAAAGTAGGCCATTCAAAACTAAAAGTTATGTAAAAACATAAACTTAAACATAATAAAGCACCGGTTTTCAAACACGTACCACATCCCCACACTTGTCTTTTGCTTGCCCTCAAGCAAATCTGCTTTTCACTTTCACGTGGGTCGAACAAGAAATACAATTCCCATTCTCGAAACTCTAAGGTCTAATGTCATGTCCGGTTCGTGATTCTGACAATTTTTAGAATATTTAGCGATAAAGTGATTAATCACATAAAATTATTACCCAAGATTAACTCGCCCTTGAAACTAAAACATCATACACATCCCTCACTTGTTCTCTCCACTCGGTTTAAAAAGTTAGCTAATTATGATGCATTAGCATGTTTCAAATGATCACTCAAACCGATTAGAACACGTACCTGCATAGGCTTGCAACTCAATCATTCTCTACCACTGGACACGAATACTAAGCACAAGTCAAAAGGTCTTTAAGGGTTGTAAGGGAGCTAGATTAAGGGTGTGGAATAGGATATTATGGAAGTGGCTAAGGTAATGAAAATTTGATTCTTATTACAAAGATTACTAAACAAACTAACTACAAACATCAAACTACAAGGCAACATTTTCACCTTTTATTCAACAAACTATCAACGCATATTTTTGTTGTTTTTTAACAACAATTTTCTGCTATTTGTCATGATATTTTCTGAATTTTTGTTTTTTTCTTTTCTTATATAAACCAAAACTAGACAAAACAAACTAATCCTAAAATCGAATTTTCATCACACGGGTTAAAAATAAAAGGTTTAACGGTCAAAGGCTAAATGGGTTGGTCAAACGAAAGGTTTAGGCTCAAAGTTGGCGACTCAGGGATTGATTTTAGGTAAGGATAAGATAAATGGTGTAAAAAGAAAAGGTTTACCTAATGCCTTAATCATTCTTGTGCTTGTATTTGGTCTATGGTCTCAAACGCATCAAAAGTTGCAAGTTCTACAATACGCTACTAATGGCACACTCAAACCAAGAAATATATACCTATGATGTGTAAAAGTGGCTCAAAATCTCACGTAAAAGGGGTAGGATATGTGATAAGCAAAATATATTAGTTTCTTAAGTGGATTATTCCCAAATAACCACTTGTAAAATACCCATCATGTTAATAGTTCGAACTTGACCATGACAAAAGACCAAATGGGTTATGCCATCCCTCATTGACTTAGTTACTTGTGCTTTTTAGATTGCTCAAACAAAGACATTTTGAAAAATTTTTGAAAATTTTTCCCCCATCCCCACACTTGAGATCAACATTGTCCTCAACGTGTAGTGTTTAAATGAAAGTGTCAAAATCGAAAACTTTTTCTCCCAATCCCCACACTTGAGGTCAACATTGTCCTCAATGTGTAAGAATACGACTTTTAAATTGCACAAGGGATGTGACACGGCCAATTTCCCAAACTTTACCCGTTAATAATATACAAAATACATTCCACTTATTTACAATTAAAAATTAAAGGAAAAGAAACGTATGCACCTGGTTTATTCATTTTTCATGTGCTCCTCGATCCTTAATGCAAATGGTCGTCCCCAACGAACATGAAATTACCTACAAATCTCAACCATCGTGTAGAGGCAAACTTCTCACAACAATCGAGACCCGTTAGCTAATCCTTTTTTTACCATTTTTATAAAGGATTTACCAAGTCATTTGTTAATTCACTTTGATTTTTGTGGAAAAGTATTGTACAACAACAACAGTCCTAACTCACTTTCGTTGGAATCATGGCGGCATTTAGTATATGCACGCAAGCCCTTTAAACCTCCTGATAGCTCGGGAGGACGAGTAGGTCTCGTGAGGGTTATATAGGGAACACACCCACAAAGTTCATTTATTTAGAAAGATCAAAACTAAGTACGGAAGGGAAATGTACAAAAAGACAAACTAGACTAAAAAAATAAAATAAAAAGAACCATAAAAGTATACAACAACAACTAACTTACCATCTTATGGTAGTCGAATGGCGTGCTTGTCGCCCACGAACTCTTCCAAATCACCCAGCAGTGATTCCTACCATCTATTCCCAAGCGGGCCCAACTTCCTTAACTCCTCTTCTTTCTTCTATTCTTGAGGTGACTATTTCACCTTCTTCTTCTTGACTAGCTTTTTCTTCGATTCTCCAAACCTACCAACCATGGCTCATATTTTTTTTGTTTGGACTAATGTCCTCTTTAGGACACTTATCCTCACCGAACGGGTTAGTAAATTTAGGAAATACATTCAAGATCAATTCCTGGCCCCCAAATTTCATGCTCACCGTTCCCATTGAACAATTTATTATAGCAATAGCAGTGGCCAGGAACGGTCTACCCAGTATGACTATTGGTTGTGTGTCTTCAACACAACCAGCATAGTCAACTACCAAAAAGTCAACTTGGTAATAGCAACCTTCAACCTTCACTATCACATCTTCCACCATCCCCCTTGGATGCATGGGAGTCTGATCGGCCAACACCACAGGGGTGTCAAACTTTTTAAAAGGACCAAAATCATATTGGTCGTACACACTCCCAGGCAAGATACTCACACAAGCTCCAAGATCTAGGAGCGCCCTCTTAATTTTAAATTTACCAATTTGGTTTGGAATAATATGATCTCCCGGATCTTTAACTTTTTAGGGGAGGGCACTCGATAAAAAGACACTAACATGAGATATCAAATAGACCGGTTCGGGTAGTTTGTTGTGCCATTTTTCGATGCTTAACTCCTTCAAACATTCGACATGAGCAGGAACCTTTATTATGGCATCAAGCAAATTGACTTTTGCTTGTTTAAAATTTTCCCACCTCTTGTCCTTTGGTGGGGTTTGTTTTTTCAGTGTTGATGCCTTAATTGGTTTTAATTGAGCCAACGGATATGGGATGGTATTAAACTCCACACCTATATCATTGGCCCTGGCATGTAAATTCATTTAAACAACTTTCACAAAAGAATTTTTTAACTTATCATTTTCAATTTTAGGTTGTGAAATTGTTTCTTGCTCATGTTCGCTTTCATCATTAAAATCCTCCACTACACCATCAACAAGTTGTGGTGGTGGAGTACTCTCAACACTACAAACCTCATCATTTGAAAGAAGACTTACCGCGTTAGTGTGCACATTCCTCACATTATTTGTGTTTGAACTTTGATGCTTCGGGTTCACCGTAGTGTCGCTCGGGAGTCGTCCTCCACTTCCTTTGAGTTGGGGCACATCTTCAGTAAATTGACCCACTTGCCTCACTAAGGCCTCGTGCGACTTGTCTCACACCTCACTCTTTTTCCTTGTCTCCCTCATCATATTCAACATGGCCTCCATTTTGGCACTTAAGTCATCACCACCACCTTGATTATTCACCGACCCGTTACCATTACTGCCATTGTTGTAGTTCCTTTGGCACCCTTGATTATAGATCCGTTGGTAACCACCTTGGTTACCGCCTTGACGGTTTTGGTACAATGACCCACCTTGATTTCCCAGTTGGAAAATTGGATTCATTTGGTTGGAGGCGTTACCATACCCCGGGGTGGTAAGTGTTGGAGTTCATATCAACTTGCCTCTCGTCTCCATACTCTTGATTCACCTCGTTGGCGGTTTGGGCCATGTTAACATTGCATTCAGTGGCCCGATGACTGATATCACCACAATCTTTGCACACGACATATTGTACCGCACCCACCTCTTTCTTTTTCATACGGGCCAACTCCCGTTCTAACGCTTCAATCTGATCCTTGGAACTAGCATCGCGGTCGGGCCAAGACTTTGAGATTGGATGCTTTTTAGGTCGGCCTGCCATAGCCACAGCCTTGGAGTTCTTACTCATCCTTTCCAAGAACTCCCAATCATCCTCCTCATGATTGGTCAATAATGTCCCATTACTTGCCGATAGCAAGTATTTATGATCCTCGGCATCCAACCCACGAACGAAGCACTTCAACAACTCCCATCTAGGAATCTGATGATGAGGGCATTTTCGAACCAACACCTTGAATCGAGTAAGGGCCTCATGTAACAACTCCCCTGATAACTGTCGAAACGACCGTATCTCATCTCTTGCATCGTCGGTCTTTGCTATCGAATAGCATTTCTGCCCAAGTACGGATACTTCCCAATGGAAACATGAGAAACCATTGTTTCGTCTTATCCTTCAACGAAAATTGGAACAACCATAGCTTCACTTCCTCTTTCTCAAAATTATGACCCCCAATGGTGAGACATATAGCATAGAACTCCGCCAAATGAGTATCAGGCTAGTCATGCATCCTACCATTGAAATGGGGTAGGATGTTGATATAGTTGGGTTTACACTCGAATGATCTCCTCCCTCGAGGTGTAGGAACAATGGGTGAGTCATTTTCGGTGACCACCGGTCTAAACCGACCATTTACACCTCATGCGGCTTGTTGATGCGGTTGACGTCATGGAAGACCGTTAACCTCTTGATTTACCGGTCTTGGATTGCCCCTTCGATCACCACCTTGATTTTCGCCTTGATTTCCACTGCCCACGAATTGCGGAATCCGGTTACGGTTAGCATTATTGTTGTTATTGTAATTCCTGTCATCCTGGTTCCATTGGTTATTTTGTGGTTGACGGTTATTGTCATAACCATTGTTGCGGGCATAATCATACCCGTAGTCACCGTTGTTCTCTACATAGTTGGCGTTTTGGTAGCCAAAGTCTTTGTACTCAAACCCGAGCATTGTAGAAATTACCCGTATTATCATCACCCCATACATCATATTATCGTCACCCTATACATCATCTTCAAACCACTCGTTATAATTCCCACCATCATCCAAATATTTCGAGTGAATACTCACATGTTTCAGTGATTGATAACCGGGAACACTATATGGCTCATAATCGGGAATATTGTTTCTCAAATCATCGAGATTGAGAAACCGAGCTTCGTTCGTGGGATTGCCACAATTTTGGTTAACTTCACGGTTGGCGTTAACATTTCGGTTGTTGAGGTTCGGTGGTAATGGGTTTTGCCGGTTTCGGTTTTGAGGTGGAGGTGTGAGTGTACGTCAATTGTTGTTTTGGTTTTGGGTGCGGGGTTGGAATGGTGGTGTTGGTGGTCTTGAATTGTTACCACCACCCGGTTGATTATTTTGGATGTTATGGTTTGAGCGAAGAAGACCTTGATATTGAAATTGGTGTTGGTTTTGGTTGTTGGGTTGGTTGGAGTGTTGGGGATCTATTGGAATGGGCCCAAAAGATGGTTGAGGTGGTGAGTTGGTATTGGGTTGATTAGAGGCAAGTGTTGCCTCTAACCGGTTGGCTAGATTCCTTCTATTGTAACACCTCGTAAAATCACGACCAATATAATGAAGACACGTGTCATGGCCTTAAACGTGTAAGGAATTACTTCCGAGGGACTGAAATTGTCAAACAATGTAAATATGTAAGTAAAAGGGATCCAAAGTGTCAACATGCCATTCTTGTGCCTCTGATTGACCTCACACGACGTTCGTATTCTTTAATGAATAATTTATCGAACTTAGAAAGTCGTTTGTGCTCAAAATAAGGATATTATGAAGCATAAGGGTTAAAAGTGTCAACATGTTGAAAGTAACCTCTAGGTGACCTTTTAACGAGCCCAAAAACATTGTAACAATTATATATTGTGCCCTCAAGAATATTGGATATTAATTCGTGGTGTTTCGACGCACATAAATAAACAAGTGGTAATCCCGAGTAATAAGGGTAAAATGCGTCAATGTTGCATTTCAAGACCGTTCGGGTGACCTCATAACTAACCAAGAACTTATTGATAAATGTTTAAAGACTCAAGACCCTTAAATGTTAAGTTTGGGGGTTAAAAGTGCAATAAACGAAAGTTAAATCAAGTTTAGAAGGACCAGGGACCAAAACTGCCAAGTCTGAAAGTTTGTTTCCAGTAACCTAGGAGTGTCGCGGCCCGCGTAAGACTCTTAAGGAGTCTACGCGGCCCGCGTAGAAGGCCCAGATGCAGAAAGAAAATGACAGCTGCATGTTTAACCAGTTCCACCGCCTTTGCATGCATTTTTTCGAAACCAGGGTCTGAGCCAATAGTATTACATGCATAGGGGACACCTGGGATCATAAGAAATCAGTTGTAAGGGCATGTGGATCAATCTTGGAGCTCTAGAATTGCTATATAAGGGCCCTTTATTTGCTAGTTCATTTGCTCATTCTCAAAATCACTTGATATTGCTTCCTCTGGAGCTTCCTAGAGTTCAAGCAAGTTTTCTTAGGTTCCAAATTCGTGCTAAGGACCATTGTAAGTGTTCTTAGCTCCTTAAGTTCAAGTTTTATTAGTTTAATGACCAAAAGTCAAAGCCATCGTAATTAAGCTTTGACTTAGTGATTAATCACTAATGGTCCAGCCATTATTCGAATTGAAAGTGTTTATGAGTTGGTAATTATGTAGGTAATAAACCCTTAAAAGGGCACCTACTGATTCTCACTCTAACTTGGTCAATTTTCGAGCAAACTTAATATTAAAAAGTCAACAGAAGCTATTTTTGCAAATCAATTCATAACTTGCAATGCAGAGGTTATGGAACATGTTTAAACACTAAAATAACTTGGTAAATAATGTAAGAGCATGTCTAGGCATGTTCAACCCGACAATTCTGAGTTTAGGCTCGGTTCGGAACCGAAAGTCGCAAAAGTAGACTTTTGCTTTAACTTTCAGTTCTGACCCGATTTAGCTTAGTTTAGATATTCTTTAGGGTTCCATTAGGACCATATTACATGTTAGTATAACCCTCTGAGATTATACAATATGGTTCCTTTGTAATCCGAATCATTTGCATGTTTCCGTTAAATGCTTAATTGTTGACCATTATGCCCTTTTGATATAAAAACGAGATTTTTGAAAATGTGAGAGGACAAAAACCTTTATTACTGATTTATAAGCATGTCCTAAAAATTTGACATCAGTTTGTGGTCTAAATTAGGAGTTATGCTCAATATCGTAAATTGAAGCCTTTTTATTAATTAAACGGCATATTTGATATAAACCCTATTTAAACTCAAATTTTGACATCAAACCTTTTACCTACTGATGTAATATAATATATAAGGATTTTTGGAAATCTTTATTGAATTTTAAACTGATTATATTATAGAGTTTTAAAGTAAATTCGGTATTGACGAAATTGCCCTTTTCTTGGATAAAATGAGTTTTACATAACATTATGATGACAAACCTTTTGCTACTGATTTCATATGTTAAATAAAATATTTTGAGCTTTATAAACTGATCAACAACTCAGATTTCTTTAAATAACCCGAAAATCGTCAAATACCGAGTTTTTACGCTTTTTAAACGCATAGTTTGGGTTAAAATCATATTTGACATCTAAAACTCATTAACTACTGATATTATAAGTAAATTTTTATACTTTAACAGTAAGTAAAAGTTTTGAAATCAGATTTCCAAATTTGACCCTTAAAGCTTATGTGAAATGACCAAAATGCCCTTACGGTGCATAGTTTGGCCATAGATGATAAATTTCACATATATGCTATATCTTACTGATATAACCTATTAAAATAAATATTTTTACTGATCATTTTAGACCATAACCTCAGATTTTCATTTAACCTCTTTTATAATCTTTAAAATGACCAAAATACCCCTACGGGGCTTAAATTGATTTTAAATTCGTTTTGGGCATAATGGAAGGTATCGTACTGATATCATAACACGTTTTAAGCATATTAACTTAGGGAACCTGTTCATGACTCATTTGGTTACCCGTTATGCATTTTTCACATTCGGTGCGGTTTATGTGACTAGTTTGCATAAATTGACCGAAACGGGTCAAACCTTATCATTTTTACCTCAAAATCCAGAATGTGTTTAGTTTACCCATATTAAATAAGTCTTCATACTTTTCGGGTCTAAATCACATTCTAATCCGGTCTTCGCTTAATCTTGCATTTTGAACCGTAAACCTTTCTTTAAAACTAACCGGTCAAAGTTTAAACTTAAGTAAGACCCGTTAGGAATCTAATAGGTTATTCAAACATTCGTTCCAGATTTAGGAGCCCAGTAAAAGATATTCGCACTTTCTGAATTGTTATACGGCTGAGATAAATTTGTATTTTTGCTCAGGTAAATACTTTTAACTTATCTTCCCTTATACCGGCTTGGGGTACGGTATATAAAATACCACTTTGTCGGGTATTGAATTTTAAATCGTATGAAGGATAAATCATTGAGATAACCCATTCAATCTGTTTTGTTTGTTTTAAGCCTTTGGGGGGTTAATGACCATGTCCTGGATATCCTCGGCTCATTCATTGAAATGGCCACGACTTAAGCACGGGGTGTAGGCATACACCTTCCGGTGCGTATGTAAAAAGATATACCCACTTGTTCGAGAATAACTCGCCGTGTGATATATTATGTGGTGTGTCTATTAATCTTTAACTTGGTATTTCTAACCCGGGCTACTGAACGTATAACAAACATATAATTCTTTTACAAGATTATTTTTAAATTATTATCCCAAGTTATAAAAGAATATTTGTGCCTTGTGCATTTAAATCAATTTTATAAACACTTTTCAAAAGAGTCGGTTAATTGTATTTACTAGTGTAAACTGACGTATTTTCCAAAAAGGTTAAGTGCAGTTACTAAGCTTAATGGGCTGGAACTCCTGAGTGAATAAATAAAAAGTCTTCCAAGCTTTTATCACTTTAAATCTAATGAACAATATCTCTTTTGTTTTGATCCGCCTGTGGATCCACTTTACAACCGTTATGTAATAATTTATGTTACATTCATTCGGTTTGTAATATTTTACTTTAGACTTCTGTTGTGCATTGAACTGTGATTATTTGACTATGATGATATCAACTACGTCACGATATTCCCCACCGGGCCCACCGGTAATACGTGGAAATATTGGGGTGTGACAGGTTGGTATCAGAGCCAACATTGAGTGAATTAAATACTAGCCTTTTGTGTTTAATCTCAATGACACAGTTTGCACATTCCTTGACGACCTCCGAGTCTAGGCTAACGACATAGAACTAATCCTAATTTTATTGCTTTCTCTTGTTGCTTCTTTTGTTTGTTTTGACAGGATCAAGAAAATGCCGCCAAGATTCAGGAGAGGAGGACGAGGCAAGGCGCCATTCACTGCTCCTAACGATCATGAGGCCGGGCCTTCACACCGGCGAACTCCGTCAGTAATTATGAGCACTAGTCCTCAAGAAGACTGGAGGACGTATTTGGAACCCGCGAGGTGATCTGTCTCGCTCAGTTCATCGCCTTCTTACCACCACTCCTTTGGGCCGCAATCAGAAAATGAGCCCAATAACTCTCACCACTCCTACATCCCGTTGCAACGATCGGGATCGCACCGGGCCTTCCAAGACCCAACCCCCTACTTTCAGAGCCGGTTTAATCCAGCGAACGTGAGTGAAGAACCAATGGGTTATAACCCATTGGGACAAGAAGATCATTTTTCCGGTGATCAAGAGATGGACATGGACAAAGATCCGGATCCTGCCGAGCCACCAACTGGGACGCCCACGCATCCCATAGAGATTTCAGATGGGTCATCTTTTCATGGGTCACCTTATCGGGGCCCAGACAGCTATGAAGCAAGGTTTGCCACATACAACTGGGAGTTTACTCCTCCTTTCAACCCATCTCAGCAGCAGCAGCAGGATCCCTCTGAGGATTCACGTTTCCAGGCGGTTACGCCACCGCCACCGCCACCGCCGCCGCCAGAGTAGCAACCGCCTCCGGAGCCACCAAGGCGGAGAAGATCAAGTGCACGGATGTCCATGCGAGGGGTATTTCATTTCAGCACTCCCCAACACAGCAACAACAGCCATTACCCGCCGCTGTATGAAGACCCACAGATGGGTGGGCCTTCAAATCCAGTTTCTGAGGTGGACTCTGCGCCAGTTGCACTACCACCACCACATATGGGTTTTGATAACCCAATACCTTCCTACGCCGGTGCAGCGGCGTATAACCCTTTTGAGCAGCCAGCCTACCCGATGTTAACCCGTATCTCGTAGTAGCAAACTACAATGCTCTTCACCCTGAAGGACCTTTCGCAGCTTCATACCAGTCTGGGTACCAAGCATACGGGTATCAATACCCGCCACCTCCTCAGCCTCCGCAGCAGCAGCCGCTTATGATCCAGTCGCCGCAACAACAGGAGATTCTTCAGAGGTTGAGCCAGGTGGAACGAGAGGTTCAAGAGGAGCGTGTGACAACCCTCACATTTACAGGTATCCGTACACTAAATTAATATTTAATTTGTGCTTAATGACTATGCTTGAGTACAACTGTGATTAAACTGCTTACTGATTTCTGCTACATACATACATATGCATCACATATCATATTGTCACTTCATTTATTTCACACAAACATTAGTGACAAACTTGATGCACAAAACACAGTTAGCACACTAAACGGATAACCCAGAAAACATGCTGACAATGCCAGCACCTAGACATACAACATTATTAAGGCCAGTATGAGCCAGAGATAGAATGCTACACTAGTAGTGAGTGTAGGGAGGTGTGGACCATAAAACTGCGTCACTAGGTGGTAGTTATAGTGCCCGGAAGTGCCTAAAACATACTTAAAGTGCAGAATTCTGCACTAGATAACCAAAATTCAGCATTTAATGTTGTTAGTAAAGTGTAAAAACTTGGCAAAATAGTCCTAGACACTTTCCAAAGTGTTGGGAATTTAATGTGTCACTAAAAATAATATAAAAGACATTTTGTAGACTAATTTAGCACTTTAACGGATCAACATCCACCCGAACAGCCGGACTTTACCCAGAACATAAAAATATTGCCAAACACATTGTTTTTACTTTTCTGAGCTAGTTAGGGTCCCCGAACACCCTAACACACTTTATATTATATAACACACAACAATATACTAACTATATCATTCAAACATAACTAAATAGTAACTAGTTCCATCACAACCCAACCCCCCTACCCCCCCCCCCACTTCGACGGTTAAGGGATGTGGGGACATCCCCACATTCTTTTGATTATTTAATTGTTAGTTGTTATGGTTAAAGAAACACATTATATGATGGTTAAAGGAGAATTGGATTATAAATTTACATAAGAGTCATGCATTTCATTTCATCAAACACCCAACAAACAACAAGCTTTCTCCTTCCCTTCTTCCTCCCTCACGGCCGACACCACCATCCACTATACACCCACCATCAAGCTTCCATCCAAGCATTTTCCATACACTCAAAGGTGTTAGAGGGCCAACAAGCAAGCTTGGTGCACTCGGAAGCTCAAGGACCGCTCTAGTTTTCTTTTATCCACCACTTTTACGCTTTGAAACTTCCCTAGCCTTGTGCTAGTAGTAAGTGCTTCAAATCTTCATCTTGTTCTTATTTTTAGTGGTTAATAGATGATTGAATGGTGAAATATAAAAAAAAACCCCTAAAGAACATAAACTAATCTTGAAACATAAAGGGATAAAGAGTGGATAAAGAGTAGATGTATGGTTAAATCATGTTGATCTTGTGTGGTTATGATTATTGGATGTTGTTTGTTAGTAGAAGTAAGATGGATCATCATCTAGACTTGCTAGATCATGTTTAAGAACATGAACTAGCAAGATGTAAATGTTAGAGATATGAAGGATGATGAAACCATCCATACATGAACTTTGAACTTGAATAAATATAAGTTTTCTTGAAAAATAAAGATGTAAACTTGTAGATCTAAAGATCTATGAGTGGGTTTTCGAAAGAACCAAGTGAGAAATACTAGTTTTGTTAAAACCCGGATCTTGTATGAACTAAAGACATTTTTAGTAAGTAAACAAGTGTATGAACACTTGTGTAACAAGAAAATTTAACAAAGAAATATTTTTGGGAAAATAAGACTAGAAGTTGTGAAAATACATATTCTTTAAAACTAAAGTTTGTAAGAAACCAATCATATTTTTAAAGGTAACAAGACCTACTAAGTATGTTAGTAACATACTACATATTTTTACAAACTTTCAAGTTCATAAAGTTTATGATTTAGGCTTATTTTTATCAAGATTAGTGATTAGAAATTATATATTATTGATTGGTGATTGTTTGAATGATTTTTACAAAAGAAAATGATATGCTAAAAGCAAGGACACCTCCATTTACAAAGGAAACTCTGGCGAAATTCTCCCAGAAATATAACACTTAGAAATATTTTTCTAACAAGCGTTTACAAATATATTTTTAACTTGGTTTTCAAAATAAACTTCGCCATGATTTTTATTACAAAATACCATCAGCATAGGCGTTTTTGGTTTTATGCAGGTCGATCATTTGGTGAGAAGGTCGCTATTGAGCCAGCTTACAAAGCCTTTTGAGAGATCACACTTTTTGTATATGATAGGTGTAGACAGATTTGTACCTTTGGGGGGTGATGTAGCCCCACGATCTTACTTTGACATGTGATGTACTATTAAACTTGTAAAACACTGTTGTGGTCGTGATTAATGAAGCTCAATGGCAACGTTCTCACTACATGCTTTGTTGAGTTATATGTTTTAATTTATAACATGAGATGTTATGTGTTGATGGATGTTACTGTATATGTATATTTATTATACTTACTATGACCTGACCAACCTGATCATCTTTTAGAAGATGCCTCCAAGACGCGAAGTACGCATGCCTACTACCCAGGCAGAACTCCAAGGGATAATTGCCGCAGCTATAGCACAGTATGCAGCCTCCCAAGGAGGAACCAGCGGGAGTATTTCGAACAACAACGGCAATAACAACCCACCCAATGGTAATGTTAAGTCGTTTGAGATATATTACGATACATTTGGATGTTTATAGCACGTCCACTAATACCATTTGTAAATATTAACGTATGTGCAGGGTGCACCTACAAGCAGTTCCTCGACTGTAAGCCCGTGAATTTCAACGGCACTGGAGGTGCTGTTGCGTTTGTTAGGTGGGCTGATAAGACAGACTCTGTCCTAAGAATGAGCAAATGCGCTCCCGAGCAACAAGTGACCTACATCTCAGGGCTGTTTCTGGATGGAGCCCTATCGTGGTGGAATCTGCAAGTGCAGACTTTAGGAGAAGCTGATGCTTATGCGTTAACATGGGCCGAGTTAAAAGAGTTAATGAGAAAGAAGTATTGCTCGCGTGCTGAAATACAGAAGCTAGAGACTGAGTTCTGGCATCTGAGAATGGATGGTCCCAAGATTGCAGAATATGTTCAAAGATTTCATGATTTATCTCACGTCGTGCCGTACATGGTCACACCCGAGTTTAAACGTGTTGAGAGATTTATCTGGGGATTGGCACCCCAGATAATGAGTATGGTTACCACGTCCAAACCTGCCACGATCACGGAAGCCATCGACCTCAGTGTGGCGCTTACTGAGGAGGCCATTAGGTTGAACAAGTTCTCACTTTCTGATCAGAAGAAAAAGGAAACACATGTTGAATCGTCTGGTGAAAACAAACGAAAATTTTCCAACTTCAAGCAAGGTACCAGTAATGTGAACAAGAGGGGTGAATCGAGCACACCGGCCAGAGCCAAAACCGGTGTTGAAAGCAGAGGAAAAGGATACATGGGCACTCTGCCCAGGTGTGATACATGCCAGCGCCATAATTCTGGCCAGTACGGATTGAGAAAATGTGAAACTTATGGGAAAATTGGCCACTTGAAGGATACTTGCTGGATTGGTTTAGGCCAAGGTGGCCAAAGGGGTTTCAATAACAGCAACCGTGGTGGTAATGGAAACCGCCCGCAAGGGAATAATGGAGGAAATGGTAATCATGGGAATGTTGCAAATCAAGCTGGTAACCGGGGAGCAGACGGAAATCGGGGCGGGAAGGAAAATGGGAATGGCCGAGGGCCAGGATGCTTCAATTGTGGAGACGTTGGGCACTTTAAGAGGGAATGCCCAAAACTGAACCAAGCACGGGGAAGAGTCTTTAACATTGGCGCAAGGGAAGCGCGCCAGGATCCAAACGTTGTCACCGGTACGTTCCCTATAAACCAACGTTTTGCATCTGTTCTATTTGATACTGGTGCCAATTATAGTTTATATCGTTAGAATTTAAGAATATACTTAGATTGACCACTAGTAAGTTAGACGTTCCGTACTCGATCGAATTGGCGAATGGAAAACTAATTGAAGCGGGAGAAGTCATCAAAGGATGCGTGAAAGAACTGGGAGGGCACGAATTTACGCTAGACCTACTGCCAGTCGAGTTGGGAAGCTTCGACGTGGTGGTGGGAATGGAATGGTTATCGAGCAACAAGGCTGAGATTGTTTGCCACGAGAAGACCATCCGCATCCCAATGACGGATGAAGAAACAATCGTAGTGCACGGAGAGAAGCGTGATACGCCGCTGAGGATTATTAGCTGTCTGAAAGCTAGAAGGTGTTTACAAAAGGGATGTGTTGCATTCTTGGCACACATCGTGGATAAAGAAGCTGCGGAGCTAAAAATAGAAGACATTCCAGTCGTAAGAGAATATCCTGAAGTCTTTCTAGAAGACTTGCTAGGATTACCGCCACGGCGACAAGTCGAGTTCCACATTGACTTGGTTCCAGGCGCCGCGCCTGTAGCCAAGGCACCCTATAGACTTGCACCATCGGAGATGCAGGATTTGTCAATACAACTCCAGGAGCTGTTGGACAAAGGATTCATCAGACCAAGCTTCTCACCTTGGGGAGCTCCAGTTCTGTTCGTTAAGAAGAAGGATGGTAGTTTTCGTATGTGTATAGACTACCGCGAGCTAAATAAGTTGACTATCAAGAACAGATATCCTTTGCCAAGGATTGATGACCTATTTGATCAGCTGCAAGGTTCAAGTTTCTATTCAAAGATTGATCTTCGATCAGGATATCATCAACTAAGGATACAAGAGGAAAGTATCCCGAAAACGGCCTTTAGGACTCGTTATGGACATTATGAGTTCCTGGTTATGCCGTTTGGGCTGACAAACGCACCGGCATTTTTCATGGACCTAATGAACCGAGTCTGCAAGCCGTACTTAGACAAGTTTGTGATCGTGTTTATCGATGACATTCTGATCTACTCGAAGACGAAGGACGAGCACGAACAGCACTTAAGAGCTGTTCTAGAGCTACTTAAAAAGGAGAAGTTATACGCTAAGTTCTCGAAGTGCGAGTTTTGGCTACGCGAAGTCCAATTTCTTGGACATGTGGTTAATGGAAAGGGAATTCATGTTGATCCCACAAAGATCGAGGCAATTGGGAGACCCCAAAGACGCCAACCGAGATTCGACAGTTCTTAGGTTTGGCTGGTTATTATCGAAGGTTCATTGAGGATTTCTCCAAAATCGCTCAACCCCTGACCGCACTCACACAGAAAGATAAGAAGTTTTATTGGGGTGACAAACAAGAGGAAGCGTTTCATTTGTTGAAAAACAAACTTTGTGACACACCGATCTTATCACTACCCGAAGGAACGGACGACTTCGTGGTATATTGTGACGCCTCGCGTCAAGGTTTGGGTTGCGTGCTGATGCAACGCCAGAAGGTTATAGAATATGCGTCACGCCAATTGAAGATTCACGAGAAGAATTATACCACGCACGACTTGGAACTAGGCGCGGTGGTATTTGCGTTGAAGATTTGGCGACATTATTTGTATGGTACGCGATGTACAATCTTCACTGATCACAAGAGCCTGCAGCACATATTCGATCAAAAAGAACTTAACATGAGGCAAAGACGCTGGGTAGAGCTGTTGAATGATTATGATTGCGAGATCAAATATCACCCAGGGAAAGTAAATGTGGTCGCTGATGCCCTGAGTCGAAAAGAAAGGATTAAGCCCATAAGGGTTAGGGCTTTGGAAATGATTGTCCAGACAGACCTCTCTTTGCGCATTCGTGCCGCGCAGAGAGAAGCTTTGAAAGAAAGGAATATTGAGGACGAGTATCTCCGTGGGATGGAGAAACAGTTGGTACCAAACGAGGAAGGAACTTTATGCTTCATGAAACGAATTCGGGTTCCTCTGTTTGTTGGTTTGACGAAGGTTATTTTTTATGAAGCTCACAAATCTCGGTACTCAATTCATCCTAGTGCGGATAAGATGTACCAAGGTAAAGGCCGAATACCAAAAGCCTTCAGGACTTCTGCAGCAACCTGAAATACCCAAATGGAAATGGGAACAAATTTCAATGGACTTCATAACGAAATTGCCAAAGACACCCAAGGGCCACGATACAATTTGGGTGATAGTAGACCGTCTAACAAAATCTGCGCACTTCCTGCCAATCAAAGAGAAAGACAACACGAGTAAACTTGCGGAAATATACATGAGGGAGATTGCCGCACGTCATGGAGTGCCTCTCTCGATTATCTCTGATAGAGATGGGAGATTTGTATCAAGGATTTGGCAATCCTTCCAAGAAGCTTTTGGCTCGCAGTTGAATCTGAGCACTGCATTTCATCCACAAACTGATGGCCAAAGTGAACGAACTATTTAGACATTGGAAGATATGCTGAGAGCATGTGTAATGGACTTAGGTGGTAGCTGGGATAATCATTTACCAATGGTTGAATTTTCGTACAACAACAGCTACCACACCAGTATTGGAGCCGCACCATTTGAAGCTCTTTATGGACGCAAGTGCCGATCACCGCTATGATGGGCTGATGCGGGTGATAGACAGCTTGTTGGTCCCAAAATAGTTCAAGAGACAACAGACAAGATCTTTCAAATTCGAAAGCGCATCGAGGCGGCTCGCGACAGACAGAAAGCCTATGCAAATCAAAGAAGGAAACCTTTAGGGTTTCAAGTTGGGGATATGGTTTTGTTGAAAGTTTCACCCTGGAAGGGTGTTGGACCTACCTGCTGAACTTAATGGCGTTCACGATACATTTCACGTATCTAATCTGAAAAAGAGTCCAACACAGGAGACAGTGATCATTCCTGCTGACGAAGTTCATATCGACGACACGCTCCACTTTACCGAAGAACCTGTCGAGGTTACGGATTGGAAAGTTAACAAGACACGCAGGAGTAGTTTCAAGCTCGTCAAAGTTCGATGGAATGCAAGACATGGGCCAGAATTCACGTGGGAACGTGAGGATCGTATGAAGGAGAAATACCCCCATTTATTTCCTAAGACCCCTGCAACTAGAAGCAGAGCCTAAAATTTCGGGACGAAATTTCTCTAACGGGGGGAGAATGTGACAACCCTCACATTTACAGGTATCCGTACACTAAATTAATATTTAATTTGTGATTAATATGCATCATATATCATATTCTCACTTCATTTATTTCACACAAACATTAGTGACAAACTTGATGCACAAAGCACAGTTAGCACACTAAACGGATAACCCAGAAAACATGCTGACAATGCCAGCACCTAGACAGATAACATTTTTAAGGCCAGTATGAGCCAGAGATAGAATGCTACATTAGTAGTGAGTGTAGGGAGGTGTGGACCATAAAACTGCTTCACTAGGTGGTAGTTATAGTGCCCGGAAGTGCCTAAAATATACTTAAAGTGCAGAATTCTGCACTAGATAACCAAAATTCAGCATTTAATGATGCTAGTAAAGTGTAAAAACTTGGAAAAATAGTCCTAGACACTTTCCAAAGTGTTGGGAATTTAATGTGTCCCTAAAAATAATATAAAAGACACTTTGTAGACTAATTTAGCACTTTAACGGATCAACATCCACCCGAACAACCAGACTTTACCCGGAACATAAAAATATTGCCAAACACATTGTTTTTACTTTTCTGAGCTAGTTAGGGTCCCAGAACACCCTAACACACTTTATATTATATAACACACAATAATATACTAACTATATCATTCAAACATAACTAAATAGTAACTAGTTCCATCACAACCCAACCCCCTACCCCCCCCCCCCCACTTCGACGGTTAAGGGATGTGGGGACATTCCCACATTCTTTTAATTATTTAATTGTTAGTGTTTGTGGTTAAAGAAACACATTATATGATGGTTAAAGGAGAATTGGATTATAAATTTACATAAGAGTCATGCATTTCATTTCATCAAACACCCAACAAGCTTTCTCCTTCCCTTCCCTTCTTCCTCCCTCACGACCGCCACCACCATCCACCATACACCCACCATCAAGCTTCCATCCAAGCATTTTCCATACACTCAAAGGTGTTAGAGGGCCAACAAGCAAGCTTGGTGCACTCGGAAGCTCAAGGACCGCTCTAGTTTTCTTTTATCCACCACTTTTACGCTTTGAAACTTCCCTAGCCTTGTGCTAGTAGTAAGTGCTTCAAATCTTCATCTTGTTCTTATTTTTAGTGGTTAATAGATGATTGAATGGTGAAATGTTAAAAAAAAAAAAACACTAAAGAACATAAACTAATCTTGAAACATAAAGGGATAAAGAGTGGATAAAGAGTAGATGTATGGTTAAATCATGTTGATCTTGTGTGGTTATGATTATTGGATGTTATTTGTTAGTAGAAGTAAGATGGATCATCATCTAGACTTGATAGATCATGTTTAAGAACATGAACTAGCAAGATGTAAATGTTAGAGAGATGAAGGATGATGAAACCATCCATACATGAACTTTGAACTTGAATAAATATAAGTTTTCTTGAAAAATAAAGATGTAAAATTGTAGATCTAAAGATCTATGAGTGGGTTTTCGAAAGAACCAAGTGAGAAATACTAGTTTTGTTAAAACCCGGATCTTGTATGAACTAAAGACATTTTTAGTAAGTAAACAAGTGTATGAACACTTGTGTAACAAGAAAATTTAACAAAGAAATATTTTTGGGAAAATAAGACTAGAAGTTGTGAAAATACATATTCTTTAAAACTAAAGTTTGTAAGAAACCAATCATATTATTAAAGGTAACAAGACCTACTAAGTATGTTAGTAACATACTACATATTTTTACAAACTTTCAAGTTCATAAAGTTTATGATTTAGGCTTATTTTTGTCAAGATTAGTGATTAAAAATTATATATTATTGATTGGTGATTGTTTGAATGATTTTTACAAATGAAAATGATATGCTAAAAGCATGGACACCTCCATTTACAAAGGAAACTCTGGCGAAATTCTCCCAGAAATATAACACTTAGAAATATTTTTCTAACAAGCGTTTACAAATATATTTTTAACTTGGTTTTCAAAATAAACTTCGCCATGATTTTTATTACAAAATACCAAGTGCCGGAGGATGATTTTCGTAAATAAAACTTGATAAATATATATTTAGAATATATATTTTATAACAAGACGCTTGTGTGATTATTTGATTATTTTGTGAACTAGATATATATTATTTTTAGGATAAAAATAATATAACTTGAAGATGTCATGAAATTACGACTCCAAAATAATACCAAAACTCACACGAAACAAATACTTAAGTTAAGCAAGTATTATTGTAATACGAAACGCTAAAACGTAACTTATGTAATTTTCAGAAAAACACTCTTATACGTGTATTTTGGTAAAATATTATTTTGGAAAGTTCATGAAGTAAAATATAATATTTTTTGGAAAAATATATATATATTGGAGTTTAGATGTTTTAGACAAGTAAATTAAAATATATTTTCCAAGTGAGACTTAAAAATATATTTTCGGAATTAGAACGTGTACATGTATAAAAACCCCCATCCTTGGGAAGGAAATACACTTATAAAATAATTAAGAAGTGTGATTACGGAATAGTTACCTAACTATTTTTCCAAGAACGTTAAACCCTAAGCCAAGGCACGACCCATCCGTCTAATAGGAATTAGTACGTGTAGGTCGTCACGCAACAGATAGAGTTGGAGATTGACGTTTCTGGATACGCACTTCTGTGAATTCATGTCCCCCTTTTCTTTTAACTGTTTTCAGTTTTTATACTTCGGGGGTGGAATACATGTTACAGTAATTACAGACACTTTTATACAAGGTATGGTTAGCTTAAGGAGGGTATACTACTTAGATCATGTGAGTGGGTAGGTGGAACTTGAGGCCATTAATCCTCGTTGTAGGACCGAGGGTCATGAGCGGTAGATCTATTTCTGTGTAGCGAGCCCAACTCCTGAGTCCACTGTGCGGACCATGGGGTGACTTTGAGCCCGACGCAAAAATCTGCTAGGTTTGAGTCTTCCTACATCACTTCACACATATCATTGGCCTTGCAACCCAATGGTGATCTCTTTTTCCTTAATTGCTACATACCAGGGATTTTCATACATACTACAAAGGTTTATACATACTCACTTTTACATGAACTCGCTCAACTTTTGTTGATTTTTCAAACTACGTGTATTTCAGGAAATTAATGGATCTGGCAAGTTATGCAATCACGTCAAGCTGCGTAGGGAATAATGATGTCATCCAGGTTTAGGAGGTGTGACCCTTGCCTGGACGGGTTACAAGTCTTAAACCGTATTTCTAGTCAAGACTTTTGTCGTGTCGTATGAACGTTTTTAATTATGTCATGATTGTATTTGGTTTCACGTGTCGACTTTTAAAACAATGTTGTTGTGGTAACTTTTAGAACTAAATGAATTGATGACTATCACGTGTTTTTAATTCATATAGCATTGTTATGATTGTGCTATGGTATTGAGAAGTCACACCAAAATAAACCCACGCTTCCGCAAAGCCAGGGTGTGACAGAGCGTAGGAGCCACCGGGGATTTCTTAAGGGTCTGGCGAATCTGATCAAGGGGAAGAAGAAGAGGGATTTTTGAAGATTCCTTATTTATTTGTTTTGTAATTTTTAATTTTTAATTAAGTCCCTGTGTGGACATCTATTTATGTATTCAGTCCCTGTGAGGACTTGTATTTTCATTTTAGCCCCTGCGTGGGCAAGTTATTTAAGTAAAAGTCCCGTTTAGTGCACCTATGTACTCTTTCTTAATTTAGTGGAATGTTTTAGTTCAAAATTTCATTTTGTCATTATATGTATAAATATATTATATGAAATAAATTAACATAAAACATTTCATTTTATATTGATATGCCAATAAATATTAAAGAAAATCTTAAAGGCAAAACCTAGCCTATGTGTCATATTAAGACAGGGCCATGATGGTAGTTCTTTTTAAGATTCAATTCCTTGTTAACATCTAAAAACATGTTAACACTCCTGGCAAGTGTGATTCGATAAAATCACCTAAGTCATCCTTATATTGGATTCTTCCAATTCCCTTCAGTATTTTTGTTAAAAACATCCATTTGTGATGTAGGGCCTACGGGCCATATTCATTGTCATATAAGACAAAAGACAGTTGTAGTCTATGACTCCCTGTCAAGAAAGGTAATGAACTATGTTCAAACCTAAATGCCTCGATCCTATAAGATCATGGCTTATAATTTAAAATTGTCCTTGTGACTAGGCCTTTTGTATGCCACCCTATTGTCCTAAATAAATTATAACTGGGATAAAATATAATGAAAATTTAAATAAATTAAATTAACCAATATGGTTTATAGTTACCATGGTTAATGAATTGCCATAAATGATAATTCCATAATAAACTTCTGAATGGATCGTTGTCAATATTTTATGTAGCAATCAAGCTACATGGCTGGATCAGATGAGGTTAACAGCCACCCAAGAGAGAATAATGATACTACCAGAGTTAATGTAGCTGGTTCGGAACTGCAGGCGTTAATAGATAATGCCGTTACTCGAGCTCTTGACAGACAGTTTAATGAATCTAGTGTTACCCGCATCAGAACTCAGTCTGTACCACATTCAAAACCACCCTCTAAAACTCATACAGCTCGCAAGAGCGAATCTCATCACCCATCGAATCAGAGGAGTGTTCCATCTAAGAAGGTAGTGCTCAATCAAGAGCCACGTGCTAAAACCTGTTCATATAAGTATTTTGTCTCCTGCAAGCCCAGAGACTTCACAGGGGAGAAAGGAGCCATTGATTGCATGACGTGGCTAGATGAGATGGACACAGTGGTTGATATTAGTGGTTGTGCCGAACAGGACATTGTGAAGTTTGTGTCACAATCGTTTAAAGGAGAAGCTCTAGCTTGGTGGAGGTCACTGGTCCAAGCTACAGGGAAGATTCCGTTATACAACTTGACTTGGGAGCAGTTTGTTGCTCTAATCAAAGAAAATTTATGCCCTCAACATGAAGTTGAGAAGATTGAGACCGACTTCCTGACATTTGTTATGAAGAACTTGGACTGTCAGGCGTATCTCACGAGCTTCAACACTATGTCAAGATTGGTTCCATACTTGGTCACACCGGAACCAAAACGTATGGCTCGATTTATTGGAGGTTTAGCCCCGGAGATTAAAGCAAGTGTGAAAGCATCAAGACCTACTACCTTTAGGTCAGTGGCTGATCTATCGTTATCTCTTACTCTTGATGCGGTCAGGCAGAGATCGCTTAGGAATTCTGATGAGGGGACAAGGAAACGTGAGGATGAGAGCTCACACCGATCTGATAAGAAACATAAGGGGAACTCTGATCACAAGAAGAGTTCAGGGTTCAAGAAGGATAATCAGCAGACGGGTGAAAAACCCAAGTGTAAAATCTGCAAAAAGCGCCATCTAGGAAAGTGCAGGTTCGAGTCAAAATCCAAAACGCAGCCTAGAGCTTGTGGGATTTGCAAATCAAGCGAGCATAAAACACTAGATTGTAAGAAGATAAAGGATGCGACTTGTTACAACTGTAACAAGAAAGGGCATATCAAGTCCAATTGCCCAAAGTATGCAAAGAAACCTGAAGATGGTAAGAAGACCAATGCTTGGGTCTTTCAAATGAATGCTCGGGAGGCCATTCAGAACGACAACGTGATAACAGGTACCTTTCTTATCAATGACGTTTATGCAAGGGTCATGTTTTATTCGGGTGCGGATAAGTCTTTTGTGGATAATAAATTTTGTAAGTTATTAAATATGCCTGTTAAAACCCTATGCATAAAGTACGAAGTAGAATTGGCCGATGGTACCATAGAAACTGCTTCAACCATGTTAGATGGATGTTTTATATCCATTAGGAACCACTCTTTTCCATTGTCTTTGCTTCCTTTGAAACTAGCTGGATTCGACATAGTAATAGGCATGGACTGGTTATCTCATAACCAAGCTCAGATCGTTTATGACAAGAAGCAAGTGGTTATTAAAACTCCTTATGGTGAGCCATTGACAATTTAGGGAGATACCCAGTATGGGTTGCCTAAGCAAGTGTCTATGCTTAAGGCGTCAAGGTGTTTGAAGAAGGGTTGTGCCATTTACATGGCACAAGTGACTATTGATGAACCAAAGCCCAAGATCGAAGACATCCCTATCATTTCTGAATATCCAGATGTATTCCCCTAAGAACTACCTGGTTTACCTCCAGACAGGCAAGTGGAGTTCAAAATTTACATTATTCCTGGAGCAGCACCAGTTGCAAGAGCACCTTACCAGTTGTCCCCAACTGAGATGAAAGAGTTAAGGACTCAGTTGGATGATTTACTGGCAAAGGGTTTTATACGACCTAGCTCGTCCCCTTGGGGAGCACCAATTCTGTTTGTGAAAAAGAAAGATGGCTCGATGCGTCTATGCATCGATTACCGCAAACTGAATAAAGTAACGATCAAGAACAGATATCCGCTACCCAGGATCGATGATTTATTCTATCAGCTTCAGGGAGCAAGTTATTTCTCCAAGATTGATTTGAGGTCGGGATACCATCAACTGAAGGTTAGAGATGAAGCTGTGCATAAGACTGCATTCAGAACCCGGTATGGACACTACGAATTCTTGGTGATGCCTTTCGGGCTCACTAATGCACCAGCAGCATTCATGGACCTCATGAATCGCGTTTGTAAACCCTATTTGGACAAGTTTGTCATTGTTTTTATTGATGACATACTCATTTACTCAAAGAATCAGGCTGATCATGAAAAGCACCTTCAATGTATCCTTAAACTTCTTCAGCAAGAGAAGCTCTACGCCAAGTTTTCAAAATGGGAGTTTTGGCTTCGTGAAATCCAATTTCTTGGACATATGGTTAGCGAGCGTGGTATCCAGGTGGATCCCGCTAAGATTGAAGCCATCATGAATTGGCAAGAACCGAAGACGCCCACAGAGATTCGCAGCTTCTTGGGTCTGGCAGGATATTATATGCGTTCTATTGAAAACTTTTCAAGGATTGCAGCACCCCTAACTTCAATGACCCGAAAGAATTTAAAGTTTGATTGGGGTCCTAAGCAACAAGAATCCTTTGAGATTATTAAGCAAAAGTTGAGCAATGCTCCGATTTTGACATTTCCTGAAGGAATTGAAGAGTTTGTGGTATACTGCGACGCATCGCACACTGGAATGGGTTGTGTACTCATGCAAAGAGGCAAGGTTATTGCCTATGCCTTGCGACAATTAAAGGTGCACGAAAATAATTACACCACCCACGACTTGGAATTGGGTGTTGTTGTGTTTGCACTAAAACTTTGGAGGCATTATTTATATGGTACCAAGTGTGTGATCTATTCTGGTCATAAGAGCCTTCAGCGTCTATTTAATCAGAAGGATCTAAACATGAGACAGCGTCGATGGATGGAGACACTGAATGACTACGATTGTGAAATCCGATACCATCCAGGCAAGGCGAATGTGGTCGCCGACGCCTTGAGCAGAAAGGAAAGAGTTAAGCCCATTAGAATCAATGCCAAGAGCATTGAATTGAAGAACAAGTTGAATGAAAGGTTGTTAACCGCTCAGAAGGAAGCAGTGTTAGAAGCTAACTATCCAAATGAAAAGCTGGGCGTAACTGCTGAACAGTTATCGTATGGAAAGGATGGAATCCTAAGATTAAATGGACGAATATGGGTTCCAATTTATGGAGGACTTAGGGATGTGATTCTTCAAGAAGTCCATAGCTCCAAGTATTCTGTTCATCCTGGCAGTGATAAGATGTACCAAGATTTAAAGGCAAATTATTGGTGGATAGGTTTAAAGAAATCTATAGCCACTTATGTGGCCAAATGTCTGACATGTGCTCAAGTTAAAGCCGAACACCAGAAGCCATCAGGTCTGCTGCAACAGCCTGAACTTCCCACCTGGAAGTGGGAAATGGTACCCATAGATTTTATCACTAAGTTACCAAGAACGAAGCGAGGAAATGATACTATTTGGGTTATAGTCAACAGGTTGACTAAGTCAGCCCACTTCTTACCTTTTAAGGAAACTCACAGCTCCGACAAGTTAGCTCAGTTGTACGTGGATGAGATTGTATCTCTCCACGGAGTGCCAGTGTCTATTATCTCTGATAGGGATACGAGATATACATCTCACTTTTGGAAGAGCTTTCAGCAATCATTAGGTACTCGGTTAAATTTCAGCACTGCATATCATCCTCAGACGGATGGTTAAAGCGAACGTACAATACAAACACTCGAGGATATGCTACGAGCTTGTGTTATTGATTTAGGTGGAAGTTGGGATGACCATCTTCCGTTGATTGAATTTTCATATAATAATAGCTATCATTCGAGTATTCAAGATGCACCTTTCGAAGCTTTGTATGGAAGAAAGTGTAGGACGCCAGTTTGTTGGGCGGAAGTTGGAAATGTCCAACTAACAGGACCCGATATAGTCCTGGAGACAACAGATAAGATTGTGCAGATACGCGATCGTCTCAAAGCTGTCAGGGATAGGCAGAAAAGCTACGCAGATAAAAGGCGTAAACCTCTAAAATTCGAGGTAGGTGATAAAGTGTTACTCAAGGTGTCACCCTGGAAAGGGGTGATGCGTTTTGGCAAGAATGGCAAGTTGAGCCCAAGATATATAGGACCATTCAAGATTATCGAATGTGTCGGGACAGTGGCTTACAAGCTAAACCTGCCTGAAGAGCTCAGTGGAATCCATAATGTGTTCCACATTTGCAACTTAAAGAAGTGTCTAGCTGATGAATTGCTAGCCATGTCACATAAGGATGTGCATATAGATGAGAGCTTAAAGTTTGTTGAAAAACCTTTGTCGATCGAGGATCGACAGGTTAAGAAGCTTCGAAAGAAGCATGTGCCGATTGTGAAGGTTAAATGGGACGCCCGAAGAGGTCCCGAATACACGTGGGAGGTTGAGTCCACAATGAAATAGAAGTACCCTCATTTATTTCAAGAAATCTCGAGGTCGAGATTTCTTTTAAGGGGGTGAGGATGTAACACCACGTAAAATCACGACCTATATAATGAAGACACGTGTTATGGCCTTAAACGTGTAAGGAATTACTTCCGAGGGACTGAAATTTTCAAACAATGTAAATATGTAAGTAAAAGGGATCCAAAGTGTCAACATGCCATTCTTGTGCCTCTGATTGACCTCACACGACGTTCGTATTCTTTAACGAATAATTTATCAAACTTAGAAAGTCATTTGTGCTCAAAATAAGGATCTTATGAAGCATAGGGGTTAAAAGTGTCAACATGTTGAAAGTAACCTCTGAGTGGCCTTTTAACGAGCCCAAAAACATTGTAATAATTATATATTGTGCCCTCAAGAATATTGGATATTAATTCGTGGTGTTTCGACGCACGTAAATAAACAAGTGGTAATCCCGAGTAATAAGGGTCAAATGCGTCAATGTTGCATTTCAAGACCGTTCGGGTGACCACATAACTAACCAAGAGCTTATTGATAAATGTTTAAAGACTCAAGACCCTTAAAAGTTAAGTTTGGAGGTTAAAAGTGCAATAAACGAAAGTTAAATCAAGTTTAGAAGGACCAGGGACCAAAACTGCCAAGTCTGAAAGTTTGTTTCCGGTAACCTAGGAGTGTCGCGGCCCGCGTAAGACTCTTAAGGAGTCTACGCGGCCCGCGTAGAAGGCCCAGATGCAGAAAGAAAATGACAGCTGCATGTTTAACCAGTTCCACCGCCTTTGCATGCATTTTTTTCAAAACCAGGGTCTGAGCCAACAGTATTACATGCATAGGGGACACCTGGGATCATCAGAAATCAGTTGTAGGGGCATGTGGATCAATCTTGGAGCTCTAGAATTGCTATATAAGGGCCCTTTGTTTGCTAGTTCATTTGCACATTCTCAAAATCACTTCATATTGCTTCCTATGGAGCTTCCTGGAGTTCAAGCAAGTTTTCTTAGGTTCCAAATTCGTGCTAAGGACCATTGTAAGTGTTCTTATCTCCTTAAGTTCAAGTTTTATTAGTTTAATGACCAAAAGTCAAAGTCATCGTAATTAAGCTTTGACTTAGTGATTAATCGCTAATGGTCCAGCCATTATTCAAATTGAAAGTGGCTATGAGTTGGTAATTATGTAGGTAATAAACCCTTAAAAGGGCACCTACTGATTCTCACTCTAACATTGTCAATTGTCGGGTCAAACTTAATATTAAAAAGTCAACAGAAGCTATTTTCGCAAATAAATTCATAACTTGCAATGCTGAGGTTATAGAACATGTTTAAACACTAAAATAACTTGGTAAATAATGTAAGAGCATGTCTAGGCATGTTCAACCCGACAATTCTGAGTTTAGGCTCGGTTCGGAACCGAAAGTCGCAAAAGTAGACTTTTGCTTTGACTTTCAGTTCTGACCCGATTTAGCTTAGTTTAGATATGCCTTAGGGTTCCATTAGGATCATATTACATGTTAGTATAACCCTCTGAGATTATACAATATGGTTTCTTTGTAATCCGAATCATTTGCATGTTTCCGTTAAATGCTTAATTGTTGACCATTATGCCCTTTTGATATAAAACCGAGATTTTTGAAAATGTGAGAAGACAAAAACCTTTATTACTGATTTATAAGCATGCCCTAAAAATTTGACATCAGTTTGTGGTCTAAATTAGGAGTTATGCTCAATATCGTAAATTGAAGCCTTTTTTATTAATTAAACGGCATATTTGATATAAACCCTATTTAAACTCAAATTTTGACATCAAACCTTTTACCTACTGATGTAATATAATATTTAGGGATTTTTGGAAATTTTATTGAATTTTAAACTGATTATATTATAGAGTTTTAAAGTAATTTCGTTATTGACGAAATTGCCCTTTTCTTGGATAAAATAAGTTTTACATAACATTTTGATTCCAAAACTTTTGCTACTAATTTCATATGTTAAATAAAATATTTTGAGCTTTATAAACTGATCAACAACTCAGATTTCTATAAATAACCCGAAAATCGTCAAATACCGACTTTTTACGCTTTTTAAACGCATAGTTTCGGTTAAAATAATATTTGACATCTAAAACTCATTACCTACTGATATTATAAGTAAATTTTTATACTTTAACAGTAAGTAAAATTTTTGAAATCAAATTTCCAAATTTGACCCTTAAAGCTTATGTGAAATGACCAAAATGCCCTTACGGTGCATAGTTTGGCCATAGATGATAAATTTCACATATATGCTATATCTTACTGATATAACCTACTAAAATAAATATTTTTACTGATCATTTTAGACCAGAACCTCAGATTGTCATTTAACCTCTTTTATAATCTTTAAAATGACCAAAATACCCCTACGGGGCTTAAATTGATTTTAAATTCGTTTTGGGCATAATGGAAGGTATCCTACTGATATCATAACACATTTTAAGCATATTAACTTAGGGAACCTATTCATGACTCATTTGGTTACCCGTTATGCATTTTTCGCGTTCGGTGCGGTTTATGTGACTAGTTTGCATAAATTGACCGAAACGGGTCAAACCTTTTCATTTTTACCTCAAAATCCAGAATGTGTTTAGTTTACCCATATTATACAAGTCTTCATACTTTTCGGGTCTAAATCACATTCTAATCCGGTCTTCGCTTAATCTTGTGTTTTGGACCGTAAACCTTTCTTTAAAACTAACCGGTCTAAGTTTAAACTTAAGTAAGACCCGTTAGGAATCTAATAGGTTATTAAAACATTCGTTCCAGATTTAGGAGCCCAGTAAAAGATATTCTCACTTGCTGAATTGTTATACGGCTGAGATAAATTTGTATTTTTGCTCAGGTAAATACTTTTAACTTATCTTCCCTTATACGGGCTTGGGGTATGGTATATAAAATACCGCTTGGTCGGGTATTGAATTTTTAATCGTATGAAGGTTAAATCATTGAGATAACCCGTTTAATCTGTTTTGTTTGTTTTAAGCCTTTGGGGGGGTTAATGACCATGTCCTGGATATCCTCGGCTCATTCATTGAAATGGCCACGACTTAAGCACGGGGTGTAGGCATACACCTGCCGGTGCGTATGTAAAAAGATATACCCGCTTGTTCGAGAATAACTCGCCCTAGGATATATTATGTGGTGTGTCTATTAATCTTTAACCAGGTATTTCTAACCCGGGCTACTGAACGTATAACAAACATATAATTCTTTTACAAGATTATTTTTAAATAATTGTCCAAAGTTATAAAAGAATATTTGTGCCTTGTGCATTTAAATTAATTTTATAAACACTTTTCAAAAGAGTCGGTTAATTGTATTTACCAGTGTAAACTGACGTATTTTCCAAAAAGGTTAAGTGCAGGTACTAAGCGTAATGGGCTGGAACTCCTGAGTGAATACATAAAAAGTCTTGCAAGCTTTTATCACTTTAAATCTGATGAACAATATCTCTTTTGTTTTGATCCGCTTGTGGATCCATTTTACAACCGTTATGTAATAATTTATGTTACTTTCATTCGGTTTGTAATATTTTACTTTAGACTTCCGCTGTGCATTAAACTGTGATTATTTGACTATGATGATATCAACTACGTCACGATATTCCCCACCGGGCCCACCGGTAATACGTGGAAATATTGGGGTGTGACATCTAACTACCCGCTCGATCTCTGTTTCGAACACTAACGGTGAGGTCCTCCTAGAATTTCTCGTATGCATCCACTACCTGTAACCTACACAAGTAACACACCAGCGTAACAAGAAAATAGAGAAAGTAGCAAAAGAAACAAACACCTTAAACAAATAATCACGAAATCAAACAATATCCAAACACAAAGCGCACAAACTCCCAGGAAACGACGCCAAAATTAGATCGAATTGTCGCGCTCCAGTCAAAGATAATATTTAACAATGCGTTAGTGGTAGTAAGGGGTCGAACCACGTAGAGTTTGTGGTTTCTGTATGGATATGATTGATTGTAAAGGATGTCACTCTTATGAAGCTTGCTAAAATGATTTAACTGTTTGTTTGTTTGTTTGAAAAGATGTCGGATTAAACCGACAAGTTTATTTTTAATTCCTTAACTACGAAAACTTGAATGATTGAATGAAACTTGATTAATTAGTATAAAACAATAATATTAAAGCAAGGTTCACACCCGGTTCGGTAATTGAAGTCCTAGGGTTTCTACACGTTTTAGATTCAACTTAATTGCATAAATGACTAACAAACTTAGTGTCTCGTGGCTTAGGTGCCAAGGGCTATCAACGTCGTAGACGACGGACCGCAATGCACTTCGTTATCAAGAACATGTAAATTCTAACCTAGACAAGGCATAATTGCACATAAACATTTCACAAAGTCAAATTTAATCTTCATTCGACAATTCACGAACACGATACAAATGCAAGACAATTATCATAGGTTTCAAAATCAAATTACAATTTCTCACAAACCAAATTCAAAACAATGTCTAACCCTAGAAACTTACAAAAACCTACACTAGGGTGAAACCCGAAGAGACTAGCCGCTCATGGTGAACGGAACGTGATTAACGGATGATGAGAACTTGAACATAGTCATCTTGAAGCCTTGATGGTGAAATGATAAAGGTTAGGGATTGTGGTTGGTGATGGTGGAAAATGGATTGTGGATTGGATGATGATGATAGTGATGAATTAGGGTTTTGATGATTCGGATTGATGGAGGTGATTAAGATTTATGGAAGATGATGGTTGATGGTTTCTTGGCTCGAAGATAAAGTTCAAGATACACAAAACTCGTAAGCCCCTTTTGAATGACCAAAATTGGGTTTTAATTTGCTCAAAAACGCAAAACAAAGGAAAAAGTTGTCGGCCACCAGGAGGGCGCATTGGCGACTCCACGCCCTCGTCGCCAACTCCCCCCAGAAATGCCAAAATTATGCCGACACTCTATATTGCTACCTACGCCATTTCCATTGGCACAGGTGCGTCGCCGACTGCCCTGGTGGAGTCAGCGACGCCCCTTGTAGAGTACCTTTTCCTATTTTGCATATCTCGCGTTCCCGGTTGATTCCGTTCGCTCCCGATGCTCCGTATAGCTTCCGAATAGCTCCTTAAATTCCGTTAAACCTGCAAAATACAATTCTAATCAATAGTAGGCCATTCGAAACTAAAAGTTTTGTAAAAATATAAACTTAAACAAAATAAAGCACCGGTTTTCAACCACGTATCACATCCCCACACTTGTCTTTTGCTTGCCCTCAAGCAAATCTGCTTTTCACTTTCACGTGGATCGAACAAGAAATACAACTCCCATTCTCGAAACTCAAACTAAGGTCTAATGTCATGCCTGGTTCGTGATTCTCATAATTTTCAGATTATTTAGCGGTAAAGTAATTAATCACATAAAATGGTTACCCAAGATTAACCCGCCCTTAAAACTAAAACATCATACACATCCCTCACGTGTTCTCTCCAGTTAGCTAATTATGATGCATTAGCATGTTTCAAATGATCACTCAAACCAATTAGAAGACATACCCGCATAGGCTTGCAACTCAATCATTCTCCACCCGGACCTAAACCACACTTATAGTCCTATATGGGATCTATATTATATTTATAGGCCTATACCGGTGTTATATCATATCCTATAGTATTGTATTGTATCGTATCGTATCGTATCATATAGTGTTCTATAAGTCTCGTATAGGTCACCTATAGGTCTTGTATATTCCTACTATAATATACTATACTACACATATACGGGACTTAAGTTATGCTACACTATACGATACGATACGATACTACATCTATAATTCTAGATAGGCCTATACGGGACCTATACTATACGATACTACACATATATATATATCTATATGATGCCTATATGAGACCTATACTACATTATACGATATCAAACTTATAGGCTTATACGAGGTAAATATGGGACATATACTATACCTATACGATCGATATTTGTAATAACATATAAATGATTAGTGTTGTATAAAAATGTTTGTAAGAAATACTTATCTTTTTGTTTATTTAAAATAAAAAACTTATTTTTTATAAAACTTTGCTAAAACGATTAATATTCTATAAAATGTTTGTAAAAAACAACATTTATATACGCCGCATATAGGCTTATACGTGGTGCATAGGAGCAACCTATGCAACTCTACGTGCGTTTAGACTTATATGCAGCGTACATAAAACCTAAAGTGTGCAAATAGATATTTTGGATGTGGCAATAGTTTGAGCCTACGTTTTTATAGATACTTTGGATGTGCCAATCGTTTGAGCCTACGTTTTTATTTATGTAACTATATATTCAATGTATTAGGGTCTAGGATTTTTTAGACCATAAGTAATAGGCGTTATAGGGGCGTGAAGTGACTTGATATTTGATAATGCCCCCAACACCACTCTCTTGGGCTTTATAGGGGCATGAAGATGAAGGAGCATTTCTAGTATAATGCTCAATGAGGAAAACAAAATTGGAAAGTAATGATGGAATGAGGGCATTAACCATTGCACAATTTTTAAGGGACATTAGGATGTTAATGTAGCGAAAAATGCCCCATAAGAGACGTTAACCATTACGCATGGTCTTATTGTTCCGGAAGGAATATCTCTCGGTCATGAAAGCAGCAGCAGGTGACTTCTTATTATTTTCGTTTAATTTGGTTCCGAGAAGAACAAAATTTAATAATATTTTTTGGTGACATTTCTTCTATAGTTTTACGTTTTTTGCTAGCTTCTTGCTGATCTTATAATTTATACATATCTTTTATCATCACTGGAAAAAAAAAAAGAATATTTTACGTATTTATAAAAACAAAACCACAATCACTAATTAACACAACCAACCCACCCCACATGTTAGATAAGCATTAAAAATGACTAATTTTGTACCCCTACCCTACTACTTTCTTACCTCTCTCTCTCTCACATGTTGGGCTGGGCTGCCTAATAAAGAAAGAAAGGGTGAGATAGTAACCCTAGCCTAACTACGTACACCTCAACGCAATACCAACCCATAAATGCTAATAAGCACTCCATGGTTTATTAGTTGCAAACATTTATAACAAGTTCAGTGCAGTGCACATAGAGATACACATACACCAATCTATCTGTACGTATACAACAACCAATTAACATGAATCTTCTAAAGCCCACATCTGCAAATTCATGCCCACTTACTCCTCTCACCTTCTTAGAACGAGCTGCAACCGTTTATGGCGATTGTACTTCCATTGTGTTCAATAACACAACCTTTACATGGGCCCACACCCACCGCCGCTGCCGCCAGGTGGCATCCTCCCTCGCCGGATTAGGTATCCGGAGAGGTGATGTTGTGTCTGTTTTGGCTTATAATGTTCCTGCAATGTATGAGCTTCAGTTTGCTGTGCCAATGTCCGGTGCTGTGCTTAATAACTTAAACACTCGTCTTGATGCTCGGACCATCTCTGTTATGCTTCGACATTCGGAGTCCAAAATGCTGCTTGTTGATGTCCATCTTCGTGATCTTGCGCTCGAGGCGGTGTCCAGGTTTCCGCCCGGGACACCGCCCCCAGTGCTTGTTCTCATTAGGGATCTTGAAGGTACACGTTTCGTTTTCCTTAATTTCTCTAGACTTATATTTTCTAGGTACCATGTTTTTCAGTTTTCCTTAATTTCTGTAGACTTATATTTTCTAGGTACCATGTTTTTCAAGTGTGATGTTTTGGCATATGATATTTTGCAAGTTTATATTTTTATATGAAACTGCCATAAATTTTAGAATAAACGTGTATATAGGCATTTAGAATGTGAATACATAATTAATGTGATATGAATTTTTATTTTTATTTTTTAAAACGGCAAACACATTCACTTAAACACTAATCCTGAAATTCGTTTAGTTGTCCACTTTGTGAGTCTGAACTCTCGGATCAATTTGATGAGGATAAACACCTGGCCATCAAAATGATATGAAATTATAATAATCAGTTTCTACTTGTTGATATTGGGGGAAAACTTTATTATAAGTTAAAGATAATTAAATAGATTAAAAAAATTGAATTGTATACCGTTTATTCTGTAAAAAAGATATTTTTATCCTTTATTAGCTTGAGGTAAAAATTTAACCTTGTAAAAATTCAAGAAATAACTATCAATGTTTTAAACATAATTTTTGTTCTAACAAAAACACAAAATATGCAAGTATGTTTGTATGTGAATTTGGTTACAAAAAATCGTTATTGAATTTAGAGTTTTAGACATTCCCATTCATGAATAATGTGTTATGTTTTCATGAAGCATTATTATGATGGTTCATTAAAAGTTAGTTAACATTTATAGTTATACCCATTAAAGAAAATTGATACCTTTATGTTTTGACTAAAAAACCTTTTTAAGTTCGATCCGGAGGGCAACCCGGTTTTCACCCAGCTGTTACCCCAACGGTTTTACCCGTGTGGGGGGCAGTATAGTTTCCGGGCGAAGGTCAGTTTCCGTACGCGGCCGGGGCCCGATAGAACATCGCGTCCGTAACACGGGACTGACGGGGGATTGTCTTTGACAAGAACCCGGTGATCGATAGGTCCTGTACATAGAAAGTCACCCTTCAAAAAAAAGACTAATTCAGACATTCCCATTCATGAATAATGGTTTGATTTGATGTTGCCTTTCATGAACAAAAATTGGATTAACTAAAACCAATAGACTGAAAACCGAATTAACAAAAAACCTGTTATTGGTTTTTTACTTTTCTTTAATCAAAATTAATTGAACCGAACCTAACCATCCATATTTTCATATATTTCTACCTTTTATATCTTCAGTTCATGTATTTATACAAACCTTTTGGGTGATATCATTATTATCATGTACACTTCTTCATCTAGTTCACCACTTAGGCATGCATTCTAACATCCAAATTGTGAATTACCAGATTGTGTATCTTGCTATCAAGTACAATTGTATAATGGAAATTTTGGCAACATGAGCATATATATATAGGGTCGGGATTTAGAGAGAACGGTGAAAAATGTGAGAACGGTGAGAACGATTTTGATGGTGACATGTGGCATTGATGTTAAATTACACTAAGAGGTAATATTGTCAAAAAACCCACTCACATGGGTGTTCAAATAAAATGCCATAAAAACACACAATTCATAAAAACGACATGAAAATACCCAGTTAAAACGCCATAAAAAAAAACTAATTTTTGAGCTATAATTTACAACAGCTCAAAAAACCATTTTTTGAGCTATAATTTAGAACAGCTCAAAAAAACCATTTTTTGAGCTAAAATTTAAAACGTCATAAAAACCATTTGGGGAAAAAAAAAAAGCTATTTTTTTAGTTATAATTTACAACAGCTTAAAAAAAACATTTTTTTGAGCTATAATTTAAAACGTCATAAAAACCATTTTGAAAAAAAAAACTATTTTTTTTAGCTATAATTTACAACATCTCAAAAACCATTTTTTTGAGCTATAATTTAAAACGCCATAAAAACCATTTTGGGCGGTTTATGTGTCTAACCGCCTAAATTAATATTTTTTGAGCTCAGAAAAATCATAATAACGCCATAAAACACGCAGTTCAGAAAAACGCCATGAAAAAACTCAGTTGAAAACGCCATAAAACACTTAGTTCAGAAAAACGCCATGAAAATACTTAGTTAAAACGTCATAAAAACACCTAGTTCAGAAAAACGCCATGAAAATACCTAGTCTAAAACGCCATAAAACACCCAGTTCAGAAAAACGCCATAAAACCCAGTTAATTTTTTTTTCCGAAAAGTATATCAATAGTATACTCGTTGGAAAGATAAAAAAATGCTGAGTTTTATGGTGTAATTTTTTTCGAAAAATAATCACGTATAAAAAAGTTATTGTCGTTTAAATATGATGGGGGAAAATGGCATGTGATTAGCATGTGCACCTTTGTTTGAAATCTTTCTATTTACCCCTCCTGGTAGTTTCAAGGCCCCTATTATTTACAAAAATGCCACCACATCAATCTCAGTCACAAACCACTAAGATCTTGTGGCTGAGAATCGTTCTCACCGTTCTCACTCTTTGAGGCATTCTCTCCTGATCATGTTCCTATATATGTATATACACACACGTTCCTCTCCTCCTTGAAGCTATGGTTAGTAGCAGGGGTGGACTCACCCTTTGGCAAAAGTGGGTGGCCGCACCATTTGAAAAAAAAAATAGTGTATATTTTAGGCAAAAAAAACCCGACCGCACCCCTAAAAATATGGTTGAACACCTTTTCTGTACCCCAACAAATAATTTCTGTGTCCGTCACTAGTCATTAGAGATGGATTTTCCCTCCTACCATATTAAGGGGAGTGGGAGTGGTCACTAGTGATAGAATTCCATCACTCACAAGCATCCAATCAACTCCTGCCATGTCATCAGTCACTATTATATCACTCACAAGCATTTTGTAGTGGCGGTGGTCATCACTAGTGATGGAATTCCATCACTCACAATTTTTTAAAATTTTTATTTTAAAATTAGAAATTAACAATAAAACACTAAAATTATAAATTTCATTAAAATTAAAACATACTAGTTCAATTTAACATACTAGTTCAATTTAACATACTAGAAATATTTTAGGTTACAATTTAAAAAAAAATACTAAAAAACTCTACTCCTCGTCCGACTCATAAAACTCCAAACCTAAAGAACATACTAGTTCGATTAAATCGTATCTCAACTGAAAGTGAGTTTCTTCATCACGCAAGTCTTGTTGGATATTTTGTGGAACTTGAACTTGTGTAGGAGGATCTGGCACCCAATCCGGAGATATTGCACGTCTGTCTTCTTTGATTATCATATTGTGCAATATGATACATGCATATACTATGCTATGTATGGCTTTCTTGTTCATCGCACTAACCGGTCGGTGTAGTATACCCCATCTACCATTTAAAACACCAAAAGCCCTCTCAACATCTTTTCTTGCCGATTCTTGCAATTTTTTGAACACGATTTCTTTAGCATCGACAGGAAATGAATGAGCTTTCACAAAAACAGACCATGATGGGTAGATACCATCCACAAGAAAGAATCCTCGTCTGTAATATCGTCTGTTAACATAGAATGGAGAGAAGGGTGCGGTACCATCCGTTACGGTTTGAAACAACGGCGACGTGTGCAACACATTGATGTCGTTGTTTGAACCTAGAACACCGAAATATGAATGCCAAATTCATAAATCATTCGACGCCACTGCTTCTAGTATGATAGTTGGTCTTTTGATGTCACCCCTAACATACGCCCCTCGCAACTCTCTTGGACAATTTTTCCACTCGATATGTGTACAATCGATGCTACCGAGCATCCCTGAAAAATGCCATCTAGCCTCATGTGCGGCGTAAATATGTGAGATGTCGTGGCTCGTTGGTTTACGTAAAAATTCTTTACCATACAACTTAATGACCGCGTTGCAAAAAAATTCTAGACATTCACGGGAAGTTCTGGACGCCATTAGGGCTGTAAACGAACCGACCGTTCAGCGAATAGTTCGTGAATCGTTCGGCGGGAAGTTCGTTTATGTTCGTTAGTCTAATAAACGAACGAACATGAACAAGAAATTTCGTTCGATTAGTGAACGAACATGAAAAGAGGTCTCGTTCGTTCGATTGTGTTCGTGAACGTTCGGTAAGGTGTTCGTGAACGTGTTCGTGAACATTCGTTGATTTGCGTTCGTTTATGTTCGTATGTTTGCGTTTTAATTAGAGATCCTTGTACTTTCTTATATTTTATGTGTACTTTTTGTATTATTAAACTTTTAATTATTTTATTTCCCTAACAATTAAACTAGGAACCCATTTTCACCTTGTTTATGCATCATTTCCCTTTCATTTCTCATTATTTACATCCACGAATACAATCGACCTCCGTTCCACAATAAGGTATTCAAGTTCGAGTGCTACTCCCTGGGCCATCTATCTTTATCCTTCATTGAGTTAGCCAAATTTATTTGTGTTCGTGAACCGTTCGCGAACACGCTCATTTCCTTAATGAACGAACATGAACATAAAATCTCGTTCGGTAAGTGTTCATGAACACATTTATTTCCTTAACGAACGAACACGAACAAGGCCTTGTTCGTGTTCGTTCGGTTCGTTTACAGCCCTAGACGCCATAGCTAGGTATTCAACATATTGATCGGGAGGGTTACATGTCGCTAGTTGGCGAATGGCGGACGTGCATTTTTGTATCGCCGTGAAACTTGGTTTGCCCCACGCATTGTAACCTTCTTGAAACCATTCCTCGCTTGCTTCGATGTCTCCACAACGCGTTAATCTTTTCTCGCGTTACATAAGGTGGTGGCGAAGATGGATTTTTTTAATATATTACCGTTGAATAACGGTCAAAAAGCATAAACAACGTTCAAATTTCAAAAGTTTCAACGCGTGATATTATCAACGCGTTAATCTTTTCACGCGTTACATAAGGTGGTGGCGGCGGTGTGCAAATGCTTTCCACGAGTGATGGATGGTCCATTACGGACCACCCCGCCTCCCCTAAAGGAAGGTGGCATAAAAATAAAAATCCTTGGGTTTACTATTTATCTATGCTATTAAAAGATTCTTCTATGCACATATGGTTCCTAAGTTGCATAAAAGAGAGTTCCTTCTTCTTGTGCTTAAGCATGTGCTTGAAATCTTCTCGTCCATCTTCATGTCATGCATGCTGAGTAAATTGGTAAGGAAGGATACACAATATTACATTGTTTTGCTCAATTGCAGTTCTAGAACCGATCATTTTAAAGTTATTAAAGATACAACGTTGCAATGGATCATGAAAAGATACTTATAAGGCAGCAATGGTTCATAAAAAGATACTTAACCTAACCGTTACACATTTAATTTTGAGTTATCAAAAATTGAGTATAATACACACAACTTTTATTATTATTTTGTATTTAGAGGTTATTGTCACCTTTTAATAATAATCTTTTCATCCCAAAACAAGGGATGTGAACCTGAGAGGTACCTGGAACATTCAGGACAGGTAAATGGATTAGTATTTCGGTAATGGCTATAAGATTTTATTCTGGTCAAGTATAAAAGGTGATACCCAACTGATTACTCGAAACTGATAGCATACATGACCCACATCTAAATCAAACACACTATCGTATAATAGTAAAAAAAATATGATTTAATCATCATTATTGATTTAATATTTGTTAGAAAAATCACAAATTTGGTTTTGTTTACAGAATCTTTGTCTCTCCCACCGACCGTTGAATCAAGGGTGAACGAGGTTGACTTTCTTATGTCGTACGAGGATTTGGTTAAGAAAGGGAACTCGAACTTTGATTGGATAAGACCTATCAACGAGTGGGATCCAATCACATTAAACTACACTTCCGGGACCACGTCAGCACCTAAAGGAGTTGTTCATTCTCACCGTGCAATCTTTATCATAACCGTTGATTCACTTATGGACTGGTCCGTACCCAAAAGCCCGGTTTATTTATGGACCCTACCCATGTTCCACTCTAACGGGTGGAGCTTCACTTGGGGCATGGCGGCCGTTGGCGGCACCAACATTTGCCTCCACAAGTTCAACGCTGACGACATCTTCTCGGCCGTGGACCGCCACAAAGTCACCCACATGTGTGGCGCACCGGTTGTGCTCAACATGATAGCAAACTCGCCCAATGCTAAGCCGTTGAAAAAGCCGGTTCATTTCTTGACCGGTGGAGCCCCGCCGCCCTCGGCTGTCGTCCTTCGGACGGAGTCGTTGGGTTTTATCGTTAGTCATGGGTTTGGTATGACGGAAGTGGCGGGGGTCGTGGTGTCGTGTGCGTGGAAAGAGAAATGGAACCGGTTGCCTGTGACAGAGCGGGCGAGTTTAAAAGCAAGACAAGGGGTGAGAACCCTAGCGTTGACTGAAGTCAACGTGTTGGACCCTAAGTCAGGACTTGGAGTGAAACATGACGGGTTGACTCAGGGTGAAATTGTGTTAAAAGGGCCGTGTTTAATGTTGGGTTATTTAAAAGACCCGCGGGCCACGGCTATGTGTATGAAAGACAACGGGTGGTTGTACACGGGTGATGTTGGGGTGATCCACCCGGATGGGTATTTAGAAATAAAAGATAGGTCAAAAGATGTGATCATATCCGGGGGCGAAAATGTGAGTAGCGTAGAGGTGGAATCTGTGTTGTACACGAATCCTGCGGTGCATGAGGCCGCAGTGGTGGCTCGACAAGATAAGTTTTGGGGAGAAACGCCTTGTGCATTTGTGAGTTTGATTGGAAAGGCGAATTCGGAAGACATAATAAAGTTTTGTCGAGACAGGTTGCCGCATTATATGGTCCCGACGAAGGTGGTGTTTATGGAGGAACTACCGAAGACGGCCACCGGAAAGATCAAGAAATTTTGGTTACGAGATATGGCAAAGAATTTGTCACCACCAAAAGAAAGGAGTAGAATATAAAGATGGATTTTAAGATATTTTTTTCTCTTTTTTGTTTATTCAAATTTTGGTATACATGTAACGGATTTTATACAAGAGGAATACCTCTAATTGATGATGGGTTGTAATAATTTTATTGTTTTTTAGGTCCGAATTTTAAGATTTATATACGGACTAAGTGAATAACTAGCAGGGGTAGATCCTAATTACATATATGTGTACAAACTGAAAGGAAATGTACCAATCAATTGATGTGTTAAAGTATTTTGTTTCAGCGGATATCTGATTTTAGGTATTATATATGTGTACAAACTGAAAGGAAATGCCAAGATTGAAAATCAAGAAGCTGCACAATCACGGTTATACCATAGGTAATGGTTAATGCCCACTAAGGGGTATTTTTCACCACATCATCATCATAATGCCCTTTTAAAAAGGTGTAATGGTTAATGCCCATTTCATTTATTACTTTCCATTATTTTTCTTCTCTTTGGGCATTATTATAGAAATGCCCCACCCTCTTCATGCCCTTATAATGCCCAAGGAGGTGGTGTTGAGGGCATTATCAAACCTTTTCATGCCCTTATAATGCCCATTACACATGGTCTTAGATTATGAGAAACTAACAAAGAATGTACAAATGCATACGAGACTAGTTCGTTAAATACTTTATAAACATGTATCAAATGACATAAAAGATGTCATGTACACATATACAATTGATAAAAAAAGGTGTACATATTGGCACACCAAGCTGCCTATTTGTACACTAAACCCTAGCTTTATATACGACTCGTATAGGTCTATACACCGCGTATAGCCGCCTTTTTCAATTTCCAAGAGAATCTCTGATTCACATCATGTGGTCACTTTATAGAGGACGCGTATAGGTATATACGCAGCGTATATAAATGGTTATTTTTTTACAGACGTTTTTATTCATTATTTATTGTTTTAGCAAACTTTTATAATAAGTAATTTAAAAAAAAATAAAAATAAAAACCGTTGTTAAGTATTCTAACGTATAGTATAATATAGGTCCCGTGAAGGCATATGGACGTAATATTGTATCATATAATGTAGTATAAGTCTCGTATAGACCTATACCTGTAGTATAATATCATTTCATATCGTATGACATCGTATGTAGTATAGGTCATGTATAGCACTATAGGTGTAGTTTAGGTCTCGTATAGGCCTATACAAGACCTATAGGGAACATATACGAGACTTATACTACACTATATGATACGATACGATACCAAACCATACTATTCGATACTATAGGATACGATACAACACCCGTATAGACGTATAGGTGTAGGTGTAGTATAGTTCTCATATAGGACTATTGGTGTAGTTTAGGTCCCGTATAGACCTTGCCTATACGAGACTTATGCTACAATATATGATACGATACAATACAATACAATACGTAACAATAGGATACAATACAACACTCGTATAACACTATAGGTGTAGTTTAGGTCTCGTATATGCCTATAGGCATATACAAGACCTATAGGGAACCTATACGAGACTTAGACTACGCTATATGATACGATACGATACCAAACTATACGATACGATACGATACGATACTATAGGATATGATACAACACTCGTATAGGCCTGTAGGTGTAGTATAGGTCCCATATAGGACTATTGGTGTAGTTTAGGTCCCATATAGACCTATAGGCCTATACAAGACCTATACTACAAATATACAATACGATACGATAGAATAGAATAGAATAGAATACAGTACAATACAATACAGTACGGTACAGTACAATACAATACAGTACAGTACAATACAATACAATACAGTACAGTACAGTATAGTTGTAACAACCCTCAAAAACGCCCTAAAACGCTCCGTAAATAAAAACCCAAGCCCGTATATCTTTCCTTTTTATAAAAATCCAAGAAAACAAGAAAATATAGTTTGTCGCGGGGCGCGACAGAGTTAAGGAAAGTCTTCGTGGGGCGCGAAAGCCCTAGAATCTCCGGATAAGTATGTGGGACACGTGTCGTTACACGTTTCAAGAATACACGATGACTCAGCCGACCTAGACTCCATCGCGGGCCGCGAAGGAGAAGCAGATGTGCTTCGCGGGCCGCGACTCGCCCCATTTCCAGCCCTATAAATGAGGTGTTCGAGCTTCAGTTGAAATCGTTCAATTCTTTTCTTTCTCTTAGCTTCTATTATAGCAAAATAGTAGCCCGATATTATATTCTAAACCCCGAAACTCTGCCCGTTATTAGGGTAATAACTCTAATCACTGGTACGATACTATATCCGATTGATTGAAACCGATCCAACGAATGTTTAAGTGCTGCCTATATACGGCTATACTTTGTCATTCGTTGTGAGTTTTGATCACGTGATTATCGTTAAAGTTGAATTGAGTTAATACGCTAATACGAGTTCCATTGTATATAGAATTAGAACTCATAATCAGGAAGCTGTTAAACTAGAATAGGAATTAAGTAAACTTAGTAGTTAAGTAAACTTAATGGTTATGTAAAACTTAGCAGTTAAGAAAACTTAGCGGTTAAGGAAAACTTAATAGCTAAGGAAACTTAACAGTTAAGCAAGCTAAGTAAAGCTAATTAAGTTAACTAATTAATCGGCTAAGTAAATTACTTAATTAAACAGTTAAGGAAAAGTAACCAGTTAAACAGCTAAATAAGATTAATTAATTAGTTAAGTAAGATTAATTAAGCTAAATAAGATTAATTAATTAGTTAAGCAAGATTAATTAAGCTAAGTAAGATTAATTAATCAGTTAAGCAAGATTAATTAAGCTAAGTAAGATTAGTTAACTAAAGTTAATTAAACATCTAAATAGATATACATGAAAATAGATATATATGATGAAGGTGCAAGGAAGATGCAAGAGGATATATATGTGGGTAAGAAGCTTCCTAGAAAATGTAGAGGTAACTTCCTAGAAAAGTATATAGGAAACTTCCTGAAAATTGCATATTTCCTACCTATAAATAGAAAGCTTAGGATTCATTTTTCTTTGATGGAGAGTGTGAAACCCGTGTGTAACGTCCAGCGTCCCTAAACTTTAGAATTTTGTCAAGATTAGCCCCTGAAGATTGTCTATTTGTCATTTTAACCCTAATCTATGTGAAAGTCTATGATATATACTTGAAATGCCTAAATCTACGTGTGGAATGTCTATTTCCTTGGAATGTCTATATCTATATGTTGGAATGCCTAAATCTATGATGGAATGCCTAAATCTATATTTGGAATGTCTAAATCTATTTGGTGCTTGGCTCTTTAGACTCGTGAAACTTGATTCTTGGTTGAACGAGAGACTCGAGCCCTCTCACTGGCGGAATCTATTAATCTTTGGAACTTTTGATGTTTATGATATAATCTAGTTATTCTAATACTCAATAATACACAACGCTTAATCTAACACGCAAAACGAATCAAAGCCGGGAACGCGGAAAGGTTGGATTGCCACCAGATCGGACTGCCACCCGATCGGGCCACCACCCTATCCACACCGCCTCAAGTCCCTTCCACACTATAAATAGGCCTGTCACATCACTTTATTCCCTGATGTGACAGCCCTGTTCGACCAGACGCACGCACACTACATTTTCTCCATTTCTTGGCGATTTCGGTACGTTTTAAGCTAGATCCTTGTACTTTCTTGATCTACACTCCATCCTCTACGTGATTCACCTTTGAAATCACACTTTTCACCGTGAAATCTCTCAGATCTGAGATCTTAAGGATGATGTCATCGTGGTGGTTTGTACAAACTGTCATATGAGGTCATTCTTGGTGAGATCTAGCTAAGATCTAAGGGGTTCCATGTGTTTATCACTAAATCTAAGCTAAATCTAAGTATTTTCATGATAAAACTTAAGTTTCTTCATCTTTTCTTCAATCTTTTACTTTAAATGGTGAGATCCGGTCCTGAACGGACTATAGACTTGATTATTAGTCTAGAGTCGGCTCAAGGATGGATTTCCACCGGAGGATGATGGCCGGAATACGGAGTTCGACATAAACGTATCACGAACAGTAACTAATCGGACTGGGGTGGTTCCCACCCGATCAGAACGGCTGTGCGACGATGAGTTTACCATTATCACAACACGTACCATGCCGTCATCGTTAAACTTAGAAAAATCTTACAAACGTTCAAGGGAACGAGGTTCGCCCGATCGAGCGGCAACCCGATCGGACAACAATCCGATTGGACAGCCACCCGATTGAGGGGCACATGCCTTTCAACTTTGGAACTTTGAAACCTTCCAACACTTGGTAATTTTTTTAGAAACTTGGAGTTTTGGAGATCTCAATCGAGTGGCAACCCGATCGGACAGCCGCCCGATCGAGCAGCCACCCGATCAAGGTAACCAAAACACTTAAGCAATATACTTGACACTTGAATCGGATGGCCACCCAATCGGACAACCGTCCGATCGGACAGCCATTCGTTTCACCCTCACACTAAGCCACCCGATCGGACAGCCGTCCGATCGGACAGTCCTTCGTTCACACTAAGTCACCCGAATCGACTGGCAATCCAATCGGATAGCCATTCGATCGGACAGCCATCCGATCCAGTGATAGTTTCCAACACTTTATACAATCTCGTTATTTTGCCCGACTCTTATCCAATTGTAATCTAATCAGGCTAATTCTAAAAAGAGCTCCTTTTGATCCAATAACAGTTGCGACTGTTAAGAAATCACTGTGAGTATACTCGATCCCTTTTTTAATCTTAAACTTTGGGGTGTAACATGTATTCTAAACAAACTTGAATCTTTGCAAACTAAACTCTATCCTACGTGTATGTGAAACTTGTGCATTCTAGTATTCTATTTGTGCTATGTGACGTTTAATCCAGGGTGTGTAGTTCCGCCTTAACAATAGTAGCGCTATAGGGGGTGCACCTCTCCCATTATTCTCAGGGGGTATTGTTAGGAGGATTCTAGTTTACCTTGAGTCTTGGGTAAACACTAAATCATCGGGATACTTGGGCTATCACTGTGTAGACTGCGACACTAGCACGGCTGAAACTATTTTACTGCTTACATTGTGGATATGAGTTGTTTTTAATCTATTACTCTATTATCAAACTTGTATACTCGCCAATACTTTTGTATTGATATTTTAGTACATGTTGCAGGCTGGTAGGTTACGATGGAACATGGAAATCAAGCTAGGAGATGCTTAGAAACGTCGCCTAGATAATCTAGTTTTTGAGCAATTTGAGCAATTCTATTTGGTGATGTAAACTTGATGATACTTGATTTTTGGTTGTTAGACAATTTATATCATGAAATCTATTTAATTCTATCGAAATATCTAGTGTTATGGAACTTCGTGAGCAATCTGGACGCTTAGTGCTCGCACCCCGATGTTTCTGCCATCGGTTGGGGTGTGACAGATTGGTATCAGAGCCATAACTATAGGGAATTAGGATAAGTAGGAATACTTGCCCTAGTCTATAGTTCTAGGAAGTTTGTCTCTTATTTGTTGTTTAAGACTTATGCATTCTACCGTATCTGCTTCCTAGCAGCATATTTCCCTGTTAAACTTACTTGCCTTTCCTAAGGCTAACATAATGTACACTTTATATTTACACTGTTACCCAGTGTTTGTATTTTGCACGAGATTTGCTCTCAAGTCAGGAGTGACATCCGAACCTTGATGGTAAAATCTCCATATAATTCTAGTAGGTCTTGTCTACGGATAAGTACCAACGCTATTTAGGGTACGATGTTGTCAAGCTAGCGGTGAAACTCAGATCTTGATAACTAGTCCCACTCCTTGATTTTATGTCTCGCCAAAGTCTCGTGACTTCCAATCAATTAGGAACGTGGAATGACCAAAAGGACGAATATCGTAGGCCTAACATCGATGACGTATTTGTCCAAGTAAATCAAGATACGTTACCTCAATTCGAAAGGGGTTCGAATCACTTTGGTTAGTCGCAGTTCCTCTACCCGGAACAATTCTAAGTTTTATGAGCCTATCTCTTATGCTATCTCGATTTTTATGTATGTGGTTTTTAAGCTCGATTCTTCGTTCATTTTGGCATACTTTTACACTACTCACATGTGTGTCTGCAACCTAATACGTTAATTATAATCTCAGATTGAACTAAAATTTACGAAGCTTTACACTATGTGATCAATCAATGTGATAATGTGTTTGTAAGGCACTAGACGTAACATGGCATGGAATACGAGGGTAAAGTGACGTGCCCGAAACATGGTGGATACGCCGCTGGTACTTCCTATATATAAGTGTTTCTGGCATGTTACCAACTTTCGTACCAAGTGCTATGCGAAACTTAGTGTCTGTTGTTGAATTCTAAAACTATGGAAGGCCTATTTGTGTACTCTATGAGAAATCTATGTGAAGTTTATCGTGTATTTTAGTGAAATCTATGTGTAAACTACGTATATGTGGAACGAGAAACAAAATACGAAACGTAGCCTAGCGCCGAAGACGAGGGAGAAAGTGGCATGTCCGAAACATGGTGGATACGCCGCTGGTACTTCCTATATATAAGTGTTTCTGGCATACTACCGAACCTTCATATCACGCGCTAAGTGAAGTTCGTAGTTTTGTAGGCCCGATTTGAAGTTATGAAATTTATTAGGGTTAATCTATGACGTAAATCTATTCGGTCAATCTATCTGGAGAATTTGTTTTATGAAGCATGACACCGATGACGAGACAGAGGTGGCATGATTGAAGCATGGTGGATACGCCGCTGATACTTCCTATATATAAGTGCTTCCGTCATGTTGCCAAACTTTCGTAGAACGTGCCATGTGGGAATTTGTCGTTGTGGACTGTGATGAGATTGTCAACTCTAATCTAAGTTAAACTATTGGTTAATCTATGTGGATTAGTTGGGTCAAACTATGTTATTTAATCTATTTTGATTAGCCTAATGTTGTGGTTGGCGAAGTATGACACCGATGACGAGGGGGAAGTGGAGTGATCGAAGCATGGTGGATACGCCGCTGGTACTTCCTATATATAAGTGCTTCTATCATGTCACCGAACTTTCGTAATACGTGCCATGCGGGATTTCGTTTGTTAAGAATTGTGAATACTAAATCTATTATTAATCTATTAAAGTCTATGGAAAGTCTATTGAAATCTATGGCAATCTATTGAATGTCTATCGAATCTATCGAAGTCTATTGAAGTTTATTATAGACTATTTGAACCCTATCGTAATCTATTGAAATCAATGAAAGTCTATGTTAATCTATGAAGAGTGTGGATTACGACATGTAACATGACATCGAGTACGAGGTGGAAGTATTGTGTCCGAAGCGTGGTGGATACGCTGCCGGTACTTCCTATATATAAGCGCTTTTGACATACTGCCAAGCTTCGTGCAACATGCCATGTGAAGGTCGTGGGTTGTGGTGTTAAATCTATTAAAATCTATCGAGTTTGTCTATGTGTATGATGAGAGTATGGGTTAGCAATTGCGGCATGTAGCATGACGCCGAGTAAGGGGCAGAAGCGATGTGCCCGAAGCGTGGTGGATACGCCGCTGGTACTTCCTATACATAAGCGTTTCTGACTTGTTTCCAAGCTCCGTACAACGCGCCATGCGAAGGTCGTTGGTTTGCAGTATCTATGTAAATCTATGTGAATCTTGATTCTTAGTCTATCGTGCGTAAATCTATGTTAATCTATGTTAATCTAGACTTATACGATCCTCTTATTAGATCTTTAGGATGCTTCTCGAAAGTTATCCGACACTCTCAGGAAATCCAGGGAGAAGTCTCAGAAGAAGATGATGTCTTTCATGGCCGACCAGATAGCTCGAGTCGTGCCAAAGATCGTCTCTGAACTCCAAGGATCAAACACTCCTCCATCCTCTGTGGACTCCAAGGCCGAAAAGCAGAAGCCTACAAAGTTCAGCTACAAACATTTCATCTCTTGCAACCCTAAGCCTTTCACGGGCAGTGATGGGGTGACTGCTATGCTCGAGTGGTTCGACAGCATTGAAGTTACCTTCATTAACAGCGAGTGCCCAGATCATTTGAAAACTAGGAGTGCAACGGGAATGTTCCAAGGCAGAGCGTTGGAGTGGTGGTCGAATGAGAGGAACATCCGTTCTAATGAAGAAGCCTATGCTCTTCCATGGGCTGAGGTGTGAGAACTCATGATGCTCGAGTTCTACCCTCCTCATGAACAACTCAAGCTTGAGGAAGAGTTTTGGCATTTGAAGCAAGTTGGTGATGACAACTTGGCTTATACTACCCGGGTTAAGCAGCTAAGTCTTATCGTCCCTCACTTGGTTTCGACTCCTAAGCGAATGATAACCAAGTACATCAATGGCCTACCTCCTGCTATGCGTGATTCCATTGAAGCAGCTCAGCTTGATACTATTGAGGAAGTCTACCGTCTAGCCGCAAGTTTGAATAACAATCGTGTGCGTGATAAACAGTTTGCTAACCCTGCTGCCCCTGAAGCAAAGAAGCCATACACTGGGTCTCATCCCAAGTGTACAACTTGCAACTTTCATCATCCTACAGCTTCTGCATGTCGTATGTGCACCAACTGCAACCGCTGTGGTCACACGACTCCCTACTGTCGCCATGGTAATCCAGCTCAGCAAGCCCCAACCCAGGCAGCTTTACCAGCACCTCCAGCTCCTCTACAGAACCCTAAGTCGGTCAATGTTGTTCGTGCATGTTTCCAGTGTGGGGATACTACGCATCTTCGTAATCGTTGCCCTCAGCTGAACCAAGACCAACAAGCAGCCGCTCGTGGATGAGCATTTAATCTCAATGCTAATCAGGCTCGCAAAAACAATGACGTGGTGAATGGTATGTTTCTCGTTAATAATCTTTATGCTTCGATCCTATTTCATACTGGTGCCGATAGAAGCTTTGTGTCCGTGGAATTTGAGTCTTTGATAAATTGTACACGCTCTAAGTTACCAGAGTCATTCTCTGTTGAGGTCGCCAATGGTAAGTTGATTCTTGTTAATTCTAATGTGTGTGATTGTTCCCTGAATCTTAACGATCACGTATTCTCTATTGATCTCATACCCATGCGTTTGGGTAGTTTTGATGTCATTATCGGTATGGATTGGTTGCGTAAGAACCATGCCGAGATTGTTTGTCATGATAAGCTTGTTCGTCTTCCTCTGCCGTCTGGTGATGTGTTGAATGTCTATGGAGACCGACCTTCAAAGGGACTGAGGCTGATGTCATGCACACAGGCGAGCAGAAGTTTACGTAAACAGAACCCTGCCTTCTTGGCCCACGTGGTGGAACAAAAGGGCAAGGGGAAGAACATAAACGATGTTCCGGTTATGTGTGATTTCCCTAATGTCTTTCCCGAGGATTTACCTGGTCTTCCTCCTCCTAGATCCGTCGACTTTCGTATTGATCTCGTACCTGGTGCGACTCCTGTCGCCAGGGCTCCCTATCGACTTGCACCTTCCGAGATGCAAGAGTTATCTAGCCAACTACAGGAATTACTCGATAAGGGTTTTATTCGTCCGAGTACCTCTCCGTGGGGTGCTCCCGTTTTATTTGTAAAGAAGAAAGATGGTTCTTTTCGTATGTGCATCGACTACCGTGAACTTAACAAGCTGACCGTGAAGAATCGTTACCCTTTACCTCGCATTGTTGATTTGTTTGACCAACTACAAGGCGCGTCCTATGTCTCTAAGATCGATCTTCGATCTGGATATCATCAGTTGCGTGTTCTAGAAGATGATATTCCTAAGACTGTGTTTCATACTCGATATGGGCACTACGAGTTCGTAGTCGTGCCTTTTGGCTTGACCAACGCACCTGCAGTGTTCATGGACCTTATGAATCGTGTTTGTAAACCCTATTTGGATCGTTTTATTATAGTCTTTATTGATGATATCCTTATTTATTCTAAGTCTAAAGCTGATCTTGCTCGCCATCTACGTCTTATGCTCGAACTATTACGTGGTGAACGTCTGTATGCTAATGTCACACCCCGATATTTCCACGTATTACCGGTGGGCCCGGTGGGGAGTATCGTGACGTAGTTGATATCATCATAGTCAAACAACACAATATTTAAATGCACAGCGGAAGCAAAAGATAGATTTATTCCAACCAAATAAATTGTAGTATAAAGTATTACAATGTAGTTGAAACAGATCCACAGGCGGATCAAAATAAAGAGGAAAACTGTTCAACAGACTTTGACACCGAGAGCTTTGCGAAAACTTGATTATTGATGTCTGGAGTATCCAGCCTATTACGTGTAGCACCTGCACTTAACCTTTTTGGAAAATACGTCAGTTTACACTGGTAAATAAAACTCAACTGGCTCATTTTGAAAAGAGTTTAAAAATTGATTTGAATGCACTTCGGAAAAAGTATATTTTTTATAACTTGGGATAATTATTAAATAATCATGTATACAGTTTTACTTATTTGTCGTCTATTAGGGCCAGTTATAGGGCCGGACTAAAGTTAACTGACACGCCACAGGTATAATACCCACAAGGTTAATTCCTTTAAATGGGCTACCAGTTTTTACATATGCAACTGTCAGGTGTACGCCAACACCCCGTGCTTAGGTCGTGGCCATTTCGTAAAATGATGCCAAGGATATCCGGGACATGGTCATTTAACCCCCAAAAGCCATACACCAAATAATACATATTAAACGAGTATGTAAATACATTAATCACAATTCGATTTAAATGATTACATACCCGACCAAGCGGTATTATTATAATACCGTATCCCAAGACCGTATAGGGAAAATAAGTTAAGAGTATTTACCTGAGCAATGTATAAGTCAAATACAGCAAGTACAGATGGCTTTTACTGGGCTCCTAATCTGGAACAAAGGTTTTTATCCTATTAGAATCCTAACGGGTCTTTAATTAAGCTTAAGCTTAGACCGGTTAGTTTTAAAGAAAGATACGGTTCAAACGCACGATTAAGCGAAGACCGGACAGAATGTGATTTAGACCCGACAAGTTTGAAGACTTGTATAATGTGGGTATACTAAACACATTCTGGATTTTGAGGCAAGGATGATAAGGTATGACCCGTTTCGGCTAATATATGCAAACTAGTTACATAAGCCGTTCCGAACGCGAAAAGTACGTAACGGGTAACCAAATGCGTCATATGCAAATTTCCTAAGTTAATATGCCTTAAATATGTTGTAACATCAGTAAGATATCTTCTATTATGCCCGAAATGGATTTAAACTCAAATTGTGCCTTGTAAGGGCATTTTGGTCATTTGAAAGGTTATAAAAGAGTTTAATTAGTAATCTGAGTTACAGGTCTGATTCATTCAGTAAATACACTTAATTTAATAAGTTATAACAGTAAGGTATGACCTACATGTGGAATTTATCATTTAAAACCAAACTATGCATCTTAGGGGTATTTTGGTAATTTCACAAAGGCTAAAAAGGTCAAAACTGGAAACCTGAGTTTAAAAACTTTTACTTACTGTTATTATATAAAATATACTAAAAATATTAGTAGGTATCAACCTTATATGTTTAATATAGTTTTAATACATACTATGCGTTAAAAATGCTTAAAAAGGCGATTTGGAGCCATTTCCGGGTTTTCAAAGGAAAGCTGATATTTTTATAATTCCAGAAGGCTCAAAATATTTTATTTATCAAATAAAATCAGTAGAAAAAGGTTTGGGGTCAAAAGGTTTTGAAAAACTCATTTTATGGCTTAAAATTGCATAACCGGCATTAACCGAATTAAACTTAGAGACCTATGTTATGCTCAGCCAAAAATTAAATAAAAATCTTCCAAAATCCCAAAATATTATATTACATCAGTGGGTAAAAAGTTTGATATCAAAAAGTGGGTTTAAATAGGCTATACGCTAATTACGCCGTTTAATTAACATAAAGCTTTCAAATTACGCTAATGAGCATAACTCTTAATCTAGACCTCAAACTGATGTCAAATTTTAGGTGCAAGTTTATAAATCAGTAACTAAGGTTTCTACTCTTTTACATTTTCAAAAATCTCGTTTTATAGTCAAAAGGGCATAATAGTCAACATTTAAGCATTTAACGGAAACATGCATATGAATCGGATAATTAGTGAACCAAGTTGTATAATCTCAGAGAGTTATACTTATATGAAACCTGGTCCAAAATAAGCTCTAAGGAAAATCTTAAACATGCATAAACGGGTCAGAACTGAAAGTCAAAGCAAAAGTCAAATTATGCGACTTTCGGTTCCGTTTCGGGTTTAAACTGAAAATTGTCGAGTTGAACATGTTGGGACATGTTCTTACATTAGTTACCAAGTTATATTAATGATCAAACAGGTTGCATGTATCCTACATTGCTAATTATGCTTTAATTTGAAAATAAACATTATGTTGACTTTTTAAAGTAAGCTTTGACTCGACAATTAACATAGTTAGAGTGGGAATCTGAAAGTACCCTTTTAAGGGTTTATTACCCACATAAATACCTACTTATAGGTACTTTCAATTCGAGAAATGACTGAGTAAATTTCATTTAATCTCGAAGTCAAACTTAAATTACGACGGTTTGACTTTTAGCTAATTAACTAAGCTAAAACGAATTAGAAAGGGTTAAGAATACTTACAAGAGTCCTAATCGCGACTAGGGAGCCTAATGAATCCTTGTTGCTGACCAGAGAGCTCCAGAATTGAGAATGCAAGTGAATGTGCAAAATGGTTGCAACATGAGCTCCATATATACCCAAATTAATCTCACAAGATGATGCCACAATGGTCTACAAATGTTACCAGATGTTTACAGGTGCCCATGTGCATGAAAAACCATTGGAGGGAGCCCTGGTATAAGAAAACAACTCATTTAAGTCGGTTAACAGAGGTCTGACTGGCATCTGCGCGTTTTCTATCGCTGCTGCTTGTTCGCGGGCCGCGAAGACCCCCTCGCGGGGCGCGTACAACTGCGCAACAGGTTAAACAAGATTCAATCTTTTACATTTCAGTCCCTGGTCCTTTGAAACGTGGTTTTGCTTGTTTTTCTTGCACTTTTGGCCCTCCAACTTGATTTTTAAGGACCTTAGGACTTTTACAAACTTGGTTAAGTCCTTGGTTAACTTTGTGCTTACCCGAAAAGTCACAAATTTCAACGTTGACGCTTTTAACCCTTCGTACACGGATTTGATCATAACTTTCTCATACGATAACGAAACTTTATGAAATTTTTATCACATATTCTAGTGAGAATATTTTATCGTTACAAAGCTTCGGGTTTGCTAAAAGGTCACTCAGAGGTATACTTTCAACATGTTGACACTTTTAACCCCGGTAGTTTGAAATTCCTCACTTTCTTTCATTTTCAGCTTCGTATGATCCATGATTTATTCGTTTAAGATTATAAACGCCATGTAGGGTTATTGTAGGGCATATTTATCCATTGTTGACACTCTGAACCCTTGTATTCACATAGTTTCTCGGTTTGTCAACTTTAGTCCCTCTGAAGTACTTTTTTACATATTCAAAGCTTATGACACGTGTCAACACATTATTGGACGTAAATTTTCAAGGTGTTACATCCTCACCCCCTTAAAAGAAATCTCGACCTCGAGATTTACTGAAACAATTGAGGGTATTTTCCTTCATCGTGGATTCTACCTCCCACGTGTATTCGGGACCTCTACGGGCATCCCATTTGACCTTTACAATAGGCACATGCTTCCTTCGAAGCTTCTTTACCTGTCGATCCTCAATCGACAATGGTTTTTCCACAAATTTCAAGCTCTCATCTATATGCACATCCGTATGTGGTATGACTAGCGAGTCATCAGCTAGACATTTCTTCAGATTACAGATGTGAAAAACATTATGGATACTACTGAGCTCTTCAGGTAAGTTCAACTTATAAGCCACTGACCCAACACATTCGATAACCTCGAATGGTCCTATATACCTTGGGCTTAACTTACCTTTCTTACTAAATCGCATCACCCATTTCCAAGGTGATACTTTAAGCAAAACTTTATCACCAATCTCGAACTTCAGAGATTTACGCTTTGGATCAGCGTAGCTTTTCTGCCTATCCCTGGCAGCTTTCAAGCGATCGCGAATCTGGACAATCTTGTCCGTCGTTTCAAAGACCAATTCAGGTCCTGATAATTGAACTTCTCCTACTTCCGCCTAACAAATAGGTGTTCTGCATTTTCTACCATAAAGGCGTAGCCTTAATACTAGTATGGTAGCTATTGTTATACGAGAACTCGATCAATGGCAGGTGGTTATCCCAACTGACACCTAAATCAATCACACATGCACGAAGCATGTCTTCTAATGTTTGGATGGTGCGCTCACTCTGCTCGTCCGTCTGTGGATGGTAAGTCGTACTAAAATTCAAGCGCGTGCCCAATGATTGTTGGAAACTCTTCCAGAAATGAGAGTTGTATCTCGTATCTCTGTCAGAGATAATTGACACTGGTACACCATGCAGAGCTACAATCTTATCTACGTACAACTGAGCTAACATGTCAGAGCTGTAAGTTTCCTTAATGGGAAGGAAATGTGCTGACTTAGTCAGTCTATCTACTATGACCCATATAGTATCATTTCCCTTCCTTGTCTTTGGCAATTTAGTGATGAAATCCATTGTCACCATCTCCCACTTCCATGTGGGAAGTTCAGGCTGTTGTAGTAAACCTGACGGCTTCTGGTGCTCAGCTTTGACTTGCGCTCATGTCAGACATTTAGCTACATAGGCAGCTACAGACTTTTTCAAGCCTATCCACCAGTAATTTGCCTTTAGATCCTGGTACATCTTATCAGCTCCAGGATGAACGGTGTATTTGGAACTATGGGCTTCCTGGGGGATAACATCTCGAAGTCCTCCAAAAACTGGAACCCATATTCGTCCGTTCAATCTCAGCATTCCGTCTTTGTCATAGGATAACTGTTCCTCAGTTACTCCTAGCTTTTCTTCAGGATAGTTAGCTTCCAACACAGCTTCCTTCTGTGCCGCTAACAATCTCTCGTTCAAACTATTCTTTATTTCAATGCTCTTGGCATTGATTCTTATCGGTTTTACTCTTTTCTTCCTGCTTAAGGCGTCAGCAACTACATTTGCCTTGCCTGGATGGTATCTTATCTCACAATCATAATCATTTAAAGTTTCCATCCAACGTCGTTGCCTCATGTTCAAGTCCTTCTGATTGAACAAGTGTTGAAGGCTCTTGTGATCTGAATAGATCACACACTTGGTTCCACACAAGTAGTGCCTCCATATTTTTAATGCAAATACAATGGCACCCAGCTCCAAGTCATGGGTGGTGTAGTTCTTCTCGTGCACCATTAACTGTCGTGAAGCGTAGGCAATAACTTTGCCTTTCTGCATGAGTACACAGCCCATACCAGTGTGTGATGCATCACAATACACCACGAATTCTTCTATTCCGTCGGGAAATGCTAACACTGGTGCATTGCTCAACTTTTTCTTAAGAATATCAAAGGATTCCTGCTGCTTAGGGCCCCAATCAAACTTAATCTTCTTACGTGTCAACGAAGTTAGGGGCGCAGCAATCCTTGAGAAGTTTTCGATAAATCGCCTATAGTATCCTGCTAGTCCAAGAAAGTTGCGAATCTCAGTAGGCGTCTTTGGCTCTTGCCAATTCATAACTGTTTCTACCTTAGCGGGATCCACTTGGATACCACGCTCACTTACCACATGTCCAAGGAATTGGACTTCTCGAAGCCAAAATTCGCACTTCAAAAATTTGGCGTAGAGTTCCTCGTGATGTAGAAGTTTAAGAATACAGCGAAGGTGTTTCTCATGGTCAGCTCGGTTCTTCGAGTAGATGAGGATGTCGTCAATGAAGACGATGACAAATTTATCTAAGTATGGCTTGCAGACGCGATTCATGAGGTCCATGAATGCGGCAGGAGCATTAGTGAGCCCAAAAGGCATCACTAGGAACTCGTAATGACCATAACGAGTCCTAAATGCAGTCTTGTGTACATCTTCTTCTTTAACCTTCAACTGATGATAGCCTGACCTCAAATCGATCTTAGAAAAGTAACTTGCCCCTTGGAGTTGATCGAACAAATCGTCAATCCTGGGCAAAGGATACCTATTCTTGATAGTGACCTTATTAAGCTCACGGTAATCGATGCACAGACTCATCGATCCATCCTTCTTCTTGACAAACATGATCGGCGCTCCCCAAGGAGACGAACTAGGTCTAATGAAACCTTTGGCTAGCAGATCATCTAACTGCGTCCTTAACTCCTTCATTTCTGTCGGTGCCAACCTACAAGGTGCTCTAGCAACAGGTGCTGCTCTAGGGATGATGTCGATTCAGAATTCTACTTGCCTATCTAGTGGTAAGCCAGGTAGTTCATCAGGAAAAACTTCAGGATATTCCGAAATGACAGGGATGTCTTCAATCTTAGGCTTCGGCTCATCAATAGTAACCTGTGCCATATAAATGACACAACCCTTCTGCAGGCATCTAGATGCCTTGAGCATAGACACTTGCTCAGGCAATCCATGCTGGGTATCCCCCTGAATGGTAAGTGACTCACCAGATGGAGTTTTGACTACCACTTGCTCTCTGTTGCACACAATCTGGGCTTGGTTATGCGATAACCAATCCATACCTATAACTATATCAAAACCGGCTAGCTTAAAGGGAAGTAAGGACAAAGGAAAAGAGTGGTTCCTAATAGATATAACACATCCATCTAAAATAGTTGAGGCGGTTTGTATGGTTCCATCTGCTAATTCCACCTCATACTTCACACTTAAGGCTTTTACAGGTAATTTCAACAACTTACAAAATTTGTTATCCACAAAAGACTTATCCGCTCCAGAATCAAACAATACTCTAGCATAAACATCATTTATGAGAAAAGTACCTGTGATTACGCTGTCGTCCTGGACAGCTTCCTTTGCGTCCATCTTGAAGACCCTGGCATTGGTCTTCTTGACATCTTTCGGCTTCTTGGCGTATTTAGGACAGTTGGTTTTAATGTGCCCCTTCTCATTGCAGTTGTAGCATGTGGCATCTTTAATCTTCTTGCAATTAACAGTCTTGTGCTCTTTAGACTTGCATAATCCACACGCATGTGGTCCTGACTTAGACTTGGACTCAAGTCGGCACTTCCCAAAGTGGCGTTTTTGGCAAGTCTTGCACTTCGGCTTTTCCTCAGCTTGCTGGCTACCCTTGTTGGATCCAGACTTCTTCCTGGAGTCAGTATTACCCTTATGCTTTTTCTCAGACCTTCGTGAGGTATCATCCTCACGCTTCCTCTTACCTTCTTCTGAATTTCTTAGCGATCTCAACCTGACCACATCTAAGGTAAGGGATAGGGATAGATCAGCTGCTGATCTAAAGGTAGCAGGCCTTGATGCCTTAACACTGGCTTTAATTTCTGGGGCTAAACCCCCGATGAAGCGAGCAATCCTTTTGGGTTCCGGGGTTACTAGATATGGAACCAACCTTGATAGGGTATTGAAACTGGTGAGGTAAGCTTGACAATCTAAATTCTTCATCACCAATGATAAGAAATCTGATTCAACTCTTTCGACCTCGTGCTGTGGACAATAATTCTCCTTAATAAGAGCAACGAACTGATCCCATGACAAGTTGTAGAGCGGGATCTTTCCAGCAGCCTGAATGAGAGATTTCCACCATGCCAGTGTTTCTCCCTTGAAGGACTGGGATACATACTTCACTACATCCCTTTCAGCACAATCGCTGATGTCTACTACCGTGTCCATTTCATCCAACCAGGTCATACAATCTATTGCTCCCTTCTCCCCGGTGAAGTCCCGTGGTTTGCAAGAAACAAAGTACTTGTAGGTACAGGACTTGGTGTGAGGTTTAGCATCAAACACTATCTTCTTTGAGGGTACACTGTTTTGATTAGATGAATGTTGATCATCATCTTTCTTGGGTTCATCCTTCTTAGAGGGTGGTTTGCTATGAGCCTCCGAGTGGGTCTTAGGCTTGGAATGTGGTGCGGATCGGGTCCTACTTTGGGTCCCGCTTGATTCACTATACTGCCTATTTATTGCTTTGGTAACAGCATTTTCTACTAATGCTTGCAGCTCCGCACCAGTTACCAGTATTTTAGCATTTTCAGGGTTTTCCTCTGAATGACTGTTTATTTCTTCAGACTTGGCCATGTAGCTTTAATTGCTACATAAAGAAAGTAAGGACAAGGTTTATTTAGAAGCCTAAACAGTACTATCATTCTTGATGATTTATTAACTATGGTTTTAATAGCCATTTTAGTTAATTTGTTAAAAAAAAAATTTTCAGGATCTTTATCATAATCCAAAATTATAGATTAATAATATCACAATAGGTCTAGTCATGAAGACAAATTTTTAAATCATAAATCTAGATCTTATAGGATCTAGTTATTAGGGTTTTAAAAAAAAATTCAATACCTATCTTGGCAGGGAGTCTATAAACTATGACTGCCTTTTGTCTTATATGACATTAGTTATAGCCCGTAGGCATTACATCACAAACAGATGTTTAAATAATAATAAGGAATCTGGCTAATTTATTAAAAGGGTGACATGTGTGATTTTGCGGATCACATTAGTCAAGAATGTTAACATGTTTGCAGATGTTAACAAAGATTTGAATCTCTTTAAACGGGTTTTACCATATTGGCCAGGTCTTATTATGACATACAAGCTAGGTTTCACTTTTTTAAGATTTTTATTACTTTATTAAAATGGTAAATTATAAAATGAATATTATTTTTCATTTATCCACATATTATAATTATGCATATAATTTAAAAATGAAAATTTTGAATTAACTATTCCATCGAATTAAACTAGTACAAGTTTGCCCTAAACGGGACTTTTACATAAATAACACGCCCACGCAGGGGCCAAACTAACAACATACCCAAGCAGGGGTCAAAATAGAAAAACATGCCCACGCAGGGGCAGAACAGAAAAAAAAATATATGCCCACGCAGGGGCAGAGTACTGAAACAAATGTCCTCGCAGGGACATGATTACAACACTAAAACAAATAAACAAAGGATTTAGTGATCCTTCTTGCTTTTTCCCTTGATCAAATCCACCATTTTCTTGAACATCCCTCGGTTATGCCTACGGTCTTCCCGCACCTCCTGCTGCACCTCATTTATCCCTTGAAGGATTTCTTGAAATTGTGGTGGTGACATCACCGGCGTCTGCGGTGGTTGCTGATAATGCGGAGGTTGAGGGGGCGGTGGTTGCTGATACCCATATGGTGGGTATCCATAAGTCGGGTATCCCGTAGTCCAAGGACCTCCATAGGGACCTTCCGGATGGAGAGTGTTATAGTTCGCAGCTACCAAGTAGGGATCGACCTCGGCATAGTTGTAATTTGTGTGGATCGGCTGCTCGAAGGGATTATATGCCGCCGCACCAGTGTAAGCAGGGATTGGGTCTCCAAAACCCAGTGGTGGTGGCGGCGTGACTGGCGCAGAGTTTACTTCTGAGACGGGGTATGAAGATTCTCCCATCTCTGGTTCTTCGTGAAGTGGCGAGTATTGGCTGCCACTTGAAAGTGGAGGGGTGTTGATACGCACATCTCCTCGCGCGGATATTCGCGCGTTCGTTCTTCTTCGCCTCGGGGGCTCCGGAGGCTGTTGCAGTGGTGGTGGTGGCGGTGGAGTGACCGCTACAAATCGAGAATCCTCGGAAGGATCCCGCTGCTGCTGGTGGTGCAGGGGAGAGTTGTGGTAACTGGGGGTAAATGCCCAATCACACTGCCTGAATCTCTCCTTATAGCGGTCGGGACCATTGTAAGGTGATCCCACAAAAGGTGACCCATCTGAGATTTCGATGGGGTGGTAAGGAGTTCCGGATGGTGGCGGTGCAGGATCGGTATCTTCATCTATATCCATCGCGTTGCCACCGGAAAAGTGATCTTCGGGTCCAAGTGGATTAAAACCCACTGGTGCTCCAAGGTAGTCGGCAGGGTTGAACTGGCTTTGGAAAACAGGCGACAGGTGGTCGAAGGGTGAATTATGTCCTTTAAGAGGTATGTAGGACTGGTGGGAGTTGTGGGGCTCATTTTCAGAATGAGGCCCAAAAGAGTGTGGAATAGAAGGGGAGGTACTCAGTGAAACTGAGCGCCTAGCGGGTTCAATGTAGGTCCTCCAGGGCTCTAGAGGACCCGGGTTGTTGGGATCTGATGGTATTTGCCGGTGCGAAGGCCAGGCCTCATGGTCATTTTGGGCGACGAGTGGCCCTTTTCCTCTTCCTCTTCCTCTCATCCTTGGCGGCATTTTGTCAACCTGTCAAAAACAAACAAGTGATACAACAAAAGAAATATATAAGACAAAGTTAGAATTAAAACAAATTTGGAAAATTCCTAAGTTCTTTGTCTAGACTCGAGAATCGAGGAATGTGCAATTGTGTAACTGAGATTAAACACAAAAGGCTAGTGTTTAATTCACTCAGTGTTGGCTCTGATACCAACCTGTCACACCCCGATATTTCCACGTATTACCGGTGGGCCCGGTGGGGAGTATCGTGACGTAGTTTATATCATCATAGTCAAACAACACAATATTTAAATGCACAGCGGAAGCAAAAGATAGATTTATTCCAACCAAATAAATTGTAATATAAAGTATCACAATGTAGTTGAAACAGATCCACAGGAGGATCAAAATAAAGAGGAAAACTGTTCAACAGACTTTGACACCTAGAGCTTTGCGAAAACTTAATTATTGATGTCTGGAGTATCCAGCCTATTACGTGTAGCACCTGCACTTAACCTTTTTGGAAAATACGTCAGTTTACACTGGTAAATACAACTCAACTGGCTCATTTTGAAAAGAGTTTAAAAATTGATTTGAATGCACTTCGGCAAAAGTATATTTTTTATAACTTGGGATAATTATTAAATAATCATGTATACAGTTTTACTTATTTGTCGTCTATTAGGGTCGGTTATAGGGCCGGACTTAAGTTAACTGACACGCCACAGGTATAATACCCACAAGGTTAATTCCTTTAAATGGGCTACCAGTTTTTACATATGCAACTGTCAGGTGTACGCCTACACCCCGTGCTTAGGTCGTGGCCATTTCGTAAAATGATGCCAAGGATATCCGGGACATGGTCATTTAACCCCCAAAATCTATACACCAAATAATACATATTAAACGAGTATGTAAATACATTAATCACAATTCGATTTAAATGATTACATACCCGACCAAGCGGTATTATTATAATACCGTATCCCAAGACCGTATAGGGAAAATAAGTTAAGAGTATTTACCTGAGCAATGTATAAGTCAAATACAGCAAGTACAGATGGCTTTTACTGGGCTCCTAATCTGGAACAAAGGTTTTTATCCTATTAGAATCCTAACGGGTCTTTAATTAAGCTTAAGCTTAGACCGGTTAGTTTTAAAGAAAGATACGGTTCAAACGCACGATTAAGCGAAGACCGGACAAAATGTGATTTAGACCCGACAAGTTTGAAGACTTGTATAATGTGGGTATACTAAACACATTCTGGATTTTGAGGCAAGGATGATAAGGTATGACCCGTTTTGGCTAATATATGCAAACTAGTTACATAAGCCGTTCCGAACGCGAAAAATGCGTAACGGGTAACCAAATGAGTCATATGCAAATTTCCTAAGTTAATATGTCTTAAATATGTTGTAACATCAGTAAGATATCTTCTATTATGCCCGAAATGGATTTAAACTCAAATTGTGCCTTGTAAGGGCATTTTGGTCATTTGAAAGGTTATAAAAGAGTTTAATTAGTAATCTGAGTTACAGGTCTGGTTCATTCAGTAAATACACTTAATTTAATAAGTTATAACAGTAAGGTATGACCTACATGTGGAATTTATCATTTAAAACCAAACTATGCATCTTAGGGGTATTTTGGTAATTTCACAAAGGCTAAAAAGGTCAAAACTGGAAACCTGAGTTTAAAAACTTTTACTTACTGTTATTATATAAAATATACTAAAAATATTAGTAGGTATCAATCTTATATGCTTAATATAGTTTTAATACATACTATGCGTTAAAAATGCTTAAAAAGGCGATTTGGAGCCATTTCCGGGTTTTCAAAGGAAAGCTGATATTTTAATAATTTAGAAGGCTCAAAATATTTTATTTATCAAATAAAATTAGTAGAAAAAGGTTTGGGGTCAAAAGGTTTTGAAAAACTCATTTTATGGCTTAAAAGGGCAAAACCGGTATTAACCGAATTAAACTTAGAGACCTATGTTATGCTCAGCCAAAAATTAAATAAAAATCTTCAAAAATCCCAAAATATTATATTACATCAGTGGGTAAAAAGTTTGATATCAAAAAGTGGGTTTAAATAGGCTATACGCTAATTACGCCGTTTAATTAACATAAAGCTTTCAAATTACGCTAATGAGCATAACTCTTAATCTAGACCTCAAACTGATGTCAAATTTTAGGTGCAAGTTTATAAATCAGTAACTAAGGTTTCTACTCTTTTACATTTTCAAAAATCTCGTTTTATAGTCAAAAGGGCATAATAGTCAACATTTAAGCATTTAACAGAAACATGCATATGAATCGGATAATTAGTGAACCAAGTTGTATAATCTCAGAGAGTTATACTTATATGAAACCTGGTCCAAAACAAGCTCTAAGGAAAATCTTAAACATGCATAAACGGGTCAGAACTGAAAGTCAAAGCAAAAGTCAAATTATTCGACTTTCGGTTCCGATCCGGGTTTAAACTGAAAATTGTCGAGTTGAACATGTTGGGACATGTTCTTACATTAGTTACCAAGTTATATTAATGATCAAACATGTTGCATGTATCCTACATTGCTAATTATGCTTTAATTTGAAAATAAACATTATGTTGACTTTTTAAAGTAAGCTTTGACTCGACAATTAACATAGTTAGAGTGGGAATCTGAAAGTACCCTTTTAAGGGTTTATTACCCACATAAATACCTACTTATAGGTACTTTCAATTCGAGAAATGACTGAGTAAATTTCATTTAATCTTGAAGTCAAACTTAAATTACGACGGTTTGACTTTTAGCTAATTAACTAAGCTAAAACGAATTAGAAAGGGTTAAGAATACTTACAAGAGTCCTAATCACGACTAGGGAGCCTAATGAATCCTTGTTGCTGACCAGAGAGCTCCAGAATTGAGAATGCAAGTGAATGTGCAAAATGCTTGCAACATGAGCTCCATATATACCCAAATTAATCTCACAAGATGATGCCACAATGGTCTACAAATGTTACCAGATGTTTACAGGTGCCCCTATGCATGAAAAACCATTGGAGGGAGCCCTGGTATAAGAAAACAACTCATTTAAGTCGGTTAACAGAGGTCTGACTGGCATCTGTGCGTTTTCTGTCGCTGCTGCTTGTTCGCGGGCCGCGAAGACCCCCTCGCGGGGCGCGTACAACTGCGCAACAGGTTAAACAAGTTTCAATCTTTTACATTTCAGTCCCTGGTCCTTTGAAACGTGGTTTTGCTTGTTTTTCTTGCACTTTTGGCCCTCCAACTTGATTTTTAAGGACCTTAGGACTTTTACAAACTTGGTTAAGTCCTTGGTTAACTTTGTGCTTACCCGAAAAGTCACAAATTTCAATGTTGACGCTTTTAACCCTTCGTGCACGGATTTGATCATAACTTTCTCATACGATAACGAAACTTTATGAAATTTTTATCACATATTCTAGTGAGTATATTTTATCGTTACAAAGCTTCGGGTTTGCTAAAAGGTCACTCAGAGGTATACTTTCAACATGTTGACACTTTTAACCCCGGTAGTTTGAAATTCCTCACTTTCTTTCATTTTCAGCTTCGTATGATCCATGATTTATTCGTTTAAGATTATAAACGCCATGTAGGGTTATTGTAGGGCATATTTATCCATTGTTGACACTCTGAACCCTTATATTCTCATAGTTTCTCTGTTTGTCAACTTTAGTCCCTCTAAAGTACTTTTTTACATATTCAAAGCTTATGACACGTGTCAACACATTATTGGACGTAAATTTTCGAGGTGTTTCAGCTAAATTTTCTAAGTGTGAGTTTTGGATTGATGAAGTGCATTTTCTTGGTCATATTGTTAGTAGTCAGGGTATTCATGTTAACCCTTGTATGATCGAAGCAGTGAAGGATTGGAGTACACCTAAGTCTGTATCCAAAATACGTTCCTTTTTAGGGTTGGCGGGTTATTACCGCCGATTTTTCTAAAATTGTTGTTCCCCTTACTACTCTAACCCAAAAGGAGAAACCTTTTTTTTGGGGTCCCAAACAAGAGGAATCCTTTCAAACCCTTAAGACCCTTTTGTGTAACGCACCTGTACTTACTCTACCTGATGGGAATGATGATTTTGTGGTATATTGTGATTCCTCGAACCGTGGATTGGGCTGTGTGCTCATGCAGCGGGACAAGGTTATTGCTTATGCTTCTCGACAACTCAAGGTGCATGAGAAAAACTATACTACTCATGATCTAGAGCTTGGTGCAGTTGTGTTTGCGTAAAGATATGGCGACACTACTTGTATGGTACTATGTGTGTGGTTTTCACTGACCATAGAAGCCTTCAACATATCTTCGACCAAAAAGAGCTTAACATGCAACGGAGACGTTGGGTGGAATTGCTTAACGACTACGACTGCGAAATTCGCTACCATCCTGGCAAGGCGAATGTAGTGGCCGATGCTCTTAGTCGTAAAACTCATGTGAATGCTATTCGTGTCTCTAATGATCTCCATGCATGTATTCGTGATGCCCAGTATTCATCAGCAAATGAAGGAAGTCTAGAAGAAGAAATGCACGGCGCCAGGATTGACCAGCTTGAAACTAAACCTAACGGACTGCAGTATTACCTAAATCGCATCTGGGTGCCGGATCGCGATAACCTCCATGAGCTCATTATGAAGGAGGCTCACAAATCCCGTTACTCCATTCATCCAGGTGCCGATAAGATGTACCATGATTTGCGTACAACTTATTGGTGGCCTGGCATGAAGAGGGACATTGCTGTGTATGTTTCTAAATGTCTCACTTGTACGAAAGTTAAGGCTGAACATCAACGTCCCTCAGGACTCTTCGAGCAACCAAAAATCCCAGTTTGGAAATGGGATAGCATCGCTATAGTCTTTATTACCAAGCTGCCTCGAACCCCTGTTGGTCACGACAGTATCTGGGTGATTGTCTATCGTTTGACCAAATCCGCCCACTTTCTCCCTATTCGTGAGGACTATAAGGTGGAGAAACTTGCTCGAATCTATACCGATGAGATCATACGCCGTCATGGCATACCTCTGGATATAATCTCTGACCGGGATGGTCGTTTTACTTCACGTCTTTGGCGAACATTTCAGCCCGCTATGGGTTCGCACTTGAATCTTAGGACAGCCTTTCATCCTCAGACGGATGGACAGACCGAGAGTACTATTCAAACCCTGGAGGACATGTTCCGTTCTTGTGTCATCGACTTTGGTAGTAACTAGGATGTACATTTACCATTGATAGAATTCTCATACAATAACAGCTATCATTCCAGTATTCAGATGGCTCCTTTCGAAGCATTGTATGGCCGCAAGTGCCGATCTCCTCTCAGCTGGCATGAGATTGGTGACAAGCAGTTTGCTGGCCCTGAAATCATTCAAGAGACAACGGATAAGATTCTTCAGATCAGTGATAACTTGATCAAGGCTAGGAGCAGACAAAAGTGCTATGCTGATGTTAGGCGTAAGCCTCTGGAATTTAATGTTGGTGAGCGAGTTCTACTCAAGGTATCTCCCTGGAAGGGAGTAGTACGTTTTGGTAAGAAGGGAAAGCTCGCTCCTCACTATGTAGGTCCTTTCGTGATACTTGAAAGGATTGGAAAGGTGGCGTACAGACTCGACTTGCCACAAGAACTGAACAATGTGCACCCGGTGTTCCACGTATCCAATCTACGTAAATGCCTAGCCGACGAGGAACTGCAGGTTCCCCTTGAAGACTTGCAAATAAATGAAGTTGTTCAATTTGTGGAGAAACCGATCGAAATCATGGATCAAGCTGTCAAGCGTCTAAGGCGCAGCAAAATTCCCATTGTTAAGGTTCTATGGGAAGGAAAGCGTGGTGCCGAGTTCACTTGGGAGTTGAAAAGTGATATGAAAGCCAAGTATCCGCCGCTCTTCGAGCAGTCTTCATCTAAGATTTCGGGGACGAAATCTTCTAAAGGAGGGGAGACTGTAACGCCCATCGTCTCTAAACTTTAGGATTTTGTCAAGATTAGCCCCTGCAGATTGTTTATTTGTCATTTTAACCCTAATTTATGTGGAAGTCTATGATATATACTTGAAATGCCTAAATCTACGTGTGGAATGTCTATTTCCTTGGAATGTCTATATCTATATGTTGGAATGCCTAAATATATGTTGGAATGCCTAAATCTATGATGGAATGCCTAAATCTATATTTGGAATGTCTAAATCTATTTGGTGCTTGGCTCTTTAGACTCGTGAAACTTGATTCTTGGTTGAACGAGAGACTGGAGCCCTGTCACTGGCGGAATCTATTAATCTTTGGAACTTTTGATGTTTATGATATAATCTAGTTATTCTATTACTCAATAATACGCAACGCTTAATCTAACTCGTAAAACGAATGAAATTCGGGAACGCGGCAAGGTTGGATTGGCCAGAGTGACAATCCGATCGGATTGCCACCCGATCGGACTGCCACCCGATCGGACTGCCACCCGATCGGACTGCCACCCGATCGGATGACCACCCGACCGGATGACCACTCGATCGGATGACCACCCGACCGGATGACCACTCGATCGGATGACCACCCGATCGGCCCACCACTTTATCCACACCGCCTCAAGTCCCTTCCACACTATAAATAAGCCTGTCATATCACTTTATTCCCTGATGTGACAGCCTGTTCGACCAGACGCACGCACACTACATTTTCTCCATTTCTTGGCGATTTCGGTATGTTCCAAGCTAGATCCTTGTACTTTCTTGATCTACACTCCATCCTCTACGTGATTCACCTTTGAAATCACACTTTTCACCGTGAAATCTCTCAGATTTGAGTTCTTAAGGATGATGTCATCATGGTGGTTTGTACAAACTGCCATATGAGGTCATTCTTGGTGAGATCTAGCTAAGATCTAAGGGGTTCCATGTGTTTATCACTAAATCTAAGCTAAATCTAAGTATTTTCATGATAAAACTTAAGTTTCTTCATCTTTTCTTCAATCTTTTACTTTAAATGGTGAGATCCGGTCCTGAACGGACTATAGACTTGATTATTAGTCTAGAGTCGGCTCAAGGATGGATTTCCACCGGAGGATGATGGCCGGAATACGGAGTTCGACATAAACGTATCACGAACAGTAACTAATCGGACTGGGGTGGTTCCCACCCGATCAGAACGGCTGTGCGACGATGAGTTTACCATTATCACAACACGTACCATGCCGTCATCGTTAAACTTAGAAAAATCTTACAAACGTTCAAGGGAACGAAGTTCGCCCGATCGAGCGGCAACCCGATCGGACAACAATCCGATCGGACAGCCACCCGATTGAGGGACACATGCCTTGCAACCTTGGAACTTTGAAGCCTTCCAACACTTGGTAATTTTTTTAGAAACTTGGAGTTTTGGAGATCTCAATCGAGTGGCAACCCGATCGGACAGCTGCCCGATCGAGCAGCCACCCGATTAAGGTAACCAGAACACTTAAGCTATATACTTGACACTTGAATCGGATGGCCACCCGATCGGACAGCCATTCGTTTCACCCTCACACTAAGCCACCCGATCGGACAGCCGTCCGATCGGACAGTCCTTCGTTCACACTAAGTCACCCGAATCGACTGGCAATCCGATCGGATTGCCATCCGATCGGACAGCCATCCGATCCAGTGACAGTTTCCAACACTTTATACAATCTCGTTATTTTGCCCGACTCTTATCCTATTATAATCTAATCAGGCTAATTCTAAAAAGAGCTCCCTTTGATCCAATAACAGTTGCGACTGTTAAGCAATCACTGTGAGTATACTCGATCCCCTTTTTACTATTAAACTTTAGGGTGTAACATGTATTCTATACAAACTTGAATCTTTGCAAACTCAACTCTATCCTACGTGTATGTGAAACTTGTGCATTCTAGTATTCTATTTGTGTTATGTGACGTTTAATCCAGGGTGTGTAGTTCCGCCTTAACAATAGTAGCGCTATAGGGGGTGCACCTCTCCCATTATTCTTAGGGGGTATTGTTAGGAGGATTCTAGTTTACCTTGAGTCTTGGGTAAACACTAAATCATCGGGATTCTTGGGCTATCACTGCATGGACTGCGACACTAGCACGGCTGAAACTATTTTATTGCTTACATTGTGGATATGCGTTGTTTTTAATCTATTACTCTATTATCAAACTTGTATACTCGCCAATACTTTTGTATTGATATTTTAATACATATTGCAGGCTGATAGGTTGCGATGGAACATGGAAATCAAGCTAGGAGATGCTTAGAAACGTCGCCTAGATAATCTAGTTTTTGAGCAATTTGAGCAATTCTATTTGGTGATGTAAACTTGATGATACTTGATTTTTGGTTGTTAGACGATTTATATCATGAAATCTATTTAATTCTATCGAAATATATAGTGTTATGGAACTTCGTGAGCAATCTGGACGCTTAGTGCTCGCACCCCGATGTTTCCGCCATCGGTTGGGGTATGACAGATTGGTATCAGAGCCATAACTATAGGGAATTAGGATAAGTAGGAATACTTGCCCTAGTCTATAGTTCTAGGAAGTTTGACTCTTATTTGTTGTTTAAGACTTATGCATTCTACCGTATCTGCTTCCTTGCAGCATATTTCCCTGTTAAACTTACATGCCTTTCCTAAGGCTAACATAATGTACACTTTATATTTACACTGTTACCCAGTGTTTGTATTTTACACGAGATTTGCTCTCAAGTCAGGAGTGACATCCGAACCTTGATGGTAAAATCTCCATATAATTCTAGTAGGTCTTGTCTACAGATAAGTACCAACGCTATTTAGGGTACGATGTTGTCAAGCTAGAGGTGAAACACAGATCTTGATAACTAGTCCCACTCCTTGAATGACATGCATATGAATTGTTTAGAGGAATGTATTTTAAAAGAAGGTGGACCGAACATAAAAATCATCCATCATATCACATGTGGGCTTGAAGATGATAATTATCACATCAGCCAATAATCACACATATTTGGGCCGCACATGGGTTGGATTTGAGCGGCACATTTGAAGAGACTGGAGGGACTTGACATTTCATCATCAACATTCGGTTCTCTCGTCAGGAGATAAAAGGTGCAGTGTTCGAGTGTGGGGAGGATAGGGCTCCTGGTCCAGACGGTGTAAATTTTTGTTTCATAAAGCGCTTTTGGCACTTATTAGAGGACGATTTTTTTAATATCTTGAGTGAATTTTATGAGTCTGGGGTTATCAATATGGGTTGCGGGTCTTCGTTCATTGCTCTAGTTCCCAAAGTTTCGGATCTGACGGAGTTGACGGAATATCGGCCCATTAGTTTAGTTGGGATGGTTAATAAGGTTATCTCGAAGATTCTCGCTAATAGACTGAAAAGGGTGTTGGATTCGATTATATCTAATTCTCAATCGGCTTTCATTTCTGGGAGGTATATTTTAGACGGGCCTTTAATTGTTAACGAGATTCATAATTGGTCGAAGAGATCCAAAAGAAAGATTTTTATGCTCAAGATCGACTTTGAAAAGGCTTACGACAACATCAATTGGAATTTCGTGTTGGACATTCTCGATCAGATGTGCTTCCGAAATAGATGGTGTGAGTGGATAAAGGGAGTTATCTCGTCGGCTCGCGCTTCTGTTTTGGTTAATGGTTCGCCGACTTTTGAATTCAAGTGCCATAAAGGTATGAGGCAAGGAGATCCTATTTCCCTTTTTCTTTTTGTTATTGTCATGGAAGCCTTGCCTTGTATGCTTAGAAAGGCTAGTGACTTGGGTATCGTGAAAGGAGTTAGTCTTCCTAATGACGGTCTTTCTTTTACGCATCTTTTTTACGCTGACGACGCTATCATATTAGGAGAGTGGGATAAGGAGAATCTTTTGAATGTGGTCAGAATTCTTAGATGCTTTCATGTCTGTTCGGGTCTCCAAATCAACTTGGGTAAATCTAGCATCTTTGGTATGGGTTTGGATTTGGCGGCGGTTGAAGAAATGGCGGGTGTTGTAGGTTGTAAATCTGACTCGTTCCCTTGTACTTATCTTGGTCTAATGGTGGGGGCCAATATGAACCGCATAAGTAATTGGAGACCGGTTCATGAGATTTTTGAGAAACGTTTGTCGTTATGGAAAGCTTCTTCTCTGTCCATGGGGGGCCGTGTTACTTTAATCAGGTATGTTCTTGAAAGCCTCCCTTCTTATTTCTTTTCTATTTATCGGGCTCCAAAGAAAGTGATTGAAGATCTAGAAAGTATAATAAGAAGGTTTCTTTGGGGTGGTTCCTCGGTTGAGAAAAAATTACATTGGGTGGCTTGGGAAAGGGTTGCTTCCCCTAAAGAAGTGGGGGGTTGGGTCTTCACAATTTAAATGATGTGAATATGGCTTTGCTTTCTAAATGAGGGTGGAGATTTAAAACAGAAAAAAGTAGTCTGTGGGTCAAGATAGTTAAAGCTCTTCACCTTGGTGGTTCGGATTGGGAATTTTTTCCGGTTAAAAAAGCATATGGTGGAGTTTGGAGTAACATTGTGTCGACTCTGAGAAAACCGATTGCGGACAATATTTCTATGCGGGATCTTTTTAGAGGAGTGGTTGGAAGCGGGGAGGATATATTGTTCTGGTTAGACCCATGGCTTCTAGAGGTTCCGTTGAAAGTTAGATTTCCTTCTTTATTCCGTTTAGAGGTGGTTAAAACGTGTTCCGTTAGAGATCGGTTGCAGGGGGAGGGGCTGTGGTTATGGAAACACGATTTGGATTCGGACTCGGAGTTTTTAGAATGGCAGGAGTTGGTCTCGGCTATTCGTGCGGTGTCTTTGTCCGATGGGCCTGATAAGTGGGAGTGGGCAGCTAATGGGCCAGCTAAGTTCTCCATGGTATTAGTGAAAATTTTTTGGTCTTCAAAGAAAGATTTCAGTAATCGGTACGTTATGGAATGGTGTAAGTGGGTTCCTTCTAAGTGCAACATTTTTTTGGCGTGCGGAGATGGATAGAGTTCCAACGGTTGAGGCTTTGAACAGAAGGGGCATTGAGGTGTCTAATCCGATGTGCGGGTTCTGTAACGAATGTCTCGACTCGGTCCTTCACTTGTTTACTGTGTGCCCCTTTTCGTTGAGTCTCTAGGATAAGGTTACTTCGTGGTGTAGGGTGAGAAATTTTTTTGTCTTCTCGTTTCGTGATCTCTTAGAGATCCACTCTTTGGGTCAAAGATCAGAATCGGATAGGCTGGCTCTTCAAGGGGTTATGATTACTGCTTGCTGGCTTCTTTGGAAGGCTAGGAACGATATCCGTTTCAATGATAAAAAACGCAGTGTTGAGGAGATCTTTAGTGAAGTTAGGGCGGTTAGCTTCTTGTGGTTCAAATATAGGGCTAAAAAAGGTTTTTTTTCTTTGGGAGGGTTGGTGTAAATTTGTAAATATGTAGTTGGTTTGTTTTTGTTTTTCCGTCCCGGTCTTCGGATTCGGTGGTTCTAATGAAGTTCACTTTTAAAAAAAACCATCATCATTCTCAACTATATAATTGGCGGCACATCTAGGTGAAGAGTAGTCAACATTCACGTGAATGAGGAGCAGCTTTTGTGGGGGCTTTTCAATTGATTGACATCATCATCACATGTTAACAGTTTGGGCCGACATATGCACATACGTGGACTTGGGGTTTTGGGGGTGAGTACATCATCGATTATATACTACACACACACACACACACATATATATATATATATATATATATACAAAACGGAAAGGTAAGGCAGTAACATCACGTGGACTCTGGACATATTGGGCTGAATAGGGAGTGGACACTTGGCCCATGCAAGGTACACGTGAAGGCTTTTTAACGACATCAATTCATCATCATCGAGATGGATTGTTGGGGGTCTATTGGGCTTTGTGAAAATCATCATATCATCATCACTTGGCAGCCCTAATGGACGGCCCATACAGAGGCACGCATAGAAAGACTGCACATTGAGGAAGGAACACATGACATTCATCATTATTATTACTTTGATCAAAACTATTAAACATTGAAAAGATGAGTTCAACCGTGATTCGCGTTTTTGAAGATCAACCAACCCTGAAGAGCGGCTAGTCTCTTAGTGGTTTCCTCCGGATGGAGGGTTTTTGTAAGTTAATTGATACTATGTGTTTGGCACAATCGTTTTAACTTGGTGATTTAAGCATTCGATGCTTTTCACCATTGATTTAATTTATTGAGTGTAAACAGTTGCATTTATTTAAACCTTAATTTCTAAGCATTCAGTTCCCGAGAGTTCTAGTAATTGGGAAATATTTGACATGGGATTAGGGTTTGTAAATTGTAATTGATAATCATTCGATAACCTCCCGTTATGTATTGACCGGAGTACTTAGTCGTTGGTTATCACAATTAATTAATCGAGTTTAATACCTATGTCTATGTAGGTTACGATTAAACACATAGTTGAAGTTAACTGCAAAACCTGAAATCTGGAGGAACCATTTTCTCTCCTATTGATTTAAACCTTAATTTTTATTCATTAATTTAGTTATTTCTCATAATCAAACAAACCGATTCTTTTAATTCAGTAATAGTTAATCAATACTTTTCATTACGACACTTTCCACAATCCTCCTCTGGTTCGATATCCGACTTACTCTAGCTACTAGTTTATTTCGGTTTTTTGCATGTCACTAACGACAGACATCAAAGCTTATGATTCATTTTTCTTTGCTCATTCCTTCTATTTTTCTCTTTATACGTTTGTGTTCTAACCAATAATCACCAATGCGATGTTCTGTCCGATTGATTCGGAAACCAACTAACGAATGCCAAAGTGCTATCTAAATAAAACTATACTTTGTGAATTTCGTTAAGCTTTTGATCTCGTGACAATCGTTAGGTTTGATGTGGTTTTACACTAAAACGTATTACACTCTGTTAAACTATATGTTTAACTATCAGAAAACTCCATAAACCTACCATCAAACAAGATGTATAATCATCGGAAGACTTAGAATCAAGATGCTTGTTTAATCAAGACTATATGCTAACAAGGTGAGTCCATTTTTTTTTCTCACAGTTTGTGAGTCATTCTCTTTTTACCAAATTGTTTCCAAAACCCTATTTATTTTCAAAGTTATAATTACAGGGATTAACTCTTTGTAGTCTTCAATTACAGCCGGTATGTGGGGTTTTGTAGACATTACTTGATAATCGTCACAATTGGACAACGGGTTAGCCAATGGGTGATATGACCATAGTCACAGAAACAAGTCGAGTGACAAATACCATTGGGTAATTGGTTGATATATAAACATTGTAATCGCTCTTAATACTGTAAATTATAACAAATATGTTTTGTACAAAAATGAATGAACTCACCAGTATTTCCTGTTGACCAAACATTTTTAAAACGCGTTTCAGGTGATTACGGTAGATTGGAATAAGAGTTGTGACACGACACCGAATGGCTTAAAGAAGTGTCTTATTTTATCAAATGAATTAAATGTTATTTTTATATATTCGTGTTTATACCATATTAAAGCTACCTTTGTAAAACATGGGTTTATTCCCATCTATTTAATAAATAAAATCCGGTGTTTCCTAAACTCTGATATGTTTTTTCCTAACTCACGTTCCTGATGAAATTTTCCAATGCAATATTTTCAAAATAACCACAGGTACCACTTGACTGCTCGCGGCTCCCGTCCAGGGTGTGGTTAGGGGCCGTGACAACAGTACAGTACAATACAATACAATACAATACGTTACTATAGGATACGATACAACACCCGTATAACACTATAGGTGTAGTTTAGGTCTCGTATAGGCCTACAGGCCTATACAAGACCTATAGGGAACCTATACAAGACTTATACGACATTGTATGATACGGTAGAAAACTATACGATACGATACTATAGGATATGATACAAAACACGTATAGGTCTATAGGTGTGGTATAAGTCCCATATAGACTTATAGGCCTATACGAGAAGTATAGGGGACCTCTACCAGACTTATAATACCCTATATGATACGATACGATACAATACAATACAATACGATACGTTACAATAGGATACTTTACAACACTCGTATAACATTATAGGTGTAGTTTAGGTCTCGTATAGGCTTATAGGCCTATACAAGACCTATAGGGAACCTGTATGAGATGTAAACTACACTATATGATACGATACGATATGATACCAAACTATAGATAGGCTTATAAGGCCTGTACAAGACCTATAGGCTTATAAGAGACCTATACTACACCTATAGGCTTATAAAGGACCTATACTACACATATAGGCCTATACGAGTGTTTTATCGTATCCTATTGTATCGTGTCATATTGTTTCCTATCGTATCGTATAGTGTAGTATAAGTCTTGTATAGGTCTCATATAGGTCATGTATAAGCCTATAGGCCTATAGGCCTATACGGGACCTAAACGACACTGATTTTTATGCAACCCTATACGTCACGTATAGACCTATATGTGACATAGGTAAACCGTAAAGTGTGCAAATAGGCACTTTGGGTGTGCCAATAGTTTGAGCCTAAAAAAAATAGGATGTACGTGTACATAAAATATGTAGACATCGGTAATTTGATTGGTGCCCTTTTTGTTTTTCTTTTTGCGTATCTGGCATAAGGAGGTGGTAGATAAGTGCTCTTTGTACACTTTCTTTTTGCGTATTGTGGTATAACTAGGTGGAAGATAAGTGCACGCTGTACCTGAGTAGTTCATAAAAGCACTATGCGATGATATCAATCCTAAATACTAACCAGGAAAATTAACTAACACCATAAAAAACAGACTTCATAAACAGGTTTATGGGCACACAAAGATTAAGGCACCGTTTGGTTCGTGGAATCCCTTTGAATTGGAATCGGAAAGTTTTCGGTTTAAAATCCCGTTTGGTTGCTCCTTGGAAGAAATTGGAAATGGAAAACTTTCACCCATTCAATGGAATACACTTTCCTTCTCCTTAGACAACACGGTGTGGAGAGGCTTGAAGATGGGGCATTATGTGACATGTGGATGCCACATAAGCACGCGTCAGAAAAGTGGCGTGGTGGAAAAAAAAGGGTGTGGAAGAGGGGTGTTATTCGACACGTGTCACCTATTTAATATTATTATTTTCTATTTAAAAATTATATAAAATCAATTAAGTATTTAAGAACATTAATATTAACTAGCTTTTTGTCGTCGTGCGTTGCGGCGAAACTGAGCAAATGATAATGTAAAACAATCAAGATTTGAAAATAAAGCATGTTGTTTAGAAAGCTAAACCATTAGAACGGTTTAGTTTATCATCATACTGATTTATGATACCAAATAAATACTTTATTATAAGTACAATTTTGTTTTTAACAAAACTTATAACGGAATGTCCGGGAAAAATCAATCATAACTACGTACTTAAGTTTTAAGAAAAAGTTATAAACGTATAATATTAAAGCAGTATCAAATTAATCGATAATATATGTTCTTAAAAAGAAAAGAGAACTATTAAAAAACGGTAGAGGAAATATATGGTTTTAAAAATAGAAAAATAATTAAAAATATATTATTATAAATAAAAAATAATAAAAAGTTATATATTATTATAAAATTAAAATTACTATTCATCATTCTTCACTAACAATATATATGAACCAAAATATAGAAAGCTACAATTAATTTTCTATGTCACAGCGCTTTATTCATAAAGTTTAAAAAATAGATTCATAATGTTTGACCAAATACAGCTGGCTATATTAACATGGTACAACATTTTGTGAACAATATTACTTCACTACCATCTACTAATTTATAATCATTTTACCCTATGAATATAATTTCTCTCTTTCTCTTTCTCTTTCTATGTGCTTCAATCCTTCAACCAAGAACCACCCTCCTCTCTCTCTCTCTGATCGACCTCCACCAAGAACAAACTCTACCATCACCGCCTCCCCCATTCTCTATCTCATCTCTCTACCCTCTTTCTGTACTATCTTTCTCTTTCTTGTTAGGGTTTCCAAGACAAAAAAAAACTCGATATTTAACTGTGAACTTAGCAGATCTAGCCAGAAAACATGGCATGCAGCACAAATCGGACTATCCCGTCGCCGAAGGCATTAGTTTTCGGTTGCACGAAGGCAGCTTCCTAATTGCATTTCGGGCGACTGGTGTGGTGGTGGGAGCGGTGGTTGTACCCTCTGCTAGCTCCTTTGTACCCTCCACCCTTAAAAATAACCTGAACGCTGCCATGCTAGAACACGTTATGTGGACTAAAACGGTGATGTTGTGGTGGTTGTTACTTGTTAGTAGATAATAGATTTCCAGCGGTGGCTGTAAAAATCAAAAGTGGACCAACTACTTTTTCACATGTGGTCATAGATGTGTTTTGTCTTATTATCACTGACCTTTTGCTTTAATATTATATAAATATATAATTGAATAAAAACGTAAATTTATATATTCATACAAAATGTCGGAAGCCGTCCAATAAGGCAATTGTCTAAGTGCGGCTGTGACTTTTTGTAACGGGTTAAATCCTAGACGACCACTCGCATCTTTTCTTTGTAAAAAAAATCATATTTACTTGATAAATCGTTTGATATCCCAAGAAATAATCCACGGCTCATACGATATCGACATCTGAAAGTACTATCATCATCATAAGTAGGGTTTGGTGAAAAATAATCACATACCAATAAATCATGTGCGGTGACTCGGTCCCGTACTTCGTATTTTCTCCTTTTGGGTTATGAGGAGCACCCTTCGTCTTCCATTACAGCTTTAACCATCTTTTGAACCGCCGAAATTATGAGTGTCGGCCCCTCGTCATCCGAAGAGAATAAAATTAAGATGTCAAGCCCAGACAACGAAGAGGAAGATGAATGTGAAGAATTTGAGCCTTCCATTTTTTATAATTTTTTGTAAAAAAATGGGAGAGAATATGTGGTTGAAAAGATAATAATTAATGATAGAGTGTGTGGTTTTTTTAAAGTCAAACTAGCTGTTTAACGGCTAGTTTGAATACACCAATCATACATGGCCATGTGGTTAGACGTTTGCCCTCCACGTCGGTTGAGATCCCGAAACCCATGTGTCTAGCGCCCACCACAAAACCCCTTCCACCACAGAACCCCCACCATCAACACTGCTCCACTACCGTCGCCATCATCATACACCCTATTCGGTTGGAGTCGAACCCTCTTCTGCCACCACCTCAAAACTCCGATCAACAACCACCACCCGCTCATATATGAAAAAACGCAATTCGGTGCTTATGAATACGGTTTCAGATTTGACTATGGGGGAATTTCAAAAAATAATAATAATAATAATAATAAAACCTTTAGTTCTTCCATTCTTTTCATTTGGATCATGATTCATCGGTGGAAAATGAGGAGATGGCTGGATAGATACAAATCTATATTGAGTTATGATTGTATATAAATAGAAGTTTAAGTTTTGATTATATATAAGTTAATAGCTTTCCATCACATAAACCCGATCCACACTTTTTAAACATATGACCCAAAATAGCATAGTTTGGAGTGAGGAGACGGCTGGATATATATAAATCTATATTGGGTTTTAATTATATATAAATAGCAGTTTAAGTTTTGATTATATATAAGTTAATAGCTTGCAATCACATAAACCGATCCACACTTTTTAAACATATGATCCAAAATAGCATAGCTTGGACTTGGTTTGGTTAAAGGAAAAAAAATCTTTAATCAACCAATTTTGGTTTGTTTGAGAGAGAAAGGGATGGTGATGGCAGTGGGACTGTGGGAGTGGAGGTGGTTTTGGATGGTAGGTTTAAAGAGAGAAAGGGGTGGCATTGGTGGCTATCAGTGGTGGTGGGGGTTGGTTGAAGAGAGAAAGGGGTTTATGTTTTCAATTTATACATCTTTTTTTTTGAAACCTAAACTTTATTAAAAAACACCAACCCACAAAACGTGGCAGCACACAGAACAAACTACAAAATTACAAAGCTACATCATTCGGTCCAAGATATGGACATAGTTTTAAATCTACTTTTCATCCAAAGAAACCCTATCGATTTAATTTCGCTAATAATTTCTTCTACTCGCACTTGTTGTTCGCAAACTTGAGCTCATTTCTCGCTCGTCATGTGCTCCAACATCTTATTATCACCACCCCATGAAAGATCTCCTTGGTCGGCCCATTCAACCCAACATAATTATGTAGTTCCAATAACTCCCTAAAGGAGTTAACATTTATAGCAAACTTTACACCAAACCGAGATTAAATGCCAGACCCTACAAGTCACACCTCAACCGAAACATCGGATGTTCCAATAACTCCCTAAAGTTGTTAACATTTATAGCAACTTTACACCAAACCGAGATTAAATTCCAGACCCTACAAGGCACACTCCAACCGAAACATCGGAGTGAGACGAAAACGAGATTGCTAATTGCATCATAACACTAAATGTGACAATAATTTAAAATTCAATTGCATAAATTCTAAATGAATACATTGTTTCAAACAAATACAATCAAAAGAGTAGTAAACATAACATGAAACATAGAATAGTTTATTTGTTTAGGTGTGTATCTAAGTCCACCCTAACTTGTTTCTTCACATCATTATCTATCAACCTGCAACATGTATTAAAATATGATCAACAAATATGTTGGCGAGAATACAAGTTTGATACATAGCATAATAATGAAAAATGTTTTAACTGTGCCCATATCCAACTTGATAAATGTATACAAGTTACTAACATGCTGTACTAGTGTAACTATATGTCAAATCAGAGTTTAACGCAATGGTAATTACCCAACATCGTCGAGACAAAGAGGGTGTAATGGTGTTTACTTAACAATACCACAAGAATACGGGCGGGGCGTTAATCTTGTAGCGTGTAATTGTTAAGGTAGGCTTGCAAAGTTAATGAGCATATAGAAACGACGTAAACATAGCATATGAGTTTAACAAGTATAACAAGTTTCATGTTTAATGGTGGATATAGTATGTTTGATAAACATGTTTAATTATGACTGCGTGCTTTTGTATATATGTACATGTTGCACCCAAAGTATTTATAGATGAAAAAGGGATCGAGTATACTCACAGTTTTGCGTAGAGTTCCACGAAAACCGAGAGTTGATTAGGCGAGAGCTGGTACACCGAAGTCACCCTGAAATGGGTAAATGGAGGTGTGAGTGTTCTGATGTGAAAAGGGTTCGGATCAGACTTTAAGATACGAGAAAATGCGAAATAAATAAGTAACATACCATTTCATGCGAAAGGGGTCCTCTCGTGCGAAAGGCGGTAGCCTTTCGTGCGAAAGGGATCCTTTCGAGCAATAGGACTGTGTAAACGTGGATTTGTGCGTAATGATTAAATTGTAAACTGTTTTAACTAAACACAGAAGTTGTAATTGTTATTAAAATGAAAACGGAAAGGAAAATTATCCAAACAGTCAAGTAAGGACAACCCAGGTGTACTGGCACAACATAGAAATAGTGAACTAAGTGTTAGAGGTTGGACGAGGTTAACTAAATTTGTGACTAGCAAACTGTTTAGTGTTCATCCTTGATGAACTGACATTGAACAGAAAAGTAATCGAAAACGAAACTTATGAAAAAGTCCCCTTTCACGCGAAAGGGATACCCTTTCGTGCGAGAGGGATTCCTTTCGCGCGAGAGGGATGCCTTTCGCGCTACAGGGATGCCCTATTGTGCGAAAGGTGTCAGTTTTGTCGAAAACATTTGTTTGATCTATTCGAAACAGATCATTTCTTGGTGGAAATTAACCCTAATGCAAACCCTTAACTATGGACTGAGTTGAGAGTCTGATGGGTTCCAGATTCCACCGAGATTATAAAGAAATTAAAATGAAACGTATGAACAAGTTGTAAAACATCAAAGTTTGTAAATCTTAGTTGAATCTCATATGTGGTGTGGCTTCAACATCAGTTTGCCCAAGCAAACTCATGAAAGACATCCATGAGATGTGTTCAATCAAGAGGTTTTGCAAGAAAAGTTTGAGAACTTGAATTGAAATGCATGAAATGTAAAGAAATGAATGAAAAGTATAAGAAAATGGAAGAAAATCAATACCAAAAGTCTCTAATCGCGAGAGAGAAGTTGAGAGCTTTTAAGAGAAGTCTGAGTGAATGAGCAAGGAAAATGAGTGAAGTAGTGCGCCTATTTATAGGCTGAAAGGTGAGTTGGGACAAGAAGGAAGTTCGAGCGAGAGGGAGGTTTCGGATGAGAGGGTCCCCTTCCTCTCGAAATTTCAAGTTCGATTAATTCGCGTGTTTTGGCCGGTTTTACGTGTAACAAGCATATATGTGTATTGTAATAGTGTGAAACATGTATAATGGTGTTTAAACATTGATTTTGAGTATAAACATGCAAACAAGTATAAGATGTATAACATAATCGTGAATAAAATACTTGAATTCTCATTATGATCAATAGTCTCGGATTACAAAGTGAAACAAAATAGAATACAACTTGATTACAAGTTTCCAAAAATAGAATTTACAACACACTTCCTAAATAAGGAAGGTACAAATATGCGAAGCGTTACACTACACGCTACTGAACACGATGAAAACAGATTATTAGTTTTCTCTTCGTTCGATTCACATAAAGTACACGTCATGTATTCGATGTCTATGTTTCTATCTCTAAGCGTCTATGTTTTTAATTTATTCATATTGTATAACTTTTTTTTTAATCTGATTTGTTTTATTGTTTAAATTTATTTTAGATAAATAAATGAGTAAAATTACCAATCTACCCTCGTGTGCAAGACACATGCCATAGTTAACCGAAAATTTTAACCAGGTTAGGGGTAAAAGACGTCGAGTGTAATCATCATCATTATCATACTCAGTAAATCCCTCCAATAGCAAAGATAAGGTAGGGTCTGAGGAAGGTAAGATGTAGACAGATTTCAATGAGACCCCCGGCTCAATAGTACTTTTGTATCAAGGCTTGGACATGAGGCACATAACACTCAACAATCGGGACAAAGGCCGATTTGTGCATGTACCCCCTTGTCTTTCGGCTATCAACGCCACCACTGCATGATTAGTCGTCCGCCGCTAAGCCGCTTTTAACGTTATTTTCATGAAATTAGTAAAATAACGTTAAAATTAGTGCAATTTCGATACAAATAAAGGATTGTAACTGTAATTATTGAAGTTAAAAGTCATCCATTGCAATTCAATACAAACATAAAGGACGAATAGTGTAATTTACCCTTATTTAAATATGATTTTCTAACGTTGAATTTTACATTTTTTATAAGTGTGAATCAAATCAACCTAAATCCCAACTGAATTCGAACTTCAATATCAATTTCAAGTTTCAAAATACGAACCTAATTCGATTAACTCGAGTAACTTAACATTCGATACATTAAACACCTTAGTCCAATTCTCCATTAATTAGATTTTATACATATTTAGTTACTAGTAGGGTGCCCGTACGATGCGGCAGGGGTGACACTTTGCATTCTGGTACTCGTTTCTGGTAGTTTTCTTATTCGTATAATACTTATGGTAGCATTATTGTGGTAGCTATATGTCATATGTCTTATACATGTCTAGTAATTATTATTTAGAATTGAGTTAAATGCCTGGTTGGTCCCTGTGGTTTGCAAATATTGTAGACTTGGTCCTAATGGTTACTAATTACAGAGTTGGTCCTAGTGGTTGCAAATTTTGCACTCGGGTGATCCTTATCACTAACCCATGTTAATTTTCTCAGTTAAATGTCTGCGAAATGACTAGATTTCCCCTGAACAATAAAAAAATAAAGATGGTCCACCCTCATCTTCTTCCTCCCCCCTCTATCTCTCTAAAACCCACCACCATAGGCCACCCTCATCTTTTCCAATCACCATCGTCATCTCCCCAGCCCCCAATTTTTGAAAAACCACCACTCACGCCACCACATAAAACCACCTCTGTCACTACCATCTAGAACCAGCCACCACCAACCTCTAGTTCGACATCTAATTAAGCATTACCTCTCTGCCGCTTCTCCAATCTCCAATTACCGATCACCACCACCAGGTTGATATTGTCGTTCAGTCGTCAAAAAACCTCAAAATTTGTCCGCCTTGAAAACCCTAAATCAGTTCTGGTCGTTCGTCACTGTTTTTCTCTCTTCGTGTAAATTCAAACTGTACCGAATCTGATTAAGAATGAGTGGGACAGTAGATCTGCAGAGAAAGGTTCATCAATAACCAAAACCCCATCCGATTTTCTCAAATCCTTTCGAGGCAGACCTGTTGTTGTCAAATTGAATTCTGGCGTCGATTATAGAGGTTCGTTGACTTATTATGTTTCCCTCTGTTCGCCTATAATTTGGATTATTAAGCTCCAATTCGAAAATTATTCATTAAAAGATTCCAGTACTTTCGAAAATGATCATCCTTTAGAGGAGTATTTGACTGATGTTAACAAAGTCAAACCAGAGGTCAACTGGCTTGCGAAACTAGATATTGACTCAGTTTTGCACCAAAAACGAAAAGCACAATATGTGAGAATCGTAAGCAAGCAGATCCATTTTTCCGGTAGTGTTTCTCGTCAGAGCCCGCAGATCTGTTTTTCAGATAGTGTTTCTCGTCGGAGCTCGCAGATCTGTTTTTCAGGTAGTGTTTCTCTTCAGAGCCCGCATATCTGTTTTTCAGGTAGTGTTTCTCGTCGGAGCCCGCAGATCCGGTGCTGGTGGGTTTCGGTGTTTGTGGGTGTTTTGGTGTTCGGGGGTGGAGGTGAGAAATGGCGGAAGTGAGATGGTGGTGGTGGGTGTTCGGGGGTGGAGATGAGGTGGTGGTGGTGGTGGTGGTGGTGGGTGTTCAGTGGTTGTGGTTGTGCTGCTTGTTTGAGAAGAGAGACCTATGAAAACTTATATGATTTGGTGGGGTTTGTTAATAAGTAAGGGTATTTTGGTCATTTAACATGGACTTAACTGGAAAACTTAACAGATGTTAGTGATAAGGATCACCCCCGAGTGCAAAATTTGCAACCACTGGGACCAACTCTGTAATTAGTAAACCACTGGGACCAAGTCTGCAATATTTGCAAACCACAGGGACCAACCAGGCATTTAACTCTTTAGAATTTAAATTATTAAGTACTTCAAAAAACCATTGATGCAATAATAATACACAAATAAGAAAAAATAAGTCTTAAACATAAATAAAAGTTATATAAAGTAGCACACGAATAAGGAAAGATAAATCTTAAACATAAAATTTGAAAACCTCACTCAATTTCCACTCAGAGAGCCTTTTGAATCTATTCCTTTGAGTTTCAAACTTCCTCTGATCCTTAAAAATGGAAAAAATTGAATATAGAAGTTAAACATAGGATTAAATAAACATTAAAATTACCTTTTCACTAAATTTACGTTAAAGATCAGACTTGTATGGACTAAACATTGCACCATAAGTAATAAACACTTTTGTCACCATCATCCTGCAATAAAACACATATATTAACATAACAAACATGTTAATATGAAAGATATACAGAAAATTAAAACTTAAAAACCTGCAAATCAATACCTTAGAAGCTTGTACGGCAATTGGCTTGTTTAAATTGGTATGTTCATCGTGCAACTGAATCTGAAAAATCAAATATGTTAATAACATTCACATAAAAGTAAAGAAAATTGTATATGCATTGCTTTAATTTACCAAACTGACCTTAGAAGCTTCAACTTCACATACTTGGTCTTTCCAAACAGTTGAATTCGGAATTGTATCCATTTTTTTACTTTGTTTGGCAATAGACATAGGTGTGCATTATTATTATGTATTTATATGATAACTTTAGTAGTGCATTAGTGTTTAATTTTAAAAAGTTTGTTTTCCGCTTGATTTTTTATCTGCTATGGCACCCCTATAGTTAGAAAGTTTGTTGTGCTTTGTATTTAGTTTTTAAAGATGTATTATGTTTAGATTACGGAGTCTTTTCCTAAAAGTCTGTTGGTGGAAAACTTCTGAAACAAGTTTTTATAAAAAAAAGTTTTATGAAAACTAAAATTCTTCTAAAAACATTTTTATAAAAAAGTTTTTATGAAAATTAAAATTCCATTTAGTTAAATATGGTATTTTATATATAAAGTTTTTTAATTAGATTTTTAACACGAATAGAATAGGTTTTATATAAGTTTTTTTTTTTTTTTGAATTAGATATTTAAGACGGATAAAAAGTTTATAAAGTTTTTTTTAGTTAGATATTTATGAGAGATAAAAAGTTTCTACGATATGTTTATTAACAGGTCTGGAAAATGAAGAAGCTTCGTTGAACGTAGATTTTTCAGCCACCGACCACAGTGAAATATAAAGTTATTTTTGTTGCGTTTAAATTAATTTAGTTTATAGTTATTTCACTTGTAGGAGACATGTCTCTCATAAGACAAGTTCTCGTCTCTTATTCATTCATGTTGCTATGTGATATAAATTACAAAAAGTTGAGAATCTTCAAGGCTTGATGAGTTGGTTAATGATGAGGAAACTTGAATATGAAACTTAATACTTGTAGGAATTTGCACGGGTCAATCCGTGTCAGCTTTGGGCTTTAACCAAACCAAAACCAAAAACCCGTTCAGTACAGTTATGAGCTTGTTCATTTAGGTTTGAAATGTTTGGGCCTGTAAAAATATTCCAAAATAATTGGGCTAAAAACTTTTGTACTAAAGTTTTTAGTACAACGGCTTAGAAGATGAGACCGAAATTATCTTCATGGCAGCTGGGTGGATTTGGTCTTCTGCTCATGGGTTGGTTGTTGATCTGGCTGCAAGCTTTTTTGGGGGGGTTTTTTTTTTGTCGTTATGCTTAAAAGAAACACGTTGAAAAGGGTAGTGAGGATTTGCAACTTGTTGGTTTGTTGTTGATCTAGCTTTGGACTTTTCTTTGGTTTTGTTTCTTTTATTTGTTGTTATATGCTTGTAGGAAACACGTTGAAAAGGGTTGGAAAGTGATAGTGTAAACTGGACAAACCCGAACAAGGTACCATCGTACATTTTAATCTGCAGAACACTTACGATTGAATTTAAATATGTATAAGTAAAATGATATTATTTTATGGGGCTTACTTTTGTTCAACACGCTTATCCTTTAAAATAAAATATTATGGACATATAACAAATTCTGTTGCATACACATGTGGATCTTCGACTAAAAAATGCAATGCAAGTAACCTGCTAAAATCGACAAAAAGTTATTCAATTATTTAGGGGACATCATCTAATTCAAACAAGTGTGTTTTAGCCTATTAAAGGTTTCTCTTTTTCATTACGACCGCATATCAGTTCATTAGGTAAAAAAAGATGAAGAAAATTAATGAAACATTATTTTATTATAACCATTTAGATAAACCAAAGGAGCTTGTTTGATGTCAATTTACTACCCTAACCCATGTAAGTGTGTGCACCCAACCAAGTAAATACACAAACATACAGAATACAAACCAAGCTCACATCAAACCCGTATGTGCAAGGTTTCGAAACTTTATCTAGTCGTCGGAACAAATTGGTGAACAATCTTAATCAAACGAAAATCGGAGTGAAAAGGGTTGGAATATTGTTAAACTGATAATAATGACAACAACGTGGAGAGTCTTGAGCATTTGAAATGTAATAAAACGTGTTGCTTTAATCACTTGTACACTAATGAATCATCTACTTGTACATTTTAATCCGCACAACAATACTGACCAAGGCAACTATAGAAACGTCGACAAAAATGAGTAGGACATCACGGTACTTTTGGATTTTTTAAAACATTACAGTTTATAAGATATGGCAAGAATACGTAAAAGAATTATAAGTTTGTTGTGTAGGGGGAAAGTGTAACTAATTATTCATAATTTTTTCAAAATAAAGGGATTTAAGTGTAATAAGATTGGGGGGACTAAAATGTAATTAGTGTTTAAAAGATCAAGTTACCCTCATTTTAGGGGTGTATCTTTCTATACTAATAAAGAAAATCTTTTTTGAACACGTGTCACTTTCTGGTGCTTTTTCAACTAATTTTCCTATTTATATCTCTGGTTAAATAACAATAACAATTTGAAACAAAAAATTAGATAAGAATAAATATTTTTTTTTCTATAAATAATTCTAAACAACACTTTAGATAAGGATAAACATTTGATTTTTTATATAATCATAAAGTTATATCCCGAGTATTATGAGTAGATGTATATACTTTGGAGTTGGGTGAATGAAATTATGGTAAATTAGAAATTAAAGGTTCCCATTTGATATATACTTAATAATAATAATAATAATAATAATAATAATAATAATTGTATTGTTGTTTTTTATTTCATTGGAATTAATTATTCAAGGTCTGGGCTAGGGGTGTAAACGAGTCAGGCCGAGCCCGAGCCCGACTAGGCTCGAGCTCGGCTCGTGATGTTTTTATGAAGCTCATCGCTTAAACAAGCCAAAGCTCGGCTCGCCAATGCTATCATCATCATTATTATACCATATATATAAAACTAAAACTTTTTTTGGGCTCGTTTAGGCTCGCGAGCCTAAACGAGCTTTGTATTCCAGGCTTAAGCTTGGGCTCAGGCTCGATGACTAAACAAGCTTTATTTCAGGATCAAGCTCGGGCTCGTTAAGGCTCGACTCGTTCGAGCTTTTAAGCGAGCCGGTCACAAGTATCTCTCGAGTCACTAGGCTTGTTTACATCCCTAGTCCGGGCATATGCTTCTGTAAAATTATATATGTTTTTAGATGCGTCGCTATAATGGTTTGAACTCACCATTATAGTCGCACAATTCTTTCAAATATCAAATCTAGACAACTTAGTTTCACCTTTGTAATGTTAGGCGTACTACTATAATTGGTTTAAACCCATCGCACATTGTATCAATATTTAGAAAGAACACTATTTTTAAATATAACAATTCTATACTCCATCAAAGAGAAATTAATTCTCGATATTACGGTATAATTCATAAAAATGATGAAATATATAAAAATGTGGGGATCGAACTCCACCCTTTTGTACCGTAAACTCTCTTGAATACAATTTTTTGACGAGTTTTATTAATGAAATAAACAAATAAGCATGAAGGCACATAAAACTAACTAAAATTATTGTATCTCATAATTTGAATGTATCATAAAAACGAGATTCAACCCCATGTAAGACATGTGTTTTTTTACCTAATAATAAATAAAAGGGAAATTGACCTGTAATAATCACACCTAGACCTTATTGGCCATTAATAATTCCACCTCAGAATATTCCCCCCACAAGTCTCACCTTTCATCTTTCACCTATTTATTCAACTCGTGTAAAACGCGGGGATTTTAAAAATATAATTTTTTTATTATTTACTATACAAAGTTACATTTATATAACACATGTAATACACGAAGTTTTTTAAGATATAACTTTTTATCATTTGCTATGTAAAATTAGATTTATTCAACACGTATAATACACGGGGTTTTTAAGGATACAATTTTTTTATTATTTGGTAGATTTTTCAACCCGACTATACACGGGTTTTTTAAAGATACGACGTTTTTAGTATTTAATATACAAAATTACATTTATTTAATATGTGTAATATACATGGTTTTTAAAGATATAACTCTTTTTTAGATCTATTCAACACGGGTAACATATGGGGTTTTTAAGGATGTAATATTTTTATTATTTGGTAGATTTATTTAACCTAATTATACACGGGTTTTTTAAAGATACGAATTTTTTTTTTATTTAGTATACAAAATTACATTTATTTAATCTGTGTAATACACATGGTTTTTAAAGATATAACTATTTTTATTATTTGATATATAAAATTACATTTATTTAACCCGTACAATATACGAGGTTCATAAAGATATAACTATTTTTATTATTTAATATATAAAATTACATTTATTTAGACCGTGTAATACATGGTGTTCTAACCTAGTTAATACATAAAAGAGGGTAAATAGTTAGTAGGAGTTATATATTATATATTATCTATACTATATTATAATGCATGAGTGAGTGGTATTTTAAGATACCCAAAAAATAAGAACTTTTCCCCCACTTTATTTATAGAAAGACCCCTAAAATGAGGGTAGTTTAGTCTTTTAAACACTATTTATTTTTTAGCCCCTAAACTTATTACAATTCACCTATCCACAACAAACTTATAATTATTTTTACATATTCTTGACATATCTTATAAACTATGCTGTTTAAAAAAAATCCAAAGATAGCATGAGGACCTACACATTTTTGTCAATGTTTCGGTAGTTGTCTTGTTCAATATCGACGCATGGATTAAAAGGTACAAGTCGATAATGCTTTAATGTACAAGTAATTAATACTTGTGATCTAATGCGCCTAATCTACAAAGATGGGCTCCATCTATGCAAACAAAAACAAAAAGAATTAAAAGTACCGTAACATAAAATGAAGATATTAGGTGTCACATTTTATTTTTTTAAACTGCCTAATATCCGTACTTAGATATATCGTATAAAAACTTAAAACTAACTACAACAAACTTCCTAAATAAAGAGGTGTCAAATCTAAAATTAAACCCTAATGCAAATGTAAAAATAAAACGGGTTATGTAAATGTATTAATCACAATCCGATTTAAATAACTACATACACGACCAAGCGGTATTATTATAATACCGTATCCCAAGCCCGTATCACGGAAAATAAGTTAAAAGTATTTACCTGAGCTAAAATAAAATTTTAATCACATTCGTATGTCAAATTAGCAGGTGCAAGTAGCTTTTACCGGGCTCCTAATCTGGAACAAAGGTTTTAATAACCTGTTAGATTCCTAACGGGTTTTATTTAAGTTATAACTTAGACCGGTTAGTTTTAAAGAAATGTTTACGGTTCAAAACGCACGATTAAGCGAAGACCGGATTAGAATGTGATTTAGACCCGACAAGTATGAAGACTTGTATATTATGGGTAAACTAAACACATTCTGGATTTTGAAGTAAAAATGATAAGGTTTGACCCGTTTCGGTTAATTTATGCAAACTAGTCACATAAACCGAACCGAACGCGAACAATGCATAACGGGTAACCAAATGAGTCATGAACAAGTTCCACAAGTTAATATGCTTTTAATATGTTGTGATATCAGTAGGATATCTTCCATTATGCCCAAAACGAATTTAAAATCAATTTAAGCCCCGTAGGGGTATTTTGGTCATTTTAAACATCGTTAGGTCCGGTTTCGTTAAATGATAACCGAAAACACAAGTTTTTCCTCGTTGACGCTTTTAATCCCTTAATTACGAAAGTTAACGTATTTACCTCGTATGATATCGAAACCTTGTGAGATTTTTATCACTTATTCTTGGGAGTATAATTAATCGTTACAAGGCTCCGGGTTCGTTAAAAGGTCACTCAGAGGTATTACTTTAACATGTTGACACATTTAACCCTCGCGTCTTGTAAACTTTCACTTTCTTCCACAAACGGTTTCATACGATTCATGATTTATTCGTTTAAGGGTATAAACATCGTGTAGGGTCGTTGAAAGGCAAAATTTTCAAATGTTGACACTTTGGATCCTTTTTGCATACATACTTTCTTCGTTTGTCAACTTTAGTCCCTCGTAATCAATTCGTTACACGTTTAAATTTCATGACACGTGTCGATACTATATTAGACATGATTTTTCGAGGTGTTACATCCTCACCCCTTAAAAGAAATCTCGAACTCGAGATTTACCGAAATAAATGAGGGTACTTCTGTTTCATTGTGGATTCAACCTCCCACGTGTATTCGGGGCCTCTGCGGGCATCCCATTTTACCTTCACAATCGGCACATGCTTTCTTTGAAGCTTCTTAACCTGTCGATCCTCAATTGACAAAGGTTTTTCAACGAACTTCAAGCTTTCATCAATCTGCACATCCTTGTGCGACATTGCTAGCGACTCATCGGCTAGACATTTCTTTAGGTTGCAGATGTGGAACACATTATGTATTCCACTGAGCTCTTCTGGCAGATTTAACTTGTAAGCCACAGTTCTAACACATTCGATGATCTCGAATGGTCCTATGTATCTTGGGCTAAGCTTGCCCTTTTTGCCAAAACGCATCACCCCTTTCCAGGGTGATACCTTAAGTAGCACTTTATTGCCAACTTCAAACTTTAAAGGTTTGCGCCTCATATCCACATAACTTTTCTGCCTATCCCTAGCAGCCTTGAGACGATCACAGATCTGAACAATCTTGTTCGTTGTCTCCAGGACTATATCAGGTCCTGACAGTTGGACATCTCCAACTTCCGCCCAACAAACTGGCGTCCTACATTTTCTTCCATACAAGGTGATGTGTGCAAAATGAAACATATAAATAACATCAATTGTGGCATAAAACTAACGCTTTTTTAGTACTAATGTTGGAAAAAGTGTGCTTTTGTCTTCCTTTTGTATTTTCAGGATTAAATGAGCTCAAATTAACAAAAGAAGCAAAAAGACAGCAAAATCTAACATAAATACAAGAAAAGGAACAAACGTGACATGCCCGACCCCACGACGGCATCTTCCCAAGCAAAACAAGAAGACAGAAGACTGAACACGCCCCGTGCTCAGCCAGCACGGGGGCGGGCCCAAGTGTCAGCAGAAAAGACAAAGTCGTAGAAGCTTCTATTGCCCACCACGGGGCCGTGCTCAGCGGACACGGGGCCGTGGTCAACTATAAGATTCGCACAATCCAGGCAAATCTTCATAGTACAAAGATTCTTCTGCACACGGGGTCGTGCTCAGCGGACACGGGGGCGTGGTCAACTAATAAAGACAAGCTGCATTAAATGAAGAAAGAGAGGATGTGGACACGGGGCCGTGCCCACTGGACACGGGGCCGTGCCCGAGCTTCTGTTCAGCCTATAAATAGGAGTGCTTGGCTCAAGCTCAAACCATCCCTTGGCACACCACATCTCTCACACTTCACCCACCACCCACCACCACCATAACACCATCATCCACCACCGTCATCCATTGTCCATCATAGAGTGTGTGAGTCGTCTCGGGATCCAAGATTGATCGTAAGAGTTCTTGACAATCAAGGCCATGTTTGCCTAAGTCTCTTACATCACTTGGTGAAGACAAGTGTCTAGTGTAATACTTTTTATTTCTAATTTTTTCGCACTTTTTACTTGGTTTTGTATTAATGACTTTAATAACTAGTTTCTTATGTTGAAGGTGATTCTTCTTTATCGTTTGTCCGTGGTGTCTTGACATTATTTTACTGTCTATATAAAATAAAAGATTTTCACCATTCATATCTCCACGGTCTATATGGAGGTATGTTGGCTACCTGGTCGGGGGTTAAGGGAACGGTTTGGTAAGAGTCTTGTCATTGTTCAGCGTTCAGAGGTCCTGCAATGGACCTGGGTCAAATTTAGTAGGACCTCCTTCAATACTAAACGGTATTGGATGGCGGGGGTCCAAACTCTTTGATCCCCTCATAAGTTAACTACTATTAATACTATAACCCGGCTATTTAGGACTGTATCCTTGCTGACTCAGACTACTTAGCCGAGGGTAACGTCACCTTCAAAAGAGGGACCTACCACAATTTGCATTAATAACTTAATTAATTATCTTTCAATAATCCGACCCTTTAGGATTGTATCCTTGCTGACTCAAACTACTGGGTTGAGGGTAACGTCACCTCCAAAAGAGGGGCCTACTACAATAACTAAGATAATCTCTTAAATAGTGCAAAAGTGCGGAAATAATCAAAGGTTACACTATACACGAGTCGGAACCAAGTGATTCATCTTGTCTATCTGTTTTTCTTTTATTTTTATTTTCAGCATTTTAGTTAGTTTTTATTTTTCTTAGCTTAAAACATTTTTCTAAACTTTTGATTTGATTAGACGTTGAGGATAAACCGGTATTAAAAGCTCTTGTGTCCTTGGACGACCTCGATATCTTACCAACACTATACTACGCTCACGATGGGTGCACTTGTCCATATGTGTGTTTAGTGTTAGTAAATATCGTTTTTATAAATTTAAAACTTGGCTAAAGTAAGTGTAAAAGGGCTTAAAATATACTTAAACTTATATACACACTTCACACGCATCAAGTTTTTGGCGCCGTTACAGAGAGCTGAGCACGGGGCCGTGTCGGTGCAACACGGGGCCGTGTCCAACTCCCAGTAACAGGGATCCGGGAAACAAACACTGTATCTTCGACCACGGGCCGTGTTCACTGAGCACGGGGCCGTGGTGAACCTTCTGACCAACGTTCTTTTATGTTTTTATTGCAGGATTAGGGACCCAGGCGCCACATTTGAACTTCCTACGTAGTGCATGAGCTCCAGTTCTAGTAGAGACATAAAAGAACCTCTAGAAGAACCCGAACGCTTTCTCAGAAAAAGACTTAAGGCTAAAAATCAAGAGAAAGTTTCGGGGGACCCATTTCCAATGGCGGACCAACGTACCCTCATGGATTACCTACGGCCCACCGTAGGTAATCTCGGTGCCGCTATCAATGCACCGAATGTCGAAGCCAATAACTTCGAACTTCGACCACATTTGATACAAATGCTTCAAAACTCCGCAACCTTCCATGGGCTTGCGGACGAGGATCCCCATCTACATATTACTAATTTCTTAGAAATATGTGATACCTTTCGGATCAATGGATTATCGAATGACGCCATCCGCCTTCGAATGTTTCCATTTTCACTAAAAGACCGAGCTAAGGCTTGGCTTAACACCCTCCCAGTTGGCTCGGTAAACACCTGGGATGAACTTGCCCAAAAGTTTCTATATAAGTATTTCCCTCCTGCTAAAACAGCTAAATTAATGACTGAAATTAATACATATTCACAAGAGGATGGGGAATCCTTATATGAAACTTGGGAAAGATTCAAGGAGCTACTAAGAAAGTGTCCTCATCACGGTCTTGCGGTATGGCAACAAGTATCCACTTTCTACAATGGGTTGTTGCCACACACAAGACAAACACTTGATTCTAGCTCCGGGGGACTTTTAGGTAATCGTCGCCCAAATGAAATATATAATCAAATTGAGGAAATTGCTCAAACCAATTTTCAATGGCACACTCCCCGAGGTAATAAATCTATTGCCCTGGGCGCCCATAAGGTTGATGAAAGCACTTCTTTACAAGCCCAAATCGAGGCCCTCTCTTCAAAAATCAAAAAGCTAGAAATGACAAAAACGGCCTCGGTTATGGCTTGTGAAGGGTGTGGTGGGCCACATGAAAATTGGAGTTGTATGAAAGAAGTAGATGACCAAACAGAAACGGTAAACTACATTGATAATAGACCTAGGCCGTCGGGTCCACCAACGGGTACCTACAACCAAGGATGGCGTAACCACCCTAACCTTGGTTGGAGAGATCCCGGAAATAGTAGTAACCAACAAAACCAACGAACTAACTTTCAACAACCACAAAATTTTTCTCAACAACAAGGTGGAAGAGAAAGGCTTGAAGATACTGTATCTCGCCTCATCTCCGATACCGAAAAGAAAAACTCGGATCGATTTCAACAATTGGAATCGAATTTTAGAAATCAACAAGCTAGCATTCAAAACATTGAAAAACAATTAAATCAAATAGCTCAAAATTTCTCCGAGAGACCACAAGGCGCGTTACCTAGAGCAATACCGAAACCAACCCAAAGGCATAAGTACATCTCATCACGTTGAGAAATCGAACCGTGGGTCCCGAAGAGGCTCCATTACCGTCAGATGAAAGAAGCCAGTCCAGCCAAACCACGACTCCACCCGCACCCCAACCAGAAAAGGCTTCTTTACCAAATCAAGAGCCCACCAAGACTCCTCCAATTCCGTACCCCGGTAGGTTAAATCGTCAAAAGACCGATGAGCAATTCGCAAAGTTCGAAAATTTACTAAAACAATTGCATGTTAATATTCCTTTTATCGAGGTACTTACCCAAATGCCTAAATATGCAAAATTTATGAGGGACTTCCTCACTCATAAAAGGAAAATTGAATCATTGCAATTAGTTAACTTAGGCGAAGAATGCTTCGCCTTAGTACTCAACAAACTTCCACAAAAGAAAATCGATCCCGGAAGCTTCACAATTCCTTGCTCGATTGGGGAATCCCCCGTTCGTAATGCATTAGCCGATCTTGGGGCTAGCATTAACCTAATGCCCACATCAATGTTCAAAAGACTCGGCCTAGGAACAACGAGTCCTACAAAGATGAGCATACAACTCGCCGACAGATCCGTCAAAATTCCACAAGGTGTCGCTGAAAACCTATTGGTTAAAGTTGACAATTTCGTTTTCCCAACCGACTTTGTCATCCTAGACATGGAAGAAGACGCCGATGTTCCTCTCATCCTCGGGAGGCCATTTCTAGCCACCGCCCAAGCAGTGGTTGACATGAATGACGGAACACTAACATTGAAGTTTGGGGACGAGGAAGTAAAGTTTGGAGTTGGAAAGAGAGTAGAAGACGAAAACCCGGTCGACTACATGAAGGTCATAGACTCAAGCTTAGATGACGCTCTCCGACGGTGCAACATGGGATGCGAAACATCCCACTTGAGTGACATATGACCAGGCTTTGGGTCTAGCCAAGGACCCTTATAAACGTGGCGCACCACGGAGGCATTCCGCGGAACTATCCTTAGTTTAGTTTAGATTAATTTTTATGTTTTCTAGTTAGTTTTAATTTTCAGGAATAAAACACACTTGAGAAGGAAAAGGATACAAGGGAAGCTTGAACCAGTACCCCATGCAGGAAAACAGGACCATCCGACAAAATTCTTTGTTTACAGTAAGTTCGGCACGGGCCGTGTCCGCCCAACACGGCCTCGTGCTGCACAGTCTGCAGAAATACCCAGTTCAGGTAAACTGGACACGGGCCGTGCTCACCCAACACGCCCCCGTGTCCAGGCTTCTGTTTCTTTGGTTTAATTTTTGTTACTGGCACTTGAACACGGGGCCGTGCCCGGACAACACGGGGCCATGTTCAGCGCCCAGTAACACAAAATTTTTGCTTTGTACACCTTTTTACACATTCAATCAACCTAAAAATTTATTTTTGGGACACATTGAGGACAATGTGTAATTTAAGTGTGGGGGGATGCTAAAACCTTGAATCTTGCAAGTCCTAAATACAAGCCTTACACAAAACTCTATTGGAACCGTTAATCACCCCAAATTTTTTTCAAAAATTTTCAATTTTTTTTACTTGTCTAGGTTTAACTTGGGAATTTCAAGTTCTAAAAAGGTTATATTTTTACGAATTTACAATCGATAGCGTCGTGATAAAAAGAAACAACATAAGAAAATTATGAAGAGGCATGGCAAACTTAGTTAAAATTTGATTATATATACTTGATCACATAAAAAATCCATTCCCACAAAAGTGAGTTTTGAGCCTTTATTGAGCATACAATTACATATCATTAGACTAAATGCTCATTTTTCGTTTCTTGTGTGAATAGCCGCTTGGTTCTTACGACTCTAGAACTTGCCATGACGATACATTCCCGGTCCTTACCAACTTAAACCCGAGTAAGTAAATGATGGAGGCATTAGGACTAACCCTTTTTATTTCTACACCATTATTTTTCTTTTTTTTTACCACCTACCCAAAATCCCCCTAGTTAGCCCCTTTGAGCCTAAACCTTTTCATTTCATAACCCAAACCAAACACCCTTTTACCCACCAAAACCTTTTTCATTTTTAACCCTTTGTTTTAATAACTAGCTCGGTTTTTCGTATGACTTTTCAAAAAAAAAATTTGATTATGAAGCAAAAGAAAATAAACAAACAAGTTCATCAAAAATAACTTTGTTTGAATAATAGCTTCATCAAAATAAAAGTTACAAAAATAAAAAGTCTTACGAAAACCGACGCTTGTTACGCTTTTCGCCCTTTTTCTACTAACCACTAACCCAACCACATACCTTTAACCCAAGCCTAACCCTTCACCCAAAAGTCCTCTTGATATTTACAAAGGTATATAAGTTAAAAAGGAGGAGGATTGATTGCTTGGAAAGCCTATGGTAGGATTAAGTTCCATGCCACTCTCGAGTGATCAACAAAAATACATTTCCGGCCGAGTGTTGAGTGATCCCCATGAGGTATGTGAACTTGTATATAAATAGCATTTTAAAGAGGTATGTTATGCCCTAATAAGTAATTTCTCTTATGAAAAGTTTTAAATAAATCATGACGAATAGGATTGTAAATAAATAAAAATAAAACTAAATAAAGAATCTTGGAAATCCCGACACTCTATGACAAGCCCAAAAAACCTTCTTCTCTACCCATTCCATTTGAGAGTGTAAAGCCACATTATAAAGAGTTTTGCTTGAGGACAAGCAAAGATTCAGGTGTGGGGGTATTTGATGTGTGCAAAATGCAACATATAAATTACATCAATTGTGGCATAAAACTAACCATTTTTAGTACTAATGTTGGAAAAAGTGTGCTTTTGTCTTCCTTTTGTATTTTCAGGATTAAATGAGCTCAAATTAACAAAAGAAGCAAAAAGACAACAAAATCTAACATAAATACAAGAAAAGGAACAAACGTGACATGCCCGACCCCACGACGGCATCTTCCCAAGCAAAACAAGAAGACAGAAGACTGAACACGCCCCGTGCTCAGCCAGCACGGGGGCGTGCCCAAGTGTCAGCATAAAAGACAAAGTGGTAGAAGCTTCTATTGCCCACCACGGGGTCGTGCTCAGCGGACACGGGGCCGTGGTCAACTATAAGATTCGCACAATCTAGGCAAATCTTCATAGTACAAAGATTCTTCTGCACACGGGGTCGTGCTCAGCGGACACGGGGGCGTGGTCAACTAATAAAGACAAGCTGCATTAAATGAAGAAAGAGAGGATGTGGACACGGGGCCGTGCCCGAGCTTCTGTTCAGTCTATAAATAGGAGTGCTTGGCTCAAGCTCAAACCATCCCTTGGCACACCACCTCTCTCACACTTCACACTTCACACTTCACCCACCACCCACCACCACCATAACACCATCATCCACCACCATCATCCATTGTCCATCATAGAGTGTGTGAGTCGTCTCGGGATCCAAGATTGATCGTAAGAGTTCTTGACAATCAAGGCCATGTTTGCCTAAGTCTCTTACATCACTTGGTGAAGACAAGTGTCTAGTGTAATACTTTTTATTTCTAATCTTTTCGCACTTTTTACTTGGTTTTGTATTAATGACTTTAATAACTAGTTTCTTATGTTGAAGGTGATTCTTCTTTATCGTTTGTCCGTGGTGTCTTGACATTATTTTACTGTCTATATAAAATAAAAGATTTTCACCATTCATATCTCCACGGTCTATACGGAGGTATGTTGGCTACCTGGTCGGGGGTTAAGGGAACGGTTTGGTAAGAGTCTTGCCATTGTTCAGCGTTTAGAGGTCCTGCAATGGACCTGGGTCAAATTTAGTAGGACCTCCAATACTTAACGGTATTGGATGGCGGGGGTCCAAAATCTTTGATCCCCTCATAAGTTAACTACTATTAATACTATAACCCGGCTATTTAGGACTGTATCCTTGCTGACTCAGACTACTTAGCCGAGGGTAACGTCACCTTCAAAAGAGGGGCCTACCACAATTTGCATTAATAACTTAATTAATTATCTTTCAATAATCCGACCCTTTAGGATTGTATCCTTGCTGACTCAAACTACTGGGTTGAGGGTAACGTCACCTCCAAAAGAGGGGCCTACTACAATAACTAAGATAATCTCTTAAATAGTGCAAAAGTGCAGAAATAATCAAAGGTTACACTATACACAAGTCGGAACCAAGTGATTCATCTTGTCTATCTGTTTTTCTTTTATTTTTATTTTCAGCATTTTAGTTAGTTTTTATTTTTCTTAGCTTAAAACATTTTTCTAAACTTTTGATTTGATTAGACGTTGAGGATAAACCGGTATTAAAAGCTCTTGTATCCTTGGACGACCTCGGTATCTTACCAACACTATACTACGCTCACGATGGGTGCACTTGCCCATATGTGTGTTTAGTGTTAGTAAATATCGTGTTTTATAAATTTAAAACTTGGCTAAAGTAAGTGTAAAAGGGCTTAAAATATACTTAAACTTATATACACACTTCACACGCATCACAAGGCTTTGAAAGGCGCGGCTTGGATACTTGAATGATAGCTATTATTATACGAAAATTCAATCAACGGAAGATGGTCATCCCAACTTCCACCCAAATCTATAACACATGCCCGTAACATATCCTCAAGCGTTTGGATTGTACGCTTGCTTTGACCATCCGTTTGAGGATGATAAGCAGTGTTGAAATTTAATCGAGTGCCTAAAGATTGCTGAAAGCTTTTCCAAAAATGCGATATATATCTCGTATCCCTGTCAAAGATAATAGACACTGGCACTCTGTGAAGAGATACAATCTCATCCACGTACAGCTGAGCTAACTTGTCGGAGCTGTGAGTTTCTTTAATCGGCAAGAAGTGGGCTGACTTAGTCAACCTGTCGACTATAACCCAAATAGTATCATTTCCTCGCTTTGTCTTTGGTGACTTAGTGATAAAATCCATGGTTACCATTTCCCATTTCCATGTGGGAAGTTCAGGCTGTTGAAGCAAACCTGACGACTTTTGATGCTCTGCTTTAACTTGCGCGCACGTCAAACATTTTGCCACATAAGTGGCTATAGATTTCTTCAAACCTATCCACCAATAATTTGCCTTTAAATCCTGGTACATCTTATCACTACCAGGATGAACAGAATATTTGGAGCTATGGGCTTCTTGAAGAATCACATCTCGAAGTCCTCCATGGATTGGAACCCATATTCGACCATTCAATATTAGGATTCCATCCTTGCCATAAGATAACTGTTCAACAGTTACGCCTAACTTCTCATTCGGATAGTTAGCTTCTAATACGGCTTCCTTTTGAGCGGCTAACAATCTTTCATTCAAGCTGTTCTTCAATTCAATGCTCTTGGCGTTGATCCTAATGGGCTTAACCCTTTCCTTTCTGCTCAAAGCATCAGCGACTACATTCGCTTTGCCTAGATGATATCGGATTTCACAATCATAATCATTTAATGTCTCCACCCATCGGCGTTGCCTCATATTAAGATCCTTCTGGTTAAACAGATGATGAAGGCTCTTGTGATCAGAATAGATCACACACTTGGTTCCATATAAATAATGCCTCCAAAGCTTTAGTGCAAATACAACGGCACCCAATTCCAAATCGTGGGTGGTGTAATTCTTCTCGTGCACCTTTAATTGTCGGGAAGCATAAGCAATAACTTTGCCCTTCTGCATAAGCACACATCCCATACATGTGTGCGATGCGTCGCAATAAACTACAAATTCTTCAATTCCTTCTGGCAATGTCAACACAGGTGCATTACTTAACTTCTGTTTAAGAATATCAAAGGACTCTTACTGCTTGGGACCCCACTCAAACTTGACATTCTTGCGAGTTAACGATGTTAAGGGTGCAGCAATCCTTGAAAAGTTTTCAATGAAACGTCGATAGTATCCGGCTAAACCCAAGAAGCTGCGTATCTCTGTAGGAGTCTTAGGCTCTTGCCAATTCATAATCGCCTCAATCTTAGCGGGATCCACCTGGATACCACGCTCGCTCACCATATGTCCAAGAAATTGGACTTCACGAAGCCAAAACTCGCATTTAGAAAACTTGCGTAGAGCTTTTCTTGTTGTAGAAGTTTAAGGATACACCTAAGATGTCTTTCATGATCGGCTTGATTCTTCGAGTAAATAAGAATGTCATCAATGAAGACAATGATAAACTTTTCCAAGTATGGCTTGCAAATGCGATTCATGAGATCCATGAACGCTGCAGGTGCATTAGTGAGCCCGAAAGGCATTACTAAGAACTCGTAGTGACCATAGCAAGTTCTGAATGCAGTTTTATGCACATCTTCATCTCTGACCATCAGTTGATGGTATCCTGACCTTAAATCAATCTTGGAGAAATAACTTGCCCCTTGCAGTTGATTGAACAGATCGTCGATCCTGGGCAATGGATATATGTTCTTGATTATAACCTTATTCAGCTCGCGATAATCGATGCATAGACGCATCGAGCCATCCTTATTTTTCACAAACAGAATCGGTGCTCCCCAAGGGGACGAGCTAGGTCGAATAAAACCCTTTGCCAACAAATCATCCAACTGAGTCCTTAACTCTTTCATCTCAGTCGGTGCCAACCGATAAGGTGCTCTTACAATTGGTGCAGCTCCAGGAATAATATCGATTCTAAACTCCACTTGCCTATCTGGAGGTAAGCCAGGTAGTTCTTCAGGGAATACTTCTGGATATTCAGAAATAACAGGGATGTCTTCAATCTTGGGCTTTGGTTCTTCACTGGTTACCTGTGCCATGTAAATGACACAACCTTTCTTCAAACACTTTGACGCCTTAAGCATGGACACTTTCTTAGGTAACCCGTACTGTGTATCTCCTTGTATTGTAAGTGGCTCACCATAGGGAGTCTTGATCACCACTTGCTTCTTATCGCATACAATTTGGGCTTGGTTATGAGATAACCAATCCATGCCTATCACTATGTCGAATCCAGCTAGTTTTAACGGGAGCAAAGAGAGCGGAAAAGAGTGATTCCTAATGGATATGAAACATCCATCTAGAATGGTTGAAGCAGTCTCTACAGAACCATCGGCTAATTCTACTTCATACTTTATGCTTAGAGTCTTAACAAGCAGATTTAATAACTTACAGAATTTATTAACTACAAAAGACTTGTCTGCACCCGAATCAAACAACACTCTAGCATAAACAGCATTAATAAGAAAGGTACCTGTTATCACATTATCGTTCTGAACCGCTTCTTGTGCATTCATCTGGAAGACCCGAGCATTGGTCTTCTTAGCCTCCTCATGCTTCTTTGCAAACTTTGGGTAGTTGGTCTTGATATGCCCCTTCTCGTTGCAACCATAACATATTGCATCTTTCAACTTCTTGCAATCCAAGGTCTTATGTTCCTTGGACTTGCAGATCCCACATCCAAAAGTTTTTGATTGCGACTGCGATTTTGATTCCAACCTGCACTTTCCAAAGTGATGCTTCTGCATGTTTTACATTTGGGTTTCTCACCCGTCTGCTGGCTATCCTTTTTGAATCCCGAACTCTTCTTGTGATCTAAGTTCCCTTTATGTTTCTTATCAGAACGGCGTGAGTTCTCCTCCTCACGTTTCCTCTTCCCCTCATCGGAATTCTTAAGCGATCTCTGCCTGACCGCATCGAGAGTAAGAGATAACGACAAATCAACCACTGACCTGAATGTGGTAGGTCTAGATGCTTTCACACTTGCTTTAATTCTGGATCTAGACCCCCAATAAAATGAGCTATACGTTTCAGTTCCGGTGTGACCAAGTAAGGAACCAATCGAGACATGGTGTTGAAACTGGTGAGGTATGCCTGACAATCCAAGTTCTTCATGACCAAGGTCAAGAATTCAGTTTCAATCCTTTCCACCTCATGCTGAGGACAGAAATTATCTTTGATCAACGCAACAAACTGATCCCAAGACATGTTGTAAAGTGGGATCTTTCCTGTAGCTTGGATTAGGGATCTCTACCAAGCTAAAGCTTCGCCTTTAAAAGATTGTGAAACAAACTTCACAATGTCCTGTTCGGCACAATCACTAATATCAACCACTGTATCCATCTCATCTAGCCACGTTATGCAATCAATGGCTCCTTTCTCCCCTGTAAAATCCCCGGGCTTGTAGGAGACAAAATACTTACAAGAACATGTCTTAACACGTGGCTCTTGACTTAGCACAATCTTCTTAGACGGGACACTCCTTTGATTTGATGAGTGATGGGAATCGTCTCTGTGTGATGTGTGCGACTTAGATGGTGGCTTTGAATGAGCTACAGATAGGGTCCTGCTACGAGTACCACTAGATTCCTTGAACTGTCTATCCAAAGCTTGGGTGACAGCATTATCTATCATTGCTTGCAAATCCGCACCAGCCACATTAACTCTGGTGGTGTCATTATTCTCCCTCGGGTGACTGTTAACCTCATCAGATTCAGCCATGTAGCTTGATTGCTACATAAAACAATTGACAATATTTTATTCAGAGATTTTTATGGAATCATCATTTTTGATGGTTCATTAACCATGGCAACTATAAACCATATTGGTTAATTTATTTAGTATTTTCTTTTATAATTTATCCCTAGTTATAAATCATTAGAGATATTAGAGTGGCACCAAAGGCCTAGTCATAAAGACATTTAACCTTGATCTCGTAAGATCGGGGATTTAAGGTTTGAACATAGTTCATTACCCTTTCTAGACAGGGAAGTCGTAGACTACAACTGTCTTTTGTCTTATTTGACAATTATTATGGCCCGAAGGCACTTCATCACTAATGGATGTTTTAATTAAATAGAGGAAATGAATTGGAAAAATCCAATATAAGGATGACTTGTGTGATTTTATCGAATCACATTTGCCAAGAGTGCTAACATGTTTTCAGATGTTAACAAGGGTTTGAATCTTAAAAAGGTTTTACCATCTGGGCCATGTCTAAAATGACATATAGGCTAGGTTATACCTTTAAGATTTTCTTTTAATATTTATTGGCAGATTAATTAAAAAGGAATGATATTTTGATTTATTTCATATATTATATTCATACATATAATGACAAATGAAATTTAAATTTAAAACACTCCATAAATAAATGTAAAGAAGTACATATTTTCCCTAAACGGGACTTTTAAACAAATAACATTGTCCTCGCAGGGACAGAAATAGAAAGACAAGTCCACGCGGTGACCAAGTACATAAATAAATGTCCACACAGGGACTTAATTGAAAATAAAATTTACAATACAAATAAATAAGGAATTTTAAAAAATCCCACTTCTTCTTCCCTTTGATCAGATTCATCAAACCCTTAAGCAGACCTCGGCGGCTTCTACGCTCCTCTTGCACCTCCCGTTCCACCTGGTTCAATCTTTGAAGGATTTTCTGCTGCTGCGGTGGCTGAATCTGCTGCGGCTGCTGCTGCGGAGGTTGAGGAGGTGGCGGGTATTGATACCCATAGGCTGGGTACCCAGTTTGGTATGAAGCTGCATAGGGCCCTTCAGGGTGAAAAGCATTGTAGTTGGCCGCCTCAAGGTACGGGTCGACGGCTGGGGCATTGTAATAGTTGTACCCCTAGTAGGCTGGCTGCTCAAATGGGTTATACGTCGTTGCACCGGCGTATGAAGGAATTGGGTTATCATAACCCATTGGTGGTGGTGGTGGTGGTGCGACTTGAGCTGAGTCGACTTCTGAAACGGGGTTTGAAGGCCCACCCATCTGCGGGTATTCATATAGTGGCGGGTAGTGACTGCCACTGGAGTGTTGGGGGTGCTGAAGTGAAATCCCCCTCGCACGGACATCCGTGCACCTGATCTCCTTCGCCTCGGTGGTTCTTGAGGCGGCTGCTGCTCTGGCGGCGGCGGAGGCGGTGGCATAACCGGTTGGAAACGTGAATCCTCACAGGGATCCTACTGCTGCTGAGGTGGGTTGAAAGGGGGAGTAAACTCCCAGTGGTAGGTGGCCCACCTTTCTTGGAAACTGTCTGGGCCCCGGTATGGCGAACCATGAAAAGATGACCCGTCTGAAATCTCAATGGGATGCGTCGGCGTCCCTGTTGGCATCTCCGGATCCAGATCTTCATCCATATCCATATCCTGCATCTCATGATAGTGGTCGTCTGGCCCCAAAGGGTTTGGACCCTCGGGTTCTGGAATTTGGTTCATTGGATTGAACCTACTATGAAAATATGGGGTTAGGTCCTGAAAAGCCCAGTGTGATCCCGATCGCTGCAACGGGATGAAGGAGTGGTGGGAGTGGTTGGACTCGTTGTTCTGGTGGAGCCCGAAGGAGTCATGGTATGATGGTGATGAACTGAGCGAGACAGTTCATCTCACAGGCTCCAGGTAGGTCCTCCAATCTTCATGGGGACTTGAGCTTAAAGTTGCCGAGGGAGTTCACCGGTGGGAAGGCCCGGCCCGATGATCGTTTGGAGCAGTGATTGGCGCCTTGCCTCGTCCACCTCTTCCTCTGTATCGTGGCGGCATTATCGTTTGTACCCACCAAAACGAACAAAGGAAACCACAAAAGAAAACAATAAGATTAGGATTAGTCCTAAGTCATTTGACTAGACTCGGAAGTCGAGGAATGTGCAAACTGTGTCATTGAGATTAAACACAAAAGGCTAGTGTTTAATTCACTCAATGTTGGCTCTGATACCAACCTATCACACCCTGATATTTCCACGTGTTACCGGTGGGCCCGGTGGGGAGTATCGTGACGTAATTGATATCATCATAGTCAATAATCACAGTTTAAATGCACAGCGGAAGTCTAAAGATAACTTTATACAAACCGAGTTTAAAGTATCATAAAATATTACACAACGGAATGTAAGTAGATCCACATGCGGATCTAAAATAAAAAGAAATATAATTCAACAGATTTAAGCATCAAAAGCTTGCAAGACTCTTTATTTGATACTAGGAGTAGCCAGCCCATTTCGCATAGTACCTGAACTTAACCTTTTGGGAAAATACATCAGTTTACACTGGTAAATACAATTAACTGACTCTTTTTTAAAAGTGTTTATAAAATTGATTTGAATGCACAAGGCACAAAATTCTTTTATACCTTGGAACAATTATTTAAAATAATCTTGTATACAGTTTTACAAGTTTGTCGTCCATTCAGGACCCGGTTAGAAGAGCCGGATTAGATTAATTGACACGCCACAAGTATATGCCCACAAGAGAGTGAGATACCGTTTATACATACGCAACTGTTAGGTGTATGCCTACACCCCGTGCTTAAGCCGTGACCATTTCTAATAAATGAGCCGAGGATATCCAGGACATGGTCATTAACCCCCCAAAGGCATTGCATCAAACAAAATAGATTAAAACGGGTTATGTAAATGTATTAATCACAATCCGATTTAAATAACTACATACCCGACCAAGCGGTATTATTATAATACCGTATCCCAAGCCCGTATAACGTAAAATAAGTTAAAAGTATTTACCTGAGCTAAAATAAATTTTTAATCCCAGTCGTATGTCAAATTAGCAGGTGAATGTAGCTTTTACCGGGCTCCTAATCTGGAACGAAGGTTTTAATAACCTTTTAGATTCCTAACGGGTCTTATTTAAGTTATAACTTAGACCGGTTAGTTTTAAAGAAAGGTTTACGGTTCAAAACGCATGATTAAGCGAAGACCGGATTAGAATGTGATTTAGACCCGACAAGTATGAAGACTTGTATATTATGGGTAAACTAAACACTTTCTGGATTTTGAAGTAAAAATGATAAGGTTTGACCCGTTTCAGTTAATTTATGCAAACTAGTCACACAAACCGAACCGAACGCGAACAATGCATAACGGGTAACCAAATGAGTCATGAACAAGTTCCACAAGTTAATATGCTTTTAATATGTTGTGATATCAGTAGGATATCTTCCATTATGCCCAAAACGAATTTAAAATCAATTTAAGCCTCGTAGGGGTATTTTGGTCATTTTAAAGTTTATAAAAGAGGTTTAAATATAAACTGAAGATCTGGTCCAAAACCTTCTGTGAAAATATTTATTTTATGTGGTTATAATAGCAAGATATCATATATATATGTGTACTTAATTGTTTATGGCCAAACTATGCACCGTAGGGGCATTTTGGTCATTTCACATATGCTTTAAGGGTCAAATTTGGAAATCTGAGTTCAAGACTTAAGCTTACTATTAAAATTTATAACTTTATTTATAACATCAGTAGGTAACAAGTTTTTGGCATCAGATATGGTTTTAAACCATACTATGCGCTTAATAGGCGTAAAAGTCGGTATTTGACGATATTTGGAATGTTTATAAAATTTTAAAGTCATGATCAGTTCTTACAGCTTAAAATATTTTATTTATCATATGAAATCAGTAGGAAAAGGTTTGGTACCAAAATGATACATAAAACTCATTTAATCAATGAAAAGGGCAATTTCGTCAATACCGAATTTACACTAGAACATTATGTTTTGATCAGTTTAAAATTCAACAAAAATTCCCAAAAATCCCTAAATATTATATCTTAACAGTGGTTATAAAGTTTGGTGTCAAAAATTGGGTTTGGATGTGATATATATTGAAAATGTCATTTAATTAATAAAAAGACTTTCATTTACGATATCTTGCATAACTCTTATTTTGGACCAAGAACTGATGTCAATTTTTTTAGGACATACTTAAATATCAGTAATAAAGGTTTTTGTCCTCTCACATTTTCAAAAATTCCGTTTTTATATCAAAAGGGCATAATGGTCAACAATTAAGCATTTAACGAAAACATGCATATGAATCAGATTTCAAAGGAACCATATAGTACAATCTCAGAGGGTTATACTAACAAGTAATATGGTCCTAAAGGAACCCTAAGGCATGGCTAAAACTAAGCTAATTTGGGTCAGAACTGAAAGTCAAAGCAAAAGTCTATTTTTATGACTTTCGGTTGCGAACCGAGCCTAAACTCAGAATTTTCGGGTTGAACATGCCTAAACATGTTCTTATATTATTTACCAAGTTACTTAAGTGTTAAAACATGTTCCATAACTTCAGCATTGTCAGTTATGAATTATTTTGCAAAAACAGTCCCGTTTAACTTTTCTGTTAAGTAGTTTGACTCGACAATTGACTGAGATAATGTGATAATTAGGAGGTTCCCTTTTAAGGGTTTAACACCTACATAATTACCAACACATAGCCACTTTCAATTCGAATAATGGCTGGACCGTTTGTGATTAATCACAAGGTCAAAGCAAAATTACGTCAACTTTGACTTTCAGTCATTACACTAATGAAAACTTAATTACAGAGGCTAAGTACACTTACAACGGGTCTTAGCACGGATTTTTGGACTAAGGAGGGCTTCCTTCAAGATTAGGAGTCCCAGAGATAGCTTCCAATGCTTGAGAACTTGAGAGTAAGAAGATTTGAACTTGCAAGTGAAAATGCTGCCCAAACTCCTCCTATTTATACTACTTGAGGCCATCACCAGATCATTACAGGTGTTAGGGTTGTTCTCTGATCAGCACAGGTGTCCCAAGTGGTTTTTAAAACCAGCAAATAGTCCCTAGATTCGATCAAAAGCTTGTATGTGTGAAGAGAAGGGCAGAACCTGCACCTGTGCATGGATTCTGCCCAGATCCTGCCGTCGCGTTGTGCCACGGCAGAATGGGCTACCTGTGGCGCGATGCCACCACCCTGAGTACCAGCATATCAAGTTTCAAACTTGACACTTTCACCCCCTGAACCTTTTAAAACGTAATATCTTTCATTTTAGGCACATTTAACCCATATAACTTATATTTTTATGATCCAAGAGATATAACCAAACATCGTTAGGTCCGGTTTCATTAAATGATAACCGAAAACACAAGTTTTGCCTCGTTGACGCTTTTAATCCCTTAATTACGAAAGTTAACGTATTTACCTCATATGATATCGAAACCTTGTGAGATTTTTGTCACTTATTCTTGGGAGTATAATTAATCGTTACAAGGCTCTGGGTTCGCTAAAAGGTCACTCAGAGGTATTAATTTAACATGTTGACACATTTAACCCTCGCGTCTTGTAAACTTTCACTTTCTTCCACAAACGGTTTCATACGATTCATGATTTATTCGTTTAAGGGTATAAATATCGTGTAGGGTCGTTGAAAGGAAAAATTTTCAAATGTTGACACTTTGGATCCTTTTTGCATACATACTTTCTTCGTTTGTCAACTTTAGTCCCTCGTAATCAATTCGTTACACGGTTAAAGTTCATGACACGTGCCGATACTATATTGGACATGATTTTTCGAGGTGTTACACTTCCAGAAGAGCCAGGAGCTCTCACCTTCAAACTAGATTGCTCAAATTGATCAAATTGAAAGGCTCAATCAGTCCCAAATCGAAATCCAAGCTTATATTAGTGATCACCTAAGTGAGGGGATCACGAGGTATGTTAAATTTTGTCTTTTGATTACATCTTGAAATTCTGATGAACATTAGAAATCGAAATCGAAATCTGAGCTTGATTGATTGATGCTTGGATGAAATTAGTAATGAAAAGATGTCTAGGAGTAAACCCTAGTCAATAACTTGTTGAATTAGTGTTAAATTATGAAGTTCATGATCATCCATTATGTGTGTTTAATGGGTTTTGTAGAAACATGATGAACACTAGAATCATGACTATCAAACTAGTGTTATTTGAACTCTATGAAGTTAATCTTGACATTGAACCATGAATTAGATGATTATTTAGTAAAATATGTTGAAATTGGCAAGATAAGTAATCATGGAGTTTGATTATTAATTTTAGAAAATTATGCTCATTAGGTGTTTGTTAAAACGCCTAAGAGAAAACTAAATGTTGAAATTCGGAACAAAACGCATATTTGACTGATGTTGTGAATTATGTGTTATATGACATGAATAGAGTGCTAAACGAACCGTTGATTGAACTCTATAGACAAAGGAATCGAGTCTCCAAGCGGATAAGCCGGAGCGGACACACGCTTGAAGGGAATGCTTTAAAGGTACGCGAGTTGTCGTCTCGTTACATTTATGTAGACAAGCTTAGTTAAATTATGTTTAAGGTTGATATAGCGAAAATGGTTGAGTTGGTATGTCAATGAAGTGATGGAATTCACTCGACAACCAAATGGGTCAAGTTAATGGTTAAAATGATAGTGATCAAAATAAAGACACCATTCGGTAAAAGTTATAACAGGTCGAACAATCTAAGAAAATGTCTTTTAAGTAGTAAAAAAATATACTCACGGTGCGAACCGGAATTGGTCCAAGGGACATGATGGTATTAATATACCATCATACTTTGATAAATGGTTATGTCGACTAAACGAGTCAAATGGCGTGTTAATACAATTTGACAATAACAACTGACGACTACTTGTTGAGTTTTGTGATTACAGGAAATAACATATGTTGCGTTTCTTTAACTAGAAAATTTAAAGCAAGAGGTATGTAAACGGGTCCATGCTATGACCCGAGCCAGGTACATATAGTTAGATTTATAGTTAAAAGTGGTATTTTGGTCAATTAATTGGTGTAAGTCCTTCGTTGTAAATTGAGGGACTAAAATTGACCAAAAAGCCCTTGATGGGTAGATTGGGTAAACGACCCATATGGGTTGTTTAGAAATTTGTGTTAAGATTACGAAATAAAGGTAGATACCTTAATGTAGTACACTGATGGGTGAAAGGAGAGTTAAATTTTAAAGTAAATGGTAAATCCCTCTAACGGGTCAAAATGAAGTTTTATGCATAACCCAACCTTTAGTGGTATAATGTATGAAAGTTTTAGACTCACGAGTTAATGGTTTTGTGATAATGAATATCTCAAGAATTTACAATGATTTAGACGAAAGTGGTTTAAGGAATCATGAAACGGGTCAAAAGTGTTAAAAAGGGATTTCAAGCCGAGAGCTAGAAATCTGAATTTTTGAACTAGTTGAATATTAGGTTTTAACTCCATAAGATGGAAAATTAAATTATGGTCGCATAGGAAAAAGAATCACGCGAATCGGACATCTAGATCAAAAGTTATGCACATTTTTGTGAATTTATAAGTTTGAGTATTTGAGCTGGGAATCTGCAGCTCAAAGGAAATAACTTTCTGTCAAAAATAGGCCTTCACGTCACGCGACAATGGACTTGAATCACTGTCGCGCAACGCGACAGTTGTCGCGCCCCGCGAGCGCTCAGAGGCGGAGCTGTCGCGCCTCGCGAGAGCTAGTGATCTGGCAAATTTTGTTTTCCAGTCCGTTTCAGCTTTTGGACTCGATTTAAACGCTTATTTTTACGAATAACTAACTCATTTCATGTCTTATGAAATGTAGGAATATCTTGGTATGCCGTAGGATGATCAAGCTCACTGAGGAACCGAACACGAACAAGATAAAAGCTTCTGCACGTTGTTTCGTCGTCATTTTTAAAATGACGAATTTATACATATTGTATTGTATTGTTTCAAATTCGAAAATGTTTTAATTTAACCATATTTTTTTATGTATATGTAATCATAATTAAATGTTTATTTTCGTAAATAATACGAAAACCGTAAAATAATAGCACGGGTGTTACATAAAAGTGTTGATATTATTTTTTATGGTGCAATGTTTAGTCCATACAAATCTAATCTTTAACGTGAATTTAGTGAAGAGGTAATTTTAAGGTTTATTTAATCTTTTTTAACTTTTGTATTCAATTTTTGTCCTTTTTAAGGATCGAAAGTTTGAGACTTAAAGGAAGAGATCCAAGAGACTCTCTAAATAGAAATTGAGTGAGGTTATTAATTTATACGATTCTGAGGTCAATGACAAAGAATAGAAATTAAAAGATACTGCCGATTCAAGCACAAACCAGAAAACGAGATTAAAAATACCTCGAGTGTCAATTCAGAAGCGGATCAGATTTCATGCAGTATAATATGAGATCTATCAAGTGTTTTTATGTTTTTTTTCATTTTCAGCAGTTATGTTTGATCTAGACTTATGAATAAAGTTTATTTTATATTTGAACTATACGTATATAAAGTTTATTTCAGATGTTATGTTTGATCTAGACGTATGAATAAACTTTATTTTATATTTGAACTAGACGTATATAAAGTTTATTTCAGCTGTTATGATTGATCTAGACGTATATAAAGTTAATAAAGATATAAACTCTTAACATCCTATTTTTTACAAAAAACTATTTTTAAAATTTTATAAAAATATAATTTTTTAAATATATAAAAACAAAATTTAACAATTAAAGTTAAAGGTGTAAAACGTACTTACGAGTCAACTACTATTTTTTATTTTTATAAAAACAAAAATTTTAAACTTAAAGTTTATTGGATGAGTACCATGTGGATATTTAAAAAAAAATTATGAAATTTAAAAAATAAAATTAAAAACTTTATCATCATTTAACCAACAAAATAAACTTACTTTACAACTATAACAACTTATCTTTTATTTTTTGTCATTTGATTTTCATCTTAAAAAAAACGAAACTTTACATGTGTAGAACAATTTTTTTTACTTTATTTATAAACAAAACATTTAGTTTTTTTTTTTTAAATCTTTTATAAACATTTTTTTCTAAGAAGTCAGAAATTTACAATCTTTACTAGATAAATACTAAATTGTGTTGCAAATTTTTAGGAATTATAAGTTCAACTATATTGTTTCTAGATAATATTAGTCAGTTTCAAAAGAATTCTTTACCAAGTTGACTAGATACATATAGTAGATTGTGTTGCATATTTTTAGGGATTATAAGTTAAAAGTAAACTCATATAGATAACATTAGTTAGGAACTAAAAATCTGAAGTTAGTATGATATAAAGTTAATAAAGATATAAACTCTTAACATCCTATTTTTTTTAAACATTTCTTGAAATTTTATAAAAATATAAATTTTATATTTGTAAAAAACCGAAATTTAACAATTTAATTTAAAGCTCTAAAACGTACTTACGTGTCAAATACTATTTTTTATTTTTATAAAAACAAAAATTTTAAACTTAAAGTTTATTGGATGAGTACTTAGTATGAACTTTACAATTATAACAACTTATCTTTTATTTTTTGTCTTTTGATTATTAATTTTTATAAAAAACAATATTTTTTGTCTTTTGATTATCACTTTTTATAAAAAAAAAAACAAAACTTTACATACGTGTAACACTAATCACATATATCCACCACAATAATGTTATTATAAATATTATACGAATAAGAAAACTACTAGAAACGAGTGCCGCAATCCAAAGTATCGTCCCCGCTGCATCGCGCGGACACCCTACTGATGGAGAGGGTGAAACATGAACTTTAAAGTGTCTATCTTGTGTGTTTTGTTTAGTTTTAAGTAATTATATGCATTGAATAAGTTAATTACAAGAGATTGTGGTTGTGCAGGTTAATGTGCTTAATTCGGGGAAATTAACTGGGTTAGTGATGAAGTGGAGCGTCCATCATTGATAAATGCAGCAAATGACCAAGGGACGGCATTTGTAGTGAATGAAAAACATTATCATCATTATTCTAAGTGCATGATACTTGCACATGTGGTTTATGGAATGGATATGTGACCTTACGGTTTCATATAAATCTCCACATTAGAAAGAAAAAAGGTGGCACACTTTGGATTGTGGGATGAAATCATTGGCAGACAAAACAAGACATTCATGGTCATAATATTTTTAGGCAGTCAACGAAAAAAGAACGGGTGGCTTATGGGACTTACGGTCCATAATTTAGAACCGAGGAATGCACGTGATGTATAGTGTGAAGGGTTAGGTTTTTAACCTATTGAAAAAGGGGGACGGCTGGATTATTACGAAGGAGGGCAGCCAAATACATTATTTTTGGTGGGCTCTCATAATAACAAAACATCATCATTAATCAATCACAAAGATTGACAGCCTATTACGAAATATTGGGCAGCCACTTTATTGGATTTTGGGAGCCAACATTTTTTTGGGCTTTGGAATCAAGGCCCAACATCATCAACCATTATCATCGAGAATGGGCAGCCGTATAACGGGACTTTTTGCGCTGAACTCAGGACGAGAAGATCATCATTATTCATCATTAATCATCCACAACTAACCAAGTCATCATGCCTTCAATCTCATCGCAAGCCTTTGAAGTTCGAACGAGTATCATGAGAGGCTAAATCTCTCGTGGGCACTTCGGGTGAATGATTCTTGTGAGACACTTTTAATTCTAGTTTCTGTTTTGTATTGAGATTTGGATTTGTAGTCGGGTGACAACCGACTATTTACATGATTATATTATTTGTGTGACAGACAAATCCTGAGTGACAGTCAGAGTTATAATTATGTTTTGAATCCAACTATGCTTTTGTTGATTGAATGATTTCTATGTATGTTTGTTTTAATATTTATCTGATCAATTAATATTAAGATTTTGAACTGCATAGGTAATTGGTAGATGTGACAGATTTACTATTCAATCAATAGCATCCAATAAAATCAGAACTAGGTTATTAGTAATTACAGAATCTGAATCCCGGAGTGATCACATTTCCTATCATTGTTTTCTCATTTTCACAATACTTATTCATAAAAATTACAAAAATAGATAAACTAGCAAATTTCATAAAGTAAGTTTAGATTAGTTAAATGGTATTACACTGACCACATGCTCCTCTGGATTCGATATCTGACTTACCCTGTCTATAGGTAATTTTAGGTTTTTGCATAGACCCGACGACAGTCTATCAAAATGGCGCCGTTGCCGGGGAGCTAGTGCGCTTAGTGTTATATCGTTTATTTGATTTTTTTTTCTTTTTTTCAGTACTACTTTTAGTTTGTTACTTGTGCAGCAACTATGGAATGGGATTATGATGTTGAACCATGCTCATGTTGCGGGAGTCACAATCACTGGGCTCAAGATTGTCCACGTTCTTACCACCCGGATCATGGCTCCAGAGGATATCAAAATTACAATCAATCCGATAAAGGCGGTAACGAGCAGAATCGAAACGCAATTGAGGAAGATAAGATTTTAGTGTTATTCAAAACCCTCCTCAAGCATGTAGAGGAACTCACCCAGTCTCTCAAGGAACAGCAAAATATTAATGAATCACTTAACCATCGAATTGAACAACTAACTAATCAGTTTGACAATTTTGCAGAAAGAAAAGCTACAGTTAGCCTGGTTGAGGATGCTGGATCAGAGACAGATAGAGATCCAGGGGAACCACTCATCCCAATTCAAATTGGGGATCTCAAGACAGATAACGCTTCATTGAATTTTGGAGTTAGTATGAGTGTTCTTCCCGGGTATATTTATGACAGGTATGATTTGGGCCCATTGCAACAGGTTAATGATCCTATGGTTTTAGCTGAATACTCACGAAGAAGGCCCCGAGGGATTTTGAAGGGATTGACTGTAAAGGTAGGTGACTTTTATTATCCTGAAGATTTTGTTGTCTTAGATCCATATACAGAGAAGGAACAACTGAGGGTGATACTTGGCAGACCATTCTTGGCCACTGCAGATGCTCAGATCTGTTGCTGGAAAGGTACAGTTGATATGACATACGGGAGCCGTAAGCTTTCTGTTGACTTCCTTTCACATTCTTTTGATTATTCATTTATAAATACTTGTTCATGGGATTTTGTTACTAACACGAGTTATTCTCGAGTGTGTGACGATGGCCCGAAAGAGAGTGTTGCTATGATTGACAGGTCTAAAGATGACAAGATCGTGAAGGATAAAGAGGCCAAGTCACCTTGGTGGCTCAAATTGAGAATTAAAAAACAATTAGCCAAGCGAGAAAAGAAGCCACCAAAGGAAGCAACCAAACCCAAGAAGAATCCCATAGAGACACGTACGGGCGAGTTATTATATTCTTTCGATGATGCAGATCCAGATAACCCGGATCATTGGGATGCCATATGGAGTGAAGGATGGCAGTGGGATACTAACCATACACCAACACAAGTGTTCTTTCCACGAGAGATGCCATTTAAACCACCTTGAGCATATCAGGTATGGTCTGGCTGAAGACCTATAAACTTAGCGCTCTCGGGAGGCAGCCCGAGGATGTAGAGTAGTGTGTATTTGTTTTGTTTTGTTTTTGTTTGAGTATTGTGGCAGGTTACCAGGTTATTAATCTTTACGGGTGCAATGGTCCAAGTGTGGGGATGTTTGGTGAAGTCCCAATACGTTCTAGTTGCAGTTGCGGACGATGCGCGGATTAGAGTTCAGTCAAAACTGTCCATACTCAATCTCCATTTGGACGGGGATGATCTGAACACTAATCGTAGAGATTGGCCCGAGTACTTGTTGGACACGGCCGCGAATGAAATGATATACGGTCGTGGTGGAACATGACGCATGAGGAGTCTACGTTTTGAACCAGGGGAGTCTGTTCCACTTTTATTATTGCATTTTTATTCCTGTTTTTGGTGGTGTCGAACTATATTATGTGTTAGGGAATGTGTTTTTGCTAGTTGTGTTAGGAATGGTCGCTCATGAGGTTTGTTAGTTGGTATTCCCGGGTTTGTTTTAAAAGCACGATACATTGGGGACAATGTCGCCCAAGTGTGGGGATAGGGAAACTCGGGAAGGGAAGGTTTGGGACGGAGTTTGAAAGACGTTGAACGTGATTGAAAACGATGAAAAACTGAAAAAATTGAAAATTTTGAAAATTTTAAAGAATTTCATCACCTTAAGTGAACTAAATGGATACGAAAACCGAATGTTTCAATCACTAATGGGTCCCTTGCCGGTAGTTAACTAACATAGTCCCTTGTCATGGTCGTTCCTTTAAGTTTCATGAGAGTAGGTCCGACAGGTGTTTTTAGGATAAAAGAATTGAAAAGAGATGTCTATTTAGGGGTAACATGCTTTAGATTGCATATGCAACGTGTCGGCAACCTTTTTACCCTTTTCTTGGTGAGAATTTTGTGCCTGTAGAATGATAGAATAATTCACATTATGAATTCATTTGATGAGAGCAGGCCGCATGTTATTCTGTGTTAGAACTTGTATGATTTGATGCATGCTGAGACTGTGGTTTAATATGTGCACATACATGATAAAGGCATTAGGATATACCTTACACCGTTTGTTTGTTTTATGTTTACCGAACCATCACCCTTAGTAGCCCTGTTGAGCCCATTTACCCTTTCGTTTGTCCACCTAATGTGAGTTGTTTGATACCGACCGTGAATGACAAATTATAAAAAAAAACAAAGAAAAGAAAAAAAAATATAGAAAAAGAAAAAGGAAAAAAATAGAAATGTTGTGAATATCGTTTATGTTCTTGGGTAGAAACCAACCCAAAAGTTTGTTATGTTTGCAAATAATGTTGTCACGGTTTGGTCGTTTGTTTGCTCGCCACATAAAAATATAAATATAAGCCAAAAATTTCCTACCTTAGCCTAAGCCCAAAACCGAAAGTCCTTTTGATATGTGTCGTGTTATATGATACAGTGGAGGTTTGATTGTCATACAAGCCTATGACTACAGAATTGCATGTTTGGTTTTGAGTGTTATACATACTAGCACATTACACGCTAGTTCAGTTTTTAAACCGAGAGGGGAGTTGATTGTGAGGGGCGTGTAGCATGTGTTAGAATCCTAAGCATGTTAGTTTTGAATAGACAAGTCTTAAGTTTTATAAATTGTACGAATTTCTTGTCGGACTGTCAATCTTGATTGTGTCAGTCTATGGAACGGGTATGACTTGGGACTAATCACATATATCCACCACAATAATGTTATTATAAATATTATACGAATAAGAAAACTACTAGAAACGAGTGCCGCAATCCAAAGTATCGTCCCCGCTGCATCGCGCGGACACCCTACTGATGGAGAGGGTGAAACATGAACTTTAAAGTGTCTATCTTGTGTGTTTTGTTTAGTTTTAAGTAATTATATGCATTGAATAAGTTAATTACAAGAGATTGTGGCTGTGCAGGTTAATGTGCTTAATTCGGGGAAATTAACTGGGTTAGTGATGAAGTGGAGCGTCCATCATTGATAAATGCAGCAAATGACCAAGGGACGGCATTTGTAGTGAATGAAAAACATTATCATCATTATTCTAAGTGCATGATACTTGCACATGTGGTTTATGGAATGGATATGTGACCTTACGGTTTCATATAAATCTCCACATTAGAAAGAAAAAAGGTGGCACACTTTGGATTGTGGGATGAAATCATTGGCAGACAAAACAAGACATTCATGGTCATAATATTTTTAGGCAGTCAACGAAAAAAGAACGGGTGGCTTATGGGACTTACGGTCCATAATTTAGAACCGAGGAATGCACGTGATGTATAGTGTGAAGGGTTAGGTTTTTAACCTATTGAAAAAGGGGGACGGCTGGATTATTACGAAGGAGGGCAGCCAAATACATTATTTTTGGTGGGCTCTCATAATAACAAAACATCATCATTAATCAATCACAAAGATTGACAGCCTATTACGAAATATTGGGCAGCCACTTTATTGGATTTTGGGAGCCAACATTTTTTTGGGCTTTGGAATCAAGGCCCAACATCATCAACCATTATCATCGAGAATGGGCAGCCGTATAACGGGACTTTTTGCGCTGAACTCAGGACGAGAAGATCATCATTATTCATCATTAATCATCCACAACTAACCAAGTCATCATGCCTTCAATCTCATCGCAAGCCTTTGAAGTTCGAACGAGTATCATGAGCGGCTAAATCTCTCGTGGGCACTTCGGGTGAATGATTCTTGTGAGACACTTTTAATTCTAGTTTCTGTTTTGTATTGAGATTTGGATTTGTAGTCGGGTGACAACCGACTATTTACATGATTATATTATTTGTGTGACAGACAAATCCTGAGTGACAGTCAGAGTTATAATTATGTTTTGAATCCAACTATGCTTTTGTTGATTGAATGATTTCTATGTATGTTTGTTTTAATATTTATCTGATCAATTAATATTAAGATTTTGAACTGCATAGGTAATTGGTAGATGTGACAGATTTACTATTCAATCAATAGCATCCAATAAAATCAGAACTAGGTTATTAGTAATTACAGAATCTGAATCCCGGAGTGATCACATTTCCTATCATTGTTTTCTCATTTTCACAATACTTATTCATAAAAATTACAAAAATAGATAAACTAGCAAATTTCATAAAGTAAGTTTAGATTAGTTAAATGGTATTACACTGACCACATGCTCCTCTGGATTCGATATCTGACTTACCCTGTCTATAGGTAATTTTAGGTTTTTGCATAGACCCGACGACAGTCTATCACCTACTAGTATATTAATACATAAAACATGGTAAATAGTTAGTAGGATAATATCATACAATTGGCCAATGATGTGTGGTGGAGTGATAAGGGAGAGGCTTCAGGGTCGTATATCAGGGGGTGCAGGAGGTGCCTACAATCAGGACGCAAATCAATATAGGGTCCGAAAAGTTTTTAGAACTTTATATATATATATATATATATATATATAGGGAGCCGCTAATATAGAAACCACCTCCAGTTGTAAGAATCGCGAGAACCACTATCAACCAATCACAATAAAGGGTAATTTGGTCATTTACTTCAAATGTCCAATCTCTATCTCTCTCTTCATTTAATGATCTCTTATTCTTTCTCTATTAAATCAAATATGCTTTCTCTCTCTTTTAATTCAAATGTGCATTCTCTCTCTATATTCAGATCTCCAAAATTATTTTGTATACATTCAAAGTATGTTTTCTCTCTCTCTCAGATCTTGAAGATCAAGTCTGCAAATGCCCTTTTTCTTTTGATTCACGACGACCTCCACCGTCACCCCTTCCGCCGCCACCTATTCAGGTCACCCACACCCCTATCACCACTGACGGCGGCGTCCCCTCGTTTTTCTCCGGCGACGGTGATGCCAAACGTCCCCTCATGCCCACCGGCAACCGGCTTTGTGAACCGGTGTTTTGAGCTTCTGACTGTTCGCAGTGGTATGGCGGTGGGGGAGATGAGTTTGCGGTGGGTTTGGTGGTGTGGCGGTGGGTTTGGTGGGTGTGGTGGTGTGGCGGCAGTGGTTGATGTCGACGGCTCCGATGTTGGGTTTTGACGCCGACGGCTCCGATGTTGGGGGTTGAATCCGATGGTATTTTGGTATGTTGGGTGTTTTATTTGTGTGTGTCTTGAATCTGATGGCGGTGTGTTCTTGAATCTGATGGGTTTTTGCTATGTTGGGGGTGTTGATATGTGTTCTTTGATCTCTGTTTTGATTTGGTATCTTGGGGGTTTTTTATTTGTATTCTTGAATCTGTTGGTTTTTTTATATGTTGGGGGTTTTGATTTGTGTTCTTTGAATCTGTGGGTTTTGATACGATCGATTGGGTGGCGATGATGCAAAAAAAACGTAGATTTTGATGACGATGGCGCGGCAAGGACGGCGGAGGGTAGGTTTTTTGAACTTGCAACCCCACTTTTGCAGCCTTTTGATTATCGGAAAATCTAAGACAAACCCCGTTTTTTTAGATACGCATTGTTTTGATATTGTTAGTTTTTTATATTTTTTTCCCCGGTCGATAATGATAACAATCTATCTGAGACACCTACCGAGTTTGTGATTTCTGGGTGCGTTCGTTTTGCGTAAAAAAAATTTGTGAAAAAAAAAAAGTTAAACCGTAAACTTTTTAACGTAAAACGTAAAACGTAAAAAGTAAAACGTAAAAACGTAAAAAGTTTTAAGTAAAACGTAAAAACGTAAAAACGTAATACGTAAAACGTAAAGTTTTTAGCGTAAAACGTAAAAAGCTTAACGTAAAAACTTAAAACGTAAAAACGTAAAAACGCAAAACGTAAAAACGTAAAACCTAAAAATGTAAAACGTAAAAAGTTTAACGTAAAACGTAAAAAGTCTAAAAAATCTGTAAAAAAATTTGAATTTAAAAATGCTTTTAATAAAAAAATTATGTTTAAAAAATAAAACTAATATAATAATACAAAAAAGTAATAAAAAACAATAAAGACAAAAAGACAAAATAGAGTGTGTGAGGGTATGGGGGTCGTCCCCATGCCCGTCCCCATGTCGCGACCCCATCTTCTGTCAAACCCCAACCGATGGCGGAAACATCGGGATGAGACGAAGTGTGTATAGATTGCTAGAGACTTCATAACACTATGTGACAATATTTAATTAAATTCAAATTTCATTGCAAATGCTAAATTGTCATACAATATTCAAAACAAAATACAACATTGTTTCAACAAATAACATAACATAAAAAGATAAATAGATTAAAGGTGTGTATCTAGTCCACCCTAAACTTGTTTCATCATTCATCCATACTTCAATAATCAACCTGCAACATGTATTAAAATAGAGTTTCAATGCAAAGGCAATGAGCGAGTATACAAGTTTGTTTACATAGCATAATAGAATAAAAGCTCAAATCCAACATGATTCATAATATGTGAATTACTAGTATGCAATTTTGGCGTACACTATGATCAAACCCAAGAATCCAACGCATAAAATAGTCTAATCCCAATTGATAGCGGGATAGTAAATGTTTAACTTAACAATACCCCCAAGTCTCAAGGGCGGTGCGTAAATCCTATAGCGCTATAATTGTTAAGGTGGGCTAGCAAAGTTAATGAGCATATACGTTCCAAATCGTTCAAATAGAGCATACAAGAATCATAAGTAAAGCACATTAGTTTCATGTTTGTACAAGGATTGAGTATGTTTAGTTTAGTTTAAAGATGTTTGCATAATTATACATGTTGCATCCCAAAGTGTAAAGGGGAAAAAGGGATCGAGTATACTCACAAAATTGCTAAGTCTCCCGATTATCCAAGTGTCGACGAATGTACGAGTTTAGGAGGATGGAATACCGAGGTCACCCTATATGGGCAAACGAAGGTGTATGAGTAAGCGGGATTACAACGGGGGATTTGAAGCGAAAAGTAAAGTATAACTAGTTAATATATATGTATTTATATATAAATATATACATATATATTCTATATAGTTTAAGTAATATTTTAAAATTAATTCTTTCAAAAGTATTGTTGAAATGTTGAGCAAAGTAAATATACATTTATATCTATTTTATAAAAAAAATAATAATAATAATCGAATTTGGTAGGTTTCGTTTTAAAGAATAACACATTTCGTTATACCGATTTTTACGAAACGCGGGCAGAGTTTCCTCTGTTTTTAGACGATCCCGACAATACTAGTTGTCGATATATATGTCAAAATTTAACAATCAACGAAACACCAAATATTTATACGAGTTATATAACGAAAATGAGTGTTTTTACACAAGTTTCCAAAGCACGATTAGTGAACAAATTCATGTAACGAATGGTTCGCGATTAAACGGTAACTATATATAAAATCTATAATAGTAAAAATAAATTGCGTCGTTTAAGATTTTACCAAGCCTTGGTTCGACAGTTGACTGCTGTTGACTTGTGTTGACCGAACCCGAGTCGAGACCTAAAACAGAACCGACGTGAGCTGAATCGAGAACCAAAACTGAGCCGAACTAACCCGTTGACGAAACCGGAACTAAGACTCGACTTGAAACTGTAACCCGACATGGAACTAGACTGAATCAGGTTAAAACGAATCTGAAAGCAAATTCAAATCAGAATCCAACTTGAATTTAAAACTGGAACTTTACCAAATGATACTCAAATGAATCGAACTGAACGGAAATTGAATCGAGTATTTCAAAACAAAAGTTGAATCAACTAACCTGAACCGGAATGGATGCTGACCGGAGTGGACTGAAGTCGAACGGGACTCGAATTCCGAGACCAGAAACCGAACCAAGCCGGTGCCGGCGCAGCGACCCGAACAGGAGCAGGTCCGCCGCCGCCGCTACAGACGACGCTACTGTCGTCGTCTCTTTCTCTCTTCGGTCCTCTCTCTCTTCCCTCTCGTCTCGCCACCGTGTGTCACGCCGGCCGTTCAAACGTCAAAGATGGCGGTTTGTGCGGTGGTTTGAGGCGGAGAGAGAAGGTGGGGGTGCTGTGGAAGTTAGCCGGAGAATGAGAGGGGGTCTGGTGCGGCTTGTGAAGAAAGGTGGGCGCCGGAGATCGGTGGTGGTCTTCATCGGAGCGGCTGCCAGAATTGGTGTGGGAGAGGGAACGAACCAGAGGTCTGGTTTGGGATGTGGCTGCGTGCATAAGAGTTTAGGGTTAGATTCTTATTATATTTTCAATTATTTACACCAATAGTCCCTCAATTTAAGAGTTAACTAAATTAGGTTAACTTTGTTTAGATCAAATTTCCTAAATAGACTAACCTTACAACCTAACATGGTTAACTAGGTTGTTTTATGATATATATATATATATATATATTTTATTTGTAATATTAATCAAAATAAAAAAAAATATAAATATTTAAACAACCTAATTAATTTGATTAAAGAATAAATTCTTCAATGATGATTTGTTTCGCAAAAGTTTATGTGGATAAAAGGTGAGGATCCGGATTTAAACACGGGTCGGATTTTGGATATCCGTTTTTGACGGATGTTACAGTCTCCCCTCCTTTAGGAAATTTCGTCCCGAAATTTATACAAGAGGAAGATTCGAAAGGGTTTTTGGCAAATCGAAGCGGATTGTTTAAAATTGAGGCTTTGGAGTTTGAGACAACGGAGAATAATCGAGGTATAAAGGTGAACGATTGATCTAATAAACGATTATGAGTATAAGGATAGCATAGGTAGCGGATAGACGAAAGTAGTGTGTTAAGAATGAAGTCTCGTCATGGATAATCGGATATAATGTGTTTGTGAGTTGTTTAAGTTTACATATTAGGTCCAAGAGGTCTGCAAAAACACAGAATTTTCTCATGGCACGTTTTACGGAAGTTCGGTGATATGATGAAAACACTTATATATAGGAAGTACCAGCGGCGTATCCACCATGTTTTTAACCACATTACGTCCGTTTCGTATTCGGTGTCATGTTACTTTCCGTGTCTTACCATACACAGTAGTACACTCTATGGTTTTCATACGCCCATCACTATAATCCCGTGTGCACCCGCGATTATATTGATCGTCGCATGATCCGCATAGATTGTACTAGTTGTGTATGAATTAAGGTATGCATAAATTATGAAAATAAGACTGCGTGTGAAAGAAATGTAGCATATAAGCATGTTTGTGTTCCAAATAGTATAAGGCCAACGTAAGCGAATCCCTAGGGTTTCGCTCGCATACGGTGCGAATGTATGAATTTTGAGTATAAAAGCATGAGCATAGTATAAGTTTAAATATGAACACGCACGTGAGCATAAACACAAAACGCACGTCAGGGGTATGAGTAAAAGTATAAGAATAACGTGTATTAAAAAATGAGCATAAATGTGAGCACAATTTGAGCACAAACGAATGACGCGAGTATAGACACGATTCGTATAAATGAGGGTACAAACAAAAGTACGAGTATAACATAAATCGTATAAACGTGAGTATAAATGCGAGTACGAATATAACATAAATCGTATAAACGTGAGTATAAATGCGAGTACGAATATAACATAAATCGTATAAACGTGAATATAAATGCGAGTACTTGTATAACATAAATCGTATAAATAAAAGTATAAATACGAGTACGAGTGCGAATACGAGTATAAATATGAGTATAAACATAAGATGCATGAGTATGGATGTAAATGTGAAAATTAAGTGTAAAACATGAATGTTTAAGTACGAATGGAATGTGTGAGTATATATATATATATATATGAGTGTAAACGTGATTTTCATTGGATAAGTACAAGTACAAGTATGTTGTTGCGAGTATGAGTATAAATATGAGTACAAGTGTAAGCATGCGAACGTATCGTGGGGAGTACGTGTGTAAATATGAGTCAAAGTATAGACACGAAACGTGTCGTGGTAATTATGAGTATATAAATACGAGGATCATAAAAGACGTGAGAATGTGTCTGAATATAAATACGAGTATAAACATAGCGGTATAAGCGTATACGCAAATTGCATAAGTATGAATGTGTATATGATTATAAATAAACGTAGGTGTACGAATATGAAAGTAAGTATCACGTAAATTGCGTGAGTATAAAGGTAAGTGTGAATGTATATGGGTAAATATACGTGTATGAGTATAGCTATAAATGAAAGTGTAGGCTGTACAGGTATCAACATGAATGTGAGTATAAGAGTAAACACAAGTGTATAAGCATGATTGAAATGCGGGAGCATAAATTTAAGTGTAAAAACATATTTGTTTAAGTATGAATAAGATGTAGGTGTACGAATATAAGTGTATACGCTCATGCATATTTGATAAATATAAGTATGAACGTGTATCGTATGAATATGCCAAGCGTAACGTAAATGCATAAATGCGAATATAAGTGTAGATGTATAATTGTATGAATAATAATAATAATTGGAACATAAGTGTAACATAATGCATTGTTGTGAGCGAAACGTGGAGTTTATTGAATCAAAACAGGTTGAGTTGTTATAAAATGTAGAATCTAGTTTATGAATGTAAAGAGAGTATAAATCATCCACTATTTATGCAATTAGTACTTTGTAAAAGTATGGGACTGCTACTAAGGTTTTAAAAGAATTTACATAGTTGAAAATTTGTCGGTTCTTATGAAGTTTCCTTACCCACGTGTGTTGAATTTAATTGACATATCGAGCGAGGTTTTGAAAAATTCTAAGGGTTCACAAGTTTGCATCGTTTTAAGTCACTTTGTATTAGGAAATTTTGAAGTTTTCCAGATTCTTGTGAAAAAGTTGATCATTAGAAAAGGGAATTTGGTATATGGACTTGGTGATCGTGAAAGTTGTCCTTAATAAAATGTTTTTGTTTATCTTGGAAAGTTTTGATAAACGATCGGATAATATTTGTAATATTTTGTATGAAAAGTTGGTTTGATTATCAATTGAAAAATAACAATCTTTGTTATAATGATGCAAGATGAGCGCGTTTTAGTAATTACGTGGAATACGAAATTTTGTGGGCAATGGATTTGTTAAACCGACTAGATTGATAAGTAGCATTTCGTGAAATTTTGAAATTCAAGAAGTGATCGTTTACGGTAATATTAAGAATTTCGTGTATGTGAGTGAACATGAAAATAGGTTGTCGTATAAGAAGTAAGTTTAAATAAATAATGTATTTGAAATATGTAGGAATTTGACTAATGATAAACGAATTAGATATAAATATGATCGTGTTTATATAATATAGTATATTAAAAGGAAAGTATAGGTAACGATCACCTAGGTAAGGGAATCACCCCAAATCCGTTGGTGAGGTCGTTGTAGGATGAGAAAGAAGCGGAGTTAATCATTAAGGTAAGGAAATCCCTCCAATCTCGATGATATGTCTCTGCTCGTTGTTACAAAAGCGTAAGTAAAATTACGTGAGATAATGCATGCTAATAATGTATAATCGTATGAAAAGTAAGAGTATGATGTTGCGCAAAAATGAAATCTCGAAAAAAATTTGTTCAAAATTGACAAAAGATCGAAAATAATAAGGCGTAGACTCGAATAAAACTTGGATGGTTCCAAATGGAACATTGACTAACCAAAGTGGTCGAAAGATCTTTTGAAATTGAGAAACATGCTTTGGCCTAATAGGTGGGATACTCTTGCCGATATCTCGGCTAACGGTACTCACCCTTCCAGTTACTACATGTTCCTAATCTATCGAAAATTCGAGACTTGGCGGGACTTTCGAAAATCAAGGAGCGGAACTAGTCGACAAGGTGCGGGTTTCACCCCTAACTTGGCGATTTCGTACCCTAACTTGACGAATTTAAATTCAAAATTTCCATTAAGATGTGGATTTCACTCCTAACTTAATGGTGAATTTCGTGCAAAAAGAAAAGTAGATAGATTGAGAGTTGTTCACCAAATTGTGGGTTTCACGCCTATTTTGGTGAAGTCGTCTCGTTTGTGTATTACGAGGGTTTGTGAATTTAGAATAGTCGAGTAAAATGTATAAGGAAGAGCGTATGTTAAAGGAATGAACAAACAAGTATAAACACATCAGAAAACATATCAAGAATAGCACATAAAGAGTGGGACAATAAAACAAATATTAACACATCGAAAAAAAACAAGTTAAGAGTAGCACATAAATAATCGAACAATGAAGCACGTATTAACACATAAAACAACTATTAATACATAATAAAACAAGTATAGCATGTCAAGTGTTAACACATAAGTGACATATATGTTTAAAATGTGAAAAGAGAATAAATAAAGGCAAATAAGATAGCATGCAAGTAGTTTCAAGCAAAACATGAGAATAAAGCTCTAAAACTATAGACTAGGTTAAAGCATTCCTACTTTTCCTAATTCCCTATAGTTATGGCTCTGATACCAATCTGTCACACCCCAACCGATGGCGGAAACATCGGGATGAGACGAAGTGTGTATCGATTGCTAGAGACTTCATAACACTATGTGACAATATTTAATTAAATTCAAATTTCATTGCAAATGCTAAATTGTCATACAATATTCAAAACAAAATACAACATTGTTTCAACAAATAACATAACATAAAAAGATAAATAGATTAAAGGTGTGTATCTAGTCCACCCTAAACTTGTTTCATCATTCATCCATACTTCAATAATCAACCTGCAACATGTATTAAAATAGAGTTTCAATGCAAAGGCAATGAGCGAGTATACAAGTTTGTTTACAAAGCATAATAGAATAAAAGCTCAAATCCAACATGATTCATAATATGTGAATTACTAGTATGCAATTTTGGCGTACACTATGATCAAACCCAAGAATCCAACGCATAAAATAGTCTAATCCCAATTGATAGCGGGATAGTAAATGTTTAACTTAACAATACCCCCAAGTCTCAAGGGCGGTGCGTAAATCCTATAGCGCTATAATTGTTAAGGTGGGCTAGCAAAGTTAATGAGCATATACGTTCCAAATCGTTCAAATAGAGCATACAAGAATCATAAGTAAAGCACATTAGTTTCATGTTTGTACAAGGATTGAGTATGTTTAGTTTAGTTTAAAGATGTTTGCATAATTATACATGTTGCATCCCAAAGTGTAAAGGGGAAAAAGGGATCGAGTATACTCACAAAATTGCTAAGTCTCCCGATTATCCAAGTGTCGACGAATGTACGAGTTTAGGAGGATGGAATACCGAGGTCACCCTATATGGGCAAACGAAGGTGTATGAGTAAGCGGGATTACAACGGGGGATTTGAAGCGAAAAGTAAAGTATAACTAGTTAATATATATGTATTTATATATAAATATATACATATATATTCTATATAGTTTAAGTAATATTTTAAAATTAATTCTTTCAAAAGTATTGTTGAAATGTTGAGCAAAGTAAATATACATTTATATCTATTTTATAAAAAAAAATAATAATAATAATCGAATTTGGTAGGTTTCGTTTTAAAGAATAACACATTTCGTTATACCGATTTTTACGAAACGCGGGCAGAGTTTCCTCTGTTTTTAGACGATCCCGACAATACTAGTTGTCGATATATATGTCAAAATTTAACAATCAACGAAACACCAAATATTTATACGAGTTGTATAACGAAAATGAGTGTTTTTACACAAGTTTCCAAAGCACGATTAGTGAACAAATATTCGTTCGCGATTAAACGGTAACTATATATAAAATCTATAATAGTAAAAATAAATTGCGTCGTTTAAGATTTTACCAAGCCTTGGTTCGACAGTTGACTGCTGTTGACTTGTGTTGACCGAACCCGAGTCGAGACCTAAAACAGAACCGACGTGAGCTGAATCGAGAACCAAAACTGAGCCGAACTAACCCGTTGACGAAACCGGAACTAAGACTCGACTTGAAACTGTAACCCGACATGGAACTAGACTGAATCAGGTTAAAACGAATCTGAAAGCAAATTCAAATCAGAATCCAACTTGAATTTAAAACTGGAACTTTACCAAATGATACTCAAATGAATCGAACTGAACGGAAATTGAATCGAGTATTTCAAAACAAAAGTTGAATCAACTAACCTCAACCGGAATGGATGCTGACCGGAGTGGACTGAAGTCGAACGGGACTCGAATTCCGAGACCAGAAACCGAACCAAGCCGGTGCCGGCGCAGCGACCCGAACAGGAGCAGGTCCGCCGCCGCCGCTACAGACGACGCTACTGTCGTCGTCTCTTTCTCTCTTCGGTCCTCTCTCTCTTCCCTCTCGTCTCGCCACCGTGTGTCACGCCGGCCGTTCAAACGTCAAAGATGGCGGTTTGTGCGGTGGTTTGAGGCGGAGAGAGAAGGTGGGGGTGCTGTGGAAGTTAGCCGGAGAATGAGAGGGGGTCTGGTGCGGCTTGTGAAGAAAGGTGGGCGCCGGAGATCGGTGGTGGTCTTCATCGGAGCGGCTGCCAGAATTGGTGTGGGAGAGGGAACGAACCAGAGGTCTGGTTTGGGATGTGGCTGCGTGCATAAGAGTTTAGGGTTAGATTCTTATTATATTTTCAATTATTTACACCAATAGTCCCTCAATTTAAGAGTTAACTAAATTAGGTTAACTTTGTTTAGATCAAATTTCCTAAATAGACTAACCTTACAACCTAACATGGTTAACTAGGTTGTTTTATGATATATATATATATATATATATTTTATTTGTAATATTAATCAAAATAAAAAAAAATATAAATATTTAAACAACCTAATTAATTTGATTAAAGAATAAATTCTTCAATGATGATTTGTTTCGCAAAAGTTTATGTGGATAAAAGGTGAGGATCCGGATTTAAACACGGGTCGGATTTTGGATATCCGTTTTTGACGGATGTTACAGTCTCCCCTCCTTTAGGAAATTTCGTCCCGAAATTTATACAAGAGGAAGATTCGAAAGGGTTTTTGGCAAATCGAAGCGGATTGTTTAAAATTGAGGCTTTGGAGTTTGAGACAACGGAGAATAATCGAGGTATAAAGGTGAACGATTGATCTAATAAACGATTATGAGTATAAGGATAGCATAGGTAGCGGATAGACGAAAGTAGTGTGTTAAGAATGAAGTCTCGTCATGGATAATCGGATATAATGTGTTTGTGAGTTGTTTAAGTTTACATATTAGGTCCAAGAGGTCTGCAAAAACACAGAATTTTCTCATGGCACGTTTTACGGAAGTTCGGTGATATGATGAAAACACTTATATATAGGAAGTACCAGCGGCGTATCCACCATGTTTTTAACCACATTACGTCCGTTTCGTATTCGGTGTCATGTTACTTTCCGTGTCTTACCATACACAGTAGTACACTCTATGGTTTTCATACGCCCATCACTATAATCCCGTGTGCACCCGCGATTATATTGATCGTCGCATGATCCGCATAGATTGTACTAGTTGTGTATGAATTAAGGTATGCATAAATTATGAAAATAAGACTGCGTGTGAAAGAAATGTAGCATATAAGCATGTTTGTGTTCCAAATAGTATAAGGCCAACGTAAGCGAATCCCTAGGGTTTCGCTCGCATACGGTGCGAATGTATGAATTTTGAGTATAAAAGCATGAGCATAGTATAAGTTTAAATATGAACACGCACGTGAGCATAAACACAAAACGCACGCCAGGGGTATGAGTAAAAGTATAAGAATAACGTGTATTAAAAAATGAGCATAAATGTGAGCACAATTTGAGCACAAACGAATGACGCGAGTATAGACACGATTCGTATAAATGAGGGTACAAACAAAAGTACGAGTATAACAGAAATCGTATAAACGTGAGTATAAATGCGAGTACGAATATAACATAAATCGTATAAACGTGAGTATAAATGCGAGTACGAATATAACATAAATCGTATAAACGTGAATATAAATGCGAGTACTTGTATAACATAAATCGTATAAATAAAAGTATAAATACGAGTACGAGTGCGAATACGAGTATAAATATGAGTATAAACATAAGATGCATGAGTATGGATGTAAATGTGAAAATTAAGTGTAAAACATGAATGTTTAAGTACGAATGGAATGTGTGAGTATATATATATATATATATATATGAGTGTAAACGTGATTTTCATTGGATAAGTACAAGTACAAGTATGTTGTTGCGAGTATGAGTATAAATATGAGTACAAGTGTAAGCATGCGAACGTATCGTGGGGAGTACGTGTGTAAATATGAGTCAAAGTATAGACACGAAACGTGTCGTGGTAATTATGAGTATATAAATACGAGGATCATAAAAGACGTGAGAATGTGTCTGAATATAAATACGAGTATAAACATAGCGGTATAAGCGTATACGCAAATTGCATAAGTATGAATGTGTATATGATTATAAATAAACGTAGGTGTACGAATATGAAAGTAAGTATCACGTAAATTGCGTGAGTATAAAGGTAAGTGTGAATGTATATGGGTAAATATACGTGTATGAGTATAGCTATAAATGAAAGTGTAGGCTGTACAGGTATCAACATGAATGTGAGTATAAGAGTAAACACAAGTGTATAAGCATGATTGAAATGCGGGAGCATAAATTTAAGTGTAAAAACATATTTGTTTAAGTATGAATAAGATGTAGGTGTACGAATATAAGTGTATACGCTCATGCATATTTGATAAATATAAGTATGAACGTGTATCGTATGAATATGCCAAGCGTAACGTAAATGCATAAATGCGAATATAAGTGTAGATGTATAATTGTATGAATAATAATAATAATTGGAACATAAGTGTAACATAATGCATTGTTGTGAGCGAAACGTGGAGTTTATTGAATCAAAACAGGTTGAGTTGTTATAAAATGTAGAATCTAGTTTATGAATGTAAAGAGAGTATAAATCATCCACTATTTATGCAATTAGTACTTTGTAAAAGTATGGGACTGCTACTAAGGTTTTAAAAGAATTTACATAGTTGAAAATTTGTCGGTTCTTATGAAGTTTCCTTACCCACGTGTGTTGAATTTAATTGACATATCGAGCGAGGTTTTGAAAAATTCTAAGGGTTCACAAGTTTGCATCGTTTTAAGTCACTTTGTATTAGGAAATTTTGAAGTTTTCCAGATTCTTGTGAAAAAGTTGATCATTAGAAAAGGGAATTTGGTATATGGACTTGGTGATCGTGAAAGTTGTCCTTAATAAAATGTTTTTGTTTATCTTGGAAAGTTTTGATAAACGATCGGATAATATTTGTAATATTTTGTATGAAAAGTTGGTTTGATTATCAATTGAAAAATAACAATCTTTGTTATAATGATGCAAGATGAGCGCGTTTTAGTAATTACGTGGAATACGAAATTTTGTGGGCAATGGATTTGTTAAACCGACTAGATTGATAAGTAGCATTTCGTGAAATTTTGAAATTCAAGAAGTGATCGTTTACGGTAATATTAAGAATTTCGTGTATGTGAGTGAACATGAAAATAGGTTGTCGTATAAGAAGTAAGTTTAAATAAATAATGTATTTGAAATATGTAGGAATTTGACTAATGATAAACGAATTAGATATAAATATGATCGTGTTTATATAATATAGTATATTAAAAGGAAAGTATAGGTAACGATCACCTAGGTAAGGGAATCACCCCAAATCCGTTGGTGAGGTCGTTGTAGGATGAGAAAGAAGCGGAGTTAATCATTAAGGTAAGGAAATCCCTCCAATCTCGATGATATGTCTCTGCTCGTTGTTACAAAAGCGTAAGTAAAATTACGTGAGATAATGCATGCTAATAATGTATAATCGTATGAAAAGTAAGAGTATGATGTTGCGCAAAAATGAAATCTCGAAAAAAATTTGTTCAAAATTGACAAAAGATCGAAAATAATAAGGCGTAGACTCGAATAAAACTTGGATGGTTCCAAATGGAACATTGACTAACCAAAGTGGTCGAAAGATCTTTTGAAATTGAGAAACATGCTTTGGCCTAATAGGTGGGATACTCTTGCCGATATCTCGGCTAACGGTACTCACCCTTCCAGTTACTACATGTTCCTAATCTATCGAAAATTCGAGACTTGGCGGGACTTTCGAAAATCAAGGAGCGGAACTAGTCGACAAGGTGCGGGTTTCACCCCTAACTTGGCGATTTCGTACCCTAACTTGACGAATTTAAATTCAAAATTTCCATTAAGATGTGGATTTCACTCCTAACTTAATGGTGAATTTCGTGCAAAAAGAAAAGTAGATAGATTGAGAGTTGTTCACCAAATTGTGGGTTTCACGCCTATTTTGGTGAAGTCGTCTCGTTTGTGTATTACGAGGGTTTGTGAATTTAGAATAGTCGAGTAAAATGTATAAGGAAGAGCGTATGTTAAAGGAATGAACAAACAAGTATAAACACATCAGAAAACATATCAAGAATAGCACATAAAGAGTGGGACAATAAAACAAATATTAACACATCGAAAAAAAACAAGTTAAGAGTAGCACATAAATAATCGAACAATGAAGCACGTATTAACACATAAAACAACTATTAATACATAATAAAACAAGTATAGCATGTCAAGTGTTAACACATAAGTGACATATATGTTTAAAATGTGAAAAGAGAATAAATAAAGGCAAATAAGATAGCATGCAAGTAGTTTCAAGCAAAACATGAGAATAAAGCTCTAAAACTATAGACTAGGTTAAAGCATTCCTATTTTTCCTAATTCCCTATAGTTATGGCTCTGATACCAATCTGTCACACCCCAACCGATGGCGGAAACATCGGGATGAGACGAAGTGTGTATAGATTGCTAGAGACTTCATAACACTATGTGACAATATTTAATTAAATTCAAATTTCATTGCAAATGCTAAATTGTCATACAATATTCAAAACAAAATACAACATTGTTTCAACAAATAACATAACATAAAAAGATAAATAGATTAAAGGTGTGTATCTAGTCCACCCTAAACTTGTTTCATCATTCATCCATACTTCAATAATCAACCTGCAACATGTATTAAAATAGAGTTTCAATGCAAAGGCAATGAGCGAGTATACAAGTTTGTTTACATAGCATAATAGAATAAAAGCTCAAATCCAACATGATTCATAATATGTGAATTACTAGTATGCAATTTTGGCGTACACTATGATCAAACCCAAGAATCCAACGCATAAAATAGTCTAATCCCAATTGATAGCGGGATAGTAAATGTTTAACTTAACAATACCCCCAAGTCTCAAGGGCGGTGCGTAAATCCTATAGCGCTATAATTGTTAAGGTGGGCTAGCAAAGTTAATGAGCATATACGTTCCAAATCGTTCAAATAGAGCATACAAGAATCATAAGTAAAGCACATTAGTTTCATGTTTGTACAAGGATTGAGTATGTTTAGTTTAGTTTAAAGATGTTTGCATAATTATACATGTTGCATCCCAAAGTGTAAAGGGGAAAAAGGGATCGAGTATACTCACAAAATTGCTAAGTCTCCCGATTATCCAAGTGTCGACGAATGTACGAGTTTAGGAGGATGGAATACCGAGGTCACCCTATATGGGCAAACGAAGGTGTATGAGTAAGCGGGATTACAACGGGGGATTTGAAGCGAAAAGTAAAGTATAACTAGTTAATATATATGTATTTATATATAAATATATACATATATATTCTATATAGTTTAAGTAATATTTTAAAATTAATTCTTTCAAAAGTATTGTTGAAATGTTGAGCAAAGTAAATATACATTTATATCTATTTTATAAAAAAAATAATAATAATAATCGAATTTGGTAGGTTTCGTTTTAAAGAATAACACATTTCGTTATACCGATTTTTACGAAACGCGGGCAGAGTTTCCTCTGTTTTTAGACGATCCCGACAATACTAGTTGTCGATATATATGTCAAAATTTAACAATCAACGAAACACCAAATATTTATACGAGTTATATAACGAAAATGAGTGTTTTTACACAAGTTTCCAAAGCACGATTAGTGAACAAATATTCGTTCGCGATTAAACGGTAACTATATATAAAATCTATAATAGTAAAAATAAATTGCGTCGTTTAAGATTTTACCAAGCCTTGGTTCGACAGTTGACTGCTGTTGACTTGTGTTGACCGAACCCGAGTCGAGACCTAAAACAGAACCGACGTGAGCTGAATCGAGAACCAAAACTGAGCCGAACTAACCCGTTGACGAAACCGGAACTAAGACTCGACTTGAAACTGTAACCCGACATGGAACTAGACTGAATCAGGTTAAAACGAATCTGAAAGCAAATTCAAATCAGAATCCAACTTGAATTTAAAACTGGAACTTTACCAAATGATACTCAAATGAATCGAACTGAACGGAAATTGAATCGAGTATTTCAAAACAAAAGTTGAATCAACTAACCTGAACCGGAATGGATGCTGACCGGAGTGGACTGAAGTCGAACGGGACTCGAATTCCGAGACCAGAAACCGAACCAAGCCGGTGCCGGCGCAGCGACCCGAACAGGAGCAGGTCCGCCGCCGCCGCTACAGACGACGCTACTGTCGTCGTCTCTTTCTCTCTTCGGTCCTCTCTCTCTTCCCTCTCGTCTCGCCACCGTGTGTCACGCCGGCCGTTCAAACGTCAAAGATGGCGGTTTGTGCGGTGGTTTGAGGCGGAGAGAGAAGGTGGGGGTGCTGTGGAAGTTAGCCGGAGAATGAGAGGGGGTCTGGTGCGGCTTGTGAAGAAAGGTGGGCGCCGGAGATCGGTGGTGGTCTTCATCGGAGCGGCTGCCAGAATTGGTGTGGGAGAGGGAACGAACCAGAGGTCTGGTTTGGGATGTGGCTGCGTGCATAAGAGTTTAGGGTTAGATTCTTATTATATTTTCAATTATTTACACCAATAGTCCCTCAATTTAAGAGTTAACTAAATTAGGTTAACTTTGTTTAGATCAAATTTCCTAAATAGACTAACCTTACAACCTAACATGGTTAACTAGGTTGTTTTATGAAATATATATATTATATGTAATATTAATCAAAATAAAAAAATATAAATATAAATATTTAAACAACCTAATTAATTTGATTAAAGAATAAATTCTTCAATGATGATTTGTTTCGCAAAAGTTTATGTGGATAAAAGGTGAGGATCCGGATTTAAACACGGGTCGGATTTTGGATATCCGTTTTTGACGGATGTTACATCTTCCCCACCCCCTTGCTCCGGAGCCGGGCCAGGCCCGTGATATCCGGCCGCTGGTAGCCGATCTCGACGCCCCTCATTCCCTCACACACTCCTATACATAGATACATACATACATACATACATACATATATATATATATATAAAGGGGTTCATCCCCCACCCCCTAGGTCCATCCCCTACAAGCCGAGCCTACTTGGAGCTGACGTGGCGGCCCATCCCCTTGGGGGTGAGGCTCTCCATACCCACTAGTCTAAACAAAAATTACTTACACATCGTTGATGTCATGAGACCCCATCGATTGTGATTTCATAAATCCAATATTGATACCGAATGTAAGTTATAATGGAAATATGTAGGGTTGTGCAACGGTTCAGAACCGGACCAATCGAACCGGAACCGTTAATTGCTAAATTTAAGAACCAGAACCGAACCGTATTATAACGGTTCCGGTTCGGTTCCGAACCGGTTAAACGGTTCTCGCGGGAGCCGGTTGACAATTAAATCGTAAAATTAACAATTCAATAAAAACGAATCAAACCATTTAAAACAATAATTAAGAGTTGCAACATTCAAAGTTCTAACCAATCAAAATAAAAGTAGCAAAACAACAATACAAATTTTCAAACCATAAAACAAACTCTAAATAAAACTATTATAACCATCGTGTTAACAATTAAAACAAACATCTTCATACTTCATTCGATCTTCATCATCTCAATCTTCTCGTAAACATCTAAATGAAACCAAGTGTTAGCAATTAAAAAAAATAAACGAATAATGCATCTACTGTATTTGGTTCACATGAATAGATTGATCAGTAATGCATCTACTGTATTTACCAAGCGATACACTATTTATATACACATTTACAATTTGATCAACATGGATTTGATTATTTTTGTTCAATTTTTATTTTCACATATAGAAAACTCTATGTATCAGAAAGCAAACATATAAAAATAAAATATATGCAATCATAAAAAAAGGTCATTTAGAATAGCGTACATGTATTTGCAGGGTGTTGATGGAGATGAACTTGTATGATAGCAATTATGGTTAGGGTTGAGAGATGGAGAAGAATTGGAAGATGAAAAATGAGATCGTGGAATGAATATAAGAGGAGGGAATAAAAATTAGGATGGTTGTATGATGTTGAAAAGCCCATTAATAAAATAGGGTTTTAAATATTTATAATCCAAACTGGTTCTAGCGGTTCTTTAACCGGAACCGTGGTTTTAACTAGAACCGAACCGGGGACCGTTTTTACCCAAATTTAAGAACCGGAACCGGACCCTACTTACAAAAATACGGTTTGGATCTAGCGGTTCCGGTTCGGTTCCCCGGTTCTGGCGGTTCTGAACCATATACTGCTCAACCCTAGAAATATGTCATTTAGTGTAATAATTGATGACAATGCGTGTAAGACGATTCTTAGCATAACGTGAAAGATATAAATTATATTTAAGCTCACTAATTATAAAAAGGCCCATAACAATTATATAATACGCATGGTGACGTCTCTCGTGTGGGGGCAGTATGGTTTCCGGGCGAAGGTCAGTCAGAGCGGCAGCCGGGGCCCGATAAAACATCGCGTCTGCGAAAGCTGGGCTGACGGGTAACCGTCCTAGACGGGAACCCGGTGACCAATGGTCAGGTACATATTGAAAGTCACCCTTCAAAAAAAAAAAAAAAAAAAAAATAATACGCATGGTGGCATCATATGAAATATTGTTTTCAAAATATAATAAAGTTAAAGAGTGGTGTTCGAAAACTTGTATATAATAAAATTAAAGAGTGGTGTTCGAAAATATAAACACCCTAACCCGATATTTAAGTGCTTACCCAATGAAAATTTGTTTTATTTAAATGGTTTCAATATACAATTACAAATTGCGGGCTTTGCTGATTTACCGGAACTCATTTAATCTTGACTTATGTCTAACTTTTATTGAATTGATCACGAGCAACGTGTATATAGCACAACTCGTTTATATTAAAGGAGCACATTTTCGGTTTTTTTCCCAAACTAGTTCAATTTGGGTCAAAGTAGGTCAAAATCGGTTCTTGGTGAAATGTTTACACATGGAAAAGATCGGTGTGATTTAACACTTGTTTAGTTTGAATTTTTAACTTCTTCCAAACTGGTTTCAAGGGAGTTCTTAATCCATTGTTTTGAAAACTAGACCGGATCGGCCGACCGGTGCGATTCATACTATGGAGTGGAACCGACCGGAGAGACCAGGTGGTTGAACCAAAAATTTTGTGGGCCATTAAATTATTCCCATTTTACCTATTTTATTTTTATAATATTTACGAAATTATCTGGTTCAACCGGCCTGGCTAGCGGATCAGTAAAAAGACCGGTTCAACGTCCTATTATTTAAAGGAGAAAGTCGGTGGACTTTCCACCAACATACCCTCACCTTTTGCTTAAAGCCATAACGTCTCCTCACCTTTTCACCCCTCTACTTTACTTTTTCACCACTACACACTCATGGTTTACAAATTGTCTCTACAATTATACTATACCTTAAAGGAGAGTCGGTGGACTTTCCACCAACACACCCTCAACTTTTGCCTAAAGCCATAACATCTCTTCGCCTTTTCACCCCTCTACTTTACTTTTTCACCATTACACCCTCATGGTTTACAAATTGTCTCCATAACTCTTTTACTTTGCTTTTCCACTAACATCCTCTCAACTTTAACACATTTCCACTGCCACACATCTACTTTTGCATTTCCACCACCACCGTCTCAGCCTTTACATATTTCTGCCATCATCCCTCTACTTTTATACCTTGCGTTTTTACCCTACTACTTTTACTTTCCGTCAAGTTTTAGACTTTGCATTTTTTTCCTTGCACAATTACTCCATTTTTACACCACCTCAACTTTAAAAAATTGCAATTATAACCCCCTATAATACAACTCCTGTTTTTGCAAATGCCAATGCATTGTGTTTACGAATGTTGTGTAGCGTATTATGTCTTAGGCTTTGTGTTTTACACTTCATGTCTACCATTGTGTTTTACATTTTTTGTAATTATCTTTTACACATTGTGTTTTACGAATCGAATGTAGCGCATTGTGTCTTACGCATTGTGTTTTGCACTCTGTGTCTTACTAAATGTTTCCACCTGTTACGCGCCGTCGCAACGCGCAGCGGGCAAAATACTAGTTCAGTTCTAAAATCATCTATACTATATAATAAAAGAAACCAATAAATGTACACTTGTCATTATTCTAGACCATCGTTAATTGTAGATAATTATTATTTAATTTAAATTATTAAATATTAATTAAATTAAAATAAATTTTATCAACATGCATATTATTTATTGGCATAAACTTAAGTTCAAATTATAAAGTTTTATCTAAACTAAAAAGTATTATTTCACTTAATAGTAGATAAACATGAATATTATTTATTGTTAATGTTAATATTATTAATGTTAACTAGGAGAAATTATATTAAAGAACTTATTAATCAAACAAAAAATTTATAATAGTATAAACCTAATTTAAAAGATAATAAATCCATTTTGATTTAGAAAGATTTTTTTTAACAATAGATAAACCCGTGTAATACACAAGGTTTTTAAAGATATAACATTTTTTATTATTTGCTATATAATATTAGATTTATTCAACCCGTACAATACACGGAGTTTTTTTAAAATATAATTTTTTTTATTATTTAGAATATAAAATTAAATTTCTTCCACCCGTGAATACACAAGGTTTTTTTAAATATAACTTTTGTGTTGTTAGGTATATACAATTACATTCATTCAACCCACACAATAAACGAGGTTCTTAAATATAAAATTTTAAAGATTTTTTTTAACAATAGATAAACCCGTGTAATACATATGGTCTTTAAAAATATAACATTTTTTTATTATTTGCTATATAAAATTAGATTTATTTAACATGTACAATATACAAAGTTTTTTTTTAAATATAATTTTTTTTATTATTTAGTATATAAAATTATATTTCTTCCACCCGTGAATACCCACAGTTTTTTTTAAAATATAAATTTTTATTGTTTGATATATAAAATTACATTTATTCAACTTGCACAATAAACGAGATTATTAAAGATATATTTTATTATTATTTAATATATAAAATTATATTTACTCAACAAGTATAATAAATGAGGTTTTTTTTTTAAATTGTTTTTTATTTAGTATATAAAATTATATTTATTTAACTCGTGTAATACACGGGGTTCTAACCTTGTTGCATAAGGCTAGAGGGTGTGGGATGGAGCCCCTTGGGGGTTATAAAGGACACCTCAGCGCCACCTAGACGCCACGTCAGCCAAGGGGCTTTATAACCCCCTTTAATTTGCAGGGTGTGGGATGGAGCCCCGTCATCATTACCTAATTATTTTTTATTTTTACATTTTACTTTTTTAAATTAAATGACCATTTTATATAACTGAAAAATAAAAAAAAAATAACATAATTTCATCCTAAAAAAAATAAAAAACATCACAAAGTCATTAAAAAAAATAAGAAGGTACTAGAAAAAAAAACTACATATATTTCGCCCTAATTTGATTCTTGCGACCCTCCATAATGCGTTGATCCGTCTCCGTTAGATGTGAGAAATCTTTCGCTAGAAAATCCAAGTCTTTCTGAATTAGTTTCTCCATTTTCATTTCTTGGTCCTTTTCCCTGATCGAGATCATTTTGTTGAGACTTGTATGGAACTCGCCCAACTTTGACGGCTCATCCGATGACGTTGAAGTACCCTTTCCTCGTGCCGCTGCCTTACTTTTATCCCGACCCCTTGGTCGAGGCAGCTCATCTGGTTGTTCGAACTCCTCATCATCGTCGTTAAGATTAATTGTCGTACAAGCATCGGACCTGGATGGTTCCGTTGTGGATGTTGATTTGGACCGTTTTGACCGAGGGCGGGTTGGGTCGAACGGTGGCACAAGATGCCACTTGGGAGATTTGCAAAGAAGCTCCCACGCATTTACATGCGTAAAGTGATGACCATGGTACACCCTATAATCGGACTGGGCTTGGGTCATCACGTCCACATCGCTCGAACCGCTTTTCCTTCGAGTGTTGTTGACGAGATTAGTATGTATGTTGTTAAAGTTGCTAATCTTCGTCCTCATTGCGCCCCATTTTCCCGAAATAGAGTCGGGCCGTCGATATACGCCGCGACCCATGGCGGTGAAAAACTTGTCACGAATACGGGCCCAAAAAACCTTTATGTCTTGGTCGTCACCTATAAAAAAATATATTTACAAAGGTATATGTTTGATTTAAAAAATAAGTTTACAAAACTATATTTTTGTAAAGGTGTGTAAATTTTACCAACAATCTCGTCCTCCGATACGTCGAGTCATGCTTTTGCCAACTCGAACTCTTCCGTAGGCGTCCAATATTCGACCTTTTTGGTAGCACGTTTCTCGGACTCAATCTTCTTTTTATGGTTTATTTTTTTTCTAGAAGAGGGTTCGACTTGGGTTTCGGGAACGGATTCGGTCTGGGTTGTGTTTTGGGTTTCGGGTATGGATTGGGTTTGGGGTATGTTTTGAGGAATGTGTTGGGGTATGTTTGAGGGAAAAAACTGGGGTTGAGAATAATACCCAAAAAAACTGGCCATCGGTTGAGTGATGGGATGAGGAGAAGTTGGGGTTGTTGGTGGCATTGGGTAATATCCAACCTCACCCGTACGCGAGTCTCGGCGATACCGGTCCTCTTGCTCGTTGTTTTGCCAGTGCGGATGGTTCGGGTCCCATGGGTTTGGGTTGTTGGGAAACATTGTAGAGAGGGGTTTAAAAAAAATTAGAGTATTGTATAAAAATTTGAGAGAAAGTGAGTGAAATGAGATGGAAAAATGGAGAAATGGAATGGGTATTTATAAACTTTGAATTTGAAAAACAATTTTTTTTTTTAAACCTGACCGTTCAACGGTCAAAAAGATTAAATGTGCCTCGATTTGTGTGTTGTCCTCTCGTTACCATGTTCGCGAAACAACTATAGCGCCCCAAGTTAATTAGGTGGGTGTATAGCGCCCAGGGCGCCATAGATGGTGACCTGGCGAGGGTGACGCCCCCACATCCGGCCTAGTAATCGATATTAAAGGCGGTTCAAATCCCAAACCAATTTTTCTTTGTCTTTTATTAAAAATATAAAAAAAAACTTATAATATTATATATTATATGTGGTGGTTTTCCCAACAGTAGACATACCTCCAAATAATATCTCTCCATATTCAACGCTTTCACACATTATTCATCTGTTCCCACGTTCCTGCTGTCACTACATCATTGCAACCAGATTCCAATTCCAATCCAAACACACTTCTCTTCAATCTCACCCCCTAAACCATCCCCATATGGACCGGTCACCTTCAACAATCGAGCAAGAACACGACTCACAAAACGGCACCGCAGCATCAAAGCGGAGCACAGACCCAACAGAATACGATTCGGTCGAAAGAATATTCGAGAGCAGAAAGGTTCCATCATGGCAGAACCAGCTCACACTGCGTGCATTCGTAGTGAGTTTTGTTTTGGGGATTCTGTTCACGTTTATTGTTATGAAGCTTAACCTGACGACTGGGATTATTCCGTCGTTGAATGTGTCTGCTGGACTGTTGGGGTTTTTTTTCGTGAAAACATGGACCAAGTTTCTAGGAAAATCTGGGTTGTTGAAGCAGCCGTTTACGCGACAGGAGAATACTGTTATTCAGACGTGTGTTGTTGCTACTTCTGGCATCGCGTTTTCTGGTATGTTTTTTTTTTAACGCCAAATATTACTCTATTTTACACGGTATATTTTAGATTAGTTTTTTTCAAGTAGGTACTGTTTCGATACACGCTAGCTAATTGTTGGGCATAAGCTTTATGTGATTTGGGTATTAAAGATCTGAAACATGTGTGATAAAAAGTGGGGAATCAGTGTCGATGATTATTGAGTTAACTGTTATTTTCGTCACGTTGTTTTAGTGGAAAATATCACTTCAGTCCAAAAAAAAAAAAGTTGTTTCAGTTTCGTCCTTAATATTTTTGAAACGTGCCACTTTAGTCCAAAAAGATAACGCCCGTTAAAAACGTTGAGGACGAAACTGGCGCAAGAGGTTATCTTTTTGAACTGAAATGACACGTTTTCAAAATGTTGAGGATGGAACTGGTGCAAAATTTTTTTTTTTTTTTTTTGGACTGAAGTGATATTTTCTACCAAATCACGAAATCACATTTAACTCATGATTGTCTATGTGAGTGATGGGGGTAATTTTTGTTTATTTTGAAAGTGAAATTTAGTTGATCTTTTTTAAATAGTTGTTTGGGGATATTTTATCCAATACTAGGTTATGTTTAGTATTTCACTATAGTTAATGTACGTTTTTTCTAATAATAAAAAGGCCTTAAACTTATGATATTGTTTAATTGTTGTGGTATCAAATGGATTTCATTTAAGTTACTTTATTTTAAAAAGTTCTAAAATTTATGAAATAATTATAACTAATGTAACAATAAATGAAACTTGAGTAATTTTTATGGTAAGAATTAATTGTATTAAGAATGATGCTAAAACTTGGTTATTGTTTAATAATTTTAGTATATTCTAGTTTTCATATTTCATAATCCATACAGATTGTTTTACCAAAATGTAATTTATTGCTTATTCATGTTTGCTATAAAATAATCACATGATTCCTCGCATCCAAATTATATGAATCCGAATTTCCTTCCCATAAATATGGACATGAAGTGATCACCTCCTAACTAATTGGCCCTTTTCTTAATAAATGTGAAATGTTGTAATTGAGTTTTCTTTTATTGTTTAAAAAATAGGTTTGTTTTTTTAACGGCAAATTTTCTTTTAATCTCTGTCGTTATTGAGACTTGAACGCAAGATCTTCTTATCTCGAACCCGGGTATTTAAAGGTTTTGCCTTTACCAATTGATCATCACCCTTTGCCATTTAAAGGTATATAAATGTTGTAATTGAGTTTTCTTTTATTGTTTAAAAAAGTAGGTTTGTTAATTATAGTCTTGTGAGTTATTCTTAGGGGAATTGGCCTGTAATAATTTCACCTAGACCTTATTGGCCATTAATAATCCCACCTCAGAATATTCCCCCAACTAGTCCCACCTTTCACCTATTTTTCCTGCAATGGTCCCCCGTTAAAAAAACTTAACGGAGTTAAGCTTTTTTCTAAACTGCAAACAGATTTTTTAGGGCTTTTGATTAGAACAATGATACGAGTCCATTGATGTAAAACTTACTTCGAAATGATGCTCCAACTGACTTGATTTTGGTTAATTGGAAATTTAAACACCCGAATTGAAGCGCCGTTTTCATCGTTTGGAGCACCGTTTCGAGGCAAGTTTTACATCATTCGACTCGTATCGTCGTTCTAATCAAAAGCCCTAAAAAATCTGTTTATAATTTGGAAAAAAGCTTAACGCCGTTAAGTTTTTTTAACGGGGGACCATTGCAGGAAAAATAGGTTAAAGGTGGGACTGGTGGGAGGAATATTCTGAGGTGGGATTATTAATGGCCAATAAGGTCTAGGTGGAATTATTACAGGCCAATTTCCCTTATTCTTATTATTAATTATCTCTAAAAAGATAAATGTGTTATTCATGGTATACTTTTATATATCTAACATATTATTCTTAAATATTTGATGAATTTATTTTATTCTTGTCATATGTGTGACTTAAACCCAAGATCTCTTCCTCTCAAACCTACCCATTGATATCGGATAAGTGTAAATAACAGAAAAATTAAAACACATACCCATATCAATACATATTATATATATATATATATATTAATAATTTGTAGGAATTATGTTCACCTTTTGTAAAATATAATTACAAAATATATAATAACGAGACTCTCGTTATTCGTAGGAAATATCATAGTACAATATCGGTTGCAATAACTAAATAAAAAGAATATATAATATAATTATATATACCAATCTTGATTCAAGCCGCATCTCTGGTGGGTCCTTCACGCGCACTTGATAGCATCCTAGACTCGAGTATTCATCATCTTGAGTCTTGAAAAATATTCCTTGACTGCAACAAAGAGAACACTAAAACGTTGACGATTTTGGTTGAGGCACATGTTCAACACGCTTCCCTTAAAACAGATTTCGCGCCTCTACTAAAGACGACGCGTCTGTCTCCCAGGGTACAACAGCTGAAGCAGTATGTACAGCCGGAAATGGCCACACGCCCGAGGTTACACCGAATAGAATTATAGTGTTTGAACTTGTGGAAAAATAATGATATGAAAGTGATGGAATCGAGTAGAGAAAACTTATCTCTCTATAATTCCCAACATATGGATGTTCAAGTCTTCACCACTTCTCCAAGAATTCTTCATACATATTATATTTCTCTTGTAGTTTTCTCATAATTCCAATGAGTCACATAGCCTACCATTTTTTACAAGAGTTGTGTGTCGTAAAGAGTTTCTCATAAGTGGTGATTTTATTAGAGACATAAAACTCTAATAAAAATTTCACTTAATTAGTGATTTAATTAGAGCCATAAAAATTCTAATAAAAGCTAATCAAGTGATATAAAACTCTACTCAAAAGTTTCACCATATGAAGGAGTTTAATTAGTAATTATAATTTCACTAAATTATAAATTAACTAAATATCCATTCACTAATTTTCCCAACATAATTATCATCTTAAAAGTCATATAATCTACATAAATGTCTCCTTCCTCTTTGAAATTTCTGATGAAGCAGCTCACGTATATGTCGTGTGGGGTCTAGCACCAATATAGGCGTGAAATCAGGATACTAATCGTGTGGTTCACATCCACTTGACTTCTAATCTTCCAAGTCAGCTTGTAGTGTCTATCACATACTTGTCTCAATAATTGTTTTAATTTGGTCTTATTTTCTAATTGAGAAAAATCTTCGGAAAGTCCATGTGGTTTGCCTATTTTAGAAAGTTAGGGACTAAAGGTGGAAAATGGACAAAACACAGGGACTATCCGAGCATTTTTCTCTTTCTAATTTTTTATCCTTCTAAATTTTCAAATAGTCATGCATAGTAATATTATAATTCCGAGATCTATGTACATGGTTTTTAAAAAACTTAGTTTTGCCATTCAAAAAGGATATTGGTGGAGCTTTTTGCTCGTTTAACATCTATCTCGATGTAAATTAATATGTATAATAAAATTTACTTTGATACTTACCAAATCAAATAAGACACCTCTTATTCACATAGGATTGATCTACTCAAAATTATTAATATGTATAATAAAATTTACTTTGATACTTATCAAATCAAATAAGACACCTCTTATTCACATAGGATAGACACCTCTTATTCACATAGGATTGATCTACTCAAAATTATTAATATGTATAATAAAATTTACTTTGATACTTATCAAATCAAATAAGACACCTCTTATTCACATAGGATTGATCTACTCAAAATTATTCACATATTGATCTACTCAAAAACCAAAAGGAAATCTAATTTGAGTTCTCAAAAAGATATGTTATAATTTTTTTAATTAAAACAAAGAAATTAATCGATTATAAATAAAACTATAAATTGCAGGCGACGATTAATGATAAAAAATTAGAAATAATATTATAACGTTTTGTAATATTTAGGTTTTTAAATTAAAGAAATTATTAAGTTCTTTCTTGTGTGGTGTCGCTATCAATTTTCTTTTTGTAAATATCAACTTTAGATTCTCGTCTATAATTAGGCATGGTGGTATATTGGTCCCATTTTCGACTTATGAATAGAGTCCATGAGCTGGCAACTAGATATGTGAACATGTATAATTCCACTTACTTGTTTTTATCAAAGACATAAACATTCAATGTCATACACGTTAGCTATATAAATATCACATTATATGAGTTTTAATCATTGTTATAAAGATCTTGCGATAACAAAGAAAACAACTTTAAATCGTCAATATTTTTATTATTCGATTCATATTTTTAAAATTTTATATTTTTTACATATACATAAAGTATTTTGTTCACAAATACTTTAATTTTGTACCGTAGTGTGAGGTTCATTGGGGAACACTAAAAAAGTAGGGAACAGTGAGGAACCGACTCAAACGAACTCTGATTGGACTCATTCCAAGGGCTTTGGAACCGGCTCGTCGAACCCTAACTAGGAACTCTTAACCCTAAATCATAACCCCTAAACCCTAAATATATTAGGGTTTGGCTTTTAGGGTTAAGCCTTAAGGTTTAGGGTTTAGCTTTAAGGTTTAGGGTTTAGCTTTAGCTTTAGACTTTAGGGTTTATAGTTCAGATTTTACGGTTTAGCTTAGGTTTTAACCTTATTTTTTAGCTTTAGGGTTTAGAGTTTAGGAGTTAGGATTTAGGGTTTAGGGTTAAGAAATCTTAGTTAGGGTTCGACGAGCCGGTTCCAACGCCGCTGGAATGAGTCAAATCGGAGTTCGTTTGAGTCGGTTCCCCGCTCTTCCCAAACTTTTTAGTGTTCCCCAATGAACCTTCCCCTTGTACTGTATATCTACATATGTGTAAGTAATATACATTAATGAACAATTATATTAATAAATTGTTAATTCTTTTTAATTCCAGAAGAGATGGTAAGAAATTATAAGTCTAGAAGAGTGGTAAGAAACTATTGAGTCTGTTTGATGTGAGGTAGTGAAATGAATGAGAGAATGAATTGGACAAAGGAGTCGAATAGACAAGGGAATGAAATGGATCATTCCATTCTATTGTCATGTTTGATTATTAATATGTGAATAGAATGAATCATTACTTTGTATAGTTTGATAGGCACAAAAAACAAAGTAAAGAAATACAATTTATTAAAAACGACAAAAATATAATGGCCTCAATAATAACAATAACAATAATGGTAAAAATAATAATAAAAATATTGATATTAATATTAAATAATATATTTCTTTCCATTCCTTGAAGGAATGAAAAAACACCCCTTAAGTTACATTCCTTGTAGAATGACCACATAATAACCAAACATGAATCTATCAAAATGACCCAGTCCATTTCGCCTTCAATTTCTTCATACCAAACGCTACCTAACCATTACATTTATATAATTTTTAACCATTACATATAGATAATTGTTTTAGACCATGTGTAGTGGTAACGTGAAGTGCCAAAGGTCACACCCCATAATGCCCCGTACACCGCCCCCTTGGGCGTGATCTTCATATTTTTGTCCCAGACGTGTTTATGAAAATGCCCTCTCTCAATTGAATGGTCCAATAGAATTGTTTGGTTTTGTTTTTTTTTTATTTAAAAAAAAACAATAATAATTGGGTAATCATTGCAAGGACAGTATATTACTACACCACTTTTGAATTTCATCTCCCATAATGTCCCATGCTGACTAGGATGCCACATGTAAGATCCCCCCCCCCCCCCCCCCCCCCCCACACACACACACACACACTACACATGGTCTTAGAGTGGAAACTAATGGTTCATTTAGATTGGCTTTGAAACATTATGGAAACCAATTGAAGTGATGAATGTTTTGCAAATGTGAATTGACAGGAGGGTTTGGTAGTTACTTGTTTGGGATGAGTGAAAGAATTGCCAAGCAATCAAAAGAAAGCATCTCATCACAGAACACCAAGGACCCTTCTCTTGGATGGATGATTGCTTTTCTTTTTGTTGTTAGCTTCCTCGGACTCTTTTGTGTCGTCCCTCTTCGCAAGGTACTACTGTCTGTCGTCTTTCATTTCAAATTCTCTCTTTCTCACTTGGTCTGTTTTAACCCATCCCATAACGCGCAGATCATGATCATCGACTTCAAACTCATTTATCCAAGCGGCACTGCAACCGCTCACCTTATTAACAGTTTCCACACCCCACAGGGTGCCAAGCTAGCCAAGTACATACATCTTCATTATCATTATCATCGTCACATTCTTGAATACCTTATAATAACTTTCATTACAGGAAACAAGTGAGGACTTTAGGAAGATTCTTCTCCTTCAGTTTCGTATGGGGTTTCTTCCAGTGGTTTTTTACAGGCGGAGATGACTGCGGATTTTCAAACTTCCCCTCACTTGGTCTTGAGGCCTATAAAAACAAGTATGTCTTTCTTCGTTCTTCAACATGCAACTAAATGTCTAAATGTATGCATTTCCATTGCTGTCGGTGCTACTTTTTCGTTAACAAGTTTTATTTCCCTGTCGAATCCAGGTTTTACTTTGATTTTTCTGCGACGTATGTTGGTGTGGGGATGATCTGCCCGTATCTTATCAATGTATCGTTGCTGGTCGGAGCCATCCTTTCATGGGGTATTATGTGGCCGCTTATAAACGAAAAGAAGGGCGCATGGTATCCTGCAGATCTCCCCGAAAGCAGTCTCCATGGCTTGCAAGGTTACAGGGTATAAATCATCTCTTCTTGTTTCTAATTCATCATTAGGCTTTAGGGCTGTTAATTAGGAATATTCGCGTGTTGACATGTCAAACCTGACACAAATCCATACACGTGAATCTGAACATGCCACGCATATTCATGGGTTCACACAAATACAACTCGCTTAACCCGTAGTCTAAATTATGTCATAAAACACATTTTTACAAAAATTTATAGAGTAAACTGGTTAAAGGGTCAACATAAGAACCTTTTAGGTAGAACTGGACCGACCCGTTTAGCCTAAAAATGACCCGAATTCATGTAGAATAAACTTAAACCTGTGACTTTTGTGTTGTGTCAGAGATTCACACCCTACTTTAATATAATTTGTAGGTATTCATCGGCATAGCCATGATCCTCGGTGACGGTCTCTACAACTTCATTAAAGTCCTCGGTCACACTTTATTCGGCTTATATCACCAATTCACTCAAGACAGAACCAAAGTAGACACCATCACCGGTAACTCATCCCCTGATCTTCCTTCGCTCTCATACGACGACGAAAAACGCACGCGTCTCTTTCTCAAGGACCAAATCCCCACGTGGATCGCAATCATTGGCTACTTAACCATTGCCATTGCCTCCGTGGTTACTCTCCCACACATCTTCCTCCAACTCAAGTGGTACTACATTGCTGCTATTTACGTCTTCGCCCCTGCTTTAGCGTTCTGTAACGCTTATGGATGTGGGTTAACGGACTGGTCCTTAGCATCAACCTATGGGAAGCTCGCGATCTTTGTGATCGGAGCCTGGGCTGGCGGCTCAAACGGTGGTGTACTAGCAGGACTAGCTGCGTGCGGGGTCATGATGAACATTGTCTCGACTGCATCCGACTTAACACAGGACTTCAAAACCGGTTACATGACATTGGCTTCACCGCGGTCCATGTTTGTGAGCCAAGTAATTGGGACCGCAATGGGCTGCATTATCTCCCCATGTGTGTTCTGGCTGTTTTACAAAGCTTTTGATGATCTCGGAATCCACGGTTCCGAGTACCCCGCACCCTACGCCATCATTTACCGAAACATGGCGATTTTGGGTGTCGAAGGGTTCTCGACATTGCCCCACGAATGCCTCGTCCTTTGCTATGCATTCTTTGGATTCGCTATTGCGGTCAACGGGCTTAGAGACTTGTTAGGGAAAAACGTAGCGAGGTTCATCCCGATTCCAATGGCAATGGCGATTCCGTTCTACATTGGAGGTTACTTTGCTATTGACATGTGTGTTGGAAGTTTGATATTGTTCATCTGGACAAAGATCAATAAGGCGAAAGCGGCTGCATTCGGGCCTGCGGTTGCTTCGGGTTTGATTTGTGGCGATGGGATATGGACGTTACCGAGCTCGATATTGGCTCTGGCGGGTGTTAAGCCTCCGATTTGCATGAAGTTTCTGTCAAGATCAACTAATGTTAAAGTTGACAAATTCCTAGGTTTGTAACAAGAGTTTAAGAGGAGTTAAATCTTTATAAGTTTCAAAGGCGTGGCTAAAAGTATACGTGGGTGATCCATTTGAAGGTAACATTGTGTAAACAATATAATGTAAACAATATACGTGAGTTAAAAGAAATGAAAAAAATGTGTTGATGTAAACAATAGTTGGTTTTATTTCTTCTTGTATTAGTATATAATGTAAACAATAGTTGTCAATAGACAATCAATATCAATGAAGTTTCTTCCCTTGTTAAAACCTCTTGAAATTTACTAAAAAGCAAACATTATAATTAAACCTTTTCTTTTATGGTAAACAATTATTATTATTATTATTATTTTTTTTTTTTTTTTTTGTGGATGATCAAATGAGGCTCTGACATGTAATTAAAATGGATGCACTACCTTACTAAAAGCAATCTTCTTTTCAGAAACCGGCCACAATATATGCATACATTTAAGTTTAATTTTTCTAAAGTATTTATACATAAACTAACTAATTATATAATTAACATCAGATAATAAAGATATGGTTAATAACAACAAAATACAAAGTTATATGTAACAATAAACTTGTTTTAAATCTTTGAATGATTTCGCTCAACAATATAGTTAGGGTGGGACTTGGGAGAGATGTTCCTCTCATATAACCTGAATTTCACCAATCATGCATTGTCATTTGTCACCTTACTTTTACTTTTTAACTAGGATTCACAATAAAAACCTTAAAAATATATGAGAGAGTTTAGACCGTGGAGTATGGTGTGCGTGGATTATGGGGTATGGTGGGGTTTGGTGCGTCCACGTGGATTATGGGGCACCCAATACCGAAACCCAATAAAAACCTTAAAAATATATGAGTGAAGCAAAGAGAAAATATGTGAGAAAGTTATTGTTTATCTATAAATATATGAGAAAAAAAATATGGAGAGAGAACTTTATAAACTTTTTAATATTTTTAGAAATGGTTATGAGTAAAGTAGAGAGAATAGGTAATGATAAAGGTATAAAAAATATTATTTAATTAAAAATGAGGGAGAAAAAGTAATTGTTTTTAGTGGAAATATATCGATATTGACAAGGAATTCATTCTGAATGCTATAAAACCCCTTTATCTTTATCACTAGCTGCACTACTCTCAAATACCATAGAAACCATTTTTCTTTTTAAAAAAATAAATTATAAAAAGGCTCAACCTATTCAAACACCTTATCTGCCTATTTAGACACCCTTTGCCTCGTATAGGCTTATACGAGGCGTATAGGGTTACATCAAAGTCAGTGTCTGACTTATGTCACTTCTGGTTTGACTGCTTCAATATGCCTCGTATAGGCCTATACTGGGCGTATAGGGCCCCTCGTATAGGTCCCATATATGACCCTTTGCCCCTTATATGCCTCGTATAGGCCTATATTGGGCGTATATAAGGGTTTTTTTTAACAAACATTTTATACAATATTAATCGTTTTAGCAAACTTTTATACAAAAACAAGTTTTTTATTTTAAATAATTAATATTAGGACCCCTCGTTGGTGTTTTTTTGAGTTGAAAAATGGATGTTTTGGTAGGGTAATTTGATTGTTTTTGGTAGGGTAATTTGATTGTTTTTGGTGGGTGATGTTTTTTCGACATTGTTTTTAACATATAGTGTAGTATAGGTCTCGTATAGGTCCCTTATAGGTCTTGTATAGGCATTGTATGGGCCTATGGATGTAGTATCGTATCCTATAGTATCGTGTTGTATCGCATCGTATCGTATCGTATAGTATAGTATAGTATAGTATAGTGTAGTATAAGTCTTGTATAGGTCTTGTATAAGCCTATCGTGTTGTATCGTATCGTATAGTATAAGTCTTGTATAACTAATATTAGTGTTATTATAATTAATATGAGTTTTTTATAATTAATATTAGTGTTATTGATATTAATATGAGTTTTTTATAGTTAATATTAGTGTTATTGATATTTAAAAGGAGAAAACAAAAAAAATAAAAATAGACGCCCAGTATAGGGCTATACTAGGGCTATACGAGGGGTCCAAAAGACCATTATAGCCCTGTTTTGCCCCCAGTATAGTGGTATTTTGGTCCACATAGACGCCCAGTATAGCCCTATACTGGGCGTCTATTTTTTTTTTCTCTTTTTAAATATCAATAACACTAATATTAACTATAAAAACTCATATTAATATCAATAACACTAATATTAATTATAAAAAACTCATATTAATTATAATAACACTAATATTAATTATACGAGACTTATACTATACTATACGATACGATACAACACGATAGGCCTATACAAGACCTATACGAGACTTATACTACACTATACGATACGATGCGATACAACACGATACTATAGGATACGATACTACATCCATAGGCCCATACAATGCCTATACGAGACCTATACGAGACTTATACTACACTATACTATACGATACGATATAATACAATACAATACGATACGAGACTATATGATAAGATACAACACTCGTATAGGCATGTAGGTGTAGTATAGGTCTCATATAGGCCTATAGGTGTGGTTTAGGTCCCGTATAGGCCTATAGGCGTATACAAGACCTATATGGGACCTATACGAGACTTATACTATACACTGTACGATACAATACGATACCATACTATACGATACAATACGATACTATCGTATCATATAGTGTAGTATAGGTCCCTTATAGGTCTTGTATAGGCCTATCGACGTATACGGGTGTTGTATCTTATCATATAGTCTCGTATCGTATCGTATCGTATTGTATCGTATCGTATAGTATAGTGTAGTATAAGTCTCGTATAGGCATTGTATGGGCCTATGGATGTAGTATCATATCCTATAGTATCGTGTTGTATCGCATCGTATCGTATAGTGTAGTATAAGTCTCGTATAGGTCTTGTATAGGCCTATCGTGTTATATCGTATCGTATAGTATAAGTCTCGTATAGGCATCGTATAACTAATATTAGTGTTATTATAATTAATATGAGTTTTTTATAATTAATATTAGTGTTATTGATATTAATATGAGTTTTTTTATAGTTAATATTAGTGTTATTGATAGTTAAAAAGAGAAAAAAAAAATAGACGCCCAGTATAGGGCTATACTGGGCGTCTATGTGGAATAAAGACCATTATACCCCTGAATTAGGCCTATACTGGGGGCCAAACAGGGTTATAAAGGTCTTTTGGACCCCTCGTATAGGCCCAGTATAGGGCTATACTGGGCGTATACTGGTGTCCAAAAGACCATTATAGCCCTGTTTTGCCCCTAGTATAGGCCTAACTCAGGGGTAAAATGGTAATTTGAATTATATACATACGCCTCATATAGGCCTATACTAGGCATATATGAGAGGCAAAAAAGACCAATTTACCCCCAGTATAGGCCTAAATCAGAGGTTAAATGGTCTTTTTTCGCCTAGACGCCCAGTATAGGCCTATACGAGGCAAATAAGACAAAATATGACATAATCAGAGATTCTCTTGGAAATTGAAAAAGGTAATACGCCTCGTATAGGTCTATACGAGGCGTCTTGAAGGGTGTGGAAATAGGGAGTTGAGTGTGTGAATATGTAGACCCTTATAAAAATGATGGATGATTGAGCAAGTCAATATTAAAAGATCCACTTGCACATGCACCATCTCTATCTCTCTATTATTCCCCCCAACGGTGACTGCTACCTTCAATTCACAACTCTCTATAGGTACCCCATGACCGGCAAGTGGTGTATCCGCGAGGTAACCCTACCTGCAAACCACTTCTCCCTTGCGCTTCCACCACCCTCAGTACAAATGCATTCTCACTTTTTATGCTAGAAAACTTATTTCTAACCAAAATTAAGTAAAGCTTAGCAAAAATGCATAGAGCAAATTAGTCAAATGATTGAATAAAATTGTAGTTCAATCTAGTCTAATCTTGATAAAAGTTGTTTTAATCAATTTTTACAAGACACTTTTGAGTTATTGGTTTATCATTTCTTTTTCCAAAGAAATAACTTTATTTACAATTTTCCTCAAAAGTGTTGCATATACATGTACATATATTTTTAATTTCTATAATCCTCAAAAGTGTTGCATATACATATACATATATGTTTAATTTCTATAATGCATCTATTCCACCCCCATACAAAATTCAAAATTTCAAAACAGACCTAATCCCTCATTTCTCCCCCTTCTATGGGTTCTTGTTTCAGCAAAAAAACCACCACAACCACCGCTATACCACCGTCGCCTCAAAACTCCGACCACCACCAACCACCGCACAACGCCAAAAATGACCAACCGGTTTCCAAAAAGGAGCTCTTCGTCATCAAACACAGAGTAAGTCACGAAATTGACCGGCACTCTGACCAAGAAACCGACCAAAACCCTAACCCTAGCTCCACCACTACCACTGCCACTACAACCACCACCGGCACCGGCGCCGGAGCTATTATCCTACAATCCGACAGGCTTAGCCGGAGCAATTCCGCCGGGAGAGCTCAAAACCCTAGCCGCAGAAGAAGACATTCTCGTTCAAAACAGAGTTTCGATTCACAGGTCGATACGAATGATGCTGATGCTGAAGATAATGATGGTGAAGATGTGCTGGATCACCAGCATCGTCAGCGAAACCGAAACCGGGAGAGTGAGGTTAGGGTTTCGTCTAGTGGAAGATATAGCAGTAAAGAAAGGAGAATAAGCATATCACCTAGTCGAGGATCCAGCAGTAAAGAGAGGAGAATTAGTATATCTCCTAGTAGAAGATCTGAATCGCCTTTTAGTAATAAGAATTTGAATTCGGCTGGGGCGGGAAGCGGTAATAGGCCTGCGAAGATGGTTTCGGTTCCGGCGACTGATAAGAGTAACAATGCAGGTGTTGGTACGGTGAAGAGGATTAATGTGAAGCGAAATGTGTCTCCGGCTAGGAGAAGTATTCGGGTTTTTACTGATGACCAGAGCCTAGAGGAGGGAAGTAGTAGCCGGGATGGGGATAGGAGACGGAAGTCGCTGGTGGAGATTGATAACAATGCTGGTAGACGTGCGAGGAGACGTGATACTAAAAGGACTAGGAAGTTGTCTCGGGATCTGGATGTGAACCCAGAAACAGGATTTGAGTCATTTGACCCTAGTCCGAGTTTGAGTGCGAGTCAGAGTCCGCCATCGTATGCAAGTTTGCTGCTTGAGGATATCCAAAAATTTCACAAAAAGAACACGACGAATGCTGCGACAACGCAGTCGTCTTTTGCTATTCCAGAGTGTGTTAGCAAGGCATGCTTGATTATGGAGGCTGTAGCGGATATGAATTCCAACACCAGCTCATTGTGTTCGGATGACAGATGGAGAAACCAAACCACTGTCAAGAAAGAAAGCTCTGGGACGGTGGTCGATGGTCCGGTATGACATGAATTGTATTAACAATTAGCATTGCACATTTGTATTATGTGTTTGTAAAACTGGCATACCATTTATGTATTTCTTTGGTAATTTTGTTGATCCCTTGTTTTTCATAGAGCTTGCTTTTGATCTTGTTGCTAAATGTGATTAAATTTACATTTAAATACACCTACACTCAGGCTTACCTGCTAGGATCCGAATTCAACACCCTTTGAATTGTTTTATCAAAACAATAATTCAATTTCACTCGACAGCATTTTTGTAGTTAACCACGCATACGCTAGAGTTGAACGTCACACCCAAAATAGAGAAAAGTTAAATGCAGGATGATCATCGGGTTGAAAATTTGCTCAAAATATCAACTTACCCAAAAAGGGAATCTAACACTGGAGTTAAGAGAGCCAACTTTAGTACTATATGAAATACACAAGGTTGGAGAACTCGCTAGTCGCTAGCGGGTCGGTGAGGTAGGGACTAGCGACTACTCGGGATTACTCGTGATTACTCGGGATTAATCGGATCGGGAATTTTATATGTATATTTTTTTATTTTTATAAATATGTATATATATATACTCACACATACATATCAATATAATACTTAAAAAGATAAAAGTAGTTCAAAATTCAAACTAAACTTACATATAATTCATAACATAACAAGTCTAAGTACTTAAAGTTCAAACATTAACAAGTCTACACCAAAAAAATCATCAATTCACTACAGCTTTCACAAGTGCATTCACTAAATTAGTAGTAAATTATAATTGGCTAACTGTAATCAGTCGAACAATTACAACAATTGCAGCATTCACTACGTTATTAAACAACAATTAGAGCATTGATCAGTTCATTTACAACAATCTACGTATTCCCATCCAATATCTGTACTCTGTTTGGACTAATAAAGAATTAAAGAATTAAACAACAATAGAAGCAGCAGCACAAACAACAAACAAATGCTACTTCCTGTTTGGACTAATAAAGAATTAAAGATCGTTACCTGTTTGGACTTTGTAACAACTAATGAACTAATAAAGAATTAAAGAAGCCGGAGAAGGAAACAGAGCTAATTACCTGTCGCCTGATGTCGGGAAGCAGCGCCGCCGGGAAGCTCGGTCGCCGGAGAAGCAGCGCCACCGGGAAGCTCGGTCGCAGGAGAAGCAGCGCCGCTGATGTCGCTGATGATTTAGGGAGTTAGGGCAACGATTCTGATGAACTGAGTTAACTATGAATCAATGATTTACTGATTTAGGGTATAACTGTATAAGGAATATAAGGAATTTGGGCTAAAGTCTTAATTTTGGGCCACTTTTTTAACTGTTTTAACTGGGCCGACTAGGCCGACTTGGGCCGACTAGCACCGACTAGCGATTTATTTACTGATTAGTGAAAATTTACTCAGCAGAGGGCCGACTAGCGACTAGTTGCCGATTAATCGCCGACTAGTCGCGATTTTTGCAACACTGGAAATACACAAGCAAAAAAAGATTATTAAATGAAGATGATCTCATGTATCACTGTAAAAGTATGAAACATAACAAACAGAGGTATACAGAAGACCAAAAACGTCATTGTTGTGAGCTCTTTAAGTCCCCTGCTGAGAGTGAGAGCATGAACAAGAATTGACACACTCCTGGCTGTTTCCAATGGAGTCTCACCTAGAACCATGTGTTGCAAGGGTGTTCCAATGGAAACTGACCCCACAATCTGAGATCTGTGTGTTAAAAAAATCACTGTGTTCATGGGTTGGTATTTCATTTCTGATTTCTTCTGGCTGTTTGTGTTTCATTTGTGTGTGTGTAATATGGGTGATTTCAGCAGTTTACTGAGTAACGTGTAACACAATTAGATTAGTTGATTCTACAACACCTAAGTTGCAAGTTTAAGACTAAATAGAGACATAAGTGTATCAGTATGCTACGAACCTGTCCAGAAGAGTAGCCGTAATAGGATCTGAATATTTAGATACGCATCATACCATGACTATATCGACTGCCATGCTTTGAGCTGCTAGAAAAAAGCATCCACCATTCCCCGCCCCACTCCCCCGTGATGAAAGATTATTCTCATCACACGAAAGAGCAGGTACCTACAACACCAACAAATTTATCGTAAGTCTATCCGAATTTAGAAAAAGAAAAAGTTTAACCCTAAATAACAGAAAATCATAATCAGATTTGATTAGTATACATACCCAATCGATTCACCAGACAGCAAAGGAAGCGAGAACATCAACCGTTAAAGGTTCTAAATCCACTATAACCTAAACCTGCAATAAGACAATTTCAGTATTTATAGAAAGATTTTACATCCTAACGAATATTTTTTGGTCAAAACTAGCATTGTTCCTTTATAGAGGACAACATTAATCATACAAAATGCAAAACAACATAGCCCTTTGTCAACATACTCAAACTTGTACAATGCATCACCAAACATAATCAAACTCCCTAAAGCCCCATGTTAAGTCAAACAGTTACTTAACTTGCATGATGATAAGTTGTTTCTTGTTTGACTAGTAATCATTTATTTAGATGATACAACAATCCTGTGACAAACTGCTCATAAATTTTGCAGTGTCTTGAAAAAGTGTATTTTACCATTTTAAAGCCCAAATATAAAGTTAGAATTACCTATATGTGGCCTCAGTTAAACTTATTCATGTAAATACCTAGGTAGTTAAAGGCTCAATGCGCAAAGGGTGAGCCTGTCGCCTAGGCGGAAGCCGCTTAAAAAGCACACACGCCTGAGACAAGCAAGGCACACGTGTATTCCCAGCCATCTTTAGCCGTTTTTTACTTGTTCTAAGCTATTTTCAAGCATTTTCAGCTGTTTCAAACAGGCTATTTTCCGGGTCCTGCATCAAGCCGGTCTCACCTAGGCACGTTTAACTACTTAAGTACACAGAGTTGATTTCGCCAAGTATTCAAACCTCGAGTCATTTTGTTAATTACTTCTTTACATAAACTGAATCAAAACTGATGATTACAACTTTGAACAGCTGGATCAGCAATTTGAGCAATAGCATTTAGTCCAGACAAAAGGTGTTTTTGGTTATGATGAAACACTGGTTAAATCCAATGATTAACTAGCTGGGTCGTCTCTTCTGTGGGGTCCAATCTTCTTTCTTACTCGCCGAAAGACTGAGTCCTGCAAAACAGCAACACCGTTAGCTCGTTAAGAGGGGAATATGGGGGTTTCCCTCTTAACCGGGCTCCGGCGTGAAAATAAGTTCTGTTCTGAGGAGATAAAACAGTGTGTGTTAAGAGTGAGAGTGAGAGGAATCGGATAATATCAACCTGGATGATGAAGGGTCTTATTTATAGCCGGAGGGTGAAAGAGGGAGGAGCAACCTTGCCAGCTGTTATGGGGCGCCAGCTGTCCGACCAAGGGGAATATCCTCTTGGTCTCCTCTGCCGTGGTCAGGATGGTGGTACACGTGGCGCACCCATATTTGTCCACGCTGGAAACATCGTACTGCTGCTGTCGGTCTGCTCCTTGATTTGCTGCAGGTCTACATGGCGCTTGATGAATGGTGACACGTATTGTCCTTTATGTCGGAAGGAGCATCTTTGGTGTCACCTTAACGTCTTCCAGAAGCTTCTGGTTTCGCTTGCTGATGTAGACGCCATGTAGGATGAAAAAGTGGTGTGGTCCCTGCCATGTGGGATGTGGAATTGGGACCATACCTCTTCAAGTCCCCCCAGTCCAGTGTGCCTTCTAGTTGAGTTGATCGTCTAGGAGGGATTCTGGACTTATAAGGGTAGTGGTTGCTGGCCTTGTTGGGATATATGTTTGCAACTTTGCGTGGTTGGGCCAAGTAGTCGCGTGGCGCGTGCCACACAATAGTGATTCTGCACAAAAATGAGCTAAGTGGCGCATGGCGCATGGTGTGTTACTAACTTTGCAAGGTTGAACCAACTAGACGTGTGGCGCATGGTGTGTTGGTAACTTTGCAAGGTTGAGCCAATTGGACGCGTGGCGCATGGCGTGTTGGTAACACTGCGAGGTTGAGCCAACTGGACGCGTGGCGCATGGCGTGTTGGTAACATTGCAGGACGCATGGCGCATGGCGTGTTGGTAGCATTGCAAGTTTGAGCCAACTGGACGCGTGGCGCATGGCGTGTTGGTAGCATTGCAAGGTTGAGCCAACTGGACGCGTGGCGCATGGCGTGTTGGTAGCATTGCAAGTTTGAGCCAACTGGACGCGTGGCGCATGGCGTGTTGGTAACATTGCAAGGTTGAGCCAACTAGACGCGTGGCGCATAGCGTGTTGGTAACCTCCTTCTGAAAGAAGTTTCCTTCATTGGATAAAGACAACTGATGTGACTGTCTGATGTCCCTGTCTTGTCGGAGGTGAACAGGCGCATTTTCAGTGGTGTCAGTTACTTTCCATTCCGGTGTCAGACGTGTGACGCCCACGCTCCCTAAAAAGGCGGTGATGGTTTCTCTCTCCGCTGACGTGGCTTCCTCCTGTTGGGTGACGCTTTGATTTCCTGACGGCCCACTACCCATCGCATTAAATGCAATGGGTATAAATATATGGCGGTTCACTCCTCTTCTTTACTTTTCAAAATTTGAAAACCCCTCTTTTTCTCTCAACAATTTCTCCTGCATTTCTTTTTCTTCCAAGTTTATTCATATCTCTCTTCTTCATTTTCTTGCACCATGTCTTCTGGGGCTAATCCTTTGACGAAGAAGAGAAAGTTCAAGGGTAGAAACCCTCCTGGTCTGGATCGAGCGGTGGTAAATTGGAAAGAAGAAGAGTTCCGCAATTTGGTTCGGGACATGGGTTTTCTCTCTGAGTGGGGTGCTCAGTTTCCGACCCCAGGCTCTACCGCCATGGATGCCCCTCCGGGCTACATTACGTTATATGCGGCCTTCTTTCGGGAGGGTAATTTCCGGCTACCCATGACGAAGTTTACTGCCGACGTTTTGACGAATTATAGGCTTCATATTTCTCAAATCAACGCGTTGGGACTCCCTCGTGTTACTCATTTTGAGTTTATCTGCAGGGCCAACCGTGTGGAACTGACCTTTGAGATGTTCAACGTTTTTTACAGCGTGACCTACACCGGTGGCTTTTATTCTTTTAACTCCCGGACCGGTGGTGTTATTCCTTGTTGTTCCACCCCCTTGAAAAGCTTACATGATTGGAAACAGAAGTTCTTTTACATTCGCCGTGGTGTTGTTCCGGTAGATATGCATTATCGATCAGAGAGTGAAGGGATCCCGAAGGTAGACGTGATGGTGGACTTTGCCAAATAGGAGTGGTACAAGAAGGTGACGCACAAAGCCACTGCTATTTCCCAGCTGGAGGAGAGGGCGCTGGTTGGTGCTGGTATGAGCTTGCGGTGGTTTCCGAAGAACCCTCTGGGTGTTCCTGTTTATGGTTATCAAGGCAAACGTACGTAATGTTTCTTAGTTGTTTGCTTTTTTCTCTGGTTATTGTTTTGTTCTTCCTCATCTCTTGGTATTTCGCAGTTGGGTACAGCTTGTTGAATGTTCTTGACCCAAAGGCCGGTGGTGCTATGGTTGAGGCGGTTCAAGAGGATGGGAAACCGACATGGTTGGACCAGATCCGCAACCATTTCTTGCATCCTACTAACGAGAGTTTTGCCACCTATGCCAACACTGTTTTAGGTGAAGATGATGAAGATGATGTTGATGATGATACTGACCCCACTCGGGAGGAAGTTATTGTCCTTTTGAGTGGGGGTTCTGACCGATCTCTGGAGGGCTTAACTTCTCATTCCCCGTTTGCAGGTCCGGCGCAAGGGGTTGTGCATGAGCCCGTTAATGAACCGGTTGTTGATGTTGAGGTGCCGATTGAGACTGCTAATCAATTGGAAACTCGGAGAAAAACAAAGGCGGGCAAGCCAGAGGGGAAGAAGAGGGCTGAGGAAAAAGCTACTGAAACTCCTCGTAAGCGACCCTTTACTCTTCCTATCGTAGATTATGTAGTCGTTTCTGATACATTGTCTGGTTTAGGGACCAGAGAGAAACATCGTGGGTTCGATCCTGATGACAGCGCTACTTTAACGGAGATGATGAGGAAAAAAGCTCTTGAAGATAAAAAGCGGAAACTTGATGAGCAGGCTGCTACCATGCTTGCATCTAAAAAAGCCAAACTTCAAAAGGAGACTCCTCCCGCACCCTCAGAATCTGAGATTGACATGGGTGATTTTACTGCTAAGCATGGGAATTTGTTGGAAAAAATATACGCAGCCTCCGCTCCTCAAGGTATAGACTTTGTTGTTGTAAATCTTGTTAATTGGCTTTTGGCTTGTTTTTTACTATCATGATTGTCTCATGGCAGATGTCAAATCTGGTAAAGCGCCGCGCGGGGTTGATATTTCAAAGATTACTCCCCCCACATCTCCACTGTCTAGGACTTTTAGTTTGTCCTCTCCTCGTGATGACTTGGGTGAAAAGAGTAAAACAGATGATGTGAATGTTGAACACGTTGGTGAAGGTGGTGGTGATGGCGCGGGAGTTGCTGGTGGTCGTGGTGCAGGTGATGCTGGTGGAGATGGTCGAGATAAAGGTATTGAAACGGAGGCGGAGTCCAGTGAGGCTACCCAACGCCAGATCATTTATACCAGGCGTCCACCAGGCGGTGGCGGTGGTGCTACTTCAGGGGTGTTTCGGGGTCCTGAGTTTGAAAATGTTCAAGGTGGGTCTTGGGATACTCACAACCCTGCATGCGATGATCTGCCTCATGTTCCCCATTGGCGTTTAACTCAGGGTTCCCGGATGAATAATCATGAGAACTGTCAAGAATTCTTCTCCTTGTCCCTCCCCCCTGCGGAGAGGTTGTTCAGAAGAGGCGAAACCGGTTCGAACTCTTGGACGATCATATTCATGCCGGTGTCAACTTCTTTGCTACTTCGCAAGAGATTGTTCGAGAATGGAAGTTGATGGGAGAGGAGACTCTTGAGTTCGAAAATGAGAAAAAAGCATTCGCTGAAGAGAGAGAGAAGTTCAATGGTGAGAAGAAAGGTTTGTTGTGGAGGGTGTCTGATGCTGAGGAGAAACTTGCACAGGAGAAACAGGATAACTTCGACAAACAAAAGAATTGGGAGGCCGCTTGTGAGCGGACCAATAAAGAGCTGCAGGCGCAACGTGAAGCGATTGTGAGGTTGTAAGGAGAGAAAAAGAAGATCAGTGATGAGGCTGAGCAAGAGCGTGTTGCGGCTCAGAATAGGGAAGAAGAATATCTCCAACGCGTAGTTAAGTTGGAAAAGCTTGCTGAAGCAAAGGTTGCTGAGTGCAAGGCTTCTGAACTTCTTGCCGAGGAGATATCTGACGATTGCAAGTGGTTGCTCTCGCGCGCGGTGCCCCTGGTAACTTCCTTTGTTTATGTTGTTTGTTTATTTTTGGGTATTCTTTGCCCTTTCCCTCATGTGTGTATTGCCTTCGCAGATTGCCGAACGTATCGCTGGTTCTGGAGAATTGGCGAAGTACGTATATGAGCTTGGTGAAGCTGCACGTGATCTTGGTCGCAAGGAGGGGTATGCTGAAGGAAGGGCAGCTGCTGAGTCGAAAGAGCCATTGAAAAGTTCTGAATTATATAAGACTCATTGTGTCGGGCGTTACGCTGAAAAACGACAGGAGTTTGCATCTCTTGAGTTTGGTGTTGTAAAAGCTGCTCAGAAATTGTCTCGGAAGCCTGATGGTGTTGCCTTATTGAAAAAGGCCCTTGGAGATGAAGATCGCGCTGTCGGGGGCGCTGGTACTAGTCATCCAGAGTGAAGAAATCCGGCTTGCATGCCGTGTATGGGCTTCAATAGCCTTGTAACCAACTTGACAATTTTGTGAACAATTTAACTTTATGCTTTGTAAACAATTTACCTATAGCTGTCGTATCTGCAATATGTTTTGTTATATTTTATGTGAATATTTAGGCTTTTGTTTCCTTGCTCATTGTGAATTTTGCTATCATTACAATATGTGCATGTGTAATTACTTTGATTAGGTATCACGAATGAATGATGGCGCTGACAGGTTGTGTTGTGTTAATTACAACGTTTATTCTGTCGTTTAAGCGCTCCAGCTGATTCGTATATACGAAGTGATCGAGTTACAGGTTATTGTGTGGACCCAACTGTGTTCAGCTTTGGGGGTCTTACAATGTTTGTTTACCGTGTTTTCGATGCTTTCGTGTTAATGTGGGCACGAAGTATTTATTTGGCGTTTTCTAGGCTTTGGTTGTGTTTCTGGCCCGGCTGTGCACTTGGTTGTGACGAGCCTTGGAGGTCTACAACGTTTCCTAAGGTCGAGCCATTGATGTTTTCGTGTATACCCGAAGTAATATATGCAGTTGTAACAAAAAATTCTCATGAGAAAGAGGAAACCAAACACTTCTTGTATTAGTGCTAAATGTGTTGGCGTGCAGCCATTACAAGTATATAGAAAAAACTTCAGCTGTTTACATGTAGCATCTTCTTAACTGCTGGGCGTTCCAGGTTCTTGGGACTTCTTTGTTGTCCAGGGTGCGTAGCTTATGTGCCCCTTTTCCAAGTACCTCGTCTATAACATAAGGCCCCTCCCACTTGGGAGCTAATTTTCTGGGTTTTTCGGCGTTAGACGCCTCATTGTCCCTTAGGACGTATTCCCCGGGGTTGAACGTGCAAATTCGGACCTTAGTGTTATAATATTTCTCCAACTTTGTTTTGTATTTCGCTTCATTGGTCGCCGCCATCTCTCTCATTTCTTCTAGGAGGTCAAGGTCCAACCTCCTTTCTTCTTCGTTGTTGATCATGTTCATTGAGAGCATTCTTGGCGACGGTAGCCCGATCTCTGCTGGTATCACGGCCTCGGACCCATAGACTAAACTGAACGGTGTTTCTCCGTTACTTGTTTTTGGCATCGTCCTATGGGCCCATAATATGCTGGGTAATTCGTCAACCCAGCCTCTTCTTTGTGTTCCCAAACGTGCTTTGATGCCGTCTACAATGCCCTTGTTGACGGCTTCCACTTGACCATTCCCCTGTGGGTGCGCAACCTAGGAGAAGGTATGCTCTATGTGCAGTTCTTTGAACTAGCGTTGAAGATCTTCTGCGGCAAAATTTGTTCCGTTATCGGTGATAATTCTTAGAGGCAGCCCGAATCTACAGATGATTTGTTCCCAAATGAAACGCCGTACTACGATAGATGTGGTTGATGCCAACGCCTTTGCTTCCACCCATTTCGTGAAATAGTCTACTGCGACTATGATAAATTTCACTGCGCCCGGGGTTTCAGGGAAAGGGCCAACCATATCTATTCCCCACTGTTGAAATGGCCACGCCGTTGTTACTGGGACTAGTTCATTTTTGGGGCGCATCGTTTTCGGAGCGTGCCTCTGGCATCCGATGCATTTCCTCAAAACTTTCACTGCGTCTAGATGCATTCCGGGCCAGTAATACCCGACGTTCATCACTTTCGCCACCACCATCCTCGGACCGGCATGGATGCCACAGATTCCTTCATGTATTTCTCGGATCAGGTAGTTTGCATCTTCCGGGTCGACGCATCTCAACAACGGCCCGAGGTATGATTTTCGGTACAGTATTCCATCAACCATCTGATAGTGCTCGGACTTGTACTGAACTTTCTTCGCTTCGGCTTTGTTTTCTTGTAAAATCCCCGACTGGAGATACATGATTATGGTAGTCATCCAAGATGTTGTTCCCAACTGGACAACGCTCACTTGCCTTAACGGTACCGATGGATTGCTCAAGACTTCAATGCGCACATCCTTTTCCAGGTGCTGGAAACTGGTGGATGCGAGCTTACTTAGTGCGTCTGCTGGTTTATTCTCGCTTCTATTGATATGGTGCACCTTGTAAGAATGGAAGTTTTGCAGCAATGCTTTCGTTTGGTCTAGGTATAACGCCATTACATCTCCCTTGGCATCGTACTGGCCGTTAATCTGCCCGGCTACTAACATGGAGTCCACATGGGCCTCAATGTGTTTGACTCCCATCTTGATCGCTAACCTCATACCGGCAAGAAAGGCTTCGTATTCGGCTTCATTATTCGTACTCTTGAAGTCTAACCGGATGGCATACGTGAATTCGTGTTTTTCTGGACTTACCAGCCTAAGTCCTGCGCCTGCGCCATCCTCATTGGATGCGCCATCTGTATACAGTAGCCATGGTTCTTCTGAACGTTGCTTTTCAGCTCTTTCCATTGCCTTACACTCCCTGTCTTTGTCATCGGGTACTTCCGTCATGAAGTCAGCCAACACCTGGCCCTTAATTGCCGATCTTGGCCTGAAAACCACATTATGGCCTCCCAGTTCTATCGCCCACTTCGCTAATCTTCCGGAAATCTCGGGCCTCGCAAGGATGTTGCCGATGTTGTAATTTGTTAAGACATGAATGACGTGATTGGCAAAATATCTGCGCAGCCGCCTTGACGCATGGATTAGTGCCAGCACTAGTTTTTCCATTATCGCGTACCTCGTTTCCGGATCATTGAGAGTGCGAGACACATAGTAAACTGGTGTTTGAACACCTTGGCGGTCTACGAGCAGAACTGCTCCAACTGCTTTATCAGATGCTGAGAGATACATTACCAAAGGCTCTCCTTTCACTGGCGCTGTCAGTGTTGGCAGTCTTATGAGGCAATCTTTCATTTCTCAGAACGCTTGTTCGGCTTCCGGGGTCCACTGGAACTGGCTTTTCTTCATGCAATTGCGGAGTGTCTTGATAAACGGGAAAGATTTAGCAGCATGATTGGCTAAGAAACGGTTCAGTGCTGCTAACCATCCGGCCAACTTCTGCAATTCCTTGATCGTTGATTGCGAGGGCATGCGCTCGATTGCTTGTACCTTATCAGGGTTTACTTTAAATCCATCCTTTGTGACGATGAAACCCAGGAACTTTCCTTCTTCCATGCCGAAGGAACACTTTGCTGGGGTTAATTTGATGCTTACACCGCGCAGTGTGTCGAATGTTTTTTGGATGTTCATCAGCATCGTACCTTCCTCTTTGCTCATAATGACCAAGTCATCCATGTACACTTCGATGTATTTGCCGATGGCATCACTGAACGTTTCATTCATTAGTCTCTGATAAGTCGCGCCCGCATTCTTTAGACCGAAAGGCATTTTGGTGTAGCAGTATAGCCCTGTCGGTGTGCGGAATGTGGTTTTGTCCTCGTCTTGGATGGTCATCTGTACCTGGTGGTACCCCTTATAACAATCAAGGAAACATTTCCATCTGAAGGTTGCTAGCGAATCAATCTTCTCATCGATATCTGGTAAGGCGTAACAGTCGCGTGGGCATGCCTTGTTTAGGTCCTTCTAATCTACGCACATTCTCCAGCTGCCGTTTCCTTTCTGTACCATTACTGGGCTTGCCACCCAAGTTTGGTACCGAACTTCTCTGATGATGCCTGCGTTTAACAGCTCCGTGACTTGTTCTTTCATAGCGTCATGCTTTATGTCTCCTAGGTGGCGCTTGGTATGCACCACAGGTTTGGCGCTTTCTGAGACGTTTAATCTGTGCTCTGCTATGTGCCGTGGAACACCCACCATGTCGGCTGGTGTCCAGGCGAACACATCCATGTTTTCGAATAACAACTTTTTCAGCGCCGCGCGCGTGAGATCAGACATTGCGGGGCCTAAGGTGACAGTTTGTTCTGGGTATTTGCTGTTTAGCACCCATTTTTCAGCTTCCGCGCGTGGTGCAGATTTGCTTGCTTTTGCTGGCCTGATTTCGTCTGTTGCTAAGACTTCTTTGCTCGCGTAGATCAGTGCGACCCCTGTTTCTGTTGGGAAACCAACAGCTGAATGCGGCCCAGAGCAAATCATACTAAAATCTCCTTGGGATTCTCTTCCCAACAGGATGTCGTGTCTTGAGTGTGCTGGTAATACCATGAACGTGACCTCCTCCGTTCTTGAGTTTCTTCCGTCTGAGAGTAGCACTGGGAACGATATCTGGCCGAGAGGAAAAATGGCTTCGTTGCAGAAACCAGTTAGCGGGTAGTCAACTGGTTCTAAGCGCGCTTTGTCCTCTTGGTCAAATTGGTTGAAGCATTGTTCGTAGATGATATCTGCAGTGCTCCCTGGATCAATGAAAATGTAGTCGGTTTGGTAATGACCGATTACACCGGATATGACTATGGGCCTTCTTTCTCTTGGACCTCCTCTTACTATGGGAAAGACAACTTGTCTTTCGCGCCAAGATTCGTCTTGTGTGCGCTTGTTATAGTTCATCCTTGGCTTTCGTGGGCCTCCTTGAACCATGTGAGTTTCTAATTTTTGGAGTTTCTTGTTGTCTGGCCCTTCGTCCCTTCGTTGAATTTGACGGTGGTCGCGCTTTCCGCCTTTTACCAGATGAGTGAGTCTTCCATCTCTCAGGGCTCTTTCTATTTCTTGCTTTAAGCTAAAACAGTCGTCGGTCAGGTGACCTGTGTCTTTGTGGAACTCGCAGAAAAGGTTCGGATCTTGACCCCTCTTGTTTCGCATCTGTAGAGGGGGTTTGAACTGGTGGTTTTCGGTTGACAAGACTTCAGAAGGAGTCTTTGTTAAGGGTGTCCACTGTTTTTCCCTATTTTCTCTTTTGACCTCTTTGAGGTGAGCTATTTGGTTGATTGTATTGCGCGCGTCTTCTCTTACTGGGCTTCTCTCCCTATAGCTGGATGTTTTCCATGATTGGCCTTTGCCTTTCTTGTTGCACCGGTCGTTGTGGTTGTAACTGTATTGACGGTTGTCTTCACCGGTCAATTGTTTGTCTGTACGCGCGATTGTTTTAGCTGCCTCGATGAAGGTTTCAATCGTTTGATCAAGTCATCGCATTTTACTGCCCTCATAAAATGTGCGCGCATCATCTTCTCGCCTACATCACCGATTTCCAGACATTCTTTGTTATACCTGGTGATGAAATCTTCCACGCTTTCATGGTCTTTCCTCCATATATTCAGGCAATCGGCAGGGTCTCTAGTGTGCCTGCGCTGTTGAGAGAAGTGCGCGAGGAACTTGTCCCGAAAATCAATCCATGACTTGATTCTTCCTGCTGGCAGGCTGTCAAACCAGACACGCGCTGCGCCGACAAAGGTTTGTGCGAAGAGATGACACCAAGTTGGTAGATTCCAGCTACCTGTTACCCCTGCGCCGTTGAAGACTTGGAGGTGGTCATCGGGATCTGTTAAGCCGTTGTATTTGCCTACATTGTGTGGCAGTTTTGTCTTGTCGATATCGGCTGTCACAATTTCTCTGATGAATTTTGAATATTCGGCCATGTCATCTGGGCGATAGCTCAATGAGTAATGATGTTCTGCTTTCGGGTTGTACCCCGCGCGCTTGCGGGGTACGTACGCCTCGTGTTCTGGTGGCAACCTACTGAACACCGTGCTTTCCTTGTACGTCGCATCATCTTCTTCCTTATAACTGTCCCACTCGTCGTTTATATTGCGCGGACCTAAACGAATTTGCACTGGTTTTCTCTGTGGATGAGAATACTGCACATAATTGCTCTCTGTTTCGCCATAGGTATCGCGCGTGTCTTGCGCACTTAGCCTTCTGATGTTTGGTACAGGTGCTTTTTCAGGGCGTAAGTTCCATGCATTGGCCTGCTGAGGCATGTGCGTGCTCAGAGACCTTTGCGGTGGAGTAACAAATGCGGATTGATTGGCTTGTGCTTGGAGCAAATCCTGTTGTGTGCTGAGTTGTGTATAAACAAGGTTTATAGACGCCATTTGTTCGGCATACCAGGAAGCCAGGGTTTTTCCTTCGGGTAGCCCTAAAAGTGCAGAGAAGTTTAGTTGTGTCTGTTCCGATGGAGCTGACGGGCCAGCTCCATGGTTTGGTGCCTGGACTGCTGGAGGTGTTTGGAGGACTACCCCAGGTGAAGATTGGAAAGTGGCTCCATTTGTGGTTTGGTTGATTATCCTGGGTGAGTGTTGGAAAGTGGCTCCGTTTGTGGTTTGACTAACCACGCTGGATGCACTTCCAAAGATCTCAGGAAAATCGTTGTTCACTCGCCCTTCTTGGATAGTCTCGTTCCCCTGGACTCTTTGGACACGCGTGGTGTCCGTGATGAGTTCAAAGGAAGAGACTTCTCCGTCCATCTGAGGAGAAGGGGTTGGTTCAGTCATTCTAGTGAGTTTTTGAACAAAAAAAAAAGATAAGAGTGGTTTGCAAAAGATGCGGATGGCGCCAATGATGAAACACTGGTTAAATCCAATAATTAACTAGCTGGGTCATCTCTTCTATGGGTCCAATCTTCTTTCTTACTCGCCGAAAGACTGAGTCCTGCAAAACAGCAACACCGTTAGCTCGTTAAGAGGGGAATATGGGGGTTTCCCTCTTAACCGGGCTCCGGCGTGAGAATAAGTTCTGTTCTGAGGAGATAAAACAGTGTGTGTTAAGAGTGAGAGTGAGAGGAATCGGATAATATCAACCTGGATGATGAAGGGTCTTATTTATAGCCGGAGGGTGAAAGAGAGAGGAGCAACCTTGCCAGCTGTCCGACCAAGGGGAATATCCTCTTGGTCTCCTCTGCCGTGGTCAGGATGGTGGTACACGTGGCGCGCCCATATTTGTCCACGCTGGAAACATCGTACTGCTGCTGTCGGTCTGCTCCTTGATTTGCTGCAGGTCTACATGGCGCTTGATGAATGGTGACACGTATTGTCCTTTATGTCGAAAGGAGCATCTTTGGTGTCACCTTAACGTCTTCCAGAAGCTTCTAGAAGCTTCTGGATTCGCTTGCTGATGTAGGCGCCATGTAGGATGAAAAAGTGGTGTGGTCCCTGCCATGTGGGATGTGGAATTGGGACCATACCTCTTCAGGTTATTTGATTCCTTTTTCTCTCAGATTTCAGGTATCAAATAGAGTGTCCCAATCGGAAACTCTGGGTTTTAGGCCGCCTTAGGGTGTGAGTTTTATTGAGTTTGCGTTCTCTTATTCCTTCACATCCGATCTTCTTCACCTACTCAACCCGACATCAACGTGTTATAACAACACTTTAAACAACTAAAATCAATATAATTTACATATTTATGTGTTTTGTGCTGGTCACTTTGTTCTTTAAACAAATCATGAAACTGAAGAAGCTGAGTATGAGGGTTTGGAATGGCATTGATCGACCAAAAGGATACATGTTTTATTATACACGCAAATTAGCAAAGAGATGAACATAAGAATCGGATTTAATCCACTAAAAAAATCCGGAATGAAGAAGATGAATATTTAGGGGGTGTTTGGGATTCCTTCTAAAAACAACTTATTAACTTATATAAGTCATAAGTTAGAATTTCTAACTTCTCAAAAACAAAATTTTCACACACAAAAACAACTTAAATAAGTTAAACCAAACACTATAAAAACAACTTATTAACTTTTATAAGTCAATAAGTTATAAGTTGCTCCAAAATAAGCTAACCCAAACACCCACTTAAACTCATTCAATGTCAATATCCTTTATAATTTGATTTTTGGGAAATTGAATTAAGAATTAAAGAAAAATTACGGTTACAGTATTTTGAATTTTAACTTGCATGAATTTAGGTCCTTACATCTGCAGCGCAGTGGTTGTGACATCCGGGTGAAGGCTCGGCTCAGGATTCAACCCGGGTTCGAGTCCAACGGGGGGCAAGGGTTTACCCATTCCACAGGGTTCTCGTGCATCAGGGGTGTGCTACGCTTTCTAGCTGTGGGTGGTTCCTAAAACCATCTCTTGATAATATGATGTAAATGCCCCTAATCAGTAACATACATTATGTCACGTGTCAATGTTATATTGGTTCTTGTTGCTTTTAGGTTCTAAATTGTTTGTATATGATCCTGGTCCGATACTGTAACATACCGTATAATTTTATCAAATTATAACGCGACACGTGACCAAATTCTCCATATAGTTCTGATTTATGGAAGAAAAGGGACCAAAATTATCAAAAAGGGGAAAGATACAAAGTCCAGGGACTAAACATGCAAAATTCCAAATTTTCAAATGTTGTCGGTCCCTTACGGACCGCAAGAGTGTTTCACAACCAGAACGCGCCAAGGGTCCTTATGGACCGTAAGGCACCACTCTTACAGTCCGTAAGGGGGTGCCAGTGACAACAAAATGGCAATTGGCCTGCCAAGGCTGTCATGCTGCCACCTAGCTTCGGTTTGTGTCACTCTAACTCTCCTTCCTCTATGTGTTGTGACACTAAGCAGCTCCTAATGATCTTTAGCAACACTTGTCATGATTTTGGAGCTCTTAAGTGAGTATAAATAGGCTTGAAACCTTCACATTCAAGTAAACCATTCTTAATTCACTCTAAATCCTTCTCTTGGAGCTTCTCGGGAGTTTAGGAGCAGCTCTCAAGTATTCTCAGTAATCTTCAAGTCCAGTAAGTCTTCCTCTTTTGCTAGATTTCATTAATTTAGTTAATATTTGACTGAAAGTTAAATAGTTTGACTTTTCGTTTGACTTTCAGTTCTGACCACTATGGTAAAGTCAAAGTTCGAATCGAACTTTCCTACGTGATCTTTATAATGAAGGTATGAATCCCCTGCGATCATAGCCTCCGACAATCACGTTAAGTAGGCGAAATGACGAATCAAACATGTTATATATAAAAGTCAAAACTAGAAAATATGCATTTTACGATAATCGAACTTCTAAGTATCTAAACCACTTGTTTTGACATTATAGCAGTTTATATGAACCTATAAAACTGACATGCCCAATTCGTCATACTCCGTTTAGCACTCATTCTTATGTCGGAAGTCAAACAGTTTGACTTTTACTTTGACTTCCGATTCTGACCCGTTTGATCTATGTTAAAACCCAATCAAGACATGTATTGTGACCATAATATTATAGGGAATAACCCTCTGAGATTATGCCTTCTGGTCACACAATTGAAGGGTAAATCGACGAGTCAATTACATATACTTTTAAAAATGTGAAAAATTACCCTACGACATAAAAATGGTTTTAAAACCCACAAGGCACATAAACTGATCATATGATGTTTTGAAATATATTTTGATGTACCGGACTCGCCATTGACCCATTCGACCCCCCGATGCCATGTTTACACATATGGCTAGTTTAATATATATAAAATATGAAAACTAGTCAAATTGGGTTTTAACCTTTTAAAGTCATTCCAAATCGGAATGTTTGGTTAAATAACTTATATCAAACGAGGCTTTGCACTCGGAAGGGTATAAACCACATTCTAACCGGTCAACGCTTAATCGAGCGAAATCGAATAAAATTCTAAGTAACGAGTCAAGTAATGTAACTTACTAAATGACTCGTGAACATTCTAACGGATATATAAATCTGTTTCATTCTGGACTCTAGAGCCTTCCTTATAATCGTGCGTAGGATATACAATTTGAATTACGACTTTGCTTCAAAGACTTATTTAACAGTTTAATTGCCAGCAAAAGTAAATACTCTTAACCTATTTTTATTTGAAAACTTGGGATATGCCATTAGCCACTTGGAGCGAGTATATTATATAAATGGGCAAATGCTTTCATAAATATAAGAATCCGGTTTAATCCGTATTGCTTTGAATAACATTAAACACTAGGGGTAATGGTACCATGTCCGGGCGTTCCGACTCATCAACTAGGAATAGCCATATAAAATACGAGCGAAAGCTAACATGTTTTTGAAAAGATTAAACTGCAGGTAACGGATCCTGAATATATGCTGGAAGGGTTTGGTCAAAGAAAAGGCTTTGGAATTTGCAACTCCACTGCTTAAAAGCCTATGATTTCTTAAGTTCGCTTTATATCCGATCCTACTTATGGGATATTGTATCGAATGACTTTTATAAATTTTAAATTAATATATTTCAATCTTTTATGATTATTACTTTATTTCTATCTTTCGCTTCTTATTGTGAAACTGTTATCGATCGTCACGCATAAACCCATCAACCGGGTCCACCGAAAATTGGAGTGTGACAGTTACATGTTTAACTATGGGTACAAACTTTATTAAATTGATTTTGTGCACCCTATAGAATTTCCACTTCGTTTAATGTTATGACTTATGAGGACTAAACTCAGGACATAAAAGTTTTGCTTGGTCCAAAGCTTATAATTGTCCAGAAAGCGTTCATGTGCTCGTTTGTATAAAATTCAAAAGCAATGATCCGCCTCATAGTTTTCTTATTGACGAGACCGATTTGTTGGCTAGATCTACTGATGGGTGACAATCACGTCAAGTTGGTTGGTTGAATTGATAAACCTGATCACAATCTCAATAATTATATATGTGAATGACATAGGTTCTAATTATTTCATACGCACTTAACAAAGTGTCACTCAAACATATGATGTCAAATATTTCAACCTGAACACGTCATGTTTATTATACAAATTAAAATGTCAACCCGAAACTTATTTAATTGAAGAAATTAACCGGTTATATATATGAAAACCCAAAATTCTAAACATTTCCCCCCACTATACATACCCCCTTTTCCTTTCAGGACACCCTCTTTCAACAATAAGAAGTTCAATTTGTAATATCGGCGACAGGATTCGGGAAGTCTTTCTCTCGTGAACCCTAAGAAGGCAGGTATCAAGCAACGTTTTCTTCAAATAAATTCAATTTCTTAGGTGATATTGCATAATGCATACCATGTGTTCGACGAAAGTCCTAAATGAATAGGATTACATTTATTTTGTCTCTAACTATCTGCTGTTGTTCTAAGATACTCATCTTAGAGATTAATCTTAATTTGTTCAAGAACCATTCAGAAATATACCATATCAAGCATTCAACTACCTGGGTTTTAAATCAAGATTGTTTATTTTAATAACATTTGATCAAAAGTTTCTTCTTGTATCCTTGATTGATCATCCCCTTGTGTTCATAGTAAACCATTGTCTTTGGCTTGTTTGTTGCCTAAATGAGACTTATTTAGGTTTGTAAACAAGTACAGTACCTGTTTTATATCCTTAAGGTGCTATCAGCCTTTTCATTGTGTTTATAAAACCTGTTTACATCCATAAAGATTCATGTCCAATGAGAGAATAACCATTGCTACAGTTTGTTGGGTTAAAGTGCCCTGGTCTCAGTATCCATAGCCATAATCCAATCCGAGCTCTTAGAAATTAATCAGGTCGGTTCCTGCTCCTGAGCTGACCATCGTTCCGAGAACTGCCTTTTAGTATACTCTCAAGAACCAAGAACTGGCCCAATATAAGCCGATATTGTTTCGGTTTACACTTTACAGTTTACTTTATGTGTTGGTCTGGAAGTATTTTGCACACTCCTAGCTCACTTATAAGCTTATTTATTAAAAAAAAGTGTCATATCTTTTGTTATTATATTGAAAGTTTATTCAATTTAAAAGGAAACGGTGAAGTGGGTCATAGTTGTCAATAGCGATCGTAACGATCGCTATAGCACACTATGTAGCGTATAGGTCTAGTGTCGCTATTAGGGTCATAGCGATGGATAGCGAGAATAGCGACACTTTATTTTTTTTTAGTATAAATAGCAATTAAATATAAAATAGCTGGATTTTAGGTATTTGTTAAAACTTAAATATACATGTAAAATAGCATATATATACCGGGGTATTTTGTTAAATATACATATACAAATTTTTCTAGTGTATCACTATTTATAAAATACCGCCCGCTATTTATCGCTATTCGCTATGTAGCATATAGGTACCTTATCGCTATTTGTCGCTATTCGCCATTAACAACTATGGACTGGGTTTTAAAAAGCGCGCCCAGACGTGTAGCTACCTTTGCTTCTGACGCGGTGAGGCACACGGAAAAGCGACTAGAGGCACGGTCTTGAGGTGCGCTTTTGTAAGGGTGGAAGGTTTTATGCATCAGGATGTTGTACATATAACTTTTTAGGTTGTATATATAGGTTAAGTATATATTAAACCATATGTAGAGCTTATTTATGTCTAAATTTTGGGTAAGTCATAAGTGATGGCGTGATGCTAAAAATCTATGAGAAATATAAAAAAAAATATATAGAGTAAATTGTTCCTTGCGCTTTTTAAAACCAAGATGGTGAACATATTATTGGCAGGTGAACCCAACGTCTTTCTTTTAAATAAGTTACCCAACTCAGTTATTCTGCATGTTATCGCATATTTACTTCTCTTTCTGTGAATAGTTGACTCATAAGTCTCTTCTTTTGAAGGCTTTGAAGCAGTATCGTTAAAATGTTGGGTGGGCCAGGACTTGAATCTGTTGTTGATCGTAAGTACAACAATCTCTGGTTCTTCTTTGTTCTACTTGTAGTATTTGCAAACATTTATTCATAAAATGTGTTTGGCACTAAGTATTATTTCCTGTGAGCTAACACTCAAGTCTTTTATGGACTTACTCTCACTCCATTTTGCTATCTTATTTTTCAGAATACATTTCAGTTATCACAAATGATGGACGCAACATAGTGGTGAGCTTATCTTTTTGTTTGGGTTGCAAACTTTTTACAAATTTAAGTAATTACAGCAATTGTTGTTTTATTTTTCTTTTGCACTCAGGGAGTATTGAAAGGGTTCGATCAAGCTACAAATATTATTCTTGATGAATCTCATGAAAGAGTCTATTCGACCAAGGTCAGTTCCTCCGTTTATAACAAAACCGATGTTGGTTTCTTTTTCAGAATCTTACTCCATGCTACGCCCTATAAATTCATATATTGTGATGTTAAAATTGTAATTTGCCCATTAACACACTCCTAAGTCTACATATATTCTCCGCGCACATATCATTGAGTTTGTGCCATTTCCTTGTGCGTTTAACCACACTTTTTTATACTTTTAGTGAACCTGCAAGGTTTGATCACTAATATTAATTGCTTCTTTGACTTGCAGGAGGGTGTTCAGCAACTTGTGTTAGGTCTTTACATCATAAGGGGTGATAACATGTATGATCCTTTTGTATTTGAGCTAAAATTGCTATTCCGTCGTTGGACATCCAAAATTTTTACTAAAACCACTTCACTTTTCAAAAATGGTCAATGGGGATTAGTTTGACTCATAACCTGTCAAATTTTGACATGGGTAAATGATCTATTTATTTTATAATGTTTTTAAAAGTTAAATGCTTTATTTTTGAACTCCCTTGACCAAGTTAGAAACTTTTTTTTCCGTTTCTACCAGAATACATAATCAGTTTTTTTTTTAATCATTGAAATCGTGCAGAAGTGTTATCGGGGAACTAGATGAAGAGCTTGATGCAAGCTTGAATTTGTCGGAACTGAGAGCTCATCCTCTGAAGCCTGTCATTCACTGATGGTTACATTATATTTAACTATTATGCATGGTTAAAATATGAATGTCGTAAGGTAATCAGATACTCGTTTCAGTGAGGAATTATTATCGGGCTTATAAAAATACTGATTTTAAACCAACTTGTAGCTGACGTTTTGGTACATCTTTTTGGAAGGAAAAGATATCTGTTTGCTAGCAGCATCCGTTTTGTATGTGCATGTTGAGTTGTTTACCATCCAACTGGTTCTGGATTTTGGCTGCGTGACCTCCTTACACATTGTAATACGTCGGCCAACACAAGTTCGGTTAGTATCGTAGTCAATGTCAAGATTCGCGTCGGATGGACTCCATGATGATTGACATGTATCATTCAACTTCTTCCTTTCTTGTCTTCCTTCCTAGAATGGTGTTTAAATAGTTTTAAAATGGTTAATATTATAAAAGCTATTATGCTATCTTATTTTCACAAAAAAAAAGGTCCATTAACCTAGTTTTGGTATATTGAAATGTATGTACTTGAAGTTTTGGTTAATACTCGGCTAGTAAAGTTACACGCACAAGTCACTAAACATATTTTTATATATTGAAGTATCTAAACTTGTATAAAATGTATGTACTTGTAAATTTTGTTTTTAAAACGATCATTACTGACCTCATAAATTTGTCCAAATTTGATAAGGTGACGTTCAAACATCTTAATTTTAGTAAACTTGATAAACTTTAATATACAAAAATAACTTAGTGATTTTTTGGGTATTTTCTATAAGGCTATAGGGTGTGGTAATGACCCTCAATGTTATCACCATGTCACTCACCTCTAATCCATAATCCAAAACTAATACCCTAAGTGTGTTGTCATGACTTAGACCACTGTCCCCTTATTTATTTTAATTAATTTTTGTCTAAAGAAAAAGGAAAGGAAATCTTGAAAAATTGAAAAGAGGACCATGGTTGCCATGGTTTAATCCATGCAAACCATGGTGGATCAAGCAAGGGGATGGTGTAGCCTTCTATTCGTGTTCCTACGTGGCGAATCATGTTCCAACCATAACATTGGTTTTAAAAAGCGAGAGGCGCACAGAAGCGACGGGGTCTAAAAATGAGGCGCAAAGCGCAAAAGCGGTGGGCTTTTCGTACCCGAGGCGCAAGAAGATTATATAAATTTTTATATATATCCCTTAGGTTTTTAGCATCCCTTATCCAAAATCTAGTTATAACTAAGGTTTATTTATGATTTTACCTACATGTACAAGGCAAAAAACCTCTTGTCCAACACTTTCATGCATAAAAAACCCAAAATACATAAGGCGCGCGCCTCAGACCTCAAAAAACCCAAGAAAAAAATACGCTTTTCTTGCGCTTAGTGGAAAAGTACCCTGAGGCACTGAGACCTGCACACCCTTCAGCCTAAGTGGCCGTTAATATATCAAAATTAGGTTGAGAGACATTTTTATGTATATAACATTTTATTGAATGAATATTATAGACAAGGGTCGTATTATCGAGACACATTGAAAAACTAAATCGACACCATCAATACGCATCGTATAGGCCTATACGATACTGTCACACCCCGACTTTCCATGTGTCACCGGTGGGCCCGGTAGGGGAATATCGTGACGTGGTTGGCAACATCATAGTGAAACAACACAATATATAAATGCACAGCGGAAGCAAAAGATAAATATATTACAATCCGAATATAAAGTAATATCCAAGTATTACAAACGGAACGTAAAGGATCCACAGACGGATCTTAAAACAACAAAAGAAATTATCAGACTAATGGCTTATGTGGAGGAGTTGCAAAGTCCTCATCTAACAAGTCCTGAGCAGCTTCCAGCCTATTACGTACTTGTACCTGTCACTTAGACTTTGGAAAATACGTCAGTTTTCACTGGTAAATACACTCAACTGACTCATTTGAAAAGAGTTTAAGAAAATTGGTTTAGGTGCACAAGGCACGAAAATATATTGACACTTTGATTAAAATGCTCAAGGCAAAATTAATCTTTTATACTTGGGACAAACTATATCTCATGTTATCAGTTTTACATAACTTGCTCTACATACGGGGCCCGGTTCTATGCCGGTTCAAGATTAACCGACACACCACTATTCCCTTATTGGGAATCCCATATTGGGTATAATTAATTAATAAGCATATAGCATCTGTCAGGTGTATGCCTACACCCCGTGCTTAGGTCGTGGCCATTGCAATTTAATGAGTCAAGGATATCCAGGACACGGTCGCATTAACCCCCAATGTTTCAGTCAAGCAATACGAATTAAAAACAGGTTATTTGGATTTCCCGACTCATTGGTCTTCGAATCCCATACCTGACCATGCGGTATTTATATTACCGTATCCCAAGCCCGTAATAGGGAAAATAAGTTAAGAGTATTTACCTGAGCTAGCTCCTGTCTTAAATAGCAAGAATTATTATAACTCAGCCGTATTCACTTAAGTAAGCGTAGGTACAATTTACCGGAAGGCTCTAGTCTGGAAATGATGGTGTAAATAACCAATTAGAATACTAACGGGTCTTTAATTAAGCCTAAACTTAGACCGGTTAGTTTTAAGGAAGTATACGGTTCAAACGCATGATAAAGCGAAGACCGGAATAGAATGTGATTTAGACCCGACAAGTTTGAAGACTTGTATAATATGGGTAATCTAAACACATTCTGGATTTTGAGATTATAACGATAAGGTTTGACCCGTTTCGGCTAATTTATGCAAACTAGTTACATAAACCGAACCGAACGCGCATGAAGCGTAACGGGTAACCTTAAGAGTCCTAAACAGGTTTCCTAAGTTAACATGCCTTAAATATGGTGTGATATCAGTAGGATACCTTCCATTATGCCCAAAACGAGTTTAACCTTTTATTAAGCCCCGTAGGGGTATTTTGGTCATTTTAAAGATTATAAAAGGGATCAATTAAGCTTCTGTGATCCGAGTCTGAATAAATCAGTAAAATAGTTTATTTTAACAGGTTATAACATTTGATTATAAGTCTTATATGCCAAAATAGTTTTAAACCCAAACTATGCGTTTAATACGCGTATAAAGCCGTTTTAAGCGACGTACGGGTTAAATAGGATTCTGAGTTTTCTGATCAGTTAAACAGGTTCAAAACCCTCCATTTATTATTTAAAATCAGTAGCAATTGGATTGGCATCAAAAGGATTTGTAAAACTCATTTTATGGCCGAAAAGGGTATATTCGGTATTTACCGAATCAAGGCACTAATCCTAGCTTATGATCAGTTTAAAAATAATTAAAAATCTTCAAAAATCCCAAAATATTATATTACATCAGTGGGTAAAAGGTTTGGTGTCAAAAATGGGGTTTAGATAGGCTTTACGCTAATGACGCCGGTTAATTACTAAGAAGCGTTATAATTTCGTCATTAAGCATAACTCCTAATCTAGACCTCCGACTGATGTGAAAATTTAGGGACATGTTTTATAATCAGTAACAAAGATTATTGTACTTTCACATTTCCAAAATTCTCGTTGTATGGTCATAAGGGCATTATGGTCACTATTTAAGCAATTAACGGAAACGTCGGACAATCGAGGTTCCAAGTGATATAAACGCAGAGGGTTATACCAACATGTAACTAGGTCCTAATGGAACTTTAAGGCATGTTTAAACCTATCTAAACCTGGTCAGAACTGAGGTCAAAGCAAAAGTCAAACTTTTGCGTCTTTCGGTTCCGAATCGGTTCAAAACAGAAAGTTGTCGAATCAAACAAGCTTAGACAAGTTCTTATACTTATTAACAAGTTATATGAATGATAAAATAGATTATACGCCTTTTACATCGCTAATTATGCGTTAAATCCAAGTTTACAATTCTGTTGACTTTTTCTAATCTTCTTTGACTCGACAAACGACCTAGTTAGAACGGGTATCAGTGGGTGCCCTTTTAAGGGTTTAAAGCCCACATAAATTCCAACTTATAACTATCTTAAGTTTGCCTAATCGCTGAACCGTTAGCGATTAATCGTTAAGTCAAACCGTAATTACGACGGTTTGACTTCTGGGCTATAAACTAATCAAAACTAAAACAAGGAAGGTTGAGGATACATACACAAGTCCTATGAACGATTTGGAATGCTTGAGGATGGTCCTTGTGCTCCAGAAATGACCAGAAGATGATTGAGAATGAATGATCAAAAGTTTGCACAAAGTGGGTTCTTATATAGTGGGTTTAGATGCCTTTAGATCATTACAAACAAGTCTACAATTGTTATGGGATCATCCCAAGTGTCCCTAAGCCCCCCTAAATCATTAAACAAGACCCTAAAATCGGAAAATGGCTGAATGAGGCGGTGCAACCGGCTGAAAACAGGCAGCTGTGAAGTTTCTGTTGCTGGCAACTGCTTGCGCACCGTAACAATTATTTGTTGCGGTGCGCAACAATTCATCAGATTTCTCATTTTTTGCACTTTTGATCCCTGGTCCTCCTAAACATCGCTTTCGCTTCAATTCTTGCATTATGAGGCTTTAATATTAACATATGGGGGCTTTAATACTTATACCCACTTTGTAAAGTCCTCGGGTAACTTTGTGATCACTCGAAAAGCCCTAATTTTCAATGTTGACGATTCTAACCCTCACACACGAATTTTATCATAACTTTCTCATACGGTAACGAAACTGGGTGAAATTTTTATGGTGCATTCCAGTGAGCATAATTAATCGTTACAAGGCTTCGAGTTTGCAAAAAGGTCACTCAGAGGTATATCTTAACATGTTGACACATTTAACCCCTGTAGTTTGTAATCTCTCACTTTCTTTCACAATTCGCTTCATATGATCCATGATTCATTCATTTAAGGTTATAAACATCATGTAGGGTTATTGTGAAGTATATTTAATCATTGTTGACACTTTGAACCCTTATATTTACATAGTTTCATTGTTTGTCAAATTTAGTCCTTCGAAAGTATTCTTTCACACGTTCAAAGGTTATGACACGTGTCAAGACATTATAGGACGTAAATTTTCGAGGTGTTACATCCTCACCCCCTTAAAAGAAATCTCGACCTCGAGATTTGTTAAAATGCTGGAAGTACTCTTTGTCGCATAAGGGACTTAACTTTTATAGCATATCTGGAGTCTTTCCAAGCTCCCAAAGTGGCTCTTATATTAGGCGTATGTATCCTTTTGGAGCTTCTTGACCTGTCAATCCTCAATCGATACAGGATGCTCATCACATCATAATTCTGCATATCATTATGTGATAGTGCTTCTTGACTTATTGGCGGAACACATCCTCAAGCCACTAGTGTGCAATGTATTGCGAGCTCCGTCAAACTCCTTAAGTAGGTTTTAGCTTACAAGCTACTTGATCTTGATACATTCGATTTCCTTCGAATGATTTCCATATATTAGGAGCTTAACTAGCCTGATAATTTAACAAATTTGGTACACCCTTCCTGGGTGATATCTTTTGTTAAATCATATTCCTTAACAAGAACTTAGGAAGTTTGCTATTTTCATAACTCCTTGATTTCCTGCCGTATACTGGCAACCTACAATCGATTATGGATTTGTATGATCTTATTTGTTGTCTCCCAGGCAACTTTTAGATCTTGATAATTGGACTTACCAATTCTCTATCTAACAATAGATATTTAACATTCCATCTATACAAGGTCTCCAAAGGAGTAGCCTTAATACTTACATATCAATTATTATAGAAAAGCTTATTTTAAGGTGAGATGGTTATTCCAACCACTGCTTAGCTAATGTTTAGGGAATAGCTAATCCTTGCCGTTAGTCGAACAGATCGACGATCCTGGGCAGCTGATGGCAAATTCTTAATCGTTGCCTAAATAGGGTTGCGGTGATAATGCATAAGCAAAATGAACCGTCTTTCATAATGGACTATCCCGTATTCTCAGGATATTGAGTTAGACCATATGAACCCCTAAAAAAAACTTAGTTAATCAGGGTTTCGATTCTCCCAATGATGGTACTAGCCGTCTTGGAGATTTCATAATAACACAGCCTTAAATGGAATTTACCTTAACTCTACCTGCCTCTCAGGGGTAAACAGGGTAATATTAGGAGAAGATAATCAAGGTACAAGGAGTTTACAGAGATTTTTACAAATCTCAGGCTCTAGTTCACTAATCACGCTTGTGTCTAATAAGTGACACATTTATGTTATGAGTCCACGTATTCCTTTACCGGTGAATATTTATTTGGACAATTCTATTATGGATATCTTCTTTGAATACCATTAGCTGACTTTAGTACAATATGACCATTGGGATATCTCAGGGGTTCCATGCATTAAACCTCCATACTGATCAGGCATGGGAGCAATCTATGGGACACACTAAGATACGCCAATCCTCATATGGCACTTTTATCAATCATAGTTAGGCATTCGCAGGAGATAGAAAACAATGAGAAAATAAAATAAAATAATATATATTGTCGTACTCTTTTTGGGGAAGAGTACTCTGATGTCTGTCGTGAAGAACATGCAAAAACCTATTTAAACTATTAGTATAGAATAAGCAGGGTATCGAACCAAGGGAGGATTGTGGAAAGTGTCGAAATGTTAAATATTGCTTATCTATTGCGTAAAAGTAAATCTTGATTGTGGATTTGTGAAATTGCTAAAGTAAACGAATTAAATTGAGGTTTTAATCAATAAGAAGAACAATGGTTCCTCCGGAATTCAGATTTCCAGTTAGATTCAATTATGTGTTTTATCACAACACTCACATAGACATAAGTGTTTGACCTAATCAATTGATTGTGATATTCAACGACTAAGTACTCCGATCAATACATAATGGGAGGTTATCAAATGAATATCAATCACAATTACCAACCCTAATCCCGCCTCAAATATATCCCGATTACTAGAACTCTCGGGAATTGAATGATTAAAGATTAATGATTAAATAAAATGTAACTGTTTACAATCAACCAATCAAATCATAGGTGAAAAGCATCGAATGCTTAGATCACCAAGTTAATAAATGTCAAAAACACATAAAGTCACCTAACATACGAAAATCCTCCATCCGGAGGAAACCATGAAGGAATTAGCCGCTCATGCTTGTGAATTGATCTTCAATCTTGATGTTGGAAGGCATGATTGATGATGGAATGATGATTAGATGTTGTGGAATGGTGGGAAAAACTCAAGAGAAACCCTAAAAATCGTCTCTTCAGTCGTGCCTCCAAGTTAGAATACCTCAGATGTCGAACCCTTATGTTTTAACATATTTTTATTCAATTTTCGTAACCCAGGACCGTAGCTTACACCAGAACAGGCTGAAACCGTAGCCTACTGCTGACAGATTCTTCACAACACTGTTTACTTCATAACTTCTTCGTTTTAAGTCCGATTCCCTCTCCGTTTGCGGCCACGTCTTCATAATTCAGCCCTCTATCTTACCATATCCCAAGATCTTCAATTCCACTCCATTTATTTTCCTCAAAACACGTCCAATCTTCGTGTTTAACCTACAAAACATCAACTTCTCGTAGTTATTCAATTCCAAACATTTAAACACATAAAAACTAATAAAGTTAACCATTTAAACATGTTAAACACCATTCCAAACCCATTCCATCACATCCCCACACTTAGCCTTTGCTTGCCCTCAAGCAAATCCGTTCGAAACACTATAACAAACCGAACAAATACCCCAACTGCCCCGATCATGTCTTAGCTAAGGTCCAAAGTCATACCCTAATCATGATTTGCACTAGATGTGTTAATTCAGCAAGTAAAAGTGATACATCTTTTTTTTTAAAAACAAACTCGCCTAACTAAACCTAACATGCTTCTGGATTTTATTCTCATACAACACACCCCTCACAATTTTTCACTCCTCTCAGTTTAATATCTGAACTAGCATGTAATACACTAGTATAATCACTCAAAAACCGAAGATGAAACTCTGTACTCATAAGCTTGTATGACAATCACACCTCCACTATAACATATAACATAGCACATATCAAAAGGACTTTTCGGGTTTTGGGTTAAGGGTAAAGGTAAGGGAATATTTTTGGCATTTTTTTTTTTTATTGGCTAACACAAATGAATATACCAAATCATGACAACTTATTCACAATACTACTAACACTTTGGGTGATTTTCGACCCATTTATTTATACGAACATAACAATCATTTTTGTTTTTTCATTCTTTTCTCTTTTTTTTTTCTTTTCAAATTTTTTTTTCTTTTTTTTTATAACATACTAACACAGTTGTCATTCATGGTTGGTGATCAAACGGATTAAACAAGGTGTAACAAACGAAAGGTAAAAGGCTCAACATGGTTTACTAAGGTGGATGAATAAACAATCATCAAATGACACAATGAAGGAATCCTAATGCCTTTATCATCTATGTGCATACGCTAAACCATAGTCTCAGCATGTATCAAATCACACAAGTTCTAAAACAGAGCAACATACGGCCTACTCTCAACAAATGAATATATAAATATTTCAAATCCAACTAACAATTCTAGTAGGCTCAAGAGTCTCACAAAAGTGGGGAAACAAGGTTACCGATGTGTGCATGCATTTATTGTGCCAATAGCTTGTTACCCCTAGTTAGGCAAATTTTACACATTTTCTATAAAACACTTGCTGAAAACGGTTCATTCTACATCTCAAAGACTAAACCATGACTAATGACCTCTACCCAAACAAGTCGGAACAAATTGGCATGTAATGAACAGTCGCTTTCGTGCCCGATTAGATCACTTAAAAACAAACCATTTAAAAAAAATTTCTTTTCCCCTCATCCCCACACTTGAGAGACATTGTCCCCAATGTATAGGTTTTTAGCTCAAAACATGTGGTTTATCAATTCATTCCATCTTATCACATTTACAAGCGACTAATTCAAACCACCAACCAACCAAACACACAAAAGATGAACAATACCGTTCCGACACATAACAATAGTTACACCACCAAGGTTACGAACAACTAAAACACACCAAAAAGAAAGCAAATAAAAATAGTCAAAAGCTCCACCCGACCACCTAAGCCCATGAATAAATACATCACAAAATAAAAAGTCACAAAAGAACACATGGACCTGATCGGGGATCAGAGAGTGCTCAGTGATGGGGTGGCTTAGGGTCTCCAAAGACCCCCTTCATCATATCAAGATAACCTTCGGGAGGTGCATCCTGCTCCGGGTCCAACCATGCTGAATGATGTAATGGCGGCTCTCCAACTAATGCATCACCATTCATTCTTCGCCTCTTATCATCCAAATACCTGTCATTGATCTCCTTCTGTCCATTATATGCATGAACTCGATGCCACAACTCATTTCTATCACGATCCCTTTTTTGTTGCTCACCAAGGCGGGTGAGCTTATCGTACAGTACTTGAGCAAATTCAGGCCAACTACTCCAATCCTCATGCCTCTCCCGCTCAACAAACTCACTCACATCCTCAACATCATGTATCCCGGAACTAGTACCCACATTAGCCCCCATGGCTACTTCCTCGGCATCCTCACCATCACTCTCCCCCATTACACTATCTCCACTATTAGCCTCATCTTCTTCACCTGGTAACAACATTCTTGCATCGGGTCTCAAACCTCTCCACTTTCGCCCAGCATTCTTCAACTTGTGGTAACGATCTGTCTTCACATATTCCCAACCATATGGACCCAATTTCTCCAATATAAATGGAGCATGTCCTTTCGGTAACATGAAAAATTTAGACGTCCCAGTAATAGCGCCATACTTCTTTAACAAAGCAGTAATCAATCGACAGTGTGGAATTAACTGCTTCTCTCTATAATTTCTGGAAGTCCAAATGTTCATCATAACCAAATATCTATACGAAATCTTTGGTTTACCCTTCATCAAACAATGCAAAATCGGAATATCCGAATCGCGAATACCTGCTCTATCACTTCTTCTTGGCATGGCATTCTGTTGCACAAAAGTCAGCAACAACCTAAGTGGAAGCTTCAGCTCTTCTTTTTTTTTTTTTTCTTTTCTTTTCCCTTTCCCGGCTCAAACACATCTTTCAGCATAGTGTCCCACTTTTTGTTCTTCTCGGGATGATACAACTCAACTTCTTTTGGGAATGTGTATCTGCCTTCTTTTGAATCAAACTTTGCAATTTCATTCAACGTCTCAAAAGACATTATTACCCTAACCTCACCAACCCAACCAGTCAACGTCATAGTTTCAGGTGGCTTGGTTCCCGGATCCATCTGCAACCTTCCAACCCATTCTTGAATTGCATCCATATAAACTTTTCCAGTCTCTCCGTCATAACACTTTAATGCGGCCTCCCAACCTAAAGCTTCAAACTTTTGCACTAACCCGAATGGTTTGAAATCCTCGATACTAATCTCCTTCTCACACATAAACCCATCTTTTCTATCGCTATTCTTGCTCATTTTCCAATCAAACAATTCTGCTTGCCACTTGTACTCTATATCATCTAAGAAACCTCCCTTCCAATCTGGTCTTAGACGAGGGTGTTGTCTTTGTGCTTGTGCTTCTCTCTCCATTTGTTCTCTTCTTAGTTGTGCAGGATGTACTGATAATGGTTCAGGTATAGGTTCATTTTCCGGATTATGAACTACCAATTCCTTTTGCCTCCCTGCACGCGGTTGTTTAAGTGACGATGAAGAGCTAGCAACTGCATTGCGTTTGATCGTCTTTCCTGCCGGCTTCTTTGTTTTCACCATCCTACACACATATAAACATCAAACCAAGAATTTATGTCAGTGCACATTCTCAAACTTTAAACAAGTGTGTGATACCAACAACTTCCCCACACTTGTTTAACATTATGGCTATCCGGCTTGTTGAAACTGAAATCTCAAAGCTCCCATGCAAGTATGTGACAAGGTTTTAAAACTTTAACACTACCAAGTTTTATCCATTACTAGCTTAGACGCTTAGCAAGCAATTTTTTTTTAAACCCGTATGACACATTCAACAAGCCGGACCAACATCATCTAGCAGCCGAACCCATATTTCATCCAACAATTTAACCATATGTCAGCATCAAAATCAAACTCTTACCAGGTCATACTCAACCTAGCCCTTCACTTCCACAAATTCAAACAATATGCCATCCATAATAATATCAATAAATCATACGACATCATTTAGCACACTATAAGCATCATTTATTCTATAAACAGCCACTCTCAACATCAAGCTCAAGTATTACGCACAGATTCATGACGAAAAAGTTCACTTACAACTACCACATCATCAATCTCAAGCATTAACATTCATATATGAAGCATATCTCAACCATAAAGTGCCATACATTCAACAATCTTGAGTACAACTGGTCAAAAACGTACCTGTGATGTTTAGAATTGCTAGAGTAAACTTCAATTGCACCCAATTACACTCCAAAGTGAAAACCCCCAATATATGAAACTAGGGTTCGTCACCCTTCTTCTCGGATTGCGCACAAATACTACCGATCCGTGAAAAATGAACACGATGGTTGTATTCTTCTTGAAAAATTAAGCGATTTAGACTATTAATTTGTTTGATTTGGTGAACAGACGAGGGAGATGAAGATGATGCGTGATGAATGTGAAAGATATGGAAATCGGGTCTGAGTTGTATTTGATTAAATCAGATTCGTATATTAAAAACCCATACCCGATCCATTTTTGAAACTCGCTCCGACCCAAGACCCAACGTAACCCACTGCAAGGCCGTAACCTACATTAATGCATTCGCTGTTTTAATTTATTTAATGCGAGACGTAAGCTACAGTGAGCGCGTAACCTACAGCACGTAATTCTGCCTTGACGTTGCTGATACGTAACAGATAACCTGTAGGTTACGTCAACGATGTAGCCTACGCTACTGGAGCCTCTGATTTGTTTGATCCATAACTGTTGTTATTCCCTATCTCCTCACCGTAGCCTACAACAAGGCCGTGGGTTACGCTACTGCAGCACTTTTTTTTTTTTTTCATTTTGTGTGACCCCCAAAATTCTAACTGATCAGTATATTGTATTCATCACAAATTAATGCCTCCTAAAAAAAATCACATGAATCCTTTTTATGAATTTATGCCTTTTACTTTTCATTATTTTGATGGCCAATCAACACTTGTTTTGCCATTCATCTTTGTCGTTTACTCTAGGCATATTAATTCACCAACCAAATTAAACTCATTTAATATTGATTGTTCTTTACCCATGCAAACCTATGATATGTGATTAATTTTTTTTTTTTACTAATAATAATAATACATGATTTAAATGATTTGATGGTTCCCTTAGAAACGAATTTATTTCATTTTATCGCTTACTCGCCCGCTCCACCCCCCGTAAAAAATTTGTGTCGTCCTCGACACTCGATTTAGTGCTAAAACATACCTGGGCGTCTCCAACATTCCCACACTTGCTCAATGTCGTGGGTGTATGTTCCGGAAATCCTTCAAACCATAAAAACTAAACAATATAAAAAAATAAAAACGACGGAATGGAATATTTACCGAATTCCGGGTTGCCTCCCGGTAGCGCTAAGTTTTAGTCTTCAGCCGGACTTCTCAAGACCCTTAGTCGGTCGTGTATTCCGGTGCGCTTGCAAGAAAGCTCACCTCCTCTGGTAGCGGGTTAAGATCATCACCGTCTAGATACGGTTTCAACCGATGACCATTCACTACTTGTCTTCGTTGGTCCTTCGGATCCTCAATCTCCACATCGCCGTACTGTCCGACTCGTGTAATGACAAACGGTCCGGTCCATTTACTCCTTAATTTACCTGGAAACAGTTTAAGGCGAGAGTTAAACAACCAGACTCTTTGACCTACCGAAAACGCCAAGCGCCTCAGCTTTGCATCGTGCACCGCCTTTATCTTATCTTTGTACGCGGCTGCGGTATCATACGCCTCGTTGCGTAATTCTTCAAGCTCACTTAGCTTCAACAACCTGTGGGCACCTGCATCAGAATAATCAGTATTTACTTGTTTAACAGCCCACAATGCACGATGTGCGATTTCCATGGGTAAGTGACAACCCTTCCCATACACCAAACGATAAGGTGTAGTGCCAATAGGAGTTTTATAGGCTGTGCGATATGCCCATAAAGCATCATTTAATTTAGATGACCAATCCTTACGATCAGTTCGCACCGTCTTTTGCAAAATTTCTTTAATTTGCCTATTCGACACTTCAACCTGTCCACTCGTTTGTGGATGATATGGTGTAGCAATTCGATGGTCAACGCTGTACCGTTTTAAAAGTTTGCCAAAATTAAAGTTTTTAAAATGGGATCCTCCATCACTAATTATCACCCGAGGAACCCCGAACCTGGAAATGATGTTTGAATGGACAAACTTGCAAACAACGGTATGGTCATTTGTCTTAGGGGCAATTGCTTCAATCCACTTTGAAACATAATCAACTGCCACTAAGATGTATAGGTTACCATTAGAATTGGGGAATGGTCCCATGAAATCGATTCCCCACACATCGAATATGTCAACAACCAAGATTGGTTGCATCGGCATCTCATCCCTTTTAGATATCCCACCCATCTTTTGGCAATTAACACAATGTTTAGTGAATTCAAAAGCATCTTTAAATAAAGTTGGCCAATAAAGGCCAGATTCAAGAACTTTATGGCTCGTCTTTTGCCCGCTAAAGTGACCGCCACACGCGGATGAGTGAGCATGCTGTAATACTTCCAAGAACTCTGTCTCGGGCACACATCTTCTAATAATCTGATCAGCACCAATCCGGAACAAATCCGGTTCATCCCAAATATAATTCTTTACTTGCGACAGGAATTGTTGCTTCCTACGCTTATTCCACGCCTCCGGCACCGTACCTGAAACAAGATAATTTGCAAAGTTAGCATACCATGGTCCAGATTTAACAGACATTATAAACTCGTCTGGGAACTGTTCATTGATCTCCGGTGTGACATCCTCTACTCCAGCCGGTAGTCGTGACAGATGGTCAGCGACTACATTCTCACACCCTTTCTTGTCTCTGATTTCCAGATCAAACTCTTGCAATAAAAGGACCCACCGAATCAGCCTCGGTTTGGCATCCTTTTTCTCCATTAAATACCTGACTGCACTATGATCAGAGTAAACGATTACTTTGCTTCCACAAATATAAGATCGGAATTTATCTAAGGCATAGACAACGGCAAGCAACTCTTTCTCCGTTGTGGTATAATTCAATTGAGCATCGGAGAGAGTTTTGCTTGCGTAGTAGATAACGACCGGTTTCTTATCTACCCGTTGTCCTAGTACAGCCCCAATAGCAAAATCGCTTGCATCACACATGATTTCAAAGTGTTTCGTCCAATCGGGTGATTGCAAGATTGGGGCTTGTACTAATTGTTCCTTTAACACATTAAACGCATTTAAACATTTGTCATCGAATTCAAATGGGACATCTTTTAACAATAGGTTACATAAAGGTTTTGTTATGACACTAAAGCCCTTAATAAACCTACGGTAAAAGCCGGCGTGTCCTAAAAAGGAACGAACGCCCTTGACATTGGTCGGGGGAGGTAAAGTAGAAATGACTCTCACTTTTGCTCTATCAACTTCTATCCCCTTACTTGACACGACATGTCCTAACACTATACCCTCTTGAACCATAAAATGGCTCTTCTCCCAACTTAGCACTAGATTCGTTTGGACACATCTCTCTAATACCCTAGATAATTCATCTAAACATGTATCAAATGATGACCCAAAGACTGAAAAGTCATCCATAAATATCTCTAGAGTGTCCCCAACCATATCCGAGAATATGCTCATCATACACCTTTGAAAGGTGGCCGGGGCATTACACAGCCCAAATGGCATTCGCCTAAATGCGAATGTGCCATAGGGGCATGTGAAGGTGGTCTTTTCTTGGTCATCAGGGTGGATAGCTATCTGATTGTACCCTGAATAACCATCAAGAAAGCAGTAAAATTTCTGACCTGATAATTTCTCTACAATCTGGTCAATAAAGGGCAAAGGAAAGTGATCCTTTGATGTGGCAGCGTTTAGTTTCCGGTAGTCAATACATACCCGCCACCCGGTTACCGGCCGGGTGGCTATCTGCTCGCCATTATCACCCTTGACAATCTGAATGCCTGCTTTCTTCGGCACTGTTTGGGTTGGACTCACCCACGCGCTATCTGAAATGGGATATATGATCCCATGGTCCAACCACTTGATTACCTCTTTCTTTACCACTTCTCGCATGTTAGGGTTAAGCCTCCTTTGTGTATCCCGTGCAGGCTTCGCATCTGCATCAGTAATAATTTTATGCATGCAAACAGAAGGACTTATACCTTTCAAATCAGCGAGAGTCCACCCGATCGCAGCTCGATGGGTCTTCAGCACCTTCAATAGTGCTTCTTCTTGTTCTTTCTCCAAATTAGCTGCAATAATTACCGGGAGAGTCTGATCCTCTCCTAAGAATGCATACTTTAGATGCGCAGGCAGCTCTTTCAACTCTACCTGTGGTGGGCTGACTAGTGACGGTTTCAATCCTGATGAAATCTCAGCCGGAATGCTCTCCACTTGGTGGGACCATGGAGGCCTTCTCTCTTGCACCGCTTGTACCTCCAACTTCCGAACTTCCTCTTCCAAATCACACATGTGATTTTCTTCTACCCTGTCACAAAACAAACAACACTCGGGCACCTCATCCTCGCCATGAGGATCGCATCCATCTATAATATCTGCCATGAAACATTCATCACTTTGAAACATGTCAGAAACATTAGAAAACACATTCAATCGGACCTTTCTATTGCCGAATGTCATGTCGACTGTGCCGGTGCGACAATCGATCTGAGCATGTGCAGTGGCTAAGAAAGGTCGGCCCAAGATGACATTTGGTTGATTATTTTTATCAGCAGAGACATAGTCAAGCACCAAAAAGTCAACAGGGAAAAAGAATTCTTCCACCTTAACTATCACATCACGAACTATCCCTCGAGGAAGCTTAGGGGTCAAATCTGCCAACACAACAGTTGTGTCAGCACGACGCAGTGGACCAAAATCATATTGGTCGTACAAGCTTCCCGGAAGGATACTCACGCTAGCTCCGAGATCCAACAACGCCCTACTCATTTTAAAATCGCCAACTTGTATAGAAATTAAAGGCGTCCCGGGATCTCGTAGCTTAGGTGGAAGGACCCCATTCAATACGGCACTAACTGTATCAGTGAGATCAACTTTTTTAGGGACTTTGTGCTGCTGTTTTTGAGTGCACAAATCCTTTAGATACTTAGCATAAGCCGGAACCTGTTTAATGGCGTCAATTAAGGGTAAGTTGATTTTTACTTGTTTAAATACCTCTAAAATTTCCTCCGGTTGAGGTCCCCTTTTATTGATTATTTTCGTGTTACCCGGATCCTTCAAGGCTTCAGGAAAGGGAGGTAGAATAGGTTCCTCTTCCTTAGCCTTGATTGGCTCAGAAGTTGTAGGTCGGGTATTTTTACCATTACTTTTAACAATGTTAGGCTCCGACTCATCGTCACTCTCACCATTTTCACCTAAATCCTCCACCACACCATCCATGGGCTGTGGCGGAGTGTCGACCTTGTGATAATTTCTACCACTACGTAGAGTACTTACCTGGCCGACTGGACTGCCTCTCTTTTGATGAGCGGGATTTGGTGTTGTATCACTTGGTAGTTTCCCACTATTCTGTTTCAGCTCCTTCACATCGGTTGCAAGTTGGGCCATTTGTGTGGTTAATGATTGAACGGCTTTCTCTCGCATCTCCTCCTTCTGAGCAAGATTTTTTAATTCAAGTCTTTGACTCTGTAAGTCGAGCTGAATTGATTTCAACATCTCCATCATATCGTTACCCCCCGAAGTGTTAGACGACCCAGCTTGTCCTCTTTGATCATTTTGGTAGCCACCTTGAAAGTTACCCTGAAATCTGTTCTGATTGAAATTTCTTTGACCACCAGACTGATTGTTGCCTTGAAATCCCGGATTTTGCTGATTATTCGCATTCCCATAGCTAAAATTCGGGTGATTTCTAAGGCCCGGGTGATATGTGTTGGATTGCATGTTAAAATTTCTTCCACCACCCCCACCTTGCACATAGTTCACATCTTCACTTTCACCAATTATGCCTGGGCATTGATCCGCTATATGCCCTAGATCTCCACAATGTCCACACAATGGAAACTGACCATTTACCTCCGGTGGATTCTCTACTGCTCTCACTGTCGAATGTCGTGCACTTCTAGAGGATTGAGCCTTGCGTTTTGACGCCCTTGCGGTTCTTTCCAAATATTCCCAATCATCTTCTTCGTAATTCATTCCAAAAGTACCATTGGATATTGAATTTACATCCCTGGCATCTTCATCTGTTAGGCCTTCGTGGAATGTATTAATGAGCTCCCACAAATATATCTCATGATGTGGACAGTTCTTGAGCATCATTTTGAAACGATTGAACGCTTCGTGAAATAACTCACCGGGCTGTTGTCGAAATCCTCGAATATCCTTCCTGGCATTGTTAGTACGCAAATGAGTATAGAACTCATCTAAAAATTGTTGTTGCATGTCGCCCCATGTGAAGATCGAAGCTGACGGTAACGAATGAAACCATTGCTGTGCTTTGTCTTCAAGTGTGAATTGGAAAAGTACCAATTTCACATCATCAACTGAGAAACCTTGGCTGCTGATTGTGTTGCAACGTGCATCATATGCAGCAATGTGTAAATATGGTTCTTCATGTGCATGACCATGAAACTTAGGCAGACTAGATATGGATTGCGTTCTTACTTCGAATGACCGTCCTCCTTGTAATTGCGGGATTACAACCAGTGATGGGTTGTTAACTATAGCAGGCCTGAAGTGGCTCTCTATGCCTCGAACTGGACCTTGATTATTTCGTCGTGGAATTCCTTCCGGTAAAATCACCGGTCGGTGTAGGTTTCGTGGCAGCGGTCTTGCCTGACCCTGCATCTGAGGTACCGGCGGTGGTAATGGAATATCCACCACCGGCCTTCTCGGAACAGGCTGCTGATTGAGTGGGTCAGGTTGATGATATTGTTGTGGTATTTGTTGTATTGGCGTTGGTTGCACATATTGTTGATACCCTACATTCCCTTGATTGACTATCTCGGCTGCACCCAATCCGACTGTTTGCCTCTCATAGTTACCCGTGTTAACCACTTGTCTCTCGTTTTGACCCATGTAGTTATCATATTCCTCATAGCCATCATCAAAATCTCCTGAGTTATTTCCTTGATCATAGATGGTTGATCTATAAAGATTTGGCATTGGCTGACTTTGCTGTGAAATAACTGGTCGGACGACTGGCGGAATTGATGTTGCATTAGGTGCTTGAGTTTGACTCGGTAATGGAGTGTCATCAGGAATGATCCTAACGTAAGGAGACGACTGCTGTAAATTAACAGTCTGGGTCGTAGAAGTTGCTTGGGTAGAAGTTGGTTGAATGTTATCAAGGTTTGGGAAAAAGGTTGAGAATGATGGTACTGGAGATGTAGAAGTAGGCTGTGTAGACTGTGGTGGTGGTGGTGGTATGGTAGTGTTTGGTGAAGGTTGGGTAGGTGTTGGCAAGAATTGTTGCGGTTGTGAAGTTGCGGGTTGTTTCTCCGGTGTTGCTAAGTTCTCCATTGCTTTAGATGTTGGTATAGGTGATTGTAGAATCTTGTTCTCACGATGTAATACTCGTTTTGTATGCTTTACTGTTCTCTCGATCTCTGGGTCGAACACTAATGGTGATGACTTCCCGGAATTTCGAGTATGATGCATACACTTACTAGATCACCTGCACAAACAAAAACAAGAAAACCTCGCGTAAATCCGAACAAAACAGAACAAACTAAAAAGACACTATTTTTGGATTTTTGTATATTTTGACTAAACTAGAACTTAACACTAGGCACTTTGCGCACGCCTCCCCGGCAACGGCGCCATTTTGAGGTCTGTCGTGAAGAACATGCAAAAACCTATTTAAACTATTAGTATAGAATAAGCAGGGTATCGAACCAAGGGAGGATTGTGGAAAGTGTCGAAATGTTAAATGTTGCTTATCTATTGCGTAAAAGTAAATCTTGATTGTGGATTTGTGAAATTGCTAAAGTAAACGAATTAAATTGAGGTTTTAATCAATAAGAAGAACAATGGTTCCTCCGGAATTCAGATTTCCAGTTAGATTCAATTATGTGTTTTATCACAACACTCACATAGACATAAGTGTTTGACCTAATCAATTGATTGTGATATTCAACGACTAAGTACTCCGATCAATACATAATGGGAGGTTATCAAATGAATATCAATCACAATTACCAACCCTAATCCCGCCTCAAATATATCCCGATTACTAGAACTCTCGGGAATTGAATGATTAAAGATTAATGATTAAATAAAATGTAACTGTTTACAATCAACCAATCAAATCATAGGTGAAAAGCATCGAATGCTTAGATCACCAAGTTAATAAATGTCAAAAACACATAAAGTCACCTAACATACGAAAATCCTCCATCCGGAGGAAACCATGAAGGAATTAGCCGCTCATGCTTGTGAATTGATCTTCAATCTTGATGTTGGAAGGCATGATTGATGATGGAATGATGATTAGATGTTGTGGAATGGTGGGAAAAACTCAAGAGAAACCCTAAAAATCGTCTCTTCAGTCGTGCCTCCAAGTTAGAATACCTCAGATGTCGAACCCTTATGTTTTAACATATTTTTATTCAATTTTCGTAACCCAGCACCGTAGCTTACACCAGAACAGGCTGAAACCGTAGCCTACTGCTGACAGATTCTTCACAACACTGTTTACTTCATAACTTCTTCGTTTTAAGTCTGATTCCCTCTCCGTTTGCGGCCACGTCTTCATAATTCAGCCCTCTATCTTACCATATCCCAAGATCTTCAATTCCACTCCATTTATTTTCCTCAAAACACGTCCAATCTTCGTGTTTAACCTACAAAACATCAACTTCTCGTAGTTATTCAATTCCAAACATTTAAACACATAAAAACTAATAAAGTTAACCATTTAAACATGTTAAACACCATTCCAAACCCATTCCATCATACTCCAGATTCTCATGAACGGATTATCTTCGAGGATGGGAGGGATGGTCATTATAGATTCCATTGGTAAGTTATACCTTACATTTAATATCTGTAGTTCTTATGAATGAAATCAAGAGTGTGCTAAGCTTATTGTTTGCTAAAGGTTTATTATCCCTTGCATTAATATAAAATACTTAGCAGACACTATCAAAGCTAAATGGTAAGGGACGTACCTAATGCTATTATCGATGTGCACTGTCTCTGGCATTCAACCGGTAGCCCATGCGTTTCCTTTCTTATCCTTTACAGACTTAGTTGCTCCTCTCTTGGCAGCCTTAGGGCAATTAGTACTGATGTGCCCCTTTTCGCCACAACTGAAACAGTTTGCATCTTTTATGTCCCTACATTCGTGGGACTGGTGGCCAGCTCTTTTACAGAAGCCACATTGCTTTATCTTTTGGTTTAATCGACACTGTCCCCAATGTCTTCTTTTGCAGGTTTTGCATGTAGGCTTTTTGTTGGAATCCTGTTGGTTATTGTTGAACTCGGATTTGCTCTTCTTAGGATTTTGAGAGTTATCCTCCTCCCTTTGTCTTTTCTCATTAGTTTCATTCTTGATCGACTTTTGTCTCACTATATCTAGAGTGAGAGACAAGGATAGATCTACAGCTGATCTGTAGTTGATTGGCCTTGAAGCCTTAACATTCCCTTTTATTTCTGGTGCCAAACCACCGATGAAACGCGCAATGCGTTTTGGTTCCGGGGTAATTAAATAGGGTACCAGTCTAGATAGGGAGTTGAAGTCGGTAACATATTGCTGACAATTTAGGTTTTTCATTGTGAGAGTCAGAAAATCTGTCTCCACCTTTTCCACTTCGTGTTGTGGACAGTAGTTCTCTTTGATAAGGTCCACAAACTTGGACCATCCCATATGGTATAGGGGAATTTTCCCCGTGGACTGCATCATGGCCCTCCACCATACAAGAGCCTCTCCCTTGAAAGATTGTGAAACAAATTTTACTACGTCCTTATCAGTACAATCGCTGATGTCCACAACCGTTTCCATTTCCTCAAGCCATTCCATAGCATCAATTGCTCCTTTTTCGCCATTGAAATCTCTGGGTTTGCATGAGACGAAATATTTGTAGGTGCACCCGCCTTCAATTGAACGGGGCTTATCATAGAGTACTAACTCCTGAGGTTCGCTCTTTTCCTCTGAAGAGTGAACGGAGCTCTCCTTACGAGCTGATGTATGTGTTTCCGTATGGACCTTTGAGTGAGTGACACTCGGTTCCTTTTTGTTCTCAAGGATCTTATCCACAACTTCACTAATTGCTGCGCTAATCAAGGCCTGAAGAGTAGTGCCATTAACATTTATATTTATATTTGCATCCTTGTTTTTAGCCGCAGTACTGCTGTGTGCCTCGTCGGAAACCTCCATTCCGGAGCTTTGGTACTAAACACCAAAAATAACATATGCTTAGATACAAACTAGTAAGGAATCATCGTACTGGATGATTTATAAGCCATGGTATTATTAAATCATAATGGTTGTTAGGTTTATAACTCCCTTATTGTTTGCTACTAGAAAGTATGTCAATTATATTTAGCCTAGGTCAAAAAGGACCATCAATTGTGTTTAAGGTTTGGACCAAATCCATTACCTTTTGACAGGGAATCAAAATGTCACAATTGTCTTTGTCACAACGAAAATCTTTAGATAGTTGGAAGGCTTGTCTCGAAGGACATTAATAATCATAGGCACGAAGGCCTTGTCACAAAGGACATATAAGATATGGCACTTAAGGCATGAATATATAAGCCGCAATCTTATTGGATTAGAGATCTTAAGGTTCGAACATAGTTCTTCACCTTTGGACAGAGAGTCAAAGACTACAGCCGTCATCTTTTTGGAAGATAATTTATTTTGCCACCAAGGCTGGTCAATGGACATCATTCCGACTAACTGGATGATTATGAACTTCAGAGGAGTCAGCCGTGGTGAAGCTTTAAAGGCTACTATCCAAGTAGTAAAAATTTGTTTAATTATATAGCGAATTGTCGAACTTGATGATTAAATAGCCATGGTGTAACCCAACCATATGGACCAATAGATAGTAATAAATTTATTTGATTATGCTTGGCCTAGGTTTTTAGATAAACCATCTTTGGCGTTTAAACGGAATATAATCCTTCATATTTATTAGACAGCGGACATAGGTCACGACTGTCAATGTCGTACCGACATTTTATATAGCATAAGGGCTTGTTCCAAGGACTTTTTGATGGCACAGAGGCCTTGTCACTAGGAAAATTTTAAAACATAACCAATGATTCCTTTGAATCGGAAAATTTCATAATTCATTGTCTTGACAAGAAGTTATGAAATAAAACTATCTTTTTATGTATACATCTTTGCCCGCAGGTATACATCCCAATGGATGTTTTGATGCGTTCATCATGTTCAACGTTTATTAGCCATGATTCCTCTTGATCATTTATGCTAACTAAGGGATTTGGAAACTTCCTATTATAAGGATGACAAGTGTGATTTTATCGCATCACGGTTGTCGGGAGTGTTAACACATTTTCAGATGTTAACAAGGATCTGAATCTCTTTTTAAACAGATTTTACCATCTTAGCTAGGTGTCCAATGACATTCAAGCTAGGTCAAACCTTTTAAGATTCTCTTTTAATAATTATACTGGCAGGAAAAGAATGATATTTATTTTTATTCAGGATTTTTATCATAATCCTAATTTATAAGTTAATAATAGCACAAATGGCCTAGTCGCGTAGACAAGTTTAATTTATAAGCCATGATTTCAGAGAATCAAAGCATGAAGGTATATTGGCACAACAGGCCTAGTCATAAGGACATTTATAAATTATAAGCTATGATTTCAGAGAATCAAAGCATGAAGGTTTAAACCTAGTTTATTACCTTTATCTGACAGGGAGTCATCGCTACCACTGTCTTTTGGCTCATATGGAAATGAGCAGGGCCTGTAGGCACTATATTACCACGTATGGTCAAAATATGATCATCTCAAGTGATGATCTAAACCCATGATTCAGAGATCATTACATTGGGTTAGGAATCTTTTGAAGAATCTAATAATAAGAATGACGTGTGTGATTTTAATGAATCACGTCTGCCAGGAGTGTTAACATATTTTCAGATGTTAACTGGGTTTTGAATCCTTGAATAGGTCCTACCATCTTGGCCTCGTCATATAGGCTAGGTTTACCTTTTAGATTCATTTTTAATAATAAACGCAGAACAATCCTAACTCAGAATGTTAATAAGGATCTGAATCTAGTTGAGGAACTACCATCTTGGCCCTGTCTCAAAATAATGCGTGGCTAGGTCTTGTTCTTTTTAGATTTTGCCATTTTTACTAAATAATGGTAGATCTTATAATATAGGAATGATATTTTAAACATAATCGTTCCTTTAAAACTTAAACAAGTATAGGGTTGCCCTAAACGGGACTTCAAAGGAATAATGTTGTCCTCGAAGGGACTAAAAGATAAATATCGTTATAAGGACTTTTAAGGAAACGATCTTTAGCAAAAGGAGTTTCTTATTTATTTTATTTCCGAATGCTTTCTCTTTGGTTGCACGTTTCATCCTAGCCTTTGTACGAAGGTCAGAAATTTAAGGCTCCGGGTGTGGAGAATTCCTATTACGGCTTCTTCGCTTGGCGACGTATCCGATATATAAAAATTAGAAGCAAAATTTCCAGATAAGGATTGAGAATATTCCTATGTTAAGTCTAGACTCAGAAGGTCAAGGAATGTGCTAATGTGTCATTGAGATTAAACACAAAAAGCTAGTGTTTAATTCACTCAATGTTGGCTCTGATACCAACCTGTCACACCCCGACTTTTCACGTGTCACCGGTGGGCTCGGTAGGGGAATATCGTGACGTGGTTGGCAACATCATAGTCAAACAACACAATATATAAATGCACAGCGGAAGCAAAAGATAAATATATTACAATCCGAATATAAAGTAATATCCAAGTATTACAAACGGAACGTAAAGGATCCACAGGCGGATCTTAAAACAACAAAAGAAATTATCAGACTAATGGCTTATGTGGAGGAGTTGCAAAGTCCTCATCTAACAAGTCCTGAGCAGCTTCCAGCCTATTACGTACTTGTACCTGTCACTTAGACTTTGGAAAATACGTCAGTTTTCACTGGTAAATACACTCAACTGACTCATTTGAAAAGAGTTTAAGAAAATTGGTTTAGGTGCACAAGGCACGAAAATATATTGACACTTTGATTAAAATGCTCAAGGCAAAATTAATCTTTTATACTTGGGATAAACTATATCTCATGTTATCAGTTTTACATAACTTGCTCTACATACGGGGCCCGGTTCTATGCCGGTTCAAGATTAACCGACACACCACTATTCCCTTATTGGGAATCCCATATTGGGTATAATTAATTAATAAGCATATAGCATCTGTCAGGTGTATGCCTACACCCCGTGCTTAGGTCGTGGCCATTGCAATTTAATGAGTCAAGGATATCCAGGACACGGTCGCATTAACCCCCAATGTTTCAGTCAAGCAATACGAATTAAAAACAGGTTATTTGGATTTCCCGACTCATTGGTCTTCGAATCCCATACCTGACCATGCGGTATTTATATTACCGTATCCCAAGCCCGTAATAGGGAAAATAAGTTAAGAGTATTTACCTGAGCTAGCTCCTGTCTTAAATAACAAGAATTATTATAACTCAGCCGTATTCACTTAAGTAAGCGTAGGTACAATTTACCGGAAGGCTCTAGTCTGGAAATGATGGTGTAAATAACCAATTAGAATACTAACGGGTCTTTAATTAAGCCTAAACTTAGACCGGTTAGTTTTAAGGAAGTATACGGTTCAAACGCATGATAAAGCGAAGACCGGAATAGAATGTGATTTAGACCCGACAAGTTTGAAGACTTGTATAATATGGGTAATCTAAACACATTCTGTATTTTGAGATTATAACGATAAGGTTTGACCCGTTTCGGCTAATTTATGCAAACTAGTTACATAAACCGAACCGAACGCGCATGAAGCGTAACGGGTAACCTTAAGAGTCCTAAACAGGTTTCCTAAGTTAACATGCCTTAAATATGGTGTGATATCAGTAGGATACCTTCCATTATGCCCAAAACGAGTTTAACCTCTTATTAAGCCCCGTAGGGGTATTTTGGTCATTTTAAAGATTATAAAAGGGATCAATTAAGCTTATGTGATCCGAGTCTGAATAAATCAGTAAAATAGTTTATTTTAACAGGTTATAACATTTGATTATAAGTCTTATATGCCAAAATAGTTTTAAACCCAAACTATGCGTTTAATACGCGTATAAAGCCGTTTTAAGCGACGTACGGGTTAAATAGGATTCTGAGTTTTCTGATCATTTAAACAGGTTCAAAACACTCCATTTATTATTTAAAATCAGTAGCAATTGGATTGGCATCAAAAGGATTTGTAAAACTCATTTTATGGCCGAAAAGGGTATATTCGGTATTTACCGAATCAAGGCACTAATCCTAGCTTATGATCAGTTTAAAAATAATTAAAAATCTTCAAAAATCCCAAAATATTATATTACATCAGTGGGTAAAAGGTTTGGTGTCAAAAATGGGGTTTAGATAGGCTTTACGCTAATGACACCGATTAATTACTAAGAAGCGTTATAATTTCGTCATTAAGCATAACTCCTAATCTAGACCTCCGACTGATGTGAAAATTTAGGGACATGTTTTATAATCAGTAACAAAGATTATTGTACTTTCACATTTCCAAAATTCTCGTTGTATGGTCATAAGGGCATTATGGTCACTATTTAAGCAATTAACGGAAACGTCGGACAATCGAGGTTCCAAGTGGTATAAACGCAGAGGGTTATACCAACATGTAACTAGGTTCTAATGGAACTTTAAGGCATGTTTAAACCTATCTAAACCTGGTCAGAACTGAGGTCAAAGCAAAAGTCAAACTTTTGCGTCTTTCGGTTCCGAATCGGTTCAAAACAGAAAGTTGTCGAATCAAACAAGCTTAGACAAGTTCTTATACTTATTAACAGGTTATATGAATGATAAAATAGATTATACGCCTTTTACATCGCTAATTATGCGTTAAATACAAGTTTACAATTCTGTTGACTTTTTCTAATCTTCTTTGACTCGACAAACGACCTAGTTAGAACGGGTATCAGTGGGTGCCCTTTTAAGGGTTTAAAGCCCACATAAATACCAACTTATAACTATCTTAAGTTTTCCTAATCGCTGGACCGTTAGCGATTAATCGTTAAGTCAAACCGTAATTACGACGGTTTGACTTCTAGGCTATAAACTAATCAAAACTAAAACAAGGAAGGTTGAGGATACATACACAAGTCCTATGAACGATTTGGAATGCTTGAGGATGGTCCTTGTGCTCCAGAAATGACCAGAAGATGATTGAGAATGAATGATCAAAAGTTTGCACAAAGTGGGTTCTTATATAGTGGGTTTAGATGCCTTTAGATCATTACAAACAAGTCTACAATTGTTATGGGATCATCCCAAGTGTCCCTAAGCCCCCCTAAATCATTAAACAAGACCCTAAAATCGGAAAATGGCTGAATGAGGCGGTGCAACCGGCTGAAAACAGGCAGCTGTGAAGTTTCTGTTGCTGGCAACTGCTTGCGCACCGTAACAATTATTTGTTGCGGTGCGCAACAATTCATCAGATTTCTCATTTTTTGCACTTTTGATCCCTGGTCCTCCTAAACATCGCTTTCGCTTCAATTCTTGCATTATGAGGCTTTAATATTAACATATGGGGGCTTTAATACTTATACCCACTTTGTAAAGTCCTCGGGTAACTTTGTGATCACTCGAAAAGCCCTAATTTTCAATGTTGACGATTCTAACCCTCACACACGAATTTTATCATAACTTTCTCATACGGTAACGAAACTTGGTGAAATTTTTATGGTGCATTCTAGTGAGCATAATTAATCGTTACAAGGCTTCGAGTTTGAAAAAAGGTCACTCAGAGGTATATCTTAACATGTTGACACATTTAACCCCTGTAGTTTGTAATCTCTCACTTTCTTTCACAATTCGCTTCATATGATCCATGATTCATTCGTTTAAGGTTATAAACATCATGTAGGGTTATTGTGAAGTATATTTATTCATTGTTGACACTTTGAACCCTTATATTTACATAGTTTCATTGTTTATCAACTTTAGTCCTTCGAAAGTATTCTTTCACACGTTCAAAGGTTATGACACGTGTCAAGACATTATAGGACGTAAATTTTCGAGGTGTTACAGATACGTATTAGGTGAATTCAATTTTCAAGGTCAGTCAAAGGCTGACACTATCCCTATCATGCGGAGTAATACGCATCGTGTAGGCCTATACGATGTGTATTAATACTAGGTTGTCATTCAAAGTTGACAGATATGGTTCACATGCAAACCCTATACGGATCGTATAGGCCTATACGATTCATATTATAGTACGAGGTTGCTTTCTGTCACTCAAAAGTGACATAAAGTGATTGACGCCAGCCCTATACGGGTCGTATAGGCATATACGACCCGTATTGGACTGTGAATTTGCATTCTGTTTCCCCTATTTAAACGATGAAGGAAGACGCAGATGATATATATTGTCTTCGTTTTTTCTTTACATTCGCTAACAACATGTTTGCCTGTTTGGTTCAACCTTAATCACATTTGTTTAATCCGGAAAGCAGTGTTGTATAACATTTTTTTAACTTGTTCTGTTTTTTTATGAAATACTTAGCACATCGTTTGTATTAGGAGGGGTCTGTTGTCCCTGATTCTTACGATTGGAGAGGAAATGATGATCACGCGGAGGAGGTAGTGTCCGGCTTTCGTCCCCGTCATAATGAATCGTTGTTGTCAGACCACAACGAGGTAAGTATTAATTTACCTTTTTCTATTTGGTGTTAAACTTACTATTACCTTTTACCCGTTGGTTTTTTTAGTTTGTTGTGCCCCGCCAACCATTGTTGTCAGAACTGAACGAGGTAAAAATATATTTACTTATTATTATGAAGGCTTTTAGATGTGCCGTTATGATTTAACCGTTGTTTTTTTTTTTCAGTTTATCGTCGTAGCTATGATCATGGTTAAGTGTCTCTGTATTATGACGTCGGTTATGGTGCCTCGTACGGACAGGAAGAATATGACAATAACTTTTTCGTTAGTGATGCCTCGGGCGTACAACAAGACGTTGGTGAGCCTTTTTACGCGCAAGAGTCATTGGGTGACGAGCAACCCGCTTACCCTGAAGTTTCGTACAAAACTGATCAGGTACGAATTATATATTTTTGTTAAATGTTATATTTTTTCTGTTTAAAAATTATTATAAAAATTGTTAATAAAAAATCATTAAAAATTGTTATATTTTTAAATATAATAAAAAATTAAATTAAAAAATGTTATATTTTTTATAAATTAATTAAAATTGTTGTATCAACTACAACCTTATGTAAATGTCGTAACTTTTGTAGAATATTATAAATAAGTCATAGATAGTAACAGGTTAATGTAAGTTAATAGATACATATATGCACTTACGTGAAATCACGCTCAGTGGCGGATCTAGAAGATCCGCATAGGGGTAACGTTTCAATAAAAAGGGGTAACGAAATCGAAAAAATGTCAAATTTTTTCAAAATTTACACTACCGTCGGAGCGTCAAGGGGCAACGAAGGTTACCCCTTCTATCACTCTAGGTCCGCCCCTGATCACGCTTGGGATAACCGTCATACGACATGATGACTGAGACGTAAATCATACAACTAAAAAATGAATGATGAAAGTGTAGATATAAGGATTCTTACACTATTTTGGACCTAAATTTAATGAAAATACAAAGAGCAATTATGTTTTTGTGGGATTTGCTTCTTAACTAATAACTCATATCTATTATGAGAGTGATGTAAGTTATTAGAAGAACTAAACTACTAAAGTGAAGAAAATAAGCTATAGGTCAAATGGCGTCGGAGTGCAAGTGAAGATATGGATTTGATGCTATAGGTCTCAAGTTCAAAACCGGTCCCAACCGGGTATTATCGTAGTGGGCCTTCGCGCAGCTTGTTTTCCCTGAAACTGGAGATAGTGGGATTGAGCTACCTAGCGCTGTCTCTGATCGCGGACATATGAGGTCGCCTTTTACCATTAAGTTGCCTCAGGTAACCGGTCTTTTATTTCGTTAGCCATTAAAAATACAACAAAAGTGAAATTTGATATATCGTTTTATGAAAAAGTTGTGTTTTGATAAAAAAAAAAAAAAAAAAAAAAAAAAAAAAAAAAGAAGAAGAAAGTATGCTTTTGAATTAGGATCCAATGTGTTTGGCAGATTCTATGGTTTTATATCATAGAGGGACCCGTGCTCTTTTGGATCTTTGAAAATGTGATTTTCTAAGTATAAACTTTTAATATTAAACCCATTTATTCTTAACTTTTTAGCTAACGTTGCAATAATTAATGTGTATATCAATCTAGGTGATGGACCACCATCAAATGTGAAAGGTGAAGGTATAGTTGCAACTCCTTGATAAAAGCTAACCACGAAACCTAATTTTGTTTGTTGTGTATATTACAAATCGTATTGAATCAACTTATTGAAGAACTTCGTCCACCCCATATACATAATGTACTTTTAAAGCATATGCTTTTATGAAGCGGAAATTAAACGAGGATTTTGAATAGTTTAGACCTTCTGCAAGGCAGACATCCAATCATCAGTTTGATAACTATTCGCTTAAAATAGTCAAAATCTCTAGTGATTTTATTAGTAAAAGTGTATTTTTTTTAATCATGGTCATAGATCTAGAGCTTTTAAAAAAAACATGATGTATATTCATTTTTGGAGAGATGTTAGACAAAAACACATTTGTTTATAAACAATTGAATCAAAAGGGTGGGTAGACTTGGTCAAAGCAAGATACATATATGTGCGTTGACTTGTAATTTTGGTGGGTAAGGGGTGAGTTGACATTATTAACTAATGGATTAGGATCAAATACAAAGGATCCTAATTGTAAGAAGTGTAAGAAGGATTTATAGAGTGACAAGTGTCCAATAACCTAAAAAAACCCACTACACAAAAAAACCCACTAAAAAATAAAAAAAAAAAAAAAAAAAAAAAACTTAAACATCAACCACCACCAACCCCCCCCCCCCACCCCCCCCCCCCTACCCCCCACATCACCCACCTCAAAAAAAAAAAAAAAAAAAAAAAAAAAAAAAAAATTTTTTTTTTTTTTTTTTTTTTTTTTGCCGAGGGGGTGGGGGGTGGGGGTTTAGGTTTTTGGGTGGTGGTGGGGGTGGGTGTTTAGTTTTTTTTATATTTTTTTTTAGATTTTTGGGGGGTGGGGGGGGGGGGGGGGTTAGGTTTTTTTTAGGTTTTTGGGGGGTGGAGGTTGGGGGGGGGGGGGGGGGGTTAGGTTTTTTGAGGGTTTTTTTGGTGAGGTATAGTTTTTTTTTGTTTTTTTTTGCGGGGGGGGGGGGGGGGGGGTGGGGGGGTGGGGGTGGGGTGGGGTGGGGTGGGGGGGTGGGGGGTTTAGGTTTTTGGGTGGGGGGGGGGGGGGGGTGGGTGTTTAGGTTTTTGGTGGTGATGTAGTGGGTTTAGTTTTAGGTTATTGGACACTTGTCACTCTATAAATCCTTCTTACACTTCTTACAATAAGAAGCCTTTGTAGAATAACTTGACCCATTAACTAATAAAATAAAAAGGGGAAAGACTTGGTGTTCTTTGTGACTCAAATTCGACTATCACTCTCCCCATTATTTTCTGCGGCATCCAGGTGAAGAACGAATACATGTGGCGACGGTCGAGTAGTCAACCTTGACCACAGCGCCCGGTGTCACGGTGATTGGGATATACCGTTCAAAAAAAAAAAACTTATAAAATAAAATACATGTTTTTCTTATGGTATATCTTTCAAAGTTTATTATTGCGGCTTTCCGGAAATTATATATTGCAAAACCGCAGCAGAATTATTTGTTTCGTCTCTTTTTTTTTTTTTCTTTTTACTTTTAATTTTGTCTATTATCTTTTTTATTTTTTATCTTGTATTTAAACTTACCAGTTACCACTTACTTTCAAGTTTCAATAGACTTATAATATACAACACAATCTTTTTATCCATTAGGTACTTTAAAAATTTAACAAACACGTCCTGATATTTGTCTTCTTGTCAATTGTCATATAACTAGGGTGGTAAACGACTCGAATCGTACCGAACGGAGTCTTGTTTATGTTCTTTCTTTTAGCATTGAAGTTGTTCACGAACACATATCGAACGAAATTCTTGTTCGTGTTTATTTATAAGGGAATTGAACTTGTTTACGAAGGTTTCATGAACATAAACAAACATATACTATTTAAAAAAAAACAACATTCTTAATCCTAAACATTAGACATAATCACCTTGTTAAGCACTTGATATGATAGTTACAAACATTATTATCCCAAAACAAAGGCACAAATTAGATATAAGTTTCTAATGACTGAACACAAACTAAACTAAACAAAACAAACGAGCATCAACAGACGTAAATGAACATAAATGAACAAATTATCGAACGTGACCTTTGTTCATATTGGTTCATTTAGTTAATCTAACGAAATTCCTTTTTCATGTCCGTTCTTTATTAAATGACCGGAAGTAAACAAACATCCCATCAAACCGTTCACAGACGGTTTAGTAAATGTTCGATCTATTTAAAGCCCTAACTGTTGCTGCTTTCTGTTTGGTCACAATTGTTTATTCATAACTTGATATTTATAGCCCCACCCCTTAGTGGTGTGGTGGTAAATGGGTTTGAGTTTCACATAAGGGGCATGAGTTCGAGCCTCATAAGAGGCAAAAAAGGGTTTGTAAAAAGATTTTAGCCGTTCAAAAAAAAATAACTTGATATTTATAGTTGTATTTATTAGTATATTTCTCTATATTAATTTATAAGTTTTGTTTGTGTGGATAAATTACTCTTTAATTTTGTAAGATATCATTAGTCCATAATCCATCTGTCTTATCATCTTTTCAAATGGTAGAAAAAGCTCTTGACAATTAAACCACTGTCTATCATTTATTTTTAAAATGGTTTTCTTTTTCTTTGCTTTTAATCTTTTATGATAGAGATCTCTATACCAAGACATTCAAACTTACCCAATTCTCTTTTTATTATTTAAAATCTATAACATAAAAATACAATACAAAATAAAGATAGGTATTTTGTAGAGATAAAAATCAAAATTATTTTAATATTTTCCTATTTTACATATTACACCTAATAATTTATTTAACTTAAATTTCTTTAACTAATTTACTTTCATATCCTTAAGCTTTAATTAAGTTACCATACGGGTCTTGAACTTTATTAAAGTTATATTTCTCTTATTTGACATTGTAAAGCTTGCATTTAAAAAAATCATCACATCTTTTATAATCTAAAATTTGGCCACAAAGGTTTTCCTTGTAAAATCCCTGCATTTTAGTATTTTTCATTTACACTTTCGAATATAGTGTCATGATGGGCGTTTTTATTTACGTTTCGATCATCAAAATTGGGCCACTGTCAGAACAACGTATTATGTATCATCATGATTTGCTTCTTTTTATCTACGTTTGTACCTGCCGCGATATTCTTTTCTACATAATGTTTTATGTTCCGGTCAAAATATGACAAGTTAACAGTCTGCAACGCGCATATGTGATTCAACGTTTTTACGTCTATTTTTTGTTCAATTTAATAGTTCCGCCGCAATGCGCGGGGTCCTAAAAACTCGTTTTAATAAATTTATAACTAGGCAGTAATGGGCTATACATCAACATTGATTCGGTTCGAAACTTACAAATTTAAATTTAAATTAAAAAACCGAGATCTAAATTAATCCAAATCCAAAACCCAAAAATCAAAATTTCAACTTGATTTTGTTCGATTTTTTATTTTGCTTTTAAATCCGATTTAAATTGAAAACATCTTAGGGAGGCCGGGCACCTTGCGGGTACCCTTCCACAGGTTGTAACCCGGGTGAACACACCGCCGCCACCCATGCAGATTGGTTGCGGCAGGTCCCAAACTAGCTTGACATTCGTGTTAATTGAGGAATATTTTTACCGTTGACACTTGTTTTGACCGTTTGGTCATTAAAAAAAAGATATATTTACAACTCAAATACTTTATTCCCTTCTCTATTTAAAACCATCCATACCACACAACCAAACCACAAAATTCTCTCCATTTTATATTCACATTCACAAAACTTTTCCACCTTTCACATTATCGTTGTCTAGGGTAGGAAGAGATCGCGTAATCGTTGTCTTATGTAGCGGTCGAACTCGAACCCACATCTCCTACTCGACGGGCATATTTTGGAACCGGGTACACCGACAATTTGTAACCTATGTTGGTGACACAAACCGAACCGTGAATCAATTAGATTCATGATTCACGTTATCCATTACCAAACTTCTAGATTCCATGCCACATTCTTGAATGTGCCAAACCCAAGAACGAGCTCTTGGAAGACGAGCTTATTCAAGTGGCTCGTATCAAATACAAACACAACTTCGACGAGTACTTTAACCACGTAGCGGCGTAGCACATTCTTCCTACCTATGTTTAAGTTTAAAATTTTTAGGTTTCATGTTTTAAGTTTATGTAAAAGTTTTAGTTATGTGTAATGTTTCAAGTTTTAATTATATGAAATGTTTTAAGTTATTTAATCTTAAATTTTAAGTTTTAAAATATATAATTTTGAGAATATAAATCAAAAAAATTGTGGCTAGGGTAGGCGCCGTCACCATTTATTAGTTAATGGGTACTTGGTGCACTTTCTGAGTTGGCGAGTGGTGGTTGGTCAGGACTAGGGTACTTAGGCTGGATGGTGTGGTTGGAGCCCCCTAGGGGATTTATCAGGCCACGTAGGATCCATGGTGTGGATGGAGCCCCTTTAATTTGCATGGTGTGGATGGAGCCCCCTATTAAAAAAATTAAAAAAAATTCATTGGATTAAATCTAGTGGGCCCCACCTGAACCTTTCATTTATGGCGTTAACATGATGGTGCCCCTTGTATAGCGCCCCCTTTAAATCTCTGGGTGTGGAGGTATAGCGTCCCGGGGCGCTATAGTTGATGACTTGGTCTAGGTGGCGCCCCCACACCCTCTGGCCTTACCCTAGGGTGCCAATTTCTCCCTTATAAGGGAGGAAGGGTCATTTAAGGATACTACCTCTAGCCCCAACCAATCCTGAATTGTTATGTCAATTCTATACTCAAGGTACTCTTGAACCACAAAACACTGGCGACACCTACTCACAAGTACCCTAGAACCATGGAAATCACTCTTTTAGTCCATCCATCAATCACACAACCTTAAACACCCCAACTCTCAAACCTTTACACTACCCTAGCGCTAGTAGGTAATCCTATGACCGGAACCCGCATGACCTACCCTAGGGGGTGACGTTGGTGTTATCGTGCGAGTATCTTACCAACATACTTCTATCCGTGGAGTGCCCTGCCCACCCTAAGGTTACATGTTTGGTTGGTAACATTTTTTTCAAACTATTGTCATATAAAATTAAGGCTTTCAAAACCATTATGCACGTTCAATGTGAATACTTTTTGTTGATTATTATATATATACGTATCCGCATGTTGACTTTTTTTTATTTGGTAGGTAGCAAACACATATGTATAATGTATTTGTAAGTTGACGTTAATAATAATAGTGACAAACAAATTAATAAAGAAATAAATAAAAAGGAATGCATGTTTTCTACATGGTACATCATGCAACGTTTATTGGTGTGGCTTTCTAGAAATTGAATTTTAAAAAAACCGCAGAATAATTGTTTGCTTAATAGTTTTTTTTTTTTCTTATTTTTATTTACCAGTTATTTACTTTCAACAATTGCATTCAATAAAATATCCTTTTATCCATGAAATAATTATTTGTAAAAATTAATAAATACGATCGGATATTTGATTCTTTTTATACTTAAATGGCGTTCAAATTAACATTGTTATTTTAATGGACCGATCGCAACGGTTAAGTAGGCCCGTATATTCATCGGGTGGTGTAATAACACAAGCACAACAGATTAAACACGTTTGATATGATGAGCATGTATGATGAACTCAACGTACACAAACATAGACGGAACCAAAATTTTTTCACTAGGGGTCATAATAGAATTTCTTATACGTTTACTAACAAATGTTTATTATTATTATTTTAGCAAATTTAACAAGCTTGAGAACATATATACGGAGTATATACAGAGTAAGATCAAATACAAACCATATTTTGTAGACAAACTGTAAGAACCAGTTAAAAACTGTCATGTAGCATCCAACCAATTATAGAGAAATGGTAAAATGATAACCTAAATAATATCAATTATCTTGAATTCTTTATAATTATGCTAACAAGCAATTAATTCTTTATTTAGATCTTCTTCTTTTTTCAATGTGCTGATAAAGAAAAGTGCTGATATTATTTCACATATGTGCTAAAATCAATTATCTTGATTAATTTTCATGTGCTAATATAATTTAAAAGTGTTACTTTTATGTATGTATTATTTTAGTATGTGCTAATTTAACTTTTTTAAGTGCTAGAATCTGTTCTTACGGTTTGTAGGATAAATATGGTTTGTACCGGAACCAACCCCTACCAACGTATATCAAGTATTTTTTTTATTGTGCATAACAAATTTGAGAACCACTTAAAGTTGATATTTATAATCATTAAAATTTTACATCTTTTAATACAGTGGCGAAACCAGAAAACTTATAGGGAGACTCTGCGTTAAATTTTGTTTATATGTTTAGAATCGTATGTCGAATTCTTTTAACATTACTTTAAGAGTTAAATGCTTGGTTCGTCCCTGTGGTTTTCAAAAATTGCAGGCTTGGTCCCAGTGGTTTACTAATTACACGCGTGGTCCCAGTGGTTTTCAAAAATGCACTCGGTTGGTCCCCAGCCCTAACATCAGTTAAATTTCTCAGTTAACTATGTGTGAAATGACTACATTACCCTTGAACAATTAAAAACCTAAAACTAAGAATTAAAAAATTAAAAAAACAGTATATAAACCCATCATCATCTTCATCACCAGGTCATCTTCATCATCTTCATCACCAAGTCATCTTCATCACCATCATCTTCATCACTATCATCATCTTCATCACAAACCCACACCCCATCTCTGTCTCTCGTTCTTTTCCGGCGACGGAGATCAGAAGCGAAGATAGAGGAGAGAGACGACAAGAGAGAGAAGAGATCGGAGAAGATGGTGGAACGGAGGTAGCGCCGTCGCTCACGGCGGCGGCGGTGGGGGCACAGGCGGTGGTTTAACCCAGATCTAGGGTTTGGATGCACAAATCGTTGGTGGTTTAACCCAGATCAGGTGCGTTTTATCAATCACTCCAATTCCCAGATCAGGTGCGTTTTACATCGATTATTGTGCCGCAAGCGAGTTTTTTGAGGCATTTGTCGGGGATTATTGTTGGGTATTCGATCTCGTGGGGGTTGATTCATGGGATGAATGATTATTGGGCGGTTTGTATGGTGGGGTGGATTGTGGTTGTGTTTGTTGTTAGTTTGAAGCAGTCGGTTTGTATGGTGGGGTGGATTGTGGTTGTGTTTGTTTGTTGTTGTATGGTGGGGTGGATTGTGGTTGTGTATGGAGGTGGTGGTGGTGGTGGGTTGATGAAGATGATGATGGTGATGAATGGTTGTTGGGTTTTGATGATGGTTGTTGATGACGGTGGTGGCAACGATAGATGCGTTGACGGCAGAGAAAGATGATGATGGTGGTGGTTTAGATGGTGACTGTGGTGGTTCAGAGATGGTAGCTGTTGGTGGCTGCAGGCTGGTTTGGTCAGAGATGGTTCAGATGGTGACTGTGGTGGTTTAGAGGTTGAAGAAGATGATTGGGCTTTCAGGGGTAATATAGTCATTTCACACATAGTTAACTGAGAAATTTAACTGATGTTAGGGCTGGGGACCAACCGAGGGCATTTTTGAAAACCACTGGGATCAAGTCTGCAATTTTTGAAAACCACAGGGACCAACCAAGCATTTAACTCTTACTTTAATTGATATTTAAAGGATTTGACGAGCAATATCTTTTTTTAAAGTTAGAATATGATATATCCATATACAAAAAAAAGTTGTTCAAATGGTTTAAAACTACTTAAATTTTCACTATTAAATATTAATCTATCAGTCAATAATTTAGACTTACCTTTTTTTATATTCATAATTTGCTTTCCTTTCATGTGGGTTAAACACTTGCTAAATTTAAAGACAAAAAAGGCCAAATGCATCATAATAGAGTTATATAGTAGTAGGAGAGACTTGGGTTTTCTAATGGAGACTTAAGTTCAATTCCCACTTTTATCATATTGGGGTGGATATTGGGCAATAATGGTGACAAACCCACCGAGGGGGGGGGGGTCGATCCTGAGCCGCACCTCGGTTTTCATCCGGCTGTTATTTCAGCGAGGCATCTCGTGTGGAGGCAGTACGGTTTCTGGGGGAACGTCGTAACCAAGTCTGACCAACCCAGCGCGGGCCCGATTAAGACAACGTAGTCTGGGCAGATCTTGACTAGGGCCGTCGTTTAGACGGTGTGACATTGGGTCACTCAAAAAGAAAGTCACCGTTCAAAAATATATAGGTTTTCTAGGCCGTCTTCATCAACTGTGACTATTACCATAGTTTACAGAGTCGACTACAATCAAAAAATTCGATTGTTTAGTTTCACCTTTTCTTTTCATCCCAATTGCTGTCTCCACTAGCATGATTTAGGAGTGTCCAAAGTAAAGGACGACGATAAAGTTATACACGCATGTAAGAATAAATTTCCTCACCGGAGAGTCAAAGGACCCTTCTTACCCTCTGTGATTTCGCCCCTAGGTACCGCAACAGTGTCTGCACTGTAAGGCTTTCATTTGTCTGCATTGTACATTTACTTGGGGTAATAACATTTTTTTCCTCATTCATGTCCAGTATTGCTTCCGGTTCCTTAATGTAATTAAGCTTTTCATTGACCTTAATATCATTTAGCGGTACATGTGTTTCTTCATCAAATGCGGTAAAAGGAAAGTTGGGTAGATTCCACTCAACTCGTTTGGCAATTCCAATCTGTAAGCCACTACTTTAACACGTTGGTTTTTGCTGTTATTTTGCTCCTTTTAAGTTTTTAAGCTCTTTTGACTCTATAAATTAAAAAGGAACAAAGAAACAAGCTTTTTCCAACATTAGTACCGAAAAAGGGTTGATTTTACGCCATATTTGATATAATTTATATGTTGTATTTTATGCAAATCAAATACCCTCACACTTGAATTTTTGCTTGTCCTTAAGCAAAAATCTATTTAGTGGCTTACATACCCAAAAGAAATTGGTAGAAGAGAAGGTTTTTGTCTCATCTTTAGAGTGTCGGGAATCCAAGTTCTAAATTAATTTTGTTTTTATTTTTTTACAATCTTATTCGTCATGATTTATTTAAAACACAATTTAAGAAAAAATATTTATTTTGGGCAAAACATGCCTTTATAAAATTCCATTTAGTTATATATAAAAATTTGCACACCTCACAAGTGGTCACTCAACACTCGGCCGAAGTTGTGTAAGTGAGAACGCTCGTGCCCGGTTTTGGAACTTACTCCTACCATAGGCTTGACAATTAATCAAACCTCCTCCTTTTTGACGTTTAAATCCTCTCAAATATCAAGAGGACTTCGAAGGGTAGGTTGCGGTTCGGGTTTGGTATGTTTTATTGAAATAACGAAAGGCGTAAAAAGTATCGGTTTTTCTATTGCTTTCTGGCTTAGCAAAAAATACTTTGGGCAAATTTTTCTGACATTTTTTTGCCAAAGTTGAAACCGAGCCATAATCGTAATTTCCTAACCGGTATCTTTACAAGAATATAAGATGAAAAATGAAAAGGTTTATTTTTGTGGTTTTTAGAAATGAAAGGTTTAAAGGTTCAAAGGGTTTATCTAGGGGGATGGTTTTGATAAAAAAAAAGAAAATAAAGGTTTTGTAGTGAAAAATGGGTTGATCCTAATGCCTCCATCATTTACTTACTTGGATTTTTGTCGGCAAGGACTCGGGATGTATCGTATTGGCAAGTTCTAGATTCGTGAGAACCAAACGGGCTATTCACACAAGAAACAAAAATTGAGCAATTAGTATAAATATGTATTTTTATTCTCGGTAAAGGCTCAAAAGTCACTTTTGTGGGAAAAACGTTGTAGTGTAAGAATGTATATATAATCAAATTTTACAAAGATTTGTTATGTCCATTTTTGCTAATTTTCTTAATTGGTTCTTGTTAGCGTCGAGCATTGCGACTTACTCTTTCTTATATTATGCATCTAATACAAACTGGAACTGGAATTAAAAATTACAATACTAATATGCATCACTAACCACAAAGTGGTCTATACTATGATAGATATATTATTATTATATATATATATATATATATATTATTTTTATTCATACACATATATTATATATATATATATATGTATATATATATTACTATCACCATCACTGATATGGGTTCATCCAGAACTCCATATTACGCTCGTCGTACTTCTAGACGAGTCGTTCTCCAACCTGCCTCATCCTCTCGCTACTTTCTTAAATCTCTTCTCCGAAAGTTCGGAGCTCTTGCACATTTTCTGCACTCATTGGGGGTGCAGGTGCTGGTACTAGATCTGGGTACTGTGGCATGGATTCTTCCTGAGGATATGGATTCTCTAGGATTTCCCTAATGTATTCATCATTTTCATAAAAGGGATCTAGAGGGTCCAGACCTGGGTAAGCTGCTAGGTTTGGCATGGGTTCTTCTGATATGTGGTAGCGTTGCTGATAATCCCTCTGATCATCGAACCACGGGTCGTAGTCTGGGTCTAAGGGATTAGGGGCTGGTATCCTAGGTATCTCTTCTGGGTTAAAATCATGCATTTGGATTTGGTTTTCTGAGTTGTTTTCAATCTCCATTGGCTGAGTGGGAAACAAGGGTAATGGTTGAGGGGCTATGAGTTGCTCCAGGTTTGGGTCGGCAGCTGTGGTTGCTAAGATATGGAAATTTGCTAAACTCCTATTAAGCATATCTTGGGTGTGAGGATCTGTTTCTCTCTTAGCGGCTGCTAGAACTCGCTGCTGTTATAACTTTTTCATTCTCTTCCTACGCTCATGTGCTCCCCTACTGAACCATCCTCTCTTTTTAGGAGGGAATGGCTCTTCAGACTAAGCCTTAAACACGAATATCCCATCTTCATTGTCAGCTGAATACCCTGAGAGGGCAGGCTGTGAAGAGGTGCCTTCGCTCCTAGGTGAGCCGGACAACTGACGATAAGCGTCGGAGGGTCCTTGATCGCTCATACTGTAAACTAACAAATAGTCAAATAACACACAACAATAAGCGTCGGAAGGTCCTTCATTCTCTTCCTACGCTCATGTGCACGTATTTTCGTAATTAATTTCCTTTCGATTTGAACAATATCTTGGTATCAGCAGAACACTTATGTGGCTGAATCAATGGCTTAGCTCTGATACCACCTTCTGTCGCAACCCTCGTCCCCTAACAACCCGGGAACGGGCGGCCGCGGCCAGTTTCGGTGGCATCCAGGTGTTTATCATTTTGGCAGCGGAAATCACATTAGGATCGTAGTTAGGAAATATTTTATCAGAGTAAAATACCACGCTTTTAATATATTAAACACATGGGAAAATCCCAAGTTTCAAGTACACACATTTTTATAGGGATACACCCTATTTTATTTAATAAAAACATCTCTTTATTTTAGGTAACTTTATAGCCACTTTTCCAAGCATTCAGTGCTGTCTAGCTGGCTTCTATTTGACTTTCACATTTTGTTACCTAAAACGCGTTTAAAAACATTTTGTCAGTGGGAAATACTGGTGAGTGAATCCCAGTTTAATCAAGTTAAGTAAAAACCATTGTACAGTATTGAGGGCGGTCGCGCAATTACATTTGTTTCCATCTACTTTAATTACCACCCACGGTACTGTCAACCCGACTTGAGGTCATGTTACTCCTCGCAAGGTAGCAACAAATTTTGTATACAAAACCCCAACATACCGATGATAATTGTAGAATACAAATACTCAATCACTGTTTAATATAGTGTTAATTAAGTGAGGTTTTGTAAAAACAATTTTTAAAAAGGAGATTACTCACATTGATGTCTTAGGGTTTTCCTTAAGGATTTCCTGACGATTATCTATTAAATACACAAATTCACACGCGTTAGTATAATAACCCAATATTTACATTAGTAATACCCTCCCCGAGACGGCATTCCAACGACTACGTCGGGCAGAACCACGGCAGCCGTTACGGAACCCTGGATCAATCGGGCAGAACCACGACAGCCGTTACAGCATTCATCACTTGTGACATTCAAACTTTTATCTTTATGCCTTAGCATTCCTATTAATCGGTCTGTATTTTTATTTACTTTGATCCTTGTCCCTTCTCTCGGGCTCGTTACTATAACGTAATACGATTCCATCATCCGACTTGCATTTACGTTTATTATCAAACATCTTGCCTGTTTGATTCATTTGGGTACCTTTTTAGTTCGTCTCATTCACTCCGTCCTTACTACATTAGACATAATGCGTCCACTACAAGAAGTTCATGGTATCATATGCCACTACTTACTTGGCCAGGGTAAGCGATTAACACATGACACACATGACCTTTTTATAGTTTTCACATCACGCCCTATGTAAGTAACGCCTCTATTTATTTCATATCCCTAATTTCATTTAGTAAAACTTTATTTAATTGCTAAACAACAAAGTCACTAGTTTTACTTTTGAACATCTAAAATGTTTTCCTTTCTGTCCAACTATTATATAATCACATTCGTTAATGTGATCGCTACTTTTCTCAGTAGCATTATATTGAGAGTTTTCCACTTGGATAATTACCCCCCGTCCAAGTTTCCATATGAACTAATCCTATTATTTCTTTATTATTCATCATTGTGAATAACACATATTTCTATTAAACTTTTCTTGGAAACACCATCCTGAATGGATATTCTATTCAGGTTTTATCAGATATATGCAACCGTCATTCCCTACGTGTTTGTTGCATATTACTACTTATGCGATTAAATTTAAAAGGGTGCACATGTTAATGCTTGCCCTTACGGGCTTCTCTTGCCGTTAACTTTGTTCGCGATCGTCACGCGATTTAGGTCCTTAATGAGTATGCTCTGCTCGTCATACCTCGGAGCGTTCCACCATCATATCCACAAAAGTTAGTAATTCCGACATTAACAAACGCCCGTATTGTAATACAAGGTTTTTACTGTACGTGTCAACGCACGTGATTTCGTTAACTATACCTATAGTTTTCATTGGGGTAATGTGTATTACACAATAACCCTATGTGTTGTTCACAACACTTTAATCATACTAAACCATTAACATACCTGTACTTACCGGATTTGCGATCAAGCCTCGAACCGAACACACTTTACTCTTTAACCATGAGCTCTGATTACCAACTTGTAACACCCTTGTTATTATTTTAAAGGTTTTCGTATATATTACGAAATAAACGTGTAATTATGAATTCAAGTATGTTGAAAACACGGGATAATTAAATCTTTTACAATTTAAAATATGTACAACATAATGTAATAAAGTTCGTCGTTTAAAAGTTGCGACGACACACGTGCGGAAGCTTCATTTTCATACGATCGGTTCTTGTATGTTCGGTTCTTCATTGAGCTTGATCGTCGTCCGAAATCCCATAATATACCTACATTTCATAAACCATGAAATGTTTTAGTCATACTTAGTTTAAAATGGGTTAAAACAAGTTCTGCGTATCAAACAATTGAAACAAAAATAATTTTCCACTTAAAAGTCTCTCGCGCCACGCGAGAGACTCGGTTAAGTTTCTCGCGTGCCGCGACGTGCCTCGCGTGTTGCGCCCAGCTCTGAATCTGCATTTTTTCCCAGCCATACAAGTTTTTACGAAAACTTGCATATCTTTCAATCTACGCATCCGTTTTACACGATTCTTTTTCCTACGCGTTCGTAATTTAATTCCCCATCTTAGGGAGTTAAAACCTGATATTCAACTACTTTCAAAATTCGGATTTCAAGCTCTCGGCTTGAAATTCCTTTTTAACACTTTTGACCCGTTTCATGATTCATTAAACCAACATGTTTGTTATTCCAAAATTCCTATGAACATCACATTTCAATTGTTTCTTATGACACAAGATTTAAATCACGGGTTATTATGCATCATTAACCCATCTATAATTATGTGCTTATTTTGACCCGTTAAGGGTATTTAAGCGCTTTTACACACCAGCCCCGCTCATTCATTTCTAGCGTTATATTTTCATATTACTTGTCAAATGAACTTCCACCACAACTATCCTTATGGTGGTTAGTGAATATCAATTGATTATTCCGAATTTACCCCCTTTCGGTTGTTATTTTACGACAAGAAGCTATTTTGAGGCATTTGATCTGAAAAGGATTTATGCCTATGCTTCAACACTTAACTAAGCTTTACTTTATCATAATACATGTTTCTAAACTACTCGTAAGGGTCATTTGTCCGATTTACCCATCATGGGCGTTTTGGTCAGTTTTAGTCCCTCTTTTACGACGAAGGACTTTCACTAATTATTTGACCAAAATTGCGCCTTTAACTATAAATTTATTTATGCGTACCTGGCTCGGATCAACATATTGACCCGTTTTAATACCTTGCGTCCATAATATGCTAATTCATAGCACCGCTAAATCATAACCGTTTTATCCTGTGCACATAAGACTCGACAGCACTTATTAGTCATTATTTGTCAAATGGTATCTACATTACCATTTGACCCGTTTATGTCAAAAGACTAAACGTTTGTGCTTATATTGGAATGGTATTTATTTACCATTTCATTAAATAACTCAATTCAGATTTCTCACCTATTTAGCTATGTCTTTTAAACCACCTTTTTTACGCGTTTAGCCCGACATGCCTTATGTCACTTGGTGTCGTTTTATATTTCAACTTTTATCTATTTGTTCGTGACTAAATCACCTTTCCCCCCTTTTCATTCGTTTAGGCTTACTTATAAGTAGCCGTTCGAAAACCCATTTTTATCTTAGTCTTTTCATGACTAATTTACTGTTTCACCCCTTTTTACCATTAAACATGGTTTCTATCATTTATATTAGTTCCGACCCGTGTCTTTTCGCGTCGGAAACCATATTTCGAATATTATCTTTATTGTATTCATAACTTATAGAATAAACACGTATTCTACGAAAAGGTGTAATTTGTACTTACCTTGCATCCGATTATGCTCTTTTTTCCCGTACTCGATCCGTTTGACTCGCTTCTTTCCCAAGCCTTCATCTAGCTTGTCTAGAGTCAAACTATCATCATCACAATTCGTAAGACGGTTAGATTAGTCATAATCATTTACGACTATTCCATCCTACGGGTTTTATGTCGAATTTATCATTCGATCATATCTTTGGTCATTTTGACTTTTTAGAAGTCAAAATGCCTATTGACATATTCAAATGCACATTTGGTTCATTGAACTCACTTAGAAATTTTCATCCGAACTCTTAACAATTCAAGTTTTTGCACACAAACTAGTAGGTAATATGATTTCTAGCATCTATAACATGATTTTAATATCAACTTCTTCATATCATCCAAAAACCCCTTTTCAAGTCATGTATGAACAATTACTCAAACTAGTAGGTAATATGATTTCTAGCATCTATAACTGTGACAACCCTCACTAAACCAGGTATCCGTACGACTTAATTAATGATTAATTACTGCTTAATTACTGTGCTTGTTTGAAATTACTGATGAACTGCTACTTGATTTCTGATACATGCATATACCTGCATCATACTTTACTTACCGTCACTACACTATTTACATGCTGAACCTTAGTGACAAACATGATGCGCAAAAGCACAGTAGCACAATAAACGGATAACCTATTGAACATGCTGATAAAGCCAGCATCAGGCAAACACTGCCTCTAAGGCCTGTATGAGCCAGAAATATTTTGCTACACTAGTGGTGAGTGTAGGGATACAAGGGTTGTAGAACTGCGTCTCTAGGAATAAGTCACAATGACTGGATGTGCCTAAAACGTGCTCTAAGCACAAAAATTCAGCACTTTAATTAATAACTCAGCTTTTAGCTAACTAATAAAGTGCCAAAACATGGGGAAAATATTCCTGACACTTTGGAGGGAAAAGTTGTGTCACTAAAAATAATTATAACGACACTTAAAGCTTTGTTAAGCACTTTAACAGATTACTATCCAACCGAACAACCGGACTATACCCGGAACAGAAAATATTGTCATTTTCATTATTTATCTTTTTCTGAGCCAGTTAGGGTCCCTGAATACCCTAACACCCGTCATAACACGCATGACACACTACTAACCGGGTTAAGCACTTAACTAACTTACTTAACCTAACTATTATCCAACTAATTAGTTGGAATCGGACCAAGACCCCCCCTTTTAGAAACCGTCCCCATCTAGGGGACATACCTTGTCCTCTAAATTATTTTTATAATCCTAATGCTCAATATCATCTAGACACATGATCCATTGGATAATTACCATATGATTTGTCTATAAAATCTAGAGATTACACATCATAATCATTCATCACATTTCTCAACTCAAACACACCCTCCTCTCTCTCTCTCAAGGCTTCGGCCGAACATCCCCTTATACATCCATCATATTTTCGGCTTCCATCATCACATTCCAAGATCATTCTAGTATCAAGGATCGCATATAAGGAGTCTTGGTGCAGACGGAAGGCGAAGGACCTCACCCTCTTGCTTTTATCCACCCTATTTGCGTCTAGATTCTTCCCTAGCCTCGAGCTAGTGGTATGTTGCTTAAATCACCTTCTTGAACTATTTTAAAGTGGGTAATATGATTTGTAACGGTTAAAACTCGTAAACATACAAGATGACACACAAAAGTCTACTTAAAACACTAAAAATGGTGGTTAAAAGCTCATATGTTGTGTAAATCTTGTAGTATTTGGTTTGTGTGATTATTTGGACCCGATCTATGTTGTGGTAGCTCGGATCATCATTTAACCCGGTTTAGTCATGATCTTGGATTATGACATAAAGCTTGTTTAAGTATAACAAGGGTTAGAAGATGAAACTCTACCACACACAAATCATGAACTTGTGTAAAAGTGTTTTAGCTTGTAGAATAGTGATTAAAACTAGTAGATCTACGGATCTACAGGTGGTATTTTTAAAGGACCAAGTGTCTAGAAATCATGTTTTTCTAAAGACGGATCTTACACTAACAAGAATGGTTTTTAGAACACACAAGTGTGTAAACACATGTGTAACACAAAGTTTCGACAAAATAGCTATTTTTGTAAAAGTTGACAAGAAGTTGTAACGATGGAATTTCTTTAAAAACAAGACTTTTACGAAACCGAGTCGATTTATATAAAGATCCACTAAAAGTAATGGGGTTTACTTCATAATATTAGAAGATTACAAGTTCATGAGATTCTTTTCAAACTACATGTTTATTAACTGGTTTGATACGTTGAACATTGTTTTGGTTGAATGAGAAAATTGTTGGTTGATTTGTAAAAGAAAATGATACGCTTGAAAGCGTGGCCACCTCCAGTTACAGAGGAAACTCTGGCGAAATTTTTCCAAAAGCCTAACACTTAGAAATATTTTCACTATAAGTGTTAGAAATACATTTTGACTTGTTTTCAAAATATAAGTTTCGCCACGACTATATTTACAAAACATCGGAGGTGGGATTTTCACAAAATAAAACGTGATACATGTATATATTTAGTATGTATTTTTCACAACATCACTTGTATAAGTGTTTATGATTATTTTGTGAACTACGTAAATATTATTTTTAGGGTAAAAATAATATTACTAAGTATTATTTTGGGAAAATCACATGTATTAAAGTATAATATTTTTGAGAAGAATATTTATATTTTGAAGTTGGAAATAAAATATATTTTAAGTGAGACTTAATAATATATTTCGAAATTATACGAACACATGTATTAAATCCCCCATCCTTGGGAAGGAAAAATAACTACCAAGTATATACAGAATGTAAACACGAAATAGTTGCCTAACTATTTCCCAAAAACTTAAACCATACAGCTAAGGCACGGCCGTCCGTCTAATAGAATTAGTACGTGTAGGTCGTCACACAGCTGTTTGATTTGGAGGCATACTTGGTAGAGACGTACCACGGTGAGTTCATGTCCCCCTTTTCTCTAACTGTTTTCAGTTTTCTTAACTGCGGGGGTGAAATACATGTTACTTTGATTACAAGTACTTTATACATGGTATGGTTAGCGTAAGGAGGTTTACTACTTAGATCATGTGAGTGGGTAGGAGCAATATGAGGCCATTAGTCCTCATGACGGGACCGAGGGACAGGAGCGGTAGATCTATCTGGGTGTAGCGAGCCCAACCCCAGGCCAAACTAGAAACGGACCTCGGGGTGACTTTGTCCACATACTAATGCCGTGGCGAAATCTGCTAGGTTTGAGTCTCCCTATTTGCACTTCACATATATCAGTGGCCTTGCAAACCATTGGTGATCTCAATTCCCTTATTTGCTACATACCAAGACTATTTTTATACTCACAAAGGTTTACTTACTCACTTACACATGAACTCGCTCAACATTATTGTTGATTTTTCAACTTACATGTATTTCAGGAAATTAAAGATCTGGCGCGGTATGTTATGTTTTCCCGCTGCATAAGGGTTCCAAGGTCATCCCAGTTTAGGAAATGTGACTCTTTCCTGGACAAGTCACAAATCTTAAACTGCGTTTATTTCATGTCGGTGTTTATGTTTTTTTTTAAGACAATGTTTTATGTTATGATGTTGTAAGTCTCTAAGACAATGTTATGTTACTCTGGTTTTAAAACTAAATCAAATGGATGATCTTGCATGATTTTATTTCATATAGCTTTGTTATGGTTAAGCTATGGTATTAAGAAGTCACACCAAATTAACCACGCTTCCGCAAAGCCAGGGTGTGACAATAACAATGACTCATTCTAAAACGCTATTGCCTAAAAAACAAAAGAAAGTGTTCTCTGTAAAACGCAATGGACTGAAAACACCTAAAAAAGTGTTTTACCTAAAACGCAATGCACCAAAAAACACTTCAAGAATGTGTTTTTCTAAAACACAATGGCCAGAAAACACATAAAAATGTTTTAGTTCTAAAACGCAATTGCCTAAAAACACCAAAGAAAGTGTTCTCTCTAAAACGCATTGAACCATGACAATAGTTTTGTCTGTGCTGTGAATTGTCTGTGCCGTGAACTGTCTGAACCAATGCAGTTTACGAATGCAGTTTCCAGAGGCAATTTACAGAAAATTAATTTTTTTGATGCATTTTTATTATAGCAATTTAATCGAACTGGCTCAACCTCAGCCAGGGGCTCTGCCCCTTAGACCCCGCCAGGGGCTGCCGCCCCTGGGACCCCACTACCAGGGGCGCTGCCCCCGGACCCCCGCCAAGATCGTAAAACGCAATGACTAAATCATACACCCAGATCGTAAAAATGAAATTAAAGAATTTATTACATGGATCGAAGTGATTTCTTCAACAATTGATTAATTTTGAATGATTGAAACACTTATCAGCGCTCGAATCGAACGGATCGAGTGATTATCTTCAAAATCACCGGAAAAAACGAGATTTTGTATGAAATTAAACTGGGTTTTCTTCAAAAAAAAAGCTGAAGAACACGTTAATCGGGTGTTTGAATCATTGATTGGTGATTAAAATCGCACTATAATGTAGTGATTATTGAGATAGAAAGTGAAGAAATGGTTGAAGATAGTGGGTTTTGAAAATAGTGGGTTTTGAAGTTACTGGGTTTTGAAAAGGAAGAAGAAAGGGTTGGATTGACTAAAATACCCTTTTTCTTTGTTTTAAATGTTGCCACATGTTCTAATCCTATTGCTTCCTACACTTACTAGCCAAAATAAACTTCCTATTTGATCATTTCCCTATATTATTATGTTAAAAGTATAATTGTACTTGATTGTAAATTTTGTTTAAAAATATTATGCAATCAATCTTATATTAACTAACTTTTAAATGTTTTGAATATCAAGGGTTATCAATTGTCAATACATCTCGCTATTCGTTGAGGCTCTACACCGAAGCATCGTAACTTTAACTTAACGCTTCGCGCACGAGGCTAAAAGACTAGTTATGAAAAGTTTCAAAATAATGAAATAATCAATAAAAAATTTAGTTACTTTATTAAGAAAACTAGGTTATAACCCAGTGTATTACACGAGTTGAATAAATATAATTTTATAAAAAAAGTTACATATTTAAAAACGTGTAATGCATGGGTTGAATAAATGTGTATTACACGGGTTGATTAAATATAATATAATTGGTTAACACATATGATCGTCAATATATGTTTTTGAAAAAAATGAACTTTGATGTATTATAACATTTTACTTTGTTTTTTTATTTATTTATTATTAGGTTAAAAACTTGTGTATTACACAAGTTAACATTTTATTTTATTTATTTATTAATAGGTTAGAAACTTAAGTATTACGCATGGTTAAATCGATGAAATTTTAAATTAAATAGTTATTAATAAGCGGAAAAAGTAAAAGAAAATGTTAAAAGAAAAAAATGTTGATTTTTTTTAATTTCATGTATGATGTTATAGTTTTACTTTCATATTTGATTACGTTAGTATAATAGTAGGAGGGGAATTAACAACAAATATTTTTTTTCTCCTTTTGGACTACTTGTGATTGATTGGAATTTTTGAAATAATTCTTAATTGAGTCCGGTTCGTCATCAGTTTCATTACCCGTCAGTTATTAGATAGTAAATAAAGATAAAGATTATAAACTTTTATATAAACAACTAAAACTATGTTTAACCTTATAAATAATAAAAAGGTTAATATATAGTTTTTAGTTTTATTAATTAATATATGGTTATCAGTTATCCTTATTATTATCATCAAAATCTTTTAATTTTAATAATTAATATATGGTTATCACTTATCTTTATCTTTATCATCAAAATCTATTCTACAAATTTTAATTGAGACCACCTCATAAAAAAGCGACATGTGTCCTCAAAGTGGTTTCTTTTATTATATAGTATTAGCGGTAAGACCCGTGTGCAAACACGGGTCGTTTCTTAGAAAACCATGCATAACACATATTGACAGAACATATAGATATGTGTATAGACATTGTACCAAAAGGTGTTATTTATTATAGCTAAAAGACAACTATAAGTAAATATAAAAGATATTTAACAAAGTTAATAAAAGATGTCTAAAAGATGTCTAACAAACTTAAAGTTTAGATTGTGCAAACACGGGTCGTTTCTTAGAAAACCATGCATAACAAATATAAACGATGATTATAGTTATATTTATATAGACTTATAAATAAAATAAATAAACAAGTCAGTCAGTAAATACTTAAAGTTTAGAGTATAAAAACTTAAAGTTTAGATTGTGCCGAGTCTTGTTTTTCTTCCGTAAATGTCTGAAAAACCATTTTGATGATGTAATCTTCTTGAGCCTTGTCTTCTTTTGTTAATTCATCCATCTTCTTTTCTTTCCTTCTTTGATAAAGGATGCTAGCATGTGGAGCAGTGGGTCTCCTGATTGGCAATTTTTGTTGTTTGACTGGAACCACTGCTTCCGGATAATCAGGCTTTTTAGGAGCAGTGGGATCTCTCTTCCTTAACTCTTCCAACTTTTTGTAGGTAGCAAACACCTTTTCTTCTCTCCTCCTTGTAACATGGTTCCTTGACCCATAATCAGCAGTTATCAGCTCTTCTTTCATTCTTTTCAGTTTCAAGGTCCTTTCTGGTACATTTTTCTTGTAATTGGCCCAAACCGGAGGAGTTTGCTTGACCTTGTCTTGAATCATCTTTTGAATTCTGGCTGTCTCCTCTTGCAGTTCACTGATGGTCCATTCTTTGTATTGATACTTTTATGCCCTGTACTTCTTGTATGCTATTATGTATTCAAGATAGTCATTTCTCATGCTTTCATCATCTTTTTCTGATAATTTCTGACAAAAGACTTTTGAGAACTCCTCTAAAGTTCTAACTTTGGTGAGCAGGTATTGATAATTTCTTTGAATCTCTTTGTCAGACTTTCCCTCTGTATCTCTTTTAGATATATCCTCTGCTTGTTGGGCCTTTATTTTGAGATATTCTTCTATATTTCTTGGCAAAAGATAACCTTGAACAGATGGGAGTTTCCTCTTTTCAGGATCATCTTCAGAGTAGAAGGATTTGATTTCCTCTCTGACTGCTGGAAGATCTAGAGGATATTATACTCCTACAGGGTCAATGGCAGTGTTTTGATTGAAGAGTTGAACTGAAAATAATGGAACATGGTTTGGAATGGTGACAAGGGACAGTGGTTGTGTAGATGTTAGAATTGGGGAAGTGTCATCTTCCAGTACAATGTTTGTTATCTTTCTCCTTTTATGCTTTGGAGAAGTTGGTGGTGTATTTGTGGGTTCAGTGGCAGTGATTGAAGTAGTTGGTATCTGACTAACAGCTGTTGAAACAACTGGTTTTTCAACCACTGTGGTTACTACAACAGTTGAAGTGTCAACTGTTGTTTTCTGCTTTTTGGCAGCTGGTTTTTGTGGTGGTGATATTGTTTTTGGTATGGCAGTGGATTGAGTGTGGGTTGATATAGTAGTGATGGCAGTTGTTGAGATAACATCTGTTGAAACAACTGAAGTACCAACAACTGTTGATACAACATGAGTTTTAACATCTGTTGGTTTGGAGGTTTGATGAGAGGAACTTTTGGGAATTTGAGGAGTTTGTTTGGTGGTTTTGGAAGGTGTGGTTTTGCGTTGGCTTACTTTTCTGGTAGGCTGTCTTCTTTTAGGTTTAGAAGTACCCTGCTCTTCTTTTTCCATCAAAACTTTCTTCTCCTCCTCAAACCTTTTAGACCCTTTCATGTTTGCCTTTAATGCAGCAAATGCATTTTGAGTCTCATCAACCTTTTTGGAACCATCTGGCCTTGGGATTTCTACCACAAGTTTGGACATTCGATCTGGTGGCATGTATAAACCATCTTCTTTTCCCTTCTTCCCTTTAGTTTTCTCCCCCTTTTTGACATCATCAGGATTTTCAACATATATGATTGAAGGAGGAGCAGTGCCAGTAGTTTGAAGCAGATGAGCTTTAATGGCTTTGATATCTGCTTGAGTATCTTTGTACCTAGCTTCCATGACATTTCTGACCATTTGAAGTGGAACTTTGTGCTGTTGGTCTGCATATTGTCTTTTTTTGTGAAACAGAGGTTGAAACAGATGCCATAGCTCAGCAGCGGATGGATCAGATGTTGCGGATGGTGCAGCAGTGGGTGTAGCCTTTTGAGCTTGTAACAATTGTTGCAGCATAGTTTTGATTTCTGCAACAGATGTGTCAAGTTTATCAACCATCTCCGTCAATTCTTTGTACTTTAAACCATCACCCAAGTTAATGGGATCATCTGATTTCCCACCAGTGGTGGTTGTATCAGTGGTTGACTTAGGAAAACTTTCCCAAAAATCATCCACTGATGCCCCTTGTTCTCGGTACTGGGGACTTCTTTCTTCAGCAGAGCTTACCATTTTAAGGTCACCAGCGTATAATGGAAACACACCAGTGGACACTATGGTTCCCAAAGAAGAAATTGCCTTCAAGGGAGTCTCACTAATGAAACTACTGTCCAGGTGTAAACTAGTTGGTTCAACACCTGTAGTAGCTGCTCCACTTGAACTACTGACAGGAATTACTTGTAATTCCTGCAGTGTAGCCTCCTCAACTGTTGGTGGGTTAACAGAGATAGAGACACCAGACTCAGTCACTTGTTGTGGTATATTCTCATTGACAGGTGATTGAGAAGAACTGATTTTTATCTGAGCTATATCAAGTGCATCCAACAGAGGTATCATTGATTGTGGTGTCCCTGTTGATACAACCTGATCCTTTTGAGAGGATGCAGGAGGAGTTTTAGGCTCAGGTTGAGATCTTTCTTCCATCTGTTGTGAGAAAGTAGCAGCAGTGGTTTCAGGTGACTTTTGTGTTGTCACAAGTGTTACCTATGGGATCTCGTCTTCCAGAGTCACCTTTTTGGTGGGTTTGGGGGGCTTTTGGATAGTTTTCTTTTTGGTCTTTTTGGTGATTTTTGGTGTGGGTTTCACAGATGGGGTTGTGCTTCTGTGATCACCAGGAGCAGTGGGCTCAACAACAGGGGCCTGAGGAGCAGTTGTTGCTGCTATATCCTACTCAGGTACCTCTGTTTAGGTTTTTGAAGGTTTTGACAACCTTGTGAACGTTTCAGAAGTTAGACTGTTTATTTGAATAGGATTTCCTTGGATAAGCACATGTGCATTATCCTTTGAAAATTTCTTTTGAATATAAAAACTTAAAAACCTTGGAAATAATAAAAATGATTTTTTATTAACATTCTTAACCATATCATTGAAAATTTCCTGAGAGTAGTTAAAATTTTGTTCAGCCATGATAGCACAGCCCAGGTATTGAATTTTCAATGGTATTTCATTAAAAGCTGTTGTTTTATTTGACACACACATCAGGAGGGTATGGAATAAAAACCTCGGAGTAGGAAGAAAACTGCCCTTTTCTAAAGTATCCTTTTTCATTTCTTCTTCATACCCTCTCTCAATGAAATCAGTTTGGTACTCTGTTTTTGGGAAAGTGCTTTTACCTGTAAGATCATTGATTTCAAAAACCTCTGAAATGGTTTGAGGTGTGATGACCACTGGAATTCCCCTTAATGATGAAGTAATAGCTAAGGTCTTTTTGTCCTTAGTTTCAAGCTTTGCATTTTTTTAGAACTCTCGTTGGGTATCCACGTAGATGGTTTCATTGCAGGTCAACAAAGTTTTGTACTTTGAAGATGAAAGTGCATCAATCACGGAATGAAAACTTGTGTTTTTACTTGTTTTTGCAAGTGTACACACGAAGTTATGACGAATTTTGAATGGAAGATCCATGATAAATCAAAGGTAGTTAAAAAGGAAGGAAGAAGATGAGTGATTTGAGAGAATTTGATGAAAACTGCTCTTGAAAGGAATTCTGAATTCGACTCGACAGTCAAAACCCTCTTTGGGGTTTTGATCAGGGTTTTATAGGTGGAAAAAGTGAATGCTAACATGGCAGCGGTTACAAAAGATCTGACGGCTAAGTACTGTCCACGTGAGAACCTCTGATGAATAATGGATGACAGTTGTTAGGAAACCACTGATGAATCAATATCAGTAGTTTACAGTGCTGAAAATGAAAACAGTAACTGACTATAACTATCAGTGGATAACCTATCAGTGAATTAAAACACTGACCTTTAACAACAGTCATTATATAAACAGTGGTTCAAGCATGTTCCTTCTAAAAAAAACAATATTTTAACCCATCAGTCATTTCAATCCCCTTCAACCTCCACAAAACACTATTTTAACCCAACACTGGTTTTAAACCACCATTTTAACCAAACAGCGGTTTCAACCACAGCTTTCTCAACAGTAGTTCCAAACATCTATTTTCATCCATCTGTTCCCAATAACAGAGCTTTGATCATTTAAACATACATTTGCCAATATTACAGTGTTGAAAATGAAAACAATAGCTGACTATAACTATCAGTGGATAGCCTATCAGTGGATTAAAACACTGACCTTTAACAACAGTCATTATATAAACAGTGGTTCAAGCATGTTCCTTTTCCAAAAAAAATAATATTTTAACCCATCAGTCGTTTCAATCCCCTTCAACCTCCACAAAATACTATTTTAACCCAACACTGATTTTAAACCACCATTTTAACCAAACAGCGGTTTTAACCACAGTTTTCTCAACAGTAGTTCCAAACATCTATTTTCATCTATCTGTTGACCAAAGTCAACAGATGTACCAACCACTGTTTAATTTTCAAACATATGTTCCCAATAACAGAGCTTTGATCATTTAAACATACCTTTGCCAATATTACAGTGCTGAAAATGAAAACAATAGCTGACTATAACTATCAGTGGATAGCCTATCGGTGGATTAAAACACTGAGCTTTAACAACAGTCATTATATAAATAGTGATTCAAGAATCTTCCTTCTCCAAAAAACAATATTTTAACCCATCAGTCATTTCAATCCCCTTTAACCTCCACAAAACACTATTTTAACCCAACGGTGGTTTTAAACCACCATTTTAACCAAACAGTGGTTTCAACCACATATTTATCAACCACTGTTTTATTTTCAAACATTTGTTCCCAATAACAGAGCTTTGATCATTTAAACATACCTTTGCCAATATTACAAGCTTTTACACTCTCAAACCTAAATATTTATTTACTTAATTTAAATAACAAACATGGTTAATAATTTGAACACAACTAATTATATAAAAACTACAAGTGTCAAACAGCATACAGAGTTCATCCATCTGATGACCCAAGTCAACAGATGTATCAACCACTGTTTTATTTTGAAACATCTGTTCGCAATAACAGAGCTTTGATCATTTAAACAGACCTTTGTCAATATTACAAGATTTTACACTCTCAAACATCAATATTCATTTACTTAATTTAAATAACAAACCTGATTAATAATTTTAACACAACTAATTATATAAAAAAATACAATTGTCAAAACAGCAAATAGCATTCAATAAAATACAGGATCCTAATTCCTAATCAATTGGTGAAACAATAGTCTTGATAAGTAAAGCTCCTTTCGGACCATTGTAGTTGTCAACATGTTGGAGGCATTTCAGAAGTTCGTTGCTCAGATCAACTTCAATCATATCCCCCCAGATGCTTGTTATCAGCCACTTATTGTCTTCAATTATATTAGTCCTTCGGCGCCTATCGACATAATCAACTACACGAGGATTATTGAAAACAAACACCTTCTTCCAGCCTTCTTCTTCATATCTGAGCAAATCAGCAGTTAGCTCAGCAGACTTTCCAATAACAATCAAATGCAGCCTCTTTGCGATGGTAAAAAAATGCCCTTGGCAAGGATTGACTACAATACTCTCGGGAAAATGAAGCATTCTGAAAGTCTCACTCAAAACATCAAAAGCAACGATGTTCCTCTCACCTAGTGGATACCAATAATTTGAAACCCTAAAATATATGGTTTTATCAGCATAAACTCCTGTAGACCATGAATAACCACTTGAACCATAATTGTTTACGCTACCGAAATTTATTGTTCTCCATGACTCACGACGTCGTGAGTAAACACGAACAACAGTTACATTACGGCAACATCTGATGTTCAGCACTTTCAGATCATTGAACTGATCAAAATAAATTCCACAAGTATCAGAGTTTCGATGATGATTGTAATTGAAGTAGTCATCACACAAAACCTTATAGCGCCTGGTAGTTGGATTCCAAAGAATCAACTGACAGCAAATCCCTTCATTGCAAACTAACAACAAACCATTAAATGAAGATAGAATACGTAAGAAGCTAGGGTGGACATTGTTAGGAAAACTTAAGGTTTTGCTTCTAACAACATCCAAATTACCAGCAACTACGTCGTCAATGACAATTGACGTGTCTTTAAAGGATAGTAGTTTCTTTTGTACTGAATCTCCACTTCGGAGAGCATGCATCATCTGAAATGCATGACTTGACAATTCCCTATAAAAATTCTTGGAAAGACATTTGAATCGGCCAATATCTTCTGCAGAGAGCCTTGTGAAAATCTCGTCAACAATCACTTGAAACCCAAATTTTTCCATTCTGCAGAGAGCCTTGTGAAAATCTCGTCAACAAACTTTTGAAGATGATTGAGTAGATGGATGAAAACGGTAATGATCAAAACCACTGCCCAATGTATTTTATATACCTTGAGGAGTTGGACAGTTACTCCGATCCTGTCCAGGTCAAGAAGGAGCCAAGTCCCAAACCTATTACCTCATCCAAGCCCAGCAGCTCCAAAGCTATCATCATTCCAGCTACTAAGCCCCGGAGCTCAAGTTCTCGTAAGAGGAAAGAGACTGATTCACCTGCGACTCCCGAGACGTTTCCCTATGAGAATCACGGGTTTATCGAGGCAAGCGGGTTCATGACTTCCTTTCTTAACCAGGTATAGATCCTCATACCATATCCTGCACATATATATATCAAACCAATATCTTGGTTATCATACAATAATACATGTGTTTTTCAGTGTAGGGCCTCGAACGTCTGGTTCATCTATACGAAGAATCATGTGGGCTCAACAAAATGCTTGAATCCAAATTGAAGAAAGCTGAGGTTACCATTTCTGACCAAGGTATGATTGTTGCTGCTAAATCTCGACATTATGATGACAAGTTCAAGGCCATGACCCAGGAGCATCAGGCTTCCCTCAAGAAAGCCACTCATGAAGCCCAGGCCCATCTCGACACCGCCCAAGCCCAACATGAACAGGATATGGCCAGTTACCGGGAATGCCTTAAAAGCTCCGTTGTCATCTCTCTTCTTCAGGCTAGGTTAAAAATGGCTTACGAATCCAAGGCCCTGGGCTTCGAATGCCCTTCTTGTAACGTCAACGCCTGGGAGACGAAGCTAAGGGGTCTTGGCGGTAATCCTGTGGAGCATCCTGTTAAACCTACAGCCGAGGGGTCTTCAAAAGCGATTGAAAAGCTAACTGGTGCTGGTGGTGAGGCTGAGAAGGATGTTCAAGCTAATCCTGAAGCGGATGCTGGTGAAGACATGATGAATGAAGAAGGTGTTGCCCCTTAAAAGCAGCGAAGCGGGCAGTGATGGATGTTCATGCCTGAGCCCATTTTTTAAATTTGATAGTTGTGTTTGTTTGAACAATTTTATTTCTTGTCCTTTAAACAATTTTCTTTTCCTGCATTAAAACAATATGATGGCCAAAGGTGGATGGGTCCTGGGTTTCAGGATGAAGCCCTTGGTCATCAATTAGTATCGTTTATTTTGAACAATATAACGGTTGGAGGTGGATGGGTCTCGGTTTGAGATGAAACCTTCAACCGTTACGTCAATATGGAAAAAAGACTAACTGTGCTTTTGGCGGATGGATCTCGGTTTGAGATGAAACCAAAAGCACAACTTTTGCTATGTTAATAATATAACCTCCTTTTGACTTATTCATTGTTGTCTTTTTGTTATGCATTGCTTAGTTTAGATTTCAACGTTCCAAAATTAGTGCAATTATTTCCAATGTCTTATCCAAAAATTATGAAAATATCTTGATCAGTGTATTCGGCAATATCCTATAAAGACTTTCGTCTAATAGGGTTTTTAAAATTCAAACAATTCAGATAAAGTTTTTAAAGGAAAAAGGACAGTTCATTTTCATTTTACAATGTTTGTTTTGACAACACTTGTTTAACTAGAATACTGTTTTAGTTTTTAACCCAAGTATTATATCCCAAATATTCCAACCAAATATCCTGAAACATATTCCGAAAATACATTTTGAGAATATATCCTAATCAGGATATTTAAGCTTTTTTCAAAATTAGTTTCAAAAATTCAAATGATTTATATAAGGTTTACAAAGGAAATATCATACCAGGAATAGAGTGTAACCCTATTTTCGAGCTTCAATCCTTTTGCAATTTTTTCCACGAAGATGCCCACAGTCCGAGATACTTAGTGCACTAGGTCCAAGTTTGATCCTTTGAGCTTTACACAATTGCTTTAGTAGGAATGTCCCTTGTGCATAATGTCTTTGAACAGTTAGGAATTTTCTGAACATCAGTTCCAACTGTTTGAACAGTTCTTATGTTACAGGGGTAAACCCTAAAATGTACTGGAGAAAAATCCTTAGTATCCCGGGGATAAACCCATTAGTATTCTGGGGAAAATCCCAAATTTTCATGCGCTACAGGCGGGAGTGTATAAACCCCAAGACTTAGAAAGGTGATAACCTTTAAACCTTAGAGAGTATGAAAATACCCTTCCGTGAGAGAGGGTGATCAATCCTCATATACCTTTAGGATCCTGGATATAGCCAACAATAACGAAATTGTCAGCCCCTTTTACATGGACTGGTCCCGCTATCTTGAACTATCCCTGGATAACTTGCGCTCCAGGTGGGGTGTTTAAACCCAATTCGAGAGAAAGGTGAATACCTTTAAACCTGTGAAGGGATCAGGATCCCTTAAACGTGAGAGAGGGGGCCAATCCTCTAATCTTTCGAAGTATCCTGAGTGTATATCCTGGAGCTATATCCCGAAGCATATACTTCAAAACAATCTTAAACTAAGGTGGGTGTTAGCCTGGCTAACACCCCTCCGATGCTTAAGTCAGTATTGGGTTCAAAAGAATAAACAATATCAAACATATTAAAAGAGATAGAATTCATACCATCCTGAGTTAGAAATTAAATTATAAACTCACTTGAAATAGAACTTTAGGTGTATAGCATTCCAGGATCTTGGTAGCATATCCCCCTCCATATCCTTGAGTCGGTATGCTCCTTTTCCTGATTCTGATTCAATCTCATAGGGTCCTTCCCACTTCGGAGCCAACTTTCCATCAGCAGGATTAGTAGTATTCTGAAAAGTCTTTCTTAATACCCAATCTCCAACCTGAAACCTTCTAGTCCTTATATTCTTGTTGTATGCTCTGGATATCCTCTATTGATATGCTGCCATTCTTAGCTTTGCTTCATCTATTATCTCATCAATAGTATCCAATTCCTGGCAAAGGGCTTCAGGATTCTGCTCAGGATCCCGGAGGTTGGATCTCGCCGTAGGTATCACCATTTCTGTTGGGATCACCGCTTCTGCTCCAAATACTAAGGAAAATGGGGTTTGGCCAGTTGCACTTTTTACCGTCATTCTATCAGCCCATAAAACAAAGGGTAATTCTTCTGCCCATCTTCCCTTCTTAGCTCCAAGCCTTTTCTTCAAATTGTTGACAATTATCTTGTTTGAGGATTCTGCTTGTCCATTTGCTTGAGGATATACCGGTGTGGATGTGATCATTTTAATTCCCCAACTCTTGCAAAAGTCAGTAGTCCTCTTACTTATAAACTGAGAACCATTGTCACAAATTATCTCAGCTGGTACTCCAAACCTAGTCAGGATATTCCTTTTTATGAAGGATACTACTTCTTGGTCTCTAACTTGAACAAATGCTTCAGCTTCAACCCACTTAGAGAAATAATCAGTCATTGCCAGCATCAAAACTTTTCCTCCTGGGGCCATTGGCAATTTTCCTACTATATCCATTCCCCACTTCATGAATGGCCAAGGGGAAGCGATAGGATAAAGTGGCTCAGCAGGTTGATGTAATATATTACTGTGTCTTTGACATGCATCACATCTTCGAGCATATTCTGCAGCATGTTTTCTCATCGTCGGCCAATAGTATCCTGTTCTTAATACCTTTGATAATAACGACCTGCCCCTAGTATGGTTACCACAATCCCCTTCGTGTATATCCTGAAGCACTTCTTTAGTTTCGGGATCCTCCAAGCACCTCAGATATGGTCCTGCAAGAGATTTCTTATACAAAACATTATTTATAATAGTGAATCGTGATACCTTCATTCTAAAGGTCTTAGGATTTTCATCCTTTGGGATGTGTCCTTCCTTGAGATATCTCATGATTGGAGCCGTCCAGGACTTAGGATCCTGAACACTTACTACTTCCTTATCCTGAGGATCCGTCGCAGGATACAGGATATGTAATATTGGTATTTGGGTCCCCTCCGGTATCCTGACTGATGATCCTAGATTTGCCAAGGCATCAGCTTCAGCATTATCCTCTCTTGGTACCTGTTCAAGTGTAAAAATATCGAAATATCCTGCTAATTTTTTGAGAATTTCAAGATACTCGATCAACTTCTCACCTTTAACTGCATATGTCCAATTAAAATGATTAGTAATTAACAAGGAATCAACAAATACTTGTAAACCCTTGATATTCATGCTCTTAGCCAATTCTAATCCCGCAATTAAAGCTTCATATTATGCTTCATTATTAGTGGCAGGAAACTCACATCTAATAGCTTGGGGTAATATGTCCCCCTGTGGCGATTTTAGTAGTATACCCAAACTTACACCTCTTACATTAGATGCACCATCAGTATATAGTGTCCAAGATTCTATATTTTCTCCTAGTTGTTGCACTTCTAGGTCTACTTCATTTTGAATATCACTACTGAAATCAGCCACAAAGTCAGCTAGGGCCTGAGACTTTATGGCATTTCTAGGTTCATATATTAAATCATAGGCACTTAATTTTACTAACTACCTAGCCATCCTGCCTGACATCTCGGGTTTCCTAAGCACATTTTTAACAGGATAGTTGATTTTAACATGAATCCTATGTGTTTTAAAATAATGTCTAAGTTTTGTTGATGCCATAACTAGGGCTAATATCAATTTCTCTAAATGAGAATATCTAGTTTCAGCATCTAATAAACTTTTACTAACATAATAGACAGGATACTGCTGACCTTCATGATCCTTTACAAGGACAACACTTACTGCATTCCCTGATACTGCAAGATACAAGGATAATGGTTCACCATCCTCAGGCTTCATCAATAGAGGTGCGGTTGAAAGATACTGCTTCAAATCCTGCAAGGCTGCTTCATGCTTTTCTCCCCATTCGAATTTCTTATTCTTCTTCAGGATATTATAAAATTCTTTGCATTTTTCCGAGGATCTTGAGATAAATCTGTTTAATGCTGCTACTCGCCCTGTTAATCTTTGAACATCTTTCATATTTGAAGGTGACTTGATATCCAAGATAGCTTTAATTTGCTCCGGGCTTGCTTCTATCCCCCTTTTCGTCACCATGTATCCTAGAAACTTTCCTGCTCCCACTCCAAAATGGCATTTGGCAGGATTTAGTTTCATGTTGTATTGGTCCAGGATATCGAATGCTCCCTTAATATCCTGGAGGTGATCCTCAGTCTTTTTAGATTTTACTACCATGTCATGGATGTACACCTCCATGGTGTCCCCCAGTTTGTCTTTAAACATCATATTCACCAATCTTTGGTATGTTACACCTGCATTTTTTAAACCAAAAGGCATAGCAGTATAACAATAAATACCTATCGGTGTAATGAAAGCAGTATCCTCCTGATCCGAGGGTTCCATTTGGATCTGTTGGAATACTGAGGAGGCATACATGAAGGTTAACATCTCGTGGCCAGCAGTAGCATCCACCATTGAATCAATATGAGGTAGAGGAAACGGGTCTTTGGGACAAGCTTTGTTCAAGTCTGTGTAATCTACACAGACTCTCCATTTCCCGTTTTTCTTTTGCACCACAACTACATTTGCCAGCCATTTAGGAAATTTCACTTCCCTAATCATCTTACTCTTTAATAATCTTTCAACTTCCTCCTGAATGATTGTGTTCCGTTCCGGAGCAAATTTCCTTCGTCTTTGTTGGACAGGCTTGAAGGACCTATCAATTCCGAGCTTGTGAGTTATAATATCCTTGGAAATACCTGTCATATCCTCGTGTTTCCATGCGAATGTTGACATCCTGCATTTCAAAAAGTTAATCAATTGGTTTTCAATATCCCGAGGGATATTGGTTCCTACGAGCACCGAGATATCCGGATTATCCTGATCCAGGATAACTTTCTTTACATCCTGTTCTGAAGCCTCCATGATATCCTGGCCTCACATCTTTAATTGCTATGTTGCACTAGGCTTTGTTGAGGATTTCATCGAAGAAGAATAACACTCCTTTGCTTCCTGCTGATCAGTTTCCACCTTGACTACTCCCCAAGGGGTAGGGATCTTGATGCATTGATGTTAGGTTTACGGCACAGCTTTCATATCATGGACCCAAGGCCTACCTAATATAATATTATAGCAGGATAAGGAGTCCATGACACAAAAGCGCTGCATTGAGTTGACCCCTTCAACATACATGGGCAACTTTATCTCCCCTACGGTATTCCTGGCTTCTCCACTGAAACCAACAAGCACAGTGGACTTTGAAGTAATATCCATCGGGGATCCATTCATCATCTTCAACGTTTCCAGCTGAATTATGTTGACGGAGCTGCCATTATCCACCAGTATCCTACGCACAAAATGGTTAGCAACATATAACGTTATTACCAAAGCATCATGATGAGGATCCTGGACAGTATCCCTATCATCGTTATCGAACGTGATCACTTTATCAGTTGTGAGGGTTGACATCCTGGTTGGCTTATCTCCCCTTTCTGCCTTGGCTTCCTTCACGTGCCTTTTCGCCGCAGAATATGATGTTCCGCAAATGTCGGATCCTCCTGAAATGAAATTAATTATCTTGGCATCCGCAGGAGGTGATGCTGCTCGTTCAGGATCCTTCTCAGTATCCTGATCCTTATTCTTCTTTCTTCCCAGGAGATCCTTCAGATATCCCTTGCTCAAGAGATAGCTTATTTCTTTCCTTAGAGCAATGCAGTCCTCAGTAACATGTCCGAAATCCTCGTGGAAGGCACACCATTTGGACTTATCCTTCCAATCAGCTTTTTGTTGATTCTTGCGGGGCCATCTTGCTTTGTCTCCTAAACCCTGCATAGCATACATCAGTTCAGGTACATTAACAGAAAAACAATATTCAGACAACTCAGGATACTCCTCAGGATCCTCGTCTTCAACAACATTCACTTTTGCTGTCATTTCTGCCATATGGCTTAGAGCGATATGGTTTATACGAGGATTCTGATTTTCTGTTGGTTGACTCATAGGTCGTGGATGAATTCATCCTCTCTTGCATATTTTTGTCATCCTCCAGCCGAATATATCTTAAAGCCCTGTTCTGAGCTTCATCCAGATTCTTGCAGGGATTCACTACAAGATCCTGGTAAAATTGATAATCTTTCTACAACCCCATCTTGAAAGCCTGCACAGCTGTTGCAACATCAAGATGTGGGATATCCAAGGATTCCCGACTAAACTTGTTCACATAATCCCTCAAGGATTCCTGAGGTCCTTGGGTTATCCTGTAAAGATCACTGGTTAGTTTCTCAAAACTTCGATTGCAAGAAAATTGACTATTAAACAAATTCACTAAATGAGCAAATGATGTAATTGAGTGAGGAGGAATGTTTAAGAGCGATTTTAAGGCTAATCCTGTTAAGGTAGAACCAAAACCCTTGCATAGGCATGCTTCCTTGAGATCCGGAGGGATAAGGTTGATTTCCATCCTCTTCCTATACTGGGCAATATGCTCCTCAGGATCCGTAGTTCCGTCATAGAGCTTCATGTTGGGGGTCTGAAATCTTTTTGGAATTTCAGCATCACAAATAGGATAGGCAAACCGGGATATCCCGTGGCTGTCTTGGGATACTTCTGGAATTGGCTGGACCACTCCAGGTACAGTGGACATCATGTCCTTTATTTCTGAAGATCCCTAGAAAATGTTGATGTCATACCTGCATCCTGCAAAGATCCAACACTATTAGTAGCAAGAGTATTATTGTTATTAGATACGTTACCAGTCTGAGGATTCTGGCCATATCCTGAAGCATATCCTGAGCTTCTCACAGTTGACACCCTAACCGAAGAGGGTATCTCAGGAGTATGATTCTGAGAATGGCTAGGCACAATATTCCCCCTGTTATCCTCAGTATATACTGCAGAACTGAAGAAGAAGCTTGGATCCAAGAAAGGAAAATGGGCAGAAGAACTACCTTATGTATTATGGGCCGACAGGACAACTCCCAAGAATGCTACTGGCCAAACTCCATTTTCTTTGGTATTTGGGACAGAATCAGTCGTCCCTACAGAAATGGTGGTTCCTACTGCAAGAACAAGCATCCGTGATCCTGAAGGAAATGCTGAAAACTTGGTTCAAGATTTGGATACTATAGAAGAACTCAGGGATTTGGCAAGGATAAGGATGGCTAGTTATCAACAAAGGATGGATGGAGCCTACAATAAGAATGTCAGGATCAGGAAGTTCCACGTTGGTGATATGGTATTAAGGAAAGCATTTCAGAATACCACAAATCCTCCTGATGGAAAATTGGCACCAAAGTGGGAAGGCCCCTACCTGATTGAAGCTGAGGCTGGAAAGGGGGCATATCGATTGCTAACAATGGAAGGTGATTTGCTACCAAGAGCTTGGAATGCTGTCCACTTGAAGAAATACTTCATGTGATAAGGATCCATAATCCTTAGTCATTTTCATAACAAGTATCCTTGAAGGATCCTTAGAAGATGGGTGATCCTCATCCTGGTAATGATCTAATCTTAATCTATTTCATTCTTTAATTATCCTATATACAAGGATAAGGATCCTGGATCCTTTATCCTCCATTCACTTGATTCTGAGTTTTGCAGAAAGATGACATATCCTTGACAAAGGATTGAGTATCCATAGAAGTATCCAGTTGTTTGGGCTTGACCCCAGTTGTTTGGGCTTGACCCCATTTTGTTTGGGCTTGACCCCAGTTGTTTAGGCATGACCCCAGTTGTTTGGGCTTGACCCCAGTTTATTTGGGCCTGTCCCCAGTATCGCCAGTAGCGCACGATGATCCTGGTACAGTTCATGGCAATGGGACCAGTACTCGCTTTAGGGGCTTGCAATTTCATTGTACTGGCTGTATCCGAGATCCTACGTATAATGGTAGACGTACCATACATCCGTTCCTAAGGTTTCTAACATTTTCACGTTAGCTAAGGTTTCGGCATTTTCATGTCGCTCAAGTTTGGATAGTCGCCAGTGAGGGCCATACTCCAGTTTACACAAGATCCTTTGGGCTTGTCCCCAGTTATCCTTTGGGCTTGTCCCCAGTATATTGGGCTTGTCCCCAAAATTGTTGGGTTTTTCCCCAGTTACTAACTCTTCTCTTATATTGGCTTAGTCCCAAGTTATGTTCTGTTTCAGGTTTTTGAAGTTAAACAGCTAAGGATTCCTGATCCTTACCTTTTACTAAGGTTTGTCTTTTGGTTATCCTGATTATAAATGTTAAAGGTTTAGGATCCTAATTTGGATTCTCAGGTATGATCCTTAATCACTTTGATTTTATTCATTATTCATACAAGTGACCCTTATCCTTTGACAACAGAACTAATGATCCTTAAGTTGCATAACTTTTCTGAATTTATTGACTATAGGATATTTGATCCTTGATCATATCCTAAAACTTTTAAACATGATTTATTAAACCTTTATTCTTTACTTACAAATTCAAAGAAAGTGAATAACAACAGTAGAAAAATAAAGAATTCACAAGGATAACAACACGGGAAATAGCCAAAAAGTTAAAGTTTTATTTATTCACAAAGGTTAAACCCTTTTAAGGTTGTCAAAATTGCCAACCCAAGTTTCTACCAGCAATACGTGGCCCGTCCACTTGGGTTGGCAAAGGGTGTCCATTGTTAACAGGTCTTAAAGTGTAGGAAATAAAAGATGTCAGGATAACAAGTGGTTTCATCCCCCAAACAGAGGATCCCTCCACCACCTATTATCCTACCTATTGTTCAAAGGATCCATGATCCTCAACCCTAATAGCTATTGTTTAGTTATTACAGACCAACAATTGTTCAAGAAAAACACCATAACCAAAAACCACTACCAAATCCTAAAAAATGGACTCCGGCCGCGTCTAGAAATGTCCATCATCGCCCATTTCTGCAGCTCACACCTTGGCTGCATCACCACCAGCATCATCACCACCAGCTTGATCCTTCCCGCTGTCACTTGCCTCAATCGCCTAGACCTCGGTAGCCTCCTCCTCATCCTCTAGCTCAGCCAGCTTTGCCTTCCAGCCCTCCTTGTCCCAAGTGGTCCTGTCGAAGTCAGGATCCTCAGCCTCCTGAGCCATCTGCAGCTTGATTTTGTATATGGTGATGGCAGCAGAGACTTTAGCATCTTCCAGCAGGTCGTGCTTCTCATGATCAACATTTATATGGGCCATGACCACCTACTGCTTTGCCAGAGCAAGATCCTTCTCAAGGCGAGAGATAGTCTCATCCTTAGCCAGGAAGAATTTTTGATACTCCAGATGCTTTTGCTCCGCCTCTTCAACATATGCATAAAACAGCATTTCGACCTCGGCGAATTTCTGCAAAAAGTCAATGTAAAGTTCAGGATCATGTGATCCTCAAGTGGGCAGGATAATCAAGCAGAGTCAGTGATCCTTACATCAGCAAAGTATTCTTGGAACTGGTGGCGGATAAAAGGCAAGCCTTCAAGATTTTCGGCTTCAGTGGCTTTCCTCTTCTTTCCCCCTTTGGAGGTGATAGGCTTTGGAACTACGGCACTCGGGCGAGCAGCAGTCTTCTTCTTCCCAGACCTGGGAGCAACAGCAGTAAGATCGGTAACACTGAAGCGGGTGGCCAACCTTGAGGATTTTCCAGCACATATCAATCCAAAACAACAGATAAGTATTCTTGTTTTATTTACATTTTAAAATTTAATTATATACAAACTCGGATACTTACTTGACATTGTGACTGACCCTGAGGATACTTCTTGAGAATCCTTGGTGTTGGCTTGAAATGATCTTATTGCAGGATCAAGATTCCGGAAAGCGGTGAGCCTCTCCTTGGTTGTAGGTGATGAAATGATATGAGAAACAGAGATAGCTGCACAAAAGAAACAAAAAGAAGAAGTCAGTTATCCTTACAGAAACAGGGTATCCTATGATCCTTCTATAAGGATCCTCTATCCTACCATGGGTGGCCCATTTTCTGGGGAGATCCTTCCCATCTGGGATAGAGTCCCTCCTAACGAAGAAAAAATGTTTCTTCCAGTTGGTGTCATTCTTGGTGGTTTTCAGGATTGGATGAGGTTTGCCGAGTTTGTGTTTGAATAAAAAATGGTGTGAACCATGGCTCACAAGGTTGTATAGTTCAGCAAGTTCAGACATTCCTAACTCTATATCCTCCTGCTCAATGATCCTCTCATGGGTAAATAAAACCCTCCACATCATTGGCATAGCCTGGATATAGGATATGCCGGTAAGGGAAAAGAAAGACTGGGTAAAAGCAGGAAAAGGATAGGAGTATCCTATCAGAAATGGGGTGACTGGAAAGGCGACCCAAGTTTCAGAAACAAAATCGCTCAAGGCGGAAGGGTTAAAAGGTTTAAAAACAGTGTCCACCGGAAAGCAATGGCGAATCCTGTCTATATCCGGATCAGTGAAGCAACAACGTTCCTTCGAAGAATCTTTGATGATCCCTTGGCTCTTCAAAGGACTGTCTTTCTGATGATCCTTAGCAGGGGATGATCATAACTTCATTGTGATTCAGAGATTTCGAGAAAGAAGGAACAGAGCAAGAATGTGAAGAGAAATGGAGAAAGAGAAGTACCTGCTTGATCTTCGAATGTGGATTTAAAGGGAGTATTGCTCGAATTTAAATGCACATTGATCCTTATCTCTGACTTGAATTTATAATTGTTTTGGTCAAAAATCACCGAAGCAATTAAGTGATCAAATTAGTTAAGTGAGGTAGTGTGCTAAAGAGTGTGTTGAAAATATGCTGGTTAAGTTGTTTTGGAAAAACAGTATTCAGGATATGGCTCAGGATATTGAGCTGTATCTACGATCAAACAATGAGCAAAAAGTAAAGGGGGTGACACAAGATATACGAGGAAAGCCCTTGATCAATCTAGATCGCCGGCATAAAACCTCGGGAGCTGACAATCTCAGCTGCCTTGTTCTTCTTATTGCTTTAAACGTCAGGATACAGTGCAGGATATTGACCAGATCGCTAAGTGTTACAACGCTTTTGTGCGAAAGTGAAAATTGCTAGAGAACAAGTGTAAGAGTGTAGTGAGTGTTGATGTGATGTCCTATTCGATCTGATATACCTACCTATTTATAGTAACGAATTACAAACGAAAATTCCTATAAATATGGGATGCTCCGAATATTCCATTCTTAACGTCGTAGACCGAGTAATGCGGCTTCAACGTCTTTATTTGAATGACTTGGACCGAGTCTTCCGCGGAATGAGTCCTTGTGAACGTTGCTAGCTTCTAACCCGCGTACCTGCACATAATCCGTTAGTGACCCTGAGGATACCATTCAGGATGGTACCAATATCCCGAATCAGCATCCCGGATGTGAACAGATATCATATAACCAAGATATAACCCAAGATATTTCTCAGGATATGGGCTCAGAATTTCACCCATAACAATTGTCCCCAAAAATGTTACCGTTTAGTATCCTGCCACTAACGGTTACATTTTTCACGGAGATCGTGGCAATTGAGAGATAAGACCCATGATGTGACCGTTTGCAACTACTCAGCCTATATTTACTCATTGCACCCTATATCTTCTCATCCCCGTCTCTTTTTTAATCACTACCGATAAGGAAAAAGGTAAACATTCTCTCTCTAATCTTCATCTTCATCCTCCTTTTCCGGTCAAAAAATCAGGCGATCAAATGCCGAGACAGATAAGATCCAGTTCTGGTGATTCGGCTCCCACATTTATCCAGCAGAATCTTCTCCAAGAACCGGAGAAAGAGATATGCTCTTTTGATTGTGCCCACTTGTCGGCTCTCAAATCCTCCGGTATCTTTCCGGAAGGAACGGTATTCCGGCCGTTCGACCGGGAAATCCAGTCGGATATGGTCTCCAATGAGTGGTTGTGCTTTAGTGCCTTTCCCTTCACCTTAGGGTTACAGTTCCCCTTTCCAGACTTTATCACCGAATTCTTCAACATTACAAAAAATCTCTTTTAGCCAAACAATGCCGATGCTTTGGCGTGTTCTGCCCGTTCTTGACCAGATCAAGAAAAACCACATCCCTGATCTTTCTGTTCATGATCTCCCCCTAGCTTACCGGCTTAGATGCCACGGATCATGTAGATTTTTGTTTTATTCCACCTCCAGCGACCCGCTGATACTTCGTGCCACCAGGAACGAGGATAATTGGCAATCTAAGTTCTTCTTTGTAAAAAGAGACTCAATCCCTGGTGGAACGGAATATCCGGTGAAATGGTTGAAAAAGGGTAGGATTTAGGGTTTAAGGATGATCCTGCCTCTTATCCTGTTCCATATCCTGAACTGATCAACTTTCTTTTTTCTGTTGTGCACGCAGCTGATTTTAGGAAGATTGCACCTCCCCTTGTTGATTCACAAAAAAGGATTGACGCCATCAGACTCCTTCCAGAGGCCGAAAGAAGTTTCAACCTGTCTCCACCATCTCCAAGTCCTCTTTCTAGTGCAAACATGTCTGGTAAGGATCCTGCAAAATATCATGTACATACATGTCTTTATTTGATATACTTAGGAGAAATTTTACTCCCTGTATGCAGACTCCAGCAAGGTTCCAGTCTACCTAGACCTTGACGAACTTGACAGCTACCCTACTCCAGTCACGGTCAAGAAAGAGACCCCTGCTGCCACCAGCTCCAAGCCGCTCCCGGCTCCTAAGGCTAATCCGAGGACTCGTGCTTCCACAGCAAAAAAGAGGAAAGGTCCTGAAGTCAGTGCTCCAGGTCCAGAAGGGTTCTCCTATGATGAACTCAGCTTTTCTGACTCCTTAGAGCCAATGACATCCTTCCTTAACAAGGTAATATCCTGCTACATATCCTGCACATATATCCTGATAGGATATCCTGGTTAATATATTCTGACTCATACCTGAATTTGATGTGCAGGGCCTCCAGCATTTGCTCCACCTGTATAACGATTCCTGTGGTACTGCTGTACTCCATGAAGCCATGATTAAACAGCTCGAAAGTACCGTTGCCGACCAAGGTGCCATTGCTGAAGCAAAGACCCGGCACTACGAGGGCATGCTGAAGAAGGTCACCCAAGATGCTGAGCTCAAACTTGCCACTGTCCAAATGGATCACGAATAGGCCATGGTTTCTTTCCGGGAAGGAATCAAAGCCTTTGCTATTGTCTCCCTACTACAAGTTCGCATCAAGATGGCCTACGAGGCCAAGGAGACAGGCCTTGTTTGCCCATCCTGGCTGGTTGAATCCTGGGTGGCCAAGCTGAAGGAGCTTGGAGGCAAAGCTGTGCCACTTCCTGCTGAAGCCGGAGAATCCTCTAAGTCAGCAGAGGTGGTAGACAAGGCTGGAGATAAGAAGGTGCTGGAGAGGATGCTGGTGAGGATGTTGCTCAGGATGCTGAAGCTGAAAAGGCAGAGAAGGTTGGAGAAGATGCCGCTGTGTGAGGGCATTCAGGTGGGCAATGATGGATATATGTGCCAAAGCTGGAGCCCACCTTTTTAAATTTGATTGTTGGCTTGTAACCTTAAACAATTTACTTTTCCTGCATTTTACTTTTCTGCACTTAAACAATGTGATGGCCATTGGTGGAAGGATCCTGAGTTTCAGGACGAAGCCCTTGGCCATCATCGTTAGTACGTTTTGCTTTTGAACAATATAACAGTTGGAGGTGGATTGGTCTCAGTTTGAGACAAAACCTTCAACTGTTAAGTACATAGGGTAAGAAACTATTTGTGCTCTTGGTGGATGGACCTTGGTTTAAGGTGAAACCAAGAGCACATCTTTTGATATCTTAATATAACTTTCCTTTAGCTTTATTCTTGTTATTACACCTTTATTACATGAATTTTACTTATAAAGATAGTTTTGTTTGATCATATTTGGGAACCCATTGTAAGTGTATCCTGAAAGATATCCTGCTCAGGATACTGAAATACAATCTATAAATTATCCAAATAAAAAGGAGAGATCATACCAGAGATTCTTAAAGAATCAATTTCAATCTTCCATCATAAGTATGTCCCCAGTGCACACTTACAAACTTGGATCCATCCTTTGAATAGTATAATGTATGTCCTCTGTGTTCGACACAGAAATGTAAATGTATTCACACTTTGGCTTGAATAAATTCCGAACACCCCAGGCAAAACCCTTGATATCCTGAAATGAATCCTTAGCATACTGGGGATAAACCCTTAATATCCTGGGGGTAAACCCTGATATCCTGGGGATAAACCCTGAGTTTCATGCGCTACAGGCGAGAGTGTATAAACTCCAAATCTTAGAAAGGTGAACACCTTTAAACCTTAGAGAGTATGAAAATACCCTTTCGTGAGAGAGGGTGATCAATCCTCATATACCTTCAGGATCCAGGATATAGCCAACAGTAACGAAATTGTCAGCCACTTTTACATGAATTGGTCCCGCTACCTTGAACTATACCTAGATAACTTGCGCTCCAGGCGAGGTGTTTAAACCCAATTCGAAAGAAAGGTGAATACCTTTAAACCTTTGAAGGGATCAGGATCCCTTAAACGTGAGAGGGGGGGGCCAATCCTCTAATCTTTCGAGTTATCCTGAGTGCATATCCTGGAGCAATATCCTGAAACATATGCTACAAAACAACTGTAAACTAAGGTGGGTGTTAGCTTGGCTAACACCCCTCCGATGCTTAAGTCAGTATTGTGTTCAAGATAATAAACAAATATATTTAAAAGAGATAGAATACATACCATTCTGAGATAGAATTTAAATTCTATTCTTACTTGAAATAGAGCTTTAAGTGTATTGCATTCCAGGATCTCGGTAGCATATCCCCTTCCATATTCTTGAGTCGATATGCTCCTTTCCCTGCTTCTGAGTCAACTTCATATGGTCCTTCCCATTTTGGAGCTAGCTTGCCATCAGCAGGATTAGTGGTATTTTGAAAAGCCTTTCTTAGCACCCAATCACCAACTCGAAATCTCCTAGTCCTTATATTCTTGTTATATGCTCTGGATATTCTTTGTTGATATGCTGCCATCCTTAGCCTTGCTGCATCTCTTTTTTCATCTATAGTATCCAAATCTCGACATAAGGCTTCAGGATTCTGTTCAGGATCCTGTAGGATAGATCTTGCAGTAGGTATCGCCATTTCCGTTGGAATCACGGTTTCTGCTCCAAATACCAAGGAAAATGGGGTTTGGCCGGTTGCATTCTTTACCGTTTTCCTATCAGCCCACAAAACAAAGGGTAATTCTTCTGCCCATCTTCCTTTTTTGGCTCCAAGTCTCTTCTTTAAGTTATTGACAATTATCTTGTTTGAGGATTCAGCTTGTCCATTCGCTTGAGGATGTACCGGAGTAGACGTGATCATTTTGATTCCCCAACTCTTGCAAAAGTCAGTAGTCCTCTTGCTTATAAACTGGGACCCATTATCACAAATGATTTCAGCTGGTACCCCAAACCTGGTCAGGATATTCCTCTTTATGAAGGATACTACTTCTTGGTCTCTAACTTGAACAAATGCTTCAGCTTCAACCCACTTAGAGAAATAATCCGTCATTGCTAGCATAAAGACTTTTCCTCCCGGAGCTTTTGGTAACTTCCCTACTATATCCATCCCCCATTTCATGAATGGCCATGGGGAAGCTACAGGATATAGTGGTTCAGCTGGTTGATGTAGTATGTTACTATGCCTTTGACATGCATCACACCTTCGAGCATATTCTGCAGCATCTTTCCTCATCGTTGGCCAATAATATCCTGTCCTTAATACTTTCGAGAACAATGATCTGCCCCCAGTGTGGTTACCACAATCCCCTTCATGTATATCCTGTAGTACTTCTTTGGCTTCAGGATCCTCCAAGCACCTCAAATATGGTCCTGCAAGAGATTTCTTGTATAAAACATTATTTATAATAGTGAATCGTGATACCTTCATCCTAAATGCCTTAGGATTTTCATCTCCGGGGATGTGTCCTTCCTTGAGATATCTCATGATTGGAGCCGTCCAGGATTTAGGATCCTTTTCAGGATACTCTGCTCCAGGATCCTGAATACCCGCTACTTGTTTATCCTGAGGATTCGTTGCAGGATACAAGATATGTAATATTGGTATTTGGGTCCCTTCTGGTATCCTGATCGATGATCCCAGATTTGCTAAGGCATCTGCTTCAGCATTATCCTCCCTTGGTGGTTCAAGTGTAAAAACATCGAAATATCCTGCTAATTTTTTGAGAATATCGAGGTATTCGATTAATTTCTCACCCTTAACTGCATAGGATCCATTAAAATGGTTAGTAATTAACAAGGAGTCAACATATACTTGCAAATTCTTGATACTCATATTCTTAGCCAACTCTAATCCTGCAATTAAAGCCTCATACTCTGCTTCATTATTAGTAGCAGGGAATTCACACCTAATAGCCTGGAGAAATATGTCCCCCTGTGGCGATTTTAGTAGTATTCTCAATCCTACTCCTCTTACATTAGATGCACCATCAGTATATAACGTCCAGGATCCTGAGGATTCTCCTATGTAACAACCCTCATTAAAAGTCCTAATTATTTTATTATTTTATCCAATAGGAAACCCTAATTGAGACACCCAAGTGATTCTGCACAAACCCTAAAATTTTCAGAACAATCAGAATCAGGATCAGGGCCCCTAAAACTCAGGGGGGTATTCCCTACTCGACGATTATCTTTATAACATGCTGTCAAAATTGAATTTCTCAATTCCGTCGACTCAGCAGGCCTACACCCACCCGTGGCCACCCTATAACGAAAATATGACCCATACGGACCGTAAGGGATTAGTCTTACGGTCCGTAAGCATGTCAAAATTCGCATATAAATAGCAGGCATTGGCACTTGCTTTCTGGCATTCGTTCTGTTTTGGTCAAAAAATCTGATGAGGATAATGCAACCAAACTCTCTGTTACGGGGTATGATGCTTATAATGTAGAACAATGACAAGGATCACTTTAATGTAAATTGTACAAATGACACAAGAATTTATACGGGGAAAAAGCCCTTGATCAAGAGTTGATCTCCGGCACAAAAAACCCCGGGTGATGGAAACTACCGATCACCAAGCTCAAATAAATCAATAAATGTTTACAACTTCGGATAGTAACGAGCTAGGTACAAGGATCACTATCGTGAAAGGTGTAAAAGTGAGTGAAAAGTAATGAGTGTTCGTCGAGAGCTTCAAGAGAGCGTTTGTATGAGAGTGTGTGTAGCTGAAAACGGCTAAGTGTTCTAATTCTAGCTCGTCACCCCTTTAAAAATAGAAGTTAACTACAATAACTAACTATCCGACTTTCGTGCCAAGCTCCCACGTTCTCCACAACGTCCATTTCTGGTCAATCATGTGCGAAATACCCGTGGAATATTCCATAGTAACGTTGCCAAGACCAAGTCAAGCTTGTTACTCCTGCGAAGCAACACAAAACACAATCAAACAATCGTCAGTATGAGGATCCTTAAAGTGATCCATGATCCTGATCCTGAAGCTCTTCTGAGGATCACCACCTGTCACAGAAGTAAGGATCATTAATTAGGATAATGAATAAGGATCACTAATTGTTAGAAAATCCTCCCCTAACAATTGCCCCCAAAATATAAGGAGTGATATGTAAAATGAGCGAGTTATGTTTTCTTGATCTTATCCGCAACTAACTATCGTAAATATAGCCGTTATTGTTGAACTATCTATTGCAATCGTGACGTCACAGAAGTGACAACCCTGCACGATCATGATTATAAATAGGAGATAGAGATAGGATCAAATGCATTTAAAATTTCAGAAAGACTCCCTTTATAACTGCATTCCGAAGATAAATAGGTATTCTCTCTTCATCTTCTTCCTTCTCTTGCTCTGTTTTTCTTTCTTTCTGTCATCTCTTCAAGAATGATGCTTCGGTCCTCCCCCGCCAAGGATCACCAGAAGGATAGTCCCTTAAAGAGTCAAAAGATCATCAAAGACTCCACAAATGAGAGGTGTTGCTTTAACGATGCTCAGATAGACAAGATTCGTCACTGCTTTCTGGCGAGTGCCTTTTTCAAACCCTTTGATCCTACTATTCTGAGCGACTATGTTTCAGAAACATGGGTTGCCTTTCCAGTTACTCCATTCGCCATAGGGTACACCTATCCTTTCCCGGAATTTACACAATCCTTCTTTTCCCTTACCGGCATTTCTTACATCCAAGCTATGCCGATGATTTGGAGGGTTTTGTACACCCTGGAGAGGATCATCGAACAGGAAGGCATTGATTTAGGGATGTCAGAGCTGACACAAATGTATGATCTTACTACCTTTGGTTCTCATCGTTATTTGTTCAAACGAAAACCCGGCGGAGAACACCCCCTTCTTAAAGTCACCAAGAATGACACAAATTGGAAACGTCGCTTCTTCTTTGTCAGGAGGAATACCATTCCAAACGGAAAGGATCTACCAAGGACATGGTCCACCCATGGTAGGCCAGAGGATCCTGAGAAGGATCACCAGGTAGTCCTGTTTTTGTATAAGGATCACTAACCCTTTTTTGTCTTGTATTACGCAGCTATTTCCGTCTCACACATCATCACAACACCTGCAACCAAGGATAGGCTTGCTGCTTTTTGGAAGCTTGATCCTGAAACAAGGACATTCAAGATAGACACCCAAGACTCACAAGAAGTATCCTCAGGTTCCATCACCATGTCAAGTAAGTATCCTGCCTTTTGCATAGTTTAAATATTAAAATTAATAAGTAAATTGAAATAGGATAATGATACTTATCTTGCTTTGAATATGTAGGTGCCGGAAAATCTGCCAAGCCTGTATCCCAGTTCAACACGGCTGACCTTGATGTTGTTCGATCCAGGAAGAAGAGGTCCACTACCAGTCCTAGCATCTCCATTCCCAAGGCACCCACTAAAGGCAAGGGTGGCAAGAAGAGGAAAGCTTCTGACACTGAGGACCTTCAAGGCCTACCCCTGATCCGCCACCAGTTCCTTGAATACTTCAATGATGTAAGGATCACCAATTCTGCCTAGGTATCCTACTCGTATGAGGATCACCTGATCTTGAACTGCTTCATTCTTTTCTTTGCAGAAATTTGCTGAAATTGAAGATTATGTGGGGAACGTCGAGGAGCAGGACAAGAAGATCGCTGACCTCCAACAGGTTGCAGTGCTTAAGGACCTTGCAATTGCTGATCTTCAGAAGGAACTCCAAGATGCCAAGACTAAGACGGCTAAACTTCTGATTGACCTAGACTATGAGAAGCATGATCTCATAGAAAATACTAAGGTCTCTGCTGCCATCACAATGTATCAGACAAAACTGAAGATGGCCCAGGAAGCTCAAGATCCTAACTTTGACAAAAGCAGCTGGGATGTTGAAGGCTGGAAAGCGAGGTTGGCCGATCTCGAGGATGATGAAGAAACTGAGGAAGTTTTGGCGATCGAGGCTGGAGGTAGTGGGAAGGATCTGATGAAGGATACCGCTGCTGGAGGGGAAGATGATGCAGCAAAGGTGTAGGCTGCACAATTGGGCGATGATGGACATTCCTAGACGCAGCCGGAGCCCAATTTTTAAATTTGGTAGTAGTTTTTTGTGGTTGTGATGTTGAACAATTTAATGGTTTGTACTGAACAATAGTTTTTAGGATTAAGGATCATGTATGATCCTTTGGACAATAGGCAGGATTGCAGTTGGTGGAGGGATCCTCTGTTTGGGGGATGAAGCCATTGTGATCCTGCCGCCTTTATATTCCTGCACTACTTTTGAACTTATTATCATGGACACCCTTTACCTACCCCAGCGGACGGGCCACGTTTTGCTGGTAGATGCTCGGGGTAGGTAATTTTGACAACCTTTTAAGGGTTAATCCTTTGTTAATAAATAAAATCTTAACCTTTTGTCGCTTATCTTGTGTTGTTATCCTTTTACTTCTTTAATTCTCCTTTGTTTTGATACACATTTACTGAATAAACAGTTTTGAATAAGTCATATTGAAAATATTTAGGACATGATCCATGATCAAATATCCTATAGTTAAAGAATCCCAAAAAGCAATATGTTTTAAGGATCACAAGTCTAGTTGTCAAATTGTAAGGGTTATTCAAATAAATAATGAACAGAATTCAAAATAGTTAAGGATCATACCTGAGGGTCCAAGTTAGGATCCTAACCATAATAAGGATAACTATAAGATAAACCTTAGAGAGAAGTAAGGATCAAGGATCCCTAGTTGCTTATCTTCAAGGACCTGAAATAGATCATAACTTGGAACTAAGCCAATATAAGATCAGAGTTAGCATCTGGGGACAAGCCCAAGGATAACTGGGGACAAGCCCAAGGATAACTGGGGACAAGCCCAAAGATCGTATGTAAACTGGAGTATGGCCCTAACTGGCGACTATCCAAACTTAGTGACATGAAGATGCCAAAACCTTAGCTAACGTGAAAACATTAGAAACCTTAGGAACGGATGTATGGTACGTCTACCATTATACGTAGGATCCTAGGCATAGCCAGTACAATGGAATTATCAGCCCCTAAAGCGAGTACTGGTCCTACTGCCTTGAACTATACCAGGATCATCATGCGCTACAGGCGGAACTGGGGTCAAGCCCTAATAACTGGGGTTAAACCCAAGGAACGGATTGCTTCTGCAGATAACCGATGTTATGCAAAGGATACCTGAACTTTCAAAACTTAAAATCACGTGAGGGATGGATAGAGGACACATGATCCTTATCCTTATATGAGAAAATAAAGAAATGAAATAGTTCAAGATTAGGATATTACCCAAGTAAGGATCACTGATACTTTAAGGATCCTTTAAGGATACCCCTAACATGAGGATCATCTGTGCCATGAGGATCCTGCTCACATGAAATATTTCTTCAAGTGGACAGCATTCCAAGCTCTTGGTAGCAAATCACCTTCCATGGTTAGCAATCTATATGCCCCCTTTCCTGCTTCAGCTTCAATCAAATAAGGGCCTTCCCATTTTGGAGCCAATTTTCCATCAGCAGGATTGGTGGTATTCTGAAATGCTTTCCTCAATACCATATCTCCAACTTGAAACTTCCTGATCCTGACATTTTTGTTGTAAGCACCAGCCATTCTTTGTTGATAACTGGCCATCCTTATCCTAGCCATATCCCTGATTTCTTCAATAGTATCCAGGTCTTGAGCCAAGTTCTCATCATTTTCTTCAGGATCACGAGTACTTGTTCTAGCAGTTGGAACCACCATTTCTGTTGGGATCACTGATTCTGCCCCAAATACCAAAGAGAATGGCGTTTGACCAGTAGCATTCTTAGGGGTTGTCCTATCAGCCCAAAGCACATAGGGTAGTTCTTCTGCCCATTTCCCTTTCTTGGATCCAAGCTTCTTCTTCAAATTGTTGATGATGATCTTGTTGGATGATTCTGCTTGACCATTAGCTTGTGGGTGGACTGGTGTTGAAGTTATCATCTTAATCCCCCAGCTGTCACAAAAGTTAGTGGTTCTGCCCCTAATAAATTGGGAACCATTATCACATATAATTTCAGAAGGAATTCCAAATCTAGTTATAATATTTCTTTTAATGAAGGATATAACTTCCTTTTCTCTGACTTGGGCAAAAGCTTCAGCCTCTATCCACTTGGAAAAGTAATCAGTCATAGCTAGCATGAATACCTTTCCACCAGGTGCCTTAGGGAGCTTACCAACTATATCCATACCCCATTTCATAAATGGCCAAGAGGAGGATATAGGATGCAATAATTCAGCTGGTTGATGAAGGATATTGCTGTGTCTCTGACAAGGATCACATCTCTTAGCATACTCCACAGCATCTCTCTTCATGGTTGGCCAGTAGTATCCTGTCCTCAGGATCCTTGAGAATAATGCCCTGCCCCCGGTGTGGTTTCCACAATCTCCTTCATGGAAGTCTTTTAAAACTTCTTGGATTTCAGGATCCTCAATGCATCTCAAGTATGGTCCTGCAAGAGATCGTCTATACAACATGTTATTTAAAATTGTGAATTGAGATACCTTAGATTTGAAAGACCTAGGGTTTTCTCCTGTAGGAATCTCTCCATGTTGTAAGTATCTCATGATTGGTGAGATGTCACACCCCGATTTCCACGTGTCACCGGTGGGCCCGGTGGGGAGTATCGTGACGTCATGGTTGGCAACATAATAGTCAAACAACACAATATTATTAAGCACAGCGGAAGCAATTGAAAATATAATACAACCGAATTTATTATTGTAATATCAATTGTCACAATATTCGGAAGTTTATCCACAGAAGGATCGAACATAAAATGGAAACAATAGTTCAACAGACTTTTAGGCATCTTAAGCTTGCGAGACTTCTATTGATGCTAAGGAGACATATCCAGCCAATTTCGTATAGTACCTGCATTTAGCCTTTTTGGAAAAATACGTCAGTTTACACTGGTAAATACATTCAACTGACTCATTTTGGAAAAAGAGTTTATAAATTGTTTTGAATGCACGTGGCACAAAATATCTTGACACATTGATTAAAATGCACAGTGGCAAAATTAATCTTTTTAACTTGGGAGAATTATTTAATATTATAATATTGAGAACGATTTACATGTTACTTATGCGTTCAGTAGCCCGGACGTATCCGGGTTAAAGATCAATATACACACCACTTTAAGTGAGTTATACACGGGAGTACGCCTACACCCCGTGCTCAGGTCGTGGCTATCTCGTAAGATAATGCCGAGGATATCCGGGATATGGTCATTAACCCCCCAAAGGCTGTAAAGTAAACACATCTGTTTAAAACGAGCCGATCAAATTATTCAATTAACCACTAAGCGTGGAAGATTTGATGCTCGATCAAGCGGTACGCTATGTACCGTAACCCAAGCCCGTATAGGGAAAATAAGTTAAAAGTATTTACCTGAGCTAAATATAAATTCAATCCCAGCCGTATATCAATTCAGCAAGTACAGATAGCTTTTACTGGGCTCCTAATCTGGAACGAAGGTTTTTAATAACCTATTAGAATCCTAACGGGTCTTTAATTTAAGCTTAAGCTTAGACCGGCTAGTTTCAAAGATACGGTTCGTACGCACGATTAAGCGAAGACCGGATAGAATGTGATTCAGACCTGACAAGTGTGAAGACTTGTTTAATATGGGTTTATTATTCACATTCTGGATTTTGAGATTAAACCGATAAGGTTTGACCCGTTTCGGCTAATTTATGTAAACTTGTTACATAAACCGAACCGAACGCGAAATAAGCGTAACGGGTATCCGTAATAGCCATATACAGGTTTCCTAAGTTAATATGCTTCAAATATGTTGTGACATCAGTAGGATGTCTTTCGTTATGCCCCGAACTAATTTAAACACAAACTTTGCCCCGTAGGGGTAGTTTGGTCATTTTAAAGTTTGTAAAAGCGCTTAGATGTTTAACTGAGTTACAGGTCTGATGTAAACAGCAAACATACTCAATTTGATGAGTTATAACAGTAGACTAAAGCATATATGTGAGATTTATCATCTTTAACCAAACTATGCCCCGTAGGGGTATTTTGGTAATTTCACATAAGCCGAAAAGCTCAAAAACGAAGTCTGAGTTAATCAACCCTTGCTTACTGTTAAAATATCATAATTTGCCTCATATATCAGTAGGTATCAACCCGGGTACGTCTAATATGATTTTAAGACATACTATGCGTTAAAAACGCTAATTATGGCGATTAAAGGCCATTTCCGGGTTCGATACTTAAATCTGATATTTTTATATTTCCAGAAGGCTTAAAATAATTTATTTAACATATGTGATCAGTAGCAAAAGGTTTGGAGTCGTTTAGATAAGTAAAACTCATTTTATGGCCCGTAAGGGCAAAACCGACAATTTCCGAATTAAGCCTGCGACTACGAGTTATGCTCAGCCTAAAATTTATTAAAAATCTTTAAAAATCCTAAAATAATATTTTATATCAGTGGGTAAAAGATTTAATACCAAAAAGTATGTTTAACTAGGCTATACGCTAATTACGCCATTATGTTAACATAAAGCTTTAGTTTTGCGATAATGAGCATAACTCTTAATCTACAAGTCAAACTGATGTCAAACTTTGCATGCAAGTCTATAAATCAGTATTTAAGGTTCCTACACTTTTACATTTTCATAAATCACGTTTTAAGGTAATAAGGGCATAATGGTCAACATATGAGCGATTAACGGAAACTTGCATATTAATTGGATAATCAACGAAACAAGTACAGAGACTTATACTATCATGCAACCCTACTCTAATGAAGCACTAAGGCATTTCCGAATCAAACTAAAACGGGTCAGAAGCGAAGTCAAAGCAAAAGTCAAGGTTTTGCGCCTTTCGGTTCCGAACCGGGTTTAAACAGAAATTTGTCGAGTCGGGCAAGCGTAGACAAGTTTTCATACTTATTATCATGTTATATTAAGGTTAAAACAGGTTACACACCTTTCGGATCATTAATTGTGCATTAAATCGCATTTTGTATTTCTGTTGACTTTTTCGGTCAACGTTTGACCCGACAAACGACCTAGTTAGGTCTGGAATTGGTACTTGCCCTTATAAGGGTTTAATACCCATATAATTACCTATCTAATGGTACTTTTAATTCGTGATACGACTGAGCTATCGACACTTAATCACGAAGTCAACCGTTAAGCACGATATATTGACTTTTAAGCTATTTATAAAGCTAGAATTAATTTAGAAGGGTTAAGCAACTTACTAGATGATTAATGGATGATTAGGAAGCCTTGTAATCAGCTTGAAAGCTCCACAATGATCAGATTGCTTGAACTTTGGTGTGAGGAATTGTTGTGACAATGAAGGCCCTTTATATAGTGGTTTAGACACCATAAGGTGTTGACAACTAAGCCTAGCACCCTTCCACAATTGTTTGACACATGCCCTAGTGTTCTAGGGGTTGTTTAGGGGTCATGTATGAAGAGGCAAGTCGAAAATGTGGTTACAAGGGCTGCACCAGACAAGAAATCAAACAAACTCAATTTCTGTCCAGATATGCCAGTCGCGTAGCGCGACGCCTACATGCCTCATGCTCGCGCTACGCGAGCATGTCCAGTTCAGCCAAACATGTCTTGTTAATTGCTGTTTGATCCTTGGCTCTTCAAATCTTGTAAAGACACTCGTTTATTGCTGAATGAACCCTTATAATTGACATATAGGGGCTTCAAGACATATACCCACTTCGTTAAGTCCCCGGTTAACTTCATTGTCACCCGAAAAGTCCTAACTTCCAACGTTTACGCTTTAACCCTTCGCACACGAATTTTATCATAACTTTCTCATACGTTAACGAAACTTTACGAAATTTGAACCGTGCATTCTAGTGAGCATAATTAACATTTACAAAGCTTCGGGTTTGTCAAAAGGTCACTCAGAGGTATATCTTTAAACATGTTGACACATTTAACCCCTGTAGTTTGTAATCTCTCACTTTTAGCTTCGTATGATCCATGATTTATTCGTTTGAAGGTATGAGCATCGTGTAGGGTTAATGTACATTATATTTATTCACTGTTGACATTCAGAACCCGTAAAATCACATACTTTCCATGTTTGTCAACTTTAGTCCTTTTATAACATTCTTTCACACGTTCAGACTTTATGACACGTGTCAACACATTATAGGACGTGAATTTTCGAGGTGTTACATCCTCACCCCCTTAAAATAAATCTCGACCCGAGATTTACTGAAATAAGTAAGGGTACTTTTCTTTCATCGTGGATTTAACCTCCTACGTGAATTCGGGACCTCTATGGGCATCCCATTTGACCTTTACAAAAGGTATATGCTTTCTTCGAAGCTTCCTTACCTGTCGATCTTCGATCGACAAAGGTTTTTTCCACAAACGTTAAGCTCTTATCTATTTGCACATCTGTATGTGGCATGACATGTGAATCGTCAGCGGAACACTTCTTTAGATTGCAGATGCGGAACACATTGTGAATTCCACTGAGCTCTTCTGGTAAGTTCAACTTGTAGGCAACTGACCCGACGCGTTCGAAAACCTCGAAAGGTCCTATGTATCTCGGGCTTAGTTTGCCTTTCTTACCAAATCGCATCACCCCCTTCCAGGGTGACACTTTAAGTAGGGCTTTGTCACCTACTTCGAAGTGAAAAATCCTTACGCTTAGGATCAGCGTAACTCTTCTGCCTATCCAGGGCAGCTTTGAGACGGTCACGAATCTGGACAATTTTGTCCGTTGTTTCGAACACTATCTCTGGTCCTGATAACTGGACTTCTCCAACTTCCGCCCAACAAACTGGCGATCTACACTTTCTACCGTATAATGCCTCAAAAGGCGCAGCATTGATGCTGTCTTGGTAGTTATTGTTGTAGGAGAATTCGATTAATGGTAGGTTCTTATCCCAACTACCATCCAAATCGATCGCACATGCACGTAGCATGTCTTCTAACGTTTGAATAGTACGCTCACTCTGACCGTCTGTCTGAGGATGGCAAGCCGTACTAAAGTTCAAACGTGTGCCCAAAAATTGTTGGAAACTCTTCCAAAAATGGGTCGTGTATCTAATATCTCTGTCAGAGATAATAGCTACAGGTATGCCATGTAAGGCTACAATCTTATCAACGTATAACTGGGCTAACATATCGGAGCTATAAGTCTCCTTGATGGGTAAGAAATGAGCTGACTTAGTCAGTCGGTCAACTATAACCCATATCGTATCATTTCCTTTCCTCGTCTTGGGTAACTTGGTAATAAAATCCATAGTTACCATTTCCCACTTCCACGTAGGAAGTTCAGGCTGTTGTAGCAAGCCTGACGGCTTTTGATGCTCGGCTTTGACTTGCGCACATGTCAAGCATTTAGCTACATGGGTGGCTACGGACTTTTTCAAGCCTATCCACCAATAATTTACCCTTAGATCCTGGGTAGCAGATGGCAATTCTTAATCGTTGCCTGATTAGGGTTGCGGCATGTATGCATAAGCAATATGAACCGTCTTTCTTATTTAATAACATAAAACCCCCAGAAGATTGAGTCAGGCTATATGTGCCTATGTCTTAAAACCTACTAAAATCAAGGTTTCGATTTTTCCATAATCAATATGGAGTTTTCATAATACTCCAGCCCATAGCGGGATGTTAATCTTAGTTCTACCTGTCTTCCAGGAGGTAAGTAGGGAAAACTTTTGAAAAGATAATTAAGATACAAGGAGGCTACAGAGATTTTCCATATCTCAGGCTCCAGTTCATCCATTATCGTTCGTGCCAAATGAGTGACACCTTTATGCTATAAGTCCACGAATTCCTTATTCGGGAACATTTACTTGGAAAAATTTCCATTTTGGATATCTTCTTTGAATACTACTAGTCGACTTTAGTACAATATGATCATTGGGACATCTTAGGGGTTCCATGTATTTAACCTCCATGCTGATCAGACATGGAAATAATCTATGGGACACACTAGGATACGCCAATCCTCATATGACAATTTTATCAAACATAGTTTGGCATTCGCAGGCGATAGAAAACAATGAGAAAAATAATTAAAATAACATATGTTGTCGTACTCTATGCAAAGAAAGAGTGCTCTAGATTTTTGGAAGGATTCCTTGCCGATACTAGAAGAATCGGTTACTATGGTTTCCTTGGTAATTTATACCTTGTGGATGAAATTTTTTTTTTTTTTCACTTTATTGAGTCCTTATTTTTAACGAAACTTAGGACATCAAAAAAAATGATTCCTAATGGATATAAAACATCCATCTGAAAATGCTGAAGCAGTCTCAGAGGTATACAGGCTTCTTACTGAACTTTCGTTGCTTTTTATTAAGCCTGTACTTGCTCTCTTTCTCAGATTTCTGGAAGTTATTATCCTTCTTTTGGTTCATCCTTCTTATACGAAGTGTGAACAAAATCTCCTCATAAGCAATTTAAACATGGTTTTGAATGAGATTTAGAGCGAGAAGCATTCGGCTCTTTGGATTGTCTCATGACCTTTCTAGGTCCTTCCATCTGCTGCGTCAACCACAGCCTGAAGATTAACTCCATTAATATTGAGGTTTACGTTTGTAGTTTTATTAACTTTCGTCGCCTGAATAGCGTTGCGACTGTCGTCTACCTCATCCGAGTTTTCCATACTCGAAACTTGGTACCAATCACCAAGATTAAACCTTTATCAGTCATCATCCTGATAGTCTGACTTAGATTAGCCACGACATTCATAAACCGTATGGGCTATTCTGTTCCGAACATTCATAGAGAATGTTATTTTGAATGTATTTCCATTATACTTAGCCTAGGTCACAACTGGACCATCAATGGCATTCGAAGCTTGGAGCGAGTTCATTACTTGCTTAACAGGGAACCATAATGTCACAACTGTCCTTGTCACAAGTACGATTATAAATAGCTCAAAGGCTAGCCTTTCATGACTTCGGTTATATATATATGGCATAGAAGCCTGTCGCGAGGGACGTAGAAAATATGGCATAAAGCATAGTCATGAAGGACATAAATGATTATACGGCACGAAGGCCTTGTCACGAAGGACAATTAGATATGGCACAAACGGCCTTGTTATATGGACATTCATCGAATCTGGCACAAATGCATGTTACCAGGAATGTTGACATTTAATATGTTAACTTGTCACGAATGACCTATTATAGCACATAGGCTTGTCATGAATGACTTTAAAACATAATCTCGATGGTCTATTATCAAGGACCTTAATTTATAAGCCGCAATCTTATTAGATTAGGGCTTCAAGGTTTAAACGTGGTTCTTCACCTTTGGACAGGGAGTCATAGACTACAACTGTCATCGTCTTGAAAGACGATTCTTTTGGCAGAAAAACAAGCCAATCAACATCACTAATGGATGTTTATATATAACCATCGTATCTAATGATATTAGTCATGATCACATCGATCATATTGACTATTAGGTTTGGGTATAATCACACCATTTTGAACAGGGGATCATAAAGATCACTACTATCTTTGTCTTACCGACACTAGAATAAAGTATAGCCCATAGGCATTTCATCACTAGGGATGTTAATATTGTGATCATCATACTGATGATACTAGTCAGGATCGCAATGATAGTATAGGCTATGGGATTTGAGCATAGCTCACCCCCTTGGGCAAAGAATCACAAAAGATTACAATTGCCTTGTCTCAATTGGATAATATAATATAGCCCTTAGGCAAAACATCATTAAGGATGTTAAAATTTTTAATCATCGTATTGATGATTTTTGTCATGATGGCATTGATCATATAGGCTATTAGGCTTGAGCATAGCTCACTACCTTGGACAGGGAATCGTAAAGATCACAATGTCTTTGTCACACATGGACGATATAATATGGCCCATAGGCGAAACATCACTAATGGATGTTTATAATTGTTTCATCCTATTAGATGATATAAGTCATGATTGCATTAATCATATTGACTATTTGGCATGAGCATAGCTCACCACCTCAGACAAGGAATAACAACGTCAATGTCTCAAATGGACAATATATTATAGCCCGTAGGCAAGACATCACTAAAGGATGTCAAATAATATGATCATCGTATTAGATGATATTAGTCATGATCGCATTGATCACATAGACTATTATGTTTGGACATAGTCCAACATTTTAGACAGGAGGTCAAAGACCACCACTGTCGTTGTCTTATCGGACAACTAGTTTATTCCGTAGGTGCTTCATTACTAACGGATGTTTATAATATGATCATCTTATAGGATGATATAAGCCATGATTCCTAGATCACTAGGCTAGATTTGAGAATTGGAAGAATCCAATATAAGGATGACTGTTGTGATTTTCTCGAATCACATTTGTCAGGAGTACTAACACATTCCTAGGTGTTAACAAGGATTTGAATCCCTTGAGTAGGTTTCACCATCTTGGCCGCGTAGGCTAGGTTTCACCTTTAAAATTCCCTTCAATTGCATACTGACAGAGAAGGAAGAATATTTATTTTATTCAGAATTTTTATCATAAATCCTAATTCATAAGTTAATAATAGCACAAATGGCCTAGTCGCGTAGACAAGTTTAATTTATAAGCCATGATTTCAGAGAATCGTGGTATTAAGGTTTGAATCAAAGTTCATTACCCTTTTTCCTGACAGGGAGCTGTAGGCTACCACTGTCTTTAGTCTCAGAGGACATTAACTATAGCCCGTAGGCACTTCCCTTCTAAGGGATGTTTATTACTGAATTGCCCCATAGGGTAATTCATTAACCATGGTAAACAGAGACCATATTTGGTTAATTTATTAATCATATTTATTTAGGATTTCTATTATAATTTATCCTAATTATAAAACATTAATAGTTTTATTGGTAGCACCCAATGGCCTGGTCACATGGACATTTATAAATTTTTTTAAGCTATGATTTCAGAGAATCAAAGCATGAAAGTATATTGGCACAATTGGCCTAGTCACGTAGACAATTATAAATTATATGCTAGGATTTCAGAGAATCAAAGCATTTGAGGTTTGAACCTAGTTCATTACCTTTATCTGACAGGGAGTCATAGCTACCACTGTATTTTGGCTCATGTAGAAATGAGCAAGGCCCGTAGGCACTATATTACCACGTATTGTTAAAATATGATCATCTTAATTGATGATGTAAACCCAGGATTTAGAGATCATTAAACTGGGTTAGGAATCTTTTGAAGAATTCCATATAAAAATGACGTGTGATTTTAAATGAATCACATCTGCCAGGAGTGTTAACATGTTTTTAAGATGTTAACAGGGAATTGAATCTTTTTAAACAGGTCTTACCATCTTGGCCCGGTCTTATAATTGACCCTAGGCTAGGTTTCACATTAAGATTCTTAATTAATGATTTGAATCTTTTTAACAGGTCTTACCATCTTGGCCCGGTCTTATAATTGACCCTAGGCTAGGTTTCACATTAAGATTCTTAATTAATGATTTGAATCTTTTTAACAGGTCTTACCATCTTGGCCCGGTCTTATAATTGACCCTAGGCTAGGTTTCACATTAAGATTCTTAATTAATGATTTGAATCTTTTTAACAGGTCTTACCATCTTGGCCCGGTCTTATAATTTACCCGAGGCTAGGTTTCACACTTAAGATTCTTAATTTATAATTAACGCAGATCAATTTTAAATTGAGGTGTAAATATGGATCTGAATCTAAATTGCGGAACTGCCATCTTGGCCGGTCTTAATATGACCCGAAGCTAGGTCTTGCCCTTTTAGATTTTGCCATTTTATTATAATGGTAGATCTTGCAAAAAGGAAATATTATTTTTCCATTTATTTAATATTTCTTGTTTAGAATGAGAGTTTAAACTTAATCATTCCATTATATAAAAATAAAAGTATAAAGTTGCCCTAAGCGGGACTTAAAAGGAATAATGTCGTCCTCGAAGGGACTGAAAAGGTAAATATGTCCTTATAAGGACTATTGAGGAAACGATCTTCAGCAAAGGAGTTTCTTCTTCATTCAATTCTTGAAGGCTTTCTCCTTGGTCGCACGTTTCATCCTGGTCGCGGTACGAAGCTCAGCATTTCAAAGCTCCAGATGTGGAGAATTCTTATTACAGCTTCTTCGCTTGGCGACGTATCCAATATAAAAAATTTTGGAAGCAAAACTTCAAGATTAGGATTGAGAATATTCCTAAGTTAAGTCTAGACTCAGGAGTTTTAGAATTGTGCAATTGTGTAACTGAGATTAAACACTAAGGATAGTGTTTAATTCACTCAGTGTTGGCTCTGATACCAACCTGTCACACCCCGAATTTCCACGTGTCACCGGTGGGCCCGGTGGGGAGTATCGTGACGTCATGGTTGGCAACATAATAGTCAAACAACACAATATCAATGTGCACAGCGGAAGCAATTTAAAATATAATACAACCGAATTTATTATTGTAATATCAATTGTCACAATATTCGGAAGTTTATCCACAGAAGGATCGAACATAAAATGGAAACAATAGTTCAACAGACTTTTAGGCATCTTAAGCTTGCGAGACTTCTATTGATGCTAAGGAGACATATCCAGCCAATTTCGTATAGTACCTGCATTTAGCCTTTTTGGAAAAATACGTCAGTTTACACTGGTAAATACATTCAACTGACTCATTTTGGAAAAAGAGTTTATAAATTGTTTTGAATGCACGTGGCACAAAATATCTTGACACATTGATTAAAATGCACAGTGGCAAAATTAATCTTTTTAACTTGGGAGAATTATTTAATATTATAATCTTGAGAACGATTTACATGTTACTTATGCGTTCAGTAGCCCGGACGTATCCGGGTTAAAGATCAATAGACACACCACTTTAAGTGAGTTATACACGGGAGTACGCCTACACCCCGTGCTCAGGTCGTGGCTATCTCGTAAGATAATGCCGAGGATATCCGGGACATGGTCGTTAACCCCCCAAAGGCTGTAAAGTAAACACATCTGTTTAAAACGAGCCGATCAAATTATTCAATTAACCACTAAGCGTGGAAGATTTGATGCTCGATCAAGCGGTACGCTATGTACCGTAACCCAAGCCCGTATAGGGAAAATAAGTTAAAAGTATTTACCTGAGCTAAATATAAATTCAATCCCAGCCGTATATCAATTCAGCAAGTACAGATAGCTTTTACTGGGCTCCTAATCTGGAACGAAGGTTTTTAATAACCTATTAGAATCCTAACGGGTCTTTAATTTAAGCTTAAGCTTAGACCGGCTAGTTTCAAAGATACGGTTCGTACGCACGATTAAGCGAAGACCGGATAGAATGTGATTCAGACCCGACAAGTGTGAAGACTTGTTTAATATGGGTTTATTATTCACATTCTGGATTTTGAGATTAAACCGATAAGGTTTGACCCGTTTCGGCTAATTTATGTAAACTTGTTACATAAACCGAACCGAACGCGAAATAAGCGTAACGGGTATCCGTAATAGCCATATACAGGTTTCCTAAGTTAATATGCTTCAAATATGTTGTGACATCAGTAGGATGTCTTTCGTTATGCCCCGAACTAATTTAAACACAAACTTTGCCCCGTAGGGGTAGTTTGGTCATTTTAAAGTTTGTAAAAGCGCTTAGATGTTTAACTGAGTTACAGGTCTGATGTAAACAGCAAACATACTCAATTTGATGAGTTATAACAGTAGACTAAAGCATATATGTGAGATTTATCATCTTTAACCAAACTATGCCCCGTAGGGGTATTTTGGTAATTTCACATAAGCCGAAAAGCTCAAAAACGAAGTCTGAGTTAATCAACCCTTGCTTACTGTTAAAATATCATAATTTGCCTCATATATCAGTAGGTATCAACCCGGGTACGTCTAATATGATTTTAAGACATACTATGCGTTAAAAACGCTAATTATGGCGATTAAAGGCCATTTCCGGGTTCGATACTTAAATCTGATATTTTTATATTTCCAGAAGGCTTAAAATAATTTATTTAACATATGTGATCAGTAGCAAAAGGTTTGGAGTCGTTTAGATAAGTAAAACTCATTTTATGGCCCGTAAGGGCAAAACCGACAATTTCCGAATTAAGACTGCGACTACGAGTTATGCTCAGCCTAAAATTTATTAAAAATCTTTAAAAATCCTAAAATAATATTTTATATCAGTGGGTAAAAGATTTAATACCAAAAAGTATGTTTAACTAGGCTATACGCTAATTACGCCATTATGTTAACATAAAGCTTTAGTTTTGCGATAATGAGCATAACTCTTAATCTACAAGTCAAACTGATGTCAAACTTTGCATGCAAGTCTATAAATCAGTATTTAAGGTTCCTACACTTTTACATTTTCATAAATCACGTTTTAAGGTAATAAGGGCATAATGGTCAACATATGAGCGATTAACGGAAACTTGCATATTAATTGGATAATCAACGAAACAAGTACAGAGACTTATACTATCATGCAACCCTACTCTAATGAAGCACTAAGGCATTTCCGAATCAAACTAAAACGGGTCAGAAGCGAAGTCAAAGCAAAAGTCAAGGTTTTGCGCCTTTCGGTTCCGAACCGGGTTTAAACAGAAATTTGTCGAGTCGGGCAAGCGTAGACAAGTTTTCATACTTATTATCATGTTATATTAAGGTTAAAACAGGTTACACACCTTTCGGATCATTAATTGTGCATTAAATCGCATTTTGTATTTCTGTTGACTTTTTCGGTCAACGTTTGACCCGACAAACGACCTAGTTAGGTCTGGAATTGGTACTTGCCCTTATAAGGGTTTAATACCCATATAATTACCTATCTAATGGTACTTTTAATTCGTGATACGACTGAGCTATCGACACTTAATCACGAAGTCAACCGTTAAGCACGATATATTGACTTTTAAGCTATTTATAAAGCTAGAATTAATTTAGAAGGGTTAAGCAACTTACTAGATGATTAATGGATGATTAGGAAGCCTTGTAATCAGCTTGAAAGCTCCACAATGATCAGATTGCTTGAACTTTGGTGTGAGGAATTGTTGTGACAATGAAGGCCCTTTATATAGTGGTTTAGACACCATAAGGTGTTGACAACTAAGCCTAGCACCCTTCCACAATTGTTTGACACATGCCCTAGTGTTCTAGGGGTTGTTTAGGGGTCATGTATGAAGAGGCAAGTCGAAAATGTGGTTACAAGGGCTGCACCAGACAAGAAATCAAACAAAATCAATTTCTGTCCAGATATGCCAGTCGCGTAGCGCGACGCCTACATGCCTCATGCTCGCGCTACGCGAGCATGTCCAGTTCAGCCAAACATGTCTTGTTAATTGCTGTTTGATCCTTGGCTCTTCAAATCTTGTAAAGACACTCGTTTATTGCTGAATGAACCCTTATAATTGACATATAGGGGCTTCAAGACATATACCCACTTCGTTAAGTCCCCGGTTAACTTCATTGTCACCCGAAAAGTCCTAACTTCCAACGTTTACGCTTTAACCCTTCGCACACGAATTTTATCATAACTTTCTCATACGTTAACGAAACTTTACGAAATTTGAACCGTGCATTCTAGTGAGCATAATTAACATTTACAAAGCTTCGGGTTTGTCAAAAGGTCACTCAGAGGTATATCTTTAAACATGTTGACACATTTAACCCCTGTAGTTTGTAATCTCTCACTTTTAGCTTCGTATGATCCATGATTTATTCGTTTGAAGGTATGAGCATCGTGTAGGGTTAATGTACATTATATTTATTCACTGTTGACATTCAGAACCCGTAAAATCACATACTTTCCATGTTTGTCAACTTTAGTCCTTTTATAACATTCTTTCACACGTTCAGACTTTATGACACGTGTCAACACATTATAGGACGTGAATTTTCAAGGTGTTACATGAGATCCATGATCCTGATCCTGAATGGGATTGAGTATCCCCACTAGGGATAATTGCAGAATCATTTCCTATCTCCATAGCCATATGATCCTCGATAGCCGGGGTCAGGATATGGATAATAGGGATCTTGATATCCTCCGGGATCTTCAAGGATGATCCTAAGTTAGCCAGTGCATCAGCTTTTGTATTTTCTTCCCTTGGTACCTGCGTCAAACTAAAGGAAACAAAAGAGAGTGCCAAATTTTTGACTATCTCTAAATATTTGGTTAGCTTTTCACCTTTAACAGCATAGGATCCATTAAAGTGGTTTGTAATTAACAATGAATCTACATGTACCTCAAGATACCTGATCCCCATATGCTTTGCAATTTGCAAACCAGCAATTAAGGCTTCATATTCAGCCTCATTGTTAGTGGTTTGAAACTCACAAGCTATAGAGTGGGGTATTATGTCCCCCTGTGGCGATTTTAGTAGTATTCCAAGCCCTGTGCCTTTGACATTTGAGGATCCATCAGTATAGAGTATCCAAGGATCCTTGGTCTCCTCTAGCTGCTGGACTTCCAACTCAGCTTCTTTTTGTAAATCACTACTGAAATCAGCCACAAAGTCAGCTAATGCTTGGGATTTGATGGCTGTCCTAGGCTCATATCTTATATCATATGCACTTAGCTTCACTGCCCACTTAGCCATCCTTCCTGACATCTCTGGTTTCCTGAGGACATTCTTAATTGGAAAATTAGTTTTAACAACAATAACATGAGTCTCAAAATAATGTCTCAACTTAGTAGATGCCATAATCAATGCAAGAATAAGCTTTTCAAGGTGTGAATACCTGGATTCGGCATCAAGTAAACTTTTACTTACATAATAGACAGGATGTTGTGTACCTTCATGATCCTTAACAAGGACCGCACTTACTGCTTTTGAGGATACTGCAAGATACAAGGATAGCACATCGCCTTTTTCTGGTTTCATCAAGGCCGGGGCTGAGGATAGGTAATCTTTGAGGGCTCTTAAAGCATTTTCATGCTTCTCAGTCCACTCAAATTTCTTGTTCTTCCTTAGGATATCATAGAATTCTTTGCACTTCTCTGAGGATTTGGATATAAATCTGTTCAAAGCTGCTATCCTGCCTGTTAGCCTTTGAACATCCTTAGCATTGGCCGGAGATTTGATATTTACTATTGCTTTGATTTGTTCCGGGCTAGCTTCAATGCCTCTCTTTGTCACCATATATCCTAAGAATTTACCTGCTTTAACACCAAAGTGACATTTTGAAGGATTAAGTTTCATGTTATATTTATCAAGGATATCGAATGCTTCCTCCAAGTCCCTTAGGTGATCCTCAGCTTTTATGGATTTTACCACCATATCATCTATGTAAACCTCCATAGTCTGTCCAATCTGATCCTTGAACATCATATTCACCAGCCTTTGATATGTTGCACCTGCATTTCTTAGTCCGAACGGCATAGCAATATAGCAGTATATACCAGTTGGAGTCATGAAGGCTGTATCCTCTTGATCGGATGGTTCCATTTGGATTTGTTGAAATCCAGATGAAGCATCCATAAAAGTTAACAGTTCATGACCCGCAGTTGCATCCACCATGGAGCCAATGTGGGGTAATGGGAAAGGATCCTTGAGACATGCCTTATTTAAATCGGTAAAATCGACACATACCCTCCACTTTCCATTTTTCTTTTGAACAACAACCACATTGGCCAACCATCTTGGATATTTGACCTCTCTAATCATACATGCCCGGAGCAATTTCTCTACCTCTTCTTGGATAATGGCATTCCTTTCCGGTGCAAACTTTCTTCTCCTTTGATGGATTGGTTTGAAGGACCTATCAATGCCAAGTTTGTGAGTGATTACATCTTTAGATATACCAGTCATGTCTTCGTGTTTCCATGCAAAGGTAGTCTTTCTCCTTTTGAGGAAGGATGTAAGGTCTTCCTTCATATTGCCAAGGATCCCTGACCCGATATAGATTTTGGATTCAGGATCATCAGGATCCATGAGGACTTCTACCACATCCTGCTCTCTTGCCTCCAAGACATCCCTTGGAGGATACTTTGATTGCTATTGCTCCCTTGACTTCGAGGCTGGTTTCATCGATGAAGTATAGCAATTTTTAGCCTCCTGCTGATCACTATCAATCTTCACTATTACCCAAGGACTAGGGAGCTTCACACATTGGTGGTAGGTAGATGGGACCGCCTTCATATCGTGTATCCAGGGCCTGCCAAGGATAACATTACAACAAGATAAACAGTCAATAACACAAAATTTTTGATAAGAGTGTAGGCCTTCGATGTATATTGGGAGTTTAATGTCCCCCAGGGTATTTTTAGTTTCTCCACTAAATCCCACGAGCACGGAGGATCTTGGTATGATATCTGATTCAGGAATACCCATCTTCTTTAGAACATCAAGCTGGATAATGTTCACTGAACTTCCTCCGTCTATAAGGATCCTGCGGACAAAATGGTTAGAAATAAAAAGAGTAATAACTAAACCGTCGTGATGAGGATCCTGGATATCAACACGATCATCCTCATCTAAGGTTATGACTTTTCCTTCGGAGACACTTGATGTTCGAACGGGTCTTTCTCCATTATCCATTTTAGTTTCCTTTGCATGCCTTTTAGCTGCTGAGAAGGATGTGCCACAAATGTCTGATCCTCCAGAAATAAAGTTTATTACTTGTGCATCTGCTGGAGGGGCTGGAGCCTTCTCAGGGATCCTTTCAGGATCCTGAGTCCTTGACTTTTTTCTTCCCAACAATTCTTTTAGATGCCCCTTGCTCAACAAGTATCCAATTTCCTTTCTTAGTGCAATGCATTCTTCTGTGAGATGCCCAAAATCTTCATGGTATGCACACCACTTTGATTTATCCTTAGTTGCAGCTGGCCTATCATTTTTTCTGGGCCATCTAGCTTTATCACCTAGATTCTGCATCGCAAGGATTAGTTCATTGTTATCAACCGAAAAACAATATTCAGAAATTGGAGGATAATCCTCATCATCCTCTTCTTGATCAACAGAATGCACGTTCTGGTTATCAGATCTGTTGTAGGATCTGAACTTGTTGTTCCTGAATGAGGATCCTTGCTTATCTTGCTTTGAGGATCCTGCTAACCTCTCCTGGATCCTCTTGTCATCCTCTAGCCGAATGAACCTAAGTGCTCGGGTTCTTACCTCATCTAAGTTCCTGCATGGTGTCATAACAAGATCATCATAGAACGACGAATCCCTAAGCAATCCCATTTTAAAGGCCTCAACAGCCATGGCTATATCTAAGTTGGGAATGTCTAAGGATTCTTTACTAAATTTGGTAATGTAATCCCTTAATGATTCATTATGACCCTGGGTTATCCTATATAGATCACTAGTTAATCGTTCAAATTTTCTACTACAAGAAAACTGATTATTAAACAGGTTAACTAGATTAGCAAATGAGGTAATAGAGTAGGGGGAAGACTTAGCAGCCATTTGAGAGCTGATCCAGTAAGAGTGGATCCGAATCCCTTGCATAGGCATGCTTCCTTTAACCTTTCTGGGATTGGATTGATCTCCATCCTCTCCCTGTATTGTGCTATGTGTTCTTCAGGATCCGTCGAACCATCGTATAGCTTCATCGTTGGTACATGGAACCTCTTGGGTATCTCAGCATCACAGATTGGTGGTGCAAAACGAGATATCTTGTGGCTCCCATCTGCAATCTCTGGGATAGGTTTGACCACTCCTGGAACACTTGATATCATATCCTTTAGCTTTTGCAATTCTCTGGCCATGGCATGATTGATACCTGGATCCTGCATAAGACCATGGTTAGTAGTATAAGAATTATTAAAAGTGTTACCTCCCATTGGATTCAAATTAGGAAGAATGGATGTTAATCCATATTGTTGGGGCTCTGGAATGATCGAAGGACCGGTAGAAGCATTGGTCTGCATTGGAATAAAATCTCCCTGATGGACATCTGAACCTCCTGTTTGCAAACTCCTCAAGGATCCTGGCATCTGGAAGGATCCATGAAACTGGGAGGATCCTGGAACAATGGAGGATCCTTGAACCTGGGATGATCCTGGAACAAAGGAGGATCCTTGAACCTGGGATGATCCTGGAACAAAGGAGGATCCTTGAACCTGGGATGATCCTGGAACAAAGGAAGATCCTTGAACCTGGGATGATCCTGGAACAATGGAGGATCCTTGAACCTGGGATGATCCTGGAACAAAGGAAGATCCTTGAACCTGGGATGATCCTGGAACAATGGAGGATCCTTGAACCTGGGATGATCCTGGAACAAAGGAAGATCCTTGAATCTGCTGCACTCCTAAATATCCTCCTGAATTCATGAAGGATCCCATATGCTGAGGATAGGATCCTGCTGGCTGGAAGTATGGACCTAATGCCTGGGTCACTGTTGTTGTTCCATAGTGCACTCCTTTTGGTCCACCCACATATTGAACATCTGGAGCCACTGATGGCTGAGAAGTAATCACCGGAGTATCGAAGTTCAAAGATCTGGGCATCAGTGGAGAATGATCCTCTGCCGATCTCTTCTGTTTCTTGATGTCTCCAAATTCTCTAAGAATCCTCTCATTGGTCTTATCCTGCTGCTGTATATGCTCCTTCATCTGCAAAATCAGAGTAAATAAGTCACTAGTAGTGGGAGTATAAGAAGCAGAAGAAGTTGGAGGTTTTGAGAAAATGGGAGTTGGTTTCTTCGCAGCATTCTCAGCATTCTTCTGGGATCCAGAAGGTGGTGGAGGCAAAGGGGGAACGCCTTGTGAAGAAGTGAATGGGGGCATCAAATTTGAAGCATTCTTCGCTGAGGAAGCCATCTGCTTGGTTGTGGTGAACTGAAATGAGCACAGAAATACGAATTTTTCTAAGAGTGAAGCACCAATTGCCCCACGGTGGGCGCCAAACTGTTTTGGTCAAAAAATCTGATGAGGATAATGCAACCAAACTCTCTGTTACGGGGTATGATGCTTATAATGTAGAACAATGACAAGGATCACTTTAATGTAAATTGTACAAATGACACAAGAATTTATACGGGGAAAAAGCCCTTGATCAAGAGTTGATCTCCGGCACAAAAAACCCCGGGTGATGGAAACTACCGATCACCAAGCTCAAATAAATCAATAAATGTTTACAACTTCGGATAGTAACGAGCTAGGTACAAGGATCACTATCGTGAAAGGTGTAAAAGTGAGTGAAAAGTAATGAGTGTTCGTCGAGAGCGTTTGTATGAGAGTGTGTGTAGCTAAAAACGGCTAAGTGTTCTAATTCTAGCTCGTCACCCCTTTAAAAATAGAAGTTAACTACAATAACTAACTATCCGACTTTCGTGCCAAGCTCCCACGTTCTCCACAACGTCCATTTCTGGTCAATCATGTGCGAAATACCCGTGGAATATTCCATAGTAACGTTGCCAAGACTAAGTCAAGCTTATTACTCCTGCGAAGCAACACAAAACACAATCAAACAATCGTCAGTATGAGGATCCTTAAAGTGATCCATGATCCTGATCCTGAAGCTCTTCTGAGGATCACCACCTGTCACAGAAGTAAGGATCATTAATTAGGATAACGAATAAGGATCACTAATTGTTAGAAAATCCTCCCCTAACACGTTCGACGATCAAATTCAATCTGTACGTTGAGTTATATTCGAAACAGTCTCAAAATCACTAATTAGTATAGCGGGGTGCTGCTACGATGCCGGGTATTAACTCGATCGCTGCTACGATTCAATGTCCGATCGATTTAAACTATCCAACTGAATGTTTAAGCGCTATCCTTTGTCATTAGTCGTGATTCCGACAGGATGTTTGAGTACCACCCGAACTCGGGGAATACTCTGTCATTCGTTGTGAATCCGATGGATGTTTAAGTGATTGCACTTTGTCATTCGTTGTAAGGGTTTTAATCTCGTGAGCTATCGTAAATGCTGTATTAAGTTACCTACCTAGTTCGTGTGCACTAGGTTACAACGCAAAATCAAATAGGCTAAGCTCTGCCTGTATAAATCTGCAATATATCAAGGCCTATCTGTAGACTAAACTTTGGCAGTATGAATCTACCTGATTATAATGTGAGTCATTCTCTTTTTATCAACTATTTTACAATACCACAAATTATTTTCAAAAGTTATAATTACAGGGACTAAGTCGTGGATATCTTGAATCACTGGCTAGTGGGGTATTGTGCACATTACTAATTTTCTCCCAGTTAGGTTCATTGACCTACTAGGGATAATCATCACTATTTAGGTTCATTGACCTAATAGTGGTATGACCATCGTCACCATTGTGACATGTCACCATTGTGACACAGCGCCAGATAAAAATAAGATAGAAGCCATTGTAATCGCTCTTATGCTGTAATTAATAACTATGCATCATTTTATGTAAATAGAATGATTCACTCAGTATTTCCCGCTGACAAAACCTTTTTAAAACGCGTTTCAGGTAATTACAGTAGATTAGAGTAAGAGATGGATACGGCACTGAAAGGCATCAAGAAGTGGCTTATTTTATTAATTAAATCAAATTAAGAAATATTGTTTTATGTAATTAAATTTATCTTTATTAAAGCTACCATTGTAAAACATGGGTTTATCCCATCTATTTAATAAATAAAATCCGGTGTTTTCTAAACTCTGATATTTTTCCTAACTCACGGTCCTGATGAAATTTCCGCTGCAATATTTTTCAATCACCGGTACCACTGAGCTGTTCGCGGCAACCGATTCCGTCCAGGGTGGGTCGGGGGCCGTGACAGAAGGTGGTATCAGAGCCACTGATTAAAGTCTTTAGGTGTTGTGACAATAATACCTAAGTTTGTTTAAAAGAGTTAGGAGATTGCTGTTAACTGGTAGCACACATGATAGCGTTTAGACTTAAACTTAAGAAAAGATGCCTTGGTATAAACTTCAAAATAAGCTAAGTACTTATGTGAATAAAGTATGATGGGTTTTTAATATACCATAAGAATGGTAATTAGAATATTGCAAGATATGATAAATAAAGCAAGAATTAATAGTAATTATTGCATATTGATATTACTTGGTCTAGAATAAAGATATGTTATGGAAATACAAATTTCCCTAATTTTGGATAAAAGCCTAATAAAAGAGGCACTTTTAAAGATACTATTTATGGGAAATAGAACGTTTTCTCCGGCAAGACTGGGTATGGTGTAGCAGACTCTCCAGTTTGTCCGGATATACTGAAGTTACCTCTCCGGCGAGAACCGGGTAAGAAGGTATATAATATGTCAGCAAGTGACAAAATTCCCTAAATAGTATCAAGATCAGATATCTAACTGATTTTTGGAAATATATATCTGTTAAATACATTGACCTGATAGATGGTATGTTTATTTCAGCATGTGAAATATATGATTATAGAGATATGTATATCTATAAGGAATTCCAAAAGCCAAATAGGAATAAAGCACAAGCATATGTGTCTAGATTTCTTTATTAGGAATCTCTTTTCTGATATCAAACATTATTTTGTTTGATCATCTGTCTCGTAATTCGTGTGATAAAATAAATAATGAAAACCCTTTAAGATTGAAACACCATCAAAAATATAAAAGCGTTATCATAAATTATTAACGCAAGTACGAAGCAAGTAAAATTTTGCTAGTGCACAAGAAAACACATGAAACTTAAATAATACGTCCACAGACGTTGAAATATATCACACACGACTTTCGAGGCAAAACCTTTTGAAAATATAGTTGGGCACATTTTTTGACAGGATAATTTGTTTTAACATGAATCCTATGTGTCTCAAAGTAATGTCTAAGCTTCGTTGATGCCATAACTAATGCTAGTATCAATTTTTCTAAATGAGAATACCTAGTTTCAGCATTTAACAAACTTTTACTAACATAATAAACAGGATATTGCTGACCTTCATGATCCTTTATAAGGACGGCACTTACAGCATTCCCTGATACTGCGAGGTATAGGGATAGTGGTTCACCATTCTCAGGCTTCATCAGTAGAGGTGCAGTTGAAAGATATTGCTTCAAATCCTGCAGGGCTACTTCATGCTTCTCACCCCATTCAAATTTCTTGTTCTTCTTCAGGATATCATAAAACTCTTTGCATTTCTCTGAGGATCTTGAAATAAATCTGTTTAATGCTGCCACTCACCCTGTTAATCGTTGAACATCCTTCATATTTGAGGGTGATTTAATATCCAAGATGGCTTTAATCTGCTCCGGGCTCGCCTCAATTCCTCTTTTGGTCACCATATATCCTAGAAATTTTCCTGCCCCCACTCCGAAATGACACTTAGCAGGATTTAGCTTCATGTTATATTGATCCAGGATATCAAATGCTCCTTTAATATCCTGGAGGTGATCCTGAGCTTTCCTTGATTTTACCACCATATCGTCAATGTATACCTCCATGGTGTCCCCCAGCTTGTCTTTGAACATCATGTTTACCAATCTCTGGTATGTTGCACCTGCATTTTTCAAACCAAAAGGCATAGCCGTATAACAATAAATACATGTTGGTGTCATGAAGGCAGTATCCTCCTGGTCAGAAGGCTCCATTTGAATCTGCTGAAATCCTGAGGATGCATCCATGAAGGTCAACATTTCATGCCCGGCAGTAGCATCCACCATTGCATCAATGTGAGGAAGAGGAAATGGGTCTTTAGGACAAGCCTTGTTCAAGTCTGTGTAGTCTACACAGACTCTCCATTTCCCATTTTTCTTCTGTACCACGACTACGTTTGCTAGCCATCTTGGAAACATGACTTCTCTGATCATCCTGGACTTCAACAATCTTTCAACTTCCTCTTGGATAATCGTATTCCGCTCAGGAGCAAATTTCCTTCTTTTTTGCTGAACAGGCTTGAATGATCTGTCAATTCCAAGCTTGTGAGTGATAATGTCTTTGGATATACCTGTCATATCCTCATGCTTCCATGCAAACGTTGACATCCTGCATTTCAAAAAGTTAGTTAACTGCTCTTCAATATCCTGAGGGATATTGGTTCCTACGAGCACCGAGATATCAGGATTATCCTGATCCAGGATAATTTTCTTCACATCCTGCTCCGAATCCTCCACGATATCCTGGGCCCGCATCTTTAATTCCTATGCTGTACTAGGCTTGGTTGAGGATTTCATCGAGGATGAGTAGCATTCTTTCGCCTCCTGCTGATCACTATCAACCTTGACAACTCCCCAAGGGGTAGGGATCTTGATGCATTGGTGATATGTTGATGGCACAGCCTTCATATCGTGAATCCATGGTCTTCCCAATATGATGTTATAGCAGGATAGAGAATCCATCACACAGAAACGTTGTATCGAGTTGACCCCTTCAACATATACTGGTAACTTTATCTCTCCCACTGTGTTCCTAGCCTCTCCACTGAACCCAACAAGCACGGTGGACTTCGAAGTGATATCCATCGGAGATACATTCATTCTCTTCAGAGTCTCTAGTTGGATTATGTTGATGGAGCTGCCATTATCAACCAATATCCTGCGTACAAAATGGTTAGCCACATATAATGTTACTACCAGAGCATCATGATGAGGATCCTGGACAGTATCCCTGTCATCACCATCAAATGTGATCACTTTGTCAGTTGTGAGGGTAGTCATCCTGACAGGTTTGTCTCCCCTTTCGGCCTTAGCTTCTTTTGCATGTCTCTTAGCCGCCGAATACGAAGTCCCACAAATGTCGGATCCTCCCGAAATAAAGTGGATTATCTTGGCATCTGCGGGAGGTGATGCTGCTCGCTCAGGATCCTTCTCTGTATCCTGACCCTTATTCTTCTTTCTTCCTAAGAGATCTTTCAGATATCCCTTGCTTAGAAGATAGCTTATTTCTTTTCTTAGAGCAATGCAATCCTCAGTTACATGTCCGAAATCTTCGTGGAAGGCACACCATTTTGACTTATCTTTCCAATCGGCTTTTTGTTTATTCTTTCGAGGCCACCTAGCCTTGTCTCCTAAACCCTACATGGCATACATCAATTCAGGAATGTTAACAGAAAAGCAATATTCAGATAATTCAGGATATTCTTCAGGATCCTCGTATTCGATAGCATTCACTTTTTGTTTTCATTTCTACCATATGGCTTAGAGCGATATGGCTTAAATGAGGATTCTGGCTTCCTGTTAGTTGACTCATAGGTGTTGGATGAGTTCATCCTCTCTTGCATCTTTCTGTCATCCTCCAATCGAATATATCTTAGGGCACTGTTTCGAGCTTCATCCAAGTTCCTGCATGGGTTCATTACAAGGTCTTGGTAAAATTGAGAATCTTTTTGCAGCCCCATCTTGAAAGCTTGTACAGCTGTTGCAACATCAAGATGCGGAATGTCTAAGGATTCGCGGCTGAACTTGTTCACATAATCCCTTAGGGATTCTTGAGGCCCCTGTGTTATCCTGTAGAGGTCACTTGTTAGTTTTTCAAAGCTTCTACTACAAGAAAACTGACTATTAAATAAATTCACTAGGTGAGCAAATGATGTAATCGAATGAGGAGGAACATTTAGGAGCCATTTCAAGGCTGATCCTGTTAAGGTAGAACCAAAACCCTTGCACAAGCATGCTTCCTTGAGCTCCGGAGGGATAGGGTTAATCTCCATCCTTTCCCTATACTGGGCAATATGCTCTTCAGGATCCGTAGTTCCATCATAAAGCTTCATGTTGGGGGTTTGAAATCTCTTTAGAATCTCAGCATCACAGATAGGATATGCAAAGCGAGATATCCTGTGGCTGTCTTGGGACACTTCCGGGATTGGCTGGACCACTCCAGGTACACTGGATATCATGTCCTTCAACTTCTGAAGCTCCCTAGTAAATGCTGATGTTACACCTGTATCCTGCAAAGATCCACTATTGTTAGCAGCATGAGTATTATTATTATTATTTGACACGTTACCCGTCTGAGGATTCTGCCCATATCCTGAAGCATATCCTGAGCTCCTCATGGTTGACATCCTGACCGAGGAGGGTATTTCAGGAGTATGATTCTGAGGAAGGCTGGGCACAATATTCCCCCTATTATCCTCAGTGTACACAGCCGAACTGAAGTTCAAAGTTCTGGGTTGTAATGGAGTGACGATATCCTCAGCAGATCTGCTCGAGCCAGACTTCAGGAGTTGTATTTCCCTCAACAGCATTTGGTTTGTTTCCTGTTGCTGCCTCATTTGTTCCTGCACACTTCCAAATAAGGTTAGAATTTCATCATTAGAAGCTAAAATGGGAGCAGATCCCTGAATACTCCTAGTAGGGATAATATCCTGAGGTTGTGAAGAAGATTGCATCCTTGGAGGAGGTGGTGGAAGCACCGGACCAGTAGTAGCAGAAGTTGTAGCAGACACAGTGGAGGAGCTCATGTTTGATCTTGACGCCATTGTAAACAAAGTGGCAAAAAGTTTTGAAAACAGAAAACCGATTAACGATTTCACAAAGATTTTTAGTAAAGAGAGCACCACTTGCCCCACGGTGGGCGCCAAATTGTTTTGGTCAAAAATTACCGAAGCAATTAAGTGATCACATTAGTTAAGTGAGGTAGTGTGCTAAAGAGTGTGTTGAAAATATGCTGGTTAAGTTGTTTTGGAAAAACAGTATTCAGGATACGGCTCAGGATATTGAGCTGTATCTACGATCAAACAATGGGCAAAAAGTAAAGGGGGTGACATAAGATATACGAGGAAAACCCTTGATCAATCTAGATCGCCGGCATAAAACCTCGGGAGCTGACAATCGCAGCTGCCTTGTTCTTCTTATTGCTTTAAACGTCAGGATACAGTGCAGGATATTGACCAGATCGCTAAGTGTTACAACGCTTTTGTGCGAAAGTGAAAATTGCTAGAGAACAAGTGTAAGAGTGTAGTGAGTGTTGATGTGATGTCCTATTCGATCTGATATACCTACCTATTTATAGTAACGAATTACAAACGAAAATTCCTATAAATATGGGATGCTCCGAATATTCCATTCTTAACGTATTCCATTCTTAACGTTGTAGACCGAGTAATGCGGCTTCAATGTCTTTATTTGAACGACTTAGACCGAGTCTACCGCGGAATGAGTCCTTGTGAACGTTGCTAGCTTTTAACCCGTGTACCTGCACATAATCCGTTAGTGATCCTGAGGATACCATTCAGGATGTTACCAATATCCCGAATCAGCATCCCGGATGTGAACAGATATCATATAACCAAGATATAACCCAAGATATTTCTCAGGATATGAGCTCAGAATTTCACCCATAACAATAATGATGATTCTGCAGGGATGTCGCTTCAATAACGTATGATCGGTAATGGCTAGTTAGATCCGAACGGCTATATATCCGTTAGTTTGTTGCAGATAAGATCAAGAAAATATAACTCGCTAATTTACACTTTACTCCTTATATTTTGGGGGCAATTGTTAGGGGAGGATTTTCCAATCCTAAGGATCACGGATCCTCAAATGCTGCCAGGATCATGGATCCTCAATTCTGTTTGAATTAAGGATCCTCAGTAGGTGTTGCAGGATCAGGATTCAGGATCCTTATTGTTATCCTTATACTAACAATTGTCTACCTTGTACGTAAGCTTGTTTTGCAGGAGCAAAGGCATGGACCAAGTCTCACCGAAATTCCTGGAGCATATTCCCTTAATATTCCACACGTACTTGGCTCTTGTGGACGTTATGGAGATCGTGGGGAGCTTGCACAATTTGCGGATAGTTAGTTAGTTTAGTTATTTCTAATTTAAATTGGGGATAACAAGCTTGAGTTAGAACACTTAGCTAATTTTGGCATTTACACACTCTCGTAACAGCTCTCAAACACTACTTGGCGATTTCATATATTTTTGCACATTGCACATTAGTGATCCTTGTAACAAGCTTGTTATCATCCCGAGTTGTAAACTTCTTTTGTTTAATCTTAGTTGGTGATCGGTAGTTTCCATCACCCGAGGTTTTTTGTGCCGGAGATCAACCCTTGATCAAGGGCTTTTTCCTCGTATAAATCCTTGTGTCATTTGTTCATTACATTTCTGAGTTATCCTTAACATTGTTCATTGACTTAAGCATCATTCCTCACAACAAAGATTTGGTTACATTATCTTAGCCGGATTTTTGACCAAAACAGGGATAACATCCCGAGCCACATGAATTTCAGTTCCTTGTGATGAGGCTTGCGTTCTCGGAGGAGGTAGTGGAAGCACCGAACCAATTGTTGCAGAGGTAGTAGCAGACATGGTGGAAGAGCTCATGTTTGATCTCGAGGCCATTGAAAATAGTGTAGCAAAAAGTTTTGAAAATAGAAAACCAATTAATGATTTTGCGAAAGCTTTTAATAGAAATAGCACCACTTGCCCCACGGTGGGCGCCAAATTGTTTTGGTCAAAAATTACCAAAGCAATTAAGTGATCAAATTAGTTAAGTGAGGTAGTGTGCTAAGAAAATGTGTTGAAAATATGCTAATTAAGTTATTTGCAAAAATAGTTTTCAGGATACGGCTCAGGATATTGAGCTGTATCTGCGATCAAACAATGTGCAAAAATGTAAAAGGTGACACGGGATGTACGAGAAAGCCCTTGATCAATCAAGATCGCCGGCACAAAACCTCGGGAGCTGATAATCGCAGGTGCCTTGTTCTTCTTATTACTTCAAATGTCAGGATATAGTGCAGGATATGATACGGATCAACTAAGTGTTACAATGTGAATTCGATACAAGTGTAAGTGTATTGTGAGTGTTTGCAGCTAGAGAGAAAGAATGTACGAGAGATTGTGTGCCCTAATCTGATCCGATCAATCCTTTTTATAGTAAAAGAAACTAACTAACTATCCTATTATTCCGGGATTCAGCGAATATTCCATATGTGAACGTTGTAGTCCACGTCTTCCGGCTTCAACGTCCATAATCTAACTGATTTGCCCGAGTCTTGAGGAGAAGAAGTCCACTTGAATGTTGTAACTATAAATAGGTGGGTATACCAGATCGAATAGGACATCACATTCACACTCGCTACACTCTAACACTCGCTCTCTAGCAATTTTCACTTTCATACAAAAGCATTGTAACACTTAGTGATCTGGTCTATATCCTACACTGTATCCTGACGTTTGAAGCAATAAGAAGAACAAGGCAGCTGCGATTGTCAGCTCCCGAGGTTTTATGCCGGCGAACTAGATTGATCAAGGGCTTTCCTCGTACATCTCGTGTCGTTTCCTTTACTTTTTACTCATTGTTTGATCGCAGATACAGCTCAATATCCTGAGCCGTATCCTGAATACTGATTTTCCAAATAACTTAACCGGCATATTTTCAACACACATTCTAGCACACTACCTCACTTTACTAATTTGATCACTTAATTGCCTCGGTAATTTTTGACCAAAACAATTTGGCGCCCACCGTGGGGCAAGTGGTGCTCTCTTTACTAAAAAAATTTGTGAAATCGCTAATCGGTTTTCTATTTACAAAACTTTTTGCCACATTGTCCATAATGGCCTCAAGATCAAACATGAGTTCCTCCACTGTGTCTGCTATGACTTCTGCTACTACTGGTTCGGTGCTTCCACCACCTCCTCCAAGGATGCCAGCCTCTTCACGACCTCAGGATATTATCCCTACTCGCAGTGTTCAGGAATCTGCTCCCATTTTAGCTTCTAATGATGAAATTCTAACCTTATTTGGAAGTGTGCAGGAACAAATGAGGCAGCAACAGGAAACAAACCAAATGCTGTTGAGGGAAATACAACTCCTGAAGTCTGGCTCGAGTAGATCTGCTGAGGATATTGTCACTCCATTACATCCCAGAACTTTGAACTTTAGTTCAGCTGTGTATACTGAGGATAACAGGGGGAATATTGTGCCCAGCCTCCCTCAGAATCATACTCCTGAAATACCCTCCTCGGTCAGGATGTCAACCATGAGGAGCTCAGGATATGCTTCAGGATATGGGCAAAATCCTCCAACGGGTAACGTGTCAAATAATAATAATACTCATGCTACTAACAATAGTGGATCTTTGCAGGATACAGGTGTAACATCAGCACTTACTAGGGAACTTCAGAAGTTGAAGGATATGATATATAGTGTACCTGGAGTGGTCCAGCCAATCCCGGAAGTGTCCCAAGACAGCCACAAGATATCTCGTTTTGCATATCCTATCTGGGATGCTGAGATCCCAAAGAGATTTCAAACCCCCAACATGAAGCTTTACGACGGAACTACGGATCCTGATGAGCATATTGCTCAGTATAGGGAAAGAATGGAGATTAACCCTATCCCTCCGGATCTCAAGGAAGCATGCTTGTGCAAGGGTTTTGGTTCTACCTTAACAGGATCAGCCTTGAAATGGCTCTTGAATGTTCCTCCGCATTCGATTACATCTTTTGCTCACTTAGTGAATTTATTTAATAGTCAGTTTTCTTGTAGTAGAAGCTTTGAGAAACTAACAAGTGACCTCTACAGGATAACACAGGGGCCTCAGGAATCCCTTAGGGATTATGTTAACAAGTTCAGCCGGGAATCCTTAGACATTCCACATCTTGATGTTGCAACAGCCGTGCAAGCTTTCAAGATGGGGCTGCAAAAAGATTCTCAATTTTATCAAGATCTTGTAATGAACCCATGCAGGAACTTGGATGAAGCTCGAAATAGGGCCCTAAGATATATTCGATTGGAGGATGACAGGAAGATGCAAGAGAGAATGAACTCATCCAACACCTATGAGTCAACTAACAGGAAGTCTGAATCCTCATTCAAGCCATATCGGCCTAAGCCATATGGTAGAAATGAAAATAAGAAAGTGAATGCTGTCGAAGATGAGGATCCTGAAGATTATCCTGAGTTGTCTGAATATTGCTTTTCTGTTAACATTCCTGAATTGATGTATGCCATGCAGGGTTTAGGAGACAAGGCTAGGTGGCCTCGAAAGAATCAACAAAAGGCCGACTGGAAAGATAAGTCAAAATGGTGTGCTTTCCACGAAGATTTCGGACATGTAACTGAGGATTTCATTGCTCTAAGGAAAGAAATAAGCTATCTTCTAAGCAAGGGATATCTGAAAGATCTCTTAGGAAGAAAGAAGAATAAGGGTCAGGATACTGAGAAGGATCCTGAGCGAGCAGCATCACCTCCCGCGGATGCCAAGATAATCAACTTCATTTCGGGAGGATCCGACATTTGTGGGACTTCGTATTCGGCGGCAAAGAGACATGCAAAAGAAGCTAAGGCTGAAAGGGGAGACAAACCTGTCAGGATGGCTACCCTCACAACTGACAAAGTGATCACATTTGATGCTGATGACAGGGATACTGTCCAGGATCCTCACCATGATGCTCTGGTAATAACGTTATATGTGGCTAACCATTTTGTACGCAGGATATTGGTAGATAATGGCAGCTCCGTTAACATAATCCAACTAGAGACTCTGAAGAGAATGAATGTATCTCCAATGGATATCACTTCAAAGTCTACCGTGCTTGTTGGGTTCAGTGGAGAGGCTAGAAACACAGTGGGAGAGATAAAGTTACCAGTATACGTTGAAGGAGTCAACTCGATACAACGTTTCTGTGTGATGGATTCTCTATCCTGCTATAACATCATACTGGGAAGACCATGGATTCACGATATGAAGGCTGTGCCATCAACGTATCACCAATGCATCAAGATCCCTATCCCTTGGGGAGTTGTCAAAGTTGATAGTGATCAGCAGGAGGCGAAAGAATGCTACTCATCCTCGATGAAATCCTCAACCAAGCCTAGTGCAGCATAGCAATTAAAGACGCGGGCCCAGGATATCGTGAAGGATCCGGATCAGGATGTGAAGAAAATTATCCTGGACCAGGATAATCCCGATATTTCGGTGCTCGTAGGAACCAATATCCCTCAGGATATTGAAGAACAGTTAATTAACTTTTTGAAATGCAAGATGTCAACGTTTGCATGGAAGCATGAGGATATGACAGGCATATCCAAAGATATTATCACTCACAAGCTTGGAATTGATAAATCATTCAAGCCTGTTCAGCAAAAAAGAAGGAAGTTTGCTCCTGAGCGGAATACGATTATCCAAGAGGAAGTTGAGAGATTATTGAAGTCCAGGATGATCAGAGAGGTTAAGTTCCCAAGGTGGCTAGCAAACGTGGCTGTGGTACAGAAGAAAAATGGGAAATGGAGAGTTTGTGTAGACTACACAGACTTGAACAAAGCTTGTCCTAAAGACCCATTTCCTCTTCCCCACATTGATGCAATGGTAGATGCCACTGCCGGGCATGAAATGCTGACCTTCATGGACGCATCCTCAGGATTTCAACAGATTCAAATGGAGCCTTCTGACCAGGAGGATACTGCCTTCATGACACCAACAGGTATTTATTGTTATACAGCTATGCCTTTTGGTTTGAAAAATGCAGGTGCAACATACCAAAGATTGGTAAACATGATGTTCAAAGACAAACTGGGGGACACCATGGAGGTGTACATTGACGATATGGTGGTAAAATCAAAGAAAGCTCAGGATCACTTCCAGGATATTAAAGGAGCATTTGATATCCTGGATCAGTATAACATGAAGCTAAATCCTGCTAAGTGCCATTTTGGAGTGGGGGCAGGAAAATTTCTAGGATATATGGTGACCAAAAGATGAATAGAGGCGAGCCCGGAGCAGATTAAAGCCATATTGGATATTAAATCACCCTCAAATATGAAGGATGTTCAACGATTAACAGGGCGAGTGGCAGCATTAAACAGATTTATTTCAAGATCCTCAGAAAAATGCAAAGATTTTTATGATATCCTGAAGAAGAACAAAAAATTCGAATGGGGTGAGAAGCATGAAGCGGCCCTACGGGATTTAAAGCAATATCTTTCAACCGCACCTCTACTGATGAAGCCTGAGAATGGTGAACCATTATCCCTATACCTCACAGTATCAGGGAATGCTGTAAGTGCCGTCCTTGTAAAGGACCATGAAGGTCAGCAATATCATGTTTATTATGTTAGTAAAAGCTTGTTAAATGCTGAAACTAGATATTCTCATTTAGAAAAATTGATACTAGCATTAGTCATGGCATCAACGAAACTTAGGCATTACTTTGAGACACATAGGATCCATGTTAAAACAAATTATCCTGTTAAAAATGTACTTAGGAAACCAGAAATGTCAGGCAGGATGGCTAAGTGGTCAGTAAAGTTGAGTGCTTATGATTTAGTATATGAACCTAGAAATGCCATAAAGTCTCAGGCTTTAGCTGACTTTGTGGCTGATTTTAGTAGTGACATTCAGGATGAGGTAGACCTAGAAGTTCAACAGTTAGGAGAATCCTAAGGATCCTGGACATTATATACTGATGGTGCATCTAATATAAGAGGAGTAAGATTAGGAATACTACTAAAATCGCCATAGGGGGACATATTACCCCAGGCTATTAGGTGTGAATTTCCTGCTACTAATAATGAACCAAAGTATGAGGCTTTAATTGCAGGATTAGAGTTGGCGAAGAGTATGAGTATCAAAATTTTGCAAGTATATGTTGACTCTTTGTTAATTACTAACCATTTTAATGGATCCTATGCAGTTAAGGGTGAGAAATTAATTGAATATCTCGATATTCTCAAAAAATTAGCAGGATATTTCGATGTTTTTACACTTGAACAGGTACCAAGGGAGGATAATGCTGAAGCGGATGCCTTAGCAAATTTGGGATCATCGATCAGGATACCTGAAGGGACCCAAATACCAATATTACATGTCTTATATCCTGCAACGAATCCTCAGGATAAAGAAGTAGCGGGTATTCGGGATCCTGGAGCGGATTATCCTGGACAGGATCCTAAATCCTGGACGGCTCCAATTGTGAGATATCTTAAAGAAGGACATATTCCCGGAAATGAAAATCCTAAGGCATTTAGGATGAAGGTATCACGATTCACTATTATAAATAATGTTTTATACAAGAAATCTCTTGCAGGACCGTATTTGAGGTGCTTGGAGGATCCTGAAGCCAAAGAATTACTTCAGGATATACATGAAGGGGATTGTGGTAATCACACTGGGGGCAGATCATTGTTCTCGAAAGTATTAAGGACAGGATATTATTGGCCAACGATGAGGAAAGATGCTGCAGAATATGCTCGAAGATGTGATGCATGCCAAAGGCATAGTAACATACTACATCAACCAGCTGAACCACTATATCCTGTAGTTTCCCCTTGGCCATTCATGAAATGGGGGATGGATATAGTAGGGAAGTTACCAAAAGCTCCGGGAGGAAAAGTCTTTATGTTAGCAATGACGGATTATTTCTCCAAGTGGGTTGAGGCTAAAGCATTTGTTCAAGTTAGAGACCAAGAAGTAGTATCCTTCATAAAGAGGAATATCCTGACTAGGTTTGGGGTACCAGCTGAGATCATTTGTGATAATGGGTCCCAGTTTATAAGCAAAAGGACTACTGACTTTTGCAAGATTTGGGGAATCAAAATGATCACATCTACTCCGGTACATCCTCAAGCGAATGGGCAAGCTGAATCCTCAAACAAGATAATAGTCAATAACTTAAAGAAGAGGCTTGGAGCCAAAAAAGGAAGATGGGCGGAAGAGTTACCCTTTGTTTTGTGGGCTGATAGGACAACGGTAAAGAATGCGACTGGCCAAACCCCGTTTTCCTTGGTATTTGGAGCAGAAGCAGTGATTCCAACAGAAATGACGATACCTACTGCAAGATCTATCCTACAGGATCCTGAACAGAATCCTGAAGTCTTATGCCAAGATTTGGATACTATAGATGAAAAAAGAGATGCAGCAAGACTGAGAGTAGCAGCATATCAACAAAGAATATCCAGAGCATATAATAAGAACATAAGGACTAGAAGATTTCGAGTTGGTGATTGGGTGCTAAGAAAGGCTTTTCAAAATACCACTAATCCTGCCGATGGCAAGTTAGCTCCGAAATGGGAAGGACCATATGAAGTCGAGTCAGAAGCAGGGAAAGGAGCATATCGACTCAAGAATTTGGAAGGGGATATGCTACCAAGATCCTGGAATGCAATACATTTAAAGCTCTATTTCAAGTAAGAGTAGAATTTATTTTCTATCCCGGAATGGTATGTATTCTATTTTTAATATATTTGTTTATTATCTTGAACCCAATACTGACTTAAGCATCGGAGGGGTGTTAGCCAAGCTAACACCCACCTTAGTTTACAATTGTTTTGCAGGATATGTTTCAGGATATAGCTCCAGGATATGTACTCAGGATAAGTCGAAAGATTAGAGGATTGGCCCCCTCTCTCACTTTTAAGGGATCTTGGTCCCTTCAAAGGTTTAAAGGTATTCACCTTTCTTTCGAATTGGGTTTAAACACCTCGCCTGGAGCGCAAGTTATCTAGGTATAGTTCAAGGTAGCGGGACCAGTTCATGTAAAAGTGGCTGACAATTTCGTTACTGTTGGCTATATCCTGGATCCTAAAGGTATATGAGGATTGATCACCCTCTCTCACGAAAGAGTATTTTCATACTCTCTAAGGTTTAAAGGTTTTCACCTTTCTAAGAATTGGAGTTTATACACTCTCGCCTGTAGCGCATGAAATTTAGGGTTTATCCCCAGATATCAGGGTTTATCCCCAAGATATTAAGGGTTTATCCCAAGTATGCTAAGGATTCATTTCAGGATATCAGGGGTTTTGTCCTGGGGTATTCGGAATTTATTCAAGTCAAAGTATGAATACATTTGCGTTTCTGTGTCGAACACAGGGGACATACATTATACTATTCAAAGGACGGATCCAAGTTTATAAGTATGCACTGGGGACAAACTTATAATGGAGGATTGAAATTGATTCTCTAAGAATCTATGGTATGATCTCTCCTTTTTATTTGGACAATTTATAGGTTGTATTCCAATATTCTGATCAAGATATCTTTCAGGATATCTTCTAGGATACGTCTATAATATATTCCTAAAAATGTACAAACCAAACAGTTTTCACAAGTAAAATTTGTATATCAATGACAACAATAATAAAGTCAAAAGAGAAGTTATATTATTAACATACCAAAAGATGTGCTCTTAGTTTCACCCCAAAACAAGGCCCATCCACTAAGAGCACTAATAGTTCCTTACCATATTTACCCAACAGTTGAAGGTTTCATCTCAAACCGAGACCCATCCACCTCCAACTGTTGTATTGTTCAAAAAGCATGCAGGAAATGTAAATTGTTCAGGTGCAGAAAAGTAAATTGTTTAAGGGATTACAGACCAACATTCAAATTTAAAAAGGTGGGCTCTGGCCTTGGCACGTATATCCGTCATCGCCCACCTGAATGCCCTCACACAGCGGCATCTTCTCCAACCTTCTCAGACTTCTCAGCACCAGCATCCTGAGCAGCATCCTCACCAGTATCCATCCCAGCATCTGCTCCAGCATCCTTCTTGTCTCCAGCCTGGATCACCACCTCTGCTGACTTAGAAGACTCACCAGCTTCAACAGGAAGTGGCACAGCTTTGCCTCCGAGCTCCTTTAGCTTGGCCACCCAGGATTCAACCGGCCAAGATGGACAAACAAGGCCCGTCTCCTTGGCCTCGTAGGCCATCTTGATGCGTGCTTGTAGCAGGGAGACGATAGCGGAAGCCTTGATTCCCTCCCGGAAATTGACCAGGGCTTGATCATGATCCATTTGAAGGGTGGCAAGTTTGATCTCAGCGTCTTGGGTGACCTTCTTCAGCATGCTTTCGTAGTGCCGGGTCTTCGCTTCGGCAATGGCACCTTGGTCAGCGACGGTGCTTTCAAGCTGTTTGATCTTGGCTTCATGGAGTGCAACAGTACCACAGGCATCATTATACAAGTGGAGCAAATGCTGGAGGCCCTGCACATCAATTTCAGGTATGAGTTAGAATATATTGACCAGGATATCCTGTCAGGATATCCTATTAGGATATACGTGCAGGATATATATGCAGGATATGCGTCAGGATATTACCTTGTTAAGGAAGGATGTCATTGGCTCTAAGGAATCAGAGAAACTGAGTTCGTCATAGGAGAACCCTTCGGAACCTGGAGCACTGACTTCAAGACCTTTCCTCTTTTTTGATGTGGAAGCACGAGTCCTTGGATTGGCCTTGGGAGCCGGGAGTGGCTTGGAGCTAGTAGCAGCAGGAGTCTCTTTCTTGACTGTGGCTGGAGTTGGGTAGCTGTCGAGGTCTAGATAGACTAGAACTTTGCTGGAGTCTGCACACAGGGAGTAAAATTCTAAATCTCTCCTAAGAATATCAAATAAAAACATGTGTGTACAGGATATCTTGCAGGATCCTTACCAGACATGTTTGCGCTTGAAAGAGGGCTTGGAGTTGGTGGAGATGGGTTGAAGCTTCTCTCTGCCTCTGAAAGGAGTCTGATGGCGTCTATTCTTTTTTGAGAATCAGCAAGGGGAGGTGCAATCTTCCTGAAATCAGCTGCATACACAACAGAGAAAATAAAATTGGTCAGTTCAGGATATAAAGCAGGATAAGAGGCAGGATCATCTTTAAACCCTAAATCCTACCCTTCTTCAACCATCTCATCGGATAATCCGTTCCACCAGGGATTGAATCCCTTTTTACAAAGAAAAACTTGGATTGCCAACCATCCTCGTTCCTGGTGGCACGAAGTATCAATGGGTCACCGGAGGTAGAATAAAACAGAAATCTACATGATCCATGGCATCTAAGCTTGTAAGCTAGGGGTAGATCATGGACGGAAAGATCAGGAATGTGGTTTCTCTTGATTTGGTCAAGAACAGACAAAACACGCCAGAGCATTGGCATGGTTTGGCTGAAAGAGATTTTTGTGATATTAAAGAATTCGGTGATGAAGTCCGGAAAGGGGAATTGTAGCCCTAGGGTAAAAGGGAAAGCACTGAAACATATCCACTCGCTGGAGACCATATCCGACCGGATTTCCCGGTCAAATGGTCTAAATACGGTTCCTTCCGGGAAGATGCCGGAGGCTTTTAAGGCTGACAGGTGGGCACTATCGAAGGTACATACTTCCCTCTCCGGATCTTGGAGAAGGTTCTGTTGGATGAATGTGGGAGCCGAGTCACCTGAACTGGATCTTGTTTGCCTTGGCATTTGGTCACCTAAATTTTTCGCCGGAGAAAGAGGATAAAGATGAATATGAAGATGAGAGAGAGAATGTTACCTTTTCCTTGTCGATTATGATTAAAAAAGAGATGAGGATGAGAAGATATAGGGCATGATGAGTAAATATAGGCTGGGTAGTTGAAAACGGTCACATCATTGGTCTTATCTATTAATTACCTTGGTCTTCGTAAAAATGTAACCGTTAGTGCAGGATGACAAATGGTAACATTTTTGGGGACAATTGTTATGGGTGAAATTCTGAGCCCATATCCTGGAAAGTATCTTGATTTATATCTTGGTTATATAGTATCTGTTTACATCCGGGATGCTGATTCAGGATATTGGTAACATCCTGAATGGTATCCTCAGGATTACTAACGGATCATGTGCAGGTACGTGGGTTAGAAGCTAGCAACGTTCACAAGGACTCATTCCGCGGGAGACTCGGTCCAAGTTGTTCAAGGAAAGACGTTAAGCCCGCTTTATTTGGTTCCAAACGGCTATTTATGGAATATTCGGGAGCATCCCATATTTATAGGAATTTTAGTTTCTACTTTGTAACTATAAATAGGTGGGTATACCAGATCGAATAGGACATCACATTCACACTCGCTACACTCTAACACTCGCTCTCTAGCAATTTTCACTTTCATACAAAAGCATTGTAACACTTAGTGATCTGGTCTATATCCTGCACTGTATCCTGACGTTTGAAGCAATAAGAAGAACAAGGCAGCTGCGATTGTCAGCTCCCGAGGTTTTATGCCGGCGATCTAGATTGATCAAGGGCTTTCCTCGTACATCTCGTGTCGTTTCCTTTACTTTTTACTCATTGTTTGATCGCAGATACAGCTCAATATCCTGAGCCGTATCCTGAATACTGATTTTCCAAATAACTTAACCGGCATATTTTCAACACACTTTCTAGCACACTACCTCACTTTACTAATTTGATCACTTAATTGCCTCGGTAATTTTTTACCAAAACAACAAAGATATTGTGAACATCTGTTAAAGCCTCTCATGTTTCCAACAGTAGCAAGTCAAACAGATGTTGACAACAACAGATGTTGGCAATTGACAACAGTAGCAAGTCAAACATCCATTAGATCAGCAGATGATGATTTATAGCAGATGTTCTCTATACACTAACAAAAATTGATACAATATTAACATAATCTAATTAAACTCAGAAACAATTTCACTTCTACATCAAAAGTACCAATCTGCAATAATCAGATGATATTAAAAATTACATAATAATACTTATTCAGCTTAAAATTACAACGAAACTTTAAAATCTAACAACACCACCAAGAAATCTATGAACCTAACAGCAAAAATTTAGTGCTTTTAGCTTTAAACTCCATCAATGTATATCTTCAACAATCGCCATGAACTCCACGGAAGTACTCAATGCATCAACATCAGGTTTCTAGAAACCTGATCTCTCGTGAACAGATCAAGATGCAGTACATGAAAACACTTCTTCAGCTGTTGAAGAGTAGCCCTGTCCTCATATACGTAATCCTTAACTTTGTTCATAAAGAGCTGCTTTAAACCAAAATTTATGCTTCTTTTAATGCAAAAAAAAAAACAGGAAAGACCATTACTCTAGTAAGATAAAATCTTATCTTACAGCAGTAGCAGATCCTTTCTTGCATTTAGTAGGAACTACTGCGGGTTCTACATCATCATCATCTGCCCAAAATAATATATATAATCATCATTTAGTCATAATCAAAATTTATTTTAAATGTACATTATTAATAATCTTTCTTTGTGTTTAATTTAACTTTATGCTTCTTTTAATACAAACCTATAATAACCCGCAGCAGATTGTATGAATTTCAAACAACTGTGATTAGACTGAAATATAAAGCGAGAATTAGAGTATATCACTTCAAAATTAAGAATTCAAAATTTCAAAACTGGAGTAGCAAAAAACACATACTTTAAACGATGTTGAAACAATGACACTGGAAACAACCGTAGAACAATCATCATCATCATCATCTACAGCAGATCATTCACAATCATCATTTAGTCATAACTCAGATAACAAAACTTTAGTAAAAAATAAAAAACAAACATAATCATATATATCACATTACCATGATGAAGGCAAACCACATATCCCCAAAAAAATTTCTGAAAGTGGGGCAGAGAGAGCTTCAGTTTATAGTTATCCTTTATGAACAAATGTCGAGTATTGAGAGGAAGGGATTTGAGGAAGAGATACATTAGAAATGTGGTTTGAAAATACAAAAGTAAAGAACATGTTTATATAAGAAGATAATTGACAGAAGTGACTGAGTGACATGCATTAATTGAAAATTACATATCCCCATGCATTTTGAATTTCAAATTACCCGCAATTTCAAAACATCTGCTGCTAGGTATACGTTTGCCAAAGGAAGCATCTGCTACTTTCTCATAGAAGGGCAGTGGTTTGCCCTTTGGAATGTGGGCCAGACCATTTGAATACACAAGACAGTGGTTTGAAATCAAATTAAAGTGATTTATATATTAGACTTTATGATGTAATAATGACATAAGAAAAGCCTTGTTGGACATGCTCTCTAGCTGACACATCAGCTTTTCTTATATCAATGGGATTTCTCCTTTTATACAAAGTATAGATAGATATATTAAAATCTGTTATAATATAATAATAGTTCTGAACATCTATCTCTTATACTAAAGCAAAATAATGTTGACTATTTGACTTTGATGTGGCTATTCTCTTTGGCCAGAGAATTGGGATTTTAGGCGCCATTCTCAACTTCTCTCTATTTTCCTTCAATTTCCTTCAATTCCTTCAATTCTATTACCGCTCTCTTCAGATTATATATGGAAGTTTGAAAACTTAATCAATTATCAGAAGTTTTTTTAGGAAATTATGGAACCGTTTCCAATTCTAGCGCCTATATACAAATTCTTGCTTTTAATCGGATGTTTCAAAGGATGACTGAAGAAGCGTCCTCTGTTTTATGTTCATCATCATACTTCGAAATTCAAGCATCGGATTCCACCTCTGTATGTGATTTTTTAGTTGTTATTAGAAAACCCTAATTTTGATGTATGATTTGTATGTAGTTGTTTATGTTAACGGATCCGCTAATTCTTTTTGATATGAGATTTTAACCAGTTGATTGTTGTAATTTGTCTGTTTATTGATGTTCTTATACACCGTAATGGATTTCTATTTGTGTCAGGTTAATCCTCTTATGTTATTTTTCCAGTTCATTCATTCCATCATAATCCCTAAACGCTATTTTTGATTATATAGACAGATTTATGTTACCATGTTGTTACAGAGTTAGAAAATTTAATAAAACAGACTTTTTGTTTTGTTTTTTTTAATATAACATTGTTCTAATTTCAAGTTTTTTTTTTTTGTGTATTCTTATTTTCTTTGCAGGTATGGAAGTTGGGTTTCTGGTTCATATGACGGATCCGTATAAATCTGAGTTGGTTAGGAACTCTGCTTTATTTGCCAATTTTATTTTGTTAGATGTTATAAAATTTTAATTTGTTTCAATGTTTTTATTATTTACCTTCTGTTATAAATATATTGTTCTTTTTGTTTTCAGGAATTGCCTAAGCGGTATAATTCATTGATAGATGTTGCTAATTATCCTATAGGAAGTGTAGATCTAATAACAGATAGTGGTTATAAGTGGTCTATTGTTATTGAATCAAATACAAGGGGGTGTTTTATATGTCAAGGTTGGGTGACAGTTATTATAATGCTTGCTGTTGAGCAGAATGATTTGATAGTATTTGAAAAAGTGGATATAAAAACATTTAAATTGAAATATATCAAAGGCCACCACGGTACATATGTGAATCCTATGTTCTATTGTGTGATGACTAATACAGAATCAAAAGATCTGGTATTATTCTCCTATTTTATCTATTTGTATTGTATTTTTTAACTTATTTTGTTTCATTATGTTTACTAAATATTTTTTCTTCAGCTGCTTCATTCCGCCTTCATGGATAATTATTTCAAGAATGATCCCTTGGATTGTTGTTTCACAATACGTTTTCGAAACAAATTGGTCTGGACGGTATACATCGTACGCCGTTTTGGTACCAACTATAGTATCGTTGAATGGATACATATTTCAAATGATCTTCATCTGGAAACAGGGGATTTTGTTATATTTCAATTATTAGGATATAATGATTTCAGTATCTCAGTTTTCCACATGGATGGTTTGCATCGTATCCATCATCAACCTTTAAGAGTAGAAGAAGTATTTGAAGTTCAAGAGGATGGTATTTTAGAAGATGAAACACATCGTTTGTCGGTCATGGTACCGTCTGATGTTGACGATCCTGATTGTGAAATTTATTTTGAGTTTGAAGATTCTGAAGTTGAATCTGATGCTAACCAACATGTGTCCGCAAAGGATGTTGAAAATGGTATAGTAGAATCCCCTATCGATGTGGGTGATTTTTATGAAATGAAATGGGTTTTAACGAATCGTTTTGTAAGTTTTTTCTTTTAATAATTTTTTTTATCTGTTTTAGCTTTATATGGTTGACTTAATTGCATACTAATATTGTTTTCCGTTTTTTAAATGTAGATATTTCCAAATGATTTTGCTGCGAACGTTAACCTTGCCGACATAGAATACATGACTGTTGTGTCTGGAAATGGCTTTTCAAAGACTTTGGCTCTCCGTTTCGACACCGGTAACAAAACGCTTAGATATGCATTTAGAGGTTGGACAACGTTTATGCGCCAAGCTGGTTTGGAGAATGGATATCTTTTTCTACTTCGTTATTATTTTAATAGTGTTACCTTGATGATTACCAATGCAACTTAGGAATATTAATGTTTTTATCATGGTTATAATGTCATGAACATGTATCTATCAGCTTACTTATATTTTGATTTCACCTTTTAAGCATAATGGAAATGATAATAAAAAATTATTTTGTTTATTTATGCATCTGTATTTTTTCATTGTAATTTGGAGTTTATTTTGTTTTATGTTTGTCGTTTAACCATAATGTATTACTATTTCTCCGAACAATTTTTATTTACCGATAATGTGTTTGTTTACAGTATCTTAATACTATTTATACAGTATCGTCCTATGTTAAAACATTGGACATCTTTATACTACTTCATTTGATAATATTTTTTGCTCAGAAGTTGTTAATATGCCATATTAAATTTATATTATCCTGCTGTATGTTTGATAGATATTCTTTATTAACGAACATGAATATGCCCCCGTTTGTGTGCAGTTGGTTCGTTTACAGACCTATTCTTAGGAGAATAAAGTTATTGATTTTAGTGCAAAGTGTGAAAAAATTCCCCGCTTAAATTTATGTCATAAGTTGAATTGTTTATATTCTGATTTGAGTCACTAAGGATGAATTTTTTTTGTGAATGATGTTGATCAGGGTTGCACATTATAACGAGCTTGCGTCTGAATGTGTGCGATCATATTATAGATATTGTTGTGCAGTGCTATACAAGGCTCAATAACATTTTGATATTTTGGTTTCGGGATGCGTGTCGAAGAAGGAGCTCAGTGCTGAACTTGGTACTGCTAAGGTTGTAGAACGCGGGAAATCTTCTGTTTCAAGTATAGCTAAAGAAGGAACTTCAAATTGCAAAGGATTTTAAAAAGGTGGTTAGTGTCATTTTAATGTAGCATAGTTAAAAGCTTCAAATGTGTTTGTGTTGTAAGTGGCATTTCTAATGAAGTGTAGAGGTTACATGTTTTGTTACAAGAAAAATTGGATCACAAATCGGCTAAAGATGCATATGGATTCTGCTTATTAGCTAATAACTCATTCTATGAAGCACCGCTTGGATATGCAAGTTTCTGTCATATCCCTTTAAGTTGTTTCCCCTTTTTATACTTTTAATTTTTTTAATTTATTGATTATATATGTTTTAAGTTAAATTAACTTAAATATGGACATGTAAAATGATTGACTGTACTTATAGAAAATGCTATTCTTTGACATATTTCCATGTTTATGTGCTTTCATAATTGATTTTTTAGATCTTTTAATTTTGTATAATATACAATGTTTCCTTAATTAACATTTCCTACGTAATTATAAATATTCTTTAAACATTTCACACTTATTTCATTCTTCTCTAATCAGAAAACTCTCTATCAATTTCCATAAGCCGAGGTAAGAATAGCATTGACTGTTCGTTTGTTACAATGTGTTAGTATATATTGTTGTGTTTTTATTTTACTAATCTTTCCTTTGAATTGTATGCAGAAATGGAACAACCTGCAATCACCCAGTTGAATAATTTGGACCTCAACGTTGATAACTACACCATCAGCATTCAGATTGTTCGTTTGTGGACAAGTGCTGATTTCAATAACGCTAGAAAAGTTTATTGCTATGATATGATAGTCATGGATAGTGAGGTAAGCGTTCATAGACTTCTGCTTTAATTTAATATTATATACAGGTAATTTTTAAAGTACGTAATTTTTGTATAAAATAATGTTGTTTTTTGTCAGGGAACAAAAATGCAAGCTTTTGTTTTAGCTAAAAACGCAACTGCATACCAACATCTTTTAGAAGAAAAGCGTTGTTTGACAATTCGAAATCCTTCGTTGGGTGAGAATCGTCAGAAGGTCAAATACGCTCACGGTGGTTTGAAGATCAACCTTAATAACAACACCGTTGTTGAGTTATGCCACGAGGCTATTGGTTCTGAATGGGGTTTTGATTTTACTCCGTTTGATTCTGTTGTGGAGGATCCAATAGATGACATAAAGTTTTTAAAAGTCCAATTGGTATCATATACAATTAACACTATATATTATAACATAACACATCGTTATTTTGTTGACACTATTTGTTTTTTCCTCAGATGTAATTGGATTTGTGGTCAAAAGTTTTCCCTTCGAGGTAGACATGGAAACTAATAATGGAAAAAACCTGAAGAAAGTCACGTTTATGCTTGAAGTATTTATTTTTTGTCACTTTTATTACTGATAGTATTATCTTTGTTATGTTATTTTATCTACACTAGTAATTTTATTTTTTACTACCTTTAATGTTCAGCAATAAGCAGATCTGTGTGACACTTTGGGACAGTTATGCGGATCAAATAATGGAGTATGAGAGCAGCAATCGAGGTGAAAATAATGTGGTCATAATCATTCAGTTTGGAAAATACAAATTATGGGGAGGTATCATATTACTTTAAATCTATTCTTTATTTTCTTTACTGTTTCAATTTTAATAGTTGTTTAAATTAATCAATTTTTTATTATAATGTACAGGACATTTGTATGTATCTAATTTGTATACCGTCACTCGAGTCTTAATTAACAGTGATATTGATGAAATTGTTGAGTTTAAAAAAAGGTACACTATCATAATATGTTTTTATAATTATGTAACCAGCTTGGTGAGTGTAAATACTTATATTTCATGTTTGATTAGATTTATCAAGAAACTTTCTCCCGAAACTTCTTCCAGTTATTCTGGCTTAAGTTCTTCTGCTGTCAAGTCTGCCACTGAAGAGTTCCTTTCTGACTTGACTTTTTATCCCATTGGGTCGTTAAACTCAATAGATATGGTAACACTAATTAAAATTGTTTTAATATGTTTTCCTTTATCTTTGTTGTTATACATTATCTATTTCTTAAACACAGACGGAGTTTGTTATCATTGTTGGGACTATCAAGAGTTTTGCATCGAACAATGAGTGGTTTTACAACGCGTGCACAAGCTGCAACAAAAAGGTTTCAACCATTACTGTTGTTAAAGAGAAGCAGGATGGTACTGATGGTTTTGAAGAGGTTATTGTCTTGGAATGCAAGACTGATGTTTGTAATACAAGGACCGTTTCATCAATTCCAAGGTAAACATTATCCATATTCTTTTTTTTTTGTTTGCCCAAATATTGGTTTGACAATTTAACTAAATCTTATTAATATATTATGCAGAATTAGCCTTTCTATACGTGTGCAGGATTGTACTGGCATTGTCACTCTGACATTGTTTGAGCGTGAGGTGACAAAGCTTTTGAAGGTTAATGCGAATCAGCTGTTAGACAACAACATTGAAGTATGTACAAAATAATTGCTTTTACCATACGTTTGGTTATTCTCCTAACTACAATCTGTTTACAATATATTTTGTTTTTCAACAGTTAGCCAACGAAGGAAACTTTCCAAAGAAGCTAAATTCTTTACTCAATAGGAAGTTTGCTTTCAAGATAGTTGTTTCTTATTTTAACATTAGCAAGAAGTCAGATGGCTACTCAGTGTCCAAGATGACTAATAACCCGGCGATTTTGTCCGAGCTTGATAAACATTTCGACACTATCCAGGTATATTTATTCCATTTCACCTTGATACTATTAGTACAATTTGCCAACAATGTTTAACTTATCATTATTATCATCTTTTTTTACTTTTTAAAATAAAATCAGCCTATTGATGAGGAAGCCGTCAACGTCGAACCATCCGATTCCAATCGTATTGTCGATTTTCCCGTTAAGGTTTACTATCCTTTAGTTTATATATGATTTAAGTTTTACTCATTATTTGTTAAATGTATATTTATAACTCATCCCTTATTTTATTTTATTTTTTTAGGATTCTATATCCCAAACGGGAGACGATGTAACCCCTTGCTCAAATGTTTTTAAAGTTGGCTTTACAACATCGTTTGATCATAAGGATGCTAAGTTGGATAAGATGAGCGAAGGTGACTTGAAGCGTAATCTGGATACCGTTTACGATGTTGATGATGTTTGTTCGCAGTCGTCCTCAAAAATTCGTAAAGATGATATTAGGAATAAGGACAACGATACTGTTGATGCAGTGCTTCTAATTCCAAAGATGGAAAAGTAGTTTACCTTTAATCTAAACATTTGATTTCATCGATTGTTTTTTTCAGTATTTGGATATGTTTCTTCGTTTTTTTTCATAATTGACAATGGTTTGATTTGTGTGGTTTATTTATCTGAACATCATTGTTTCATGGTTCAGCTTTATGTTTAGAATAAGAAGTGTTCTTTGCTAATTTTTTTTTGATAATTATATTTTTGTTTCGTATATATATCTTATCATTGTTCTTTTTGTTAATTCTCATGTTAATAATATATCATTTTATTATTTAAATTTTTTATTATAACTAGGGTAATTATAATGTTACCAAAAATATAACACCTAATCTATCTTTTGATAATCTAAATCATTTAAAAAAAGATACTTTTTTTATTATTTAAAATATTCATATTATTTTCGAATATTTGTAACTAAAAGACAATTTTTGGTAGATTTTTAAATTTCTGAGCTATTTAATTATAGATTTAATGTATTTAAGTATAATCATTGTTATTGAAATTAGTTAATACATTATCAAATTTGTTTATACAGACTTGCGATAATTGTTTCTAAACATATATATTAATCAGGTTATAGAAAGTATTACATACTATTTTTAAAAAAAAACTTTAACTTTTTCAAATTAATACTGAATCAAAAAAATACAATCCGTTTTTTAATTTAAAACTTTAAATAGACTCCTTTAATTTTGTCAATAAATTTATTTATATATTTAATTTTATAATTCCCACTTTTTGTAACAAATAAACCGTAATATTACATCCATAGTTGTTAAAAGCCATCGCCTCTTGCGCCTAGGCCCATTTTTCAGGCGAGGCGAGGCAGTTGCGCCTTAAGTCAAGGAAATTGCGCTTTAATTCTCCAACTGATGGTTCAGGTGCACATTTCGGCGAGATTCCTAGTTTCCGGAGGGTTTCCGACCAAATTTTCTAAATTCCGGCAAGATTCTAGCCAGATCCGTACTTTTATCCAAGGAAAACTACTTTTCTACACCAATACACTAATATTTTAGAACTTTTGGTACTAAATAAATGATACAAAGTGTGATATAATAGATTTTGTTTATTTTATTTAAAGAATAGTATTCTTTTTCTAATACATAATATATTTTTAATTTTTTTCATTATGCGCTTTATTTTTCTCAGGCCCTTGCTTTTTTTGCGCTTTGCGCCTAGGCCCCAGGCGAGGCCTATGCGCCTTGAGTGCGCCTAGCGCCTTTAATAACTATGATTACATCTTTTTTTATAAAATAGTAATATATTTGTTATTAGAATTGATAAATATACTTTTTCCGTAATTGAGACTATTACTCTAAACCATAAATAATGTTAAATTCTAAGTATAATATATCATTTTATTATTTAATTTAATTTTTTTATTATAACTATGGTAACTATAATGTTACTAAAAATATAAGACCTAATCTATCTTTCCATAATCTAAATCATTTAAAAACGATACTTTTTTATTATTTAAAAAATTCATATTATTTTTTTAATATTAGTAACTAACAGACAATTTTTGGTAGATTTTTAAATTTCTGAGCTATTTAATTATAGATGTAATGTAATTAAGTATAATCATTGTTATTGAAATTACTTAATACATTATCAAATTTTTTTATATAGACTTACGATAATTGTTTCTAAACATATATATTAATCACGTTATAGAAAGGATTACATACTATTTTAAAAAAAAATTAACGTTTTCATATTAATACAGAATTATAACAAATAAACTATACTCTTATATCTTTTTTTATAAAATAGTAATATATTTGTGCATAGAATTGATAAATATATTTTTCCATAATTGAGACTATTACTCTAACCATAAATAGTGTTATCTTCTAAGTATACATAATACATAATCATCTTCATCATGTAATACTTTCATATATCAATTGAGTTGTTGAATTGTTTTTTACTTTATCTTTCAGACAACAAGATGAAGTCTCGGGTATGTTCATGTTATCTTCATTCTTTATTTATTTTTAATATGTTATTTTTATTATTTAATTTGTATACAGATTTTACCAAGGAATTACCACAATTGGGTAGCTGATTTCAATTTACCTCCTGATTGTATGGTTCAAATCATTACAACTGATCGAAGAGTTTTTACTGTCAGGGTTAGAAAAGAAGGGTCTTCATATTTTTTCATGATGGATGGTTGAACATGATACAGTCACTACTATTACCAAATAAGTCATTGCTTTTATTTATGTACGAAGGTAGTCTAACTTTTCGACTGATATACTTCTATCAAGATTTGGCACTTGCTCAAGATGATTTCTTATACTGCCAAACATCACAGTTTTTTGAACATAAAGATCATTTGGTATTTATTTTTTTTATTTATATTATATTAGTTTTTGACTAAAATTATAAAACTATTTTAACATAATTTTTTTTGACTTGCAGCTTATCGTTAGATTTTTTGTTCATCATAAGTTGAAGAACATAATACCTACCAACCATGTTACTATAACTGCTTTTCCTAACCGTGCATGGTTGGTTTTTATGGAGAAGCATGGTCAAAATTTGTATTTCACTACTGGATGGAATCAAATTAAAGAAGACATGAAAATTATAGACGAACACTATATTATATTTGAGATGATTTCGGAATCAAAATTTGATATGATGATTTTTAGAGGCACAGAAGATTTGGTCTGTATTCCTGAACGTCGTCTTGCACGTGTTAAAGTAGAGGTTAAAGAAGAATTTAATGAAGAAGTTGCTGCTTAAATTGTTTTAGTATACATAATGAATTAAAAAAATATGTTTCCTTAGTATTACATTTTATCAATTTTTACTGATACATACGTTTTTATCGTTTATTAACCCACATGTTCGTTAATTATTAATATATATCGATTTATTTTTTTGTTTATAAAGATAGATTAACAACCTTTGATTATTCACGCTTGATATCTTGGAGGTTACTTTAGATGTTATATAAAGATTTGTCATAATTAAAATTGAAATATCCAATCACTCAGTATTCACATGTGATATAAAATTTAATATAAGAAATGGAAAATTGAATACATAAAATTTAAACAACAGTTAACAATTTACTAATTTTGTTATATATGTACTAATAATAATAATAATTAGACACTTGCTTCAATAATTATTAACATTTAGTAGAACATAAAAGGGTGTCGTTGTAATATATTGTTAAATCCATTTTATTTTCGTCAACTTTCAAAGTATAGGGGTTGTTTATATAATATTACAAATGACAGTTGTAATTATAGAGAGTGTACATACCAACCTATACCATCATATCATCTCTCAAATCATCCCAAGGATAGACTTCATCGGCGATGCAAACTAGGGCTCGGATTATCGCCGGAATATTAGTTCTTAAGGTTGTCGGCGCCGTTTTCGTAGACGGAATCTTGATTTAAAGGTAAGAACATTTAACTTCCTTCATTTTTTCATAATTTTTTTAATTAATCGTTCCAATCGTTGATTGTAGACCATTACATTGACATACTTCAAATCTTAACCGGTTATAATATTGTGTTTGTAAGATTGAATCTTTAATTGTTAGAAATTTAGTGTTTGTAGTTTATTTTTGTTATGCTTGTTCAAGTTGTGTGTATATATCAATTGTACTTTAGACATAAACGGACAATGATGATTCGATATTTAATCATTCACTTAAAATTTGATAGATACGGATATTATAACTTTAAATTTCATAATCATTAAAGTTAGTTATAAGATTGACTGTAAGGTCAAAGAAAATCTATATTTCTGAACCATTTAACTTTGGTTTTGCATGATGTGAATCTTCAGTATGAATAGTCGAATCATTATTCTGTCCGTAGTGTTTTTTATGTATATTGTAAGTATTAGTATTCGGTAAACTACGAGAATGTGATATTTTTTGTTTGTTGAAATCAATGTTCTTAGCATATTTATTGTTGCAGGTTTGAAAATGTATACTTCGTTTGTAAAGTATCTTCTGTCTCCTGAATCATTGAGTATAGTAAGCATTGTTTATGTTACGTATAATTCATTTTTTTGAGTATTATTATTAGTATTTTTATGTTTAAAACTTATAATACTAAATATTAATATATATACAGGATGTACCTATTACCTTTGTTACTCAATTCTATGGAGATAATTGGGCCGACAGGAAGCTGCATATCTATCATTCAAGTGAGAAAAAATTGGTCGTAATGTTGAAACGAGTAAAATCTATGCCAGTCTTAACTGACGGCTGGCAAACAGTTGTTTCAGAACTTAATCTTCAAAAGGATTGTTTGCTGACCTTTCTTCTATTGAACCATTTTGGTCTCCATCTTTCATCTTATGTTAACGGCGTGTGTGGTCAATCTTATTTCACAATTAATCGTTATCTAAGATCGGGTTTTACGGTACGTAATCTCATTTTTTATTACATTTTATCGTTAACAGGTTTTTCACACTTTATCATCTAACTTACAAGTGAAAACTCAATGTATTATGTTTCATATTATGTAGATCATTGAAGATTCTTTTGTTCAAGAATGTTTTGAAGACAATGTTGTCACGACCCCCGACCCACCCTGGACGGAATCGGGTGCCATGAACAGTCCAGCGGTACCGGTTTTTTAAAAACGTTGCAGCGGAAATTTCATCAGGACCGTGAGTTAGGAAAAATATCAGAGTTTAGAAAACACCGGATTTTTATTTAAAAGAGATGGGATAAACCCATGTTTTATAATGTGAATTTTGTTTACAATATTTCTTAATTTGATTTAAATAAAATAAGCCACTTCTTGAAGCCTTTCAGTATCGTATTCAGCTCTTATTCCACTTACCTGAAAAATGTTTGAAAAAGGTTTTGTCAGCGATAACACTGAGTGAATTCATTCCATTTTTATAAATATATTGTTATACCTTACAGTATTAAGGTTTTTATATTTACCCAATTCACTCAGTATTTGTCAAATAATGACAGTTCCAATGTAACAGTAATCATATCAATTATTGACTTCACTTTAGTCCAATAATGAATTTATCAAATAATTCTATTTGACTATTATTCACTTTATCTGTCACTAGGCGATTCCTGTGACTATAATCATATCAATATTGATTATTCTTTCAATTAATGATTCTGGTCATATCACTGTTGATCATTCTTTCAACTAGTGATTCTATAACACTGTTGATCATTCTTTCAACTAGTGCTTTCGGTCATGTCACTGTTGATCATTCTTTCAACTAGTAACTCAGATTATATTACTGTTGATCATTCTCTCAACTAGTAATTTCTATTCATAACACTGTTGATCATTCTCTCAACCCGTGTCTTTGGACATAATTGTGTCACATGACATTTCTTTGTCAAATATATTACTTTTGGCATCAAACCATTTAATCCAGATAATGACATATATCAATTTATGTCAAATTAATATAACTTATCAAATATGATAATTAAATAATTGTAATATCATTATTTAATATTTCAATGTGACTAAGACTAAAATATAATCTTAGTAAAATGCATAATTTCCACTGTTAATTGTAATCATGATAATATTACCTAACTTTCTGGCAAATAATAAAAATAATAATCAAATAATATATAAATCTTTCATACCAGCAGTTAATATAAAAACTTAATTACTGTAAGTATAACTGGTAATCATTCAGGATTCTGTAAAATCTTTGTAAATATATTTGTTTCACGAAAAGGTGATAAACTGTGAGAAAATATAATAGACTCACAAACTGTGAGAAAAGAGAAATGAACTCACATTGCAGATTTCTAGGGCAAAGCTTAGTCTACAGATAATCCTTTGATATATTGCAGATTTAATTTGAGCAGAGCCTAGCCTAGTGATTAGCCTTTTTAACCTAATGCACATGAACTAGGTAAGTAACTTAATATAGCATTTTACGATAACTCACGAGATCATATTCTCACAACAAATGACAAAGTGCAATACTTCATCCATTGAATTAACGATGATCCGTTGAATTAACAACGAACGACAAAGTATAATACTTTACCTATCGAATTAACGACAATCCGTCAAATTAATGACGAACGATAAAGTATAACCCTAATGTGGGCGGCACTTAAACATCCATTGAATATATGGATCGATCGGACAATGAATCGTAATAGCGATTAAGTTAATACCCTGTTCTGCAGCACCCCGCTATACTTAATTTGAGATTCGTGTGTGTTAATTGAAGTAAACAGACGATAATTCGAAGAATTGGACGAATTCTTTCGTCGTTTGAACACCAGAAAGCGAATGCCAATGTCCTCTATTTATAGGTGAAATTTTGTAAGCCCTGCGCATCGTATGCTAAAGATGCCATACGCATCGTATGGTACCCATACGCATCGTATGCATAAACATCCTGCGCATCGTATGGGTCCAAAAATTGCTATATGATTGCCACGTGTGTTTCCAGTCTTGCTGAGTCGACGATATCATAAATTTCAACTTCCTGAGCACGCAATTATAGATAATCATCAAGTAGGGAATGCCCCCCCTGAGTTTTAGGGGCCCTGATCCTGATTCTGAAAATTATGAAAATTCTAGGGTTTGCACAGAATCACTTGGGTGTCTCAATTAGGGTTTCCTATTGGTCAAATTAATTTAATAATTATGACTTTTGATGAGAGTCGTTACATTCTCCCCACCTTAATAAAAATCTCGTCCTCGAGATTTGCTGGAATAAGTAGGAATACTTTTTCTTCATCTCAGGTTCCAGCTTCCAAGTGTATTTGGGTTATGATATTTCTTTTAGAATTATGTCATATTCTAATCAATAAAAACAATATTAAGGTAGATGACACAGAATCGAATTTTGTGAATATGAGTCGTACAATAAGTAAGATTTCAAAGATTCAACTGAATAAGTTCAAGAAATCAATGTCAAATGAAAGAAATGAAATGATATAATTTCCAATGTGACTATTTTCAAGTCAAAAGATATATGATCAAATGAATGTAAAGAATTTTTAGAATCAAATAAAAATTCTTTTGTCAAAAGAAAGCTTACTTTGATTGGCAACTGAAGAAGACTCAGAATCAACAAGTTCAAAATGAAATAGAAGCACGAAAATGATTGTCAACTATCGAATTATAACAAGAGAAAAATCAGTGTGTTGACATTATTGAATTTGCAAGGATACACTGGAATACAATAGAGTTTAGTGTATCATTGTCTTAATACATAATTGCATCAAGACTACTTTCGAATGATGAGTCAAACGAAATACATACGTAATTTTGAAAGATTCGTATGCTTATGATTAGCCCAAGCTACAAGTTTATAACGACGCCACAAGGTGTCGTAAGGATTGAAATAATTCAATAATTACGGTGACTGAACAATTTCACCGTGAAAGCAACTGAATGCTTTAATGAAGTAATTTTGGATATTCAGTTCGAATAGGATTTTCAAATGAAAAGACCAAATGAATAGTATAAAATTTTCGATAAATGATGAAAGAAACGTTAAGAGGTACACCGGAATATGATATGAATTTGTGTACACTTATCTTAACACATAATTGTATTAAGACTGTTTAAGATGATGAACCAACATAAATTAAAATTCGTTCATCAGGAGTGAAAATGAGATTATCTCAAGATTCAAATTAAAGAAAATGCCACCACAAGGTGTCATAGGAATTGAAAATAATAGTGGTGAATGAAACGAATTTCACCATACTTTAAATCAAATGAAGTAAATCCGAATGTTTCAAATAAATCAAGTAGGATTGAAATCGAAATACTTGAATAATGTTTTTCTATCAAAGATGATAAAACAATAAGGATTACGAAACGCTCGATTGTTGATATAAAAATTCTTTAAGAGATACACTGAAATATGAAATGAAATTGTGTATCATTATCTTAGCACATGATTGTGTTAAGATTGATTTTATAGAATAAATCAACAAAACGGATTCAATAGAATAATTAAATCCGTATGCAACGAGATTAGCACAAGCTTCAAATTTTATGAAAACGTCACCGCAAGGTGATTGTAACCAAATAAATGATTTAGTGAAAGTGAAGACCAAACAATTCTGTTATGGTTTTGAATAGATGAAATTCTTGACAGAATATATTTATTTATAAACTTTTACTTGTACTAGGGTCAAATAATAACTTAACTTAGATACTACATATCAGTGACTACGTCTGGAATCATTTCTGCTTCTTGCGTAGTAAGTACGAATGCTCGCTCGTTCTTCTTAGCTCCGTCTGTTGTTCTGGCCTTGTTGTCATGTGCTTTGGTTAGTTTAGGGCAATATGGTTTAATGTGTCCTGTTTCTCCGCAATTGAAACAAACAGTAGTTTTCCTTCTACACTCTTCCTCTATATGCCCGGCCATCTTGCAGAAGTTACAGTAGGATGTTTTCCTAAAACGGCATTTTCCTGAGTGCTTTTTATTACAGCTTCTGCAGATAGGTTGCTCCAATGACGATTCAGTTCCTGTCTTTTTGTAGAATTCTTGGGAAATTTTCTGGGCTAACTCTTTCTTCTTATTTTCTTCTCTGGTGCGAATTAGTCCATCTGTCAGCATGTTAGCTAGTTCGACTGCTTCTTCAATAGTCTGTGGTCTAGTGGCCTTAACTATGTCTCGGATTTCACTAACTAATCCCCAAATATAACGAGAAATAAGTACAGGTTCTGGCGAAGCCAGAGTTGGTACCATTCTTGCATATTCGAAGAACGTTGTCGTATATTCACGACAATTCACATCTATCATTTTATGATTTAGGAACTTGTTAGCTATTCGTTCCTTTTCATAAGGAGGACAGAATTTCCTTTCCGTCATTTCCTTGAATTTTTCCCAGTTCATGGCATAAGCCATACCATTTCCTTTTGCCTGAAGAATTGTATTCCACCATTCTAAGGCTTCTTCCTTAAAGAGATTAGATGCATACATCACCTTATCTTCTTCGGCACATTTGCTGATTGTAAGAACAGCTTCCGTCTTTTCCAACCATCGCAGAGCAGCCGTGGCTCCTTCACTGCCGGCGAACTCAGTTGGTTTACAGGCTAAAAATTCTTTGTAGGTACACCCTACAGTCATCGCCTTCTTTTTCTTGGGAAATGGGGTTTTGATAATATCATCATTACCTCTATTGACACTATGGCTAAAACCATCGTCACGAGTATGCTTGCTACTCACAACTTTGGTAGGTTCTACGGTATTTTTAACAGCTTTAATTATTGAAGGTAAAGCATTAGCTATTCCTTGAGCTATTAAATTTTCTATAGCATTTTTATCCAAAGGATTTTCATTATTAGCATGAACTTCTGGATTATGTGGTACTTCATTCGACATCTGAATTGCAAACATTTTCACATATTAACATCACAGAAAACAAACAATACTTCCAGGATATTATCTGTGCATCATATATATATTTATATATAACACATATGTTAATTTGTATCAGTTTCCTAACTTTATTGTTTAAGTTTAGGTATTAAAAAGAACACCTAATTAGCTTAAACAAGTGGCTCTTTGAGTTTGGCTCTGATACCACCTTCTGTCACGACCCCCGACCCACCCTGGACGGAATCGGGTGCCATGAACAGTCCAGCGGTACCGGTTTTTTAAAAACGTTGCAGCGGAAATTTCATCAGGACCGTGAGTTAGGAAAAATATCAGAGTTTAGAAAACACCGGATTTTTATTTAAAAGAGATGGGATAAACCCATGTTTTATAATGTGAATTTTGTTTACAATATTTCTTAATTTGATTTAAATAAAATAAGCCACTTCTTGAAGCCTTTCAGTATCGTATTCAGCTCTTATTCCACTTACCTGAAAAATGTTTGAAAAAGGTTTTGTCAGCGATAACACTGAGTGAATTCATTCCATTTTTATAAATATATTGTTATACCTTACAGTATTAAGGTTTTTATATTTACCCAATTCACTCAGTATTTGTCAAATAATGACAGTTCCAATGTAACAGTAATCATATCAATTATTGACTTCACTTTAGTCCAATAATGAATTTATCAAATAATTCTATTTGACTATTATTCACTTTATCTGTCACTAGGCGATTCCTGTGACTATAATCATATCAATATTGATTATTCTTTCAATTAATGATTCTGGTCATATCACTGTTGATCATTCTTTCAACTAGTGATTCTATAACACTGTTGATCATTCTTTCAACTAGTGCTTTCGGTCATGTCACTGTTGATCATTCTTTCAACTAGTAACTCAGATTATATTACTGTTGATCATTCTCTCAACTAGTAATTTCTATTCATAACACTGTTGATCATTCTCTCAACCCGTGTCTTTGGACATAATTGTGTCACATGACATTTCTTTGTCAAATATATTACTTTTGGCATCAAACCATTTAATCCAGATAATGACATATATCAATTTATGTCAAATTAATATAACTTATCAAATATGATAATTAAATAATTGTAATATCATTATTTAATATTTCAATGTGACTAAGACTAAAATATAATCTTAGTAAAATGCATAATTTCCACTGTTAATTGTAATCATGATAATATTACCTAACTTTCTGGCAAATAATAAAAATAATAATCAAATAATATATAAATCTTTCATACCAGCAGTTAATATAAAAACTTAATTACTGTAAGTATAACTGGTAATCATTCAGGATTCTGTAAAATCTTTGTAAATATATTTGTTTCACGAAAAGGTGATAAACTGTGAGAAAATATAATAGACTCACAAACTGTGAGAAAAGAGAAATGAACTCACATTGCAGATTTCTAGGGCAAAGCTTAGTCTACAGATAATCCTTTGATATATTGCAGATTTAATTTGAGCAGAGCCTAGCCTAGTGATTAGCCTTTTTAACCTAATGCACATGAACTAGGTAAGTAACTTAATATAGCATTTTACGATAACTCACGAGATCATATTCTCACAACAAATGACAAAGTGCAATACTTCATCCATTGAATTAACGATGATCCGTTGAATTAACAACGAACGACAAAGTATAATACTTTACCTATCGAATTAACGACAATCCGTCAAATTAATGACGAACGATAAAGTATAACCCTAATGTGGGCGGCACTTAAACATCCATTGAATATATGGATCGATCGGACAATGAATCGTAATAGCGATTAAGTTAATACCCTGTTCTGCAGCACCCCGCTATACTTAATTTGAGATTCGTGTGTGTTAATTGAAGTAAACAGACGATAATTCGAAGAATTGGACGAATTCTTTCGTCGTTTGAACACCAGAAAGCGAATGCCAATGTCCTCTATTTATAGGTGAAATTTTGTAAGCCCTGCGCATCGTATGCTAAAGATGCCATACGCATCGTATGGTACCCATACGCATCGTATGCATAAACATCCTGCGCATCGTATGGGTCCAAAAATTGCTATATGATTGCCACGTGTGTTTCCAGTCTTGCTGAGTCGACGATATCATAAATTTCAACTTCCTGAGCACGCAATTATAGATAATCATCAAGTAGGGAATGCCCCCCCTGAGTTTTAGGGGCCCTGATCCTGATTCTGAAAATTATGAAAATTCTAGGGTTTGCACAGAATCACTTGGGTGTCTCAATTAGGGTTTCCTATTGGTCAAATTAATTTAATAATTATGACTTTTGATGAGAGTCGTTACAAATGTAGTGGCTGGCTCATATGAAATAAATTATAAGGGTTCTTCGTGGACTGTGTCAACAAGTAAGTTTAATTCAAGCTATGTATTTTCACAAGGTTGGCCTCAACTTTGCAACGATCTTGGCGTTCAAGAAGATGATTTATTGGTATTTGAAAAACTTGATGATGTTTTATTTGGCATAACCGTGTATCGAGACGAGATAGAGATAAGGTTGAGCAAGAAGGCTGAATCCGATGATGATGATGTATTTCAGATCTCTAAGGCCGATTACTTTAAAACGCTTTTGAAGGTTCGTATCTATTAAGTAATACATTTTGTATCCATTTTTACTCGTCTTTTATTTTTTTTTCAAAATTATGTTTTCCAGGACATAGAAGAGGATGATAATATTTATATTCCTGATGAAAGTTGTTGGGATTGAACCCTGCCAGAGGAACAGATAATGAAAGACAAAGCCGGATCATGACAGTGGATTCACAATAAGCAACAGTTTACACTTAGTCTTCTCCCTTGAAAGAGATTATAACATCTGATGGTCTTGCATCCACTGCCCGGATACAACTGCTGCTGTTCTTCTAACTACTGATGAAGCCAAAAGACTGCTGAGAACTAAGCACTGCTGATGACAAAGCACTGCCAAATTAAGGACTGATCAACCTTGAGGAAAGCACTGACATAAAGAGAGAGCAGTAGTTTAGTGTATCATCTGTTTCATGTATAGTCAGTAGTTAAGTTTAGCAGTGTTTGTATAAGAACAGTAGATACAGGTTGTTAGGCTGTTAGACGTCGCTTTCATGGTGACGTCATTTGAGATGCCTCAGCGGTTTGGATTGTCTATAAATGAAACAGTACTCTGTACTGTTACATTTGATTCGTCCTGAGTGAGTTCTTCTCCTCGGTTCAATCCTTTCATCTTGTGCAACCAACCACTGTAGTATCAGGCTGAGGGGGAGCTTAGTTTGTAAGCATGTTTGTAATCTTTTGAATTGCTTTGTAATCTTTCGACTCTATGAAAAGCAAACGTTTATCAAACTATTTTCTCCTTTGATTGTGTTTACAAAGTTTGTTATTCATTTCCGCTGCACTTTACATTGTTTCATATTCATCAATTGTTCAAATCATACAAACAAACACAATCATGAAAGCCTCCGATCCTAACAATTGGTATCAGAGCCTGGACAGTCAAAATTCGATCTAACAATCAATTTGATATAACAGTTCGGCTCATAATTCATTGATACTAAGGTTGGGTGCATTTAGTTGAAAAACAGAGTATCGAGTAAACCATGTTCAAAATGGTTATTCAAAAACTCTGTAAATCAACCAAGATGTCATATGACACAAATTTCACACAACAAGTGATTTCATGCACAAGACACTCATGGTTTCTAGATCTGAAAACATATCTATTAAACTATGAGATTATTTCTTATTTTCAAAATTGATTTCAACTATTGTTATAAAATTTGTGATGTTTTCATTATATTAGATGCTAAAGTATGAACCTCAGATTAACAAAACCTATGTTCATAAAAACATTGGTGTTTTGCTAACGTAAAAAGAGGGAAATTAAAACTTTAGTCATTTTATCTTATGTGTTGAAAAACATGTTGAGATCCTCAAAAGGAACAAATCAACTTTGTTAAAAATACATTAAGAAAATCAGGGGTCAACATAGTCCGTATCATATGTAATGTGAGATTGGTTGAAAAACTTGTGCAAACATGACCAATTCTCTCAAAATATTACGACAAAATGATATTGGATTAAGGTTTTTCTCAACAAAGATCTCCCAGTAAGTAATTCATTACTTATAAATGGGAAGGGTGAAAGGGGAAGAAGAAAAATTTAACAAAAGCTCAGAAGTGTGTTTATCTCAAAACTTTTGAAGTCAAAAGACAAGAGTATAAACATAAAACACTTTAGAGTCAAAGGTTGGGGTAATAATGGTCATTAAGCAACTGTGTGCATTCATCTGTTCACGAAAAGGTTTAGGTAAAAATGGAAATTCCGGTGAATGAACTTCAAAGAGGAATAGACAAATTTTCAAAATCATTACATGGTAACGAGATCTATAACAGGATCTTCAAAACTCATGTGTCCATGTGTCCTCATGTTTGCAATCAAATGACAAGAAAATGGTACCAAACAGTGGTCAAAATGTATTCAAAATCTCCTACCACTGCTGTCTTGCCATTGACCATTTTCATAAACTTGAGAATGATATGATTACATTTTTATTAAAAATTTACCAGATCCTTTTGACGTTGTTCTCAGAAAAGCCTTTAACCATTTTTTTTCAAAGGATTTTCTCAAATAACCAGGATATATTATTCATTTTTTTTAATAATATATTTTGAACTTTTGCTTGTTTTTGTTGGCAATAGTTTCAATTTCCTGTCAGGATATGGTACCTTATTTTTTATTGGTATTTTTGTCCTCATAAATGGGTCAAAAGGAAATGGTGCATATGTCAAGGTCATGTCATACTCAGGGTTGTTTTAAACACTAATCAAAGGTTGACTGCTAAACAGTGCTTAAATTACTGGGGCACTCATGTTTTAATTTGGATATTAAACGAAAATGAGTTGCCTTAGCAAAAAGTTCTCACCATCCGGGGTACCAAACCACTGTCAGTAATTCGTAAGAATTTCAAAAGGAAATTGACATGTGGCAAAACCTTGAATGAAAATTTCTTTAAAAAGTTGCTGAAAATGAACTTTCAAACCATTGCCATTATTTTAACCCTAACCACTACTTTGCTCAAACGTCTGTTTACTAAATACTGTCCACTGCTGAAAGTTAACCACTGATCCTTCATTTTTTTTGTACTGATGTTCAAAATCAGTGTCTTAACCACTGATAGTAAAAATCATTCACCGTTATCACATTATTACCGTTGTAACCACTGATGCTTGTTTCATCAGTGGCTCTTAAAACAACTGTCCTCCACTCTTCATCCATTTCATCAGTGTTTGACACGTGGTCAGTTTTTAGCCATCAGATCATAATAACCGCTGCCACATCAGCGATCATTTTTTCCTTAATAAAACCCTGATCAAAACCCCAAACAGGGTTTTACACTGTCGAATTGAATTCTAAAATTCTTTTCTCAAAGCAGTTTCTAACCCTTCATCCCAAATCATTCTCTATTCTTCCGCATCAAAATGACGAAATCAAAAGCAAAATCAAAATCAAAATCACCATCATCTTCAAAAGAGGTCGCTCAAACGGCCGAAGAATCCATCGAGATACCATACAAATCTCCTCACAATTATCTGGGTTTGCTCACAAAACCCACCAATAACCACACCTTCGACTCCATCATTGATACAATTTCTGCATCAAAGTACAAAACTTTGTTGACAGCAGATGCTCCCATTTATCTACAAACCCAGAGAGAGTTCTGGAAAAAGGCGACGCTTGAAAAACAAGACGATAAAGTCATAGCCATTAACTCCTCGATACAGGGTAAAGTGATTCAAATCACTCCACAATCAATCTCTGAAGTCTTTAAACTCGACGATCAGAAAGGTAAACCTTCTTTTGATAAAACCGAGTTGAAAAAGGATTTCTTAAATAGAGGGTATGCAGAACAATCAAAGGTAGATACCTTACAAAAAGGTTATTTCCCTTCTGCACCTAGGTTTTTATTTCACACACTTTTGAGTTGTGTTTCAAATAAAACAACAGCTTTTAACGAAATACCATTGAAGATTCAATGCCTGGGCTATGCCATTTTAAATAATAAAGATTACAACTATTCCCAGGAAATCTTCAATGACTTGGTAAAGAATGTTGATAGCAAAGCATTTTTACTCTTTCCAAGGTTTCTAAGCTACTATTTTAAACAAAAATTTGAAAAAGAAAATGAAAATTTGCCAAAACAAGGTGTTTATTTTCAAATAAAAAGTTTAACACCTGAAACATTCACTAGAATGTTGGCACCAATAAAAACAAAAGCAGAGGTGTCTGAGCAGAATTTGACAGTTACTACTACTCCTCAGACATCTGCTGCTGAGCCCACTGCTCCAGGTGATCATAGCAGCACTACCACTGCTTTGAAACCCACACCTGACATTACCAAAAAGACCAAAAGAAAATCTTACAAGCCCATCAAACCCAAGAAAAAGGCAACTCTGGAAGATGAGATCCCAGAGCAACTGCCTGTGACAACACAAATGTCACCACAAACCACTGCTGCTACTTCCTCACAGCAGTTGGTAGAAAGATCTCCACCATTGCCTAAAACTCCTCCTGCAGCCTCACAAAAGGATCATGTTGTAATCACAAGGACTCCACAATATGAAGCTCTGGACCCAATCGGATCCATCTTCCTCAGTCCTGATCCCAAGGACATGTCTCTTTCAACTCCCATACCCTCACCAATCATACTACCACAATCCATGTTACCTTTGTTGCATGCAGTTGATATAGCTCAGACAAAAACCAGTTCCTCTATATCACCTGTCACTGAGAGTATACTCCCACAAGTGACTGGGTCTGATGCTACTACTCCTACTATCCCAGCAACAATTGAGGAGGTTACACCCCCTGAGTTACAAGTAACTCTCGGTGGTAGTTCAACTGGAGCAGCAACTACAACTGATGGATCAACAGATCTTCAGTTGGACAGTTGTTTCATTAGTAAGACTCCCTTGAAGGCAATTTCTTCTATAGCACCATCGATAATCACTGGTGAGGCTATTTTGTCCACCGGTAACATCAAAGATTTATCGAGTGCTGAAGAAAGAAGACCCCAGAACCAAGAACAAGGGGCATCAATGGGTAATTTTTGGGACTCAGTTCCTAAGTCACACATTGATACAACCACTGCTGGTGGGGATTCAGATGATCCTACTCACGTAGGTGATGATTCAAAATATCAGGAATTGACGGACAGAGTTGAAAAACTGGAAACCTCAGTTGCTGAAATAAAGGATATGGTGCAAAAGATTTTGAAAGCTCAAAAAGCACAATCCACTGCTGTTCCACCTCAAGCACCTGCTCCACCACAAGCATTTGCTGCAAATGAGCTCTGGAATCTCTTCCAACCCATGCTTGAAAAACAGAAACAAATGGCTGATCAGCAGCATGCTATACATGTACAAATGCTGACAAACATGGTGGAATCAAGATTTAAAGATACTCAAGCAGACATCAAGGCTATAAAGGCCAGCATACAAAAGACTGCCCATGGTGAAAAAGTTCCCTCTACCATTCTTTTCATGGATAACCCCCTTGCAGATAATGCCAAAAGGGGGGAGAAAATCAAGTTGAAGAAGAAGGGAATAGAAGATGGTCTATACATTGAACCAGAAAAAGAAAAACAGACATCTAAACCTCAAACCACAAAATCTCATATTTCTTCACCACACACCACCAAAACCATCCAAACAGCTGATGCACCAGTAGTTACAAAAACTGCTAGCAGTAGCCAAACAGCTGTCATCTCATCAACACACACAACTTCACCACACACCATCAAAACCACTGCCCTACCACCATTACCTCCTGTTATAAAACAGAAGACAACAGATGTTAAAACATCTGTTGTAATGACAACAGCAGTTGGAACACCAGTTGTTTCAACAGCTGTTAGTCAATCACAAACACAAACCACTGCCACTTCATCTCAAACCACTGAGCCACCAAAACATCATCAGCCTCTCCTACAATAAAAAGGAGAAGGATTTTCATATCTGATGATTCACCACCACCATCACCACTATCAAAAACTATCTCACCACCTTCATCCCCTGCTCAAAAGCAGAAGACATCTACTGACACATCAGTAGTTGTAATGACAACAGCAGTTGAAACACCAGTTGTTTCAACAGCTGTTAGTCAGCCATCCACCACTGTTTTCACCAGTCTCACATCACAACCAGCAAAGCTCTACACCAGAAAAAGAAAACTTACTCAGCCTGATGAGGACAAATATGATCCCACTGCTGCAAAATATCCGTTGGAACTAGAAGCTATAAAAAATGAGATGAGGCAATTCTACACTGATGATGATCCTTCAAACAGAAGATTTCCTTCACTCGTTGGCTTCATGGTTCCAGAAGACATGGATGAATATCTTGAGCTCAAAGCAAGACAGGCTAAGATAAGAGCCAAGGTTGAATGTGAAGGTCAAGGTGATGAAGCCATTGCTGAAAAATTGGAACTTCTGCTCACAAAAGTCAAACAAATAAAAGATTTTGCACAAGAGCTGAGCAAAGAAAAGGCAGATCAACGAAAAGATATGAGAAGAAAACTTCTTGCATACATCATGCAAGAAAAATTTTATCCTGCTGAAGAAAACCAATTTGAAGAATGACCAATAGTGGCTTTAAAGCATGAAGCTGATAGGATTGATAGAATCAAGAACGATCCTAGAAAGAAGAAAAATGCTCCAAATTGGAGCAAATACAAAAAGCTCATCACTGACCTAACAGCTGAGTACAAAAGAAAGAAACAGGAGTTGGCGGATGCAAAAGTGGACACTGCCAATGCCATATCAAAATGGTCAAAGCAGCATACTGATGAAGCCAATGAAAGGCTGAAGAAAAGGAAGATAACTGTTTCAGGCACTTCAAAGAAGCATGAACAAATGATGAAGCTTGAACAACAGATTGAAAACCTCAAAACACTGTTCAGGTCAACAGGAAATCCTATTCTTGTGTCAAACCAAGAAGAAGGAGAACAGCTGACTAGTGAAGAGGTAAAGGAAAAGGAAGTTAAGTACTTCACAGAAACCATCATGAAAATGGGTCTAAAAGAAGAGAGCTCAGAAAAACTTCAAAACCTTTTTAAAAAGGTGTTAACTAAGCCTGCATCACCAAATACTTCAGAAGTTTCAGACATTGAGCCAGATCAACAAAAGAGACAGGAGCAGATAGAAAAGGAGACTGCAGAAGACATAGCTGCAGCAAACAATGTTATTGAAATGGCCTTCAAACGAATGTCTGAAAGTCTGCAAGTTTTCACAAGGCCAACATCTCCCAACTCATCTTCAAATAAATCTCTCCCAAGAAACCCATTTGGTTTAAAAATACTAAAGTGGCTCTCTGATCAAAAGACCCATGTATTGACTCTGGTCAGAATCAATGGTGAAGTGAAGCATATATCAAGGAATCAAGCACTAGGCCTGGGTGTTGAAGATCTACAAGATCTCCTTGAGCTTACACTGTGCCAGGATGAAGATGATACAAGTTCTCAGGATTTTGAGCTGAAATTTAAAGAACAAGTCAAAGAACTTCTAATGAGAAATAAAGATCCAGAATAATGAAGGGTTTGGCATTATCTGTTCCAGGGGGAGATTGTTGGGATTGAACCCTGCCAGAGGAACAGATAATGAAATCCAAAACCGGATCATGACAGTGGATTCACAATAAGCAACAGTTTACACTTAGTCTTCTCCCTTGAAAGAGATTATAACATCTGATGGTCTTGCATCCACTGCTCGGATACAACTGTTGCTGTTCTTCTAACTACTGATGAAGCCAAAAGACTGCTGAGAACTAAGCACTGCTGATGACAAAGCACTGCCAAATTAAGGACTGATCAACCTTGAGGAAAGCACTGACATAAAGAGAGAGCAGTAGTTTAGTGTATCATATGTTTCATGTATAGTCAGTAGTTAAGTTTAGCAGTGTTTGTATAAGAACAGTAGATACAGGTTGTTAGGCTGTTAGACGTTGCTTTCATGGTGACGTCAGCTGAGATGCCTCAGCGGTTTGGATTGTCTGTAAATGAAACAGTACTCTGTACTGTTACATTTGATTCGTCCTGAGTGAGTTCTTCTCCTCGGTTCAATCCTTTCATCTTGTGCAACCAACCACTGTATTATCAGGCTGAGGGGGAGCTTAGTTTGTAAGCATGTTTGTAATCTTTTGAATTGCTTTGTAATCTTTCGACTCTATGAAAAGCAAACGTTTATCAAACTATTTTCTCCTTTGATTGTGTTTACAAAGTTTGTTATTCATTTCCGCTGCACTTTACATTGTTTCATATTCATTAATTGTTCAAATCATACAAACAAACACAATCATGAGAGCCTCCGATCCTAACAAAAGTCCATCTTTCAGTAAGGTAGTTAATTAAGTATATCCAAACAATAGTGCTTTTTAAATTCATTTAAATTTTATGATTTTTTAAATTCATGGTGTTAATGATTTTCTTACTTTGTATAAGACATCAACAAGTCTACCAGCAGGAACAGTCCCGTCATGTACACCGAAGAAGGTTCATGTTAAAGAGACGTTGAAAAAAGGTGATGCTTCACATTTCAAGACAATGCAAGATGCAAGTTTACCACCACTAACATATATTTATATTAATTTATTTATGATAATTGCGTATTAAAACTCATGTTTATAAATTCAAGCTTGAATGAAACGATACGAACTTTAGTACTGATTTGAAACCTAAGGTTGCATCTATATCGTTAGTGTTATAGTCTGTTTTTGTTGTTTCTTTGTACAAACACATTGTTAAATCAATTTGCTGGATACGTAAGGTATATGAAATAGTTTCAATGCTTATATTAGTTGTATTAGAGGTTTAACAACTAGATTGTTTATTTCCTAGGTGTATCAGTCAAATAGTATTTCAATACTAATGACATTGTACAATTAATTTAATAAGTTTAGTATATTAGATAAATAAACTGCAGCTTGATTAGATCGAATTGAAAGTCGGTATGGGATGGTTTTTAGCCGTTTTTTGTCAAAAGAAAAAGTTTTTTGTACCAATTTAATATTTTTTTTTAAAACCAACTTTGGCTTTTGGATCTCTGTCGGTTGTTTGTATTGTTGCAGTGATTATGTTTCCTTCTTCATTGTAGTTTTTATTTATGTAAACCTTGTTTATTCATGTTTCTTTGCCCTATGTTTCCTTCTGTTTTACTTTTGAATGCTATTCCGATTATGTCCAATTCGATGTTTTAGTATCTAATTGTTTTGTAGCATCTTTGTTTTTTTGTTATTAATCTGTAAATATATGTGCGATTGATTAATAGATGCTATTTAATATATTACATTTTGTATATGAAATATGATGCGGTATAGTTTTAGCTATAAATTTATAAAAACATATAAGATGTAAAATAATGGATGTGCTAACTCTATTCTTTCACAACAGGTTAAAGGAAAAGGAAAAGCTAAACTTTTTGCTGACGGATCCGACACAGTCGAGAATTTGAACAAAGAATGCAAAGGCCGAAAACGTTCTACAAAATCTGATTCTATTCCGTATCGTCCATCTGCTGAAACCGTCAAGGTATTAAATATTTAATGTATTTTTATTAATTTCACTAATATCCGTTTTTATTGTCATTGTTTGCTTAGTCATATTCATAAGGTTTGATAGAAAATTTATAATTGTTGGTGAATAACATGTTTAAAATTCAAATTATAGAATCTTTCATATTTTATTTTTTTGTGGTCAACTTGAATCTTTTGAGATTCATGTTCAAGTAGAATGAAATGAGTATTAATTTAGTAAAAAGTGAATAGGTTTAGATTCAATTGTCTAAATTGTTTATAAGTCGTACAAAGTGTATATATTATGTGTAAATTTCTTTAAGTAATATAATTGAAATTAAGTCAAAGCAGTATGTTATCCAATTTCATAAATAGTCTTTGTACAAGATAACTTTAATTGTACAATATATACTATATTTGCTGTTAAATACCTCTATATATTTTTTTTTCTTAAACAAGGCAAAGAAAAGGTTAACTGTTGTTCAAAATGTGAAGCATCGAAAGAAGGTTACAAGGAATGCACGCTAAGTTTCTGGTGTCGGCATGGATCCTGAATTCTTCAACTTTAGTTGTAAAGGAAGATATAGGCCGGTATGTTTTTTTACATGATTTACCATCATATTTTTGTTCATTTTTTCTATTCACTTATATTTGGCTTTCTTTCAACGCATTTAGCGGCTTCCTGTTGAGGTTGTAAATAGAGCAGGCCTGTCTAAAAACTTACAACCTCTATCTGTGCAAAACATGAATGGTGATGTTGAAGTTTATAAAACAAAGACTGAGTTAAACGGTGGTACCCTACGTTACACCGTTGATGGTTGGAGGAAATTCATGGCAGATAACCAGTTGGAGTTTGGACACATGCTGCACTTCACATATGTAACTTCACAGAGGAAGATTGTGTTGAATGATGTAACCTCGATCTAAGGAAGACTGGTATACATTTTGTTTAAAACAGTTATGGTTTGCTAAGTTGTTGGTTAGTCTTTTAAATAGATACATTTTGGTGGTTGGGTTGATGGATATGAAAACTTTGTTTACTTTACTATGGTTTAGTTTATGTAGATGTTTTGTAATGGTATAAATAACTTACTTTGTAATAGGTTGAATAGTGTTAGTGTTTTATATGGCCATTTTTAACTTCCGGCTATGTTAACTTTTTCTTATCTTTATAACTTTACGTTAGATTATATTCTTTTTCATAAATTAGGTATCTATTTTAATAAGTAGTGACAATCTTCATATTTTCGCAATACAATTTTCTTATTTTATTTGAAAGATGTGATCAATCTCATTATCCTTAAATAAATCTTGAATATAAGGTAAGTAAATTTATTTATGGAAATCTATATTACAATTTAATAACTTTCAAAAGTAACATAGTACATAAATATATTTCCATTTTTTTAGCATGTATCTCTATATATTGATATAGAGTTGGTTTCAATGTGTTAGTTCTATATCACCATTTGATTTCTTATTGGCTGATTCAATAAGAATTTATCAAAACAAGTTTGTTTCGGTGCTAATTTGCTCCTGGTGATTCAACCTTTCAACTCGGTTAGTTTGTTTAGTTTGTATTTGAATCTATTATGATGCTAATGATTTTTCATTTTATTTGAGCTTATATGTTTTTTTTCACAATAGTTGTTTTTGCATATTAGCATTCACTTAAGTTACATGCTTGGATTAGAATGTCTCTTTATATTAATATATATATAGATATACACAATTCATCATTGTTATGTATTTCATATCTTTTTCTTTCGAAGACATTTTATTTATGCAGTCCCACGATCAATCCAACGACCTTAAAGTACTCCACATCAAACGTCGATACAATAATGTATTTGCAAGTGTCTATTCTCGACGTTTTGGTATATGGAGAGATGTCGAATTCTTGAATGCAACTAACTTTGGTTCAAGTTCTTATGCGTGGTCTGTTGGAATACTATCCGCTAAGACCGTATATTTCATTTTTTCACAATCTTGGTGGGTAATTGGAAAGAAGTTTATAATTGCTTTTGATGTTTTATCTGAAACATTCAAACTTATTAATTTTCCTTTGAGTAAAGATTTTATTCCTAGCCAAGGGCATCTTATCACATTAAACCGAAAGTTTCACATGTTTGTTGTTTCCGAACCTGAAGTGCTTATTGTTGAACTCTTCAAACTCAAAGGTGAAGTATGGCATAAGGTTTTATCTTTTCAGAATTCTCAAACAGTTTCTTTCCAAAGTAGGCGGCACCAACCACATATAATGGAGTACAACACATGGATTTTAATGAGTGAATGAGGACATATGGTTACCGTTAAACTAACGGGCGAAGAGTTTGAATATGTACAAGATGTTGATACATTTAGCGAAGTTAACGGAGCGTTATTTATAGAGACTATTATTTCTCCTTTTAGTTAGAACTTATATAATTTGTTTTGGTTATGTTTTTATTGTTCCCAAGTACTTACTTTATATAAGAATTTTTTGGTTTTATTTTGTTTTTAATAAATTATGATGTTTTTCATATTAATTTTTGTTCATTAATGTTAATGCATTCCATTGTTAATATAGACTGGTGTGTAACCGTTTTTTCTTTATATCCGTTGACATAAATTTTATGATTTATGAGTCCGTATAAAATAGAGATCGATGTAGAAAATTACCACCATAATGGTTAGTTAGAGTTTATATCTGAATCTGGATTGATTAAATATTACTTAACATGTGATCCAACATATTAACTCTTTATTGTAACACTTTTTTTTAAATTGCCAGCAATGCCTAAACGACCAAAGACTAACTCCGTATACAATGACATTGATAAAGAAAACACTCAGGATGGTAAGTTATTTAAAGTTTTTCAACTTTTTTCCTACTCATTCCTAAAAAAAGCAATAACTTTAAAATTAGCTAGCACATGATAATTATTTTAACAACTATTGATTATATATATATTTTTTTATGTGCAGTTCACCGGAATGGAAACACGTCCACCGACATTGTTAACGGTATAACACTAATTCTTTCATTATACATTTCAATTCTTTTACGCCTACTTAGTTAGCTAACTATTATGCTCGAATTGTTTATTAATTCTTCCATTTTTTAATGTGTCTTCAAAGTTCGACGAGGCAGAAGACCTTTATCAAGCATAACCAATGATATTATTTTAGCTATATATTTTTATAACAAAATGAAAATTATCCTTTCTTGATTTACAACTAACTATTTTGATTTTTTTCTTTTTTGATTATAATTATGTGAATATGTATACGATTTTCTGTTAGTTGTCCTCCCAGTTGTTACTCAAGATGAGACTTTTCATAGAAGGAAATTAAGGAAATTATACTTGGATAATAAGAGATCAAATGGAGGAACTACATCGTCATCCCTCAATATTGTATCCACCAATATTAATTCCACTTCCACTCCGTGTGTTACACAACATCGTCCAGTTTCACCTGATGGTATGTTATTTTATAAGCTATACTTTTGTTTAATTTATTATATATTATTTCAATTACGTTTAGTGATGTGTGTAAAATGCAACATATAAATTACATCAAATAAGGCATAAAACTAACCCTTTTTAAGTACTAATATTGGAAAAAGAGTGTTTTTGTCTTCCTTTTGTATTTTCAGGATTAAATGAGCTCAAAAACACAAAAGAAGCAAAAAGACAGCTAAATCCAACATAAATACAAGAAAAGGAACATAAGTGGATTGCCCGACCCCTCAACGGCATCTTCCCAAGCAAAATAGAGAAGGCAGAAGACTGAACACGCCCCGTGCTCAGCCAGCACGGGGCCGTGCCCAAGAAGCAGCAGAAAAGACAAACCTATAGAAGCTTCTATTGCCCACCACGGGCCGTGCCCAGCGAACACGGGGGCGTGCCGAAAGTACTGCAGGCGCATTAATTGTAATTGCGAATTACAATTAATAAAGAGAGAGAGTGTCAGACAGGCACGGGGCCGTGCCCAGCCTTCTGTTCAGCCTATAAATAGGAGTGCTTGGTTTCATTTCAACTCATCCCTTGGCAAACCACCTCTCTCACACTTCATCCACCACCCACCACCATCACAACACCATCATCCACCACCATCATCCATTGTCCATCGTAGAGTGTGTGAGTCGTCTCGGGATCCAAGATTGACCGTAAGAGTTCTTGACAACCAAGGCCATGTTTGCCTAAGTCTCTTACATCACTTGGTGAAGACAAAGTGTCTAGTATAATACTTTTTATTTCTAATCTTTTGCACTTTTTATTTGGTTTTGTATTAATGACTTTAATAACTAGTTACTTATGTTGAAGGTGATCTTTCCTTATCGTTTGTCCGTGGTGTCTTGGCATTATTTTACTGTCTATATAAAATAAAAGATTTTCACCATTCATATCTCCACGGTCTATATGGAGGTATGTTGGCTACCTGGTCGGGGGTTAAGGGAACGGTTTGGTAAAGGTCTTGCCATTGTTCAGCGTTTAGAGGTCCTGCAATGGACCTGGGTCAAATTTAGTAGGACCTCCTTCAATACTTCACGGTATTGGATGGCGGGGGTCCAAACTCTTTGATCCCCTCATAAGTTAACTACTATTAATACTATAACCCGGCTATTTAGGACTGTATCCCTGCTGACTCAGACTACTTAGCCGAGGGTAACGTCACCGCCAAAAGCGGGGCCTACCACAATACTGCATTAATAACTTAATTCATTATCTTCCAATAATCCACCCTTTTAGGATTGTATCCTTGCTGACTCAAACTACTGGGGTGAGGGTAACGTCACCTTCAAAAGAGGGGCCTACTACAATAACTAAGATAATCTCTTAATTATGTGCAAAAGTGCGGAAATAATCAAAGGTTATACTAGATACGAGTCGGAACCAAGTGATTCATCTTGTCTATCTGTTTTTATTTTATTTTTATTTTCAGCATTTTAGTTAGTTTTTATTTTTCTTAGTTTAAAACCTTTTTCTAAACTTTTTTGTTTTGATTAGACGTTGAGGATAAACCGGTACTAAAAGCTCTTGTGTCCTTGGACGACCTCGGTATCTTACCAACGCTATACTACGCTCACGATGGGTGCACTTGCCCATATGTGTGTTTAGTGTTAGTAAAATATCGTGTTTTATAAATTTAAAACTTGGCTAAAAATAAGTGTTAAAAAGGGCTTAAAATATACACCTAATATATACGACACTTAAACGCGCATCAAGTTTTTGGCACCGCTGCCGGGGACACAAGGATTTTAAGAAAGTTAGGAATTAACGGCCTAATCATTTTTTATTTTTCTTTTTAATTTTTTTTAGGATTTTCTTAGTTTTCCAGCTTCTGCAGCGCTCAGCACGGGCCGTGCCCGGTCAGACACGGGCCGTGCCCAGCATCATCACTGGCAGTTTTTATTTTCTGAGTTACAGAGAGCTGAACACGGGGCCGTGTCGATGCAACACAGGGTCGTGTCCAACTCCCAGTAACAGGGATCCAGAAAACAATCACTGTGCCTCTGACCACGGGCCGTGTTCACTGAGCACGGGGCCGTGGTGAATATTCTGACCAACGTTCTTTTCTGTTTTTATTGCAGGACTTGGAACCTAGGCGCCACGTCTGAACCTCCTACGTAGTGCATGAGCTCCAGTTCTAGTAGGGACATAAAAGAACCTCTAGAAGAACCCGAACGCTTTCTCAGAAAAAGACTTAAAGCCAAAAATCAAGAGAAAGTTTCGGGGGACCCACTTCCAATGGCGGACCAACGTACCCTCATGGATTACCTACGGCCCACCGTAGGCAATCTCGGCGCCGCTATCAATGCACCGAATGTCGAAGCCAATAACTTCGAACTTCGGCCGCATTTGATACAAATGCTCCAAAACTCCGCAACCTTCCACGGGCTTGCGGACGAGGATCCCCATCTACATATTACTAACTTCTTAGAAATATGTGATACCTTTCGGATCAATGGAGCATCAAATGACGCCATCCGCCTTCGAATGTTTCCATTTTCACTAAAAGACCGAGCTAAGGCTTGGCTTAACACCCTCCCAGTTGGATCGGTAAACACTTGGGATGAACTTGCCCAAAAGTTTTTATATAAGTATTTCCCTCCTGCTAAAACGGCTAAATTAATGACTGAAATTAATACATACTCACAAGAGGATGGGGAATCCTTATATGAAACTTGGGAAAGGTTCAAGGAGCTTCTAAGAATGTGTCCTCATCACGGTCTAGCGGTATGGCAACAAGTATCCACTTTCTACAATGGGTTGTTGCCACACACAAGACAAACACTTGATTCAAGCTCCGGGGGACTTTTTGGTAATCGTCGCCCAAATGAAATATATAACCAAATTGAGGAAATTGCTCAAACCAATTTTCAATGGCACACTCCCCGAGGTAATAAATCTATTGCCCAGGGCGCCCATAAGGTTGATGAAAGCACCTCTTTACAAGCCCAAATCGAGGCCCTCTCTTCAAAAATCAAAAAGCTAGAAATGACTAAAACGGCCTCGGTTATGGCTTGCGAAGGGTGTGGTGGGTCACATGAAAATTGGAGTTGTATGAAAGAATTAGATGAACAAACAGAAACGGTAAACTACATTGATAATAGACCTAGGCCGTCGGGTCCTCCAACGGGTACCTACAACCAAGGATGGCGTAACCACCCAAATCTTGGTTGGAGAGATCCCGGCAATAGTAGTAACCAACAAAACCAACGAACTAATTTTCAACAACCACAAAATTTCTCTCAACAACAAGGTGGAAGAGAAAGGCTTGAAGATACTGTATCTCGCCTCATCTCTGACACTGAAAAGAAAAACTCGGATCGATTTCAACAATTGGAATCGAATTTTAGAAATCAACAAGCTAGCATTCAAAACGTTGAAAAACAATTAAATCAACTAGCTCAAAATTTCTCCGAGAGACCACAAGGCGCGTTACCTAGTAATACCGAAACCAACCCGAAGGCACAAGTACACCTCATCACATTAAGAAATCGAACCGTGGGTCCCGAGGATGCTCCATTGCCGCCAGATGAAGGAAGCCATTCTAGCCAGCCTGTGACTCCTCCGGCGCCAGAAAAGGCTTCTCTACCAACTCAAGAGCCCACCAAGACTCCTCCAATTCCGTACCCCGGTAGGTTAAATCGTCAAAAGACCGATGAGCAATTCGCTAAATTTGAAAATTTACTAAAACAATTGCATGTTAATATTCCTTTTATCGAGGTCCTAACCCAAATGCCTAAATACACAAAATTTATGAGGGATTTCCTCACAAACAAAAGGAAAATTGAATCATTGCAATTAGTTAACTTAGGCGAAGAATGCTCCGCCTTAGTGCTCAACAAACTTCCACAAAAGAAAATCGATCCCGGAAGCTTCACAATTCCTTGCTCGATTGGGGAATCTCCCGTTCGTAATGCATTAGCCGATCTTGGGGCTAGCATTAACCTCATGCCCACATCAATGTTCAAACGACTCGGCCTAGGAACAACAAGCCCTACAAAGATGAGCATACAACTTGCCGACAGATCCGTCAAATTTCCACAAGGTGTCGCTGAGAATTTGTTGGTAAAAGTTGACAACTTCGTTTTCCCAACCGACTTTGTCATCCTAGACATGGAAGAAGACACCGATGTCCCTCTCATCCTTGGGAGGCCATTTCTAGCCACCGCCCAAGCGGTGGTAGACATGAATGACGGAACGTTAACATTGAAGTTTGGAGATGAGGAGGTGAAGTTTGAATGTGGAAAAAGAATTGAGGACGAAGACCCGGTCAACTACATGCAGATCATAGACTCAAGCTTGGATGATGCTCTCTGACGGTGTAACATGGGATGCAATACATCCCACTTGGGTGACATATGACCGGCTTTGGGTCTAGCCAAGGACCCTTATAAACGTGGCGCACCACAGAGGCATTCCGCGGAACTATCCTTAGTTTAATTTAGATTAATTTTTATGTTTTCTAGTTAGTTTTAATTTTCAGGAATAAAACACACTCATGGTGGAAAGGGATGAAAAGGGGAACGAGAAAAATGACCTCATGCACAAGAACAAGGCAACCCGACAATTCTCTCCAGTTCAGAAGGTTCAACACGGGCCGTGCCCAACCAACACGGCCCCGTGCTGAACCACCTGCAGAAAACGCCCAGTTCAGGTACCTGGACACGGGCCGTGTTCACCCGACACGCCCCCGTGTCCAGACTTCTGTTTCTCTTGTTTTAATTTTGTTACTGGCACTTGAACACGGGGCCGTGCCCGGACAACACGGGGCCGTGTTCAGCGCCCAGTAACACAAAATTTTTGCTTTTTACACCATTTTACACATCTAATCAACCTAAAAAATATTTTTTGGGACACATTGAGGACAATGTGTAATTTAAGTGTGGGGGGGATGCTAAAACCTTGAATTTTGCAAGTCCTAAATACAAGCCTTACACAAAACTCTATTGGAACCGCTAATCACCCCAAATTTTTTTTCAAAAAAAATTTTCATTTTTCTTACTTGTCTAGGTTTAACTCGGGAAATTCAAGTTCTCAAAAAGGTTATATTTTTACAAATTTACAACCGATAGCGTAGTGATAAAAAGAACCAACATAAGAAAATTATGAAAAGGCATGACAAACTTAGTTAAAATTTGATTATATATACTTGATCACATAAAAACCCATTCCCACAAAAGTGAGTTTTGAGCCTTTATTGAGCATACAATTACATATTATTAGACTAAATGCTCATTTTTCGTTTCTTGTGTGAATAGCCGCTTGGTTCTTACAACTCTAGAACTTGCCATGACGATACATTCCCAGTCCTTATCAACTTAAACCCGAGTAAGTAAATGATGGAGGCATTAGGACTAACCCTTTTCTATTTCTACACCATTATTTTTCTTTTTTTTACCACCTACCCGAAAATCCCCCTAGTTAACCCCTTTGAGCCTAAACCTTTTCATTTCATCACCCAAACAAAAAAAACAAAAAACCCTTTTACCCACCAAAACCTTTTTTTATTTTTAACCCTTTGTTTTAGTAACAAGTTCGGTTTTTCGTAAGTTCGTTCAAAAAAAAAAAATTATGTGTGTTGATGATGAAGCAAAAAGAAAATAAACAAACAAGTTCATCAAGAAATAACTTTGTTTGAATAAAAGCTTCATCAAAATAAAAAGTTACAAAAAAATAGAAAGTCTTACGAAAACCGACACTTGTTACGCTTTTCGCCCTTTTTCTACTAACCACTAACCACTATCCCAACTACCTACCTTTAACCCAAGCCTAACCCTTAACCCACAAAGTCCTCTTGATATTTACAAAAGTATAAAAGTTAAAAAGGAGGAGGATTGATTGCTTGGCAAGCTTATGGTAGGAATAAGTTCCATGCCGCTCTCGAGTGATTCACTAAAAATACACCTTCGGCCGAGTGTGAGTGACTTCTCCCGTGAGGTATGTGAACTTGTATATAAATGGAATTTTAAAAAGGCATGTTATGCCCAAATAAGTAATTTCTCCTATGAAACGTTCTAAATAAATCATTATGAATAAGATTGTAAATAGATAAAAATAAAACCCAAAAGGATCTTGGATTCCCAACACTCTACGACAAGCCAAAAAACCTTCTCTTCTACCCATTCCATTTGGGAGTGTAAGCCACATATTAAAGAGTTTTGCTTGAGGACAAGCAAAAGTTCAAGTGTGGGGGTATTTGATGTGTGTAAAATGCAACATATAAATTACATCAAATAAGGCATAAAACTAACCCTTTTTAAGTACTAATATTGGAAAAAGAGTGTTTTTGTCTTCCTTTTGTATTTTCAGGATTAAATGAGCTCAAAAACACAAAAGAAGCAAAAAGACAGCTAAATCCAACATAAATACAAGAAAAGGAACATAAGTGGATTGCCCGACCCCTCAACGGCATCTTCCCAAGCAAAATAGAGAAGGCAGAAGACTGAACACGCCCCGTGCTCAGCCAGCACGGGGCCGTGCCCAAGAAGCAGCAGAAAAGACAAACCTATAGAAGCTTCTATTGCCCACCACGGGCCGTGCCCAGCGAACACGGGGGCGTGCCGAAAGTACTGCAGGCGCATTAATTGTAATTGCGAATTACAATTAATGAAGAGAGAGTGCGTCAGACAGGCACGGGGCCGTGCCCAGCGGACACGGGGCCGTGCCCAGCCTTCTGTTCAGCCTATAAATAGGAGTGCTTGGTTTCATTTCAACTCATCCCTTGGCATACCACCTCTCTCACACTTCATCCACCACCCACCACCATCACAACACCATCATCCACCACCATCATCCATTGTCCATCGTAGAGTGTGTGAGTCGTCTCGGGATCCAAGATTGATCGTAAGAGTTCTTGACAACCAAGGCCATGTTTGCCTAAGTCTCTTACATCACTTGGTGAAGACAAAGTGTCTAGTATAATACTTTTTATTTCTAATCTTTTGCACTTTTTATTTGGTTTTGTATTAATGACTTTAATAACTAGTTACTTATGTTGAAAGTGATCTTTCCTTATCGTTTGTCCGTGGTGTCTTGGCATTATTTTACTGTCTATATAAAATAAAAGATTTTCACCATTCATATCTCCACGGTCTATATGGAGGTATGTTGGCTACCTGGTCGGGGGTTAAGGGAACGGTTTGGTAAAGGTCTTGCCATTGTTCAGCGTTTAGAGGTCCTGCAATGGACCTGGGTCAAATTTAGTAGGACCTCCTTCAATACTTCACGGTATTGGATGGCGGGGGTCCAAACTCTTTGATCCCCTCATAAGTTAACTACTATTAATACTATAACCCGGCTATTTAGGACTGTATCCCTGCTGACTCAGACTACTTAGCCGAGGGTAACGTCACCGCCAAAAGCGGGGCCTACCACAATACTGCATTAATAACTTAATTCATTATCTTCCAATAATCCACCCTTTTAGGATTGTATCCTTGCTGACTCAAACTACTGGGGTGAGGGTAACGTCACCTTCAAAAGAGGGGCCTACTACAATAACTAAGATAATCTCTTAATTATGTGCAAAAGTGCGGAAATAATCAAAGGTTATACTAGATACGAGTCGGAACCAAGTGATTCATCTTGTCTATCTGTTTTTATTTTATTTTTATTTTCAGCATTTTAGTTAGTTTTTATTTTTCTTAGTTTAAAACCTTTTTCTAAACTTTTTATTTTGATTAGACGTTGAGGATAAACCGGTACTAAAAGCTCTTGTGTCCTTGGACGACCTCGGTATCTTACCAACGCTATACTACGCTCACGATGGGTGCACTTGCCCATATGTGTGTTTAGTGTTAGTAAAATATCGTGTTTTATAAATTTAAAACTTGGCTAAAAATAAGTGTTAAAAAGGGCTTAAAATATACACCTAATATATACGACACTTAAACGCGCATCATTTAGTATGAATAAAATTTTAATAAATACGTGACAATGAATTTATTTTTTGTTCTTTAATATTTTCTATTAGTGACTCGAATTCTACAAAACAAGGATAGAGATGACATGCGATTACCTAGATCTATTATTGACAAAAGAAGATCTACAACCATAGGTGTTACATCGGATAACATAGTCAATGTTATTGGTTGTCACAATTTGGAATCCACTCCTGATGTGGCTAATAATGTTACTCCAAGTCCCTCAAGTATGGTAACAAGTAAGTATTTATTAATTTAATGTTTATATATTTTATTATGTTTGTATTGTTTTGCATCGATATGTTGACTATGCTTTTTGTTAATTATACTAGGTAACATTAGTTGTACTACGAGCAATCTTACAACGAAAGCAAATGGTTTTAAAATAAAATTTTCAACTGACATCACATCAACCACCCGCACATCATCTTTGAATTGTAATTTGCCAAGGCTATCATCTGGGAAACGTAAGTTGGTATGCAAACCACGTATTTCATCTCATATACCAATGATCGACTTGACCACAAAGGAAACCGTAGAACGAGATCCTTATAAAGGTGTTTCTACAGGTTAGGTTTGTTTATAAGTAATGCTACATAATGTAAAAATATAAACTTATAAATATGACTGTTGTTATTATTATTTTAATGAATGTTGTATACATAACTCAAATGTTGTATGTTTTGACAGATTATTTGGATCATGGTGACCAAGTTATTACTTGTGAAGTTTGTTATGCAAACTTATGGGATGCAGAGAAAGGAAACGGAAGAAAAGAGGGTGGCAAAATATGTTATATGTTATGTTGTGGTTATGCCAAAGTTGTGTTACCTGATTACAAATCTGCGACACCTTATTATAAAAGTCTATTCATGTCCAATGATAACGAAAGCAAGCACTTTTTAAAGAACATTCGACGTTACAATTCTATGTTTGTGTTTACGTCAATGGGTGGTAAGGTTGACCACACCGTTAATACTGGTAGTGCTCCTTTTGCTACAGAATTAGTGGTGAAACTTATCATGCGATTGGTAGTCTTGTGCCAGAAAACAGAGGGAAACCTAAATTTTGTCAATTATACATATACGATACTGAAAATGAGTTGGCAAACAGGCAATCAGTTTTTATGTCACAACCCCTGATCCCTGATCCCTGATCCCCGGGAACGGGCGGACGTGATCATAGAGTTCGGTGGTATCAGTTTGTTTACTCTTGCAGTGGAATTTACATCAGGACCGTAGTTAGGAAATGTTTATCAGAGTAAAACCACCATATTTTATAATATTAAACAAATGGGATGAAACCCAAATTCATAGTACACACGTATTCATAGGAATAAATCCTATTTTATTCAATAAAAACATCTATTTTATTTTAGGTAACTTTATTGCCACTTTTCCAAGCCTTCAGTGCTCTCCAGCTGGCTTTTATTGGCTTCACACTAAGTTACCTGAAACACGTGTTTAAAACATTTTATCAGCAGGAAATACTGGTGAGTGAATCCCAGTTTAATCAACTTTAAATAAAAAGTCACAGTGAACAGTATTGAGAGCGATCACATTGTTTATGTCTACACAATTACTCCATTTGGTACTATCAATCCTGACTTGTGGGTCATATTACCCATTGGCTAACTCATTGTCCAATGGTAACGCATTGTCATCCCGACTTACTACTCGCAAGTAGTACAAAATTTTGTATACAAAACCCCAACATACCGGCAGTAATTGAATAACTACAAAGACTCAATCACTGCTAATTTTCATAGTAAAATATTTAAGGTTTGGTAAAACATTACCAAAAAGATTATCAAAAAGAGGATAAACTCACATTGATGTCTTAGGCTTTTCGTAAGGGTTTCCTGGGTATAATCTATAATTTATACAAATGTACATTGGTTAGTACCATAACCCTTTGAAATTATTAATAATACCCTTCCCGAGACGGCATTCCAACAACTACGTCGGGCAGAACCACAACAGTTGTTACGGAACCCTAAATCAATCGGGCAGCGTAACTATTATGACACCAGGGTTATAATACTTACAACAGAGCAGAACCTCGCTAATTAGGGGTATAGTACCCGACTATAATGCCTCTAATTCAGAAAGTGAGATTGAGAATGAAATTGTGAGCGAATTGAAATGAGATCCGATGCCATCTATTTATACATGCTGAATTCGACTTTCAGGCGGCCCGCGTAAGGTAATGCAAAGCCTTACGCGGCCCGCGTTGACTCTAGTCAACTCAGTAGCTTAGCTGGGTCATCAACTAGGTTCGACACGATATCGACACGTGTCAGCTCAAGGATGCGCCACCATTTAGAACGCGCGCGGCCCGCGTCAACTATGGAGAACTCTTACGCGGCCCGCTTGAACTAAAGGTTTCAGCGGAGTCAAAGTCTGATCTAGATACGACCCGCGTGAGATTGAGGTGGGATCCTACGCGGCCCGCCTCAACTCAGAATTCAGATTTTATATTTTATTTTATATGTTATAATATAATTCGGGCTCGGTTTTCATATACGAGGTATATTTCAAGACATATAAGGGTATTTTAACCTATAACAGGGTGTCGGAAAATATTCGAGAGTGTCGGTTTTCTTGAGGGTTGTTACATTTTAGGTACCATGCAAAAACTTAATTTTTATTATAACATTTGTTTTAACTATATATTTACTTACTATGACAATTTATGAAACAGGTGTTTAGACGATGCTTCCTCATCAACTTCTTCAGACGAAACTGATAATAAGTTGATACAACAAATCAAAGCAATGTTGGATGCCAACAATGTGCTTGTGAAAATTTATAGGATGGTTAGAGATCGCTTCCAAGAGAATCCTAATACTACTTTGAAGCTTCGCCTTATTGGGAAAAAAGAACAAGATGGTCGGACTTATAACTTACCTACTTCCTCCGAGGTTGCCGCTCTTATTGTTGGAGATATTGATAACGCTCTTGAGAATAGAGATATCGTTGTCGAGACACAAACGGGGTCATTAAAAAGAATAAGTGAGTTGCATCCTTCCTATCTTGCACTTCAGTATCCTATTTTGTTCCCATATGGAGACGACGGTTACAGATTTGACATACCCCATAGGGGTGTCATTGATGTTACTAACAAGAAACGTCTGAATTGTACAATGAGAGAGTTCTTTGCGTATAGTGTACAAGATCGTAGTAACCACTTTTCATTTATTCTAAATTCTCGACGGTTATTCCAACAGTTCTTGGTTGATGCTTATACGATGATTGAGAGCGAGCGACTTAACTTTATAAGATTTCAGCAACATGATCTCAGGTCTGATACATATGAGAGTATCCATAAACTAAGATCTAACGGCCAACAAGATTTGTCTAAGGTTGGAAAACATATTTTCCTTCCATCTTCTTACAAGCGGGTCACGATATATGATGCAAAACTATCTAGACGCTATGGCTATTTGTAAATGGTATGGTTATCCTGACTTTTTTATAACCATTACCTGCAATCCCAAGTGGCCGGAGGTTCAAAGGTTTCTTAAGGACACAAATCTTAATCCGGAGGATAGGACTGATATTCTATCGCGAATGTTTAAAATAAAGCTGGATGCAATTTGCAAAGATTTGAAAGACCGTCATTTGTTTGGAAAAGCTGCAGCTGGTATGTTATTAAATTTACTTTTTTAAACATGATCTCAATGATATGTAACTGTTTTTTACTTTTTTGTGTAGTTGTTTACACTATTGAGTTTCAGAAGCGAGGATTGCCTCATGCGCATATGTGCTTATTCATGGAAAATGATTACAAACTTCCAATTGTAGACCATGTTGATCAGTTTATTTCTGCAGAAATCCCTGATATAAACGAAGACCCGGAACTATATACGCTTGTGAAAGACCATATGATTCACGGTCCATGTGGTAACGCTAGAATGAGCTCTCCATGTATGGTTGATAGAAAATGTTCAAAAGGTTTTTCCAAGAAATTTCAAGATCAGTCAACCTTGGATTCTAACGGATTTCCCTTATACAGAAGAAGAGATGACGGTGCTTTCGTTTTAAAAAATAGAATTGAGTTAGACAACAGAAGTGTTGTACCTTACAACAAAAAACTTTTGAAAAGATATCAGGCGCATATAAACGTTGAATGGTGCAACCAAGCGGCGTCAATAAAATATTTGTTCAAATATATTAATAAAGGCCCTGATAGAGCAATAGTTGTTGTGGTTCCGAGCAATAATCAAGACGAGCAAGCAGAAAATGATGAAATTAAAGAGTATTATGATTGTAGGTATATATCGGCTTGTGAAGCTTCTTGGAGGATTTTTTCGAATGAAGTTAATTATAGGAGTCCTTCTGTTATGAGGTTGCCTTTCCATCTTCCTGGACAACAAACAGTTTATTTCGGTCCTGATGAAGATATTAATCACGTCCTAAACAAGCCATATGTGAACTCATCAATGTTTTTGTCTTGGATGCAACGTAATCAAGATCCTAACGACACCGTTGCACGTACACTAACATATGTACAGTTTCCACGTTGGTATGTGTGGAAGCTTGACCAGCGTATATGGGTTCCGAGAATAAAAGGAAAAACAATTGGCAGAATTCATTCCGTTTCTCCGTCTACCGGTGAAGCGTACTATTTAAGAATTCTTCTTAACAAAGTTAAAGGACCAACATCGTTTGATGATATTAAAACAGTTAATGGATGAGTGTACCATACTTTTAGAGATGCTTGCTATGCGCTTGGTTTGTTGGATGACGACTCAGAGTACATCGAGGCCATCAAAGAAGCAAATATATCAGGTAGCGCAGGTTATATTCACAATTTATTCGCCACCATGTTACCGTCAAGCACTTTATCTAGACCTGAAGTAGTCTGGGAAAGCACATGGAAGTATATGACAGGTGATTTTCTTTACAGATTCTCAAAGCATCATCGTATTTCAGGTAAAATTATAATTTTTTTTGTTACAGTTACTAAAAATTTATCATTAAATTTATATGTTATTTTCATTTTTCACAGCTTTATCAATTCCAGATGAGCAACTAAAGAACTATGTTTTATGCGAAATTGAGAAGTTTTTAACTCGAAATAATTCATCGCTTCGAAGATTTGTATCAATGCCTTACCCAGATACTTCATCTTTAGATAACTTTCGCTGCCGATGATTAACGAAGAGCTTGCATACGACAGAACAGATTTACAAAATGTTTATAAAGGTCAGGTGAATTTGTTAACGGATGAACAACGTTCAGTGTATGAAGAAATTATGAACGCAGTTGATGGAAACAATGGAGGAGTATTTTTTGTTTACGGTTATGGCGGGACTGGTAAAACATTTTTATGGAAAACATTGTCTGCTGCAATTAGGTCAAAAGGTGAGATCGTATTAAACGTTGCATCTAGCGAAATTGCATCATTGTTGTTAAATGGAGGAAGAACGGCGCATTCTAGGTTTCATATACCTTTGAATCTTAATGAGGATTCCGTTTGTCACATTAAACCTGACGATGATGTAGCTAAATTACTACAACAGACCAAACTCATTATATGGGATGAAGCTCCTATGGTTCATAAACATGCATTTGAGGCTTTGGATAGAACTATGCATGACATTTTCAATATCTCTAATTCATGCAGATCTGATATTCTGTTTGGAGGTAAGGTTATTGTTTTTGGTGGTGATTTTAGGCAAATATTATCTGTTGTTCCAAACGGTGGATGACAAGAAATTGTGAATGCCTCATTATGTTCGTCTTATCTGTGGAGGAAGTGTAAGTTGTTGACTTTAACTAGAAACATGAGGTTAACCGTTGGAAGACCTACATTTGAAGTTAAAGAGATCAATAATTTTGCAAAATGGTTGTTGGACGTTGGTGAGGGAAAGGTTAGTGGTTCGAATGATGGAGAAGCAATAATTGAAATACCACCTGAGCTTTTAATTGACAGCACATCTGACCCAATTTCTAGCCGGATTGATTTTGTCTATCCGTCAATCTTGGAAAACTACAATGATCGTAATTACTTTAGTACTAGAGCTATACTTGCGCCTAAGAATGAGGTTGTTCACGAGATTAATGACAGATTGTTGGCACTGTTCCCAGGCGAAGAAAAAGAGTATCTTAGTTCTGACAGTCTATACCCTACTGAAGATGGCAATGCTGATCAGCAAAAAATATACTCACCCGATGTGCTGAACGGTCTTAAAGTATCTGGTTTACCCAATCATAGGTTAGTGCTTAAAGTTGGTATTCCAATAATGTTGTTACGAAATATTGACCAACGAAATGGTTTGTGTAACGGTACAAGGTTAAAGGTTACAAAACTTTACAGCCGTGTAATTGAAGCTGAGATAATTTCAGGTAGAAATATTGGTTATCGGACATTCATACCTAGAATTAATTTGGTACCTTCGGACAAAAAGATTCCTTTTGCATTTCAAAGGAGGCAATTTCCAATAACGGTATGTTTTGTGATGACGATCAACAAAAGCCAGGGCCAGTCGCTATCTAAGGTTGGTTTGTACTTAAGACAACCAGTTTTCACACATGGTCAATTGTACGTAGCTTTATCCAGGGTTACAAGACGAGATGGAATCAAGTTACTAATACTTGACAATGAAGGCAGGCCTACAAATAAAACAATGAATGTTGTATATAAAGAGATATTCAATGGCTTGTGAATTTTTTATGTTTATCATCTATTTATCTTAGTTCACGTACTTTCTATCATTTTTGCTTCTATTCGAACGAACCTGTAATAAAGTATTTACGCATTAAAGTATAAATTGTTTTTTGTTTAGCAACCCGTGTTTTGCCATTTGTCCTTTTATTACCCATCTTATTGCCAATATAAAACCCTTTTTTTCTGTTAGCGCAAAAACCTTACTTCCCGTTTCCTTTTTCATAACTTCACCTTCATCATGACATCCCTCTATTCCTTTGAAATCCTTTCAATTAAAATCACGCCTACAATTCCCCTCTTTCCTCTTTTTTCCTCCAATTTATCATTGCATCTCTCCAATCTATAGCTAATCACATCAGTCATTCCAAATTTACGAAGTTCTGTGTTTACAAAATTAAGAAGATGAAGGGATCTTTATATTATAATACCCTCATTCATCATTTCTCTCTCAATCCGTCATCGTGCTATCATCATCTTCATTCATCTTCATCGGCGTCTACTTTTGTTACAACTTTCTTCGGCGATTTTGCTTCTGGTAAGTATATCTTTGTACGATTTCTATATTTTCGAACCTATGATTGTTGATTTAGTAAATGATTTCAATGTTGAATGTAATTTTGTTCTTAGTGTAATTTTCCTCCTAATTTTCGAATCTATTTGTTCTCCATCCGACTGTTCTTAGTGTAATTTTCGTCCTAATTTGTTCTAAAGTTTCTAATGTTCAATGTAATTTTCTTTAGATTCTTGGTGATTTTTCATTGTGTTACTATATGAGAATAGATTAAACCGATTCAAACACAATAAAGTTAACTATATTTTTGTGTGTTCAAGTAATCATAAAACCCTAGACACAACATTTTTGTTTTTTTTATACATGATTTTTTTATCTGTTCTTGAAAAGTTTTTTGTTTTTTAATACCTTTATTTATAATCTTTCTTACTTTGTTTTCTATATAATAGCAAATCTGTGTATAAGTTCCGAATTTAATAGTTGTCCTTTGTTTTTTGGGAATCTTTGCTTTAACTGTGATAATTTAACTTTCTTTAATGGATATCATAAACTTACATATCACTGTTGTTTGTTGTTTCACATATCCTTACTCTGTTTTTTATAATTCAATCATTAATGTTAATGTGGTTTTTTACCGGATTATCGTTATCTTAATGTTATTTTTGTTCTGTTCACAGTTATGGAGAGTGGTTTTTTTTGTTTATATAGAGGACAGGACTAAAATAAACAGGTTATATGTTTTATTTTCATAACTTATATCGTTACCTAACAAATTAACTGATATGAAGTCTATCTTACATGTTGGTTGTTTTGACGATTTTACTATTCTCATTGATCTTTACAGCTCCTCCCAACTTGGTACAACAGATTGGATGATTTAAAGGGCTACCCGACCGGTACTGTTCTTTTGTTTACAGATGAATCTGTAATGTTTGATGTTAATATCAAGGAGTCTACAAACGGTTTTTGTCTTTCGAACGGGTGGCCAACTGTCGTCAGTGTACTTGGTATAGAAGACGGAGATTTTGTTGTTTTCCAAAATATGGATTCATCATCATTTAGAATAACTCACTTCAAAAGTTATCTACACACGGTGAATTCTTCAAAGTTCCATATTGTTATGTTACATCCTCAGTTAAGCAATCTGGTAAGCTTTAAACGCTGTCTATTATGTTTGAAAAACCTTTACATCTTATAATTATTAATATATTTTCAATCTACTACAGTGGTTACCCAGGGAATTTATGCAACATCATTTCAATGGTGATAATTTGTTTGATGATTTTGTTAACCTGTTTGGCGAGGATAATATGTGGAATGTTAGCATAAGTAGACTTTGGGATATTAACCATTACATTGTTGATTTTTCTCAAATTGCAAAGGATCTTTGTTTAATAACTGGTGATTTTTTGGTTTTTGAGCTGATTGACGATCGGGTTTTTAGAATTTTATTGTTCCGTCCTAACGGTCTGCAATCACTAACTCCGGATCGTGCTTTACCAGTTGTCCGAATGGTTAAGAGTGAGGACCATGGTAATGATGATGTGTCCTTTGAAGAAGAAGCTGTTTTGGAAGATAATGTGGTAAATGGTCCTCCTGATGTCCTGGTTGTAGAAGCGGAGCCTCCATTAGAACAAGAGATTTTAGATGTTCCACCAGTTGTTGATCAAGCCAATGATTACGAACTGACATGGTGTCTCACTTTTCGTTTTGTAAGTCTCTCAGTTTCTACATGTGTTAACTTAATATTATGGATTTTTTTTTTAAAGTTTGAATTGTTATTAACCATTTAATTATGTACTTTTATGCAATTGTAATGCAGCGTTTCCCGAAGCCCTTTGCCATGAACGTTGATTTATCCGTCCTTGATGAAATGACAGTTGAAACTGAAGACGGATTTTCAATGACTTTGGAGATACGGGACGAAACTGCACATGGCAGGATTCGGTATGCATTAAGAGGATGGCAGAACTTTATGCGGCAAGCTGGTTTGGCGGATGGTTGTCAGTTTGATCTTCGTTACAATAGAAATCTGAATAGGTTGCTCATCTCGAACCACAACTTTTAACGAATGTTTGTGTTGTGGTTAATACATGTGGTAAACAATTATCTCCCAGTAGTAATGATGTTCAACGTTTTTTTGTCATCGTACAATGTTTTGACATTATTATGCTCCTTCTATGTATTTTGTTATTTACAATTTTCGAACATTTTGTTTATATGGTATCATATTTCAATGGTGTAAGACTTATTATTGCCAACATTGTTTTGATTTCGCCCTGATACTGTTTACTTTTTTAGCAAGCTATAATGGTTTAGAATACTTTATTAAATCACATTAGGGATTTGTTAACAAAAACTTAATATGTAACGAACATTAGGGAGATGTAGTATTGGGATTTGTTCAACAGTCTCAAAATATTATGGTTACCAAATCACAGTTTAACGCTTAAACGTTTATAATTTTGTATGTGTTTAGTTGGTGTTAAGCCACCCGTGTATTACACGGGTAATTAGACTAGTATAAAATATATAAAAAAAACATATCAATCCCATTCAAGCTAACACGTTTAAAGAGAAAACTAGATTGACGTTAAAACTGCTATAAACTAAACATTAGAATCGAAAAATTACAGAAAAAAAGTTGATCTGTCAAAAAAAAAATGTTGAAAATATAAGGATCGCGTGATTGTGGTTGTTAACAATTGACATGTGACAATAGATAAAGCCAAAGTTACTTAAAAGGTTAACTTAAAGTTTAATATAAAAATAAGAGTAAATTACAAGTTTTATACTTTATGTTTACACTAAATTGCAGGCGTTGTCCTTTAACGCAAAAGTTAACAAGTTTTATACTTAATGTTTCAAAATCTTACACGTTATATCATTTAGACCTAACTCAGTTAGATTTTTAGTTAAGTTTGGTCATATGGACCCCATATAAGGGTAATGTTGTCTTTTCACATCTTAATATAATAAATAAACCATTTTTCTAGAAAATATATAAAAACCCCCCTTTCCACGCACACTATCATCTCTCTCTTTCTCTCTTTCTCTCCCTCCCTCTCTCTCTCTCTCCCTCTAAAACGCAGACATCCCACCCCCCTCTTTCAAAACCCACCATTAACAGTTTAACACCACCAATTGAACACACAAACACATTGAAAAAATAAACACAGTGAGTAATTGAACATGAACTTCTTAGTTGCTCGATTTGCTTCAAATGTTAATCAGATGAAAGCTTCTTGACATTTTTCTGCATATAGCTTTCATCCGACTCTTTGCTCATAAATTCACAGCCAAATAATTGGTCGTTCACCAGTTCTCTTTTTGTTTCTCTTTTCTTTAAAGGAACGTCTTTCTTATCTCTTGATTTGCTTCAGATATTACAGAATCAGATGAGGGTTTGACTTTGAAATCATTGACTAACCCTGTTTACTGTTTTCATGCCTCTTTCTGAAACCGGAGCCTTGTTATCCTCAAAACCTACATTTTTGTTTAGCGAACTTGCTTTAGCCTTAATTTTTAAGCACAATAGACTCTCATTTAGTGGTGAAAGCGGTCAGGCAGGAGTGGGTGGTGATGGTGGGTACGGTGGTGATGGTTGGTGCAGTAGGTTGAGGTGGTCGGTAGGTGGGGGTGGAGGCGGTGAAGGCTGAAGTGGGGTGGGTGGCGGCGGTGAAGGTTATGGGGTGGTGTTGGTGGTGGTGGTGGTGGTGGTTAGTTGAGAGAGATTAGGTTGTGGTGGTGGGTTTAGATTAGAGAGAAAGAGAATAGTTCATATTTTTTTTTCCAGTTTTGTAGATACAGTCCCTCAATAACAAGTGTTTACAAAATAACCTTTGTGAAAATGAAATGACAAGTATGCCCTCATGTGCATGGCACATGACCATACTTAACCAAAAAATCTGATTGAGTTAGGGCTAAAGAACATAACGTGCAGGATTTTGAAACATTAAGTACAAAACTCGTCAACTTTTGCGTCAAAGGATAACGCCTGCAATTTGGTGTAAACATAAAGCAGGACCGGCCCTAAGAATTCGTGTACCCTGTTCGATCTCGAAAAAACGTGCCCTTAGGCCTTAACGAAATTGGGTATTGGGAGGTCTAAACCTAATGACAATGGGCTAATAAGTAATAACTAATCTAAACCTTAAAAATAGTTTTGTAAGTGGGCCTATGTTAGTGTTTGTATGGTATACGTATACCCTATTAATTTATTTTTTTACATATACATATCAATTTTTTTTAATAACGTGCCCTTCAAAATACCGGTCAGGGCCTGCCATGACATAAAGTACAAAACTTATAATTTACTCTAAAAATAAAATACAACTGAGAATTATTAAGAGGTCAAAACAAAAACGTATATATCCCTTACAAATTATATCGTTGTTAACCTTGATTTTTAAACTTCTCAAACACATTTATATTTTTTAACCAAATAGATAAAGCCAAAGTTATTTAAAAGGTTAACTTAACGTTTAATATAAAAATAAAAGTTAAATGCCATTTTAGTCCATGTGGTTTGGGTCATTTTGTTAGTTTGGTACAAAGGTTTGAAATGTTGCCATTTTAGTCCAAATAGTTTCAAACGTTGCTATTTTAGTCCACTGGGTTAACTTCATCCATTTTTTTTGTTAACTAGAAGGGCAATTCAGTCACTTTTTTATGTAATTCTGCTAACTAGAAGGGCAATTCGACCATATAAAATGACCGAAATGCCCTTCTCGTTAACAGAAAAATGGGATAAAGTTAACCCAATGGACTAAAATGACAATGTTTCAAACTATTTGGACTATAATGGCAACGTTTCAAACATTTGGACTAAACTGACAAAATAACCCAAACCACAGGGACTAAAATAGCATTTAACTCTAATAATAAAATACAACTAAGAATTATTAAAAGGTCAAAACAAAAACGTATATATCCTTAACAATTATATCGTTGTTAACCTTGATTTTCAAACTTCTCAAACACATGTATATTTTTTTAACAATATGGACAATAGGGTTTACTACATTTTACTTGCCGTATTTCTTAAAACATGATACACTTCGATTGAAATAAATAAACGGTTAGGTACCGTAGCTTCTAAAAGCTATTGTTTTCAAGTCATATTATTTATCTTGTTACGACAAAAAAAGCTATTGTTTTCAAGTCATATTATTTATTTTGTTACGACAAAAGATTCAATGGATCGATATTTAGGGCATTTAAAGTGGACTCTTTCTTTCTTTTATTCTAGAAAGCATGTGGCACGACATGTCGCTTATGTTCTAGAGTTTCTATGTTGTGTATTGCTTATTCATTCTTTCACTTTCTCAATTAAATTGTATGACTTCAAAGTTTTTAATGCATACGTATATACTGAATCAAATTAGAGGTGTGCATGGGTCGGTTTGGTTTGATTTTCTACCAATAACCATAATCATAATCGCTAACTTCGGTTATGGATTTTCTTAACCATAACCGAACTTCGGTTATGGTTCGCTTTCGATTAATTTCGGTTATTAACAAAAAACTTTAACCAAATCTAACTTTTCGGCTAAAGTTAAAAAATTATACGCCAATGGGGCTTACCCTAAGCCTTTTTTTATAATACAACCACGACTACACTTTTTGGTTAAACTACCGATATGAGATCCCTTTTAATAAAGTAATTATATACTCAATGTTATACACAAAATTCATACAATCATTACACCTCAATTCTTCATCAAAATAAAAAAGCATCTATATCTTTTCGTTATGAGTAAGCTGCCAAAATGGTCCCCGAGGTTCGTTCACTTTTGCCACTTTAGTCCAAACCTCAAAACTTTTGAATTTGGGTCCCTATTATTTCAATTTTGTTGTCATTTTCATCCAAAAGCAAAATCTGGTCAGATTTTGCAGGTAACATCCAGTTTTTTTTTTTTTTTTTTTTGTCTTTTTCCTCCCATTTAATGAAAGGCAAAATGGTCAGATTTTTTTAATTTATTATAATAAAACGTTAAAAGACCATTTTGCCTTTCATTAAAAGGGAGGAAAGAGAAAAAAAAAAAAACTAGATGTTAACTCAAAAATCTGGCCAAATTTTGATTTTGGATGAAAATGACAACAAAATTGAAACCACAGGAACCAAATTCAAAAGGTTTGAGTTTTGGACTAAATTGGCAAAAGTAACCAAACATCAGGGACCATTTTGGTAGTTTACTTTACATGGTTAATGTAAAAAAGAAATCTATTATATAGAATTATAAACTTAACATTTCAAGTATAGTTTGATTTCGATTATATCGGTTAACCAAAGATTCATAACCTTAACCATAACCGATTGGCGGTTAACCTAAGCTTCATAACCATAACCATCTATGTTGGTTATCGCCATAACCGATAACCAACATAACTGAACCGAACAATGTTAGACATATTGTTAATACCTACTCATATAAAAACTGTGTGTCTAATCTAGGTATAACAATATATCTAGCATTACAATAGTGTTTCTAAATTGTTAGGTATCTATACATATAATAAAAGAAACTTGATTGAGGACACACGTCAATCTCTCAATCACTCTTAAATAAATAAATAAATAAAATAATAAAATAATCATAATCATCTTATTGTTATTCTATATTTCTATTCCTAAAAATAAGCCATATTCCTAGATATTTAAATAACATAAATTATATCTTGTCTATCGATAAAACTTTAAGTAGAAAAATCATTAATTAATGAGTAAATTACTTTTTGAGTCCCTGTGTTTTAGTGGTTTTAATCACTTGAGTTCAAAATCAAAAAGTTTATAACCATTCATTTTATAATGTTTTGAGTCCAATTTTGTTCATTTTATAACATTTTGAGTCCAGTTTTATTAAAAAAAAAAGTGGACTCAAAAGGTTAAAATTTGGACTCAAAGGGACTCAAATGGTTATAAAAAAAGCGTCTAGGGACCCAGGGCGTTAAATGTTTTGATTTTAGGCTCAAATGGTTAAACCGCTAAAACACAAGGACTCAAAAAGTAATTTACTCTTAATTAATTAATTAAATTAAGGTTTTTTACTTATAGTTTGTAAGTTTATTTTAAGAAATTGTATATATAGTTAGGTTTATAATTTTTTTTTTGTCATTTTATTAAATATTATGTTATAGTCTTGTGTATTATATGGATCCAATGGATTCAATAATGAAAACTGTTTATTTACATTTTTTTAAATAACAACACATAATCATGTTTAAATAGTCCTGGACTGAATTTAAATCAATTTCCGTCATTAAAGGCTTAAAATTAGTTTATATATGAAATAATGGTCATCATTGTAAATCTAATATAAAAACGCTTTCGTAAAATCTATTTTTGGTAAGATTTAAACAAAAAAAAAATATCATTATAAGTTATAAATTAAAACATGTTTGAGGTAAGTGTTGATTTTGTGGGAAGGTTTAAGAGACCTAATCTAACAAAAAATATTAATTAGTTTAACATATATATTTAAAGATCGAATATTAAGGTAAAGATTTTAAAATAAGAAATGTTGATAGTACATAAATGAAATTATTTTCGCTTATTGTTTCTTAGCTATTTATTATTCTTTATTAATATTTACTTTAGGAATATTTCATTTATTTACTATTTCTTTTTCCAGTGTTTCTACTTTTTTTTTCTTATTTAATAATTTAATATTTTATTAACTTAAACCCGTGTAATACACGGGGTTGTAACCTAGTAATGTATAAATAAATTGTGCGACTGGAATAGTTAGTAATTATAACCGTATTTGTAAAACCACTTGTAATTTAATGGACACGCCTACCGTTATCCTAAAAGGCTAAAATACATATTTCTCATTTTTGATAATTCGTACACATGTTGCGCGCAAATATCAATTTATACGGTATTATACCCTACACATAATCAGGGGCCTAGCTTTCAAGGGGCCGGGAGCGTCCGACCCCACGAACTTTTCGCTCAATAGTGTTATGTATGTATGTTTCGTATAGAATTTTTTAGATATATACATTTTCGACCACCCGGTTTTACAAAAAGAAAATTTGCTTATATAAAATTTTTAGGTACAGTAACTTCCGACCTTCCGGTGAAAATATTCAAGCTTCGCCACTGCACATGATACCCAAGAGTGTTGTGTATTATTGAATTAGTAATTAGTTATTCGAGTATATTTAATCTAGATAGTAAGGAAATGGTTTTAATTTATGAAAATCGATGAAGTCATAACAATATTATATTATACACTAGTTTATAGACTCGTGTATTACACGAGTTTATACAATATAAACGATATAACTAAATATAATCTTTAAAAAACTTTATATAACTTAAACGATATAATTATATAATCTTTAAAAGCTTTATATAACTAACGACCTATATATGTTAATTAGTAACGAAACATTATACAAACGATTTTTTATTACCATATGATAGTTCAGACACTAACATAAATTTATCACAAAAACCGGCCCATCTTAATTAGTAACACTGAAAATACCATAATAGCCGTGTAATACAAAGGTTGAATACTAAAAAACATGTAATATACAAATTTATATATTATTAATATGAATGAAATTACCAATTACGTCAAATATAACAATATATAAATATAATAATAATTTTTATAATTGTGTATCTTTTAAATATAACTTTTATTTAAAATAAATCTCTAAGACCTCAATTATGCTTACAAAAATCGTTATTTAAGTTGTTCTTTTTCTCTTTATTGGTAAAATGTCAATTTTATTAGTATGACATAAATTTGATTGTTATTCTTACTAATAATTGTTATGCAGATTTAATTAATAAATAGTTATTGTAAAGTTACGATATAAGTTAAACGTTTATATATGATGAATAAAATCTTTTCATTATTAAAGGTTAATTGACTATGTTACAAATGAATATAAAATGATATTAATATATTTCTTACCTCTATAAAATTGAAAACACATTTATTGATCATAAATCGATATAGCTACAAACCATAATATTATCTTATCTATAAAACTTCAAAATGTTAAGTTCTTTCAGTCTATAATTTTAAAACATCGTTCAATAATTTTTTTGTCTTTTTGCGAGATAGTCCTCTGGTTAGTTGCTCTTTTTTAGCTTTTATTTATATGTTAGAAAAACTTATATATCGACTTTTTATATAATCTCAGGCATGGATGACAACTTTTTGTAATTTAAACTATTTTATTTTAAGAAGTACTAAAATTATAGTTTTTAAAATTATAGATCATTTATGTATATATTTTAATCATAAATTAGAATTAGATATTAATTATTATATATTTTTAATGAGTTAAAGATGAAATTACCATGTGGCATTAATTGGAAATAGGTTAAAGGAGGGAATGCCATTTGGCATTAGATGTAATCCTTTATTAGTATTAGATTATACGTATCAATTTAAAGTGCGCATGAACAGTAATGAACATTTTAAATATATTTTAACTTAAGTTTTAAACTAATAATTTAGTATTTAATCTTTTTTATGAATAATAAATCTAAAGTTTTAATATTATATTTATTTGGATTTTTTTTTTCTAACATGATTTTTGTTGAAAATGGATATCATGTCGCTGTTGTACAATATCGAACCAAACCAACAATGAATTATAGTTTATTTTTTTATCGTAAACTATATGAGTGCTGATAATAATATTAAAAAATGCATTTTTCTAATCGTAAACTATACGAGTATCGATATGTGAAGAACTGAACCGATTTCAACCGAACATCGGTACCAATATTGGTAGTATCCGAACCGGTATCTTTTTAATGGGTTTCGATTGATATAAAACATGTGTCGATATCGTTTTAGGCGCATCACGACTTTAGTTTTTAGTTTTCTCTTTCAGCTGCTATAGTAAATTTCGGTATCGAAGCGATACCAACTGAGTTCCCGCCATATAATGCGAGAGAAAACCACTAGTTTAAACGATTACAATCTCTCTTCTTCTCTCACATATCTTTAGTTCTTAAAAAATGGTACATTTAGAAACACAAAGCTCTTTTATATCTCCAGCTATTTGTGTAACATTTCCTCCTCTCACTGAGTAACTACTTTTTCACACCAAATTTAAAGTTGAAATAGTTGAATCACCATAAAAGTTATATATTTGTTTTGGAGTGCTATTCAAATAAATTCTTTAAAAAATGGCTATTCACACATAGCGTTTGATAAAGGGGTAATATTGAAATTTACTTTGGGTTGATTATTGCATGTTCATTACTAGCTTCGGAAAAAACTTTGAAAAAAAATAATTTTTAGCATTTTAAATTGAATTTTTATGATTTATTTAAATGTTAAATGCATTGTTACCCGATTCCTCACTTTTTTAGTATTCCCTAATAAACCTCGCACTATATACATATATATACTAACACGGCACTATTAGACGACTCGATTGGTTAAACTAATGAATAAACATTTGTTCATTCAATTTTAGTCAAACTATAAGGGTGAGAGGGGCACTCCCCTAAGAGGGGAGTCCCCTCACTTACGCACCACCAATCAGATAGTGCCACGTCAACTCCCCTCTTAAACTCACCTAAGACCCCATTTTGATGGCGGCACTCCCCTCTTTGGGGACTTGGGTTTTTTTTTTTTTTTTTTGTAATTATGCATGTTTATAAAAAAATATTAATAAAAATTAAATAAAATTTAACAAAAGACATTTCAAAGTAGAAAATAAAAATAAAAATTAAATTCAAACTAGAAAATTAAAATTACATTCAAACTAGAAAATAAAAATTACATTAAAACTAGAAAATAATAATTTTAGAAATCGCACGGCCACCCGTACTTGTTAGCGATGTCGCGTTTTCGGGCGAGGATGAACGGCAACATATTTGGCGAAGCATCGTCGTGCGGCTTGATGAATGTTTCCATATCTCGATCGTAATTGTAGTTTTTCATCGTCTCGCGTTGTTCCGATATGAGCTCGAGAGCCTGCGACTCTCTTTTCTTCCTCAATTCAATTGCCTCCAATTCAATCGCGTGCTTCTTTTCTTTCATGGCGGTGTACTCTTTGAATTGTTCCGCCAACTCGGCCGAGCTTCCCTCGGACGATGTCGCTTGACGCTTGTCTCGCCGTTGTGCTCTTTGTGGCGAGGGGTCTTCGTTCATATCGGGTATGGAAGGGTCCACCTCAACGGGCTTTCTTTTATGTCCCGGACCTTCCCCTTCCTCACCCAACAATGGGACTTGGGCCCATTTGTCGTGTTTTCGAAGGACCTTCCATGCCTCGACATGTTGAAAACCGTTCGGAAATCTCTCTTTAAATTCTGTTAAAGCGACTTTCATCACGTCGAGATCCTTGACTCCGCTTCCTCGTGTGCGATCCTACATATTATAAAATAATAAGTGTTAAAAAAATATGAACTTAGTAAAGAAAATTAAAAAATATACAATGTTAAAAAATATAATTTTTACCGCTTGTTGGTATAGGCCGTTGAACCACCACGAGACGGTTGCTTGCCCCGTCCCTTAGTTTTTTTTTCTTGGCTTCGCGGGGTTGGTTTTCCATTGCTCGGTTTGAAGTGGGTGTGGTTTGAGAGTATAAAAAATTAGTGAAGTGGGTGTGGTTTGAGAGTATAAAAAATGTGTGAAATTGTTGTGGTTTGAGAGTATAAAAAATGAGTGAATGGTGTGGTTATTTATATATGTTTTAAAAAATGAGTGATTTTTTTTTTAAATTCGACCGTTGCCAACTCGACCGTTCCTCAAGATTTGTGCCCATTCAACGCGGTGCCTCCACACCGAATCCACTCCCCGATTCGGGTCCCCGCATGGATGGCGGCGGTGTTCCCGATCGGTGGATGTGGTCACCGAACCCACTCCCCGAGTGTGCCCCGGATACCCTAAGGATTTAGTCAAAGTATAAGGATGAGTATCATTACAGAACACTAATTATTGCGAGAACAAAAAAAAATAACTCTAAATCACTAAATTTCGGGATTTAAGGTTAATATTTTAAAAATTTTATATTTTTTACATTCATATGTGTATTATGTAAACATAAAAACCATTTATTTTTACCTATACATAACCTACATATTGTAGGTTATATAAAAACATAAACTTTTTCATATTTTGTTTTAAATTCTAGTGTGAGAAACAATAAATCATACATTTGTAATATTTTCATTTACTTTTTAGGTTTTTTAGGATTGAAAAAATGAGTGACTTATTTTGTTCTGCGTATTCTTGCAATATTTAGTGTTCCGCATAAAACCTTCTCCCCCCCCCCCCCCCCAAACTATGATACACAATATATATATATATATATATATATATATATATATATATATATATATATATGATTAGGTTCATTTGTGAACAACTTCCTGATAGTGAACTGAGTGAACTAATCTTGGCCCTTGATCATTTTTTAGATTAAAAGGGTAAGATTGACATTAGCCAAGTATATTTAATTAAAATCCCTTAATTTTCTCATCTCTTAACTCTTTCTTTCTCTCTCATTTTTAATTATTTCTCCATTATTTTAATTATAAGAGATTGAAGAGTTATTTTTTTTTTAAACAAACTCTTATATTCTTTTTAAAATTAAATATCAAACCTAATTAAATTATGTTTTTTTTAACATATGTGTATACAAGACTTATACACTTGTGTATTATTACATCTTATTCCCACATGTCGGTATAAACCAGATTTATACACCTGTGTATTATTCAAGTACATATGTGTATACAGGTCCTTATATATCATATGTATACGTCTGTGTATTATTCAAGTACATAGTGTATACAGGTGGGTATATACCAAACTTATACACTTGTGTATTATTACATATTGTTTCCACTATGCATCTTTTCATCAAACATTGATCTAATACATATATGTATAGATAATCTAATTAAATATTTTTAATCGTGTTCTAGATAGAACAATATTTGATAACGTTTGTATTTTTTTTTTAAATTATCAAATATTAAGTTAGGTAATTTGTGAGAAAAAAAATATAAAAAATGTAATTAAATATTCTTTTAATTGGAAAGAGAAATCAGTAGAGTGAGAAAATTAATTAATTAAATGAAGAGAGAAAAATACAATTATACCCTTGTATTTATTTAAATACATGTAAGTTACAAAATATAATTACAATCTTGTAACTAAAGAAAAAAATGTAGATCTACAAAATTAATGGTCAGGATAAGTTCATTTTGTTCACAAATACATCATTGTTCACTCAAGAACCCTCTATATGTATATATATATATATATATATATATATATGATAAGGATCCGTTAGGAACCATCCCTTATTGCGATAACAACGAGAACCAGTGTGAACACAAACAAAAGTACCTAAAAAAATTTAAAAACACAATTTTTTTAAATCGCTACTTTTCGTCACAAAAAAAACATTTTTTGGGACGAAAAGTAGCGATTAAATAAAAACTTTTTTAGTTGTGGGGTTTAGGTTTATGGTTTAGTTTTTAGAATTTAGATTGGGTGAGGGAAGAGGGGGTTAGGCTTTTGGGGGCAGGGTTGTTAGGTTAGGTTTTGTTTTTTTTTTTGTTGGGGGGGGGGGGGGGGGGGGTTGTTAGGTTTTTGGGTGGTGGTGGGGTGGGTGTGGGTGTTTAGGTTTTGGGTGGTGGTGGTGTGGGTGTGGGTTTATTTTGTTGCGTTCACATTGGTTCTCATGGTTGAGTGGTTCTCAAATGAACCCTACGTTATATATATATATATATATATATATATATATATTACGGTAAATATATTATATTCTACTTAGTCGAAATCAAACAAACATATAAATTCATTTTATATGGCCGATTTACCCTTCTAGTTAACAGAATTACATATAAAATGACCGAATTGTCCTTTTCATTAACAGAAAAAATGGATGAAGCCCAGTGGACTAAAATGGCAACGGTGAAAGCTTTTTGCACCCACAGACGAAAAATGAAACCTTTGGACTAAACTGGCAAAATTACTCAAACCACATAGACTAAAATGGTATTTAACTCTAAAGTTTAATATAAAAAAGATTACTAGAAATATTATTACGTCAAAACAAAAACTTAACAATCCTTTTTTTATCATTGTTAACCCTTAACTTTTGAACTTGGGGTAATGGAATGGACGAAGGAATGGAATGAACGAGGTAATGGAATGGACGAGGGAATGCAATGGATCATTAACATTCCATGTCTTGTTTGGTTACCATGTGTGAATGGAATTAAATGTTATTGTATATTGTTAGGTAGGCAAGAAAAACGGAATAATAAAATCAGCGGTAAGTGGTGCTGGTGGTCGGTGGTAGTGATTGTGGGTGGTTGTAGGTGGCGGTGGTGGGTGTCGGCGGTGGTGGTGGTGGCGGCGAGTGGCGGTGACGACGAGTGGTGGCGGCGGCAAGGTGGCCGTTGGTGGTAGGTGGCAGCAGAGGTGGCGGTGGGCGGCGTCGGCGGTTAGTGGTGGCGGCGGTGGTGGCTGTGGTGGAGGCGTCGATGATGGTGGTGGGCGGCGGCAACGAGTGGCGTTGGCGGTTGGTCGCGGCTGTGCTGATAACGGTGGCGAGTGGGTGGTGGCAGCGACGGTGGCTGTCAGGGTGAGGTGGTGGCGGGTGGCGGCGATGGCGTCGGTGGTGGGTGGTCAGTGGCGGAACTAGCCCAAAAAGTTAGGGGTATCCTAATTTTTTTTTTTAGGATCAGGGGTATCCTTTATATAACAGAAACGAAGTTGAGGGGTATTTTTACACTACGGAAATGGAGTTAAGGGGTATTTTTACACTACGGAGACGGTGTTGAGGGGTAGCCCGTGCTACCCCTATTTATACTCTATCTCCGCCACTGTGGGTGGTGGTGGTGGGCTGTGGCGAAGGTGGTGGGTTTTGGTGTTGTTGATGAATGGTGCAAGAGGAGATGAAATGGAAAAAAAAAACATGGGGGTGTGGAAGGAATGATTTTGAGGGAATGAAATGCCTTTTGGAATGGGTGATTTAATTCCATTGACCAACCAAACACCATTTTCTTCATTCCCTCGTAATCATCCATTCCATTTCACCTCTCATTCTTTCATACCAAACACTACCTAATATTTTAACCGGGCAAAGGGTTTATACTTTAGGTTGAAACAAATAAATCATTGGTTATTTTTACCGTAGCTTCTAAAAGATATGGTTGACGAGTCATATGAATATGGTATTATCTTATACCACAAAAAGATTCAATGGATCATATTTATGGCATTTGTTGACTATTCGGTCGTTTTTTTTTCTAGAAAGCATGAGACACAACATCTCATTTATGTTCTAGAGATTCTATATATGTTGTGTACACTTATTCTTTCTCTCACATTCTCAATTAGAACTTGAACGTTATATGTATATATATATTCTCAATTAGAACTTGAACGTTATATATATATATACATATATATATATATATAGGGGAAGTTTCAAATGAAAACCACTAGTTATTGTGAAAACTCGAAAACTAATTAAAAAAAGCCAAAATAAATACCAATTTTTTATTTTTATTTTTTTGCAACCCAATTTTCGCAGCTTTTTCTATATAAAAAAAATTTTCAAAAAAAAAAAAGTTTTTTGTGTAGTGCACATGTGTAATACTACATATGTGTATGTGTACTACACATGTGTACTACAAAAAAATTGTTTTTTTTTTTTTTGAAAAAAAGTTTTTTTTTATATATAAAAACCAGCGATTTTTATAAAAAAATTGAAAAAAAAAAATTTGTGCGTTTTTTAGGCTTTTTTTAGTTAGTTTTCGAGTTTTCACAATAAAAGTGGTTTTCATTTGAACCATCCCCTATATATATATATATATATAGGATCACGCTAAAATGAGAACCACCTCGAGTTGTAAGAACTGCGAGAACTACACCGTACGGGGCGAGGTGGACCAAATTTTTTTTTTATAAACGTAGATACATGTATAAAAACAACATTTGTAAAAAAAAATTTCAAAAAAAAAAGTTTTTGAGCACCTCAAGTGTGCATTTACGGGTACCGTAAATTTTCCGGCCAGATTTACGGGTCCCGTAAACACAAACTTGTGGCGCTCAAAACTACACACACGACATTTTTTTTTGAATTTTTTTTTACAAATGTTGTTTTTATACATGCATCTACGTTTATGAAAAAAAATTTGGTCCACCGCGCCCCTTACGGCGTAGTTCTCGCGGTTCTTACAACTCGAGGTGGTTCTCATTTTAGCGTTCCCACATATATATATATATATATATATATATATATATATATATATATATAGTGGAGGGTTCAAATGAAAAGAAATTTTTTGTAAGAATAAAAAAGAACAAATTTCAGCCAATAAGAATCATTCATTTTACTTCATTTAATTTTTGTATTTAATATTAGTGTAAGGGTATATTGGTAAACTTAGATAGATCATTAATTGTTCGTCTTCCTTTTTAATAGCTAGTAAATTAAATTTGTAGCTTATTTTTAAAAAATATATTTTTTCAAAGAAAAAAAAACAATTAATTTAAAGTGTAGGATAAATTACGAGGTGTGTAGGATGAATTACGAGTTGTGTAGGATAAATTTCAATATATGTAGGATAAATTTTCAAAACGTGTAGGATAAATTTTGATGTGTGTAGGCAAAAAAATTAGTGTGAAGGACAATAGTCTTTATGACTAATTAATTAGTCAAAGATAATAATAAATGAGATGTAAGAAAAACTATTTAATATTTTACAATTGTACCCTTTGTTCTTTTTCTTCTCAATTTAATTTTCTTCTCAAATGAACCTCCCCTATATATATATATATATATAGACGGAGTTTTAGAGTGAACACTAGTGTATTTATGAACTCAGTGAAAAAATTATGACCATTGATTTACATCATCAAATTGTAAAATATATCAGTGTATTTTCATCATCAAACCTAACAATTGATTTACACTTTTGTATTGATAATCAAGGGTTGGGATTAGTTCATACAATTCACTATCAAGGGGGTTGTTCACTAATGAACCTAACTACATACATACATAGGGTGAGAATCCGTTAGGAACTAACATTTATGCCGAGAACCACGAGAACTAGTGTTAACACAACCAAAACTACTTAAAAGGTTTAAAAACACACACATTTTTTTTAAATTTCTATTTAAATCGTAACTTTTTATTAATACTTTTTTTGAATTTTTTTAATAATTAAAAGTCGCAATTTTAATGTAAAAAATTAAAAAAATATATAATTTTTTAACATTTAGTTTTGGGATTTAGCTTTAGGGTTTAAAAATGCAGTTTCAATTTTTTTTACAACTCTGTTTGTAACATTTTAATATGCGCGTGTACAAAAGATACGGAAAAAACTCGCACGGTAAGTTGGAGTTCTATAAGTTCTCACAACTTAAGGGGGTTTTCTCTTGATTATATATATATATATATATATATATCATACTCAGTAAATTCCACCAATAGCAAACCTAAGGTAGGATATGAGAAAGGTAAGATACAGACAGCCTTACCTCTACCCCGTAGGAATAGAGAGACTGCTTCCAGTGAGACCCCCGGCTCGTTGATAGTTTTGTATCAAGCATTGGACATAAGCCACATAACACTTGACAATTAAGACAAATGCCAATTAGTGCATGTATTCCCTTATCTTTCGGCTATCAACGCCACTGCATGATTAACCATCCCCCTCTTTTAACATTATTTTCACGAAATTAGTACAATAACAGTAAAATTAGTGCACTTTCACTTTTGCCCCCCGAGCGCCCACACATATACACATTACATATATATATATATATATATATATATATATATATATATAGGTTTAGGTTCTTTTGTGAACACTTCCCAAGTGATGAACAGAACGAACAAATCCTGGCCATAGAGCTTCTTAACTTTAACTCAAGGGTAGGATCGTCTTTTAACATCTATAGTTTTATATATAATTTTCTTTTTTAATTTCTTTCTGGCAGTTATCAGATGATGACAACCACCCACAATTCAACATCTCGAAAAAATTCAAAATTAAATCGATCAACCCAAAAACAAATATGTGTCCATATCATCCAGTTCGTTCTTCATATCATCAACCATCATTCACTTCGTTCTTCAGATTATCAACAAGCAATTGAGCAGCGAATTTGTTCCACTGAAGATTTACTAATCATGACACATACAAACGATCAGCATGTTGTTTCAGCGAAGTTGCTAATTCATCAGAGTTCTGAACGACCAGGAGAACAACATCGAGGTATAATCTTAAAACAGTTGTGTATACAAGTTTGCTTCCAGTGTAGCTAAGGAGATTACATAGCTGTGTATTGTTTGGTTTAGTTTTTATAATTCCTAAGATTTATAATTTATGACAGATACGAACGATCAACCTGATGTTGCAACCAATTTGTTACTTCCTTAGATCACTAAACGAGCAGTAGTTCATCATCAAGGTATAATTTTAAAACAAATTTTTATACAATTCAGTTTCCAATGTCGCTGTAAGTTTTAGTAGATAACTGCATTATGTATTGGTTAGTTTCGATAACATTTAAGATTTATAATTTACGACAGAGGGTACCTTTATGACTGAGTCGAACGATCAGCCCAATGTTGCCGCCAAGTTGTTAATTCCTCAGAGCTCTGAACCAGCAGGAGATCATCATCAAGGTATAATTTTTAAACAATTGTTTATACAAGTCAGTATTGAGTATCGCTGTAGTGGTAATACTAGCTGTATTATATATATTTTTGTGTATTTTTTTTTATAATACTTAAGAATTATATTTTTTGACAGAGGGTGCCCTTATTACATACACGAACGATCAACCCGACGGGCCAGCCAATTTGTGTATGCGTATAGGTTACGTATGTGTCATGTATATGCCTAAAAAATATTTGACGTACTGATATACACATATGTACATTTATGTATGCTGAATGGCGGGTCTTTTTATTACGAAACTAACGTAATGACTTATCCTATATCCTTTGTGTAGATAAAGGGCAGTGATGAAACGAATGCTGAGCTAAAGAAACAGATCCACAAACTGGTGTGGAATGTAAACTGATATCTTTTTATCATCTGTGAATTTCGAACAAACTGATATCTTTTTAGCATTTGTTCAGTGGGAATTTTGACCTCTTTGTTGATGTAATGTGTCACACCCCCAAAATCCACCAGCGGAGTATCACCGCTTGGAGGCGTGACTGACCAGGATCAAGCCACCAATCATATTGAACGATGTATTTAAAATAGATAAAATCCAACCACGCAATATAATTGGTGTTAAAAAACTAGTTAACCAAGTTCACATTAAACAGCGGAAGCATAAAACGTACAACCAAAACATAAGTTCAACAAGTTCATAAAGTTTAAATGTTTAGCATGGCACACCACTGTCCATGCCCCACAACGATCACCTCTCCTCGTGCAAGCTCCATAAGCACCTAACGATCTGCAAGACATGTAACAAGGAGTCAACAACAAAGTTGAGTGAGTTCACAGTTGGTTGTTTAGTTTTAAAAGTTTGTTTTGAAAACCATAAGTTGTTTCGTAAACCACGAGTTGACCAGTATCTTTGTTTTTCCCCAAACCATATCCATATTCAGTGGGGGCTTCCCCATGTGAACCACTAGACCGTTACCATATCGACAACTGACGAAAGTAAGTTGTGCCCTAAGTCAATGTCTATCATCATTGACTGAGTGCCCAGATCCATTAGTACACGTCCGTCCTACCGGCACGGTGTGAGGCTTGTCAACCTTAATAGCGCTATTAACTAATGACCCGCTCGCCATTGGCCCGACGATTAAGTCGATATAAAATGAGGGACTTAATGATAGAGTTTTGTCTAGTAAGTTTAAGGTTGTTGTCCTACCCAAGGAGGACGAACGTACGTATTCTACACAAGGAGAATACGCATGATTAATATTGGCATTCTACCCATGGAGGATGGCGGTACATATCCTACCCAAGGAGGATATGCAGGTTCCGTTTTAGTTCTTTAACCCATTCCCAACCACCGGGAATCCCATGCCTTAGAAAGAGTGTGAACTCACCTTGGTTTGCTCGGTCAGATTAGTTACTCTAATAATCAGGAATTAAGCATGTCCTAACATGGTACAGATAACAATCAGTTTCACGTGCATGCATAATACATATCCTACATACGGTTTATCTACTCATTACTTCTATCACGCACCACACAATTCTAAAGTCACACCCTGACTTTTGCAGAAGATCATAGTTACCTGACTTTTGCGGAAGATCATAGTTAAAAATACACTTGTAATACTTGTTAGAAAATATTTTCTATGTGTTGGAATTTTTTTAGAAAATTTCGCCATAGTTTCCTTTGTAAATGGAAGTGTCCATGCTATTTAGCTTATCATTTTCTTTTCCAAAAATCATTCAAACCGTCAACAACAATTCACTAAACAATATTACACTCACCAAGGGAAAAACTATTCTATTTATAACACAACATGAACTTGATGTTTTATAAAAACGCGTAGTAACTCGGTGAAGTGTTTAGTGGGTTTAGTTACCCTCCAAAGTGTGTTTACTTTTGTTAAAATCTCATTCTCGGGATTTTTAGATGTTCACAACTTGTGAACATATTTTACAAAAAATATTTATTTACAACATTTTCATGTTTCACTAGCATCCATATACTTATTTTATTTCAAAAATAGTGTAAGTATATGTAAGAACCATGATCTTTCAAAAACCGTCTTTTAAATTTGGCTTGTTTAGAAAAACCATTTGTAAACCTCGGATCTATATGATCATCAACTCACTTTGTTTACTTATATTTCAAGAAATCACCTTGTTATCAAGTTCATGTCTAAATATGAAGGTGATCTTTTTATGAAAACCCCTAATCACCTCCTAACTTGTTAACTCATGTTTTCAATCCTAATTTAACAAGTTTCATATGATGACTATCATCATACTACCAAGAAATCACCAATCAATCATCAACATAACCAAGACAATATCATTCTAGTAATATTTCATTATGTTTCGTTCATTTTTCATATTATGTAAAGCTTTATGTTCAAGACTTATGTGCATGATCTTTAGTGTTCTTGTAAATTTCAACATACTATATCTATTAACCACCAAAAATATGAAGTAAACAAGGGTTAACAAGAAGCTTGCAACTAGCTTAAAGCTAGGGAAGATCAAGATGAAAAAGTGATGGATAAAAGCACACTAGAGAGGTCCTTCAAGATCCGTGAACACCGAGCTTCGTTAATCACCTTTGTGCACCTTGAGATGGCCTTGGATTGAATGAATGAAAACCGAAAATGGTGAGGGTGTGAGGGGAGGTTTCGGCCGAGCTTTTATGTGGAGAGGGAGAAGAAAAATGGTGGTGAAGATGATGAGTTGAATTAGTTACTTATAACCCCTAAATTCTTGTATCCAATGGGTAATGTGTCTTCAAGAGTACAAACACAATCTACTAATTCCCAAGAAGAGATTATGGAAGATATTAGGAAGATTTAATCAAATCTTGGTGGGGCCATGCTTGGGGACGGTTACAAGAGAGAGGGGGGGGGGGGTTAAAATGTATTTTGGTGGTAACTAAATTAGTTAGTGGAAGGTTATATGGTAAAAGTCTAGTGTTTAGTGTGTTACATGTATTATGTAGTGTGTTATAGTGCTCGGGAACCATAACTAGTTCAGAAAAATAAAAACAATGTTTTTAACAATAATTTAGTGTTCCGGGTAATGTCCGGTTGTTCGGTTAGATACCGTTCCGTTAAAGTGCTAAGTTATTCCGTATAGTGTCCTTTATGTATCTTTTTGTAACACTTTTAATTCCCAACACTTAGGAAAGCATTCAAGGCCATTTAGTCAATTTTATGCACAAGACTAGTATGTTAAAAAGCTGAATTTTGCTGAAAAATGCAGTTACGTCATCAGTTGTAATTAAGCTCAGTCATTAAGCACAATTTAATATTAATTAATCGTACGGATACATGTAATTATGAGGGTTGTCACATTCTCCCACTGTTAAGAAAATTTCGTCCCGAAATTTAGCACGTGTTTACTGAGGAAGCTAGTTAAGTTGCGTGGTTTCCTGGTTTTCCTGTGGTGTCACATCATCCCCCCGTTGGTTTGGAATTTCGTCCCGAAATTCTGCAGTAGCTTCAGCCTCAGTAGTGGTTGCATTTTTCCTAAACAACTGGGGATACTTGAGTTTCATTTGGTCTTCTCGTTCCCAGGTATACTCTGGGCCACGACGGGAGTTCCAACGAACTCGAACAAGAGGTATTCTGGTACACTTGAGAACCTTAACATCTCGATCAATAATCTCTACCGGTTCCTCGACGAATCGCAGTTGATCATCGATAGTGAGCTCCTTGAGAGGAACTATGAGGGTCTCGTCTGACAGACACTTCTTCAGATTCGACACATGGAAAACATTGTGAACTCCGCTGAGTTCTGCCGGTAGATTCAGCTTGTAGCCCACCTTGCCAATTTTCTCAATGATTTCAAAGGGTCCAACATACCGCGGGTTGAGTTTGCCTCGTTTGCCAAAACGAACTACACCTTTCCAAGGTGAGACTTTAAGTAGCACTCGATCCCCAACCTGGAACTCGAGTGGTTTCCTTCGCTTATCAGCATAGCTTTTCTGACGGTCACGAGCTGCCGTCATTCATTGTCGTATCTGAGCAATCTTCTCGGTTGTATCTACTACAAGTTCTGGGCCAGTGATTTGACTGTCGCCAACCTCTGCCCAACAAAGAGGTAATCGGCACTTCCGTCCATACAATGCCTCGAACGGAGCGGCCTGGATACTGGTGTGGTAACTGTTGTTATACGAAAACTCCACTAACGGGAGGTGTTTTTCCCTGCCATTACCAAAGTCGATTACACATGCCCTAAGCATGTCTTCAAGGGTTTGGATGGTGCGTTTAGATTGCCCATCCATCTCTGGATGATATGCCGTGCTCATGTCTAATCGAGAACCAAAGGACTTGTGCATAGCTTGCCACAACTCAGATGTAAAACGTGAGTCACGATCAGAAATGATGGAGGTTGGCACTCCGTGCCTTGATACTACTTCCTTTAGGTAGACGTCTGCTAGAGTAGAAAACTTATTCGTTTCCTTGATAGCCAGAAAATGTGCAGACTTGGTCAGTCGATCCACGATCACCCAAATGGTATCATTTCCTCGTTGAGATCTAGGCAGGCCAGTAACGAAATCTATGGAAATTTTTCCCATTTCCATTTAGGTATCTCTGGTTGTTGAAGTAGGCCTGATGGTTTCTGGTATTCGAACTTGACCCTAGCACAAGTCGAGCATTTACTGACGTAGGTTGCTATGTTGGCTTTCATGCTAGGCCACCAGTATGTAGTCTTTAAGTCGTGGTACATCTTATCCGAACCAGGATGTACTGAGTAACGAGACTTGTGCGCTTCATCCATCACAAGCTCGCGTAAGTTTCCGTAAAGTGGGACCCAGATGCGCCCTGATACATAGTAGGCGCCGTCTTCTTTTTGTTCTAACCGCTTCCTCGATCCTCGTAAGGACTCAGCCCTGATGTTCTCTGCTTTCAACGCTTCAACCTGAGCATCTCGTATCTGGGTAGGAAGACTAGATTGGATGGTAAGTTGTAACGCTCGCACACGTTTAGGTGTAGTATCCTTTCGACTGAGAGCGTCGGCCACAACATTGGCTTTGCCCGGATGGATCTTGATCGCACATTCGTAATCATTCAAGAGCTCGACCCATCGACGTTGTCGCATATTTAATTCCTTTTACTTGAAGATATGCTCGAGACTCATGTGATCGGTGTAAATGGTGCACTTGTGTAAAACCCTAATTCACGTTTGACCATAAGTCGCAACGGAAATACGTAGCATAAAATTTTCTTTCATTATAAACATCTTGACGTACTTAAATTCATTTTTAAAGTTAACTTTTTCTCAATAAATACATTTAGTGAACTTATTTACAATAAGAAAACATAACTTAGCTTCGCTCAATTACGTACTCTAACACTCCCGTACAATCTAACTTGTGACTCGGTCTTCGATCTCTACTCCTTGATGACCCTTCGAGTCTCGTACAACCTGCACTCACCATAAACATTCATAACATTAGCTCACATTAAAAATATAAACAAAGATTCATCCTCGTATACTTTTCATTCCGTTATCCTTTTACATTTAAGCATTTCATCCGTGCATCAATACCCTTGGTGAGGCTACAATATTGTACCTGCATTACTCTTCATTCCCAAGGTACATTATTAATAATATCAATATTCGATCACATTGAAGCCTTGCGTACATACATTCGTACATGCATACTTACATACCTAGATATCTACCTACGTACATACTTACACACTCATGTACATTCATACATACCTAATTACATGCCTTCACGCAACCCTACATGCGTGCATACGCTCATATCTGCCCACTTGCATACCTACACACATACATTCATTCATACACACCACTTATATTCATACCTACATACATACATACCTTCATACGTATCTATATTTCCTAAAACAAGGAATAAATTAGTCATTCTTAGCTTATACGCGTTTAAAAACGGTTCAGACGGGTTCGCATTGCATAAACTAATAAAAAACGAATTTTTGCGAAACTGACACATGCTCACGTAGCGCTACGGTCCGTCGCGCTACGCTAGCACCTCATATTAACAGAAAGTTGCAGCTGGTTGCTGCAGATTCCCAGCACGATCCGGTTTTACGGAAACGAGCATAACTCTCTCGTTTTTGATCCGTTTTACCCGATTCTTTTTCCTACGTGATCGTAATTTAATTCTCCATCACATGGAGTGAAAATCCAATATTTGGACTACCAAAATTTGGGACTTTTAGCCTTCGGCTTATTACCCTTTTTACCAAATTTTGACTCGTTCATGCATTTAGCAACATAACTTGTTGGTTTGACCTTAACTTCATATGAATTAATAATTTCAAGGTCATTTGTCATAAAAGATTCATTCCCGGATACCTTACATCTTATTCCACCCGTTTTCGCTCAAAAGCTTATTTTGACCTGTTAAGGGTAATTGCGCATTAAAACGTTTATGACTTACAAAACCATACTCCCCACTTTCATACTTGACCAAAACATTACACTAATCGAATAACTTGTTTCTAAACTACTTTTAAGATCGTTTGCCCAAAATACCCATCAAGGGCATTTCGGTCAACTTTAATCCCATCATTTACGACGAAAGACTACGACACATATTTGACCTCAACCATCATGTTTAGTTAATTAAAACACCATATTACTTAATCGAACTAAGAAGTGATTACAGAAATCACTTACCTTATGCGTCCGTGGTCGTATCCGATTCCTTGCCTCTTCTTGACCCGTTAACACCTCATGCTTGAGCCCGTCTCGACGTGATTCCTATACTTTCATTTCATTGAAATCACGCTCTTATTAGCAAACTCATTTGTATACGTTAACAATCATATCAATCGCATATTTCACACTTAACTTTCCTTAGTCATTTCTAACGAGCATAAAACATATAATCAACTTCATATCCTTTCCAACACATGTACTTCATCATGTAATCACAATTAACGCATATTAACATAACATGCCCAAACGACTTCCTATAATCCTGCTTTTACAACAACGAGTTAAATCATGTTTCTTATACTTGTTGACTTTCAAGAGTCAACTATTAACCACATGTAACTATCGACTTATCAACATATACTCGTAACATCATAATCGACTATACGGACGACACTATATACATTTTATCATACACTTGATGTGCGTACTACCTTTTAAGCATAACGTACAACTAATTCATGCATAAATCTTCTAAACTCATACATAACCCATCAAAACCTACTACTAACCATCATGGATCATTCCCAATTAAACATCAAACATATCATCATCATATTTCTCCTAATTCATCTAACAAGAATTCATCATACCCACATAATACATCAATCTTTCAACAAGACTCGGACATGGGAGGTGATTCTAGTCATCATCTTCACCCTAACTAACGGGTTTCACCTCTAATCATCAAATTAACACAAACCGTACGTAACCCGTGTTCTATACGGTGATTCTAACCCTTATACATGATCAATTTCATACTAACTCACGGATTTGAACATAACCCACTTCACACATGATCACCAATCTTAGATTTAAGACATACCTTATGATCCCCTCGTGAAGGTGATCATTAATCCGTGTTCCTTCTTGAATTTGAGCTTCGATTCACCCTTCAATTTGGTGATTTAGTTGAGTTAGGGTTTGGAGCTCTTTGAAGCTCCTGAACATTCGTGAACACACACGAAGTGTGTGTTTGTGTGTGTTGAACTTTCATTTTAATAACTCAACTTCCATCTTGTTCCATTTAGCCCCTCGTGTTTGCCACTTAACATAACGTGCACTACTTCCATCTTTTAATACTTTTGACCATACCCTTAACTAGGTTAAATAGCCTAGTTATTTATTTCCTGACGTGTCATATAGGAACACACGACAAGATTAACATTCGGATTTTGGGGCGTTACAACTTGGTACCGTACAGGTAATGTCTCCATATCTTAAGTGCGAAAACAACTGCTCCCAATTCCAAGTCGTGCGTAGTGTAGTTCCTTTCGTGAACTTTAAGTTGGCGCGATGCGTAGGCAATGACCTTGTCACGTTGCATCAACACGCAACCGAGTCCTTGGATGGAAGCGTCGCAATGAACCACAAAATCATCTGTGCCTTTAGGCAATGAAAGGATAGGCGCGCTACAAAGTCTATCTTTTAAGTGCTGAAATGCGGACTCCTGTACATCACCCCAACGATAGGTGACACCCTTCTGAGTCAGTGAAGTGAGAGGTTGCACAATCTTTGATAAATCCTTGATAAACCTTCTGTAATATCCTGCCAAACCCAAGAATTGGCGGATTTCTGTTGGTGTACGGGGTGCAGGCCAGTTCTTGATCGAGTCAACCTTGGATGGATCCACATGAATCCCATCCTCATTTACCACGTGGCCTAGGAAATGTACTTCACGAAGCCAAAAGTCGCATTTTGAAAACTTGGCGTAAAGCTGCTTTGCTCGAAGAAGTTCCAGAATAAGTCGTAGATGCTGCTCGTGTTCCTCCTGACTCTTAGAATAGATCAGAATGTCGTCGATGAAAACAATAACGAACTTATCCAGGTAAGGTTTGCACACTCGATTCATGAGATCCATGAAGACCGCAGGTGCGTTTGTTAATCCAAAAGGCATGACCAGAAACTCATAGTGCCCGTAGCGAGTTCTGAATGCTGTCTTAGAGATGTCCTCATCTCGGACTCTCAGCTGATGATAGCCCGATCTTAAGTCAATCTTAGAGTAGAAGCTCGACCCTTGCAACTGGTCGAATAGGTCATCAATGCGTGGGAGAGGATAACGATTCTTCACGGTCACCTTGTTGAGTTCGCGGTAGTCAATACACATTCTGAAGGTACCGTCTTTCTTCTTCACGAATAACACTGGAGCTCCCCAAGGCGAAGAGCTAGGATGTATGAAACCCTTTTCCAAGAGTTCTTGTAGTTGCGTGGACAGTTCTTCAAGTTCTGATGGAGCTAGACGATAAGGTGCTCGAGCTATGGGCGCTGCTACAGGAGCTAGCTCGATTTGAAATTCAACTTGACGATGAGGCGGAAGACCAGGTAATTCCTCAGGAAATACCTCAGGAAAATCACGTACAATAGGTATGTCTTCTATCTTCCTTTCTTTCGAGGATGTATCAGAAACGAGGGCTAGGATAGCAGTGCGGCCCTTTCGCAAACACTTCTCGGCCTTAAGGAAAGAGATGATGCCCACAACAGCACCACTCTTTTTGCCATGAATCATGAGAGGTTTTTCACCAGAACGAGGAATACGGACGATTTTCTCCTTGCAAATAATCTCCGCTTGATGTTGAGATAGCCAATCCATCCCAATAACGATGTCAAAACTACCAAGTACGATAGGAATAAGATCGATAGAGAAGGTCTGACCAGCTAAGACGAGGTTACAACCCTTAACTATGTGTGTGGCTTCAAGACTTTTACCGTTTGCTAGTTCTACCGTGTGTTTGGTGTTAAAAGTGTTGGAGTGCGCTTAAGCATTTGGCTAACTTTTAAGGACACATAACTAGTATCGGCACCCGAATTAAATAAAACAGTGACAAAGAAGTCGTCCATACGAAACTTACCCATCACAACGTTGGGATCGTTCCTCGCGTCACCCTGACCCAGCACGAAAACACGTCCCCTGGCTCCATTGCCATCATTGTTTCCCCCATTATTGTTTTCGTTCCCCTGATTGTTGTTGTTGTTGTTGTTGTTGTTCTGTTTCTGGTTCAACTGGGGGCAGTTTCTCTTGAAGTGACCTTCAGCACCACACTGATAGCATCCCCTGTTACCTTGTTGTTGCTACTGCTGATTCTGTGGAGCTTGTGGCTGCTGTTGACGATTCTGATTCGCAGGACGTGAGCTCCTGCAATCCTTGGCTTCATGACCCAGCTTGTTACATCTCTGACAACGACCGTTGTTACACGGCCCGCTGTGGTGCAAATTACATCGATTGCACTTAGGGTGATTTCCCTTGTATCCACCCTGACCTTGATTCCCAGAAGACTACTAACTGGGGCTCCTTTACTCATCTGTCTTTCGTTGCTGGGACTGAGACTGAACTGACGTAGAACCCTTGCCCGAATTTCCATCCCACTTGCGCTTGTTATCAATGGGAGCATCAGAAGTAGTAGTAGCGCTAATACGCTTAGGCAGCTTGTTCTGCTCAACCGCCTGATCAATGAGACGATAAGCCAACCGGATGATTTGCTGAATGGTGCCAAGATTAGCTGAGGTCACGTGGCTCTGAATTTCTGGCACCAAACCCTTAAGGTACAACTCGATACGCTTGATAGGAGGATCCACCATAGTAGGACACAAGATAGCTAATTCATTCGATCTTTTTGTGTATGCCTCGATTTCAGACCCCGTCATCTTCAAATTGAAAAATTCCACCTCTAGCTTGTGGATGTCGTCACCATAGTTGTTAAAAGCCATCACCTCTTGCGCCTAGGCCCTTTTTTCAGGCAAGGCGAGTAAGTTGCGCCTTAAGTCCAGGAAATTGCGCTATAATTCTCCAGGTGATGGTTCAGGTGCACATTCCGGCGAGATTCCTAGATCCCGGAGAGTATCCGGCCAAATTTTCAAAATTCCGGCAAGATTCTAGTCAGATACTTACTTTTATCCAAGGAAAGCTACTTTTCTACACTAATACACTAATATTTTAGAACTTTTGGTACTAAATAAATGATATAAAGTGTTATATAATAGATTTTGTTTATTTTATTTAAAGAATAGTATTCTTTTTCTAATACATAATATATTTTTAATTATTTTTTCCTTATGCGCTTTATTTTTCTCAGGCCCTTGCTTTTTTTGCGCTTTGCGCCTAGGCCCTAGGCGAGGCCTATGCGCCTTGAGTGCGCCTAGCGCCTTTAATAACTATGGTCGTCACGACTACAGTACTCTTCTTTGATCAAATCTTTGAAGTCGTTCCATGGGGTGGCATTAGCAACCGCCAGCCCTAGCAGTTGAACCTGTGCTTTCCACCAGGTTAACGCAGCACCTTCGAGTGTTCCAGTAGCAAATTTCACCCTACGATCTTCAGGGCATTCACACATCTCAAAAACAGACTCAATCTTCTCGAACCAGTGAAGAAGACCTACAGCTCCTTCTGGGCCGCTGAAAGTACTAGGTCGGCAATCCATGAATGTTTTGAACGTACATACGGGAGGCTGAGCATGTTGACCTCCTGCAGGGACAACTGCGAGTGCCTCAGCCACTCGTTCGTTGATTAGAGCCGTCATCTGGGCTTGAGTCAAGTTCAAACGTCCACTCATGATCTTCACAACGAAGCAACGTAAGTGAGAAAAGTGTCGCGAAAGTGCGTAAGCGTGGGATGACAGAAGAGAGTAAGCACGCAAGGTTCAAATAGCAGTTATCACGCTAACTAATGCACTATGTGAACTATCTAACAGACAATATAAACATAAATCATACCACTTATTGTGTCGAGTCTTGCACGTGGAGCGAAGCGTCGTTGTGGATCGTTGAGCACTGTACAGGTTATAGTCTGGTTTTGTAAAAAAAAAGCTTTTCCCTTTTTAAAACCAAGTTCACTATAACCAATGGCTCTGATACCAATCTGTCACACCCTCAAAATCCACCAGCGGAGTATCACCGCTTGGAGGCGTGACTGACCAGGATCAAGCCACCAATCATATTGAACGATGTATTTAAAATAGATAAAATCCACCAGCGGAGTATCACCGTATAGTGTCCTTTATGTATCTTTTTTGTAACACTTTTAATTCCCAACACTTAGGAAAGCATTCAGGACCATTTAGTCAATTTTCTGCACAAGACTAGTATGTTAAAAAGCTGAATTTTGCTGAAAAATGCAGTTACGTCATCAGTTGTAATTAAGCACAGTCATTAAGCACAATTTAATATTAATTAATCGTATGGATACATGTAATTATGAGGGTTGTCACATAATGGTAGTGTAACGAGCCAAACCGATAAGAAAAGAAGGCCTGGGCATCCTGATAGTTTAACGCAATATGAAAACTAACATACTATTAGCTTTGTTAGATATCAATTTTTGAATGACAAACTTGCCCTCTTTAAAACCTGCTCTTAAAATTAATCTATATTGTTCACTTTGTAGGGCGTAAACACTCATCAATTTGTTTAGTTAAATGCCTTGTATCACTAAGTACCGTCGGCATTATTTTTATTGTTACTTGGGTTAATCGCAGTGAGCCTTGATGATACACTATTATTATCGTTTAGTCAGGAGAAACAAAACGAAAAAGCTGAATGAAGAATCTAAAAATCATCAAACTAAAGCCGGGTTCACCGATTTATGACGGAAGGTGATTTTTAAGTTCATGCTCCTATGTGGAGCCCAACAAATTCAACGAAAATGACTAAACGGTCCAGAAGTTGAACCGACTAGCAGCAGTCCAGGAGCCAACCATTACTAAGCAATAAGCTTTTTCAAAAAAACTGAGTGAAAATGAATAGCGCGTTAGACACGTGTGAGAAATAAGGCTCAAATTAATCAGACTGTCAAATATCTATACTATTTTTGTAACTTGCGGAATGCACATCAGCGTGTCCGTACAACTAACAAATATATACAAAAAATGGACATTACGATGACGGTAAACGTTATCCTATACATGATAGTTCGACATAACATGATTAACACCCACCCAAACAAAACATAACAAGGAGTTTGCTCAGATAAACCAGCCAAACAAAAGTAAAGATATTGTTTCAACACCAGCAAAACTAAACTACACAAAATAAATTCCAGTAGCAGTCTTTTTATCTATTTCTTTTTGTTGATGCTGGCATATTGGTAGGCTTCTTTTAGAATACGTTCGCGATGTTTGTTCGCCTCCGATGTTATCAACTTCACTGCATACTTCTTCCTAAGTTGTGCTATCTTTGTCTTTGCTTTAGCCATTTCGGTTGGGAACCCAACTTCCCAGCGATCTTCAATGATCCCCATCCAGGTTTCCATGTGTCGCATTGTGTATATTTCACACTCTTCATAGTTTCCTATCGTCGCCCAACCTAACTCCAAACGAACAGGATGACGAGCTGCAATATCATAACAACGTGGATGGCGGACACGCTTTAAGTACTTGACGACCACATCTTTCTGCACATAAAACAACTTGGTTAATTAAACTTGCGGTACACATGTGTATTATATAACGACAGTCACGTACCACTTTCAACGGAGTTGACTTTAAATCACCTAAAACAAACCATGAAAAACAATCAACTAATAAAGTATTATAAACAAAGAGGTTTACACATTAATTATATGAGAAATAAGTACACAATTCTATGATAACAAAAAAAAAATGTATCACATTCCCTACATATATGTACTTATCAATCTGATCAGTATTAAAACACATGTGTATTTCCATCACTTACACATGTGTATTCATATAACAGTTAGGCTACCAGTTTACACCATTCTAAACAACCTCAGTTCAAATCCATTTTTTCAGACTAATGAAATCGATGGATTGTAAAAATCATGCAACCTAAATACAAAATTTGTGTAATTCATCACAACCATATATCCTATGTACCCAACAGTCTCAACAATTTGTATACACATGTGTACTCTTATCACTTACACATGTGTATTATTATAATAGTTAAGCTAACAGGTTAAACCATTTTAAACAACATCAGTTCAATAGATTTTTTTACAAAACAATGAAATTGAACTATAAGACTCTACTAAACTGACACAATTACATAAAATTCAGTATGTTACACTATGTAATCAGACCAAATACACAAATACTACTTTCTTTATAGACAACAAAATATCCCAAACTTTAAAAATTGAAAGTATTTCGCAATCCCCAAAATAGCCAGAAGAACAACGAATATACACTTGATTAAGATATACAAGTCGGAACAGATATACAACATATCTGAATGGCATATGATAAAGTTTGAACAAGTATACAACTAATCGGTTTAAATGTCTCAGCAAACTAAGCCCTAGCTTCTGGATTAAAGGTATTTCGAGACATTATGGCAGAATAACTCATAATCATTCGGCACAAATCTGTAATCGGCCAAAACATATGAACAAATAACACCAATATATTATAAAAAACGAAAGAACAACACTACCAAACGACTAATTACACAGACCCAACTAAACCCTAGATTTTGAGTTGTGAAGATTCGTGTGTATAAAGATGGAACATTCAAAATCATTGAATGAATACTACAATATGTAATGATACCTTGTTTTTATAATCCTTCTTGATGTTAATCGTTTTGCAGAAACCGCCGATGAGGGGAGAGAGGATGAAGACGATTGTTTTTTCTGTGTCGATAGAAATTATGATGTAGAGGTGGTTTTGATAGGATGAAGCTACACACTAACTACAACTGAATATCCTATGATTATGGGTTTCAAATTTCTTCGTTGAATCATTACATTTTTACACGGGTTTCAATGTGATTTCAGAGAATGAAATTTACAATAATGCCCTTATACGGTTACTATGTATCAATTTATTCTATTTATTAATTAAAAAAAACTATTTAAATCCTATAATCAAGATCTCATCATCCAACGGCCAGGATTTGTTCGTTTTTGTTCACAATTTAAACATGGTTCACTCTTGATCCCTACCCTATATATATATATATATATATATATATATATGGGAATCATAAAAAGAAAATCCACTTGAGTTGAAAAAACTCAAGAAACCTTTAAAAAACCTTATATAACATTTTTCTTTTTTTTCAAAATAAAAGGAATGTACAATAGATATATTTGAAAATTTCTATAAAAAAATTGTAAAAAGTGCTCACTACTTTTAAAAAAAAGTTCAAAATTTGTATGCTACATCTTTTAACATATATATTATGTAACATAAAATTTTTAACATTAAAAAAAACTACTTGACATGTTTTTTTTTTTTTTTTTACAACAATGTTCAAATATATGTATGCTACATTCTTTGTTGTTGTTTTTTTAAAAAGTAAAAATGTTACATAGGGTTTTTACAAGAAGTTTCTTAAGTTTTTTCAACTCAAGTGAGTTTTCATTTTATCTTTCCCCTATATATATAAGATCAAGAGCAAGGAAAAACCTCCTTGAGTTATGAGAACTTATAGAACTCCAACTTACCGTGCGAGTTTATCCACATCTTTTGCACACACGCTGATTAAAATGTTACAAACATAGTTGTAAAAGAAATTGAAACTGCATTTTCAGCCTTTTTACGCTGTTGTAAAAAGATGCTGACATTAGCTGATATCAGCGTTTACACCAGTTGTAAATGTATTTTCTACGGGTGGTGTAAATCAACAAAAATATTTTTTTTTTCTGAAAAATTATTTTTTAAGATTTTTGGTAATTTTTTTTTGAAAATGTCTTTTCTAAAGCCGGGTTCTCTAAGCTCCTACAATTCATAAAAGGTTTTATTTTACCATAACCCTATATCTATATATGTGTGGGGGTGGGGTGGGGGAATTATTAGAAAATCATTAAAAAATTAAAAACTGAGACAACTAATTAATTTTGTTACCTTTCATTTTCTTTAATTAAAAGGTTAGTATTGTAGAAATAAAAATAAAAAAATATTCATACACTGACGCGCTACATATATATAGCTTATCAATCTACATATACATATCTTTTTAGAATCTTTTTAGTTACTGCAAATAACTACATATAAAAGAATGAAAAAATAAAATTTAAAATTAGTTTTGTCTAAAAATGATTTTCTCAAAATTTTTCTAGTATCTTTTATGTTTTCCAAATGATCCCTTCTCTTTCTCTTTCCGTCTATATCTCTCTATATATTGGTAAAGTATTAAGTTGAAAAACTCAAGAAACCTTTATAAAAGCCTTATGTAACATTTTAATTTTTTTCTAAAATGAAACAGCGAATGTAACATAAATATTTTTGAACATTTTTATAAAAAAAGCTTCAGCGCCTTTTGAAAAAAAATATTAAAATTTCATGTTACATAATCTATATGTCCAAAAAAATGTAACATACAAATTTTGAATGTTAAAAAAAACTAGCCAGCGCTTTTTACATTATTTTATGAAAATGTTCAAACAAACCAAGTAAAATATCACTCATAGTAAAAGCTATTGTGACAATCTGGGGAGGGTGAGGCGAGAACAAATATTTCTAGCAGCATAGTGATAGTAAGGTTACTTTCTGTTGAAATATATGCAATTCCCATGGCAATTATATATAATCATTTGTATTAGTAAGAAATATTTGTTTCAGTTTGTTTCATGTTATTTGGCTAATATTTCTTTATTTCTATTGTGAGGAATATTAAATATGGATGTTCATGGGCTTATGCAATGTGGGCTTGAAGCTGAGTTGCAGTTTGTGGGCTTATTACTGCAGTTGGGCTGCTACTGGAGTCAGATTGCTGGGCTGCTGTTTATAAGGAAAGAAGAGAACAACCGATATTATTAGACTCTTGATCAGTTTGTCTTAGTTAATTCATATATTTTTGCACTTGTTTTCTCTCTCTTCAAGTTCATTACGGTTTCTTGATTTGTTCATTGATTCGTCTTGAATCAATGATTCTAGCCGTAAGTTCTATTGACTGATCAGAGATTATCGTGGTGGTGATCTTCTGTTGTTGAGTGATTGAGAGATTTAGTGCTTGTATAGTCTGAATTAGTTGAGTTTGTATAGCTCCGATCTAAGTGTTCTTCCGCTGATATTGTGTTTCAGTTCAGATCTAGGATTTCAAAGTTCCGATATGTGTCTTCTTGATGTTTTTGGTTCGGATCTAGGGTTTTTTGATATTCGGTTTGAAGTGTCTTTGTGTTCAGATCTAATTTGGGGTGAATACGTACAGATCTAATGATTTACGGTTTGATCAATATTGGATGTATTATGTCAAATTTGAAGGTGACTGGTGATTCACGGTTAAGAACCCTAACCTAGGGTTTGATCAAAGTTGCAGGTCAAGACTATTGTGTATCAACTCGTAACCCTAACTAAAGGTTACGGTTGATTCTTGTGCAGTGCTGCTGATAACCCTAAGTGAGATCACGGACCTTGATTCTAGAAAAGAAAACCTAAACCAGGCAATCTTTTATTCTCACCACACAAGAAACCCCCATAGCAGCACCTGGTGCCCTGTTCTTGTTCGGTTACAATCCCTGGTGTCATCAATCGTATCCGTTTACCCGTCAAACTTCATCTTCTTCATTCTGAATCAACAATGTCATCTTTCAAGTTTCAACACTACCACACTTTTCATCTCTCTCTCTAAGTTGTTATCCGCCATGGTTTCTGTAGAACTAGCTCGCACGTCAGTCGGTATCATCGGAAATGCCATTGCTCTCATCTTGTTCTTATCTCCTATGCGAACATTCATCTAGATCGTGAAGAAAGGGGCAGTGGAGCAGTTCTCACCGGTGTCGTACCTCGCGACGTTTGTGAACTGCGGGATATGGGTGTTGAACGGGCTGCCACTGGTGCATCCACACAGCTTACTGGTCATCACATTCAACGGTGGTGGTTTGTTCATGGAGACCGTTTATCTGCTCATGTTCTTGATCTACTCTGCCCGCAAGCAGAGGATCAAGGTGCTGCTCATATTGCTGGCTGAAATAGTGTTTGTTGGGGTGTTATCTGCACTGGTATTGACTGTGGCTCATACGACTAAGGTTCGGTTGAATATTGTTGGTAGCATTGCGATTGTTGGGAATATTATGATGAATTGGAAATCGAAGAGGAGCCAGTTGGTGAAAAAGAAGCTCGTGGAAGAAAGAAGAAGCGCGAAAGTATCAACACCGTTAATGTACCTGATCATCATCTTCCGAAGGTTTCAATTGTCAAAAGGCCAAATGTTGGTATATCAGCATCATTTAATCGTCTCGTTGGGGAAACCAAGCAATCGTAGTTGATGAACCTGGAGTTACCAGAGATAGTTTGTACGGTAGAGCCTTTTGGGGGGCTATGGTATTTATGGAGATTGACACAGGAGGCGTTATCACAGTTTCGAAGTCACCAACAGATATTATGGAACAACAATTATCTGTCTCGACAACCATTGGCGTGGAGGTCGTGGTGCTGCACAAAATGTCATCCCTAGTTTAACTGGTGCTGCGAGGTAAACTAACTGAATCCGGTTGCTGTTTATTCTTCTAACCTTGTTCTTGTAACCCTCGAAGGTTACGGAACAGGTTCGCTTGGAGTTAAAGGCATCCTTGGTGAGTTCGTTCCGTGACTTTGATTTTGTTTTTTTGTTGTCACACCTGCATTTGTTGTGTCTAGACACTCTGGTGTCGGGTTAGCAAGACAGGTTTGTGATTGGGGCACAGAGAGGGTTGACTCTGTTGCATATCTTGTGTTATCATTTGTTGTTCCTTGATAATCTGTTATGTTTAGGCTGTAACTGTTATCTGATGTATAATTGTGTGATTCTAAATTTTGTCAGATTTGTGTTTTGAATCGTGTGATTCAAAAGTTTCAGACTTGGTTCTGATTAAAAAAACGTGTGATTTTTCATGGTCTTGAATCAGGTGATTCAATATAGAATTTTGTAACTCTTGGTTTTTATCAGAAGAATGGTATTATAAAATCTCGTGTGCTAGATTTAAGACTTGATCGTAGTTCTTCGTTTTGGAGAGCTGGTCGTCTTGTAGATTTAGTGAGGTGTGTGTTGGTTGCAAATCGTCTTGTAATTGATAAATTCTTGTTGTTTTAGTTGATTCATTCAGTTATCAGTCTTCACTGTCTTCACTTTACACTTTCTCTAGGGTTTCGTATTGAAATCTTGATTTAGGGCGTTTCAGATCTTTGTAGATATAGATTCTGTTGTCTGTTAAATCTTTTGAGAGTTTTATATAGATCATCATGTAGATGTTCTGTATGTGAGGCTGTGAGAAGATTTGTTGCTGAATCTGTTAAGAGTTTTTATATAATCGGTTGTAATAATCAAAGTTCAGAGTTCTTGATACATGAAATCGGTTGTAATAATGTTTTGATAACCATTTTTCATATATAATATGATATTGTTTATGAATCTGTTGGTTCACTTCTTATCAAAAAATGGTTTTAGGTTGGTTTTCCGGTTTTATAGAAAGCACTCTTGTATGTCTCAGGACATATTGTCTATATATTTTTTTTCAAATGATGGATTTGAAGTTCTCTGTATGATAAAGATGTTTAATAAAAAGTTTGTTTGATAAAGGATTGTTAATGATTCTTAGTTCATAACTTGTCTATGGTTACTCGTTGTTTGATGTAAGCACACTTATGCTAATCATGCTCGTGTTTATAATCAGGGTTTGATTATAAAGTCTGTGTCTTGTCTTGATTACATTTTATGTCTTGTAATCTAGCCTCACATATGAGATAAAATTAGTTCTTTTAGTCAACAACCTGGTAGCTTTTTAAACTGAAATTGTTGTATTTTTGTTGGGACAAATCATTATTCAAAGAAAAGAATTAGCAGAACAATCTTTTATCGTAACTTTGTGTGTGATTTTTGAGATTCATTAGTGGTTTGTACTGTTCTGAGTTGCAATTTGAGGTGTCTACATAATTTTCTCCACCTAAGGGCTGGCTTAACAAGTGATGACGTTTTTTTTATATCAATTTTTATAAACTTAAACTTCTATACTTGTTTTCATAGAACATCTTAGGATGAATATTAGAATAAAAAATGTTTACTTATGTTTTGTAGAAGGTGACGAACAAAATATAATTAAGTGTTTTTAGTCTCATCTTGAAATACTTTGTGAGCAACTTGGTTTGTTTGTATGCTTGCCATTTGAATTGTGGGGGGTGTTGAAATATATGCAATTCCCATGGCAATTCCCATGGCAATTATATATAATCATTTGTATTAGTAAGAAATATTTGTTTCAGTTTCTTTCATGTTATTTGGCTAATATTTCTTTATTTCTATTGTGAGGAATATTAAATATGGATGTTCGTGGGCTTATGCAATGTGGGCTTGAAGCTGAGTTGCAGTTCGTGGGCTTATGCAATGTGGGCTTGAAGCTGAGTTGCAGTTCGTGGGCTTATTACTGCAGTTGGGCTGCTACTGGAGTCAGATTGCTGGGCTGCTGTTTATAAGGAAAGAAGAGAACAACCGATATTATTAGACTATTGATCAGTTTGTCTTAGTTAATTCATATATTTTTGCACTTGTTTTCTCTCTCTTTCATTACGGTTTCTTGATTTGTTCATTGATTCGTCTTGAATCAATGATTCTAGCCGTAAGTTCTATTGACTGATCAGAGATTATCGTGGTGGTGATCTTCTGTTGTTGAGTGATTGAGAGATTTAGTGTTTGTATAGTCTGGATCAGTTGAGTTTGTAATCTTCTGTTCTTTTGGGTTAATAAAAGTTTCTGATCTTGTGTTCTTGTTGATTACGAACTCTTTGATATTGTTCAATAACTATACACATGGTGTTTTCTTGTTGGTTGGTCATTGTGCATATATGTCATGATTATAGAATCTTGTAGTTCTCGTGTTTGTTACTGAAGTTCAAGGTTCTAGTAATATAAATTGTGTGAATGTTAAATTCAGTCAGTTGTGTTCGTTTGTCAAAAATCATTCTTGATGTTACGAGCCCATGTGATGTGGTTTGTTTTTTTGTTTTTGTTTTTTATCTTGGATCATGTGATTCGTTTGTGTTTTTGAACGTTGTTAAAAAAAATCGGTTGTAACCTGTGTGTCAACTTGTCATTTGTGGTCATTTTTTCAGTCATGTTATCGTTCTCCCTGTTTGAGGCAATTAGGGTTTGGTCCTCAGTGAATCTCTTTGATTCACATAGAGTTGATTTACTTGTTATTGTCTAGTAGACTGTCTTGTTGATAATCTGCAAGTGGGAGAAGGTCTGTGAGTGATTTGTGTCAAGTTCTTTGTTTCACATTTGTATAAGGTTTTGGGTTAATAAATCTTTGGTTTGGGTACAATTGGTTAACGAACCATGTGGTTCACGTAGTTAAACCTATAGTATTGTCAAGGTTAGATTTGAATATGTTTGACAACCTTGTGTGCTTTATTGTGATTAATGGTTTTTCTTGTAAAGATTATGCTATCTTGAAGATGTATTCTTCGATAATGTTTGTCTTTATCTCACTGGTCTTGGATTCTTCATGTTTTGAGTCCGACGGTAGTGAGGTTTGTGTATGATCATTGTGTTGGTGATCTTATTTGGTTCTTATTCGTCTCTTTGAGACTTCATTGCCGATCGTAGTGATGTTAGTTCACTGGTCTAGGTGATGCTTGTTTTTTTTCACACTGGTCTAGGGTCGTTTGTAGATTCTTCGTATTGTTGAGTCTAGTCCCGTTAGATCGTAGTGTTTGTATAGTCTGAATCAGTTGAGTTTGTAATCTTCTGTTCTTTTGGGTTAATAAAAGTTTCTAATCTTGTGTTTTTGTTGATTACGAACTTTATATCATGTTTTTGATACTTTCACTGAGACCTATGACTCTAAAAATCCGTACTATTTGACATGTAAAGTATAGTAAATCATGTAACATAAGATATAGCCAAGGGAAAGTTGCAACATCTTGATTGGTTTCACTAAAAGATCAAGATGGTTATCAAAATAATAAAAAAATAAGCCATATTCAATATATCACATATCAAAAAAGAAAAACTAATAAAAATGACCACTAGAGTTGTGAGAGATGAGAAAAAAGAAAAACTAATAAAAGTGACCACTAAAGTTGTGAGAGATGACAAATTCCTTCATTTGATCGCTAAAAAATGACCAAGAATGTATTGTAATTTTATAATATTAACTATTTGTTACGGAATCAAATTTGAGGTTTATTTTAAACCAGTGGGATATGAGACCCACCGGTAGTAGTGAGCGGAAACTCGATCGGTTTCAATAGACTCGCTATAACAAACTAAATTTAGAAGAACTTATAAAATGTAGTCATAATATGCTTAAAACATGTTTGATTTATTGGTTAGATAATAAAACGGCAAAACCATTAAAAGAATTATTAAAAAAATGTTTTGTTGAAATTAGTTTATGTTAGATAGTTGAAAAAAAAGGAAAAACAAAAGTTAAAACAATTAAAAGTACCCAAAAAAAAAAAGACAAAGGAAAGACAGGAGGAAAGGAGAAGAGGAAAAAACCAAAAACGAAAAACCGGCCCCCTCACGTCCACCAACAAATTTAATATAGTATAATGATAACTAAATTTTAATCAAGTTAAAGTTTTAACGTAGAAGATGGATTCGAGTCAATGATATAAGATAAATAGAGAAATAAGATGACATGTTGTGTTGCATGCTTTCTAGAAAAATAAAAGAGTCCAAAACTATTAATCTGTTTCTTTTGAAAGTATAATAAAACAAGTACATGTAAAACTAAGGTGCTGTTTGTTTTTCTTCTGCAGGAATATGTCTGCAGTCTGCGGACCACATCTGCAGACATCTGCAAGAGAAGATGTGGACCAAAAGTCTGCAGTCTGCAAGGAGAAGAGTGTTCATTTTTTTTTACTTCTACAAAAAGGTATGCACTCTTCAACACACACAACAAACACAACTCTTCTCTCTCTCTGTGCCTTCATCAACCACCACCACCACAACCATCCGCCACCACCTAACACTCACCACCGTCCACCGTCGCAACCAGCACCGTCCACCGTTGCAACCAGCACCACCCCTCTGCCTTCATCTACCACCACCACAATACTCTCTCTCTCTCTCTGCCTTCATCTACCACCACCACCTCATTCTTCACCATCCACCACCACCACCCGAAGAATAAGAATAAACAAGTAAACAATCGAACAACTAGATGAAATTTGGCAAAAAAAACCCCTAAATTCATACCTGTGTCGGCTGAGGTTGGAGATCGACGACGAGGTGGAGCCGGTGGGGGAGGTGGTGGCGCCGGGGGTGGAGGTCGCAGATGGTTGGGTGCGGCTGAGGTTGGAGATCGAGCAGGAGGAGGGGGTGCGGCTGAGGTGTATGTCGACGAGGAGGAGGAGCCGGTGGGGGAGGTGGTGGCACCGGAGGTGAAGGTGGTGGGGGAGGTGATGGCGCCGGAGGTGAAGGTGGTGGGGGAGGAGGTTCAGGTGTGGCTGGTAGGATTAGGGTTGGAGGTTCTGTGTTTTGAGAAGGAGATGCGTCTTGAGAAGAGGTTTGAAGACCTCAGGCCAAGTCTGCACGACGCAGAGGTGGGGAAGAGGTTTGAAGACCTAACCTCTTCTAAAAAACAAACAAGCTGCAGACCCTTATGTCTGCGCGTGGTCTGCGCGGCGCAGACACATAAGAGGTTCTGAAGTACTTTTAGCAAAAAACAAACACCACCTAACCCAAGTTGTGATAATATACAAACTAGTCTTTAGCACCCGTATTTTGTGACGAGACCATTATATCGGCCAAAAAGTATTCGTTAAAGCATTGAACCAAGTATTCGCATTGCGGTGGTTAACTCGCAAAATTTTCCCGAGATGTAAAAGATAAAAAAAGAATAACTAAGTTTTGAACCCGGAAATAATAAGATTAAAGGCAAAAAAAAAAAGGTCAAAGGAAAAGTTAGATTAAGATGATTAGACTAGAAGGTATGGGGGCCGGCTGAGGCCCGGCTAGGACCGGCGCCGGTCCCCCACACCGCCCCCTCCCGGCCCATCCGTCTTCCCAGCAATCCACAGCCGGTCTTGCCGGCCCTCTCTCCTCTCTCCTTCTTTCACATATACCTATACATACATACATATATATACATAAAGGGGTTCATCCCCCACCCCCTAGGTCCATCCCCTCCAAACCACTCCTACGTGGCGGTGACGTGGCGGCCCATCCCTTGAGGATGAGGCTCTTCATACCCTCTAGTCTTAGTAAAGATGTGAGAAGGAGAAAAGTTACTAAATTATAGATAGGCAATGTGTTCAAAAGCTAAAAATGACAAAACTTTGTTTTTTTTCTCTTTATTTATATAGAAACTAGTATTTAGGACCCACGTTTTGTAGTGAGACTGTTAAATGAAACAAAAAACAGACGTGAATGTTGAACTATGCGTGTGCGTTACGGAGTGTTAACTCAAAAAAAGTTAGATCGAGATGTAGTACATTGAAAGAAAATAATTAAGTCGACTTAGGATCATGGTTGTAAGAATCCCTAGGCGCTAGTCGACTGGTAGGGTATTGACTACTGATTAGTCGGGATTAGTCGGATTCAGATTTATATATTTAATTTGTCAGTTATATATATACACATTTTATATGTATTTTTTTATTAGACATGTTTTAACCTCTCATCGACCAATTTTTTAAGTTCACAGGAGTAGTTATTATAATTTACAGATTTTAAATTATTTATATTAAAATCATTTTCATCAATACTTCAACCAATGTAATACTATATATATCACCTATAAATAATCTCGATTATCCAATTAATTGCTAGTCGATACTTCATTCTCAAACTAACGTCTAAACTCTAACGAGTTCTGCCACATCAATAATAATAATTGAAGAAAGATCCTAAATTTGTTGTATATAGCTTGTTACAACTTTAGACTATGGAGTGTGGTGGGACTTTGGTTGGGAGCATTGCTCGACACGTGACGAGTGTGGGATTGACAAGTTAATATTTAAAAACAAGAAATGTGGTGCCCCCCCCCCCCCCCCCCCCCAGCGGGGCAACATGATGGCCAACGCTAGCATTGCTTGGCAACCGCCGTCCCAACCCACGCTCCACACCCCACCGTCTTTAAGTGAAGAAAGATCCTAAATTTGTTTTATAGAGAGCTTGTTACATCATGACGTGAAGAAAGATTCTAAATTTGTTGCATATAGCTAGTTACAACTTACAAAGTACAAGTGACATGATAGGAAGATGAGCAGTTGAGTTGAGTTGAGTTGAGTTGAGTTACAACTCAAATCCAGCCGACAACAAACCCACACGTGCCACGTAACACGCATTCCCTACGCCCGCATCCGCGCTTTTTATATTCAATACAAAATAATATAAATAATAATATAATAATAACCCCCAGACCCACTTGTGCTGTTTCCAGACGCTGTTTCATTTCGTCATCTATAAATTCATCATTCATCCTCCATTAATCCTCAGTTACATTACAATCTCTCTCTCTCTCTCTCTCTCAGATCTTCTTCTTCTTCTTCCTTGCTTTCTCCAGTCTCCTCCTGCTTCTTCCTTTTAACATAATTATTGAAATGGAATTGAAGAATATTGTTTCAATGGTTTCTCGCAGCGGCCGCCAGTTGCAGCGGTACAATCAAGGCCAACGTCAAGTCGTTGGGTCAGTACTCTCACTAATCCATGATTGGATTCATGGTTTTCGCATTTTGTTGTTGGTTTTTACTTTTTCCCCAAATTTGGATTGACATCTTCATTTGTGCCCTAATTTAATGCGATAAATGATTCCATATTACAAAAATTGAAGGCTGTTTATCGGACATTTACATGTTTAATTTGATGAATTGAACTTTGGTAATTCGAATTTTGAAGAAAACTCGATTTCATTTTGAAATTAGGGTTATTTTTTAACCAATTAAAATTTTAAAATTTTATATTTTTCCGGAATGCTGAGAATTGTAGCGTTTTGTAGAGTTTTTGTGAAATTAAATGCTTAATTTGATGAATTGAAAAAAAATAATTTGAATAACTAGATAAATTTGAATAAAACTTGTTTTCAGATTTAAAATATAAAATTAGGAAAATGATTTAATAATTTGGGAAACTAAGTGCTGAGAATTGTATTATTTTGTCAATTTTTTTCTTAAAATTTGTTTACTAAAATGGTGAATTTAAATGTGATGCAGATGTATACCTTACAGATTGAAAGGTAGCAAAATGGGATCAGATGTGAATTTAGAAGATGCATTAGAAGTTCTTGTGATCAGTGCACAAAGAAAAGGCAAAGGAATGTTGTTCCCTAAGGTATTTATTATTCATACATTTTTGGTCAATACATTATGATCATAATATATTCAAATTGGTTTAAAAAAAAGCAATGAGTATTAACTGAAATCTGGTCTGTAATGTGAACAGGGTGGTTGGGAATCCGATGAATCGATCAAAGAAGCCGCTCTAAGGGAATCGGTAGAGGAAGCTGGAGTGTTTGGAACAGTTGAGGTTGGTTCCTTGTTCTAGATTAACAATTTTGACATTTTCTGCAATTTAACAAGTCAACTAAACCATTTGTATATGCTCAGGAAGAAGCCAAAGTCAAATTGGGCAACTTTTGCTTATTTTTATTTATTTTTTGAAAAATTCTTTATAATTCAGACACTTGATTGACTTAGTTTTCTTGAATTTTTGTAAATTTGGGCAACTTTTATTTTTATGATTCAGGCACTTGATTAACATATCTTTCTTGAAATTTTGTAGGGGGCATTGGGTACATGGTGCTTTAAAAGCAAAGGCAATGATTCATACTATGAAGGGCATATGTTTCCATTACTTGTTGAGGAGCAACTCGAATTTTGGCCCGAGAAAAACATTCGACAAAGACATTGGGTCAGTGTTCCTAAAGCTAAAGAAGTTTGTCAATATTCTTGGATGAAGGAAGCATTGGATTTGTTGGTGACGAGACTCGAGTCGACTCCTTCAAGTAACTTATGAACATGACACTCCGACTTGTAAATACGATGAGTTTTTGTTAAGATTATTCGATTGACATCTTGAAAGATTTCAAGATATTTGATCAATCAACAACAAAATCATGCTAATTTGATACGCCTTGAGGTTTTTGTACACGAAGACTTTGTATCTACGCGGACAAGGACATCGACTGCGATAGCAAAGAGGGAAGGAATTTTTGAAAAGGGGTTTTGAGGATCACTAACAAATAACTTTCTTTTCCTTTGGGAAATCATACTTCAATAATAGGGTTGTTGAATACTTTTTTTTATTCATTTATTTCATTTTTATATTTGTACAATTTTGATCATCATAATGGAAGTATGATTCGTTTTTGATGAGTGTGACACAATGGGTGGTTTATTTTAAATGGGTCCAAAACGTATCATGTGTCAAATAAGTTGAGTGAGACCTGGCTCATTAGATAAGCTATATAACTTTTTTGTCCCTTTAGGTGTCATGGGATTTGTTGATAGAAAGATTATAACTTTTACTTTAATATACAAGTGTGAGTGTCCTGAAATTATAGACTAGTGGCATGTTAGGGGTGTGATAAGGCTTATGGATAGGTCTTGGGTTCAATTCCTACAAGGGGATTTTTTCCAAATTTATTAGGTTTCTTGTTGAATTAGTGTATAGGCATTATATCATAATGGAGATGAATATGATTGGGTGGTTCCACTGGTGACACGATGATACTCTAGGGGCCTGTGAGTGATTGAAGTTTAAGATTCTTGTGACTTGCATATCAAAGTAACAAAATACAACATCAACATCATCATACTTAGCAAATTTCATCAATAGCAAAACTAAGCTAGGGTCTGAGGAGGGTAGGATATAGACAACCTTACCTCTACCCTGTAGAAATAGAGAAGCTGCTTCCACTGAGACCCCCGGCTCAATAATGGTTTTGCATCAAACCTTAGACATAAGACACACAACACTCAGCAATTGGGACAAAAGCCGATTAGTGCATGTACCCCCTTGTCTTTTGGCTATCAACGCCACCACATAATGCATGATTAACCGTCCCTCGTTTTTACGATATTTTCACGAAATTAGTAAAATAACGTTAAAATTAGTGCACTTTCACTTTTGCCTCTGGAGGGCCTACACATCTATACATTATATGCGCATACGCAAGCGGGAAATAAAAGTAACAAAATAAAAACATGAAGTTAAAATATTTAATTTGAAGTTAGGAGCTAGCCGACTAGATTTCAACTGTTTAGTGTAGAAGCAGAATGCCTACGGACTAAAGAGCTTTGGAATAAAGGTTTCATTTAATACCTCAATGTTTCATAGTTATTTGAGTAAATTATAATTTTTGTAGTTTACCTATGTACCCTTTTTCAGGCGATATATATGTTTTGTCTTAAAAATTCACGGGTTCTGTATTTAATGTTTCAAAATCTTGCATTGTATGTCTTTTGAGTCTAACTCAGTTAATTTTTCTTATTAAATCTGATCACCCAAGGGTATTTTAGTCCTTTTACCTATTTATTATATATTATTTAAAGAAAATAAAACTAATTATATCTATATATCCTTTTTCAGTGCTCACAATATCATTATGGAAGAATGAACAAATACCTCAATGGTTCATACTTATTGCTCATCAAAATATTTATAGGTTTTGGTTCCCTATTCCACCATTGTGAACCATGCCTTCATCAACAAATAGACATGAACGCTATCATTTACCTTTAAAGCTTGAAACATCTGCATTTTCATTCACTATCACACCATTTAAGAAAAAAAAAAAAAAAAGACTATAACACCGATATGGCACATATCACTTTGGTACAGCAGCACTACTACAAAAAGAGGCATTTGCTATGGACTAAAATTGGTCGCAAATTTTGCTACGAATTAGCTACAGATTAGCTACAGACGCATTTTGCTACGAATATTCAGTCGCAAGTGAAATCCGTAGCAAAATCCGTAGCAAAACTGAGGAAATAAAAAAAAATAAAAAATAACCTAGCAAAATCCGTAGCAAAACCATGAAAATAAATATTTATAAACTAACAAAACAAGTTAAATAAAATCAGTAGCAAAATCCGTAGCAAAGTTGAGAATATAAATATTTAAAAAATAATTAAATAAAATGCCTAGCAAAATTCGTAGCAAATTTACAAAAAAAATTATCTAAAACCAAACATAGAAAAACATGTAGCAATATCCATAGACAGTTTGATGAAATAAAATAAAAAGAATAGCGTAGCAAAACCCTGAAAATAAATATTTAGTAATTGACTAAAAAAAGTTTAATAAAATCCGTAGCAAAATCTATAGTAAAGTTGAGAATACAGGTATTTAAAAACTAATTAAATATAATACCAAGCAAAATTTGTAGCAAGATCTAGAAAAATATATCTAAAACGAAACATAAAAAAAGCTTGTAGCAACATCCGTAACAAAAACGAGAAAAATAAATATTTAAAAACAAGTTAATAACATCGATTAAAATCAATAATTAGTCAATCAAAAACACTAATCCATCAATTAAAGACAACATTACCATATGACCCACTATAACTCATTACGGGCTAATCGGTAAACCAAAGCCAAATTGGTTAATCAAAGTCAAAGTTGGTCAAACAATGCTTTAGTCAAACATATTCAATGCCGGCCAAGTAATAGTTGATCACAGTGAATAATTATCAAGTAAATTATTCATAGTTAAAGATCAGTGTATATTACCCATTACGCCTTATTGCGCTCCATTGTAATACTTGTGATCCAATACGACATATTAGGTCAAACATGGTCATTGTATGACAAAGTGGTTAATCGTGGTGAGTCATGATCGTCGGTCAAGTCATGGTCAATAGTGATGCATGATGATCAAACATAGTGACTGATAATCTAACATGGATGTGTATGACCCATTACGACTTATTTTGGAACTCTTTAACATCTAACGATCCATTATGACTTCTTACAACCTACCTTGACACTTAAGATGTAATGCGCCACATTATGTCAGGGATAGTCGATGTCGGTTAAACTTGGCTAATCAAAGTTATTTAAGGTGAAACATAGTCGATGTAAGTTAGTGATATCAATCTTAGTGAATCATGATCATGTACAATGATTTATAGTCAAACATGAGTTTCTACGCCTAATTATTTATCTTTATAAGATATAATGACTCCTTACGACCCATTGTGAGGTAATATGGCACCCTATGTCCAACATAGTCAATGTAGGCTAAACTAATTATTAATGGTGGTGAATTGTGATCAATGGTAGTGATTCATGACCAAAAGACGGATGCATATGACCCATTAAGACTACTTATGAATCATTAAGACCAATTGTAGCTAATTATCGTCCATTGTGATCGCACGACCTAACACTGCTTATTACACTCCATTAAAAGCTTTCATGATTATGAAGACATGTTATGACCGTTAAGGACATATACAATCAATTATAACTCACTTACCGTATAACATAACACAAATAACTACAATATAATTTAATACCGCAATAACTAATATGATCTAGTAAGTCCTATCATGTTTCACTAAGAGTTAATATGATTCATTTAACTCAGTATGACATAATAAGGCTAGTTAGGCCTTACCAAAAGCCACAATAACTTTTAACAACCAACATATGACTCATTTATGACATGTATGATGATTTGTGATTCATTTAGACTTAATGTGACACATCAAGACATGTATGACCTATTATAACCCATATGAAACTAGTATAACTCACTGAAACTAAAAGTAAACTACTAACAAGCACATCTCCACTTAAATTCTACTATTACAATCCACATAACATTCACTTGTGTGACTTGAATTCATACCACTTTGATGTGGATAAACATATAATGCCACTAGGCGAAGACGCCAACTACTGTTAAAGTTAATTGTGTATCGTCAAACATGATAATCATACTTAGACATTGATGAAGTTAGCCAAGTACTCTAATTTAGTCAAATGCAATTTTTAACGGCAACGTAACTCCTACTCTACTTTAAACTAAAATTCTAAACTACGTTCTTACCCAAGTCTAAACATGAGACCTTTTTTCTAAGAGGCATATGCCTCTACCAAGTGGCCTAGCCTCAAACTGGAAGCCAATTACAACTAGACTTAGTAAATCGTTGTGAAACTTACAATTTATATAATATATGTATACATATATCTTTTTATACAACATTTATAATTAGTTTACACATATTTATTTATATACTTTGTACATCTATATATATTTTTTTTCAATACAGAAATACTAATTTTTCATATATATTTTTTTGAACGGCCAACAAAATCAATCTCGAGCACTCTCGGGGCACCCACTGGACAAACGGAGTACTCCGAGAATAACCCGAGTCCACCACCAATTCCGGGAAAAACATGGTAACCCACCCGCCCGTAGACACGACAATGAAATTACTGGTAAAACCCGTTTGGCTCAAGGATTAAACCCAGATTCCCTATCATTGCCCACCCGTGCCTCACTCTGCACCAAGTGAGAGTTGAAGTTGCATCTTTCAAGAAAAATGCAAGCCCTCCACCACTTGATCTAGAGATCATTGACAAATTTTTCATATATTAATTATCAAAATATGTTTCTCTCACATATTTACTATTCTTTTTTTACTTTCTTTCTATTGGTTCATTTAGCATTGCATAAACACACGGGTCCTCAATACTAGCTTTTATAAATTAATATAATAATATAATATTTTATTATATTTAAGTTGTTATTTTCTATTTTAAACACTATATTGAAACTAATTCTTTATTAATATGACTTGTCAAAAAAGTTGAAAGTATTGTTCCCGCCTTTCCCCTTTCCCTCCCAATTCACTAACCCAACCTCTCCCGCCAATCGACTTTTCGCCTATTTCATATACCGATTTATTTATTTTCTTCCCACATTTCATACTCTTTATCCCCAATCCCCAAATCGTATTATTCTAATGAATATACATCTGTCTATGCCTCGCAATAAAGCAGAGTGCAAAGATTTTGTGTTCTTTTTGCCACATGTATATGAAAGGTACGAAGTGGAGAATTTTGAGGGTGAAGCTTTTTATATTAGATGAAAGCATGATGGAAGTTAATAAAACAAAAAAGGTTGATAGTTATATCTTTACTTGTTAATTATAGACTTATAGTTGTGTTATTTATAGTGTTGGGTCTTTAATTTTCAGAACTTGGAATTCGAGATGGAAGCATGATAATTCAAAATTCAAAAACATTGCTTCGCTTTCGTTTACATAATTTCGGCCTTATTAATAGCATATTTATAATTGATTATCTCATGTTTGCTCGCTCCTTGTAGGTTATTCATCATCAATTCATAACTATGTTCTTCATGGTGTAAGTAGTCAACTGAAACCCAAACATAATCACTTTTAACCATTTGCATATGTTGGTGTAGGAACATGGAATTCCAACATTAATCTTATGGGAGGTAAAATTCTCAAGGCACAAGTTTGGTCAAATTAATACTCTATGTATGTGTGCATTATAAATGTGACCTTTTTTACTTGGTGTTTGCAGACATATCATTCCAAGACAAAATCTTCTATTACAATTGGAAGCAAGCATTATTTCTCAGAAACATGAAAGTTGCAGTTTAATCATCTTTTGCTTTATTATTTTTTCTTTCCATTATGTATATAGTAAATCTTGTTGGGGTATGTAGTGAATTTGTGTAACAGTTGATATATAGTTTATTGTTTACATTAAAGATATAAATTTAGATTTGAGTAAACTTCCGTTTTGCTCCCTGTGGTTTGGTCACTTTAACGGTTTTGCCCCAAATCTTTAAAAATAGCCATTTTACTCCCTGATCTTTGAAGCCTTTCATGATTTCACTCCCCACCTCTAACTCCATCCAATTTTAAAAATATCTTTTTAGGTTGGATGGGAAAGACTAAAATGCCCCTTATTTTATACTTGAAATTACCAAAATACCCTTTCAGTTAACATGCAATATGGATGGAGTTAGAGGCGGGGAGTGAAATCATGAAAGGCTTCAAAGATCAGGGAGTAAAATGGCTATTTTTAAAGGTTTGGGGCAAAACCATTAAAGTGACCAAACCACAGGGAGCAAAACAGAAGTTTACTCTTTAGATTTTTCTTCAACATTCTATAGCAAAAACCTCTAGCAAAAAATTAGCAAATTTTCATAGCTAAATATGTGGCAACAAGCCAATAAAATATTTGTAGCTAAATCTATAATTGAAACAAGAATCCAAATCTATAGCAAATACTCCGTAGCAAACTGTGTAACTGAAAATTCGTAGCAAACCTCATAGTTAAAGTTTGGTAGCTAAAAATTCGTAGCTAAAAATCCGTGGCAAAATTTCGTAGCAAACATTTATGGTAGCAATCTGTAACTAAAACTGCGACGTCCATTTTTGTAGCAAAAGTCGTCGTAAATATGATTTCGTAGCTAAAATTCCTAGCAAATAAATTCGTGACGAGACTTGTAGCTACGGACCAAATCAGTAGCAAAGGGGGTGTTTGCTATGAATTAGCTACGAATTTAGCCGTATCAAATACCAGTTTTTGTAGTAGTGCAGGGAGGCACACATAAATTTAACAAAGAGGATTGTACCTTATTGTTGAAAATTCAACTTCCCACATGTGCAAGAATTGATGGATACATATTTTAAAGGATCTTAACACAACTTATAATAGATACATTTAGGTATCGATGAATACATTTCAAGTTTCTTCTTAAATTCATTTAACATCCTAACACAGTTAAAAAGTAAAGTAAAGAGTAAACTTCCGTTTTGCTCCCTGTGGTTTGGTGGTTTTAACGCTTTTGCCCCAAACCTTTAAAAATAGCCATTTTGCTCCCTGATGTTTGGATCTTGTCTCCAGTTTGCTCCCAGGCTCTAACTCAGTTAAAATTTTCAATTTAAGGTAGGGGTATTTTGGTAATTTTACTGATACAAGTATTTAATTTGATTTATTCCTTAAATTATTTCGTATTTTATTGATATTATAATTCTAATGATTTATCCATCATATATATCACCATAACATCTAATTACCCCTCCTCACCTGCAGATTATAACATCTAAAATTAAATCACCATGCTCCACTCCAGCAAACAGACCACCACCAGCAGACATCATCTCCACCCCTCTCCTTCTGCTGCTAACAGACCACCACCACCTCCAGCACGTCATCACCACCCCTTTTGTTCTGCTAACAGAGCACCACCACCACCATCATGTCATCATTACCCCTCCTCATCTGCCGTCGGACCTCACCACCACCACCATGACTGTCGTTGGAGTTAACCACCGCTAAAGTCATCATACCTAACCACCACCGCCGCCTCTTGAAAATCTTGTAATCGGCCAAGGTTTGTAGTGATTTTCGGTCAAATCTTGCCTAGGGTTTCAAATCATATTCGAGTTTATGGTTTCTAATCTCGTTTGTAGATCGAGTTTTTGATCTCGTGTGGATTTTGTGGATCTAGATCGAGTTTGTAGATCTCTTTTGCCGCCGCCGCTTGAAGATGTTGTAGCTGTTAGTGTTGGTTACAGACGATGGCAGCCGGTGGCTGTCGGTGGTGGTGTCTGGTATAGAGGGGTACAAGATATCGGACCCGGATCCAAACCCATCTCGAATATGATAGGTCTAACACTCAGATCTGCGGCGAAAGGGGTGAGTGGTGTTGATTGCGGGTAGTTACAATCTGCAGGTGGCAGTGGCAGTGGATGATGACGATATTTGGTGGCTGGTGGTGGTTGGGGGTTCAGATTTGGTGTTTCGATTTGGTGTTTCGAAACCTGGGCTATCTTACCTGCAGCACCGGCAACCCCATCGACGGCGGCTAGGGTTTCAAAGATGAAACCTGATGGATAAAATTTGACAAGATTTCAGTGTTTTGGTCATAATATCATCAACAACAGGTGATACGCATTTGAATCGAAATAACAGTAGATAAGGAATCAATTTGTGTTCATATTCACATATTCTGAAATCCAGATTTGTTGTGGAGTGGTTTGTTCTTACAATTTGTTATACAGATGATGATGAAAGCTTAATGAAAAACAAAAATGCTGGTGGTGATGTCAGTGGTGGCGCCCGGGGTGGTGGGTGACGGTGGTGTGAGGTGGTGGGTGGTGGTGTAGGAGATTGTAGAGAGAGAGAGTAAAGACTGAAGTTGTTATGCATATATTAATAAATTTATTTTTAAATGTAAATTACCAAAATACCCTTATTTTATATTTGTAATTACCAAAATACCCTTTCAGTTAACATAGAATATGGATGGAGTTAAGACTGTGGAGCAAACTGGAGACAAAATCCAAACCTCAGGGAGCAAAATGGCTATTTTTAAAGGTTTGGGGCAAAACCATTAAAGTGACCAAACCACAGGGAGCAAAACGGAAGTTAGCTATATTATGGGTGGATATATTTCAAAGGAACCTAGCAATATTATTTTTTTGATAATGGCTAGTTTTAAAGTTATTAAAAGAGAAGCAAACTTCTCAATACAAAAAGCTAAAGAAATCTTGAACAAAGCCAAAAAGATACATCGGATAATCAACCGAACTTAACCGGCCTATGCTTAACCGACCATCGGTTATGGTACGTTAAGCCTCCGTTACTGAAGAAACAAATCCTGGTTGGATTGTTCTACATCTATTTCCACGAGAGGACGTCTTCGAGAATCACGAATCAGCTTGGAAAAGAACCTACAAAACAGAGCACGTTGTTAGTCTCGTCATAGGCAGGGAGTCCTCCATGTGACCACCCTTTGGTGTGAGTAAGTATTGGTGCTTGATCGGAGTAAAAATAAGGTTTGCAATAAGAAGAGGGAGAGAGAGTGTAGAGAACACATTATCGTTTAGAGAATGATCTCACCTCTATTATACTATATTTTGTTGGTTGTCATTTTCGTCAGGTGACATGGTGCCCTGTGGAATAACCGTTTGGCTGATGTTAACCTTGCTCTTATTGGTAGAATATATTCCATGCCCATCGTGTGTGAGCTTTTTGTCAATGAGGAGTGTTCCAATACGCGCGGGTCCATGATAAGGGGAGGATGTGTTCACGCTAGTTCCCTATGGGCATTTAATCTATTAGTTCAAGACGTTTGGGCCGGCCCATCATGAGAATTTGGGTATATTCCTCTACAATAACCAAACCGTACCAACTTTAATTGCACACCCATAATATATAACCACATAACTAGCGCGCGCGCTCTCTCTCTCTCTCTCTCTCTCCAACTATATTTGATATACTTAGAGCATTCATAATAGGTGAACAGGTCCTCCATATATTTGTGAGTGAGTTCTGCGTATTTTTAGGAAGTGGTTGTGAGTGGAGCATTTGTATACTTAGGAAGACATTGTTCCCCACATTTATTTTTTAAAATTGGTTGTAATTGGAGAAAGAGAAAAGATAGTGATAAATGTATAATTGAAAATAAGAGAGAAAATATAGTGATTTTTAGTGTAATTACGTGGATGTATACCTTACAGATTCGAAGGTAGCAAAACTGGATCAGATGTGAAACTTAGAAGATGCATTAGAAGTGCTTGTCATTAGTGCACAAAGTAAAGGCAAATGAATGTTGTTCCCTAGGGTATTATTCATACATTTCTAGTCAACCACCATACCAATTTGTGACATTTTGATCATATAATCTTCCAGTTGGTTTTAAAAAAATGATGACTAACTGATATCTGGTTTTTAACTTGAATAGTTGAGGTTGGTTCCTGGTTCTAGAATAACAATTTTGACATTTTATGAAACTTAAAAAGTCAACTAAACAATTTGTATATGGTCAAGAAGAAGAAGCCAAAGTCAAATTGGGCAACTTTGCTTATTATTATTTTTTTGGTCTTTAAAAAAATTATAATTCAGACACTTGATTGACATAGCTTTCTTGGGGGATTTTTTTTTCTTTTTCTTTTTTTCTTGTGTAAATTGGGCAACTTTTGCTTATTATTTATTTAAAAAAATCATAATTTAAATGATTTCATAAATTTGATCGACATATCTTTCTTATTTTATATTTTTTGGACGAAGGAAGCATTGGATTTGTTGGTGACGAGCCTCGGGTCAACTCTGGACATCTTGAAAGGTTTCATGACAAGACTTGATCAATCGACATCAAAATCGTGTTTCTTTGATACGTATCGAGGTTTTTGTACACGAAGATTTTGTTTCTACGCGGACAGTGACATCGATTACTATGAAAAGAAGGGATTAGAAGGGGTTTTGAGGATCAGTACTAACCGATAACGTTCTTTTCCTTTGGGATTCATACTTCAATAGGCTTAATTTATACTTTTTTATTTATTTGTTTGTTTGTTTTAGATTATAACTAGGTTAGAACCCGTGTATTACACGAGTTGATTAAATATATTTTTATATAATAAAAAAGTTACATCTTTAATTACCCGTGTATAACATGAGTTGAATAAGCACATGTACTACATGGCTTGAATAAATATAATGTAATCAGTTAACACACACAGTCGTCAAAATACGTTTTTGGTAAAAAGAACTTTGATATACTATTTACATATTAGAACATTTTACTTTGTTTTTATTTTTTTTATTTTTCTATTATTAGGTTATAAACTTGTGTATTACAAAAATTATAACATTTTACGTTGTTTTTTAATTTATTAACAGGTTAAAAACGTGTGTGTTACATGTGGTCGGATCAATAAAATATTAAATAGTTATTATTATTAAGTGTAAAAAATAAAAAATAAAAAGCCTCAGGCCCTCAGCCACCGCCATTAGAGACTTTTGAGTATGAAATGAATCTATTCACAATTCAAAGAAACGCAAATTTTGCACCCAAATATACATTAGTCCATTAAATCCACTTATTTATTATTTCTCCATTCATGACTCATTGCTTTGCATCTAAATATTAGTTTTTATTCTTCCCTACTTAATACATGTAATCTCAATCAAGTAATCAAAACTAAAGAGGAAAACAATTACAAAAAATGATATGCATTTTTCAATTTGAATTCACAAACAGAACTAACATGAGACTATCAACCTGCAAATATGGCTTGTTTGGCATTTAGTCAACGAAACACGGGCTGGATCTCTCCTCCGAGTGGATGTTGATAGCTCGGAATGAAAAGGGGCTTGCTCCATGTGAATGGCCCCATAAATTTAAGAGATCCAATTTTGTTTGGACTACATCTCCGGTGAAAACATAGACAATTTTGCTTGAGTTTCAGGCAGTTTTGCGTTTGCACCACATCCCCGTTCCATTTTGTGAGTCAGTTGATGTCGGTCATCAAACGATAGTGGGATCCTCACATGTTAGGCATGTGAGGGAAATAAACTGAGATAATTAACTTGGTTAGTCATAAAGGATTAAACCAGCAACAAAAATAAACTTAAAGGATGTTTTTAGTAAGTTTTAAACATTAAGGTTGTAACCTGCAAGTTTGAGGAAACATAAAGGACGTTTTGTGCAATTTATTTGCAAAATAATAAACTAAAGATAAGTATAAAGATTATATTAGAAGATAAATATAAATATAGAGATATAGTTATAGATAAACGTTGACTTAAAATATGGGATAACTTGATAAATTATTTTAAAACTTATAATTTTTAAGATAAAAATAAACATAAATATATGACAAGAAAACTAAAAAATAGATGTCTCTCGTATCGACACGTGTCCATCAATTGGTTTCTTTTATTATATGTATAGATATTGGAAGGCTGATTCATTTTAGATGAATGTGACAATGGGTGGATTATTTTAAATGGGCCCAAAACGTATCATGGGTTAATTAAGTTCAGTTGGACTTGGCTCATTAGATAAGTTAAAACACCTTTTTTGCCCCTTTTAGTGACATGGGATTTGTTGATGGAAATTATTATAACTTTTAGTTGCACAAATATATTCCTTCCATCTATACTTCTTCTTTTACGCTGTGTTCCCGAGTTAAGTTAAGGGGAGAAAAGAAATGATTCTCTCATTTTCTTTTCTCTTCTCTCCGCTTCTTTCCAAATTGGAAAGATTAAATTTAAACAAAAAACCTCTCATTTTCTTTTCTCTTCTCTCCTTTAATGAAACTCGAGAACACAACTAAAAATTATTTCCTTCCAAATCTTTTCTTTTCTCTCATTTAATGAAACTCGGGAACACAGTGTTAGAGATCTATGTTTTAAAGCGTTAAACGCAGTCATCCTATTGGCTTGTTGGATCCGATGTCGGGCAAGAAACGAGGCGGTTTTCAAAGATGAAAAAAACTCCTAATTTTCAAACTTTGTGGAAGATATCAAGGTGACTAGTTTTTTATAACATAGATCGAGCTTGGTGGACATTGAAAAAGCCTATGATTCCCTAAATTGGGATTTCCTGAGATCGATTATGTGTCAGATGGGTTTTCCGAGTAAATGGATGGACTGGGTTATGGCGACTGTGACGACTGCGAAAGCATCGGTTTTAGTTAATGGTTCCCCAACTCAGGAGTTTGTGTGTCATAGGGGGCTTAGGCAAGGGGACCCGTTATCTCCGTTCATGTTCGTTATGGCTATGGAGGCACTGTCTAGGGTCGTAAAAAAGGCGGTATCTTCAAGTGTTATGCATGGTATTCAGTGTACGTCCCAGGGCCCACTATTATCTCATTTTTTGTACGCGGATGATGCAATTTTTTTGGGTGAATGGTCGGAGACAAATGTACGGAATATAAACAGGATTATGAGGTGTTTTTATCTGGCCTCGGGGTTGAAGGTTAATTTGGGTAAAAGTAGTCTTTACGGGGTTGGGATCGGTGCAGAGGAGGTTTCCAATATGGCAAATATCCTAAGATGCAGAACGGGTACTTTTCCGTTTAAATATCTGGGTCTACAAGTTGGAGCTAATATGAATCTAGTTAGGAATTGGAGGCCGGTCATTGATATATTCATTAGTAGATTGTCGGTTTGGAAGGCAAATACTCTTTCGTATGGGGGTCGGCTCACACTTGTGAAATCGGTCCTAAATGCTTTGCCAACCTATTATTTCTCGTTGTTCAGAGCGCCGGTTCAGGTTGTTAAAAAATTGGAGCGGTTGAGAAGAGACTTTTTTGTGGGGGAGTACACCGGAGCATCAACGGACCTCGTGGGTAGCTTGGAATGACATTATGGCACCAAAAGAGATGGGGGGGGGGGGTCTTGGATCCTTAAAAGAAGCTAATTATGCACTATTGGCGAAATGGTGGTGGCGTTTCAAGGTGGAAAACAACAACATTTGGAAAAAGGTTATTTGGAGCATTCATCATCATAACAGGTCTTGGTCCCCGGTACCGATCAAGATGTCTATGCCCGGTCCGTGGAAGTAGATAGTTGGAATTGCAAAGGACTTAATGGCTTTAGGAGTGGATTTGAGTACTTCTTTTCGGGCAGCCGTTGGGAATGGGTTGGGAACGTTGTTCTGGATGGATTGCTGAATTACAGATGCCCCGCTGTGTGTCATGTTCCCGTCTCTCTTTCAGCTTGAAAGCAACTGGAGAGTACTCGTGGCTGATCGAATTAAGGTGCAAAATAATGTGAGATTTGTGGCTTTTAGCTGGGTTCGGGCTCCGTTTTTGCAATCGGAAATTAAAGAGTTGTCTGAGCTGTCAAGTTTGCTAGAAAACATTAACATTACCGGTGAAAATGATACATGGAGATGGGTTTTGGAGGACTCTGGGTGGTATTCGGTTAGTGGGTTTAGGAAGTTGATATGGCCCAACTTGAATGGTGTTCCGAGCCTACTACATTGCTGGAATAAATGGTGTCCAATCAAGGTGAATTTCTTGACGTGGAGGCTGTTTCTTAACGGATTACTGACGAAGGAGGCGATGCGGAGAAGGAACTTCCAGATCACGAACTGGGATTGTGTATTATGCGAAGAAGCTGAGGAAACGTGTGACCATTTGTTCGCAGCCTGCTCCTTCACACAAGGAATCTGGGAAGAGGTTTCCAGGTGGTGTAGGATCGCTACCCCCTTCTTCTTTGGTGCGAAAGATGTGCTAGTTTATCACATTCACTGCCGTGGGTCTAGGAGATGGCAAAAGATTGTGTATTCGGTTGTCCAAACTGTGATATGGTGCATTTGGCGAACGCGAAATGGTGTAGTCTTTAATAATAAAAGGGCGGTGGTAAAGAATGTCGTGGAGGAAATCAAAGTTATGAGTTTTCTCTGGCTGAAACACCGGGCAAAGGCGTTAACACTTACCTGGGAGGATTGGTGTAGGTTTGATTTAATTTGTATGAAGGTGTAAAATCTGGTGGATGTAACTTTGGGTTAACCGATGTTAACCTTTTGATTAATATATAATATATCTTTTGTTGGCCGTTCAAAAAAAAAAATAGATCGAGCTTGGTTAATCTGAAATGGTCTAATTGGCGTAGATTCAATTTTTAATTTCAGCCAGGTGTATGTTTTTTTGGTTTTGCTAATTCTAGCGTCATGCTATTCTTGGATTGTTTTTTTTAATGTCCCCGCCTTTCAAAACGAAAAAAAAATAGTGAGAGTTTGCTTTCTAAAACTTCTCTATGTTGTACTTTAGCCTTTCAAAACAAAAAAATAAAAATAAAAAATAAAATATGAGTGAGAGTTTGCTTTCTAAATTTTCTCAATGTTGTAGTTTAAAGTGTATTAAGATTTTCAAAATCATCTTGAGATTTGTTAAATTTAGTTCTAAAATACTCTAGTCAGTATGTAAAAAGCTAGAAGTTTAAGATTCTTGTGATTAGCAAAACAAAGTAACAAAATACAACACAAAGTTGATATTTTAATTTTGAAGTTACAGGCTTTGAACTTTTGTTAAGATTATTAACGATAAGCTTTCCAATAAATTTATTATTAATGTGCTACTAATCTACACTTGAAAGAACACTTCTTCTAAACCCTAAAAGGTCTTTGGAACTATGAATTGATATTTACTTATTTAGGTTTAGATGGAGTGGAGGGGTGTCAATTTCATATGAGAGATGGAGAGAATTAGAATTTTTTTAATTAATTAGCTTGAAGAATCCAAAAGTTTTATGATGTATGTGGAGGCTTCCTTGTGCTATATAAAGAAAGTTCCCCATTAGTTTCAACTATACGATTTTTTTAAACTAAAATCAAACATCCTTTATCCATTCAATTAAAAAGTGGATTTATAAAAGATTATCATATATTTTTATTTAAGTGTGTGTGTATATATAATTCTTTCATTTTGTTATAATAAATATCTTGATAATATCTATTATTCATTTGAAACTTCAGGTAAACTATACCCATTGACCAACAATTTCACAAGTTTAACTTTAGTCAAATTTGTGTTAAAATATATCAGTTTACATATCTAGCTCAATAAAGCATGATTTACTAGTATTTTTTTTATATCGAAACTACAATCAATAGTTATTGTCAATGCTTTAAAACAAATTAGGCTTTAAAATATGTTTTTTCTATAAAACTCGTCTTCAATAATTGACCATCTTCAATACTCCACACTTACATGCATAACCATTGTCATAGTTTTAAAACTATGACAAATCTATTTTATCTATTTTACATTAGTCATTACACTCTCGTATACATCACCATTTTAGAAATTTGACATATACTTATAGAAATCCCAATAATATTTTTATTCTCTTCCATGTTAAACATAAGGAATTACATCCTCTCATCATAATATCTCTTCCTACCCCCCCCCCCCCCCCCCCCCCCCACTCTCACTCAAGTTATCTCTCTTCTAAAGTGATTATTCACAATAGAGGCCGGTTTGCTTATGTTGCGTTGGCTCTCTCTGAAGGGGCGTAAGCACGTTACTGGGGGGATTGTGAACCTTAATATATAAATGACTTTATAATCTTTTAGGTATTTTTAATATATAAATTATTGTATTATAAACAAATACAATACAAATAATATATAGAGTTAATTGCTCGGATGGTCCCTGTGGTTTCACGTTTTTTCACGTTTAGTCCCCACCTTTTGAAAATAGCAGGTATGCTCCCTATGATTTGTCATTTTGTTACTCGGATAGTCCCTGGGTAGATATCAGTTAGTTTAGAAATAGTTGGTATGCTCCCTATGGTTTGTCATTTTGTTACTCGGATAGTCCCCAGAGTAAATGTCAGTGGACTATCCGAGTAACAAAATGACAAACCATAGGGAGCATACCTGCTATTTTCAAAAGGTGGGGACTAAACGTGAAAAAATGTTAAACCACAGGGATCATCCGGGCAATTAACTCTAATAATATTTAAACAACATAAACAATTCGAATTTTAAAGAGGTAAATTTAACACCTTGATTAATGGGTGGATGCCAACTTTAGAGCAGTAGAGGACTGAAAATATTAATGTGGTGGCTCTTTTAGGTATTAATATAATACTCCTGGTCACCCTCTATATAAAATACATTTTTAGTTAATTATATTTTGAAATATTACACACACTATGAATTTAACGTTTAGGGTATGAGTATCAATTCCGAATGGATTACAAAAACATGATATGCATAACATAACACTATGTCGGGTTTAATTAATCTATGACACAGTTAGTCAGATAGGTCGTGTTCAAATTAACCTATTTATTTAAAAAAAAAAAAGATTTTATGTTATAGATTAAGCGAATTATAGAGAACATATAATAAAAGAGAAATTGGCATTTGTATTGTTGTTGTAAATTTGTAATTTTAAATATTAGTACTCTAATAATAAAATATTACTTCGTGCTAAATAAGTTGTGTTTTTGTTAACCACGACAAAACGTCTCATGTTATGTTGAAAGGAATGTAAAGGTGTCATGTCAACATTTTAACCTACTTAACATGATAAATTATGTATGTTATAAATGGATAAAATGGTTGAATTGATTTAGATACATTTTTAATCATTTTTTTTAACGTGTCAACCCACTTATCACCCTAACATGTTTAACTCAAAACACCTACTATATAAGTTTAAGTTTGTTACGAGTCATGTATGATAGAGAGGTCATTTATATAATAGATAGCCTTACACGAAGTGCATTACCCTAGTTTAGACTTTAGAGCCCAAAGTTACAAGAGAAATAGAGAATATATAATATGTGTGGGCCCAAACACCACCTCAATCTTGCATGGCTAGACTGGCTATTCGTTTGTATACTTAGCTAAGCAAAACGAGCTTTTCTTCATCTACTTAACCACTCACTCAAACCCTACCATTTCATAATATCCAACACACACACACACACACACACACACACACACACACACACACACTCATGGCCAATACTCTCGCTCCTCCTCTTCTCTCTCTCCTCTTTCTCACTCTCTTACACCCTCTACACTCCTCCTCAGATGCATTCATCTATGGAGGTTGTTCACAAATCAAATACTCACCAGGCTCACCATACGAGTCCAACCTTGACTCACTACTCACCTCCCTAGTCAACTCAGCCACCTACTCGTCCTACAACAAATATAGCATCTCCGGGTCCACCCAACAAGACATCATCAACGGTCTCTACCAATGTAGAGGCGACCTAGCCATGCCAGACTGCGCCACATGCGTAGCGCGCGCAGTGACTCAACTCGCTCCACTGTGCTCGCAAGCGTGTGGCGCTGCTGTGCAGCTAGAAGGATGTTTTGTGAAGTATGACAACACGAGTTTTATTGGGCAGGAAGATAAGACGGTTGTGATGAAGAAATGCGCGCCTGCGGTTGGGTATAACCCTGAGGTGATGGGGCGCAGGGATGCGGTGTTGGCGAGCTTGGGTTCGACCGGTGGGTTGTATCGGGTTGGTGGTTCGGGTGATGTGGAAGGGGTGGCTCAGTGTGTGGGTGATTTGAGTAATGGGAAGTGTCAAGATTGTGTGAATGAGGCGATCGGACGGTTGAAAAGTGATTGTGGTGGTGCGGTGTTTGGTGATATGTTTTTGGCTAAGTGTTATGCTAGGTATTCTACTAGTGGAGCTCATGCTTATGCTAGATCTCATCATGGTAACATTTTATTTAATTTCTTACCATTTTATTGAACTCAGTGTGTCGATGTTATCATATTTCGGTTTTCATGTGACGAAAAATATATCATACAATATGCCTTAACGTACGTTGCATACGCGATGATATAAAATCGCACGTACCAAAAATGAAAATCGCATGGTTCAAAAAACCTTGAAATTGCATGTACATAAAGAAAAAAATGAAATCGCATGTTCAAAAATAAAGCAAAATCGCATGTACAGAAACAAATTGAAATCGCATGTGAAAAAAAAATGAAAGTCCTATGTTATAAACCAAATTTCGCATGTTGATACTGAATCTTGTACGCAGCGTCCGTTAAACCATTTTGTACAATAACTGGCCTCTTATATGATAAAGGTAATGACACTTAAATTATTTCACTTCTTTTTAGTTTTAGCATTTTGTTATCATTATTTAAAAAGTAAATGGTGTTATCCGACTCTGTAAAAAATAAATATAACTGTTTACTGTTAAAGAAATTTATATTTACCAAAAAAAGCGAGGTCGAAAAAAAGCACATCTGAATTGATATTTGTGCTTTTCCTTTTTGTTGCTTTTTATGAATTCTTAACAAATTGATCGACTTGTTGCTTTTTATGAATTCTTAACAAATTGATCGACACTTCATCTATGTACTACGTAACTAATTATTTATGTGCATTTTGTCTCCCGTTGTGACTTTCAATAAATTAAAATTAGGTTAATGATATAAAAAAAACTAATATAATTTGTTATTTTGTACGTAAAACTAAATCCTTTTACTCAAATTTGTATGTTAAAGTTTATCAATTTGTTTAAAATACATTTATACGTTACACTCTTAACTACTTAAAAATTTTATAAAGTGAAATATACATTATATAAATTGTACGGAAATTTATAAAGAAAAGTTATCACACTTTGTTTCTCACCTTTTTTTATCACACATCATATATCTCTCTTCTTTATCTATCTTACACCCTTTGTTTTCCTATGTGCACATCCTCCTAATTTAGTCACCAGTGGCGAATTTTGAAAATAATTATACAAACAACGTTTCAACAAAATAGTAATTTCTATACGGGTAGCAAAATAAAAAAAAGGTCAAATTTTCAAGAAATTACACTACCGTCGGAGCGTCAAGTGACAGCGGCCCTTGTAATAAGGTATATCCGCCCCTGTTCGTCAGGAGAGTTTATAAAGAAATATAAATCTTGGGTATTATCCTCAATACTACGACATATAAAAAGACCAAATTCTCTCTCTTATGTGTGTATTATATAACTTATTATCATGATACTCAAGAGAATTGCGAATTTTATGCGTGTATGTATATAACTTATTATCATGATACTCAAGAAATTGCGAATTTTATCCTTGTAACAGGTGAGCATGATGAAGCCGAAAAGACATTTGCAATAATAGTCGGATTACTTGCCGGGGTTGCGCTCATAATCATTTTCTTAACTTTCATGAGAAAAGCTTTCGGTCGACATGGTAATTTTTATGATATATATTATTTTATTTGTAAATATAGGAGTTTGGGAGAGTAATTTATGAATGTTTAAATTCAAATTGAAGAATCAAGGAACATCTTTATTTCTGAAACAGTTAACCGTTTAATAAGCTATAGATAATAATAACTGATTTTTAAAATAAATTTTACGAAAACCAACCCACTAGCAACAACTTTTATTTTTATAAGCTTTTGGCCCTCAATTGGACCTTATTGTATATACCTTTTGTAAAAGCAAACTTTTTTCGTATATACTTTCACTTTAATTTTTTACTTTTTTTCCGTAAAACTTTCTATATATTTAACTATTTATTTTATTTTTTACAGGTAAATAATTGAAAAACTTTATGAAAAGTTAAAGGGTTGCATGCATGGTCTCCACCCTCATCACATCTGCTGTTTCAATTGTTTTTCTTTTTTTCCTTCATGATGTAAACAATTTTAATTTTAGTTTATCGTAATCATTACTTTTAAATTGGATTTAAGGCATATGTAATGAATAAATTCAGTTAGATTTGTTTAAATGGCTGTTGTTAACTTCAACTTAATGTATAATGAATTTGTGTTTTACATTTGGATATTATCCAACAAATTATCTAATTGTATTAATTTCATTATTTGATATTAAATTATATTTTTTGTGACTTTTCAATTAATTCTTTTTTTGGGTAAAGGGTTACCCCGGTGAAATTATATATCAACCAAAACCAAAACCCTCAGTTCTCAAGTATGACATGCCATACAAAAGTTACACATTGCATCAAACAAAACATTAAAACGAAACATCAACCAAACGACTAGACATCGCTAACAAAACTAAAAAACATGCACAAGACCCCATTAGCCACAATCATCATCCTGCATCAGGAGTGTAACACCCCGTGTTTCGAAAGTCAACGTCAAAGTCAAGATTGAAGTCAAAGGAAGAAAAGATTGCTAAATGCGATCTGTCACTCCTTGCTCAACTACTGTTCTGACTTCTTTGACTTGTAATCGAATTCTATTAATTAATTGTTTTAGTTGTATTATGTGGAGTATCTATTAATAATCGAGGTTTAATCGCTATTTAATCGCATGTTTAATCGCTAATCGATTTATCGCTATCGCATTCGCAACTCGAATTATGTGTTTTGGATATTGTTTTACGTGTGTGTGCTATTATGTGTTACTTGTGCATGTTATGTCTATGTTGAGGTGCTTAATCGCAATCGTAATTCTATCGCATCGCAATCTAATCGCAAACGCTAAACGCAAGTTATTTATAGTGATTGTATATTAGATATAGTAGTTAGGTTATTTGTGTAACTAATGGATAATACTATCGCATCGCTCGCTCGCTCGAATCGCATCGCAACACTCAACATGCGAATCGAGACGACAAAACTCAACGCGCCGGACACCTGGATCGAGTGGCCAACCGATCGAGTGGCCATCCGATCAGACTGCCATCCGATCGGGTTGCCATCCGATCGGACTGCCATCCGATCGGGTTGCCATCCGATCGGTGACCAACCCGACACTTCAGCACTTTCCTCTTTTGGAAACCCTATAAATACCTTTCTGTCACATCATTTGTGATGTGACAGCCTCTCTACTCGACCAGCTGCACTCAAGCTCTCATTTCTCTCGATTTCTCGCGATTCTTGTAAGTTTTCAACCTAAATCTTATACTTCTATGATCTACACGTACTCCTTCATCTTTTTCACCTTTGAATTTTAACTTTTAAACGGGGATTCACCGGATTTGAGGTGTTCTAGGGTGATGTCATCATGGAGTTCTTATGAACTTCAAGGTTTGGCTTCATTCCACCAAGAACAACTTAGATCTGAAAGATTTCCACATGAATAATCAATGTTTTCGCATAGATCTACACATATTCATGGTTAAAAGGATTGAAATATGGTTTTCTAACTTTCTTTCAACTCTTTTACACTCAATGCACTCAAAACCGATAGAATCGGAGTTTGTTCTAATCTTCTACTCTTTCTTAGTGATGCGTTGGTTCAAGATCTGATTTCTATCTAAGAGACAACTGGTTTCGGGTTAAACATGAACGACCGTCACGAACAGTTAACTGATTGGACTAGGGTGATTCCTGTTCGACCGGATCACTTAGATCATGATGGGATTTCTGTTGTTTAGCACGTTATCACACCGTCTCGATCAAAACTGCAAACCCTTTCAAAATAATCAAGTACCAAGACGATCAGGTCGTTGGGACGGATTGTCGTCCGATCGGATTGCCATCCGATTGAACAACCATCCGATCGGCTTGCACTTGGTTTCACACTTAAACTCTTCATTCAAACTTTCAAGGTTTTGAACGTCGAACGGATTACCGTCCGATCGGATTGCCATCCGATCGAACGACCATCCGACCATGTGACATTTGGAAATTCGATACTTAACCATTTTCAATTTTTCAAAGACCACCAGTAACTAACGGATTGCCACCCAATTGGATTGCTATCCGATTGAGTGACAATCCTGCTGTGAACTTGTTCTCACTACGTGCCTGCCAATCGAATCGCTATCCGATCAAACGACCGTTCGATCGATCAACCTGAGGGTAGAGATACTTCTCTGTTTTTAAAATGCTACAACGAAAACTTCAAAGCCATCATACACAAACACATCCTTACCAAACAGATGTCAATCCAATCGAATGGCCATCTGATCGGATTACCATCCGACACTTGGTACATTGCACCGTTTTATGCGCCGTTCTTCGCTTATGCTATTGTTAACTGTCCAGGCTAATCTCTCTCAGTGCTCCCTTCAATCCAAGAGAGTGTTTACTTGTTAAACACAATCTGTGAGTATACTCGATCCCTTTTTGCTTTACGCACTTTTGGGTGTTACATACGTTATCTATATTCAAACCACATCAATCACTTAACGCAAACACTATTTATACGCTGACCGTTATTGCATGCTACGTGTTATTCGATGAATGCTTGTATGTTATGTTAACACAGTGATTGTTGCCTGACACCTTAGCAACGATAGTACTATAGTTTGGACTCAGCACCTGTCGTGGACAGGGGTTGTTAACGGCTTTACTTCACGTGTCCCAGTGGGGATATGTGTTGCGCATTCTACAACTCGCAGTCACGTCTGTGCATATTTCTCTGTCGATAACCTACTTGCCTTCACTTTGTACATGTTTCATGCTGGTTATGCGTAAACTATTTCGAACTCTATTATGCTATATCAAACTTGTAGGCTAACCTTTACCCTATGTGTATTGACCTTATTTTAACGTATGTGACATGTGCTTAGGATGTTTTGCTGCTATGTGGGAATCAAGTTAGGATGGAGTCTTAGAAACAAACAATTAAATGAAATCTGAGCTGTCGGAATGGATAATTTGTCTTTGAGAACAATGTCTGTAATAATTGTTTTTATTTTATATGTTTATGGTATGGGACATGAACCTTTAATATATTATAACTAATAGTTGTTATGGATTCCCCTGGACAATCTGTTTCGCTCAGTGCCGCGCCCCGATGATTCCGCCATCGGTTGGGGTGTGACAAGGAGCCCACGCGGCAAGGCCCAATCTTGTAAAACCCGAACCGTGCTGACAGTGTTCTTGAACTTCATCGTGCGTAGCTTTAGCCTCACAGTAGATAGAATTACCTCCACAAGCTGTACCGCATTCCGTTTTTGGCTGGTGAATAACCTTCTATTCCTCTCCTCCCAAATAAAGTAAGCCGACGCACTAACCACCATTTTAGCTATAATATGGATCGCCTTAGCCGAATTCGAAATTCCCTCCAAGAAAGTTAAAAACGCAGCCCAATTATTTAGAACAGAGCTTATCCCAGCTTTCCCTTTAACCCCATCCAGTGTTTAGTGTAACACCCGTCTCATCTATTAAGATTATAATCTAAAACATGGATTTTTAAAATCCAAAATGCACACTTTTCTAATACGTAGTTATTAGAACTAAGATTACATGGTTATGATTTAAAACATTCAACATTAAGTAGTGTTTACATGACAACATTGTTTAAAACAATATTTGATTCGAGCGGAAGCTTCAAATGTTTGTGTTCGGTTCTTGCATTCTTGCTTGATCGGCATCCGGAACGAGACAAACATCTCCTAAAGTTAAAACCATAACAATTATTAGTTTTGACAACAATATAATATGCATAAACAAGTTCGGGTATCATACGGATAACAAAACAAATAAAAATCTCGAAATTGGGTATGTCACGCCGCGCGACAGACTTAGTTCAATCCTTCGCGGGCCGCGAGCGCTCCTGCGTGTCGCGCCCGCACCTTAGAACCCTGGCGCGTGTCGCGGGGGAACGTGTTTTCCAGCAGTTCTGTTTCTGCACCTGCATTTTTGCCCAGCACCAGTTTTTCTAAAAAAAATCAAACTTTAAACGTGCATAACTTTTGTTCTACTTACCCTATTTGTGTGATTCTTTTTCCTACGTGACCGTAATTTAATTCTCCATCTCATGGAGTAAAGACCCGACATCTGAATTCTTAAAATTTTCGATTTCACGGCTTGAAATTCAATTATGACACTTTTTGACCCGTTTGTGATTTTATCAAACAAACTTGTTTATTACCTTTAAAATACCATGGACATCATGTTATATCAGTTTACAAATTTTCAAGGTTCAAATTTCAGGTTTCTTATGCAACCTTAACCCATTTTGCATACATACTCGTTTTGACCCATTTAGAGCGACTTATGTACATTTAAGCATCAACTCGTTTTTCCCCCTTTTACACTGCGCATTCTCATATCTAAATAACTACTACTAATTCACCACAACTATTTTTATGGTGGATTTAGCATAATAAACCCCTTTACCCAAATTTACCCTTCAACTAGTCAATTTACGCAAATGACCATTTTTGTGCATTTGACCCACGAATGTGCATATCTATAACTTTTATTCATATTTAATAATTCCACAATTGTAACGCAAGTTCCTAAACAACCTCTAAGGGTCGTTTGCCCGATTTACCCATCAAGGGCTTTTTGGTTAATTTATGTCCTTCGTTTTACGGCGAAGAACCATCAATATCTATTTGACCAAAATTGCACTTTTGACTATAAATTCATTTAGGCGTACCTGGCTCGGGTCAAAGCTAAGACCCGTTTTATTACCGCATCAATTAAGTTGCTAATTCATAGCAAATGCAATTTTCCAAAAGTCGTCTTACCCTGTGAGCATTAGACTCGACAAGCACTTATTAGTCGTTATGTGTCAAATGGTTTTAACATTACCATTTGACCCGTTTGGTCTAAACGGCCAAACATTTTGCACTTATATTCAAATGGTATTTATTCGCCATTTCATTAACTAACTAATCTAGGATATCTCACCATATAGTTATGTCTTTTAAACCCCCTTTTTTTACACGTCTAACCCAACATGGCTTATGTCATATGGTGTCGTTTTAAACTTCAACTCTTTTTCGTCTACACATGACTAAATCGCCGTTTTACTCTTTTTATTTGTTTAGGCTTACCTTAATAAGTAGCCGTTCAAAAACTCATTTTATATATATGTCATCTCGTGACCAATTACCATTTCGCCCATTTTACCATTAAACATGGTTTATCATTATTTTATATGTTCCGACCCGTTTCATTTCTTGTCGGAACCATATTTCGCATATAGTTTTTTTTGTCGTATTTACAACCTATGAATAAATACATAACTTACAAAAGAGGGTGTAAACTTTACTTACATTGAATCCGGTTATACTCTTTTCCGCTTACCCGATCCATTTAACTCGCTTCTTTTCCCAAGCCGCCACCTACCTCATTAAGCGTCAAACTATCGTCATCATTTACAAGGCGGTTAGATCAGCCATTAACAATCACGACTATTCCACCTTACTTATTTTCTATGTCGAAACTACTATTCGACTTCATCATTTGTTAACCTAACTTATCAAAAGTTAACTACTTTTCGATCACATGGTTTACACAATTAAGTCAAATCAACATTATGATTAGAACCCGCTTTAACCCATATTTCACGTAATTAGTCAAATTAGCCAATTGCGCATTTCTTTCATAATTTCTTCTTATCAATATTCATTCGGGCATTTTAACAAACACCTTGTAGGCGAGATTTTTATACGCATATTTTATCTAATTATGGTCATCGTTTTAACCAAGTTTTAATATCAAAATCATGCCTCTATGTCTAGTGTACATGAACTACACCTAGAACTAGCATCACAACATCAATGTTCATCCATTTAACACCCTAATTCAAGTGTTCATCTTTTTATCATAAAACCCACTTAGCACACATATGGGTAATCATCAAATCTCTAGTTTTTAACACTAATTCATTAAGTTTTCAACTAGGGTTTGTTTCTAAACATGAATTCATCCTAGTTTCACCCAAACATCAATCATTCAAGCTTGAATTTCGATTTTCATAAGTTCATCATAAATTTAAAACATCACCAAATTACAAAATTTGACATACCTTTCGATCCTCTTGACTTTGTGATCGTTTATACGTGTTCATGCATTGATTTGGTCTTGAATTGATCCTCAATTTGGGGTTTTTAGCTTGAACAAGGGTGGAACCCTTGTTTTCCCCCTTCCTGGTCGTACGAACACACACACACCTAGTGTGTGTGTGGTATTTTATTTCTTGTTTTTATTAAAACAAGTTTGCCCTACTAGCCCCTCTTGTTTTATTTTGATCAATTGAAGCCATAACTCACTATTTATCACTTAATTACATATTATTAACTAGGTTAATTGTTCCTAGTTATCTTAATGGGTTCCGGGAGTTCTAACCCGTTTATTTTAAGTTCCATTAACTCGGACCTTTTATCCATTTTATTTCTTGAAAGTTCTTATCCGCTTTTTAATTAATATTAGGATTATTTATTTAAATCCTAATATTTACCGGGTTACTTTTACCACTAACGATACTTTACCCGTCTTTTATTATTAACGGGGTTTGATTACCGAACCTGTTTTCGGGGTGTTACAAGTCTATCCCCCTTAAAGAGGTTTCGTCCCCGAAACCTTATCTACGTATTTCTTTTAATTTAGACTTAACGAACTTAGTTTCGTTTTCAAGACATTCATTCGTTCCTTTTTGATCAAACGTTTTCATTTATATTGACGCGTACGTCTTTTATGTGTAAGGCCTCGCGGGCCGTTATTTTTAGCTTATATCCTTTATCTTTATTGACCGACTTGTCACTAGACCACTTAGTCTCATCAGTCTGTTAACATGTTTATCCCGCGCTTGTCTTATATATTAACAAGCGCTTTGTATTTGTCATGACATTTTTCTAACTTTGAATAGTTTTACCGGCTAGACTAATTAGTTGCCGTCACTTCATGCCCCGTTATCCGGTTATACTATTTTGCTATCTTCGGCCTTATGTGTGTTTAATATTTTCTAAATCCCCTCATACTACTTATGTTCGTTAAAATGTTGCTTTTGACTAAAAACTAATTTTTTTTTAGTTTACGTTTTCTTTGTCTTACGTCTTTTTCTCTCATGTCTAGGAATTTTCGTCTAAGTTTTATTCCTGATCGTTATTATTTTACATGGAGGACTGTAACCAGTTTTCCACGCTTTACCCAAATAACCCGCAGGTTCTTTCACTTAGTCCCGTAGACTATCTCTTTAGATTTCCACCTTTTTAAGGTGAGATCCTACAATGCGTTTCTTTGTATTTCTGACCCAAGGGTCTTTTCGGTCTCGTAGACCTTAACATTACTTATAATTCCTGAAGGTTGTGATGATCCCGTAGATTCAATCTTTTACTCATGTCGTTCTAAAATATTCTTTCGGTGTCAAGACACCCTTTTTAAGTTTAGAAATCATTCGTTTTCGTTCTTGAATTCTATGGACCTTGACCGTAGTCTAAGGCTACATCCGCTTCCATTTTAAACAAATCCTCCGACTCTATGACTTCTTACGTCATTTACACGTCGGTTTGTTTTCTGCTTATTGTTATCCGGTTTGTTCCTATATTTATTTACAACCCATTGTTCTTTTATCTTAATATTTCGTGCTTTTATTTATTCGGTTTGTGCTTACTTACATTAGCAAAAGTTATTCTTTATTTAACTCGTTTAACTTGTTCTTGTGAAATTTCATTACTTGTGAACGTCAAACTTCGTTCCTTATCCAACCTGTTTAACTTTAAAATAGTTTAACATAGTTATCAAAATTTCTGTTTGCAAATTCTCATCGTCTTTTAGTCATGACTCATAATCCGAGTCTTTTGACTTTCTATTTCGCGTTCCCATCTCTTGGTTTACGCATACTCTCAAAATCCTACCCATCTATCGGGTATTTTACCGAAGTCATTATCAAAACAACCGTCCCGGTATGTATTAAGACTTCGTTTTAATTTATTTGGTCGTCTTAGCGAAACCCATCGCTTTTATTCAATCAAGTCATTTATTCTTTATTTAATTCGTTTGACTTGTCCGTGTGAACTTCATCACCTATGACAGTCAAACCTTTTCCCTTATGCCTTAGTGTTCTCATCAGTTGATTTGTATTTTCATTTACTTTAATCTTTGTCCCTTCTCTCGGGCTCTTTATTCTAACGTAATATGCTTTCGTCGTCCGACTTGCGTTTACGTTTATTATTAAACATCTTGCCTATTTGATTTATTTTGGTACCTTTTTAGTTCGTCCAATTCACCACGTCCTTACTACATTGGATGTAAATATGTCCATCATAAAAAGTTTATGGTACCACGTGTTCACTACTTACTTGGACAGAGTAAGCGATCAATACCTGGCACACATGACCTTTTATAATTTTCACATTGCACCCCATGTAAGTCATGCCTCTATTTATTTCTCTTGGAAACAATATCCTGGATAGGTATTCTATTAAGGTTTTCCAAGTTTTAATCTACATATGCAACTGTCAGTCTCTTCGTATTTGTTGCATATTACTATTCGTGCAATGAATTTAAAACGTGCACCTGGTAATTGCTTGCCCTAACGGGCCTTCCTTGCCACTAATTTATTCACGAACGTTACGCGATTTAGGTCCTTGGTGAGCATGTTCTACTTGTCATACTTTGGACCGTTCCTCCATCAAATCCGCAATTTGTTATACCCCCGCTATCTTCAGATGCGAGTGTCCTCCTACTAAAACATTTACAAGAGTTAGTAATATCAACTTCAATAATTTCCCGTATTAGAATACAAGGCTTTTCTACTATACGCGTCAACGCGCGTAATTTCGTTAACTATATTAATCGTTTACTTGGGGTAACGTGTATTACACGATAACACTATGTGTTGTTTATAACACTTCAATATACTAGACCATTAACATACATGTACTTACCGGATTTGCGATCAAGCCTCGAACCGAACACTTTATCTTTTTAACCTTGAGCTCTGATTACCAACTTGTATCACCCGTCTCATCTATTAAGATTATAATCTAAAACACGGATTTTTAAAATCCAAAATGCACAATTTTCAAATACTTAGTTATTATAACTAAGATTACATGGTTATGATTTAAAACATTCAACATTAAGTAGTGTTTACATGACAACATTGTTTAAAACAATATTTGATTCGCGCGGAAGCTTCAAATGTTTGTGTTCGGTTCTTGCATTATTGCTAGATCGGCATCCGGAACGAGACAAACATCTCCTAAGGTCAAAACCATAACAATTATTAGTTTTGACAACAATATAATATGCATAAACAAGTTCGGGTATCATACGGATAACAAAACAAATAAAAATCTCGAAATTGGGTCTGTCGCGCCACGCGACAGACTTAGTTCAATCCTTCGTGGGCCGCGAGCGCTCCCGCGTGTCACGACCACACCTTAGCACCCTCGCGCGTGTCGCAGGGGAACGTGTTTTCCAGCAGTTCTGTTTCTGCACCTGCATTTTTGCCCAGCACTAGTTTTTCTAAAAAAAATCAAACTTTAAACGTGCATAACTTTTGTTCTACTTACCCGATTCGTGTGATTCTTTTTCCTACACGACCGTAATTTAATTATCCATCTCATGGAGTAAAGACCCGACATCTGAATTCTCAAAATTTTAGATTTCAAGCTCTCGGCTTGAAATTCATTTATGACACTTTTTGACCCGTTTGTGATTTTATCAAACAAACTTGTTTATTACCTTTAAAATACCATGGACATCATGTTATTACAGTTTACTAATTTTCAAGGTTCAAATTACAGGTTTCTTATGCAACCTTAACCCATTTTGCATACATACTCGTTTTGACCCATTTAGAGCGACTTATGTACATTTAAGAATCAACTCGCTTTTCCCCCTTTTACACTGCGCATTCTCATATCTAAATAACTACTACTAATTCACCACAACTATTTTTATGGTGGATTTAGCATAATAAACCCCTTTACCCAAATTTACCCTTCAACTAGTCATTTTACGCAAATGACCATTTTTGTGCATTTGACCCACGAATGTGCATATCTATAACTTTTATTCATATTTAATGATTCCACAATTATAACGCAAGTTCCTAAACAACCTCTAAGGGTCGTTTGCCCGATTTACCCATCAAGGGCTTTTTGGTTAATTTATGTCCTTCATTTTACGGCGAAGAACCATCAATATCTATTTGACCAAAATTGCACTTTTGACTATAAATTCATTTAGGCGTACCTGGCTCGGGTCAAAGCTAAGACCCGTTTTATTACCGCATCAATTAAGTTGCTAATTCATAGCAAATGCAATTTTCCAAAAGTCGTCTTACCCTGTGAGCATTAGACTCGACAAGCACTTATTAGTCGTTATGTGTCAAATGGTTTTAACATTACCATTTGACCCGTTTGGTCTAAACGGCCAAACATTTTGCACTTATATTCAAATGGTATTTATTCGCCATTTCATTAACTAACTAATCTAGGATATCTCACCATATAGTTATGTCTTTTAAACCCCCTTTTTTTACACGTCTAACCCAACATGGCTTATGTCATATGGTGTCGTTTTAAACTTCAACTCTTTTTCGTCTACACATGACTAAATCGCCGTTTTACTCTTTTTATTTGTTTAGGCTTACCTTAATAAGTAGCCGTTCAAAAACTCATTTTATATATATGTCATCTCGTGACCAATTACCATTTCGCCCATTTTACCATTAAACATGGTTTATCATTATTTTATATGTTCCGACCCGTTTCATTTCTTGTCGGAACCATATTTCGCATATAGTTTTTTTTGTCGTATTTACAACCTATGAATAAATACATAACTTACAAAAGAGGGTGTAAGCTTTACTTACATTGCATCCGGTTATGCTCTTTTCCGCTTACCCGATCCATTTGACTCGCTTCTTTTCCCAAGCCGCCACCTAGCTCATTAAGCGTCAAACTATCGTCATAATTTACAAAGCGGTTAGATCAGCCATTAACAATCACGACTATTCCACCTTACTTATTTTCTATGTCGAAACTACTATTCGACTTCATCATTTGTTAACTTAACTTATCAAAAGTTAACTACTTTTCGATCACATGGTTTACACAATTGAGTCAAATCAACATTATGATTAGAACCCGCTTTAACCCATATTTCACGTAATTAGTCAAATTAGCCAATTGCGCATTTTTTTCATAATTTCTTCTTATCAATATTCATTCGGGCATTTTAACAAACACCTTGTAGGCGAGATTTTATACGCATATTTTATCTAATTATGGTCATCGTTTTAACCAAGTTTTAATATCAAAACCATGCCTCTATGTCTAGTGTACATGAACTACACCTAGAACTAGCATCACAACATCAATGTTAATCCATTTAACACCCTAATTCAAGTGTTCATCTTTTTATCATAAAATCCACTTAGCACACAAATGGGTAATCATCAAATCTCTAGTTTTTAACACTAGTTCATTAAGTTTTCAGCTAGGGTTTGTTTCTAAACATGAATTCATCCTAGTTTCACCCAAACATCAATTATTCAAGCTTGAATTTGATTTTCATAAGTTCATCATAAATTTAAAATATCACCAAATTACAAAATTTGACATACCTTTCGATGCTCTTGACTTGGTGATCGTTTATACGTGTTCATGCATTGATTTGGTCTTGAATTGATCCTCAATTTGGGGTTTTTAGCTTGAACAAGGGTGGAACCCTTGTTTTTCCCCTTCCTGGTCGTACGAACACACACACACACACCTAGTGTGTGTGGGGTATTTTATTTCTTGTTTTTATTAAAACAAGTTTGCCCACTTGGCCCTACTAGCCCCTCTTGTTTTATTTTGATCAATTGAAGCCATAACTCACTATTTATCACTTAATTACATATTATTAACTAGGTTAATTGTTCCTAGTTATCTTAATGGGTTCCGGGAGTTCTAACCCGTTTATTTTAAGTTCCGTTAACTCGGGCTTTTTATCCATTTATTTTCTTGAAAGTTACAACCTAAGACCACCCGTAGTCGGCCGTTTTTTTTTTTTAAATTGCCCAATCACGCCCAATAACGCCCCAGGACCGCCCCCTGGGCGTTATCCGGCGTTATTCGACAAAAAAATCCGGCCGGCGTTTTTTGAAACACGTCTAAACTTGATTTCTTTGCCCAATAGAACCTTGTCATGTGTGTATACTTAGTTTTAATTAAAAAAACAAAAGAAATTAGTTTTAATTAGATTTTGGCAATGGTTTTTCTTGAAGTTTAAGGTTGCAAGTGGTTGTCGTGGGTGAAAGGAAGAAGAATGTGATTTTTCATTTCAGTCCCTACATTTTGAGTGTATATAAGAAAAAAGATTTAAACTTCAAAAGTCCTTAAAAAAGGATTTTGCATTTCACTCCTTAAAGTTTTAATTACTTTTAATTAGATTTTGGCAATGTAATTTTTTTTTCTACTTTTTTCTGGTTTTTTTTTTATTTCTAGTATTGTAATTTTTTTTTATTTAATGAAGTATTTTAAGTTTTTAATTAAAAAAAATAATTGTGTAATGATTAGAAGGGGCGTTATTGGGCATTATTCCCACTACGGCACTTTTGCAATAACGCCCAATAATGCCCACATGCTGACTGGATTGTCACATGGCAGAAAACGCCCTAGGGTAGGGGCATTATTCATATAACGACTACGCATGGTCTAAGTCTTGCACAAGAATCTCATTTTTGGTGTGAGATGCTTTGTCACTAAAACAACAAATTAGGGAGGATCATCATTGTAGAATCCATGACTTGAATTCTATATTCACCCAAAAAAAAGTTCATTTGTTTAATAACCAAACTCAGACGACAAAGTTCTTCAACATTCATTGTCTACTCAGAACTTGGATCTACTTGATCACATGGTCTTAAAGAGACCCACACATATGGAAAGTATATGCGGAGATTTTCTTTGTATTGATGAATGGTGAGTACTTAAGATTACAATGATAGATTTCATTAGAGCAAAATAGATACATTTAACTCGGGTACAATAGAGCAACAAAATCATGACAACTAAAATTGAACATGGTAAGGAGTTAAAGAGTAAACTCTTTAACGATTTTACTTTCTCACACATATCTTTCACTTTATTCTCCTAATACTCTACAACAAAATGTCGTTGTTGAAAGAAAGAAATACTTTCGAGAAACAACTAAAGTAACATTACATGACAAAGACATTAAAAAAGCACTTGGCAAATCCCATGAATACATGGTGTTGTACTATAACCAGTGTTTTAAATATCGGTAAATACCGGCCGGTTATACTGATATTATCGTTTTCGGATGTAAATCCGGTCCGAAACACCCCGATAAGTAGGAGAAACGGCATCGACTTTGTACCGCCGGTAAAATCCGGTATACCGGTTTGAACCGTTATACCGTTACCGACTCAGGTTTGTTTTTGGGTTGAGATTTTACTTTTTATCGGCCCATCTCCATGTTTACTCTTAGCTTTAACCTAACGACTTTTAATATTTTATCTCCATCGATCAAAATTCAGAACTTGCTTCATCACTCCATCATTCGTGACTTGTTCCAGACTTCCATCACTTCATCATTTGTTGATGCAACAAATACAAGACCAACGGTGGTAGCTAGACTGGCTAGGCAGAATGGTTGAAGGGTTCAACCTTGCCTAACGCAGGTCGTGGGGTCCCCCCACGTTTGCGAGACGTGGAAGGAGGTTTGCTAGTTTATTGTTGTTCTTTGCTATGGATCCTCCTCTGAATCGTACCCAGATTTGGAACTTGTAGCAAAGGGAATGTGTGAGACAAGCATTCGATGTGAATGACCAGAGATTGGAGAATCAGAGCTGGTCCGGATGTCCTCTCTGAAGTAAATGAAGTGTCATTTTATAAGAGAAGGCATCTCCCGAAGTGGAATGGATTAGACTAGTAACCTCGCTTGCAGTGGAGGGTTTCCCCTTTCGGGGGTTGAAGGCTTTTGACCCCCGGATAATAGTGTGCATTGGCAGACCTGCTTTGCTTTTGCGGCTGTGGGTTGGTGAAGCGATCTTCAGATGTGACCGGCTACTGTTTCTGCATTGCTTTTCCCAACTCACAGCTTTTCAACCGTTGAACCGTTTAACCTTTTGAGCGCTTACATATTTAATCATTTTATTTAGTCTTGAGCTACCCCCATCATCAGCCCCCCAAGTCAGAGGCTTTTGGGTGATAAGCTTAAAGACTTCTGACTTTTATGTACGTATTTTATTGCTTGAAGGTTTCGAGGGTTCGTTGCTTGAAGGCTTGAAAGGTTGAAGGCAGTTAATGTTTTGAATTTGAATTTCAAATAACTGACAATTGATTTGATTGATGTATGGCAGTTGATAGGGTGGCGGTTTTCGCAGGAGTTACTGTTTTGCCATTATTACCCCTATTGTAGACTTATATTTATTTTATATTTCCAAACTTATCCATTTGTTTCATAATTTATTCCAAGTTCCTGCCATTTTCTCTCCTTCTCTAAGGTTAGTTCCGGTTTCCTTTTCATCTTGCATTCTGCATTTTCCGTTTTCAAAAAATGGGTGCTCGTAAGGACTTAGCAAAATCTTTTTCCCGGTTAACACAAGAGGAGGTAGATTTATTTTGTATGGAATATGGTATTGATAGGAAGTTTGACCCCACTGCCCCTGCTTGCGATGTTCCCGTTGATAAACCACCTTCTGGTTCGATTGCCCTTTATTGTAGTCATTTTGAGTTCTCAAACCTTCGATATCCCTTTTCGTTTTTTGTTTTGAACTTGTTGGAGTATTATCGGGTTTCTTTTGGGCAAGTTCATCCAAAGGGGATGGCTAGGGTTTTGCATTTTGAGGTTTTATGTCGTGCTCTTGGGTATGATCCTTCCCTTTTACTCTTTCGTCGGTTTTTTCGTTTGGCTAAGAATGGCGATTGGTTTACTTTTGAAACAACCAAAGTTGATACCTGCCTTATTTCGTCGATGGTTACTACGCTTGGGGCTTGGAAAGACCGCTTTTTCTGGGTTTCCGATACTATTCTCCCATTTAAAATGGTGTGGAGGAATCCGGATGCTGTTCTCAATGATCCGGAACCTTCCGAGTCTGAATTGAATGCTGTTTTTCTCAATGCCATCCGGGGGTGCCCTTCGAGGGTTCATCCCTTTCCTGAACACTTACTTGTTCTATTAGGGGTTAGTAAAATTTGGGGGAATGTTGATCGGGATCCGGTTCTTATGAGGAGTGGCATGGGTATGCATTTTCCTTTTTTGTCCTTTTTATGTTTTTCTTAATCTACGACTTATGTGTTGTTGTTTTTTGCAGTCATGTCTGCTTTGGATTTTATTAAGAGCGACGATACTTCTGATGTTGTTTTTGAGGATGCTCCGTCTGTTCCTGGTGAGAATGTTGTGGTTAGGACTGCTGATCAAAGGTTTGAGGGCTCAGGCTATGTTAGTGCTACTACTGCCAAGGGTTTTTCTAAGTCTAATGCTCCTAAATCTTCAACCCGTCGATCTTCTCGTCGGTTGTTGAAAGCTGGTCCTCAATCCACTTCTACTGAACCAGTGGACTTGAGTGACGATATTGAAGTTTTGGAAGATCAAGATGTTGAAGCAGGTGCTGAGAAGGCTAAGGAATTGGTTGTTCATGGCAAAAAGGTTTCAAGCAAGAAGGTTGTTGCCACTCCTGTTCAGGAGTCTTCGAGCAGGGACGTTGAAGGGTTGGACCCGGAAGGGATTTATGTGCCTACTTGGTCGGTGAAGAATGATGACAGTTTCAAAGATGCTGCTGTTTGTGAGGATGCTCTGAGTCACATTGCTCCTCCCTCAGTGCACGAGACTATTGCTGGGATGGATGATGACCTGATGTTGTCCCGTATGATTTTGAGTACTTGCAACCTTGCTGCCATGCTTCCTCAAGGGATTGCCCGTTTTCGTCAGAGAATGCGGGAATATGAAGAATTCTCCAAGAAGAAGGATAAAATGAAATCCTCCATGGCTGGGATGAAAAAGGAGATAGCTGGTTTTGCCGAGAAGGAAGCAGCATGGGAGAAGAAGGTTAGTGATCTGAAAAAGACGCATGAGATTAAGATGGGTGATTTGAAAAAGAGCTTCGAGGCTGATAGGTTGAAACTTAGGGCTGACCGGGAAGCTTTGTTTGTTCAGCAACAGGCTTTTGGTAAGGAGAAAGAAGGGTTGAAGGCTTCAGTTGCTCAGGCTACTGGGGATAACCAATGGCTCATTGAGCAGGGTTTCCATCAAGTGGTTACCTATCTGCTGCACTCCAAAGAGTTTAATTCTGCCCTCGGCGATGTTTATACTAAGCTGCTCAATTTAGGAAAACACCAAGGTCTTATTGCAGGTTATAAGCTTCATGAGTCTGGTCATCCTTTGGAGAAGTCACCTCTGTTTCGGCCCGAGGCGTCTGATGTTTTTAAAGGCTCCGTTGAACAAATGGAGAAGCTGACTTATCCTTACATCCATCAAGTTTCTGGTTGCTTTGGTAAGCCTCTTGCTGTGTTGCAGGGTTTGAAGCCAGAGGGCTTAAATGAGAAGGTCTGTGCTGAAATCCTGGGATCTCTTTCAAGGAAGAGGTCTTATTCAGGTGATAGTGACGATACCCTTTCAGGTCAACCGGATGTTCCTAAGGATGCAAGCTTGGAGGCTTCAGCGGTTGGTGGTGATGGAGGTGTGAAGACTAAAAAGTTGAAGAAAACAAAGAAGGCCAAGGGCGAAGGTTCTGGAGTTTCCAAATCTGTTGATGCTTGATTCGTAGCTTTCTTAGCAAACAATTTATGTTTTGTAATGTTAACTTGAACAATATTAGGTTTAGTAGGAACCCTTAAGGTTCCTGTTGGTTGTGTTTTAAGGCCTTTGTGGCCGCTGGAACAGTAGTTTAAGCTTGCAAGTTACCGGGACTTGCTTCTAACTTATTTTTGAAAGTCTTTTGGGCTTTCTTTTATATGATGTTATGTTTTAACTATTTTTCTTTTATTATGGTTTTATGCTTGTGCCTCTTTGGTCAAGGCAGTCCTTTTGGCTGTCTGTCAATAGATTGAAGCCTTTAAGGTTTCGGGGTATTGCCCGGGTGGCTTGAAGGCATTTTGGTTTTGCGTCCTGGCTTGGTTTGTACCTTTGTGATTTTGTCCAATTGACTTTGTTCTTTTTGGATTTGCTTTGTTCTTTTTGTAACTTTGTCTTTGTCGGGTTTGTGCTGCCCTTATGTTTTTTATACCTAAAAGGGTTCAGTGCTGCAGACACTTAGCCTTGGCATTTTTAACAAGAAGAGATGGCACCTATCCTTTTAATCATTTCTTTTGGTTTTTTAGCCTTTTTGTAGACTATATTTCTAAGACTTAGGGAACATTTGGTGTAGGCTGCTTATACCCGTCAATGAGACAATTTTATTTTTTCTTAACAAGTCTCATGGAGTTGTATTGATTTAGGAACTCACCCCTTATATAGGCTCATTCAACCCTTGAACCTATTGAGCGATGTGGCCTGGGAGCTCATCCCCTTACATGGCCCTTGCCATGGAGTTTTTTTGCTAGGTTCTCAACCTGATTTTGGGATAGAAAGACAAGTTTGATAAAAACAACTTCATTCATTAAAGCAATACTTGCTTTTTACAAAAGGTATTCATAATCCTGCTTGAAATACATTTTGATACAAACCAAACTTTCCGTTTAAACATGGAACCTTTTCAGTGTTTTGCCGTTCCAATGCCTTGGAAGCCTTTTGCCTTCTGAATCAGCCAGCTTGTAGGATCCACCTTTGTGTGCTTCAAGGATGGTGTATGGGCCCTCCCATTTTGGGCCGAGCTTTCCTTGATTTTCTTTCTTGCTGGCTTCGTTGTTTCTGAGGACCAGATCCCCTGGCTTGAAACGTTCGTTTTTGACTTTTTTGTTGTAGTAAGCTTCCATCTGTTGCTTGTATTTGGCTTCTTGAATTGCGGCTTGATCTCTTGCTTCCTCTAGGAGTTGTAAATTCAACATGGTCTCTTTTTGGTTTGTTTCGGGATCCATGTTAACAATTCTTTGGGTTACAACTCCTATTTCGGCAGGGATCACAGCTTCAGATCCAAATACCAAGCTGTAAGGTGTTTTCTTATGGCTTGTTTTTTCTGTTGTTCTAATTGCCCATAGGACACTAGGCAATTCTTCAAGCCAGTTGCTTTCGTACCTTCCCAATCTTGTCTTTATGCCTTCCACTATGCTTCTATTTGTTCTCTCAACCTGCCCGTTTGATTGCGGATAAGCCACTGAGCTGAAAACCTGATCGATTTTGTATTCTTTGCACCAGACGCTGAAAGGCTTCTCAGCAAATTGCCTTCCGTTATCAGTGACAAGTACTCCTGGCAATCCATAACGGCAAATGATGTTTTCCCAGACAAAGTCAATGACTTGCTTTCCTGTGATCTTGGCAAGTGGCTTGACCTCGGGCCACTTGGTGAAATAGTCTACCGCCACCAATAGGAATTTCACTCCCCCTTTGCTTGGGGGAAATGGACCAACAATGTCCATTCCCCACTTATGGAATGGTCAAGCGGAGGTTATTGGGACTAAATCATGCTTGGGACTTTTTGGGATTGGTGCATGGATCTGGCAGGCATCACATTTCTTCAATTCTTCAGCTGTGTCGCGATGTTGAAGGCCAGAAATATCCGAGGTTCATGAGCTTTGCAACTACCGACCTAGCTCCAAAGTGAGCTCCACACACTCCTTCATGAATTTCCTTGATCAAATACTTACTTTGCTCGGGACCGACACATCTTAGCAAGGGAGCAAGGTAACCCTTTTTGTAAAGGGTTTCTCCTTGCAGTATGTATTGCTTTGCCTTGATTTCAACCCTTTTAGCTTCCACTTGATCATTGGGTAATTCACCATTTTTGAGGAACTTTCTTATGGGAGTCATCCAGTTTGGTTCTTCTTCGGTAACCACATCTTGAACCTCCAATTCATTAATGGATGGGGCCTTCAACACTTCCACCAGTACCTTCTTGGTGAGGTGGGCAAAGGTGAGAGATGCAAGCTTACTTAGGGCATCGGCCTTTTTGTTTTGAGATCTGGGGATCTGTTTGATGTTGCATGCTTGGAAGGTACTCATCAGTTCCTTGGATTTTTCTCTGTATTTTTTCATGTTGGGCTCTTTAGCTATGTAGCTGTCATTCACTTGGCTTGAGACCAGCAACGAATCCGTGAACACTTCAAGCTTTTCAACCTTCATTTCTTTGGCCAGCCTTCAGCCAGCTATTAGTGCTTCGTATTCAGCCTCGTTATTGGTGGTCTGAAAATCAAAACGAAGAGCATATGTGAATTCCAAACCTTTTGGGTTGATCAAAATTAATCCAGCCCCTGACCCTTCAACGCTTGAAGCCCCGTCGGTAAAAAGCTTCCAGGCTTCAGGGTTGGGAGGTTCAGTGGTGGCAGTGTTTACTTCAGTGACTGTTTGGTTTGGGACTTCCACAATGAAATCGGCCAAGACTTGAGCCTTGATAGCTTTCCTTGGGACATAGGTGATGTTGTGTTCACCTAGTTCTATGGCCCATTTGGCCAATCGCCCCGAGTTTTCGGGTTTTTCAAGCACACTCTTAATAGGTTGGTCGGTGACCACTTGTATGGGGTGTGCTTGGAAATACCTTCGAAGCCTTCTAGCTGTTTGAGCTAAGGCTAAGGCAAGTTTTTCAAGGGGAGGGTATTTTGTTTCAGCTAATTTTAAGGTTTTGCTGAAAAAATAAACGGGTACCTGGGCCTTGTCTCGCTCAATGGTGAGGACTGCACTGATGGCCTCGTCCGTGATGGAGAGGTACACCGATATTAACTCCCCGGTTTTTGGTGCCGCAATGTCTGGTAGGGAAGCTAGATGTTGCTTCATCTGGTTGAAAGCTTCTTCAGCTTCTTCAGTCCATTTGAAATCCTTTTTATCTGAGCAGTTCTTGAACGTTTTGTAGAAGGGCAGAGATCTTTCGGCTAACTTTGAGGTAAAACGCTTCAAGGCTGCAAGCTTCCCGTTCAAGCTTTCAACTTCCTTCTTGGTCTTTGGTGGCTTGGTTTCAAGGACGGCTTTTACTTTGTTAGGGTTGGCTTTGATGCTTTGTTTTCCAATAATGTGGCCCAAGAATTTTCCTTCTTCAAATCCAAATGAACACTTTTCCGGATTAAGCTTTATGTTAACCTTTCTGAGGTTCTTGAAAGTTTCTTGAATATCATCGAGCATTTGGTATTCCGTCTTGCTTTTAATAACCAAGTCATCGACATATGCCTCCATGTTTTTGCCGATTTGGCTTTCGAAGGCTTTGTCAACGAGCCGTTGATAGGTTGCTCCTGCATTTTTGAGACCGAAAGGCATCTTTTGATAGCAAAAGATTCCTTTGTCCGTGTGAAAGGCTGTCTTTTCCTCATCCTCTTTTTTCATGAGGATTTGGTGATAGCCTTTGTATGCATCCAGAAAGCATTTGAACGAGTAGCCTGTGAGGGAGTCAACTTTGAGATCGATTTCTGGTAGTGGATAGCAATCCTTAGGACAAGCTTTGTTAAGATCCTTAAAGTCTATGCACATCCTCCAAGAGTTGTCTGATTTCTTGACCATGACCGGGTTTGCAACCCATGACTGGTATTTGACTTCTCGGAGAATACCGGCTGACACAAGCTTTTCGACCTCTTGGCAGGCTGCCAGACTTCTCTCTGGGGCTAGGCTTCTTTTTTTCTGGACCACAGGCTTGACCTCTGGTGGTATTCTCAACTCATGCTCGGCAATTTCCCAGGGGATCCCGGTCATATCTTCAGGACACCAAGCGAATACATCGCTGTAGTGTGTTAGCAATTTTTCAAGGTATGAAAGGGTCTCTTGAGAAAGGTCAGGGTTGACCCTTATCCTTTGTTCAGGGTATTTGGGGTTTATGACCAGCCTTTGCCTGTCTTCTTCATTGTTTGATCTCTCACCTTCAACCATGTAGGCTTCCTGAGAGGGTTGAAGGGTTGCTATGCCCCTTTCGGTGGGAAATTTAACTGTGCCATGGCCAACAGACACCGCCATGTAAAATGCACACTGTCCTGGTCTTCCGATGATCACATCATAGCTTGAGGGGATGTTGATAACCACAAAGGTGAGTGGTTGGGTTCTTTCTTTTAAACCTTCACTGAAACGAACATTAAGTGTCAGTTGCCCTAAAGGCTTGAGGGGTATGTCAGCGATACCTTTTATGGAGGTCCCAGAGGGTTGAAGCCTTGAACGTTCTTCATTGCTCAATTGGTTGAAGAATTTTTCGAACATGATTTCAGTGGCTGCCCCCGTGTCTATGTATGCCTTGCATGTTTGCAACGTTCCCACGGTAGCTTCTACCACGAGAGGGCTGGGGAGAGGGTCATTCTCCGTAGGGGGGAAACAGACACACTGAAGCTCCCAAGCTTCCAACCTCTGCCTCTTGTGAGGGAACTTTCCATCGAAATCTACCATATTGACTTCCTTACCCTTTCCTTCAGCCATTTTGTCCCGGACTCCCTTTACCAAATGAGCGAGTTCTCCAGACTTAACAGCTTCTTCTATTCTTTTCTTGAGTTGGAAGCAATCATTGGTGTGGTGACCTTTTTCTTCATGAAACTCGCAGTATTGGGTGGAGTTCTCGTTTTTCCTGCTTTTGGGGAGAGGTCTAGGAGGCCGAAAGTTTTGTTTAACTTCTTCTGTTGCAAGGATTTCTTGAGGGGTCTTTGTGAGGGGTGTGAAACTTATGCCTTTTTCCCTGCTTGAAAGGTTCCGACCTTCAGACCTTCGATGTTCTGAACCCTTTGACCGTCTGTCATAGGAGTTGAAGTTCCCTCTTTTTCTGGCCGGACTGTTGCTTCTCCAGCCGGACCCTCTTTTTCTTTGTTCCTTAATGTCTACTGCCTCCTCTCCCCGGATGTGGGCTTCAGCCCTTTCAAGAGCTTCTTCTAAGGTCTTGGGTAGAGATTTGTTGAAATCCCTTGTAAGGTACTTAGAGGTGATGGCATTCATGAAGCCAGCCACTCTCATTTTCTCATCGGCCCCTACATAAGTCAGACCTTCCTTTTTGTATCGTTCAATGAAAGCACGGAGACTTTCATCATCACGTTGTTTTATCTGAAAGATCACTGTTGCATCTTTGACATATCGTCTTTGTTGGGAGAAATTGGCCAGGAAACCTTTGCTGAGATCATCAAAGCTTCGAACACTTTGAGCAGGCAAATCGTTGAACCAGATCCTGGCGGATCCAACAAGAGTTTGCATGAACATTAGGCAACACTCAGCGTTGGACCATTTCTCTATCCGAGCTGCACCGGTGAAGATCTGAAGGTGGTCCTCAGGATCTTCAGTCCCGTCATACGTTCTGATGTGGGCTGGCATTTTGATCTTTGACTGGAAATCATAATCGGCTATTTGCCTTGAAAAGCATGAAAGGTTACTTGGCTTGTATGGTTTGGCCAAGTCTTCTTCAGTCCTTGCATCCACACTACTGCTATTGCCGTTGTTTCCCTGAGTGGCAAGCACTTGATTGATGAAGTGTTGCCATGGGAAGTTGGCCATCATCTGGGTCATCATGTTGGGCATAGGGTTGAAGCCTTGAAGGCTTCCTGGGCCAGCGGAGCAGTTTATCCCGAGGGGAGCACTCATAACAGCACTACGTGCTAAGGGGAGCACGGACAGGGCTTGCTCCCATGTAGTTGTGGTAGATGCTGGATAGCTTGTCACCGGGGATTGTAGGAGCTGGTCAAGAGTTAGCTCATGTCCCAGAGGAACACCACTAGTAATTGGTTGGGAAGAGAAGATAGGATGCACCGTAGGATTTGTCATAGTGGACAGATAAGGGTGAGGGTTTGAAAGGTTACTGGGACCAGCCTCACTTCTTGTTGCAAAAAGAGGAGGAGGTGGTCCAGGAGACAATGTTGGCTCAGGTTCGTCATAGTCTAAACGAATCCTCACTCCCTTTTCTCTTTCTTTACTCACATGCTGGTTGAGAAGAGTCCTTAGCACAAGGAAATTGTTAGCAACCCCTTCAGGGATGAGTTCAACACAGGATGGGGTATCAGAGACACCGATATTGGGAGATGGAACTCCGGATCTGGACGGAGTTGGTGTGTTGAAGTTGAGGAACTCGGGTGTGCTCCCCGGAGTCGAGAAAGAAGTTGGTATAGCCACGTGAGCTTGGCTACTACCCGGAGTAGAAGCGTTTGGGATCTGATTTACTTCTTCCGGGGATCCTCTTTCAGACATGGTGATTTTAAGTGAATAGAGCTACACTATTAGGTCTTTTTGAGAAGAAATAGCGGCGTAGCCCCACGGTGGGCGCCAACTTGTTGATGCAACAAATACAAGACCAACGGTGGTAGCTGGACTGGCTAGGCAGAATGGTTGAAGGGTTCAACCTTGCCTAACGCAGGTCGTGGGGTCCCCCCACGTTTGCGAGACGTGGAAGGAGGTTTGCTAGTTTATTGTTGTTCTTTGCTATGGATCCTCCTCTGAATCGTACCCAGATTTGGAAGTTGTAGCAAAGGGAATGTGTGTGTTGGATGTGAAAGGGAATGACTTGTGCGAGACAAGCATTCGATGTGAATGACCAGAGATTGGAGAATCAGAGCTGGTCCGGATGTCCTCTCTGAAGTAAATGAAGTGTCATTTTATAAGAGAAGGCATCTCCCGAAGTGGAATGGATTAGACTAGTAACCTCGCTTGCAGTGGAGGGTTTCCCCTTTCGTGGGTTGAAGGCTTTTGACCCTCGGATAATAGTGTGCATTGGCAGACCTGCTTTGCTTTTGCGGCTGTGGGTTGGTGAAGCGATCTTCAGATGTGACCGGCTACTGTTTCTGCATTGCTTTTCCCAACTCACAGCTTTTCAACCGTTGAACCGTTTAACCTTTTGAGCGCTTACATATTTAATCATTTTATTTAGTCTTGAGCTACCCCCGTCATCATCATTCGTTCCAGATTTCCATCTTCATCCAATTTTGGATTATTTTTTGAGTTGATGTTGTAATTTATGGAATTGTACAGTTAACTAGTCAACCCGGTTGAACCGCACGGTACAACCCGTTTCAACCGATTAAACCATTTTTGTGTCTAATCTAGCATGATTAAAAAAACGGATTTTAAAAGATTGAGTATAACATGTCCTATATGAATCTTCTCCAAGAAATCCCATATGATGTACAAAAAGGTAGAAAACCATCAAATAGATGGTAGCATGTGTTTTTTTTGTTGAATGATAGGGAATCTAGTCTAAAGAAGCTTGATCCAAGAGTAATCAAGTAATATTCTTGGGGTATACATCACGTAGCAAATAGCAATAGAATATACAACAAAAGAACTCAATGATGTGATATATTTTTATGTGATACAAGCATAAAGTCTAAAAATGAGAAGTGAATCATTGTAGATGTTAACTAAACCATAGAGAATATGTTTTGTAAAAACAAACATTTTATTATTCCAATATGCATATATGATGCAAGTCTTGTGACTATAATTAAAATCTTGAAAAATTGTTAAAAGAAGTTTATTAAAATGAGTCTTGTGTTACAGTTTGAGATATACTTCTGCGCGTTTTGTAATTGGTTCGAACTAATTAGGAAAATATATATGTTTGACACTTTGACTTTCCAATTTTGAAAAATGTGTCGTGTAAATATAAGATGTCAACTCAATCTAAAACATTTCATAATCTCTTTCCACTTCATGGCTTTATCTGATAAATTGTTTCAAAATTTTGGATGTTATACAAGAACACCCGATTATCGTTACTCTTTCAATGAATTTACCAACTATTATCAGAAAGTTTACCTAGAAGGATATAGTCCTAAATGACGCGCAAGCCATGCGCATGAAGGACGATTCCCACACTTAATTAGCAAGCACTCATCTCCGAGTTTCGTGGACGGATCCTCCGTCGACGCGCAACCATAACAGCTCACAAGAAGTACAGTTAGTACAAATGTCAGCGGCCTGTAGCCAATCAACGTGTAGCATGTTATGACCAGACACCAACCCCCATGATGAACAAACATGCAGGAGACAAGAACTAAAAGGACAGTGACGTGTAACCAATCAGGTTGCGCTACTCACTGCTCCATGATCTCCACTCACAGTTGATGACAGACGCGACAACAAATACAATTGGAAGGCAACGTGTAGCCAATCACGTTGCACCAACCCACCTCCACCTCAGCAGACACTACTTGTCGTGTCAGAGGGGACCAAGTGGATGTTTCATGAAACCGACGTCTGGTCCAGCAAGGCCCATCAGCCCATCTCCTTCTCCAAACCCTTCGGCTATAAATACCGGCCTCCCCCAAAGATGCAAGGATCCGATTTCCTCACTCTTAACACACGCACATATATTATTCCCCTTAAGACAATTACTTATTCTCACGCTGGAGGATGGTTACGAGAAGAACCTTCCACCTCTCCTTCTCATAACGAGCTCACGATACTTTATTTTGTAGATCCTTATAAGCTATTTTGATTGAAGAAGAGACTTATAAGGTTAATCCCCTTGTCAAGACTACCATTATAGTTCTATCACAAGCGAATTAGGACCGGTGTTCCTTCAATTCCTGAAATACATACCAAACCCTCTTGCCAGAGTATATGTCTGTCAGAACTCAAGGATTGAAACCACAAACACAGTTTTATTATGAATCTCAGTAAACAGATACACGCAATAGACAATCAGTCAACACAGATTGTTCTACAAGTAAAGATCTCCAGTAGGATGATCTGTAAAAGACAAAGGAAACCCTCATCTCACGGATATACGTGTGAGCAGAGGGAAACAAGAATGATATAAGATGAGAGCGAGTGAAGTAAGGAGCTCGAATGAATCAGCCACACCAAACACCCTTCTTTATACGGGCCAAGCCCTGAGGGGCCACCGAGAATCAAGGGAACCCAAAGCAATCAACAGCTAAGCCTAAAGCAATCAACAGCTAAGCAAAACGGTCACTAGCCCAATGACAGCAACCTCACAAACAATAAACAAGGAAATATATTAGAGAAGGCAATGAACATTTAAACTGAATAAATAGGATAAATAGTATTTTTAACACCCCCCCGCAGTTTAAATGTGAAAAAGATTAGACAGACCTAAGAACTTACACATGTCTGCATAAGCTTTTGGCAGCAGGCCTTTAGTGAAAATATCTGCCAGTTGATGTTCAGACTTGACACTAGTGGCTTTAATTAAGCCTGAAGCATTTTTTTCCCGTAAAAAGAAGAGGTCAACCTCGAAATGTTTCATTCTGTCATGAAAGACAGGGTTAGCAGCGATGGATAAAGCGGCTGTGTTGTCACATTTCAGCACAACAGGAATATCTACATCCACTTTCAGTTCCCTTAAGATGTTTATCAACCATAATACTTCACATGTAGCATTGCACATAGATCGATATTCTGCTTCGGCAGAGGATCTTGAGACAACGTTTTGTTTTTTGCTTTTCCAGGAGATCAATGAGCTTCCAAGAAATATGCAAAAGCCGGTGACAGATCTGCGGCTTTCAACACATTTGGCCCAGTCCGAATCTGCAAAGGCTGTTAAGTGAAACGTGCTACCTTTTTGAAAAAGAATGCCAGTACCTGGAGCACTTTTCAAATAGCGAAGAACCTTGAAGGCAATTTGGGTATGAGCCTCAGTTGGCTTATGCATAAACCGAGACAAATAATGAACCGAATAGGCAATGTCCGGTCTTGTATGTGATAGATAAATTAATTTCCTATCAGTTGTTGATACCGTGTGACATCCACAGGTTTTGACTTAGTGAGAGTTAGATTTGTCAAAACATGATTTTGATCTATAGGACAGCTGTTAGGCTTACTTCCACTCATCCCGTATTCATTTAACAGGTCCATACAGTACTTCCTTTGAGAAAGACAAATGCCATTGGTAGTTTTAATTACCTCAATGCCCAAGAAATAATTGAGTAGGCCAAGATCTTTGATTAAAAACTCTGTTTTTAAAAAATCCTTAATTTTGTTTATTTCTTTTTCACAGTTTCCAGTTAGAACAATATCATCTACATAAACAAGAAGCACAATAAACACAGAGTTCACAGATTTGATGAACATGGAATGATCACACTTTGATTGTGTAAAGCCAATTTTGACCAACACTTGTACAAGTTTTTCATTCCACATTCGTGGAGCTTGCTTTAGGCCATATAGAGACTTATTTAACTTACATACTTTATTCCCTTTAACATCCAACCCATCAGGTAAAGTCATATAAACTTCTTCTCTAAGATTACCGTATAGGAAGGCGTTGTTAATATCAAGTTGATACAGGGGCCAATCATTTTGGACAGCTAGACTGACAACACATCTGACAGTTACCATTTTTACGACAGGGGAGAATGTTTCCTCAAAGTCAATTCCCTCTCGTTGGTTAAAGCCTTTGGCCACAAGCCGAGCTTTGAACCTATCTACTTCCCCTGTTGACTTGTATTTGACCTTAAATACCCATTTACACCCAATAGGTTTTTTACCACTAGGAAGATCAACAATATCCCAGGTATTATTCTTATACAAGGCAGATAATTCATCATTCATAGCATCAATCCACCTTTTATCATTAAGAGCATCTTTATAGGTGCATGGTTCAATTATTTTATTGATATTAGCAGCAAAGCAAATGTTCTCACTAGGTAAGTTGGAATAATTGACGACTTTATCATAGCTATATTTTGCATTCCCAACAATATAATCATCGAATCTTTTAGGGACAGAAGCGGACCTAGTGGACCTTCTAATGGTTTGGGTACCCTCAGGAAGGTTTGACTCACCACCAATGCCACTAGACTCAGCCCTCACAGGTTCAGCTGTAGCCCCTATGGACTCATTCCTCTCAGTCTCGACATCAGTTTCTGATGATTGCTGAGTATCACTATCGACAGTTGGCTCAACTGCATCACTGTGTTGCTGAGTCACAGTGGTTGAGTCAGAAATATCCTTCTCTTCATCATTGGGATTTGTATCACTTGATGTTTCAAAATTGTCAAAGAAGTTGAGTTGGTTTAAAAGGTTTGTACTTGTTTGTTCATGAGTGTTATTAAAAGGGAAGACAGTTTCGTGAAAACTGACATCCCTCGAAAAAATGAATTTTCTTTGTTCTAGACTCCAAACCTTATATCCCTTTTTAAGATTTGAATATCCCATAAAAACACATTTTTCAGCTCGTTCCTCAAGTTTATCAGAGTTGTCTAAAATGGTAAAGTAGCAAAGACAACCAAAAACTTTCAAGTGATCAAGAGAAGGTTTAAAGCCAAATAACATTTCATAAGGAGAACAACCATGCAACACAGAAGAGGGGAGCCTGTTAATCAAGTAGGAAGCAGTAAGCACACATTCAGACCAGTATTTGAGGGGAACTTTAGACTGAAATAATAAAGCTCTTGCAACATTTAGCAAGTGTCTATGTTTTCTCTCCACAACACCATTTTGTTGTGGAGTATATGTGCATGAGGTTTGATGAATAATCCCTTTGTTTTTAACAAAGGATGACATTTGAGAATTAATAAACTCGGATCCGTTATCACTACGAAAAACCTTGATATCGACTTCAAATTGAGTTTTGACCAGATTGTAAAAATTTTGTATGTTTTCAAAAACTTCTGATTTGGATTTTAGTAAGTACACCCAAACAGTCCTGGTAAAATCATCAACAACTGTGAGGAAAAATTTGTACCCATCTATGCTAGTGACTTTGTAGGGACCCCAGACATCCAAATGAACTAGATCCCCTACTTTAGATGATCTGTGTTCACTTAGAGGAAAGGGGACTCTATGTTGTTTGGCTTTGTGACAGATGTCACAAGGCTTGATGTTATTTGACTCAGTTTCAATTTGTAAGATTTTCAACACTTGTTCAGCTGGGTGACCCAGCCTTGAGTGCCAGAGCTTTATATTTTCAGTTTTACTCACACAAGAGAAATTAGTGCCTAGAGGGTTACCATAAAAGTACAAACCCTCAGTTTTTCTACCAGTCACCAGGGTTTTCTTTGTGCAGGAATCCTGAATGTAACAAGTATTTTCATCAAAAATGACCCTAAGTTTGTTGTCCTTGGCTAATTTATAGACAGAAATAAGATTCACATAGTACTCTGGCACAACAAAAACATCTTTTAAGATCACAGAGTCTGACAACTTAAAGGACCCAATTTTAGTGACTTTAGCATCAGTCCCATTTGGGTGTTTAATGGTAATATTATATTCAGACACATTAACTAAGTTAAACATGTTTTCACTGGTCATGACCATATGCTGGTTTGCACCAGAATCAATGATCCAATTCAGATTCTGTGTTGAAGGCCCCATAGAGTTAAAACAGAAAGAATTTTTATAGTTTCCGAGAGTAGAGAAGGAGTTAAAGCATTTACCTCCTACATTGGATTCTTCAATTTTATTTTCATTCAGCAAACCTAGCAACTTAGAAAACTGATCAGCAGACAGAGTGTTCAAAGAACTAGCATTTTTGTCACTCACATAATTGTTCACAGATAGACTATTGTTGCTATCAGTAGAATTATTAGACCTAGACCATTGACCATTTTGATTTGGCTTTTGTCTATAATTGATAGGGTAGCCATGAAGTTCATAACATTTGTCAACAGTATGCCCAATTTTGTTGCAATGAGTACACTTAAGATTAGGATTAGGGCCCTTGTTAAACCTTTTTTTATTGTCATTGAAGTTATTCATTTTAGCAGTAAAACCAACATTAGGAGCCTTGGACCCAGTATTTGATCCTCTATGAGACTCTTCTCTAGAAATGATAAAGAAGGCAGTTTTGATAGTTGGTAGAGGGTCCCTGGTTAAAAGATTTGTCCTAACAGGTTGATAAATATCATCCAGGCCCATCAGGAATTGCATAAGTTTAATCAGCTGATTAAATTCATTAAATTTAGTGGAAGCATTGCAAGTACAAGAGGGCAACTGTAGCATGGCATCAAATTGTTTCCACATTGTGTTAATCTTATGATAATATTCAGAGACACTAGCACCATTTTGACTCACAGAGTTAATTTTTTGAAATAGCCCAAACACAACAGAACCATCAACTTTATCATAAGTGTCTTTTAAATCATCCCATACTTCAGATGCAAGCCTAGAATAGACTTGTCCAACATATAATTCCTCAGAAACAGAGTTCAAGATCCATGTTAACACAATTGAATTGCATCTGTCCCATTGACTAGCAAGAACATCATCAGTTTTAGATTTAACACAAGTACCATCAATAAACCCTAGTTTATTTTTAGCCATTAGAGCCAGCTTCAAAGCATTTGACCAAACCACGTAGTTTTCAGTTCCTTTTAATTTAATACTCACAATAGTGAGACCACTGGAATCACTAGCATGCAGATATAGAGGATCACTGGCATCAAGCTTACTAACCAAGGTAACAGATGAATCAGATTTATCAGTCATATTTGGTAGGCAAACACAGAGAGAAACACAGTAACAAAGGCAGGTAAAAAATAAACACAACCAGCAAAGCACAAGGACCGGCGAAGCCTGGACAGAGGTCCGATCAGAGGTTCGTCACTCAAGGTGCCTCCGCAGACGTAATCCAGGGAGCCACAAACTGACCCTCTCTGTGTCCCAATAAATCAAACCGGTATGCCTAAAACCGGTATCAAGATGCCTAAACTCACAACAGTAAAACAATGATGCAGAGTAAAATAAAAGGGAGAGATAGAACGGACTCACAGTGGGTGCAAAATCTCCGGTCAATCAGGCTTGTAACCTTCACTTAGGGTTACAAGTTTTCCGATCAGAGAACCAAGAACACAGTCTGTTGGTTTGCCCTAAAGAGGGACCAACAAGAGTCTTCTTCAAGAGAAATGCAAAAAACCCCAAAAATTAGGGTTTCAATCTTCAAGAGCAGATCCGTCTCCAGGAAGTCAAAGAGGCTTCGGAAACAGAAGGCAACCACAAACCCTAGAACTTAGGGTTTTACGATCAGCGGCAAGACCAGAATCAGAGCAGCGGAAGACCACCAGAGCACCGGTTTAACCTCGGAGCTCTGATACCATGTCAGAACTCAAGGATTGAAACCACAAACACAGTTTTATTATGAATCTCAGTAAACAGATACACGCAATAGACAATCAGTCAACACAGATTGTTCTACAAGTAAAGATCTCCAGTAGGATGATCTGTAAAAGACAAAGGAAACCCTAATCTCACGGATATACGTGTGAGCAGAGGGAAACAAGAATGATATAAGATGAGAGCGAGTGAAGTAAGGAGCTCGAATGAATCAGCCACACCAAACACCCTTCTTTATACGGGCCAAACCCTGAGGGGCCACCGAGAATCAAGGGAGCCCAAAGCAATCAACAGCTAAGCCCAAAGCAATCAACAGCTAAGCAAAACGGTCACTAGCCCAATGACAGCAACCTCACAAACAATAAACAAGGAAATATATTAGAGAAGGCAATGAACATTTAAACTGAATAAATAGGATAAATAGTATTTTTAACAATGTCCATACCTAAGAGGGTTGTTTAATTAGTATTCAGTTACAAATTGATTAAACAAAAACATTACTGAAACCATTTAAAACTAAACTAAGTTACACACTAGTTTCCATTTGGTTTTTTAACCAAACCGAATTAGTTATTCGGTCTTCAGAAATACATTTCAGTTAAACTAAGGAAACTAAATTCAAGTATATTAAGGTATTGATTTTCCTATTTGTACACCCCGTTACAAGATCAAGATTTTTTTTTTGTGTGAAATCGAAACAAAACCAAACACAAATTCAACTCAAATTCGGTTTTCGCTTAAGTTTTGACGATTCTGAATTCAATCTGGTTTGGTTTTGAAGAGAAGAAAAAAATCAAAACCAGAAAACTGAACCACAGAACCCAAGGAAGCATAAACTGAAACCGATAAACATCCTAATGTATACAAGGGCCAAGTTTAACACAAGCAAATATATATAGACGTTAAGGTTTACGAATGTGTGCATGTATTTGTGCTGACTTTATATGTTTCTATCCTATTAATGGTTTCAATAAGGCCCCATTTGATGTTTAATTCCTTTTCAAAAATGGTATTGCATGTAAGTGCCATGTTTTATTTTATCTCGGGTAAAATTTTGTCACAAGAAGTCCATAATAGTTTTATAAATTATTGAATCTTTTAAATGTTTTTTTTTTTTTTTGAACGGGCAAATGTTATTTTTATACATTATTGAATCTTTTAACTGTTTTTTTAATCGGGCAAATATTATTCTCATATTTTACACCATTAAATTTTAAATTCCTCTGTTGCTCAGGTATGAATCTGAGACCTCTCCCTTAAGAGACATGTATTTCTACCAAAGGCGCTATCCTATATTGACTTTTAAATGTTAACCTAACACATATTCACCTTCTCCATTTTTGAAACCGATAGCTATGATATCTATCGGTGACAGATGAAACCATCACTACGACTGCTGATAACGAATTTATGGGTGTCCTCAATTGTATGTGAAAACAATTGGGTAAGCTACTTATGTTTAGATTTACTGGTCAGCCACAAGTCCAGTAAATTTCATAGATTTGAAGTTATAATTATATTCAGCGATTGCTACGTATTTATATTATACATTATAAATAAGCAACCACTTTTAGCTTAGGGTGATTGTACCCTTGGCTTTGGGTGTGTTTAAAAAAAAAAAGATTTTGTCCACACATCTACCCTCTTCCCCACATACAACCCTTCTTCCATAAAAAAATATCTTCTGTTCCCTGTCTCTCTGCATTCACTCCATCTTCCCGTCTGAGCATTCTCTCGGGATCAGGTATTTAGAGTGTCTTCCTGAATCCGTGGAGTTTAGGTTTTCCGGCCAATCGAGAATGAGAGAGAGAGGTGATAATTTACATGTACATGAAATGGCGGTAGGTGAAGGAATCAGGTGTAGATAGATATGAAGCAAGAAAACGATATGCCTTGAAATAATTTACAGAGCAATTTGACGATTGGTATCACATCTGGTGCATCTACTCCTTACAAGGTAAATCCTATTTAGAAATTAGGATCTTTAATTTCAAATCTGTACCAGTTTAATGATTTTGACTAATTCTATCAAAGTTTGGCTTTCAGTCTTGAACTTATATGTACTCAATTATCATTGCTAATGTAAGTGTGTGGACGTGTGGTGTATGCCTTTAGGTAAAACACCATGTAGATGAAGAAATTGTACATATCAGATTAGGGAGTTCAAGGTTGGGTTATTGTGTTTACATAATGAGCTCCTTTAATCACATTTTGATTTCAACTTACTTAATTGACATAAACAAAAAATCTTGTGTTTGATTTTGGTCAGGTTTCCATTAATTGTAGTCAGTCACCACTGTTAAGTCGAGAGGTACTAGGAAAGAAGCAAGCAACCTAGCATCTCAAATAACTGTAGCAAGCTAACATACAAGTAAAGGAAAGTTACACCTGAAATTTGAAAACAAGCAACAGAGAGGAAAGAATTAATTGAATCAAGCTGGTATCTTCGTAATTATTCATCAAGGTCTAAGCAGTCACAAAAAAGGATTCGATCATCATCAGGCAGCAAGAAAAAGAACCGAACAAAAATGCGGTTGGTGAAGTGAAAGCAGTGGCGGATAAGCACAAAAGAACAGCTGAGATGGCTCGCCAAGCTGACGCCTTTATCGCTCTTTCGGGTATAGTTTCTATTGTTTCATAAAGATTCAAAATCTTGAAAATAAATTATATTCCTTTGGTATTTAAATATTTGGAGTCTCAAACCAGATTACCAGCTATTTAAATATTTGGATTTGGATTTTTTTTATATCAGATGAAAATTTCTTAGTTATTGAATAAAAATAGTTTGTGTAAAGTGTTGGTATCTTGAAGCAAAAGTTTCCAAACATGCTTTGGGAATCTTTGTTTTTTGGTTGGTCTACTAAATGGGTTTCATTGCATATCGTCTCCTCAGCCCAATAAAAATGTTCTCCTAATGCCCTCCCAGATCGTCAACTTTAAGGTAAGTTTTTTCCTTAGTATTCTCTATGTGTGTATAGTTTGTTTGTTTATTTTTTTAGTGTAGAGGTGGCAAAATGGGAGTGTCAAGCGGATGGGTAAATGGGTCGAAACGGGTAACTTCTATGCGGGTCAAAACCTTTTTATAGTTCGAGAAGCCGGAGGAGATATTAGGTTGGTTTAAACCAAGACACCTTTTGTCTCAACTTTTTTATAGTCAGTCTTTTGTGTAATATAGTTACAAATACGATAGTTTGATTTCCACTAATATAATTTTATTGAATAGAACTATTTAGGATTGTTCTTAAAATTCACACCTTATGTGACTTTAGACTCGCTTGACAAGTTCATATTGTTTCCTTATTACCTATACTCATTACTATATTAGGCGTTAGAGATTAAACATTACCAAAATCGCCCATTGATGTGCAAACCTAATGTATGACACCCAGAGTTCTACTACATGGATAAAACAAAATGCTTTGCATTGTAGGCATTATTTTAATCAATAATTGAGGCTTTAATGATGATGATGCTTTAAGTTGATTTGTATTAAAGTTTGAGATTATACATCTTAAATTTGATTGAAAGTAATGGAAACGTTTGCAATTTTACTGATCAAGTATGAAGATGTTTTTAGGGAAAGTTGGACAAGTGCCTAGGTAGTTGTGTGAGGGGGGGGGGGGGGGGGATGGCTACCAGTTTTAGCTAGGAGATCGAGGTTACCAGATCGTTAGAAGGCTTGTCAAACGAACACCGATCTGGGAGTGGTCGTCTTATGCTAACATGTTATCGTATTACCTTTTTTTTTGTAAATGCAATTTGTACCTCTTCTCTTACATTGCTTGACTCGGATGTTTATATTTAGGGTTTACTTTTTTGGTGCTCTAGCGAGTGCCGATGTTGTAACGAATTAAATAATACCGAACAGTCTTTTTGGCTTTTATGAACTGTGAATGTGAACCCGGTCGCAACGCGGCGGGTGTTACATCTAGTTATAGATGAAAAACTTGGTGTTATTAGAGGATTTAGGCAACTATTATATATGTTATACTATGTGTGTTCTTCTTTGTATGTGTGTATGTTTATCTCTAATTTTATCTCCCTTTGATTATGATTAGAATTTTTTATATATTTAAAATTTCATTTAGGTTTAAAAAAATTTCACATGGATATTTGATCTAAAAAGTAGAATGAAAAGAAGCATGACAAGATGAGGCAAAGATTCCACAAGTTTTCATGCCCCCCACTTAACCAAAGTTGTGTAGTACATTTAAGACAAGGATATGCTAGATTAATACTTCTTCTTTTTGTTAAAAGCGACCTCCCTCATAAATATTACATGTTCATTAGTTTAATTTGGAAATTTGATAGGACATTTACATAATTTGATCTTATATCTTTTCAAACTATTTGGAAATTTGATAGGACATATACATAATTTGATCTTATATCTTTTGTCCATACCTATCAATTTTTCTATCTTTTAATCCAGTGACTCAGTTTATTATTATTTAGAAAACTATAAAAAATCAATAAAATGAAAAACAGGAAATATACTATAAAACTTGCATTTTATATATTACTAGAGTTATGCGCCGCCCGCGTTGCGGGGCGCTAAATCGAGTATTTCTTAGTTTAATAACTTGTACGCCTTTATGTCGGTTAGTTATACATGTTACTTATAACACGATATCAAAAAAGGTACATCAAGTTAACCAATTAAAGAAAAACAGTACCATAGTTATGATAAAAAAAAAAATAACTAAAACGATGACAGACGTGTAATTTAGAGTTGGGGGCAAAACAATAATTTGTCAGGAACAATTAGCGAGTGCTATGCAGCTGTTTGGCATGAATAAAAACAAAATTGAGTCAACCAAGTAAAATAAAACACTACCATGGTTTTGCCAAAAAAAAAAAACATGGCAATATTGCAATTTTAGTTGAGGTAAAATCGTAATTTTAAATGGAGGTAAAATAATATTTTGAACTGCGGGCAAAACCATTTTTTTATTTTGAATTGGGGGCAAAATCATAATATTTTAACCGCGGGCAAAATGGTAATTTTTAGCTGGGGTCAAAATCGTTATTTTAAACTGGGAACCAAATCGTAATTTGGCAAGACTCTGGCAAAATCGTATTTTTTAACTTAGGGCAAAATCGTAAATTTATGCTGAGGGCAAAGCATAAATTTAATTTCGAATTGAGGGCAAGATTGTAATTTTAAATAGGGGATAAAATCGTAATTTGACAGGACTTATAAATAACTATTTTATAGAAAAAAAAAAGTTGCCGCCACTTTTGGCCAACCATATTTATTCACTATTCCCTCCGACACCATAGAATGTATGTGTTGTAAATGGTCAGTATTGTGAGACCGGTCTAGTTATATTATTTTCAATAAAAATTTAAGTTGTTCATAGTACTCCATGAATGATATATTGATATTTGATATATGAGTTAAATGCCCGGATAGTCCTTGTGGTTTAGCCTTTTTTTCACCTTTAGTCCCTAACTTTCTAAAATTATCTCTATAGTCCTCAAGTTTTCAATTTTCGTTTCTGAATAGTCTCTGGTGTGGATGGAGAGTTATGTCTATGTGAAATTACTAAACTACCCTTACTTATTATAAAAAAATAATTAAAACCACACTATGTCACCCATTCCCTGTAACCCCACCCCACCATCACCTCTCATTTCACCAAAACCCCATTTCAAGTTGCTAATCAAAGCAAGATTTCAAGATCTGTTTAGATTCAAGGTAGGCCCTTGTTACCCTCTTCAGTTTCTGTCATAATATACAGTTTTGAGTTGTTGTTGACCTTAAAGTTGTTAAATTTATTATACCCACTTGAATCTTTAGATTGTCGGAACATATAAGGTCACAAAAAGGTTTCTTGAAAGATCTTTGAGTTTGATAATATGGGTAATTGTTGTGCTAGACCCCCCACTTCTGATTCAGAGAACAAAAAGCCTTTTTCTGGAGAGTATGTTGCCCCTAAGCATAATACTGGATACAAGTCTTATGTGTTGAAGAATCTTTTGTTGTGGTTGTGCCGCCATCACCTCTCAGCCACCACCATCACCGCAATGTTGATTTGGTTAGATGTGAAGGATTGAAGGCTTGTTTCAATTTGTTTGAGATCTGTTGAACATGATTAGTGGTGGTGGTTGTGAAGACGATTCGCTGGTGATGATGGCGACGATGCTGGTTTTGGCAGTGATGGTGGTGGTGGCTGAGAGGTGATGGCGGCTGTGGAGGTGGAGGTGATGGTGGTTGTGGTGATGGTTTTTCAAAGGAGACAAAGAGAGTAGAAAGAGAAAGGGAGAGAGTAGAGAGAGAGGTGTGACTGGTGTTATATATAAGGGGACTAGGGGTGGTTCACTAGTGATAGAAAGTATCACTCACACTGTCCAATAAGATCGTGCCATGTCATCAACCAAATTTCCATCACTAGTGATAGAAATGTAGGAGGGGTGGAATCACTAGTGATGGAATTCTATCACTCCCATTTATTTTTAATTTTCATTTTAAAATTAGAAATTAAAAATAAAACACTAAAATTAAAAATTTCATTAAATTTAAAACATACTACTTCAATTTAACATACTAGAAACATACAATTAAAAAAAAAAAAAAACCTACTCCTCGTCCGAATCCGGAAACTCCAAGCCTAGAGAACCTACTAGTTCGATTAAATCGAATCTCAAACGAAAGTGAGTTTCTTCGTTACGCAATTGTAAATGGATATCTTGTGGAACTTGAACTTGCGTAGGAGGATCCGGCACCCAATCCGGGGATATTGCACGCCCGTCGTGTTTGATCAGCATATTGTGCAATATGATACATGCATACACTATGCTATGAATTGATTTCTTGGTCATCGAACGAACCGGTCGGTGTAGTATACCCCATCTACCCTTTAAAACACCAAATGCCCTCTCAACATCTTTTCTTGCCGATTCTTGCAATTTTTTGAACGCCTTTTCTTTAGCCTCGACAGGAAATGAGGGAGCTTTCACAAAAACAGACCAAGACGGGTAGATACCATCCACAAGATAAAAGTCTCGTCTGTAATGTCGACCGTTAACATAGAAAGGAGAGGAAGGTGCGGTACCATCCGTTACGCTTTGGAACAACGACGACGTGTGCAACACATTGATGTCGTTGTTTGAACCTGGAACACCGAAATACGAATGCCAAATCCATAAATCATTTGACGCCACCGCTTCTAGTATGATGGTTGGTTTTTTGATGTCTCCCCTCACATACGCCCCTCGCAACTCTCTTGGACAATTTTTCCACTCGATATGTGTACAATCGATGCTACCGAGCATCCCGGGAAAATGCCATCTAGCCTCGTGTGCGGCGTAAATACGTGAGATGTCGTGGCTCGTCGGTTTACGTAAAAACCCGTTACTATACAACTTAATGACCGCGTTGCAAAAAAATTGCAAGCATTCACGTGAAGTTCTTTCAGACATAGCTAGGTATTCATCATATTGATCGGGTGGGTTACCTGTCGCTAGTTGGCGAATGGCGGACGTGCATTTTTGTATCGTCGTGAAACTTGGTTTGCCCCTCGCATCGTAACCTTCTTGAAACCATTCCTCGCTTGCTTCGATGTCTCCAACAATCTTTAAAAATAATTCTTTGGGTAAACGAAACCGATCTCTAAACGTTTCGGCATTGTATAGCGGGTTTTCCACAAAATAATCGTTCATCAAAACTTCTTTGGCACGTATACGATCACGGTCGACCATCTTCTTCTTTGGGCGGGACGACTCGGCATCAAGCTCGTTATACACCGACACAAAATACTTTAGCGTCTCGTTGTCGGAAGACGACTCGGTATCGCTGTCGCTAGACATCGGAAACGTCGAATCGGTAGGGAATTCCATTTGAGAAAGATATATAGTTTGAGAAATGGGTTTAAAATGGTTTAAAAAGATATAGTTTGGTGTGTGAAAAATGGTTAAAATGTAGATATATATATAGATAAAATGGATATTTTTTTTTTTTATTGATTGAACCGTTTTAAAACGGTCAAATATATCAAACGGTCGGATTTTTCAAAAGTTTAACGCGTTGTGGGTGTAACGCGTTTTGTTTATAACGCGTGGAACTTCAAGTGGCGGCGGTGTTCCGTGGCACTTCAACGCGTGATACTCGTTCATCACGCTACCGCCCCGAGTGCCCTAATACTTAATTAATTCATTTTGTTTTACTTAAGGGCATTATAGTCATTTTACACAAACTTAACTCAGAAAACTAACCCCCATCCACACCAGGGACTTGTCACTCTATAAATCCTTCTTATACTTCTTACAATTAGAAGCCTTTGTAGAATAACTTGACCCATAATTATATAACTATTTAGTGTTCTCGATTTTAACTAATTGGTTGGCATTCATTACTCGACGTCGATGATAAGATACTATATATCAACACCTCTTTTTTTATAGTTTTACAAGTTGATGAACACATACATCGTAAAAAGATAAGTTAGTAAAAGCATACCGAAAAAATATCAATTAGGGGATGATTTTAACTTTCTCACATGTTAATGTGTGACATTAAAAGCAATCTATACATGTTTGTGGGGTACTTTAAGTATCACATACTAGTATAATACATCTTTTTTTTTTACTTATTGTCTATTGAGATGCCAACTAAGATAACTAGATGACCCAACAAAAAACGATATTAGTTCTATTCAACCAAAATTGTGATCACTAAACGCCATGTGGAGCGTCTATTAGGGGCTTCTACGAAAACCTTGATAACTACAAGATATTTGTTGATGCAGGTCTGTGACTGTGCTATGCAATTCAGGACAAAGTGGAAAAACTAAGACAATAAGCAGACTTATAAGGCTTGTGGACATGACATGCGAACTTATGCATTTGGGATGACTTAAGTTGATGGTGGGCGGACAACGGACTAGTGGTGTCCCAGACGAACTTGTGAGACCCGACCCATATGAACTAGCCCCATACGTCGCCTTATATTTGTGTATTAGGTCTAGGATTTTGATGGTACTTGGGGTGAGCACGTGATGGGTGTGTGTGATGAGTGACGCTCCGTGATACACCACCGCAAGGGGTGTATCATGCGTGATGGCTTGAGTATGGGTGATGGTTAACGCGTTGTGATGATGGTTGTTGGTTTGAGAATATAGCCGTTCAACAGCTATGTAAACGTTGTGCCCCCCATTTAAAAAAAAAAGAATTATGTTCTACCCTATATATAGATCTAACATTTACCCATTTTATACACACTTCATTTCTAAAAAATACACACAACACCCAATTTTCAACCAAAAAACTCTATGGAAGGCTCGAGCAAAAGAACATCCGCTATGAAGAATAAAATTAGGCCGAAGGTTCGTGCTAATCTAGGTGAACCGGATAGGTTTCGTTTACAAGACGGATATCCACACAACTGTTTGCCACCCAACCGTATCCACAACACTTCTCCCACCCCAACTTGCCAACCAAAGTCGCAACCAGTCATTTCACTTTATCACCAGACGGCTAACCCGTTTCCCACCAACCTATGGACGACCTGTAACGCTTCGCATTATTGTATTTTCCTTATTTAGAAAGTGTAATTTGTATTTCTATTTTTGAAAACTTGTAACCGTATCATATTCGTATTTCTTTTCCAATCTTGTAATCCGAGACTTCGATCATAATGGAAATTCACTTTTATACTTATACTTGTTATACTTGTCTCATACACAATCTGTTGGGAATAATCTTGACCGGGTCAGATACGGGTCAAGTCGGCAACGGGTTACAGTTTTAGAACTAGTCATAGGTTGACCGAATTTGTTGGAAACAAATTAGAATATGGACGTTGAGGTTCACGTTGGAAGTAGTTGCTGAATAATAGAGAATAGGTTGAATGTTTCTTTTTGCATGTGCTTTATTTGTTTTCTTATAAATAGGATAGCAGCAATAGTATTTTGTATACACTCATTTTTCTGAATTAAAGTTTGCAAGTAGAAAAGCTTTGTGTTCATGAGTTTTTCTTGAGTGTTTAATTGGGGCCTGAACTAACATTTGGTATCAGAGTAAGGTTAAAGAAGGAAGCCGTTTAGAGGGCTCGAAAAAGCAAGGCAGCAGCCTTGTGCTGTAGTCGCCGGAAAAAACGCAGAAGATAGGGTTTTGATTAACCCTAAGAAAGAATGAGGAAGAAAGTAAGAGGCGTTCCATGTGAATCGCAAAAGAAGACTGAAGTAAGAGACCGCGTCGGAGAACCGTGGTCAGAAAGCGAGTTCCGGTGTTAGACCGAAAAGACCGACGAGCCGCAAAAGACTGGCACCAACGAGACCGAGAGAATGAAAGAAAGCAGCAAGGGTACAAATTTTGGTCAATAAATAGCAACTTTTTGTGGCTATGATTACGGTCAAGAAAGTGAAATAAAGCAACAGAAAGGGTTATCGTGATTTTGTAATCGCAGAAAGCAAGAAGCAGGTAACCAATTAAATAAAACAAATTGGAGTTTTATCCAAAAGTCATGTGGAAGTGACACTGTGATAATTCGAGTAAGTGAAAATAGCAAACATGCAAGTTATTTTTTGGATCAACCAAATGAAGCAAGGCTGGCAAGCACCGCAAATATTATGGTTACTGTGGTGTCGATCAAAAAGTATAAGCTTGCAAGTAGGTGAAATAGGTAGGGGTGTTTAAAAAACTCGTGGCTCGCAGCTCGCTCGAAACTCGCTCGGAAAAAGCTCGGCTCGAAATTGGCCCGGTTGTTAACGTGCCACCTCGGCTCGGCTCGGTTTGTAAATGAGCCGAGCTCGAGCTTGGTCTGGCTCAGCTCGTGAGCTGGCTCGATAAAGTTTACATTCTTCATTTTTTGTCCCACATCGCTTAGAAAACAAAAACTAAGGGAGTATTTCCCCTATAAAAGAAGGTAAAGACAATGTACAAAGTGAATTAACTATTTGTACTTGCATATTTAGCCATATGGTTAAATTAAATGACAATTAAGGCCCTTAGTCTAAGAATAAATTCATTTTTAAGGGCTTTTTAAGCAGTAAATTTTGCGGTTTTTTGTTAGTTCGAGCTAGATCGAGCCGAGCCGAGCTAGCTCGAATTGTAATCGAGCCGAGCTCGAGCCTCAAATCTCAAATCGATTTGAAACTCACCTTTTCTTCTTCTTGAAAGCTTGGAACACCTCTTGGATTGTTTTCATAAGTTTACCATGGTAAACTAAGGTGAAACATCACCATTTTGAGGTCCAACTTTCTGTTTTTGAAAAGAACTTTACTTAAACTTTATTAAACTTAACTTTCTTGTAAGAATCTTACACCTATCTTGCTTCTAACCAAACCTATGGTTATGGGGCTTGAATAGAGTTGATTCCCTTGAATTTAGAGGTCCAAGAACCTCCTAAACTTTCTGTTTTGGTAAGGTTCCAAGCAACCTTCAAGTGTGTGACCATCCAAGCTCACCATTGTTCATATGGTGAGTCTTGTATTTGTCTAAATGTGTGAACCATGGAAGTTTAGGCTTTCCAACTTGTTCCACTACCTCACTTGGTGTTTTGCTATGATCAAACCCTAAGTTACAAAGCACCTTTCATTAAAGGGACAAAGCTACGAAACGTCCCCAAACATTTTCCATGCTCGGGATGCACGCACCTAGCTTGCTCTCTTGGTTGTTTTAGGACTTTATGTGATACCAAGTAGCTTCCAAGAATCAAAGTAACACAACCCTGCCGCACCTCCAACATTTGCCATGATGGATATGGAACACCCGGGTTATCTTACTTGGCTACTTCTTAGTTAGTTTTTATTTTTATTCATGACCAATCGGGTCATCAACTAAGTTGATGACCTTGTGCTTTGGTGAATCATACAATGAGGTTTAATGGATGCTAATCATCCTACCTCCATACTTGACTTACATGATTTATATGATACTACATGATGGACTATACTATAATATATATATATATATATATATATATATATATATATATAGGTAGAGGATCCTGTAAAAAGTGCTCAAAGTGTGAGAAGTGTATTATAACACTATATATAATACTATATAACACCATATAAACACCGTATAACAATATGTAACACCATATAATACCATATAACACTATGTAACACTATATATCATTATATAACAAATATAACACTATAGGTTGTCTGATAGCATGCCTATGATAGATATATAGTGTTATATTTGTTATATAATGATATATAGTGTTACATAGTGTTATATGGTATTATATGGTGTTACATATTGTTATACGGTGTTTATATGGTGTTATATAGTATTATATATAGTGTTATAATACACTTCTCACACTTTAGGCCATTTTTACACAATCCTTACCCTATATATATATATAGGGGCAGGATTTAGGGAAACCCTATAAGTGTGAAAACAGTGAGAACGCCCATTTTCCGTTGGATCAAAACAATGTATGGATTAGATTGGCGCAGTGGCGTTTTCGTAAATAACATCAACTTTATTACGTGGACGCGCTTCATCAAGGGAAAAGGGTCTTTTTACTGCTCTAATACAAAACGGCAAACTCATGAGCAAAACACCATTAAAATTCCTGCCTTAACCTACAAGCCATACACATCAGTCCCTTCCGGATGAAACACCATATTTATCTAAAACGCCATTCATACAAAAACGCCAAACTTAATGATGAAACGCATTGCAGGTTTAACAGATAGAGGTGAAAAACAGTAACTGAAACTTTATTATAAAAATTTCCCTCCTAAACTACGCGCCAAAAACATCATTATATAAACGACGTTACCATCACTTCCATTGACCATACTATAAAATGCCATCTTTAACAAACGCCAAATTTCAAAAAAAAAAAACTTTGAAAAGAATAAAAATGGCAAACATCGTTTCATGGAGATTCAAAACTAGAATCAATATATTCGTAATCCTCTTTGACAACAGAAGAAGAGTGTTTGTGAAAACCATCAAAGCCACAATGAACTTGGAAGAAAACATACAGAGGGGGATCCTAGCACTTGGCGTTCCTCTTGATAACCTCTGTGAGAAAACACAGACAGTTATACGAAGATTAACCAGAAAATTTGGATCAAACAATGCAAATCCAAATGTGGACCCACTCATCCGACCATGGCGTTTTGATGAAGACACTAACATGGTGACTATTATATGTGACAACGGGGAGCTGGAAGACTACACGCTTGAAAACATCATGACCAAACAGAGTCTTGGGTTCCTAGAGGAGATGAATAACGCAACATGTTTGAACACAGACATGATAGTAAAATTGGCATTGTTGCGTGACATGTTCACATGGAGAGTTCAAAATCTTCAAGAAGAAGAGACCGATGAAAGTGAAGATTTGGATGAAAAATCCGAAGAAGAATACGAGGGGAGCGATGGAAACTTCTCAGACGAAATCCCTTCTGACGAGGAGTTTTAATTTTTTTTCTTTTCTTTTTTTGTTTCATTTTCTGTGCTTTTGTAACACCTCGAAAATTCACGTCCTATAATGTGTAGACACGTGTCATATGTATAAACGTGTGAAAGAATGTTATAAAAGGATTTAAGTTGACAGTCATAGAAAGTATGTGAATATACGAGTTCTAAATGTCAACAGTGAATAAATATACTATATATTAACCCTACATGATGCTCATACCTTCAAACGAATAAATCATGGATCATACAAAGCTAAAAGTGAGAGATTACAAACTACAGGGGTTAAATGTGTCAACATGTTTAATTTATACCTCTGAGTGACCTTTTGACAAACCCGAAGCTTTGTAACGATTAATTATGCTCACTAGAATGCACGATAAAAATTTCATAAAGTTTCGTCAACGTATGAGAAAGTTATGATCAAATTCGTGTACGAGGGGTTAAAGCGTCAACGTTGAAAGTTAGGCCTTTTCGGGTAACAATAAAGTTAACCGGGGACTAAACAAAGTGGGTAAATGTCTTAAAGCCCTTATATGTTAATTTCAAGGGCTCAATGTGCAAAACAAGACATGAAAACGACCTTTAGAAGGGCCAGGGACCAAAACTGCAATTAATAAAAGTTTTGTTGGATGACCCTAGGGGCTCGCGTAGCGCGAGCACTAATGCTCATGCAGTGGCGCTACGCCACTGCCATGTCTGGACGGATTTTTGATTTCCTTTGATCTTTGTCTGCCACAGCCCTTGTAACCCCATTATTTCGACTTGCCTCTTCAAGCTTGGCCCCTAAACAACCCCTAGAACATCTAGGACATGTGTTGATGAGTTGTGGTGGGTTGTAGGCTTGTGTGTCAACAAATTGTGGTGATTAAAACCACTATATAAAGGACCATAAGTTGCAACATATTTCACACCATTCATTCTTGAAATCTGATCATTCTTGGAGCTCCAAGGCACTCCCAAGTGATCACTAATCAAGCTTAGGACTCTTGTAAGTTTGCTTGACCTTTCTTAATTAATTTTTAGCTTAGTTTTAGCTTAAAAGTCAAACCGTCGTAATTAACGGTTGACTTAACGATTAGTCATTGTTAGCTCAGTGATTAGTCGAAGTGAAAGTAGTTATAAGTTGGTAATTATGTGGGTAATAAACCCTCAAAAGGGTTCCCTCTGATTACCACTCTAACCAGGTCAAAAGTCGGGTCAAACGTGTACTTAAAAAGTCAACAGAAAGTTTAAAATGCGATTTATGCATGATTAGCAATACAGAACACTGATAACCTGTTTGATCATTAATATAACTTGGTAATAAGTGTAAGAACATGTCTAAACATGTTCAACCCGACAATTTCCTGTTTAGACCCGGTTCGGAACCGAAAGTCACATAGTTTGACTTTCACTTTGACTTTCAGTTCTGACCCGTTTAGGCATGTTTTAGAAACGCCTCAGAGCTTTAATTGGACTAGGTTACATGTTAGTACAACCCTCTGTGATTATACACCTTGGTTCATTAGTTATCCAATTAATATGCATGTTTCCGTTAATTGCCCCTATGTTGACCATTATGCCCTTATTGCCTTAAAACGTGATTTTTGGAAATGTAAAAGAGTAGAAACATTTAATTACTGATATATAAACATGTATGCAAAGTTTGACATCAATTTGAATTGTAGATTAAGAGTTATGCTCATTATCGCAAAATGAATGCTTTATGTTAATAAAATGGCGTAATTAGCGTATAGCCTACTTAAACATACTTTTTGATATCAAATCTTTTACCCACTGATGTAATATATTATTTTGGGATTTTTAAAGATTTTTAATTAATTTTAGGCTGAGCATAACTCATAGTCGTAGGCTTAATCCGGTAATTGTCGGTTTTGCCCTTACGTGCCATAAAATGAGTTTTACATATCTAAATGACTCCAAACCTTTTTGCTACTGATCACACATGATAAATAAATTATTTAAAGCCTTCTGGAAATATAAAAATATCAGATTTAAGTATCGAACCCGGAAATGGCCTTTAATCGCCTTATTAAGCTTTTTTAACGCAAAGTATGTATCAAAAATATATTGGACATACCCGGGTTGATACCTACTGATATAAGAGGCAAATTATAATATTTTAACAGTAAGCAAAGGTTGATAAACTCCAGTTTTGAGCTTTTCGGCTTATGTGAAATTACCAAAATACCCCTACGGGGCATAGTTTGGTTAAAAATGATAAATTCCACATATATGCTTTAACCTACTGATGTAACTTAGCAAATTGAGTATATTTGCTGATTACATCAGACCTGTAACTCAGGTTGTTACTTAAACTCTTTTATAAACTTTTAAATGACCAAACTACCCCTACGGGGCCTAGTTTGTGTTTAAACACGTTTCGGGCATAATGAAAGACATCTTACTGATGTCACAACATATTTGAGGCATAATTAACTTAGGAAACCTGTATATAGCTCTCATGAATACCCGTCACGCTTATTACGCGTACGGTTCGGTTTATGTAACAAGTTTACATAAATTAGCCGAAACGGGTCAAACCTTAACGGTTTTATCTCAAAATCCAGAATGTGAATAATAAACCCATATTAAACAAGTCTTCAAACTTGTCGGGTCTAAATCACATTCTATCCGGTCTTCGCTTAATCGTGCGTACGAACCGTATCTTTGGAACTAGCCGGTCTAAGCTTAAGCTTAATTAAAGACCCGTTAGGATTCTAATAGGTTATTATAAAACCTTCGTTCTAGATTAGGAGGACCAGTAAAAGCTACGTGCATTTTGCTAATTGATGTTCGTTAATTTACACATATTTTAGTCCCCCGTTTTACCCCTATTTTATGCGTTTTTGGCCGTAAAACCGTCATTCGGATACTTAAATATCTACACTTTTGTTTACAGGCCTAAAACAGCATACCAGACAAGATGATAGCAAAAACGAGGACTTTCCGGACAAAACGACGAAGCTGCGGACATTCTGTTAAGGATTCTGAACTGGGCCTGTGGAACGACCGTTCCACCTGATGCACGGTCGTGCATCTCCGACAAAGTTGATCAGCTCGGTGATGAACGAGAGGTGCGACTGGGCGTTCAAGGAAAACAAGGCGGCTCGGTGAAGAACGGACGTTCCATCTGAGGAACGACCGTGCGTATCCGATGAACCAACAGAGTCTCGGTGATGAACGACCGGTGCGACTCGGCGTGCAACAAATAACCCGGAACTGAACGACCGTTCCACACGAAGAACGGTCGTGCCATTTCGAATCTGGTCAACGATCTGATGACGTATGCAGTATGGTGACCCATCCCCAATAATTACTTAAAGTGCACGGTCGTGCCATATGATGCAGCGCGGGATGCATTCTGGGCAGAAAATGCCGTTGGGGACCCCTACAACCCACGGATGTCAAAGGCCTCGCGACTCCGAGACCCTCTGGTGCGAGTGATGCACCATGTATTCAGCCATTCGATATGCGGACGCATGGACAGTCTCGGTAACTGTCCCACACCTGACTTGCTTTTTCTATATGCGTTGGTTGACAAAGCACCAATCAACCTAGCCGCGCGAATGGCTGAGTACTTTGTCAAGTGTTCGGGGCGGACCCCAAATAGTGAGATTCATGGCGGTCAGTACGTGACCGAAATAGCGTACAATGAGCGCTATATGACGCCGGGGGTGCTTAGGGGTCTCACTTTGATTACTGAGGGGGTTCATGTTGATATCCGGTCTCTGAAGTTCATGGGGGTGATTGCTGAGCTTGATAGGGGGGATAGGTTGAGAGGTTTGAATAACAAGGTCTGGGACCCGTTGCCTCTAGCTGAGGAGGAACATGAGGAGGAGGAGGAGGATGAGGATGTTGAGATGGGAGAGCAGCACCAGCCACCGACACCAGCACACTCGCCGCAGCACCATGCATTTCATCAGCATGAGGATTGGCCCACTTTCTACCAGCAGTTCCAGGATATGCGTGTGACGCAGGAGCAGCATGGTACCTACTTCCACGAGATCAGATCTAGCCAGGACCAGATCCGGGCTAACCAGGACGAGATTCGGGCCAGTCAGGCTCAGATTCGGGCCACCCATGACCAGCTTCGGCAGAGCCAGGATACTTTATATCAGGGGGTCAGTGCGGGGTTTTCTTATCTTTTCGGGGAGATGCATCACGCATACCCCGACTACTTTCAGCACCCTCCGGAGTTCCCACCGTGGAACCCCCCTGGCTATGGCGATCAGGGCCCATCTGGCACGAGACATGATGATGATGATGATGAGTAGTTGGCGGTGGTGATAGCATTTGGTGGTGTTTTATCTTTCAGTACTTTACTTTTATTTGGGTGTTTATTTTGACTATTATTTAAAACACCCCGGTTAGGTATTTTCAGACAATTTCCTTTGTATTTTGTTTGGATTTTAGTATTTATGTACATTATGGTTGTTTTGTGATTTTTCTATTTCTGTTATGTTTTGGGTGCACATGTGACATACTCGCAGGTTTTATCTATCGGATCTTGGACCGGAGCACGTACCAGATACAGCTTCGGAAGTCTCATGGCACCAACATCATCCTGAGGGGAGTATTTTTTATCCCTTTCTCTATATTTCGGGTCTCGCATTGGGGACAATGCGAAGTTCAAGTGTGGGGAGGGGGTTAACTTTGTTAACTTAACTTTGTTTGTCCTCTTAAAAAAAATCAGAAAATCAGAAAAATCATTCAAAATACTTGTATTTTGTATATATTTTTGTAAATAAACCGGTTGGTTATGTTTTAGAAAGCATCGGACTTGATAAAAATTCGACAAGCAAAATATTTTTGAAAAAGGAAACCGGAAAGCGTGACAAACAAAGAAAGACTTACATGATAGTTTTCACACTTTTACCCATTCCTTCCGTTACGTGAGCATATTTGAGCCTAGATTGTTATATATTTTTTCATTACGGATATAGGAGTGAGCCGGATGTTATGTGCAATTTAGAACTTGTCACTAGTATGCTTGTTAAGACCATGAACTTGTGAATTTGTGTAAAAGTGATAGAGGCACTTAGATTACCCCTTTGTTGTGTACCTTGTTCTTTGTGTTGTGCTTCCCGTTCACCTTATATTACCCTTTAGGATTAACCTTGTCGAGCCTTCCCGTTCACCATTGTTTACCCACATTATCACCCACTTAACCAAATTTAGCCTTTTTATGTTTTTAAACCTTTTTAGTGTTGAAACTCGGTTAAAATAATAGTTTAACTAGCTTGTTATTGTTTATATTTCATTGTATAGTTTGAAAAAAAAAAACAGAAAATAAAACACCCTAAAATAGGGTGAAGTTGATAGAAATCGAGCAATTTTGAATGCTTAAATGTTAAAAATTTCGTTGATAAGCTCGATTGCGCTTTAGTCGCCTTTTTAAGGCGTTTGTATGTATAGTTGAAACTTGTATTATTTTTCTTGCTAGTTAAACGCTAAAACCGAGTTTTAACCATTTTCGCCACTTTAAATGTCCACTTCCATACCCTTCGCCCAAGCCTAACATTATAACCCGTAAAGACCTCTTGATTTACACTTATTTGCATGTTAGTTGGTGGAGACGAGATCTTATGACAAGCTTATGATATTGCACATTTCATTGACTAGGCGTTGAGTGTTTACGCATACACATTTTATGTATGTTTCATAAATAAAACCGAGTGTGTGTGAACATTGTGAGTTGTGTGAAGATTAACATGTGAGTCAATTAAATGTTTAGTCACGGCTTTTTGGTTGTCGCTTTTTAAATTGCATATGCTTGTTGGGTTTGAGTCTTTTGATGTTGTCTTTCGACAAACCGGCTAACCGTTTATATTAGTTTTCAATAAAATAGTGTGTAAATTATCGTTCTTGTTTGTTTATGTCTTTTAATGCTTTTTAGTTTAGCTTGCTTGAGGACAAGCAAGGTTCAAGTGTGGGGAGATTTGATGTTCGTTAATTTACACATATTTTAGTCCCCCGTTTTATCCCTATTTTATGCGTTTTTGGCCGTAAAACCGTCATTCGGATACTTAAATATCTACACTTTTGTTTACAGGCCTAAAACAGCATACCAGACAAGATGATAGCAAAAACGAGGACTTTCCGGACAAAACGACGAAGCTGCGGACATTCTGTTAAGGATTCTGAACTGGGCCTGTGGAACGACCGTTCCACCTGATGCACGGTCGTGCATCTCCGACAAAGTTGATCAGCTCGGTGATGAACGAGAGGTGCGACTGGGCGTTCAAGGAAAACAAGGCGGCTCGGTGAAGAACGGACGTTCCATCTGAGGAACGACCGTGCGTATCCGATGAACCAACAGAGTCTCGGTGATGAACGACCGGTGCGACTCGGCGTGCAACAAATAACCCGGAACTGAACGACCGTTCCACACGAAGAACGGTCGTGCCATTTCGAATCTGGTCAACGATCTGATGACGTATGCAGTATGGTGACCCATCCCCAATAATTACTTAAAGTGCACGGTCGTGCCATATGGAGAACGACCGTGCGACAGCGAAAAGTATAAAAACAGAACAGAAACCTTCTGTTCGAGATTCTGGATTTTTGGAGAGCTTCACATGCGATTTTCAGGCTCCGGAGGCATTAGCTTTCGCCCGGAATCAAGCCACATTGTCCCGTTTAGCTCGATTACTACCCGGATCCTTAGTCTAGTACTTGTTTATGGTTTGATTTTCTAATCTTTCCATGATTTTGTTAATCTTTCAAGTACTTAGATTATTGTTTATGTATTATTGTAGCCTTTGGGCAAAAACACAAACAATCCCTTGCTAGATTATTGCCATTAGTATGTTAAACTTTGTTTGTAATGACATTTGAAGTATTTTCTATGATTATCTTTGATGATTAGTTTACAACCTTGTTATTGATATTGAATTCTTGATTATAAGTAATTATGTTGGATGATTGATGCTTGGTTAGTTAAGATAGTTGAAAAATGAAGCTTAATTAATCTTGTATTAGTAAACTTTGAATTTGGTTAACTAGTTTAACTTGGTTTAAATGTATGCAACATGATACTAGAAATGGTTAGTGATTTAATAAAATGTAATTATTGTTAATCAAGAGAGCTTGCCGTCACGTAAGGACCTTAACGGGTTAGATGGTGTCGTTATAAATTCTTGCCATGATTTATTAGCTTAGTTAGTAGTTTAGGCCAAAATTGCTATCTTGGTGAATTATTGTGCAAGATTTGTAAAATGAACTTGGTTGTGATTTAATCTAGTTTATGCTTGTCTCGGTGGTTGCATTGTGTTTATCGGTGTCGCTTTCCTTGTTTAAGTGAGGTTAGAATAATCCTAACGGCTGACTAACTTATTTTTAAGAGATTTTCATAGACATTTATCAATTGCACGTTAAAGAACAATTTTAGGTGGTTAAAGTGTGTTTATCGTTTTAGCTTTCCGAATGATTGTCATGTTAGGATTCCCGAAAGGGATACTAATTGTCTTAAATTGGAAAATTGACCGAATGCTTCTAGTGCCAAAACCGACTTAGTTGACATGCTGTGGTTGTGTATTTAGCAAGGCTTTTTATCTACTATCTATTATGTTTTTATTATGTATTTGGTTATGCTTACTTTAGTTTAGTTTAAATCAACCAAACTTATGTTTTTACCGGTAGTTTAGTGATAAGGTCTAGTATTATTTCTCCGCCCATTTCCTTGGATCGATACTTGGTTCTTACCGATACTTTATTACATATGTGACGGGGTACACTTGCCTCTTTCGTGTGTGTTTTGATATAAAAGTAATAATCACTTTTATAAATTTAAAACCCAAATGTGTGTAAATTCATTGCAAAATTATGTATATATACGCACACGTCAAGTTTTTGGCGCCGTTGCCGGGGAAATGGCGAGTTTTAGGAACAACCCGAGTCATTTGGTTATCGGTGTATATACTTGTTAATATTTGTGTATAATTTCTTGATTATTTATTTGTTTATTTATTTGTTAATATTTCTTGTTTTTATTCGATTTATTCATTTTTGCGTTATTTTTGTTTCATTTATTTATTTGATCCGGATTTATTTATTCACTTATTCTTTGGGTTTTCGGCACCCTAAAGCCATTTTTGTATTAGTCGATTCATTTATTTATTGTGTTGAATTTTTATAAAATTTCGGGCCCATTTTTCGGATTTTTATAAAATTTTCAGCCCATTTATAATAACTTTCTGCTTCTATTCAGCTGAAAAAAAAGACAGCATTATTATTTTATTAATAAAATATTCACCGTGTTAAATTGTCATTTGCAGGTTAATGTCCTATACCCCCGCTCCCAATCCTATTGAGCCGTCAGACGAGCCCGAGCGTGATCTGAGGAGACGTCTTCGTGAGAAATCTCGTGCAGTTGGCCTGATACTCGCAGCAGGTGAGCAGGAGCAGGTGGTACCCGCTGAAGCCGAGGGCTCAGGGGCAGCAAGAAACGCAACCATGGCAGACGATAATCAACCTTTGAATGAGACGAATCAGCCCGGACGAGAGGGCTTGGAGCCCAGTATTATTAGACCTACTATTGATGCACCTTCTTTTGAAATTAAATCTAGTATTATTAACATGGTGCAGAATTCAGTACAGTTCGACGGGCGTGAGCACGAAGATCCCGGGAGACACATTACGGCTTTCCTCCATGTTTGCTCCACATTCAAGATTAGGGATGTTTCGGAGGACGCAATTCGGTTGAGGTTGTTTCCGTTTTCATTGCGTGAAAAAGCCAGAGCTTGGCTTATGTCACTCCCAGCCGGGTCCATCAGGACCTGGAATCAGTTGGCGGAGCAGTTTATGCATAAATACTTTCCACCTGAGAAAACGAACAAGCTACAGAACCGAATTGTATCTTTTCACCAGGACGAGGGTGAGTCGTTGCATGCAGCTTGGGAGAGATTCAAGGATTTGTTGATTGATGTGCCACATCACGGCTATTCCAAGAGGCAGCTGGTCTTGACATTCTATCAGGGGCTCAGCTACAACACGCAGGAGCGATTAGATGTTAACGCAGGAGGCGATCTGGGAACGAAGACGCCGGCGGAAGCATACGATATCATAGAGAAAGCTGCGTTGAAATCCAGCTCGCGTCGGGAAGGCGACAGAGGTCGGGCTACATCATCATCATCTCGCCCAGGAGCTCACGCTGTGGACGATTACACAGCCATTACTGCGCAAATCTCGGCTCTGGCGACGAAATTTGATAAATCCCAAACAGCCGCGCAAGTTGGCCCTGGATGTGACCAGTGTGGAGTGTCACATGTGCCAGGTACGTGTGAGCAGGGTGTTATGTTTACCGGTCACGAAGAGGTGAACTACATGGGCAATCAAATCAGGCCCCAAAATAACCCCTACAGCAACACGTACAATCCAGGGTGGAGAAATCACCCAAACTTTGGGTGGAAATCTGGTTCTGGGAACCAAAACGCGCCCGGTTTTGCTCAACATGCTCCCGCGCCACAACATTCTCATGGTCAATCCTTCCAGCCTCAATATCATAATCAAGGCTCAGGAAGCAGTTCACAACCGCACGCCTCTCAAAGCAACGTAAAGCTAGAGGAAATGATGGCACAACTGCTGAACAACTCCAATAATGCTAATCAAATGGCTGAAAAGCGATATCAGCAGCATGAGGAGCGATTCTTGGTCAACGAAGGAGAAATGCGGAGTCAAAAGGCTTCCATTCAGAATGTCGAGAATCAAGTAGGCCAGTTGGCGAAAATGATGTCGGAGAGACCTCAAGGTGGTCTTCCGGGCAACACGGAGCAGAATCCGAAGGGGCGTGGTAATGGCCCGCACACGTAAAGTGTGGGGACATGAGTCTTGCTATCGACTCGCCGACAAAAATTTAGCATGAGTCTTGCTATCGACTCGCCGACAAAAATTTAGCATGAGTCTACGCTGCTGACTCGCCGACAAAAATGCAGCAGGAGCGTCTTTGGCGCTGTAAGGGTAAAATAGTCCTTTTTTGTATTTTTGTAGTTTTAGCATAATTTAGGTTAGTTAGGTAGTTTACGTTAGTTAGTTTAGTTTTCGTACGTGCCGAGCGAAGGTTCTGTATTGCAATATTGTTAGAACAGTTGGTGTGTCGAAAAAACAGCGAAAAACGGCCGAAACGGTTGCTGGAAATAGCTTCTGCAGAAAATTCTGTATCTGCAGCTGATGCACGCCCGTTCCTCGGGTCGCACGACCGTGCGTCTCCGAGGGCCGGCACGTTAGATCGCACCCTCGGTGCATATCCGAGAACATGCTGCAGGGTTTGAGCGATGTCGGTACCGCACGACCGTTCCATACCAGGAACGACCGTGCCACAGGCTGAGGGCAATTTTGTCATTTTGCACATTATATATACCCTCTTCTGCTGCAAAATCCCTCATTCGCGAACCCTAGCCGCTGCAGACCGTTCCAGGGCGATTCTTCACCATATCGCACGGTTTTTCGCACGATCTCACACCCTTATTCGCACGGTACGTTCCTAGTTGTAGATTTTCTTGTTTTCTTGCTTTCTAGGTTAGATTTCTTCCGATTATTCAAGGAATTTTTAGGGTTCTCTTCATAAACAAATCGAAACCCTAACCCTTGTTGAATCGAAGTATCGTGAACACCCGGTTGACTTTCAGACCCCTGTTAGCCCAATACTTGTTGAAATTTTGCAAAGATCAGATTGTTCTAAGAACAGGGGTCGAAATCTGCAGACACGAAGTCGCACGGTCGTTCCTCGTGTGGAACGGTCGTGCCTCGCCGGCTTGTTCACGATATCTTCTGGGCTTGGCCTGTTAGTTCTCGGTGACGCACGACCGTGCGTCTCGAAGAACGACCGTGCCATTTGCCCAGTACAGTTAGACAGTTTCTTCATAATTTGCTGCTCGCTTGTTTTCAATTCATTTCTCTCCTGTTTCTGTCTTTCTAACAATTTTCCCCATTACAGATGAACCATCCCTTCCTACAGTTTGACCCCAACATTGAGAAAGAAGCTTTATGCATACCGAAGCGCGATGCATTGTGGGCGAGACGGGGGCAGTTTGGAGTCCCCCGATGGTTAGATTGGGAAGTCATGCGTGAACTCAATCAGTATGATCGACTGGACGACATGATGAGTCGGCCACTAGCAAATCTGGTCGCCTGCAACCGACCCGTTTACCGGGAGTTGACAATCGAATTCTTCGCATCGTATGCCAATGAAAGCCCTGTTGCACATACACAGCCCGATTTCCGCTACAGGGAGCGGGTAACCTTCAGGTTATGTAGGCGATGGCATACGTGGTCGGTTGGTCGTTTGGGACGGAGGCTTGGGATTTATACGCGGGAGGACATGGATGATCCCGACGTCTTCAACGATCAGTTCAACTTCCCTAATGATGCAGCGCGGGATGCATTCTGGGCAGAAAATGCCGTTGGGGACCCCTACAACCCACGGATGTCAAAGGCCTCGCGACTCCGAGACCCTCTGGTGCGAGTGATGCACCATGTATTCAGCCATTCGATATGCGGACGCATGGACAGTCTCGGTAACTGTCCCACACCTGACTTGCTTTTTCTATATGCGTTGGTTGACAAAGCACCAATCAACCTAGCCGCGCGAATGGCTGAGTACTTTGTCAAGTGTTCGGGGCGGACCCCGAATAGTGAGATTCATGGCGGTCAGTACGTGACCGAAATAGCGTACAATGAGCGCTATATGACGCCGGGGGTGCTTAGGGGTCTCACTTTGATTACTGAGGGGGTTCATGTTGATATCCGGTCTCTGAAGTTCATGGGGGTGATTGCTGAGCTTGATAGGGGGGATAGGTTGAGAGGTTTGAATAACGAGGTCTGGGACCCGTTGCCTCTAGCTGAGGAGGAACATGAGGAGGAGGAGGATGAGGATGTTGAGATGGGAGAGCAGCACCAGCCACCGACACCAGCACACTCGCCGCAACACCATGCATTTCATCAGCATGAGGATTGGCCCACTTTCTACCAGCAGTTCCATGATATGCGTGTGACGCAGGAGCAGCATGGTACCTACTTCCACGAGATCAGATCTAGCCAGGACCAGATCCGGGCTAACCAGGACGAGATTCGGGCCAGTCAGGCTCAGATTCGGGCCACCCATGACCAGCTTCGGCAGAGCCAGGATACTTTATATCAGGGGGTCAGTGCGGGGTTTTCTTATCTTTTCGGGGAGATGCATCACGCATACCCCGACTACTTTCAGCACCCTCCGGAGTTCCCACCGTGGAACCCCCTGGCTATGGCGATCAGGGCCCATCTGGCACGAGACATGATGATGATGATGATGAGTAGTTGGCGGTGGTGATAGCATTTGGTGGTGTTTTATCTTTCAGTACTTTACTTTTATTTGGGTGTTTATTTTGACTATTATTTAAAACACCCCGGTTAGGTATTTTCAGACAATTTCCTTTGTATTTTGTTTGGATTTTAGTATTTATGTACATTATGGTTGTTTTGTGATTTTTCTATTTCTGTTATGTTTTGGGTGCACATGTGACATACTCGCAGGTTTTATCTATCGGATCTTGGACCGGAGCACGTACCAGATACAGCTTCGGAAGTCTCGTGGCACCAACATCATCCTGAGGGGAGTATTTTTTATCCCTTTCTCTATATTTCGGGTCTCGCATTAGGGACAATGCGAAGTTCAAGTGTGGGGAGGGGGTTAACTTTGTTAACTTAACTTTGTTTGTCCTCTTAAAAAAATCAGAAAATCAGAAAAATCATTCAAAATACTTGTATTTTGTATATATTTTTGTAAATAAACCGGTTGGTTATGTTTTAGAAAGCATCGGACTTGATAAAAATTCGACAAGCAAAATATTTTTGAAAAAGGAATCTGGAAAGCGTGACAAACAAAGAAAGACTTACATGATAGTTTTCACACTTTTACCCATTCCTTCCGTTACGTGAGCATATTTGAGCCTAGATTGTTATATATTTTTTCATTACGGATATAGGAGTGAGCCGGATGTTATGTGCAATTTAGAACTTGTCACTAGTATGCTTGTTAAGACCATGAACTTGTGAATTTGTGTAAAAGTGATAGAGGCACTTTGATTACCCCTTTGTTGTGTACCTTGTTCTTTGTGTTGTGCTTCCCGTTCACCTTATATTACCCTTTAGGATTAACCTTGTCGAGCCTTCCCGTTCACCATTGTTTACCCACATTATCACCCACTTAACCAAATTTAGCCTTTTTATGTTTTTAAACCTTTTTAGTGTTGAAACTCGGTTAAAATAATAGTTTAACTAGCTTGTTATTGTTTATATTTCATTGTATAGTTTGAAAAAAAAACAGAAAATAAAACACCCTAAAATAGGGTGAAGTTGATAGAAATCGAGCAATTTTGAATGCTTAAATGTTAAAAATTTCGTTGATAAGCTCGATTGCGCTTTAGTCGCCTTTTTAAGGCGTTTGTATGTATAGTTGAAACTTGTATTATTTTTCTTGCTAGTTAAACGCTAAAACCGAGTTTTAACCATTTTCGCCACTTTAAATGTCCACTTCCATACCCTTCGCCCAAGCCTAACATTATAACCCGTAAAGACCTCTTGATTTACACTTATTTGCATGTTAGTTGGTGGAGACGAGATCTTATGACAAGCTTATGATATTGCACATTTCATTGACTAGGCGTTGAGTGTTTACGCATACACATTTTATGTATGTTTCATAAATAAAACCGAGTGTGTGTGAACATTGTGAGTTGTGTGAAGATTAACATGTGAGTCAATTAAATGTTTAGTCACGGCTTTTTGGTTGTCGCTTTTTAAATTGCATATGCTTGTTGGGTTTGAGTCTTTTGATGTTGTCTTTCGACAAACCGGCTAACCGTTTATATTAGTTTTCAATAAAATAGTGTGTGAATTATCGTTCTTGTTTGTTTATGTCTTTTAATGCTTTTTAGTTTAGCTTGCTTGAGGACAAGCAAGGTTCAAGTGTGGGGAGATTTGATGTTCGTTAATTTACACATATTTTAGTCCCCCGTTTTACCCCTATTTTATGCGTTTTTGGCCGTAAAACCGTCATTCGGATACTTAAATATCTACACTTTTGTTTACAGGCCTAAAACAGCATACCAGACAAGATGATAGCAAAAACGAGGACTTTCCGGACAAAACGACGAAGCTGCGGACATTCTGTTAAGGATTCTGAACTGGGCCTGTGGAACGACCGTTCCACCTGATGCACGGTCGTGCATCTCCGACAAAGTTGATCAGCTCGGTGATGAACGAGAGGTGCGACTGGGCGTTCAAGGAAAACAAGGCGGCTCGGTGAAGAACGGACGTTCCATCTGAGGAACGACCGTGCGTATCCGATGAACCAACAGAGTCTCGGTGATGAACGACCGGTGCGACTCGGCGTGCAACAAATAACCCGGAACTGAACGACCGTTCCACACGAAGAACGGTCGTGCCATTTCGAATCTGGTCAACGATCTGATGACGTATGCAGTATGGTGACCCATCCCCAATAATTACTTAAAGTGCACGGTCGTGCCATATGGAGAACGACCGTGCGACAGCGAAAAGTATAAAAACAGAACAGAAACCTTCTGTTCGAGATTCTGGATTTTTGGAGAGCTTCACATGCGATTTTCAGGCTCCGGAGGCATTAGCTTTCGCCCGGAATCAAGCCACATTGTCCCGTTTAGCTCGATTACTACCCGGATCCTTAGTCTAGTACTTGTTTATGGTTTGATTTTCTAATCTTTCCATGATTTTGTTAATCTTTCAAGTACTTAGATTATTGTTTATGTATTATTGTAGCCTTTGGGCAAAAACACAAACAATCCCTTGCTAGATTATTGCCATTAGTATGTTAAACTTTGTTTGTAATGACATTTGAAGTATTTTCTATGATTATCTTTGATGATTAGTTTACAACCTTGTTATTGATATTGAATTCTTGATTATAAGTAATTATGTTGGATGATTGATGCTTGGTTAGTTAAGATAGTTGAAAAATGAAGCTTAATTAATCTTGTATTAGTAAACTTTGAATTTGGTTAACTAGTTTAACTTGGTTTAAATGTATGCATCATGATACTAGAAATGGTTAGTGATTTAATAAAATGTAATTATTGTTAATCAAGAGAGCTTGCCGTCACGTAAGGACCTTAACGGGTTAGATGGTGTCGTTATAAATTCTTGCCATGATTTATTAGCTTAGTTAGTAGTTTAGGCCAAAATTGCTATCTTGGTGAATTATTGTGCAAGATTTGTAAAATGAACTTGGTTGTGATTTAATCTAGTTTATGCTTGTCTCGGTGGTTGCATTGTGTTTATCGGTGTCGCTTTCCTTGTTTAAGTGAGGTTAGAATAATCCTAACGGCTGACTAACTTATTTTTAAGAGATTTTCATAGACATTTATCAATTGCACGTTAAAGAACAATTTTAGGTGGTTAAAGTGTGTTTATCGTTTTAGCTTTCCGAATGATTGTCATGTTAGGATTCCCGAAAGGGATACTAATTGTCTTAAATTGGAAAATTGACCAAATGCTTCTAGTGCCAAAACCGATTTAGTTGACATGCTGTGGTTGTGTATTTAGCAAGGCTTTTTATCTACTATCTATTATGTTTTTATTATGTATTTGGTTATGCTTACTTTAGTTTAGTTTAAATCAACCAAACTTATGTTTTTACCGGTAGTTTAGTGATAAAGGTCTAGTATTATTTCTCCGCCCATTTCCTTGGATCGATACTTGGTTCTTACCGATACTTTATTACATATGTGACGGGGTACACTTGCCTCTTTCGTGTGTGTTTTGATGTAAAAGTAATAATCACTTTTATAAATTTAAAACCCAATCGTGTGTAAATTCATTGCAAAATTATGTATATATACGCACACGTCACTAATTGTGAATTATACTTTGCTCAGGTAAATACTTTTAACTTATTTTCCCTATACGGGCTTGGGTTACGGTATATAGCATACCGCTTGATCGGGCATCAAATTCTCCACCGATTGAGTGGGTAGTTGAATAAATTTAATCGGCTCGTTTAAACAGTCTTGTTTACTTTAAAGCCTTTGGGGAGTTAATGACGATGTCCCGGATATCCTCGGCATCATCTTACGAGATGGCCACGACCTGAGCACGGGGTGTAGGCGTACACCTGTCAGTGTATAACTCTATGATGTGGTGTGTCTATTGATCTTTAACCCGGACAAGATCCGGGCTACTGAACGCACAAGTAACATGTAATTCGTTCACAAGATTATAATATTAAATAATTCTCCCAAGTTATAAAAGGTTAATTTTGCCTCTGTGCATTTTAATCAAATTATAAAAGATATTTTATGCCACGTGCATCCAAATCAATTTTCTTAAACCATTTTCAAAATGAGTCAGTTAATTGTATTTACCAGTGTAAACTGACGTATTTTCCAAAAAGGCTAAATGCAGGTACTATACGAAATTGGCTGGATATATTCTCCTTAGCATCAATAGAAGTCTCGCAAGCTTAAGATGCCTAAAGTCTGTTGAACTATTGTTTCCATTTTATGTTCGATCCTTCTGTGGATAAACTTCCGAATATTGTGACATTTGATATTACAATAATAAATTCGGTTGTATTATATTTTCAATTGCTTCCGCTGTGCATTAATAAATATTGTGTTGTTTGACTATTATGTTGCCAACCACGTCACGATACTCCCCCACCGGGCCCACCGGTGACACGTGTGGAAATCGGGGTGTGACAGGTTGGTATCAGAGCCAACTCTGAGTGAATTAAACACTAGCCTTCTGTGTTTAATCTCAGTACACAATAGCACATTCTAAACCTTCGAGTCTAGACTTAACATAGGAATAATCTTAATCCTAATATGGAAATTTTTGCTTCCAATTTTTATTATTATTGGATACGTCGCCAAGCGAGGAAGCTGAACTAGGGATTCTCCACACCCGGAGCCTTGAAATGCTGAGCTTCGTACAGCGACCAAGATGAGACGTGCAACCAAGGAGAAAGCATTCAGGAATTGAATAAAGAAGAAACTCCTTTGCTGAAAATCGTTTCCTCAATAGTCCTTATAAGGACATATTTATCTTTTTAGTCCCTTCGAGGACAACACTATTCCTTTCAAGTCCCGCTTAGGGCAACTTTATACTTTTTTTTATATAGTGGAATGATTAAGTTTAAACTTTCATTCTAAAAAAGAATATTAAATAAATGGAAAATAACATTTCCTTTTTCAAGATCTACCATTATAATAAAATGGCAAAATCTAAAAAGGACAAGACCTAGCTTCGGGTCATATTAAGACCGGCCAAGATGGCAGTTCCTCAATTTAGATTCAGATCCTTATTAACATTTCAATTTAAAATTGTTCTGCGTTAATTATAAATTAAGAATCTTAAGTGTGAAACCTAGCCTTCGGGTCAATTATAAGACCGGGCCAAGATGGTAAGACCTGTTAAAAAGATTCAAATCATTAACTAAGAATCTTAAGAGTGAAACCTAGCCTACGGGTCAATTATAAGACCGGGCCAAGATGGTAAGACCTGTTTAAAAGATTCGTATTCCAGTTAACATCTGAAAACATGTTAACACTCCCGGCAGATGTGATTCGTTGGAAATCACACACGTTATTAAGGATTCTTCAAAAGATTCCTAACCCAGTTTAATGATCTCCGAATCCTAGGTTTACATCATCAATTAAGATGATCATATTTTAACCGTACGTGGTAATATAGTGCCTACGGGCCTTGCTCATTTCTACATGAGCCAAAATACAGTGGTAGCTATGACTCCCTGTCAGAAAAAGGTAATGAACTAGGTTCAAACCTCAAGGCTTTGATTCTCTGAAATCCTAGCTTATAATTTATATATGTCCTTGTGACTAAGCCTGTTGTGCTAATATACTTAAAGGCCTTGATTCTCTGAAATCATGGCTTATAAATTTAAAATGTCCATGTGACCAGGCCAATGGGTGCCACTAATAAAACTGTTAATGTTTTATAATTAGGATAAATTAAAATAGAAATCCTAAATAATTATGATTAATAAATTAACCAAATATGGTCTCTGCTTACCATGGTTAATGAATTTCCCTAAGGGGCAATTCCGTAATAAACATCCCTTAGAAGGGAAGTGCCTATGGGCTATAGTTGATGTCCTCTGAGACTAAAGACAGTGGTAGCCTATAGCTCCCTGTCAGGAAAAGGTAATGAACTTTGATTCAAACCTTAATGCCGCGATTCTTTGAAATCATGGCTTATAAATTAAACTTGTCTACGCGACTAGGCCATTTGTGCTATTATTAACTTATAAATTAGGATTTATGATAAAAATCCTGAATAAAATAAATATCCTTCCTTCCCTGCCAGTATGCATTTTAAAAAGAATCTTAAAGGTGAAACCTAGCCTACGCGGCCAAGATGGTGAAACCTACTCAAGGGATTCAGATCCTTGTTAACACCTAAGAACGTGTTAGCACTCCTGACAAATGTGATTCGATAAAATCACAACAGTCGTCCCTATATTGGAATTTTTTTAATTCCTAATTTTCCTTATGATCTAGAAATCATGGCTTATATCATCTTATAAGATGATCATATTATAAACATCCGTGAGTGATGAAGTGCCTACGGGCTAAACTTATTGTCCAATAAAACAACGACAGTGGTGGTCTTTTGACCTCCTGTCTAAAATGTTGGACTATGTCCAAACATAATAGTCTATATGATCAATGCGATCATGACTAATATCATCTAATACGATGATAGTATTATTTAACATCCTTTAGTGATGTTTCGCCTACGGGCTATAATATATTGTCCATATGAGACATTGACATTGTTATCTTTATGATTCCTTGTCTAAGGTAGTGAGCTATGCTCAAGCCTAATAGTCTATATGATCAATGCCATCATGACGAAAATCATCAATACGATGATTAAAAATTTTTAACATCCTTAATGATGTTTTGCCTAAGGACTATATTATATTATCCAATTGAGACAAGGCAATTGTAATCTTTTGTGATTCTTTGCCCAAGGGGGTGAGCTATACTCAAATCCCATAGTCTATACTATCATTGCGATCCTGATTAGTATCATCAGTATGATGATCATAATATTAACATCCCTCGTAGTGAAATGCCTACGGGCTATACTTTATTCTAGTGTCGGTAAGACGAAGATAGTAGTGATCTTTATGATCCCCTATTCAAAATGGTGTGATTATACCCAAACCTAATAGTCAATATGATCGATGTGATCATGACTAATATCGTTAGATACGATGGTTATATATATAAACATCCATTAGTGATGTTGATTGGCTTATTTTCTGCCAAATGAATCGTCTTTCAAGACGATGACAGTTGTAGTCTATGACTCCCTGTCCAAAGGTGAAGAACCACGTTCAAACCTTGAAGCCCTAATCTAATAAGATTGTGACTAATAAATTAAGGGCCTTGGTGATAGACCATCGAGTTATGTTTTAAAGTCATTCATGACAAGCCTATGTGCCAAAATTTGTCATTCGTGACAAGCTAACATATTAAATGTTAACATTCCTGGTGACATGCCTTGTGCCAGATTTGATAAATGTCCTTATGACAAGGCCGTTTGTGCCATATCTAAATGACCTTTACGACAAGGCCTTCGCACCGTATAATCATTTATGTCCTTCATGACTGGGCTTTATGCCATATCTTTCTACGTCCATCGAGACAGGCTTCTATGCCATATACGTATATATATAATAAAAGTCTTGTAAGGCTAGCCTTTGAGCTATTCATGATCGTTCGTGTGCCAAAGACAGTTGTGACATTATGATCCCCTGTCAAGCAAATATTGGACTCGTTCCAGACTTTGAATGCCATTGATGGTCCTTTCGTGACCTAGGCTAAATATAATGGAAATACGTTTAAATAACATTCACTATAAACGTTCGGAACAGAATAGCCCATGCGGTTTATGAATGCCGTGGCTAATCTAAGTCAGGTCATCAGGATGATGACTAATAATTGTTAAATCTTGGTGATTGGTACCAAGTTTCGAGTATGGAAAACTCGAATGAGGTAGACGACAGTCGTAATACTATTAATGCGACGAAGGTTAATAAAAACTACAAACGTAAACCTCAATATTAATGGAGTTAATCTCCAGGCTGTGGTTGACGCAGCAGTTGGAGGGATCATGGGAAAAGGTCATGAGACAATCCAAAGAGCCGAATGCTTCTCGCTCTAAATCTCATTCAAAACCATGTTTAATTGCTCATGAGGAGAGCTATGTTCACACTTCAAATATGAAGGATGAACCAAAGAAGGAGGATAACTCCCAGAAATCTGAGAAAGAGAGCAAGTACAGGCCTAATAAAAAACAACGTAAGTTCAGTAAGAAGCCTGTATGCCTCAGAGACTGCTTCAGCATTTTTATATCCATTAGGAATCAGTTTTCCGATGTCCTAGTTCCGTTAAATATAAGGTCTCAATATAGTGATAAAAATCGATTGGTTACCTTAAAAATCAAGCCCATATTGTGGGTGATAAGAAGCAATTAATTATCAAGACTCCTTATGAGACAACCCTCATAATTACATGTATCCGTACGATTAATTAATATTAAACATAAAAAGATGGTGGAATTGGCCGTCCCCGGAATCGAACCTGGGTCTAGGCCGCACCCTTTCACGCGCCTAGCCAACCGAGCTAGGTGCCTAGTTTGTGAAATTTCCATTTTGATTAAATATAAGCACATGTACAATAACATCCTTATTTCTTCTATAAGTCACCTACTTATCCTCATTATGGTGACTAAGTATTAGAATCCAAGATTTTACAGCTAAGCCTGGAAAGGCTAAAGGAAGAAATGCCTGAACTCACCTGATGAATGCCAAGAGGCAGTTCACGATGTCATCAAATACATTCCTTATCATTTACCACTGATAATATCTGCTAAGTGTCCTGTTTTTAATACAGGCAATAATAAATCTTCATAAACCATAAGCTTAGCAAACTTCTATATTATTCACAAGGTATAACTTACCAAGGAAACCATAGTAACCGATTCTTCTAGTATCGGCAAGGAATCCTTCCGAAAAATCTAAGAGTACTCTTTCTTTGCATAGAGTACGACAACATATGTTATTTAATTATTTTCTCATTGTTTTTCTATCGCCTGCGAATGCCAAACTATGTTTGATAAAAGTGCCATATGAGGATTGACGTATCCTAGTGTGTCCCATAGATTACTTCCATGCCTGATCAGTATGGAGGTTTAATACATGGAACCCCTGAAATATCCCAATGGTCATATTGTACTAATGTCGACTAGTAGTATTCAAAGAAGATATCCAGAATGGAATTGTCCAAGTAAATGTTCCCGAATAAGGAATTCGTGGACTTATAACATAAATGTGTCACTTATTTGACACGAGCAATGGTGGATGAACTGGAGCCTGAGATATGGAAAATCTCTGTAACCTCCTTACATCTTGACTATCTTCTCATAAGTTTTCCCTGCTTACCTCCTGGAAGGCAGGTATAATTAAGATTAGCATCCCGCTGTGGGCTGGAGTATTGTGAAAACTCCATATTGATTATGGAATAATCGAAACCTTGATTAAGTAGGTTTTAAGACATAGGCTCTTATAGCCTGACTCAATCTTCTGAGGGTTTTATATTATTAATGAATAAAGACGGTTCATATTGCTTATATATTAATTGCTGCAACCCTAATTAGGCAACAATCAAGAAATTGCCATCAGCTGTTCTGAATCGTCGATTTGTTCAACTAACTTCAAGGATCAACTAATCCTTAAAATTTGTTAAGTAGTGGTTGGAATAACCATCTCACCTTAAGATAAGCTTGTCTATGATAGTTGATATGTAAGCATCAAGGCTGTTCCCTTGGAGACCCTGTAAAGATAGAATGATAAACATCTATTGTAGGGGCAATAGATTGGTAAGTTCAATTACCAGGATCTAAGGGCCAAATTATTGGTGGATAGGCTTGAAGAAGTCTGTAGCCACTCATGTAGCTAAATGCTTGACATGTGCGCAAGTCAAAGCCGAGCATAAAAAACCGTCAGGTTTGCTACAACAGCCTGAACTTCCTACGTGGAAGTGGGAAATGGTAACTATGGATTTTATTACCAAGTTACCCAAGACAAGGAAAGGAAATGATACAATATGGATTATAGTTGATAGACTGACTAAGTCAGCACATTTCTTACCCATCAAGGAGACTTATAGCTCCGACATGTTAGCCCAGTTATACGTTGATAAGATTGTAGCCTTACATGGCATACCTGTGGCTATTATCTCTGACCGAGATACTAGATACACGTCACATTTTTGGAAGAGTTTCCAACAATCTTTGGGCACACGTTTAAATTTTAGTACGGCTTACCATCCTCAGACTGACGGTCAGAGTGAGCGTACTATTCAAACGTTGGAAGACATGCTACGTGCATGTGCGATCGATTTGGGAGGTAGTTGGGATAAGAACCTACCATTAATCGAATTCTCCTACAACAATAGCTACCATACCAGCATTAAGGCTGCGCCTTTCGAGGCATTATACGGTAGAAAGTGTAGATCGCCCGTTTGTTGGGCGGAAGTTGGAGATGTCCAGTTATCAGGACCAGAGATCGTGTTCGAAACGACGGACAAGATTGTCCAGATTCGTGACCGTCTCAAAGCTGCCCGGGATAGGCAGAAAAGTTACGCTGATCCTAAGCGTAAGGATTTTCACTTCGAAGTAGGTGACAAAGTCCTGCTTAAAGTATCACCCTGGAAGGGGGTGATGCGATTTGGTAAGAAAGGCAAGCTAAGCCCGAGATACATAGGACCTTTCGAGGTTATCGAACGTGTCGGGTCAGTTGCCTATAAGTTAAACTTACCTGAAGAGCTCAGTGGAATTCACAATGTGTTCCACATCTACAATCTGAAGAAGTGCTTCGCTGATGAATCACTGGTAATACCGCATACAGATGTGCATATAGATGAGAGCTTAAAGTTTGTGGAAAAACCTTTGTCGATTGAAGATCGACAGGTAAAGAAGCTTCGAAGGAAGCACGTACCTATTGTAAAGGTCAAATGGGATGCCCGTAGAGGTCCCGAATATACGTGGGAGGTTGAATCCACGATGAAAGAAAAGTACCCTTATTTATTTCAGTAAATCTCGGGTCGAGATTTATTTTAAGGGGGTGAGGATGTAACACCTTGAAAATACACGTCCTATAATGTGTAGACACGTGTCATATGTATAAACGTGTGAAAGAATGTTATAAAAGGATTTAAGTTGACAGTCATGGAAAGTATGTGAATATACGAGTTCTAAATGTCAACAGTGAATAAATATACTATATATTAACCCTACATGATGCTCATACCTTCAAACGAATAAATCATGGATCATACAAAGCTAAAAGTGAGAGATTACAAACTACAGGGGTTAAATGTGTCAACATGTTTAATTTATACCTCTGAGTGACCTTTTGACAAACCCGAAGCTTTATAACGATTAATTATGCTCACTAGAATGCACGATAAAAATTTCATAAAGTTTCGTCAACGTATGAGAAAGTTATGATCAAATTCGTGTACGAGGGGTTAAAGCGTCAACGTTGAAAGTTAGGCCTTTTCGGGTAACAATAAAGTTAACCGGGGACTAAAAAAAGTGGGTAAATGTCTTAAAGCCCTTATATGTTAATTTCAAGGGCTCAATGTGCAAAACAAGACATGAAAACGACCTTTAGAAGGGCCAGGGACCAAAACTGCAATTAATAAAAGTTTTGTTGGATGACCCTAGGGGCTCGCGTAGCGCGAGCACTAATGCTCATGCAGTGGCGCTACGCCACTGCCATGTCTGGACAGATTTTTGATTTCCTTTGATCTTTGTCTGCCACAGCCCTTGTAACCCCATTATTTCGACTTGCCTCTTCAAGCTTGGCCCCTAAACAACCCCTAGAACATCTAGGACATGTGTTGATGAGTTGTGGTGGGTTGTAGGCTTGTGTGTCAACAAATTGTGGTGATTAAAACCACTATATAAAGGACCATAAGTTGCAACATACTTCACACCATTCATTCTTGAAATCTGATCATTCTTGGAGCTCCAAGGCACTCCCAAGTGATCACTAATCAAGCTTAGGACTCTTGTAAGTTTGCTTGACCTTTCTTAATTAATTTTTAGCTTAGTTTTAGCTTAAAAGTCAAACCGTCGTAATTAACGGTTGACTTAACGATTAGTCATTGTTAGCTCAGTGATTAGTCGAAGTGAAAGTAGTTATAAGTTGGTAATTATGTGGGTAATAAACCCTCAAAAGGTTTCCCCCTGATTACCACTCTAACCAGGTCAAAAGTCGGGTCAAACGTGTACTTAAAAAGTCAACAGAAAGTTTAAAATGCGATTTATGCATGATTAGCAATACAGAACACTGATAACCTGTTTGATCATTAATATAACTTGGTAATAAGTGTAAGAACATGTCTAAACATGTTCAACCCGACAATTTCCTGTTTAGACCCGGTTCGGAACCGAAAGTCACATAGTTTGACTTTCACTTTGACTTTCAGTTCTGACCCGTTTAGGCATGTTTTAGAAACGCCTCAGAGCTTTAATTGGACTAGGTTACATGTTAGTACAACCCTCTGTGATTATACACCTTGGTTCATTAGTTATCCAATTAATATGCATGTTTCCGTTAATTGCCCCTATGTTGACCATTATGCCCTTATTGCCTTAAAACGTGATTTTTGGAAATGTAAAAGAGTAAAAACTTTAATTACTGATATATAAACATGTATGCAAAGTTTGACATCAATTTGAATTGTAGATTAAGAGTTATGCTCATTATCGCAAAATGAATGCTTTATGTTAATAAAATGGCGTAATTAGCGTATAGCCTACTTAAACATACTTTTTGATATCAAATCTTTTACCCACTGATGTAATATATTATTTTGGGATTTTTAAATATTTTAATTAATTTTAGGCTGAGCATAACTCATAGTCGTAGGCTTAATCCGGTAATTGTCGGTTTTGCCCTTACGGGCCATAAAATGAGTTTTACATATCTAAATGACTCCAAACCTTTTTGCTACTGATCACACATGATAAATAAATTATTTAAAGCCTTCTGGAAATATAAAAATATCAGATTTAAGTATCGAACCCGGAAATGGCCTTTAATCGCCTTATTAAGCGTTTTTAACGCAAAGTATGTATCAAAATTATATTGGACATACCCGGGTTGATACCTACTGATATAAGAGGAAAATTATAATATTTTAACAGTAAGCAAATGTTGATAAACTCAGACTCCAGTTTTGAGCTTTTCGGCTTATGTGAAATTACCAAAATACCCATACGGGGCATAGTTTGGTTAAAAATGATAAATTCCACATATATGCTTTAACCTACTGATGTAACTTAGCAAATTGAGTATATTTTCTGATTACATCAGACCTGTAACTCAGGTTGTTACTTAAACTCTTTTATAAACTTTTAAATGACCAAACTACCCCTACGGGGCCTAGTTTGTGTTTAAACACGTTTCGGGCATAATGAAAGACATCTTACTGATGTCACAACATATTTGAGGCATAATTAACTTAGGAAACCTGTATATAGCTCTCATGAATACGGTTCGGTTTATGTAACAAGTTTACATAAATTAGCCGAAATGGGTTAAACCTTAACGGTTTTATCTCAAAATCCAGAATGTGAATAATAAACCCATATTAAACAAGTCTTCAAACTTGTCGGGTCTAAATCACATTCTATCCGGTCTTCGCTTAATCGTGCGTACGAACCGTATCTTTGGAACTAGCCGGTCTAAGCTTAAGCTTAATTAAAGACCCGTTAGGATTCTAATAGGTTATTATAAAACCTTCGTTCCAGATTAGGAGGACCAGTAAAAGCTACGTGCATTTTGCTAATTGTGAATTATACTTTGCTCAGGTAAATACTTTTAACTTATTTTCCCTATACGGGCTTGGGTTACGGTATATAGCATACCGCTTGATCGGGCATCAAATTCTCCACCGATTGAGTGGGTAGTTGAATAAATTTGATCGGCTCGTTTAAACAGTCTTGTTTACTTTAAAGCCTTTGGGGGGTTAATGACCATGTCCCGGATATCCTCGGCATCATCTTACGAGATGGCCACGACCTGAGCACGGGGTGTAGGCGTACACCTGTCAGTGTATAACTCTATGATGTGGTGTGTCTATTGATCTTTAACCCGGACAAGATCCGGGCTACTGAACGCACAAGTAACATGTAATTCGTTCACAAGATTATAATATTAAATAATTCTCCCAAGTTATAAAAGGTTAATTTTGCCTCTGTGCATTTTAATCAAATTATAAAAGATATTTTATGCCACGTGCATCCAAATCAATTTTCTTAAACCATTTTCAAAATGAGTCAGTTAATTGTATTTACCAGTGTAAACTGACGTATTTTCCAAAAAGGCTAAATGCAGGTACTATACGAAATTGGCTGGATATATTCTCCTTAGCATCAATAGAAGTCTCGCAAGCTTAAGATGCCTAAAGTCTGTTGAACTATTGTTTCCATTTTATGTTCGATCCTTCTGTGGATAAACTTCCGAATATTGTGACATTTGATATTACAATAATAAATTCGGTTGTATTATATTTTCAATTGCTTCCGCTGTGCATTATTAAATATTGTGTTGTTTGACTATTATGTTGCCAACCACGTCACGATACTCCCCCACCGGGCCCACCGGTGACACGTGTGGAAATCGGGGTGTGACAGCTTTGTTATGTACTTTTCCAATAATAAAATATTGTATTTCTCTAATTAGATATAAAACGCCAAAATGCCACAAACGCCAAACACCAAAAGTTAATTAGTTGTATTTTGCCTTCTTTATCTAAAACGCCATAACATTATTTTTGCCTTACAAAAGTTAATTAGTTGTGTTTTATCGTCTTTATCTTAAACGTCAATCATACAAAACGCCAAACTTAATGATGGGACGTCTTACAGCCTTAATAGATAAAGTTGAACAAACAGTAACTACAAACAGTAACTGAAACGACGGAAACTTTATTACTAACATTTATTATAATAAATTCCCGCCTAAACTACGCCCCAAAAACATCTTATATAAACAATGTCTCAGGACCTTCCATTGATCACACCAAAAACAAACGCCATATTTTAGTAAATACCATTCAATTTAAAATGCCAGAAAGTTCAAAAATCACAGACGGCAAACGTCGTTTCTTGGAGATTCAATTTTGTTCTCAATAAAGTTTCACTGAATGGATTCTTAAGTGAGGGTTAACTCAATAAGATTTTGCTGAATGAGATGGACAAATCTTCAAGATAAAAAGACTGATGACAGTGATCTGTCATTTTGTGTGCTTTGTTCTTGAAGAAGATGTGGATGAGAAGATGAGACCGATGAAAGTGAAGAGTGGGATGAAGATAAAGATGAAGACCAAATATCAGCCAAGCGAAAAACCCACTCACAATCACACCTAGAAAAAATCATCCACACATACGACGTCGATCTATGTCTCCAACGATCCACACAACCATTTCAACAACCAACAACCATAGATCACACCAAAAAACAAACGCCATATTTTACTGAATACTATTCAATTTATAACGCCCAAGTGAGAACATTGAAAAGGTTTTTGAACAACTTAGTGAGAAACCCAAGGTGTCTAAATTAGTTTTTAAACCAAGGTAACTAATGTTCAGAAAAATATAAAGAAATTTCAAAAGTTTTTGTCAAAGGTGGTATGTTAAACGAGGAAATTTCCAAAATCGAAGAATCAAATGAAAAGTTTGTCAAACAACGTGTTAAAGATAATGGTACTCGTTGTATGTTAGCTCAGCCTAGTTTCAAGGATAAAGTTTGTCTTAGATGTGGAAACAAGGGGCATATAGCAAGACAGTGTAAGATGGAGAAAAAGAATGACCAACGAAAAAAAGAAGGAATCAAGAGATAATGTTGATTGGATAATGAAGGTTTAGATGAGGGAGGTTCCATCAAAATCACAACATGAGAAGAATGTTCAGTTTGTGAGAAAAGTTTCATAATATACCAAGAATAGTCAAACAAACAAGACTAAGTCTTTTCGTCGCAACCCCCGCCCCCGATCTGTCCCGGGAACGGGCGGTCGCGAACTTAGTGTCGGTGGTATCGGTGTTTATTAATTTGGCAGCGAAAATTACATCAGGATCGTAGTTAGGAAATATTTTATCAGAGTAAAACACCACATTTTATAGAAATAAACACATTGGGATAAAACCCAAGTTTTCATTACAAACTGATTTATAGGGATAAATCCCATTTTATTGAATTAAACGCCTTCTTTATTTAGGTAACTTTTATAGCCACTTTTCCAAGCCTTCAGTGCTATCCAGCTGGCTTCTAATTGGCTTTCACATTGTGTTACCTGAAATGCGTTTTAAAAACATTTGTCAGTTGGAAATACTGGTGAGTGAATCTCAGTTTAATCAAGAAACATTAATTTAATTTGAACAGTATTGAGAGCGATTACAATGTTTATATCTACCTAATTACTCATTCAGTATTGTCAATCCTGACTGGTGGGTCATATTACACATTGGCTAACTCTTCGTCCAATGGTAACATGCCTCGCATTTTGTATACAAAACCCCAACATGCCGGCAGCAATCGTAGAATTACAAAGACTCAATCACTGCTAAATTGCATTGTAAAATAGTTAAGGTTTTGTAAAAACTGTTTACAAAAAGCAGATTACTCACAAAAAGGTTTCATAAAAAGAGGATTACTCACTTTGTTGTCTTAGATTTTCTGTAAGGATTTCCTGTGAATAATCTATAAATTACACAAATGCACACGTGTTACTATAATAACCCATTTTAACATTAGTAATACCCTCCCCGAGACGGCATTCCAACGACTACGTCGGGCAGAACCACGACAACCGTTATGGAACCCTAGATCAATCGGGCAGAGTATCTAATACGTATCCATGGGTTATGATACTTACAACGGAGCAGAACTTCATTATTTAGGGGGTATTATATCCGAGTATAATGCCTATTATAAGAAATTTTGAGAGAGAAAGTCGAAATTTGAACGATCGAACTGAAGGCCCGAGCTCCAGCTTTATAGGAGTTGATTCTGGGTTCGTCGTGCCCCGCGTAGCCCATAGCCAGGGCCTTCACGGCCCGCGACTAGGTGCGTAGGGCCTAGCTTTGACTCGTCACTCGGTATAGCTTCGCCACGTGGCGGCTTCCGGAGGAGGGCGGGTGTCTAGCCTCGTCGCGGCCCGCGTCAACTAAAGACAAGGGGCGTCGCTCCCCGCGACGACCCAGTTATTTTTGTTTTTGTTTTATTTTTAATGTTAAATTATATTTTGAGCTCGGTTTTCACATACGAGGTGTATTTAAAGACATATAAGGATATTCTAATATATTTTAGGGTGTCGAAAAATTTATGAGGGTATCGGTTTTCTTTAGGGTTGTTATATCCTCCCCACCTTATTTAGAGCTCGTCCTCGAGATCTACTGGAATAGGTGTGGATATTTCTTTTGCATTTCCGATTCAAGCTCCCATGTGTACTCAGGTCCTCTTTTGGATTCCCACTTCACTTTGACCAGAACTAATGTCTTATGCTTGAGGTTCTTGACTTTCCTGTCTTCAATCTGTAGAGGCCTTTCTACAAATTTGAGTTGTTCATTTACCTCTATATCCTTAAGAGGCACCACAAGTGATTCATCAGCTAGGCATTTCTTGAGATTAGATACATGAAATACATCATGAATTCCCGCTATTTCCTCTGGCAGTTGTAGCTGATAGGCTACAGGTCCTATTCTTCTAATAATCTCAAAAGGTCCAACATATCTGGGACTTAGCTTTCCTCTTTTGATGAATCTTACCACTCCTTTCCAAGGAGAGTCTTTTAATAATACTTTATCTCCTATTTGAAATTCCAACGGTTTACGTCGGTTATCAGCATAGCTCTTTTGGTGATCACGTGCTGCTTTCAGTCGTTCCTTGACTTGAATAATCTTGTCGGTTGTTTCTTGCACTATCTCAGGTCCAGATAGTTGCTTTTCCCCAATTTCTGCCCAACAGACTGGGGTTCGGCACTTTCGTCCATAAAGTGCTTCGAATGGTGCAGCATTGATACTTGTGTGATAACTATTATTATAAGAAAATTCTATTAAAGGTGAGTGATCGTCCCAATTACCCACCGAAATCAATTACACAAGCTCTAAGCATGTCTTCCATTGTCTGAATTGTCATTTCGCTTTGTCCGTCCGTTTGAGGATGATAAGCGGTGCTTAGATTTAGCTTGGTTCTCATTGTTTTTTGGAAAATTTCCCAAAAACGAGAGGTAAAACGGCTATCCCTATCAGAAACAATTGATAAAGAAATTCCATGTAATGAAACTATTTCATTTACATATAATTTAGCTAACTATTCTATGTTGAAAGTTTCTTTCATTGGTAGGAAATGAGCTGACTTGGTTAGTCTATCTACAATCACCCAGATTGTATCATTACCTTTCCTTGTTTTGGGTAATTTGGTAACAAAATCCATTTGTTATCAATTCCCATTTCCACACTGGCATTTCTAGCTGCTGTAACAAACCTGAAGGTTTTTGGTGTTCAGCTTTAACTTGTGAACAGGTTAAACATTTAGAAACATAGGCTGCTATGTCCTTTTTTCATTCCTATCCACCAGAAATTCTTTCTTAAATCCGGGTACATCTTATCACTTCCAGGATGCATTGTATAATTAGATTTATGGGCTTCTTCTAATATACAATGACGCATGTTTCCTAATTTAGGTATCCACATTCTCTTTTTATGGAATCTCCAAATTCCATCTGTTCCTTGTTCTAATTCCTTAATCATACCTTTTAATTTTTCAGTATCATCCTTGATTACGGATTCTTGTGCTTTTCTAATTTGCTCATTTAAATCTACTTATAGATTTAATTTAAGAAAACGTACCCTTTTTGGCTTTTCATGACACTTAAGTTGTCTAGATGCATAGGCTATAACCTTTTGGCGTTGCATTAATACACATCCATAACCTAATTTGGAAGCGTCACAATAGACTACAAAGTCTTCAGTTCCTTCTGGTAACGCTAGTATGGGTATATGGTTAGTCTTTGCTTAAGAATTCTAAATGCTTCTTCTTGTTTTGGTCCCCATTCAAACTTAATGGATTTATAGGTTAACTTCATTAAAGGAATGGCTATTCTAAAAAAATCTCGAATAAATCTTCTATAATAACCGGCCAATCCTAAGAAACTTCTAACCTCGGTTGGTGATTCAGGGGTTTTCCATTTGGTTATTACCTCGATCTTGGTGGGATCTACATGAATTCCTTCATGATTGACTAAATGTCCAAGAAACTGTACCTGTTCTAACAAAAACTCGCATTTCGAAAATTTAGCATAAAGTTTTTCCTTTCTTAATAGACTTAAAAGGGCGTGAAAATGCTTTGCATGATCTTCCTTATTTTAAGAGTAAATTAGAATATCATCTATAAAGACAATTATGAATTTATCCAAATATGGCTTACATATTCGGTTCATCATGTCCATAAATGCGGCTGGGGCATTGGTTAAACCAAATGGCATGACAGTAAATTCATAATGACCATACCTCGTTCTAAATGCGGTTTTAGGAATGTCCTCTTCCTGTACCTTTAATTGATGATATCCTGGCCTTAAATCAATTTTAGAGAAAAATCGAGCTCCTTGCAGTTGGACGAACAGATCATCGATTCTTGGTAATGGGTACCGGTTCTTAATTGTGACCTTGTTTAATTCACGGTAGTCAATGCACATACGCATTGATCCGTCCTTGTTTTTGACAAACAGTATCGGCGCTCCCCATGGTGATGAGCTTGGTTGTATGAATCCCTTCTCTAATAATTCATCTAACTGTTTCTTCAGTTCCTGCATTTCGGCGGGTGCCAAACGGTAGGGTGTTTTGGCAATTGGTGTTGTTCCTGGCAGTAGATGAATTCTGAATTCAACTTCTCTATCCGGCGGTAGTCCTGGTAATTCTTCTGGAAATATATTTGAAAACTGAGACACTATTGGGTACCGGTTCTTAATTGTGACCTTGTTCAATTCACGGTAGTCAATGCACATACGCATTCCTCCCTTTTGTTGTTTTGAATTTTATCGACTTGACCGTAGTCTAAGGCTACATTCATTTTCTTTTTGGACTAATTTTCCGACTCTATGACTTCTCACGTCATTTACTCGTCGGTTCGTCTTCCACTTACCGATATCCGGTTCTCACATTTATTTCCTTACAATCCGTTACTCGGGTTCTTTTATCTTAATATTTTTAACGCTCCCATTGCCTGGTTTGCGTTTTCCTTTTTATACTCTTTTACTACCACATAAGTGTATCTATATTTCGCGCTTCCATTAATGGTTTGCGCTTACATTGCACTATCAAGCGTTATACTTTATTCGTCCCGTTTAACTTTGAAATAGTTGAACATAACTATCGAAGTTTCTGTTTTGCGAAATTTTATCATCTTTTAGTCATAACTCTTAATCCGAGTCCTTTGACTTTTAATCCGTGTTCCCGTCTCTTTTATTAATATTCTGAAAGTTCATTTCTTAAGCCTTATTTGGTAAAACCACTGCTATTGTTATACGGCTTTTGGGGTTTACCCTTTTTCGTTCCAACACTTTTTAATATGTATATTTTACTAATCTTTTATTCGATCACACCCATCAATGTGATCATTGTTCTTCCTCGTAAGGGTTTTATTAATAATGTGTTACTTGGATGGCTACCCATACCCAAGTTTCTAAATTCGTATTTGTTGATACTTCATTATTCACAGTAGCGAATAATACGTATCATCCATTTAGTTTTTTTTTCTTGAGGATATTTTCCACCCGAATCTTAATTTCTCATTCTTAACCTTAATCTGTTGTTTAATAATAACCAGGAATTGATTCGTTTCATTTTATCATTCCATGTCATTGTATGGAATTTACCCGCATCGTTTATTAATATAAAAGATGTTTCTACATGTTTTATTTGGTTTGGCCAAGTCTATAACCTTGTCCTTGCCATTTATTACTATTGCAAATTTCCGGGTTCGAGTGTAATTACACTCCTTCCCAATACGATATTTATTCACTTCATTAAGTTTCCCGGGTTCGAGTGTAAACGCACTCCTTCCCATTATGACACTTATCTTTCATTGCATTCCCGGGTTTGAGTGCACACACACTCCTTCCCGCTCTAATATTTATCAAGATTACCCTTACCTCGGTTTCACATGCTCACCATTTATTTGTTTAACATAATTCACTCATTTCACTCACCATATATGCCCATATGCAACTATCATTCATCATGTGAATTTTTACATTCCACTTGTCTTATCTTAATTTAGAACATGTACATGATTGATACTCGCCCTGATGTACTCTGTTGTCTCAAATCATCACTTGATTTAGGTTCTTTGCTGGCATGTTCTCTGTCATGCCTCCGAACCTTCCGCCATTTAAATCGTTTAACTCCCGTCATCTTCAAATGCGGTCATCATATCATCCGAACATTTCTAATTTATTAATAATCTTGTTATTCAGCGTTGCCCGTATTGTTATACGTGACATTCAATTATACTTATTTTATAATCAATCTATGGTTAGGCTTTATTCTACTTAATCGTCTTTTACCAACACTAGACATCTCGAATCTAAAATGTTTATATCAATTGTCAAACATTTCATTTCGTTATCATTTGCATCTTTCATTTTGATTTAGCCAAGTTTGTAACTTGCTTAAACCATTCGTGTTTAGTGCACTTTCCGGGTTTGAGTGTACTAACACACTCCTCCCATGCACTTAAATTCAAATAATTTTCCTGATGTTTTATTACAATCTACTCATATAAATAATTCTTACCGGATGTTTGATCAAGCTTGAACCGAACACTTTGTCGCAACCCCCGCCCCCGATCTGTCCCGGGAACGGGCGGCCGTGAACTCAGTGTCGGTGGTATCGGTGTTTATTAATTTGGCAGCGGAAATTACATCAGGATCGTAGTTAGGAAATATTTTATCAGAGTAAAACACCACATTTTATAGAAATAAACACATTGGGATAAAACCCAAGTTTTCATTACAAACTGATTTATAGGGATAAATCCCATGTTATTGAATTAAAACGCCTTCTTTTTTAGGTAACTTTTATAGCCACTTTTCCAAGCCTTCAGTGCTATCCAGCTGGCTTCTAATTGGCTTTCACATTGTGTTACCTGAAACGCGTTTTAAAAACATTTGTCAGTGGGAAATACTGGTGAGTGAATCCCAGTTTAATCAATAAACATTAATTTAATTTGAAAAGTATTGAGAGCGATTACAATGTTTATATCTACCCAATTACTCATTCAGTACTGTCAATCCTGACTGGTGGGTCATATTACACATTGGCTAACTCTTCGTCCAATGGTAACGTGTCTCACATTTTGTATACAAAACCCTAACATACCGGCAGCAATCGTAGAATTACAAAGACTCAATCACTGCTAAATATCATTGTAAAAAAGTTAAGGTTTTGTAAAAACTGTTTACAAAAAAAGAGATTACTCACAAAAAAGTTTCATAAAAAGAGGATTACTCACTTTGCTGTCTTAGATTTTCTGTAAGGATTTCCTGGGAATAATCTATAAATTACACAAATGCACACGTGTTAGTATAATAACCCATTTTAACATTAGTAATACCCTCCCCGAGACGGCATTCCAACGACTACGCCGGGCAGAACCACGACAGCCGTTACGAAACCCTAGATCAATCGGGCAGGGTATCTAATACGTATCCACGGGTTATGATACTTACAACGGAGCAGAACTTCGTTATTTAGGGGGTATTATATCCGAGTATAATGCCTATTATAAGAAATTTTGAGAGAGAAAGTCGAAATTTGAACGATCGAACTGAAGGCCCGAGCTCCAGCTTTATAGGAGCTGATTCTGGGTTCGTCGCGCCCCGCGTAGCCCATAGCCAGGGCCTTCGCGGCCCGCGACTAAGTGCGTAGGGCCTAGCTTTGAATCGTCACTCGGTATAGCTTCGCCACGTGTCGCCACGTGGCGGCTTCCGGAGGAGGGCGGGTGTCTAGCCTCGTCGCGACCCGCGTCAACTAAAGACAAGGGGCGTCGCGCCCCGCGACGACCCAATTATTTTTGTTTTTGTTTTATTTTTAATGTTAAATTATATTTTGAGCTCGGTTTTCACATACGGGGTGTATTTAAAGACATATAGGGATATTCTAATATATTTTAGGGTGTCAAAAAATTTATGAGGGTGTCGGTTTTCTTTAGGGTTGTTATACGCAGTAAAAACCATTTTGTTTATGATGCAAATAACTTATGTAAATAATTGTTACTATATTTCGATTCTTTTAATCATGTGTGAATGATAATAATGAAAAGTTTTTGAACGGTCGCATTTTCGTATGAAATGCGTGGTTAAATATTATAATTTTGTAAAATGAGACGTGTCTTACAATAACGCGTCTAGTAGGATTACGCACTCCTTGACGTCGTGCAAATCTCGTGTTTGATCCATCTTCAAGGGATTAATAATATTAGTGACACATTTCATTGAATAGAAAGCAAGAGGGCATTTTTTCAAGTCGACTATACGGCCACTTTCTGATGTCCAACATGTTTTTCAAGTCAACTACGAAAACTTCGATAACTACATCATTCTCATTAAATATTCTGTCTATATGCCAATATACTCGATTGTGTTGGTGTTGTATATATTACGGGTGTTCATCAGTTTGGTTTCCTTAATTTTGATTAATTTTCCTGCCAAGAATTGGGTCGGTTTTGCTTTGAACAAAAAAATAATAAAAACTTAATTTTAAAAAGATGGGTGTTCTATAGTTTGGGTACGGGTTCCCCAGTTTGGTTTCCTCTATTTTGTAACGGGTTGTATAGATAGGAAAATTCAAAGTCCAATATACATGTGAATTTGGTTTCCTTGGTTTAACTGAACTGAATCTCTTAAAACTGAAACCTAAGTATAAAATCGAGAACGTAATTTGGTTCGATTTTAAATAGTTTTGGTTTGGTTATGTCCAATTTTCGGTTTAAACAGTCTGTAACTGAATATTAAACACCCTGCTAGGGTTTTGTATTGATCTCGAAGTGGCATAAATGGTTAAATTCTTTGTAAACTTTCCGATAATGATTTCCATATGAAGTAAGTATGTGCAACTAAGTTAAAACAACATCATTTGAAATATAAACAACAATTTTGTGAAAGGCTCAAGATGGTGAAATTCAATTCAGAGCAGTAAACAATTTAAGTGAAAAAAAAGAACATCAAAATGAGATCTGAAATGATTAATCTATTCATAATTTTTTTTCGTAAGTGTAGGAGCCGAAAATGAGCCATACATTTTCCGAAGTTCAGACCACAAATGTGACAAGACATGCATGACATGACCAAATAAAAAAACAAATGTCCAGTCATCATCTAGAGTAAACACACAACTATAATAAGAGGTGAGTCTGGTATGATCACAATTTGAATTAATCACGTGATCCAACATTTCCGTCTCGGCATCTTTAGTTAGGAAACATATAAGCAAAACTACATTGCAAAGGTAGCTAAGTTAGAAGGTCATACATTACCCTGGATCATTATTACTCTAAATAGTAAACAATGGATCACAATGTTATCCATATAAACCAAATATTAAATTATAGACGTCAAGTGCTCAGAAAGGATAGGTAGACATCACCAAGGCAAGACCTCTACACTAACACTAATTAGTGATTCTCACCATCTCTACACAAAATGAACGCCACCTCGATCATCAAACGGAACATTATGTGTTACCAGACAACAGATTCTCTTTATTTATCAAGCAAACACATATCATTGATGAAACAAGGGTTAACCCCTTCTTTCCGAGGATCGCTGGCTAGATCGTCCGCTGGTTGATCTCCTTCACAAGGAAACAAACGTGACTCGTAACAAGGAGGATGGGGTGGGGGGTGCTCCTTGTTACCACTCTCCGGTGTAAGAATCAGTAATTTGCTTGGGAAGCAAAGTGTGATAGTAGTAGTAGTAGTAGTGAGAGAGTTGTGAAGAGATACCTCAAACCTGGTTTGGGTAGGTATTTATAGCCGAGGAGTGAAGGAGGGTAGTTGAGTGGCTAGTCTGACATCGCACAGCCTCCTGCAGGTTTGTCAGGCCTGTCAGTTAAGGTGGTGATGCCACGTCCTGCTGTGGTGTCAGTCTGTCGCTTATATGTGGGATGCCACTTGCACTGTGGTGTCAGTCCCACTTGCCTTGTAGGCAGGATGCGGTGCCAGGCCACATCGCTGCTTGTGGTAGCTGATGTTATTCCCGCGCTCTTGTTCTGGCCAAACGTATACGGGATGCGGTGCCATGCCGCATCGCCGCTTAATGAGTGTTACTGTTGTCCAGATCCCTTGTCGTGATGAAAATGTTCATAGGATGCGGTGCCTGGCCGCATCACTATGTATACACCCATTTTCATACATAAGGTATGTATTCCCATCTCTTGACCGATTGGATTCGACCGCTGTGTTCGCGCGTGGCCGCACGGACACAGATAAGTTCCTGCTGGTGGGGGTTTTTGATAAGGGTAATGGTCGCTCACGGTCATGCTGACGCGGGATCTGGGACCATACCCCTTCAAGTCCCCCCAGTCTAGTGTTGCTTCCTTATGCAAGTTGCATGTGGGAGGAATACTTGACTATGGTGTCTAGAAGGTAGAATATGGGCTGTAGAAGAATTTAGACCATGCGAATGGCTCCTGCTTCAAGTAAATCAAGCTGTGGGTCCGGTAGAGTCGTGTGACGTCTCTTCCATACCGGTGAGCAAGGTCCGCTTGATGCGAAATTCTTAGCCCTATTTGATTCGGTAATATGGTCTACCTTTCTCTGATGTCATCAGCCACCTGTTGGTGTTTCGAACCAACATTTGAGACGGTGTCTGAAGATATTATGAAGGTTTGAACCACCCTTTGAGACGGTGACGGAAGATGTCCGTGATCGCAACTCTAGTTGTAACCCCTGTGTCAGCTGATGCAATGTTGTAAGTGCTTTGCTCAAGCTCTATGTTTATCAACTGGACACGCAACGATGATCCCTGCTTTGTGGGGTATTCGCGTTCTCCGGTTTAGCTCTCAAGTAACCGCACGTCCTTTGCGGTTACCTCGTTGCCGCATATCGTTGGCCATGTTTGGTCGAACAATGTGGAGAACTTGCGTCATTGTTGGCCGTGTTTGGTCGAACAACGTGAATCTGTACTATGGTCAAATAAACTTGGTCATAGGCATGGTAGTGCCCACCATTGTTTATTCTATGCGGTCCATAGGTGGGCAAACAGAGTTATAAGCAGACTTGTTACCACTGTTGCTTGGCTTGCTGCTCGAGGAGATCACCTTAGATACATGGGAATCTGGGTGAAACTCGTCCGCATTCGTTCCTTAGCTACTTTCATTCACGCTTAGGTGGAAAGTAGTTTTCCTTGAAGTAGTTTTGCTTCAACCGTGTGATGGCTTAGTCGTGGCTCTTCCGTAGCCACCGTCCGCGTACTTGTGCCTCGCCGCGGCTACTCGTGAGTGTTTGCGGTTTGCAGCAAAGGACTTGCTTTAAAAGAGCTTGAAGCTTGAATGTGGCTCTTGAAGGATCAGGAGTCAGGGTTGCTGATGTGCGGTTGCCCAACATACTTGACCTTTTTCCTAAGGAGAAACTGTTTGCGTCCCCTCTGTGGTTGTGAACCGGACACGAGGGATTTGAAGCTTAAAGAAGCTTGCATGGAATGCGGTTTACCGCATCCTGAGAAGCGGTTTTCGCAGTCCAAAGAACAACGCTGGTTCTGGGTATCTGACACATATGTACGGGCTCGTGTGTGTCATCTCCGCATATTCCATGTGTGCTCGTAGGTATATGCGGATATTGGTTATACCCCTTTACATAATGTAGAGATATATATTTTTCCTTTTTGAGGGGTATATAAAAAAACAACATGCGGTATGGGTTATGGTGCGGTATACCAGAGAAACCGCATGCCGCTTTTGTTTGGATAATGTTGCCGCTTTTTTGTTGCATACGTGGCTGAACGCATGTGTGAGTTGGTGAAAGTTGGTAGGATTTCCTGGCATGTGCTGAAATAAAAGGACCGTTGCAGTGCCCAAGGTCATAAATGCACTGTAGCAGGAGTGTAAAAGTCTCTTTTGTCAGGTGCGTGGGCGGCCACTCGCGCGTGGTAACCATCAGCGGAACCGTCGCTGAACACGTGGCGTCGCATAACTCGCTTTTTTCGAACGTGATGATTTGGTTACTGCCTCACATTAATTGCGATGTGTCACACCCAGATATTTCCACGTATTACCGGTGGGCCCGGTGGGGAGTATCGTGACGTGGTTGGTAACATTACAGTCAAACAACACAATATTTAATATGCACAGCGGAAGCAAAAGATAGATATATTTCAACTTTAATAAATTGTAATATCAAGTATCACAAACAGTTGAAAGTAATCCACATGTGGATCAAAAATAAATAGGAAACATTGTTCAATAGTTTTAACATCCAAGCTTGCGAGACTTATTGTGGACGCTAGGAGAAAGCCAGCCTAGTTCGCGTAGTACCTGCACTTAATCTTTTTGGGAAAATACGTCAGTTTACACTGGTAAATACAATCAACTGACTCATTTTAAAAATGATTAAAAATTTATTTGGATGCACGTGGCACAAACATTTTATAACTTGGGATAATTATTTATATATAATCTTGTAAACGAATCACATGTTCCTTATGCGTTCAGTAGCCCAATCCGTAGACCGGGTTAAAGATCAATAGACACACCACATTACTTATTTTGGCACTGACGGGTGTACGCCTACACCCCGTGCTTAGGTCGTGGCCATCTCGTAAGATGATGCCAAGGATATCCGGGACATGGTTATTAACCCCTCAAAGGCTTTAAGCAAACAAAACATTTCAAAACGGAGCATATCAATGATTTAACCTCTATTCGATTAAAGATTCAATGCCCGACCAAGCGGTATTTTATATATCATACCCCAAGCCCGTATAAGGGAAAATAAGTTAAAAGTGTTTACCTTTGCAAAGTAATAATCACAATAAGCAAGTGCATGTAGCTTTTACCGGGTCTCCTATTCTGGAACGAAGGTTTATAATAACCTATTAGAATCCTAACGGTCTTTAGTTAAGCTTAAGCTTAGACCGGTTAGTTTTAAAGAAAGATACGGTTCGAACGCGTGATTAAGCGAAGACCGGAATAGAATGTGATTTAGACCCTACAAGTTTGAAGACTTGTATAATATGGGTAATCTAAACACATTCTGGATTTTGAGATAAAAACAATAAGGTTTGACCCGTTTCAGCTAATTTATGCAAACTAGTTACATAAACCGAACCGAACGCGTAAGAAGCGTAACGGGTAACCATAAGAGTCATTTACAGGTTTCCTAAGTTAATATGCCTTAAATATGTTGGGATATCAGTAGGATACCTTCCATTATGCCCAAAACGAGTTTAATCTCAATATAAGCCCCGTAGGGGTATTTTGGTCATTTTAAAGATTATAGAAGAGATTATTTAACTTTCTGAGATTCGGGTCTGAATACATCAGTAAAATAACTTATTTTAATAGGTCATATCAGTTGTGATAAGTCTTGTATGACAAAAATGGTTTTGAACATAGACTATGTGTTTAATACGCTTAAAGAGCCATTTTAAGAGATTTCCGGGTTATACAGGAAATCTGAGTTTTCTGATCAGGTTATAAAGTTCAAAATACTTCATTTATTAAATAAAATCAGTAGCAACTGGATTGGCGTCAAAATACTTTGTAGAACTCATTTTATAACCAAAAAGGGTATATTCGGTATTTACCGAATTAATGCCATAACCTTAGGTTATGAGCAAGTTATAAATAATTAAAAATCTTTAAAAATCCCAAAATATTATATTACATCAGTGGGTAAAAGGTTTGGTGTCAAAAATTGGGTTTAGATAGGCTTTATGCTAATGACGTCGTTTAATTACTAAAAGGCGTTCTAATTACGCTAATGAGCATAACTCCTAATCTAGACCTCCAACTGATGTGAAAATTTAGGGACATGTTTATAAAGCAGTGACAAAGAATATTGTCCTTTAACATATCCAAAATTCTCGTTTTATGATCATAAGGGCATATTGGTCAACATTAGGCAATTAACGGAAATGTGTAAACGAATGGGGTAACCAATGAACCAACCACAGAGGGTTATACCCACATGTAACCTGGTCCTAAGGAAGCTCTAAGGCATTTCCAAATCATACTAAATTGGGTCAGAACTGAAGTCAAAGCAAAGTCAAAGTTTTGCGACTTTCGGTTCCGAACCGGGTCTAAACAGAAAATTGTCGGATCAAACAAGCTTAGACCAGTTCTTATACTTATTAACAAGTTATATGAGTGATAAAATAGGTTACATGCCTTCTACATTGCTAATTACATGTTAATTTGAAAATTAAGTTTCTGTTGACTTTTTCTAAACAACTTTGACCCGACATTTGATATAGTTAGAGTGGGAATCAGAGGGTGCCCTTTTAAGGGTTTAATGCCCACATAATTATCAACTTATAACTACCTTCAATTCAACTAATCACTGGACCATTAATGATTAATCGCTAAGTCAAACGTTAATTACGACGGTTGGACTTTTAAGCTAAAACTAAGTAAAAACTCAATTAAGGAGGGTCAAGGGTACTTACCATAGTCTAATGCACGACTAGGGATGACTTGGGTTTGCTCTTATGCTCCAGAAAGCTCCACAATTGCAGATGGAACGAATGATCATAAGGTTGCAACATGAGGGCCTTTTTATAGTGCTTTTGATCTCATTAGATCATGCCAAGCAACCCTACTATTGTTCCCTGATCATCAACAAGTGTCTCTAGGGCCTAAGAGCATGTAGGGGTCGCCCAAGGAAGAGGAAAATCGTTTTTAAGTCGGTTACAAGGCATAACAGGCTGCTGCCTGTTAATTCTGTATCCGGGCGTCGTACGCGGCCCGCGTAAGATCTTGGCAAGGCTTACGCGGCCCGCCTGATTCTTGCTGTCAGGTTTAAAACTTTTTAGCTTTTGCACTTTGGCTCTTGGTTCTTTGAAAGGTCACCCAACCTTTGTTTCTTGCATTATGAGCCCTCCAAATTGACATATAAGGGCTCCAAGACTTATACCCACTTTGTTAAGTCCTTGGTTTGCTTTGTGTTTACCCGAAAAGTCATAATTTTCAACGTTGACGCTTTTACCCTCGTATACGAATTTGATCATAACTTTCTCATATGATAACGAAACTTTATGAAATTTTTATCATGTATTCTAGTGAGCATAATTAATCGTTACAAAGCTTCGGGTTTGCTAAAAGGTCACTCAGAGGTATACTTTAAACATGTTGACACATTTAACCCCTGTAGTTTGTAATCTCCCACTTTCTTTCATATTTAGTTTCGTATGATCCATGATTTATTCGTTTGAAGGTATAAATGCCATGTAGGGTTACTGTAAAGTATATTTTTCCCTTGTTGACATTTTGAACCCTTATTTTCACACACTTTCCATGTTTGTCAAATTTAGTCCCTCTAGAGTATTCTTTCACACGTTCAAGCTTATGACACGTGTCAATACATTACAGGACGTGAATTTTCGAGGTGTTAAATGATGGGTATATAAGGGGAAACCATTTGTGGTTTCTCCTCACTTGTTCAAAATTTCAAAAAATTTCCGGTGAGAGATAAGAGATTCCTTCGTCGTCTCCGATTAACTTATTTGACATTTCGGTGAGGTTTCTGAGTTTCTTTTAAACTCATCTTCTGTCTCCTTTATTACATTCTCTGATGGCTGAACAATCGAATCCACATAATGTTGAGGGTGAAAACCCAGATCCTTCATCGCGGGCGGCGGCGGAAGAGGAAGAAGAAGGTGGTGGTGCCCCCGGCGGGGGCCTACCAGTGTTGAAGTGGTCAAAGGGTCAGTTTAATACCCTGATGACCAGTATTCTGATGCCCCAAGAGTATGGGTTTATCCACCCACAGAAAGGTGACACCGGTGACGATGGTCCGGCCGGTTATGTCACCATGTGGGTCGATTTCTTCGGTGATGGTAACCTTCGGTTACCATTGACTGTGTTTGTTGCTGAGATTTTGGAGTATTACAAGATCTATATCTCCCAACTGAGTCCGTTTGGAATGATCCGGATTCGGAATTTTGAGTATACCTTTCGTGCTCTCGGTATAGAGCCTACTGTTGAAAACTTCCGGCGGTTTTACCAATTGACCGTGAATACTGGTTTCTTTTCTTTTGGTCAGCGTTATGGTAGCCCCAAGCTGATGACCCCTCCCAAGGGTATTACAAAGTGGAAAACCAGATTCTTTTACATTAAGGCTGCCGCGATCGTTGCCAGGATGACTTTTCGGAATGTGAACGAGACAATCTTAGCTAAGAGGTGATGTTCCCAGGGCTGATACAGTGGACTGGTTCCCAAGGTTGCGGACCATTGAGTTCAAGAAGCTGGACAACTCGCAGTTGTGGGTGCTGCGGATGATGTTGACCAGGCCGAGTAGGAAGGCAAGGCCCCTTGTGCGGGAGAAAAGTGGTGGTAAGTACTTTTCTTCTTATGCAGTTTTCTTACTTCCTTCTCTGTGGTATTGATTTGCAAGTGTATTATCAGAGGATGCTGCCCTGTGGAGGATATTCGATCCGGAGTTTGAGGGCAAGGTGGAGGTGCTTGCATGTGCGGAGGGTGAAGAAGGTTTTAACTTGATCATCCGCGACAACTTCCGGATTCCTGATCGCGATGCGATGAAGGCACCCCTGCCACAAAGCAAAGGTATAGTCTATAATTTTCTTACTTGCTTTGTAAAGAAGTTCATCTTTCTGATTTGCTTGTTTGATGATTTAAACGCAGGTAACCTTAAGGCCCTGGGAGATTTTGAAGTGAAGGGTGCTCCCAAGAAGCAGGTGGAGAAAATTGTGCGGGGTCGCCATAGGAAAAAGGCTGAACCCGCAGTTGTTCCTCCTTTGGTGCCGCACGTGGCAGGTATCTCTTATTCTCGTTTCCGCAGATACACCGATTACGTGGTAGTGTCTGACACCCTTGAGGGTTTGGGTGTTCCAGGTGGTGGTGCGGCTGCAGGTGGATCCTCTACGGGTTCCAAGCTTGCTGATGAGAAGAGGAAGTGGAAAGTGGAGGAGAAGGCTGTTGGTGCTGGTGAGAAGAAACGTTCGCGGTTGCAAACGAAATGGACAACCGTTGTCTCGTAGACGAAGCCTGCGGTTGTGGCTGGTAAGTGAATCATAACCTTACAAGTGTTTGTCATTGTAACTTGTAATTGATAGTTATTTTTGCTTTGTTCGCAGAACCGCAAGATGGAGGTTTCTCCTTGTTTGATACTCCTCCTTCCCCCACGCATGACGCGGTTGTGGACGCGGGGGTGGACAAAGGGTTCACAATAAACCCTTCTGTTAAAGTGGTTACTGAGCCTTCTGTGCAAGCAGAGGATACTGGGAAGAAGACTACGGATCAAATCTTTGATACGGTAGATTCTTCTGATAATCTGATCTTTCCGGGGGATCTTGGGAACCTTAAGTTTGCTGATGCTGAAAAGCAAAAGTCTCTTGCTGCCGAGAAGGCCTCTGGTTCTGCCTCTGGGGGTGCGGGTGTTGAAGGGCCTTCCATTCAGCCTGGTGAGTCTGAATTGGAGTTCTACTACCATACTTATACAGAACACCGGAGTGTGAACTACCATCATTCCCCTTGGAGCGTTATGCAAGGGGATGATATTTCAACTGATCCCTCCGCTTGCAAGGAGATTTTGGGTGGTGTGGGCACCCCGTTTGAGGTCTTTCGTGCCCGCGGCCTGCCTCGCGAGCACCGGATCAACCAACTCTCGTCTATGCTTGTTGGGAGTTCCATAATGGCGAATGCCATTATGGAAGACTACAAGGTTCTGGGACGCAAGGAGGTGAAAAATGCTCGCTTGCGGGCTGAGGCTGAAGCGTTGGTGAAAGCTGCTCGGGAGGGTGCGGAGCAGCTTAAAAGGGAGAAGGCTGCTTTTGAGCAGTATAAGCAGACTGAGGAGTGGGCTGCAACTGCTGGCCTTAAACAGGTTCGTACTCTTGCCAAATTGCTTTCTGATGAGCGTAAGAGCTGGAAAGAATCGCTTTCTAATGAGCGCAAGAGTTGGAAAGAATCTTGGGCCAAACAGAATGAAAAGTTGTTTCGTGTTCGTCAGGAGCTGATGAATGTTAAGGCAGCGAATGCTGCTTTGGTCAAGGAGAAGGCTGCAGCTGAGGCGGTTGCCAAAGAGGCCAAGGAGACGGAGGCCCGCGCTGCCAAGGCTCTTGAAGAGGCAAATGCTGACCACACTAATTTAAACAAGACTGTTGAGGGCCTCCAGGTATGAGTTGCTTTTGCTCTTGAATTTGTATCTTTGTTTCACAAGTATGATTGATTATCTTTGTATACTTGTGTTTTCTTTGTTGATGAAAGGCTGAAGTGCAGAACCGTGTGACCATTCTTGCGGAGGTCACTGTCCGCGCGGCCGAAGCTGAAGCGCGGGCAAGGGAGGCTGCCGAGGCTAGAGATAGCCTGGTTTCTTCATTTGATTAGCTTAAGGCAGACCGCGTTTGGATGCATGATCACGGTATCGGGCATGTAAGTACCCGGTGCCTTTGCTATCGTCTAGGTTTGCCTTTGCTAACCTTATTGCTTGTGTTTTGCAGATTGTTGGAGCCATCCTTGATGCACCTGAGAACGCAGCTGCTGTAGAGGAGCTGAAGCAGCGCGCGCGGGAGGCTGGTTTTAAAGCTGGTTATAACCGATGTATCAGCCATATGAACCTCTTATCCCAACGCAAATTTACCAATGAAAGGTCTGGGTTCCATGGCGTGGATACTAAAGCGCGTCTTACTGTCGCTGTTGCAGCGTATAACGACCTGTCCATTTCCGCCCTTGAGGAAATTGATAAATGCTTGGATGCGGAAGATTATGTGGACCGGTTGCGGTTGTTGTACGGTGATCCTGAAGAGGAAGAGACCGCTGGTAGTGGCAAGGGTGGTGCGGGTACCAGTGGTACAAAGAAGGACTAGATTGGCATGCGTGCCCTTTTTGGTTTCCTCGATGTAAATGTTAGAAACTTTATGTAAATCTCTTGTGCACCGCGTAGGTGTAGAAATTTTTTGAATACAAAGTTTAATTATTTTGTTCAATTTGTACAAGTGTTTTTACTACTTGCATGTTTGAACGTGTATGAGTTAATGTTATTATGAATAACATTAAGTCTGAATTTGCCTTTTGCGTATCTAGGTGATATGCAAGTATGTGCGGCTCAAAGTGTGTAAATTTTTTTTTACTCTTTGTGTGAGCGCATATGACTCTGTTGGCTGTAAAGTGCAGTTGAGTATACTCTGTACCTTTGTCGTATGAGTACTAGTCAATTCTTGTTTTTATCCCGTTAGGGCTTAGGAATTGTGTCGGTTTTGCAAAAACCGTAAATGTGTATCCAGCCGGATAGACATTTAATGTTATGCCTTTGCTGGCCTATTACAATATTTGTGTGTGGTTGCCACTTTGTGTGGGTATCGCGAATGAAGATTTTGCCAATCTGTTTTTGCAGATACCGCAAAGTGGAACGCGCATTTGTAATAGAAGTAATAAACAATATTGTATTGTTTATTTATTTGCAAATGGCCTGCGGCCCGATAGGTTACATGGAAAATGTAAAAACATGGCTTACATGTAACAACGTCGAAGCTGTTGTGCATTCCATGTGCGTGCGATAGGTTCGCCTTCTAACATTTGTAGTTTATACGCGCCTTTGCCCAGGACCTCTTTGATGAGGTAGGGTCCTTCCCACTTGGGGGCAAGTTTCCCTGGGTGCTCAGCGTTAGATGCTTCGTTATCGCGAAGGACGTAGTCTCCCGGGTTGAAAGTACAAACGCGGACGCGTGAATTATAGTACTTTTCAAGCTTGGTTTTGTACTTGGCCTCATTGATGGCAGCGTTTTCACGCCTTTCTTTTAGGAGGTCCAAGTCAAGCCTGCGTTCCTCACTGTTGTCTATCCTGTTGATAGCCAACATTCGAGGTGAGGGGAGACCTACTTCAGCAGGGATCACCGCTTCCGAGCCATAGACCAGGCTGAAGGGTGTCTCACCGTGACTTGTCTTTGGGCTTGTCCTGTAGGCCCATAAGATTCTCGGGAGTTCATCGACCCAGCCACGTCTGGCTGTTCCCAACCGTGCTTTGATGCCTTCGACTAAACTTTTATTGATACTCTCGACTTGGCCATTCCCTTGCGGATGCGCCACTGAGGAGAATATGTGTTCAATGTGTAGTTCCTTTAGCCATTTTTGAAAGTCGTCGGCAGCGAAGTTGGTACCGTTGTCGGTAACGATGCACATCGGTAGACCGAAACGGCAGATGATATGTTCCCAGACGAATTTCCTTGTTATCATAGTGGTGGTTGAGGCGAGCGGTTTTGCCTCTACCCATTTTGTAAAGTAATCAATAGCCACTATGATAAACTTTACCGCACCTGGTGCGTCTGGAAATGGTCCCACCACATCGATTGCCCATTTTTGGAATGGCCATGCGGTGGTGACGGGGATCAGGTTGTTCTTGGGGCGCAAGGTTTTGGAAGCATGCCACTGACAATTGAAACACTTGCGCAAGACTTTGACCGCATCCAGATGCATACCGGGCCAGTAGTACCCGGCGCTCATAATTTTGGCCACTACCATGCGTGGGCCTACGTGTATGCCACATATTCCCTCGTGTATCTCTCTGATAAGGTACGTGGCATCTTGGGGGTCGACGCATCGTAGGAGTGGCCCCAGGTATGATTTACGGTATAAAATACCGTCTCCCATTTGATAATGGCACGCTTTGTATTGTAACTTGTGTGCCTCTGCCTTGCTTTTGGGAGTAACACCTGATTGTAGGTATGTAATGATCGGTGTCATCCAGGATGTTGTCCCGTACTTGATGACGTTGACTTGGCGCAGGGGTACTGAGGGATTCTGCAGAATCTCAATACGTATCTCCTTTGCCAGATGTTGGAAGCTAGTGGATGTGAGTTTTGATAGTGCATCCACAGGTTTGTTTTCACTTCTGTTGATATGGCGAATATTGAAGGAAGTGAACTTTGATTTCAGTTGCAAGGCTTGTTCGAAGTAGAGGATCATGATATCCCCTTTTGCGGCGTAGTCACCGCGCACCTGCCCTGCAACTAATAGTGAGTCGACGTGTGCTTCCAAATGTTGGACGCCGAGTTTGACTGCCAGTCGTAGCCCTGCCAGTAGAGCCTCATACTCTACCTCGTTATTTGTGCTTTTGAAATCGAGGCGGATTGCATAGGTAAGCTCTTGGCCATCGGGGCTGACGAGTCGCAGACCCGCACCTGCACCATCCTCATTGGAAGCACCATCGGTGTATAGGGCCCAGGTTTTTGAGGAGGATGGTGGTGGTATAGGGTTTTGTTCTTCTTCGCATTCCTGAATGCGATTTGCCGGTACTTCGGCAACGAAATCAGCTAGAACCTGGTCTTTGATTGCGCGGCGTGACTTATAGATCAGCGTGTGTGCGCCTAGTTCAATGGCCCATTTTGCTAATCTCCCAGAAATGTCAGGTTTCGATAGGATCGGCCCGATCCTGTAGTTGGTTAACACCGTGATGACGTGAGTTGCAAAGTAACGTCGTAATCTTCTCGATGCGTGCACTAGTGACAGTACTAACTTCTCCATGATGGAGTATCTTGTCTCTGGGTCATTGAGCATTTTGCTGATATAGTAGATGGGTGTTTGAACTCCCCCTCACTCCACTATTAGTACCGCGCCTACCGCGTTGTCCGCGGCAGATAGGTACAAGATAAGTGGCTCTTTCTTGCGTGGTGCGGTTAGAGTTTGGAGTTGAATCAAACACTCTTTCATCTCCCGGAAAGCGTTTTCGGCTTCTGCGGTCCATTGGAATTGCTCCTTTTTTAAGCAGTTCCGCAGGGTCTTGATGAAACGATAAGATTTAGCTGCATGATTGGCTAAGAATCTATTCAGTGCGGCAAGCCTACCGACTAGTCGTTGCATTTCTTTCATCGTGGAAGGCGATGGGATGCGCTCGATCGCCTGAACTTTTTCCGGGTTCACCCTGAATCCATCTTTGGTGACGATGAATCCAAGGAACTTGCCTTCCTCCATTCCAAACGAGCATTTCCCTGGATTGAGTTTCATATTGACGCTGCGCAGAGTTTGGAATGTTCTTTCGATATCATTGAGCATGGTATCCTCCTCCATGCTCATGACGACTAGGTCGTCCATGTAGATCTCGACACTTTTGCTGATTTAATCACCAAAAGTGTCGTTCATCAATTTTTGATAGGTTGCGCCCACGTTGCGCAACCCGAACGGCATTTTTGTATAACAGTAATTCCCGGTAGGTGTTCGGAATGCTGTTTTATGTTCGTCTTCGATATCCATCTGTACCTGGTGATAACCTTTGTAACAATCGAGGAAGCACTTCCATCGAAATGATGCGAGGTTATCGACTTTCTCGTCGATCTCTGGAAGTGCGTAACAATCCTTGGGGCAAGCTTTGTTGAGATCTTTATAATCGACGCACATGCGCCAGCCCCCGGTTGGTTTTTCTACCATGACTGGGTTGGATAACCAAGTCTGGTACTTGACTTCCCGCAGGATGCCTGCGGAGAGCAGTTCTTTGACCTGCTCGTGCATCGCCTCGTTCTTTGCGGATCTAAGGTGGCATTGGCCTTGGATCACCGGCTTGATACCTGGCAAGGTGTTCAAGAAATGTTGCGCAACTTCGCGTGGCACCCCTGTCATGTCTGCGGGTGTCCATGCAAAAATATATTGGTTTCTAAAGAGGAGTTGCTTCAGGCTCGCCCTGATGTTGTGGGACAAGGCGTGGCCCAACGTGACCGTTTGCTCTGGGTATCTTACGTTAAGAACCCATTTTTCTGGTTGGGTGTTGGGGGTAGGCCTTGCTCGGACGCAGCTCGTCCGTGGACATAACTTCTCTGCGGGCGAATATTATCGCAACCCCCGTCTCGGTTGGGAAACCGTAGGCAGAGTGGGGGACGGATGTAATCATGTTGAAATCGCCCTGGGACTACCTCCCGAGAAGTACGTCGTATTTGGAGGTGTGGGGTAAAACCATGAAGTTTACCTCCTCCGTTCGCGTGTGCCTTCCGTTGATGAGACGCACAGGAAAAGTGATTTGGCCCAGGGGGAATACGGTTTCTCCCACAAATCCGGCCAAAGGGTAGTCTACCGGCTGCAACCGATCCTTGTCTTCTTGATCAAACTGGTTGAAGTATTGCTCATATATGATGTCAGATGTACTGCTCGGGTCGATGAATAACCGCTCCGTGTAGTAATGAGCCAGGTAGCCTGTGATTACGATGGCGCACCTGTCGCGCGTTCCGCCTCGGACTTTTGGAAAGACAACTTGCTCGTCTTTCCAGTCATTGTCCGGTCTTCTTGCTGCCTTGCGCGGCTTTACTCGTCCTCCATTGATCATGTGGGTTGAGGCTACATACATGGTCCTCTTACCCATGGAGGTGCCCTCGTTGTGGGGGGTGATGCGCTTGGTTTGTTTTTGCGCGGCTGGTAACAAATGTTGTAGCTTCCCCTCTTTCAGGGCTCGCTCAATCTCCAGTCAGAGACTGATGCAGTTGTTTGTTGTGTGGCCCGAGTCCTTGTGATACTCACAGTAAAGTGTGAGATCCTGATTCTTCTTGGACTTCATTAGTTGGGCCGGTCGCAGGAACTGCGCGTCCGTGAGGAGGACGTCGCTTGGCGACTGGTTGATCTCGGTCCAGTTACGGTCCCGAGATTCCTTCTTCGATGCCCGGTTTTCACGTTGGGCATTGATTGTTGCCCTTGCGTCGGGCTGGTGACTACGCGGAACATACGGTTGGGGATCGCTGTCGCGATTCCACGTGTCCCGGTTGCACTTGTTGTTGCGCCTGGGGTCCTGGCGGGAGGACTGGCCTTCCGCTTGGGGCTGTGCCTTTGTAACGTGCGGCTTGAAAGACCGCTGAGTCTGGGCGTACTTCTTGACCGCGGCCATAACGTCTTCCCATTTCTTTGGCAAGCCTTCCTTGCCTGAGATGATCATAACCATTTCTTCGTCCTTGACGGCTCGAATGAAATGGTTGAGTGCCATTTGGTCTGCAACACCGCCTATCTCCAGGCACTCTTTGTTGTAACGGATGACAAACGACTCGAGAGATTCATTGTCTCCGCCAGATGTTCATGACGTCCATAGAATCGTGTTCGTGAGTCGCTGCTGGCTGAAATGTGCGAGGAACTTTGCTTGCAAGTCCTCGAATGAGGCCAGTGATCCCACTGGCAACGAATCGAACCAAGCCCTACCCAGACCAGTGAGGGTCTGGGGGAAAAATGACACCAAGTGGGCTCGTCCCACCTGCCGTTGTATCCGGCGCCGGTAAAAATATTCATGTGGTCGTCCGGGTCGGACGAACCATTGTATTTTCCGATCGTTAATGGGAATTTAGTCGTGGTGACATCGGCGTGAGCAATCTCCCGGATGAACTTGGAGTTTTCGGCCGCAGATTTTGGCCTGTAGGGTTGGCTTTAGTGGCGTTTTGCAGCGCGGAAGTATGTAGTGCGGGGTTCGGTGGGAGGAACATAATTGCGTCCTCCCGGTCTGCTGCAAGTAGCGTGGGACTCCACGCAGTATGTATGGTCGTCCGGATCAGTACGGCCATACCCTTCGTTGTGGGACTGCGGTCCCAGTAGGCTATGAATGCCGGAGCCGCGATGGGTTGTGGATTGCCGCCTGTTTTCGCCCTGAGGGCCCAGATGGTTATGTATTGGGCCCCTACTACGGGACCCGTATGAGGAATCATCATCATTGACTGTGCGGACCTCGTAGTAAGAGGAACCACGGTCTTCACGCCTGCTTCGGGAGGCTGGGTGTGTGGGGGTCCTGCCGTCGTATTGCAAAATACGACCCATAGGTGTATGTGGTGCCAGGGTAGGCCCGACAGGTATTTGTTCTTCTGCACAAGCTCTGTTGATGCGTGTGAAGTGTTATATATATTAGGTGTATATTTTAAGCCCTTTAACACTTTTTTAGCCAAGTTTTAAATTTATAAAACACGATATTTACTAACACTAAACACACATATGGGCAAGTGCACCCATCGTAAGCGTCGTATAGTGTTGGTAAGATACCGAGGTCGTCCAAGGACACAAGAGCTTTTAGTACCGGTTTATCCTCAACATCTAATCAAATCAAAAAGTTTAAAAAAAATGTTTTAAACTAAGAAAAATAAAAATTAACTAAAATGCTGAAAAGTAAAAATAAAAATAAAAACAGATAGACAAGATGAATCACTTGGTTCCGACTCGTGTATAGTGTAACCTTTGATTATTTCCGCACTTTTGCACTTATTTAAGAGATTATCTTAGTTATTGTAGTAGGCCCCTCTTTTGAAGGTGACGTTACCCTCAACCCAGTAGTTTGAGTCAGCAAGGATACAATCCTAAAGGGTCGGATTATTGAAAGATAATTAATTAAGTTATTAATGCAAATTATGATAGGCCCCTCTTTTGGAGGTGACGTTACCCTCGACTAAGTAGTCTGAGTCAGCAGGGATACAGTCCTAAATAGCTGGGTTATAGTATTAATAGTAGTTAACTTATGAGGGGATCAAAGAGTTTGGACCCCCGCCATCCAATACCGTTAAGTATTGATGGAGGTCCTACTAAATTTGACCCAGGTCCATTGCAGGACCTCTAAACGCTGAACAATGGCAAGACTCTTACCAAACCGTTCCCTTAACCCCCGACCAGGTAGCCAACATACCTCCATATAGACCGTGGAGATATGAATGGTGAAAATTTTTTATTTTATATAGACAGTAAAATAATGTCAAGACACCACGGACAAACGATAAGGAAGAATCACCTTCAACATAAGAAACTAGTTATTAAAGTCATTAATACAAAACCAAGTAAAAAGTGCGAAAAGATTAGAAATAAAAAGTATTACACTAGACACTTGTCTTCACCAAGTGATGTAAGAGACTTAGGCAAACATGGCCTTGATTGTCAAGAACTCTTACGATCAATCTTGGATCCCGAGACGACTCACACACTCTATGATGGGCAATGGATGATGGTGGTGGATGATGGTGTTATGGTGGTGGTGGGTGGTGGGTGAAGTGTGAGAGAGGTGGTGTGCCAAGGGATGGTTTGAGCTTGAGCCAAGCACTCCTATTTATAGCCTGTACAGAAGCCTGGACACGGCCCCGTGCTCAAAAGCGTATCTGTACTATCATATTTGGCAAGATTCTGCGTATCTTTGCGTTGACCACGGCCCTGTGTCCGCTGGGCACGGCCCCGTGGTGGGCAATAGAAGCTTCTACAGGTTTGTCTTTTGTGCCAGGGCTGACCACCCCGGACACGGCCCCGTGCTCGCTGAGCACGGCCCCGTGTCCACTGGGCACGCCCCATGTTCAGCTGGGCACTGCCCGTGTTCAGCTAGGCACAGCCCCATGCTCAGCTTTCTTCTTGTTTTTTTCCTTGAGAGATGTTGTCGAGGGGTCAGGCATGCCACGTTTATTCCCTTTCTTTGTATTTATGTAAGATTTGGCTGTATATTTGTTCCTTTTGTTCAATTAAGCTCATTTGGTCCTGAAAATACAAAAGAAAGACAAAAGCACACTTTTTCCAACATTAGTACTAAAAAGGGGTTAGTTTTATGCCTCATTTGATGTAATTTATATGTTGCATTTTACACACATCAAATACCCCCATACTTGAATCTTTGCTTGTCCACAAGCAAAACTCTTTATAATATGGCTTACACGCCCAAATGGAATGGGTAGAAGAGAAGGTTTTTGGGCTTGTCGTAGAGTGTCGGGACTTCCAAGATTCCTTATTAAGTTTTATTTTTATTTATTTACAATCCTATTCGTCATGATTTATTTAAATCATTTCATAAGATAAATTACTTATTAGGGCATAGCATGTCTTTTTTAAAATTCCATTTATATACAAGTTCACATATCTCACGGGGGATCACTCAACACTCGGCCGAAGATGTATTTTTGTGAAACACTCGAGAGCGGCATGGAACTTACTCCTACCATAAGCTTGCCAAACAATCAATCCTCCTCCTTTTTAACTATACACCTTTGTAAATATCAAGAGGACTTTTGGGTGAAGGGTTAGGCTTGGTTAAAGGTAGGTGGTTAGGTTAGTGGTTAGTAGAAAAGGGCGAAAAAGCGTAAAAAGCATCGGTTTTCGTAAGACTTTCTATTTTTCAACTTTTTATTTTGATGAAGCCATTATTCCGAAGTTTTTTTTTTTTTTTGATGAACTTGCTTGTTTATTTGTTTTTGCTTCATCATCAACACATTTTTTTTGTTGAAAAGTCATACGAAAAACCGAGCTAGTTACTAAAATAAAGAGTTAAAAATGAAAAAGGTTTGGGTGGGTGAAAGGGTGTTTGGTTTGGGTTATGAAATGAAAAGGTTTAGGCTCAAAGGGGCTAACTATGGGGATTTTTGGGTAGGTGGTAAAAAAAAAGAAAAATAATGGTGTAGAAATAAAAAAGGGTTAGTCCTAATGCCTCCATCATTTACTTACTCGGGTTTAAGTTGGTAAGGACCGGGAATGTATCGTCATGGCAAGTTCTAGAGTCGTAAGAACCAAGCGGCTATTCACACAAGAAACGAAAAATGAGCATTTAAATTAAAGATATATATTTGTATGCTCAATAAAGGCTCAAAACTCACTTTTGTGAGAATTGTTTTTTATGTGATCAAGTATATATAATTAAATTTTAACTAAAGTGTTATATATATTAGGTGTATATTTTAAGCCCTTTTAACACTTGTTTAGCCAAGTTTTAAATTTATAAAACACAATATTTACTAACACTAAACACAGATATGGGCAAGTGCACCCATCGTGAGCGTAGTATAGTGTTGGTAAGATACCGAGGTCGTCCAAGGTCACAAGAGCTTTTAGTACCGGTTTATCCTCAACGTCTAATCAAATAAAAAAGTTTAGAAAAATGTTTTAAACTAAGAAAAATAAAAATTAACTAAAATGCTGAAAAGTAATAATAAAAATAAAAACAGATAGACAAGATGAATCACTTGGTTCCGACTCGTGTATAGTGTAACCTTTGATTATTTCCGCACTTTTGCACTTATTTAAGAGATTATCTTAGTTATTGTAGTAGGCCCCTCTTTTGAAGGTGACGTTACCCTCAACCCAGTAGTTTGAGTCAGCAAGGATACAATCCTAAAGGGTCGGATTATTGAAAGATAATTAATTAAGTTATTAATGCAAATTATGGTAGGCCCCTCTTTTGGAGGTGACGTTACCCTCGACTAAGTAGTCTGAGTCAACAGGGATACAATCCTAAATAGCCGGGTTATAGTATTAATAGTAGTTAACTTATGAGGGGATCAAAGAGTTTGGAACCTCGCCATCCAATACCGTTAAGTATTGAAGGAGGTGTCACGGCCCCCGACCCGGTTTGACCCGTTTCAGGAGCCGCGGGACAGAAATCCCGTGGTATTTATTTAATTGGGTTTAACAGCGGAAGTTTAACATCAGGATCGTTTAAAGCTAATTTTTCCAGATTTATTTTATTTCACAATTCGGGATAAAACCCCGATAATTTACAATATTATGTTTTTACTATGAAATCGTGATATTACAAAACTTATTTCTTTATTTTATAATGAGCCACTATTTTAAGCTTGAAATGCTCCTCAGCACTTTTCCTGAATTACAACAGATCACCTGAAACATGTTTGAAAAAGGTTTTGTCAGCGGGAAATACTGAGTGAATCATTCTATTTACTAAAATGACACATTTGTTATAATTTACAGTATTAAGGAATATTACAATGTTTCTGATATCAAACCAATTACCCACAGTACTTTGTCACTCGACCCATTGGCCCTTCCGTCCAATGGTGTCTGTGACTATGGTCATATCACCCATTGGCTGCCCCAATGGTGAAGATTATCAAGTAATGTATACAAAACCCCACATACCGGCTGTAATATGGTGATTACATAAACTTAATCCCTGTAATTATAATCTTTGAAATAAATAGGGTTTTGTAAATAGATTTGATAAAAAGGGAGAATGACTCACATTGCTGATTTAATACGGACAGAGTCTAGTCTATGAATTAGCCTGATTAACCTAATTTAGATAACAATGCACACAAAACTGGGTTAGTAATCAATACAGCATTTACGATAACTCACGAGATCAACCATCACAACGAGTGACAAAGTGCTATGCTTAACATCTGTCGAATTAACGACTAATGACAAAGCATCACCCTAATGTGGGAAGCACTTAAACACCCGTTGAGTACATTGATCGATCGGAAAATGAATCGTAGTAGCGATCGTGCTAATACCCTGTTTTGTGGCAGAATTTCGAGACCCGTGTGTGGATTTTAGAGTATACTGTTCGTATCTCAGTGAATATTGCGAATTTTTACGTCGTTGTTCTTCCAGATTTCAAGTCCCACTGCCCTCTATTTATAGGTAAAATTTTACCCTGAGGCGGCCCGCGTGAGAATTAAGCAAACCTGAGGCGGGCCGCGTGAGACCTATTTTTTAGGTATAGGTTGCCACGGTTGGCACTAGCTTAGCTGAGTTGACAGTTTTCATAAATTCGGTTTCTACAGCTCACAATTTGGATAATCGTTACTAAGGGTATTACCCCCCCTGAGTTTTAGGGGCCCTAATCCTGATTCTGAAAATTATGAAAATTTTAGGGTTTGTTCAGAATCACTTGGGTGTCTCAATTAGGGTTTCCTTTTGGACTAATTATTTTAATAATTATGACTTTTGATGAGAGTTGTTACATTCTCCCCACCTTAATAAAAATCTCGTCCTCGAGATTTACTGGAATAAGTGAGGATACTTTTTCTTCATTTCTGATTCCAGCTCCCAAGTGTATTCAGGTCCTCTCCTTGAATCCCACTTTACTTTAACTAGCACTAGTCGTTTGTGCTTGAGAAACTTCACTTTTCTGTCTTCTATCTGAAGAGGCTTCTCCACAAATTTTAACTTTTCGTTTACCTCTATATCTTGAAGAGGTACTACCAGAGATTCATCTGCTAAACATTTCTTGAGATTGGATACATGAAATACATCATGTACTCCAGCTAATTCTTCTGGTAGCTGTAAACGATAAGCTACTGGTCCTATACGTTGGGTCACTGGAAATGGTCCTACGTATCTTGGACTTAGCTTTCCTTTCTTACCAAATCTAACAACTCCTTTCCAAGGAGAAACTTTCAATAGTACTCTGTCTCCAACTTGGAATTCTAACGGCTTGCTTCTAATGTCTGCATAACTTTTCTGGCGATTTCTAGCCGTCTTCAGCCTTTCCTTGATTTGAGTAATCTTATCAGTCGTTTCTTGCACTATTTCAGGACCTGATAATTGACTTTCTCCTATTTCTGCCCAACAAACTGGAGTTCTACACTTTCTTCCATATAATGCTTCAAATGGGGCAGTTTCAATGCTTGAATGATAACTATTGTTATAGGAGAATTCAATTAATGGTAAATGATCATCCCAACTTCCACCAAAATCTATTACACATGCTCGGAGCATGTCTTCTAGAGTTTGGATTGTCCTTTCACTTTGTCCATCTGTTTGGGGATGATATGCAGTGCTCAAATTTAGTCGAGTTCCCATAGCTTGCTGGAAACTTTTCCAAAAATGGGAAGTAAAACGACTATCCCTATCCGAAACAATGGAGAGTGGAACTCCATGTAAGGATACAACTTCATCTACATACAATTTAGCCAGTCTTTCCATGCTAAAGGTTTCTTTCATTGGTAAAAAGTGAGCTGATTTGGTTAATCGATCCACAATTACCCAAATCGCATCATTACCTTTTCTGGTTTTGGGTAACTTAGTAACAAAATCCATTGTTATAAGTTCCCATTTCCATACTGGCATTTCTAATTGTTGTAGTAACCCTGAAGGTTTCTGATGTTCTGCCTTAACTTGTGAACAAGTAAGACATTTAGAAACATAGCTGGCTATGTCCTTTTTCATTCTTATCCACCAAAAGTTCTTTCTTAAATCTTGGTACATCTTATTGTTTCCTGGATGCATAGTGTACCTAGATTTATGAGCTTCTTCTAAAATCTTAGGTCTTAAGTCTCCCTGCTTAGGTACCCAAATTCTACTTTTGTGGAATCTCCAAATTCCATCAACTCCTTGTTTTAATTCCTTGATTCGTCCTTTCATTCCTTCAGCATCATCCTTGATTGCTGTAGTTTGAATATTCTTCAATTGTTCCATTAAATCTATTTGTAGATTTAATCTGAGAGCACGAACCCGTCGTTGTTTCTCATAATACTTACGACTTAAGGCATCTGCAACTACATTTGCCTTTCCCTCATGATATTGAATATCACAGTCGTAGTCGCTTAAGATTTCCATCCATCTCCTTTGTCTCATGTTTAACTCTTTTTGCCCAAATATATATCTTAAACTCTTATGATCTGTATAGATAGTAAACTTACTTCCGTACAGATAATGTCTCCAAATCTTAAGGGCAAAAATTACGGCTCCTAATTCTAAATCATGAGTCGTATAGTTTTCTTCGTGCTTTTTCAATTGCCTTGATGCATACGCAATTACCTTTTTGCGTTGCATAAGCACACATCCAAATCCTAATTTTGAAGCATCACAATATACTTCAAAATCTTCAGTTCCTTCTGGTAAGGCTAAGATTGGTGCATGGGTTAGTTTCTGTTTCAATATTCTAAAAGCTTCTTCTTGTTTGGGTCCCCATTCAAACTTAGTAGCTTTACAGGTTAGCTTAGTTAATGGTACAGCTATCTTGGAAAAATCCTTAATAAACCGTCTATAATACCCAGCTAATCCTATAAAACTTCTTATTTCCATTGCTGTTTGTGGAACCTTCCATTTGGTAATTGCTTCTATCTTAGCAGGATCTACATGAATACCTTCATGATTCACCATGTGTCCTAAAAATTGCACTTCCTTTAGCCAAAATTCACATTTCGAGAATTTGGCGTACAACTTTTCTTTTCTTAACAAAGTTAAGAGTGCATGAAGATGTTCACAATGCTTTGTCTGACTTTTGGAATAAATAAGTATATCGTCTGTGAAGACAATTACAAATTTATCCAAATACGGTTTACAGATCCTATTCATCATGTCCATAAATGCTGCAGGTGCATTTGTTAATCCGAAGGGCATGACTGTAAACTCGTAATGACCATACCTAGTTCTGAAAGCAGTCTTAGGTATGTCTTCTTCTTGTACCTTTAATTGATGATATCCGGAGCGTAAATCTATCTTAGAAAAATATATAGCCCCCTGAAGTTGATCAAAAAGATCATCAATCCTAGGTAATGGATATCGATTCTTAATTGTAACCTTATTTAATTCTCTATAATCGATACACATTCTCATTGAACCATCCTTTTTCTTTACAAACAACACTGGCGCTCCCCAAGGGGATGAACTAGGTTGTATGAATCCTTTACTTAGTAATTCATCTAATTGCTTTTTCAGTTCTAACATTTCTGTGGGTGCTAACCGATAAGGTGCCTTAGCTATCGGTGTAGTTCCTGGAATTAGATGAATCCTAAATTCTACTTCCCTATCTGGAGGTAATCCCGGTAAATCTTCTGGAAATACATCAGGATATTCTGAGACTACTGGTATTTCTTTAAGTTCTTTTCCCTTAGTGCTAATGATTACCGAAATCATATACACTATTCCTTGTTTTCGTTCATAATTAGCAACTTTCATTACTGATATGAACTTCATGGGTTTACGTGGTTTATCTCCTGTAATCCTAATTATTTCTCCGGTGGGTGATTGAATTTCGATGGAATTCTGATCACAAAGGATTTTAGCATGGTTGGCTACTAACCAATCCATTCCTAATACAACATCAAATTCAGCTAAATTCATCGGCAATAGTTTTGCCGAGAATTTATGTCCTAAAAGTTCTATGTTTCCTTCTTGCAAAACTTTATCTATTTTAACTGAATTTCCGTCTGCTGTTTCAACTGTAAAAATCTGCCTAATATTGGTTAAAGGTAAACTAAGAGCTTGGCAGAATGAAGTATTTATAAAACTTTGGTTTGCACCAGAGTCAAATAATACTTTTGCGTACACATTGTGAACTAAGAACGTACCCGCTATCATATCCGGAATGAGTTCTGCTTCTTGAGTGGTCAGCTGAAATGCCCTGTCATTCTTCTTAGTAGTTCCTTCAGTCGCCTTAGGTTTGTTGTCTACTGGTTTAACCAATTTAGGACATTCTGTTTTATAATGCCCTGCTTCTCCACAGTTAAAACAGATTACGGTTTTCTTTCTGCAGTTTTCTTCACGGTGTCCTATACCCTTGCAAAGGTTGCAGGTTAAATTACATTTTCCGTAATGCTTCCTTTTGCAATTTCTACAGAAAGGTGGATTTGAATATTGCCCTGTTCCTCTTTTCTTGAAATTATTACTATTACCCGCCCGAAATCCTTGGGTAATCTTCTGAGCTAGTTCCTTTTTCCTATCTTCATCTCTTGTGCGCACCAGTTCATCGGTTAGAGTATTGGCTAATTCTACCGCATCATCAATAGTGCGAGGTCTCGCAGCTTTAACAATATTGCGGATTTCGCTAATTAGCCCCCAAATATAGCGAGAAATGAGTACTGGTTCTGGCGAAGCCAGTGTTGGTACCACTCTAGCATATTCGAAGAATGTCGAGGTATAACCGCGACAATCCACAACCATCATCCGATGATTTAGAAACTTATTTGCCATCTGTTCCTTTTCATACTCGGGACAGAATTTTCTTTCTACCAAACCCTTAAATTCTTCCCAAGTCATAGCATAAGCTATTACTCTTCCTTTTGATTGTAACACAGTGTTCCACCATTCGAGTGCTCCTTCTTTGAAGAGATTTGAGGCGTACATGACCTGATCATCTTTACCACATTTACTTATTGCAATGACTGCTTCGGTTTTCTCTAACCAACGCAGTGATGCAGTTGCTCTTTCATTGCCTGCAAATTCAGTGGGTTTACAAGCAAGGAATTCTTTGAAAGTGCAATCAGGCGTTGCAGTTTTCATTTTCTTGGGTAATGGAGCTTGATGTGGTTCCCTATTATGATTAACATGATTATTGCCTCCATTTACACTATTACTGAAGTTATCTTCAGTAATCTGTTTACTAGGAACAATTTGTTGCGGTTCGATTGGATTCTTTATAGCAGCAACGAATGCTGGAATAGCATTGGCTATCCCTTGAGCAACAATGTTTTCGATATCTTGCCGAGTCATATATTGATCTCTTGAATGTTGTTCAGATTGATTAACCTCATTTACTGGTTCATTATCAACGTTTGCCATCTGATAATATATATTTTTTATTAGTATCTGCTAAATAACAATTATATACAAACAATCAGAAAATTCTACAATACAGGTATAATCAAAACAATCGATTTCTCGATTTCATTTCATATCTAGTATAGTATGCATCAGTACTCGCCAATATCTTACAGAGTTTTATTCGTTATTTACAAACTATCCTTACTATTATACAAACACCGTTTTACCATCCTACTATCTCTCGTCACTTGCCGTTCTAAAAACGCAGTTCCCTCTCATCGTACTTCCAGGCAATTTGTCCCCCTATTTCCCTGATTCTAGTTCCAGCATCAAACAACTCTTCACCAAAGTGGCGAAGTTCAGCCATGTTTTCATTACTCATGGGTGGATTAGGTAGGGGTTCTGGATCGAATTGTGGAAGAAAAGAGTAAGGATCGTTGACAATATTTTGAAATTGCCAATCGTTTGTCCACCATTCGTCCATTCCTATGGGTTGAGAGTGGACTATTGGGTCTGGAATTGCTGGTTCCCAATTCATAGGGAGTTGGTTTTCAAGAGGATAATTAAAAATATTATTATTATTATTGACAGGCTGAATTGTTTCACAGCTTGCCAATAGGAAATCTATCTCATCTTGAAAGGTCCTTCCCTGGTTTTGATTGGAGCTCTCTCCGATTTCTATCTGAGTTGGTCTAGAGCCTTGCCCAACTTCCATTACTATTTCTTTAGTAACTTCCTCCATCTGTATTCCTATCTCCTTAACCTCTTCCTTGTCTTCAGTTTCCATTTCCTGTTGTTTGGAACTTTCTCCGGTTATAATTTCTTTTCCCTTTTTCAAAGGATTGTTTATTTTGGGAAGTTTTGTAGCTGACTTTTTCTTACGGATACGACTTCCCCAAACGTATTTCCTTCTTTTCTTGGGTTTTGGCTTTTTCAAGGGTGGAGCAGTAAATTCTACAGGTTGTTCTATATCCGGAAAGTATCCAGTAAATTCTTTGGAAACTTCGATATTCACCGGGTAAAGATTAAGGTTCTGAAAGGCTTCAGATATCCCACTCATGCTGATGTAGCATATATGCAAAATGCATAAAATACTAAGTTAAAATTTACAAATAACCGTTTAATTTATTACATACTGTGTACTAATTTATTACAAAGATAACTGGAAAACACACTTAGGGTTTGAAATTTTATTTATTGCACAAGGTTTCTAGATTGTAAGGGTAAGGTGCTAAAACTTTAAAATATTTAAAGATTTATATTTTCTGCTACTGTGGCTAGCATATATAAATTTGCCCATTTCTCATCTAGCTTATCTTCCCAAGGTGATTTATCAATTAAGTCCTGGGTTTCCCGTTTAATCTTCTTTTCTCGAATTTTCTCTTTACTTTTCTTAATAATCATCTCCCTCCTTTTAGGAGAAAGTGATTCCTCGTATTGTGCCTTTCGCACAAATATTCCTTCTTCAGGAATTTCAGCTTGATTCGAGGATTTGGTTCGGGATGAACTTCCCTTCTCATTGGATGATCTATCTAATTTAAGATAGATACTTGCTAGCTTTTGTTTACCCATACTGTAATTAACAAATAATCAGTTAATAACACACATAATCACATAATAGTAATCAGGAAAAATTAAGTATTTCTAAATACTTAATTAGCTTAACTCAGTGGCTCTGATACCACCTTTTTCTGTCACGGCCCCCGACCCGGTTTGACCCGTTTCAGGAGCCGCGGGACAGAAATCTCGTGGTATTTATTTAATTGAGTTTAACAGCGGAAGTTTAACATCAGGATCGTTTAAAGCTAATTTTTCCAGATTTATTTTATTTCACAATTCGGGATAAAACCCCGATAATTTACAATATTATGTTTTTACTATGAAATCGTGATATTACAAAACTTATTTCTTTATTTTATAATGAGCCACCATTTTAAGCTTGAAATGCTCCTCAGCACTTTTCCTGAATTACAACAGATCACCTGAAACATGTTTGAAAAAGGTTTTGTCAGCGGGAAATACTGAGTGAATCATTCTATTTACTAAAATGACACATTTGTTATAATTTACAGTATTAAGGAATATTACAATGTTTCTGATATCAAACCAATTACCCACAGTACTTTGTCACTCGACCCATTGGCCCTTCCGTCCAATGGTGTCTGTGACTATGGTCATATCACCCATTGGCTGCCCCAATGGTGAAGATTATCAAGTAATGTATACAAAACCCCACATACCGGCTGTAATATGGTGATTACATAAACTTAATCCCTGTAATTATAATTTTTGAAATAAATAGGGTTTTGTAAATAGATTTGATAAAAAGGGAGAATGACTCACATTGCTGATTTAATACGGACAGAGTCTAGTCTATGAATTAGCCTGATTAACCTAATTTAGATAACAATGCACACAAAACTGGGTTAGTAATCAATACAGCATTTACGATAACTCACGAGATCAACCATCACAACGAGTGACAAAGTGCTATGCTTAACATCTGTCGAATTAACGACTAATGACAAAGCATCACCCTAATGTGGGAAGCACTTAAACACCCGTTGAGTACATTGATCGATCGGAAAATGAATCGTAGCAGCGATCGTGCTAATACCCTGTTTTGTGGCAGAATTTCGAGACCCGTGTGTGGATTTTAGAGTATACTGTTCGTATCTCAGTGAATATTGCGAATTTTTACATCGTTGTTCTTCCAGATTTCAAGTCCCACTGCCCTCTATTTATAGGTAAAATTTTACCCTGAGGCGGCCCGCGTGAGAATTAAGCAAACCTGAGGCGGGCCGCGTGAGACCTATTTTTTTAGGTATAGGTTGCCACGGTTGGCACTAGCTTAGCTGAGTTGACAGTTTTTGTAAATTCGGTTTCTACAGCTCACAATTTGGATAATCGTTACTAAGGGTATTACCCCCCCCCCCCTGAGTTTTAGGGGCCCTAATCCTGATTCTGAAAATTATGAAAATTTTAGGGTTTGTTCAGAATCACTTGGGTGTCTCAATTAGGGTTTCCTTTTGGACTAATTATTTTAATAATTATGACTTTTGATGAGAGCTGTTACAGGAGGTCCTACTAAATTTGACCCAGGTCCATTGCAGGACCTCTAAACGCTGAACAATGGCAAGACTCTTACCAAACCGTTCCCTTAACCCCTGACCAGGTAGCCAACATACCTCCATATAGAACGTGGAGATACGAATGGTGAAAATTTTTTATTTTATATAGACAGTAAAATAATGTCAAGACACCACGGACAAACGATAAGGAAGAATCACCTTCAACATAAGAAACTAGTTATTAAAGTCATTAATACAAAACCAAGTAAAAAGTGCGAAAAGATTAGAAATAAAAAGTATTACACTAGACACTTGTCTTCACCAAGTGATGTAAGAGACTTAGGCAAACATGGCCTTGATTGTCAAGAACTCTTACGATCAATCTTGGATCCCGAGACGACTCACACACTCTATGATGGACAATGGATGATGGTGGTGGATGATGGTGTTATGGTGGTGGTGGGTGGTGGGTGAAGTGTGAGAGAGGTGGTGTGCCAAGGGATGATTTGAGCTTGAGCCAAGCACTCCTATTTATAGCCTGTACAGAAGCCTGGACACGGCCCCGTGCTCAAAAGCGTATCTGTACTATCAGATTTGGCAAGATTCTGCGTATCTTTGCGTTGACCACGGCCCCGTGTCCGCTGGGCACGGCCCCGTGGTGGGCAATAGAAGCTTCTACAGGTTTGTCTTTTGTGCCAGGGCTGACCACCCCGGACACGGCCCCGTGCTCGCTGAGCACGGCCCCGTGTCCACTGGGCACGCCCCGTGTTCAGCTGGACACAGCCCGTGTTCAGCTGGGCACAGCCCCATGCTCAGCTGGGCACAGCCCCATGCTCAGCTTTCTTCTTGTTTTTTGCCTTGGGAGTGTTGTCGAGGGGTCGGGCATGCCACGTTTATTCCCTTTCTTTGTATTTATGTAAGATTTGGCTTTACATTTGTTCCTTTTGTTCAATTAAGCTCATGTGGTCCTGAAAATACAAAAGGAAGACAAAAGCACACTTTTTCCAACATTAGTACTAAAAAGGGGTTAGTTTTATGCCTCATTTGATGTAATTTATATGTTGCATTTTACACACATCAAATACCCCCACACTTGAATCTTTGCTTGTCCTCAAGCAAAAATCTTTATAATATGTCTTACACACCCAAATGGAATGGGTAGAAGAGAAGGTTTTTGGGCTTGTCGTAGAGTGTCGGGACTTCCAAGATTCTTTATTAAGTTTTATTTTTATTTATTTACAATCATATTCTTCATGATTTATTTAAAACATTTCATAAGATAAATTACGTACTAGGGCATATCATGTCTTTTTTAAAATTCCATTTATATACAAGTTCACATATCTCACGGGGGATCACTCAACACTCGGCCGAAGATGTATTTTTATGAAACACTTGAGAGCGGCATGGAACTTACTCCTACCATAAGCTTGCCATGCAATCAATCCTCATCCTTTTTAACTATACACCTTTGTAAATATCAAGAGGACTTTTGGGTGAAGGGTTAGGCTTGGGTTAAAGGTAGGTGGTTGGGTTAGTGGTTAGTAGAAAAGGGCGAAAAAGTGTAAAAAGCATCGGTTTTCGTAAGACTTTCTATTTTTCAACTTTTTATTTTGATGAAGCCATTATTCCAAAGTTATTTTTTTTTTGATGAACTTGCTTGTTTATTTGTTTTTGCTTCATCATCAACACATCTTTTTTTTTTCGAAAAGTCATACGAAAAATCGAGCTAGTTACTAAAATAAAGGGTTAAAAATGAAAAAGGTTTTGGTGGGTGAAAGGGTGTTTGGTTTGGGTTATGAAATGAAAAGGTTTAGGCTCAAAGGGGCTAACTAGGGGGATTTTTGGGTAGGTGGTAAAAAAAAAGAAAAATAATGGTGTAGAAATAAAAAAGGGTTAGTCCTAATGCCTCCATCATTTACTTACTCGGGTTTAAGTTGGTAAGGACCGGAAATGTATCGTCATGGCAAGTTCTAGAGTCGTAAGAACCAAGCGGCTATTCACACAAGAAACGAAAAATGAGCATTTAAATTAAAGATATATATTTGTATGCTCAATAAAGGCTCAAAACTCACTTTTGTGGGAATATGTTTTTATGTGATCAAGTATATATAATTAAATTTTAACTAAGCTTGTTATGCCTTTTCATGATTTTCTTATGTTGGTTCTTTTTATCACGACACTATCGGTTGTAAATTTGTAAAAATATAACCTTTTTAGAGTTTGAAATTCTCAAGTTAAACCTAGACAAGTAAAAAAAAAATGAAATTTTTTGAAAAATTTTTTGGGGTGATTAGCGGTTCCAATAGAGTTTTGTGTAAGGCTTGTATTTAGGACTTGCAAGATTCAAGGTTTTAGCATCCCCCCCACACTTAAACTACACATTGTCCTCAATGTGTCCCAAAAATAAGTTTTTCAGTTGATTAAAATGTGTAAAAGTGTGTTAAAAACAAGATTTTATGTTACTGGGTAGCTGAACACGGGGTGGTGTTGGCTGAGCACGGCCCAGTGTCCAGACTGCCAGTACCAAAAGTAAACAGAAGGCTGGGCACGGGGGTGTGTCCAGTGAGTACGGCCCCGTGTCCAGGTACCTGAACTGGGCATTTTCTACAGAACCTCGGGCACGGGGCGTGTTGGGGTGAGCACGGCCCCGTGCTGAACTTGCTGTAATGAAGAAAAATTGTCGGGAGGCTCTGTTTTTGTGCATGGGTTGTTGGTTCAAGCTTCCCTTAGTATCCTTCACCATCCCGAGTGTGTTTTATTCCTGAAAATTAAAACTAAACTAGAAAATATAAAAGTTAAACTAATCTAAAACTAAGGATAGTTCCGCGGAATGCCTCCGTGGTGCGCCACGTTTATAAGGGTCCTTGGCTAGACCCACCTTATCAGGTGGTTCTGGCTCATTTTCAATTAGGGGGTCGTCATTGCCGAATGGATATTTCATTGATCGCTCAAGGTCGACATTTTTTTTGAATGCCCCTAATTGAAGAGGTAGATTGTTGTACTTCCGGTTTTTCAAAGCTTCGTGTGTTTTTACAAATGGTCGTCCCAACATTAGAGGAGCGTCATCAAGGATGACAAAGTCGGTTGGGATTACCATTTGATTTGTTTGAACCAAGATATCCTCAACTATACCGATTGATTTTATTACCTTCCGATTGGAATGAAAAATAGGTATTTGAAGTGGAGAAAAATCACTAATACTTAATTTTTCGAAAATGTAGTTAGGCATTATGTTAACACAAAGATCTTTATCGATTGTGACATAACTAATAAACGAATTTTGAAAGAAACATGGAACCGGTGTAATGTTAATTTCAAATGGGACTTCTTTTATTAGCGAGGTTTGATCAATAGTTAACTTAACACTTACCGTTTCGTCAATTTTAGTGTTAGTGTTTAACTCTTTTAAAAACTTAGCATGAGTGGGAACTAAACAATGATTTTCAAAAGAAGGTGACAAGAGATTAATTTCTTCAAAATTAGACTCTTCTTGAATTTTAACGTTGTCGGACTCACCTTTTTCGTTGTTTAACTCATGTGTCGGTTTTTCACTTATTTGTTCTTCCATTTTTACACTTTCAGTTATCTCTTCTTTATTTAATTCTTCTCTTGCGCGGGACTCCTCTTCCCTTGCGCGAGATTCTTTTATATAGCGATCGATAACTCTAAGGTGTTCAAATATCCTATCGGTCACTTCGGTTATAGAAAAAGAATCGGGATTTTCAAAGCTTGAATCCGGTTGTTCGATCCTTTGTTCCTCATAATACCCATATGAAGTAGATGGTTCACACCATTGTTCTTCATTGTAAGCATATGACGGATAAGGGTCGTAATTTTGTTCTTCGTAATACTCATATGAGGTGGGTTGTTCACGCCATGGTTCCTCATAATAAGCATACGAAGGTAGTGGCTCATATCTTGGTTCCTCAAAGTATGAGTAAGAAGGCTCATACCTTGGTTCATCAAAATATGAGTATGAGGGAGGAGGTTCATACCTTTGGTCTTCATAGGATGTGTATGAAGTTGATGGTTTGTACCTGGGTTCCTCATAGTAGGTGTATGAATTGGATGGTTGATATGAGTGACAATATTGAACCGAGTGCGGGTTACTACAATTAGTGCGATAATTACTCCTATAATCATCCTCCTCATAGGTGTAGTTGTAACCTCCTGAGTATTGATCCATAAGAATCACTCAGTAGACCACAACCAAGTCTCGAGATCAGAAAACAAAAATAAAAACGGAAACAGAGGCTAGACACGGCCCCGTGTTCAGTGGACACGGCCGCGTGTACAGAATCTGTATCTGGGCGTTTTAATTAAATTTACTGATCTAGTTGAGCACGGGGTGTGTTCAGTGAGCACGGCCCGTGTTCAAGCTACAGTTACTGGGTGTTTTTATGAAAATGTGCAGCACGACCCCGTGTTCAGTGAGCACGGCCCGTGTTCAGGTTACTGTAAATGCAAAACTAAACTAAAATGCAGAAAAATGTGCGCGCGTTTTAAAAAGGTTTTGAAAAACTGATTAGGCCGTCGACTTTAAGCTTTCTTAAAATCCTTGTGTCCCCGACAACAGCGCCAAAAACTTGATGCGTGTAAAGTGTTATATATATTAGGTGTATATTTTAAGCCCTTTAACACTTGTTTAGCCAAGTTTTAAATTTATAAAACACGATATTTACTAACACTAAACACAGATATGGGCAAGTGCACCCATCGTGAGACTAGTATAGTGTTGGTAAGATACCGAGGTCGTCCAAGGACACAAGAGCTTTTAGTACCGGTTTATCCTCAACGTCTAATCAAATCAAAAAGTTTAGAAAAATGTTTTAAACTAAGAAAAATAAAAATTAACTAAAATGCTGAAAAGTAAAAATAAAAATAAAAACAGATAGACAAGATGAATCACTTGGTTCCGACTCGTGTATAGTGTAACCTTTGATTATTTCCGCACTTTTGCACTTATTTAAGAGATTATCTTAGTTATTGTAGTAGGCCCCTCTTTTGAAGGTGACGTTACCCTCAACCCAATAGTTTGAGTCAGCAAGGATACAATCCTAAAGGGTCGGATTATTAAAAGATAATTAATTAAGTTATTAATGCAAATTATGGTAGGCCCCTCTTTTGGAGGTGACGTTACCCTCGACTAAGTAGTCTGAGTCAGCAGGGATACAATCCTAAATAGCCGGGTTATAGTATTAATAGTAGTTAACTTATGAGGGGATCAAAGAGTTTGGACCCCCGCCATCCAATACCGTTAAGTATTGAAGGAGGTCCTACTAAATTTGACCCAGGTCCATTGCAGGACCTCTAAACGCTGAACAATGGCAAGACTCTTACCAAACCGTTCCCTTAACCCCCGACCAGGTAGCCAACATACCTCCATATAGACCGTGGAGATATGAATGGTGAAAATTTTTTATTTTATATAGACAGTAAAATAATGTCAAGACACCACGGACAAACGATAAGGAAGAATCACCTTCAACATAAGAAACTAGTTATTAAAGTCATTAATACAAAACCAAGTAAAAAGTGCGAAAAGATTAGAAATAAAAAGTATTACACTAGACACTTGTCTTCACCAAGTGATGTAAGAGACTTAGGCAAACATGGCCTTGATTGTCAAGAACTCTTACGATCAATCTTGGATCCCGAGACGAGTCACACACTCTATGATGGACAATGGATGATGGTGGTGGATGATGGTGTTATGGTGGTGGTGGGTGGTGGGTGAAGTGTGAGAGAGGTGGTGTGCCAAGGGATGGTTTGAGCTTGAGCCAAGCACTCCAATTTATAGCCTGTACAGAAGCCTGGACACGGCCCCGTGCTCAAAAGCGTATCTGTACTATCAGATTTGGCAAGATTCTGCGTATCTTTGCGTTGACCACGGCCCCGTGTCTGCTGGGCACGGCCACGTGGTGGGCAATAGAAGCTTCTACACGTTTGTCTTTTGTGCCAGGGCTGATCACCCCGGACACGGCCCCGTGCTCGCTGAGCACGACCCCGTGTCCACTGGGCACGCCCCGTGTTCAGCTGGGCCCCGTGTTCAGCTGGGCACAGCCCCATGCTCAGCTTTCTTCTTGTTTTTTTGCCTTGGGAGATGTTGTCGAGGGGTCGGGCATGCCACGTTTATTCCCTTTCTTTGTATTTATGTAAGATTTGGTTGTATATTTGTTCCTTTTGTTCAATTAAGCTCATTTGGTCCTGAAAATACAAAAGGAAGACAAAAGCACACTTTTTCCAGCATTAGTACTAAAAAGGGGTTAGTTTTATGCCTCATTTGATGTAATTTATATGTTGCATTTTACACACATCATCTGTTGTATGCTGCGGCCAGCATAGCTTGTTGTTGGTCATATCAGGCATGGAGGTTCATGCCTGGAGGTATCACAGAAGCATAATGTGAAAGATCTTGTGCAAATGTAAGGGATGCACCCCCTTGTGTTGATGTGCCAATGTGGGTAGTATTTGGGGCTGGAGGTGTGGTCCCTGCAGGCCCTGGGTTTGCGGGGTTTAGGCTATCCCCGGTAGTGTTGTTTAGAGGATCAGACATGATCTTGGGAAAGAAAAAGGAATGTGGAAAAAAGTGCTAAGAGTAGCGGTGGGCACCAATGATGAAACAATGGTTAACCAAAGTGGTTAACTCACTGGTCTCGTCAAGTAGGGTTAACCCCTTCTTTCCGAGGATCGCTGGCTAGATCGTCCGCTGGTTGATCTCCTGCACAAGGAAACAAACCATGACTCGTAACAAGGGGGATGGGGTGGGGGTGCTCCTTGTTACCACTCTCCGGCGTGAGAATCAGTAATTTGCTTGGGAAGCAAAGTGTGATAGTAGTAGTAGTGAGAAAGTTGTGAAGAGATACCTCAAACCTGGTTCGGGGTAGGTATTTATAGCCGAGGAGTGAATGAGGGTAGTTGAGTGGCTAGTCTGACATCGCACAGCCTCCTGCAGGTGTGTCAGGCCTGTCGGTTACGGTGGTGATGCCACGTCCTGCTGTGGTGTCAGTCTGTCGCTTATATGTGGGCTGCCACTTGCACTGTGGTGTCAGTCCAACTTGCCTTGTAGGCAGGATGCGGTGCCGGGCCGCATCGCTGCTTGCGGTAGCTGATGTTGTTCCTGCGCTCTTGTTCTGGCCAAACGTATACGGGATGCGGTGCCATGCCGCATCGCCGCTTAGTGAGTGTTACTGTTGTCCAGATCCCTTGTCGTGATGAAAATGTTCATAGGATGCGGTGCCAGGCCGCATCGCTATGTATACACCCATTTTCATACATAAGGTATGTAGTTCCATCTCTTGACCGATTGGATTCGACCGCTGTGTTCGCGCGTGCCCGCATGGACACATATAAGTTCTTGCTGGTGAGGGTTTTTGATAAGGGTAATGGTCGCTCGCGGTCATGCTGACGCAAGATCTGGGACCATACCCCTTCAATCATCAAACGAAAACTGAACACGAACACCCGTTTTGAATAAAAGTTTGGAGTATAGACACAACTTGTGAGTTGCTTATTAACATGATTAATAAATATCTAACTAAAACCTAGTTCAAAAAGGAAATCCAATCAAACCAACCACTCTTAACCCATAAATCTCTTTAGATCACAAACTCAAAAACATAAAAATTAAAAAAAAAAAAAAAAACAAGAAAAGTAGAAGACACATCATCCCATTTCATAGTTCTCATTTTACTATAGCATCCAAAACTTCCTCCGTCACTGCCCAAAAAAACCTCACCGTACAAATCTCCACTCACCACCTTCATCCCCACCCTATAAACCCTAGCTCCACCACATTCTGCCACCAATGGATCCCCGCCGGCAATCCCGCACCGTCATCGATCCCAAAGTCCGTCACGTCGGCTTCTTCGCACCACCCGACCGCTCTCAATCCGTAACCCTACCACACTCCTCCACTTCACCTCCATTATCGGACCTTTCTCCCTCCGGCAACTCACTCTCTCCGGTCATGATTCCACCTCCTCGTACTCTACCACCGGCGAATCGCTTGTTGTCTCCGTTAAATCGGTTCTCCGGCGACTCTGTGAATGCAGTTCCGGTTGGCAGTTACAATCCGTCGCCGTCTGTTGGAGATTTTTTTGAGGAGAAGAGTGTGCGGTCGCCGGACAGGCGACGAAGCGGTGGAGGCGGTGGTTCCGGGAAGTTTGCATCGTCTTTGCCGGCCGGTGGATTTGAGATGCCGCCGGAGGTTAAACCGAAGAGCTTGACTACTGTTTCGGTTGTTAGTAAGTTGCAGGGTAAAGTGACTGGTGTGATATTGTAATGTAGGAAGTTGTTGTTCACTGTTTATGTGTTGATTTTGTAATTGTGTTTAGTTACATGTTGAATGTTGATGATACGGAATTGTTGCGTTAGTTAGTATCGGAGTAATTGTTCGGAATTTCGGATGATTTGGTCCCTGAATTGCCTGTTAGTTATAGTAGATGCACCTGAAGTCCTGAACACTAGAATTGCCTATTTCCTTGTGCATGAGGCTGTGGAGCTACTCAGTTGAGTCCATCGGGTCATGCGTAGTAATGTTATGACTCCAAGATCGACGATTGTAGTTTGTAAAAGACTTAGCTTTGCTATTAATCTAGCACATTTAAGTTTTCACTTTCTAGGTTGACCATTATGATAAGTCAACTTTCTTTTAGTTGTGTAGAGTCCTGTGAATGTATACGAGTACAAGAATTATTGGTTATATCCTTGAACATGTAAAAGACGTTCCCTGTGTTTGTTGCGGTTTGTTTGAATTGGCTGAAGCTTTATATGGAAGTTGCCATTGCCATTGATTAGACTTTGTTTAAAACAAATCACAATTATTGATTTACCAGTTTTGACTTAAGAAGTTCTCTCTCGTATTTCATGTTTGACCAGTACATATGATTATTTAGTTTATATCTTCACGCGTTAAATGCTTTTAACTATGGGTAACACAATAAAAAAGGATCACTAAAATATTAGAATCTGTATGTTAAATTTACTTTTGACCGGTTGACGCCCTACAACATATTCCATATCTTCATTAAATTTTATTTTAAAAACGTGATACGATTATATGACTAACAGATGGTTATGCCTACATTCACAGAAAAGGTTGGGGAACAATCCAGTGAATCTCAAGATGTAAACTCAAAGCAGCCATTGAAAGAGAAAACTTCAAAGGCTGAAAGGCGTGCTCTTCAGGAGGCTCAACGGGCAGCAAAAGCTGCCGCAAAAGGTGAGTCCGAGTCTTCTAGTGCTTGGATAAATTTGATTTTGATTTTGATTTTGATTTTGTCCCTATTTATTATGAATATTCAGCAGGAGGAAATGCGGTAGCAAACACGAAAACCGGAAAAGCCAACAATGTTCAAAAGAAAGACAACGCATCCTCCATTGCACCAGCAGAAAAAAGGGTAGTTGATCATAAAGATAAAGATAGAAAGAAAGACGTCCCTCATCCACGAATGCAGTTTGATGATGCAACTCGTGTAGAGAAAGCTAAAAAGCGTGCAGTTGTAAAACAAACTGAGGTCAGAAACCGAGTTGAGCTTTTTAGGCATCTACCTCAATATGAACATAAAACAAAGCTTCCTCATCTTGAAATTAACGTTTTCGGTCTCAATTCCGTTCACCCTGCTGTTTACAAGGTACTTTGCTATTTAGACTTGCAGTTTTTTTAAGGGTGTAAACAAGCTGAGCCTTCCATGAGCTACTCGAGACCGGCTCGTTAAAAGCTCGAATCGAGCCGGCATAAATGAGCTCAAGCCCAAGCTTCACATATCAAGCTTGACTAGTATGGTTGCAAACGAATCGAATGAACGCGAACAAGACCTTGTTCGTTTTCGTTTGTTAAGGAAATACATGTGTTCAAGAACTGTTCATGAACACTTACCGAACGAGATTTTATGTCCGTGTTCGTTTGTTAAGGAAATGAATGTGTTCGTGTTCGTTTGTTAATTTTAGGCAACTAACTTTCATGAACACAAACGAACGCAAACAAGCATTGATGAACAAAATATATAATACACTGATACTTGTTAAATATTTTATTTGTCGGAATTTTGAAGTATTTAAATAAAATATATAAAAACTAAAAACACTAATGAACTATCGAACACAAACGATCATAAATGAACACGTTACCGAACAAGCCTCTGTTCATGTTTGTTCATTTCGTGTTCGTTCATTTATTAAACAACTGAATACAAACGAACTTCCTGCGAACGGTTCACGAACTCTTCGCTGAACGTTCAGTTCATATGCAGCCGTATTGACTAGGCTTGAGAGCTTTAACGAGCCTATTATTTATATAGTTTTTATTTCATGTATCAAATATATATTTACATAACAATAGTAATTATATATAAAATTATGATAAAAGTAATTTAAGAATATATTATAGAGGGACATTCATTTCAGAACCAATAACATGTTGAGAACTACGAGAACCGCATAATGCATTTGTATCTATTGCTTTGAATGTGGTACACCAGACAGTTATGAATTATAAGTTATAACCGCCCATGTTTCTCTCTATCACTGCCTCTAATTATGATATATGAAACAAGTAGAGTAATCAATAAATATTAAACGAGCTAGGGCCCTAGCTTAATCTTGAATAACTACTAGCTTAGAAATAAAACTATAAACAAGTTGAGCTCAAGCTTATACGAGCTCGGGCCAACATGGCTCGTTTGCGCCCCGAGTTTTTTTTTAATTTCATCTGATCCGAGACTCTTTTGACTTTGAGTATCTGACCAAATAACCTTGGTGTTTTTTTTGTTAAACATTTAATCAGGTTGGATTAAGATATTTGGCTGGTGATATATCAGGCGGAAATGCACGTTGTATTGCAATGCTTCAAGCATTTCAGGAATCCATAATGGATTACTCAACACCACCAGAGAGAGCTCTTAACAGGGACTTAACTGCAAAAATAAACAGTTACGTCTCATTTTTAATCGAATGCCGGCCCCTTTCAATCAGCATGGGGAATGCAATCAAGTTTGTTAAATCCCGAATCGCCAATCTTCCATTAACTTTATCCGAATCAGAAGTGAAAGCTACTCTTTTATCTGAAATCAGCAATTTCATTAACGAAAATATAATTCTAGCAGACAAGGCGATTGTACGACATGCTGTGATGAAAGTCAGTGACGGTGACGTCCTTCTTACATATGGATCATCTTCTGCAGTTGAAATGATACTATTACATTCCCACGAGCTTGGAAAACGGTTCCGTGTTGTGATTGTCGATTCCCGCCCTAAACTTGAAGGCCGGTTATTACTTCGAAGGCTCGTTGGAAAGGGTATCAGCTGCACTTATGTTCACATAAACGCCATTTCTTATATCATGCATGAAGTCACTCGTGTTTTTCTGGGTGCGTCATCGGTATTGGCAAACGGAACCGTGTACTCAAGAGTCGGGACCGCGTGTGTTGCTATGGTTGCTAATGCTTGCGGTGTTCCTGTTATAGTATGCTGCGAAGCTTATAAATTCCATGAACGAGTTCAGCTCGATTCAATCTGCTGTAACGAACTCGGTACGCTTCTTAAAGTTGTTTTTATTTGTGATATTTGTTCTGTAAAATATTATTTCTTAGATTTGAACTTATTAAACCAGGGGACCCCGATGCGATTTCTAAAGTTCATGGGAGGGAAGAAGTAAACTATTTGAAGGACATTGCGGATAATGAAAGCCTACAACTTCTTAATTTGACGTAAGTTTGATTCTGTAGTTATGAACTTGAATTTTTCTTTAGTTTCTCACGTTGTTGATGCTTGTTACTTGTTGTCTCGATGGATACAGGTATGACTTAACGCCTTCAGATTACGTTTCAATGATTATAACTGATTATGGCATGGTGAGTTTCTTATATAATTATATCGTATTTTTAATGATTATATTTAGTTCAGTTTTTGTTTGTAGATTTGGTGCAAGTCGGAACTGGGACCGAACCGGTTCTTTTGCTTTACTTGCTATTTTTTTTCTATATGTTGCAAAACTGTGTCGTTTTATGTTTATGAAGTTGAAAAAAACAAGTATTGTCGCGGACCACGGTTCGGTTCTGTTCGGCCAGTTTTGACAAATTCCGAGATGCCGCTATCTACGGTTTTGGGAAATGATAAAGCTAACCTGCTGGGTTAGGCGGGTTGGCGAGTTTGGCAGGTTGAACCTGTTTTTTCCCAACGTCGTTAGTTTGATAAAGATGGTTCATGAATATATTACATATGCAAAACTACCTATTCCGAAAGTGATTTTACCTTTTTAAAAAAAGTTTCACGGCGGGTTTGAAGTTCCAAAGCGTCAGCTGGGCCTTTAAGCCACCAAAAGACCGAACCCTGAACTAAAACGTGAACAACTTGCTTCCGTTTGGGGGGTTTATGAACAGACGATCAGATTTTCCAAAGTGTTTTCTGTTATTATGTGGTTTGTGTGATGATTAATGTTGGAGTTGATGTTGAATTTTTAGATACCTCCAACCAGTGTCCCTGTCATCGTAAGAGAATTCCGCAAAGAACATATATGGAGTGGCTGACATTCGAGATCGTTAAACTGCCAGTTTTGTAGGTTATTGTTGTGTTTTTTTTTTTTTGCTATTGATAGTCAATCTTCGACTCTGTGAAGAGTGCAATATTATGCCTCTCCGAGCTTTTTGGTACTTTTTGGTGTTTTCGGTTATCTGTACTCTTTGGATTCATGAGTTTTGAGCAGATCATTTTTGTGGCGCTATACAGGGGTGGGGACTGGGGGATATTTTGATGGAGTTTTATATCGTCCACTTTGCAAGTTTTTTTTTGTGCCCATGTTGTGGTGCTAAGCTAACCAACTAGAGTGGTGCTATTTTATTTTTATTTTTTTAAAATGAATTAAAGATTTCTTTGAGGATGGATTAGCATAATCCACAATAGAGATTGATAGATGTGATAAAGGATAGCTGCTCTATTAATGTTGATAACAATACCCTTTTGCTAATATATTTTCTTGTCACAAGGATGGATTCGCCACCCGAATCCCACATGAGAATAAGGGACTGGTGTCGTACAGATAAGGTGAAGTATGTAATGAGAGTAAATACGTGAAAGTGGATGCGTATCTACTGGTAGATGAAAGGTATTTACAGGAAAGAGAGACCCTTAATGCGATTAATTTATCCTAGCTAATTGTCTTACTCGCGTTATCGGTTCAGTTGTTAGCCTAGAGCAACCTGCAGTCATGAAAGGTAGAGGTGCACAAAATAATTGGTAGTTCCGGTTCTTACCTGGTATAAGGAGGAACCGGTCCCTACCCTTTTTATACCCGATAGGTCTTAACCGGTTCCACTATATTTTTAAAATGGGGTCTTATCCCGTTCCTACCTGACCTGTTTTTACTAAGGGTAGAAACTGGTTCCAACGGTAAAAAAACGGCTAGAACCAATTTCTAGTAGTTAAAAGCAGTCATTTGACCCCCCCCCCCCCTCTCTTACCTTTTGACCGTTGGAATTGGTTCCGGGTCATCCTAAATCATTATAAATAAATTTGGGATGTATTGGTTGATTACCCAACTCGAAAACGCATAAATGAACCCAAAAAATTACAAAATAAAAAACATACGAAAATGTCTCAAACTTGGAGTGATGATGAGTATGTGTTGGGTCTAGCTTTTGTACACGTTAGGACTGAAGACTTACAAGGGGATGGTGCAATTAGTGATTTTGGGAGTGGTTTCCGGTCTCGCTTTAAGAAGATATTTGACGAGGAAATGTGTTTTCAAACCAATCTTACATGTAAAGATCTCAAAGAAAGATCATAAGCATAGCCCAAAAATAGGAAGATTTCACGAAATTTTCCTCCAACGGATGGACGAGGTATGTTTCACGAATTTACCGTTTACCAAGCTTGAAATTTGGAAGCTTATAATAAATTTTCAATAGTACATGGTATTAGTATTTTAGTATTAGTATTTTAGATTTTTAGTATTAGTATTAGTATTTATATGTAATGTTAACTATGTTTAATATTACTAGGGTCGTACTAAGCTCGCGTTTCGCGACGGGCAGCGATTTTTCCGCACTCCTCACGTGACGCGACGGTAATACGCTCGGTTTTATTTCAATTTGTTATGTGTAAGAAATTTAATAGGTATCGTTTTGGTTTGTTACGCTACCGTCATAACGTCGACACTCAGTACAACATTTTATCATAACATAGATAAAAAAAATAAGCATATCGAGTTTCAGAAAAAGCTAACTGTGTTGGCTGGTGAAGGGGTATGGTCCCAAAAACGCCGCGCAACGTCCATCAAGGTCGCGCGCAGGACCATACTCCTTATTGATCAACTTCCTTATTTTCAACCTCGCGCGACACACATCACATTTCATTAAGCAGGCGCGAGGTCTGGACAACAGGAAACTACGATTACGACACTTAGCATTCTGAAAGAACATTCAATCACCCATACCCTGCGCAAGTTGGTTACGTGCCCAGCAAGGGTCATGCAGGGCAGCGGCGCAAGGCTGTTCCAGATAGTACACAAGGTACAAGTGGCAGAAGGAAAGAGCCAATCAACGTCCTTCTGGCCCGGCTCAGTCGTGCTCCACGATCATCTGACATGCAGGAGACAAAAAGTACTTAAGGACGCCTACATGGCACCAATCATAAGGCAGAGACAATTGCCCCACGATCTCCACTTGCCTGCTGATGGCAGAAGGGCGGCCAGGCCGACAACAGTGACACGTGGCTCCAATCACATTGCGCCAGCTCCAGAAAGCTCCTAGAAGCCACTAACGGTCGACACCAGTGAGACAAGGAGCATATCCTCCATGTTGTCGCCTTCCGGCCCAAGGCCCATCAGCCCACATCCTCTTACACCTCTCCGGCTATAAATAGAGACCTCACTTCACAGGTTAAACATTCCATTCCCTCTACTCTCACTCTTAATACTTGATTATCTCCCCAAAGCAGTCGCTTATTCTCACGCCGGAGCCCGGTTAAGAGGGAAACCCCCACATTCCCCTCTTAACGAGTAACGGTGTTCTGTTTTGCAGGACTTAGACGATCATTACGAAGCTTAGAAAGCCATTAGAAGATTAACCATTATGGAACCTAATTAGTTCCGTGTTTCTTCATTGGCGCCCACCGGTTTTCTACAAATCACTCTCATCTTCTTTTTCTGAGTTTTCGTGGTTTTTTCTTCCTTCGATCATGGCTGGTCAAGGAATCATTCCTGAGTTTGTTGGTTTCGGAGCAAACTCTAATGCAGCGTTGGGGGTGGACAACCAAAACGTCCAACCCCAACACATTGAAGAAATTGGCGAAATCGAAGTAACCAACACTGGGGGACCGCGCGGGAGCATAACCCGCATCACTGAGACGGTAACCCCAGGAAACAATGGCGCTGGACCTTCAAACCCAGCTCCACCTCAGAATGTTTCGGCGCTATTAGGGCTACCAGAGGGCGAAACCCCGGCCTCATGGTACGCCAAGAATATTGCCACCATTAACGCGGCGTATCAATCTCTGATTGCACAGCAAGCAGTCTTAACGGCAGAACCGTCCTTGGTTACTCCACAGAGTCAGGGGGCGCGCCAGATACCCCCACAGCAAAACATCCAAGGCAGAATTAATAGACCTCCCCCTACCAGAAGACTAAGCGTGCATGACACGCGCGATACACGGGGAGAAACAGAAAGCTACTATGACTATCCGTCAAACGCCCAAAGAGGCCCAGTTCATAGCCGGCTCACGCCGCGCAACCTCGACAATGAATGGGAAGAAACTGACCCGAATGATCCAACGTGGCAAGACGATGAAGGTTCTTCAGTCTTCAACCGTCTACAGAGGAACCACGAATATTACAAGCCAAGACAACACGTAGGGTACACCGAAGAGGCTGGCGCCACTTAAAAGAGAGAAGTTACCTCCGACAGTCGGAAAGTTTAACGGATTGACTGATCCTAATGATCACGTCAGAGTTTTCACAAGCGTGGGCTACATGGGAGGATGGAATATGCCCATGTGGTGCCATCTGTTTATTCAAACGCTTACAGGGGCTGCTCGCGCCTGGTTCGACAGCCTTCCTCCGGGAAAGATAAAGTCATGGGTGGACTTCAGGACTCAGTTTTTGAGTCACTTCAGTCAACAGAGACGATACCAGCGCGACACAGCCGAGGTTGAGGACATCTGGCGCAGAGATAATGAGGGTCTGGAAGATTTCATCACTCGCTTCAACAAAGAGTGCTTGGAAATAGGTGGCGTAAGTGAACAACTCATGCGCTGCCACTTCAAGAAAGCCATTCGCTGTGATAGTCTCATCAGAACTATTACTGGGAAGGATGGAATGCCCAAAGAATGGGATAAGCTCATGGAAGCCGCGAAGATAGTCGCGCAAACTGAAGAGTCGCTCGCCAGAAACAAGAGTTATCGTACTGAAGATCGATTTTCTAAAGGGGGCCATTCGCGCGACGACAACAAACGGAACAAAGGCAAAAACCCTGGGTGGAAAGCCAACCACTCCAGCGGTTATGGTGAACGATCTCGTTATGAAGAACGGTCGCGCTACAGAGAAGATGCGCGAGACACTATTGATCGAATTGGGTATCGAAAGGCAGTCAGGGATGACAACCGAGAAAAGCACTGGACTCCGCTCATAAAAACACCGAAAGAGGTGCTGATGACGGAGAATCATGATTTCAAGGCTCCAAGGCCTATGACAAACAAGAAGGGGCAAGACCCCAACCTGTACTGCGACTTCCATAAAGATACGGGACACCTGACAGACGACTATTACAGTTTACGTCAGGAGATCGAAAGAGCGCTAAAGAGCGGGAAACTAAGCAACCTGGTGAAAAACATGCGCAAGGAAACTCGACAGCTCCAACGCCACGATGAGGGGAATCAAAAGAAAGTCAGGCGCCTAGAAACCCATATGGTCAACGGACCAAGATACAGCGCGAAAGAGAAAGGCAAGCGCCCTTATGAACCCTCATGGCAAGAGCAACAGGTCATGTTCCCGGTAGTGCGCGACGGTCCTCGTGCCACCCGACCCGTCGTCATTACCGGTATTATCGGCCATTACGAAACGGAGTATGTCTTCATTGACCCAGGAAGTACGGCTGATATCATCTATGAACAGTGTTTTAATCAGTTTGATGAAGATGATAAAGCGAGACTTGAGCCAGTTGATTATCCACTGTCTGGATTTTGCAACGAAATGGTCTTTCCGCTAGGCCAAATCAGCTTCCCCGTCACGCTTTCTGACGGGAAGCATTCAAGAACAACAAATGTAAACTTCATGGTGATGCCTGTCAAGTCGAGACATGATGTGTTGATCGGGAGAGAAACCCAAGACGAACTTAACATGGTAACTTCCACCCCCCACTCAGCGATAGGTTTTCCAACCAAGACGGGGGTGGCAATTATCTATGCTAAGAAAGAAGTAATGTCAACGGAAGAGATGCGCCCAACAAAAGCGGCGAAGGTTTCAACAACCGAGCCAGAGAAGTGGGTGTTAAACCGCAAATACCCGAAGCAAACGGTGACGATAGGTCACGCAATATCACTAAACATCCGAACGCATCTCAAGCAACTCCTGTTCAGGAATATGGATATCTTCGCCTGGACTCCGGCTGACATGACCGGTGTCCCGCGCGACATCACCGAACACTGTTTAAACACCTACCCCTCCGTTGAGCCAAAAGTGCAAAGGAGACGCAGCCTAGGGGTAGATAAAACTAAAGCGATGAATGAGCAGGTATGTGAACTGCTAAAGGCAGGGATCTTGCGGGAGGTCCGTTATCAAAGTTGAGTTGCGAACCCGGTGATGGTGGAGAAGTCTAGCGGAGGTTGGAGAATGTGCGTTGATTATACCGATCTCAACAAGGCGTGTCCGAAAGACTGTTACTCTTTACCCGAGATCGACAAAAAGATAGACTCTCTCGCGCCTTACAGATGGAAATGCTTCTTAGATTGCTACAAGGGATACCATCAGGTCCAAATGAAGCTTGAAGACGAAGACAAGACAACTTTTCGAACCGATCTTGGGATCTTTTGTTATACAAAGATGCCATTCGGTCTCAAAAACGCTGGCGCCACATATCAACGCCTCATGGATAAGACCTTCGCTGGAGATATTGGAAAGCATATCGAGGTTTACATCGACGATCTGGTAATCAAAAGTCCCGAAGAGGACCAAATGTTAAAAGACATCGAAAAAACATTCAACTCGTTGTGCAAGGTGAATATGAAACTAAATCCAGCCAAGTGTTCTTTTGTTATGGAAGAAGGGAAATTCTTAGGCTTCATAGTCACAAATGGCGGATTTAAGGTGAACCCAGAGAAGGTCCAGGCAATAGAGCGTATGCCATCACCACGAACAATCAAGGAAACGCAACGGTTGGCCGGCCGCCTAGCCGCGCTTAACCGTTTTCTGTCAAACCACGCCGCAAAGTCGTACCCTTTTATCAGCACCTTGCGCAATTGTGTTAAGAAACAAGAATTCAGGTGGACCCCTGAAGCAGAGAAGGCTTTTCAGCAAATGAAAGAGTGTTTGATCGAACTCCCTACCCTGACTGCACCGTTCGAAAAAGAACCACTCATACTGTACTTATCTTCTTCGGATAAGGCAGTAGGGTCGGTATTCCTTGTGGAGAGAAACGGAGTACAAACTCCAATTTATTACGTCAGTAGGGTGCTTACCGATCCAGAAACAAGACACTCCACAATGGAGAAATTGGTACTTGCACTGCTGCACGCCTCTAGGAGGCTGCGCAGATACTTTACAGGGCATGTGATCACCGTACTTACCAATTTCCACATCGACACGATATTGCAGAAGCCAGAAACATCCGGGAGGTTGGCAAAATGGGCGATCGAACTGGGGGGCCACAACATTTTGTACAGGCCACGCCCAGCCATTAAGGGTCAAGTCCTTGCAGACTTTATCACAGAAGTCCCAGCGGAAAAAATCAGAGATTGTGAGCTTGTTGAAACGCCCTTGAAAGATACGACCAACGAGTTATGGATGTTATACACTGATGGGGCCTCAAACGAAGATGGCGCGGGAGCAGGTTTGCGCCTTGTGAGCCCCGAAAATCATGAATTTACTTACGCCATCAAGTTGGATTTTAAAAACACCAACAACGAGGCGGAGTACGAGGCATTTCTGGCTGGCTTACGCCTCGCCATAAAAATGGGAGCTAACAATCTTCAAGCACATGTGGATTCACTCTTGATCGCCAATCAAATCAACGGAATCTATGATGCGAAGGGCGAAGTTATGGCCTTATATCTGGATCAGGCGAAAGAGTTGCTCCAAAAATTCAAGTCCTACAAAGTAGTTCACATCAATCGCTCTGAAAACAAACCAGCAGACGCTTTGAGCAAACTGGCTTCAACCTCCTTTCAACATCTCGCCAAAGATGTAAGGATTGAAGTGCTCAAGAATCCATCAGTTCTCCTACGACAAGTCAACGTGATCGAAATAGGGCAGCCATCCTGGATGACCCCTATAATTCAATATTTGCAAGAAGGAATACTCCCTGAGAGCAAAGCAGAGGCAAGAAAGATTCAAAACAAAGCTCTGCATTACGAGATGAATGGTGGTATCTTATATCGCAAGTCTTTCTTGGAGCCACTTCTACGCTGCGTAGACCCCCAGGATGCGAATTACTTGATCAGGGAGATCCACGAAGGGATCTGTGGCATCCATGCTGGACCACGCATGGTTGTCGCGAAGATTATGAATGCTGAATATTATTGGCCAAGGATGCACGTCGACGCCCTGAAGGAGCTGCGCAAATGCGACTCTTGTCAGCGACATTCTCCAAAAACCCTGCGCCCAAAGAATGACCTTATTCCCGTATCCACTGCTTGGCCTTTCCAACAGTGGGGAATTGATATGGTGGGACCCTTCCCAGACGCCCCTGGCGCCGTCAAGTTCATAATTGTGGCCGTTGATTATTTTACTAAGTGGGTGGAGGCCAAAGCTCTCGCCTCAACCACTGCAATGATGGTGCGCAAGTTTATTTGGGAGCACATAATTTGCAGGTTTGGTCTCCCACTCAAAATCGTCACAGACAACGGTACCAATTTTGCTTCTGAAGACCTTCAAAATTGGATGAAGGAAATGAAAATCGAGCATACCTTCTCCTCCGTTGCGCACCCCCAAGGCAACGGTCAAGTGGAAAGCGTTAACAAAAGCATCGTCGAGGGGATAAAAGCCCGACTGGGCACAAAGAGAAGAGGCTGGGTAGATGAGCTCCCAAGCATCCTGTGGGCTCATCGCACCATGCCGAAAACAAGTACCGACGAAACTCCTTTCAGCCTAGTATACGGATCGGAAGCAGTTATCCCGGCAGAAGTTGGACTCCCCTCACCGCGCTTGACAGCAGTCAACACGGTCGATAATGAAGCAGAGCGCCGACTCGATTTGGATCTACTGGAAGAAAGACGTGAGATTTCGCGTATTAAAGAAGCGAAATACAAGACACAACTGGAAAGGTACTACAATGCGAGAGTCCGCATTTGTACCTTCACCCCAGGAGAATACGTTTTTCGAGACAACGAAGCTTCAAACGTTGAACGCCCCGGGAAGCTAGCACCCAAATGAGAAGGCCCATACTTGGTTCACGAAGTGCTAGGAAAGGGGGCATACAAATTGCGCACCCTGGATGGACACATCATCCCGCGCACATGGAATGCGCAACAACTGCGCAAGTGCTATATGTAACTATTCTAGGCTTTGCGCCTTTACTCACTCACGTTGGCCACGCGCCTTTTTAATTACCTATGTTGGCTAAACGCCCCTTTTGCTACTTATGCGATGTTTGTTGGCCTAAGCGCCTGCTTCCCAAGCAATGAAAGCATACGACATGTTTTCTTTTACGATAACTCCTTTCGTTACAAATGCATGTTAAACTTTTGATTAGCATGAAAACACTCCAGTTACACGCGCACAAGAGCCACTCTTACATTTATTCGCGCTAACTTAACCAAAGTTTCTAACAACAGTGCAATAATTGTAACGGGAAAGGATAAACAAACATCATATTTAAACAAGCGCGACCGCGCAACAGTTACATAGAGATCAACGATCATTCATCTGATACAAAACAAGCGCGACCACGCAAATGTTATCAAAAACCCAAAAATTACAAGGAACAAAGCCTGAAAATACTTAAATCTATTCAAAGCCATCACCATCATCGCCTTCCTCTTCGTCAGATAGTTCAACATGTTCTGGTGGGTCGAGAATGCCCTTTAGACGTTTGCACCAGTCATCATGCTCTAGAGCCTTTGCAACCAAGTCCATTACAGGCAAGGCTAGATGATTGTAAGCATTCTCAGCACGAACCAACTCGGCATCAGCTTCATTGGTCACCGAGCAATGACTAGTATCAAACTCTTGACCAAACACTTCTTCGATATGCCGCGCACACTCCACATAACCTCCGCGATGACCAACCGCGCGAGAAGCATCTATGAGAGCAGCAACGGTCCCATCCAGTTCTCCAGCGTTCAAAATCGAGTTGGCCATCTATACCAGAGCGAGCAAATGAGGAACTGATTTAGTAAGTAAAACCCAAGTTAAAAAGAGATAAATACCAGAAGTATTCCCCTGCCGCGCAGCCATTCGATATCTGAGGATAGCGTGTCAACAATACCCTGGACCTCAGCATAATTATTTTGCGCCACATTCAGGGCAGAAAAGCTTATGGCTCGCGCCTCCTCGGCCTTTTGTCTGGCTTCGTCAGCTGAGGCAGCTTTTGACTTTTCGGCCTCCAGATCGATCTCCAAGGATTCACTTTTGTCAACCTGATCTTGCAGGCGACGCTTCAGCTCAGCAATTTCGACATCCTTGGCAATCAAATCCCTGTCCCTACTCGACAGCTGCACCTTCACCTCAGACAGCTCAACCTGCAAGGGATAAAGGACTTCAGTTAAAACTGCTAAACAAAAGTATAAACCGAAAGAGAAGCGTCTCGAACCTCAGTCTGCTCCTTGGCAGCTTGCGCAGCTTGCGCATCCTCAACCTTCGCTGTAAGCTCAGCAACCTTGCTTTCGAGGTCAACAATCTTATTTCGAGCTGCAAACGCGCGTTGGTTATCCTTCTCAGGTTTAATTTCAGCTTTTTCCTTGCTTTAAATTCAGCTTTCGAGGTCAACAATCTTATTTCGAGCCGCAGCTTACGCATCCTCAACCTTCGCTGTAAGCTCAACAACCTTGCTTTAAATTCAGCCTTTTCCTTCGCCAACAGATCCTCGGCAGCTTGAAGTTTGCTTTTCAGGCCCTCGCGCCCCCACTCCTCCGCCTTCCTGTCAGCCTCAAACTTTGCCTTCTCTTCTTCAAACTTGGCATTAGCTTTCTCAAACTCCTTAACTTGCCTGACAAGGCGCTCGCGGTAGTTCTCCCAATCCGACCGCTCCCTAACCATTGTCCGCCACTCACGAACGATTTGATGGTTAGCAGTGCGAGTATTGGCGTCCCCGATCACATAAGTTCGATATAGCCCTTCATGAGTCTTCGCCCTCTGCCGATTAACCTCACCAGGAGGAAAGGAATTTAAGAACCAATCGCGGCAAGGGCCGAACTCTTGAAAGGTGTCTTTCTGCTTCAAACTCCAGGGAGCTTGGTGAGGAGCATTACCACGTTCCTCTTCAGTATAAGTTTTATAATAGATGTCACCAAGGGTATCCTTCGCCCCGATAACTTGTGGGTTATACCCTCCAGCACCACTAGAACTCGCTCCGCTAGAAACATATGGACCTGATCCCCCAGTAGAAGTTATCTTGGAGCGATGGGGGACATCAGGCTGCGAAGGGCGGGTAGGCTTCTCCACCTCGGGTTCCTTTCTTTTCACTTGATGGGGCTTGTAAGGCCCCGTGATGCTTACAACCTCCGGACCCTGCGCCTTTTCTTGAGTAGCGATAGCAGCGGCATCGGTATAGTGCAAGGCTTCATCAATAGGCTTTTCAGCCGCCGCCGCCTTCTCTCTCTCCTCTCTGTCGGCAGCTTTCTTCTTCCTCCTTTCTTCTTCGGCCTTCTTTTTCTCTTCCGCAGCTTTCTTCCTCGTCGCTTCCTCGTCAGCTTTCGCCCTCTCCTCCTCAGCGGCCTGATCCCTTTTTTCAGACTCTACAACAGCAGCCTTGAAGGGTTTGATGGTAACTTTGGGCTTTTTCTGCGCCGGCGCTGAGGGCTCCGTAAACACAACACCCTTCTCAGGGGTCTTCTTGGCTTCTGCAGAAGTTAAAAGTGATTAAAGAAAGGAGGCAACAAAGAGCAAAGAAATTTAAGGAAGACTAACCAGGAGAAAATTTGTAAAGGGAACGCAAGTTGCTCTGCTTCCCGAGCACAGGGATTCCTCCAACCTTAGCCGCAGCAGACACACCAGATGTGGTCTCGCTCATACTTCTCTTTCTGCTGATCAACTTCGCAGCAGGCTCCTCCTCCTCTTCTATCTCCTCCTCTTCATGCGCAACAGAGGACGGAGTGGCACCAGCTCCGGGTTGCGAGAACCCGCGCTACCTGAACTTTTTGAGCCACCAGCTCCAGTCTTTTTCTCGCCTATATGCGACAAGCCTTCAAGTGAGTCACTAATTATCACGTAATCTTTCAAGTTACTCTGACGAAGGCGAGGAATACCTTTATCAGCAACACCAGCGGTTGCGCGACTACTCCCAGCCCCCTTGCTGGTCACCTCAGCATCCAAAGTGATAACCTTCTTCCTTTTCACAGGTTTTTTCTTCTTCTCCTCAGGGTCAATCCCCAAGTCGCGCAACACACCTGCAAAGATGTTAGACCACGAACTTAGCTCTCCATTGGATGATCCCACAGACTCCTCGCTGGAAAGATAGACAATCTCTTTCCCAGCAGAAGTCACAGAGCGCAAGGGACGAGGGTTAGGTATATGCGCACCTTCGGTTGCAGTAGGTGGAGCGGCAAATGCATCAGCAACTGGGTACATGAAGTTACCCTTAATCTGTTCATACCAGTACTCCTCTCCAGCCTGGAGCGGGCGCACGCCCATGGAACCACCAAAGGTGGAGAAAGCAGCTTGGCACAGTTGCACCTCTACACGCGCAAGTATATTGATTAGCACAGGTTACAAAACGAAGAGATCAAAGGAATTGAGGAAATAACTAACCTTTATCTGCAAGCTTTAAGACCGGAACGTCCTTGCTATCAGCCGCCCACTGGTCACTCATGTGCGCCGCTACCAAGACATTTTCTCCAAACACTCGGTTTGGGGTAGAAGTAAGCTTCTTGTACCAAGCGTCATTCTTGGGAATCGCCAAATCCTCCTTCAAGATCGGTTCGGACCATGTGCGGAAAGTCATGGCGATCGGTATCACCTCCTCGCGAATATAAAAGAACTTCGGTTTCCACTCATGAAAACTCTTGGGGGGTTTCAGAAGTATCTTCTTCGCAGCACCCCGACTGGCGAATGAATAGAAGCCCATGTTTCTGATTAGTTGGTAAAAGACCCTGAATTTTTCAACGGTAGGCTCAATATCATGGGATCGGCAGAGGAACTCGAAGTGTCGAACCCTGACCATCCCAGGAGGGCTCATCTGCGAAATATGAAACCCATAAAACTGAAGAATATGGGCTATAAAATTCGTCGCCGGCAACCGGAAGTTGCCTTGATGAAAGAAATCTTCGAACAACGTGATGTACCCCGGTGGTGCATCAGCGGCCGTCTGGTTTTGACCGGGGTACTTAGCGTCCCATTCCGGTGGAAACCGGAAACTCCTCGTGATCTGCTCGAAAAGACCTAAGTCCCACCTGAGAACGGGAACAGGACCCTCCTCACCGGGATTCTATTCCTGGTGTTCTTCAGCCATTAATAACCGACAAAGAAGCCCTGAGTATTCGGCAAACAGACTTGAAGATCTTCTTCAAAGACTCGAAGATCTGCTACGATGTTCTCCAACAGATTTGAATATTTCTTCAAGAAACTTGAAGATCTGCTACCGTGTTCTTCAAAAGTTTGAAGATTTAAAGGAATTCGAGAGGAAATAAGAAAAAGAGTAGAAGAGAAAGTGATAACTCCCCACGTCTCTTCAGATATATATACCCATTGCATTTAATGCGATGGGTAAACGTGCCGAAGTCGCCGCGCACGTGACCAATCAGAAGACGCCACGTAAGGCGTGTTTCCCGGAGTGACGGTTACCACGCGCGTGTGGGCCTCACTCTCCTGACGAAATGACCAACCGTCAGAGACAACTTGATGACAGCCGTGTAAGTGGTCAACTCAAACGTCACCATCAACGACGTTTCTCACCAACTTGTCAGAATTCAAATTTCAAGGATTTTCCCGCCTAAATTACCACAAACTTCATGCAGAAGCAACTGGAATCGCGCAATATTAGCAATGACTCGATAACCCTGCGCGAATACACCCAAGGGCAGTAAACCACCTGGTAGCCGCGCCGTAGTAACTAACATGAGCTTACACGCGCGCGGCCTACCCAAGCAAAGGAAACATTTTCTACAGCCTTATTTTTCTAAGTCCAGAGCTCCAACCACTTGCCATGCGCATGGTGCAGCACTGGACTGGGGGGACTTGAAGGGGTATGGTCCCAAAAACGCCGCGCAACGTCCATCAAGGTCGCGCGCAGGACCATACTCCTTATTGATCAACTTCCTTATTTTCAACCTCGCGCGACATACATCACATTTCATTAAGCAGGCGCGAGGTCTGGACAACAGGAAACTACGATTATGACACTTAGCATTCTGAAAGAACATTCAATCACCCATACCCTGCGCAAGTTGGTTACGTGCCCAGCAAGGGTCATGCAGGGCAGCGGCGCAAGGTTGTTCCAGATAGTACACAAGGTACAAGTGGCAGAAGGAAAGAGCCAATCAACGTCCTTCTGGCCCGGCTCAGTCGTGCTCCACGATCATCTGACATGCAGGAGACAAAAAGTACTTAAGGACGCCTACATGGCACCAATCATAAGGCAGAGACAACTGCCCCACGATCTCCACTTGCCTGCTGATGGCAGAAGGGCGGCTAGGCCGACAACAGTGACACGTGGCTCCAATCACATTGCTCCAGCTCCATAAAGTTCCTAGAAGCCACTAACGGTGGACACCAGTGAGACAAGGAGCATATCCTCCATGTTGTCGCCTTCCGGCCCAAGGCCCATCAGCCCACATCCTCTTACACCTCTCCGGCTATAAATAGAGACCTCGCTTCACAGGTTAAACATTCCATTCCCTCTACTCTCACTCTTAGTACTTGATTATCTCCCCAAAGCAGTCGCTTATTCTCACGCCGGAGCCCGGTTAAGAGGGAAACCCCCACATTCCCCTCTTAACGAGTAACGGTGTTCTGTTTTGCAGAACTTAGACGATCATTACGAAGCTCAGAAAGCCATTAGAAGATTAACTATTATGGAAGGAACATAAACCAAACTGATTAGTCACCCTAATTAGTTCCGTGTTTCTTCAGCAGGTAAAGTCGAGTAACAACTTTTTGAAATCAAAATGTGCCACCAGGCAATAACTGAAAAAAAAAAAAATCAAAAACTAAGGAAACGCTACCAAAAGGTAACCGTTCAAACTGTAGTTCCTAAAAAGTAGGCTTCCTTAAATCTAGAATGTCAACGCAGTCGTTAACTGTATCGTCAACCACTTTTTATTCCTCGAATCTTCTTCATCCTTCCTCCTGTACTCTTCCTTCTCAATTCATTACTTTGCCTTTCTAAAACCATCCATCAATATTATTAACATCTTAAAACGTTCGTTCTCAACACACCAACAACAAACACACTTTCCTCGTACATGTCTGCCTGTTGCGTAGGCTGTTTTGTCGGTCTAGGTTGTCTCCGGTGGGGCTGGAAACGTTGCACCCACACCGGCGCCGACGACAGCGCCACATGGCCACGCGCCACCGCCGCCGACTTCGAACCCGTCCCACACCTCTGTCGCATCACCCTCGCAGTATACGAGGAAGACATCCACCACCCCCAGTTCCCCCCTGTCGGCGGCTACAGACTAAACCCAGATTCCGTATTCAAGCGCGTCACATACCAACAAACCCAAGGCCACGCGCCTCCCTACCTCATCTACGTGGACCACACACGCCGTGAAATAGTAACCGCCATCCGCGGCTTGAATTTGAAAAAGGAAAGTGATTACAAGATGTTGTTGGATAATAGATTGGGGAAACATATGTTTGATGGAGGGTATGTGCACCATGGGTTGTTGAACTCCGCGGTTTGGTTGTTGAATGCGGATTCCGAGAATTTGAGGAATTTGTGGCTGGAAAATGGGAGTTGTTATAAGATGGTGTTTGTTGGGCACTCGCTTGGTGCCGGTGTGGCCGCCTTGTTGACGGTCTTGGTGGTGAATCATAGGGATATGTTGGGTGGGATTGGTAGAGAGATGGTGAGGTGTTACGCGATTGCGCCTACTAGGTGTATGTCCCTTAATCTTGCTGTTAAGTATGCTGATGTTATTTATTCAGTCATATTGCAGGTATGCTTGATATTTTTCATCTCTTATGTTTTATGGAATTTTACGCTAAATAGGTAATGCGGTAAGATATCGGATATCGGTTATCGCGGTGGGATATCGGTAATTTAAATATCATGCTAAATTTATATATATAGCAATTTAACACTAACAATTGCAACAAGTAAGAACTGACTAAGACTTAAAACACTAACATTTAACAGTAACAACTAACAATTAAGACTTAAAACACTAATAGCAGCAATAAGAAGAAAAATGAACAGTAGAAATAAGAAGAATGGTACTGATATCGGGAAAATCGGTGATTTATCGATCAAATATCGGTCCTATATCGGTCAAATATCCGACAATATCGCTGATATTATCGGTACCGATATTCTGACCAATATTTTGTACCGCTATCTCGGTAGGGGACCGATAACCGATATATCACTGATATATCGGTTGATATATCAGGTTATTAACTACATAGTTTACGTGATAAATGATTGGATGATGGATAATAATTAATACTGATGAAGTTTACCAAAACCTTGTACAGGATGACTTCTTACCTAGGACACCTACTCCACTTGAGGATATCTTTGAATCAATTTTCTGGTTGGTTCTCTAAACTCATAACTATTGTGCACTGGCTCCATCTTGTGTTGTGGGGTATAAATTATTATCATTCTTTTATAAACCAGGCCTTGATGCTTTGGACAGCTTGCCCTGCTTGCTATTTATGGTTTGCATGAGGGACACATTTATACCCGAAAACAAGAAACTCAGCGATCCAAGAAGACTGTATGCACCCGGCCGATTGTACCACATTGTCGAGAGAAAGTTTTGCAGGTAAAATGCTGTTTTCGAAATGTTACCTTGAGGTGACGTCGGGGGGGGGGGGGGGGGTGGAGTAACAGGTTGAAAGTTTGAACCAGGTCTAGGTCAAAATACAATGTTAATGTAACAATAATTGAACAATTTAGGAGGTTGTATGTATTAAAAGGACACTTTTGATGAGTTATCAACCCGTTCGGTTTAGTGTTGTTTATGTTGACTTCATTTATTTGACCCGTTAAGAGATATAACAAAACTCAAATCAATCCATTACGAATAAGTGAGTTGTATTTGCTTCCTATTCGTTAATAACATATTTCCTAAAGTTATGCATTTGTACATTTTTGTTGATTTTCTTTCATTCTATCAAAATCTAAACAATGGGTCGGTGTGCATCTTTAAACAGGTGCGGAAGATTCCCTCCTGAAGTCAGAACAGCAATTCCCGTTGATGGTAGATTTGAACATATTGTGTTGTCGTGCAATGCTACGTCTGATCACGCTATCATTTGGATTGAAAGAGAAGCAGAAAAGGCTTTACAAGTAAGTCATATGTAATTGTTTCCACTTACATGTTTGTGTTCTTTTTCATGTCTAATATTCAAATCTCAAAGATTACAAGTGGCGAAACAGGCTAGTGAGCCTAGTCGAGCTCGATATTTATTTAATATATATTAAACAAATTTTATATAAATAATACGCTAGTGAGACTAGTCGAGCTAGATAAATAAAGCTTGGGCTTGGGATCGAGCTCGATTATTAAATGAGTTCCAATAGAGCCTCAAGCTCAGGCCCGTTTAAACTTATTTCAATTCTAGCTTTTAATGAGATGATCTTGGGTAGCTCACAATCGGCCCGGCTCGTTTAGCCCCTAGATCCTGGGCTCAAATTCTTTTGTTCTGTAAGCGTAACTAGAGCGCGATTGGCTTGTTGCAGTTATTACAAGAGAATAGTGGTGAAGCTGCTACAACGCCACCAAAAGTACAAAGATTCGAAAGGTTACAATCCATCAAGAAAGAACATAAGGACGCACTTGAAAGAGCGGTTAGCCTCAAGATACCTCACGCGGTCATGATGATGGACCCAGAGGAGGAGGAGATGCAACCGTTGACGAACACAACCGAGAAAGATTACAACGAAGAGGAGTTGCCCTCAAAACATAAGGTTGGGGATGGCCCAAGTACAGAACTACCAGCCCCAGCTAACTGGAAGGAGTTAGTTGAAAGACTGTTGAGACACCCAAGCCATGGATCTTAAACTCTCTCTCAAGTTTGGGATTAGAAGTTCTCATTGCATTTATTTATTTATCATGTTGTATATAATTCATTTTTTTGTGTATATATTTTTTTTATCATTGTTGCCAATTGAGAGAAATATTGATGTAAAGATCTGATGTGGATTGTATTGGAATAAAAAATGGTTATTGTATCACCCAAACTTTTGCTTTGAATACCTAGAAAAAAAAAAGTTTAATTATACATAACAATAAGTGAAATGAATGAATAATAACTCATCCTTCTTAAGTTTTCTCCTTAATGTTCTAGGAAGTACAGTTATTCTCTCTAATTAATGAATGTAGATATAACTTTTCTCTATGTTTGCTATAGGCCAAAGAGTTTTCTCTCTACTAAAGGTTGAAACCACTTTGCAATATCTGAATAATCTTTGATAAAGATCATCACTTTCGTTTACAAACGCGCGTTTGAATGAATATTACAATTTTGTATACAAACAACTTATGTTAATTTGTTTGTCACTTCTAATTTGTTGTGTTTGTTATAGGTTGCATGTTCTTGTTTTCCAAAAATTTCTATTAAAAGGATAATTTTCAATTTATAGAAAAGTGAAAACAGTTAGATTTGTACAATAATTATAAGAATACCACTTTTCAGATTTTCTTCCTTGTAATGAGTAGAGTTTGAGCAAGAAAGGAGGTTATGAATACTAGTTTCACACGTATGATTTTTCAATGTACAACTCTTGTTGACATAAAATCAAAAAAGTTATTGTTTGTCTGGAAAAATATGTTTATGTAAAAGAAAAGTTATTGCTTGACTAGATGCACAACTACCAAATATTTATATTTATATGATATAATATATAAAGATCATGAGAAAACAAACAATAAATATTAGGGGTGTTCAAGATCGGATAATCCGGTTTTCGGATATCCGAAAATCGGATATCCGAAATTTCGGATAGTGAAATATTGACATCCGAACCCGAATCCGAAATTTCGGATATCCGGGATATCCGAAATTTCGGATTCGGGTTCGGATATCTAATCGGATATCCGAATATCCAATTTTTTATTTAAGTTTTATTTTTTTATTATTTTTTAATATTCGGAACCAGATTTTTCGGATAGTTTCGGATATCCGAATATAAATTTCGGATATTTCGGATATTTTTTCGGATATTTTTCGGATATTTTTCGGATATTTCGGATATTTTTTCGGATATTTCGGATATTTTTCGGATACTTCGGATATTCGGATATCCGAAAAAAATAAAAATTAAATTTTCGGATATTTTCGGATAATCCGATTATCCGAAAATTCTCAAAATCACTATCCGAATCCGAATCCGAATCCGAATTTTCGGATTATCCGATTTTCAGATATCCGAAAATTCGGATATTTCGGATACGGGTTTTCGGATATTTCGTATTCGGATTTTTTTGAACACCCCTAATAAATATAGCATACCTTGTCACATTTAACTCGCACTCAGCATAAGAGATTACTATTCCGGATTTTATTGATAGAAAAAAAAAAAAGCAAACCACCTTTGTCTATCTTGTTTCAGGTATACCATAAACTTCCGACCTGACCAGTCATGTTTGTTCTCTAACTATGTCTTACTAAAGCACAACGATACGAGCTCCTAAAACGGGCTCATTTATCTCATTTGACCCATTATTTCGACTATTTACCTCAATATCCTTATTGGCGTTTGCTGATTATTCAATGAGAGAGAGAACTAAAAGCACGAGACAAATCAACATCTATGAGTTCCTTCAGGTTCCATACCCGATGGTCTTTGATGATCACCGCCACCCCAACAGCCATTGTAACTGTCAGAAATACAGTCGCCTTCAAGCAACCGTGCCCACGTGAAAACTTGCCCAAAATAGTCTTGCAGTGCTTGTCTGCTTCTTTCAACAAAGCTTCACGTTCATCTCCACCAGCCATCGCCTTCTCATTCTACATAAATAATCAATACGTTAATCATAATTACAAAACTACAAAATTACAATAATAATCTATATTTTAAAAAAATTTAAACAATTAAGATGGGTGTATGTGTAAAAAATAGACTTTGGGCTTTATGCAATTACTTTGTACAGATTCTTGCAAAAGGTACTAAGTATCACCATGCAATTACATATTTTCAGTTCATCCGGAACCACTTGTTTTTATAAAGTATGCGGTTTATTGCGTTGTCTTTTTACAAATAATAATAGTTTTTTTTAAAAAAAAAACTTAACCGAGTATGTTGTTAAGGGTTACCTTATCCCTGAAACTCTTCAACGCAGATTTCAAAGGATCGAGACTGGAAAGCTTATCCGAGTGAATCTTCCACTGGTCAGACAGTTTTCTTAGAATAACCACACTAGCTTCAAGATGATCCAGATATATATCATCCTGTTTTGAGTTTTACAGTGAGAACTCGAGAAACACGAACAAATAAAGATCACTACTTAAGAATCTAAAACATCATTCATCATAGTTTACCCATTGTTTGTAACAGTCTGGACTTTGAGTTACACACCACAAGAATATGTCACTTGCTTCATTCGCTAGAGCAGAGTTACCTGTATAATTATAACCAGTTAAACGGCTGGGTCAAAAACACGCTATGTTACTTTTATAATATTTGTTCAAATTCATATATATAATTTAATACATAACATATGATTTCTTGCCTTGCCCAGCAGCTTTTGCAGCAACGGGTAACAACTGCTGTGTAAGTTGCTTCATAGCTTTACTGCCAGGTGCAACAGCAAGAGCAACTTCCTTCAAGACGGGATAGATGGCTTCAAATCTCTCAGTTGCCTGATACACCAGATGTTTTTCAAACTCAAATTAAAAGATTTATTATTTTTTTTTTAAAGAGTAAAATGCCATTTTGGCCAGTTTTGCGGCTTTCGTTCAAAGGTTTGTGTTTCCACATCTAGATCCAAAAGGTTTGAAATCTTGCCATTTTCATCCGGCTCGTTAACTCCATCCATTTTTCTCCGTTAAGTCAGGGGTATTTCCGTCTTTTTTGCTAACTTAAAGGCCAATTCGATCTTTTTCACTTTATGTAAAAAGACCGAATTGCCCTTTAAGCTAACAAAAAAGACGGAAATACCCCCGACTTAACGGAAAAATGAATGGAGTTAACACGCCGGATGAAAATGGCAATATTTCAAACCTTTTGGATTCATATGTGGAAAAACAAACCTTTGGACGAAAATCACAAAACTGGCCAAACCTCAGGGATGAAAATGGCATTTTACTCTTAAAAAAATATGGTATCCTAAAGAAGAGTCACCTTGACACGAGCTGTAGGAGCAGGGAATGTGGGTCCCATCAAAAGCTCGAGGGCGGAGGGTGGCACCACACGCTCCCCTTTTCTCACAGCACCATTTGCTAAAATTGCACGAGCTTTAGGGAAAGATAAAATCCTACACAAGTGAGGGAATTAACATATAGGATTTATGAGATTAGGGAAAACCAAAATAATAGTAAAGTTTCACAGTTCAAACCTCTCAACTAATTGCAAAATAAGGTCTCTGGATTGAGGATTACACGATTTACTGCAAACTAACGGCAAGAGCAGGTGCACCCACATGAACTGCCCCACAACCAGGTCACCTTCAGAAGCCTGTTAAATGTTTCAGTTACTTATTGAAGTTAAGTCGTCTTGCTTCTAGAAGATAAAATACTACTTATCTTAAATGGTGAGATTACCTGTGTGATAGCCCACACTAAGACTGGAAGCTTTTCTAGCCCTTGATATTTGGAACCATCTTTTACTATGGGTAAAATACCGATCATTACATCAGGTTTACGCTGTAATACCATTGCTAGGACCACAAATATGGCGAACTGTAAAGTCACAAAATGCATTATGCTCCATATATATAAAGAGCGCAACAAAGTGATCTACTGCAGGATCTGAATGACACCAAAAGGATAGTTAACATAATATGCTGAAATAAGAAGTTCATGCTTTAATCTCATTTTGGTCCACATTTATTACGGTAAAGATTATTTACAATTACAAATACTGAAGGGTAGATCTCACAGTAAGAGGTATATTTATAGAATTAGAAAATCTAAAGAATCCTCTGTTGAAGATCTCAAGATTCTGTAAGATACCCAAGCCCAAACTGTCATTATAGAAATCAAATAACAGTCCTTGTCCTTTTGATCTGTACAAAATTCTTAAGCAAGATGAATCCCTAATAAGAACAAAGCCCAGAACAACAACAAAGCCCATAGGACAAAACATAAAAACCTTGTGTGCCCAAATAACAAGAGAAGAAATAAATTAAAAGTTGCTTGAATATTATGTTCTTACTTGTATCATAACTATTCTCCATGTACAGGAGTTACTAGTTGTAGTTTCCTAAAGTTATACGCGTACATATGCGTATAGTGAAAATGTTAAGATAGGCAACTTTCCTTTTTGTTACTGTAGCGCATATCTCTGTCCTGATGAAGCTCAGAAAGTATAATTATGTTCTCCTTTTCAATATTCATATTCCACTAAGTAGTGGAATCCTATCCTTTACAGAATCTACCTATCTGTTGTTCAGGGTGCACATCCAACGCAACATTGACCATATCCCTAAACTCTTGACCCCAAATACAAGGAGTACAAGATTGGTAACATAAGATTCCAACAGTGGCGGTGATGAGGGTGTACGAGGAGGACCACCGCACAGGACCCGTGATTTCGAGGGGCACGTGTTTTAAAAAAAATCCGATATATATAGTTATTTTTTTTAAATTGTATACCCATACCAACTCCAAGATAGGCCCATTTACAAAACAATTTTTATGGTTTAGAAGTTAGCCCATTGGAATTATGTTTAGTGAGTCCAATACCCATTTGATTTAAAAAAAAAAACATTACGGAAGGGCACATTTTTTCAAGCTCGAACAGGGTACATGAATTCTCGGAGACGCCTCTGGATTCCAACAGTAGCTTATATACAAGTGTAACAGAACAAGTCTCTAGTTTGAAAGCAACTTCACTAAAAGCAATATGTTCATCATCATCATCATTATCCTCAACATATGAAACATGTCATAGACCATTACCTGAGATTTAGAAGTTGGCTGCTGAACCACCTTCTTTGATCCCTTGACGGCTCCTTGGTGGTGAGCCAGGTCAGCCATTATGCTATCTAAACACCACAACGTAAACGACCCAAGGGCGTCAATAGGTTGGAGGTTAAGCCAGTCTGTAGCAGTCCTATAAACATCTTCAGATATATGCAACAGAGGAATCTGCATAAAAGCCAAATAAATCAATCCAAAAAAAGGAAATTTCCATAAGCATCATATATTCATATTCCTTCTAAAAACTAATCCATAAAAAATCAAATAAACATCAAAAAGCTAAGTAGTGACACATTCCAAATTTCAACTACAACAAATATTTGGCCAATATCCTAAATCATAACAAAAGTAAACATCCTGCCATAAACATAAAAATAACTTTTAAAACTACTAAAAACAGAAAGTTCTCACATCAGTCATCTTCTCAACAGTAGCTTCCTTGAGTGTCTTCATCCACGGAAACTGTGAACCGCTGACCGAAGCAAACGCTCGACCAAAATACTCCGCAAATCGCATCAACATTACATCCGGTTGCGACTCATACGATTCCTACACAACACCAAAACCTAATTCAATTTCATTCAATTTTAGGTTCAAATTCACTAATCAATTCAATCAAAACCACATCAATTCAATCAAATCACAAAATTAGGCATTCAAATCATCAAACGTTCAATTACCGTTACATCAGCTAGAAAAACCGCTAGATCAGAATCATTAACCTTCGCAGCAGCCTCAGCAACGCTAACCTTCACCTTCTTCTTAGGTTTACTCTTCTTCAAGTTCAACTCTCCGGCAACAACCACCGCATCTCCGCCGTAATCCTCACCGTCGTTACGATCACGAACAGCATCATCATCATCCGCAACCGCAGCTTCGATTGCATCAAACGCAGCTTTCTGAGATTCAACAACTCGTCGTCGACGATCCTCCGACATCTGTTCAATCGGCCGGAAAACGTCACCGGAGTTGTGATCGGAGTACTGTTCAGGTGCTTTGTTGGTGAATTTACGTCCTGATTTCTTATACGACACCGTTTTCCATCCGTGATCGTCGTTGTTGATGTTGCTGCTGCTGCTGCTACTGCTTGCAAGCTCGATTTGCTTCAGGATTGCTTCTAATTCGGCTGAACTTGCGTCCATTTTTGCGACGGAGACGGTGATACGACGTCGTTGAATGTAGGTCTTCCGGTGATCTGTGGTGGTTGCCGGTGAGGAGAGATTGTAAGAAGAGAAGTAGGGGGGAGGGGTAACGTAGATATAGGCGGAGAGATACGTGGGTTCGGTCGATATTATTACATTACAAAATTACGTATATGCCCTTTGGTGTGATGTGGGATGTTATGGATTTTGTTATTAGTTTTTTTTTAATTATTCAGATTGGTTGTTTGGTGTTTGTTGTCCGTTTAAATTATTTGGATTGGTTGTTTGGTGTTTGCTGACCGGTAACTAACATTGATGGTGTTTTGACACTAACAGATATTAAAAAATATGTTAAGTTTTTATAGAATGAGTAAAATGCTCTTATCGTTAAAAAAATGAATTGAAAATAAAGTGTTTAACTTACATAATGATAAAAAAAGTTTAGAGAGAAATGTAAACATATCACCACTCAACATCCGTATTGATTATTATTTGTCGCGAATTTGGCATTTAACGCTTACATTGAAGATGTTTTGAAAACTGATTGATCCTTTTATCATCGTCTTAGTCGCCATCAATCCAATTTATGTTTCAATGGAAGTATATAGTCTAGCGACAAGTATTCATTTATGAACTTTTTTTTTAAAGGTGTAATTCACAACAGATGGTTAATACACACCTGCAAGTCGCAGGCCCGCCCCATTTCTATCCAAAAGACTATGTTGTCTTAACGGGGCACACGCCTCGGTAGAAATGGGACATAGCTTTCCCCGAGAAAATTTCCGACCCCTGCCACTTGACAGGAGTTGCACCCTCCACACAAATCGACCGCCTGTTGTAACAGAGCGACCCGCTGGAGTAAATACGCCGTAATAGAAAACTCGGGTTCCCTCAGGCTTGAACCGGAGTCCTTGCCATCCTTGGGTTGGGAATAACCCCAATGCCTCACCTTTTGATGGAGGTGGGGATCGAACCTGAGACCACTCACATGGCCCAAGTCCTTTCCACCACTCCACCAAAGGATCATATTTATGAACTTGATGAGCACTTACGAGAAGTCAAACATGAGACTTTGACCATATAAAGAAACAGACGATCACAATGGTCTAAACAATAATTAACATTGTTAATAACTTATTTGGATGCACATTGACTATAAATCAACACCATGATACATATATAGTGTACTACCCTAGTTATATATTAGGGCTCTATGTAATCTTTTTCAATCAATCAATAACATAACAATATACAACTTCTCTTGACAAGTCTCTGCAACCTAGCGAAGATGAGAAGTTGCCAACGAAATGGAGATGGGGTTGTTGCTAATGAAACATGTTGATTGGGGGTATGCACGGTCGCCTCAGAGATACACGTATGATGAGTGGGAGGAGGGGGCTTAAGTTGTATTTGTAACTTTTTTTTTCTATAAGAATGTTATATTTGTCATTTTGAAAAAGAAAATTAATATTTTTGTCTTACAAAAATTAGTATTAGAACCCAAACTTATTACAAGATAAAACCTCCATAATCTAAACATGCAACAATTTAAACAGACTCTAAGCAACATAACTAGAACCAAACTATGTAATTAACTTTGAAAAAAAAATATACTAACTATTAATTAGTTTTTGAGCAAAAGGTAATCTAGTGTTTCAAATAATAAAAGTTGATAATTTAGAAAAGACATTTCTCGAGTAGCATAGATAGTTTAACACCACTTGAAATAAAAGAGCTTGATAGTCATAATTTGTGTGCTCGAGTCATTATTCCCACTTACTCATACCACTCACCCCATTTATCTTATATCTTATAGTCTAGGCTTCTCTATCTAAAACACCACCCCCAAAATAAAAAAGAGTGATATTATGTTTGTTACGAATTTGATCCTTTACGTTAATTTGGAGTTTACTCTGTAAAATAAATATTTTTTCACCATATCTTTTGTTTTTCTTTACTTCTATTTTCTTTCTTTCTCTTATTTTATATTAGGTTATAACCTTGTGTATTACACGGGTTAAGTAAATAAAATATCAAATAGTTAATAACGAAGATTTAACAATTATAAAACGATATTTTAAGACACTTTTCTGATATCCAAACAAAATTTTGTTTTATGTATGATCAAAACTTGTGATGTTTGTCAAGTTTATAAATATGAAAGCATTTGAACCATCAATTAGAAGACAAACTGTATAATATGAAAGCTACAAAATAATATTTAAATTAATTAGATAAGTATAAACTGTCGTTGATTATTAAGTTATATAACTTTAAAATTTAAATATATGGACTTGAGTTGCATCTTAAAAGGATGGTTGTTTTTGGATAAATTTATTAGTATGATAAATGTAGTTACTATTCTTCTTGTATTTTAAATATATTAAATAAATAAATTATTTGTTAAGCAAGAAAATCGTTCCCTCCACACTCGTTATGAAAATGCTTGATATTTGTTTCAATTATTAAGATATAATTTCTAATATAGTAATTAATATAAATAAGAAAATCGTTCCCTCCACCCTCGTTATGAAAATGCTCGATATTTGTTTCAATTATTAAGATATAATTTCTAACTTAGTAATTAATATAAATAAATAATAAGATAATTTATGGAACTTTATCCGTAATTTCTTAAATGTTTGAAACAAATATTAAATTTAATAATTTAAATTAAATAACAATTATCTACAATTGAGTAAAAGTAGATGGTCTAGAATAATAACCTAGTAATTAATATAAATAAATAATAAGATAATTTATGGATCTTTATCCGTAACTTTTTAAATGTTTGAAATATATATTAAATTTAATAATTTAAATTAAATAATAATTATCTACAATTAAGTGATAGTAGATGATTTAAAATAATGGCAAGTGTTCTTTTATTGGTTTCTTTTATTATATAGTATAGATATAGATTATTTTCATCAATTTTATCTTGAAAACTTATAATATTTTTAAATAATTTACTAGTCATTTTATTTATTTTATTAGTATAATTTTATGTATCGATTTTTATTATTTTATGTAATTTATTTTGATATTATATGTTTCGTTATAATTACAATAAAAAACTATATTAGTATAATTTTATGTATCGACTTTTATTATTTTATGTAATTTATTTTGATATTATATGTTTCGTTATAATTACAATAAAAAACTATAATTTGGAGCATTGATATGTGGTTTTTTTCATGTCCTTGAACATGCTAGTCTACTGGGGTTTAATTTCGTGTCCACGTGTATGCTTTCTTGTGGTTTATGATCTCGTTCAAACCTATAAATATTAAAATTAGACCAATGTAAAATATGCCATTTTACATACTTAAAATATATGTTTTGAAGAAACATTGTGGTATGTGGCTCGACAAAAAAAGGTTAATTTTTTTTGTCTTCTCCAAGCTGTGGTGGTGATTATCCTGTAAAATATTAAACATCCCGTTAAATTCGTTAAGAGGAGGGGAATAGGGGGTTCACCTCTTAACCACTCTCCGGCGTAAGAGTAAGTATATGTTTTGAGGAAATAAGTGTGATTAATGGTGAGAAAGCAAGGAAGAGAATGGTTAAACTTGGAGGTGAAGCCTCCTATTTATAGCCGGAGTGATGTGGAAGTAGATGGGCTGATGGGCCTTGGCCCTAGAGTCGACAACAAAGAATATCCGTCTTGTCCCCTCTACAACAACCGTTAGTGCTTCTAGGTGAGGATGGAGTTGGCGCACATTGAATGGATCCACGTATCCTGACCGTTGTCCTTGTTGTCTCTCTGTATCAGCAGCTAAGTGGAGATCGTGGAGTAGATGTCGGCGCACGCTGATTGGTGCCACGTATGCGTCCTTGTGTACCTTCGTGTCTCCTGTACGGTCGTTAATCGTGGAGCACGATCAGATACAAACTTTTGAACGCTCATTGGTCCACTGCTCTGCCACTTGTACCTTTTTTACCTGTCCTAGGATGACTTGCGTTTCTGTCCTCCGCGCGACCACTGGGGACAACCCATGTAGCCGGCGCAAGGTCCAGGAAGCGAGGGCTTTCATTCAAGGAGCTAAGTGTGAAATCTGGTCTTATATTTGCCAGACCTCGCGCGCGGCCTAGGTTGCACCTGATTGGCCGGCGCGAGGTTGGGAAAGTTGCCAGATTAATATATTAGGAGTATGGTCCCGCGCGTGACCTGATTGGTCATCGCAGGTTTTTGGGACCATACCCCTTCAAGTCCCCCCAGTCCAGTGCTGCTTCCATGCGCGAGGCAAGTGGTTGGAGTTCTGGACTAGTAAAAAGAAGAAGTTAAGCTTGGTCCTGCCTGGGTCTTCTCAAAGCATCTTCCAAGCTGTGGGAGCTGGCGCGCATGTGATGTGTTGTAACTACTACGGCGCAGCTGCCAAGCTTGCTAATGAAGTGTTATGCTACATTGCGCTGAACAAATCTTTGGGGATTATCTTGTGTGGCAGAGAAGCTGGCGTGCGTGTGTATGAATGCTTATTCGCACGACGCAACTCTCTTAGCTTGTTGCTGAAGTAACAAGTTTTTGCGCGGGAAATTTCTTGAAATTTGAAATCTGAAATCTGAAAGGTTGGTGCAAGTTGTTGGAGACTGTGACATTTGAGTTGACCACTGACACAGTGACGATCATGTTGTCACTGTGTAAATCGCGCCTTTTCGTCTGGTGTCAGGCAAGTGAAGCCCACGCGGCAACCGTCACTTCGTATTTCCCGCCTTACGTGTCATCTCCTGGTTGGATATGCGTGCGGTGGGTCCGACATGGTTACCCATCGCATTAAATGCGATGGGTATAAATAGTCGAAGAAAAGAGGGTAAAGGTCACTGTTTCTTCAACTTCTCTCTCTCTCTATCTGATTATTCTTTGAAGATTTCCCCATCTTCAATAAATTTTGCAGAACTTCAAGTTTTCTCCGACGATCTGCAACCTGTTCTTAAGGTTTTTTTGCAGATTTTTCTTGAATCTTCATCGAGTTCTTATTGTCTTCAAATATTCAACCTCTAATATTCTGGTGTCTGCCGAAGACGTGACGGTGGTGGAAGAGGCCCGGGGCCCTTGCAACCATTAGAATTGGATTAAAGGTTATTCAAAAAAGTCATTAGAGGCTAGCAATTTTCACCAGAATGGGATGCCAGGTACCCATCTCAAGGGCAAACTGATGCCGATACTCCTCCTGGATTTATCACCTTATATTCTGACTTCTTTGGTGAAGGTAACTTCCGATTACCGGCGACCCACTTCTTGGGTGCTATACTTCACCACTATGCTTTCCACATTTCTCAACTTAGCCCGATGGGCATGGTGCGAATGCGTCATTTCGAGTTTGTGTGCCGATCCCAGGGTGAGGAACCGGCTGTTGATAAATTCTGGGTATTTTATCAATTACAGAGCAACTTAGGGTTTTTTTTCCTTTTCTCTGCGCGCTGCGAAGAAGATTTTAATCAGCCCTCCTAAAAGTTTCCATGACTGGAAGATGAAGTTTTTCTTCATTCGAGAGGAGGTTATTCACGTTGATATGCAATTTCGTCAATCTGCGTCAATCCCCAAGGAAGACATGCAGATCCTGCGCGGGGTGGCCTGGTATGAAAAGTTGTTGGTGCTTCCTAATGGAGTCTTTGGGGAACAGGCGTTCGTCGCGACCGAAATGAGCGACAAATGGCCAGAGCGCAGCGAGGAGGTACCTGTTCTTCTACACGATCGTGAAGGTAAATCTTCTTGCTTTGTTGTTCCACATCTGTTTGGTTTCTTTAAGAAAATTACTTAACCTCTTGCCTTTATTTGCAGAGGTTGCGCTTTATCAGGGTGCATTCCCTGCCGTTGCTGGAGCAATGGGCGTGAGGCCCTTGCGCGGCGGTGAAGAATACTGGTTTGAGCAGATCAAGCCAAATTTCATGTTTGCTCGAGCGGAGCTGTTTGCTGCTCCTTTTGCTGCAACCGAAGGTGCGCGCTACCCGAATCCTAGGCCATGTAGGGCCATAACTCCTGCTGGGAAAGAAATTGTCTATCTTTCCAGCAAGGAATCCATAGACTCATCAGAACATGAGTTAAAACCATCACGTGGTGTGTTTGTAGGTGTGTTGCGTGAGTTGAGCATGAAGAGAAGAAACAGAAAAGGCCTTCCTAGAAGGTTGAAACTGCTAGCGCAACGTCTGATGTTGCGTCCAGGAAAGGTACTACTCGCTTTCGACAAAGTAAACTTGAAGGCTTTGTTATTGTAGCTGACTCCTTAGAGGAATGGAATGCTATATGTGGGAAACCTCAGAGCAGCGTGGCGGCTGCAGCTAGAAGCTCTAGGAGCACATGGTCGAAAAGTCCTGACTCTGCGCGACCCCCACTTCTTTTCATGTTGAGGAAGTTGTAGCTGAGCTTACGGCTGAAAAGCTGGTCAGGAAGAATGCTTCTAAGAGATCCCACGCGGAGACCATGACTGCAACTACTCCCCCTGCTAAAAAGATTGCCATAGGCAAACCTATTGGGAAGAAGGGGAGTTTGAGGAGTCATTATTCTGACATCTCGCCTGGTAAGTGTTTGTACATTCTCATTTCCTTCTCTTTATGCCTTAGCCATTTGTTGACATCTTGTTCTCTGATGTAGAGGTGGTTGCAAAGAAACCCGAAGTGGCCAAAAAGCAACCTTCTACGTGGCCCAAGATCACTGTTATTCCACCAAAGACCACTGCTGCTGAAGGGAAGGTTGGGGATGCAAAGAAAACAGTTGAGAAAGAAACTGATGTTGCTGAGGCTGGGAAGGCTCCGGAGGTGACGAAGGCTCCGGAGTTTGTGAAGGTTACAGGGGGTGATCAACCTGTTATTGAGCGAATAGATCCTGAAGCGTAGGTTGAAAACCCCGCCGCGCAGCACACTGGCCCCATCGAAACTGAAACAGTCAAGACTACTACTAGGGAGTTTGCTGGCGGTATTCATGCAGGAGGTAAAGTTAAAGATGCAACTGCTGGTGGTGGAGGCGCGGGTGGATAGGGCGCCATAACAACCCTCCCAAATACATTCCAAAACTCTTAAAGTATCCCAATACGTCCTAAAATACACCCCGTATACAAAAAACTGGCCCGAAATACCTTTATTTTAACAAAAATGAAATAAAACAAAAATCACATGTCGCTCGCGGGGCGTGACACACTCATGTGTGTCTGTCGCGGGCCGCGACAACTGGCCACCAGACGCAACCCCGTTCCGCCACGTGGCAGCTGACTCGACGTGGCTAGACCCCTGACTCAGCTAAGCTAGAACCTAGTCTAGACGACTCGCGGGCCACGAAGCCCCTTCGTGTATCTCTCGCGGGGCGCGAGAGGGTGTCAGTCAGACCTATAAATGGAGGGCTTCGGCTCTCATTTCAATCCATTCATTTTCGAAAAATCTCTCTCAATTTCTTATAAGTAGAAATAATTCCCGGGCATAATACCCACTTAAAAGCGAAGCTCTGCCTCATTGTAAGTATTATAACCCCCAGTTACGTATTAGTTACTCTGCCCGATTGATCTAGTGCTCCGTAACGCATGTCAAGGCTCTGCCTGACTCAGTCATTGGAGTTCTGTCTCGGGAGGGGGGTATAGCTAATGTAAATTGGGTTATTTTACTAACACGTGTGCATTGTTTAAATTAATAGATTATAACTAGGAAGTCACCAGCAGTAGTGATATCTAAAATATTAATGTGAGTCATTCTCTTTTTATAAATAAATTGTTTTTACAAAATCTCAATTATTTTAAAGTGTAATTTAACAGTGACTGAGTATTTGTAATTCTACAATTACTGTCGGTATGTTGGGGTTTTGTATACATTACTTGTTACTAATACTGAGAATAGTAACATGACCACAAGTCAGGATTGACAGTACCGTTGGTGGTAATTTGATAGATGTAAACAAATATAATTGCGGATGCCCTCAATACTGTAAAGTGATAAAAGTGTTTTGATTAAATTGGGATGCACTCACCAGTATTTCCCACTAACAAAATGTTTTTAAACGCATTTCAGGTAATAAAATGTGAAAGCCAAATAGAAGCCAGCTGGAGAGCACTGAAGGCTTGTAAAAGTGGCTATAAAAGTTACCTAAACAAGAAAGACGTTTTATTTGAATAAAATAGGGTTTATCCCTATAAACATATTATGAATGGAAACTTGGGTTTTACCCATGTGCTTATTATTTATAAAATGAGGTGTTTTACTCTGATAAAATATTTCCTAACTACGGTCCTGATGAAAATTTCCGCTGGCAAATTAAATAAACACCGATACCACCAGCTCTGAGTGCTCGCGGCCGCCCGCCTCCCGGGGCAAGGGGTCGGGGGTTGCGACAGAAGGTGGTATCAGAGCTACAGCCACTAATTTGAGCCACAGAAGTGTTCTGCTGACATCAAAATTTGTCAATCCTATTAGGAAATAATCTATGTGACTATGTGCATACATGTATATTATTGTTTGTGTTATTTGACAATCTGTTAGTTTATAGTATGAGTGATCAAGGTCCGTGTGACGCCTACCGTCATCTAGATAGTTCTCCTAAAAGTGAAGGAACTTCCTCACAGCCTACTCCTTCGGGGTATTCTGCTGATACAGAAGAGGGGATCTTCATATTTAAGGCACAATCCGAAGAACCATTCCATACGAAAAAGAGAGGATGGTTCAGTCGGGGAGCACATGAGTGTAGGAAACGAATGAGAAAGTTGCATTAATAAAGGGCTTTAGCAGCAGCTAATAGGGAAGTCAATGCCCAGACCCAAGACTTAGTTAATAGACGTTTGGCCCACTTCCATATATTAGCCACCACTGCAGCCGACCCAAACCTTGACCAAATCATTGGACCACAACCATTGCCACTGTTTCCAACCCAACCAATGGAGATAGAGCCTAACCCAGGAAACGAGTTTCCAATACCAGCTTTTAACCCTGATGAGATACCTAGAGTCCCAGCACCCAATCCTCTAGCATATGATCCATGGAATGATGACCATAGGGATTACCAGGAACTCTACCCACAGGAAGACCCAATTCCAAACCCAATAGCATAATACACCAACCTCAACCCACTAGACCCATATTGGAATGCCGACCCGTATATTCAAGAAATCTTAAACAATCCGTATCCATATGGAGAACCTTTACCTATGTACCCTGACCCAGTACTCACACCACGACCACCCATGAGTGATGAGAACGTTCAGGAACTCCGCCTGTATGGTGAGGAGTTGATAGATGAAGGAGAGAGGATGAAAGAGATAGGAGAGAAGCTCGTGTGGAAGTACGACGAGCGGGAAATGCAGTTTAATCCATAGTAATATATATATATATATAGAGAGAGAGCGGTTCATAGAGAGAGAGAGAGAGCGGTTATCATACATTAAGAGTAATCGTACATTACGTACGTGACTATCCTGACCGTCAGATCAGTGTGATTAAAGCGTGATTAAATTGATGATGAGAGGCGGTGGTAAAAACGTAATTATGGTATCAAAAGGTTAAAATCGTCAATTTAATCTATCAATTAACCCGGCTATATCTTCTTCCCAAATCAAAATACAAACTTAAAACCCCAAAATTGACGCTGCGGTTTCGACGGAAGCTAAAAGACGAGAGCGGTGATCAAGAAACGAACTCGATTTGAAGTGAAGAATGACGATTACGACATTAGGAGGTATCGATTAAATCATCTTCTCAATCATTTGATTTCTTGTTTAATCACACGGTTTTAGTAGTAGAAACTCATACTGATCGGTGGTTTTATTGTATGGTGAACAAAAATTGAAGCTAAACGAGAGAAGAGGAGCAAGAAACGCAATGATCCGGTGCACTCTAGCGGCATAAATCCAGGTTTCTTCAAAAAAAATTCAAAATATTAGGGTTTGATGAACTAGCGTTATTTGATATGAACTAGTGTAATTTGATGTTGAATGATTAATATTAACTAGCGGTATTAGAATCATTGATATCAGACGATTGATTGATATAAACTAGCGGTATTAGATTTTTCATCCCAGCATCCCCCCCCCCTTTAAGGTTAAATTTTGAAATTGGGGCTTTTGATCTAACTTGCCTTTGGTTTAAACAATTAACGAATGTTGTATTAGGTTAATATTTGATATTGGGGCTTTTGATCTAACTTCGGCCTTTGTTTTCATCCGTTTTAAGCATAATTTTGTTGAGTTGGATGAAAATAATAACGCATGTTGTAACTGATGCAAGATGGACAACCTGTGGCTTTGATATGAACAGCAAAAAGAATTGTTGGCAAAAAGGGTTTGATAAACTAGCGTTATTTGATATGAACTAGCGTAATTTGATGTTGAATGATTAATATGAACTAGCGGTATTAGAATCATTGATATCAGACGATTGATTGATAATAACGCCTGTTGTTATATGAAAAAGCTAATTTGCTTGATTTAATTTGTTTTGAAATACGAGTGTAGGGGTCCCTGATGATGATTCTGACTTTGAGCCCCCCATTCAACCGATGATAACAAACAAACCTCGCAAGTTAAAGGTAACTAAAAAGCCAAAGAAGTTACATCTTCAAGATGATGATGATGATTTTCAAGCACCAATTAAAGACTTGATAAGCAAAAGTGCCGCAAACACAAAAAAAGAGGGCAAAGACTTTAACTGACCAAGATGATGATGACTTTGAGGAGCCCGCAACAAAGAAACCATCGAAACAAGATAAGCAAATGGAACCTACAAAGGGAAGACAAACGATTAACCAAGCGGAACCAATTAGGACGGAACCAAGACCGTACTATGAATATCATCATGAGGTAATAAGCCTAAGGTGTAGTCCTTCGGGTTTCTTGGATACAGTAAGTCAATTTACAGAAGCACAGGTAGCGGATGTGAAAAGCATTGGATTTGGTGATGTTCTTGGTATAAAGCTTAATCATATAAGCACACGTTTAGGTTATTGGCTCGTACGAAACTATGACGAGCAATACAACACACTAAACATAGGAAATCATAAGATAGAAATCACACGAGATTCAGTACATGATGTGTTTGGTATTCCAAAAAGACATGTTCCAGTACGGGAAAAAAATAAGCCTCGGAAAAGAGCAATAGTTGAAAAAAATACTGTTACTCAAGGGGTCGAAACAACTATTGATGAGTTCAAAAACCAGTGGCCGGACACCAACATAATTACTCATACATTAGTTGCAAAAGAGATGAAAAAACAAACAAATGGCGGCAGATTATTCAAGTTAAATTTTTTAGCCAACTGGAACACTTTGTTTGTAGAGATTACAAAGTTAACAACGGTTAAACAAAGTTTCCTACTTGCCATTGACAAAGAGGAAGAAATATCGAAGCTGGATTGGTGCTCGTTTGTTTTAGAGTCGCTTAAACGAACTAGACAAGGTTGGAAAAAACTGGACTCACAATACAATGGACCAGTTGCATTTCTAACGGTATGTTTTGTAAACATCTTTAAAATGTAAGCTAATACAATATTGTTAGTAGTAATTTGATTTTTTTAAACAATTATATGCAGCTTCTATACACCCATGAATTCAACAAAAGGCACAAAATTTTCGATGAAGTTGCTGAACTGCCTGTCATAAAGTATATAACATCTGGCATAATCGACGACATGGAAGAGTATTTATACAACAATGGGCCGCTGTCAGATGTTGAAGATCAAGATGAAGTTGACAAAGACGAAGAAACGCATGAAAATCGCCAAGATCAACAACATGCGACTGCCTCGGACATCAATAGCGATGATCATCAAGATGAACAGGCTCCGAAAACGCCATTCGAAAACGTAAATCAACAAACTTCGACGTTATTGACGGAATTGTTCACTGACAACATCCCATTACATGAGGCTGCTGCAGTACAAGAAAACCTCACTGCATTTGAAACGATATACAAGCCTACGACAGATACGGATGATTTCACAATACCACCAGTAGATACCACAAAGGTCTACAAAAGAAGAAACCAGGCTGGTGAAGATTCAATGGAAGAATGTTACATACCATCAACTACCGATTGGTTTGAGGGCTGGAATCCTAGTGAACATATTTCAGATTTGAACCTAGAAGATATGAACATTGGGACACAAACGCAAAAAGAGCTTGACTACTGGTCCACTCCGCTTCAACTAACCGGGGTGATCTATGATGCTGCTGCGCGGGAAGCCTCAAACAAAAATAAGAAGGTACAGTCTTTTGGATTTTTGTTTATGATATTATTAATAACGCATGCTTTAAGCACCTCATATTACAGTAGAATGTTTGTTTATGATACTAGAAAAATAACGCCTGTACAATAATTAAAATCACACTAGTTTAAAAAAACAACATATGTTAGCTGAAGAAATTAATCACGCATGACTTGAGTTTTATTAACTGAGTCCAGCTAGTGAAGACCATATTGTTGTTTGCATGGAATGCTATAGTGGGCCGATTGTTATATGTGGTGTTTAGCCTATAACTAAGCCCAATATAGATCACTAAAACAAGAGGCCCATTTTATTAGGAGAAACAAAGCCCAATATAGATCACTGGCCCAATTAATAACGCATAACTTGCCCAACTAATAACGCATGAATTGAGTCGGTCTTTTGCATAACTCTTGATTTCATAAATATTGGAATGGGCTTCTAATGATATAGGCTACACATGAGATTAAGCTGTTGGACCGATTTATAAGGAGAAACATTGTGCTGTTTGGGCCAATTTATAAGGAGTAATTGTACTAAATTTGGTTTGAAATAAAGCCTTCGATTAACAGAATGGACAAGAACATAAATACAAAAAAAATTACGCTAGTTACATGTATAATCACGCATGATATTGCTAAAAACAAAAACTACTATACTTAGATAGATAATAACGCATTATATTGATAAAACTCCAATTCTGCAACTGTTGTTGAAAACAATGGACAAGAATATAAATAAATACATTTCTCTGGTTACGGAAATGAATAATATCATTACGGACGCAAAGGAAAAGTGTTTCTGGGATCCAGATATAATTAGAATGTGTAAAAGATGGGATGATGCAGTTAAAAACACCGTGTCGACGAGGACAGATCAAGTAAGCTCTGGAGGTGATGAGGCGTTCCAAAACAAAGTTGGAGAGGATGGCGATACAATTCAAGAGTTAGGAGGGGATGGAGATGCAACCGTGGAAGATGAAAACACAGGAAAAACAAAAGGTAGATAAGAATTTGTGTTATTTCTTAATATTAACGGTAATTTATGTTCAATAATGACAAAACGTTTGTGATTTTATAGGATGCCATGATGTTGATAATATGACATATGACGATGGGGGTATTTCAGACTCATGCCTGGCTGCATTACAAACGATCGAACCAGGTGTATACAAGAAGACGACAGAAGGTAACAAATACAATCATTGCTAAATTATTAACCGTATTATGTGTTTACAAAAAAATAACCTACTCGAACATACAAACAGTGACATAAGCAGACGTGGTACCCCAAATGGACCAAGCTGTAAACTTAGCAGAGTGCAGTCAGCAAAAAACACAAACTGAGTCGATGTTGAATGAGCTTGAAAAGATAAACCCTGACGTCTATGGTAAAGAAATGCCTCCCACCACATCCACTGAAGAAACAGATGAAGTGACGGATGCAGAAATGCAGTCGGTGGAGACGCTTTTAAAATTGGCTCCAATCCTACAAACATAAAATGAGAGTAAGCAAAAAACTCCCGTGTCTGATAACAAAAAGAAAACGGATGATGAGAGACATACAGAACTAGTGAGAACGCGGATCAAAGTGTTGAGGGAAAAGAACGAAAAACGAATGGCAGAATTAGGTGACGCATACAGATCACCTTACTGCAACAGGATAACCAACTTATATGAGCCACTTCTGGAACGTGACCAAACGATCATCTGTTACCTCTTAGCTCCGGTCGGAGATATTGGGTAAGATATTTTGTCTCTTTTAAACCGCTTAAAATCTTGATCTCTTTTTAAACTGTCCTTTTTGGTTTTAAACAACAGCTCAGTGATATACAAGTCTGAAAATGGAGTCGAAACACGAAAAATCATTTTTTGAAAGCTTTCACCCATCGCAATACATGGCTTCAAATGGAGTTGACGCGTTTGTAGATGTGATAAACTTTGAAGAGAAAAAAAGGGACAAAAAATCATCACCCTACAGGCTGTTCTTGCCAAGTTCAATGATTGTAAGTTTTTCCATAAATAATCACGCATGTATGATTTTTCCTTAGTTAATCACGCATGTATGTATTTTACTAGGTTAAATCACACATATTGAAATGAAATCACGCAAATTATATGATAATCACGCATGAAGAAAGTTAATGCACACTTGTTTAAGGTTAACCAAGCATGCTATATGATAAATCACGCCTGTTTAAAGTTAATGCACACATGTTTACGGTTAACCAAGCATGCTATATGATAATCACGAATGTTGAAAATTAATGCACACATGTTTAATGTTAACCAAGCATGCTATATGATAATCACGCCTGTTTAAGCTTAATGGACAGATGGAGTTTAATGAAAAAAATCACCATAATTTTTGCAGCCTGACGAAATGTTTGGGCCAAAACACACAGACAATGATCGATTGAAAGTATTTGCACCAAGCCTAGACGATATACTGCGTAAGTATCAAGTCAAGAAAGTTGATACAGTGGATCTTATCTTCATTCCAGTACTACTATCTGATCATTTCTGGTGCCTATGCTTTCACTTGAAAAATGACGAAATCAAGTTAATTGATAACTCTAGGTTTGACGAATCATTTAGCAAACGCTATCGTGGGCGCCCTGAAAAGCTGGTAATACTTGAATACTCAGCTTTATATACAAAAAATACAAGAAATTATAATGACTACGTACTAATATGATTTTTTATCGTGATTAAAGCGAAGAGTTCTAGTTCTATACCTAAAAGGCAAGATACAACAAAAAGAGTGGATAACAAACTTGGAAACGGCAAGCATAATTCGAAAGGAAATGGATTGGAGAACTCTTCAAAACGGATGTGACTGTGGTGTCATCACAATGAGACATATGGAGACATACAAAGGCAAATCACCATGGAATCCGGGGTTTGTGAACGAAGATAAAAAGACCATTCAAGATTCACAACTTCGATTCTTGCGGTACCGGTATCTTAGTAAGATTGTATTGTCCGACTACAATCTTATAAGGAAAGAAGTGTACGACAAAGCTAAGGAATTTACGAAGAACGCAAGCACCGTAGATGTTTTGCGCGATCTAGATAACAAAATTAGGGTCCGATTGGATCAGTTCTTCAACCTTAAAAAGGTGAAACAAAATGCTAAGTCGTAGAACTAGTTTGTTGCAAACTTATTTGACTTGTTCGTTTTTTAATTTTTAAATTTTCTGATTAGTCATAAACTATGATATGAGATAACATGAAAAATGTAAAAACAAGGGGACAATTTCCTTATTCAACACACAATTTCGATACAACAAAAAACACTTAGACAAACATAAAAAGCACATGATTTCACTACCTAGATGAAAAATGATACATAATAACCATCAGAAAAAGGACTCCAAAAACTTGATCTTCGTGTCCATAGAGCATCCTAAGACGGTTATTGCATCGGCAAGCTCCTTTAACTGTTTGTCATCCCGCTTTCCAAGATCAACCATAAACATCATAGCCACCTCTTTGACACTTGACTCTGTCATACCAGACAGCAAATTGAAAATCTCTTCTCGCCTCTTCATGTTCTCTCTGACCCTAGAAAGTTAGTTTCCAACAAGTCTAGACTTGTCTGCAGCAATTTAATCCTCGATCCTCTTTTTGAGATAAACACGCATACCGGATGATGAAGAAGAACCACACGATGAATTACCAGAATCTGCCATCTTTAAGATAATATTTGAATGCTTTTTCAATGATATATAAAAGGAAATAGCAAACAAGAGGACATCTAAAATTATTAAGCATGACAGCTGTATGGTTCACACATCACGCATAAAATTATTGATGTTAGTAAATGTCTGAATTACCTAGCTGTTTTTTTTTTGGAGTTTCCTTGGCCCAGTACATATATTATGTAAGATAATCACGCATGTATAAAAAATCACGCATAAAAATCACGCATTTATAAAAATCACGCTTGTATCAATAATCACGCATGTATATATAATCACGTACGACCAGTTTGTGAATTATGTTAGCTACTGAAATTTGTTAAAAATATTAAACAATATTCAAGATGCAAGTTGATATAAAATATAATTAATCCTAATAATAATGAAACCTACAAATAGACTTCATCATCGACGAGACTAGTATTTATGGGAGATATTTAATTTTACTTACCAAATCTCCCACAACTACCATATTAATTCACAATCTTTATACATATATGATTCCCCCCTATTAGATTCTTGCAAAAAAATAAAAAATAAATAACAACTCTCTTCAAGAAACAAAAATGTCTACTGATCCGGCAAGCAAAGCAATCAAGGAGCTCCTGTCCACCCGCAGGTTGACGGAGCTTGCTTCTGATGTTAAAAATTCGTCATCAGACTATGGATATGAAGTCATCATTCGGCAACAAAAGTCTGCATCAAATGGTAGAGCAGCAGATGTTCAAAACAGCTGTCAAAGTTCAACCACTGCTACCTCAACAGTTGTTGACCAAAGTAGCCCATCAACCCCTGCTTCCACATCATCAAACACTGTTGATCTCTTCTAACAGTATTCTGGATGTGCAGGGGAAGCTCTTAGAACAGCAAAAGATGAACCAGGAAGTCTGGGGGAAACTACTAGAAGAACCAAAATCTTCCTTGAGGGACAACGATATAAAGCTGAGGAAGGATCAATCAAGTGCTGATAACTTGGTTTACTCATATCTCAAGGATGCAGTGGAGACGGTTAAAGAGAAGATGGAGATGACTAACAAGGAGCTTGGGAAGATATTCCCTCCGAACTAGGTGGTATGTCTGATTAATCAACTTTTTTGGTTGATTTTTGGGGATGTTCTAATGTTGGTATTTTGAAAACTTACAACTATGGTGGTTTTTGGTGTATAAAACTGATATGTGGATATATTTAGGAAAATCATGTAGGCTTACTTTTAACATGCTTTCACACCTTTTTTAGGCATCTATGTATGGTGTTTAAGCGTTTTTTATATGAAAAATGGATATTAAACATTACCATGTATGTTACTTTTTTTATGACGCTAGTTATGATGAGGAAAATATGTGTTTGGGTATGTTTTGGGTTGAAATAGCTGTGAACAGGGGTTAAGACAGGTTATACAAAATGTTAGAGAGGGGTTTAATGGTCATTTGAGATCTCCATTTGAGATAGTCGTGTATAGTTATGATTAATCACGCATCTGCATATCGAAAAGGTGTAAAAAAGAATCAGTTGAGTTGGTATATTTAATCACGCATACCATGGTAAAAATCACGCATGTTAACATGTCAGTATCACAGATCACATAAAGTTAATTCTTTAAAAAGGCATGAAAAAACCGATGATTAAATGTATGCAATTGTGATTCAAAAATTACTCATCGTCGTCGTTTAGCTCTTCCCATTCAGAATCACTATCATCTGCTTCGTCAACCTCCTCGTACTCCTCTCCCTCACCAGTTTCCGCCTCCTCGTCTACTAAACCAGGATCAGTATCCAACTGAATTACTTTTCTTTTCTTCTCCTTCTTATCCGCAGCACTAGCTTGTCCCTTTAAAATTGAACAAGTTCGGATATCATGACCTTTGGTATTGCAAACACTGCATGTCCGACTTCTCTTGCCTTTTAGACTAATCATCTTTTCTTTTTTTGATTTAATCCGCTTATGAGAACCGCGACCTTTGTTTCTAATACCGGTTGGCACATGGACCGTAGGTGGAGCATCAGTGTTCGGTTTCTCGTAACCGATTAACCTTGAATATCTATCAAACTTAGGGTCGATGGGCTTGGTTATGCGAAGTTCATCAACCATTTCTTTTATCTCCCTCATCCGATCCCTGACTATAACTAGATGATCAAAATCTCTCATCAAGTTACCAATAAGATACTCTCCGGTCTGCATTATCTCATACGCAACCTCTTTGGCCTTTTTATGCCCATCCTTATCATCAACACTTAAATCAAATGTGTTATTTAGATCATTTGGTACCACGTCTTTGGTCCATCTTCTGATAACGTACTTGTTGGGAATTTCTTTCACTTTGAACATCTTGAACACAAAATATATATGTTTGCACAACAATCCATATTGTTCAAACCTGCGACAACTGCATGATGCAATTACATCCTCCCCCTTCTTGAAACAAACCTAAACAAAAAAAATTGAAAATTAAAAATCAAATAAAAAACGAACGTTGTTATGTAATAACGCATGTTAGTTGGTCTGGATAGTGTTACCTCTAATAAACCGTCACCATGGGCTTTCCAATCCTTCATACTTATCTTCAAAAATGGTTGCTCGATTATAGTCTCCATAGGAAGGCACTCGGACAGTGTTCCATGTAACTCTGCCTGTTGATCAGCAAAAATTAACCTGGTGTAAATTTTCATAGCATCAGCCTCTAAGGTAGTTTCAGAGCAGTTATCTAGGGTTGTATTTCTTGAAATATGGTCATTCTTCCGATGGTTGAATCTTTGCACATCCATTGCACCATCAAAATGGTTAAAGAACTCAACAAGGGTAAGTTGAGAATTCGCCACCTGACAGAAAAATTGGTTTTTGCTCTCTGATCTAGAGGTGGTCGGCATGAGCCCAAACATAGGCTCATGATGATAGAAAGCTGGAATCCACGAAGATCTCATGCCAAACATATCGTCAATCCATTTGTTCTCGGTTAGACCAAATTTAATCATTATCAGTTTCCATTCTGTCTCAAACGTTTCTGGCGCAATCGAATCAGTCCATACAATGTCACACATACGTCTTTTGAACTCTTCATTGTTACACAACTCATGTCCCACCTATTAAAACAAAAACAAAGGATTGGAATGAACAAAAATCAGAAATCTTAATAATTATTCACGCTTTAACAAAAAAAAAAAACTGAGTGTAGGAAATAATAACGCATGGTGAACTTTTTGTACAAGTGCATATAAAAATCAGAAATCTTTATAGTTATTACGCCGGTTGTAATAGTAATAACTCAAGTTGTAGTTGTGTCTAACCTTATCGGCAACTTTCTTCATTATGTGCCACATACATAATCTGTGCCTACTCTTATCGAACACTACCTCGATAGCTTGTTTCATCGCCGGGTCCTGATCAGTGACGACCACCTTCGGCTGCTTACCAAATGAGTCCAAAAATGATTGTAACAGCCATTTGTATGATTCAATGCTTTCGGATGCTAGCAACCCAGCTCTAAGCATCACATTCCGACAGTGGTTATCAATACCAGTAAAGGGTACAAAAACCATTTTATACCTTCAAAATAATGAAATAAATTGAACCAAAAAACATCAAAATTATAAAAAAAGTAGTTAAAACATTAAAGTGAATACTAACTTGTTGGTTTTGAATGTAGCATCAAACGATATGACGTCTCCAAACTCAGCATAGTTACGTTTGCACAAACCATCGGCCCAGAACAGGCCAGTTAATCGCTTGTTTTCATCGACTGAATGTACAAATGAATAATCAACCATGAACTGCTTTTTATCAGTCAACCTATTTATAACCATATCTGCATCATACTCTCCTATATAGCTATGTATCCTAGCTCTAAAATTCTTGCAGTCGTCTTTAGTTGCACCAACATTTTCAAAACCACCGTATCTTTGTCTCATTTTATTGAACGCTTTCACTGGCCCAAAATTCAATGTACCAAGATCCCATATCATCTCTTCTTGTGTTTCGGACAGATGCCTATAAGCCGGTAATAAATGCATATCTTTGGGGCATACGAATGAATGATTATGCGCTTGAACAAACTTATCAACCTTATACAACACCCCATCCATCGAACAAAGCTTAATTTGAGCTTTACACCCGGTTTGAATAGTCGGTCTGTTCCTCCTTTTATATGGCTTAGACAACTTCGAATAAGGATCATCAAAAGCCATAGGTTTATGCCCCTCCTTTGAACACACAAAGTATTTAGTCTTGATAATACCACCAACATGGTGTTCACCTCCTTTTCGAGCAGAGAACCCTGACTTCTTGGCATATGTCTGATAAAACACATATGCTTGCTCTATGGAAGTGAATTCCATTCCTATAACAGGAACACATGATGAAGCTACCTCAGGAATATACAATCTTTCATCTGCACATTATGAAATGACAAAAAAAATACATGAGCTCTAGACCAAAAACACACAGTCGCTAATCTATGAAATAAAAAAAAATCACGCATACAAAAAAATAATGCATGACAACCTAAAAAATAACGCAGACTGTATACATCTAGGAAATAAAAAAAAATCACGCATACAAAAAAAAATAATGCATGACAACCTAAAAAATAACGCAGACTGTATACTTCATAATAATAACGCTTGTTTGATGGAATTACACAGGTCTCCTACTCTATACAGCACACTGAACATGCGTTATTTATGAAACATTCATTTCAAAAAACTAATTATCAAATAATGATGCACGATCAAATACAAATCATATAACAATAATTTCGTTGATTTCTGGAAAATTAAAACGATTAATAGACAACTTACTGGTCTGATCGTCTAATAGAACTTGGTTGTCTGATGTCGGATTCCTCAAATGCTCAGCAACATCATGAACGACATGGAATTCAGCATCTTCAAATTCAACATCATCTGGGTTTCGTGCATTACTGCTCTATGGATCCATTTCAAACAATAAGTGATAGTAACCCTAATCGCACATCTATAACCGCTAATTTGATATTTGAAAAATGGAAAATATTTGAAATCGTAATTACCGGGATGCAGGAGATAACGAACTCGCATAAATCTCTTGATGTTAGTAAATGTCTGAATTACCCTGGGTTAAGAATGAAAAATGTCTAATTTGTCCTTAATGAGAAATCTTAAACCGTGCCACGCGTTACTATCTCCTTGTCGCGTACATGAAGTATGATTAGGGTTTTTGTACATTATACTTCCTATATATATATATATAAATGTGTGTAGTTTGAAAAAAAAAGCAACTAAAATAGATAGCCTAATACCTATTGACGCATAACTAGTAATGTGTTTACATTTCAGTCTTAGATTGTAAGATATATATATATATGTATATATATATATATATATATATATATGTATATATATGTATATGAAAAAGAGTAAATGTCGCAATGCTCGACGATTTTAATCAATCTGTTTGTTTGGTTGTAGGTATTAAATCCTATTTTGTGATATTAATACCTGATAATTATTTGTAAATCCAGATGGACAACGAAGAAAATCAGGAAAACCAGAATAATGATAACCAATTAAATAACAGTGCCATCCAACACATAGTAGCACAAGAAATTAGAGATGCTATGCCATATATTATTAAGACTGTTAAAGAAGTAGAAAATAATAAAAGTGGAAGTAAACGAACCCCTAGTGAACCAAGTCACAGCGTGAATAATGGATCGATACTCCAATTACCAAATCCAAAAAGAAGAAGAACCATGTCATATGGTTGTTCTTATAAAGAATTCTGTTCTTGCAAACCAATAGAATTCTCAGGCAATGAAGGAGCCATTGCAGCTCTACGCTGGATAGAAAAGACAGAAGCAGTCTTAAAAATAAGCAAGTGTGCAGAAGAAGATAAGATTATGTTTGCTTCCAATCTTTTTAAGAATGCAGCCTTAGAATGGTGGAATACTATTCTCCAGTCTAGGGGAAGTGACAAAGTCTATATTATGGAATGGACTGAGTTTAAGAACATAGTCGAAAGAAAATTCTGTCCTCTCAATGAAAAAGAACAAATTGCTAATAAGTTTTTAAATCTTAGGATGACTGGAATAGACTGCAAGGGTTACACTACCATATTCTTCGAATATGCTAGAATAGTGCCAACCTTAGCCTCACCAGAACCTGTATTAATCTCCCGTTACCTCTGGGGATTAATTAGTGAGATCAGACATGTAGTCAAGGCAGCTACGCCACAAACCATAAAAGAAGTTGTAGAACTAGCCAATACCTTGACTGACGAATTAGTATGTACGCAAGAAGAAAACCAGAGAAAGAACCTAGCTCAGAAACTTACCCAAGAATTTCGTTATGGAAATAACTATCGTGGGAAAAGTATAGGTTCTACCTCTGCACCTTACTGTAAGTCCCGCAAGAAGAAGCATTCAGGAAAATGCTCGATATACTGTGACTTCTGCAAAAGATCCGGACATAAGGAAGAAGACTGTAGGAAGAAACCTAGTAATGGGATATGCTTCAACTGTGGAGAAAAATGGTATATCAAGCCGAATTGTCCAAAACTAGCTCCAACCATGAACAACAAGACTACCAAGAACGCTAGAGCATTTGTTCTGACAGCCGAAGAAGCCAAGATGATTCCGGATGTGATTGCCGGTACGTTTTTAGTTAATGATATTTTTGCTAAAGTATTATTTAACTCTGGTGCAAACCAAAGTTTTATTAATACTTTGTTTTGCAAAATTCTCAATCAACCATTAACTAAACTTCCACAAGAATGTGTAGTGGAAACAGCAAATGGAGAATCCATTAAGATTACTGAAATCTTGCAGGGAGCAAGAATAAAAATCTTAAATCATGATTTTATTGCTAACCTTTATCCAATTAATCTGGCTGGATTTGATATTGTATTAGGAATGGATTGGTTGGTAGCCAATCATGCCAGTATTCTATGTGATCGAAATCCGTACAAGTAAGTTCACCAAAGGGTGAAAAGATCACGATTAACGGAGATAAGCCAACTAGATCTACAAAATTCATCTCTGTGATGAAAACAACAAGTTATGCAAGGAAAGGATCACTAGTGTATATGATTTCTATAATCATTAACACTAAAGGAAAAGAATTGAAAGATATTCCCGTAGTATCTCAATTCTCAGATGTTTTTCCAGAAGAATTACCTAGATTACCGCCTGATAGAGAAGTTGAATTCAGAATTCACCTATTGCCAGGGACAACACCGATTATCAAACCACCTTATCGTTTAGCACCAGCAGAGATGCAGGAACTGAAGAACCAATTGGACGAACTTCTGGAGAAAGGTTTCATACAGCCTAGTTCATCGCCATGGGGAGCACCAATCTTGTTTGTCAAGAAGAAGGACGGATCGATGCGTATGTGCATTGATTACCACGAATTGAACAAGGTTACGATTAAAAATCGGTACCCATTACCGAGAATCGATGATCTGTTCGATCAACTTCAAGGAGCTCAATTCTTTTCTAAGATCGATTTACGCTCAGGATATCATCAACTGAAAGTACAGGAAGAGGACATTCCTAAGACTGCTTTCAGAACAAGGTATGGTCATTATGAATTTACAGTCATGCCATTTGGTTTAACCAATGCCCCAGCCGCATTTATGGAGATGATGAACAGAATATGTAAACCATATCTGGATAAATTCATAATTGTCTTTATAGATGATATTCTCATTTACTCTAAGAGTAAAGAGGAACATGCAGAGCATCTGCATATACTTTTGAATTTGCTAAGAAAGGAAAAGCTTTATGCTAAATTTTCAAAATGTGAATTTTGGTTACAAAAAGTACAATTCCTTGGACACCTGGTTAATCATGAAGGAATTCATGTGGATCCTACAAAGATCGAGGCAATTAGTAAATGGAAAGTCCCTGAATCACCAACGGAGGTGAGAAGTTTTCTTGGACTAGCAGGCTATTATAGACGTTTTATTCAAGATTTTTCTAGAATAGCCATTCCTTTAACGAAACTGACCTGCAAATCAATTAAGTTTGAATGGGGACCAAAACAGGAGGAAGCCTTTAGAATCCTTAAGTAAAGATTAACCAACGCACCAATATTCACATTACCAGAAGGAACTGAAGACTTAGTAGTCTATTGTGATGCTTCTAAGTTAGGTTATGGATGTGTGTTGATGCAACATCAAAAGGTTATAGCCTATGCCTCTAGACAGCTTAAGAATCATGAAGAGAATTATATGACCCATGACCTAGAGTTAGGAGCTATAATTTTTGCCCTTAAAATTTGGAGACACTATTTATATGGAAATAAATTTGTTGTCTTCACAGATCATAAGAGTTTAAGGTACATTTTTGGGCAAAAAGAATTAAATATGAGACAGAGACGCTGGATGGAAATTCTTAGTGATTATGATTGTAGTATCCAGTATCAAGCAGGAAAAGCTAATGTAGTAGTTGATGCTTTAAGTCGAAAGTATCATAAAAAGCCAAAAAGAGTACGTTCTCTCAAGTTAAATCCGCAGATAGATTTATATGGGCAAATTAGAGAAGTACAAGAATCAGTAATCAAGGATGATACTGAAAAATTAAAAGGAATGATGAAGGAATTAGAACAAGGAACAGATGGAATTTGGAGATTCCATAAGAAAAGAATGTGGATACCCAAACAAGGAAACCTACGCCGCTGAATTTTTGAAGAAGCCCATAAGTCTAAGTATACGATACATCCCGGTAGTGATAAGATGTATCAAGACCTAAGAAAGAATTTCTGGTGGATAGGAATGAAAAAGGATATAGCAGCCTATGTTGCCAAGTTTCTAACCTGTTCACAGGTTAAAGCTGAACATCAGAAACCCTCAGGTTTACTGCAGCAATTGGAAATGCCTGTATGGAAATGGGAATTGATAACAATGGACTTTGTTACTAAATTACCCAAGACAAGAAAATGTAATGATACAATCTGGGTGATTGTAGACAGATTAACCAAGTCTGCTCATTTCTTACCTATGAAGGAAACTTTAAGTATGGAACAGTTAGCCAAGTTATATGTAAATGAAATAGTTTCATTACATGGAATTCCTTTATCTATTATTTTTTATAGAGATAGCCGTTTCACTTCTCATTTTTGGACTAGTTTCCAGAAAGCAATGGGAACCAAGTTAAATCTAAGCACAACTTATCATCCTCAAACGGACGGACAAAGCGAAAGGACAATCCAACCAATGGAGGATATGCTTAGAGCTTGTGTAATTGATTTCGGAGGAAATTGGGACGATCATTTTCCATTAATAGAATTTTCCTACAATAACAGCTATCACACCAGCATCAATGCTGTACCGTTTGAAGCACTTTATGGACGAAAGTGTCGAACTCCAGTCTGTTGGGCAGAAATTGGAGAAAAGCAATTATCTGGACCAGAGATAGTACAAGAAACAATGAACAAGATTATTCAAGTCAAGGAAAGACTAAAAACCGCACGCAATCGTCAAAAGATTTATGCTGATATCAGACGGAAACTATTGGAATTTCAGGTAGGAGACAAGGTATTATTAAAAGTTTCTCCATGGAAAGGAGTGGTTAGATTCATCAAGAGGGGAAAGCTAAGCCCCAAGTATGTTGGACCTTTTGAGATTATTAAAAGAATAGGACCAGTAGCTTACCAGCTACAACTGCCAGAGGAAATGGCAGGAATACATGATGTATTTCATGTATGTAATCTCAAGAAATGCTTAGCAGATGAATCATTAGTAGTACCTCTTAAGGATATAAAGGTAAATGAGAAACTTAAGTTTGTAGAAAGACCGTTGCACATTGAAGATAGAAAGATCAAGAATCTCAAACACAAGAGATTAGTTCTTGTCAAAGTGAAATGGGATTCCAAGAGAGGACCAGAGTACACATGGGAGCTTGAAGCTGAGATGCAAAGGAAATATCCACACCTGTTCCAGTAGACCTTGAGGACGAGTTCTAAAACAAGGTGGGGAGGATATAACAACCCTCCTAAATACATTCCAAAACCCTTAAAGTATCCCTATACGTCCTAAAATACACCCCGTATACGAAAAATTGGCCCGAAATACCTTTATTTTAACAACAATCAAATAAAACAAAAATCACATATCGCTCACGGGGCACGACAGCTAGCCACCAGATGCAACCCGGTTCCGCCACGTGGCAGCTGTCAAGGCTCTGATCTAGTGCTCTGTAACGCATGTCAAGGCTCTGCCTGATTCAGTCGTTGGAGTTCTGTCTCGGGAGGGGGGTATAGCTAATGTAAATTAGGTTATTTTACTAACACGTGTGCATTGTTTAAATTAATAGATTATAACCAGGAAGTTACCAGGAGTAGTGATATCTAAAATAGCAATGTGAGTCATTCTCTTTTTTATAAATAAATTGTTTTTACAAAATCTTAACTATTTTAAAGTGTAATTTAACAGTGATAGAGTATTTATAATTCACAATTACTGTCGGTATGTTGGGGTTTTGTATACATTACTTGTTACTAATACTGAGAATAGTAACATGCCCACAAGTCAGGATTGACAATACCATGGGTGGTAATTTGATAGACGTAAACAAATGTAATTGCGGATGCCCTCAGTACTATAAAGTGATAAAAGTGTTTTGATTAAATTGGGATGAACTCACCAGTATTTCCCACTGACAAAATGTTTTTAAACGCGTTTCAGGTAACAAAATGTGAAAGCCAAATAGAAGCCAGCTGGAGAGCACTGAAGGCTTGGAAAAGTGGCTATAAAAGTTACCTAAAGTATTTACCGTACCCCAAGCCCGTATAGGGAAAATAAGTTAAAAGTATTTACCTAAGCTAAATATAAATTCAATCCCATCCGTATATCAAATCAGCAAGTACAGATAGCTTTTACTGGGCTCCTAAATCTGGAACGAAGGTTTTTAATAACCTATTAGATTCCTAACGGGTCTTTAATTAAGCCTAAACTTAGACCGGTTAGTTTTTAAAAAGAAGATACGGTTCAAAACGCATAATTATGCGAAGACCGGGTTAGAATGTGGTTTAGTACCAACCTAATTACGATCACGTAGCCATGTTCGTTGCGAACAATGGCTCAACCATTTGAAAGTCAAAGTGTTTATCGCAAATGCTTGACTTTTCGGTTTTTAATCGCTAAACAATTAAACTAAGCACGAAAGGATACTTACAAGAGTCCAAAGGACTGAATGGAGGTTCCTACAAGCTTAGAATCCTCCTTAAATCAGAGAACAAGATCAGAATGGAAGAGGTGCAAGTTGAATGAAGTGGGGGAAGGGTATTTATAGGTTTTTCAAGACCGTTAAGATCGTTCATCGATAAACGAGCCTTGATCTGGACCGTACACCTTATACCCACTGTTTTGGCAATCTATGGGCGCCCAAAACAGCCCATAGGAAGAAGAAAAACCACTTGCAACACCTGGAAACAGCTGGAACAGGCTGTAAACAACTTTCAGCAGGTTTGTGGTCGCTCACGCCCCGTGTACGGGTTAGCCAGCCGTTACGCGGCCCGCGACCGAGGTAAATCACAGAAACAGTTTTTAAATTTACAGAAATGGTCCCTACAATTGATTAAGCTCCATTTCGACATGTTTAAAGCCCGTTAAGCCATTTTCAAGGCTCCACAATGATGATTAAACATAGGGAGCATGAAACATGCTAAAAAATATGCCGGATGTCGGTTCGTTTGGTCGTACGGTCACGTTGTTCGTCTAATTACGACGAAACACGAACGGACGCGAAAAACGATCCAAATTACGCGACGAATGGGATTTTATTATTCTAAACACTAAAATAAAATATTTTAGTGCTTACATAAATTTTTGGGTGTCCGGATATATTCAGAACGCAAGATATGCGCGAAGATGCAAACTTGTGCACTTTTTGACCCTTTTAGTCCCTGCATGACTTAAAAGTTTATTTTTACGCACCAAACACCTCTAAGCCTATATCTAAGCTATACAAAGGATAAATAGGGTATGTTTAACTCATGGTCATATTCCGGAAGGTCCGATGCCCTACGAATCGACATACTTTTGCAGTTTGACGCAATTAGTCCTTTAATCGCACAAAGTAATGCAAAATGTCATTTAATGATATCCAAGCCTTCCATGGCCCATAATGGGCATTCTTAAGCATGAGTTTAATTATTGCTACGCTCTCGATCGCTTAAATGGTCACCAAAAGGCGTAGATTCAAAAGTTGACGCTTTAGGTCCCTCTAATGCGCAAACTTGCGCATATCATCATTTAATAGCATTGAAGCCTTATCTAATCCATATTAGGCATTCTTGAAAGTATTATTAAATATTACGATGCTTCGGGTTTGCTAAAAGGTCATTCAGAGGTATAATTAAACATATTGACACTTTTAGCCCCTCTAACTTGCAAAGTTGCGCGTAACTTTACTTATAGGCATAAAAACTTTAGACGGCCAATGTTTGGCATTCCTGAGAGTATAATAAAATATTATGAAGCTTCTGGTTCGTTAAAAGGTCACTCAGAGGTAAGAATTAACATGCTGACGCTTTTAACCCTTCACTGCGCAAACTTTCGATTAATTACGCAAACGGCTACACTCGGTCATCAAGTGGCTCATTTGTGAATATAAATATCGTACGAGGTTATTTAGAAACTTATTTTAGGTATGCTAACACTTCCAGTCCTTTCATAATCAAAGTTTTTGATTTTCGAAAAAAAAATTAGTCCCTAAATTTCAATGTTTGACTTCATTAGGGTATATTACACGTGTCAATACATCATTGGACGTGATTTTACGAGGTGTTACATCCTCAACCCCTTAAAAGAAATCTCGACCTCGAGATTTTCCTAAAATTCTGGAAGTACTTTCTGTCGCATAATGGACTTAACTTCTATAGCATATCTGGAGCCTCTTCAAGCTCCCCAGTTGGCCTCTACAATAGGTACATGTATCCTTTTTGGAGCTTCTTAACCTGTCGATCCTTAATCGATACAGGTTTCTCATCATATCATAAATATGCATATCATTATGTGATAATGCTTCTTCGACTTATTGGTGAAACACATCCTTAAATCATTAGTGTGTAATGTATTGCGAGCTCCGCCAAGCTTCTTAAATAGGTTTTAGCTTATAAGCTATTTGATCTAGATACATTCGATTCCCTCGAATGATTCTATATATTCAGAGCTTAACTAGCCTGATGATTAACAAATTGGCACACCCTTCCAGGGTGATATCTTTTGTTGAACCTTATTCATTAACAAGAACTTAGGAGGGTTGCTACTTTCATTAATCCTTGATTTTCTGCCGAATACTGGCAACTTACAGATGATTATGGATTTGTATGATCTTATTCGTTGTTTCCAAGGCAACTTTCAGATCCTGATAATTGGACTTATAAATCTTCTGTCTAACAATAGATGTTTAACACTCCATCTATGCAAGGTCTCCAAAGAAGCAGCCTTGATACTTATATAATAACTATTATAGAAAAGCTTATTTTAAGGTGAGATGGTTATTCCAACCATTGCTTAAAACTAATCTTAAGGAATAGCTAATCCTTGCCGCTAGTCGAACAAATCGACGATCCTGGGCAGCTGATGGCAATTCTTAATTGTTGCCTAATTAGGGTTGCGGTAATCAATGCATAAGCAAAATGAATCATCTTTCTTAATTAACTATACCAAATCCTCGGAATATTGAATTAGAATTCTCTATTTTAAAACTTACTTAATCAGGGTTTCGATTCTTCCAATGATGGTACTAGCCGTCTTGGAGATTTCATAATAATACAGCCCTAAATAGGATGTTAATCTTAACTCTACTTGCCTCTCAGAAGGTAATAGGGTAATCTTAGGAGATGATAATCAAAACACAAGGAGGTTACAGAGATTTTCCAAATCTCAAGCTTCAGTTCATCTATCATATTCTGTGTCAGATAAGTGACACATTTATGTTAGGAGTCAACGAATTCCTTAATCGAAGACATTTACTTGGACAATTCCATTCTGGATATCTTCTTTGAATACCATTAGTTGACTTTAGTACCATGTGACCATCAGAATATCTTTGTGGTCCCATGCATTAAACCTCCATACTGATCAGGCATGGAAGCAATCTATGGAACATATTAAGATACACCAATCCTCATATGGCGCTTTTTATCATACCGTCTGGTATTCGTAATCGATAGAGATCAAAGAGATATCAACTATATATGCTGACCCACTTCCTCTAGAGAGAGGATACTTAAAAAATTCTACGACTGAAGGCTTCTGACAGGAACAGAAGAAATGGTTCCTATGATTTCGCCTGTAAGTTTTACCTTACACTTAATATCTGGGGTCCTTACGGAAAATTTCTAAAAGTTTGCTAAACTTATGGTCTTATGAGAGACTTAGCAGCACCTGAAACCAAACGTAACTCCTAACAATAAAACCAACATAAGGGATTTATCTGGTGTCATTATTAATGTGAATTGCCTCTAATCATTCATCAGGAGGGTTAAACGCCTTCATTCTTAATCCTTTTAAACTTAGCTGCAAAATCCTTGACAAATTTTAGGGCAGTCTCAGCTTTGACTGGTTATTTCTTAATCTATATAACGTGAGTAGCTGAGGTAGATCTATAATGGATTTATAATGAGCAGGCTTTGAAACCTTAATGTGCCCTCTTTATTGCCGTTACTAACCACCAATAATTATTGCATTAAGCTTAGTTTTTGGGTAGATGGAATAGGGTACTATCTCAGCCAATGAATTAAAATTTGTAACATACTGTCGGCAGTCTAGAACTTTTATGGCAAGAGTCAGAAAATTCTTATTCCATCTTTTTCCATTACGTGAGGCGGATAATAGGTTTTTCTAATAAGGTCCTTAAAACTTGGACCATCCCATAATGTATAAGAGGATCTTTCTTGTGGACTTCATTAATGTCGTCACTAATTAAGGGTATTGTCATCGAATGACTATGATGCATACCTCACCGTGTCTTTTCCAGCATAACCGCTGATACACCTAATGGTTTCTACTTCATCCATCAATTTCCTGCAATCAATGGCCACTTTTTACTATTGAAGTCTCTTGACTTTCAAGAAACGATGTACTTTTAAGTACATCCTAAAAAGGAATGGGGCTCCTTGCCATATATGATTTTGTTTGGTTTATTCTTCGCATTTGAAGTATGAATAAAACTCTTCTCATGAGCAGCGACATGTGTTCTAGAGCAAACAACATTCGGCTTCTTGAACTTTTTCCTGACTTTTCTCATAGCCTTTCTAATGGCTGCGTTAATTACAGTTTTGGAGATTAACTCCATTATCATTGAGGTTCACATTCGATGCACTATTAACATTTGTCACATCTCTAGCATCGCGACTGTTGTTTATCTCTTCTGAGTTTTCCATACTCGAAGCTTTGGTGTTAAATACCAATTTCAACAAGTGCTTAGGCAATCCATACCCAGTGTCTCCTTGAATTGCCAAAAGGCTTACCATAAGGAGTCTAGATAACTACTTGCTTCTTATCACTCACAATATGGGCTTGGTTATAAGACGACCAATCCATTCCTATCACTAATATTGGGTCCCTCTTATTTTAACGGAAACAAGGACAGCAGAAAAAATGATTCCTAATGGATATAAAACATCCATCTAATATTACTGAAGCAGTCTCTGAAGTACTATTGGCCAATTCTACTTCATACTTAACACTTAGAGTTTTATTAGGCAGATTTAATAATTTACAAAATCTTATTGTCTATGAAAGACTTATCTGCGCCTGAATTAATAATACTCTAGCATAAACGTCATTGATCAGGGAAGTACCTGTTGTGACATTGCCATCCTGAACGGCCTCTTGAGCATTCATTTGAGAGCCCCCAGCTTTGGTTTTCTTAGCCTCCCCAGGCTTCTTGGTTTTATTTGGGCAATTAGTTTTGATGTGCCCTTTTTCCTTGCAACCATAGCAGGTTGCGTCCTTTATGTCTTGGCACTCCAAAGTCTTGTGCCCTTCCTTATTACAAATTCCACAAGGCTTAGCTTGTGAATCTAAAGTGCTCTTTCCTTTAGTCGCCTTCTTTGGGCAGCGGTTCTTTATGTGCCTCTTCTCGCCACAACCATAGCATGTGGCGTCCTTTAAGTCCTTGCATTCATGGGTCTTGTGATCCATCTCTTTACAGATGACACATCCCCTGGTCTGCTCATAGAAACATTTTTCGAAGTGCTTCTTCCTGCAGGTTTTACATTTGGGTTTGCCTCCTTTGGCTTGGACTGATCATAGTTTGAACCGGTCTTACCCTTTTTGTAATCTTTATTTGGGGTATTATCACACTTTCGCTTATGATCCTTTAATGCTCGGTCCACAGCGTTGTTTACGGCTGTATCTATCATAGCCTGTAGCTTGGTGCCCGTTAAGTTCAGTCTTGCATCATTATTCTGATCAACTGGATGATTGTGAGCTTCAGATGGGTCAGCCATGGTGAAGCTTTGAAGGCTACAAACCAAGTAGTAATAATAGGTTTAATTATATGGTGAATTGTAGAATTTGATGATTAAATAGCCATGGTACAATTAAACCATATAGGCGAATAGATAGTGTTAAATTTATTTGATTATGTATTGCCTAGGTTTTTAAATAAACCATCTTTGGCGTTTAAATGGAATATGATCCTTCATATCTATTAGACAGGGGACACAAGTCACGACTGTCAATGTCGTACTGACATTTTATATAGCACAAGGGCTTGTTCCAAAGGACTTTTTGATGGCACAGAGGCCTTGTCACTAGGGAAATTTTAAAACATAATAATTGATTCCTTTGGATCGGAAAATTTCATAGTTCATTGTCTTGACAAGAAGTTATGAAATAAAACTATCTTTTTCATGTATACATCTTTGCCTGAAGGCATTCATCCCAATGGATGTTTTGATGTGTACATCATGTTCGACGTTTATTAGCCATGATTCCTCTTGATCATTTATGCTAAATAAGGGGTTTGGAAAAATTCCTAATATAAAGATGACAAGTGTGATTTTATCGCATCACTATCGTCGGGAGTGTTAACATGTTTTCAGATGTTAACAAGGATCTGAATCTCTTTTTAAACAGGTTTTACCATCTTAGCTAGGTCTTTAATGACATTCAAACTAGGTTATACCTTTTAAGATTCTTTTTAATATATATACCGGCAGAAAAAGAATGATATTTATTTTATTCAGGATTTTCATTATAATTATCCTAGATTTAATTAAAATATAACTATGGCACAAAAAGCCAAGTCACAAGGGCAACCTTAAATTATAAACCATGATTTTTTAGAATCAAGGTATTTAGGCTTGAACGTTGTTCATTGCCTTTTCTTGATAGGGAGTTGTAGGCTACGACTGTCTTTTGTCTTATATGACAATGAATATGGCCCGTAAGCATTACATCCCTAATGGATGCTTAATTCACAAAATATGAAAGGATTTCGGGAGAATCCAGTATGATTTATGCGATTTTATCGAATCACATTTGCCAGGAATGTTAACATGTTTACACATGTTTAAAAAGGATTTGAATCCTTTGAATAGGTTCTACCATCTTGGCCTTGTCTGAAGTGACATATAGGCTAGGTTGTACCTTTAAGATCCTTTTTAATATTTAACGCAGAAAAATCCTAAATTGAGATGTTAATAAGGATCTGAATCTAATTGAGGAACTACCATCTTGGCCCTGTTCTTAAAATGACACATGGGCTAGGTCCTGTCCTTTTTAGATTTTGCCATTTTATTATAATGGTAGGTCTTATAAAAGGAATGAAAATTTTTGATTTATTTCATATATTATATTCATTCATAATGAAATTTAGATAAAACATTCCAATGATTTCAAAGGAGGTACAGAATTGCCCTGAACGGGACTTGAAAGGAATAATGTTGTCCTCGAAGGGACTGAGAGATAAATTTGTCCTTATAAGGAATCGATCTTCAGCAAAAGGAGTTTCTTCTTCATTTTATTTTTGAATGCTTTCTCCTTGGTTGCACGTTTATCCTAGTTGCAGTACGAAGCTCGGCCTTTCCTAGGCTTCGAATGGGAAGAATCTCCATTACGGCTTCTTTGCTTGGCGACATATTAAAAGTATAGAATTGAAAGCAAAAATTCTCCGAAATAGAGATGAGAGTATTCCTATGTTAAGTCTAGACTCAGAAGGTCAAGGAATGTGCTACTGTGTCATTGAGATTAAACACAAAAGGCTAGTGTTTAATTCACTCAATGTTGGCTCTAATACCAACCTGTCACACCCCGATATTTCCACGTATTACCGGTGGGCCCGGTGGGGAGTATCGTGACGTAGTTGATATCATCATAGTCAAACAACACAATTTTAAATGCACAACGGAAGCAAAAGATAGATTTATTTCAACCGAATAAATTGTAATATTAAGTATCACAAAATAGTTGAAACAGATCCACAGGCGGATCAAATAAAAAGAAACATAGTTCATCAGACTTAAATGCATCCAAGCTTGCGAGACTCTTAATGATGCTAAGGAGAGGCCAGCCTATTACGCTTAGTACCTGCACTTAACCTTTTTGGGAAAATACGTCAGTTTACACTGGTAAATACAATTAACTGGCTCATTTTGAAAAGGTTTAGAAAATTTATTTGAATGCACAAGGCACAAAAACATTTTATAACTTGGGATAATTATTTATATATAAACTTGTAAAAGAATTACATGTTCGTTATACGTTCAGTAGCCCGGATTGACACCGGGTTAAAGATTAATAGACACACCACATGATATAGTCCCGCGGCGGGTTATTCCCGTAACCGGCGGTTATACCTTATTATTTATTTATGCACTTTCGGGTGTACGCCTACACCCCGTGCTTAGGTCGTGGCCATTTCGTAAAATGATGCCAAGGATATCCGGGACATGGTCATTAACCCCCCAAAGGCTTTGATCAAACAAAACAATTTAAACAGGACGTTTCAATAAATTAATCTTCATACAATTAAAAACTAAATGCCCGACCAAGCGGTATTTTATATACCGTACCCCAAGCCCGTATAGGGAAAATAAGTTAAAAGTATTTACCAGAGCTAAATATAAATTCAATCCCAGCCGTATATCAAATCAGCAAGTACAGATAGCTTTTACTGGGCTCCTAAATCTGGAACGAAGGTTTTTAATAACCTATTAGATTCCTAACGGGTCTTTAATTAAGCCTAAACTTAGACCGGTTAGTTTTTAAAAAGAAGATACGGTTCAAAACGCATAATTATGCGAAGACCGGGTTAGAATGTGGTTTAGACCCGACAAGCTTGTATACTTGTTTAGTATGGGTAAACTAAATACATTCTGGATTTTGAGATAGAAATGATAAGGTTTGTCCCGTTTCGGCTAATTTATGCAAACTAGTTACATAAACCGATCCGAATGCAAAAAGTGCGTAACGGGTAACCAAATGAGTCATGAACATGTTTCCTAAGTTAATATGCCTTAAATATGTTGTGATATCAGTAGGATGCCTTCCATTATGCCCAAAACGAATTTAAACTCAAACTATGCCCCGTAGGGGCATTTTGGTCATTTTAAAGGTTATAAAAGAGTTTAAATATTAATCTGGGCTTTAGGTCTGATATAATCAGTAAAAATACTCAATTTAATAAGTTATATCAGTAGGGTATTGCCTATGTGTGGAATTTATCACTTTTAACCCAACTATGCACCGAAGGGGCATTTTGGTAATTTCACATAGGCTTAAAGGTCAAATCTGGAAATCAGAGTTTAAAACTTTTGCTTATTGTTAAAGTATAAAAATTTACTTAATATATCAGTAAGTATCTAGTCTTATATGTTTAAAATTGTCACACCCCCAAAATCCACACGCGGAGTATCACCGCTTGGAGGCGTGACTGACCAGGATCAAACCACTAATCATATGGAACAAGCAAGTAATTAATTGTAAAAGTCCAACCAACATAAATAGTATCCAAAACAACCATAGTTTAAGTTATGAGCGGAAGCATAATGTTTAAAACCAAATCATAAGTTTAAATATCTAAATGTTTAACATGGCACACAACTGTCCATGTCCCACAACGACTCTTCCTTGTGCAAGCTCCAGCTAAGTACCTATTGACCTGCAAAGCATGTAGTAACGAGTCAACAATAATGTTGAGCGAGTTCACAGTTGGGTGTTGGTTTTAGTTGTTCCAAAAATAGTTCCTTTAACTGGCGTTCCTGCCGTGGGGGTTACCCCATATTTGAAAACGTGATTTGTTTAACCCATTAACTCTGGCAATCCAGCCATGGGGGCTACCCCATGATAGTTATCTGGCATTTCAGCCGTGGGGGCTACCCCTTGTATACACTAGACTCGTTACCATATCGACTACTGACTAAAGTCATGTTTAAGTGCCCTGAACTGTCAATGTCTATCATCATTGACGTGCCCAGATCCATTAGTTCACGCCCGTCCTCTGCGGCACGGTGTGAGGCTTGTCAGACCTAAATAGCGCTATCTAACTAATGACCCGCTCGCCATTGGCCCGGCGATTAAGTCGATATAAAAAGGAGGGACTTCGTGATAGAGTTTTGGTCTAGTAAAGTTATCTGTCCGTGAGGACAAGGAATTACATTCCTGAACCATTACTGTCCTACCCAAGAAGGACGAGGAATCCATATTCCTTAACCCCATTCCCAACCCCTGGGAATCCTATGCTTTGTAGAGTGTGAACTCACCTTGGTTTGCTCGGCAGATACACAGAAAGGTCAAGTCTAGATGCTAGTGGTCAACCACGTCCTAACATGGTTATCATACATGTCAGGTTTAGGTTCAAGTAAAGCACGCATGATTACACACAGTCGAACATGTTATTAACACGCATTGATCATGGCAAACACGTATAACCCATTAGCAGTCAACCTTATAACATACTAATCACTTGTACGTTTTAATAGATTGAGCTCGCACAAGTCAATAAGCCTTGTGCGAGTCACCCGTTGAAGCCCAACAATACCCGGCCCATAAACCAAAAGCCCAAATACATTGGTGTACATACACATGGCCTAACATATAAGTAAATAATCCATCTTGTGCGATCCATGCATCATGTGCGACCAGTCTTGTTACCCAGCCCAATATATATATAAACATACGGCCCAAATAACAAACAACAAACAATCTTGTGCGACTCAATGATCCTTGTGCGACTGGGGACTGCTTGTGCGATCAGGTTCTCTTGTGCGACCAGATCAGCTTGTGCGACTGGTCTGCTTGTGCGAATGGACATCTTGTGCGACTAGTTTTATTATTCGAATATTATGGAAATCAGTTACCCAGCTTTTATCTTGCAAACAATTACAAGGTTTCCTTTTATTTTATCAATTAACAAATTAACAGTTTCATACACCATCAATATTCGATCAAACAAGGGTTTTTAACATCTAATTCATATGAACCCTAAATATAATCAAAATATAAATATCAATCATAATCATCTACACGATTCATGTTCTTGATTACTAGCATACATCCTAACAACCCAACTATCATTCTAATCGTATATCACAGCCGATTGTTTGTAATTGATTAACAACATCACATGATTAACAATCCGAAGCATACATATATCAGCCGATTTAACAAGCATTCGGTTCCAGATCATAATCATGCAAATCGAACTTGTTTAAACATCAATACATAACATCATTGTTCATCATTTATACAACCTCAATCATTTAATCCAATCATGCAATCATAACATCGTATAACTAATCATAAATCAAGCACACTAACCGATTGAGAAAGAGAGTGATCCGATTCAAGGAATGATCTTCGAGAGAAGGGGATGCTTGCCGTCGGCTTAGAGAGAGGAGAGCACTAGGGTTTTACGTGTGTTGTGTGATTAGCAACAAATGAGAAAACAACCCCCTAATGGTGTGTGTGAGCGAATAAGAGGAGTGGGCCGACCCTTACTTGGGCTGCCCTTGATCCGAATACAAGTTGTGGCCCGAATGGGCTTGTGCGATCGGGTGAGTGTTGTGCGTTTGGGTCGTTTATATACATACATACATACAACACAACATATATTCACCTAACATTCAACAACATAACATTCCATTAAATCATCCAATTCACATAGTCACATAATGTTTACGTTACATCAAGGTACAAAGATAAGTTCGGAAATACGAGTTGTCACAAAAATGGTTTTAATACATACTATGCGTTTAAAATGCGTAAAAAGACGGTTTTAAGTGATTTCCGGGTTTTATAAGAAAAAGCTGATATTTTTACCATTCCAGAAAGCTTAAAATATTTTATTTATCATATAAAGTCAGTAGCAAAAGGTTTGGGATCAAAATGTTTTGTAAAACTCAATTTATAAGCCAAAAGGGCAAAACCGGCAATCACCGATACAAGCCTAGAACCCTATGTTATGCTCAGCCTAAAAATAAATAAAAATCTTCAAGAATCCCAAAATATTATTTTATATCAGTAGGTAAAAGGTTTGGAATCAAAAATTGGGTTTAGATAGGATATAAGCTAATTACGCCGTTTAATTAATAAAAAGCTTTTCATTTACGCTAATGAGCATAACTCCTAATCTAGACCTCAAACTGATGTCAAGTTTTAGGGGCAAGTTTATAAATCAGTAATGAAGGTTTCTATCCTCTCACATTTTCAAAAATTTCGTTTTAAGGTCAAAAGGGCATAATAGTCAACATTTAGGCATTTAACGGAAACATGCATATGAATCGGATAACTAAGGAACCAAGTTGTATAACCTCAGAGGGTTATACTAACCTATAACATGGTCCTAAAGGAATCCTAAGACATATCTAAACTAAGCTAAATATGGTCAGAACTGAAAGTTAAAGCAAAAGTCAACTTTTGCGACTTTTGGTTCCGAACCGAGCCTAAACTTAGAATTGTCAGGTTGAACATGCTTTAGACATGTTTAACTAATATTTACCAAGTTATTAAAGTGGGAAAACTGATTTTATGGCTTTTATATTAATAGTTATGAATTTTATTTTAAAACTAACCCGTTTGACTTTTAATTGACCCGACAATTTAACTAAGCAAACGTGGTAATTAGAAGGTGCCCTTTTGAGGGTTTAATACCTACCTAATTACGATCACGTAGCCATGTTCGTTGCGAACAATGGCTCAACCATTTGAAAGTCAAAGCGTTTATCGCAAATGCTTGACTTTTCGGTTTTTAATCGCTAAACAATTAAACTAAGCACGAAAGGATACTTACAAGAGTCCAAAGGACTGAATGGAGGTTCCTACAAGCTTAGAATCCTCCTTAAATCAGAGAACATGATCAGAATGGAAGAGGTGCAAGTTGAATGAAGTGGAGGAAGGGTATTTATTGGTTTTTCAAGACCGTTAAGATCGTTCATCGATAAACGAGCCTTGATCTGGAACGTACACCTTATACCCACTGTTTTGGCAATCTATGGGCGCCCAAAACAGCCCATAGGAAGAAGAAAAACCACTTGCAACACCTGGAAACAGCTGGAACAGGCTGTAAACAACTTTTAGCAGGTCTGTGGTCGCTCGCGCACCGCGTACGGGTCAGCCAGCCGTTACGCGGCCCGCGACCGAGGTAAATCACAGAAACAGTTTTTAAATTTACAGAAATGGTCCCTGCAATTGATTAATCTCCATTTCGACATGTTTAAAGTCCGTTAATCCATTTTCAAGGCTCCACAACGATGATTAAACATAGGGAGCATGAAACATGCTCAAAAATATGTCAGATGTCGGTTCGTTTGGTCGTACGGTCACGTTGTTCGTCTAATTAAGACTTAACACGAACGGACGCGAAAAACGATCCAAATTACGCGACTAATGGGATTTTATTATTCTAAACACTAAAATAAAATATTTTAGTGCTTACATAAATTTTTGGGTGTCCGGATATATTCAGAACGCAAGATATGCGCGAAGATGCAAACTTGTGCACTTTTTGACCCTTTTAGTCCCTGCATGACTTAAAAGTTTATTTTTACGCACCAAACACCTCTAAGCATATATCTAAGCTATACAAAGGATAAATACGGTATGTTTAACTCATGGTCATATTCCGAAAGGTCCGATGCCCTACGAATCGACATACTTTTGCAGTTTGACGCAATTAGTCCTTTAATCGCACAAAGTAACGCAAAATGTCATTTAATGATATCCAAGCCTTCCATGGCCCATAATGGGCATTCTTAAGCATGATTTTACATATTTCTACGCTCTCGATCGCTTAAATGGTCACCAAAAGGCGTAGATTCAAAAGTTGACGCTTTAGGTCCCTCTAATGCGCAAACTTGCGCATATCATCATTTAATAGGATTGAAGCCTTATCTAATCCATATTAGGCATTCTTGAAAGTATTATTAAACATTACGATGCTTCGGGTTTGCTAAAAGGTCATTCAGAGGTATAATTAAACATATTGACACTTTTAGCCCCTCTAACTTGCAAAGTTGCGCGTAACTTTACTTATAGGCATAAAAAATTTAGACGGCCAATGTTTGGCATTCCCGAGAGTATAATAAAATATTATGAAGATTCCGGTTCCTTAAAAGGTCACTCAGAGGTAAGAATTAACATGCTGACACTTTTAACCCTTCACTGCGCAAACTTTCGATTAATTACGCAAACGGCTACACTCGGTCATCAAGTGGCTCATTTGTGAATATAAATATCGTACGAGGTTATTTAGAAACTTATTTTAGGTATGCTAACACTTCCAGTCCTTTCATAATCAAAGTTTTTGATTTTCGAAAAAAAAATAGTCCCTAAATTTCAATGTTTGACTTCATTAGGGTTTATTACACGTGTCAATACATCATTGGACGTGATTTTACGAGGTGTTACAGTTCAAAAGAACTTCGTGTTGACCATAAACTGGTCAATGCAGAAAGTCAAACTCAGTTTGACTTTTAAGCTAAAAACGCATAAAAGAACGAAAGAGGACTTACAAAGGGTCCAAAGAGATTTGATTCCAAGTATTCTCAGGTATGTAGTGAATAATCACAACAACTTAGAGAAATCTCAGATCAAATGTGGTTTGAGAGTGAAGTGGGGGTTGCTATTTATAGTTTTCATAAGACCGTTAAGATAGTTCCTCGTAAAACGAGCTTTAATCTCAGCCGTACAACTCATGCCCACTGATTTACAAAACCATAGGAGCCCAAAATAGCCCATAGTATTGTTCAAAACCGTTGGAATTGCATAAAACCTAGCTGCTAAAACTAGCAGATTGTTTTGCTGATCTGCAGCTTTTACGCACCCCGCGTAATAGACAGACAGGGGCTACGCGGGCCGCCTGGTCCAAGTTTGACAGAATGTGCAGTTTTGGTCCCTACACTGTAAAACCTTGGTTTCTGACTCGTTTGAAGCCTGTTAAACCATTTTCAAGGCTCTACAATGATGCCTAAACATGAGGGACATGAAAAATGCTCAAAAACATGCCAGATGTCGGTTCGTTTGGTCGTACGGACGCGATATTCGCTTAATTACGATGAAATGCGCACGAACGCGAAAAACGATCCAAATTACGCGATGAATGGATTTTTCTTATGCCAAACACTAAAATAAAATATTTTAATGCTTACATAAATTTTTTGATGTCCGGATGTATTCAGAACGTAAGATATGCGTGAAAATGCAAACTTATGCACTTTTGACGCTTTTAGTCCCTGAATGAGCATAAAGTTTATTTTAGCACACCGAACCCCTCAAAGCCTATTTCTAAGCTATGTAAAGGATATTTAGGGTGTGTTTAACTTATGATCAAGTACCAGAATGTCCGTTACAGTACGAATCGGCATACTTTCGCAGTTTTTCGAATTTAGTCCCTGTAAGAGAATAAACTTGATTTTGCCATACCAAGGCCTTCAAAACTTATTTCTAAGTTATGTAAAGGTTATTTAAGGTATGTTAAGCATAAATTGATGTTCCGGAGTGTTTTTCGCGTTAAACTGATTACGTTTACGCACCAGTTTGCGTATAACTCTTCAGAAAGCGATATAGAGTTTGAAATTGAATGAAAATCAAAACATGAAAAATATTAAACATGAACAAACAAATATTGGGGTCAAATAACATTATTTTATTGATAACTGAACTGTTTACAATGATTACAAGCACAGGTGTCACAGTCTCCCCTACTTGCGGAAATTTCGTCCCGAAATTTATTTAGAGGAAACTCGTGGGAATAAATGCGGATACTTCGCCTTCATTTGATCTTCACCTTCCCAAGTAAACTCTGGTCCACGTTTAGATTCCCAGCGAACTTTGACCAAAGGAATGCGCTTGCGTTTAAGCCACTTGACTTCACTGTCCATGATTTCCACAGGTTTCTCAACAAAATGCATCGTTTTGTCAAGACGAATTTCGTCAAGGGGTATGTGGAGGTTCTCATCAACTAGACACTTCTTGAGATTGGACACGTGAAAGGTTGGATGAACGTTTCCAAGTTCAGGAGGTAACTCAAGTCTATAGGCTACCTTACCGATTCTTTCGACGATCTTGAATGGTCCAACATATCTAGGTGCAAGTTTTCCTGTCCTTCCAAATCTGATCACACCTTTCCAAGGTGAGACCTTAAGTAATACACGATCACCGACTTGAAATTCCAAGGGCTTGCGTCGTCGGTTCGCGTAACTCTTTTGACGGCTTCGAGCTGTCTGAAGGTTATCACGAACTTTCTTAACCTTATCTTTTGTCTCTAGAATGAGGTCAGGTCCAGTAAGCTGAGCCTCACCGATCTCATTCCAGCAGACTGGTGAACGACATTTTCGACCATAGAGAGCCTCGAAATGAGCCATGTTGATGCTGGAGTGATAACTGTTGTCGTAGGAGAATTCAATCAATGGAAGATACGAATCCCAACTACCACCAAAATCGATCACAAAAGCTCTAAGCATTTCCTCCAAAGTCTGGATTGTTCTTTTAGTTTGGCCATCTGATTGTGGATGATAAGCTGTGCTCAAATTGAGTAGGGTCCCCATAGCAGATTGCATGGTTCTCCAAAAGCGAGACGAGAATCGAGCATCTCTGTCAGAAATAATGTTCAAGGGAACACCATGCCTAGATACAATTTCATCCACATAGATTTTTGCAAGCTTGTCAGCAGATAAATCCTCACGGATTGGCAAGAAATGCGCTGACTTTGTAAGACGATCAACAACTACCCAGATGGCTTCATGACCTTTCTTAGTGCGCGGAAGTTTGGTAATGAGATCCATAGTGATGTTTTCCCATTCCCAAACTGGAATCTCTGGTTGCTCCAATAAACCAGAAGGATGTTGATGTTCAGCCTTAACCTTAAGACAAGTAAGTCATTTTGAAACGTATAAGGCAATATCTTTCTTCATACCAGGCCACCAATACTGAGTACGAAGGTCCTTATACATCTTATCTGCACCAGGATGAATAGAATAATGAGTCTTATGGGCTTAATCCATAAGCAAGGTACGAAGATCTTCTTGGCTTGGGACCCACAAACGGTCCAAGAAATAATATGATCCATTGTCCTTCAGTTCAAGATCAGGCTTGATATGATAGGGTAATTCCTTACCCATCAAACCTTGTGAAACACAAGTATGTTAAGCCTGAGAAATGCGGGTTTGGATATCAGATCGAGCTTGAATATCAGATTGAACACGAATACAATGAAGCTTGACATGTTCTTTACGACTCAAAGCGTCAGCCACGACATTCGCTTTACCAGGTTGGTAGCGAATTTCGCAATCATAGTCGTTTAGAAGTTCAACCCAACGTCGTTGCCTCATGTTGAGTTCTTTCTGATTGAAGATGTGCTGAAGACTTTTGTGGTCAGTGAAAACCATGCATTTTGTACCATACAAATAGTGTCTCCAGATTTTGAGAGCGAAAACAACTGCACCTAACTCAAGATCATGAGTGTTGTAGTTCTTCTCGTGTATCTTCATCTGCCTCGATGCATATGCTATGACTTTGTTCCTTTGCATGAGAACACAACCAAGACCCAAATTTGATGCATTACAGTACACGACAAAATCATCATTGCCCTCAGGAAAAGATAGAATAGGCGCATCACAAAGCTTCTGCTTCAAGGTCTGAAACGCTTCTTCTTGTTTGGTTCCCCAATCAAAGGGTTTGTTCTTCTGAGTTAGAGCAGTTAGGGGAACTGCAATCTTCGAGAAATTTTTGATGAAGCGGCGGTAATAACCCGCGAGACCAAGAAATGAACGAACTTCCGTAAGAGTAGTAGGCATGTCCCAATCCTTAATCGCACTGATCTTGGAGGGATCTACATGAATACCTTGTTCGTTGACAATATGTCCCAAAAATTGAACTTCTTTAAGCCAAAATTCGCACTTGGAGAATTTGGCGAAAAGTTGCTCTTCCTTCAGGAGTTCCAGAGTAAGACGAAGATGTTGCTCATGATCAGCTTGCGTCTTAGAATATATCAAAATGTCATCAATGAAAATGATGATGAACTTATCTAAATAAGGCTTGCAGACCCTATTCATCAAGTCCATGAAAACAGCAGGAGCATTAGTCAAACCGAATGGCAGAACTGTGAACTCATAATGCCCATAACGAGTGCAGAATGCTGTCTTGGGAATATCTTCTTCATGCACACGAAGCTGATGATACCCAGAACGCAGATCGATCTTTGAAAAATAAGAAGCTCCCTGTAACTGATCAAAGAGATCATCAATGTGAGGTAGGGGATATCGATTCTTGATGGTAAGCTTGTTAAGCTCACGGTAATCGATGCACATCCTGAAAGATCCATACTTCTTCTTGATAAAAAGAACGGGAGAACCCCATGGTGAAAAGCTAGGACGGATAAAACCTTTGTCAGAAAGCTCCTGAAGCTGCTTAGACAACTCTTGCATCTCAGATGGTGCAAGACGATATGGAGATCTGGCAATAGGATTTGCACCAGGTACAAGATCAATACGGAACTCGACTTGGCGTGCTGGGGGTAAACCAGGTAACTCTTCAGGAAACACTTCCGGATAATCCCGAACAATAGGGATATCTTCAATCGCCTTACCTTTGCCTTTATCTGCTACAACATGTGCCAAAAAGGCCACATAGTTCTTTCGCAGATACTTCTGAGCCTGAGTACAAGACATGAGCTTGAGACTACTAGCAGGTTTCTCACCATGAACCTGTAGGATCTCACCTGTTGAGAGAGGTATACGAACAATCTTCTCGAAACAAACTACTTCTGCGTGATGCTTGGCTAACCAATCCATACCCACTATAACGTCGAAACTCCCAAGTTGCATTGGTGTGAGGTCGATAGGAAAAAGATGGTTGTTAAGGTTCAACTGGCAGTTACGAAGAACAGAATCGAGAACAACGGGATCACCACTAGCAACTTCTACTGTCAAAGGCTTACCTAGTTTCGTTCTAGACACTCGAAGTAATGGCTCAAAAGACAATGACACAAAACTTTTATCGGTACCGGAATAAAAAAGAACAGAAGCAGACTGATTGTTAACAAAGAACGTACCATTCACCACCTCGTTGTCTGCTCGCGCCTCATTAGCATTTATGTTAAAAACTCGACCTCGAGCCTGAGCCTGATTCAGAACTGTATTGGCCAGCCTTGGACACTGGTTTCTGTAGTGGGTCAGATCCCCACAGTTATAGCAAGAACCAGGTGGATAGTGAGGTCGTGCATCTTGAGCTGGTTGTTGAACAGGAGGCTGAGCAGCTTGTTGGGCTGGGTTCTGAGCTGTCCGATTCTGGTTTGCAGGAAGATGACATGTAGCAGCAAGATGACCAGATCTTCCACAATTGGTACAATAACGACACTCGGTGTGTGGCTGATGATGACCGTTACACATGTTGCACAAAGGTGCATTGCCAAGGTATGGTTTCTTGGTAAGTGGTTGCGCAGGCTGATTTGGAGCAGCTTGATTGGCCTGTGCGGTAATGGCGAAGTTTTGGGAAGCCTTTCGCTTCCTAGACCCCTTCGAGGAACCAGAATCCTTGCCCTTCTTGTTCTTACCCTTCTTGCTTTCACTCTTATCAGACGCCTGTTTCTTTCCCTTGTCCCCCTTCCTGTGAAGCTTACGCTTTCGGACCTGCGACTCAGTCAATGTCGTAGCTAACTCGATTGCCTGACGAACTGTGGTAGGGTTACTACCAGTGACGATGTCTTGTACGGAGTCAGGTAAGCCATCAATATACCTCTCGATAGCCTTCTCGAGTGAGGTAACCATTGTAGGGCAAAGTAAGCTCAACTCTTCATACCTGTCAGTGTAAGCCCGGTGCTCACCACTATCCTGCTTTAAGTCATCAAACTCCCTTTCTAAAGCTCTCAATTCATGACGAGGACAAAATTCCCTCATCATAAGAGCCCTAAGCTCAGCCTAAGTTTGCGCTAAGGCAACCTCAGCACCACGGTCTCTCATAACTCCATTCCACCATGTAAGAGCCCTCTTCTGAAATACACTTGAAGCAAATTCAACTTTCTGATTTTCAGGACACTGAACATGACGAAACGTACTCTCAATGCTCTCGAACCACTGGAGGAGCCCAGTTGCTCCCTCAGAACCACTAAACTTGAGTGGTTTAGCCGAATTGAAACTCTTAAAATTGCATGGAGCATTCTAGTTATTGTTGGCTTGGTTCACTTGAGCAATAATGTCTGGGAGTACAGCAGCCATATGCTGTGCCATGATATCTGCCATTTCGGAATTAGATAGCGGATTTTCGCGTCGAGGAGGCATTCTAAAAGTGGAAACATGAAGGAAAACGAGTGAGATGATTAGATGAAAAGAATGAGATGAAACAAAAATCGACAAAAGCAAAGATGGTGGTCAGTCGTCCGTATCCCAAAGCAAACAAACGACACACATTGACTAATCAAAGTAAATGGGTCAAAAATAATGTATCGCGAAGACATGCTCGCCTATAAGTGAACACTCACCCCAGGAGTTCCCAGGTAAGAGTGACTGGTCCGATTATGTGGATTTGTACGAACACTCTAGCCTTAGACAGAAAACCCAGGGTACAGGCATTCACCCTTCCAGTTTGCACGTGTTCACACTATTTAGAACCCAAAACTTTGACGGGATTTTGAAAACTTGGAAGGCACAAGGCCAAAAGAATCATTCAAAAACAGATGATAAATTTTCAAAATCATTCAGAAAAATTGAAGGGTTCAAAACCTTACAATTATTTAAAAACAGATGATTGATTTTCAAAAATCGTTTTGGAAAATCGGGTTCTTGTTTTGGCAATCACCTAAGGATAGGTGAAGTGCATGTTTTAAGATCTAAACACAAGATAACTTGTGTTGGGGTCCTAGAAAGGTTATAGTCTAGGTCATAGCATTACTAATAACCTAATTCCCTATAACCATTGGCTCTGATACCAACTCTTCTGTCACACCCCGACCATGTAAAACAACAAAACGTGGCGGAAATGTCGGGGACTGTTGTAACAGAATTATTGTTCCACAAGCATGGTAATTAAAGTTATGTTTTATTTATAAACAAAAGGGGTTACATTGTCTTAAAACAACTGAAACAAAGAGTACATCACATAATTAAACTAGTTCTAGCTTCGTTTTAAGTCACTAAGCCACAGGTCTGCCTAAGTGTGTCTTGATCATCCTATGCAACAGCTCCTGAAACACATGTGAAAATAGGTACGTCAGCATAAAAATGCCTATGAGATACATAGGTTTTATTAAAATAGGATTCATGACTTGTAAGTTTAAAGAAAAGGTTTAACAAAAGTAGTCATGAATCTTGTAAAAGGTTTTTCTTTTATAAATCATATAAAAATCGGTAAGAAAACATATGATATAAAAGTATAGTGTATGGTTAAATAAATAACCAAGTAAAAATGAATTTTGTATAAAATGTAATATGTCATAATTGAAATGGTTTAAATAATGCTACGATATGTAATGTCATAAAAGCAGTTATATATAGGAAGTACAATCGGCGTATCCACCATGCTTTTATCACATTACACACGCCTCGTTACTTAAATCACTTACCCAAACAAACCACCAAAATATCATGTTTAAACCAATTGTCAAATGTTTATGAGTAAATCAAGTCTATTGTCAAATGTAAACCATGTAATGTATAAACAAACGTCAAGTATGGTAAGTAAGAAGTACCATATGGAAAAAGTGCACAAAACAAGGTTTTTGAATAAATCAAAGTTATGTTTTGTAAAATAAATACATGCTTTACTGATACAAACACTTATGCGGTCTGTTAAACGTATACATTCAAGCCTTGAGACTGTAGGATAACCTTAGAGTAAAGGTTATCAAAATGTTTTCGGATTCAATCATTCCTCACATCCAAACAAACCTAGGATATCAGGAATAGGAGTTGTCAAGTCCTATGGTACCACTACTTACTACCGAGTGGCGTAGCTAATGTTAATGAACGTATTTTAGTTCGTTAAGCAAACCAAATGTCATACCAAATGTAAGCAAGTTTTATGAAAACAATGTACCTAGTATGCTAAGTAAACATACAAGGTAGAGATGTAAAACAATGTGTTCATATATTGAGGAAACATATGTAACAGAAAAGCAATGTAAAACAATGTGCTAGCATGTTAAGTAAACATACATAGCGAAAGAAATGCAATGTAAAACAATGTGCTAGCATGCTAAGTAAACATACATAGCAAAACATAATGAAATCATGTACTATAAGTGTACTAATGAACATAGCAAGCATATGATATAAAAACATGGAAAGCACAAAAGTAACAAGTAGGCACATGTGTTTCACCCTAAAATGTTTGAAAACAGTAAAAGAGGGGACTATGTACTCACTTGAGATTGCCTAGAAGTCCTTGAATAACAACCAAGCAATGCTAGAGATCACGGAAATCAAATGGCACCTAATATAGGTAACTACGTTAATAAACCGGACCTAAATCGGAGGATCGGATAGAATGAGGGTTCGTAAACCAAATGAGTATGGGAACTCATGTAATATGGTTTAACAAGGCCTACATTCTAAAATGAAACCTATCCTAAGTGCTTACGACCCATTACGACTCGTTTAGGTAGCTTACGCTACTTTAACGCGTCGTTCGCGTAAAACGCGTTCGGACCGCCTAACTAGTCCTATGATAAGTAAAATATGCCTTAACATGTCTAATATTGTTACCTAATCAGTTTAGATGTCAAAATTTATGTTACATATGCTTAAAATGAATTTATGCGCAAAAAGGGCATTTTGGTCATTTACCTAAGGCATATAAATTACCTATCATACAACTACTTAAACGAAGTGGCCATAAGGTATAACCTTGGAAGGTTATTCCCTATGCAACTATGGTCACCTAATGTGTTTGTTCGGATCCTAATGATCGACCAAACGGGTCGGGTTCGAAAGTATAAGCGATTGTTTAGATCGCTTACCTTACGACCCTATATAAGCACAAATCTAAAAGTGACGAACTAAACATGTTAAAACATGTTTAACGAGGTTTGAAAACAGGTTTGGTATCAAAACAAATGGTTTTGATACCTAAAAGTAGTTTGGTTACAAAAATACACAAGAATACGCATTTTGGTCGAAACTACGACTCGTCACTAAGCCTAGATAACGTGGTAATCAGTAGGTATAGTCACTAGGGACTATAACCATCGTGATAACGCTCACGTTATGAAGTTCAAAAGAACTTCGTGTTGACCATAAACTGGTCAATGCAGAAAGTCAAACTCAGTTTGTCTTTTAAGCTAAAAATGCATAAAAGAACGAAAGAGGACTTACAAAGGGTCCAAAGAGATTTGATTCCAAGTATTCTCAGGTATGTAGTGAATAATCACAACAACTTAGAGAAATCTCAGATCAAATGTGGTTTGAGAGTGAAGTGGGGGTTGCTATTTATAGATTGTGTAAGACCGTTAAGATTGTTCCTCATAAAACGAGCTTTAATCTCAGCCGTACCACTCATGCCCACTGATTTACAAAACCATGGGAGCCCAAAATAGCCCATAGTATTGTTCAAAACCATTGGAATTGCATAAAACCCAGCTGCTGAAACCAGCAGCTTGTTTTGCTGATCTGCAGCTTTTACGCGCCTCGTGTAATAGACAGACAGGGGCTACGCGGGCCGCCTGGTCCAAGTTTGGCAGAATGTGCAGTTTTGGTCCCTGCACTGTAAAACCTTGGTTTCTGACTCGTTTGAAGCCTGTTCAACCATTTTCAAGGCTCTACAATGATGCCTAAAGATGAGGGACATGAAACATGCTCAAAAATATGCCAGATGTCAGTTCGTTTGGTCGTACGGACGCGATATTCGCTTAATTACGACGAAATGTGCACGAACGCGAAAAACGATCCAAACTATGCGATGAATGGATTTTTCTTATGCCAAACACTAAAATAAAATATTTTAATGCTTAACTAAATTTTTGGATGTCCGCATGTATTCAGAACGTAAGATATGCGCGAAAATGCAAACTTATGCACTTTTTAACGCTTTTACTCCCTCAATGAGCATAAAGTTTATTTTAGCACACCGAACCCCTCAAAGCCTATTTCTATGCTATGTAAAGGATATTTAGGGTGTGTTTAACTTATGATCAAGTTCCGGAATGTCTGTTACAGTACGAATCAGCATACTTTCGCAGTTTGTCGAATTTAGTCCCTGTAAGCGAATAAAGTTGATTTTGCCATACCAAGGCCTTCAAAACTTATTTCTAAGTTATGTAAAGGTTATTTAAGGTATGTTAAGCATAAATTGATGTTCTGGAGTGTTTGTCACGTTAAACTGATTACGTTTACGCACCAGTTTGCGTATAACTCTTCAGAAAGCGATATAGAGTTTGAAATTGAATGAAAATCAAAACATGAAAAATATTAAACATGAACAAACAAATATTGGGGTCAAATAACATTATTTTATTGATAACTGAACTGTTTACAATGATTACAAGCACAGGTGTCACAATCTCGAAGCTCTTATCCGTGACACTCAACATGCTTTATCACACCCCGACCACGTAAAACAACAAAACGTGGCGGAAACGTCGGGGAGTGTCGTAATGGAATCATTGTTTCACAACCATGGATTAAATAATTTTGTTTTATTGAATTATTGAACTCATTGTTTTATTACAAATCAGATAAATACAAATATTATCTTTCAAGTTTTAAAGTCGCTAAGGCACGAGTCCATCCTATGTATAGCATGCATCAACAATCATCACATAACAACTCCTGAAACATGTGTAAAAATAGGTACGTCAGCATAAAAATTCCTGTGAGATACATAGGTTTTATTATAATAGGATTCATGACTATAAGTTTTAGAAAAATATTTAATCAAAAATAGTCATGAACCTTAAAATATTTTCTTTTATAAATCATACTAAAATTTATAAGAAATCAGATAATATAACAGAATAATGCATAGGTAAATAAATAACTAAGTAAAATGAGTTTGTATAAAATATATTGTTTGTAAAACAATATTTTGATAAAAAGATTTGTAGTACATATATAAAAATATACTTTGGTTTTAAGAAAGTCGAATAAGTAATATATTAAAATATATTTCAGTTCCAAAATCGTTAAATAAATAGTATATTAAATATACTTTAGTCATTAAAATAATAATTTTCAGTAGTATATCAAAAGTATACTTTGGTTTTATTAATAACATATTAAACTATGTTTTGGTTTTATAAATAACATATTAAACTATGTTTTGGGTTTTATAAATAACATATCAAACTATGTTTTAATAATTAACAAATTATATGTTGGTTTTGTACAATATCACACATGAGAGCATATCAAACTATACTTTTGGGAGTATAACAAAATATACAATAAAAATGTGATTTAAGAATTCAACCAAACCTAGTGCATCAAAATACACCTAGGAGACTATAGAAATACCACGAAGGCAATCCCTATTTGGATAAAATATCGGTTTCTGACATTTCATGACAACAGGAATGGGGTGTCAAATCCTATAGCGCTATATCATACTACCAACCGGTCTGGTGAACATAAAATAAGTACTATCCAACAATTTAATTTTATAATCTTTGGAAAAATTAGGGTTTAAACCATAAATAATCATTCAGTTTATCAAAAGATAAGTACTAATATATATAATCAATTATACTTTTGAAATCATGAACATAACAAATAGGTACACATATTTCACCCTAAAACATTTGAAAACAGTAAAAGAGGGGACTATGTACTCACTTGAGAGTGCTTAGAAGTCTTGAACAACTACCAAGCCAGCTAGAGGGATCACGGAATCAAACGACACCTAATATAGGTAACTAAGTAAATAAACTGGACCTAAATCGGAAGATCGGATAGAATGAGGTTTCGTAAACCAAATGAGTGTGGGAACTCATATGATATGGTTTAACAAAGCCTACATACTAAAATGAAACCTAACCTAAGTGCTTACGATCCATTTCGACCCGTTTGGGTAGCTTACGCTACTTTAACGCGTCGTTCGCGTAAAACGTGTTCGGAACGCCTAACTAGTCCTATGACAAGTATTATATGCCTAAACATGTTTAATTATGTTGCATAATCAGTTAAATGACAAAAGTTTGGGTTACATATGCTTAAATATCAATTATGCATAAAAAGGGCATTTTGGTCATTTTCCTAAGGCATATAAACTACCTATCATACAACTAACTAAACGAAGTGACCATAAGGTATAACCTCAGAAGGTTATTCCCTAAGCAACTATGGTCACCTAATGTGCTTGGTCGGATCCTAATGATCGACCAAACGGGTCGGGTTCGAAAGTCTAAGCGGTTGTTTAGACCGCTTATCTTACGACCCTATATAAGCACTAATCTAAAAGTGACGAGTTAAACATGTTAAAACATGTTTAACAAAGTTTAAAAACAAGTTTGATATCAAGACAAAGGGTCTTGATACCCAAGAATAGTTTGGTTGCAAAATACGCAAGAATATGCATTTTGACCGAAACTATGACTCGTCACTACGCCTAAATAACGTGGTAATCAGTAGGTATAGTCACAAGAGACTATAACCATCGTGATTACGCTCACGTTACGAAGTTCAAATGAACTTCGTGTTGACCATAGACTGGTCAAAGCAGAAAGTCAAACACTGTTTGACTTTTACGCTTAAAAACGCATAAAAGAATGAAAGAATACTTACAACGGGTCCAAGAAATGGAGGATATGATCTATAAATTCCCTGGTATGAAGCATTTGAGATTCAACTTAGAGAAAATTAGATCATGTGTGAGGAAAGAATGAAAATGAGGTGGGTATATATAGGATTCGGTCCACCGTTAAGATCGTTTATCGAGAACCGTGCTTTAATCATGGCCTTACACTTGGGCCCAAGGTTTTAGAATACCATGGGAACATGTAAAACCATCAAATACCAGCCCATAAGGTGCAAAACCATGGGTTAAAACCATCAAAATCTCAAAAATGGACCAAGTTCAATGTATCAGCCAGAAATTTCAAAAATAGTCCCTGCACTTGTAAAACTTGATTTTTTTTGCACTTTTAAGCCCCGTTAACCCCATTTCATGGCTCTAAAATAAAGTCAAAGTATAGGGAACTTAAAATATGCTCAAAAAAATCTCGGATGTCGGTTCGTTTGGTCGTACGGTTGTGTTGTTCGGTTAATTACGACGGAAATCGTAATGAACGCAAAAACGATCCAAATTATGCGACGAATGGAATTTTATCATGACAATCACTAAAATAAAATATTTTATAGATTACATAAATTTTTGGATGTCCGGGTATATTCAGAACGTAAGATATGCGCGAAAATGCAAACTTATGCACTTTTGACGCTTTTAGTCTATATTGATCAAATAAGTTTATTTTAGCATACCGAACCCCTCAAAGCCTATTTCTAAGCTATGTAAAGGATATTTAGGGTATGTTTAACTTATGATCAAGTTCCGGAATGTTCGTTACAGTACGAATCGACATACTTTCACAGTTTGTCGAAATTAGTCCCTGTAAGCGAATAAACTTGATTTCGACACACCAAACCATCCAAAACTTATTTCTAAGTTATGTAAAGGTTATTTAAGGTATGTTAAGCCTATGTCACTGTTCCGGAGTGTTTGTTGCATTAAACTGATTATATTTACGCATCAGATCGCGTATAATCTTCCAGAAGCGATTTAAAGCTCGAAATCGAACAAGAATTGATATGTGCAAACGATACGCATATTTATACAAATTCCAACTATGAAATAAAATATTTCATTGGTTTGGTATTCGTATGATGGTTGAAGTGACACAGGTGTCACATGCTTGTTTTACCGAATGCACTTTGAAGAAGGAAAGATTCTGAACAATGGCGATCAACTCGAGAATAAATCGAATGGGATATTCCGTTATTTAGACCGAATTTGGATTCCCAAGCGTACCAATTTGGGACAGATTCTGCTAGACGAAGCTCACAAATCTTGGTATTCTATTCATCCCGGTCCTGACAAAATGTACCAGGACATGCGCTACAAGTACTGGTGGCCGGGCATGAAGAAGGATATCGTTATCTATGTTTCGAAATGCCTGACTTGTTCCAAAGTCAAGGCTGAGCATCAACGCCCCTCTGGCTTACTCGTACAACCCGAGATCCCCATGTGGAAATGGGAGAGTATAGCTATGGATTTTATAACGAAACTCCCGCGCACGCCATCAGGTCACGACAGCATCTGGGTTATCGTTGACCGTCTCACCAAATCCGCTCATTTTCTACCAATACGGGAAGAGTGTAAGGTAGAACGATTAGCACGAATCTACACCGACGAGGTTATTTGTCGACACGGGACGCCTCGTGACATCATCTCTGACCGTGATAGTCGATTCACCTTGCGTCTTTGGGAAATGTTTCAATCTGTTCTCGGTACTACTCTCAATCTTAGTACTGCTTTCCATCCCCAGACCAACGGTCAGACTGAACGCGCGATTCATACCCTCGAATACATGCTTCGCTCGTGTGTTATAGATTTCGGTGGTAATTGGGATTCACATTTACCGTTAGTCGAATTCTCGTACAATAACAATTATCATGTCACACCCCTTTCTACGGCGGAAGCACGAGGTGTGATCATGAAAGGTTCTCATTGCATACGAAGAGTAAACATGCTACATGCTCGTAAAATAACATTCAAATACCATAATTTGAAAACATACGTTAGCGTTTACATCGCTAAGTCGCATAAAACATTGTCTCAAAAGTTTACAACTTTATTTAAAGTTAAACACAAGCGACATCCACGAGCATAAGCAAGACCACGCGCACATCCATCCTAGTTACCTGAAATACATGTGAGTTTTTGGAAAAACGTCAACATAATGTTGGTGTGAATTCATGCAGTTTTGTATTTCATGTTTGTATACTTTGTATGAAAACATAGTTTGTGAGTAAATCAAGTTTTCATAAATCCAGTTTCATGTGTACATCACGTACCTATGTATAATTCAATTTCTTCTTGAGTACCCCACGTACTACAAGTTATTTATCAATCTTCTTGAGTACCCCACGTACTTCAAGTTATATATCAATTCTCTTGAGTACCCCACGTACTTCAAGTTATTCATCAATTCTCTTGAGTACCCCACGTACTTCAAGTTATTTATCAATTCTTGTATGGTATGAATTTTATGTAAATACAGTATTTCTGTAATTATCAGATTGTTAATGGGTTGCAAAGCCATTAACATGTGACACGTCATAGGAAGTCACCAAACCTAAGGCATTTAATTGGTATATTCTGAGACACAAAAACACCCCTCGATTCTCGCCCCGATCGAGTGTGAGGCTGCCAGGCACCTGTTAGATCTAACCTTTTGTTCTGCGGTCTAGGTATATTGTTGATTAATGGTGCTTCTGTACCCTATTCGTGACACTATTTCTCATAACGCCTCCTACTTGGTTCTCGTTCTCACCAAGCGCGTTTCTTGTTATCATTTCTCATTGCGCCTTATACTTGGTTCTTGTTTCACCAAATGCGCTTCTCATACTCTTGTATTTCGTCACACTTGGTTCTCGTTCTCACCAAGTGTACTTCTTGTATTTATATCATACCATTTATAAATATTGTACTTTTGTACATGTATTTCACCCCCGAAGTTATAAAAACTGAAAACAGTTAAAGAGAAAAGGGGGAGCATGAACTCACAACTTTGCGTTCCTAGCGTCGTAAACTCCACCGGATTTGCTTACTTAACGTCGTAACCTATACGCGTTTTCTTATCGTTAGTCACTAGACTTGCGTCGCACAAGTACAGTCACTCTCTTTTGTGTATATTTTCTTGTGTTAAAAATATTCTATATTTTTAACTACGTATCTTACTTATATTATTTTCTCCAAAAAAAAAATAAATATAAGTCTTCTATGTTTTGCACCTTGCACCCGAATCATGTATCTTGTGTTTTGTATGTGTATTTCTATATTTCTACTCCTCATGAGTAATCAGTGTATTTTTAAGTCTTAATACACTAGCACGTATAACACATACTATATACACTTAGCACAAAAATTGGTGATAAAATAATATATATTTTTCTCTCAAAAATATATATACATAATATCCATTTTATTCTTCAAGAAATCACCATTTCTTATCATCAAAAATTAGGGAAACCTTAGTAATATTTTTAAACACATTTTTAGGGAATAAGTTTCTCAAAAACTTATATTTTTCTAAGTGTCAAAATTTATAAAAATTTTGACAGAGTTTCCCCTAAAAATGGACGTTTCCCATGTTTTCAAAACATGTGTTTATTTTCTTTTGAATTGTCAACAATCATCAATAATCATCAACAACAATTTATCAACAATATCCGTCAACAATAATCACTAATTTCATGAACTTGAATATTTACAAAAATGTGTAGTAACTTACTAGCACATTTAATAAGTCTTGTTATCTTTAAAAATAAGTTTAACTTCTTAAAAACTTTATTTTTAAAGAGTATGAAGTTTTACAACTTCTAGTCGGTTTTTACAAAAATTATTTCTTTGTTAAAACCCTTGTTACACAAGTATCCATACACTTGTTTGTTCACAAAAACCACTTTTGTTTGTGTAAGACCCGGTTTAAAACATGTGATTTCTTTAAAGTGTGGTTCTTCAAAAATACCACTTGCAGATACGTAGATCTGCTAGTTTTAAACTCCATTGTACAAGTTAAATTACTTTTACACAAGTAAAATATTTCTACACAAGTTCATGTCTCTAGTGTGGTAGAGTTTCGCCTTTTAACCCTTGTAGTAACCAAAAACGAGCTTATGTGAAGATCCATGATCTTACAAGGTCGGGTTAAACGAAGATCTGAGCTACCACATCATAGATCGGGTCTAGATAAACACAAATCTCAAATACTACAACTTTTACACAACACATGTGTTATTAACCACCACTTTTATAGTTTTTACTAGACTTTTATGCATCAAAATGTAAGTTAACGATATTTAACCGACAATATTCCTTTTAACCACTTTAGATATGTTCAAGAACAAGTTTTAAGTGTTATACCTCTAGCTCAAGGCTAGGGAAGATTCTTGACGGAAAGTGGGTGGATAAAAGCTAACGGGAGTGGTCCTTCGCGTTTCGAGTGCACCAAAGCTCCTTATACGTGACCCGTGAAGCTTGAATATACTTGGAATGGAGAGATCAAGATCGAAAATGGATGTGTAGAGGGTGGGGGTTTCGGCCGAGAGTTCTAAGGGTGAGGGAGAGAGTAGTTTTGAGTTATGGTGGGATGTGATAATGATCATGTTAAGTGTTTATTTTATAGACAAATCAAGAGGTGATTACCCATAGGTTAAAGTGTCTTGTAGATACTAGACACAATCCAATTAAATAATCTACATTAGTACTTGGTGTCCCCCAAGGTTTAGGGCCGGTTAGGGTATGGGGGGTGGGGTTAGTTCGATCTTGACTGGGTAGTTAGGTGATTAGTTTAGGTTAAAAAGGTTAGTTAAGTATTAAACTCTGTTAGTAACATATAGCGCGTTATGACGGGTGTTAGGGTATACGGGGACCCTAACTGGCTCAGAAGAAAACAAATAATGAAAATAACAATATTTTCATGTTCCGGGTATAGTCCGGTCGTTCGGTTAGATACCGATTCGTTAAAGTGCTAAATTACACTTTTTAGTGTCGTTTAAGTACCTTTCTTGTACTCTTTCGATTCCCAATACCTAGGGAAATATTCTGGATAACAAAACGACATTTCTGCATAATATTTATGTGTCTAAATGCTGATTATTGCTGAATTTTTATAAATTCTGCACTTAAAGTGCGTTTCGGGTGCTTTTTAGTGCTTATTTTTGCTTTCGTATTGCATATATATTAACCCTTGTATGTATTCTTGGGTTTTAATGCATTCTTGTTGTCGGACCTACACCTAGGCCTCAATTCTGATGTCTGACTGCTTTCTGCAGTTCTGTTGACACATTGTGTCTTACCGGTGAGTTTACTATTATTCTGACGCAACGCTCTCGTTTATGCATAACGCAATATTTTGTAGTATACAACATGCATGAATTCACTTGCTTATTATGTGTTCAGCCATTGCTGACAATTAAGGACATAATTGCAGTCATTAAGCAATAATTATAGTGTACGGAAATTACCGGTTTGTGCCAGTTGTCACAGTCTCCCCCCGTTAAAAGAATTTCGTCCCGAAATTCAGACTGAACTAACTCTCGCTGGAGTCTTCTTGAATAGGTGGGGATACTTTTTCTTGAACTGGTCTTCACGTTCCCATGTGTACTCGGGTCCGTGCTTAGAGCTCCAACGTACTTTGACAAGTTTCACACTGCTCCTCCTGGTCTTGTTGACTTTCCAGTCAGTAACCTCAACGGGTTGTTCTGTAAATCGGAGGGCTTCATCAATATGCACTTCATCCAACGGGATGGTCACGTTTTCTTGCGTTGGACTCTTCTTCAGGTTGGATACATGAAACGTATCATGTACTCCATTAAGTTCTGCCGGTAACTCCAACTTGTATGCCACGGTACCAATTCTTCTCAATATTCTGAATGGTCCGATGTATCGTGGATTCAACTTTCCACGCCTTCCAAATCTGACTACGCCCTTCCATGGTGAGACTTTTAACAACACTTTGTCTCCCACTTTGAAATCTACCGATTTCCTATTTGGATCCGCGTAGCTCTTTTGTCGCTCTCGAGCCGCCCTAATGCGCTCTCGGATCTGCGCAATCTTATCGGTTGTCTCTTGTACAAGTTCAGGACCAACCATACGTTTATCTCCAGCGTCTGCCCAACATAAGGGCGACCGGCATTTGCGGCCATACAGAGCTTCGAACGGCGCGGCTTTTATGCTCGTATGATAACTGTTATTGTAGGAAAACTCAACTAAAGGTAGGTGAGTATCCCAGCTGCCGCCTAGGTCCATGACACATGCGCGAAGCATATCTTCTAACGTTTGTATAGTCCGTTCGCTCTGGCCGTCTGTTTGTGGATGGAATGCCGTGCTTAGATCTAACTGAGATCCAAAGGCTTCCTGAAATGATTGCCAGATTCTTGAGACAAAGCGTCCATCTCTGTCTGAAATGATTGAGATTGGCACTCCATGTCGTGCTACAATTTCTCTTAAGTATATCTCAGCAAGCTTTCCAGTGCTGTCTTTTTCTCGGATCGGTAGGAAGTGCGCAGACTTCGTCAATCGATCAACTATTACCCATATCATATCGTGCCCTCTCGGGGTCCTGGGTAATTTCGTTATGAAGTCCATCGAGATTTGTTCCCACTTCCACACGGGAATCTCTGGTTGTTGTAGTAGGCCGGACGGTTTCTGATATTCGGCCTTAACCTTCGCACATGTTAGGCATTTTCCAACATAAACAGCAACGTCGCTTTTGAGTCTCGGCCACCAATAGTACTCTTTCAAGTCTTGGTACATCTTGTCCGATCCTGGATGGATCGAATATCTCGATTTGTGGGCTTCATTTAGGATGACTTCTCGTATGCCACCATAGAGTGGAACCCAAATACGCTTCTTGAAGTATAAGGCTCCCTCTTCGTTTGGCACCATGTATTTCAATGCACCCCGGAGGTATTCAGCTTTACGGTTCTCTTCTTTAAGAGCTTCTTGTTGTGCATCCCGAATGCGTGCAGTGAGGTTCGTTCGAATCGTCATTTCCAATGCTCGAACCCTTAGGGTCTTAACCCTTTCCTTTCGGCTCAACGCGTCTGCTACAACGTTTGCCTTTCCAGGATGGTACTTAATCTCACAGTCATAATCATTCAGCAGCTCGACCCAACGTCGCTGGCGCATATTTAATTCCTTCTGGTCAAATATGTGTTGTAAGCTTTTGTGATCTGTGAAGATTGTACATCGAGTACCATATAGATAATGTCGCCAAATCTTCAAGGCGAATACCACTGCGCCCAACTCTAGGTCGTGAGTGGTATAATTTCTTTCATGAACCTTCAGTTGTCTTGAAGCGTAAGCGATGACTTTTTGGCGTTGCATGAGCACGCAACCCAAGCCTTGTCGTGAGGCGTCGCAGTATACCACGAAGTCTTCAGTGCCTTCGGGTAACGATAGTATCGGTGCATCGCAGAGCTTGTTCTTAAGTAGCTGAAAGGCTTCTTCTTGTTTGTGACCCCAGTCGTACTTCTTGTCCTTCTGTGTCAGGGTCGTTAGCGGTTGAGCTATCTTCGAGAAATTCTCAATGAATCGCCGATAGTAGCCCGCTAGGCCCAAAAATTGACGAACTTCAGTTGGGGTCTTGGGAGCTTCCCAATTCTTTATTGCTTCTATCTTGGACGGGTCTACATGAATGCCTTTCTCATTCACCACGTGACCAAGAAATTGTACTTCGCGAATCCAGAATTCGCATTTCGAGAACTTTGCATAAAGTTTCTCTTTCTTCAGTAGCTCCAAGATGGTTCTGAGATGTTGCTCGTGCTCTTCTTTCGTTCGTGAGTAAATCAGGATATCATCGATAAATACAATCACGAATTTATCGAGATATGGTTTGCACACGCGGTTCATTAGATCCATAAAGACCGCTGGTGCATTCGTCAGTCCAAATGGCATCACAAGAAATTCGTAGTGCCCATATCGCGTTCTGAATGCAGTCTTTGGCACGCTTTCATCTTGGATTCTCAGCTGATGGTATCCAGATCGAAGGTCGATCTTGGAATAGTAGCTTGATCCTTGCAATTGATCAAATAGGTCATCAATCCTCGGTAGTGGATACCGATTCTTGATTGTGAGCTTGTTCAGTTCCCTGTAATCGATACACATCCGCAGTGTTCCATCCTTCTTCTTCACGAATAATACCGGAGCTCCCCAGGGTGAGAAGCTTGGCCTTATAAATCCCTTATCCAACAACTCCTGGAGTTGTGTAGATAACTCTTGCATTTCGGATGGTGCAAGTCGATAGGGTGCCTTGGCTACAGGAGCAGCTCCTGGAACCAAGTCTATACGGAATTCGACTTGTCGTTGCGGAGGTAGTCCTGGCAGATCTTCAGGGAACACATCAGGAAATTCCTTCACCACAGGAATGTCTTCGAGTTTTGGCTCCTCAGCCTTCTTGTCTATAACGTGTGCTAGGAAAGCAACACATCCTTTCCTTAAGCACTTCTGTGCCTTCATACAACTGATGATTCGTAGAGGCGCGTTTCGTCTTTCTCCATGTACTATGAGAGTTTCACCATTCGCTAAAGGGATGCGAATGATTTTCTCATGACAAATAACTTCAGCTTTGTTCTTGGACAACCAGTCCATCCCGACTACTACATCGAAGCTACCCAATTGAATAGGTAAGAGATCGATGCTAAAATTCCGTTCGCCAAGTTCTAGTGTGCAGCCTCTAACAACTTCGCCCGATTCAACAAGTTTACCATTGGCTAGTTCTATGGAATAAGGAATTTCTAATCTACTAGATTCTATTCCGAGTATGCGTTTAAATTCCACCGACATGAAGCTATAATCGGCGCCAGTGTCAAATAATATGGATGCGAAGTGATTGTTAACGAGAAACGTACCGGTGACCACGTTAGGGTCCTCGCGTGCGTCTCTTGCTCCAATCACAAATGCTCGAGCCGGAGCGTTGTTTCTCTCTGGGCAGTTCTTCATGAAGTGATCATTGCTTCCACACTTGAAGCATCCTTGGTTCTGCCCTTTCCCGTTGCCATTCTTATTACCAGCACCGTTTCCATTTCGGTTCTTCCCTTTTCCCCAACAGTCCTCTGTTTGATGACCCAATTTACCACATTTGTCGCACCTTGGAATGCGACAAGCTCCATCATGATGATACTTACATTTTTGGCATCTAGGCATGGAGCCTTGGTATGCTTTGGTTGCATGGGTTTTCATCTCCTAAGGCGGATTAGTGTCGCGCTTCTTGTTGAAACCCTTGTTGTTGCGAGTAGCTTGGTTCAAACTTGTATGCTTTCTCTTTTTGTCACCGGACGACTCAGCATGTGTCTCGGTCTTTTCTGTTGGGTTCAGTGAGAGCTTCTTCATACGAACACAATCTTCAGTCAGGCTGACAGCCAGAGTTACAGCCTCGGTGATTGTTTGTGGTTTGGCCGACGTCACCATGCCACGAAACTCTGAGGCCAGTCCCCAAATGTAGCGTTCAACACGCTTGAATTCGGGAGTTACCATGTAGGGAAGTACTCTGGACAGATCGTGGAACCTTCAAGTGTAACCATTGATGTCAGCACCTTCCATAGTCAAGTGCCAGAACTCTGTTTCCAGTCTTTGGAGTTCTGCACGAGAGCAGTACTTCTCTCTCATCCTTTCCTTCAGTTCCTCCCAAGTGAGGCCATAAGCAGCATCGTCTCCCAAAGTTTGGGCTTGCAGGTTCCACCAAGTCAGAGCTTCATCGACGAATAACCCAGTAGCAAATGTGACTTGTTGATCCGCGGTACACTTGCTCATGCGGAATGTAGCTTCAGTCTTCTCCGTCCAGCGCACAAATGCTACTGCACCTCCTGTGCCGTCATAGTTCATCGGCTTGCAGTCGAGGAACTGCTTGAAAGTGCAGCCTGGAATTGATCCAACCAATTCACATGTGAGCAATCGAAGAAATAATGAAACCAAGACCGTTCATAAATTTCCTCATGCTTAGTACAGTGTCTCAAGGTTACCTTGAGCTGCATTGCCTCCAGACGAATCTCCATTCCCATTACGCCTAGCGTTGCTTGGTCCTCCACTGTCTTGAGTTCGGTTCGCCTCGTACTGGGCGATAGCAGCGGAGATCCTTTCCTCTAGCAAAGCGTTCAGCTCTTCAGCAGTTCTTGGCAGTGGGGGAGGTGGAGGTTGATCATCATTGCGAGCATTCACAGTTTTCCTGGGTGCCATGTTCTGACAGAACATAACACAACAGGGTTAGACATTGGTTTGATATCGTCATACTGGACAGTAGTATCATATATTCACAGGTATATATACCACATAAGTGACATCAACAATTATTACTCTAGCAGAGTACTTATTAGGCTTGTACTGAGGGAATCTATACGTGACAAGACTTGCTGTGATTTCTGTGCACTGAATTCCATAATTACGTATGCATCCATAATTACGTAACTCCTTGCACAGTCCGCACAGTTCGTTTCATCCTCGTATTTCTCCCTTCAGATGGGCCATCGCTTTCAGGTAAAGTCACGTATACTCGTGACATTCTACTTCTAGTACATGCTAATTATCACACATAATTGCAAGTAATTTCTAGTTAACGACAAGTGCTACTCAAGTGCACTCTAAGTCTCGCAGTGTCTTTTCTAGACTCATGTAGACAGTTTCAGGTAGTGGATGTCGCGGGACGTTTTATGCAATGAAAACTTTTTGAAAATTGTTTTCGTGAATGGATCCTAGAGATTGTAGACTAGACTCGAGAAGGAATCCTAGTTCACTACAATCGCAGCTCTGATACCAATCTGTCACACCCCTTTCTACGGCGGAAGCACGAGGTGTGATCATGAAAGGTTCTCATTGCATACGAAGAGTAAACATGCTACATGCTCGTAAAATAACATTCAAATACCATAATTTGAAAACATACGTTAGCGTTTACATCGCTAAGTCGCATAAAACATTGTCTCAAAAGTTTACAACTTTATTTAAAGTTAAACACAAGCGACATCCACGAGCATAAGCAAGACCACGCGCACATCCATCCTAGTTACCTGAAATACATGTGAGTTTTTGGAAAAACGTCAACATAATGTTGGTGTGAATTCATGCAGTTTTGTATTTCATGTTTGTATACTTTGTATGAAAACATAGTTTGTGAGTAAATCAAGTTTTCATAAATCCAGTTTCATGTGTACATCACGTACCTATGTATAATTCAATTTCTTCTTGAGTACCCCACGTACTACAAGTTATTTATCAATCTTCTTGAGTACCCCACGTACTTCAAGTTATATATCAATTCTCTTGAGTACCCCACGTACTTCAAGTTATTCATCAATTCTCTTGAGTACCCCACGTACTTCAAGTTATTTATCAATTCTTGTATGGTATGAATTTTATGTAAATACAGTATTTCTGTAATTATCAGATTGTTAATGGGTTGCAAAGCCATTAACATGTGACACGTCATAGGAAGTCACCAAACCTAAGGCATTTAATTGGTATATTCTGAGACACAAAAACACCCCTCGATTCTCGCCCCGATCGAGTGTGAGGCTGCCAGGCACCTGTTAGATCTAACCTTTTGTTCTGCGGTCTAGGTATATTGTTGATTAATGGTGCTTCTGTACCCTATTCGTGACACTATTTCTCATAACGCCTCCTACTTGGTTCTCGTTCTCACCAAGCGCGTTTCTTGTTATCATTTCTCATTGCGCCTTATACTTGGTTCTTGTTTCACCAAATGCGCTTCTCATACTCTTGTATTTCGTCACACTTAGTTCTCGTTCTCACCAAGTGTACTTCTTGTATTTATATCATACCATTTATAAATATTGTACTTTTGTACATGTATTTCACCCCCGAAGTTATAAAAACTGAAAACAGTTAAAGAGAAAAGGGGGAGCATGAACTCACAACTTTGCGTTCCTAGCGTCGTAAACTCCACCGGATTTGCTTACTTAACGTCGTAACCTATACGCGTTTTCTTATCGTTAGTCACTAGACTTGCGTCGCACAAGTACAGTCACTCTCTTTTGTGTATATTTTCTTGTGTTAAAAATATTCTATATTTTTAACTACGTATCTTACTTATATTATTTTCTCCAAAAAAAAATAAATATAAGTCTTCTATGTTTTGCACCTTGCACCCGAATCATGTATCTTGTGTTTTGTATGTGTATTTCTATATTTCTACTCCTCATGAGTAATCAGTGTATTTTTAAGTCTTAATACACTAGCACGTATAACACATACTATATACACTTAGCACAAAAATTGGTGATAAAATAATATATATTTTTCTCTCAAAAATATATATACATAATATCCATTTTATTCTTCAAGAAATCACCATTTCTTATCATCAAAAATTAGGGAAACCTTAGTAATATTTTTAAACACATTTTTAGGGAATAAGTTTCTCAAAAACTTATATTTTTCTAAGTGTCAAAATTTATAAAAATTTTGACAGAGTTTCCCCTAAAAATGGACGTTTCCCATGTTTTCAAAACATGTGTTTATTTTCTTTTGAATTGTCAACAATCATCAATAATCATCAACAACAATTTATCAACAATATCCGTCAACAATAATCACTAATTTCATGAACTTGAATATTTACAAAAATGTGTAGTAACTTACTAGCACATTTAATAAGTCTTGTTATCTTTAAAAATAAGTTTAACTTCTTAAAAACTTTATTTTTAAAGAGTATGAAGTTTTACAACTTCTAGTCGGTTTTTACAAAAATTATTTCTTTGTTAAAACCCTTGTTACACAAGTATCCATACACTTGTTTGTTCACAAAAACCACTTTTGTTTGTGTAAGACCCGGTTTAAAACATGTGATTTCTTTAAAGTGTGGTTCTTCAAAAATACCACTTGCAGATACGTAGATCTGCTAGTTTTAAACTCCATTGTACAAGTTAAATTACTTTTACACAAGTAAAATATTTCTACACAAGTTCATGTCTCTAGTGTGGTAGAGTTTCGCCTTTTAACCCTTGTAGTAACCAAAAACGAGCTTATGTGAAGATCCATGATCTTACAAGGTCGGGTTAAACGAAGATCTGAGCTACCACATCATAGATCGGGTCTAGATAAACACAAATCTCAAATACTACAACTTTTACACAACACATGTGTTATTAACCACCACTTTTATAGTTTTTACTAGACTTTTATGCATCAAAATGTAAGTTAACGATATTTAACCGACAATATTCCTTTTAACCACTTTAGATATGTTCAAGAACAAGTTTTAAGTGTTATACCTCTAGCTCAAGGCTAGGGAAGATTCTTGACGGAAAGTGGGTGGATAAAAGCTAACGGGAGTGGTCCTTCGCGTTTCGAGTGCACCAAAGCTCCTTATACGTGACCCGTGAAGCTTGAATATACTTGGAATGGAGAGATCAAGATCGAAAATGGATGTGTAGAGGGTGGGGGTTTCGGCCGAGAGTTCTAAGGGTGAGGGAGAGAGTAGTTTTGAGTTATGGTGGGATGTGATAATGATCATGTTAAGTGTTTATTTTATAGACAAATCAAGAGGTGATTACCCATAGGTTAAAGTGTCTTGTAGATACTAGACACAATCCAATTAAATAATCTACATTAGTACTTGGTGTCCCCCAAGGTTTAGGGCCGGTTAGGGTATGGGGGGTGGGGTTAGTTCGATCTTGACTGGGTAGTTAGGTGATTAGTTTAGGTTAAAAAGGTTAGTTAAGTATTAAACTCTGTTAGTAACATATAGCGCGTTATGACGGGTGTTAGGGTATACGGGGACCCTAACTGGCTCAGAAGAAAACAAATAATGAAAATAACAATATTTTCATGTTCCGGGTATAGTCCGGTCGTTCGGTTAGATACCGATTCGTTAAAGTGCTAAATTACACTTTTTAGTGTCGTTTAAGTACCTTTCTTGTACTCTTTCGATTCCCAATACCTAGGGAAATATTCTGGATAACAAAACGACATTTCTGCATAATATTTATGTGTCTAAATGCTGATTATTGCTGAATTTTTATAAATTCTGCACTTAAAGTGCGTTTCGGGTGCTTTTTAGTGCTTATTTTTGCTTTCGTATTGCATATATATTAACCCTTGTATGTATTCTTGGGTTTTAATGCATTCTTGTTGTCGGACCTACACCTAGGCCTCAATTCTGATGTCTGACTGCTTTCTGCAGTTCTGTTGACACATTGTGTCTTACCGGTGAGTTTACTATTATTCTGACGCAACGCTCTCGTTTATGCATAACGCAATATTTTGTAGTATACAACATGCATGAATTCACTTGCTTATTATGTGTTCAGCCATTGCTGACAATTAAGGACATAATTGCAGTCATTAAGCAATAATTATAGTGTACGGAAATTACCGGTTTGTGCCAGTTGTCACATATCACTCTAGCATCCAAATGGCACCATTTGAGGCATTATACGGAAGAAAATGTCGATCACCTATTGTATGGCACGAGATCGGGGATGCGAAAATTACCGGTCCTAAGTTATTGCAAGAAACGACTGACAAGATCCTCCAAATTCGAGACAATCTGCTGAAAGCTCAGAGTCGTCAGAAAAGTTACGCCGATAGACGTTGCAAGCCCCTTGAATTTGACGTTGGCGATCACGTACTCCTAAAGGTTGCACCTTGGAAGGGGTGATCAGATTCGACAAGAAAGGAAAGCTCATGCCTCGATATGTTGGACCCTGTAAAATTCTGGAAAGGATTGGTAAAGTGGCCTACAGACACGAACTACCGGAGGAACTTGTAATGTCCACCCGACTTTCCACGTTTCGAACCTCAGAAAGTGTCTAGCCGACCAGGAATTACATGTCCCTCTTGAGGATTTACAAGTGGACGAAACATTACACTTTGTAGGATCGTTTTGTGACCCAAACGAGTCGTTCAGAAGAGTTCTTAGACTATACGAAAGGTGGAAACAGACGTATAGACTCGAAATAGCTTGAATATCACTTTAATCTTCTTGTATATTGAATTAACAATGATTACAGTCACAAGAAATACCGGCAGCACCTCGGTATCTGATATTCGTTAATATACACATATTTTAGTCCCCCGTTTTACCCCTATTTTATGCGTTTTTGGCCGTAAAACCGTCATTCGGATACTTATTTATCTACATTTGTGTTTACAGGCCTAAAAATGCATTCCAGACAAGATGATAGCAAAAAACGAGGACTTTCCGGACAAAACGACGAAGCTGCAGACATTCTGTTAAGGATTCTGAACTGGGCCTGTGGAACGACCGTTCCACCTGTGGCACGGTCGTGCATCTCTGACAAACTTGATCATCTCGGCAATGAACGAGAGGTGCGACTGGTCGTTCCAGGAAAACAAGCGACTAGGTGAAGAACGGTCGTTCCATCTGAGGAACGACCGTGCGTCTCCGGTGAATCAGCAGAGTCTCGGTGATGAACGGTAGGTGCGACTTGGCGTGCAACATGTAACCCGGAACTGAACGACCGTTCCACACAAAGAACGGTCGTGCCATTTCGAATCTGGTCAACGATCCGATGACGTATGCAGTATGGTGACCCATCCTCAATAATTGCATAAAGTGAACGGTCGTTCCATATGGAGAACGACCGTGCAACAGCAAAAAGTATAAAAACACAGCAGAAACCTTCTGTTCGATATTCTGGATTTTTGGAGAGCTTCTCAGGCGATTTTCAGGCTCCGGAGGCATTAGCTTTCACCCGGATTCAAGCCACATTGTCTCGTTTAGCTCGATTACTACCCGGATCCTTAGTCTAGTACTTGTTTATGGTTTGATTTTCTAATCTTTCCATGTTTTTGTTAATCTTTCAAGTACTTAGATTAATGTTTATGTATTATTGTAGCCTTTGGGCAAAAACACAACAATCCCTTGCTAGATTATAGCCATTAGTATGTTAAACTTTGTTTGTAATGACATTTGAAGTATTTTCTATGATTATCTTTGATGATTAGTTTGCAACCTTGTTATTGATATTGAACTCTTGATTATAAGTAATTATGTTGGATGATTGGTGCTTGGTTAGTTAAGATAGTTGAAAAATGAAGCTTAATTAATCTTGTATTAGTAAACTTTGAATTTGGTTAACTAGTTTAACTTGGTTTAAATGTATGCATCATGATACTAGAAATGGTTAGTGAGTTAATAAAATGTAATTATTGTTAATCAAGAGAGCTTGCCGTCACGTAAGGACCTAAACGGGTTAGATGGTGTCGTTATAAATTCTTGCCATGATTTGTTAGCTTAGTTAGTAGTTTAGGCCAAAATTGCTATCTTAGTGAATTTTTGTGCAAGATTTGTAAAATGAACTTGGTTGTGATTTAATCTAGTTTATGCTTGTCTCGGTGGTTGCATTGTGTTTATCGGTGTCGCTTTCCTTGTTTAAGTGAGGTTAGAATAATCCTAACGGCTGACTAACTTATTTTTAAGAGATTTTCATAGACATTTATCAATTGTGCATTAAAGAACAATTTTAGGTGGTTAAAGTGTGTTTATCGTTTTAGCTTTCCGAATGATTGTCATGTTAGGATTCCCGAAAGGGATACTAATTGTTTTAAATTGGAAAATTGACCGAATGCTTCTAGTGCCAAAACTGACTTAGTTGACATGCTGTGGTTGTGTATTTAGCAAGGCTTTTTATCTACTTTCTATTATGTTTTTATTATGTATTTGGTTATGTTTACTTTAGTTTAGTTTAAATCAACCAAACCTATGTTTTTACCGGTAGTTTAGTGACAAAGGTCTAGTATTAATTCTCCGCCCATTTCCTTGGATCGATACTTGGTTCTTACCGATACTTTATTACATATATGACGGGGTACACTTGCCTCTTTCGTGTGTGTTTTGATGTAAAAGTAATAATCACTTTTATAAATTTAAAACCCAATCGTGTGTAAAATTCATTGTAAAATTATGTATATATACGCACACGTCAAGTTTTTGGCGCCACTGCCGGGGAAATGGCGAGTTTTAGGAACGACCCGAGTCATTTGGTTATCGGTGTATATACTTGTTAATATTTGTGTATAATTTCTTGATTATTTATTTGTTTATTTATTTGTTAATATTTCTTGTTTTATTCGATTTATTCATTTTTGCGTTATTTTTGTTTCATTTATTTATTTGATCCGGATTTATTTATTCACTTATTCTTTGGGTTTTCGGCACCCTAAAGCCATTTTTGTATTAGTCGATTCATTTATTTATTTTGTTGAATTTTTATGAAATTTCGGGCCCATTTTTCGGATTTTTATAAAATTTTCAGCCCATTTATAATAACTTTCTACTTCTATTCAGCTGAAAAAAAAACAGCATTATTTAATTAATAAAATATTCACCGTGTCAAATTTTCGTTTGTAGGTTGATGTTCTCGACCCCCACTCCAGAACTTGTTGAACCGTCAGACGAACCCGAACGTGATCTTCGGAGGCGTCTTCGCGCAAAAGGGCGTGCGATTGGGTTACTGCTCGCCAGTGGTGGGCCGGAGTCGGTGGTACCTACTGAAGCTGAGGGCTCAGGAGGAAACTTAATCATGGCAGACGACGAGCGACCGTTGAATGAGTCTAATCAGCCTGGAGCGACAGGCCTGGAGCCGAGTATCCTTAGACCTACTATTGATGCACCTAATTTTGAAATTAAATCTAGTTAATTAATATGGTGCAGAATTCGGTGCAGTTCGACGGACGCGAACATGAGGATCCCGGACGACATATTGCGGCTTTTCTCGAAGTGTGTTCCACGTTTAAGATGCGGGATGTTTCGGAGGATGCCGTTCGGTTGAGGTTGTTTCCTTTCTCACTGCGTGACAAAGCCAGAGCGTGGCTTATGTCACTGCCAGCTGGGTCCATCAGGACCTGGAATGGGTTGGCGGAGCTATTTATGAAGAAGTACTTTCCACCCGAGAAGACAACCAAGTTAAGGAACCGAGTGGTGACCTTTCGTCAGGATGAGGGGGAGTCGTTGCATGCAGCGTGGGAGAGATTCAAGGATCTGTTACTTGATGTTCCACATCATGGGTTCACCAAGAGACAGTTAGTCTTGACATTCTATCAGGGGCTGAGCTACAATACGCAGGAGCGATTAGATATGAATTCAGGAGGCGATTTGGGGACAAAGACGCCCAATGAGGCTTACGATATCATTGAAAAGGCTGCGTTGAAGTCTAGCTCTCGCCGCGAAGGAGATAGAAGTCGGGCTACATCATCATCATCAGGATCCCGCGCAGGAGTGCATGCTGTAGACGACTATACGGCTATTACTGCTCAGATCTCAGCTCTCGCATCGAGATTCGACAGGTCCCAGATGATTGCGCATGCGGGCTCGGGTTGTGACCAGTGTGGTGTGTCACACGAGCCTGGGGCATGTTTTCAGGGAGTCGGATACGAGGGCCACGAAGAGGTAGATTTCGTAGGTAATCAAGTTAGGCCGCAGAACAACCCTTACAGTAACACCTATAATCCCGGTTGGAGAAATCACCCAAATTTTGGGTGGCGTGCGAACACAGGCAATCAAAATCCTTTGGGATTCACTCCGCGCGCTCCAGCGCAGCAGCAGCAGGGTCAGGGTCAGCAGTTCCAGCAGTACAACCAATCCTACCAACAGCGTTTATACCCGCATCAGAATCAGGGCTCTGGGAGTAGTTCCCAGCAGCAGGCCCCTCAGTCTAGTTCTAAGCTGGAGGAGATGATGTCCCAGCTTCTTACTAGCTCCTCGAGCGCGAATCAGTTAGCTGAAAAACGCTATCAGCAGAGCGAGGATCGTTTTCTCTCTCATGAGGGAGAAATGAGGAGCCACAAGGCCTCGATTCAGAACATAGAGAATCAGGTTGGTCAGCTGGCACAGATGATGTCAAAGAGACCCCAGGGTGGTCTCCCGGGCAATACTGAGACAAACCCGGGCCCGCACAGAGATGTGAATGCGGTGATGACCAGGAGTGGAAAACCTACCGGACCCGTCATATCGGACTCACCACCGATCACTGAAGCGGTCCCGACCGACACACCGGATGAGGTGCATGCCAGGCTACGCCCAGCAAGTACAGCACAAGTCCAGGAGCCGGTCACAGGTTACAAGCCTCCAGTTCCCTATCCAGGAAGGTTGAAGAAGCAGAAGATGGATGAACAAAACGGTAAGTTTCTCGAAATGTTTAAACAATTGCATATAAACATACCGTTTGTTGAAGCTTTGGCACAAATGCCAAAGTATGCGAATTTTCTGAAAGACATCCTCTCAAATAAGCAAAAACTCGAGGACATGTCTTGTGTGGTTATGAATGAAAGCTGCTCTGCTATTCTCCAGAATCGCCTGCCTACAAAAATGGGCGATCCAGGCAGTTTCACGCTTCCTTGCCTCATAGGCAATCTGTCTGTCAGTAATGCGTTAGCAGATCTAGGAGCGAGTATAAACCTTATGCCCTATAAGGTTTTTACAAAGTTGGATCTAGGTGAGCCGTCACCTACGAGGATGAGTATTCGACTTGCGGATCGTTCTGTCAAGTATCCACGCGGGTTTGTAGAGAATATGCTTGTTAAGATTGACAAGTTTGTATTTCCCGTGGATTTTGTTATCCTGGACATGGATGAGGACTCGAGAGTGCCTCTGATACTCGGACGCCCGTTTTTGAATACCGCCCGGACGATTGTGGACGTGGCGGCGGGCCAGATCACACTCCGAGTAGATGATGAGCATGTGACGTTTGACATTAAACGTTCTATGCAGCATCCTCAGAGTCAGGACGACGCGCTCTATTATGTTGACATCGTCGACACTTATGTGAGCACGCATTTCCAGGGTACGATCGAGGAGATAGATTCGGACACACATCTGTTGTGTGGGGATTTAGATGGCATTACGCAGGAGGGCCACTATTTAGAGCAGCCAGTCTATCAATTGGTGATGATAGTCCCCAGAGTCCGGATCGTTTCACAGAAATTGATCGCGAGAGTGAAGTGAAGTCGAAGCCTTCAGTGGAATATCCTCCTACCTTGGAGCTTAAAGAGCTCCCACCGCACCTAGAGTACGCATTTCTTGATGAGGAGCGTCATTTGCCTGTCATTATTTCATCTGGATTGGCGGGAGAAGAGAAGAGCAGACTGCTTAATGTGTTGAAACTTCATAAGAAAGCAATCGCTTGGAAAATCATGGACATAAAAGGTATAAATCCCTCCTTCTGTACACATAAAATTCTTATGGAGGATCAGTTCAAGCCGTGTGCGCAGCACCAGAGGCGACTGAACCCGAACATGCAAGAAGTTGTTAAAAAGGAAGTGATTAAGTTGTTAGATGCTGGTATGATCTATCCCATTTCCGACTCTGTTTGGGTCAGTCCTGTGCAGGTAGTGCCCAAAAAGGGGGGCATGACTGTGGTCACAAACGATAGGAATGAGCTCATTCCAACCAGGACGGTCACTGGATGGCGGGTTTGCATTGATTATCGCAAACTCAATGACGCCACCCGCAAGGACCACTTCCCGCTTCCATTCATTGATCAAATGTTGGAGCGTCTGTCAGGGAAGTTATATTATTGTTTTCTGGATGGGTTCTCCGGTTACTTTCAAATTCCTATCGCTCCTGAGGACCAGGAGAAGACCACATTTACCTGTCCCTTCGGTACATTCGCCCACCGGCGTATGCCGTTTGGGCTGTGTAATGCGCCGGTAACTTTCCAGCGATGTATGGTTGCAATTTTCCACGACATGATTGAGGATTCCATGGAGGTGTTCATGGACGATTTTTCGGTATTTGGGGATTCCTTTGATCAATGTCTGGAAAATTTGAAAAGAATGTTGAAGAGGTGTGAGGAGACCAATCTGGTCCTGAACTGGGAGAAATGCCACTTCATGGTGAAGGAGGGCATAGTTTTGGGACACAAAATCTATCACACGGGCATGGAAGTCGATCCAGCTAAAGTCAACGTTATATCACGACTTCCGCCCCCCACCTCTGTTCGTGCTATACGGAGCTTTCTCGGTCATGCCGGGTTCTATCGGCGATTCATCAAAGATTTTTCAAAAATCGCCAGACCCATGACCCGTTTGTTAGAGAAAGATGCTCCGTTCGTGTTTGGAGATGATTGCTTGAGGGTTTTTGACCTCCTCAAGCAAAAGTTGGTAGAGGCCCCTATTTTAGTCGCACCGGACTGGATTTTGCCGTTTGAAATCATGTGCGACGCGAGTGATTACGCTATAGGGGCCGTTCTGGGTCAAAAGAAGGAAAAGCACTTCCATCCGATCTACTATGCGAGTAAAACTCTCCACGACGCTTAAGAGCATTATACCACGACTGAAAAAGAGCTCTTGGCGGTCGTTTTCGCATTCGATAAATTTAAATCGTATTTAGTGCTTTCGAAAACCGTTGTATATACTGATCATGCAGCCATTAGATACCTCTTCAGCAAACAGGACGCTAAACCGCGTCTAATCAGATGGATCCTGTTGCTGCAAGAGTTTGATATTGAGATACAAGACAAAAAGGGTGCTTTGAATGTAGCTGCCGACCATCTGTCTCGGTTAGAGCACGGAGACATCGAGGATTCACGGTGGGATTCAATCAATGACAAGTTCCCACACGAATCTTTGATGGGTGTTGAGATATGTGATGAGTCGCCATGGTTCGCCGACCTTGCGAACTATCTTGCTTGCGGGATTCTGATAAAAGGGTTGACTCACCAGCAAAAGAGGAAATTCTTTTCGGATCTCAAGCACTACATATGGGACGACCCTTTCTTGTTCAAGGTGGGTGCTGATCAGGTGATTAGGAGATGTGTATCTGGGTCTGAGGCGACCGACATTCTGCGCCAGTGTCATGAGGGACCTACCGGAGGCCACCACGGAGCCAACTTCACCGCGAAGAAGGTGTTGGATTCCGGGTTTTACTGGCCGACCATTTTCCGTGATGCGCAGAGTTGGGTGAAAGCGTGCGATGCTTGTCAGAGGGCGACGAACATATCGGCACGCGACGAAATGCCCCAGAACTGGATACAGGTTTGTGAAGTCTTTGATGTTTGGGGGATAGACTTCTTGGGACCATTCCCCCCCTCACGTGGAAACAAGTACATACTCGTGGCTGTTGACTATGTATCAAAGTGGGCGGAGGCGCAAGCCTTACCCACTAATGACGCCAGAGTAGTTGTGAGGTTTCTTAAGAGTTTGTTCGCCCGATTTGGCGCTCTGAAAGCGCTCATTCGTGACCGAGGGACTCATTTTTGTAATACACAGCTTGAAAAGGCTTTGTCCTGATACGGTGTGCATCACCGTTTGTCCACGCCCTATCATCCGCAGACGAGAGGGCAGGTGGAGGTCACGAACCGTGGGCTTAAGCGCATCCTTGAGCGGTCGGTTGGAGCGAACCGCAAGGAGTGGTCGGACAAGCTTGATGAGGCATTATGGGCATTCCGTACAGCTTATAAGACCCCTATAGGGACCACCCCCTTTAGGTTGGTATACGGAAAGGCATGCCATTTACCGGTGGAGTTGGAGCACAAGGCTATGTGGGCTTTGAAAACCGCGAATTTGGACCTTAAAACCGGAGGTGAAGCCCGGTTTCTCCAAATTCATGAATTGGAAGAATTGCGGCACCAAGCCTATGAGAGCTCCGTACTCTACAAAGAGCGCACGAAGAAACTTCACGACAAACGCTTGAAGGACCATAAAGAATTCCAAGCGGGTGATCTTGTTCTTCTGTACAATTCTAGGCTGCACTTATTTCCTGGGAAGCTTCATTCACGCTGGACAGGACCATACACGGTTAAGGAAGTATTTCCGTATGGTACTGTTGCAGTAGAGAACGCGGATGGCGTTACATTTAAGGTAAATGGTCACCGGTTGAAGTTGTACGTTGCCGGGCCGATAGAGTCGGCGGTGGAGGTGATTGAACTCCAAACCCCGCACACATCATAAGTGTGGGGAGGAGAGAGTCTACGCTACTGACTCGCGGATCAAAAATGTAGCAAGAGCGTAATTTGCGCTTTAGGGGTAGTTTAGTCTTTTTAGTAGTTTTTCTAGTTTTTAGCTTTGAGTCTTGCTATCGACTCGTCGACAAAAATTTAGCATGAGTCTACGCTGCTGACTCGCCGAAAAAAATGCAGCAGGAGCGTCTTTGGCGCTGTAAGGGTAAAATAGTCCTTTTTTGTATTTTTGTAGTTTTAGCGTAATTTAAGTTAGTTAGGTAGTTTACGTTAGTTTGTTTAGTTTCCGTACGTACCGGGCGAAGGTTCTGTATTGCAATATTGTTAGAACAGTTGGTGTGTCGAAAAAACGGCCGAAACGGTTGCTGGAAATAGCTTCTGCAGAAAATTCTGCATCTGCAGCTGATGCACGACCGTTCCACCTGTGGAACGACCGTGCGATTCCGAGCAAGCCGGCACGGTAGATCGCACCCTCGGTGCAATTCCGAGAACACGCTGTGGGGTTTGAACGATGTCGGTGACGCACGACCGTTCCATTCCAGGAACGACCGTGCCACAGGCTGAGGGCAATTTGGTCATTTTGCACACTATATATACCATTATCTGCTGCAAAATCCCTCATTCGCGAACCCTAGCCGCTGCAGACCGTTCCAGGGCGATTTTACACCATATCGCACGGTTTTTCGCACGATCTAACACCCTTCTTCTCACGGTACGTTCCTAGTTGTAGATTTCTTGTTTTCTTGCTTTCTAGGTTAGATTTCTCCCGATTTTTCAAGGAATTTTTAGGGTTCTCTTCATAAACAAATCGAAACCCTAACCCTTGTTAAATCGAAGTATCGTGAACACCCGGTTGACTTTCAGACCCCTGTTGACCCAATACTTGTTGAAATTTTGCAAAAATCTGATTGTTCCAAGTACTGGGGTCGTAGTCTGCAGATTCGGAGTTGCACGGTCGTTCCTCGTGTGGAACGGTCGTGCCTCACCGGCTTGTTCTCGATATCGCTGGGCTTGGCCTGTTAGTTCTCGGTGACGCACGACCGTGCGTCTCGAAGAACGACCGTGCCATTCGCCCAGTTCAGTTTGACAGTTTCTTCATAATTGGCTGCTCGCTTGTTTTCAATTCTTTTCTCTCTTGTTTCTGTCTTTCTAACAATTTTCCCCTTTACAGATGAACCATCCCTTCCTACAGTTTGACCCCAACATTGAGAAAGAAGCTCTATGCATCCCGAAGCGCAACGCCTTGTGGGCGAGGCGGGATCAGTTTGGAGTACCCCGCTGGTTGGACTGGGAGGTCATGCGGGAACTAAATCAATATGACCGACTTGATGAAATGATGACTCCCGCGCTTGCAAACCTGGTCGGTTGCAACCGACCCGTTTACCAGGAGTTGACTATTGAATTCTTCGCATCGTATCAGTATGAAAGGCCGGTTGCACATACAGAGCCCGATTTCCTCTACAGGGAGCGGGTAACCTTCAGGTTATGTAGGCGATGGCATACATGGTCGGTGGGTCGTTTGGGACGGAGGCTTGGGATTTATACGCGGGAGGACATGGATGATCCCGACGTCTTCAACGATCGGTTCAACTTCCCTAATGATGCAGCGCGGGATGCATTCTGGGCACGTAACGCTATTGGAGACCCCTACAACCCACGGATGTCAAAGGCTTCGCGACTCCGAGACCCTCTGGTGCGAGTGATGCACCATGTTTTCAGCCATTCTATATGCGGACGCATGGACAGTCAAGGTAACTGTCCAACACCTGACTTGCTTTTTCTATATGCGTTGGTTGACAAAGCACCAATCAACCTTGCTGCTCGAATGGCTGAGTACTTTGTCAAGAGCTCGGGGCGAACCCCGAATAGTGAGATCCATGGCGGTCAGTACGTGACCGAAATAGCGTACAATGAGCGCTATATGACGCCGGGGGTGCTTAGGGGTCTCACTTTGATTACTGAGGGGGTGCATGTTGATATCCTGTCTCTGAAGTTCATGGGGGTGATTGTAGAGCTTGAGAGGGGAGATAGGTTGAGGGGATTGAATGGCGAGGTCTGGGACCCGTTACCTCCAGCTGAGGAGGAGCATGAGGAGGAAGAGGAAGATGTTGAGATGGGAGAGCAGCACCAGCCACCGACACCACCACACTCGCCGCAGCACCATGCATTTCATCAGCATGAGGATTGGCCCACTTTCTACCAGCAGTTCCAGGATATGCGCGTGACGCATGAGCAGCATGGTACCTACTTCAGCGAGATTAGATCTAGCCAGGACCAGATCCGGGCTAGCCAGGACGAGATACGGGCCAGTCAGGCAGAGATTAGGGCCACACATGACCAGCTTCAGCATCGCCAGGATACTTTATACCAGGGGGTGTCAGCGGGGTTTTCTTACCTTTTCGGGGAGATGCATCACGCATACCCCAACTATTTTCAGCACCCGCCGGAGTTCCCACCGTGGAACCCCCTGGCTATGGCGATCAGGGCCCATCTGGCACGAGACATGATGACGATGATGATGATGAGTAGTTGGCGGTGGTGATAGCATTTGGTGGTGTTTTATCTTTCAGTACTTTGCTTTTATTTGGGTGTTTATTTTGACTATTATTTAAAACACCCCGGATATGTATTTTCAGACAATTTCCTTTGTGTTTTGTTTGGATATTAGTATTTATGTACATTATGGTTGTTGTTTGATTTTTCTTTTTCTGTTATATTTTGGGTGTACACGACATACTCGCAGGTTTTATCTATCGGATCTTAGACCGGAGCACGTACCAGATTCAGCTTCGGAAGTCTCGTGGCACCAACATCATCTTGAGGGGAGTATTTTTTATCCCTTTCTCTATATTTCGGGTCTCGCATTGGGGACAATGCGAAGTTCAAGTGTGGGGAGGGGGTTAACTTTGTTAACTTAACTTTGTGTATTTAGCAAGGCTTTTTATCTACTTTCTATTATGTTTTTATTATGTATTTGGTTATGTTTACTTTAGTTTAGTTTAAATCAACCAAACCTATGTTTTTACCGGTAGTTTAGTGACAAAGGTCTAGTATTAATTCTCCGCCCATTTCCTTGGATCGATACTTGGTTCTTACCGATACTTTTTTACATATATGACGGGGTACACTTGCCTCTTTCGTGTGTGTTTTGATGTAAAAGTAATAGTCACTTTTATAAATTTAAAACCCAATCGTGTGTAAAATTCATTGTAAAATTATGTATATATACGCACACGTCAGTATCGATTTCTAATTCTGTTACAAATGACAAGACCACTAGCCTATTTATAACCTTCTAATTTCGCTTGAAACATTACATGACAATTCAAGCGAAATAGCCTCATGACTTTCAAGCGAAATCACATGACATTTAACTTCAAGCGAAATTATCATAACCTGCATTCAAACGAACTTTTGTCTCTTGTGTGCCTTGTATTTCGTGAATCCCTTTTATATTATGAAGCCATATTGTGATGTCATCATTGATGTCATATGATGTCACATTCTTGTTCAGATCCGCAACGAAACCAAGACTCGATATAAGACGAAGTCGACAGATGTATGCACCAACAGACTCCCCCTCAGATGTTGACGAGTCTTAAGTGTTGAGTCTTCATAATCTTCAGTCTTTGTGCTCTTTCCAAAATTTCGATCTGACTCTTGCCTCACTCTAACATTCTTCAACTAATCTCCTCCTCAGATGATGTAACTCTCTCTTGTATTCTTCAGGATCAACAGCTGGCTCTAGCAACTTCCGACTTTCTTTCTCTAACAGACTCCCCCTCAACTTGTACTGGGATCGTAGTCTGGCTTTCACAGGATCAGGACTTTTAATTTGTCAAAACCCAAAGGAGTAGTAGCCATTCCTCGAAACTCATCTCTACTAGTAATTTGCTGAAACTTTTCTGCCCTCCTCCAAGCACTAGCTAAACACCACTTCACATCCATCAACTCAAGTTCCTCTGCATCAATTTGGTCATAATCTTCTTTAGTAAGCATCGGATTTCCAATCTTGCCATCAATCAAATTTTCATAAGATTCCAACATAGCAACGAGTGATGCCATGTGTTGCTTAGCTATTTCTGGAGACAAATTCTGACCATTTTGAATGTTCAAAGTAACATTGCACTGCAGATTTGTATAATTTTGTTGTTGAGGACTTGATGTTGTATGATTTGGATCAAAGCTTGAATACGAGGATGAAGATCCACCACTCTGTGTCACATTACTACTCTTTGTCCCAGATGAACTGTCAGCACTAAAACCAGTTTGTATCTTTGGACTAGGGCTGGGGGTAGCTTCAAACTTGTTCCCTCTGTAATACAAACTGACATCTTGTTGAGCATTTGGATTCTTCATTATTGCTGTTTTTTGAATATCTAACTCGTGCTCTTCAATTTTCTGAATAAACTGTGCCAGATTCATATTCTCAGACTTCCTCATGTGCTTTACAATCATCAAATAAGTTCCCCATTTCTGCTGTGGTAATGCATCAGCAAGTTTATCCACCCATTCCTCATCATCTTTCTTTATATCCAATCTCCCCATTTCCAAAACAAGATGACAATATCTATCAATGGTCTGTTTCGTTGTTTCATGATCAAAAGCTACAAACATATCAAAAGATTTCTTCAATAATGCCTTTCTGTTTTTAATCATATCTGCACTTCCTTTGAACTTTTGAATCAATGCATTCCAAATCAATCTAGCAGTACCCTCATGCTGAAGTAAAACAAAGATGTCTTCTTTAATTGCCTGTTGAAGAATACTGATCATCATTTTTTCACTTGTGTATTTCAATTTATCAGTTTCTGTAAAATCACTAAAACCCTTTTCAAGCCCACGTTCGTTTTTCGGTTTTTCATAATCTTTTTCTAGAGCACACCATGCGTCAAACTTGTATGCCTGTACCCAGTTCTCAAATCGATTCTGCCATCCTTTAAAATCTTCAATGTACATAAGTTTTGGTGGTTTCTGGTGAGTTCCCATCCTTTAAAATTTTCACTGTACAATGTTTCAGCAGCTGTAACTAGTTCAACTGGTGTCGCAAAAGCATTGTAAAATTCATCAGACATGATTCAAGGTTAAAGTTTCACAAACACAAACTTTCTTGTTTTAAAAATACTGGTCTCAAACGAGCTGGATCACCTCGTAAAACACCTCGGTATCGATTCCTAATTCTGTTACAAATGATAACACAACAAGCCTATATATAGCCTTCTAGTTTCGCTTGAAGCTACACATGGCTTATTCAAGCGAAATCACCTAATAGACTTTTAAGCGAAAATACAATTCTGTTTCAAGCGAAATTATAAACTGTTTCATGTGTGCATGTTGTTTCACGTGAAGTTTCAATATCATGATGTCATCTTTATGATGTCATCATTGAATATGATGACATCATGCTTAATCAGATCCGCAACGCAACCAAGACTCGATATAAGATGAAGTTGACAAATGAATGCACCAACACACTTCGTGGGGAAGCCTGTCGAGATCATGGGCCGAGAAACCAAGGTACTTCGCCGCTCACACATTCCCATTGTGAAGGTTCGCTGGGAAGGCAAACGCGGCGCCGAGTTCACCTGGGAACTCGAAAGTGATATGAAGGCGAAGTATCCGCAACTGTTTGTTACGCCTGCTTCTTAAATTTCGGGACGAAATTTCCTAAAGTAGGGGAGGCTGTAACAACCCGCGTTTTGAAAGTCAAAGTCAAAGTCAATGGAAGAAAAGATTGCTAATTGCGATCTGTCACTCCTTGCTTAACTACTGATTGTACTTCTTGACTTGTAATCGATACATTATTTTAATTTGCTTTAGTTATATTATGTGGAGTACTTGTTAATAAATCGCTATTTAATCGCTTTTAATCACTGTTTAATCGTTAATTAACTTATCGCTAATTGCATCGTTATCGCATCGCAACTAGAATTATAGGTTATGGATATTGTTTTACGTGTGTGTGCTATTATGTGTTACTTGTGCATGTTATGTTTCTGTTGAGGTGTATAATCGCAAACGCAATCGCAACTCTATCGCAACGCAATCTCATCGCAAATTCGAGATTTAAGGTTTATATTTATGGTATTTAGTAGTTAGGATATTTTTGTAACTAATGGGTGATACCATCGCATCGCTCACTCGAAGTGCATCGCAACGCTCAACGCACGAAACGAAAACACGAAAACCAACTCACGACAACCAGTCGATCGAATGACCATTCGATCGAATGGTCATCCGAACGGATGACCATCAGATCGGATAGCCATCCGACCGGGTTGCCATCCGATCCGACCCTTGTACACCACTTTCCTCATTTGGAATCCTATAAATACCCCTGTCACATCAAAAACAGTGATGTGATAGCTCTCCCTGCGACTCTTCGACTTCTCAACTCTCTTTCTCTCGATTTCTCGCGATTCTTGTAAGTTTTCTACTCAAATCTTGTACATCTATCATTTACACACACTTCTTCATCATTTTCACCTTTGGATCTTCGCTTTTAACCATGAAATCAACGGGTTTGAAGTGTTCAAGGATGATGTCATCATGGGGTTCTTGTGAACTTCAAAGTTTGGTCTCATTCCACCAAGAACAACTCAGATCTACATGTTTTAACACTATTTTCGCATAGATTTAAACATTTTTCATGAGTAGAAGGATTGAAAGATGGTTTCACAACTTTCTTTCAACTCTTTTAAACTCAATGCACTCAAAACATATAGAATTAGAACTCGTTCAGGACTTCTACTCGTTTACTAGTGAAGTCTTGGTCTGAGATCTGATTCCTATCAAAGGGATAACCGATTCCGGATTGAACACGAACAAACCGTCACGAACAGTTAACCAATCGGACTGGGGTGATTCCCATCCGATCAGATAGATTGGACTTGGTGGGGTTCCTGTTGTTCAATACGTTGTTATACCGTCTCGATCAAACCGCAAACTTTTCAACTTAACCAAATATTTAAAACGATCAGATTGTTGGATGGATTGCCGTCCGATCGGATTGTCATCCGATCGGATTGCCATCCGATCGAACGACAATTTGATTGGATTGCATTTGGTCTTCAACACTTAAACTTTTACCAAATTTTCAAAGATCATCAGTTTCTAATGGATTGCCATCCAATCGGAAGACCATCCGATTGAATGACAATCCTGCTGTGAACTTGTTCTCTGAAGTGTCTCACTGGACGGATCGCTCTCCGATCGAACGATCGTTCGATCGACGACCTGAAAGGTAAAGATACTGTGACATCTGTGCCTCTTTGACCATCATACAAATACAAAACCAATGAAATATTGTGTTTCATACTTGGGATTTGTATAAATATGTGTATCATTTGCACATATCAATTCTTGTTCAATTTCGAGCTTTAAATCGCTTTCTAGAAAGTTATACGCGAACTGATGCATAAATGTAATCAGATTAATGCAAAAAACACTCCGGAATAGTGACATAGGCTTAACATACCTTAAATAACCTTTGCATGACTTAGAAATAAGTTTTGGATGGTTTGGTGTGTCGAAAACAAGTTTATTCGCTCGTAGGGACTATTTGCGTCAAACTGTGAAAGTATACCAATTCGTATGGTAACGAACATTCTGTAACTTGATCATAATCTAAACATACTTCGGTATGCGAAAATAAACTTTTTGATCAAACAGGGACTAAAAGCGTCAAAAAGTGCATAAGTTTGCATTTTCGCGCATATCTTACGTTCTGAACATATCCGGACATCCAAAAATTTTTGTAATCATTAAAATATTTTATTTTAATGATTGGAATGCAAAAATACCATTCGTCGCGTAATTTAGATCGTTTTCCCGTCCGTTCGAGTTTTCGTCATAATTAACCGAATAACGCAACCGTACGACCAAACGAACTGACATCCTAGATAATTTCAAGCATGTTTCAAGTCCCCTATGCTTTACATCCTTGTAGAGCCTTGAAAATGTGTTAACGGGGTTTAAACACATCGAAAACGGCTTAAACATGCTGCAGGGACCATTTCTGCCAATTTTCAAAACTTTCTGGCTATGGGAGGTGGTGGCGTCGCGCGACAAGGGTACCCCCTTTGCCGTGGCGCGACGCGACGGGTATGTCTTGACAGAAATATCATTTTTCAGCAACTAGTTTGAACTTGAGGGTCTTTTATGCAACTTTTTCAATACTATGGCTTGGTTTTAAGCTCCCATTGTATCAAATACCATGTCCCACAAGTGTAGGGTCAAGATTTCACCTTCTAAACACTTGGAATGATCTCCTTGATCCTAACTTCCTATAAATAGAAGTGGGTTCTTGGCCATTTCTCCTCACATTTGATCTCAATTTCTTCTCTAAGTTGAAGCTCTCACTTGTGAAGCTTCATACCTGAGAATTTTGAGTTCAAATCTTCCTTGCTTGGACCTTTTGTAAGTTTCCTTCATGCTTTTATGTATTTCAAGCATGAAAGTCAAACAGTGTTTTAGTTTCTGCTTTGACCATGATTTGGTCAACACAAAGTTCGTTTGAACTTTGCAACGTGAGCGTAATCATGATGGTTATAGTCCCTTGTGACTATACCTACTGAATACCACGTCGATTAGTCGAAGTGACAAGTCAAAGTTTCGGTCAAAATACGTGTTTATGCGTATTTTGCATCGAAGCTATTTTCGGGTATCAAAACACTTTGTTTTGATATCAAACTTGTTTTCTAACTTAGTTAAACATATTTTAACATGTTTAACTCGTCACTTTTAGACAAGTGCTTGTATAGGGTCGTAAGATAAACGGTCTTAACCACCGCTTAGACTATCAAACCCGACCCATTTGGTCGATCATTAGGATCCGACCAAGCATGTTTGGTGACCATAGTTATATAGGGAATAACCTTCCGAGGTTATACCTTAAGGTCACTTAGTTTAATTAGTTGTATGATAGGTAGTTTATATGCCTTAGGAAAATGACCAAAATGCCCTTTTCATGCATAATTTGAATTTAAGCATATGTAACCTAACTTTTGTCACTTAAACTGATTATGCAACATATTTAAACATGTTTAGGCATATAATACTTGTCATAGGACTAGTTAGGCGTCTCGAACGCGCATTCGTGTGAACGACGCGTTAAAGTAGCGTAAGCTACCTTAATGGGTCGTAACGGGTCGTAAGCACTTAGGATAGGTTCCGATTTAGAATGTAGGCTTTGTTAAACCATATCACATGAGTTCCTATACTTATTTGGTTTACGAGACCTCATTCTACCCGATCTTCCGATTTAGGTGTCGATTTATTAACTTAGTGATCCGATTACTAGGTGCTACTTGATTTCCTTGGTTTGCCTATGCTTCGTTAAGTTCATTAGATCGAGGATACTTTGCACTTCAAGTGAGTACATAGTTCCTCTCTTTTACCGTTTTCAATTGTTTTAGGGTGATTCATATGTGCTAAACGATTTCGAGTTTCCTAAAAACGAATGCTAAGGTTTATATTGAACTATTTGAACCACCGGAACTATTTGAACTATGTGAACGATTTGAACTATTGAACCAATGGAACTATTTGATCTATGTGAACGATTCGAACTATTGAACCACTGGAACTATTTGATCTATGTGAACTATATGAACTGTTTGAACCATTGGAACTATTTGATCTATGTGAACTATTTGAACGATTGGAACTAATTGAACTGTTAAACGATTGGGTTATGGTAAGTGATTAGGTAACGGGGCGGGTGTAATGTGATAAAATCATTGTGGATACGCCACTGGTACTTCCTATATATAAGTGCTTTTAACACATTACATGTCGTTGCGTTATCTAGATCACTTGGACGAACGATTTCTAAACGATGTCACTCAACGATGTTCACTAAATGATATAAGCCATACGAGTTTTATTACGAGAATGATTTATAATTTGGTTTACTTAAACAAATGTTTTGGGTTAAGATTCATGGCAACGAGATTTTATAAACTATAATCAACTTATTTTAAGCTGGTTATTCATATTGCAATACCAAACTCTTTTCAATACAAGGTTTTCAAGTAACGACTCTTGCAGTCAAAAGAGGTGTTGCAACATATAAACGAGCCATGAATCTGATACTCTCACAAAACCTATGTACTCGCCGGCATTTTTATGCTGACGTATTTTCACATATGTTTCAGGTACCATAGTTGATGATGTTTGATGATGATTATGATGCATGCTCACATAGGGATGGACAAGGCCTTAGTGACTAATAACAATGAAAGACAATTGTTCATGTTTTGTTTCTGATTTCAATACAATGTAATAAACTTAATTCAATAAAACGAAACTTCAAATCCATGTGTTGTGAAACAATGATTCTGTTACGACACTCCCAGACGTTTCCGCCGCGGTTTGTTGTTTTAACGCGGTCGGGGTGTGACAGATACTTCTCTGATTTTAAAATGCTACAATGAAAACTTCAAAGTCACATCATACACAAACACATCCATCCCAAACGAATCTAAATCCGACCGAATGGCCATCCGAACGGATGACCATCCGTTCAGATTGTCATCCGATCGGATGACCACTCGCCACTTGGTTCACACTTCACCGCTTAATGCGTCGTTCATTCGCTTACGCTATCGTTAACTGTTCAAGCTAATCTCTCAGCGCTCACTTCAATCCAAGAGAGTGTTTATTTACTAAACACGATCTGTGAGTATACTTGACCCCTTTTTGCTTTAAGAACTTTTGGGTGTTACATACGTTACTTATATCAAATCACATCGATCACACAATGCAAACACTTTTATACGCTAACCGTTACTGCATGTTATACATGTTACTCGATGAATGCTTGTATGTTATGTTTACATAGTGATTGTTGCCTGACACCTTAGCTACGATAGTACTATAGTTTGGACTCAGCACCTGTCGTGGACATGGGTTGTTAAGGATTTTTCTCACATGTCACAGTGGTGATATGTGTTGCACATTCTACAACTCGCAGTCACGTCTGTGAATATTTCATTGTCGATAACTTACTTGCTTCACATTATACATGTTACATGCTGGTTATGCGTAACTTGCTTTCACTACTATTACTATTAAACTTGTATGCTCACCTTTACACTATGTGTATTGACCGTTATTTTAACGTATGTGACAGGTGTTTGAATGCTTAGGATGCTTTGCTTGCTTTCATGGAATTGAGCTTAGGAGTATCTAGAAACGAACATTATAAAATCTGATTTGTCGGAACATTTATTTGTTTAAGAGATATCTATGTATGTAATAACTACTTTATTGTGATGAGTTATGGTATGGGACATAATATTAATTATCTGGTAAATTAGTTGTTTTGGATTTCTCCTGGACAATCTGTTTCGCTCAGTGCCGCGCCCCGATGTTTCTGCCATAGTTGGGGTGTGACAAATTGGTATCAGAGCCATAACCATAACTATAGGGAATTAGGAAAGACTCGACCTAGTCCGGGTTGATGTCTTAGAAACGACCTAGTCTATAGTTTAAGTACCAACAGACCGACTTGTGCATACTCGGTGAGGGTTTTGCACGAGCTTACTTGCTATTTCTCACTCGAACTCGCCGTACAATGCACTGTTGCGCGAACATCGCATACTACAGTTTCGCACAAGATCAGCCTTTCCTAAGGCTGGACACACATATAAACGGATGATCTGGTTGAGATCAGGTGTGAAAGCCGCAAACTCTCGACCAAATCACTCGTTCGACATGCTATTTTTACTATAAACAAGAGAAATTGCGTTGAATTAGGAGTGAGATCCATACTTTGACGTGATTCTCCTTATCTATCCCGTGATTCTATCACACAAACAGGGATGGAGTCGTTAAGTCAGGGGTGAAACCCGACTCGCCCTCTATTTTGGTTTTACAAAACTCTCACCAAAGTCTCGATGAATTCCAACGACTAGGGTCACGTAATGGCCCGATGGATGCGTACCGATCGCTCGAATTGAAGCGAGAGCACAATCTACTAAGCCAAAATGTGTACCCAAGGTCCTTGAGAATAGTCGAATCACTTTGGGCAGTCAACATCTATCAAGCCAAGACAATCTCTCTTCGATTTTATATGTTTCGATTCTGGATTTCGCCGCCGCTGACTCCGTGACTTATCGATTTTATGTGTTTTTATGTGATTTCATGTGTTTATGTCTTTCGATTTTTGGTGATTTACTCGCTTTTCGCTGTTCGCTGTTCGCTTGATCAACGCGCACAACTCACACTGCACATCTATCTCAATATGCTAACAAATTGCTTGTGTTATTCGCAATCGCTACTCGCTAATCGCACTCACAATACTCGATCGCTTTAAAGATAGGTGAATACGTGCAATATATGTTGGTCAATACGTGCAAAATATAGTTGAATACATGCTTTCGTGCCTAAGTGGACTACGTGCTTATATGTTTCTGTGTTTATGTGATTCTGTGGATTTTGTGCCTACGTGATTTTGTGCCTTGATGTGTTCCTGTGCTTTATAAGGTAGCTCTTGTGAATCTGCTAGACTATACTAGGATTAATCGAAATTGTGTCTGAGTCCTGTGACGATGTTTGTTGCAGACAAGGTCATCATTTGGATCACAAACTGCTCGCTCCGCTTGATGTAATCACGAAGACAAATGCTTCACTGCACTTGTCGCCAAGCAAATGGTGAAAGTCATCCCGCAAATTGTTAGCGAGCTAAACGAGAACGATAGCATGTCCTCGGAAGAGTCCAAGACTGATACTCCCAAGGCAACTTTTAGCTTCAAGCAGTTCAAAGCATGCGGACCCAAATAATTTACCGGCGAAGATGGGCCTACGGCCATGTTTCAATGGTTTGATTCAATCGAAGTCACCCTTCGCCAGAGTGGCTGTCCAGAAAACCTTCGCACTGTTAACGCCACCGGCGTCTTCCAATCCCGGGCTCTGGATTGGTGGGCAACCGAGAGAAACAAACGAGGGAATGATGCAGCATTTGGGCTGACGTGGGACGAGTTAAAGGACATCATGATGCAAGAGTTCTGCCCTCCCCACGAACTCCAAAAGCTGGAGGACGAGTTCTGGCATATCAAGCAGGATGGTGGAGATAACGCTGGTTTAACTGCTCGCTTCAAGTAGCTGAGTATCATCTGCCCTGGTCAAGTTACTACCCCTGAGATTACGATCAAGAAGTATATCCGTGCTTTGCCGGATTGTGTCGCTGACTTCGTGCAAGCTGTGAAGACGACAACTATTGAGGAAACCTACCTGCTCGCCGCTGAGATTAACGATAAGCGAGTCAGGGCAGGTTACTTTGATAAAGCCTCCAAGAATCTGCACCAAGTCACCGCTGCTCCCACCGCTGAACCCGCCGCATCGCAATCTTCAAAGTCCTCCTGCCGCAAGAGAAAGAACAGCAACTCCAGCAACAAGAACTGTGCAGTTACTCCCGCTCCACTGCAAGCTGTACCTTCTCAACCGCAATCTCAACACCGCCAAGTAGCGGCTCCTGTGGCCAATGCACCGCCAGCCAAGCGTGCATACACTGGACCATACCCGCTCTGCCCTACTTGTACCTATCATCACCTGGTGGGAATCGCATGCCAGTTTTGCGTTCATTGCAACCTGTACGACCACTTCACCACTAGCTGCCGTACCGGTCATCTCCAAGCCCTAGTTCAAGCTCAAGCTCCTGCTCTACCAGATCCGCAAGGACAACAAGCAGCTCCTGCTCCCGCTGCTCACACAAGAGCTTGCTTTGCGTGTGGTGATCCCAACCACTTCGCAAACGTCTGCCCCAACAGAGTGGTTAAGCAAGAGCCACAGCAGCAGCAGCCAGCACCGCAACAGCACCAACAGCAGCAGCAGCCAGCTCAACAAGCAGCCCGCGGGCGAGTCTTCAACATCAACGCCTGTCAGGCTCAGGCAGACAACAACGTTGTTAATGGTACGTTTCTTGTAAATGGTATATATGTTCGTGTTTATTTGACACTGGAGCCGATAACTGTTTTGTATCGTTCGAATTCGAAAGGCTCCTAAACCGTAAACGCGTTAACCTCCCATCAACGTTCGACGTAGAAGTTGCCACTGGAAGAACCGTCACTGTTAGTTCCATTCTGTGTGACTGTACTCTCGATCTCAACGGTCACATTTTCCCGATCAATCTTATCCCAATGCAACTTGGTAGCTTTGATGTCATAGTAGGTATGGATTTCCTTCGGGAGAATCATGCTGAAATTGTTTGCTTTGATAAAATGATTCGTTTCTCTCTCGCAAACGGTGATCTATTGTGTGTTTATGGCGAAGTCGCTTCGAAGAAGTTACAACTCATGTCGTGTGTCCAAGCTGGCAAGTATCTCCGCAAGGAATACCAAGCTTTCTTGGCACATATCGTAGTAGCGGAGGAAAAGGAAGTGAAGGCAATAGACAAGGTGCCTGTGGTTCGTGAGTTTCCTAACGTCTTTCCTGAAGATTTACCTGGTTTACCTCCCACTCGTGATATCGATTTCCGAATCGACCTCATTCCTGAAGCAAATCCTGTTGCTAGAGCGCCTTATCGTCTCGCTCCTTCCGAAATACGCGAACTCTCGAGTCAGCTCCAGGAACTGCTTGATAAAAGTTTTATTCGCCCAAGGACCTCTCCTTGGGGCGCGCCTGTCCTTTTCGTCAAAAAGAAGGACGGATCGTTCCAGATGTGCATCGACTACAGGGAGTTGAATAAGCTTACTATCAAGAATCGCTATCCTCTGTCCCGAATTGATGATTTGTTTGATCAGTTACAAGGTGCTACATGTTTCTTGAAGACTGATCTATGCTCGGGCTATCACCAGTTACAAATCCAGGAGGAAGATATACCCAAAATCGCTTTTCGAACCCGCTACGGTCACTACGAATTTGTTGTTATGCCTTTTGGCTTGACTAACGCTCCCGCAGTCTTTATGGATCTAATGAATCGCGTGTGTAAACCCTTTCTCGACCACTTCGTCATCGTGTTCATCGATGATATCCTGATCTATTCCAAGTCAAAAACCGAACACGCGCAATGTCATACCCCGACCATGTAAAACATCAAATCATGGCGGAAACGTCGGGGAGTGTTGTAACAGAATTATTGTTTCACAACCATGGTAATTAAAATTTCATTTTATTCAACAACCAAAGGTGGAATACATTGTTTCAAAACAAGAACCAAAGAGTACACAACATAATTAAACTAAGTCTATCTTTATTTTAAGTCTCTAAGGCACAGGTCCGCCCTAGTGTCACGTTCATCATCCTAAGCGACAGCTCCTGAAAACACATGTGAAAATAGGTACGTCACCATAAAAATGCCTGTGAGATACATAGGTTTTGTGAAAATAGGATTCATGACTTAAGTTTAAGAAGATGTTTAATAAAAATTCAGTCATGAACCTTGTTAATTGTTTTGTTTTGTAAATCATTTGAAAAACGATAGCAAAATAGATGATATGTATATATAAAAGAATAGTGTATGGTTAAAAGAATAACCAAGTAAAAAGAGTTTGTATAAACCAAGTTATTTGTAAAACAATGTTTAAGTGAAAATGTGTTGTAAATGTAATATGTCTAAACTGAAGTGGTTTAAATGACGCTACGATATGTAATATCATACTAACACTTATATATAGGAAGTACCAGTGGCGTATCCACCATGCTTGTATCATATTACACACGCCTCGTTATTTAAGTCACTCAAACCAGCCAACATTGTAAAATATCCATGTTTAGTCCAATAGTCAAATGTCATAGTATAATCCAAGTTGAATATAAGTCATGTAATGTGTAAACAAAAGTTATGTATGGTAAGTAAAATGAGAATACTTAAACCACAAGTAAATATGTACAAAACAAAGTATTTTGAATAAACCAAAAGTTATGTTTTGTAAAATAAATGCATGTTTTACTGATACAAACATTTATGCGGTAAGTTAACGCATACATTCAAGCCTTGAGACAGACGGATAACCTTAGAGTAAAGATTATCAAAGTAAAATGTTTTCGGATTCAGTCATTCCTTACATCCAAACAAACCTAGGATGTCAGGAACGGGATTTGTCAAGTCCTATGGTACCATTACTTACTACCGAGCGGCGTAGCTAATGTTAATAAATGTAGTTTAGTCCCGTTGTACAAACCAAATGTCATACCAAAAACAAACATGTAATGAAAGTAATGTACTAAGTATGCTAAGTCAACATACGAAGCAGAAAAGTCATGTAAATCAATGTGCCAAATATGCTAAGTTAACATATAAAGCAGAAAAAAAAAGTCATGTAAATCAATGTGCTATCATGCCAAGTAAACATGCATAGCAAAAGAAGATGTAAAGTAAATTAATATGCTAGCATGCTAAGTAAACATACATAGCAAGACAAAATGAAATTTATGTACTAATAGTGTACTAATGAACATAGCAAGTATATGATATGAAAACATGGAAAGCACGAAAGTAACAAGTAGGCACATGTGTTTCACCCCAAAACGTTTGGAAAACAGTAAAAGAGGGGTCTATGTACTCACTTGAGATTGCTCAATAGACTTTAGATATCCACCAAGCAAAGCTAGAAGATCGCGGAATCAAACGGCACCTAATATAGGTAACTACATTAATAAACGGACCTATATCGGAGGATTGGGTAGCATGAGGGTTCGTAAACCAAATGAGTGTAGGAACTCATGTAATATGGTTTAACAAAGCCTACATACCAAAATGAAACCTAACCTAAGTGCTTACGACCCATCACGACCCGTTTAGGTAGCTTATGCTACTTTAACGCGTCGTTCGCGTAAAATGCGTTCGGACCGCCTAACTAGTCCTATGACAAGTAATATATGCCTAATATGTCTAATATTGTTGCTAAATCAGTTTAGATGTCAAAAGTTATATTACATATGCTTAAAATGAAGTTTGGCGTAAAAAGGGCATTTTGGTAATTTACCTAAGGCATATATACTACCTATCATACAACTTAACTAAACGTCGTGACCATAAGGTATAACCTCGGAAGGTTATTCCCTATAAAACTATGGTCACCCAAAGTGTTTGGTCGGATCCTAACGATCGACCAAATGGGTCGGGTTCGAAAGCATAAGCGATTTATTAGATCGCTTACCCTTACGACCCTAGACAAGCACAAATCTAAAAATGACGAGCTAAGCATGTTAAGACATGCTTAACGACTTTAGAAAACAGGTTTGGTATCAAAACAAACGGTTTTGATACCTAAGAGTAGTTTGGTAACAAAATACACAAGAATACGCATTTTGGCCAAAACTACGACTCGTCACTGAGCCTAGATAACGTGGTAATCAGTAGGTATAGTCGCTAGGGACTATAACCATCGTGATTACGCTCACGTTATGAAGTTCAAACGAACTTCGCATTGACCATAAACTGGTCAATGCAGAAAGTCAAACGCAGTTTGACTTTAATGCTAAAAACATATGAAAAGAACGAAAGAATACTTACAGAGGGTCCCCGCAAGTTTTGAATCCGATTTACCCTCAGGTATGAAGTGTGAACTCCAACTTAGAGGGACAAAATCAGATTCAAATGTGGGTTTGAGCAAATGGGGTGGAGGGGTATTTATAGTTTTTGTAGAACCGTTAGGATCGTTTCTTGAAAACCGAGATTCAATCCCAGCCGTACACATCAAGCCCATAGTTTTATAAAACCATTTGAGCCCCTAGATTAAGCCCATTGTTTGCTAGAAACCATTTGCAAGTGGAATACATGGCTGGAATGAGCTGGAACAGGCTGTTTTCAACATTCTGCACATCTGGGGATACTTTAAGGACCATATGGTCCTCCCCTTACGGACCGTATGCTGGTCTGCAGACCAGCAACTTTCAAAGTTGGCAACTTTAGTCCCTGTGCGCGTATGGTCATGTTTTGGCACTTCTAACACCCGTCAAACCCATTTTTAAGCTACCTAAGGATGTTAAAGTATGGGGAACATGAAACATGTTCAAAAATATGTCAGATGTCGGTTCGTTTGGCCGTACGATTGTGTTGTTCGGTTAATTACGACGGAAGTCGTAACGGACGCAAAAACGATCCAAATTGCGCGACGAATGGATTTTTGACAAGCCAGTCACTAAAACATAATATTTTAATGATTACATAAATTTTTGGATGTCCGGATGTATTTAGAACGTAAGTTATGCGCGAAAATGCAAACTTATGCACTTTTTGACGGTTTTAGTCCCTGAATGAGCAAAAAGTTTATTTTAGCACACCGAACCCCTCAAAGCCTATTTCTAAGCTATGTAAAGGATATTTAAGGTGTGTTTAACTTATGATCAAGTTACGGAATGTTCGTTACAGTTCAATTTGGCATACTTTCGTAGTTTGTCAATTTTAGTCCCTGTAAGCGAATAGACTTGATTTTGCCATACCAAAGCCTTCAAAACTTATTTCTAAGTTATGTAAAGTGTCACACCCCGATTTCCACGTGTCACCGGTGGGCCCGGTGGGGGAGTATCGTGACGTGGTTGGCAACGTAATAGTCAAACAACACAATATGATTATGCACAGCGGAAGCAAATTTAAAATATGATACAACCGAATTTAATATTGTTTATCAATGTAACAATATCCGGAAGTTTATCCACGGTAGGATCGAAACAAAATAATATTTATGGTTCAACAGACTTCAGGCATCCTAAGCTTGCGAGACTTTTTATTGATGCTTAGGAGACAATCCAGCCAATTTCGTTTAGTACCTGCATTCAGTCTTTTTGGGAAAATACGTCAGTTTACACTGGTAAATACAATCAACTGACTCATTTTGGAAAATGGTTAAAAATTGGTTTGGATGCACATGGCATAAACATTTTTATAACTTGGGAGAATTATTTAATATTATAATCTTGTGAACGAATTACATGTTACTTATGCGTTCAGTAGCCCGAATCTAGTCCGGGTTAAAGATCAATAGACACACCACATAATTGAGTTATACACTGACAGGTGTACGCCTACACCCCGTGCTCAGGTCGTGGCCATCTCGTAAGATGATGCCAAGGATATCCGGGACATGGTCATTAACCCCCCAAAGGCTGTAAAGTAAACAAGACTGTTTAAACGAGCCGATCAAATTATTCAACTACCCACTTTAACGGTGGAGATTTGATGCCCGATCAAGCGGTATGATATATACCGTAACCCAAGCCCGTATAGGGAAAATAAGTTAAAAGTATTTACCTGAGTAAGTATTAATCACAATAAGCAAAATGCACGTAGCTTTTACTGGTCCTCCTAATCTGGAACGAAGGTTTATAATAACCTATTAGAATTCTAACGGGCCTTTTATTAAGCTTAAGCTTAGACCGGCTAGTTTCAAGGTACGGTTCGTACGCACGATTAAGCGAAGACCGGATAGAATGTGATTCAGACCCGACAAGTTTGAAGACTTGTTTAATATGGGTTTATTATTCACATTCTGGATTTTGAGATAAAACCGATAAGGTTTGACCCGTTTCGGCTAATTTATGTAAACTTGTTACATAAACCGAACCGTGCGCGTAATAAGCGTAACGGGTATCCGTAAGAGCCATATACAGGTTTCCTAAGTTAATATGCTTCAAATATGTTGTGACATCAGTAAGATCTCTTTCATTATGCCCGAAACGAATTTAAACACAAACTATGCCCCGTAGGGGTAGTTTGGTCATTTTAAAGGTTGTAAAAGAGTTTAGATGTTTAACTAAGTTACAGGTCTGATGTAAACAGCAAACATACTCAATTTTATATGTTATATCAGTAGGCTAAAGCATATATGTGAAATTTATCATTTTTAACCAAACTATGCCCCGTAGGGGTATTTTGGTAATTTCACATAAGCCGAAAAGCTCAAAACTGAAGTCTGAGTTTATCAACCTTTGCTTACTGTTAAAATATTATAATTTGCCTCATATATCAGTAGGTATCAACCCGGGTATGTTCAATATGATTTTAAAACATACTATGCGTTAAAAACGCTAAATAAGGCGATTAAAGGCCATTACTGGGTTCGGTACTTAAATCTGATAACTTTATATTTCCAGAAGGCTTAAAATAATTTATTTATCATATGTGATCAGTAGCAAAAGGTTGGGAGTCGTTTAGATGTGTAAAACTCATTTTATGGCCCGTAAGGGCAAAACCGACAATTACCGGATTAAGCCTACGACTACTAGTTATGCTCAGCCTAAAATTAATTAAAAATCTTTAAAAATCCCAAAATAATATATTACATCAGTGGGCAAAAGATTTGGTATCAAAAAGTAGGCTTAACTAGGCTATACGCTAATTACGCCGTTTTATTAACATAAAGCATTAATTTTGCGATATTGAGCATAACTCTTAACCTACAAGTCAAACTGATGTCAAACTTTGCATACAAGTTTATATATCAGTATTTAAGGTTTCTACACTTTTACATTTTCATAAATCACGTTTTAAGGTAATAAGGGCATAATGGTCAACATATGAGCAATTAACGGAAATATGCATATTAATTGGATAACTAGTGAACCAAGGTGTATAATCACAGAGGGTTGTTCTAACAAGTAACCTAATCCAATTAAAGCTCTGAGGCATTTCTAAAACATGCCTAAACGGGTCAGAACTGAAAGTCAAAGTGAAAGTCAAACTATGTGACTTTCGGTTCCGAACCGGGTCTAAACAGGAAATAGTCGGGTTGAACATGTTTGGACATGTTCTTACACTAATTACTAAGTTATAACAATGATCAAACAGGTTATATATGTTCTAGATAGCTAATTATGCATAAATGACATTTTAAGCATCCTGTTGACTTTTTAATTATATGTTTGACCCGACTTTTGACCTGGTTAGAGTGGTGATCAGGGGAAACCCTTTTGAGGTTTTATTACCCACATAAATACCAACTTATAACCACTTTTAATTTGAGATATGACTGAGCCATTATTGACTAATCTCGAAGTCAAACCGTAATTACGACGGTTTGACTTTTAGCTAATTAACCAAGCTAAACTCAACTAAACAAGAACTAGCAGACTTACAAGAGTCCTATGCACGAGATATGATCACTTGAGGCTGCTTGATAGCTCCAGAAATGATCCAACAATGTAGAGAAGTGTGAAGAATGATTGTTGCAACAAGGTGCCCTTTTATAGTGAATTTACTCACCATAAGGCATTGACAACAAGGTCTAGCACCCACCACAAGCTTCCCACATGTGTCCTAGATGCTTAGGGGGTGTTTTAGGGGCCAGGAGATGTGAAAAATCGGGTAAAGGTCGCGCACAAAGCTCTTGGCAGACAACAGCCCGTTTTTTCGGAACTGGAAGTCCCTCGCGTGGCGCGAGGGACCCTCGCGTGGCGCGACGGGTTGCTGCAATCAGCATGTTGATTTCTTTTGCGATTTGGTCCTTGGCTCTTCAAAACTCGAATAGGCACTTGTTTCTTGCATGGTAAACCCTTATAATCGACCTATGAAGGCTTTAAAACATATACCCACTTTGCCAAGTCCCCCGGTAACTTTATTATCACCCGAAAAGTCCTAACTTTCAACGTTTACGCTTTAACACTTCGCACACGAATTTGATCATAACTTTCTCATACGTTAACGAAACTTTATGAAATTTTTATGGTGCATTGTCGTGAGCATAATTAATATTTACAAGGCTTTGAGTTTGTCAAAAGGTCACTCAGAGGTATAATTTAAACATGTTGACACATTTGGTCCCTGTAGTTTGAAATCTCCCACTTTTAGCTTCGTATGATCCATGATTTATTCGTTTGAAGGTATGAGCATCGTGTAGGGTTAATGTACATTATATTTATTCACAGTTGACACTTAGAATACGTATATTCACATACTTTCCATGTTTGTCAACTTTAGTCCTTCCATAATATTTCTTTCACACGTTTAAACTTTATGACACGTGTCAACACATTATAGGACGTGAATTTTCGAGGTGTTACATCCTCACCCCCTTAAAATAAATCTCGACCCGAGATTTACTGAAATATGTAAGGGTACTTTTCTTTCATCGTGGATTCAACCTCCCACGTGTATTCGGGACCTCTACGGGCATCCCATTTGACCTTTACAAAAGGTATATGCTTCCTTCGAAGCTTCCTTACCTGTCGATCTTCAATCGACAAAGGTTTTTCCACAAACTTCAAGCTCTCATCTAAATGCACATCTGTATGTGGTATAACCAGTGATTCGTCAGCGAAACACTTCTTTAGATTGCAGATGTGGAACACATTGTGAATTCCACTGAGCTCTTCCGGTAAGTTCAACTTATAGGCAACTGACCCGACACGTTCGATAACCTCGAAAGGTCCTATGTATCTCGGGCTTAGCTTGCCTTTCTTACCAAATCGCATCACCCCCTTCCAGGGTGACACTTTAAGTAGGACTTTGTCACCTACTTCGAAGTGAAAATCCTTGCGATTTGGATCAGCGTAACTCTTCTGCCTATCCCGGGCAGCTTTGAGATTGTCACGAATCTGGACAATCTTGTCCGTCGTTTCGAACACGATTTCTGGTCCTGATAACTGGACTTCTCTGACTTCCGCCCAACAAACTGGCGATCTACACTTTCTACCGTATAATGCCTCAAAAGGCGCAGCCTTAATGCTGGTATGGTAGCTGTTGTTGTAGGAGAATTCGATTAATGGTAGGTTCTTATCCCTGCTACCTCCCAAATCGATCGCACATGCACGTAGCATGTCTTCCAACGTTTGAATAGTACGCTCACTCTGACCGTCAGTCTGAGGATGATAAGCCGTACTAAAATTCAAACGTGTGCCCAAAGATTGTTGGAAACTTTTCCAAAAATGTGACGTGTACCTAGTATCCCGGTCAGAGATAATAGCTACAGGTATGCCATGTAGGGCTACAATCTTATCAATGTATAACTGGGCTAACATGTCGGAGCTATAAGTCTCCTTGATGGGTAGAAAATGAGCTGACTTAGTCAGTCTGTCAACTATAACCCATATTGTATCATTGCCTTTCCTTGTCTTGGGTAACTTGGTAATAAAATCCATAGTTACCATCTCCCACTTCCATGTAGGAAGTTCAGGCTGTTGTAGCAAGCCTGACGGCTTTTGATGCTCGGCTTTGACTTGCGCACATGTCAAGCATTTAGCTACATGGGTGGCTACATACTTTTTCAAGCCTATCCACCAATAATTGGCCTTTAAATCCTGGTACATCTTATCAGCTCCAGGATGAACGGAGTATTTGGAACTATGGGCTTCTTGGAGGATGACATCACGAAGTCCTCCAAAACTAGGAACCCATATTCGTCCATTTAATTTCAGAAGTCCGTCCTTGCTAAGAGTTAACTGCTCCTCAGTTACTCCTAACTTTTCATCAGGATAGTTAGCTTCCAACACAGCTTCCTTCTGTGCAGCTAACAACCTTTCCATCAGACTGTTCTTTATTTCCATGCGCTTGGCATTGATTCTGATGGGTTTAACCCTTTCCTTCCGACTCAAGGCATCGGCGACTACATTCGCCTTGCTGGATGGTATTTGATTTCACAATCATAATCATTTAAAGTTTCCATCCAACGGCGTTGCCTCATGTTTAATTCCTTCTGATTAAACAGATGTTGGAGGCTCTTGTGATCAGAATAAATCACACATTTGACACCATAAAGATAGTGCCTCCAAAGCTTCAGTGCGAATACAACGGCACCCAGCTCCAAGTCATGGGTGGTGTAATTCTTGTCATGCACTTTCAATTGTCGTGAAGCGTAGGCAATCACCTTGCCTTTCTGCATAAGCACACACCCCATGCCCGTGTGCGAAGCATCACAATAAACCACAAATTCTTCTATTCCATCTGGCAATGTCAGTACTGGGGCGTTGCTCAACTTTTGCTTCAGAATATCAAAGGATTCTTGCTGTTTAGGGCCCCAAACAAACTTAACCTTCTTCATAGTTAAGGAGGTTAAGGGTGCAGCAATCCTTGAAAAATTCTCAATGAAACGCCTGTAATATCCTGCCAATCCCAGGAAGCTACGAATCTTGGTAGGTGTCTTTGGCTCTTGCCAGTTCATTACGGCTTCAACCTTAGCGGGATCCACCTGGATACCACACTCACTAACCACGTGTCCAAGAAATTGGACTTCTCGTAGCCAAAATTCACACTTAGAGAATTTGGCATAGAGCTTCTCCTGATGTAGAAGTTTGAGAATACAACGAAGGTGTTTCTCATGGTCAGCTTGATTCTTAGAATAAATGAGAATGTCGTCGATGAAAACGATGACGAATTTATCTAAGTAAGGCTTGCAGACGCGATTCATGAGATCCATGAACGCGGCTGGTGCATTAGTGAGCCCAAAAGGCATCACTAGGAACTCGTAGTGACCGTAACGAGTCCTAAATGCAGTCTTGTGAACGTCTTCATCTTTGACCTTCAGCTGATGGTAGCCTGACCTCAAATCAATCTTTGAGAAGTAACTTGCCCCTTGAAGCTGATCGAACAAATCGTCGATTCTGGGCAAAGGATACCTATTCTTGATCGTGACTTTATTAAGCTCGCGATAGTCGATGCACAGACGCATCGATCCATCCTTCTTTTTGACAAACAAGATTGGCGCTCCCCAAGGAGATGAACTAGGTCTAATGAAACCTTTAGCCATCAATTCATCTAGCTGCGTCCGCAACTCCTTCATTTCTGTGGGTGCCAATCTGTATGGTGCTCTAGCAACAGGTGCTGCTCCGGGGATGATATCGATCCTGAATTCAACTTGTCTATCTGGTGGTAAACCAGGTAGATCTTCAGGAAACACTTCTGGGTATTCAGAAATGACAGGGATGTCTTCTATCTTCGGTTTAGGCTCATCAATAATCACTTGCGCCATGTAAATGACACACCCCTTCTTCAAACACTTGGAAGCCTTGAGCATAGTCACTTGCTCAGGTAGTCCATACTGGGTATCTCCCCGAATGGTGAGTGATTCACCAGACGAAGTCTTTATTACCACTTGTTTCTGGTTACAGACAATTTGGGCCTGGTTATGAGATAACCAGTCCATACCCAGAACTATGTCAAAACCAGCCAACTTAAAGGGAAGTAGAGACAGAGGAAAAGAATGGTTCTTAATGGATATAATACATCCATCTAACACAATAGAGACGGTTTCTATGGTACCATCTGCTAACTCTACCTCATAGTTTAAGCTTAGGGTTTTGACAGGTAAATTCAACAATTTACAAAACTTATGATCTACGAAAGACTTATCTGCGCCTGAATCAAAAAGTACTCTTGCAAAGACATCATTTACAAGGAAAGTACCTGTTATGACATTATCGTCCTGCACAGCCTCTTTCGCGTCCATTCTGAAGACTCTGGCATTAGTCTTCTTAGCCTCTTCAGGCTTCTTGTTGTACTTTGGGTAGTTGGTCTTGATGTGCCCTTTTTCATTGCAACGGTAGCACGTTGCGTCTTTTATCTTTTTGCAATCCAGGGTTTTGTGATCCGTGGACTTGCAAATTCCACAAGCAAAGGGTTTTGACTGAGTCTGAGAGTTCGACTCCAGTCTGCACTTTCCATAGTGCTGCTTCTTGCAAATTTTACACTTGGGCTTTTCACCAGAATTATGCCCATCCTTTCTCGACTCCGACCCTTTCTTGTTGTCACCGCTTCCACGGTGCTTCTTGTTTGACTTTCGTGAACCATCATCTTCACGCTTCCTCTTCTCGGCCTCCTTATTCCTCAGCGATCTCTGCCTGACCGCATCCAGAGTGAGGGATAAGGAAATGTCAGTTACCGACCTGAAGGTAGCTGGCCGAGAAGCTTTTACGCTTGCCTTGATCTCCGGGGCTAAACCACCGATAAAGCGAGCGATTCTTTTTGGCTCCAGGGTTACCAAGTAAGGAACCAACCGGGACAGCGTATTGAAGTTTGTCAGGTAAGCTTGACAGTCGAGGTTCGTCATCACCAACGATAGAAAGTTGGATTCTATCTTCTCCACCTCATGTTGAGGGCAGAAATTTTCCTTGATTAGGGCAATGAATTGATCCCATGACATATTATACAATGGGATTTTTCTGGTGGCCTCAATCAGAGATCTCCACCATGCTAACGCTTCACCCTTGAAGGACTGTGACACAAACTTAACTACATCCCTTTCAGCGCACCCGCTGATATCTACCACCGTGTCCATTTCGTCCAGCCAAGTCATACAGTCGACGGCTCCTTTTTCCCCAGTAAAATCCCTGGGTTTACAAGACACGAAGTACTTATAGGTGCAACCCTTGTTACGGGGTTCTTGATGCAGTACTAAATGCTGAGATGGGACACTTTGATGGTTGGTGGACTGACGGTCATCACCATCTTTCTTGGGTCCATTCTTTTTGGGAGGAGGCTTGCTATGAGCCTCAGAATGTGTCTTGGGCTTTGAATGTGCTGCAGAGTGGGTCCTACTTCGAGTACCACTGTATTCTTCATACTGCCTTTCCAAAGCCTGTGTAACAGCGCCGTCTATGATCGCTTTTAATTCAGCACCCGTTAACGTAATCTAGGCGTTCTCATTTTGCTCCACTGGATGGCTATTTATTTCATTCGAGTCAGCCATTTGAATTGAACTGTTGCAGAAAACAAGGACAATATTTTATTTGGGAGTTTATTATGGAATTACCCCTTAGGGTAACTTGTTAACCATGGTAAACAGAGACCATATTTGGTTAACTTATTAATCGTATTAATTTAGGATTTCAATTAAAATTTATCCTAATTATAAACAATAACTATATATATTAGCACATAAGGCTTAGTCACATGGACAATTTAAATTATAAGCTATGATTTCAGAGAATCAAGACTTTTAAGGTTTGAACCTAGTTCATTACCCTTATCAGACAGGGAGTCATAGCTACCTCTGTCTTTTGGCTCATATGGAAGTGAGCTGGGCCCGTAGGCATCATATTACCACGTATGGTAAAATATGATCATCTTAATTGATGCTCTTAACCCATGATCCAGAGATCATATAATTGGGTTTGGAATCTTATAAATAATCCTTATACATATAAGAATGACATGTTATTTTAACGAATCACTTCTGCCAGGAGTGTTAACATGTTTTAAGATGTTAACAGGGATTTGAATCTTTTAAACAGGTCTTACCATCTTGGCCCGGTCTTATATTTGATACGAGGCTAGGTTTCACACTTTAAGATTCTTAATTATATAATTACATAGGCAGATTAATTTAAAAGGAATGATTTTAATTTATTTATTTCATTTATAATTTATATATGCACATAATGGCAACCATGAAATTTATAAAACAAACATTCCATTGATTTATTCAAAATATTACACGCTGCCCGAAACGGGTCTGTTCAAATAACAACTTACCTACGCAGGGGTTTTAAACAAGTACTTGCCCACGCAGGGGCTTTAAGCAAACAAACTAGTCCACGCAGGGACCTTAACAAATAAACATCATACCCACGCAGGGGTTAACGGAAAACAGACCCACGCAGGGGTCAAATCATCACACATACATACTCACATAGGGGCTTAACAACATAATTGTCCACGTAGGGACTTACACAAACAAACATACCAACACACATACCCACATAGGGGCTTAACAACCAAATACACCCACGCAGGGGCTTATACAGAAAATGGAAGGATTCAATGATCCTTCTTGTTCTTCCCTTTGATCAATCCTACTAATCCTTGGAAGAAAGTCTGTCTCTCCCTACGGTCCCTGTGCACTTCCCGTTCCACCTGATCCAGCCTCTGAAGGAGTTCCTCATGCTCAGGTGGGGAGAACCTAGGCGGCTGCGATTGAGTCCGTATGATAGGCCTAGGTGGTATCTGGTACCCTTGTGTTGGGTACCCAACTCCCCATGGAGCTCCGTATTGTCCTTCTGGGTGCAGGGCATTGTAGTTAGCTGCCACCAAGTAGGGGTCGGCCTCTGCATACCCGTAGTTGTTGTGGACTGGCGGCTCGAACGGGTTGTATGCCATGGAACCTGTATAAGCTGGGATTGGGTTGTCAAAACCCATTGGCGGCGGCTGCGGCATCGCTGGGTTGGAAGGCCCACCCATTTGTGGGTCCTCCTGATGTGGCGGGTAGTGGCTGGCACTTGACTGACGTGGGGAGCTGAAATGAAAGTCTCCCGCACGTGATGACATACGTGCACCAGTTCTCCTACGCCTTGGCGGTTGAGGAGGTGCCGGTTGAACTGGTGGCGGTGGAGGTGGTGGCGTAACTGCCACAAACCGGTGATCCTCAGAGGAATCTTGATGATGCTGCTGCTGCTGTTGCTGCTGCTGCTCATGAGGCGACGAGTGGTGAGAAGGTGTATAGTACCACTCGTGCTGATTAAACAGGGCTTGGAAACTGTCTGGACCACCGTAGGGTGATCCGTGAAAAGACGATCCGTCGGAGATCTCTATCGGGTGGTTCGGAGTACCACTCGCCGGCATGACGGGGTCCGTATCCTCGTCCATGTCATCTGCGTGATCTCCTGAAAAATGGTCATCTGGACCCAGTGGGTTAAAACCCACGGGCTCTTGAATGTAATTGGCCGGGTTGAACCGGCCCCTGAACACTGGTGTAGGGTCACCATAGGAATGATGGGACAAAGATCTCTGCAGCGGTATGTAGGAAGGCAGAGGGTTGTTGGGCTCGTCTTCCGAATGTGGTCCGTATGAATTGTGGACCGGAGGTGTAGAGCTGTGCGAAACGGATCATCTCGCCGGCTCGAACAGGTTTCTCCTGTTCTGACGTGGATCGTAGCTCTCCGTAGCAGATGGAGCTCGTACATTGGACGATCCAGCTTCATTGTCGTTGGGGGCGGTGATCGGCCCCTTTCCTCGTCCCCGTCTACGGAAAAATCTTGGAGGCATTTTGATATTCCTGTCAATAAAGCATAAGATAGCAATAACAAAATATAAAATTTAAAGGACAAAACAAAACCCGAATAAGGTGGAATTTGTCCTAGGTTATAAGTCTAGACTCGAAGGTTTAGATATGTGCAATTGTGTAACTGAGATTAAACACAAAAGGCTAGTGTTTAATTCACTCAGTGTTGGCTCTGATACCAACCTGTCACACCCCGATTTCCACGTGTCACCGGTGGGCCCGGTGGGGGAGTATCGTGACGTGGTTGGCAACGTAATAGTCAAACAACACAATATGATTATGCACAGCGGAAGCAAATTTAAAATATGATACAACCGAATTTAATATTGTTTATCAATGTAACAATATCCGGAAGTTTATCCACAGTAGGATCGAAACAAAATAATATTTATGGTTCAACAGACTTCAGGCATCCTAAGCTTGCGAGACTTGTTATTGATGCTTAGGAGACAATCCAGCCAATTTCGTTTAGTACCTGCATTCAGTCTTTTTGGGAAAATACGCCAGTTTACACTGGTAAATACAATCAACTGACTCATTTTGGAAAATGGTTAAAAATTGGTTTGGATGCACATGGCATAAACATTTTTATAACTTGGGAGAATTATTTAATATTATAATCTTGTGAACGAATTACATGTTACTTATGCGTTCAATAGCCCGAATCTAGTCCGGGTTAAAGATCAATAGACACACCACATAATTGAGTTATACACTGACAGGTGTACGCCTACACCCCGTGCTCAGGTCGTGGCCATCTCGTAAGATGATGCCAAGGATATCCGGGACATGGTCATTAACCCCCCAAAGGCTGTAAAGTAAACAAGACTGTTTAAACGAGCCGATCAAATTATTCAACTACCCACTTTAACGTTGGAGATTTGATGCCCGATCAAGCGGTATGATATATACCGTAACCCAAGCCCGTATAGGGAAAATAAGTTAAAAGTATTTACCTGAGTAAGTATTAATCACAATAAGCAAAATGCACGTAGCTTTTACTGGTCCTCCTAATCTGGAACGAAGGTTTATAATAACCTATTAGAATTCTAACGGCCCTTTTATTAAGCTTAAGCTTAGACCGGCTAGTTTCAAGGTACGGTTCGTACGCACGATTAAGCGAAGACCGGATAGAATGTGATTCAGACCCGACAAGTTTGAAGACTTGTTTAATATGGGTTTATTATTCACATTCTGGATTTTGAGATAAAACCGATAAGGTTTGACCCGTTTCGGCTAATTTATGTAAACTTGTTACATAAACCGAACCGTGCGCGTAATATGCGTAACGGGTATCCGTAAGAGCCATATACAGGTTTCCTAAGTTAATATGCTTCAAATATGTTGTGACATCAGTAAGATGTCTTTCATTATGCCCGAAACGAATTTAAACACAAACTATGCCCCGTAGGGGTAGTTTGGTCATTTTAAAGGTTGTAAAAGAGTTTAGATGTTTAACTGAGTTACAGGTCTGATGTAAACAGAAAACATACTCAATTTGATATGTTATATCAGTAGGCTAAAGCATATATGTGAAATTTATCATTTTTAACCAAACTATGCCCCGTAGGGGTATTTTGGTAATTTCACATAAGCCGAAAAGCTCAAAACTGACGTCTGAGTTTATCAACCTTTGCTTACTGTTAAAATATTATAATTTGCCTCATATATCAGTAGGTATCAACCCGGGTATGTTCAATATGATTTTAAAACATACTATGCGTTAAAAACGCTAAATAAGGCGATTAAAGGCCATTACCGGGTTCGGTACTTAAATCTGATAACTTTATATTTCCAGAAGGCTTAAAATAATTTATTTATCATATGTGATCAGTAGCAAAAGGTTGGGAGTCATTTAGATGTGTAAAACTCATTTTATGGCCCGTAAGGGCAAAACCGACAATTACCGGATTAAGCCTACGACTACTAGTTATGCTCAGCCTAAAATTAATTAAAAATCTTTAAAAATCCCAAAATAATATATTACATCAGTGGGCAAAAGATTTGGTATCAAAAAGTAGGCTTAACTAGGCTATACGCTAATTACGCCGTTTTATTAACATAAAGCATTAATTTTGCGATATTGAGCATAACTCTTAATCTACAAGTCAAACTGATGTCAACCTTTGCATACAAGTTTATATATCAGTATTTAAGGTTTCTACACTTTTACATTTTCATAAATCACGTTTTAAGGTAATAAGGGCATAATGGTCAACATATGAGCAATTAACGGAAATATGCATATTAATTGGATAACTGGTGAACCAAGGTGTATAATCACAGAGGGTTGTTCTAACAAGTAACCTAATCCAATTAAAGCTCTGAGACATTTCTAAAACATGCCTAAACGGGTCAGAACTGTAAGTCAAAGTGAAAGTCAAACTATGTGACTTTCGGTTCCGAACCGGGTCTAAACAGGAAATAGTCGGGTTGAACATGTTTGGACATGTTCTTACACTAATTACTTAGTTATAACAATGATCAAACAGGTTATATATGTTCTAGATAGCTAATTATGCATAAATGACATTTTAAGCATCCTGTTGACTTTTTAATTATATGTTTGACCCGACTTTTGACCTGGTTAGAGTGGTGATCAGGGGAAACCCTTTTGAGGTTTTATTACCCACATAAATACCAACTTATAACCACTTTTAATTTGAGATATGACTGAGCCATTATTGACTAATCTCGAAGTCAAACCGTAATTACGACGGTTTGACTTTTAGCTAATTAACCAAGCTAAACTCAACTAAACAAGAACTAGCAGACTTACAAGAGTCCTATGCACGAGATATGATCACTTGAGGCTGCTTGATAGCTCCAGAAATGATCCAACAATGTAGAGAAGTGTGAAGAATGATTGTTGCAACAAGGTGCCCTTTTATAGTGAATTTACTCACCATAAGGCATTGACAACAAGGTCTAGCACCCACCACAAGCTTCCCACATGTGTCCTAGATGCTTAGGGGGTGTTTTAGGGGCCAGGAGATGTGAAAAATCGGGTAAAGGTCGCGCACAAAGCTCTTGGCAGACAACAGCCCGTTTTTCCGGAACTGGGAGTCCCTCGCGTGGCGCGAGGGACCCTCGCGTGGCGCGACGGGTTGCTGCAATCAGCATGTAGATTTCTTTTGCGATTTGGTCCTTGGCTCTTCAAAACTCGAATAGGCACTTGTTTCTTGCATGGTAAACCCTTATAATCGACCTATGAAGGCTTTAAAACATATACCCACTTTGCCAAGTCCCCGGGTAACTTTATTATCACCCGAAAAGTCCTAACTTTCAACGTTTACGCTTTAACACTTCGCACACGAATTTGATCATAACTTTCTCATACGTTAACGAAACTTTATGAAATTTTTATGGTGCATTCTCGTGAGCATAATTAATATTTACAAGGCTTCGGGTTTGTCAAAAGGTCACTCAGAGGTATAATTTAAACATGTTGACACATTTGGTCCCTGTAGTTTGAAATCTCCCACTTTTAGCTTCGTATGATCCATGATTTATTCGTTTGAAGGTATGAGCATCGTGTAGGGTTAATGTACATTATATTTATTCACAGTTGACACTTAGAATACGTATATTCACATACTTTCCATGTTTGTCAACTTTAGTCCTTCCATAATATTTCTTTCACACGTTTAAACTTTATGACACGTGTCAACACATTATAGGACGTGAATTTTCGAGGTGTTACATAAAGGTTATTTAAGGTATGTTAAGCATATGATGATGTTCCGGAGTGTTTGTTGCGTTAAACTGATTACGTTTACTCCCAAGTTTGCGTATAACTCTCCAGAAAGCGATATAGAGTTTGAAATTGAATAAAAGTCAAAACATGAAAAATGTCAAACATAAACAAATAAACATTGGGATCAAATAACTTTATTTCATTGATAACTGAACTGTTTACAATGATTACAAGCACAGGTGTCACAGTCTCCCCTACTTGTGGAAATTTCATCCCGAAATTTGTTTAGAGGAAACTCGTGAGAAAAGATGCGGATACTTCGCCTTCATTTGATCTTCACGTTCCCAAGTAAACTCAGGTCCACGTTTAGATTCCCAGCGAACTTTAACCAAAGGAATGTGCTTGCGTTTAAGCCATTTGACTATTCGGTCCAAGATTTCCACAGGTTTCTCAACAAAATGTAGTGTTTTATCAACACGAATTTCGTCAAGTGGTATGTGGAGGTTCTCATCAGCTAAAAACTTCTTGAGATTGGACACGTGGAAGGTCGGATGAACATTTCCAAGTTCAGGAGGTAACTCAAGTCTGTAGGCTACCTTACCAATTCTTTCGACGATCTTGAATGGTCCAACATATCTAGGTGCAAGTTTTCCTGTCTTTCCAAATCTGATCACACCTTTCCAAGGTGAGACCTTAAGTAATACACGATCACCGACTTGAAATTCCAAGGGCTTGCGTCGTCGGTCCGCGTAACTCTTTTGTCGGCTTCAAGCTGTTTGTAGGTTATCACGAACTTTCTTAACCTTATCAGTTGTCTCTAGAACGAGGTCATGTCCAGTAAGTTGAGCCTCACCTATCTCATTCCAGCAGACTGGTGAACGACATTTTCGACCATAGAGAGCCTCGAAAGGAGCCATGTTGATGCTGGAGTGATAACTGTTGTTGTAGGAGAATTCAATCAATGGAAGATGTGAATCCCAACTACCACCAAAATCGATCACACAAGCTCTAAGCATATCCTCCAAAGTCTGGATTGTTCTTTCAGTTTGGCCATCTGTTTGTGGATGATAAGCAGTGCTCAGATTAAGTTGGGTCCCCATAGCAGTTTGCATGGTTCTCAAAAAATGAGAAGAGAAACGAGCATCTCTATCAGAAATAATGTTCAAAGGAATACCATGTCGAGTTACGATTTCATCCACATAAATTTTTGCAAGCTTTTCAGTAGAAAAATCCTCACGGATTGGCAAGAAATGTGCTGACTTAGTAAGACGATCAACAACTACCCAAATGGCACCATGACCTTTCTTAGTGCGCGGAAGTTTAGTAATGAGATCCATAGCGATGTTTTCCCATTTCCAAACTGGGATCTCTGGTTGCTCCAGTAAACCAGAAGGATGTTGGTGTTCAGCCTTGACCTTAAGACAAGTAAGGCATTTTGAAACATACAAGGCAATGTCTTTCTTCATACCAGGCCACCAATACTGAGTACGAAGATCCTTATACATCTTATCTGAGCCAGGATGAATAGAATAACGAGACTTATGAGCTTCATCCATAAGCAAAGTGCGAAGATCATCTAGGCTTGGGACCCACAAACGGTCCATGAAATAATACGATCCATTGTCCTTCAGTTCAAGATCAGGCTTAATGTGATAGGGTAATTCCTTACCCATCAAGTCTTGTGAAACACAAGCATGTTGAGCCTGAGAGATGCGGGCTTGAATATCAGATCGAGCTTGGATGTCAGATTGAACATGAACACAATGAAGCTTGACACGTTCTTTACGACTCAAAGCGTCAGCCACGACATTCGCCTTACCAGGATGGTAGCGAATTTCGCAGTCATAGTCGTTTAGAAGCTCAACCCAACGTCGTTGCCTCATGTTGAGTTCTTTCTGATTAAAGATATGCTGAAGACTTTTGTGGTCAGTGAAAACCACACATTTTGTACCATACAAATAGTGTCTCCAGATCTTAAGAGCGAACACAACTGCACCCAACTCAAGATCATGAGTGGTGTAGTTTTTCTCATGCACCTTCAACTGCCTCGATGCATATGCTATGACTTTGTTCCTTTGCATCAGAACACAGCCAAGTCCCAAATTTGATGCATCGCAGTACACGACAAAATCATCATTGCCTTCAGGCAAAGATAGGATAGGCGCATCACAAAGCTTCTGCTTCAAGGTCTGAAATGCTTCTTCTTGTTTAGAACCCCATTCAAAGGGTTTATTCTTCTGAGTTAGAGCAGTTAGGGGAACTGCAATCTTCGAGAAATTTTCGATGAAGCGGCGGTAATAACCCGCGAGACCCAGAAAAGAATGAACTTCGGTAGGAGTAGTAGGCGTGTCCCAATCCTTAATCGCACTGATCTTCGAGGGATCTACATGAATACCTTGTTCGTTGACAATATGACCCAAAAATTGAACTTCTTTAAGCCAAAATTCACATTTGGAGAACTTGGCGAAAAGTTGCTCTTTCTTTAGGAGTTCCAGAGTAAGACGAAGATGTTGCTCATGATCAGCTTGCGTCTTAGAGTATATCAAAATGTCATCAATAAAAACGATGATGAACTTGTCCAGATAAGGTTTGCAGACCCTATTCATTAAGTCCATGAAAACAGCAGAAGCATTAGTCAACCCGAATGGCATAACTGTGAACTCATAATGCCCATAACGAGTGCGGAACGCTGTCTTAGGAATATCTTCTTCATGCACACGAAGCTGATGATACCCAGAACGCAGATCAATCTTTGAAAAGTAAGAAGCACCTTGTAATTGGTCAAAGAGATCATCAATATGAGGTAGGGGATATCGATTCTTGATGGTAAGCTTGTTAAGCTCATGGTAATCGATGCACATCCTGAAAGATCCATCCTTCTTTTTGACAAAAAGAACGGGAGCACCCCAAGGTGAAAATATAGGACGAATAAAACCTTTATCTGAAAGCTCCTGAAGCTTCTTAGATAACTCTTGCATCTCAGACGGTGCAAGACGATATGGAGATCTGGCAATAGGATTTGCACCAGGTACAAGATGAATACGGAACTCGACTTGGCGCGCTGGGGGTAATCCAGGTAACTCCTCAGGAAATAGCTCCGGATAATCCCGAACAACAGGGATATCTTGAATAGACTTACCTTTGCCTTTATCTGCTACAACATCTGCCAAGAAGGCCACATAGTTCTTTCGCAGATACTTCCGAGCTTGAAAACAAGACATAAGCTTGAGACTACTAACAGGTTTCTCTATAGGATCTCACCCGACGAAAGCGGCACACGAACGATTTTCTCAAAACATACTACCTCTGCGTGATGCTTGGCTAACCAATCCATACCCACCATAATGTCGAAACTCCCAAGTTGCATTGGCGTGAGGTCAATAGGAAAAAGATGGTCGTTAAGGTTCAATTGGTAATTATGAAGAACAGAATCAAGAACAACGGGATCACCACTCGCAACTTCTACTGTCAAAGGCTTACCTAGTTTCGTTCTAGACACGCGAAACAATGACTCAAAAGATAATGACACAAAACTCTTATCGGCACCAGAATAAAAAAGAACAGATGCGGGTTGATTATTAACAAGGAACGTACCGTTCACCACTTCATTGTCTGCTTGCGCCTCTTGTGCATTCATGTTGAAGACTCACCCTCGAGCCTGAGCCTGAGCTGGATTCGCATTCACCAATCTTGGACTTTGATTACGGTAGTGGGTCAGATCCCCATAGTTATAACAAGAACCTGGTGGGTAGTGAGGTCGTGCAGCTTGACCTTGTTGCTGAGCAAGAGGCTGAGCAACTTGTTGAGCCGAGTTCTGAGCTGCCCTATTCTGATTGGCAGGAATGCGGCAGGTGTCAGCAAGATGACCAGATCTTCCGCAGTTGGTGCAATGATGACACTGGAGGTGTGGTTGATGATGACTGTTACATCTGTTGCACAAAGGTGCATTGCCAAGATAAGGTTTCTTGGCGAGTGGTTGCGCAGGCTGATTTGGTGCAGCTTGTGCAGTAACGGCGAAATTTTGAGAAGCCTTACGCTTCCTAGAACCCTTCGAGGAACCAGAATCCTTACCCTTCTTGTTTTTACCTTTCTTGCTTTCACTTTTATCAGACGCCTGCTTCTTACCCTTGTCACCCTTTCTATGCAGCTTACCCTTTCGAACTTGCGACTCGGTCAATGTCGCAAATAGCTCGATTGCCTGACGGATTGTGGTAGGGTTACTACCAGTAACGATGTCTTGTATGGAGTCAGGTAGGCCATCGATATACCTCTCGATAGCCTTCTCGAGTGGGGTAACCATTGTTGGGCATAACAAACTCAACTCCACATACCTATCAGTATACGCCCGGTGCTCGCCACTATCCTGTTTCAGATCATCAAACTCCCTTTCTAGAGCTCGCAGCTCATGACGAGGACAAAACTCCCTCATCATAAGAGTCCTAAGTTCAGCCCATGTTTGTGCCAAAGCAACCTCAGCACCACGATCTCTCATAACCCCGTTCCACCATGTGAGAGCCCTCTTCGGAAACACGCTTGATGCAAACTCGACTTTGCGATTATCAGGACACTGAACGTGACGGAAAGTATTCTCAATGCTCTCGAACCATTGAAGGAGCCCAGTTGCCCCTTCAAAACCACTGAACTTGAGTGGTTTAGCTGAGTTAAAACTCTTGAAATTGCATGGAGCATTATTGTTGTTGTTGGCTTGGTTCAATTGAGCAATAAGATTTGGGAATGTAGCAGCCATTTGCTGCGCGATGATTTCTGCCAGTTCGGCATTTGGTAGCGGATTTTCGCGTTGAGGAGGCATTCTAAAAGATGAAACATGAAAGGAACGAGTGAGATGATTAGATGAAAAGAGCGAGAAGAAATGAAATCAACAAAGGCAAAGATGGTGGTCATTCGTCCATATCACAAAGCAAACAAATGACTCACAGTGACTAATCAAAGTAAATGGGTCAAAAATAATGCTTCGCGAAGACATGCTCGCCTATAAGTGAACACTCACCCCAAGAATTCCCAGGTAAGAGTGACTGGTCCGATTATGTGGATTTGTACGAACACTCTAGCCTTAGACAGAAAACCCAGGGTACAGGCATTCACTCTTCCAGTTTTCATGTGTTCACACTATTTAGAACCCAAAACTTTTGACGAGATTTTGAAAACTTGGAAGGCACAAGGCCAAAAGAATCATTCAAAAATGGATGGTAGATTTTCAAAATCATTATGAAAAATCAAAGAGTTCAAAACCATATAATAAATCATTTAAAAACAGATGAATGATTTTTAAAAAGCGTTTCGGAAAAATTGGGTTCTTGTTTTGGTGATCACCTAAGGATAGGTGAAGTGCATGTTTTAAAAATCTAAACACAAGGCGACTTGTGTTGGGGTCCTAGAAAGGTTATAGTCTAGGTCAAAGCATTACTAATAACCTAATTCCCTATAACCATTGGCTCGGATACCAACTCTTCTGTCATACCCCGACCACGTAAAACATCAAATCGTGGCGGAAACGTCGGGGAGTGTAGTAACAGAATTATTGTTTCACAACCATGGTAATTAAAATTTCATTTTATTCAACAACCAAAGGTGGAATACATTGTTTCAAAAAAAGAACCAAAGAGTACACAACATAATTAAACTAAGTCTATCTTTATTTTAAGTCTCTAAGGCACAGGTCCGCCCTAGTGTCACGTTCATCATCCTAAGCGACAACTCCTGAAAACACATGTGAAAATAGGTACGTCAGCATAAAAATGCCTGTGAGATACATAGGTTTTGTGAAAATAGGATTCATGACTTAAGTTTATGAAGATGTTTAATAAAAATTCAGTCATGAACCTTGTTAATTGTTTTGTTTTATAAATCATTTGAAAAACGATAGCAAAATAGATGATATGTATATATAAAAGAATAGTGTATGGTTAAAAGCATAACCAAGTAAAAAGAGTTTGTATAAACCAAGTTATTTGTAAAACAATGTTTAAGTGAAAATGTGTTGTAAATGTAATATGTCTAAACTGAAGTGGTTTAAATGACGCTACGATATGTAATATCATACTAACACTTATATATAGGAAGTACCAGCGGCGTATCCACCATGCTTGTATCATATTACACACGCCTCGTTATTTAAGTCACTCAAACCAACCAACATTGTAAAATATCCATGTTTAGTCCAATAGTCAAATGTCATAGTATAATCCAAGTTGAATATAAGTTATGTAATGTGTAAACAAAAGTTTTGTATGGTAAGTAAAATGAGACTACTTAAACCACAAGTAAAGATGTACAAAACAAAGTATTTTGAATAAACCAAAAGTTATGTTTTGTAAAATAAATGCATGTTTTACTGATACAAACATTTATGCGGTAAGTTAACGCATACATTCAAGCCTTGAGACAGACGGATAACCTTAGAGTAAAGATTATCAAAGTAAAATGTTTTCGGATTCAGTTATTCCTTACATCCAAACAAACCTAGGATGTCAGGAACGGGATTTGTCAAGTCCTATGGTACCATTACTTACTACCGAGCGGCGTAGCTAATGTTAATGAATGTAGTTTAGTCCCGTTGTACAAACCAAATGTCATACCAAAAACAAACATGTAATGAAAGTAATGTACTAAGTATGCTAAGTCAACATACGAAGCAGAAAAGTCATGTAAATCAATGTGCCAAATATGCTAAGTTAACATATAAAGCAGAAAAAAAAAGTCATGTAAATCAATGTGCTATCATGCCAAGTAAACATGCATAGCAAAAGAAGATGTAAAGTAAATTAATATGCTAGCATGCTAAGTAAACATACATAGCAAGACAAAATGAAATTTATATAATAATAGTGTACTAATGAACATAACAAGTATATGATATGAAAACATGGAAAGCACGAAAGTAACAAGTAGGCACATGTGTTTCACCCCAAAACGTTTGGAAAACAGTAAAAGAGGGGTCTATGTACTCACTTGAGATTGCTCAATAGACTTTAGATATCCACCAAGCAAAGCTAGAAGATCGCGGAATCAAACGGCACCTAATATAGGTAACTACATTAATAAACGGACCTATATCGGAGGATTGGGTAGCATGAGGGTTCGTAAACCAAATGAGTGTAGGAACTCATGTAATATGGTTTAACAAAGCCTACATACCAAAATGAAACCTAACCTAAGTGCTTACGACCCATCACGACCCGTTTAGGTAGCTTATGCTACTTTAACGCGTCGTTCGCGTAAAATGCGTTCGGACCGCCTAACTAGTCCTATGACAAGTAATATATGCCTTAATATGTCTAATATTGTTGCTAAATCAGTTTAGATGTCAAAAGATATGTTACATATGCTTAAAATGAAGTTTGGCGTAAAAAGGTCATTTTGGTAATTTACCTTAGGCATATATACTACCTATCATACAACTTAACTAAACGTCGTGACCATAAGGTATAACCTCGGAAGGTTATTCCCTATACAACTATGGTCACCCAAAGTGTTTGGTCGGATCCTAATGATCGACCAAATGGGTCGGGTTCGAAAGCATAAGCGATTGATTAGATCGCTTACCCTTACGACCCTAGACAAGCACAAATCTAAAAGTGACGAGCTAAGCATGTTAAGACATGCTTAACGACTTTAGAAAACAGGTTTGGTATGAAAACAAAAGGTTTTGATACCTAAGAGTAGTTTGGTTACAAAATACACAAGAATACGCATTTTGGCCGAAACTACGACTCGTCACTGAGCCTAAATAACGTGGTAATCAGTAGGTATAGTTGCTAGGGACTATAACCATCGTGATTACGCTCACGTTATGAAGTTCAAACGAACTTCGCATTGACCATAAACTGGTCAATGCAAAAAGTCAAACGCAGTTTGACTTTAATGCTAATAACGTATGAAAAGAACGAAAGAATACTTAAAGAGGGTCCCCGCAAGTTTTGAATCCGATTTACCCTCAGGTATGAAGTGTGAACTCCAACTTAGAGGGCCAAAATCAGATTCAAATGTGGTTTTGAGCAAATGGGGTGGAGGGGTATTTATAGTTTTCATAGAACCGTTAGGATCGTTTTTTGAAAACCGAGATTCAATCCCAGCCGTACACATCAAGCCCATAGTTTTATAAAACCATTTGAGCCCCTAAATTAAGCCCCTTGTTTGCTAGAAACCATTTGCAAGTGGAATACATGGCTGGAATGAGCTGGAACAGGATGTTTTCAACATTCTGCACATCTGGGGATGCTTTACGGACCGTATGGTCCTCCCCTTACGGACCGTATGCTGGTCTGCAGACCAGCAACTCTCAAAGTTGGCAGCTTTAGTCCCTGTGCGCGTATGGTCATGTTTTGGCACTTCTAACACCCGTCAAACCCATTTTTAAGCTCCCTAAGGATTTTAAAGTATGAGGAACATGAAACATGCTCAAAAATATGTCGGATGTCGGTTCGTTTGGCCGTACGATTGCGTTGTTCGGTTAATTACGACGGAAGTCATAACGGACGCAAAAACGATCCAATTTACGCGACGAATGGATTTTTGAAAAGCCAATCACTAAAACATAATGTTTTAATGATTACATAAATTTTGGGATGTCCGGATGTATTCAGAACGTAAGTTATGCGCGAAAATGAAAACTTATGCACTTTTTAACGCTTTTAGTCCCTGAATGAGCAAAAAGTTTATTTTAGCACACCGAACCCCTCAAAGCCTATTTCTAAGCTATGCAAAGGATATTTAAGGTGTGTTTAACTTATGATCAAGTTCTGGAATGTTCGTTACAGTTCAATTTGGCATACTTTCGCAGTTTGTCAATTTTAGTCCTTGTAAGCGAATAGACTTGATTTTGCCATACCAAAGCCTTCAAAACTTATTTCTAAGTTATGTAAAGGTTATTTAAGGTATGTTAAGCATATGATGATGTTCCGGAGTGTTTGTTGTGTTAATCTGATTACGTTTACGCCCCAGTTTGCGTATAACTCTCCAGAAAGCGATACATAGTTTGAAATTGAATAAAAGTCAAAACATGAAAAATGTCAAACATAAACAAATAAACATTGGGATCAAATAACTTTATTTCATTGATAACTGAACTATTTACAATGATTACAAGCACAGGTGTCACACGCAACATCTACGTTTGGTTCTTAAACTACTCCAGGGAAACCGTCTCTATGCCAAGTTCTCCAAGTGTGAATTCTGGAGGAGGTTCAATTCCTAGGTCACATTGTGAATAGTCAAGGAATTCATGTCGATCCTGCGAAGATCGAAGCTGTTAAGAGTTGGGTTACACCAAGGAACCCGTCCGAAGTTCGTTCTTTTCTCGGATTGGTGGGTTACTATCGCCGATTCATCGCTGACTTTTCAAAAATCGCTGTGCCGCTCACCTCACTTACCCATAAGGACAAACCTTTTGTTTGGGGAACTGAACAAGAGGAGGCCTTTCAAACTCTCAAAGCTATGCTTTGTAACGCTCCCGTGCTCTCACTGCCCGACGGAAACGACGATTTCGTAGTCTACTGCGATGCCTCTAACCTCAGTCTTGGTTGTCTTCTCATGCAACGAGACAAGGTTATCACGTACGCCTCTCGATAGCTCAAGATCCACGAGAAGAATTATACAACCCACAACCTCGAGCTAGGTGCAGTTATTTTTGCGTTAAAGATTTGGCGATACTACCTTTACGGTACCAAGTGTACGGTCTTCACTGACCACAAGAGACTACAACACATCTTTAACCAGAAAGATCTGAATATGCACCAACGCCGGTGGGTTGAACTCCTCACGATTACGACTGTGAGATTCGTTACCATCCAGGCAAAGCAAACGTCGTTGCCGATGCTCTCAGTCGACGAAGCTATTTGCATAGCGTTCGTAATACTCAAGCCCAACACAATCTCGAAGCTCTAATCCATGACGCTCAACATGCTTGTTTTACCGAACGCACTTTGAAGAAGGAAAGAATTCTGAACAATGGCGATCTACTCGAGAGTAAATCGAATGGGATATTCCATTATTAAGACCGAATTTGGATTCCCAAGCGTACCAATTTGTGACAGATTCTGCTAGACGAAGCTCACAAAGCTCGGTATTCTATTCATCCCGGTGCTGACAAAATGTACCAGGACATACGCTACAAGTACTGGTGGCTGGGCATGAAGAAGGATATCATTATCTATCTTTCGAAATGCCTGACTTGTTCCAAAGTCAAGGCTGAGCATCAACGCCCCTCTGGCTTACTCGTACAACCCGAGATCCCCATGTGGAAATGGGAGAGTATAGCTATGGATTTTATAACGAAACTCCCGCAAACGCCATCAGGTCACGACAGGATTTGGGTTATCGTTGACCGTCTCACCAAATCCACTCATTTTCTACCAATACGGGAAGACTAAAAGGTAGAACGATTAGCACGAATCTACACCGACGAGGTTATTTGTCGACACGGGACGCCTCGTGACATCAACTCCGACCGTGATGGTCAATTCACCTCGCGTCATTGGGAAACGTTTCAATCTGCTCTTGGTACTACTCTCAATCTTAGTACTGCTTTCCATCCCCAGACCGACGGTCAGACTGAACGCATGATTCGTACCCTTGAAGACATGCTTCACTCGTGTGTTATAGATTTCGGTGGTAATTGGGATTTGCATTTACCGTTAGTCGAATTCTCGTACAATAACAGTTATCACTCTAGCATCCAAATGACACCATTTGAGGCATTATACGGAAGAAAATGTCGATCGCCTATTGTATGGCATGAGATCGGGGATGCGCAAATTACCAGTCCTGAGTTATTGCAAGAAACGACTGACAAGATCCTCCAAATTCGAGACAATCTGCTGAAAGCTCGGAGTCGTCAGAAAAGTTACGCCGATAGACGCCACAAGCCCCTTGAATTTGACGTTGGCGATCACGTACTCCTAAAGGTTGCACCTTGGAAGGGGGTGATCAGATTCGGCAAGAAAGGAAAGCTCGCGCCTCGATATGTTGGACCCTTTAAAATTCTGGATAGGATTGGTAAAGTCGCCTACAGACTCGAACTACCGGAGGAACTTAGTAATGTCCACCCGACTTTCCACGTTTCGAACCTCAGAAAGTGTCTAGCCGACCAGGAATTACATGTCCCTTTTGAGGATTTACAGGTGGATGAAACATTACACTTCGTGGAGAAGCCTGTCGAGATCATGGGCAGAGAAACCAAGGTACTCCGACGCTCACGCATTCCCATTGTGAAGGTTCGCTGGGAAGGCAAACGTGGCGCCGAGTTCACCTGGGAACTCGAAAGTGACATGAAGGCGAAGTATCTGCAACTGTTTGTTTTTCCTGCTTCTTAAATTTCGGGACGAAATTTCTTAAAGTAGGGGAGGCTGTAACAACCCGCATTTTGAAAGTCAAAGTCAAAGGAAGAAAAGATTGCTAATTGCGATCTTTCACTCATTACTTAACTACTGATTGTACTTCTTGACTTGTAATCGATACGTTAATTTAATTTGCTTTAGTTGTATTATGTGGAGTACTTGTTAATAAATCTCTATTTAATCGCTGTTTAATCGCTAATCGACTTATCGCTAATTGCATCGCAACTCGAATTATAGGTTATGGATATTGTTTTAAGTGTGTGCTATTATGTGTTACTTGTGCATGTTATGTTTCTGTTGAGGTGTTTAATCGCAATCGCAAACGCAATGGCAACTCTATCACAACGCAATCTCATCGCAAACTCGAGATTTAAGGTTTATATTTATGGTATTTAGTAGTTAGGATATTTGTGTAACTAATGGATGATACTATCGCATCGCTCACTCGAAGTGCATCGCAACGCTCAACGCACGAAACGAAAACACGAAAACCAACTCGCGACAACCAGTCGATCGAATGGTCATCCGAACGAATGACCATCCTATCGGATGTCCATCCGATCGGATGTCCATCCGATCGGATTCCCATCCGATCCGACCCTTGTGCACCACTTTCCTCATTTGGAATCCTATAAATACCCCTGTCACATCACAAACTGTGATGTGACAGCTCTCCCTGCGACTCTTCGACTTCTCAGCTCTCTTTCTCTCGATTTCTCGCGATTCATGTAAGTTTTCCACTCAAATCTTGTACATCTATCATCTACACACACTTCTTCATCATTTTCACCTTTGGATCTTCACTTTTAACCTTGAAATCAACTGGTTTGAAGTGTTAAAGGATGATGTCATCATGGGGTTCGTGTGAACTTCAAAGTTTGGCCTCATTCCACCAAGAACAACTCAGATCTACATGATTTCCACATGTTTTAACACTATTTTCGCATAGATTTAAACATTTTTCATGAGTAGAAGGATTGAAAGATGGTTTCACAACTTTCTTTCAACTCTTTTGCACTCAATGCACTCAAACCAGATAGAATCGAAACTCATTCAGGCCTTCTACTCGTTTACTAGTGAAGTATCGATCTGAGATCTGATTCCTATCAAAGGGACAACCGATTCCGGATTGAACACGAACAAACCATCACGAACAGTTAACCAATCGGACTGGGGTGATTCCCATCCGATCAGATAGACTGGACTTGGTGGGGTTCCTGTTGTTCAATACGTTGTCATACCGTCTCGATCAAACCGCAAACTTTTCAACTTAACCAAATATTCAAAACGATCAGATTGTTGGACGGATTGCCGTCCGATCGGATTGCATTTGGTCTTCAACACTTAAACTTTTACCAAATTTTCAAAGATCATCAGTTTCTAATGGATTGCCATCCGATCGGAAGACCATCCGATCGAATGACAATCCTGCTGTGAACTTGTTCTCTGAAGTGTCTCACTGGATGGATCGCTCTCCGATCGAACGACCGTTCGATCGACGACCTGAAAGGTAGAGATACTTCTCTGATTTTAAAATGCTACAACGAAAACTTCAAAGTCACATCATACACAAACACATCCATCCCAAATGAATGTCAATCCGACCGAATGCCATCCGAACGGATGACCATCCGAACGGATTATCATTCGATCGAATGTCCATCCGTTCGGATTGTCATCCGATTGGATGACCACTCGTCACTTGGTTCACACTTCACCGCTTAACGCGCCTTTCATTCGCTTACGCTATCGTTAACTGTTCAGGCTAATCTCTCAGTGCTCCCTTCAATCCAAGAGAATGCTTATTTACGAAACACGATCTGTGAGTATACTCGACCCCTTTTTGCTTTAAGCACTTTTGGGTGTTACATACATTACTTATATCAAATCACATCGATCACACATTGCAAACACTTTTATACACTAACCGTTACTGCATGTTATACGTGTTACTCGATGAATGCTTGTATATTATGTTTACACAATGATTGTTTCCTGACACCTTAGCAATGATAGTACTATAGTTTGGACTCAGCACCTGTCGTGGACAGGGGTTGTTTAGGGTTTTTCTCACATGTCACAGTGGTGATATGTGTTGCGCATTCTACAACTCACAGTCACGTCTGTGCATATTTCATTGTCGATAACTTACTTGCTTCACATTATACAAGTTACATGCTGGTTATGCGTAACTCACTTTCACTACTATTACTATTAAACTTGTATGCTCACCTTTACACTATGTGTATTGACCGTTATTTTAACGTATGTGATAGGTGTTTGAATGCTTAGGATGCTTTGCTTGCTTTCATGGAATTGAGCTTAGGAGAGTCTAGAAACGAACATTATAAAATCTGAGTTGTTGGAACATTTATTTGTTTAAGAGATATCTATGTTTGTAATAACTACTTTATTGTGATGAGTTATGGTATGAGACATAATATTAATTATCTGGTAAATTAGTTGTTATGGATTTCTCATGGATAATCTGTTTCGCTCAGTGCCGCGCCCCGATGTTTCCGCCATCGGTTCGGGTGTGACAGGTACGTCCCTTTTCCTAGAACCTTGTCAACGGCGTAAGGTCCTTCCCACTTAGGGGCAAGTTTTCCGGGGTGCTCCGTGTTGGAGGCTTCGTTGTCTCTAAAGACATAATCCCCAGGGTTGAAGGTGCAGATGCGCACCTTGCTGTTGTAGTACTTCTCGAGTTTCATTTTGTATTTTGCTTCATTGATGGTTGCCATTTCTCTCTTCTCTTCTAAAAGGTCTAGATCCATTCGCCGTTCTTCTTTGTTGTTGACGGTGTTGATTGACAACATTCTCGGAGATGGCAAGCCGATTTCCGCAAGTATGACTGCCTCATAACCGTATACCAGGTTAAACAGTGTTTCTCTGTTGCTAGTTTTTGGCATGGTTCTATGAGCCCATAAAATGTTGGGAAGCTCATCAACCCATCCTCTCCTTTGCTTTCCCAATCGTGCTTTGATGCCATCAACGATACTTTTGTTCACGCTTTCAACTTGGCCATTTCCTTGTGGGTGTGCCAATGAGGAAAAGTGTAATGCCCTAACTTACGTTTGTTCTTATTAACGACGTAGAGGAAAACGAGCCTTAAAATTTCTTTCTTTACTAAATGCATTGCTTACGTAAAGACTCAGTTACAAAATGTTTATCAATTACTAAAAGAATTAACAACATTCATGATAAAATAATACTACATGTGTTACATAATCCAAGCTAGGTGACCGTTTTTCCCGTATAATCCTTGCTCTTTGACTCGATCTGCGCCCGCTTATCTTCGTTAATAATAGAGAAAATTTGTGTAGTTCCTGTGGACATCATTTACAACTTAACCATTAGTCATCGACAACATCATACAACATTATTATCATATAATTATAAATCGTATAACTTTCAATAATATAAACTTAATCCACATTTAACTTCAATCGTCATCATGCTTATTTAACTAAACGCTACCTTACTTAAACAAAATAAGAAGTGATTTCGGAAATCACTTACCTTATGCATCCGTGTTCGTATCCGCTTCCTTGTCTCATCTTGGCCCGTTAGCCTTCCGTGGTTGAGTCCATGCTAATGTGATTCCATCCTTCCATGCCATCAAATCCATAACATTGTTAGTATTTTTTGTTTATCTATAACAACATTCATTTCAAACTTATAGTTACATTGACTTCCGTTAGTCAATCGTTCGCTAGCATGCATAAAATACCACTACATTGTTTTACATTCACGAAATTTAATCACTCATCATACGTGACACATCTTTAGCCTAACACATTCCACACAATTATTCCTAAACCTTACAGTAACGTTCATAAGTTGAACCATACCATTCATATGTTTGTTGACTTTTCAGAAAGTCAACGGTCAAACGTACCAATTTCCAACTCAAGAACATATGTCCATCTTGAGGTAGTGGACCATACCAACGGCATCCTATGCATTTCGTAATCACATTCTAGGACACATACAACCATATAATTACTTGTCTACGTACACACACACATATTCGTAATCCATTCCATTCATACTAGTATTTCTATAACTCCACATCTAACACTATAGCACATAATAAACTAGCCTTACCTATTTCAACAATACTACTTTGTAGGAATTTCATATGCTTCACATATACTTCTAGTTCACAACTAGTGGATCAAACAACCACATGGTGTACATCACATCATTTAAACACATAGTTCAAGCCACTAGTGCACACTTCTACTCGGGCATGAAATCAACGAAATCTCCATATGGAATCAATCTAACACGTCTTCTTCATGTAAGTTTACTAATAATCACATAACTTCCACCATTTATCCATATTCATCTATTGTTATCATGTAATTTTACATACTAACTTATACTAGGCATTCCCTCAAACACTTGGCGTGCGTACCACAAATAAGGCATAATGTACAACTCTTTTCATGCTCATCTTCCTAATTCTTGTGTTCACTTGTCATTAACAACTAAATAAAAATCACATTACTTCATACCATACTAAATCTAACTAACAAGAATCAATTACATATATCATAATACATCAAAACTTGCATAAGATTTGACATGGGTAGTATACCCATGTCGCCACCCTACCCATAACAAGTGGGGTTCCCCCAAATCATCCTCATAGTCAAAATTAAATATACTTTAGCATCTACACATTCATCAAAACTAACATTCATGTTTAAATCCTACACTATATTCATGGATTACACAAAACCCACTTAACCAAACATCATTAAAACACCAAATTCGACTTACTTGATGTTAGAAACACTTTAGTGATCGACATTCCTGGTTCATGCATTCGTTTAGCCCTTAAATTCCCTTTCAATTTGATGGATTTTGTGATCTAGGGTTTGACCCCCTTCTCCCTCGTCTTCTGGTCGTAACATCGACACCCCCACACACACCCAGTGTGTGATTTGGGTTTTAATTTTGAATTAAACATAAACTTTTCCCTTTTTGACAACCTTGGCCCCTCTAGTTGTTACCTGATCACAATTTTAGCAAATTCCTTCCCTTGATTGTTTTGTTAGACATTTAACCAAGTTTAATAACTTAGTTATTGTATTTATTTAATTAAACATGGTATCATTCTAACGAATTTTAAAATTCGCGTTTTGGGATGTTACAAATCTACCCCCCATAATGGAGGTTTCGTCCCCGAAACCTTCCTCATCCCTACTTGGCCAATTCTACTCCCAATCCATTCATCGTTTCATTCATAGTGCTCATTACTTGCGACTTGTATAAGATGTAGGATTCACTTACAACCATAAGTGTATATCTTGTCCTCACCCTAGAAATCAGGCGTTAAACTTTTAGGCATTTACCATTCATAGCAGGTCATACTATCCCTACCTCACTCATATGATAAAGAAAATATTACATTCTGGGATTAGCCCCACGAATACTTATTGTGGTTTTTAACTCGGTGTTCTACTTTAGCAACCTTTCTAGGCACTTTCTCTAACACATAATACTTTGGATCATCTACTGACTCAATTTTACTTACATTCATTTTGAGTTAAACTTTACCACTGGATACTTATTATTAATCCATTCCCGCTTATCTAGGGCAACCTCTACATTCCATTACTAATGTCGTTCTTAGTTTCTATCATACCCCCATTACCCATTCTTGTTATGAGGATTAATCATTATCCTACATTTTTACCGCCACTTGAACTACTTACAGCTTTATGTCTAACCTTATATTTAATCTTTCGCATCACTTCATTATACTAACCCGGTATGTCGTGCAAGAGCATCCTCCTCTTAATAATACACATATTTTCTTATGTTGATCATTACAAGTCAATTATTTCATACCATCCCATAACTATTCTACCATTCATTTTGTTTACATGTACAGATAAATTTTAAGGATTCTTACTTACTAATCAATAATTAAACAGTTTACAAACCTTGCCTTCATTGCATAGGTTAGTGATCCGTAAGCCGGATTTATCTGCTTCCTTATAGGTACCTTCCGCACCAGAATTGGTCTCGTTCATCCGTGTAATATGCTCTCATTCATGAGCATCCGTCCTTCAGCTTTATTACTATCATCTTACTAAAAAAATTATCATTATTATCTGTAAAATTAGCGGTTAGCACATAACTTTTCATAATTGCATATTTGCATCCCACATGGTGTTTATTTGCCTATGACTCTTTAGCAAATTTCTTACGCTCTTACTTAAAAGATATCATTATCTCCATTTCTTACATACAGTCTTTTCACTTTATTGTTTATTTCGTCTACTTTTGCAGTTTGACTTTTCGAAATTGCAATTGTAAATACATTCTAATCCATGTTTACCAATTACCCAATTCTGACACATCCCTCTCTAGTCGAGCTACAAGCTCCCATTAAAAGTATAACCTTTATACATACCTAACGTGAGTCAAGTCCATTGACCCGTTAGCCATTCCTTGTGTTGGTCTTTTCTTCCCAAATTGGCGGCATCGCATAATCATACCTTATGCTCACCTACAAGTGTAAGACTTGACAGTTTCAAGCATTAAATCCCGGTTTCAAATGTCAATCGCCATTTGATCCGTGTGACTTATTTGTCCCTCTTAAACATCATGCGTACAACACATTCACATAATTATTTTTATATAGATAAAAGTTCAAAACATATCTTGGATAATGCTTGCTTTAAGAATATTTACTTCTTCGGTCCGTACTTACTCACGAATTCGGACTTTTCATTCCACTTTCCATTTCTTTCTATGTTTTGAATCCGTCTGGCGGATTCAAACATATCATTCATACTCTTCATTCATTCTATGTTTCGAATCCGTCTCACGGATTCTAACATATCATTCATACTTTCTTTCTTTCATCGTATCATTTACCATTTCATTTCTTATGATACGTTTTAGTATCAATCTTCTACATTCAACTTCAAGTGTTGTGTCCCAACACTTCATTCCATATTCTATTTCATGTATCGCATCTCGACGCGACATTCTACATTCTATTTCTAGTGGTGTTCCCACCCTTCTTTCTTAAGTTTGATTCACATTCCATCATAAGCTTAAACTTTCCTTTCTTATCTTTCTTTCTTACATTTGATCTGATCCTTTAAGAATCGTTAAACCCCAATTTTTACTAGTTTGACCAGACATAAGTGAGATAATTATCATGTTTTCTCGAGCTTCCTATGCTTCTTGCGCACTGGCCAGGCGCGCAATCCACATACTAGTATCGAGTTATCATGAGAATCATCATCTTATATCTGGGGAAATCATTTTCAGTTCGTGACTCATTTATTTAAATCCTTCTAAGGTTTCATTCTTATCCTTAAAAATATACTACCTATCGGTACATACAAATTTTCTCAAAATTCGTTTACCTGAGGTTCAATGCTTGCCTTCACCTCCTTGCTAGTCCGCGACTGCGTAACATCCCCATTGTCCATCCAGGCTCACCTTTAAACATCCATCATTATTAGTATCATTACACATATACTTACTTGTATTAAGTTTTACCTTTCAGTCTTGATCGAGTCTCGGATTGTACGGTCACTAGTCACAGAGCACACGGGTTTGAGTTCAAGTACTTACCTCCTCGTACTTGATTTCACTCAAACCGTGGCTCTGATACCAACTTGTAACTCCCTAACTTACGTTTATTCTTATTAACGACGCAACGGAAAACGAGCCTTAAAATTTCCTTCTTTACTAAATACATTGCCTACGTAAAGACTCAGTTACAAAATGTTTATCATTTACTAAAAGAATTAACAACATTCATGATAAAATAATACTACATGTGTTACATAATCCAAGCTAGGTGATCGTTTTTCCCGTACAATCCTTGCTCTTTGACTCGATCCGCGCCCTCTTATCTTCGTTAATAATAGAGAAAATCCGTGTAGTTCCCATGGACATCATTTACAACTTAATCATTAGTCATCGACAACATCATACAACATTATTATCATATAATTATAAATTGTATAACTTTCAATAATATAAACTTAATCCATTTGATTATCCTCTTGAATTCTCTTGTTCCGAGTTCGACTTCAATTCTTCATGAACCCGATGTTATCATACCTGCATTACATTCCAATCTCAAGACAAATCATTAGTATTCGTCAATACTCAAACGCATTGAAACCGTTCCTACTTACATTCATAGCAACTTACAACATACATACATGCATCCCTACACTCATATATATACTTACGAGCTCTTGATTACCACTTTTATTATTATTAAACTTATACTAGCACGTCAGAAATCTTAACCTTCCATAATATAAATCTTATACACATTAACATACGTACTTACTCGTTCCTAAACACATTTGCCCATAACTTTCCTTCTCTAACACGTAAGCAAATCCATATTTATACTATCAGGAGAACCATAACATTCGTTTATAAACAAACCATCATCATAAAGAATGAAATAAGATAATCATTCGCAATATATAAGCGTTTACAATCAAAACTGGGTGCTGAAACGAACAAGAAAACAAGTTTTGCCAGCTCACTGGCTCTCGCGGGGTGCGACGGACCCTACCCCGGGCGCTCGCGGGGCGCGACAGTTGTCGCGTTGCGCGACGGTGAAGTTAAGTTGCTGTCGCGTAGCGCGACAACCCTATTTCGACAGAAAGCTCCATTCTGTTGTTGTATTTGCCCAGCTATGATTTCCCAAGAATATTTCCAACTTAAAATTTACATAACTTTTGATCTACAAATCCGTTTTACATGATTCTTTTTCCTACGCGATCGTAAATTGATTTTCTATCATATGAGCTTGTAATATAACATCTGGACTAAGAACAATCTTAACTTAAAGCCTTTGGCTTTACATACTTGTTTTCAACTATTTGACCCATTCATATTTTTATTACTAAAACTCGCATATCTCGGACATTCCACAACCAATTCACTTAAAACTTATTTCTATTTGTCCGTAAAACATGGCTTTACATTATTAACTAAAAATCTTTACCCCGGGTCCATAATCTTTACGTGTTTCATTATCATTACAAAACTTATGCACATTTATTCAACCCGTTCGCATTATTGTCAAACAACTCTTTTGTTTGAGGTCAAAAGCTAAGTCTTTTGACCATTAATCTAAGTCCCCATTCTTGGTTAGCGTGCTATATGCAATTCAACCCATTACCCGGTTACAATACCGTAGCCATTACTTAGACATAATTCTGTCATATCAATACGACCTCATATTAACCCGTTCGGTCTACTTAACTAAAATCACCGATTTCATACAACCAAAACCATATTTAACTTCAATCGTCATTATGTTTATTTAACTAAACGCTACCTTACTTAAACAAAATAAGAAGTGATTCCGGAAATCACTTACCTTATGCATCCGTGTTCGTAACCGCTTCCTTGCCTCATCTTGGCCCGTTAGCCTTCCGTGCTTGAGTCCATGCTAATGTGATTCCATCCTTCCATGCCATCAAATCCATAACATTGTTAGTATTTTTTGTTTATCCATATCAACATTCATTTCAAACTCTTAGTTACATTGACTTCCGTTAGTCAATCGTTCGCTAGCATGCATAAAATACCACTACATTGTTTTACATTCACGAAATTTAATCGCTCATCATACGTGACACATCTTTAGCCTAACACATGCCACACAATTATTCCTAAACCTTACAGTAACGTTCATAAGTTGAACCATACCATTCGCATGTTTGTTGACTTTTCAGAAAGTCAACGGTCAAGCATACCAATTTCCAACTCAAGAACATGTGTCCATCTTGAGGTAGTGGACCATACCAACGGCATCCTATGCATTTCGTAATCACATTCTAGGATACATACAACCGTATAATTACTTGTCTACGTACACACACAAATATTCATAATCCATTCCATTCATACTAGTATTTCTATAACTCCACATCTAACACTATAGCACATAATAAACTAGCCTTACCTATTTCAACAATACTCCTTTATAGGAATTTCATATGCTTCACATATACTTCTAGTTCACAACTAGTGGATCAAACAACCACATGGTGTACATCACATCATTTAAACACATAGTTCAAGCCACTAGTGCACACTTCTACTCGGGCATGAAATCAACGAAATCTCCATATGGAATCAATCTAACACGTCTTCTTCATGTAAGTTTACTAACAATCACATAACTTCCACCATCTATCCATATTCATCTATTGTTATCATGTAATTTTACATACTAACTTATACTAGGCATTCCCTCAAACACTTGGCGTGCGTACCACAAATAAGGCATAATGTACAACTCTTTTCATGCTCATCTTCCTAATTCTTGTGTTCACTTGTCATTAACAACTAAATAAAAATCACATTACTTCATACCATACTAAATCTAACTAACAAGAATCAATTACATATATCATAATACATCAAAACTTGCATAAGATTTGACATGGGTAGTATACCCATGTCGCCACCCTACCCATAACAAGTGGGGTTCCCCCAAATCATCATCATAGTCAAAATTAAACATACTTTAGCATCTACACATTCATCAAAACTAACATTCATGTTTAAATCTTACACTATATTCACGGATTACACAAAACCCACTTAACAAAACATCATTAAAACACCAAATTCGACTTACTTGATGTTAGAAACACTTAAGTGATCGACATTCCTGGTTTATGCATTCGTTTAGCCCTTAAATTCCCTTTCAATTTGATGGATTTTGTGATCTAGGGTTTGACCCCCTTCTCCCTCCTCTTCTGGTCGTAACATCGACACCCCCACACACACCCAGCGTGTGTTTTGGGTTTTAATTTTTAATTAAACATAAACTTTCCCCTTTTTGACAACCTTGGCCCCTCTAGTTGTTAGTTGATCACAATTTTAGCAAATTCCTTCCCTTGATTGTTTTGTTAGACATTTAACCAAGTTTAATAACTTAGTTATTGTATTTATTTAATTAAACATGGTATCATTCTAACGAATTTTAAAATTCACGTTTTGGGATGTTACAAAAAGACTTGCTCTATATGTAGTTCTTTGAACCATTTCTGTAAGTCTTCGGCCGCGAAGTTCGTTCCGTTGTCAGTGATAATTCGTAGTAGTAATCCGAACCGACATATAATATGTTTCCATATAAACTTGCGCACTACCATCGCTGTTGTCGAAGCCAGGGCCTTTGCTTCTACCCACTTAGTGAAATAGTCGACTGCTACTACTATGAATTTTACCGCTCCAGGGGCATCTGGGAATGGGCCAACCATGTCGACCCCCCCCCCCACTGCTAAAACGGCCATGCTGTTATGACAGGGACCAAAGCATTTTTGGGGCGCATTGTCTTGGGTGCATGCCGTTGGCATGCATCACATTTCTTTAAAACCTTCACTGCATCCAGGTGCATCCCCGGCCAATAGTACCCGTCGTTCATTACTTTTGCCACCACCATTCTTGGGCCCGCATGGATCCTGCAGATCCCTTCGTGTACTTCTCTGATAAGATAATTAGCATCTTCGGGATCGACACACCGTAGCAAAGGTCCCAAGTAAGATCGTCTATACAAGATGTCGTTGGACATCTAGTAGTGCAGTGCTTTGTGTTGTACCTTTCGGGCTTCTGCCTTGCTCTCTGGTAATATCCCTGCCTGTAAGTACATGATTATTGGTGACATCCATGATGAGGATCCCATCTGGACAACATTTACTTGACGTAGTAGAACAGACGGGTTCTTTAGTACTTCGATGCATACGTCTTTTGCCAGGTGCTGAAAACTTGTGGAGGTAAGTTTGCTTAATGTATCGGCATGCTTATTCTCGCTCCTGTTGATGTGGGTAATCTTGAAGGAACTAAATTGCTGGAGCAGTGACTTTTCCTGTTCAAGGTAAAGTGCCATGATGTTGCCCTTTGCATCGTACTGTCCGTTGATTTGTCCTGCCACCAACAGTGAGTCTACGTGTGCCTCGAGGTTTTTCACTCCCATCTTGATTGCTAGGCGTAAGCCTGCTAGGAAAGCTTCGTACTCGGCCTCGTTGTTTGTACTTTTAAATTCTAGGCGAATGGCGTACGTGAACTCATTTTTGTCGGGACTTACTAGCCTCAGTCCTGCTCTTGCGCCATCCTCGTATGAGTCCTAGTAGAATTAGATTGTTTCTAGTATTTATATTCCTTGAGTCTTGTAGTTTTATTAATTCACAACTAGAAGAAATTTGTGAATCCTGTTTGTATTCATCTCTCTCTGATCTTGTATCCCAGATTTAACAAGTGGTATGAGAGCTACTTAGTGTTTTGAGAGTTGTTTTTCGATAAAGGGGGTAACCCCTCACGGGGATGCAACGGCGATGAAACCTGCGGTGATTGAAGACGAAGAAGGAGAAATAAAAGGGATCGAACTACCACGTGTGTACAGAGTGGGTTTTCATGCAATTCGTGTTGCATGTCGATGGAGATTTTCTTCATAAACAAGTCTATGGATAAAGATTTAGTGGGCTATAAATTTTTGTCTATGATGAGGAGTCCAGCAGTGGGCTATAAATTTTTGTCCATAATGTGGAGTCCAGCGTGGGTTTGCATGCATGGCCTAAGTTTTGGTGGATATGCAAAGGGTGAAAATTGCATGAGTTGATTTTAGTTTTCAATTGAATATTAGTGGTGGTGGTGATCCCATGAATATTTAATTGGAGTCTAATGGTGTTTATGGTTAGCCGGTGACACGGGAAAGTATCGCCTGGGAAAACGATGATGACTGGTGACCTGTTTAGCGACGGTTTTTTGAGTGATTTTGGAAGTAGAAAAACAACGTATGTGTTGCGGAAGAAACGAAATCTCGGGAAGCTAACAAATTCGCCTGAAAATCTATGCTCGTATTTCTTTTGAAGTTGACCCATCTGTTTCTGTAACACCCCGAAAATGTGAATCTTTTATTTAAAATAAAAAGGGGCGGTAAATAAATAAGTGAATTAACTAGGATTAAAAATAACCTAGTTAGACAAAAAGTCTAGTAGTGACTTATAAGTGGGCTAAAAACACTAAAAATACAAACAAATGATAGTAGAGGGGCCAAACTTGTTAAAATTGAAACATGAATTATATAAACAAAAATTTAAAAACCCTCACACACAAAAGTGTGTGTGTGTCTGGGTCGATAGAAGCACAGGGGCGACCAGGAGAAACCACAAAACCCTAGTTCTTTTCTAATCCCTCAAATTGAAGGCCCAAATCAATCCAAAATCAAAATCCGAGCAAGAAATAGTGATCTCCACTGAAAAAGGAGTCACAAGGTATGTAAATTTCATAGAAAATCTCTACTTGAAATTCTGATGAACTTTGAGAATTCAAAGTTTGTTGATGCATGATTGTTATATGCATGAAATAGGAACATTGTAGTGTCTAGGGGTAAACCCTAGACAAGTATATGTTGAAATCATGCTTAATTCTAGTAAAATCCATGAACACCATTGAAGGATTAGTGGGTTTTTGTGGAACTTGATAAACACTAGGATTCTGGTGGTTGTTCTAGTGCAATTTGATGTTTATGAAGTAATTTCAGAATTTTTGAGGTTAACATTTATGTGAGATAGTTTGATTGACGTGAATTTGGGCTATATGTCAAGTTAAGAACTTGATAATGAACCATGTAAAATTCTGCCTTTAACGTGTTTGTAAAAATGCCTCAAGGAAAGTTTAAAACTGAAATTTCAAGTTAAAACGCATATTTGTAATGTTCGGCAAACTATGCGATATATGATGAGAAAAGAGTTCTAAACATGTCATGGTTGAACTCTATAGGAAAGGAAGCCGGAGCATCTAGTGGACAAGTCGGTGGTGACGCACGTTTGAAGGGTTTGCTTTAAAGGTATGTAACTTGATTCGTTACATTAAATGAATTTGATATTAGAATACGTAAAGTTGTGTTTTAGAATAAAAGTTTTGTTAACTGAAGTGACAATGTTCGCTACTTAAATTAATAGGTTAAGAATCGACTAGGAACCATTTGGTAGTCATTATAATGGAGGATTCCATAGATGAGCCAAACGGGTCGAATAATTGTGTAATTAGTAGTGTTTGCATTTGATAGTTAGAATTGGCGATGAAAATCACAAGGGCATGAAGCCATAAGATTGGTAATAAAATGCCGGTGATAATAAGCCCCGGATGTTGGGTAGAAGCGCCTTATAGTTACTCTTGAAATGGTAGCAAAGTGGGTGTAGATATAATGGGTTGAACAATTGTATTGTGACTTTTATTCGTTTGGTCCGTAAACCAAATTTTCGGCAAGATAATTGTAATAGACATGTCGGTAATTGAATTACAGTCGTGTAGGAAAAAGAATCACCTAACACGGACCTACGGATCAAAAGATATGACCATTTGAAGTTGAAACTTGGAATTTTCGGAGCTGGTAGGAAATGCAGGTCAAAAACCTGCACCTGCTGGAAAATGGTATCCCCCGCGCCACACGACAGGATCACCTAGATCTGGCGCGACACGCGAGAGCCATCGCGACACGCGACATAATGAATGATACCTGGCGCGACACGCGACAGGACCAAATCCTGAAATTTTATTTTATTTTTAATGATTTGATGCTAGAACTTGTTTATACGCACTATATCAATGTCAAAACTAACATTTTAAGTGGTTTTGACTTTAGGTGACAATGGGGACTTCCCGGATGGCGATCAAGCATGTTGAAGAACCGAACATGAACTTTTGAAGCTTCCGCGTTAATTTAACCTTGTTTAGACAATGTTTTTGTTGTAAACGATTTGCTAATCATGTTGTAAATGTTAAAACTAGTTGGTAGTTGACTAGTATGTGATTACTTTAAACCTTTGATTTTGTACTTATGTTAAAGTAAAGTACTTTTTATTATAAAATCCTGCATATTTTCATTAAAATTTGAATAGTAATTGGACGGTTGTTACAAGTTGGTAATCAGAGCTCAAGGTTGTCAACAAAGTGTTCGGTTCAAGCTTGATCGATCGTCCGGTAAGGATTAATTATTCATTTTAGTAGATCTTATCCTATGTAAGTAAAAGAGATGGGAATTAATGTGCACAGGAAGAGTGTGTTAACACACTCAAACCCAGAAGGTACACTAAAAGAGAATGGTCAAAGCAAGTTACGAACTTGGCTAAACCGATGTAAATAAAGCTATGTTATAAAGGAAATGTTTAATAATTGATGTAAACATTTCAGTTTCAAGATGACGGAAAGGAATGACGATGATCCGGTGCCAACAAGCACCGAACAAATGAAAGAAATAATTGCCGAATAAGTGGGAAAGGCAATTGAGGGTAGTCTATCCAGGTTTATAGACAAAATTCAAAACACGGTGTTATCATTAGTCGAAGAACGAGTTAAAAGGTTGGAAGGTAATGTCAACCTCATGAGAGATAAATATGGAGAACGTAAGGGATGTTCGTATAAGGAGTTCATGGCGTGTAAACCGCCGATTCACAACGGGGAGGTTGACTCGATAATATGCCAAAGATGGCTAAGTGACGTCGAAGGGGTGTTTGAAAGTACCCACTGTGACGTAAGTGATTTTGTTGCTTACGGAACGGGTCAGTTGAGGGGTCAAGCCAAGGATTGGTGGGATAATAAAAAGAAGGAGATAGGAGCCGAAGCGGCAAGGATCATGACATGGGACGAGTTTAAGGTGCCATTCCTTAAACATCATAGTCCCAAGGCAGTCATCAACAGGATCAAGGAGGAGTTCATCCAGTTAAGACAAAGGGGTGAAACGATTGATAAAATCACGGGTATATACATGGATAAGCTAAGGTTCTGTGATGAGTTAGTGACCACGGAGGAGCAGAAGATATATTATTATAATATGTTAAGTGCTGAATACCGGGAGTTTATGACTCCCTCAAAGTATGAAACCCTCACGGAAATCATTAACACCGCCCGGGAGCGGTAGATCGAGTTGAAGAAACAAATCGAGAGGTGCGAACGAAGGGTGCAGGATGTGAATCCAAGCCCTACAAAGAAGGCAAAAACATCAGAAACAACTCGAAAGATGGATGCGAAAGGCGGGTCGCCAAGTTGCAAAGTTTGTGGTAAAGGGCACAAGGATGAGTGTCGTTTCAAAGACAAACCATGTCCCATATGCGGGAAAACAGGGCACACGGCATCTCTATGTCCGGGTAAAGTCTCAGTTTGTTACAAATGCTATCAGCCCGGTCACAAAAAGTCCGAATGCCCGGACTTAGTTGGAAAGAAAGACACCAAAGAATCTCCAACAGAAGCTCCAAAGGCGAAGGCCAAGTCCTTCCAAATTACAGCGGCTGAAGCAAAAACAGAACCCGATGTGGTCTTAGGTATAATCGCAATAAACTCGATTCCTGCACGTGTATTATTTAATACGGGTGCGAATAAATCCTTTATTTCACATGGAGTTATTCGACATCCTTCATTTGTATTGACGAAATTATCTGTGCCCTTAGAAGTTGAAATAGGGGACAACAAAAGTTTCATAGTTTGTGATGTTTGTCAAGGCTGTAAATTAAGTATCGATAATGAGGAGTACTTGATAGATCTAATCCCGATGTCGATGGGAGAGTTTCAAGTAGTTGTTGGGATGGATTGGCTATCTCGACACCACGCAAAGGTCGTGTGTTTCCGAAAGGAGATAAAGCTAACATCTCCGAGCGGAAAACACGTCACCATCTATGGCGAGAAAGGAGGCAATCCTATAATATGCTCGATGTTGAAAGCTCACAAGCTCATGAAGCATGGATGTAGGGCGTTTATGATATACGCTAATGAGCCCGAGAAAGAATCACTAAAGAATGGAGACGTACCGGTGGTACGTGACTTCGAAGATGTGTTTTCGGAAGATCTACCGTGGATACCGCCTGAACGGGAGGTAGAGTTTGGAATCGAACTGGTTCCGGGCGTGAAACCCGTAGCTAAAGCGCCGTACCGACTCGCGCCGTCATAATTACAAGAACTAATGTCGCAGATTCAAGACTTGCTCGATAAAGGATTTATAAGGCCGAGTGTGTCTCCTTGGGGTGCACCCGTGCTATTCGTGAAAAAGAAAGACGGAAGCATGCGAATGTGTATCGATTACCGGGAGTTAAACAAACTCACGGTAAAGAATCGATACCCGCTTCCGAGAATAGACGATCTATTCGACCAATTACAAGGTGCGAATTGGTTTTGAAAATCGACCTTAGATCAGGATATTACCAATTAAAGGTCAAGGAAGAGGATGTACCGAAGACGGCTTTCCGCATGCGATACAGACATTACAAGTTCCTCGTGATGTCATTCGAGCTGACGAATGCACCCGCGGCTTTCATGGACCTCATGAACCGGGTTTGCAAGCCAATGTTAGACAAGTCGGTAATCGTGTTTATCGACGACATTCTGGTATACACGAAAAGTGAAGCAGATCATGCACATCATTTACAAGAGGTGTTAGAGACACTCAGACGAGAAAAGTTATATGCAAAATTCTCAAAGTGCGCCTTTTGGTTACGAGAGGTGCAATTCCTAAGCCACATCATAAGTGCCGATGGAATATTGGTGGATCCGTCAAAGATAGAGGCCGTGTCGAAATGGAGCCCTCCGAAGAACCCTTCGGAAATAAGAAGTTTCTTAGGGCTTGCGGGATATTACAAGAGATTCATTCAAGATTTCTCCAAGATTGCTTCGCAACTAACTAAGTTAACTCGGAAAGAGGAGAAATTCATTTGGGGTGTCGAACAAGAAAGAGCGTTCCAAACGCTGAAAGAGAAATTAATTCAAGCTCCGGTATTAACATTGCCGGACGGAGTCGAAGACTTGGTAGTCTATTCAGATGCCTCACTTTCAGGGCTCGGATGTGTTTTAATGCAACGAGGCTAGGTGATAGCTTATGCCTCGAGGCAATTAAAGGTGCATGAAAAGAAATATCCCACGCACGATCTTGAACCGGCAGTGGTGGTATTTGCATTAAAAATATGGAGACACTATTTATACGGGGTAAAGTGCACCATATTTACTGACCACAAAAGTTTAAAATACTTCTTCGATCAGAAGGAGCTAAACATGCAACAAAGGCGATGGTTAGAAACGGTAAAAGACTACGACTGCGAAATACATTACCACCCCGGAAGGGCAAATGTTGTGGCGGATGCATTGAGCAGGAAATCGGATTACGTCCCAATACGAGTGAGGTCGATGCAGCTTGTAGTCACCTCGGGTTTACTTAAACGTATCCGAGAAGCACAAGCCGAGGTGATGAAAGAAGAAAACTTAAAAAGGGAAAGGCTAGTCGGTCAGCTAAAGGATTTGGCGGATGGTAACAACGGTTTGAAGACTAGATTCGGAAGAATATGGGTCCCAAATTCCTGTGGGGTTAAGACGCTTCTACTTAATGAAGCTCATAAATCTCGTTATTCTATTCATCCGGATGCAACCAAGATGTACAACGATCTGAAGCAAAACTATTGGTGGCCCGGAATGAAGAGGGATGTAGTAAAATATGTGGAGAAGTGCTTGACTTATTTACAAGTCAAGGCAGAACACCAGAAACCATATGGGAAACTGCAACCATTGGAAATTCCGGTTTGGAAATGGGAACATATCACCATGGACCTGTTGACCAAATTGCCTAGAACGAGCCGAGGATTCGATGCTATATGGGTGGTTGTGGATAGATTGAAAAAGAGTGCTCATTTCATTCCTATACGCGAGACGTATACTTCGGAAAAGATGTCTAAGGTATATACAAACGAAGTAGTGGTACGTCACGGAGTACCGGTGTCCATTGTGTCGGACATATATACCCGGTTTACTTCAAACTTCTGGCGAGATTTCCAAGAACAGATGGGAACGAAACTTTTTATCAGCACCGCATACCATCCTCAGACGGATGGGCATAGTGAAAGAACAATACAGACGTTAGAGGATATGTTGCGGGCATGTATCATCGACTTCGGGGGAAGTTGGGACATTTATCTACCGTTGGCCGAATTTTCGTATAATAATAGTTACCATGCAAGCATCGGTATGGCTCCGTACAAGATGCTATATGGTAGGAAATGCAGAACCCCGGTGTGCTGGGGTGAAGTGGGTCCACATGAACTGGCCCATAAAGATGTTGTCCAAGCCACTAACGAGAAAATTGACGTGGTTCGAGCTCACTTGAAAGCGGCCCTAGATAGACAAAAGTCTTATGCCGACAAAAGATGAAAACCGATTGAATTTCAGGTAGGCGACAAGGTTATGTTGAAGGTTTCCCCATGGAAGGGCGTGATCCTGTTGGGATTGAACCCTATCAGAGGAACAGATAATTAAAGCCAAAACTGGATCAGAGCAGTGGATCCAGAATAAGGAGATGTTATGTATTCAAGTCTCTCCCCTTGAAAGTGGTTTCAACGTCTGATGACCTCCAATCCACTGATCGGTACAACTAATGACCTACAACTGCTGATCAAGTCAAAGACTAATGAAGACTAAAGCCCTGCTGTTCAATCTACTGCTATGGGTCAAGCACTGCTGGATATATCAAGTGTTGCTAGGTTCACATCAGTGGAAGGATTCAGCAGTAGTTAGTTTGTCTTTATGTAATGTATTGTATAACAGTTGTTAGCATAGCAGTACTTGTATAGATCAGTTGTTAGAGTTTGTTAGGAGGTTAGATGTCACTTTCATGGTGACGTCAGCAAAAATGCCTCAGTGGTTTTTCCGTGCCTATAAATAGAACAGTACCCTGTACTGTTCTATTAGCTCTTCACCATCTTTCTTCCTGTACGAACAAATCACTGTGAGCTCAGGCTGAGGGGGAGTTTGTTACATGCATGCAATTGTAATTGTTGATGAAATAAATTCAATCATTCGGTTCATTGTTGAAAATGTGTGTTGAAAGCAATTCTCCTGTTTGATTGTGAAAAGTTTGTTTCCATTTATATTCCGTTGCACTACCTGTTCATTGATCATCTTAATTCAAACATAAAACACAATTAAAACCAAACTCAGATCCTAACAATTGGTATCAGAGCTCGGACAGTCAAATTTGATTTAACAATCATTTTGACATAAATAGTTCAGCTCACAATCGTTGATACTGATAGTTTGTTCGTTTTGTTGAAAAACAAAGCAAGGTTTAATCACCATCAAAGTTGATTAATCAGTGTCTGTAAAACAACCAGGATGACGTCACAATCACAAGATGATAAGAATAACATTGGTTCTCTTTTCAAACCACCCATGCTTAAACGTAATGAATACAACATCTGGGAGAGAATGATGGGTCACATCCTTGCTCAACAGAACACTGGATGTTGGAGATCTGTTGTTTTTGGGCCCCATGTTCCTATGGTGCCAAGTGCTGAGGATACAAAGAAGTTCGAACCTAAAAAACCTGAAAACTATATTGAAACTGACTTTCAAAAGTTCGAACTCGAAGCCAAAGCATTTAGCATCATAGCATCTGCATTACCCAATGAAATCTATGCTGGACTGTTACATTGTAACAGTGCCAAAGAGTTATGGGATGCACTGAAGGAACAGTTTGGGGGAACGGAAGAAGTTATTGAAAATAATAGGGAAATTCTGAATCAGCAGTATGAAACCTTCTGTCACATCAAGGGTGAATCACTGACTCAGCAGTTTGAGCGGTTCAGTTGTCTCATTAGTGAGCTAAGACTGGTTAAAGTTACATTTCCAAATTCAACTCAAAATAGCAGGTTTCTTAGATCACTACCAGAAAAATGGGATACCATTGCATTTGTAACTAGAAATTCTGCTGAGTTCAAGGATCTGACCCTGACCCCACTTCATGGTAGACTCCAAACCTATGAAAGGGAGTTAAACCAGAAAAAGAAGTTGCAAGAGTCTGACAAAGTTGCTGATGATTATTCATTTGGCAGCACAGCTCTTTTTGGTGAGGAAGAATCTGGTAGCAGTAGTAAGGATCAGAGTTATGATCATTTTATTGATATAACTGCTGGTGGAAATTTTAACAACTCTGATTCTCACTCTGCAAATTATGCTTTTACTGCAAATTGTGAAAACCAGATGTCAGATAACTTGTGTTTTGAACTTAATGATTTGCAACACTTTGATCCCACTGACTTAGAAGAGATGGACATTTTGCATCAATTGGCTTTGCTTAGTGTAAGAACAAGCAAATTCTCTAAAAGAACAGGGAGATAATTCCCAGGGTTACATGGGAATTTAAGAGTGGGGTTGGATAAATCAAAACTGAAGTGTTATAAGTGCAATAGGCTATAGGGAATGCAGGAGTCAAACCACTGGTCCAATAATAACTCATCCTAGCTCAAACCCTAGACCACAACATCAAAGCATTATGCACTATACCCAATATACCCCTGCAGCACATGTTAACACTGCTCACTATGCTGCAACCCCCGTGCCTGTGCATTATATTCAAGCCACTGTTCCACAAATTCAGTATGTTCAAGCCCCTGTCCCTTAGGCACAAGTGCAACCTGTTGCACCTCAACAAGCTGCTCCAACAGTGGTACAACCAGATCAGCAAAGCTTTTTCACCCAAGGCTTTGTTGACTAGAGCAGCATGCCTGATGAGCTTGGTGATGAAAATTTTGCACTCTATGCTTCTAATGATACTTTTAATGATGAATTTTGTTTGATGGCATTAGAGTCAATACCAGAAGGGGTAGAAACTGAAGGTGAACAGCTAAGTGCTGAAACAGTGGATGAAGTGGCTGAAGCAGTGGTTACTGCAGCTGCTGGTGAACTACTGCTGGGAGAAAATTCAGAAACCCTGATTGAACCACTGTCTGACCCCTGGTCCAAAGAAGACAAAGAAGAAAAGGAAGAGAAGAAAGCAGGTGAGAAAGAAGTTGGAGCTGATGAAGAAGGTGATCATCAATGTGATTGTGCCATGATGGCTGATGCTAAGGTATCACCTCAAGTTCTTGAAAAACTGTGTTCAGACAAATGCATTATTGCATTTGCTAGCATTAAAGAGGCAAATGAAAACCTTAGGGATAAAATCTTAACTGATGAAGTCAAATTTGAAAAATCATTGAAAGAACTTAAAAACAAATTGGCTGAAAAGGACAAGGAAATCAGCAGTCTCAAAGAAGAGCAAAGCATAACCAAGACTCAACTCCAAACTATGGTAGAAAAATACCAAGTTTGTAAAAAGGAGTTGGAGTCCACCCAAATCACTTGTGAAAGATGGGTGGAATCTTGCAAAGGTTATGAGGTCATGCTTGAGTAACAGCTTGAAAGCAGTGTCAAGTTTGGAATAGGATATAGAAAATATGATGAACTTGAAAACACTGTTGTCAAACAAGCTGGTTCAACTGAAATAAAACCAACCAACAAGAATGGCCAAGAAGTTAAGATTACTGACAAACTTGGTAAAAAAATCACTCTGGAAAGATCATCTATGTGGTCCTCAACTTTTGAAAAAATTGAGAAATACCAATTTAAACCCACATGGTCTGATGAGTGTGACATTCTTGAAAATTTCAAGCCCATGGATTTCACAACCACTGATGGTGTCACAGCTCCAAAAGCAAAGCTCATTCCTATCAAAGACATCCCAACAGTAGTTCAAAACTCTGTTGCTAAGGAGTCTGAGAAAAGGAAGAAAAGAGAAAAGATCAAAAACCTGTTTTGTGATTTTTGTGAAAAGAGGAATCATCTAACAAAAGACTGTTTTCATCTAAAAGCATATGATCTAAACAAAACAAGTGTCATTGTACCTGCTGAAAGCTGCACCATCTGTGGTAAAACAAATCACAAAACTCAAGAATGTGTGTATCTCAAAAACTTTGATGTAAAAAGGAATGAGTACACTGCAAAAACATCCTTAAGTTCATCAACATCATCTGTCAAGTTCACCAAGAACCAACCACTGTTTGTGCCAGTCCAAACAGCTGTTACAAAACAGCTGAACCAAACATCTGTCCAAAGAGATGTTCAAGTGACTGATGCACCCCCTGCCAATCAATTCAGAAGAGGTAAGGGACAACCATCATACCAAAGGATCCCACATGTTTATGAGGCTTACAAAAGGCCATCTAAACCAAGAGTGAACAGGCATCCTTTTGGTTATCAGCAGGTGATTGGTCAAAATCCACAACAGTGGTTAGAGAAAAACAGTCCTAAAACTGTCCAAACCCCTGACCTAACCACTGCCCATCCATCTGAATTCATCCCAGACACTGTTGAGACCCCATCCAAAGCCTTATTGGCTTTGGAGACCCTAATGAACTAATCCTTTTACTTCATGTGCAGGGAGCTTCTGCATGCTTAGATAGCCTTTGGTATGTAGATAGTGGAGGCTCCAGGCACATGACAGGATGTAAAGCCCTTCTCAAAGATTTCAAAATCCATGGAGGGGGTGATATATCCTTTGGTAATAATAGTAAAGGGAAAGTTCTGGGGTTTGGTACAGTACAGTCTGGTAATGTAAAATTTGAAAATGTCAATTTGATAGACAATCTAAAATTCAACCTCCTGAGTGTTTCACAAATGAGTGATAAGGGGTATGGATCATTCTTCACAAAGGAGTGTTGTAGGATTGTTGGACCAGAAATGGTTGAAAAGATTGAAGCAATAATAAAAACTGGAAAAACCAAACTTGTTGCTCAAAGAAGTGGCAATGTTTATGTGGTGGATATGTCAAAACAGAGCCCCAGAACTGATGCTTGTCTGTTCTCAGCTGCATCAAACAAAGAGACAGAATTATGGCATAGGAGATTAGGGCACACAAATCTCAAGACAATCACTGCCATTTCAAAACAGGGGTTAGTAAGAGGTTTACCTCAAAAACTGTTCACCTGTCCTGAGCATTGTGTTTCCTGCCTAAAAGTAAAACAATATAAAAGCTCCTACAAATCCATTGATGAGTCCAAAACAACCAAATGTTTGCAAATGCTTCATATGGATTTGTTTGGCCCAGTTAAAGTCATGAGTCTTAAGAAAAAGAGGTATTGTTTGGTTATTGTTGATGACTTTTATAGGTTTACATGGACTTACTTTTTACACTCAAAAGATGAGACTGCAGGCATTCTGCAAGACTTTGTGAAACAGCTTGAAAAGCAGTTTGACCTTCCAGTAAAAATGAAGTGACAATGGCACAGAGTTCAGGAACAAGGAGTTAGATGATTTCTGTGTGTCAAAAGGAATTGTGAGGCAATACAGCATTCCAAGAACACCAGAACAAAATGGGGTTGTTGAAAGAAAGAACAGAACTTTGATTGAGGCTGCCAGAACCATGCTTGCTGATTCAGGTTTGCCATTAACTTTTTGGGCAGAGGCAGTAAACACTGCTTGCTATGTCCAAAACAGAGTTTTAATCAACCCCAGGCATCAAAAGAGTGCTTATGAACTGATGTATAAAATAAAGCCATTAATTTCATATTTCAAGGTTTTTGGCTGCCCATGCTTCATTTTAAACTTAAAAGATTCTATCTCAAAGTTTGCAGCCAAAATTGATTGTGGTTATCATCTGGGATACTCAACCACTGCTAAGGCCTACAAAGTGTTTAACACAAGGACCAAAACAGTGGAAGAGACTTTGAATGTAAAGTTCAATGAACTTTTCATCAATGAAAATCCCAGCAAACCCTGCAGAATTGTTTGATCTTGAAAAATTCACTTTTGAAAATACTGTTGTCAAGACTAACAGTGCAGGTCCATCAGAGGATTCATCACCAGACTATGGGTATGAAATCATCATTCCTCAACAAAAGTCTGTCACAATGGGAAGAGCAGCAGATGTTCAAAACAGCTGTCAAAGCTCAACCACTGCTACCTCAACAGCTGTTGATCAAAGTAGCCCATTAACCCCTGCTTCCACATCATCAAATACTATTGATAAAAGTCCTCAAACAGTGGATAAAAGTCAGCATGTGTCCACACCATTACCACCTATTCCACCACCTTTTGAAGCCACTGCTAGATCATCAAAGTCACCAGCAGTGGTTAGCTCAGATGATTCACATCTGTAGCCCTCCCCACTTAATGCCATTGATCCATACCAAGGAGAGCGCATCTTCTTGAAATCTCATCCACCAGACCAAATCATTGGCAACATCAATGAAAGGGTGCTCACAAGAAGTCAATCCCAAAACATTTGTCTTTTTGCTGATTTTCTATCTCTCCATCAGCCAGTCAAGTACCAAGAGGCACTAAAAGACAGCAGCTGGGTAGAAGCCATGCAAGAGGAGCTCCAACAGTTTAGAAGACAACAAGTTTGAGAGCTTGTACCATTGCCAGAGGGTGTAAGTCCTATTGGCACAAAATGGGTCTTCAAAAATAAAACTGATGAAAGGGGTATTGTTGTCAAGAATAAAGCCAGGCTTGTGGTTCAAGGGTTCAGACAAGAAGAGGGCATTGATTATGATGAAACATTTGCCCCTGTAGCAAGACTTGAAGCAATCAGACTATTTCTGGCCTTTGCTGTCAACCACAACATCAAGGTGTACCAAATGGATATCAAATGTGCATTCCTCTATGGTAAGATTCAAGAGGAGGTTTATGTCTGTCAACCTCCAGGCTTTGAGGATCCATTTAATCCAAATCATGTCTACAAGCTGAATAAAGCTTTGTATGGCCTGAAACAAGCACCAAGGGCCTGGTATGAAACTCTTTCCACCTTTCTACTTTCCATTGGTTTCACAAGAGGTAAAATAGATAAAACACTGTTTTTAAAATGGGGAGGAAAGGATTTGATGATTATCCAAATCTATGTGGATGACATCATCTTTGGGAGCACATGTAACAAAATGTGTGAAGAGTTTAGGCAACTCATGACAGCTGAGTTTGAAATGAGTGCAATGGGTGAACTCCAGTGCTTTCTTAGTCTCCAAGTAAGGCAACTGCAAAATGGCACTTTTATCCATCAAGGAAAATATGCCAAAGAACTTTTAAAGAATTTGAGATGGATGATTGTAAGCCATGTAGTACACCCATTGCAACCAATAAAGTAGTCATGTCTGATGAGAAGGATGATTTGGTTGATCAAACTTTATATAGAAGCATGATTGGGTCTTTATCGTACCTAACTGCATCTAGGCCAGACATCATGTTTGCAACATGTGTTTGTGCAAGATCCTAATCAGCCCCTTGAAAGTCAAACCTTATTGCTGTAAAAAGGATATTCAGATACCTAAAAGGTGCTCCCACACTTAGTATCTGGTATCCAGCTGATGGTAAAATTGAGCTTTCAGGTTTCTCAGATAGTGACTTTGCTGGATGTGACAAGACAAGGAAGTCCACCTCAGGAGGGTGCCAATTCCTAGGCAGTTGTTTAGTGTCTTGGCAAAGCAAAAAGCAAGCAGTTGTTTCCACATCCACTGCTGAGTCAGAGTATATAGCTGCTGCAAGCTGTACAGCCCAACTGCTTTGGCTTCAAAATCAGTTGCTGGATTTTGGTATCACTGCCTTAAAGACACCACTCATGTTGGATAGCCAGGCAGCAGAAAATATCATCAAAAATCCAGTTTCTTACTCAACCACCAAGCACATTGACATCAGACATCACTTTGTGAGGGATTGCTATGAAAAAGGTTTGATTTCTCTGCACCATGTTCCAACTAAGGATCAGCTGGCAGATGTGCTAACCAAAGCATTAGACACATCCACCTTTGAAAGCTTGATCTCTAGGATTGGCATGCTAAACATGGAATAACAGGCAAAATCCTGCTTTTTTATGAATAAAAGCATTAAAATATTTTCAGAAAATCAAAAATCCATCCTTAAAAATAGCTAAAAATGAATTTTTCATTAAAATCCTTAAAAGTCTGCCATAACCACTGCTTTGTTCAAAAGTTTGTTCTACTAAAACTCTGTCCATTGCTGAAAGTCAACCCCTGTTCTCTCATTTTCTTGATAAGCACTGTTGTTCAAAATCAGTTTTTATCCACTGATGTGCTATCCACTGATAGTAAAAATCACCCACTGCTTTCATTCTTACCATTACAACCACTGGTCTTGTTCCATCAGTGGTTTTCATAAAAATGCTTGTCCTTCATCTCATCAGGGGTTGGCACGTGGACTGTACATAGCGGTCAGATCTTTTGTAACCGCTGCCACGTCAGCATTCACTTTTTCCTTTATAAAACCCTTTTCAAAACCCCAAACAGGGTTTTACTGTCGAATCGAATTCACAAAAATTCCTTTCTCAAAACAGTTTCCATTTCCCTCTCTCAAATTCTTCAAAACCTTCATCGATCTTCTTCTCCAAAATGATAAAATCAAAGTCATCCGCAAAATCCACTTCAAAATCTGTAGGATCGAATTCGGACCTAAACGAGTCGCGTAGAAGAGTTTTTCACCGAAACAAGTGGCGGAAACAAATGTAACGATGTAATTCAGCACGTATACACTTATAACTGTCGATTTTATTGATCTTGAAGACGTGTACAACCTGTCGACACTTCGGCAGCACTTCGTGGCTCACCGGAAGACAAACACCTACAACTATGTGTATGGTTCGCTCATATGACCTATTTATAGGTGACATGGTATCGCATGACATATAAGCGGACCTCAATCTAGATGACACATGAGCGGACCTAATTCTATGACATATGAGCGAACCTCATCAAAACACTACGGACGAAAACAGAGATAATACATGTTGACTGAAATCCAACTTTAACAATCTAAACCCTTTTGTTTCTAGTGTGATGATGTAATTATGACATCACTTGGATGATGTCATGATGGCATCATGCTTGAACATCTTCGCAACGTACTGAGACACGACTGAAGACGTAGACGACAGACGGATGCACCAACAAACTCCCCCTCGGATGTTGACGGAGTCTTCAGTGTTGAGTCTTTGCATCTTCAGTCTTTATCAGTCCTCTCAAACTCTTTGAAGTGTCTGACGCTGTAAGTATCCTCAATCTCTATCTTCTCTTTCATCAACAAACTCTTCACTAACAATCTCTACTCAGATGTCTCCAGACTCCCCCTTTTGATATGCTGGGATCGCAGTCTGGCATGATGAAATCACACAATCCTCAGGTATCGGAACCTGACACTCTATCTTCAGGTTCAAGATCGAAACCTGGCTAACCTGCACATGCTCTACCCAAAAATAAATTTTCTAATGATAACTTGAACACAATCAGACATCACTCAAAAATATCACAAAAATGATCTAACATTTATAGACTCTGATGAACCATTTGAAAAAAATATCATTTTCATGTTCAAAAAAACAACACACTCTCCCAAACCATTTGTTCATCATGTCTAGCACTCGGAATTTTGAAAATTATCTTCTCAACACCAGTTGTCGAAAATCTTTTTAATTTTTTTTTTCAAAATTTATGCTAAAACACACTAAAATCTTTTTGTATTTTTGAATATAACAAAGAAATGCAGTAAAGAAATATTTACAAACAATATTTTTGTGAGCTTCGTGCAAGAGGATCATATCAGTTTCTGAGACATATCACCAACACCGTTAAACTTCATTTCATTTTAAGTTCTAAACAGTTCACTTAGATTGTCAGTATGTTTGTCCACTTAAATTTTCACACAAAGTTCAATTGATCCGAGATACAAGATTAATGTTTTAAGCTCTTGAACTTATTCGTGTGTCCCACTACTTGAATATACTCCCGTATCCAGATCCCAATATTCAGTCTTACAGGTGAGTATACCATAGATGATATCTGTCAGGGGAATAAATTATAGTACGAGGGCCGTGAGAGCTCAGGTCGATCTTTCGATACGCAGAGAGATGACGGCTTCGACTTTTGGTGTGTCCCCTTTAGAGGATCTTTTGCATTACAACAGCAGCGACTATCAATTTTATTGTTTCATCAGCTTGCTGAGGGCGATGCTATGTTTCAAGCACTTGCAGAAAGCATTATCCGGGGACTAGGTCAGAAATTTCTTTCAGCAGAAGTCCCGGGATAATACCCCAGATATCACTGAGCATAAAGACCTAATATCTCAGAATAAGGGACCTTTCAAACAAGATTTCAGGGGTTACCTATATATCCAAGTTTGTGTTAACCCACAGAACAAGCAAGTTTGAAATTTAGGTTTATATCTCGTCACAATCTACTAAATGTGCAAAAACCTACTGGCACATCATCAGTGAGACCGTTTATCACATTTTACTTTCCAATTCTTTAGCATGCTGTGATCATCCACTGATGTACTATCATTTCCTCTTTTATACAACAAAACTCATTTTTTATTTTATCATGTTTTTGAATTTTTCAAATTTTCAAATGTTTTTGGATTTTCTAAAAATTCTTACTCCCCCTAAAATGCAAACACATTTTAGGAAATTTGAAAACAAACTATACAATAAAATGACAACTGATATCGAATTGCTTCAATCCGCCATCCACTTGGCATAAACAATCAGAACTCCCCCTCACAACAAACTATTTTCCCATAATGATTTCAAAACACTCAAGTTTGTTTTAATCAAAATGGTTTTTCCGGAAAATAAGTTTTGTTGATTGATTTTAACCATTTTTAGGTTAGGAGATTGGTTCATCACATTGTTTTTTTTTAACCATTTATAGAAAATCAGATACAACTTAATGTCCCTGATTTACTACTTGTAAGATCAATCCAATTCAACTTCTGAACCACTAGTAAACATCACAACCATACAACTTAAACCTGCTTTTTAACCAATTTACCATCTTTTGGTTGAATTCTCAAGGTGCCGATTCCTACTCCTCGCTTACAAACCTGGGAGTTCCGGCAAGTCCTGCAAAACTTTCAAACATTTTATACAAACATGATAAAGAATGATGCCGATTCATGATCCACGATTACCAACTTGGGATCTCCGGCAAGTCCACAGACTTACTGTTCATAGTATGAACCATCCCAGTCACGAACTAAGGATGGTTCAGTTTTCTCCTTCTGCGTCTTTTTCTCATAAAACTCCTTTGTTCCTTTGACCTTCCTGTCAATCATTTTACCAAAAATATGATGAACTTTAGAGTTAAAGACTTTCACAACATCGAAATCCTTTTTGTCATCATAAAATTGATTTGATATCTCAACTTTACCAATTTTCTTTTTATAATTTTCAGCCCGAAGTGATGGAAAATTATCATCATCCACAGTCAGAACTGATTTTTCTCCTTTTATCTCAACCTGTGGCTCCTTTGATTTTGTGGAATCAGATTCATCGCCAGAAGATAGCTCCTCTGATTTTGACCTATCAGAATCATCGCTAGAACTACCTCCAGACTTCTTAACAATCCATTTCTGGTTGTCAGATTTAGCTCTCTTCTTGTAAAACTTGTTTGAACATTCACCAATTTCAAAAGTAGAATTTCTGAAAAGTTTGCTTCTGTCAATTAGTGGTTCAAACACAATTTTCTTGTCTTTCGAGTTACGAGAAACTCCCTGTTTTGACTGTATTGCCTTTAAACAATCTTTGGCAATATGTCCAACATTGTTGCATTTGAAACAGGTTCTCGTTTCTTTCATCTCTTCTTGCTTCTTTGCAAGGAATTCTTTGTTCGATTGCCTCCAGAATTCTTTCTTTTCTTCCTCTTCTGAGCTAGTTCCTGAAACAAATGTCATCTTTGATTTAAAATCACGAACATATTTTTCATTTTTCTGTTTTTCTGTTGGAATAAATCCAAGACCTTTCTTTTTGAAATTACGGTTAGGGTTTGGTTTCTTATGAAAACCAGAACCAGAACTGTAACCCCTTTTCTTGTTTAAACGTTGTTGAACTCTTGAGGTGTAAGGTTTAGGTTTACCATTAAGATTTAAATCTTTTATTTCAGAAATATTAATTTCTGTTAGTTTGAAAACCTTTTTGATCAATTCAGTTTTGACACCTCTTATTGGAAATTCCTCATCAAAATATAATTTGTCAGAATCATTCAATGTATATGCAACTTTGAATGTTTCGTCACTCAAATTAGATTTTGATAACAGGAATTCTTTATTATAAACCCTTTTAACTGAAGACTTTTGACTGTTGACTGTCGAACTCAAACTTTCAGAACCAGACTTTGACTCCGACTTTGACTTTGACTCTGAGTTTGACTCCAACTTTGACTCCTCATTTTCATCTTTATCCAACACCTGATCGACGACTTTCTTTATTAACTCGGACTCATGATCAGTGTCAGATGATGTAAACACAACATCAATATTTTCTGGCAAATTGACTGACGACTCCGACTCCCATTGTAAATTTGTTGCTTTTTCGACTCTTTCCTGATTTGGATTCCTGGGCAAATATCCATTTTCTAACGGGGGTGGACACTTGTTATAACCGACATCTTGTTTCTTACCAGAATCCTTCTTGTCAGTCTTTTTCTTTGAGTCACTCTTCTTCTTGTTCTTCTTTTCTGGAGTCTTTTCGTCATTCACTTTTTCAGCATTCTTTTCTTCGGTTACTTCATCCTCTTCAAATGCCTTCATGCCTTCAACAGTTGGATAAATCCTGTCAATGACATAAGAAGTACATGAGTAACTTTTCAACAATCGATTAACTCTTTCAGTTTCAATTCTCTGAGTTTCAAGTTTCTGCTCAAGCACAGCACACTTCTCGATGTAGTTATTCACCACTTTTTGTTTCGTCATAAAAGCACCCTGAAGTGTCTTCATTGCTGTAGCTTGTTCTTCACTTGTCTGATTATACTGATTCATCGCTTTGTTCAGTACATCGTAAGATTCCTTCAAACTATTCAAATTATAGATCAATGTACTGTTTTGCTTCTTCACAACTTCACAGTTTTCACACTTCACTGGAATCTTCTTTGCATCAACTTCTTGATCAACTTTAAACTTTGCAACTTCAACTTTCATTTTCCTTTTGATCACTGGAATTTCTTCGTCATCACTACTCACAGGAGTCTTGATCTTTTTCTTCTTCTTTTTAACCTTTTCATCTTCACTGTCACTTTCAGCAATCAATTTCATATCAGCTTTGAATTTTCTCTTCCAATATTCAGTATCATCATCACTGTCCTCTTCAACTCGAGCTACAAAAGCTGTATGAGCCTGAGTTTGATCTGGAATATAATTATCCCATGTGAAATTTTCCCAACTAAATCCTTCAGGTAACTTTTCGTCATCTTGATCTATTATCAAGGCACTACCATTAACTCTCTTTAAAGAATCTTGATTCACCGCACACGCTCTCTTTCCAGAGTCTTCAATAATTTGCATTCCATGTGCAGTTTGTGCTTGATGTTGATGTTGTTGAGATGGTTGTTGAGCAACTTGATGGTAGATGGCTTTTCGGTAATAATCATTGTTGTTGTTGAAAGGATTCTGAGCTCCACTTGCTTTGCGATTGGTGCACTCCCTCTTGAAGTGACCTTTCTCCCTGCAACGAAAACAAGTGACTTTAGATTTGTCAAAACCTAAAGTAGAAGTACCAGCCTCACGAAGATCATCTCTTCCAGTTATTTGCTTGAATTTTTCAGCTCTCCTCAACACGCTGGCCAAGCACCATTTTATGTCCATCAGCTCCATCTCTTCAGCATCAATCTGGTCGTAATCTTCCTTTGTTAGCATTGGATTCCCGATACGACCTGCAACAAAACTACCATAAGATTCAAGAACAGTTCCCAATAAAGACATATGACTTTTTGCTAACTCTTCAGAAAATTCTTGATCATTTTCAATGTTCAACACAATGTTGCATTGAATCTTTTTGCCATTTCTTGTTGTTGACACATTTGGATCAAATGATGAAAATGATGTAAAACTTGTTTTGCTGTTTGATCCTGATGATGAACTTTCAGAAGAATTCTTGACATTGTAAGCAGTTTCTATTTTCGGAGATAGATTTGAAGATTTTTCATTCACTCCTGCTTTATAATACAATCCAATATCTTGTTCACCATTGAAATCTTTCATTCGAATAATCTTTCGTTGCTCCATTTCTTGAGCTTCCAACTTCTCAATGAACTTGCTGAGTGTCAAATTGCTAAAACCTTTCTTGTTTCTAAGCATCATGAGATATGTTCCCCAAGTCTCGTATGGCAAAGCATCAGCAAGTTTTTCGATCAACTCTTCATTGTTTTTCTCAATACTCAATCTCTTCATGTTAGCAAGCAAATTGCAGTATCTTTCGATAATCTCTCTTGTACTTTCATTCTTTAATCCGCGAAACAGATCAAATTCTTTCTTTAGAAGCGATTTTTTGCTTTTGACCATTTCTTCACTACCACGAAACTTTGACCTTAAAGCTTTCCAAATCGAATATGAAGTTCCATTATGTTGCAATAGAACCAAAATATCTTCTTTCACAGCTTGTTGCAATAAACTCAGCATCATTTTCTCATCTTTGTACTTCTTTCTAGCATCGGCACTCAGATCTTTAATCGGAACCACTTCTTCATCATCATTCATCGGTCGAACATATTTTGTCTCGACACATTCCCAAGCATCTAAGTAGTTAGCTTGTACCCAATTCTCGAAACGACCTTCCCAACCCTTATATTCTTCGATGTTCATTAGTTTGGGCGGTTTTTGCATCGTTCCAGTTTCGTTTTCGAGCATTGTGTTCTGTGCAACAGTGATTGAGGAAACCGGAGTAGCGAATGCGTTGTAAAAATCTTCGTCCATGTTTCAGTTTTTCAACTGAACTGTATCACCTTGTGAAAATACATGTCGACAACAAATAACACACAATCAGTTTAAACGTTTAACAATTATCTGAAAGAAACTGTTACTCGAACTGATGACAATTTTGAGCGGATTGAAATTTGACACACTTGAGCGGACTGATATGACCCGGATCGAATTCAATTGACCTGACCCTTCGAAATTTTTGAACTCCAAATCGTATAAACTGGACTTTATCCCACACAAAACGATCTGACTGACAAACGTACTGATAAAACCGTGCGAACCGACTAACCTCCAAACCTTGTGACCTGATTACTCAAACATTTTGAACTCACACAAACACTATGAACTAAATTGCACATAACCTGATCGACTAGCACATATAACCAATATATCACAAACAATTTTTAATCACACAATGCATTCACAGCACAAACAAAGAACTTCATTTGAATATATGCACACCTTGGGCTGCTACAAAAACACATGGGCCGTTTTTTTTATGTATGTCAAAAGATAAGTGGGCCTCTTGATATGTATGAACAAATGTCAAAGACTTATCACATGTATCTGTCAACAACACATGAATATCGAACACACAAATCAACTTTCACTTTTATTGGACCACATTTAGAAATCAACAAAAATCATGTGAATAACACGATTTAATATTCAGAAAATGTCGAATCAATTTAATATCTTTTAAGTCTCATTTGACTAACACCTATTTAACCGACAACTAATTGAACTGTAAACATGAACTCCATATTTATAACAAGATCACATAACATGGCAGACAAAGTAAATGCTAATCTCAATTTTTATTGGACCTCTAAAACATTCACATGACTTGTAGTCCCAAGACAATTTATGAATCAGAAGTTCACGTGTAACCCATTTGCCACAAATAGACAATATCAACACCTGTTACTCTATAACTCTCAACTGAAACAAAAATGATCACGTGTAATGATGTATCGATATAATCACATGACAAAGCTGACAATTTTCAATTTACTTTTCAAACGGTTCACGTAATTCGATGTACACAAAATTCTAAGTGTCACAATGAGCGGACATCAAATGTTACTAAGAGCGGACCAGAATGTTCGAATAAGCGGACCAGATGAGCGGATCAGATGATGTCCGGATAAGCGGACCAGAAAAATGGATCTCAAATGACTGTAACTACGAGCGGACCAGCTGAGTGGACCAGATGAGCGGACCAGATGACAAACATGTCCTAATAAGCGGACCTCAAAAGCGAACCAGCTGATGACATCATCAATTTCACGAGTCCGTATGAGCGAAACATCAAAAATCCAAGGTTTTAGGTCGATTTTAGTTATGAAACTTTCAAGGATTGATTAAAACATGTTTACGCACAATATATGTGAAATTTGGCCGATTTTGACCGTAAAAAGTTTTGTTTTTCGGAAAAGAAAGGTGTAGAAACAGAAATCTTCGGCTGAAATCGTATAGAACTCTTCTTCACTGGCTCTGATACCAATTGTAGGATCGAATTCGGACCTAAACGAGTCGCGTAGAAGAGTTTTTCACCGAAACAAGTGGCGGAAAAAAATGTAATGATGTAATTCAGCACGTATACACTTATAACTGTCGATTTTATTGATCTTGAAGACGTGTACAACCTGTCGACACTTCGGCAGCACTTCGTGGCTCACCGGAAGACAAACACCTACAACTATGTGTATGGTTCGCTCATATGACCTATATATAGGTGACATGGTATCGCATGACATATAAGCGGACCTCAATCTAGATGACACATGAGCGGACCTAATTCTATGACATATGAGCGAACCTCATCAAAACACTACGGACGAAAACAGAAATAATACATGTTGACTGAAATCCAACTTTAACAATCTAAACCCTTTTGTTTCTAGTGTGATGATGTAATTATGACATCACTTGGATGATGTCATGATGGCATCATGCTTGAACATCTTCGCAACGTACTGAGACACGACTGAAGACGTAGACGACAGACGGATGCACCAACAAAATCATCTCCTAAAAAGGTCACTCAAAAGGCTACACCCATCGAAATACCATACAAATCTCCTTACAATTATCTGGGTCTCCTTACAAAACCCGGCACCACCGATGCTTTCGATTCCATCATTGACATCATGTCTGCATCAAAGTACAAAACTTTGTTAACAGCAGATGCTCCAATTTACTTGAAAACCCAAAGAGAGTTTTGGAAAAATATTACCCTTGACAAACAAGGCAAGGATGTCGTAGCCATTAACTCTTCTCTAATGGGTAAAGCTGTCAAAATCACACCACAATCCATCTCGGAAGTCTTTGAACTCAATGATCAGCAAGGTAAAACTTATTTTCCCAAAAATGAGTTAAAAACTGATTTCCTTGAAAGGGGTTATGCAGAACAAATAAAAAAGGATACCTTACAAAAAGGTAATTTTCCACCTGCAACCAGATTTTTGTTCCATACCCTGCTTATGTGTGTTTCAAACAAAACCACTTCTTTTAATGAGATACCATTAAAGATTCAAAACCTGGGATATGCTATTCTTCAAGATGAAAATTTTAATTACTCCCAGGAAATCTTTAATGATTTGGTTAAAAATGTTGATAAAAAGTCATTCTTACTTTTTCCAAGATTTCTAAGTTATTATTTTGAAAAGAAATTTGGTAAGGATGATGCTCATGTAATAAAACAAGGTGACTCAAATAAAAAGCTTGACTGCTGAAACTTTTACAAGAATGTCAACACCTTGCAAAACACAAGCAGAGGTGCCTGAGTAGACTTTAGCAGCTACCACTGCTCCTCAGGTATCTGCTACTGAGCCCACTGCTCAAGGTGATCATAGCAGCAAAACAACTGCTTTGAAACCCACACCTAAAATCACCAAAAAGCCAAAAAAAAAAAAAAAAAAAAAAAAAACTCAAAAGCCCCCCAAACCTACCAAAAAGGCAACTCTGGAGGATGAGATACCAAAGCAACTGCCAGTGACAGCACAAAAGTCACAAGAAACCACTGCTGCTACTTCCTCACAGCAGTTGGTAGAAATATCTCAACCCATGCCTGAAACTCCTCCTGCTTCTTCTCAAAAAGAACAGGTTGTATAAATAGGGACACCACAATATGATGCTCTGGAATCACTTGCTTCCATCATCCACAGCCCAATACCCGAGGCCAATTCTCTTTCTACACCCAACCTTACCTCCACAGTTCCCCCACAAACAAAAATATTGTTGGATGCTCTTGATTTGAACCAGGCACAAACTAGTCCTTCTCAATCACCTGTCAATGAGAACATACCTCAACAAGTGACTGGGTCTGATGTATCAATCATTGCTAACCCACCAACAAGATCTAAGGAGGTTACACCCCTTGAGTTACAAGTAACTCTTGGTGGTAGTCCAAGTGAAGCAGCCACTACAAATGTTGAACCCACTGGTTTACATTTGGACAGTGGTTACATCAATAAGACTTCCTTGGAGGCAATTTCTTCTCTGGGAACACTTGTGTATCCAGTTTATACTGGGTCACTAAAAAGTGTCTCTCAATTTGAAGGAAGATGTCCCCAGTACCAAGACAAAGGGGCATCCGTGGATGACTTTTGGAATACAATCCCTGAGTCAACCACTGTTAGTGGGAAATCAGATGATCCCATTAAGTTGGGTGACGGTTTAATGTACCGCGAATTGACGGACAGAATTGACAACCTGGATACTTCTGTTGCAGAAATTAAAGAAATGCTGCAACAGTTGTTGAAAGCTCAAAAGGTACCACCCACTGCTGCTCCAGCTCAAGCACCTGCACAACCTGCACTTGCTGCAAATGAGTTATGGGCCTTATTTCAACCACTGCTCCAACAACAAAGACAATTGGCTGATCAGCAGCATGAGATACATGTCCAAAAGCTGAGAAACATGATGGAGTCAAGGTTTAAAGATACCCAAGCTGACATCAAGGCTATAAAGGCCCACATACTGAACACCACTGGCACTGCTCCTCCCACTGTTCTCTTTATTGATAACCCCCCTCCAAATAATGCCAAAAAGGGGGAGAAAATCAGGCAGTGGAAGAAGAAGGGTATTGAAGATGGTATTTACATTGAGCCTCAACAAGATAGTATGCTCAAAAACATCCCTTTGCCAGATGGATCCAAAAAGATTGATGTTACCACTAATGCAATTGCTGATGCATTAGCTGAGGTAAAAAGGGATATAGAGGCTAAGGATAAAGCCAGGTAGGAACAAGAGAAAAGAGAATTTATGAAGCTGAATGTGCAAGGTCCTTCTGAACCTATGGATGATGAAAATCCCAAGGAAGAAAAGAAGAAGCTCACTAGACAAGTGAGGCAACCTAAACACACACCATCCAGACCCACAAAGATGCTTCCGAACCACCTACTAAAGGCTCCAAACCTCAAATTACCACCCAAACAGCTGTTGTAACTCCTGCTGTATCAACAACTGCTGATACTTCAGTAGTTTCAATGACTTCCAGCTAAACACCTGCCATCACTGCAACACACACCACTTCAACACACACCACAACCACTGACTTGCCACCACCACCAAAAATCACTTCACCACCAAAAACAACCTCTCCACCATCACCTCCTGCTAAAAAGCAGAAGACATCAGATGTTACAACATCTGTTGTAATGACAACAGTGATTGAAACACCAGTTGTTTCAACAACTGTTAGTCAGCCACCTTCCACCACTCAAATCACCACCACTGATCCACCCAAAACATCATCAGCCTTTCTACAATAAAAAGGAGAAGGATTTTTATACCTGATGATGATTCTCCATCACCACCACCAACATCCTCACAATCTCTTTCACTTGTTAATATCCCAAACCCTGTTCCTCTCTCATCAGCTCAAGTACAACAGCCAATCACTACCATCACTCCTGCAGGTTTCCAGTATCCTCTTGAACTTATACCAGTCAGAGAAGAGATCAAATCCTTCTACTTTGAGGATGATCCTGCTAAAAAGAGGTTGCCATCAGTTGAAGGATATCCTAGGCCTAACAACATTGAAGAGTACCTGAAAATTAAGGCTCAACAGGCAGGGGATATCTCCAAAAGAAGCTCTCAAGGCAAAACTGACAAAGAAATTCAAAGGCATTACCAATTTCTATTCACTCAAGTCAGATCCTTAGAGCAGTTTGCTAAGAATGTTTGTCAGCAACTATCAGAAAGAGCAGATGAAACCCTCATAAAAGACTATATTGAAAATATCAAGGCTTCTAAGAAATATAAGGGGGAAAAACATATGTACAAAGAGTGGACCATTCCTGAGCTTGAAAAAGAAGCAGCCAGGATTCAAGAAATGATCAAGAATAAGGTCAAACACACTCCTCCTGATTGGTCAAAGTACAAAAAGAATGTGCCTGAAAAGACATTGGAGCTGAAGAGAATGAAAGAGGAATTAGTTGTTGCTGATTATGGGTCCAAAAATCAAGTAATGAGATGGAGAGAAGACAAAGTCATGTCCACCTACAAAAGGTTGGAGGAATTAAGGAAGAAAGATCCTAAAGTTCCACAAAAACCTGACTACCTTGAAGCAGAGGTTTCAACAAGACCACCAAAGCTGCAAATCAGGAGATCCACTGCTCCAGCTGGTACTGCCATCTATAAAAGAAGACAACAAAAACAGTTGGATGTTGAAATAGTGGAAGAATTAATGGCAGGAGATGACCTTGTAAAAGAGGGCATTAAGAAGATGATAGCTGAAACTCTTGGCCTAAATCAACCTGCAAGCACTGCTCAGTCAGTCATCACAAGGCCAGCATCACCAAACACCTCATCTAATAAAAATCTCCCAAGAAACTCACCAGACTCAAAAGTACTAAAGTGGAAAACTGACAAACAGACCCATGTACTGACAGTGATCAAGTCTAGTGGGGAAGTGAAGAAAATAACAAGGGAACAAGCACTTGGCCTAAGTCTTGAAGATTTGCAGGATCTCCTTGATCTTCCACTGTGCAGGGATGAAGATGACACAGATGCCTTAGGCTTTGAGTTACAACTCAAAGGGCAAATAAGGGAACTGTTGATGAGGCAATAAAGATCTACCAATAATGAAGGGTTTTGGCATTATCTGTTCCAGGGGGAGATTGTTGGGATTGAACCCTATCAGTGGAACAGATAATTAAAGCCAAAACTGGATCAGAGCAGTGGATCCAGAATAAGCAGATGTTATGTATTCAAGTCTCTCCCCTTGAAAGTGGTTTCAACGTCTGATGACCTCCAATCCACTGATCGGTACAACTGCTGACCTACAACTGCTGATCAAGTCAAAGACTGATGAAGACTAAAGCCCTGCTGTTCAATCTACTACTATGGGTCAAGCACTGCTGGATATATCAAGTGCTGCTGGGTTCACATCAGTGGAAGGATTCAACAGTAGTTAGTTTGTCTTTATGTAATGTATTGTATAACAGTTGTTAGCATAGCAGTACTTGTATAGATCAGTTATTAGAGTTTGTTAGGAGGTTAGATGTCACTTTCATGGTGACATCAGCAAAGATGCCTCAGTGGTTTGCCTGTGCCTATAAATAGAACAGTACCATGTACTGTTCTATTAGCTCTTCACCATCTTTCTTCCTGTACGAACAAATCACTGTGAGCTCAGGTTGAGGGGGAGTTTGTTACATGCATGCAATTGTAATCGTTGATGAAATAAATTCAATCATTCGGTTCATTGTTGAAAATGTGTGTTGAAAGCAATTCTCCTGTTTGATTGTGAAAAGTTTGTTTCCATTTATATTCCGTTTCACTACTTGTTCATTGATCATCTTAATTCAAACATAAAACACAATCAAAACCAAACTCAGATCCTAACAGATCCGATTCAGAAAGAGAGGGAAACTAAGCCCGAGATTTATCGGGCCATTTAAAATCATTGAACGGGTTGGTAAGGTAGCTTATCGCCTTGAGTTACCAGAAGAATTGAGCGGAATTCATGGCACGTTTCATGTGTCACAACTCCGTAAATGTTTAGCTGAGGAAACAACTTATATCCATTATGATGACATTGAAGTGGATAATAGTCTTAACTACGCGGTGAAGCCGATTGTGATTCTAGATCGTAAGGTAAAAAGCTTGAGAAACAAAATGATTAATCAAGTAAAGGTCAAATGGGAACACAGAAAGGGCTCGGATACCACATGGGAGTCCGAAGAAGAGATGCAACGGCTCTACCCTACACTATTTGGTACGTATTTCCCGGTTTCGAGGACGAAACCCTTTTAAGGGGGGTGGACTTTTAACACCCTGAAAATGTGAATCTTTTATTTAAAATAAAAAGGGTCGGTAAATAAATAAGTGAATTAACTAGGATTAAAAATAACCTAGTTAGACAAAAAGTCTAGTAGTGACTTATAAGTGGGCTAAAAACACTAAAAATACAAACTAATGATAGTAGAGGGGCCAAACTTGTTAAAATTGAAACATGAATTATATAAACAAAAATTTAAAAACCCTTACACACAAGTGTGTGTGTGTGTCTAGGTCGATAGAAGCACATGGGCGACCAGGAGAAACCCCACAAACCCTAGTTCTTGTCTAATCCCTCAAATTGAAGGCCCAAATCAATCCTAAATCAAAATCCGAGCACGAATTAGTGATCTCCACTAAAAAAGGAGTCACAAGGTATGTAAATTTCATAGAAAATCTCTACTTGAAATTCTGATGAACTTTGAGAATTCAAAGTTTGTTGATGCATGATTATTATATGAATGAAATAGGAACATTGTAGTGTCTAGGGGTAAACCCTAGACAAGTATATGTTGAAATCATGCTTAATTCTAGTAAAATCCATGAACACCATTGAAGGATTAGTGGGTTTTTGTGGAACTTGATAAACACTAGGTTTCTGGTGGTTGTTCTAGTGCAATTTGATGTTTATGAAGTAATTTCAAAATTTTTGAGGTTAACATTTATGTGAGATAGTTTGATTGATGTGAATTTGGGCTATATGTCAAGTTAAGAACTTGATAATGAACCATGTAAAATTCTGCCTTTAACGTGTTTGTAAAAATGCCTCAAAGAAAGTTTAAAACTGAAATTTCAAGTTAAAATGCATATTTGTAATGTTCGGCAAACTATGCGATATATGATGAGAAAAGAGTTCTAAACATGTTATGGTTGAACTCTATAGGAAAGGAAGCTAGAGCGTCTAGTGGACAAGCCGGTGGTGATGCGCGTTTGAAGGGTTTGCTTTAAAGGTATGTAACTTGATTCGTTACATTAAATGAATTTGATATTAGAATATGTAAAATTGTGTTTTAGAATAAAAGTTGTGTTGACTGAAGTGACAATGTTCGCTACTTAAATTAATAGGTTAAGAATCGACTAGGAACCGTTTGGTAGTCATTATAATGGAGGATTCCATAGATGAGCCAAACGGGTCGAATAATTGTGTAATTAGTAGTGTTTGCATTTGATAGTTAGCATTGGCGATGAAAATCACAAGGGCATGAAGCCATAAGATTGGTAATAAAATTCCAGTGATAAGAAGCCCCGGATGTTGGGTAGAAGGGCCTTATAGTTACTCTTGAAATGGTAGCAAAGTGGGTGTAGATATAATGGGTTGAACAACTGTATTGTGACTTTTAGTCGTTCGGTCCGTAAACCAAATTTTCGGCAAGATAATTTTAATAGACACGTCGGTAATTAAATTACAGTCGTGTAGGAAAAAGAATCACCTAAAACGGACCTACGGATCAAAAGATATGACCATTTGAAGTTGAAACTTTGAATTTTCGGAGCTGGCAGGAAATGCAGGTCAAAAACCTGCACCTGCTGGAAAATGGTATCCCCCGCGCCACGCGACAGGATCACCTAGATTCGTCGCGACACGCGACAGAATGAATGATACCTGGCGCGACACGCGACATGACCAAATCCTGAAATTTTATTTTATTTTTAATGATTTGATGCTAGAACTTGTTTATACGCACTATATCAATGTCAAAACTAACATTTTAAGTGGTTTTGACTTTAGGTGACAATGGGGACTTCCCGGATGGCGATCAAGCATGTTGAAGAACCGAACACGAACTTTTGAAGCTTCCGCGTTAATTTAACCTTGTTTAGACAATGTTTTTGTTGTAAACGATTTGCTAATCATGTTGTGAATGTTAAAACTAGTTGGTAGTTGACTAGTATGTGATTACTTTAAACCTTTGATTTTGTACTTATGTTAAAGTAAAGTACTTTTTATTATAAAATCCTGCATATTTTCATTAAAAATTGAATAGTAATTAGACAGTTGTTACAGTTTCCGGTTTAGAGGTGTTTCCGATCGAAGGTGTCTAGGTACCAATCGCAGTAAGTTTCTGATCGCAGGAGTTCAGAATCCGATCGTAGAAAAAAACCGATTGAAGGCAAGTTCTCAGAAATCGATCGCAGTGAAGAACCAGTCAAGAAACCGAAACGATGGTAGAGCTACAAGTAGTAGGGTGAACAAAAGCAGAAGACTCGTTCAAAGGCAGTGGTAAAAGATCCCGATTAGATCTTGGTGAAGCCTTTGATTCAAATTGGTTGAAGGCTGTTGACAAACTATCCCTTCTTCTAGTTGATAGAGTTCTGTTATTTGTCAAGTTGGTTCGATTGAATGGGTTTGAAGGATAGTTGGAGTGCTACATGAAAGGCGTTCGAGGGCCTTTTGAAGTCCTATCAAAATGGTCACATAGTCCATGATTACCAATCGAATCCGAATGAAAAGACATTTGGCGAAGCGTGTGTCGCTCAGGTTTTCAGGATGAAGTGGCGTTATGACTACGAGAAGACGTAATGTTGGTACCGGTAATGATGTTGTAACCAATAACGATAATGGTAACGTGTCTACTAGAAGATGTCAATGGAGGTCATGTGTTTACCGAAGATGGTGCAGTAGATCAAGACAGAATGAGTCAAGATTGAGAGAGAGACTTATGGAAGTTGATGTTGAGATGGAATGATAAAATTACAACATCAACAGGGATGTTCGGTTGATCTCAAAGGGTTGGTCCGGAGGAGAACTTAAGTCAAAGGACTAAACGAGTAAAATAATAATTAAATGTATTTAATTATTATCTGGATTCTCTTAGAATTAGATTTGATTAGTGTCTAATTGTTTAGAGATACGTATGAGTAAGAATATGAGTCCTAGTATAATTAGATTGTTTCTAGTATTCATATTCCTTGAGTCTTGTAATTTTATTAATTCACAACAATTAATAGAAGAAATTTGTGAATCCCGTTTGTATTTATCTCTCTCTGATCTTGTATCCTAGATTTAACAAAATTTAGAAATCACAATTAGGCATTTCAATTCCAGGTTTCCAGCATCTTTCATTTTAGAAATCAGCTGGGTAAACTGTTAATCTATATCTCCAAAATTGCACCCATAATGTGATTGAATCCATTGAATTTCTATACAAGCAAGTCACTTTGAGAAAACATTTTAAGTCAAAGACCGTGATTTAGAAGCTTTCTGTGAACTAAGAGAACAATCCACTGATGAATGAAATGCCTTAGCTTCTAAATTTGGCAGGTTTGTCAAACTTTTTGATATTTTAAATTAATTTGAAAATACTGAAAATTCATGGTTCCATGGAACAATCCACATATGGGTTTGCGATATGAACTCCCTCCAAAACCCATGGAACTATCTTCCCCACCTTGTACACAATCCAAGTAAACAAAAGTCAATCGCAACAAAATTCAAGCCAAAATGCATACATAAAACTGCCTAAGCCAAACAATCATGGAAGACGAAGAAGATACAAGAGAGAAGATGATATAAGTTTGTAGACATTTAGTGGGGTTGTAATTTAAGAGTTAAATGCCATTTTAGGCCATGTGGTTTGGGTCTTTTCCCACTTTAGTCTAAAGGTTTCATTTTTCTTCCGTAGGTCCAAAAAGGTTTCACCATTGCTATTTTAGTCAACTGGGTTAACTTCATCCATTTTTTCTGTTAACCAGAAGGGCAATTCAGTCATTTTATATGTAATTCTGTTAACTCGAAAGGCAATTCGGTCATATAAAATGACCGAATCGCCCTTCTCGTTAACAGAAATAAAGGATGAAGTTAACCCAGTGGACTAAAATGGCAACAGTGAAACCTTTTTGGACCCACAGACAAAAAATGAAACCTTTAGACTAAACTGGCAAAATGACGCAAACCAGATGAACTAAAATGGCATTTAACTCTATTTATTTTTACAAAAAATGAAAACCATGAACAGAGACAAGGTTTAGAGATTGAAACAAAGATTTTTGACAATCCAAGGACCAAAACCGTAACTAACTAAAAAAAATACGGCACGTTTCTCAAAACGTGATCGTATTTTAGTATATGAATAAATAATAATTTGATCATCATCATCATCATCTTAAGAGTCAACATCTCTACCTACCTCCTTTCCACCCATTTATTTCAACTCACTCTAAAATATCTTCCTTCCTACAACTTTCCATCAAATCTGCAACAAATTCTCTACAAAAATGGCGATTTCATCAACCGCACTGAATCTCAACTCACTCTACACACCACCACGCACATCACCATCACTTTTATCTTCTTCCAATTCATCCTTGTTCACCAACACTTTCAAACCCTTGAATCTGGTTCACGCACACAGATCCAGTAAAAAAACAGGTTTGTCGGTTAATTGTATGTTCGGTTTAGGTGTGCCGGAGCTTGCGGTTATTGCTGGTGTTGCTACGCTTCTTTTTGGCCCTAAGGCGTTGCCGGAAATTGGTCGGAACTTTGGGAAAACGTTGAAGAGCTTTCAACAGGTTTGATTTCGTTAGTTAAGGATTAGATTTCATGTTATTTGATTTCGTTGTATGAAATGTTTGTATTAATATTTGGGACTGTTGGTTTTATTCTGTGAGTTAGGGTTTATGATGTTTCTGATGAAGTTGATTGTTGTTTCATTATCTGTGATTTGGGGGTTTGATAATGTGTAGGGTTTACAGAGCTTGCACTAGTCTTTTAGCTAGCTTTTGGATTTATTTAATTAGAGAATCGAGAACATCGGTTTTTGTGGCGTTTTTGAGCTCGCGTGAAGGAGAGAGGGAGGAGATGGCTGGCTGCGGTTTTCAGGGGCGACACGGGCAGTTATGATGTGGTTGTGTAACTTGTGTTTTTGGGGCTTGTTGTTGGTGATGCTCTAGTGATAAAATAGCTTAGGGCTGTAAAGAGTTGAACTGGTGTTCACTTGATTTGATAGGTTGACCTGTTTTTGATTTAGGCGCGAGTTTGAGTGGATTAGCGTATGTCGGATCACTAACACTGTGTTCCCGAGTTAAGTTAAGGAGAGAAAAGAAAGGATTCTATCCTTTCCTTTTCTTTCTCACCGTTTCTTTCCAAATTGGAAAGATTAATTTTAGGCAAAAAATCTCTCATTTTCTCTTCTTTCTCTCCTTTAATGAAACTCTGGAACACAAAGGGGCTGTTTGTTTAGCTCTTAGTGGTTCAGACCTCTTACTGATTCAGCACTTAATGGTTCAGACCTTTTGTTTTGCGAGCAGATGTCGGATTCCTCTTTATGGTTAACCATTATACTGAGTCTGAATGGTTAAGACCTCTAATCTGAATTGGTCAGACATTTGCCTCTGAATGGTTCAACACTTCACCATTCAGAAGTTGTGAAACAACCCCTAAGCTTGGTTTTTAACTTAAACTAGAAAATACATCAACTTGACAATATTGTTCATACATGCTACTATGCTAGACTTGAACTTGATTCATTAACTTGAACTAGAAAATACATCAACTTGACAATACGTTATATGCAAACTCGATAAACCTCGTGGCTAAAACCTTGATTAAATTGGACCTGTTCCCTAGATCAACTTTTAGTTGGCATTGGTTTGGAATTTATGTTCCTAGGAACAAATAGTCTGTATTTGGCTCGTATATTACTCTTTTGCCCTTCTCGCTATGTACATATAATCATGTATGTGTAGAAACAATCGTGGTCAGTTGGTCCACATTACATTTGAGTTTATGTAGAGCTTCGTGTTAGTCAAATGTTGAAACCTGTACGGATGAATGAAACCCGACCATTTGACCTTGCCTCCCTTGGTTTAGGAAATCAATATACGGTTTCTTTTGTTCTTCATTCTTTAAAATCAGTGTTTCTATGATTCTATTGCATAAAGTAACTTTTAGCTATTTTAAAGTTTTGGTTAACTCTGAAGTATTATGTAAATATCAGATGCTTCTGTTTCCACTACAGCCTGTATGTGGTAAGTCCTTGGTAAAAATATAATAACAAAAAACATATTGTCACCATGACTGAATAACACTATTAAGCATGTTGCTAGGTTTGATGCTTAAAATTACACATTTTACTACTTATCTGACTCTTTTTTCTTTTAGTTATTTCTTTGATTTACAAATACAGGACCCGAAAACGGGTTGAAACAGCAACATCTATTTCAATAGGATTTGGCAGTTATAAGTTCTAATACAAGTGGAATTCGTGCAGGCAGCCAAAGAATTTGAGACAGAGCTGAAAAAGGATGACCCCGAATTACTTGAAGAATCAGCTACTGCAGTGAATGAGATGGTGGATCAGGAAAACAAAGACGCCAAAAGCACGCAAGTGAGTTTATAGATTGGCTAGCATAACACGCGCATTACATAGCGTATCTTCTGATACGCTTAGCTAATAAGCAAAAACTCGATTTTGTAACATTGTTAGCACTTTGATCATCAGTTACTTTTGTTATTTGATATATGATTTTCATTTCAATGTCTTCCTTATTGTGTGATTTTTAGTTGAAGGACCTTTGTTCAGTAAGAGCAGTCTTTAAACCCAACTTATCATTTACTTTTAGGTTTATTTTTCTAAACAAATTAATATATTTTAATAACCAATTTAGTTTTTATTTGTGTAAGACCTTAACCCACACACATTATACAATACTACAAAGTACAATGTCGGTTGGTGCCTCCCATTGGCCAAAATGGGCGGCTCATTTTAATAACATTTTTGTTTTTTTTGTTTTTTTTTTTTTTTCCCGTTTTGCCCCTAGCTCAAACTAAAATTACGCTTTTGTCTCCAGCTAAAAATTACGATTTTGCCTTCAAGTCAAAATTACGATTTCGTCTGCCACTCTCCCATTGGACCAACCAGTTTATTATTTTTTATCCATTTTAAAATTACGGTTTTGCCCCCCAGCTCAAAATAATATTACGCTTTTGTCCCAAATAAAATTACGTTTTTTCCCCCAGCTAAAAATTACGATTTTGCCCTCAGTAAAAAAATGTTATTTTTCCCCGTTAAAAAAATTACGATTTCGCCCTCAGCTGAAAATTACGTTTCTCCCCCCTTCAAAATAAAATGACGCTTTTGTCCCAAAGTCAAAATTATGATTTTGCCCTCGGTTCAAAATACAATTGTGCTTTTTCCTCCAGCTTAAAATTACGATTGTGCCCGTAGTTCAAATTTATATTACGCTGTTACCCTAGGTGAAAAATTACGAATTTGTCCCTATTAAAATTTCAAATCCACCCCCCCCCCCCCCCCCTTCAAATTTACAGTACTGCCATGACTTTAGGTTTTGGCAATTTACGATTTTACCCCAGTCAAAAAATACAACTTTTCCCTCAGTTAAAAATTACAATGTTGCCATTGTTTTAGTTTTTTTTTTATCAAAAATATAAAAGTGTTATTTTTTATTGGTTGACTCGATTTAGTTGTTTTTCGTCTCAATGAGCTGCTGCCTAACACTCGCTCATTATTCGTCCACCGCCCCGCAACGCGGGCGGGCATCTAACTAGTTTAAAACATAAAACATGCAACCTGGACACACAACTTGTTAATCTGAACAAGTCAAAATGGTTAACAAATCAGCATGAACACATCACATTGTTGTATAAATAAATATATTCAATGTGTTCTTAAATTATATCAAAAAAAAGTTTGAACATAACTTATGTTTGATTGTTATAAACTAATATAATTAATTTTTGTTAAGTTTATATATTTATGATTTTCCAAATCTATATTCAATGTGTTCTTAAATTATATAAAAAAAGTTTGAACATAACTTATGTTTGATTGTTATAAACAAATATAATTATTTTTTCATTAAGTTTATATATTTAAAATTTTCGAAATCTTTACAAGTTTATCTACTAATATAATTTTTCTAAAACAACTTGAATTCTATGAATAGAGCTATTTTTGTCTAGACTTTTAGAAGTTTTTTCCTTAGGTGTAATGACTTGGCGTCACAAGTCATATAACTAGTGAAAGTGCTAAACACTGCATCATGGGCGTCAAGTGCGAAATGATGATATGATACAACCAATCAAACCCTCTATTTGGAAGGACGTCGTTAGGTCTTACAAAAACTCTTAAAACCATTATGTTAATGGCGTCACATAGGTGTTATACCCTCTAAACTAATGAGAGTGAAATGTCACTAACACCCTAAATAGTAAATACAAAATAGTGAATTCATTATTATAAATGTGTTGTGATAATTGTTTTTAATACATTAAAATATTCATTAGCCTAGGCAAGTTACATAAATCATCCATTTGATGTAATTTACTAATTTCGTCCCTCATCAATTTTTTATTGATAATGGAAAACGTGGAAAACTTCTTGAGATTGTAAGTGGTTAGGTGGGATGCATTAGACATCACGTGTTAAGTATGATGAATGTATATATGGTCATGTTTTAGACTTTAGTTATGGGTAATGAACTATGTTTAGTAACCTAGTTTCTTTTTACCAAAATGAATATTGACTCACGAACCGAATATCTTACATTTTAATATTGCAATATAACCATCTAAACTTAAGCCAACTACACAATGATACGTGTCCGACAGACTGTTTATGGGTTAATCCCACAAATTTCACAACATAAAGGTCAATTCTTAAACTTACAAGGGAGAAATCTTAACATGTGTCAAGAACCTATGTTGGAGGTCAACAGCAAAAAAAGGGAAAAAAAGACACGTCAATTGATTGAAGTGTCTTCAGAGAAAGGAAGATAGGTGGCTTAAGAACCATGAAATGAAATTTGGCAAGCTGGCGGGATGTGAAGTAAAAATGTGTCCCTATGATTGAACTAAAAAATGAAATCTTAGAGTCATTATGGAATAATGAAAAGTATGGTGGTCAATTTAGAACAGGGTGAAAGATAAGTTCTTCACCGATATTACTAGTTGTGTGTGTATATGTATAGTTGGGCTTTAGGGGTTTAGTTTTTCATACACCTATGGTAGTCTTTGCTGGCGATTGTTTTCCTATATCCATCTCTATATGTGGTTTTGTTTTTATTTTTTTATGTTACAATGTTACTCTATTGTCACTTCTTTTGTACTTTAGTAGCTTTTTTACTTCTATTACTAGTTCTATTTGTTTGTCTGTTTGTTTTGGAGCTGAATGTCTCTTCTGAAAAAGTCTCTCTATCCTAAGGATAAAGATAAGGTTTACCTACATTCCACCTACCCCAAACTCTATAATCTTTCTATTTGTAGGATTCACTATTGTTATAGTAGTACCATTGCACATACTATAACACTTCTTTTACTTAGGCTAGCAATAGAGAGTGAGTTGGAGGGTTGGTGTGATGAAAATGGTGCACTTTTTATGTGCCCATTGACTTGGTCAATAGTAGCGGTCATTCTCCGTTTTGCAAACGGGAATCTCTAATGTGACTACCCCACATGGTTTTTAAAGCAAGAAACAAACCACATGACATGATGTGATAGTGCCTTGCGTGAATAAGACACGATTGAAGTATGCTAAAGCAAACAAAAAGATAATAACATATAAATAGAAAAGAATACTTATTGTATCTTTCAAATAACATGATATAAAAAGGATAATTTAATGATCAACATAACATAATATAGTAATTTAATAATATAATAGAAAAGTTTCTTTCGAGTAACGTGATATCAATTAATAGAATATAAGATGCGAATAATTTGGAAAACATGATCAAGTTGCTATAATAGGCTAGGGCAACACGGCATTTATAAAGAGGAAAATTTAAAAAAATGATTTTAGTGAATTGTTTTATTATTGTACTAGGTTAGAACCTCGTGTATTACACGAGTTGAATAAATGTAATTTTATATATTAAATAATAAAAAAGTTATATCTTTATGAAACTCGTATATTGTACGGGTTAAATAAATGTAATTTTATATATCAAATAATAAAAAAAGTTATATCTTTAAAAACCATGTATATTACACAGATTAAATAAATGGAAAGTTGGTAAATAATAATCTTACCTACGTAATTGGTATACAATAATCCTACCTATCAACATGTTGGTACTCAATGAACTTTCGTTAATTTTTTTTAACTGAAGTTAATTTTTAAGTTTTATTTATTACACAAAAAGTCCATGTAGTTGTAATTTACTAGTTTTAACTATTTTATAAAACAAAAAAAAAAACTCAAGGGACTGTAATTTACTAGTTTTAAAATAGTTAAAACCAGTGTTGCAAAAATCGCGATTAATCGCCGACTAGTCGCTAGTCGGCCTCCTACTGAGTAATTTTTCACTAATCAGTCAAAAAATCGCTAGTCGGTCAAAGCCGGTCCAAGCCGCCCTAGTCGGCCCAATTCGCCCTAGTCGGCCCATTTGAAATCCTTACAAAACAAGCCCAAGATTACAACTTTAGCCCATTTCCCTTATCCCTTACCCTAATATGACAAAGAATTTGAGTCGGAGAAAGAGGATGAAGTAGACGAGGAGATTGAATACGAGTCGGATGGTGTCGAAATCATTGAACATTACGGAGATGACGATTACATTTGAGGTATTTGTTAATGTTTGAATTTTAAGTACTGAGACTTGTTATATTATGACTTATATGTAAGTTTAGTTTGTTTTTTGAATTACTTTTACCTTTTTAAGTATTATATTGATATGGATGTATGAGTATATATATATACATATTTATAAAAATAATAAAATTTACATATAAAGTTCCGATCCGATTAATCCCGAGTAGTCGCTAGTCCCCACTTCATCGGCCGACTAGCGACTAGCGAGTTCTCCAACCTTGGTTAAAACTAATAAATTACAACTACAGGGACTGTTTGTGTAATAAATAAAACTTAAAAACTAACTTCAGTTAAAAAAAATTTAACGAAAGTTCATTGAGTACCAACATGTTGATAGGTAGGATTATTGTATACCAATTACGTAGGTAAGGTTATTATTTACCAACGGGACAAATGTTGGTTTATTATCAGGTTGAATAAATCTACCAAATGATAAAAAATTACATCCTTAAAAACCCCGTATATTACACGTGTTATATCTTTAAAAACCATGTGTATTACATATATTAAATAAATGTAATTTTGTATATTAAATACTAAAAATATCGTATCTTTAAAAAACCCGTGTATAGTCGAGTTGAAAAATCTACCAAATAATAAAAAAATCATATCCTTAAAACTCTCGTGTATTACATGTGTTGAATAAATCTAATTTTACATAGCAGATGATAAAAAGTTATATCTTTAAAAACTTCGTGTATTACATGGGTTATATAAAGAGTTAATTGTCATTTTAGTCCCTGTGGTTTGGCCTATTTTGCCAGTTTAGTCCAAATGTTTCATTTTTAACATCTGGATCCAAAAAGGTTTCATCGTTGCCATTTGGTCCAGCTGACTTAACTTCATCCATATCTGTTAAAGCTGCCAAGGGCATTTTTGTCATTTCATTTTTCTTTTTATTAACCCTTTTTTCTTAATTGTTTTTTCTTTTAATTAAAGCCTTTTTGTTTTATTATAAGCTCTATAAATGACATAACTGCTTCATTACATCGATCACAACACACACAGTTCCCCAATTTTAAAACCTTAACAACGAAACGAAGACGATCTATCAAAGGCGACTGAGCTGTGAACGAGCATTGTGCGTCGGTTTCTGAACGATGAATGAGCCTTGGTGTGTTCGTGATCCTAATGAAGTATTCAATCCAGAAGAGGCATATGGTAAGTTTTGTTTAATACTCAACATTTTGTTTAAATTTTGCCTTTTTAAAGTGGATTGATCACTTATTTGAAGTTTATATGTTCATTGATGCAGTAAACTACCCTGAAAACTTTTCAATCGAAATACACCATGGGGGTGAATTTACAGAGTATCCTGGAATGACATATGCGAAGGGTAAGGTTTCTTATGTTGACAAGGTTAACTCAGACTACTTTTCAGTCATTGTACTGAAGGATATGATGGTGGATATTGGGTATAGAGATTAGGATGATATGAGATTTATGTATAGATTGCTAGGAGAGGATCTGGATTTAGGGCTAAGACCACTGTTAAATGATGGCTATATTCTTGATCTTTTAAAGCTATCTAGAACTACTAAACTGATAGATGTGTTTGTAGAACATATTAGACCTGATTATGAAGGTTTGCAGTTAAGAAACAATGCAGAGCATGATATCAATGAAAATGTAGATGATGTGGATGGCAGTAGTGCAGCTGATGGGGAGCACATTGTTGAAGAGATTGTAAGTAGTGATGGATCTGAAAATAGTGGTAGTGATGGATCAGATGATAGCAATTTTGAACCTAAGGCAGGTGATTATGAGCAGGATGATAGTAGTGATATAGATGAGGTTTCTAAAGGAAAGGCCAAAGTAGATGAGGTTTCTAAAGGAAAGGCCAAAGTAGCTGAGGGTTATAATGTAAGAAAGGGCAAAGCAGCTGAGGGTAATTATGTATCTGATGAAGACTCGGACTATATTATGGATGTTGATAACATTGTTGAGGAGTATGATGTTGATATGGATGATTTTAGGGTTGCAGTAGATTTTGATTTAAGTGATGATAGGAATGAAACAAAGATGCAAAAGAGCATGAGGGCTCATAGGAGGAAGTATAAAAAAACCAAAAAAAACTGATGGTTGTCCTTTTTATCTTGGTCAAACCTTTAGTAATAAGGAGTGTGATGTACTCCTGAACAATCTGTGTGAAGTCTTCAATAGGCAACTGGTGTATGGTAGGGACAAACCTATCATCACTTGTCTTGAATTCATTAGGGAATACCTAAAGAAAAAGATTGCGGTTGTCAAAAAGCTAATTGCCAAGTGTAATGGTCCTTTAACACCTGCTGCTACTAGGATCTTTGATGCAATCAAGTTTGAAGCCTCACAGTTGTAACACCTCGAAAATTTACGTCCTATAATGTCTTGACACGTGTCATAACCTTTGAACGTGTGAAAGAATGTTCTTGAAGGACTAAAGTTGACAAACAATGAAACTGTGTAAATATAAGGGTTCAAGACGTTAACAATGAATAAATATACTTTACAATAACCCTACATGATGTTTATAACCTTAAACGAATGGATCATGGATCATACGAAGCGAATTGTGAAAGAAAGTGAGAGATTACAAACTACAGGGGTTAAATGTGTGAACATGTTAAGTTATACCTCTGAGTGACCTTTTAGCAAACCCGAAGCCTTGTAACGATTAATTATGCTTACTAGAATGCACCATAAAAATTTCACCAAGTTTCGTTACCGTATGAGAAAGTTGTGATAAAATTAGTGTGTGAGGGTTAGAATCGTCAACATTGAAAAATTAGGGCTTTTCGGGTGATCACAAAGTTACCCGAGGACTTAACAAAGATGGTATAAGCCCTAAAGCCCCCATATGTTATTATTGAAGCCTCATAATGCAAGAATTGTAGTGAAAACGACATTTCGGGGGACCAAGGACCAAAATGCAATAACGAAAAACATGTTTAACTTGATCTGAAGGGCCACGCGACCCGCCTACGATTTAACAAACTCCCAAGCGGGCCGCCTGAGACTGCCAGAACCAGAAAACGTTGACAGGTGCCTGTTTCAGTCCCTTAACCGACTTAGATCGACCTTTGGCAATACAATGGGCTTCCTATACTGGTATTTAGTCTATAGGGGACACATGTATTGATCCTTGATCACTTGTAGACCCATTTGGCATCAATCTAGAAAGATCAAAGTTCATATATAAGTCACAAAGTTGCAACATGCAACCACACTTCACTTCCTGATCATTTCTGGTGCATAACAGCCGATCCCAAGACCTTCCTAATCATCCTTAGACACGAGTAAGTATGCTAAACTCTTTTAAATTAAGTCTTAGTTAGTTTATAGCCTAGCAATCAAACCGTCGTAACTACGGTTTGACTTAGCGATAAATCAGAAACGGTCCAGAGTTTTGGCGAAACGAAAGTTGTTACAAGTTGGTAATATTGTGGACAATTAACCCTTAAAAGGGCACCCTTTGATTCCCGATCTAACCATGTCTTTTGTCGAGTCAAACTTCTTCCGAAAAAGTCAACATAACCATTAAACATGTAATTAGCGTTACAGAGGGCGTGTAATCTGTTTTAACATTCATATAACCTGAAAATAAGTATAATAACATGTCTAAACTTGTTTGGTTCGACAACTTTCTGTTTTGAACCGATTCGGAGCCGAAAGTCGCATAGTTTGACTTTCTGCTTTGACCTCGATTCTGACCCGGTTTGGATAGGTTTAGACATGCCTTAAAGTTCCATTAGGACCTATTTACATGTTGGTATAACCCTCTGCGTTTATACCACTTGAAACCTCGATTGTCCGACGGTTCCGTTAATTGCCTAAATAATGACCATATTACCCTTATAGCCATAAAACGAGATTTTTAGAAATATGAAAGTAAAATAATCTTAGTTACTGATTATTGATCATGTCTGCAAAATTTCACGTCAATCGGAAGTCTAGATTAGGAGTTATGCTTAATGACGTAATTATAACGTTTATTAGTAATTAAACGGCGTCATTAGCGTAAAACCTATCTAAACCCAATTTTTGACACCAAACCTTTTACCCACTGATGTTAAATAATATTTTAGGATTTTTGAAGATTTTTAATTAATTATAAACTGATCATAAGCTAGGTTTATCGCCTTAATTCGGTAAATACCGAATATGCCCTTTTCGGGTATAAAATGAGTTTTACAAGTTCTTTTGCTACAAATCCAATTGCTACTGATTTTAAATAATAAATGAAGTGTTTTGAGCCTGTTTAAATGATCAGAAAGCTTAGAATCCTATTTTAAACCGTACGTCGCTTAAAACGGCTTTATACGCGTATTATACGCGTAGTTTGAGTTTAAAACCATTTTGTTTCATAAGACTTAACATAAAATGTTATAACCTGTTAAAATAAATTATTTTCCTGATTTATTCAGACCCGAATCACAGGAGTTGAATTAATTCCTTTTTATAATCTTTAAAATGACCAAAATACCCCTTCGGGGCTTAGTTATAGATTAAACTCGTTTTGGGCATAATGGAAGGTATCCTATTGATATCACAACATATTTAAGGCATGTTAACTTAGGAAACCTGTTTAGGACTCTTATGGTTACCCGTTACGCTTATTACGCGTTCGGATCGGTTTATGTAACTAGTTTGCATAAATCAGCCGAAACGGGTCAAACCTTATCGGTTTTATCTCAAAATCCAGAATGTGTATAATATACCCATATTATACAAGTCTCCGAACTTGTCGGGTCTAAATCACATTCTATTCCGGTCTTCGCCTTATCAGGCGTTTGAACCGTATCTTCCTTTTGAAAACTAATCGGTCTAAGTCAAGGCTTAATTCAAAGACCCGTTAGGATTCTAATAGGTTATTAAAAACCTTCGTTCCAGATTTAGGAGCCCAGTAAAAGCTATCTGTACTTGCTGATTTGATACGGCTGGGATTGAATTTATATTTAGCTCAAGTAAATACTTTTAACTTATTTCCCTATACGGGCTTGGGGTACGGTATATAAAATACCGCTTGGTTGGGCATTGAATCTTTAATTGTATGGTGGTTAAAGTATTGAGATGTTTCGTTTAATTTGTTTTGTTTGCTTAAAGCCTTTGGGGGTTAATGACCGTTGTCCCGGATATCCCTGGCATCATTTTAAAAAATGGCCACGACCTTAGCACACAGGTGTAGGCGTACACCTGTCAGTGTCTCATAATTAAAGTGGTGTGTCCATTAATCTTTAACCCGGCTCGATCCGGGCTACTGAACGCATAAGAAACATGTAAATCCTGTACAAGTTTATATATTTAAATAAGTAACCCAAGTTATAAAAGATTAATTTTGCCTCTGTGCATTTTAATCAAATTATAAAGATATTTTGTGCCATGTGCATTCAAATCAATCATTTTTAAAACCTTTTCAAAATGAGTCGGTTGATTGTATTTACCAGTGTAAACTGACGTATTTTCCCAAAAAGGCTAAGTGCAGGTACTAATCGGAATTGGCTGGCTACTCCTAGCATCAATAAAGAGTCTTGCAAGCTTAGATGCCTAAAGTCTGTTGAACAGTGTTATTTATTTTCGATCCGCCTGTGGATCCTTTACTTCCGTTGTAATACTTGGATGTTACATTATTTCGGATTGTAATATATTTATCCTTTTGCTTCCGCTGTGCATTTATATATTGTGTTGTTTGACTATGATGTTGCCAACCACGTCACAATACTCCCCTACCGGGCCCACCGCAGGTTGGTATCAGAGCCAACATTGAGTAAATTAAACACTATCTTTTTGTGTTTAATCTCAATGACACATTAGCACATTCCTTGACCTTCTGAGTCTAGACTTAACATAGGAATATTCTCAATCCTTATCTGAAATTTCTGCTTCCAAAATTTTTATATTTTGGATACGTCGCCAAGCGAAGAAGCCGTAATAATAATTCTCCACAACAGGAGCCTTAATTTGCTGACCTTCGTACAGCGGCTAGGACGAAACATGCAACCAAGGAGAAAGCATTCAGAAATAAAATAAAGAAGAAACTCCTTTTGCTAAAAATCGTTTCCTTAATAGTCCTTATAAGGACATAATTACCTTTCAGTTCCTTCGAGGACAACATTATTCCTTTCAAGTCCCGTCTAGGGCACATCTGTATTTTTAATTTTATAGTGGAATAATTAACTTTAAATTTTCATTCAGACATTCCTTTTATAAGATCTACCTTTATATAAAATGGCAAAATCTAAAAAGGACGAGACCTAGCCACGCAGTATTTGGAGGCAGGGCAAAGATGGTAGTTCCATAATTAGATTCAGATCCATATTTAACACCTCAATTTAGGATTGTTCTGCGTTAAATATTAATAAGAATCTTAAGAGTGAAACCTAGCCTTCGGGTCATTTTAAGGCCGGGCCATGATGGTAAGACCTGTTTAAAAGATTCGAATCCCTGTTAACATCTGTAAATATGTTAACACTCCTGACAGACGTGATTCATTAAAATCACACACGTCATTCTTATTAATGGATTCTTCAAAAGATTCCTAACCCAATGTAATGATCTCTGAATCATGGGTTTAGATCATCACTTGAGATGATCATATTTTGACCATACGTGGTAATATAGCGCCTACAGGCCCTGCTCATTTCCATATGAGCCAAAAGACAGTGGTAGCGATGATTCCCTGTCAGATAAAGGTAATGAACTAGGTTCAAACCTTTATGCTTTGATTCTCTGAAATCATAGCTTATAATTTATAAATGTCCTTGTGACTAGGCCTGTTGTGCCAGTAAACCTTTATGCTTTGATTCTCTGAAATCATAGCTTATAATTTATAAATGTCCTTGTGACTAGGCCTGTTGTGCCAGTATACCTTCATGCCTTGATTCTCTGAAATCATGACTTATAAATTAAACTTGTTTACGCGACTAGGCCATTTGTGCTATTACTAACTTATAAATTAGGATTCATGATAAAAATCCTGAATAAAATAAATATCATTCCTTTCCTGCCAATATAATTATTAAAAGAGAATCTTAAATGGTTTGACCTAGCTTGAATGTCAATTGAAGACCTAGCTAAGATGGTAAAATCTGTTTAAAAAGAGATTCAGATCCTTGTTAACACCTGAAAATGTGTTAACACTCCCGACAACCGTGATGCGTTAAAATCACACTTGTCATCCTTATATTAGGAATTTTTCCAAATCCCTTATTTAGCGTAAATGATCAATAGGAATCATGGCTGGTAAACGTCGAAAATGATGTACGCATCAAAACATCCATTTGGGATGTATACATACGGGTAAAGATGAATACATGAAAAAGATAGTTTTATTTCATAACTTCTTGTCAAGACAATGAACTATGAAATTTTCTGACCCAAAGGAATCATCGATTATGTTTTAAAATTTCCCTAGTGACAAGGTCTCTGAGCCATCATAAGTCCTTTGGAACAAGCCCTTGTGCTATATATAAAAGATGTCAGTATGACATTGGCAGTCGTGACTTATGTCCCCTGTCTGATAAATATGAAGGATTATATTCCGCTTAAATGCCAAAGATGGTTTATTTAAACTTAGGCAAAACATAATCAAATAAATTAAATTCTATCTATTGGCCTATATGGTTTAATTGCGCCATGGCTATTTATTCATCAAATTCGACAATTCACTATATGATTAAACAAATTGTTTCTACTTGGAAAGTAGCCTTCAAAGCTTCAGCATGGCTGACTCCTCTGAAGCTCACCATCATCCAGTTAATCAGAATGATGATGCAAGACTGAACTTAATAAGCACCGAGTTACAGGCTATGATAAATACAGCCGTAAGCAACGCCGTGGACCGTGTGTTGAAGGATTATAAGCGAATGTGCGATGATACCCCAAATAAAGGTTACAAAAAGAGTAAGACCGGTTCAAGCTATAACCAGTCCAAACCAAATGAGGCAAAACCCGAATGTAAAACCTGCAAAAGAAGACACTGGGGTCAGTGTCGATCAAATCAAAAGATAAAGCAATGTGGCATCTGTAAAATAGCTGGCCACCAGTCCCACGAATGTAGGGATATAAAGAATGCAAACTGTCATGGCTGCGGCGAAAAGGGCCACATCAGTACTAATTGCCCTAAGACTGCCAAGGGAAAAGCAGCTAAGTCTGGCAAGGATTTAAAGGACAACCAGCAGTCAGGTGAAAAACCCAGATGCAAAATCTGCAAGAAACGGCACTTCGGGAAGTGCAGGTATGGATCGAACTCGCATACACAGTCGAGAAATTTTGCATGTGGGATATGCAAGTCCAAGGGGCATAAGACCTTGGACTGCAAGAAGATGGAGGACGCAACCTGCTATGGTTGCAATGAAATAGGGCACATCAAAACTAACTGCCCTAATAAAACCAAGAAGTCTGGCGAGGCTAAGAAGACCAAAACCGAAAACTCCCAAATGGATACTCAAGAGGCTATCCAAGATGACAAGGTCACAACAGGTACTTTCTATATCAATAACGCTCATGTTAGAGTATTATTTAATGCAGGATCAGATAAGTCTCTCATAGACAATAGATATTGTAAATCATTAAATCTGCCTGATAAAACTCTAAGCGTTAAGTATGAAGTAAAATTGGCCGATAGTACCTCAGAGACTAATTCAGCAATATTAGATGGATGTTTTATATTCATTAAGAATTACCCTTTTCCGTTGTCCTTGTTCCGTTAATAAGAGGACTCTATATAGTAATAGGTAAGGATTTGTCGTCTTGTGACCAAGCCCATATTGTGGGTGATAAGAAGCAGTTAATTATCAAGACTGTCATTTTGAAGGTTTGCTTCGGATCAGAAGATCCATGCGGCCCGCGTAAGCCCTGGGTGATACCTTACGCGGCCCGCGTCAAAAAAAAAATGGTGGAACCGGCCGTCCCCGGAATCGAACCTGGGTCTAGGCCGCACCCTTTCGCGCGCCTAGCCAACCGAGCTAGGTGCCTAGTTTGTGAAAATTTCCAATCTGATTAATTATAAGCACATGTACAATAACTTCCTTACTTCTTACTATAAGTCACCTACTTATCCTTCTTCTGTTAACTAAGTATTAGAATCCAAGATTTTATCTCTATGTTTTAATTACTCTTGGCTTGCTTATGTTGACTAAACACTAGAAAGGATGAAGTAGAAACCATTAAGTATATCGGTGGTTATGCTAGAAAGGACATGGTAAGGTATACATCACAGTCATTTGATGGCAATACTCTTAATGAGTAAGGACATTAATGAAATCCTCAAGTAGGATCCTCTTATACATTATGGGATGGTCCAAGTTTTAAGGACCTTATTGGAGAGACCTAGTATCCGTTTCGCGAAAAGGGAAAAGACGGAATAAGAATTTCTGACTCTCGCCATAAAAAGTTCTAGACTGTCGACAGTATGTCGCAAATTTTAATTCATTGGCTGAGATAGTACCCTATTAAAGTACATAATTATTAGAGATTAGCATTGGCAATAAGAGGGCACACTAAGGTTTCAAAAACCTACTCATTAAAAATCCATTATAGATCTACCTCAGCTACCCACGTTATAATGATTAAGAAGTAATCAGTCAAAGTTGAGACTGCCCTAAAGTTATCTAAGATTTTACAGCTAAGTTCGAAGGATTAATAATGGAGGCGTTTAACCCTCCTGTTGAATAATTAGAGACAGCTCACGTTGTGAATTTCACCTGATAAACCCTTTTTTGTGAATTTATTGCTATAAATTACATGTGGTTTCGGGTGTTGTTAAGTCTCTCACCAGACCATAAACTTAGCAAACTTTTATTTTTCCCTGTAAGAACCCCAGATGTTAAGTGTAAGGTGGAACCTTCGGGCAAATCATATGAACCATTTCTTCTGTTCTTGTCAGAAACCTTTAGGCATAAAATTTTAGAAGTATCCTCTCTCTAAGAGGAAGTACGAAAGCATAAATAGTTGATATCTCTTTAATCTCTATCGATTCCGAATACCAGATGGTATGATAAAAGCGCCATATGAGGATTGGTGTGTCTTAATAAATTCCATAGATTGTTTCCATGCCTGATCAGTATGGAGATTTAATGCATGGGACCATAAAGATATTCCGAGAGGTCATATGGTACTAAAGTCAACTAATGGTATTCAAAGGAGATATCCAGAATGGAATTGTCCAAGTAAATCTTCCCGATTAAGGAGTTCTTGGACTCATAACATAAATGTGTCACTTAATTGACACAAACAATGGTGGATGAATTGGAGCCTGAGATTTGTAAAAAAAAAAAAAAAAAAATCTCTGTAACCTCCTTGTACCTTGATTATCTTCTCCTAATATTACCCTGTTTACCCCTGAGAGGCAGGTAGAGTTAAGGTTTAAATTCCGTTTAAGGCTGTGTTATTGTGAAATCTCCAAGACGGTTAGTACCATCATTGGATGAATCAAAACCCTGATTAACTAAGTTTAAAATAGAGGGTTCATATAGCCTAACTCAATATCCTGGGAATCCGGTATAGTTAAGTATGAAAGACGGTTCGTTTTGCTTATGCATTATCACCGCCACCCTAATTAGGCAATGATTAAGAATTTGCCATCAACTGCCCAGGATCGTCGATCTGTTCGACTAACGGCAAGGATTAGCTATTCCCTAAACATTAGCTAAGCAGTGGTTGGAATAACCATCTCACCTTAAAAATAAGCTTTTCTATAATAATTGATATGTAAGTATTAAGGCTACTCCTTTGGAGACCTTGTATAGATGGAATGTTAAATGTCTAGTGTTAGATAGAGAATTGGTAAGTCCAATTATCAAGATCTGAAAGTTGCCTGGGGGACAACAAATAAGATTATACAAATCCATAATCGATTGTAGGTTGCCAGTATACGGCAAGAAATCAAGGAGTTATGAAAATAGCAAACTTCCTAAGTTCTTGTTAAGGAATATGGTTTAACAAAAGATATCACCCAGGAAGGGTGTACCAAATTTGCTAAATTATCAGGCTAGTTAAGCTCTGAATATATGGAAATCATTTGAAGGAAATCGAATGTATCAAGATCAAGTAGCTTGTAAGCTAAAACCTATTTAAGGAGTTTGGCGGAGCTCGAAATACATTGCACACTAGTAACTGAAGGAGGTGTTCCGCCAATAAGTCAAGGAGCACTATCACAAAATGGTATGCGGATTTATGATGTGATAAACATCCTGTATCGATTGAGAATCGACAGATCAAGAAGCTCCAAAAGGATACATACGCCTAATATAAGAGCCACTTTGGGAGCTTGGAAAGACTCCAGATATGCTATAAAAGTTAAGTCCCTTATGCGACAAAGAGTACTTCCAGCATTTTAACAAATCTCGAGGTCGAGATTTCTTTTAAGGGGGTGAGGATGTAACACCTCGAAAATTTATGTCCTATAATGTCTTGACACGTGTCATAACCTTTGAACGTGTGAAAGAATGTTCTTGAATGACTAAAGTTGACAAACAACGAAACTGTGTAAATATAAGGGTTCAAGACGTTAACAATGAATAAATATACTTTACAATAACCCTACATGATGTTTATAACCTTAAACGAATGGATCATGGATCATACGAAGCGAATTGTGAAAGAAAGTGAGAGATTACAAACTACAGGGGTTAAATGTGTCAACATGTTAAGTTATACCTCTGAGTGACCTTTTAGCAAACCCGAAGCCTTGTAACGATTAATTATGCTTACTAGAATGCACCATAAAAATTTCACCAAGTTTCGTTACCGTATGAGAAAGTTGTGATAAAATTAGTGTGTGAGGGTTAGAATCGTCAACATTGAAAAATTAGGGCTTTTCGGGTGATCACAAAGTTACCCGAGGACTTAACAAAGATGGTATAAGCCCTAAAGCCCCCATATGTTATTATTGAAGCCTCATAATGCAAGAATTGTAGTGAAAACGACCTTTCGGGGGACCAAGGACCAAAATGCAATAACGAAAAACATGTTTAACTTGATCTGAAGGGCCACGCGGCCCGCCTACGATTTAACAAACTCCCAAGCGGGCCGCCTGAGACTGCCAGAACCAGAAAACGTTGACAGGTGCCTGTTTCAGTCCCTTAACCGACTTAGATCGACCTTTGGCAATACAATGGGCTTCCTATACTAGTATTTAGTCTATAGGGGACACATGTATTGATCCTTGATCACTTGTAGACCCATTTGGCATCAATCTAGTAAGATCAAAGTTCATATATAAGTCACAAAGTTGCAACATGCAACCACACTTCACTTCCTGATCATTTCTGGTGCATAACAGCCGATCCCAAGACCTTCCTAATCATCCTTAGACACGAGTAAGTATGCTAAACTCTTTTAAATTAAGTCTTGGTTAGTTTATAGCCTAGAAATCAAACCGTCGTAACTACGGTTTGATTTAGCGATAAATCAGAAACGGTCCAGAGTTTTGGCGAAACGAAAGTTGTTACAAGTTGGTAATATTGTGGACAATTAACCCTTAAAAGGGCACCCTTTGATTCCCGATCTAACCATGTCTTTTGTCGAGTCAAACTTCTTCCGAAAAAGTCAACATAACCATTAAACATGTAATTAGCGTTACAGAGGGCGTGTAATCTGTTTTAACATTCATATAACCTGAAAATAAGTATAATAACATGTCTAAACTTGTTTGGTTCGACAACTTTCTGTTTTGAACCGATTCGGAGCCGAAAGTCGCATAGTTTGACTTTCTGCTTTGACCTCGATTCTGACCCGGTTTGGATAGGTTTAGACATGCCTTAAAGTTCCATTAGGACCTAGTTACATGTTGGTATAACCCTCTACGTTTATACCACTTGAAACCTCGATTGTCCGACGGTTCCGTTAATTGCCTAAATAATGACCATATTACCCTTATAGCCATAAAACGAGATTTTTAGAAATATGAAAGTAAAATAATCTTAGTTACTGATTATTGATCATGTCTGCAAAATTTCACGTCAATCGGAAGTCTACATTAGGAGTTATGCTTAATGACGTAATTATAACGTTTATTAGTAATTAAACGGCGTCATTAGCGTAAAACCTATCTAAACCCAATTTTTGACACCAAACCTTTTACCCACTGATGTTAAATAATATTTTAGGATTTTTGAAGATTTTTAATTAATTATAAACTGATCATAAGCTAGGTTTATCGCCTTAATTCGGTAAATACCGAATATGCCCTTTTCGGGTATAAAATGAGTTTTACAAGTTCTTTTGCTACAAATCCAATTGCTACTGATTTTAAATAATAAATGAAGTGTTTTGAGCCTGTTTAAATGATCAGAAAGCTTAGAATCCTATTTTAAACCGTACGTCGCTTAAAACGGCTTTATACGCGTATTATACGCGTAGTTTGAGTTTAAAACCATTTTGTTTCATAAGACTTAACATAAAATGTTATAACCTGTTAAAATAAATTATTTTCCTGATTTATTCAGACCCGAATCACAGGAGTTGAATTAATTCCTTTTTATAATCTTTAAAATGACCAAAATACCCCTTCGGGGCTTAGTTATAGATTAAACTCGTTTTGGGCATAATGGAAGGTATCCTATTGATATCACAACATATTTAAGGCATGTTAACTTAGGAAACCTGTTTAGGACTCTTATGGTTACCCGTTACGCTTATTACGCGTTCGGATCGGTTTATGTAACTAGTTTGCATAAATCAGCCGAAACGGGTCAAACCTTATCGGTTTTATCTCAAAATCCAGAATGTGTATAATATACCCATATTATACAAGTCTCCGAACTTGTCGGGTCTAAATCACATTCTATTCCGGTCTTCGCCTTATCAGGCGTTTGAACCGTATCTTCCTTTTGAAAACTAATCGGTCTAAGTCAAGGCTTAATTCAAAGACCCGTTAGGATTCTAATAGGTTATTAAAAACCTTCGTTCCAGATTTAGGAGCCCAGTAAAAGCTATCTGTACTTGCTGATTTGATACGGCTGGGATTGAATTTATATTTAGCTCAAGTAAATACTTTTAACTTATTTCCCTATACGGGCTTGGGGTACGGTATATAAAATACCGCTTGGTTGGGCATTGAATCTTTAATTGTATGGTGGTTAAAGTATTGAGATGTTTCGTTTAATTTGTTTTGTTTGCTTAAAGCCTTTGGGGGTTAATGACCGTTGTCCCGGATATCCCTGGCATCATTTTAAAAAATGGCCACGACCTTAGCACACAGGTGTAGGCGTACACCTGTCAGTGTCTCATAATTAAAGTGGTGTGTCCATTAATCTTTAACCCGGCTCGATCCGGGCTACTGAACGCATAAGAAACATGTAAATCCTGTACAAGTTTATATATTTAAATAAGTAACCCAAGTTATAAAAGATTAATTTTGCCTCTGTGCATTTTAATCAAATTATAAAGATATTTTGTGCCATGTGCATTCAAATCAATCATTTTTAAAACCTTTTCAAAATGAGTCGGTTGATTGTATTTACCAGTGTAAACTGACGTATTTTCCCAAAAAGGCTAAGTGCAGGTACTAATCGGAATTGGCTGGCTACTCCTAGCATCAATAAAGAGTCTTGCAAGCTTAGATGCCTAAAGTCTGTTGAACAGTGTTATTTATTTTCGATCCGCCTGTGGATCCTTTACTTCCGTTGTAATACTTGGATGTTACATTATTTCGGATTGTAATATATTTATCCTTTTGCTTCCGCTGTGCATTTATATATTGTGTTGTTTGACTATGATGTTGCCAACCACGTCACAATACTCCCCTACCGGGCCCACCGCAGGTTGGTATCAGAGCCAACATTGAGTAAATTAAACACTATCTTTTTGTGTTTAATCTCAATGACACATTAGCACATTCCTTGACCTTCTGAGTCTAGACTTAACATAGGAATATTCTCAATCCTTATCTGAAATTTCTGCTTCCAAAATTTTTATATTTTGGATACGTCGCCAAGCGAAGAAGCCGTAATAATAATTCTCCACAACAGGAGCCTTAATTTGCTGACCTTCGTACAGCGGCTAGGACGAAACATGCAACCAAGGAGAAAGCATTCAGAAATAAAATAAAGAAGAAACTCCTTTTGCTAAAAATCGTTTCCTTAATAGTCCTTATAAGGACATAATTACCTTTCAGTTCCTTCGAGGACAACATTATTCCTTTCAAGTCCCGTCTAGGGCACATCTGTATTTTTAATTTTATAGTGGAATAATTAACTTTAAATTTTCATTCAGACATTCCTTTTATAAGATCTACCTTTATATAAAATGGCAAAATCTAAAAAGGACGAGACCTAGCCACGCAGTATTTGGAGGCAGGGCAAAGATGGTAGTTCCATAATTAGATTCAGATCCATATTTAACACCTCAATTTAGGATTGTTCTGCGTTAAATATTAATAAGAATCTTAAGAGTGAAACCTAGCCTTCGGGTCATTTTAAGGCCGGGCCATGATGGTAAGACCTGTTTAAAAGATTCGAATCCCTGTTAACATCTGTAAATATGTTAACACTCCTGACAGACGTGATTCATTAAAATCACACACGTCATTCTTATTAATGGATTCTTCAAAAGATTCCTAACCCAATGTAATGATCTCTGAATCATGGGTTTAGATCATCACTTGAGATGATCATATTTTGACCATACGTGGTAATATAGCGCCTACAGGCCCTGCTCATTTCCATATGAGCCAAAAGACAGTGGTAGCGATGATTCCCTGTCAGATAAAGGTAATGAACTAGGTTCAAACCTTTATGCTTTGATTCTCTGAAATCATAGCTTATAATTTATAAATGTCCTTGTGACTAGGCCTGTTGTGCCAGTAAACCTTTATGCTTTGATTCTCTGAAATCATAGCTTATAATTTATAAATGTCCTTGTGACTAGGCCTGTTGTGCCAGTATACCTTCATGCCTTGATTCTCTGAAATCATGACTTATAAATTAAACTTGTTTACGCGACTAGGCCATTTGTGCTATTACTAACTTATAAATTAGGATTCATGATAAAAATCCTGAATAAAATAAATATCATTCCTTTCCTGCCAATATAATTATTAAAAGAGAATCTTAAATGTTTTGACCTAGCTTGAATGTCAATTGAAGACCTAGCTAAGATGGTAAAATCTGTTTAAAAAGAGATTCAGATCCTTGTTAACACCTGAAAATGTGTTAACACTCCCGACAACCGTGATGCGTTAAAATCACACTTGTCATCCTTATATTAGGAATTTTTCCAAATCCCTTATTTAGCGTAAATGATCAATAGGAATCATGGCTGGTAAACGTCGAAAATGATGTACGCATCAAAACATCCATTTGGGATGTATACATACGGGTAAAGATGAATACATGAAAAAGATAGTTTTATTTCATAACTTCTTGTCAAGACAATGAACTATGAAATTTTCCAACCCAAAGGAATCATCGATTATGTTTTAAAATTTCCCTAGTGACAAGGTCTCTGAGCCATCATAAGTCCTTTGGAACAAGCCCTTGTGCTATATATAAAAGATGTCAGTATGACATTGGCAGTCGTGACTTATGTCCCCTGTCTGATAAATATGAAGGATTATATTCCGCTTAAATGCCAAAGATGGTTTATTTAAACTTAGGCAAAACATAATCAAATAAATTAAATTCTATCTATTGGCCTATATGGTTTAATTGCGCCATGGCTATTTATTCATCAAATTCGACAATTCACTATATGATTAAACAAATTGTTTCTACTTGGAAAGTAGCCTTCAAAGCTTCAGCATGGCTGACTCCTCTGAAGCTCACCATCATCCAGTTAATCAGAATGATGATGCAAGACTGAACTTAATAAGCACCGAGTTACAGGCTATGATAAATACAGCCGTAAGCAACGCCGTGGACCGTGTGTTGAAGGATTATAAGCGAATGTGCGATGATACCCCAAATAAAGGTTACAAAAAGAGTAAGACCGGTTCAAGCTATAACCAGTCCAAACCAAATGAGGCAAAACCCGAATGTAAAACCTGCAAAAGAAGACACTGGGGTCAGTGTCGATCAAATCAAAAGATAAAGCAATGTGGCATCTGTAAAATAGCTGGCCACCAGTCCCACGAATGTAGGGATATAAAGAATGCAAACTGTCATGGCTGCGGCGAAAAGGGCCACATCAGTACTAATTGCCCTAAGACTGCCAAGGGAAAAGCAGCTAAGTCTGGCAAGGATTTAAAGGACAACCAGCAGTCAGGTGAAAAACCCAGATGCAAAATCTGCAAGAAACGGCACTTCGGGAAGTGCAGGTATGGATCGAACTCGCATACACAGTCGAGAAATTTTGCATGTGGGATATGCAAGTCCAAGGGGCATAAGACAATTAATGGTACTTGCAGTTTAGGTCTTTGATATGTATTTTTGGTAAAACAATTAATGGTTATGTATTTTGGTACTTGTCATGGGTTATGGTTATGTATTTTGGTAAAACAGTTTAGGTCTTTTGGTACTTGTAATCTGTTATGGTAATGGGTCAGTTGCTCTTTTGGTATGTAATCGTCAACTGCAGTTTAGTTCAGTAATGGGTCAGTTTGTATTTTGGCAGTTTAGTTCAGGTTTGTAATGGCTGCAGTTTACTTCAATATAATGCAGGTTTGTAATGGGCCAGTTTGTATTTTGGCAGTTTACTTCAATATAATGCAGGTTTGTAATGGCCAGTTTCTTTTAATGGCCGCTTTGTACGATACAATCTATCGGCAACTTTACATCATTCATACCATTAACATAGTTCCATTAAGAATCTTACATCATTCATAGCATCAACAATCTTACAACATTCATACCATATTCATGAACTAAACCATCAACAATCTTACATCATTCATACCATCAAGAATCATTCAAATATCATTCATATAACACCATTAACATAGTTCCATTAACTAAACCAAAAATCTTACAACATTCATACCATATTCATGAACTACAAACACTCGAAATAACCTAAATACGCATCATTTAACTACACACATAGTACAACATCAATAAACCCCAAGTAACACACAATAGCCACTTCAGTCTCCTGTTATCTTCTTCAAGCCTGCGGATGAAGTTCAACTGCCCTCTTATGATTCCTACACATCTTTGACACAACTCAGCCTCAGCCCAAGCAACGAATCCACAGCCCCTCCCCCCTGTTAACAAAAAATGACAAAAACATGAACAAATCGCAAGTGATTATGAAGATGATGAAAGAAACCCAAATACATGTCTATTGCAACAATAAAAACGTCTGCCGGGGTTCAAAAAGGTCCACGAAGTTCGAATTACAGTATGGGCACCACATGGACATTGCACCATTGTTGAAGATTGAAGGTAGGTAGGAGAGATGGTTTGCTTTGCTCAAGTTAATTAGGATTTTAGGGTTTCTGTCGATCTGGTTATATACAAGGTGAAAGGGGGCGCCAAAATGAGAGGGAAAAGCAATTAAGAAAAAAATGGTTAATAAAAGGAAAACTGAAATGACAAAAATGCCCTTGGCAGCTTTAACATATATGGATGGAGTTAAGTCAGTTGGACCAAAATGGCAACGATGAAACCTTTTTAGATCCAAATGTTAAAAATGAAACATTTGGACTAAACTGTCAAAATGGGCCAAACCACAGGGACTAAAATGGCAATTTACTCGTTATATAAATGTAACTTTGTATAGTAAATAATAAAAAAAGTTAAATTTTAAAAATCCCGCGTTTTACACGAATAATTTTGTATACCAAATAATAAAAAAAAGTTATATTTTTAATAAATTAGGATAACATTTAATATTAATTATTCCCGCCCCCTAGCCCAACCGGCAATTCCCATGTGGTTTGGGTTGGGCCGGCTTCCTCTTCGGAGGTCGCCGGTTCGACTCCCGGGAGGTGCAAACGGGGGGTGGGACGTCCCAATGATGGATCGTATCCTACCGAGGCATGGTGCGGTCTTGAGGGCAACCCGGTTTTACCCAGCTGTTACCCCAGCGAGTCTCTCGTGTGGGGGCAGTATGGTTTCCGGGCGGAAGTCAGCTTGCGCGGCGGCCGGGGCCCGATCGAACATCGCGTCCGAGAGTGCGGGGCTGACGGGGGATTGTCTTCGACATGAACCCGGTGACCACTGTTCCAGTACATAGAAAGTCACATTCCAAAAAAAACATTTAATATTAATTTATTATTTATATATTTAATAAGATAAGTAGGAAAGAGAGGTATTTGTTTTAAAAACATATTAAATTAACAATTTAGATTTGAGGATAATATTTTATTAAAGTATGATAAGATTTAATATTAATTTATTATTTATTTAGTTAATATATAAGATAAGTATAGATTTGAGGATATCTTCAATGAATGACACGTGTCCAAAAATTGGTTTTTTTTTATTATAATAGATAGATTTATATTATGTTATATTTATGATTTACTATCACATTCGAATTCCGCAGATAACACCCGATATTGACAGTTTAAGCATTTAGAGTAAGGATGCCGGTTAGAGAGGTATTGATAATCATAGTCTCATACCTGATTGGAAAATTATGTCTCATACCTGATTGTAAAGTCATGTCCCATATCTGGCTCAATACAAATCGGATATCGGGCATACCCGCTAACATCAGGTGTCATTTTAGTTTGTTAAAAATATCCCTTAGAGATTTTCAAGTTCATTTCTTTTTCTCATCATTCTAATTATTATATAATGTTATGTTTTTAACAACAAACTAAAAAACAATCAATTACAAACATATCATCATCAATATTAAATATTTGAAATATAGAAACAATAAAAATTAGATGATATAAATCCACGAAAATAAGATCATACATTATAATATACAAAATATATATAATATCATCAAATACATAAATCAAAAGAAACTTTTATTTTCCACGTGAAATCAATAAAGTGAAGCATAATTAGAAATAAGCTACGAAAAATATAAAAAATAAAAATTAAATTTGACAGGTATACGGTTCATGTAAACTAGAGTATATAGTTTCAGGACATCAAGTGTAATACCATACTTGTTGAGTTGTTTCCGAATACGCGCAAAACAAATTATTAAAAACATAAAAAATTCAATCTCTTTAATTTATTATTTATTTAGTTAATATATAAGATAAGTATAGATTTGAGGATATCTTCAATGAATGACACGTGTCCAAAAATTGGTTTTTTTTTATTATAATAGATAGATTTATATTATGTTATATTTATGATTTACTATCACATTCGAATTCCGCAGATAACACCCGATATTGACAGTTTAAGCATTTAGAGTAAGGATGCCGGTTAGAGAGGTATTGATAATCATAGTCTCATACCTGATTGGAAAATTATGTCTCATACCTGATTGTAAAGTCATGTCCCATATCTGGCTCAATACAAATCGGATATCGGGCATACCCGCTAACATCAGGTGTCATTTTAGTTTGTTAAAAATATCCCTTAGAGATTTTCAAGTTCATTTCTTTTTCTCATCATTCTAATTATTATATAATGTTATGTTTTTAACAACAAACTAAAAAACAATCAATTACAAACATATCATCATCAATATTAAATATTTGAAATATAGAAACAATAAAAATTAGATGATATAAATCCACGAAAATAAGATCATACATTATAATATACAAAATATATATAATATCATCAAATACATAAATCAAAAGAAACTTTTATTTTCCACGTGAAATCAATAAAGTGAAGCATAATTAGAAATAAGCTACGAAAAATATAAAAAATAAAAATTAAATTTGACAGGTATACGGTTCATGTAAACTAGAGTATATAGTTTCAGGACATCAAGTGTAATACCATACTTGTTGAGTTGTTTCCGAATACGCGCAAAACAAATTATTAAAAACATAAAAAATTCAATCTCTTTGAAGCCCCCCCCCCCCCAGCAATCCTCGAAATTTAATGTCCATTTTTGTCATTTTCACCTAACACACCTTACCCGCGGACCCTTTTCCATCGATGGAAGTAACAAATGGTCAACAAGAAGTACAAAAACATAACATCCATTGTTCACATTCCATGTTTCAATTGTTAATTAAGAACAAGACATTCAATGCCGAGAACAGATATGCACAGTTCAAATACCAGCAACACCAACTGGTTTTTGACACAATACAAATCCAAAATTAGGCTATCCCATGAAGCCACTGCACATAAAAATGATGAGTATCTTTTCAGTTACGGCTAGATTCCAACCATATCATACTAGCGGTCTCCACCGCCTTGGGTGCTCCCACCAACATCTCCACGGAACCGTTTCTGCAAATGTTCCAAGCTGGCCACTCGTTGCATTGAAGCAGTTCGACCCATCTTTTGTGCTCCCACTTCTTGCATCACAGGGTTTGGGTGTTGAACATGCTCGACTGGCGGCGGGAGGTTTACCATGGGCACCCGTGTAGAGGGTATGTGGTGGTTGGTGGTGGCGGGTGGTGGTGGTGGTGGTTGGCCCTGGTAGAAGTGTTGTTGCTTCATGTCATCTTGCACAGGAACAGCAGTGTCTGTAGATGTATCAGATGGGCTACAAGAATACGATGGCATGGGACCCATTGTCGATAAATCTGATACGGGTTGAACCATTGGGTTAAACCCGGTTATTCTTTTGACACTTTCTTCAGCCATCTTCACCTGCATATATGTTTCGGTAAACAAAAATAACAACCGGTTAAAGCAGTTAAGTAAAATAGAAAGTCAAACATGAAGCAGAACCGAGTCAACTGACCTTTGCTCTCATGGTTTCAACATCGGCTTTCAACACTCTATTATCAACAGCAGCTTCATTGTACTTTTGGCTTATGTCAGTGAGACGCTTCAGTAATGAAGAATTTTCAACCCGTAATTGAGAAACCTAGAAACAAGCATACAAAATATTTAATTCATTTTCTAGTTCCTAGACTAGTGGTGTTTGTTGGTATATTTTTCTGTTTTTAGTAGTTGGTTTGTTTGGTGTACATAGTTTGGGGGGGGGGGGATGTTTCATCTATGATCTAGTATGGTACGTTTCCATGCTACATGTTCTTTCTGGTTTGTGGAATTTATAAAATCACCGGCTTGGTTTTAAAAAGCGCGCCTAGGCGCAAGGCGACATAAGGCGCAGGGTCTGGGGCTTTTCGCCTTCTCGCCTTGTGTTTTTACAGGAAGCGCCAAAAAAGCGCATTTTTTGATGATTTTTTGTGGGCTTTTTGGCCTGAAAAGCGCGCCTCATGTACCCTAAGCATTTTACTGCATAAAAATGTTGTACCTTGGATTTTTTGACTTGTACATGTAATTAAAATGGTATAAAAGCCTTACTTATAGCTATATTTTGATTAAAGGAAGCTAAAAACCTATGGGATATGTATGGGATATATAAAAAAAAATTATATAAACATCTTGCGCTTCGGGTACGAAAAGCCCACCGCTTTTGCGCTTTGCGCTTCGCGCCTCAATTTTAGACCTCGTCGCTTTTGTGCGCCTCTCGCTTTTTAAAACCAAGATCACCGGGGTAAACCCTTTACCCAAAAAAGAATATTTAATTCATTAATTAGGTGTTTTTCGTCTTTCATAAACAAAACAAAATATTTAAGGAAAAGACCTGTGTCTCAAGCTCGGTCAAATGAGCCTGCTTTCTTCTTCTTGAACGTCTAGCCGATTCTCTGTTCGACAGCATTCTAAAAAGAAAAAAACACATGTGAAACAGCCATTTTCACTATAGGTCAACATTGGTCAACCTATCTAAGAAAGGATTGGAAGTAATATGAATGCATTCTATGTTACCTTCTAACACGTTTTGCATCAGTAGGGTCCATATTCTGAGTTGTTTCTGTGTCTCCTTCAAGCTCATCATCATCTGATAGTTCTCGTGAGGAGCCACTTGTTGCTGATTTCACCGGGATTGCAGCCTTCTTTGGAATAACAGGCAAGGAAGGGATCCCGACAGGTGCACCGCCATCCTTACCCGCTCCCTTGGGGTCAACTACCCACCAATATAAACATAATGACAATTAATCATCTTGTATAATGAATGATGATGATGAATTACTAAATGATATAAGATGTAGAACAAGGTAAATAAGCAAGAGCACCCAATGCCTTTTCCTATTTCGACTAGAATTGGTTGGCCACCAACGTATATCATCACAAATCCATGCAGCATGACATCAATGTGCCATATATAAATCTGCATACAAATGAACGTGATTTCTCTGATATGAGGTAGTGAAAGTTGGTACCTTACAATTATGATGATGCTCAATTGACCTCACTAAAGGTCTAAGCAATGTTTTAAAAACCAGTTTTTAAATCATACCGGGTTAGGCTAAAAAATGGTTCAACCGGTTGAACCAGGTTGTACCGGGCGGTTCAACCGAGTTACTAATTAACCCTATAAATCCATATAATACAATTTCAACTCAAAAACTAATCCAAAACTATATCATTTCATAATAAAAACATATTCCAAAAGTTTATCCATAATAAAAAAAATAATCCAAAGATTCACTATTGGTACCTATTTTGGCGCTAGGTTTTACTAAGAAGGTAAATCGTCACCTTTTTGGGCCCATAAAGATTAAAAGTCCAAATTTAACCTTTGAACCGGTACCGGTATACTGGTTTAAACCGGTAGAACCAAATTTACCGGCGGTACGACTTTTTTGCCGTCCCCTTAGTTTACCGGTATAATTCGTGTGGGCCAAGCTTCCGGCTTCCGGTTTAACCGGCCGGTATAAACCGGTTTTTAAAACATTGGGTCTAAGCCTACGTAGTCAAAGGCGCAAGGCACCAAAAAAGTGGACACCCCGAGACAAAAAAAGCGCAATAACAAAAAATATATATAATTCGTATAAAAAAATTATACTACTCCCTAATATATAATTAAAACCAAGTATAACTAGCTATTAAAATCATCAATCTAATATCAAAATTTAAAAAAAAAACTTTTTAAATAATCCCTTGAAGAAAATCTAACATGACTAGTTGTATACAACATAGATTCTACCAAATAAACAAGACCAAAAAAAAGAGTCAAAACAAGAAAGAAACAATCCATTAGCCCAAACCAAAAGATTAAAAATAGCCCAACATAAAAAAAAAAAAAAACAGAACAAGAAATTAAACCTAAAAGTCACTTTATAGGGCATCGCTTAATTTTAAAAGAGAAAGAAAGCAGCAGCCGCTGCAAACAAGAGGAAAGCAGAAATGCCGAGTTTGAACCAGGCGGTAACTTCGCATCACCTTGTGCTGCGCTTTCCGAACACTCTTGCCTTGCGTCTACCTCAAGCGCAACAGCCTCGCCTGGCTAACTTTTGACTACATAGCACTAAACCGCCAATCAATCCAGTCACTGACAAAGTTCTTATGTATAAAAGCATCCTAAAGAACATGATAGACTAAGTCACTGAACTTAAGAAATTCTAACGAGTTAATGGCACAAACCTTTAGAAGGAGCCTGGTATCCCAACTGTGAGGTATTAGAGGCTTGTGATCCATTGTCAGGTATAGGAGCAAAATCTTGAGTTTTTACAGAAGATGCCTAAGAGAGAGAGAGAGAGAGAGTAAACTATACAAGTTATAAAATGCCGTGAAACAAAACTGAAAATGGTCATAAATCTAAAGGAAAAATATGTCGTAACTAAAAGACGAGGGATGCCAAACATAAACACATAGATATGATCTTTCATCAGTGTTGGACAAATTAGTGAATCTAATCAACATTTCTTTAGAAAATTAACAACAAAAACATATATGAGCAAGTACTACATTTTTGCTAAATTAGAACCTTGACCTAAACGCAAAATAGCCGTGTGCCTCTGGCCAAGCACAGGCGAGGCGCAAAATTGTTTTAAGATTGTTAAATTTTCTTCCTTTTATAGGGTTATGGTTCTAGATTGTGACTTATCTTCTGTTTTGTTTACAGGTTAGAGTGACTGCTGAGCTGGGATCTATCCGACTTCCATTATCAGTAAAACTTGTGCAAGTTTTCAGCTCTTGATCAGATGGTTGCTTCAATCCTTAATCAGGTGCACTAAAAAACTATTATTGCTCTAAATCTTTGCTTATATTTATGTTGCAGTTATGTATCATTTTATGCATAGCGTTAAGTTATTTATAGAATCCGAGGGTGGTCATATGCAATTACGACTATCTTTGCTTATATTTAAAAAAAATTTAAGCCTGGTATATTATTTTTAATTTGTGCTATTATTGTGCCTTGTGAGTAGCGAGTACTATCGATTTTACTACTTTAGATAACCTAGCAACTAAAAATTATTGGGGCACCGATTACACCAAATAGCATCAAGGCAGAACTACAATTTTCGATTTTTCCCTAGCAATACCATTGATTATCACTTTGATCCCTTAACCTACATCAAATAACATCTTGATACACGTGCACAGCCTTCTACAATGTCAACACATGCACATCATGTTCTTTATCTAGATAGAACAAGAACATAATCAAACCTATATGGCTATATAGCAAACACATAGTGTTGAAATCGAGCTTTATTAACCAGCCAGAATTGTTTGTTACACTTGGTAACCAAAAGCTCACAACATCTAGTCATCATGTTTGAATTCTTTGGATATGTATGTAAGACAAGGCCTGGTCATAGTTGTCAATAGCGGCATGTAGCCATAAATAGCGCGATTTCATTTTTCTATTTTTTTTTAAATATAAATAGCGATTAAACATAGCTATAAAATAGCTGGATTTTAGGTTTTTTTTAATATACATGTGAATTAGTGTATATACCAGTGTATTTTGATATAATATACATATAAAAAAAATTTAAATTTTTTTTCTACTGTATCGCTATTTATAACATAGCACCCGTTATTTATCGCTATTCGTTATGTAGCATATAGGTACCTTAACGCTATTTGTCGCTATTCGCCATTAACAACTATGGGCCTGGTAAACATATTACGACTTTACAAGACAATTCATCAAGATTTTACTCTATATGCATTCAAATATTATGATTCTATATGTAGAAAACGCACATCCTTCATTATAGTTGTCAATAGCGATTATAGCTAGATGGCTTATGATCTGCATTAGAAGCACTACGTTTTACAAAATCGTTGAAATGGAGCAATTAGTGTAGGATCCACTTTTCGTCCTCTCGGGTGATTAGTGATATAAGTAAGATTAAGATATTTGTAGTTACACAATCCACACAAAGGAGGTAAACTCACTAAAATCTAGATTATCAGCTTTCAAAAATATACGATATCATCGTGTACGACTAAGGAGTTTACCATCACTAGTGAATGCTAACGAAACAATTCTATCGTGAAGACATTCATTTCTTTAACCAATACTCCCACCATAAACAATTAACATGTAAATTAGCTACATTGAACATCACCTCATTTTACTCAAGGTGTGACATGACCATGGGCGAAGCTTTTAAAGGGCGGGAGGGGAGGCCGACCCCCCGAACTTTTCGCTCAATAGTGGAGAGTATGTAGTTTTCGTATTTAAATTTTTGGGTATATACGTTTTCGACCACCCGGTTTTATATAAATTTTTAGGTAAGGCGACTTCCGCCCTGTCGGAAATCTCAAGCTTCGCCATTGGACATGACTAAATTTTCCCAAAAGCAAACTAATTTCACTTGTAAAAATGCAACACCTATCAATCTCATCCAAACTTGCAATAATAAAACAGAAATAATTTAATGTAAAAAAAAATCAAAGAAATACCCTAGTCAAAGCAACAGCTGCACAGGCCAGATTCAAACGACTCTTCAAATACGCCTGATACTCCTCGGAATCAACGGGAACATTAACCGGACCAGCAACTCCGGAGCCACCAAACGACGTCGTAGCACCTTCTTCCTTCTTCTGATTATTCTTATCCTGAACGTGTTCATCTTGATCCTTGATCTCAACAACATGGTTAGGTCTAGAAGAGGAAGATTCCTTGGGTACCGATGCTTCTTGCAAAAAGCATTGGAATTGCCACTCAGACATGCTCCGATTCATCATCGGCGGCGGCGTTGGGTGGTTCTTTGAAGCGGAGGATGAGGAAGATGAGTCATCTTCATCGGCGGCCGGCGGTGGTGACCAAAAGTGGCCCGCAATATCGTCCACTGAAAACATCCTATCCATGTTTTGGTTTGGTTTGGTTTCTCTCTCCTGCTCCTGTTCTCAGTTTCGACTTTAAGCGTACGTATCTGAGTTGTTTGGTTGTGGACCTTTTTATGTTAAGGAATAGGTCCCTTGGGTTAACTTTATGTTTATATTACTACCTTTTTAAGTATTGGATATGTAATTGGAATTCTCACGTGTTATGTTATGTCACTGCACCTGATCTGTACCCCGGTTCGGGAGCCGTGAAGCAGACAACAGTGTTATCGGTGTTTATTATTTTGCAGCAGAAAAAATCATCAGGACCGGGTGTTAGAAATTTTTTTATCAGAGTTTTCAAAACACCGAGTTTTCATTTCAATAAACTGTAGGGTAAACCCCGTTTTACAAAAAGGAATTTCACTTGGAAATCCTTGATTACAGAAAACGCGTTTTATTTCAGGTTTACATAGCCACTTATTTAAGCTGAAGTCCTTCGCGTCACTTTTTCTTTTCTTCACAGTAAGTAACATGAAACGCGTTTTAAAAACAGTTGGTTAGTAAAAAATACTGGTGACTTCATTCAGTTGTAGGAATAACACATTGTTATTGTCACACCCCTTTCTGCGGCGGAAGCACGAGGTGTGATCATGAAAGGTTCTCATTGCATACGAAGAGTAAACATACTAGATGCTCAAAACTATCTTCAAATATTACATTACCGAAAACATATGTCAAGTGTTTACAACACGAGATAACATATTGTCTTAAAAGTCACAACTTTATTTAAAGATAAACAAAGCGACATCCACGAGCATGAGTAAGACCACGCGCACATCCATCCTAGTTACCTGAAATACATGTGAGTTTTGGAAAAACGTCAACATAAAGTTGGTGTGAATTCATGCAGTTTTGTGTTTCACATTTGTATACTTTGTACGAAAACATAGTTTGTGAATAAATCAAGTTTTTCTTGAGTACCCCACGTACTTCAAGTTATATATCAATTCTAGTATGGTATGAATTTTATATAAATACAGTATTTCTGTAAATATCAGGATTGTTAATGGGTTGCAAAACCATTAACATGTGACACGACATAGGAAGTCACCAAACCTAAGGCATTTAATTGGTATATTCTGAGACACAAAATCACTACTCGATTCTCGCCCTCACCGAGAGTGTGGCTGCCAGGCACCCGTTAGATCTAACCTTTTGTTCTGCGGTCTAAGTATGTACACGATTAATGGTGCTTCTGTACCCTATTCGTGACACTATTTCTCATAACGCATCCTACTTGGTTCTCGTCCTCACCAAGCGCGTTTCTTTTTATCATTTCTCATAACGCATCCAACTTGGTTCTCGTCCTCACCAAGCGCGTTTCTTTTTATCTTATATTTTGTCACACTTGGTTCTCGTTCTCACCAAGTGTACTTCTTGTATTTATATCATACCATTTATAAATATTGTACTTTTGTACATGTATTTCACCCCCGAAGTTATAAAAACTGAAAACAGTTAAAAGAAAAGGGGGAGCATGAACTCACAACTTTGCGTTCCTGTGCGTCGTAAACTTCACCGGATTTGCTTACTTAACGTCATAACCTATACGCGTTTTCTTAATGTTAGTCACTAAACTTGTATCGCACAAGTACAGTCACTCTCTTTTGTATTTGTATTGTTGTGTTAAAAATATTTCATATTTTTAACTACGTATCTTACTTATATTATTTCCTCTAAAATAAATATAAGTCTTTTGTGTTTTGCATTTCGCACCCGAATTATGTATCTTGTATTTTGTATGTGTATTTTTATGTTTATACTCCTCATGAGTATTTAGTGCATTTTTAAGTCTTAATACACTAGCACGTATAACACATACTATATACACTTAGCACAAAAGTTGGTGATAAAATAATATATATTTTTCTCTCAAAAATATATATACATAAGATCCATTTTTATTTTTGAAGAAATCACCATTTCTTATCACCAAAAATTAGGGAAACCTTGGTAATACTCTTAAATACATTTTTAGGGAATAAGTTTCTCAAAAACTTATATTTTTCTAAGTGTCAAAATTTATAAAAATTTTGACAGAGTTTCCCCTAAAAATGGAGGTTTCCCATGTTTTCAAAACATGTGTTTATTTTCTTTTAAATCGTCATCAATCATCAACAACAATTATCAACAATAACCGTCAACAATAATCACTAATTTCTCCATTTCATGAACTTGAATATTTACAAAAATGTGTAGTAACTTACTAGCACATTTAGTAAGTCTCGTTATCTTTAAAAATAATTTTAGTTTCTTAAAAACTTTATTTTTAAAGAATATGAAGTCTCACAACTTCTAGTCGAGATTCGCAAAAATATTTCTTTGTTAAATTTTTCTTGTGACACAAGTGTCCACACACTTGTTTATTTACTAAAAACACTTTTAGTTCGGATAAGATCCGGGTTTTAACAACACTAATATTTTTGCTTGGTTCTTCCGAAAAACCACTTGTAGATCTTTAGATCTACTAGTTTAGAACTCCATTTTATAAGAAAAATCGTTTTTACACAAGTTCATGTTTATGTTTGAAAGGGTTCGTCATCAAATAATTTTACGACTTAACATAAGGCTAGTTCATGTTCCAAAAACATGATCTAGCGTGGTTTGATGACGATCCCTTCCAACACTAGCAATCCACAACAATAAATAATCATAACAAAACTAGTTTCAAAGGTTTTACACTAACATTCATCTATTAACCACCATTTTTATTATTTTTAGTAGACTTTTAGTTTTGGTCTCTAGTGTTCATAATTTTTATCCAACAAATCTCTTATTAACCACTTTAGACAAGATTAATAGGATGTTTTAGAACACTTACTACTAGCTCGAGGCTAGGGAAGAAACTAGACGAAAAATGGGTGGTTAATAGCGTCGTAGAGAGGTCCTTGCGATACCGTAAGCACCGAGCCTCCTTGTGTGTGACCCTTCACCCTTGTGTGTATATGGAATTACTAGAACAAATTTGAGTGATGGGTGGAGGTGGGATGGTAGTCTCGGCCGTAAGCAAGCAAGAGAGAAAGGAAGGAAATTTTTGCTAAGTGTTTGCATGAAATGGAAATGGTAACCTTCCATGTAATTTTATAATCCACCATCTACTAGTGACCAATGGATGTTGTGTAGTCTAGATACTAGACACAAAGATTTAAATACTCAAAAAAAATTGTGGTGTGTCCCACATGGGGGAAATCCGATCGTTCAAGGGTGGACTATTTGGTTTGGTTCCAACCAAAGTTGGTTAGCACTAGTTAGTTAGAGATTTTAATATTAGTTACTAGAGTGTGTTATGTAAAATACCGGGTGTTAGGGTATTCGGGGACCCTAACTAGTTTCGAAAAATAAAAACAATGCCATGTCAATATATTTTTTTTATGTTCCGGGTTAAATCCGGTTGTTCGGTTAGACACCGGTTCGTTAAAGTGCTAAATTACACTTTTTAGTGTCTAATAAGTACCTTTTTGTAACACTTTCGATTCCCAACACTTAGGGAAACATTCTGACTGAAAAATTATATTTTCTGCATAATATTCGCGTGCTAAAAGCTGAATTATTGCTGAATTATATAAATTCTGCACTTAAAGTGCGTTTCGGGTGCTTTTTAATGCTTAATTTTGCTTTCGCATTGCATATATATTAAACCCTTGTATGTACTCTTCGGTTTTAATGCATTCTTGTTGTCGGACCTACACCTAGGCTCCAATTTTATTGTCTGACTGCTTTCTGCAGTTCTGTTGACACATTGTGCTTACCGGTGAGTTTACTAGTATTTCTGACGCAACGCTCTCGTTTATGCATAAAGCAATATTTTGTAGTATACAACGTGCATGAATTCACTTGTTTAGTATGTAATCAGATATTGCTGACAATTAAGCACATAATTGCAGTCATTAAGCAATAATTAGTGTGTACGGAAATTACCGGTTTGGGCCAGTTGTCACAGTCTCCCCCCGTTAAAAGAATTTCGTCCCGAAATTCAGGCTGAACTCACTCTCGCTGGAGTCTTCTTGAATAGGTGGGGATACTTTTTCTTGAACTGGTCTTCACGTTCCCATGTGTACTCGGGTCCGTGCTTAGAGCTCCAACGTACTTTGACAAGTTTTACGCTGCTCCTCCTGGTCTTGTTGACTTTCCAGTCGGTAACCTCAACGGGTTGTTCTGTAAATCGGAGGGCTTCATCAATATGCACTTCATCCATCGGGATGATCACGTTTTCTTGTGTTGGACTCTTCTTCAGGTTGGATACATGAAACGTATCATGTACTCCATTAAGTTCTTCCGGTAACTCCAATTTGTATGCCACGGTACCAATTCTTTTCAATATTCTGAATGGTCCGATGTATCGTGGATTTAGCTTTCCGCGCTTTCCAAATCTGACTACGCCCTTCCAAGGTGAGACTTTTAACAACACTTTGTCTCCCACCTTGAATTCTACTGATTTCCTTTTCGGATCGGCGTAGCTCTTTTGTCGATCTCGAGCCGCCTTAATGTGCTCTCGGATCTGCGCAATCTTGTCGGTTGTCTCTTGTACAAGTTCAGGACCAACCATACGCTTATCTCCGGCATCTGCCCAACATAAGGGCGATCGGCATTTGCGGCCATACAGAGCCTCGAACGGTGCGGCTTTTATGCTCGTATGATAGCTGTTATTGTAGGAAAACTCAACTAAAGGTAGATGAGTATCCCAGCTGCCGCCTAGATCCATGACGCATGCGCGAAGCATATCTTCTAACGTTTGTATAGTCCGTTCGCTCTGGCCGTCTGTTTGCGGGTGGAATGCCGTGCTTAGATCTAACTGAGATCCAAAGGCTTCCTGAAATGATTGCCAGATTCTTGAGACAAAGCGTCCATCTCTGTCTGAAATGATTGAGATTGGCACTCCATGACGTGCCACGATTTCTCTTAAGTATATTTCAGCAAGCTTTCCAGTGCTGTCTTTTTCTCGGATCGGTAGGAAGTGCGCAGACTTCGTTAATCGATCAACTATTACCCATATCATATCGTGCCCTCTCGGGGTCCTGGGTAATTTCGTTATGAAGTCCATCGAGATTTGTTCCCACTTCCACACGGGAATCTCTGGTTGTTGTAGTAGGCCGGACGGTTTCTGGTATTCTGCCTTAACCTTAGCACAGGTTAGGCATTTTCCAACATAGACAGCAACGTCGCTCTTGAGTCTCGGCCACCAATAGTATTCTTTCAAATCTTGATACATTTTATCTGATCCTGGATGGATCGAGTATCTCGATTTATGCGCTTCATTAAGGATGACTTCTCGTATGCCACCATAGAGTGGAACCCAAATACGCTTCTTGAAGTATAAGGCTCCCTCTTCGTTTGGCACCATGTATTTCAGCATACCCCGTAGGTATTCAGCTTTACGGTTCTCTCCTTTAAGAGCTTCTTGTTGTGCATCACGAATGCGTGCAGTGAGGTTCGTTTGAATCGTCATTTCCAATGCTCGAACCCTTAGGGTTTTAACCCTTTCTTTTCGGCTCAACGCGTCCGCTACAACGTTTGCCTTTCCAGGATGGTACTTAATCTCACAGTCATAATCGTTCAGCAGCTCAACCCAACGTCGCTGGCGCATATTCAATTCCTTCTGATCAAATATGTGTTGTAAACTTTTGTGATCTGTGAAGATTGTACATCGAGTACCATATAAATAATGTCGCCAAATCTTCAAGGCGAATACCACTGCGCCCAGCTCCAGGTCGTGAGTGGTATAATTTCTCTCGTGATCCTTCAGTTGTCTTGAAGCATAAGCGATGACTTTTTGGCGTTGCATGAGCACGCAACCCAAGCCTTGTCGTGAGGCGTCGCAGTATACCACGAAGTCTTCAGTGCCTTCGGGTAATGATAGTATCGGTGCATCGCATAGCTTGTTTTTAAGTAACTGAAAGGCTTCTTCTTGTTTGTGACCCCAGTCGTATTTCCTGTCCTTCTGTGTAAGGGTCGTTAGCGGTTGAGCTATCTTTGAGAAATTCTCGATGAATCGCCGATAATAGCCCGCTAAGGCCAAAAATTGTCGAACTTCAGTTGGGGTTTTGGGAGCTTCCCAATTCTTTATTGCTTCAATCTTGGACGGGTCTACATGAATGCCCTTCTCATTCACTACGTGACCAAGAAATTGTACTTCGCGAATCCAGAATTCGCATTTCGAGAACTTTGCATAAAGTTTCTCTTTCTTCAGTAGTTCTAGAATAGTTCTGAGATGTTGCTCATGCTCTTCTTTCGTTCGCGAGTAAATCAGGATATCATCGATAAATACAATCACGAATTTATCGAGATATGGTTTGCATACGCGGTTCATTAGGTCCATAAAGACCGCTGGCGCGTTCGTCAATCCAAATGGCATCACAAGAAATTCGTAGTGCCCATAGCGTGTTCTGAATGCAGTCTTTGGCACGCTTTCATCTTGGATTCTCAGCTGATGGTATCCAGATCGAAGGTCGATCTTGGAATAGTAGCTTGATCCTTGCAGTTGATCAAACAAGTCATCAATCCTCGGTAGCGGATACCGATTCTTGATCGTGAGCTTGTTCAGTTCCCTGTAATCGATACACATCCGCAGTGATCCATCCTTCTTCTTCACGAATAATACTGGAGCTCCCCAGGGCGAGAAGCTTGGCCTTATGAATCCTTTATCCAACAACTCCTGAAGCTGTGTAGATAATTCTTGCATTTCGGATGGCGCAAGTCGATAGGGTGCCTTGGCTACAGGAGCAGCTCCCGGAACCAAGTCTATATGGAATTCGACTTGTCGTTGCGGAGGTAGTCCTGGCAGATCTTCAGGGAACACATCAGGAAATTCCTTCACCACAGGAATGTCTTCGAGTTTTGGCTCCACAGCCTTCTTATCTACAACGTGTGCTAGGAAAGCAACACATACTTTCCTTAAGCACTTCTGTGCCTTCATACAACTGATGATTCGTAGAGGCGCGTTTCGTCTTTCTCCATGTACGATGAGAGTTTCATCATTCGTCAGAGGGATGCGAATGATTTTCTCATGACAAATAATTTCAGCTTTGTTCTTGGACAACCAGTCCATTCCGAACACTACATCGAAGCTACCTAATTGAATAGGTAAGAGGTCGATGCTAAATCTTCGTTCACCAAGTTCTAGCGTGCAGCCTCTAACAACTTCGCTCGATTCAACAAGTTTACCATTGGCTAGTTCTATGGAATAAGGAATTTCTAATCTACTAGATTCTATTCCAAGTATGCGTTTAAATTCCACAGACATGAAACTATAATCGGTGCCAGTGTCGAATAATATGGATGCAAAGTGATTGTTAATGAGGAACGTACCGTTGACCACATTAGGGTCCTCGCGTGCGTCCCTTGCTCCAATCACAAATGCTCGGGCCTGAGCATTGTTTCCTTCTGGGTAATCCTTCATGAAATGATCTTTGCTTCCACATCAGAAGCATCCTTGGTTTCGCCCATTCCCGTTACCAACACCATTTCCATTTCCACCACTGTCTCCAGTTCCAGCACCGTTGCGATTTCCATTCCTGTTCTTTCTTTTTCCCCAACAGTCCTCGGTAATCGTGACCCAGGTTTCCACACTTGTCGCATTTTGGAATGCGACAAACTCCTCCGTGATGACGCTTGCACTGGTTGCAGAAAGGCATGGTGCCCAGGTACCTTTTGGTATGAGCGTCATTCATGGTTGAGAGAGTTTCTGCTTCCTGAGGCGGTTTAGGGTTACGCTCCTTGTTGTTGAAGCCCTTGTTGTTGATGTGAGTGGCTTGATTCAGATTCGAATACTTCCTCTTCTTGTCACCAGATGACTTATCATGCGTCTCGGTCCTTTCAGTTGGGTTCAACGATAGCTTCTTCATACGAACACAATCTTCAGTAAGGCTGACAGCCAGAGTTACAGCCTCGGTGATCGTTTGAGGTTTGGCCGACGTCACCATGCCACGAAACTCTGAGGCCAGTCCCCAAATGTAACGTTCAACACGCTTGAATTCGGGAGTCACCATGTAGGGAAGCACTCTAGACAGGTCGTGGAACCTTCGAGTATAACTGCTAATATCCGCACCTTCCATGGTCAAGTGCCAGAACTCCGTTTCCAGACTTTGGAGTTCAGCACGAGAGTAGTACTTCTCTCTCATTCTTTCCTTCAGTTCCTCCCAAGTTAAGCCATAAGCAACATCATCACCCAAAGTTTGGACTTGCAGGTTCCACCAAGTCAGAGCTTCATCGACAAACAACCCAGTAGCAAAGGTGACTTGTTGATCCGCGGTACACTTGCTCATGCGGATAGTAGCTTCAGTCTTCTCCGTCCAGCGCATAAATGCTACTGCACCTCCTGTGCCATCATAGTTCATCGGCTTGCAGTCGAGGAACTGCTTGAAAGTGCAGCCTGGAATTGATTCAACCAATTCACATGTGAGCAATCGAAGAAATAATGAAACAAAGACCGTTCATAAATTTCCTCATGCTTAGCACAATGTCTTAAGGTTACCTTGAGCTGCATTGCCTCCAGACGAATCTCCATTCCCATTACGCCTAGCGTTGCTTGGTCCTCCACTGTCTTGAGTTCGGTTCGCCTCGTACTGGGCGATAGCAGCGGAGATCCTTTCCTCCAGTAGGGCGTTCAGCTCATCAGCAGTTCTTGGCAGTGGGGGAGGAGGAGGTTGATCGTCATTGCGAGCATTCACAGCTTTCCTGGGTGCCATGTTCTGACAGAACATAACCCAACAGGGTTAATCATTTGTTTGATATCGTCACACTAGCCAGTAGTATCATATATTCACAGGCATATATACCACATAAGTGACATCAAACAATTATTACTCTAGCAGAGTACTTAGTAGGCTTGCACTGAGGGAATCTATACGTGAAAAGACTTGCTGTGATTTTTGTGCACTGAATTCCATAATTATGTATGCATCCATAATTACGTAACTCCTTGCACAGTCCGCACAGTTCGTTTCATCCTCGTATTTCTTCCTTCAGGTAGGCCATTGCTTTCAGGCATGGTTGTAAAAATCCCGACTAGTCTCCGATTAGTCACCGATTAATCACTAATCAGAGGTTCACCGATTAATGGCCGATTAATCGCTATGCGGTCAATGGTGGTCCTATTCTAGCCAAAATTTGGCCATACGCCGGCTAAATATCAACCAAACCTTATAAATTCCTTCCAATTACTTAAAAAAATGGGTCAATGAGGGGTTAAACATGTTTACTTTAGAAAGCTGCATATAAAAACGTGTGTGTATATATATAACTAAAAATTACATATAAAAATCTCGATCCGATTAGTTCCGATTAATCCCTACTAATCCCGATTAATCGCTAGTCGGTACCCCACCGCCCGACTAGCGCCTAGCGATTCTTACAACACTGCTTTCAGGTAAAGTCACATATACTTGTGACATTCTACTTCTAGTACATGCTAATTATCACACATAATTGCAAGTAATTTCTAGTCAACGACAAGTGCTACTCAAGTGCACTCTAAGTCTCGTAGTGTCTTTTCTAGACTCATGTAACTAGTTTCAGGTAGTGGATGTCGCGGGACGTTTTATGCAATGAAAACTCTTTGAAAATTGTTTTCGTGAAAGGATCCTAGAGATTGTAGACTAGACTCGAGAAGGAATCCTGGTTCACTACAATCGCAACTCTGATACCAATCTGTCACACCCCTTTCTGCGGCGGAAGCACGAGGTGTGATCATGAAAGGTTCTCATTGCATACGAAGAGTAAACATACTAGATGCTCAAAAATATCTTCAAATATTACATTACCGAAAACATATGTCAAGTGTTTACAACACGAGATAACATATTGTCTTAAAAGTCACAACTTTATTTAAAGATAAACAAAGCGACATCCACGAGCATGAGTAAGACCACGCGCACATCCATCCTAGTTACCTGAAATACATGTGAGTTTTGGAAAAACGTCAACATAAAGTTGGTGTGAATTCATGCAGTTTTGTGTTTCACATTTGTATACTTTGTACGAAAACATAGTTTGTGAATAAATCAAGTTTTTCTTGAGTACCCCACGTACTTCAAGTTATATATCAATTCTAGTATGGTATGAATTTTATATAAATACAGTATTTCTGTAAATATCAGGATTGTTAATGGGTTGCAAAACCATTAACATGTGACACGACATAGGAAGTCACCAAACCTAAGGCATTTAATTGGTATATTCTGAGACACAAAAGCACTACTCGATTCTCGCCCTCACCGAGAGTGTGGCTGCCAGGCACCCGTTAGATCTAACCTTTTGTTCTGCGGTCTAAGTATGTACACGATTAATGGTGCTTCTGTACCCTATTCGTGACACTATTTCTCATAACGCATCCTACTTGGTTCTCGTCCTCACCAAGCGCGTTTCTTTTTATCATTTCTCATAACGCATCCAACTTGGTTCTCGTCCTCACCAAGCGCGTTTCTTTTTATCTTATATTTTGTCACACTTGGTTCTCGTTCTCACCAAGTGTACTTCTTGTATTTATATCATACCATTTATAAATATTGTACTTTTGTACATGTATTTCACCCCCGAAGTTATAAAAACTGAAAACAGTTAAAAGAAAAGGGGGAGCATGAACTCACAACTTTGCGTTCCTGTGCGTCGTAAACTTCACCGGATTTGCTTACTTAACGTCATAACCTATACGCGTTTTCTTAATGTTAGTCACTAAACTTGTATCGCACAAGTACAGTCACTCTCTTTTGTATTTGTATTGTTGTGTTAAAAATATTTCATATTTTTAACTACGTATCTTACTTATATTATTTCCTCTAAAATAAATATAAGTCTTTTGTGTTTTGCACTTCGCACCCGAATTATGTATCTTGTATTTTGTATGTGTATTTTTATGTTTATACTCCTCATGAGTATTTAGTGCATTTTTAAGTCTTAATACACTAGCACGTATAACACATACTATATACACTTAGCACAAAAGTTGGTGATAAAATAATATATATTTTTCTCTCAAAAATATATATACATAAGATCCATTTTTATTTTTGAAGAAATCACCATTTCTTATCACCAAAAATTAGGGAAACCTTGGTAATACTCTTAAATACATTTTTAGGGAATAAGTTTCTCAAAAACTTATATTTTTCTAAGTGTCAAAATTTATAAAAATTTTGACAGAGTTTCCCCTAAAAATGGAGGTTTCCCATGTTTTCAAAACATGTGTTTGTTTTCTTTTAAATCGTCATCAATCATCAACAATAACCGTCAACAATAATCACCAATTTCTCCATTTCATGAACTTGAATATTTACAAAAATGTGTAGTAACTTACTAGCACATTTAGTAAGTCTCGTTATCTTTAAAAATAATTTCAGTTTCTTAAAAACTTTATTTTTAAAGAATATGAAGTCTCACAACTTCTAGTCGAGATTCGCAAAAATATTTCTTTGTTAAATTTTTCTTGTGACACAAGTGTCCACACACTTGTTTATTTACTAAAAACGCTTTTAGTTCGGATAAGATCCGGGTTTTAACAACACTAATATTTTTGCTTGGTTCTTCCGAAAAACCACTTGTAGATCTTTAGATCTACTAGTTTAGAACTCCATTTTATAAGAAAAATCGTTTTTACACAAGTTCATGTTTATGTTTGAAAGGGTTCGTCATCTAATAATTTTACGACTTAACATAAGGCTAGTTCATGTTCCAAAAACATGATCTAGCATGGTTTGATGACGATCCCTTCCAACACTAGCAATCCACAACAATAAATAATCATAACAAAACTAGTTTCAAAGGTTTTACACTAACATTCATCCATTAACCACCATTTTTATTATTTTTAGTAGACTTTTAGTTTTGGTCTCTAGTGTTCATAATTTTTATCAAACAAATCTCTTATTAACCACTTTAGACAAGATTAATAGGATGTTTTAGAACACTTACTACTAGCTCGAGGCTAGGGAAGAAACTAGACGAAAAATAGGTGGTTAATAGCGTCGTAGAGAGGTCCTTGCGATACCGTAAGCACCGAGCCTCCTTGTGTGTGACCCTTCACCCTTGTGTGTATATGGAATTACTAGAACAAATTTGAGTGATGGGTGGAGGTGGGATGGTAGTCTCGGCCGTAAGCAAGCAAGAGAGAAAGGAAGGAAATTTTTGCTAAGTGTTTGCATGAAATGGAAATGGTAACCTTCCATGTAATTTTATAATCCACCATCTACTAGTGACCAATGGATGTTGTGTAGTCTAGATACTAGACACAAAGATTTAAATACTCAAAAAAAATTGTGGTGTGTCCCACATGGGGGAAATCCGATCGTTCAAGGGTGGACTATTTGGTTTGGTTCCAACCAAAGTTGGTTAGCACTAGTTAGTTAGAGATTTTAATATTAGTTACTAGAGTGTGTTATGTAAAATACCGGGTGTTAGGGTATTCGGGGACCCTAACTAGTTTCGAAAAATAAAAACAATGCCATGTCAATATATTTTTTTTATGTTCCGGGTTAAATCCGGTTGTTCGGTTAGACACCGGTTCGTTAAAGTGCTAAATTACACTTTTTAGTGTCTAATAAGTACCTTTTTGTAACACTTTCGATTCCCGACACTTAGGGAAACATTCTGACTAAAAAATTATATTTTCTGCATAATATTCGCGTGCTAAAAGCTGAATTATTGCTGAATTATATAAATTCTGCACTTAAAGTGCGTTTCGGGTGCTTTTTAGTGCTTAATTTTGCTTTCGCATTGCATATATATTAAACCCTTGTATGTACTCTTCGGTTTTAATGCATTCTTGTTGTCGGACCTACACCTAGGCTCCAATTTTATTGTCTGACTGCTTTCTGCAGTTCTGTTGACACATTGTGTCTTACCGGTGAGTTTACTAGTATTTCTGACGCAACGCTCTCGTTTATGCATAATGCAATATTTTGTACTCCCTCCGTCCCATTTTAAATGTCCAAATTTCCACTTTTTATTGTCCCAATTTAATTGTCATTTCCAAATAATTTCCAGTTTTACCCTTACCATTACAAACTTCTATTTTTGGTTGTCCCAATTTAATTGTCATTTCTAAGGACATTATTGTCATTTTACAACCCAAAAAATAAAATACTCAAATTTTCTTAAATTGTGTGAATGTGGGTCCGATGACATCTAAATAGGGACGGAGGGAGTAGTATACAACGTGCATGAATTCACTTGTTTAGTATGTAATCAGATATTGCTGACAATTAAGCACATAATTGCAGTCATTAAGCAATAATTAGTGTGTACGGAAATTACCGGTTTGGGCCAGTTGTCACAGTCTCCCCCCGTTAAAAGAATTTCGTCCCGAAATTCAGGCTGAACTCACTCTCGCTGGAGTCTTCTTGAATAGGTGGGGATACTTTTTCTTGAACTGGTCTTCACGTTCCCATGTGTACTCGGGTCCGTGCTTAGAGCTCCAACGTACTTTGACAAGTTTTACGCTGCTCCTCCTGGTCTTGTTGACTTTCCAGTCGGTAACCTCAACGGGTTGTTCTGTAAATCGGAGGGCTTCATCAATATGCACTTCATCCATCGGGATGATCACGTTTTCTTGTGTTGGACTCTTCTTCAGGTTGGATACATGAAACGTATCATGTACTCCATTAAGTTCTTCCGGTAACTCCAATTTGTATGCCACGGTACCAATTCTTTTCAATATTCTGAATGGTCCGATGTATCGTGGATTTAGCTTTCCGCGCTTTCCAAATCTGACTACGCCCTTCCAAGGTGAGACTTTTAACAACACTTTGTCTCCCACCTTGAATTCTACTGATTTCCTTTTCGGATCGGCGTAGCTCTTTTGTCGATCTCGAGCCGCCTTAATGCGCTCTCGGATCTGCGCAATCTTGTCGGTTGTCTCTTGTACAAGTTCAGGACCAACCATACGCTTATCTCCGGCATCTGCCCAACATAAGGGCGATCGACATTTGCGGCCATACAGAGCTGGGTATCGACATCACTTAAACATCCGTTGGATTGGTTTCAATCGATCGGATATAGTACCGTGTCAGTGATTAGAGTTATTACCCTGATATCGGAGTAACATTTCGGGGATTTAGGGGCTTTTGTGAAAGAAATAGAACGACGAGTAGTAAAATGAACGAGAATTTCGATCGAAGTTGAGCAACTGACCCTGTCCCACTCTGCTGGATTTATACCCACAACTGGAACCCCCCGCGCGTCGCGCCCTGTACAAGTTCGGGGTTTCAGTCAGGGGTCCTTAAAATGTATTTTGGGAATGGTTACTTGTATTTTGAAGGTTGTTACATAACATGTGGCGGAACTATAGTCGGTATTAGAGTATACGAAGTGGGGGTGAGGGGAGAGTTTGATTAGTTGACACCAGGTTATAGGTTATAAGCGATTTTTCAAAATAGAATACCAACTTAGTGGTTCATTTTATTTGATTAGTTGACACCATAACTACGTTCACTATAACCTGTGATCTTGCAACCTCATTTCCTTTTATAGATGATTCCATGCTCCGTGGTTCCTTTGATGTAGCGTAACACTTTCTTTATAACCTTCAAATGATGCTCCTTTGGTTCTTGCATGAATCTATTGAGTAACTTAAATGTGGCCTTGTATGTAGTAGATATTTAAGGCACCAAGCTAGACCTCTGTAATGCATTGCATCTACTAGGTCTCCACATTTAGTCTTGGTTAATGTTAGGGATGAATTTTCACAGTTTGTGGATAACGGATCCTCAATTGCAGCCAGGATCACGGATCCTCAGTTTAGTCTGAATTAAGGATCCTCAGAAGATGTTGTAGGACTAAGGATCCAGGATCCTCATGATGATCCTTATACTAACAATTGTTTCCATTATATTTGAATTTGTTTTGCAGGAGTATTCGAGTGGGACTTGGTCTTGCCGAGATTCCAGGGGAATATGCCTTCTAATTCTGCACGTGCATGGCCTTCGTGACCGTTGTGGAGATCGTGGGAAGCTAGCATCTTTTTCGGATTGTTAGTTTGATAGCTTATTTGTATTTTTAAATGGGGATAACAAGCTAGAATATAAAATAATTAGCAATACACACTACTATCGAGAACTCTCTGCAACTTATTGGCGATTACACATTTTTTGCACACTAGTGATCCTTGTACCTAGCCTGTTATCATCCCTAATTGTAAACATTGTTTGTAAAATATAGTTGGTGATCGGTAGTTTCCATCACCCGAGGTTTTTTATGCCAGAGATCATACATTGATCAAGGGCTTTTTCCTCGTATAAATCCTTGTGTCCAACATTCATTTCATTCGTACATTTTTCATATATTTGTTCATTAATTCAAGCATCACACCTCACAAAATCGGATTTGGTTGCATTATCCTTGTGTGATTTTTGACCAAAACAGTTTGGCGCCCACAGTGGGGCAATTGGTGCTTCAATTCTATGAAATTTTGTTCATTTCATTCATTTCGGTTCATTACCTTCAACCACATGGCTTCTCAAGTGAAGAACACTTCAAGCTCTATGCCGGCGATCACCTCTTCACAGGGCATTCCACCTTTGCCACCTGTTTCTTCTGGATCCCAGAAGAATGCTGAGAATGCTGCGAAGAAACCAACCCCCGTTTTCTCAAAACCAACCTCTGCTGTTACTTCTGGCCCTACTAACAATGATCTTTATTCTTTGGTTTTGCAGATGAGGGACTACATGCAACAGCAGGACAAAACCAATGACAGGATCCTTCGAGAGATTGATGACATCAAGAAATTGAAGAGACCAGCGGAGGATCACTCTCCTTTGAAGCTGAGATCACTGAATTTCGACACTCCAGTCATAACTGCTCAACACTCTGCAGCATCAGATGTCCAGTACCGGGGTGGATCATTGGGGATGCGTTATGGATCATCGGCAATGACGCAGGCTCAAGGATCCTACTTTCAGCCTTTAGGATCCTCTCCTCAGCCTCAAGGTTCCTCCTTCCAGCATTAAGGATCCTTTTTCAGTTCTGGAGGGTATATGGGAGCACAGACGGTTCAAGGATCCTCATTCCAGGGTCAAGGATCCTCCTCTCAGGTCCAGGGATCTCTCAGGTTCAAGGATCCTCCCTCAGGTTCAAGGATCCTTCTCTCAGGTCCAGGGATCCTCTTAGGTTCAGAGATCCTCATCTTAGGTTTACGAATCCATGGATTATCCTCCAAGACCCCCAGTCTCGATGTATCAAGGGTCCAACATCTTTCAAGATCAAGGATCCTTAAGAAGTGCAGAACCCAGAAGTTTAGAGATTCATTTGGGAGACTTCATACCTATGCAAACTATCGCTTCATCTGGTCCCTCAATCCTACCAGAATCTCGCCAATATGGATTCACATCAGGAATTCCAAACCCGAATCCTTCAGAAGGTAACACTTTAAATAATTCTTATAATGCTAACCATGGCTTTGTGTAGGATACAGGCATCAACCAAGCTATGGCTAGGGAATTACAGAAACTCAAGGATATGATATCCAGCGTTCCAGGAGTGGTTAAGCCCATTCCTGAAATTCCAAATGGAAGCCACAAGATATCTCGCTTTGCACCACCTATTTGTGATGCAGAGATACCAAAGAGATTTCAAATACCAAGCATGAAGCTTTACGGTGGTACAACTGATCCGGAAGAGCATATAGCTCAATACAGGGAGAGAATGGAGATCAACCCCATTCCTGAAAGGTTGAAAGAAGCATGTGTATGCAAGGGTTTCAGATCCACACTGGCAGGATCAGCTCTTAAATGGCTGCTAAGTCTTCCCCCTTTCTCTATTACTTTATTTGCCAATCTAGTTAATTTGTTTAATAGCTAATTTTCATGCAGTAGGAGATTTGAACGATTAACTAGTGATCTTTACAGGGTGACACAAGGTCAAAATGAATCACTTAGAGATTATATCACTAAATTCAGTAGAGAATCCTTAGAGATTCCTAATTTGGATATTGCTACAGCTATAGAAGCTTTCAAAATGGGTTTACTTAAGGATTCACAGTTCTATGCTGATCTTGTCATGACCCCTTGCAGGAATCTTGATGAAGTAAGAACCAGGGCCCTAAGATTCATCCGTCTAGAGGATGATAAAAGGATCCAAGAAAGGTTGGCAAGATCCTCAAAGCAGGAAAAGCAAGGATCCTACTTCAGGAACAACAAGACCAAATCCTACAACAAGTCTGAGAATCAGAACGTGCATGCTGTGGAGCAAGAAGAGGATGATGAGGATTATCCTCCCATTTCTGAATATTGCTTTTCTATTGATAACAATGAACTAATCCTTGTAGTGCAGAATCTAGGTGAAAAAGCAAGATGGCCCAGAAAAAGTGATAAGCTAGCTGCAATAAAAGACAAATCCAAATGGTGTGCATATCATGAAGTTTTCGGTCATCTCACTGATGAATGCATATCACTCAGGAAAGAGATTGGTTACTTGTTAAGTAAAGGGCATTTGAAGGAGCTGTTTAGAAGGAAAAAGTCAAGGATCCAGGATCCTGAAAAGATCCCGGAAAGAGCTCTAGCTCCTCCTGCTGATGCACATATTATCAACTTCATATCTGGAGGATCAGACATATGTGGTACTTCCTTTTCAGCAGCCAAGAGGCATGCCAAAGAAACAAAGAAGGATAATGGGGACAGACCCGTTCGAACCTCGATCCTTACACAGGAGAAAGTTATAACCTTTGATGAGGATGATCGTGTGGATATTCAGGATCCTCACCATGACGGTCTTGTTATTACTTTGTTTATATCTAACCATTTTGTTCGCAGGATACTCATAGATGGAGGGAGCTCAGTGAACATCATTCAACTTGATGTCCTAAGATCATCAGTTCTTGTGGGGTTCAGAGGAGAAACCAAGAACACTTTGGGGGACATTAAACTTCCCATTTACATAGAGGGAGTTAATTCTTTTCAAAAATTTTGTGTTATAGATTGCTTATCCTGTTGCAATGTTATCCTTGGCAGGCCGTGGATACATGACATTAAAGCAGTTCCATCTACATACCACCAATGTGTGAAACTCCCTACTCCATGGGGTGTAGTGAAGATTGAAAGTGACCAACAAGAAGCCAAAAATTGTTACACTTCATCAATGAAGCCAGCCTCAAGACCTAGGGAGCAATAGCAAGTAAAGTATCCTCCAAGAGACGTCCTGGAGGCAAGAGAACAAGATGTCAAAGATATCCTGATGGATCCTCAGGATCCTGAATCCAAAGTTTTTATAGGATCCGGGATCCTCAACAATATCGAAGAGGATCTAGTATCCTTCCTAAAGAGAAGAAAAACTACCTTTTCCTGGAAGCATGAAGACATGACATGTATTTCTAAAGATATTATTAGTCATAAGCTTAGCATTGACAGGTCATTCAAACCCATACATCAAAAAAGGAGAAAGTTTGCACCTGAGAGGAATGCCATCATCCAGGAGGAGGTAGACAAACTGCTCAGAGCAGGTATGATTAGGGAGGTTAAGTATCCAAGATGGTTAGCCAATGTGGTTGTTGTTCAAAAGAAAAATGGAAAGTGGAGGGTATGTGTCAATTTCACTAATTTAAATAAGGCATGTCCCAAGGATCCTTTCCCATTACCCCACATTGACTCCATGGTGGATGCTACTGCGGGTCATGAGTTGTTAACTTTCATGGATGCTTCAGCTGAATTCCAACAAATTCAGATGGAACCATCCGATCAAGAGGATACAACCTTTATGAGCCCTACTGGTATCTATTGTTATATTGCTATGCCCTTCGGACTAAGAAATGCAGGTGCTACCTACCAAAGGCTAGTTAATTTGATGTTTAAAGAACAAATAGGACACACAATGGAAGTCTATATAGATGACATGGTGGTTAAGTCCAAGTGAGCTGAGGATCACCTTAGAGATTTGAAGGAAGCATTTGATATCCTTGATAAATTCAATATGAAATTGAATCCTTCCAAATGCCACTTTGGTGTGAAAGCTGGCAAGTTTCTAGGGTATATGGTGACAAAAAGAGGCATAGAGGCAAGTCCAGAGCAAATCAAGGCCATTGTGAACATTAAGTCTCCTGCCAATGCCAAGGATGTGCAAAGATTGACAGGAAGGATCGCAGCCTTGAACATGTTCATCTCAAAGTCATCAGAGAAATGCAAAGAGTTCTATGACATTCTGAGAAAGAACAAGAAATTTGAGTGGACTGAAAAGCATGAGAATGCTCTCAAGGCCCTTAAGGATTACCTACCCTCAGCCCCAGCGTTAATGAAACCAGAAAAGGGGATATATTATCCTTATATTTAGCAGTCTCTTCTAAGGCAGTAAGTGCAGTCCTTGTTAAGGATCATGAAGGTACACAACATCCTGTATATTATGTAAGTAAAAGTTTGCTTGATGCTGAATCCAGGTATTCACATTTAGAAAAACTTATCCTTGCTTTGATTATGGCATCTACTAAATTACGCCATTATTTTGAAACTCATGCTATTATTGTTAAGACTAACTTTCCAATTAAGAATGTTCTCAGGAAACCTGAAATGTCAGGAAGGATGGCTAAATGGGCAGTAAAGCTTAGTGCTTATGATATAAGATATGAACCAAGAACCGCCATTAATTCCCAAGCCTTAGCTGACTTTGTGGCAGATTTCAGTAGTGATCTACAAAGGGAAGCTGAGTTGGAAGTTCAACAGCTTGAAGAGACTAAGGATCCTTGGATACTCTTCACAGATGGGGCTTCAAACATCAAGGGAACTGGAATAGGAATACTACTAAAATCGCCACAGGGGGACATAATACCCCATTCAATAGCTTGTGAGTTTCAAACTACTAATAATGAGGCTGAGTATGAAGCCTTGATAGCTGGTTTGCAAATTGCCAAGCACATGAGGATCAGGTATCTTGAGGTACATGTAGATTCATTGTTAATTACTAATCACTTTAATGGTTCTTATGCTGTTAAAAGTGAAAGACTAATCAAATATCTAGAGATAGTCAAGAAATTGACAGACACTTTTGCTTCTTTTAGTTTGACACTAGTACCCAGAGAAGAAAATGCAGAAGCTGATGCTTTGGCCAATCTTGGATCATCATTGAAGATTCCAGAGGATATTAAAATCCCCAGAATCCATATCTTAACTATTGCTATTGAGGATCACACATCTATGGAAATAGTAGAGGATTCTGCAATCATACCTAGTGATGGCGCACAATCACATTCAGGATCCTAGATCCTCCCAATCATGAGATATATACAACATGGAGAGATTCCTACAGGAGAAAACCCCAGAGCTTTCAAAGTCAAGGTATCTCAATTTACAATACTAAATAACATGTTATATAAACGATCTCTTGCAGGTCCATATCTAAGGTGTATAGAGGATCCTAAAATTCAAGAAGTCCTAAAGGATTTTCATGAAGGAGATTGTGGAAACCACACTGGGGGCAGAGCACTGTTCTCAAGGATATCCTTAGGACATGATATTATTGGCCTACTATGAAGAAGGATACTGTGGATTATGCCAAGAAATGTGATGCTTGTCAGAGACATAGTAATATCCTTCATCAACCAGCAGAGCTCATGCATCATATATCCTCTTATTGGCCATTCATGAGATGGGGAATGGATATAGTTGGCAAACTTCCCAAGGCACCAGGAGGAAAAGTGTTTATGCTTGCTGTTAGGGGAGGATTTCCCAATGATCAGTGATCCTCATTTACTATAGGGTTTAGTGATCCTCAATTCTGTCTGAATTAGTGATCCTCAGAAGTATTGCAGGATCAGGATCATGGATCATCGTAAGGATCCTTATACTAACGATTGTCTGCTTTGAATATGATGTTGTTTTGCAGGAGTACAAGCTTGGACTTGGTCTTGGCGATATTCCTGGAGCATATTCCATATTTATTCCGCACGTGCATGGCTGAAATGGACGTTGTGGAGGTCGTGGAGGACTTGCACCAATTGCTGAATGTTTGTTAGCTTAGATATTTTCCATTTTTAAACGGGATAGCGAGCTAAATAAAAACACTAGGCTATTTTTGGCTTAACACACACACTTGCAACTGCCCTCACCAGCTCTTGACAATTCATTTGGCGATTACACACTTTTTTGCACGTTACACTATAGTGATCCTTGTAATTAGCTCGCTATCATCCGAAGTTGTAATACATTTCTTGTTTAATCTGAGTTGGTGATCGGTAGTTTCCATCACCCGAGGTTTTTTATGCCGGAGATCATTCATTGATCAAGGGCTTTTTCTCGTATAAATCTTTGTGTCACTTGTTCATTACTTTCAAAGTGATCCTTAGTGTTGTTCATTGATTCAAGCATCATACCTCACAACAGAAAGTTTGGTTGCATTATCATTGCTTGATTTTTTGACCAAAACAGTTTGGCGCCCACCGTGGGGCAATTGGTGCTTCATTCCTAAGAAAATTCATACTTTTGTGGTCATTTCGGTTCATTACAACCAAGCAGATGGCTTCCTCAACAAAGAATACATCAAGTTCTATGCCGGAAATCAGTTCTTCACAAGGCGTTCCTCCTTTGCCTCCACCACCTTCTGGATCCCAGAAGAATGCTGAGAATGCTGCGAAGAGACAAACCCCCATTTTCACAAAACCACCAACTTCTTTTGTTTCCACTAATCCTACTACTAATGATCTTTTTAATCGAATTTTGCAGATGAGGGATCGCATGCAAGAGCAGGATAAAACCAATGAACGGATCCTCCAAGAGATTGGCGATATCAAGAAACAGAAGAAATCAATGGAGGATCACTCTCCTCTGATGCCAAGGTCGCTGAACTTCGACACTCCAGTCATAACTTCCTAGCACTCAGCAGCTCCGGACGTGCAATACTTGGGTGAATTACCAGGAAGGCGTTATGGAACAGCAACTATGAGTCAGACATTTGGCTCTCACTTCCAGCCTCAAGGATCCTCCCAGGTTCAAGGATCCTCCCAGGTCCAAGGATCCTCCCAGGTCCAAGGATCCTCCCAGGTCTAAGGATCCTTCCCGGTCCAAGGATCCTTCCAGGTCCTAGGATCCTCTCTGGTTCCAGGATCCTTTTAGGTTCAAGGATCATCTCAACTTCAAGGATCCAACGTCTTTCAGGATCAAGGATTCTTGAGAAGTATGCAGCCTCAGAGCTCGGATGTTCATCAAGGAGATTTCATACCAATGCAAACCATTGCTTCATCTGGTCCTTCGATCATACCAGAATCCCGCCAATATAGATACACATCTGTAATTCCAAACACGAATCCTGTGGGAGGTAACACTTTTAATAATTCATATAACACTAACCATGGCTTAATGCAGGATACAGGTATCAATCAGGCTATGGCCAGGGAGTTACAGAAGCTCAAGGATATGATATCCAGTGTTCCAGGAGTGGTTAAACCCATTCCTGAAATTACAGACGGTAGCCATAGGATATCTCGTTTTGCACCACCTTATGTGATGCTGAGATACCCAAAAGATTCCAGATACCATCCATGAAACTGTATGATGGTTCAACGGATCCAGAGGAGCATGTAGCTCAATACAGGGAGAGGATGGAGATCAATCCAATTCCTGAAAGGTTAAAAGAAGCATGTCTGTGCAAGGGATTTGGATCCACACTCACAGGATTTGCTCTTAAATGGCTGCTAAGTCTTCCCCCTTACTCTATTACTTCATTTGCTAATCTAGTTAACTTGTTTAATAGTCAATTCTCTTGTAGTAGAAAATTTGAACGATTAACTAGTGATTTATATAGGGTAACTCAAGGTCAAAATGAATCACTTAGAGATTACATCACTAAGTTTAGTAAAGAATCCTTAGATATTCCTAACTTGGATATTGCTACGGCTGTAGAAGCCTTTAAAATGGGATTGCTTAGGGATTCATTATTCTATGATGATCTTGTGATGACACCTTGCAGAAATCTTGATGAAGTAAGAACCAGGGCCCTTAGGTTCATTCGCCTAGAGGATGACAAAAGGATCCATGATAGGTTGACAGGATCCTCAAAACAGGAGAAACAAGGATCCTACTTCAGGAACAACAAATCCAAATCCTACAATAAGTCTGATAACCAGAACGTGCATGCGGTGGAACAAGAAGAGGATGATGAGGATTATCCTCCTATTTCTGAATACTGTTTTTCTGTTGATAACAATGAACTAATCCTTGCAATGTAGAATCTAGGTGAGAAAGCTAGGTGGCCAAGGAAAAGTGATAAACCAGCTGCTACAAAGGATAAGTCCAAGTGGTGTGCATATCATGAGGATTTTGGGCATCTCACCGAGGAGTGTATTGCACTAAGAAAGGAAATTGGTTACTTGTTGAGCAAGGGGCATTTGAAGGAACTTTTGGGACGAAAAAAGTCAAGGATCCAGGATCCTGAAAGGATCCCGAAAAGGGCTCCTGCTCCTCCAGCAGATGCACAAGTCATAAACTTCATATCCGGCGGATCAGACATTTGTGGTACCTCCTTTTCAGCAGCAAAAAGACATGCTAAGGAAACCAAGATGGATAATGGAGACAGACCCATTCGGACCTCTGTTGTTACCCAGGATAAAGTCATAACATTTGATGAGGATGATCGTGTTGATATCCAGGATCCTCATCATGATGGTCTTGTAATTACATTATTTATTTCTAACCACTTTGTTCGCAGGATCCTTATAGATTGAGGAAGCTCTGTGAACATCATTCAGCTTGATGTCCTCAAGAAGATGAATATACCGGAGTCTGATATTGTCCCAAGATCCTCAGTACTTGTGGGATTTAGTGGGGAAACCAAAAACACATTGGGGGACATCAAACTCCCAATCTATATTGAAGGATTGCATTCTTATAAAAAAATTTGTGTTATAGATTGCTTATCTTGTTGCAATGTTATCCTTGGCAGGCCATGGATACATGATATGAAGGCAGTTCCATCCACCTATCATCAATGTGTAAAGCTTCCAAGTCCTTGGGGAGTGGTGAAAATTGAGAGTGATCAATAAGAAGCTAAGAATTGCTATACCTCATCAATGAAGCCAGCCTCAAGACCAAGGGAGCAATAGCAATTAAAGTATCCTTCAAGAGATGTCTTGGAGGCAAGAAAGCAGGATGTGAAAGAAATCCTCATGGATCCTGATGATCCTGAATCTAGGATCTTCATAGGGTCAGGGATCCTTAGCGAAATCGAGCAGAATCTAGTATCCTTCCTTAAGAGGAGGAAATCCACCTTTTCCTGGAATATGAAGATATGACAGGTATATCTAAGGATATAATTACTTATAAACTTGGCATTGACAGGTCATTCAAGCCTATACATCAAAAGAGGAGGAAGTTTGCACCTGAAAGGAATGCTATTATCCAGGAAGAGGTAGATAAACTACTTCGGGCAGGTATGATAAGAGTGGTTAAGTATCCAAGATGGTTAGCCAATGTGGTTGTTGTTCAAAAGAAAAATGGAAAGTGGAGGGTATGTGTCGATTTTACTGATTTAAACAAGGCATGTCCCAAGGATCCTTTCCTATTACCCCACATTGATTCCATGGTGGATGCTACCGCGGGTCATGAGTTGTTGACTTTTATGGATGCTTCATCTGGATTTCAACAAATTCAGATGGAACCATCTGATCAAGATGATACAGCCTTTATGACCCCAACTGGTATATACTGTTATATTGCTATGCCATTTGGACTAAGGAATGCAAGTGCCACTTATCAAAGGCTAGTTAATATGATGTTCAAGGAACAAATTGGACACACTATGGAAGTTTATATTGATGACATGGTGGTTAAGTCCAAGAAAGCTGAGGATCACCTTAAAGACTTGGAGGAAGCATTCAATATCCTTGATAAATTTAATATGAAACTAAATCCTTCCAAGTGTCATTTTGGTGTTAAGGCAGGTAAATTCTTAGGCTATATGGTGACAAAGAGGGGCATTGAAGCAAGTACAGAGCAAATCAAGGCTATTATGAATATCAAATCTCCTGCCGATGCTAAGGATGTGCAAAGATTGACAGGCAGGATCGCAGCCTTGAATAGGTTCATATCCAAATCCTCAGAAAAGTGCAAGGAATTCTATGACATCCTGAGGAAGAACAAGAAATTTGAATGAACTGAGAAGCATGAAAGTGCCCTCAAAGCTCTTAAGGATTACCTATCCTCAGCCCTGGCCTTGATGAAACCAGAAAAGGGAGATGTATTATCCTTATACCTAGTAGTATCCTCAAAAGCAGTAAGTGCGGTCCTTGTTTCACGAAGGTCCACAACATCCTGTCTATTATGTAAGTAAGAGTTTGCTTGATGCTGAATCCAGGTATTCACATTTAGAAAAACTTATCCTTGTATTAATTATGGCATCTACTAAATTAAGACATTATTTGAGACTCATGCCATTATTGTTAAGACTAATTTTCCAATTAAGAATGTTCTCAGGAAACCTGAAATGTCAGGAAGGATGGCTAAGTGGGCAGTGAAGCTAAGTGCATATGATATAAGATATGAACCAAGGACTGCCATCAAATCCCAAGCCTTAGCTGACTTTGTGGCAGATTTTAGTAGTGATTTGCAAAAGGAGGCTGAGTTAGAAGTCCAACAGCTTGAAGAAACCAAGGATCCTTGGATATTATTCACTGATGGAGCCTCCAATGTAAAAGGAACAGGACTTGGAGTACTACTAAAATCGCCACAGGGGGACATAATACCCTACTCCATAGCTTGTGAATTTCAAACTACCAACAATGAGGCTGAGTATGAAGCCTTGATACCTGGTTTGCAAATTGCTAAGCATATGAGGATCAGGTATCTTGAGGTACATGTAGATTCATTATTAATCACTAATCACTTTAATGGATCCTATGCTGTTAAAGGTGAAAAGCTAATCAAATATTTGGAGATAGTCAAAGAATTGGCACTCTCTTTTGTTTCCTTTAGTTTGACACAGGTACCAAGGGAAGAGAATGCAGAGGCTGATGCATTAGCCAATCTAGGATCATCCTTGAAGATCCCGGAGGATATAAGGATCCCTATTATCCATATCCTGACCCCTGCTATCGAGGATCATGTAGCCATGGAGATAGGAGAGGATTCTGCAATCATCCCTAGTGATAATACTCAATCTCATTCAGGATCATGGATACTCCGAATCATGAGATACATACAACATGGAGAGATTCCTATAGGAGAAAACCCTAGGGCTTTCAAAATTAAGGTATCTCAATTTACAATATTGAATAATATGTTGTATAAACGATCTCTTGCAGGACCATATCTAAGATGCATTGAGGATCCTGAAATCCAAGAAGTCCTAAAAGATTTCCATGAAGGAGATTGTGGAAACCACACTGGGGGCAGGGCATTATTCTCAAGGATCCTGAGGACAGGATACTATTGGCCCACTATGAAGAAGGATGCTGTGGAGTATGCCAAGAAGTGTGATCCTTGTCAAAGACACAGTAATATCCTTCACCAACCAGCATAACTTTTGCATCCTCTATCCTCTTGTTGGCCATTTATGAGGTGGGGAATGGATATAGTTGGTAAGCTTCCTAAGGAACCTGGTGGAAAAGTATTCATGCTTGCTATGACTGATTACTTCTCCAAATGGATAGAGGCTGAAGCCTTTGCTCAAGTCAGAGAAAAGGAAGTTATACCCTTTATTAAAAGAAACATTATTACTAGATTTGGTATCCCTTCTGAAATTGTTTGTGATAATGGATCCCAATTTATTGGGAATAGAACTACTAACTTCTGTGACAGCTGGGGGATTAAGATGATAACATCAACACCAGTCCACCCACAAGCTAATGGTCAGGCAGAATCATCCAACAAGATCATCATCAACAATTTGAAGAAGAAGCTTGGATCCAAGAAAGGAAAATGGGCAGAAGAACTACCTTATGTGCTTTGGGCTGATAGGACAACTCCCAAGAATGCTACAGGCCAAACTCCATTTTCTTTGGTATTTGGGGCAGAATCAGTGATCCCTACAGAGATGGTGGTTCCAACTGCAAGAACAAGCATTCGTGATCCTGAAGAGAATGCTGAAAACTTGGTTCAAGACTTGGATACTATAGAAGAAATCAGGGATTTGACAAGGATAAGGATAACTAGTTATCAACAAAAGATGGCTGGAGCCTACAACAAAAATGTCAGGATCAGGAAATTCCAAGTTGGTGATATGGTATTAAGGAAAGCATTTCAGAATACCACCAATCCTGCTAATGGAAAGTTGGCACCAAAATGGGAAGGCCCCTATTTTATTGAAGCTGAAGCAGGAAAGGGGGCATATCGATTGCTAACAATGGAAGGTGATTTGCTACCAAGAGCTTGGAATGCTGTCCACTTGAAGAAATATTTTATGTGACAAGGATCCATGATCCTCACTTGACAAGTATCCTTGAAGGATCCTTACAGAGTAGATGATCCTCATTTTGGTAACATTCTAATCTCAAACTATTTCATTCTTTTATTCTCTTATATAAGGATAAGGATCCTGCATCCTTTTTCCTCCTTTCACTTGATTCTGAGTTTTGAAGGTTCAGGTATCCTTAACTAAGGATTAAGTATCCACAGAAGTATCCAGTTATTTGGGCTTGACCCCAGTTATTTGGGCTTGACCCCAGTTATTTGGGCTTGACCCCAGTTTGGGCCCGTCCCCAGTTTCGCCAGTAGCGCACGATGATCCTGGTATAGTTCATGGAAATGGGACCAGTACTCGCTTTAGGGGCTGATAATTTCATTGTACTGGCTATATTCAGGATCCTACGTATAATGGTAGACGTACCATACATCCGTTCCTAAGGTTTCTAACGTTTTCACGTTAGCTAAGTGTTAGGGCATGAATTTTATGCTAAGGATCATCTATCCTGAGACTGGGCATGGATCACGGATCCTTAATGGATGATGCAGAGAGTCTGAGGATCACGAGTCTGAGGATCCAGGATCCTTAACAGAACTTATGTTTTCTAACAATTGTCACGTTTTTAATGTTTAAATGCAGGTAATGGACGTAGTGGACTCATTCTTAGCTGGAATTTCGGGGAATATTCGTTCATATGGCACATGCTTGATGAAATATAACCGTTTTTGGAGAACATGGGCCATTTCCACCTTTTTAGGAAAGTTTGTTAATTGATATTTCTTATCTTTTTTAAGGGGACACAAGCTCATTTGAGGCATAAGTCGAACACACCACACCAAGAACTCATAACACTCGAATTCTCTGCAAACACTTAGCAAAAACACACACTTACACTAGCAATTCAATGTATTGAGCTTGTTTTCTTCCGAAGTTGTACAAGGATCACTATTGTTTCAGCAATATATTTGGTGATCGGTAGTTTCCATCACCCGAGGTTTTTTATGCCGGAGATCTTCTAAAGATCAAGTGCTTTTTCCTCGTATGAATCTCGGTGTTCATCATTGATTTCATATACTTGTCGTTCATACAATTAACCAAGCATCATACCTCACAAAATCAGATTTGGTTGCATTATCCTTGTGTGATTTTTGACCAAAACAGTTTGGCGCCCACCGTGGGGCGATTGGTGCTTCAATTCTGAGAAATTTTGTTCATTTCATTCATTTCGGTTCATTACCTTAAACCACATGGCTTCTCAGGGAAAAACTTCTTCAAGTTCCATGTCGGCGGTTACCTCATCACAGGGCATTCCACCGTTGCATCATCTTATCCCTGCATTCCAGAAGAATGCTGAGAATGCTCCGAAGAAGACAACCCCCGTTTTCACAAAACCAACTGTTGTTTCTTCCTCTACACTTACTAACAGTGATTTTTATGATTCGATTTTGCAGATGAAAGGATATATGCAACAACAGGACCAAACTAATGGCAGGATCCTTCGCGAAAATGATAAAATCAGTAGAGGATCACTCCCCTTTGATGCTGAGGTCGCTGAATTTCGACACTCCGGTCATAACTTCCCGGCACTTTGCAGCTCCAGATGTCCAATACCAGGGTGGATCAACAGGAATGCGTTCTGGATCATCGGCAATGTCTCAGGCTCAAGGATCCTCTTTCCAGCCTTCAGGATCCTCATTTCAGCATCATGGATTCTTCACCAGTTTAGGAGAATGCATGGGGACGCAGCCAATTCAAGGATCCTCTCAAGTTCAAGGATCCTCTCAGGTTCAAGGATCCTCTCAGGTTCAAGGATCCTCTCAGGTTCAAGGATCCTCTCAGGTTCAAGGATCCTCTCAGGTTCAAGGATCCTTTCAGGTTCAAGGATCCTCCTTCCAGGTTCAAGGATCCTCATCTTAGGTTTCCGGATCCATGGATTATCCTCCAAGACCTTCATTCACAGCACATCAAGGATCCAACATCTTCCAGGATCAAGGATACTTAAGGAGTGTGCAACCCGGAAGTTCAGATGTTCATCTAGGAGACTTCATACCGATGCAGACTATTGCTTCTTCTGGTCCCTCAGTTATACCAGAATCCCGTCAATATGGATTCACATCTGGAATTACAACCTTGAATCCATTAGGAGGTAACACTTTGAATATTTCTTATAATGCTAACCATGGCTTCATGCAGGATATAGGAATCAACCAAGCTATGGCTAAGGAATTGCAGAAACTCAAAGATATGATATCCAGCGTTCCAAGAGTGGTTAAGCCCATTCCTAAAATTCCAGATGGAAGTCACAAAGGAAAGAATGGAGATCAATCCCATTCCTGAGAGGTTAAAAGAAACATGTCTATGCAAGGGTTTTGGATCCACACTCATAGGATCTGCTCTTAAATGGCTGCTAAGTCTTCCCCCTTACTCTATTACTCCATTTGCTAATCTAGTTAATCTGTTTAATAGTCAATTTTCATGTAGTAGAAAATTTGAACGATTAACTAGTGATCTATATAGGGTAACACAAGGTCAAAATGAATCACTTAGAGATTACATCACTAAGTTTAGTAAAGAATCCTTAGATATCCCTAACCTGGATATAGCTACGGCTGTAGAAGCCTCTAAAATAGGTTTACTTAGGGATTCAATGTTCTATGATGATCTTGTCATGACCCCTTGTAGGAACTTAGATGAGGAAAGGAACAGGGCCCTTAGGTTCATCCATTTAGAGGATGACAAAAGGATCCACGAGAGATTGTCAGGATCCTCAAAGCAAGACAAATAAGGATCCTATCTCAAGGATAACTGATCCAAGCAATACTCCAATCATGACAACCAGAATGTGCATGCTGTGGAACAAGAGGAAGATGATGAGGGTTATCCTCCTATTTCTGAATATTGTTTTTCTGCTGATAATAATGAACTAATCTTTTCTATGCAGAGTTTAGGTGACAAGGTTAGGCAGCCAAGGAAGAATGACAAACCGCCCGCCACCAAAGACGAATCGAAATGGTGTGCTTACCATGGGGATTCTGGTCATCTCACAGATGAGTGCATAACATTAAGGAAGGAGATAGGTTATCTTTTGAGCAAAGGATACTTGAAGGAATTGCTTGGAAGGAAAAAGTCAAGGATCAAGGATCCTGAAAAAGTTCCTGAAAAAGCTCCTCCTCCACCAGCTGATGCTCAAACCATTTCATCTCCGGAGGTTCTCAGCAGCTAAGAGACATGCAAAGAAAACAAAGATGGAGAATAGGGACAGACCTGTTCGAACTTCCATCCTTACCAAGGAAAAAGTCATATACTTTGATGGGGATGACCGTGTCGACATACATGATCCTCATCATGACAGTTTGGTTATTACATTATTTATATCTAACCATTTTTGTTCGCAGGATTCTCATTGATGGGAAAAGCTCAGTGAACATAATCCAGTAGGATGTCCTCAATAGAATGGACATCCTTGAATCCGATATTGTCCAAAGATCATCTGTCCTTATGGGATTCAGTGGAGAGATAAAGATTACATTAGGGGACATCAAACTTCCTATCTATATAGAGGGAATGAATTATGTTAAAAAAATTCAATGTTATTGATTGCTTATCTTGCTGTAATGTTATCTTTGGCAGGCCATGGATACACGATATGAAGGCAGTCCCCCTTAACATATCATCAATGTGTCAAGCTCCCAACTCTATGAGATATGGTGAAGATAGAAAGTGATCAGCAGGAGGCAAAGAACTGTTACACTTCTTCAATGAAGCCAGCCTCCAAGGAGCAAGACGTCATGGAGGCAAGAGAGCAAGACGTCAAGGATATTCTGTTGAACCCAGAGGATCCTGAATGCAAAATTTTTATAGGATCCGGGATCCTAGACAATATTGAGCAGGATTTAGTATCCTTCTAGGAAAGAAGAAAATCTACCTTTGCTTGGAAACATGAAGATATGACAGGTATTGTTAGGGGTGGATTTCTAAATGATCAGTGATCCTTATTTACTGTTGGGTTTAGTGATCCTCAATTCTGTTTGAAGTAGTGATCCTCAGAAGTGTTGCAGGATCAGGATCATGGATCACTATAAGGATTCCTGTACTAACAATTGTCTACTTTGAATTCGTAATTGTTTTGCAGGAGTATCAAATTGGACTTGGTCTTGGCGATATTCCTGGAGAATATTCTAAGTCTATTCCGCACGTGCTTGGCCAGAAATGGACGTTATGGAGTCGTGGAGGACTTGCACCATTTGCGGACAGTTAGTTAGGCTAGATATTTTCTATTTTTAAAGGGGGTAGCGAGCTAGTTAGAAAAGACTTGGCTATTTTTGGCTACATACACACTCATACAACTGCTTTCATCAGCTCTCGCTAACACACTTGGCGATTACACACATTTTCTACACAATACACTATAGTGATCCTTGTAATCAGCTCGCTATCATCCGAAGTTGTAATACATTTCTTGTTTAATTTGAGTTGGTGATCGGCAGTTTCCATCACCCGAGGTTTTTTATGCCGGAGATCATTCATTGATCAAGGGCTTTTTCCTCGTATAAATCTTCGTGTCACTTGTTCATTACACTTCATAGTGATCCTTATTGTTGTTCATCAATTCAAGCATCATACCTCACAACAGAAAGTTTGGTTACATTGTCATTGCTTGATTTTTGACCAAAACAGTTTGGCGCCCACCGTGGGGTAATTGGTGCTTTATTCCTAGAAAGATTCGTATTTTCGTGGTCATTTCGGTTCGCTACAACCAAACAGATGGCTTCCTCAGTGAAGAATACTTCAAGTTTGATGCCCTCATTCAGTTCTTCACAAGGCGTTCCTCCTTTGCCTCCACCACCTTCTGGATCCCAGAAGAATGCTGAGAATGCTGCGAAGAAACCAACTCCTATTTTCCAAAAACCACCTACTTCTTCTGTTTCAACTAATCCTACTACTAATGATCTTTATGCCCTGATTTTGCAGATGAGGAATCATGCACAAGAGCAGGATAAAACCAGCGAAAGGATCCTCCGGGAGATCGATGAAATCAAGAAACAGAAGAAATCAGTGGAGGATCACTGCCCTCTGATGCCAAGGTCGCCGAACTTCGACACTCCGGTCATAACTTCCCAACACTCAGCAGTTCCGGACGTGCAATACTTGGGTGAACTACCAGGAAGGCGTTATGGAACAACAACAATGAGTCAGGCATTTGGCTCTTACTTCCAGCCGCAGGAATCCTCTTCTCAACCATCAGGATCCTCCTCTCAGCATCAGGGATACTTTACGTCAGGAGGATATGTGGGAATGCATGCAGTACAAGGACCCTCCCAGGTCCAAGGATCCTCTCAGGTCCAAGGATCCTCCCAGGTACAAGGATCCTCCCAGGTCCAAGGATCCTCTCAGGTCCAAGGATCCTCCCAAGTACAAGGATCCTCCCAGGTCCAAGGATCCTCCCAGATCCAAGGATCCTCCCAGGTCCCAGGATCCTCTCTGGTCCCAAGATTCTCCCTAGTTCAAGGATCCTCCCTGGTCCCAGGATCCTTTCAGGTTCAAGGATCATCTCAATTCCAAGGATCCAACCTCCTTCAAAATCAAGGATCCTTGAGAAGTATGCAGCCTCAGAACTCGGACGTTCATCAAGGAGACTTCATACCAATGCAGACCGTTGCCTCCTCTGGTCCTTCAATCATGCCAGAGTCTCGACAAGATGGATTCACATCCGCAATTCCAAACTCGAATCCTGTGGGAGGTAACACTTTTAATAATTTATATAACACTAACCATGGCTTTATGCAGGATACATGTATCAATTAGGCCATGGCTAGGGAGCTACAGAAGCTAAAGGATATGATATCCAGTGTACCAGGAGTGGTTAAACCCATTCCTGAGATTGTGGATGGTAGCCATAGGATATCTCGTTTTGCACCACCTTTATGTGATGCTGAGATACCTAAAAGATTCCAGATACCATCAATGAAGCTATATGATGGTTCAACGGATCCAGAAGAGCATGTAGCTCAGTATAGGGAGAGGATGGAGATCAATCCAATTCCTGAAAGGTTGAAAGATGCATGTCAATGTAAGGGATTTGGATCCACACTTACAGGATCTGCTCTTAAATGGCTGCTAAGTCTTCTCCCTTACTCTATTACTTCATTTGCTAATTTAGTTAACTTGTTCAATAGTCAATTCTCTTGTAGTAGAAAGTTTGAACGATTAACTAGTGATTTATATAGGGTAACACAAGGTCAAATGAATAACTTAGAGATTATATCACTAAGTTTAGTAAAGAATCCTTAGATATTCCTAATTTGGATATTGCTATGGCTGTAGAAGCCTTTAAAATGGGATTGCTTAGGGATTCATTATTCTATGATGATCTTGTTATGACACCCTGCAGGAATCTTGATGAAGTAAGGACTAGGGCCCTTAGGTTCATCCGCCTAGAGGATGACAAAAGGATCCAGGACAGATTGACAGGATCCTCAAAACAGGATAAACAAGGATCCTACTTCAGGAACAACAAATCCAAGTCTTACAATAGATCCGATAACCAGAATGTGCACGCAGTGGAACAAGAAGAGGATGATGAGGATTATCCTCCTATTTCTGAATATTGTTTTTCTGTTGATAACAATGAACTAATCCTTGCAATGCAGAATCTAGGTGAGAAAGCTAGGTGGCCAAGGAAAAGTGATAAACCAGCTGCTACAAAGGATAAATCCAAGTGGTGTGCATATCATGAGGATTTTGGGCATCTCACTGAAGAGTGTATTGCACTTAGAAAGTAAATTGGTTACTTGTTGAGCAAGGGGCATTTAAAGGAACTCTTGGGACGAAAGAAGTCGAGGACCCAGGCTGCTGAAAGGATCCCGGAAAGGGCTCCTGCTCCTCCAGCAGATGCACAAGTCATAAATTTCATATCCGGTGGATCAGACATCTGTGGTACATCCTTCTCAGCAGCAAAAAGACACGCTAAGGAAAACAAGATGGATAATGGAGACAGACCCGTCCGGACCTCCGTTGTCACCCAGGATAAAGTCATTACTTTTGATGAGGATGATCGTGTTGACATCCAGGATCCTCATCATGACGGTCTTGTAATTACATTGTTTATTTCTAACCACTTTGTTCGCAGGATCCTTATAGATGGAGGAAGCTCTGTGAACATCATTCAGCTGGATGTTCTTAAGAAAATGAATATCCCAGACTCTGATATTATCCCAAGATCCTCAGTACTTGTGGGATTCAGTGGAGAAACAAAGAATACATTGGGGGACATCAAACTCCCAATCTATGTTGAAGGATTGCATTCTTATCAAAAGTTTTGTGTTATTGATTGCTTGTCATGTTGTAATGTTATCCTTGGCAGGCCATGGATACATGATATGAAGGCAGTCCCATCCACCTATCATCAGTGTGTAAAGCTTCCAAGTCCATGGGGAGTGGTGAAAATTGAGAGTGATCAACAGGAGGCTAAGAATTGCTATACCTCATCAATGAAACTAGCCTTAAGACCAAGGGAGCAATAGCAATTAAAGTATCCTTCAAGAAATATCTTGGAGGAAAGAGAACAGGATTTGAAAGAAATCCTCATGGATCCTGATGATCCTGAATCCAAGATCTTCATAGGGTCAGGGATCCTTAGCGATATTGAACGGGAGCTAGTATCCTTTCTCAAAAGAAGGAAAACCACCTTTGCCTGAAAACATGAAGATATGACAGGTATATCTAAAGATATAATTACTCACAAACTTGGCATTGACAGGTCATTCAAGCCGATTCATCAAAAGAGGAGGAAGTTTGCACCTGAAAGAAATGCTATTATCCAGGAAGAGGTAGATAAGCTACTTCGACCAGGTATGATTAGAGAGGTTAAGTATCCAAGATGGTTAGCCAATGTGGTTGTTCTTCAAAAGAAAAATGGAAAGTGGAGGGTATGTGTCGACTTTACAGATTTAAACAAGGCATGTCCCAAGGATCCTTTCCCATTACCCCACATTGACTCCATGGTGGATGCTACCGCGGGTCATGAGTTGTTAACCTTTATGGATGCTTCATCTGGATTTCAACAAATTCAGATGGAACCATCCGATCAAGAGGATACAGCCTTTATGACCCCAACTGGTATATACTGTTATATTGCTATGCCATTTGGACTAAGAAATGAAGGTGCAACTTATCAAAGGCTAGTGAATATGATGTTCAAGGATCAGATTGGAAAAACTATGGAGGTTTACATAGACGATATGGTGGTAAAATCCAAAAAGGCTGAGGATCACCTAAGGGACTTGGAGGAAGCATTCAATAGCCTTGACAAATATAACATGAAACTTAATCCTTCAAAATGTCACTTTGGTGTTAAAGCAGGTAAATTCTTAGGATATATGGTGACTAAGAGAGGCATTGAAGCCAGTCCAGAACAAATCAAAGCTATAGTGAACATCAAGTCCCCCGCTAATGCTAAGGATGTTCAGAGGCTAACAGACAAGATTGCAGCTTTAAACAGATTCATATCCAAATCCTCAGAAAAGTGTAAGGAATTCTATGACATCCTAAGGAAGAACAAGAAATTCGAATGGACTGAGAAGCATGAAAGTGCCCTAAGAGCTCTTAAAGACTACCTATCCTCGGCCCCGGCCTTGATGAAACCAGAAAAAGGAGATGTGTTATCCTTATATCTTGCGGTATCCTCAAAAGCAGTAAGTGTCGTCCTTGTTAAGGATCACGAAGGTACACAACATCCTGTCTATTATGTAAGTAAGAGTTTACTTGATGCTGAATCCAGGTATTCACACATAGAAAAACTTATCCTTGCATTAATTATGGCATCTACTAAATTAAGACATTATTTTGAAACTCATGCCATTATTGTCAAAACTAATTTTCCAATTAAGAATGTCCTCAGGAAACCTGAAATGTCAGGAAGGATGGCTAAGTGGGCAGTGAAGCTTAGTGCATATGATATAAGATATGAGCCCAGGACAGCCATTAAATCCCAAGCATTAGCTGACTTTGTGGCAGATTTCAGTAGTGATTTGCAAAAGGAAGCTGAATTAGAAGTCCAGCAGCCAGAGGAAACCAAGGATCCTTGGATACTATTCACTGATGGATCCTCCAATGTAAATGGAACAGGGCTTGGAATACTACTAAAATCGCCACAGGGGGACATAATACCCCACTCCATAGCTTGTGAATTTCAAACTACCAACAATGAGGCTGAATATGAAGCCTTGATAGCTGGTTTGCAAATTGCAAAGCACATGAGGATCAGGTACCTTGAGGTACATGTAGATTCTTTGTTGATCACTAATCACTTTAATGGATCCTATGCTGTTAAAGGTGAAAAGCTAATCAAATATTTGGAGATAGTCAAAGAATTGACACGCTCTTTTGTATCCTTTAGTTTGACACAGGTACCAAGGGAAGAGAATGATGAAGCTGATGCATTAGCCAATTTAGGATCATCTTTGAAGATTCCTGAGGATATCAAGATCCCTATTATCCATATCCTGACCCCTGCTATCAAGGATCATGTAGCTATGGAGATAGGAGAAGATTCTGCAATCATCCCTAGTGATGATACCCAATCTCATTCAGGATCATGGATACTCCCAATCATGAGATACATACAACACGGAGAAATCCCTACAGGAGAAAACCCAAGGGCTTTCAAAATTAAGGTATCTCAATTTACAATATTAAATAATATGTTGTATAAACGATCTCTTGCAGGACCATATTTAAGATGCATTGAGGATCCTGAAATTCAAGAAGTCCTAAAGGATTTCCATGAAGGAGATTGTGGAAACCACACTGGGGGCAGGGCATAATTCTCAAGGATCCTGAGGACAGGATACTATTGGCCCATTATGAAGAAGGATGCTGTGGAGTATGCCAATAAGTGTGATCCTTGTCAGAGGCATAGTAATATCCTTCACCAACCAGCAGAGCTCTTGCATCCTATATCCTCTTCTTGGCCATTCATGAGATGGGGAATGGATATAGTTGGAAAGCTTCCTAAGGCACCTGGTGGAAAAGTATTCATGCTTGCTATGACTGATTACTTCTCTAAGTGGATAGAGGCTGAAGCCTTTGCTCAAGTAAGAGAAAAGGAAGTTATATCCTTTATTAAAAGAAACATTATTACTAGATTTGGTATCCCTTCTGAGATTATTTGTGATAATGGATCCCAATTTATTGGGAATAGAACCACTAACTTTTGTGACAGTTAGGGGATTAAGATGATAACATCAACACCAGTCCATCCACAAGCTAATGGTCAGGCAGAGTCATCCAACAAGATCATCATCAACAATTTGAAGAAGAAGCTTGGATCCAAGAAAGGAAAATGGGCAGAAGAATTACCTTATGTGCTTTGGGCTGATAGGACAACTCCCAAGAATGCTACATGACAAACTCCATTTTCTTTGGTATTTGGGGCAGAATCAGTGACCCCTACAGAGATGGTGGTTCCAACTGCAAGAACAAGCATTTGTGATCTTGAAGAAAATGCTGAAAACTTGATTCAAGACTTGGATACTATAGAAGAAATCAGGGATTTAGCAAAGATAAGGATGACCAGTTATCAACAAAGGATGGCTGGAGCTTACAACAAAAATGTCAGGCTCAGGAAATTCCAAGTTGGGGATATGGTATTAAGGAAAGCATTTCAAAACACCACCAATCCTGCTGATGGAAAGCTAGCACCAAAATGGGAAGGCCCCTATTTGATTGAAGCTGAAGCAGGAAAGGGGGAATATCGATTGTTAACAATGGAAGGTGATTTGCTACCAAGAGCTTGGAATGCTGTCCATTTGAAGAAATATTTCATGTGACCATGATCCGTGATCCTTACCAGACAAATATCCTTGAAGGATCCCCACTGACAGATGATCCTCTTTCTGGTAACATTCCAATCTCAAACTATTTCATTCTTTTTATTCTCTTACAAGGATAAGGATCCTGCGTCCTTTATCCTCCTTTTACTTGATTATGAGTTTTAAAGGTTCAGGTATCCTTAACTAAGGATTGAGTATCCACAGAAGTATCCAGTTATCCTTTGGGCTTGACCCCAGTTATTTGGGCTTGACCCCTTTGGGCTAGTCCCCAGTTTGGGCCTGTCCCCAGTTTCGCCAGTAGCGCACGATGATCCTGGTATAGTTCATGGCAATGGGACCAGTACCCACTTTAGGGGCTGACAATTTCATTGTACTGGCTATATTCAGGATCCTACGTATAATGGTAGACGTACCATACATCCGTTCCTAAGGTTTCTAACGTTTTCACGTTAGCTAAGGTTTTGGTATTTTCATGTCACTAAGTTTGGATAGTCGCTAGTGAGGGCCATACTCCAGTTTACATACGATCCTTTGGGCTTGTCCCCAGTTATCCTTTGGGCTTGTCCCCAGTTATCCTTTGGGCTTGTCCCCAGAATTGTTGGGCTTGTCCCCAGTTACTAACATTCATCTTATATTGGCTCAGTCCTAAGCAATATCTTATTTCAGGTTTGTGAAGATAAATGACCAAGGATTCTTGATCCTTACTTTCAACTAAGGTTTGTATCTTGGGTTATCCTAATTTTAAGTGTTAAAGGATAGGATCCTAACTTGGATTCTCAGGTATGATCCTTAGCTGTTTTGATTTTATTCATTATGTATTTAAGTGACACTTATCCTTTGACAACTGAACTTATGATCCTTAAACTATTTTTTATGTGATCCTTGATCATATCCTTAACTCTTAAGGGATATTTTTTAAATTTTTTCCTTACTTGATAAGTTTAAACAACATGAACATCACAATAGATTGAAAAATAAAATAACCATAAGGATATCAACACAGGATATAGCCAAAAAGTTAAAGTCATTTTATTCACAAAAGCTTAAACCCTTTTAAGGTTGTCAAAATTGCCAACCCACGTTTCTACCAGCAAAACGTGGCCCGTCCACATGGGTTGGCAAAGGGTGTCCATTGTTCATAGGTCTAACAAGTGTAGGAAATTAAAGACGGCAGGATCACAATGGCTTCATCCCCCAAACAGAGGATCCCTCCACCATTTGTAATCCTACCTATTGTTCAAAGGATCATCCATGATCCTCAACCCTAATTACTATTGTTCAAGTACAGACCAACCATTGTTTATCAAAACATCATCAAAACAAAAAAACCATAACCAAACTAAAAAATGGGCTTCGGCTAGAAATGTCCTTCATCGCCCATTCAAGCAGCCTACACCTTCGCTGCATCATCATCCCCTCCAGCTCCAGTATCCTTTGCATGATCTTTGCCACTACCACTAGCCTCAATTGCCAGAACCTCATCAGCCTCATCCTCATCCTCCAATTAAGCCAGCCTAGCCTTCCAGCCTTCCACATCCCAGCTGCTCCTATCAAAGGCAGGATCCTAAGCTTCCGAGGCCATCTGCAATTTGGTCTTGTACATGGCAATGGCAGCAGAGACCTTAGCATCCTCCGTGATCTCGCTCTTCTCATAATCAAAATTAATCAGGATTGTAGCTGTCTGAGCTTTGGCATCTTTGAGATCCTTTTGGAGGTCAGCAATCTTAAGATCCTTGAGCAATGCGACTTGTTGGAGGTCAGCAATCTTCTTGTCCTGCTCCTCGACATGCCCAACATAGTCTTCAATCTCAGCAAATTTCTGCAAAGAAGATAAAGAACAGTTCAAGAACAGGTGATCCTCAAATAAGCTGGATACCTAAAGCAGGGACAAGGATCCTTACATCGTTGAAGTATTCAAGGAACTGGTGGCGGATCAGGGGCAGACCTTGCAGATCCTCAGCTTCAGAGGCTTTTCTTTTCTTGCCACCCCTTCCTTTAACGGGTGCCTTGGGGATCGAAGCAGTTGGGCTGGCAGGAAGCTTCTTCTTGGAGGATCGTACGGTGTCAAGCTCAGTGACACTAAATTTGGAAGCAGATCTTGATGACTTTCCAGCGCCTACACACCCAAAACAGATAAGTGTCCTTATTCTATGCATATATAACTATTTATTTAAACATTTGAATATAAAAAGAACAGGATACTTACTTGACATGGTGACAGAGCCTGAGGATACCTCTTGAGAATCCTGGGTGTTTGTTTTGAATGATCTCGTGGCAGGATCAAGTTTTCTAAAAGCAGCAAGTCTCCCCTTGGTGGCAGCTGAAGGAATAATATGCGAGAATGTGATAGCTGTACAAAAGAAACAAAAGCATATTAGTAATCATTATCAGAAATGAGCTTACTTAGTGATCCTTCTAAGGATCCTCCTACCCTACCATGGGTGCTCCATTTCCTTGGCAGATCCTTTCCATCCGGGATTGAATCCCTTCTGACGAAGAAGAACCGTCGTTTCCAGTTGGTATCATTTTTAGTAGCTTTAAAGATGGGATGTTCTTTTCCGGGTTTAAGCTTGAATAGATATCGGTGGGATCCAAATGTGGTAAGGTCATACATCTCGGCCAATTCTGACATTCCCAAGTCAATTCCTTCTTGCTCAATGATCCTTTCAAGGGTATACAAGACCATCCAGATCATTGGCATAGCTTGAATATAGGAGATGCCGGTGAGGGAGAAAAAGGATTGGGTGAATTCAGGGAAGGGATACGAATATCCTATTGTGAAAGGTGTAACAGGAAAGGCAATCCAAGTTTCAGAGATATAGTCACTCAAAGCAGTGGGATCAAAGGGTTTGAAAATGGTGTTCGCCGGGAAACAGTGGCGAATTCTGTCTATTTGTGGATCAGAGAAACAACATATTTCTTTCACCGAATCTTCAATGATCCCCTGGCTCTTGAGAGGACTTTCCTTCTTATGATCCTTGGCTGGTGAGGATCTCAGCATCATCTTGATTTGAAGAAGGTGGAGAAAGATGAACAGAGGAAGAAAACGTAAAAGAAGAAAAGGAAAAGAGTTACCTGCTTGATCGTCGGATGAGAATTTAAAGGGAGTTCTCTTGAATTTGAATGCTGAATGATCCCTATCTCTAACTCCTATTTATAATAATGATTCTGCAGGATAGTCATCTCACTGACGTCATGATCGTAACGGCTAGTCCGACTCCAACGGCTAGTTATCTGATTAATTCGTTACGGATAAGAACAAAATATAACTCATTTATTTACATAATTACTCCTTATATTTTGGGGGAAATTGTTAGGGGTGGATTTCTAAATGATCAGTGATCCTTATTTACTGTTGGGTTTAGTGATCCTCAATTCTGTCTGAAGTAGTGATCCTCAGAAGTGTTGCAGGATCAGGATCATGGATCACTATAAGGATTCTTGTACTAACAATTGTCTACTTTGAATTCGTAATTGTTTTGCAGGAGTATCTACTTGGACTTGGTCTTGGCGATATTCCTGGAGAATATTCTAAGTCTATTCCGCACGTGCTTGGCCAGAAATGGACGTTATGGAGTCGTGGAGGACTTGCACCATTTGCGGACATTTAGTTAGGCTAGATATTTTCTATTTTTAAAAGGGGTAGCGAGCTAGTTAGAAAAGACATGGCTATTTTTGGCTACACACACACTCATACAATTGCTCTCATCAGCTCTCGCTAACACACTTGGCGATTACACACATTTTCTACACAATACACTATAGTGATCCTTGTAATCAGCTCGCTATCATCCGAAGTTGTAATACATTTCTTGTTTAATTTGAGTTGGTGATCGGTAGTTTCCATCACCCGAGGTTTTTTATGCCGGATATCATTCATTGATCAAGGGCTTTTTCCTCGTATAAATCTTCGTGTCACTTGTTCATTACACTTCATAGTGATCCTTATTGTTGTTCATCAATTCAAGCATCATACCTCACAACAGAAAGTTTGGTTACATTGTCATTGCTTGATTTTTTACCAAAACAGGTATATCTAAGAATGTTATTACTCACAAACTTGGTATTGACAGGTCTTTCAAGCCAATACACCAAAAAGGAGAAAGTTTGCACTTGAAAGGAATACCATTATCCAAGAAGAGGTAGACAAATTGTTCAAGGCAAATTTGAGTGGACTGATAAGCATGAACCTGCACTCAAGGTTCTTAAGGATTATCTATCCTCATCACCAGCCCTGATGAAACCAGAAAATGGAGAATCGTTATCCTTATACTTAGCTATTTCAGCTAAAGCAGTAAGTGTGATCCTAGTTAAGGATCATGAAGGCTCTCAACATCCGGTATAATATGTAAGTAAAAGTCTACTTGATGCTGAGGCCAGGTATTCTCATTTAGAGAAATTAATTCTTGATTTAATTATGGCTTCTGCTAAACATAGACATTATTTAGAAACTCACACCATTTTTGTGAAAACTAACCTTCCTATCAAGAATGTTCTCAGGAAACTTCAAATGTCAGGTAGAATGGCAAAGTGGGCAATCAAGCTTATTGCATATGACATTAAGTATGAACCCAGAACTGCCATCAAGTCCCAAGCTTTAGCTGACTTTGTGGCTGATTCCAGTAGTAATCTACAAAGGGAAGCTGAATTAGAAGTTCAACAACTTAAGAAGACCAAGGATCCTTAGACACTCCTCACGGATGGAGCTTCAAATGTTAAAGGAACTGGAAAAAGCACACTACTAAAATCGCCACAGGGGGACATTATACCCCAATCCATTGCATGTGAATTCCAAACCACTAATAATGAGGCAGAGTATGAGGCCTTGATAGTTGGTTTGCAATTAGCTAACAATATGAGGATCAGGTATCTTCAAGTATATGTAGATTCTCTATTAATTACTAATCATTATAACAGTTCTTACATTGTCAAAGGTGAAAAGCTAATCAAGTACTTAGAAATAGTTAGGAAACTGGCAGATTCTTTTGCTTTTTCCAGTCTATCACAGGTACCCAGGGAAGAAAATGCAGAAGCTGATGCTCTAGCTAATATTGGATCATCACTGAAGATTCCAGAGGATGTGAAAATACTTATCATCCATGTTTTAAATCCTGCAATTGAGGATCACGTAGCCATGAAAATAGTGGAGGATTCGACAATCATCCCTAGTAATGATACACAATCTCATTTAGGATCATGGATCCTACCAATCATGAGATATATACAACATGGAGAGATCCCTACAGGAGAAAAGCTTTCAAAGTCAAGGTATCTCAATTTACAATATTAAATAACATGTTATATAAACGATCTCTTGCAGGTCCATATCTAAGGTGCATCGAGGATCCAGAAATCCAAGAAGTTCTGAAGGATTTTCATGAAGGAGATTTTGGAAATCACACTGGGGGCAGAGCACTGTTCTCAAGGATCCTCATAACAGGATATTATTAGCTTACAATGAAGAAGTATGCTGTGGAATATGCAAAGAAGTGTGATGCTTATCAAAGACACAGTAATATTCTACACCAACCAGCATAACATCTGCATCCTAAGCAGAAGCTTTTGCTCAAAGTCAGAGTAAAGATGGCCAGTTATCAACAAAGAATAGCTGGAGCATACAACAAGAATGTTAGGTTCATCTAAAGAAATACTTTAAGTAAGAAGGATCAGGGATCCTCAGCAATACCAGTATTCTGATTAAGGATCCGGGATCCTCAAAGGATATATGATTCTACATTTGGTAACACATTACTTTCATTTTCATTCATTTTATTCTTATTACTTATCATAAGTTAAAGATGTTAATCAGTTAACATCTATTTTCACAAAGTTTAAGCTTTTGCAGAGTTGTTATCATTTTACAGAAGATCAAAGTGGTTGGCCAACTCTCTAAAGTTTATGGGCTTGTCCCCAGTTTTTGGGCCTGTCCCCAGTTTCGCCAGTAGCGCACGATGATCCTGGTGCAGTTCAAGGCAATGCGACCAGTACCCGCTTTAGGGGCTGACAATTTCATTGTACTGGCTGTATTCAGGATCCTACGTATAATGGTAGACGTACCATACATCCGTCCCTAAGGTTTCTAACATTTTCACGTTAGATAAGGTTTCGGCATTTTCATGTCGCTCAAGTTTGGATAGTCGCCAGTGAGGGCCATACTCCAGTTTACACAAGTTATATGGGCTTGACCCTAGTTTACATCTGTTTATTTGGGCTTGTCCCCAGTTTGTAAGGCTTGTCCCCAGTTTGTTGGGCTTCTCCCCAGTTTATTTGGGCTTGTCCCTAGTTTGTTGGGCTTGTCCCCAGTTTATTTGGGCTTGTCCCCAGTTATTATGGGTTCATTCCCAATTATTTGGCTTGGTCCCAAGTTTGTTTTTCTTACAGGATCTTGGAGCTCTAAAGTTATACAAGTTCTGACGATAAGGATCCTTGATCCTAGAAGCTTTACTTTTCATAGTTTGCTTATTCAGCAATAATTTACAATGATATAGAATCCTAACTTGGATTCTCTGGTATGTTATATTCTAACTTTTTCTAAGCTGTAATTGTCTCTTATCCTTTTTGGTTAAGGATCATTAACCCATATTTATATGAACACTTCAAGTTTTCTGTTAAAAGTTTAACATTATCATTAGATTTCCAATAACTTTCCAGTTGTTTGGCGATGATATCTTTGAAAATAGAAAGCATACATGAAAAATAAAGAGGAAAGAAACAACAACAGTTGTAGCTAAAAATGTTAAATGTTATTACCCATTCATTATGTAACAAAATCATCTGGCCTGGATTTCACCAGCAACACCGTGGACCATCCACCCAGGCCAGGCAGGGCAATCTAATAGTTAAAGTGTCTATGCAGAAATTAAAATGCAGGAAGGTTTATAGCGAACACTGTAGAAGGATTCATCTTCCACAAACAGAATGATCTTCTAGTCTGTAAAGGCATTTGAGGAGTTATCTCTAACTCTATATTTTGCAATGATGATTATAGCAGGTCTTATCAGTGACGACAGGCAGTGTAACGACTAGTTACCAGCAACAACGACTAGTCCGCTTCTGACGGAAATATGACAGCTGTGAATCCTTATCACAACTGCCATATTGGGGGGCAATTGTTAGGGCATGAATTTTATGCTAAGGATCATCTATCCTGGGACTGGGCATGGATCACGGATCCTTAATGGATGATGCAGAGAGTCTGAGGATCCAGAGTCTGAGGATCACGAGTCTGAGGATCCAGGATCCTTAACAGAACTTATGTTTTCTAACAATTGTCACGTTTTTAATGTTTAAATGCAGGTAATGGACGTAGTGGACTCATTCTTAGCTGGAATTTCGGGGAATATTCGTTCATATGGCACATGCTTGATGAAATATAACCGTTTTTTGGAGAACATGGGCCATTTCCACCTTTTTAGGAAAGTTTGTTAATTGATATTTCTTATCTTTTTAAGGGGAAACAAGCTCATTTGAGGCATAAGTCGAACACACCACACCAAGAACACACAACACTCGAATTCTCTGCAAACACTTAGCAAAAACACACACTTACACTAGCAATTCAATGTATTGAGCTTGTTTTCTTCCGAAGTTGTACAAGGATCATTATTGTTTCAGCAATATATTTGGTGATCGGTAGTTTCATCACCCGAGGTTTTTTATGCCGGAGATCTTCTAAAGATCAAGGGCTTTTTCCTCATATAAATCTCGGTGTTCATCATTGATTTCATATACTTGTCGTTCATACAATTAACCAAGCATCATACCTCACAAAATCAGATTTGGTTGCATTATACTTGTGTGATTTTTGACCAAAACAGTTTGGCGCCCACCGTGGGGCGATTGGTGCTTCAATTCTGAGAAATTTTGTTCATTTCATTCATTTCGGTTCATTACCTTAAACCACATGGCTTCTCAGGGAAAAACTTCTTCAAGTTCCATGTCGGCGGTTACCTCATCACAGGGCATTCCACCGTTGCATCATCTTATCCCTGCATTCCAGAAGAATGCTGAGAATGCTCCGAAGAAGACAACCCCCGTTTTCACAAAACCAACTGTTGTTTCTTCCTCTACACTTACTAACAGTGATCTTTATGCTTCGATTTTGCAGATGAGAGGATATATGCAACAACAGGACCAAACTAATGGCAGGATCCTTCGCGAAATTGATAAAATCAGCAGAGGATCACTCCCCTTTGATGCTGAGGTCGCTGAATTTCGACACTTCGGTCATAACTTCCCGGCACTTTACAGCTCCAGATGTCCAATACCAGGGTGGATCAACAGGAATGCGTTCTGGATCATCGGCAATGTCTCAGGCTCAAGGATCCTCTTTCCAGCCTTCAGGATCCTCATTTCAGCATCAGGGATTCTTCACCAGTTTAGGAGAATGCATGGGGACGCAGCCAATTCAAGGATCCTCTCAAGTTCAAGGATCCTCTCAGGTTCAAGGATCCTCTCAGGTTCAAGGATCCTCTCAGGTTCAAGGATCCTCCTTCCAGGTTCAAGGATCCTCATCTCAGGTTTCCGGATCCATGGATTATCCTCCAAGACCTTCATTCACAGCACATCAAGGATCCAACATCTTCCAGGATCAAGGATACTTAATGTCACACCCCGACTGCATAAAACAACAAATCGCGGCGGAAACATCGGGGCGTGTTGCAACAGAATTAATGTTTCATAACCATGGATACCAAAAAGTGTTTCGTTTTATTAAACATTGAATAATTACATCGTCTGGAAATCTAAATACACAAATTAAACATAATCTATCATTGTTATTGAGTCACTAAGGCCTTGTCCAGTTCAATGTGAGCATGCATCTTATCAATCGATATCATCCAACAATACCTGAAACATATGTGAAAACGAGGTCAGCAAAGAAATGCTGGCGAGTACATAGGTTTTGTGAAAATAAGATTCATGACTTCTGTTTAAGAAAATGTTTAGTCATGAACCTTGTAATTTGCTTTGTCTTTGTAAATCATTTGAAAAATAATAAGTTCAGGTGATATGTATAATAAGAGAATAATGCATGATTAAATGAACAACCATGTAAAATGAGTTTATATAAGATAAGTTGTTTGTAAATAAATGTCTTGTGAAAAGTATGTTACTTGTATAAAATGTTCTATGTCTCAAACTGAAATGATTCAAATAACGCTACAATATGTAATACTATACAAACACTTATATATAGGAAGTACCAGCGGCATATCCACCATGCTTGTATCATATTACACACGCACCGTTACTCAAATCACTTACCCAAACAAACCACCAATGTAAGATGTCCATGTTTAAACAAATTGTTAAATGTATTGAATAACATAACAAAATGTTTATGTTAAGATGTAAATCATGTCATGTATAATCAATGTCCAAAGTGTTTGTGTCAAATATAAACCATGTAATGTGTAACCAAAATGATATGTATGGCTAGTGAAATGCATCAACTAAACCATAGATGAAACGTACAAAACAAAGTATTGAAGTAAAACTTGGTTTAAATCAATACTATGTTTCGTGGAAATGCATGATCAAATGTAAATCATGTCCACATGTTTACCCAATCGTTAAACCATCTTGTTTTAATCGTTCAAATCGTTCTTGTTTTAATTGTTCAAATCGTTCTTGTTTTAATTGTGAAACTACTTAATGGTCGATTCTCTAATAACATTCAAACCTTCTTGACTCGTTCCTCGTTCCAACTCGCTCTCGCTCTCGTTCTTAATAAACCCTTACCAAAGGGTAAATTAATAATTACAGATTCAGTCGTTACCCAAAATACCCACACATAACCATGGGTATGGAAAATAACGGGATTTGTCAGATCCTATGGTACCATAACCTAATACTGGTCGGCTTGATCATTGCTAATGAATGTCATTTGGTTATGTAACTATAACCAACAAGTTTGTTCACTTTTTGAAATTTGTAATTAGTTTTTGAACCATTGAAATCGTTCTTGAAACCCTTGTTATTGTTCTTGAAACTACTTTGTAATTGTTATTGAAATTATTGTAAAAGCATTTAGCACATATGAGTCACCCCAAAACAGTTGAAAACAGTAAAAGAGGGGAATAATGTACTCGCCTGAGAATGCTTGGAGGTCTTGAACAACAACCAAACAAAGCTAGAGAGAGCACGGAATCAGTCGGCAATCTAAAACTATATAAATAAACCGGACTTAAATCGGGAGATCGGATAGGATGAGGCTTGGTAAACCAAATGAGTGTTGGAACTCATATGATATGGTTTAACAAGGCCTACATACTACAATGATACCTATCCTAAGTGCTTGTGACCCATTACGACCCGTTTAGGTGGCTTATGCTACTTTAACGCGTCGTTCGCGTGAAACGCGTTCGGACTGCCTAACTAGTCCTATGACAAGTAATATATGCCTTAACATGTCTAATATGGTTGTCAAATCAGTTTAGATGTCAAAAGTTATGTTACATATGTTTAAAATGAATTTTGGCATCAAAGGGGTATTTTGGTAATTTACCTAAGGCATATAAACTACCTATCATACAACTACTTAAACGAAGCGACCATAAGGTATAACCTCGTAAGGTTATTCCCTATATACTATGGTCACCTAATGTGCTTGGTCGGATCCTAATGATCGACCAAACGGGTCGGGTTCGAAAGTATAAGCGATTGATTAGATCGCTTACCTCTACGACCCTATATAAGCACTAAACTAAAAGTGACGAGCTAAGCATGTTAAAACATGCTTAACTAAGTTTAGAAAACAGGTTTGGTATCACAACAAACGGTTGTGATACCTAAGAGTAGTTTGGTTACAAAATACGTAAGAATACGTATTCTGCCCGAAACTACGGCTCGTCACTGAGCCTAGATAACGTGGTAATCAGTAGGTATAGTCGCTAGGGACTATAACCATCGTGATCACACTCACGTTATGAAGTTCAAACGAACTTCGCATCGACCATAAATTGGTCAATGCAGAAAGTCAAACAAAGTTTGACTTTCGGACTCGAAAAGCAATAAAAGAACGAAAGAATACTTACGAAGGGTCCCCGAATGCTAATCTAGATCAAAATAGCTCAGGTATGAAACAAAGGTTTCAACTTAGAGCACAATTGATCAGATTCTTGTGAGGAATGAATGAATATGTGTTGGGTATTTATAGATTTCGGTCCACCGTTAGGATCGTTTCTTGGAGAAGAGGGAATGATCTAGCCCGTACACTTGTCACAATGTTGTGGTTACTGAATTTGGCCACCATAAGAGTTTAACATGTGACACTTGACCTTTGGGGGATGCTAGGGGATGTTAATCTTGTGTTTAAATGGCTTTTCCCGATCAGAAGGGGCCTAGCGTGACGCTAGGGGGGCTAGGCGTCGCGCTTGGGGTCCCCTGATCAGCAAACGAATTTCAAATGTCCACTTTTCAGTCCCCATTGCGTATTAAGGCCATTTCCGACATGTTTAAGGCTTGTTAAATCATTTTCAAGGCTCCACAAGGATGCCTAAACATTGTGGACATGAAACATGCTAAAAAATATGTCGGATGTTGGTTCGTTTGGTCGTACGATCGCGATGTTCGGTTAATTACGACGGAATGCGCATAAGCGCGAGAAACGATTCAAATGACGTGACGAATGGATTTTTCTTATGCCAAACACTAAAATAAAATATTGTAGTGCTTAAATAAATTTTTGGATGTCCGGATGTATTCAGAATGTGAGTTATGCGCGAAAATGCAAACTTGTGCACTTTTTGACACTTTTAGTCCCTGAATGACCCAAAAGTTTATTTTAGCACACCGAACCCCTCAAAGCTTATTTATAAGCTATGTAAAGGATATTTATGGTATGTTTAACTTATGGTCATGTTCCGGAATGTCTGTTACAGTTCAAATTGGCATACTTTCGTAGTTTGTCAACTTTAGTCCCTATAAGCGATATAACTTGTTTTTGCCATACCAAAGCCTTTAAAACTTATTTCTAAGTTATGTAAAGGTTATTTAAGGTATGTTAAGCCTATTTCACTATTCCGGAGTGTTCGTTGCATTAAACTGGTTATATCTACGCATCGGTGCGCGTATAACCTTCCAGAAAGCGATTTAGAGTTTGGAATTGAATAAAAATTGATATGTGCAAATGATACACATATTTTTACAATTCCCAAGTATGAAATACAATATTTCATTGGTTTGGTATTTGTTTGATGGCCGTGGAGGCACAGGTGTTACACTTAAGGAGTGTGCAACCCGGAAGTTCAGATGTTCATCTAGGAGACTTGATACCGATGTAGACTATTGCTTCTTCTGGTCCCTCAGTTATACCATAATCCCGTCAATATGGATTCACATCTGGAATTCCAACCTTGAATCCATTAGGAGGTAACACTTTGAATATTTCTTATAATGCTAACCATGGCTTCATGCAGGATATAGGAATCAACCAAGCTATGGCTAAGGAATTGCAGAAACTCAAAGATATGATATCCAGCGTTCCAGGAGTGGTTAAGCCCATTCCTGAAATTCCAGATGGAAGTCACAAAGGAAAGAATGGAGGTCAATCCCATTCCTGAGAGGTTAAAAGAAGCATGTCTATGCAAGGGTTTTGGATCCACACTCACAGGATCTGCTCTTAAATGGCTGCTAAGTCTTCCCCCTTACTCTATTACTCCATTTGCTAATCTAGTTAATCTGTTTAATAGTCAATTTTCATGTAGTAGAAAATTTGAACGATTAACTAGTGATCTATATAGGGTAACACAAGGTCAAAATGAATCACTTAGAGATTACATCACTAAGTTTAGTAAAGAATCCTTAGATATCCCTAACCTGGATATAGCTACGGCTGTAGAAGCCTCTAAAATGGGTTTACTTAGGGATTCAATGTTCTATGATGATCTTGTCATGACCCCTTGCAGGAACTTAGATGAGGAAAGGAATAGGGCCCTTAGGTTCATCCGTTTAGAGGATGACAAAAGGATCCACGAGAGATTGTCAGGATCCTCAAAGCAAGACAAATAAGGATCCTATCTCAAGGATAACTGATCCAAGCAATACTCCAATCATGACAACTAGAATGTGCATGCTGTGGAACAAGAGGAAGATGATGAGGATTATCCTCCTATTTCTGAATATTGTTTTTCTTCTGAAGTTGTACAAGGATCACTATTGTTTCAGCAATATATTTGGTGATCGGTAGTTTCCATCACCCGAGGTTTTTTATGCCGGAGATCTTCTAAAGATCAAGGGCTTTTTCCTCGTATAAATCTCGGTGTTCATCATTGATTTCATATACTTGTCGTTCATACAATTAACCAAGCATCATACCTCACAAAATCAGATTTTGTTGCATTATCCTTGTGTGATTTTTGACCAAAACACTAAGGTTTTGGCATTTTCATGTCACTAAGTTTGGATAGTCGCCAGTGAGGGCCATACTCCAGTTTACACACGATCCTTTGGGCTTGTCCCCAGTTATCCTTTGGGCTTGTCCCCAGTATATTGGGCTTGTCCCCAGAATTGTTGGGCTTGTCCCCAGTTGCTAACTCGTATCTTATATTGGCTTAGTCCCAAGTTGTATCCTGTTTTAGGTTTTTGGAGATAAGTGACCAAGGATCCTTGATCCTTACCTTCTACTAAGGTTTGTCTTTTGGATTATCCTGTTAATAAGTGTTAAAGGTTAGGATCCTAACTTGGATTCTCAGGTATGATCCTTAACTATTTTGATTTTATTCATTATTCATTTGAATAACCCTTATCCTTTGACAACTGAACTTGTGATCCTTAAACTATATAACTTTTCAAAACTTATCGACTATAGGATATGTGATCCTTGATCATATCCTAAAATTTTTGAGGATATTTATTAAATTTTTCCCTTACTTGATAAGTTTAGACAAAATGAATATCACAACAATTGAAAAGTAAAGTACTAACAAGGATAACAACACGGGAGATAGCAAAAAAGTTAAAGTTATTTTATTCACAAAACGTTGAACCCTTTAAGGTTGTCAAAATTGCCAACCCACGTTTCTACCAGCAAAACGTGGCCCTTCCACATGGGTTGGCAAAGGGTGTCCATTGTTCATAGGTCTAGAAAGTGCTGGAATCAAAAGACGGCAGGATCACAATGGCTTCATCCCCCAAATAGAGGATCCTTCCACCATTTGTAATCCTACCTATTGTTCAAAGGATCCATGATCCTTAGCTCTAATTACTATTGTTCAAATACAACCCATCATTGTTCAACAAAAAACATCATAACCAAACAACCAAACTTAAAAAATGGGCTCCGGCTATGTCTAGAAGTGTCCATCATCGCCCATTCATGCAGCCTACACCTTCGCTACATCACCATCTCCTCCAGCTCCAGTGTCCTTCACATGATCCTTGCCACTGCCACCAGCCTCGATTGCCAGAACATCTTCAGCCTCTTCTTCATCCTCCAACTCAGCCAGCCTAGCCTTCCAGCCCCCCATGTCCCAGTTGCTCCTGTCAAAGGTAGGATCCTGAGCTTCTTGGGCCATCTGCAACTTGGTCTTGTACATGGCAATGGCAGCGGAGACTTTAGCATCCTCAGTGATCTCCTGCTTCTCATAATCAGCATTGATCTGAGCTGCAACCATCTGAGTTTTGGCATCATTGAGGTCCTTTTCGAGGGAGGCAATATTGTGATCCTTGAGCACCGCCACTTTTTGGAGATCGGAGTATTTCTCCTCAAGCTCTTCGACGTTCCCAACATAGTCCTCGATTTCAGCAAATTTCTGCAAAGAAGACAATGCAAAGTTCAGGATCACGTGATCCTCAAATGAGCAGGATAATCAAACTAAGTCAATGATCCTTACATCAGTAAAGTACTCGAGGAACTAATGGCGGATCAGAGGCAAGCCTTCTAGGTTGTCAGCTTCAGAGGTCTTCCTTTTCTTTCCACCTCTTCCCTTTGAAGTGGTCGCCTTGGGGACTATGACAGAGGGGCTAGCAGCAGAATTTTTCTTTGAGGATCGAACAGTGTCAAGATCAGTGACACTGAATTTGGAGGCAGATTTTGAAGATTTCCCAGCACCTACACACCCAAAACAGATAAGTATCCTTATCCTATTTCTATTTAGCTATTTATTTAAACATTTAATCATGCAAAAAACAGGATACTTACTCAACATAATGACAGAACCTGAGGATACTTCTTGAGAATCCTGGGTGTTTGCTTTAAATGATCTTCTTGCAGGATCAATTCTCTGGAAAGCGGCAAGCATTTCCTTTGTTGCAGGTGTTGTGATGAGGTGTGCGACAGTAATAGCTGCAAAAAAGGAACAAAACTACGTTAGTGATCCTTAAACAAAAACAAGGTTATCTGGTGATCCTTCTCAGGATCCTCTATCCTACCATGAGTGGTCCATTTTCTAGGTAGATACTTTCCGTCAGAGATAGAATCCCTTCTGACAAAGAAGAATCGCTGTTTCCAGTTGGTATCATTCTTAGTGGCTTTGAAGATGGGGTGTTCTTCACCGGGTTTATGCTTGAGTAGATATCGGTGGGATCCAAATGTTACGAGGTCATACATCTCTGCCAACTCCGATATTCCCAGAGCAATTCCTTCTTGCTCAATGATCCTTTCAAGGGTATATAAGACCCTCCAGATCATTGGCATAGCTTGAATGTAGGAGATGCCGGCGAGGGAGAAGAAAGACTGGGTGAATTCAGGGAAAGGATACGAGTATCCTATTGTGAAAGGAGTGACCGGGAAAGCTACCCAAGTTTCAGAAACGTAGTCACTTAGAACGGTGGGATCAAATGGTTTGAAAACGGTGTTTGCCGGAAAGGAAGGTCGGATTCTGTCTATCTGTGGATCAGTGAAGCAGCATCGTTCTTTTGCAGAATCTTTTATGATCCCCTGGCTTTTTCAAGGGGTTGTCCTTCTTGTGATCCTTAGCCGGTGAGGATCTTAGCATCATCTTGATTATGAAAAAGGTGAAGAAAGATGGAGCAGAGAAAGAAGATGAAGAGAGAAAGGAAAGAGAAATACCTGATCAAGTCTTCGAATGAGGAATTAAAGAAGGAAACGCACGAATTTAAATGCTCTCTAACCCTTATCTCTAATTTCAATTTATAATGATAATTTTGCAGGATAGTCACCTCAATGACGTCATGTTAGCAACGGCTAGTCAGGATTCAACGGCTATATATCCGTTAGTTGGTTACGGATAAGGACGAGAAAATATAACTCGCTTATTTATAAATTACTCCTTATATTTTGGGGGCAATTGTTAGGGGAGGATTTCCCAATGATCAGTGATCCTCATTTACTGTAGCGTTTAGTGATCCTCAATTCTGCTGAATTAGTTATCCTCAGAAGTATTGCAGGATCAGGATCATGGATCATCATAAGGATCCTTATACTAACGATTGTCTGCTTTGAATATGATGTTGTTTTGCAGGAGAACAAGCTTGGACTTGGTCTTGGCGATATTACTGGAGCGTATTCCATATTTATTCCGCACGTGCATGGCTGAAATGGACGTTGTGGAGGTCGTGGAGGACTTGCACCAATTGCGGAATGTTTGTTAGCTTATTGCGGAATGTTTGTTAGCTTAGATATTTTCCATTTTTAAACGGGATAGCGAGCTAAATAGAAACACTTGGCTATTTTTGGCTTAACACACACACTTGCAACTGCTCTCACCAGCCCTTGACAATTCATTTGGCGATTACACACTTTTTTGCACATTACACTATAGTGATCCTTGTAATTAGCTCGCTATCATCCGAAGTTGTAATACATTTCTTGTTTAATCTGAGTTGGTGATCGGTAGTTTCCATCACCCGAGGTTTTTTATGCCGGAGACTATTCATTGATCAAGGGCTTTTTCCTCGTATAAATCTTTGTGTCACTTGTTCATTACATTTCAGAGTGATCCTTAGTGTTGTTCATTGATTCAAGCATCATACCTCACAACAGAAAGTTTGGTTGCATTATCATTGCTTGATTTTTTGACCAAAACACTTGCTATGACTGATTACTTTTCCAAGTGGATAGAAGCTGAAGCCTTTGCTCAAGTCAGAGAAAAAGAAGTGATATCCTTTATTAAAAGAAACATTATTACCAGATTTGGTATCCCTTCTGAAATTGTTTGTGATTATGGATCCCAATTTATTGAGAGTAGAACTACTAACTTTTGTGACAGTTGGGGGATTAAGATGATAACATCAACACTAGTCCACCCACAAGCTAATGGTCAAGCAGAATCATCTAACAAGATCATCATCAACAACTTGAAGAAAAAGCTTGGATCCAAGAAAGGAAAATGGGCAGAAGAGCTACCTTATGTGTTATGGGCTGATATAACAACCCACAAGAATGCTACTGGCCAGACTCCATTTTCTTTAGTATTTGGAGCAGAATCAGTGATCCCTACAGAGATGGTAGTCCCTACTGCAAGAACAAGCATCCGTGATCCTGAAGGAAATGCTGAAAACTTGGTTCAAGACTTGGATACCATAGAATAACTTAGGGATTTGGCAAGGATAAGATTGGCTAGTTATCAACAAAGGATGGCTGGAGCTTATAACAAGAATTTCAGGATCAGGAAGTTTCAAGTTGGTGACATGGTGTTAAGGAAAGCATTCCAAAATACCATAAATCCTGCCGATGGCAAATTAGCACCAAAGTGGGAAGGCCCCTACCTTATTGAAGCTGAGGCAGGAAAGGGGGCATATCGGTTATTAACAACGGAAAGTGATTTGCTACCAAGAGCTTGGAATGTTGTCCATTTAAAAAGATACTTTATGTAAGAAGGATCCATGATCCTTAATCATCCTCATGTCCGGTATATACAAAGGATCCTTAGAGGATATATGATCCTCATTCTAGTAATATTTTGATTCTAGTTTACCTTATCCTTTAATTTATTTTATTACAAGGAGAAGGATTCAGGATCCTTTATCCTTTTTCACTAAGTTCTGAGTTTTGCAGAAGTTCATTCATCCTTGATAGAGGATCAAGTATCCACAGAAGTCTCCTAAGTTTTATGGGCTTGTCCCCAGTTTTAAGGGTTTATCCCCAGTTTTTGGGCTCGTCCCTAGTTTAAGGTATCTACTACCTTCGCCAGTAGCGCACGATTATCCTGGTGCAGTTAAAGGCAATGGGACCAGTACCCGCTTTAGGGGCTGACAATTTCATTGTACTGGCTGTATTCAGGATCCTAAGTATAATGGTAGACGTACCATACATCCGTTCCTAAGGTTTCTAACGTTTTCATGTTAGCTAAGGTTTTGACATTTTCATGTCACTAAGTTTGGATAGTCGCCAGTAAGGGCCATACTCCAGTTTACACAAGATCCTTTGGGCTTGTCCCCAGTTTTTTGGGCTTGTCCCCAGTTTATTTGGCTTGTCCCCAGATTGTTGGGCTTGTCCCCAGACACTAACTCTTCCTTTTGCAGTTGGCTTAGTCCCAAGTTATGTCTTATTTCAGGTTTCTAAAGCTAAACAGTTAAGGATCCTGGATCCTAACTTCATACAAGGTTTGTTTTTTGGTTATCATGATTGTAAACATCAAGGATTTAGGATCCTAACTTGGATTCTCTGGTATGATCTTTATTTACTTTGATATTATTCTTGATTTATCTATGTTACCCTTGATCTTTGACAACAGGATATATGATCCTAAAATTACCTCACTTTTTAAACTTTCCGATTATAGGATATTTGATCCTTGATCATATCCTAAACTTTTTGACATAAACTAATTTTTATACTTTCATTATTAACTTGTAAGTTCAAAGGAATATGCAATAATAATTGAAATGTAAGTAGACACAGAATGAACAACACAAGATAGCCAAAAGTTAAAGGTTTTATTTATTCATCCATAGTTAAACCCTTTAAAGGTTGTCAAAATTACCTACCCCGAGCATCTACCAGCAATACGTGTCCCGTCCGCTGGGGTAGGTAAAGGGTGTCCATATTAACAAGGTCTAAAGTGCATGAAATAAAGATGGCAGTATAATAGTGGCTTCATCCCCCAAACAGAGAATCCCTCCACCAACTATCATCCTACCTATTGTCCCAAGGATCCGTGATCCTTAAACCTAAATACTATTGTTCAAGTACAGAGCAGCATTGTTTAAAAACACCAACAAACAAAAAACCGTTAAACCATAAAAAATGGGCTCCGGCCGCGTCTAGATAAATCCATCATCGCCCATTGCTGTAGCCTAAACCTTCGCTGCATCATCACCACCAGCTACCTCTTCTACAGGATCCTTCACCCCACTGCTACCAGCCTGAATTGCCAAGACCTCCTCAGCCTCCTCTTCATCATCCAGCTCTGCCAGCTTCTGCTTCCAAGCCTCCTGATTCCAGGCAGACCTGTCAAAAGCAGGATCCTCAGCCTCCTTGGCCATTTGCAGCTTAATCTTGAGCATGGAAATTGTAGCAGAAAGCTTTGCCCCTTCCATCACCTCTTCCTTCTGCTGCTGGGCTGTGATATGGGTCAGGACCAACTCCTTCTTCGCCAGGTTAAGATCCTTCTAAAGGGAGGAGATTTTCTTGTCTTTGGCCAGGAACATCTGCTGGAAGTCAAGGTTCTTCTGCTAAGCCTCTGCCAGATTGTGATCAAGGAGCATTTGGATCTCAGCAACTTATTGGCGATTACACATTTTTGCAGGATCCTCATTATGATCCTTATACTAACAATTGTTTCCATATATTTGAACTTGTTTTGCAGGAGTATTCGAGTGGGACTTGGTCTTGCCGAGATTCCAGGGGAATATGCCTTCTAATTCTGCACGTGCATGGCCTTCGTGACCGTTGTGGAGATCGTGGGAAGCTAGCATCTTTTTCGGATTGTTAGTTTGATAGCTTATTTCTATTTTTAAATCGGGATAACAAGCTAGAATAGAAAATAATTGGCAACACACACTACTCTCGAGAACTCTCTGCAACTTATTGGCGATTACACATTTTTTGCACACTAGTGATCCTTGTAACTAGCTGAAGGGGTATGGTCCCAGATCTTGCGTCAGCATGACCGCGAGTGACCATTACCCTTATCAAAAACCCCCACCAGCAAGAACTTATCTGTGTCCGTGCGGGCACGCGCGAACACAGCGGTTGAAACCAATCTGTCCATTGATGAGAAGACTGACCTTAAGTACGAGAACGAATGTTACGCATAGCGATGCGGCTTGGCACCGCATCCTATGGACATTTTCGTCACGACAAGTGATCTGGAAAACAGTAACTGTCACCAAGCGGCGATGCGGCACGGCACCGCATCCCGCATCCATCTTGGCCAGAGCAAGAACGCGGGAACAACCTCAGTTACCGCAAGCAGCAATGCAGCCCGGCACCGCATCCTGCCCACAAGGCAAGTGGGTCTGACACCACAGTGCAAGTGGCACTGAGAACAGTCACTTGTCAGCCCACATGTATGCAATAGCCTGACACCACAGCAGGATGTGGCACCACCACCGTAATCGACATGCCTGACACACCTACAGGAGGCTGTGCGATGTCAGGCTAGCTACTCAACTACCCTCCTTCACTCCTCGGCTATAAATACCCATCCCAAACCAGGTTTGAGGTATCTCTTCACAATTCTCTCACTACTACTACTATCACACTTTGCTTCCCACGCAAATTACTGATTCTCACGCCGGAGAGTGGTAACAAGGAGCACCCCCACCCCATTCTCCTTGTTACGAGTCACGGTTTGTTTCCTTGTGCAGGAGATCAACCAGCGGACGATCCAGCCAGCGATCCTCGGAGAGAAGGGATTAACCCTACTTGACGAGACCAGTGTGTTAACCCTACCCGGTTAACCATTGTTTCATCATTGGCGCCCACCGCTACTCTTAGCACTTTTTTCCACCATCCTTTTCTCTCCAAAGATTATGTCTGATTGTATAAACAATAATACCGGGGATAATCTAAACCCCGCAAACACAGGGCCTACGGGGACCGCTCCTCTAGCCCCAAATCCCGGCCACATTGGCACATCAACGTAAGGGGGCGCATCCCTTACGTTCGGTCACGATCTTTGACAGTACGCTGCTGTGATACCCCCAGACATGAACCCTCATGTCTGGTTCGACCAACAACAAGCTTTGCTGGCTGCAGCATACAACAGAGCTTCCGCAGAAGCGCAAGTACCAGTCGGGCCTACCCCGGCACCGCATACCCCTGCGGCTCGTATTTTACAATACGACGACAGGGCCCCCACGCACCCAGCCTCCCGAAGTAGGCGTGAAGAGCGCGCCTCCTCTTACTGTGAGGTCAGCACGATTAATGAGGAAGACTCCTCATACGGGTCCCGCACCAGGGGCCCAATACAAAGCCGCCTGGGCCCTCATGGTGAAAACAGGCGACAATCCACAACCCACCGCGGCCTCGGCATCCATAGCCGGATGGGACCTCAGTCCCAACATGAAGGATATGGCCGGACCGAACCAGACGACCATACATATGGCGGGGAGTCCCACGCTACTAGCAGCAGACCGGGAGGACGCAATTATGTTCCTCCCACTCACCCCCGCACCACATACCTCCGTGCTGCAAAGCGCCACCAGAGCCAACCCTACAGGCCGAAATCTGCGGCCGAAAACTCCAAGTTCGCCCCGAAGATTGCCCACGCCGGTGTCACCACCACTAAATTCCCATTAAACATTGGGAAATACAATGGTTCGACCGACCCAGACGATCACATGAACATCTTTGTCGGCGTCGGGTGCAACAGCAGGTGGGACGAACCCACTTGGTGTCATTTTTTCCCCAGACCCTAACAGGCCTGGCCAGGGCTTGGTTCGATTCTTTTTCGGTAGGATCACTGGCCTCATTCGAGGACTTGCAAGCAAAGTTCCTCGCGCACTTTAGCCAGCAGCGACGTCATGAACGTGATTCTATGGACGTCATGAACATCTATCGCAGAGACAACGAATCGCTTGAGGCGTTCGTTGTCCGTTACAATAAAGAGTGCCTGGAGATAGGCGACGTTGCGGACCAAATGGCACGCAACCATTTCATTCGGGCCGTCAACGATGAAGAAATGGTAATGACCATTACCGGCAAGGACGGCTTGCCAAAGAGATGGGAAGACGTCATGACCGCGGTCAAAACGTATGCCCAGACTCAGCGGTCCTTAAAGCCGCACGTCGCAAAGGCACAACCCCAGGCGGAAGGCCAATCCTCCCTTCAGGAAGCCAGGCGCAATAACAAGCGCAACCGGGACACTTGGAATCACGGCAGCGATTCCAAACCTTATGTCCCGCAGAGTCACCAGCCCGACGCAAGGGCAATAATCAACGCCAAACGCGAAAACAGGGCGTCGAAGAAGGAATCTCGGGACCGTAACTGGACCGAGATCAACCATTCGCCAAGCGACGTCCTCCTTACGGACGCGCAATTCCTGCGACCGGCTCAACCGATGAAGTCCAAGAAAAACCAGGATCTCGCACTCAACTGCGAGTATCACAAGGACTCGGGCCACACAACAAACAACTGCATCAGTCTCCGACTGGAGATTGAGCGAGCCCTAAAAGAGGGGAAGTTGCAACATCTGTTGCCAGCCGCGCAAAAACAAACCAAGCGCATCACCCCCCACAACGAGGGCCCCTCCATGGGTAAGAGGGCCATGTACGTGGCCTCAACCCACATGATCAATGGAGGGCGAGGAAAGCCGCGTAAGGCGGCAAGAAGACCGGAAAATGACTGGAAGGACAAGCAAGTCGTCTTTCCAAAAGTCCGAAGCGGACCGCCCGACAGGCGCGCCGTCGTTATCACAGGCTACCTGGCTCACTATTGCACCAAGCGACTATTCATCGACCCGAACAGCACATCTGACATCATATATGAGCAATGCTTCAACCAGTTTGATCAAGAAGACAAGGATCAGTTGCAGCCAGTAGACTACCCGTTGGCCAGGTTTGCGGGGGAAACCGTATTCCCCCTGGGCCAAATCACTTTTCCTGTGCGCCTCACCAACGGAAGGCACACACGAACGGAGGAGGTAAACTTCATGGTTTTACCTCACACTTCCAAATACGACGTGCTTCTCGGGAGGGAGTCCCAGGGTGACTTCAACATGATCACATCCGTCCCCCACTCTGTCATCGGTTTCCTAACGGAGACGGGGGTCGCGATAATATACGCCCGCAGAGAAGTTATATCCACGGACGAGCTTCGTCCGTCCAAGATAGCAAGGCCTACCCCCAACACTCAACCAGAAAAATGGGTTCTTAACGCAAGACGCCCAGAGCAAATGGTCACGTTGGGCCACGCCTTTTCCCACAGCATCAGAGCGCACCGGAAGCAGCTCCTCTTCAGGAACCAGGATATTTTTGCGTGGACACCCGCAGACATGACATGGGTGCCACGCGAAATTGGGCAGCATTTTCTGAATACCTTACCAGGAATCAAGCCGGTGATCCAAGGCCAACGCCACCTTGGATCCGCAAAGAACGAGGCGATGCATGAGCATGTCAAAGAACTGCTCTCCGCAGGCATCCTGCGGGAAGTTAAGTACCAGACTTGGTTGTCCAACCCAGTCATGGTAGAAAAACCAACCGGGGGCTGGCGCATGTGCGTCGATTATAAAGATCTCAACAAAACTTGCCCCAAGGATTGTTACACACTTCCGGATATCGACGAGAAAGTCGATAACCTCACACCATTTCGATGGAAGTGTTTCCTCGATTGTTACAAAGGCTACCACCAAGTACAGATGGCAATCGAGGACGAAGATAAAACGGCATTCTGCACGCCTACCGGGAACTACTGTTACACAAAAATGCCGTTCGGGTTACGCAACGCGGGCGCAACCTATCAAAAGTTGATGAACGACACTTTTCGCGGTCAAATCAAAAAAAGTTTCGAAATCTATATGGACGACCTGGTCGTCATGAGCATGGAGGAAGACACCATGCTCAACGATATTGAAAGAACATTCCAAACTCTGCGAAGCGTCAACATGAAGCTCAATCCAGGGAAATGCTCGTTTGGAATGGAGGAAGGAAAGTTCCTTGGATTCATTGTAACCAAAGATGGATTCAAAGTGAACCCGGAGAAAGTTCAGGCGATCGAGCACATGCCATCGCCTTCCACGATGAAAGAAATGCAACGACTAGCCGGCAGGCTAGCCGCACTGAATAGATTCTTAGCCAACCATGCAGCTAAGTCTTACCCTTTCATCAAGACCCTGCGGAGTTGCTTAAAAAAGGAGCAATTCCAATGGACCGTAGAAGCCGAAAAAGCTTTCCGGGAGATGAAAGAGTGTTTGATTCAACTCCTAACTCTAACCGCACCACGAAAAGATGAGCCACTTATCTTGTACTTATCTGCCGCGAACAACGCAGTAGGCGCGGTACTCATAGTGGAGCGAGAAGGAGTTCAAACACCCATCTACTACATCAGCAAAATGCTCAACGACCCAGAGACGAGATACTCTATCATGGAGAAGTTGGTATTGGCACTAGTGCACGCGTCACGACGGTTGCGACGATACTTTGCAAACCACATCATCACGGTGTTAACCAACTACAGGATTGGCCCGATCCTATCAAAACCCGACATCTCTGGTAGATTAGCAAAATGGGCAATTGAGTTGGGCGCACTTTCACTGAACTATAAGCCGCGCCCTGCAATCAAAGGCCAAGTTGTAGCCGATTTCATCGCCGAGGTACCGGAAAATCGCATTCAAGAATGTGAGGAAGAGCAAAACCCTGCATCACCACCAGCCTCCGCAGAAACCTGGGCACTATATACAGATGGTGCATCCAACGAGGATGGTGTAGGTTCAGGTCTGCGACTCGTCAGCCCAGATGGCCAAGAGCTTACCTATGCAATCCGCCTCAATTTCAAAAGCACAAATAATGAGGCAGAGTATAAGGCTCTACTGGCAGGGTTACGTCTGGCAGTCAAACTCGGCGTCCAACATTTGGAAGCACACGTCGACTCGCTATTAGTTGCAGGACAAATGCGCGGCGACTATGCCGCAAAAGGGGATATCATGATCTTCTACCTCGAGCAAGCCTTGCAACTGAAATCAAAGTTCACTTCCTTCAATATCCGCCATATCAACAGAAGTGAAAACAAACCCGCGGATGCACTGTCAAAACTCGCATCCACCAGCTTCCAACACCTGGCAAAGGAGGTACGCATCGAAATCTTGCAAAATCCCTCAGTACCCCTGCGTCAAGTCAATGTCATCCAGTACGGTACAACATCCTGGATGACACCAATCATTGCATACTTGCAATCAGGTGTTACTCCTGAAAGCAAGGCAGAGGCACGTAAGTTGCAATACAAAGCGTGTCATTATCAAATGGGAGACGGTATCTTATACCGTAAATCATACCTGGGGCCACTCCTACGATGCGTTGACCCACAAGATGCCACGTACCTTATCGGAGAAATACACGAGGGAATATGTGGCATACACGCAGGCCCACGCATGGTGGTGGCCAAAATCATGAACGCCGGGTACTACTGGCCTGGCATGCACCTGGATGAGGTCAAAGTCTTGCGTAAGTGTTTCAATTGTCAGCGGCATGCTCCCAAGACCTTGCGCCCCAAGAACAACCTGATTCCCGTCACCACCGCATGGCCATTCCAAAAATGGGCAATCGATATGGTGGGACCATTTCCAGACGCACCAGGTGTAGTGAAGTTTATCATAGTGGCCGTAGATTATTTTAGAAAATGGGTAGAGGCAAAACCGCTGGCCTCAACCACCACTATGATAACAAGGAAGTTTATTTGGGAACATATCATCTGCCGTTTCGGTATACCGATGTGCATCGTCACCGACAACGGCACCAACTTCGCAGCTGATGACTTTCAAAAATGGCTAAAGGAATTAAACATTGAACACATTTTCTCCTCAGTGGCGCATCCGCAAGGGAATGGCCAAGTCGAGAGTATCAATAAAAGTTTAGTCGAAGGCATCAAGACACGGTTGGGAACAGCCAGACGCGGCTGGGTCGATGAACTCCCAAGTATCTTATGGGCCCACAGGACAAGCCCAAAAAACAAGTCACGGTGAGACACCTTTCATCCTAGTCTATGGCTCAGAAGCGGTGATCCCCGCGGAAGTAGGCCTCCCCTCACCCAGAATGTTGGCTATCAACAACATAGACAACAATGAAGAACGCAGGGTTGACTTGGACCTCCTGGAAGAAAGGCTTGAAAACGCTACCATCAACGAGGCCAAATACAAAACCAAACTTGAAAAGTACTACAATGCACACGTCCGCATTTGTACTTTTAACCCGGGAGACTATGTCCTTCGCGATAACGAAGCATCTAACGCTGAACGCCTAGGGAAACTCGCCCCCAAGTGGGAAGGACCTTACCTCATCCAAGAGGTCCTGGGCAAAGGCGCGTATAAACTGCAAAAATTAGAGGGCGAAACTATCGCACGCACATGGAATGCACAACAGCTTCGACGCTGTTACATGTAAGCCATGTTTTTACATTCACCATGTAACCTATCGGGCCGCAGACCATTTTCAAATAAAGTAAATGAACGATTCAATGCAATATTGTTTATTTCCTTCTATTACAGATGCGTGTTCCACTCCGCAGTATCTGCAAAAACAGATTGGCAAAATCTTCATTTGCGACACCTACACAAAGTGGTGACCACACGCAAGTATTGCAATAGGCCAGCAATGGCAAAACATCAAATGTCTATATGGCTGGATATGTACATACGGTTTTCACAAAGCCTACACAATTCCTAAAACCTAACGGGATAAAAACAGGAATTGGCTAATACTCATACGACGAAGGTATAAAGTATACTCAACCGTGCTTACAGCGGGTAGAGTTCTCTACATATACAAGTACAAAATGCAAGTAGTAAAAACACTTGTACAACTTGAACAAAACGGTTAGAACTTTATATTCAAAAAATTTCTACACCTACGCGGTGCACAAGAAATTTACATAAGGTTCCTAAACATTTACATCGAGAAAAAAAGGGGGGGCACGCAGGCCAGCCTAGTCCTTCTTTGTACCGCTAGTACCCACACCACCCTGGCCATCACCAGCAGACTCCTCCTCTTCATCTTCCTCATCAGCATATAACAACCGCAAGCGGTCTACGTAGTCTTCCGCATCCAGGCATTTGTCAAGCTCCTCAAGGGCGGAAATGGACGTGTCGTTGTACGCTGCAAGAGCGGCAGCAAGAAGCGCTTCAGTGTCCACACCATGAAACCCAGACCTTTCATCGGTATATTTGCCCTGGGACAAAATGTTCATATGACTAATGCATCGGTTGTAGCCAGCTTTAAAACCAGCGTCACGCGCGCGCAGCCTAATCTGGTCTACACCATTTGCGTTCTCAGGCGCGTCAAGGATAGCCCTAACAATCTACGGAACACAAGTAGTATGGTTATCAAAGGCAAACCTAAAAAGATAGCAAAGGCAACAGGTACTTACATGCCCGATACCGTGAATACGCATCCATTCGCGATCGGCCTAGAGCTGATCAAATGAAGAAGCAAGGCTATCTCTAGCCTCTGCAACTTCCTTTGCCCGCGCTTCAGCTTCAGCAGCACGGGCAGTGACCTCCTTAATAATGGTCACTTGGCTCCGCACTTCAGCCTTTCAACAACAAAGAAAACAAGTATATAAAGATCCTCAATCATACTTGTGGAATAAATGTACAAATTCAAGAGCAAAATAAATTCATACATGGAGGCCCTTAACAGTCTTGTTTAAATTGGTGCGGTCAGCATTTGCCTCTACAAGAGCCTTGGCAGCGCGAGCCTCAGCCGCGGTTTTCTCCTTGATTAAAGCAGCTTTCTCCTTGCACAAAGCAGCGTTCGCTGCCTTGACATTTGTCAACTCTTGACGAACATGAAACATCGTTTCATTCTGTTTGGCCCAAGATTCTTTCCAAGTCTTGCGCTTATTAGAAAGTGTTTCTTTCCAACTCTTGCGCTCATCGGAAAGCAGTTTGGTGAGGGTACGAACCTGTTTAAGCTCAGCAGTTGCAGCCCACTCCTCAGTCTGCTTATGCTGCTCAAAGGCAGCCTTGTCATTTCTTAGCTGCTCCGCACCCTCACGAGCAGCCTTAACCAACTCTTCAGCTTCAGCCCGCAAGCGAGCAGTTTCCTCCTCCTTGCGCCTCAGCACTTTGTAGTCTTCCTTAATGGCATTTGCCGTTATGGAACTCCCCACAAGCATGGAGGAGAATTGATTGATCCGGAGCTCACGTGGCAAAGCACGGGCCCGAGTGACTTCAAATGGGGTGCCCAAACCACCCAAAATCTCCTTACACGCGAAGGGGTCAACAGAAATATCATCCCCTTGCATTACATTCCATGGGGGGCGGTGATAGGTCATGGCCCGGTCTTCCGTGTAGGTGCGGAAGTAAAACTCCAATTCAGACTCTTCAGGATGAATAGGAGGTCCTTTGAAACCTGCACCCCCAGACGCGGAACCAGAAGCCTTCTCAGCAGTAGGAGATTTTTTCTTCTCAGCATCAGCAACCTTCAGGTTAAGCTCATCAGTATCCTGCGAAGAGATCAGGTTATCATGGGAATCCACCGTATCAAAGATCTGCGCTGCAGGTTTCTTCTCAGTATCCTCTACATGCGCAGAAGGCTCAGTGGTAAATTCTTTAGTAACCCCCGCATCCGCAGTCGTGTCATGCAGGGGGGAATGAGGAGCATCAAACATAGAGAAACCTTCATCTTGCGGTTCTGTGAACAAAGCAAAAACACCTATCAATTACAAGTACAATAACAAACCACTTGTAAAGGTTATGAATCACTTACCAGGAATAACAACAGGTTTCATAGCAATTGTCCGTTTGGTCTGTATCTTTGAACGCTTCTTCTCACCGGCATCAGCCACTTTCTCTGGCTTTCTCTTCCTCTTCTCATCAGCAGGCTTGGAACCCGCAGAGGTCCTACCTGCAGCCGCACCACCACCTGGAACACCCAAATCCTCAAGGGTGTCAGACACTACCACGTAATCGGTATATCTGCGGAAACGAGAGCGAGAGATACCTGCTGCCTGCAGCACCAAAGGAGGAACAATAGTAGCCTTAGGCTTTTTCTTGCCGCGACCCCTCATAGCCTTCTCAACATGCTTTTTTCTGCGTGCTTCTTGGGGGCACCCTTCACTTCAAATTCGCCCAGGGCCCCAAGAATACCTGCGTTTAAATCATCAAACAAGCAAGTCAGAAAGGTAAACTTCTTTACAAAGCAAATAAGAAGATTATAGACTATTGTTTTGGTCAAAAATTACCGAAGTAATTAAGTGATCAAATTAGTTAAGTGAGGTAGTGTGCTAGAAATGAGTGTCGAAAATATGTTAATCAAATTAATTGTAAAAACAGTTTCAGGATACGGCTCAGGATATAGAGCTGTATCTATGATCAAACAATGAGCAAAAGTAAAGTAAACGACACGAGATATACGAGGAAAGCCCTTGATCAATCTAGATCGCCGGCATAAAACCTCGGGAGCTGACAATCGCAGCTGCCTTGTTCTTCTATTGCTTCAAATATCAGGATACAGTGCAGGATGTGGTACGGATCGACTAAGTGTTACAACGAAATTTGAATACAAGTGTGGTGTTTGCAATGAGCTAGAGTGAAAGTGTTCGAGAGTGTTAGTGAAAATTGTGTGCCTTAAACTGATCCGCCCCCATCTATTTATAGTAAAGATAAGATAACTAACTATCCTAAACTTCCGGGATCCACCGAATATTCCTTCATCGAACGTTGTAGACCTGGTCTTTCGGGCTCAACGTCTTTCCTTCAACAAACTCGTCCGAGTATTGAGGAGAAGAAGTCCTCTTGACCGTTAGCAAGTCTCAGCCTTTAACCTGCAAGTGGTTAATTTAATAAACCTCAGGATATCGCCCAAGATGTTAGCAATATCCTCTCCCGGCATCTTGGTCACAAATAAACAAACAAAGGCAGGATATTGGTCAGGATACGTATCTTAAGAAAATGACCCCTAACAATTGTCCCCAAATATATCGGTTGGTATACCAATCCAACGGATATATTTCAAAAGTTTCACCACATAACTTAAGGTAATTAATACGACTAGACCCTTGAAATGACAGCGGTGCAACTTCCAAAGCATTATTTACTCTTTACCCCCCTATATTCATCCTATATTAACCGAGGGACTCCCTTTTACACTTATCCTTATCTTCAAGCGGACATCAGGTATTTCCCCTTCTATCCTTCTTTCTTGAATCGCTTTTAGTTTGCTCAATACTTTTTATGGCACCACGAACGAAATCCCGATCGGACCGACAAACCTCAACCCTCGTAAGTCAAAATTTCATCGCCGATCCAGTAAAGGAGATCTGCTGCTTCAACAATGCCGACATCGCTGCTCTTAAAGATTCCGGTGCCTTTCCCACCGGAACGGTCTTTCGCCCCTTCGACCAGGAAGCCCGATCAGACGCATCATCCGACGAGTGGGTTTGTTTTTTCGCTTATCCTTTCTCTCTTGGACTCCGGTACCCGTTTCCTCCCTTTATCTCTAGCTTTTTCGACCTCACCGGCCTTAGTTACGCCCAGGTTATGCCAATGGTCTGGCGAGTCTTGATAGTGCTGGATCAAATCAAGTCTCGTCACTTTCCCAACCTGTTTATCGAAGATCTCCCTATAGCATACCGGTTGAGATCCCACGGCAATCACCGTTTTCTTTTGTTTTCTACCACCAAGAACCCTCTGGTTCTTAAAGCCACCAAGAACGAGGATCGATGGCGACGAAAATTCTTCTTCGTAAAAAGAGACTCTATTGATAAGGGTTTTGATCTACCGGTTAAATGGTTAACCAAGGGTAGGATTTAGGATTTTAGGAATATCCCCAATTATATCTTCAAACTGTATCCCATACTTATATCCTGATGTTTTTATGCAGCGAATTTCATAGATTTAGTGCCTCCCAGTGCAGAATCCGAATCCAAGATCAAGGAAATCTACCGTCTTCCTGCCAGTGAAAGAACTTTTTCCCTGTCTCTTACAGATTCAAGCCAAAAATCAAGCTCAGAAATGTCTGGTAAGCACATTCTCATATATTAATTTCTTTTCAAAAGTATGATGAGTTTAAGAATATCTTCCCTTGTGTAGTACCAGTCATCAATCTTGAAGGTTTCGAACTTGACGAATTGGATTGCTACTCCAGCCTCGAACCCACCAAACAAGAATCCAAGCCAAAGCCGTCTGCTACATCAAAGCCTACCCCTTCGAAGACTGTTTCTGCTCCCAAAGGCCCTCCGGCATCCAGGACCCGGGCATCCAGCTCTCGGAAGAGAAAGGAGACGGACTCCCCAGCTGTTTCTGAAACATTCTCTCTCGAAAATCATGGGTTCAACGAAGCCACCTCATTCCTCAAACAGGTAGAATTTTCTTTTCGATATCCTGCACAAGTATGTTAGTCCTTATCCTGCTTACTCTTTACATTAATACCTGTGTCTTTATCGATAGGGTCTGGATCGTCTTATACACTTATACGAAGACGCTTGCGGGCTTAACAAGATGTTGCAGATCCAGCTGGAGAAAGCTCAAGCCACCATAGCTGACCAAGGAACCATTGCGGCTGCCAAATCCCAGCACTATGAAGACAAATACAAGGCAATGACCCAGGAACATCAAGCTGCCCTCCACAAAGCTAATGAGAACGCTCAAGCCAAGCTAGATGCCGCCCTTCTTCAATATCAGCAGAATATGAGCTCATACCGGGATAGCCTCAAAGCATCCGTGGTCGTCTCCCTTCTCCAAGCCAGGATAAGGATGGCTTATGAGGCCATGGATTTGGGTTTTGACTGCCCCTCCTGGAACGTAAAGACTTGGGAGGCGAAACTAAAGGATCTTGGAGGTCATCCCGTTGCTCATTCTGCAAAGCATGCTGGTGAAGAGCCTTCGAAGGCGGCAGAGGAGGTGGCCAATGCTGATGATGATGCCGAGAAGAATCCTGAGGCTGATGCTGGGACGAATGCTGACAAGGAGGTTGCTGATCAAGAAGGCGCCGCTTCTTAGGCGGCGAAATGGGCGATGATGGATATACGTGCCAAGGCCGGAGCCCATTTTTAAATTTCGTGGTTGTGGTTGTTCAAACAATTTACTTTTCCTTTCTTCGAACAATTTTATATTTCCTGCATTAGAACAATACGATGACCAAAGGTGGATGGGTCCTAGGTTTTAGGATGAAGCCCTTGGTCATCGATTAGTATAACTTGTTTCGAACATAGTAACGGTTGTAGGTGGACAGGTCCTGTTTTGAGATAGATCCTGCAACCGTTACACAAGTATGGTAAAAACTAATTGTGCTTTTGGCGGATGGGCCTTAGTTTAAGGTGAAACCAAAAGCACAACTTTTGACTTGTTAATAATATAACTATCTTTTGACTTATTTTCTGTTACCTTGCATTACTTAGTGTGAGTCTTAGCTTTGTAAAGATTTTGTATCGTTATCTTATAAAATATCCTGATCAATATGCTCAGCGATATACTGCAAAAGCCTTTTATTAGATAGAACTTCCAAACGTTCCTTCAACTTTGTAAGAATTTCTTTAGAAAGTGAAAAATAGTCTATCTTTTCAAAACCAAGTTTTGATAATATTTAAATGACCAGAGTTCCAAACTAATACTGGTTTCAAACACCCTAATCAAATATCCTGAAAAGGACTTTGAGAATATATCAGGATACTTAAAATAATGTTACTAAAAATTTAGACGACGTTTACAAAGGAAAGATCATACCAGAAATAGGGTATAAACCTATTACCAAACTTCAGTCCCTTTGCAACTCTTCCAATGAAGATGACCCCTGTGCAAGATACTCAGTGCATAAGTTCTGAGCCTCATCCTTTTAGTTTTACATCACCATCTTGGCAGGGATGTCCCCTGTGTACAATGTCTTCAAACACTTTAGAAATCTACTGAATGTCAGTTTCCATTGCATAGGCAATTTTTTACGTCCCAAGGGTAAAACCCAAGGATGTACTGGAGATAAATCCCTTGTATCCTGGGGAAAATCCCAAATTTTCATGCGCTACAGGCGGGAGTGTATAAACTCCAAGACTTAGAAAGGTGAAAACCTTTAAACCTTAGAGAGTATGAAAATACCCTTTCGTGAAAGAGGGTGATCAATCCTCATATACCGTTAGGATTCAGGATATAGCCAACAGTAACAAAATTGTCAGCCACTTTTACATGGACTGGTCCCGCCACCTTGAACTATCCCTGAATAACTTGCGCTCCAGGCGGGGTGTTTAAACCCAATTCGGAAGAAAGGTGAATACCTTTAAACCTGTGAAGGGATCAGTATCCCTTAAACGTGAGAGAGGGGGCCAATCCTCTAATCTTCTGAGTTATCCTGAGTACATATCCTGGAGCTATATCCTGAAACATATCTTGCAAAACAATTGTAAACTAAGGTGGGCTAACACCCCTCCAATGCTTAAGTCAGTATTGGGTTGCAAATAACAAATTAAACCAAACATATTTAAAAAAGATAGAATTCATACCATTCTGAGCTAGAAATTAAATTCTAAACTCACTTGAAATAGAGCTTAAGGTGTATGGCATTCCAAGACCTCGGTAGCATATCCCCCTCCATATTCTTGAGTATGTATGCTCCTTTCCCTGCTTCTGATTCAACTTCATATGGTCCTTCCCATTTTGGAGCTAACTTGCCATCGGCAGGATTAGTAGTATTCTGAAAAGCCTTTCTTAACACCCAATCTCCAACCTTAAATCTTCTGGTTCTAATATTTTTGTTATATGCCCTAGATATTCTCTGTTGATATGCTGCCATCCTTAGCTTTGCCGCATCTCTCTTTTCATCTATAGTGTCTAAATCCTGACTCAAGGCTTCAGGATTCTGCTCAGGATCACTTAAGGTAGATCTTGCAGTAGGTATTGTCATTTCCGTTGGAATCATTGCTTCTGCTCCAAACACCAACGAAAATGGGGTTTGGCCTGTTGCATTCTTTACCGTTGTCCTACCAGCCCATAAAACAAAGGGTAATTCTTCTGCCCATCTTCCTTTTTTGGCTCCAAGCCTTTTCTTTAAGTTATTGACAATTATCTTGTTTGAGGATTCTGCTTGTCCATTTGCTTGAGGATGTATCGGAGTAGACGTAATCATTTTGATTCCCCAACTCTTGCAAAAGTCAGTAGTCCTCTTACTTATGAACTGAGAACCATTGTCACAAATTATCTCGGCTGGTACTCCGAATCTGGTCAGGATATTTCTTTTGATGAAGGATACTACTTCTTGGTGTCTAACTTGAACAAATGCTTCTGCTTCAACCCACTTAGAGAAATAATCCGTCATTGCTAGCATAAAGACTTTTCCTCCCGGAGCTTTTGGTAGCTTTCCCACTATATCCATACCCCACTTCATAAACGGCCAAGGGGATACAATAGGATATAACGGTTCAGCCGGCTGATGCAGTATGTTACTATGTCTTTGACATGCGTCACATCTTCGAACATATTCTGCGGCATCTTTTCTCATCGTTGGCCAATAATATCCTGTCCTTAAAACTTTTGAGAATAACGACCTGCCCCCAGCATGGTTACCACAATCCCCTTCATGTATATCCTGAAGTACTTCTTTGGCTTCGGGATCCTCCAAGCATCTCAAATACGGTCCTGCAAGAGATTTCTTGTATAAAATATTATTTATAATAGTGAATCGTGATACCTTCATCCTAAATGCCTTAGGATTTTCATTTCCAGGGATGCGTCCTTCTTTGAGATATCTCATGATTGGAGCCGTCCAGGATTTAGGATCCTCTTCAAGATGTTCTGCTCCAGGATCCTGAATACCAGCTCCTTCTTTATCCTGAGGATTCGTTGCAGGATGTAAGACATGTAATATTGGTATTTGCGTCCCTTCAGGTATCCTGATCGATGATCCCAAATTTGCTAAGGCATCCGCTTCAGCATTATCCTCCCTTGGTACCTGTTCAAGTATAAAAACATCGAAATATCCTGCTAATTTTTTGAGAATATCGAGATATTCGATTAATTTCTCACCCTTAACTGCATAGGATCCATTAAAATGGTTAGTAATTAACAAAGAGTCAACATATACTTGCAAATTTTTGATACTCATGCTCTTTGCCAACTCTAATCCTGCAATTAAAGCCTCATACTCTGCTTCATTATTAGTAGCAGGAAATTCACACCTAATAGCCTGGGGTAATATGTCCCCCTGTGGCGATTTTAGTAGTATTCCTAATCCTACTCCTCTTACATTAGATGCACCGTCAGTATATAATGTCCAGGATCCTGAGGATTCTCCTAACTGTTGAACTTCTAGGTCTACCTCGTCCTGAATGTCACTACTAAAGTCAGCCACAAAGTCAGCTAAAGCCTGAGATTTTATGGCATTTCTAGGTTCATATACTAAATCATAAGCACTTAACTTTACTGACCACTTGGCCATCCTGCCTGACATCTCTGGTTTCCTAAGCACATTTTTGACAGGATAATTTGTTTTAACATGTATCCTATGTGTCTCGAAATAATGCCTAAGTTTCGTTGATGCCATGACTAATGCTAGTATCAATTTTTCTAAGTGAGAGTACCTAGTTTTAGCATCTAATAAACTTTTACTAACATAATAAACAGGATATTGCTGACCTTCATGATCCTTTATGAGAACGGCACTTACAGCATTCCCTGACACAGCAAGGTACAGGGATAGTGGTTCACCATTTTCAGGCTTCATTAATAGAGGTGCGGTTGATAGATATCGTTTCAAATCCTGCAATGCTGCTTCATGCTTCTCCCCCCATTCGAATCTTTTGTTCTTCTTCAGGATATCATAAAAGTCTTTGCATTTCTCTGAGGATCTCGAGATAAACCTGTTTAAAGCTGCTACTCGGCCTGTCAATCTTTGTACGTCCTTCATATTTGAGGGTGATTTTATATCCAGGATAGCCTTGATCTGCTCTGGGCTTGCTTCTATCCCCCTTTTTGTCACCATATATCCAAGAAACTTTCCTGCCCCCACTCCGAAGTGGCATTTAGCAGGATTCAGCTTCATGTTGTATTGATCCAGGATATCAAATGCTCCCTTGATATCCTGGAGGTGATCCTCAGCCTTTTTAGATTTCACCACCATATCATCGATATATACCTCCATGGTGACCCCAGTTTGTCTTTGAACATCATGTTTACCAATCTTTGGTATGTTGCACCTGCATTTTTCAAACCAAAAGGCATAGCTGTATAACAATAAATACCTGTTGGTGTCATGAAGGCAGTATCCTCCTGGTCAGAAGGCTCCATTTGGATCTGTTGAAACCCTGAAGATGCGTCCATGAAGGTCAGCATTTCATGCCCGACAGTGGCATCTACCATTGCATCAATGTGGGGAAGAGGAAATGGGTCTTTAGGACAGGCTTTGCTCAAGTCTGTGTAGTCTACACAAACTCTCCATTTCCCGTTCTTCTTCTGTACTACAACCACGTTTGCTAGCCACCTTGGGAACTTAACCTCTCTGATCATTCTGGACTTTAATAATCTTTCAACTTCCTCCTGGATAATCGTGTTCCGCTCAGGAGCAAACTTCCTTCTTTTTGTTGCACAGGCTTGAATGATTTATCAATTCCAAGCTTGTGAGTGATAATATCTTTGGATATGCCTGTCATATCCTCATGCTTCCATGCAAACGTTGACATCCTGCATTTTAAAAAGTTAAATAATTGCTCTTCAATATCCTGGGGGATATTGGTTCCTACGAGCACCGAAATATCGGGATTATCCTGGTCTAGGATAATTTTCTTCACATCCTGCTCCGGATCCTCCATGATATCCTGGGCCCGCGTCTTTAATTGCTATGCTGCACTAGGTTTGGTTGAGGATTTCATCGAGGATGAGTAGCATTCTTTCGCATCCTGCTGATCACTATCAACTTTGACAACTCCCCAAGGGGTAGGTATCTTGATGCATTGGTGATATGTTGATGGCACGGCCTTCATATCGTGAATCCACGGTCTTCCCAGTATGATGTTATAGCAGGATAGAGAATCCATCACACAGAAACGTTGTATCGAGTTGACTCCTTCAACGTATACTGGCAACTTTATCTCTCCCACTGTGTTTCTAGCCTCTCCATTGAACCCAACAAGCACAGTAGACTTTGAAGTGATATCCATTAGAGATACATTCATTCTCTTCAGAGTTTCTAGTTGGATTATGTTGACGGAGCTGCCATTATCAACCAGTATCCTGCGTACAAAATGGTTAGCCACATATAACGTTATTACCAGAGCATCATGGTGAGGATCCTGGACAGTATCCCTGTCTTCTGCATCAAAAGTGATAACTTTATCAGTTGTGAGGGTAGTCATCCTGACAGGTTTGTCTCCCCTTTCGGCCTTAGCTTCCTTTGCATGTCTTTTTGCTGCCGAATACGAGGTCCCACAAATGTCGGATCCTCCCGAGATGAAGTTGATTATCTTGGCATCCGCGGGAGGTGATGCTGCTCGCTCAGGATCCTTCTCAGTATCCTGACCCTTATTCTTCTTTCTTCCTAAGAGATCTTTCAGATATCCCTTGCTTAGAAGATAGCTTATTTCTTTCCTTAGAGCAATGCAATCCTCGGTTACATGTCCGAAATCTTCATGGAAAGCACACCATTTTGACTTATCTTTCCAGTCAGCCTTTTGTTGATTCTTTCGAGGCCACCTAGCCTTGTCTCCTAGACCCTGCATGGCATACATCAATTCGGGAATGTTAACAGAAAAGCAATATTCAGATAGCTCAGGATACTCTTCAGGATCCTCATCTTCGACAGCATTCACCCTCTTGTTATCATTTCTGCCATATGGCTTAGGCCGATATGACTTGAATGAGGATTCTGACTTCCTGTTAGTTAACTCATAAGTGTTAGATGAGTTCATCCTTTCTTGCATCTTCCTGTCATCCTCCAGACGGATATATCTCAAAGCCCTGTTACGAGCTTCGTCGAGATTCCTGCAGGGATTCATTACCAGATCCTGATAAGACTGAGAATCCTTTTGTAATCCCATCTTGAAAGCTTGCACAGCTGTTGCAACATCAAGATGTGGGATATCCAAGGATTCTCGACTGAATTTGTTCACATAATCCCTCAAGGATTCCTGAGGCCCTTGAGTTATCCTGTAAAGATCACTGGTTAGTTTCTCAAAACTCCGACTACAAGAAAATTGACTGTTAAATAAATTAACCAAATGATCAAACGAAGTAATTGAGTGTGGAGGAACATTTAACAGCCATTTTAAGGCTGATCCTGTTAAGGTAGAACCAAATCCCTTGCACAAACATGATTCCTTGAGCTCCGGAGGGATAGGGTTAATCTCCATTCTTTCCCTATACTGAGCAATATGCTCCTCAGGATCCGTAGTTCCGTCGTAAAGCTTCATGTTGGGGGTTTGGAATCTCTTTGGGATCTCAGCATCACAGATAGGATATGCAAAACGAGATATCTTGTGGCTGTCCTGGGACACTTCTGGGATCGGCTGAACCACCCCAGGTACACTAGATATCATGTCCTTCAACTTCTGAAGTTCCCTAGTAAGTGCTGATGTTACACCTGTATCCTGCAAAGATCCACTATTGTTAGTAGCATGAGTATTATTATTATTTGACACATTACCCGTTGGAGGATTCTGCCCATATCCTGAAGCATATCCTGAGCTTCTCATGGTTGATATCCTGACCGAGGAGGGTATTTCAGGAGTATGATTCTGAGGAAGGCTGGGCACGATATTCCCCCTGTTATCCTCAGTATACACAGCTGAACTGAAGTTCAACGCTCTAGGGTGTAATGGAGTGACATTGTCCTCAGCAGATCTGCTCGAGCCTGACTTCAGGAGTTGTATTTCCCTTTAAAGCATTTGGTTTGTTTCCTGTTGCTGCCTCATTTGTTCCTGCACACTTCCAAATAAGGTTAAAATTTCATCGTTAGAAGCTAAAACAGGAGCAGATTCCTGAATACTGCGGGTAGGGATAACATCCTGAGGTCGTGAAGAGGCTGACATCCTTGGAGGAGGTGGTGGAAGCACCGAACTGGTAGTAGCAGAAGTCATAGCAGACACAGTAGAGGAACTCATGTTTGATCTTGAGGCCATTACGGACAATGTGGCAAAAAGTTTTGAAAATAGGAAACCGATTAGCGATTTGACAAAAAAAATTAGTAAAGAGAGCACCACTTGCCCCACGGTGGGCGCCAAATTGTTTTGGTCAAAAATTACCGAAGTAATTAAGTGATCAAATTAGTTAAGTGAGGTAGTGTGCTAGAAATGAGTGTCAAAAATATGTTAATCAAGTTAATTGTAAAAACAGTTTCAGGATACGGCTCAGGATATAGAGCTGTATCTATGATCAAACAATGAGCAAAAGTAAAGTAAACGACACGAGATGTACGAGGAAAGCCCTTGATCAATCTAGATCGCCGGCATAAAACCTCGGGAGCTGACAATCGCAGCTGCCTTGTTCTTCTATTGCTTCAAATATCAGGATACAGTGCAGGATGTGGTACGGATCGACTAAGTGTTACAACGAAATTTGAATACAAGTGTGGTGTTTGCAATGAGCTAGAGTGAAAGTGTTCGAGAGTGTTAGTGAAAATTGTGTGCCTTAAACTGATCCGCCCCCATCTATTTATAGTAAAGATAAGATAACTAACTATCCTAAACTTCCGGGATCCACCGAATATTCCTTCATCGAACGTTGTAGACCTGGTCTTTCGGGCTCAACGTCTTTCCTTCAACAAACTCGTCCGAGTCTTGAGGAGAAGAAGTCCTCTTGACCGTTAGCAAGTCTCAGCCTTTAACCTGCACGTGGTTAATTTAATAAACCTCAGGATATCGCCCAAGATGTTAGCAATATCCTCTCCCAGCATCCTGGTCACAAATAAACAAACAAAGGCAGGATATTGGTCAGGATACGTATGTTAAGAAAATGACCCCTAACAACTATACCTTTGCCTTTCGGCAGGGGTGCGTTCAAACTCCCGCGATCAGGAACGCGGAAGTTGTTGACAATAACCAGGTTAAAACCTTCACCTTCCGCACACCGAAGAATCTCAACCTTGCCTGTGAAGTTCGGATCAAATATCCTCCACAGCGCAGCGTCCTCTGATAGTACACTTACAAATTAAGAACAAACAAAGAAGCAAAGAAACCGCACAAGAGTAAGAACACTTACCACCATTCTTTTCCCGCACAACGGGCCTCGCCTTCCTATCTGGCCTGGTCAACATCATCCGTAGCACCCACAACTGCGAGTTGTCCAGTTTCTTATGCTCAATGGTCTTCAACCGTGGGAACCACTCCACCGTCTCAGCACTAGGAAGATCAATATCCTCCGCAGGGATCGTCTCGTTCACATTACGAAAGGTCATCCTAGCAACGATCGCGACAACCTTAATGTAGAAGAACTTGGTCTTCCACTTTGTAATACCCTTCGAAGGGGTCATCAGCTTGGGGCTCCCATACCGTTGGCCAAAAGAAAAGAACCCGGTGTTCACCGTCAACTGGTAGAACCGCCGGAAATTTTCAACGATAATCTCCAAACCAAGAGCACGAAAAGTGTACTCAAAATGCCTGATTCGGATCATCCCGAATGGACTCAGTTGGGAGATATGGAGCTTGTAAAACTCCAAAATATCAGCAACAAACACAGTCAAAGGTAACCGGAGATTACCATCAACGAAGAAATCGGCCCACATGGTGACATAACCGGCCGGAGCATCGGCACCGGTCTCACCTTCATGTGGGTGGACAGCCCCATAATCCTGGGGCATCTGAATGCTGGTCATCAGGTTGTCAAACAGAACCTTCGACCATTTAAGCGGTGGTAGGCCCCCGCCGGGGGCACTACCACCTTCTTCATCTTCCTCCGCCGCTGCCAGCGACGAATGCTCAGGGTTTTCACCCTCAGCATGGTGTGGATTGGTTGGTTCAGCCATCAGGAAATGTAATAAAGAAGATAGAAGAATGAGTTTAAAAGAAAACTCAGAAACCTCACCGGATTTTCAGACAAGTTTATCGGAGAAGACGAAGGAAGCACTCTTTCTCTAACCGAAATTTTTTTGAAAGTTTGAACAAGTGAGAGGAAACCACAAACGGTTTCCCCTTATATACCCATCGCAATTAATGCGATGCAGTAACTGAATCATCGGGTTCAAAATGGGTGAATTATGCAACGCCACGTGTGCAGCGGCGGTTCCGCTGACGGTTACCACGCGCGCGTGGCCGTCCACACGCCTGACATAAGAGACTTTTACACTCCTTGCTACAGTGCATTTATGACCTCTGGCAGTGCAAACGTCCTTTCATTTCAGCACATGACAGAATCCTACCAACTTTCACCAACCCACACGTGCGTTCAGCCACGTATGCAGCACAAAAGCGACAACAATATCCACGCATAAGCGGCATGCAGTTTCTCTGGTTTACCGCACCATAACCCATACCGCATGTCGTTTTTTACATACCCCTCAAAAATGGCAAAAATAAATCTCTACGTCATGTAAAAGGGTATAACCAATATCCGCAGATACGTACGAGCACACGTGGAATATGCGGAGATGACACACACGAGCCCGTAAAGGTGTGTCAGATACTCAGAACCAGCGTGGTTCTTTGGACTGCGAAAACCCCTACTCAGGATGCGGCAAACCGCATTCCATGCAAGGTTCTTCAAGTTTCAAATCCTTCGTGTTCGGTTCACAACCACAGAGGGGACGCAAACTGTTGCTCCTTAGGATAAAGGACAAGTATGTTGAGCACCTGCACATCAGCAACCCTGACTCCTGATCCTTCAAGAGCCACATACAAGCTTCAAAATCTCTAGAAGCGAGTTCTTTGCTGCAAACCACAGACACTCACGAGTAGCTGCGACGAAATACAAGTACGCAGACGGTAGCTACGAAAGAGCCACAACTAAATCGCCACGCGGTTGATCAAAGTTGCTTCCAGGAAAACTACTTTCTACCAAAGCGTGAAGGAAAGTAGCTAAGGAATGGCGGTAACAAGTCTGCTTATGATTGTTTGCCCACCTATGGACCGCATAGAATAAACAATGGTAGGCACTACCATGCCTATGACCATGTTTATTTGCCCATAGTCCAGATTCACGTTGTTCGACCAAACACGGCCAACAATGACGCAAATACCTCACGTTGCTTGACCACACATGGCCAACGATGTGTAGCAATGAGGTAACAGCAAAGGACGTGCGGTTACTAGAGAGCTAAACCGCAAAAGACATGCGGTTACTTAAGAGCTAAACTGGAGAACACGAACACCCCACAAAGAAGGGATCATCGTTGAATGTCCAGTTATAAACAAAGAGCTTGAGCAAAGCACGTACAACATTACCTAAGCTGACGCAGAGGTTACAACTAGAGTAGCGGTGACGGACATCTTCCGTCACCATCTCAAAGGTTGGTTCGAACCCTGCTAACATCTTCAGTCACCATCTCAAAGGTTGGTTCGAAACACCAACTGGTGGCTGCTGACATCAGAAAAAGGTAGATCATATTACCGGATCAAATCCTTGGCTGAGAATTCCGCATCAGACGGAACTTGCTCACCGGTACGGAAGAGACGTCATCGGACCCGCAACTTGATTTACTGAAAGTAGGAGCCATCTGCATGGCCCATATTCTACCTTCTAGACACCATAGTCCAGTATCCCTCCCACATGCAACTTGCATAAGGAAGGAACACTAGACTGGGGGGACTTGAAGGGGTATGGTCCCAGATCTCGCGTCAGCATGACCGCGAGTGACCATTACCCTTATCAAAAACCCCCACCAGCTAGAACTTATCTGTGTCCGTGCGGGCACGCGCGAACACAGCGGTTGAAACCAATCTGTCCATTGATGAGAAGACTGGCCTTAAGTACGAGAACGAATGTTACGCATAGTGATGCGGCTTGGCACCGCATCCTATGGACATTTTCGTCATGACAAGGGATCTGGACAACAGTAACAGTCACTAAGCGGCGATGCAGCACGGCACCGCATCCCGTATCCATCTTGTCCAGAACAAGAACGTGGGAACAACCTCAGTTACCGCAAGCAGCGATGCGGCCCGGCACCACATCCTGCCCACAAGGCAAGTGGGTCTGACACCACAGTGCAAGTGGCACTGAGAACAGTCACTTGTCAGCCCACATGTATGCAATAGCCTGACACCACAGCAGGACGTGGCACCACCACCGTAATCGACAGGCCTGACACACCTACAGGAGGCTGTGCGATGTCAGGCTAGCTACTCAACTACCCTCCTTCACTCCTCGGCTATAAATACCCATCCCAAACCAGGTTTGAGGTATCTCTTCACAATTCTCTCACTACTATTACTATCACACTTTTCTTCCCAAGCAAATTACTGATTCTCACGCCGGAGAGTGGTAACAAGGAGCACCCCCCACCCCATTCTCCTTGTTACGAGTCACGGTTTGTTTCCTTGTGCAGGAGATCAACCAGCAGACGATCCAGCCAGCGATCCTCGGAGAGAAGAGATTAACCCTACTTGACGAGACCAGTGTGTTAACCCTACTCGGTTAACCATTGTTTCATCACTAGCTTGTTATCATCCCGAATTGTAAACATTTTTTGTACAATATAGTTGGTGATCTACAATATAGTTGGTGATCGGTAGTTTCTATCACCCGAGGTTTTTTGTGCCGGAGATCATACATTGATCAAGGGTTTTTTCCTCGTATAAATCCTTGTGTCCAACATTCATTTCATTCATACATTGTTCACATATCGAGCTCGCGAGCCTAAAGGAGTCTCTTATTTATATTATTTTTATTTAATATATTAATTAATAGATAATAAGCGAGTCGAGCCTGAGCCGTACTTGAGCTTGAAAAACTACCAACGAGCCGAGCTCAAGCTTTGAAAACAAAGCTCTGGCTCGGCTCGGTTCGTCTGCACCCCTGATAACAACTTGTCTTAACTTTCTCCTATAGGCTTTCTTTTCCAAGTTTTATCCTTTTCTCAAATGTCTTGAGTCTACCGATAATTTCGCAAATTGTCATTTTTATTAAGATCAGAGTATTGTTCTATTGAAGCGACAATCTGAATAAACTTATCTGGTGCAAGATTTAGAAGTTTTCGACCTAGGGTTTATTCGTTCAAAGTCCTTCTAAACTCGCTTACCCTTGTAACAACATTATTAATCTTTGTAGAAAACATATCTGTTGTATCTTCTTCCTTGATTTGTAATTTCTCAAATTCTATGATGAGTGTTTGCATACGATCCTTCTACACATGATCTTTTCCAGCATGCCTTGTCTTCAGTGTGTTCCAAATAGCTTTGTTCGTCTTATAGTTGGCCATTTGCAACACCACTTCCTCTGGTATTGCTTGGAATAGATATGCTATCGTAGCCATATCTTTCTAGTAGTCCAGTCATGTTCCTTCATTTGGTGATATCGTTTCCCAAACTAACATCGTCTTGATACAAGTGGACCAAGTCGTATAGTATGCTGACTTTAGTTTTGAACATTGGTAATGTGATAGAGAACCTACTTCCTTGTTTGTCACAGTATTATTTGGACCACTACCCCAGTCAGTCAGACACACTTTCCTTTTGAATGATCATCACTTTTGATGATTCTTAAATTCCTAACGGCGTATGGTTTTCAAATTTTAAAACTATACTATATATACATTAATTCGAAGTTTCAAATTGAGAAAGACAAACTTGAAATTAAGAGACTTGTATAGAATCTTAAATCTTGTTCTCGGTTTCGGTATACACCAATCGGCCTCGATTCTTATAAAACTCGATCACAACCGATCTCCTTTTAAGCCGAAACAACTTCTGATCGTTTGTAGCACCATGGATCAATTAAATCAGCCGTTTCCTTCAATCCTACTTCGGTTCAACACCCCGTTAACTAGTTATTGATTGCTATTTTGTAACCATTCCTATCTAGAACTCAAAACTACCAGTTCGCCCTAATATATAATTGGACTTACTTGTCGTTTTTTCTACACAACCTGGAGGGTAATGAGTCACATTTACCTCATTCACATTTGCCATGAGAGCATAAGCTGTTCTTCTTGATTCAAAAAGCTCTAATCATAAGTTTCACTAGTTAAAAAGCTTTATTCTTATTGTAGCTTCTAAATAGAATTCAAGGCTTATGTAGGTGTTCTACAACTACGATGCAGTGTACCTATGCTTTTGGTAGTTGTAGAACTTAAACTTGAACTTGTTAAAGCTATTCATCAATTTCTTCAGAGTGTCTCGATGACCTCGGAAGTTTCTTTTTGTTCTCATTGTTAATTTCCTTATATCGTAAATGACACAAAAGACCATTTGACAATGGATTATGTAGATGGACCTGATCTAGGTTTTCAATAGTTAACTCTATAGAGAACCACATGTTGATGATACTAACACTTCTTCAACAGATCTGGTTAACTAAGACAGTTGAGGAGTGGATGATGAAGCTAGAGCAGCAACATCAAGAGTGTATGGTTAACTTAACCTCTAACTCAAGGTTCCATAACTCACCATGCAGTTGAGAGGGAGTGATTTTTGAGTGGTCTTTTGTCTTTCTAATCTCAGTGGGATTTACTTTCATGGACTACGCACTACCAAACAAGTGAGTATTAAGTGACAAATTATTCCATTGGAAAACCATCGATAATGAAGTGGGAACCCGACCATAATCCGTTGGAAATTCGATTTCTAGTAGATCACCAGATCACTGGTCGTATTACCGACAAACAACTTAGCGACAGATTATGCACAAAGGATATTATATATTTTTTTTGAAGGGTGACTTTGTGTTAGTTGATATCAAACAAACAGGCTAAAGGAACAAACAGCTGGGGCAATTTTCTCTGATTTTTAATAAACTGAACGGAACAAAATACAACTGAGGAAAAGGAATTGAAAGTGCATTTAACTGAAACAAACACAACTGATCCTATTTAAATAAAATAAACGAACATGAGAAGTAAAACGAAACGTGCATGAGACGTGGAGCACAACACCATGTTTCCCAGATTTGATGCGACACCCCACGTGCAGAACCTTCTATCTCAGTCAACATAAGTCAAGGAGTAACACTAACATTCACCTCCTTACTCTTTAACTTCACTTCAATCTCTTGCATCCCCAACAAGCTTCTCATGTCACTAAATTTCACACGAGGTAAAGCCTTGGTAAGTATGTCGGCTTTCTGCATTTCCCCACTGATATGCTTAACAATAATCTGCCTGTTTTCGACACACTCCCTTATGAAATGATACCTCGTATCAATATGTTTGCTGCGACCATGGAACACTGGGTTCCTCATGAGAGCGATAGCTGATTCGTTGTCCACATACAACTCAACACTTTGACCCTTTGACCCCGTGAGATCAGCAAGTAAACTCTTCAACCACAGTGCTTGACATGCAGCCGATGTAGCTGCCATGAACTCGGCTTCGCAAGACGACAAAGCCACTGTTTTTTGTTTTTGGGATGACCACGTAATCAAATTTCCAGAGTAATAAAAGGCCATACCTGTTGTTCCCTTTCCATCACCAGTATTGGTTCCGTGGCTGCTGTCGCTATACCCAATCAACTTTCCATCACCACGTTTCCGGTATCTCAATCCGTAATTGAGTGTTCCCTTCACATACCTAAGAACTTGCTTCATAGCTTTGAGATGACTCACTTTTGGGCACTCCATAAACCTGCTAAGCACACCAACCGAGTACCCAAGATCCGGGCGAGTATGGAGAAGGTACCTCAAACTTCCAATGATTCGCCTATAGTTCGTAGCATCCACCGGGTCACCCGTTTCATCTTTAGTTAAGCTAGGTTTTGGTTCCATCGGCCACTTAGATGGATTGCAATCCCACAACCCAGCTGATTGTAGGATCTTTTTGGCATATCCACCTTGACTGATAGTAATTTCACCCTCCATCTGATCAACTTTTATACCCAGATAATATGACAGCTTGCCAAGATCCACCATATCAAAAACTTTATGTAACTTTTTCTTAAAGTCACGTACCTGATCTTCGTCTGACCCGGTCACGATTAAATCGTCGACATATACTCCTACTATCAAGCTCGACTTCGAATTTTGAAACTTATAAATAGCTTGTTCTTGCGCACACTTCAGAAAACCGACCTGTTTTAAAGCTTTATCGAGCCGTATATTCCACGCCCTTGGAGCTTGCCTCAATCCGTATAAAGCTTTGTGTAATTTGTAGACCATCTTTTCTTTACCTGCGACAGTAAAGCCTTCAGGTTGTGTTACATAAACCTCCTCTTCTAATTCCCCATTTAAAAACGCCGACTTTACATCAAGATGATACACAGGCCATCCTTCTTTCGCTGCTATAGCCAAGATTAAACGAATTGTCTCTAAACGTGCAACCGGAGCAAACACCTCCTCAAAATCAATACCCTTTTGCTGCACATAACCTTTTGCAACGATGCGTGCCTTGTGTTTTGTCACGTTTCCGTCAGCATCCGTCTTCAATTTGAAAACCCACTTGAGTCCAATGGCTTTATGACCCACTGGCAGTTCACATAATTCCCACGTATTGTTTTTTTTAATTGAATCCATCTCCAATTTCATTGCATCTTGCCATGCTTGATTACTAGCAGCTTCACGGTATGTGGTTGGTTCTTCACCAACAAACAAAAGTTCTTCGGTCTCAGCATAAATATCATTCAATGATCGGTACCCTTGAATCGGGGTCTCATCATAATTCGAACTATCAACATCTGGACCATGTGACGCACTGGTATCTCCTTGTGATAGCGGCGAGTTGAGAACCGGTGACAGGGATTCATTGAATTCAGGAGATTGGTTAGGGTTAGGGGTGTTATCTGCCGTATGTGACAGGCTTGAATTCTCTTCACCTGGGCTTGAATATCCAACATCTGGCATTGTATTAATTTGAATATAAGACCCACTAAGCTGCGAACTGGGCTGAGTAACATGGGCTTTAGTCCATACCCACCTTCTGGTCTCATCAAATTCAACATCACGGCCCACAAATACTTTCTTTTCTCTAGGGTTGTAGAGTCGATATGCCTTACTACCTTTCTCAACACCCAAGTAAACCATTGTTGCACTTCTGTCACTAAGTTTTGTGACATCATTGAACTTCATCGCATACGCCACGCAACCGAACACTCTCAAATGCCCAAGTGCTGGTTTTCTGCCTTTCCACCCTTCGTAAGGCGTCATCTTTCCCAAAGCTTTTGTACTAACCCGGTTAAGAATGTAAACGGCATGGCGAACTGCTTCTCCCCATAAGGTCTCTGGTACTTTCATTGTCTTTAACAGTGATCTCGTTGCTTCAAGAACGGTCCGATTTCGGCGCTCTACAACGCCGTTTTGCTGTGGCGTGTAAGGTGCCGTCAACTGACGTTCAATTCCTTCATCTTCGCAAAAACAACTAAATGCTTTCGATGTAAATTCGCCTCCGCGATCTGTTCGGAGCGCCTTAATTTTGAATGAACTTTGTTTTTCAACAAGTGTTTTGTACTTTTTAAATGTTGGAAAAGCTTCATCCTTCGACCCAATAATGTAAACCCACATGTATCTACAAAAATCATCGACAATCAACATGAAGTAACGTTTACCTCCCGCCGTTTGGGGTGAGATCGGACCACAAAGGTCGGCATAAATAAGCTCCAACGGTTTTTTTGCTCGCCACTGTGCTTTGGATGGGAATGATTTTCGAGTTTGTTTGGACAACACACAACATTCACAGACTTGTGTAGGGTGTTTAATAAGTGGCATCCCACGCACCATGTTTTTATTTGTCAACTCCTCCATGATACGAAAGTTAACATGACCCAACCTTGCGTGCCATATCCAAGCATCATTAGTCACCTTTGCTGCCAAACATACCGGTTTCGCCGGTTTTAAAACGATCTTGTACAATCTGTTCTTTGACCTTTGTACCTTCATTACAAGTCTGCTCCGCTCGTCATACATTCTTAGATATTCTTGGCGCATTTGTACTTCATACCCAACTTCCGTCATTTGACCCAAACTGAGGATATTGCTATGCAAAGCCGGAATGTAGTACACATCTTGGATCACCAGTTGATCTCCATTCTTGCATTCAAATAGGAGTACACCCCTGCCTTTGATTTGAACTTTCGAACCGTCACCGAAACGCACCTGCCCGGTAATATTCTCATCCAAATCAGCAAATAATTCTTTGAGTCCAGTCATATGATTACTGGCTCCATTGTCTAAGTACCAACTGTTTTGATTTCCCTCGCTCGCCTCACCGCTACGATCCGGGAATACTTTCTCTTCATTTAACAACACTACTGTTGATGTTTGTTCTCCACACACGCTCAACAGTAATGTTGTTTCCTCGTCATCTTTCTGAGTCAAATTTGCTTCATCTCCTTTTCCACCTCCATTTTTACATTCAGACGCATAGTGTCCCAGTTCTTCACATTTGAAACACTTGATGTGTTTCTTATCTTTTGGCTGCTTGTTTCCATGTGAATGATATGACCCGTCACCCCAGCGACCACCTCTGCCTCTACTCGAACCTCGTCCTCTATTGCTTCCTCGACCACCCCGGTCATTTTTGAAAGATCCCCGGCCTCGTGACCCGGTTGACGTCCCTCTACCCGAGCCTTTATAAACCGAAGTACCTTCTGCTTTCGTGAGAAACAAACTGTTTTCACCATTTGAGTTTCCTTGACGAAGTTTCAACCGGTCTTCATAAGCCTTTAACCGCCCAACAGCCTCCTCAAACGGCATACTGTCCACATCTGAATATTGTTCCATCGAGGCAACAAGTTGAAGATACATATCCGGAACCCCATCCAGCAACTTTCTCATCATTTTTTCATCTTCAAGTGTCGAACCGACACTGTTATACTTCGATGCCAACCCACTCAATCTTCCCGCGAACTCGTCAATCGACTCACTATCTTTCATCTTCATCTTTTCGAACTCACTTGTAAGAGTATGTAAGAGTATGTAAGCGTGCCTTCTGAACCCGTTCGGCACCCACATATCTTGTCTTCAACGATTCCCAAATCTCCTTCGCCGTCTTCTTCTTTGCCACCTGCAACAAGACGTCTTCTGGGATCGCTTGGAAGATGAATGCCCGAGCAGTTTTGTTTTTCTTCTCATCTTCAACCGCACCAGCCGGCGGTTCAACCGCCTCCCACAATCCTTGAGCGTCCATAACTGCCTCCATTTTGATAGCCCATGTGGTATAGTTTGTCGCGGTTAGAGTCGGGATTTGAAGTGACACGGAACTGGTTTCTTTCGGGAGTGTTGAACTTGAGATAACCGACATGTTATTGAATCTGGGATACTTGGGCATACACGAATCAAGCTCTGATACCAAGTGTTAGTTGATATCAAACAAACAGGCTAAAAGAACAAACAGCTGGGGCAATTTTCTCTGATTTTTAATAAACTGAACGGAACAAAATACAACTGAGGAAAAGGAATTGAAAGTGCATTTAACTGAAACAAACACAACTGATCCTATTTAAATAAAATGAACGAACATGAGAAGTAAAACGAAACGTGCATGAGACGTGGAGCACAACACCATGTTTCCCAGATTTGATGCGACACCCCACGTGCAGAACCTTCTATCTCAGTCAACATAAGTCAAGGAGTAACACTAACACTTTGTATGTACAGGACCTATTGGTCACCGGGTTCATGTCGATGACAATCCCCCGTCAGCCCCGCTCTTCCGGACGCGATGTTCGATCGGGCCCCGGCCGTTGCGCAAGCTGACCTTCGTCCGGAAACCATACTGCCCCCACACGAGAGACTCGCTGGGGTAACAGCTGGGTAAAACCGGGTTGCCCTCAAGACCGCACCATGCCTCGATAGAAACGATCCATCATTGGGACGTCCTCTCCCCGAAATGCTGCAGCCGGGTTTCGAACCTGTGACCTCCCAAAGGAAGACACAAGCCCTACCACATGGGACCAACTGGGCTGGGGAGAGGAATCACAAAGGATATTATATAGTTTTAATATTTATTTTATGGTGGAATTTCTAATATTTTATTTTAGTTTTTAAATGTAATATAATAAAATAAAATACAATAAATGTTTAATATATATAGAAAAAAAGACAAAAACTAGTTTGTTATATGTAGGATGAGGTTCTCGGGGTGGTTTCGGATCTCAGAATCGTATTGATTAGGATGAGCAAATTACAATCTTCCTATGCTGGAAGTCTTGGGCTCACTCTGCTTCCCCAATTGTGGGTTATAACACTTGGTGTACTATGATCCACATGTGTATTTACCAGCAAATAGCTTATTATTCCTTTAGTATAGTTTAATAAAACAAAAAGTATACGTGTTAGTTTATGAAAAAAAATCAAAACAACTCAAAAAATGGTTGTTTTTATATATATATATATATATATATATATATATATATATATATATATATATATTTAGAGTAAACTGTAATTTTACCCATTAGGGTTTAGGCCAATTGGCACTCTGACACCCTCTATGGAAATAATTGCAATTTTACCTCCCAACGTTGTTGTTATGTCGCACATTTACCCCCTGGCGTAAATTATGTGTAACACCATCTAAAAACGTGTCCAATTATGTATAGACACGTGTCCTAAACTCTAAACATGAGAAAGATTGAGTTTGAAGGACCAAAGTTGTCGAACAGTGAAACTATGAAACCACAAGGATTGAAAGTGTCAATATGCCAAACTTGTGCCTCTGAATGACCTTACATGATGAATATATTCTTATACGAGTGATTGATTGGATATAAGAAGCCATGTATGAAAATAATCGGGAGATTATTAAATTATAAGGGTTAACCGTGTCAACATGTCAATTCTGACCTCTGAGTGACCTTTTAACGAGACCGAGGCTTCGAAACATTCAAATATACTCTTAAGAATAACTGGTATAAATTTCATGAGGTTTCGAGATCGTTAGATATGTTTTCAAGACTTTGGGCCAAAAGTGTCAACTTGTTGAAACTTGCTTTCATAGTGATATTTAACGAACCCGAGCCTAACAAGGTTTGTTTATATATCCTTGGGCCCCAAGAAATTAACTACAAGGGTCTCTATTGCCAAAAATGAAGTTAAAAAGGGGTTTAAACGAGCAGGGACTGTATCTGCCAGCTTTAAACTTGTTTTCCCGGTTTAACATGTCCACGCGGCCCGCGTATGACATCCTTAAGTCTTACGCGGCCCGCCTCAGGACGCCCAGACCAGAAAAGTCACCTGCAGGTGCGGGTTGGCCTGTTCTACCGCCTTAACCTCAAAGATTTCGACCTAGGGAGCTGTAAGTCGGTTTATTACAATAGGTAGGACACTTGGGTCGATCTCAGAGCCTCCTATTACACCTGGAGATGATCTAAATCCAAGGAATTCACTATATAAAGGAAGCCTATTCTTGTGTTCTTGACACACATTTGCAACATTCAATTATGGGACTTGCTCTGGAGCTTCCATCAATTAGAAGAGGATTATCAAGTGTAGAAACGTTTGCTAGGACCTTAAGTAAGCTGCTAATTACTTGTTTAGTTGTTTAATTTAGCTTACTTACTCTAAAGTCAAACTTATCGTAAAATTAGTTTGACTTTCGTTTTAATTACATGTGGCTTAACCACTGATCATATTGAAAGTGGTTATAAGACCACATTAGTGTAGGTGATTAACCCTTAAAAGGGCACCCCCTAATTATCTCGTTTGACTGGTCAATTGTCGGGTCAAAGTAGTTTGACAAAAAGTCAAACTAGACAGAAATTGCAAGAATGATTCTAATTAATAAACCAGAGGTTCTAAATTATATTTTAACATTCTAAAGACTTGGTAATTAATATTAAAACTTGTTTTATCAGTCCTAACCCGACAATTAATAGTCTAAGGTCAGTTTATAACCGAAAGTCGCGAAAGCTTGACTTTGGCTTTGACTTTCAGTTCTGACCCGTTTAAGCTTAATTCTCCCATGTTTTAAGCTTTCATTAGGACCACATTACTTAGTAGTATAACCCCCTGAAGTTATATTGCATGGTACTTAGTAGTTTGAATTATATACATTTGATCGTAATTATGCTCAATAATGCCTTAAACGCCCTTTTTACATACAACTGAGATTTTTAACAATGTGATTGGACTAACATCTTTGCTACTGATATTTAGACATGTCCTGAAAATTTGACATCAATTGGAGGTCTAGAATACGGGTTATGCTCAATAGCGTAATTAAGGGACTTTTTAACATTTAAATGGCGTAATTAACATAAAGCCTATCTAAACCCAATTTTTGACATCAAAACTTGTACCTACTGATATAAAATAATATTTTGGGATTTTAAAGATTTTTAATTATTTTTAGGCTGAGCATAACATAGGATTATAGCTTGATTTCGGGAAATGTCGGTTTTACCCTTTTCATGCATAAAATAAGTTTTACTTAACTTTTTAGTGCCAAACCTATTGCTACTGAATTTATATAATAAATAAAGTATTTTGAACTTTATAAACTGATCAAAAACTCAGATTTACTATTTTAACCCGAATAACCCTTTAAACCGACTTTTAAGCGTTTTAAGCATCTAGTATGGGTAAAAACTATATTGGACATATAAAACTTAATACCCACTGATGTTTTAAGATAATTTATGTAATTAAACAGTAAGTCAAAGTTTTTAAACTCAGAAGTCTATTTTTACCTTTAAAGCCTATGTAAAATTACCAAAATGCCCCTACGGGACATAGTTTGGCTATATGAGATTATTTTCACATATATAAAGTATCCTACTGTTATAACTTATAAAAATACATATTTTTACTGATCTAATCAGATCTGAAACTCAGTTGCATAATTAAACTCTTTTATGGACATTAAAATTACCAAAATGCCCTTATGGGACTTATTCTGGTTTAAATTACTTTTTGGGCATATATGTTAACATCTTACTGATATATTAACATATTTTGAGCATAATAATGATTAGGACCTGTATATAATTTATTTGGTTACCCGTTACGCGTTTACGCGTTCGGAGCGGCTTATGTGACTAGTTTACATAAAATAGCCGAAACGGGTCAAACCTTATCATTAAATCCTCAAATTCCAGAATATGTTTAGTTTACCCATAATATACAAGTATCCAAGCTTGTCGGGTCTAAACCACATTCTATTCCGATCTCCGTTTAATCGAGCGTTTAGAACCGTAAGGTTTCTTTCTAAGCTAGCCGGTCTAAGTCCTTGACTAAATTAAAGACCCGTTAGCACCCTAATAGGTTAATAAACCTTATATACAGATTAAATAGCTTCCGGTAGAAGGTGCCTTCAAGAAGCCTTAAGATTTTACTGCTAGTATCAGGTAAATACTTTTAACTTATTTTCCCTATACGGGCTTGGGATATGGTATTATAATAATACCACTTGGTCGGGTATGAAATCATTTAATCGGATTGTGATTAATAAATTGCATAACCCGTTTTAATCTGTTTTGTTTGATAACATAAGCATTGGGGGTTAACGACCGTGTCCTGGATATCCTCGGCTCATTTTACTGAAACTGGCCACGACCTAAGCACGGGGTGTAGGCATACACCTGACCGATGCAAATGCTAAATATAAACCCACATGTTGGGGATAACTCCTTTGTGGGTTCTATAAGTGGTGAGTCGGTTAATCACGACCGGCTTCCAACGGGCCCCAATTGTATGACAAACATATAAAACTGTATACAAGATTATATTTAAATAATTGTCCCAAGTTATAAAAGATTTATGCCTTGTGCACCTAAATCAATTTTCTTAAATATTTTCAAAAGAGTCAGTTAATTGTATTTACTAGTGTAAACTGACGTATTTTCTTAAAGACTGATTGACAGGTACCTCTCGAAATAGGCTGGAGCTATAGGGTGTCTTTAGAGGATCTTGCAAGTCCATAAGATGCCCGCAGTCTGTTATTTTTGTTTCTTTGTATTTGTTTATGATCCGCCTGTGGATCTCATTACATTCCAGTCTGTACACTCATAAACTCGAACACTCAGACAATATGGTTTGTAATAGTTTATTTACCCAGACTTCCGCTGTGCTATTATATTGTGTGTATTGACTATGATGATATCAACTACGTCACGATACTCCCCGCCGGGCCCACCGGTAATATGTGGAAATATCGGGGTGTGACAGGTTGGTATCAGAGCCAACATTGAGTGAATTAAACACTAGCCTTTTGTGTTTAATCTCAATGACACAATAAGCATATTCCTTAGACTCTCGAGTTTAGGCAAATGACCTAGGATTTTACTCTTAACCTTCCTTTTATTGCTTTATTATATTTACTTGTTTTGACAGGAAAATGCCACCGAGACTAAGAGGACGAGGCAAAGGACCCATGCGTGGAGGACCCTCAAGCAGCACAGGACCATCCCACAGGCGTACACCGTCTGACTCGCTTTCTGGCTCCGATTCCAAGGATTTGAGTCATAGCTATCAACCAGCAAGACATTTTGTCTCGCTTGGGTCATCACCATCAGACCCTCCTTATTTTGGGATGCCCATTCCGAACGAACCCCATCATTCTCCCCTTTCGTTGGGAACTCATCAATCCAACCAATCATACCATTCTTACCAATCTCATCCGTTTCACCAATCAGATTCCACTTACTCACCTTCACAATTCAATCCCAACGCTTATGTTAACGACTTTTTGGGCTATAACCCTTTGGGACCTGAGGATCACTTTTCTCAGGAAATGGAGATGGATGATGACCCAGACCCAAATTTGCAAACAGGAACACCAGGCCACCCGATAAGTATCTCTAGCGGTTCCCCATTTTTGGGATCACCGTACAATGGGCCCGACTCATTCCAGGAAAGGATGGGTCAGTATGATTGGTTCTTTACACCATCATACCATAACTCCCCTATCCAACCTCCCTTGGATGAACCACAGCTTAGGGCTATTACCCCACCACCCTTGCCAGTTGAGGATCCACCTCAACAACCTCCCACGCCGCCAAGGCGAGGGAGACATGCTAGGATGTCGGTACGTGGGGGACCACAGTTTGCATCTCCTCGTGGCTCAAGTTCGTATCCTCCTATCCCAGAAGATCCTCAGTTGGGTGAATCATCACGCACGGTGACGGAAGCTAACCTTCCGCCGGTTTCACACGCACCACTACAGCCACCGTTGGGTTTTGACAACCCGATCCCAACATACCCAGGATCATCCGGGTATAACCCATCTGGTTATCCATCTGATTATGGAACTCATGACCCGTATCTTACAGCTGCCCAATACCATCATCTTTACCCTTCTTCTTACCCTCCATTGTATCCCACTGGATACCCAACGCAGGATTCGCAATACCCGCCATACCAACAACCTCCTCCGTATCAGCAGCAACAAACTCAAGAGATTCTAGAGAGGTTGGACAGGGTTGAGCATGTGGCTCATGAAAACAAGAAGAAACATAGTGGTTTTGTCAAGGGCCTTATGAGCTTTCTCAAGGGCAAGAAGAAATACGGTGATGTTGGGTTGTTTTTGTTGGTTATGTCATAAAGTCCCTATGAGGACGTTTATTTTGTTTTCATGTATCAAGTCCCTGCGCGGACTTATTTCAGTTTCAGTATGCCCCTGCGTGGGCAGTGTTTTTCAGTAACCCCTGCGTGGGTAGTTTGTGATGTTTTTCCTAAGTCCTTTTACGGACAACGTTGTAATCGTTTTGTAGTTTTAATGAAGTTATTTTGTTTTTAAATGTGTATTTTACTATATCATGCTACTTCATTTCAAATTTTATTAAATCCGCCTAAGAAACTCTTAGAGGTATAACCTAGCCAAATTATTAAATGGCTATGATGGTATAACCTTTTTAAGATAATAACTCTTTGTTAACATCTGAAAATATGTTAACAATCCTGAATTGTGTGGTACGAAGAATCACACAATCTTCCTAATGTACTTGGATTTTTCCAAGCCACTATTTTTAGCCTATATGATCAATACGAATCATGGCTAGTAAACATCAATATGATGTATACACCACAACATCCATTAGTGATGTATGCTTATAAGCAAAGGTGTAATAAAGACAATGAAAGTTCTATTTATAAACTTCTTGTCAAATAGGCAATGAACTTTGTTCGACCCTTAAATGACCACTGATCCAAAGGATCATGGGTTATATTTTAATCGTCCATGTGACAAGCTTCTGAGCTATTTAAAATGTCCTTCGAGACGAACTTAGTATAATATGATTATCTCTTTGAGTATTATTTTGATGGTCCATATGGTTTAATAATACCATGACCATCCACTCATCAATACGATGATCAAATATGTGAATTAAATATATCCTTTATGTTGATATAGTATTCAGAAAATGGCTGGATCATATGAAGCAAACAGTCATCCTACAGAAGGCAACAACACCAGAATTAATATCACTGGTGCCGAGCTGCAGGAAATAATATCCGCAACAGTTGCTCAAGCTATAGATGCTAAATTTAAAGAGCCTAGTATTGTTAGGTCTCAAACTCATTCGAGATCCCATTCTCAACCCCATTCTCATAAGAAAAGTGAGTCCCAACACTCATCTAATCAGGGTAGTGAACCCAAGAGGCAGATAGTCCTCAAGCCGACTCCTAGGTACAACAAGGGATGTACCTACAAGTACTTTGTCTCCTGTAAACTGAGGGATTTTACAGGAGAAAAAGATGCAATCGATTGCATGAAATGGTTAGATGAGATGGAAACTGTAATAGACATTAACGGATGCGCTAAGGAGGATGTGGTTATGTTTGTATCACAATCCTTCAAGGGTGATGCCCTCACATGGTGGAAAGCTTTAGTGCAGTCTACTGGGAAGGTTCACTTGTATAATCTTTCTTGGGAGAAGTTTGTAGATCTTGTAAAGGACACTTACTGCCCTCAACACGAGGTTGAGAGGATTGAATCAGATTTCCTCACCTTAGTGATGAAGGATCTGGACTGTAGATCCTATGTGACTAATTTCAACTCAATGTCAAGGTTGGTACCATATTTAGTCACTCCTGAACCCAAACGCATCGCGCGTTTCATTGGTGGCTTGGCCCCTGAAGTAAAAGGAAATGTTAAGGCCTCAAAGCCAGCCACTTATAGATCCGCTGTGGATCTATCCTTATCCCTCACTCTGGATGTTGTGAGAGCGAGGGCGAAAAAGGGTACCGATGAAGGGAAAAGGAAAAGAGAGGAAGACAAGTCTCCTCAGTCGAACAAAAAGGGTAAAGGGAACTCTGGTTCCAAAAAGGGGCAGTCGAGCGACAAGCCCAGGTGTAAGACTTGTAACAAAAGGCATTTTGGGAAATGCAACCAAGACCCACAGGCCAAACCATGTGGGATCTGTAAGAAGAAGGGGCACAAGTCTGTTGAGTGCCGAAATATAAAGGATGCAACCTGCTATGGTTGCAATGAAAATGGGCACATTAAAACCAATTGCCCCAAGAATGCAAAGAAGCCCGAAGAGGCAAAGAAGAACAACGCGAGAGTCTTTCAGATGCAAGCGAGGGAAGCGGTGAATGACGAGAACGTCATAACAGGTACCTTCCTCGTCAATAATAATTATGCTAGAGTCTTATTTGATTCCGGTGCTGATAAGTCTTTTGTAGACCATAAGTTCTGTAAGTTATTGAATCTGCCTATTAAGACTCTAGGCATAATGGTACCTTAGAAACAGCTTCAACTCTTCTTGATGGATGCTCTATATCCATCAAGAATCATTCTATCCCACTTTCCCTCTTGCCAATGAAATTGGCTGGGTTTGATATAGTTTTAGGCATGGATTGGTTGTCATATAACCAAGCCCAAATTGCCTGTGATAAAAAGCTAATTATTATCAAAACCCTTTCTAGCGAACCCGTCACTATTCAAGGAGATACACATTATGGATTGCCTAAAAATATGTCTATTCTCAAATTAGCGCAGTGTATGAAAAGTGGAAGTGTCATTTACATGGCACAAGTAACTGTGAATGATCCTAAGCCTAAAATTGAAGATATTCCGATTATCTCGGAATATCCTGATGTCTTTCCTGATGAGTTACCTGGATTACCTCCTGAGAGGCAAGTAGAATTCAGGATAGACATTCTCCCAGGATCAGCGCCTATAGCACGAGCTCCGTATCGTCTAGCACCTACAGAAATGAAAGAGCTCAGAACTTAATTGGATGAACTATTGGAGAAAGGTTTCATACAACCTAGTTCTTCCCCCTGGGGAGCTCCAATACTATTCGTGAAAAAGAAGGACGGATCAATGCGTTTATGCATTGATTATCGGGAATTGAATAAGGTAACGATCAAGAATCGTTATCCCTTGCCCAGGATCGACGACTTGTTCGATCAACTCCAAGGGGCAAGCTACTTCTTGAAAATTGACATAAGATCGGGGTATCATCAACTCAAAGTTAGAACTGAAGATGTACCAAAAACGGCCTTCAGAACGAGATATGGACATTTCGAGTTCTTAGTGATGCCTTTCGGGCTTACTAATGCGCCAGCAGCATTCATGGACCTCATGAATAGAGTTTGCAAGCCATATTTAGATAAGTTTGTCATTGTCTTCATAGATGACATGCTTATCTACTCTCGTAATCAAATAGATCACGAGAAGCATCTTCGATGCATTCTAGGATTACTTCGACAGGAGAAATTATATGCAAAATTCTCCAAATGCGAGTTTTGGCTTCACGAAGTCCAATTTCTTGGACATGTCGTCAATGAGCAAGGTATCCAAGTAGATCCCGCTAAGGTAGAAGCCGTAATGAATTGGGAAGCACCCAAGACTCCAACCGAAATACGTAGCTTTCTGGGTTTAGCTGGGTATTATAGAAAATTCATTGAGAACTTCTCAAGAATAGCAGTGCCATTAACTTCTTTGACCTGTAAGAAAGTTAAGTTTGATTGGGGTCCAAAACAACAAGAATCCTTTGAGATTCTTAAGGAGAAATTGAGCAATGCTCCGGTGCTAACTCTACCTGATGGAATTGAAGAGTTTGTTGTATACTGTGATGCTTCACACACCGGTATGGGTTGTGTGCTCATGCAGCGAGGCAAGGTGATTGCCTATGCATCACGACAACTAAAAGTGCATGAGAAAAATTACACCACCCATGATTTGGAGTTGGGTGCCGTTGTATTCGCATTTAAGTTGTGGAGACATTATTTATATGGAACTAAATGTGTGATCTACTCGGATAACAAAAGTCTCCAACATTTATTCAATAAAAAAGAACTCAATATGAGACAACGCCGTTGGATGGAAACCTTAAATGACTATGATTGCGAAATTCGCTACCATCCTGGTAAAGAGAATGTAGTCGCAGATGCTCTAAGCCGAAAGGAAAGGATTAAACCAATTAGGATCAATGCCAAGAGCATTGAATTGAGAAATAGTCTGAATGAAAGAATATTAGCTGCACAGAAGGATGCTGTGTTGGAAGATAACTTTCCAAATGAAAAGTTAGGAATAACTGCTGAACAGTTAGCACCTGGGAAGGATGGAATTCTCAGAATAAACGGAAGGATTTGGGTTCCTATATATGGAGAACTTCGAGAGGTAATCCTCCAGGAAGCTCACAACTCCAAATACTCAGTTCACCCTAGAGGTGACAAAATGTATCATGATTTGAAAGCTAACTATTGGTGGATAGGTCTGAAGAAATCTATTGCCACCTATGTAGCTAAGTGCTTGACTTGTGCTCAGATTAAAGCTGAACACCAAAAGCCATCAGGTCTGCTTCAACAACCAAAACTCCCCACATGGAAGTGGGAGATGGTAACTATGGATTTCATAACCAAGTTACCTAAAACAAGGCACGGAAATGATACCATATGGGTTATTGTTGATAGACTGACTAAGTCAGCACATTTCTTACCCATCAAGGAAACTCATAACTCCGATAAATTAGCCCAATTGTATGTAGATAAGATTGTAGCTCTACATGGAGTACCAGTAGCTATTATCTCAGATAGAGATACTAGATACACCTCACATTTTTGGAAAAGTTTCCAACAATATTTGGGCGCGCGTTTGAATTTTAGTACTGCTTACCATCCACAGACGGATGGACAGAGTGAGCGTACAATTCAAACATTGGAAGACATGCTGCGAGCATGTGTCATTGATTTAGGAGGTAGTTGGGATGACCATCTACCCTTAATTGAGTTCTCCTATAATAATAGCTACCATACAAGCATTCAGGCTGTGCCTTTTGAGGCATTATATGGTAGGAAATGCAGAACGCCTATCTGTTGGGCAGAAGTAGGAGAAGCTCAGTTGTCAGGACCTTATATAGTCCTTGAAACAACGGACAAAATTGTCCAGATCCGTGATCGCTTAAAAGCTGCCAGGGATAGGCAGAAAAGCTATGCTAATGGGAAGCGAAGGTCCCTAAAATTTGAAATAGGCGATAAAGTTCTACTGAAAGTATCACCCTGGAAAGGTGTGATGCATTTTGGTAAGAAGGGTAAGTTGAGCCCTAGATATATTGGACCATTCGAGATTATCGAATGTGTCGGCAGTGTAGCTTATAAGCTAAACCTGCCTGAGGAGCTGAGTGGAATTCATAATGTGTTTCACATTTGCAATCTCAAGAAATGTGTAGCCGATACATCTCTAGCTATGTCTCATAAAGACGTACAGATTGAGGAAAGCTTGAGATTCATTGAAAGACCTATATCAATTGAGGATCAACAAGTTAAAAAGCTCCGAAGAAAGCATGTACCTATAGTAAAAGTCAAATGGGAAGCCCATAGAGGTCCCGAATATACGTGGGAAGTCGAGTCCACTATGAAACAAAAGTACCGTCACTTATTTCAGTAAATCTCGAGGTCGAGATTTCTTTTAAGGGGGTGAGGATGTAACACCACGAAAAAACATGTCCAATTATGTATGGACACGTGTCCTAAACTCTAAACATGAGAAAGATTGAGTTTGAAGGAGTAAAGTTGTCGAACAGTGAAACTATGAAACCACAAGGATTGAAAGTGTCAATATGCCAAACTTGTGCCTCTGAATGACCTTACATGATGAATATATTCTTATACGAGTGATTGATTGGATATAAGAAGCCATGTCTGAAAATAATCGGGAGATTATTAAATTATAAGGGTTAACCGTGTCAACATGTCAATTCTGACCTCTGAGTGACCTTTTAACGAGACCGAGGCTTCGAAACATTCAAATATACTCTTAAGAATAAGTGGTATAAATTTCATGAGGTTTCGAGATCGTTAGATATGTTTTCAAGACTTTGGGCCAAAAGTGTCAACTTGTTGAAACTTGCTTTCATAGTGATATTTAACGAACCCGAGCCTAACAAGGTTTGTTTATATATCCTTGGGCCCCAAGAAATTAACTACAAGGGTCTCTATTGCCAAAAATGAAGTTAAAAAGGGGTTTAAACGAGCAGGGACTGTATCTGCCAGCTTTAAACTTGTTTTCCCGGTTTAACATGTCCATGCGGCCCGCGTAAGACACCCTTAAGTCTTACGCGGCCCGCCTCAGGACGCCCAGACCAGAAAAGTCACCTGCAGGTGCGGGTTGGCCTGTTCCACCGCCTTAACCTCAAATATTTCGACCTAGGGAGCTGTAAGTCAGTTTATTACAATAGGTAGGACACTTGGGTCAATCTCAGCGCCTCCTATTACACCTGGAGATGATCTAAATCCAAGGAATTCACTATATAAAGGAAGCCTATTCTTGTGTTCTTGACACACATTTGCAACATTCAATTGTGGGACTTGCTCTGGAGCTTCCATCAGTTAGAAGAGGATTATCAAGTGTAGAAAAGTTTGCTAGGACCTTAAGTAAGCTTCTAATTACTTGTTTAGTTGTTTAATTTAGCTTAATTACTCTAAAGTCAAACTTATCGTAAAATTAGTTTGACTTTCGTTTTAATTACATGTGGCTTAACCACTGATCAAATTGAAAGTGGTTATAAGACCACATTAGTGTAGGTGATTAACCCTTAAAAGGGCACCCCCTAATTATCTCGTTTGACTGGTCAATTGTCGGGTCAAAGTAGTTTGACAAAAAGTCAAACTGGACAGAAATTGCAAGAATGATTCTAATTAATAAACCAGAGGTTCTAAATTATATTTTAACATTCTAAAGACTTGGTAATTAATATTAAAACTTGTTTTATCAGTCCTAACCCGACAATTAATAGTCTAAGGTCAGTTTATAACCGAAAGTCGCGAAAGCTTGACTTTGGCTTTGACTTTCAGTTCTGACCCGTTTAAGCTTAATTCTCCCATGTTTTAAGCTTTCATTAGGACCACATTACTTAGTAGTATAACCCCCTGAATTTATATTGCATGGTACTTAGTGGTTTGAATTATATACATTTGATCGTAATTATGCTCAATAATGCTTTAAACGCCCTTTTTACATACAACTAAGATTTTTAACAATGTGATTGGACTAACATCTTTGCTACTGATATTTAGACATGTCCTGAAAATTTGACATCAATTGGAGGTTTAGAATTTGGGTTATGCTCAATAGCGTAATTAAGGGACTTTTTAACATTTAAATGGCGTAATTAACATAAAGCCTATCTAAACCCAATTTTTGACATCAAACCTTGTACCTACTGATATAAAATAATATTTTGGGATTTTAAATATTTTTAATTATTTTTAGGCTGAGCATAACATAGGATTATAGCCTGATTTCGGGAAATGTCTGTTTTACCCTTTTCATGCATAAAATAAGTTTTACTTAACTTTTTAGTGCCAAACCTATTGCTAATGAATTTATATAATAAATAAAGTATTTTGAACTTTATAAACTGATCAAAAACTCAGATTTACTATTTTAACCCGAATAACCCTTTAAACCGACTTTTAAGCGTTTTAAGCATCTAGTATGGGTAAAAACTATATTTGACATATAAAACTTAATACCCACTGATGTTTTAAGATAATTTATGTAATTAAACAGTAAGTCAAAGTTTTTAAACTCAGAAGTCTATTTTGACCTTTAAAGCCTATGTAAAATTACCAAAATGCCCCTACGGGACATAGTTTGGCTATATGAGATTATTTTCACATATATAAAGTATCCTACTGTTATAACTTATAAAATACATATTTTTACTGATCTAATCAGATCTGAAACTCAGTTGCATATTTAAACTCTTTTATGGACATTAAAATTACCAAAATGCCCTTATGGGACTTATTTTGGTTTAAATTACTTTTTGGGCATATATGTTAACATCTTACTGATATATTAACATATTTTGAGCATAATAATGATTAGGACCTGTATATAATTTATTTGGTTACCCGTTACGCGTTTACGCGTTCAGAACGGCTTATGTGACTAGTTTACATAAAATAGCCGAAATGGGTCAAACCTTATCATTAAATCCTCAAATTCCAGAATATGTTTAGTTTACCCATAATATACAAGTATCCAAGCTTGTCGGGTCTAAACCACATTCTATTCCGATCTCCGTTTAATCGAGCGTTTAGAACCGTAAGGTTTCTTTCTAAGCTAGCCGGTCTAAGTCCTTGACTAAATTAAAGACCCGTTAGCACCCTAATAGGTTAATAAACCTTATATACAGATTAAATAGCTTCCGGTAGAAGGTGCCTTCAAAAAGCCTTAAGATTTTACTGCTAGCATCAGGTAAATACTTTTAACTTATTTTCCCTATACGGGCTTGGGATATGGTATTATAATAATACCACTTGGTCGGGTATGAAATCATTTAATCGGATTGTGATTAATAAATTGCATAACCCGTTTTAATCTGTCTTGTTTAATAACATAAGCATTGGGGGTTAACGACCGTGTCCTGGATATCCTCGGCTCATTTTATTGAAAATGGCCACGACCTATGCACGGGGTGTAGGCATACACCTGACAGATGCAAATGCTAAATATAAACCCACATGTTGGGGATAACTCCTTTGTGGGTTCTATAAGTGGTGAGTCGGTTAATCACGACCGGCTTCCAACCGGCCCCAATTGTATGACAAACATATAAAACTGTATACAAGATTATATTTAAATAATTGTCCCAAGTTATAAAAGATTTATGCCTTGTGCACCTAAATCAATTTTCTTAAATATTTTCAAAAGAGTCAGTTAATTGTATTTACCAATGTAAACTGACGTATTTTCTTAAAGACTGATTGACAGGTACCTCTCGAAATAGGCTGGAGCTATAGGGTGTCTTTAGAGGATCTTGCAAGTCCATAAGATGCCCGCAGTCTGTTATTTTTGTTTCTTTGTATTTGTTTATGATCCGCCTGTGGATCTCATTACATTCCAGTCTGTACATTCATAAACTCGAACACTCAGACAATATGGTTTGTAATAGTTTATTTACCCAGACTTCCGTTGTGATATTATATTGTGTGTATTTACTATGATGATATCAACTACGTCACGATACTCTCCGTCGGGCCCACCGGTAATATGTGGAAATATCGGGGTGTGACATTATGTTAACAGATCTGCTAACTTTAATGTGAAATGACTATCTTACCCTTTAATATTACCTCCAAGGTTCTTGTTATGTCGCATAATTACCCCCCACTGGTAAATTACAAAATTGTCCTTTCTTATTACCCCCTATACTTTGTTGTAAGAAACAATATTCCCCCCTGCAGTAACCAAAACCCTTCCCGTCAAAGCATTCAGAAATCATGTATGCACACTCAAAATCAGTAGAATGGTTAGCTTATAAGCATTCAGAACATGTATTCAGAACATTACAATCAGTAGAAACCGATAAGCATTACAATGGTTAACTTCACTAGAAACCCTTCACAAAATCACAAAACCTATATGTATTCATAACATTACAATCTGTCCATGTATTCAGAAACATTACAATGTTTGGCTGCAGCATTCAGAACATGTATGCACACTCAAAATCAGTTTAAACACATACCTGGTCATGTATAAGCATTCAGAACATGCTCAAATGTATTCAGAACATACCTAGTTGCAGCTGTATATGAAACTAGAACCTGTTGAAACAAGAACCAGTTGAAACAGGTTGTAGTATACAATACACATTTGGTCAAAAATCAGTTTAAACATGTTGTATGCACATATACATGCACATTTGGTCAAAATCAGTTTAAACACGCACATATACAGCTGTATGCACATTTGCTCAAAATCAGTACTTAGCTAATCAGTTTTAACATGCATATAAGCATTCAGAACATATACTCAAACCTGCAGTATACTCAATCATGTTGAAAGGGTATAAAGCTCAATACTGAAATAGAAGCAACCTAGATCAAACATGCAGTATACACATAGCACCACTACATTGGCCTCTTTAATTCATAATTCAGTCACAAAACCCTTTAACCAATATCTTTCACTAATTCAGTCACTGCCTTGACTTATGCTAATCACAGCCTTGACTTATGCATAACTCTTCTATATATAACTAACTCACATTATGCATAACTCTCCTAACTACTATAAATTCCTGATCAAGTTAAGGTCTTATAACCAAATTGTATAATCCCTTACAGGTAAATGAACAGGTTTATCTACTGTGCTATACATTTTATTCCAATCTCCAAACAAATCCCTGATAAAAACAATAGACATTCAAAACAAGCATACCATGCAATAGACATTCAACAGTAAGCATAGTTAAATACGGATCATTGTTAAAGATCATTAGTCCTACTACATTGTTGCATACTACATTGTCATAACCAAGGATCATGATATATACACAAAATGCATGTTTAACTTAACTTAACCTACATATTACACAAAACATCCTAATATATTAGAGTTCAACTATGCAACCATTTCCTACTGAGGGGGAAACTGGAAGTACAGGAAAGGGCGGCCTCGCATTTTGACAACCAACGACACCACAATCGATCCTAGTGAAACACGAATCCTCATGTCCACTACAAACACATAAAGATCCATGTTCAATAACCCCTGTTTTTTTTTTTCAAAAACACATGTTCAATAACCCCTGTTTTTTAAACTGACATTACTTGTTCTGTAACCTTACATTACTTGTTCATTAACCACAATCACAATACTTGTTCGATTTTACCTGACAAGTGCGAGAACAGGGAGGATCACCGGTGGACAGGTGGATCGATGGTGGACAGGGGGATCGGCTCTGGTGGTGGAGGTGGAAGCAATGTCTCATCTGATTGGCTCATTCTCCGGTGGACAGGAAGGATCGCCGGTGGACAGGTCGCCGGTAATGAGGAAGAAGGTGCGGGGGAGTGGTCGAAAAGCTTAGGGGGTAAGGTTGAGGGTGGAAGTAATAGTACAGTGGTAATATGTAACACCCCGTGTTTTCGAAAGTCAAAGTCATGATTGAAGCAAAGGAAGACAAGATTGTTAATTGCGATCTGTCTCTCATTGCTCAATTCCTGTTTTGACTTCTTTGACTTGTAATTAGTTTATTTTATTTTCGCTTTAGTTGTATTATGTGGAGTATCTATTAATAATCGCATATTAATCGTTATTTATCGCATGTTTAATCGCTTAATCGCTAACGCAATCGCACTCGCAACTCGAATTACGTATTTTGGTTATTGTTATACGTATGTGTGTGCCTTATGTGTTACTTGTGCATGTTTATTTATGTTAAGTTGTGGTAATCAATCAAAACGCAATCGAAACTCAAACGCAATCGAACTCAATCGTAATCGAAGTCGAACTATGATAATTAGTGGAGAAGAGATAGCGCTAGATATGAATAGTTGGGACTAAAAGTAATTTGACTAGGAAAACCTATCGCATCGCAACGCTCGCAATCGCAATCGAAACAACAAAAATCGTCGCGCCACGCACTCGAACCAAGTGCCATCCGGCCGGATTGCCATCCGACCGGGCGGTCACTTGATTGAGTGCCAGGTTGCCATCCGACCGAGATGACATCTGGCCGGACATTCATCCGGGCGGGATGCCATCCGACCGGCCAGCTCTTTCCTCTTTGGGTATCCTATAAATACCCCATATCACTCTCATAGTTACCACTTTTGGCAACTGACGTCCGAACAGCTCGTGCTCCTCACCTTTTCTTCGATTTCTCTCAATTTCGGTAAGATCTCGTCCTAAATCTTGTACTTCCTTAATCTACACGCACTCCTACACCTTTCTATCTTTTGAATCTTAATTTTTAACCATGAAATCACTAGATTGAGGTGTTCTAGGATGATGTCATCATGGTGTTCTTATGAACTTCATGTTTTGGCTTCAATCCACCAAGAAAAACTTAGATCTAACCGATTTCCACACAAGTAAACAAAGATCTTGCATAGATCTAAACACACTCATGGTGAAAAAGGATTGAAAGATGGTTTCTAACTTTCTTTCAACTCTTTTACACTCAATGCACTCAAAACCGATAGAATTGGACCTTGATCTAGTCTCCTACTCATTCTCAGTGTTGTGCTAGCTCAAGATCCGGATTCTACTCATGAGACCACCGACTTCAGGTTAACCAAGAACATCCATCTTGAACCGGTTAACTGGTCGAACTAGGGTGATTCCTGTTTGATCGGGTCACTTGGGTCAAGATGGGGTTCTGTTGGTCAACACATTGTCAAAACGTCTCGATAAAACGAGAAACAATCAAAACGGTCAAGTGGAAGACGAACGGAACAACTGGGACGGAATGTTATCTGACCGGACTATTGTCCGAACGGATTGCCATCAGAGCGGCCGGCTGTCCGAGCGACCTACATCTTGGGTCCCACACTTAACCAATTTCATCTGACGTCTAAGTGTTGAACGAGTTACTATCCGACCGGACTACCATCCGACCAGATTACACTTCGGATCATGAGATACGTGGACTTTAACACTTAAACAATTTTCAACATGTTCAATGCACTAAGGATGCCACCCGGTCGAACAACCGTCCGACCGAGTGACCACCCTGCTGTGACCTTTTTTCACTGAAGTGCCCAGCCGAACGGGTTGCCTTTCGACCGACCGACCTGAAAGGTAGAGATACTTCAATGTTTTCAAAATGCTACAACGAAAACTTCAAAGATCAATCCATCATACACAAACACATCCTTCTCAAAGGAAGAAACAATACACTCGAATAGTCTTCCGACCGGACTACCGTCCGACCGGATAACCATCCGAACAGATTGTCATCCGCACGAATGACTGTCCGACCGGACTGCTGTCCGAGCCACTTATACTTTGCATCGTTTTACATGTTACTTAACGTTATGCTATTGTTCTAATCAGGCTAATTCCGCTCTAAGCGATCCCTTCAATCCATCAACCGCTGTGAGTATACTCGATCCCTTTTTGCTCTAAGCACATTTGGGTGTTACATACGTTACTTATTCTAAATCACACCGAACACACTACGCAATACTTTGAATGCTAACCGTTATCGCATGTATTACGTGACTAAATGAATGCTTGTTTGTTATGTTTACACATGGAATGCTGTCTACCTGCCTTAGCAACGATAATACTATAGTTTGGACTCAGCACCCGCTCACGCAGGGGTTGTTAAGGACAATTATTTGCATGGATTACAGTGGTAATCATGTATTACGAACTGCCTTGGGCAGTCAACCCGCAGTCATTGGTATCGATAGGTCTATGTCGATAAATAACATGCCTCATTTCACTCTGTGTACATGCTGGTTATGCGTAACGCTTTCGAACTCTATATGCTATTATCAAACTTGTATGCTCACCTTTACACTATGTGTATTGACTTTTATTTTAACGTATGTGACAGGTGCTTAGGATGCTTATCTGCTAGGAAATCGAGGCTAGAATAAGGTCTTAGAGGCCAACAAATAGTTGTCTGTACAAATGAAATCAAGGGTCTCTAGAAGTAGATAAACAATTGGGCTATTTGAAAAATATGAGTTGTCGGACCAGAACTATTTGCCTAGATTTTGTCTGTAATAATTTGTTTATCTTTTAAGACATGGTATGGGACATGTTACTTTAAATTAATTGATAATGATAATTGTTATGGAAACTTCTGGACAATATGTTTCGCTTAGTGCCATGCCCCGATGTTTCCGCCATCGGTTGGGGTGTGACAGATTGGTATCAGAGCCATAACTATAGGGAATTAGGCAAGACACGACCTAGTCCGCGTCGATGTCCTAGAGACCTAGTCTATAGTTAGGAACCAACAGACCGACTCGTACATGTCCAGTAGGGATTATGTATGAGCTTACTACTATTTCGTGCTATTCTCGCCTACGCTACACTATCACTGCACTCGAATTTCCAAATAAGGAACGAGCGATAAAAGTCTAGAATAGGTGTGAAAACCGCAAACTCTCGACAAAAAAAATAGCTTGTTCAACCCGCATTTTTTTATCTATAAACATGAGAACATTGTGTTGAAATAGGAGTGAAATCCATACTTTGACGCATAATTCTCTTATTTTATAAAAAACAGGGACGAAGTTGTTAAGTTAGGGGTGAAGCCCTAACCTTGACGACTTGTTCCGCTCTTTTATAAAACTCTCACCAAGGTCTCGACGGACTCCAACGACCTGAAGTCACGATAAGACTAACGGGATGTGTGCCTAACGCCCTAGAATCGAGGCAAAGGCACTGTCCTGAAGGTTAAATGTGCACAACAAGTCCTTGTGAATAGTCGAATCACTTTGGGTAGTCAATGTCTAATAGCTGCAGACGATCTATCTCTCGATTTTTATGTGTTTTCGATTCTGAGCCCGCAACTGCTGACTCTGATGATTCATTGATTTTATGTGTTTATATGTGTGTTTATTTGTTTATGTGTTTAATTTTTGGAGACTTATTCGAATTTTTGCCTACACTTCGATCGACACGCACAACTCGCACTGCATTGCTATCCCAAAACGCTGATAAATCGCTAAATTAAGGACGACCTTATGCTATGTTATACGCTTATACTACACTACTCGATGTACTAAACGCGATCGCTATATTCGAATACGCACGGACTTTGAATGATAGGTTTCTGTATTCTGACTGCATCTGGTGATTACATGCTTATGTGCTTATGTGCCCTATGTGCTTACATGATTATGTGCTTATATGTTTATGTGAATCTGTGATTACGTGCCTATGTGTTTGTGTGATACATGATTATGCGTGTTCCTAAGCTTTAGTAAGTATTAGACGTGTGAGGTGAGATTCGGTTAAACTATGTCTGAGACCTACGACGATGTCTGTTGCAGACAATGTCGTCATCTGGACACCGTCATCCACGACTCTCTCGTCAAGAACAGAGGGACAAGTGCCTTGCTGCCATCCTCGTGAAATAAGTGGCCAAGGTTGTGCCTCAGATGGTGAGTGAGATTTACGAGAATGTTAGCAAATCGTCTGAGGAGTCTAGAACCGAAGCTCCTAAAGCTGCTACTGCATTCAGCTTCAAACAGTTCAAGGCATACGGTCCAAAGGAATTCACTGGAGAAGATGGCCCAACGGCTATGTTTCAATGGTTCGATTCCATCGAAGTCACTCTGCGCCAAAGCGGCTGTCCTGAAAATCTCTGTACCCTAAACGCTACTGGCGTCTTCCAGTCCCGTGCATTAGACTGGTGGACGGCTGAGAGAAACAAACGCGGGAATGATGCAGCTTATGAGCTGACCTGGGAAGAGCTGAAAGCCATCATGATGGACGAATTCTGCCCTCCCCATGAACGCCAAAAGCTGGAGGACGAGTTTTGGAACATAAACTCGATGGATGGAGACAACGCTGCCCTGACTGCTCGCTTTAGGCAGCTCAGCATCATCTGTCACGATGAAGTGAAGACGTCTGATATGGCCATCAAGAAGTACATTCGAGCTCTACCTGACTGTGTTGCGGATTTTGTGCATGCCTCAAAGACCACAACGATCGAAGAAACTTACTTGCTTGCCACTAAAATCAACGAAAAGCGGGTAAAAGCTGGTGTTTGAGATAAAGCTTCAAAGAGTCTGCACCAAGTCACCGCCGCACCAACTGCTGAAACTACTACCGCTCAACCGTCAAAGTCCTCACGCCGCAAGAAGAAGAAGAACAACAACAGCTCCAGCAACAAGAACTGTGCTGTCACCACCACTGCTGCTCCTCTACAGGCCGTACCGGCCCAACATCAGCACCATCACCGACCAGCACCAGTTACTTATGCACCGCCAGCGAAGCGTGCATTCACAGGCCCCCACCCGGCTTGCCCAACATGTTCTTATCATCACCCGGTGGGTCTCGCCTGTCGTTTCTGCGCTCACTGCAACCTATTTGGCCACTTCACTGTCAACTGCCGTACTGGTCCCCGTCAAGCCCAAGCTCAAGCCACTGCTCATCAAGCTCTACTCCCAGCCCCGCAAGGCCAACAAGCAGCTCCGGCACCCGCGATCAACGCCCGAGTCTGCTTCGCATATGGTGATCCCAACCACTTTGCGAACATGTGCCCGAACAGGGTGGTGAAACAAGAGCCCCAACAGCAGCAACAACACCAACAGCAACAGCCTCAGCAGCAGCAACAAGCCGCATGCGCCAGAACTTTCAACATCAATGTGCGCCAAGCCCAGAATGACAACAACGTGGTCAATCGTACGTTCCTTGTTAATGGTATTTATGCTTCATGTTTGTTTGATACTGGAGCCGATAATTGCTTTGTGTCGTTCGAATTCGAGAAACTCCTTAGTCATAAGCGCTCCCATCTCCCCTCGACATTCGATGTTGAAGTCGCCACTGGAAGAACTGTCACCGTTAATTCTGTTCTTCGTGATTGTACCCTTGAGCTCAACAATCACATCTTCCCAATCGACCTTATTCCGATGCAACTCAGAAGTTTTGACGTCATAGTAGGCATGGACTTTCTTCGCGAAAACCATGCTGAAGTTGTGTGCTTCGAAAAGATGATTTGATTCTCGCTCGCGAATGGTGATTTATTGTGTGTTTATGGTGAAACTGCTTCGAAAGGTCTCAAGCTCATGTCGTGTGTCCAAGCTAGCAAGTATCTCCGCAAGGAATACAGAGCTTTTGTTAGGATTGAACCCTACCAGAGGGACAGATAATGTAAAGCCAAAACCAGGTCACAACAGTGGATTCACAATAAGCAGCGGTTTACACTTTACTCTCCCCTTGAAAGTGATTTATAACAACTGATGGTCTCTATCTGCTGCTCATATCCAACTACTGCTGTCCTTTCAACTGCTGATGAAAACCCTGAAGTATTCAACACTGCTGGTCCTATCTACTAATGTTAAAGCACTGCCCAGTCAAGGACTGATCAACCTTGAGGAAAGCACTGACATAAAGGGAGAGCAGTTGTTTAGTAAATTGTTTGTCTTATGTATAGTCAGTGGTTAGGTTAGCAGTGTTTGTGTAAGGTCAGTAGATACAGGTTGTTAGGCTATTAGACGTCGCTTTCATGGTGACGTCAGCTGAGATACCTCAGTGGTTTGGTTTGCCTATAAATGTAACAGTACCCTGTACTGTTACATTTGATTGACTGAGCTGGTTTTCCCTTCTCATGTCTAATCCTTTAATCTTGAGCAATCCAACCTTGGGGCATCAGGCTGAGGGGGAGTATAGTTTGTAAGCTTATCTGTAATCTTTTGCTTTGATTTGTAAATCATTCGACTCTATGAGAAGCAATTGTTTATCAAACTACTTTCTCCTTTGATTGTGTTTACAAAGTTTGTTTTCATTTCCGCTGCACCTAACATGTTTTCATATTCATTGATTATTCATTTTAAACAAACAAACACTATCATGAGAGCCTCCGATCCTAACAATTGGTATCAGAGCTTGGACAGTCAAATTCGATCTAACAATCAATTTGACATAAAAGTTCAGCTCAAAATTCATTGATACGAATGTTGGTTGTATTTAGTTGAAAAACAGAGTAACGAGTAAAATCATGATCAAAATGGTTATTCAAAAACTCTGTACATCAACCAAGATGTCATATGACACACAAATCTCACACAACAATTGATTTCACGCATAAGTCACTCTTAGTTTTTCAGATTTGAAAACACATCTGTTAAACCATGGGATTATTTCATATTGTCAAAATTGATTTCAAATTGCTGTTATGAAATTTGTGTTGTCACCTGATTTAAATGCTAAAGAATGAATCTCGGATTAACAAAAACCTATGTTCACAAAACGATTAGTGTTTTTGGTAATTTTAAAAGAGAGAAATTAAAACTTTAGTCATTCAGATCTTATGTGTTGAAAACAGGTTGAGTTCTTCAAAAGGACAAAATCAACTATGTTAAAATACAATAAGAAAATTCACAAAAACTCCGAAGTGTGTTCATCTCAAAACTTCTGAAGTCAGAAGAAAAGAGTATAAACATAAAACACTGAAGAGTCAAAGTTTGGGGTAATAATGGTCATTAAGCAACTATGCGCATTCATCTGTTCAGGGAAAGGTTTTGATTCCAGTAAATGAACTCCAAAAAGGACTAGACATATGTTTTAAAAATATATCCATGTGTCCTCATGTTTGCAATCAACCGACAAAGAAAATGGTTCCAAACAGTGGTCAAAATGTATCCAAAAGTTTTCAACCACTGTTGATTAACCACTGACCATTTTCAAAAACCTGTGAGTGATGTGATTACATTCTCTATTGAAATTATACCAGTTCCTTTTGACACTATTCTTAGAAAATCCTTTAACCATTTTTTTTGTTCAAAGGTTTCTCTCGAATAACCAGGATATATTATTCATTTTTTAATATATTTGAAACTTTTGCTTGTTTTTGTTGGCATTAGTTTCAGCTCCTGTCAGGATGTAATACCTTATTTTTGCATGGTATTTGTGTCCTTAGAAATAGGTCAAAAGGAAAAGGTACATATGTCTTGATCATGTCATACTCAGGTTTGCTCCTAAATTTTTATCAAAGGATGATTGCAAACTGTGATTAAATTACTAGGGTACTCAAGTGTTAATTGAGTATTAAACGAAAATGAGTTGCCTTAGTAAAAAGTTTTCATCATCTGGGGTACTAAACTACTGTCTTTCAAAATTGACATGTGGCAAAACCTTGAATGAAAATTCTCAAAACTGTTGCTGAAACACCTGTTCTTCAGATTTGCACCATTTACCCTAACCACTGTTTTATTCCAACGTCTGATCTCTAAACACTGTCCACTGCTGAAAGTTAACCACTGATCCCTCATTTTCTTGTAAGCACTGATGCTCAAAATCAGTGTCTTATCCACTGATATGCTATCTACTGATAGTAAAAATCATCCACTGCCCAAGATTTTTACCGTTGTAATCACTGATGCTTGATACGTCAGTGGCTCTTAAAACAACTGTTCTCCATACTTCATCTGTTTCATCAGTGGTTGACACGTGGTCAGTTTTTAGCCCTCAGATCTTAATAACCGCTGCCACATCAGCGATCATTTTTTAAAATAAAACCTGCCCTAAACCCCAAACAGGGTTTTACACTGTCGAATTGAATTCCAAAATTCTCTTCTCATAGCAGTTTCCAACCCTTCTTCTCAAAATCTCCAAAATCCTCCTTCATTCTTCTCCGCAAAAATGACAAAATCAAAGTCAAAATCAAAACCAAAACCTAAATCACCATCACCTTCCAAAGAGGTCGCTCAAACGACCGAAGAACCCATCGAAATACCATTCAAACAATCTCACAACTATCTGGGTTTATTCACAAAACCTACTGATAATCACACCTTTGACACCATCATTGATGCTTTATCTGCATCAAAGTACAAAACTTTGTTGACATCAAATGCTCCTATGTATCTGCAAACCCAGAGAGAGTTTTGGAAAAAGGCGTCGCTTGAAAAACAAGACGGAAAAGTCATAGCCATTAACTCCTCGATACAGGGAAAAGCGATCAAAGTCACACCAAAATCGATATCAGAAGTCTTCATACTCGACGATCAGAACGGTAAAACCTCTTTTGACAAAAACGAGTTAAAAGCTGATTTTCTGAAAAGGGGTTATGCAGAAGAACCAAAGGTAGATACCCTACAAAAGGGTTATTTTCCATCTGCACCCAGGTTTTTATTTCACACACTCTTGATGTGTGCTTCAAATAAAACAACATCTTTCAATGAAATACCATTGAAAATTCAAAGCCTGGGTTACGCTATTTTGAATAATAAAGACTATAACTATTCCCAGGAGATTTTCAATGACATGGTGAAAAACGTTGAAAGTAAAGCATTTTTACTTTTTCCAAGATTTTTGAGTTATTATTTTGAACAAAAATTTGAAAAGAAAAATGTAAATTTGCTCAGACAAGGTGTTCATTGTCAAATAAAAAGCATAACAAAAGAAACATTTTCAAGGATGATGGCACCAATAAAAACAAAAGTAGGGGTACCTGAGCAGACTTTAGCGGTTACAACTGCTCCTCAGGTATCAGCTGCTGAGCCCACTGCTCCAGGTGATCATAGCAGCACTCCCACTGCTTTGAAACCCACACCTGCCACCACTAAAAAGACCAAAAAGAAAACATCAAGAAAACCCACCAATCCCAAAACAAAGGCAACTCTGGAAGATGAGATCCCAGAGGAAATGCCTGTGACAACACAAAAGTCACCAAAAACCACTGCTGCTACTTCCTCACAGCAGTTGGAAGAAAGATCTCAACCCATGCCTAAAACTCCTCCTGCATCCTCACAAAAGGATCAGGTTGTAAGCACAGGGACACCACACTATGAAGCTCTGAATCCACTTGGATCCATCTTCCTCAGTCCTGATCCCAAGGACATGTCTCTTTCAACTCCCATCCCCTCACCAATCATATTACCACAAACCATGCTACCTTTGTTGCATGCAGCTGATATAGCTCAGACACAAACCAGTTCCTCTCTAACACCTATCACTGAGAGTATACTTCCACAAGTGACTGGGTCTGATGCTACTACTTCTGCTATCCCAGCAACAATTGAGGAGGTTACACCCCCTGAGTTACAAGTAACTCTCGGTGGTTGTTCAAGTGGAGCAGCAACTACAACTGGTGGACCAACAGGTCTCCAGTTGGCCAGTTGTTTCATAAATCAGACTCCCTTGAAGGCAATTTCTTCCATGGCAACTTCGATAACCACCAGTGAGTTGGATCTAACCACTGGCACCATAAAAGGTTTATCAAGTGCTGAAGAAAGAAGTCCCCAGTACCAAGAACAAGGGGCATCAATGGGTGACTTTTGGGACTCAGTTCCTAAGTCAAACATTGATATAACCACTGATGGTGGGGATTCAGATGATCCTACTAAAGTAGGTGATGATTCAAGATATCAGGAATTGACGGGCAGAGTTGACAAACTTGAAGAATCAGTTGCTGAAATAAAGGAGATGGTGCAAGAGATTTTAAAAGCTCAAAAAGCACAATCCACTGCTGCCCCACCACAATCTGCTGTTCCTGCTCAAGCACCTGCACAACAGGCATTTGCTGCAAATGAGCTATGGAATATATTTCAACCCATGCTTGAAGCACAGCAACAAATGGCTGACAAAAAGCATGCTATTCAAGTACAAATGCTGACCAACATGGTTGAATCAAGATTTAAAGACACTCAAGCAGATATCAAGGCTATAAAGGCTAGCATTCAAAATGCTTCTGGCAAAGTTCATTCTTCCATACCATTTCTTGTAAATCCCCCTTCAGATAATGCCAAAAAGGGGGAGAATAACAAGTTGTTGGGAAATTTGAATAGGAGGGGAATAGAACATGGCCTTCATGTTGAGCCTGAAAAAGGTAAAGAAAAAGAAAAACAGGTCTCAAAACCTGTTAGCCAAACAGCTGATACAGCAGTAGTTACAAAAACTGTTGTCTGTAGCCAAACAGCTACCATGACATCAACACACACCACTCTACCACACACCACTACAACTACTGCTCCATCACCATCATCTACAATCACACCATTACCACTGCCTCCTGTCATAAAACAGAAGACAACAGATCTTATAACATCTGTTGTAATGACAGCAGCGGTTGAAGCACCAGTTGTTTCAACAGTTGTTTGTCAGACACTCCCCATCATACAAACCACTGATCCACCCAAAACATCATCTGCTTCTTCTTCATTAAAAAGGAGAAGAAATCTCATATCAGATGATGATTCACCACCATCACCACCAACATCACCACTTCCATCCCCTGCTCAAAAGCAGAAGACAACTGCTGACATATCAGCAGTTGTAATGACAACAGATGTTGAGACACCAGTTGTTTCAATAGCTGTTAGTCAGTCATCTTCCACTGTTCCCACCAGTCTTGCATCACAACCTCCTAAGCTTTACAAACGAAAAAGAGAAACAACTCAGGACACTGATGAAAAGTATGATCCTGTTGCTGCTAAGAATCCACTGGAATTAGAAGCTGTAAAAAATGAGATGAAACAATTTTACACTGAAGATGATCCTTCAAAAAGGAAATTTCCTTCTCTCATAGGTTTCATAATTCCAGAAGACATGAATGAATATCTTGAAATGAAAGTAAGACAAGCAAGGATAAGAGCCAAAATTGAATGCAAGAATCAAGGCAATGAAGCGATTTTGAAAAGAAGAGAATTTCTGCTCAACAAGGTTAAACAAATAAAGGAATATGCAAGTGATTTGAACAAGGAAATGTCAAGCATATCTCCTGAAGCAGATCAACGAAATGAATTAAGGAAGGAATATCTTGCATACATAATGAAAGAGAAGTTCTATCCTGCTGAAGAAACAGATTTCAAAGATTGGCCAATAATTGCATTAAAGCATGAGGCAAAAAGAGTTGAAAAGGTTAACAATGATCCAAGAAAGAAGAAGACAGCTCCAAATTGGAATAAATACAAGAAGCTCATAGCTGATCTTATTTCTGAATACAAGAGAAAGAAGCAGGAGTTGGTAGATGCAAGAGTGGATTCTGCAAGTGCCATAGCAAAATGGACCAAGCAGCAAACAGACGAAGCTTATGAAAGACTTAGGAAAAGGAGGGACACTCCTAAAAAGTCTGATTACAAAAAGCTGAAAGAACAGGTCAAGACCTTTGAAACACAGATCAGCACAGCAGAAGCCTTTGTTACAAGGTTGAGAAAAGAAAGGAAGGAAATGCTGACTGTTGAAAAAGAAAGGCTTGAAGAAGATGATCTGATTGAAGAAGCTACCAAGAAATTGGCTTCAGATAAAGAAAACTTAGCAAAACTACAAGACCTTACCAAAAGGGTCAAAGTAGTAAGCAAACAATCATCAGCAGATATCACAGACAGTGAGCTTGATCAACAACAGAAACAAGAGCTGCTTGACAAAGAAGTTGCAGAAGATATAGCTGCAGCAAACAAAGTCATAGAAGAAGCTTTTAAAAGAATGTCTGAAGTTCAAGATACTGCTGTACAGTTTTTCTCAAGGCCAAATGCATCCAGCTCATCAGGAAATAAATCTCTCCCAAGAAACCCATTTGGTTTAAAAATACTAAAGTGGATGTCTGATCAAAAGACCCACGTATTGACCTTGGTCAGAACCAATGGAGAAGTGAGGCATATATCAAGGAATCAAGCACTAGGCCTGGGTGCTGAAGATCAACTAGATCTCCTTGAGCTTACACTATGCAGGGATGAAGATGACACAAGTTCCAAGGAATTTGAAGAAGAATTTAAAAGACATGTAAGGGAACTTCTGATGAGGAATAAAGATCCAGAATAATGACAGGTTTTGGCATTATCTGTTCCAGGGGGAGATTGTTAGGATTGAACCAACCAGAGGAACAGATAATGTAAAGCCAAAACCAGGTCACAACAGTGGATTCACAATAAGCAGCGGTTTACACTTTACTCTCCCCTTGAAAGTGATTTATAACAACTGATGGTCTCTATCTGCTGCTCATATCCAACTACTGCTGTCCTTTCAACTGCTGATGAAAACCCTGAAGTATTCAACACTGCTGGTCCTATCTACTAATGTTAAAGCACTGCCCAGTCAAGGACTGATCAACCTTGAGGAAAGCACTGACATAAAGGGAGAGCAGTTGTTTAGTAAATTGTTTGTCTTATGTATAGTCAGTGGTTAGGTTAGCAGTGTTTGTGTAAGGTCAGTAGATACAGGTTGTTAGGCTGTTAGACGTCGCTTTCATGGTGACGTCAGCTGAGATACCTCAGTGGTTTGGTTTGCCTATAAATGTAACAGTACCCTGTACTGTTACATTTGATTGACTGAGCTGGTTTTCCCTTCTCATGTCTAATCCTTTCATCTTGAGCAATCCAACCGTGGGGCATCAGGCTGAGGGGGAGTATAGTTTGTAAGCTTATCTGTAATCTTTTGCTTTGATTTGTAAATCATTCGACTCTATGAGAAGCAATTGTTTATCAAACTACTTTCTCCTTTGATTATGTTTACAGAGTTTGTTTTCATTTCCGCTGCACCTAACATGTTTTCATATTCATTGATTATTCATTTTAAACAAACAAACACTATCATGAGAGCCTCCGATCCTAACAGCTTTCTTGGCTAACATTGTAGTAGCGGAGAAGGAAAAGAAAGGTAGTCCTGGAATAAACGATGTCCCAGTGGTCCGAGAATTTCCTAACGTCTTTCCTGAGGATCTTCCCGGGCTACCACCAAGTCGTGATATCGACTTTCGTATCGACCTCATTCCTGGAGCCAACCCTATTGCCAAAGCTCCTTACCGACTCGCACCGTCCGAAATGCGCGAACTCTCGAACCAACTCCAGGAATTACTTGAGAAAGGCTTCATTCGCCCGAGCACCTCTCCTTGGGGCACGCCAGTCCTTTTCGTCAAAAAGAAGGATGGGTCGTTCAGGATGTGCATCGACTATCGGGAATTGAATAAGTTAACTATCAAGAACCGCTATCCCCTGCCTCATATTGACTATTTGTTTGATCAGCTACAAGGTGCTACGTGTTTCTCGAAGATCGATCTACGCCCAGGCTATCACCAACTACGCATTCAAGAGGAAGATATACCCAAAACCGCGTTTCGCACTCGATATGCCACTACGAATTCGTTGTTATGCCTTTTGGTTTAACCAACGCACCCGCGGTTTTCATGGATCTAATGAATCGCGTGTGTAAACCATATCTCGACCGTTTCGTCATCGTATTCATCGACGATGTTTTGATCTATTCCAAATTGAAAGCCGAACACGCGCAACATCTACGTTTGGTTCTCGAGCTACTCCAGGGGAATTGACTCTATGCCAAATTCTCCAAGTGTGAATTCTGGCTGGAGGAGGTTCAGTTTCTGGGTCACATCGTAAATAGTCAAGGTATTCATGTCGATCCTGGGAAGATTGAAGCCGTTAAGAGTTGGATTACACCTAAGAACCCGTCTGAAGTCCGTTCTTTTCTCGGATTAGCGGGCTATTATCGACGATTTATCGAAGGATTCTCAAAGATCGTTGTGCCGTTTACCGCTCTCACGCATAAAGACAAGCCTTTTGTTTGGGGAACCGAACAAGAGTCTGCTTTCCAACCCCTCAAGCACATGCTTTGCAATGCTCCTGTTCTCACATTGCCTGACGGAAACGACGACTTCATTGTCTATTGTGATGCTTCCAACCTTGGTCTTGGTTGTGTTCTTATGCAGCGAGACAAGGTTATAGCTTACGCATCCCGACAGCTTAAAATCCACGAGAAGAACTATACAACCCATGATCTCGAGCTAGGCGCAGTTGTTTTTGCGTTAAAGATTTGGCGACACTACCTGTATGGTACCAAGTGTACGATCTTCACCGATCATAGGAGCTTTCAACATATCTTTAATCAGAAAGAACTTAATATGCGTCAACGCCTATGGGTAGAACTTCTCAACGATTACGACTGTGAGATTCGTTATCACCCAGGCAAAGCAAATGTTGTTGCCGACGCTCTCAGCAGACGGAGCTATTTGCTCAGTACTCGTAATGTCCAAGCCCAATACGATCTCGAAACCCTCATCCGCGAAGCCCAGCATGCATGTTTTAATGAACGCACTCTGAAGAAGGAAAGAATCTATCACGATGGAGCTCAACTTGTGAATAATCCGAATGGGATATTTCACTATCTGGACCGAATTTGGATCCCTAAACGGACCAATTTGTGACAGATTCTGATGGACGAAGCCCACAAATCCCGGTATTCTATTCATCCCGGTGCCGACAAAATGTACCAGGACCTTCGCTACAAGTACTGGTGGCCTGGCATGAAAAGGGATATTGATCTCTACGTTGGAAAATGCCTAACTTGTGCACGAGTCAAGGCTGAACACCAAAGACCCTCTGGCTTACTCGAACAACCTCCAATCCCTATATGGAAGTGGGAGAGTATAGTTATGGACTTCATAACAAAGCTTCCGCACACGTCATCAGGTCACGACAGCATCTGGGTTGTTGTTGACCGTTTGACAAAATCAGTTCACTTTTTGCCAATACGAGAAGACTACAAGGTAGAACGATTAGCCCGAATATACACCAACGAGATCATTTGTAATCATGGAACGCCTCGTGACATCATCTCTGACCGTGATGCTCGGTTTACCTCGCGACTGTGGGAAACGTTTCAAACGGCGCTCGGTACATCGCTTAATCTAAGTACCGCTTTCCACCCTCAAACCGACGGTCAGACTGAAAGAACGATTCGTACCCTTGAAGACATGCTCCGTTCGTGTGTCATGGACTTCGGTGGCAATTGGGATACATACCTGCCATTAGTCGAATTCTCGTATAACAACAGTTATCATTCCAGCATACAAATGGCACCATTCGAGGCTTTATACGGAAGAAGATGTCGATCGCCTATTGTGTGGCACGAGATCGGACACTTGCAACTAACCGGTCCTGAGCTATTGCAAGAAACGACTGACAAAGTCCTCCAAATTCGAGATAACTTGTTGAAAGACCGAAGTCGACAGAAAAGTTACGCCGATAGACTACGCAAGCCCCTTGAATTTGAAGTTGGCGACTACGTACTCCTAAAGGTATCACCTTGGAAGGGTGTGGTCAGATTCGGCAAGAAAGGGAAACTAGCTCCTCGATATGTTGGACCTTTTAAGATTCTAGAAAGGATCGGAAAAGTCGCCTACAGACTCGAACTACCGGAGGAACTTAGTAACGTCCACCCGACTTTCCACGTGTCAAACCTCCGAAAGTGCCTGGCTGAGCATGATTTAATTGTACCTCTCGATAACCTTCAAGTAAACAAAACACTACACTTCGTGGAGAAGCCTGTCGAAATCATGGATCGCCAAACTAAGCAGCTCAGACGCTCGCACATTCCTATTGTGAAAGTCCAATGGGAAGGCAAACGAGGCGCAGAGTTCACTTGGGAACTCGAAAGCGACATGAAGGCGAAGTACCCGCAGTTGTTTGTTACGGCTTCGAACTAATTTCGGGACGAAATTCCCTCAACTAGGGGAGGCTGTAACACCCCGTGTTTTCGAAAGTCAAAGTCAAAGTCAAAGTCAAGATTGAAGTCAAAGGAAGACAAGATTGTTAATTGCGATCTGTCTCTCCTTGCTCAAATCCTGTTTTGACTTCTTTGACTTGTAATCAGTTTATTTTATTTTCGCTTTAGTTGTATTATGTGGAGTATCTATTAATAATCGCATATTAATTGTTATTTATCGCATGTTTAATCGCTTAATCGCTATCGCAATCGCACTCGCAACTCGAATTACGCATTTTGGTTATTGTTATACGTGTGTGTGTGCCTTATGTGTTACTTGTGCATGTTTATTTATGTTAAGTTGTGGTAATCAATCGAAACGCAATCGAAACTCAAACGCAATCGAACTCAATCGCAATCGAAGTCGAACTATGATAATTAGTGGAGAAGAGATAGCGCTAGATATGAATAGTTGGGACTAAAAGTAATTTGACTAGGAAAACCTATCGCATCGCAACGCTCGCAATTGCAATCGAAACAGCAAAAATCGTTGCGCCGCGCACTCGAACCAAGTGCCATCCGGCCGGATTGCCATCCGACCGGGCGGTCACTTGATTGAGTGCTAGGTTGCCATCCGACCGAGATGACATCCGACCGGACAGTCATCCGGGCAGGATGCCATCCGACCGGCTCTTTCCTCTTTGGGTATCCTATAAATACCCCATGTCACTCTCATAGTTACCACTTTTGGCAACTGACGTCCGAACAGCTCGTGCTCCTCACCTTTTCTTCGATTTCTCTCAATTCCGGTAAGATCTCGTCCTAAATCTTGTACTTTCTTAATCTAGACGCACTCCTACACCTTTCTATCTTTTGAATCTTAACTTTTAACCGTGAAATCACTAGATTGAGGTGTTGTAACATCCGTCAAAATGGGTTCCCAAAATCCGACTCGTTTTAAAATTTTGGATCCTAACCCTTGAAACTCAAAGTCTTGATCGTTGAAAGATTTTTTTTATGGTTAATTTGATCCGTTTATAAATATATTTATTTATTCATTAGTGTAATTAATTAAAATTAATTAAATTTTACAATTACAAAGTTTAACCTTTTTTTATTTAAACTGGTTAATTAAGTTATCTAATTCTTTAATTAATTAATTAATTTAAAGATTTATATATATAACCAAGTTAGTTAGGCTAGAGGGTGTGGAATAACCCCCCTTGGGCTTTATAAGGACACCTTAGCGCCACGTAGGCGCCACGTCAGCCAGAGGGCTTTATAACGCCCCCCTTTAACTTGCACGGTGTGGGATGGAGCCATCTATTAAACAAAATTAAAAAAAAAAATTGATTGGATGACATTCAGTGGGCCCCACCTGAACAGCCCCTTCTTCCTCGTTAACAGCTTGGCGAGCTCACCTATAGCGCCCCTCTTGAATGGCTCGGTGTGAGGGTATAGCGCCGGCGGCGCCATAGATGGTGACCTGGCGGTGGTGGCGCCCCCCACACCCTCCGGCCTTAGAAATGAGTTTTAAGGTTATATAACTAACCAAGTTAACCATTCTAAGTTAATCAAGTGTTATTAGTCGAGGGTGTAAATTGTAACTTATAACATTTATAAGCTCCAAACCTTTAATTTCCTTTTCTTTTTCCGCCAAAAGAAAATCAATGGCAATCAATGGCAGTAATGTAATAGTTGCCGTTTCCTTTCGTTGGTCAGGCTGATTTCTCGAGATGTTAAATGCTTCCACATTTACTAATTTAATCTCAATTGAATGACATTTAAAGAAAACGTCGCATGCTTGAATGCTTTTTCCGCCCAGCGACTAATCTCAGCAAACTGACAGTTGTCTTTCCCCTTCTTTCTAAAACATAGTTTCCTTTTAAACCTCCCTGATGTGCTTGTGATTGAAGGCCTCCTTCTGTAACAATCGTGAACCTAGACCTATTATAAAACACATTCATTCACTCCCAACTTGTTTCCATAATTTAACGAGGCGTTTGAATACCCATTTCAACTCATGAACACCTCGCCGGACAACCGAGAATATCGTCGGAAATTCCTTGAAGATCGCCGGAACGTCAGTCGGAGCGAACCAAGCTCACCGAACCCGAACGGAGATCACAACGGGGACTCGGCTCGACTCGTTACGTATGCGGTAACCAAATACATCACTCCAGAAACCCGATTGTGTTTTCGTCGGAAAACGTATCCACGCCAAAGACAGACGACGCCGGAGTTCTGTTCGAAAGCCTCGCCGGAGACCGAGAAGGCGAGCCGTAGACACCCGAAGCTCGCAACGGAAACCATTTCGTCATGTTTCGGTATATCTTTCTTCATCAGTTGCTTTCCCTTAAATTCCCTATATATATATATATATATATATATATATATAGGGGAAGGTTATTTTGAGAACGCTAAATATTGCGAGAACCGTGAGAACGAATGAGAACACCAATCAAAACCAATTTTTTTAATACAAACCTCATTGTAATTAAGATACAACATCAAAAAAAGAATTCACAACATCAAATAATCCATTTCTCCTTTCAAAATCATTATTTTTAGATTTTGTACACATGTGTAAATATAACAGATTTACACATGTGTAAATGGCAAACTTACACATGTGTAAATTTTCTTTATTTACGAATTCACGCAAATTTAAACGTGTAAATTAAATTTCTAATATTGTATTCGAATAATAATGATAAGTGTAGAAAAAAATTTTGAATTTGATTTGTTTTTGACCAAGTTCTTGCGATTTTTTCATTTGTTCTCACGGTTCTCACAATATTTAGCGTTCTCATTTACACCCTTCCCTATATATATATATATATATATATATATATATATATATATATATATATATATATATTTCGGTTCAATGATTAGAAACATGATACAAAGTTTTCGATGAAGGTTATAAAAGTTGACAAGTTATAAAACCAGCTCCCTCGATTTCGTCTCCTCGCCAAACGCATAAGAGTCATACCTTGTCGGAAGGATCTGGTCATCGCCGGAGTTCGGAGCATCACCAGAATCCTATCGAAGTAACTCGAGCTCACCAGGATTAACGTAACTCGTCGGAGTTTACGTCGGAACTTATCATCGTCCGGTATAACTTCCTTCCATTTATCTCCAGTTCTTTGATAACTATCAAGCATGATATGGTGTTAGTATGTTAAGTTTCGGTCCGATTTACGTTCTAGTCGATTGGCAGTTAGTTCGCATGAGCTCAACAAATAATATACTCAAAATAATTCACAGATCTAAATGACTAATATGCCGATTCATTTTATAAGAGCATCCCCAATAATACATTTTTTGGTGTTGTTTTTACTCATTTTTCAACATCATCCATTTTTTCTTATTGTGGACCTTGTTTTTGTACCCTATTTTTTAGATATGTTTGTCAGCAAAAATGACTAAAAACAACAAAATGGTGGGACCCATGTACTTTTAATATATATAATATAGAGAGAGAGAATAAGTGGTGTAAATGTGTGGTTAAAAATTAAAAAGGTGGTGATGATGTGGTAATGTTTTTAAGTGTTTTTGTGTTTTCTTATTGGATGGGTTTTTGATGTTTTTGAAGGGTGAGTGTTTTTCTGATGTGGCAGCTGACTGAACATGTTTTTACGTGTTTTTAATGGACCCTATTGTGGATGCTCTAATATTCTTATTCAAACTCTTTATGAAAAAAAATGAATAGATTTTGGCAGTTTTTTATTAATATATAAAAAAAACATGAAGTTACATAAGGATAGCAGGTAGACGGGCAACAAACTGCGCCGCCATCCCCTTCTGAATAGAAAACCCTAATCTGCTAAAAACAAAGCCTCGCCCCTGAGGGTCTGTAAGAAAATTAACCGGTGCCTCTTTCTTTGCCGAGATCCCTGCTCGTCTAAGGATATCCATTAACGCGTCTCGAACAAAGTCATGGCGATACTTAAACCCCGGCAACTCTCTACAGTGTAACGCATGCTCCCCGTATTTATCTAGGCATGATTTACGGCATACTGGGCAAGTTTCATTATTCGGGAACATGGGGATCATCAGACGGTACTTAAGGATTGACCGGTACTCCACCGCTGACATACGTTGACCCAGACCTTCAAAAGGAATAACAGTTAAGAAATCCTGAGCGTGAGGCCTCTGTAGGCATTCAATAACGGCTTTCTGGCGAGGTGACAAATGGAAATCTTCTCCCAAACTTTGTGCGATTCGACAACAAAGGGCATTCGCCAAAGTTTTCTGTGGCTTTTTGGGGGCGGTGTCCTTGTTAGAGAAACCGCCGAGATCAAAGTCAGGGAGAGATTCTTGCAACCGTTCCAAGGCGCTGGCATAATCCGGGTCAGTGTTAGCAACCCCACTGTTACGTAAGATGTGGTCCTGCAACTCCCAAGATTGAGACCTGGAAGCCACAAAGGCATAGCCAGCCACATCTCGGGCCGAGAGAAGGCCCAACCCACCAAGCCGCATCGGCAAAGTCGCGATCCGCCACTGGAGTTCACCAAAAAAAGGTCCCCCACATACGACAATGTCTTCTATTGCCTCCCGAAGACCTTTATCAAAACGTGAAACAGCATCATCCACAAAGGGGGGCTGGCAAGTTCGCAAACCAAATAGCAACTTTGCAACCCCCATACAAGATCTAAGCAAGAGAAGTTCGCTTTGAGGATCCCGCAACAAGGGAAGGTGTCCCATAATGTCAACAGCACGCGTTGCCCTTTTAGCCGCTAATCCACTAATAAAACTGGCATCACGGCTGACTGCCCCTCCTAGCAGTTTAACACCTCTCTCCGGCCTCCCAATCTCACTGGGAAAAAGCCCTTGCCGTACCTTTACCCCGTTACATGTCGGCCAAAATAACTCAGTTTTTCTAATATTAAGTCGTAGCCCCAAGGCTGGACCCTCCGAACTGATGATGTCAAGAGCTTTAGCAACCTGAACAGCGTCCCCGATAACCGTCCCGTCATCCAAGTACCAAGCATGGAAGGGGAGTTTACAGTTTTCCTGCACCCGAAGCACTAAGGGATGTAGGGCTAAGGCAAAAAGCAAAGGTCCCAAAGGGTCCCCTTGCTGGACCCCTGTGAATGCCCCGATGCGGTCATTCCCCACGTATAGTCTAGCAGGCTGGGCATACAGAAATTGAACCCACGGGAATATTGAGGGGCAATGGCAATGTACCTCGCGAAGCAAAACCGAACGATCAACTAAGTTGAAAGCGTTGGAGAAATCAACCGTAAGCATGGCCAGCGAGCCATCTGAATGAAAAGAATTAAGAAACCTGTTAGCGCTGTGCAGCACGGCCTCCGCCCCATTGTGTCACACCCCCAAAATCCACCATGCGGAGTATCACCGCTTGGAGGCGTGACATGACCAGGATCGAGCCACCAATCATATTGAACAACACAATTAAATAAATAAAACCAAACATAATACGATTGGTGTCCAAAGCTAGTTAACCTTGTTTGGTTTAAACAGCGGAAGCATAAACGTGAGTTCAAAACATAAGTTCACAGTTCATAAGTTTAAAGACTCGAACATAAGTTCCATAGGTTTATAAAGTTCAATTATTAAGTATGGGATATAACAACCCATGTTCCACAACAACCTCCTCCTCGTGCAAGCTCCCAAAAGCATCTAACGACCTGCAAGGCATGTAACAACTAGTCAACAACAAAGTTGAGTGAGTTCACGTTTGGTTGTTTAGTTAATGAGTTCGTATCAGGAATCGGAAGTTCGTTTCATAACCAAGTATTACCCATTATCCTTGATTCCCAAACCTTTACGATATTTCGTGGGGGCTTCCCATTATGTATGTTACTAGACTAGGCGTATCCATAAGTGTCCTTCCCAATCCGAGGACGGTGTTAAGTATGAGTGTACGTAGGTTTTACGTACGTGCCCTTCTCATCCGAGGACAGTAGTGAGTGTGAGTGTACGTAGGTTTTACGTACGTGCCCTTCTCATCTGAGGACAGTAGTGAGTGTACGTAGGTTTTACGTACGTGCCCTTCTCAATCCGAGGACAGTAGTAGGTAGTCTAGTAGTGTTGGTAATATAGATAGAGTGATAGTACGAGTAGTTATTCAATCCCATTCCCAACCACCGGGAATCCCATGCCTTAGTAAGGGTGTGAACTCACCTCGGTTTGCTCGGTTAGATTCTCAATATAGTTAACAGTCAAGGTCGGTCAATCGCGTCCTAATGAGGTACGGATAACAATCAGTTTCTCATGCATAACACGTATCCTACGTACGGTTTATTTGCACATTACTTCTACCACATAACAGGCACACACTTTAACGATTTACGCCCATATATACTTCCCATCCATTCCCCACTCATAAGCAAACATACAATAATGCATATAACACATATAACATGTTAGATCATTCACAGATAGCATACTCGACATTTAGACACGCAAATCACTACTTATGTCGTTTCAGCTTTTATACTCGAAACTGGGCTGTTTTCGGGGATTTTAATAAAATAGTTAACATGTTCCAAAAATTCCCAAATTTTTACAGAATGTCTTAAATGTTCCATATTTTATTGTGTAAAAATATCGGGGTCCGGTTCATCACCAATATTTTATAAAAATTCATATTCGGGACTGAACTCAGATTTATGTATTTCTGACCACAGTCCACGAAACAATTTATTAAAAATTCTTCGTAAGTCCGATTTGCGAAATTCCAGTGGGGTAATTACAAATACTTCAGTTATCATCTACAGTAAAATTTTCATGGTCTGATTCATCACAAAACTCAGGTTATGACTGAAAGTACGACACCCATTTATTGCTGTCAAAATTCAGCTTAAGTAGCTGTTACAAATTAACACTTTAAAAATAGTAAACGGAGTCCAAAAATTACGATTCCGGTGCCATTAGAACCGTATTTCATAATAACATATTTTAGATTCAAAATATCAATTTTTCGTTGAAGTTAAGACCTGTTTACAGCCAACAGAAGTGGGCTGTAAAAGTTAGACAGATTCTGATTTCAAGTGTTTAACCATCTAAATCATGTTCGATCGATTCCGTTAACGAGTTTAGTGACCACAACAACATCATATACTAATATCATTCAGTAAAGCATCAGATAATCACCCAATCATCATAACCACACAAGATCTACATGATTTACACACATATTCATCCATTAACCACCTTGTTCATCACTTTAGTAAACTTTTAGACTTTGATCTTATTTGTTCGTAATTTTTAACCGACGAAACTTTTATTAACCACTCTAGACAAGATCAAGAAGAGGTTTAGAGTCACTTACTACTAGCTCGAGGCTAGGGAAGATTCTAGTCGAAAATCGAGTGGATAAAAGCAATAGAATGAGGTCCTTCGCGTTCCGTTTGCACCAAGCTTCCTAATACGCGATCCTCGACACTTGTATGGACTTGGAATGAGGTGATCAAGATCGAAAATGATGGATGGATGGTGGGTGATGTTTGGCCGTAAGCTTATAGAGAGGAGAGGGAGAGTTTTGTGTTGGTTAAGTGTGAAGTGAATATGATGGGTTTAGGTTAGAACTTATAGACAAATCCTTATGTAATTATCCAATGGATTATATGCTCTCTAGATACTAAACATGTAGATTAAAATAATAGTTTAGAGGACAAAGTATGTTCCCCTTCTTGGGGACGGTTGGTTAAGGGGGGGGGGGGGGGTCTAGTTCATTTCCAACTAAACCTTAAGTACTAGTTAGATCAAGTTTAGTTATTTTAGGGATTAACCCGGTTACTAGCGTGTAGTAAGTTGTGACGGGGGTTAGGGTATTCAGGGACCCTAACTGGCTCAGAAAAAGATAAATAATGTGAATGGCAATATTTTTAGGTTCCGGGTAAAGTCCGGTTGTTCGGTTCGACACTGTTCCGATAAACTGCTTAATTAATCCGTATAGCGTCCTACTTATATATTTTTTGTAACGTTTTTACTTTCTAATACTTAGGAAAATATAACGGACTATTTAGTGACCTTTCTGTACACTATTGGCATATTAACAAATACGTGTAAGCATAACACAGATATCAGAAAGCAGTTAAGTGATTCCACACAGTCGTCAAGCACTTTAATTGTCATTAATAAATTGTACGGAATACATGGAATTTTGAGGGTTGTCACATTCTCCCCCTGTTAAGAGAATTTCGTCCCGAAATTTAGCGCGTGGTTACTGAGAAAGCTAGTTAAGTTGCGTTGTTTTCCAGATTTTCCTGGGGTGTCACATCATCCCCCCGTTGATTTGGAATTTCGTCCCGAAATTCTGCAGTAGCTTCAGCCTCAGTAGTGGTTGCGTTTTTCTTAAACAGCTGGGGATACTTGAGTTTCATTTGGTCTTCTCGTTCCCAGGTATACTCTGGGCCACGACGAGCATTCCAACGAACTCGGACCAGAGGTATTCTTGTGTGCTTGAGAATCTTAACATCTCGATCAGTAATCTCTACTGGTTCCTCGACGAATCGCAGCTGGTCGTCGATTGTGAGTTCCTTGAGAGGAACTATGAAGGGCTCATCTGACAGACACTTCTTCAGATTTGATATGTGGAATACGTTGTGAACTCCGCTGAGTTCTTCAGGTAGATCCAACCTGTAGGCGACTTGGCCAATTTTCTCAATGACTTTGAACGGTCCGACATAACGCGGATTGAGTTTGCCTCGTTTGCCAAAGCGGACTACACCTTTCCAAGGTGAGACTTTGAGTAGCACTCGATCCCCAACCTGGAGCTCGAGTGGTTTTCTTCCCTCATCAGCATAGCGTTTCTGACGGTCACGAGCTGCCGCCATTCGCTGTCGTATCTGAGCAATTTTCTCGGTGGTATCTACCACATGTTCTGGGCCAGTGATTTGGCTGTCACCAACTTCTGCCCAACAGAGAGGCGATCGGCATTTGCGTCCGTACAATGCCTCAAACGGAGCGGCTTGGATGCTGGTGTGGTAGCTGTTGTTATATGAGAACTCCACTAGCGGGAGGTGCTTCTCCCAGCCGTTACCAAAATCGATTACACATGCCCTAAGCATGTCTTCAAGGGTTTGGATGGTGCGTTCAGATTGCCCATCCGTCTGCGGGTGATAAGCGGTGCTCATATCTAAACGTGAGCCAAAGGACTTGTGCATTGCTTGCCACAGTTCAGAAGTAAAACGCGCGTCACGATCAGATATAATAGAGATTGGCACCCCGTGCCTTGACACTACCTCCTTTAGATAAATGTCTGCAAGATTAGAAAACTTATCCGTTTCTTTGATGGCCAGAAAATGTGCAGACTTGGTCAGTCGATCTACGATCACCCAAATGGTATCGTTTCCGCGTTGAGATCTGGGCAGGCCAGTAACGAAATCCATGGAAATTTGCTCCCATTTCCATTTCGGGATCTCCGGTTGTTGAAGTAGGCCTGATGGTTTCTGATATTCAGACTTGACTCTCGCACAAGTCAAGCACTTACTGACGTAGGTTGCTATGTGGGCTTTCATGCCAGGCCACCAGTACGTAGTCTTGAGATCGTGGTACATTTTATCCGAACCAGGATGTACCGAATAACGAGACTTATGTGCTTCATCCATCACAAGCTCACGTAAGTTGCCATAAAATGGAACCCAGATGCGTCCGTTAACATAGTAGGCACCGTCTCCCTTTTTGTTCTAGCCGCTGCCTCGATCCTCGTAGGGACTCAGCCCTGATGTTTTCTGCTTTCAATGCTTCGACCTGGGCATCTCGAATCTAAGCAGGAAGGTTAAACTGGATGGTTAGCTGTAATGCTCGTACACGCTTACGTAAAGTATCCTTTCGACTGAGGGCGTCAGCCACAACATTGGCTTTGCCCGGATGATACTTGATAGCGCATTCGTAATCATTCAAGAGTTCGACCCATCGGCGTTGTCGCATGTTTAACTCTTTTTGCTTGAAGATATGCTCGAGACTCCTGTGGTCGGTGTAAATGGTGCACTTGGTACCGTACAGGTGATGTCTCCATATCTTAAGTGCGAATACAACTGCTCCCAGTTCCAGATCGTGAGTAGTGTAGTTTCTTTCGTGAACTTTAAGTTGGCGCGATGCGTAGGCAATGACCTTGTCACGTTGCATCAATACGCAACCAAGTCCTTGGATGGAAGCGTCGCAATAAACCACGAAATCATCGGTGCCTTCTGGCAATGAGAGGATAGGCGCGCTACAAAGTCTATCCTTTAGATGTTGAAATGCGGACTCCTGTGCATCACCCCAACGATAGATGACACCCTTCTGAGTCAGTGAAGTGAGAGGTTGCGCAATCTTGGAGAAATCTTTTATAAACCTTCTGTAATATCCGGCCAAACCCAAGAATTGGCGGATTTCTGTTGGTGTGCGGGGTGCGGGCCAGTTCTTGATCGATTCAACCTTAGATGGATCCACATGAATTCCATCCTTGTTTACCACGTGGCCTAGAAAGTGGACTTCGCGAAGCCAGAAATCACATTTCGAAAACTTGGCATACAACCGTTCCTTTCGAAGAAGTTCCAGCATAAGTCGTAGATGCTGCTCGTGTTCCTCCTGACTCTTAGAATAGATCAGGATATCATCGATGAACACAATAACGAACTTATCCAGGTAAGGCTTGCACACTCGGTTCATGAGATCCATGAAGACTGCCGGTGCATTCGTCAGCCCGAATGGCATAACCAGAAACTCGTAATGGCCGTAACGAGTTCTGAATGCTGTTTTGGAGACGTCCTCATCTCGGACTCTCAGCTGATGGTATCCCGATCTCAAATCAATCTTGGAGTAATAGCTCGACCCTTGCAACTGGTCAAACAAGTCGTCAATACGTGGAAGAGGATAACGATTCTTCACAGTCACCTTGTTAAGTTCGCGATAGTCAATACACATCCTGAAGGTACCGTCTTTCTTTTTCACGAACAAGACTGGAGCTCCCCAGGGTGAAGAGCTCGGACGTATAAAACCCTTTTCCAAGAGTTCTTGTAGCTGTGTGGACAGTTCTTCGAGTTCTGATGGGGCTAGACGATATGGTGCTCGAGCTACTGGCGCTGCTCCAGGAGCTAGCTCGATTTGAAACTCAACTTGGCGATGAGGAGGAAGACCAGGTAATTCCTCAGGAAATACCTCGGGAAATTCGCGCACAATAGGGATGTCTTCAATTCTCTTCTCTTCCGTGGATGTGTCAGTAACGAGTGCTAAAATGGCAGTGTGGCCCTTTCGCAAACACTTCTGGGCCTTAAGGAAGGAGATGATGCCTTCGACAGCACCACTCTTGTCGCCATGAATCACGAGGGGTTCTTTATCAGAACGAGGAATGCGGATGATTTTCTCCTTGCAAACAATCTCCGCTTGATGATGAGATAACCAATCCATCCCAATAACGACGTCGAAACTACCAAGTGTGATAGGAACAAGATCGATAGGGAAAGTCTGACCAGCTAAGACGAGGTTACAACCTTTAACTACGTGTGTGGCTTCAAGACTTTTACCGTTAGCTAGTTCTACCGTGTGTTTGGTGTTCAGGAGTGTTGGGGTGCGCTTAAGAATTTGGCTAACTTTCACAGACACATAACTAGTATCGGCACCCGAATCGAATAAAACAGTAACGAAGAAGTCGTCAAGAAGAAACTTACCCATCACAACGTTGGGATCGTTCCTTGCTTCTCCTTGACCAATCACGAACACACGACCCCTTGCCCCGTTGCCATTGTTGTCTCCCCCATTGTTGCCCCCATTATTGTTCCCGTTTCCTTGGTTGTGATTTTGATTCTGATTTAACTGCGGGCAGTGTCTCTTGAAGTGATCTTCAGCACCACACTGAAAGCATCCCTTGTTGCCCTGTTGCTGTTGCTGATTCTGCGGTGCTTGCTGTTGCTGCTGACGATTCTGATTCGTAGGTCGTGGGCTCCTGCAATCCTTGGCTTCATGACCCATCTTGAGACACCTCTGACAGTGTCCCTTGTTGCACTGACCACTGTGGTGTCTGTTGCATTTGTTGCACTTTGGGTGGTTTCCTCGATATCCACCCTGCCCTTGACTACCAGAAAAGTGCTGGCCAGGGCTCCTATGGTCCTCAGTCCTTCGTTGCTGAGGCTGAGACTGAACAGAGGTAGAGCCTTTGCCGGAATTCCCATCCCATTTTCGTTTGTTGTCGGTAGGTGCATCAGAAGTAGCAGCACCAATACGCTTGGGTAGTCTGTTTTGTTCCACTGCCTGGTCGGTGAGACGATGAGCCAATTTGACGAATTGCTGGATGGTACCCAAGTTGGCTGAAGTCACATGACTTTGAATCGCTGGTGCAAGGCCCTTGAGGTAAAGCTCAATACGTTTGATGGGAGGGTCCACCATAGTTGGGCACAGGATGGCCAGTTCATTCGACCTCTTGGTATACGCCTCAATCTCAGATCCTGTCATCTTCAGATTGTAAAATTCCACTTCTAGCTTGTGGATGTCATCCCGACTACAGTACTCCTCTTTGATCAGCTCTTTGAAACCATTCCAGGGCGTGGCATTAGCAACTGCCAGTCCTAGTAGTTGAACCTGTGCCTTCCACCAGGTTAACGCAGCTCCTTCAAGTGTTCCGGTAGCATATTTCACCCTACGGTCTTCGGGGCATTCGCACATCTCGAAAACTGTCTCAAGCTTTTCAAACCAGTGAAGAAGGCCCACTGCTCCTTCGGTGCCACTGAAAGTGGTAGGTCGACAGTCGATGAACGTCTTGAATGTGCACACAGGAGGTTGAGCATGTTGACCTCCTGCAGGGTTAGCTGCGAGTGCCTCCGCAACTCGTTCGTTGATCAAAGCCGTCAACTGGGCTTGAGTGAGGTTGATACGTCCTTCGCGTCCGCTCATGATCTTCATAATGAAGCAACGTAAGTGAGGAAAGTGTCGCGAAAGTGTGTAAGTGTGTGGGACGACATTAGAGAGTAAGCACGCAAGGTTCAAATAGCAATTATCACGTTATCTAATGCACAGTGAGAACTATCTAACCGATAATATAACATAAATCATACCACTTATGGTGTCGAGTCTTGCACGTGGAGCGAAGCGTCGTTGTGGATCGTTGAGCACTGTACAGGTTATAGTCTGGTTTTAATAAAAACTTTTTCCCTTATTAAAAACCAAGTTCACTATAACCAATGGCTCTGATACCAATCTGTCACACCCCCAAAATCCACCATGCGGAGTATCACCGCTTGGAGGCGTGACATGACCAGGATCGAGCCACCAATCATATTGAACAACACAATTAAATAAATAAAACCAAACATAATACGATTGGTGTCCAAAGCTAGTTAACCTTGTTTGGTTTAAACAGCGGAAGCATAAACGTGAGTTCAAAACATAAGTTCACAGTTCATAAGTTTAAAGACTCGAACATAAGTTCCATAGGTTTATAAAGTTCAATTATTAAGTATGGGATATAACAACCCATGTTCCACAACAACCTCCTCCTCGTGCAAGCTCCCAAAAGCATCTAACGACCTGCAAGGCATGTAACAACTAGTCAACAACAAAGTTGAGTGAGTTCACGTTTGGTTGTTTAGTTAATGAGTTCGTATCAGGAATCGGAAGTTCGTTTCATAACCAAGTATTACCCATTATCCTTGATTCCCAAACCTTTACGATATTTAGTGGGGGCTTCCCATTATGTATGTTACTAGACTAGGCGTATCCATAAGTGTCCTTCCCAATCCGAGGACGGTGTTAAGTATGAGTGTACGTAGGTTTTACGTACGTGCCCTTCTCATCCGAGGACAGTAGTGAGTGTGAGTGTACGTAGGTTTTACGTACGTGCCCTTCTCATCTGAGGACAGTAGTGAGTGTACGTAGGTTTTACGTACGTGCCCTTCTCAATCCGAGGACAGTAGTAGGTAGTCTAGTAGTGTTGGTAATATAGATAGAGTGATAGTACGAGTAGTTATTCAATCCCATTCCCAACCACCGGGAATCCCATGCCTTAGTAAGGGTGTGAACTCACCTCGGTTTGCTCGGTTAGATTCTCAATATAGTTAACAGTCAAGGTCGGTCAATCGCGTCCTAATGAGGTACGGATAACAATCAGTTTCTCATGCATAACACGTATCCTACGTACGGTTTATTTGCACATTACTTCTACCACATAACAGGCACACACTTTAACGATTTACGCCCATATATACTTCCCATCCATTCCCCACTCATAAGCAAACATACAATAATGCATATAACACATATAACATGTTAGATCATTCACAGATAGCATACTCGACATTTAGACACGCAAATCACTACTTATGTCGTTTCAGCTTTTATACTCGAAACTGGGCTGTTTTCGGGGATTTTAATAAAATAGTTAACATGTTCCAAAAATTCCCAAATTTTTACAGAATGTCTTAAATGTTCCATATTTTATTGTGTAAAAATATCGGGGTCCGGTTCATCACCAATATTTTATAAAAATTCATATTCGGGACTGAACTCAGATTTATGTATTTCTGACCACAGTCCACGAAACAATTTATTAAAAATTCTTCGTAAGTCCGATTTGCGAAATTCCAGTGGGGTAATTACAAATACTTCAGTTATCATCTACAGTAAAATTTTCATGGTCCGATTCATCACAAAACTCAGGTTATGACTGAAAGTACGACACCCATTTATTGCTGTCAAAATTCAGCTTAAGTAGCTGTTACAAATTAACACTTTAAAAATAGTAAACGGAGTCCAAAAATTACGATTCCGGTGCCATTAGAACCGTATTTCATAATAACATATTTTAGATTCAAAATATCAATTTTTCGTTGAAGTTAAGACCTGTTTACAGCCAACAGAAGTGGGCTGTAAAAGTTAGACAGATTCTGATTTCAAGTGTTTAACCATCTAAATCATGTTCGATCGATTCCGTTAACGAGTTTAGTGACCACAACAACATCATATACTAATATCATTCAGTAAAGCATCAGATAATCACCCAATCATCATAACCACACAAGATCTACATGATTTACACACATATTCATCCATTAACCACCTTGTTCATCACTTTAGTAAACTTTTAGACTTTGATCTTATATGTTCGTAATTTTTAACCGACGAAACTTTTATTAACCACTCTAGACAAGATCAAGAAGAGGTTTAGAGTCACTTACTACTAGCTCGAGGCTAGGGAAGATTCTAGTCGAAAATCGAGTGGATAAAAGCAATAGAATGAGGTCCTTCGAGTTCCGTTTGCACCAAGCTTCCTAATACGCGATCCTCGACACTTGTATGGACTTGGAATGAGGTGATCAAGATCGAAAATGATGGATGGATGGTGGGTGATGTTTGGCCGTAAGCTTATAGAGAGGAGAGGGAGAGTTTTGTGTTGGTTAAGTGTGAAGTGAATATGATGGGTTTAGGTTAGAACTTATAGACAAATCCTTATGTAATTATCCAATGGATTATATGCTCTCTAGATACTAAACATGTAGATTAAAATAATAGTTTAGAGGACAAAGTATGTTCCCCTTCTTGGGGACGGTTGGTTAAGGGGGGGGGGGGGGGTCTAGTTCATTTCCAACTAAACCTTAAGTACTAGTTAGATCAAGTTTAGTTATTTTAGGGATTAACCCGGTTACTAGCGTGTAGTAAGTTGTGACGGGGGTTAGGGTATTCAGGGACCCTAACTGGCTCAGAAAAAGATAAATAATGTGAATGGCAATATTTTTAGGTTCCGGGTAAAGTCCGGTTGTTCGGTTCGACACTGTTCCGATAAACTGCTTAATTAATCCGTATAGCGTCCTACTTATATATTTTTTGTAACGTTTTTACTTTCTAATACTTAGGAAAATATAACGGACTATTTAGTGACCTTTCTGTACACTATTGGCATATTAACAAATACGTGTAAGCATAACACAGATATCAGAAAGCAGTTAAGTGATTCCACACAGTCGTCAAGCACTTTATTTGTCATTAATAAATTGTACGGAATACATGGAATTTTGAGGGTTGTCACACATTGGGTACCCCCACCCCAAATTGGTAGTCCCCCAAGTACTTAACAACTTCTTTCCCAACTTTCTTCATGGCTACTTTGGAGACCAATCTTCTCCAAATCGCCCCCACAGCAATGGGGCGAATTCCATTATCAGGCTTCAACAAAGGGGTTAGGGGGGCCGAAGCAACAAAATCCGCGAGCACTCTAGGACATAACCCACCAAGCCAAAGGTTTACCACTTTAGTGATGAATAGATGGGTTTTAACAAAAATATGCAGTCTTTGTTTTTTAATGTTAAAGAAATATGGTCTGTTCGTTTGTTTTAAGGAAATCAAATGAAGAAGACGATGTGTTAATAAAACTCATAGTTTAATAATAAAACAAACAACCAACCAATTTATTCCTTTTAAACTCTTTTATATCTTGAACGAAATAAAATTTATTAATTTGTAAACTCTAAATGTTAGGGGTTATATTTAACCCACGAATGTTAAGAAGTTCGTTATGTAACTAAGACGTTCGCGTATTTCATATCTAGGATAATCACTCTCGTACGTTCGATTTTTCTCCAATCTTACTCGTGCGTTACTTACAAGAAACCGCAACGCAACCAATGTGAGTATACTTGAACCCCTTTTTCGTTTACCACTTTTTGGGGTGTAACATGTTATTTATAAACTTACACACAAACTTTATCGTAATACGTAAACATTCCTATTACACGCACGCTTATTTGATTACTTGATACTTTAAACTTGGGTTGAGGACATTATGTGTTAGACTTATCATTAACTTCGTACGAGCCAAACCATGACATATATAGCGCTATAGGATTAACAACCCGCCCGTAGACTTGTGGTTATGTCATGAGCATCTTCCGTTTCATTATTGGTTTGATTTGTTTGACACATGCCAATTTTATTGTTTATCTTGTATCAAGAGCTTGCCACATAGAATTGTTTAAACTTATCTTTTGATACGTATGTACCAAACTTGTATACTCGCCTTTGCTTTTGCATTGAACTTTATTTTAAACATGTTACAGGTTGAGGATGATGATGCTATGAAATGAAGTAGCGTTGATGCCTAGATACACATATAGACGTTTAGGTTTAATCGTTGTATCAATTTTGATTATGTTGTATTGTATTTCCCTTGAACTTGATGTTATTTGAGTTCCTTGTATGTTGACAAATGAATTATGAAATGAAATCGGTTTATTAAATATTGTCACAAATAGCGTTATGATGTCTCTAGCAATCTTCACACTTCGTCTCATCCCGATGTTTCCGCCATTGGTTGGGGTGTGACAGGTGTTCTAGGATGATGTCATCATGGTGTTCTTATGAACTTCATGTTTTGGCTTCAATCCACAAAAAACAACTTAGATCTAACCGATTTCCACACAAGTAAACAAAGATCTTGCATAGATCTAAACACACTCATGGTGAAAAAGGATTGAAAGATGGTTTCTAACTTTCTTTCAACTCTTTTACACTCAATGCACTCAAAACCGATAGAATCGGACCTTGATCTAGTCTCCTACTCATTCTTAGTGTTGTGCTAGCTCAAGATCCGGATTCTACTCACGAGACCACCGACCTCGGGTTAACCAAGAACATCCGTCTTGAACCGGTTAACTGGTCGAACTAGGGTGATTCCTTTTTGATCGGGTCACTTGGGTCAAGATGGGGTTCTGTTGGTCAACACGTTGTCAAAACGTCTCGATAAAATGACAAACAATCAAAACGGCCAAGTGGAAGACGAACGGAACAACCGGGACGGAATGCTATCCGACCGGGCTACTGTCCAAACGGATTGCCATCCGAGCGGCCGGCTGTCCGAGCGACCCACATCTTGGGTCCCACACTTAACCAATTTCATCTGACGTCTAAGTGTTGAACGAGTTATTATCCGACCGGACTACCATCCGACCGGATTACACTTCGGATCATGAGATACTTGGACTTTAACACTTAAACAATTTTCAACATGTTCAATGCACTAAGGATGCCACCCGGTCGAACAACCGTCCGACCGAGTGACCACCCTGCTGTGAACTTGTTCTCACTGAAGTGCCTAGCCGAACGGGTTGCCGTCCGACCGGACTACCGTCCGACCGACCTGAAAGGTAGAGATACTTCAATGTTTTCAAAATGCTACAACAAAAACTTCAAAGGTCAAGCCATCATACACAAACACATCCTTCTCAAAGGAAGAAACAATCCATTCGAATAGTCATCCGACTGGACTACCGTCTGACCGGATAACCATCCGAACGGATTGTCATCCGCACGACTGACTGTCCGACCGGACTGCTATCCGAGCCACTTACACTTTGCATCATTTTGCGTGTTACTTAACGTTATGCTATCGTTCTAATCAGGCTAATTCCGCTCTAAGCGCTCCCTTCAATCCATCAACCGCTGTGAGTATACTCAATCCCTTTTTGCTTTAAGCACCTTTGGGTGTTACATACGTTACTTATTCTAAATCACATCGAACACACTACGCAATACTTTGAACGCTAACCGTTTTTGCATGTATTACGTGACTAAATGAATGCTTGTTTGTTATGTTTACACATGGAATGCTGTCTACCTGCCTTAGCAACGATAGTACTATAGTTTGGACTCAGCACCCGCTCACGCGGGGGTTGTTAAGGACAATTATTTGCATGGATTACAGTGGTGATCATGTATTACGAACTGCCTTGGGCAGTCAACCCGCAGTCATTGGTAACGATAGGTCTATGTCGATAACTAACATGCCTCATTTCACTTTGTGTACGTGCTGGTTATGCGTAACGCTTTCGAACTCTATATGCTATTATCAAACTTGTATGCTCACCTTTACACTATGTGTATTGACTTTTATTTTAACGTATGTGACAGGTGCTTAGGATGCTTATCTGTTAGGAAATCGAGGCTAGAATAAGGTCTTAGAGGCCAACAAATAGTTGTCTGTACAAATGAAATCAAGGGTCTCTAGAAGCAGATAAACAATTGGGCTATTTGAAAAATCTGAGTTGTCGGAACAGAACTATTTGCCTAGATTTTGTCTGTAATAATTTTTTTATCTTTTAAGACATGGTATGGGACATGTTACTTTAAATTAATCGATAATGATAATTGTTATAGAAACTTCTGGACAATCTGTTTCGCTCAGTGTCATGCCCCGATGTTTCCGCCATCGGTTGGGGTGTGACATAATATTATTATATAAGGTAACTATTAAGGTAAAATTACATTTCAGCCCTTTGATCGTTTAAAGATAACTATGGAATTTGACGTCGGGGGGTAATTGTGCGACATAAGATCAACTTTAGGGGGGGGGTAAATTGCAATTATTTCCATAGAGGGGGTTAGGGTGTCAATTGGGTTAAACCCCAGGGGTAAAATTGCAGTTTACTCTTTTTTTTTATCATAACTTTGCCCGCCTTCGAATATATGAAATCTAGTTCGGACATCGACCCTCCAGCTTCGAATATAAGAAATGCGTTCGGACATTGACCCTTGATCACTCATCTTTGTGAGTGTGTTTGTGTCCCAAAGTGGGTTGCGTAACCTTCTTTGTGACCTACAAAAATAGGTAAAACTGGTAGCTATTAAACAAATACAAATGTTATAGAAATTAAGGAAAAAAAGCTTATTTAGCAAGATCCTATGGTGTTGTTAAGTAGGCATCGACCCTGCTTGTCTAGACGACGTCCCCTATACTGAGTATCAAGATTTGCCTTGCTAGACCTCGACTTTGTCGTCGAGTTTTCAGTGATCCACACCTATCCAAAAAATAGCAAAAAATTAGTATAAAAAATAAATATATTAAAGGATAAATTACATTTTTCATCCTTTTTGTTTGTATCAGACTACAATGGATACCTTTTAACTTTAATAATTACAGTCACAGTCCTTTATTTGGAAAACTCATTACACCTTTCGTCCTTTAGCACTAACCCAGTTTGCATTTCAAGTTAAGTTTGGTCATGTGCACATCATGTGAGGGCATTTATGTCAAAAAAAATTAAATAAATACCATAAACACCTCCTCTCTATAACCCTTATGATTTGGGTGGATTCTATCTTTCTTCACTTCTTGCTAATCCATCATCAAATCAATATGACTGATCCCTTAAAAATTAAATTCACACCTCCCTCCCTCTAAACAACATAAACATATGGGTTTCCCCCAATCTGAAATACCTACAAACCAAGAATTGAAAAAAAAGAACCCTTATGGATTTGAACATCCCAGGTCGACTTCAACCACTCTACACCCATTTGTAAAACCAAGCAGAGTCGGACCCACCACCAAGCCAAGGTGGGCGGGCGCACCCCCGGGAAAAAAAAATTTATGTAATTTTCCGAAGAAAATCCCGTCCGCACCCCTTGGAATTTTTCGTCCGCACCCCTTGGATTTTTTCGGTCGCACCCCTTGGAATTTTTCATCCGCACCCCTTGGGTAAAAAATATTATGGATTTATATTATAATTTTTTTAGTAAACTCTGATTTTTTATAAAAAAAACTACCTATATCAATTACCCAATACCCAACATTATACTACTTAAACAGTTAAACCCAAACCAAACTTTTAGCCCAAAAATAAACATTAAGAATTAGCCCAATACCCAACAATAAACATTAACATTTAGCCCAAAAACCCCTTCAATAATACTCCCGCCCTTCTGTTTCTTTTCTAATACGACTGCCCAGTGCCCAGCGACTTCATCAGCATTCAGCAAGCCAGCCAGCAGCAACAGCAGCCAGCGACAGTCAAAATTCCGGCCAGAAACTGACCGGAATCCGGCCAGGCAGCAGCAAAACAACAGCGACATCTTCATCAAGGTTAGTTTTTTTGGTTTTTTTTTTATGATTTTACTTGATGATTTACTGCCATAGATGATTTTTATGATGGTTTTTTTGATGATTTTACGTGATGATTTACTGCCTTAGATGATTTTTTTGATGATTATGTTATTTAGATGATTTTTAGGGGTGATTAAACAATTCTAGGGCTTGATGATTATGTTATTTAGATTATTTTTAGGGGTGATTTTTAGATGATTTTTGGAACGATGAATTTATGGTCATGGATGACCGATGATGGATCAATATGATTGTGATAGGAACCATGAGTAGAGACGTTATGGCGCGATTTCTCAAGCGGAAAGTGGATACATCTTCCAAACTAATTGATTTGGATACTCTTCCTTCGGATCCGTATGATCGCAAGCCGATAGAAGAATATAACGTGAATCAACGGGATGAGATTAGAAGGGCATATATACTAAGAGGACCGTATCAACCAAGACGTATCGAATTCCCACAAACACCGTTTCAAGGTGACGAGTTAAGAAAATTTAAGGAAGAATGGTATGACAAACATGAGTATAAGGGATGGTTAGAGTATAGCTCAAAATCGGATCGTGTGTTTTGCTTATGTTGCTATTTGTTTAGGAGCCACTTCGGAGATGGTAGAGACACATTTGTGAGCGGTGGGTATAACAATTGGAAAAAGGTACATGCGTCACTTAAAAAACATGTTGGTTTAGTTAATAGTCTACACAACAAATGTTTCCAAAAGAGTGCCGATTTAGTTAACGAAAATCAAGCGGTACACACACAATGGGACAATAGGACCCCTAAGGAGAAACGTGAATACCGACTTAGACTTAGTGCTTCTACTTTGCTTGGGAAAAGGTTGTTGAATGGCGGATTGGCGTTTCGTGGACATGATGAATCAAAAGATTCATTAAATAAAGGGAATTTCTTAGAGCTTTTAGAACTCATGGGTGAAATGAATGAAGAGCTTGCTAAAGTTATCTTAGAGAATGCACCCGCGAATAACCAAATGACAAGTCCTAAAATTCAAGCGGACATCAAACATTGTTATGCTCAAGACACTACAACAAAAATGGTTTTTTAGGACCTTTTATGTGGGACGCTTATAAAAGAGGGTTCTAAAAACTATTTAATAGGACTAATGAACTTTTGGGGTGCTTTTATAATATACTCTACTAAACCGGTGTCCTAAAAAACTATTTAATAGGATGGATGATTTTTTGGGGTCCTATTATCATATAATTTAATAGGACACTTAGAATGTAGATAATAATAAAGTACTTTATAAGACATTTAATTGTTAGTGTCCCATTATGTGGTACTGTATTAGGACACTTGATCATCTGGGGTCCTATTATAACATAACTTAATATGACACGTTGAAGTTAAGTCATAAATGTTCAGTGTTATAGGACCCTTTCTAGTCGAAGTCATATTAGAACTTAACTTAATAGGACATTTGACACTTGGGTCTTATAATTTTAAACTTTATAGGACGCTTAATCATTGTGGTGTTATCATCATACACCGTAATAGGACACTTGATATTTGAGTCATAAAGCATTAGTTTTATAGGATGCTTATTTACTAGAGTTTTATTATAATATAACTTAAAAAGACATTTAAAAAATATCAAACTAAAATTTTTCAACCCTCTATAATTTCTTCCTTTTCATGTGGCACTCTTTTTTTTTACACGTCCCGAAAGAACATAAAATATAAAATATTTGTTATTTAAAAAAGAGTTTGCATTGTTTAAATTTAATAATAAGGTAAAATGTGAATATGTGGTTGTTTATATACTATTAGTCACTTGTCCATATATTTTTGTCAGTTTAATAACCCTAAAAAGAAAAATATAATACTGAAATATACGGGAAAACAAATTATTAATATAACCAAAATTTAATTTAAAAAATAATAATTAATTAAATAAACAACAAAATTTGATAAATACTTAATTAAATAAATATAAATGTTTGAAGGGGAAAGTTGGTACATTCAAACCCAACACTAGATGACCGCTTTTCCTCTCAAAATCTTCTCCCCCCCCTCAAATAATTTGTATTCCTGCTCGCTCCTTTCACTCTAAATTTGTATCTTCTCGAAAAACTGATTCTTGTATACCCTTATGGTATCCGGCACCCACTCGTACCTTTCATATTCTTAACTCTAGATTGGTATGTAAAAGTAGTTCTATGCCACTAATTTATGTTTTTATTGATGGTTTGTGTATGCATTGAATTTTTTAAATGTATTTAGTATTTTAAATAATTAAAACTAATTGTTATTTGAATTCCCAACCATTGACAAAATATTTTTTCCCAAAATTTCCTCCATCACATTCCCCCCCCCCCCCCAACATTTCATCCCCAAAATCCACCGCTCTTGAACTTTTTTCTTCACATGTTCCCTCCTAATCTCCATTCTAACCCTAAACATGTTCCTTTATCCCATCGACATCTCAAACACCGTTCGCATCTGGTTTTCGAGCTCTAGCAAGGGGTATCACGCGGACAACCCCTTTGCCTTATATTTCACGCAACAGTACTGTCGAATCAATATTAAGGTTTTCGAACTCGCACACAATGGTAATTAATGCATTTTTTATGTCAAATTGAGCCTATTTTCTGAATTATTTGTTATTCTTAAATCCCTAATTTGAACACAATTGGAAGCCTGGTTATCTAATTGATTGATTATACTTCATAGGAGGGCGTGGATTTATGGAGGTCAAAGAATTTGGTGTTGTGGTACAGTGAAATTGATCTCTTGGTCTGGAGTGAATATATGTTTAGGGATTAGAAGAGAATACATGATATTCTATGTTTCGAACAAAGCATTATCAGAGATCTTCCTATCCATTAGGAATGCTCTGCTCTTAGTGGTGTATCTTCCATCCGGAGAACTACTTCTAGGGAAGGTACTGGACATTCTCTCTGTTATACGACATTTCTTGTGTTCGTGATGATATGTTAGATGCATGTTTAAGCTTAGAGATATTATGATACGATCCCGCTGAAAACATATTCACGAAGAGGAAAGAAGCGGGTCGGAGCAGATATGTCGGGGCAGATCAATTCGGTATTTGGGCTGATACTGGACCCTCTCGGGTCTAGGCCACAAATGAGCTGGAAAATGAAGGAGTGGGGAGCAGTTTACAAGTTGAATTCCAGGAGCAGTTATTGAGCAGTTATTAGTTTTATTTTTCCATTATTTAGCAGGCTTATGTTAGACTTTGTTTTTTGTTCTTGTTTTTGTTAATTCTCAAGTACGTTGTACTTTGTATCGGAGATTTGCCCATCTCGAATCGGGCCGTTTCTTTTTCAATTCAATCAAATTGCCTGCTGAATTTCGAGTTTCTATCATTTTGGTTCCATTGCCGAAAAAGCGAAATGGTTCAGACCCGAGGCAGTACTAATGATGGTCCCGGTAACCCACCCGACCAAATTTCAACACAACTGGTTGCAATTGTTGCCAAACTCGAGTCGATGGAATCCTGGAAGGAGGACATCGAAACCCTGAAACTCCAGGCGGCCAGGCGGGAAAAAAATCATGGTGGTGGAATGAGATTTGATGATGGGGAACCTGGTTACTCGAATTCTAACCGGCGACCCTACCATAAAATTGACTTCCCTACTTTTAGCGGTGGAGACCCAAGAGGCTGGGTGGTGAAGGCAGAAAAATACTTCCGGTTCTATGATACTTCTGATGACGACAAAGTTGATGTAGCGGCCATGCATCTCGAAGGAGACGCCTTAGATCTCTACTCGTGGGTGTCGGCTGAGCAAGAAATCACATATTTACAGAAACACTTTGGCCCTCCGGAGTTTCAAAACCCAGATGAATATTTATGTAGTATCAAACAGACCGGTTCCGTGAATGAATATCGACAGGAATTTGCCCGTAGATCATCTCGTGTATCCCAGTGGCCTGACCATTGTTTACTTGGAGTCTTCCTCAACGGGTTAAAAGACGAGTTAAAATCAGATGTACGTATTCACAAACCGCGATCCGTTTACAAAGCCGTTAGCCTAGCCCTCGAATATGAATCCAAACTCAACCACTCTAAAACCGACAGGAGATCAACCTGGTCATCTCAGGTGAAATCTGAATCCAAACCCACAATTACCACTACTGTTCCAGCAACCACTCAATCAAAACCTCCTATTCGAATTTCAGAAACAGAAAAACAAACCAGGTTTCTTAAGGGCGAGTGCTTCAGATGTGGCGACAAGTACGGGCCGGGCCACCGCTGTAAAGCGGGCACGCTGAAGTTATTAGAGGCCGAGGAGGATCCCGATGATCAAGGCGATGAAGAAACGAACTCAGAGGAGAATCAAGGGGATGCAGCTGAGATCAGTCTTCATGCCATTTTTGGCAGACCGCATCCGACCACTATGAAGGTCCATGGTAAGCTAAATTCAACTGAAGTCTTAATATTGGTTGATGGGGGATCAACACACAATTTTATTTCTGATGTGCTTGTAAATGAGCTCAAAATGGCTACACAGCCGGTGGCGCCTTTCGGTGTCCAAATAGGGAATGGGGATGTGATACGGTGCGGCCAAATATGCAAAAATCTTTCTGTGCAGGTGAATGACCTCCAGATTGTTCAAGATTTTTACCCTTTTTCTATTGGAGGCGCCGATTTAGTTCTGGGGATTCAATGGCACCCTCAACACGGTACAAGCAAATTGGAAGGAATTATTTATGGTGTTCACAATAGATGGTGAAAATCTTTTATTTTATATAGACAGTAAAATAATGCCAAGACACCACGGACAAACGATAAGGAAAGATCACCTTCAACATAAGCAACTAGTTATTAAAGTCATTAATACAAAACCAAATAAAAAGTGCAAAAGATTAGAAATAAAAAGTATTATACTAGACACTTTGTCTTCACCAAGTGATGTAAGAGACTTAGGCAAACATGGCCTTGATTGTCAGGAACTCTTACGATCAATCTTAGATCCCGAGACGACTCACACACTCTACGATGGACAATGGATGATGGTGGTGGATGATGGTGTTATGGTGGTGGTGGGTGGTGGATGAAGTGTGAGATAGGTGGTGTGCCAAGGGATGAGTTGAAATGAAACCAAACACTCCTATTTATAGGCTGAACAGAAGGCTGGGCACGGCCCCGTGTCCGCTGGACACGCCCCCGTGCCTGTCTGACATTCTCTCTCTTCATTAATTGTAATTCGCAATTACAATTAATGCGCCTGCTGTACTTTCGCCACTCCCCCGTGTTCACTGGACACGGCCCGTGGTGGGCAATAGAAGTTTCTATAGGTTTGTCTTTTCTGCTGCTTCTTGGGCACGGCCCCGTGCTGGCTGAGCACGGGGCGTGTTCAGTCTTCTGCCTTCTCTATTTTGTTTGGGAAGATGCCGTTGAGGGGTCGGGCAGTCCACTTATGTTCCTTTTCTTGTATTTATGTTAGATTTAGCTGTCTTTTTGCTTCTTTTGTGAATTTAAGCTCATTTAATCCTGAAAATACAAAAGGAAGACAAAAACACTCTTTTTCCAACATTAGTACTTAAAAAGGGTTAGTTTTATGCCTCGTTTGATGTAATTTATATGTTGCATTTTACACACATCAAGTGCCGTCATCTTTGCTTGAGAATATGTCTTCTAGACGAACGGAAGACATGCCGATGGTAAGGATTTTTTTATGGTTGTATACTTGTATTCATGTTGCTATTGGTCCATTGAACATTAATATCTGCTAACAATGTACACAACTGTTATTAATTACTAATGAAATTATGCAGGTATATGGTACGAATACTGGTACAGTGACCTGGATGGTGTGAGACGAGAGAACCCCCACAATGGCATAACCTACAGGTATATACATAACACATTACTCATGTTTTTTTTGCTCAACTGAAGTGTTGACCACGGTAATCATTTTGTGCTGGTCTGGAGTAGGTTGGTTGGGATGAAGCACACTTTGTCCGGAAATAAGCCAATTTATATGCTCGGAGAGTCTTTTGGAGGAGCCTTGGCGCTTGCAGTCGCTGCTCGTAATCCTACAATTGACTTAGTACTTATCCTAGCAAATCCAGGTCCCCTCTTTGATAACTTCTTGTATTTGACTATTTGAGGGTTTATTTTTTTTTTTAAATTTAGTATGCGTTTTTTGTATTCGATTTGAATACGGATTTCAGCAACGTCCTATGAGAGGTCACCATTGCACCCGTTAGTAGTATTCATGAGGACTCTTCCTGATCAATGTCATGGGGCATTTCCGTATATCACGAGCTTCCTTCTGATGTGTGATATGAATTGATGTTACAACACGTTGCCGACTTGATTGCAGCCCAGTTCTGCACACTGGTATGACCTTCAAAATTGAATTTACTAATTTCCAAAAATCATATTTCTGATTTTATTGTGTATGAAAATTGAAATATGTATGCAGATAATTCGTGAAGGTTATGAAGTTGAAAGCGATCATCTTCAACCAAAGCCAACTAATATTGTTCGATCTTCTGGTGATCAACCTAATAACAATGCATCTGTAATCACCCCAAAGTTGAAATCCCGGAATCGGTTTCAGGCCAGCCGTCTAACAAAATTGCAAAACCAACCGACAGTGGACCAAACAATAATAACGGATCAGTAAATTCATCAGGTGCAAGAATGCATCCACCTGCAAACTCACAACCGCTGCAAATTCCTCAGGGTGGGTTACCAGCACGGACTCACAACCGTCGTTCCAACAAAACCCGCACTTGATGCAACAACAGCTGCAAAGATCGTCAGCTATGATGCTTGGATCAAATCCGTTATCGCATTTAAACACAATGGGACAAAATTCGAACATGCAACAATTAGGTCATATGTTGAATAAACCGTCCGTGCTACAGCTTCAATGTTGCAGCAACAACAACCGCTTCAAATGCAGAGGAAAATGATGATGGGACTAGGTAATGCTGGGAATAATATGGTTGGGCTTCAAGCGTCAAGAATAATAAAAAACTAGGCCTGTCGCTGTGGCTGTGTTTCTTAAAGCTTTGGAAGCGACCAGACGCGTGTTCGAGACTCCACTCTCACATCCTTTGGTTAGTTTCCATATCATTATATCTTTCTTTCTCTTTTATCCATTACTCATTGTCCATATAATTCAGTATAGTTTGCTTTTTTAATGGGGGATTTTGGTTGCATTGTAAAAATTAATACATCTACTTAGAATAACTAATAAGAATTATATAAATAATAGGCTCGTTCGTCTAACATCGCGAGCCTTATGGAACCCGATAAGTCAAACCCGTGTTTGAGATCAATTATCAAACAAGCTTATTTTTAGGCTCACGCTTGGTTTGAGCCTGGTTTTAGACCATTTAGCTAGGTTCTCGTTTGATCGTTGGATTTCATCTTGTAATCTTATTGTGTTTGATGTGCGTTTAATGCTTTTGGTGATTAGTTATAGCCCACTTTGTTTAAAAAAAAATAAAATTTATTGACTTCTTTGAACATTGCTTCTATTTTTTTTTATAAATTAGGATCTTATCTATTCTTCATTACTGGCATTAACTTGATTATTTGTTTCACATACCTTAATATACCTTTCAATACCCTTGTCAGATATGGTTGCTATTTCTTTTTCATTTAATATTTGGCGGAAAAAGCATAACAAATTTTGATGCGGATGGACAACCTTTTACATGATTTTGTGCACAAGGAAAACACCAAGTGAACATAAATCATGTTGAAAACTTACATTCTTGTTTGTCAATTCAATAATTTGTTATTTATTGATGATTTAGTACTTATTTTTATTTCCTTTGTTTCATGTGAATATCATTTATCTGCTGGTCTTGGAACTAATATAGTTGTTGCGGAGCGCTAGGCGCTCGACGTGTAGTTGGGCTGTGATCAGATCTTGTTGTGGGCTGGTAACATATACGGTTGGTCTTCTGGTGGGCTACTTGCTGAGGTAAGTGCATATAAGTCCCTTATTTACATTCGATTGTATGCGTCTTGTGTCTGCAAAGGTTCATTATGAACTTGTAGAAGAGTTTCTGGTGAAGCTTGTGTTGTATAAAAATCATTTGAAGAGTTTTTGTTATGTTTTCATCAAGCATCTACAACAATTACCAATGGCCATGTAAAGTTGGAAAGTGGAAGCACATGTGTGGGATGGTTCAAAGCCTGATGGAACTCCGAGGAAGCTCGGTTGGGAGCCGAAGATTTCTCATCGCGATGGCGTTGGTAACACTTACACTATGTTCCCGAGTTTCATTTAACATGGGAAGAGAAAGGAATTAAAAGGAAGAGATTAAAAAATGTGTTCCAGAGTTTTTTTTAGTAAGGGAAGTGATGAGAAAAGAAAGGAAATAAGGGGATGATTGATGCAAATATTCATCCTCCCAATTTGGATTGATTTGGTGAGAAAAGATTATTATGAATCTCAAACATTTTTAATTTTCCTAAATTACCCTCTAATTCATTATAAATAAACATAGCGTACACCATTCTATAACCTAATACATAGTTTTCTCCTCTGGCGCCAAAACCATCAGTTGCTCCTTCCTTGGCGCCAATTTTCTCCTCCATCTCGATAACTAGGTATGATTTCAATATGCAATTATAGATTTATAATTCTGTTTGCCTATTGCTTTTACATTTTGACGGCTGCTCTAGTGTTAAGAATGTTATAATGACAATGATTACATATGAAATTGAATGAAAGGAATTGTAGTATTTTATTAGTAGGTTGCATAAAGTCAACGATTTTAGGCATCTTTTGTATTTGAATTGAAATCTGTGATCAATTATTATTATTGTTTTAGGGTTTCTATTATGAATTTTATAATAGTTTTGATGATAAGAGTTTGCAAAAAATATTAATTGAGTAAATTATTGTTTGAACTTTGAAGAATACTGTGTTGTGTTATTTTGAGGTTATAACTAAACAGAGTAATATATTTTTTTTTACATAAAGTAGCATACTGATATGAATTAACATGTTCATTTAATTTATTATCTTTTATGAATTAACTCTGCCAATGATTATCTTTTATGAATTAACATTATCTTTTATGAACCTACTATGTCCTTTTCATTTGTGTTAATATCATTATGTGGATCCGGTTTGTCTTTTCCATTGTGCTAAAGAGATGTTTTTTTTCTTTATTTTTAAGCGAATTTTGGCCCTTTGCTATGGATAATCAGATACTCAATACAATTCATGTTGTGCGAGCTAGACAATTGCAAGCAATTAAAATATTTTGCTTATTGGTGGTTTTTATTATACGACATAGAATGTTTACAAAAAAACATGTTAATTTACCTACTAGAGATGAAATTTTACAAAGACGATGTGTACGAGAAGAGATGTTACACGATCTTTCAAAAAGTGGTAAATGTCGTGAACTTATCCGTATGCGTGAGAAAGCTTTTATGACATTGTGCAATATCCTAAAGCGTGATGGTGGTCTTCGACCTACTCAACGCATGTCCATTGAAGAGCAAGTTGCAAGATTTTTGCATATTGTAGGTAATGACTTGAGAAACCGCCTTGCCTCTTGGATTTACCGTCGTTCTGGATCAACAACCAGTCGATGCCTACATAGAGTTTTGCAAGCGATTATATAGGGCGTCGGGTATACATGCTGAAACTGCTAAAGAAATGAATGCATGATTGAACAACAATGACACCATTAATATAGAAACGATTACAGATGTGGATGACTTACTAGCGACCAATGAAATAACTTTGGAGAACGAGTACAATATTGAAGACGATATTCAAGTGTTAGGTACTACGCCTCCTCCCCCTGAACAATCTTCTAATGCAAAAAAGTATAAAATTAAAAAAAGAAAACTTGAGCAAGAAGATGAAACATTTAACTCAAAGCTTATAAATTGCTTTGAGAATGTTGCCAATGCTATTGTAGATGACAATAAAATATTAGATAGAGTTCATCATCGTGAGTATACAGGTGAGGAAATTTATAAGGAATTGGCTCCGATGGGTTTGGAGTCCCATGAAATACCGAAGGCTTTAAATTATTTAGCGACCAATCAGGCAAAAGCAAGGACATTATTTAGTTGTCCTCCTGAAATACGAATGGATGTACTTAAAGATATGATGGGTGCGGATAAATAAACGAGTCCAAAAGATGATTAAAGGATTACTCGATTTTTTTGTTTAGTGATTTCGGACAATTAAGACATTTTAATTTCTTTTATTGGGTACTTCATTTTTTGGTTATGTATGTCGAAGACAATTGCTAGTTGAAGAATTCATGTTATTCATTGGTTGATCAGGTTTATGTGTATGTATATGTTTTAAATTACATCTTTTATCCTACCGTGCCGTTGAGGACAACAGCATGTATCTGCATCAAATTTAAATTACTTTCTATGTTGTTTAGAGAAAAGGAGTAAGCTGGGACCTACATATATAAGATTGCCTCTACAATTTTATTGGCATAAGCATTATTTAAAATGATTTTTCATGCCACTTTCAAAGCACTAAGCTGGAACCAATATTTTTATAATGTTCACTAGAGCAAAGTCACATAAAGAATAATACATTATATACATAAATAATGATTTGTTTTAATATTTGATGTGTTTTCTTTAAATTTGAATGATCAAGTTTTTATTAAGTTTTACCTTTTGATTAACTAAAATAATGTTATGGCTGGTACTTATAATTCAAAGTGTGTTTACATAAGATTAAGATGTTTTATGTTAAAAGGGTATAATAGTAAAATTGTAACTTTCTTTTCTTTTCCTCCCAACTCGGGAACACATAAAATGTTTAATTTCCTTTTTCATTTCATTAACCTCGGGAACACGAATATAATCACATCTTTTCCTTTCCTTTCCCTTATAATTCCCCATCCTTTCTCTTCTATCGTTAAATGAAACTCGGGAACAGAGTGTTATGAATGGTATGTTACACATTTGAAGCAACAATTACCTGCACCAATCTTTCGACTGTCTCATTGCTGTTTATGTTTAAAGATTATCTCGTTGATTCGGTAATATGTAAAACAATGGAATTGCACAAGTTTTTGACGAAATACTCAACTCTGTTTTTGATCTGTGGTTCTTAGTTCATATAGCCAATGCGAGACTTGTTATGAAATGGGGTGCTTGCATACGCTAGCTCGAGATGCATTTTTTTTTTATTATCAAATCGTCTTGCTTTGTGATCGACAAAAAAATGGTCATATACATGATTTGTGTACTGTTCTATGTGCGTTTGTGTGTTGATACCTTGGCAAACCTACTCTTTGTCATAAAGCATTTATGTCTCTAGATGACTATGAAGCTTAGTTACTAGAGACTTGGTTGGTGAGGTGTTTAGATGAATAGGCAGAGTCTTATATTTTTGACAGACGGTTCATGATGAGACCGTTTGTGACGAGCAACTGGGTATTTATTTCGAAATGGCTTGTTCTAAACACAACGTTGGGTCAACTATTAATTTTACATTTTTGCGTTTTCTACAGTCACACCATTGCAAGTTTTTTTATCCCGCCGCAACGCGCGTGCATTCCCACTAGTATTAAATTAAAGTTAGAATAATACATACTGTCTCTATCGTCTTGTGCCAATCGATCAGTTATATTCATTTTGAAGGTATGATGTGATCGATCATGTTGTAGTCAAGCTTTCACAACCCAAAAATTAATCCATCTATTTCTTGTTCCTGTCTCACAGCATATTTCGTGTACCCCACATAACATCGATGTTCAAAGAGACGAGTGTGGGTACATCTTTTGCAGATTGTTTCATCTATGCTATTATATTACCCCAAATTACCCTTCATAGCCATAATTAATTATACTAACTTAATGTGCGAATACAACAATAAGGGTTAAATATATACTTTTTTTTGAACGGCAAGGTTAAATATATACTCACTCGGTTATAACCCCGTGTATTACACGGGTTGAATAAATGAATTTTTATACCAAATAATAAAACATTATCTTTTTAAAAGTCTCCTTTATTGCACGGGTTGAAGAAATGTAATTTTATATATTAAATAATAAAATAAGTTATATCTATAAGAACCATATGTATTGTACGGGTTGAATAAATATAATATTATATATCAAATAATAAAAAAATTATATCTTTAAAACCATTGTATTACACGGGTTGAATAAATGTAACGTTGTTTACCAAATAATAAAAAAATTATATTTTTAAAAACCCCTATGTATTACATGAGTTGAATAAATATGATTTTATAAACCAAATAATAAAAAAATATATTTAAAAAAACGAACGGATTTTTTTTTATATTTAAAGTAGGATAAGATTGAATATTAATCTGAACTAATGGATTTTTTTTATATTTAAAGTAGGATAAGATTGAATATTAATCTTTATTTATTTAGTTAATATAAGAATGAAAAATCATATGATTGAATAGATGGGAGGTTGTATTATGATAAATCGGTTAACCGTACTGAATGATAAAGATGATAGTAATTGTTGAACAAATTAATTAATCGAATTTAACAGAAACATTTTTGATGTTAGGCGGATTTTTTTTTTAATTATTTGAAAGTTAATATCAACTTTGGAATTCGTATTAATTCTTATTAGATTTGATTAAATATTATTGATAATAAAAATTGGTATTAGATTAGATTTTAGATTTGATTAAATATTATTAATAATAAGAATTTGTATTAATTTAGATTAAATATTATTAATAATTTTAATCAATTAAATGCGAGAATGACAAGTGTCCCAAAACAGGTTTCTTTTATTATATAGTATAGATATAGATTATTTAATCAACATATAACCAACTAAATTAAAAAAAAATATATATTTACTTCTATTATCTCCTAAACATCATCAGTTGGTTTAAACACACTATTGGATAGAAAATCACCAATTTCCATCTACAAACTCTTTAAATAATAGATATTCGTGTTCTACCATTTATATTACATGTAATAAATAAACAGTGTTAAAAAAATTCATTGAAAGAATTAATAATCTCATTTGCGATGAAAAACATTGAGAGATAAAAACATACATTCTCAACAAAAACCGAATGTAGGTTAGTTTATTCAATTTGAAGTAGAAAATTAAGAAGAAAATTTCTATAATGGGTTAAGATTCTTTAAATTAAAATGTCGGCATTTTATATTATTATATTAGATTTTAGATTTGATTAAATATTATTAATAATAAGAATTTGTATTAATTTATATTAAATATTATTATTTTTAATATTATTAATAATTTTAATCAATTAAATGAGAGAATGACAAGTGTCCCAAAACAGTTTTCTTTTATTATATAGTATATTTTTAAAAACTCACATGTATTACATGGGTTGAATAAATATGATTTTATATACCAAATAATAAAAAAATATATTTAAAAAAACTAACGGTAAATATATTTAAAAAAACTAACGGTTTTTTTATATTTAAAGTATGATAAGATTAAATATTAATATGAACTAATGGATTTTTTTTATATTTAAAAGTAGGATAAGATTGAATATTAATCTTTATTTATTTAGTTAATATAAGAATGAAAAAATCATATGATTGAATAGATGGGAGGTTGTACTATGATAAATCGGTTAACCGTACTGAATGATAAAGATGATAGTGATTGTTGAACAAATTAATTAATCGAATTTAACAGAAACATTTGTGATGTTAGGCAGATTTTTGTTTTAGTTATTTGAAAGTTAATATCAACTTTGGAATTCGTATGAATTCTTATCAGATTTGATTAAATATTATTGATAACAAAAATTTGTATTAGATTAGATTTTAGATTTGATTAAATATTATTAATAATAAGAATTTGTATTAATTTAGATTAAATATTATTATTTTTATTAATAATTTTAATCAATTAAATGAGAGAATGACAAGTGTCCCAAAACAAGTTTCTTTTATTATATAGTGTAGATGCGAAAGGAGTCGAACATGATTTGGTTGTTTATCGTTGGGAACCCCTTCCAATATATAATACCACGGATTCAGTGGCGAAGCTTGAGATTTCCAACCGAGAGGTCGAAAACGTATATACCAAAAAATTTCTATAAAATGGGGGGTCGAAAACGTATATACCAAAAAAATTCTATACGAAAACTGCATACTTTCCACTACTGAGCTAAAAGTTCGGGGGGTCGGCCGCCCCCTCCCGCCTCCACTATGCTTCGCCAATGCACGGATTACTAGACTAGCAAAGCAACTCTTCAATATATGGTTGCTGTTATTAAATGTGCAAAATTGAGATTAATGTGGCATAAGAATAGATTAACAGTTAATACAATTAATGGTGGACCCATAAATTATTTGTTGGGGGCGCGGATGAGGTGTTCAATCATATTTTTAAGGGGGGAGGTCGAGTTTTTTGCCTAAAATATACACTGAGTTTTTTTTCAAGGGGTGCGGCCGCCCACCTTGGCCAAATGGTGGGTCTGTCCCTGAATACAATACAATGTAACATAATCTCCCTAATCTAATAAAGCAAAGGAGTTTTGGCTGAGGTGTCAACACCACAAGCCCCCTTACTCTCTTTCCTACATGGCAAATTCTGCATTCATCTAATCTAGGTGTTAATTCCTCCCTTTTTTAAGTATTTAACAAAAGTCAAACTTTATAAACGTTTCTAGACAAAACTGTTTCTCCCATCTCTCTCCTCCTGCAGGGTCAAAACTACCATCCAAAACTTCTATCTCTCTTCCCTGGAGTGTGTAACAACTCTCATTAAAATTACCACTTCTTATTTTATTTTGTCCAAAAGGAAACCTTAATTAAGACCCCAAGTAATCCTGCATAAACCCTAAAATTTTCAGAACAATCGGAATCAGGATCAGGGCCCCTAAAACTCAAGGGGGGTATTTCATATTCGATATTATCTAAACAGTTTTACGTGTTTAACGGAATTTGACGAACGACCAACTCAGCAAGGCTACTTAGACACGGGGCTACCCTATGGTAGGGTAGTACCCCTCGCGCCACGCGACGACCCCTCGCGCCACGCGAGGGGGTCAGTTTTTCAGCTATAAGTAGTAGATTTTGGCACTTGCAATGTCGCGTTGGTTCGACGTAGAAATTCAATTTGTACACTGAGATATCGTAGAAATAGTCCAAAAAACACACACAAATCACGAAACCCTGCCGCAAGAACAGGGTAATAACTCAATCGCTGCTACGATTCAATGTCCGATCGATTAAAACTATCCGATGAATGTTTAAGTGCTGCTCAAATTAGGGTTTATACTTTGTCATTCGTCGTGAATTCGATGGATGTTTAAGTATCGCACTTTGTCCTTCATTGTGAGGGTTTAATCTCGTGAGTTATCGTAAATGCTGTATTAGTTACTGACCTAGTTTTCGTGTACATTATTGTTAAATTAGGTTAACAAGTTTATCAGTAGGCTAAACTCTGCCCGTGTAAATCTGCAAAGTGAGTCATTCTCTTTTTCTCAAAATTATTTCCAAAACCCTAAATATTTTCAAAGTTATAATTACAGGGATTAAGTCTTTGTAATCTCCAAATTACAGCCGGTATGTGGGGTTTTGTATACATTACTTGATAACCGTCACCATTAGACCACGGGTTAGCTAATGGGTGATATGACCATAATCACAGACACCATTGGACAACGAGATAGCCAATAGGTGGTCGAGTGATAAATACCGTGGGTAGATGGTTGATATGTATAAACATTGTAATCGCTCTTAATACTGTAAATTATAACAACGCGTCGTTTTTAGTAAAAAGAATGATTCACCAGTATTTCCCCATTGACAAAACCTTTTTCAAACATGTTTCAGGTGATCTGTTGTGATCCAGGAAAAGTGCAGCGAAGCACTACAAGCTTAAGGAAGTGGCTCAATATAAATAAAGAAACATGTTTTGTAAAATAAAGATTTCTCAGTGAAATCACCTTATTGTAAACTAATGAGGTTTTATCCCAAATTATAAAATAAAATAATCGGACATTTTCGAGTTTTAAAAGATCCTGTTGAAATCTTCCGCTGTCACATCAATTGAATACCACAGGTTCCTGTCCCGCGGCTCCTGACCGGGTTAAACCGGGCCGGGGCCGTGACAGGAAAATGTGGTATCAGAGCCACTGATTTAAGCCTATTAAGTATTTTAAATACTTAATTTTCCTGATTATCATTTTGTGATTAGATGTTTTATTAACTGACTACTTGTTAGTTACAGTATGGGTAAGCAAAGAATCTCGGATATCTATCTTAAATTAGATAATTCACCAAAAGAAAAGGGAAGCTCATCCGAATCAAATTCCTCAAGATACTCAGTAGATACTGAGGAAGGAATATTTGTTCGAAAGGCACAATATGAGGAACCACTTTCTCCTAATAAAAGAAGTTTGATTATTAGGAAAAGTCAGGAGAAAATAAAGAAATCACAACCAAAAGAAAGGAGAGTTAACTAGGCAAAAATTTAAATAGTACGAAATAAAAATAACGAAAACAAAATAATATACAACAACAACACAAACATACCTTGCCTCTACCACTGATATCTTTTGTTAGGATTAACTGGCGGGTTTGGCTGGTATGGATAACCAGTGAGGGCCTCAAACATATCCCTGTAGTTATCTAGTGGGCCCGGCTCTCCTTGAGGTGGTGGTTGCTACGGAATCGGGATGAAGATAGAGCCGACTGCCTCGGGCCAATGAGGGGTTGGATCAGATGGGCCTTGCGGATGAGGAAGGTTGGGGTAATCGGTCCACCCCGAGTGTTCGAGATATGGGAGACCTGCTCGATAGTCTCTTTGATGGCGCTCCTGATCGTGGAGCACCTTGGCATTGTTCATAGCCATTTGGTTAGAGACAACCATAGCTCTCCATCGGCGTTGATCTAATTCTCTTTGTTCATTTAGACACCTCGCCTCTTCTTCCTCCCATGCCCGCCTTCGGGCCCTATCCTCCTCTTGCAACTGTAACAAGCGTTCCATTTGTGACCGTTGTAACGCTTGTTGCAATTGGTGTTCCTCCATCTGTTTCTCCATCCTCTCGCGAAAGGATGCTTGATAAGCCCATTGTTCTTGCGAGTACGCCCCTTGCCCCTCTTCCCATTCTTTCCCGCTCGCGTGATATTCTCTCCCTTCGCCAATGCATGCTGATACATTATCGTAAACCGCCTGTTGCCCGCGAGTCCATAACCGGTATGACGGTATCTGCCTTTGGTTCACAAAATCTGCCACGTCGGCAGAGATTTCCCTATGCTACTTCCTGTACCTCCGCCTCGGTCCCCGTGGACCGGAAGGATCCATTTCCTCCTCAACATCAGGCATCTCCTCATCTCCTTCCTCTTCATCACCCTCTCTCGGTTTAGTGAATCGGCAACTATCTCCTTGTTCATCTTCAACCGTGTGAAGATGACCAAAAGTCTTCACCGTTATCTTCCAATGTCGCCTCATGGAGGCGAAGTTGAACTGATCGATGGGTTTAGACACCCACAGTGACTCCTGAGGCAATGCATTATACTGCAAAATCATTTCACTAATCATCCTCACATAAGGAATCATCTTCCGCTTGAATGATTCTCTTGTATCCCATGTATTGATCATCACAATTTGACGCCATGATAGCCTTGGCGTCCCATACAACAATGAATGTAGAACCCGGCAGTCGGGTGCCTTCACTTTACCGCGGTCTCCAAACCGCACCAACACATTCTCCAACGAAATGCCTTGTAGTATTTTGCCCATTAAAGACAAATCGTTTCTCAAATCACCTGCGCCCCCAGAACCTGGTAATACGGATGCTAGCATTTGTGGCGGATCAGCTTCGTTTCTTTTATTATCCAAAAACTGATCATAATCGTAGTAATCATACTCTTCAATCCCATTGCAATAGCATTCATATGCTCAAATGACATGATCATTTGATTTTTTCCAATATTGCCGATCAACTGCCATGTAGGAGCCGGCCCGTCAGAATGTTCAAACCGGAGAGTAGACAACCATTCACAAACAGCCCCCAAATACACCCGGGTGGTGATATCCTTGCACCAGTCAAGCACTCATTCCCACCCAATCTTTTCAAACCTTTGAACTATTCTGATTTTTCGGAATTCTTCGACATTCAACGTACGTTCACATACTGCCCTCTCAGGTACGGGCTTCGAAACACCCGTGACCATCTTCATTTTCCACATCTTCGCCTCCAATTTCTTGTTTCGGTATCGGGAAAGAGCCTTCAACTTCTCGTCTTTCCAAACCGAAGCCGACCTACTATTCTTTGCCCCCTCCCAATCCCAATCTTGCCGGATAAGTTGCCCATCACCTTCCACTACATTACTTAATTGTTCCCAACGCTTTTGATATTGCCCCGAGCCTGAACCGGCTCCCGAAGATGAGCCTTGCCCGGAGGTTTTTGCTTTCTTGCTTCTTCCAAACATGGCTACAATCAAAAGACAATAAAGAACAATTAGCACACCCAAATCTTCAAACAATATCAAACTTTGAACATAATATGCAATGTTGAATTTCAATCAATAATTAGATGTAAAATCGCCCTTTTAAACTTCCAAAGTCGCACATTTTAACATCCACATATCAATTTAGCATGTTTATTCACAAGATTTCTCAAAATTTCATGGTTTTAACAATATTCAACATTACAACTATGCTCAATCATGCAACAATCTAGTCTAATCACATCACCAATACTAAAGCATGCTTAAATCCCACCCAAATCAAGTAAACATTCCTAAATTTATGCTAAAACATCATACATTATGATAAACAACCTACTCTTAAACACTAAGTTCAAAATTTCGGAAGAAATCAACAATACATATGAATATCATGCAAAAATTTACTGAAATTTCATACCTTTAGTGTAGATAAACAAGAAGAACTAAGAAAAAGTGCAAAGCAAGAGACTTGGATGAACACTCTTCAAAACCCTAAAAACTCACGCCCAGAAATCTTGCAAACGCGCAAGAATTGATGGAAACCTTTAAGGGGGTTTTGTTCCTCTCGAAAAACTACACAATTTAGGCTCAAGAATCACTGGATTTGGGTTCGAATCGAAGGAGTTATGAGAAGAAGAAGGATTAGGGTTCTTGGTGTGAGTTGGGGAAGGAAATGAAGATGGAAGGAGAGAGGACATATAGGACAAACTGATTTGATGAATTTTCTGGATGGTTGAGGTGTATGGAGGGGTTTTTGGGTCATATGTATGCTCAGCATTACGTTTTTGTTTGTGTTAGACAAGTTTAAGTGGTTTTGGGTTCGAATCTAAGTCTAAAACAACAAACTGCGTCGGACAGAATTTCAGGCACCGTCGGCGACGGTGAGTGGGTCCGTCGGCGACGACAATGGGAAACCAGGTTTTTGGGCGACGCCCTAACTAGCTGCCTACGGTAAAAATTGGGCGACGGAGATATTGTAGGGACCGTAGGCGACGCATATAGTCACCGTCGGCGACGGCTCACCTAAAATCCATTTTTTTATTTTTGAGTGTTATAAAATAGGAGGAAATTTATGTACTTATTATAAAAGGACTATATACATTAAAAATTCCTAAAAATTATTAAAAATCTTTTTGTGAATTTTTATAAGTTAAATTTTAGAAAACGCAAAAACCGTTTACGATCCTACTACCCCCCGAAAAGTCGCGTATTGTCCCTAATACACACGAATAAGTCTAAAACATACCTTTTGTCTTCAAGACCCGTTCGGAATATCCGGACTTCACACAATCACAAGGGTTAGTGCAAAACGAGAACGATTAATCACAAAATTACTCAAACAATTAAATAGATTGTACATAACTTTACAAAATTCGTTACCGGTCCTTTCAGTTGACCTCATAAGTTGGCACACTTACCACGAAGTTCACCAACTCCACATTCTCATCTTTTTTCTCATTGTTACCATCAAGGAACGGTTTAAGGCGATGCCCATTAACCGTTTGCTTCGACCCATCCTTCGGGTCCTTGATTGTAACATCTCCAAGCTTTCCGACCCGTGTAATCATGTACGGGCCCATCCATTTGCTCTTGAGCTTACCGGGAAAGTATTTAAGCCTTGAATTATAGAGCCAAACCTTTTGACCCACTTCAAACTCCTTCGGCTTCAACTTCGCATCATGTGCCCTCTTCATATCATCCTTATACTTCGAGGCGCACTCATATGCTTCTTCCCTAAGCTCCTCAAACTCGCAAAGCTTTAACTTTCGCTCTTTTCCTGCATCGTCATATTTCATGTTAACCTCTTTAATCACCCACCAAGCACGATGCACAAGCTCAACCGGTAAATGGCAATTTCGCCCATAAACTAAGCGATAAGGTGTAGTTCCAATAGGTGTTTTATGAGCCGTTCTATAAGCCCACAAAGCATCATTCAACTTCGTCGACCAATCCTTTCGGTCGGGTCGAACGGTATTTTGCAAAATTTCTTTTATTTGCCTATTGGAAACTTCCACTTGACAACTTGTTTGTGGGTGGTAAGGGGTAGCGATTCGATGATCAACACCATACCGTTTCAAGAGTTTGCCAAAGTTAAAATTCTTAAAGTGAGATCCCCCATCACTAATGATCACTCGGGGAATCCCAAATCTCGAAATTATGTTTGTTTGTACGAAATTACAAACAACGGTATGGTCATTAGTCTTGGTGGCAATCGCTTCGGCCCAATTGGATACATAATCGACTGCTACCAAGATGTATAAGTTGCCATGCGAATTAGGGAATGGGCCCATGAAATCGATCCCCCACACATCAAAAATATCTACAATGAGGATCGGTTGCATGGGCATTTCATCCCTTTTAGAAATACCCCCTAACTTTTGACACTCTACACAGTTCTTAGCGAAATTAAAAGCATCCTTAAAAATAGTCGGCCAATAAAGACCGCTATTGAGCACTTTGTGACCGGTTTTGTGACCACTGAAATGGCCCCCACAAGCAAATGAATGCAAGTGCATCAAGACACTAGGAATCTCCTCGTCGGGTATGCATCTTCGAACGACTTGATCAGGACAAAACTTGAATAAGTTCGATTCTTCCAACGTGTAGTACTTGATTTGAGATAAGAAGTGCAACCTCTTCCTTCTATCCCAATGAGCCGGCAAATCACCTGTAACCAAATAATTAACAATATTAACATACAATGGTAAAATTCCAACTTTTAAAATTTGCTCATCAGGAAAGTTCTCATTGATGTCTTCACGGGAAGAATCCTCCTCCACAACCAATCGAGACAAGTGGTCCGCAACCACATTCTCACTCCCTTTCTTGTCTCTAATCTCCAAGTCAAACTTTTGTAGCAAGAGTACCCATCGGATTAACCTCGGCTTCGCATCCTTCTTGTCCATGAGATACCTAACTGCAGAATGGTCAGAATAAATAATGACCTTAGTACCCTATATATAAGCACGAAATTTATCCAACGCATATACCACCGCGAGTAGCTCTTTCTCGGTAGTTGTATAATTTAATTGTGCATCCGAGAGAGTCTTACTTGCATAGTAAATGGCAACCGGTTTCTTGTCTACCCTTTGACCCAATACGGCCCCCACCGCATAATCGCTTGCATCACACATAATTTCGAATGGTAAAGACCAATTCGGTGATTGCAAGATTGGGGCCTCCACCAACTTTTTCTTCAAGATGTTAAAGGCATTTTGGCAATTTTTATCAAAATCAAATGTTTTATCTTTTAACAACAAATTGCATAGGGGTTTTGTTATATCACTAAAGCTTTTTATGAACCTCCTATAAAACCCCGCGTGTCCCAAAAACGACCGAACACCCTTAACACTTGTAGGATAAGGCAAAGTGGACATGACTTGCACCTTTTCTCTATCCACCTCAATCCCACGACTCGAGACGACATGCCCCAACACAATCCCTTCTTGAACCATAAAATGGCTCTTTTCCCAACTCAAAACCAGATTTTTCTCAACACTTCTTTGCAAAACTTTTTCGAGTTGGTCAAGGCATGCATCAAATGATGACCCAAATATTGAGAAATCATCCATGAAGATTTCCAAAGACTCCCCCACCATATCTGAAAAGATACTCGTCATACACCTTTGGAAAGTGGCGGGGGCATTACAAAGTCCAAAGGGCATTCGCCTAAATGCGAAGGTACCGTGTGGACAAGTAAAAGTAGTCTTTGCTTGGTCTTCCGGATGTATAGCAATTTGATTGTATCCGGAATAACCATCCAGAAAACAATAAAATTTTTGTCCGGCCAATTTCTCAACAATTTGGTCGATAAATGGCAAAGGGAAATGATCTTTGGAAATTGCAGCATTTAACTTCCTATAATCAATACAAATACGCCACCCGGTTACCGGCCGAGTGGCGACCTCTTCACCTGCGTCATTTGTGACGACTTGAATGCCCGCTTTCTTAGGAACCGTTTGTGTTGGGCTCACCCATTGGCTATCCGAAATAGGGTATATAATACCCGCATCTAGCCACTTCAATACCTCCTTCTTAACCACTTCTCGCATGTTCGGATTAAGTCTTCGTTGGGTGTCGCGAGAAGGACTCATACCATCTTCTGTGATGATCTTGTGCATCACTACCGAGGGACTAATTCCCTTCAAATCCGCAATGGTCCACCCGATAGCGGATCTATGAGTGACCAAAACTCTCATCAACTTCTCTTCTTGCTCGCCGTTCAAGTTAGATGCAATGATAACCGGGAGTGTGCTACCTTTACCCACATAAGCATACTTAAGATGCTTGGGTAGCACTTTCAACTCTAGCACCGGAGGCTTTTCCAACGACGGCTTCAACTTTGTATCAATAGTTTTCGGAAGACTTTACACTTGATGTGTCCAAGTGGGCCTTCCTTCTTTTGCTGCCATAATCTCCAACTCTTTCACCTCTTCATCTATGCTCCGATTTGTCTCTCCTTGTAACCTGTCAAACATGAAACATTCCTCTATTGTGTTTTCCTCTTCGACACTAATGTCGCATAGAGGTATACACTCGTCAACGATGTCTGCCATATAGCATTCACCGTGAACTAGAGGATCCGTCAATCCTGAAAAAACATTTAACCGCAACCGACGGTTACCGAAAGTCATGTCGACCGTGCCCGATTTGCAATTAATTTGGGCATTCGATGTTGCCAAAAATGGTCGACCGAGGATCACCGTTGGTTGCTTGGTTCGGTCCAAAGAGACATAATCTAATACAAGAAAGTCCACCGGATAGTAAAAGTCCTCGACCTTGACTATTACATCCGTGACTATCCCACGGGGTAGTTTAGGGGTTAAGTCGGCTAACACCACGGTGGTGTTCGACACTTGAAGTGGACCAAAATCATATTGGTCATATAAACTACCCGGCAAGATACTCACACTTGCCCCAAGATCCAAAAGTGCCCGTGTCATTTTAAATTCCCCGACTTGTATTGAAATAATGGGCGCCCCTGGATCTTGAAGTTTTGGTGGAAGTGCACCCGAAAGAATCGAACTCACATTTTCAGTTAAATCAAGTTTCTTAGGAAACTTGTGAGTCCTCTTTTGGGTGCATAAATCTTTCAAGTATTTTGCATATGAAGGTACTTGCTTGATTGCATCTAAGAGTGGTAAATTGATTTTGACTTGTTTAAAAATTTCCCACATCTCTTCTTGTTGTGGGCGTCGTTTATTTACCACTTTCTTAGATGGTCCCAACAAAACTTCGGGATAAGGGGCGGTATTAACCTCCACACCCTTTTCCTTATCTTTTGGGACGGGAACGGTCACAACGGGGGTATTATTATTAATTTTAAAATCATTTTTCTTTTGACCCGTTTGACCGTTTTTACCTTCATCATCACTCGCATCTTCCACCACCCCTTCAACAAACTTGGGTGATGGTGGCTCGACACCACTATCTATGACTCGACCACTACGTAAAGAAATTTGATTAATTGGTACCTCACGTGTGTTCCTCGAGTTCGACCCTTGATGCTTAGGGTTCACCGTGGTGTCACTTGGAAGTCCTCCACCACTTCCATGAATTTGAGCCATCTCTTGAGCAAGTTGCCCCACTTGCTTCTCTAATGCCTTTTGGGATTTATCCCTCACTTTGAACTCTTTCCGCATTTCAGTTTTAATTTCTTGATTTGAATTCATGAGAACTTGATGTGAGTTGGTAAGAGTGCTCATAGTATTCATGATGGCATCTAGTTTCGAATTAATCGAATCATCACCTTGGGAGTTTGATGCACCACCCCTATTTCCACCTTGGTTGTAACCCCGTTGATAGTTGCCTTCATGGTTTTGATACCCTTGATTACCACCTTGGTTGTAATTCCTTTGGTAACCCCCTTGGTTACCACCTTGACAATTGTTGTACGAGGACCCACCTTGACCACCTTGATTACCCGATTGAAAATTCGGGTTCATTTGATTCGAGGCATTACCATACCGGAAATTAGGGTGATTCCTCAAGCCCGGATGGTAAGTGTTGGAGTTCATGTCATATTGCTTTCAATCCCCATACACTTGGTTTACCTCCTCAGTGTAATCATTCGACCCCGTTGGGCATTTCTCGGTTGTATGCCCAATGTCTCCACATTCTTCACACACCGCGAATTGTACCGCGTTCACTTCCTTCTTCTTCATACGAGCCATTTCCCGTTCTAAGGTAGAAATTCGATCCTTAGAATCAAGATCAGGAAGCGACCGAGAAATGGGATGTTTCTTAGCTCTATCGGCCGATTCCTTCTCTTTTGACCGTTTGCTCATCCGCTCCAAAAAATCCCAATCATCATCTTCGTGATTGCTCAAGAGAGTCCCGTTGCTCGTTGATTCAAGGCGGTTCCATGTATTGTCATCTAGACCCCGTACAAAGCACTTCACCAATTCCCACTTTTCTATTTGGTGATGTGGGAATCTCCGCATCAATTCTTTGAATCAAGTGAATGCTTCATGTAACGGCTCACCCGATAATTGGCGAAAAGACCTAATTTCATCACAAGCATCATCGGTCTTTGCCATTGAGTAGTACTCATCCAGAAAAGCTTGTTGCATTTCTCCCCATGTTCGAATGCAATTTGCCGGAAGTGTAAGGAACCATTACTTCACTTTGTCCTTTAACGAGAATTGAAATAGACGAAGCTTGACTTCCTCCAATGCAAAATTGTGCCCCCCGATTGTGTTACATATAGAGGAGAATTCCGCTAAATGCGTGTATGGTTCGTCGTTAGACCTTCCATTGAAATGAGAAAGTATGTTGATGTAATGAGGTTTACAATCAAACATCCTTCTTTCACAAACAATTGGTGAATCATTCTCGGTAACCACCGGCCTAAAATTACGCACAATTATATTGTGAAATTTGATATATAAAAAAGGGAAATCGAGGAATCGATAATTTTGGATATATATATTGTGAAATTTGTATGATTGTTTTGTGTATAATTATTATTTATTCTATACTAATAAATTATATATATTAATTATCAGATGGAAAATGCTAATAATGAACCAGTTAACGAGGTTAACCAATCTGAGAAAAACCCGGAGGATCAATTTATGACTAGGCAAGATATAGAAAATATCGTTGCTCAAGGAATAGCCAATGCTATTCCAGCAATCCTTGCTGCTGCCCAGAAACCTGTTGAACCTCAACAAATCATTCCTAGTAAACGTACCCAAGAAGATAACTTCAGTAATAGTATAAACAAAGGCGACAACCATACTAATCACGATAATGATCCACGACAGGCCCCACTCCCTAAGAAAATGAAAGCTGCAACACCTGGTTGCACTTACAAAGAATTTCTTGCTTGTAAACTAGCTGAATTTGCAGGCAATGAAGGGGAAACTGCAGCACTGCGTTGGCTGGAGAAGGCCGAAGTACTAATTATGATAAGTAAATGTGCTGAAGAAGACAAGGTTATGTATGCGTCACATCTTTTTAAAGAAGGGGCGCTAGAATGGTGGAATACGGTACTTCAAGCCAAAGGAAGAAATATGGCCTATGCCATGAGTTGGGAGGAATTCAAGCAGCTAATAGAAAGAAAATTCTGTCCCGAATACGAAAAAGAACAAATGGCAAATAAGTTCCTGAACCATCGAATGATGGGTGTAGACTGTCGAGGATATACTTCGACATTCTTCGAATATGCTAGAGTGGTACCAACACTGGCTTCGCCAGAACCGGTACTTATTTCTCGCTATATTTGGGGATTGATTAGCGAGATCCGTAATATCGTTAAAGATGCGAGACCTCGCACTATTGACGATGCGGTAGAATTAGCTAATACCCTAACTGACGAGCTGGTACGCACAAGAGATGAAAATAAGAAAATGGAACTGGCTCAGAAAATTACCCAAGGATTTCGTATGGGTAATAATAGCAACTTCAAGAAGAGAGGAACGAGGCAAGCCTCAACTCCGCCGTTCTGCAGGAATTGCAGAAAGAAACATTTTGGAAAATGCAATGTAACCTACAACTTTTGCAAAGTTGTAGGACATCGTGAAGAAGACTGCAGAAAGAAAACAAGGGTCTGCTATAACTGTGGAGAAGCAGGACATTTTAAACCAGAATGTCCTAAATTGGTTAAACCAGCAGACAATAAAGTCAAACCAACCGACAGAGCTACCAAGAAGAATGTTCGAGCCTTCCAATTAACTACTCAGGAGGCAGAACTCATTCCAGATGTGATAGCTGGTACGTTCCTAGTTCACAACGTTTACGCAAAAGTATTATTAGACTCTGGTGCAAACCAAAGTTTTATCAATACTTCATTCTGCCAAGCTCTTAAATTACCTTTGACCAACCTTAGGCAAATTTTTACAGTCAAAACGGCAGATGGAAATTCTGTTAACATAGATAAGGTTTTGCAAAAAGAAAATATAGAACTTTCAGGTCATAAATTTCATGCAAATCTATTACCAATGAATTTAGCTGGATTCGATGTCTTGTTAGGAATGGATTGGTTAGTAGCCAACCATGCTCGAATCCTTTGTGATAAGAACTCTATAGAGATTCTGGTACCCACCGGAGAAGTAATCATGGTTACAGGGGATAAGCCGCGTAAACCCATGAAGTTCATTTCAGTAATGAAAATTGCTAGTTATGAACGAAAGCAAGGAATAGTGTATATGATTTCGGTAATCATTAGCACTAAGGGTAAGGAACTTAAGGAAATTCCTATAGTCTCAGAATACCCAGATGTATTTCCAGAAGAATTATCAGGATTACCACCGGATAGGGAGGTAGAATTTAGAATTCATTTGATTCCTGGAACTACACCCGTAGCAAAGGCACCTTATCGTCTAGCACCCACCGAAATGTTAGAACTGAAAAAACAATTAGATGAGTTGCTAATTAAAGGTTTCATACAACCTAGTTCATCCCCTTGGGGAGCACCAGTGTTGTTTGTAAAGAAAAGGGACGGTTCGATGCGAATGTGTATCGATTATAGGGAATTAAATAAGGTTACAATTAAGAATCGATACCCATTACCCAGGATTGATGATATGTTTGATCAACTTCAAGGAGCTAGACACTTTTCTAAGATAGACTTACTCTCCGGATACCATCAATTAAAGGTACAAGAAGAAGACATACCTAAAACTGCTTTCAGAACTAGGTATGGTCATTATGAGTTTACAGTCATGCCCTTCGGATTAACAAATGCACCTGCAACATTTATGGACATGATGAATAGGATCTGTAAACCGTACTTGGATAAATTTGTAATTGTCTTCATTGACGATATACATATTTATTCCAAAAGTCAAGACGAGCATTGTGAGCACCTGTATGCACTCTTAACTTTGTTAAGAAAAGAAAAGTTTTACGCCAAATTCTCGAAATGTGAATTTTGGCTACAGGAGGTACAATTTTTAGGACACATGGTGAATCACGAAGGAATTCACGTAGATCCCTCTAAGATAGAAGCAATCACCAAATGGAAGGTCCCGCAATCAGCTATGGAAATTAGAAGTTTTATAGGGTTAGCTGGATATTATAGGCGCTTTATTAAGGATTTTTCCAAGATAGCTGTACCATTAACTAAGCTAACCTGTAAAGCGGTTAAGTTTGAACGGGGACCTAGGCAAGAAGAGGCTTTTAGAATTTTAAAGCAAAAGTTAACCAATGCCCCAATTCTAGCCTTACCAGAAGGAAATGAAGACTTTGAAGTATATTGTGATGCTTCTAAACTAGGATTAGGATGTGTGCTAATGCAACGCAAGAAGGTAATCGCGTATGCATCAAGACAATTGAAAAAGCACGAGGAAAACTATACGACTCACGACTTAGAATTAGGAGCCATAATTTTTGCCCTTAAGATTTGGAGACATTATCTGTATGGAAGTAAATTTACTGTCTATACGGATCACAAAAGTTTAAGGTACATATTTGGGCAAAAGGAATTGAACATGAGGCAAAGGAGATGGATGGAAATTCTAAGCGACTACGACTGTGATATTCAGTATCACGAAGGAAAGGCAAACGTAGTTGCAGATGCCTTAAGTCATAAGTATCATGAGAAACAACGACGGGTTCGTACTCTTAGATTAAATCTACAATTAGATTTAATGGAACAACTAAAGAATGTTCAAGAAACATCAATTGAGGACGATGCTGAAGGAATGAAAGGACAAATAAAAGAATTAGAGCAAGGAAATGATAGAATTTGGAGATTCCATAAGAAAAGGCTTTGGGTACCTAAACAAGGAGAATTAAGAGATGAAATTTTAGAAGAAGCTCATAAATCTAGGTATACCATGAATCCAGGAAACAATAAAATGTACCAAGATTTAAGAAATAGTTTCTGGTGGATAGGAATGAAAAAGGACATAGCTAGATATGTTTCTAAGTGTCTTACTTGTTCACAAGTTAAAGCAGAACACCAGAAACCTTTGGGTCTACTTCAACAATTAGAAATGCCTGTATGGAAATGAGAACTCATAACAATGGACTTTGTTACTAAGTTACCCAAAACCAGAAAAGGTAATGATGCGATTTGGGTAATTATGGATCAATTAACCAAGTCAGCTCATTTTCTTCCTATGAAAGAAACCTTTAGCATGGAAAGGTTAGCAAAGTTGTACGTAGACAGAGTAGTAGTATCCTTACATGGAGTTCCAATCTCCATTGTATCAGATAGGGATAGTCGTTTCACTTCCCATTTCTGGGCTAGTTTCCAGGAAGCAATGGGAACCCGACTAAATTTGAGTACTACATATCATCCACAAACAGACGGGCAAAGTGAAAGGACGATACAAACCCTAGAAAACATGCTCCGGGCATGTGTAATAGATTTTGGTGGAAACTGGGATGACCACCTACCTTTAATTGAATTCTCCTATAACAATAGTTATCATACAAGTATTGAAGCTGCCCCATTCGAAGCACTTTATGGACGCAAGTGTAGAACTCCAGTTTGTTGGGCAGAAATAGGAGAAAGTCAGTTGTCAGGTCCTGAAATTGTACAAGAAACTACCGACAAGATTACTCAAATCAAGGAAAGACTAAAGACTGCTCGAGATCGTCAAAAGAGTTATGCCGATAATCGACGCAAGCCACTGGAATTTCAAGTCGGAGATAAGTTACTTTTGAAAGTTTCTCCTTGGAAAGGAGTAGTTCGGTTCGGTAAGAAAGGAAAGTTAAGTCCACGATACGTCGGACCATTTTCAGTGATCCAACGTATAGGACCAGTTGCCTATCGCTTACAATTACCAGAAGAATTAGATGGGGTACATGACGTATTTCATGTATCCAATCTCAAGAAATGTTTATCAGATGAATCACTGGTAGTACCTCTTAAGGATATAGAGGTAATTGAAAAGTTAAAATTCGTAGAGAAACCGTTTAAAATAGAAGATAGAAAGATCAAGTTTCTCAAACACAAGCAATTGGTACTAGTCAAAATCAAGTGGGATTCAAAATGAGGACCCGAATACACTTGGGAGCTGGAATCAGAAATGAAGCGAAAGTATCCTCACTTATTCCAGTAAATCTCGAGGACGAGATTTTAAATAAGGTGGGGAGGATGTAACAACTCTCATTAAAATTATCACTTCTTATTTTATTTTGTCCAAAAGGAAACCTTAATTAAGACCCCAAGTAATCCTGCATAAACCCTAAAATTTTCAGAACAATCGGAATCAGGATCAGGGCCCCTAAAACTCAAGGGGGGTATTTCCTATTCGATATTATCTAAACAGTTTTATGTGTATAACGGAATTTGACGAACAACCAACTCAGCAAGGCTACTTAGACACGGGGCTACCCTATGGTAGGGTAGTACCCCTCGCGCCACGCGAGGGGGTCGGTTTTTCAGCTATAAGTAGTAGACTTTGGCACTTGCAATTTCGCGTTGGTTCGACGTAGAAATTCAATTTGTACACTGAGATATCGTAGAAATAGTCCAAAAACACACACAAATCACGAAACGCTGCTGCAATAACAGGGTAATAACTCAATCGCTGCTACGATTCAATGTCCGATCGATTAAAACTATTCGATGAATGTTTAAGTGCTGCTCAAATTAGGGCTTATACTTTGTCATTCGTCGTGAACTCGATGGATGTTTAAGTATCGCACTTTGTCATTCATTGTGAGGGTTTAATCTCGTGAGTTATCGTAAATGCTATATTAGTTACTAACCTAGTTTTCGTGTGCATTATTGTTAAATTAGGTTAACAGGTTTATCAGTAGGCTAAACTCTGCCCGTGTAAATCTGCAAAGTGAGTCATTCTCTTTTTCTCAAAATTATTTCCAAAACCCTAAATATTTTCAAAGTTATAATTACAGGGATTAAGTCTTTGTAATCTCCAAATTACAGCCGGTATGTGGGGTTTTGTATACATTACTTGATAACCGTCACCATTAGACAACAGGTTAGATAATGGGTGATATGACCATAATCACAGACACCATTGGACAACGAGATAGCCAATAGGTGGTCGAGTGATAAATACCATGGGTAGATGGTTGATATGTATAAACATTGTAATCGCTCTTAATACTGTAAATTATAACAACACGTAGTTTTTAGTAAAAAGAATGATTCACCAGTATTTCCCCACTGACAAAACCTTTTTTCAAACATGTTTCAGGTGATCTGTTGTGATCCAGGAAAAGTGCAGCGAAGCACTACAAGCTTAAGGAAGTGGCTCAATATAAATAAAGAAACATGTTTTATAAAATAAAGATTTCTCAGTGAAATCACCTTATTGTAAACTACCGAGGTTTTATCCCAAATTATAAAATAAAATAATCGGGCATTTTCGAGTTTTAAAAGATCCTGTTGAAATCTTCCGCTGTCACATCAATTGAATACCACGGGTTCCTATCCCGCGACTCCTGACCAGGTCAAACCGGGCCGGGGGCCATGACATAATGAAAGCTCCATCTCTCTTCCCTGAAAACGTCCAAAACCCTACATGCTCGAACCAGCTTATCTGGTTCAAACGTCAGAAAGCTTCCACCTTTCCAGTTTCCTCAAACAGTTTCTCATTCAAAATTCAAATTCATTATTTCCCCAAACCAGATCTGCAAAACAATTTCCATAACCCAGAGAGAGACGAGATGACCGTTTATTTTTTGTATTCACACATTCATTCTTCACATTTCCATCCTCTCTTTGAAACCCTGATGCAAACGCCCTTGATTTAGCCGATCGATCTTCATCTATAAGTGTTTTGCTGTGTAATCTGTAAGTTTTTGTTCTCGGATCTGGGTTGTGATTTTCCTGAATTGGTGGAAGATCTGGGTTGCGTTTTTGTGTCTCGATATGGTGGAGGAAGATCTGGCCAGCTCTAGGTTGATGTATACTAAAGCTTCAGGTATCTTTTAAATTTTGGTTGTTTTGATCTTCCTACTGATTATTTTGTTTTTGTTTGATCTTTCTTTTTACCATCTCTATTATATGTTATTTGAATCGGACCTGGGTTGTGATTTCCCAGACTTGGTGGAAGATCTGGGTTGCGTCTTTGTTTCTCGAGAGGGTGGAGGAAGATCTGGCCAGATCTAGGCCGATTTATTGCACCATACGGCGGTGGAATGAAGGGTGGAAGTAAGGTTGTAGTTGAGCCACACAGACATGAAGGTGTGTTTATTGCTAAGGGGAAAGAAGATGCTCTTTGCACTAAGAATATGGGACCTGGAGAACTTGTTTACAATGAAAAGAGGATCTCTGTTCAGGTATTAAAGTTGATGAATATTTGTATTTTTTAGGTGAATGTAATTGTTGAAATTAGTTTAATGTTTTGTGATCTGAATGAAGATGGGACAAAGATTGAATACAGAGTATGGAATCCATTTAGATCAAAGCTTGCTGCTGCTGTTCTTGGTGGAGTTGACAATATTTGGATGATATAATCACATTTCAAGAAACATTATTAGTAAATAAAACTAATATATGATAACTTTATATTGGTTGTTCTTTTGGTTTAGAAACCTGGCTCAAAGATGCTATGGAACAACATAATCATCCTTAAAACCTTTATTGCACAATTTGATGATTTCCACTATCACGATTTACATATTGTTTGATTTACAGGACGAGTCGGAGGAGGTTTCAGCGGTGGCCACGGAGACGGAAGCGATAGAGGGGGTAGAGGAAGGGGAGGTTTCGGTGGCCGCAGAAGATTCGGACGTGAAATAATGAAGCGTTAAATCTAGCTTGATATATTTGGAGCACTTAAATCTGGATACATGAAAGATTCGGGATGACTGACTGCTTTGTATTATGTCTTTTTTATTCAGCATATTGTTGCTGCTAGGCAACCTGCACATCTGCAATTAATAGTGTTTGGAACTCGCTACTCTTCAAAGATGAAACTAAAGTATGCTTTGGTTTCCATTCTTTTTTATTTCAAGTATGATTAATCAGTAAAAACTCTTTAATATAATGTTAAAAAGTGTAGTGACTGTTTTTTTTAGAAAGAAAAAAGAAGTGTCAGCAACCAAACTAGAAAATGACTGGTTTCAAGCTGAATTCATGTTGACCCTTATCTTCACCGCTTAGTAGATAGGAATTGTTTCGTAAACATATGCTCTATAATCTTAATTGACATTTCCTCTATAGCTTTTAACTTGTGTGTGCCTTTTTGGTTGATTTTTGCAAATCTCTAAAGGGGCTGTCCCCGAGATTCTGTAGGAACCATCATACAAAGTCAATAATGAGGATGGGAATGAATATGAAGCAATGTTTTTTAGATCAAGAACTAGTCGTGGTGGATGGAGAGCATTTGCATTAGAACATAAATTGGATGATGGCGATGCTTTTGTTTTCAAATTGATTGAGCTACAAGATTCAAGGTATATCATTTACCATTCTAATTTGAATCAATCAACAAGTCAATTTAAAGCCAGAGAATAGCTTTATTTATTCTGCATCTGCTTTTTATTGCATTTTGACCCATTTACTTTTGAACAAGCCAACTTGGTTTATATTTTATCTTTAACGGGTAAAAGGGAGGTGTGCTAAAAAGGAAATCGTTTGAAAGTCATTTGAAATATACCTTTAATGGATATACCCCGGAATGCTTTATACAAATATTTAGTTATACTTGTAAAAATATATTTCTAACTTAATTTACTATTTGTAGTTGATTTTACATTAAAAGAATTACAAAATTTGAGGGCAAAGATGAGGGTTCCGTTCTATGATCATCATCAATATAATGGTTAGTTTCCCTTTAATTTTAAAGAGCCCAACGTTCTTTGAAATAAAATCTAACAATTTACTGAAAAATTAACCGGGCTTTGTAATATAGGTTCATAGATGGTATTTGAGCTCATACATTACAGAGGTGTTTTGCTTTGAACTGGTCAAGTACATCAAACATCTTAAATATTTAGCTCACTGTATCTAATTGCATAAAAACTTTCAAAAACTAGATCACCATTGTTATATTCTACTTTTAAATCATATTAGTATATTCTTATAAAACTAATGGATAGAGAAAGCAAATAAAATGTTGCAAGTTGGCCAATCTGACTCAATACGCAAGGTGGGAATATAAGCTGTGTTGAAAGGATTATAAATAATTTTTTGGCTTGTGAAGAGAAAGTTACAGTTCTTTCTCTGAGAACGATCGTTTCGGAAGTATCGCCGTCATCTGTACCGTTGAGGAAAGTTTCAAAGCTTGTGGATAATTATACGGCGGAGGTTGCATCTGATGTGAATTTGAAACCTGAAAAGATAAAATCGCTTGCGGAAATTCTTCCTGATTCTGCATGATCTTTGAATAATGGGTTGTATAGAGCTTTGAATGTGTATTTTAAGGTTTGTTTCTTAAACTAGAGGTGGGAAATGGGCGGGTCGGTGGGGTAGGTAACGAGTCAAAACTGGTAATTTGGATTTTTGGGGCGGGTCAAAACAGTATGGCCTGGTTGGGTTGATCTAGAATATTTTCTTTAGATTTTTAGTAACAAGGTAACCAACTTTGGGCATATTTCTTTATTAGGTAACCAACTATATTTAGACCACAGAAAACCACCTTATTTTTAGAAGAGTAAAGTACACGGATATTCCCTATGGTTTATTGAAATTTTGGATTTGGTCCCTAACTTTCCAAAAGTACACCGATGGTCCCTGTGGTTTGCACTTTGTAACGTATTCAGTCCCTAACTCAGACATGCCAAAATTTTGGATTTGACTTTTTTCTGACATGACACTTGCAAATCAATACTGGAAGATTACTTAAAGAGTAAAAGACACGGATGGTCTCTGTGGTTAACCAAAATTTTGGATTTGCAAATCTAAAGGTTTCAGCAGGTCCAAGTATGAGACTAAATGCGTTACAAAGCGCAAATCACAAGGACCATCCATGTACTTTTGGCAAAAGTTGGGGACTAAATGCGTTACAAAGTGCAATCCAAAGGGACCATTTGTGTACTATTGGAAAGCTAGGGACCAAATCTAAAATTTTTGTCAACCACAGGGACCATCAATGTATTTTACTCTTGCTTAAAGGATTTGAAACTTTTAAGGTGTCTTAGGGGTAAATTTAGTTGGTTACCATATCAGGTTTTTTATTTAAACAGGTTATATTTTTTTCTTTTTTCTACAAATTTCCCTTGCAGATATTATATATTTTTATTAAATAAAATGATTTAGGAGGTTTCATGCATTAAATGAAACTTTTTTTTTCCAATTTTGGCCGTCTTCGAAAATCCAAAAGAAATTTGAGACCCTATGCGAGTAGAAAAATTGGCCCCTAAACAACAGAGTTCGATAGAATCTTTGTGGTTTCTTTCTAGAACATTTGGAAAATGCAAACTTCTTCTAGATTCATCTAATGTTGAAGAAGATGTTGTGGCAAGAACGGTCCCCACTACGCCACATGGGTCGATTGACCGGCCACGACCCTCGCATCACTCCAAGCAACGCTGATGTGGATAGGAATTTCACGAACCAGAAAAGGCGCTAAAAGTTCTATGTGAAGTTGAAAAATGAAGTATAGAGTCTTTGTAAGTAGTTTATATGGTTTATGACACCAGAAAATCCATCCCAGATGTTTGGATATTGATGACGTCTGTTATGGATTTTGTTACCCAAAACGCTTATAATGTCGGGTAATTAAACCCGTTACATGCTTATTCTTTTGTGAAACGCTGCATCTGATTCTTAGGTGTATAGACACCTGATTCTTAATTTTTTAATCCTATATTTTTTAGGCCATTAAGATTTGATCAGGTGTCTTTGGGTTCATAAATTTGTATATGGTTCATTGTTGAGCTCTGTCTCTTTTGTATATGAGCCAAGGTGGATGCCCAACACCAAACTTTTACATGCCAATGCTTTCGCCAAGTCAGCAGGCACCTCATCCAGGTGGAAGTTGTGTTGGTGTGTTCCTTGGAAGCAGAATCAACAATAATCCATTCTTCATACGCAGCAGCAGGTTTGTTGTACTATTCTGTTGCTATGTTTTATTGAATAATAGATGGTGCCATATGTATAACAACCCTCCTAAATTTTTTTCCGACACCCATAATAAATTAAAATACCCTAGTATGTCTCAATATATATACCTCGTATGTGAAAACCGAGCCCAAGACACCTTATATAACTAAATAATAAATAAAAATCAAGTTTTTATATTTCTCGCGGGCTGCGAAGGCTAAGCCTTCGGCTTACGCGGGCAGCGAAGGCTAAGCCTTCGGCTTACGCGGGCAGCGACAGATGGAGGATCAGGCTACACCCGGTGGTGCCACGTGATGTACAAGTGTCGAGCCTATAGTGGTGACCAGGCCAAGCTAGGCCCTACTACCTCTACATCGCGGGCCGCGAAGGATTGCCCTTCGGGTTACGCGGGCCGCGAGGGACCTCAAATTTGCTCCTATAAATTGGGAGCTCAGGCCTTCAGTCCCAACTCGCACCACACTTTTTCTCTCTCGAAATTCTGAACAATTAAAGCTATTATCGGGTATAATACCCCCTTAAATAACGAAGTTCTGCCCCATTGTAAGTATTATAACACTTGTTACATATTAGATAAGCTGCCCGATTGATCCAGGGTTCCGTAACGGCTGTCGTGGTTCTGCTCGACGTAGTCGTTGGAATGCCGTCTCGGGGAGGGTATTGCTAATGTAAATATTGGGTTATTATACTAACACGTGTGCATTTGTGTAAATTATAGATAATCACCAAGAAACCCTTAAAGAAAACCTAATGTAAATATTGGGTTATTATACTAACACGTGTGCATTTGTGTAAATTATAGATAATCACCAAGAAACCCTTAAAGAAAACTTAAGACAGCAATGTGAGTAATCTCCTTTTTGTAAACAGTTTTTACAAAACCTTAAATATTTTACAATGTGATTAAGCAGTGATTGAGTCTTTGTAATTCTTCAATTACTGCCGGTATATTGGGGTTTTGTATACAAAATATGGAACACGTTACCATTGGATAAAGAGTTAGCACGTTACCATTTGTGTAAATTATAGATAATCACAAAGAAACCCATAAAGAAAACCTAAGACAGCAATGTGAGTAATCTCCTTTTTGTAAACAGTTTTTACAAAACCTTAAATATTTTACAATGTGATTAAGCAGTGAATGACTCTTTGTAATTCTTCAATTACTGCAGGTATGTTGGGGTTTTGTATACAAAATATGGAACACGTTACCATTGGACAAAGAGTTAGCCAATGGGTAATATGACCCACCAGTCAGGATTGACAGTACTGAATGAGTAATTGTGTAGATGTAAACATTGTAATCGCTCTCAATACTGTTAAAAGATAAAACTCTTCTTGATTAAACTGGAATTCACTCACAAGTAATTCCCACTGACAAAAATGTTTTTAAACGCGTTTTAGGTAACAAAATGTGAAAGCCAACTAGAAGGCAGCTGGACAACACTGAAGGCTTGGAAAGTGGCTATAAAAGTTACCTAAATAAAAGAAGATATTTTATTCAATAAAATAGAAATTATCTCTATAAATCAGTTTGTAATGAAAACTTGGTTTTATCCCAATGCACTTATTTATATACAATGTGGTGTTTTACTCTGTTAAAATATTTCCTAACTACGATCCTAATGTAATTTCCGATGCCAAATTGATAAACACCGATACCACCAATACTGATTCTCGCGGCCGCCCGTTCCTGGGACAGATAGGGGGCGGGGGTTGCGACAGAAGGTGGTATCAGAGCTAAGCCACTGATTCAGCCACAAGAGTGTTCTGCTGACACCAAGATATTATTCAAAGTGTTAGGAAATAAATTACGGAAATACATGTATATCTGTATTTTATTGTTGTGTGTTATTTAACTATTTGTTAGTTTACAGTATGAGCGACCAAGGACCTTTCGACGCCTACCGTCAGTTGTCCAGCTCACCTACGAGCGAAGGCACCTCTTCACAGCCTGCCCTCTCAGGGTATTCTGCTAACAATGAAGATGGGATATTCGTGTTTGAGGCTCAGTCTGAAGAGCCATTCCCTCCTAAAAAGAGAGGATGGTTTAGTAGAGGAGCACATGAACGTAGGAAGAGGATGAAAAAGTTGCAAAACCAGCGAGCATTAGCAGCTATTAAAAGAGAGACAGATGCCCATACACAGGATATGCTTAATAGGAGTTTAGCAAATTTCCATATCCTCGCAACCACAACTGCCGACCCTAACTTGGAGCAACTTGTAGCACCCCAAGCATTACCACTATTCCCCACACAGCCAATGGAAATCGAGAACAACCCAGAAAATCAAATCCAAATGCATGATTTTAACCCAGAAGAGATACCTAGGGTACCAACACCCAATCCCTTAGATCCAGACTACGACCCATTGTTAGACGACCATAGGGATTATGTGCAACGCTACCCAATACCAGAAGACACACCTATGCCAAATCTAGCAGCCTATCCAGATTTGGACCCTCTAGATCCCTACTATGACAGTGATCAGTACATTAGGGAAATTTTCGAGAATCCATACCCGTACCAGGAACCCATGCCCCAGTTTCCAAACCCAGTCCCAGCACCTGCACCCCCAATGAGTGCAGAAAATGTGCAAGAGCTCTAAACCTTCGGAGAAGAGATTTTAGAAAGTAGCGAGATGATGAGGCAGGTCGAAGAGCGACTCGTCTGGAAGTATGACGAGCGTAATATGGAGTTCTGGATGAACCCATATCAGTGAAGGTGATGGTGGAAGTAGTAATAATAATAATATATAATATGTGTGTATGTTTGAAATATATATATATATATATATATATATATATATATATATATATATATATATATCTAGATAATAGCTATAGATGCCTACTAGTATTGTAATTTTAAATTTCCGTTTCAGTTTGTATTAGATGCAAATTATATAAGAAAGAGTAAGTCGCAATTCTCGACGCTTTTGATCAATATGTGTGTCATATGATTGGTTGTGTTAAATATTATCTTGTGATATTAATACGTGGCAAATGTTTAAAATTCAGATGGCCGACCAAGTGAATCAAGAGAATCCGGATAATAACCCGGAAAACCAGAATAATGATAACCCGAACAATGATAATAATGGAAACCAAGTGGATAACAGTGCTATTCAACACATAGTGGCACAAGGAATAATAGATGCGATGCCATATATTATTCAAACAGTTAGGGAAGCGGATAATAAAAGTAATCATAGCAGTAAACGACCCACTGAACCTGAACACAGTGTAAACAATGGACCCTTACTTCAAGTGCCCATTCCCAAAAGAAGAAGAACCATATCTTATGGTTGTTCTTATAAAGAATTCTGGTCTTGTAAACCAATTGAGTTCTCAGGCAATGAAGGAGCCGTTGCATCTCTACGCTGGATAGAAAAGACTAAGGCAGTCTTAAAAATAAGCAAGTGCGCGGAAGAGGATAAGATAATGTTTGCTTCCAATCTGTTTAAGAACTCAGCCTTAGAATGGTGGAACACTATCCTCCAATCTAGGGGAAGTGACAGAATTTACAATATGGAATGGGAGGAATTTAAGAATATGGTAGAAAGGAAATTCTGCCCTCCCAATGAAAAAGAACAGATAGCAAATAAATTCCTAAACCTTAGAATGACTGGAGTGGATAGTAAGGGATAAACTACGTTATTCTTTGAATATGATAGAATAGTGACAACCCTTGCATCACCTGAACCAGTATTAATCTCCCGTTACATCTGGGGATTAATTAGTGAGATAATGTAGTCAAGGCAGCTAGACCTCAAACTATAGAAGAAGCTGTAGAACTAGAAAATACCTTGACATATGAGTTAGTGCGTACCATAGAAGAGGATCAAAGGAAAAACCTAGCTCAAAGGCTTACCAAAGAATTTCGCTCTGGAAATTCCAACCGTGGGAAAAATGTAGGTTCTACCTCTGCACCTTATTGCAAGTATTGCAAAAGGAAGCATTTTGGAAGATGCTCCATATATTGCAACTTCTGCAAAAATATATGGACACAAGGAAGAAGACTGTAGGAAGAAACCTAACAACAAGATATGCTACAACTGTGGAGAAAAAGGCCACATCAAGCCAAACTGTCCAAAATTAGCTCCAGTTATGAACAACAAGAATACTAAAAATGTTAGAGCATTTGTTCTGACTGCAGAAGAAGCCAAGATGATTCTGGATGTAATAGCCGATACGTTTTTAGTTAATGATGGTTTTGCTAAAGTATTATTTGACTCTGGTGCGAACCAAAGTTTTATTAATACTTCATTTTGCAAACTTCTTAATCAATCATTAACTAAACTCCCACAAGAATGTCTAGTAGAGATAGCAAATGGGGAAACCGTTAGGATTTCTGAAATCTTGCAGGGAGCAAGAATAGAATTTTTAAATCAAAAGTTTATTGCAAACCTTTATCCAATGAATCTGGCAGGATTTGATGTTGTGTTAGGAATGGATTGGTTAGTAGTTAATAAAGGCAGTATTTTATGTGATCAAAAGTCAATTCAAGTAAATTCACCACAGGGTGAAAAGATAACAATTAAAGGAGATAAACCATCTAGATCCACAAAATTCATCTCTGTGATGAAAACAACCAGTTATATAAGAAAAGGATCATTAGTGTATTTGATTTCCATAATCACTAACACTAAAGGAAAAGAATTAAAAGATATTCTAGTAGTATCTCAGTTTCCAGATGTATTTCCAGAAGAATTACCAGGACTACCGCCAGATAGAGAAGCTGAATTCAGAATTCATCTACTACCAGGAACAGTACCGATTGCCAAAGCACCTTACCATTTGGCACCCGCAGAAATGCAGGAACTGAAGAAACAGCTAGACGAATTGTTGGAAAAAGGATTCATACAACCAAGTTCATCGTTATGGGGAGCACCTATCTTGTTCGTTAAAAAGAAAGAGGGATCAATGCGTATGTACATTGATTACCGTGAATTGAACAAGGTTACGATTAAGAATTGGTATCCATTACCGAGAATCGATGATCTGTTCGATCAATTGCATGGAGCTCGATTTTTCTCAAAGATCGATTTACGGTCAGGATATCATCAATTAAAGGTACAGGAAGAGGACATTCCTAAGACCGCATTTAGAACAAGGTATGACCATTATGAATTTACTGTCATGCCATTTGGTTTAACCAATGCCCCAACTGCATTCATGGACATGATGAATCGAATATGTAAGCCATATTTGGATAAATCCATAATTGTCTTTATATATGATATTCTCATTTACTCTAAGAGTAAAGAGGAACATGCAAGACATTTGCACACACTTCTAAGTTTATTAAAGAAAGAAAATCTTTATGCTAAGTTTTCGAAGTATGAATTTTGGTTAGAACAGGAACAGTTTCTTGGACATCTAGTTAATCATGAAGGAATTCATGTGGATCCCACCAAGATCGAGGCAATTACCAAATGGAAAACCCCTAAATCACCAGCTGAGGTTAGAAGTTTCTTAGGATTGGCCGGTTATTATAGAAGATTAATTCAAGATTTTTCTAGAATAGCCATTCCCTTAACTAAGTTAACCTGTAAATCCATTAAGTTTGAATGGGGATCAAAATAGGAAGAAGCATTTAGAATTCTTAAGCAAAGACTAACCAACGCACCCATATTAGCATTACCAGAAGGAACTGAAGATTTTGTAATCTATTGTGACGCTTCTAAGTTAGGTTATGGATGTGTGTTAATGCAACGCCAAAAGGTCATAGCCTATGCATCTAGACAACTTAAGAATCATGAAGAGAATTATTCAACCCATGATTTAGAATTAGGAGCTATAATTTTTGCCCTGAAAATTTGGAGACATTACCTTTATGGTAGTAAGTTTACCATTTTCACAGATCATAAGAGTTTAAGGTATGTTTTCGGGTAAAAGGAATTGAATATGAGACAAAGACGCTGGATGGAGATTCTTAGTGATTATGATTGTAATATCCAGTATCATGCAGGAAAAGCAAATGTAGTTGCTGATGCTTTAAGTCGAAAGTATCATGAAAAGCCAAAAAGAGTACGTTCTCTTAACTTAAATCTACAACTAGATTTAAATGAACAGATTAGAAAAGCACAAGAATTAGTAATCAAGGATGATACTGAGAAATTAAAAGGAATGATTAAGGAATTAGAACAAGGAACCGATGGAATTTGGAGATTCCATAAGAAAAGAATGTAGATACCTAAAGTAGGAAACCTACGCCACCTTATATTAGAAGAAGCCCATAAATCTATGTATACGATGCATCCTGGAAGTGATAAGATGTACCAGGATTTAAGAAAGAATTTTTGGCGGATAGGAATGAAAAAGGACATAGCAGCATATGTTGCAAAGTGTTTAACCTATTCACAGGTTAAAACTGAACATCAGAAACCCTCAGGTTTATTACAACAATTAGAAATGCCAGTGTGGAAGTGAGAATTGATAACAATGGATTTTGTTACCAAATTACCCAAAACAAGGAAAGGTAATGATACAATCTGGGTGATTGTAGACAGGCTAACTAAGTCAGCTCATTTCCTCCCAATGAAGGAAACTTTCAGTATGGAACAATTAGCCAAGTTGTATGTAAATGAAATAGTTTCATTACATGGAATTCCTTTATCAATTGTTTCTGATAGGGATAGCCGTTTTACCTCTCATTTTTGGACAAGTTTCCAAAAATCCATGGGAACCAAGTTGAATCTAAGCACAACTTATCATCCTCAAACGAACGGACAAAGCGAAAGGACAATTCAAATGATGGAAGACATGCTTAGAGCTTGTGTAATTGATTTCGGTGGTAATTGGGATGATCACTTACCATTAATAGAATTTTCTTACAATAATTGTTATAACACAAGTATCAATGCTGCACCATTCAAAGAACTTTATGGACGAAAGTGCCGAACCCCAGTTTGTTGGGTAGAAATTGGAGAAAACAACTATCCGGACCAGAGATAGTACAAGAAACGACTGACAAAATCATTCAAGTCAAGGAACCACTGAAAGCAGCACGTGTGACAACTCGAGTTTCCGACATTCTTTATTCGCATTTATTGCACGTTGACTTTGACTGTCTAGTTGTTTGACTCGTCTGATTTGTAACGATACACTTTGTGTGATAATAAAAGTATTATGTTTGCTTGGTTATGTGTTGATGTTATAGCATGAGACTTAGTGTATTTGAAATAACATAAACTACTGAACATATGAAACAACTCGACGAAACAGAGTTGTGATTCGCCATGAACATACTCGACGAAACACGCATGTTTCGCCAAACCGAACTCGACGAAACAGACTGTTTCGCCGGGCCAGTTTCGCCGAAAGCCCAGTACGGCCCAGAACGTTATTTCGTGAATATTTACGTGAAACGGGTTTAGTTTCACAAGTTAGGCAATCAGGAAACCCTAGAACACTCTCCCTTTTGTGCGACGGCAACAACCATTGTTTACCATCATTCCTAGCTCTTGAATCCGTGTTTGTTCATCTCTAATCGGTTAGTATGTGTTTGTTAATTGGTTTCATGTTTCTGTTACATCTCGATTCATGTCTGGATATGTGATTGATATGTCTTACTGCTGTGATAAGAGTATGATGATGATGATATAGATTTCAATATGTATGATGTGGTAGGATATATACAATGATATGCGAAACTTGATACAATCGAATGCTTGGTTCTGGATATTGTTGCTATATTCTGATTCTGAATGCAAGTTAGCATCTTGATAGGGTTTGATGATATGATGTTGTATGTTGATATGTAAAACACATAAACTAGGGTTTATGCTAGGCGATAATTCTTGGATGATTGAGTTATGATGATTTTACATGCACATTGACCTTCATATGATTTTTGCTATTGTTGACGGCTGCTAGAGTGATTAGGGTTATGTGTTATTCGTTTCTGATGTAACTGATGTCTGCGAAACAGACCTTCGACGAAACAGAACTCTCGGCGAAACAGAATGTGTTTCGCCAAGAATCATCGACGAATTAGAAGTTCTGTTTCGCCGAAGGAGACCTCGACGAAACAGACGTGTTTCGCCAAAGCATGTGTTTCGCCAACTATTGTGTTTCGCCGATATGTGTTTAGTCAATATAGGTGTTTCGCCGAGCTGTGCTGTAACTTGAGTTAATCCTGTTAAGTGTTAACTGGAATATCTGACTGCTGTTAAATGATATACATGACTTGTGTGTTTGCGAATACGTGCTACGTGTTTATACGTGAACCGCTTGAACACAAACTGATTATGTATACGTGTATACTCTAGGACGTGATTGATTTACTTTGAGCACATACTTAGCATACCGAGCAAACCAAGGTGAGTTCACACTCTTACCAAGGCATGGGATTCCCCAGGTGGGTTGGGAATGGGATTGATTGATTACTTGTACTCACATCACTACTAGACTACATACCACGGTCCTCGGATTGGGAAGGATGCCTGTGCCAAATTCTACGCAAAGCCTACGTACTGTCCTCGGATTGGGAAGGACACCAGCACTAAACCTACGTAAAACCTACGTACTACCGTCCTCGGATTGGGAAGGACGCCAGTGCTAAACCTACGTACTACCGTCCTCGGATTGGGAAGGACGCCAACGCTAAACCTACGTACTCGATACGTACTATCCTCGGTTGGGAAGGATACTTATACATATACTCATACTTATTACTATCCTCGGATTGGGAAGGATACTTACGAATACAACTAGTCTAGTAAATATACATTATGGGAAGCCCCCACCAATAGAACGTACTAACGGCCCAGTAGCGCCACGTGTCACATACGAACTTACTATTACGCATTTACTCTCTGTGAACTCGCTCAACTAGTTGTTGATCCTCTGTTACATGCCTTGCAGGACCTTAGGTACTTATGGAGCTTGCACGGGAGGCGTAGTCGTTGTGGGCAAGGATCTTGAATACTTGTTTAGACTTTATGACACTTCATACTTTATTATGTTGGGTTTAATTATACGCTTCCGCTATACAGTGATAACATACTTATGTTTTGGAACACCTTTCATATGGATTGTTTGGAATTAAATTGCAATTACTTTTACTTTATACGTTGTTCTATATGATTGGTGGCTTGATCCTGGTCAGTCACGCCTCCAGGCGGTGATACTCCGCGGGTGGATTTTGGGGGTGTGACAGATTGGTATCAGAGCCATTGGTTATAGAGAACTTGGTTTTAATAAAGGGAAAACGATTTTGTTAAAACCAGACTATAACCAGAACAGTGCTCTCAACGATCCACAACGACGCTTCGCTCCACGTGCAAGGCTCAACATCATAGGTATTACTATTCATGTTACCTTACCTACTTGCTAGAATTACATAGAACTTTGCTCGCGGTATGCTTAGATTACAGAACTTACTATATGTTATTGCTTGAGAATACTTGTGTGCTCACTCTCTTCGCACTATTCGCGAACCTCTCACCCACATGTTCTCCCTGATGTCAAGATCATGAGTGGACGCGTTAACCTAACTCAAGCCCAGTTGGCGGCTTCGATCACTGAACAAGTTACTGCAGCACTCGCAGCTGCCCAGGCAGGAGGTGTAACCTGCCATCACCACTTACTCTAGGATCTATAGATCCTACCCTCGTAACTCAACCCTTGTGCTTAATTTTGATTACTCTTACGCACACGACAAGTCAACACGCTTAGCTACCTGTTTGCACTTTCAAAACTTTTATGGACTGTCGTCCTACTACTCTCAGCGACACTGAAGGAGCTGTTGGACTCCTCCATTTGTTCGAGGAACTCGAACCGGTCTTCAAATGTGTGAATGACCTGAGGCTCGTAAGGTGAATTATGCCACTGATACTCTCGAAGGCACTGCGCTAACTTGGTGGAACGCGCAAGTTCAGATGCTGGGGCTGGCGGCTGCTAATGCCACCCCTTGGGACGAATTCAAGGAACTAATCAAACTAGAATACTGTAACTATGATGACATCCACAAACCGGAAGTGGAGTTCCTTAACCTGAAGATGACGGGGTCAGAAATAGAGACGTATACGAAGCAATCTAACGAACTGGAAACTTTGTGCCCTACTATGGTGGAACCTCCCATCAAGAGCATTGAGCTGTACCTCAAGGGCTCAGTACCAGAATTTCAAAGTCATGTGATGACTGCTAATCTTACTACTATTCAAGATGTTACTCATATTGCTCATCGTCTCACAGACCAGGCAGTGGAACAGAACAAGCTGCCTAGACGTATTGGTACTACCACTACTACTTCTGCTATTCCCAGTGACAACAAATGAAAGTGGGATGGAACCTCTAGCAAGGGTTCGACTGCGATTCCGTCCCAGGCACAGCAGTGGAAGATCGATGACAACCAAAGTCCTGGTCAGCAACCTTTAGTAGTCAAGGGCAGGGTGGATACAGGGGAAACCACCCTATGTGCAAACGATGTAACTTGCACCACAGCGGGCAGTGCAACCGAAATCATTGTCAATGATGCGACAAGCTTGGTCATGGAGCCAAAGATGGTAGAAACTCACGTCCTGCAAGCCAGAACCAACAACAACAGACACAAGATCTATAGAATCAGCAGCAACAGCAGGGTAACAAGGGATGTTGTCAGTGTGGTGCTGAAGGTCACTTCAAGAGACACTGCCCACGGTTGAACCAGAATCAGAACCACAACCAAGGAAACGGGAACTAGCGAAGACAACAACGGGGGTAATAACGACGACAATGGTGCCAGGGGTCGAGTGTTCGTGATTGGTCAGGGTGATACTAGGAATGACCCCAGCGTTGCGATAGTTTCGACATCGTCATTAGTATGGATTGGTTATCCCAACAACAAGCAGAGATCCTATGCAAGGAGAAGACCATTCGTATTCCACGCTCTGGTGAAGAACCTCTCGAAGTTAAAGGCGACAAGAGTGGTGTCGTGAGTGGCATCATTTCTTTCTTGAAGGCTCAGAAGTGTTTACGAAAGGGCCACTCAGCTGTTTTAGCACTCGTTACCGATACATCGAAGAAAGAGAAAAAGATTGAAGATATTCCTGTAGTACGCAACTTTCCTCAAGTGTTTCCAGAAGAGTTACCTGGGTTACCGCCTCATCGTCAGGTTGAATTTCAGATCGAGCTAGCTCCAGGAGCAGCACCTATAGCTCGAGCACCTTATCGCTTAGCTCCAACTGAACTGGAAGAACTGTCTAAGCAACTACAAGAACTCTTGGAAAAGGGTTTCATACGTCCTAGCTCTTCGCCTTGGGGAGCTCCAGTACTTTTTGTAAAGAAGAAGGATGGTACCTTCCGCATGTGTATAGACTACCGCGAACTGAACAAGGTGACTGTGAAGAATCGCTATCCTCTTCCACGTATCGACGATTTATTCGACCAGTTGCAAGGGTCGAGCCATTACTCGAAGATTGATCTAAGGTCAGGGTATCATCAACTGAGAGTCCGGGATGAGGACGTCTCCAAAACAGCGTTCAGAACACGCTACGGCCACTACGAGTTTCTGGTCATGCCTATCGGGTTAACGAACACGCCTGCGGTTTTCATGGATCTTATGAACAGGGTGTGCAAACCTTATCTTGACAAGTTCGTCATTGTTTTCATCGACGACATCCTGATCTATTCGAAGAGTCAGGAGGAACACGAGCAGCACTTACGACTTATTTTAGAACTCCTTCTAACAGAGCAACTGTACGCTAAGTTTTCAAAATGCGACTTCTGGCTTCGTGAAGTCCACTTCTTAGGCCACGTGGTAAACAAGGATGGGATCCATGTCGATCCATCCAAGGTAGATTCGATCAAGAACTGGCCTGCGCCTCGTACACCAACCGAAATACGCCAAGTCTTGGGTTTGGCGGGTTATTACAGACGGTTCATCAAAGACTTTTCAAAGATTGCACAGCCGCTTACACTACTGACGCAGAAAGGTGTTGTTTACCGTTGGGGTAATACACAGGAGTCAGCGTTTCAGCACTTAAAGGATAGACTTTGTAGCGCACCTATCCTCTCACTGCCTGAAGGCACGGACGATTTCGTAGTCTACTGCGACGCATCTATCCAAGGTCTTGGATGTGTATTGATGCAGAGGGATAAAGTTATTGCTTATGCTTCGCGCCAACTTAAGATTCACGAACGGAATTACACGACACACGACCTAGAGCTGGGAGCGGTTGTCTTTGCACTTAAGATATGGCGACACTATTTGTATGGTACCAAGTGCGCAATCTACATTAATCACAGAAGCCTCGAACATATCTTCAAACAGAAAGAACTGAATATGCGACGGCGACGATGGGTTGAACTGTTAAATGACTACGAATGCTCAATCAGGTACCACCCAGGCAAAGCCAATGTTGTGGCTGACGCCCTTAGCCGAAAGGACACCGCGCCTAAGCGCGTGCGAGCTTTACAACTCACCATACAGTCTAGTCTTCCTTCCCAGATACGAGATGCTCAGGTGGAAGCATTGAAACCAGAAAATGTCAGGGCTGAAGCCCTACGTGGCTCAAGACAACGCTTAGAACAGAAGGAAGATGGTGCTTACTACGTTACAGGACGCATTTGGGTCCCACTGTACGGCAACTTACGCGAGCTGGTAATGGACGAAGCTCACAAGTCTCGCTACTCGGTACACCCTGGTTCGGATAAAATGTACCACGATATTAAGACTACATACTGGTGGCCTAGCATGAAGGCCCACATAGCCACATACGTTAGCAAATGCTTGACTTGTGCGAGAGTCAAGGCAGAATACCAGAAACCGTCAGGACCACTCCAACAACCTGAGATACCACAATGGAAATGGGAGCAAATTTCCATGGATTTTGTTACTGGCCTACCTAGATCTTAGCGCGGAAATGATACTATTTGGGTGATCGTGGATCGACTCACAAAGTCTGCTCATTTCTTGGCTATCAAAGAAACAGACAAGTTCTCTACCTTAGCAGACATTTACTTAAAAGAAGTGGTCTCGAGGCACGGGGTGCCCACCTCCATCATCTCTGATCGTGACGCACGTTTTACTTCAGAACTGTGGCAGGCAATGCATAAATCTTTTGGCTCTCGTTTAGACATGAGCACGGCGTATCATCCTCAGACCGATGGGCAGTCTGAGCGCACTATTCAAACTCTAGAAGACATGCTTCGGGCATGCGTAATTGATTTTGGCAATGGTTGGGAGAAACATCTGCCACTTGTGGAATTTTCATACAATAACAGTTACCACACCAGCATTAAAGCTGCTCCATTCGAGGCATTGTACGGGCGTAAATGCCGATCACCTCTCTGTTGGGCAGAGGTGGGAGATAGTCAAATCACAGGACCAGAAATGGTAGTCGATACTACAGAAAAGATCGCACAAATACGACAACGCATGGCGGCAGCACGCGACCGTCAGAAAGCATACGCTGATTTAGACAGGAAACTACTCGAATTCCAAGTTGGGGATCGAGCGCTACTTAAAGTTTTACCCTGGAAGGGTGTGGTTCGTTTTGGCAAACGAGGCAAGCTCAATCCGCGTTATGTCGGACCTTTCGAAGTCACAGAGAAAATAGGCAAAGTGGCCTACAGACTGAACTTACCACCTGAACTCAGTGCAGTTCACAATGTCTTTCACGTGTCCAATCTGAAGAAGTGTACGTCAGATGAGACCCACATAGTTCCCTTGGAGGAACTCACTATCGACGAACGGTTGCACTTCGTCGAGGAACCTATTGAAATCACGGACCGGGATGTTAAGGTCCTCAAGAACACGAGAATCCCTCTTGTACGAGTTCGTTGGAACTCCCGCCACGGCCCAGAGTATACCTGGGAGCGTGAAGATCAAATGGAACTCAAATATCCCCAGTTATTCGGAACCAATGCAACTACTACTGAGGCTGAAGCTACTACTGCAGAATTTCGGGACGAAATTCCCAATCAACGGGGGGATGATGTGACACCCCAGGAAAACCAGTAAACGATACAACTCACCTAGCTTCCTCAGTAACCGCATGCTAAATTTCGGGACGAAATTTCTTTCAAGTTGGGGATAATGTGACAACTCGAGTTTCCGACATTCTTTATTCGCATTTATTGCACGTTGACTTTGACTGTCTAGTTGTTTGACTCGTCTGATTTGTAACGATACACTTTGTGTGATAATAAAAGTATTATGTTTGCTTGGTTATGTGTTGATGTTATAGCATGAGACTTAGTGTATTCGAAATAACATAAACTACTGAACATATGAAACAACTCGACGAAACAGAGTTGTGATTCGCCATGAACATACTCGACGAAACACGCATGTTTCGCCAAACCGAACTCGACGAAACAGACTGTTTCGCCGGGCCAGTTTCGCCGAAAGCCCAGTACGGCCCAGAACGTTATTTCGTGAATATTTACGTGAAACGGGTTTAGTTTCACAAGTTAGGCAATCAGGAAACCCTAGAACACTCTCCCTTTTGTGCGACGGCAACAACCATTGTTTACCATCATTCCTAGCTCTTGAATCCGTGTTTGTTCATCTCTAATCGGTTAGTATGTGTTTGTTAATCGGTTTCATGTTTCTGTTACATCTCGATTCATGTCTGGATATGTGATTGATATGTCTTACTGCTGTGATAAGAGTATGATGATGATGATATAGATTTCAATATGTATGATGTGGTAGGATATATACAATGATATGCGAAACTTGATACAATCGAATGCTTGGTTCTGGATATTGTTGCTATATTCTGATTCTGAATGCAAGTTAGCATCTTGATAGGGTTTGATGATATGATGTTGTATGTTGATATGTAAAACACATAAACTAGGGTTTATGCTAGGCGATAATTCTTGGATGATTGAGTTATGATGATTTTACATGCACATTGACCTTCATATGATTTTTGCTATTGTTGACGGCTGCTAGAGTGATTAGGGTTATGTGTTATTCGTTTCTGATGTAACTGATGTCTGCGAAACAGACCTTCGACGAAACAGAACTCTCGGCGAAACAGAATGTGTTTCGCCAAGAGTCATCGACGAATTAGAAGTTCTGTTTCGCCGAAGGAGACCTCGACGAAACAGACGTGTTTCGCCAAAGCATGTGTTTCGCCAACTATTGTGTTTCGCCGATATGTGTTTAGTCAATATAGGTGTTTCGCCGAGCTGTGCTGTAACTTGAGTTAATCCTGTTAAGTGTTAACTGGAATATCTGACTGCTGTTAAATGATATACATGACTTGTGTGTTTGCGAATACGTGCTACGTGTTTATACGTGAACCGCTTGAACACAAACTGATTATGTATACGTGTATACTCTAGGACGTGATTGATTTACTTTGAGCACATACTTAGCATACCGAGCAAACCAAGGTGCGTTCACACTCTTACCAAGGCATGGGATTCCCCAGGTGGGTTGGGAATGGGATTGATTGATTACTTGTACTCACATCACTACTAGACTACTTACCACGGTCCTCGGATTGGGAAGGATGCCTGTGCCAAATTCTACGCAAAGCCTACGTACTGTCCTCGGATTGGGAAGGACACCAGCACTAAACCTACGTAAAACCTACGTACTACCGTCCTCGGATTGGGAAGGACGCCAGCGCTAAACCTACGTACTCGATACGTACTATCCTCGGTTGGGAAGGATACTTATACATATACTCATACTTATTACTATCCTCGGATTGGGAAGGATACTTACGAATACAACTAGTCTAGTAAATATACATTATGGGAAGCCCCCACCAATAGAACGTACTAACGGCCCAGTAGCGCCACGTGTCATATACGAACTTACTATTACGCATTTACTCTCTGTGAACTCGCTCAACTAGTTGTTGATCCTCTGTTACATGCCTTGCAGGACCTTAGGTACTTATGGAGCTTGCACGGGAGGCGTAGTCGTTGTGGGCAAGGATCTTGAATACTTGTTTAGACTTTATGACACTTCATACTTTATTATGTTGGGTTTAATTATACGCTTCCGCTATACAGTGATAACATACTTATGTTTTGGAACACCTTTCATATGGATTGTTTGGAATTAAATTGCAATTACTTTTACTTTATACGTTGTTCTATATGATTGGTGGCTTGATCCTGGTCAGTCACGCCTCCAGGCGGTGATACTCCGCGGGTGGATTTTGGGGGTGTGACAGCACGTGATCGACAAAAGAGTTATGCTGATAACAGACGAAAACCCTTGGAATTTCAGGTAGGTGATAAAGTGTTATTGAAAGTCTCTCCTTGGAAAGGAGTAGTCAGATTCATCAAGATGGGAAAACTAAACCCCAGGCATGTTGGACCTTTTGAGATTATTAGAAGAATAGGACCTGTAGCCTATCAGCTACAAATGCCAGAGGAATTGGCAGGAATACATGATGTATTTCATATATGCAATCTCAAAAAGTGCTTAGCTGATGAGTCACTGGTAGTACCCCTTAAGGATATAGAGGTAAATGAACAACTTAAATTTGTAGAGAAGCCTCTACAGATCGAAGACAAGAAAGTTAAGAACCTCAAGCACAAGAGATTAGTTCTAGTCAAAGTAAAATGGGACTCCAAAAGAGGACCTGAATACACTTGGGAGCTTGAATCGGAAATGCAAAAGAAATACCCGCACCTATTCCAGTAGACCTCGAGGACGAGTTCTATAACAAGGTGGGGAGGATATAACAACCCTCCTAAATTTTTTCTGACACCCATAATAAATTAAAATACCCTAGTATGTCTCAATATATATACCCCGTATGTGAAAACCGAGCCCAAGACACCTTATATAATTAAATAATAAATAAAAATCAAGTTTTTATATTTCTCGCGGGCCGCGAAGGCTAAGCCTTCGGCTTACGCGGGCCGCGACAGATGGAGGATCAGGCTATACCCAGTGGTGCCATGTGGTGTACAAGTGTCGAGCCTATAGTGGTGACCAGGCCAAGCTAGGCCCTACTACCTCTACATCGCGGGCATCGAAGGATTGCCCTTCGGGTTACGCGGGCCGCGAGGGACCTCAAATCTGCTCCTATAAATTGGGAGCTCAGGCCTTCAGTCCCAACTCACACCACACGTTTTTCTCTCTCGAAATTCTAAACAATTAAAGCTATTATCGGGTATAATACCCCCTAAATACGAAGTTATGCTCCGTTGTAAGTATTATAACCCCGGTTACGTATTAGATACACTGCCCGATTGATCTAGGGTTCCGTAACGGCTGTCGTGGTTCTGCCTGACGTAGTCGTTGGAATGCCGTCTCGGGGAGGGTATTGCTAATGTAAATATTGGGTTATTATACTAACACGTGTGCATTTGTGTAAATTATAGATAATCACCAAGAAACCCTTAAAGAAAACCTAAGACAGCAATGTGAGTAATCTCCTTTTTGTAAACAGTTTTTACAAAACCTTAAATATTTTACAATGTGATTAAGCAGTGATTGAGTCTTTGTAATTCTTCAATTACTGCCGGTATGTTGGGGTTTTGTATACAAAATGTGGAACACGTTACCACTGGACAAAGAGTTAGCCAATGGGTAATATGACCCATCAGTGAAGATTGGCAGTACTGAATGAGTAATTGTGTAAATGTAAACATTTTAATCGCTCTTAATAGTGTTAAAAGATAAAACTCTTCTTGATTAAACTGGGATTCACTCACCAATAATTTCCACTGACAAAAATGTTTTTAAACGCGTTTCAGGTAACAAAATGTGAAAGCCAACTAGAAGCCAGCTGGACAACACTGAAGGCTTGGAAAATTGGCTATAAAAGTTACCTAAATAAAAGAAGATGTTTTATTCAATAAAATAGAGATTATCTCTATAAATCAGTTTGTAATGAAAACTTGGGTTTTATCCCAATGCACTTATTTATATAAAATGTGGTGTTTTACTCTGATAAAATATTTCCTAACTACGGTCCTGATGTAATTTTCGCTGCCAAATTGATAAACACCGATACCACCAATACTGATTCTCGCAGCCGCCCGTTCCCGGGACAGATAGGGGGCAGGGGTTGCGAAAATTTGGAATAATGTAACCCCACCCACCTGGTAGTAACATTAGTGATGTGTCAAAATGGTTATGATGTTGGGAATCTGGAGCATTTGAGTGATGCTGGTGGAATCTTTGCACCAAATGCTTTCCATTTTGGTTTCTTAAAAATGAAAAAAAAATTGTATTTATTATGCTTTAGATATATGTGTGACGTGTAAATCTTGTGGGTGTTAGCGGAATAGCTGGAACCTGAGTCAGCAACAAAGGTAACTGAACTGCTATTGGAGATAGTTCTCTCATCGCATGATTGAAAACAATGCAGTGCTAAAAAGATTAATTTCAAAGTCTAGATACATTGTTGTGGTTATCTTTTTTTTTTGTTTTTATTTTTCTAAAATGAAGGGTACAAGAATAGGTTGAAACAACAATATGTCGAGTTTCCAAAGGAAGGTTCTAGACAATTGTTCCAGGTTGTTGACGAAGTTTAGGAGTGGTGTGGTGATGTTTAACTGCTGCTAAATTGTTTCAAATACGATATTTAGATGTGCCAAGGTCTCTACTAGGTGATGTATTATGCTTGCTTTATCAATTTCTTGCTGAACTTCTCATCTACCCTATTTTTAGAGTAAAATGCATGAATAGTCCCTGTGGTTTGGTGAAATTTCACCTTTAGTCCCCAACTTTTTAAAATTACACTCTTAGTCCCTGTGGTTTTACAAGTTGTTACTCGGATAGTCCCTAAAGCTTATGAAGGTTACTCAGATAGTCCCTGTGGTTTGACACGTTGTTACTCGGATAGTCCCTGTGGTTTGACCAGTTGTTACTCGGATAGTCCTTGTCATTTCACACCCACTTAACCAGAAAAACTAACCTCCATCGCTTTGGGGACTATCCGAGTAACAACTTATCAAACCACAGGGACTAAGAGTGTAATTTTGAAAAGTTAGGGACTAAAGGTGAAATTTCACCAAACCACAGGGACTATCCGTGCATTTTACTCCTATTATTATAAATTGGGTTTTGCTGATAAAAAAGAAGCTAATTTAGATAAAATCAATAACAATATTTAATATTTAACTAAAAACTAAAATAATTTTAACCATTAGGCTAAAAAGACCAACCAATAATGCCAAATATATCGAAAAGGCAATACGACAGTCCAATTGGTTTGAGGGGTTTATGTTTATAGGCAAATATCAAGTATAAAATAGACTTTCATTCGGTTTTCTTGAGAATATTCTTACAAATGAATAACAACCAGTTGAAATATAATTATATGTGTACATTTTTTTATTACCTTTTGACTTGGTATTCTGAAGCATGATCACCTCCAATAGATTTTGACCTTTCAAAAGGTTCGGAACAAACCATAAAGTGCATTTAGTGATCATCTAAATTCAAGAGGATTTATTGTAGATTAAACTAAAATCCAATGATCATTTAAATTCAATACATCCAATTTGAAGAAGACCGTAACTTTTGGATTTACAATACAAGTGTAAAATAACAAATTGAGATATTCGTATATAATAATACAAACACACAAACATATACAAAAGAGCCGATCTCGAACGAGTTTTTTCAACCGAGATTTGAGTGGGTCGGGAACCTTACCTTTTGAACAACCCTACTCTTCATCCCTTCTTCATATGTACTTCAAATTTATTTTTTATAAATAATTAAAAAATTTACATGAGTTAAAGGTTTATATTACCAGCACACATAAACGAACGAGCCGATTTCGAAGGAGCTTTTTTCAACCGAGATTTGAGATTCGAGTGGATTGATAATGTGACAACTTGTACCTTTGACCTTAATAACCAGAAGAGTTTCGCACCTTAAAATATTCACTATTATTAATTTAAATAATAAAAACTTGGGCGAGTGAAACATGTTTTGTAACCGGCAGTTCTTGCCAAGCGTATTTATTTTCACAAATTTAAATATATATTGTAGACTGGTATACAAAACAAAATTGAAGTACCAAATTCTATCGTATAAAAGCAAAATATTCAAAACAATAACCCAAAAAAACGAAAGTTTCAAATCCAAACATTAAAAAAAAACAAACTTTCAAAACAACAACCTGAAGATTATTAGCAGTTGTTGTTGAGAATCGATGTTGAGATCCAGTGATTACGTATGTTTGTTAAGATTTTGAAAGGTCTCTAAATCTTAAAAAAATAAGTACATATCCCCACGCACATTAAAGACTCGTAACCCGAAGTGAAGTTTTCCTAGCCTGCGCTTTATTTGCTCTTAGTCGCGCCTGGGCGCTCGCTTTATAACTATGGCTTCCGTTGCATCACGAATTTGGTTTTGATTATGGCTCAAAATCAAACCGCCCCGTACATAGCCCTAAACTCACCAACCTAAGTGATATGTTTCCCGATATATAACCCGTGAAGGTCATGGGTATATAAACTGTTGGGTGTGCTTTGTGGTTGAAACATTAAGCGTGGGAGGGTATAAAGATGAGACATTAAGCATCACGTAGCAGTCACGTTAGCAAGGTGGCATGGTAAGAAAAACACGTGGTAGAAAGGACGTTAAAGTGGTGTTTTTAAAAAAAATCAAAAACCAATAAAATGTTAGTATGAAGAGGTTATCCAATTATAAGAAATCATATATATAAAATTCTTTTGAAAATATATTTTTTTATAAAACAACCCATAACCCGTGAAGCTCACGGGTATATAACCTAATAAATAATAAATATCATACCTCCCATTTGCACCTATCCTATCTCCTTTAAGTGATAAGATGCTTTGAAAGTGGGCCCTTGAACATAGGGGCCAAGCCTGACCCGTCCATGTATGGACGTGTGTTACGATTAGACCAACATCAACGTTAAAATCAAAGTCCTTAAAATCAATATCTTGAACGTGTTCGTCTCATGCTCATCTGCCAATCAGTCACCATGCTTGGCGATGCTGCTACTACCTCTTTGAGGTCCACCGACCCATCAGTAACCAAACATGTGATTGATGTTGTGTGAAAGATGTGCATCAAAGGTAGTCCTCTCGCTGCTACTATCCTTTGACCTCAAGTAGAGGGGGAGTACTCTATTCTGTGTTGCCTCTCGACTTTTAGTAAAAATGAGTCCTCTTGTCGGTGCTACCCAAGGTGTGTACCATCATATGTAACATAACATAACATAACATTCACAAACCATTGTATGCAAGGAAGTAACATTCTAAGCGACTAAGCTAAGCTCATAACATGCAAGTCATGTCCAACTCCAGATTAACTATATACTAGTCATTTGAAAAAGTCTTAAACATATATTTATAATAAGTTACAATTGTGCAAAATGTCAAGTTACTAATTGACAAATCCATGTCTTCAAAGTATTAGTCAATTACGTAAGTCCTAATACACATACTTCCAACAAGTCACAATCCAACAAACAAAAATGTTGACAATTCACTAACCCAAGTCCTAAACTTACTATAAGCTAGTCATTTGCACAGGCCTGGTACACATGCTTCCAATAAGTCATATCCAACAAATTGTCAAGTTACTTAACAAATCCATGTCTTATATATACTTGCATTTGCATAAGTCTTAGCAAACCTACCCTAACAAATCACAATCCAAAAAACGAATAAGCTATTAATTCATAACTCCACGTCTTAGATATATTGGTCATTTGCACGAGTCCTAATACGCCTACTTTCAAGTCACAGTCCAACACACGAACAAGTTACTAATTCACAAATCCAACTCCTAAATGTATTGCCCATTTGCACAAGTCCTAATACACATCTTCCAAGTTCCAACAAGTCATAATCCAACATACATACAAGTTCCTGATTCCCAAATCCATGTCCTAAACGTATTAGTCATTTACACAAGTCTTAATAAACATTCAAAAGCTGAAACCCAACTTAAATTAATTACACATTCAAATACACAAAAATCAAAGGGTTCTACTCATCAGAATTGCTTGTAATGTTCATGCAATGGTGATGGTGGAAATGACAGTGGTAGTGGACAAAATAAAATGCTCATGAGTGTTGGTGGACGCGGCAGACGACAATGGTGGTGGCAAACACCTATTGTTCTTGTGGTGACGGGAAATTGAGGGAAGAAAGAACGAGAGAGAGAGATATAAAAAAGGAAGAAAGTGAGCAAGAGTTGCGGATTGTGTGCCCTAAATTTTTTGATGGATTTATGTTGGTATTTTTCTAATTAAAATACCATATTTACTATTATGTTATTGTAACAATTATTATACTGTTATTCATAACATTTTATTATATTATAAGTTTAATAAAACATGTATTTCAACAATTTGTCAACGGGTTTCATCGGTGATTATTGATGGATTACTATATTGACTCTATTTTAATTGGGCACTGATGACCTTGTAATGTGTTAGTGAGTTAGGTTTTTATTCGGTGAGTCATAAAAGACCATAACACGCCATTGTGTTGTTTAGCACATACATGTATACCAATAGTTCTTGTAATATGTTAGTGAGTTGATAGTTTGCATGAAGCCACAATAGGTCATCATAGTTGGTTTTGGTGTCAGCGGCACATGTATGATGACTAGTACATTAACAGGTCTATTAATGTGACAGTGAGTTGTTTTGGTCTTAGGGACGCATGCTTGTGAAAAAAGCACATTAATGGGACTTAATGGACCATGTTAGGTCATAAAAAGTCATTAACCACACGATTACGTTTTCATATGTTACTAAGGGCACTGGGGGCACTGCGTTATTCCAACGTGATAGGTAAAAAACAGCGCGTGGAAAAAGAAAACTTCCACCGCCACTGATTAGTTCAACGAGTGATAGTTTCAACGTGATGGATTTCCATTATTTTTTTCACACGTGAAAAATGATGGATGTGAGGGGGTGTGGGGGTTTATTGTTAGGTGTTGTGAGTGATGACCATTGCCACTAAAAAGGATGTGAGTGATAGAATAGTGGCTGATGATGTTGATGCATATTTTGGTGTCTGTAACTTGTCTTAATTAACGATGTATTTTGTACGGTCTTTTTACGTTATCGAGTCTGTATTCGCCGTTGACCTTAGTGGGATATCCTCCTATCTTACTGTGGTCCGACAAGTTTGTCTCATTTGATATGTAATGTTATATGAAACAATGCATGTTGCATATTTGGGTAGTTTATGTTGTTTGTGTGTTTATTATGTTTGCTGCAAACTGTTTGACAGTTTGCAACACACAACTTATGCAGCCCTCGACGAAACACCATGTTTCTTCGAGTACATATATGATGAAACTCCTTTATGGTCATAACACCAAGTTTCTCCATGAACAGTGACGAAACACCTAGTGTTTCGTCATATGTGGTGTTTCGTCAGGCCCAATTAATGTTTCGTCGACTTATGGGCTGGGCTGCCTATATAAACACAACATGGTTTCACACTGAAACCATGAGAGCATACCTACTGTGAAAGTTTACTATCAAACATTGTGTGTATTTGTTTGATCCTTGTTCTCATCATTTTAATCAATTGACTGTGTTTCGTTGGTTATATCGTGTTGTCGTTATCTGTGTTTGGTTTGGCATCGTCACGGGGATTCCGCACTCGTGACCGTGTTTGATATAAACAAGGGTTTGGTTTCGTAATCGATCCTCCGAGAATCGGGACCTACAAGTGGTATCAGAGTGTTGGCTCTTATCCTTGTTTAAAATCAAACATAGTTGGGATTTTATCAAGTGTTGTTGTTGATTTTCTGAAAATTGTTCTTGAAACTCATAAATTTCTGGAAAAAGCTTCTTAAAAATCTGTTAGATCTTGTTTGTTTGCCAAAGTTTTATCAAAAACCTTTGTTGTATTACTTGCTTACGTGATAAAACCGGGTTTTAATTGAAAGTTTGTGCAAATTTGTGGTTCGGAAAATTTCTCCGGTGAAAAATCTGGCCGGAAAGTTCATATCTTCCTTAGTTGTTCATCCAATCTTCATAGTGTTCTTGAGATATTCTTAGACTTTAAAGTTAAAAGGAAATTGAAAATTGATTAAAATATTGACACCATACTTGGGTTGGTAAAATAGGCATGTTGTAGGTTGAAATCGGGTGTTCTTTGTCAGACAAAAGATAAGATTTACTTTTGAAAAATCTCACCAACTCACTGTGACCTTATCTCGACGAAAGACATAAGCGACGAAACCCCTAGTGTTTCGTCAAAGGTACTTCGACGAAACCTCTTGAGTTTCTTGGGAAGAGTGTTTGAAGAAAAACCAACTTTCATCAGACTTGGTTTTTCGCCAAAGACCTGGTGTTTCGTCGAGACACTTGTCAAATTTTCACAGACTTTGCAAAACTATCATAACAGTCTGTTTTCAAGTATTTGACCAGGTATTATCTTCCATACATCAATCATGAGTAGTACTAGTCCATGGGATTGGAGCACGGACCGAAGACCAGGTCAAGATCAAACTTCTGCAGCCGCCTGGTTAAGGAATGTTATGCCACCACAGTCTATAAGTGCAAGTCAATGGGCATTGGTGACGAACCAGAATCAAAGCATTCAGAATCTTTTGCTAAGTGAGAGTGAAACGGGTAGCAACAATCGCCCGCCAAAGTTGAATCACATGAATGACTATCCGTCATGGAAGGGTCGTTTTCACACATATGTTCTAGGGCAAAACACCGAGTTATGGACGTGTTTCACTTCGCCATACAACACAGCTCTCGAAGAAGCAGGATCAAGTGCGGCGACCTTTACAAATATGTTAGAAGATGACAAAAAGGCATATGAACTGGAGAAGAAGGCATTTGCTATTCTTACACAAGCACTTCACAAAGAAATCTATCATCAATTCGCTTACTGTACTAGCAAAAAAGCCTTATGGGATGCCTTGGTAGCAAGAGGAGAAGGGAATGCGGCTATAAGAAAGACACGCCACGACTTGTTGAAGAAGGAATTTGAATCATTCCAATTCATGGAAAACGAAACGCTAAATGATATGAAAACTCGTTTTTATCATTTGATTAGTGAAATGTATTCTTATGCTGTTCTTGAAAATCAACAGGAAATGGTTGCACGGTTTGCTGACGCTCTACCTCCAAAGTGGAGTCCTTTAATTGAACTCTTAAAGCATACGGGCGTCTTAGATGCGGTTAGTATCTATGAGTTCCTTCAAAAGTTGGAGCATAAGAATGAAGAGGTGAAGGGGTAAGGTCCCAAAAAACCTCATAATAAATGCTTGGGACCATACCACAACCTTACCTTTCAGCCTTGTACCTTGCGCGGCCGCGCATTGGTCTCACAAATAAAGACTTAAGAGTCAACAGTCAACACTTGCGCGCCCAAAGGAAATCATAAATCCGTGCGCTTTCTTACATTAGCAAAAGATGAAAATCCTATAATAAATACTTCCGCTTGAAATATCCAGACTTGGATATTATTTACCTAGACTTGGGATGTGTTCATTCAGCTATTCCACACGATAAGGTGCCACACCAGATTACAGCAATAATCTTCCAGAAAGAAATACAATCGTGCACCACCAAGACGGTTGTAACTGTCTGGACACGTGTCATTATCTCAGGCATCCCTGAAATCACAACGAAAGCATGTGATTGGAGAGTAATCTCCACTTGATCACTTTACACGTGGCAAATCCCCGGCCTTCGAGCTAAAACAAGATCCGTGTGCTCTCACGTCGGATCAAGGAGCTTGACGGAAGGAAATGTAACCGCTTACGGGGTTAGCATCTTCCATCAACTTTTCTCTAACAGGTTTTCCCACCTAAACGACTCCCAGCTATAAATATGAGAAAAAACCCAGGTATGAATTCAAGTTACGGACACTTCTCAAATACATCTTCTCCTTCATTACCCATACTTATTCTCACACCGGAGTCGGGTGAAGGAGAGAACCCTCTTCTCCCCTTGGCGAGACTAATGGTGCTCTTTTTTGCAGAATTACCGTAGAAGAAGATCAGTTGCACCTGAATCAATCGAGAGGAAACTAACCTTTTTATGCGGATTCAAACCCCCTAGATATCTCGGTTCCGACCATTTATCTAGTATTTCTTCATTGGCGCCCACCGATTCCTCTGTCTCATCAGTTTTTCATCTCGTTCCGATTCAGTTCTTTTCATTTTCTGTTTTCACATGGCAGAGAATTCATTATCCCACCCATCAGGTCCTCGATCTGAGTTCGAGGGTTCTACAACCCAATGTACCCAGATTGACGGAATCATGGGAACAAACGAAAACAACAGTCATCCAGACAAAAAGAATTTCTCAGATCCAGTCATAGAGAGATCCCCAGAATATTGGTTCAACAGATGCCAGACTGCTTTAAACACAATCGTCCTACAAATTGCCAGATCCGAGTTCCCAAACATCAGATCTGGTGAAGAAATTAACACCGTAGTATTGGACCCACCAACACCCTGTCGGGGGGACATCCAATCTAGTCGTAATATTGATATACGTCAACAATATAGAAGTAGCAGCTATCAGAGACTTAAACAAATAAACATCGTTCAAGGAGGTCCGTCACGAAGGTCAAATAAAAGAAACCATGACCAACATTGGAGGGAACAACAAGTCGTGTTTCCCGTCGTTCCTGGAGGCCCTCAGGAAGAACGACCAGTAATTATTACTGGTATCTTCGGCCATTACCAAACGGACTATATGTTTATAGATCCGGGAAGCTCGATGGACATCATATACGAGAAATGTTTCAAACAGCTTGACCCAGAAGACAAAGCACGTCTAGAACCGGTCGATTTTCCCCTCACCGGATTCTGTAATGAAGCTGTATTCCCGTTAGGGCAAATAGCTTTCCCCGTGACTCTATCTGATGGTGAGCATTCACGAACAGTCGTAGTCAATTTCATGGTCATGCCGGCAACATCACGCCATGATGTCCTACTCGGAAGAAGATCACAAAGAGAATTCAGCATGATCACTTCTATCCCACATGCTGCATGCGGATTTCCAACGGAAACTGGGGTTGCAATTCTATACTCAAGCAAAGAAGTCATGTACGTAGACGACGAGCCACCGGCAAAGGTGGTCAAACCTTCAGCATCAAACGAACCGGAGAAATGAGTCCTGAACAACGAATATCCAGAGCAGACCATCCTGCTAGGACATGCTATTTCACCGACAACACGAATACAATTAAAAGAGTTGTTGTCCAACAACAAAGATATATTCGCTTGGTGCCCAGCAGACATGACTGGGGTGCCACGCGACATAGCGCAACATTGCCTGAATATCAAGCCAACAACAGAACCTGTTGCTCAGGGAAGGCGCAGCTTTAGTGAAGAAAAAGCAAAAGTTATGGACGAGCAAGTGACAGAGCTACTCAATGCGGGAATCTTGCGCGAAGTAAAATACCATACATGGGTTGCCAATCCAGTAATGGTACAGAAACATAGTGGCGGATGGAGAATGTGCGTCGACTTCAAAGACCTGAATAAAGCATGCCCAAAAGATTGCTATGCGCTTCCAGAGATAGACAAAAAAGTCGACTCTCTAGCATCATTCAGATGGAAGTGTTTTCTCGACTGTTACAAAGGTTATCATCAGGTCCAGATAAAGGAAGAAGACGAAGACAAAACTGCATTCCGCACAGATAAAGGCATATTCTGTTATACTAAAATGCCCTTCGGCCTGCGCAATGCAGGTGCAACTTACCAACGCTTGATGGACACAGTTTTCAGTGGTGACATTGGTAAGACAGTCGAGGTATACATGGATGACCTCGTCATCATGAGCCATGAGGAAGGCAGGATGCTCAACAACATTCAGCGCACGTTTGACTCTTTACGCAGCGTAAACTTAAAACTCAATCCAACAAAATGCTCCTTTGGCATGGAGGAGGGGAAATTTTTGGGCTTTATAGTCACAAGAGACGGTTTTAAGGTAAATCCAGAAAAAGTACAGGCCATCCAGTTAATGCCATCACCTGCAACAATAAAAGAAATGCAAAGACTCGCCGGGCGTTTAGCAGCCTTGAACAGATTCTTGGCTAATCATGCGGCAAAGTCTTATCCATTCATCAGCACGCTACGAAACTGCGCGAAGAAAACTCACTTTCACTGGACACCTGAAGCAGAAGCAGCCTTCAAACAAATGAAGGAATGTTTAATTCAGTTGCCAACGCTAACAGCACCACGGGAAAAAGAACCATTAATCTTGTATTTATCTGCTGCGTAGTATTAATGGTGGAGCGAGAAAACGTTCAGACTCCAATCTACTATATCAGCAAGATGCTCACCGGTCCGGAAACTCGTTACTCAATGATAGAAAAGCTGGTCCTAGCATTAGTACATGCATCACGACGCTTACGTCGATATTTTTCGGGCCACGTCATCATGGTTCTCACAAATTATCATTAAGGCCAAATCTTATCCAATCCCGATGTGGCGGGAAGATTGGCTAAATGGGCCATTGAACTGGGAGGATACAATATCTTGTACAGGCAAAGACCAGCAATCAAAGGGCAAGTTCTAGCAGACTTTGCCACCGAAGTTCCCATCGACAAAGTTCAAGAGTGTGAGGCAATCCAGAACCCTATACCCGTTTTCGACGATAGAGTCTGGACTTTACACACAGATGGCGCTTCCAATGATGACGGAGCAGGGGCAGGTCTCCGATTAGTCAGCCCGGATGATCACGAACTCACATACGCCATACGCCTAGACTTCCGAAGCACTAACAATGAAGCGAAATACGAAGCGTTTTTAGCAGGCCTTCGTTTAGCACTTAAAATGGGGGCAAGAAACCTCGAAGCTAACGTTGATTTAAAACTAGTAGCCGAACAAGTTAATGGTCACTACGATGCAAGAGGAGAAGCTATGGCATTATACCTTGAACAAGCGCGGATGTTAATCAGCCAATTCCAGATATTCAAGGTTAACCATATAAACAGAAGCGAAAATAAGCACGCAGATGCGCTCAGCAAATTGGCCGCTACCAGTTTCAAGCACTTAGCAAAAGAAGTGCGCATAGAGGTATTGTCTAACCCTTCGGTTCATCTCAAGCAAGTAAACATTATAGAAGTCGGTAATCCATCCTGGATGTCTCCGATCATCTTATACCTACAACACGGAAAGCTCCCGGAAGGAAAAGCAGAAGCCCGAAAACTCCAACACAAAGCAATAAACTATGAAATGGCGGATGGCGTCCTATACCGGAAGTCATTTATGGGACCATTATTACGCTGTGTTGATAAAACAGATGCTCAATACATGGTCAGAGAAATCCACGAGGGTTTATGCGGAATACACGCAGGTCCGCGCATGGTCGTAGCAAAAATAATGAACGCAGGATACTACTGGCCGGGCATGCACATGGACGCAGTAGACTTATTAAGAAGATGCGCAACCTGTCAACGCCACGCGCCAAAAACACTCCGGCCGAAGAACCCGCTCGTATCGGTCACCTCCGCCTGGCCATTTCAACAATGGGGCATCGATCTTGTGGGCCCATTTCCCGACGCGCCAGGCACAGTAAAATTCATCATTGTGGCAGTCGATTACTTCACCAAATGGGTGGAAGCTAAAGCTCTGGCCTCAACCACAGCAAAGGTAATCCGCAAATTTATATGGGAACATATCATTTGCAGATTCGGATTACCATTGCGCATTATCTCTGACAATGGCACAAACTTCGCCTCAGAAGATCTGCAAAAATGGTTCAAAGAAATGAAGATCGAGCATAACTTTGCCTCCGTCGCGCATCCACAAGCGAACGGTCAGGTAGAAAGTGTAAAAAAGCAGATCGTCGACGGCATAAAGGCACAACTTGGGACAGCACGCCGAGGATGGGTTGATGAACTCCCCAGCATCCTATGGGCACATCGTACCATGCCAAAGACTAGCACGGGAGAAACTCCATTCAGCCTGGTCTACGGATCTGAAGCAGTAATCCCAGCCGAAATTGGTCTTCCATCGCCGCACATGTTAGCTATGGAAAGACAAAACAATGAGCCAGAACGAAGACTGGATTTAGACCTCCTCGAAGAAACGCGCGAGAATGCCGCCATCACAGAGGCCAGGTACAAATCCAAACTCGAAAAATATTACAATGCACGCATCCGCGTATGCACATTTGTTCCTGGTGATTTCGTCTTGCGCGACAATGAAGCGTCAAACACTGAAAAACCGGGCAAATTAGCGCCAAAATGGGAAGGACCATACGTCATTAATGAGGTCCTAGGCAAAGGGGCATATACCCTAAAAAGAATTGACGGGACTCTAGTCCCACGCACCTGGAACGCGCAGCAGCTGCACAGGTGTTACATATAGGTTAAATCATTCACAAGCAATGTATTTCCTATTTACACTTGTATTATGAGCCTCGCGCTTTATCAAAATACAAACATTATTTTCATACTTGTTACTGTTTGTTACAAATTACATGAAATTCTTTTGGTTTGCGCGAAAACAAAATGGTAAATATTGTACACCTCATGAACAGTCTGACAAAAGCGCAACAAAATCGCATATTCTGACAAACGTTCACACATGAGCACAATACCATCTCTCATTCTCTCTACCTGATCAAAGCAATTAAAACACATGCAACATATTGTAATCCAAACATACAAAAACAAACCCTATAGGGGTAATAGTATACCAAAATATAAACATCATCAAAAGTGTAGCACAAACACTTAACAAGATCATGGCAATGACCTTCAGAAATTTTTCAGTACCATATTTACAAAAAACATTAACAAAGGACGAGAACTAGCCCTAAGGTTAAACACCTAACCAGCATCGGGGTCATCGTCAACGGCAGGCACCTGCTCACACCAGCGAGTTTTCCGGCGTTGATATACCAGCCGACATTCTCCTTTCTGGATCATCGGAAAGCGAGCCATCAAGCCATCAGCATCCAGCACAGTACTATCTTTGTGCTGAAGAACCTCACATCCGGAACAAACAGCCACCAGAGAAACAGGTTTGACCGGATTCTTTGCAGTAATAGCAAGTAGAGGTGGTGAACAAGAAAGAAGCATGAGACCTTCGGCAGCTTCGTAAACCCTAAAAACATCCAACAAAAGACGAGTATGGTAAGAGCGTTTCATCTTTTTTGCCAAAAACCAACAAGAAGACAAGGCGTCTTGAATGCACATATATATAGAAGAACCCAACTTTGAGAAAGGATAAACCTAACCATCATGATCAACTGTCAGAAAAGCATCACATCCAAACGGCGCTACAGGAACCAGGGTCATATCCCCATTAATGAAGTCTGACAAGGCGCCATTACATATCCCAATGTAAGAAGGCAAACCTCTCGCAAATACCAACTTTACTGCCAACTGACGTCATTACACGTCAAGGCATGATCACAAAAGAACAAAAGTCATAATTTTCTTTTAAAAAACTCCTCTTTTAACAAAATTAAATCTTCTCATAAAAGATTCTTTGTTTTCCGCACCTAAAAACATTTCCCTCTTATAAGTCCAGTACTCCACTTACTTGCATAAGAGCAGCACTGGACTGGGGGGACTTGAAGGGGTAAGGTCCCAAAAACCACATAATAAATGCTTGGGACCATACCACAACCTTACCTTTCAGCCTTGTACCTTGAGCGGCCGCGCATTGGTCTCACAAATAAAGACTTAAGAGTCAACAGTCAACACTTGCGCGCCCAAAGGAAATCATAAATCCGTGCGCTTTCTTACATTAGCAAAAGATGAAAATCCTATAATAAATACTTCCGCTTGAAATATCCAGACTTGGATATTATTTACCCAGACTTGGGATGTGTTCATTCAGCTGTTCCACACGATAAGGTGCCACACCAGATTACAACAATAATCTTCCAGAAAGAAATACAATCGTGCACCACCAAGACGGTTGTAATCGTCTGGACACGTGTCATTATCTCAGGCATCCCTGAAATCACAATGAAGGCATGTGATTGGAGAGTAATCTCCACTTGATCACTTTACACGTGGCAAATCCCCAGCCTTCGATCTAAAACACGATCCGTGTGCTCTCACGTCGGATCAAGGAGCTTGACGGAAGGAAATGTAACCGCTTACGGGGTTAGCATCTTCCGTCAACTTTTCTCTAACAGGTTTTCCCGCCAAAACGACTCCCGGCTATAAATATGAGAAAAAACCCAGGTATGAATTCAAGTTATGGACACTTCTCAAATACATCTTCTCCTTCATTACCCATACTTATTCTCACACCGGAGTCGGGTCAAGGAGAGAACCCTCTTCTCCTCTTGGCGAGACTAACGGTGCTCTTTTTTGCAGAATTACCGTAGAAGAAGATCAGTTGTACCTGAATCCATCGAGAGGTAACTAACCTTTTTATGCGGATTCAAACCCCCTAGATATCTCGGTTTCGACCATTTATCTAGTGTTTCTTCAAGAGGAAATCCGGAAAGCTAAACGGATAGCACTTCCTCAAAACACGGAAATGTATCTTAGAGGTTTTAATCCTGCAGCTAGTTCCAGTTCCGTTCAGCAACCGAAGCTATAAATGGCGTTTATGTCAAATACAAGCTCCTTTCCTTTTCCACAGTCAGCTCCACCTCCGGTTTTCGATCCAAGTGCTTATCTTCCGCCAGCGCATGTTATTGCTCAAGCTCATGCTTTTTCTAAACCTCAACTCGATCCGAGTGCCTGGCTACCAAAACCCCAACCTCCACCTCAAGTTTCCACTACTCAACCTCAGTTTGATCCAATTGCTTATATTCCTACCTCATCACAACAACAAGCCCAATCACAACAACAGCAAGCATGCTATACTAACAACCCTCCACCCCAAAACCCCAACACAGTCAGAGTTGATACTTCAAACCTATCGAAAGTTAGCATCGAAGTAGCAAAGGAGCATATGGAACTAATCAATACAATGGTAAGTGCCTACTGCGGATTGGTCGCAGGTCAAATTGGAAACATTAATTTAACCAATGAAGATTATCAACAGATAGACCGTGATGAAATGGAGTTGATGGATATTAAGTGGGCGTTTGCAAGTTCTATTTGAAGGGCTAAGGATTACATGAGTCGAACAAGAAGAACATCCTTGGAAAGCAAGAAGGATACGAAGTACGGTTTCGATAAGGATGTTGTTACATGTTTTAATTGCGGCGAAAAGGGTCACTTCAAACGTGAGTGCACCCGACCAAGCAAACAAGGCAATCAAAATCCATTCCGAAACCAGACAAGTACTTCCAATGCAAATCAAGACAATCGTGAAAGAAGGATCGTAGCTGTGAACAACACGACAAACCAGAACTAGTCTGGACCTTCAAACACCACCAGAGCATTAGTCGTTCAAGCTGATGAAGGGTGTAATTAGTCTGTACAATTTGGAGATGGTGATCAAGAAGGAGGAGGAACAGCATGCTATGCAAAAATCATCAATCACATCAAGCATGTTCACAAAGAAGAATTCTCTGAAATTGACGATAGTTCGGGTTATAGCGGGAGTTCGGATGAAGAAAGCTCGAATTCGGGTGGTTATAATTCTGAATCTGATGTGAAGGAAGAAGTTATTTCTGATGTTGATGATTTGTTGAATGAAGCAGAGGAGTTAAAGTGTCAGAAATCTGTTCTGATTAAGAAGGCCGCTGTCGCGTCTAAGGAAATGGAGAAGTTCTTCTCTGAAGACGGATCTTTTTCTTATCAGACTGCCTTTATGGCAAATGTCTCAGCCTCTACGAGTCAGGTAAAATCCGACACTCCTGCTCCTAGTGTATGTAATTTGTGTGCAGATTTGAAGCTGGAATCCGAAAAGGTTCATAGTCATAATCAAAGTTTGGTTATTGAGCTGTCTAAGTGCAAAGAGGCAAATATGGCTTTAGCTAGAAATGAAAAGGATTTTAAATCTGTAATTGAAACCTTAAAGAAAAGTGTTTCCAAACTAACAAAAACTGTTTTCAACAAACAAATTGGTATTACCAATTACATTAATATCATCGAGGAAACCAAGAAATAGCTAGCCATTGCTAAATGCGAGCATGATGCAATCAAGCTCAAATTGTAGATTTATTCTAACTCCCGATATGTGCTCGATCACATCATAGATGCTCAATAGTTGAAAGGAAACAAGAAAGGTGTTGGGTATAAGAAGTGTCCGCCCCCTTTGAGACACAACTATACTTGAATGCCCAATGAAGAGGAAATGCCTCATTTTGAACCCAGTGTGCCTCTTCATTATGAGGAAGTTACTACTGGATTAGGGTTCAAATCGGACAGTTCCTCGAGTACCTCATCTGATGAAAGTGAAACTTCAACATCAACGCATCAAAGTGCTCCAATTATTGAGGACTATGAGTCGTCTGATGATGAATCAGATGTGAGTGGCCAGGATAAATCACTTGATAAAATGAAAGGAGTAGAAATGCCAATTGAGAATTACATTCTTTGTGATCCTCCTACTCCTGCTGTTCAACCAGTTGTCAAACAAGTGATAGATCCTGTCAAGGATGTCAAGGATGACAAGGAATGTGTGTCTACCATTAAGAGTGATAATGTGTTGTATACTTTGGTCGGTGATTCTAAAATTTATTCTGACAACGACTTTCCAATTAAAAACATTAATCCATCATCGATTGATAAAGTTTTTGAAGATAATACAAGCAAGTTTTTGGGAAAGACAATTCCGGGAGTTTTTGTAACTCAATGTGACCAAATTCCAAAAGCTGAAATAAGAAAAAAATTTGGAAATCAAAGACAACCGACAAAGTAACAACCTATTGCTTCTAAGGGTAAACAACCAATTCAACGAGCTCAAAAGCCTAAAGTTTCTCAATCAAAGTTTGAAACAAAAGGAGCTCGTTACCAGAAGAAAAGCAGTGATGTCAAATTTGTAGCATCGAAGGGTACTGATAAAATTGAGACTTTTGAAAACAAATCAAACACCGATTTTGTCCAACAAGTCAAGATTTTAAAACGTAACAGTCAAAACAATTACACTCAACATACAAACGGGTGTGATGAAAAAGCAAGTACCTCAGGTTCTACATGTTCGACATCTGTTCGTCAATCCGACTCTCCTAAGTTTGTTGAAAGGAGAACGTGTTTTAAGTGTGGGGAGTTTGGACATATCACTAAAAATTGTACAAGTACTCCCAAAGAGAAATTTGTTGAAAGAGCCCCTCCTGAAAGGGCTCACCCACAACGTCGTTCGGTTTCACCAAAACATGATAAAAGAACTGTTAAAGAACAAGAAACAAAACAACGACGTCAAAACGTCAAGGCAGTTGAAAAGGATTTAAAATATGAAGTCAAATCTGTTAAAAGGGAACCAAGTTCATCCCAACCGTTAAAACCGGAAGTTTCAAAATCTTTTCATAAGAATCAATCTGGTAAACAAAATCAAACTTGGAGACCTAAGACGGGTGAAAGTTCAGGGGGAGCTGCTGTGTTTGAAAATCATCAGGAAATCGAGATCACTTTACGTGATGCTCAGGGACGACCCAAGACCACTAAGGCTTGGGACCCCATCCTAAACTGATCGTTGGATGATATGTGCAGGATGTTCCAGGAGGAACTGTTAATAGTCATTGGATTGTTGACAGTGGACCATCTAGGCACATGACAGGAGACTTACGACTTCTGTATGATGTGAAAAACATTAGAGGAGGTTATGTCGCATTTGCTGGAGACAAAGGCGGATATATCACTGGAGAGGGAATGATCTCCAATGGTGTTGTATGTTTCGATAAGATCAATTATGTTCGTTAAATTGATCACAATCTTCTTAGTGTTTCGTAAATCTGCGATAAGAAGTTCACCGTGCATTTTGATGATGCCGGTTGTTATGTGCTGAAGCCTGGTTTCAAAATTCCAAAAGAATGGATTCTCTTATCGGCTCCAAGAGTTAATGATCTTTATATTCTTGATATGAGCCAAGCGATTACGAAATCTGCGCAAGTCACATGTTTTGTCTCGAAAGACACGGGGAAGGAGTCTATATCTTGGCACAGACGAATGGGGCACATTCACTTAAGAAAAATGAACCATTTGGTGAAAAACAATCTTGTGAATGGTGTGCCTGTGAGAAGTTTTCATCTACAAGATATCTGTGTTTCGTGCCAGAAGGGAAAGCAAACGAAGAAGTCTCACCCGATAAAGAAAATCAACACTGTTAGCATGCCTCTTGAACGTCTTCATATGGACCTCTTTGGACCTATGAAACACAAAACTACCTTTGGGGATGCTTATTGTCTAGTGGTTATTGATGACTATTCTAGATTTTAGTGGGTAGCTTTTATGGCACACAAGAGTGAAACTCCTAGAATCCTCAAGGATCTTCTTACCATGCTAGAAAATTTGTACACGTTGAAAGTGAAGAGGATCCGAAGCGACAATGGCACTGAGTTAAAAAACCGTGTAATGGATGAGTTATGTACTTCCAAGGGCATTCTTCATGAATACAGTTCTCGCTACACTCCATAATAAAACGGTGTCGCTGAGAGGAAGAATTGAACGATAAAAGAGACTGCAAGAACGATGTTGGTAGAGCCGGAGCTTCCTATTCAATTCTGGGGGGAGGCTGTGTCGACTGCTTGCTACACGCTAAACAGAGTTCTCACAGTTAAGAGGCATGACAAGACTTGTTTCGAACTTCTACAGAAAAGGAAACCGGATATTTCTCACCTAGAACCTTTTGGCGGTCCATGCACTATGATTGAGCTGGATGGAAAGTTTGGCACCAAAGCTATCAAGGGTTTCTTCTTTGGATATGCTACTCTAAATTTTTGTGTATGGAATTTGGCAACAAAAAAGATTGAGTTATGGAGTGAAGTAAGGGTTCAAAGGTATACAAGTTCTGTTAGAGCTCCGGGTGATCCTTGGATGTTCGATTATGATGGGCTATTCGACTCCTTTAATCTGCCAACCTTTGATGAAGCATCTGCAGCTGCTCAAATGCTATTTGATAGTGACAACGTAGCTGACTCACCATTGGTTAGACCTATCATTGTTAACCCCCAAGCTTCTAATTCAGTTAACAACGCGGTACAAAATGAGGTATTTGAAGATGCTGCTGATTACAATGAGTCATCGGATGATGATGAATACCATGATGCGAATGAAGGCACTTCAGCTACGGTTTCTCCTGTTCAAGGTGCTTCTGTAGAAACTCCTCATGTGCAGAATGTAGATACTGCTGAAGGGAATGCATCCACTTCTACACCTATGCCCGGTGTGGAGTTGGTTGTTGATCTTAATATTAACAATTTGGGTATTAATACTCGTGTTCCTGATTTTCCTAAAACGAGAATTCATGATACTAATCCGCAACAAAATATTATTGGAGATGTCCAACGCGGTGTGTAGACGCGTAATCAGCTGAGAAACAACCAGAATGCTGGTTTGTATTCAGCCATCAGAGAATCTGGCCTTCAAAATGATTGGTCCTTCGCGTGTTACGTTTCACAAGAAGAACCAAAATCCTGGAAAGAAGCTTTAAAAAACAATTCTTGGGTTGAAGCCATGCAGGATGAACTGCAACAATTTCAAAAGCTAGGTGTTTGGAAGCTTGTTGAAAGGCCCGAAAACTACAAGAAAATTGGCACACGTTGGGTTTTCAAATGCAAGAAGGACGATCGTGGAGTAGTTATTAGAAACAAGGCGAGATTGGTTGTTCAGGGATTTCGTCAGATCGAAGGCATTGACTACAATGAAGTTTACGCACCAGTTGCACGTCTGGAAGCTATTCGGATCTTTCTAGCTCATGCTTCATTTAAAGGATTCAAAGTCTACCAGATGGATGTCAAAAGTACTTTCTTACACGGTGTGGTTCAAGAAGAAGTGCATGTCGAACAACCTCCAGGTTTTGAAGATCCTATTCACCCCGATCGGGTTTGGTTGCTCAACAAAGCTCTTTATGGTTTACATCAAGCACCGAGGGCTTAGTATGCAACCTTATCCAACTATCTGCTGGAGAATGGTTTTCGACGAGGTCTTATTGATTGCACTCTCTTTATCAAGGAACAAGATGGAGATCTTCTGTTGGTGCAGGTATACGTTGATGATTTTATTTTTAGTTCAACTAATGATTCTTTGTGCAGGCAATTCGAGCGTGTGATGCAAGAAAAATTCAAGATGAGCGCAATGGGGGAAATGAATTTCTTCTTGGGCCTACAAGTTCAACAAACCGAGTCTGGGATACTCATCCATCAGACTAAATATGTTGGTGACATCTTGAGCCGATTCCAGATGTCTGATGCAGCGCCCATTGGTACCCAACTTCCGTAGAATCACATGATTACTCCGGATCTGAAGGGTGAAAGCATTAACTCTTCATACTATCGCGCTATGATCGGATCTCTAATGTATCTCACAGCTTCGAAGCTCGACATCATGTATCCAACGTGCCTGCTTGCAAGATATCAAGCCAACCCAAAGGCCTCGCACCTTGCAGCTGTTAAAAAGATTTTTCGCTATTTGAAGGGTTGCCCGGACACCGGTCTCTGGTACCCTAGGGATGATAGCTTCGACTTGATAGCATATAGTGATTCTGATTTTGGTGGTTGCAAAATCGATGGCAAATCAACAACAGTTGGATGTCAATTCTTAGGAAATCGCCTGGTCACGTGGCAGTGCAAGAAGCAAACCTGTGTTGCTACATCAACTTGTGAAGCAGAATACATTGCTGCATCTAATTGTTGCTCCCAAGTCTTGTGGATCCAACAACAAATGCACGACTACGGTTTTGAATTCCTATATACTCCTATTTTTGTTGATAACAATGCTGCCTTACAGATCACTAGAAATCCTGTGGAGCATTCCAAGACCAAACACATCGAAATTAAATATCACTTCATACGTGATTGTTTTGACAAAAGATTAATCGATGTTGTTAAAGTTCACACCGATCACCAATGGCATTAAGGTGATACCTGAGTAAAACTTCTTTGGCTAAACGTTTTTGTAAATATTTTTTTTCAAAACTCTAAAAGTACAAAAAAGATTTTCGTTTTCGTAACCTTTTAGCATTTTAGGGGGAGTAAATTCAAGAAAATACAAAAACATCTGAAAAAGTCAAAAATCCAAAAAGATGTCTTTACTTACTGTCTTTACGTTTAAAAAAAAATTCAAAAAATTCAAAAAAATTAGAAAATCAAAAATGAGTTTCTTGGATAAAGGAAAATGATGATATTCACTGGTGTGGTCGGTCAACGTGTTCAAAATGTAAAACAAAAATTGAGAAATGATAAGTATCTCTACTAACGATGTATCGGTAGGCTCACAATCAGACTAAAATGTGCAGGATGATACAAACCTAACAGACTTCAAGTCAGATGGGAACTATTCATTAGCATATGGTCTTGGTACCGAAATTTCGTTTGAGAGATTGCCGAGGTTCTGAGATATTCGGTCTTTATGCTGTCTTATCATCTGGGTATCATGGTTGTATCTGTTACCAAAAAATAACGGAGACGAAGTCTAGATCTTCCATGATACTCTACATACGTGTACATACTGCATTCGACCTCAATAAGTGATCAACAATCACATGTCCAAACAAAATAAGTGATAATATATCACATTTATCCGGGAGTCAAGTTCGTCTCTTTGCTGTACATTGTACTGGCCTGTTCACGGACTTGCTCCTGTGCCCTCATGCATATGAAAATCAAGTTCCTCATCAATAAGTGATTCTATCACAAAGGGCTTGTTTTCAATCAAAATAAGTGAGTATCTCACATTCTTTTATACGGTCAAACAGATGATAAACGGTATACTCACCGGTAAGATGAACTCTCGTGCATACCTTGATACGGGAATGTGTTGTGAGTGGATGAACATCGACTTGTAAGTATAATCCTTACCGTAAATCGTATCTCCTATTTATGATTAAATCTGATCCGTTTGAGCTTATGTGGACAACAATACCGATAATCGTGGTAGTATACTTATCCAGAGCTTTAAACAGAACAAAAATCATGTTGACTAAGACCGTAAACTGGTATGATTCCTTTTTCTTGAAACTCGCAAAAAGATTGCTCTTTGTACAGTCGTTTACTGCCTTTTATAGATTTTCGTTAGTTTACCGCACTTTAAATTCAGTTTTAGTGTAATTTGTAAAGTTCACTTTTGATTAGCCGAAGTTGTAACTTGGTGTTTTCTGCCGAAGGCGTGAAACCTACTTGATAAAATGTCATTGCATTTGGTAAACTCAATCAAAATGAAAATCTGTTCAAGTGTGCAAAATTTCAAAAGACTTGGTTATTTTTGATAAAGGGTTTGACAAAAAACCCTAAGGTCGACGAAACACCTATATGTCGACGAAAGACCATTGGTCAGGTCAACTTGTTTCAAACTTGGTCAAAATTAATTTGGTTCACGACGAAACATCATTGGGCCCTTATTAACTTTCGTCATGGGCCTACTGTTCAAGCCCAACCAAGCCCATCTAAGTGTTTCGTCGAGCCCATATGAGTTTTGTCGAAGATGAAGTTTCGTCGGGGTTAGGATATATAAAGGGGTCCCAGTTCTGTTCCAACCTCATTTTTCAAACCAACTCTCCGATTCATCTTCTCCAACACTCCTCCTCCCATACCTTTTCACCAACTCAAAACCCTTTCATTTTCTCTATATTTTCAAACATCAAAGGTATACACGATGATCGTTTAACTGTTTCGAACCTTTAGGAATCCGTTGTTTTTCTTGAAACTTGTTGATAAACCCTCGGACACCCCCTAAATGTTTCGATTTTCTCATATAAAGTTTTTTTTTGTTTTGCTTTTCATCAAAACAAATAGATATAGGGGTTTATATGTTGATTTGGGTTGGGTTTCGTATAACAAAAAAAAACAGAGGATGGTTGTTTGGTTGAATGTTTCACCGATTTGTGTGGGTTCCGGTCAATACGGTGTTGGTTGAACATTCTGGGTTGTTTCGTGTTTGTTTGGGTTTTTACAAAGTGTCATAATGTTGTTTTGTGTGTGAATCGATCATCGTTTAGACATCAGACAATGAAAAACCCTTTGTTTTTGAAAACCCCCAATTCGACGAAACCCTAACCTGTAACGAAACCCTAACTGCTGTTGACGAAACCTCTGTGACGATGAAACTTATGTTTCTTCAAACTGCTGTCGACGAAACCCCCTGCGACGAAACCCCTTTGTAAAATGGAACAAATTTCATCGAAAGACTGTCGACGAAACTCCACTGGTCAAAGGTTAACTCTGACTTTGTTTGACCAAGGGTGTTTCGTCGTGATGAAGAGAGTTTCGTCGAAGTGTTGAAGTTTCGTCATCCAACACTTAGAATATTTTCTGTTTAGGTGCCCTTTCACAAAACAAGTGTATTTGAATGTTAACTGTCCAATTCACACTTGAACTTGTATTGAAATATGTTTAATGCACATATTGTGACATTTTAACTTATTGTGGATGTTTTACACATACAGATGGCACCGAAAGAAAGGAAACGCAAGCCCGCGATGAAAATAACTGATAAACCGAAAGAACTTGTGATGTCCGAGAAGCGTCACAATATGATTGCCTATCTGGATCCTGAAGGAAAGATCAGTGAATTGAAAGAAATCACGCAGTGGATAAGGGAGTCGCGGATTAACAAAGCTGTCACTTTTTCAACTCCAGTTTACAAATCGCTCGTTAAAGCATTCTGGAATTCTGCAAGCGTTGTGCAAATTGATGGAACTGAAGTTATTCAAGGGCAAGTGAATGATGTGAACATGAATGTCTCACCGGAAATCTTGAACACCATTCCAGAACTGCAAGACGATCCGAATGCACCGTCCTCTATTCCAATCATGTGTACTCGTGGCTGTTTATTAAGGATGAAGTGTATTGGTGATATCTTCAGCATTCAAATTAACAAGGGAGATTTGCCGATGCGTTACAAGTTTCTTTTGCACGTACTTATTCAATGTATCAGCAACAGACGTGTAGGATATGACATGGCAGGCAACGATCTCGTTGGTCTCATGGTGGCATTAGTGCTGAACAAACCGTTTAGAAATTCAAAGTACATCTTTGCCAACATGAAAGAAAATATGACAAGAACTGGTGGTCGAACAACTGGGAACAAATTCTGGATGTATCCTCATTTCCTACAAATGATCATGAATGTCTAGCATCCCGGTCTTCCAAAAGCCGACGATGACATCTTGAAGATAGAGTCCATGATCGAACATTCACTAAAGATATTCAAGGGGCTTGCAATAAAGTGATACAAAGAAAGCGAGCCGCCTAGGAAGTTAATCGGTGCTCTTGGTAAAGCCGACTACATCGTTCCAGAAGACGACAAATGGCGTCACAATGAGAGCCAATCTGATGACGAAGAGCCGGATTTAAAGAAAAAGATGATAGAAAAGTTTGGTCTAAAGGATTCTGATTCCTATGACAGTGAGAGTGATGGTGATGACGAAGGTGGTGATGGTGGTGATACAGGTGTCGTTGGTGCATCTACTGCTGGTGCATCAACTGCTGGTACAGCTGGTGATACATCAGCTGGTGGTGATGAGGAGGATTCTGAATTGGACGACAATCCACTTGAGCCTGGGTACGAAGTTTACTTCGATGAATGTGGTGTTAAAAGGATCAGGAAGATTAGAGAAGAAAATGACCCTGAATACGTTCCTTCAGATACCGAAGCTGAACGTTTGAAGAAAAAGCAAACAATTGTCCATCGAAAGAAGAAAGCTAGAAAGTACATTGGTACTACATTTGTGTAGCAGTCCGTCCCTCAGCAAGAGCCTTCTCAAGAAGCTAAAATGGATCCAAACCTTGGATTCACGGCCACGGAAGCTACTGCTATGGCTTCTTCTCCTCTAAGATCTTCAGAACCAACTCCTGTAGTGACTTTAACTCCTGAAACTCCTACAGTGACTCCTCAAGCACCTAGACGCTCTATTGCATCGACAATTCATGCAACTACTTCACAGCCAACCGCAGAGCGAAGACAGACTATATTCTTTTAGATGTAGCCAGATGAAAATGTAGACTTCCTATTCTCTCAACTGCAAGCTGTTGCAGGTCAAATCAATCGACAATCAGACGTGATTAAAGTTACAAGAGCCGACATGATCAAACAAAAGTTGGAGATAAACACACTGAATTCCACTGTTGGGCGACAACAAGCAGAAATCACTCGCCAATAGGCTGAAATAGAGCAACTAAAAGCAGAAAATGCTAGCTTGAAAGCTGCAGATGAAGTGAGAGAGCGACAGTTGCAACAGATGCGAGCGGCGGATAATACTCGTGGTATTGAAATGAACCGCATGAAAGAAAGCAGTTCTAAACTTCAGAGGTTGGCCGATGCTCTCAAAGAAAGGCATGGCTATATGAAAGAGTGGTACGATTCTCGAAACACCACAATAGTTGATGGAGTCAAGTGAATCACTGAAGGTTTTGAGTTTGTGAGAAAGCGGGTCAATATTATGTGGGCAGATAGATGTAAACAATAGGAAGTGTTACAGAAAAGGGATCATGATGCTGAGGATCCAGGGAATCCTGACCCTTCTACTACATCAGAGCAACCGCCAGCAACTACCTCTACTCAACTTGTTGTCTTCAAACCTTCGCAGCTTGGATCTGCTCAAGGAACCTCTAGTGGAGCCGTTGAAGAGATACAACAGCTTGAACAACAGCTTGAAAGCAGTTCTTACATTGAAAGCTCTTTGCCTGGTACATCTTCTGTTTCTAGCACTGTTGATATTGCTTTGCAGGCTGTTCATCCTATCACTGGAGAAATACTTGAAGAAGGAGAGTTTGTAGTGGATCTTACACAAGAACAACTGCTTGCCTTGAACGAAATGAAATCGGTTGAAGATTCTGTGATCGATCAAATGCCGAGTGAGCCTGAAACTTCGGATTTAGAAAATGTGGAAGAGATTGTTTTTGAAGGAAATGACAAGAAGTCCTCATATGTGCGAGAGGACGAGACTGAGTTCGCTCCTTTTAATTAAGAATGGTTAAAAGAGAACGTGGATGTCATCGATGAACATCTGAAGAATCGTGATACTTCTGAAAATGTCACAGATGCGTTCACAGAGTGGCGAAAGCAGTTCTTGTCTAAAGTTTCCAAGCCATTGCCAGCTGACGTTCAAGTTGACTATCTACAGTATGAGAAAGAAAACTTGCATGGAAGAATTCTTTGCTGGATGTTTGTGAAAGAAATCCACTTCATGGCCATCAAACGGGAATACAGTATTCAATATTTCAGGTCGATGCTGAGCATATTGTCCTTACCATTTTACGACGTTGCAGCTTTGACGAAGCTTGAGCTCATTAATCGTTCAAACTTCGAAGGAGCTACATTGTTCGCATGCAAGATAAAGATAAACAAAAGGACAGGCTGGAAAGACGAGTTGTACAAGCCTCAGTTTCCTATCTATCAACAGATAAAGTTCACCTTGGATCCATCTACCAACACGGCGCGTTACAAGCTTGTTTATCAGCCCGCGAAGGTTATGGACAAGATCCCGTTAATGCCAATGAAACCGAACTTTTTGGAAGACATGGCTTTATGGTGCTACGACTCGGATACGCACGAGGCGGTGATTGTGTTTAAGGGTGATCGTGAGAATTTTCGGATGTTAGATCCGATGTGGATCGTGAACATGTCCGCGGCCGACATCAACAAGTTGTATCGACACGATATCTTCTACGAAGACAAGGACGCGCATCAAACGTTGCGATTTCAGCGCGTCGCTTGCTTTTGTTACTATCGTGGTATCCATACTGGCAGTTCGTGGTCCGAGAAACACTAAAGACGGAAGATTGAAGACCGATGACCAAGTAACAGACAAAGGGGAGTTTGTTGATGCATATTTTGGTGTTTGTAACTTGTCTTAATTAACGATGTATTTTGTACGGTCTTTTTATGTTATCGAGTCTGTATTCGCTGTCGACCTTAGTGGGATATCCTCCTATCTTACCGTGGTCCGACAAGTTTGTCTCATGGGTAGTTTATTTGGGTAGTTTATGTTGTTTGTGTGTTTATTATGTTTGCTGCAAACTGTTTGACAGTTTGTAGCACACAACTTATGCAGCCCTCGACGAAACACCATGTTTCGTCGAGTACATATATGACGAAACTCCTTTATGGTCATAACACCAAGTTTCGCCATGAACAGTGACGAAACACCTAGTGTTTCGTCATCTGTGGTGTTTCGTCATGCCCAATTAATGTTTCATCGACTTATGGGCTGGGCTGCCTATATAAACACAACATGGTTTCACACTGAAACCATGAGAGCATACCTACTGTGAAAGTTTACTATCAAACATTGTGTGTATTTGTTTGACCCTTGTTCTCATCGTTTTAATCAATTGACTGTGTTTCGTTGGTTATATCGTGTTGTCGTTATCCGTGTTTGGTTTGGCATCGTCACGGGGATTCCGCACTCGTGACCGTGCACTACTACAAAACAGATTTTTAGACGGGGACCTAGCGCCAAAAGGTTATTTTTTAAAATTTAAACCTAGCCGCTATGGCCTAGCCAACCCAGCCAATGAGAGCCGGCCACGGAGGACCGCTAGGCATGCCCAATGCCCGGGCTGAAACTCCCGCCCAAGGGGCGATGCCGAAACTCAAACCCACTCGGGGTGGTGACCTGGGCATTTGTACCCAAACCACCTCCTAACCCTCGCCCCATACCTCATAGTCTAATAAATGAATACAAGGTATTGCTCAATATTAAAATTTTAACCTAGCCGCTATGGCCTAGCCAACCCAGCCAATGAGAGCCGGCCACGGAGGACCGCTAGGCATGCCCAACGCCCGGGCTGAAACTCCTGCCCAAGGGGAGACGCCGAAACCCAAACCCACCCGGGGTGGTGACTTGGGCATTTGTACCCAAACCACGACCCAACCCACGCCCCATTTCTTACAGTCTAATAAATGAATATAAGGTATATCACATAATAAATAAGAATAAAAAAATCACTGTATACTAATAAATGAATATTAGGTATATCACATAATAAATAAGAATAAAAAAATCATTGTATGATACTGTTCATTCAGTTTTCATTTTATCATATAGTAATTGTGGAATGAGTATATAAGACGGTGTTCAAAAACACCATCTAAAGGGTTCATATATAAGCATAAGACGGTGTTAAAAGGGAACACCGTTTAAACGGTGAGAAATTGATTTTAAGACGGGGTTTAAGCATAAGACGGGGTTATATGGAATTTTGTTGAATATTTTAATTGGATTGGCACAACCGTCATATGTGGAAATGATTTTAAGACGGGGTTATTATTATAAATGTTGGATCGCTATACGACCTGACTGAGTCGATCAGAAGAGTCTTTTATCCAAATCAGAGGTGGAATCAATGAAACGGACACTCAATGTAATTATAATGTCTCTTATATTGATAATAACACTGTTTACAACCTGGAGACGTTTCGGCAGAGTTTCACTACTCAGATCCGAAAGTTTCTGAAAGTTACAAATGATTTAGCTTGAATGCTATTTATAGTGATGTTGATTTAGCTTGAAATGACACATGCCACTTTCAAGGGAAATCAGATTTAGCTTGAAATGACATATGCCACTTTCAAGGGAAATCAACATGTTGATTTAGCTTGAAACTGTCATGTGACACTTTCAAGGTAAATCATCACTTTCAAGCTAAATTACATTAAACATACTATTACAAGATACAAGACGAAGTCAATAGACGTAATGCACTAACAGACTCCCCCTCGGATATTGACGAAGTCTTCAGTGACTATTCTCTGTTATGACACCTTCTTCAGTCTTGATCATTCTGCATCCTAACTCAGATTGTAACATTGTAAGCATCCAACAATCTTTCTCTTTTCCTATCAGCTTCAGGCTCCCCCTTTCATCAAGCTTCCGTGCTTTGGGATCGACACCTAGCTTTCCATCTACAAGCTCCTAACTTTCAGCTTGTCTTCAGACTCCCCTTTAGACTCAGCTCTCGGGGTCGTAGTCTGGAATTTCATCTGCAATCACTCAAACATTTATAAGTACAATGTTTTTTAATCTTTTAGATATTGTAATTTGAAAATTCAATCTCCTCAAAACCACTTCTCATGAATTTGGCAGTTTCATCGAATCGTATCGGAAACTAGCTCTATAACAATATAAGCATCCAAATCCCCCACAGTTAATCATCCAAGTCCAAACTAATGACCTTGGAGATATCACAAACTGTTTTTGATTTTAGAAATTTCAAGTTTCAAATGAATGAACTTGTTTAATTCTCAGAAACACAATCAACATACTTAGATTTTGAAACTCAGCACTCAGACATCGGTTGTCGAAAATAAAGCAGAAATCCAAATCTTTTTGTATTTTCTAAAAATATAAAGCAGTAACGAAATATGTACAAACATATTTACAGACAATATTTTTGTTTGAGTATGCGTCAGAGGATCATATCAGTTTTTGACAAATCACAAGTACCGTTGAGCTTAATTTTCACATTAAGAATTAAACAATTCACTTAGATTGTCGATATACTTGTCCACTTAAATTTTCATACAAATTTCAACTGATTCAGGATACGAATTAGGTATTTTAGGAACTTAAACTCATTCATGTGTCCCACCTCTTGAATATACTCCCGTATCCAGATCCCAATATTCAGTCTTACAGGCAATTATAACACAAATGATATCTGTAAGGGGTTAATAATTTATGAAGAATCATGAGAGCTCAGGTCAGAACCATCGTTCAGCAGAGAGATCATGACTCAACTTGTGGGTGTGTCCCCTTTAGAGGATCTTTTTTTACAACAGCATTGCTAAGCAATTTTATTGTCTTATCATATATGCTGAGGGTGATGCTATATTTCAAGCATTTGCGGAAAGTATTATTCGAGGACTAGGTCAGAACTACCGTTCAGCAGAAGTCCCGGAATAATACCCCAGACATCATTGAGTATAAAAACCTGTATATCAGAATACAAGACCTTTCAAACGAGATTTCAGGGGTTACCTATATATCCAAGTAGTGTTCCCCACGAAATAAGCAAGTGTGAAATTAATGTTTATATCCCGAAAAAGTTTACTAAATGTATAAAAATCTACCGACACATCCACGGTGAGATCGTTTAACACATTTAAACATTCCATTTCTTTAGCGTACTGTAACTGTCTACTGATGTATTATCATTTCCTCTTTTTACACAAAAACTCATTTTTTTAATTTTATCATGTTTTTGGCTTTTTCAAATTTTCAAATGTTTTTGGATTTTCTAACAATATATTTCTCCCCCTAAAATGCAAAATCATATAAAGAAAATTTGACAACCAACACTGATAGCTTTGTCTCGCCGTCCATTTTCTGCTAAAAGTGTACTGATTTGCAGAAAATCTAACATACCCCCATAATTTACAACACATTGATCTTAACAGTTTGAAAACCATTTTTCAATCTGATGAAAGTAATCATGTTTGTTCAGCCGTGAGGGTTTCGGCATATTCAATCAACACTCCCCCTTACAACAATCTATTTTCCCATAATGATTTCAAAACACTTAAGTTTGATTTAATCAGAATGGTTTTTCTGGAAAAATTAGTTTGTTTACCCATCACTTGTGGGTTCGGGGTAATCTCATCACCTTGTTCTCTTTTAACCATTTTTTGAAAAATTTAACATTATAAGGTCAAACACCACTATCACTTGTAGAAAATCAAGTACAACTTAATGTCCTTGATTAACCACTTGTAAGACGAAATATCACAGTTACCATCCTGTGAATTTCTCAAGAATGATGCCGATACCTGCTTCACACTTACCAACCTGGAAGCTCCGGCAAGTCAGGATTTCAACCAACAGATTTTGACACCCAAGCCTGACCAGCTTTAGGCGCATTTTGAGCTTTTTTCTTTTCTTCATAAAACTCTTTCACTCCTTTTTCCTTACCATCAACCATCTTACTAAAAATATGTTTAACATTGCTATTAAACATTTTTCCAGCATCAACACCTTTTGATTTTAGGTTTACGGCTCGTAATGGTGGAAAGTTCTCATCATTCATTAATGGAACTGTCTCTTCCTTTTTTACCTCAACTTGTGGCTCATCTGATTTTGTGGAATCAGATTAATTACCCGAACTTGACTTGTCTGACTTGGATGAGCCAGATTCATCGCCAATAACTTTCTTTTTCTTCTTGTTTGTCCTCAAATTTGCATCTGAAGAATTCGATTTGCTTGACTTTGCCGTCGGCTGAATCGATTCATCAGAACTTTTATTCAAACCAACCGGTGAACCCGAAGACAAAATCTTCTCCAAATACTCTCTTGCCTTCTTCCTCTTTTTCCTCAGTCTGTCTTTTTTCCCCTGAGAAAGCTTCACTTTCTGTTTTAGAACCATCTGTTCTTTGGGCTTGACATTGACTGATTTCTTCACCGTTCGCTGAGATTCAACCCTTGATCTTCCCATCAATTTCCTTGGGCAATCTCTGGCAATATGTCCTCTGATATTACATTCAAAGCATCTTCTTGTCTCACAATACCAATTCTGGCAGTTAACAACAACGTGTCCTCTAACACCACAGGTGTAGCACACTCTGTTATCGTATCATCCACTTCTGTCAGTCCAAACCTTCAGATCATAACATTATTTGGCTTGGTTATAATCATTTCTCCTCTTCAATTCTGGATTTGACTTTTGAGCACTGTGGTCAAACCTGCACCACTTATTACCAACTTTTTGTGAGTTTTCATTTTTAAATTTTTATGATTTTTGATAATGATTGGATGATTTATCTGATGAGCTTTTATTTTCAATTTTAGAATTTTTCAAATTTTTAACTTTTTGTTTCTGTTCTGCATTCTTCTTAACAGGTTTTTGCTTTGAGCATTCACCTATTTCAGTAGATTGCAAAACAGTATTTTTAAATTTTTCCTGTAAATCTAAAAATATTTTTCTTTTCTTTTCCTTTTCATCATCAGATATTTCATCACAATCTTCAATTTTGACTTTGTCAAAATTTGTGACATTGTCACTTATTGGAACAGAATTGATCGGTTTTGGACAAACATATGATGCAGAAGTCACAAAACTTTTCAACTTGTTTTCTAAATCAGCAATTTTCTTTCTATTACCTTCGGCTTCATGCTCAAGTCGAATGATTTTATCAGGATGAGAATTTATCGCACATTGTTTTTCGAGATTATTTTTACCAAAAATATCTCTCTCGTCTTCTAAAATCTTTATCTGACTTTTGAAATCATTTTCTAATTGTTTAAAATTTTTATTTTCTGATGACAAACTCTCAACATTCTTCAAAAGTTTGTCATTTTCAGATCTCAATTTTTCGCAGTTTACGTGCAACTCCAGAATCTGTTCATCATCAGCTTTCTTCCCATCTTTCAAAGCTTTGTTTTCCAATGTCAAATTCTCCGCATCACTCAAGAATTTGGCATTGTCTGCTCCAAGTTTATCACATTTTGAGCACTTTTCATTCATCTTTTCAACATCATCTTCTTTCTTTGCTTCCATCCTGAATGTTCCTGCACAAAAAAATTTAACAAAATCAAGAGGGTTTGCATATTCATCAATAAAACAACCTCTCTTAATATCATATTTCATGACATTTTTTTGCAGCAAGACATACAGAAAATCTTTTTCTCATTTCGATAATCACTTCCAAATCTATCTTTTCTAAATCCTTCTTCATCTCATACATCAACTCTTCTTTTCTTTTTTCTTTATCAAACTTATGTAAACTAAGCTTTTTGATGAATTCTCTAAAATGAAGCTTTGAGAAATTAGCATCCCTTTTTAGTTCACTCAAAAATTCATCCCATTCTAAAGGTAATGCATCAACAAATTTTGAGATTTTTTCAACATTTGAAAACCTTATCTCATATCTATCTAACTTATCAATCAGATCATCAAATCGTTTATCCAACTTTTCCAATGATTCATGTTTCATGCACCAGAAATTTTCAAATCTTTTAATCCAAACATCCTTCTTATTTTTCTTATCAATCCAAAATCCAGAAGTCCAATCATTTAAATCTTTAAAAATCTCGTTTTCCTGTTCATCAAACACTTTAGCCATGATTTGAAATTCTTGAATAACCTGGAATCACAAACAAACAAGCACAATCAGTTTAAACTAACTGTATACGTAAAAGTGTGAGATCAAAATTGATCTATGACTCGTGTCGAAGATTCGTAGATTTGTTTAAATATCGTTGAAGTGAAATCACTGAATGACAAGACTTGATCGGAACCAAATGGAACAAAAATTCGTGTCAAATGAATGATCTTAATCGGATGAACTAAGTAACATGGGTTTTGAATGGACACAACTTTGTACTTCAACTTTAGATGGGCCTCTCGAGTGATTTGGGCCGTGCACAATACTTTGACTAATAAGCCTCTTTAATCTGTCTGTACCTTTAAATCCACTAAGCCAACCAACACTATTTAATGATCAACTTGCACACTTTGGATTACATATAATCTGAATGGTACCCGACAATTTCAATTATCTAAAATATAATATTGGACCGATGATAACAATTTGGCTGACACTTCAATTTCCAACAAGAATAAGTGATGGGTCGGCAACTTTAATGTATTGATCAGATCAAAGTCAGACAATTTTAAAAACATGTATAGTCAAAGCACATGGTTCGATAATTTCAATATTCAAAACAACACAATTGGTCCTTTAATTTTTTTTTATCACATGTACACCTGACACCTTTTTCAAAGTTTAATGTTCCGACAATGACTTATCAAGTCACATGCAATCTGACTTCAATTTTCAAGACCCGATACTATGAGCGAAATCAGGGTTTAGGTGACACAAAAACGAAATCAGCAACAACTATGACCAAATGAGCGGAATCACACTAATCTAGTCCAACGATTCAAGCGAAATCCAACAAATCTATTTCGCTTGAACTTTTTCAAGCGAAATCCTCAGAATATTCAAGCGAAATCTTTAATATTCAAGCGAAATCTTTAATATTCAAGCGAAATTGCACTGTTCGTTCAAGCGAAACCTAGTTTCTGTCCAGTTTTTGTCATTTTTACTTTGAATTATGCAATGAAACTTTCTAGGGTTTGTCAATATGTAGTTTTACACCATCCGTGAAAATTTGATCCAATTTTGACGGTTAAAACTTGTTCAGATAGAAAAAGAAGGTGTAGAAGTCAAAATCTAATTGCAATCGAGCTAAACTCTTCTTCCTGAGCTCTAATACCACTTGTTGGATCGCTATACGACCTAACTGAGTTGATCAGAAGAGTCTTTTATCCAAATCAGAGGCGGAATCAATTAAACGGACACTCGATGTAATTATAATGTCTCTTATATTGATAATAACACTGTTTACAACCTGGAGACGTTTCGGCAGAGTTTCACTACTCAGATCCGAAAGTTTCTGAAAGTTACAAATGATTTAGCTTGAATGCTATTTATAGTGATGTTGATTTAGCTTGAAATGACACATGCCACTTTCAAGGGAAATCAGATTTAGCTTGAAATGACATATGCCACTTTCAAGGGAAATCAACATGTTGATTTAGCTTGAAACTGTCATGTGACACTTTCAAGGTAAATCATCACTTTCAAGCTAAATTACATTAAACATACTATTACAAGATACAAGACGAAGTCAATAGACGTAATGCACTAACAATAAAAGCGTCTAAAAAAGAACTTCAACACCGTCTAATGCTTCATATTGTAGTAGTGGTGTTTGATATAAACAAGGGTTTGGTTTCGTAATCGATCCTCCGAGAATCAGGACCTATAGATGACATGGCAGGAGTTGATTGGATGCTTGTGAGTGATAGAATTCTATCTCTCTAGTGACCACCCCCACTCCCCTAATAAACTAATTTTCAAATATTACAAATTATAATAATCACTCATGCTACAAGTAACCTACGCATCATATACATCAGTAACCTATGCATTACCATGTATACCATCCAAAATAAATGAGATAGCCTTTAACACTATGTAATTTGAAGCCTCGTCCCATAAGGTGACCCGGGGTGGAAGCGTGATACACAAAGTTCACACGTGAAAGTTTTCGAAACACCACCGCCGCCCAGATAATTCACGCATTGAGTTTGTAACGCGTTGAGTTTTTAACGCGTTGAAGAATGAAGAAGTAGCCGTTTTTTTTTTACCGTTGGGGGATGATTGTTGCTGCATTTGACCAACAACAACAGCAGCAAGACATCAGCTCCGGCAACAACAACAACAACAGCAACAAAAGCTCCATTGTTGCTGATCTTCTGCGTGTCCACCGGAGAAACCGTCGGCGTCGGAGCTCCGGCAACAACTTATTCTCGTCATTCGGTCCCCAATGGCAGGTATTCTTAGGTGATTGTGGGTCGATTTCACTGTGTGAGCGAAAGCCCCATATCAATTTAGGAGATTATAAGCTTATCTCCTTCAATTTTGTGTTAACTTGAACTAGGGTTCATGGTGATTATGTATGTGATTTTTTTTTCTTTTGAACGGCCATGAATATTTATTTGTGTTAATTTATAATTTAAAAAAATAAAAAGAGTTAATTGCCAAAATCGTCCCTGAGGTTTGGTTTTGTTTGTCATTTTCGTCCAAAATGACCTTTTTGTACCATTTTGCCCCCAACGTTTGGCAGTTTTTGCCATTTTCATCCAATTCACTAACATGGTTTACTTTCTCTGTTAACTCATTCTAATTTGGACATTTTACTTCTATTATTGCCTTTTATTTTCTTTTCTATATTTTTTAAACCTTTAAATAAAACAAAATAAAAATTATTTACAATCTCACCCAATAACCCCCCCCCCCCACTCTCTCTACACCTCTGCAACTTTTTTTTTACAACAAAATGATTCCATTCATCACAAAAATACATACGCAGAACGGCAGAAGTGAAACAACAGGCCGTTGAACTCACAAAACCCAATTACATCAATTCACCCAAAATAAATACAACACAGATCATTAAAACTGAATCGTCGGAGAACCCTAACCACCATCAACGCCAACCCGTCACCATCACATTAGATCCCTGTTGAAGATGTTCCGGTTTTGAACGATAGTAGCATCCCGGCGGGTCTATCCAGACCAAGAGTATTATCTGGATTCTTCCTCTTAGAGGAGAAAAATTCTTGATAGATCTAATGGTGGTGGAAGTGGTTGGTTTACGGTGGTGGAGGTGGTCGATTAATGGTGGTGGAAGTGGTTGGTTTACGGTGGTGGAGGTGGTGATCGATTTCTGGTGGTGGATGTGATGGTCGGTTTTCGGAGGTTGGCTTACGGTGGTGGAGGTGGTCGGTTTACGGTGGTGCAGGTGGTGGTCAGTTTCCGGTGGATTTAGGTGGTGGTTTACGGGTAGGTTTATAGAGAGATTTGTAGAGGTTTAGAGAGAGAGGGGGGGTATAGAGAGAGGGAGAGAGAGAAAGAGAGTTGAAGAGGGTGAGGTTCTTAGAGAGGGATAGTGGGGTGGGGTGGGGTGGGGTAGGGTTTGTATTTTTATTAATTTAATGGTTAGAAAAATATAAAAAAGAAAATTAAAAAGAGAAAATATGATAAAATATCCATATTGCCCTTGAGTTAACAGAGAAAGTAAACCATGTTAGTGAATTGGATGAAAATGGCAAAAACTGCCAAACGTTAGGGGCAAAATGGTACAAAAAGGTCATTTTGGACGAAAATGGCAAATAGAACCAAACCTCAGGGACGATTTTGGCAATTAACTCAAATAAAAAATTAAAAAATTTGTGAGTGATGGAATTTGTACAAGTGATGACCATTTCCAGCAAAAAAGGAAGTGAGTGATGGAAATAATGGTTGATGACATGGCAGAACCTGATTGGATCTTGTGAGTGATGGAATTGTTTGTGAGTTATACCACCCCTACCCCTAAGTATATCTGGACCCCCACGTGATCTACCGTGCATATGGATGAAGGCATTGCTTATAAAAGATCAGGATTCCAAGACCACCATTGTTCATGAGCCGATCCGATCCGATCGAGGGTCTACTCATGCTCGGATTGAATTATAACCGATCCGATCCGAGCGGATCAAATTTGTAAAACCGAGCGCAAAAGTGATGCTCATGCTCGGATTGAATTTGAATCGACCGGCTCGGTTTCGCTCGGTTTTTATCAAATCCTAAAAAAAATCAAGCGGATCGTTTTCGCTCGATTGAATGATATGGCTTCGTTCAACAAAAACAAATTCTAACTTAATTAAAACATGTCCAACACTTTACTAACAAAAGCAATACATAATAACTCAAATCATGATTCTTAACAATATCAAGAAACACAAAATAAAGTGCGAATACAAATTGTCATTTAGTTCAAAAGCCATAAACTTCTTCTTTAAGCTTGTTCATCTTCATCCACAAAATTCAACTTCAAATCAACATATAACCTATAAACACAAGCATTAAACAAAACCATTAACTTCTTCTTTAAGATTGAAGACTGGAGCGACTCACTTGTTGCAGATTGAAGACCAGAGATTGAAGACCGTCCGACGAACTGTTGCAGAATGAACACATGAGCGGCGATATGTTGCAGACGATGTGTCGGAGACTAGAGAGCGGCGATATGTGTGAGTGTGACTGTGGAGACCGGAGAGTGAGAGTCGGAGATTAGAGAGCGGCGTATGAATATGATACGACTGAATAGTGAATACTCTTTTAGGAATAGGATTTAGGGTTAGATTTACATATTAAATATTAAGTTGGGTTGAATGTTATTTGGGCTTTTAATATTTTTTGGGCTATTATATTTTTTTGGGTTTTTAATCTATAAAATCTATAATATAAATATATATATTAATTATTAATAAAAACAATTCGAGCGAAACCGAGCGATCGATGAGCGAGCGGAGCTATGCTCATGCTCGGATTGAATTTGAATCGAACCGATCCGATCGGCTCATTTACAAACTGAGCGGGAATCGAACGAGCATTTTTCGAGCGATCGTCGAGCGATCTTCGATCGTCGAGCAGTTTGGACAGCCCTACACCATTATGGGTTTTTGTTTAAGAAATGACAACCAACATACAATTTTGCGGATTACTGACCATCTTTTCTGTATTTCAATTCCCATAACACCAATTAGAAGAAAATTAGTTGGATAGAGAAAATTCATATTTATTATTATACCCTTTTTATTTGATTTAAAATTTTAAACCTAAAAAATGACCGGTGATGTCACAATCTTTGTAAATATCAGTCTGTTGATAATAAGTTTCCAAAATTGTATTTAATGCCTTTAAATGGCAACCTTTTACTTTTTAGGTTTCAATTTTAAGCTGTGTGCGGATGCATGCTTAATCTCCTCCATGTATAATATGAAGAAAAAGGTATAAGAATAGAACTTTTTGTTGTAAAGATGTGAATCGACATGCATCATTTTAACTTTGAGCATAGATGTGAAGGGCTCCAGGTCATTATCTAGGTAAAGAACATATGACCTAAAAACACTTTCATTATAACTGGTCTAGATATATTGTATACTATAAAATAAAAAACCCTACACATAGTGCGAACAAGTTTATACATTTCTGCTAACTGATCTAAACAATACACAGTTGGTGGTATACGTAAACGGTGGGTTTATCTAATAGTTTTATAGAAAAAAGCTAGTGTGCTTCTAACCTGCGTTATGATCAATGCTTTATTAGACATGCACCAACTTTAAATATATTGAGTGGAATTTGGAAAGTTATGTCTACCGAAGCATATTATTATACTATCTTAAATTTTATGATAGACCTTACATAATAATAAAGAATAATAATGAAAACTCGTGAGATATTTTGTATTTACAGGAGTTTATGATTTGTATTTATAGGAGTTTATGATAATAGTTAGAAATGAAACCTACTTAAAATATAATTAGGAGGTTATAAAATCATATGTATAAATACATTTGTATTACATGATGGAAAACTGACTTGCAAATCCAATAAAATTTCCATTTAGTTTATAATACGTTATTAGCACTTTGACTCGTCACTGGGATTTCTGGCAATCTTCAACCAGACAGATTCAATAAGAATTTATTGTTTATCACCACCCGGATAAAATGTCGAATTTATCAAAACTTGTATTCACCACACTTGACATCTCGGGTAACAACTACCTCCCATGGACTCTTGATGCTAAAATTCATTTGACGGAAAATGATTTGGGGGAGACATTTATTGATGATAACCAAACTTCACCTCAAGATAAAGCAAAAGCTATGATATTCCTCCGCCATCATCTTCACGAAGATCTGAAGTGGGAATATCTTACTGTTGAGGACCCTCTTGAATTATGGTCAAACATCAAAGAACGTTTTGACCACCAGAAGTTGGTCTTACTCCCTAAAGCCCGCTATAAATGGCTTCATTTACGACTACATGATTTTAAGACTGTCAGTGAGTATAATTCTGCCTTGTTCCGCATGAGTTAAAATTATGTGGTAAAAAGCAATCGATGAAGACATGCTTGAAAAAACTTTCTCAACGTTCCATGCCTCAAACATGCTCCTGTCGCAGCAATACCGGGAATGTAAATTTACTAAATATTCTGAAATGATATCATGTTTTCTGATCGCGGAGCAAAACAACAAGCTCCTACTCCAAAATCATCAATCGCGACATGTCGGTGCAAGCCCATTCCCCGAAGCGAATGTGGCAAATTCTTAAAGCGGACGAGGTAGAGGTAGAGGTCGCGGCCCCAGCAGAGGTCGTGGTCGTGGACGAGGATACACATGGCATCGAGAGTCTCACAACACTAAAAATAGCAGTGGCGAATCGAGTCGATATAATACGGGACGTCCTTTAAAAGGGAAAATTAGCGGGACCCAAAGCAACATTTGTTATAGATGTGGGATGTCAAATCACTGGTCCCGCACGTGTCGCACCCCCAAACATCTAGTTGAAGCATATCAACGCATGATTAAAGAACCAGGAAAAAAAAGTTGAACTAATCTGATTGAGTATGCACCTCCAGCCACGATACCAGACGTTCATTTGGATGCATGTGATTTCATTGAAAATGTTGGTAGTGTTTAAACATATTTACTAGACCTTGTAAGGTTTACTTTTCACACATTGACCTTTGTACTTGATTTGTTTTGAAACTCTTATAATGTTTAATTTTAATTCTTTGCATTAACTTTTATTTATTTTATTTCCCGAAGAAATATGTATACTAGCTCCAGTAGAGCTATTATTGGTGATAAACGTCAGGTAGATAGCGGTAGTACTAGCACTATTCTCAAAGATATGAATTTTTTCTCTGAATTGTCTCCAGCAGATACACAGATTGGTACTATATCTGGTGTCAGTAACCTTATCGAAGGCTTTGGCAGAGCACACATAACATTATTTTCGGGTACCCAACTCATTGTTGAAAATGCATTATATTCAGTAAATCCAGAAGAAACTTACTTAGCTTTAAAGTTCTTCTCAACATATGGCCTGCAGCAAGAAGGGGAAATCGATGTTCGTCAGATCAAGTCAAGTGAAATTCTGGCAGACCTGTTCACAAAATCGTTACCTAGAAGCAGTTTTGAGCAGTTATCACATGAGATCGGGCTTCGTAGATTAAAAGACGTTAGTTAAAATTGAGGGGGGCATTATACACGTTGTACTCTTTTCCTTGACTAAGTTTTGTCTCATTGGGTTTTCTTAGCAATGTTTTTAACGAGACAACATAATTGATTCAGCAGTATTAGTTTATCTTCTAGGCCCTCAAGTACCCAGTTAACATCATCCTGAAGCATGTTGTTAAATTGTGTATAATGAATAGGTAATGTATATCTGAGGGGGAGTGTTATAAAATCAGATATACACATTTTTGTCTCTCTCCTAGTATAACTGCTTGGCAATTATTTCTATAAATGTATAAATACATTATATCTCTTATACAAAAAGCAACATGGATCACCAACAATTAACTCCTACCCCTTCACTTAATTCCCACACTTTCGCATGCACCCCTTCCCTCCAAAACGTAAATTATATATCCACCATTAATTCCTACCCTTTAACAATTAACTCCTACCCCTTCACTTAATAAAAAAGGCTCTCACTATCTGCACACTGAGTTTGCCTATCTGCACACTTAGGGTTTATATACGCTGCGTATTGGTCAATACGCAGCGTATACGGTTAACCCTATACGCTGCGTATTGACCAATACGCAGCGTAGGTAGACCATAGATCCCAGAGCCTGATAACCAATCATTGCACAGAAAACAAAGTCCGCATACGCTGCGTATTGAGCAATACGTAGCGTATAACCAGGGACCATTTTTGTAAATTTATGAAACTTCAGGGACCATATTTGTCAATTTATGAAACTTCAGGGACCATATTTGTCAGTTTTCGAAACTTTAGGGACCATATTTGTCAGTTTTCGAAAAACCAGGGACCATTTGTGTAAATTTACGAAATCTCAGGGACCATTTTTGTAAATATATCAAAAAAGGGGAAAAAGGGGGTCTTCATTTAAGAACCGGCCCTTGCAAGACTCGAACACATGACCTCTCGTTTAGAACCGCAACGCCTTAACCAGTTTATCCTCTGTCCAGAGCTGTTAGAATATGAAACTTAATTACTTATATACACTAGTTAGGTGATACGCTGCGTATTGCTCAATACGCAGCATATGTTAGTGGTTGGTACACTACCAGACAGTCAAACCTAGTACCATGGTCAAATCAGTCTGACATAGGTTGCGTAGTGATCAATACGCATCGTATATATGTAAACCTATACGCTGCGTAGTGGTCCATACGCAGCGTATGTCAGACTGATTTGACATCGATACGATGTTGTCCAGGCACGTGAATAAAGTAATACGGGGAGTAGAGAGCAATACGCTGCCTATTGAAGTGTCACATGAAAGTATATTTTCGACGCTCGTTAGGGACCTACGCGCCTTACGGTTCGACTTCGACTAAATAATAAAAAAATATATATTTTAACGACGAACTTAGTTTCGACGCACGTAAGGCGCGTACGGTCCTAACGAGCGTCGAAAATATATATAGGTCCCTGATGTTTCATAGATTGGCACAAATGGTCCCTGTCAGGGACTATTTTTGTAAAAACTGAAATTGAGGGACTAATTCTGTACACCAGTTGACAAATACGTTGCGTATTGGTCAATACGCAGCGTATAAGGAAGGTCATATACGCTGCGTATTGGTCAATACGCAGCGTATATAAAACTGGTAAACTTTTGATACTTCAAACCCACCCAAATGACCCCATTTTTCCAGATGTTTTATATACGCTGCGTATTGAACAATACGCAGCGTATTGGTTAGCTAGTGTATATAAGGTATTAAGTTTCATACTCTATCAGCTCTGGACAGAGGATAAACTGGTTAAGGCATTGCGGTTCTAAACGAGAGGTCATGAGTTCGAGTCTTGCAAGGGCCGGTTCTTTAAAGAAGACCCCCTTTTTACCCATTTTTGATATGTTTACATTTTGGTCCCTGAAGTTTCAGTTTTTACAAAAATAGTCCCTGATAGGGACCATTTGTGTCAATATATGAAACACCAGGGACCATTTGTGTTAATATATGAAAAACCAGGGACCAAAGTGTAAATATATCAAAAATAAGGGACCATTTGTGTCAATTTTTGAAACTCCAGGGACCATTAGTGTAAAATTCAATACGCTGCGTATTGGTCAATACGCAGCATAGACACACATTGTTTTCTGTGCAATGATTGGTTATCAGGCACTGAGATATATGGACTATCTACGCTGCGTATTGGTCAATACGCAGCGTATTGGTTTAACCCTATACGCTGCGTATTGACCAATACGCAGCGTAGATAAACCCTAATTTTGCTAGGGTTTGGTGTGCCAATAGGCACACTCTAAAAAAATGACAAATCTCAAACCAAATCGCAACAGTGCAGATTCGAAATTGCACCAACTATATCAAATGGTTAAGCGATGCATTAACATGGCAAAAGATGAAGAGTAAACAGAAGACTAATGATGAATCGTAAATAAATTCATGTCTGCAATGTTATGCTTACATCATATTTAGTTTGATTTGTTTAAAATCAAAGAAATGAAGTTATATTAATGAGGCAGAGAGAGACATATATGGTGGCATTGTATTTGACGATGGTGGTGTTGTATTTGAGACGGATAGATATATATGGTATTATCTTAATGATATATAGTAATTGTTAAATATATTATGGTAGTTGTTAAATGTAGTTTATATATATATAAATTATATAAAGTAATATGGTTTCTATTCCTTTGCAGTTCAAAACAAAAATATAATTGCAGTTTTGATTTCTAGGCAATCGATGCGAATCGGTGGAAATTAGTTATACAAGTGTGAAGCGGTGTATAGTTTTGATTTCGAGCAAAGTGTGGATATTATTCCAAAATGTTAATATATAAGATATAAAAGTTTTACGTAAAATATATTACAACCATGTCATTCTTGCTCTTTTCTTTTTATATATTGATTTTTCATAATCAAATTGTTTATGATGAAATACAAATTATTTTGTGTTATTAAAATACAAAATTTAACCAAAGATTGTGTTATACAAATCAATGTTTTAAAAACCGGTTTAAACTGGCCGGTTGAACCGGATGTCGGAAGCTTGGCCGGCACGAATTATACCGGTAAATTTAGAGAATGGCAAAGAAGTTGAACCGCCGATAAATTGGGTTATACCGGTATCAAGGTTAACATTTGGACTTTTATTATTTTATGCTCTCAAAAAGATAATGATTTACCTTCTTAGTAAAACCTAGCACCTAAAAAGGTACCAATAGTGAATTTTTGGATTATTTTTTATTATGGATTAACTTTTGAAATATTTTTATTATTGAATAATGTAGTTATGTATTATTTTTTTGAGTTGAAATTGTATTTTATGGATGGCTGGAGATATTTGGACACCCATCGCGCCTATTTTCACACCTTTGGTGCCCTAGACGCCTCGTATAGGTCTATACGAGGCGTCTACGCACTGAATTCAAGGGGGTCTGAGAGGGTGTCAGGCACAAAGTTTAAGGAACCCTAGACGCCTCGTACAGAGCTATACGAGGCGTCTAGGATTGGGTTTTTTTTTTGGCTGAAATGAGGGGTGTTTTGGTGGGTTTTGGTATGGTTTTTGGATAGTTTTTGAAGATGTGTTTTTTGTTGAAAATTTTTTTGTTTTTAAAAAAAGTTATTTTTTTTGTTTTTTACACTATAAAAAAGTTTTTGTTTTTTAAAAATGAACTATTTTTTTGTTTTTAAAAAAATTTTATCTCGTTCAAATATTCAAAACATATTTTGTTTCCGTATTATCTCAATTTAAGACAACAATCATTAAGTAACCGAATAATTGAAAACAAACATAAATATGACATAGATAAGATAACTTTGTACATCCATAACAAAAATATATAAGATAAGTTTGTACATCCATAATAAAAATAAAAACAACAACAGGTTTATGCATCCGAATCCGAATCTGGCTGCTGCTGCTGATGTGGTGCTCGAGGTGGTGGGAGCGGTATCGCGGGTAACCCATCTCTCTCGCGTCTATCCTGCAGCTCCCGAACCACCCAACCTATCAAATCGCTGAGCCTGTCAAGCTCTGCTCGTACCTCCGGATGTAGCGGCGCAGGTCCTGGGGCATGACCTGGAATAGCGTGACGTGGAAACTGAGGCGCCCCGGCAGGTGGCGGTGGCTGTGGCACCGCTGCACCGTCTACATCCTCCGGAGGCTCCTCCACAGGCACTATATCAGCAGGATCTACAGGAGGATAAACGGGCTCGAAATGCTCTGGTAGTGCCTCCTCTGTCCATATGCCCCCGGTCGCGCGGTTTTTAAACCGCGGGCCAACTGGAAACCTCCTGATTACCTTCATCCCCCACAGCGACTGCATGCCCATCCGCGTCGGCATGACTGGCGGCGTCCGTAGATGTGGGTCCTCGTGCAGCACGAGGCCAAATGAACGGGCAATGACGGTCACGTACGCCCCGCCATACAAAAATCCACGCTCCTGCTGGTGATGGGCGGAGGCGTAGTACTGGGCTAGACCGTGTGCTAGCGCGCACGGCCTCCTATACAACAAACAGTAAAGGAAAAAAAAGATCTGTGGTCGTACACCACTCACGGCTGTACCCGCGCGCTGAGATAGAAGTAGCGAGCAAATGGTGCAGATACCTGCAGATAGTGTTAGTGTTAGCGAAATACAGAAATAGAGATAAATAAACAATGCACATAATCACAATAATTGCCGTAATAAACGTACGTACCTGTATAGTGGGTCCGCAACAAACGACACCCTCCCCTTCGACTTATCGTGCTCCCAATGATCTGGCCCCGCAATCACCTGCCAAAACCCTAGAAGAATGGGTTTTTCAACCACCACTAGCCCCGCTGTGTAAACCTCAGTCTCGATCTCCCCCTGCATGTATAAACCAGAACGCACCGCAAAGTCTGCTAGCGTCATCGTACGCAAAACGCCAGCGAGCCTGAAAGAAATCTCAGGCGGAGGGGGAGCACCTGGGTACGGCAGCGGCACTGGGACCCCAGGAGGGTGAAATGTGAATGACGAAAGGAACTCGACCAACAGCTCCCTGTAGGTCGGCGTGTGCGCCAAATCGAAAAGTCGATGCCACGGCGAATCGAGAGGTACAAACCGACGCACTCTATCCGTCTCAGCAAGCTGGTCCATCGCATCCCAGTCAATCGATGCATGCGATCCAATGTACATCCTCCGAAGCTTCTGGCAATGGCGGGCGGCATCGGTGCCCGCGGGAAACTCTAGATACGGACAACCCTGCAGCGTATCCAGAGGCGGCCGCCGTCTCCGTCGTGGACCCTCCTGAACCGGCTGAATCTGCTGAGCCGGCTGACCCCCCTCAATCTCTATCTCAATATCATCGCCCTCCATAATCAATCTGCAAATAATAAATAATAATAATAATAATAATAATAATAATAAATAAAAATAATAATAAATAACAATAATAATAAATAATAGTAATAAATAATAATAATAATAATAAACAATAATAATAAATAATAGTAATAATAAATAATAATAATAATAATAATATATAAAAATAATAATAAATAACAATAACAATAATAATAAATAATAGTAATAAATAATAATAATAATAAATAAAAATAATAATAAATAACAATAACAATAATAATAAATAATAGTAATAATAATAATAATAATAATAATAATAATAATAATAATAATAATAATAACATTAACAATAATAATAACAACATTAATAATAACAATAATAATAAAACTAATAATAATAATTAATTAAAAAAAAACACTGAGCCTCGTATAGCCCTCGTATAGGGCTATACTCAGCGTCCTATTCTTCCACATTCATCTTCAACCTCAAAACTCAAACCCCCAAACCCCCAAACTCCACAAAAATCAAATTTCAGGGCAAACCTACGGTCTAAAGGCAAAAACATGGCAAAAATACTAAACTACGGGGCGAAATACGTACCGGTGATGCTTCAAATCTTCGAAAATCCGGTCGAGATACGTATCCGAGGCGTATAGAGGTGTATTCTCCGTATGTGTGTTTGTTTTTTGTTTGGGGGTTATAAGCAGCCTCGTCTAGACCCCCCTGTGATATACGAGGCCTAGACGCCTCGTATAGCTCTATACGAGGCGTCTTCCTTTTTTATTAAATGACCATTTAGCCCCTGGTATGCCCCCAGTATAGGCATTATTCAGGGGCAAAATGGTAATTAACCATTCCAAAAAGATATTTCTGGAATGGTTAATTACCATTTTGCCCCTGAATAAAGTCTATACTGAGGGCTTTCCAGGGGTAAAATGTTAATTTAATAAACTTTTTTTAATAATTAAAAAACAAAAAAATCTCAAAAAGTTGCCGCTACACAAGACGACACGTATAGCTCTATACGCGGCGTCTGGGGTTCCAAAATTACCTTTAAGCCCCTGTTAATGGTCTATACTGGGGGCTTTACAGGGGCAAAATGGTAATTAACATAAAATATTTTCAAAATTTAAAAAAAAAAAAATGTTGCCGACACTGTAGACGACTCGTATAGCTCTATACGAGGCGTCCTAATTCAAAAAATTCAAATTTTGATTTTCAAATTTTCAAAATTTAAAATTTCATAAACCCGCTCAAATAGACGTCTCGTATAGATCTATACGAGGCGTCTGTGGATTCGGAAATGACCTTTTAGCCCCTGAAATAAGCCTAGATTGGGGGCCTAACAGGGGCAAAATGGTCTTTTGGGCATAGCTATACGACGCGTATAGCTCTATACGCGTCGTATTTTTTTAATTTTTTTAAAAAATGATATTAAACTGTTTTAATTATTGAAAAATGATACAAATTATAAAAAAAAATTATAGAAATTGTAGAAAAATATAGAAATTAATAAAAAAAATACATTCAAATTACAAAAATCATTCTTCCGTATCACTATCGATGTAATTAAGACTGGGGTTTGATCTTGGCGGAGGATTCATTATCGATGTATACCATTCTAGACGTGGCAAGTACATATCTTCCCATTGTTTCGTATGGGTTGTTCGGTTGGTCAACCATAGCCCGTGTGCTGGTGGCATTGGATAATCCCCTTCCAGCTTAACATGTATGAAGTGGTTCTCGTTTACATGTGTAAGCGTTATGAACAATGATTGTTGATTAGCCGGAGGACTTAGTATCGGGAAGAAAGTGGAACTCGCACCCATGGTTGTCGTTAACAGGTGCACCCCGATACCGTACGTTTGTGCAATAAGAAGTCCTGCATAGGGGAAGTCCATCCAGTGATCCCCCCCACAACCGGACACTGAATCCCAAATTAGGCCCTGACGATGCGTGTAAAAATAACCTTTATCCCATGCTTCAAATATTGGGAACCAGATCGATTTGTTCTTATCCATTTCTTGAACAAGGTGCCTTCGAATGAGCCCCCATGAACTCTGTTCCATACCTAAGCCCACAGCCACAGACCGAAACCCACAATGACCGTCCGGCATCACATCTCGTATGCACGAGACGTACGGATGGAACACTAGCGGAATGTCATCCTGAAACTATTCGATGATTCCCACGTACTCGTCCCCAATGATTAACGGAAAACCGTGAGCATCTCGTGTCTCTTTCTTCTTAGAACTCTTTGAACGGCTTAGGCTCGCTTTGGGTTTTTGGGACCTTATAACCGACTGTTGAGAGGCCTGTGACGGAACGTACGAGCTGTGACGAGGTTTGTCGTACTTACTTTGTCGGGAACCTTCAAAGCACGTGTTTGCATCACCGAATGAGCTTCTCCTCAATTCTTCATCTATACGAGAGGCCTCGTCCAACCTTTGTTGTTGGTCGGCCACGAGTATTTTGTTGGACAACCGGTGGTTTCTTGGTAGATTTCTTTGGAGTCAACACCGCTTTAATCTTTGAAATCAGGCTTTTTTGCTGAGCGGGGGGGTGCGACTCTAATTGTTGTCTAACAATATTTAGCTCTTCGACCACGTCCACGTCATCGTCTATCAATTTACAACTTTGGAAGTTAAGTTTCCGCCAGAAGACGTCCACGTCTTCGAGTTGAATCGGACGCTCTGCACGGTTAAAAACAACATTGTTTAAGTCACATGATTAACGGAAATATATCACACAAGTGTTGTACGTTTAACAATTATTACCTTCAAGCATGTACTTTTCTATCCTGCAAGCACAGGGCAACCCACAGCTGTGACACATTTGGCAACCACATGATGAATGAAAGCGCTCCAAGACATCTAGCTTCCTAATTGCCTCGCTCCTCAACAAGTCAAGGGCGGTATGGGATACTTTACCAAGTAGGTGTTGAAACAACGGGTGTTTGTGGTGGGTCATTGTTTTTTCGATGCTATCTCGAAAAGTCTTCCTTATTTCACCGAACTGTGTCTCAACTATATCATGGACACAACCAACTATACGGTCGAGCGAGCTCCTATCTTCAACGTATCTCTTTAAGTTGGCGTGTTGGCTCTCAACTCTGTTTGTGGTACGATTACCAAAGTTGCGCCTCTTATCAGTCCACGCAAAGACGAACATCTCCTTATAGTCTTTTAGCCAGTTATCGTACACGTATTTGAAGACCCCTAAAACGTAAAAATAATTTAATAAAATTTGCATAGGTGAGTCGTATGTTATTATAAAAACTTACTAGAACGTTTGCACTCCACAAGTCGTTGTCGCATGTTGCGCAAGTGGTACTCGTAGATGAGTATGGATGGAGACTCAATCAATGTCCCCCATAATGACAAAAATTTCTTCCAGTCTTCGTCTGTGAAGGCACCCTTGCAGTGCTTCATAACATTCTGTTGTATGTGCCACCTGCAAAGAAGCCTAGAGGCGTTTGGAAATACTTTAGCACACGCGCCCATAAGGGCTAGGTCTCTATCGGTTAAAATCACACGTGGCTCCATGCATTCATCCAACATTGACTTGACCCTCTCAAGCACCCACACAAAGTTATCACCCCGTTCTTTACTAACAACGGCATGCGCGATAATAAACGATTTGTTGGTAGGCGTCATACCAACAATCTGGATAAAGGGCATATTGTATATGTTTGTCTTGTACGTCGCATCGATCAGCATGACGTGGGGGAATGCACGCCACATGTCTCTCGAGTACCGATGAAGAAAGAAGATCTCTGTTACGATCTCTGTTCCGGGTTCCTCCCGTGTCTCGTAAATAAAGTCGTTGTTTATCAGCTTGTCTTCTAGTGACTGCATGGGAGTCAATCCTTGTCTTTGTTCGGCTCTAATCTTCGCCACAACGTTTTGAACGTCTTTCAGAACATGAAACCTGTCGGGGTCCTGCTTCCTTATCGTTTGAAATATTTTGCGCGACTCCATGTTTTGAGCTGTCAGCTGCTCGATCAGTTTCATTTCGCTTGGAGTAAACCTTCGCACAAACGCGAGGGCCGACAGGTCCTCACAAAGTTCATGGTTATGTTCAATTTTTCCGTCTTTAATCTCCCAGGTTTCATACGGGTGGTTTCGCACAGCCAGCAGGTAAAACGGGCAACCGGTTTTTTTGCTTCCGGCTTTTCTAAGTGTTGCTGTAGTCTGGTGCTCACCAGCACGATCACATTCAAGCCATACCCTCCGGATTCTTCCACCGGTTTTCTTTGATCGACGGGTGACAATAACGAAACCATCCGCGTTTGCTATTTCTTGTATCCGATTCTTTAGTTCATCTAAAGAGTTGAAAACCTGTAACATCGACAATAATAATAAATAATTTTAATAAATAAATAAATAAATAAATAATAATAATAATAATAATAATAATAATAATATTAATAATAATACTAATAATAATACTAATAATAATAATTAAATAATTAAATAATTAAATAATACAAAAATAGTAATTAATACCTGCTTTTTTAAGTACGGACTGTCCTGGATGGGAGGTGTCTCACCACCATATCTACCATATCCACCATAACCACCGTCTCCTCCATATCCACTGTATCCACCATCTCCTCTGTATCCACCATCTCCTCTGTAACCACCGTCTCCTCCGTATCCACCGTCTCCTCCGTATCCACCGTCTCCTCCATATCCACCGTCTCCTCCGTATTCACACCCGTATCTATAATCCGGATACCCTTGTTGCGTCAGATAACTTGGTTGACAAGCATGGTATGAGTCATCTACAGGGGCTGTTTCATCAACAGGGGGATGATTGTTCAAATCTAGAAACGGTTTGTTTTGTTCTCCTTGTATACTAGACACAACCTCCTCTTGCTCATTAGAATCGGGAACGCAAGACTCCTCCAAAATAAAGAACCGTATCATCATTAGTAAATAATAAACTAAAACAAAAACTAATTAAAACATTTAAGTACCTGTACCGTTACCGGATCGCTTTCGGGCACCCAGTTCTCGCTATAATACTGCCCGAAGACATAGTTACCGTCCCAGTATAATGACATTTAAGTACCTGTAATGAAAGAAGAAGAAGAAGCAGAACGATGAATAAGAAGAAGCAGAAAGATGAAGCACATTTAAATGTTGAGGATGCTCGGGTGTGGACAAAGCATAACTGTATGTTGCACTTTTTCATAAGTCTTAGACGCCTCGTATAGTTCTATACCCCTCGTATACCTTTTAGTCACTTGTCAAATGTACAGTAAAGCAGCCAATCAAGACGCCTCGTATAGGGCTATACGAGGCGTCTGAGTACCTCGTATCCAGCCCTCGTACAGACCTATACTCCCCGTCTGATGTGACTGATTTGACATTGTGCTTTGGTGCAGAGATGGTCGGAAAAGTAACCCTATACGCCTCGTATAGGTCTATACGAGGCGTCCTGAAGGGTGTCAAAATAGGCATAAAGGTGTGTAAATATGTAGACCCTTATGGATTTATAAGGTTAATTAGTCAATTTGGTTGAACCGTCTGGTATAACCCGGTTCAACCGGTTGAACCATTTTTAAGCATAACCTGGTATGATTTAAAAACCGGTTTTTAAAACATAGATACAAACACAAAACTAAACCGAAGATCATATTGTTTTGACTATATTGATTTAAAGGTTGACTTAATTTTTTTTTGAAGGATAGCTATCGTTAAAGGAATTGTGGTTTTTTATGTTCCTTTTAAAAATACAAAAAATATATCAATATTGAGTTTTGTTATGTATGCCAGGGTGATAGGGTGATACTGAAACATGTATGCCTAAACATGTATATTGTCGATGCATTCAATATTTTATTGTCGAGGTTTAATATGAGAATATATCAATATTGAGTTTTGTTATGTACATATTGAGTTGATTGCTTTGGTGTAGTGTTGTAGACCAGAGATGAAGTAAAAGAAAATAATAATATTTTGCATAAGCTTAACAATTTCGTATCTTATAATGTGATATTAAAAACATTTATAATCAGCATCCCGCTGTAACATGCGGATTTGCGTTAACTCGTAATTTCGTATCTTAAATACATTTGTATTACATAATGGAAAACTGACTTGCAAATCCAATAAAATTTCCATTTAGTTTATAATATAGGATAATTACAAAAAATTCCCAATTTTATTATTTTTCCTACTATTGGTAGAGAACTAGAGATGACTACAATAAGCACTAGCTCCTAACAAAACTCTTTTTATTTGAACGGCTCACAAAACTTCCGTCATCAAAAAGCATACCCTTGCTCATTCGCCACACAACTTTTTAATATACTTTATCATGTAACTTGTCATGAAGAAGCTCCAAAAGCTGGCACCGTGGTTTTTATTGTATATAAGTTATGTATTTGATCCTTTTTTAGCTCCAAAACACACACTTAGTTGCATCTAAACAACCCAAACAAATATTCACTACACCGTGTAAAATGATAGGGTGGGACGACATTTACGATGTAATTTCCGCGATGTTTCCCCTCTACGTGGCACTAGTTTTAGGCTATGGCTCGGTGAAGTGGTGGCACGTGTTCAAGCCAGACCATTGTGATGCAATAAACAAGCTCAATTGCTACTTCATCATGCCTCTTTTCACATTTGATTTCACAAGTCGCATCAATCCCTACAAAATGAATCACGGGTTCATAGCTGCGGATGCTGTCTCTAAAGTCATCATTCTTGTAACAATATCCTTATGGGCTAATTGTAGTAGTAAAGGCAGCTATCAGTGGTCAGTTACAAGCTTCTCTTTATCTAGCTTGAATAATACTCTTGTTGTAGGGGTTCCGCTTATACGAGCAATGTATGGGAGCTTTGGAGAAAATCTTGTCATTCAGTCTTCGATCTTGCAATCCTTGCTATGGAATATGTTCTTGTTGTTCATGCTAGAGTTTGAACACACCAAGCAGCAGTTGGATTTGGAGGCTGTTCCAAAAAGTTCAGCTGTCGATACTGAGAGCATTGACAATGGTGATACAAGTAGAAGGCCTTCTGTATTGATTGTGATGAAAACAGTTGGGCTAAAGGTTGCTAAGAACCCCAACTCTTATGCATGCTTTTTGGGATTTATGTGGGCACTTGTTGCAATTAGGTATGCTTTCTTAATGCAAATTAGTTCACTAGTGGAATCTAAAAATTTGTAGGGGCAGAGCCAAAGGGACAACGCTCGTTACGGACCTACGTGTGTTACGGACGACGACTTCGACTAATAATAAAAATATTATATATTTACGACGTGTTATATTTCGACGCTCGTTACGGACCTACGCGTCGAAGTCGTCCGTAACGCGCATAGGTCCGTAATGAGCATCGAAACATAACACGTCATAAATATATAATTTTTTTATTATTAGTCGAAGTTGCCTGTAACGAGCGCCGGTCCGTAACGAGCATCGAAACATAACACGTCGTAAATATATAATATTTTTATTGTTAGTCGAAGTCGTCCGTAACGCGCGTAAGTCCATAACGAGCGTCGAAACATAACACGTCGTAAATGTATAATATTTTTATTATTAGTCGAAGTCGTCCGTAACGTGCGTAGGTCCGTAACGAACGTCGAAACATAACACGTCGTAAATATATTATTATTATTATTATTATTATTACTATTATTATTATTATTATTATATATCGATACTATATATTATAATAATAATGTATGAGAGAGACATTTTAAGATATAAAATTTTTTTTTTTCCTCTTAATTTATAAATACACTCTTAAAATAAGGGTAAATTGGTCTTTTAAACAATTATTATATTTTAGCATCTTATCTTATTACACTTAAATCCTTCAGTTTTAACATAATTATGAGTAATTAATTACACTTTTTTCACTTAACAATAAACTTATAATTCTTTTATATATTCTTACCATGTCTTATAAACTATAATACATTAAAGAAAATCCAAACGTACCGTGAGGACCTACTCATTTTTGTCGAAGTTTCGATAGTTGACTTGGTCAGTATTGACGTGTGGAATAAAAGATATAAGTAGATGATGTCTTAGTGTACAAGTGATTAAAGGCCAACGTACTTAGTTATTATCCTATAATTTTTAATAGTTACAAAATGTCAAGTGATTAAATACCGTTAATTTAATCCCATCATCTAGATTACACTTTAATCTGTCATCTTTAACAAAACTATAGATAATTAGTTATTAGTTACGCTTCATTCACTTATAAAAAAACTAACTCACTCTGGATTTTTAAACGGTCATAACTTTTTTATACGTTAATATTTTTTTTAGAAAAATTACACCTCATAAACGAGTATTTTATTTTCTTTAATTTGAGTATAGTATTGTTATATTTTTTTAATTAAAAAAATTGATATGTTACGCGATTAACAGTGTATAAGGGTGAGTAATAACTAAATCATTAACCGAACCGACCCGAAATCAACGAAAAACTGAATTAACTGAAAACTGATTAACCGAAACCCGAATTAACCAAAAACGGTTATCGATTTTTTGTACCCTCATTTAACTAAAATTAACTGACCAATCATATTTTCATATATATTTCTAGCTTTTATACCTTCAGTTTATGTATTTTATATTTATACATCCATTTTATTTATTTGTACCTCCATTTTATGTACCTATGCATTCTTTTAATGTATTTATGCCTAAACTTTATATATTTCTAATCAAAAGTTTTAGTTCAAGTTTGGTTTTGGCTATTAACCGAAAATAAATGAATAAAACTAAAACCGTCAATCTAACTGCATAAACTAAATCGATTAACTAAAAACGGATTGCTTAATAAAATAGACTAATCGATGACCTCGATTTCGTTTAAGGATAATAATCTAACCAACCGAACAACGCGTACCGTGACAATGTCTGTGTTTCCCGCCGCATTGCTCGTGCACCTATCGGGTATTAACCAAAACCAGTTATCGGTGAGCAATAACTAAATCGCTAACCTATACCAAACCGAAAACAGACGGAACCAAACCGAAATCAACCTAAAATTGAATTAACTGAAAACCGAATTAACCAAAAACTGGTTATCAATTTTTTACTCTCGTTTAACCAAAATTAGTTGAACCGAACCGAATCATTCATATTTTCATATATTTCTAGCCTTTATACCTCTAGTTCATGTATTTCATATTTTATATCTCCATTTCATATATTTATACTTTTATTTCATGTATTTATACCTTAATTTAATATATTTTAAGCGAAAGTTTTAGCCCAAGTTTGGTTTTTGCTATTAACTGAAACTAAATGAACCAAACCAAGAACCGTCAATCTAACCGAATAAACCGAAGTGATTAACTGAAAACCTATTGGTTAAAAAAATAGACTAACCAATGACTATGGTTTTGGCTTCGATTGAGGATAATAACCGAACCGACCGAACCATGCACAACACAATGAAATGGATTACCTGATTACTTCGCTTTTGATGTAAAACTATCACAATGACGCTACAAAAAATATTATATGAATTAGAAAACTATCAAAAACCAGCATTGCAACACAATGTGTCACTCCCGCCGCATCACGCAGGCTTCCCTCTAGTATATATGTATATATATAATATATATAGGGATAAGATCGTGTGAGAAGCACTAGGCTAATTGAGAAACTTGAGAAAATTCTGAATCACACATTTTCCCTAAACTTTTCGTTACATATACAAATGTACAATTAACTATATACATATGTGTATATGAAAAGCTTAGGAAAATGTGTGGTCTAGAAAATTAAGAAACCCAAATGAAGGGATCTCACTTTGCCACGTGTTACACCTTTTTGCAGACGTGTTACATGTAACAATCAGAAGCTGTCACGTGTTACATAACAACTTTTACTTTTTCAGAAAATCTGAAAGTTTGTAAAAGCTGTTACATGTAACACGTGCAGCCTCTGGTTGTTACACGTAGCACATTTTGCAAAAAGGTGTAACAGGTAGCAAAAGGAGATCCATTCATTTGAGTTTAATAGTTTTCTTATATGATTTTTCTTTTCTTTCTATCACTCCCCTTGGGAAAGATTATGTATGAAACCCATAGTTATTGAGAAAACCTAGGAAATTCTAACCTCTTAACCATTTTTTTTATTTTGAAAAAAAACACAAATGTAAAGAAAACCTTGACTAATAAGTACTGATTCCACCACTTAATTGCAAAATTTACATAGTTTTCATTGTAATTAGTGTTCTGTATTGATTCAGGTGGAATCTAAAAATGCCATTGATCTTAGAAGGATCAATACAGATCATGTCAAGAGCTGGTGCAGGGGTTGCCATGTTTTGCATTGGTGAGAAGTTTAGCCTCTTGCTTTTAACATAAACCGAAACATTTCTTCCTTGCGCAAAATTGTTCTTTCATAGTTTCATGGAAATCTGAAACAAAAAGTGGTGCATGCAGGATTATTCATGGCTTTACAAGAGAAGATAGTTCATTGCAGTGTTAGACTAACCATATATGGGATGGTGTTGAGGTTTGTGGCAGCACCATTGTTGTTGGCGGTTGGTTCTTTTTCTGTGGGTTTGAGAGGTGATGTTCTTCGCGTTACCATCATTCAAGTAAGCATACAAGTTTTGTATAATCTATAAAAATCACGGTGGTCCTAGTCATCTTATAAAATCACAAAGACTTGGCAACATTCCATGATCACTTTAATCCAGAAAACAATAAACCCAAACTGAAAGGCAAAGACATAATAGCCACAAGATTCTTTTTTATTTGTGGAGCGTCCTACTATATTGGGCACGCACATGCATGCTATTGAAAGGAATGCCTGATAAGAAGTTGGTGGTGTGCATTACTATATATATTGTTATTGGAGGCATCTGTAGCTTTGCCTCAACTACCCAAAGCTTCAGGATATAATATGTAAGCTTCAGTTGGGTTTTGGTATTGCTGAATATCATTGCAAATAACCACAAGTCTGCAGCACAGCAGCAAAGATAACAAATAATACCTTTGTAAAGAAACCTCATTGAACCACCTAAACTGACTTCATCAACCAATGTTTTAGTGTGAGTCTTAAGAATATTGCCAAAAAATATATCCGGATCAGTTTCTCTTATCTTTAGAGCATTGCCAACGGGAAACCTCATTGTACACCTGCTACGGTTACTCCACGGAAGTGCACAAACGCCCCCTCTCCCATTCTCCCTCTATCCCACCTTGTAATAGGATCCGTCTGAGGAAATTCGTCCCCACAGACTCCTCCCTCTCTCCTCCACATCATCCACCATGCCATCCACGCCGGCCATGGATGGCTCCAAAACACTACCATACATAACATAGTCATTAGCATATAGGAGGTGATATATATCTTCAACTACAACTCCGTTGATCCATCCAACCTGATACAAACAAACAAATGTCCAAGTAGAAAAGCCCTTGTAGCATGACTATCGGTAGGGTCTAGAGAGGATGGGGTGAGGGCAAACCTTACGTCCATCCAAGGGGATGGAGAGGGTGCTCTTGCTAGGTTCCAATGATCCATCCAACCTAATATGATTCTTTTAACTGTACCCCAAAGCCGGCTCTATAACCATATGCCTAGGTAAAGCAAGAGCTTAGGAACCCCACTTTGGAAGAACCCCTAAAATTTTAAATGATTTAGCTGTTTAGATCATCACCTCCTACTAGGTGTGGTTTTTGAATAGTTTTATTTTTAACTGCGAATAATGCAAGATTTAGTTTGGCCGGTCAGACACTAAAGTTTAATTAGCAACACGGGGGATTAAAAGAACTAGATATGAGAATTAGAATACTTAAAGAACCATAGGAACATAAATCCATAGGACTATAAAGACAAAATTACAAAGTGGGGAATTAAATAACTAAACGAATGACGTTTAAATAGTTCAAGTATGCATGAGTAGACGTTCAAAGAACATTTTGGCGTTATTAGGAACATCTTTTTGCTCTTTGAAAAGGTAGATCTTTGCCCATTAAAATAGACATATATAGACCTTAAAATAGAAAATTATACATTTTAGAATTACAAATTAATTAACTGCTTCTTCTTCTTACTTAAAAAATTAGTTAATTTTCCCATTATCGTTTTGTAAAAGGATAGCAATGTTTCTCTACGAACCGATCCGACAATGTGTGTCCATGACAAGGAGACTATCTATATATACGCGTAACATTATTTATGAGTGCTCGTGTTGGTAGATAACAAAACTATTAGGTGCATTTTGACCGGTTTTAATGTGTTGATCTGAGTTCACTATACTTGTTTGTGCTGAATGTTTCAATCGGTTTACAGGCTGCTCTACCACAAGCCATTGTATCTTTCATATACGCAAAGGAATATGGTCTGCATGTAAACGTCCTTAGTACCGCGTAAGATCATTATTTTCCATCAATATTGGTATTGCTTTCGCTATTTTATGCCAAGTTGAACGTCTTTCGCCTTTTTAGTATAAAAAGAAGTATTTAAAAAATGACTGCACGCTACAACGATTTATAAAATATAAGGCTACATAACACAGTTAGGAGTCTAGATATTTTCTCCCATGTGATGTTTATTGGGCTTTTTCTTACTCTTATGATTATCTTCTGTTTTCAGGGTCATCTTTGGAACAATTGTGTCCATACCGGTGCTTGTTGCATATTATGCTGTTCTGGACCTTTTACATGTATGATATCCATTATTTATGGTTTTTTTTATTTAATGCTTATCCACTCATAATTAGTAAATGAATATATGTACTGTAATGTTGTTAGTAAGTATCTCGTTTTCATTTGTGTGAAACCTAATAAAATCCTACATCATATGGTGGCTCATCAGAAATCTCCGGTCTCAATATTATCAACGCGTTTGTGATGGTTTAATTGGATCAATAAAAACTCTTTAGTGAAACATGTTTTATGTAATTTTAAATTACTAATTGCTAATTGGGTCAGCAAAAATCAAACTCTAAAGGAGAAAAGGTACACTAGTACACAAACCATTTAATGGGGCGGTGAAATACTAGTTTTGGAGCGGTTTTCGGACCGCAATAATAAATAGGGCATCATAAAATTATTTGCTTATATGGAGCGGTCATGAAACCGCCATATATCATTTCAAGATAGCCCCATATAATCCTAAACCCTCCACTCAAATAGATACACATGGCAAGGACTAATGGCTCCATATCTACACATGAACCGCCCCACACAAATGAAACCTGAAATTGAATATTTAATTGCAAATAAAACAATTTATAATATTTCCAAATTGCTACCAACAAATACATAGATAATCAACAACCCAGTTAGCTACAAATATATAAAATCAAAAACACAAAATCTACAAATACAAAATTCATTAATTGAAAACAAACATCACATGATCTTGACACCAAACAAAAAGTTCACTTATAAAAACCAAACAAAAGGTTCACTTGTAAAAACGAACATTACACTAACTGGACACCAAACAAAAAAGTTCACCTACAACTTTGACCCTTCACATCTACCCCTATGAACGAGCTCATATCCCTCCAGCAAACAACTTGTTAATACATTGTGGCATTAATTCCAGAATAAAGGTGTCAATTTGCTTTTGCGGCAGACACCCGCTTGTGTTCCAAAGCTAAAAAAACATATAAAAATAAAAAATTTAGATATATATTTTATAATTAGTAAATGCGACATTATATCAATATATACAAAAACTTACGTTATTATGAAAATCATATTGAATAGATGTGACAAACTCGTACATATGTTTTGTAACCTTAAAGCCGCACTCCCAGCCGCTTTTTTGCTGTTTACACTGCATCGAATTCCCATTTAATTTTTAAACACATGAACATAAATTAAATTTGTCAAAAAAATAAAACATACCTTTACCATTTCCCAATTAAATGGCATATCAAAAGCATCATTAATTGTAGACGTAAGAAGGTAATCACTCTCCTCCTTTTTTCCTCTTACAGAATCAATGATATAGCCCATTTCAGTTGCAGGACAAATGATAATAAGTGACCAGTGTTTACTACAAAAATAAAAAAAATTATGGCATAGTTAAGTATGCATATGTGTGTTTGTGTATGTATGGTGAACATATATATATTACCTAGCTATATATGGTGCAAGATAGAATGTTTTGTCTACATGGAACGAAAATACTTCTTGGATGTGTTCTATAACGCCACCACGATTTTTAATGCACGCATCTTCTTTGATCATGTGCGGATTGAAGAAAGCGCATCCGGAATTTGGCGACTCAAAAAAATACCTTTCAATCAAGAAAAAAATTATGGTAAGTTCTTCAGTTGAATTTGAATCTGATAATGTTATTGTACTAAATAAAAACAAGAATAACAACTTACATTGCAAACCAATGTAATACAGATATATCAAGCCAATCATTCAAGAATACTTGTAACAATTCTGAATATGGAATGCTTTCAACAACCTTCTCAAGATACATTCCATCAGGTGAAGAAATCTCAATACTATGGTTAGTACCAACCTGCACTGATAATCCATCAACAATTTCTTGAATTTCTTTAGGTCTCTTCTTTAGTTTTTCCAAGGCAAAAGGTACGTCAGGGTCGATAAATTTAGGCTCGGGATTCGAATCATGGGTAGTTGTCATTTGTTGTCTTTGATCAGGATCGGGAACAACTTCAGATTGAGTTGACATGTGTGGTTCATGCACAAACACATTTTGTGGAGATGTTTGTTGTTCATGTGCATGTATTAACTAAAAACAATTGTAAAAACATTAGTACTTATACATATATATAGAGAGAGAGGGAGATAAACAAGTTTTTGATTAATTACCATATTCATAAAACAGCCCGGAACCATTTGAGGTTGAGATGACATATGTAGATTAGATGTATCGACTTCCTCTTCCTCTTCCTCAAGCTAAAAATAACAAACAGTTTATTATAATACGAACAAATCAAACTTAATTAACATTATAAACTACCTGTGGATGATAACTTGAAGTCGGTGCAATGTCATCAATGTCTATTGTATGCGATGCTCCTTTGTGACTTAATGAACTGTGACCCGAGGTCTCTCCCAAGGCACTTGCGGATTTGCTGGATGCCTCTTTGTTCACAAGCTAGAATTTAACAAAAATAATATTTGAGTAAGTATTGATACATATATACTAAAAAAAATAATGTAATATATAAACAAATGCACCTTTAATGCATCTCTTGGCCACTGGATGAAATTAAAAAGTGTATCGCCAACAAAAACAATGTCATCGGTTCGTGTCACATCAGGGACAGGCGTTTTCACAAAATCTTTATCAACAGCATCAACATGGACTTTGACACAACCCTCCTTTATTTGTCCTTCATCTAAAGTCATATCTGAAGTTGGCCATGCCTGCCCGAAAGCCAGAGGTAATTCCATACTAAGTTTGTATGGAAATAGCAACTCACACGGTGTCACTTTCTGCAATAACCATATAACATTTTTGATAAACAAATACATGTGTGTATTTAACAACTTATAAATGAATTACCTCAATAGGTGGATGGTCTATGAATGGTCCACCAGGTGCACTAGTGTCACAAAAAGCAGGGCTTATGTCCCCCCCCCCCCCGGTACCCACACGTACTCATGGTTCTCGTCACTTCTTACTCGATGTGTACCACCTTCATATAGTCCTCCATGCACCTTAGTGAAACCTATAAACTCAATATTCAAACTACATCAATATCTATAAAAATAACTAAAAAAACTCTGATATATCTCATTACCTATGATCCCAGAAACTGTCCGAGATCTTCCCCCATGCTCCCTTCCCAAAACTCTAACTAATGGATCCTCTTTTCCTTCAAAATAACTTTTATCCTCTATCATCTTTTTCTCGCTATCAACCTGTTAAAATAAACTGTTAAAATATTCATCTATAATATGTTTATATATAATATAATATAATATTATAACAATTTATTTACCAAAAGATTGAGGGTTAATAGCGCATCTGGTTGAAGTTCATACTTGTTAGTTTCTTTGTTCTTTATCGCTCTACTTGTTAACCACTTTTTAGAACGTAAAGATCGTAAATTTTTAAGACATGAATACTTTGCTAAAAGTTGAGGCCATATGATATCAGATTTCATGCCCGTATACCCAGATCGTCCTACACGCGGGACGTTTTTGTTTGCTTTTGCACTTGCTCTTGCTTTTTTACTTTTATCCTTCACAAAAATCAATAAACTAATATTAATACTTGCATAAATACACACACATACATAAATACTAATGTAAAAGAAACAATTCACACATACCAAAAATTCTTTCTTGGTCTTTTCTTTACAAAATTCCTTCCAATGTGCTGGATCAAGATACTTATAATCACTAAAAGGAGTCTTACCTAAATTTATATAATGGGTAACAAGTCTACTCCTAAAATTGGTACAAAGTTTCTTTGCTTTTCGCTCCATAGTGTCTTTTGGGGCATTGGACTGAATTTTCCACGGTTCCTAAAATTACAAAACAATTAGTTAAACGTAATAAATAACAAAAAAAAAAATCATATTTCTAACAATTTACAAAAAATAAATACAATACCTTTGTTTCAAGCCATAGTTCGTCCCACATGTATTGTTCAAAATCCGTAGTCTTGATGTGATACGGAAACATTTGTGATTAGCCGGAAGGAATCTTCGATGCCCCATGTATACAGTTTTTTTGAAATTTTTTAACCACATTGAACTAGTCTCATTTTCACAAACAGGGCAAGCTAGCTTACCTTTCGTACTGTATCCTGACAAGTTACCATATGCTGGAAAATCACTTATAGTGCAAAAAAGCATGGCCCGCAATTTAAAACATTCTTTCTTATAAGCATCATACGTGTCTACACCTGAACTCCATAAAGTTTTTAAGTCGTCAATCAAAGGAGACAAATAGACATCAATGTCATTACCAGGTTGTTTCGGACCTTGAATCAACAAGGACATCATTATGTATTTTCGTTTCATGCACAACCACGGTGGAAGATTGTAGATACAAAGAAGAACCGGCCATGTACTATGACTACTACTCATGTTTCCAAAAGGATTCATTCCATCTGAACTAAGTCCAAAACGTATATTTCTAATCTCGTCTCTAAATTCTGGAAATATGTTGTCAATATTCCTCCACTGAGGTGAATCTGCCACGTGTCGTAATTTTCCGTCTTTTACACGTTCATCTGAATGCCAACGTAATAACTTTGCTTCTTTTTCGTTTGAAAATAATCGCTGCAGTCTCGGTATAATGGGGAAATACCACAACACTTTAGCCGGTGGTCCATTTTTTGTCACATCATCGTCAACTTCATCAGTTTCTTTTTTACGTTTATACCTCGATGCACCACAATTATCACAGTTATGTTTCTTCTCGAACTCCTTTCGATACAACATACAATCATTTGGACATGCATGTATTCTTTCAACTTCCAATCCCATCGGACACATCAACTTTTTTGCTTGGTATGTCGAAATTGGTAACTCATTACCTTCTGGAAGCATGTCGTGCAAAACCTCTAGTAGATTTGTAAAACTTTTATCACTCCATCCGTAATTTGATTTTATATTAGACAACTTCAACACAGCACCTAGCTTCGAAAAATTTTTACAACCGGTATATAATGGTTTTTCTGCATCAATAAACAGGTGTTTTAATTTTTCATGGTCATCATCACCAATATTAGTCTCTAAATCATGTATCATTTCATCTAAATTGTCATTAGTGTCATTTAGATGATCATTATCGGCATTCATATATGAATCATTGTTCTCTGTATTATCATTGTGTAAATTATTTGACGTCGTGCTACGATCAGTAAGTGATTCCCCATGCATTGACCAACGAGTGTATCTAGGCATAAAACCATCTTTCAACAAATGAAACTCTATTTCATTGATGTCACTAAATCTTTTAAAATTTTTACAAACTGTACAAGGACAACATATCGATCCACTTCCTTTATTCACCCGATTAGCTTCGGCAACCTTAAGAAAACTTTGAACGCGCTCCGTGTATAAGTTGGTATTACGTGCAGTATGATACATCCAAGTAGCACGATCCATCTGAAAGTTAAAATAAACAAACAAATGATATAAATGTAAGCATATGATGTAAACCGGTGCATGTGGCGGTGGATCCTAACCCACTTTTTGAATATTCTATCTCATATGTATACACTTTAACGAGTTGACTATTTAAGAAAAAATCGGCAGCATTTCCCTTTAACTCCCCAAGTATGCGTATAAATCGCAAACCCGAAGGAGCAAGAGAAATAACTACCATTTTTTTCTTAAATGTCAACACGTTAAAGTATATACACATCCTAATGAGATAGAATATTCAAAAAGCAGTCCCAAAAAGGGGACAATCCAAAATTTATCTCTATTAGACAAATTTTGAACGGGTATAATCTAAAGGGTTATCTTAGATGCATACATGTACAGATATATAAGATAAAAAAATACAAACATGTATATATACATACATACATATATGGGAAAAGTAGATATAATGTTGTTAGACATGTAACTTGTGTGTGAAACCTATCAAGTTGTTTTGATTAAAATTATTAAACTTAATTTAAACAAATTATCCAAAAATATTAGGTTTTATATATTAAATTTCACACAGCCAACAATTAACTAGAGCTTAACATATTGTGTAGTCATCTACTAAAGGACAAAATTCTTTAAATATTCACATACGATTGTGATCTTTTTTCATTTTATGTGTGTAATTTAACATGAAGAGATGCTCCATTAATTGAAATAACCGTTCCTTCATAACTTAAATGGAGTTCGGATTAAATCTAAGAGCTCCATCACTCCAACTAAAAATAGTTAAATCGATTTGGATACCTAAATGTTATATTCAAGGATATTATCTTATATAATAACAACAATAAACAATTTAAATCGTTTCGGTATGGAGGAAAGATTGATTTGGGGAAAGTGTGCAGTGTGCTACATGCCTTCGAAAAAGATGAACACCAAACTTGGGATCGGTGGAGATTAATTCTATAATGAAACTATTTAATTAATTTTTAAACCGACATAGGTTTAAGAGAATTCGCATACAAATTATATTTCTAACATCACCATATTTACTTTTCCCATTTATATACACATAACAATATATATCAAATTGTACAAAAACAATCAAATAACAATAGAATATATATACGAAAAATGTAAAAAGGTAAAAACTTTATACCTTTAAGTGGTGATTGAACGAAGAATGGAAGAAACTAGAATAATTCGATCTTTAGCTACATGTAACAACATATAATCAATTAATACATAACAAAGTTATATAAAAACAAAATATAATATCAATATATTTGATAAAAATAAAGTTTATACCTTTAAAATTAATGAGGAATGGAATATAGATAACTAGAATTCGGATGTTTCAGATGGGAATTGAAGAAGATATGGGGTTTGATTTGTAGCCATTATCTAAAAAAAATTAGACTAATAAATTATGGGGCCTTGCCTTTCAAAAAAAAAAAAAAAAACTATGGGGCCTATTATAGTGGAGCAATTAAATAGCTATTAAATATTCGCATAATGAATCAATTAAATGGGGCAATTATTGTAAGATATGATGCCAATTTTAAATGCCATAAACATATGTGGCACTTTCATTGGGAGACCGCACCATAAAATATATCCCCACGCCCCATAAAATTGTTTGTGTACTAGTGGTACGTAGTTTAATATGAGTGTTAGAGGTTACAATATGCACTAAATAAAGAGTAGTGGTGGCGATGGCAAAGTGGTGGTGGCGATTTAAAACAGAGAAAAAAGGCTTGTGGAGGCGGGTTGTATGGGCAATACATCACAACTCTAGGGCATGGAATGACATTCCAGTTAAGTTGTCAGTTGCGGGGCCATGGAAAAATATGTATAATATTTGGCAACCTTTGTTAGCTGCTAATATCGACCTCAAATCCGCGTTTTCAGTTGTTGTTGGAGATGGCAAGAACACATGCTTTTGGTTGGATACTTGGGCTGATTCAGTACCTTTGTATCAGAAATTTCCTGAGTTGTTTCATGAAGAAGTCGACAAAGGTTGCCTGGTTCAGAACCGATGGTCATATAGTGAGTCTGGGCCTGTTTTTAGCTGGGCCTGGGCTAGGCCAGAACTTGGGCCTGTTGCTGCGACCCAGCTGCAACAGTTGCAGCTCGTCTTGGGCAATCGGGTGGGTTCAGGGGGAGCAGATTGCTGGAACTGGAAGTACGATGGTAGTGGGGTCTTTAATGTTGCCGGTATTAAAAGTATTCTCAGTTCTGCCAACCGTACCAGGCCTATTAACGTATTCGAATGGAACAGCTGGGTCCCGAAAAAAGTCGGTATTGTAGCTTGGCGAGCTGAAATGGAGAAGTTGCCGACCAAATGCGCTCTGGCCAGTCGGAACGTTCCGGTTTTAAATCAGACGTGCGTCTTATGCGGCGATTATGCAGAAACTAGTGATCACGTGTTTGTCTCGTGCGGTTTCGCTCAGCTGATTTGGCAGGTTCTGGCGGACTGGTGTGGGATTCCACCCATTGTCGCGTTCAGTATTAATGACTTGCTGTCACTGCATGCTACAAGGTCGGGTTCGAGGAGAAAACGGAAAGCTGTTCATGCTGTCATTCTTGTGGCCTTCTGGAGCATATGGAAGTCGAGGAACGATGTCATTTTTCGACAGGTGGTACCGGATGTTACAAAGTCTATAGATGATATCAAGTCGATGGCGTACTTATGGGTAAAGAATCGATCAAAAGTGGGGGCTTTAACATGGGCGGATTGGAGTCGGTTTAAATTAGATGCTTTGCTTTGATGTAATGGTTTTGTAGTGTTTGGTGTAATGTGGTGTAACTTTGGTTTGTAGCTCCTTGCTACTGTTTATAAAAAATTGTTCTGTCGGCCGTTCAAAAAAAAAACTAAATAAAGAGTAGTTATTACACATTAACTGTATGATTTATGATCGTTTGTCAAGTTTGTTTCTTTTTGAAAAAAAAAAACCATATCTTTTGGGTCTATAATTTTTGCCTATGATTCATAATAGTTTATGTCAAGTTTGTTTCTTTTTGGAAAAAAACAACGTTTGTGTCTATTATTTAAGCAATGTACCTTGAGTTGATGGATGTCCTTTTCGATTGACATGTTTGTCATAAATTTTTCGTATTTTGAAGGTTCTTCTAAATACATTTCCCTTTTTACTTTTTTTTTTTTTGAAAGGTGAACTTCTTAATGGTGACCATTGTCACATCCGCAAATCGCGGACCCTCGCCAAGATTAAGGGCCCAGATAGCAAGGCCAGCGCTGGGTTGACCAATCTTGGGTCGAAGGCTTTCCCCCGGAAACCGTACTGCATCTACACGAGTTGCCTCGCTAGAGTAACAGCCGGATGAAAACCGGAGTGACGCTCAGGATCAAACACTCCTCGGTAGGTTTTTCACCATCATTTGCGCATGGGTGTCCCCCCCTAAGGCCACGAGTGGGAGTCGAACCGGTGACCTCCAAGGAGGGCCGGCCGACTTAACCCAAGTGCTATGGCAGGACGTGAAATACAAAATATAATCCGAGCCACATATATTACAAGCAAAACTATGATTCAAAGATAAATCTTGATATGTCAATGACCTTCTACCATATTGTAAATTCAAACCGAAAGAAATGATCCGGAATTAGTTAATGGAATAGACTGAAGGAGAAGCACTACTAGAAGAAGTAAAACATCTAACATTAGCCAACCAGTTAGTCTCTTCACTACACGTCGAAGCAAATCTCGTGATCTCTTCAAATTGTCATCATTTTATTGCACGTACTAGACGTAGAAAACACACAAAAAATAGCTTCTTCCACCACTCATTTATCTTAATCCTGAGAGTATCTTTGTTAAGGAGTTGATTCAATAGTTAGCACACAATTATTATAGACGAGGCAAAGAATCCAATCTTAAAAGGGCATGATTTGGCCAACATTCTTACCCGGATTTCATCATTTAAATCCCTCCGAAAGTAAAGATTTATCCCCAATACAAGTAAAACGCCTAAATCTTTGATTTGAGTAATTTTTGCGTTATTTAGGAAGTTAATATTTGATAAAGCCGCTCTGTAAGGAGTCTAAATATATGGTTTAAGTGTTCAACATCGTATCACTTTTCTTCCTTTGAGATTATCTATATATATTAATAAATGAGATGATTTGCGCCATGTGACATGTGATGGTGGAGCTTTTTTGCTGATGTGGCATGTTATGGTGTAGGTATACGGTGAATTGGGGGGGGGGGGGGGGGGGGATCCATTCTCAAATTCTCAATACACAAACAAAAACACTTTGGACGCGGGATCCGGCTTTACTCGAGTCGGATTTATGGGTTTTAAAAGAAACCGACTAACAAATATGGATCCTATAAATCCTTTCTCTCAATTGTTGGTGTTATAACTCACCTACCGACACCCTCTATTCTCTCTGTTCTCTCTCTTCTAAGGGCATGTTTGGCTAAGCTTATTAGAGTTGAAAAGGACTTTTTGAAAAAGAGTTTTTAAAAAAAGTGTTTGGATTAGCTTATGGGGTGGGAAAAGCCAAATATAAGGGGTAATTTAGTAATTTCATTTTTGAAAAGTCATTTCTAGATATAAGGAAACAAATATAAGGGGTAATTTAGTAATTTCATTTTTAAAAAGTCATTTTCCAAAAGTCACGAAATCTTGGCTTTTCAAAACCTTATGTTTCCTTCTTTGCAATAAGCTATTTTGAAAAGGACTTCTTGGTTATCCAAACATAAAAACAGCTTATTGACTTATCCATAAGTCAATAAGCTAATAAGCTGGTTTGAGAAGCCAATACAAACATGCCCTAAATATTGTTCTGATCATCCTTTTTAATTCAAGTCCTTCAAAATCAAAGGTAAAACTACATGATCAAAGCTAAATATGGTTTATTTATGTTGTTCGATCTTATAGGATCTTTTTTTTACAAAACCCTTTCGGAAAATACTAACTTGGTCGTTCTTCTTCTTTTTTTTTTTTTTGTAGATCAGTAAACATAACTTGTAGGTATGTTTTGTAGATTTGATTTTTATGTAGTGTATATGTTTAATCGCAAGTTTTGATGATTGGTCTTTGTTTTTTATTTTGTGGATGATCGTTTACATTCTCCGATTTTAAGAATATGAAGGATTATTCTGTATGTGTTCTTCGAGTATCATAGTTACTGAGTTTTTTATTTTTTTTTTGATCGGCAAAAACACTTTATAGCTATATATAAAGAGCCAGCAAGCCGCTGGAAAGCATACAAAACGGAGAAAGCATAAAAAAACAATTATAACAGGTTCGACACGTCAAATTCTAACCACTTGTCCCAAGACGTAGCTGGGAGTTTAGAGCGGTGCTTTAACCACAAAAAGGAATCTTCCTTAATCTGCTCCACAGTTTCTTGAACTCGGACGAACTTTCCTTCGAAGACCTTTTGGTTTCTCGCGTGCCAAATTCGCCAAAAAGACGCCTTCATAATGACATTGATCATTTTCCTCCATTTTTTTGAACCTGGTGCAGTCTCTATCACTTCAATCAGGCGTGGGACTGATTCGATATTAGGCGGCATAGAGACTCTAACCCAAACGAAGATGTTCCACCAGATCGCTCTCGCCAGAATGCAGTTTATCAGAGCCGTCCCCGAAAACTTTTGAAAAAATTTAGGCCTCGGGCGACGAAAAGAATTGGGCCCAAAATTATGGTTAAGTGTAAATGAATTACAAAAATAAAAAACTTAGTGATGGAGCAAATACTCGAACTTAAGACCTTTGCATTATTTTAAGATGGTTTTTGCCACTACACCACCAATACTTTTTTGCATAGCAAATACAAGCTTATAAAGACTGTTCGGGCCCTTTGAAATTTTGGGCCTCGGGCGTCGGCACGGGTTTGCCGGGCCCAAAGCCGGCCCTGCAGTTTATAAAAGTGTGGTTGTTGTCTTCTACGCCATAACCGCAACGGTCGCAGGTCACATTCGGAAGAGATACACCTCTGTTACTCAGCTCAACTTTAGAAGGGAGTTTACCCATAGATGCCCTCCATGTAAGAAACTCGCTTTTAGATATCGCCCAAGCGTTCCAATGGAACTGTCTCGGGTTATCGGCCTGCACCCCTTGTTTCATAATTTGCATTCGAATGCTTTTAACAGAAAAATCGTCTCCACTTTCATTAGCCCAGGCCCATTTATCCTTTCCTGTCTTCAGATGGTACTGGTGCAGCAGATTCATGAGCGCAGAAACCTGCTCCCATTCGCTTTCCGTCTGCGGGTCTCTGATCCACGACCACCCCCACTGCTGAGAATTCTCACTAGCAATAGCATGAGATGCCACACACCCATTTTTAACCGCAGCTAACCTGAAGATGTCAGGAAATCGATCTTTCAAAGGCTCACGCAGGAGCCATCGGTCCGTCCAGAACCCCGTATTTTGGCCGTCACCCACTGAAACACTCAACTGCTCTTCAATGTTAATATTCAGCTTTTGGAGGGACTCCTTGACTCCGAAAATGTCCTTCCAAATACCTGGAACGGTCTTTTTTATCGGTATGATCGAGATAATATTTCTGTTCGCGTGGATGGCCCGAACAACCGACGCCCAGAGCTGGTTCGGGTCATTTTTATAACGCCACCACCACTTACACAACATCGCAAGATTGAAATCATTGATCCCTCCCACCCCGACCCCACCCAGAGCCTTCGGTTTCAGAAATTTGTTTTTTCATGATAAACCCTAAATCTTATGTCACCATTGGACTCGGAATCTTCGTCAAACATAACAGGTAAGTTAAATTTTGTTGTTGTGTTGCTGTTTTTTGATCGGTATAGTGTTAGGTTTCATCTTTTATGTTCAATGTATTTTTTTTTTTTTTTGCAAATCTAAGTAGCACAGTTTCGAATATTTAAGGATAAATTACACTTTTCGTACTTTATGTCTGTAGCGGGTTGCAATTGATAACCTTTAACTTTAATAATTACAGTCACAGTTCTTTATTTGCAAAATTCGTTACACCTTTCGTCCTTTAGCACTAACCAAGTTAAAATTTTTAGTTATATCTATCCACTTAAGGGTATTCTAGTCATTTCATATTTTTATTTAAAATGTTAATTAATAAATAAAAAAATTAACATATATATAACATCAGCTATCCCAAATTCAATCATCTTCCCCCAGTTCCCCTTCCCAAACCCTAGAACACCATAAAGGTCCACCCTCTCTACATAATCATCCACCTCCTGCAATACATTTCTCTGCGTAGAAAACCGTTGCCGAACAACTGGATTTTCACCGGAGTAACTGGATTTTCACTGGATTCCCTCACGTTCACCGTTGTCGGAACTCTCGTTCACTGGAGTAACGGTGTTCGGAGCAGAAACCGATGCCGAACAACTGGATTTTCACGAGCGATAGCTTCACGTCATGTCGATCGGAGTAATGGTGTTCGGAGCAGAAACTGTTGCCGGAACTCTCGTTCACCGACTCCGTCGCATCCGGGCGTCGTTTACGAGACAGGTCCGTGGATAAATTGAAGATAAAGGGTTTGTAATTGTTTGAGAATTTTCATTCTTATTAATATATTTTTTTAATGATTTTGATGGTGTTTACTGTTTAGTGCCAAGAGGTGATTGTTAGGTGGGGGAGGTTGTTAGGTTGTGGTGTGGGGAGGTTAAGTGGTTGGTGTTAGATGGTGGCAGTGCTCCTTGAAAAAGAGGGTTTTGGTGTTGATTTTAATTGAGAGAGAGGTGAAGTAGCCTCTGGTAATATGAAGAAACTGAATATCATTTTTGAGTATTGATGCAAATCTTGTCCACAGAAATTGCAATTACCCTGCCGCACCCCCGTTCCTTCAAATCGAACTTAAAGATATGATATGTCAAAGTGTATTACAGTAATTGCACAAGATAGTCCCCTCACAACTTCAAGCTCATAGTGGTGTGTAGAGAGAGAGAGAGAGAGAGAGAGAGAGAGTGTAGAGGGGAGATGATGATTGTTTATGTTTATAATATAATTTTTATATAACATTTTTTTCTTATATATTAAATGACTGTTTTGCCAACGCATGAGTTGCATATGACCTCACTTAACTGAAAGTTTTAACCAGGCTAGTATCAAAGGACCTAAGGTGTAACGAGTTTTACAAATAAAGGACTGTGACTGTAATTATTAAAGTTAAAGGTCATCTATTGTAACCCGTTACAAACATAAAGGACGAAAAGTGTAATTTACCCGGAAAAAAATGAATAGAACCTAATCGATATATTTGTAAAATGGGTCTGTACAAGGGGGGACACATGGTGAAGAGGGATGACGACCAACCAAATCTAGTGAAAAAAGCCATGAAGAGAGGTGTGAGAGAGATAAGGGAAGAAGGAAAAACCTTAAAGTTCTGATACGATAGAACAATGAAATCACGTAAGATATTACGAGTTGCTAATCAAATATAAACATGGATACAACAAGGATATTTAGCAAGGAAAACTAACAAAATACAACGAGGATAATTACAAATGAAACTTAATCAAATCACATATTCCTATCATAGTATATAGATAATTACAAAACACTAATTAATATATATTCTATAAATATTAAGATGTATAAAACTATCTCCTTGCCAAGGGCTAAAAACACCCACACGCTTGTGTGAACCTTACAGGAATGTGCCTCTTGTTGGGCTCAAGAATAATGAGTTTGTGCTGGTCAGGCAGTGTTAAAGACATAATCAAGTAAAGTCGCTAAACACGAGAAAACTTGTTTAAAGAATCAACATGTGTTTATACCATTTGTTTTTAATACATTTGGTTTCCTAGCTCCGGATGCTGTGAAATTCCTAAACAGGGTCCAGCGGGTCGTGGTCATGCATAGTAATTTCTCGACCCGTGGATTTGTCTTTAGTATAACTGGTTTTGCAATTCAAAAGGGGGTTATGCTGTAGCTTGTTGCCCGTTTCCCTACCATTTTTATAGGGCTGTAAACGAACCGAACGAACACGAACAAGACCTTGTTCGTGTTCGTTTGTTAAAAAATATATGTGTTCGCGAACCGTTCACGAATGCTTATCGAACGGGATTTTATGTTTGTGTTCGTTTGTTAAGGAAATGAACATGTTCGTGTTCGTTTGTGTTTGTATGTTAATTTTAGGCAACGAAGGTTGACGAACACAAATGAGCACAAGCTAATGGTTATGAACACAAATGGAAATAAACGAACACAAACAATCGTCTATGAACATAATATATAATAGACTAACACTTATTAAATATTTAATTTTTCAGACTTATGATATATTCAAATAAATATAAAAACTAAAAACACTAATGAACTATCAAACACATACGAACACGTTACCGAACGTTCACGAACATAAACGAACGCGATCTCTGTTCATGTTTGTTCATTTAACTAAACGAACGAAATTTCTTGTTTGTGTCCGTTTGTTTAATAAACGAACGAACACAAACGAACTTCCCGCCGAACGGTTCATGAACTGTTCGCCGAACGTTTGGTTCGTTTACAGCCCTAATTTTTTATAATGTGTTGTTTTGCATCTTAATGAGAACTAACAATCTAGTCTAAAAAAAGAAAAAAAAAATATAATCTTGTTTGCGAATTTCCATTAATACTTCAAAAACACCTATTTAAAAGCAAAATAATTTTAATACCTAATCAACATATTTTTAAAACTTTTAATTTGTAAATAAATTATACTCCCTCCGTCCCACTAAAAGTGTCATATTTTGAATTTTCAAAGTCTTTATTTGTAAACTTTGACCTTAAATAATTTTGTTTGTGTTAGATAATACTTGATGAAAGTTATACGATTTGAGTGTGTTTTACAAGTGTTTTTATCGGGTTAATTTTCATCAACATTTATATAACACAAAAATATATAATTAAAGTCAAAGTTTATAAATAAAGACTTTGAAAATTCAAAATAAGACACATTTAATGGGACGGAGGTAGTAATTTACAGTATTGGACGAAAGAAATAAAAAATCGGGTAAAAAGTTACATAAATTAATGTTTCCAAATGTAAAAATTACGTATATGTAATTATTGTCTAATTACTACGATCAAAATTATTAAAACTAGTATTAAGCAGCCCCGCGTTGCGGCGGGGGCGAGCACTAATGCCACACTACTGTCAGCGACCACCGAAACTGAAGTTGCGGTGTTAATGCGAAGAAATTAAACCGAAACGTAAAACATAGAATAAAATAACTAAGTTGATCTAGGACTCGCGCGTTACGATGAACCCGTGTCAATCTTTTCTCGTTTGACAGGTTCATCGTAATCTATATATAATATATATCATTACCACTATACAAACCATAATGCATACATTACAACAACCATTGCATCAATATGTTGCAAATTATATTTATACAAGATTTTGGCTAAATTAATTAGATTATGATAAATAATAATAATTTACAAATAAAACAACACAACTTTGAATGGATCAATCCGATTGAATTTGGTAAGATAATGAAACCATTATTTGATTAGGGTACAACTATTTAAGCACAATTTACAACCATACATGCATACAAAACTTATTGAATTTGGTAAGGTAATGAAACCATTACTTAAGCACAACTTACAACCTATATTTGATTAAGATACAACCATTTAAACACAAGTTACAACAAAATACGCACACAAATGTTTCAAATTAATAATATATAAATAAACTGGATGCAGAAATCCTTAAAGCACATGGTGTACAAATTTTTTAAATAGGGCCACCACCGTAGTTCGGACATCGTCTTGTCCAAGGGCTTCCTGTTCGTAAAACACCTCGAAGGCCACCTTTAGACCACACAGTGTGGACGTTATTTTGTGGTGTTTATGTCACACCACGGCGCACACATCACCCCAGGAACGGCGTTGTACATGGCGTTTATATTTGGGCTTGGGATTTCCACCGGGGTGGGGGCATTTGGGTCGTGAAATGGAGGCTCCTAATTGGTGGTTAGATTTTGAGTGTGTTTTAATTGGTTGATGTCTATACATTTTTTTTTATAAAAACGGCACCAACCACGCCACTTCAACACCATCCGTTTTAGCATCACACCACGTTCTGATGCGTGGTGCACGTGTCGCATAATGTCTAGTGGTGGCAAAGTGGGCAAGTTGGATGAGTTTAGGTAATGGGTCAAGATGAGTTTGGGTTAGGATGAGTATAAGTCAAGATGGATATTTTAAAAAAATGGTTGAATGGGTAATGGATCAAGATCGGTTTGGGTTAGAATGATTTAGGTTAATATAAATTTGGGTAAAGATGAGATGAAAAAATAATTAAAAACATAAAATAAAAAAATACAAAAAAAAAATAATTAAAAAATATTAAATTTCTAAAAAAATCAAAAAAATCTAAAAAAATCTAAAAAGAAATCTAAAAAATTTTAAAAATTCAAAAAAACCTTAAAAATAAAAAAAATCTAAAAAATAAAAAAATTGTAAAAAATTCAAAGAAAAAAGTCAAAAAAATTCAAAACAATCTGTAAAAAATATAAAAATTTCTAAAAATTTTTAAAAATCCTTAAAATTCTAAAAAAATATAAAAATCCTAAAAAATAAAACAAATCAAAAAAATTGTAAAAAATTCAAAAAACTCTAAAAAGTCACAAACATTAAAAAAATAAAAAAACATTATAAGAAAGTCAAAAAAATTTAAAAAATTAAAAAATTTAAAAAATTAAAAAATCAAAAAAATTCTAAAAAATCAAAAAAATTAAAAATCTAAAAAATAAAAAAAGTTCTAAAAAATCAAAAAATTCATAGACATTCTAGAAAATCCAAAAAATAAAAAAAAATAAAAAAAGTTCTAAAAAATCCAAAAAATCATAGACATTCTAAAAAATCCAAAAAATTATAAAAAATAAAAAAAACACTAAAAAATAAAAAAATCTAAAAAATGCTAAAACAATTTTTTAGATTTTTTTATTTTTTATATTTTTTTAGATTTTTTTGGATTTTTTAGAATTTTTTTGATTTTTTTAGAAATTTTTGGATTTTTTGGATTTTTTTTTATTTTTTTTATTTTTAGATTTTTTTGGATTTTTTAGATTTTTGTTATTTTTTATAATTTTTTGGATTTTTTATTATTTGTTTGAATTTTTAGATTTTTTTTATTTTTTAATTTTTTTTGATGTTTTAATATTTTTTTAGAGTTTTTTTAGAATTTTTTTGGAGTTTTTAGAATTTATTTTTTAGAATTTTTCTTTATTTTTAATTTTTTTTTATTATTTTTAAACGAAGAACTACGGGAGAGTACTATGGAGAAGATTGGTGAAGTCGCAGTTGTGAATAGATAGATATCTACGAGTAGTAATTAGTTTGGTGATTTTATCTTATACCCATCCTGACCTACTCTTTTTTTATCCACCATTTCATAACCCGTTCTAACCTAGTGACTAATTTTGTTTGGTCCACCTTAACCCGTCTTAAAATTTAAAATATCCATATCAACTCAAAATGAAATAGATGGACTTGTTTTGGCAGGTTTAATAATGTCCCATATTCAAGCCCCTTCACACCGTATTGTCTTACTGCGAGCAATGCCATATGGGGCACGGGCTCCAACCCACTAGCAGCCAGGGTTGGAGATAGTCATAGAGTTGTCTATAAATATTATGATAGGTAACAAAGTGTTCAGCACAAATCCAATGGCCCTCCAACTCGGTCAACTAGTATTTCCGCAACGTTTATTCTCTGAGGTGTGTAAACCAAAGCCAAACATCCAACAAATTGTAGAAGTGAAGTGTAGGCCGCATCGGTTGATATGCTCTGGAGCCAAGCCTAGCGTTTCTGAAACCATTTACCAGCCAACTATCTGGAGTCATGATTTTATCCAGTTGTTAGATGATGATTTCCCGGTGACTAACGCATCACACATACTGTTTTTGGTGTCTTTTTATTTGATTTATGCTTTTGAGCTTAAAAAAATCCGTTCTTTTATTAGTAACTCTAACATCCTACAAGGAAAAACATCTGTTGAAGCCAGTTTTTTTTAACTTTTAGGGACAACATATCGTCTCTATAGATCTTTTTAAATTTTCAGAGACGACATAACGTTTTTTATTATTATTTATTAATGAAGAATATTTAGTATATAACCTAATTATTATAAATTAAAAACCAAATGATATATTTATTATAATTACAAATTTAATTTATTAATAATAATAGTGATAGTAATGATGATAATTATTTTGATAGTAATAATATTATTTTTTTCTATAATAATAATAATAATAATAATAATAATAATAATAATAATAATAATAGTTCTCAAAAAAGATAAAGTAAAATAAAATAACTTACATAAAATTTTCCTATAGGGGTCCCTCGTGTGAAGTGGTGGGAAAATTTTTGGAAAAGTTGTGGAAAATTTTGCCGCTAAATGAAAAAAAAATTTGACTGGTCAAAATTATTCGAAACCATATGTCGTCCCTATAGCTTGAGTCTTTTTTTTAACTTTTTTTTTATTTTCGTCATTACTAAATGAAAATTTAAAAAAAAAATATGCAAAATTTTTAACTTTTGGTTCCTTATTTATGATATTAGAATTAAAACAAAAACAAAAACAATTTATCTTCAAGCTATAGGGACGACATTTGGTCCTATAGAAAAACTTATTTGAAACGGAGGAAGACTCTATATGAACGAAACGTCATTCCAATAGGTTGTTCTATAGGGACGACTTTGTCCTCCATATAGATTTTGTCCCTACAGGTGTTTTTTTCTTGTAGCCTATGATGAATGAACGAACACGTACAGAGCAACTGCAAGGAGAAGCTGAGGGAGCTAGAGAACGTAATAGCGACGAATGTTGATTTTGAGAATGGTAGTTTCAGTACGTTGGAAGTGCTTGAACACATAGATGATATTGACAGGTTGGGTCTTGGCTACCGGTTCCGAAACCATATAAGGAGAGCACTTAACACTATAATTACACCAATATATGAAGTTCGTGTTGGGCATGAAGAGTCTCTTCATGAGGCATCTCTTAGATTCAGGATTCTTAGACAACATGGTTATAATGTGTCCCAAGGTAATTGTTTAACTTTTTTCTGTAAGGTCCTAATTAAGCTACATATATTTCACGATTCAATTGTAATGTTTGGATATAGATTTTCTTGGGAGATTTAAGGATAGTCAAGGAGGCTTCATTGGATCTCTACAGACAGATGTGAAGGGATTGCTTAGTCTATATGAAGCTTCACATCTTGGTTTTATGGAAGAAAGTGAATTGCGTGAGGCCATGCTATTTGCCAGAGAACATTTGTTGATACAGCTTGAATGTCGAGAAAATGATGCGCAGGTCCTTGAACGCATAAACCGCGCTTTGGAAGTCCCTTTGTTTCATAGGATGCTTAGAGAAGAAGCAAGATGTTACATTGATGCGTATAATAAACGACAAGATGCAAATCTACTTCTTCTAGAGCTTGCAACATTAGATTTCAATATGATTCAAGCAACACTCAAAACAGAACTTAAAGAAGTATCAATGTATAAAACTTATGCTTAATTCCCATGTTTTGATATATATATAAAAACCTTTCTCTCTTTATGCATAACAGGTGGTGGGAAAATATGGGCCTAGCACACAAGTTAGGCTTTGTTAGAGATCGACTCATGGAATGCTTCTTTTGTGCAGTTGGAATGGTGTTTGAACCTCAATATCGTTCTTGCCGTGTAGGGATAACGAAAGCCTACGCGTTCGTTACTGTCATTGACGACATATATGACCTTTATGGTTCTCTAGATGAACTCGAGATGTTCACGGATGCTGTCAGGAGGTTTGCATTTTTTATGTGTAAGTCTATCTAGTTCAACATTCGCAAGTAACTTCCATCTTTTTCAGGTGGGATATTAATACGATAGAACACATGCCGGAGTATTTACAAGTGGCCTTCAAAGCTCTTTACAATACGACAACCGAAATGAGTTCTTATACTTCATTTGGACAAGAAGAAGACATACTACCTATACTTGTAAAAGTGGTTAGTATAACAAGGAATAATATGGTATTTTGATACACAAGCTAAACATATTTTTTTTATTGTGGGAATGATAGTGGGTAGAGTTATTTGAAGCGTTCCTTTTGGAGGCAAAGTGGACTCACGACAAACACATTCCAACCCTTGAAGTGTATCTTGATAACGCATGGCGATCGGTGTCGGGAGTGGTTTTACTTACTCATGGATACTTTTTATGCAGTCAAGAAATCAATAGAGATGTAGTTGAGTCCTTGGACATGTATCATGATCTTATGAAATGGTCATCTGTGATTTTTCGACTTTATAACGATTGGGCTACATCATCAGTATGTTTTATTGTTCATTTTATTGGTTAAACATTTTATTGTTGCTCTTCTAGTTCTAATTTTGTATTTATTTTGTCACAGGATGAGATAAAACAAGGTAAAACTGCAAATGCAATATCATGTTACATGCACGAGAATGATGTAAGTGAGGAAGTTGCGCGTAAGCATATAAAAACACTAATTGACGAAGCATGGAGGAAACTAATCAAAGTACATTTGGATTGTACTATAGAGTTGGCAAATCCTTTCATTGATATGGCAATAAATCTTGCTCGAATTTCACTTTGTACCTACCAATATGGTGATGGACATGGAGCTCCGGACGCTAGAGCTAATGATCAGGTCTCATCCGTGATTATTGAGCCCCTTATGTATAACTATGTTTAAGGTTGGGCAATATGTGCTTAAGGATGATTGATGATGTTTTGGATTAATAACTTGTTGCACTCCCTAATAAGTTTCTTGGATTACACAAAATGGACTTTGGATAATCTATGAAGAAACATTTGAGTTTTTAGCGAACTTAAATTTCAGTGTTAATGTTTGTATGTGAATTGGGTTGAAGATATTGTCATCATATTCTATTATATATCGAGACCAATAATTAGCATAAGAATATGTACTTGTTGAGATGTTGATGCGCTTTTATAAAACATTACATCTTTTCATTAAAAAATAGTCGAATTTGTATATAATGCATGCTTTAGAGTAAAATAACACCATTTCTTTTACAGGCGTTTATATATTATGAAACTAGGTTTTTACCCGGGATTGCTTCCCGGGCTCGGGAAACTCAGTTGTATTAATTACTATTTGTTACTAATATAACCACATTACATCAACCATCTCATTCGATTCAACAACAATGTCTTCAAATCACCGCATTAGATCATGAACTCATATTAGAGGACAAACAAAAGCACAACAGGACCATATGAATAATATCATTTCCACTTTTACTTTAATGCACTTACATTATAAGGTGATTTGGGATTTTGTAAAAATCTTTGTTTTTGTACTTCTTTAGAAAATAAGATGTTGACCAAATTTTAAACAGATGTTGACCAAAAGTCAATCAGATGTTGACAAATAGTTAAACAGATGTTGAGCTTAAACAGATGTTTGGTTTAAGGCCAAACATCTGTTTATGGCCAAACATCTGTTTAAGTCCAAATATCTGATATAGAAGGCGAAACATTTGTTTAAGGCAAAACATCTGTTTAAGGTCAAACATGTGTTTAAAGTCAAACAACTGTTTAAAGTCCAAACATCTGATATAAAAGGCCAAACATCTGTTAAAGGCCAAACATCTGTTTAAGCCTTAACAGATGTTTAACTTACTAAGATCTACTGTCTTCTCACACTGTTTTCCTCTTAAAAAGACTGTTCAACCTAACATGAGTTTCCATTAACTATTGACCAAAAGGCAAACAGATGTTTAAACCACTGTTTGTTATTGAACTTTTTTACAAAATTAGATAGAATTAAAGAAAATGAAACAATGACTTAAAGAACTATAATTTAACACATAATCTAATTGGGCAAATATAAAACATAAAGTGCTAGTAACAGTGTTTTATCATCTTAGTCATACATAACAACAAATCATCAAGTTAATAATTTAAAAAAAAAACATACAACATCACCATCAAAAAATTCATAGTTATAGTATCTGATATCAGAACAGACTTAAATGTGTTTGTTAAACTGATGTAACTTGATTTAATACAATCTTCTGTTGCGAAGACACGTGTGAAGTGCAACATATCACCAAACCTCAAGTTGTTGTCAGTCATAAACTTTCGCCAACCGTCCAACGCATAACGTGTGTTCAATTCATTTAACTCCGACTTAACATCATAAACCTCCACAACTCCAACCATGTTTTGAACTTTCAAAGGATGAAGATCAAGAGAAAGACCTGCTCGTCTGGCAACTTCAGCAGGAAGACGCTACATGTATTGTGTGGAAAAAAATAATAGTCAGACAAATAAAAATAAATCATTAGTTTGTTATAAAAAATGGTATACCAGCCTATAGTCTCCTTTGCGATCAAAATGAAAGAACTCAGGGTCGAGAGGATGTCCAGAATATTTTTTTGCAGTCTTTGCAATCTTATTTCTACGGTTAAGCTTTTTCTGAATGTTGGCGGCTCTCTTCCCCTTGATGAAAAAGTAAACATATACATGTGAATTAAAGGAATGTTGAATATATGCACACAAAAAAAAACAGTTTATATAACATATACTAATTAACTGGAAAGTATAGATACCTTAACTTTATGAACAGAAGAAGAACATCCAATATGATCACTTGTGTCGACAGGTAAGGCAACATTTCCCTTAGTCCTATTCTTGACCATCTCCTTTCTCTCAGAAGTAACTTTACCTTTCTTCTTAACCTGTTGTCATAGAGTAACTTTAATAACAATAGTAATATAACAATCTTTAAGATGGTAAACTTACATCTTGGGTTTTGTTCAATCATGAAGACATGCGTCTCTTCGACGTGCATTCGGCATTGATTGGTAAGTTCTTGTAAATAATACATTATTGGATAAATATAACATCAGTAAACAACATTACTAATAGTTGTAAAAACATTAAATTCTTATATGTGTTAAATTAAAAATAAATAATTTTAATAATTTAGCAAGTACCTGAGTAACGGTTGTACCTTCACCTACAGACACAACTTCTTCATCCTTATAGATGTCCTGGTCAACATTAATGAAATAATTAATATAATGCTAAAAAATTAAAACTTTTATTGCTAATGCTAAATATTTACGTACCTTGAATGCATTATCAACATAATCAGCATTCGATATCTCAAGTACACTATCATCATGAGATTCAGGTTTCTTCAAAAAGCAAATCTCAGTCTCATCTCTATAAACTACTACCTCAAAAACAACATCATCAATTCTGCTAAACACAAGCAAGCAAATCATCCTCCAGTATCCCAACATCGTTGTACATTTCCGGCCATCCTCTAGAAAATACAAAGTTGATATCAACCTTAGACGCCTCAACATTCCAGTAGGAACCCTTATAACAGATTTGAAATTTGCCACTTGGTGGGCTGTTTACGTTAAAATTGTTTAATGAAGCAGTCTTCAATTACCTGCATAAAATTTAAAATAATGAATACTATACGTGAAGTATGTATCTTATGAAAATAAGTGTTAACACGTTAAAGATGCAAAACAATTGAAGTTAAGATCAATACTCATACCGTAAAACCAAATCTTGCATAACGATTAAAGGTGAAATAAGATTCCCCACACATGCCATTAACATAACATGAAAGTTCAAGTCCAAAATCACCTAACGGTTTGAAAACCAACAAAGTATCCCCCGGAAAATTGAGATCTTTAACAACATTGTCCCAACCGTCAGTTATTATCCGCGTTGAATTTTATGTTCTGACCCTCACAACCCATTTTTTACCAGACTCGTGATATATTCGCAACCTATTTTTTTGCCAACAATCTCCCCACTTTTGATTAGCAAAGAATATAAGTACATCCTGTATATAATTTTTAAATAGTGTAAGAAAATATAAACCATAAGAACTGTTAAATATATATCTCAATAAAAATAAATTATGTATGTAAAAACATGTCATACCAGTTTCAAAGATTCTGGGTTATCAAGAAACTTAACAAATGTAGTATAGATCATAAAACCTGAATCAGTAAAGATGTTAAAATATTGTAATTAAAAAGTTGGCTTCGAAAATGAACATTAACTTTTTGTATTAACAGAGTATGTAGTGAAATTAATCATAGAAACAGAGTATGAGTTAAAATTTTTCTGCAAATAATAATTATTTTAACATGTTCTCAACAAATGATTCAAACACATAAGTAAACCCTTCTTGAATGTATAACAATAAACATTTAAAATCGTATTAGTAGCAAGATAGGATTTAAATTAAGATCGATTAAACAATATAAAGTTCATTACAATAGGAATGTATATACCAGTTGCTGAAGAAAAAATAATAAAACCTCAGGTGATTAAAGTGTAGAAGACGGAGGATAAGAAAATTGAAACCCTAGAAAATGACTGGGAAGAAGAGATTTTTGAAAGAGGAGATGATAGATGTTTGATGTGTAATGATGATGAAGAAATAATGACAGTTGTGTTTTTCTCTTCCCATATTTTCATCTGATGAAAAATATTTACACATACACCCCTTAATGAATTTGTTATTTACATTTACATTGAGATACAAGAGTAAAGTAGATGATTAGTTGAATTGATTTGGTATTCAAATTAACAAAGAAAAATAATTTTTCTTATAGCAAAATCATTAACATATCATATACTTTCAATGCTTTAAATCATGTATTAATCATAATTAAGTTATAACATAAGTAAGTTTCATGACCTCGAGAAGCAATGTCGGGTGAAAATCTAGTTTTATCTATTATAAGTACCTTTTAACATAAGTAGTTTGACTTTGGTCAAACAACGTTTTAACATTGCTGAAACAGTGTTTTATCTATTATAAGTTGCTTTTAACAAAAGTGGTTTGACTGTGGTCAAACAGACTTTGGTCAAACAGCGTTTTAACATTGCTCAAACAGTGTTTTATCTATTATAATTAGCTTTTAACATAAGTAGTTTGACTTTGGTCAAACAACGTTTTAACATTGCTCACAATGATTACAAGCTAGTAAAAACTTCTTTGTAAACAACATTATAAGTCTTATTTGTTGGTTTTCCATCAGCGTCGAATATTAGTATTTTAACGCCTTCTCTGGTCTTGACCCTTGATAATACAACATACAACTGACCATGAGTGAAGATAGGATCTTTCAAATAAAGACCAATCTTTGATAACGATTGTCCTTGACTCTTGTTAATTGTCATAGCAAAACAAACTGATAACGGAAATTGTCTTCGTTGAAATTGAAAAGGTATTTTTTTTGTCAGACGGGATCATATTATTCCTTGGAATAAAAACTCTCTTGCCAATGTTCCCACCAGATATAACTTCAGCTTCTATAACTCGTTTACCAAGAAAAGTAATTTGAAGCCTTGTACCGTTACATAACCCTTTCTGTTGATCAATGTTTCGAAGAAGTATCACAGGAACACCAACTTTAAGAACTAATCTGTGATTAGGCAAGCCAGAAATCTTAAGAGCATTCAAATTTTCTGTTGAGTATAAGCTTTCTTGAAAAGAATCAAGAATTTGTTCAGTTTGACATATACTATCAGAACTCAGATACCCTTTTGCATCACTAGGAAATAACGAAAGCAATCGATCATTAATTTCATGAACTACCTCATTTTTGGGTGCTAGAATTGCTCGCTCAGAAAAAAAATCCAGGAATCCTAAATTGTTCAATAATTGAAGGATATACAAAGTCATTTAACTTTGTATCGGGTCACAAATATCGGTGATTAGTAAATCATCTGGTATCTCTATAATGGCGTCACCATCATTATCAACTCCAACGTTTCCTTCACCAATATCAATAAGCCATTTTGCAAATTCTCTGATAGACTCCATATTCGAACTTTCAGCTCCAATAGTTAGACGCATGTTTTTAGTCAGTCGTAAGAGTCTGCATTTTGCCCATATGTATGAAGAGCTTAAAGATGCACTAACAATTTCTTGTCTAGTACCATTAGGAATAACAGGTAGTATTTGTCTAAAGTCACCACCAAATACAATAACTTTACCTCCAAAACGAATATCCGAACGAATACTCTTACCTTCCGAAAATTCGTCGGTCATCGTCCTATCTAAAGCTTCAAAGGCATGTTTGTGTACCATCGGTGCTTCGTCCCATATGATTAATTGGGTTTCCTTTAATAATCTCGCAATATCACTATTTGGCTTAATATTGCACATTGAATCTTCTGTTAGATTAATGGGGATATGGAACCAAGAATGAGCTGTCCTTCCACGGGAAAGTAATAATGAAGCAATACCACTTGAAGCCACATTTAAAACTATTCCATTTCTACATCGAATAGCTGAAGCCCAAGTCTTCCATAAAAGGGTTTTTCCAGTTCCACCGTAACCATAGACAAAAAAAGGCCTCCTTTACGCCCTACAACTGCTTCCATTATTTCGTCAAAAACCGCTCGTTGTTCATCTGTAAAAGATTGATGCAACCTGTTAAACTCAGCTTGTACTTCATCTAGGTCATGTGACAGCTCTTCATTGATCAGACGATTAGAAGCATCACGTAAGGAATCGTCATCAGGGTACGGCATAGTGACAAACCTTCATAATGATGAACCATTGGAAATTAAATAGTTTTCAATTTTCAACAAAGTAAGGTTCTTAATCTGATATTCAGGAAGCACTAAACCTAGCATATCAAAAAATTAACATTATTAAATAAAAAATCAAAATTTAGTATGTGAAATAAAAAAAATAGATCAGAACCTGAAATATTTGTTTCTTTTTGACGTCTATAAACAATATCATCAGCTAAGTATTTCCATGTATTCTCCCAAACAAATTCTGGCCGAGATAGAGTATTTGACAAAAGCAGGGTAGCAAATAACGCTCGAAGATACCCAACATGTCCTTCAAAACTTGCTTCTTTAATGGCCTCAACGTATTCATTGTCATCATCTAAGAGTCCCATCGCATAGGAAGCATCTCTAAAAGTCGGGAATAATTGACCGTTAACTGTACGTATCTCCTCGAATGATCTAGGCCCTTTAACTTTATTGAGTAGTATCCTCAAAAAATAAGGTTCACCCAATGTAGGAGATACAGAATGAATACGGCCAACACACTGGTACAACTTACGTATCTGCCAACATCTATCTTTAAGTATCCAAACAAATTTGGAAGGAAACTCAACATAAGTCAGCTTTCTAGCATCTTCATTTGTCTCGTTAAACTTCATCCATTACACAAATATTGAAGAAGCAACAGAAGGCTTGCTTAAAACATTATCAATATCGTCATCCGCACCATACACAACATTCTGTTGGCCGGGCAAATGAAAGGGAAGCCTCATAACAGCAGGATACCTATAATGAACCTCATTAGAGAATATTCTCCAGGATGCCTCACAAGCTGAAATATATCTACAATCATAATACTCCTTGATCTCGTCTTTTGGCTTTTCTTTGATGGTTGAACTTGTATCACCAGAAACTACCACAGTAGCCATATCAGGACCTTAGTTAATGTACTTGAACAAATATTTCACTGAACCGGCTTGATTACACCATTCAACATTAATGTGTGCTTGATATCTTTTCAAAAGCCTTTTGTTATAAGGAACAACATTTCTGTTGTCTAATCTAACACCAGATTTTATAACTGTATGACCTGAATCTCTTCTTTTGTATACAGGAAAACCACTTGAATCAATAGTTGTATGTGGTGTGAATTTCTTCGGAAAGTTTTTTGAACATCTTTTATCAACTATGCAAGGACAATTCAAATTAGCATTCCCACACAGACCATGAATCATATAATCAGTCACAAGAGAATAAAGTTCAGGATCTTCTTTTTTATCGGGAATCTCAGCAGAAATAAATGGATCTATGTGATCTATGGTTGGAAGTTTGTGATCGACCATCATGAATAAGCATATATGTGCATGAGGTAGACCACGCTTTTGAAATTCTACTGTATAAACAACTAAATAAAAAGGAAAAAGAAATAGATTTATTAGTTAATAACCTTGATTACAAAATATACATCAGAGGATAAGATGTGAAAACAAAATAACATACCAACGTTAATCTCACCAAAATACTTGGAATCCTTAAAATCTTTGAGTAAGGAATCAAGCTTCATTTTAAACAATCGACACAATATGTCAGGCCTGTCTTCGGCTTTGATGGTTGAATCTTTTAGAAATATTTTTACTTCAGGCCACTTAGGATTACATGTTATAGTTATGAAGAAATCAGGGTACCCATACCACTTACATAAGGCCATTGCATCAAGGTAATTTTGTTGCATGAATCTTGCACCACCAGTAAATGAAGAAGGAAGTATAATGTAACAGTTCTAAAATTTATAAAAATAAACTATATAGAAACTCATATTATTAAACGAATAAATTACGGGTAAGTTGACTGTTAAAAATATGAAGTACCTAGATGGGCCTATGAACCATTTAATAATTAAATTATAAAAATACATTATATTTGAACATACTCTGTTTTTAATGAAACTTGGTTCAAAATATAGATAAAATTATTCTCGTTCTAATGGCATATTCAGCATTTTATAAAACGTCATATTTTATAAGTTATACGCGCCAAATGAGTGAAGCAGTTAAATTAATTATAATATATAATAATAATATGAATATAATAAAGAATTGTAAAATGAAAGTTAAACTTGCATGTGTACGTGTACTTGGGTAACGTAACTTCCAAGACTAACAAATGTATAAATAGGCAATGTTAAGATCATTCAAACTCCTCATTTGTTTCCTTCTGCTATGTCTTTCGATAGCTTTCCCATTCTCTCTAAAAATTATATTTTTCACCCATAATAATAATAAGGTCCTGCCCCGTTTTAAGTATTGTAGCCATGATCACTAATACCCTGTCCGATTGACGTAGGGCCCCGTAACGTATGTCAAGGCTCTGCCTAAATTCGTTGGGGTTCTGTCTCGTGATGTAGGGATAAAGTGGAATTGGGTTACTATACTTAATGTGAGTGCACTATATATTTTATTAAATAACCCAGGAGTTATACCCAAAATATAACAACCCTCCTAAAACACCCCTGACACCCTACACTTCCAAAAATACACCCCATATGCGAAAACGGGCCTCAAATATATTAAATAGTATTAAAAATAATTAAAAATCTGAAATTCAAACTTAGGCGGGCCGCGTAAAGGATCCCTAACCCTTACGCGGGCCGCGTCAACTTAAAGCACAGGCGCGCTCCGGTGCGGCCACGTGGCCGACGCGTGTTAACCCTACCTGATGACCTAGCTGAGCTACAACGTTGACTAGGTTTGACGCGGGCCGCGTAGACTTTAGTCTACCTTTACGCGGGCCGTGAGAGGACCAAATATCAGCACAATATATAGAGGGCCTCAGATCTTCAGTTGAATTCGTTCACAAATATTTTCTTTCTCTCAAATCTGAAGTATAGGCATTATACACGGGTATAATACCCCCCCTAAATAGTGAAGTTCTGCTCCGTTGTAAGTATTATAACCCCTGGATACGTATTAGATACGCTGCTCGATTGATCTAGGGTTCCGTAACAACTGTCGTGGTTCTGCCCGACGTAGTCGTTGGAATGCCGTCTCGGGGAGGGTATTACTAATGTTAAAATGGGTTATTATACTAACGCATGTGCATTGTTTATTTAACTAGATTATAACCAGGAAGCCACAAAGGAAATACCTAAAATAGCAATGTGAGTTTATCCTCTTTTTGTTAACCTTTTTGTAATGTTTTACAAAACCTTAATTATTTTACAATGTGATTAAGCGGTGATTGAGTCTTTGTAGTTCTTCAATTACTGCCGGTATGTTGGGGGTTTTGTATACAAAATTTACTACACTATGGGTAGTAACTCGGGACGACAACACGTTACCATTGGACAATGAGTTAGCCAATGTGTAATATGACCCACAAGTTAGGATTGACAGTACTGAATGAGTAATTGTGTAGAAATAAATAATGTGATCGCTCTCAATACTGTTTTAATTGATAAAATGTTTCTTGATTAAATTGGGATTCACTCACCAGTATTTCCCACTAACAAATGTTTTTAAAACACGTTTCAGGTAACACAATGTGACAGCCAATTAGTAAAAAGCCAGCTGGAGAGCACTGACGGCTTGGAAAAATGTGGCTATAAAAGTTACCAAAAAGACGATGTTTTAAATTCAATAAAATAGGGTTTATCCCTATAAACATGTTGAATAAAGAAACTTGGGTTTTACTCATGTGTTTATTAATATAAAATATGGTGGTTTTACTCTGATAAACATTTCCTAACTACGGTCCTGATGAAATTTCCGCTGCCAAATTAATAAACGATACCATCTCAAACGAATGTTCACGTCCGCCCGTTCCCGGGACAGATAAGGGATCGGTGGTTATGACAGAAGGTGGTATCAGAGCCATGCCACTGGTTCAAGCCAAAGAAGTGTTCTGCTGACACTTAAGTTTTAAATTCTGTGTTAGGAAATAACTTATGTGATTATGTGTTTTATGTTATTTGACTATTTGTTAGTCTACAGTATGGGTAAGCAAAGAATTTTGGACATCTATCGTCAATTAGATAATTCACCAAAAGATAAGGGAACCTCATTTCAACCAAATCCCTCAGGATACTCAGCAGATATTGAGGAAGGAATATTTATTCGTAAGGCACAGTCTAAGAAACCATTTACCACTAAGAAGAGAAGTTGGATTATTAGAAAAAGTCGAGAGAAAATAGAAAAGTCACAACCAAAGGGAGTAATAATCAATAAGGAAATAAATACACAAACTCAGGAAACAGGCAATAACCTACCATGGGAAGATGAATTAGATGAACAATGGCTAAATCTCCATATGTTAGCCACTACAGCAGTAAATGAAAACTTATATTAAATAGTTGAACCGTCAAACCAGTACCAGCACCCATGCCACCTATGAGCCAGAAACTTTAAAGGAACTTTGCCCATTAAATAAACAACCTAGTAGAGGAAAGAGATAGAATAAACCTTATATAAAAGCATGTTGAGCCTAATACTCCTATAACCTAGATAGACTAAAATTAGTCACGGATGCATAATCACTAGTATATTTTGAATTCCAGTTGTAGTTTGTAATAAACACACACACACACACACACACACACACACACACACACACACACACACATATATATATATATATGTCGCAATGTTCGCCGTTTTTAATCAATCTATTTTTATGATTGTACCCAAATGTTTGTACTAGAAATTTGTCTGTAATAATTAATATCACCCACTCAAATAATATCATAATATACATAAAACTAAGTTAGTAATTAACAAAGCAGTCATGTTTATGACTCTCTTTTGGAACCAATCATTTACTTTGATTTAAAATACATATTGAAATATATGGTATAAAACTTTAAAACTTTGTGGTTTTAATAATATTATTTCAAAAAAAATTATATTAAAATAAATAAAACCGAAGCTATTAAATTAACTGAAAGGATTTTAAGAATTAATAAAATTTAAAAGATTGCTTTAGTAGAGCAAGCCAAAGCAAGTTTTGAAACCCAGGTATACCAATTTACAACTTTATTTTATCCCTTCTGGTTTGTAACCAGTTGGCCATAAGACTTCATACTTTCATAGTTTTATGAATAACTGATGTTGGGATTACTTGTAAATGTTACTATTAAAATACTTAGTAATAAAATATATGGTTAAATGAATATGATGAGTATTCGTGATTAAATAAAATCATTTAAAATTTTTAGAGATTTGGGTTGTGTAAATCGAAGAAAGATAAAATATAGTTATAATAATAATGATACTATTACTAATAATCATCATTATTATTATAATATTAAAACGATAAAAATATTAAAAGAACGACATATATTATTATAATATTGTAATCACTATTCACTGACTTTCATTATAAATATAAGATAATAATATATAAGTATTCTAAAAGTATTGCAATTCTATTCTATTTAATATATATATATAGGGAGAAGATCATGCGAGAACCACCTCTTATTGTGAGAACCGCGAGAACCAATGTGAACACACAAAAAATGCCTAAAAATAGCTAAAAATCACACAAATTTTTTTTTTTTGATTTTTTTAATATTTTTTAGGTTAAAATCGCTACTTTTCGAAGCCAAAAAAAAAAATTAAAAAAAAAAATTTTTTTTTTTGCTTCGAAAAGTAGCGATTTTAACCTAAAAATATTAAAAAAATCAAAAAAAAATATTTAGATTTTTTTTTTATTTTTTTAGATTTTTTTAGGTTTTTTGAGGGTTTAGTTTTTAGCATTTTAGCTTATGGGGGGGGGGGGGGGGGGGGTGGGGGGTTTAGGTTTTTGGGGGGTGGGGGAGGGGGGTTTAGGTTTGGGGGGGGGGGGGGGTGCGGTTAGGTTTTTTTTTAGCTTGGGGGGTGGGGGGTTTAGGTTTTTGGGGGGGTGGGGGTTAGGTTTTTTTAAGGTTTTTTTTAGCTATTTTAGGTTGTGTTCACATTGGTTCTCAAGGTTCTCACAATAAGGGTGGTTCTCGCATGAGCCCCTCCCTATATATATATATATAGGGAGGGGCTCATGCGAGAACCACCCTTATTGTGATAACCTTGAGAACCAATGTGAACACAACCTAAAATAGCTAAAAAAACCTAACCCCCCCCCCCAACCTAAATGCTAAAAAAAACCTAAAAAAAAAACTTAACCCCCCCCCCCCCCCAAAAAAAACCTAAACCCCCCTCCCCCCACCCCCCCCAAAAAACTAAACCCCCCCCACCCCCCCCCCCCCCCAAGCTAAAACGCTAAAAACTAAACCCCCAAAAAAACCTAAAAAAATCTAAAAAAAATAAAAAAAAAAATCTAAATTTTTTTTTTTGAATTTTTTAATATTTTTTATGTTAAAATAGCTACTTTTAGAAGCAAAAAAAAAAATTTTTTTTTTTGGCTTTCGAAAAGTAGCGATTTTTTTATAAAAAAAATTAAAAAATTCAAAAAAAAAAAAATTTGTGTGATTTTTAGCTATTTTTAGGCATTTTTGGTGTGTTCACATTGGTTCTCGCGGTTCTCACAATAAGAGGTGGTTCTCGCATGATCTTCTCCCTATATATATATATATATATATATATATATATATAGGGTTGAGTTCATTTCAGAACTCTAAATAACTACAGACATTTCAGAACTCCTAATAAACAATCATTTTACATATAAGTTTTTGTATTTAGGATCTTTTTATCATCTATTATATGTATTTCTTTGATTACATACATGTTAAAAGTAGTTTACATATGTTTAATTGCCAAAATTATATATATGTGTCATAACTAATTACATATATGTAAAAAAACTAGTTTACATATGTGTAATTATAAAATTACATATAAAAAATGATAAAATTACTCTTAACTTGTATGTAATAGTAAAAATACACATAATAAATGATAAAATTATCCTAAATATAAAAATATATAAATAAAAAGATTGTTTATTAGGAGTTCTGCGAGTTCTGTAAATATTTATGGTTCTGAAATGATCCTGGCCCTATATATATACATATATATATATATATACATATATATATATATATATATATATATTATAATATATTTAAATAATGTTTATACGTGTATATAATGTCAACTAAAAGTTATTTTACCTAAGATACATATAAAATTTTTACTTTTATATAAAAGAAGGGAAAAGATGGGTTTGATGGTTTGAACAATCGATACATATAAAAAGAGATTGGATAATTAAATTTTTAAAAAGTAAAGATATTGCAACAGTGAAAACGTCTTTTCTTATCCTACTTAAATCAACAATTTAGTATCTATTTATTTACCTGGCATGTTAAAATGTTCCTAAACATTCATTTTTCAAAACTAGAATTTAAAATGAATGCCCCACATAAAAATAGTTGAATCAAATGTGTTTTTAGTACGTTTGTCCTTTATATAACTTTATCTAAAAATCATATTACAATTTTAATATTGTAATATCTTTAAATAAATTACTATTACTATAGTATGGGATATACATACATATTCTAATATACTTAGAATCAATTTTAGAAACGTCAAACTTACTTACCATAAGTACTTCTTTGAATAAATAATATAATATACAATAAATTAGGAGTTAAGTTTTGATATTTAAACCCATATGGTTCAACCCACTAGTTAAAAATAAATTTATTCCTATAAATCCAGAAAGTTTATATTTTGATTAATTTATTTCTTTAAACTTGTATTGATCCATCCTTAAATTCCAAAATATTATGTTCAATAAATTTAACGGAAGTTTATTTCAACATACTACTTTTATAAAAGGATAAAATAAAGTCATGGAAATAAGCTTGATAATTGGTACCATCGGATGTATAGTTATTATTTTATTACAAAATAATTTAGTATTATATATATATGTGTGAATATTACATAAGTTTAATATTAACTAAAGATTTGAAATTTTATACACATATATGCATATACCCAATATAATATCTTCTGTACGATAAACATAAGAGAAAATATCATTGGTAATTCATATGAAAACATGAAGTTATTATAAGAATAAACCATGAAACCTACTATGTTTTAAAATGCCATCTGTCTCAATAAAATATTCCTTGTAACGAAATCTAAGGTTATATATGCATAAATAGAGTTAGCTGTAAGTATTCTCATCACATCAAACCTAACTATAGTGTCAATGGAGACAATTATATTTTGTCAAAACTTCATTTACCAAGCAAAAGAAAAACCACAACCACAATAATATCTATGCTTAAACAATTACTGGTAACACCTAGAATAGTATTTAGACTTGAACTTAAGAAAAAAAATGCCTTAGTATAAAGCTTTGAGATAAGGCAATTACTTGCGTAGATAAAGTGTGATGGTTATTGGTATCCCGTGAGGATGATGACTAGAACAGTGCCAGTATGATAAATAAGCAATAACACTTGGCCACTGTTATTTCTTGTTTATTGGTACTACTCGGTTCTAGAATATGATCCATCATGAGAATACTAATTTCCTTAATTTTTGATGCAAGCGATAATAAATGATGAACTTTTAAAATCATGATTTGAGAAAAAATTCTATTTATGGGAAATACAATAATAATTACCTCTCCGGCAAGACTAGGTATGGTGTAGTAGACTCTCCAGCTTGTCCGGGTAAGATGGGGGTACCTCTCCGGCGAGACCGGGTGAGATGGTGTATATGTTATGATAATGGAATTCCCTAAATAGTGCCATGACCTGATGTCTGACATGTTTTTGGAAATATGAATCTATTAAATACATTGACCTTATAAATGGTATGTTTACTACCAGTATGTGCAACATATGATTATATAGACATGTATGTTTATGAGAAAATCCAAAGACCATATTGATTGACAATTAGGGATAAATCACGAACAAGTGTGTCAATGATAATTATAGATTTATTTATCAGGAATCTCCCGTATACGTCTATAATTTCAATATCAAACATTATTTCGTTTGATCATCTGTCTCGTAGTTCGTGCGACAAGATAAACGACAGGAACTCTATAAGTTGGGACGTCATCAAAAGTACAAGAATTCCCCTTGCGATTATTAACGCACTAGGAAACATGTAACTAAAAGTTATGCTAAGACACAAAACGTCTAAAACTTAAGCTAATAGTAAGTTTACCTTCATTAAGAAACTCTTGAGAAGATACGAGTCTCAAAACATAAAGAATAGTTATGGTCAAAGTTCAAAAATAAACTAGGATCATGACAAACTAAAAGTATTCATCTATATTTTAGCAAATCTCGAGGACGAGATTTAAAACAAGGTGGGGAGGATGTAACATTTCTAAAATTTATAAAAATAAACTATATAGAAACTCATATTATTAAACGAATAAATTACGAGTAAGTTGACTGTTAAAAATACGAAGTACCTAGACGGGCCTATGAACCATTTAATAATTAAATTATAAAAATACATTATATTTGAACCTACTATGTTTTTAATGAAACTTGGTTCAAAATATAGATAAAATTATTCTCGTTTTAATGGCATATTCAGCATTTATAAAACGTCATATTTTATAAGTTATACGCGCCAAATGAGTGAAGCAGTTAAATTAATTATAATATATAATAATAATATGAATATAATAAAGAATTTTAAAATGAAAGTTAAACTTGCATGTATATGTGTACTTGGGTAACGTAACTTCCAAGACTAACAAATGTATAAATAGGCAATGTTAAGATCATTCAAACTCCTCATTTGTTTCCTTCTGCTATGTCTTTCGATAGCTTTCCCTTTCTCTCTAAAAATTATATTTTTATTTTATTTTTCACCCATAATAATAATAAGCTCCTGCCCCGTTTTAAGTATTGTAGCCATGATCACTAATACCCTGTCCGATTGGCGTAGGGCCCCGTAACGTATGTCAAGGCTCTGCCTAAATTCGTCGGGGTTCTGTCTCGTGACGTAGGGATAAAGTGGAATTGGGTTACTATACTTAATGTGAGTGCATTATATATTATATTAAATAACCCGGGAGTTATACCCAAAATATAACAACCCTCCTAAAACACCCCTGGCACCCTACACTTCCAAAAATACACCCCATATGCGAAAACGTGCCTCAAATATATCAAATAGTATTAAAAATAATTAAAAATATGAAATTCAAGCTTAGGCGGGCCGCGTAAAGGATCCCTAACCCTTATGCGGGTCGCGCCAACTTAAAGCACAGGCGCGCTCCGGTGCGGCCAAGTGGCCGACGCGTGTTAACCCTACCTGATGACCCAGCTGAGCTACAACATTGACTGGGTTTGACACGGGCCGCGTAGACTTTAGTCTACCATTACGCGGGCCACGAGAGGACCAAATATCAACACTATATATAGAGGGCCTCAGATCTTTAGTTGAATTCGTTCACAAATATTTTCTTTCTCTCAAATCTGAAGTATAGGCATTATACACGGGTATAATACCCCCTAAATAGCGAAGCTCTGCTCCGTTGTAAGTATTATAACCCCTGGATACGTATTAGATACGCTGCCCGATTGATCTAGGGTTCCGTAACAACTGTCGTGGTTCTACCCGACGTAGTCGTTGGAAAGCCGTCTCGGGGAGGGTATTACTAATGTTAAAATGGGTTATTATACTAACGCGTGTGCATTGTTTATTTAACTAGAGTATAACCAGGAAGCCACAAAGGAAATACCTAAAATAGCAATGTGAGTTTATCCTCTTTTTGTTAACCTTTTTGTAATGTTTTACAAAACCTTAATTATTTTACAATGTGATTAAGCGGTGATTGAGTGTTTGTAGTTCTTCAATTACTGCCGGTATATTGGGGTTTTTTTATACAAAATTTACTACACTGTGGGTAGTAAGTCGGGACGACAACGCGTTACCATTGGACAATAAGTTAGCCAATGTGTAATATGACCCACAAGTCAGGATTAACAGTACTGAATGAGTAATTGTGTAGAAATAAACAATGTTGTAGGATCGGATTCCGACCTAAACGAGTCGTTTGGAAGAGTTCTACTCCGTTTCAGAGGCGGAAACTAAGAAACGGATCAGTAAACAGCTTGTTTCACACTTAATTCCTCTTGTATATTGATATAACAACGATTACATTCAAGAGGTATACCGGCAGCACTTCGGTAGACAAATGTTGGAACTGTTACAAATGAAACCTATAACAATCTATTTATAGTGATAAAGATTTCGCTTGAAGACTCTTGAAGCGAAACCTTCAAGCGAGCCTAATATGCTTGAAGCGAAATCTTCCAATGTATTTTGTCTTGAAGCGAAACTTCATGCAAACAACAATCTGATTTCAATTCCATGCAACTTGTATCTTTCACGTGATGTAGTAATGTGATGTCACTTGTGTGATGTCATGTGATGATGTCACTAGTGACATCATGCTTGAATATATCCGCACCGAACTCGAGACTCGATACAAGACGAAGTCGACAGATGTGTGCACCAACAGACTCCCCCTCAGATGTTGACGAGTCTTAAGTGTCGAGTCTTCGCAACTTCAGTCTTTATCGGTCTTTGTGCTTCACTCTTTCAATCAGCATCAACAGACTCCCCCTTGCAATGTGCTGGTATTCCTTTTGTTCTTCAGCGTTATCTACTTCAGGATCGTTGTCTGACTTTCACAACTTTGGCTTTTCAGAATCATCACTTCTCAAACTTTAACCTGCATAAACTCTACCTCACAATAAATTTTACAATTTACACATTTCAAACATATAAACTTTCACTAACTCAGACTCTTCTTTAAAAACCTAGTCAAAATAATCTTTCAATTTGATGAACCACTTGAAGATTTGACAAAAATAATCAGTTTTAAACACAAACTCCCCCTCAAATCATACTCATCATGTTTAGCACTCAGAATTTTGAAAATCAGCTTTTCAATATCAGTTGTCTAAAATCTTTTTGGATTTTTCAAAATTTATGCTAAAACACACCGAAAATCTTTTTGGAATTTTGAATAGAATGAAATGCAGTAAAGAAATATTTACAAACAATATTTTTGTGAGTTCGTGCAAGAGGATCATATCAGTTTCTGAGACAGATCACTAACACCGTTAAGCTTCATTTCATATTAAATTCTAAACAATTTACCTAGATTGTCAGTATGTTTGTCCACTTAAATTTTCACACAAAGTTCAACTGATCCGAGATACGATATTAATGTTTTAAGCTCTTGAACTTATTCGTGTGTCCCACTACTTGAATATACTCCCGTATCCAGAATCTCAATAATCAGTCTTACAGGTGAGAATACTACAATGATATCTGTATATAATTTAGGTGTGCGAGAGCCGAGGGATCTCAGATCGATACTTCCGTATACGCAGAGAGATATCAGCTTCGACTTTCCGGTATGTCCCCTTTAGAGGATCTTTTTGCTTACAACAGCAGCATATATCAATTTTATTGTTTCAGCATGCTGAGGGTTTAATGCTGTGTTTCAAGCATTGCAGCAAGTATTAGCCAGGGACTAGGTCAGAACTACCGTTCAGCAGAAGTCCCGGAATAATACCCCAGATATCATAGAGTATAAAGACCTAGTATATCAGATTAAGAGACCTTTCAAACAAGATTTCAGGGGTTACCTATATATCCAAGTTTGTGTTAACCCACAGAACAAGCAAGTTTGAAATTTAGATTTATATCTCGTCACAATCTACTAAATGTGCAAAAATCTACTGACATATCCGCAGTAAGATTGTTTATTACATTTTTCTTTACATTTCCTTAGCATGTTGTGATAGTCCACTGATTTACTATCATTTCCTCTATATGCAACAAAAACTCATTTTTGAATTTTATCATGTTTTTATCTTTTTCAAATTTTCAAATGTTTTTGGATTTTCTGAAATTTTTACTCCCCCTAAAATGCAAACACATTTTAGGAAATTTGAAAACAAACTGTACAAACAAAGTTGACAACCGATATCGAATCACATCAAATCGCCATTCACTCGGCATAAACAATCAGAACTCCCCCTATCACAAACCATTTTCTCATTTAGATTTCAAAACACTTAAGTTTATTTTAATCAAAATGATTTTTCCGGAAAATGAAATTGTGTTGATTATCATTTTATGGGGATGTGGTTCATCACATTGTTCATCTCTTGACATATATAGTAAATCAAGTACAAATTAATGTCCCTGATTTACCATTTGCATTCAAGCAATCTCTAAACCAATTGTAAAAATAAACACTTGTAAAAACACAAAAACCTCTTGTAGGAATATTACGTCTACATCACCATTTTACCAATCAGAATGCCGATTCCTGCTTCGCATTTACCAACCTGGAAGCTCCGGCGTAGTCTTTCAACCTGTAAACATTCAAACACTATCAAAATTTTTCAACTAAAATCTTCAAACACTAGAAAGATGCCGATTCCTGATCCACGATATAAACTTGGGATCTCCGGCAAAGTCCTTAGACTATCATGGAAAACATACCTCCATCCAAGTCTTCTCAGACTTGATGGCTTTCAGTTCTTGCACAGTAGGGTTGTAAGTTGCCTTTTTATTTGCATAAAATTCTTTAACCCCCTTAACTTTCCCATTCAACATTTTCCCAAAAATTTTCTTAACACTTCCATTGAATGTTTTCTCGACATCAAACTTAGCTTTCTCTGTGTAAAACTGATTCGAGATATCAACCTTACCAACTTTCTGTTTAACTTCTTCAAATTTCAGTGATGGAAACTCATCATCATTCACTGAAATTTTCACCTCAACCTGTGGCTCTTCTGGCTTTGTTGAACCAGATTCATCGTTGTTATTCACATCAACTTTCTTAACAACCCACACTTGGTTGTCATTCTCTTTCTTTTTATAAAAATTCTTTTTAGAACTCTCACCAACCTCATAAGTTGAATTTTCAAAAATTTTAAGTCTGTCGGTTGGTGGTTCAACATCAACAACCTGTTGTTTCAATTTCTGAGAAACTCCCTGTTTTGTTTTGACATTTTTCTGGCAATTCCATGCAATGTGACCGACTTCATTGCATCTATAACAAGTACGAGTCTCTCTTTGATAAAACAATTCAGTTCCATTCTTCTTCTTTTCAGCAAGAAACTCTTGATTTGATTGTCTCCAGAATGGTTTCTTCTGTTCCTCTTCTGCAAGTCCACCTGACACAAATTCTGTTTTTGTTTTAGAATTTTTCAAATTTTTATGATTTTCTGGTGAAATAAATCCAAGACCTTTCTTTTTGTAGCTACGATTTTGGTTAGGTTTCTTTTGAAAACCAGAACCCGAATTGTAACCCTTTTTCTTGTTTAGACGTTGTTGAACTCTAGAAGTGTACTTTTTAGGTTTTTCAGTAAGATTTAAATCTTTTATTTTAGAAATATTAATTTCTGTCATTTTGAAAACCTTTTTGATCATGTCAAAACGAACACTTTTTATTGGAAACTCTTTGTCAGAGTATAATTTGTCCGAATCATTTAAAGTGTATGCAACTTCAAATGTTTCATCATCTAAATTTGCTTTCGATAACAAAAATTCTTTACTATAAGACCGTTTAACCGACGACTGTGAACTGTTGACCGACGAACTCGAACTTTTGACAGACGAACTTGAACACCCAGACTCAGACTTTGACTCAAACTCCTCCTCAGTGTCTAACACCTGATCGACCACCTTTTTGATTAATTCAGACTCATGATCAGTATCGGATGAGGTAAATGTGACATCAATGTTATCTGGTAAAACGTCAGTTGTATCGGTTTTTAGCTTTATATTGACTGCTTTTTCAAGTTGCTCCTCGTTCGGTTTTCTAGGAGAATACCCTTCCCAAATTGGAGGTGGACACTTGTTATATCTAACAGTCGGTTTCTTACCACTATCTTTCTTTTCCTTTGGCTTCTCGTCTTGAAAAGCTTCCATACCTGCAACAGTTGGGTAAATACGATCAATGAGATAATCAGAACTAGAATAGCTTTGTAACAAACGTCTAATTCTCTCATTCTCAATCTTCTCTGTTTCCAACTCTTGCTTCCATTTAGCACTTTCTTCGATGTAAAAGTTGATAGCTTTTTGCTTTGTCATCATAACAGCATTCATCATCGTAAGTGCTTGTTCTCGTTCTGAGTTTGTCTTTTGGAGACCAGTTACTGTTTTGTTCAAGACATCATAAGATTCTTTCACATAGTTGAGGTTGAACAGTAACTGTTCCTTCTTCTTCTCATATTCAGCAATGATGTCGTCTTTTGCTATACATTCCTTGCATGCTTCCAAACACTTTGTGCAAGGCTTGACGACTTCAACAATCTTTTCAACTTCTATGATCTTTTCAACTTCGATCACTTTTTCTTCTTCTTTCACCTTCTCAGCTTCAGTAGTCTTCTCAGCAACACTTTTAACATTCTCTTTCTGAACAACATATTCAGATTTCATTTGTTGTTGTTCTTTAGCAGCTCGTTTCTCCTTCAGTTTCTCCATGCGATCTGCAAAATAGAAATGAAAACTTTCAGAAGAAAGATGAGATTTTGCAACATTAACATATTTTTCCTCCTCATCATCACTGCTGCTATCAACTGGTGTTTGATCAAACTCTACAGATTTTCCAGAATCAGCATCTGATACACCAGAATCAGACGAAGTTTGATCAAATACAACTTCTTTTTCTGAACTAGTAACATTTTGAACACTCTCATCAGAACTTTGTAGACTTTCATCCGCATTTTCTGAAATTTCTCCAGATCTTTCTGAAAGTTTATCAGTACTATCTGACTCTTCATCTGTTGACATAGACTTTTCATCTTCACTTTTCACATTCTCTCCAATAGATCTCATCCAAGTAGCAAACAAATCTGGCTCTCGGATGATCTTGGCAATGAAAGCTTTGAAATCACCCTTTTCATCAACAAACATATCCCAGCTGAAGCCTTCAGGTAATCTCTCATCATCTTGATCAACTATGCATGCTTTCCTATCAGAAGATATGTAATTTTTCCAGTTGAAATCTACCGCACACGCTCTCTTGGAATCCTCAATCTTTCTACCATGAGCTGTATGTGAATCTTGTGATTGACCAACTTGCTGATAAATGGCTTTCCGGTAGTAATCATCTTTTCCAAACGGATTCTGAGCACCACTAGCTTCCCTGTTCTTGCACTCCCGCTTGAAATGGCCTTTTTCCCTGCATCTGAAACAAGTAACTTTAGATTTATCAAAACCTAAAGTAGATACACAAGCATCAAGAAAGTCATTTCTCCCGGTAATTGTTTTGAATTTCTCAGCTCGTCGAAGAACACTTGCGAGACACCATTTTATATCCATAAGTTCCATCTCTTGAGCGTCTGTCTGATCGTAATCCTCTTTGGTAAGCATAGGATTTCCGATCCGACCAGCAACAAGACCTTCGTAGGATAACAGAACTGAACCCAGAAGTGCCATATGGTCTTTAGCAGTGTCTTCAGAAAAACTTTGACCTTCTGGAAGATTGAGAGCTATGTTGCATTGAATCATGTATCCATTTCCTATTTTTGTACTCTGAGACTGAAAACTCGTGTTAGTCTCTTTTGGATTCACGCTCGGAAATGATGAAAACCCGCTGCTATTCTTGTTCAAACCCTGATCAGTTTTCTCAGATGAATCACCAACACTGAAAGCAGTTTGAATTTTCGGACTTCTCTCAGATTCTGAAACTGGAATACTACCTTTGTAATACATTTTAATATCCTGTTGACCACTCGGACTGTTCATCCTAGCTATTTTCTGTTGCTCCAGATCTTGACTTTCAATTTTCTCTATAAACTGTGAGATTGTTAATCCATCATACACACCAGTATTCTTCAAGATCATCAAATACGTTCCCCACTCCTTTTGAGGTAACGCGTCCGCCAATTTATCCACCCACTCCTCACGACCTTTTTCAACACCCAACATAGATAAAGATCGCACCAAATGACAGTATCTCTCGATTAGCTTTTTAGTATCCTCTCCCGGCAAACTACAAAACAAATCAAATTCTTTCTTTAGTAATGCTTTCTTGCTTTTGATCATGTTTTCGCTTCCCTCGAACTTGACCTTTAGTGCATCCCAAATTGACTTAGCAGTTTTGTCGTGCTGTAACAGAATGAATATATCTTCTTTTATCGCCTGCTGCAACAAACTAATCATCATTTTCTCAGCTCTATACATTGCTCGTTCTTGATCAGTGAACTCGGATATTTCTTTGATGACTTGCAAATCTGTTCGAGGCAATGTGTACTTCTTCAATATGCATTCCCACGATCTGAGATGATTTGCCTGAACCCAGTTTTCAAAGCGATCTTTCCACCCGTAGTATTCTTCAATACTCATCAGTTTCGGGGGTTTCTGAATGGTTCCCGTCTCGTTTTCAAGATTCATGGCTTGAGCAATCGCAGCTGGTGATGACGGTGTTGCAAACGCATTATAGAACACGGAATCCATACTGACTTAACACGTTACTCAATAACAGATTCTTTCAAGCGAACTGGTCACTTTGTGTCTTTCAAGCGAACTGGTCAAGTGAACAGTCTTTGAAGCGAAATCCTGAAGCGAAAACCTTGAAGCGAAATCGTTCAAGCGAAAAAATTTCAAGCGAAGCTGTCTAAAGAGAGAACTCTGAAGCGAAATACTTGAAGCGAAAACCCTGAAGCGAAATTGTTAGGTCTCGCTTGGAATTTCAAGCGAAATCCACTACTGAAATCTGATCCATTCAAGCGAAATCCATTCGGAGGTTAATTTTAGTCACTTTTAGGTCGAATTTTGCTGTGAAACTTTCAAGGGTTTGTTATCTTGTACTTTTAAACAATCTGTGAGAAATTGAGATGATTTTGACCGTGAAAAGTTAATGAACTGTGAAAAGAAGATGTAGAAGTAAGAGAATGATGTCAATTTCAGCTGAAATCCTGTAGAACTCCTCAACTGGCTCTGATACCAATTGTAGGATCGGATTCCGACCTAAACGAGTCGTTTGGAAGAGTTCTACTCCGTTTCAGAGGCGGAAACTAAGAAACGGATCAGTAAACAGCTTGTTTCACACTTAATTCCTCTTGTATATTGATATAACAACGATTACATTCAAGAGGTATACCGGCAGCACTTCGGTAGACAAATGTTGGAACTGTTACAAATGAAACCTATAACAATCTATTTATAGTGATAAAGATTTCGCTTGAAGACTCTTGAAGCGAAACCTTCAAGCGAGCCTAATATGCTTGAAGCGAAATCTTCCAATGTATTTTGTCTTGAAGCGAAACTTCATGCAAACAACAATCTGATTTCAATTCCATGCAACTTGTATCTTTCACGTGATGTAGTAATGTGATGTCACTTGTGTGATGTCACGTGATGATGTCACTAGTGACATCATGCTTGAATATATCCGCACCGAACTCGAGACTCGATACAAGACGAAGTCGACAGATGTGTGCACCAACAAATGTGATCGCTCTCAATACTGTTTTAATTGATAAAATGTTTCTTGATTAAATTGGGATTCACTCACCAGTATTTCCCACTGACAAATGTTTTTAAAACACGTTTCAGGTAACACAATGTGACAGCCAATTAGTAAAAAGCCAGTTGGAGAGCACTGGCGGCTTGAAAAAATGTGGCTATAAAAGTTACCAAAAAGACGATGTTTTAAATTCAATAAAATAGGGTTTATCCCTATAAACATGTTGAATAAAGAAACTTGGGTTTTACCCATGTGTTTATTAATATAAAATATGGTGGTTTTACTCTGATAAACATTTCCTAACTACGGTCCTGATGAAATTTCCGCTGCCAAATTAATAAATGATACCACCTCAAACGAATGTTCGCGGCCGCCCGTTTCCGGGATAGATAAGGGATCGGGGGTTATGACATATAACAGGCTTTCCAGTATCTGTTAAAACTTCCTTACCTTTAGATTTATACTTTTGAAGATTCTCAAATGTTTTAGAGCGAAGGTTCGCTTGTTGCCTACGGATGTACTTTAATCTTTCGCTCTTAATCATTGTGTACGCATCAACCAAAAACTGTTGTAACAACTTTCGCCCATTTAAAATTAAGGAAAAGCCATAAGTTCTATCTTGGATCCTATATGAAAAAAATTCTCTCATTGTGCACTTTGGTTTTATTTTCTTTTGTGTGGACATAAAATCTCTATGAGGAATATCTACTCTATAACCATCATCACCATATGGAAAAAGTAACGGATATTGCTGAGCACGATACGATGGGTGTAATTCGCTAATACGTTGCAGCATTCCCGACTGAGTCTCGACAACAATATCACGATGGTCTATAGCTTTATCTATGTCTCCGACAACCAAAGCAGCAACTTCAGATGTGGTGGGTACGTTATATGTCCTGCCGTCTTTTTCTCTTCTATAAATTAGTCGCAGACTAAGGTTGGCATCTGGAGATTGGTGAAAATGGTTTCTGACCATCCTATATGTCTTAAACAACATATTTTGTGAATCTAATAAAGCCCTCAAATACTCTATCATTTCAACATCAAGTTCTTTCTCAGCAGGCGATGAAGGTTTGGTTCTTTTGCTGTTAAAAGAAAAAAAACAACAAAACATTAACATAACATAACTATTGTAATAAGCAGTGGATAGAGAATCAGTGATTAATAATTAAGTGTTAAGGAAAAATAGTTTAGTACTAAGTCAAACAGCTGATGAAAACCTTGTAAACAACTGTTGATACCAGCTCAAAACTTTTAGAGTATGTTGAGAAAAAGTAACATTTCAGTGGTTTAGTCTTGAACAGTGGTTTGGTCTTCTTCAGTGGTTTGGTCTTGAACATTGGATGGGGTTAATTAGACTTTGTGTACAACCGTCATTATATCCAACAGTTGTTAGGCAGATCAGTATTTTGCCTTATTAACTTGTTATAACCAATGTGATTGTAGGAAACTTAGCTGGGCAGAGCTTATTGTAGGAAACTTCAATTTACGTACAACAGCTGATGAATTTAGAATTAATAACGCAAACTACTATTAAGTCAAACAGCTGATGGAAAACTTTTAAGCACTGATAGTGATTAAAACACTGATGGTACTTAACAACTGATAGTGAACTACAGATTGTTAACAACTGCTGCTGCAGTAAACAGTGGATACAGAAGCAGGGATTAAGGATTAAGTGTTAAGGAAGAGCAGTGGTTAACATCTGCTGATATCAGCCCAAAACTTATAAAATATGTTGAGAAAAAGTAACATTTAAGTTTAGAGAAAAATGCAATTTGCGTCCCTATGGTATGTGTGAAACATCAACTTGAGCCCCTAAATTCATTTTTTGGTTTTTTGAGCCCCTGATCTTATAAATTCATAAAAGTTTGAGTCCTTCCGTCACACTTCCCTCTGTTGAATGTTTGACAATTGTGAAATATCCTTTATACCCTTAATGATAAACACATATAATCCCTAATTCCCTAAACCGATCACACTTCTAAAAAATATCTGAAAATATCTTCTCCCAACACCGATCATCATCTTCATCTTCATTGAATCTCCTCACCGACCATTTGTTGTTATAACAATCCAAGGTAAAATCACATACCTAAAACATGATCGACACTATGGTTTACCCTCTGTTCTTGTTAGATGCTTGTGTAACCCTATGTAACTTGATGTTTAATGATGTTTGATGATATCTCATTTTCACCACTGATGTTTTTACACTTCTTATCTGTATATGTTTTGATATGCTAGAATGTAACAGGTTTTCTGTGAAAATATTGTTTGATTATTGTGGGTTTTTGGCTCGGGTATCAAAACAGAGGTTTGGGTTTTGGTTATTATAAAGGTTTGTTTGTGATGTTTTTGGTTTTCTCTGTTTATTAATACTGGGTTTTTGGTTTTTGGCGTTAATCTAAGATTGTTTTTGGGTTATAGTTTGTTTGAAATGTTTAAATTATACAATCGATTAAAACAGGGTCAGGTTTCTTAAGTATCTGCTGTTAATGTTGAAATCTGGGTTTCTTAAGTCTCTGTTGTTCATGTTGAAATCTGGGTATGGTTGTTGTTTTGTTTCTCATATAAAGTTGGTTAAAGACTATATGTTTTGGGTTCCTCGTATTGGTCATTTGAATGTGTTTTCTTCATATGAGATCAACTGTGTTTTGGGTTCCTTATATTGGGTTCATCATATATGTATACGTATATGCATTATGAAAGTACTGTATCAGCCGTCTTACTATGGATGTTTTTATTGTACAGAATGGCTGCGGATGTAAAGATACGCAAAACACCAACTACAAAAACATTCTCGAGAATACTTGACAACCTCCTAGAAGATAGTGCGGTGCACATAAGGAAGTGATTGATCAGAACGATCAATTGCTAAAAGATAAGCTGATTGGTGCATATGAATGAATATAACCCCAGTGGCAGATATGTAATTAGCGAGCTTTGGAATTTCAAGGAAAATCGAAGAGCTACACTAAAGGGGGTTATCAGCTACATTCCGAAGTGCACCACTCACTCCTTGAGTTTTCATCACGAAGAAATTCGAAAACTCGTTGTATGTTACGGTCTTTTGTTATCGAGTCTGTAAGTTCCGTCAAGTATGCCAAGTTGGATATCCTTCTATCTTTCTTGGTATGATGTTTTGTGTCCGTATTGCATGTTTAACATAATGCAAGTGTGCATTTATGTTGGCTTTAATTGTAATCATGAATTTAAAATGAATTTAAAATGAATAAAGCAAACTACTGTTAAGTGAAACTACTGTTAAGTGAAACAACTAATGAAAAACTTGTAAGCACTGCTAGTGATTAAAACACTAATGGTACTTAACAACTGATAGTGAACTACTAATGGTTAACAACTGCTGTTGTAGTAATCAGTGGATAGAGAATCAGTGATTAAGGATTAAGTGATGGTACTTAACAACTGATAGTGAACTACAAATGGTTAAATTTCTAGTTGTTCTTTAATAGAATAAAAATGGAACTTAGAAATCACTCGTACCTGAATAATCCTGTCTGTTTGTTATTTCATTTTCAGTATCATGTATGTATAGCTGACAAAACTTAGCTTCATTTCCAGCTGGAGGTTTGAGACTCCCCATGCAATGATAGTTTTGGCCACTGATACGATATATAAATGGAGCATTGCCCTTGTTGATATTAGAATCAAGCTTTCCACCCATAGATGTAAAAGAGAACATAGAGTTGTATCGTCTTATATTCTTCAGGAAGAACTTGCTTTTTGCATTTGAGGAAGAAATTTTTTTTTGATAAGACGGATGTGCATCCTTTAAAGGCGGTAGCTGAACTTTACCATACCCACAACACATACTATAACATAGCTTATTTAAAGTTAAACGACCTTTTCCACCTTCTGATGTCCATAAGTTTGCACTACAAAGCTGACATGTAAGCACTTGGTCACCATGGTCCAAATAATCTGTTCACAAATGATTGAGAGTTATATTGCAGGTGGAACACAACAATTGTCCTAAAACAATAAAATAGATTAAAACCTTTAGATATCCCTTTATAAGGATCTTCATCAGTGCACAAGAACACATTGTCTTAATCTGAATCCAAAGAGAGCATAGGTACAGGAGTATTATCACGCTTTTTGCGCTCGAGGTTACGTTTACCAGAAGACAGCTGTGTAAGCGTAGAGTTACTACCCAATATCGGCTGATTGTTACTGCTAATAATACTAGAAGTAATGGATTATCGACGGTTGCTATCTAGAGGTGTACCTATGTTAATGCCGTTATATGAACATCCAATATTAAAACATTCATGTTAGTACCGGTATGTGGTTTAGTAATGTATTTATCAAAACAAATAATAAAGAAACAAAATACAAACCTGGTGTCGTTGAAATTAAAGAACAAGTAGCATTTCTAACTGCTCGACACGCAATGGAGTACATATGTTGATCTGTAGTATCAGAACATTCGACCAAATTTGCATTGTCAGAAAAGATGTTACGAACTTTCGTTGATGATGACGATGCATTCTTTAATTTCTTATTATCAAGTATTAATTTTTGAAGCTTATGCCTTTCATTCGGTGAAGTAACTAAATAACAGAGAAAGTATAATATGTACGAAACACAAGAATCAGTCCACTTAGAAACATAAAACAAAAAAAAGTATACTTATAATCAAATTCAAGGGCTATTACCATTTGTGATATCTGAAAGAGGAGATCTATTAGAGATATCTGGAACAGGAGTTCTCATAAGAGGACCTACAAAAAAACCAAGTAGAATTATGATTTTAATCTGAAAGCTGATTTTGCTTTTGGAAATGATGAGTTAAGAAGTTATAATTTCACTTACTATGTAAATTTCGTTGAGATGAATTAGCAGCTGTAGAAGATGAACGTGAATTCTTTGACATTGCATACATGAAAGAAGGAGATGTTTTCAAAAGAAGAAAGAGTAAAAGATCAGGAACATTAAAAAAATAGAAGAAAACAGTGGTTTTTAAATTTTGAATTACAATATGTCATACCTAGGGATTAACATAACCTCAATAAATTATAATATTCCATTTTATCATTTTGTAATTAAAAATCATTTCATGAAAAGCAAAATATAATTGTTTCAAATTATTGAATAAATTATTCCAAGCAATCTATTACATTGATAAAAAACTTAACAACAAATTTTATAATCTTTGTGGAATGTAAATCGGATGTTCATCGGTTAGGTTTATGGTTTATTTGTATATGATTTTTAAAATAAAATATTATTATCTTTATTTAATAAATAATTAAGTTAAACTGTATTTTTTTCAGTTATCCAAATAAACCAAACAAAACAAATAAAATAAAACGTGGATCGATAAACCAAACAAAAAACCAAATAAAATGGGTTTGAATTTACGCTTCATACTTGGTTACGATTTTTCTGAACAACATACTTTGAATGACTTAGACAAATTTTGAAGTATATAAAAAAGCTATTGAATGAGATTACTTAAATAAGTTAATGGGAGAAATAGGCACAAATTAAATATTTTTTATAAACTGTAACATATGACGGATACTTATTAAATCTTAGTGGGCAGGGATAACGATAAAAACCAATAAAGAACAACCACATCCACTGATAATCCTATATAAATTATGAGATAAGATAATAAGATTAAAATTGCTTAAAGATTACAAATGTTTGTAGATAAAAAAGTTGTTATTTGGGTTTATACAATATATATTATAAATTGTTGCTCCTATTCATACACATAAGTTTTAAACTTAAATATTGACTATTGAACATCTCAATATTTATTTAACAATATACATTATAATATGCAAAGAAAGGTCATAGTCATTATAATATTAGAACATAACAGTATAATAAGCAGACAAGTTTTCAGGAATTCAAAACCACACAATCAGTCCAAAACATAACCCACCAAACACCCAAAAGCAACAAAACGAAAACCATAAGTTCAACATGACAACAACATATGAAATCAACACCTAAATGTATTTGAAAATACTGAAAAAACTATTTCTCAATCTTTGGAATCAAAAGCGTCAAAACACCAGCATCTTCATCCTGACACAGTTCATCATTGATGCGGCGCTTTGTCGAGGAGCAACCTAATGCATCATCCACATCGAACACTTCACGAATATTACGTTTTGTTTCATCTGAAGATGGATTCTTAGTGCCTACAAGTGCTTAGGATGCAGGGGTAACATTGTCACCACAGCATGACATCTCATCCTGATATAAAAAGACAATAAGTACTAACGTTTCAAAAAATTTAATACAAATAACCAAATTCACATATTACCTTCATAAGGTCAACAGGAGTAGACAAACTGCAGGAATCTGGAACATCCAACGATTCGGACTACTCATGCTTTAAGTACAAAATACACAATAACATAAAATACACACAATGGTATAAATCTATTTCAAAATGATATGACTATGAAATTAAAAGAATGACATAATGAAGATTTAAACCTGGTTAAGACTGAATTTGGCGGAAAGCGCGGAAAGGATCTCATCATCATTAGTGGCCATTGAAATACCATAGTTTTCAACCTGATGCTCAATGTTATAGTCTTTAACACTTATGATGAACGCATACCTCTTTCCAATCAATGTGTCAAAGATCTCAGGATATGGGTTCGGTATCTCTCCAGAATTAACAACCTATGATTTTTTAAAAATTAATATAAATTACAATGAGCAGAATGATTCCATAATTGAGAACATACAATTTTATAAAAATTAATTTTAAATTATATTAACTACATGGCCAAATAACTGAATACATGTATTTGTTACCTGATCTTGTATTGAAAGTAACTCTTTGGCAGTTTTCTTAAGAATCTTGTAAGCTTCGAAATCAAATAGTGTCAAAGACACAGTAACGGAAGAGTCTTGCACCCTAATAGGTATCTTGAACCTATCAAAGTTAAAAACAAATGAAAACATTAGTATTGCTAATAACAAAAGTGTGGTTCATATTAGTATTTAGTATAAGGAAATAAAACTGTAATCTCAAACCGCGGAATAGAATAGATGTCGACTCCTTCACATTTATCATTTGTACACACCAACGATTTTGCATGATCAACATCAAATGAACCATCCGCATTTTCTTTCGCTACAAATCTTTCCTCCACACCTGACTTACAGTGGTTACAACCATTGTAATACCAAAGTTTATCAGTGCATATAGCTGTGATTGTGCCAAGAACCAAAACCTTCTTTGTCTATCAATATCAAACAAAAATAATAACACTTAGAAAAGAGTATAAAAAAACTCAGCATGTAGAGTACTTATAAGAAAATACACACCGTTGATATCGTTCCAAGGAAACCAATAAGCATGAAATCAGGGTTATTAAGAAACTCATCTTCAACACTTGAGATAACATTTGATCCAACATGCTCATTTGATGAAGATGAAGCAGAAATTTTCTCTACATACCTAAACAGATTCATGTGATCAAATTAAAACGTAAAAAGTAAATGCAAGTACAAAATAATACTGTCCAATGTTAAATGCATATTACTAACTATACCTCTTCCTAAAAGAGGATATCTCTTCAATGTCAGTGTCAATAAAAAGTCTGCTCAGCTCAAACCCATTTGCAACTCCACGCTTGCCTGAATTTAAAAATAAAACCAAATGTAGATCAATATAAATAGTGTCAAATTTCAAATATATAAATAAATATAAAGATATATTACTAAAAATAAAAAAAATTAAACTAATTAAGTTTAAATTGTACCTTTGTAAAGGTTGACCATACCAAAATGACAAAGGATAACAGCATATTTCTCTCATTTCTTATCATTCATGTAAGCAAACATGTCAATAGCAAAACCATCCCACAAAGTAACCGGACACTTTTGGCATCTAAAATATTAACATTAAACATAATAACATCAAGCAACCTTGTAATGCTTTAAACGTCAAAATGCAACAACTTAATAAAAAGAACTCACTCAAGGTCTTCAAGTCTAAGATTAAGTCTCTTGCCCTTGCTCCCATCCTTCTTTGATGTATCCTCTAGATTGAAACATACATCCACATAACCAATCCAATCAATAAACAAAAATATATTGTTAAAAGAAAACAACATTAAGAAGAGATAACAAAAAAAAAAACAATAAGACAAAACAATATATATATATATATATATATATAGGGAGGGGCTCATGCGAGAACCACCCTTATTGTGAGAACCTTGAGAACCTTGAGAACCAATGTGAACACAACCAAAAATAGCTAAAAAAACCTAAAAAAAACCTAACCCCCACCCCCCCCCCCCAAAAAAAAACCTAAACCCCCCACCCCCCCCCCCCCCAAAAAAAAAAAAAACCTAACCCCCCCCCCCCCCAAGCTAAAAAAAACCTAACCCCCCCCCCAAAAAAAAAAACCTAAACCCCCCTCCCCCACCCCCCAAAAACCTAAACCCCCCCCCCCCCCCCAAGCTAAAATGCTAAAAACTAAATCCCCAAAAAACCTAAAAAAATCTAAAAAAAATCTAAAAAAATAAAAAAAAAAATCTAAATTTTTTTTTTATTTTTTTAATATTTTTTAGGTTAAAATCTCTACTTTTCGAAGCAAAAAAAAAATTTAAAAATTTTTTTTTGGCTTCGAAAAGTAGCGATTTTAACCTAAAAATATTAAAAAAATCAAAAAAATTTTTTTTTGTGATTTTTAGCTATTTTTTGGCATTTTTGGTGTGTTCACATTGGTTCTCGCGGTTCTCACAATAAGAGGTGGTTCTCGCATGATCTTCTCCCTATATATATATGTATATATCATGTAGTGATTTACATACCAATAACTGTATTAACTTCAATTTTATTTTTAACAACATCCTTGAGGTTAACGAAATTAAAACGATATTTCGGTCCAGACCAGTCAAGGCATTTCTCAACAGAAGTATAGAAATACGGTGATATTTTGTCATTTCTCTTGGTATACTTAGCAGATGACTTATTAGTAGCAAGAGACGGTTTTGTGATAAGAAGACATTCATCCAACTGAAGGAAGTCTTTGAATTTTCCTAGCATCTTATGCAAACAGCTGGCTTGTATCATAGTTCCCTAAGAATATGAAACATCCGATTAAATAAAAAACGTGTTATATAACATTTGGATATTCATATGTCCAAAAAAATTATAAGACAAATATATACGGTACCATCTCATCCATGAAGATCATATCAAGACGATATATTTCATTTTTGTTATCATTCATCATCTTCTTCGAAATGCTAACAATCTTCACTCTAATAGAATAGTTGTTTGAGAATGTATTAAGATCGTTAAGCATGATAACCTTTGCAACCTCCATTTGAAGACTGTATATAAAAAAATAAACAAAATATAACTATTGCTAAACTTAATATGATAATACAATAAGCATGGATGTTCTTAAAAAAATATCAAGATTGGAATTCAAGCTTACCGATTCTCCAATAAAAATTTTAATAGAATGCAGTGGCAAATGTAATTTCAAAGGTAAGGAGTGTATATCCTTATATGCTGCTTTATTAAAGTAATTAAATATTAGAAATGATATGCAAAGTAGGAAAAAAAGAGAAAGAACGTCAATTTTAAATTACCATTTTGTATATTTTGAATTTCAAAATTAATGATCTAATCAGTAATTACTGACTTGATTTCAAAGCAATTGTCATAATCACTTTTCTAAATTTTATTTTAAATTTAATTAAGAGATGATAACCGTCAATTTGAAATTCACATTTTGCTTAATTCAAATGTCCAAAGCTCAAGAAATTAGCATTAATTACTGATTTGATTTGCAACAAATAGTCATCAAGAATTGTTTTTATTTTTAATTTAACTTTAAATTTTATCAAGAAAACAATGTTAGAGGAACTCTTATGTCATTGGAATGTAATGATTAGGTAAAATGGTAATTTGATTGTAATTCTAGATTTCATTTGATAATTTCAACCTATCACTAATTAACAACATGAATAAATCAAATGTGAGCAGTGACTGTTTTTTAGGGAAACCGCTGATGGTCAATATCAGTGGATGTCAACAATAAAAAAGTGAGCAGTGGCTATTTTTTCCTATCAGTGGATACCCAAAAGTTTTTGAAACACTGATGTTTGGTCAGTCAGTGGTCAACACTCAACACGGAGTTTGAAGAAACAGAGGTTCTATTTCAGCAGTGGATAACTTTTAACAATCAAATGTTTGAACCACTTTCAAGAATACTATACCCAAACAATCAAGATGAGGAGCTTAATAATCATCCAAGTGTATTTTGATTTTTATTTATTAGTATAAAGATGAAACAACTGTTCAATTAATAGTACAGATCAAAACACTGAAGTGATGTGATAAATACTGTTACATATAAACAACTGTTGTGATAAACACTGTTACATATAAAGACCGATGCGATAAAAATGGTTACATATAAAACACTGAGGTGATGACATCTAACAACCTAACAGACTATAAAACATTGTTAACATAAACAAACATAGAATAAGTAAAGTTGATGCTGAACCACTGTTGTTGTTTGACACTGTTGTTGGACGTCATAAATTTCAGATTTAATTTCAAAGATAAGTAGTGTATATTCTTATATACTGCTTTATTAAAGTAATTAAATATTAGAAATGATATGCAAAGTAGGAAAAAAAAGAGAGAGAACGACAATTTTAAATTACCATTTTGCATATTTTGAATTTCAAAATTACTGATATTATCAGTAACTACTGACTTGATTTGAAAGCAAATGTCATAATGACTTTTTAAAATTTTATTTTAACTTTAATTAAGATATAATAACCGTCAATTTGAAATTCACATTTTGCTTAATTCAAATGTCCAAAGCTCAAGATATTAGCATTAATTACTGATTTGGTTTGGAACAAATAGTCATCAAGAATATTTTTTATTTTTTAATTTAACTTTAAATTTTATCATGAAAACAATGTTGGAGGAACTCTTATGTCATTGAAATGCAAAGATTAGGTAAAATGGAAATTTGATTGTAATTCTAGTTTTCATTTGATAATTTCAACCTATCACTAATTAACAACATGAATAAATCAAATGTGAGCAGTGACTGTTTTTTTAGGGAAACCGCTGATGGTCAATATCAGTGGATGTCAACAATAAAAAAAGTGAGCAGTGGCTATTTTTTCCTATCAGTGGATACCCAAAAGTTTTTGAAACACTGATGTTTGGTCAGTCAGTGGGCAACACTCAACACGGAGTTTGAAGAAACGGAGGTTCTATTTCAGCAGTGGACAACTTTTAACAATCAAATGTTTGGCTCACTTTCAAGAATACTATACCCAAACAATCAAGATGAGGAGCTTAATAATCATCCAAGTGTATTTTGATTTTTATTTATTAGTATAAAGATGAAACAACTGTTTAATTAATAGTACAGATCAAACCACTGAAGTGATGTGATAAATACTGTTACATATAAACAACTGTTGTGATAAACACTGTTACATATAAAGACTGATGCCATAAAAATGGTTACATATAAAACACTTAGGAGATGACATCTAACAACCTAACAGACTATAAAACACTGTTAACATAAACAAACATAGAATAACTAAAGTTGATGCTGAACCACTGTTGTTGTTTGACAATGTTGTTGGATGTCATAAATTTCAGATTTAATTTCAAAGGTAAGTAGTGTATATTCTTATATGCTGCTTTATTAAAGTAATTAAATATTAGAAATGATATGCAAAGTAGGAAAAAAAAGAGAGAGAACGACAATTTTAAATTACCATTTTGCATATTTTGAATTTCAAAATTACTGATATTATCAGTAACTACTGACTTGATTTGAAAGCAAATGTCATAATGACTTTTTTTTTAATTTTATTTTAACTTTAATTAAGATATAATAATCATCAATTTGAAATTCAAATTTTGCTTAATTAAATGTCCAAATCTTAAGAAATTAGCATTAATTACTGATTTGATTTGGAACAAATAGTCATCAAGAATATTTTTTATTTTTTAATTTAACTTTAAATTTTATCATGAAAATAATGTTGGAGGAACTCTTATGTCATTGGAATGTAAAGATTAGGTAAAATGGTAATTTGATTGTAATTCTAGTTTTCATTTGATAATTTCAATATATCAATAATTAACAACATCAATAATAAAAATGTGAGCAGTGACTATTTTTTAGGGAAACCGCTGATGATCAATATCAGTGGATGTCAACAATGTAAAAGTGAGCAGTGGCTATTTTTTTCCTATCAGTGGATACCCACCAGTTTTTGAAATACTGATGTTTGGTGAGACAGTGGTCAACATGGAGATTGAAGAAACAGAGGTTGTATTTCAGCAGTGGATAACTTTGAACAATCAAATGTTTGAACCAATTTCAAGAATACTATACCCAAACAATCAAGATGAGGAGCTTAATAATCATCCAAGTGTATAGGAATTTTATTTATTAGTATAAAGATGAAACAACTGTTTAATTTATAGTACAGATCAAACCACTAAAGTGATGGGATAAATACAGTCACATGTAAACACTGTTGTGATAAACACTGTTATATATAAACACTGATGTCATAAAATTTGTTACATACAAAACACTGAGGTGATGACATCTAAAAAACTAACAGACTATAAAACACTAATGTGAAAAACACTCTTACATATAAACACTGTTAACATAAACAAACATAGAATAACTAATGTTGATGCTGAACCACTTTTGTTGTTAGACAGCGTTTCACATTTAGTTGATCAGTGCTTGTCTTCAACATGACTTTGGTCTTGATCAGTGGTTTCGTAATTGAACAGTGGATGATGTTCACCAGACTTTATGTACAACCATCGTTATATCCAACAGTTGTTAGGCAGATCAGGGTTTTGCCATATTAACTTGTTATAACCACTGTCATTGTAGGAAACTTAGTTGGGCAGTGCTTATTGTAGGAAACTTCAGTTTACCTACAACAACTGATGAATTTAGAATGAATAACGCAAACTACTGTTAATTCAAACAGCTGATGGAAAACTTTTAAGCACTGCTAGTAATTAAAACACTGTTGGTGAGTAAGAAAACTACGTTTAATTGCTCAAATTGAGATGACGGGAGATCTGCAAGGGATTACAAATGAATCAATGCACTAATAAATGGTAAATCAAAACGTTACAAATACCAAAAAATAAATCACACCAATTGAAGTTACCTTGGTGTTGTGCAATCACTTTGATGTCCATGACAAAAGCACCTTCTTAAAAGTGGGAATGTAAAGGAGTACTATACCAAAATCAAATACATGACTAAGACAACCTCATTGAAAGTAGGAATGTTAAGGAGTATCATACCAAAATAACAAAAAGGGATGAAGCCTAAACTTTTGCGCTGCTATCACCTATCAACAGACCTGGTATCACCTTTCACATTTCCATCTCCTCAACAACCGTCCGGCAGAGGTCGCTTATAATCAACAAACTCTATAAATCAACAAAAAAGCTTGGGAAAGACATAAACTACAAAACATATCAAAATAAATCTACTCGTAATCACATGATACAACAAAGCAAGCATCTGAATAAACAATAACAAAGGAAAGACAAAATGAAAAGCTACAAACAGAGTTATTTATAAATTTCAGATATATACAATAATAAAAAGATTATTAGAACATACCAGAGTCACCGATTAAGAGGAGCTTGTACAAAAGCGTTCATCGAGTTCGATATGAAACCCTAGGAGATCTGCTTCTTCTTCTGAGGGTACAAAAGGGTTCATCGTGCTGAGTATGAGAAAATAGATAAAATGAAATAAAATTTCTGAATGAAAAAATAGATCTTACATGATTATTCTCTTATTCAACTACTTGAAGGTACATGATTTAGGGTTTCAAACACAGATGTATCCAATAGAAGTAACCTATGCCGTACGTTGTTGAGGAGATGAATATGAGAAGAAGAAGAAGAAGAAGGATGAACATCAGAGAGAAAAAGGATCTGAACATCGATCGGAATAGAGCAGAGCAGAGGGAGAGAGAAAGCAAGAAGCCCTAAATGAGTAAATGAGGGAGGATATAAATAGAAGAGGGCAGTGGTACTGTTGGGTGGGAAAAGAGGAAAAACGATGCCCTAATTAAGTGACACGTGGCCCAAATAACTTTCATTTATTATATACTAGCTTAAGACCCCGTGTGTTACACGGGTGGCCTCAAAAAAATATATTATTTAATGGTGTTTTCATAAATCTTTTATTGAAAGATTTGTTTAGGTATATATTCATTTTGGTATCACCGCGAACTCATCAAGACACGCAACATAATTACTGAAACACAATAGTTTGATATATTCAAAGGCTCATACATTAAACAATTTACAACAATGCCAACTAATCCACCTTGTTTTTGTTGCCCTTAAATTTATTTAGTCAAAGAATAATCTTGATATAGCTTGATAAGTCAACTTTTAGGTGGATTGATTGCCTAATAATCTCTTCTGTATATCTTATTACCTTATGCATGTGCTCATAACATGTTATGCATAACAATTCAGACATGTATGTATTTATATGGATGTATGGATGTAGTGCAAATAAAAACCTTATGGCAACTTTGGTATGTTCAACCCAATTGACCCATTACCTTTCGAGTAACTATTTTATTTGACCCATTAAAGATAATGTATAGCCCAGAATCCACATCAACTTGTTTTAAGTACATACATGAAAATCAAATAGATCTATCAACCAATTCAGATAAAAGTTTCACAAATGAGCAAACTGGAACTTACATTACATTCCGTTCAATATAAAAATCCTTATTGAATTCTTCAATATAAAAACCATTCTAAAATAATTCAACATTATATAATACTATCCAGCTTTGCAAACATGGAGGTTACATTAAAGCACACATAGCAGTAGTAGGGGATCCAGGATTTTCATCATTGGGAGACAAATATGAGTCACGTTGTAACAGGTCAGGCGTTCATAACTGGTCAGGTACAAAATTTAATCGAATCATAATAAAATCCAGACTAAACTGTCTATCCATTTAATACTTATAACCACATATGTTTATCTTCAAACCATAAAGTTAAAAGCACGATTATGAACCTATCCATGTTATGAGCCCTTTTGCTTCAATATTTGAGATCTTGCTATAAACAAAATTGTCTTTAACACTGGAGCAGAGTTCCAGTTTGGCTGCAACACGCCCAACACAACTAAGATCAGCTCCAGAAGCAAACAAACTTGCACATTAAATATTTGCTTATGTTTTCTTAGTTAAATTAATCTATATTCATTCAAATACCCAGCCTACATTTTTAAGAATTGAGCATAAGAAAAAAAAACAATAAACTTACAAAGATCAATGTTAGTAGTCCATGCTTCTACAAAGATATATCTTCACCGACTGAGCAAGTGTTAAGGTCTGGTGCATTCATAAAGAAAGGCATCATTAAGAAAAGCACGAACTAAAGATCTAACATTACAATAACAAGTTCGGGAAATATTTAAAAAGAGTTAAAGAGTTGACTAAGTCAACAAAATCAAACAAAAATAGACTTACATGCAGCTAGAAAATTAACCGTCTCCGGCTAACATGATGCTCACAGAAGCGCCCAATTAACTATCTCTTCCTAAACATCTAAATTAGATATTTCTTAAGCGTTTCCAACCCGACCCATATTTAATATGACAAATATGATCTATTTACCTATATATGAATCGAATAGGGCTACGTTTATAAAAAACAACTGAAATTCACCCAAGGTGTAATCATACCTTCAAAACCGTTTTGTAATTCGAAATATATGGAACTATTAGTGTAACCTCCGCCATGCCTGCATTAGGAACCGGTTAAAACTCCACGTGAGCTTATATAACTTAAGTGATACATTAAAAGCTTTAACTGATATTATTCTTCTAATAACTGAGCTAGACACATAAACATTACTGACTCACAAAACTCTTTACTTTATTTCCTTCCTTTTCCCATTATTTATAAAACACTCACCCTTATTACATGTAGTCAACATGATCTATTCAAGTGCAGGTACCTGATAGTCTTCATGCTTCCCAAAGAACATTTTCCACATAAATGAGGAGAATCGAGCAATCCGAGTTCCTGTTGCAAGCTGCAATGAAACAACATTTTAGGATCACAAATTATTCTTCTTTTGCTCCATGTCAACCACAAAATAAAAGGTAAAATATTAAGTATGAACTATTATCAAAATTGTTACTTACCATTATAATGGTAGCATTAGGATCCTTTGGCATCAGCAAATTACACCAAACGTCTTAATGAAACAAAAAAGCAAGCAAAAGTTTACACTCAAACTTAACGATTGTAACCTCTGCCATGCCTGCATTAACTTTAACAAAGATATAATGAATAAAGATTAAAAAACGCTCATTTAACTTGGGGTTGGTGTAAACAACAAAATTATAAAAATAAAAAGTGTTTATAGTGAGGAATGACAGCTGTCTTCGCATTTACATAATAAGGTTTTAAAATAAAACATGAATACCAAATGTTTGTTAAGCCAGTTAATGGATCAAAACCCATTTAGACTAAATTTGTAGGCAACTGAAGCATCCTCTCAAATTCAAATTAAGCACTTAACCATTGTTAATTTAGAATTTGTGTCCAAAATCAACAAATTATTCAAATAATAACATGAAATTGTGAAATCTAAAAAAATACAGCCAAAAGGTTTCTAAAGAAGCAAAGATCTTAAGTATCACTTAAAAGCATAACTATATAATAATTATTTTCCTCTAAGACGTATCAAAACCGATCACCAGTACCTTATCCGCCATTGAAGAGGCGGCGGCTAGGTCTTCCAGACATCACCAACGCCGCAAAAAAGAAACTGAAAACACTGATACATACCTTATACTTCATCATGGACTCTTTGTTATTGAATCCTAACTTCCACCGTATGATGTGTGCGTTCCCAATTCGGGGGATACTGGGAACCATCAGAAATTCACTAACAACAAAAATTCAAGTGGCTTCGTATTGTCATTTACCTTCCATTAGAACCGTGAAAATTAGAAAGTTAATGTTAAAAAGTTTAATACCCATATCAATTTAAGTTGAATATCAATATTTAATTAAACCTAAGGCAACAATGGAAAAAAACAATTCTAAGAAACCAAACCACAACTCGCCTGCTACATGAACACATAGTTATGTAGAACGCGCGAACCGAAGATGAATTAAAGTTTTCGATATGAATAGCATAGCATTCGAACACTAAATCACGCATCAATTCATTGATTTGGTAAAAAAATGAGAGAGCGAACCTGATACTTTATTCCAAGCTGATACGTGAAACAGACAATTGAGATTGAAAGATTATGTGTGGTTTAGTACTTGAGTTAATGAAGAAGATGATGGAACTTTTGGTAGTATAAGGCATCATGCCTTCTCTCTAGACCTAAACAACTCTAGCAAAACAGGACAAACATTCAAATTATGCCTTTATTTTTTATTTTAAATGAACTGAATCTTTGTAATTCTTATGGTTATCTAGTCTAAAACATATAACAATCAATCTCAAACTGTTTTACAACAAATGCATCATATACTAATCAATATTCATTCAAATCCTTGTTAAACTCTACCATATAATCTATATTCATTCAAATACTCAACCTACATTTTTAAGAATTGAGCATAAGAAAAAAAAAACAATAAACTTACAAAGATCAATGTTAGTAGTCCATGCTTCTACAAAGATCTATCTTCACCGACTGAGCAAGTGTTAAGGTCTGGTGCAAACATTAATAAAGAAAAGCATCATTAAGAAAAACACGATCTAAAGAACTAACATTACAATATCAAGTTCAGGAAATATTTAAAAAGAGTTAAAGAGTTGACTAAGTCAACAAAATCAAACAAAAATAGACTTACCTGCAGCTATAAAATTAACTGTCTCCGGCTAACATGATGCCCACAGAAGCGCCCAATTAGCTATCTCTTCCTAAACATCTAAATTAGATATTTCTTAAGCGTTTCCAACCCGACCCATATTTAATATGACAAATTTGATCTATTTACCTATATATGAATCGAATAGGGCTATGTTTATAAAAAAACAACTGAAATTAATCCAAGATGTAATCATACCTTCAAAACCGTTTTGTAATTCGAAATATATGGAACTATTAGTGTAACCTCTGCCATGCCTGCATTAACTTTAACAAAGATATAATGAAGAAAGACTAAAAAAACGGTCATTTAACTTGAGGTTGGTGTAAACAACAAAATTATAAAGATAAAAAATAAAAAGTGTTTATAGTGAGCAATGCCAACTTTCTTCGCATTTACATAATAAGGTTTTAAAATGAAACATGAATACCAAATGTTTGTTAAGCCGGTTATTTAAGAAGACAAAACGAATGGTCTAGCTAGTTCTGTAATGGATCAAAACCCATTTAACCATTGTTAACTTAAAATTTGTGTCCAAAATCAACAAATTATTACCAGAAAAAGTGCATTAATGCGGTGACACCAAACGCTCTCTCTCAGATGGTTTGCCAGCAAAACAACTGCCTTTAATTCTTTTGATCGCGACATCTGAACCCTTCCATTTCCTGTGATAAAAAGCTCCATATGTACCAGATCCTAACTCCCGTACTTACTCAAGATCGTCATTTCTAATAATTTGGTGAAGAATCTAAATCAAACTACTTATAGATTATATTAGTTTTGCATAAAACTTAATATAGATAAGGGTTAGAAGTACCGGTAAACCCCTAGCAAAAGCTTTCTCCACGACCTTTATCAATTCAGTCTTTGTTTTGACTTGGGTGTCATTGTCAAAATCAAACTCTAAATCTGCAGGTGCATCCTATAAAACAAATAAAATATTAAACAAACATTGTTTTATAATCTAAAATTCAACTTTATGCGTTTTAGGCTGCTAACTATAGCTTGTATGTTTAGTCAAGTTGCGATCGAGTAATAGTTTGGTATGTTCAGTCAAACTTGTATATTCCAACATAATCCCCCTCAATTACAATAAACAAAAGAGAAAAGTGTTGGCAAGCCGAGTTTATAATTATCCCATCTGACCTGCTACCCAAATTGCATGACCAACCCAGTTTCCCCAGTACCTTCACAAAGATTTATACGTTCCTTTATTACTTAACCCACTTTGCATGCGGCCCTAAGTACACACCTTAAACTTTCAAGATATGCAAATTGCTAAATTTAGTTCAGAAATTAGCATCACTACTGAAAACTATCTCACCTTCATATGCTCTTTGTGGTTATGTTGCTTATTTTAAAAAAAATACACAAAAACATTAGCAACCAAACTACAAATAAAAAAAAAAGCTTCATCCCACATGTTAAAATTTGAAAATCAGATTAGTGTGTTAAGTACAAATAGCCGTAATCAACCACCTTAGAATTCAAACTCAACGGTGATAAGATAATCGCTTTCTCTAGTTCTTTCAAGGCCTGAATGATTCAGATGCAATGTCAGAACATAACACAATAGAACAGATGCAATCTGAATAATAGTCATAATATGATAAACCTGTATGAGCCTTAAGAAACTCACATTACATTGGTTGGTTACAAACAGCAAAGAACCATTTTAAGCTCCATCATTCTAAATTTGGTATAAAAGTTGTGTACTAACAAATGGTATCTTAGAAGCTTTATCATTAGAGTAGCCATCAATCCAAAGATTGCAAAAATCCCAATCTACCACATAACCAACCAAGTGCTTCATACTGAAATCAAACATAACTTCAATGAGGTCAACACAAAGGGATAACTAAAACATATTGAAAAGCACGCATAAAATATTACCTTTCCAACAGTTTCAGCTTTAAAATTAATACACGGTTAAGAAAACGGAGTTCCATTGTACCAAACCAACTCATAGCATATAAACAAATAGTTGGTGGGTGTGTTTAACCAGATTGCTTAGAAATAATCGGCGAGCAGACCCATCACATAAAGTACAACGTATGATATGAAATGAAATATATCAAATAATAAATAACAAACAAAATCCAAAGATTACAAACTTGATTCCATTATGGATTATTGTTGACAAAAATTTGGGGCTGGTTAAATGCGAAAAATCAAAAGAATATCATTCAAAAAAATCGGAAATAAATAACTTCTTTACGGGCAGCCAAATGAAAAGGTGTTGCCCCTTTACCATCTCTAATATTCACGAATCTTAAGAATCCCCTTAAAACCTTAATTTAATTTACAAAATTCAAGTACAGATCATATAAAAGTATCATAAGTCCTTGAAATTACCTTCAAGTGAAAGAAACCTAGCCGTCGCCGACGTCGCCAATGCTCTAATCGGAACCCAAACATCACCACTGGATGGATGGCTCCAACCACCACTTGTTTCCATTGTCTCTCTCTCTCTCAAGCTTCAAACTTTTCTGAAGATTTTAGGGTTTCTCGATGGACGGCTTAAAGGAAGGAGAGTAACCAACACCACAAGTTTCATAGGATTGTAAGATTAAAAGCTTAAATAATCGATGTAAAAAACAATAAACATACCTGGATTTAATTCCACTGGTTACACTTTAGGGATTCCATTAATCGTTTTGATGAGAATCGCCTCTGCTAGAGATTAATCAGTGTATAAGACAATCACAGATGTATGAAATTGCCAGAGAATCACCTCACCTATATGACAATTAAGGTTTTTGAATGATACTGATGATATCTCCATGAAAGAAAACGAAAGAGTTAGGGAGAGATGTTCAGGAGGATTAAAGAAAAATTAGGGTTTTTGAATGATATGGATGAAAAGCGTGTCTAAGAAGCCGCGTGAAAGGAAAATAGAGGAAAAGAGAATGGCGCCCAAGATGAATTCTCTGGCCAAAGAGGGGTGTCCACATCATCAAAATGATTGGCTAAGAATAGCCCTTGTGGCTAAGGAGAATTCATTTAGTATAATAGATAGATAATAGATGTAAAACAATATTTCACCTTCCACACTTAGTCTTTTCATTTGTTGTGTCTCAAATTATAATTAGCTTTTATAATTGTGTACTTTGCACGTCCTAGTACATTTTAAAACATAACTTAGATTCTATTGTATCAATAATAACATAACTTAATTTTTTCTTGCACAAACATTTTTTTGTTATTAATGGGTTTGTAGCCTTCTAATGGTACCGAGGTGTGCTAAAAGGTTGTACCGGTTGAATCGTCCAGTAAACTGGTTGAATCGTCCAATACACTCTGTTAAACCATTTCTAAGTCAAATATGATATGTTATAAAAACCAGATTTTAAAACATTGCATACATGTAATTAGTGTGCCTCAACTTTTAGTATCGAATCACAAATAAGAAATAAAATTAAAAAATAAATAAGAAGTAAATTACAAAAATTATCATTTATGTATGTCACTTATTGCAAATTATGTTATTTGTCTTCAATAATTACAGAAAACGTACTCGATATTTGCAAACGCTTCCAAGTTAGTTATGTCCTTTAGCCCTAACTCAGTTAATTTTTGTGGTTAAATCTGACCAAATGAACCCCACATGAGGGTATTTTTGTGGTTAAATCTGACAAAATGGATCCCACATAAGAGTAAAATGACCAAAAACTCTCATGTGTGGTTCATTTGGTCAGATTTAACCATAAAAAATTATCTGGGTTAGGGCTAAAGAACATAACTTGCAAGAGTTTGCAAACATCGAGTACATTTTCTGTAATTATTGAAGATAAAGAGACACAGGTTGCAATAAGTGACATACATAAAGGACGATTTTTGTAATTTACTCTTTGATTTCAGTATTTGTATACCTAAATCTATTATGATTTATTGTACTCTCATGTATTTATTACTTTTTTGTTTGATTTTTTAGGTTTTATGGAATAGAGCATGAGGTGTTCTACAAAATGCGTCAAAAAAATTCTTAGTTTCTTTTTCTTAATTTGTTAACTTTAGTGATTAACAGGTACTTAGATTTCATGTACAATTATTTGCAAATATTTTCAAACCAGTTGAAGACGAGGTTGGGATTATATACTGTTGATCAGTTCTGTTTAAACATAATGGAAAACATGAATAACATACCTGTTACAGCAGACAGGCCAGCAGAGAATCCAGTCAGTGATGCAGCCATTGAGTTCGACATACTTGTCAGGATGATCTGGTTCCTCCTTAGGGTGTAAGGTTATGATGGTGATAAACCGAAACAAGGGAAGGTTTCGGTTATGGAGAGAGAGCCGATTGTGATGTTATGAGGGTTGAGAAATTGTCTAACTTGTGTAACACTTAAACTCTCTAATAATCTCCTTATTTATACACCCAAGAGGAAACCCAATTAGTTAATAAGGGTAATATGGTCCATCAACAATTACCAACTAATTATTAATAGGTTATTAATATATTTTGATCTATATAATATAAATGATTATAATGGCTACAAGATTAAATAATATAATGTTAATATATTTAATCTCACATTCTCCCACTTAGCCGAGTAATCATTTATCATGAGTATTAGATGAGCCTGGCCAGGAGTTAACACTCATTTTAGTCGTAAACCAAGAACTATAGCAGAGAAATACAGCCGTTGAATCATCATTCGACTCAGGACCCCCATTAGTCATACTATAGCCTCAATTTAAAACCTAATAGTTATGATCAAAATACGCATAAGCCCTTTAGCGTCTGATTTGTATTTATATTTGTCTATATGTCATTACACCGGCAGAACATATGTTAGAGACATACAAAATCAAACTGAGGAAATTTTATTAATTAAAACATAAGCTAGTAGAATATGCCATTAAATAAGGTCTTTAGTAAGTCCCATATTCGATACATGTTCTTCGAAAACTTTAGGTGGGAGACCTTTAGTCATCGGATCCGCAAGCATATCTTTAGTACTAATATACTCAATACAAAGATTATTTTCCTCAACTCGTTCGCGTACGAACAAATATTTTGTATCGAGATATAAACCAGCTCCAGTCGAAATGTTACTGTTCGAGAAACTAACGACAGCTGACAGTAAAGCTTCAATGGTCTAAAATGGAATTAACGATTTTGAGTCCAGTTATCAGATTTCTAAGCAACATTCCATGACAGGTTGCGTTGTAAACAGCAATATATTCTGCCATCATTGTGGAAGTTGTAGTTAACTGTTTTTTATGACTCTTCCATGATATAGGTCCGCCTGCTAACATAAAGATGTAGCCCGAAGTGGATTTCTTGTGATCTTTGCATTTGGCAAAGTCAGAATCAGAATAACCTACCACTTCTAAGTGATCACTTCTTCTATAAGTCAGTTTATAGTCTTTCGTCCCTTGCAGATATCTAAGGACCTTCTTTGCTGCTTTCCAGTGATCTAGACCAGGATTAGTCTGATAACGGCCTAGCATTCCAGCAATATAAGCGATATCTGGGCGAGTACAGACTTGAGCATACATCAGGCTCCCGACTACTGACGCGTAAGGTATGTGGCTCATTTGCTCCTTTTCAACCTCTGTTGTCGGACACTGGAATGAACCGAAAACATCTCCCTTAACTACTGGAGCGAAGGAGGGTTTGCATTGTTGTATGTTGTAACGTGTAAGGACACGATCTATGTAAGTCTTTTGAGACAAACCTAAGATCCCTTTGTGTCTATCTCGGTGAATTTCGATGCCAATGACGTAAGAAGCATCTCCGAGATCCTTCATGTCGAAATTATGTGAGAGTAACCGCTTCGACTCATGCAACATGTCTAAACTATTACTTGCCAATAGAATATCATCTACGTAAAGGACAAGTATAGTGAAGTTACTCCCACTCATCTTGAGGTAGGTGAATTGATCCACTTGATTCTTCATAAAACCTTGTTTCTTCATGACTTCATCAAACTTGAGGTACCATTGACGTGATGCTTGTTTTAACCCATAAATGGATTTCTTTAACTTACAGACTAGATGCTCCTGACCTTCAGGTTTAAAGCCTTCAGGTTGTTTCATGTAAACATCTTCGTCTAAGTCTCTGTTAAGGAAAGCAGTTTTGACGTCCATCTGATGCAGCTCTAAATCAAAATGAGCTACTAGGGCCATAACGATCCTTAATGAATCTTTACGAGAGACAGGTGAAAACGTCTCTTGATAATCGATTCCCTCTTTCTGAGTGTAGCCCTTTGCAAACAATCTTGCTTTGTAGTGTTCAACGTTCCCATTCGGATCCAGTTTTGTTTTGAACACCCATTTACAACCTACAGGTTTGGTACCATTGGGTAATTCGACTAAATCCCAAACGTCATTTTTCTTCATGGATTCAAGCTCATCAATCATTTCTTTATTCCATTCAGAAGACTGATCACTGCTAATGGCTTCATTATAAGAGATAGGATCATTGAGCTTTCCAACATCCATTTCAGTCAGGTAGGTAACATAATCATCCCAATTAGTAGGCCTTCTTTGCCTAGATGACCTCCTGAGTTAATTATCGGGTTCAGCGTTGTCTTGGTTTTGAGCGTTTGATGTGCCTTCGTTATGAGGTATAATGGGTTCTGATTGTGGAGATGGAATTTGTGCAGTAGCTTCAGGTGCAGTTGCATGGGGTACAAGAGGAGTAAACAGAGTAATGGTAAGCGACGAGTCTCTCCCCCCCGCGTCTTGTACTTCTTGCAATTCTTCGTAAGGGTTGGTACTGCTCCCACTGACCTTGAAATCCTCCAGGAACGCAGCACGCTTGGTTTCAACAATACGGGTAACATGGGAAGGACAATAGAAACGATAACCCTTCGAATGATCAGGATACCCGATAAAGAAACAGGTAACTGTTTTAGGGTCAAGTTTCCTTAGGAAAGGATTATAAAGTTTTGCTTCAGCAATGCAGCCCCATACTTTCATATATTTAAGACTCGGTTTCCTTCCTGTCCAAAGTTCATAAGGAGTTTTAGGGACAGACTTAGAAGGAACTCTATTGAGTATATGAACAACTGCTTTTAACGCTTCAGTCCAGAGAAATAATGGTAAATTAGTGTTGGCTAACATACTGCGCACCATGTTCATAAGGGTACGATTTCTTCGTTCAGCGACACCGTTCTGTTGAGGTGTACCAGGCATGGTGTATTGGTTCACAATCCCCTGGCCCTTACAAAACTCATAAAATGGACCAGGAGCTTGTCCCACATCAGTATGTCTTCCATAATATTCACCGCCTCTATCTGATCTCACAACTTTAATCTGATGATCTAATTGCTTTTCAACTTCAGCTTTATAATCTTTAAAAGTTGTAAGAGATTCAGATTTTTCCTTAATAAGATACAAGTACATGTAACGAGAATAATCATCAATGAAAGTGATAAATGAAGTATGTCCTGTTATACCATCGATTTGATAAGGACCACTAATGTCAGTGTGAATGAGTTCTAATAAATTAGAGCTCCTAGTGGCACCTTTCTTATTCGCTAATGTCATTTTGCCTTTAAGACATTTGACACATGTTCCAAAATCAGTAAAATCGAGAGGAGGTAAGACTTCATCCTTTACGAGACGATTTAATCGTTCTCTTGAGATGTGGCCTAAACATTGATGCCACAACATAGATGAAGTCTCTAAGTCTCGAATCTGTTTCAACTTTGTGAGTGATTCCTTAATATTATATGACAACAAAGATTTGGAAAAATTATCATCTAGTTCTAATCTATAGAGACCACCATCCAGAATGCCAGTACCATAAACAACGGAATCATAGAGAATAGAGAGTTTGCGATGACCATGAGAAACGACAAAACCGTCCATGTCTAACTTTGGTCCTAATACAAGGTTCCGAGTTACCTCAGGAACATATAAGGTATCATAAAGTTTAATACATAAACCAGTTTTCAAAAATAATTGTAATGTTCCTATGGCCTTCACTTCTAATTCCCGATCATCCCCAACTTTAAGTGTTCTTTGGTTTCTTCCCAGCTTCCGGATTGTAAGGAATCCCTTAGTAGAGTTAGTTACATGAACCATAGAACCAGAATCAAACCACCAAGAATTAGCAGGAACATTTAAATTAAAGGACTCAAGTATCATGAAAAAATCATTACCTTTCTTAGCCAGCCACTCCTTGAAGTCAGGGCATTCCTTTTGCTTATGTCCTGTTTTCTTACAGAACTTGCAATAGGGTTTGCCTAAGGAGCTCTTAGAGCTGGAAGGTGCACTTGTATTAGGATTGGGCTTTTGGACTTTGGAAGCATCCTTTCTTTGATGATTGTGCTTCCTCTTCTTCGAGTTGGAGGTTGTGAAGTTAGCAACATCAGTTGTGCGATCCATCTTCATACGCTCTTCCTGCTGTACGCACATAGCGACCAGCTCACTCATCATCCATTTGTCCTTCTGAGTGTTGTAATTGATCTTGAATGCTTCATAGGACGAAGGAAGCGAAGTGATGATGAAGTGAATAAGAAAACCATCACTGATTTCCATCTCTAGCCCTTTCAGCTTATTGGCCATGTCATGCATCATCATGATGTGTTCGTGAATGCCGCTCCTCCCATCATACTTAGTCGTCACCAGCTTGAGGATAAGAGTGCTAGCGTGTGCTTTTGATGTTCCTTTGAACTGAGCCTCCACAGAAGCCAGATAGGTTTTAGCCTCATCAGAATCAGGAATAGCTCCTCTAATAGCATTGTGAATGGATTGCTTCATGAACATGAGAGACATGCGGTTACATCTAGTCCATTTTTCATGAACTATCTGATCAGCAGCAGTACTTTGAGTAGTAAGATCCGCTGGCTTATTCTCTCTAAGAGCATAATCAAAGTCTAGCAATCCTAGTGTAAGCATGAGGGCATCCTTCCATTCAGCAAAGTTATCACCAGTCAAAGGTGGAATCCCGCAATTGGATGCTGATAGTGAAAATAAGATGAGCAAGTTATGATACTAAGAAAGAAGTCCTAATGTGATCTAAGGGCATGTTATACTAAGGCAGGCATAAATAATGACCATTTTAATTATGAAGCTGTGATATTGTCTATTACTAACATCAAAATAATAGACTTAGTAAAATTCTACTTAAACGAAGACAAATCAGCTTTGGCCAGAAGTGTAATCATTTAAGTATGTGTGCAAAGTAATCGTGACAAATCAGCTTTGGCCAGAAATGAGACAATCACTTTAGTTATGCACTTGTCAAGCATGCTAAACATAAATGAATTAAATCAGCTTTGGCCAGAATTAAGACATTTCACGTTTGTAATGCATACTCAACATAGCTTTTATAATACTTGAACAATAAATAGATGTATTAAATCAGCTTTGGCCAGAATTAATACATCAGAAGCTCATTCAAGTTAAGCTATTTTGGTTTTGTAAAAAATTATCTGATTAGTTAATTAAGTGTCAACAAAACCAATTATTTATTAGCAAACCACCTGTTAACGCGGAGCCCCGAGCTAAATTTTAGTTCACATCAAACAGCCTAAGGTAATGAGGTCTCGAGTCAGGTCTCGAGTTAGGTCTCGACTGAGTTTTGAGATCTCGAGTTAGTTATGAGGTCTCGAGCCGCAACCTTTGTCTCGAGTCGGAACCACGGTCTCGAGTTTCAGCCTTATGGTCTCGAGTCGCAACCTTATGGTCTCGAGTTATGACCTTATGGTCTCGAGTTGTAAACTTTTGAGCCCTTATGATTTCGAGTCGAGACCTTGTGGTCTCGAGTCGAGATCTGTTGGTCTCGAGTTGTGAAGATTTAAGGACCTGATGATTTCGAGGCGAGACCTTATGGTCTCAAGTCGAGACTGATGGTCTCGAGTCGTAATCTGATGGTCTCGAGCCCACTGTTAATAGCTGTTTTGTGATAATAACTGAAAACTCGAAATTTTATGGATTGTGGGATAGTGTTTCCTGTTTTATTGTTGATCTAAACTTATCAAAAGATTTCGAAAATAATAACTAAAAATCTATTAACAGTTTTCGAAGTTTTAAAAGATAAAATTCAGATCAAATCAGTAAAAACACCCACTAATCCAAATTATATTCCAAAATTTAAGGAATTTTCGAGTTTTACTTAGAACAAGTGATGAACCCTAAAAAATAAAAACATAATTCTGGGTTCTGAAATCTAAATTTTAAGACTTTTGTTAACAGATTTCGGATATTAGGTTTGGCCATTATGGTCTCGAGTCAATTTATTATACATACTTTTCCGAAAACAGTGATTTCGGTAACAAGGGACTCGAAACAGCCGTGACATTTAAAGGCTTTAAAATTTCTGTTTTCCAGATTTTTAATCCCAGAATAATGGATACGAAAACAGAACTGATTTATCAACATATGCTTTGATACCACATGTTGATCAGTTCTGTTTAAACATAATGAAAAACATGAATAACATACCTGTTACAGCAGACATGCCAACAGAGAATCCAGTCAGAGATGCAGCCATTGAGTTCAACATACTTGTCAGGATGATCTGGTTCCTCCTTAGGGTGTAAGGTTATGATGGTGATGAACCAAAACAAGGGAAGGTTTCGGTTATGGAGAGAGAGCCGATTGTGATGTTATGAGGGTTGAGAAATTATCTAACTTGTGTAACCCTTAAACTCTCTAATAATCTCCTTATTTATACACCCAAGAGGAAACCCAATTAGTTAATAAGGGTAATATGGTCCATCAACAATTACCAACTAATTATTAATAGGTTATTAATATATTTTGATCTATATAATGTAAATGATTATAATGGCTACAAGATTAAATAATATAATGTTAATATATTTCATCTCACATATACTTTTGATTTTGTACTTGTTTTATTAACATTACATATTATTATGTATTTAATATTTATTTAATTAATATAAATTTCATGTTGACATGTGTTTTAGCTGTTTGATTTTGTGGTGGTTAAATAAAATTTCGGAATGAAAAAAGTTAACTCCTTGGGATATCTTTAAGGGAAAATAGCCAAAAAGGCCAAGGATTGGTCAACATTTCCAAAATGATCAATGCAAACGTCTTGTGAAGACGCCACAAAAACCCTCTAGCGTCTTGGCGGCTGACCAACGAAACGCTGCCACGTGTCCGACACTCAGCTCAGACGTCTTAACGTCTTAGCAGAGACGTTTCAGGCGGCTTGAGCCGTTTCCTCATGGCTGCTGGTTGAGCTGTTAAGCCGAGACGTTTGCATGGCTTGAGACGTTTGAAGGCGGCTTGAGACGCTTGGACGCGGCTTGAGACGTTTGCTTGAAAAGGTGAGCCGTTTGAAAGGTATCACGAATTTCAAAATTTTTTTAAGACGTTTCATTCAAAAGTTGAGACGTTTGAGACGTTTCCCGATTTTCAAAGTTGTTTTTAAGACGTTTTATTCAAAATTTGAGACGTTTCACGAATTTCAAAGTTGTTTTTAAGACGTTTTCTATAAAAGTTGAGACATTTGAAACCTGTTTTTAAGACGTTCACAAATTTCAACCATGTTTTTTAGTTGTATCAACGAAGCTGTGTTTTTTTGTTGCCCTATATATACAACCTTTTCTTCACCATATCCTCTACCCCATTAGTGTTCACACCTTCAAAAAATGGGCAGACCCCCTGAAAATTATTTCTTCGAATTCAACAAACGGGTTTAAGAACTCATCTACAACGGACACGGATGTCATCCGATTTCATCGGATATCCCCTTCCACGTGCTCTACAGGGTCAATCGGGTTCAAGAACTCATCTACAACGGACACATGAAGGGTCTAACGGGTTGTTCGGCACATGACGGTTCTGCCCCTTTAGGGTGGTTGATGAGACCATGGCTAACACATTGGACTCGCCAATGTGTTAGCCAGGTCTCCAAATATCACTGAAGCCGCAGAACCGTTGAAAAAAATGTCAACAACCCGTTCCATATCACCTAGGCCAATGTAAATGTGGGTTGATGGAACTTACCAGTTCACGACCCATCTTTATCATTGCTAGGTGTTTCGATGCAAATTCCGGAATTAGAATCCGGATCTCCTACCCAGTCGGAAGTAGCGGTTTGGTGTATTCTAGTTCAAATGATTATGTTTGTATTTTTTTGTATTATGTTTTTTATTTACTTTGTATTGAATAATAATAAAGTTATAAAGTTTACTGATTTACATTTGAATATGTTGTTAATGCAACCCACAATTGCAGTAAATCAATGAAAAAAAATTACATAATAAAATTCAACAGCCATTTAAACATTAAATATTCATTTAAACTAACATTAAATATTCATTTAACCCCCCATATTAACCAACTATATATACCCCCTTAACACACGCCTTTCAGCCTAGTTCTTTTATATTATGTTCAACCAGCAGTCGTTTCCAAGCATTCGTTGTTCAACAGACACGGTTCAGTTTTTGCCAACATGGCTAGTTCGTAGTGGACCGATGTGGAGGACATTGCGTTGGTGGAGGCTTGGGAGGAGGTGTATACCGATCCTCCTCGTCGAGGGCAGGGGGTCTATGGGTCCGTGTCCAACAATATTTTGCACAACTCTGTGGTCCGGACCACGGCCGCACGTTGACGCCTTATCTTCAAGGTTCCGCGTAATCCGCTTGTACGGGCGCACGTTGACGCCTTATCTACAAAGCTGTGGAGGATTCATCTCAAAACCTTGGTGAGGAGGACATAAAGGCGGTTGCCATCATTAACTACCGCCACGAACAAGGACATGAATTCACACACGTCTCGGAGTGGGAAACGATGAGGGTTTAGCTTTAGGTGTTTGGTTTTTTTAATGTAATGTTTAATATTTTCTTTTTTTTAATATAATGTTTAATATTTTCTTTTTTTAATGTAATGTTTAATATTTTCTTTTTATATTAAATGGAGTATTATTTGGTCGTTAAAACGATTGGGGGATAACAGTTTATGGGATAGGCCTATTGACCATTTCACAAGTTTGGGCTTATTCACGGTTTACGGGGTTTGGGCTTACGGGGTTTGGGCTTACAGGGTTTGGGCTTACAGAGTTTGGGCTTACGGACCGTTACGGGGTTTGGGCTTACGGACCTTTACGGAGTTTGGGCTTATAGACCGTTTACCGGGTTTGGGCTTATGGGCCGTTTCAAAGTTTACCTATAGAGTAAGTTTAAAATAAGACTTTTAAATTATAAATTAATGGTCAAGCTACTTAATGTTTTAAAATAATAACTTTAAATTCAAAAAATATAACTAGCGGTTTTCTAAAATTATTACTGATGCAAGAAAGTTAATGTTTTAATATAATGTTAATGTTAAAAATAACAAGTTTAAATTATATTATTTATAAACGGTCTAAAAGGCCCTTGAACCTTAACTACTTAAATTATAAATATTTATTTACTTAATTAAATATTAAATGATTAAAATAAATATTTAAATAATTAAATCAGTAAATAAATAACGTATTTTGGCGGCAACTTGTAATGGGCTTTTAAACAAAATGAGTGTATAAATAAAATTTAATCTGGATATAACTCATTCTCAGGGTCAGGGTCACGGTGTAGTGGCTTGTGATATGTTGGTTAAGTCGTTGGTGTGTGTGTGAACCGGGTTTGGCGCGGGTTCGATACCCGGCGTTCCCTTTTTTTTTTCATATTTATAAGTTTTTAAATATAGGCTTTTAAACAAAATGAGTGTATAAATAAAATTTAATCTGGATAAAACTCGTTCTCAGGGTCACGGTGTAGTGGCTTGTGATATGTTGGTTAAGTCGTTGGTGTGTGTGTGAACCGGGTTTAACGCGGGTTTGATACCCGGCGTTCCCCTTTTTTTATTTTCATATTTATAAGTTTTTAAATATGGGATTTTAAACAAAATGAGTGTATAAATAAAATTTAATCTGGATATAACTCGTTCTCAGGGTCACGGTGTAGTGGCTTGTGATATGTTGGTTAACTCGTTGGTGTGTGTGTGAACCGGGTTTGACGCGGGTTCGATACCCGGCGTTCCCCTTTTTTTATTTTTCATATTTATAAGTTTTTTTATTTTTCGTATTTATAAGTTTTTAACTAACGGTTTTCTAAAATTATTACTAATGGAACGAAGTAAACATACAGGATGCTTGTGTCAGATATAGACGCTACATGGCTGATGAACTCTACGCCGGGCGCTACACACAAACTAATTTTTGAAGGCTGGGCATACGCATTGTAAAATTTAATTCTTATATAAATTAGAAGTACTGATTACTATTGCGGTTACGAGAATTTGTTACATGATTTTCCCAATTAAAACATAAAAAAACTACACTATTATTAAAATTCTGCTAGATTATAAGATGGAAAAATGTCATCCGTTGGACTCTGGGTTTCTTTCTCTTTCCCTTTTCCTTTCCCTGATGATTTACGTGAACGAATATGTGATGGCATGGGATCTAAACAAACGTCACGACCATGGGCGTATGTTTGACACCGCGAACAATATACCTGAACGGGCTCTTCCCCTCGAGATAAGATTCGGGTGTTTTCTCTTGGACGGCCAGATTGATGTTTTGTAATATGCGGCAGTAATACACTGCTAATCCCTTCTGGTATCACCCATTCAGACCTATGAGGCAGAGGATTAATCGATTCTTCATACGTTTTTTTGTATACTTCATTTGAATAACACGAGAATGCATAATGACTGCAGTCAGTTTCACCCCAAAATCTTGAAACAGCAATCACATGCCCACAAGGTAGACTAGAAACTTGCCAGACACGGCAGCTGCACGAACGATTCAAAAAATCAACTAAACCCCTTTTCGTACCGTCTTCAACAAGAAAAGTGTTTACCCCGATGCCTGCAACAGTCCAGGTTCTAGACCCTTTAATTTTCTTTAAAATTTTCTTCTGTGCCCAATGAGTCAGTGAGTGGCTCTCCTGCATGCCCTGCGGTTGGCGGTCATAAAACCATTTTTGTACAGACTGGTGGAAGAATTCGATAAGTTGCGTTATCGGTATCTTACACGAGAATCAAGACAAAGAGTTAATAGACTCCGCACTATTAGATGTCATATAGTGGTATCGATTTCCTGGAAAATCGGCTCTTGCCCATCTACCAAACCCAATATTTGTTAAAACCTGGCGTATTTAAGGAACGGCAAGACACAAAGCATTGAATGGCTCGTTAAAATCAGATATCCGATAAGATTTACATGTCTTCCACCATAGTGCCTCGTATTCTTTTTTTTTAGACGACGACAAATGTAAATTCATCATTAAATGACGACAACAAAACCCGTGGTGAACACGTGGAAACACGTTTCTAACACCTACATCTATAGAATCCGCCCTATCCGAAATGATCGCCATATATGCTATTTCACCAACACACTCTCTAATCTTTGAGAGAAACCATGTCCAAGATTCACCATCCTCTGATTTTCCTATGCCATAAGCAATTGGTAAAATCTGATTATTTCCATCCATGCCCACTGCTAAAAACAACGTCCCTTTAAATTCACCCTTTAGGTGTGCCGCGTCAATGATAACGACCGAACTTAGATTAAATATAAAGCTATAAATCTGAAAATGAATGATAACAAAATAAGATCAAACCCATGTTACTTTAAAAAATAAGAACAAGTACAAACGAAAAGGTGTAAATTACCATAGCACCTAACGCAACAAAAACCATTTCAAAACGACTCTGGTCATCAACCAAGATGTGAGTAACGCTTCTAGGATTTGCAAGCTTCAAATTGTAACAGTATATTGTTAATTCGGAAAAAGAGTCTCGGGTTGTTCCTTGTAGAATTTCAAGTGCATGGCTTTTACCATGCCAAGGTCGAAGGTTTGTTATCTCAACCACGAACCTTTGTCTAAAATCTTTGACAATCTCTTTTGCTCGATATATCCTACCACTGTCTTTTAGTTGTTCCTTGAAAAAGCGACCCAAAACCTTTGGGTTAGCCTGACTGTAACACCTCGAAAATTCACGTCCTATAATGTGTTGACACGTGTCATATGTTTGAACGTGTGAAAGAATGTTATAAAAGGATTAAAGTTGACAATCATGGAAAGTATGTGAATATACGAGTTCTAAATGTCAACAGTGAATAAATATATTGTACATTAACCCTACATGATGCTCATACCTTCAAACGAATAAATCATGGATCATACGAAGCTAAATATGAAAGAAAGTGAGAGATTACAAACTACAGGGGCTAAATGTGCCAACATATTTAAGTTATACCTCTGAGTGACCTTTTGACAAACCCGAAGCTTTGTAACTATTAATTATGCTCACTAGAATGCACGATATAAATTTCATAAAGTTTCGTTATCGTATGAGAAAGTTATGATCAAATTCGTATGCGAGGGGTTAAAAGCGTCAACGATGAAGTTTAGGACTTTTCGGGTGACAATAAAATTAACCGAGGACTAAATAAAGTGGGTATAAGCCTTGAAGCCCTTGTAGGTAAATAAGGAGGGCTCAAAGTGCAAAATATAAGTTAGTTGACCTTTCGAAAGGCCAAGGGACAATATGCAAAAACTTGAAAATGTTTAAACCTGAAATCAAGGCCCAAGCGGGTCGCGTAAGACTTGTAATGGTCTTACGCGGGCCGCGTCCGATGCCCAGATATAGAAAAGTTGGACAGCAGCCTGTATTCATGCATAACCGACCCAAAACAGATATTTTCACATCATGGGCGACCCCTAAGTGACTCCTAGAACCTTAGGGACATCTGTTGATGATCCATTATCAGTTGTAGCTCTTGTTGTCAAAGATCTAAGTGCTTTTGAGCACTATAAAAGGCCATGATGTTGCAACAAGTTCTTCACACCTTCCATCTGCACTTTGGAGCATTTCTGGAGCTAAAGACTTCTCTCTAAGCTTCACAAATCGTGCATAGGACTTCAGTAAGTTTGCTTAACCTTTCTTAGTTAAGTTTTTGCTTAGTTTTAGCTTAAAAGTCAAACCGTCGTAATTAACGGTTGACTTAGCGATTAATCATTGATGGTTCAGTGATTAGTCGAATTGATAGTAGTTATAAGTTGGTAATTATGTGGGTAATAAACCCTTAAAAGGGTTCCCCCTGATTTCCACTCTAACTAGACCTTTTGTCGGGTCAAACTTGTTATTAAAAAGTCAACATAATGTTTATTTTCTAATTTATGCATAATTAGCAATGTAGAACATATACAACCTGTTTGATCATTAATATAACTTGGTAATTAGTCTAAGAACATGTCTAAACATGTTCAACCTGACAATTTTATGTTTAGACCCGGTTCGGAACCGAAAGTCGCAAAGCTTTGACTTCAGTTCTGACCCGTTTTGGTATGTTTTAGAAATACCTTAGAGCTTTATTTGGACCAGGTTACATGCTAGTATAACCCTCTGTGATTATACACCTTGGTTCATTAGTTAACCAATTAATATGCATGATTCCGTTAATTGCTCATATGTTGACCATTATGCCCTTTTCACCTTAAAACGTGATTTTTGAAAATATAAATGAGTAGAAACTTTAGTTACTGATTTATAAACTTGCACCCAAAGTTTGACATCAGTTTGAGGTGTAGATTGAGAGTTATGCTCATTAGCGTAATTAGAAAGTTTATTAGCGATTAAACGACATAATTAGCGTATAGCCTATTTAAAAATACTTTTTGATATCAAACTCTTTGCCCACTGATGTAATATATTATTTTGGGATTTCTGAATATTTTTAATTAATTTTAGGCTGAGCATAACTTATAGTCATACGCTTAATACGGTAATTGTCGGTTTTGCCCTTACGGGCTATAAAATGAGTTTTACATATCTAATCGACTCCAAACCTTTTGCTACTGATCTTAAATGATAAATAAATTATTTTAAGCCTTCTGGAATAATAAAAATATCAGCTTTATGTATAGAACCCGGAAATGGCTTCTAATCGCCTTTTTAAGCGTTTTTAACGCATAGTATGTACTAGAACTATATTAAACATACAAGGGTTGATACCTACTGATACTTTAGGTAAATTATGATATTTTAACAGTAAGCAAAAGTTGTTTAACTCAGACTTCAGTTTTGAGCTTTACGACTTATGTGAAATTACCAAAATGCCCCTACGGTGCATAGTTTGGTTATAATTGGTAAATTTCACATATATATTTTACCCTACTGTTATAACTTAGTAAAATAAGTATTTTTGCTGATTATATCAGACCTGTAACTCAGGATAATACTTAAACTCTTTTATAACCTTGTAAATGACCAAACTACCCCTACGGGGAATAGTTTGTGTTTAAATTCGTTTCGGGCATAATAAAAGACATCTTACTGATGTCACAACTTATTTGAAGCATATTAACTTAGGAAACCTGTATATGGCTCTTACGGATACCCGTTACGCTTATTACGCGTTCGGTTTATGTAACTAGTTTACATAAATTAGCCGAAACGGGTCAAACCTTATCGGTTTTATCTCAAAATCCAGAATGTGTATGAAATACCCATATTAAGCAAGTATTTAAACTTGTCGGGTCTAAATCACATTCTATCCGGTCTTCGCTTAATCGTGCGTACGAACCGTATCTTTGAAACTAACCGGTCTAAGCTTAAGCTTAATTAAAGACCCGTTAGGATTCTAATAGGTTATTATAAACCTTCGTTCCAGATTAGGAGGACCATTAAAAGCTACTTGCATTTGCTTATTGTGATTATTACTTTGCTCAGGTAAATACTTTTAACTTATTTTCCCTATACGGGCTTGGGTTACGGTATATAAAATACCGCTTGGTCGGGCATTAAATCTTCCATCGTTTGGTGGTTAATTGAATAATTTAATCGGCCCATTTAAATATGTTTTGTTTGCTTAAATCCGTTGGGGGGTTAATGACCATGTCCCGGATATCCTTGGCATCATTTTACGAAATGGCCACGACCTAAGCGCGGAGTGTAGGCGTACACTCGTCAGTGCATAAATCGTTGATGTGGTGTGTCTATTGATCTTTAACCCGGCTCGCTCCGGGCTACTGAACGCATAAGGAACATGTAATTCTTTTACAAGATTATATATTTAAATAATTATCCCAAGTTATAAAATGTTTATGCCACGTGCATCCAAATCAATTTTCAATCATTTTTAAAATGAGTCAGTTGATTGTATTTACCAGTGTAAACTGACGTATTTTCCCAAAAAAATTAAATGCAGGTCCTAAGCGTAATAGGATGGATTTCTCCTTAGCATCAATAGAAGTCTCGCAAGCTTAAGATGCCTACAGTCTGTTGAATTACTATTTATTTTTGATCCTTTTGTGGACAAACCTTCAACTGTTGTGATACACGATATTACAATATTATTAAAAGTTGAATTATATTTCTCATTTGCTTCCGCTGTGCATATTTATATATTGTGTTGTTTGACTATTATGTTGCCAATCACGTCACGATACCCCCCACCGGGCCCACCGGTGACACGTGGAAATCGGGGTGTGACAAGTTGGTATCAGAGCCAACACTGAGTGAATTAAACACTAGCCTTTTGTGTTTAATCTCAGTTACACAAATTGCACATTCCAAAAACTTTCGAGTCTAGACAAATAACATAGGACAAATTCTACTTTGTTTTGTTTTTATTTTGTCCTTTATTTTATATATTCTTGTCGTTATCTTATGTTGTATTGACATGATTAAAAATGCCGCCAAGATTCTTTCGACATAGAGGACAAGCCCCCAATGACAACGAAGCCGGGCCTTCGCACATGCGAGTTCCTTCGACCACTGCGAGTGCCAATCCTCGCGAGAACAGGAGAAATCTTTTTGAACCCGCGAGATGATCTGTTTCGCACAGTTCGACACCTCCTTTTCATAACTCTTACGGGCCACAGTCAGAAAATGAGCCCGATAACCCTCAACCTTCCTATATACCCCTTCAGCGATCTTTATCGCACCATTCTTTTGGAGACCCTACACCTGTCTTCAGGGGCCGGTTTAACCCGGCCAACTACATACAAGAGCCAGTGGGTTTTAACCCATTGGGGCTAGAGGATCAATTCTCTGGCGATCATGCGGAGGATATGGACGAGGACACGGATCCCGTCGAACCTGCCAGTGGTACACCGAACCATCCCATTGAGATTTCGGATGGATCTTCTTTTCACGGGTCACCCTACGGTGGTTCAGACAGCTTTCAGGCGAGGTTTAATCAGCACGAGTGGTACTTCACACCTTCTCGTCATTCGTCACCTCAGCAGCAGCAGGATCCCTCTGTGGATTCACGGTTTGTGGCAGTCATGCCACCGCCTCCACCACCACCAGTTAATCAGGAACCTCCACAACCGCCGAGGCATAGGAGGACAGGCGCACGTATGTCTGCGCGAGCGGGGGATTTCCATTTTAGCTCCCCACGCCAATCAAGTGGCAGTCATTACTCGCCACTTCAGGAAGACCCACAGATGGGTGGGCCTTCGCAACCAGTTGCACAGCAACCACCACCGATGGGTTTTGATAACCCGATTCCAGGATACACGGGTTCTATGGCGTATAACCCGTTTGAGCAGCCAGCTCACACTAACTACGGTTACGCTGAAGCCGACCCATACATGGTAACGGCCAATTACAACGCCTTTAACCCGGAAGGACCGTATGGAGCTCCTTGGGGAGTAGGGTACCCAACTCATGGGTACCAGATACCTGCCAGACCTATAATACGGACCCAATCGCAGCCGCCATGGTTTTCTCCCCCAGAACGGGAGGAAATTCTTCAGAGGTTGGACCAGGTCGAGCGAGACTTTCACCGAGACCGCAGGGAGCGACAGAGTTTCTTCCAAGGATTGACAAGCCTAATAAAAGGGAAGAGCAAGAAGGACCATTGAATCCTTCCACTGTTGTTGTAATTTTCCTTGTATCATTTGAGCCCCTGCGTGGGCCTGTCTTGCTGTATTAGCCCCTGCGTAGGTATGCATGTTTGTTTGTTTTGACCCCTGCGTGGGTCTATCTTTCTGTTAACCCCTACAAGGGTATGATGTTTGTTTAAGTCCCTGCGTGCGACTAGTATGTTGCTTGACCCCTGCGTGGGTAACTTGTTTGTCTAAAAAGTCCCGTTTAGGGCGATATGTAACCTTTTAATAAATTAATGGAATGTAAGTTTATAAATTTCATGTTTGCCATTATGTGCATAAATAAATTATATATGAAATAAATAAATTAAAATCATTCCTTTTGAAATAATCTGCCTATTTAAATATTAATTAAGAATCTTAAGAGTGAAACCTAGCCCCCGTGTCAGTATAAGACCGGGCCAAGATGGTAAGGCCTGTTTAAAAGATTCAAATCCCTGTTAACATCTGAAAACATGTTAACACTCATGGCAGAAGTGATTCGTTGAAATCACACACGTCATTCTTAAAAAGGATTCTTCAAAAGATTCCTAACCCAACTTAATGATCTCTGAATCATGGGTTTAAATCATCAATTAAGATGATCATATTTTGACCATACTTTGGTAATATAGTGCCTACGGGCCTTGCTCACTTCTACATGAGCCAAAAGACAGTGGCGGCGATGACTCCTTGTCTGAAAAAGGCAATGAACTATGTTCAAACTTTAAAAGCCTTGATTCTCTGAAATCATAGCTTATATTTTAAAATTGTCCTTGTGACTAGGCCTTATGTGCTAATATATATTGTTATTGTTCACAATTAGGATAAATTATAATAGAAATTCTAAATAAATGTGATTAATAAATTAACCAAATATGGTCTCTGTTTACCATGGTTAATGAATTACCCTAAGGGGCAATTCCATAATAAACTCCCAAATAAACTATTGTCCTTGTTTTCTGTAACAGTTCAATTAAAATGGCTGACTCGAATGAAATAAATTGTCACCCAGTGGAGAATAATGATAACACCCGAATTAATCTAACGGGTGCTGAACTGAAAGCGTTGGTAGACGACGCAGTTACAAAGGCATTGGAGCGGCAGTACGAAGAGTATAGTGGGACTCGAAGTAGGACCCTATCTACACCGCATTCGAAGCCACCTCCCAAGAAAGATGATGATCGACTCTCCTCAAACCACCACAGTGCTCCATCTCAACAGGTTGTACTAAATAAAGAACCCCGTAATAAGGGTTGTTCCTATAAATACTTTGTTTCATGTAAACCCAGGGATTTCACTGGGGAAAAAGGAGCCATTGACTGCATGACGTGGTTAGATGAGATGGACACGGTAGTGGATATCAGCGGATGCGCTGAGAAGGATGTGGTCAAGTTTGTGTCGCAATCATTTAAGGGTGAAGCCTTAGCCTGGTGGAGATCACTGATTCAAGCCACCGGGAAAATCCCATTGTACAACATGTCATGGGAGCAATTTGTTGCCCTTATTAGGGAAAATTACTGCCCTCAGCATGAGGTGGAGAAGATAGATTCTGATTTTCTATCGTTGGTAATGACAAACCTTGACTGTCAAGCTTACCTCACGAGCTTCAACACAATGTCCCGGTTGGTTCCGTATCTAGTGACCCCGGAACCAAAAAGAATAGCTCGTTTTATCGGTGGTTTAGCCCCCGAGATAAAGGCAAGCGTGAAGGCCTCTCGGCCAGCTACTTTCAGGTCTGTAGCTGACATATCTTTGTCCCTCACTCTGGATGCGGTCAGACAAAGGTCACTGAGGAACAAAGATGCTGAGAAGAGAAAACGGGAAGATGATAATTCACAGAGGTCTAACAAGAAGCACCGTGGAAACGGTGACAACAAGAAGGGGTCTGAGTCAAGAAAGGATGGGCATCAGTCTGGTGAGAAGCCCAAATGCAAAATTTGCAAGAAACAACACTTTGGAAAGTGCAGGCTCGACTCGAACTCGCAGACTCAGTCAAGAACTTTTGCTTGCGGAATATGCAAGTCCAAGGAGCACAAGACCTTGGATTGCAAAAAGCTGAAAGATGCAACGTGCTACCGTTGCAATGAAAAGGGGCACATTAAGACCAACTACCCGAAATATGCAAAGAAAGACGACGAAGGAAAGAAGCCAAATGCTAGAGTCTTTAGAATTGATGCAAAGGAAGCGGTTCTAGACGACAACGTGATTACAGGTACTTTCCTTGTAAATGATGTCTATGCAAGAGTACTTTTTGATTCAGGCGCTGATAAGTCTTTCGTAGATAATAAGTTTTGCAAATTGCTGAATTTACCTGTCAAAACCTTAAGTGTGAATTATGAGGTGGAGTTAGCAGATGGCACCATAGAAACCGTCTCAACTGTGTTAGATGGATGTGTTATATCCATTAAGAACCACTCTTTTCCTCTGTCCCTACTTCCCTTTAAGTTAGCCGGTTTTGACATAGTTCTGGTTATGGACTGGTTATCTCATAACCAGGCCCAGATTGTCTGCAATAGAAAACAAGTGATGATCAAGACTCCATCTGGCGAATCACTTACCGTTCAGGGAGATACACGGTATGGATTGCCTGAGCAAGTGACTATGCTCAAGGCCTCCAAGTGTTTGAAGAAGGGTTGTGTCATCTACATGGCACAAGTGACCATTGATGAGCCGAAACCTAAGATGGAAGACATCCCCGTCATTTCTGAATACCCTGAAGTATTTCCTGAAGAGCTACCTGGTTTGCCACCAGATAAGCAAGTGGAATTCAGAATTGACATCATCCCTGGAGCAGCACCTGTTGCTAGAGCACCTTATAGGTTGGCGCCCACAGAGTTGAAGGAATTGAGAACGCAATTAGATGAATTGCTAGCTAAAGGTTTCATTAAACCTAGTTCGTCTCCATGGGGAACACCAGTCTTGTTTGTCAAGAAGAAGGATGGATCGATGCGTCTGTGCATCGATTATCGTGAGCTTAATAAAGTCACGATAAAGAATAGGTATCCTTTGCCCAGAATCGACGATTTGTTCGATCAATTGCAAGGGGCAAGATATTTCTCGAAGATTGACTTGAGGTCAGGCTATCACCAATTGAAGGTTAGAGATGAAGACGTACACAAAATTGCATTTAGGACTCGTTATGGTCATTACGAGTTCCTAGTGATGCCTTTTGGGCTCACTAATGCACCGGCCACATTCATGGATCTCATCGACGACAATCTCATTTACTCGAAGAACCAAGCTGGCCATGAGAAACACCTTCGCTGTATTCTTAAACTTTTACATCATGAGAAACTCTACGCCAAATTTTCAAAGTGTGAATTTTGGCTTCGAGAAGTCCAATTCCTTGGACATGTGGTTAGTGAGCGTGGTATCCAAGTGGATCCCACTAAGGTTGAAGCAGTTATGAACTGGCAAGAGCCAAAGACGCCTACAGAGATTCGTAGCTTCCTGGGATTGGCAGGATATTACAGGCGTTTTATCGAAAAATTTTCATGGATTGCTGCACCCCTAACCTCCTTAACAAAGAAGAAGGTTAAGTTTGTTTAGGGCCCTAAGCAGCAAGAATCCTTCGATATCCTAAAACAAAAGTTGAGCAACACTCCTGTACTGACCTTGCCTGAAGGTACCGAAGAATTCCTAGTTTACTGCGATGCATCTCACACTGGCATGGGGTGTGTACTTATGCAGAAAGGCAAGGTTATTGCCTATGCTTCAAGACAGTTAAAGGTGCACGAAAAGAATTACACCACCCACGACTTAGAGTTGGGTGCCGTTGTATTCGCACTAAAACTGTGGAGGCATTATTTGTATGGCATCAAGTGTGTGATCTATTCTGATCACAAGAGCCTTCAACATCTGTTTAATCAGAAGGATTTAAACATGAGGCAGCGCCGATGGATGGAGACGTTGAATGATTATGATTGTGAAATCAGATACCATCCCGGCAAGGCGAATGTAGTTGCCGATGCCTTGAGCAGAAAGGAAAGGGTCAAACCCATCCGAATCAATGCCAAGAGCATTGAGATAAAGAACAGTTTGAATGAAAGGTTGTTAGCTGTCACGGGCCCCGACCCGGTTTGACCCGTTTCAGGAGCCGCGGGACAGAAATACTGCGGTATTGATTTAATTGAGTTTAACAGCGGAAACAGGATCGTTTAAAGCTAAAACTTTTACCCGATTATTTTATTTCACAATTCGGGATAAAACCCCGATAATTTACAATAGTATGGTTTTTCTAGGAAATCGTTATGTTACAAAACTTATTTCTTTATTTTATAATGAGCCACTATCTTAAGCTTGAAATGCTCCCCAGCACTTTTCCTGAATTACAACAGATCACCTGAAACATGTTTGAAAAAGGTTTTGTCAGCGGGAAATACTGAGTGAATCATTCTATTTACTAAAATGACACATTTGTTATAATATACAGTATTAAGAGCGATTACAATGTTTCTGATATCAAGCCAACTACCCACGGTACTTGTCACTAGACCCATTGGCCCATTCGTCCAATGGTGACTGTGACTATGGTCATATCCCCCATTGGCTGCCCCAATGGTGACGATTATCAAGTAAGGTATACAAAACCCCACATACCGGTTGTAACTTGGTGATTACAAAGACTTAATCCCCGTAATTATAACTTTGAAAATAACATGATTTTGTAAATAGATTTGATAAAAAGAGAGAATGACTCACATTGCTGATTTAATACGGATAGAGTCTAATCTATGAATTAACCTTGTTAACCTAATATAAATAACAATGCACACAAAACTGGGTTAGTAATCAATCCAGCAATTACGATAATTTACGAGATCAAATTCTCACAATGAATGTCAAAATGCAATACTTTGTCCATCGAATTAACGATGATCCGTTGAATTAACAACGAATGACAAGGTATAATACTTTACCCATCGAATTAACGATGATCCGTTGATTTAACAACGAACGATAAAGTATAATACTTTACCTATCGAATTAACGACAATCCGTCAAATTAATGACGAACGATAAAGTATAACCCTAATGTGGGCGGCATTTAAACATGCATTGGATATCTTGATCTTCTGATAAATGAATCGTACCAGCGATTATGCTAATACCCGGTATTGTGGCAGAATTTCGAGACCCGTGTGTGTTGGTATAGTAATTCGAACGTAACTCAGTGAATTTTGCGAATTTGTACGTCGTTTCTGTACCAGAATTCAAGTCCCAAACCCCACTATTTATAGGTGAAATTTTACCCTCAGGCGGCCCGCGTGAGAATACGCTTAACCTGAGGCGGGCCGCGTGAGACCTATATTTTAGCTATAGGTTGCCACGGTTGGCACTAGCTTGGCTGAGTTGACAGTTTTCGATAATTCCTTGTTGCCAACGTTTAAAATGGATAATCGTTCATAGGGTTTAACCCCCCCCCCCCTGAGTTTTAGGGGCCCTAATCCTGATTCTGAAAATTATGAAAATTTCAGGGTTTGTTCAGAATTACTTGGGTGTCTCAATTAGGGTTTCCTTTTGGACTAATTAATTTAATAATTATGACTTTTGATGAGAGTTGTTACATTCTCCCCACCTTACGAAAAATCTCGTCCTCGAGATTTACTAGAATAAATGAGGATACTTTTTCTTCATTTCTGATTCCAGTTCCCAAGTGTACTCAGCTCCTCTCTTTGAATCCCATCTAACTTTGACTAGAACTAGTCGTTTGTGCTTGAGAAACTTGATCTTTCGATCCTCAATTTGAAGAGGTTTCTCAACGAATTTCAACTTTTCGTTTACCTCTATCTCTCGAAGAGGTACTACCAGTGATTCATTTGATAAGCATTTCTTGAGATTGGATACATGAAATACATCATGTACTCCAGATAATTCTTCTGGTAATTGTAAACGATAAGCTACTGGTCCTATACGTTGGATCACTTGAAATGGTCCTACGTATCTTGGACTTAGCTTTCCTTTCTTTCCAAATCTGACTACCCCTTTCCAAGGAGAAACTTTCAACAGTACCCTGTCTCCAACTTGGAATTCTAACGGCTTACTTCTATTATCTGCATAACTTTTCTGACGATCTCGAGCCGTCTTCAATCTTTCCTTGATTTGAGTAATCTTATCAGTTGTTTCTTGCACTATTTCAGGACCTGATAATTGACTTTCTCCTATTTCTGCCCAACAAACTGGAGTTCTGCACTTTCTTCCATATAGTGCTTCAAATGGAGCGGTTTCAATGCTTGAATGATAACTATTGTTATAGGAGAATTCAATTAAAGGTAAGTGATCATCCCAACTTCCACCAAAATCTATTACACATGCTCGGAGCATGTCTTCTAGAGTTTGGATTGTCCTTTCACTTTGTCCATCTGTTTGTGGATGATATGCAGTGCTCAAATTTAGTCGAGTTCCCATAGCTTGCTGGAAACTTTTCCAAAAATGGGAAGTAAAACGACTATCTCTATCCGAAACAATGGAGAGTGGAACTCCATGTAAGGATACAACTTCATCTACATACAATTTAGCCAGTCTTTCCATGCTAAAGGTTTCTTTCATAGGTAGAAAGTGAGCTGATTTGGTTAATCGATCCACAATTACCCAAATCGCATCATTACCTTTTCTGGTTTTGGGTAACTTAGTAACAAAATCCATTGTTATAAGTTCCCATTTCCATATTGGCATTTCTAATTGTTGTAGTAATCCTGAAGGTTTCTGATGTTCTGCCTTAACTTGTGAACAAGTAAGACATTTAGAAACATAGCTGGCTATGTCCTTTTTCATTCCTATCCACCAGAAGTTCTTCCTTAAATCTTGGTACATCTTATTGTTTCCTGGATGCATTGTATACCTAGATTTATGAGCTTCTTCTAAAATCTTAGGTCTTAAGTCTCCCTGCTTAGGTACCCAAATTCTACTTTTATGGAATCTCCAAATTCCATCTGCTCCTTGTTCTAATTCCTTGATCCGTCCTTTCATTCCTTCAACATCATCCTTGATTGTTGTAGTTTGAACATTCTTCAATTGTTCCATTAAATCTATTTGTAGATTTAATCTGAGAGCACGAACCCTTCGTTGTTTCTCATAATACTTACGACTTAAGGCATCTGCAACTACATTCGCCTTTCCTTCGTGATACTGAATATCACAGTCGTAATCACTTAGGATTTCCATCCATCTCCTTTGCCTCATGTTTAACTCTTTTTGCCCAAAGATATATTTTAAACTCTTATGATCTGTATAGATAGTAAACTTACTTCCGTACAGATAATGTCTCCAAATCTTAAGGGCAAAAATTACGGCTCCTAATTCTAAATCATGAGTCGTATAGTTTTCTTCGTGCTTTTTCAATTGCCTTGATGCATATGCAATTACCTTTTTGCGTTGCATAAGCACACATCCATATCCTAATTTTGAAGCATCATAATATACTTCAAAATCTTCAGTTCCTTCTGGTAAAGCTAAGATTGGTGCATGGGTTAATTTCTGCTTCAAAATCCTAAAGGCTTCTTCCTGTTTAGGTCCCCATTCAAACTTAGTGGCTTTACAGGTTAACTTAGTTAATGGTACGGCTATTTTGGAAAAATCCTTAATAAACCGTCTATAATACCCAGCTAAACCTATAAAACTTCTTATTTCCATTGCTGTTTGTGGAACCTTCCATTTGGTAATTGCCTCTATCTTAGCAGGATCTACATGAATACCTTCATGATTCACCATGTGTCCTAAAAATTGCACTTCCTTTAGCCAAAATTCGCATTTCGAGAATTTGGCGTACAACTTTTCTTTTCTTAACAAAGTTAAGAGTGCATGAAGATGTTCACAATGCTCTGTCTGACTTTTGGAATAAATAAGTATATCGTCTATGAAGACAATTACAAATTTATCTAAGTACGGTTTACAGATCCTATTCATCATGTCCATAAATGCTGCAGGCGCATTTGTTAATCCGAAGGGCATGACTGTAAACTCGTAATGACCATACCTAGTTCTGAAAGCAGTTTTAGGTATGTCTTCTTCTTGTACCTTCAATTGATGATATCCAGAGCGTAAGTCTATCTTAGAAAAATATCTAGCCCCCTGAAGTTGATCAAAAAGATCATCAATCCTAGGTAATGGATATCGATTCTTAATTGTAACCTTATTCAATTCCCTATAATCGATACACATCCTCATTGAACCATCCTTTTTCTTCACAAACAACACTGGCGCTCCCCAAGGGGATGAGCTAGGTTGTATGAATCCTTTACTTAGTAATTCATCTAATTGCTTTTTCAATTCTAACATTTCTGTGGGTGCTAACCGATAAGGTGCCTTGGCTATCGGTGTAGTTCCTGGAATTAGATGAATCCTAAATTCTACTTCCCTATCTGGAGGTAATCCTGGTAAATCTTCTGGAAATATATCAGAGTATTCCGATACTACTGGTATTTCCTTAAGATCTTTTCCCTTAGTGCTAATGATTACCGAAATCATATACACTATTCCTTGTTTTCGTTCATAATTAGCAATTTTCATTACTGATATGAACTTCATGGGCTTACGTGGTTTATCTCCTGTAATCCTAATCACTTCTCCGGTAGGTGATTGAATTTCTATGGAATTCTGATCACAAAGGATTCTAGCATGGTTGGCTACTAACCAATCCATTCCTAATACAACATCAAATTCAGCTAAATTCATCGGCAATAGTCTTGCAGAGAATTTATGTCCTAAAAGTTCTATGTTTCCTTCTTGCAACACTTTATCTATTTTAACAGAATTTCCATCTGCTGTTTCAACTGTAAAAATCTGCCTAGTATTGGTTAAAGGTAAACTAAGAGCTTGACAGAATGAAGTATTTATAAAACTTTGGTTTGCACCAGAGTCAAATAATACTTTTGCATATACGTGGTGAACTAAGAACGTACCCGCTATCACATCCGGAATAAGTTCTGCTTCTTGAGTGGTCAGCTGAAATGCCCTGGCATTCTTCTTAGTAGTTCCTTCGGTCGTCTTAAGTTTGTTATCTACTAGTTTGACCAATTTAGGACATTCTGTTTTATAATGCCCCGCTTCTCCACAGTTAAAACAGATTACTGTTTTCTTTTTACAATTTTCTTCACGATGTCCTATAGCTTTGCAAAAATTGCAAGTAATCTCGCATCTTCCAAAATGCTTCTTTTTGCATTTCCTGCAGAATGACGGAGCTGGAGATTGCCCTGTTCCTTTTCTTTTGAAGCTGTTATTATTACCCACACGAAATCCTTGGGTAATTTTCTGAGCTAATGCCTTTTTCCTATCTTCATCTCTTGTGCGCACCAATTCATCAGTCAGAGTGTTGGCTAATTCTACCGCATCATCAATAGTGCGAGGTCTCGCAGCTTTAACAATATTGCGGATTTCGCTAATTAGCCCCCAAATATAGCGAGAAATGAGTACCGGTTCTGGCGAAGCCAATGTTGGTACCACTCTTGCATATTCAAAGAATGTCGAGGTATACCCACGACAATCCACACTCATCATCCGATGATTTAGAAATTTATTCGCCATTTGTTCCTTCTCATACTCAGGACAGAATTTTCTTTCTACCAAACCCTTAAATTCTTCCCAAGTCATAGCATAAGCTATTGCTCTTCCTTTTGATTGTAACACAGTATTCCACCACTCGAGTGCTCCTTCTTTGAACAGATTGGATGAATACATGACCTGATCATCTTTACCACATTTACTTATTGCAATGACTGCTTCGGTTTTCTCTAACCAACGCAGTGATGCAGTTGCTCCTTCATTACCTGCAAATTCAGTGGGTTTACAAGCAAGGAATTCTTTGAAAGTGCAACCAGGCGTTGCAGTTTTCATTTTCTTGGGTAATGGAGCTTGATGTGGTTCCTTATTATGATTATCATGCTTATTGCCTCCATTTACACTATTACTGAAGTTATCTTCAGTAATCTGTTTGCTAGGAACAATTTGTTGCGGTTCGATCGGATTCTTTATAGCAGTAACGAATGTTGGAATAGCATTGGCTATCCCTTGAGCAACAATGTTTTCGATATCTTGCCGAGTCATATATTGATCTCTTGAATGTTGTTCAGAATGATTAACTTCATTAATAGGTTCATTATCACTGTTTTCCATCTGATAATGTATATATATAAATTTTATTAGTAACTGACAAATAATAATTATATACAAACAATCATAAAATTGTATAATACAGATATAGTCAAAATAATCGATCTTTCGATTTCATTTTATATATCTCTATCATAGCATGCATCATTACTCACAGATATCATACAGAGTTTTATTGGTTATTTACAGACTAACTTACTAATACTATTATACAACTACCATTTTATCATCGTACTATCTCTCGTTACTTGCTGTTTTAAAAACGCATTTCCCTTTCGTCGTACTTCCAAGCAATCTGTCCCCCTATCTCCCTGATTCTAGTTCCAGCATCAAACAACTCTTCGCCAAAGTGGCGAAGTTCAGCCATGTTTTCATTACTCATGGGTGGATTAGGTAATGGTTCTGGATCGAATTGTGGAAGAAAAGAGTAAGGATCGTTGACAATATTTTGAAATTGCCAATCGTTCGTCCACCATTCGTCCATTCCTATGGGTTGGGAGTGGACTATTGGATCTGGAATTGCTGGTTCCCAATTCATAGGGAGTTGGTTTACAAGAGGATAATTAAAAATATTATTATTATTATTATTGACAGGCTGAATGGTTTCACAGCTTGCCAACAAGAAGTCTATCTCATCTTGAAAAGTTCTCTCCTGGTTTGGATTGGAACTCTCTCCGATTATAACTTCTTTTCCCTTTTTCAAAGGATTATTTATTTTGGGCAGTTTCTTAGCTGGCTTCTTCTTACGAATTTTCCTCCATCCTACATAAGTTCTTTTCTTCTGTTTTGGCTTGCTCAAAGGTGGAACCTTGAAATCTATTGGTTGTTCAATATCGGGATAGTAGCTAGTATATTCTTTGGAAGCTTCGACAGTTACGGGATAAAGATTAAGATTCTGGAAATCTTCGGATATTTCACTCATGCTGGTGTAGCATATATGCAAAATGCATAAAATACTAAGTTAAAATTTACAAATAACTTTGTAATTTATTACACACAGTGTACTAGTTGATTACAAAGATAACTGACAAACACACTTAGGTTTCAAATTTTATTTATCACACAGAGTTTCTAGATTGTGAGAGTAGGGTGCTAAACTTTAAAGATTTATATTTTCTGCTACGGTGGCTAGCATATATAAATTAGCCCATTTCTCATCTAGTTTATCTTCCCAAGGTGATTTATCAATTAATTCTTGAGTTTCCCGTTTAATCCTCTTTTCTCGGATTTTCTCTTTACTTTTCTTAATAATCATTTCCCTCCTTCGAGGAGAAAGTGATTCCTCGTATTGTGCCTTTCGCACGAATATTCCTTCTTCTGGAATTTCAGCCTGATTCGAGGATTTGGTTTGGGATGAACTTCCCTTCTCATTAGAAGATCTATCTAATTTAAAATAGATACTTGACAGCTTTTTCTTACACATACTGTAACTAACAAATAATCAAATAATCAGTTAATAATACAAATAATCACATAATAGTAATCAGGAAAAATTTAAGTATTTCTAAATACTTAATTAGCTTAACCCAGTGGCTCTGATACCACCTTTTTCTGTCACGGGCCCCGACCCGGTTTGACCCGTTTCAGGAGCCGCGGGACAGAAATACTGCGGTATTGATTTAATTGAGTTTAACAGTGGAAACAGGATCGTTTAAAGCTAAAACTTTTACCCGATTATTTTATTTCACAATTCGGGATAAAACCCCGATAATTTACAATAGTATGGTTTTTCTAGGAAATCGTTATGTTACAAAACTTATTTCTTTATTTTATAATGAGCCACTATCTTAAGCTTGAAATGCTCCCCAGCACTTTTCCTGAATTACAACAGATCACCTGAAACATGTTTGAAAAAGGTTTTGTCAGCGGGAAATACTGAGTGAATCATTCTATTTACTAAAATGACACATTTGTTATAATATACAGTATTAAGAGCGATTACAATGTTTCTGATATCAAGCCAACTACCCACGATACTTGTCACTAGACCCATTGGCCCATTCGTCCAATGGTGACTGTGACTATGGTCATATCCCCCATTGGCTGCCCCAATGGTGACGATTATCAAGTAATGTATACAAAACCCCACATACCGGCTATAACTTGGTGATTACAAAGAGTTAATCCCCGTAATTATAACTTTGAAAATAACATGATTTTGTAAATAGATTTGATAAAAAGAGAGAATGACTCACATTGCTGATTTAATACGGATAGAGTCTAATCTATGAATTAACCTTGTTAACCTAATATAAATAACAATGCACACAAAACTGGGTTAGTAATCAATCCAGCAATTACGATAATTTACGAGATCAAATTCTCACAATGAATGTCAAAATGCAATACTTTGTCCATCGAATTAACGATGATCCGTTGAATTAACAACGAATGACAAGGTATAATACTTTACCCATCGAATTAACGATGATCCGTTGATTTAACAACGAACGATAAAGTATAATACTTTACCTATCGAATTAACGACAATCCGTCAAATTAATGACGAACGATAAAGTATAACCCTAATGTGGGCGGCATTTAAACATGCATTGGATATCTTGATCTTCTGATAAATGAATCGTAGCAGCGATTATGCTAATACCCGGTATTGTGGCAGAATTTCGAGACCCGTGTGTGTTGGTATAGTAATTCGAACGTAACTCAGTGAATTTTGCGAATTTGTACGTCGTTTCTGTACCAGAATTCAAGTCCCAAACCCCACTATTTATAGGTGAAATTTTACCCTCAGGCGGCCCGCGTGAGAATACGCTTAACCTGAGGCGGGCCGCGTGAGACCTATATTTTAGCTATATGTTGCCACGGTTGGCACTAGCTTGGCTGAGTTGACAGTTTTCGATAATTCCTTGTTGCCAACGTTTAAAATGGATAATCGTTCATAGGGTTTAACCCCCCCCCCCTGAGTTTTAGGGGCCCTAATCCTGATTCTGAAAATTATGAAAATTTCAGGGTTTGTTCAGAATTACTTGGGTGTCTCAATTAGGGTTTCCTTTTGGACTAATTAATTTAATAATTATGACTTTTGATGAGAGTTGTTACATTAGCTGCACAGAGGGAAGCTGTGTTGGAAGCTAACTATCCTAACGGAAAGCTAGGAGTAACTGAGGAGCAGTTATCTCTTAGCAAGGACGGAATTCTGAGATTAAATGGACGAATATGGGTTCCAATTTATGGAGGACTTCGAGATGTCATCCTCCAGGAAGCCCATAGTTCTAAATACTCCGTTCATCCTGGAGCTGATAAGATGTACCAGGATCTAAGGGCAAACTATTGGTGGATAGGCTTGAAAAAGTCTGTAGCTGCCTATGTCGCTAAATGCTTGACGTGTGCGCAAGTAAAAGCAAAACATCAAAAGCCGTCAGGTTTGCTACAACAGCCTGAACTTCCCACTTGGAAGTGGGAAATGGTAACTATGGATTTTATCACCAAGTTACCTAAGACGAGGAAAGGAAACGATACCATTTGGGTGATCGTAGACAGACTGACTAAGTGAGCACATTTCCTACCCATTAAGGAGACTTACAGCTCCGACATGTTAGCCCAGTTGTACGTGGATAAGATTGTAGCCTTACATGGCATACCTGTGTCTATTATCTCTGAAAGAGATACTAGATACACGTCACATTTTTGGAAAAGTTTCCAGCAATCTTTGGGCACGCGTTTAAATTTTAGTACGGCTTACCATCCTCAGACGGACGGTCAGAGTGAGCGTACTATTCAAACTTTGGAAGACATGCTTCGAGCATGCGTGATTGATTTAGGTGGTAGTTGGGATAACCACCTGCCGTTAATCGAATTCTCCTACAACAATAGCTACCACACCAGCATTAAAGCTGCGCCTTTCAAGGCCTTATACGGTAGAAAGTGTAGAACGCCCGTTTGTTGGGCGGAAGTTGGAGATGTCCAATTATCAGGACCTGAGATAGTCTTTGAAATGACGGACAAGATTGTCCAGATTCGTGACCGTCTCAAAGCTGCCCGAGATAGGCAGAAGAGCTACGCAGATCCAAAGCGTAAATCTTTTCACTTCGAAGTCGGTGACAAAGTGTTGCTTAAAGTATCACCCTGGAAGGGAGTGATGCGATTCGGTAAGAAAGGCAAGTTAAGCCCGAGATACATAGGACCGTTCGAAGTCATCGAACGTGTCGGATCGGTTGCCTATAAGTTAAACTTACCAGAAGAGCTCAGTGGAATTCACAATGTATTTCACATCTGCAATCTGAAAAAGTGTTTCGCTGATGAATCACTGGTCATACCACATACAGATGTGCATATAGATGAGAGCTTGAAATTTGTGGAAAAACCATTGTCGATTGAAGATCGACAGGTTAAGAAGCTTCGAAGGAAGCATGTGCCTATTGTAAAGGTCAAATGGGATGCCCGTAGAGGTCCCGAATATACGTGGGAGGTTGAATCCACAATGAAAGAAAAATACCCTCATTTGTTTCAATAAATCTCGAGGTCGAGATTTCTTTTAAGGGGGTGAGGATGTAACACCTCGAAAATTCACCTCCTATAATGTGTTGACACGTGTCATACGTTTGAACGTGTGAACGAATGTTATAAAAGGATTAAAGTTGACAATCATGGAAAGTATGTGAATATACGAGTTCTAAATGTCAACAGTGAATAAATATATTGTACATTAACCCTACATGATGCTCATACCTTCAAACGAATAAATAATGGATCATACGAAGCTAAATATGAAAGAAAGTGAGAGATTACAAACTACAGGGGCTAAATGTGTCAACATGTTTAAGTTATACCTCTGAGTGACCTTTTGACAAACCCGAAGCTTTGTAACTGTTAATTATGCTCACTAGAATGCACGATATAAATTTCATAAAGTTTCGTTATCGTATGAGAAAGTTATGATCAAATTCGTATGTGAGGGGTTAAAAGCGTCAACGATGAAGTTTAGGACTTTTCGGGTGACAATAAAGTTGACCGAGGACTAAATAAAGTGGGTATAAGCCTTGAAGCCCTTGTAGGTAAATAAGGAGGGCTCAAAGTGCAAAATATAAGTTAGTTGACCTTTCGAAAGGCCAAGGGACAATATGCAAAAACTTGAAAATGTTTAAACCTAAAATCAAGGCCCAAGCGGGCCGCGTAAGAGTTGTTATGGTCTTACGCGGGCCGCGTCCGATGCCCAGATACAGAAAAGTTGGACAGCAGCCTGTATTCGCACATAACCGACCCAAAACAGATATTTTCACATCATGGGCGACCCCTAAGTGACTCCTAGAACCTTAGGGACATCTATTGATGATCCATTATCAGTTGTAGCTCTTGTTGTCAAAGATCTAAGTGCTTTTGAGCACTATAAAAGGCCATGATGTTGCAAAAAGTTCTTCAGACCTTCCATCTGCACTTTGGAGCATTTCTGGAGCTAAAGACTTCTCTCTAAGCTTCACAAATCGTGCATAGGACTTCAGTAAGTTTGCTTAGCCTTTCTTAGTTAAGTTTTTGCTTAGTTTTAGCTTAAAAGTCAAACCGTCGTAATTAACGGTTGACTTAGTGATTAATCATTGATGGTTCAGTGATTAGTTGAATTGATAGTAGTTATAAGTTGGTAATTATGTGGGTAATAAACCCTTAAAAGGGTTCCCCCTTGATTTCCACTCTAACTAGACCTTTTGTCGGGTCAAACTTGTTATTAAAAAGTCAATAGAATGTTTATTTTCTAATTTATGCATAATTAGCAATGTAGAACATATACAACCTGTTTGATCATTAATATAACTTGGTAATTAGTGTAAGAACATGTCTAAACATGTTCAACCCGACAATTTTATGTTTAGACCCGGTTCGGAACCGAAAGTCGCAAAGCTTTGACTTCAGTTCTGACCCGTTTTGGTACGTTTTAGAAATACCTTAGAGCTTTATTTGGACCAGGTTACATGCTAGTATAACCCTCTGTGATTATACACCTTGGTTCATTAGTTAACCAATTAATATGCATGATTCCGTTAATTGCTCATATGTTGACCATTATGCCCTTTTCACCTTAAAACGTGATTTTTGAAAATATAAAAGAGTAGAAACTTTAGTTACTGATTTATAAAGTTGCACCCAAAGTTTGACATCAGTTTGAGGTGTAGATTGAGAGTTATGCTCATTAGCGTAATTAGAAAGTTTATTAGCGATTAAACGACATAATTAGCGTATAGCCTATTTAAAAATACTTTTTGATATCAAACTCGTTACCCACTGATGTAATATATTATTTTGGGATTTTTGAAGATTTTTAATTAATTTTAGGCTGAGCATAACTTATAGTCATAGGCTTAATCCGGTAATTGTCTATTTTGCCCTTACGGGCTATAAAATGAGTTTTACATATCTAATCGACTCTAAACCTTTTGCTACTGATCTTAAATGATAAATAAATTATTTTAAGGCTTCTGGAATAATAAAAATATCAGCTTTATGTATTGAACCCGGAAATGGCTTCTAATCGCCTTTTTAAGCATTTTTAACGCATAGTATGTACTAGAACTATATTAAACATACAAGGGTTGATACCTACTGATATTTTAGGTAAATTATGATATTTTAATAGTGTTCAAAAGTTGTTTAACTCAGACTTCAGTTTTGAGTTTTACGGCTTATGTGAAATTACGAAAATGCCCCTACGGTGCATAGTTTGGTTATAATTGATAAATTTCACATATATATTTTACCCTACTGTTATAACTTAGTAAAATAAGTATTTTTGCTGATTATATCACACCTGTAACTCAGGATAATACTTAAACTCTTTTATAACCTTGTAAATGACCAAACTACCCCTACGGGGCATAGTTTGTTTTTAAATTCGTTTCGGGGATAATAAAAGACATCTTACTGATGTCACAACATATTTGAAGCATATTAACTTAGGAAACCTGTATATGGCTCTTACGGATACCCGTTACGCTTATTACGTGTTCGGTTCTGTTTATGTAACTAGTTTACATAAATTAGCCGAAACGGGTCAAACCTTATCGGTTTTATCTCAAAATCCAGAATGTGTATGAAACACCCATATTAAGAAAGTCTTCAAACTTTTCGGGTCTAAATCACATTCTATCCGGTCTTCGCTTAATCGTGCGTACGAACCGTATCTTTGAAACTAACCGGTCTAAGCTTAAGCTTAATTAAAGACCCATTAGGATTCTAATAGGTTATTATAAACCTTCGTTCCAGATTAGGAGGACCAGTAAAAGCTACTTGCATTTGCTTATTGTGATTATTACTTTGCTCAGGTAAATACTTTTAACTTATTTTCCCTCTACGGGCTTGGGTTACGGTATATAAAATACCGCTTGGTCGAGCATTAAATCTTCCATCGTTTGGTGGTTAATTGAATAATTTAATCAGCCCGTTTAAATATGTTTTGTTTGCTTAAAGCCTTTGGGGGTTAATGACCATGTCCCGGATATCCTTGGCATCATTTTACGAAATGGCCACGACCTAAGCGCGGAGTGTAGGCGTACACTCGTCAGCGCATAAATAGTTGATGTGGTGTGTCTATTGATCTTTAACCCGGCACGCTCCAGGCTACTGAACGCATAAGGAACATGTAATTCTTTTACAAGATTATATATTTAAATAATTATCCCAAGTTATAAAATGTTTATGCCACGTGCATCCAAATCAATTTTCAATCATTTTTTAAAATGAGTCAGTTGATTGTATTTACCAGTGTAAACTGACGTATTTTCCCAAAAAGATTAAATGCAGGTACTAAGCGTAATAGGCTGGATTTCTCCTTAGCATCAATAGAAGTCTCGCAAGCTTAAGATGCCTACAGTCTGTTGAACTACTATTTATTTTTGATCCTTCTGTGGACAAACCTTCAACTGTTGTGATACACGATATTACAATATTATTAAAAGTTGAATTATATTTCTCATTTGCTTCCGCTGTGCATATTTATATATTGTGTTGTTTGACTATTATGTTGCCAACCACGTCACGATACTCCCCACCGGGCCCACCGGTGACACGTGGAAATCGGGGTGTGACACTGACGGAAATGTGGGTGTGTTTGCGTCTTCGAACAGGTGTGTCTATCGTTCATATGTTTAACAAAAAATAAACTACCACCGGGAATAGCGTATGCCTTAAATCTCCATTGACAACCAAAACCCATGCATGACACTTCATACCGTGTCTTAGATGATCTATCAACTTTAAACTCTAAATGCTCTAACAAACATTTCTTTCCCAACTCAAGCTTCATCTCTTCTTTGTTATTGAATATATGACCGGGCTCAAACACTATAGATGAAAAAGCTGATTCGTTGATAGACGTGGTTGATTTTTCAAAATTATTTTCTGAAACAGGACACTCATCATTTAAAACATCAACACTTTCTTTAACTGAAATATTTAGATCTGGAGTTTTGAAATTGTTTAAAGAAGAAAACCAAGAGGAACCAACACCAGACTCTTCAATAACATATAATTTATTAATTCAAAAGGATTCTGCATCGCCGAATAAAAAAATGTAAGATCTCGTTCATTAATTATATCGATCGGATCAGTAAACGTAGAAATATGGTATGACAAGCGTGTAATGTTTGGAGTATCACACATCTTAGAAACATAATTTAAAAAACTATTATATGAATGATCTGTTTAAATTTCTAAACCACGTCTCCTTGAATCGCCAACAGTAACATACTCAATGTTTCCGTTAATGACATCCCATTTCCTCAGTATAAACAACAAACTTAACCCTCATGTTGTAAGACAATTACTAAAAAACAAATTCTTAAATTTATACTTTAAATAGTGACCCAACCTCTTTCCATGTTGTGAGATAATTACTTTAAATAAGGTTTTTCACAATGTACATTATTTAAATAATCAAAAACGTCTTATAATTGTATAAAAGGTCTTAAATTCGTACAAAACATCTTAAATTTAAAGCTTAAACGTCTTAAAAATAGCAAGCCGGCTTGAGCTACTGAGGCCGGCTAAAGAAGGTGAAATGGCTCAAGCCATGTAGAAAAGTCTCAAACCTTGTGGAGAAGTCTCAAGCCGTCTGAAGCCATGTGCAGCCGTGAGGAAACGGCTCAAGCCGCCTGAAACGTCTCAGCTAAGACGTTAAGACGTCTGAGCTGCGTATCGGACACGTGTCTTCATCTCATTCGCCAGCCTTCAAGACGTCTGAGGGTTTTTGTGGCGTCTCCACAAGACGTTTGAATTGGCCATTTTGGAAATCTTGACCAATCCTTGACCATTTTGGCTATTTTCCCTATCTTTAATGCCAACATCTGTTCTATTAAGTGATAGAGATGAAAAAAAATCCTAGAACACATTAAATTATAATTTGAATTCCCTCTAACTCTCCATTATTTATCTCCTATTATTTTGGGATTTGGGTTTATTATCCATATATATCTTCGATTAACTTTTGTTTATGTCTCCAATTTTTATCGTTATGCATTTTCATGGGTGAATGCTTAATTAGGAATTGGTTGATTTGGGTTACCCTTTATCTTTTTAATCTCTATTGGGTCAAATAAAAAACCTAACTATGAAGTAAACATGTCAAATGGATTAAAAGTCGTCTAGAATATTTTAAAGGATGCAACCTCTATCTATTAGTTTGTTATAGAAGGTGAATTTATACATGTGTTTTGGTAGCCTTCACACCAGCTAACATCAATTGGAGTTCTTATTTTGAAAGCATGGCTCAAGCTCAATAATTAAAGCTCGGGCTCGGTCTCATTAATTAAGCACCCTTATTTTAAAGCTCGAGCTCATTATCAAACTTAAAAGGACCTAAGCCTTGCCTGGTGATTAGTTTTTCAGCTCAAGCTTGGATTGGGCTCGACTTGCTTATTGTTTTATTAACATGATTTTTATAAATTTATTGTATATATATATATATATAATCAAAAATTTATAAACAATAACTATTAATATATAAATAGGTAGCAAGTGATTCTAGTTGTCTTAATTTTGTAAATGTAGGCGCTTGAAGGGAAAACGACAAGCTTCTAAGATCCTTAAAAAGCAGGTAATTCTATTCGTCTTAATTTCACTAATCTAAATTGATTTGATGTTTTATTGTTTTAATTTCACTTGTTAGTTTTCCATAATTTAAACTAGTTATTCAAAATAAGTTTTTGAAACTTGTTTTCATTCAAATAGAATAGATGGATGTTTAATTTATTCTTGCATCTTATATATATATAGATATGGGACATCAGTGGGTAAAGAATGGGAACTGGGTATCGACCTAGTATGTGGATGGGGTAATGGAATTTCTAAATGCTGCCCGACAAACTTTTAACTCCAACGGGTTAACTTTATGCCTATGTGCTAGTTGCCTCAATACAAGACTGCAAAAGATAGATGTCATTGCTGCCCGTTTGATTAATGTAGGAATTGATAAGTCGTATATATGTTGGGTGCACCACGGTGAGGATGAAGAGGATGAGGGACCTGATGAATTTGTTAATGAGGAATCTGCTGGCTTAAGAGTAGGATTAGAGGATGCGACTGGTCATCCATTGTTTAATATAGGCCCTACCAATGATTTAATTGGAAATCAACAACCAGTTGATGGAAATAATCATTATGAGAACTTGCATGAAGCGCTAAATAATCCCTTGTATAAAGGATGCACAAATTCTTCTACCTTGACATTTTTTGTGAAGTTGATGAATTTGAAAGTGATGAACAAATGGACTCATAATTCTTTTGAGATGTTACTAAGGATGTTGCATGGGGTACTTCCTGCTGGTAATAATTGTCCAGAGAGCTATCATGATATTAGAATGTTGCTTTGTGAAGCTGGTTTAGGTTACGAGCTTATTGATGTGTGTCAATATGATTGTGCTATATTCTACGGGGACAACAAAGATGCCATAACATGTCCCGTTTGTCAAAGTAGTCGTTATATGCACAACAAAATTGCGTATAAGAAGCTATGTTACTTTCCGATAACCCCTCGTTTGAAGCACCTATATGCATCATGCCACACAGCTAAATATATGCGGTGGCACAAAGAAGTACGCAAGGATGAACAGGGAGTGTTGCGTCATCCCGCTGATGGAAGGGCTTGGAAACATTTTGACGACCTGCATCCTAAATTTGCAGATGATTCAAGGAGTGTATGATCGGGGCTGTCTTCAGCGGGTTTAACTCTTTTAGTAATATGACAACAACACATAGTATATGGCCATGCCATATAACATGCCACCTTGGTGTACAATGCATAAGAGCAATTACCTTTTAAGTCTATTGATTCCTAGGCCAAAATCTCCTTGTAAAGACTTTGATGTCTTCTTAAGGCCGCTTGTAGATGAACTTAAAGTTTTATGGCGTGATGGGATTGAAGCATATAATGGATATTCAAAAGCTCATTTTACTCTTTATGCCGCAGTAATATGGACGATTAGTGACTTCCCAGCTTATGCTTACTTGTCCGGGTGGAGCACTATGGGCAAATTGGCATGCCCAATATGCTTAGAGGATACTCGTTCTAACAGGATTCTTGGTAACCAATGTTATACAGGGCACCAATGTTTTTAAAGTAAAACACACAGGTGGAGAAAGAACTTAGAGTTTGACGGAAAGCAAGAGAAAAGACAACGACCTTGTCAATTTACAGGTGATGATATTTTGTGACAGGTGGCGGATATACCTACATGCACTACCTGAAAAGCACCTAGTAATGAGGATAGGAAGCGTAAACGAGGTTCTGATGAGTTGAACTGGTCAAAAAAGAGTATATTGTTTGAACTTCCATACTGGTCTAAATTATTGATGCGTCATAATCTTGATGTCACGCATATAGAAAAAAATGTATGTGATAATATAATAGGGACATTGTTAAATGATCCTGTGAAATCAAAAGATACTACAAAAGCACGTTTAGACTTGGAGGATCTTAACATTCGCAAGGAACAATGGTTGAAAGAGAAAAATGGCAGATTTGAGAAACCTCATGCTAATTTCACACTGATTAAAGATGAACGTGTGGAGTTTTTCAAATTTATCAAGTTTGTTCACCTACCCGATGGCTATGCGTTCAACATTAGTCGACGTGCGACGGACCATAATACACTTGGTGGGATGAAAATACATGATTGTCATGTATTACTTCAGAAAATACTCCCGGTAGCCATTCTCCCTTTCTTAAATAAGGATATACGTGAAACTTTAATCGAGTTTTGCCAGTTCTTTCAAAAATTATGCTCTAAAACTCTATATGCCAAAGAACTTGAGGATATGAAGACCGGGATTGTTATTATATTATGCAAACATTAGAAGATATTTCCTCCTGCATTTTTTTACAATCATGGTTCACCTGTGTGTACATTTACCTGAAGAAGCATTATTAGGAGGCGCGGTAAGTCAAAGATTGATGTTTGGGATTGAACTTCGTATAGGTATGTACAAGAAATATATTCGTAACTTTGCACGTCCTGATGGCTCTATTATTGAAGCGTATGTTGTCGACGAGGCTGTCACATTTTTATCTCGTTATGTAGATGATATCGAGACAAGATTCAACCGTGCAGAACACAATTGGGATGTAACGACCACTAAACATGAGATGGATTTATTCAATAATTAAGTTCGTAGATTGGGAGCTTCGAAATTCGGACAACTTGGGGAATATCTTGTGGTGGTGCAATGGTATATCTACAATAATTGTGGATTTGAACTTGATAGTTACCTAAAGTGAGATGGATTTTCTTACCGGTTAATAATTCTATTAAAGGTTGTTGGAAGTCTATAAGACGTCATGTTGATGGCTTAAACTTCAATGGTAAACCGTTCAAAGCTTTATTTAAAGGGTCCATCGGCAACGGGTTACGTCTTCGGTTTTGGAAAGATTTATGGTGGGGATCGACACCTCTTATGAACAGGTGGCCTAGGTTGTATGCCCAGGATTCAAATAAAAATGCAGTTGTTAGTCAAAGAATTAAGGTTCAAGGCGAGGCTATGGGTATGACTGCAGAATGGAAAGTCGATCTTTCGTCTGTTGAAGCCATTTTATAAATGCAAGATGTCATTTTTATGTTGTCTCAAGTCACATTAACAGCGAAAGAAGATCAGTGGGCCTGGAACGAAGGTGGCAGTGGAGAGTTCTCTGTTGCAGCTGTCAGAGAGTGGATTCGAGGCTCGGATAATGCTGTCCAGAACCGAATATTCATATGGGATAGATGGGTGCCTCTAAAGATAAATATATTTATGTGGAGATTGGGTATGGATCGTATAGCGACTCGGGATGCTTTGATGAGGAGAAACATAAACATTTTGGATACTAAATGTCCGTTATGTGATTCTGTTGAGGAAACGGCAGCGCATCTTATGGTTCAATGTGGTTTTAGCTTTGAAGTGTGGAGTAAGATATGGCATTGATGTAGGATAGGTGGTTGGAATCCGATTTCGATTGATGAGCTTCTACAAATGAATCAGACTTATTTTAAATCTAAAGAAGAGAGAAGGATTGTTATGGGGATTTTGAGGATTACTAGTTGGGCGATTTGGATTGCGAGGAATAACAAGGTGTTTAAAGGAGGTACGCCTAGAGTCATTGATGTTATCGCTCAAGTTAAGGCTTTGTCGTTTATTTGGTTGAAACATAGGTCTAGATTTAAAATGATTGTTTCGGATGATTGGGTGAAATATCCTTTGTATATTGTATAGTGGTTTTTTGGGGTGCTCCTCGGTTTGAGGTCGCTCCGGTGTGAATGAAGTTTTGGTTCAAAAAAAAATAACTCGTTCTTGATTTAGGGAGCAGAAAGAAGCTTTATCCTCGAGAGGTATAAGGGAAGCAAATTTAGATACTATACAGAAACAAGAGTTTCCCTTTTGGTTCAAGAACAAGGTAAAACTAAAAATGTATTACTTTTAGTAACTGATTTTAAGCACATTGCTAACTAAACTTAGGTGTTTATAGATGGCTTTGCTAAGAGACAATGGTGATCCTCGAGCAACCGATGATTTGTATGCTTTATCACAATTTCCTGATGATCGCTATACTAGTTGGCAAAGTTGCATCGTCCATGGCGTTAGATTTTGTTGCAAGGAGCGTGATGAGAAGTTCACTACACAATTTAGTAGAGTTTCTGTAGGGGGTGAAAATGAAGCAATGATTTATTATGGTGTTTTACTTGAAGTTTTGGAGTTGGATTTTATACTCGGTAGAAAGGTATTCATGTTTCTTTGCAAGTGGTATAATACTGATCCAAAGGGAAAAAGTATGGTGGTTAATTACAAATTAACATTACATCTAAGTGGTATGTAGATGAGCCATTTATTTTTGCTAATCAAGCTCAACAAGTTTTTTATCTAAATGATTTTGCACGTGGGAAGAACATGTTATACTTGAGCATGATGAAGATAAAGTATTGATGAATGATATATTTCAAGAAGAGGAATCTGGCGAGTTGCCACCTTTTCAACCAACCGAAGAATTACCTGAAACATCTCTTGCGGTTCGAAATGATGTAGAACCTCAAACATTACCATACAAGGAAGTTCTTGCAATGCATAATGTAAATGCCCTTGTTGATGACTTAGAAGGTATTGATGACGAATATGATGACGGGGTAAAATGTTTTCTAATAACGAACCTGTACTTGATTTTGAGACGGAGCATGATTCTGATGAGCCAAATTGTAACAGTGATGATGATGACTCTTTAGCATGATTTTCTTGATATACTTGTAAGTCCATGTTATTCTTTCCTGCTTTGTGCTTGTTAGGTTAATACAAATATTGGTTGTTTAAAAAAAATAACTTACTGCAACATATGTCGTTTTTGTTCTAGGACAACCTAAAGTTTAATGACAGAGATTTACAGGTGAACATATGTGTTTTCAGTTAGTTCTTATCTTTCTAAATTTTATATTTGTGGTTCATAAGATTTTATTTGATGTTTTGCAGCTTTAAACATGCAAGAGCTTCTTTTTGTGGAGATATGACAGTTTGGTGTGAAGTTAATCGCTTGATGGAGTTAATTGTTAATTTCACATGTAAAAAGGGGTTTGTTCACAGATCGTTGGTGGGCAAACTGAGATGATTTTCTAATTGGGTCAGGGGTAGTTAAATTTTTTAGTTGGGTTTTTATGTTTGCCATACTAGGTGATTTCTTTTTAAAGTTGAGTTGGCTGAGTTCTCTAGCAAGAGATTAGTCTTATATGTTTGAATGTTAAATTGGGTTAGATAAGTATGATGTTTTATTCTTTTCTTTAGTTGGTGTTTGACTTTGTTCAAATTTGGGTCCCTTGTGTCTGTATCCTACACTGTGCTGCTTCCTTACATAAGGCTGCATAAAGAAAAAAAATGACTTGTTAATCACATAAATGGATTTCATATTGATTTTTAAATTTGTTGACTATCAGTTTTCAGTGTAAGATCATTTTTTATCTCCACATAAATGTGTGCCTAAGCATATCTGTGACACCATCATTTTTTTATCTCCATCTCAAAAATTTTAATCAAATTAAATATTCCTATCACTTTGTTGACTTTGTTATTGAAATTTTAAACAATACCATATGACAACACTTTACTCTCTTTTGAGTTTTAAATATAGGCTTTTAATCTTGACCTCCGCTTGACATGATTCAGTCAATATCAATTTTTTTTACCAAGATTATGACTTTCCAATTGCCCACTTTCTTGATTTTCTTTACTTTTCTTTTAGAAATTTAGAAAGACGGTATAACGATCGAACACGGTGCTTTTATATTATTATTATTATTATTATTATTATTTTATTATTATGTCAAGATCGGCTTGAACACGGTATAACGAGCGAACACGAAAGTTTTATATTATTATTATTATTATTATTATTATTATTATTATTATTATTATTATTATTATTATTATTATTATGTCGACATCGGCCCAAACACGGCATAACGAGCGAGCATGGCAGTTTTATATTACAACTAGGATTATGTCGACGTTGGCCCGAATATGGTATCACGAGCGAACACAACAGTTTTATATTACAACTAGGATAGGAGGAGTGAAAGGTTCAATTTAGGGTTTTGAAGAGGATGAAATTTGTCACTATGGGTTATAAACGACGAAATGACCAAAACGCCCTTCGAATTATAAGTAAAAAGACAGTTATACCCGGTCAACTGACAGTTGACTAACAGAAGTTTAATGAAGGGACTTGATTGTTTGTTCTTTTCAAGGGCTAAATGTGTGATTGTGTGTAAATCCAGGGACTAAAATTGTACTTTACTTATCATACTCTTATTATTATTATTATTATTATTATTATTATTATTATTATTATTATTATTATTATTATTATTATTATTATACATATGATTTCAAAGTGTGGATGAATAGTATTTTAAATTTTTAAATATTTTGAGTGTAAGTAATATTTTATATGTTATTGAGTTTTAGTAATAAACAATAATTCATAATATCTAATGAAACAACAATGAGTTTTATTATTATGCTAAAACTTTTTGGAACAAAAGTTGTTGAATAAAAAATTGTTATCCTAGAACTTTTAATACCCACAAACTCCACTGATAGTGGTTGTTGAAAATAATAATAAATACTTTATACAATATACTGGATATATTTTATAAGTTCTATACAAATAATATTTTCACTCTTTTATTGTCAAGTATTTACACATGAAATACTTACACACGTTTATTGTTATGTTTTCTGTTTTCTACATGTATACTGGGCTTGGGCTACTGCTGCAAAAGTGGACAGCTTGTTATTATTATTATTATTAGAGTAAATTACGTTTTTGGCCCCTGTGGTTATATCACTTTTACTATATTAGCCCAAAATAAGATTTTTTAACATAAGTGCCCCCATGGTCTCTATAACTAACTATTTTGTCCCCTGAGTCTAACCAAACCCCAAACTCTGGTTAATTATTACTCACATGACAAGCACATGATGTCTAATATGGTAATTTCCCCTTCCCCTTTTACTAACACATATTAAAAACAAATTAATACTCATTTACACCACAAAACCCTAAATTCTCATCATCTTCTCCAAGAAAACCCCCAAATCTGCCATTGCTAATTTGTTCAAAATTTTTTACAGGCTCCATAATCTTGTAAAGGTGTGAGGTTTCTTCTTATTCTTCAACAATTCACCATCTTTTTAAAAACCCAGTGAGATTTTATGGATTTTTTTAACTTTAACATGATCTTTATGATATAGGTAATTGTTAATCAACTCAATTTTGTTTTGTAGTTGCATAATCTTGAACCAAAATGGCGAGAAAGAAGGTTTTGCATGGCGAGTCATAGAGTTGGAGAGACTGGTTTGCAAGACTCAGAACCTTCACACCATCACCATCATGTAACACCTCGAAAATTCACGTCCTATAATGTGCTGACACGTGTCATAAGTTTGAACGTGTGTAAGAATGTTCTTGAAGGACTAAAGTTGACAAACCTGGAAAGTATGTGAATATACGGGTTCTAAATGTCAACAGTGAATAAATATATTGTACATTAACCCTACATGATGCTCGTACCTTCAAACGAATAAATCATGGATCATACGAAGCTAAATATGAAAGAAAGTGAGAGATTACAAACTACCGGGGGTTAAATGTGTCAACATGTTTAAGTTATACCTCTGAGTGACCTTTTTGACAAACCCGAAGCTTTGTAACGGTTAATTATGCTCACTAGAATGCACGATATAAATTTCATAAAGTTTCGTTATCGTATGAGAAAGTTATGATAAAATTCGTGTTCTAGGGGTTATAAGCGTCAACATGGAAATTTAGGACTTTTCGGGTAAACACAAAGTGACCAAGGACTTCACAAAGTAGGTATAAGTCTTAAAGCCCCTATATGTCAATTTTAAAGGCTTAGAATGCAAGAAACAATGAGAAAACGACCTTTCGAGAGACCAAGGGCCAAAAATGCAATAATGGAAAAGTTTGTAACCTGAACCGGAGACCCAAGCGGGCCACGTAAGACCATGAAGACTCTTACGCGGGCCGCCTATGACTGCCAGATGCAGAAAACAACAGGCAGCTGTTTGTTCAGCTCTTAACTGACTCCAAGTGACTTGTTTCAATACAATGGGCTTCCTAAACTGGTTTTGAGGCTATAGGGGACACTTGCAAACATCCATGAACATTTATAGACTTACATGTCAACAATCAAATGAGTTTTGATCAATATATAAAGTCCCACAAAGTTGCAACTTTGTGTTCATTCATTCCTTCCAACATCTGAGCATTCCTGGAGCACAAGGACCATCCTCAAGCATTCCAAATCGTTCATAGGACTTGTGTAAGTATCCTCAACCTTCCTTGTTTAAGTTTTGCTTAGTTTATAGCCTTAAAGTCAAACCGTCGTAATTAACGGTTGACTTATTAATTAAACGCTAATGGTCCAGTGATTAGGAAAACTTAAGGTAGTTATAAGTTGGTAATTATATGGGCTTTAAACCCTTAAAAGGGCACCCACTGATTCCCATCCTAACTAGGTCATTTGTCGAGTCAAAGATGATTAGAAAAAGTCAACAGAAATGCTAAACTTTGATTTAACGCATAACTAACAATGTAAAAGGCGTGTAACCTATTTTATCATTCATATAACTTGGTAATAAGTATAAGAACTTGTCTAAGCTTGTTTGATTCGACAACTTTCTGTTTAGAACCGATTCGGAATCAAAAGTCGCAAAACTTTGACTTTTGCTTTAACTTCAGTTCTGACCTGATTTAGATAGGTTTATACATGCCTTAAAGTTCCATTAGGACCTAGTTACATGATTGTATAACCCTCTGCGTTTATACCACTTGAATCCTTAATTGTCCGACGTTTCCGTTAATTGCTTAAATATTGACCATAATGCCCTTATGACTATAAAACGAGAATTTTGGAAATGTGAAAGATAAAAAATCTTTGCTACTGATTAATATGCATGTCCGTAAATTTTCACGTCAATTGGAGGCCTAGATTAGGAGTTATGCTCAATGACGTAATTAGAAAGCTTTTTATTAATTAAAAGGCGTCATTAGCATAAAGCCTATCTAAACCAAATTTTTGACACCAAACCCTTTACCCACTGATGTAATATAATATTTTGGGATTTTTGAAGATTTTTAATTATTTTTAAACTGATCATAAGCTAGGATTAGTGCCTTGATTCGGTAAATACCGAATATACCCTTTTAGGCCATAAAATGAGTTTTACAAATCCTTTTGACACCAATCCAATTGCTACTGATTTTAAATAATAAATGAAGCATTTTGAACCTGTTGAACTGATCAGAAAACTCAGATTCCTATTTTAACCCGTAAATCGCTTAAAACGACTTTATAAGCGTATTAAGCGCATAGTAAGGGTTTAAAACCATTTTGTCACAAAGGACTTAACACCAACTGATATGACCTGTTAAGATAAGTCATTTTACTGATGAATTCAGACCCGAATCACAGAAGCTTAATTAATCCCTTTTATAATCTTTAAAATGACCAAAATACCCCTACGGGGCTTAATTATAGGTTAAACTCGTTTTGGGCATAATGGAAGGTATCCTACTGATATCACAACATATTTAAGGCATGTTAACTTAGGGAACCTGTTTAGGACTCTTATGGTTACCCGTTACGCTTCATGCGCGTTCGGTTCGGTTTATGTAACTAGTTTGCATAAATTAGTCGAAACGGGTCAAACCTTATCTTTTTAATCTCAAATTCCAGAATGTGTTTAGTTTACCCATATTAAACAAGTCTTCAAACTTGTCGGGTCTAAATCACATTCTATTCCGGTCTTCGCTTAATCATGCGTTCGAACCGTATATTCCTTTAAAACTAACCGGTCTAAGTTTAGACTTAATCAAAGACCTGTTAGGATTCTAATAGGTTATTATAAACCTTCGTTCCAGAATAGGAGACCCGGTAAAAGATACTTGCACTCGCTGATTGTGATTTATACTTGCTCAGGTAAATAACTTTAACTTATTTTCCCTATACGGGCTTGGGGTACGGTATATAAAATACCGCTTGGTCGGGCATTGAATCTTTAATTGTATGATGGTTAAAGTATTGAGATGTCTCGTTTAAATTGTTTTGTTTGCTTAAAGCCTTTGGGGGGTTAATGACCATGTCCCGGATATCCCTGGCATCATTTTACGAAATGGCCACGACCTAAGCACGGGGCGTAGGCGTACGCCCGTCGGTGTCTCATATAATAATGTGGTGTGTCTATTGATCTTTAACCCGACACGAACCGGGCCACTGAACGCATAAGAAACATGTAAATCCTTTACAAGTATTATATTCAAATAATTATCCCAAGTTATAAAATATTATTTGTGCCTTGTGCCTTAAATTCACTTTCTTAAACTCTTTTCAAAATGAGTCGGTTGATTGTATTTACCAGTGTAAACTGACGTATTTTCTCAAAAAGGTTAAGTGCAGGTACTACGCGTAATAGGCTGGCTTTTCTCCTAGCATCCACAATAAGTCTCGCAAGCTTGGATGTCATAGACTGTTGAACATTGTTTCCTTTTATTTTGATCTACCTGTGGATTTATATTCAACTATTTGTGATACTTAATATTACAATATTGTTTGGTTGAAATGAATCTATACTTTGCTTTCGCTGTGCATTTAAATATTGTGTTGTTTGACTAATATGTTACCAACCACGTCACGATACTCCCCTACCGGGCCCACCGGTGACACGTGGAATTTCGGGGTGTGACAGGTTGGTATCAGAGCCAAGATTGAGTGAATTAAACACTAGCCTTTTGTGTTTAATCTCAATGACACAATTGCACATTCCTAAATCTTCGAGTCTAGACAAAGAACTTAGGAATAATCCAAAAATGTTTTTATTTTTATCTTTGTCCTTTATTTTTCCTTGTTGTTACCTTTGTTTATATTGACAGGTTTAACAATGCCGCCAAGATTCAGGCGAGGAGGACGAGGAAAAGGGCCAATCAGCGCCCCTAACGACCACGAGGCCGGGCCTTCGCACCGGAGAACTCCTTCTTCTACAAGGAGTGCCGATCCGCGAGAACCTTGGAGGACTTATGAGGAGCCTGCCAGACAATCTACGTCGCATAGCTCAACACCTCCATATCATCACTCCTTTGGGCTACAGTCCGAGAATGAGCCCAACAACCCCCAACCTTCATACATACCTCTACAGCGATCCTTATCGCACCATTCCTTCGACGACCCTACTCCTGTCTTTCAGGGCCGGTTTAACCCGGCAGACTACCTACCAGAACAAGGGGGCTTTAACCCACTAGGACCAGAGGATCACTTTTCCGGTGATCAAGCGATGGACATGGACGAGGACACAGATCCCGTCGAGCCTACAACCGGAACCCCGAACCATCCTTTTGAGATCTCTAATGGTTCATCTTTTCACGGATCACCCTACCAAGGTCCGGATACTCACCAGGCACGGTTCAACCGGTGTGAGTGGTACTATACACCATCTCACCATTCATCGCCTCACCAGCAGCAGCAACAGCAGCAGCAGGATCCCTCTGGGGATCCACGTTTCGTGGCAGTCACGCCACCGCCTCCACCGCCGCCAGTTCATCTAGCACCTCCAGAACCACCAAGACGTAAGAGGACTGGCGCACGGATGTCAGCACGAGGAGGGGATTTTCATTTCAGCACCCCTCAACACTCTAGTGGCAGCCACTACCTGCCAATATATGAAGACCCACAAATGGGTGGACCTTCAATTCCAATATCAGAGGTGAATTCGACACCTGTTGCAACGCCACCATCGGGTTTTGGCAACCCTATCCCTGCTTATACTGCTCCAGCAACATACAATCCATTCGGACCACCAGCATACCCTAACTATAACTATGCTGAGGATCCTTACCAAGTGGCATCAAACTACCTTGCCCATAATCCTGAAGGACCATATGGAACCCCTTGGGGAATGGGATGCCCAGCTCGTGGGTATCAAGTACCTGCTCAGCCACCACTACAGCACCAGCCACCATGGTTTTCCCCACCAGAGCAGGAGGATCTCCGTCAAAGGCTGAAAAGGGTTGAGCGAGACTTCCAGAGAGAACGTAGGAAGAATCAGGGATTCATGAGTGGCTTAGCATGTTTGCTAAAAGGAAAGAAGAAACGGGATCGTTAAATCCCAATATGTATTATTGTATTTCCTTGTTTAAATTAAGTCCCTACGTGGAGATTTATTTTTGTGTGTATGTAGTCCCTGCGTGGACATTTATTTTTGTAAACAGTCCCTGCGAGGACTTGTATTATCGGTATAGCTCTTGCGTGGGCAAGTGTTTCTGTGAAAAGTCCCGTTTAGGGCAAAGTGTACTACTTTCAAATTTTAATGGAATGTTAAGTTTAAAATTTTTTATTTCTGTCATCTATGCATTTATATATTATACATGAAATAAACGAAATAAAATCATTCCTTTTAAAAATGATCTGCCTATTAAATATTAAATAAAGATCTTAAAGGTAAAACCTAGCCTACAGGTCATTATAAGACTTGGCCAAGATGGTAAGACCTGTATAAAAGATTCCAATCCCTGTTAACATCTGAAAACATGTTAACGCTCCTGGCAGATGTGATCCGTCAAAATCACACACGTCATTCTTATAATAGGATTCTTCAAAAGATTCCTAACCTAAACTAATGATCTATAGATCATGGGTTTAAATCATCAATAAAGATGATCATTTTTTTCCATCCATTGGTAATATAGTGCCTACGGGCCATATTCATTGTCATATAAGACAAAAGAAAATAGTAGTCTACGACTCTCTGTCAGAAAAAGGTAAGGAACTATGTTCAAACCTCAATGCCTTGATTCTCTGAAATTATGGCTTATGATTTAAAAATGTCACTATGACTAGGCTTTTGTGCTACTAATAAAACTGTTATTGTTTTATAATTAGGATAAATCATAATAGAAATCCTAAATAAATGTGAGTAATAAATTAACCATATATGGTCTACGTTTACCACGGTTAATAAATTGCCATAAAGGACAATTCTATAATAAACTCACCAATAAATTATTGTCAATATGTAACAGTTCAAGCTACATGGCCGACTCAGGCGAGATCAATAGTCACCCGCAGGGAGAGCATCATAATGCCTGAGTAAATGTAGCGGGTGTAGAATTACAGGCAATGATAGATAATGCCGTTAATCGAGCTTTGGATAGACAGCTCCATGAATCCAGTGGTACCCATACAAGGACCCGATCTGCACCACACTCTAGAACACCCTCCAGGACCCACACTGCCCACAACAGTAATTCTCACCACTCATCAAACCAGAGGAGTGCTCCATCCCAAAGAGTCGTACTGAATCAAGAACCCCGTAATAAGGGTTGCTCCTATAAGTACTTCGTTTCGTGCAAACCCAGGGATTTCACTGGGGAAAAAGGAGCAGTAGATTGCATGACTTAGTTGGACGAGATGGATACGGTAGTGGATATCAGTGGTTGCGATAATAGGGATATTGTGAAATTTTTGTCTCAGTCTTTTAAGGGAGAAGCATTAGCTTGGTGGAGATCTTTGATCCAAGCTACGGGGAAAATCCCATTCTACAATATGACCTGGGAACAATTCATGTCACTGATCAAGGAAAACTACTGCCCTCAGCATGAGGTTGAGAAAATTGAAGCTGACTTCTTGTCGCTGGTCATGAGAAACCTAGACTGTCAGGCCTACCTTACCAGTTTCAACACCTTGTCAAGGTTGGTTCCATATTTGGTAACCCCGGAACCCAAACGAATAGCCCGTTTCATTGGGGGTTTGGCCCCGGAGATCAAGGCAAGTGTGAAGGCCTCCAGACCATCTACTTTTCGGTGTGTAGCGGACATATCATTGTCTCTCACCTTGGATGCGGTCAGGCAGAAATCACAGAGGAACACCGATACCGAAAAGAGGAAGCGTGAGGATGACAACTCACGACGTTCAGACAAGAAGCATAAGGGAAACAATGACCACAAGAAGGGGTCAGGATCTAGGAAGGATGGTCAGCAGTCGGGTGAAAAACCCAGATGTAAAATCTGCAAGAGACAGCACTTCGGGAAGTGCAGGTATGAATCGAACTCGCATTCACAATCGAAAACTTTTGCATGTGGGTTATGCAAGTCCAAGGAACACAAGACCTTGGATTGCAAAAAGATGAAGGATGCGACCTTCTATGGTTGCAACGAAAAGGGGCACATAAAGACAAATTGCCCAAAGTTTGCAAAGAAAGCTGAAGAAGGAAAGAAGACCAATGCTAGGGTCTTCAGGATGGATGCTAAGGAAGCCGTCCAGGAAGACAATGTGATAACAGGTACCTTCCTCGTAAATGATGTTTATGCGAGAGTGTTATTTGATTCAGGCGCTGATAAGTCGTTCGTAGATAATAAGTTTTGTGAATTGTTGAAATTACCTGTTAAGACCTTAAGTGTGAAGTATGAGGTGGAACTAGCAGATGGCACTTTAGAAACCACCTCAACGTTATTAAATGGATGTTTCATATCCATTAAGAACCACTCTTTTCCTTTGTCCCTACTTCCTTTGAAACTAGCCGGTTTCGACATAGTTTTGGGTATGGACTGGTTATCTCATAACCAGGCCCAGATTGTTTGCAATAAGAAGCAAGTGGTGATCAAGACTCAGTCTGGTGAATCACTTACTATCCAGGGAAATACCCAGTATGGGCTGCCTGAGCAAATGTCTATGCTCAAGGACTCTAAGTGTTTGAAGAAGGGTTGTGTCATCTACATGGCACAAGTGATTATTGATGAGCCGAAGCCCAAGATTGGGGATATCCCCGTCATTTCTGAATACCCTGAAGTTTTTCCCGAAGAACTACCTGGTTTGCCACCAGATAGGCAAGTAGAATTCAGAATTGACATTATTCCTGGATCAGCACCAGTAGCAAGGGCGCCTTATAGGTTGGCACCAACAGAGATGAAGGAATTGAGAACGCAGTTAGATGATTTGCTAGCCAAAGGTTTCATCAAACCTAGTTCGTCTCCTTGCGGAGCACCAGTTTTATTTGTCAAGAAGAAGGATGGATCGATGCGCCTGTGCATCGACTACCGTGAGCTTAATAAGGTCACTATCAAGAATAGGTATCCTTTGCCTAGAATCGACGATCTGTTCGATCAACTTTAAGGGGCAAGTTTCTTCTCTAATATTGACTTAAGGTCAGGCTATCACCAACTGAAGGTTAGAGAGGAAGACGTACACAAGACTGCATTTAGGACTCGTTAAGGTCATTACGAGTTCCTAGTGATGCCTTTTGGGCTCACAAATGCACCTGCCGCATTTATGGATCTCATGAATCGCGTTTGCAAGCCTTACATGGATAAATTTGTCATCGTCTTCATCGATGACATCCTCATCTACTCGAAGAACCAAGCTGACCATGAGAAGCACCTTCATTGCATTCTGGAACTACTTCTTAAAGAAAAGCTCTATGCCAAGTTCTCGAAGTGTGAATTCTGGCTTCGAGAAGTCCAATTTCTCGGACATGTTGTTAGTGAGCGTGGTATCCAAGTAGATCCCGCTAAAGTTGAAGCTGTCATGAATTGGCAAGAGCCAAAGACGCCTACAGAAATTCGTAGCTTCCTAGGTTTGGTATGATACTATAGGCGATTCATTGAAAACTTCTCAAGGATTGCTGCAACCCTGACTTCGCTGACGCGTAAGAAGATTAAGTTTGACTAGGGTCCTAAGCAGCAGGAATCCTTCGATATTCTGAAACAAAAGTTGAGCAATGCTCGAGTACTGACATTGCCTGATGGAATCGAGGAGTTTGTAGTTTATTGTGATGCATCACACACCGGAATGGGGTGTGTGCTTATGAAGAAAGGCAAGGTTATTGCCTATGCTTCAAGACAGTTAAAGGTGCACGAAAAGAATTACACCACCCATGACTTGGAGTTGGGTGCCGTTGTATTTGCACTGAAGCTCTGGAGGCATTATTTATATGGAATTAAGTGTGTGATCTATTCTGATCACAAGAGCCTCCAGCACCTGTTTAATCAGAAGGATTTAAACATGAGGCAGCGCCGATGGATGGAGACTTTGAATTATTATGATTGTGAAATCAGATACCATCCCGGCAAGGCGAATGTAGTCGCTGATGCCTTGAGTCGAAAGGAAAGGGTGAAACCCATCCGAATCAATGCCAAGAGCATTGAAATTAAGAACAGTTTGAATGAAAGGTTGTTAGCTACACAGAAGGAAGCTGTGTTAGAAGCTAACTATCCTAATGAAAAGCTAGGAGTAACTGAGGAGCAGTTATCTCTTGGCAAAGACGAAATTCTGAGATTGAATGGACGAATATGGGTTCCAATCTATGGAGGACTTCGAGATGTTATCCTCCAGGAAGCCCATAGTTCTAAATATTTTGTTCATCCGGGAGCTGATAAGATGTACCAGGACCTAAGGGCAAACTATTGGTGGATAGGCTTGAAGAAGTCTGTAGCTACCTATGTAGCTAAATGCTTGACGTGTGCGCAAGTCAAAGCAGAACATCAAAAGCCGTCAGGTTTGCTACAACAGCCTGAACTTCCCACTTGGAAATGGGAAATGGTAACTATGGATTTTATCACCAAGTTACCCAAAACAAGGAAAGGAAATGATACGATATGGGTTATAGTTGATAGACTGACTAAGTCAGCACATTTCTTACCCATCAAGGAGACTTATAGCTCCGATATGTTAGCCCAGTTGTACGTGGATAAGATTGTAGCTTTACATGGCATACCTGTGTCTATTATCTCTGACAGAGATACTAGATACACGTCACATTTTTGGAAAAGCTTCCAACAATCTTTGGGCACACGTTTGAATTTTAGTACGGCTTACCATCCTCAGACGGACGGTCAGAGTGAGCGTACTATTCAAACTTTGGAAGACATGCTTCGAGCATGATTGATTGATTTAGGTGGTAGTTGGGATAACCACCTGCCATTGATAGAATTCTCCTACAACAATAGCTACCATACCAGCATTAAAGTTGCGCCTTTCGAGGCCTTATACGGTAGAATGTGTAGATCGCCCATTTGTTGGGCAGAAGTTGGAGATGTCCAATTATCAGGACCAGAGATAGTCTTTGAAACGACGGACAAGATTGTCCAGATTCGAGACCGTCTCAAAGCTGCCCGAGATAGGCAGAAGAGTTACGCAGATCCAAAGCGTAAAGCTATGAACTTCGAAGTAGGTGACAAAGTGTTGCTTAAAGTATCACCCTGGAAGGGAGTGATGCGATTTGGTAAGAAAGGCAAGTTAAGCCCGAGGTACATAGGACCGTTTGAAGTCATCGAACGTGTCGGATCGGTTGCCTATAAGTTAAACTTACCAGAAGAGCTCAGTGGAATTCACAATGTATTTCACATCTGCAATCTGAAAAAGTGTTTCGCTGATGAATCACTAGTCATACCACATACAGATGTGCATATAGATGAGAGCTTGAAATTTGTGGAAAAACCATTGTCGATTGAAGATCGACAGGTTAAGAAGCTTCGAAGGAAGCATGTGCCTATTGTAAAGGTCAAATGGGATGCCCGTAGAGGTCCCGAATATACGTGGGAGGTTGAGTCCACAATGAAAGAAAAGTACCCTTATTTGTTTCGGTAAATCTCGAGGTCGAGATTTCTTTTAAGGGGGTGAGGATGTAACTGTAACCACCCTGGTTTTCACACTCGCATTTATTCCAACTTGCATGGTAACAAATACCGTATTTGGAATGAAACTTATTTGAACATACTTACTTTGTGCTTATACATACTTATACCAATACAAACACGTGAAACAATTACAAATTTGTTGAGTTTTATACTATTAAACAAGACTACTTAAACTATAAGGGCTTATTATGACATGTTGTGAAACTACAATTTGAGGGACCTATTTGACATTCTTTGAAACTTGCTTGAAATTATCACTTTTTAATTTCGAGGACTAAAATCGTAATTATTTGAAACTGCAAGTTTAGGGTCCCTTTGGTCATTTTTGAAACTTATTTATAAAGAAAATTAATATAAATATTTTGTTTTAAAAGTACAAGGTTCAATTGGTCATTCTTTCAAACTTAAACTCTAGGGACTAAAGTTGATTTTCTTAAACTCATTTTAACTAAAGATCCTAACCTGGTTAACTTTTATATAAGGATTTCTTCTTTAAAACTTAACCCAGTTAACTTATCTAACTGAATAAACCAGGGACCAATTGTGACATTTTCAGAAACTTCAGGGACCAACTATGTATTTTATATAAAGGATAGGGGCTATTATTGCAACTTTTCGAAAGTTGAGGGACCATTTTTGTACAAAACGAAACTTGAGGGGCCTAAGTGTAAAATCTCAAAAATTGGGTTAAAAAGGGGGTCTCCTGGGTGAGAACCGGCCCTTGTGAGATTCAAACCTACGACCTCTCGGTTGTAACACAAACGACTTAACCAGTTTATCCTCTATACAGAGCTTATAATATCTAGAACATTAATTCATATATACTCATATTAGAATTTAATATTATTATTAATTAAATATTAATTCAGTTATTTAAAAAGGTTTTTTTTAAAACCTTATAAATAGGTCACCAAGCGGACTCGAACCCGCGTCGGACCGGAACAAACCACACGCACCAAACCAGCTAGACTATCAAGCCTTATGTGAATTATTCTAATCTTAATATATATATATATATATTGTGTTTGAAACCAAACTGAATTATAAATTCAGCAACAGCAGGTTACGGGATTTCGAACAAACCCATCGAAAATCGATCTGTTCCACTTGTTTACATGATTAACTTATCCGAAATCAACCCCCACATGTTCCCAACATTATTGCCAATCCATTTACCCACTAGTTCGACACAATTATGTGCCAACCGATTCATAATTGAAATTTAAAAAAAAAAATTTAAAAACCAATCGATTCCACTTATTATTGTCGGATTTGTGATCAAATTAAGACTCTATATAAGATCCTCATATTCACACGAACATCCTAGACCCATCATCTACCTCAAATACATCGGATTTAGCTGGAACCGAACCTGCAACTTCGCCGGAACTATTCACAGTCGCCGGAGTTTGGTCGTCCCGTCGTTCCACACATTACCGGTTCGATTTTATTCCTTCAAATAGTTTGTTTATAGTTGTACAATGTTTCCCCAAAGTTAATTTAGTTATAAATCATTTTTGATCGGTTAATTTCGATGGTTGACTTCTGTTGACTATTTTGGGGAAGATGATGAACAATAGTATGTTTAGCTATTTATTTATTTAGTTTATTTAAAAACAGTTTTATTCAAATATTCATAATAAATCGACAATAATTAGTTAAAGTCTGAAAATTTTAACATAAATACTCTAAACACTGATACTTTTATTAAAAATATAATATTAGTCAAAGTATTTATAAAACTAATTTTTACAATATTAAAACAGTTTATTACTAAATAATTCCTAATAAATTGATTTTTAGGAATAAAAATCTGAAATTTTTAGATTAATTATTTTAAATATTGATATTTACAAAAATAATATTGTTACTCACATTTTATATAAATTTGATATTTATATAAATAAATCAGTATTTATACTTATTTATATAGTTTAATTTAATGTAATTAAATTATATAACTATATAATTTTGATCCAAAATTATTCTTATGACAAAAGAGGCATTATTCTGAGTTTATATAAATTTAGAATATGAATTCTTATTACATTTAATTATTTAGATAATTAAACTTATATAAACTTATTTATTGTTATTAAATCATTTTAATTCATTTTATTTATTTAAAATGATTCCAAGGCCATATTAATTATTTTAAATCAGCAATATTAAAGTTCAATAATTAAAAATGTAATTTTTAATTATTCAGATTTAATATAATTATTTTGATAATTAATCATATAATTATCATATGAATTCTTTTAAACAAAATATTTATTATTTATCAAATAATATATATTTCAACCATCTAAATTAATTTATAATTTTTATAAATTAATTATATCACTTGTACAATATTTTGCCAATAATCACTATATTTAATTATGTTATTATACTAGTTAAATATATTTGATTTATTATTACAAATGTTTATATTAAATCATTTGTACAATTTTGTAATTTTATTATTTATGATAAATAAATATTTTTCATAAATAATTCTGTTACCTCATATTCATTTTCCGAGTTCTCTATTAGGTTATCCAAACCTTATAGTCACCATTTAAACAAAACACTACCGAATCCTATAGATTTAGGATTTCCAATTATCCAATTAAAACATTATTGTTGATACATATTCCATATTGTTGCATGTTTAATCAATTAGAGTGACGTGGAATCTTATTTTCAAGAACTCTCACATTTGCATACTCGTTAGGACTTACTCGTAATCAAGGTGAGTTCATAGTCCCTTTTTACATTATTTTTGGGATGAAACATATGATCCATATGTATCAAAACGATTACAATATTTCAACGATGATACTAAAACGATTACAATATTTCAACGATGATACTAAAACGATTACAATATTTCAACGATGATACTAAAACGATTACAATATTTCAACGAAAGTCTCAAAACGATTGCGATGGTTTATACAAAACAAATAACAATTTCAATAATGTGAATGAATTTGTTGGTTGCAATTACATAACGTATGACATTCATTAATTTCGGCCAAACCGACCAGTATTAGGTTATGGTACCATAGGATCCGACAAATCCCGTTATCAGACCAAACCCATGGTTATGTGTGGGTTAGGTGGTGACAACTGAATCTGATGATTGTTAACTTACCCTTTGGTGGTTTGTTAATACGAGTTGAACGAGTTGAACGATGGACGAGTCACAAAGGTTTGAATGTTATAAACAAAACGACCAAAAGTAGTGTTCACAATTAAAACGAGAACGAATTGTACGAGTAAACGAATTGAACGATTTAAACGAATAAACAATGTGCTATAACGGGAATGAGTTAAACAAAGTTACACAACGATGTTTATGAAACTATATAAACCATACTAGTTTTATTATAAGAATGGTTTATGATTTGGTTTACGTAAACAAATGTTTTGGGTTAAGATTCATGGTAATGGTTATAAATTTACGACCAATCTATTTTGATTTGGTTTTTCTTTTACAATACAAATGGGATACAAAACAAGGTTTTCTAATATCAATCAACGAAGTTGCACAAGTTGTTTCAACATACAAACGAGCCATGAATCTGATACTCACACAAAAACCTATGAATTCACTCAACTGTTTGTTGACCCAAATATTTTCCCTAACATATGTTTCAGGTGACAATGTTTGATGACATGATTTACAAGAATACTTACATAGGATTGATCAAGACTTTTTCCTTAGATTAAATCCGAACTTATCAATTGTGAAACAATTTTTGATGTATGTGTTTATGTACTCTTATATTCTCAGATGTGAATGCAATCTATTGAATTGAACTTAAACTATATTTCAACTTAATATAATCTCCATGTGCTCAAATGCATTCTATCAAGTTTCGTAATGCCCTTTGACTTTTCCGCCTCCGGTCAGGGTGTTACAGTAACACCTCGAAAATTCACGTCCTATAATGTGTTGACACGTGTCATAAGTTTGAACGTGAGTAAGAATGTTCTTGAAGGACTAAAGTTGACAAACCTGGAAAGTATGTGAATATACGGGTTCTAAATGTCAACAGTGAATAAATATATTGTACATTAACCCTACATGATGCTCGTGCCTTCAAACGAATAAATCATGGATCATACGAAGCTAAATATGAAAGAAAGTGAGAGATTACAAACTACCGGGGGTTAAATGTGTCAACATGTTTAAGTTATACCTCTGAGTGACCTTTTTGACAAACCCGAAGCTTTGTAATGGTTAATTATGCTCACTAGAATGCACGATATAAATTTCATAAAGTTTCGTTATCGTATGAGAAAGTTATGATAAAATTCGTGTTCGAGGGGTTAGAAGTGTCAACATGGAAATTTAGGACTTTTCGGGTAAACACAAAGTGACCAAGGACTTCACAAAGTAGGTATAAGTCTTAAAGCCCCTATATGTCAATTTTAAAGGCTCAAAATGCAAGAAACAATGAGAAAACGACCTTTCGAGGGACCAAGGGCCAAAAATGCAATAATGGAAAAGTTTGTAACCTGAACCGGAGACCCAAGCGGGCCGCGTAAGACCATGAAGACTCTTACGCGGGCCGCCTACGACTGCCAGATGCAGAAAACAACAGGCAGCTGTCTGTTCAGCTCTTAACCGACTCCAAGTGACTTGTTTCAATACAATGGGCTTCCTAAACTGGTTTTGAGGCTATAGGGGACACTTGCAAACATCCATGAACATTTATAGACTTACATGTCAACAATCAAATGAGTTTTGATCAATATATAAAGTCCCACAAAGTTGCAACTTTGTGTTCATTCATTCCTTCCAACATCTGAGCATTCCTGGAGCACAAGGACCATCCTCAAGCATTCCAAATCGTTCATAGGACTTGTGTAAGTATCCTCAACCTTCCTTGTTTAAGTTTTGCTTAGTTTATAGCCTTAAAGTCAAACCGTCGTAATTAACGGTTGACTTATTAATTAAACGCTAATGGTCCAGTGATTAGGAAAACTTAAGGTAGTTATAAGTTGGTAATTATATGGGCTTTAAACCCTTAAAAGGGCACCTACTGATTCCCATCCTAACTAGGTCATTTGTCGAGTCAAAGATGATTAGAAAAAGTCAACAGAAATGCTAAACTTTGATTTAACGCATAACTAACAATGTAAAAGGCGTGTAACCTATTTTATCATTCATATAACTTGGTAATAAGTATAAGAACTTGTCTAAGCTTGTTTGATTCGACAACTTTCTGTTTAGAACCGATTCGGAACCGAAAGTCGCAAAACTTTGACTTTTGCTTTGACTTCAGTTCTGACCTGATTTAGATAGGTTTAGACATGCCTTAAAGTTCCATTAGGACCTAGTTACATGATTGTATAACCCTCTGCGTTTATACCACTTGAATCCTTAATTGTCCGACGTTTCCGTTAATTGCTTTAATATTGACCATAATGCCCTTATGACTATAAAACGGGAATTTTGGAAATGTGAAAGATAAAAAATCTTTGCTACTGATTAATATGCATGTCCGTAAATTTTCACGTCAATTGGAGGCCTAGATTAGGAGTTATGCTCAATGACGTAATTAGAAAGCTTTTTATTAATTAAAAGGCGTCATTAGCATAAAGCCTATCTAAACCAAATTTTTGACACCAAACCTTTTACCCACTGATGTAATATAATATTTTGGGTTTTTGAAGATTTTTAATTATTTTTAAACTGATCATAAGCTAGGATTAGTGCCTTGATTCGGTAAATACCGAATATACCCTTTTAGGCCATAAAATGAGTTTTACAAATCCTTTTGACACCAATCCAATTGCTACTGATTTTAAATAATAAATGAAGCATTTTGAACCTGTTGAACTGATCAGAAAACTCAGATTCCTATTTTAACCCGTAAATCGCTTAAAACGACTTTATAAGCGTATTAAGCGCATAGTAAGGGTTTAAAACCATTTTGTCCCAAAGGACTTAACACCAACTGATATGACCTGTTAAGATAAGTCATTTTACTGATGAATTCAGACCCGAATCACAGAAGCTTAATTAATCCCTTTTATAATCTTTAAAATGACCAAAATACCCCTACGGGGCTTAATTATAGGTTAAACTCGTTTTGGGCATAATGGAAGGTATCCTACTGATATCACAACATATTTAAGGCATGTTAACTTAGGGAACCTGTTTAGGACTCTTATGGTTACCCGTTACGCTTCATGCGCGTTCGGTTCGGTTTATGTAACTAGTTTGCATAAATTAGCCGAAACGGGTCAAACCTTATCTTTTTAATCTCAAATTCCAGAATGTGTTTAGTTTACCCATATTAAACAAGTCTTCAAACTTGTCGGGTCTAAATCACATTCTATTCCGGTCTTCGCTTAATCATGCGTTCGAACCGTATATTCCTTTAAAACTAACCGGTCTAAGTTTAGACTTAATCAAAGACCCGTTAGGATTCTAATAGGTTATTATAAACCTTCGTTCCAGAATAGGAGACCCGGTAAAAGATACTTGCACTCGCTGATTGTGATTTATACTTGCTCAGGTAAATAACTTTACTTATTTTCCCTATACGGGCTTGGGGTACGGTATATAAAATACCGCTTGGTCGGGCATTGAATCTTTAATTGTATGATGGTTAAAGTATTGAGATGTCTCGTTTAAATTGTTTTGTTTGCTTAAAGCCTTTGGGGGGTTAATGACCATGTCCCGGATATCCCTGGCATCATTTTACGAAATGGCCACGACCTAAGCACGGGGCGTAGGCGTACACCCGTCGGTGTCTCATATAATAATGTGGTGTGTCTATTGATCTTTAACCCGACACGAACCGGGCCACTGAACGCATAAGAAACATGTAAATCCTTTACAAGTATTATATTCAAATAATTATCCCAAGTTATAAAATATTATTTGTGCCTTGTGCCTTAAATTCACTTTCTTAAACTCTTTTCAAAATGAGTCGGTTGATTGTATTTACCAGTGTAAACTGACGTATTTTCTCAAAAAGGTTAAGTGCGGGTACTACGCGTAATAGGCTGGCTTTTCTCCTAGCATCCACAATAAGTCTCGCAAGCTTGGATGTCATAGACTGTTGAACATTGTTTCCTTTTATTTTGATCTACCTGTGGATTTATATTCAACTATTTGTGATACTTAATATTACAATATTGTTTGGTTGAAATGAATCTATACTTTGCTTCCGATGTGCATTTAAATATTGTGTTGTTTGACTAATATGTTACCAACCACGTCACGATACTCCCCTACCGGGCCCACCGGTGACACGTGGAATTTCGGGGTGTGACAGGTTGGTATCAGAGCCAAGATTGAGTGAATTAAACACTAGCCTTTTGTGTTTAATCTCAATGACACAATTGCACATTCCTAAATCTTCGAGTCTAGACAAAGAACTTAGGAATAATCCAAAAATGTTTTTTATTTTTATCTTTGTCCTTTATTTTTCCTTGTTGTTACCTTTGTTTATATTGACAGGTTTAACAATGCCGCCTACCGGGCCCACCGGGCCCACCGGTGACACGTGGAATTTCGGGGTGTGACACATCATCATCAACACTTTCCATACTCTGTTTTTCCAGCCTTTAATCCTCCTAACACAGGCTTCATGTACACAAAATTTCAATTTTTTTGCTATTTTTATTGTAAAGTTTTCATCTTTTTCACATGGGTTTCTTGAAAAATACCATCTTTAATCTTTAATATAATATATATTGTAATACTATAGTGAATTCTACTATAAGTCTATAATCCTCTGTTTTTCTTGACACTTTTGTTGTTGTTGTTGTTGTTGTTGTTGTTTTTAGTAATCAAGAAGGACCATCTTTTGATTTTGGGGAGCTTGAAGAAGCTATTGTTCTTCAAGGATACAAGACTCAGAGTGATTTACTGATTTATGAATTTTGTTGTCTTTTTGTTCATCTTTATTTATTTATTTATTTTTTTTTTGAACTTTTTGATGATCATCCTAAAAGATATTCTTCATTGTGATCTTGTTGCAGCTTTATACACAACAGTACGAAGGACAGCTGCTACACTGGACATGTTCTCTTCTTGAAGAATAAGAAGAAAGCTCACACCTTTACAAGATTATGGAGCCTGTAAAAAAATTGAACAAATTAACAATGGCAGATTTAGGGGTTTTCTTGGAGAAGATGATGAGAATTTAGGAGTTTTGTGGAGTAAATGAGTATTAATTTGTTTTTAATATGTGTTAGTAAAAGGGGGAAGGGGAAATTACCATATTAGACATCATGTGGCTATCATGTGAGTAATAATTAACCAGAGTTTAGGGTTTGGTTAGACTCAAGGGCCAAAATAGTTAGTTATAAATACCATGAAGGCACATATGTTAAAAAATCTTATTTTGGGCTAATATAGTAAAAGTGATATAACCACAGGGGCCAAAAAACGTAATTTACTCTTATTATTATTATTATTATTGTTATTGGAGTAAACTGCCATTTTGGTCCCTGTGGTTTGGCCAGTTTTGCCACTTTAGTCCAAATCTCAAACTTATTACATCTAGGTCCCTGTGGTTTGCATTTTGTTGCCATTTTAGTCCAAAATCCAAAAACCCTCCATTTTGACTGTTGAAAACTGGTTATTTTGTCCTTTAGTGCAGGGGCATTTTGGTCCATATTAATTTATTATAACATTTCAATAATTAATAACATCATCTTCAAAACATTATCAAACATCATCATCAAAACCCAGAAAATCCAGAAAATCAAGAACATCTTCAAGAAAATAAAGAACCCATAAAATCATCATCTTCAAGAACATCATCAAAACCCAGACATCGTTCATCTTCAAACATCATCATCAAAACCCAGAAAAATTACAAAAATCAACAAACGATTTCTGAACAATTTGCTTGTTGAATCCATTGCTAATCGAGTCATCATCAAAACCCAGCAAATTTATTATTTTCTCACACATATGAACACTATTAAACAAAACCCAGAAAAATTACAAAAATCAACAAACGATTACAAATCCGATTTCTGAACATCCATTGTATTTGTGAACATCATCAAAACCCAGAGATGCAGATTCAAGTAACCACCAGATTCAAGTAACAAAAACCAATCCAAAAACACAAGATAAATTACCTAATGTAACTTGAATCCGATTTAATTTCTGAACAATAACACTCTTTATCTTCAAACCCACTACCCTCATCACCATCTCGCCAAGCACCACCACCTGCCACCACCACCACCCCCATCTCGCCGCCAAGCACCACCACCACCACCACCCCCTCTCGCCGCCAAGCACCACCACCGCCGCCGTTCTTGGCGTTGTCGGAGACGGCACCTTCGTCTGTCGCCGCTGTCGTGCCCATCTCTCTTCTCCGATTACTCTCTCTCTCTCCTCCCCTGATTTCGTTACCACCCCCATCTACCACCACCGCCCCAAGAAACCATCATCATCAACCATCAAACACCACCCCACTCCACTGACCACCATCTTCGCAATACACCAACCTCCGGTAACCTGCAACATCTCCGGCGACCTGCAACATCTCCGGCGACCACCACCTCCATCAGTATACCAAAATCACTGACCAACCTAGAGGATCACACACACACTCACACTGTCACACACACAGTGCAGCAAAGAAACAAAAATGAGCAAGAAAATGGTACTGCTGTCACCACCCACCAACAAAACGACGTCGTCATCATCACCACCACCACCGGCGGCGGCGGTGGTGGCAGAACAACAGTGGCGGAGTTGGGAGCAACTATTTAGGGTTTTGATGTAATTGGGATATGGGGTATTTGATCTGGGTTGGGTTTTAATAAGAGAGAGAGAGAGCTGATTATATATATATATATATTAATTTTTGAATTAAGAAAATGTTAAATGAAAAATTAAATGACCAAAATGCCCCTGCACTACAGGACAAAATAAGAGGTTGCAGCAGTAAAAAAAAATAGGGTTTTTTGGATTTTGGACTAAAATGGCAACAAAATGCAAACCACAGGGACCCAGATGTAATAAGTTTGAGATTTGGACTAAAGTGGCAAAACTGGCCAAACCACAGGGACCAAAATGGCAGTTTACTCTTGTTATTGTTATTGTTATTGTTATTATTATTAGTGTTATTATTATTATTATATTATTATTATTATTATTATTATTATTATTATTATGTCTACATCGACCTGAGCACGGTATCACGTGCGAAAACGATAGTTTTATATTATTATCAGTAGTAGTATTATGTCGACGACGGCCCGTACACGGTATAACGAGCAAACACGACAATTTAATTGCCAAAATCGTCCCTGAGGTTTGGGCAGGTTTGCCATTTTCGTCCAAAATAACACTTTTGTACCAACTTGCCCCCAACGTTTGTAACTTTTTGTCATTTTCATCCAAACCACTAACTTGGTTTATTTTTTCTGTTAAGTTGAAGATATTAGGATGAAACTGACAAATATAAAACCATAGGGACGATTTTGGCAATTTACTCAAACCCTTTTTAATTTCTTTTATTTAATTATTTTCGTTACATATAAAATAAAAAAATATACATGCAATTTTTATATGAAAAAAATAATAGCTTTGTCACATAATTTTTATAAATTTTCATCCAAATCACTAACTTAGTTTATCTTTTCTATTAAGGTGAAGGATCTTTTAAATTTTATAAATTAAGACAGAAATTAACTTAGTTAGTGGTTGGATGAAAATTTATAAAAATTATGTGACAAAGCTACTATTTTTTTCGTATAAAAATTGCATGTATATTCTTTTTTATTATATATGTAACAAAATTAATTAAATAAAAGAAATTTAAAAGAGTTTGAGTAAATTCCCAAAATCGTCCCTATGGTTTTATATTTGTCAGTTTCAACCAAATATCCTCAACTTAACAGAAAAAATAAACAAAGTTAGTGGTTTGGATTAAAAGGGCAAAAAGTTACAAACCTCACGGACGATTTTAGCAATTAACTCTTTATATTATCATAATTATTATTAGTATTATGTCGACATCGACCTGAACACGGTATAACACCCAAACAAGGTATAACGAGTGAACACGATAATTGTATATAGGGGCTGTTTGGCAACTTTTGAATGGTTAAGTGCTGAACCAGTAAGAGGACTGAACCATTAAGAGCCTAAATAATACTTAACCGTTCAGAGGCAAATGTCTGAACGACTCAGATTATAGGTCTTAACCATTCAGACTTAGTATAATACTTAACCATTCAGAGGCAAATGTCTAAACCATTCAGACATCTACTTGTGAAACAAACAAGCAGAACCATTAAGTGCTAATGTCACACCCCTAAAATACCACATGCAGTGACCCATCTAGGTGCGTGATGTACAAGGATCTAGCCACCAATCACACATTGAACTAACATCAAGTTATAAATCAAAGTTTCCATTTATAATGACAAAACCTTCATAAACATAATCCGAATTAAACAAGTTCAGCGGAAGCAAATAGTAAATCACTGTTCTATCGTTTCAAAAACCAATGTATGTGAAATCAGTAAACAAGTCTTGCAAATTCCAAACAATACGACCCGTGACCACTCCAGCCATCCAGATAACAACTTCCTTATCCATAGTACCTAACGACCTGCGAGCATGCAACAAGTGTATCAGACAACGCTGGTGAGTTCATAGTTTTACGAAAACTTTAGTTACCAAGTGTTTAGTTAAGTTCATTGATTACAATGTTGATAATAACTCGTATACAAGACGGCTCCAGATTTATTTTTGTGACAACTGTGCTCTGTAATCATTGTACAATGTAAAACAATGTTAATTATTAATAAAACAATGTGCTTTGGTGTTATTATGTGTGTATTTGTGTTTGATGATTTTACAATTTGATTCGAGTTCTATTTCAAGCTTTAAATCGCTTTCTGGGAAGTTATAGGCAAACTGATGCATAAACGCAGTCATTTTAACATGACAAACACTCCAGAATAGTGACACAGGCTTAACATACCTTAAATAACCTTCACATAACTTAGAAATAAGTTTTAGATAGGTTGGTGTGTTGAAAACAAGTTTGTTCGATCGCAGGGACAATTTGTGTCAAACTGTGAAACTATACCGATTTGTATAGTAACGAACATTCCGGAACTTGATCATAAGTTAAACATACCCTAAATATCCTTTACATAGCTTAGAAATAGGCTTTGAGGGGTTCTGTATGCTAAAATAAACTTTCTTGATCAATAGGGACTAAAAGCGTCAAAAAGTGCATAAGTTTGTATTTTCGCGCATATCTTACGTTCTAAATATATCCGAACATCCAAAAATTTATGTAATCATTAAAATAATTTATTTTAGTGATTGGCATGATAAAATTCCATTCGTCGCTTAATTTGGATCGTTTTTGCGTTCGTTACGACTTCCGTCGTAATTAACCGAATAACGGAACCGTACGACCAAACAAACCGACATCCGAGATGTTTTTGAGCATGTTTTGAGTTCCCTATACTTTAACATCATTTTAGAGCCTTGAAATGGGATTAATGGGGCTTTAATGTGCCAAAAATGCATCAAAACACAAGTTTCTAGGCTGCAGGGGCTGAAATTGTCAATCTGCCAAACTGCTTACACGGGGCGCGTAAGCCCAGGCCCTATATTACGCGGCCTACAACAGACCTACATGTCAGAAACATTGAATCTGGCCATGGCAGCTGTTTTCAGGCGATTTTTCCATGGTTTTGGGATACCATCTGCTAGTTTTTGCTAGTATTATCATGTCCCATGGTTTCTAAAACCATTAGCCCACATGTATGGCCAAGATCATTCCCTCTTTAGCAAGAAACGATCTTAACGGTGAACCAAAAAGTATAAATAGCCATGCCCTCATTCATTTTTTTGCACCCTTGATCATTTTAATGCTCTAAGTTGAAGCCATTGCTTCATACCTGAGTATTATAGATCAAGTTCTCCCTAGCTTGGACCCTTTGTAAGCTTCTTTTGTTCTTTTATTGATTTTCGAGCACGAAAGTCAAACAGTGTTTGACTTTCTGCATTGACCAGTCTTTGGTCAACACAAAGTTCTTTTGAACTTTGCAACGTGAGCGTAATCACGATGGTTATAGTCCCTTGTGACTATACCTACTGATTACCACGTTGACTAGGTGTAGTGACGAGTCGTAGTTTTGGTCAAAATGCGTATTTATGCGCATTTTGCATCCAAACTACTCTTGGGTATCAAACACTTTGTTTTGAAAACCTGTATAGTTTACTATCGAGGGTTCGAATCCCTCTCTCTCCTTTTTTGCTTGTTGAATAGATTTGTTTCTTTATTGGATTAGTTTTGACCGGACGGTTTCATTATCATAAAGAAAGGGAAGTGGCTCGGCTATCCCGCCTAGCCAAGCCAGAAAAAATGGATTAAATATAAATGAGTTGAAAAAAGATTCTTTTTTAATGACATGATCCTATATGTATGAGGGAACCGAAGTGACTCCTATTTCAAGTCTTTGATCTCCTGTCTCAATTAACTGCCTCAATAAACTGTCTCAATTAAGAGGGGTCATGGAAAGAACAGGTTCAAAATCACGATCAAATCCTTTTTCAAATCCTGCTGTAGCTGCACGTATCAAAAACCTGTTTTCTAACTTATTTAAACATGTTTCAACATGTTTAGCTCGTCACTTTTAGTTTAGTGCTTATTTAGAGTCGCAAGTCAAGCGGTCTAAACCACCGCTTAGACTTTCGAACTCAACCTGTTTGGTCGATCATTAGGATCTGACCAAGCATGTTTAGTGACCATAGTTGTATAGGGAATAACCTTCTGAGGTTATACCTTATGGTCACTTAGTTTAAGTAGTTGTATGATAGGTAGTTTATATGCCTTAGGTAAATGACCAAAATGTCATTTTCATGCATAATTGGACTTTAAGCATATGTAACTTAAACAATTGTCATTAAACTGATTATGCAACATAATTAAACATGTTTAGACATATAATACTTGTCACAGGACTAGTTAGACGTCTCGAACGCGCATTTGCGCGAACGACGCATTAAAGTAGCGTAAGCTACCTTAATGGGTTCTAACGGGTCGAAAGCACTTAGGTTAGGTTCCGATTTAGAATGTAGGCTTTTTTAAACCATATCACATGAGTTCCAATACTCATTTGGTTTACAAGACCTCATTCTGTCCAATCTTCCGATTTAGGTGTCGATTTATTTACTAGTGATTCGATTACTAGGTGCTGCTTGAGTTTCCTTGATTTGCCTGAGCTTGTTGAGTTCTTTAGATTGAGGATACTTTGTACTTCGATGTGAGTACATAGTTCCCCTATTTTACTGTTTTCAATTGTTTTGGGGTGATCCATATGTGCAAAACGATTTCAAGGTTTAAATGATGGTTTCAAAAACGATTAAGATGGTTTATATTAAACTAATAACGATTTCGATAAAGTGAACGAACTTGTTGGTTGTAGTTACATAACGAATGACATTCATTAACATTGATCAAGCTGACCTGTATTAGGTTATGGTACCATAGGATCTGACAAATCCCGTTATCAGACTACACACATAGTTATGTGTGGGGGTTATGTAGGTAACGACCGAATCTGTTATTTTAACTTACCCTTTGGTGCTTTGTTAATGCGAGTTTTGAGATAGTCGAGTCACGAAGGTTTGAATGTTATTAGCGAGACGACCAAAAGTAGATTCACAATTAAAACGAAAACGATTTTGGGACGAGTTAAACGATTTGAAATGACTTAAACGAGATAAACGATTTGATTAAACGATTGGTTTTGGGTTGTGATTAGGTAATGGGATGGGTGTAACATGATATAAGCATGGTAGATATGCCGCTGGTACATCTTATATATAAGTGCTTTTATCTTATTACATTTCATGTCATTATTTAGTTCACATGGGAAACGATTTCGAAAAGATGTCACACAACGAGGTTTTTTAATGATATAAACCATACGAGTTTTATTAACGATTTTTTACGAGATGTTTTACGATTTGGTTTACTAAAACAAATGTTTTTAGGGTTAAGAATCATGGCTACGAGATTTTATAAATTATAACCAACTAGATTTGAGTTGGTTAATAATGTTGAAATACTATAAACTTTTCAAAACAAGGTTTTCGGGGCATTGCAATATGTAAACGAGCCATGAATCCTATACTCTCATAAAACCTATGTGCTCGCCAGCATTTCTTTGCTGACTTTGTTTTCACATATGTTTCAGGTTGTGTTGCATGATGTTGATTGCAAGGATGCATGATTCACGTAGGATCTGGACGAGGCCTTAGTGACATAATAACAAAAATAGACGATGTGTAACTTGTTTGTTTGTTTTAAGAGAATGTAATTTACTTAATGAACCAATAAAACGAAACTTTTGTATCCATGGTTATGAAACAATAATTCTGTTGCAACACTCCCCGACATTTCCGCCGCGGTTTCGTTGTTTTGACGTGGTCGGGGTGTGACAATTTTGCACTTTCCTCAATGCTCCTATCAAAGCATTGGGCATGACTAGGTCATTAATTCACACCCGTCCTCTCAGGTACAGGGTGAGGGTGCCAAACCTAGATAGCCCTACCAACTAATACCTCGTTACCTCTCAGGTAACATACAAGATGGGACTTAATGGTGATAGGATTGAGTATATTATCCAACATCCCATATTTTACCCACAAGGTGTATTCCTCTCAGGAATACCCATTTGATTTACCCAAAAGACCTATCCCTCTCAGGGATACCCAATGACTGTCCCACCCACCGGGACGCATGCTCAAGAGAAATGAACTCACCTTAGATTTGCTCGGTATGTTTAGTTACCCGTCCAAGTTGGTCAATCCAAACCCTACCGTGGTTATCAATCAAATCAGTTTCATAATCAATCAAGTCACGTAATACACATAACAGGCTGGTTTGTTATTCACACAAGTCACACCAGTGGTCTCATTCTTATTATCATGCAACAATAGTTTTCATAAGTACAGACATTCATTATAAAACACATATTAGACTGTTCTGTTGGTTTACACAGTTACAGCATTTCCACGAAGAACCTATTCCTCATGGACTGCTCCTATGGCGAAGGACCATATGGCGAAGGACTATCCTTCGTCGCATTGGGGTTTGACGAAGAAGCCCAGTGGTTCGTTAGGGGATAGTCGACGAAGAACCATATCCTTTGTCGAACTCAGTTCTTCGTGGGGGAGGTCCTTCGTCACCCCCTCTTCTGACAGTTACCATTACGTGATTAACGCTAACAGTTTGACAGTTTCCTAATCTAGATCAAACAATACTTTTCAATCATGAACTATACCCTAATCATGAATCATCATCAATCCTCTATAACATAACGGTTTTCATTCATCATGCAAACTATACTAACCAATCATTACCCCTAATCATCCCATGACTACACACAAACGGATTATCAGTTTATTATGGCACAAGTTCATCAATCAGAATCATAAAACCCCATCCTTGGCAAGAATGTGTATAAACCATTGAATCCTCATCGTGCCAATTTCTAGACTACTATATCACTGTTAAAACCCTAATCAATTACATAACAAAACAACCTCAGAACCATAACACACCATTAGCAGGAGGACACTAACCGTAATACCAAGGGGATTAATCCGATAGAAATGAAGGCTTCAAGACTCACGAATGCCGTCGTACAGCAAGGAGAGGAAGAGAGAGTTTTTAGGGTTTACACATTAAGGTTATGAGAGGATTTATATAAGGTTTTGAACCCTTCCAGTTTGATTCATTTTTGGCTTTGTGCCTTTTGAGTTTTCAAAATCTCATCAAAGTTTGGGTCTAAATAATGTGAACACGTGCAAACTGGAAGAGTGAATGCCTGTACCCTGAGTTTTCTGTCTAAGGCTAGACTGTTCGTACAAATCCGCAGTATCGGACCAGTCACTCTTACCTGGGAACTCTTGGGGTGAGTGTTCACTTATAGGTGAGCATGTCTTCGGTGATACATTATTATGACCCATTTACTTTGATTTGTCACTGCGTGTCGTTTGTTTGTTCGAGGTAACAAACGAATGATCGCCTTCCTTGTGTTTTGTCGATGTTTTCAATACCTCTTTTGTTTTTACAATTATCGACCTCACTCATTTCCCCTGTTTCCTTGTTTTTTTTAGACAATACATCCTCGACGTGATGCACAACCTCTAACTAACGAAGAAGTCGCAGCGCTTGTCGCTCAGCAAATGGTTGCAGTGCTTCCGAACATAGTAACCCAGATCCATCAATTATACAACAACAACAATAACAACAATAATTCACAGTGTAATTTCAAGAACTTCAATTCGGCTAAACCATTGAAGTTTTCTGGGTCTCAAGGAGCAACCGCGCTCATGCAATGGTTCAAAAGTTTGGAAAGCACATTCAGACATGTGCAATGTCCGAATGAGCATAAGGTTGAATTTGCATCCAGTGTGTTCGAGAAGCGTGCTCTTACATGTTGGAACGAAGTGATGCGTGATAGGGGTGCCGATGTGGTGTTGGCACAAACGTGGGAAGATCTCCGAGCTCTCATGATGAGAGAGTTCTGTCCCCGTCATGAGATTCGAGCTTTGGAACGAGTATTCGATGATTTGAAACAAGATGGGGGAGAACACCATGCTTACATGGATCGTTATGAGGAGCTCAGTTTGTTGTGTCCTACTATGGTTACCCCGTTGGAGAAAGAAATAGAGAGGTATATCGATGGTTTACCCGATTCTGTGCAAGACATTGTGACTGGCAGTAATCCTACTACTGTCCGTTAAGCGATTGAATTGGCTGCTACTCTGACCGAGTCTCAGGTCAGAAAAGGTAAACTGAGCCATAAGAGAAACAAGAAGAAGTCAGCTGATTCTGCACAAGAAAAAGGTAAGGGTAAGAAGAAGGGTGAGTCTTCTAAGAACTCAAGGAAGCGCAAGGCTTCCCAGAACTTTGCAGTCACTGCACAGAACCCTCAGAACCCACCAGCCCAACCTCCTGCAAAGAAGCAATATGCTGGTACTGCATCTCACTGTGCTCGATGCAATGGTCATCATGTTGCCCAACAGGCCTGTAAACAGTGCACTACGTGTGGTAAACTTGGGCATCTGGCCAAAATATGTCGTTTGGGTCAGAATCAGATTGCTCAGATTCCAGCACAAGCTCAGGAAAATGCTGCGAGATTCCCACCTGGTCTGTGCTTTAATAGCGGAGAAATGGGTCATTTCCGCAACAACTGCCCGAGGTTGGTAAACGCGAATGCAAATGCAAATGCAAATGCCAATGCAAACGCGAATGTGAATCCCGCTCGTGGACGAGCATTCAATCTGAATGCAAACGAGGCTCGAGCTGACAACGAGGTTGTTAATGGTACGTTTCTTGTTAATAATCAACTTGCATCTGTTCTTTTCGATTCTGGTGCCGATAGGAGTTTTGTTTCGTTATCTTTTGAGCCTTTACTTGCGATACCTAGAACTAAACTGAGGAAACCCTTATCGGTCGAAGTTGCTACTGGTAAACCACTCGTACTCGATTCTGTTATTCGTGGTTGTCAATTGAACCTCGATAACCATCTTTTTCCTATTGACCTCACACCGATGCAACCTGGGAGTTTCGACATCATCGTGGGGATGGATTGGTTAACCAAACACCATGCTGAGGTGGTTTATTTCGACAAGATCGTTCGTATTCCTCTTTCTTCTGGCGATGTCCTAGAGGTTCGTGGTGAGAAACCATCTGTTGGTTTGAAACTCATGTCGTGTACGAAAGCCCAAAGTTATTTACGAAAAGGCTATGTTGCTTTTCTGGCACATGTCACCGAGGAGAAAGGCAAGAACAAGGGTATTCAGGATATTTCGATTGTTTGGGATTATCCAGAGGTGTTTCCTGATGAAATTCATGGTTTGCCTCCAGTTCGTCAAGTCGAGTTTCATATTGATCTCGTACCCAATGCCAACCCGATTGCGAAAGCACCTTATCGTCTTGCACCGTCCGAGATGCAAGAATTATCTAAACATCTTCAAGAGTTGTCTGATAAAGGATTCATACGTCCGAGTATTTCACCTTGGGGTGCTCCTGTCCTCTTTGTGAAAAAGAAAGATGGATCTTTTCGAATGTGTATCGATTATTGTGAGCTTAACAAGCTTACCATCAAGAATCGATATCCCCTACCTCGAATCGATGATCTCTTTGATCAGCTACAAGGTGCTACCTGTTTTTCCAAGATCGATCTGCGTTCTGGGTATCATCAACTTCGTGTACTCGAAGAAGAATTCCCAAAACTGCATTTCGCACGAGATATGGGCACTATGAGTTCACTGTCATGCCTTTTGGTTTGACGAATGCCCCATCTATTTTCATGGACTTAATGAATAGGGTATGTTAACCTTATTTAGACAAGTTCATCATTGTGTTCATCGACGATATTCTCATTTATTCGAAGTCTCGAGCCGATCACGAGCAACACCTTCGTTTGACACTGGAACTCCTAAAGAAGGAACAACTTTTTGCTAAATTCTCCAAGTGTGAATTTTGGCTTAAAGAAGTTCAATTTTTGGGTCATATAGTTAATGAGCAGGGTATCCATGTGGATCCTTGCAAAATTGAAGCAATTAAGGATTGGAATACACCAACGACACCTACAGAAATTCGTTCTTTTCTTGGTCTCGCTGGTTATTATCGTCGTTTTATTTCAAATTTCTCAAAGATTGCGGTTCCACACACTGCTTTTACTCAGAAAAATAAGCCTTTTGAGTGGGGACCCAAACAAGAAGAAGCGTTCCAAACGCTGAAACAGAAGCTATGTGATGCTCCTGTTCTATCTTTTCCCGATGGAAACGATGATTTCGTTGTCTATTGTGATGCATCAAATCTTGCCTTGGTTGTGTTCTTATGCAACAAGGTAAAGTTATAGCTTATGCGTCTAGACAATTGAAAGTTCATTAGAAGAACTACACGACTCATGATCTTGAGTTAGGAGCTGTAGTTTTCACACTCAAAATCTGGAGACACTATCTTTATGGCACGAAGTGTGTGGTTTTCACAGACCACAAAAGTCTCCAGCACATTCTAAATCAGGAGTTAAACATGAGACAATGATGATGGATTGAGCTCTTGAGCGATTACGATTGCGAGATTCGCTAGCATCCTGGTAAGGCGAATGTCGTAGCCGATGCGCTTAGTCGAAAGGAGCGAGTCAAGCTTCATTCTGTTCGAACTCTAGCTGATATTCAAACTCGTGTTCTTTAAGCTCAACAATCTTGTGTTTCACAAAATTTGTTGGGTAAGGAATTACCACGTCAACTTGAGCTTAAACTCGAAGCGAAGGACGATGGGTTGCTCTATTTCAAGGATCGTTTGTGGATTCCGAAACAAGACGATCTTCGCACTTTAGTGATGGACGAATCTTATAAGTCTCGATATTCTATCCATCCTGGTGCTGATAAAATGTACAAGGATCTTCGTACTCAGTACTGGTGGCCTGGTATAAAGAAGGATATTGCCTTGTATGTATCGAAATGCCTAACTTGTCTCAAAGTCAAGGCTGAATATCAACGACCATCTGGTTTGCTCGTACAACCAGAGATACCGGTTTGGAAGTGGGAGAACATTGCGATGGATCTCATCACTAAATTACCGTATACATCTAAAGGTCACGATGCTATATGGGTTGTTATCGATCGATTAACGAAGTCAGCTCATTTTATTCCGATTCGCGAGGATCTATCTGCTGATAAACTTGCAAAGATTTATGTTGATGAGATTGTATCTCGACATGGTGTTCCTTTGGATATCATATCAGAGCGTGATGCTCGATTTTCATCTCATTTCTGGAAGACCATGCAATCTTCTATGGGAACCCAACTAAATCTAAGCACTGCTTATCATCCCCAAACAGATGGACAATCTAAGAGGACGATTCAAACTTTGGAGGATATGCTTAGAGCATGCGTGATAGACTTTGGTGGTAATAGGGATTCTCATCTGCCATTGATCGAGTTCTCTTACAACAATAGTTATCATGCTAGCATTAATATGGCACCATTCGAAGCTTTATACGGTCAAAAATGTCGTTCACCTGTCTCTTGGAATGAGATCAGTGAAGCTCAGCTTACTAGACCTGAGCTCATTCTGGAAACGACAGACAAAATCAAGAAAATTCGCGATAATCTTGTGACAGCTAGAAGCCGTCAAAAGAGTTATGCGGATATGCGACGCAAGCCCTTAGAATTTCAAGTCGGAGACCATGTCCTACTCAAGGTGTCACCTTGGAAGGGAGTGGTGAGATTTAGAAAGAAAGGAAAACTTGCACCTCGATATGTTGGACCATTTAAGATTGTTGAAAGAATTGGAAAGGTTACCTATCGACTAGAGCTACCTCCAGAGCTTGGAAATATTCATCCGACTTTTCACGTGTCCAATTTTCGAAAGTGTTTAGCTGACGCTAATCTTCACATTCCACTCGACGAAATTCAAGTTGATGAAACGATGCACTTTGTCGAGAAACCTGTGGAGATAACGGACCGTGCAGTGAAACAGTTGAAGAACAAACGGATTTGATTGGTCAAGGTTCGCTGGGAATACAAACATGGCCCAGAGTTTACTTGGGAACGCGAGGACCAAATGAAAGTGAAATATCCACAATTGTTCTCACAAGTTTCCTCTAGTTAAAATTTTGGGACGAAATTTCCTAAAGTAAGGGAGACTGTGACAACTATGCTCTGTAATCATTGTACAATGTAAAATAATGTTAATTATTAATAAAACAATGTGTTTTGGTGTTATTATGTGTGTATTTGTGTTTGATGATTTTACGATTTGATTCGAGTTCGATTTCAAGCTTTAAATCACTTTCTGGGAAGTTATACGCAAACTGATGCGTAAACGTAGTCAGTTTAACGCAACAATCACTCCGGAATAGTGACATAGGCTTAACATACCTTAAATAACCTTCACATAACTTAGAAATAAGTTTTGGATGGGTTGGTGTGTTGAAAACAAGTTTGTTCGATCGCAGGGACTATTTGTGTCAAAAAGTGAAACTATACCGATTTGTATAGTAATGAACATTCTAGAACTTGATCATAAGTTAAACATACCCTAAATATCCTTTACATAGCTTATAAATAGGTTTTGAGGGGTTCGGTATGCTAAAATAAACTTTCTTGATCAATAGGGACTAAAAGCGTCAAAAAGTGCATAAGTTTGCATTTTCGTGCATATCTTACGTTCTGAATATATCCGGACATCCAAAAATTTATGTAATTAACCGAATAACGCAACCGTATGACCAAATGAACCGAAATCCGAGATGTTTTTGAGCATGTTTTGAGTTCCCTATACTTTAACATCATTTTAGAGCCTTGAAATGGGGTTAACGGGGCTTAAACGTGCCAAAAATGCATCAAAACACAAGTTTCTAGGCTGCAGGGGCTGAAATTGTCAATCTGCCAAACTGCTTACATGGGGCGCGTAAGCACAGGCCCTATATTACGCGGCCCGCGACAGACCCACAGGTCAGAAACTTTGAATCTGGCCATGGCATGTCACACCCTGACTTTTGCGAAAGCGTGATTATTGGTGTGACTTCTTAATACCGTAGCATTTAATCATAACAATGCTATGTGATAAAAACCGTAAGATGTTCATTGATGTGCGTGAAGTGTGTTATGGTTTTAATGTTTATTTTAAGCCCTTTTACACTTTTTTAGCCAAGTTTTAAATGTATAAAACACGATATTTACTAACACTAAACACACATATGGGCAAGTGCACCCATCGTGAGCGTAGTATAGTGTTGGTAAGATACCGAGGTCGTCCAAGGACACAAGAGCTTTTAGTACCGGTTTATCCTCAACGTCTAATCAAATCAAAAAGTTAGAAAAAAGTTTTAAACTAGAAAAATAAAAACTAACTAAAATGCTGAAAATAAAATAAAATAAAATAAAACAGATAGACAAGATGAATCACTTGGCTCCAACTCGTGTATAGTGTAACCTTTGATTATTTTCGCACTTTTGCACTTTTTAAGAGATTATCTTAGTTATTGTAGTAGGCCCCTCTTTTGAAGGTGACGTTACCCTCAACCCAATAGTTTGAGTCAGCAAGGATACAATCCTAAAGGGTCGGATTATTGAAAGATAATTAATTAAGTTATTAATGTATATTATGGTAGGCCCCTCTTTTGAAGGTGACGTTACCCTCGGCTAAGTAGTCTGAGTCAGCAGGGATACAGTCCTAAGTAGCCGGGTTAAAGTATTAATAGTAGCTTACATATGAGGGGATCAAAGAGTTTGGACCCCCGCTATCCAATACCGTTAAGTATTAAAGGAGGTCCTACTAAATTTGACCCAGGTCCTTGCAGGATCTATACACTGAATAAGGCAAGAATTTTACCAAACCGTTCCCTTAACCCCCGACCAGGTAGCCAACATACCTCCATATAGACCGTGGAGATATGAATGGTGAAAATCTTTTATTTTATATAGACAGTAAAATAATGCCAAGACACCACGGACAAACGATAAGGAAAAATCACCTTCAACATAAGAAACTAGTTATTAAAGTCATTAATACATAACCAAGTAAAAAGTGCGAAAAGATTAAAAATAAAAAGTATTACACTAGACACTTTGTCTTCACCAAGTGATGTAAGAGACTTAGGCAAACATGGCCTTGATTGTCAAGAACTCTTACGATTAATCTTGGATCCCGAGACGACTCACACACACTCTATGATGGACAATGGATGATGGTGGTGGATGATGGTGTTATGGTGGTGGTGGTGGGTGGTGGGTGAAGTGTGAGAGAGGTGGTGTGCCAAGGGATCGTTTGAACTTGAGCCAAGCACTCCTATTTATAGGATGAACAGAAGCTCGGGCAATGCCCCGTGTCCATTGGGCACGGCTCCGTGTCCATCCTCTTCTCTGTCTTCATTAATTACAGTTTGTCTGCATTAGTTGACCACGCCCCCGTGTCCGCTGGGCACGCCCCCGTGTGCAGAAGCATATCTGTACTATCAAGATTTTCCTGGATTCTGGGAATCTTATAGTTGACCACGGCCCCGTGTCCGCTGAGCACGGCCCCGTGGTGGGCGATAGAAGCTTCTATAGCTTTGTATTTTATGCTGGCACTTGGGCACCCCCCCGTGTTCACTGAGCACGGGACGTGTTCAGCCTTCTGTTCTCTTGTTTTGCTTGGGAAGATGCTTTCGGGGAGGTCGGGCATGCCACGTTTGTTCCTTTTCTTGTATTTATGTTAGATTTAGCTGCCTTTTTGCTTCTTTTGTTAATTTGAGCTCATTTAATCCTGAAAATACAAAAGGAAGACAAAAGCACACTTTTTCCAACATTAGTACTAAAAAAAGGTTAGTTTTATGCCACAATTGATGTAATTTATATGTTGCATTTTGCACACATCAAATACCCCCACACTGGAATCTTTGCTTGTCCTCAAGCAAAACTCTTTATAATGTGGCTTTACACTCCCAAATGGAATGGGTAGAAGAGAAGGTTTTTGGGCTTGTCATAGAGTGTCGGGATTTCCATGATTCTTTATTAAGCTTTATTTTTATTTATTTACAATCCTATTCGTCATGATTTTAAAACTTTTCATAAGATAAAATACTTATTAGGGCATAACATGTCTCTTTAAAATTCTATTTATATACAAGTTCACATACCTCACGCGGGATCACTCAACACTCGGCCAAAGATGTATTTTAGTGAATCACTCGAGAGCGGCATGGAACTTACTCCTACCATAGGCTTGCCAAGCAATCAATCATCCTCCTTTTTAACTATATACCTTTGTAAATATCAAGAGGACTTTTGGGTGAAGGGTTAGGCTTGGGTTAAAGGTAGGTGGTTGGGTTAGTGGTTAGTAGAAAAAGGGCGAAAAGCGTAAAAACGTCGGTTTTCGAAAGACTTTTTATTTTTGCAATTTTTTTATTTTGATGAAGCCATGATTCAAACAAAGTTATTTTTTATGAACTTGCTTGTTTATTTCTTTTGCTTCATCATCAACATATATATATATATATATATATATATATATATATATATATTGAAAGTCATGCGAAAAACCGAGCTTTTTACTAAAACAAAAGGTTAAAAAAATAAAAAGGGTTTTGGTGGGTGAAAGGGGTGTTTGGTTTGGGTTATGAAGTGAAAAGGGTTTATGCTTAAAGGGGCTAACTAGGGGGATTTTGGGTAGGTGGTAAAAAAAAAGAAAAATAATGGTGTAGAAATAAAAAAGGTTAGTCCTAATGCCTCCATCATTTACTTACTCGGGTTTAAGTTGGTAAGGACCGGGAATGTATCGTCGTGGCAAGTTCTAGAGTTGTAAGAACCAAGTGGCTATTCACACAAGAAACGAAAAATAAGCATTTAGTTTAATGATATGTATTTGTATGCTCAATAAAGGCTCAAAACTCACTTTTGTGGGAATGAGTTTTTATGTGATCAAGTATATATAATTAAATTTTAACTAAGCTTGTCATGCCTTTTCATAATTTTCTTATGTTAGTTCTTTTTATCACGACGCTATCGGTTGTAAATTTGTAAAAATATAACCTTTTTACAACTTGAATTTCCCGAGTTAAACCTAGACAAGTAAAAAAATGAAAATTTTGTTTGAAAAAATTTGGGGTGATTAGCGGTTCCAATAGAGTTTTGTGTAAGGCTTGTAGTTAGGACTTGCAAGATTCAAGGTTTTAGCATCCCCCCCCCCCCCACACACACACTTAAATTACACATTGTCCTCAATGTGTCCCAAAAATAAGTTTTTAGGTTGATTGAATGTGTAAAAAGGTGTTAAAAAGAAAAAAAATGTGTTACTGGGGGTCTGGACACGACCCCGTGTTGTCCGGGCACGGCCCCGTGTTCAGTCGCCAGTAACAAAATTGAAAAAGAGAAACAGAAGCCTGGACACGGGGGCGTGTTGGGTGAACACGGCCCGTGTCCAGTTTACCTGAACTGGGCATTTTCTGCAGATTGTGCAGCACGGGGTCGTGTTGGGCGGACACGGCCCGTGCTGAACTTGCTGTTAACGAAGGAATTTTGTCTGATGGCCCTCTTTTCCTGCATGGGGTGCTGTTTCAAGTTTCCCTTGTTATCATTTGCCATCCCGAGTGTGTTTTATTTATTTCAACACCATCCAAACACCAAGTTAACTAAAACCATCATTCATTAAGTCATAGAGAGAATTACATAAAAGTCCTAAAAGTTTAAAAACAAAGCAGAAAATAAAATTAAAGGGTCCTAAATTAGATAGGTCAAGTGATAAGTAAAATCATCTTATGGAGTTCTACGAGTACAATAAGAACCAAAAATCCGGAAATGGTTTTCCGGTATCTAAAAGCTTTGTAGAACTCCGAGCCGAGGGGCGTTTAGAGCCATTCTTCTATCTCTCTTGGGAGGAAGAAGGCGACGTCATTCTCTTCAACATCTTGTGGAGGAGGAGCGACACCAACCGGAACCCCTTGTAGTACTTCCCGAGGGGGCTCCGGATGTATGGCGTACCATTCGGCCGGTATGATGACTTCAGGAACCACATTCCATGCCCTTTGGGTAATGATTGGTACCAAAGGAGGAGAAGCGAGAATGTTCAACCTTTGGTGCAAAAGGTTGACCTCTCGAAGACATCCCTCTAGCCCCACCGTCAAATGATTAATACGGTCAATTAATACCTCTTCCACCCCTGCCATCTCATCAAGGTCCTCTCTTAAGGCGTAAACGTAGTTTACAAGAGAATCTTCAACCGTTGATGATCTTCTCCCTTGTCAGTTGTTTCTGGAGTGTGATGAAGATGTTCCGCTAGTTCTGCTCGCCATTCTGAGAAAACATACCGAGAAGAGTTCAACTTTATGGAATCAGTACTTCGGACACGGCCCCGTATTCAACGAACACGGCTCGTGTTCAAAATGTTTGCGGATTTTTAAGACAAGGGATCATGGAGTTTTAATTTGTTTTTATGATGTTTAAAACGTTTTTAAGCAGAAACAACTTAAAACATTGTTGTAGAACTTATTTTTAACAAGATCCCATGAATAAAAATCTAACAAACATCTCAATAAAGCTTGAAATTATGGAGATTTCAAGTTTTAATGGAAGCATGAAGGAAAATTGAAGAAGATGAAAGTGGATATAAGAGGAAAGGACAAGAAGGTTGTTGAGAAACTTCTTTTAGAAAATACCTAGGATGGTATGTGAGAATATTCCCCAAATCTCTGTCCCTTGAATGGTTCAAATGTGCAGGATTCTTGGCTGCATTTATAGAAAACGACAGTACGCTGCACACGGCCCCGTGTCGGCTGGACACGGCCCCGTGTTCAGTGAGAATCCTGACACATTTTGTCCGTATTCTGACACGAAATCAGACGGGAATCTTTGGGTGGACACGAGGGCGTGTTGACCTGGACACGGCCCCGTGTTTAGAGGCTGTCTTATGGAGTTTGTCTATTTTTAAGGAACTTTTCCGGATCGGGCGGTTCCTTACTGGATGGAACAACCCCAAAGTGCCTAAGATACCTTAATTGCTCTAGATTAAGACGAGAACGCAAGAGGTTGTCGGTGAGGGTGATTCCTATGCTATATGTAGGTGGACAAGTCCAACCCTTTCCCGGGCTCTCGTTAAAGAAGGTGTATGCCGAATCGCTCAGGTCTATGTATGCATCGAACGAAGTCGATGGGGAGTCCTTCACGGCACAATCGACACAGGGACGACTATCGCTCAAGTCCTTACTTGAGTTAGAAGTATCGTCGGGAACAACGAAGTTGTTTAAATGCGATCCCAACACTTCTTCTTGGTTATTGTCTTGAGATACATTATTGAAATCTATCCTAAGTTCTTCTAACCAATTAAGAATTAGATCTTCTAATTCAAATAGTTCATTAAGAAGCATTTCTCTTAGAAAATCTGGTTGAGAGCATTCGAGGGAGAGATAGGGATTATTTTTACTTTTGCCCCTCTTAAGGATACATGAAAACGATGGGTCTATATAGTGGGGCTTATAATTTAGAAAATAACATTCTAATTCCTTATGGGAACCACCACATATTCGACACCACGTACCATAAGATTGCCAAAAGTAAAAAAATATCAGTATCGCTCATATTTGTGTCAGAAATTACCAACCGTCAGGATCTCACGGTTCTGTTTTCAGTAACTGAATCTTGGGCACGGGGTGTGTTGAGTGGGCACGGCCCCGTGTTCAGCTTACCTGTCTGACTTAAAACAGGATTGCCAGTTCCAATGATTGGGCACGGGGCGTGTTCAGCAGGCACGGGGCGTGTTCAGCAGGCACGGCCCGTGCTGAGTTCTGTAGAACCTGAAAAGCTAGGAAAAAATACTAAAAAATAGAAAAATAAGAAAAAACGATTAGGCCGTTGATTCCAAACTTTCTTAAAATCCTTGTGTCCCCGGCAACGCCGCCAAAAACTTGATGTGCGTGAAGTGTGTTATGGTTTTAATGTTTATTTTAAGCCCTTTTACACTTTTTTAGCCAAGTTTTAAATTTATAAAACACGATATTTACTAACACTAAACACACATATGGGCAAGTGCACCCATCATGAGCGTAGTATAGTATTGGTAAGATACCGAGGTCGTCCAAGGACACAAGAGCTTTTAGTACCGGTTTATCCTCAACGTCTAATCAAATCAAAAAGTTAGAAAAAGGTTTTAAACTAGAAAAATAAAAACTAACTAAAATGCTGAAAATAAAAAAAAATAAAAAAAACAGATAGACAAGACGAATCACTTGGCTCCGACTCGTGTATAGTGTAACCTTTGATTATTTCCGCACTTTTGCACTTTTTAAGAGATTATCTTAGTTATTGTAGTAGGCCCCTTTTTTGAAGGTGACGTTACCCTCAAACCAGTAGTTTGAGTCAGCAAGTATACAATCCTAAAGGGTCGGATTATTGAAAGATAATTAATTAAGTTATTAATACATATTATGGTAGGCCCCTCTTTTGAAGGTGACGTTACCCTCGGCTAAGTAGTCTGAGTCAGCAGGGATACAGTCCTAAGTAGCCGGGTTAAAGTATTAATAGTAGCTTACATATGAGGGGATTAAAGAGTTTGGACCCCCGCCATCCAATACCGTTAAGTATTGAAGGAGGTCCAACTAAATTTGACCCAGGTCCTTGCAGGATCTATACACTGAACAAGGCAAGACTTTTACCAAACCGTTCCCTTAACCCCCGACCAGGTAGCCAACATACCTCCATATAGACCGTGGAGATATGAATGGAGAAAATCTTTTATTTTATATAGACAGTAAAATAATGCCAAGACACCACGGACAAACGATAAGGAAAAATCACCTTCAACATAAGAAACTAGTTATTAAAGTCATTAATACATAACCCAGTAAAAAGTGCGAAAAAGATTAAAAATAAAAAGTATTACACTAGACACTTTGTCTTCACCAAGTGATGTAAGAGACTTAGGCAAACATGGCCTTGATTGTCAAGAACTCTTACGATCAATCTTGTATCCTGAGACGACTCACACACTCTATGATGGACAATGGACGATGGTGGTGGATGATGGTGTTATGGTGGTGGTGGGTCGTGGGTGAAGTGTGAGAGAGGTGGTGTGCCAAGGGATCATTTGAACTTGAGCCAAGCACTCCTATTTATAGGCTGAACAGAAGCTCGGGCACGGCCCCGTGTCCATCCTCTTCTATGTCTTCATTAATTGCAGTTTGTCTACATTAGTTGACCACGCCCCCGTGTCCGCTGGCACGCCCCCGTGTGAAGAAGCATATCTGTACTATCAAGATTTGCCTGGATTCTGCGAATCTTGTTGTTGACCACGGCCACGTGTCCGCTGAGCACGGCCCCGTGGTGGGCGATAGAAGCTTCTATAGCTTTGTCTTTTATGCTGGCACTTGGGCACGCCCCCGTGTTCACTGAGCACGGGGCGTGTTCAGCCTTCTGTTCTCTTGTTTTGCTTGGGAAGATGGTTTCGGGGAGGTCGGGCATGCCACGTTTGTTCCTTTTCATGTATTTATGTTAGATTTAGCTGCCTTTTTGCTTCTTTTGTTAATTTGAGCTCATTTAATCCTGAAAATACATAAGGAAGACAAAAGCACAATTTTTCCAACATTAGTAGTAAAAAAGGGTTAGTTTTATGCCACAATTGATGTAATTTATATGTTGCATTTTGCACACATCATTCATCCATTAATTAAGTTTGAAAACGACATAACATAATTGTTTGAAACATCGACACCAAATTCGAATTACAAACCATAACATGTTTTAATGAGTTCATGAAGACTAGACAAAAGACTTTAAGTAAAACCGAGTTTAGAAACATGTATCCCGTCCAAGAATAGGATGCATCTTCTAAACTCTAACGACCTTGAATGACATCTTTTATTCATGACGCAGCTTGACAACATGCACACACCTGCCAGATCCACTTAGTTCACTGAAATACATGTAATTGGAAAAATCAACAAAAGTTGAGCGAGTTCATGTGTAAGTGTATGAATAAACCTTTAAAGTATGTGTATGAATGTAAGTCCCTGGTATGTAGCAATAAGGAAAAAGAGATCACCAATGGGTTGCAAAGCCAATGGTATGTGTGAAAATGGTGCAGGAAGACTCAAACCTAGCGGATTTTGCCACGGCTTCAGTTTGTGGACATAGTCACCACATGGGCCACCCTGGTCCTCATGGGTGTGGGCTCGCTACACCCAAATAGATCTATCACTCATGTCCCTCGGTCCTATGACGAGGATTAATGGCCTTAAGTGTGATACCCACCTTTCACATGATCTACACTAACCCTCCTTAGCTAACCATACCATGTATAAAACGTTTGTAATAATTGTAACATGTATTTCACCCCCGAAGTATAAAACTGAAAACAGTTAAAAGAAAAGGGGGACATGAACTCACAGTATTGCGTCTTCAGAATCGTAACCCAAATCTCTTCAGCAAACACGACTACCTACAATGTACTACTGTCTATTAGACGAACGGGCCGTGCCTTGCCTTTGTATTTATGTTTCTGAGTTACGTCCCTTTTATGTCCTCAATATTATTCCAAGTTATAATTACTTGTTAAGATAATAATTATTTTAACTTTAAATTATATTTAATTTTGGAATAATTGTTTAAACAATATTTTTGTATCAATACTTCTCAAGTATTTCTTTCCCAAGGATGGGGGTATCTTGTACATGTATATCCGTATTCTTGTATTGGTATATCTTGTCATGTATTGGCGTCGTATTCCGGTGCGTACGTATTTCTAAATTAATATCCATTATATTCCCAAAACAATATATTTTCAAGTCTCACTTAGAAAATATATATAAACTTATCTTGTCCAAAAATACTGTATCTCCCGAAAATATATATTTTTCCCAAAAATCATATATCTTCTAAATACTCTAGGAAAATATATTTTTACTTCCCAAAAATAATATATTATTCTCCTTGTCAAAATATGATATAACTTTGTAATATTTACAAAGATCATATTTTCATTTCTTGTATCCAAAATAATATTTACCAAAATATATTTATAACGGTATTTTCTGGAATATTTTGTAAGTTACGTTCTATTGTTCGGTTCCACAATACTAAGTGTGTAACTTATATAGTTATTCCTTGATATTCTTAGTATTATTTTGGATAGTAAATTTCATGGTATTTTGTTAAGTTATATTATTTTACCCTAAAATAATATAACTATTTCACCAAGTATACAAATATTCACACAAGTGTCTTTAATGTAAATATATATTCTAAATACATATTTATTCATTTTTATTTATAAAAACCAACCTCCAATACTTGTATTTTTGTAACAAATTCTATGGCAAAGTTTATATTGAAAACCATAGTTAAATACACTTGTAAATACTTGTTAGAAAATATTTTTCTAAGTGTTTATATTTTTAGAAAATTTTGCCATAGTTTCCCCTAAAAATGGAGGTGTCCATGCTATCAAAGCATATCATTTTCTTTTCAAAAATCATCACAACAATCAACAATTAATCCCTAAACAACTTACACTTACCAAGTGCAAAAACCATGCAATTTACATAACAACATGAACTTGATCTTTCACAAAAACTTGTAGTAACTTGGTAGTGTTTTTAGTAGGTTTAGTTATCCTTTAAAGTGTGTTTATTTCTTTAAAAATCTCATTCTTAAAGAATTTAGGTGTTTACAACTTGTAAACATATTTTACAAAAATGTTTCTTTGTGAGATCTTCTTGTTTCATGAGTGTTTATACACTTGTTTTACCACTAAAAATAGTATATATTTAAGTAAAAACCAAGATCTTCTAAGAATCACATTTTAAACTTGGTTCTTTTGGAAAACCATTCATAAATCTTAGATTCATAAGATTACTAGCTTACTTTGTTTATTATTTTTCAAGAAATCATCTTTTTATTCAAGTTCATGCTTATATATGAGGATGATCTTCTTGTGTTAACACATAATCATCCTCTAACTTGCTAGATCATGTGTTTAATCACAATCTAGCAAGCTCCTTATGATGATCAACATCATAATCTCAAGTAAACAACAACAAGTATCATACATATACTAAACAACACTATTTCATCAAGATTTCATCATATATAAGCTTTATGTTCATGATTCATGTTCATGTCTTTTAGTGTTCTTGTGATTTACAACATAATACATCTTTTAACCAACTAAAATAGAAGTAACAGAGGGTTACAAAGCTCTTACTACTAGCTCTATGGCTAGGGATGAACTCTTGAAGATGAAGGTGACAAAGATGGTGGATAAAAGCAATCGGGAGAGGTCCTTCAAGATCCAAGAGCACCGAGCTTCCTTAAACACCTTCTAACACCTTGAAATGAGCTTGGAATAGATGGGATTGAATCGAAAGTGGTGGTGGTGGTGTTGGGTACTCACGGCCGAAGAGAGGGAGAGGGAAGGAGAGTTGTGGTGAAGGTGAAGTGTTGATGCTCTAATCCTACTTATAATCCTCAAATCCTTTGTCCAATGGTTATTGTGTTGGATAAGTACACAACAAATCTTCTTACTAGATCTTTAGAGATTATACATGATCTTAATAAGATTTAAGAGATCAAGGTGGTGGGACCACCTTGTAACCGTCCCAAGGGGGGGGGGGGGTATCTAGTTGAGTTTAAATGGTTAGTTAGATGTCTAGGTTAGATTTCAAGTGTATTAGTTTAGGTGTCATGCATAAGATATATTATATAGTGTGTTAACGTGTTCGGGAATCATAACTAGCCAAGAAATAATAAAACGATGCTTCTAGCATAATTTTGGTGTTTCGGGTAATGTCCGGTTGTTCGGTTAGATACCGGTTTGTTAAAGTATCAAACTATTCCGTTTAATGATTTTTAAGTACCCTTTCGTGACACTTTTAATTCCCGACACTTAGGAAAGCATACAGGACCATTTTGCCATATTTTTGCATGTTACTAACTTATTAAATTGCCGATTTTTGTTGATTAATGCAGAATTCTGCACTTTAAGTGGGTTTTAGGCACTTTCCGGCACTTAAACTATCACCTAGTGAAGCAGTTTTATGGTCCTTACTTCCCTACACACCATACTAGTGTAGTATCTTGTCTCTGGCCCATATGGGGTCTTAAAATACTGTCTGTCTATGTACTGAACATCGTCAGCATTTTCTGAGTTATCTGCTAACTGTGTAAGCTGTGCTTTGTGCATCGTTTATGTCACTGAGAGTTTGCATGTGATAATGAGGTGACAATATGAAATGTGATGCACATGTATGTATGATGTAGTAATCAGAAAGCAGTCAAGTATAATTCAGCACAGTCATTAAGCACTTAATCATCATTTAGTAATTGTACGGATGCATGCAAATTTGGCAGTTGTCACATGGCAGCTGTTTTCAGGCGATTTTCCATGGTTTTGGGATACAATCTGCTAGTTTTTGCTAGTATTATCATGTCCCATGGTTTCTAAAACCATTAGCCCACATGTATGGCCAAGATCATTCCCTCTTTAGCAAGAAACGATCTTAACGGTGAACCGAAAATTATAAATAGCCATGCCCTCCTTCATTTTTCTCCACCCTTGATCATTTTAATGCTCTAAGTTGAAGCCCTTGCTTCATACCTGAGTATTATAGATCAAGTTCTCCCTAGCTTGGACCCTTTGTAAGCTTCTTTCGTTCTTTTATTGCTTTTCGAGCACGAAAGTCAAACAGTGTTTGACTTTCTGCATTGACCAGTCTTTGGTCAACACAAAGTTTTGAACTTTGCAACGTGAGCGTAATCACGATGGTTATAGTCCCTTGTGACTATACCTACTGATTACCACGTTGACTAGGCTTAGTGACGAGTCGTAGTTTCGGTCAAAATGCGTATTTATGCGCATTTTGCAACCAAACTACTCTTGGGTATCAAAACCCTTTGTTTTGATATCAAAAACCTGTTTTCTAACTTATTTAAACATGTTTCAACATGTTTAGCTCGTCACTTTTAGTTTAGTGCGTATTTAGAGTCATAAGTCAAGCGGTCTAAACCACCGCTTAGACTTTCGAACTCGACCCGTTTGGTCGATCATTAGGATCCGACCAAGCATGTTTAGTGACCATAGTTGTATAGGTAATAACCTTCCGAGGTTATACCTTATGGTCACTTAGTTTAAGTAGTTGTATGATAGGTAGTTTATATGCCTTAGGTAAATGACCAAAATGCCTTTTTCATGCATAATTGGACTTTAAGCATATGTAACTTAAACATTTGTCACTGATTATGCAACATAATTAAACATGTTTAGGCATATAATACTTGTCACAGGACTAGTTAGACGTCTCGAACGCGCATTTGTGCGAACGACGCGTTAAAGTAGCGTAAGCTACCTTAATGGGTCGTAACGGGTCGAAAGCACTTAGGTTAGGTTCTGATTTAGAATGTATGCTTTGTTAAACCATATCACATGAGTTCCAATACTCATTTGGTTTACAAGACCTCATTCTGTCCAATCTTCCGATTTAGGTGTCGATTTATTTAGTAGTGATTCGATTACTAGGTGCTGCTTGAGTTTCCTTGATTTGCCTGAGCTTGTTGAGTTCTTTAGATTGAGGATACTTTGCACTTCGATGTGAGAACATAGTTCCCCTATTTTACTGTTTTCAATTGTTTTGGGGTGATCCATATGTGCAAAATGATTTCAAGGTTTAAACGATGGTTTCAAAAACGATTAAGATGGTTTATATTAAACTAATAACGATTTCGATAAAGTGAACGAACTTGTTGGTTGTAGTTACATAACGAATGACATTCATTAACATTGATCAAGCCGACCAATATTAGGTTATGGTACCATAGGATCTGACAAATCCCGTTATCAGACTACACCCATAGTTATGTGTGGGGGTTATGTAGGTAACGACCGAATCTGTGATTTTAACTTACCCTTTGGTGGTTTGTTAATGCGAGTTTCAAGATAGTCGAGTCACGAAGGTTTGAATGTTATTAGTGAGATGACCAAAAGTAGATTCACAATTAAAACGAAAACGATTTTGGGACGAGTTAAACGATTTGAAACGACTTAAACGAGATAAACGATTTGATTAAACGATTGGTTTTGGGTTGTGATTAGGTAATGGGATGGGTGTAACATGATAAAAGCATGGTAGATACGCCGCTGGTACATCTTATATATAAGTGCTTTTATCTTATTACATTCCATGTCATTATTTAGTTCACATGGGAAACGATTTCGAAACGATGTCACACAACGAGGTTTTCTAAATGATATAAACCATATGAGTTTTGTTAACGAGTTTTTACGAGATGTTTTACGATTTGGTTTACTAAAACAAATGTTTTTAGGGTTAAGAATCATGGCAACGAGATTTTTTAAATTATAACCAACTAGATTTGAGTTGGTTAATAATGTTGCAATACTATATACTTTTCAAAACAAGGTTTTCGAGGCATTGCAATATGTAAACAAGCCATGAATCCAATACTCTCATAAAACCTATATGCTCGCCAGCATTTCTATGCTGACTTTGTTTTCACATATGTTTCAGGTGGTGTTGCATGATGTTGATTGCTAGGATGCATGATTCACGTAGGATCTGGACGAGGCCTTAGTGACATAATAACAAAAATAGACGATGTGTAACTTGTTTGTTTGTTTTAAGACAATGTAATTTACTTAATGAACCAATAAAACGAAACTTTTGTATCCATGGTTATGAAACAATAATTCTGTTGCAACCCTCCCCGACGTTTTCCGCCGCGGTTTCGTTGTTTTGACGCGTTCGGGGTGTGACAATTTTGCCCTTCCCCAATGCTCATATCAAAGCATTGGGCATGACTAGGTCATTAGTTCACACCCGTCCTCTCAGGTACGGGGTGAGGGTGCCAAACCTAGATAGCCCTACCAACTAATACCACGTTACCTCTCAGGTAACAAACAAGATGGGACTTAATGGTGATAGGATTGAGTATATTATCCAACATCCCAGATATTACCCACAAGGCGTATTCCTCTTAGGAATACCCATTTGATTTACCCAAAAGACCTATCCCTCTCAGGGATACTCAATGACTGTCCCACCCACCGGGACGCATGCTCAAGAGAAATGAACTCACCTTAGATTTGCTCGGTATGTTTAGTTACCCGTCCAAGTTGGTCAACCTAAACCCTACCGTGGTTATCAATCAAATCAGTTTCACAATCAATCAAGTCACGTAATACACATAACAGACTGGTTTGTTATTCACACAAGTCACACCAGTGGTCTCATTCTTATTATCATGCAACAATAGTTTTCATAAGTACAGACATTCACTATAAAACACATCTTAGACTGTTCTGTTGGTTTACACAGTTACAACATCTCCACGAAGAACCTATTCCTCATGGAATGCTCCTATGTCGAAGGACCATATGGCGAAGGACTATCCTTCGTCGCATTGGGTTTGACGAAGAAGCCCAGTGGTTCGTCAGGGGATAGTCGATGAAGAACCATATCCTTCGTCGAACTCAGTTCTTCATGGGGGAGGTCCTTCGTCACCCCCTCGTCTGACAGTTACCATTACGTGATTAACGCTAACAGTTTGACAGTTTCCTAATCTAGATCAAACAATACTTTTCAATCATGAACATATACCCTAATCATGAATCATCATCAATCCTCTATAACATAACGGTTTTCATTCATCATGCAAACTATATTAACCAATCATTACCCCTAATCATCTCATGACTACACACAAACGGATTATCAGTTTATTATGGCACAAGTTCATCAATCAGAATCATAAAACCCTATCCTGGGCAAGAATGTGTATAAACCAATGAATCCTCATTGTGCCAATTTCTAGATTACTATATCACTGTTAAAACCCTAATCAATTACATAACAAAACAACCTCAGAACCATAACACAACATTAGCAGGAGGACACTAACCGTAATACCAAGGGGATTAATCCGATAGAGATGAAGGCTTCGAGACTCACGAATGCCGCCGTACAGCAAGGAGAGGAAGAGAGAGTTTTTAGGGTTTACGTGTTAAGGTTACGAGAGGATTTATGCAATTGAAATCATTTGGGCCGTCGAACGTTTCCTGGGCCGAAGCGCATTACGGCGAAGAACCATCCTCGACGAAGATCCATTCTTCGTCAAGGTTACATGTGGCGAAGAATCCTATTCTTTGTCTGGAAGGACTTGTGACGAAGAACCTTATATTATATTGTATTTAACACAACACTTTTAACAACCAAGTACTACACATACATATTAAACAACCAAACATTACACATAGACATTAATCATTCAGATAACTGCACATGTGTCACAACCCCTGATCCCTTATCTGTCCCAGGAACGGGCGGACGCGAACTCAGAATTCTGGTGGTATCAGTTCGTTAATTTGGCAGCGGAAATTACATCAGGACCGTAGTTAGGAAATGTTTATCAGAGTAAAACCACCATATTTGATATTAATAAACACATGGGTAAAACCCAAGTTTATTATTACAACACATTTATAGGGATATACCCTATATTATTGAATTTAAAACAGCATCTTTTAGGTAACTTTTATAGCCACATTTTTCCCAAGCCTTCAGTGCTCTTCAGCTGGCTTTTTACTAATTGGCTATCACATTGTGTTACCTGAAACAGGTTTTAAAAACATTTGTCAGTGGGAAATACTGGTGAGTGAATCCCAGTTTAATCAAGAATTATTAATTTAATTTAAACTTAACAGTATTGAGGGGGATTACAATGTTTATATCTACCCAATTACTCATTCAGTACTGTCAATCCTGACTGGTGGGTCATATTACACATTGGTTAACTCTTCGTCCAATGGTAACATTACTCACATTTTGTATACAAAACCCCAACATACCGGCAGTAATCATAGAATTACAAAGACTCAATCACTGCTAAATTGCATTATAAAATAGTTAAGGTTTTGTAAAAACTGTTAACAAAAAGGAGATTACTCACATTGCTGTCTTAGATTTTCGTAAGGGTTTCCTGGTAATAATCTAAAATTTACACAAATATACACGCGTTAGTATTAATAACCCATTTTAACATTAGCAATACCCTCCCCGAGACGACATTCCAATGACTACGTCGGGCAGAACCACGATAGCCATTACGGAACCCTAGGTCAATCGGGCAGTGTATCTAATACGTATCCAGGGGTTATAATACTTACAACGGAGCAGAACTTCGCTAATTAGGGGGTATAATGCCCGCTTATAAAGCCTAATATTCAGATTTTGAGATTGAGAAACGAATTGTGAGCGAATTCTGGTTGAACCCGATGGCCTTCTTATATAGGTGCTGAAACTAGTCCTCACGCAGCCCGCGTAACACATGGGCTGGGCTTACACGGCCCGGGTTGACTTCAGGTCAACGTGTAGCTCATCCGGATCGGTGTATAGACTTGCCACGATGATGACACGTGTCATCACCGGGCTGCGCCACATTTTGGGACTCTCGCGGCCAGCGTAAACTAATGGGGGTCTTACGCGGCCCGCCATAACTTAAGAAATCAAACAAAATCAGGTTTCAAACTTGAAACCGCCCGCGTAAGGTTTGGGGTGGGTCTACGCGGCCCGCCTCAGCTTAACTTTCAGATTTTTAATTTATTTTTAATAATATATTATATTTCGGGCTCGGTTTTCTCATACGGGTTGTATTTAAAGACATATAGAGATATTTTAAAATATACTAAGGTGTCAGAAAATTATTTGAGAGTGTCGGTTTATTTAGGATTGTTACATCCTCCCCACCTTGTTTTAGAGCTCGTCCTCGAGATCTTACTGGAACAAGTGTGGATATTTCCTTTGCATTTCAGATTCAAGCTCCCATGTATACTCGGGTCCTCTTTTGGAGTCCCACTTCACTTTGACCAGAATTAATCTCTTATGCTTAAGGTTCTTGACTTTCCTATCTTCGATTTGTAGAGGCCTCTCTACAAATTTTAGTTGTTCATTTACCTCTATATCTTTAAGAGGTACCATTAGTGATTCATCGGCTAAGCATTTCTTGAGATTAGATACATGAAATACATCATGTATCCCTATCTTTTCCTCTGGCAGTTGTAGCTGATACGCTACAGGTCCTATTCTTCTAATAATTTCAAAAGGTCCAATATACCTGGGACTTAGCTTTCCTCTTTTGATGAATCTTACTACTCCTTTCCAAGGAGAGACTTTTAGTAATACTTTATCTCCTACTTGAAATTCCAACGGTTTGCGTCGGTTATCAGCATAACTCTTATGTCGATCACGTGCTGCTTTCAGTCATTCTTTGACTTGAATAATCTTATCGGTTATTTCTTGCACTATCTCAAGTCCAGATAGTTGCTTTTCTCCAATTTCTTCCCAACAGACTGGGGTTCGGCACTTTCGTCCATAAAGTGCTTCGAATGGTGCAGCATCGATACTTGTGTGATAACTATTATTATAAGAAAATTCTATTAAAGGTAAGTGATCGTCCCAATTACCTCCGAAATCAATTACACAAGCTCTATGCACGTCCTCCATTGTCTGAATCGTCCTTTCGCTTTGTCCATCCGTTTGAGGATGATAAGCTGTGCTTAGATTTAATTTGGTTCCCATGGCTTTTTGAAAACTTGACCAAAAATGAGAGGTAAATCGACTATCTCTATCAGAAATAATTGATAAAGGAATTCCATGTAAAGAAAAAATTTCATTTATATACAATTTAGCTAACTGTTCCATACTGAAAGTTTCCTTCATTGGTAGGAAATGAGCTGACTTGGTTAGCCTATCTACAATCACCCAGATTGTATCATTGCCTTTCTTTGTTTTGGATAATTTAGTAACTAAATCCATTGTTATTAATTCCCATTTCCACACTGGCATTTCTAACTGTTGTAGCAAACCTGAGGGTTTCTGGTGTTCAGCTTTAACTTGTGAACAAGTTAACATTTAGAAACATAGGCTGCTATGTCCTTTTTCATTCCTATCCACCAGAAATTTTTCCTTAAATCCTGGTACATTTTATCATTTCATGGATGCATCGTATACTTGGACTTATGGGCTTCTTCTAATATACGATGACGTAGGTTTCCTAATTTAGGTATCCACATTCTCTTTTTATGGAATCTCCAAATTCCATCTGTTCCTTGTTCTAATTCTTTAATCATACCTTTTAGTTTTTTAGTATCATCCTTGATTACTGATTCTTGTGCTTCTCTTATCTGATCATTTAAATCTACTTGCAGATTTAATTTAAGAGAACGTACCCTTGTTGGTTTTTCATGATACTTTCGGCTTAAAGCATCTACCACTACATTTGCTTTTCCTTCATGATACTGGATATCACAATCATAATCACTAAGCATCTCCATCCAGCGTCTTTGTCTCATATTCAACTCCTTTTGCTTAAAAATATACCTTAAACTCTTATGATCAGTGAATATGGTAAACTTACTACCATAAAGGTAATGTCTCCAAATCTTAAGAGCAAAAATTATAGCTCCTAATTCTAGATCATGGGTTGAATAATTCTCTTCATGATTCTTAAGTTGTCTAGATGCGTAAGCTATAACCTTTTGACGTTGCATTAACACACATCCATAACCTAATTTGGAAGCGTCACAATAGACTATAAAATCTTCAGTTCCTTCTGGTAACGCTAATATGGGTGTATGGGTTAATCTATGCTTAAGGATTCTAAAGGCTTCTTCTTGTTTTAATCCCCATTCAAACTTAACAGATTTACAGGTTAGCTTAGTTAAGGGAATGGCTATTCTAGAAAAATATTGAATAAATCTTCTATAATAACCGGCCAATCCTAAGAAACTTCTAACCTCAGTTGGTGACTCACAGGTTTTCCATTTAGTAATTGCCTTGATCTTTGTGGGATCCACATGAATTCCTTCATGATTAACTAAATGTCCAAGAAATTGTACCTGTTCTAACCAAAACTCGCACTTTGAAAATTTTGCGTAAAGCTTTTCCTTTCTTAATAGACTTAAAAGTGCGTGCAAATGTTTTGCGTGATCCTCTTTATTTTTATAATATATTAGAATATCATCTATGAAGACAATTATGAATTTATCCAAATATGGCTTACATACTCGGTTCATCATGTCCATAAATGCGGCTGGGGCATTGGTTAAACCAAATGGCATGTCAATAAATTCATAATGGCCATACCTTGTTCTGAATGCGGTTTTAGGAATGTCCTCTTCCTGTACCTTTAATTGATGATATCCTGACCTTAAATCGATTTTAGAGAAAAATCGAGCTCCTTGCAGTTGATCAAACAGGTCATCGATTCTCGGTAATGGGTACCGATTCTTAATCCTGACGTTGTTCAATTCACGGTAATCAATGCACATACGCATCGATTCGTCCTTCTTTTTAACGAATAAAATTGGCGCTCCCCATGACGACGAACTTGGTTGTATGAATCCTTTCTCCAACAATTCATCCAATTATTTCTTCAATTCTTGCATTTCGGCGGGTGCCAAACGGTAAGGTGCTTTGGCAATCAGGGACGTTCCTGGTAGTAGATGGATTCTGAATTCCACCTCTCTGTCTGGCGGTAGTCCTGGCAATTCTTCTGGAAATACATCTGAAAACTGAGATACTACTGGAATGTCTTTTAGTTCTTTTCCTTTATTGTTAGTGATTATGGAAATCAAATACACTATAGAATCTTTTCTTATATAACTTGCAGTTTTCATTACATAGATGAATTTCGTAGATCTAGATGATTTATCTCCTTTAATTGTGATCGTTTTACCTCTTGGTGAATTTACTTGGATTGACTTTTGATCACATAAAATACTGGCTTTATTGGCTATTAATCAATCCATTCCTAAAACAACATCGAATCCTGCCATATTCATTGGATAAAGATTTGCAATAAACTTTTGATTTAAAAATTCTATTCTTGCTTCCTGCAAGATTTCAGAAATCCTAACAGTTTCTCCATTAGTTGTCTCTACTAAGCATTCTTGTGGTAGTTTAGTTAATGACTGATTTAGAAGTTTGCAAAATGAAGTATTAATAAAACTTTGGTTTGCACCAGAGTCAAATAATACTTTAGCAAAAACATCATTAACTAAAAACGTACCAGCTATGACATCTGGAATCATCTTGGCTTCATCTGCAGTCAGAACAAATGCTCTAGCATTTTTAGTGTTCTTGTTGTTCACAAATGGAGCCAATTTTGGACAGTTTGGCTTGATATGACCTTGTTCTCCGCAATTGTAGCATACCCTGTTGTTGGCTTTCTTCCTGCAGTCTTTTTCCTTGTGACCTGATATTTTGAAGAAATTGTAATATATGGAGCATTTTCCAGAATGCTTCCTTTTGCAATGCTTGCAATAAGGTACAGAGGTAGAACCCATATTCCTACGGTTGTAATTCCCAGAACGGAATTCTTGAGTAAGCCTCTGTGCTAGATTTTCCCTCTGGTCTTCTTCTCTGGTATGGACTAGTTCATCTGTCAAGGTGTTGGTTAGTTCCACAGCTTCTTCTATGGTTTGAGGTCTAGCTGCCTTGACTACATGTCTAATTTCTCCGATTAATCCCCAAATGTAACGGGAGATTAATACCGGCTCTGGTGATGCAAGGGTTGATACTATTCTAGCATATTCAAAGAATAACTTAGTGTACCCCTTACTATCCACTCCATTCATCCTAAGATTTAGGAATTTGTTTGCTATTTGTTCATTTTCATTAGGTGGGTAGAATTTCCTTTCTACCATATTCCTAAATTCTTCCCATTCCATATTGTATACTCTATCACTTCCTCTTGATTGGAGGATAGTGTTCCACCATTCTAAGGCTGAGTTCTTAAATAGATTGGAAGCAAACATTATCTTGTCCTCTTCCGCACATTTACTTATTTTCAGGACAGCCTCAGTCTTTTCTATCCAACGTAGAGCTGCATTGGGTTCTTCATTGCCCGAGAATTCTATCGGTTTACAGGACCAGAATTCTTTGTAAGAACAACCGTAAGATACGGTTCTTCTTCTTTTGGGAATGGGCGCTTGAAGTACAGGGCCATTGTTCACGCTGTGTTCTGGTTCGATTGGTCGCTTACTGCTATGTTTACTTTTATTATTCGCTTCTTGAATCGTTTAAATAATAAATGGCATTGCATCCATGATTCCTTGTGCTACTATGTGTTGAACTGCACTATTATCCATTTGGTTTCCATTGTTATTGATGCTCGGATTCTCATTAACCACGTTAATGTTACTCTGGTTATCGTTATTCAGATTTCCTTGAATTCCTTCGTCAGCCATCTGAATTTTAAACATTTACCCCGTATTAATATCACAAAAGAATATTTCATATAGTTAATCACATGACACACATTTTTGCCAAAAGCGTCGATCATTGCGACTTGTACTCTATTCATATACTATTATGCATCTATTACATACTAGTACTAAAATAAAATTTACAATACCAACTGAAATAGAATTACACTAAAAAAACTAGGCATCCGTACACACATATTTTATTTTTATTTGGCAAATTGGAAATAAATAATCTCAACTCACTGGTATTGGCCAATAATAATCGCAACTCATTTAATCACCAATAATAATCCAAACTATTCACTTTTGTTTGTAAAATACTCCCACGTTAAAAAAACACTAACTAGGTTAAAATATTGCTGATGTGGCTTAACATGTGTGGACTGACGTGGCTGGTTAACATCTTACCTGTGTATAAAATGATTATCAGCCTCATTTGCACACACAATCGCACTCTCCTTCAAAACCCTAATTCTACAAATTGGGCAAATTCAGTCGATTGTGTGTGCAAATGAGGCTGATAATCATTTTATACACAGGTAAGATGTTAACCAGCCACGTCAGTCCACACATGTTAAGCCACATCAGCAATATTTTAACCTAGTTAGTGTTTTTTTAACGTGAGAGTATTTTACAAACAAAAGCGAATAGTTCGGATTATTATTGGTGATTAAATGAGTTGGGATTATTATTGGCCAATAACAGTGAGTTGAGATTATTTATTTCCAATTTGCCTTTTTATTTTATTATATTTTTATTACTATTACCATCTCCTCTATCACATCACGGATATGGATTCATCCAAAAATCCATATTGCGCTCATCGTATTTCCATACGATACGCTCTCCTACTTGTCTCATTCTCTCACTGCTTTCTAAAATTTCCTCCCCAAAAGTCCTAAGTTCTTGCACGTTTTCTGCACTCATTGGGGGTGCAGGTTCTAGGACTGGGTTCGGAATCTGGGGTGCGGGTTCCTGGTATGGGGGTGAAAGTGCCTGAAATCGGTAAGGATCTTCTAAGATCTCCCTAATATAATCGTCGTGGTAATAGGGATCTAAAGGGGTCCATACCTGGGTAGGCTCCTATGTTTTGCATAGGTGTGTCTTCATGTATCGGGTAACGTTGCACATAGTCCCTAACGTCATTCCACCAGGGATCGTAATTTGGGTCTAGGGGGTTTGGTGCAGGTACCCTAGGTATTTCTTTCGGATTGAAGTCATGCATCTCTACTTGGTTTTCAGGGTTTTCTATCTCCATGGGTTGGTTATGGATTGGTGGTTGTGGTTGAGGTGCTATTATTTGCTCCAGATTCAGGTCAGCTGCAGTAGTGGCTAGGATGTGGATGTTGGTTATACCCCTATTTATCATATCCTGGGCATAGGCATCTGTCTCTATCTTGGCTGCTGCTAGTACCCTCTAATCTTGCAACTTTTTCATACGCTTCCTACGCTCGTGTGCCTCTCTACTGAACCATCCCCTCTTTTTCTGAGGAAATGGCTCTTCTGACTGAGCCTTAAACACAAAGATTCCTTCTTCCGTATCAGCAGAGTACCCTGAGAGGGCAGGCTGAGAAGAGGAGGTGCCTTCGCTTCTAGGCGAACCAGACAATTGACGGTACGCGTCAGATGGTCCTTGGCCGCTCATATTGTAAACTAACAAATAGTCAAATAACACATAACAAATAAATACAGTTATGCACATATTCCCGTAATTTATTTCCTAACACAAAATTTAAAATTTAAGTGTCAGCAGAACACTTCTTTGGCTTAGACCAGTGGCTAGGCTCTGAAACCACCTTCTGTCGCAACCCTCGATCCCTTATCTGTGCCGGGAACGGGCGGACGCGAACTCAGAATTCTGGTGGTATCAGTTCGTTAATTTGGCAGCGGAAATTACATCAGGACCGTAGTTAGGAAATGTTTATCAGAGTAAAACCACCATATTTTATATTAATAAACACATGGGTAAAACCCAAGTTTCTTATTACAACACATTTATAGGGATATACCCTATATTATTGAATTTAAAACAACATCTTCTAGGTAACTTTTATAGCCACATTTTTCCCAAGCCTTCAGTGCTCTCCAGCTGGCTTTTTACTAATTGGCTGTCATATTGTGTTACCTGAAACGCGTTTTAAAAACATTTGTCAATGGGAAATACTGGTGAGTGAATCCCAGTTTAATCAAGAATTATTAATTTAATTTAAACTTAACAGTATTGAGGGCGATTACAATGTTTATATCTACCCAATTACTCATTCAGTACTGTCAATCCTGACTGGTGGGTCATATTACACATTGGCTAACTCTTCGTCCAATGGTAACGTTACTCACATTTTGTATACAAAACCCCAACATACCGACAATAATCGTAGAATTACAAAGACTCAATCACTGCTAAATTGCATTATAAAATAGTTAAGGTTTTGTAAAAACTGTTAACAAAAAGGAGATTACTCACATTGATGTCTTAGATTTTCGTAAGGGTTTCCTGGTGATAATCTAAAATTTACACAAATACACACGCGTTAGTATTAATAACCCATTTTAACATTAGCAATACCCTCCCCGAGACGGCATTCCATGACTACGTCGGGCAGAACCACGACCGCCATTACGGAACCCTAGATCAATTGGGCAGCGTATCAAATACGTATCCAGGGGTTATAATACTTACAACGGAGCAGAACTTCGCTAATTAGGGGGGTATAATGCCCGCTTATAAAGCCTAATATTCAGATTTTGAGATTGAGAAACGAATTGTGAGCGAATTCTGGTTGAACCCGATGGCCTTCTTATATAGGTGCAGAAACTGGTCCTCACGCGGCCCGCGTAACACATGGGCTGGGCTTACGCGGCCCGCGTTGACTTCAGGTCAACGTGTAGCTCATCCGGATCAGCGTATAGACTTACCACGATGATGACACGTGTCATCACCAGGCTGCGCCACATTTTGGGACTCTCGCGGCCCGCGTAAACTAATGGGGGTCTTACGCGGCCCGCCTGAACTTAAGAAATCAAACGAAATCAGGTTTCAACCTTGAAACCGCCCGCGTAAGGTTTAGGGTGGGTCTACGTGGCCCGCCTCAGCTTAAGTTTCAGATTTTTTATTTATTTTTAATAATATATTGTATTTCGGGCTCGGTTTTCTCATACGGGTTGTATTTAAAGACATATAGAGATATTTTAAAATATACTAAGGTGTCGGAAAATTATTTGAGAGTGTCGGTTTATTTAGGATTGTTACAACACGACACCACATACACCAAACTGTAAGAACAGGATTGCAAAATAAATGATATGCATATGAAGGACCTTGAAATCTCGGGTTGTCACATCATCCCCAACTTGAAAGAAATTTCATCCCGAAATTTGACAAGTAATCCAAAGCGACAAGGTGTTAAATCAGGATGACCGCATCATCCCCAACTTGAAAGAGAATTTCACACCAAAATTCAACAGTTGCATCGGATTTAGATTGGTCGGTTGGGAATAAGTGCGGGTACTTGAGCTTCATCTGATCCTCGCGTTCCCACGTGAACTCCGGTCCACGTCTTGAGTTCCAACGAACTCTCACGATTGGAATTCGACTATGCTTACGAACCTTGACTTCCGATCCATAATTTCTATTGGTTCCTCGACAAACTGCAATTTGTCATCAGTTCTCAGCTCTTGAAGTGGTACCACCAGTGTTTCATCAGACAAACACTTCTTTAGTTGCGAAACATGGAAGACATCATGAATGTTACCCAACCCAGCAGATAACTCGAGCTTGTACGCCACTTTACCAATACGCTCCAAAACTTTGAATGGCCCAACATAGCGTGGATTAAGCTTGCCGCGCTTCCCAAAGCGCACCACACCCTTCCAAGGTGAGACTTTCAACATAACACGATCGCCCACAGCAAACTCCAAGGGCTTCCTATGCTTGTCAGCGTAGCTTTTCGGACGGTCACGCGCCGCCGCCATATGATCTGGACAATCTTTTCTGAAGTTTCAAGAACAAGTTCCGGACCTGTGACTTGGCTGTCACCCACCTCAGCCCAACAAAGAGGAGAACGACATTTCTGGTCGTACAACGCTTTAAACGAAGCTGCCTGGATGCTAGTGTGGTAACTGTTGTTGTAGGAGAACTCGATCAACGACTAGTGTTTCTCCCACCCTTTACCAAAATCGATCACGCATGCACGCAGCATGTCTTCAAGTGTCTGGATGGTTCGTTCGCTTTAACCATCCGTCTGTGGGTGATAAGCAGTGCTCATGTCGAGACGTGTGTCGAACGATTTATGCATTGATTGCCACAAATCAGATATGAAACGTGGGTCACGATTAGAAATGATAGAGGTTGGCACCCCGTGCCTAGAAACCACTTCCTTCAGATAAACAACAGCAAGTTGAGAGAACTTATCCATTTCCTTGATCGCCAAGAAGTGTGAAGATTTCGTAAGGCGATCAACGATCACCCAAATGGTATCGTTTCCGTTTTGAGTTCTTGGCAAACTAGTGACGAAATCCATAGCAATTTTCTCCCATTTCCACATGGGTATTTCTGGTTGTTGGAGCAGGCCCGAGGGTTTCTGATACTCTACCTTGACTTTCACACAAGTCAAACACTTACTCACATACGCCGCGATGTTAGCTTTCATCTTCGGCCACCAGTACAAGACTTTAAGGTCCTGATACATCTTATCCGACCCTGGGTGAACAGAGTATCGGGACTTGTGCACTTCATCCATCACAAGCTCCCTAAGATTTCCAAACAATGGAACCCATATCCGTTCCATGAAATAGTAAATTCCGTCAGATCTTTCCACCAGTCGCTTCTCCATGCCCCGTAAATACTCCGCTTTAATTTTCTATTCCTTCAACCCTTCAGCCTAAGCCGAACGAATCTGTTCAGGAAGGTTTGAGTGAATAGTGAGTTGTAAGGCTCGTACACGTTTGGGCTTCGTCTCCTTTCAACTAAGGGCATCAGCTACAACATTAGCCTTACCTGGGTGATACTTGATTGCACAATCGTAGTCGTTCAAGAGTTCTACCCAGCGATGTTGTCGCATATTCAATTCCTTCTGATCAAAGATATGCTGGAGGCTCCTGTGATCAGTACAGATAGTGCATTTGGTACCGTACAGATAATGCCTCCAAATCTTTAGCGCGAAAACCACGGCTCCCAGCTCCAAGTCATGAGTCGTGTAATTCTTCTCATGAACCTTCAACTGCCGAGAAGCATAAGCTATCACCTTCTCGCGTTGCATCAGTACGCAATCGAGACCCTGAATAGAAGCATCACAATATACCACAAAATCTTCGGTACCTTCAGGTAGAGACAAGATCGGTGCACTGCAGAGTTTTTGTTTCAAGAGTTGGCAGGCATCTTCCTGCTTCGATCCCCAAGAGTATACCACACCTTTCTGTGTTAACGAAGTAAGAGGTTGAGCGATCTTCGAGAAGTCTTTAATAAATCTTCGATAGTACCCAGCGAGACCGAGAAATTATCGCACCTCCGAGGGATTCTTTGGTGCCGCCCAATTTCTAATAGCATCAATCTTTGCAGGATCCACGCGTATCCCCTTTTCATTAACAATGTGGCTGAGGAAGTGTACTTCTCGAATCCAGAAGTCACACTTAGAGAATTTCGCATAGAGTTGCTCCTTTCTCAGAAGCTCCAAAATAAGACGCAAGTGCCGCTCGTGATCCTCCTTGCTCTTAGAGTAAATCAAGGTGTTATCGATAAACACAATGACGAAATCGTCGAGATACGGTTTGCACACACGATTCATGAGGTCCATGAAGACCGCTGGTGCGTTTGTCAACCCGAATGGCATAACCAGAAACTCATAATTGTAGGATCGAGTAATGACCAAAACGAGTCTTTCAGAAGAGTTCTAGACCAAAACGAGAGGCGGAATCAGACGTTTCGGTGTCGGTTCAGCTTGATTCGCACTAGAAAGTAGTTTAACTGTCTTGTTTATTGATATGACACGTTTACAAACCTGTAGACACTTCAGCAGAGCTTCGCTGTTGGAATGGGAGAAGTTACAAATGAAATGACTAAACTCCCTATTTATAGAGTTTCTAATTCCCCTTAAAAGTGCCCTGTCTATTTCGTGGGGAATAGACATTTTGTGGGAAATGATCTATAAAACTCTATTTTCCTGAACTACGTGACTCGATCAATCTATTTTATTACAAGATTCGATACAAGACAAAGTCGACAGACGTATGCACCAACAGACACCCCCTCGGATGTTGACTAGTCTTAAGTGTCGAGTCTTCAACGTCTTCAGTCTTTATCAGTCTGATCGCTCTCTGAAGAATCTGACAGTGTAGGCATCCCTAAACTTTATCTCTTTCTCCTCCTCTTCAGCATCAACATACTCCCCTCGAACAATCTCATTTACCCTCGGATGTTGATTGCAATCTGACTTTCACAGGATCAGGATTGTGTCCTGGCTCTATACTCAGACTTCAGAATCCAGGCTATCATGCACATCCTCTACTTCCCAATAAATTTCACAAATTTAACATTTGACAAATTTATATAACCAGACTCCTCCACAAATTTATCCAGAATGATATAACAATGTTAATAATTGATGAACCACTTGTAATTAAATATTCAAAACCTTTTCTCATTTAAACACAAGCTCCCCCTTACCACATGCTCATCATGTTTAGCGCCTGGAATTTTGAAAATCAGCTCTTCAACACCAGTTGTCAAAAATCTTTTTGGATTTTTCAAAATTTATGCTAAAACACACTTAATTTTTTTTGTATTTTTTGAAAAGAAATGAAATGCAATAAAGAAATATTTACAGACAATATTTTTGCGAGTTTGTGTAAGAGGATCATATCAGTTTTTGACAAGTCACAAGTACCGTTGAGCTTAGTTACACAATAAGGATTAAACAATTCACTTAGATTGCCAATATACTGATCCACTTAAATTCTCACACAAATTTCAACTGATTCATGATATGAATTAGGTGTATTAAGGACTTAAACTCATTCATGTGTCCCACCTCTTGAATATACTCCAGTATCCAGATCCCAATATTCAGTCTTACAGGTGAGTATACCACAGATGATATCTGTAAGGGGTTAAATGCGAAGAACCGTGAGAGCTCAGGTCAGAACTTCCGTTTAGCAGAGAGATCACGGCTTCGACTTTTGGTGGGTCCCCTTTAGAGGATCTTTTTTACAACAGCACATGATTATCATTTTTTAATGTTTCATCATTTTTTGTACTGAGGGCAGGCTTTTATTTCAAGCAAGCGTAAAGTATTCTCCGGGGACTAGGCCATTGCTTCCGCAAAATCAGAAGTCCCGGGATAATACCCCAAATATCACTGAGCATAAAGACCTAGTATCTCAGAAAGAGGGTTCTTTCAAACGAAATTTCAGGGGTTACCTATATATCCAAGTAGTGTTCCCCACAAAATAAGCAAGTTTGAATTTGAATTTAAGTTTATATCCCGAAAAAGCTTACTAAATGTGACAACCCTCACTAAACCAGGTATCCGTACGACTTAATTAATAATTAATTACTTCTTAATTACTGTGCTTGCTTGAACTTGTGAATAAACTGCTACTTGAATACTGATACATGTACTTACTTGCATCATACTTTACTTACCGTCACTACATTATTTACATGCTGAACCTTAGTGACAAACATGATGCACAAAAAGCACAGTAGCACTATAACGGATAACCTATTGAACATGCTGATAAAGCCAGCATCAGGCAAACACTGCCTCTAAGGCCTGTATGAGCCAGAAATATTTTGCTACACTAGTGGTGAGTGTAGGGATACAAGGGTTGTAGAACTGCGTCTCTAGGAATAAGTCACAATGACTGGATGTGCCTAAAACGTACTCTAAGTACAAAACTCAGCACTTTACATAATAATTCAGCTTTTAGCTAACTAATAAAGTGCCAAAACATGAGAAAAATATTACTAGACACTTTCCAAAGTGTCAGAAATAAGTTGTGTCACTAAAAAGGGTATTAACGACACTTTAAAGCTTTGTTAAGCACTTTAACGGATTACTATCCAACCGAACAACCGGACTTTACCCGGAACATGAAAATATTGTCATTTTCATTGTTTATCTTTTTCTGAGCTAGTTAGGGTCCCTGAATACCCTAACACCCGCTTTAAAGCACTACACACCACTAACCGGGTTAATCCCTAAACTTAACTAACTTACTTAACCTAACTAATTTACCTAACTACTAGTTGGAATTGGACTAGACCCCCCCCCCCTTTAGAAACCGTCCCCATGTGGGGGACATACTTTGTCCTTCAATTGATTATTTAATTACTTGTGTTTAGTATCTAGCTAGCACATAAACCTTTGGATAATATTCATGTGAATTATCTATAAAATCAACACTTAACCCACCATTCACTTAACACCTCAAAACTCACAACTTAACTCTCCCTCTCTCTCTAAGAAGCTACGGCCAAACACCCCTTGAACACACAACCATTGTTAAGCTTTGATCTTGCCATTTCAAGTTCACACAAGTGTTAAGGATCACGGATAAGGAGTCTTGGTGCAAACGGAAGGCGAAGGACCTCATTCTCTTGCTTTTATCAACGCGTTTTTCGCTTAGATCCTTCCCTAGCTTCGAGCTAGTGGTATGTTACTTAAATCACCTACTCGAACTATTTTGAAGTGGTTAAAACGATTTGAAATGGTTAAAACTAGTAATCTTACAAGATGATACATTAAAGTGTGCTTAAAACAAAAATGGTGGTTAAAAGCTCATATGTTGTGTAAATCATGTAGTATTTGATTTGTGTGGTTATTTGGACCCGATCTATGTTGTGGTAGCTCGGATCATCATTTAACCCGGTTTAGTCATGATCTTGGATTATGACATAAAGCTTGTTTAAGTATAACTAGGGTTAGAAGATGAAACTCTACCACACACGAATCATGAACTTGTGTAAAAGCGATTTTGTTTGTGAAATAGTGTTTAAAACTAGTAGATCTACGGATCTACAAGTGGTATTTTCAAAGGACCAAGTGTCAAGAGAAAACATGCTTTTAAAGACGGATCTTACACTAACACGAATGGTTTTTAGAACACACAAGTGTGCAAACACTTGTGTAACACAAAGTTTCGACAAAATAACTATTTTTGTAAAAGTTGACAAGAAGTTGTAAAGACGGAACTTCTCTAAAAACAAGGTTTTTACGAAACCGGATTGATTTATATAAAGATCCGCTAAAAGTAATGGGATCTACTTCATAATATTAGAAAACCACAAGTTCATGAAATTTTTGCGATCTACATATATACTGACTAGTTGATGCGTTGAATATTGTTTTGGATTGAATGATAAAAATGGTTGGTTTGATTTATAAAAGAAAATGATACGCTTGAAAGCGTGGCCACCTCCAGTTACAGAGGAAACTCTGGCGAAATTTTCCCAAAAGCCTAACACTTAGAAATATTTTCACCATAAGTGTTAGAAATACTTTTCGACATGTTTTCAAAATATAAGTTTCGCCACGACTATATTTACAAAACATCGGTGGTGGGATTTCACAAAATAAAACGTGATACATGTATATATTTAGTATATATTTTTCACAACGTCACTTGATATGTGTTTAAGATTATTTTGTGAAAATACTAGTATTATTTTTAGGGTAAAAATAATACTATCGAATGTTAACGAATCCAAAATAATACGAGCGCTTTCACGATAAATATGTAGGTTACACCGGTAATTATTATTACCACTCGATCGTTAAAACGTAACTTGCGCAATTCAAAGAAGTATTCATGAACGCGTATTTTTGTTAAAGTATTATTTTGGGAAAGATTTATGTATAATAGAAAATATAATATTTTTGAGAAGAATATTTATATTTGGAGCTAGAAATAAAATATGTTATAAGTGAGACTTAATAATATATTTCAAAATTATACGAACACACATGTATTCAATCCCCCATCCTTGGGAAGGAAAATGACTACCAAGTATATGCAGAGTGTAAACACGAAATAGTTGCCTAACTATTTCCCAAAAACTTAAACCATAAAGCTAAGGCACGGCCGTCCGTCTAATAGAGTTAGTACGTGTAGGTCGTCACACAGCTGCCTGATTTGGAGGCATATTTGGTAGAGACGCACCACTGTGAGTTCATGTCCCCCTTTTCTCTAACTGTTTTCAGTTTTCTTAACTACAGGGGTGAAATACATGTTACTTTGATTACAAGTACTTTATACATGGTATGGTTAGCGTAAGGAGGTTTACTACTTAGATCATGTGAGTGGGTAGGAGCAATATGAGGCCATTAGTCCTCATAACGGGACCGAGGGACAGGAGCGGTAGATCTATCTGGGTGTAGCGAGCCCAACCCCTGAGCCCGCCTAATGGACCAGGTGGTGACTTTGTACCCATCGCCAAATACGCTAGGTTTGAGTCTTCCTACTTGCACTTCACACATATCATTGGCTTTGCAACCCAATGGTGATCTCTTTTTCCTTATTTGCTACATACCAGGAATTTTCATACGAACAGACATATTTACAAAGGTTTTACTTACTCACTTACACATGAACTCGCTCAACATTATTGTTGATTTTTCAACTTACATGTATTTCAGGAAATTAACAGATCTGGCGCGGTATGGCACGTTTTCCCGCTGCACTAGTTACGAGGTCATCCGGGTTTAGGGAATGTGGCTCTTTCCTGGACAAGTCACAGCCCTTAAACTATGCTTATGTTATGTTGTTAAACAATGTTTACGTCGTTAGGAGGTTTTTCCGTCAAGACAATGTTATTGTATTTGGTTTTTAAAACTTAATCGAATGGATGATCTTGCATGGTTTTTTTATTTCATATAGCTTTGTTATGGTTAAGCTATGGTATTAAGAAGTCACACCAAATTAACCACGCTTCCGCAAAGCCAGGGTGTGACAGCTTGGTATCAGAGCTCTGATCATAGCGAAGTAGGATTCCTTCTCGAGTCTAGACTATGATCACTAGGGCTCTCACGAAAACATTTTTCTGCATACCACTTAAGTCCAGATCCAACACTTTTTACAAACAAATGTTGAGCACATTTTATTCATTATTTTTAGGCTCAGTCCAGAAAGGCTGAGGCTCGGTCTTGGAGGCCGAGGCTCGGTCTGAGAGATCGAGGTAGTTGGCTAGTTGGACTAGGAAGAGTAGGCTCAGTCTTGGAGGCTGAGACTCGGTCTTAGAGACCGAGGCTCGATCTAAGAAATCGAGGTAGATGGCTAGTAAGACTAGGAAGAGTAGGCTCAGTCTTGGAGGCTGAGGCTCGGTCTTAGAGGCCGAGGCTCGATCTAAGAGGTCGAGGTAGATGGTAGAGCAGTCTTAGAGACTAGGAGGCTAGTGGGACTAGGAGAATTATTTGATTGACTAACATGTTTATATGATTATATGATTGATTATTATACGTATATGTGTTTGTGTTACAAACGTCATGCTTTCATCATGTACTAGAAAGATGGGCACTACGAATCCCATGGCCATAGTATCAGACGACATAGTTTCATCGAAGCACGAGGTGTACATTTCCGATACTACCGGCACAGACAATGACGACTTTCAGCCCTTTTGCGCTGCCTGAAGTCGTAGCAGAGCCTACTGATGGCCATCTTGTTGGGAATTTGCCCCCATGCCGCTTATCCTGTTGTTGATATGCCCCCCCCTGACGTGGCCTCTGACGACGATAACGATCTACTAGAGGAGGACCCATTCGAGGGCAGGGCCCTATTGCTGCTGGTATTAGCCTACTGCATGCGGACGCTCCTGCAGGGGAAACTCATGCCCATTCCCCTGTCCCAGACTCATTTGAGTTTCTGACATCCGCATTTTCGCATATACAGGGAGTGCAGCACCATTCACACGACGCCGACCCTGATACGGCATCATCAGCTGCACCGGTTCCCGCACCCAGCTTTGAGTTTGATCACAGTATTGAGGGTGATCTTGTTCTTCCACCTGGTTTTGATCCAGACCATGACCTTGAGTTCATACACTTAGACCAGCCCTTGGAGGATCCTGTAACCCCCTGTGTTTGTTGATCCAGCTGATCTTGAGATGGAGTTTTGATCCGGAGCCAGCCGTGGCCCCTGAGCCAGGCGTTGCTCCTGACCCCGCATTGGAGCCTGACCCTGTTCATGCCGATGCACCCGCTGTTGCTCCTTGATTGATCATCTGCTTGGACGAGAGAAAATTTGGGGTAACTGTGCAAGACAATTTATTATTACGGGGGCCCACGTAATAACGACTTGTAGTGCACAGAAATCCTGGTGGACTCTGCGGGTCAAGCTAATGAAAACCAATGTAGCAGGGAATATCTAAAACACGAATGACCAAGGCGAGGCGATGTAGCCTCGAGTTCATTCTATTACAAGCAACAAGCCAAATTGGCAAGCCTATGTGAAGGCTCAAAAAGTTTTTTTCCCCACTCATACATTGAGTATATTTGCGTGTGAAATTGGGTGAGTACATGATGGCTTATATTGCTATATGTATCTCATAGACAACTGAAATGTTGTCTAGCCCGCTTCATACCACTTCGACAAAAGAGAATGTCACCCAGACGTGACACAAACACCAGTACGTTGCCAAGGACAGAAGCCGAGCTGCAAGAGCGCGTCTCACAGGCGACTGCACGACGTAAAGCCCTCCGCTTTAAGCACAGCAATGGCACTACTGGAAATAACCCTCCAACTGACTGCACCTATAAGCAGTTCCTGAACTGCAAGCCTTTGAACTTTGACGGAACGGGAGGCGACGTTGCATTTGTTCGTTGGTCCGAAAAGACTGACCCCATTCTAAGAATGAGTAACTGTTCGCCTCAAAGAGAGGGTTAGCTATGTCTCGGGGTTAATTCTAGATGACACACTCTCATGGTGGAACCTCCAGGTTCAGACCCTTGGTACAGATGCTGCTTATGCACTGAGCTGGGACGAGCTCAAGGAAATGATGAAGAAGAAATATTGTTCTAAGGCTGGAATCCAGAAGCTTGAGGTGAAATTCTGGAATTTGAGGATGGACGAACCAAAGATTCCTGAATACGTCCAGCGATCTCACGACTTGTCTAGGGTCGTCCCCTACTAAGTCATTGATGTTATATGATACAGTTGTGTACTTGCAAACCTCATATTGTGGTCTCGATTTATGGAAATGCAATCGCAGTACTCTCATCACTTGTGATGATTGATCCACTGTTTATGTCCTATGACATGAGATGTTATGTGGTTGATTTATTCATAGCAGGAGATGTTATGTGATATTGTTGAATACATACGTACACTTTACTCGCTATGACCTAACCTACGTGAAACATCTTTTAGAAGATGCCACCAAGACGCAAGATGCGCATACCCACCTCGGAGGAAGAACTTCAAAAGATAATTGCCACAGCTATAGCACAACACGAGGCCCATCGCTCCGATTGCAGCGAAGGTACCTCAGGAAATAACCCCCCCAACGGCTGCACCTACAAGCAGTTCTTAGACCACAAACCTCGAGAGTTCGACGGCACCGGAGGTGCCTTAGCCTTCGTGCGCTGGGTTGAAAAGACAGTTTATGTCTTACGATTGAGCCAATGTGACCACGAACATCAAGTCAAGTATATAACTGGACTATTGATGGATGAGGCTCTGTCATGGTGGAACCATCAAATTCGGACGATGGGCGAGACCGCTGCGCATGCTATGACGTCGGACGAACTGAAAAATCTGATGCGTGAAAGATATTGCTCGAGGGCAGAAGTCCAGAGATTGGAGACAGAACTGTGGAACTTGAAAATGAAAGGACCGAAGATAGCAGAGTATGTGCAGAGATTTAACGAATTATCACAAGTTGCCTTACTCCTGGGGACACCAGAGTTTAAGAGAATCGAATAGTTCATAAGGGGATTGGCACCTCAGATTCTAAGCCTGGTAACAACATCAAAACCCTCAACGATCACCGAGGCTATCAACATAAGCATAGCACTCACGGAAGAAGCAGTTAGACGAGGAGAATTTTCCACTGCGGAGGAGAAAAAGGAGACTGCTATAAAGGCATCTGGGATAACAAGAGGAAGCTTGCAAATTTCAAGATGGTTACTCGGGTAAGTAACAAGAAGAAGGCCAAAAAGGGAAAAGATTACAAGGGTACCCTACCTAAGTGTGACAATTGTTTACGTTATCATGTCGGGCGATGCAAATATGGAAACTGTGGTAACTGTGGCAAGGTGGGACATGTCAAGGAAACTTGTTGGAAAAATACTGAACATAGTAATGGGGGCCAAGACGGTAGTGAGAATCACGAAGGGGACAACGACAATGATAATTGTCGAGGCAGAATGAGTGATAAACAGAAGCGTGCTCGAGGATGTTTAAACTGTGGAAGCAAAAAGCATTTCAGAAGATATTGCCCGAAAAACAATCAGGCGCAAGGATGAAAGCTCCCCATCGGAGCTAGGGAGGCACGCCAGAGATCCAAGCATGGATAGCGGTACGTCCCATATTACTCAATATTATGCATCTGTATTGCCAACTACTGTTGCAAATTTTAAGATTCGCAATTCTAGTGTTCAAGGACATAATTGGTTTACATAGCGAGTGAGTAGTTATTCCAGTACCCATTAGGACTAGCTTAGGGGAAGCTAGTGGAAGCCAACGCAGTAACTGGAATCGGCACGATAGGACCCGGAGAGCGTAAGTTTACGCTAGATCTATTGCCAATTGAGTTTAGAAGCTTCAACGTGGTAATAGGATGTATTAGTTGGCAAGCGATCGAGCGGAGGTTGTTATCCGCACCTCGATGTCGAATGAAGGAATAATTGTGACTCACGAAGCAAGATACGCCACCGCCGATCACAAATTACTTAGGGCTCGAAAGTTGTTGTGGGAAGGATGTGTTGTTTCCTGGCTCATATCGGGGACAAGGGAGCCGAAGAACTAAAACTTAACGATACCCCCGTGATCGGAGTATACCCTGAAGTCTTCCTCGAAGACTTGCCGGCGTAATCTCCTGGACGACAAGTCGAATTTTGGCTTCAATTTGATTCTAGGCGCCGCGCCTGTAGCTAGGTCACTTTATAGACCTGAACCACCTGAGAGGCAGGAATTGTCAACACAACTTCAAGAGTTGCTAGACAAAGGATTCATCAGACCAAGCTTCTCACCATGGGGAGCTCTGGTCCTGTTTGTTAAGAAGAAAGACGGTAGTTTTCATATGTACATCGACTACCGGGAGTTGAACAAGTTGACTATCAAGAATAGGTATCCCCTGCCGAGGATCGATGACTTATTCGATCAACTGCAAGGTTCAAAGCTTTTACTCAAAGATCGATTTACGATCTGGATACCATCAGATAAGGATACAAGAGGAGAGTATCCCAAAGACAGCCTTCAGAACTCGTTATGGACACTACGAGTTCCTTGTTATGCCGTTTGGGTTGACAAACGCACCTGCAGTCTTTATGGACTTGATGAATAGAGTTTGCAAGCCGTACTTGGACAAGTTCGTGATTGTGTTTATCGACGGCATCTTGATTTATTCAAGGACAAAGACTGAGCACGAACAGCATCTAAGAGCTATTTTGGAGCTGCTAAAGAAAGAACAGCTGTATGCCAAATTCTCTAAGTGCGAGTTTGGCCACGTGAAGTCCAATTTCTTGGACATGTGGTTAATGGAAATGGAATCCATGTTGATCCCACAAAGATCGAAGCGATCAAGAATTGGGAAACGCCTAAGACGCCAACCGAGATTCGACAATTCTTGGGTTTGGCTGGCGACTATCGAAGGTTCATTGAGGATTTTTCAAAAATCGCTCAACCATTGACGCTCCTCACGCAGAAAGATAAGAAGTTTGATTGGGGAATCAAACAGGAAGAAGCGTCCCAGGTATTGAAGGATAAGCTCTGCCATGCGCCAATCTTAGCACTACCGGAAGGTACATATGATTTTGTGGTATACTGTGACGCTTCGCGTCAAGGATTGGGTTGTGTGCTGATGCAACGCCAAAAGGTTATTGCTTACGCATCACGCCAATTGAAAGTGCACGAAAAGAACTATACCACGCACGATTTGGAGCTAGGCGCAGTGGTTCTTGCATTGAAGATCTGGAGACACTACCTCTATGGTACAAAGTGTACAATCTTCACAGATCACAAGAGCCTACAACACATATTCAATCAGAAGGAGCTGAATATGAGGCAAAGACGATGGGTTGAATTGTTGAATGATTACGACTGCGAGATAAAGTACCATCCAGGGAAGGCGAACGTGGTCGCCGATGCCCTAAGTCGAAAGGAGAGGATCAAGCCCATAAGGGTTAGGGCTTTAGTAATGATTATCCAAACCGATCTTTCCTTGCGCATTCGTGCTGCGCAGAAAGAAGCTCTCAAGGAAGGAAACCTTGAAGAAGAATATCTCCGTGGGATGGAGAAGCTACTGGTACTAAACAAGGAAGGAACGTCATGTTTTGAGAAAAGGATTTGGGTTCCTTTGTTTGGAGGTTTAAGTAAGGTTATTTTCGATGAAGCTCACAAGTCGCGGTACTCTATCCACCCTGGAGCGGATAAGATGTACCAGGATCTCAAAGATTATTATTGGTGGCCTAGGATGAAAGGCGATGTTGCTGTTTATGTGAGCAAATGTTTAACATGCGCTAAGGTTAAAGCGGAATACCAGAAGCCTTCAGGACTTCTGCAACAACCTGAGATTCCCAAGCGGAAATGGGAACAAATCTCAATGGATTTTGTTACAAAGTTGCCAAGGACGCCAAGAGGTCATGAAACTATTTGGGTAATAGTGGATTGATTAACGAAGTCAGCACACTTCTTACCTATCAGAGAGAAGGATAATACGAGCAAGTTGGCCGAAATATAAATGAGAGAGATCGTCGCACGTCATGGAGTGCCTCTGTCAATCATCTCTGATAGAGACGGAAGGTTTGTGTCAAGAATATGGCAATCCTTCCAAGAAACCTTTGGCTCACAATTGAATCTGAGCACTGCGTTTCATCCGTAAACTGACGGTCAAAGCGAGCGAACGATACAGACTTTGGAAGACATGCTGAGAGCGTGTGTTATGGATTTGGGCGGTAGCTGGGATAAGCATTTGCCTTTGGTCGAATTTTCATACAACAACAGCTACCACACCAGTATTGGTGTCGCGCCATTTGAAGCCCTTTACGGACGCAAGTGCCGATCACCCCTATGCTGGGCTGACGCAGGTGATAAGCAGCTTGCTGGCCCCGAAATCGTCCAAGAGACGACAGACAAGATTTCGCAGATTCTAAAACGCATCGAAGCAGCTCGCCACAGACAGAAGGCCTATGCGGATCCAAACCGGAAACATGTGGAATTCCAAGTTGGAGAAATGGTGTTATTGAAAGTTTCACCCTGGAAGGGTGTGGCACGCTTCGGAAAGCGTGGGAAGTTAAATCCACGCTACATTGGTCCTTTCAGAGTTTTGGAAAGAATAGGACTAGTAGCATACAAGCTGGACTTACCTGCTGAACTCCATTCAGTTCACGATACATTTCATGTATCCAACCTGAAGAAAAGTCCAACTCAAGATACCATTGCCATTCCCATCGATGAGATTCATGTTGACGACACGCTCCACTTCGTTGAAGAACCGGTTGAGGTTACGGATTGGAAAGTAAACAAGACTCGCCGGAGCAGTGTCAAGCTCGTCAAAGTTCGTTGGAATGCCAGACACGGTCCTGAATACACCTGGGAACGTGAGGATCGGATGAAAGAGAAATACCCCCACCTATTTCCTGAGAACCCTGCATCTACAAGCAGAACTTAAAATTTCGGGACAAAATTTATTTAACGGGGGGAGAATGTGACAACCCTCACTAAACCAGGCATCCGTACGACTTAATTAATAATTAATTACTGCTTAATTACTGTGCTTGCTTGAACTTGTGAATAAATTGCTACTTGAATACTGATACATGTACTTACTTGCATCATACTTTACTTACTGTCACTACATTATTTACATGCTGAACCTTAGTGACAAACATGATGCACAAAAAGCACAGTAGCACTATAACGGATAACCTATTGAACATGCTGATAAAGCCAGCATCAGGCAAACACTGCCTCTAAGGCCTGTATGAGCCAGAAATATTTTGCTACACTAGTGGTGAGTGTAGGGATACAGGGGTTGTAGAACTGCGTCTCTAGGAATAAGTCACAATGACTGGATGTGCCTAAAACGTACTCTAAGTACAAAACTCAGCACTCTACATAATAATTCAGCTTTTAGCTAACTAATAAAGTGCCAAAACATGAGAAAAATATTACTAGACACTTTCCAAAGTGTCAGAAATAAGTTGTGTCACTAAAAAGGTTATTAACGACACTTTAAAGCTTTGTTAAGCACTTTAACGGATTACTATCCAACCGAACAACCGGACTTTACCCGGAACATGAAAATATTGTCATTTTCATTGTTTATCTTTTTCTGAGCTAGTTAGGGTCCCTGAATACCCTAACACCAGCTTTAAAGCACTACACACCACTAACCGGGTTAATCCCTAAACTTAACTAACTTACTTAACCTAACTAATTTACCTAACTACTAGTTGGAATTGGACTAGACCCCCCCCCCCCCTTTAGAAACCGTCCCCATGTGGGGGACATACTTTGTCCTTCAATTGATTATTTAATTACTTGTGTTTAGTATCTAGCTAGCACATAAACCTTTGGATAATATTCATGTGAATTATCTATAAAATCAACACTTAACCCACCATTCACTTAACACCTCAAAACTCACAACTTAACTCTCCCTCTCTCTCTAAGAAGCTACGGCCAAACACCCCTTGAACACACAACCATTGTTAAGCTTTGATCTTGCCATTTCAAGTTCACACAAGTGTTAAGGATCACGGATAAGGAGTCTTGGTGCAAACGGAAGGCGAAGGACCTCATTCTCTTGCTTTTATCCACGCGTTTTTCGCTTAGATCCTTCCCTAGCCTCGAGCTAGTGGTATGTTACTTAAATCACCTACTCGAACTATTTTGAAGTGGTTAAAACGATTTGAAATGGTTAAAACTAGTAATCTTACAAGATGATACATTAAAGTGTACTTAAAACACTAAAAATGGTGGTTAAAAGCTCATATGTTGTGTAAATCATGTAGTATTTGATTTGTGTGGTTATTTGGACCCGATCTATGTTGTGGTAGCTCGGATCATCATTTAACCCGGTTTAGTCATGATCTTGGATTATGACATAAAGCTTGTTTAAGTATAACAAGGGTTAGAAGATGAAACTCTACCACACACGAATCATGAACTTGTGTAAAAGCGATTTTGTTTGTGAAATAGTGTTTAAAACTAGTAGATCTACGGATCTACAAGTGGTATTTTCAAAGGACCAAGTGTCAAGAGAAAACATGCTTTTAAAGACGGATCTTACACTAACACGAATGGTTTTTAAAACACACAAGTGTGCAAACACTTGTGTAACACAAAGTTTCGACAAAATAACTATTTTTGTAAAAGTTGACAAGAAGTTGTAAAGACGGAACTTCTCTAAAAACAAGGTTTTTACGAAACCGGATTGATTTATATAAAGATCCGCTAAAAGTAATGGGATCTACTTCATAATATTAGAAAACCACAAGTTCATGAAATTTCTGCGATCTACATATATACTGACTAGTTGATGCCTTGAATATTGTTTTGGATTGAATGATAAAAATGGTTGGTTTGATTTATAAAAGAAAATGATACGCTTGAAAGCGTGGCCACCTCCAGTTACAGAGGAAACTTTGGCGAAATTTTCCCAAAAGCCTAACACTTAGAAATATTTTCACCATAAGTGTTAGAAATACTTTTCGACATGTTTTCAAAATATAAGTTTCGCCACGACTATATTTACAAAACATCGGAGGTGGGATTTCACAAAATAAAACGTGATACATATATATATTTAGTATATATTTTTCACAACGTCACTTGATATGTGTTTAAGATTATTTTGTGAAAATACTAGTATTATTTTTAGGGTAAAAATAATACTATCGAATGTTAACGAATCCAAAATAATACGAGCGCTTTCACGATAAATATGTAGGTTACACCGGTAATTATTATTACCACTCGATCGTTAAAACGTAACTTGCGCAATTCAAAGAAGTATTCATGAACGCGTATTTTTGTTAAAGTATTATTTTGGGAAAGATTTATGTATAATAGAAAATATAATATTTTTGAGAAGAATATTTATATTTGGAGCTAGAAATAAAATATGTTAAAAGTGAGACTTAATAATATATTTCGAAATTATACGAACACACGTGTATTCAATCCCCCATCCTTGGGAAGGAAAATGACTACCTAGTATATGCAGAGTGTAAACACGAAATAGTTGCCTAACTATTTCCCAAAAACTTAAACCATAAAGCTAAGGCACGGCCGTCCGTCTAATAGAGTTAGTACGTGTAGGTCGTCACACAACTGCTTGATTTGGAGGCATACTTGGTAGAGACGCACCACTGTGAGTTCATGTCCCCCTTTTCTCTAACTGTTTTCAGTTTTCTTAACTACGGGGGTGAAATACATGTTACTTTGATTACAAGTACTTTATACATGGTATGGTTAGCGTAAGGAGGTTTACTACTTAGATCATGTGAGTGGGTAGGAGCAATATGAGGCCATTAGTCCTCATAACGGGACCGAGGGACAGGAGCGGTAGATCTATCTGGGTGTAGCGAGCCCAACCCCTGAGCCCGCCTAATGGACCAGGTGGTGACTTTGTACCCATCGCCAAATACGCTAGGTTTGAGTCTTCCTACTTGCACTTCACACATATCATTGGCTTTGCAACCCAATAGTGATCTCTTTTTCCTTATTTGCTACATACCAGGAATTTTCATATGAACAGACATCTTTACAAAGGTTTTACTTACTCACTTACACATGAACTCGCTCAACATTATTGTTGATTTTTCAACTTACATGTATTTCAGGAAATTAACAGATCTGGCGCGGTATGGCACGTTTTCCTGCTGCACTAGTTACGAGGTCATCCGGGTTTAGGGAATGTAGCTGTTTCCTGGACAAGTCACAGCCCTTAAACTATGCTTATGTTATGTTGTTAAACAATGTTTATGTCGTTAGGAGGTGTTTCCGTCAAGACAATGTTATTGTATTTGGTTTTTAAAACTTAATCGAATGGATGATCTTGCATGGTTTTTTTTATTTCATATAGCTTTGTTATGGTTAAGCTATGGTATTAAGAAGTCACACCAAATTAACCACGCTTCCGCAAAGCCAGGGTGTGACACTAAATGTGTAAAAACCTATCGGCATATCATCAGTGAGACCGTTTAATGCTATTTAAACATTACATTTCTTTAGCATACTATATGTAATAACCGAAAATTTAAAATCATTATTCTAGAAATAAAGGAATAATAAACTAATAATTTAACGACCCTCATTAAAAGACCTAATTACTTTATTAAATTAACCCATAGGAAACCCTAATTAAGACACCCAAGTAATTTCGTACAAACCCTAAATTTTTCAGAATTTTCAGAATCAGGATTAGGGCCCCTAAAACTCAGGGGGGTAAAACCTAGTTAACGATTATCCTAATAACTTGCGGAAGAAGTTGAGATTTTAAAAACTGTCGATTCAGCTAGGCTAGTCCCACACGTGGCAACCCTATGCCCAAAATAAGTTGCCACGCGGCCCGCGTAAGAATAGTCTTAAGGTCACGCGGGCCGCGTCAAGGTCAAAATTTGGCTATAAATAGAGGAGGTTGGGACTTGAATCTGGGCACAAAAACGACGAAGAAACTCCAAAATTTCGCTGAGTTATCGTCCAATTACTTTCAAAACACACACGAAACACTAATTAAGTATAGCGGGGTGCTGCAGAACAGGGTAATAACTCGATCGCTATTACGATTCCTTGTCCGATCAATCAATATATCCAATGGATGTTTAAGTGCTGCCCACATTAGGGTTATTCTTTGTCGTTCGTCATTAATTTGACGGATCATCGTTAATTCGATGGATAAAGTATTGTACTTTGTCGTTCGTCATTAATTTGACGGATCATCGTTAATTCGATGGATGAAGTATCGCACTTTGTCATTCGTTGTGAGAATTTGATCTCGTGAGTTATCGTAAAGGCTGTATTAAGTTACTAACCTAGTTGTGTGCATGTTATTTAAATTAGGTTAAAAGACTAATCAGTAGTCTAAACTCTGTCCGTATAAATCTGAAATATTATCACAAGGTAGCATCAATTTGGAATTATTAAGGTACGGATCCTTACCCCACTTCTTGTTGCTTCATATTCAAATTGTTATAAAACCCATTAAATTCATACACTCTTTACGTCTTTGATTATCGATTCATTTGACAGTCCGTTCGAATTCTATTCTAATCATTTGATTTAAGCTTTCATGTCGTGCGATAGTATTATGTTAGTTGTACTCATTATCGCATGTTCCAATATATGTTCCGTTCTGTTCTGAAAATAAGTTTTATAAGTTATGTGAATAAGACCATTTGTACTCTGATACCCTGAGTATCGCTTCTCGTGGAGTGTCCCACGAGCATGTTGTTGCGGCATCAACAGCATGTGCTCCATCTGTGACGGAGAGATTAGTTCACGGCGTCCCTAGGTACAAGTGTGGTACAAAGCTACTAGGAGGCGTATGGATCGATCCTAGAATTTAAGTTAATGAGATGGATAACAGGTATGCCAACTGGCCATCTCGTGTGATAAGTATGCAGGAGTAGCTACCTGTGTATTATCACGTTTTCAGTTTGCTCATGGGTACATCCGTAAAATATGATTATGAAATTATGTTCTTGCATTGTATAAGTTTTGCATAAAGCGTTATTTGTTCTTTGAGCCTATAATTCCGTACTGAGCATTCGGCTCATTCCGTATAAATTTTGTATTTACAGGTCAGCAGGTTATCTTGGGCGGGGGAAAGAGAGAAGAATAAAGCTTAGGAATAAATCTGAAGATGTTAGTTAATAAAATTGAATGTGTCTGCTTGTATATAAATCTTACGTTTCGTTGTTAAATGGTTGTATCCTTGTCAAATAAATAAATGGAATTATGACTTTTGTTTATGATATCACTGTTATTGTGACACGTCAGCCCTTCCGGGGTGGGGTGTTACAGCTATGGTATCAGAGCAAAGGCTCTTTCCTGTAGAAAACTTGAAGATAGTAATAAAAACCTGTGAGGAACGGGTAGATATCTATGATAGGATTCAACTTGATCTCTTATTTGGTTTAATTCCTATGTTTATTCGTATAGATATGCCTCCTCGTCGTCCGCTACGTAGGAGTACTCGTACTAACCATGTACGTAACAACACTTCTTCGAATGAGACTCCAGTTGATCCAAGCGTAATTAATGCTATCAACCAGGCTGTTGCCGGGTTGCTTCCAAACCTGGTTGCTCAAACAGCTGAGGCTGTTATTCAACAAACTCGTCATCCAGAAGGCACTAACACTAATCCAACCTCTGGTGATGAAACTCGTGAGAATACCACAAACAATACTACTTATAGTATAGACATATGGATTAGTAAATTCCAAAAACAAAAGCCGAAATCCTTTAGCCACGCTACTAATCCAGTTGAAGCAAGAAACTGGATAGCTCATGTTGAAAAGATCTTCGGAGTTCTTGGAGTTCCGGAGCAATACAAAGTTAGATTGGCTACCTACAAACTTGAAGATGACGCACAAACTTGGTGGGAAGGATATAAGCAAGTCAAAGGAGGGGATGATTTTGACGCTAATCTTTCATGGGTCGACTTTCGTAATATCTTTTATGACAAGTATTTTTCGACCGCTGATAAAGAAGCTTATATCAGGGAGTATGCTGTGATTCGACAGGGGAGTGATGAACCAGCCTCTGAGTTCATTACTCGATTTTCAAGGTTGGCTAGTATTGTAGGAGAAGTTGCAGGATCAGCAGAAGTCCAGGCAGAAAAATGCAAGTGGGCAGTCAATGATCGAATTCGGAAGTCGATCATGTACATGAAATTTAAAGATATCACCGAAGTTGCTGATGCAATCAAAACTTTTGAATTCGAAAGGAAAGAATTCTTATCTCGAACTGGGGATAATAAGAAGAGAAATAGGGAAGGACAAATTAAGCAAGAAAACGGCCAATCATCCACTACGCCACAGCATCAAGATCGCAAAGTGCAAGGAAATCAAAACTCTGGAAATCAGGCACGTCCATGGCAACAGAGACTGCAAAACCAGAGACCTGCTCAAAATCAGATTCAGTTGTATACAGAACCTATTAGAGCTCAACCACTGAATCAACATGTAAACCCAAATCAAATTACATATCCTCTATGTAATATTTGTGGTAAGAGACATCAGGGCGTATGTCACCGAAGTACAGGAGCATGCTTTAGATGTGGCCAAACTGGACACATGATCAAGGAGTGTACCAAGAAAGACACTAGGAAGAATAACCGACCAAACGTTGCACCACCCAATATTGGAGGAAGAGTTTTCGCACTTTCTGCTACTGATGCTGCTAATGTTCCAGGTACTGTATCTGGAACCCTTCAGATTAGTGAACGTAGTATCTATGTGTTATTCGACACAGGAGCGACTCATTCTTTAGTATCCCATTCGTTTACTAAGTACCTTCCGATAAGACCCACTCTCTTAAATCATACTTTAACCATTTCCACTCCCATGGAAAATTCATCCGTAATCACTTACGTATATAAGGATTGTCCGATCCGTATTGAATCTATTGTGTGTAAGGCAGACCTATTTCCAATACATATATATGATTTTGATGTTATTCTAGGAATAGATTGGTTGTCTAGACATCGTGTAACTATAGATTGTCATTCTCGCCGTGTTATTTTCGGTGATCTTCATCATCCTGATATTATATATTAGGGAACTCAAGCTCATAAATCTCTTAAGATTATCTCTGCGCTTAAGGCTCGAAAATTCATATCAAGCGGCTGTGCTGGATTCCTAGCATCGATTAGGGATACTTCTGCTAGTGTTAAAAGTATTGATAACCACTCCGTTGTTCGTGAATATCCTGATGTATTTCCAGATGAACTTCCGGGAATACCACCCGACCGTCAGGTAGAATTCACCATCGACTTGATCCCTGGTGCCGAACCTATTTCTAAAGCTCCATACCGTATGGCTCCAAGGGAACTGAAGGAGTTGAAGGAACAATTGCAAGAATTGGTCGATCTAGGATTCATAAGACCCAGTGTTTCACCTTGGGGTGCTCCGGTCTTATTTGTGAAGAAGAAAGACGGTAGTATGCGTTTATGTATTGACTACCGGGAGCTGAACAAGATTACTATTCGTAATCAGTATCCTCTGCCGCGCATTGATGATCTCTTTGATCAACTTCAGGGGGCTCAGTTCTTCTAAAAAATCGACCTGAGGTCCGGGTACCATCAGCTAAGGATTAAGAATGATGATGTTCCTAAGACCGCCTTTCATACTCGATATGGTCATTACGAATTTTTAGTTATGCCTTTTGGGTTAACTAATGCACCTGCAGTCTTCATGGATTTGATGAATCGTGTATTTCACAAATTCCTAGACAAATTCGTAATTGTTTTTATCGATGACATTCTGGTGTATTCTAAGAGTCACGAAGAGCATGAAGCACATCTACATGCAGTACTTGGAACCTTGCGACATGAGAAGTTGTACGCAAAGTTTTCCAAATGTGACTTTTGGCTTAGCCAAGTGGCATTTCTAGGTCATATCATATCAGCAGAGGGAATTATGGTAGACCCAACAAAGGTTGAAGCTATTACAAAATGGCCAAGACCCACTTCTGTTACCGAAATACGAAGTTTCTTGGGTCTTGCTGGCTATTACCGAAGATTTGTTGAAAGATTCTCGGTAATTGCTTTACCACTCACAAAACTCCTAAGGAAAGGGGTGAAGTACTCATGGAATGAAGAACAAGAGAAAAGTTTTGAAGAATTGAAGAAACGACTCGTATCCTCTCCGATACTCGCTCTACCTTCTGGATCAGGAGGTTACCAAGTCTATAGTGATGCCTCAAAGAAAGGATTAGGTTGTGTGCTAATGCAACATGGGAAGGTTATCGCTTATGCCTCCCGTCAGTTGAAGCCTTATGAAGTTAACTACCCTACACATGATTTAGAACTAGCCGCAGTTGTTTTTGCACTTAAGATTTGGCGACACTATCTGTATGGTGAGAGTTGTGATATCTTTACCGACCACAAGAGCCTCAAGTACATATTTACTCAGAAGGAGCTAAATATGAGGCAAAGAAGGTGGTTAGAACTTTTAAAAGATTACGACGTAAATATTCAATACCATCCAGGCAAAGCCAATGTTGTAGCTGACGCGTTGAGCCGAAAGAATTCCGGGACTATATCTTGCATACAAATTCAGCCTCATATTAGGAGGGATCTCGAAAGGATGAACATTTGGCTTCAGATTAGTAAATCTGATGGATATCTAGCTAGAATGCAGATTGAACCCGACCTCATATCACGGATCAAAGATACACAAAAGCAAGATGGAGAACTTTGGGCAATTGTGCAAAATCTTGAGGTGGGTAAGCAATCTGAATTTCGTATAGACCATCATGGGGTGATTTGGTGCGTTAAAAGACTTTGTGTACCCGATGACTCCAGCCTTCGTGAGTCATTGTTAGCCGAAGCTCACAGCTCACCATTTTCGATTCACCCAGGATCTACCAAGATGTATCGAGACTTAAGACAGAACTTCTGGTGGAATGGTATGAAGGAAGACGTTGCTCGATATGTAAGTAAATGTCTCACTTGCCAACAAGTGAAAATTGAACACAAACGAGCAAGCGGTCTGTTGCAGCCATTGGATATTCCCATATGGAAGTGGGATGAGATCACAATGGATTTTGTTACCGGTTTGCCTAAAACTTTCAAGAAGAATGATGTTGTATGGGTTGTTGTCGATAGATTGTCGAAGTCAGCACATTTTCTACCGATTCAGCAAGTATTTTCGGTTAATAAGTTATCCGAAATATTTCTTCAAGAAATTATTCGACTCCATGGCACACCATCTTTCATTGTTTCCGATAGAGACCCACGTTTCACCTCACGGTTTTGGAAAGGTTTTCAGGCAGCTTGGGGTACACGACTGAAGTTTAGTACGGCTTTCCATCCACAAACAGATGGACAGTCAGAACGCACGATTCAGACCTTGGAAGACATGCTCCGAGCATGTGCACTTGAATGGTCTGGAAACTGGGATGAATATCTATGTCTTGTTGAGTTCGCTTACAACAATAGTTGGCAAGCAAGTATTGGCATGGCACCTTTTGAGCTTTTGTACGGACGGAAATGTCGCGCACCGATATGCTGGGATGAAGTTGGAGAGAAGATTATTGAAGGGCCAGAATTAGTTCAGATTACAAATGAAAAAGTCACTATGGCACGAGAAAAACTGAAAGAAGCTCAAAGCAGACAAAAGAGCTATGCAGATCAAGATAGACGACCACTCGAAATAAAGGAATAATAAACTAATAATTTAACGACCCTCATTAAAAGACCTAATTACTTTATTAAATTAACCCATAGGAAACCCTAATTAAGACACCCAAGTAATTTCGTACAAACCCTAAATTTTTCAGAATTTTCAGAATCAGGATTAGGGCCCCTAAAACTCAGGGGGGTAAAACCTAGTTAACGATTATCCTAATAACTTGCGGAAGAAGTTGAGATTTTAAAAACTGTCGATTCAGCTAGGCTAGTCCCACACGTGGCAACCCTATGCCCAAAATAAGTTGCCACGCGGCCCGCGTCAAGGTCAAAATTTGGCTATAAATAGAGGAGGTTGGGACTTGAATCTGGGCACAAAAACGACGAAGAAACTCCAAAATTTCGCTGAGTTATCGTCCAATTACTTTCAAAACACACACGAAACACTAATTAAGTATAGCGGGGTGCTGCAGAACAGGGTAATAACTCGATCGCTATTACGATTCCTTGTCCGATCAATCAATATATCCAATGGATGTTTAAGTGCTGCCCACATTAGGGTTATTCTTTGTCGTTCGTCATTAATTTGACGGATCATCGTTAATTCGATGGATAAAGTATTGTACTTTGTCGTTCGTCATTAATTTGACGGATCATCGTTAATTCGATGGATGAAGTATCGCACTTTGTCATTCGTTGTGAGAATTTGATCTCGTGAGTTATCGTAAAGGCTGTATTAAGTTACTAACCTAGTTGTGTGCATGTTATTTAAATTAGGTTAAAAGACTAATCAGTAGTCTAAACTCTGTCCGTATAAATCTGAAATATTATCACAAGGTAGCATCAATTTGGAATTATTAAGGTACGGATCCTTACCCCACTTCTTGTTGCTTCATATTCAAATTGTTATAAAACCCATTAAATTCATACACTCTTTACGTCTTTGATTATCGATTCATTTGACAGTCCGTTCGAATTCTATTCTAATCATTTGATTTAAGCTTTCATGTCGTGCGATAGTATTATGTTAGTTGTACTCATTATCGCATGTTCCAATATATGTTCCGTTCTGTTCTGAAAATAAGTTTTATAAGTTATGTGAATAAGACCATTTGTACTCTGATACCCTGAGTATCGCTTCTCGTGGAGTGTCCCACGAGCATGTTGTTGCGGCATCAACAGCATGTGCTCCATCTGTGACGGAGAGATTAGTTCACGGCGTCCCTAGGTACAAGTGTGGTACAAAGCTACTAGGAGGCGTATGGATCGATCCTAGAATTTAAGTTAATGAGATGGATAACAGGTATGCCAACTGGCCATCTCGTGTGATAAGTATGCAGGAGTAGCTACCTGTGTATTATCACGTTTTCAGTTTGCTCATGGGTAAATCCGTAAGATATGATTATGAAATTATGTTCTTGCATTGTATAAGTTTTGCATAAAGCGTTATTTGTTCTTTGAGCCTATAATTCCGTACTGAGCATTCGGCTCATTCCGTATAAATTTTGTATTTACAGGTCAGCAGGTTATCTTGGGCGGGGGAAAGAGAGTAGAATAAAGCTCAGGAATAAATCTGAAGATGTTAGTTAATAAAATTGAATGTGTCTGCTTGTATATAAATCTTACGTTTCGTTGTTAAATGGTTGTATCCTTGTCAAATAAATAAATGGAATTATGACTTTTGTTTATGATATCACTGTTATTGTGACACGTCAGCCCTTCCGGGTTGGGGTGTTACACTATAACTGTCTACAGATGTACTATCATTTCCTCTTTTTCACAACAAACTCATTTTTGTATTTTATCATGTTTTTGCCTTTTTCAAATTTTCAAATGTTTTTGGATTTTCTGAAAAATTCTTACTCCCCCTAAAATTCAAAATTATTTAAGGAAATTTGAAAACAAACTGTACAAGTAACGTGACAACTGATATCAAATCACTTCAATTTGCCATCCACTTGGCATAAACAATCAGAACTCCCCCTTTCAACAAACTATTTTCTAATTATGATTTCAAAACACTTAAGTTTGTTTTAACCAAAATGATTTTTCCAGAAAATAAGTTTTGCTGATTTTACCACTTGTTGGTTAGGGGTTCATCACATTGTTTTTCTCAACCATTTGACAAATATAACAATTTTGAATTTTAACAACAATATCACTTGTAGAAAATCAAGTACAACTTAATGTCCCTGATTTACCACTTGTAAGTCGAAATATCACAAACGTGAATTTCTCAAGAAATGTGCCGATTCCTGCTCCACTCTTACCACCCTGGGAGCTCCGGCAAGTCAGGATTTTACTTGTGAAAAACTTCCATCCAAGCCTGATCAAACTTGGATGTTTCCTCCTCAATTTCACTTGGGTAAAAAGTTGCTTTCTTTGTTTCATAAAAGTCCTTTACCCCTTTGACCTTTCCATCGACCATCTTCCCAAAAATCTTTTTAACATTTCCATTAAAAGCTTTATCAACATCAAATTCTTTCTTTTCAGAATAGAATTGATATGAAATCTCAACATTTCCAACTTTTATAAATTTTTCAGTCCTCAATGGTGGAAAATTCACATCATCCATTGGAGGCACTGAGCTTTCTTCTTTAACATCAACTTGTGGCTCCTCTGACTTTGTGGAATCAGATTCATCGCCAGATTTCACATCCAATTTCTTAACAACCCATTTTTGATTGTCAAGATTCACACTTCTCCTGTAGAACTTCTTTGAACATTCACCAACTTCATATGTTGAGTTTTTGAAAATTTTAAATTTTTCAGTTGGTGGTTCAGTTTTGTCAACAACTATTTCTTTAAGTTTTTCTGAGACTCCCTGTTTTGTTTTTGTTGCTTGAGGACAGTTCCATGCAATATGACCAACTTCATTGCATCTGTAACAGGTTCTAGTCTCCTTTCTTTGAAAAACTCCATTCTTCATCTTTTCAGCAAGAAACTCCTGGTTTGACTGTTTCCAGAATGAGCTCTTTGTTTCTTCTTCACAATTTGTCCCTGAAACAAATTTGGTATTTGTTTTAAAAATTTTCTCATTTTTATGATTTTCAGGTGGAATAAATCCTAATCCTTTTCTTTTGAAATTACCGTTATGGTTTGGCTTCTTTTGAAAACCAGAACCAGAATTGTAACCTTTTTTCTTGTTCAATCTTTGTTGAACTCTTGAAGTGTACTTTTTAGGTTTTTTAGAAAGATTTAAATTTTTTATTTCAGAAATATTAATTTCTGTTACTTTGAAAACCTTTTTAATCTTTTCAATTTGAACACTTCTTATTGGAAAATCTTTATCAAAATATAATTTGTCAGAATCATTCAAAGTATATGCAACTTCAAATGTTTCGTCATTCAAATTAGATTTTGACAACAAAAATTCTTTACTATACACCTGTTTTCCCGATGACTTTGAACTCCTGACAGACGAACTCGAACTCCTGGACTCGGACATTGACTCAGACTCCTCATCCTTATCTAACACCTGATCGACCATCCTTTTTATTAACTCAGACTCATGATCTATATCGGACGCTGTGAATGTGATGTCAATATTGTCTGGTAATACATCGGTTATCTCGGACTTCTACTTTATATTGACTGCCTTTTTTACTTGTTCCTCATTCGGTTTTCTAGACGAATACCCTTCCCAAATTGGAGGCGGACACTTGTTATAACTGACACTCTGTTTCTTACCAGTATCCTTTTTCTTCGGCTTCTTGTCTTCAAACACTTCAAAACCTGCAACAGTTGGATAAATTCTGTCAATTAAGTAATCAGAACTTGAATAACTTTTCAGTAATCGTCTGATTCTTTCATTTTCAACTTTTTCAATTTCCAACTCCTGTTTCAACTTAGCACACTCTTCAATGTAGTAATTGATCTCTTTCTGCTTAGACATCATTGTTGCATTCATCATTGTGAAAGCATCTTCTCTTTCAGAGTTTGTCTTATGCAAACTATTTACAGTTTTGTTCAATACATCGTACGACTCTTTCACATTCTTGACATCAAACAGCAACTTCTCTTTCAACTTTTCAAGCTCACTAAACTTTTCATCTTTATCTTCACATTGTTTGCAAGATTCCAAACATGTAAGACATGGTTTAGTTACTTCAATAATCTTTTCAATCTTCACAATCTTCTCGACTTCAACTACCTTTTCCACTTCAACAATCTTCTCAACAACCTTAACTTCTTCCATTTCTTTTGCAACTTTTCTCTCTTTAAGTTTCTTCAATTTATCTGCAAAATAAAATTCAAAACTGTCAGAAGATAAATGAGTTTTTCCAATGTTTATCTGTTCAATTTCTTCATCATCATCACTAGTATCTGTTGAACTGTTTTCAGAAGAAACAGATTCTTCATCTTGACTTTTCTCTTCATCAGATAACACTGATATCCATTCTTTCATCAATTCTGGCTGTTGAACAATTTGAGCAATGAAAGCTTTACACTCTCTATTCTCATCCACAAACCTATCCAGCTAAATCCTGGAGCCATTTTCTCATCATCTTTATCAATGATACCAAAATAAGCTTTCTTATTTGCATCTTCGATCATTTTCCCATGAGCAGTTTGTGAATCTTTTTGTTGATGCGGTTGATGAGCAACTTGTTGATATATGACTTTCCGATAGTAATCATCCTTTCCAAATGGATTCTTTGCTCCACTCGCTTCCTGATTTTTGCATTCTCTTTTGAAATGACCTTTCTCCCTGCATCGAAAACAAGTAACTTTAGATTTATCAAAACCCAAAGTAGAAACATGTGCATCCAAGAAATCATTTCTTCCTGTAATCATTTTGAATTTCTCAGCTCTCCTCAGAACACTTGGTAAGCACCACTTTATATCCATAAGTTCTAATTCCTCTGCATCAATTTGGTCATAATCTTCCTTGGTTAACATAGGATTACCAATTCTTCCAGCAATCAATCCTTCATACGATTCCAAAGCAGTAACCAGTAATGCCTTATGACTTTTAACAACTTCTTCAGAAAAATTCTGACCATTTTGAAGATGCAATGCAACATTGCACTGAATCATATGTCCATAACCAACATTTTCACTTTGAACACTTGGAGGATTAACATTTGAAAATCCACTAGTGTTGATTGAACTTTGACTGACTGATCCGGATGAATTTCCTGCACTAAAAGCAGTTTGGATCTTTGGACTTGCTTCAACAGTTTGAACATTTCCTTTTTAGTACAATTTGATGTCTTGTTGATTGCTCGAGCTGTTCATTTTGGCAATCTTTTGTTGTTCAAGATCCTGTCCCTCAAGCTTTTCAATAAACTGTCCAATCAGCAATCTACTAAACTCTCCTGTATTTTTTAAAATCATGAGATATGTACCCCATTCTTTCTGAGGTAAAGCATCAACTAACTTTTCAACCCATTCTGCTAGAGTTTTAGTAATTTTCAACTGAGACATGGTACGCACAAGATGACAATATCTCTCAATAAGAGTCTTTGTAGATTCATCTGGCATGCTTGTAAACAACTCAAATTCTTTCTTCAATAATGATTTTTTTCTATTGATCATTTCCGTACTTCCTTCAAATTTCTTCTCAAGTGCCTCCCATATTGAGAAAGCACTACCATCATGTTGAAGCAAAACAAAAATCTCCTCTTTGACAGCTTGTTATAAAAGACTAATCATCATTTTCTCTCCTTTATAACTATCTCTCTCTTTGTCTGAAAATTTTGATATAATTTTATCAACATTCAAAGCGGTCTGTGGTCTAACATATTTTGTTTCAATGCTTTCCCAAGCTCTTAGATGATTTGCTTGAACCCAATTCTCAAAACGATTTTTCCAGCCATGGTACTCTTCAATTCCCATAAGTTTCGGGGATTTTTGCATTGTTCCAGTTTCATTTTCCATGTTCATATTCTTAGCAATGTCAGCCGGAGTAGTCGGGGTTGTAGCAAACGCATTGTAGAATTCATAATCCATGTTTCTGTATCGAAGAATTTCTCAAACAAGTTTTCAAACGAACTGGTTCACCTAGTAAAACATCTGTATCACCTGTAGACAAACAAACAAACAAAACACAATCAGTTTAAAGACTTATCAATTAACAGAATAAGACTAGTACTCGAACTGGTGATTATTCTGTGTGAACTGAGGTTTAAATTGTCAAACCGTGCAGACTGCTATGACCTGGATCCATTTCAAATGACCTGACCCTATTACATGCAAACTGATGGACTTACAAATGACCTGATGAACTTTTGACAACTTGGAACTCCAAACCGTACGAACTGGAACTAACTTTCAAGCGAATTGATGACTTTGATACGAACTGAATTTTCAAGCGAATTGAGTTATCTTTCAAATGAATTGGACTTTTTCACGCGACCTGACGACACTAAACGACCATTTCGTGCGACGTGTAATAGATTTGATGCGACCTCGTGAACAATACGCGTGAAGTGAATAACCTGTTTGGACCTTCAAAACTTGGGCTGAAACAATTTCGAAAAACTGGGCCGGCAAAATCAATTTTCAAACAAATAAGATTGGGCCGATACACTCTTAATTCTTTTCACATGGGCCAAATTATTGTTTCACGTACAATTTGATAATGGACCGATAATCAGAATATGTATTTCAATTTCATTGGACCGCAATTCAAGTAATTACTATCACTTTAACACATGCAAACTACTAAAAGTGAATGGATCGATATAAAAGTGAGCTGACAACTAACAATTTAACATATGATTCTATTGGACCACACATATATCGAATACTGAAACCAATTTAATTCAATCACATGCAACAACACCTCGATCTTATCTTTCACATGCAATTCCAACAATTTAACCAACAATTTCAATTACACACCTCGATGGAACCAAAAATTCATTTTAACCAACAATTTCAAATGTTTAAAGAACTCTGATTGGACCTTTTTATGTACCTAACCGATACTTGATTTTAATATTTGAAGATGGCTGACAAGCACAATGTTAAAAAGATATTATTGAACCGTTCAAATTGGGTCAGACACTTGTTGATTATTCAACATATTGGACAGACAAACCACGTGATATCATAACTTGGATTCAATTGATTCGCACAATAAGTCTGATCACATTAATATCACTAAAATCTCATTGGACCAACACAATCACTTTAATGATCACATGCTTGTTTTTAATTCATGTACCAAAGATTATACTACCCGTGACGACTGTTCTGATGTATACTAAAATCATCCTTCAAACGGAATACCACTATCACGCGAAATGTCAAGTTCACACGAAATACCAATTTCAAATGGAATAACAACTTTCACGCGGAATCTTCAAACGAAATTACATTTTTCAAACGGAATTAAGATGTTTTCAAGCGAAATTAGGTGTGTTTCAAACGGAATTAGGTGTTTTCAAGCGAAATTAGGCTGTTTCAAGCGGAATTAGGTGTTTTCAAGCGAAATTAGGCTGTTTCAAGCGAAATCAACCTGATGTCACTCGATATCGGACCAAAAACCTTCGATTTCTCTCAAATGGCTGGGAATTAGGATCTGAAACTTGGTAGGGTTATAGATCAGGTGTTTTCGCACAACATATCAAAAAATCAGCTAATTTGGACCGTAAAAACCCGTTCAATTTGATGAAAATCAGTTAAAAACGTGAAAGAATGAGTAGAAATCAGATTTTTGGATGAAATCAAGCTAAATCGGTAAGAACTCTTCCTCCTGAGCTCTGATACCACTTGTAGGATCGAGTAACGACCAAAACGAGTCTTTCAGAAGAGTTCTAGACCAAAACGAGAGGCGAAATCAGACGTTTCAGTGTCGGTTCAGCTTGATTTGCACTAGAAAGTAGTTTAACTGTCTTGTTTATTGATATGACACGTTTACATACCTGTAGACACTTCAGCAAAGCTTCGCTGTTGGAATGGGAGAAGTTACAAATGAAATGACTAAACTCCCAATTTATAGAGTTTCTAATTCCCCTTGAAAGTGCCATGTCTATTTCGTGGGAAATGATCTATAAAACTCTATTTTCCTGAACTACGTGACTCGATCTAACTATTTTATTACAAGACTCGATACAAGACGAAGTCGACAGACGTATGCACCAACAATAATGGTCATACCGTGTTCGAAAAGCTGTTTTAGGGACATCCTCCTCTCGGACTCTCATCTGATGATAGCCTGATCTTAAATCGATCTTCGAGTAAAAACTTGACCCTTGCAACTGGTCAAACAAGTCGTCGATACGCGGTAAAGGATAGCAGTTCTTGACTGTTACCTTGTTGAGTTCTCGATAATCTATACACATACGAAAGGACCCGTCTTTCTTCTTCCCAAACAAAACTAGGGCTCCCCAAGGCGAAGAACTAGGTCAGATAAAACCTCTCTTGGAGTTGATTTGACAGCTCTTGCAACTCTCCTGGTGCAAGATAATAAGGAGCACGAGCAATCGGGGCTGCTCCTGGTGTGAGGTCGATCTGAAATTCCACCTGACGGTGTGGAGGCAAACCAGGAAGCTCTTTAGGAAACACATTAGAAAACTTGCGGAGAACAGGAAGGTCTTCAATCTTTCTTTCTTCGGGTTGAGTATCAGCAACATGAGCTAAAATAGCAGGGTAGCCCTTTCGTAAACACTTCTGGGCTTTCATAGCTGAGATGATGCCAACCATTGCACCACTACAATGACCTTGAACCGACAAGGATTCTCCACTAGGGAGAGGAATACGCACGATTTTCTCTTTACAGAGAATTTCCGCTTGATGCTTAGACAACCAATCCATGCCAACGACCACATCAAAACTTCCAAGAGTAATGGGGAGTAGGTCAATGTCGAACACTTGACCCATAAGATAGAGTTTACAGCCAAAAAGAACATGTGAAGCTTCAATAGTTTTGTCATCGGCTAACTCCACAACATGTTTGTTTACAAGAGGTGCAGGACTCAATCCTAACTGACGACTGAACTCCAACGACATATAACTCCAATCGGCACCAGAGTCGAATAAAACAGAAGCAAATAGATTGTTCACAAAAAACGTACCGGTCACAACGTTGCTATCACTGCAAGCTTCCCCAGCACCAATGGTAAACACCCTCCCACGCGCACCGTTCCCACCATTGTTCCCATTATTGTTATTCCCAGTGTTGTTGTTATTGTTACCAGCATTCTGATTAAGTTGAGGGCAATCCCGCCTGAAATGACCCTCGTCACCACACTGAAAACACCCCTTATGATTTCCCTAATTCTGCTGAGGCTGCTGCCTCTCCGGTTGTTGCGGCTGCTGTTGCTGTGGGGGTTGCTGCTGCTGTCTTGGGAGTGAGACCATGCAGTCTCTAGCCATATGGCCTACCTAATTGCACCTGTGACATACCCGGGTGCACGGCCCAAGATGGTGAAAATTGCACTTGTTACACTTCGGTAACTTTCCCGCGTATGAACCCTTATTCGAATTGTTGCTCTGATTCTGATTCATGGAAGATGACTGGCTAAAACTGCGGTTGGTACTGTTGTCTGGCTTCTTTTGTGACTGAATCGGATTAGACACCTTGTCTACATCATTCCACTTACGTTTGCTGTCAGTAGCAGGAGTAGTGGCTGCAGTGGTAGAAACACGCGGCGGTAGCGAGCCACGCTCCACCTCCTGATCTGTGATCTTGTGAGCTAAGCGGATGATCTGAGCTAAGTTGTTGAGGTTCGCTGCGGTAACCAAGCCCTTAACCTGTGGGGCTAATCCCTTGATGTACAGTTCGATTCTTCGGTGTGGAGGTCGTGATAAGTTTGGGCACATATTAGCTAATTCATGAGACCGTTTCGTGTATGCCTCGATCTCTGACCCCATCATTTTCAGATCATAATACTCGTTCTCCAGTTTTTGCAATTCATCACGAGGACAGTACTCCTCTCTCATCAACTCCTTGAAATCCTCCCAAGTAGTGGCATTCGCCATTTCAATGCCCAGCATCTGGACTTGGGCATTCCACCAAGTCAAGGCACCATCCTCAAGTGTGCCTGAAGCATACTTCACTCTGTCCCCAGCAGGACAGTTACACATCGCGAATACCGATTCTGCCTTCTCAAACCAATGCAGTAGCCCCACAGCTCCTTCAGTCCCACTGAACGCCTGTGGCCTACAATCCATAAACGTCTTAAACGTGCAAGCATGTGGATTGTTTTGATACTGATTCGCTTGCTGACCTAAGGACGAAAGAAAATACAGCACACGGGTAAGAGTTGAGTACGCGACTCAAAAATAAAGAGTATTCGGCACATATCGTACCAGCTTGATAGGCTGCCAAAGCCTCAGCCACACGTGTGTTAATCAAGTTTGTCAACTCAGCCTGAGTCATCACACTGTGACCACGCCCATGGCCTCGTCCGCTCATGATTCTATATGAGAAAAGGGAAAAGGTTAAGGGTCGAGATAAGGTAGAAACCAAACCTCACAATAACTTCTACAGACTACCAGGTTAACATCAGACGACAGAGTGGAACCCCCTTCACACTTGTTAAGCCTCATTGGGACTCACATGCACCTCACATTATTAATATGTGTGCACCTATAATAACAATGCAATTTGCATGTTTATCTCAGCTCCTCCCAACTTGTGCTAAAAGGTTCCCCAAATTCGAGTAGCAAAACAAAAGGTATCACCATACATAAATCATGAAACTCTAGAGGAAGGTCAAATGGTGATTCTATCAGCCACACGACATAGACAAGTAACACATGAATTCAGTCTGTAGTGCTAGGTGTGCAATCACATGTAACATCATACGTAAGTGTACACTAGATATGCTATGCAATAAGTAAACGAGAGACGAACCTTGCAATCTGGAGCTGAGTGTCACGGTCGAGTTCGAAGTTGTTCGGTTATAGTCTGGTTTTATAAGAACGTTTTAAAACCTAGTTCACTATAACCAGTGGCTCTGATACCAAACTGTGACACCCCCAAAATACCACATGCGGTGACCCCGCTAGGTGCGTGACGTACCAGGATCTAGCCACCAATCACATTGAACTAACATCAAGTTATAAATCAAAGTTTCCATTTATAATGACAAAGCATTCATAAACATAATCCGAATTAAACAAGTTCAGCGGAAGCAAATAGTAAATCACTGTTCTATCGTTTCAAAAACCAATGTATGTGAAATCAGTAAATAAGTCTTGCAAATTCCAAACAATACGACCCGTGACCACTCCAGCCATCCAGATAGCAAGTTCGTTATCGATAGTATCTAACGACCTGCGAGCATGCAACAAGTGTATCAGACAACGCTGGTGAGTTCATAGTTTTACGAAAACGTTAGTTACCAAGTGTTTAGTTCAGTTCATTGATTACAATGTTGATAATAACTCGTATACAAGATGGCTCCAGATTTATTTTGCCTTTTCCCCAATGCTCCTATCAAAGCATTGGGCATGACTAGGTCATTAGTTCACACCCGTCCTCTCAGGTACGAGGTGAGGGTGCCAAACCAAGATAGCGCTACCAACTAATACCTCATTACCTCTTAGGTAACAAACAAGATGGGACTTAATGGTGATAGGATTGAGTATATTATCCAACATCCCCGATTTTACCCACAAGGCGTATTCCTCTCAGGAATACCCATTTGATTTACCCAAAAGACCTATCCCTCTCAGGGATACCCAATGAATGTCCCACCCACCGGGACGCATGTTCAAGAGAAATGAACTCACCTAATATTTGCTCGGTATGTTTAGTTACCCGTCCAAGTTGGTCAACCCAAACCCTACCGTGGTTATCAATCAAATCAGTTTCACAATCAATCAAGTCACGTAATACACATAACAGACAGGTTTGTTATTCACACAAGTCACACCAGTGGTCTCATTATTATTATCATGCAACAATAGTTTTCATAAGTACAGACATTCACTATAAAACACATCTTAGACTGTTCTGTTGGTTTAAACAGTTACAGCATCTCCACGAAGAACCTATTCCTCGTGGAATGCTCCTATGGCGAAGGACCATAGGGCGAAGGGCTATCCTTCGTCGCATTAGGGTTTGACAAAGAAGCCCAGTGGTTCGTCAGGGGATAGTCGACGAAGAACCATATCCTTCGTCGAACTCAGTTCTTCGTGGGGGAGGTCCTTCGTCACCCCCTCGTCTGACAGTTACCATTACGTGATTAACGCTAACATTTGACAGTTTCCTAATCTAGATCAAACAATACTTTTCAATCATGAACATATACCCTAATCATGAATCATCATCAATCCTCTATAACATAACGGTTTTCATTCATCATGCAAACTATACTAACCAATCATTACCCCTAATCATCCCATGAGTACACACAAACGGATTATCAGTTTATTATGGCACAAGTTCATCAATCAGAATCATTAAACCCCATCCTGGGCAAGAATGTGTATAAACCATTGAATCCTCATCGTGCCAATTTCTAGATTACTATATCACTGTTAAAACCCTAATTAATTACATAACAAAACAACCTCAGAACCATAACACACCATTAGCAGGAGGACACTAACCGTAACACCAAGGGGATTAATCCGATAGAGATGAAGGCTTCGAGACTCACGAATGCCGTCGTCCAGCATGGAGAGGAAGAAAGAGTTTTTAGAGTTTACGCATTAAGGTTACGAGAGGATTTATGCAATTGAAATCATTTGGGCCGTCGAAACTTTTCCTGGGCCGAAGCCCATTACGGCGAAGAACCATCCTCAATGAAGATCCATTCTTCGTCGAGGTTACATGTGGCGAAGAATCCTATTCTTCGTCGGGAAGGACTTGTGACGAAGAACCTTATATTATATTATATTTAACATAACACTTTTAACAACCAAGTATTACACATACATATTAAACAACCAAACATTACACATAGACATTAATCATTCAGATAACTGCACACGACACCACATAAATCAAATTTTAAGAACAGGATTGCAAAACAAATGATATGCTTAGGAAGGACCTTGAAATCTCGGGTTGTCACATCATCCCCAACTTGAAAGAAATTTCGTCCCGAAATTTGACAAGTAATCCAAAGTGACATGGTATTAAATCAGGATAACCGTGGATTTTCCGCAGGTGCCACAGCTAACCAGTAAGAAGTCTAAACCATTAAAAGCTCCATTAAGTGCTAAACAAACAACCCTTAGTATTATATCGACGTCGCAACGCGGGAGACCTAATACTAGTTTTTATTGTAATTGAAAACTAACTTATATTATTACATATATGTAACTTAAAGAAATATTTAGCCTACGAATCATTGGTAGTACCTCTTCAAGATATAAAGGTAATTGAAAAGCTTAAGTTTGTGGAAAAGCCAATATAAATTAAAGATAGAAAGATTAAGAATCTCAAGCACAAGAGATTAGTTCTGGTAAAGGTGAAATGGAATTGGAAGAGAGGACCAGAATACACATGGGAGCTAGAGTCAGAAATGAAACGAAAGTATCCTTACTTGTTCCAGTAAATCTCGAGGATGAGATTTAAAACAAGGTAGGGAGGATATAACAACCCTCAAAAATGTCCCAAAACACTATGTAATCGATTTCCGAACTTGCAAAATGAAAACTAGTATAAAAATAGAAAAAATAATAATTTTGTGTCCGTCGCGGGCGGCGGCAGACTACTTAGGATCTATCGCGAGTGGCGAAACCCCAATAACTTTCCAGACACACCTAAGGACACATATCGTCCACGTGTAAAGTCTACACCGGTGACTAATGACACCTAAGCCCTAGCTAGGGTCTATCGCGGGCCGCGATAGGATTACCCTAGTCTACCGCCGGGGCGCGAAAGACTCGCAGAATTACTATAAATAGAGCATTTGAGCTGCAATTCAAATTCGTTTAAAACTTTCTTTCTCTCTCAACTTTCTGCTCAAGATATTATACCCTAAAATACTACCAAGCTTTGCCCCGTTGTAAGTGTTTTAACCCCTAATCACTAATTCGATACCCTATCCGATCGATCCAAAACCCAGCAACGGATGTCAAGGTGCTGCCTGAATAAGGCTTTGCTTTGTTAACTGCGTTGGGGTTTTGATCTCGTGATGTATCGATACAGTTGAGTTGGGTTATTATACTAACACGTGTGCATTGTATATTTTATTAGGAACTCAAGAATTATACCAGGAAATATTACCAGGAGGTTTTTAGTTAAATCCTAAGTCTACACAGTGAGTCATTCTTCTTTGTCTCACATTATTGTAAGTCATTCTTTCTTTTTATAAAATTGCTTTGCAAAACCCAAACTGTTTTTTAGTTATATTTACAGTGATTAAGTCTTTGTATTCTACAAATACTACGGGTATGTGGGGTTTTGTATAAATTACTTGATAATCTTCACCATTGGACAACGGGTTAGCCAATGTGTGATATGACCATAGTCACAGATCCGGTCGAGTGACAAATACTTTGGAGTTTTTGTTAGATATAAACATTGTAATCCCCCTTGATATTGTAAAATATAACAACGTATCTTTTTATAAAATGGAATGAACTCGCCAGTATTTCCTACTGATAAAATGTTTTCAAACGCGTTTCAGGTAACTTAATGTGAAGGTAATAGAAGCCCACTATGGAGCACTGAAGGCTTAAATAAAGTGGCTATGATTACCTGAATAAAAGAAGAAATTTATGTTTTTAGTAATTAGTTTTTATCCCTATAAAAACATTTGAATGTAACATGGGTTTTATCTCATTTGTTTAATATTAAAAGTTTGGTGTTGTACAAACTCTGAAATTATTTCCTAACTACGATCTTGATGATATTTTCTGCTGCAAATTTAATAAACACCGGTACCACCTGACTGGTTCACGGCTCCCGCGCCCAGGGTGGGATCGGGGGCTGCGACACATATGTACATTCATAATATACTTCTAAAAAAGAAGTTAAGGATATGGTTGTTCAACATGGTACATATATGTATTGCAAGTATCTTAGATGATTGTTCGACATTGTACATATGTGTACATAATAATCTCAACACGTATATACATATATGTACATTAACAAGTCATATTCTTAACACGTATGTACACATATGTACATTATCACACATATGTTCTGTAGGATCGTTGTTGGACCCGAACGAGTCAATCAGAAGAGTCTTTTCTCTGTATCAAAGGCGGAATCAAAGATACAGGTGCTCAAACTAATTATAATGCTTCTTTGATTGATTTAACAACGTTTACAACCTGAAAGCAATCTGGCAGCACTTCGTTACAATTTCCGGAACCGTTACCAAATGAACAACAAGTGCACTATATATAGTAGAGGTGAATCCACTTATATGGACATGCCATATAAGCGAAATCAGAAGCTTTTGATTTCGCTTTTATGACCAAGTGTCCATATAAGCGAAATCACACACTTAACTTCTAATCTTCAATTCTCGAACCTCGTGCACTGGTTATTCTAACATATCCTATAACATAACATGATACAAGACGAAGTCAATAGACGTAATGCACTAACAGACTCCCCCTCGGATATTGACGAAGTCTTCAGTGACTATTCTCTGTTATGACACCTTCTTCAGTCTTGATCATTCTGCATCCTTACTCAGATTGTAACATTGTAAGCATCCATCACTCCCTTGATTAACTTCTCTCTTTGACTCTTACACCAGGATCTCATCACTGGTTCTATCATCAACAGCTTTATCATCAGCAGGCTCCCCCTTTCATTAAGCTTCTGTGCTTTTAGGGATCGACACCTAGCTTTCCAGCTACAAGCTCCTCCTAACTTTCAGCTTGTCTTCAGACTCCCCCTTAGACTCAGCTCTCGGGATCGTAGTCTGGACTTTTCCTGCAATCACTCATACAACTATAAGTAACAACATTTTAAACTTCAAGATATCGTAATCTGACAATTCAATCTCCTCAAAATCACTTCTCATAAATTTGGCAGTTTCATCGAATCGTATCGGAAACTAACTCTTATAACAATATAAGCATCCAAATCCCCCACAGTTAATCATCCAAGTCCAACTTAATGACCTTGGAGATATCACAAACTGTTTTTGAATTTTTTTTAATTTTAAAACTCCAAGTTTCAAATTAATGAACTTGTTTTATTTTCAGAAACACGATCTGCTTACTTAGATTTTGAAACTCAGCACTCAGACATCAGTTGTCGAAAATAAAGCAGAAATCAAAATCTTTTTGTATTTTCTGAAAATATAAAGCAGTAAAGAAATATGTACAAACATATTTACAGACAATATTTTTGTTTGAGTATGCGTCAGAGGATCATATCAGTTTTTGACAAGTCACAAGTACCGTTGAGCTTAGTTACACATTAAGAATTAAAACAATTCACTTAGATTGTCGATATACTTGTCCACTTAATTTTTCATACAAATTTCAGCTGATTCAGGATACGAATTAGGTATTTTAAGAACTTAAACCCATTCATGTGTCCCACCTCTTGAATATACTCCCGTATCCAGATCCCAATATTCAGTCTTACAGGTAATTATAACACAAATGATATCTGTAAGGGGTTAATAATTTATGAAGAATCATGAGAGCTCAGGTCAGAACTACCATTCAGCAGAGAGATCATGACTCAACTTGGGTGTGTCCCCTTTAGAGGATCTTTTTTACAACAACATTGCTAAGCAATTTTATTGTCTTATCATTAATGCTGAGGGTGATGCTGTGTTTCAAGCATTTGCGGAAAGTATTATTCGAGGACTAGGTCAGAACTACCGTTCAGCAGAAGTCCCGGAATAATACCCCAGATATCACTGAGTATAAAAACCTAGTATATCAGAATACGAGACCTTTCAAACGAGATTTCAGGGGTTACATATATATCCAAGTAGTGTTCCCCACGAAATAAGCAAGTTTTTGAATTTATGTTTATATCCCGAAAAAGTTTACTAAATGTATAAAAATCTACCGACACATCCACGGTGAGATCGTTTAACACATTTTGACTTTCCAATTCTTTAGCGTACTGTAACTGTCTACTGATGTACTATCATTTCCTCTTTTTACGCAAAAACTCAATTTTTGAATTTTATCATGTTTTTGGCTTTTTCAAATTTTCTAATGTTTTTGGATTTTCTGACAAATATTTCTCCCCCTAAAATGCAAAACCATTTAAAGAAAATTTGACAACCAATACTAATAGCTTTGTCTCGCCATCCATTTTCTGCATCTCATGCTCTGTTATGCAGAAAATATAACATACCCCCATTATTTACAACACATTGATATTTTACAGTTTGAAAACCGTTTTTCAATCTTGTGAAATTAATCATGTTTGTTCAGCCGTGAGGGTTTCGGCGTATTCAATCAACATTTATTCAAACAAAAATAAAAACAAACATATTTTTGGTTTTTCAAATTTTATCAAAGTAAAAACATATTTTTGGTTTTAAATTTTTCAATTTTTAGGATTTTGAAAATATTGTTTATTTATGTACAGAAAACAATCAAACTAAACTCCCTGTTCAACCAAACCAGGGTCCTGCAACCTCTTCCTGTGCCAGGCTGCTCCAACTACCATTCTCACAATCTTCAGCTTCGTTGAGCACCTGCACATTCAAACTTTATCAATTATTTGAACAATTTAGCCCAGGTCTGTTGGACCTTAGGCATTTCAACACAATAATTTTCATTCAATTTTGGAAACTCTTTATCATTTAAAACTTTTCCAGCGTTGACTTCAACTTTCTCATCTTTTTCCGACGTCACTTGTTTCTTAGCACTCCACATTTGATCTTCCGAAGTACCTCTTTTGTAAAAATTTGTCTCTTTTTGAACCTTTTGATTTTGAATAACATTTTTAGGTTTCCAAAACTCTTGAGGTTTTATCATATCAACAGATGTTCTCCAACTTTGTGTTGTTCTCAATCTGGGTGTGTGAGAATTCTAGGTATGTCTTGAATCGATCCTGTTCGGGTTTGATTTCCAATTTTGATTTGAAGTAAACTTGTTTGTATTGTACCTCCAAGTTTGTTTCGAATCAAATCTGGTTGACCTTGGTTTCACATCCTCAGAATTCTGTTTTTCAACATCAACAGGCTTTGGATTTGGACACTTTCGTGCAACATGTCCAATTTGATCACATTTAAAACACACTTTCTTTGAAACATCCTTGGCCTGTTGTTGTTTCTTTTTCATAGTCTCAAACTCCTAATTAGACTGCTTTCCAAATTTGAGTTTTTCTTCTTCTTTCAAGCTTTTCCCTTGAATAAAACTCATCTTTTGTTGCAAATTTGGTTTTTTACTTTGATTCCAATTCCGTTTCTTTTTATAACCCAAACCAGCCTTCATGTTTTTCTTCTTAAAACCAGGTTTGTTATAAAAAGATTTATGACCTTTACCAGCAAACTTTGGAATCTCAGACTTCTCAATCTCAACCATTTTGAAAAATTTATCAACCTTTTCTGAAATCACATTCTGAATCGGGAATACAACATCTAAGAATAATTTGTCCGATCCAATCATGGTATAAACCAATCCTTTTGAATCATCATTCAAATTTTTCTCTGATTTTGTGTTTTTCAGATAACCATCATAAAGATTTCCTTCATCTTCATCCTGTGATTCAGACATACCTTTTGTAGACACATCTTTCAAAACGCTTTCAACAACCTTACTTACCACCTCTGAATCATTAGCATCATCAGATTTGGAGTAAGTCACATCGATACTTTCAGGTAACTGGTCAGCTATATTCAAACCCTTTGCCACCTTTTCCTCATCATAAAAAGTATAATTGTTTCTCAATGGTGGTGGTACCTGATGAAATTCTGAACCAATACCCTTTTTGCAATTTTCAGTATCTTTGTCATCTGGTGTGATGTTGAAAATGCGTTCAAGAATGTACGAAGAATTATGATAACTTTGAAGTTTGGTTACAACCTTTTCTTTTTCAGCCAAGACTTGTTTAAGATTAGCAATTTCATCAACACATTTGTTCAATTCAATTTGCTTTTCTTTAAACTTTCTTTCATACATTTCTTTAGTGACTAAAGTTTCTGACAGTCTTTGATCAAAACTTTTGACTTGGCTCTTCAAAGTATCATAAGCTTCTTATACTCTCTGACTCGACCACTTTAAAGAATCATATTGTTTTTGTAAATCTTGAAATTTAGATTCTTTTTCAACACAATCGACACATTTTGCTGAACACAGTTGTCTATAAGCATCATTATCCTTTTCCAAACCTTGACATTTCTGTGTTAGCTTTTCAACTTTTAGTTTCAAAATTTCTTCTTTGTCAACCATTTCTTTACATTTTATTTTGAAAACATTTTCAAACTTGGTTGCTTCAATTTCTTTTGCTTTTATTTTGTCATCTTTTTTAATACAGGCTTTGCACATTTCTATGCAATTCCTGCACTTGTTCTCATTGTTATCAACAATTTCAACATTCGATAGATCAGAAGATTTTCTAACCTCATTCTCATTCAGCACCGGTTCTTCTGACTCAACTTTCTGATCTTCCTTCTTTTCTTCTTTCTGAGCTTCTTCATTCTTCTGTTCTTCTTCAGCTTTCTGTTCCTCTTCAGCTTTCTGTTCCTCTTCAGCTTTCTGTTCCTCTTCAGCAGCAATCTTCACAACAGTCTTTACTTCTTCAATCATCTTCTTCAATTCTTCTTCTTTTCTCTTCTTCATCTCTACCACCTTCGGTAGACTTGCTTCACAAACTTCTCTAATCTTCTTCTCCAAATCAGGCAAATATGCTTTATCAGATAACCTTCGTGTGTTGAAAGTAGCCTACCTTGGAACCAAATTTGTTACAGCTTCGAAATCCACTTTTGATGGATCAACAACTGGATTACCCCGTGGATCCATGTAACATTCCAACTCATCATTCCATCGTTTTGCTCTCTAGGCTTCTTTGAATGGTTCATTTAATTTTCCGATTTCCCATCTTGCATAATCTGCTTTCCAATATCTATCAGGATCAGCATCAGCCATAAATGCATATCCAACTGCATCTTCTTCAGGGCAAACCTGACTCCAGTCGTAACCTTCATCATCATATATAACTGCAAGAGCCCTTGATTTTTCTTCAGACTGTTTCAATCTTGGTGGCTCAGACTTGTTCTGATGATAAATCGCCTTCTTGTAATAATCTTCATTAAACGGATTTGCAGAATCATCATCAGCATACGCATTTCTGCACTCGCGCTTAAAGTGGCCTCTTTGTTTGCATTTGAAGCATGTCACCTTAGATTTATCAAATCCCAGTTTGGTAGACGGTCCACCAATTGACTTTCTCCCCGTGATCTCCATGAACCGCTGTGCCCGACGAACCGCACTGGCCATGCACCATCTTATATCCATTAGTTCCATCTCCTCGGGGTCTAATTGATCATAATCTTCTTTTGTCAAGTTGGTGTTGCCGATCTTCCCTGCAATGAGGCTTTCATACGATTCAAGTACAGATGCCAAGAAAACCATCTGTTGTTTTGCCGAATCTTCGCTGAAATTCTGCCCATTCTTCAGATCCACTGCGATATTACACTGGAATAAATTCTTTGAAGCAGATTGGTCTGAAACTGTTGAAGAAGATCCACTGTGAAAACCACTGTGAAGACTTTCATTGTTCACTGAATTTGAACTTTCTGCAGAAAATGTTGTTTTTGGAGATCCAGCCTGTGGTGCATTTCCTCTGTAGTAAAGCTCCACATTTTGCTGATAAGCTGGATTGTTGACTTTAGATCTCTTTATCTCCAACTCATGACTTTCAAGTCTTTCAATCAGCAAATCCACTTTCAAATCTTCAGGCTTGATTGTGTTCTTCAATATTAAAGCGAAGTATTGCCAGTCTTGATCATTTGGCAATGAATCAAAAAATTTATCCACCAAATCCTCTTCAGAATATGTGATTTCATGTCTGGCTAACTCCATTTTCAGATGCCCAAATCTTTCGATCATTCTACAAACAAATTCATTTTTCATACAACTAAATAAATCAAACTCTTTACGCAACAATTTCTTTTTGTTTTTGACAATTTCATTACTTCCTACACACTTTCTCCCTAACGCTTCCCATAAACTCTTTGAAGTTTTCTCTTGTTCAAGTAACGAAATTATATCCTCTCTCACTGACTGTTTGATTAATGTGATCATTTTAGATTCAGCCACAACATTTTTTATGTCTATGTCTGTGAAATCTTTTGGATCTATTAACTCTCCTCCCTCTTTCACTGGTTCAGTGTATCCATCTGTCATTTTTAACCAGCTTTCAGGAGCGAAAGCTTTTACCCAACCCTCAAATATGTTTTTCCACCAGTTATAATCTTCAACTTTCATTAGCTTCGGTGGTTTTTGTTGACTTCCATACATGTTCTCGAATTTCAAATTTTCCGAAATCTCCTTCGAATATTCTCTCATCTCAGATCTTCTATCTGACGATTCGGAAGTGAACGCGTTGTAGAATGTGTTGTAGAACTCTTCACCGTTGCTTGACATCTTCAAATACTGAAAGCAAACAAACAAACTCAATCAGTTTAAACAATATCAAGTAATCTGAAATACACTGACACTCGATTGTCGTGAAATAATCTTGACTCGAAAAAGTTCACTATCGATCGAAATATGACACTATGAGCGAAACAGCAAGTGTCCGAATAAGTGGAATTATCAGTGTACGAATAAGTGGAATCACAATGTACGAATAAGCTGAATCACAATGTACGAATAAGTTGAATCACAATGTACAAATAAGCAGAACCACAATGTACGAATAAGCGGAATCACAATGTACGAATAAGCGGAATCATTAGTGTCTGAATAAGCGAAATCATTAGTGTCCGTAAAAGCGAAATCAGAATGATCTATGAGCGAAATCCCTCAACTTAACTTATGTACACATGAGCGAAATTAGACTTGACATAAAAGCGAAATCATGATCTTATGTTGACACAAAAGCGAAATCAGGAGTCTCTGATGTCCACAAAAGCGAAATTAGATGATCATTGGGGCGAAATCAGAGGATGTCCAAATAAGCGGAATCACTTCGGAAGATGATTTGGTCCATTTTTAGTCCGAATTTTGTCCTGTAACTTTCAAGGCTTTGTTAATATCCACTAATAGACATTCTGTGAAAAATTTGGCTGATTTTAACCGTGGAAACTTGTTCAGATCGAAAAAGAAGGTGTAGAAGATAGAAATCTGATGCAATTGAGCTAAAGTCTTCCTCCTGAGCTATGATACCACTTGTAGGATCGTTGTTGGACCCGAACAAGTCAATCAGAAGAGTCTTTTCTCTGTATCAAAGCGGAATCAAAGATACAGATGCTCAAACTAATTATATTGCTTCTTTGATTGATTTAACAACGTTTACAACCTGAAAGCAATCTGGCAACACTTCGTTACAATTTCCGGAACCGTTACCAAATGAACAACAAGTGCACTATATATAGTAGAGGTGATTCCACTTATATGGACATGCCATATAAGCGAAATCAGAAGCTTTTGATTTCGCTTTTATGACCAAGTGTCCATATAAGCGAAATCACACACTTAACTTCTAATCTTCAATTCTCGAACCTCGTGCACTGGTTATTCTAACCTATCCTATAACATAACATGATACAAGACGAAGTCAATAGACGTAATGCACTAACATGTTCAGAACAAGTGTACATTATCACATAAGATTCATGAAGAGTACATGAAAATTAATCATGGATATGCAATTATAAAAAAAAATTGAATATTTAATCCAAAATAAAAAAAATATGTAATCAAACGTTCGGTAATTAATCCATTCTTGCATGAATATGCAATTAAAAAAAAGGAACAAATAACATAAACATATGAATTCATTTATTAAAAAAACAATACATTTTAGTCTTGTGTGAATATAATTATCCCTTATCAAGGGTCTGCTGAACGACATGAACGTATAGAGAAATGGAAAATAAAATTATTTTGAATTAAGAGAGATGGAGAAGATAATTATGCAATTTAAGAAAACTACCAAAATTAAAAGTGTAATTGAAACTCAATGATTAAAATAAAGATTTAAAACTAATATATTGTATAATTACAATCATACCCTTAACAACTAGAAAGGAAATCAATGGACTTGATTAGTTCACACAGTTCAGTATGAAGATGTTGTTCACAAATGAACCTAATCATATATATATATATATATATATATATATATATATATATATATATATATATATATATAGGGGATGGTTCAAATGAAAACCACTTTTATTGTGAAAACTCGAAAACTAACTAAAAAAAGCCTATAAAACACACAATATTTTTTTTTTCAATTTTTTTTATAAAAATCGCTGGTTTTTATATATAAAAAAACTTAAAAAAAAACATTTTGTAGTACACATGTGTAATAATACACATGTGTAGTACACATACACATATGTAGTATTACACATGTGCACTACACAATTTTTTTTTTCAAAATTTTTTTTATATAGAAAAAGCTGTGAAAATTGGGTTGCAAATAAAAAAAAATTGGTATGTTTTTTTGGCTTTTTTTAATTAGTTTTCGAGTTTTCACAATAACTAGTGGTTTTCATTTGAACCTTCCCCTATATATATATATATATAGGGTAAGGTTCATGTGAGAACCACCCTTATTGCGAGAACCAATGTGAACACAAAATAAAATCTAAAAAAAATCTAAAAAAAATCAAAAAAGCACTCAAATTTTTTTTAATATTTTTTTTTTAAAATCACTATATTTCGTTACCATAAAAAAAACTTTTTTTTTCGAGTAACAGTTATCCATGCACATGTGCATATGTATCATTACTTCGACAAATTTGGTAATACGTTATCAGGAATAGACAATTGCACTTTAATTTACAATACAATTCATAATACACTACTTTTTACATTACCAATATTCAAAATGCACATGTGCATCATTAGGTATAACCATGATATAACGTGTTTTGGTACAAAATATTTGTGATTTTGAATGGAGAAGTAGGCCCATATACATGTTTTTTGGTTAGTTATATGTAGTGGTTGATGGTTTGGTTATAATTGTCAATTTATGATGTAATATGTTGATTGGATAGTATAAATGGTGTTTACATACATGTAATAAAGTGAAAATATTGGTAATGGTATTGTATTATGGATGGTAGGAGGTAATGGTACTGTATTATGGATGGTAGGAGGTAATGGTAGTGTATTATGGATGGTATGATAGATGAAAGGGAAAGTGTATTCAAAGTAGTGTACCAAAACACCTTATTTCATGTTGATACATATAGATGCACATGTGCGTTTCTAATATTGGTAATGTAAAAAGTATTGTATTACACATGGTAGTGTAAATGAAAGTGCAATTGTCTAATAGTTGTAATGAATTACGGAATTTGTCAAAGAAATAACAAAAATGCACATGTGCATGTTTGTGTATTATGGATGGAATGATAGATGAAAGAGAATGTAGTGTACCAAAACATCTTATTTCATGTTGATACATATAGATGAATATGTGCATTTCTAATACTGTTAACGTAAAAAGTAGTATATTAAACGTGGTAGTGTAAATGAAAGTGCAATTGTCTAATATTTGTAATGAATTACGGATTTTGTCAAAGAAATGATACAAATGCATATGTGCATTGATAACTGTGACTCGATTTTTTTTTTTGAAATTTTTTTATTTTAAACAAAATATAGCGATTTTTACAAAAAAAAATAGTAAAAATTTTTTTTTTGGGTGTTTTTTAGATTTTTTTTAGATATTATTGTTTGTGTTCACACTGGTTCTCGCAATAAAGGGTGGTTCCTAACGAATCCTTCTCCTATATATATATATAGGGAGCCGCTAAAATAGGAACCACCTCCAGTTGTAAGAACCGCGTGAACCACTTTCAACCAATCAGACTCTGCCACCTTTACACTATTATTTTAAATCATAAGGGTTATTATGGTAATTTGCTCTCAATGTCTTATCTCTCTGCCTTTAAAGTCTCATCAGACTTTAATTATCTCATTTTTCTCTCTCCTTTGTCTCTCTCCTCAAATAAACTCTCATCTTCATCTGATGATGAAGAATCTCAATGTTGGAGAAGAAAATCAACCACACCTCCTCCTCCACCACGAGCATCGAACCACCGCCTTTACCTCCGCCGCTACCCCGATCGCCGCTACCCCGATCCTCATTTTTGTGTAAAAAAGTTTTATGTAAAAAAAAGTTTAAACCGTAAACTTTTTTTAACGTAAAACTTTTTAGTTTTACGTAAAACGTAAAAAGTTTTACGTAAAACGAAAAAAGTTTTAGGTAAAAACGTAATACGTAAAACGTAAAAAGTTTAACGTAAAACTTAAAACGTAAAAAGTTTAAAAAGTTTAACGTAAAAAGTGTAAAAAACGGCACGTTAAAAAATCGTGTAAAAAACGGCGCGTAAAAAAAACGACGCTTGAAAAAACGGCGCGTAAAAAACGCCTCGTTAAAAAACGACGCTTGAAAAAGCCCGGCGTAAAAACGGCGCGTTAAAAAAACGACACTTGAAAAAGCCCGGCGTGTAAAAAACGACGCGTAAAAAAAAGTTGTCTTTGTTAAAAAAATCTGGATTTAAAAATGTTTATAATAAAAACTATTTTTAAAAAATAAAAAGTAATATAGTAAAACAAAAAAGTAATAAAAAAATAATATAGAAAAAAAGACAAAAAATAGTAATTTTACTAAACTACCATTTTGGATTAAAATATTAAAGACATAATAAGACAAAATCTATTTAATATCAATTTTAGTTACTTTCAATCTCATCCATCCATTTTCTTAATCTAATGGCTAGAAATTGGTTCTCGCGGTTCTTACAACTGGAGGTGGTTTTCATTTTAGCGGTCCCCTATATCTATATATATATATATAGGGTGAGGTTCTAGAGTGAACATTAGTGTATTTGTGAACTGAGTGAATAAATCCTGGCCATTGTATTTTCATCATCAAATCCTGCTCAAATCCTAGCCATTGATTTACACTTGTGTATTGATAATCAAGGGTTAGGATTAGTTCACACAGTTCATATCAAGGGGGTTGTTCACAAATGAACCTAACCCTGTATATATATATATATATATATATATATATATATATATATATATATTGTTATGGGTGAAATTCTGAGCCCATATCCTTGAGAAATATCTTGGGTTATATCTTGGTTATATGATATCTGCTCACATCCGGGATGCTGATTCAGGATATTGGTAACATCCTGAATGGTATCCTCAGGATCACTAACGGATTATGTGCAGGTACGCGGGTTAGAAGCTAGCAACGTTCATAAGGACTCATTCCGTGGAAGACTCGGTCCAAGTCGTTCAAATAAAGACGTTGAAGCCGCATTACTCGGTCTACAACGTTTAGAATGGAATATTCGAAGCATCCCATATTTATAGGAATTTTCGTTTGTAATTCGTTACTATAAATAGGTAGGTATATCAGATCGAATAGGGCATCACATCAACACTCACTACACTCTTACACTTGTTCTCTAGCAATTTTCACTTTCGCACAAAAGCGCTGTAACACTTAGCGATCTGGTCAATATCCTGCACTGTATCCTGACGTTTGAAGCAATAAGAAGAACAAGGCAGCTGCGATTGTCAGCTCCCGAGGTTTTATGCCGGCGATCTAGATTGATCAAGGGCTTTCCTCGTATATCTTGTGTTACCCCCTTTACTTTTTGCTCATTGTTTGATCGTAGATACAGCTCAATATCCTGAGCCGTATCCTGAATACTGTTTTTCCAAACAACTTAACCAGCATATTTTCAACACATGTTTTAGCACACTACCTCACTTAACTAATTTGATCACTTAATTGCTTCGGTAATTTTTGACCAAAACAATTTGGCGCCCACCGTGGGGCAAGTGGTGCTCTCTTTACTAAAAATCTTTGTGAAATCGTTAATCGGTTTTCTGTTTTCAAAACTTTTTGCCACATTGTTTACAATGGCCTCAAGATCAAACATGAGCTCCTCCACTGTGTCTGTCACAACTTCTGCTACTACTAGTCCGGTGCTTCCACCACCTCCTCCAAGGATGCAATCTTCTTCACAACCTCAGGATATTATCCCTACTCGGAGTATTCAGGGATCTGCTCCCATTTTAGCTTCTAATGATGAAATTCTAACCTTATTTGGAAGTGTGCAGGAACAAATGAGGCAGCAACAGGAAACAAACCAAATGCTGTTGAGGGAAATACAACTCCTGAAGTCTGGCTCGAGCAGATCTGCTGAGGATATCGTCACTCCATTACAACCTAGAACTTTGAACTTCAGTCCGGTTGTGTACACTGAGGATAATAGGGGGAATATTGTGCCCAGCCTTCCTCGGAATCATACTCCTGAAATACCCTCCTCGGTCAGGATGTCAACCATGAGGAGCTCAGGATATGCTTCAGGATATGGGCAGAATCCTCAGACGGGTAACGTGTCAAATAATAATAATACTCATGCTGCTAACAATAGTGGATCTTTGCAGGATACAGGTATAACATCAGCATTTACTAGGGAGCTTCAGAAGTTGAAGGACATGATATCCAGTGTACCTGGAGTGGTCCAGCCAATCCCGGAAGTGTCCCAAGACAGCCACAGGATATCTCCCTTTGCATATCCTATCTGTGATGCTGAGATTCCAAAGAGATTTCAAACCCCCAACATGAAGCTTTATGATGGAACTACGGATCCTGAAGAGCATATTGCCCAGTATAGGGAAAGAATGGAAATTAACCCTATCCCTCCGGAGCTCAAGGAAGCATGCTTGTGCAAGGGTTTTGGTTCTACCTTAACAGGATCAGCCTTGAAATGGCTCCTAAATGTTCCTCCTCATTCGATTACATCATTTGCTCACCTAGTGAATTTATTTAATAGTCAGTTTTCTTGTAGTAGAAGCTTTGAAAAACTAACAAGTGACCTCTACAGGATAACACAGGGGCCCCAAGAATCCTTAAGGGATTATGTGAACAAGTTCAGCCAGGAATCCTTAGACATTCCGCATCTTGATGTTGCAACAGCTATGCAAGCTTTCAAGATGGGGCTACAAAAAGATTCTCAATTTTACCAAGACCTTGTAATGAACCCATGCAGGAACTTGGATGAAGCTCGAAACAGGGCCCTAAGATATATTCGATTGGAGGATAACAGAAAGATGCAAGAGAGGATGAACTCATCCAACACCTGTGAGTCAACTAACAGGAAGTCAGAATCCTCATTTAAGCCATATCGCTCTAAGCCATATGGTAGAAATGAAAACAAGAAAGTGAATGCTATCGAAGATGAGGATCCTGAAGAATATCCTGAATTATCTGAATATTGCTTTTCTGTTAACATTCCTGAATTGATGTATGCCATGCAGGGTTTAGGAGACAAGGCTAGGTGGCCTCGAAAGAATCAACAAAAAGCCGATTGGAAAGATAAGTCAAAATGGTGTGCCTTCCACGAAGATTTCGGACATGTAACTGAGGATTGCATTGCTCTAAGAAAAGAAATAAGCTATCTTCTAAGCAAGGGATATCTGAAAGATCTCTTAGGAAGAAAGAAGAATAAGGGTCAGGATACTGAGAAGGATCCTGAGCGAGCAGTGTCACCTCCCGCGGATGCCAAGATAATCAACTTTATTTCGGGAGGATCCGACATTTGTGGGACTTCGTATTCGGCGGCGAAGAGACATGCAAAAGAAGCTAAGGCCGAAAGGGGAGACAAACCTGTCAGGATGACTACCCTCACAACTGACAAAGTGATCACATTTGATGGTGATGACAGGGATACTGTCCAGGATCCTCATCATGAAGCTCTGGTAATAACATTATATGTGGCTAACCACTTTGTACGCAGGATATTGGTTGATAATGGCAGCTCCGTCAGCATAATCCAACTAGAGACTCTGAAGAGAATGAATGTATCTTCGATGGATATCACTTCGAAATCCACCGTGCTTGTTGGGTTCAGTGGAGAGGCTAGGAACACAGTGGGAGAGATAAAGTTACCAGTATATGTTGAAGGAGTCAACTCGATACAACGTTTCTGTGTGATGGATTCTCTATCCTGCTATAACATCATACTGGGAAGACCATGGATTCACGATATGAAGGTTGTGCCATCAACATATCACCAATGCATCAAGATCCCTACCCCTAGGGGAGTTGTCAAGGTTGATAGTGATCAGCAGGAGGCGAAAGAATGCTACTCATCCTCGATGAAATTCTCAACCAAGCCTAGTACATCATAGCAATTAAAGATGCGGGCCCAGGATATTGTGGAGGATTCGGAGCAGGATGTGAAGAAAATTATCCTGGATCAGGATACTCCTGATATCTCGGTGCTCGTAGGAACCAATATCCCTCAGGATATTGAAGAGCAGTTAACTAACTTTTTGAAATGCAGGATGTCAACGTTTGCATAGAAGCATGAGGATATGACAGGTATGTCCAAAGACATTATCACTCACAAGCTTGGAATTGACAGATCATTCAAGCCTGTTCAGCAAAAAAGAAGGAAATTTGCTCCTGAGCGGAATACGATTATCCAAGAGGAAGTTGAAAGATTGTTGAAGTCCATGATGATCAGAGAAGTCAAGTTTCCAAGATGGCTAGCAAACGTAGTCGTGGTACAGAAGAAAAATGGGAAATGGAGAGTCTGTGTAGACTACACAGACTTGAACAAGGCTTATCCTAAAGACCCATTTCCTCTTCCTCACATTGATGCAATGGTGGATGCTACTGCCGGGCATGAAATGTTGACCTTCATGGATGCATCATCAGGATTTCAGCAAATTCAAATGGAGCCTTCTGACCAGGAGGATACTGCCTTCATGACACCAACAGGTATTTATTGTTACACGGCTATGCCTTTTGGTTTGAAAAATGCAGGTGCAACATACCAGAGATTGGTAAACATGATGTTCAAAGACAAGCTGCGGGACACCATGGAGGTATACATTGACGATATGGTGGTAAAATCAAGGAAAGCTCAGGATCACCTACAGGATATTAAAGGAGCATTTGATATCCTGGATCAATATAACATGAAGCTAAATCCTGCTTGTTTTGGTAAAAAATCAAGCAATGACGATGTAACCAAACTTTCTGTTGTGAGGTATGATGCTTGAATTGATGAACAACAATAAGGATCACTATGAAGTGTAATGAACAAGTGACACGAAGATTTATACGAGGAAAAAGCCCTTGATCAATGAATGATCTCCGGCATAAAAAACCTCGGGTTATGGAAACTACCGATCACCAACTCAAATTAAACAAGAAATGTATTACAACTTCGGATGATATCGAGCTAAGTACAAGGATCATTATAGTGTATTGTGTAGAAAATGTGTGTAATCGCCAAGTGTGTTAGCGAAAGCTGATGAGAGCGATTGTATGAGTGTGTGTGTAGCCAAAAATAGCCAAGTGTCTAAAAATTAGCTCGCTACCCCCTTAAAATTAGAAAATATCTAGCCTAACTAATATTCCGCAAATGGTGCAAGTCCTCCACGACTCCATAACGTCCATTTCTAGCCAAGCACGTGCGGAAGAGACTTAGAATATTCTCCATGAATATCGCCAAGACCATGTCCAAGTTGATACTCCTGCAAAACAATTACGAATTCAAAGTAGACAATCGTTAGTACAGGGATCCTTATAGTGATCCATAATCCTGATCCTGCAACACTTCTGAGGATCACTACTTCAGACAGAATTGAGGATCACTAAACCCAACAGTAAATAAGGATCACTGATCATTTAGAAATCCACCCCTAACAATTGCCCCCAAAATATAAGGAGTAATTATGTAAATAAATGAGTTATATTTTGTTCTTATCCGTAACGAATTAATCAGATAACTAGCCGTTGGAGTCGGACTAGCCGTTACGATCGTGACGTCACTGAGGTGATTATCCTGCAGAATCATTATTATAAATAGGAGTTAGAGATAGGGATCATTTCACATTTAAGTTCAAGAGAACTCCCTTTATATTCTCATCCGACGATCAAGTAGGTAACTCTTTTCCTTTTCTTCCTTCTCTTACTCTGCTTTTCTCTCTTTACCATCATCTCGCCAAAAATGATGCTCCGAAACTCACCGGGCAAGGATCACAAGAAGAACAACCCTTTTAAAAAGCCAAGGGATCATCAAAGATTCACCGAAAGAAAGATGTTGTTTCAATGATGCACAAATAGACAGAATTCGCCATTGTTTTCCAGCAAATACCGTTATCAAGCCATTTGACCCCACCACTTTGAGTGACTATATCTCTGAAACTTGGATTGCCTTTCCTGTTACCCCATTCACCATAGGATACACCTATCCTTTTCCAGCCTTTACCCAATCCGTTTTCTCCCTTACCGGCATCTCCTACATCCAGGCTATGCCGATGATCTGGAGGGTCTTATATACCCTTGAAAGGATCATCGAGCAGGAAAGGATTCACCTAGGAATGTCGGAGTTGGCTGAGATGTATGATCTCACGACATTTGGATCCCACCGATATTTGTTTAAACGAAAACCTGGTGAAGAACACCCCATTTTAAAAGCCACCAAGAACGATACAAACTGGAAACGACGCTTTTTCTTTGTCAGAAGAGACTCTATCCCAAACGGAAAAGATCTACCCAGGAAGTGGTCCACCCATGGTAGGACAGAGGGTCCTGAGTAGGATCACCAGATAATCTTGCCCTTGTGATAGGATCACTAACCCTCTTTTGTTTTATGTTATGCAGCTGTCACTGTTTCACACCTCATACCGTATCCTGCTACCAAGGAAAGGCTTGTTGTTTTTAGAAGACTCGATCCTGAAACAAGATCATTCAAGACAATCACCCAGGATTCTCAAGAGGTATCCTCAGGCTCTGTCACCATGTCAAGTAAGTATCCTGTTCCTTTTATATTCAAATGTTTAAATAAATAGTTATATATGAATAGAATAAGGACACTTATCTGTTTTGGGTGTGTAGGCGCTGGAAATTCATCAAGATCTGCTTCCAAATTTAGTGTCACTGAGCTTGACACCGTACAATCCAAGAAAAAATCTGCTGCTAGCCCCTCCGTTGTAATCCCCAAAGCTACCACTTCAAAGGGAAGAGGTGGAAAGAAGAGAAAGACTTCCGAAGCCGACAACCTACAAGTGTAACACCTGTGTCACTTCAACCATCAAAAAAATGCCAAACCAATGAAATATTGTATTTCATACTTGGGATTTGTAAAAATATGTGTATCATTTGCACATATCAACTCTTGTTTGATTTTAAGCTTTAAATTGCTTTCTGGAAGGTTATACGCGCTCTGATGCGTAAATATAACTAGTTTAATCCAACGAACACTCCGGAATAGTGAAATAGGCTTAACATACCTTAAATAACCTTTACATAACTTAGAAATAAGTTTTGAAGGCTTTGGTATGGCAAAAACAAGTTAATTCGCTTACAGGGACTAAATTTGACAAATTGCGAAAGTATGCCAATTTGAACTGTAACATACATTCCGGAACATGACCATAAGTTAAACATACCATAAATATCCTTCACATAGCTTAGAAATAGGCTTTGAGGGGTTCGGTATGCTAAAATAAACTTTTGGGTCATTGAGGGACTAAAAGTGTAAAAAAGTGCACAAGTTTGCATTTTCGCGCATAACTTATGTTCTGAATACATCCGGACATCCAAAAATTTATGTAAGCATGACTATATTATGCTTTAGTGTTTGGCTTGCCAAAAATCCATTCGTTTCGTAATTTGGATCGTTTTTCGCGCTTGTGCGCATTCCGTCGTAATTAAGCGAACATAGCGTTCGTACGGCCAAACGAACCAACACCCGGCATATTTTTGAGCATGTTTCATGTCCACAATGTTTAGGCAACATTTTAGGGCCTTAAAGTTGGCTTTACGGGCCTTAGAAGTGTCGGAAATGGCCTTAAACACGTGCAGGGACCAAAACTGTCAATTCTGCAAGAAGTTTGCTGATCAGACAGCTAGGCGGCCCGCCTCAGTCTCTTAACATTCTTAGGCGGCCCGCGTCAGACTCCCAGAACAGATCAGAATGAACAGTCAGCGTGTACCAGCTATTTTAACCACAACCACACACTTGCAACTTGCATATTCAGCTGATAAACATCATTTTTAGGCACCACAACTTTCCGACACTTGTACGGTTTCGATTAAGGCACGATATTCGACAAACGATCTTAACGGTGGACCGAATACTATAAATACCCCACCCCCCATTGCTTAAAAATCACTAGAATTCTGATTTGAGGAGCTCTAAGTTGAAACCATTGTTTCATACCTGAGATTCTTGAATCGGGATTAGCATTCGGGGACCCTGGGTAAGTATTCTTTCGTTCTTTTCCTTATTTTACTGCTTTTCGAGTCCGAAAGTCAAACTTTGTTTGACTTTCAGCGTTGACCAGCTTATGGTTAATGCGAAGTTCGTTTGAACTTCGCAACGTGATTGTAATCACGATGGTTATAGTCCCTTGGGACTATGCCTACTGATTACCACATTGTCTAGGGTCGTAGGGTAAGCGATCTGATAAATCGCTTATACCTCGAACCCGACCCATTTGGTCGATCATTAGGATCCGACCAAATACATTAGGTGACCATAGTAGGTAGGGAATAACCTTCCGAGGTTATACCCTATGGTCACATCGTTTAAGTAGTTGTATGATAGGTAGTTTATATGCCTTAGGTAAATTACCAGAATACCCTTTTCATGTATAATTGGTAATTAAGCATATGTAACCTAAACCTTTGTCACATAACTGATTAGGTAACATATTTAGGCATATTCTACTTGTCATAGGACTAGTTAGGCGGTCCGAACGCGTTTCACGCGCACGACGCGTTAAAGTAGCATAAGCTACCTAAACGGGTCGTAATGGGTCGAAAACAATTAGGTTAGGTTTCATTTAGTATGTAGGCTTTGTTAAACCATATGACACGAGTCTCTATACTCGTTTGGTTTACGAACCCTCATTCTATCTAAATCCTCCGATTTAGGTCCGGTTTATTAATGTAGTTACCTATATTAGGTGCCGTTTGATATTCCGAGATCTCTAGCATTACTTGGTGGTTATCTTTAGACATCTGAGCAATCTCAGGTGAGTACATAGTTCCCCTATTTTACTGTTTTCCAAACTGTTTTGGGGTGAAGCATGTGTACCTATCTGTTACTTTCATGTTTTCCAAAAGTATAATTGATTATACATGTTATTACTTATCTATTGACAAATTGAATGACTATCTATGATTTAAGCATTGATTTCTCAAAGAACATAAAATAAAAATGTTGAATTGTACTTATTTTATGTTCACCAGACCGATTGTTAGTATGATATAGCGCTATAGGATTTGACACCCCATTCCTATTGTCATGGAATGTCTGAAACCAATTTGTTGCTCCATCCAAATAGAAATTGCCTTTGTGGTATTTCTATAGTCTCAAAGGTGTATCTTGATGCACCAGGTCTGATTGAATTCTCAAATCACACTATTAAAGTATACTTTGATATACTCTCATGTGTGGTATTGTACAAAACCAACATATATTTTATTAATCATCTAAAGCATATTTTGATATGTTATTTACAAAACCAAAACATAGTTTAATATGTTATTTATCACATCTAAAGCATATTTTGATATGTTATTTATGAAACCAAAACATAGTTTAATATGTTACTACCAAATCCAAAGTATACTTTTAATATGCTACTATAAGGTTATTTGTTTAATCTTACATTTATTTATACAAATCACATTGGTTACACATTACATGATTTATATTGGACACATAAACATTTTGACATATTATTCAATACATTTGACAATATGTTTAAACATAGACATCTTACATTGTTTGGTTTGGTTTGAGTAAATGATTTGAATAACGAGGCGTGTGTAATATGATACAAGCATGGTGGATACGCCGCTGGTACTTCCTATATATAAGTGTTTGTATGGTATTACATATTGTATCGTTATCTGAATCATTTCAGTTTGAGACATATAACATTTTATACAAATAACATACTATTTACAATACATTGTTTTACAAGCAACTTATCTTATATAAACTCATTTTACAATGGTTATTCATTTAACCATACATTTTTCTCTTATTTATACATATCATCTGATCTTATTGCTTTTCAAATGATTTACAAAACAAAGCAAACTACAAGGTTTATGACTAAACATTTTCTTAAACATAAGTCATGAATCTTATTTCACAAAACCTATGTATCTCACAGGCATTTTTATGCTGACGTACCTATTTTTACACATGTTTGAGGTACTCCTTTGCAATGATTGTTGATACATGCTACATATAGGATGGACCCGTGCCTTAGCAACTTTAAAACTTGGAAGATCATAGTTGTACTTATTTGATTGTATTAAAACGATGAGTTCATTTATTCAATAAAACAGAATTTATTTATGCCATGGTTATGAAACAATAATTCTGTTACAACACTCCCCGACGTTTCCGCCACGTTTGGTTGCTTTACGTGGTCGGGGTGTGACAACAAGGCCTGCCTCTAATCTGCCATCAATTCCTCGAGTATTTCAATGATGTAAGGATCACTGACTCAGCTTAATTACCCTATCCACTTGAGGATCACTTAATTCTAATCTTTGCCTTGTCTTCTTTGTAGAAATTTGCTGAGATAGAGGACTATGTTGGGAATGTTGAGGAGCTTGAGGAGAAGCATTCTGACCTTCAAAAGGTTGCGGTGCTCAAGGATCACAAAATTGCTTCCCTTGAAAAGGATCTCCTTGATGCCAAAGCTCAAACAGCTGCTATTCTGATAAACTTCGATTATGAAAAGCACGAGATCACACAGGATGCTAAAGTCTCTGCTGCCATAGCGATGTATAAGACCAAATTGCAGATGGCCTCGGAAGCTCAGGATCCTGCTTTTGATAGGAGCAGCTGGGATGTGGAAGGCTGGAAGGCTAGGCTGGCTGAATTGGAGGATGAGGATGAGGCTGATGAGGTTCTGGCAATTGAGGCTAGTGGTAGTGGCAAGGATCATGCAAAGGATACTGGAGCTGGAGGGGATGATGATGCAGCGAAGGTGTAGGCTGCTTGAATGGGCGATGCAGGACATTTCTAGACGTAGCCAGAGCCCATTTTTTAGTTTGGTTATGGTTTTTTGTTTTGATGATGTTTTGATAAACAATGGTTGGTCTGTACTTGAACAATAGTAATTAGGGTTGAGGATCATGGATGATCTTTTGAACAATAGGTAGGATTACAAATGGTGGAGGGATCCTCTGTTTGGGGGATGAAGCCATTGTGATTCTGCCGTCTTTAATTTCCTGCACTTGTTAGACCTACAAACAATGGACACCCTTTGCCAACCCATGTGGACGGGCCACGTTTTGCTGGTAGAAACGTGGGTTGGCAATTTTGACAACCTTAAAAGGGTTTAAGCTTTTGTGAATAAAATGACTTTAACTTTTTGGCTATATCCTGTGTTGATATCCTTATTGTTATTTTATTTTTCAATCTATTGTGATGTTCACGTCGTTTAAACTTATCAAGTAAGGAAAAAATTTAAAAAATATCCCTTAAGAGTTAAGGATATGATCAAGGATCACATAAAAAATAATTTAAGGATCATAAGTTCAGTTGTCAAAGGATAAGTGTCACTTAAGTACATAATGAATAAAATCAAAATAGTTAAGGATCATACCTGAGAATCCAAGTTAGGATCCCATCCTTTAACACTTAAAATTAGGATAACCCAAGATACAAACCTTAGTTGAAAGTAAGGATCAAGAATCCATAGTCATTTATCTTCACAAGCCTGAAATAAGATATTACTTGGGACTGAGCCAATATAAGATGAATGTTAGTAACTGGGGATAAGCCCAACAATTCTGGGGACAAGCCCAATATACTAGGGACAAGCCCAAAAGATAACTGGGGACAAGCCCAAAGGATAACTGGGGACAAGCCCAAAGGATAACTAGGGACAAGCCCAAAGGATCGTATGTAAACTGGAGTATGGCCCTCACTGGCGACTATCCAAACTTAGTGACATGAAAATGCCAAAACCTTAGCTAACGTGAAAACGTTAGAAACCTTAGGAACGGATGTATGGTACGTCTACCATTATACGTAGGATCCTGAATATAGCCAGTACAATGAAATTGTCAGCCCCTAAAGCGGGTACTGGTCCCATTGCCATGAACTATACCAGGATCATCGTGCACTACTGGCGAAACTGGGGACAGGCCCAAACTGGGGACTAGCCCAAAGAACTGGGGTCAAGCCCAAATAATTGGGGTCAAGCCCAAATAACTGGATACTTCTGTGGATATTCAATCCTTAGTTAAGGATTCCTGAACCTTCAAAACTCAGAATCAAGTAAAAGGAGGACAAAGGATGCAGGATCCTTATCCTTGTAAGAGAATAAAAAGAATGAAATAGTTTGAGATTGGAATGTTACCAGAAAGAGGATCATCTGTCAGTGGGGATCCTTCAAAGATACTTGTCTGGCAAGGATCACGGATCATGATCACACGAAATATTTCTTCAAATGGACAGCATTCCAAGCTCTAGGTAGCAAATCACCTTCCATTGTTAGCAATCGATATGCCCCCTTTCTTGCTTCAGCTTCAATCAAATAGGGGCCTTCCCACTTTGGTGCTAGCTTTCCATCAGTAGGATTGGTGGTGTTTTGAAATGCTTTCCTTAATACCATATCCCCAACTTGGAATTTCCTGAGCCTGACATTTTTGTTGTAAGCTCCAGCCATCCTTTGTTGATAATTGGCCATCCTTATCCTTGCTAAATCCCTGATTTCTTCTATAGTATCCAAGTCTTGAATCAAGTTTTCAGCATTTTCTTCAGGATCATGAATGCTTGTTCTTGCAGTTGGAACCACCATCTCTGTAGGGATCACTGATTCTGCCCCAAATACCAAAGAAAATGGAGTTTGGCCTGTAGCATTCTTGGGAGTTGTCCTATCAGCCCAAAGCACATAAGGTAGTTCTTCTGCCCATTTTCCTTTCTTGGATCCAAGCTTCTTCTTTAAATTGTTGATGATGATCTTGTTGGATGACTCTGCCTAACCATTAGCTTGTGGATGGACTGGTGTTGATGTTATCATCTTAATCCCCCAACTGTCACAAAAGTTAGTGGTTCTATTCCCAATAAATTGGGATCCATTATCACAAATAATCTCAGAAGGGATACCAAATCTAGTAATAATGTTTCTTTTAATAAAGGATATAACTTCCTTTTCTCTGACTTGAGCAAAGGCTTCAGCCTCTATCCACTTAGAGAAGTAATCAGTCATAGCAAGCATGAATACTTTTCCACCAGGTGCCTTAGGAAGCTTTCCAACTATATCCATTCCCCATCTCATGAATGGCCAAGAAGAGGATATAGGATGCAAGAGCTCTGCTGGTTGGTGAAGGATATTACTATGCCTCTGACAAGGATCACACTTCTTGGCATACTCCACAGCATCCTTCTTCATAGTGGGCCAATAGTATCCTGTCCTCAGGTGTGACAACCCGTACTAAACCAGGTATCCGTACAACTTAATTAATGATTAATTACTACTTGATTACTGTGCTTGTTTGAACTAGCTGATAAACTGCTACCTGCATACTGATACATGCACTTACTTGCATCATACTTTATTTGCTGTCACTACATTAATTACATACTGAACCCTAGTGACAAACATGATGCACAAAAAGCACAGTAGCACTAAACGGATACACGGCGGACATGCTGATATGACCAGCATCAGGCAGACACTGCCTCTAAGGCCTGTTAAGAGCCTCATATATTTTGGCTACACTGGTAGTGAGTGTAGGAATATAAGGGTTATGGTACCGCGTCTCTAGGAATAAGATACACTGATTCGGATGTGCCAAAAACGTACTTTAAGTACAAAACACAGCACTTTAATAATTAATCCAGCTTCTAGCTGACTAGTAAAGTGCCAGAAAATGAGAAAATAACACTAGACACTTTCTAAAGTGTCGGGAAAACAAATTGTGTCACTAAAAATAACTATAACGACACTTTAAAGCTTTTGTAACGCTTTAACGGATTACTATCCAACCGAACAACCGGACTTTACCCGGAACATGAAAATATTAATATTTTCACTATTTATAATTTTTTCTGAGCCAGTTAGGGTCCCTGTTTACCCTAACACCCGCCATAACACGCCGTACATAACTAACGGAGTTTAATACTAACTAACCTAATTAACCTAAACTCCACCCCAACTAACCTAGTTTGGATCGAACTAACCCCCCCCCCCATACCCTAACCGGCCCCAAAACTAGGGGGACACAAGAGTACAAGAACTATTATTTTATTTAGCTTGGTTTAGTATCTAACCTACACATTTTCCATTGGATAATGCCCACTAACCTTGTCTATAAGATGCAACCTAAACACATGAGATTATTTCACTTCACAACTCAAGATCAAACTCTCTCTCTTGCTCCCTCTAACCTTTGGCCGAACACCCCACCCCCCATACACCCACCTTCGGCTCTTGATCACTACATTCCAACATCATACAAGCTCTAAGGATCACGTATTAGGAGCCTCGGAGCAAGCGGAACACGAAGGACCTCTACCGTTAGCTTTTATCCACCTCTTTTTCGCCAAAGATCTTCCCTAGCCTTGAGCTAGAGGTATAATGTTTAAAACTTGTTCTTGAACATATCTAAAGTGGTTAAAAGGAATATTGTCGGTTAAACATCGTAAACATACATTTTGATGCATAAAAGTCTAGTAAAAACTATAAAAGTGGTGGTTAATAACACATGTGTTGTGTAAAAGTTGTAGTATTTGAGATTTGTGTTTATCTAGACCCGATCTATGATGTGGTAGCTCGGATCTCCGTTTAACCCGACTTTGTAAGATCATGTATCTTCACATAAGCTCGTTTTTGACTAAATACAAGGGTTAAAGGTGAAACTCTACCACACAAGATACATGAACTTGTGTAGAAATATTTTACTTGTGTAAAAGTAATTTAACTTGTACAATGGAGTTTAAAACTAGCAGATCTACGTATCTGCAAGTGGTATTTTTGAAGAACCACACATTTAAGAAACCATGTATTTTAAAGAAAGGATCTTACACTAACAAACATGATTTTATAAACCACAAGTGTGTAGACACTTGTGAAATGAAAAGATCCGACAAATAACTATTTTTGGGAAAAATGACTAGAAGTTGTAAAGACGGATTTCTCTAGTCACAAGGTTTTTACGAGATCAAAGTTACTTTATATAAAGATCTACATATATAAAGGGGATTTACACTATAGATTCGGAAAAACTGCAAGTTCATGCGATTATGCGATTTACATACTTGTCGACTAGTTTGATGTGTCGGAAATTGTTTGATTGAATAAAGAAGTTGTTGAATTGATTTGTTAAAAGAAAATGATACGCTTGAAAGCGTGGCCACCTCCAGTTACAGAGGAAACTCTGGCGAAATTTTCCAAAAACCTAACACTTAGAATTATTTACACAACAAAGTGTTAGAACTATTTTTGGACATATTTTCAAAACATAAATTTCGCCGGCACTATATTTTACTAAATATTCGGAGGTGGGGTTTTCACAAAGATTAACGTGACAAATATATTTGTCACAACACTGTTTATGATTATTTTGTGAAATACATAAATATTATTTTAGAGTGAAAATAATATTTACAAGCGTTAATGATTCCAAAACTTTACGAACGCTTCCACAAACATATAAGTTACACCGGTAATTACATTACCACAAGATTGATAAAACGTAACTTACGCACATGTATTGTATCCCCCATCCTTGGGAAGAAGAATAACTACCAAGTGTATACAGAACATAAACACGAAATAGTTGTCTAACTATTTCCCAAAGACATAAACTGTAAAGCTAAGGCACGGCCGTCCGTCTAATAGAATTAGCACTTGTAGGTCGTTGCACAGCTTACTGTATTGGAGACACTTGGTAGAGACGCGCATTCACTATGAGTTCATGTCCCCCTTTTCTCCAACTGTTTTCAGTTTACTTAACTGCGGGGGTGAAATACATGTTACTATGATTTACGAGTACTTTACAACGGTATGTTTAACGTAAGGAGGTGTTATACGATCATGTGAGTGGATAGGAACAACATGGGGCCATTAGTCCTCATGGAGGGACCGAGGGACAGGAGCGGTAGATCTATCTGGGTGTAGCGAGCCCAGCCCCCGGCCAAACTAGAAACGGACCGTGGGGTGACTTTGTCCACATACTTTGCCGTGGCGAAATCGGCTAGGTTTGAGTCTCCCTATTTGCACTTCACATATGTCAGTGGCTTTGCAAACCATTGGTGATCACAAGTCCTCTTACACTGCTACATACCACAACTATTTTTATACTCACAAGTGTTTTACATACTCACTTACACATGAACTCGCTCAACATTATTGTTGATTTTTCAACTCGCATGTATTTCAGGAAATTAAAACGGATCTGGCACGGTATGGAACGTTTTTCCGCTGCACTTGTCATGGAGTCATCAGGGTTTAGGGGATGTGTCTCTTTCCTGGACAAGACACAGTCCTTAACCCACGTCTATGCTATGTTATAAGTTGTAATGTCTACTAAACAAGGTTATGGTTGTATGTTAAAACAATGGTACTGTATGTTGTTTTCAAAACTTAATGGATGACTTGCATGGTTTTTAATTCATATAGCTTTGTTATGATTAAGCTATGGTATTAAGAAGTCACACCAAAAATTAACCACGCTTCCGCAAAGCCAGGGTGTGACAGCTTGGTATCAGAGCTCTGATCATAGCGAACTAGGATTCTTTCTCGAGTCTAGACTATGATCACTAGGGCTCTCACGAAAACATTTTTCTGCATACCACTTAAGTCCAGATCCAAAACTTTTTACAAACAAATGTTGAGCATATTTTATTAATTATAGGCTCAGCTTGGAGGGCTGAGGATCGGTCTGGAGGATCGAGGTGATTAAGGTAGTTGAGCACGTTGGTTTGTTATAGGATCGATCTGGAGGATCGAGGCTCGGTCTAGGTGACCGAGGTAGTGGGCTAGCAAGGCTAGGAAGAAAAGGCTCGGCTTGGAGGGCTGAGGATCGATCTGGAGGATCGAGGTTTGGTTTAAGTGAAGGATAGAGCAGTCTTGTAGACTGGATGGTATTGGCTAGTAAGACTAGGAGGATTATGTGATGCCTTACTTGATGACTTATGTGATTACTTGATTTATGATTGACTATTTGTGCATGTTTGCGTATATGTTACAGACACATGGATTCTGCAGACACTGGTGGTTCAGGCACCACAGGCCCGAGGCCTATCGTTTCAGACGACGTTGAGTCATCGGAGCACGAGGTTTACACGTCCGACTTCACTAGCACAGATGAGGACGACTTTCAGCCTTTTGCACTACCTGACGGTGCTGGCGAGCTCGCAGATGGTCCTATCGCAGGGGATCTACCACTGGCACTGATCCCTGCTCCTATACCGCTGGCTGCGTACCCAGCTTATGATTTACCCATCGACGATGAGGAGGATGATATCGATATGTTTGATGAGGAGCCTTTCGAGGAGGATGCTCAGGGCGAGGCCCTTCCTACTGCCGATCCCTTATTGATCGCAGACGCACCCGTCGCGGAGTCACCTGTTCACTCCCCAGTCGCGGACTCCTTTGAGTCTGTAGCTTCTGTACCCTCACATGTTCAGAGTGCACAGCACTTCTCTTATGGATCAGATCCTGATCAGGCATCTTCTGTTGCCCCTATCCCCAGTTTCGCTTTTGACCATGATGATGAGGGGGATTCCGATCCTATGTTTCCCCCAGGGTTCGACCCAGATCGTGACTTAGAGTTTGTTCCCATGGACCAGTTTATGGAGGATCCGGCAGACCCTGTTGACCTATTTGATCCTATTGACCCAGATTTTGAGTTTGAGATGGCTTTTGATGACTTCGAGCCTGCCGTTGCTCCTGAGCAGGCAGCCGCTCTAGACCCTATACCAGAGCATGACCTAGTACATGCTGATATCCCTTTTGAGCCTGTTGTTGCTGATCTCCCTGTAGATGTTCCTGTGATTGAGGGCGATCATGTTGCTGTTGATCCCGTTGTTCCCTTACCCGTTGGTGATGTACCTGTTGAGCACCCTATAGAGCACTTTGCACCCGTTCACCCTGTTGTTGCTCCCTTATTTGATCCCGTTCCCCTAGAGCCCGGACATGCACTGTTCGCGGCACATATGGATCCACCGGATGAGTCCGCACAGCACGGTTGGATACCGGCTGACGAGGATGTTCCATCTTTTCCTCCACAGATTCCTGTTGCACCACATGTTGACTTTTCATTTCAGGTTCCTATGTTTATACCTCCAGCAGGGCCTGGAGAGGGTTCTTCAGCACACCCTGATGGGCATGTACCGATGCCTATCCCTTTTATGCCTCAGACGTCATTTGTTCCACCCGCTGTTGCACCGCTTCACGTGGCACCTTTCGACCCCACTAGCGAGCCATTTCTTTGGGCACCTGGCTCCGGTGTGCCACCTACTGACCCCTATCATGCTTTTCACAGGGGACACACTATTGAGGACGTCTTGATGTCCTTTGTCGCACAGCATGAGTCCCACACACAGCGTATCCAGGAGCTCGAGAGAGCTCGGTTGTCACCCTGTCAGTGCCATGGACAGGCACCCTCCCCTTTACAGCCGTTTCGACCTTTACCTCCGGACTTTGCTGCTCGTCTTTTTACTCTGGAGCAGCAGGTTGCTTCCATTATTCGTACACAGCGAGCCCAGGAGGAGGACTGGCTCCAGTTACGCCGGTTGTTTTATACTCACTTTCCCCCTCCTCCACCACCATCTGCATAGAGCTCACCAGTTACTGATTAGATAGACGAGGATGAGAAGACGGCGATTGTTGGATTGCACAAGCATTTTGGAGACCACTTTTTGATTTTGACTTTTGACATGTACTTGATGTTGTATTTGACACTGATCTGTTATGATTTTTGGACAGGGGTGATGTAGCCCCTAGTTGATGGATGATTGTATGACGCTATGATGTACTGATACACTTACTCTGTGGTCTTGATGTATGGCAATCGCAGTATTCTCATCATATCTGTTTCGCTTGATTACTTATTTGCATTGTTATGGTATGAGATGTGGATGATTGATATATGTGATGTATTGATGACATGAGATATTACGTGCTATTACTATTACTATATACGTACTTTTCGCTATGGCCTGACCAACGTAAACCATCATTTAGAAAATGCCGCCAAGACGCGAACCAAACATGCCAACTAATGAGGCAGAACTCCAGCAGATTATTGCTGCTGCCATAGCACAGTACGCAGCATCTCAGCCAGGGGCAAGCGGAAGTGTTAACCAAGGCAATAACAATCCACCTCACGGATGCACCTACAAGCAGTTCTTAGACTGCAAACCAGTTAACTTCGATGGCACAGGAGGTGCAGTTGCCTTTACCCGCTGGGCTGAGAAAACCGATTCTGTTTTACGCATGAGCAAGTGTGTAGAGGATCAGCAAGTCACATACATTTCAGGGCTGTTTCTAGATGGAGCCCTATCCTGGTGGAACCTACAAGTACAAACACTAGGCGAAGCTGCCGCCTACGCCCTGACTTGGGCCGAATTGAAAGAACTAATGCGCAAAAAGTACTGTTCACGCGCAGAAATTCAAAGGTTGGAGACTGAATTTTGGCACCTAAAGATGGATGGACCAAAGATTGCAGAATACATCCAGAGGTTTCACGACTTATCTCAAGTGGTTCCTTACATGGTTACGCCAGAATACAAGCGAATCGAGCGCTTCATTTGGGGTTTGGCTCCCCAAATAATAAGCATGGTAACCTCCTCCAAACCAGCGACTATCACTGAAGCCATCGATTTGAGCGTGGCTCTCACCGAGGAGGCGATTCGCCTAAACAAGTTTGATGAAGTCAAGGCAAAGAAGACAGAGACTCACGTTGAGTCCTCAGGAGATAACAAAAGGAAGTTTTCAAACTTCAAACAAGGCGTCAGTATGGCAGTAAAGAAAGGAAAATCAGCTGGCAGTACCAAGAGAGGAAAAGGGTACCAGGGCACCCAGCCCAAATGCAACAACTGCCAACGCCACCATGCTGGCCATTGTAACATGAGAGTTTGTGAATCTTGTGGAAAACCGGGCCACTCAAAGGAATCATGTTGGGCTAGTGCAGGCCGCGGAGGCCAGGGAGGATATGGAAATAGGAATGATAACCGTGGTGGAAATGGAAACCGCCTACCAGGAAATTTTGGAGGAAACAGAAACCGAGGCAACAATGCAAATCAGGCTGGCAATGCCAACCAGAACAACACCCCAGCTGGAAATGGGGATGGAAACGGGCAGATACTCGGATGCTATAACTGCGGGGAAATCGGGCATTTTAAGAAGAACTGCCCAACGTTGAATCAGGCCCGCGGTAGAGTATTCCAACTCGAAGCTAGGGAAGCACGCCAAGATCCAAATGTTGTTACGGGTACGTTCCCTATCAATCAACGCTATGCATCCGTTTTATTTGATACTGGTGCCGATTATAGCTTCGTATCGTTAGAATTTAAGAATATGCTTGGGTTAGCTGCTAATAAGTTAGACATTCCCTACTCGATCGAATTAGCTAATGGAAAGTTAGTTGGAGCCGACGAAGTAATCAGAGGTTGTGTGATAGAATTGGGAGAACGCGAGTTTACTCTGGATCTACTACCAGTCCAATTGGGAAGCTTCGACGTGGTGGTAGGAATGGATTGGTTATCCGGAAACAAGGCTGAGATAGTATGTCACGAGAAAGTTGTTCGTATCCCAACTGATGATGGTGAGACAATTGTGGTTCACGGAGAGAAGCGTGACACACCGCTAAGATTTATCAGCTGCTTGAAAGCAAGGAAGTGTTTACAGAAAGGATGTGTTGCTTTTCTGGCACACATCGTAGATAAGAAGGCTGCTGAGCCAACAATCGAAGACATCCCTGTCGTAAGGGAGTATCCAGAAGTCTTCCCAGAGGACTTACCTGGACTGCCACCTCAGAGGCAAGTGGAGTTTCACATTGACTTAGTTCCAGGTGCCGCGCCTGTGGCTAAGGCACCATACAGACTTGCTCCGTCTGAGATGCAGGAATTGTCGACACAACTTCAAGAGTTGTTAGACAAGGGTTTTATCCGACCAAGCTTCTCGCCTTGGGGAGCTCCGGTCTTGTTTGTCAAGAAGAAGGACGGAAGTTTCCGCATGTGTATTGACTACAGAGAATTGAACAAACTGACGATCAAGAACAGGTATCCTCTGCCAAGAATCGACGATCTGTTCGACCAACTTCAAGGTTCAAGCTGTTACTCTAAGATCGATCTTCGATCTGGATACCATCAACTAAGGATACAGGAGGAAAGTATCCCGAAAACAGCCTTCAGAACTCGTTATGGACACTACGAGTTCCTCGTTATGCCATTTGGTTTGACAAACGCACCTGCAGTATTCATGGATCTAATGAATAGGGTTTGCAAGCCATACCTGGACAAGTTCGTGATTGTATTCATCGACGACATCCTGATTTACTCAAAGACGAAGGCTGAACACGAGCAGCATCTTAGAACCATATTGGAGCTGCTAAAGAAGGAACAGCTGTACGCCAAATTCTCCAAGTGCGAGTTTTGGCTACGCGAAGTCCAGTTTCTTGGACATGTGGTTAATGGGGATGGAATTCATGTTGATCCCGCAAAGATCGAGGCAATCAAAAATTGGGAAACGCCTACAACGCCAACCGAGATTCGACAATTCTTGGGGTTGGCTGGCTACTATCGAAGGTTCATCGAGGATTTCTCGAAAATCGCTCAACCTTTGACGCTCCTCACGCAGAAGGACAAGACGTTTGATTGGGGAATCAAACAGGATGAAGCGTTTCAGATATTAAAGGGTAAGCTTTGTAACGCGCCAATCTTAGCTCTACCAGAAGGTACTGATGACTTTGTGGTATACTGCGACGCATCGCGTCAAGGATTGGGTTGTGTGTTGATGCAACGCCAAAAGGTCATTGCTTACGCATCACGCCAACTGAAAGTGCACGAAAAGAATTATACCACACACGATTTAGAGCTTGGCGCAGTGGTTTTTGCTTTAAAGATCTGGAGACACTACCTGTATGGTACGAAGTGCACAATCTTCACAGATCACAAAAGCCTACAACATATATTCAACCAGAAGGAGTTGAATATGAGGCAAAGACGATGGGTTGAATTATTGAACGATTACGACTGCGAGATAAAATATCATCCAGGGAAGGCGAATGTAGTCGCCGATGCCCTAAGTCGTAAAGAAAGAATCAAGCCCATAAGGGTTAGAGCTTTGGAAATGATTATACGAACCGATCTTTCCTTGCGCATTCGTGCTGCACAAAAGGAAGCTCTCAAGGAGGGAAACCTTGAGGAAGAATATCTCCGTGGAATGGAGAGGCTTTTGGTACCAAACGAGGAAGAAACGTTATGTTTTGAGAAAAGGATTTGGGTTCCTCTGTTTGGTGGATTAAGGGAAGTTATTTTCGACGAAGCGCACAAGTCACGGTACTCTATCCACCCTGGATCGGATAAGATGTACCAGGATCTCAAAGATTACTATTGGTGGCCTAGGATGAAAGGCGACGTTGCTGTTTACGTGAGCAAATGTTTAACGTGCGCTAAGGTTAAGGCGGAATACCAGAAGCCTTCGGGACTTCTGCAACAACCTGAGATTCCCAAGTGGAAATGGGAACAAATCTCAATGGATTTTGTTACAAAACTGCCAAGAACGCCAAGAGGCCATGATATGATTTGGGTGATTGTTGACCGCCTAACAAAGTCCGCACACTTTCTGCCAATCAAGGAGAAAGACAGTACTAGTAAACTTGCAGAAATTTACTTGAGAGAGATCGTAGCACGTCATGGAGTACCTCTCTCGATCATCTCTGATAGAGACGGAAGGTTTGTGTCAAGAATATGGCAATCCTTCCAAGAATCTTTTGGCTCACAATTGAATCTGAGCACTGCGTTCCATCCGCAAACTGACGGCCAGAGCGAGCGAACGATACAAACTTTGGAAGACATGCTGAGGGCATGTGTTATGGATTTAGGCGGTAGCTGGGATAAACACTTACCTTTGGTCGAATTTTCATACAACAACAGCTACCACACCAGTATTGGTGTCGCGCCATTTGAGGCCCTATACGGACGCAAGTGCCGATCACCACTATGTTGGTCTGACGCAGGTGATAGGCAGCTTGCTGGTCCCGAAATCGTCCAAGAGACGACAGAAAAGATTGCGCAAATACTTAAACGCATCGAAGCAGCTCGCCACAGACAAAAGGCCTACGCGGATCCAAACCGGAAGCATGTGGATTTTCAAGTTGGAGAAATGGTTTTACTGAAGGTATCACCCTGGAAAGGGGTGGCACGCTTTGGAAAGCGTGGGAAGTTAAATCCGCGCTACATTGGTCCCTTCAGAATTCTGGAAAGAATTGGGACGGTAGCATACAAGTTGGACCTACCCGCTGAACTAAATGGCGTTCACGATACATTTCATGTATCCAATCTAAAGAAAAGTCCAACTCAAGTTGACGTTGCCATTCCCATCGACGAGATTCATATTGACGACACGCTCCACTTCGTTGAAGAACCTGTCGAGGTCACAGATTGGAAAGTTAACAAGACCCGCCGGAGCAGTGTCAAGCTCGTCAAGGTTCGTTGGAATGCCAGACATGGTCCTGAATTCACCTGGGAACGTGAGGACCGGATGAAAGAGAAATACCCCCACTTATTTCCTAAGAACTCTGCATCTACAAGCAGAACTTAAATTTCGGGACGAAATTTATTTAACGGGGGGAGAATGTGACAACCCGTACTAAACCAGGTATCCGTACAACTTAATTAATGATTAATTACTACTTGATTACTGTGCTTGTTTGAACTAGCTGATAAACTGCTACCTGCATACTGATACATGCACTTACTTGCATCATACTTTATTTGCTGTCACTACATTAATTACATACTGAACCCTAGTGACAAACATGATGCACAAAAAGCACAGTAGCACTAAACGGATACACGGCGGACATGCTGATATGACCAGCATCAGGCAGACACTGCCTCTAAGGCCTGTTAAGAGCCTCATATATTTTGGCTACACTGGTAGTGAGTGTAGGAATATAAGGGTTATGGTATCGCATCTCTAGGAATAAGATACACTGATTCGGATGTGCCAAAAACGTACTTTAAGTACAAAACACAGCACTTTAATAATTAATCCAGCTTCTAGCTGACTAGTAAAGTGCCAGAAAATGAGAAAATAACACTAGACACTTTCTAAAGTGTCGGGAAAACAAATTGTGTCACTAAAAATAACTATAACGACACTTTAAAGCTTTTGTAACGCTTTAACGGATTACTATCCAACCGAACAACCGGACTTTACCCGGAACATGAAAATATTAATATTTTCACTATTTATAATTTTTTCTGAGCCAGTTAGGGTCCCTGTTTACCCTAACACCCGCCATAACACGCCGTACATAACTAACGGAGTTTAATACTAACTAACCTAATTAACCTAAACTCCACCCCAACTAACCTAGTTTGGATCGAACTAACCCCCCCCCCCCCCCCATACCCTAACCGGCCCCAAAACTAGGGGGACACAAGAGTACAAGAACTATTATTTTATTTAGCTTGGTTTAGTATCTAACCTACACATTTTCCATTGGATAATGCCCACTAACCTTGTCTATAAGATGCAACCTAAACACATGAGATTATTTCACTTCACAACTCAAGATCAAACTCTCTCTCTTGCTCCCTCTAACCTTCGGCCGAACACCCCACCCCCCATACACCCACCTTCGGCTCTTGATCACTACATTCCAACATCATACAAGCTCTAAGGATCACGTATTAGGAGCCTCGGAGCAAGCGGAACACGAAGGACCTCTACCGTTAGCTTTTATCCACCTCTTTTTCGCCAAAGATCTTCCCTAGCCTTGAGCTAGAGGTATAATGTTTAAAACTTGTTCTTGAACATATCTAAAGTGGTTAAAAGGAATATTGTCGGTTAAACATCGTAAACATACATTTTGATGCATAAAAGTCTAGTAAAAACTATAAAAGTGGTGGTTAATAACACATGTGTTGTGTAAAAGTTGTAGTATTTGAGATTTGTGTTTATCTAGACCCGATCTATGATGTGGTAGCTCGGATCTCCGTTTAACCCGACTTTGTAAGATCATGTATCTTCACATAAGCTCGTTTTTGACTAAATACAAGGGTTAAAGGTGAAACTCTACCACACAAGATACATGAACTTGTGTAGAAATATTTTACTTGTGTAAAAGTAATTTAACTTGTACAATGGAGTTTAAAACTAGCAGATCTACGTATCTGCAAGTGGTATTTTTGAAGAACCACACATTTAAGAAACCATGTATTTTAAAGAAAGGATCTTACACTAACAAACATGATTTTATAAACCACAAGTGTGTAGACACTTGTGAAATGAAAAGATCCGACAAATAACTATTTTTGGGAAAAATGACTAGAAGTTGTAAAGACGGATTTCTCTAGTCACAAGGTTTTTACGAGATCAAAGTTACTTTATATAAAGATCTACATATATAAAGGGGATTTACACTATAGATTCGGAAAAACTGCAAGTTCATGCGATTATGCGATTTACATACTTGTCGACTAGTTTGATGTGTCGGAAATTGTTTGATTGAATAAAGAAGTTGTTGAATTGATTTGTTAAAAGAAAATGATACGCTTGAAAGCGTGGCCACCTCCAGTTACAGAGGAAACTGGCGAAATTTTCCAAAAACCTAACACTTAGAATTATTTACACAACAAAGTGTTAGAACTATTTTTGGACATATTTTCAAAACATAAATTTCGCCGGCACTATATTTTACTAAATATTCGGAGGTGGGGTTTTCACAAAGATTAACGTGACAAATATATTTGTCACAACACTGTTTATGATTATTTTGTGAAATACATAAATATTATTTTAGAGTGAAAATAATATTTACAAGCGTTAATGATTCCAAAACTTTACGAACGCTTCCGCAAACATATAAGTTACACCGGTAATTATATTACCACAAGATTGATAAAACGTAACTTACGCACATGTATTGTATCCCCCATCCTTGGGAAGAAGAATAACTACCAAGTGTATACAGAACATAAACACGAAATAGTTGTCTAACTATTTCCCAAAGGCATAAACTGTAAAGCTAAGGCATGGCCGTCCGTCTAATAGAATTAGCACTTGTAGGTCATTGCACAGCTTACTGTATTGGAGACACTTGGTAGAGACGCGCATTCACTGTGAGTTCATGTCCCCCTTTTCTCCAACTGTTTTCAGTTTACTTAACTGCGGGGGTGAAATACATGTTACTATGATTTACGAGTACTTTACAACGGTATGTTTAACGTAAGGAGGTGTTATACGATCATGTGAGTGGATAGGAACAACATGGGGCCATTAGTCCTCATGGAGGGACCGAGGGACAGGAGCGGTAGATCTATCTGGGTGTAGCGAGCCCAGCCCCCGGCCAAACTAGAAACGGACCGTGGGGTGACTTTGTCCACATACTTTGCCGTGGCGAAATCGGCTAGGTTTGAGTCTCCCTATTTGCACTTCACATATGTCAGTGGCTTTGCAAACCATTGGTGATCACAAGTCCTCTTACACTGCTACATACCACAACTATTTTTATACTCACAAGTGTTTTACATACTCACTTACACATGAACTCGCTCAACATTATTGTTGATTTTTCAACTCGCATGTATTTCAGGAAATTAAAACGGATCTGGCACGGTATGGAACGTTTTTCCGCTGCACTTGTCATGGAGTCATCAGGGTTTAGGGGATGTGTCTCTTTCCTGGACAAGACACAATCCTTAACCCACGTCTATGCTATGTTATAAGTTGTAATGTCTACTAAACAAGGTTATGGTTGTATGTTAAAATAATGGTACTGTATGTTGTTTTCAAAACTTAATGGATGACTTGCATGGTTTTTAATTCATATAGCTTTGTTATGATTAAGCTATGGTATTAAGAAGTCACACCAAAAGTTAACCACGCTTCCGCAAAGCCAGGGTGTGACATCAGGATCCTTGAGAATTATGCCCTGCCCCCAGTGTGGTTTCCACAATCTCCTTCATCCTTTAGGACTTCTTGAATTTCAGGATCCTCAATGCATCTTAAATATGGTCCTGCAAGAGATCGTTTATACAACATATTATTTAATATTGTAAACTGAGATACCTTAATTTTGAAAGCCCTTGGGTTTTCTCCTGTAGGAATTTTTCCATGTTGTATGTATCTCATGATTGGGAGTATCCATGATCCTGAATGAGATTGGGTATTATCACTAGGGATGATTGCAGAATCTTCTCCTATCTCCATAGCTACATGATCCTTGATAGTAGGGGTCAGGATATGGATAATAGGGATCTTGATATCCTCAGGAATTTTCAAAGATGATCCTAGATTGGCTAATGCATCAGCTTCTGCATTCTCTTCCCTTGGTACCTGTGTCAAACTAAAGGATACAAAAGAGAGTGCCAAAACTTTGACTATCTCCAAATATTTGATTAGCTTTTCACCTTTAACAGCATAGGATCCATTAAATTGATTAGTGATCAATAAAGAATCTACATGTACCTCAAGATACCTGATGCTCATGTGCTTTGCAATTTGCAAACCAGCTATCAAGGCTTCATATTCAGCCTCATTGTTGGTAGTTTGAAATTCACAAGCTATGGAGTGGGGTATTATGTCCCCCTGTGGCGATTTTAGTAGTATTCCAAGCCCTGTTCCATTTACATTGGAGGATCCATCAGTGAACAGTATCCAAGGATCCTTGGTTTCTTCAAGCTGTTGGACTTCTAGTTCAGCCTCCTTTTGCAAATCACTACTAAAATCTGCCACAAAGTCAGCTAAGGCTTGGGATTTGATGGCAGTCCTTGGTTCATATCTTATATCATATGCACTCAACTTCACTACCCACTTGGCCATCCTTCCTGACATTTCAGGTTTCCTGAGAACATTCTTAATTGGGAAATTAGTTTTAACAATAATGGCATGGGTCTCAAAATAATGTCTTAATTTAGTAGATGCCATAATTAATGCAAGGATAAGTTTTTCTAAATGTGAATACCTGGATTCAGCATCAAGTAAGCTCTTACTTACATAATAAACAAGATGTTGTGTACCTTGGTGATCCTTAACAAGGACCGCACTTACTGCTTTTGAGGATACCGCCAAGTATAAGGATAACACATCTCCCTTTTCTGGTTTCATCAAGGCTGGGGCTGAGGATAGGTAATCCTTAAGAGCTTTAAGGGCACTTTCATGCTTCTCAGTCCATTCAAATTTCTTGTTCTTCCTCAGGATGTCATAGAACTCCTTGCATTTTTCTGAGGATTTGGATATGAATCTGTTCAAGGCTGCGATCCTGCCAGTCAACCTTTGCACATCCTTAGCATTGGCAGGAGATTTGATATTCACAATAGCCTTAATCTGCTCTGGACTTGCTTCAATGCCCCTCTTTGTCACCATATATCCTAAGAATTTACCTGCCCTTACACCAAAATGACACTTAGAAGGATTAAGTTTCATATTATATTTATCAAGGATATTGAACGCTTCCTCCAAGTGTTTAAGATGATCCTCAGCTTTCTTGGACTTAACCACCATGTCATCAATATAGACTTCCATAGTGTGTCCAATTTGCTCCTTGAACATCATATTGACTAGCCTTTGATAAGTAGCACCTGCATTCCTTAATCCAAATGGCATAGCAATATAACAGTATATACCAGTTGGGGTCATAAAGGCTGTATCCACTTGATCGGATGGTTCCATCTGAATTTGTTGAAATCAAGATGAAGCATCCATAAAAGTTAACAACTCATGACCCGCGGTAGCATCAACCATGGAGTCAATGTGGGGTAATGGGAAAGGATCCTTGGGACTTGCCTTGTTTAAATCTGTAAAATCGACACATACCCTCCACTTTCCATTTTTCTTTTGAACAACAACCACATTGGCTAACCATCTTGGATACTTAACCTCTCTAATCATACCTGCTCGAAGTAGCTTATCTACCTCTTCCTGGATAATAGCATTTCTTTCAGGTGCAAACTTCCTCCTCTTTTGATGAATTGGCTTGAATGACCTGTCAATGCCAAGTTTGTGAGTAATTATATCTTTAGATATACCTGTCATGTCTTCATATTTCCAGGCAAAGGTGGTTTTCCTTCTTTTGAGAAAGGATACTAGCTCCCGTTCAATATCACTGAGGATCCCTGACCCTATGAAGATCTTGGATTCAGGATCATCAGGATCCATGAGGATTTCTTTCAAATCCTGTTCTCTTGCCTCCAAGACATCTCTTGAAGGATACTTTAATTGCTATTGCTCCCTTGGTCTTGAGGCTGGTTTCATTGATGAGGTATAGCAATTCTTAGCCTCCTGTTGATCACTCTCAATTTTCACCACTCCCCATGGACTTGGAAGCTTTACACACTGATGATAGGTGGATGGGACTGCCTTCATATCATGTATCCATGGCCTGCCAAGGATAACATTACAACACGACAAGCAATCAATAACACAAAACTTTTGATAAGAATGCAATCCTTCAATATAGATTGGGAGTTTGATGTCCCCCAATGTATTCTTTGTTTCCCCACTGAATCCCACAAGTACTGAGGATCTTGGGATAATATCAGACTCCGGGATATTCATTTTCTTAAGAACATCCAGCTGAATAATGTTCACAGAGCTTCCTCCATCTATAAGGATCCTGCGAACAAAGTGGTTAGAAATAAACAATGTAATTACAAGACCGTCATGATGAGGATCCTGGATGTCAACACGATCATCCTCATCAAAAGTAATGACTTTATCCTGGGTGACAACAGAGGTCCGGACGGGCCTGTCTCCATTATCCATCTTGGTTTCCTTAGCATGTCTTTTTGCTGCTGAGAAGGATGTACCACAGATGTCTGATCCACCGAATATGAAATTTATGACTTGTGCATCTGCTGGAGGAGCAGGAGCCCTTTCCGGGATCCTTTCAGGATCCTGGGTCCTTGACTTCTTTCGTCCCAAGAGTTCTTTTAAATGCCCCTTGCTTAACAAATAACCAATTTCCTTTCTAAGTGCAATACACTCTTCAGTGAGATGCCCAAAATCCTCATGATATGCACACCACTTAGATTTATCCTTTGTAGCAGCTGGTTTATCACTTTTCCTTGGCCACCTAGCTTTCTCACCTAGATTCTGCATTGCAAGAATTAGTTCATTGTTATCAACAGAAAAACAATATTCAGAAATAGGAGGATAATCCTCATCATCCTCTTCTTGTTCCACAGCGTGCACATTCTGGTTATCAGATTTGTTATAGGACTTGGATTTGTTGTTCCTGAAGTAGGATCCTTGTTTATCCTGTTTTGAGGATCCTGCCAATCTGTCCTGGATCCTTTTGTCATCCTCTAGTCGGATGAACCTAAGGGCCCTAGTCCTTACTTCATCAAGATTCCTGCAAGGTGTCATAACAAGATCATCATAGAATAATGAATCCCTAAGCAATCCCATTTTAAAGGCTTCTACAGCCGTAGCAATATCCAAATTAGGAATATCTAAGGATTCTTTACTAAACTTAGTGATATAATCTCTAAGTGATTCATTTTGACCTTGTGTTACCCTATATAAATCACTAGTTAATCGTTCAAACTTTCTACTACAAGAGAATTGACTATTTAACAAGTTAACTAAATTAGCAAATGAAGTAATAGAGTAAGGGGGAAGACTTAGCAGCCATTTAAGAGCAGATCCTGTAAGTGTGGATCCAAATCCCTTGCATAGACATGCTTCTTTCAACCTTTCAGGGATTGGATTGATCTCCATCCTCTCCCTGTACTGAGCTACATGCTCTTTTGGATCCGTTGAACCATCATATAGCTTCATTGATGGTATCTGAAATCTTTTAGGTATCTCAGCATCACATAAAGGTGGTGCAAAACGAGATATCCTGTGGCTACCATCCGCAATCTCAGGAATGGGTTTAACCACTCCTGGTACACTGGATAGCATATCCTTAAGCTTCTGTAGCTCCCTAGCCATGGCCTGATTGATACCTGTATCCTGCATAAAGCCATGGTTAGTGTTATATAAATTATTAAAAGTGTTACCTCCAACAGGATTCGAGTTTGGAATTGCGGTTGTGAATCCATCTTGTCGAGACTCTGGCATGATTGAAGGACCAGAGGAGGCAATGGTCTGCATTGGTATGAAGTCTCCTTGATGAACGTCCGAGTTCTGAGGCTGCATACTTCTTAAGGATCCTTGGTTTTGAATGAGGTTGGATCCTTGGAATTGAGACGATCCTTGAACCTGAAAGGATCCTGGGACCAGGGAAGATCCTTGAACAAGGGGGAATCCTGGGACCAAAGAGGATCCTGGGACCAAAGAGGATCCTGGGATCTGGGAGGATCCTTGGACCTGGAAGGATCCTTGGACCTGGGAGGATCCTTGGACCTGGGAGGATCCTTGTACTTGGGAGGATCCTTGGACCTGGGAGGATCCTTGTACTGCATGCATTCCCACATATCCTCCTGACGTGAAGTATCCCTGGTGCTGAGAGGAGGATCCTCATGGCTGAGAAGAGGATTCCTACGGCTGGAAGTAAGAGCCAAATGCCTGACTCATTGTTGTTGTTCCATAACGCCTTCCTGGTAGTTCACCCAAGTATTGCACGTCCGGAACTGCTGAGTGTTGAAACAGAAGAAGTAGGTGGTTTTTGGAAAATAGGAGTTGGTTTCTTCGCAGCATTCTTCTGGGATCCAGAAGGTGGTGGAGGCAAAGGAGGAACGCCTTGTGAAGAACTGAATGAGGGCATCAAACTTGAAGTATTCTTCACTGAGGAAGCCATCTGTTTGGTTGTAGCGAATCGAAATGACCACAAAAATACGATTTTTTCTAGGAATGAAGCACCAATTGCCCCACGGTGGGCGCCAAACTGTTTTGGTCAAAAATCAAGCAATGACGATGTAACCAAACTTTCTGTTGTGAGGTATGATGCTTGAATTGATGAACAACAATAAGGATCACTATGAAGTGTAATGAACAAGTGACACGAAGATTTATACGAGGAAAAAGCCCTAGATCAATGAATGATCTCCGGCATAAAAAACCTCGGGTGATGGAAACTACCGATCACCAACTCAAATTAAACAAGAAATGTATTACAACTTCGGATGATAGCGATCTAAGTACAAGGATCACTATAGTGTATTGTGTAGAAAATGTGTGTAATCGCCAAGTGTGTTAGCGAAAGCTGATGAGAGCGATTGTATGAGTGTGTGTGTAGCCAAAAATAGCCAAGTGTCTAAAAATTAGCTCGCTACCCCCTTAAAATTAGAAAATATCTAGCCTAACTAATATTCCGCAAATGGTGCAAGTCCTCCACGACTCCATAACGTCCATTTCTGGCCAAGCACGTGCGGAAGAGACTTAGAATATTCTCCAGGAATATCGCCAAGTCCAAGTTGATACTCCTGCAAAACAATTACGAATTCAAAGTAGACAATCGTTAGTACAGGGATCCTTATAGTGATCCATGATCCTGATCCTGCAACACTTCTGAGGATCACTACTTCAGACAGAATTGAGGATCACTAAACCCAACAGTAAATAAGGATCACTGATCATTTAGAAATCCACCCCTAACACTGCTAAGTGTCATTTCGGAGTGGGGGTAGGAAAATTTCTAGGATATATGGTGACCAAAAGAGGAATAGAGGCGAGCCCGGAGCAGATTAAAGCCATCTTGGATATTAAATCACCCTCAAATATGAAGGATGTTCAACGATTAACAGGGCGAGTGGCAGCATTAAACAAATTTATTTCAAGACCCTCAGAGAAATGCAAAGAGTTTTATGATATCCTGAAGAAGAACAAGAAATTCGAATGGGGTGAGAAGCATGAAGCAGCCCTGCAGGATTTGAAGCAATATCTTTCAACTGCACCTCTACTGATGAAGCCTGAGAATGGTGAACCACTATCCCTATACCTCGCAGTATCAGGGAATGTTGTAAGTGCCGTCCTTATAAAGGATCATGAAGGTCAGCAATATCCTGTTTATTATGTTAGTAAAAGTTTGTTAAATGCTGAAACTAGGTATTCTCATTTAGATAAATTGATACTAGCATTAGTTATGGCATCAACAAAGCTTAGACATTACTTTGAGACACATAGGATTCATGTTAAAACAAATTATCCTGTCAAAAATGTGCTTAGGAAACCAGAGATGTCAGGTAGGATGGCCAAGTGGTCAGTAAAGTTGAGTGCTTATGATTTAGTATATGAACCTAGAAATGCCATAAAGTCTCAGGCTTTAGCTGACTTTGTGGCTGATTTCAGTAGTGACATTCAGGATGAGGTAGACCTAGAAGTCCAACAGTTAGGAGAATACTCAGGATCCTGGACGTTATATACTGATGGTGCATCTAATGTAAGAGGAGTAGGATTGGGAATACTACTAAAATCGCCACAGGGGGACATATTACCCCAGGCTATTAGGTGTGAATTCCCTGCTACTAATAATGAAGCAAAGTATGAGGCTTTAATTGCAGGATTAGAGTTGGCTAAGAATATGAGTATTAAGAATTTGCAAGTATATGTTGACTCCTTGTTAATTACTAACCATTTTAATGGATCCTATGCAGTTAAGGGTGAGAAATTAATCGAATACCTCGATATTCTCAAAAAATTAGCAGGATATTTTGATGTTTTTACACTTGAACAGGTACCAAGGGAGGATAATACTGAATCAGATGCCTTAGGAAATCTGGGATCATCGATCAGGATACCAGAAGGGACCCAAATACCAATATTACATATCCTGTATCCTACAACGAATCCTCAGGATAAAGAAGTAGCGGGTATTCAGGTTCCTGGAGCAGAGTATCCTGAAAAGGATCCTAAATCCTGGACGGCTCCAATCATGAGATATCTCAAGGAAGGACACATCCCCGGAGATGAAAATCCTAAGGCATTTTGGATGAAGGTATCACGATTCACTATTATAAATAATGTTTTATACAAGAAATCTCTTGCAGGACCGTATTTGAGGTGCTTGGAGGATCCTGAAGCCAAAGAAGTACTTCAGGATATACATGAAGGGGATTGTGGTAACCACACTGGGGGCAGATCATTGTTCTCGAAAGTATTAAGGACAGGATATTATTGGCCAACGATGAGGAAAGATGCTGCAGAATATGCTCGAAGATGTGATGCATGTCAAAGGCATAGTAACATACTACATCAACCAGCTGAACCACTATATCCTGTAGCTTCCCCTTGGCCATTCATGAAATGGGGGATGGATATAGTAGGGAAGTTACCAAAAGCTCCGGGAGGAAAAGTCTTTATGCTAGCAAAGACGAATTATTTCTCTAAGTGGGTTGAAGCTGAAGCATTTGTTCAAGTTAGAGACGAAGAAGTAGTATCCTTCATAAAGAGGAATATCCTGACCAGGTTTGGGGTACCAGCTGAAATCATTTGTGATAATGGGTCCCAGTTTATAAGCAAGAGGACTACTGACTTTTGCAAGAGTTGGGGAATCAAAATGATCACGTCTACTCCGGTACATCCTCAAGCGAATGGACAAGCTGAATCCTCAAACAAGATAATTGTCAATAACTTAAAGAAGAGACTTGGAGCCAAAAAAGAAAGATGGGCAGAAGAATTACCCTTTGTTTTGTCGGCTGATAGGACAACGGTAAAGAATGCAACCGGCCAAACCCCATTTTCCTTGGTATTTGGAGCAGAAGCAGTGATTCCAACGGAAATGGCGATACCTACTGCAAGATCTATACTAAAGGATCCTGAACAGCATCCTGAAGCCTTATGTCGAGATTTGGATACTATAGATGAAAAAAGAGATGCAGCAAGGCTAAGGATGGCAGCATATCAACAAAGAATATCCAGAGCATATAACAAGAATATAAGGACTAGGAGATTTCGAGTTGGTGATTGGGTGCTAAGAAAGGCTTTTCAAAATACCACTAATCCTGCCGATGGAAAGCTAGCTCCAAAATGGGAAGGACCATATGAAGTTGAGTCAGAAGCAGGGAAAGGAGCATATCGACTCATGAATATGGAAGGGGATATGCTACCGAGATCCTAGAATGCAATACACTTAAAGCTCTATTTCAAGTAAGAATAGAATTTAATTTCTATCTCAGAATGGTATGTATTCTATATCTTTTAAATATATTTGTTTATTATCTTGAACACAAGACTGACTTAGTTTACAGTTGTTTTGCAGCATATGTTTCAGGATATAGCTCCAGGATATGCACTCAGGATAACTCGAAAGATTAGAGGATTGGCCCCCTCTCTCACGTTTAAGATATCCTGATCCCTTCAAAGGTTTAAAGGTATTCACCATTCTTTCGAATTGGGTTTAAACACCTCGCCTGGAGCGCAAGTTATCTAGGTATAGTTCAAGGTAGCGGGACCAGTTCATGTAAAAGTGGCTGACAATTTCGTTACTGTTGGGTATATCCTGGATCCTGAAGGTATATGAGGATTGATCACCCTCTCTCACGAAAGGGTATTTTCATACTCTCTAAGGTTTAAAGGTTTTCACCTTTCTAAGATTTGGAGTTTATACACTCTCGCCTGTAGCGCATGAAACTCATGGTTTATCCCCAGGATATCAGGGTTTATCCCCAGGATATTAAGGGTTTATCCCCAGTATGCTAAGGATTCATTTCAGGATATCAAGGGTTTTGCCTCGGGGTGTTCGGAATTTATTCAAGCCAAAGTGTGAATACATTTGCATTTCTGTGTCGAACATAGGGGACATACATTATACTATTCAAAGGATGGATCCAAGTTTGTAAGTGTGCACTAGGGACATACTTATGATGGAAGATTGAAATTGATTCTTTAAGAATCTCTGGTATGATCTCTCCTTTTTATTTGGATAATTTATAGATTGTCTTTCAGTATCCTGAGCAGGATATCTTTCAGGATACACTTACAATGGGTTCCCAAATATGATCAAACAAAACTATCTTTATAAGTAAAATTTATGTAATAAAGGTGTAATAACAAGAATAAAGCTAAAGGAAAGTTATATTAACATATCAAAAGATGTGCTCTTGGTTTCACCTTAAACCAAGGTCCATCCACCAAGAGCACAAATAGTTTCTTACCCTATGTACTTAACAGTTGAAGGTTTTGTCTCAAACTGAGACCCATCCACCTCCAACTGTTATATTGTTCAAAAGCAAAACGTACTAACGATGATGGCCAAGGGCTTCGTCCTGAAACTCAGGATCCCTCCACCAATGGCCATCACATTGTTTAAGTGCAGAAAAGTAAAATGTAGGAAAAGTAAATTGTTTAAGGTTACAAGCCAACAATCAAATTTAAAAAGGTGGGCTCCGGCCTTGGCACATATATCCATCATTGCCCATCTGAATGCCCTCACACAGCGGCATCTTCTCCAACCTTCTCTGCCTTTTCAACTTCAGCATCCCGAGCATCATCCTCACCAGCATCTGTCCCAGCATCCTCTCCAGCATCCTTCTTATCTCCAGCCTTGTCTACCACCTCTGCTGACTTAGAGGATTCTCCGGCTTCAGCCGGAAGTGGCACAGCTTTGTCTCCAAGCTCCTTCAGCTTGGCCACCTAGGATTCAACCGGCCAGGATAGGCATACAAGGCCTGTCTCCTTGGCCTCGTAGGCCATCTTGATACAAGCTTGTAGCAGGGAGACGATAGCAGAGGCTTTGATTCCTTCCCAGAAAGAAACCATGGCCTGTTCGTGATCCATTTGGACAGTGGCAAGTTTGAGCTCAGCATCTTGGTGACCTTCTTCAGCATGCCCTCGTAGTGCCGGGTCTTTGCTTCAGCAATGGCACCTTGGTTGGCAACGATACTTTCGAGCTGTTTAATCCTGGCTTCATGGAGTACAGTAGTACCACAGGCATCGTTATACAGGTGGAGTAAATGCTGGAGGCCCTGCACATCAAATTCAGGTATGAGTCAGAATATATTAACCAGGATATCCTGTCAGGATATCCTATCGGGATATATGTGCAGGATATGTAGCAGGATATTACCTTGTTGAGGAAGGATGTCATTGGCTCTAAGGAGTCAGAAAAACTGAGTTCATCGTAGGAGAACCCTTCTGGACCTGGAGCACTGACTTCAGGACCTTTCCTCTTTTTTGCTGTGGAAGCACGAGTCCTCGGATTAGCCTTAGGAGCCGGGAGCGGCTTGGAGCTGGTGGCAGCATGGGTCTCTTTCTTGACCGTGACTGGAGTAGGGTAGCTGTCAAGTTCGTCAAGGTCTAGGTAGACTGGAACCTTGCTGGATTCTGCATACAGGGAGTAAAATTTCTCCTAAGTATATCAAATAAAGACATGTATGTACAGGATATTTTGCAGGATCCTTACCAGACATGTTTGCACTAGAAAGAGGACTTGGAGATGGGTTGAAACTTCTTTCAGCCTCTGGAAGGAGTCTGATGGCGTCAATCTTTTTTTGTGAATCAACAAGGGGAGGTGCAATCTTCCTAAAATCAGCTGCGTGCACAACAGAAAAAAGAAAGTTGATCAGTTCAGGATATGGAACAGGATAAGTGGCAGGATCATCCTTAAACCCTAAATCCTACCCTTTTTCAACCATTTCACCGGATATTCCGTTCCACCAGGGATTGAGTCTCTTTTTACAAAGAAGAACTTAGATTGCCAATTATCCTCGTTCCTGGTGGCACGAAGTATCAGCGGGTCGCCGGAGGTGGAATAAAACAAAAATCTACATGATCCGTGGCATCTAAGCTGGTAAGCTAGGGGGAGATCATGAATAGAAAGATCAGGGATGTGGTTTTTCTTGATCTGGTCAAGAACGAACAGAACACGCCAAAGCATCGACATTGTTTGGCTAAAAGAAATTTTTGTAATGTTGAAGAATTCGGTGATAAAGTCTGGAAAGGGGAACTGTAACCCTAAGGTGAAGGGAAAGGCACTAAAGCACAACCACTCATTGGAGACCATATCCGACCGGATTTCCCGGTCGAACGGCCGGAATACCGTTCCTTCCGGAAAGATACCGGAGGATTTGAGAGCCGACAAGTGGGCACTATCAAAAGAGCATATCTCTTTCTCCGGTTCTTGGAGAAGATTCTGCTGAATGAATGTGGGAGCCGAATCACCAGAACTGGATCTTGTCTGTCTCGGCATTTGATCGCCTGATTTTTTAACCGGAAAAGGAGGATGAAGATGAAGATTAGAGAGAGAATGTTTACCTTTTTCCTTATCGGTAGTTATTAAAAAAGAGATGGGGATGAGAAGATATAGGGTGCAATGAGTAAATATAGGCTGAGTAGTTGCAAACGGTCACATCATGGGTCTTATCTCTTAATTGCCTCGATCTACGTGAAAAATGTAACCGTTAGTGGCAGTATACTAAACGGTAACATTTTTGGGGACAATTGTTATGGGTGAAATTCTGAGCCCATATCCTGAGAAATATCTTGGGTTATATCTTGGTTATATGATATCTGTTCACATCCGGGATGCTGATTCAGGATATTGGTAACATGCTGAATGGTATCCTCAGGATCACTAACGGATTATATGCAGGTACGCGGGTTAGAAGCTAGCAACGTTCACAAGGACTCATTCCGCGGAAGACTCGGTCCAAGTCGTTCAAATAAAGACGTTGAAGCCGCATTACTCGGTCTACAACGTTTAGAATGGAATATTCGAAGCATCCCATATTTATAGGAATTTTCGTTTGTAATTCAATACTATAAATAGGTAGGTATATCAGATCGAATAGGGCATCACATCAACACTCACTACACTCTTACACTTGTTCTCTAGCAATTTTCACTTTCGCACAAAAGCGCTGTAACACTTAGCGATCTGGTCAATATCCTGCACTGTATCCTGACGTTTGAAGCAATAAGAAGAACAAGGCAGCTGCGATTGTCAGCTCCCGAGGTTTTATGCCGGCGGTCTAGATTGATCAAGGGCTTTCCTCGTATATCTTGTGTCACCCCTTTACTTTTTGCTCATTGTTTGATCGTAGATACAGCTCAATATCCTGAGCCGTATCCTGAATACTGTTTTTCCAAACAACTTAACCAGCATATTTTCAACACACTTTTTAGCACACTACCTCACTTAACTAATTTGATCACTTAATTGCTTCGGTAATTTTTGACCAAAACACACATATATATATATATATATATATATATATATATATATATATATATATAAGGTAAGGTTCATGCAAGAACCACCTTTATTGCGAGAACCGCGAGAACCAATGTGAACACAACCAAAAATAGCTAAAAGAAATCTAAAAAGAAACCAAAAATATGTGTGTATGTTTGAAAAAAAATGATAATATATATATTGTAGTATAGACCACCTAGTGGTTAGTGATGCATACTAGTATTGTATTTTTATTCTAGTTGTACTTGTAATAAATATAGATGCATACTATAAAATATAGTAAGTCGCAATGCTCCACGATTTTGGATCAACGTGCTTGTTGTGTGATTATTGCATTGGATATTTTATGCAATATTAATACTTGGTAATTGTTTAAAATCCAGATGGCCGACGCAGCAAATCCGGAAAACCAGAATAATGAAAATCAAATAAATAATAGTGAAATTCGACACCTTGTAACCCAAGGAATTAAAGATGCCATGCCAGCTATTATCCAAAATGTTAGGGATGCAGACAATAATGGTAAAAGTGGTAATGGAAGTAAACGAACCCATATAGAACCTAGTCACAGCGTGCACAATGGACCCATACTTCAAGTGCCCATTCCAAAAAGAAGAAGAACCATGTCTTATGGTTGTTCTTATAAGGAATTCTGGTCTTGTAAACCAACGGAATTCTCGGGTAATGAAGGGGCAATTGCAGATCTACGCTGGATAGAAAAGACTGAGGCAGTCTTAAAAATAAGCAAGTGCGCAGAAGAAGATAAGATAATGTTTGCCTCCAATCTGTTTAAGAACTCAGCACTAGAATGGTGGAACACAATCCTCCAATCCAGGAGAAGTGATAGAGTTTATAATATGGAATGGGAGGAATTTAAGAACATGGTGGAAAGGAAATTCTGCCCTCTCAAATGAAAAAGAACAGATAGCAAATAAGTTCTTAAACCTTAGAATGACTGGAGTGGATAGTAAGGGGTACACTACTTTATTCTTTGAATATGCTAGAATAGTGCCAACCCTTGCATCACCAGAACCAGTATTAATCTCCCGTTACATCTGGGGATTAATTAGTGAAATTAGGCATCTAGTCAAAGCAGCTAGACCCCAAACCATAGAAGAAGCTGTAGAACTAGCAAAGACTGGTGAATTAGTACGTACACGAGATGAAGACCACAGGAGAAACCTAGCGCAAAGGCTTACCCAGGAATTCCGTTCTGGAAATTCCAACCGTGGAAGAAATGTAGGTTCTACCTCTGCACCTTACTGTAAGGCCTGCAAGAAAAAGCATTCAGGAAGATGCTCCACTTATTGCAATTTCTGCAAGATGCCAGGACACAAGGAAGAAGATTGTAGGAAGAAACCTAGTAATGGAATGTGCTTCAACTGTGGAGAAAAAGGTCACATCAATCCGAACTGTCCAAAACTAGCTCCAGCCATGAACAACAAGAATACTAAAAATGCTAGGGCATTTGTTCTGACTGCAGAAGAAGCCAAGAAGATTCCGGACGTGATTGCCAGTACGTTTTTAGTTAATGATGTTTTTGCTAAAGTATTATTTGACTCTAGTGCAAACCAAAGTTTTATTAATACTTCATTTTGCAAACTTCTCAATCAACCATTAACTAAACTCCCACAAGAATGTTTAGTAGAAACAGCAAATGGGGAAACCATTAAAATTTCAGAAATCTTGCAGGGAGCAAGAATAGAATTTTTAAATCAAAAGTTTATTGCAAACCTTTACCCAATGAATCTGGCAGGATTTGATGTTGTATTAGGAATGGATTGGTTAATAGCCAATAAAGTCAGTATTTTATGTGATCAAAAGTCAATCCAAGTAAATTCACCCAAGGGTGAAAAAGATCACATTTAAAGGAGATAAACCCTCGAGATCCACGAAATTCATCTCAGTGATGAAAACGACTAGTTATGTAAGAAAAGGGTCATTGGTGTATTTGATTTCCATAATCATTAACACTAAAGGAAAAGAACTGAAGGATATTCCAGTAGTATCCCAGTTTCCAGAAGAATTACCAGGGTTACCGCTAGACAGAGAAGTTGAATTCAGAATCCACCTGCTACCAGGAACAACACCAATTGCCAAAGCACCTTACCGTTTGGCTCCAGCAGAAATGCAAGAGTTAAAGAAACAATTGGACGAATTATTGGAGAAAGGATTCATACAGCCAAGCTCATCGCCATGGGGAGCACCGATCTTATTCGTTAAGAAGAAAGACGGGTCAATGCGAATGTTCATCGATTACCGTGAATTGAACAAAGTCACGATTAAGAATCGGTACCCATTACCGAGAATCGATGATCTATTTGACCAATTGCAAGGAGCTCGATTTTTCTCCAAAATCGATTTACGATCAGGATATCATCAATTAAAGGTACAGGAAGAGGACATTCCTAAGACTGTGTTTAGAACAAGGTATGACCATTATAAATTTACTGTCATACCATTTGGTTTAACCAATGCCCAGCTGCATTTATGGACATGATGAACCGAATACGTAAGCCATGTTTGGATAAATTCATAATTGTCTTTATAGATGATATTCTCATTTACTCTAAGAGCAAAGAGGAACATGCAGCGCATCTGCACGCACTTTTAAGCTTATTAAGAAAAGAAAAACTTTATGCAAAGTTTTTGAAGTGTGAATTTTGGTTAGAACAGGTACAGTTTCTTGGACATTTAGTCAATCATGAAAGAATTCATGTGGATCCCACCAAGATCGAGGCAATTACCAAATGGAAAACCCCTGAATCACCAACCGAGGTTAGAAGTTTCTTAGGATTGGCCGGTTATTATAGAAGGTTTATTCGAGATTTTTCTAGAATAGCCATTCCCTTAACTAAGTTAACCTGTAAATCTGTTAAGTTTCAATGGGGACCAAAACAAGAAGAAGCCTTTAGAATTCTTAAGCAAAGATTAACTAACGCACCCATATTAGTATTACCAGAAGGAACTGAAGACTTTGTAGTCTATTGTGACGCTTCTAAGTTAGGTTATGGATGTGTGTTGATGCAACGTCAAAAGGTTATAGCCTACACCTCTAGACAACTTAAGAATCATGAAGAAAATTATTCAACCCATGATTTAGAATTAGGAGCTATAATTTTTGCCCTGAAAATCTGGAGACATTACCTTTATGGTAGTAAGTTTACCATTTTCACAGATCATAAGACTTTAAAGTATGTTTTCGGGCAAAAGGAGTTGAATATGAGACAAAGGTGCTGGATGGAAATTCTTAGTGATTATAATTGCAAGAGTAAGGATCCTGCGGAAAGTGTGTTTTTCCTAGAAAGTCTAGGAAGCGATCTGGTCCATCCGATTGGTGTGTTTAAGGTTTGAGATTAAATCAATGGCAATCTTGGAATATTTAACTTTATTTAATAGATTGTTTTAAATGAGTAGGGGCAATTTCGTCAATAACCGTGTTTTAAATCAATCAAAATAACCGTCAGCATATCACATCTCCTTATTACATGCGAATTTCCCCCTCTCTCTCTCTCTTTCTCTCTCTAAACCCACAACGAAAACCCCCTAAAATCATACCAAATATACCTAAAATCATGGATGAAGATAAGAGATTTTCCAACTTCTATATATGTAAGATCAAGCGGGCATTGTATTCCGTGTTTTACTAGGCGATTAGGGTTCAATCGTGTTTTACATTGAAGTATTTGATGTTTGCAGGGAAGAGATTCAAAAAACAGGGGACTTTGAACAAGATGGATGGAAGCAGACTTGAAGTCGTCGGAAGCAGAGTTGAAGTCGCCGGAACCGTAGGTGTGTGTTTGAAATAACAAATGTTTGTAGGATTACAGTTTATAGTCGATTACTGTGTTTTTAGTGCTTGTATTTGGTAATGTGTTGATGTTGGTGTGTTTTACTATAACTTTGTGTGTTTTACGGGGAGTTGGTGTAGGTTTTACAGAGGAGTAATTTGGGTTTGTGGATTGTGTTTTAAAAACTTTGTTTCTTAATGGTTTTTCCCACAAATGTGTTTTATGATCAGTTTGTGTAGGTTTTATAGAGTAGTAATTTGGGTTTGCGGATTCTGTTTTAAAAACTTTGTTTGTTAATGGGTTTTCCCACAAATATGTTTTACGGTCAGTTTGTCTAGGTTTTATAAAGGAGTAAGTTGGGTTTGTGGATTGTGTTTTAAAAACTTTGATTGCTACTGGGTTTTCTCATAAATGTGTTTTACTATGTATCATGAACTTGTGTGTTTTACAATTATGCTTGATTTGTTAACTTTTGAAAGCCTAATGAACTGTGATTTATAAGGGTAATGTGGGATTGGGAATTGTGTTTTATAAAGCCTAAACAACTGTTTTTTCAGTCAAACGGAGAAAGAGTGAGAGAATAAAAGGAAAATGGCTTTCAAAAAAACCCGGAAACAAACCTGACAAACCAATTAGGCTGGATGAATCAGACACAGAAGAAGCATTACCTTTACAAGGTGCGGTTACTTGTGGCGGTGAAGGTTGGGGGGGTTACTTGTATAGTTAGCTGTCTGACCAGTTGTGTTTTTTTGTTACTAACAGTTGAACCTGTTAACAAAACTACAAAAATGGTAGACAACAAAGTAGACTGCGCACAACAACCGCCTGCTGGCACCCTTCTGTCTGACATTGCAAATCTGTTTCCGTACGTAATGGATAAAAATGTCGATTTACAGTCGGTACCCCTCCAAAATCGTGAAATGCCCATATGTAAGTTAGATGAACAAACGTCAAACCATATGTTTGTTGTGGTAAAACACAATGAATAATACTAACAACAACTTTTATGAGTTTTCTTTCAGCCGACGCGAGCAAGAAGGGTAGCAAAACCAGTAGGAAGCGGAAGGACAAAAAGGCTGGAATCCAACCAAAACAAAAAAAGGCTGCGGTTATACCAACAATCAATAAACCTATAGAAGTAGCACACGGTAAATTGAAATTATGAACTAATTTTAATTACTAAAAAGTCTGACTTACTGATCGGCTTCATTGGTTGGTGTTTTGTCAAGTACCACGATAGAAGATTCAGATGATGATTTTGACAACCCACCTTGGAAAAAAACAAGGTCGGGTGCTAGCCAACAAGTTGTTGAAAACCACAACGACCCCCAGTTGCTAAGTCAAGCAAAGACTCAAAAACACGCAAGAGGTCAACAACGGTCAAAAATTACATACCACTTTCAGATGGGAAACTAACCTTGCGATTAGCTCTTAAGCACATGGGGGATTTGATGAAATCTTTGAACGAAAATCAACGGGAGGCTGTCAAAAACATAGGTTTCAGGTCAATACTTGGGTTTAAAATGTGTCAGATTCCCTCAACTCTGGGTTGGTGGTTGGTAAATAACTACGACACTAAAACACGGGTCTTGAATTGCGGTAGCCACCACATTCAAATAACAGAGGAATTGGTGAACGATGTGTTCGGCGTACCAAGAGGGAATGAAGAAATAAAGGAGGTTGAGAGAGCAAGGGCAGATTTCCACAAGGTTGTGGTGGAATGGAAAGGACAATTCGAAAACGCTCCTGCACGTTTGACGCCTGTTCAATTCAAAACATACATGCAGGGCCAAAAAGTGAACGGGAGAATCTTTGTGTTAAACTTTTTGTGGTTCTACAACACACTGCTAGGAGAGACAACTACGAATTCATCAATTAATATGAGGTTTCTACCAGCCTTGCGTCGAGGGACGGATATCAGAAGTTTTAACTGGTGTGAATACATGATCAGGTGTCTGGATCAAACGGTGGAAACATGGACACCAAAGGAGCCCTTTCTTGGTCCAATGCCTTTGCTAGTGGTATGTTCTAAATGCATATATAATTTTCTAATCACACACTATGATTGTGCATTAAAACACATCTGTTTGCTGGTAAAACACATTAAGATTGTTTTAACTTGCAAAGTATTTGTTAAGCTCCAATATAAAAAACAACACGTTGTAAAAAACATTATGATGTAATGTGATCATAAAAAAACACAATGTGATGTAATGTGGCATAGGAAAAACCATCAAAACACATTCAAGGTGTTAAATAGCATTAAAACTGTTAAAACACAACCTGATGTATATAAAACCCTTAAAACACATCTGATATCAGTTGTTCGTCCTCTTTACAGGCAGCGTTGATACGTGACCAAAAGAGCAGCTCATCTGATCGAAGATATCACAGAGGACGATATCGAGTCGGTTAGCATAAAATTGGACACGGTCAGGTTTGATCAAATGTTAGTGGAGGAATATGACTTGCATGCGGAACAAAGATATTCGTTTGCAAAAATGGATGATGAAGAAGTTGAAGAAAAAGAAGTGAAAGCAGTTGAGAAAAATGTAACCATTAAACTAAAACACAATAGCAAAACTGATCTGGAAAAAAGGAAAAAGACTGTTACGAAGCCGGCCAGTAAAACGCATGGTAAACCTACAGAATCAGGTATACCGAAAAAAAAGAAATTGAAAAGGACAGGAAGAAAACTGGTCAGAATGTGGAGAAGAAATCTGATGTTGAAGGTGGCCCGGAAAAAAAAAAGAAATTGCAAAGGACGGGGTGAAAACTGATCAGAAGGTGGAGAAGAAATCTGATGTTGAAGGTGGCCCGGAAAATGCACCTGTTGTTGAAGAAATTCCCGTTAATGTGGGAAAGAATGCAGAGTTTGAAGAACATATGGACGTAGACGATGCCCCGGAAACAGATACATTTGTCGATGTAGCCGATATAAAGAGATACTATATTGAAACCGGCGAGTATGGGCAAACACAAGAAACTCAGCCGGGGCTTTACATAGGCTTTGATGGAGAGTTTAGGATACCTATGGTATCTCAATATGGGTCAACACCACAAGCGAGCCAAAGCGACGAGGTACTTTCATAGTTTTTTAATATGTTATAACACAATCTGTTATAAAACACATGGACCAAGTATTTGTTAAATTCTATTAAACACAACATAATGTATAAGTGCACACATTTAAACACCATAAGAGATACCTTAAAACACAATGTAACCTTAAAACACAATAAGATTTGTTAAGGTCTACACTAGAACACAATGTGATGTTGTTGGTTAATTCTAATGTGTTAAGTTTTAATGATGTAAATCAGGTGCATGCGGGAATGTTGGAGGTGTTCATTAATCAGTTTGACGAATGTGTGAAAAGGATAAACGACCATTTTACAGAAGGTTTCCAATTGTACCCCAATAGTGTGAAAATAAAAGAGAAACACACCATGTGGACTGAGAAGCTGAAAAGGTTGGATCCACATGTACGACGACTGCACAACCACACACTCCTACGGATAAAACACCAGAAAAAGATGCGAATAATGAAAATGTGGATCTGTCACAGTTGTCACAGTGGACACCTTCATTAGTCGAAGAGGTATGTAAGACCGTTGACAAGATAACCCGCACTCGACGTCACACCGATCTCCCAAAAAACAGCTGCGGAATTTGAATTTTCGATTAGAAGGGGGCAGTTTATACAAGATTTGTACCTTGGAAAGCGAAAAGTAAGACCGGAAAGACAAACAAAGTTGACAGACGCTCTAAGGTCTCCATACTTGAAGCGGGCAGTAGAGATTAGGGAGAAACTTCACAGCGCTGAGGTCTCGGTCAGCTCATACAAGTTTTCAGCCTGGGGTTCAATGTGGTATGAAAAAAAATGCCATTTATAATACCAATGTTTTTAAAAAGTATGGTAAAACACAATGATTCTAACTGATTTGTCTGAAATTATTATAACACATTGTTTAAAAAATGTTTGTATTCGATAGGGATACTGTGTTTAGAACTGAGAAAGGTGTGCCAGTCATGAGATCTTCGCTCGAATCATTATTGTCGGGAATGGAATTGCATATATTGGTAATAAGCGCATGGGCGGATTTGCTGAACTATGAAGAAAAATTCAGGAAAAAGGGGAGCATCGCACGCCTGTTTAGTTCAGTGAATATGTTGGTAAGTATGATCATAATGACATTGTAAAAAAAGTTTTCTACTTATGTAATACTGTTTAACACAATCCACTCAAAATGCAGAATGAGGACCAATACAAGAAAAATGCAAAAACATGGGCAAAAGCATTTGTAGAAAACATGGGACCGGTCCTAATTTTTGCAGGTGTGAAAAAGATACCTGACAAGTCGCTCATCTTCGTACCACTCTTGCACGACGATCATTTCTATTGTATATGTTTTAATTTGAGGGACATAAAGGTAGAGGTTTTGGACAACAATGCTAAAGATGTTTCGATGAAAGACAAATACAACGAACGGTTGGAAAAATTGGTACGTCCCTCTGTATATAAACTACAAACGTCCTTTTGATACAGAAATGCATGACATCTGAAGTCCATGTTTATAAAACACAAAATAACAAACTGCATGAACTTGTTATTATCTTAAGTTCTCTCTTAATCACTTAAAACACAATCCAGTATCTTATCTTATGACCCCCTGTTAGAAGTATAAAACCCAAAATGATGTGATGTTGCATGAAATTCTCTATAAATAAAGTTTGATATTAAAACACAGTTGACACTGAATGATACGTTGTCATCCGTCATAATAGATTAAAACACAGTGTAATTTGACACCACATAATACCAGTATTGTGTACTTAAAACACACTTCATCATAATTATAAATTATTCCATCTGTATGAACTTGTTATTATCATAAGTTCTCTCTTAATCACTTAAAACACAATCCATTATCTTATGACCGCCTGTTAGAAGTATAAAACCCAAAATGATGTGATGTTGCATGAACTTCTCTGTAAAAAAGTTTGATATTAAAACACAGTTGACACTGAATGATACGTTATCAGCCGTATTAATAGATTAAAACACAGTGTAATTTGACACCACATAATACCAGTATTGTGTACTTAAAACACACTTCATCAGACTTATAAATTACTTAATCTGTTGATAGCCGGTATACGTAGACAAACATATAACACACATGCATAATTTATGCATGTACATGAATTTAAAACACATTCTGATTAAAATCTTTACCATGCAGCGTGATGCTTTGTCAACGTACTTGATCAAAAATGGGCATCTAACGGGCGGGTTGATCAGCAAAGTTGTGCCGGTACGATTGGAGATGCCATGGCGTACAAAGCATAATGTAATCAATTGTGCCTTTTTCCTGATGCGCCATATGGAAACGTACAAGGGCGTGGCTGGAAAAGCTTGGGATTGTGGATTCTCGAACGAGTGCACTGATGCGGGTGAAATTACATACAAGCAGCGCAAAGAACTTGATGATCTCAGGCATAAGTACGTTGCGAAGATGCTCCTAAGTGACGCAAACACGTACAGAACTTTTGTTGAAGCTGACGTTGGTAGATATAAAAAGCTTTCGGCCGATGAAAAAAAGAGAGGCTAGAATCAGCAGCCTTTGAAGCAATCAAGGAAAGATTGGACAAGTGACTTCAAATGGGATGTTTAAAAAAAATAATAAGACTTGGTTGGTGGTGGTTTCTTGAAGAAATATGGGATGTGTTTCAAAAACAATTTTAACATTTTGGTTGGTGGTGTTATCTTTTGAATTGTATGTCTTAAAATATGTTCGGTTATATTTTTTTATTTTCCTGTCGATAAAAATGTCATCTAGAACACTATGTACCTCTTAAAACAATGGGAATTTATGTCGAAAATGTTAGTTTGTTTGGATCCACCAAAGAAATACAGTTTGTATTAATGTTTGCCCTGTTAAAACACACCAGGTATACATTATGAAATAATGTGATCTGGATACCAACCTATCTTTTACACGAAATCTCCAAACTGTAAACAAATTTAAAAAACATTTTAAATGGCTTTAAAGGGTAAACTTAAATGGCTTTAAAGGGTAAACTGTATAACAAACCTAACTAGTATAAGGGATATGTAAAATATGTAATATACATTAAAACACAACATGATTCATGATGAGTGCAATACCAAATGTACATGGAATGACAATTACATAAACCACGAACAATGCATGCATCAGATATAACAGACTACCACATCCTTCACCCCAACAAACCACAAACAATGCATGCATCAGATATAACACAGGAGGCTATTTAAAAAAACAAAGTTAACACTAAAACACAAAACTAACAAGAACATAAATCTCCAACCCACCAAGTTTTAAAATCAACAAACAAAAATCCAAAACAAACACACGAGAAAATTAAAACAGAAAAATCAAAAGTTCAGCAAAACACTTAATTTTTTGATAAAAAAGGTCCTACTATGCCATGTCTTCATCATCCATATCTGCATCATTTCCAGATGTGTAAAACACATCATCAGCATCGTTTGATCTAGGATCATCACCTTCAACAACTGTAGCATCGTCACCTTCACCAATTGTAGCGTCATTACCTTCAGCATTCCACGAAGCGCCTGCCTCAGGCACAACCACGGTGTATTTCCAACACGTTACTCTGTTATGACCATATTTTTTACATAATGAACATTTACGACGTTTACTTCCAGACTGACTTATGGCTAGCTCCTTTTGAGATTTGAGGCATTTATGAGAACCACAACCCTTGAACCTGGTACCAACTGGAACACGGATAGTGGTCATGCTCTCTGGAGCAACTCCAAGCAGTTCAGCAAATCGATTACGTCGTGTCTTAGGAGGTGCACTTATCTGAGCTTCATCAGCGACTAACATAAACTGTTTGATATGATCACGAAAATTACACAACTGATCAAATTTTGAAATCAACTTGTTCACAACATACTCAGTTGCGTGACTAATCTCACGAACACAACGGTTAACCTCCTCACTATGATCTGGATCTCCACCATCCGTAAGAATGGACCCGGGGGAACTATTTGGAACAGCTTCACGTGTCCAACGCCTCAATATATATTGTTTCGGAAACTCCCTTACATCAAGAATCCGTAACACACCAAAAATGTGACTGCACAACAATCCAAACTGCTCAAACCTGTTGCAGTTACACTTAACAGTAACATCCTCCTCGCGTATCATAACCTGTAACATTGAATATCCATAAAACACAGTGCATAAATCAGATGGATACTTAAAAAAACACAAAATAATGTATAAATAACCTAAAACACAAAATCACCTCAAAGAACGAAGAACATGGCTGATCGAGATCCTTTATAAGAAAACTTAATGAAATCACCAACAAGATCTAATCTGACACTAGTACAATGATGAATAGCATGTTGAATCTCAAGTTGAACATCAAAAAATATAGTCCTGGTATATATCTGAACTGCTTGCTTCTCGAGAACAAAATCACTCCACTCTGCAGGGTTGGTGTATCGAGTGTCATGATCATTTTTTCGATGCTCGTGTCTTTGCGCTTCGATAGCTGTATCGAAGTGGCTAAGAAATTCAACCAACGTGCACTTTAGATTGCTAATCTTGCCAAAAAAAGTGATTCTCGCTTTCGGACCTAGATGATGTCCGCATAAGACCAGACATTTCTTCTTCACGATAGTAAGCTGGAATCCATGATTCACGGAGCCCGTATATATACGTCAGCCATTCATTGTCGGTTAAACCGAAATCATTTAAAATAGCTGCCCATTCAGTCTCAAACGCTTTGGGCAATAGAGAATCAGTCCAAACAACTGCAGACAATCTTTTCCTGAAATCGGTATTCGAACATAGGGCAGCCCCGACCTAAAAGGAACATTTTAGCATGTATGTTAAAAAAAAATTAAAACACAGTAAAAATACACATGTAAAAAAAACTGTCATAGAAAAAACAGACCTTTGTAGTGAGTTTATCCATGATGTGCCACATACATAACCGATGCCTCGACTCAGGCCAAACATCCGTTATAGCCTTTTTCATCGCAGGGTCTTGGTCAGTAACGATCACGGGAGGCGCGTACCCATATGCGTCCTTGATCGCCTTAAGTATCCAGATATACGTCTCTGCCGTTTCAGAACCAAGAATTGCAGCACCAAGTGTGATGTTCCTATTGTGATTATCAATCCCAGTGAAAGGGACAAACATCATGTTATACCTGCAAACAAACAATCAGCGAATGACAAAAAATCATAATGTATTTATAACACAGTAGGGTGTAAAACACAATGAATATATAAAAAATTGATCTCGTCGTTACTTGTTCCGCTTGTAGGTAGCATCAAATGATATAACATCTCCAAACATATAATAATTCCTCTTCATATCCTCGTCGGCCCAAAAAATGCACTTCAACACACCTTCGTCCGTCATTTCACATTCGGAAGAAAACTTCGGTAAAAACTCCTTTTTCCTCATTAGTCGCTTGACAAACATTTCAGCATCAAACTCTCCGATGAACAGATTTAATTCTTTCTTGAAATTTTTGAAATCAACTTTGGTCGCACCGACTTTGTCGAACCCACCATACATTTCCTTCGTAATGTTAAATGCACGAACAGGACCAATGTTAAGATTGGACATCTTATTTATCATCTCTTCGTGCGCACGATTAAGACCCCTGTTTTCCTTGAGAATATGTAAATCTTCTTCGTGCACAAAATCATGGTTGTGCACCTCTGTGAAATGATATAGCTCATACTTCTTGGCATCGTTCAGCTTTATTCTGATCATCGCTTGGCATCCGGTCCTTTTGGATGGTACCCTACGTACCCACCTATCAGACGGCTGTTCGGCTAAAGTATCGACCGGTCAAAACTCTTTGTGACCCTCTTTTGAACAAAAAAATACTTATTTACCACAATACCACGATTTTCATGTTATGTGCCCTTCCTAACTGTCCAACCTCCGGCTTCTGCATAAGCTTTGTAAAAGTTATAAGCAACATCAACTGTGTCAAATAACATGCCAACTGCTGGGGTCAACGAAGATGATGAATCTGGAATATATCTCTTTGTTCCCGAGTTAGGAGAAACTTGTTCAACGCCACGTAATTGGTAATTGGGAGCATCTACAAAACATGACAAAAAATGCATACACCTCATTAAAAAACACATTTGAGTTACCGAGATAGAAACCCCACAACTAGTTTAATGAGCACAAAACACCTTTAGTAAACAACTGATGTAACAAGCATAAAACACATTTATAAAACACACTTTAATAGAAACAAAACAAAAACCAACATAAATAAATTTTAAGCTGTAAAAAAACAAGCCATATTAAAATACATACAAATCATGCTACGAAAATAATGAACTTATAAAACACACCATAACACAAAAACTCTACCCTAAAATACTAAAAAAATAATAACTAGTCAACCTTGGAAAAAAACAACATAATGCAAGTTAATTACAGAACATTCAATGCCCAAAAAAAAGAGTAATCTGAATATTACAAACCATCGTTCATATTTTGTAAACTATAAAAAACATTGACTTCAGTCTACCTAACAGTTAAAACACATTACCAAAGAATCAGCCTGGTGGTTTTCCAGAAAACGTTTAATAAACAACAGACAAAAAAACAACTATGGGAGTTAAAACAAACCAAGAACAATCTAAAAAAAAGAGTGATCTTCATATTACAAACCATCAGTCACTTTATGGAATCAAATAAACACATAGATATCTCTGAAAGTTAAAACACATCATCAAGAACATGCCATGAAAACTTTTAATCATCTACACACAATACTACAAAAGTAAAGAAAAAAATAACTGGAATTACCCTCTCCACAATCAACAAGTGTGTTTGAAGCCATGATTTTTGTCTCTGCAAAAAAAATCGAATACGATTGATGCTGGTGAACAAGAAAACGACCGAAAGATTTATATATACATATGATTTGAAGATATTTGTATTCGATAAGAACCATAATTCTGAAAATCAGGGACAGGGTCAGTTACAATCGTGAACATGCAAATGTTAGTTAATGATGATAAATTCCAAATATAAAAATAAAATGTGAAATTACATAATTGACCTTCTACTTAAAATCCCTAAATGCCACATGTCCAATTGTAATTGCTTCCTAGACTTTCTAGGAAAAATCAACTTTCTACCCAACTCCTACTCATGATTGCAATATCCAGTACCATGCAGGAAAGGCTAACGTAGTAGCCGATGCTATAAGTCGAAAGTATCATGAAAAGCCAAAAAGAGTGTGTTCTCTTAAGATAAACCTGCAGGTAGATTTAAATGACCAGATTAGAAAAGCACAAGAATCAGTAATCAAGGATGATACTGAAAAATTGAAAGGAATGATTAAGGAACTAGAACAAGGAACAGATGGAATTTGGAGATTCCATAAGAAAAGAATGTGGATACCTAAGTTAGGAAACCTACACCACCGTATATTAGAAGAAGCCCATAAGTCTAAGTATACGATGCATCCTGGAAATGATAAGATGTGTCAAGACTTAAGAAAGAATTTCTGGTGGATAGAAATGAAAAAGGATATAGCAGTATATGTTGCAAAGTGTTTAACATGTTCACAAGTTAAAGCTGAACATCAGAAACCCTCAGGTTTGTTGCAACAATTAGAAATTCCAGTTTGGAAATGGGAATTGATAACAATGGATTTTGTTACTAAATTACCCAAAACAAGAAAGGGTAACGATACAATCTAGGTGATTGTAGACAGGCTAACTAAGTCAGCTCATTTCTTACCTATGAAGGAAACTTTTAGTGTGGAACAGTAAGCTAAATTATATGTAAATGAAATAGTTTCATTACATGGGATTCCTTTATCAATTGTTTCTAATAGAGATAGCTGTTTTACCTCTCATTTTTGGACAAGTTTCCAAAAAGCAATGAGAACCAAGTTAAATCTAAGCACCGCTTATCATCCTCAAACGGACGCACAAAGCGAAAGGACAATTCAGACAATGAAAGATATGCTTAGAGCTTGTGTAAGTGATTTCGGAGGTAATTGGGACGAACACTTACCATTGATAGAATTCTCTTATAATAACAGCTATCATACCAGTATCAATGCTGCACCATTCGAAGCACTTTATGGACGAAAGTGCCGAACGCCAGTTTGTTGGGCAGAAATTGGAGAAAAACAACTATCCGGACCTGAGATAGTGCAAGAAACAACAGACAAGATCATTCAAGTCAAGGAACGATTGAAAGCAGCACGTGATCAACAATAGAATTATGCTGATAACAGGCGAAAGCCGTTGGAATTTCAGGTAGGAGATAAAGTGTTATTGAAAGTTTCCCCTTGGAAAGGAGTGGTAAGATTCATCAAAAGGGGAAAGCTAAGCCCCAGGTATGTTGGACCTTTTAAGATTATTAGAAGAATAGGACTTGTAGCCTATCAGCTACAACTGCCAGAAGAAATGGCAGGAATACATGATGTATTTCATGTATCTAATCTCAAGAAATGCTTAGCTGATGAATCACTGGTAGTACCTCTTAAGGATATAGAGGTAAATGAACAGTTAAAATTTGTTGAAAGACCTCTACAGATCGAAGACGGGAAAGTCAAGAATCTCAAACATAAGAGAATAGTTCTGGTCAAATTGAAATGGGACTCCAAAAGAGGACCAGAGTACACTTGGGAGCTTGAATCAGAAATGCAAAGGAAATATCCACACTTATTCCAGTAGACCTCGAGGACGAGTTCTAAAACAAGGTGGGGAGGATATAACAACCCTCCTAAAATAATTTTTCGACACCCCTAATATGTTTAAACTATCTCTATATGTCCTAAAATACACCCTGAATGCGAAAATCGGACCATAAATACCATATATAATTAAAAAATAAAATAAAAACAAGATTTTAACCTTGCTCGCGGGCCGCGAACGTGTTGGTTGGGATCTACACGGGCCGCGACAGCCAGTCACCAGGGCGACACCTTGAGCTGCCACGTGGCAGCAACGTGTTGGAGCTAGGGGTGAATCGGACAAGCTAGGGCCTACCCTAGCTGGCATCGCGGGCCACGAAGCCCTTCGTGATTTCCGTCGCGGGGCGTGACAAGGTCGACGAACAGCCCTATAAATTCCCTTGATCGGCCTTCAGTCCAACTCGCTTAACTTTTCTAATTCTCTCTCAATTTCTACGTAGTATACATTATACTCGGGTATAATACCCCCATAACTAGCGAACCCCTGCCTCGTTGTAAGTATCATAACCCCCGGTTACGTATTAGATGCGTTGCCCTATTGATCCAGGGTTCCGTAACGGCTGGCATGGTTCTGCCCGACGTAGTCGTTGGAATGCTGTCTCGGGGAGGGTATTACTAATGTAAATATTGGGTTATTATACTAATGCGTGTGCATTTGTGTAATTAATAGATAATCTCTAGGAAATCCTAAAGGAAAACCCTAAGACAGCAATGTGAGTAATCTCCTTTTTGCAAACTGTTTGTACAAAACCTCACATGATTAACATTATATTAAACAATGATTGAGTATTTGTATTCTACAATTATCGTCGGTATGTTGGGCTTTTGTATACAAAATTTGTTACTACATTGTGAGTAGTAACATGACCACAAGTCGGGTTGACAATACCGTGGGTGGTAATTAAAGTAGATGGAAACAAATGTAATTGCGCGACCGCCCTCAATACTGTAGACTGATAAAACCTGTTTTGATTAAACTGGGATTCACTCACCAGTATTTCCCACTGACAAAATGTTTTTAAACACGTTTCAGGTAACAAAATGTGAATGCCAAATAGAAGCCTGTTGGACAGCACTGAAGGCTTGGAAAAGTGGCAATAAAAGTTACCTAAATAAAGAGATGTTTTTATTTAAATAAATTAGGGTTTATCCCTACGAAAATGTGTGTACTTGAAACTTGGGAATTTCCCATATGTTTAATATTATAAAAGCGTGATATTTTACTCTGATAAAATATTTCATAACTACGGTCCTGATGAAATTTCCCCTGCCAAAATGATAAACACCGATACCACCAAAACTGGCCGCGATCGCCCGTTCCCGGATTGTTAGGGGACAGGGGTTGCGATAGAACATCACCATATAAAGCTCAAAAGTGCAATAAACTTTCTGATTTTGTATAAACACTTGTTTAACATACTTTAAATTGAGATTTCTCAACACATTCCTATGTCCTTATGCTCATAATCAAGTCTATGATTAGGTGGGCTTAAAAACAAGGTTGTGACATGTAAATCCAGAGGTTTAATCCTCATAAACATTTTTTTTTATAAGGTTTTAACCTACAAGTGATGAACAAGTCCTACACTTGAAGTTGTGTGATTATTTGGATAGCTTGCTCTTTCCTACCTACAAATCCACACATCACTTGATTTTTCTTAGTTAGAAGTATGTATTTCTATTTCTTAATGTATATCTATAACCATCCTTGTTGTCTTATGACAACTTGTGTATTGGTGACAACTAAAGAGGTTCCTAAATGGAAGATTTATCTTCCTACCTCCTACATGACTTCTATGACATTCTTGTGATAATCTTGGACTAAGAACTTATAATATAAACTATATAGCATATATAATACTTATAATAATCAAACTTTTGATGATAACCTAATGGTTATTTGTCAAAATAGTAGGTTACACCATATAAGAACATAATACTCATCACGATTCTAATGGGTACTTTAACCCATGAAAACATTCAAACCCCTATGGGTTTCATAGTGTCAAAGATGAGTATTATGAACTAGATGATTATTTTCTCATATATCTACTTTCCATGTACTTTTAAATTCCAAATTCCGACCTTAAACATACCGAGAACTCCAATCTGTGTAGATTCAATCTTCTAAATCCCATTACTCGCCAACATTTGGATAATCGGAAAGTATATGCAATTTTGTGAGTATACTTGACCCATTTTACTGTTTTCACACTTTTGTGTTTAACATGTTTTCATATACAAAACACACTTCTTATACATAATCTTATGTAAATATACAAACAGACAATCTAATACATGGTTGCTATTTGTTATGCTTGATTCGTGTTTTCTGGGTGATTCTTATGTGATGAACTTGTCATTAGCTTCGTATGAGCCTCCACTTAACATGTATAGCGCTATAGGAGTAACGCACCACCCGTATTCTTGAGGTCATGTTAAGTTAATCATTCATTCATACTTGCGTAAACAGAGGGTTGACTTGTAAATCGCATGGTAGTTTATACGTCAATCTTGATAAATAGGTTTGCCATGTGGATTGTTCATTATCATTTTATGCTTATATGCTACCACACAAAACTTGTATACTCGCCAATACGTTTGTATTGAACTACGCTTTAAACATGTTACAGCTTGATGATGGCGATGCTATGAAACTGAAGTAGCGATGATGCCTAGATACACATATAGACGCCTTAGGTTTTAATACGTTGTATCAATTTTGTACTTGTTGTTGTATTGTTTCTTGTATTGAACATGTTGTATTTCAACTCCCATGTATTGTAACACTTTTTCTATGAATGAAATCAATTTATCTTTAATTCTATTGTCACAATTAGCGTTATGTATGATGAGCAATCTATCTTCGTCTCACTCCGATGTTTCCGTCATGGGTTGGGGTGTGACATGGCTCGCATGAAGAAGAAGGACGTCAATGCAGTACAATTTGTCGTGTGTGAAGATTGTGGCGACATCGGTCACTGGGCCACTCAATGCAATGGTAACATGGCCCAAACCACTGACGAGGTGAATCAAGTGTACGGGGATCGAAAATAGTTCGACATGAATTCAAACACTAATCACCCCAGTTTGAGGAACTATCCTAATTTTAGGTATGGTAATGCCTAAAACCAAATGAAACCTAATTTTCAGTCAGGTAACCAATGTGGATCTTCATACCAAAATCACCAAAGTAATAACCAAGGGGGTTACCAACGGTCCAACTACTACCAAGGAAGTAACCAAGGGTACAACAACCGTGACAGTAATTACCAAAGGGGTTACAACCAAAGTGGAAACGGTGGTGGTAATTCAAACTCTCAATCAGGTAGTGATGACCCATTGAACTCCAAACTTGATGCAATCATGAATGTTATTAGAGATTCACAGCAAGAAATCAAGATGGAAATGAAGAAGGAGTTTGAGGTGCGAGACAATTCACACAATGCATTGAAGAAGCAAGTGGGCCAACTTGTGGAGGAAATGGCCCAAATGAGAGGAAATGGTTGAAGACTCCTAAGTAATACCACTGTGAACCTAAAGCATCAATGCTCAAGCACAAACAATGGGAGGAACACGCATGTTAGCGCGGTAAGTATTCTTTTGAATGAAAAAGTTTGATGTTTCGAAAGCGCTCCATTGTCACGATTTGTTGACGGTGTAGTGGAAGATTTGGGTGATGATTCGGAAAGTGAACATGAGCAGGAAACAATTCCACAAGTTAAATGAATCACATGCTAGGGCCAATGATATGGGTGTGGAGTTTAATACCATCCCATATCCTTTGTCTCTACTAAAACCAATTAAGGGATCATCGTTGAAAAAATAGACCCCACCAAAGGACGAGTGGTGGGAAAATTTTAAACAAGAAAAAGTCAATTTACCATTGCTTAATACAATAAAAAAGTTCCTACTCAAGTAGAATGCTTGGAGGAGTTAAGCACTGAAAAACGGCAAAATAAATTACCTGAACTGGTTAATTTGATATCTCACGTCTATTCCATTTTATCGGGTGTCCTCCCCCAAAAAACTCAAGATCCGGGAGACCCTCTTATTCCAGTGCAAATTGGAGAATTTAAGATTAAGAGGACTCTCCTAGATCTTAGAGCTTGTGTGAGCATACTTCCTGGGAGTCTATATGACCAATATGATTTTGGTCCTTTGAAAAATTTTAACACTCTCGTGGTGTTGGCCGATCAGACTCCCACGCATCCAAGGGGGATGGTGGAAGATGTTATTGTAAAGGTTGAGGATTGTTACTACCCAGTTGACTTTTTAGTAGTGGACTATGTTGGAAGTGTCGAAGACACATAACCTATAGTCATACTGGGCAGACCGTTCCTAGCAACTGCAAATGCTATAAGAAATTGTACAACGGGAACGGTAAGCATGAATTTTGAAGATCAGGAATTGAGTTTAAATGTTTTTCCCAAGTTTACTAACCCTCTCAGTGAGGAAGAGTGTCCTAAGAAGGACATGAATCCGAACAAAAAGATATGTGCTATGGTTGCTAGGTTTGGAGGATCGAGGAAGAAACCGGTCAAGAACAAGAAGGTGAAGAAGTCACCTCAAGAGAAAAAAGAAGATGAAAGGTTAAGAAGGTTTGGTCCATTGGGGAACAAATGGTATGAATCGTCAGTGGCTAATTTGAAAGAGCTCGTGGGTGACAAGCATTCTATTCGACCACCATGAGGTGGTATGTTATTTGTTAATGTTGTATTTTTTTTTTCTTTTCCGTTTGTTTTTAATGTTCCCTATATAAGACTCATGAGACCTCACTCGTCCTCTCGAGCTATCGAGAGGTTTAAAGGGCTTGTTGCATACGTTTAATGCAATCGTGATTTCTACAAAAGTAACTTAGGTTTATTGTTCTTGTAAAATATTTTCCACTAAATCAAATTTGAATATGAATGACTTGGTAATTTTTTTCATAAAAAAATGGATTAACAAATGAGTTTTGATTATTGTGAGAAGCTTGCTTCTACACGAGTGTTGAGACTTGTAGGTACATCTATGTTCGTAAGGACGACCATTTTCAGTGAAAAACGAGGAGCACATGAAGAATATGCAAAACCAGGTCCATTCATTTCTTTTTCTTAACTTTGATTATTTAGTTAGCAAATAAGTGGAGTGTATTTTGTAATTTTTTGACCGGGGTGGAATTTTGGGAGAAGAGTCGTGTCACATCCTTTGTGTTTTGAAAATCCACTATCCAAAATACTACACATTGAGGACAACGTTGACCTCAAGTGTGGGGATGAAGGAAGATTTCAAAAAAGTTTCAAAAATGTCCTCATTTAAGCATTCTAAAAAACACAATTAACTAAGTCAACATGGGATTGCACAAGCCATTTGGTCTTTTGTCATGCTCAAGTTCTAAAATGTGCATGATGGGTATTCAATGTGTGTTTTTAATAGAAAATTGTGGGTGGTTATTTAGGAATAGCTTGCCTAAGAAGTTAGTCATGTTATGCACATCACATAACATACCATACCTTTTCCATGTGAGAGTTTGAGCCACTTACACACATTACATATATATGTGTCTTTGTTTGAGTGTGCTGATGTGCACAAAATGCAACATATAAATTACATCAATTGTGGTATAAAACTAACCCTTTTTAGTACCAATGTTGGAAAAAGTGTGTTTTTGCCTTCCTTTTGTATTTTCAGGATTAAATGAGCTCAAATAAACAAAAGAAGAAAAAAAGCAGCTAAATCTAACATAAATACAAGAAAAGGAACAAACGTGGCATGCCCGATCCCCCGAGAGCATCTTCCCAAGCAAAATCAAGAAGACATAAGGCTGAACACGCCCCGTGCTCAGTGAGCACGGGGGCGCGCCCAAGTGTCAACATAAAAGACAAAGCTGTAGAAGCTTCTATCACCCACCACGGGGGCGTGTCCAACGGACACGGGGCCGTGGTCAACTCTAAGATTCGCAGAATCTGGGGAAATCTTGATAGTATAGATACGCTTCTGCACAGGGGGTCATGTCTAGCGGACACGGGGGCGTGGTCAACTAATGCAGACAAACTGCAATTAATGAAGAAAGAGAAGGAAGGTGGACTCAGGGCCATGCCCAATGGACACGGGGCCGTGCCTGAGTCTCTGTTCAACCTATAAATAGGGGTGCTTGGCTCATTTGCAAACCATCCCTTGGCACACCACCTCTCTCACACTTCACCCACCACCCACCACCATCACAACACCATCATCCACCACCATCATCCATTGTCCATCATAGAGCGTGTGAGTCGTCTCGGGATCCAAGATTGATCGTAAGAGTTCTTGACAATCAAAGACCATGTTTGCCTAAGTCTCTTACATCACTTGGTGAAGACAAGTGTCTAGTGTAATACTTTTTATTTTTAATATTTTCGCACTTTTTATTTGGTTATGTATTAAAGACTTTAATAACTAGTTTCTTATGTTGAAGGTGATTCTTCCTTATCGTTTGTCCGTGGTGTCTTGGCATTATTTTACTGTCTATATAAAATAAAAGATTTTCACCATTTATATCTCCAAGTTCTATATGGAGATATGTTGGCTACCTAGTCGGGGGTTAAGGGAACGGTTTGGTAAGAGTCTTGCCTTGTTCAGTGTATAGATCCTGCAAGGACCTGGGTCAAATTTAGTAGGACCTCCTTCAATACCCACCGGTAATGGATGGCGGGGGTCCAAACTCTTTGATCCCCTCATATGTAAGCTACTATTAATACTTTAACCCGGCTACTCAGGACTGTATCCCTGCTGGCTCAGACTACTTAGCCGAGGGTAACGTCACCTTCAAAAGAGGGGCCTACCATAATATGCATTAATAACTTAATTAATTATCTTTCAATAATCCGACCCTTTAGGATTGTATCATTGCTGACTCAAACTACTGGGTTGAGGGTAACGTTACCTTCAAAAGAGGGGCCTACTACAATAATTAAGATAATCTCTTAAAAAATGCAAAAGTGCGGAAATAAACAAAGGTTACACTAAACACGAGTCAGAGCCAAGTGATTCATCTTGTCTATCTGTTTTTTACTTTTATTTTATTTTTCAGCATTTTAATTAGTTTATATTTTTCTAGTTTAAAACATTTTTCTAACTTTTTGATTTGATTAGACGTTGAGGATAAACCGGTATTAAAAGCTCTTGTGTCCTTGGACGACCTCGGTATCTTGCCAACACTATACTACGCTCATGATGGGTGCACTTGCCCATATGTATGTTTGGTGTTAGTAAAATATTGTGTTTTATAAATTTAAAACTTGACTAACGTGTAAAAAAGGCTTAAAATATACATTAAAAACCTTTACACACTTGCACACATCAAGTTTTTGGCGCCGCTGCCGGGGGCACAAGGATTTTAAGAAAGTTAGGAATCAGCGGGCTAATCATTTTTTTCTAATTTTTCTATTTTTTTAGGATTTTCTTAGTTTTTCAGCTTCTGCAGAACTCAGCACGGGTCGTGCCCGCTGAACACGCCCCGTGTCCAATCATTGGAACTGGCAATCCTGTTTTAAGTCAGACAGTAAGCTGAACACTGGGCCGTGCCCACTCAACACGCCCCGTGCCCAAGATTCAGTTACTGAAAACAGAACCGTAAGATCCCGACGGTTGGTAATTTCTGACACAAAAATGAGTGATACTGATATTTTTTACTTTCGGCACTCTTATGGTACGTGGTGTCAAATATGTGTTGGTTCCCATAAAGATTTAGAATGCTATTTTCTAAATTATAAACCCCATTATATAGACCCATTGTTTTCCTGTAGCCTTAAGAGGGGCGAAAGTAAAAATAATCCCTATCTCTCCCTCGAATGCTCTCAACCGGATCTTCTAGGAGAAATGCTTCTTGATGAACTATTTCAAATGGAAGATCTAATTCTTAATTGGTTAAAAGAACTTAGGATAGATTTCAATAATTTATCTCAAGACGATAACCAAGAAGAAGTGTTGGGATCGCATTCAAATAAAAACGACTTCGTTGTTCCCTAAGTTACCTCTAACTCTAGCGAGGACTTGAGCGATAGTCGTCCTTGTGTCGATTGTGCCGTGAAGGACTCTCCATCGACCTCGTTTGGTGCATACATAGACCTGAGCGATTCGGCATACACCTTCTTTAACGAGAGCCCAAGAAAGGGTTAGACTTGTCCACCTACATATATCATAGGAATCACCCTCACCGACAACCTCTTGCGTTCTCGTCTTAATCTAGAGCAATTAAGGTATCTTAGGCACTTTGGGGTTGTTCCATCCAGTAAGGAACCGCCCGATCTGGATAAGTTCCTTAGAAATAGACGAAACTTCATAAACAGCCTCTAGACACGGGGCCGTGCCCAGGTCAACACGCCCCCGTGTCCACCAAAAGATTCCTTTCTGACTTTTTGTCAGAATACGGACAAAATGTGTCAGGATCCTGTCTGCACACGGGGCCGTGTCTAGCCTACACGGGGCCGTGTGCAGCGTGCTGTCGTTTTCTATAAATGCAGCCAAGAATCCTGCACATTTGGACCATCCAGGGATAGAGATTTGAGAGGATCTTCTCACCTACCATCCTAGGTATTTTCTAAAAGAAGGTTCTAAAAACCATCTTGTCCTTTCCTCTTTTATCCATTGCCTTCTTCTTCATCTTTCTTGCCTCAACACCTCCATTGAAGCTTGAGATCACTATGATTCCAAGCTTTATTGTTATGTTTGTTAGGTTTTTGTTCAAGGAATCTTGTTAGAAATAAGTTGTACAACATTGTTTTAAGTTATTTCTGCTCAAAAATGCTTCATAAGTTGGAAAAATAATTTGAAACTTCAAGATTCCTTGTTTCAAAAATCTATAGAAAGGTGAACACGGGGTCGTGTCCGAAGTTACTGTTTCATTAAAATGAACTATTTATATTTGTTTTCGTAGAATGTCTAGTCAAAACAGTGGAACCTCTTCTGCACATTCCAGAAACAGACGAAGGGAAAGAAGGTCTTCAATTGAAGCGACTCTCGTACGCTACGTAATGGCATTACGTGAAGCTCTTGACGAGATGACTTCGGTAGAGGAGATCCTTATAGACCGTATAAATTATCTTACGGTAGGGCTGGAAAACAGTTTTCAAGAAATTAACCTCTTGCACCAGAGGTTAAACATTCGTGTGACACCTCCCATGGAACCAATCCTCCCTCAAGAGGATTGGAACTTAGCACTTGGAATCAACAATCCTACTGGGTGGGATGACCTTCCAGCGGAGCCTCCTCTTGAAGATCTACAAGAAGTCCCGATGGAGGTTGCACCCCCTCAAACCGATGCCAATAAGCCCGCCTTTCTTCTCCCAAGGGAGATAGAGGAGTGGCTCGCCGACGTGTGAGGGACCCATTCCCGGAGAAAGAAGTTCTTCAAGCTGCATCCAACTAAGAGAATTATCTCTTTGTAAATTTTGCTAGGAGAATATATTTTAGGCTAGAACTTCTTGGTTTAGATTTCTTGTGCTTCTTTGACCTACTTATCTAGAATTTTAACCTTTAGGATTATTATGTAATTCTCTCTATGATCTAATGAATGATGGTTTTAATTAATTTGGTGTTTGGATGATGTTGAAATGAATAAAACACACTCGGGATGGTGAAGGATACTAAGGGAAACTTGAACCAACACCCCATGCACAAAAACAGGGCCACCCGACGAATTTTTCTTCATTACAGCAAGTTCAACACGGGGTCGTGCTTGCCCAACACGCTCCGTGCCCAACCATCTACAGGAAATGCCCAGTTCAGGTAACTGGACACGGGCCGTGTTCACTGAACACGCCCCCGTGCCCAGGCTTCTGTTTCTTTTTAACTTATTTTGTTACTGGCGATCTGAACACGGGGTCGTGCCCGGACACCACGGGGCCGTGTCCAGACGCCCAGTAACACAAATTTTTGCTTTTTCACACCTTTTTACACATTCAATCAACATAAAAACTTATTTTTGGGACACATTGAGGACAATGTGTAATTTAAGTGTGGGGGGGATGCTAAAACATTGAATCTTGCAAGTCCTAAGTACAAGCCTTACACAAAACTCTATTGGAACCGCTAAAAATTTTTCAATTTTTTTTTACTTGTCTAGGTTTAACTTGGGAATTTCAAATTCTAAAAAGGTTATATTTTTACAAATTTACAACCGATAGCGTCGTGATAAAAAGAACCAACATAAGAAAATTATGAAACGGCATGACAAGCTTAGTTAAAATTTGATTATATATACTTGATCACATAAAAACTTATTCCCACAAAAAATGAGTTTTGAGCCTTTATTGAGCATACAAATACATATCTTTAAACGAAATGCTCATTTTTCGTTTCTTGTGTGAATAGCCGCTTGGTTCTTACAACTCTAGAACTTGCCACGACGATACATTCCCGGTCCTTTCCAACTTAAACCCGAGTAAGTAAATGACGGAGGCATTAGGACTAACCCTTTTTATTTCTACACCATTATTTTTTTTACCACCTACCCAAAATCCCCCTAGTTAACCCCTTTGAGCCTAAACCTTTTCATTTCTTAACCCAAAACAAACACCCTTTTACCCACCAAAACCCTTTTTATTTTTAACCCTTTGTTTTAGTAACAAGCTCGGTTTTCCTTATGACATTCCAAAAAAAAAATGATGATGATGATGATGATGATGATGAAGCAAAAGAGAAATAAACAAACAAGTTTAATAAAAATAACTTTGTTTGAATAATGGCTTCATCAAAATAAAAAAAAATTAAAAATAAAAAGTCTTACGAAAACCGACGCTTTTTACGTCTTTCGCCCTTTTCTACTAACCACTCACCCAACCACCTACCTTTAACCCAAGCCTAACCCTCCCCCCCCAAAAGTCCTCTTGATATTTACAAAGGTGTATAGTTAAAAAGGAGGAGGATTGATTGCTTGGCAAGCTTATGATAGGAGTAAGTTCCATGCCGCTCTCGAGTGATTCACTAAAATACATCTTCGGCCGAGTGTTGAGTGATCCCCGTGAGGTATGTGAACTTGTATATAAGTAGAATTTTAAAAAGGCATGTTATGCCCTAATAAGTAATTTATCTTATGTAATGTTTTAAATAAATCATGACGAATAGGATTGTAAATAAATAAAAATAAAACTTAATAAAGAATGTTGGAAATCCCGACACTCTATGACAAGCCCAAAAACCTTCTCTTCTACACATTCCATTTGGGAGTGCAAAGCCACATTATAAAGAGTTTTGCTTGAGGACAAGCAAAGATTCAAGTGTGGGGGTATTTGATGTGCACAAAATGCAACATATAAATTACATCAATTGTGGCATAAAACTAACCCTTTTTTATTACTAATGTTTGAAAAGTGTGTTTTTTTCTTCCTTTTGTATTTTCGGGATTAAATGAGCTCAAATGAACAAAAGAAGAAAAAAAACAGCTAAATCTAACATAAATACAAGAAAAGGAACAAACGTGGCATGCCCGACCCCCCGACAGCATCTTCCCAAGCAAAATCAAGAAGACAGAAGGCTGAACACACCCCGTGCTCAGTGAGCATGGGGGCGTGCCCAAGTGTCAGCATAAAAGACAAAGCTGTAGAAGCTTCTATCACCCACCACGGGGGCATGCCCAGTGGACACGGGTCCGTGGTCAACTCTAAGATTCATAGAATCTGGGGAAATCTTGATAGTACAGATACACTTCTGCACACGGGGTCGTGCCCAACGGACACGGGGGCGTGGTCAACTAATGCAGACAAACTGCAATTAATGAAGAAAGAGAAGGAAGGTGGACACGGGGCCGTGCCCAATAGACACGGGGCCGTGCCCGAGTCTCTGTTCAGCCTATAAATAGGGGTGCTTGGCTCATTTGCAAACCATCCATTGGCACACAACCTCTCTCACACTTCACACACCACCCACCACCATCATCCACCACCATCATCCATTGTCCATCATAGGGTGTGTGAGTCGTCTCGGGATCCAAGATTGATCGTAAGAGTTCTTGGCAATCAAAGGCCATGTTTGCCTAAGTCTCTTACATCACTTGGTGAAGACAAGTATCTAGTGTAATACTTTTTATTTTTAATCTTTTCGCAATTTTTATTTGGTTATGTATTAATGACTTTAATAACTAGTTTCTTATGTTGAAGGTGATTCTTCCTTATCGTTTGTCCGTGGTGTCTTGGCATTATTTTACTGTCTATATAAAATAAAAGATTTTCACCATTCATATCTCCACGGTCTATATGGAGATATGTTGGCTACCTGGTTGGGGGTTAAGGGAACGGTATGGTAAGAGTCTTGCCTTATTCAGTGTATAGATCCTGCAAGGACCTGGGTCAAATTTAGTAGGACCTCCTTCAATACCCACCGGTATTAGATGGCGGGGGTCCAAACTCTTTGATCCCCTCTTATGTAAGCTACTATTAATACTTTACCCCTGCTACTTAGGGCTGTATCCCTTCTGACTCAGACTACTTAGCTGAGGGTAACGTCACCTTCAAAAGAGGGGCCTACCATAATATGCATTAATAACTTAATTAATTATCTTTCAATAATCCGACCCTTTAGGATTGTATCCTTGCTGACTCAAACTACTGGGTTGAGGGTAACGTCACCTTCAAAAGAGGGGCCTACTAGAATAACTAAGATAATCTCTTAAAAAATGCAAAAGTGCGGAAATAATCAAAGGTTACACTAAACACGAGTCGGAGCCAAGTGATTCATCTTGTCTATCTGTTTTTACTTTTATTTTATTTTTTAGCATTTTAGTTAGTTTTTATTTTTCTAGTTTAAAACCTTTTTCTAACTTTTTGATTTGATTAGACGTTGAGGATAAACCGGTATTAAAAGCACTTGTGTCCTTGGACGACCTCGGTATCTTGCCAACACTATACTACGCTCACGATGGGTGCACTTTCCCATAGGTGTGTTTGGTGTTAGTAAAATATCGTGCTTTATAAATTTAAAACTTGACTAACGTGTAAAAAAGGCTTAAAATATACATTAAAAACCTATACACACTTGCACACATCAGTGCCATTAGTTCGCATATTATAGAACTTGCAACTTTTGATACGTTTAAGACTATAGACCAATTACAAGGACACGGATGATTAAGGCATTTGGATGACCTTTTATTTTTCACCATTTTATATCATACCTTACCCGAAATTAATCCCTTAGTTGCCAACTTTGAGCATGAAGCTTTCCTTTGATCAACTCATTTAGCCCTTAACCCGTTCAACCTTTTTTTAACCTGAGTGATGAAAATTCAATTTTAGGTGATTTGTTTGTAAGTATTTATTAGTATTGTTGAAAAGTTTTTGTTAGTAATGCTGTAAAAAAAATCCAAAAATACGATGAAAAATAGTAGAAAATTGTTATGAAAAAGTCCAAAAAGATGTATTAGTTGTTCATTGAATTAAAGGCCAATTTGTGCCTTGTAGTTTGATGTTTATTAGTTTAGTTTGTTCATTAATAAAAATCGAGATTTCATCACTTTAGCCACTTTTAAATTTCCCATTCCATACCCTTATCCTAGCCCCGTTACAACCCGTGAAAGACCCTTAAACTTATGCTTAGTTTTTTGTGTAAATTGGTGGAGAATGATTGAGTTGCAAGCATATGCGTATATGTGCTCTAATCGGTTTGAGTGTTTACTATAAAATACTAGTGCATTATTGCTAGTTATACATAATCGAGTCGAGAGAAACTTGTGAGGGATGTGCATAGTATGCTAGCTTTAAGGGTGGGTTAGTCTTGGGTAACCATTTCGTGTGTTAAAGGTGAAAAATCCATTTAACCATTGAATTACTTTTGAAACGTGAATGGGGAGTGTGTCGTTTTGTTCGACCCATGTGAAATTGAAAAACAGATTTGCTTGAGAGCAAGTAAAAGACAAGTGTGGGGATGTGATACGCAGTTGAAAACTCGGTAGTTTATCGTATTAAGTGTGTCTTTTTACGTGAATTTTTGTTTCGAGTTGCCTATTTTAATAGAATTTGTGTTTTGTAGGTCTAACGGAGTTTAAGGAGCTATTCGGGAGCTTTACGGAACATCGAGAGGCGATTGGGATCAACGGGACACGCGAAACGAAGAAAATCGGAAGCTAGATTTAGGGGTCACGTCAGCGACATCCTAAAGATGCGTCACCGACGCATTACGTCACCTAAAAACACCCATATCCAGTGGCATTGAGCGTCGGCAGAAAGTGGACTTTTCATATTGCGTCGCTGACGCCGGGTTTGGCCGTCGACGACGCGTCTTCTGTTGTTGCTGGGCTGATTCTTTGTGTTTTGACGAATTTGAAGGGATAAAACATGAGTTACGAGTTTCAAACATAATTAACAAGTTTTTTTAGCCACAATACACCACACCTATCATCTCTAATTCACCATATCCACCATTGATCATCATCCTCACCCTTTAATTCCAAAAACCTAATCATCACCATCATCAATCCATCATCCACCTCCATCCAATCCACAATCACCATCCAACCCAAACCCTAAGCCTCATCATTACTCCAAGAATCAAGGTCATGGATTGTTGCTCGCGTTCATCATCAAGTGTTCGTGTTCCATCAACCATGAGCGGCTAGTCTCCTCGGGTTTCACCCAGGTGTAGGTTTTTATAAGAATTTTAGGGTTTTAACATTATACTTATGATTTGATTTGTGACAAGTCGTTTTAGAATTTGAATCTTTTGATAATTGTCTTGCATTTGTATTAATTTCACAAATTGTCGAGTGAGTTATGAAATTTGACTTTGTGAAATGAATATGTGCAATTATGCCTTATCATAGGACATGATTTATATGTTCTTGGTAACGAAGTAGGGATGAGCATGGTACTCGTTCGGTATCGAACCGGTACTGGTACCAACACCGGTACCGAAAAATGGGGAAAACTGGTACCGGTATTTACCAGTGCTTTACCCATAAAAACTGGTATTGTACCAGTACTGGTACCAAAAAACAGGAAAACGGGAAAATGGGAACCAGTACCGATACCGAATATACCCGGTACCAAATGCTCATTTCTATAACAAAGTGCATTGCAGTCTGTTGTCTATGACGTTGATTACTCTTGAAACCTAAGCCACATGACCCAAAATCCGTTAATAACTAATTTAATTAAATTGAACCTAAAAAGTGTAAGAACCCTAGGTGTTACAATTACCGAACCGGGTGTGAACCTTGTCTCAGATTATAGTTTTAATCAAGTAATCATTTTTGCGATAGTTCACGTAATCTCATTTAGTATTTCAAAGTAAAAAGTGTCGGTCCATTTTGACATCCAATTTCCAAACAACCAAACAAAAGAAATAATTCAATTTGCAAGCTTTAAAATTGTTCCACTTCTGATAATCGACCAAGTCCTAACTCAAACCACAAATTCTTCATGGTTCGACCCCTTACTACCACTAACTCTTAGTTTGAGGTAATTTTTGTTATAAATGTTATCTTTGACCAGTGTGCGACACCCTCGATAGTTTATATGCTAAATCTGCAATGGCTTCCCAATAATTGGCATGAAAGTTAAGACATTTTTGTGGAGCCACTTCATGGTAGCTTGATCCAATTCTTCCCATGTTACACTCTTTTCCTCAGCCCAGCCACTGGTTCTTTGAGAAGTGTTACATCTTCATATAAATTTTCACACTTGTTTTCTTGCTTTGGAAGACTTATAACCTCTTCCACCACATCACCATCAATCATGGTAACACAAGCCAACGTTTGTCGGTCTCGTCAAATTTTGGCAACTTCCTTGGTGAATTGACCCACTTGCATCACTAATGCTTCATGAGCTTTGTTTCTCATCTCATTCTAATTCTTTGACTATTTCTAAAATGTTTATGAGAGCATCAAGTTTGGAATGTTGTAAATCTTGAGGGTCCTCGCATGCCGACTAAGGATATTCATGGTAATAATTAACATCCTCCTCCTGGTAGTTTGAGAAACATGGCCCCTTGGGTTCATAATTATCATAATCCCTCTTTGGCTCATAATTATAGTTGACATTTGACTGGCAGTATCCATGGTATGAATGTGGCTTGTAACCGGAGTTTATTTATCCTTTCCAAAACATTGGGCAATCTTCATGTATGTGAACTTTTCCACAACAATGGCATGAGTGATAGGCTTCACTTTCTTGCTCCGATGCTGGAGGTGGTTTAACGTATGGATAATATGAGGATGAACCTTTGAGATATTCATAATCCGCCATCCTGTATCTGTACCTTCTGATGAGGTAGCCTTCACGTACCTTGTATGCTTGAACCTTCTCATAGAACAAGGAGCATTGATGCAATAGAAGGTCTCGGCTTCCGCAACATTCACATGGGTTATCATCTACCCAATTCATAGTGAAATAAGGTGCCTGCAAAACATGTACATGCACAGACAAACTCGACTACCCAACGTATAATCAAATAAATACAAGAAAGAAAACTAAAAACTAAAATAATATTTTTTTTTGGATTTTCAGGATTCAAAACTACTCAATATTAACAAAATCAAACAAACAGGGCAATACTAAGCGCACTAGCTTCTCAGGCAACGACGCCAAAATTTGATCGGGGTGTCGTGCCCCGGTCAAAGATAATATTTATAACCCAAATTACCTCAAACTAAGAGTTAGTAGTAGTAAGGGGTTGAACCGAGAAGAGGTTGTGGTTTGAGTTAGGACTTGGTCGATTATCAAAAGTTGAAAAATTATGAATCTTGCATATTGATTTTTTTGTTTGTTTGTTTGGAAAATGCATGTTGGAATGGACCGACAATTCTACTTTGAAATACTAAACGAGATTACGTAAACTATCGTAAAAATGATTACTTGATTAAAACTATAATTTGAGACAAGATTCACGCCTGGTTCGGTAATTGTAACACCAAGGGTTCCTACACTTTTTAAATTCAATTTAGTTGAATTAGTTATTAACGGGTTTAGTGTTACGTAGCTTAGGTGCCAAGAGCTATCAACGTCATAGTCAACGTACTGCACTGCACTTCGTTGCCAAGAACATGTAAATCCTATCATATGATAAGGCAAAATTACACATATTCGTTTCACAAAGTCAAATTTCATAACTCACTCGACAATTTGTGAATTCAATACAAATGCAAGACGATTATGAAAAGATTCAAATTCTAAAACGAACTATCACAAATCAAATCATAAGTATAATGTTAAAACCCTAGAATTCTTACAAAAGCCTACATCGGGGTGAAACCCAGGGAGACTAGCCGCTCATGGTTGATAGAACACGAACACCGGGTGATGAACACGAGCAACAATCCATAACCTTGATTCTTGGAGTAATGATGAGGGTTAGGGTTTGGGTTGGATAGTGTTTGTGGATGATGGATTGATGATGGTGATGATTAGGTTTTTGGAATTGAAGGGTGAGGATGATGATCAATAGTGGATATGATGAATTAGAAATGATAGGTGTGGTGTATTGTGGCTACAAGAATATTGATAATCGTATGCACCTGGTGTTAACTTATCTATCTCATTATCATTGTATATTTGTATGCACCTGATGGTAATAAAATTTGATCAGATTAACTTTAGGTGAATTCTGGACAGGGGTGTAGCTTTGAGAGGACGGGGATGCACCCACCCCCGCCAATGTTTCGGTTAGAAGTGTAATATTTCCGATTTTTCGTCCGAAATTTTTGAAATTATATAGGTCCGCCCCGCAATTATTTTGCCCAAAAATTCCCTGCCTTTTCGACCCCGCTGAACTTTTGGTCAAGCTCTGCCACTGATTTTAGATATTAATATCTAAATAGTAATCTATATCTATAATACTATATAAAGGAAAAATGATGGACAAAATTATAATTTGACCAGGGGTACACATTTTTAAGAAGCATGTACAAGCGACTAGAAGCTGGTAAAAGAGGAAGTTCATCAGACTTTTAAGACGCTTCAGGGGCAGGCTAGGGATTTTACCCATGAACCCTAATATCCGATTATATAGCATGTAAATGAATCGTCTTGAAATAGAGACGTGAAGATAGAAAGGCAGATTGAATGTAAATAATGGTGGGAGTCTCCAGGTTGCAGATGATGAAACACACAAGACACATCTCACCAATTTTGAATGCCGGAGCGACACAAAGTTTTGACAACAACACTGATTTAGAGAAAAAGTTTGCAGGGTTTATATCCAAATTCGTTGATGTACAGTCACCGATGGCGGTTGGAGTCGTTATTTCACTAGATATCTGCGGAAGTACGATGCAGTTTCCGGCTGTTGACGACCGCTCTATCATCGCCGCCAACTTTGCCGCTGAGGCTTCGCCGGAGACTCACGGAAACGAAGGCGTCTCCATCAATTGTTGAAGAAATTGAAGCTAAGCTTCGTGATGCAGATCTTTGTCGACAGGTTGCTGTAATAATACTTGATTAATCTGAATGATTATTGTTTGATTATCAGAATTTGTTATTGTTTTTGTTTGTGATTTGTTTGAAACTAGCCATTTACCCGCGCGATGCAGCGGGAATAGCGATTTACATAAAACCTATATTCTTATGGTCTAAGTTATACTTATTTGGTGGATTATTTGTATGTGTAGGCAGATTCATACCATGGGTCATGTTAGGTTAAATTAAGTTAATTTACGACTAAGGGTACCCGTGCGATGCAGCGGCGACAAAATTTTACAGCATGGTACTTATTTTTATTACTTTGTCAATCGTTTCGTGATATATCATATAGTACGTCTATTAGTTTATTTATCTGTAACATCAGTATGATAGGGAGTTTATTTGGCTAGGAAGGCTAGGAAGTAATCTTGACCATCAATTGATTTAATCAAGGGCTAAGATTAAATGAGGGAAAATGTAGGGAAGAAAAGAGGCGTGTGGGTTTGTGTAAGGGCATTGTAGTCAATCCAGGACAATAGTTTCCCTCTCCTCCAATTCCCCCCCATTTTTTAAACGTTAATAACTTTTTCATACCACATTATTTTTTTATAAAAATTGCACCAAAAAAACGAGCGTTTTTTATTCTTTAAAACGAGTATACTATTGCTATATTTTCAAAAAAAATTGAAAATCCAGTTGCGTAAAACGCAATGAAAAAACCCAGTTGCGTAAAACGCAATGAAAAAAAACGTAAAAAATGACTTTTTCTAAAACGCAATGCACCAAAAACACAAAGAAGTGTCTTATTTCTAAAACGCAATGGCTAGAAAGCACAAAGAAATGTCTTATTTCTAAAACGCAATGGCCAGAAAACACAAAGAAATGTCTTATTTCTAAAACGCAATAGCCTAAAAACACAAAAGAAAGTGTACTTTCTAAAATGCAATGGACTAAAAACACATAAAAATGTGTTATACCTAAAACGCAATACACCAAAAACACTAAGAAATGTCTTATTTGTAAAACGCAATGCCCAGAAAACACTTAAAATGTCTTTTTCCTAAAACGCAATGGCCAAAAAACACATAAAAATGTCTTATTTCTAAAACGCAATGGACTAAAAACACAAAAGAAGTTGTTCTCTCTAAAACGCAATGAACTGAAATACATAAATATGTGTTTACCTAAAACGCAATGACTAAAAACACTTCAAAAATGTTTTATTTCTAAAACGCAATGAGCAGAAAACACAAAAGAAACTGTTGTTCACAGAACCAGAAACTGTCTACGAAAATGAGGTAATTTCTGCCCCTTGGACCCCGCCAGGGGCTGCCGCCCTTTGGACCCTGCTCCCAGGGGCGCTGCCCCCGGACCCCGTCAAGATCGTAAAACGCAATGACCTAAAAATAAAAACCCAGATCGTAAAAATGAAATTAAAGAATTTCTGTTTGGATTGAACCCTATCAGAGGAACAGATAATTAAAGCCAAAACTGGATCAGAGCAGTGGATCCAGAATAAGCAAATGTTATGTAATCAATTCTCTCCCCTTGAAAGTGGTTTCAAAATCTGCTGACCTCCTATCTACTGATCGGTACAACTGCTGACCTACAACTGCTGATCAAGTTAAAGACTAATGAAGACTAAAGCCCTGCTGTTCAATCTACTGCCTTGAGTCAAGCACTGCTGGGTTATAACAAGTGCTGCAGGGATCACATCAGTGGAAGGATTCAGCAGTAGTTTAGTTTGTCTTTATGAAATGTATTGTAATAACAGTTGTTACCATAGCAGTACTTGTATAGATCAAAGGTTAGAGTTTGTTAGGAGGTTAGATGTCACTTTCATGGTGACGTCAGCAAAGATGCCACAGTGGTTTGTCCGTGCCTATAAATAGAATAGTACCCTGTACTGTTCTATTAGCTCTTGACCATCTTCTTCCTGCACTGAGGGGGAGTTTGTTACATTCATGCAAGTGTAATCGTTGAATGAAATAAATTCAATCATTCGATTCATTGTTGAAAATGTGTGTTGAAAGCAATTCTCCTGTTTGATTGTGAAAAGTTTGTTTCCATTATTTTCCGCTGCACTACTCATTCATTGTTCATCTTAATTCAAACGTAAAACACAATCAAAACCAAACTCAGATCCTAACAATTGGTATCAGAGCTTTGACAGCTGTTTTGATTTAACAATCATTTTGACATAAATAGTTCAGCTCACAATCGTTGATACTGATAGTTTATTCATTTTGTTGAAAAACAGAGCAAGGTTTAATCACCATCAAAGTTGATTAATCAGTGCCTGTAAAACAACCAGGATGACGTCACAATCACAAGATGAAAAGAATAACATTGGCTCTCTTTTCAAACCACCCATGCTTAAACGTAATGAATACAACACCTGGGAGAGAAGGATGGGTCACATCCTTGCTCAACAGAACACTGGATGTTGGAGATCTGTTGTTTTTGGGCCCCATGTTCCTATGGTGCCAAGTGCTGAGGATACAAAGAAGTTTGAACCTAAAAAACTTGAAAACTATACTGAAACTAATTTCCAAAAGTTCGAACTCGATGCCAAAGCATTTAGCATCATAGCATCTGCATTACCCAATGAGATCTATGCTGGACTGTTACATTGTAACAGTGCCAAAGAGCTATGGGATGCACTGAAGGAACAGTTTGGGGGAACGGAAGAAGTTATTTAAAACAATAGGGAAATTCTGAATCAGCAGTATGAAACATTTTGTCACATCAAGGGTGAATCATTGACTCAGCAGTTTGAGCGATTCAGTTATCTCATTAGTGAGCTAAGACTTGTTAAAGTTACATTTCCAAATTCTACACAAAATAGCAGGTTTCTTAGATCACTACCAGAAAAATGGGATACCATTGCATTTGTTACTAGAAATTCTGCTGAGTTCAAAGATCTGACCCTGACCCAACTTCATGGTAGACTCCTGACCTATGAAAGGGAGTTAAACTAGAAAAAGAAGTTGCAAGAGTCTGGCAAAGTTGTTGATGATTATTCATTTGGCAGCACAACTCTTTTTGGTCAGGAAGAATCTGGTAGCAGTAGTAAGGATCAGGGTTATGATCACTTCATTGATATAACTGCTGGTGGAAATTTCAACAACCCTGATTCTCACTCTGCAAATTATGCTTTTACTGCAAATTGTGAAAACCAGATATCAGATAACTTGTGTTTTGAACTCAATGATTTGCAACACTTTGATCCCACTGACTTAGAAAAGATGGACATTTTGCATTAATTGGCTTTGCTTAGTGTAAGAACAAGCAAATTTTACAAAAGAACAGGGAGAAAATTCCCAGGGTTACATGGTAACTTAAAAGTGGGGCTGGATAAGTCAAAAATTAAGTGCTATAAGTGCAATAGGCTATGTCATTTTGCTAGGGAATGCATGAGTCAAACTAATGGTCCAATAATAACTCATCCCAGCTCAAACCCTAGACCACAACATCAAAGCACTGTGCACTATACCCAATATACCCCTGCAGCCCATGTTAACACTGCTCACTATGCTGCAACCCCTGTGCATGTGCATTATGTTCAAACCACTGTTCCACAAATTCAGTATGTTCTAACCCCTGTCCCTCAGGCACAAGTGTAACCTGTCGCACCTCAACAAGCTGCTCCAACAGTGGTACAACCAGATCAGCAAAGCTTTTTCACTCAAGGCTTTGTTGACTGGAGCAGCACGCCTGATGAGCTTGGTGATGAAAATTTTACACTCTATGCTTTTAATGATCCTTCTAATGATGAATTTTGTTTGATGGCATTAGAGTCAATACCAGAAGGGGTAGAAACTAAAGTTGAACAGCTAAGTGCTGAAACAGTGGATGAAGTGGCTGAAGCAGTGGTTACTGCAGTTGCTGGTGAACTACTGCTGGGAGAAAATTCAGAAACCGTGATTGAACCACTGTCTGACCCTTGGTCCAAAGAAGACACAGAAGACAAGGAAGAAAAGAAAGTAGGTGAGAAAGTAGTTAGAGCTGATGAAAAAGGTGATCATCAATGTGATTGTGCCATGATGGTTGCTGCTAAGGGAGCTTCTACATGCTTAGATAGCCTTTGGTATGTAGATAGTGGAGGCTCCAGGCACATGACAGGATGTAAAGCCCTTCTCAAAGATTTCAAAATCCATGGAGGGGGTGATATATCCTTTGGTAATAATAGTAAAGGGAAAGTTCTGGGGTCTCGCACAGTACAGTCTGGTAATGTAAAATTTGAAAATGTCAATCTGATAGACAATCTAAAATTCAACCTCCTGAGTGTTTCACAAATGAGTGATAATGGGTATGGATCATTCTTCACAAAGGAGTGTTGTAAGATTGTTGGACCAGAAATGGTTGAAAAGATTGAAGCAATAATAAAAACTAGAAAAACCAAACTTATTGCTCAAAGAAGTGGCAATGTTTATGTGGTGGATATATCAAAAGAGAGCCCCAGAACTGATGCATGTCTGTTCTCAGCTGCATTAAACAAAGAGACAGAATTGTGGCACAGGAGATTGGGGCACACAAATCTCAAGACAATCACTGCCATTTCAAAACAGGGGTTAGTAAGAGGTTTACCTCAAAAACTGTTCACCTGTCCTGAGCATTGTGTTTCCTGCCTAAAAGGAAAACAACATAAAAGCTCCTACAAATCCATTTATGAGTCCAAAATAACCAAATGTTTGCAAATGCTTCATATGGATTTGTTTGGCCCAGTTAAAGTCATGAGTCTTAAGAAAAAGAGGTATTGTTTGGTTATTGTTGATGACTTTTCTAGGTTTACATGGACTTACTTTTTACACTCAAAAGATGAGACTGCAGGCATTCTGCAAGACTTTGTGAAACAGGTTGAAAAGCAGTTTGACCTTCCAGTAAAAATCTTCAGAAGTGACAATGGCACAGAGTTCAGGAACAAGGAGTTGGATGATTTCTGTATGTCAAAAGGAATTGTGAGGCAATACAACATTCCAAGAACACCAGAACAAAATGGGGTTGTTGAAAGAAAGAACAGAACTTTGATTGAGGCTACCAGAACCATGCTTGATGATTTAGGTTTGCCATTAACTTTTTGGGCAGAGGCAGTAAACACTGCTTGCTATGTCCAAAACAGAGTTTTAATCAACCCCAAGCATCAAAAGACTGCCTATGAACTGCTGTATAAAATAAAGCCATTGATTTCATATTTCAAGGTTTTTGGCTGTCCATGCTTCATTTTAAACTTAAAAGATTCTATCTCAAAGTTTGCAGCCAAAATTGATTGTGGTTACCATCTGGGATACTCAACCACTGCTAAGGCCTACAAAGTGTTTAACACAAGGACCAAAACAGTGGAAGAGACTTTGAATGTAAAGTTCAATGAACTTTCATCAATGAAAATCCCAGCAAACACTGCATAATTGTTTGATCTTGATAAATTTACTTTTGAAAATATTGATGTCCAGACTAACAGTGCAGGTCCATCAGAAGATTCATCACCAGACTATGGGTATGAAATCATCATTCCTCAACAAAAGTTTGTCAAAATGGGAAGAGCAGCAGATGTTCAAAACAGTTGTCAAAGCTCAACCACTGCTACCTCAACAGTTGTTGATCAAAGTAGCCCCTTAACCCCTGATTCCACATCATCAAGCACTGTTGATAAAAGTCCTCAAACAGTGGATCAAAGTCAGCATGTGTCCACACCTTTACCTCCTATTCCACCACCTTTTGAAGCCACTGCTGGATCATCAAAGTCACCAGCAGTGGTTAGCTCAGATGATTCACATCTGCAGCCCTCCCCACTTAATGCCATTGTTCCATACCAAGGAGAGCTCATCTTCTTGAAATCTCATCCACCAGACCAAATTATTGGCAACATCAATGAAGGGGTGCTCACAAGAAGTCAATCCCAAAACATTTGTCTTTTTGCTGGTTTTCTATCTCTCCATCAGCCAGTCAAGTACCAAGAGGTACTAAAAGACAACAGCTGGGTAGAAGCCATGCAAGAGGAGCTCCAACAGTTTAGAAGACAACAAGTTTGGGAGCTTGTTCCATTGCCAGAGGGTGTAAGTCCTATTGGTACAAAATGGGTCTTCAAAAATAAAACTGATGAAAGGGGTATTGTTGTCAAAAATAAAGCCAGGCTTGTGGTTCAAGGGTACAGACAAGAAGAGGGCATTGATTATGATGAAACATTTGCCCCTGTAGCTAGACTTGAAGCAATCAGACTATTTCTGGCCTTTGCTGTCAACCACAACATCAAGGTGTACCAAATGGATATCAAATGTGCATTCCTCTATGGTAAGATTCAAGAGGAGGTTTATGTTTGTCAACCTCCAGGTTTTCAGGATCCATTTAATCCAAATCATGTCTACAAGCTAAATAAAGCTTTGTATGGCCTGAAACAAGCACCAAGGGCATGGTATGAAACTCTTTCCACCTTCTTACTATCCATTGGTTTCACAAGAGGTAGAATAGATAAAACACTGTTTTTAAAATGGAGAGGAAAGGATTTGATGATTGTCCAAATTTATGTGGATGACATCATCTTTGGAAGCATATGTAATAAAATGTGTGAAGAGTTTAGGCAACTCATGACAGCTGAGTTTGAAATGAGTGCAATGGGTGAACTCCAGTGCTTTCTTGGTCTCCAAGTAAGGCAACTGCAAAATGGCACTTTTATCCATCAAGGCAAATATGCCAAAGAACTTTTAAAGAAATTTGAGATGGATGATTGTAAGCCATGCAGTACACCCATTGCAACCAATAAAGTAGTCATATCTGTTGAGAAGGATGAATTGGTTGATCAAACTTTGTATAGAAGCATGATTGGGTCTTTATTGTACCTAACTGCATCCAGGCCAGACATCATGTTTGCAACATGTGTTTGTGCTAGATCCCAATCGGCCCCTAGAAAGTCAAACCTTATTACTGTAAAAAGGATATTCAGATACCTAAAAGGTGCTCCCACACTTGTATCTGGTATCCAGCTGATGGTAAAATTGATCTTTCAGGTTTCTCAGATAGTGACTTTGCTGGATGTGACAAGACAAGAAAGTCCACTTCAGGAGGGTGCCAATTCCTAGGCAATTGCTTAGTGTCTTGGCAAAGCAAAAAGCAAGCAGCTGTTTCCACATCCACTGCTGAGGCAGAATATATAGCTGCTGCAAGCTGTACAGTCCAACTGCTCTGGCTTCAAAATCAGTTGCTGGATTTTGGTATCACTGCCTTAAAGACACCACTCATGTTTGACAGCCAGGCAGCAGAATATCATCAAAAATCCAGTTTCTCATTCTACCACCAAGCACATTGACATCAGACATCACTTTGTGAGGGATTGCTATGAAAAAGGTTTGATTTCTCTGCACCATGTTCCAACTAAGGATCAGCTGGCAGATGTGCTAACCAAAGCATTAGACACATCCACCTTTGAAAGCTTGATCTCTAGGATTGGCATGCTAAACATGGAATAACAGGCAAAATCCTGTTTTTCTGTGAATAAAAGCATTAAAATGTTTTCAGAAAATCAAAAATTCATCCTTAAAAATAGCTAAAAATGAATTTTTCATTAAATCCTTAAAAGTCTGCCATAACCACTACTTTGTTCAAAAGTCTGCTCTACTTAAAAATTTATCCACTGCTGAAAGTCAACCCATGTTTTCTCATTTTCTTGATAAGCACTGTTGTTGAAAATCAGTGTTTTATCCACTGATATGCTATCCACTAATAGTAAAAATCACCCACTGCTCTCATTGTTATTGTTACAACCACTGATCTTGTTCCATCAATGGTCTTCATAAAAAGAGTTGTTCTTTTCTTCATCAGGGGTTGGCACGTGGACAGTACATTGTGGTCGGACCTTTTGTAACCGCTGCCACGTCAGCATTCACTTTTTCTCTATAAAACCCCCATTCAAAACCCCAAACAGGGTTTTATTGTCGAATTGAATTCTTAAAAATTCCTTTCTCAAAGCAGTTTTCATCTCATTTCCTCAAATTTCTTCACAACCTTCTTCGATCGTCTTCTCCAAAATGACAAAATCGAAGTCATCCGCAAAATCCACTTCCAGATCTTCTCGTAAAAAGGCCACTCAAACGGCTACACCCATTGAAATCCCATACAAATCACCACACAATTATCTGGGTCTTCTTACTAAACCAGGCACCACCGATGCTTTTGATTCCATCATTGACATCATGTCTGCATCAAAGTACAAAACTTTGTTAACAGCAGATACTCCAATCTACTTGGACACCCAAAGAGAGTTTTGGAAGAATATTACCCTTGACAAACAAGGCGAGGATGTCATAGCCATTAACTCTTCTCTAGTGGGTAAACCTGTCAAAATCACACCACAATCCATCTCGGAAGTCTTTGAACTCAATGATCAGCAAGGTAAAACTTCGTTTCCCAAAAATGATTTAAAAACTGATTTCCTTGAAAGGGGGTATGCAGAACAAATTAAAAAGGATACCTTACAAAAAGGTAATTTTCCACCTGCAACAAGGTTTTTGTTCCATACCCTGCTTATGTGTGTTTCAAACAAAACCACTTATTTTAATGAGATACCATTAAAGATTCAAAACCTGGGATATGTTATTCTTCAAGATGAAATTTTCAATTACTCCCAGGAAATCTTTAATGATTTGGTTAAAAATGTTGATAAAAAGCCATTCTTACTTTTTCCAAGATTTCTAAGCTATTATTTTGAAAAGAAATTTGGTATGGATGATGCTTCTGCAATAAAACAAGGTGTATCTTTTCAAATAAATTGTTTAACTGCTGAAACTTTTACAAGAATGTCAACACCTTGGAAAACACAAGAAGAGGTGCCTGAGCAGACTTTAGCAGCTACCACTGCTCCTCAGGTATCTGCTGCTGAGCCCACTGCTCAAGGTGATCAAAGTAGCAAAACAACTTCTTTGAAACCCACACCTAAAATTACCAAAAAGCCAAAGCAAAAGAAACCTCAAACCCCCCCCCCCCCAACCTATCAAAAAGGCAACTCTGGAGGATGAGATACCAGAGCAACTGCCAGTGACAGCACAAAAGTCACAAGAAACCACTGTTGCTACTTTCTCACAGCAGTTGGTACAAATATCTCAACCCATGGCTGAAACTCCTCCTGCTTCTTCTCAAAAAGAACAGGTTATACAAATAGGGACACCACAATATGATGCTCTGGAATCACTTGCTTCCATCATCCACAGCCCAATGCCCGGGGCCAATTCTCTTTCTACACCCAACCTCACCTCCACAATTCCCCCACCAACTAAATTATTGTTGGATGCTATTGATCTGAACCAGGCACAAACCAGTCCTTCTCACTCACCTATCAATGAGAACATACTTCAACAAACGACTGGGTCTGATGTATCAATCATAGCTAACCCACCAACAAGACCTGAGGAGGTTACACCCCTTGAGTTATAAGTAACTCTTGGTGGTAATCCAAGTGAAGTAGCCACTACAAGTGCTGAACCCACTGGTTTGCATTTGGACAGTGGTTACATCAATAAGACTTCCTTGGAGGCAATTCCTTCTATAGCACCACTGATAACCACTAGTGAGTTTGTTTTGACCACTGGTACCATCAAAAGGTTATCAAGTGTTGAGGGAAGAAGTCCCTAGTACCAAAAAAAGGGGCATCAGTGGATGACTATTGGAATACATTCCCTAAGTCAACCACTGTTCAAACCATTGTTAGTGGGAAATCAGATGATCCCATTAAGTTGGGTGATGGTTTAAAGTACCAAGAATTGACGGATAGAATTGACAAACTGGATACCTCTGTTGCAGAAATCAAAGAAATGTTGCAACAGTTGTTGAAAGTTTAAAAGGTGCAACCCACTGCTGTTTCAGCTCAAGCATCTGCTGCAAATGAGTTATGGACTCTATTTCAACCCCTGCTCCAACAACAAAGACAAATGGCTGATCAGCAGCATGCAATACATGTTCAAGAGCTGAGAAACATCATGGAGTCAAGGTTTAGAAATACCCAAGCAGACATCAAGGCTATAAAGGCCCACATCCTAAACACCACTGGCACTGCTCCTCCCACTGTTCTCTTCATTGATAAACTTCCTCCAGATAATGCCAAAAAGGGGGAGAAAATCAAACAGTGGAAGAAGAAGGGAATTGATGATGGTCTCTATATTGAACTAGAAAAGGAGAATATGACTAAAAACATTCCCTTGCCAGATGGCAGTAAAAAGATTGATGTTACCACAAATGCACTTGCTGAAGCAAAAGCAAGTGTAAAAAGGGACAAAGAGGCAAAGGACATGCCCAGGTGGAATGAGGAGAAAAGAGCTTATATGGAGTTGAATGCGCATGGTTGTTCTGAGCCAAAGGATGTTCAAAATCCTGAGCCAAAAAGAAAGAATCCCACTAGAAAAGTGAGGGAACCCAAATCCACACCATCCAGACTCACAAAGCATACTTCCAAACCACCTTCCAAAAGCCCCCAACATCAATCTTCCACTCAAACAGCTGTTGTAACTCCTGCTGTATCAACAACTGCTGGTACTTCAGTAGTTTCAACATCTGCTATCACTTCAACACACACCACAACCACTGCCTTACCACCACCACCAAAAATCATCTCACCACCAAAACCACCATCACCACCAGTGGCGGAGCTTCACCAAAAGTTTCGAGGGGGCGTAAAGCGATGGGACTCAAATTTTTTTTCCTATCGTTATGTTTCGGGTCGGGTCGGCTATTCGATTCAAGTCGGGTCAAATAATAATAGTTCCAAATAAAACTAAAAAAAATCACTCATTCAAAGGACCCATTCTTGCACATAGAAAAACTAAATATTGTATAACAAACAAAAGAGTTATATATATAAAGATATGAGATAAACGGAACCTGGACGAAAAATTACAACTCAGAAACATATGAATGTCGGCTGGATCAAGATAATTATATTTGATAGTTAATAATTTGGGTATTAAGTTTATTGTATGGTGGGTAATCTAGGGTTAAACAAATAAAAATAAGAGTTAAAATATATTTACCAAACTACCCATCATTTAGGAAAAATAATCGGGGTGGCGATCCTATATAATTTTAAAATTTCCGGACGAAAAATCGGACCATATACACTTCTAACCGAAATATTGGGGTGGGCGGGTGCACCCCCGAGCACCCATGATCCTTCGTCCCTGATCACCACTAAAAACAACCTCACCACCATCACCTCCTGCCAAAAAGCAGAAGACATCAGATGTTACAACATCCGTTGTAATGACAACAGTGGTTGAAACACCAGTTGTTTCAACAACTGTTAGTCAGCCACCTTTCACCACTCAAATCACCACCACTGATGCACCCAAAACATCATCAGCCTCTCCTACAATAAAAAGGAGAAGGATTTTCATACCTGATGATGATTCTCCATCACCTCCACCAACATCTTCACAATCTCTTGCACTTATTCCAAACCCTGTTCCTCTCTCATCAGCCCAAGTACAACAACCAATCCCTATCATCACTCCTGCAGGTTTCCAATATCCTCTTGAACTCATTGCAGTCAGAAAAGAGATCAAATCCTTCTACTATGAGGATGATCCTGCTAAAAGGAAGTTGTCATCAGTTGAAGGTTATCCTAGGCCTAACAACATTGAAAAGTACTTGAAAATTAAGGCTCAACAGGCAGAGGATATTTCCAAAAGAAGCACTTAAGGGAAAACTGACAAAGAAATTCAAAGGCATTATCAATTTCTATTCACTCAAGTCAGATCCTTAGAGCAGTTTGCAAAAAAATGTTTGTCAGCAAATCTCAGAGAGAGCAAATGAAACTTTGAGAAAAGACTACATTGAAAGCATCATGGCTTCCAAGAAATATAAGGGGGAAAAATATATGTACAAAGAGTGGACCATTCCTGAGCTTGAAAAGAAGCAGCCAGGATTCAGGAAATGATAAAAAATAAGGTCAAACACACTCCTCCTGATTGGTCAAAGTACAAAAAGAATGTGCCTGAAAAGACATTGGAGCTGAAGAGAATGAAAGAGGAATTAGTTGCTGGTGACTATGGGTCTAAAAATCAAGTGTCAAGATGGAAAGAAGACAAAGTCAGGACCACCTACAAAAGGTTGGAGGAATTAAGGAAGAAAGATCCAAAAGTTCCACAAAAACCTGACTACCCTGAAGCAGAGGTTTCAACAAGACCACCAAAGCTGCAAATCAGGAGATCCACTGCTCCAACTGGTGCTGCCATCTACAAAAGAAGACAACAACAACAACAGTTGGATGCTGAAATAATGGAAGAACTAATGGCAGGAGATGTCCTTGTAAAAGAGGGTATTAAGAAGATGATAGCTGAAACTCCTGGCCGAAATCAACCTGCAAGCACTGCTCAAACAGTCATCACAAGGCCTGCATCACCAAACTCCTCATCTAATAAAAATCTCCCAAGAAACCCACCAGACTCAAAAGTACTAAAGTGGAAAACTCACAAACAGACCCATGTACTGACAGTGATCAAGTCTAGTGGAGAGGTGAAGAAAATAACAAAGGAACAAGCACTTGGCCTAAGTCTTGAAGATTTGCAGGATCTCCTTGATCTTCCACTGTGCAGGGATGAAGATGACGCAGATACCTTAGCCTTTGAATTACAACTCAAAGGGTAAATAAGGGAACTGTTGATGAGGCAATAAAGATCTACCAATAATGAAGAGTTTTGGCATTATCTGTTCCAGGGGAGATTGTTGGGATTGAACCCTATCAGAGGTACAGATAATTAAAGCCAAAACTGGATCAGAGCAGTTGATCCAAAATAAGCAGATGTTATGTAATCAAGTCTCTCCCCTTGAAAGTGGTTTCAACATCTGCTGACCTCCTATCTACTGATCGGTACAACTGCTGATCAAGTTAAAGACTGATGAAGACTAAAGCCCTGCTGTTCAATCTACTGCCTTGAGTCAAGCACTGCTGGGTTATATCAAGTGTTGTTGGGATCACATCAGTGGAAGGATTCAGCAGTAGTTTAGTTTGTCTTTATGAAATGTATTGTAATAACAGTTGTTAGCATAGCAGTACTTGTATAGATCAGAGGTTAGAGTTTGTTAGGAGGTTAGATGTCACTTTCATGGTGATGTCAGCAAAGATGCCACAGTGGTTTGTCCGTGCCTATAAATAGAATAGTACCATGTACTATTCTATTAGCTCTTGACCATCTTCTTTGTAACAACCCTCAGTAAAACCGACACTCTCGAATATTTCCGACACCCTATTATATTTAAAAATGTCCCAATATGTCTTTAAATACACCCCGTATGTGAAAACTGAGCCCGAAATACAATATAACATTTAAAAATAAAATTTAAATCTGAAATATAAGCTGAGGCGGGCCGCGTAGACCCACCCCAACACTCACGCGGGTAGTATCAAGGCTGAAACTTAATTCCGGTGGAATTTTAAGTTCAGGCGGGTCGCGTGAACCCCATCTCAATCTTACGCGGGCCGCGTGAGATCAACAACACGGCAACACCCTAGGCCGATACGTGTCATCATCGTGTCAAGTCTATACGCTGATCCGGACGAGCTACACGTTGACCCGGAGTCAACGCGGGCCGCGTAAGCCCCTGCGTACATCTACGCGGGCCGCCTGAGAGTCCAGTTCAGCAACTATATAAAGAACGCATCGGATTTCATTTCAGTTCGTTCACAATTCATTTCCCAATCACAATTTCTGAATATAGGCTTTATAAAGCTGGTATTATACCCCCTAATTAGCAATGTTCTGCTCCGTTGTAAGTATTATAACCCCAGTTTCATACTAGATACGCTGCCCGATTGATTTAGGGTTCCGTAACAACTGTCGTGGTTCTGCCCGACGTAGTTGTTGGAATGCCGTCTCGAGGAGTGTATCATTAATATTTTTAAAGGGTTATGATACTAACCTATGTACATTTGTGTAAATTATAGATTATTCCCAGGAAACCCATACACGAAATCTAAGATAGCAATGTGAGTTTATCCTCTTTTTGATAACCTTTTTGTAATATTTTACAAAACCTTAAATGTTTTATAATGTGATTAAGCGGTGATTGAGTCTTTGTAGTTCTTCAATTACTGTCGGCATGTTGGGGTTTTGTATACAAAATTTACTACACTGTGAGTAGTAAGTCGGGGATGACAGTACGTTACCATTGGACAACAAGTTAGCCAATGTGTAATATGACCCACAAGTCAGGATTGACAGTACTGAATGAGTAATTGTGTAGAAATAAACAATGTGATCGCTCTCAATATTGTTTTAATTAATAAAATGTTTCTTGATTAAACTGGGATTCACTCACCAGTATTTCCCACTGACAAATGTTTTTAAAACGCGTTTCAGGTAACACAATGTGATAGCCAATTAGTAAAAAGCCAACTGGAGAGCACTGAAGGCTTGGGAAAAATATGGCTATAAAACTTACCTAAAAGACTATGTTTTAAATTCAATAAAATAGGGTTTATCTCTATAAACGTATTATAATAAGAAACTTGGGTTTTGCCCATGTGATTATTAATATTAATTATGGTGATTTTACTTTGATAAACATTTCCTAACTACAGTCCTGATGAAATTTCCGCTGCCAAATTAACAAACTGATACCACCGAAACTCTAAGTTCGCGTCCGCCCGTTCCCGGGACAGATAAGGGATCGGGGGTTGCGACATTCTTCCTACACGAACAAATCACAGTGAGCTCAGGCTGAGGGGGAGTTTGTTATATACATGCAAGTGTAATCGTTGAATGAAATAAATTCAATCATTCGATTCATTGTTGAAAATGTGTGTTGAAAGCAATTCTCCTGTTTGATTGTGAAAAGTTTGTTTCCATTATTTTCCGCTGCACTACTCATTCATTGTTCATCTTAATTCAAACGTAAAACACAATCAACACCAAACTCAGATCCTAACAATTTCTTACATGGATCGAAGCGGATTTCTTAAACGATTGACGAAATTTGAATGATAGAAACACTTATCAGTGATCGAATCGAACGGATTGAGTGATTATCTTCAAAATCACGGGAAAAAATGAGATATTGTATGAAATTAAACTGGGTTTTCTTCAAAAAAAAGTTGAAGAACACGTTGCTCGGGTGTTTGAATCATTGATTGGTGACGAAAATCGCACTATAATGTAGTGGTTATTGAGATAGAAAGTGAAGAAATGGTTGAAGATGGTGGGTTTTGAAAATGGTGGGTTTTGAAGTTACTGTGGAGAAGAAGGAAGAAGAAAAGATACGATTGACTAAAATACGTTTCCTCTTTATTTTAAATTTTGCCACATGTCATAATCCTATTGCTGTGACAACCCTCACCAAACTAGGTATCCGTACGAATTAATTAATATTAATTACTGCTTAATTACTGTGCTGGCTTACAACTGTGATTAAACTGCTTACTGATTTCTGATACATACATACTCTTGCATCACATCTTATACTGTCACTCTATTATTTACACACAAACCTTAGTGACAACTTTGATGCACAAAAGCACAGTGAGCACACTATACGGGATACCCAGTAAACATGCTGACATAGCCAGCATCAGACAGTTACTGTCTCTAAGGCCAGTATGAGCCGGGAATAGATTACTACACTAGTAGGGAGTGTAGGGAGGTGAGGATTGTAGAACTGCGTCACTAGGTGATAATTATAGTGACCGGATGTGCCTAAAACGTACTTTGAATACAAAATTCTGCACTTTAAATATAAAAATTCAGCATTTAAGCTAACTAGTAAAGTGCACAACCATGGAAAATAATACTAGACACTTTCCAAAGTGTCGGGAATTCATTGTGTCACCAAAAATAATATTTACGACACTTTAAATAATTATTAAGCACTTTAACGGATCAATATTCAACCGTACAACCGGACTCTACCCAGAACATAAAAATATTGACATTGTTTTCTTTTTTTCTTTTCTGAGCCAGTTAGGGTCCCCGAATACCCTAACACCCGCTATGGAACATAACACACTAGTAATTGGTTAAACCTCCTAACTAACTAACCTAGCACTAACCACTTAGTTCAAATCAAACCATGATACCCCAACCCCCCCTCAACGATCGTTCTCCCCAAAGGGGGACACACCCTTACAAGAAAATGATTAATTTAATTGTTTGCCTAATATCTACTTGACATTTTATCTAGTGGGTAAATAGAGAATATGGTTTATAAATTAAACCAATGAGCTCACCATTATCATTTACATTCATAATTCACTTCACAAAAGTCACATCTCTCTCCCTCTTGCTTACTACTCTCGGCCGACCACCAAGCCCCACCCAACACCACTTCATATCTAAAGTGGTTAATAAGAAATTTGTCGGATAAAAATCATAAACACTAGAGATTAAAAACTAAAAGTCTACTAAAAATAATAAACATGGTGGTTAATAAATGAATGTTAGTGTAAAACTTTTGAAACTAGTTTTGTTACGATTATTTATTGTTGTTGATTGCTAGTGTTGGAATGGATCGTCATCAAACCACGCTAGGTCATGTTCATGGAACATGAACTAGCCTTATGTTAAGTCGTAAAGTTATTAGATGACGAACCCTTTCAAACATAAACATGAACTTGTGTAAAAACAATTTTTCTTATGAAATGGAGTTCTAAACTAGTAGATCTAAAGATCTACAAGTGGTATTTTCGAAGAACCAACTGTAAGACGAAACCATGTTTTAAAACCGGATCTTTCCTAAACTAAAGGTGTTTTTGTGAACAAACAAGTGTGTAGACACTTGTGGAACGAAAGGTTTTAACAAAGAATTATATTTGGAGATTTTTGACAAGAAGTTGTAAACTTACACTTTCTTTAAAAATAAGATTTTTAAGAAACCGATTTCATTTATGAAAATAGAAAGATCCACTAAAAACACCGGAAGGTTACTACACACTTTTACATAACCCACAAGTTCATGTGTTTGCGACTTACGTATATTTTTTACTAGTTTAGTGTTGAAATATTGTTTGTTGATGTTGGGAACATTGTTGGTTGAATTTATAAAAGAAAATGATACGCTTGAAAGCGTGGCCACCTCCAGTTACAGAGGAAACTCTGGCGAAATTTTTCCAGAAATATAACACTTGGAAAATATTTTTACGACAAGTGTTATGAATATATTTTCGACTTGTTTTTCCAAACAAAGTTCGCCATGATTTTTATTACAAAATTACCAAGTGTCGGAGGTGGGATTTTCACAAAATAAAACTTGCTAAAATATATATTTAGAATATATATTTTCCATAATAGCACTTGTGTAATTTTTATGATCATTTTGTGAATTATACAAATATTATTTTTTAGAGTAAAAATAATATTACTAGACTACACTGAATATTCACGGCTCCAAAATAATACGAACGCCTTCACAATAAATATTTAAGTTAAACCGGTATTATTTATACCACCCGAACCTTACAACGTAACTTACGTATTTTCAGAAAATACTCATAAGCGTGTATTTTGACAAAGTATTATTTTGGGAAAAATTACATGGAATAAAATATAATATTTTTGGGAAAAATATTTATATTTTGGGAGTAAAGTATTTTGGACAAATGAAATAAAATATATTTTATTAAGTGAGACTTAATAATATATTTCGAAGTTATACGAACGCACATGTATTAAAACCCCCATCCTTGGGAAGGAATATATTTACAAATTGATTACGAAGTGTAATTACGAAATAGTTGTCTAACTATTTCCCAAAGACATTAAACCTTAAGCTAAGGCACGGCCGTCCGTCTAATAGAAGTTAGTACGTGTAGGTCGTCGCACAGCAGGTTGACCAGGAGATTTCGTGTTAGAGACGTACTTCGGTGAGTTCATGTCCCCCTTTTCTCTTAACTGTTTTCAGTTTTCTAAACTGCGGGGGTGAAATACATGTTACTATGATTACGAATACTTTTTACATGGTATGGTTAGCTTAAGGAGGGTTAGGACGTACAGATCATGTGGGTGAGTAGGCGCAACTTGAGGCCATTAATCCTCATTGTAGGACCGAGGGTCAGTAGCGGTAGATCTATCTGGGTGTAGCGAGCCCAACCCCTGAGCCCGCCTAATGGACCAGGTGGTGACTTTGTACCCAACGCAAAATCCGCTAGGTTTGAGTCTTCCTACGGCACTTCACACATATCATTGGCTTTGCAACCCAATGGTGATCTCTTTTTCCTTATTTGCTACATACCAGGATTTTTATACTTACAAAGGTTTTACATACTCACTTACACATGAACTCGCTCAACATTTTTGTTGATTTTTCCAACTTACATGTATTTCACGGAACTAAGGATATGGCACGGTATGCTACGTTTTCACGCTGCGTTAGAGTTATGGGATCATCCAAGTTTAGGGGATTCCTTCTCGACTCTAGACTATGATCACTAGGGCTCTCACGAAAACATTTTTACATTGCATACCACTTAAGTCCAGATCCAGGTCATAAAACGTTTTTACAAACAAAAGTTGAGCATATTTTATTTGTTAGTTATGGCTCAGTCTAGGAGGCTGGGAGAATTATCTAGTGGGACTAGGGAGTAAGTCTAAGAGGCTGAGAGAATTATCTAGTGGGACTAAGGATTCAGTCTGAGAGGCTGAGAGAATTATCTAGTGGGACTAGGGAGTCAGTCTGAGAGGCTGAGAGAATTGTCTAGTGGGACTAGGGAGTCAGTCTGAGAGGCTGGGAGGCTAGTGGGACTAGGAGAACTATTTGATTGCTTATTGGTGACTAATATGTTTATCTGACTATATGATTGATTATTTGTGCATATGTGTTACAGACGATATGCCCTCATCCGGCACAGGAGAGTCAGACACCACTGACCCCAAGCCCATAGTATCGGACGACAAAGTATCATCAGAGCACGAGGTGCATACTTCGGACACCACCAGCACAGACTACGATGATTTCCAGCCATTTGCGCTGCCCGATGTCGTTGCTGAGCCCGCTGATGGCCCTATCGTCGGGGATTTGCCGCTCGCGGTGATCCCTGCCCCTGTACCCCTTGTCGCGTACCCTTTCGTTGACATGCCCCTTGACGCAGTCGCTGAAGACGACGTCGACTTGTTTTACGAGGATCCATTAGAGGATGACTTTGAGGGCGAGGCCCACATAGCTGCTGGTGATCTCTTACTTCTCGCGGATGCTCCTGTAGAGGAGGCACCCATCCATTCACCTGTCCCAGACTCCTTTGAGTCTGTGGCATCTGCACCATCACACGCGCAGGGCGCACAGCACTATTAGCATGATACAGACCCTGATAGAGCATCATCCGCTGCACCTGCCCCTGCCCCTAGTTTTGCTATCGATCATGACATTGATGATGATTCAGACCCCGTTTTCCCACCTGGTTTTGATTCAGACCAGGAGATTGAGTTTATCCACCTAGATCAGCCCATGGAGGACCCTGTTGACCCCGTTGATCCCATGTTCGCTGATCCCGCTGATTTCGAGATGGAGTTTGACGATCCGGAGCCTGCTGTGGCCCCCGAGCCAGTAGTTGCTCCAGACCCCGCATTCGAGCATGACCCTATTCATGCTGATGTACCCGCTGTTGATCCTTTGATTGCTGATTTACCTGTTGACCATCATCCTATTATTGTTCCACTGTTGGAGGGTGATCTTGTTGTTGCTGATGCTCATGTTGATGGTCCAGTTATGTTAGGGGATCCTATTGTTGCTCCACTGTTAGTGGACGATCAGGTTGTTGATGTTCCCGCCGATCCTGTTGCCGCCCCTCTTCCTGACCCAGTGCCTGTAGAGCCTGATCATGCACCCTTTGCGACCCATGTTGACCCTCGATATGCGCACACCCGAAATGGGTGGATAGACGATGATGATGACTACCCGCCTTTTGTGGTACCTGTTACACCTGCTTCAGCACCTGTTTCAGTTCCTACTGATGTTCCTTTGCATCCCGTTCATACTACCGGTATTCACCACACCGACTTACCTGTTATGTTCTGTCAGCTTACACCGCCATCGCGCCCGGGAGAGGGTTCCTCGACTCATCCCGTTGGTCATGTGCCGATATCTGTCCCGGTCATACCACAGTTTTCTACTGCTGTTCCCCCTGTTGCACTGTTTGCGGTACCATCCTTTGCTCCATCCAGTGAGCCTTTTCTTTGGACTTTACCACCCGTTATGCCACCGACGGATCCATATCATCCATATCATGTCGGGTCTTCTACCGAGGATGTCCTTGTTTCATTCATGATCCAGCAGGAGGCACTGACTCGTCGCGTGAAGGAGCTTGAGAGAGCACAGCGACCACCATGCCAGTGCCAGGGCCAGACTCACCCTGCGATATTGCACCTTCCTCGTCCGTTATATCCCGACTCTGCTGCTCGTTTTTGGACTCAGGAGCAGCAGATAGCATATATGTTCCGTTCTCATCGAGCCATGGAGGAGGATTGGCTTCACATGTGACGTTTGCTCTTTTCTCATTTTCCCCCTCCTCCACCTCCATCAGCGTAGGGCTATTTTGTATGACATGGGTAGACTTTTGTTGAGAAGACGGCGATTGCACAGATTGCACAGCTTTTGGGAGACTGCATATTGATCCTGACTTTTGTTGTTATGTTGACACTGATTTGATATTTTGGATTGGGGTGATGTAGCCCTTAGTCGTTGATGTTGTATGATACAGTTGTGTACTTGTAAACTTTACATTGTGGTCTCAATTTATGGCAATGCAATCACAATATTCTCATCATATGTGATGTTTGATTGATTGTTTATGTTCTATAACATGAGATGTTATGTGTTTGGTTTATTTTAACATGAGATGTTATGTATTATTACTATCGTTATATACACACACTTTACCTACCATGACCTGACTTACGCGAACACATCTTTTAGAAGATGCCACCGAAACGCGATCCGCGCATGCTTGCCAACGAGGCAGAACTTCAACAAATCATCGTTGCCGCCATAGCGCAGTACGCAGCCTCACAAGGAGGACCCAGCGGAAGCAGTTCAAACAATAACGGCAACAACAATCCACCGCATGGTAATGTTAAGTCGTTGAGATGGATTACAATACATTTTATAGCACGTTTGCTAATACCATCCGTATTTTCTAACGTATGTGCAGGGTGCACTTACAAGCAGTTCCTACACTACAAGCCTGTGAACTTTGACGGCACCGGAGGTGCTGTTGCTTTTGTAAGATGGGCTGAGAAAACAGACTATGTTCTTCGAATGAGCAAGTGCACTCCAGACCAGCAAGTGACTTACATTTCCGGGCTATTCTTCGACGGAGGCCTGTCCTGGTGGAACTTACAAGTTCAGACTCTTGGTGAAGCCGCTGCTTACGCAATGACTTGGAACGAGCTGAAAGAGCTCATGCGAAGAAAGTGTTGTTCACGCGCTGAAATTCAAAGGTTGGAAACTGAGTTTTGGCATCTGAAGATGGAAGGTCCGAAAATTGCTGAGTACGTTCAGAGATTCCACGACCTATCTCATGTGGTACCTTACATGGTTACACCGGAATTCAAGCGAATTGAGTGCTTTATTTGGGGTTTAGCTCCACAAATTATGAGTATGGTTACCTCGTCCAAGCCTGCAACGATCACAGAAGCCATCGACCTAAGTGTGGCGCTTACAGAGGAGGCTGTTAGGTTGAACAAGTTTTCAAATGTTGAGTCAAAGAAGAAAGAGACTCACGTAGAGTCGTCTAGGGATAACAAAAGGAAGTTCTCGAACTTCAAGCAGGGAACTAGCAGTGATGGCAGGAAAGGAGAACCAAGCGCACCGGTTCAAGCTACAACCGGTGGTGGGAAGAAAGGAAAGGGGTATATGGGTACCCATCCTAAGTGTAACACCTGCCAGCGTCACCATTCTGGTCGGTGTGGGCCAAAAGTATGTGAAGCATGTGGAAAGGTTGGTCACTCGAAGGAAACTTGCTGGGCCACTGTTGGTCGGGGAGGCCAAGGAGGTTTTGGAAATAGAAATAATAACCGGGGTGGAAATGGAAATCGTGCATAAGGAAATAATGGAGGGAATGGAAATCGAGGCAACAACGTGAATCAAGCTGGTACTGTAAACCGAAACCAAAACAACAATCAAGCTGGGAATGGAGGTGGAAACGGGCAGATACCGGGTTGTTTTAACTGTGGTGACATTGGGCACTATAAGAGGAACTGCCCATAATTGAACCAAGCACGAGGAAGGGTTTTCAATATCGAAGCGAGGGAAGCGCGCCAGGATCCCAATGTTGTTACTGGTACGTTCCCTATAAACCAACGCTTTGCATTCGTTTTATTTGATACTGGTGCCGATTATAGCTTCGTGTCGTTAGAGTTTAAGAATATGTTTGGTTTAGCCGCTAGTAAATTAGATATTCCCTACTCAATTGAACTGGCGAATGGAAAGTTAGTAGAAGCTAATGAAGTAGTCAGAGGTTGTGTAATTGAATTGGGAGAGCGTAAGTTTGCTTTGGATCTACTGCCAGTCAAGTTGGGAAGCTTCAACGTGGTAGTAGGAATGGATTGGTTATCAAGTAACAAGGCAGAAATTGTCTGCCACGAGAGGATCATTCGCATCCCAACCGAGGATGGTGAAACGATTGTGGTTCATGGTGAAAAGCGTGATACGCCTTTAAGAATCATCAGCTGTCTAAAGGCGCGAAAGTGTTTACAGAAGGGATGTGCGGCCTTCCTGGCACACATCGTGGATAAGAAAGCTGCTGAGCCAGAAATCGAAGACATCCCTGTCGTAAGGGAGTATCCTGAAGTCTTCCCTGAGGACTTGCCAGGATTGCCACCCCAGAGGCAAGTGGAGTTCTGTATAGACTTAGTTCCAGGCGCCGCGCCTGTAGCTAGGGCACCTTATAGACTTGCACCGTCAGAGATGCAGAATTGTCGACACAACTCCAAGAGTTGCTAGACAAAGGATTCATCAGACCAAGCTTCTCACCTTGGGGAGCTGGTCCTGTTTGTTAAGAAGAAAGACGGTAGTTTCCGTATGTGCATTGACTACCGGGAGTTGAACAAGTTGACTATCAAGAATAGGTATCCCCTGCCAAGGATCGATGACTTATTCAATCAGCTCCAAGGTTCAAGTTTTTACTCGAAGATCGATTTGCGATCGGGTTACCATCAGTTAAGGATATAAGAGGAGAGTATCCCGAAGACAACCTTCAGAACTCGTTATGGACACTACGAGTTCCTAGTTATGCCGTTTGGGTTGACCAACGCGCCTACAGTTTCATGGACCTAATGAACCGAGTCTGCAAGCCATACTTGGATAAGTTTGTGATTGTGTTCATAGACGATATTTTGATTTATTCGAAAACAAAGGAAGAGCACGAACAACACTTAAGAGCTATTCTAGAACTACTTAAGAAGGAGAAATTATACGCCAAGTTCTCGAAGTGTGAGTTCTGGCTACGTGAAGTCCAGTTTCTTGGACATGTGGTGAATGGAAATGGAATCCATGTTGATCCCACAAAGATCGAGGCAGTCAAGAGTTGGGAGACTCCAAAGACGCCAACCGAGATTCGACAGTTCTTGGGTTTGGCTGGTTATTATCGAAGATTCATTGAGGATTTTTCTAAAATCCCTCAACCTCTGACCGCGCTCACACAGAAGGATAAGAAGTTTGATTGGGGAATCAAACAGGAAGAAGCATTCCAGTTACTGAAAGACAAGCTTTGCAATGCACCGATCTTAGCGCTACCAGAGGGAACTGATGATTTCGTGGTATACTGTGACGCCTCGCGTCAAGGATTGGGTTACGTGTTGATGCAACGCCAGAAGGTCATAGCTTACGCGTCACGTCAGTTGAAAGTTCATGAAAAGAACTATACCACGCATGATTTGGAGCTAGGCGCAGTGGTATTTGTGCTAAAAATCTGGAGACACTATTTGTATGGTACGAAATGTACAATCTTTACGGATCATAAAAGTCTGCAGCACATATTCGACCAGAAAGAGCTGAATATGAGACAAAGACGTTGGGTCGAATTGTTGAACGACTACGACTGCGAGATCAAGTATCATCCAGGGAAGGAGAATGTGGTCGCCGACGCCCTAAGTCGAAAAGAAAGGATCAAGCCCATAAGGGTTAGGGCTTTGGAGATGATTATCCAGACAGATCTTTCCCTGCGCATTCGTGTCGCGCAGAAAGAAACTCTTAAGGGAAGAAACCTTGAAGAAGAATATCTCCGTGGGATGGAGAAGCAATTGGTGCCAAACGAGGAAGGAACGTTATGTTTTATGAAGAGGATTTGGGTTCCTCTGTTTGGTGGTTTGAGAAAATTATTTTTGATGAGGCGTACAAATCACGGTACTCTATCCATCCAGGAGCGGATAAGATGTACCAGGACCTTAAAGATTATTATTGGTGGCCTAGGATGAAAGGCGATGTTGCTGTTTATGTTGGCAAGTGCTTAACGTGCGCCAAGGTTAAAGCTGAATACCAGAAGCCTTCAGGACTTCTGCAACAACCTGAGATTCCCAAGTGGAAATGGGAACAGATTTCAATGGACTTCATAACTAAGTTGCCAAAGACGCCCAGAGGTCATGATACTATTTGGGTGATAGTTGACCGCCTAACAAAGTCCGCACACTTTCTGCCAATCAAGGAGAAAGACAATACGAGTAAACTTGCGGAAATATACATGCGAGAGATTGTTGCACGTCATGGAGTGCCTCTCTCGGTCATCTCTGATAGAGACGGAAGGTTTGTGTCAAGGATATGGCAATCCTTCCAGGAAGCTTTTGGCTCACAATTGAATCTGAGCACTGCGTTTCATCCGCAAACTGATAGGCAAAGTGAAAGAACTATACAGACTTTGGAGGATATGCTGAGAGCATATGTAATGGATTTGGGTGGTAGCTGGGATAATCATTTACCATTGGTCGAATTTTCGTACAACAACAGCTACCACACCAGCATTGGAGCCGCGCCATTTGAAGCTCTTTACGGACGCAAGTGTCGATCACCACTATGCTGGGCTGATGCAGGTGATAGACAACTCGTTGGTCCCGAAATAGTCCAAGAAACAACGGATAAGATTGCGCAAATTCGAAAACGCATCGAAGCGGCTCGCGAAAGACAGAAAGTCTACGCGGATCCAAAACGGAAACCTTTGGAATTTCAAGTTGGAGATATGGTTTTATTGAAAGTATCACCCTGGAAGGGTGTGGCACGCTTCGGGAAGCGTGGAAAGTTGAATCCGCGTTACATTGGCCCTTTCAGAATTCTGCAAAGGATTGGGCTTGTAGCCTACAAGTTGGACCTACCTGCTGAACTCCATGGTGTTCACGATACATTCCATGTATCAAATTTGAGAAAGAGTCCAACACAAGAAAGAGTGATCATTCCTGCTGACGAAGTTCATATCGACGACACGCTCCACTTCACTGAAGAACCTGTTGAGGTCACGGATTGGAAAGTTAACAAAACTCGCAGGAGCAGTGTCAAACTCGTCAAAGTTCGTTGGAACGCTAGGCATGGACCTGAATTCACGTGGGAATGTGAGGATCGTATGAAAGAGAAATACCCCCATTTATTTCCTAAGAACCCTGCATCTAGAAGCAGAACTTAAATTTCGGGACGAAATTTATTTAACGGGGGGAGAATGTGACAACCCTCACCAAACCAGGTATCCGTACGAATTAATTAATATTAATTACTGCTTAATTACTGTGCTGGCTTACAACTGTGATTAAACTGCTTACTGATTTCTGATACATACATACTCTTGCATCACATCTTATACTGTCACTCTATTATTTACACACAAACCTTAGTGACAACTTTGATGCACAAAAGCACAGTGAGCACACTATACGGGATACCCAGTAAACATGTTGACATAGCCAGCATCAGACAGTTATTGTCTCTAAGGCCAGTATGAGCCGGGAATAGATTACTACACTAGTAGGGAGTGTAGGGAGGTGAGGATTGTAGAACTGCGTCACTAGGTGGTAATTATAGTGACCGGATGTGCCTAAAACGTACTTTGAATACAAAATCCTGCACTTTAAATATAAAAATTCAGCATTTAAGCTAACTAGTAAAGTGCACAACCATGGAAAATAATACTAGACACTTTTCAAAGTGTCGGGAATTCATTGTGTCACCAAAAATAATATTTACGACACTTTAAATAATTATTAAGCACTTTAATGGATCAATATCCAACCGTACAACCGGACTCTACCCGGAACATAAAAATATTGACATTGTTTTCTTTTTTTCTTTTTTTTTTTCTGAGCCAGTTAGGGTCCCCGAATACCCTAACACCCGCTATGGAACATAACACACTAGTAATTGGTTAAACCTCCTAACTAACTAACCTAGCACTAACCACTTAGTTTAAATCAAACCATGATACCCCAACCCCCCCTCAACGATCGTTCTCCCCAAAGGGGGACACACCCTTACAAGAAAATGATTAATTTAATTGTTTGCCTAATATCTACTTGACATTTTATCTAGTGGGTAAATAGAGAATATGGTTTATAAATTAAACCAATGAGCTCACCATTATCATTTACATTCATAATTCACTTCACAAAAGTCACATCTCTGTCCCTCTTGCTTACTACTCTCGGCCGACCACCAAGCCCCACCCAACACCACCTTCAATTTCTATCAAGGCATTATACATACTTACAAGTGTGAAGGGTCACGCATAAGGAGGCTCGGTGCATACGGAATCGCAAGGACCTCACCACAACGCTATTAACCGCCTGTTTTTCGTCTAGTTTCTTCCCTAGCCACGAGCTAGTAGTAAGTGACTCTAAACACCCTATTGTTCATATCTAAAGTGGTTAATAAGAAATTTGTAGGATAAAAATCATAAACACTAGAGATTAAAAACTAAAAGTCTACTAAAAATAATAAACATGGTGGTTAATAAATGAATGTTAGTGTAAAACTTTTGAAACTAGTTTTGTTACGATTATTTATTGTTGTTGATTGCTAGTGTTGGAATGGATCGTCATCAAACCACGCTAGGTCATGTTCATGGAACATGAACTAGCCTTATGTTAAGTCGTAAAGTTATTAGATGACGAACCCTTTCAAACATAAACATGAACTTGTGTAAAAACAATTTTTCTTATGAAATGGAGTTCTAAACTAGTAGATCTAAAGATCTACAAGTGGTATTTTCGAAGAACCAACTGTAAGACGAAACCATGTTTTAAAACCGGATCTTTCCTAAACTAACGGTGTTTTTGTGAACAAACAAGTGTGTAGACACTTGTGGAACGAAAGGTTTTAACAAAGAATTATATTTGGAGATTTTTGACAAGAAGTTGTAAACTTACACTTTCTTTAAAAATAAGATTTTTAAGAAACCGATTTCATTTATGAAAATAGAAAGATCCACTAAAAACACCGGAAGGTTACTACACACTTTTACATAACCCACAAGTTCATGTGTTTGCGACTTACGTATATTTTTTACTAGTTTAGTGTTGAAATATTGTTTGTTGATGTTGGGAACATTGTTGGTTGAATTTATAAAAGAAAATGATACGCTTTAAAGCGTGGCCACCTCCAGTTACAGAGGAAACTCTGGCGAAATTTTTCCAGAAATATAACACTTGGAAAATATTTTTACGACAAGTGTTATGAATATATTTTCGACTTGTTTTTCCAAACAAAGTTCGCCATGATTTTTATTACAAAATTACCAAGTGTCGGAGGTGGGATTTTCACAAAATAAAACTTGCTAAAATATATATTTAGAATATATATTTTCCATAATAGCACTTGTGTAATTTTTATGATCATTTTGTGAATTATACAAATATTATTTTTTTAGAGTAAAAATAATATTACTAGACTACACTGAATATTCACGGCTCCAAAATAATACGAACGCGTTCACAATAAATATTTAAGTTACACCGGTATTATTTATACCACCCGAACCTTACAACGTAACTTACGTATTTTCAGAAAATACTCATAAGCGTGTATTTTGACAAAGTATTATTTTGGGAAAAATTACATGGAATAAAATATAATATTTTTGGGAAAAATATTTATATTTTGGGAGTAAAGTATTTTGGACAAATGAAATAAAATATATTTTATTAAGTGAGACTTAATAATATATTTCGAAGTTATACGAACGCACATGTATTAAAACCCCCATCCTTGGGAAGGAATATATTTACAAATTGATTACGAAGTGTAATTACGAAATAGTTGCCTAACTATTTCCCAAAGACATTAAACCTTAAGCTAAGGCACGGCCGTCCGTCTAATAGAAGTTAGTACGTGTAGGTCGTCGCACAGCAGGTTGACCAGGAGATTTCGTGTTAGAGACGTACTTCGGTGAGTTCATGTCCCCCTTTTCTCTTAACTGTTTTCAGTTTTCTAAACTGCGGGGGTGAAATACATGTTACTATGATTACGAATACTTTTTACATGGTATGGTTAGCTTAAGGAGGGTTAGGACGTACAGATCATGTGGGTGAGTAGGCGCAACTTGAGGCCATTAATCCTCATTGTAGGACCGAGGGTCAGTAGCGGTAGATCTATCTGGGTGTAGCGAGCCCAGCCCCTGAGCCTGCCTAATGGACCAGGTGGTGACTTTGTACCCAACGCAAAATCCGCTAGGTTTGAGTCTTCCTACGGCACTTCACACATATCATTGGCTTTGCAACCCAATGGTGATCTTTTTTTCCTTATTTGCTACATACCAGGATTTTTATACTTACAAAGGTTTTACATACTCACTTACACATGAACTCGCTCAACATTTTTGTTGATTTTTCCAACTTACATGTATTTCAGGGAACTAAGGATCTGGCACGGTATGCTACGTTTTCACGCTGCGTTAGAGTTATGGGATTATCCAAGTTTAGGGGTTGTGGCTTTTACCTGGACGAGTCACAGTTCTTAAACTACGTCTATCTTAAGTTTGTGGTTGTGTCTTTCGAACAATGTTTTTATGTTATTAGGTTGTAATTTCCGTTGCATGTGTCAACGCATTAAGACAATGTTGTGGTATTTTACTTTTCAAACTTAAATCAATGGATGATCTGCATGGTTTTATTTTCATATAGCTTTGTTATGATTAAGCTATGGTATTAAGAAGTCACACCAAATAAACTCACGCTTCCGCAAAAGCCAGGGTGTGACAATTGCTTCCTATCCTTTCTAGCCAAAACAAACTTCCTATTTGATCCTCACCCATATATATATATATATATATAGGGAGAGAGAGAGAGAGAGAAAGAGATATAGATAGATATAGAGAAGGAGTGTGAATATTATCACCCTAAACTTAACATGATTCTTAAAATTGCAGATATAACTGGTTAAGCTTAACAAGATTCTTGAAATTCCAGAAAAAATATTATAAAACATGTGTATAAAATAAGTGTCTAATCAAATTTCATAACATATAAATTAAAAGAAATTATTATATATATCAATTGACATCGTCCATTTGCGCCAGTGTCCTTTGCCTTTTTTGGGTATTGACCACAATAGTTTCTCACATTATGCTTTCTCTGCATACCATGGCTTATCATTTTAACTTTCTGGCAAACCGTACTTTACGCCGTCATCCCACCAGAGCTCCATTCTGTCGTCTCCCAAGCTCTCTTTAATAGCTTCTCCTCATACTATTAGGAAACAACAGAGATCGACGGTCTAAATTCTTTCGTAATCACCTCCACCACTTCCAACCGGTTATCACTCACTAGCAGTCTAAACTTTTCCGTCATCATCTTTACTACAACGATGTACTTGAGTGTGTGTAGAGAGGTAGAGAGATAGAGAGAGTGAGAGTAGGGTGCGCTAGAAGAACCGAGTTGTTGAAACTTCGGCGGATGCGGCCTCAGCCGTGGTGGTGTCAAAGGTTGGTTGGGAACAAGGGCGCAACTTCTTGGTGTTTGGAGCCGAGCCAGTGAGGCACTATTCCGGCTACCGCAACAAGCAACTAAAGTGCCATGGACCTGTTAGGGTTCTGGGCTTCCGGCAAGGTAAAATCAGACGACATCAGTTTCTTCCTTGGATGCATATAGTTGATGGGGGGTCGATAAGAAGATCCGACGACGGAACAACATTACCAGCGACTTATGGCTTCTGCCGCATCGACATTGAATGAGGGTTTTGCTGGTGGTATTATGGAGGCTTTAAGTGAAAGTTTGATCGGGTTAAACTGGTGAACAACGGTATAGGTGGGTTAAACCAGTGAACAATGGTTGGTACATGTGCCGATGCCGTATTTTAGTGACAATTGAGACTATACACATTAAAAAATGAATTTCGAACCTTTGTCATCCATGATAATCCTTATATCCTTATTCATAATTCCCTAATAATTAATTTTAAACTATGTTCGTTTGCATGACGATAGTTAAACTTTATTTTAGGATTTTAAATGAGTAATAAATCCATAAAAAAGTTGAGTAATAAAAAGTAAAAAAGGGTTAAAGACAAAACGAGACTACATGTGAATGGTAGAGTTGTCTAATCTTAGTTATACTTTTTTTTCCAAATACCTCATGTAACCCAAAAAATCCTTATTGTTATCGATAACATCATAAATGTTACCACGATATTTGCTTTTATAATTTTAGATCAATTTAATATGCGACTTTATTTTTTAAGCTACATTAGACGACTTTCATGAAATAAAACCGCCGTAAATAAAAAAAAAATGTATCATAAATAATATTGAGTACCAATAATGAAACCAATCAACTTGTATTCAAATATTTTATTTTTTTACGTTGTAAAATATACCGGATGTCGGTACCGTACCAATAACAAAACAAGGGAACCAAAACCGCCCGAACATTGGTATTGTTATCAAAACCAACGTTTGTATTTATATCTTTGGTTTTTTTATCTGCATTTTATTATTTATTTTTATTAATAGTATAATAATGATAATAATAATATAATATTTATAGTCTTAACTCTTGAATATATAAGTTATTTATGATATAACAAGGTGAGATTATGAATTTACATTTATACTTAAATAAATTATTATCAAATCTAATTCCATTTCAGAAAAGGTTTTCTTTTGATCCAAAAATAGTATAGCTATAGCCTATAGGTTTTTCTTTTGATTGCAATAACAAGTTCTAATACTGTAAAGAAGCGAATCTATACGAACCGAATATTCGCCGCGAAGCGCGAAGGAATTTTGCTAGTTGTAAACATGAAGTGTCACTATTAACAAAAATGAAGCAATTATGATAAAATAAGACTATTAAAATAAAGAGTTAACTGCCATTTTCGTCCCTGTGGTTTGGTCACTTTGGCCATTTCAGTCCATTTTTCAAAAATGTGTCATTTTCCTCCCCGACGTTCTGGAAATGTGTCATTTCAGTCCAAAAATCATAACCCAGTTAAGTCAGTTAGTAAATAAGGACTGATTGTGTAAATTTGTAACATAAAGGACTGATTGTGTAAATTTGTAACACCACCACCACTAGCCCTGCCACCACCACCACTCCGCTGCTACCACCACCACCGCCACCACAGCCACACCGCCACACCGCCACCACAGCCACACCGTCACCACCGCCACTACAGCCACACCGCCACCGTTCATCAACAGTCACCGTTCATCATCGTCATCATCTCCGTCAACGATCACAACGATCACCAAGCACATCACCACCGCTGTGTTCGGAGTTCTCGATTTACGGATGAAGATGATTACCGGAGACGAGAAGTGTAACCATGGATGATGATGACTAAAAGAATTGAAATGGTGAAGATGGAGGTTTCAAAACGGAAGATGGAGGTGAACGGAGATGATGGTAAGAAGACGGAGAAGTGAAGTTGCAAGTTTCGATGACGGATACATGAAGTTGCAGGTTCCGGAAACACTTCAGATTCAAAAACTCCTTCTCCCATTGATCCGAAACACTTCAGATTCAAAACTCCTTCTCCCATTGTCCGTAACATCATCTCTATTCTCGAATCTTTTCCGAAACACATCATCACCATCTTCTTCGACTACCACCGCCTATCATCTACATCATCATTGTATCTCCACAACCTACAACATCATCGTTCATCCGAATTCAGGCAGATTCGAAACCGGTCACCGGAACCTGCAACTTCATCCGGATTCAGGCAAATCGACCACTTTGAAGATAAAAACGAAGATCCAATCATCGTTTCTGAAAGATCCAACTTCACCGGAACCTGCAACTTCATCTGAATTCAGGCAGTGGCTGTGGTGGCGGTGGTGGCGGTGGTGGCGGTGGCGGTGGCGGTGGCTGTGGTGGCGGTGGTGGTGGTGGTGGCAGCGGAGTGGTGGTGGTGGCAGGGCTAGTGGTGGTGTTACAAATTTACACAATCAGTCCTTTATGTTACAAATTTACACAATCAGTCCTTATTTACTAACTAACTTAACTGGGTTATGATTTTTGGACTAAAATGGCACCTTTCCAGAACGTCGGGGAGGAAAATGGCGCATTTTTGAAAAATGGACTGAAATGGCCAAAGTGACCAAACCACAGGGACGAAAATGGCAGTTAACTCTAAAATAAAAAATATGGTCTTATTTGTTTTATGTATACCGAGTTTGGTTATGTGAATTCCTATAGTCTTTGCTTTGTTATTGATTTTTTTTATGATAAAAATAAGAATATTAATAAAAAAATATGGAGTTCCCACAAAACCCGTTATGAATCTCTCGTGAGTTAATCTGGATACTTCAAAAAAAATAATATGGGTTTTTGCGAGTTAATCTGGATACTTCAAAAAATAATATGGATTTTTGTATACGAAAAAGAAAAGGAAAGATTGTTTACAAATTATTCAACCAGAAGCTATTTATTTTTGTATAAAAATAGAAGTTTTTATTTGTTGGATACATTGTCATTTTCAATACATACAAACCAAAAAGTCGACGGGAATAGTTAAACCATTTGGTTGGCCAAAAGTGGCGGCCAACCCTTTTTTTTCATAATATAGTTATTTATTTTTTACATAATATAGTTATTTATAACTTCTTTTAAATTACGATTTTACTCCCTGTCTAAAATTACGATCTTGCCCTCAGTTCGAGATTAAATTTACGCTTTGTCCTCAGTTTAAATTTACGATTTTGCCCTCAGTTAAAAAATACGATTTCCCCTGGTTCAAAAAAAATATATTTTTGCCCACAGCTACAGTCTTGCCAAATTACAATTTGGTTCACAGTTTAAAATTACAATTTCGCCCCCAGTTCAAAATAACATTTTCTTTTGCCCCCAGCTAAAAATTACGATTTTGCCCTCAATAAAAAACTATGATTTTGCCCCCAATTCAAAATAAAAAAAAATGGTTTTGCCCTCAGTTCAAAATATTATTTTACCTCCAGTTTAAAATTACGATTTTACCCCATCTAAAAATTCCAATCTTGCCATTGTTTTTTTGCAAAACTATGGTAGTGTTTTATTTTACTTGGTTGACTCAATTTAGTTTTTATTCGTGCCAAACAGGTGCCTAATACTCGCTAATTGGTACTGATAAATTATTGTTTTGACCCCAACTCCAATTTACACGCTTGTCGTCGCTGTAGTTATTTTTGTATCATAACTATGATAGTGTTTTCATTTACTTCGTTAACTCGATGTATCTTTTTTTATATCGTGTTATAAGTACCATGTATAACTAACCGAAATAAATGCGTACATATTATTAAACTAAGAAATTTTCGGTTTAGCGCCCCGCAACGCGTGCGGCGGATAACCTCTAGTTACGTTATAAAATCGAAAGATCTGGCGCAAAACCCAGCAAAACCGGCCCACTGTAAGGGGCTGTTTGGTAGCCTCTGAATAGTCATTAAGAGGCTACCTCTTAATGGAATCATTAAGAATTTTACCAATGAGAAGGTAGAAGAATGTGACATGTGATGATTTACCATTCAGAGGTTAACTCTTAACCATTCAGACTTGTGGTTACCTCTTATTTATTCAGAGGTTTTAATTTTTAAACTATTAAGAGGTAGCATCTGAATGGTCATTAAGAGGCTACCAAACAGCCCCTACGAGTTTCTCTTCTCTTTCCCTAAACACCACCATCGACACCACCCAGTGACCACTACCACCCTCTCATCAAACCACCGGTCATTTGAATCCGGGCTTCTCTCCGGCACCCATGTCTCCACATCGTCATCCAAAGTCAGTTTGTTGATCAACTGACCAAACTTAGCCAGAATCTACCCACCCTCGGCTGATGATAAATGATTCGCGTTGGAAGGGAGTAGAGAAAGATGATAACAGCCACCAAGAACACCGGAACCAAAATAATCTTTGGAATCGATGGCGGTGCCACCGGTCCCATTTCGAACGACAGAAACCATAAGTAGCGTGACTCCTGGGCAAGGCCCCAATCGTACTCGTTGTTCTCCAGATCCTTCTTCCCGAATTTGTGTGACTGAAAGTTTGCATGTGAGTTTATGTATATATACCATGGGTATGGGTGTGTGCCTGTTTGGAGGAGATGCAACGGTTGCGACAATGTTTTTTTGACGGTTGATATTTTAGTGTGGTCAGTGGTTTTTACGTTGATGAAGGGATGCGATGGGAGGCCGGGAGCGGTTGTGAAATGGTGATGAGACGGCATTGGTTGTGGTGTGGGTGTGCCGTATGTCAGTTACGGTTTACTAATTGCAACGTTTAACCGGTGCCTTTCTCCATTGATGAAGTGACGCGATGATTAATCAAACCTTAAGTTACTTTTTTTTTGTATATATAGGTAATAAACATGAGATTGATTTTACTGATTATTGATTAGATGTTAAGAATAGTTAATTCTGTGAGTTTTGTTTGTTTTCTAATTCTGTTGTTTAAGATCAATTATATAACAATCAAGACGTATAATGCTTTTGTTACAGGTTGCAAAATTCTATAGCTATAGTTAATTACATATGAGCAGATCCAGCCTCCCCTTAGCATGCATATTGTGAGGGGTCCTGTGTTTTCTTCTACTCAGCAATGTCTGCAGATTCGGCGCTTTCAACATAATGACCAGGTTGGCAGATATACATGAAGCTAGCATCTTTGATTATTACAACATACATTTGAACACTTTTTAAAGTTTTAACCCACTTCCAAACACCCCCTTAGTGGTATGAAAATTCACCAAGTTCATGACACTAGGCTCATGTTTAAACAAATGTTTACTTTTAGAGAAGGATGAAACGATTGAGAGAGAAAAATTCATGGTGAAATTCTCTTATGTTTCTTAATTCTTTCTTTAAATTACATACATGAATTTAAAGCAAAAGATGATTAAAGATTAAGATTATGAGGTGTTATAAATATATTACCAAATTCTACTGATGCTCATGGCCGAGAATTTGGAATTATTAAACTTCATGTACCAGGACCTTATATGACAGATGAAGAGATTGCTGGATTTGTTCAAGTAAGCATAGATTCTTTAGCATTTTTTTTTCTAATTCTTTGACTAATAATACGCTATGTTACTTAAAATATCTTATGGATCACAGGTGCGTAAGGCTGAATGAAGACTTCCTGGAACAAGGCTTGCTACTTCCTATGCCAACTTTTACAATGTCAATAGAGCTCAGATGCAGGGAGTTTGTGAATAATAAACTTCATATCGTAGATAACAAAATGAATTTCTTTACCAATATTGGACCCGCTCAGTGGACTAGAAGGTCAAGTTGCAGGAATTATAAGCAATCCACCCTAAATACCAAGTGGAAGCATTAATGTCTCTAGGCCGAAGCCGGTAGACATGAACCAATACTAGCACTGGATGGTGGTTAAGGTGGCATGCCTGACCTCTACAATGGTGCTCTTTTATACTTAAACCTGGTGGATTCGTCGCCTTTGAGGTAATGATAAATTGGCATGTTAAGAGGTGACAGCTTTGCCGATTTACTTAATAAGTTTGGTTTTGGGTTGTGTTTTTAGTCAAATGGGTCAGACTTGTTAAATTCAAAAGTTCAGCTAAAAGTTGAACGTGTCAGATTTGTTAAATTCAAAAGTTTAGCTAAAAGTCGAATGGGTCAGATAGTCAACTAATGGAGTAAGATTTTTTTAGTTTAATTTATGTTTTTGAGATGGAAGATGCTTTTCAAACATTAATGTTTTAAGTTTGTTTTGGCTTGATGTAGGTGTGGGGTGTGCTTAAAATGATGAGGTGGTAAAGATTGTTGGTCATTGAACAACAGATCAATGGCAGCAAGATCTGTAGTTGATCATGCAGTGAAAGCTTAATTGGAGCACGGTTGTTTTATCTTTCAAGAAAGGACTATGTTTAGCCAACTCGGCCAGGAAGAGATCAATCTAGGTTGAAATCATGAACGATAAATAAGACTCGTGAGTTGAACCGGGACCCAATACTCTTCAAAACCGGGGGTGGTGAGCTTGCACTCGAATGCGATAAAAGGTGACAGTCTCTCTTTTAATGTGTTAATACTAATATCATTCGTTTCCACGTCAGCATCCGTATTTATGTTCTCATATTTACAATCGAGAAACGAAAGAAAGTTTTGATAGCTCTTGCAAATATCCTGCAACAATTGACAGATTAGTTCAGCCTAAATGTTCAAATTTTACCCAGTTAAAACAGGCCGGGGCTTGGTTGGCCCATATACATTTGTTTAGATCATTGCACTAAGCATAGACTCAAGTTGACTTTCAACCAGTTTGACCATTTTCCCTTACTAGCTTTTTTTTATTGTTGACCCGTTTGAGATAAAAGAATTAAGAAAATAAAATACATTACTGGTTCACAAGAAACTGTTACAGTTTCATATCAGCCATAAGCATCTGTAGTTTCAGTGTGTTGAAAATATGAGTCAAAACAAGTAAATGCTCATTTTCTTACCAGTCAAAACAGGCTGGGTTGGTTGACCCACATACATATGTTTAGAAGTATTGCACCAAACATAGGCTAAAGTTGACTTTTAGCCTGCTTGGCCAATTTGACCCGTTTCCCTTTTTCGTTATTTTCTTATTAACCCATTTGATGAAAATATGTGATGAAAATATGGGTCAAAAAACGAGTTTGAGCTTAAATGTTCATTTTCTTAGCAGTCAAAACAGGCTGAGGTTGTTGGACCCACACATTTCTTTAGAATTAATGCAAGAAGATAGACTTAAGTTGACTATCAGCCCGTTTGACCAATTTGACCGTTTGACCCGTTTCTCTTTTTAGCTATTTTTTTATATTATTGACCCGTTTGAGATAGAGGAAATAAGAAAACACACCACAGATTCACTAGAAGTTTATTTGATTGCTCAAGCCCGGAAACTAGAACTGCAAGGCGTTGGAGATCGTGGCTGGGAGACGATTCAATGTACGCCAACCTCGTTCCCTTCTTATCATCACCCTCTTCCTGGGAATCCTTCATGAGGACCGACGAGACCAGGTCTAGGGCTCAAATTCACCTTCAACTTCGTGCACGCGCTTTACTCTTCGACAAAGCTTGCGTCTCGCTCTTCCCCCGCTCCAATCGCTCTTCTCCTTCTTCTAATTCCAAGCTCAATCCCAATTGTAACTCCCATCATATTCTGTTGGATAAATTCTTTGTGATTTTTGTTCTAAGAAATCTTTTTCGTGGGTTGATGTTTTTATGTAGTGTACTGATTTTCAGTAGCAACTGAATTCTAATTTTAATTTTTCTTTCAGACTTGCAGTTGCACGGGGATGATGTTTATTACACTCTGGAGAATCCTACACAAAATGTGGCACAGCCATCTAAGGTGTGTTGATTCATTTTTTTTGTATGCATAAGTTTTTCTGTGTGTGAAGATGCTAATGTGTCATTAGATTAGCTGAAGTATGCTTTCTCTTTTCAACATATGTTTTATTTATCAGAGTTAGAGAACCATCAGATTGTATGTGAAGATGCTAATGTGTTTGCTTATAGGGTGTTCCTGAAAAATGGTGCTTGTTTTAGACTGAACATTAGAAGTCAAAGACAACCTTTTTCAGATGTTGGGTTTTTAATTAGCAGAATCCTTATTAATATGTCTTAATGGTGTGCTCATACTTGTGGCAACTAATCCAAGGACGGTAGTACATCGTAAGCTCTTATATGAATTTAGTTGTGATCGGAAATTTCTCTTGTCATAGTGTTTGTTTGGATTTGTTGATTTTTTTAACTGATACTGTTTCATCATAGTCTACTCAAATCTCAATGGTCTATATTAAACGCTCAAACAGAGCAGCTGATTTTTTAACTGATACTGTCTATATGTTGTCTTTTTTAAGCGTTCTTCATTACATACGACACATGTTTATTGGGCATTTGCTTGACTAGAACCTGAAACATTGCTATTCCTTTATGATCATTAGAATTTATAGAATTTTACTTGCAAGAGCGACATCATAAGGGTAGCTAGATGTAGTTATCACTTGACCTAAATTCAGTGAACATTTTATGTGACATTTAATTAATTAACTTTGTTGCGTAGGTAAAAATTTGAAGCACACCAGCTTCAAATGAGATATATGTGAATTCACGTGGTCATAGAGAAGATGACTAGACATGTCCCAGTTGTAGGAATTTTTAGATATATATGATTTCACGTGGTTGCCAAATCAATTTACGATACATATATCATAGTGAACTATTGATATAATTGTTGGTTGGATTAGTAATTTTGGTTCTGAGTTCCAACATAGTGTCATTACCAAAATTTTTAGATTTAAAGCTTGTGCATCTACATTTTTTTTGCATTTGATAAGAAAACTGGTAGTTTAAATGGTGAAAATCTTGTGGCAGGTGAAGGTCAAGTTGTAGAACCAAATCAAAGGTTAAATTGTTTGTACAAAGTTAATGTTCGAGTAGTCTTAGTGGAAAGGTGAAAAAATGAAGTGCAGTATCAATTTCGGTGAGCCAACCTTAGGTTAAAATGCTTAATATGTGCTTTGAAAAGAGTCCCTTGTTATGGATGCTTAGTGAGTTGGTAGAGCTAGCAAAGTAGCAAACCACAAGAGTTGATGAGCCAATTTTATTTTTGCATGTTTGCCTCTTAATCAATTGCTGAATATTTCCATCGCTTATTCAACCGTATTTTTTTTCTAATGGTATATTGTTTTGTACATTAAAGTATATTGTTTGAAAATGGAATTTAATTATAATATCTTGGACAAACCTTATTAGTTTAGAAAGGTTGTATGCATTAAAATCGACATTGGGCGAGTTTTGACCGGTTTTCTTTTAAGATACAAATATATTTATGCATTTGACTTGTTTCTCTTTAAATTCATACTAATCTTTTTTTTTTTTAAAGAAAATGAATCAGAAGGTTTTATACATTGAAAGTATCTTACAGTTATTGTTGAATGAGATAAAATGTTAGAAATCCGGAATGGGTTGTGGTTCGTAATAGGCGTCATTATTGAATATGACATTAGTCTGGACACCCGCTGCAACGCGCGGGCATTCCCACTAGTACCAATGAAATGGATAAGATGTTAATAATGTTATTACCAATTATTAAAGCATGTATTATCACTGGTTGATGAGCATGGAAACTTGTTCGATTGTTATATATAAAACAAGACCTCCACAAACATATGTATATCTACCCTCATGTTTTGTGAATTACTTTATTGTGTCTGGTAACTAGATTCTACTAATTACATATCTATATGAAGAAACACTGAACTGATTGAGAGATAGATCAGTTTGGTTTATGTTCCTTGCATAATGGTTAATCTTCTCACAAAATCTTGAGCTCCCTAATGACCGTGGTTAACTGCAAAACAGAACACCGTTACTCGTTAAGAGGGGAATGTGGGGGTTTCCCTCTTAACCGGGCTCCGGCGTGAGAATAAGCGACTGTGCTTTGGAGATAATTAAGTATTAAGTGAGAGAGTAGAGGGAATGGAATGTTTAACCTGTGGAGTGAGGTCTCTATTTATAGCCGGAGAGGTGTAAGAGGATATGGGCTGATGGGCCTTGGGCCGGATGTCGACAACTTGGGCGATATGCTCTTTGTCTCACTTGTCTCGACCGTTAGCGGCCTCTGGGAGTTCTTCGGTGCTGGCGCACAATGATTGGAGCCACGTGTCGTGGTTGTCGGCCTGGCCGCCGTTCTGCCATCAGCAGGTAAGTGGAGATCGTGGGGCAGTTGTCTCTGCCCTGTGATTGGTGCCACATGGGCGTCCTTAGGTACTTTTTGTCTCCTGCATGTCAGACGATCGTGGAGCACGATTGCCCAGGAACAGAAGGACCCTGATTGGCTCTTTTATTCTGCCACTTGTACGTTGTGTACTATCTGGTAAGGCCTCGCGCCGTAGTCACGCACGATTCTTGTTGAGCATGTTATTATCATGCGCGCGGCATGGGCTTTCAGGTGTCTCTTTTAGAATGCTAAGTGTCGTTAACTGGAGTTTACTCTTTTGTGGACCTCGCGCCGTGCTACACAGGTGTGCTGTATCCCGCGCGAGGTTGGCGATCAAGAAGATTGCTGATTAAGGAGTATGGTCCCGCGCGGCCTCATTAGGGAGTTGCGCGGCTTTTTGGGACCATACCCCTTCAAATCCCCCCAGTCCAGTGTTGCACCATGCGCAAGGCAAGTGGTTGGAGCTCTGGACTCAAGAAAATAAAGTAGAGTGATGATTTTGGCTTTGGTACCGGGCGCGTGTAAGTTGTTAATTACTACGGCGCGGCTACCAGGCTTGTTGTTGGATTGTTCATGAAGTTTCTAATGATTTTGGGCGGGAGAAACCTCGAAGTTTGAATTCTGACAGGTGGGTGAAAAAGTCGCGGTTGGTGACGTTTGAGTTGACCCTTGACGGTTGTCATCAACTTGTCGCTGACGGTTCAGATTTTCGTCAGGAGAGTGAGGCCCACGCGCGCGTGGTAACCGTCACTCCGGGAAACACGCCTTACGTGGCGCTTTCTGGTTGGCCTTGCTTGCGGCGATCTCGGCACGGTTACCCATCGCATTAAATGCGATGGGTATATATATCCGGAGGGATATGAGGCTTATCACTTTCTTCCTTACTATTCTTCTTCTCTCTCAAATCTCCTCTGAATCTTCAAGTTTTTGAAGAACATTGTAGCAGATCATCAAGCTTTTGAAGGACATTGTAGCGGATCCTCAAGTTTCTGAAGAAGGTTGTAGCCGATCGTCAAGCAGAACACTCCAAACCTTTGTTTTATTCATCGATGGCTGAAGAACAACATGAAGATAATCCCGGAGAAGAAGGTCCTGTACCTGTTCTCCGGTGGGATCTAGGGCTGTTTGAACAGCTTTCCTGAAGTTTCCGGTTCCCACCGGAGTGGGATGCCCGGTACCCGGATCAAAACCAAACGGCCGCTGATGCACCACCGGGGTACATCACGTTGTTTGAGGACTTTTTTCATCAGGGCAACTTCCGGCTGCCGGCGACTCATTTTATGGCTCATGTTCTTCAATATTATGGGTTTCATATATCTCAAATGAGCCCACCCGGGATGGTTCGGGTTCGACATTTCGAGTTCCTGTGCTGGGCTCATGGCATCGAGCCAACCGTTGATAAATTCCGGGTTTTCTACACACTTCAGAGAAACATGGGTTTCTATTCTTTCGCCAGTCGAGGCGCGGCGAAGAAGATACTGTTGAACCCTCCCAAGAGTTTCCATGATTGGAAACCAAAGTTTTTCTATATTCGGGAGGAGGTTGTTCCGGTACCCATGACGTTTCGCGCTTGGAATGAACCAATCGTGAAGGAAGACTTGGAGATCCCCAAGACTGCGGCTTGGTATCGCGAGCTTACCGCCACCCCAAACCGAGTATTTGGGGAGAGTGTCTTGGTTGCGGCGCGGATGAGTGATCAGTGGCCGGCTGATAGCAAGGAGGTTCCTATCTTAATGATGGGCGATGAAGGTTAGTAATTTCCTTAATTCTTTTTCTGATGTGATTTATCTTGTAGAGGTGCGCTTATATCAGGCTGCCTTCGCCGCTTTTGGCGGTAGAATGGGTGTGCGCCCGCTTCGAGACGGGGAGCAATACTGGTATTACCAAATAAGGGATAACTTTATGTATCCTGTTGCTGATGCGTTCACCTTGCCGCCTACTGGAAACGAAGGTGCGCACATACCGAACCCTCGTCCTTTGCGCTCTGTGACTTCTGCTGGGAAAGAGGTTGTCTATCTTTCCAGCGAGGAGTCTGTAGGGTCTTCGAACGGAGAGTTAAGTTCGTGGTCTAACGTCTTTGCAGGTGTGTTGCGCGACTTGGGTATTGACCCAGAAGAGAAAAAGAAGAAGAAACCGGTGAAGAAGAAGAAGGATGCTGAGGTGACCAGCAAAGGTGCTGGCGGTAGTCGCGCACCCACTGGTGTTAAAGGTATTTTTCGTCTCCATCAGAGTGACTTGAGAGATTTCGTGATTGTTAGTGACTCACTTGAAGGTTTGCCGCGCGCAGGCGGAAAGAAGTCTGGAACCGTTGGGTCAGGGAGCGCGGGTTCTCTCATTCCGGATGCTGGCGCTACTCCTTCCTCTGTTGAGCGTGCTGAAGAGGAAGAAGAGGAGGAAGAAGAAGAAGCTGCTGGAAAGTTGGTCAGCAGAAAAAGGACCAGGAGTGGGGCGACTGCTGGAGTGACTGTGGCGCCGAAGGCTGGAGGAGCTCTGGTGCTTGGTAAACAGAGCAATTTACGCTCACTCTATCAGTTCTCTCCTGGTAACGTTCTTTAGCTCCTTTTCTTTTTTTTTTTTTTTTTGTGTGGCTTTCCTTGTCTTGACCCTTTGATTTCTGCAGAGGGTAAGAAGAAGACCCCTGAGAAGGGTGTTGTTTTTACGGAGCCAGAGGCAAAAAGGCCTAAGATTATCATCAAATCTTCCGAGACTGCTGGAGCTGAACATGACAAGGGCAAACATGTTGCTGAGGTTAAGGCAAGGGCTGCCGAAGAGAAGAAGAGGGCTGATGAGGAGCGTAGGAAGAGAGTTGATGAAGACAGGAGTAAAGAAGCTGAGGCGAAGAAGAAGGCTGAGGAAGACCAGCGCCAGGCTGAAGAGGCGCGCAAGAACAAAACTGCTGAGGAAAAAAGGAAGAAGGCAGAGCGGGAAAAGAAGAAAGCCGATGAAGAGAAGAAAAAGGCTGAGCAGGAGAGAAGAGCTGCTGACAAGGCTCTTGCTGATGCTGAGAAGGAGAAGGGGAAAGAGAGAACCCTGGAGCAGGAGAAGGAGAAATCTGCTGCTGAAAGGCCTGTTGGTATTTCTATTACCAAAGGCGCGGGCTCGGGTTCATCTGCTGGTCGAGGTGGTGCGAAAGCTGTCGCGCCGCCGCGCTCTCCAATAGGTCCCCGGGATACAGTGGGGGATATCTATTACAAGTCTTATACTGAAGAGAGTCGCGGTGACGCTCCGCACAATCCGCCTTGGGGTTTGAAGCAGAAGGATACTTTTCTCGAGTTCGCGCCTTGCCATGACTGGCTGGTGAATTCGATTCCTCCTGGGGAGATGGATCGTCAACGGGCGCGGACTCACAGCGGGCTCTATCATGCCTACGTTGTTGGTGAAGCCAATACCCGCGCTGCTAACCAAGAAATTGTCCGGGAGTGGCGAACCATGGTTAGGGAGAGGGATGATTGGGAGAAGTATCGCGATCGTATTACGAGGCGTGCTACTGACTTGGAGAAGTCTAGAGCTGCGTTTGATGAGCAGAAGGCGAAGTTCGAGGCTGACCGAAAGTCTGAAGAGTGGGGGCGCGAGGCCCTGAAAAATAAGCTTCGTACTGCTGAAGAGCAACTGGCTAAGGAGAAAGCCGAGTTCAAGCGCATATGTGCGAAAGATAACGAGCGCGCGGCTGCGGATCGTAACAAGATAGTCAACCTTGAAGCCAAGGTTGTTGAATTGTCCGGCAAGGTCGAGGGTGCGCAAGCTGCACAGGTTGCAAAGGAGCAGGTTGAGGTTTGTGCAACTTATACCTTTTCTCTGTACTTTGCTTTATAAAATAGCCTAAGTCCCTTTATTCCTTTTAGGTTGAGTTGGCTGAGGTGAAGGCGCGGTTGTCAAGCAAAGATAAGGACCTGCATGCTAAGGATGTGGAGATTGCGGAATTGAAACGCCGCCTGCATGAACAGGTTGATAAATGCGAGTCCTTGGAGATTGATCTGGAGGCTGAGAAGGTTAAGGCCGCAACTGCTGAGGAGGCCAAGCAACGAGCTGAGGAAGCGCGTGATGTCAGCACTTCTGCCCTCAACGTAGCACAAACTAATTATGCTGAAGCGCAGGGCATTGTTGACACTCTCGTTTCTGAGGCTGAATGGATGCGCGGCCGTGGAGTAGTGCTGGTATGTTATCCTTTTTTTTTTTTAAAAGGGTATATTGTTAGAAGTTGTTTTTGATGCGCGAACTCTGATGTAGATTGCCAACTCCATTCTTAATGCTGGAGAGCTGGATCGTGCTGTCGCTGCTTTGACTGATGCTGCGCGCGCTGTTGGTCACCGAGGAGGGTACCTAGAATGCGCACAACACGTTGAAGAAGCGCTTGGACAGGAGTTTGACGTCAGTCATTGTTCAGTTACTGACCAGGCTAGTGCCGCGCTGACACGCGCTGAACATGCTTATGACCACTTATCACTGCCTGTGATGGATTTAGTTGCCAAGGCTTTGGAACATGATGACTGGTGCCAGCGTCTTAAGGGCATTCTTGATCCACCTATAACGGTTGAGTTATCAGATGAGGAGGCAGCTGGGAATGATGGCGATGATGAAGGCGATGGTGGCGACAAGCATGATGGTGATGATGTTTGAGATTGTTTCGAGTAGATAGGTTTTGTATGGCTTTGTGCCTTGTGAATTTCTGTAAGTTTTTGATGTAACTTCTTGCGCAGTCGCTAGTTTTAAATGAACGTTACCCGTTGTCTATACAACTGTTGCGCGCTTTGCGCTTTGTTTTAAATGTGATGCTTGCTTATTTTTCTTGTTACAATTATTGCACTGTTGCTAGAAACTTTGGTTAAGTTAGCGCGAATAAATGTAAGTGTGGCTCTTGTGTGAGTAACTGCCCGGTCTCGCGCTACGTTCGCGGAGGACCTTGGAGGCATGACTGGAGTGTTTTCGTGCTAATCAGAAGTTTAACATGCATTTGTAACTGGAAAATACTGTAGGAGATAGCAAGGATTCGATATGTAAAGAACACTCGTATTAGCAAACTTGATGGGCGCGTGGGCCCTGTTTACAGTGGTGATGCATTACATTTTTCTGTTGCTTTAGGTCCAAAGTACGTTCATCTGTCGTAGGGGAATCTTTTCTTGTGCACACCACCTGGGAACACCCGACTGCCGTCGAGTGCGGTGGGATTTTGATTCTTCACGGTGTACCACCAGGCAACGCTGACTGCCGTCAAGCGCGGTGATTCAACCGGTGTTTATTCTTGATGGGTGATGTGGCGAGACCAGCGATCACCCATTCCTCTGGATCTTCTTGATGTCTTTGCGCACGCTCTTTAGTAGGTGGTCCAGTTTGCCACTCTTCAGAGCCTTTTCGATTTCTATGCGCAGTTGGAAGCAATCGTTAGTCAGGTGACCTGTGTCCTTGTGAAATTCACAAAACAGGTTGAGATCTTGGCCTCTTTTGCTACGCATTGGTAGTGGATCTTTAAGATCCAATTTCTCTGTGTTGAGTACTTCGAGAGGTGATTTAGTTAATTGCGTCCACTTCCTTTCTTGGTTTTCTTCTCTGTCTGTTTTCCTATAACGATCTTTGTCGATTGTCGAGCGAGTATCTCCCTCTCGCCTGCTTCTGTCCTCATATGACTTCGCACCCCAGTCGGAGTGTCTCTTCCTCTTTTCGTGTCTGGTAGAATCGCGCGGATAATCCCTGGAGTAATGATGAGATAAGTGGTGCTCTCTGGCGTAATAATCGCGCGACTGGCTTCCCTTGGAAAATTGATCTTCGGTATGATAATTCTTGTTTGCTGCGAGTGATTCTTCAGTTTGCGCGACTATCTTCGCGGCTTCCATGAGCTTGTCCCATTCCTTGCGCATTCCATCTTTCCCAGTGATGGTTCTAATCAGGCTATCACAACGGATTGCTTTCTTGAAATGGCAGCGCATGAGTTGTTCGCTCATGCCACCAATCTCCAAACATTCTTTGTTAAAGCGCGTAATGAAATCTTCCAAACCCTCATTATCTCTTCGCCAGATATCTTCAACTTCAGCTGTGTCGCGTTGGTATCGCCTTTGCTGGCTGAAGTGACTCAGAAACTGGGTCCTGAAATCTACCCATGATTTTATTTTTCCTGGAGGAAGGCTGTCGAACCAGGCGCGAGCAGCCCCCGTTAATGTTTGGATAAACAAATGACACCACATGGGCATGTTCCAACCTCCCATGCAGCCCACGCTAGTAAATACTCTGACGTGATCGTCTGGATCAGTCAATCCGTTAAACTTTCCGACAGTCGGAGGTAATTTCTCTCTCTTGAGCGGCGCGAGTGCTATCTTTGGGATGAACTTTGAATGCTCTATAGCTTCCTCTGGTCGATAGGCGAGGCGAAAGTCACGCTCTGCCTCTTCGGTATACCCAACATGCTGCCTTGGTTTGTAATACTCGTGATTTCTTTGCAAACGATTAAAGACCGAAGATTCGTCATCGTTCTCCCAGGTTGGATCCCAGGTTGGATCGTTCGGGTCGGTTTCTTCCCACTCATCGTTCATGTTACGCGGCGTGAGCCGGCTATGAACTGGGCCTCTTTGGAAATTTGATGGTTCGTCATAGTAGCTTTCTGTCTCCCCCCGTGTATCTCGCGTGTCCTGTACGCTTAACCTTCGAGTGGGGGGAGGTCTGTTAATTCTTCTTGGAACGTACTGCGGGACCGGCATCTGGCGCGGCCCGTGGCTGGGGCCGGTTGGTGTGACCAAGGACGGTTCTGCCGTTAAAACTGCTTGCTGAGCGCTCAAGGACTGATACGCTTCGTTGATAGTGGCCAGTTGCTTGGCGTACCATGAGGCTGGGGTCTCGCCTTCTGGTAGCCCTAATAGCGCCGATATGTTCTGAGGTGGGCCTGGGTTTGAGGGTCCAGCACCGTTGTTTCCTGGGGTGTTTTGAGTGATGCGGGTGAAGCTTCCGCGCAGACCCCCGGTGTTGGCTACTTCGGCTTCACCAACTTCTTCAAAGTGTTGGGGTTGGCCATTTTGATTACCTTCCCCCAACGCCGCATTTGTGTTTTCACCGAAACCAACGAACTCAGGTATGATTCCTTGACCAGCCATGGATCGAAGGAAGAAAAGTAGTGAACTCAGGAAATAAGAAGATGAAAATGGTTTGTAGAAAAAAAAATCGGTGGGCGCCAATGAAGAAACACTGAACTGATTGAGAGATAGATCAGTTTGGTTTATGTTCCTTGCATAATGGTTAATCTTCTCACAAAATCTTGAGCTCCCTAATGACCGTGGTTAACTGCAAAACAGAACACCGTTACTCGTTAAGAGGGGAATGTGGGGGTTTCCCTCTTAACCGGGCTCCGGCGTGAGAATAAGCGACTGTGCTTTGGAGATAATTAAGTATTAAGTGAGAGAGTAGAGGGAATGGAATGTTTAACCTGTGGAGTGAGGTCTCTATTTATAGCCGGAGAGGTGTAAGAGGATATGGGCTGATGGGCCTTGGGCCGGATGTCGACAACTTGGGCGATATGCTCTTTGTCTCACTTGTCTCGACCGTTAGCGGCCTCTGGGAGTTCTTCGGTGCTGGCGCACAATGATTGGAGCCACGTGTCGTGGTTGTCGGCCTGGCCGCCGTTCTGCCATCAGCAGGTAAGTGGAGATCGTGGGGCAGTTGTCTCTGCCCTGTGATTGGTGCCACATGGGCGTCCTTAGGTACTTTTTGTCTCCTGCATGTCAGACGATCGTGGAGCACGATTGCCCAGGAACAGAAGGACCCGGATTGGCTCTTTTATTCTGCCACTTGTACGTTGTGTACTATCTGGTAAGGCCTCGCGCCGTAGTCACGCACGATTCTTGTTGAGCATGTTATTATCATGCGCGCGGCATGGGCTTTCAGGTGTCTCTTTTAGAATGCTAAGTGTCGTTAACTGGAGTTTACTCTTTTGTGGACCTCGCGCCGTGCTACACAGGTGTGCTGTATCCCGCGCGAGGTTGGCGATCAAGAAGATTGCTGATTAAGGAGTATGGTCCCGCGCGGCCTCATTAGGGAGTTGCGCGGCTTTTTGGGACCATACCCCTTCACTATATCATATGTGCAATAATTTCTATTACAATTATTTGCAGGCATTAATGTTTTCCTTAAACCAATCCAGAACGCATATTACACTAATTGAATAAGCATGCTGGTCGATTTGCTGATCAAACATCCATCAACACTGTGTGAAACTTGTTGGTTTACCTCAAAACTCGAAGTTTATTACTTATTAGTTGAAGGTGATTCCTTATTCGTTGAAGGTGAAGGCGGGGATATCTATTTTGTATTTTTCTTTCAAATTACAACCAAACAACAAAGTTTTTGTATTGAAGGTTTACCCACTTATGTGGGGTTCCTGCCCGGGAGGTCTCAGGGTCGAATCTTACGGGGGGCGAACTGTGCCACTGATTCAAACTCGCAATAATATGCCAACCGCGGGATTCCTACTCGTGACCTGGGTGATCAAAGGCCAAAGGCCTAACCGGGTGATCTAACCGTTAAAAAAAAACATCTCAGAAAATGTGTAAAAACTTTCATCACTTCATATCAATAAAGTGATGCAAGCTAAACTAGATTACTGAACTTTAAAGTGTTCTATTACTACACTTTAAAGAGTTCTAGACTATAAACTCGGTTGACTTTAAGTGAACTTGACTAAAAGTTTTAATTTATAATTATATAAGTTTGTATGATACTTGACTTCCCATAAGTCAAATTCGTGAAACAAATATTACAAAAGAAAAGTCGTTAACTTTAAAATTGGTGAAAAGGTTGTTGCAACTCTCAAGATCTTATATTTACAAGGCGGAGACTATTATGTAGATAGTCAGAAAAAAAAAAGGTTTTTTTTTTTCCTATGTGCACATCTTGCAGTGTTGAGCTGTTATCAAAGCGTGGCGTTTTGGTCCGGTCAACTAGACAAAGACTGACGGGTGTCTGACGGGTCTGTTGACCGGACCAAAACACCGAGCTTAGGCCGCGTTTTGGCCCTGTCAACCAGACACCCGGTCAGTCTTTTGTCTGGTTGACAGGACCAAAACACGGCCAAAGCTCGGCGTTTTGATCCGGTCAACAGACCCGTCAGACACCCGTCAGTCTTTATTATGGTTGACCGGACCAAAACGCCGCGCTTTGGCCACAGCTCGACACTGCAGGGTATGCATATAGGACAAAAAAAACCCTTTTTGGTGTACCAATAGGTACACCCATTTACAATAGGGCCCTTCCCATAAGTTAAATTCGGTTCATTTGCTGCACAAACTAGTCTTAGCTATCCCGCGTTGCGGTGAGGGGCGTAAAACCGTGCTACGGCTACAAGTGTTACAGGCAGATATAAAACCATGTTAAGTAGCAACCAAATGACGATCAAAACCGGGAAAAATATATAAAAAAAAAACACAAGTTTCTAGCACCAAGTGACTCACATGACATAAAATGTAGTCAAAATAGAATTTATACCAACACGTATTAGAAAGTCAAGGAGGTAAAAAAACGTAAGGGACCAGATGTGACCACCAAACACAATGCTAAGTACCAACCGAACTTCGAGCAAATCCGAGAAAAAACGTAAAACAAAAGTAACAAAAAAATAAACTCATTTAATTTTTGTGGTAAAATTATAAAAAATGAAAGTTTTATTACAAACATACACACAAAAGACAAAACCATAAAAAGACGAAAAAAAATCACTATTTCTCCCAATGTTATGAATTAATATATATAGATAATTTGTCTTTTTTTTAACTATTCTGAAAGGGTGAGGGTATTGACAAACCCCTACTTTTTGAGTGCACACCCCCCAGAGGTGGCATATAGGGCAATAAGAGGAGTATATAGTGTGAAAGCAATTAATGTGCCAGAAAAAAGGGTTTTGATAAGCCTCTCATTGCCCTATGAGAGGCGTATAAGGTTGTGGTAGTTGGAGCATTAAACCCTATACGCCTCTCATTGGGCAATGAGAGGCTTATCGGCACGACTTTTGATGAATTTAAGGTATAATTACTAACATGAAAGGAGTTCAGTCTGAAAAAGCGTGAAAGTGACCCATATGACCCTTATCGACCTATACGACCCTTATCGTGCAAAAATGTTTGTTTACCCAAGCATTCGGGATTTATGGCTTTCAAAAATTTTCAAACTCACAAAATTCCGACTGAACTCTTGAAGATTCTTAACTAAAAAATTGGTTGAGACCGTGAAGCATAAAGATGTCGTTTTGGGATATTGGTAATATTTTTGGCGAAGATTCGAACCAGTCGTACGTCTCCGAAAGCGTTTGGTTATCCGGCGTTGATCGAGGTGAGGAGGAGGTTGTGTCCGTGCCTCGTTGTGATGACGGGGGTGTGCGACCCACGTTACCTGACTTGAACCGGGTGTTTGTAGATGAGGGGGAACCATCTTACATTGCCCAAAGTTATCCGCGACACGAATACGGGACTTACCATTCATATACAGAAAACAAATACAAGTTAGAGTATGAGGAAGGTGCTAAGGAGTATGAGAAAAATGATAACGAAGTCGAAGAAGGTGCTAACGATTTTGAGGAAAATGATAACGAAGTCGAGGAATGTGCAAAGGACTTTGAGGAAAATGATAACGAAATCGAGGAAGGTGTAATGCAATTTGAGGAGGGTGTTGACGACGACGAACCTGCTAACGAGGAAGGTCTTCACGACGACGAGCGTGCTAACGAGGAACCTGCTAACGAGGAGGGTGCTAATGACGAGAAAAAAACAAAAAAGGTATGACATAACCGTCAATTACGTGTTATTCGTGTTACATAATGTTGATATAATTTTAGAGTGGATAAAATGATTTTGTATACGTGTTATTCGTATGTATATAATTTTTATTAGGTAGGAGAAATCTAGAAAATGTTTGACCCGTCCCGACCTTAACCCGAACCCGACCCGAAATTGTGTCATACATATTAATCCGATTTCGTTATCATTTTGGTGAAATATTATATATGTTCTGGTGAAATATTTTGTTAAAAATAGATTACTTAGGCTTGTAAATGAACCGAACGAACACGAACGAGGCATGTATACTGATTAAAAATAGAAAATGTATGACATGAAATTTCATACAAACCCTAAAATGTGTCATACATATTAACCCGAACCCAAGTTTTTTTATTGTTTTTTCGACAAATTAATATATTAATTTCATTTATGTGGATTTCTAATGAACCTTTTTTTTTGAGGTATTTGGGTCACTTGAAGAATTGGGTATACAGAAGAGAAGTTGCGAAAGGTTACGTCATTGTCACCCAACGAACGGGGAAAAAAGGCGAAGGTGCGTCAGCAAGGACAGTGAAGATATGGTTGCAATGCGATCGTGGCGGCGAACCCAAAAGTAAAGCATCCGTTAGGCGTTCCGGTAGCAAAAAGGTTGGCTGTCCTTTTAGTCTAATAGGGAAACTAGACTCAAGTAGTGGTAGTTGGAGCCTTGTGGAAAAGAAAAACATTCACAACCATGAGCCTGCTGAATTTCTCGAGGGCCACGCGTTTGCTAGAAGGCTGACCCCGGACGAAGAATCACTGGTGGAGAGACTTTATCTGCAAAACATGGAGCCTACAAATATACATTTAACCATAAGAAATCAGTACCCACACAGCGTGTGCATTCTACAAGATGTACAAAACATGATTAAAAAGATTAAACGAAAAATGTACGGCGATCGAACTCCAATGCAGATATTGGAGAGCATGTTGCAAGAAGAAAGGTACGTTTATTTCACCAGAGTGAATCCCTCCACAAACGCGGTCGAGGAGGTTTTTTCGTTCATCCGGACTCGTACAACTTGTGGCGTGCATTCCCACATGTGTTGATGATTGATGCTACCTACAAGACGAATGAGTATAAGCTTCCGTTTATTCAAGTTGTGGGTGTGACATCGACACACAAGTCTTTTTGTGTGGCTCATGCGTTTGTCTCTAAAGAAAAAAAATATAACTTCTTATGGGTCCTGGAGAAGCTCAAAGAATTGTTGGTAGATTGCATGGAGCCACGTGTAATTGTAACAGATAGGGATCAAGCTTTGATGAATGCTTGCGATAAAGTATTCCCAAAAGCTTCCAAATTGCTATGTAGGTGGCACATCTCACAAAATATTCTAAAACACTGTCGGGCAAAATTTACGGATGAAGACTGGAAAATATTCAAGCTTTCTTGGTCTCGACTGTGTAATTCTCCCACTCCGACGATATACAATTATAACTTTCATCGGCTTTTCACGCGACTGGTTAACGACGAACGATCAGGTACATATTATATTAGTTTACATACATTCATCCATACATATATACATACAAACATTACAAATCATTGTATTCGATTTTTTTTTTCAGATGTTCTGGATTATTTGTATGATGTGTGGCTGAAAGATTATAAAGAAAAGTTCGTTTCAGCTTGGACTAACACAGTCCCCAATTTTGGTCAACATACAACCAACAGAGTTGAAAGCCAGCATTCTAAGTTTAAGAGATACATTAAAGGGCCAAACAACTCGCTCTATAGACTTATGTGTCTTGTTGGCAAAGTTGTAGAGTCACAAAAGATACAAATAAAACTTAGTTTTCAGGAGAGCAGGTCCGTGCAAATGGGGGACCAAAGATTTCCATTTTTTTACAACCTACGCGGTAATGTTTCCCAAAAAGCCTTAGAGTTATTGGTTGTCGAGAGGAAGAAGCTACATGCGTTGAGGGCAGGAGGGGGACTTGTGGCCACCAGCTTTCTACGGGTTGTGGGTTGCCATGTGCTTGTCAGATGGAGTGGTGGGAAAATACAGGTAACATAACAACTGTAACATATGCTTCGATCCATAGAATATAATCATCATTATACTTCATGTTTTAACAATGATTCTTGAAAAACAGGTTGCAAAATTCCACTTGCCGCGATAGATAAATTCTGGACAAAACTTGATTTTTCGACAGAAAAACTTAATCAAGACGAGTGTAATATTCAGGCGAAAATGGATAAACTCACACAACAACTACATACGCAGCCACCTCTAGTGTTAAAAAGTATGTTGTCGAAGATGAAAGCGGTGTTGAATCCAAGTATGACTGACCATCAACCGCCTGAGGTACAACAAGATACCCAGGGCCGCCTAACTACGAAAGCAAAACAACAAAAGAATGAAGACCTTGCGAGATGTAAAGATAAACAACCCGAATCACAGAGGAACGACTACACTCAAAAGCCAAATGTGCGACGTAGTCATTCAAAGAAAAGCAAAGAAGAAAAAAATACACTTCCGATTATAGATAAAGACTTTCCACTGTTGGCCGGGCACAGGTACATACGTATATACATACATATATTTAGAATTCTTTTTCAATTTTTTATTTTTTAATATTTTTTAGTTTTTTATTTTTTTGCCAATTATAGGTACAAAAACATGATCGAGCGTTTTAAGGATTGGCTTCCATCTAGCTATCGGAGATACATAACACATATCGAAGATGCCCAGCCGGACGGTAACTGTGGGTTTCGATCCATAGCTATGGGTTTGGGGTATGACCAGAAACAGTGGAAGTGGTCCGCCAAGAACTACTCGACGAGATTTTCATTAACAAAAAGCGTTGGGGGCATATACTCGAATCATTGGACAAGGGATGTTACGAAAATGTGTATCGATCGATAAATTGGTTAAATGTTGAACCTGCACCTATGGCATGCTGGATGTGGTTGCCCTACACAGGGTTGTTGGTGGCTCAAAAATTTGGGGTGATTGTTCAACATTTAAGCAACGGTGTTTGTCAAACTTACTTCCCGATGTTCGATGGACCGCAGGTTTACCTGAACCATTCCATTTTAACGATTGCTTATGTCGAAGATAGCCATTTCATCATGGTTAAGTAGCGGATGATAGCCCGATGCCAGTACCAAATGGACTTTGGAATATATACCGAAGTATGGAAGCTATGGAATGGGAGACAATGTACATGCCTCGTATTGCACAGGGTAGGGCGTTACTACGTAGTAATAGAACTCGACAAAAATAAGTTATTGACTTGTGTTAGGTGTAGCATCCGTGAAACATAGTGTACGCAACGAACTTATTAATGTTTCTCTTTATTATAATTTAAATATATTGTAACATCCGTCAAATATAGTGTACGCAACAATTTTTTTTTATACTTTTTTTTAATTAAAGTGCTTCATATAAAAGAAAAGAGTACAAAATAAAAGAAAACTATTGTTTTAAAGGGATTTAAAATTGTTGACTCAAACTAAAAATGAAATCTGTTTTTTTTAATAAAAGGAATTAATCTTAATATAAATAAATGAATAATAAAAAATGTCAAATAAAAAAGGGAGGGGTCCTTCTGTATCGGACCGACCTCCCCCAGGATTCGAACTCGCACATTTCGCATAGAACACACAAGCCTTTACCAGTTTATCCTCCTGTACAGGAGCTGATAAATTGGTTATAGTATATCCTTTATACACTTCATACGCTTTAAACCCAACAACTCCTATAAGGTGCTCATTGAACCATACAGCTCTCATTGAACACAAACACTTTCCCAACTTCAATAAAGGGGTAAACTAGATCTAAAATTTGAAAACTCACACACTAAAACACCAAGAACACACACCCAAACGCTCTGGACCACACGATTTTCACAAGACAAACTCTGGACCACACGATGAAGGTTAGTTTGTATTCCAAATTTTATTGCTTAATTTCAACATTTTTTTATTTTTTGGTTTTATTTCCGCCCTTTGTGGTGGTGTTGGGTTTTACGGTGGTGTTGGGTTTGATGGTGGGGTTGGGTTTGACGGTGGTGGGGGATTGACGGCGGTGGGGGATTGACTGTGGTGGGGAATGGCGGCGGTGGTGATTGACGGCAGTGGTGGTGGTAGTGGTGGTGGCTGTGGTGGTGGTGGTTGTGGTGGTGGTAGTGCTGGTGGTGCTGGTGCTGGTTGTGGTGGTGGTGGTGGTTGTGGTGGTGGGGATTGACGGCTGTGGTGGTGGTGATTGTTGTGGTGGTGGTTAGGCGGGAGTGGTGGTGGCTGTGGTGGTGGTGGTGGTTGTTGTGGTGGTGGTTAGGCGGGTATGGTGGTGGCTGTGGTGGTAGTGGTGGTGGTGGTGGTTAGGCGGGTGTGGTGGTAGTGGCTGTGGTGGTAGTGGTGGTGGTGGTGGTGGTGGTTAGGCGGGTGTGGTGGTAGTGGTGGTAGCGTAACCCTACCCGACCCCCGGCCAGACACGTTTGCCGGGTCTAGACTTATATCATCGTTTTTTTTAAATGTGCATATGTTATTTTTATTATTATATTTATTATTTTTAATAATATATTTTCGAATGTCGGGTCTAATGCTATAATTGTATGTTTTATTAACAGGATATCGAAAGTCGGTGTTTTGACGGTGGTGATAGGCTGGTAGCGTAATCCTTATGGAGAAGTACAGTGCGTTCATATTTCAGATTCAAACGCTTAACTGCGTTCGTATTCCAGATTCATGCACCGGAACGTCCACCAACGACAATGCTTCTGCACCCACAATCTGTGACGGTGGAAGTAGATATTTACCGGTGACTGTGAGGGTGAACTGGAATGTTCTTCCACCTCCACCAACGACAATGCTTCTGCGTCAGCAACCTCGAGGGAGAACTCCTTCTGTATGGATTGGTTCTTCATGCTGTGGAATCGGTTACTGAGAATTCTTCAGCAACAACGAGGGAGCGCCAAATCAGGTCGGAGGTTCTTCATGTGGTAATGGGGAAGCGGAAAGCACGTTTACCGTGGAACGCGTCCTTAAACTTGATAGCAACTATATGGTGACCGAATAGAGATCTGAATAACCGATACAGTTTGCAAGAATTTAAGAATATGTAACAGTTAGCGATTTAGGGTTTAGGGTTTAGGGTTTAGTCGTTACATTTTGTATTAAAATGACATGTTTTGTGTATTAATATAAAACGATGTTTCGTGTATTTATTGCGTTATGGTTAATAAATGACAAGTGAAAAATAATTAAAGACATAATAATAATTGATAAATAAAAAATTTGACATTTTACAATACACAAAATTCATTTCATAAAATATCGTCATAGGTCAAAGACCATACCCGACCCCCGGCCCGACCCGTTTGCCGGGACTAGATATAACATCGTTTTTTTAAATGTGCATATGTTTTATTATTATCATTATTATTATTATTTGTTATAACTACTACTACTACTACTACTACTACCACTACTACCACTACCACCACTACCACCACTACCACCACTACTACTAAGTTAACGGGATGATTGTCCGATGTCGGTACGGAATGGACTTTGAAATACCTCACTGACGTATAGAAACTATGAATGGGTGACAATGTACATGTATCGTATTACACAGGGTAGGGCGTTAGTAGATAGTAATAGAACTTCACGATAAAAGAATTTGTTAACTTGGCAAAGGTATAACATTCTAGAAATATAGTGTATGCAACAATTTTAAAAAATATTAATTAGGGTGTTTTATAACATAAAAAACCCTTAATTACCATATAAAATTGTTAAAAAAATTAATTTCATATGAGTCGTATAGGGCAATAAGACCCACATACAACTCCTATAAGGTGCTCATTGATCAATAAGCCTCCCCTGGTTGACACCTTATGAGTGTCTCATTGACCAATAAGCCTCCCTTGGTGGTTTCCACTTTTACAGTGTATGCAACAATTTTTAAAGTCGAAACCACCATGGGAGGCTTATTGGTCAATGAGACACTCATAAGGTGTCAACCAGGGGAGGCTTATTGATCAATGAGCACCTTATAGGAGTTGTATATGGGTCTCATTGCCCTATACGACTCATATGAAATTAATTTTTTTAACAATTTTATGTGGTAATTAAGAGTTTTTTATGTTATAAAACACCCTAATTAATATTTTTTTTAAATTGTTGCATACACTATATTTCACGGATGTTACACCTTTGCCAAGTTAACAAATTCTTTTTCGTGAAGTTCTATTACTATCCACTAACGCCCTACACTGTGTAATACGATACATCTACTAACACCTTTATCAAGTTAACAAATTCTTTTTCGTGAAATTATTTATTGTTGTTATTATTATTAGTTATTATTATTTGATTATTTATTATTATTATTATTATTATTATTATTATTATTATTGTTGTTGTTGTTGTTGTTGTTATCATTATTATTTATTGTTATTATTATTATTTATTATTTATTGTTGTTATTGTTATTATTTATTGTTGTTATTTATTATTGTTATTATTATTGTTTATTATTATTATTATTGTTATTATTATTATTATTATTTATTATTATTATTATTGTTATTATTTATTATTATTATTATTGCTATTATTTATTATTATTATTATTGTTTTATTATTATTATTTATTATTATTATTATTGTTATTATTTATTATTGTTTGTCATTATTATTATTATTTATTATTATTATTATTATTATTATTTATTATTATTATTGTTGTTATTGTTTATTATTATATTATTATTATTATTATTGTTATTATTTATTATTGTTTGTTATTATTATTATTATTGTTATTATTATTATTATTATTGTTATTATTATTGTTTATTATTATTGTTATTATTATTATTATTTATTATTGTTATTATTATTATTATTGTTATTATTATTTATTATTATTATTATTGTTATTATTATTATTATTGTTATTATTTATTATTATTATTATTATTGTTATTATTTATACAAAATAAAATAAAACTATTGTTTTAAAGGGATTTAAAATTGATGACTAAAACTAAAAATGAAATCTGATTTTTTTTAATAAAAGGAATTAATTTTAATATAAATAAATGAATAATAAAAAATGTCAAATAAAAAAAGGGAGGGGTCCTTCTGTATCGGACCGGCCTCTCCCGGGATTCGAACTCGCACATTTCGCATAGAACACAAAACCTTAACCAGTTTATCCTCCTGTACAGGAGCTGATAAATTGGTTATAGTATATCCTTTATACACTTCATACGCTTTAACAACGACTCCTATACGCCCCTTATTGCCCTATACGTCCCTTATTGATTCAAAAACTACTTTTCAGGTTTGACCAAATAGAGAATAGATCTAAAACTTTTTAACCCCACACACTAAAACACCAAGAAACACACACTGTCTCTCTCGTATAGCTCGGCTTAGAACGTATGTGTCACACCCCCAAAATCCACACGCGGAGTATCACCGCTTAGAGGCGTGACATGACCAGGATCAAGCCACCAATCATATTGAACAACGTAATTAAGTAAATAAAATCAACCACAATATAATTGGTGTTCAAACAACTAGTTAACCAAGTTCAAATTAAACAGCGGAAGCATAAGACGTGAAACCAAAACATAAGTTTAATAAGTTCATAAGTTTAAATGTTTAAGATGGGACTCGACAGTCCATATCCCACAACGACCTCCTCCTCGTGCAAGCTCCATAAGCATCTAACGACCTGCAAGGCATGTAACAACAAGTCAACAACAAAGTTGAGCGAGTTCACAGTAGGTGTTCGTTACAAAGTAGTTTTTCAAGAACTATGAGTTTGTTTGCAACTACAAGTTAAATCAGCTTTCCTTGTTTTCCAAAACATGAACGGTGGGGGCTACCCCATGTTATAAAACCACTAGACTAGATGTATATATAGGTGTCCTTCCCAATCCGAGGACAAAGGTACGTATTGAATACGTAGGTTTAGCGTAGGTGCCCTTCCCAATCCGAGGATAGAGGTACGTAGTGAATACGTAGGTTTAGCGTTGGTGCCCTTCCCAATCCGAGGACAGTGGTATGTAGTGGATACGTAGGTTTAGCGCTGGCGTCCTTCCCAATCCGAGGACGGAGGTACGTAGTGAATACGTAGGTTTAGCGCTGGCGTCCTTCCCAATTCGAGGACAGAGGTAAGTAGTCTAGTAGTGGTGAAAGTACAAGTTCCATCTTAGCTATTTAATCCCATTCCCAACCCACCGGGAATCCCATGCCTTAAGAGTGTGAACTCACCTTTGGTTGCTCGGTTTGACTCTCAAAAATAGCTAACAGTCAAGGTCGGTCAATCACATCCTAGTATGATTACCACTTAGTTTATAAGTGACTTCAAATAAGCACGAAGTTCCTACACGCATCTACCACATAACATGCACTCCCTTTAATAGTTCACGCCCATATAAACATTCCACTTATAGCTACTCAAGAGCAAGCATACGATATTGCACATAACACTTTCATTGACATATAACACGTTAGATCATTATCGGATAACATAACCGACATTTAGACATGCAAATCACTTGTTATATTGTTTCAGCTTGAACATCCAAAACTGGACTGTTTTCGGGTATTTTAATAAAATAGTTAACTTACTCTAAAAATTCCCAAACTTTTACAGAATGTTTTAAACAAACCAAATATTACTGTGTGAAAATATCGGGATCCAATTCATTACCAATATTTTATAAAAAATCATTTACCGGACGGCAATCAGATTCATCACTTTCAGACTGTAGTCCACGGAATAATTTATTTAAAATTCATCGTAAGTCTGATTGATGAAATTCCAGTTGGAGCATTACAATGACATCAGTGGTCATCTACAGTACAAATTTCATAGGCTAATTCTACACAGATATCAAGTTATGACGAAAAACATAACACACATTTTCTGCAGTAAAAATGCAGTTTTTGCTGCTGTGAAAAATGACCCTTTAAAAAAGTAAACAAAGTCCAAAAATTAGGATTCTAGTTCCATTAGAACCGTATTTCGAAAATACATAATTTATATTTCAGAAAATCAATTTTTCGATAAATATCGACCTGTTTACAGCCAACTGAAATTGGCTGTAAATGTTTGGACAGAAGCTGTTTTCAGCTTATAGTGCTCTAACGCAAGTTCTATTTGTTCCGTTAACTTGTTTAGTGATCAACAACGTATTTCTAGTAATCACAAGCATGCATCAACATATACCACACAACATCATATTAACAATATTACATCATGTTTTATCTTTATGTTCATGTTTCTTGTTTAAACCTTTTAGTGTTCTTGTGATATTCATCATACTACATCTTTTAACTACTCAAAATAGAAGTGAACAAAGGTTAAACAAGAACTTACAACTAGCTCAAAGGCTAGGGAAGATCTCTAGTGGAAAAGATGGTGAAAATGGTGTGAGAAAGCAAGTAATGAAGTTCCTTGATGATCCACAAGCTATAATCTTCACAAAGCACCTCTTAACACATGTATGGAGCTTGAAAATGGAAGAATATGGTGGTGTTAAGGTGGTGATGGTGGCGGTTATGGTGAGGGTCGAGAGGGAGAGAGGAGAGTGGGAAAGATGGAGTGAAATTGAGAATGATGAGTATGGAGTGATCTTGTAAGTCTTGCACCATACTTATGTCCTTACCTCTAAATATTTTGGCAACAATATCAAGCAAAGATCAATTAAAATATCAAATTAAATCTTGAAGTATGGTGGGGATCTTTGTGGGTCCTTTGTGACCGTAAGAGGGCATGGGGGGGGGGGGTAGATGTAATTTTTCATGGTAGATGGTAAGTATTAGTTCAAATGCAAGTATATGTTTACATATGTTAGTTACTAGAGAAATTAGTGGGTGTTATGGTGTACGGGGATCATAACTAGCCAAGAAATAATTAAACAATGTTTCTTGCAATATTTTGGTGTCCCGGGTAATGTCCGGTTGTTCGGTTAGATACCGTTCCGTTAAAGTGTTAAGTTATTCCGTAAAGTGTCTTTTATATATCTTTTTGTAACACTTTTAATTCCCGGCACTTAGGAAAGCATACAAGACCATTTTGTCAATTTTCTGCACAAGACTAGTATGTTAAAAGGCACATGTAAGTATGACGCAGTAATCAGAAAGCAATTAAGTAATTCAGCACAGTCATCAAGCACTTTAATTAACATTAATTAGTCGTACGGATACATGTAATTATGAGGGTTGTCACATTCTCCCCCTGTTAAGAAAATTTCGTCCCTAAATTTAGCACGTGGTTACTAAGGAAGCTAGTTGAGTTGCGTGGTTTCCTGGTTTTCCTGAGGTGTCACATCATCCCCCCGTTGGTTTGGAATTTCGTGCTGAAATTCTGCAGTAGCTTCAGCCTCAGTAGTGGTTGCACTTTTCTTAAACAACTGGGGTTACTTGAGTTTCATTTGGTCTTCTCGTTCCCAGGTAAACTCTGGGCCATGACGGGAGTTCCAACGAACTCGAACAAGGGGTATTCTGGTACGCTTGAGAATCTTAACGTCTCAGTCTGTGATTTCAACTGGTTCCTCGATGAATCGTAACTGGTCGTCGATTGTGAGCTCCTTTAAAGGAACTATGAAGGTCTCATCTGATAGACACTTCTTCAGATTCGACACAAGGAAAACATTTTGAACTCCGCTGAGTTCTGCCGGTAGATTCAACTTGTAGGCGACTTTGCCAATTTTCTCAATGATTTCGAACGGTCCGACATAACGCGGATTGAGTTTGCCTCGTTTGCCAAAACGAACTACACCTTTCCAAGGTGAGACTTTGAGTAGCACCCGATCCCCAACCTGGAACTCGAGTGGTTTCCTGCGCTTATCAGCGTAGCTTTTCTGACGGTCACGAGCTGCCGCCATTCTTTGTCGTATCTGTGCAATCTTCTCGGTTGTATCTACTATAAGTTCGGGGCCTGTGATTTGACTGTCGCCAACCTCTGCCCAACAAAGAGGTGATCGGCACTTCCGTCCGTACAATGCCTCGAACGGAGCAGCCTGGATGCTGGTGTGGTAACTGTTGTTATACGAAAACTCCACTAACGGGAGGTGTTTTTCCCAGCCATTACCAAATTCGATTACACATGCCCTAAGCATGTCTTCAAGGGTTTGGATGGTGAGCTCGGATTGCCCATCCGTCTGTGGATGATATGCCGTGCTCATGTCTAATCGAGAGCCAAAGGACTTGTGCATAGCTTGCCACAATTCAGATGTAAAATGGGAGTCACGATCAGAAATGATGGAGGTTGGCACTCCGTGCCTTGATACTACTTCCTTTAGGTAGATGTCTACTAGAGTAGAAAACTTGTCGGTTTCCATGATAGCCAAGAAGTGTGCAGACTTAGTCAATCGATCCACTATCACCCAAATAGTGTAATTTCCGCGTTGAGATCTAGGCAGGCCAGTAATGAAATCCATGGAAATTTGCTCCCATTTCCATGTCGGGATCTCTGATTGTTGGAGTAGGCCTGATGGTTTCTGATATTCAATCTTGACTCTCGCACAAGTCAAACATTTACTGACGTAGGTTGCGATGTTGGCTTTCATACTAGGCCACCAATACGTAGTCTTGAGATCGTGGTACATCTTATCCAAACCAGGATGTACTGAGTAACGAGACTTGTGTGCCTCATCCATCACAAGCTCACGTAGATTACCATAGAGTGAAACCCAGATACACCCTGTTACATAGTAGGCGCCGTCTTCCTTTTGTTCTAACCGCTTCCTCGATCCTCGTAAGGACTCAACCCTGATGTTTTCTGCTTTCAATGCTTCGACCTGAGCATCTCGTATCTGAGTAGGAAGACTAGATTGGATGGTAAGTTGTAACGCTCGCACACGTTTAGGTATAGTATCCTTTCGACTGAGGGCGTCGGCCACAACATTGGCTTTGCCCGGATGGTACTTGATCGCACATTCGTAATCATTCAAGAGCTCGACCCATCGATGTTGTCGCATGTTTAACTCTTTTTTCTTGAAGATATGCTCGACTCCTGTGATCAGTGTAAATGGTGCACTTGGTACCGTACATGTAATGTCTCCATATCTTAAGTGCGAAAACAACTGCTCCCAATTCCAAGTCGTGTGTAGTGTAGTTCCTTTCGTGAACTTTAAGTTGGCGTGATGCGTAGGCAATGACCTTGTCACGTTGCATCAACACGCAACCAAGTCCATGGATGGAAGCGTCGCAATAAACCACAAAATCATCTGTGCCTTCAGGCAATGAGAGGATAGGCGCGCTACAAAGTCTATCTTTTAAGTATTGAAAAGCAGATTCCTGTGCATCACCCCAACGATAGGTGACACCCTTCTGAGTCAGTGAAGTGAGAGGTTGCGCAATCTTGGAGAAATCCTTGATAAACCTTCTGTAATATTCTGCCAAACCCAAGAATTGGCGGATTTCTGTTGGTGTACGGGGTGCAGGCCAGTTCTTGATCGAGTCAACCTTGGATGGATCAACATGAATCCCATCCTTGTTTACCACGTGGCCCAGAAAGTGGACTTCGCGAAGCCAGAAGTCACATTTCAAAAATCTGGCATATAACTGCTATGTTCGAAGAAGTTCCAAAATAAGTCGTAGATGATGCTCGTGTTCCTCCTGACTCTTAGAATAGATCAGAATGTCATCGATGAAAACGATAACGAACTTATCCAGGTAGGGTTTGCACACTCGGTTCATGAGGTCCATGAAGACCGCAGGTGCGTTTGTCAGCCCGTAAGGCATGACCAGAAACTCGTAATGGCCGTAACGAGTTCTGAATGTTGTTTTGGGGACGTCCTCATCTCGGACTCTCAGCTGATGGTATCCCGATCTCAAATCAATCTTAGAGTAAAAGCTCGACCCTTGCAGCTGGTCGAATAAATCGTCAATACGTGGGAGAGGATAACGATTCTTCACGGTCACCTTGTTGAGTTCGCGGTAGTCAATACACATTCTGAAGGTACCGTCTTTCTTCTTCACAAATAACACTGGAGCTCCCCAATGCGAAGAGCTAGGACGTATGAAACCCTTTTCCAAGAGTTCTTGTACTTGCGTGGACAGTTCTTCAAGTTCTGATGGAGCTAGACGATAAGGTGCCCGAGCTTTGGGCACTGCTCCAGGAGCTAGCTCGATTTGAAACTCGACTTGTCGATGAGGCGGAAGACTACGTAATTCCACAGGAAATACCTCAGGAAAGTCGCGCACAATAGGAATGTCTCCTATCTTCTTTTCCTTCGAAGATGTATCAGAAACGAGGGCTAGAATAGCAGTGTGGCCCTTTCGCAACCACTTCTGGGCCTTAAGGAAAGAGATGATGCCCACAACAGCACCACTCTTGTCGCAATGAATCACGAGGGGTTCTTCACCAGAATGAGGGATGCGGACAATCTTCTTGTTGCAAAGGATTTCCGCTTGCTGATGAGATAACCAATCCATCCCAATAACAACGTCGAAACTACCAAGTATGATAGGAATAAGATCGATAGAGAAGGTCTGACCAGCTAAGACGAGGTTACAACCCTGAACTATGTGTGTGGCTTCAAGACTTTTACCGTTTGCTAGCTCTACCATGTGTTTGGTGGTCAAAAGTGTTGGGGTGCGCTTAAGCATTTAACTAACTTTTAAGGACACGTAGCTAGTATCGGCACCCGAATCAAATAAAACAGTAACATAAAATTCATCCAGTAGAAACTTACCCATCACAACGTTGGGATCATTCCTAGCATCACCCTGTCCAATCACGAAGGTACGACCTCGGGCGCCATTGCCATTATTGTTACCCCCGTTGTTGCCTCCATTGTTACCTCCATTGTTGTTCCCATTTCCTTGGTTGTTGTTATGATTCTGATTCTGATTCAGTTGTGGACAGTGCCTCTTGAAGTGACCCTCAGCACCGCATTGGAAGCATCCCTTATTATCCTGCTGGTGTTGCTGTTGGTTCTGTCGAGCTTGTGGCTGCTGTTGTCGATTCTGATTCGCAGGACGTGAGCTCCTGCAATCTTTGGCTTCATGTCTAGGATTGTTACATCTCTGACGGCGACCCTTGCTGCACGCCCCGCTATGGTGCAAATTACATCGATTGCACTTAGGGTGATTTCCCCTGTATCCACCTTGACCTTGATTCCCAAAAGAATGCTGACTGGGGCTCCTGTACTCATCTGTCTTTCGCTGCTAGGACTGAGACTGAACTGAAGTAGAACCCTTGCCCGAATTTCCATCCCACTTGCGCTTGTTATCACTGGGAGCATCAGAAGTAGTAGTAGCGCTAATACGCTTGGGCAGCTTGTTCTGCTCAACTGCCTGATCAGTGAGACGATGAACCAACTGGATGATTTGCTGAATGGTACCCAGGTTAGCTGAAGTCACGTGACTCTGAATCTCTGGTACAAGACCCTTGAGGTACAGCTCAATACGTTTGATGGGAGGGTCCACCATAGTAGGACACAAGATGGCCAGCTCGTTTGACCTCTTCGTATACGCCTCAATTTCAGACCCCGTCATTTTCAGATTGAAAAATTCCACCTCTAGCTTGTGGATGTCGTCACGACTACATTACTCTTCCTTGATCAAATCTTTGAAGTCATTCCATGGGGTGGCATTAGCAATCGCCAACCCTAGCAGTTGAACCTGTGCTTTCCACCAGGTTAACGCAACACCTTCAAGTGTTCCAGTAGCAAATTTCACCCTACGAACTTCAGGGCATTCACACATCTCAAAAACAGATTCAATCTTCTCGAACCAGTGAAGAAGACCCACAGCTCCTTCTGTGCCGCTGAAGGTACTAGGTCGGCAATCCATGAACGTTTTGAACGTACATACGGGAGGCTGAGCATGTTGACCTATTGCGCGAGAATAAAAGACAAGGTTAAGCACAAGAGTTGGTTCGCGGGTGTAGGATCTAAACATCCTAGGATAGGTCGAAATGGCAGGTTATACCTCCTGCAGGGACAGCTGCGAGTGCCTCAGCCACTCGTTCGTTGATTAGAGCCGTCAGCTGGGCTTGAGTCAAGTTCAAACGTCCACTCATGATCTTCACAACGAAGCAACATAAGTGAGAAAAGTGTCGCGAAAGTGCATAAGCGTGGGACGGCAGAAGAGAGTAAGCACACATGGCTCAAATAGCAGTTATCACGTTAACTAATGCACTATGTGAACTATCAAACAGACAATATAAACATAAATCATACCACCTATTGTGTCGAGTCTTGCACGTGGAGCGAAGCGTCGTTGTGGATCGTTGAGCACTGTACAGGTTATAGTCTGGTTTTGTCAAAAAGCTTTTCCCTTTTTAAAACCAAGTTCGCTATAACCAATGGCTCTGATACCAATCTGTCACACCCCCAAAATCCACACGCGGAGTATCACCGCTTGGAGGCGTGACATGACCAGGATCAAGCCACCAATCATATTGAACAAAGTAATTAAGTAAATAAAATCAACCACAATATAATTGGTGTTCAAACAACTAGTTAACCAAGTTCAAATTAAACAGCGCAAGCATAATACGTGAAACCAAAACATAAGTTTAATAAGTTCATAAGTTTAAATGTTTAACATGGGACTCGACAGTCCATATCCCACAACGACCTCCTCCTCGTGCAAGCTCCATAAGCATCTTACGACCTTCAAGGCATGTAACAACAAGTCAACAACAAAGTTGAGCGAGTTCACAGTAGGTGTTCGTTAAAAAGTAGTTTTTCAAGAACTATGAGTTTGTTTGCAACTACAAGTTAAATCAGCTTTCCTTGTTTTCCAAAACATGAACTGTGGGGGCTACTCCATGTTGTAAAACCACTAGACTAGATGTATATATAGGTGTCCTTCCCAATCCGAGGACAGAGGTACGTATTGAATACGTAGGTTTAGCGTAGGAGCCCTTCCCAATCCGAGGACAGAGGTACGTAGTGAATATGTAGGTTTAGCGCTGGTGCCCTTCCCAATCCGAGGACAGTGGTACGTAGTGGACACGTAGGTTTAGCGCTGGCGTCCTTCCCAATCCGAGGACGGAGGTACGTAGTGAATACGTAGGTTTAGCGTTGGCGTCCTTCCCAATCCGAGGACAGAGGTAAGTAGACTAGAAGTGGAGAAAGTACATGTTCCGTCTTAGCTATTTAATCCCATTCCCAACCCACCGGGAATCCCATGCCTTAAGAGTGTGAACTCACCTTTGGTTGCTCGGTTTGACTCTCAAAAATGGACTGTTTCAGCTTGAACATCCAAAACTGGACTGTTTTCGGGTATTTTAATAAAATAGTTAACTTACTCCAAAAATTCCCAAACTTTTATATAATGTTTTAAACAATCCAAATATTACTGTGTAAAAATTTCGGGATCCAATTCATTGCCAATATTTTATAAAAAATCATTTACCGGACTGCAATCAGATTCATCACTTTCTGAGTGCAGTCCACGGAATAATTTATTTAAAATTCATCGTAAGTCCGATTGATGAAATTCCAATTGGAACATTACAATGACATCAGTGGTCATCTACAGTACAAATTTCATAGGCTAATTCTACACAGATTTCAAGTTATGACGAAAAACATAACACACATTTTGTGCAGCAAAAACGCAGCTTTTGCTGCTGTGAAAAAATGAGCCTTTAAAAATAGCAAACGAAGTCCAAAAATTATGATTCTAGTGCCATTAGAACCGTATTTCGAAAATACATAATTTAGACTTCAGAAAATCAATTTTTCGATAAATATCGACCTGTTTACAGTGAACTGAAGTTGGCTGTGAATGTTTAGACAGAAGCTGTTTTCAGCTTATAATGCTCTAACGCAAGTTCTATTTGTTCCGTTAACATGTTTAGTGATCAACAACGTATTTCTAGTAATCACAAGCAAGCATCAACATATACCACACAACATCATATTAACAATATTACATCATGTTTCATCTTTATGTTCATGTTTCTTGTTTAAACCTTTTAATGTTCTTGTGATATTCATCATACTACATCTTTTAACTACTCAAAATAGAAGTGAACAAAGGTTAAACAAGAACTTACAACTAGCTCAAAGGCTAGGGAAGATCTCTAGTGGAAAAGATGGTGAAAATGGTGTGAGAAAGCAAGTAATGAAGTTCCTTGATGATCCACAAGCTATAATCTTCACAAAGCACCTCTTAACACATGTATGGAGCTTGAAAATGGAAGAATATGGTGGTGTTAAGGTGGTGATGGTGGCGTTTATGGTGAGGGCCGAGAGGGAGAGAGGAGAGTGGGAAAGATGGAGTGAAATTGAGAATGATGAGTATGGAGTGATCTTGTAAGTCTTGCACCATACTTATGTCCTTACCTCTAAATATTTTGGCAACAATATCAAGCAAAGATCAATTAAAATATTAAATTAAATCTTGAAGTATGGTGGGGATCTTTGTGGGTCCTTTGTGACGGTAAGAGGGCGGGGGGAGGGGGTTAGATGTAATTTTTCATGGTAGATGGTAAGTATTAGTTCAAATGCAAGTATATGTTTACATATGTTAGTTACTAGAGAAATTAGTGGGTGTTATGGTGTACGGGGATCATAACTAGCCAAGAAATAATTAAACAATGTTTCTTGCAATATTTTGGTGTCCCGGGTAATGTCCGGTTGTTCGGTTAGATACCGTTCCGTTAAAGTGTTAAGTTATTCCGTAAAGTGTCTTTTATATATCTTTTCGTAACACTTTTAATAACCGGCACTTTGAAAAGCATACAAGACCATTTTGTCAATTTTCTGCACAAGACTAGTATGTTAAAAAGCACATGTAAGTATGACGCAGTAATCAGAAAGCAGTTAAGTAATTCAGCACAGTCATCAAGCACTTTAATTAACATTAACTAATCGTACGGATACATGTAATTATGAGGGTTGTCACAGTATCAACCTATGCGGTCCATATTTTCATAAAAGGTTAGTGTATTATTTCATCTTTCCTTTGTTTATTTTGTTTTTTTTAAATTATGGCCGGTGGTGTTGGGTTTGACGGTGGTGTTGGTGTTGGGTTTGACGGCGGTGGGGGATTGACGGCGGTGTTGGGTTTGACGGTGGTGGGGGATTGACGGCGGTGGGGGTTTGACGGTGGTGGTGGTGGTTATTGACGGCTGTGGTGGTGGTTAGGCGGGTGTGGTGGTGGCTGTGGTGGTGGTTAGGCGGCTGTGGTGGTGGTGGTTGTTGTGGTGGTGGTGGTGGTGGTGGTGGTTGTGGTGGTGGTTGTGGTGGTGGTGGTTGTGGTGGTGGTGGTTGTGGTAGTGGTGGTGGTTGTTGTGGTGGTGGTGGTTGTGGTGGTGGTGGTTTGTCGATTATTTAGATGTTAATTTGTTAGAAATTTGTTACAAGTTTATAAAAATTGTAAAAAGTTTATAATATGACACGTATTATATATTAATTTTTGCAGATATGTCGTCACACGAGGAGGAGTTTGGTACGGCACAGGTGCCTAGATTCGATGAGATAGCCGGGGGTGATTGTTTGGGTATTCCCTATATGGACTACCCGAACAATTCTAGGGAGTATAAGCGTTTTAACAGGTTGCGACAAATGAAGGTGGGTCGGCAGAGGGTGTTGTCATGGGAGGCTTTACGGGAGGTCGGGGAGGAGGAGAGAGCCCGGGGTTTGATCAGGGAGAATTCCCCGTGGGATCGCATGTTTTCGGTGGCAGCTAGGCCGTCTTATAGGACCATGATGGTGGAGTTTTTGTCCACATTCGTGTTTCGTCCACGGCCGGCTGACCGGCCCAATTCGGATATGGACGATCCGAACGTGGAAGCATCGCCTCCCGATGTATCTTTCTGTTTGTTCGGGCAGCGACAAAATTGGTCGCTGCGTCAGTTTGCTGTTGCCACCGGGTTCTATACCGATGATGAGTTGGTTCAGGACATCTATACCACCGCAATTTGGGCTATGCCTGATGATCAGTTGTTTGCTTGGTGGCCCACTCTATGTCCTGGACCCTTCGGTAAGAAGGCCCGAGTTTCTGCGATTCCTGACCCACTCGTTCGCTACATACACCACTGCATTACCACGTCGATCTCTGCGCGTGGCAAAAGCAACGAGTGGGTCACGAAGGTGGATCTGTTCTTTCTGTACAGCTTATATACGGGCACACCGTGCGCCCTCCATCGCTGTCTGGCGGAGTATTTCGCCTCGTACGGCAAACGGCAGAGGCGTAGCCGTTTGATGGGAGGGGCATTTATCACACGTATTGCCCAGCATTGCGGTCTGTATTACCTATTCCTTGAGGATATGCCGACCCAAGCACCACACGAGCCCTTAGATCTTAGGACGATGAGAGGGATGAAGATTGCGGTGAACTTTCCGGATATCGGGCATCGGTTTGTTGACGAACACCAACAGATTTATGAACCCCAACCGATAGTCCACCAGGAACTGCTCGAGGCTGGGGAGGTGGAGATGCCGCATATTGCTGACGTGCCTGCTATGGATGGAGACATGGAGCCTCAGGTTGACCAGGGGCATCCGTAGGAGCCGCCACAGATTCCACAACGCGTTTATCATGCAGTGCGGTTGCCTCAGTCCACCCAACGTCTCCTTGAGAGGCTGGTGGCGGGTCAGGATGGTATGATGGCCAGCTGGACACAGCAGTTTCAGCGAATGGACAGGCGGATGGACCGGATGGAGGATTTGATGGAGTGGGTGATGGCTAGTGAGGCCGAGAGACGTACCCAGGCGGGGTTGCCGGTTCGACCCCCGCCACATCCACGAGTGTATCCGGGTTTCGACATGGAGGCAGGTCCGTCCGGGACGCAGGCAGGTGGTGGGGATGATTCTGACGACAGCGATGAGGAGATGGAGGATTAGTATTTGTATTTGTTGGGTGAATTTTATTTTGTTAAACATTTATGGGCATGTATAAACAAATATTTATTTCTTTTTGTTTATTTTGGTATGTTTAAACATTTGTAACTTGATGAATGTTTGTTCGTTTTGTTATTTATGCTTAGTCGACTTATTTTAAAAAACAACATTTTAAAAAAAAAAACTTAGTATATATAATAACAATGAAAAATAACAAGACAAACAACACAATATTCGATTACATTTTTTTTAAAACTTAATATATATAAAAAACGACATTTATAACTAACATTCGATTACATGTCTTGCATAAACTTACATACTAACAATGAAAAATAACAAGACAAACAACACAAAAAAAAAAAATCCAACTGATTATCAACCAACGTTCCCTCTTACGAACAACACTTGAATGAATATCTTCAAATTCCGCTTCTTGCAATTTATAAATTCGAACCTCCTCTCTCAAAAAATTGACTTCGTTTTGAAGCAGAGCCTTCGTATCTGTCACACCCCGATATTTCCACGTATTACCGGTGGGCCCGGTGGGGAGTATCGTGACGTAGTTGATATCATCATAGTCAAACAACACAATATATAAATGCACAGCGGAAGCAAAAGATAAATATATTACAATCCGAATATAAAGTAATATCAAGTAATACAACGGAAAGTAAAGGATCCACAGGCGGATCTTAAAACATAAACATTGTTCAACAGACTTTAGACGCCTAGAACTTGCAAGATTCCTTATTAATGCCCTGAGCTTCCAGCCAATTACGTTCAGTACCTGTCACTTAACCTTTTTTGGAAAATACGCCAGTTTACACTGGTAAATACAATTAACCGAGTCATTTGAAAAGGTTTAATAAAATTGATTTGAATGCACAAGGCACAACATATCTTTTATAACTTGGGACAATTATATAAACATAATCTTGTATACAGATTTACATGTTCGTTGTACGTTCAGGGCCCGATGTAGAAACCGAGTCAAGATTAACAGACACGCCACAAGTATAAGCCCATAAGAGAGTGAGATACCGTTTCCCTTTAAGCAACTTTCAGTGTATGCCTACACCCCGTGCTTAAGACGTGGCCATTTTATAAGACAATGATGTCAAGGATATCCGGGACATGGTCATTAACCCCTAAAGGCTTTTATTTCAAACAATGCAGATTAAAGCAGGTTACCTCAATAATTTAATCACAATACGACTAAACATTCAATACCCGACCAAGCGGTATTATTATAATACCGTATCCCAAGCCCGTATAGGGAAAATAAGTTAAGAGTATTTACCTGAGCTAGCTCCTGTCTTAAATAGAAAGAATTTAATAACTCAGTCGTATTCACTTAAGTAAGCGTAGGTACAATTTACCGGAAGGCTCTAGTCTGGAATGATGGTATAAATAACCAATTAGAATGCTTACGGGTCTTTAATTAAGCCTAAGCTTAGACCGGTTAGTCTTAAAGAAAGATACGGTTCAAACGCATGATAAGGCGAAGACCGGTTTAGAATGTGGTTTTGACCCGAAAAGCTTGTATGCTTGCTTAATATGGATAACTTAAACACATTATGGATTTTGAGACCAAAAAGATATGGTCTGACCCGTTTCGGCTAATATATTGAAACTAGTCACATAAGCCGACCCGAACGCGACAAGTGCGTAACGAGTAACCAAAAGAGTCATATACAGGTTTCCTAAGTTAATATGCCTTAAATATGTTGTGATATCAGTAGGATACCTTCCAGTATGCCCAAAACGAGTTTATTATCAATATAAGCCCCGTAGGGGTATTTTGGTCATTTTAAAGATTATAAGAGAGGTTAAATATGATTCTGAGGTTTGGGTCTGAATACATCAGTAAAATAACTTAATTTAATAGGTCATATCAGTTGGTAATAAGTCTTATGTGACAAAATGCTTTTAATCCCAAACTATGCGTTTACTACGCGTAAAAAGCTATTTTAAGCGATTTCCGGGTTATACAGGAAATCTGAGTTTTCTGATCAGGTTATAAAGTTCAAAATACTTTATTTATTATATAAAATCAGTAGCAATTGGATTGGTGTGAAAATATTATGTAGGACTCATTTTATGACTGAAAAGGGTATAATCGGTATTTACCAAATCAAGGCCATAACCTTAGGTTATGAGCAGGTTAAAAATAATTAAAAATCTTTAAAAATCCCAAAATATTATATCACATCAGTGGGTAAAAGGTTTGGTGTCAAAAATTGGGTTTAGATAGGCTTTATGCTAATTGCGCCGTTTAATTACTAAAAGGCGTTATAATTACGCTAATGAGCATAACTCCTAATCTAGACCTCCAACTGATGTGAAATTTTAGGGAGATGTTTATAAATCAGTAATAAAGATTGTTGTCCTTTCATATTTCCAAAATTCTCGTTTTATGGTCAAAAGGGCATTATGGTCAACAATAAGCATTTAACGAAAACGTGTAAACGAATCGGACAATCAACGATCCAACCACAGAGGGTTATACTATCATGTAACCTGGTCTTAAGGAAGCTCTAAGTCATTTCCAAACCATACTAAATCGGGTCAGAACTGAAGTCAAAGCAAAAGTCAAAGTTTTGCGACTTTCGGTTCCGAACCGGGTCTAAACAGAAAATTATCGGATCAAACAAGCTTAGACCAGTTATAATACTTATTATCAAGTTATATGAGTGATAAAATAGGTTACATGCCTTCTACATTGTTAATTATGCGTTAATTCGAAAATTAGCATTATGTTGACTTTTTCTAATCAACTTTGACCCGACAAAAGGTCTAGTTAGAGTGGGAATCAGAGGGAGCCCTTTTAAGGGTTTAATGCCCACATAATTACCAACTTATAACTACCTTCAATTCGACTAATCACTGGACCATTAATGATTAATCGCTAAGTCAACCGTTAATTACGACGGTTTGACTTTTAAGCTAAAACTAAGTAAAAACTCAACTAAGAAAGGTTAAGCATACTTATAGAAGTCCTATGCACGATTAGGAAGGCTTAGGGTCTGCTCTTAAGCTCCAGGAAGCTCCAGAAATGCAGAAGTGAGGTGTGATCAATGGTTGCAACATGAGGCCTTTATATAGTGTTTTAATCTCATTAGATTGTTGACAACTAAGGCTACAACTGATCATGGATCACCCACAAGTGTCCCTAAGTGCCTAGGAATGTTTAGGGGTCGCCCATGGATGAGAAAATATCTTCTTAAGTCGGTTCCAAGGCTGAACAGCCAACATTCACGTTTTTCTGCATCTGGGGGTCTGACGCGGCCCGCGTAAGATCTTAATGTGTCTTACGCGGCCCGCCTAAAGCCTGACTTCAGGTTTAAAAGCTTTTTCAATTTGCATCCTTGGCTCTTGGCTCTTCGAAAGGTCAACCACACTTTGTTTCTTGCATTTTGAGCCCCTTAACTTGACTTATAAGGGCTTCAAGTCTTATACCCACTTTGTTAAGCCCTTGGTTAACTTGGTTATCACCCGAAAAGTCATAACTTTCAACGTTTACGCTTTAAACCCCTCACATACGAATTTGATCATAACTTTCTCATACGATAACGAAACTTTATGAAATTTCTATCATGTATTCTAGTGAGCATAATTTACCATTACAAAGCTTCGGGTTTGCTAAAAGGTCACTTAGAGGTATACTTTAAACATGTTGACACATTTAACCCCTGTAGTTTGTAATCTCTCACTTTCTTTCATATTTAGCTTCGTATGATCCATGATTTATTCTTTTAAGGTTATGAGCATCATGTAGGGTTATTGTAAAGTATATTTATCTCTTGTTGACATTTTGAACCCTTAAATTCACATACTTTCCATGCTTGTCAACTTTAGTCCCTTTAGAACATTCTTTCACACGTTCAAACCTATGACACGTGTCAATGCATTATAGGACGGAAATTTTCGAGGTGTTACATCCTCACCCCCTTAAAAGAAATCTCGACCTCGAGATTTGCTACAATGCTGGAAGTACTTTTTGTCGCATAATGGACTTAACTTCTATAACATATCTGGAGTCTTTCCAAGCTCCCTAGTTAACCTTTATAATGGGTACATGTATCCTTTTGGAGCTTCTTATCCTGTCGATCCTTAATCGACACAGGTTGTTCATCATATCATAAATATGCATATCATTATGTGATAATGCTTCTTGACTTATTGGTGAAACACATCCTTCAGTCACTAGTGTGCAATGTATTGCGAGCTCCGCCAAGCTCCTTAAATAGGTTTTAGCTTATAAGCTACTTGATCTTGATACATTCGATTTCCTTTGAATGATTCTATATACTCAGAGCTTAACTAGCCTGATAATTTAACAAATTTGGCACACCCTTCTAGGGTGTTATCTTTTGTTGAATTTTATTCCTTTAACAAGAACTTAGGAGGGTTGCTACTTTCATCCATCTTTGATTTTCTGCCGAATACTGGCATCTTACAGATAATTATGGGTTGTATGATCTTATTCATTGTCTCCAATGCAACTTTCAGATCCTGATAATTGGACTGCCCAGAGACTCGTCCATCAAACGGATGTTTGATATTTCATCTATACAAGGTCTCCAAAGGAGCAGCCTTGATGCTTATATATCAACTATTATAGAAAGACTTATCTTACGGTGAATGGTTATCCCAACCATTGCTTAAGACTATTCTTAAGGAATAGCTAATCCTTATAGCTAGTTGAATAACTCGACAATCCTGGGTAGTTGATGGCGATTCTTAATCGTTGTCTAAATAGGGTTGCGGTAATGAATGCATAAGCAAAATGAACCGTCTTTCTTATTTAGCAATATCAACTCTCGGAATATTAAGTTAGGCTATAAGAATCTCCTATCTTAAAATTTACTTAATTAGGGTTTCCGATTCTTCCAATAATGGTACTAGCTGCCTTGGAGATTTCATAATGATACAGCCTTAAATGGGATATAAATCTTAACTCTACTTGCTTCTTAGAAGGTAAACAAGGTAATCTCAGGAGAAAATCAAAGTACAAGGAGGTTACAGAGATTTTTCCATATCTCAGGCTCCAATTCATCCACCATTGCTTGTGTCAAATAAGTGTCACATTTATTCTATGAGTCCACAGACTCCTTTACCAGGGAACATTTATTTGGACAATTCTATTTTCTAGATATCTCCTTTGAATACCATTAGCTGACTTTAATACCGTATGACCATTGAAATATCTTTGTGGTTTCATGCATTAAACCTCCATACTGATCAGGCATGGAAGAAATCTATGGAACTTATTAAGATACATCAATCCTCATACGGCGGTTTTGTCATACCATTTGGTATTCGTAATCAATAGGGATCAACGAGATGACAATTACATGCGAATGTACTTTATCTGGAGAGATGGTACATTAGAATTTTATGACTGAAGATTTTTTTTTTTTTGACAGGAGCAGAAGAAATGGTTCTTATGACATTTGCCTGTAAGTTTTACCTTACACTTAATATCTAGGGTTCTTATGATAGACTTTTAAAAGTCTAATACACTTACAATTTATGAAAGATTTATTGGTATCCGAATTAAAACAGAATTCTTGGCATTTATACTTAAAGAACGTACCCAACGTTATTATATGATATGGACTACTCCTTACACTCTTTAGGAGAGTTTAAGCACTATCATTCTTAGACTTTCTATCCTTAACCGTGTTTCCTTTGACAGATTTGGGGCACGTAGCATTTGGCTCCTTGAACTTTTTCACGGCCTTCTTCACAGCTTTTCCAACAGCTGCGTCTATCATAGCTTGAAGAACATCTTTGGAAATTCTAAGGTTTACAATTGTAGCATCATTAGCATGCGTCGCATCATCAATGGCACGATTGACTGTTGTCTTATCCGAGTTTGTCATACTCAAGATTTGGTTCCTATTACCAAATGAATCATTTACTTGGTTGCAATTCAACAACTGCTATTCATCACCCTGATGGCCTTAACATGTACTAATCATGGTTTCATTAAACTATACAGGCCAATATGGCACTAACATTCTTAATGAACGTTATCTTAAAATATATCAATATCACTTAGCCTAGGTCACAAAAGACCATCAATGGCATTTAAGGGTTGGACCTAGTCCATCACCTTTTTGACAGGGGATCAAAATGTCACCTTTGTCTTTATTATATTTATGAATTTGGATAGCTTGAAAGCTTGCCATAAGGGTATCAGAAAAGAGTGATTCCAATAGATATAAAATATCAAGCTAAGGTTTGTTGGAGCATTCTCTAGAGTATCATCGGTCAGTTTCTACCTCGAATTAAATGACCGGAGTCCTAATCAGCGGAGACAACAGTTCTCAACATTTATTGTTCATTATAGAATCATATGTGCCAATATCAAATAATTTTCTGCATAAGCTGCTTGATAAGGAAAGGTACCTTCTATATAGTTATCATTTTGCACCATCTCCTGGGTGTTCATCTGGAAGACTTATGCGTTTGCTTTCTCGGCCTCTTCAGGCTTCTTCTGATTCCTAGGGCAGTTGGTCCTGATATGCCCCTTCTCGTTGCAACCATAACAGGTTGCGTCTTTCAACTTCTTGCAATCCAAGGTTTTATGTTCCTTAGACTTGCAAATCCCACAAGGTAGAGGTTGAGATTCAAATCTGCATTTCCCGAGGTGGTATTTCCTACAGGTTTTGCACCTGGTCTTCTCACCCGACTGCTGGCTGTCTTTCTTAAACCCGGAACTCTCTTTATCCTCAGAGTTCCTCTTTATCTTCCTATCGGAGCGATGAGAATTCTCATCCTCCCTTTTACGCTTTCCATCTTCAGAGGCATTGGCAACATTGTTTCTGACCACATCGAGTGTGAGAGATAGCGACAGATCTGCCGCTGACCTGAATGTAGTAGGTCTCGATGCTTTCACACTGGCCTTTATTTCTGGGGCTAGACCCCCAATAAAGCGAGCTATTCGCTTTGGTTCCGGTGTGATCAAGTAAGGAACCAATCGAGACATGGTATTGAAACTTGCAAGGTATGCTTGACAATCTAAGTTCTCCATGACTAATGTCAAGAATTCAGTCTCAATTTTCTCAACTTCATGTTGAGGACAATAATTTTCTTTGATAAGAGCAGTGAACTGATCCCAAGTAATGTTGTACAAAGGGATCTTCCCCGTAGCTTGGATCAGTGACCTCCACCAAGCTAGAGCTTCCCCTTTAAAAGATTGTGAAACAAATTTCACATCTTGTTCCGCACAACCGCTGATGTCAACAACGGTGTCCATCTCCTCGAGCCATGTCATGCAATCGATGGCTCCTTCTTCTCCTGTAAAGTCTCTGGGCTTGCAGGAGACAAAATATTTATATGAGCAGGTCTTAACTGGTGCCTCTTGATGAAGCACAACCTGTCTAGACGGAACACTCCTCTGGTTTGACGAGTTATGAACATCGTCTTCCTTCGACTCATGTGATTTAGAAGGGGGCTTACTACGAGCCACTGATAGAGTCTTAGAGTGTGTATCACTTGATTCATCATACTGTCTGTCAAGAGCTCGTGTGACGGCATTATCTATTAATGCCTGCAGTTCCGCACCAGTTATATTAACTCTGGTAGCATCATTATTTTCCCTCGGGTGGCTGTTGACCTCATCCGATCCAGCCATGTAGCTTGATTGCTACATAATTATTGACGATGATTCATTCAGAGGTTATTATGGATTCATCACTTTTGACGATTCATCAACCATGGTAATATAGACCATATTGGTTAATTTGTTAGTCATATTTAATCAACATTTTCATTATAATTTATCCTAGTTATAAAACATTAAGGATATTAAGGAGGCGCAAAGGCCTAGTCACAAGGATAGTTTTTAAATTTACAAGCCATGATTACAGAGAATCGAGGCATTAAGGTTTGAACATATTTCATTACCTTTTCTGGACAGAGAGTCGAAGACTACTACTGTCTTTAGTCTCAGAGGACGCTTAACATTTTCATTATAATTTATCCTAGTTATAAAACATTAAGGATATTAAGGTGGTGCAAAGGCCTAGTCACAAGGACAGTTTTTAAATTTACAAGCCATGATTTCAGAGAATCGAGGCATTAAGGTTTGAACATATTTCATTACCTTTTCTGGACAGAGAGTCGAAGACTACTACTGTCTTTAGTCTCTTAGGACAATAAATATGGCCCGTAGGCATTTCATCACTTATGGATGTTTATAATTTGATCATCTTCATTTGATGATATTAGTCAGGATCGCATTGATCATACAAACTATTATGCTTGGACGTAGTTCAACATATTTAGACGGGGGTCAAAGACCACCACGGTCGTTGTCTTATCGGACAACAAGTTTGGCCCGTAGGCACTTCATCACTAATGGATGTTTATTTCAAACAAGGGAATCTAGATTAACCCCCTTTTTAACGATGGCCTGTGTGACTTTAACGATTCACAGTTTACCAAAAATGTTAACATACTTACAGATGTTAACAGGGATTGGAATCTTTTAGATAAGTTTTTACCGTCTTGGCCATGTCTACAATGACATTTAGGCTAGGTTTTACCTTTAAGATTCTTTTAATATTTAACACAGAATAATCCTAAATTGAAATGTTAACAAGGATCAGAATCTAATTGGGAAACTACCATCTTGGCCCTGTCTTAAGGTGACATATGGCTAGGTCTTGTCCTTTTTAAATTTTGCCATTTTATTATAATGGTAGATCTTATAATATAGGAATGATATTTTAAATATAATCGTTCCATTAAAATTTAAACAAGTATATGGTTGCCCTAAACGGGACTTCTACAGAAAATGACTTGCCCATGCAAGGGCTAATCAGAAAATAACAAAGGAACCACATAAGGACAAAATAAAACGAATTAGGATTTGTCCTATGTTCTTTGTCTAGACTCAAGAATAAAAATGTGCAATCGTGTAACTGAGATTAAACACAAAAAGCTAGTGTTTAATTCACTCAGTGTTGGCTCTGATACCAACCTATCACACCCCGCTATTTCCACGTATTACCGGTGGGCCCGGTGGGGAGTATCGTGACGTAGTTGATATCATCATAGTCAAATAACACAATATATAAATGCACAGCGGAAGCAAAAGATAAATATATTACAATCCGAATATAAAGTAATATCAAGTATTACAACGGAAAGTAAAGGATCCACATGCGGATCTTAAAACATAAACATTGTTCAACAGACTTTAGACGCCTAGAACTTGCAAGATTCCTTATTAACGCCTTGAGCTTCCAGCCAATTACTGTAACACCTCGAAAATTCACGTCCTATAATGTATTGACACGTGTCATAAGCTTGAACATGTGAAAGTATACTCTTGATGGACTAAAGTTGACAAACATGGAAAGTATGTAAATATACGAGTTCAAAATGTCAACAGTGAATAAATATACTTTACAATAACCCTACATGATGTTGATACCATCAGACGAATAAATCATGGATCATACGAGGCTAAAAGTGAGAAATTACAAACTACAGGGGTTAAATGTGTCAACATGTTTAAGTTATACCTCTGAGTGACCTTTTGACAAACCCGAAGCTTTGTAACTGTTAATTATGCTCACTAGAATGCATGATATAAATTTCATAAAGTTTCGTTATCGTATGAGAAAGTTATGATCAAATTCGTATGCGAGGGGTAAAGCGTTAACGTGGAAAGTTATGACTTTTCGGGTTAACCGGAAATGTCCAGGGACTTGGCAAAGTGGGTATAAGTCCTAAAGCCCTTGTAGGTAAATAAGAAGGGGTCAAATTGCAAGAAATAAGTCGGTTGCCCTTTTGAATGCTTGAAAGGCCAAGCCTTTGTTTCTGCCAAAGGCTTGCGCACCGCAAGGGTCAACCCTTACGGTGCGCAAGCAGTGGCCAGCGACAGGAAATGTTTCTGGTTGCTGTTTAAACGCTTGGGACTGACTTTAAACGATTTTCCCCATCTCCCTTGGCCCCTAAACAATCCCTAAACATCTAGGGACACTTGTGGATCAGTTGTGGTAAGTCATAGACGTGCGTGTCAACCTTTTGTGGTGTTATTGATCACTATATAAAGGCTTCATGTGCAACAAGTTCTTCACACCATTCATCTGCACATTTGGGGCATTTCAAGAGCTAAGGATCTTTCTCTAAGCATCACATTTCGTGCATAGGACTTCAGTAAGTTTGCTAATCCTCTCTTAATTAAGTTTTAGCTTAGTATTAGCTTAAAAGTCAAACCGTCGTAATTAACGGTTGACTTTAAGATTAATCACTAATGGTCTGGTGATTAGTAGAATCAAAAGTAGTTATAAGTTGGTAATTTTGTGGGTAATAAAACCTCAAAAGGGTTCCCCCTGATTCCCACTCTAACTAGGTCAAATGTCGGGTCAAACTTGTTATTAAAAAGTCAACAGGATGCTTAAATTCTAATTTATGCATAATTAGCAATGTAGAACATATACAACCTGTTTGATCATTTATATAACTTGGTAATGAGTGTAAGAACATGTCTAAACATGTTCAACCCGACAATTTACTGTATAGACCCGGTTCGGAACCGAAAGTCGCATAGTTTGACTTATACTTTGACTTTCAGTTCTGACCCGTTATGGTATGTTTTAGAAATACCTAAGAGCTTCATTTGGACCAGGTTACATTCTAGTATAACCCTCTGTGATTATACACCATGGTTCATTAGTTAACCGATTAATATGCATGATTCCGTTAATTGCCCATATGTTGACCATCATGCCCTTTTCACTTTAAAACGTGATTTTTGGAAATGTAAAAGAGTAAAAACCTTACCTACTGATATTTAAACTTGCATAAAAAATTTGACATCAGTTTGAGGTGTAGGTTAAGAGTTATGCTCATTAGCGTAAAATGAAAGCTTTATGTTAATAAAACGGCGTAATTAGTGTATAGCCTAGTTAAGCCTACTTTTTGATATCAAAATTATTACCCACTGATGTAATATATTATTTTGGGATTTTTAAAGATTTTTAATTAATTTTAGGCTGAGCATAACTCATAGTCGTAGGCTTAATCCGGTAATTGTCGGTTTTGCCCTTACGGGCTATAAAATGAGTTTTACATATCTAAACGACTCCAAACCTTTTGCTACTGATAACATATGATAAATAAATTATTTTAAGCCTTCTGGAAATATAAAAATATCAGATTTATGTATCGAACCCGGAAATGGCTTCTAATCGCCTTTTTAAGCGTTTTTAACGCATAGTATGTACTAAAACTATTTTTAAACATACAAGGGTGATACCTACTGATATTAGAGGCAAATTATAATGTTTTAACAGTAAGCAAAAGTTGTTTAACTCAGACTTCAGTTTTGAGCTTTTCGGCTTATGTGAAATTACCAAAATGCCCCTACGGTGCATAGTTTGGTTAAAATTGATAAATTTCACATATATACTTTACCCTACTGTTATAACTTATTAAATTGAGTATGTTTGCTGTTTACATCAGATCTGTAACTCGAGCAAACACTTAAACTCTTTTATAAACTTTTAAATGACCAAACTACCCCTACGAGGCATAGTTTGTGTTTAAACTCATTTCGGGCATAATAAAAGACATCTTACTGATGTCACAACATATATGAAGCATATTAACTTAGGAAACCTATAAATGGCTCATATGTATACCCGTTACGCTTATTACGCGTTTGGTTCGATTTATGTAACTAGTTTACATAAATTAGCCTAAACGGGTCAAACCTTATCGGTTTTATCTCAAAATCCAGAAGGTGGTTAGATTACCCATATTATACAAGTCTTCAAACTTGTCGGGTCTAAAACACATTCTATTCCGGTCTTCGCTTAATCGCGCGCTTGAACCGCATATTTCTTTAAGACTAACCGGTCTAAGCTTAGGCTTAATTAAAGACCTGTTAGCATTCTAATTGGTTATTTATACCATCATTCCAGACTAGAGCCTTCCGGTAAATTGTACCTACGCTTACTTAAGTGAATACGGCTGAGTTATTATAATTCTTGCTATTTAAGACAGGAGCTAGCTCAGGTAAATACTCTTAACTTATTTTCCCTATACGGGCTTGGGATACGACACTATAAAAGTACCGCTTGGTCAGGTGTATGTAGTCATTTAAATCGGATTGTGATTGATGTATTTACATAACCTGTTTAATATGTATTATTTGGTGTATGGCTTTTGGGGGTTAATGACCATGTCCCGGATATCCTTGGCATCATTTTAAGAAATGGCCACGACCTAAGCACGGGGTGTAGGCATACACCTGACAGATGCCTTATGTAAAAACTGGTAATCCACTCCGAGGTATCATCCTTGTGGGCACTATACCGGAACTGGTAATCCACTTAGAGGATGATAGCCTGTGGGCATTATACCTGTGGCGTGTCAGTTAATCTGTCCGGCTCTTCTAACCGGCCCTAATGGACGACAAATAAGTAAAACTGTATACAAGATCATATACAAATAATTTTCCCAAGTTATAAAAGATTAATTTTGCCTCTGTGCATTTTAATCAAAGTGTCAAAATATTTGTGCCTGGTGCATTTAAATCACTTTTCTTAAACTCTTTTCAAATGAGTCAGTTGAGTGTATTTACCAGTGAAAACTGACGTATTTTCCAAAAAGGTTAAGTGACAGGTACTGAACGTAATTGGATGGGAGCTCAGGGCGCTAATAAGGAATCTTGCAAGTTCTAGGCGTCTAAAGTCTGTTGAACAAATGTTTATATTTTAAGATCCGCCTGTGGATCCTTTACTTTCCGTTGTAATACTTGGATATTACTTTATATTCGGATTGTAATATAATTACCTTTTGCTTCCGCTGTGCATTTTTATATTGTGTTGTTTGACTATGATATCAACTACGTCACAATACTCCCCATCGGGCCCACCGGTGACACGTGGAAAGTCGGGGTGTGACAGGTTGGTATCAGAGCCAACATTGAGAGAATTAAACACTAGCTTTTTGGTGTTTAATCTCAATGACACAGTAGCACATTCCTTGACCTTCTGAGTCTAGACTTAACATAGGAGTATTCTCAATCCTCATCTGGAAATTTTGCTTCGAATCTTTATTGGATACATCGCCAAGCGAAGAAGCCGTAATAGGAGTTCTCCACACCCGAAGCCTTGAAATGCTGAGCTTCGTACCGCGGCTAGAATGAAACAAGCATCCAAGGAGAAAGCATTCAGAAATAAAATGAAGAAGAAACTCCTCTTGCTAAAGATCGTTTCCTTAATAAGTCCTTATAAGGACATATTTATCTTTTCAGTCCCTTGGAGGACAACACTATTCTTTTCAAGTCCCGCTTAGGTCAACTTTATACTTTTATTTTTATATAGTGGAATGATTAAGTTTAAACTTAGATTCTAAACATGAAATATGAAATAAATGAAAAATAACATTCTTTTTATAAGATCTACCATTATAATAAAATGGCAAAATCTAAAAAGGACAAGACCTAGCCTCGGGTCATATTAAGACCGGCCAAGATGGCAGTTCCTCAATTTAGATTCAGATCCTTATTAACATTCCTTTTTATAAGATCTACCATTATAATAAAATGGCAAAATCTAAAAAGGACAAGACCTAGCCTCGGGTCATATTAAGACCGGCCAAGATGGCAGTTCCTCAATTTAGATTCAGATCCTTATTAACATTCCTTTTTGCAAGATCTACCATTATAATAAAATGGCAAAATCTAAAAGGACAAGACCTAGCCTCGGGTCATATTAAGACCGGCCAAGATGGCAGTTCCTCAATTTAGATTCAGATCCTTATTAACATTTCAATTTAGAAATTGTTCTGCTTTATTTATTAAACAGAATCTTAAAGGTAAAACCTAGCCTAAATGTCAATGCTGACATGGCCAAGATGGTAAAACCTAGCCTAAATGTCAATGCAGACGTAGCCAGGATGGTAAAACCTAGCCTAAATGTCATTGCAGACATGGCCAAGACGGTAAAACCTATTCAAAAGATTCCTAACCCAATTTAATGATATCTGAATCATGGGTTTAGATCATCACTTGAGATGATCATATTTTGACCATACGTGGTAATATAATGCCTACGGGCCTTGCTCATTTCTACATGAGCCAAAATACAATGGTAGCTATGACTCCCTGTCAGAAAAAGGTAATGAACTAGGTTCAAACCTCAAATGCTTTGATTCTCTGAAATCATAGCATATAATTTATATATGTCCTTGTGACTAAGCCTGTTGTGCTAATATACTTAAAGGCCTTGATTCTCTGAAATCATGGCTTATAATTTAAAATTGTCCTTGTGACTAGGCCTTTTGTGCTATTAAATAAAATTGTTATTGTTGCTTTGATTCTCTGAAATCATAAGCTTATAATTTATAAATGTCCATGTGAACAGGCCATTGGGTGCCACTAATAAAACTGTTAATGTTTTATAATTAGGATAAATTATAATAGAAATCCTAAATGTATGTGATTAATAAATTAACCAAATATGGTCTCTGTTTACCATGGTTGATGAATTTCCCTAAGGGGCAATTCCGTAATACACATCCCTTAGAAGGGAAGTGCCTACGGGCTATAGTTAATGTCCTCTAAGACTAAAGACAGTGGTAGCCTACAGCTCCCTGTCAGGAAAAGGTAATGAACTTTAATTCAAACCTTAATGTCGCGATTCTCTGAAATTATGGCTTATAAATTAAACTTGTCTACTCGACTAGGCCATTTGTGCTATTATGCCTCGATTCTCCGAAATTATGGCTTGTAAATTAAACTTGTCTACGCGACTAGGCCATTTGTGCTATTATTAACTTATAAATTAGGATTATGATAAAAATCCTGAACAAAATAAATATCCTTCCTCCCCTGCCAGTATGCATTTTAAAAAGAATCTTAAAGGTGAAACCTAGCCTACGCGGCCAAGATGGTGAAACCTACTCAAGGGATTCAGATCCTTGTTAACACCTAAGAACGTGTTAGCACTCCTGACAAATGTGATTCGATAAAATCACAACAGTCATCCCTATGTCGGAAATTTTAAATTCCTAATTTGCCTTATGATCTAGAAATCATGGCTTATATCATCTTATAAGATGATCATATTATAAACATCCGTGAGTGATGAAGTGCCTACGAGCTAAATTTGTTTTCCGATAAGACAACGACGGTGGTGGTCTTTGACCCTGTCTAAAGATGTTGGAATACGTCCAAGCATAATAGTCGGTAGGGTCCATACAATCTCGACTAATATCATCTGAAAAGATGATCACGCCATAAATATCCCTTAGGAGGGAAATGCCTACGGGCTATAATTAACGTCCTCCGAGACTAATGACAGTGGTAGTTTACAACTCCCTGTCAAGAAAAGATGTTTTGCCTACGGGCTATAATAAATTGTCCATCCGAGACATTGACATTGTGATCTTTATGATTCCTTGTCTAAGGTGGTGAGCTATGCTCAAGCCAAATAGTCAATATGATTAATGCAATCCTGACTTATATCATCTAAAATGATGAATCCATTGTAAACATCCATTAGTGATGTTTCACCTACGGGCCATATTATATTGTCCATTGGTGACACAAACATTACGATCTCTATGATCCCCGGTTTAAGGTAGTGAGCTGCGCTCAAGCCTAATAGTTTATATGATCATTACGATCCTGAATAGTATCATCAGTATGATGATCATAAATTCATAATATTGACATCCCTAGTGATGAATTGCCTACGGGCTATACTTTATTCTACTGTCGATAAGACCAAAATAGTGGTGATCTTTATGATCCCCTATTCAAAATGGTGGGATTATACCCAAACCTAATAGTCAATATGATCGATGTGATCATGACCAATATCATTAGATATGAAAATTATAGATAGACATCCATTAGTGATGTTAATTGGTTTACCTTTCTGTCAAGAGAATCGTCTTTCAAGACGATGACAGTTGTAGTCTATGACTCCCTGTCCAAAGGTGAAGAACTATGTTCAAGCCTTAAAACTCTTGATCTAATAAGAATGCAGTCTATCACAGCTGTGGTGAGTAAGGCCGCATCAGAACTAGATTTCATAAAGCTGCCAAGGAAGGTGCAGCTAAGCCTGGAAAGGCTAAAGGAAGAAATGCCTGAACTCACCTGATGAATGCCAAGAGGCAGTTCACGAAGTCATCAAGTACAATCCTTATCATTTACCAATGATAATTTCTGCTAAGTGTCCTGATTTAATACAGGCAATAATAAATCTTCATAAACCATAAGCTTAGCAAACTTTTATATTATCCACAAGGTATAACTCACCAAGGAAACCATAGTAACCGATTCTTCTAGCATTGGCAAGGAATCCTTCCGAAAAATCTAAGAGTACTCTTTCTTCGCATAGAGTACGACAACATATGTTATTTTAATTATTTTTCTCATTGTTTTTCTATCGCCTGCGAATGCCAAACTATGTTGATAAAAGTGCCATATGCGGATTGGCGTATCCTAGTGTGTCCCATAGATTACTTCCATGCCTGATCAGTATGGAGGTTTAATACATGGAACCCCTGAGATATCCCAATGGTCATATTGTACTAAAGTCGACTAGTAGTATTCAAAGAAGATATCCAGAATGGAATTGTCCAAGTAAATGTTCCCGATTAAGGAATTCGTGGACTTATAACATAAATGTGTCACTTGTTTGACACAAGCAATGATGGATGAACTGGAGCCTGAGATTTGGAAAAATCTCTGTAACCTCCTTGTATCTTGATTATTCTCTCCTAAGACTACCCTGTTTACCTCCCAAGAGGCAAGTAGAGTTAAGATTAACATCCCGCTTTGGGGTGAAGTGTTGTAGGAACTCATGTTGAGTAAGGAATAACCGAAACCCTGATTAAGTAAATTTTAAGATATAGGTTCATATCGCCTGACTCAATTTTTGAGGGTTTTATGTTATTGAATAAGAAAGACGGATCATCTTGCTTATGCATTGATTACCACAACCCTATATAGGCAACAATTAAGAATCGCTATTACCTGCCCAAGACCGTTGATTGGTTCGACTAGCTGTAAGGTTTAGCTATTCTTGGAGATTAGGTAAACAGTGGTTGGAATAACCATCTCACCTTAAGATAAACTTTTCCATAATAGTTGCTATATAAGTATCAAGGTGGCTCCTTTGGAGACCTTGTATAAATGAAATATCAAAACATCCATAGGATGGACGAGACTTTGGGGAGTCCAATTATCAGGATCTGAAAGTTGACTTGGAAACAACGAATAAGATCAAACAAATCCCTAATTACCTATAAATTGCCATTATTCGGCAGAAAATCAAGGATTAATGGAAAGTAGTAACCTTCCTAAATTCTTGTTAAGAAATAAGGCTCAACAAAAGATATCACCCAGGCAAGGTGTGCCAAATTTGTTAAATTATCAGGCTAGTCAGGCTCTGAGTATATAGAATCATTCGAAGGATTCGAATGTATCAAGATTAAATAGCTTACGAGCTAAGCTCTAATTAAGGAGCTCGGTGGAACGCGCAATGCACCCCACCCTAATGATTTAAGGACGTGTTTCGCCAATAAGTCAAGAAACACTATCACATAATGACATACATATTTCTGATATGATGAGCAACCTATGTCGATTAAGGATCGACAGGATTAGAAGCTCCAAAGGATACATGTACCTATCATAAAGGTCAATTGGAATGCCATAGAGGCTCAAGGATACTGGGGAAGATTAAGCCCAATGTAAGGAAGAAATTACTTCCTTTACTTTAAGAAAATCTTGAGGTCGAGATTAATTTTAAGGGGGTGAGGATGTAACACCTCGAAAATTCACGTCCTATAATGTATTGACACGTGTCATAAGCTTGAACGTGTGAAAGTATACTCTTGAGGGACTAAAGTTGACAAACATGGAAAGTATGTAAATATACGAGTTCAAAATGTCAACAGTGAATAAATATACTTTACAATAACCCTACATGATGTTGATACCATCAGACGAATAAATCATGGATCATACGAGGCTAAAAGTGAGAAATTACAAACTACAGGGGTTAAATGTGTCAACATGTTTAAGTTATACCTCTGAGTGACCTTTTGACAAACCCGAAGCTTTGTAACTGTTAATTATGCTCACTAGAATGCATGATATAAATTTCATAAAGTTTCGTTATCGTATGAGAAAGTTATGATCAAATTCGTATGCGAGGGGTAAAGCGTTAACGTGGAAAGTTATGACTTTTCGGGTTAACCGGAAATGTCCAGGGACTTGGCAAAGTGGGTATAAGTCCTAAAGCCCTTGTAGGTAAATAAAAAGGGGTCAAATTGCAAGAAATAAGTCGGTTGCCCTTTTGAATGCTTGAAAGGCCAAGCCTTTGTTTCTGCCAAAGGCTTGCGCACCGCAAGGGTCAACCCTTACGGTGCGCAAGCAGTGCCCAGCGACAGGAAATGTTTCTGGTTGCTGTTTAAACGCTTGGAACTGACTTTAAACGATTTTCCCCATCTCCCTTGGCCCCTAAACAATCCCTAAACATCTAGGGACACTTGTGGATCAGTTGTGGTAAGTCATAGACTTGTGTGTCAACCTTTTGTGGTGTTATTGATCACTATATAAAGGCTTCATGTGCAACAAGTTCTTTACACCATTCATCTGCACATTTGGGGCATTTCAGGAGCTAAGGATCTTTCTCTAGCATCACATTTCATGCATAGGACTTCAGTAAGTTTGCTAATCCTCTCTTAATTAAGTTTTAGCTTAGTATTAGCTTAAAAGTCAAACCGCCGTAATTAACGGTTGACTTTAAGATTAATCACTAATGGTCCAGTGATTAGTCGAATCAAAAGTAGTTATAAGTTGGTAATTATGTGGGTAATAAAACCTCAAAAGGGTTCCCCCTGATTCCCACTCTAACTAGGTCAAATGTCGGGTCAAACTTGTTATTAAAAAGTCAACAGAATGCTTAAATTCTAATTTATGCATAATTAGCAATGTAGAACATATACAACCTGTTTGATCATTAATATAACTTGGTAATGAGTGTAAGAACATGTCTAAACATGTTCAACCCGACAATTTACTGTATAGACCCGGTTCGGAACCGAAAGTCGCATAGTTTGACTTATACTTTGACTTTCAGTTCTGACCCGTTATGGTATGTTTTAGAAATACCTAAGAGCTTCATTTGGACCAGGTTACATGCTAGTATAACCCTCTGTGATTATACACCATGGTTCATTAGTTAACCGATTAATACGCATGATTCCGTTAATTGCCCATATGTTGACCATTATGCCCTTTTCACTTTAAAACGTGATTTTTGGAAATGTAAAAGAGTAAAAACCTTACCTACTGATATATAAACTTGCATACAAAAGTTGACACCAGTTTGAGGTGTAGGTTAAGAGTTATGCTCATTAGCGTAAAATGAAAGCTTTATGTTAATAAAACGGCGTAATTAGCGTATAGCCTAGTTAAGCCTACTTTTTGATATCAAACTTATTACCCACTGATGTAATATATTATTTTGGGATTTTTAAAGATTTTTAATTAATTTTAGGCTGAGCATAACTCATAGTCGTAGGCTTAATCCGGTAATTGTCGGTTTTGCCCTTACGGGCTATAAAATGAGTTTTACATATCTAAACGACTCCAAACCTTTTGCTACTGATCACATATGATAAATAAATTATTTTAAGCCTTCTGGAAATATAAAAATATCAGATTTATGTATCGAACCCGGAAATGGCTACTAATCACCTTTTAAGCGTTTTTAACGCATAGTATGTACTAAAACTATTTTTAAACATACAAGGGTGATACCTACTGATATTAGAGTCAAATTATAATTTTTTAATAGTAAGCAAAAGTTGTTTAACTCAGACTTCAGTTTTGAGCTTTTCGGCTTATGTGAAATTACCAAAATGCCCCTACGGTGCATAGTTTGGTTATAATTGATAAATTTCACATATATACTTTACCCTACTGTTATAACTTATTAAATTGAGTATGTTTTCTGTTTACATCAGACCTGTAACTCGAGCAAACACTTAAACTCTTTTATAAACTTTTAAATGACCAAACTACCCCTACGGGGCATAGTTTGTGTTTAAACTCATTTCGGGCATAATAAAAGACATCTTACTGATGTCACAACATATATGAAGAATATTAACTTAGGAAACCTGTAAATGGCTCATATGTATACCCGTTACGCTTATTACGCGTTCGGTTCGATTTATGTAACTAGTTTACATAAATTAGCCTAAACGGGTCAAACCTTTTCGGTTTTATCTCAAAATCCAGAAGGTGGTTAGATTACCCATATTATACAAGTCTTCAAACTTGTCGGGTCTAAAACACATTCTATTCCGGTCTTCGCTTAATCGCGCGCTTGAACCGCATATTTCTTTAAGACTAACCGGTCTAAGTTTAGGCTTAATTAAAGACCCGTTAGCATTCTAATTGGTTATTTATACCATCATTCCAGACTAGAGCCTTCCGGTAAATTGTACCTACGCTTACTTAAGTGAATACGGCTGAGTTATTATAATTCTTTCTATTTAAGACAGGAGCTAGCTCAGGTAAATACTCTTAACTTATTTTCCCTATACGGGCTTGGGATACGGCACTATAAAAGTACCGCTTGGTCAGGTGTATGTAGTCATTTAAATCGGATTGTGATTGATGTATTTAAATAACCTGTTTAATATCTATTATTTGGTGTATGGCTTTTGGGGGTTAATGACCATGTCCCGGATATCCTTGGCATCATTTTAAGAAATGGCCACGACCTAAGCACGGGGTGTAGGCATACACCTGACAGATGCCTTATGTAAAAACTGGTAATCCACTCCGAGGTATCATCCTTGTGGGCACTATACCGGAACTGGTAATCCACTTAGAGGATGATAGCCTGTGGGCATTATACCTGTGGCGTGTCAGTTAATCTGTCCGGCTCTTCTAACCGGCCCTAATGGACGACAAATAAGTAAAATTGTATACAAGATTATATACAAATAATTTTCCCAAGTTATAAAAGATTGATTTTGCCTCTGTGCATTTTAATCAAAGTGTCAAAATATTTGTGCCTGGTGCATTTAAATCAATTTTCTTAAACTCTTTTCAAATGAGTCAGTTGAGTGTATTTACCAGTGAAAACTGACGTATTTTCCAAAAAGGTTAAGTGACAGGTACTGAACGTAATTGGATGGGAGCTCAGGGCGCTAATAAGGAATCTTGCAAGTTCTAGGCATCTAAAGTCTGTTGAACAAATGTTTATATTTTAAGATCCGCCTGTGGATCCTTTACTTTCCGTTGTAATACTTGGATATTACTTTATATTCGGATTGTAATATAATTACCTTTTGCTTCCGCTGTGCATTTATATATTGTGTTGTTTGACTATAATGATATCAACTACGTCACGATACTCCCCACCGGGCCCACCGGTGACACGTGGAAAGTCGGGGTGTGACAATTACGTTCAGTACCTGTCACTTAACCTTTTTGGAAAATACGTCAGTTTACACTGGTAAATACAATTAACCGACTCATTTAAAAAGGTTTAATAAAATTGATTTGAATGAACAAGGCACAACATATCTTTTATAACTTGGGACAATTATATAAACATAATCTTGTATACAGATTTACATGTTCGTTGTACGTCCAGGGCCCGATGTAGAAACCGAGTCAAGATTAACAGACACGCCACAAGTATAAGCCCACAAGAGAGTGAGATACCGTTTCCCTTTAAGCAACTTTCAGTGTATGCCTACACCCCGTGCTTAAGACCTGGCCATTTTATAAGACAATGATGTCAAGGATATCCGGGACATGGTCATTAACCCCTAAAGGCTTTTATTTCAAAAAATACAGATTAAAGAGGGTTACCTCAATAATTTAATCACAATACGACTAAACATTCAATACCCGACCAAGCGGTATTATTATAATACCGTATCCCAAGCCCGTATAGGGAAAATAAGTTAAGAGTATTTACCTGAGCTAGCTCTTGTCTTAAATAGCAAGAATTTAATAACTCAGCCGTATTCACTTAAGTAAGCGTAGGTACAATTTACCGGAAGACTCTAGTCTGGTATGATGGTATAAATAACTAATTAGAATGCTAACAGGCCTTTAATTAAGCCTAAGCTTAGACCGGTTAGTTTTAAAGAAAGATACGGTTCAAACGCATGATAAGGCGAAGACCGGTTTAGAATGTGGTTTTGACCCGAAAAGCTTGTATGCTTGCTTAATATGGATAACTTAAACACATTCTGGATTTTGAGACCAAAAAGATATGGTCTGACCCGTTTCGGCTAATATATGCAAACTAGTCACATAAGCCGACCCGAACGCGAAAAGTGCGTAACGAGTAACCAAAAGAGTCATATACGGGTTTCCTAAGTTAATATGCCTTAAATATGTTGTGATATCAGTAGGATACCTTCCATTATACCCAAAACGAGTTTATTATCAATATCACCCCCGTAGGGGTATTTTGGTCATTTTAAAGATTATAAGAGAGGTTAAATATGTTTCTGAGGTCTGGGTCCAAATACATCAGTAAAATAACTTAATTTAATAGGTCATATCAGTTGGTAATAAGTCTTATGTGACAAAATGGTTTTAATCCCAAACTATGCGTTTACTACGCGTAAAAAGCTATTTTAAGTGATTTTCGGGTTATACAGGAAATCTGAGTTTTCTGATCAGGTTATAAAGTTCAAAATACTTTATTTATTATATAAAATCAGTATCAATTGGATTGGTGTCAAAATATTATGTAGGACTCATTTTATGACTGAAAAGGGTATAATCGGTATTTACCGAATCAAGGCCATAACCTTAGGTTATGACCGGGTTAAAAATAATTAAAAATCTTTAAAAATCCCAAAATATTATATCACATCAGTGGGTAAAAGGTTTGGTGTCAAAAATTGAGTTTAGATAGGCTTTATGCTAATTGCGCCGTTTAATTAATAAAAGGCGTTATAATTACGCTAATGAGCATAACTCCTAATCTAGACCTCCAACTGATGTGAAATTTTAGGGACATGTTTATAAATCAGTAATAAAGATTATTGTCCTTTCATATTTCCAAAATTCTCGTTTTATGGTCAAAAGGGCATTATGGTCAACAATAAGCATTTAACGGAAACGTGTAAACGAATCGGACAATCAACGATCCAACCACAGAGGGTTATACTATCATGTAACCTGGTCTTAAGAAAGATCTAAGGCATTTCCAAACCATACTAAATCGGGTCAGAACTGAAGTCAAAGCAAAAGTCAAAGTTTTGCGACTTTCAGTTCCGAACCAGGTCTAAACAGAAAATTGTCGGATCAAACAAGCTTAGACCAGTTATAATATTTATTATCAAGTTATATGAGTGATAAAATAGGTTACATGCCTTCTACATTGTTAATTATGCGTTAATTCGAAAATTAGCATTCTGTTGACTTTTTCTAATCAACTTTGACCCGACAAAAGGTCTAGTTAGAGTGGGAATCAGAGGGAGCCCTTTTAAGGGTTTAATGCCCACATAATTACCAACTTATAACTACCTGTTAGGGGAGGATTTTCTAACAATTAGTGATCCTTACTTGTTATCCTAATTAATGATCCTTACTTCTGTGACAGATAGTGATCCTCAGAAGAGCTTCAGGATCAGGATCATGGATCACCTTAAGGATCCTCATACTAACGATTGTTTGTTTGTGTTTTGTATTACTTCGCAGGAGTAACAAGCTTGACTTGGTCTTGGCAACGTTACTATGGAATATTCCACGGGTATTTCGCACATGTTTGACTGGAAATGGACGTTGTGGAGAACGTGGGAGCTTGGCACAAAAGTCGGATAGTTTGTTATTGTAGCTAACTTCTATTTTTAAAGGGGTGACGAGCTAGAATTAGAACACTTAGCCATTTTCAGCGACACACACACTCTCATACAAACTCACTCTTGAAGCTCTCGGCGAACACTTATTAGTTTTCACTCATTTTTACACATTTCACCATAGTGATCCTTGTACCTAGCTCGTTACTATCCGAAGTTGTAAACATTTATCGATTTATTTGATCTTGGTGATCGGTAGTTTCCATCACCCGGGTTTTTTTGTGCCGGAGATCAACTCTTGATCAAGGGTGTTTTCCCCGTATAAATCCTTGTGTCGTTTGTGCAATTTACATTGAAGTGATCCTCATCACCGTTCTACATTTAAAGCATCATTCCCCGTAACAAAGAATTTGGTTGCATTATCCTCATCAGATTTTTTGACCAAAACAGTTTGGCGCCCACCGTGGGGCAATTGGTGCTTCACTCTTAGAAAAATTCGTATTTCTGTGCTCATTTCAGTTCACTACAACCAAGCAAATGGCTTCCTCAGCGAAGAATGCTTCAAATTTGATGCCCTCATTCACTTCTTCACAAGGCATTCCCACTTTGCCTCCACCACCTTCTGGATCCCAGAAGAATGCTGAGAATGCTGCGAAGAAACCAACTCCCATTTTCTCAAAACCTCCAACTTCTTCTGCTTCTTACACTCCCACTACTAGTGACATGTTTACTTTGATTTTGCAGATGAAGGATCATATACAGCAACAGGATAAGACCAATGAAAGGATTCTCAAAGAAATCAGAGATCTCAAGAAACAAAAGAAAACGGCAGAGGATCATTCCCCACTGGTGCCAAAATCTTTGAATTTTGATACTCTGGTGATTACTTCTCAGCCATCAGTGGTTCCAGATGTTCAATATGTGGGTGGACCAAAAGGAGTGCACTATGGCACAACAACAGTGACCCAGGCATCGGGTTCCTATTTCCAGCCAGCGGGATCCTATCCTCAGCATATGGGATCCCTCACGAATTCAGGAGGATATTCAGGAGCGCACCAGATTCAAGGATCCTCCTTTGTTCCAGGATCATCCCAGGTTCAAGGATCCTCCTTTGTTCCAGGATCATCCCGGGTTCAAGGATCCTCCTTTGTTCCAGGATCATCCCAGGTTCAAGGATCCTCCTTTGTTCCAGGATCATCCCAGGTTCAAGGATCCTCCTTTGTTCCAGGATCATCCCAGGTTCAAGGATCCTCCTTTGTTCCAGGATCATCCCAGGTTCAAGGATCCTCCTTTGTTCCAGGATCGTCCCAGTTTCAGGGATCCTTCCAGATGCCAGGATCCTTGAGGAGTTTGCAAACAGGAAATTCAGATGTCCATCAGGGAGATTTTATTCCAATGCAGACCAATGCTTCTACTGGTCCTTCGATCATTCCAGAGCCCCAACAATACGGATTCACATCCATTCTTCCTAATTTGAATCCAATGGGAGGTAACACTTTTAATAATTCTTACACTACTAACCATGGTCTTATGCAGGATCCAGGTATCAATCATGCCATGGCCAGAGAATTGCAAAAGCTAAAGGATATGATATCAAGTGTTCCAGAAGTGGTCAAACCTATCCTAGAGATTGCAGATGGAAGCCATAAGATATCTCGTTTTGCACCACCAATCTGTGATGCTGAGATACCCAAGAGGTTCCATGTCCCAACTATGAAACTGTATGATGGTTCGACGGATCCTGAAGAACACATAGCACAATACAGGGAGAGGATGGAGATCAATCCAATCCTAGAAAGGTTAAAGGAAGCATGCCTGTGCAAGGGATTCGGATCCACTCTTACTGGATCAACTCTCAAATGGCTGCTAAGTCTTCCCCCTACTCTATTACCTCATTTGCTAATCTAGTTAACCTGTTTAATAATCAGTTTTCTTGTAGTAGAAAATTTGAACGATTAACTAGTGACCTATATAGGATAACCCAGGGTCATAATGAATCATTAAGGGATTACATTACCAAATTCAGTAAAGAATCCTTAGACATTCCCAACTTAGATATAGCCACGGCTGTTGAGGCCTTTAAAATGGGATTGCTTAGGGATTCGTCGTTCTATGATGATCTTGTTATGACACCATGCAGGAACTTAGATGAGGTAAGAACCCGAGCACTTAGGTTCATTCGGCTAGAGGATGACAAGAGGATCTAGGAGAGGTTAGCAGGATCCTCAAAGCAAGATAAGCAAGGATCCTCATTCAGGAACAACAAGTTCAGATCCTACAACAGATCTGATAACCAGAACGTGTATTCTGTTGATCAAGAAGAGGATGATGAGGATTGTCCTCCAATTTCTGAATATTGTTTTTTTGTTGATAACAATGAACTAATCCTTGCGATGCAGAATCTAGGTGATAAAGCTAGATGGCCCAGAAAAAATGATAGGCCAGCTGCAACTAAGGATAAATCAAAGTGGTGTGCATACCATGAAGATTTTGGGCATCTCACAGAAGAATGCATTGCACTAAGAAAGGAAATTGGATACTTGTTGAGCAAGGGGCATCTAAAAGAATTGTTGGGAAGAAAAAAGTCAAGGACTCAGGATCCTGAAAGGATCCCTGAGAAGGCTCCAGCCCCTCCAGCGGATGCACAAGTAATAAACTTTATTTCTGGAGGATCAGACATTTGTGGCACATCCTTCTCAGCAGCTAAAAGGCATGCAAAGGAAACTAAAATGGATAATGGAGAAAGACCCGTTCGAACATCAAGTGTCTCCGAAGGAAAAGTCATAACCTTTGATGAGGATGATCGTGTTGATATCCAGGATCATCATCACGATGGTTTGGTTATTACTCTTTTCATTTCTAACCATTTTGTCCGCAGGATCCTTATAGACGGGGGAAGCTCAGTGAACATTATCCAGCTTGATGTTCTAAAGAAGATGGGTATTCCTGAATCCGACATCATACCAAGATCCTCCGTGCTCATGGGATTCAGTGGCGAAACTAAGAATACCCTGGGGGACATTAAACTCCCAATATATATTGAAGGCCTACACTCATATCAAAAATTTTGTGTTATTGACTGTTTATCTTGTTGTAATGTTATCTTTGGCAGGCCCTGGATACACGATATGAAGGCAGTCCCATCTACCTACCATCAATGTGTGAAGCTCCCTAGTCCTTGGGGAATAGTGAAGATTGATAGTGATCAGCAAGAGGCTAAGAATTGCTATACTTCATCGATGAAACCAGCCTCGAAGTCAAGGGAGCAATAGCAATCAAAGTATCCTCCAAGGGATGTCTTGGAGGCAAGAGAGCAGGATGTGGTAGAAGTCCTCATGGATCCTGATGATCCTGAATCCAAAATATATATCGGATCAGGGATCCTTGGCGGTATGAAGGAAGACCTCATATCCTTCCTCAAAAGGAGAAAGACTACCTTTCCATGGAAACACAAAGACATGACTGGTATATCTAAAGATGTAATCACTCACAAACTTGGCATTGATAGGTCCTTCAAACCAATCCATCAAAGGAGAAGAAAGTTTGCACCGGAAAGGAATGCCATTATCCAAGAAGAGGTAGAGAAATTGCTCCGGGCAGGTATGATTAGAGAGGTCAAGTATCCAAGATGGTTGGCCAATGTGGTTGTTGTTCAAAAGAAAAACGGAAAGTGGAAAGTGGAGGGTATGTGTTGATTTTACCGATTTAAATAAGGCATGTCCCAAGGATCCTTTCCCATTACCCCACATTAACTCCATGGTGGATGCAACTGCGGGTCATGAACTGTTAACTTTTATGGATGCTTCATCTGGATTTCAACAAATCCAAATGGAACCATCCGATCAAGAGGATACAGCATTCATGACTCCAACTGGTATTTACTGCTATATTGCTATGCCGTTCAGACTAAGAAATGCAGGTGCAACATATCAAAGGCTGGTGAATATGATGTTCAAGGATCAGATTGGACAAACTATGGAGGTTTACATAGATGATATGGTGGTAAAATCCATAAAAGCTGAGGATCACCTAAGGGACTTGGAGGAAGCATTCGATATCCTTGACAAATATAACATGAAACTTAATCCTTCAAAATGTCACTTTGGTGTTAAAGCAGGTAAATTCCTAGGATATATGGTGACAAAGAGAGGCATTGAAGCTAGCCCAGAACAAATCAAAGCTATAGTGAACATCAAATCTCCGGCCAATGCTAAGGATGTTCAAAGGCTAACAGGCAGGATAGCAGCTTTGAACAGATTCATATCCAAATCCTCAGAGAAGTGCAAAGAATTCTATGATATCCTAAGGAAGAACAAGAAATTTGAGTGGACTGAGAAGCACGAAAATGCTTTAAGAGCCCTCAAAGATTACCTATCCTCAGCCCCGGCCTTGATGAAACCAGAAAAAGGCGATGTGCTATCCTTATATCTTGCAGTATCCTCAAAAGCAGTAGTGCGGTCCTTGTTAAGGATCACGAAGGTACACAACATCCTGTCTATTATGTAAGTAAAAGTTTACTTGATGCCGAATCCAGGTATTCACACCTTGAAAAGCTTATTCTTGCATTAATTATGGCATCCACTAAGTTGAGACATTATTTTGAAACTCATGTTATTGTTGTTAAAACTAATTTCCCAATTAAGAATGTCCTCAGGAAACCAGAGATGTCAAGAAGGATGGCTAAGTGGGCAGTGAAGCTAAGTGCATATGATATAAGATATGAGCCTAGGACAGCCATCAAATCCCAAGCATTAGCTGACTTTGTGGCTGATTTCAGTAGTGATTTACAAAAAGAAGCTGAGTTAGAAGTCCAGCAGCTAGAGGAGACCAAGGATCCTTGGATACTCTATACTGATGGATCCTCAAATGTCAAAGGCACAGGGCTTGGAATACTACTAAAATCGCCACAGGGGGACACAATACCCCACTCTATAGCTTGTGAGTTCCAAACCACTAACAATGAGGCTGAATATGAAGCCTTAATTTGTGGTTTGCAAATTGCAAAGCATATGGGGATCAGGTATCTTGAGGTACATGTAGATTCATTGTTAATTACAAACCACTTTAATGGATCCTATGCTGTTAAAGGTGAAAAGCTAACCAAATATTTAGAGATAGTCAAAAAATTGGCACTCTCCTTTGTTTCCTTTAGTTTGACACAGGTACCAAGGGAAGAGAATACAGAAGCTGTTGCATTGGCTAACTTAGGATCATCTTTGAAGATCCCTGAGGATATCAGGATCCCTATTATCCATATCCTGACCCCGGCTATCGAGGATCATGCGGCTATGGAGATAGGAAATGATTCTGCAATTATCCCTAGTGAGGATACTCAATCCCATTCAGGATCAGGATCATGGATCTCACCAATCATGAGATACTTACAACATGGAGAGATTCCTACAGGAGAAAACCCTAGGGCTTTCAAAACTAAGGTATCTCAATTCACAATTTTAAATAATATGTTGTATAGACGATCTCTTGCAGGACCATACTTGAGATGCATTGAGGATCCTGAAATCCAAGAAGTTTTAAAAGACTTCCATGAAGGAGATTGTGGAAACCACACTGGGGGCAGGGCATTATTCTCAAGGATCCTGAGGACAGGATACTACTGGCCAACCATGAAGAGAGATGTTGTGGAGTATGCTAAGAGATGTGATCCTTGTCAGAGACACAGCAATATCCTTCATCAACCAGCTGAATTATTGCATCCTATATCCTCCTCTTGGCCATTTATGAGATGGGGTATGGATATAGTTGGTAAGCTCCCTAAGGCACCTGGTGGAAAAGTATTCATGCTTGCTATGACTGATTACTTCTCCAAGTGGATAGAGGCTGAAGCTTTTGCCCAAGTCAGAGAAAAGGAAGTTATATCCTTCATTAAAAGAAATATTATAACTAGATTTGGAATTCCTTCTGAAATTATATGTGATAATGGTTCCCAATTTATTAGGGGCAGAACCACTAACTTTTGTGACAGCTGGGGGATTAAGATGATAACATCAACACCAGTCCACCCACAAGCTAATGGTCAAGCAGAATCATCCAACAAGATCATCATCAACAATTTGAAGAAGAAGCTTGGATCCAAGAAAGGGAAATGGGCAGAAGAACTACCTTATGTGCTTTGGGCTGATAGGACAACCCCTAAGAATGCTACTGGTCAAACACCATTCTCTTTGGTATTTGGGGCAGAATCAGTGATCCCAACAGAAATGGTGGTTCCAACTGCTAGAACAAGTACCCGTGATCCTGAGGAGAATGATGAGAACTTGGCTTAAGACCTGGATACTATTGAAGAAATCAGGGATATGGCTAGGATAAGGATGGCCAGCTATCAACAAAGAATGGCTGGTGCTTACAACAAAAATGTTAGGATCAGGAAGTTTCAAGTTGGAGATATGGTATTAAGGAAAGCATTTCAGAATACCACCAATCTTGCTGATGGAAAATTGGCTCCAAAATGGGAAGGCCCTTATTTGATTGAAGCTGAAGCAGGAAAGGGGGCATATAGATTGCTAACCATGGAAGGTGATTTGCTACCAAGAGCTTGGAATGCTGTCCACTTGAAGAAATATTTCATGTGAGCAGGATCCTCATGGCACAGATGATCCTCACGTTAGGGGTATCCTTGAAGGATCCTTAAAGTATCGGTGATCCTTACTTTGGTAATATCCTAATCTTAAACTATTTCATTTCTTTATTTTCTCATATACGGATAAGGATCATGTGTCCTTTATCCATCTCTCACGTGATTTTAAGTTTTGAAAGTTCAGGTATCCTTAGCATAACATTGGTTATCTGCAGAAGCAATCCGTTCCTTGGGTTTAACCCCAGTTATTTGGGCTTGACCCCAGTTCCGCCTGTAGCGCATGATGATCCTGGTATAGTTCAAGGCAGTGGGACCAGTACTCGCTTTAGGGGCTGATAATTCCATTGTACTGGCTATGCCTAGGATCCTACGTATAATGGTAGACGTACCATACATCCGTTCCTAAGGTTTCTAACGTTTTCACGTTAGCTAAGGTTTTGGCATTTTCATGTCACTAAGTTTGGATAGTCGCCAGTTAGGGCCATACTCCAGTTTACATACGATCCTTGGGCTTGTCCCCAGTTATCCTTGGGCTTGTCCCCAGTTGCTAACTCTTATCTTATATTGGCTTAGTCCCAAGTTATGATCTATTTCAGGTCCTTGAAGACAAGCAACTAGGGATCCTTGATCCTTACTTCTCTCTAAGGTTTATCTTATAGTTATCCTTATTATGGTTAGGATCCTAACTTGGACCCTCAGGTATGATCCTTAACTATTTTTAATTCTGTTCATTATTTATTTGAATAACCCTTAAAATTTGACAACTAGACTTGTGATCCTTAAAACATTGCTTTTTGGGATTCTTTAACTATAGGATATTTGATCATGGATCATGTCCTAAATATTTTCAATATGACTTATTCAAAATTGTTTATTCAATAAATGTGCATCAAAGCAATTGAGAACTAAAGAATCAAAAAGGATAACAATACAAGATAAGCGACAAAAGATTAAGGTTTTATTTATTAACAAAGGATTAACCCTTAAAAGGTTGTCAAAATTACCTACCCCGAGCATCTACCAGCAAAACGTGGCCCGTCCGCTGGGGTAGGTAAAGGGTGTCCATGATAATAGGTTCAAAAGTAGTGCAGGAATATAAAGGCGGCAGGATCACAATGGCTTCATCCCCCAAACAGAGGATCCCTCCACCATTTGCAATCCTACCTATTGTCCAAAGGATCATACATGATCCTTAATCCTAAAAACTATTGTTCAGTACAAACCATCAAATTGTTAAACATCACAACCACAAAAAAATACTACCAAATTTAAAAATTGGGCTCCGGCTGCGTCTAGGAATGTCCATCATCGCCCAATTGTGCAGCCTACACCTTTGCTGCATCCTCTTCCCCTCCAGCTGCGGTATCCTTCACCAGATCCTTCCCACTACCTCCAGCCTCGATCGCCAAAACCTCCTCAGCCTCCTCATCATCCTCAAGATCGGCCAACCTTGCTTTCCAGCCCTCAACATCCCAGCTGCTTCTATCGAAGTTAGGATCTTGAGCTTCCTGGGCCATCTTTAATTTTGTCTGATACATTGTGATGGCAGCAGAGACCTTAGCATTTTCTATGAGATCATGCTTCTCATAGTCAATGTCGATCAGGATTTTAGCTGTTTGAGTCTTGGCATCTTTAAGGGCTTTTTCAAGGTCAGCGATCTTAAGATCCTTGAGCACTGCAACCTGTTGGAGGTCAGCAATCTTCTTATCCAGCTCCTTAACACTCCCCACGTAATCTTCAATCTCAGCAAATTTATGCAAAGAAAAGGACAAAGCAGTTCAAGATCAGGTGATCCTCATACGAGTAGGATACCTAGGCAGAATTGGTGATCCTTACATCATTGAAGTATTCAAGGAACTGGTGGCGGATCAGTGGTAGGCCTTGAAGGTCCTCAGTGTCAGAAGTTTTCCTCTTCTTGCCACCCTTTCCTTTAGTGGGTGCCTTGGGAATGGAGATGCTAGGACTGGTAGTGGCCCTCTTCTTCCTGGATCGAACAACATCAAGGTCAGCCGTGTTGAACTGGGATACAGGCTTGGCAGATTTTCCGGCACCTACACATTCAAAGCAAGATAAGTGTCCTAATCCTATTTCAATTTAATTATTTATTTTGATATTCAAACTATAAATCAAGCAGGATACTTACTTGACATGGTGATGGAACCTGAGGATACTTCTTGTGAGTCTTGGGTGTCTATCTTGAATGTCCTTATTTCAGGATCAAGCTTCCAAAAAGCAGCAAGCCTATCCTTGGTTGCGGGTGTTGTGATGATGTGCGAAACAGAAATAGCTGCATAACACAAGACAAAAAGGGGTTAGTGATCCTTATACAAAAACAAGACTACCTGGTGATCCTTCTCAGGATCCTCTGGCCTACCATGGGTGGACCATGTCCTTGGTAGATCCTTTCCGTTTGGAATGGTATCCCTCCTGACAAAGAAGAAGCGACGTTTCCAATTTGTGTCATCCTTGGTGACTTTAAGAAGGGGGTGTTCTCCGCCGGGTTTTCGTTTGAACAAATAACGATGAGAACCAAAGGTAGTAAGATCATACATTTGTGTCAGCTCTGACATTCCTAAATCAATGCCTTCCTGCTCGATGATCCTCTCTAGGGTATACAAAACCCTCCAAATCATCGGCATGGCTTGGATGTAAGAGATGCCGGTAAGGGAAAAGAAGGATTGTGTAAATTCTGGGAAAGGATAGGTGTACCCTATGGCGAATGGAGTAACTGGAAAGGCAACCCATGTTTCTGAAACATAGTCGCTCAGAATAGTAAGATCGAAGGGTTTGAAAAAGGCACTCGCCGGAAAGCAGTGATGAATCTTGTCTATTTGAGCATCGTTAAAACAACACCTCTCATGTATCGAGTCTTTGATGATCCCTTGACTCTTCAAGGGACTATCCTTCTGGTGATCCTTGGCGGGGGAGGACCGGAGCATCATTCTTAAAGAGATGATAAAAAGAAAGAAAAACAGAGTAAGAGAATGGGAGATAAGAGAAGAGATACCTGATAGATCTTCGACCAAGAATTTAAAGGGAGTTTCTTTGAATTTAAATGCATATCGATCCTATCTTTATCTCCTATTTATAATCATGATTATGCAGGGTTGTCACTTCTGTGACGTCATGATTGCAACGGATAGTTCTACAATAACGGCTATATTTACGATAGTTAGTTGCGGATAAGATCAAAAAAAATATAATTCGCTCATTTAACATATCACTCCTTATATTTTGGGGGCAATTGTTAGGGGAGGATTTTCTAACAATTAGTGATCCTTACTTGTTATCCTAATTAATGATCCTTACTTCTGTGACAGATAGTGATCCTCAGAAGAGCTTCAGGAACAGGATCATGGATCACCTTAAGGATCCTCATACTAATGATTGTTTGTTTGTGTTTTGTATTACTTCGCAGGAGTAACAAGCTTGACTTGGTCTTGGCAACGTTACTATGGAATATTCCACGGGTATTTCGCACACGTTTGACTGTAAAAGGACGTTGTGGAGAACGTGGGAGCTTGGCACAAAAGTCGGATAGTTTGTTATTGTAGCTAACTTCTATTTTTAAAGGGGTGACGAGCTAGAATTAGAACACTTAGCCATTTTCAGCGACGCACACACTCTCATACAAACTCACTCTTGAAGCTCTCGGCGAACACTTATTAGTTTTCACTCATTTTTACACATTTCACCATAGTGATCCTTGTACCTAGCTCCTTACTATCCGAAGTTGTAAACATTTATCGATTTATTTGAGCTTGGTGATCGGTAGTTTCCATCACCCGGGGTTTTTTGTGCCGGAGATCAACTCTTGATCAAGGGCTTTTTCCCCGTATAAATCCTTGTGTCGTTTGTGCAATTTACATTGATGTGATCCTCATCATCGTTCTACATTTAAAGCATCATTCCTCGTAACAAAGAATTTGGTTGCATTATCCTCATCAGATTTTTTGACCAAAACACTACCTTCAATTCGACTAATCACTGGACCATTAATGATTAATCGCTAAGTCAACCGTTAATTACAACGGTTTGACTTTTAAGCTAAAACTAAGTAAATACTCAACTAAGAAAGGTTAAGCATACTTACAGAAGTCCTATGCACGATTAGGAAGGCGTAGGGTCTGCTCTTAAGCTCCAGGAAGCTCCAGAAATGCAGAAGTGAGGTGTGATCAATGGTTGCAACATGAGGCCTTTATATAGTGTTTTAATCTCATTAGATTGTTGACAACTAAGGCTACAACTGATCATGGATCACCCACAAGTGTCCCTAAGTGCCTAGGAATGTTTACGGGTCGCCCATGGATGAGAAAATATATTCTTAAGTCGGTTCCAAGGCTGAACAACCAACATTCACGTTTTTCTGCATCTGGGGGTCTGACGCGGCCCGCGTAAGATCTTAATGTGTCTTACGCGGCCCGCCTAAGACCTGACTTCAGGTTTAAAAGCTTTTTCAGTTTGCATCCTTGGCTCTTGGCTCTTTGAAAGGTCAACCACACTTTGTTTATTGCATTTTGAGCCCCTTAACTTGACTTATAAGGGCTTCAAGTCTTATACCCACTTTGTTAAGCCCTTGGTTAACTTGGTTATCACCCGAAAAGTCATAACTTTCAACGTTTACGCTTTAAACCCCTCGCATACGAATTTGATCATAACTTTCTCATACGATAACGAAACTTTATGAAATTTCTATCATGTATTCTAGTGAGCATAATTTACCGTTACAAAGCTTCGGGTTTGCTAAAAGGTCACTTAGAGGTATACTTTAAACATGTTGACACATTTAACCCCTGTAGTTTGTAATCTCTCACTTTCTTTCATATTTAGCTTCGTATGATCCATGATTTATTCTTTTAAGGTTATGAGCATCATGTAGGGTTACTGTAAAGTATATTTATCTCTTGTTGACATTTTGAACCCTTAAATTCACATACTTTCCATGTTTGTCAACTTTAGTCCCTTTAGAACATTCTTTCACACGTTCAAACCTATGACACGTGTCAATGCATTATAGGACGTGAATTTTCGAGGTGTTACAGTATCCATCAGTTCTTTGATGACCACACATGCCCGACGACACCTGGGAGGATCGACCCACACAAAGAAGTTGCACTTAGAACGCTGACACGAAAAAAAAATCACTAATATACAAGGGTTAATGGAAAAAAATACATTAAAAACATACCATACTATGACAAGTGTAAAATTGACGTCCGGGATTAGCTTCAGTCCAAGATGTTCTTAGTGCAGCCGTCCTACCACATCTGCAAACAACCATTGTGAATTTGTGATTGTGAAGATGGTGTATATTTCTGTGGCAAGTAAGGATGACAAAAATACCCGACATTTGCAACCAACATATACAAGCTTTTTAAAGAAAAACAAACCAATATGCCGCTCATAGGCCCATACGCGCGTATGGTGGGTACGGATCCTGACAACTTTTTAGCCCATATGCCTCGTATAGCCTGATGAGACCCATATCCACCCACCTTTTCTGAAAAGTTGACAGGACATCTATGACACCCCACTTGCATATGCCTCTCATCGACCCATACGGGTCTCATTGAAGTTCAGTTTCACTTCCTTTTATAGTTTAACCGAGAACAAGTACATATCCAAATACAAAAGTTATTTTTTGGATGAGTTCTGGACCACACGATGACAATCCGGAAGGGGACCACACGCGTCTCTCGTATAGTTTTTGCTCTCTTATCGGTCTATATGGTTGGAATATTCAAGGTTTGTTTACCCTTGTTTTTTTGTGGTTTTATTTTGGCGGTTTGTGGTGGTGCTGGGGTTGGGGTTGTGGTGGTGGTGGTGGTGGTGGTGGTGTTGGGGTTGTGGTTGTGGTTGTGGTGGTGGTGGTGGTGGTGGTGGTGGGGGTGGGTCGGCTGGGGTGGTGGTGGTGGGTCCGCTGTGTTGGTGGTGGTGGTGGGTCGGCTGGGGTGGTGGTGGTGGTGGTGGTGGGTCGGCTGTGTTGGTGGTGGTGGTGGTGGTGGGTTGGCTGGGGTGGTGGTGGGGGTGGGTCGGCTGGGGTGGTGGTGGTGGTGGGTCGGCTGTGGTGGTGGCGGTGGTGGGTCGGCTGTGGTGGTGTTTTGTTTTTTTTTTTTTTTTTTCAATATATTTTCGAATGCCGAGTCTAATGCTAAATTGTATTTTTTATTAACAGGATATCGAAAGTCGGTGTTTTGACGATGGTGGTAGCGTAATCATTATGGAGAAACTACGTTCGTATTTCAGATTCATGCACTAGAACGCCGATCTAGGATTACGTGTTATCGGAGTACCTGTTGACTCGTCAGCTCCAAGTGACGCTAGCGAACGCGGTCTGCCCTGTGACATGTCCTTCCAAAGAAAGGAGTTCATTAGTGTTCTCATGAGCCTTCCACCAACGGGAATGCCACTTCGCTCACCATCCTGACAAGAGGCGGAAGACTGGACGGTGGTTGATAAACGAAATGCCGACTCCACTGCTCCAACCTCCTGATCCCTTGTGCCATTTCAGTGTGGTAGATGTGAAGTAGAATCCCGTTGGAAGGTAGGGTTCGGTAGGTAATTTCAAGACAGCCGGGCTGTCTTTGTATTGTGTATGTTGCACCCATCGTTTTCCTGTACATGAATTCAAAAATATGTAACAATTAGCGATCTAGGGTTTAGGGTTTAGTCGCATTCTGTATCAAAGTTACATGTTTTGTGTATTAATATAAAACGATGTTTAATTACATTTTGAATTAAGTTTCTTGTTGCGTTATGGTTAATAAACGACAATTGAAAAACAATTAAAGACTTTCAGAAGTTGACATTTTTAACATACACATTGCGTTATGAAAACAATTAAACACATAATAATAATTGATAAATAAAAAAGTTGACATTTAATAAAACGTTTAATAATACTTATAAAAAATTGGCATTTTATAATATATACAATTCGTTTTATAAAAAAAAAATTGACATTTAATAATACTTATAAAAAATTGGCATTTAATAATATACACAATTCATTTCATAAAAATATGAAGTTTTTATAATACTAACACAGTTTTTTATAACAACATTTTATAAAAAAAAAAATTAATTTTCTTAATATTTCACAACTTCCCCATACAAATACCCTATCAAAATAAAGTTCCTTACACCCCAATCATTGGTAATCATTGGCTGACACCCAATGATTGGCATTAATTAGATGGTGTGGACCATTTTTAAACGTATTGGGCAATGAGGGGCGTATGGGTGGAGCCAGTTTGAGGCGTATTAGGCAATGAGGGTCATTTATGGTTAGAGGGTGTGTAAATACTTTTTTTTTTGGGGGGGGGGGGGGGGGGGGGTGTGGATACCTCCACCGTTCTGAAAATGCCAGTGTTGGGAATTCTCAGATTAAACCTCAAAATGCATTGATTGAAAATGCCATTGCTGGGAATTCTCGGATTGAACCGACTAGTAGAAATAGGGGCTTACTTTTGAGTGATGAGGATGATATATATTAACTCAAAACTGGCAGACACCATTGTTTTTTCTGTAGTTTATGTGTTTTCGAATATTCTGAAGTGTTGGGAATTCTCGGCTGACACGTCGTAACACGTGTTAGTGGTTCAAAAACATCTAACTTTTGTTTGGTTTAAGAGTCATGCCGCAACGCGCGAGCACCCTACTGGTAAGTAAAAAAACTACTTTGTTACGATCAATAAAGCAAATGAAAGTTGGTAGAGTCTCTTAATGTGAAGTCTTAGGTTCAATTCCAAGCAAGGAGTAGTTTATGATTAATGTGATATAAATTGGGAGAAAGTAACCGTTGCCATTCGAAAATATATATATATATATATATATATATATATAAATAATTTAAGTCGAAGGATATGAATAAAACTACAAGTGTCCTGCCTTGCAACTTTATATAAATTGATTTTTAACCGTAAAAAATTGGTTGGCAGATATGAAAGGATGTGACGAAACTGCTCATTTTGACCGACCATTTAACTCCAAACGTAACTCGTTTGTATATATGGTGCAAGGCTCTTGTCATATTCACAGATATATTCTCATGTTGCGTCGAAACTCCCCACCCTCTAACTATCTAAACTTGAAATAAGATGGCACCGACACCAATTACAAGTGGAACAATGAATCTCATTCCTCCCTATTTGCAACTTTTGCTTAAGCGATAAGCGAATATGAACCATAGAATGATAAAGGAAAGGAGTTTCTAAAATCCCAAGTGAGTATGATGACCCTAAGACCATTATGGAAATGGAAAGAAGCTAACACTAATGTGGCTTTTGTTTAGTACTGGAGGATTTGCACGTTGGCATATATCCTTTTGTGATGATATATGTCAAAATTTTTGAACTACCAAAAATAAGAAAATTAATGGTGGTACCCTTAGTGGGTTTACTACTTAAAAAAAAAGTAGGATTAGTACTTCCTTAAAAAAAAAAAAAGTGGGTTTACTACTTGTTCCACTACTTAAAAAAAAGTGGGTTTAGTACTTCCTTAAATTAATGATTTATGACTTGTATATCATATTTATTTTACTTTTCAATCATTATTAATGTAGTATGTATACAATAATAGAAACATGTAACCTTTAGTTATGCTAACTTTAAACGTGGTTAATCACGTAACATATAATTTTTTTTAATTAAAAAAGACTATGGTAATACAATAGTCAAATTAAATAGAATAAAATACTCGATTTTATGGTGTATTTAAAAAAAATTATTAACATACGAAAAAGTTATGTATGTTTAAAAATCGTGAGGATAGTTAGTTTTTTTATAGAAAAATAAAGTGTAACTACTAACTAATTATCTATCATTTTGTTAAAGATAGAGGAATTAAAGTGTGACTAAGTTAAGAGGATTAAAGTGTAATTAGTGTTTAAAAAGATAATTTACCCTTATTTTAGGTTATACCTTACGTATTAAAACAAAAATAAAAAATTCTTAACATTTAGGTATCTTAAAATCCCTTGTCTCAGACATTATATATTGTATATAATTTTAAAATCATATAAATTAGTTTATTAAGTATTATTTATTATAATAAGTTGCTTAACAATTCATAAATTATATAATTTATCAAAAAAGATAATTCAATGATGAAAAATAAATGTAAAAGATTATGACAATACAGAGACGTAAGAAAACTAAATATTTTTGAACTATGAGTTGAAATCTAATACACATTGTGATTGTTCATGTTGTTGTTTACTTGTTTATAAGGATACTCAGTAGGGGGGCGTCCAGGCCCGTCTTGTACCGACGCCGATCCTCAACATCATTTCCAAGGGTGCGGCGGCATCGTGAACGTCTTCCCCAGGACTTTGTTGCCAGGCCTCCCCTTCTCACACACACATATACATACAACACATATATATATTTAGGCTTATCCTTCATTTTCCTTGGTCCATTCTTGGAGGGACATCCTCCTTGGATGTTGACGTGCCGCTGACCTGAAGGTGCATCCCCCAAAGACTTGACGGCCGACACACACACCGAATAACCTAATATTTAGCATTGTGTACGGGCTGATGAGCACTGTTAATAGTGGCTGACAAAGCACATCATTCTAGGACTTGAAGAAAATATTCTCTTAGACCTTAGACTAAAGGGTATGGGGGCCGGCTAGCCCCGGCTTGGACCGGCGCCGGTCCCCCACACCATCCCCCTCAGGCCCAAACGGCTCCCACGAACCGATTCAGCCGGCCTCTCTCCTCTCTCCTTATCACACATACATCTATACATACATACATATATATATATAAAGGGGTTCATCCCCACCCCTCTAGGTTCATCCCCCACAAGCCGATCCTACGTGGCGCCTACGTGGCGGCTCATCCCCTCCAAGCCCATCCTCACCATACCCTTTAGTCTTAGGGCAACCACATTTGATCATGTTAATATGTTTGTCGTTACCTAGTTCCATCTATATATATACAACCACATTTAGTCATATCATTTCCACACAACGTATATTAAGTTAACAGAATAATAATACTAAGAGAAATGATAGGGTGGGAAGACATTTACAAGGTTCTTGCCGCAATGTTTCCACTCTACACAGCACTGATTTTAGGTTATGGTTCCGTGAAGTGGTGGCACATGTTCAACTCCGACCATTGTGACGCGATAAACCGGCTAAGTTGCTACTTCATCATGCCACTGTTCACATTCGACTTCACAACCCGCATCAATCCTTACAAAATGAACTATCGTTTCTTGGCAGCTGATGTCATCTCCAAAGCCATCATTCTCTTAGCAATATTGTTATGGGCTAATTTTACTAAGAAAGGAAACTATGCTTGGTCCATTACATGCTTCTCTTTGTCTAGCTTAAACAATGCACTTGTTGTAGGGGTGCCTCTCATGGAAGCAATGTATGGACCTCTTGGAGAGAATATTGTCATACAATCATCCATTTTGCAATTCATGCTTTGGATAATGGTCCTTCTCATGATGTTTGAGTTCCAATGCGCAAAGCGATCGTTGGATTCAGGAGCTTCGTCTTTAGAATCTGCCACAAATTGTGAAAGCACTAATGTGGATGACAAAAGTAAACAAACTTCGCTATTGGTTATAGCAAAAATTGTTGGACTAAAGCTTGCTAAGAACCCGAACTCTTACGCTTGCAGTCTCGGGCTTATTTGGGCACTCATATCTAATAGGTAATGCTTGTTATGGGATAGATAGCTCAACTTTGTATCATTCCTAAAACTTATAAATATATATAGATTTCATATATGTAGTGCTAAGAACTCTCATGACTCTTATGTCTGCAATCATTGGTGCAGGTGGAATGTGGAAATGCCGATTATCATGGAAGGATCGGTACATATCATGTCGAGAGCTGGTGCTGGAATTTCCATGTTGTGCATGGGTGAGCTTCTTTACGCTATTATAATTGACATCCAAATCACTATAGCTATAACTATGATACACCAACATTTGTATCACTTATAGGGTGTAAATGAGTCGAGTTTCAAAGCTCTATTTTTAAAAACTCGAGCTCGTCTCGTTTACTTTTTATTATTTTTTATATTTTATTTATATAGATTAAAACTATGTTTGTGTGTGTATATACGAGGAAGGTTAACGTACATTACGGCTTAACGTACATCACGTACGACAGGTAATTACACATGTTCATTTTAAAATCACGCACGTTATAACTCAAAAATCCAAAATCATGCGTGTTAAAACACAATAATCACGCATATTGAAAACAATAATCACACATGTTATAGAACAAATCACGCACGTTGTCGTACGCGAAGTACGTTAAGCCGTAATGTACGATATATTTTTTCTATATATATAGTTTTTATATGTAACATAGTTTATATATTTAATTATTATATATTTATCATAGCTTTATACATACGAAATAATTATCATATGAATATATATTTGGTGCGTAGGGTTAATATACAAACGACATTTTTTCTAAAAAGATTGAGAAGTCTATGTGGGCATTTTGTTTTCAAATTTGAGTTTAATGCTTTAGATTCTTTTTGCATAGAAATATATAAAAAAAAAAACACTAAATGTAATAATTTCAAACACAATCAAAGGTATTTTTGGCATGAAATTTAAAGCACATTAATTAATTTTTTTACCTGTTTTTTTTTTATTTTATGCTTAGAATATATTTGTTTGTGTTTTAAATTGTTACGTTTTGTTTTGTGTTTTTTATATAACACCATGCCAAAAAATCTAAAACATCATACCAAAAATCTAAAACAGAATGTCTATATATAGACTTTTTACACTCTTTAGGAAAAATGTTTTTTTTTTTCTAGAAAAGTCCTTCCCTGTAGAGTATATTAATTAATAAATAATAGACTCTTTTAGACAAGTTAAATTTAGTAGAACTCAATGTGTGAAGCCATGCTCGATTCAAGCTTTTAGCAAACAATCTCATATAGCTCACCAGCGTCCTAACTTATTTACAATTCAATTCTCTCTTAAATCTTTTTTTCTCATATATGCTTTGCTTTCTGGTAATGTATAGTTTGTGTTCTCAAAACTGTACTGCATTATTCTTTTATTAAATTCGGATGCTTTTTTCACTTATTTTTATTCCGTGGTTCTAAAATTGGAGAATATTCAGGACTGTTCATGGCAATGCAAGATAGGATGATTGACTGTAGTGCGAAACTAGCTGTAGTTGCAATGATACTGAGGTTTATCGTAGCACCAGCGACCATGGCAGTTGGATCTTTTGTCGTTGGTCTGCGAGGGGATGTTCTTCATGTTGCCATCATTCAGGTAACCAAAACGTATTATAATACACTTAAGTGGTAAGGCAAAAGCATTTTAATACACTTTACCTGTGAGGTTTTAAGTTTAAGTCTCACTAGTAAGAAATTCGCTGTTCAAAAAAATAAAGTCTTCACATACATAATATGTACATGTAATCCTGAACTCGCTTTAGCAATTTTCAAAAAAATGGTTTCATTTATATAAGTTTTGGAGACAAATTCTACCCCAATTAAAAGTTTGATTAGCAACCCTTTTTTTAAATTAATTGTTAAATAGAAGTCAACTAACATTCTCTTGCCCATTTTTAAACTCATAAAAAAATTACAAGTTATAAAATTAAAGGGGGTCAACAATTTGGTAATCAAATAAAATATCAATGAAATATTAATCTGTATAGTTGATATATGTGCTTTATATCTTGTGCAACTCACCAATTTTAATTCTCTTGCATATTTGCAACGGTGTAGAATTAAGGCATCTAGGGTTGTCATTCCCTCCATCAAATTCTTTTTTTGGCATCTAATTCTCCATTAATTAACTCCATGAATTTAAGGCTTATGATACCTGTTCTGACATAATAGAGAATAACTAACAGAATAATATCTCACAAACAAATTAATCCAAAAAATAACTAAACAGAATAATATCTCACCAACAAATTAATCCAAAAAAAGGTTTGACCAACTTGATTTTTCATGAAGTCAATGGTTACCCATGCAGGAGTTATATATAATAATACACTTTGTACTGTTGTGCACTAAAACCGAATAATTAATGGTTTCTTTTAACTTTTAATTAGGGGATCTATAAAAAGCTCGTCCAAAACCTTGTCAAATTAAAATATGGAACTTTCTGTCACTAATATCCTTCATAAGTTAATCACAAAAACAATTAGTGACGAAACTATATACTACGATACATTTTCCGTCCAAAATGTGTTATGTAGTAGTGATAACTGAAAACAGTGGTACTAGAAAGACCGTCACAAAAACACTTCATTTTTAAAAGTTTATCATCGAAATTACCTACACTAATCAATTTTAAAATTCCAATTGTTTTAGTAGAAAATTTAAATTTTACAAATAAAGAGAAAAGCTTATAAAAAGGGGCTGCTAAACGTATCCTTTTTCCTTGAATTTTACTACGTACCCTCTCCTTTAAGTTTCAAATTAATACAATTTAAATTTTTTTGTTTTTTTGGCCATTTTTTTATCTTTTATTATTAGAATTTTTTGCTAAAATGTTTTATCTTCAATTTACTAAAAAATATTTTTTCCTTGAATAACGTTTTTTTCTAAAAGTTATTTTTTTATGAAAGTGTTATTAAATATTTCTAAAAGCTGTTATTTGCATATCTTTCATAGAAATTTTAACAGCTATCTTAATGAACGAAATCGAATATCACCCAAACCATACTGATACCGGTAACAGTACTAGTTTTATATGATTTCGGTTTCAATAAATCGATACCGACTGAAAAACATTGATACTCGTGGTACATGTATTCATTTTTACGGTTTCCAGTTTCTAAAAGTTATTTTACTTTTTTGAGAAAGTGTATTTTTTTAAATCAATTATTTTGTTAGTAAATAAAAATGGTTAATTAACGCGTTCATGATCGCCCGTCTAAAAAATGAGTGTGGGCGTCTCTGTGTTCGTTCGTTAACATTCTAAATGAACAACTTACGAGCATAAGCAAACAAACACGAATTAATATTAACGAACATAAACTAACGAATATAAATGAACGAACATAAAGAACGTTTACAAACACAAATGAACAACGAAACATATATTTATATTCGTCTATTTAACTAAATTAACAAAAAGAATTGTTCATGTCCGTTCATTTTTATATAAATGAAGTTCCATATGAAGGATTCCCGGATGATTCACTACGTTCAGTTCGTTTACATGCATAGAGGGTACACCAAAAAACATAACTTTTATTTATCATTTAGAAAAAAAGTTATATGATTATTATTTAAAAACACTTATAATATTTAAAATACTAGTTAAAGAAAAAGTCTTAAAATGGTTTTAAAAACATTTATGTGAAAAAGAAAATGTTTTTTTTTTTTTTGAAAAATAATTAAAAATTTCGTTTTTTAAATAAGAAAGATAGTTTAAGTAAACAATAAAAATACCTTCTTTCTTATTTAAAAAAAAACACATTTTTTTTAATATTTCCGTGTTTATATAATGTGTTTTTTAACCCTTTTACTATGAAAAAAAAAACTTTTTTAAATAATGATGTTATAAAGGGCTAAATATCACAAGTTTTAAGAGGGTATAAAAAGTAAGAAGGTGAGGTATATTTAGTCTACCCATAAGACCACCCGTAGTGGAGGGGGTTTTGGGCGTTTTTTCCCTAAAAAACGCCCCTCTACGCCATCCTAGCCGTCCCTGGGCGTTTTTTTTTCAAAAAAAATCGAAGAGCGTTTTATTTAAAACGCTTGATTCAAAATGGATGACCAATAGAATTTTTTTAATGGTTTTTTATTTTTATTTAATTCTATTAGAATATCTAATCATTGTAAAATTTCAAGCACTACTACACCTCTTTTTAACTTCAAACCCCTTTACTGACTAGGCATCATGTGTCACTTCATGCCCAAAAGTGGAGCGTTTGTTTCACTCACCACTATACATGTAAAAACTATTGCAATCTGTGCTTATAAAGAATAAAAAAGTTACCTTGATTTGGACAGGCTGCCCTACCGCAAGCCATTGGTTCTTTCGTATTTGCAAAGGAGTATGGACTTCATGCAAACTTACTCAGCACCGCGTAAGCTTTTCTTTTTGTATATGTACTCTTTTTAATAAAAAGTCTCCTCAAGCCAATGAAAAGACTAACTTAACTAACTTTTTTCTTTACAAAAAGCCAATGGTAACATTTTTATGATTATGACGTAGTTGATCAAATATATTCTGTTAATTACTACAAAACTTGTTGTCGATAATGAAAACCAAGCAAGTATATGAAAGTAGGAGTGCAAATTATCTCTAGATCTAGTGGTGGAAGATTTATATTTCTCTTGAAAGATGTAGGTTTAACTCTCATTTGGTAGAGAGTGAGGCATTTGTGGGTAATGATAGGAGACTCAGGGAAACTTGGATTTGATCTTTGAGCCAAATGGATTTTACTGGTAATTTCACCGTCGTGCCTACGGATGGGTGGGTTAGCAGTTTTCCCCAGAATTTGTGATGGACTCGGATTACTCTTAGAGTACTCTGTTTGATCCAGTAGATGCCTTAAAAGTGCTCAGAATTAATTATGTTGTCCGCTAAAAAATATAAAAGTAGAAGTGGAGGTTACACAAGAATTTTAGTGTAATAAATTAACTTTTCTTGTGTTATTTAGGATTTAATTTAGTACTATTCAGCGTCAATTTTCTATTAATTCTTTTTTGTTAAAACAACTGTGTTGTCCTTAAGTTTCTAATATAATCAAGTATGTTGGTAAAGGTGTTGTCCTTCTAAAATAAACTCTTTATCTAAAAAATATAATCTTAAACACCTACTATATAAAAAAATAAGTTTAAAAATCGGTTGATCGGAATGAAATATTGATTTTTCCTTAAAAAAAATCGGTTTATTTTTATAGTTTTACTGTTAATAATTTTTATCAAATCTTTTATTTATCTAACCAGAAAATAATGTTTAATATATTTCAAGTTTTAGGATCTTATTTGGTAACACTAAAGAACCACCCTTTCTTTTGTTCTATCTTTTTGTAGATAATATTATATTCTTACATCTGTTTGTCTGCCATTGTCAGGGTCATATTCGGCACACTTGTATCCATACCATTGCTCATTGCATATTACGTTGTCCTAAACATCTTGCTTTGATAACTGTCAACAAGTCATATAATTCCTTGTTAGATTATAGCTAAGTTCATAACCAATTACATTGGACTAGAGATTATTAAAGTTGTACTAACATCATTTGTTAAAAAAGATGGTTATTGATTGAGTAATGCGATAATTATTGAATGTAAAATGTGGGATATATACATGTGTTACATTATACACACAAGAAAGTTTACTATTTCATGCATCATGTAGAAACACAAAATTTTCTGGCTTTTAGAATCGAGAGACATCAAGAAATCTCAATTATTTAATATTCTTGAACCCAATTCGATCTAGTGAAATCTTTCATCCACATCAAGAACATTATATAAACTTTTTGACTTCCGAGTTTTGAGCATCCTGCTTTCACACTATTCACATGTGCAACAAGCAATGAAATCAAGGGTGTTGTACTCGTTGGAGTAGTGGTTCTAACTCATAATATACCTTATTAATAGTCCAAATATGGTTGAATTAGAGGTGTACAAAAAAACCGGTTTTAGAACTGAAACCGGGAAAAAAACCGAAACCGGTTTTTTTTAACCGGTTTTTTTTAACCGGTTTTAGAACCGAACCGAACCGCCAGTTATAGTCCAGTTAGGATTCTTCATATGAAAAACCGGTTAATAACTGAAACCGGTTTTAAAAAAACGGGTTAAAAACCGGTTTTTTGGCAAAAACCGGTTAAAAACCGATCCCAACCGGTTACACTAGTTATTGTTTTGGACTTGAAAAACCGGTTAGTAACCGAAACCGATTATTAAAAAAAACGGTTTTCATTTTAGATGAAAAAAACTGGTTCAGTTAATAACCGAAACCGGTTTTAAAAAAAAAAACGATTTGTACACCTCTAGGTTGAATGCAAAAAGAAGTTTGTATATGATAGGGTTGTTTCTTAGGTTATAGGGTGTGGTCATGATCCTCATGACCATCATGACCCTCCTCGTCAGTGTCATATCAACCACCTCTAATCCACAATTCAAAACCATTACCCTAAGGGTGTGGTCATGACCCAAACCACTATCCCCTTATTTATTTTAATTTATCTTTGTCTAAAGAAAAATGAAATTATTACTTGAAAAATGGAAAGGAGGGCCATGGTTGTCATGGTTTAATCCATGCAAACCATGGTCGATTAGGAAAGGGGTGGTATAGCATTCTATTCATGTTCCTACATGGCGAATCATGTCCCAACCATGACCCCCGCACCCTTTAGCCTTATACTTATTTATTTCATTGAACCAGAAATAATGCATTGAGAGAATTCATTGGGTATTTGATACCAATTAGGGTGTGCAAAAAAACCGAATTAACCGAACTATAACCAAATTAACCGACAAAACCGAACCAAATAAAAAACCGGTGGGTTGGTTAATGGTTTTTTGAAAACCAAAAGTAGCGGGTCAGTTATGGTTATCAATTTTCTATACCCACCGTAACCGAACCGAATCGACATGTAATAAATCTTTGTAGGGTTTAGGACTTTTCACCACATTTTTAATATTTGATGTTTTTGACCGGAGATTTTTAGTACTTATTGATTTTTCATATCATTTTGTGGTTTTGGTTGAATGTCTATTTGAATTTATAGAATGTATCATATCACTTTATTTGAATATTCGATAATAATTGGTATTAATATTATAGATTATATGTATTTTTTAATACTATGTAATATACTAATATAGGTAGAGGTTCCTGTAAAAAAATATTTTTTTGTGAGAAAGGTAAGAAAGAATCTACACCATTAGATCTTTGATCTAATGGTTGAGATCATAATGGAAAAATTGTAAATAATCTTTACTATTAAACATATTAATTAGGGCTGTAAACGAACCGAACGAACACGAACATGGCCTTGTTCGTGTTCGTTCGTTAAGGAACAAGCTTGTTCATGAACTGTTTACGAACACTTACCGAACGAGATTTCTTGTTCGTGTTCGTTCATTAAGGAAACAAACATGTTCGTGAACTGTTCACGAACACTTACCATATGCTAATGAACTCTAACAAGTGTTCATTGTTGGTGCACTTGTGTCTGTACTTTGTCTGTATTCAAAACGATGTCTTTGTTAGTCTTGTAAGTTTGACCAAGTCAACCATCCTCCTGGTTTGACTTTGGCAAACAGTCAACATTATGTTTGTAATGTGTTGGGTCGAAGGATGGTCATCGAAGGATCACTTATATCCTTCGATGATGATGAGCTCGAAAGATGGACCTTCGATGGATGGACCACGAAAGATCACATCTTTCGTGGTACATGTTGATCGTTCGAGCTGTTCCTGGTCGATAGATGATCCTTCGATCATCTGTCTGATCCTTCGACCAGACCTGCTGTGTTTGGGTATAAATACCCGTGTGTTGTGTTCATTTCGATAGACCAGACAGACAGAAAATAGATAGCAGAGAACACACACACTTAGAGAGAGTTTACAGGACTGATTTGTAAACATTGAGCTGTAACCGGACCTTTCATACGTTTAATACAAGTGGTGTTAATCGTTGAGTCTTGTGTGTTGTTTATTTGCATGTTCTATCTCGGTTTGCTATCTCGGTTGGATTCCGCACAACCGGGTTGGTTTGTACACAAGGATTAGGCGACTAGATCCTCCCCTAGCCGGACCTACAAGTGGTATCAGAGCCTTGGCTCTTATCCTTGTTAAAACCGAGGTGTTCTTGCTGTTTTTCGGGATTTTATAGTTCATATTTTCTGGAAATCTTGCTGTTTTTGTTGTTTGTTCTTATAAAAACCTTGTCACTTTTCATTATCACATGTTAAAAATGGGTTTTTAGTGAAGTTACAAGCAAAAACGGGTTTTGGATAGTTGTCGGTTTGCTGGAAATTTCATATTTCTGGGTTTGTTCTTCATATCTTCAACCGTTATTCTAAGTGTTCATCATAATTTTACACATTTGATCTTAAAAATTTTGAATTACCAAGTGTTTGTGTGTTGGAAGTTGTATTTTGATTAAAATATTGGACATTACCTGTTTGGTGAAACCTGCATGTTCAGACCTGAAAGATATGGTCTGAACATACTTTCTGCCGAAAGTTCTCACCAACCCGTCAACTTTTCACCTACCTGTCACCATTGTCAACTGTGTCAGAGCAAGTTCGAAAGATATCCTTCGAAGTCGAAAGATCATCTTTCGACCAAAGGAGGTTCGACAGATAGTCATCCTTCGAGCATCCTTCGAAGTGTGAGACTTATCTTTCGGTCCAATGAATATTTTCGAAACATACATCTTTCGGTCTTCTGCTCATTTTCGAAAGACTAGGATCCTTCGACTGGGGAGTCTTTCGAAGTCATCTTTCGTGTTCATCTTTCGGTCTACAGTACTTTTTCGAAAGATAAGGATCCTTCGGTTGGAGAATCTTTTGAAAAACATTGTTCGAAACTCAACAGTGATCTTTCGAACCCTGTTGATCTTTCGAACACGTGTTGATCTTTCGATCATTAGTCTGTTTGTGTTTAACAGTTTGTGTTTTTCAAGTCTTTCGACAGGTATCCTTCGGCTGATCAAAAATGAATTCGATGTGGGGTGTTCCGGTAAATGCAGAGATGTATTTTGGTACTCCAGCTCCGGATTCGGGTTCGCAAGCTAATGCTACATCTACCGGTCAATGGGCATTTGTATCAAATCAAGCTCCAAGTGTTCAAAGCATTTTGCTAAGCGAAAGTGAAACAGGAAGTTTGAATAGGCCTCCAAAGTTGATGCACTTAAGTGAATATCCGGGATGGTTTGGTAGATTTCATACATACGTTCTTGGTCAAAATACAGAATTGTGGTTGCGGTTCATTACAGATTTCGATCAAACAATAGAGGTTGCCGCATCGTCTGCAGCTACGTTTGCAGATCTCACGGAAGATCAGAAGAAAGTCTATGATCTAGAAAAGAAGGCATACGCCATTCTCACTCAGGCTTTAAGTAAGGATATATATCATCAATTTGTCAGTTACAAGACGACAAAGAGGTTGTGGGACGCATTGAAGACAAGGGGCGTAGGAAATGAAGCGACACGTCAATTGAGAAAAGAACTGCTGAAGAAAGAGTTTGATGGTTTTATTTGTATGCAGAATGAATCTCTAGGAGATTTGACAAGTCGATTTACTCATTTGCTAACTGAATTGGCAAATACTGGGGTGGTAACGACTTCAGCAGAGATAGTGAAGAAGTTTGCAGATGCACTGCCACCTCAATGGAATAATTTCTTAGAACTCATGAGGTACAATGGCACTTTGGATACAACAAGCTTCAGTGATTTTGCTTAACTCCTGGAAAACAAGAATCAGGAAGAAACTCTCAAGGCAAAAAGAGTTGCAGTGCCACAAAATCCTGAGATTTATTATGGAACTTCTAGCACTTCTACAAAACCATCTTCACACGCTCCAATTCAAACAGCATTTGTGTCTAGCACGAGCTTGTATGGCACTCCTCCTCCAACAACAGATATGTTTGGAAATCTGCTTAATCCAGCTCCTCAACCAGCACCACAACAGCAACAGCAAATCAGAACAACTGATATATTCGGAAATCCACTTCCACCTCAACAGCAACAGCAAGCTTGTTATGGAAGTACTTCATCTGCTGGTCAATAATCAAAGCCAAATACAGTACGGCTCGACACCTCAAGCTTTTCTAAAGTCAGTGTTGAAGTAGCAAAAGAACATATGGAGCTGCTAAACACTGTGGTGAGCGCATACTGTGGATTAGTGGAGGGTCAGATTGGTAATATTAATCTGACACAAGAAGACTATCAGCAGATAGATAAAGAGGAGATGGAGATGATGGATATTAAGTGGGCCTTTGCCAGTGCTGTTAGGCGAGCAAAGGATTTCATGGAGAGAACTGGCCGAACCAGCTTGGAAAGCAAGAAAGACACCAAGTATGGGTTTGATAAACAGGCCGTCAAGTGTTTCAATTGTGGTGAGCGTGGTCATTTCAAGCGTGAATGTACAAGGCCATCTCAGCATGGGAACCAGAATCCTTTCCGAGGTCAAGGCAACAGGACAAATCAGAACCAAGGAAGGAACAACGAACGAACACTGGTGCCTGTCAACAACCAGAGTCAAGCAGGACCATCTAATGCCAACCAGGCACTTGTGGTTCAGGTAGATGAAGGTTGTGATTGGTCAATCCAGTTGGGAAATGATGCACCTGATGGAACAGCTTGTTTTGCTGAAGTGGTTAATGATCTTAAACACGCCAGTGGTGGAGAATCTTCCACCAATGGTAGTGAATCTTCTGAAGATGAAGACTCTTCCGGTTACAGTGGAAGTTCAGATGAAGAGTCATCCGCTTCAGGGAATGATCAGGAAGATGACACATCAGCTGCGTCAGTCGATGCTAATATTGATGAGCTATTGGAGGAAGCTGCAGCAGGAGTTCAAAGAAGATCTATTTTGGTGGATCAAGCTGCTTATTCTTCGTCTTCTCTCCATTCAGCCTTTATGGCGAATGTCGACAGTTCATCAAGTCAGGTATGTGTCAATGAACCCACTTCTGTTAGCTGTGATAATTGTGATAGATTGCATGCTAGATGTGCTGATTTGGAAGCAAACATGTCTGAGTTGCAAGGCAAACACGATGCTTTACAAGCTAGTTTGTTTGAATTGCAAGACAAACATGTTTTAGTGAATGATAAGTGGTGTGAATTGCAAAGCAAGCATGAGGCTTTGCAAGAGAAATATGATGTGACATTTATTCACAATCAGAAATTGACAGTTGATCTTTCTAAGTGCACTGAAGCCAACATGTTTTATGAAAACCATGAAAAAGGATTTAAGTCAATGATTGAAACGTTAAAGAAAGATAAAACAGAGTTGACTAAAATGGTTTCCAGAAAACAAACTGACATTAATTTGTATATAACTCGTCTTGAGGTAATGCAAAAAGAAATGGCTTGTGTTAAAACAGAAAGTGAGGCGATCCGACTCAAGTTAGACAGTTATTTGAGTTCTAGCTATGTGTTGGATCACATCATTGATGTACAGAAAGAGAAAAAGGATGTCACATGCATAGGTTATAAGAAATGTCCACCACCCGTGAGAAACAACTTTGATGCACTGCCTGATGAGGAGTATAGAACTCATTTTGAACCCTCTGTTCCTTTGGACGTTGAGGAATTTGCTACAGGACTCGGATACAAGAAAGAAGTATCGTCAGATTCAGATGTGTCAGCAGATACCTTTGTAGCTGCTGAACCAAATCAGGATCCTCCAGTTGTGATTGAGGATACTGATTCTTCTGATGATGAATCCGATGATACTGATTCAGCAAAGTCTGATGCGGTGATAAAAGATGAGGACATACCTCTTGAGAATCACATTCTGTGTGATCCTCCTGCAAAACCCGCTAAGACTATTGCAACTGAGTCCTCGTCTGAGAAAGAGTCGGAGAGTGTGGATTTGCTGTACACTCTTGTTGGTGATGATAAAATCTATTCAGACAAAGATTTTCCTATTAAAAATGTTAATCAATCTTTAATCAGTAAAGTCTTTGAAAATTCTACAAGTAAGTTTTTGGGAAAGACAGGACCACATGTTACAGTCACACAGTGTCCTCCTATCCCAAAGGCTGAAGTTAGAAAACAGTTTGGGAACAAGAAATTACCAACAGTGCCAAAACAGCAAAACCATACCAAAACAAATGGTAAGGCACCGACTCAAACTCAAAAGAAGCCGAATCAGAAGAAGAAGAAGAAGAATGTGAACTTTGTGAAGTCGAAGGGAACGGACAAAATTGAAAAGTTTGCAAATCAATCTAACTTAGATTTTGTCCAGAAAGTAACAGTAATGAAAAGGAATGAACCGAATAGTTCAAAACCTAGTACCTCGAGATCACAAAGTTCATCATCGGCAAGACGATCACATGATACTTCGGGGTTTGTTGAACGAAGATCATGTTTTGAATGTGGTACAATCGGGCATATTATTCGAAACTGCCCGTATCTTCATAAGTTGAAAGCAAAGGTTGATGATCCCCGTGGCCCAACTGACCGCAAGCAATCTGTTTCTGTAAAGCAAGATCCTCGACTCATAAGAGAAAGGGAAAAGAAACAGAAACGCCAACAGGTCAAGAAAATTGAAAAGGCGATTAAAAGTGATGTGGTTCAAAAACAATATGTTCCAGTTAAACCAGAAAGTTCAAAAACTTCAAACAATCACGAAGTTAAATTTTCAAACAATCAAACTGGTAAAACTCAACAGACCTGGAAACCAAAATCTGTTATTGAATCAGGGGGACCATCACAATTTCCAAATCATCAAAAAGTGGAAGTTATTGTTGTTGATAAAAATGGAAGACCCAAGACCACAATGGCTTGGGTCCCCATCTCCAACTAATCAATTGAGTTTATGTGCAGGGTGTTCCAGGAGGAACTATCAGTAGTCATTGGATTGTTGATAGTGGGGCATCCAGGCACATGACAGGCGACATGAAGCTTCTCTACGACGTCAAATCTATTAGAGGAGGTTATGTTGCTTTTGCTGGAGATAAGGGCGGATACATTACTGGTGAAGGAATGATTTCCAACGGGGTTGTTAGCTTTGACAAGATCAACTTTGTGCAACAACTTGATCACAATCTTCTTAGTGTTTCTCAAATTTGTGACAAGCAGTTCTCAGTACACTTTGATGCTAATGGATGTTATGTGCTGAAACCCGGCTTCAAAATTCCAAAAGAATGGATTCTCTTGTCGGCTCCAAGGATAAATGATCTGTATGTCCTTGATATGAGCCAAGCTATCACAACGTCTGCACAAGCAACATGTTTCGTTTCCAAAGCCACAGAAAAAGACACAATCTCTTGGCACAGACGAATGGGTCACATTCACTTACGCAAAATGAATCATTTGGTGTCAAATGAATTGGTGAATGGTGTTCCTCTTAAAAATTTCCATCTTCAAGACGTCTGTGTTTCGTGCCAAAAAGGAAAACAAACGAAGAAGCGACACCCTACAAAGAAAGTCAACACGGTGGCTGTTCCTCTTGAACGTTTGCACATGGATTTGTTTGGTCCTGTCAAGCACAAAAGCATTAGGAATGATCAATACTGCCTCGTGATTACTGATGATTATTCAAGATTTTCTTGGGTGGCGTTCATGGCACACAAGAGTGAAACCTTCGGTATTATCAAAAACTTGATCATTCAGATTGAGAATCTTTACAACTTGAAGGTTAGGCGGATACGTAGCGACAATGGTACTGAATTCAAAAATCATGCCATGGCGGAGTTTTGCACTTCAAAAGGTATTCTTCACGAATTTAGTGCAGCTTATACTCCTCAGCAGAATGGCGTCGCTGAACGTAAAAACCGCACATTGATCGAGACTGCTAGGACTATGTTGGTAGAGTCGCAGCTACCCATTCCATTCTGGACTGAAGCTGTGTCTTCTGCATGCTATACGTTGAACCGAGTCCTTACAGTCAAAAGGCACAACAAGACCTGCTTTGAGCTTATCAACAAACGGAAACCAGACTTGTCCTATCTTGAACCGTTTGGAGCTCCATGCACAATTATCGATCCTAATGGAAAGTTTGGGGCTAGAGCCATTGAGGGATACTTTCTTGGGTATTCCACCCCAAACTTAAGAGTCTGGAATTTAGAGACTAAAAGGGTCGAGGAATGGTCTGAAGTCAGAGTACAAAGGCACACTTTACCAGTTAGAAATCCTGGTCAGCCTTGGATGTTTGAGTACGATGACTTTTTCAATTCGATCAATGTTGAAGCCGTTGAAGAAAATGTTGCGGCAAGGATGTTTTTCGAGAGTGACAACGCAACAGATTCACCGTTGGTTCGTCCCATTATTGTCAATCAAGAACCATCTTCAGTGAACAATAATGCTCTCGACAATGAGGACTTTCAAGATGCTACCGAATTGAACGAATCTTCAGAGGATGATGAATTTCTCGATGCAGATCAAGAAGCTCCAACAGCAGTACATGGTACTTCAGAAGGTACACCTCCAGTGGATGTCCCTCGAACAGCTGAAGCTACTGCATCATCCTCTTCGTCAATTCCGGGCCTTGAATTGATTGTTGATCTCAATCTCAACAATCTGGGTACAAATATTCCAGTTCAAGATAATCCTGAAACAAGGATTCACAATACCCATCCTCAACAAAACATCATCGGAAATGTACAAAGTGGCGTTCAAACAAGAAACATGTTGCGAAACAACAACAATGCAGGCTTGTATGCAACTATCCGAGAATCTGGTCAACAGAATGATTGGTCTTTCGCGTGTTATGTCTCACAGGAAGAACCAAGAACTTGGAAAGATGCTTTGAAAGATAGCTCATGGGTTGAAGCGATGCAGGAAGAACTGCAACAATTCCAGAAGCTTGGTGTCTGGAAACTCGTAGAGAAACCTGCTGGTTACAAGAAGATTGGTACCCGTTGAGTGTTTAAATGCAAGAAGGATGACCGTGGAATCGTTATTCGAAACAAAGCACGATTAGTCGTTCAAGGTTTTCGTCAGATAGAAGGAATCGACTACAACGAAGTGTATGCACCTATTGCACGTCTAGAAGCCATTCGGATCTTTCTGGCTTATGCCTCATTCAAAGGTTTCAAGGTATACCAGATGGACGTGAAGAGTGCATTCTTACATGGTGTGGTAGAAGAAGAGGTGTACGTCGAGCAGCCTCCAGGTTTTGAAGATCCTATCCATCCCGATCGGGTTTGGTTGCTCAACAAAGCTCTATATGGTCTACATCAAGCACCGCGAGCTTGGTACGCAACCTTATCTAATTATCTGCTGGAGAATGGATTTCGCAGAGGTCTTATCGACTGTACTCTTTTCATCAAAGAACAAGATGGAGATCTTCTACTGGTACAGGTATACGTTGATGATATTATATTTGGTTCTACTAATGATGTTTTGTGTAGGGATTTCGAGCGTGTTATGCAGGATAAATTCGAGATGAGTGCTATGGGGGAAATGACTTTCTTTTTGGGCCTACAAGTGCAACAAACAGAGTCTGGGATATTCATCCATCAGACTAAATATGTTGGTGACATCTTGAGCCGGTTCCAGATGTCTGATGCAATGCCCATCGGTACCCCATTGCCACAAAATCACGGAATTACTCCAGACTTGAAGGGTGAAGCTACTAGCCCCTCATACTACCGCGCGATGATCGGATCTCTTATGTACCTCACAGCATCAAGACCAGATATAATGTACCCAACGTGTCTGCTAGCCAGATATCAAGTCAACCCGAAGGCCTCACATCTTGCAGCTGTAAAAAGGATTTTTCGTTATTTGAAGGGTTACCCTGACACCGGTCTGTGGTACCCTAGGGATAATAACTTTGACTTGATCGCATTCAGTGATTCTGATTTTGGCGGATGCAAAATCGACGGCAAATCCACAACGGCTGGATGTCAGTTTTTGGGAAATCGCCTAGTCACATGGCAGTGCAAGAAGCAGACGTGCGTCGCTACATCAACATGCGAAGCTGAATACATTGCTGCCTCAAGTTGTTGCTCCCAAGTCCTGTGGATACAACAGCAAATGCGTGACTACGGTTTTGAATTCCTAACTACTCCTATTTACGTTGATAATTCTGCTGCATTACAGATCACTAAAAATCCTGTGCAGCATTCAAAGACTAAGCACATCGACATTAAGTATCACTTCATACGTGATTGCTTTGAGAAAAGGCTAATCGATGTTGCTTACGTCCACACCGATGACCAACGTGCCGACCTTTTTACCAAAGCTTTTGACAAATCAAGATTTGACTACTTATTATTGGTAAACGGCATTAAGGTCAAGCAAGAGTAAAACCAACATCGGAAAATCATTTTTGTAAATACCTTTGTGTTTTAAATTTGTCTTAGTTTATTGATTTTAGGGGGAGTAAATCCAAAATTTGAAAATCCAAAAACATTGAAAAATTTCAAAAACACAAAAACAATAGAAAATCAAAAATGAGTTTCCTGGCGAGCAAAAGAGAAAATGATAGTACATCAGTGGTCTGTCTAAACCTCTTTAAACCTAAACTGAAAAGCGATAAGCAGCTCTATATAAGATGTATCGGTAGGCTCACAATCATTTTAAAGTGTGCAGGGTGATATAAACTTAAATCGACTGAAGACTGGTGGGAACCATTCATTGGCATATGGTCTTAGTACCGAAATTTCGTTTGAGAGATTGCCGAGGTTCTGAGATATTCGGTCTTTATGCTGCTTATCATCTGGGTATCATGGTTGTATCTTTTACCAAAAATAACGGGGACGCAAGTCTAGATCTTCCATGATACCATACATACGTGTACATACTGCATACGACCTCAATAAGTGATCAACAATCACATGTCCAAACAAATAAGTGATAAATTATCACAAATTCTTTCCGGGAGTCAAGTTCGTCTCTCTGCTGTACGAAAGTACTGACCTGTTCACGGACTTGCTCCTGTGCCCTCATGCATCGAAAATCAAGTTCCTCATCAATAAGTGATTATATCACATAGGGCTTGTTTTCAAATCAAAATAAGTGAGTTTCTCACATCATATACGGTCAAACAGATGATAATCGGTATACTCACCGGTAAGATGAACCCTCGTGCATACCTTGATACGGGAATGTGTCGTGATGTGGATGAACACCGGTCGGTAAGTATAAATCATACCTTAACGTATCCCCTCGCCATGATTACATCTGATAAGTTGAGCTTATGTGGACAACAATACCGATAATTGTTATAGGATGCTTATCTTAATGTTAACTAATTGAACAAAGAGAGTGTTTTGACATGACCGTACACTGATATGATTCTCTTACCCTCGAAACTCACAAAAAGAATGTCTGTAAATATTTATTTACTGCTTTCAGTCTTTACTTTTGAAATATTCAAAAATACCAAAAAGATTTTATGTGTGTTTTAATATAAACCTTATAAAAGCCAAAAAGATTTTATTTCTATATTATTTTCGATCGTACGATGTTGGAGCTCGAGTCTTCGTTACCTGAAACCTGATCGAAAACCGAAAACGACTGAAACTTCATAAACGGTCGAAATTTGCAAGTTTTGAAAGTTAAAATTGAAATTGATAAAATTTGTTAAACTTTCAAACTGTCGGACGGTGTTTGCTTAAACAATGGTCACATGTGTGTTGTTTGCTTATGATATTCCAAGCGGTTGTTCTCATTACGCGTTTAGATTTCTTGCATGTGCAGATTCTAAAGGCTAGGAGAACATGGTCGATGACAAGCTTCGGAATGAAGACACGACGTGAAGGCACTCAAATGATGAAGATGATCGAGTTGCCGCTGACCATCATCAACACCACAAGGATCTCACTTCATAAAGATAAAGACTTTCACGAGCATAACTCAAGGGGGAGCTTATGTTAAGGGGGAGTTTGTCAACACACTTCCTACATGATACGGGGAGTTTGTTGATACACTTTCTGCTTTCAAGACGTGAAGACTTTAAAGATCCTCCGACATTGAAGACGTGAAGAGACGACAAAGACTTGAAGACACGAGAGACTTACAAGAATGAAGATCAAGACAAAGCTACAGCCAAGGGGGAGTTTGTTGGTGCACTTGTGTCTGTACTTTGTCTGTATTCAAAACGATGTCTTTGTTAGTCTTGTAAGTTTGACCAAGTCAACCATCCTCCTGGTTTGACTTTGGCAAACAGTCAACATTATGTTTGTAATGTGTTGGGTCGAAGGATGGTCATCGAAGGATCACTTATATCCTTCGATGATGATGAGCTCGAAAGATGGACCTTCGATGGATGGACCACGAAAGATCACATCTTTCGTGGTACATGTTGATCGTTCGAGCTGTTCCTGGTCGATAGATGATCCTTCGATCATCTGTCTGATCCTTCGACCAGACCTGCTGTGTTTGGGTATAAATACCCGTGTGTTGTGTTCATTTCGATAGACCAGACAGACAGAAAATAGATAGCAGAGAACACACACACTTAGAGAGAGTTTACAGGACTGATTTGTAAACATTGAGCTGTAACCGGACCTTTCATACGTTTAATACAAGTGGTGTTAATCGTTGAGTCTTGTGTGTTGTTTATTTGCATGTTCTATCTCGGTTTGCTATCTCGGTTGGATTCCGCACAACCGGGTTGGTTTGTACACAAGGATTAGGCGACTAGATCCTCCCCTAGCCGGACCTACATTCATGAACATAAATGAACACAAACGATGTTTATGAACACAATATTCATTTTAGAATAAAATCTGCATTTTCATCACAAGCATTACGAAGAATCCACAAAAAATAAATAAACACTTAACATAATTATCCGAACACAGTTGGCGTGATTATCAAAAACATGATAAACACAAAATTAAGAGTTTGTCAAGCTTTAACACAAACTAAAATTGAAATAGTGAAATGAAGGATATTGTGAGAGGCATATAAGATAACTAGGGTTTCAAAATTTTAAAAACTAGAAATAATAAAACAAAATACAACATATAAAAACCTTTAAACGAACTAACACAAATAAATATTAACGAGCAAACATAAATGAACTCATTACTGAACGCTCACGAACATAAACGAACACATTACCGAACGTTCACGAACATAAACGAACGAACGCAACCTCTGTTCATGTTCGTTCGTTTACCTTAACGAACGAAATTTCTTGTTCGTGTTCATTCATTTACTAAACGAACGAACATAAATGAACTTCCCGCCGAACGGTTCACGAACTGTTCGATGAACGTTCGCTTCGTTTACAGCCCTAATATTAATTGTCTAGATTAAGGTTATACAGATAAATTTAACATTTTTAAATTAAGAAACTAACATTAATACACATGCAACTTCCCTCCGTCTTTTTTAAACGCCAATAACTTTTTTATACGTAACTTTTAAAAAAAAATTATACCATAATAACGAGCGTTTTTTTATCTTTAATATGAGTACCATATTGCTATACTTATATAGAGAAAAAAAATATGTTTCGATCAGATTTTTAGTCCATGATGTTTTGTATATGTTCATACAGTGTTGTTTTAATTGTATTGTGACTCAAAGTGTGGTGTTTTAAACACATACTGGAATGCAGGTGTAAAACACTATACGATGAACATGCGAAGAACATCTACTGGAATGTAGGTTTAAAATACCATGGTGTTTTAACATATGGAATCTGGAACATCTACTAGCATGCAGATGTAAAACACCATGCATGCAGGTTTAAAACACCATGCACAATAACCATACTAAGAACACATTCTGGAAATGGAGATAGTGTCTTTAATAGTGTTATATACTTATTGAATGGTGTTATATACTTATTGAATAGTGTTATATAATTATTGAATGGTGTTATATACTTATTGAATGGTGTTATATAATTATTAAATGGTGTTATATATGTGCTGAATGGTGATTTTGCAGTGTTATTGATAGTGTTTTTATCGAGATCTTTAAAATGGTGTTATATACTTATTGAATGGTGTTATATAATTATTGAATGGTGTTATATACGTGTTGAATGGTGGTTGCAGTGTTATTCGTAGTGTTTTTATAGAGATCTTTTCAAAAACTCATGTTCCTATAAATAAGGTGGCGGTTATGGAATGTTTTGAATTAATTGAATCAATGATAAAATTACTTGTTTACCCTTTTGAATTAATTTAGATTTAGGACACATGTCACTTCCACTATATTTCTCACACTTCTCACATTTTAACATTTTTTACAATAACCTTACCCTACTAATATATACAAATATGAAATAACGATTTATTCCATGTTAAAAAAATTAAGCTATTTTTAGTTAAGCTAAATACACGGTTAACCACCCATAACCGACACACTATAACCATCAAAATCGGTTATGGTTATCCAATAACCGACATCGCGGTTATGGTTATGATTTTTGGTCAAAACCGACCCATGCACACCCCTAATACCAATATTGTTCCGCTCATGTAGCTTCCAAAATATTTATAAGGGTTATTTTAAATCCCAAAAAAGAGTATTTGCGTTCTCCTAACAGCTAAAAAGTGTCGTATTTCTTATTATACACGGATGGGTATAAAACACATGAGGAAACTCTAGCTAATTACAAGAATTTCGATATATTGTGTAACAACCCGACTTTGCAAGTCAAAGTCAAAGTCAAGTCAAAGTCTAAGGCAAGACGTGTTAACATTCAGATCTGTCAATTCTTGCTTAATTATTGCTTATTAGCCTAACCCATCGCAGTAATCGAAATGTTAACTACTTTAGACGATATTTTAAACTATGATTTTCTAATAAGTGAAGTAACAATGCGATGTCATGAGAATACCAAATGCACTCTAAACGTTATTTTACTTCACACTATCACAACACATCGCAAACTCGAAACGCAGCTATTGGTATCGTTCTATGTGTGTGTTCTTACGTGCGTTACTTGTGTGTGCCTTATATATGTGTTGATGTTTATGCTAAACGCTATCACAATCGCCATCGCATCGCAATCGCAACGCAACTCGAAACGCAGATTTACTTTTATGCATATTATGTGTTATGTTATTTGTGTAACTACTTGTTTAAAGTTATGTGGTTATCTCATCGCAATGCTCACTCACAACTCGCTTAAACGCAACGCAACGCTCAACGCACGAAACAAAAGTCGGAAAACTAACTCGCACCAGTCGCCTGATCGAATGACCGTTCGGTCGAATGATCATCCGTCCGGATGACCATCCGATCCAATGGCCATCCGATCGGCTGACCATCCGACCCTCGCTTCCACTGCCTTAAACCCTCTCTCACACTATAAATACCCACCTGTCACATCACTATTCACTGATGTGACAGCCCTATCCGACCAACATGCTCTCAGCTCGTTCTCAAGCACATTTGTAAGGCCCTAATACGTATTTGACAAAAAGTCGCAGCGGAAATTCGTGCCAAAAATTTCTTTCCTTATAAATACTTTGACTTACTTGAAATTTCATTTTAAAAATAACTCTTTCACATAAATTCATCAATCGAATCATTTACTACATAAAAACATAACTTATGTTTATTATCTTACATACACCAACGTTCCCGTACAATCTATCATGTGACTCGGTATTCGATCTCTACACCTCGATGATCCTCCGTGACTCCTACAACCGGCACTCACCACATACGTTCATAACATTAGCACACATTATAAATATAACTAGATTCATTCTCGATTACTCTTCATTCCATTATCTCTTTACATTCAAGCTTTCCATCCGGTATATAAGCCATGGTGAGACTTCCTTATTGTACATGTGTTACACTTTATTTACAAGGCACGCTATTAATATCGTTAATACTCAATTGTATTGAAAACTTGCATACGTATCTACACACATACATGCCTACCCAGATACATACCTACATACGTATTTACCCTTGTACGTACTTACATATATACATATGTCCGCTTATACTTACTTACATACATAATAACATGCATACGTATTTGTATACATACATACTAACCTTCACACATACCTATATTTCCTAGAACATAAAATAAGTTGGTCATACTTAGCTTACAAGTGTTTAAAAACGGGTTTGAACAAGTCTGTAACTAAAATAAACACCCAGCAACAAGTTTGCTGTCAATTTGAGTCCTCGCGGGGCACGACAAAGTGCGCAAAATGCTTACGCGGGACGCGAGCCTTGTCGCGCTACGCGACCACCTTTACCTCTTTCCGTCGAGTGGCGCGACAGCCCCTTTTTGACAGATGGTTCGTAGCTGGTTGCTGCATGTTCCCAGCATAACAATTTTTTACGGAAACGAGCATAACTCTCTCGTTTATGATCTGTTTTACTCGATTCTTTTTCCTACGTGATCGTAATTTAATTCTCCATCACATGGCATCCAGCATCAGGACTAACAAAATTTTAGACTTTTAATCTTTTGGCTTATTACCTTTTACCAAGTTTTTACCCGTTCAAGCATTTATCAAAGTAACCTGTTTTTTTTACCTCAATTTCTTATGACCCTTATGATTACAATGTCTACTATCATATAAGGTTCAAATCACTGGTTTCTTACATCTTCTTAACCAATTTCGTTCGTATGCTTATTTTGACCAGTTAAGGGTATTTGCGCATTTTAATGCATTTTACTCTCAAAATCATACTTTTTGCTTTCATACTTGTCCTAAGTGTTCACTTAATCAAATAGCTTATTTCTAAACAACTTTTAAGGTCGTTTGGCCCGATATACCCATCAAGGGCGTTTTGGTCAACATTAGTTTTGTGCTTTACAACGAAGGACTTCATTACATATTTAACCAATCCCATGACTTAACTACAACCATAATCACACATACCTGGTTCGGGTCAAGGCTATGACCCGTTTTAATACTTCATCCACTAAGTTGCTAGTTAATAGCAACGCAAATCCTTTCGCTATTCATCCTGTGAATTCATAATACTTGACAATACAATCATTAGTCGACATCGCCAAATGGTGATATCTTCACCATTTGACCGATTTGGTCTAAAAGACCATTTCGTCCTTGTGGGATTGTAATTATTTATTATCCCCTCAATATAACATGTTTCTTCGTTAATTCGTAATCAAAATTACCATAATACCCATTTACCCCTTTTAACCATCAAACTTAGTCTCTTATCATAACCACATGTTCCGACACGTATCAATACTTTTAGGAACATCATACTTCATATATTAGTTTATCATGTTCGTAATCTATACGATGAATATATATATTCTACAAAAAGGGTGTAAGCTTAACTTACCTCGCATCCAAATATGCTTCCCATGTCTATGCGTTCCGTTCGACCCGCTTCTTTCCCAAGCTTCCACACCGCTTATCAAGCATCAAACTATCATATATTATTTTCAAGATAGTTAGCTTATTCATCGTTTATCACGATCCATTCCATCTCACGGATCTTATATCGAAATTATCATTCGACCTTATAACCTGCTAATCTATCAAATCTTAGCCGAATTCTTTAAACATTCACACATATACGATTTCAAACATCATTAACATGAGCATATGATCATTTTTATCATATTACACAAAACCCACTTCATAACTACTTTGTTAATCACTTACAAGTGATCTAATCTCAATTACCTCATAATTTCATCATATACTTAGTGTGTATACTACCTCCTAAGCATAATGTACAACTAATTTATGCATATTCTTCTAATCTCATGCATAATTCCTCCAATCCTCCTACTAATCGGCACGCATCATTCACACATAATCATCAAACATATTAGCATCACATTTCTTTCAATTCCTCTAACAAGAATACATCATACATATCAAAATGCATCTATATTAAACAAGAATTGGACATGGGTGATTATTCAAGTCATCATTCTTATCATAACAAATGGGTTTCACCCCAAAACATCAAATTCACCCCAATCATGCATAACCCATGTTCTATATGATAATTCTAGCACATGCTCATACTCAATTTCATACAATTTCGCGAATCACAACATAACCCACTTCGTACAAGATCACCAATCTAGTTATTAAAACATACCTTATGATCCCCTTGTGAAGGTGATCATTAATTCATGTCCGGTTACGAATTTAAGCTTCGTTTAGCCTTCCAATTTGATGAATTAGAAGAAAGTTAGGGTTTTTGGCTCCATGGGAGCCTCCTGCTCTTTCTCGAACACACTATGTGTGTTTGTGTGTGTGTGTTTTGTTATTTATTAACTCAACTTTCATCTTATTCCATTTAGCCCCTCCGTGTTTGCCACTAAAACATGATTGGCACAACTTTCCTCTTTTAAATAGTTTTTACCATACACTTTACTAGGTTAAATAGTCTAGTCATTTATTTCATGATATGTCATATAGGAACATACGGAAAATATAAACATTCGGGTTTTGGGGTGTTACAAGTCCACCCCCCTTAAAAGAGGTTTCATCCCCGAAACCTTTCTCATTCCCATAAACACTAATTATCTTTCCTTCCCGACCCATGAACAACACCACGAGCCCATCTAATGACGACCTTCTATCTTCAAGAACCCGTCCCAGAGTTCTTATTAGTGTCACTTTCACTAAATATTGCTAACTTCTATCGCGTTTCATAGCTAGCGGTTTATTCATCATTCCAATACTCATATAACGTGTACAATATACAATTTTGTTTACTTGAAACAATTCCATTAGTAACATTCCTTTTCGTTCATTTCCAATACTCAAAATATTTTCGTCGACTATACGATCTTACTTCGTAATTTATACATATGTCATATAACATTTAATTGTTGTTTTGTTATTGCAACGAGGCTACTATTTCATAGTCACACAAACGTGCTTAATTGAAAAGTTAACATCATTCTACATTTCTATAGTTTCTTGTACCATGCATACCTTTACGTTACTTTCAAATCATCTCATTCATTTTACATTACTATTTCTCTCACTTCATGCATTACTTAATTTGCATGAGTATGCGTGTGGCGCACGTTCATCGTATGAGAGTTTAATCAATACCCGAAATTTTTACTCAAAACCTTTGAGATCTACTTCTTGATGACATAGTTTTCTTCTTTATGTCAACTGTTAAAAGTCAAACATTTCGTACCATACCATACCTATTCTATCATTTGTTTGTAGGTCTTTTTCAATTTGCTAATTCATACCTATTCGAAATAAGTTAAACATTTTACTAACCTCTTTTTCAGTTCATAAATCAGCGACCCGTAAACCAGATCGATCCGCCCCTTCACGAGTACTAACCGTACCAGGCCAGATTTCATCCATCCGTGTACTGGGCTTCGACTCGTGCACATTCTTTCACCAATTCAATTAGCTTCATCACATTAAGAGTTCTACCATTAACATCTACAAAATCGGCGGTTAGCACATTTCATTCAAACATTCATTATACTAGGTGATTACCCACCTATAATCCTTTTTTAAATTTTCCTGCATACATGCTATAACACATCCCACATTTCATCCCTTACATGTAATTATTTTATTCTGATTACTTATTTCGTCAACCTTTGCAGTTTGACTTTTCGAGGTCAAACTGACATTTCTTACTTATCATAGATGTATTGAAGTACACGTTCTTACTTCTTTCCTTTCATGCTTACTTGCCAAGACATTCATTACATCATTTCAGTATTCTTGCCAAAACTTACCCTTCTCAATCATACTTAAATTATTGTCCGACTCGTAACCCGTTATACATTATGACTCCTAAGAGTCGATTTCTAACACATCTGGCACATAACATGTTCAAAACTTATTACTTTCGTCAAAATTTAGGTTTGCGTGCCAAACACTATTGTAGGATCGTTGTACGACCTGAATGAGTCGATCAGAAGAGTTATTTATCCGAATCAAAGGCGGAATCAATGACACGGACGCTCAATTCAATTTAAATGTCTCTTGTATTGATTTGATAGAATTACAGCACCTGGAGACGATTTGGCAGCACTTCGTTACCAAACACAAGATCTAATCCCGTTTCAAATAACAACCAGACTCACCTATATATACTAATGGTGATTCCGTTTGAAATGGTCAAGGCCACATTCAAACGAAATTAACAAAGTTAATTCCGTTTGAACTTGCCACTGACAGTTTCAAGCGGAATTAGCCATAAACTCACAAAACTCAGTTTCTAGCACCCGAGCTCTGGTTTATCCTATCCTATCCTATTTCATGACCCGATACAAGACGAAGTCAATAGACATATTGTACTAACAGACTCCCCCTTGGATGTTGACGAAGTCTTCAGTGTCGAGTCTTTATCATGACACATCTTCAGTCTTGATCAGTCTTCATGCTCTTTCCAAATTGTCTAACACTGTAAGCATCCTTCAATCTTTCTCTGGCTCTAACATTAACAGATTCTTCAGGCTCCCCCTTTCATCAAGCTTCCATGCTTTAGGGATCGACACCTTGCTTTCAGGTTACAAGCTCCCCCTTGCTTTGAGCTCGTCTTCAGACTCCCCCTTAGACTCAGCTGTCGGGATCGTAGTTTGGAATCTTACCTGCACTTACTCAAACATTCATAAGTAACAACATTTTAAATTTCCAGGAATCGTAACCTGGCAATTCAATTTCCTCTATCAACAAATTTCATAGACTTGGCAATGATTTAGAATCCAACTCCCTCACAGTTAATCATCCAAGTCCAAACTAATAACCTTGGAGATATCACAAACTGTTTTTGATTTTTGATAAAAACTTCAAGTTTCAAATTAATGAACTCGTTTTATTTTCAGAAACACAATCAGCATACTTAAATTTTGAAACTCAGCACTCAGACATCGGTTGTCGAAAATAAAGTAGAATTCAAAATCTTTTTGTATTTTCTGAAATATAAAGCAGTAAAGAAATATGTACAAACATATTTACAGACAATATTTTTGTTTGAGTTTGCGTCAGAGGATCATATCAGTTTTTGACAAGTCACAAGTACCATTGAGCTTAGTTACACATTAAGAATTAAACAATTCACTTAGATTATCGATATATTGGTCCACTTAAATTTTCACACAAAGTTCAACTGATTCAGGATACGAATTAGGTGTTTTAAGAACTTAAACTCATTCATGTGTCCCACCTCTTGAATATACTCCCGTATCCAGATCCCAATATTCAGTCTTACAGGTGAATATACCTAGATGATATCTGTAAGAGGTTAAATTGCGAAAAACCATGAGAGCTCAGGTCAGAACTTCCGTTCAGCAGAGAGATGACGGCTTCGACTTTAGGTGTGTCCCCTTTAGAGGATCTTTTCTTCAACAGCACATAATTAGCATTTTTCAATGTTTCATCATTTTTTTTACTGAGGGCGTTTGCTATATTTCAAGCATGCAGAAAGTATTATACGGGGACTAGGCCATTGCTTCCGCAAAATCAGAAGTCCCGGGATAATACCCCAGATATCACTAAGTATAAAGACCTAGTATCTCAGAAAAAGGGGTCCTTCAAACAAGATTTCAGGGGTTACCTATATATCCAAGTAGTGTTCCCCACGAAATAAGCAAGTTTGAATTTATGTTTATATCCCGAAAAAGTTTACTAAATGTATAAAAACCTATCGACATATCATCAGTGAGACTGTTTAACTCTATTTAATCATTACATTTCTTTAGCATACTGTAACTGTCTACTGATGTACTATCATTTCCTCTTTTTACGCAAAAACTCAATTTTTGAATTTTTTCATGTTTTTTGCTTTTTCAAATTTTCAAATGTTTTTGTATTTTCTAACAATAATACTCCCCCTAAAATGCAAAACCATTTAAAGAAAATTTGACAAACCGATACTGATAGCTTTATCTTGCCATCCATTTTCCGCTTTTTATGCTCTGTTTTGCAGAAAATATAACATACCCCCATGATTTACAACACATTGATATTTTACAGTTTGAAAACCGTTTTTCAATCTTGTGAAATTAATCATGTTTGTTCCGCCGTGAGGGTTTCGGCATATTTAATCAACATATTTTTGTATTTTAAATTTTTCAATTTTTAGGGTTTTTGAAATATTGTTTATTTATATACAGAAAACAGACAAACTCCCTGTTTAACCATCACAGGGATCAGCAGCCTTCTCCTCCTGTTGTGCCAGGCTGCTCCGAAATCCATTTTCACAATCTTCAGATTTCTTGAGCACCTGCACATTTACAATTACTCAATTATTTGAACAATTTAGCCCAGGTTTGTTGAACCTTAGGCATTTCAACACAATATGTATCATGCAATTTCTGAAAATCTTTATCATCAAAAACTTTTTCAACTTTGACTTCAACTTTTTCATCTTTTACCAAAGTCATTTTTTTCTTAGCAGTCCAAGTTTGACCTTTTGGAGTACCTCTTTTGTAAAAATGTGACTCCTTTTGAACATTTTGTTTTTTACCAACAACTTTTGGTTTCCAAAACTCTTGAGGTTTCGTTGCATCGACAGTTGTTTTGCAACTTTGTGTTGTTCTTAATCTGGGTGTGTGAGAATTCCAGGTCTGTTTATTCTCAAATTTATTCGGGTTTGATTTCCAAGTTTGATTCGAAGCAAACTTGTTTGTGTTGTACCTCCAACTTTGGTTTGAATCAAATCTGGTTGACCTGTGTTTCACATCCTCAGATTTCTGTTTCTCAACATTTTCAGACTTCTTTTTGTCAACATCCACAGGTTTCAGATTTGGACACTTTCGTGCAAGATGTCCAATTTGATCACACTTAAAACATGTTCTCTTTGAAACATCTTTGACCTGTGATTGTTGCTTTTTCTTTTGAGCATAAAACTCTTCATTAGACTGTCGTCTAAATTTTAGTTCTTTCTCTTCCTCGGAACTTGTCCCATGAACAAAATTCATTTTTGCCTGAAAATTCAACTTTTCATTTTTATTTCGACTTTGTTTCTTCTTATAACCCAAACCAGCCTTCATGTTTTTCTTCTTGTAACCAGGTTTGTTATAAAAAGTTTTGTGACCTTTTCCAGCAAACTTTGAAATTTCAGATTTTTCAATCTCAACCATTTTGAAAACTTTGTCAATCTTTTCTGAAATCACATTCTGAATTGGGAATACAACATCTAAGAATAATTTGTCTGATCCAATCATGGTATAAACCAATCCCTTTGAATCTTCATTCAAATTTTTCTCGGATTTTGAGTTTTTCAGATATCCATCATGAAAATTATCTTCATTTTCATCCTGTGATTCAGATTTACCTGTATCAACTGACTCTTTTTTCAAAACACTTTCAATGACCTTACCTACCACCTCTGAATCACTAGAATCATCAGATTTGGAATAGGTTATGTCAATGTTATCTGGCAATTGATCTACCATGTTGAAAGCTTTTTCAACCTTTTCATCATCATAAAATGCAAACTTTTCCGGTGGTGGAACTTGATGAAACTCTGTGCCAATGCCTTTCTTGTTTTGCTCAGAATCTTTTCCATCCGGTTTTATGTTGAAAATTCTTTCAAGCACATACGACGACACGTGATAACTTTTTAACTTGTTGTTATCCTGTTCTAAATCAGCAATCTGACGCTTTAGCTTAGCAACATCCTCAATATAGGAATTAACAACACCTTGTTTTATTTCATACATTCGCTTAAGCTCTTTAGTTGTTTCAGAATAATAATTCATTCTTGATTGAGCAAATTTCATTTCATCCTTCACTTTTTCATATGATTCTTTTGTAATGTGATATGCCAATTTTATTGAATCATATTCTTTCTTCATTTCTTGACAAACAATTTCTTTTTGATCACATTCTTCTGTCTTTTTCAAAACATTTTCTTTTAAAATTTCATTTTCTTTTTCTAACTTTTTACATTTTTCCAAAAGTTTTTCATCACTTTCTTTCAAAACTTTTTCGTTTTCTAACATTTCTTTGCATTTATTTTTGAAAACTTCTTCAATTTTATTAAATTCAAGATTTCTTATTTTGAATTGTTTGTCTTTTTCAATACAAGCACTGCACGTTTCCATGCATTTCTTGCAATGTTCAACAATTTTGATTTGAGTTTCAGAATCAGAATTTACCTCAGTGATTGGCACCTCGGTGTTCTCTGCTGCATCTGTCTGATCAGCATCTTTCTGCTTTCCAGCATCATCACCAACATCACCAGCAACTAAACTCTCATTCTTCACTTCTTCTTCTGCTTTCTTCACATCTTCTCCAACCTGCTATTCTTTAGTAACAGCTTCTTTCACAACTTCTACATTCACCACAACGTCTTCTTTCACTTCTTTAACAATCTTCACATCTTCCTCAACAACTTTCTTCAACTCTTCAACCATATTCTCAACATTCTTCTTGATTCTCTCTTCATCCCTCTTCCTCAAGCTTGAAGTCATGACATCTCTTATGATTTTTCTAAGCTTTCTTTCATACGAGTTGTCTTTCAAAGCATTTGAATAATATTCTCCGACTCGAGGAATCACTAGAAGAACATCCTCATGAATTATATCCTTCTTGGAAACAACCAGTTCACCATAATGGTTGACATAACACTCTTGCTTCTTATCCCATCTATTGTAGCTGACAGCCTCTTCATATTCTTCTTGCATTTCATTCATTCATATTCATTCATATTCTTGTAGGATCATTGTACGACCTGAATGAGTCGATCAGAAGAGTTGTTTATCCGAATCAAAGGCGGAATCAATGACACGAACGCTCAATTCAATTTAAATGTCTCTTGTATTGATTTGATAGAATTACAGCACCTGGAGACGATTTGGCAGCACTTCGTTACCAAACACAAGATCTAATCCCGTTTCAAATGACAACCAGACTCACCTATATATACTAATGGTGATTCCGTTTGAAATGGTCAAGGCCACATTCAAACGAAATTAACAAAGTTAATTCCGTTTGAACTTGCCACTGACAGTTTCAAGCGGAATTAGCCATAAACTCACAAAACTCAGTTTCTAGCACCCGAGCTCCGGTTTATCCTATCCTATCCTATTTCATGACCCGATACAAGACGAAGTCAATAGACATATTGTACTAACAGACTCCCCCTTGGATGTTGACGAAGTCTTCAGTGTCGAGTCTTTATCATGACACATCTTCAGTCTTGATCAGTCTTCATGCTCTTTCCAAATTGTCTAACACTGTAAGCATCCTTCAATCTTTCTCTGGCTCTAACATTAACAGATTCTTCAGGCTCCCCCTTTCATCAAGCTTCCAAGCCATTCTTATTTCTCTGTCTGTTTTCTCACTCAGAATTTCTTCTCTGGTTTTCTCTTTGACCTCAGCAACAACATTTTCTTCTTTGTTTTGCTCTTTAATTTCAGCAACGAAAACATAATGGTTGTTCTTTGATATAGTTTTGCCATGAGCTGTTTTTCGAATATCAACACGATCTTATTCTGGAAGAATTTGACTCCAATCATATCCTTCATCATCGTGTATTACAGCACAAGCTCTAGATTTCTCTCTGGGTTTATCTTCGATCATTTCCGGCTCTTCTTTGCTTCGGTGGTAGATTGCCTTTCGATAATAATCATCATTGAACGGATGTTCATTTCCACCAACTACAGAATTGTTGCACTCACTCTTGAAATGACCTTTCTGCTTACATTTGAAGCAGGTCACTTTGGACTTGTCAAATCCAAGCTTTGTTGATGCACCGCCTAATGATTGTTTCCCAGTAATCTCCATATATCTCTGAGCTCTGCGGATGCAACTTGCCAAACACCAACGAATGTCAATGAGTTCCATCTCTTCCGGATCAATCTGGTCGTAGTCTTCTTTGGTTAACTCAGAGTTTCCAATTTTACCAGCTACAAGACCTTCATACGATTCCAGAACAGATGCAAGGAAGCTCATTTGCTTCTTAGCTGCATTGATGCTTATTGTCGGAGAATTCTTCAATTTGAGAGCAATGTTGCACAGAACTTCATCAGATTCTTCAACACTTGCTTTAGATGAAGATGAATGATAACCCGGATCGTAACTTGATGAGCTTTTATGTGGCTCTTTTGTCCTCTCACCACTGAAATTCTGCAACTTTCACCGAAGGTAGATTACCTTTGTAATAGAGACTGACATTCTGTTGATGCAAAGAACTGCTCATCTTGTTCTGCTTTTGCAACTCTAGCTCATGACTTTCTATCTTTTCAATCAAGACATCAAGAGAAATTGTATCATACAAAGCATCATTTTTCAAAATAAAAACAAAAGTTTGCCACTGATCAGCTCGTGGTAACGCTTCTATTATCTTATCAATGATTTCTTCTCTAGTTTTAACAATCCCAAACTGATCAAGTTCGATTTTTAAGTGACCAAATATCTCTATCATTTGCCTAACTGATTCATCTTTCAAACTGTCAAACAAATCAAATTCTTTCTTTAATAAAGCAATTTTGTTTTTCTTGATTTGTTTACCCCCCTCAGCTTTTACCCTCAAGGCTTCCCAAACCGATTTCGATGTTCCATCATGTTGCAATAAAGCAAACATGTCATTCCTGATAGAAGTTTGAATCAAAGCAATCATTCTTTGTTCTGCTGAGAATTCTGCTTTGTCATCTTTAGGTAATTTCTTGAGTAGAATCTCTTCTCCTTTATCATCAGTCGGCCTTTTATACCCAAACTCCAAACAGAACCAGCTTTCGTGTGCATACGCTTTTGCCCAGTTGAGAAACCGTTCTTTCCACCAAGTATAGTCTTCAATACTTTCAAGAGTTGGTGGTTTTGAATGTGTACCATAAAAATTGTCATGTTTAATATTCTCATTTATCGCTTGCGTAATGGTTTTTGGTGTGACAGTTGAGATTTCTGAAGACTCGGATGTGAACGCGTTGTAGAACGTGTTGTAGAATTCTTCAGCCATGATGTGAATTTGAATTTCCTGGAGACAAAGACAATCAAATAAACATAATCAGATTAAACAATAACAAACAACTTGACACAAACTAACACTCGGTTGGCGTGAAATGATCTTGACACAGAATATCCACTTTCAAACGGAATAGTGATTTCAAGCGGAATCATTTCTCAAGCGAAAACACTTGTTCAAACGGAATAGCAGCTTTCAAATGGAATCCCTAGATGACACTTCAAACGAAATTAGAACTTCAAACGGAATCCCACTTTCAAATGAAATCTTCAAGCGGAATTACACTTTGAAGCGGAATAGCTGAACTTTTCAAGCGAAATAGCAGATTCAAGCGGAAGCACCCGTAAATTTCAAACGGAATTACGATTTGAAGCGAGATCAGGTGGACTTTTCAAACAGAATTACAATGCTCGTTCAAACGGAATTACAATTTTGGTCCATTTTTGTCACTTTTAAGCCGTATTTAGGTCTGGTTTTCTCAAGGCTTTGTTAAAACACTGTTTTGCATGTAATGTGTGAAATTCAGCCCATTTTGACCGTGAAATCTTGTTAATTTTGAAAAAGAAGGTGTAGAAGTCAGAAAACTGATGAAATAAAGCTGAACTCTTCTTCCTGAGCTCTGATACCACTTTTAGGGTCGTTGTACGACCTGAATGAGTCGATCAGAAGAGTTGTTTATCCGAATCAAAGGCGGAATCAATGACACGGACGCTCAATTCAATTTAAATGTCTCTTGTATTGATTTGATAGAATTATAGCACCTGGAGACGATTTGGCAGCACTTCGTTACCAAACACAAGATCTAATCCCGTTTCAAATGACAACCAGACTCACCTATATATACTAATGGTGATTCTGTTTGAAATGGTCAAGGCCACATTCAAACGAAATTAACAAAGTTAATTCCATTTGAACTTGCCACTGACAGTTTCAAGCGGAATTAGCCATAAACTCACAAAACTCAGTTTCTAGCACCCGAGCTCTGGTTTATCCTATCCTATCCTATCCTATTTCATGACCCGATACAAGATGAAGTCAATAGACATATTGTACTAACAACTATGCTCACCTATAAGTATAAAACTTAACAAATCAAAACATTAAATATATCGGGCTAAAATGACAATTACCATTTGACCCGCATGACTCATTCGTCTCTTTAACCATTCTTGCATACAAACATATTTGTATATATATATATACATTTATTCACACTTATATATAAGTTTAAGACATAACTTGGAAAATATTCGCTTCTTTTTTTAAGAATATTTACTTGCTTAGTCTGTAATTACTTACACGTTCGAATCTTTTCATTCTTGTCATTCATTATGTTTCGAACCCGTCGCGCGGTTTCTAACATATCATTCATACTTTTATTCCTTCTTGGTTTCGAATCCGTCTCGCGGATTCTAACATATCATTCATGCTTTCATTCCTTTCATGCTTCGAATCCGTCTCGCGGATTCTATCATATCATTGATACTTTCATTCCTTTCATGTTTCGATTCCGTCTCGCGGATTCTAACATATTATTCGAACTTTCATTCCTTTCATGTTTCGAATCCATCTCGCGGATTCTAACATATCATTCATACTTTCATTCCTGAAAGTCTTACATTTCTCTTTACCCCCACGTCCACCTACTACCTAATTCTAACGGACATACCTGTAACAATTATCACGGTCTCACAAACGTCATATGTTTCTTGTGTACTGGCCAGGTACACAGTCCACATACTAGTTTCGTGTATTCGTGTAATCGCCACCTTATGTCCGAAGAATTAAGTCTCGGCGCGTGTGACATTTTCAAAACTTCATTACCATTCCATTATTATATTTCATTTAAAAATTTTCTTTCACTTGCTAGATTATACCATTACATGCGCCCACATGTTAGATTTACGTACCTGGGGTCAATTTGTCTTATCATATGCCTTGATGTCGGTCCTAGACCGAAATTCACGGATCATCCTTTCCCAACAATTATGCTTACCTTACACATAACATACTGTTAGTTTTCTTCAAATACATACTTAAGCACATACTTACCTTTACTTCTACCCTTAGATCTTGATCGAGTCTCGGATTGTACGGGTTCCTTATCATAAGAGCACATAGGTTTGAGTTCAAGTATTTATCTTCTCGTACTTGATTCACTCAAACCAGGGCTCTGATACCAACTTGTAAGGCCCTAATACGTATTTGACAAAAAGTCGCAGCGAAAATTCGTGCCAAAAATTTCTTTCCTTATAAATACTTTGACTTACTTGAAATTTCATTTTAAAAATAACTCTTTCACATAAATTCATCAATCGAATCATTTACTAAATAAAAACATAACTTATGTTTATTATATTACATACACCAACGTTCCCGTACAATCTATCCTGTGACTCGTTCTTCGATCTCTACACCTCGATGATCCTCCGTGACTCCTACAACCTGCACTCACCACATACGTTCATAACATTAGCACACATTATAAACATAACTAGATTCATTCTCGATTACTCTTCATTCCATTATCTCTTTACATTCAAGCTTTCCATCTGGTATATAAGCCATGGTGAGACTTCCGTATTATACCTGTGTTACACTTTATTTACAAGGCACGCTATTAATATCGTCAATACTTAATTGTATTGAAAACTTGCATACGTATCTACACACATACATGCCTACCCACATACATACCTACATACGTATTTACCCTTGTACGTACTTACATATATACATATGTCCGCTTATACTTACTTACATACATAATAACATGCATACGTATTTGCATACATACATACTAACCTTCACACATACCTATATTTCCTAGAACATAAAATAAGTTGGTCATACTTAGCTTACAAGTGTTTAAAAACGTGTTTGAACAAGTCCGTAACTGAAAATAAACACCCAGCAACAAGTTTGCTGTCATTTTGAGTCCTCACGGGGCGCGACGAAGTGCGCCCAATGCTTACGCGGGCCGCGAGCCTTGTCGTGCTGCGCGACCACCTTTACCTCTTTCCGTCGCGTGGCGCGACGGCTCCTTTTTGACAGATGGTTCGTAGCTGGTTGCTGCATGTTCCCAGCATAACAAATTTTTACGGAAACGAGCATAACTCTCTCGTTTATGATCCGTTTTACTCGATTCTTTTTCCTACGTGATCGTAATTTAATTCTCCATCACATGGAGTTAGCTTCCGACATCCGGACTAACAAAATTTTAGACTTTTAAGCTTTTGGCTTATTACCTTTTACCAAGTTTTTACTCATTCAAGCATTTATCAAAGTAACCTGTTTATTTGACCTGAATTTCTTATGACCCTTATGAATACAATGTCTACTATCATATAAGGTTCAAATCACGGGTTTCTTACATCTTCTTAACCAATTTCATTCGTATGCTCATTTTGACCCGTTAAGGGTATTTGCGCATTTTAATGCATTTTACTCTCAAAATCATACTTTTCGCTTTCATGCTTGTTCTAAGTGTTCACTTATGTCACAACCCCCGCCCCCTTATCTGTCATGGGAACGGGCGGCTACGAACATTCGTTTGTGGTGGTATCAGTTATTAATTTGGCAGCGGAAATTTCATCAGGACCGTAGTTAGGAAATATTTTATCAGAGTAAAACCACCTTTGTAACAACTGTCACACCCCCAAAAATACCACCTAGGGAGTGTCCCTGTTAGGCGTGTGCCGTACCAGCAAAGAGCCACTAATCACATTAAGCCCATACAAGTTTCTAAATAAAGTTCTCAACCATTAATAAAATACCATCAACAAGTTTAAATGGAAACCAATATGTTCAGCGGAAGCAATTAGTAAACCAAAGTTAAATTGTTTCAAAAACAAATGTATGACATCAATAGTTTAGTCACATGAATCCCTCCAGTCGACCCACGACCACTCCAGCTACTCCAGACAGCATTTTCCCAAATCCAAGATACCTAACGACCTGCGAGCATGCAACAAGTGTATCAGACAACGCTGGTGAGTTCATAGTTTTTCGAAAACGTTGGTTACCAAGTGTTTAGTTAATCCATTGAATTTAATTCCGAAAGTAATGTTGATAATACCCCGATTACAAGACGGCTTCTGATTATTTTGCCCTTTCTCCAATGCTCCTATCAAAGCATTGGTCATGACCAGGTCATTAGTTCAACACCCGTCCTCCCAGGAACGGGGTGAGGTTGCCAAACCTAAGTAGCGCTACTAACTAATACCATGTTACCTCCCCGGTAACCAAACAACACGGAGGGACTTTAAAGGTGATAGGAAGAGTATATTATCCAACATTCCCGTTTTTACCCAAAAGACTTATCCCTCCCCGGGATACCCACTGACTGTCCCAACCACCGGGACGCATGCTCAAGAGAGATGAACTCACCTTTGGTTTGCTCGGTTAGATTTGTTACGTGTTTACCGTTGACCGACCAACCCTAGAATGGTTATCATTATTCATCAGTTTTGTATTCGCATTGCATCACATAGATTGTAACATATTACACATGTAGCAAACAAATACGGCACATAACCCTACAGCTTATCATAGCAAATGTCCGAACCCCATTTAAGCGCAACCCAACGACTTAACACAAGGCCCAATTAGTAGATCACATTATATGTATGTGTGTGTCCATAGTTGTATACGGCCCAACCTAATCAAACCCAATATCTCTAACAATCCATTTACAAATGTCAACCCAATGATATGTACAACCTGTTAAGGTAATCGACCCAAACAAACATCCCAACTCATGCGTTCAGTGTTCATGACATTGATCAAATAACAATTAAATCATGCAAGTTATATATATAACATCACTATGAATTTACTATACACAACCATGAACCATATAAAATATTAATCATATAAAACAATGCCTAGATCCCTTGATTGTTTATGCCTATCCACGTAACCCCCCTCCCCCAAATTTAATAACCAATTTATATAAGTGGCATACCACATGGAAACCTATGGCAAACCGTATCACTACTGCCACCAAATTGATAAGATAATGAAGAGTTTTGACTTGTGTCACCTCTTGGGAAGATAACCCACTAAAACCCCTAATGACACTTCACATGCTACTATGCATATACACCCAAATACACACATTGTTACTACCAAGACTCACAAATTCGTTCATGTGTATACGATCCAGATAACATCACTTAAATATGATTCAGTTTCTCATAATTGCTCTATCCCTAGTCGAAACCTAATATCACGAGGTTCAATCGGTTGTATAGAGCATACGATATAATCTTCTGTCAATCAATCAATTATTCTAATCCCTAATCGTTACTTAACATCAATCCACACCCCCTACTTAATATTACAACAATACATGCACATACAGATTGTCAATCAAGGTTTCGCACAATAAGATTACCAAATAAATATCAACATAACATAAGGTTACTAACCACAAGATTGATGTCTCGAGAGGGGAAAGGTCTTGAAGTCTGCCGACGTGAATAAAGAGCAATAGGGTTTGGTTTGATAAGTTGTGATTCTGAATAGGCATAGTGGTTTACGTACACACAAATATAAGGCCAAATTTGTGACAACCCGCACTAAACCAGGTATCCGTACAACTTAATTAATGATTAATTACTACTTGATTACTGTGCTTGTTTGAACTAGCTGATAAACTGCTACCTGCATACTGATACATGCACTTACTTGCATCATACTTTATTTGCTGTCACTACATTAATTACATACTGAACCCTAGTGACAAACATGATGCACAAAAAGCACAGTAGCACTAAACGGATACACGGCGAACATGCTGATATGACCAGCATCAGGCAGACACTGCCTCTAAGGCCTGTTAAGAGCCTCATATATTTTGGCTACACTGGTAGTGAGTGTAGGGATATAAGGGTTGTGGTACCGCGTCTCTAGGAATAAGATACACTGATTCGGATGTGCCTAAAACGTACTTTAAGTACAAAACACAGCACTTTAATAATTTAACCAGCTTCTAGCTGACTAGTAAAGTGCCAAAATATGGGAAAAATATCACTAGACACTTTCTACAGTGTCGGGAAAACAAATTGTGTCACTAAAAATAATATTAACGACACTTTAAATAATTAATTAGCACTTTAACGGAGTAATATCCAACCGTACAACCGGACTTAACCCGAGACATAAAAATATTGACACTGACACTATTTTTCCTTTTCTGAGCCAGTTAGGGTCCCCGAGTACCCTAACACCCGTTATAAATTACAACCCACTTAATACACTAATTAAACACCTAAACTAAACTAACTAGATAGTTCCAAACAAACTAAAACCCTCTCCCCCAATACGATCGGGTTTCCCCCTAGGGAACACCCACCCCATTTGTTGAATATTTAATTGTTGGATGTCTACTATCACCATTACATAATACCTTGTGGATTATGAGATTGCATGACTTATAAATTTGACCAAAGGATTAGACTCTCATACATACACACCAACACTTTACAAAAATCTCATCATTCTCCTCTCAACACTCTCGGCCGAACCCCCTAACAACTCCCCACCATTTTCAAGTTTGTATTAAGCCACATTATTTACATACAAAGGAGAAGGGTCACGTATAAGGAGACCCGGTGCTTGCGGAATCGTGAGGACCTCACTACAACGCTATTAACCGCCTATTTTTCGTCTAGTTTCGTCCCTAGCCTCGAGCTAGTAGTAAGTGACTCTAAACGCCTTTTTGTTCATATCTAAAGTGGTTAATAAGAATTTTGTCGGTTGAAGTTTATGAACATGTTAAGAAAAAAAAAATATTTAAAAGTCTACTAAAACTACTTAAAATGGTGGTTAATACCATATAACTTGTGTAAAAGTTGTAGGACTTGAAAATTGTTATTTTTGAGACCCGATCTATGATGTGGTAGCTCGGATCATCGTTTAACCCGACTTTGTAAGATCATGGATCTTCACATAAGCTCGTTTTTTACTAAATACAAGGGTTAAAGGTGAAACTCTACCACACTTAAAGCATAAACTTGTGTAAGAATATTTTACTTGTGTAAAAGTGATTTGACATGTACAAAGGTGTTTAAAACTAGCGGATCTACGTATCTGCAAGTGGTATTTTTGAAGGACCACACTTTACAAGAATCGTGTTTTCTAAAGAATAAATCTTGTGCTACTAAACATGATTTTACGAACCACAAGTGTGTAAACACTTGTGAAATGAAAAGATTTCGACAAAATAACTATTTTTGGGAAAAATGACTAGAAGTTGTAAAGACGGATTTCTCTAAAAACGGGGTTTTCACCAAAACGGATTATTTACACACAAGATCCACCAAAAGTAAAGAGATTTACTACTTATTTTTAGACAAACCACAAGTTTGTGTATTTTGACGAATATGTCCATATTTGACTAATTAAAATGTTGAAAGGTTGTTTGAAATTGTTGGGAACAAGTGTTGATTGATTTGTAAAAGAAAATGATACGCTTGAAAGCGTGGCCACCTCCAGTTACAGGGGAAACTCTGGCGAAATTTTCTTAGAAACCTAACACTTAAACTTGTCTACATTACAAGTGTTAGAATCATTTTTGACATGATATCAAAACATAAAATTTCGCCATGACTTTATTTACTAAATATTCGGAGGTGGGATTTTCACAAAATATTAACGTGATAAATATATATTTTCACACACTGTTTATGATTATTTTGTGAAATACATAAATATTATTTTTAGAGTAAAAATAATGTTTACGAATGATAACGACTCCAAAATAATACAAACGCATTCACCATAAATATATAAGTTACACCGGTAATTTTATTACCACTCGTATGTTAAAACGTAACTTACACGATTACGGGAATATTTATGAACGCGTACTTTAACAACGTATTTTGGATAAATACTTATACCTTGGAGTTGGAAATATATAAAGATTAAGTGAGACTTAATGATGAAATTTGTAAGCACATGTATTGAATCCCCCATCCTTGGGAAGGAGATTAACTACCGAGTATTTACAAAATGTAACACGAAATAGTTGTCTAACTATTTCCCGCGAACATAAACTGTAAAGCTAAGGCACGGCCGTCCGTCTAATAGAATTAGCACTTGTAGGTCGTTGCACAGCTTACTGTATTGGAGACACTTGGTAGAGACGCGCATTCACTGTGAGTTCATGTCCCCTTTTTCTCTAACTGTTTTCAGTTTACTTAACTGCGGGGGTGAAATACATGTTACTATGATTTACGAGTACTTTACAACGATATGTTTAACGTAAGGAGGTGTTATACGATCATGTGAGTGGATAGGAACAACATGGGGCCATTAGTCCTCATGTAGGGACCGAGGGACAGGAGCGGTAGATCTATCTGGGTGTAGCGAGCCCAGCCCCCGGCCAAACTAGAAACGGACCGTGGGGTGACTTTGTCCACATACTTTGCCGTGGCGAAATCTGCTAGGTTTGAGTCTCCCTATTTGCACTTCACATATGTCAGTGGCCTTGCAAACCATTGGTGATCACAAGTCCTCTTACACTGCTACATACCACAACTATTTTTATACTCACAAGTGTTTTACATACTCACTTACACATGAACTCGCTCAACATTATTGTTGATTTTTCAACTCACATGTATTTCAGGAAATTAAAACGGATCTGGCACGGTATGGAACGTTTTCCGCTGCACTTGTCATGGAGTCATCAGGGTTTAGGGGATGTGTCTCTTTCCTGGACAAGACACAGTCCTTAACCCACGTTTATGTTATGTTATAAGTTGTAATGTCTACTGAACAAGGTTATGGTTGTATGTTAAAACAATGGTAATGTGTTTGATTTTCAAAACTTAATGGATGACTTGCATGGTTTTTAAATTCATATAGCTTGTTATGGTTAAGCTATGGTATTAAGAAGTCACACCAAAGTTAACCACGCTTCCGCAAAGCCAGGGTGTGACAGCTTGGTATCAGAGCTCTGATCATAGCGAACTAGGATTCTTTCTCGAGTCTAGACTATGATCACTAGGGCTCTCACGAAAACATTTTTCTGCATACCACTTAAATCCAGATCCAAAACTTTTTACAAACAAATGTTGAGCACATTTTATTAATTATAGGCTCAGCTTGGAGGGCTGAGGATCGGTCTGGAGGATCGAGGTGATTAAGGTAGTTGAGCACGTTGGTTTGTTATAGGATCGATCTGGAGGATCGAGGCTCGGTCTAGGTTACCGAGGTAGTGGGCTAGCAAGGCTAGGAAGAAAAGGCTCAGCTTGGAGGGCTGAGGATCGATCTGGAGGATCGAGGTTTGGTTTAAGTGAAGGATAGAGCAGTCTTGTAGACTGGATGGTATTGGCTAGTAAGACTAGGAGGATTATGTGATGCCTTACTTGATGACTTATGTGATTACTTGATTTATGATTGACTATTTGTGCATGTTTGTGTATATGTTACAGACACATGGATTCTGCAGACACTGGTGGTTCAGGCACCACAGGCCCGAGGCCTATCGTTTCAGACGACATTGAGTCATCGGAGCACGAGGTTTATACGTCAGACTTCACCAGCACGGATGATGATGACTTTCAGCCATTCGCCTTACCCGACGGCATTGATGAGCTCCCAGTTGATCTTCCAGCCGGGGATCTACCACTCGTTGTGATCCCTGCTCCAGTACCCCTTGCATCATACCCTGTTTTACCCATCGACGACGAGGAGGACGACGTCGATATGTTTGAGGAGGAGCCTTTGGAGGATGCTCAGGGCGAGGCCCTACCTGCTGTTGCCCCTTTTCTGATCGCAGATGCTCCGGCTGCGGAGTCACCTGCTCATTCCCCAGTCGCGGACTCCTTTGAGTCTGTGGCTTCTGCACCCACACATGCTCATAGTGCGCAGCACTTCTCCCATGGGTCCGATTCGGACCAGGCTTTTTCTGTTGCTTCCATACCTGGACTTGTTTTTTACCATGACGACGAGGGGGATTCAGATCCTGTGTTTCCACCGGGATTTGATACTGACCGTGACTTAGAGTTTGTTCCGATGGACGAGTTGATGGAGGATCCAGCAGATCCTATTGACCCTTTTGATCCGATTGATCCCGGTTTCGATTTTGACATGGCGTTTGATGACTTGGAGCCTGCCATTGCTCCTGAGCAGGCAGCCGCTCTTGATCCTTTACCAGAGCATGACCCTGTGCATGCTGATGTACCTTTTGAGCCCATTGCTGATAATCACCTCATGGATGTTCCTGTTGATCCCATTGATCCTTTACCCATTGTTGCTGTACCAGTTGACCCCCCTTTTGCGCACTTGGCACCTGATCACCCTGTTGTAGCCCCTTTACTTGATCCTGTTCTACCAGAGCCCGAGCCGGCTCAGTTTGCAGCCCATATGGATCCACCGGATGAGTCCGCACAGCACGGTTGGATACCGGCTGACGAGGATGTTCCATCTTTTCCTCCACAGATTCCTGTTGCACCACATGTTGACTTTTCATTTCAGGTTCCTATGTTTACACCTCCAGCAGGGCCTGGAGAGGGTTCTTCAGCACACCCTGATGGGCATGTACCGATGCCTATCCCTTTTATGCCTCAGACGTCATTTGTTCCACCCGCTGTTGCACCGTTTCACGTGGCACCTTTCGACCCCACTAGCGAGCCATTTCTTTGGGCACCTGGCTCCGGTATGCCACCCACTGACCCCTATCATGCTTTTCACAGGGGACACACTATTGAGGACGTCCTGATGTCCTTTGTCGCACAGCATGAGTCCCACACACAGCGTATCCAGGAGCTCGAGAGAGCTCGGTTGTCACCTTGTCAGTGCCATGGACAGGCACCCTCTCCGTTACAGCCGTTTCGACCTTTACCCCCTGACTATGCTGCTCGTCTTACTACTTTGGAGCAGCAGATTGCTTCCATTATTCGCACACAGCAGGCGATGGAGGCGGACTGGTTACAGTTGCGCCGTTTGTTTTATACCAGTTTTCCTCCTCCTCCACCACCATCTGCTTAGAGCTCATCGGTGCCACTTGGGTAGGCGAGGTGAGAAGGCGGCGATTGCTTTTTGACTGCACAGCATTTTGGAGAGACTACGTTATGACTTGACTTTTGTTATGTACTTGATGTTGTATTGATACTGATGTAGCTTTTGACAGGGGTGATGTAGCCCCTAGTGATTGATGATTGTATGTATACACTTACGATGTGGTCTCACTTATATGGCAATCGCAGTTTTCTCACCATATTTGGATTCGCTTGAATACTTGTTTATATTTTATGACATGGGATGTTGTGTGATTGATATTTGTGATGTGTGATAACATGAGATGTTATGTGATTATACTATTACTACCGTTATATACGTACACTATATTACGAACTGATTTACGAATTATAACAACGGAGCCTTACTATGGCCTAACCAACTTAAACCATCTTTTAGAAGATGCCGCCAAGACGCGAACCAAACATGCCAACAAATGAGGCAGAACTCCAGCAGATTATTGCTGCTGCCATAGCACAGTACGCAGCATCTCAGCCAGGAGCAAGCGGAAGTGTTAACCAAGGCAATAACAATCCACCTCACGGTAATACCACGCCATTCGAACCTACCATGAACTAGTTGGAGATTTTAGCGATGATGCTAATGCCAAACACATGTTTTAACATACGTGCAGGATGCACCTACAAGCAGTTCTTAGACTGCAAACCAGTTAACTTCGATGGCACAGGAGGTGCAGTTGCCTTTACCCGCTGGGCTGAGAAAACCGATTCTGTGTTACGCATGAGCAAGTGTGCAGAGGATCAGCAAGTCACGTACATTTCAGGGCTATTTCTAGATGGAGCCCTATCCTGGTGGAACCTACAAGTACAAACTCTAGGCGAAACTGCCGCCTACGCCCTGACTTGGGCCGAATTGAAAGAACTGATGCGCAAAAAGTACTGTTCACGCGCAGAAATTCAAAGGTTGGAGACTGAATTTTGGCACTTAAAGATGGATGGACCTAAGATTGCGGAATACGTTCAGAGGTTTCACGACTTATCTCAAGTGGTTCCTTACATGGTTACGCCAGAATACAAGCGAATCGAGCGCTTCATTTGGGGTTTGGCTCCCCAAATAATAAGCATGGTAACCTCCTCCAAACCAGCGACTATCACTGAAGCCATCGATTTGAGCGTGGCTCTCACCGAGGAGGGGATTCGTTTAAACAAGTTTGATGAGGTCAAGGCGAAGAAGACAGAGACTCACGTTGAGTCCTCAGGAGATAACAAAAGGAAGTTTTCAAACTTCAAACAAGGCGTCAGTATGGCAGTAAAGAAAGGAAAATCAGCTGGCAGTACCAAGAGAGGAAAAGGGTACCAGGGCACCCAGCCCAGATGCAACAACTGCCAACGCCACCATACTGGCCATTGCAACATGAGAGTTTGTGAATCTTGTGGAAAACCGGGCCACTCAAAGGAATCATGTTGGGCTAGTGCGGGCCGCGGAGGCCAGGGAGGATATGGAAATAGGAATGATAACCGTTGTGGAAATGGAAACCGCCTACCAGGAAATTTTGGAGGAAACAGAAACCGAGGCAACAATGCAAACCAGGCTGGCAATGCCAACCAGAACAACACCCCAGCTGGAAATGGGGATGGAAACGGGCAGAGACTCGGATGCTATAACTGCGGGGAAATTGGGCATTTTAAGAAGAATTGCCCAACGTTGAATCAGGCCCGTGGTAGAGTGTTCCAGCTAGAAGCTAGGGAAGAACGCCAAGATCCAAATGTTGTTACGGGTACGTTCCCTATCAATCAACGCTATGCATCCGTTTTATTTGATACTGGTGCCGATTATAGCTTCGTATCGTTAGAATTTAAGAATATGCTTGGGTTAGCTGCTAATAAGTTAGACATTCCCTACTCGATCGAATTAGCTAATGGAAAGTTAGTTGGAGCCGACGAAGTAATCAGAGGTTGTGTGATAGAATTGGGAGAACGCGAGTTTACTCTGGATCTACTACCAGTCCAACTGGGAAGCTTCGACGTGGTGGTAGGAATGGATTGGTTATCCAGAAACAAGGCTGAGATAGTATGTCACGAGAAAGTTGTTCGTATCCCAACTGATAATGGTGAGACAATTGTGGTTCACGGAGAGAAGCGTGACACGCCGCTAAGATTTATCAGCTGCTTGAAAGCAAGGAAGTGTTTACAGAAAGGATGTGTTGCTTTTCTGGCACACATCGTAGACAAGAAGGCTGCCGAGCCAAGGATCGAAGACATCCCTGTCGTAAGGGAGTATCCAGAAGTCTTCCCAGAAGACTTACCCGGACTGCCACCTCAGAGGCAAGTGGAGTTTCACATTGACTTAGTTCCAGGCGCCGCGCCTGTGGCTAAGGCACCATACAGACTTGCTCCGTCTGAGATGCAGGAATTGTCGACACAACTTCAAGAGTTGTTAGACAAGGGTTTTATCCGACCAAGCTTCTCGCCTTGGGGACCTCCGGTCTTGTTTGTCAAGAAGAAGGATGGAAGTTTCCGCATGTGTATTGACTACAGAGAATTGAACAAGCTGACGATCAAGAACAGGTATCCTCTGCCAAGAATCGACGATCTGTTCGATCAACTTCAAGGTTCAAGCTGTTACTCTAAGATCGATCTTCGATCTGGATACCATCAACTGAGGATACAGGAGGAAAGTATCCCGAAAACAGCCTTCCGAACTCGTTATGGACACTACGAGTTCCTCGTTATGCCATTTGGTTTAACAAACGCACCTGCTGTCTTTATGGACTTGATGAATAGGGTTTGCAAGCCATACTTAGACAAGTTCGTGATTGTATTCATCGACGACATCCTGATTTACTCAAAGACGAAGGCTGCACACGAACAACATCTTAGAACCATATTGGAGCTGCTAAAGAAGGAACAGCTGTACGCCAAATTCTCCAAGTGCGAGTTTTGGCTACGCGAAGTCCAGTTTCTCGGACATGTGGTTAATGGGGATGGAATTCATGTTGACCCCACAAAGATCGAGGTGATCAAGGATTGGGAAACGCCAAGGACACCAACCGAGATTCGGCAATTCTTGGGTTTGGCTGGCTACTATCGGAGGTTCATCGAGGATTTTTCAAAGATCGCTCAACCATTGACACTCCTCACGCAGAAGGACAAGACGTTTGATTGGGGAATCAAACAGGATGAAGCGTTTCAGATATTAAAGGGTAAGCTTTGTAACGCGCCAATCTTAGCTCTACCAGAAGGCACTGATGACTTTGTGGTATACTGCGACGCATCGCGTCAAGGATTGGGTTGTGTGTTGATGCAACGCCAAAAGGTCATTGCTTACGCATCACGCCAACTGAAAGTGCACGAAAAGAATTATACCACACACGATTTAGAGCTTGGCGCAGTGGTTTTTGCTTTAAAGATCTGGAGACACTACCTGTATGGTACGAAGTGCACAATCTTCACAGATCACAAAAGCCTACAGCATATATTCAACCAGAAGGAGTTGAATATGAGGCAAAGACGATGGGTTGAATTGTTAAACGACTACGACTGCGAGATAAAATATCATCCAGGGAAGGCGAATGTAGTCGCCGATGCCCTAAGTCGTACAGAAAGAATCAAGCCCATAAGGGTTAGAGCTTTGGAAATGATTATACGAACCAATCTTTCCTTGCACATTCGTGCTGCACAAAAGGAAGCTCTCAAGGAGGGAAACCATGAGGAAGAATATCTCCGTGGAATGGAGAAGCTTTTGGTACCAAACGAGGAAGGGACGTTATGTTTTGAGAAAAGGATTTGGGTTCCTCTGTTTGGTGGATTAAGGGAAGTTATTTTCGACGAAGCGCACAAGTCACGGTACTCTATCCACCCTGGATCGGATAAGATGTATCAAGATCTCAAGGATTACTATTGGTGGCCTAGGATGAAAGGCGACGTTGCTGTCTACGTGAGCAAATGTTTAACTTGCGCGAAGGTTAAGGCGGAATACCAGAAGCCCTCGGGGCTGCTGCAACAACCTGAGATTCCCAAGTGGAAATGGGAACAAATCTCAATGGATTTTGTTACGAAATTGCCAAGAACGCCAAGAGGCCATGATATGATTTGGGTGATAGTTGATCGCCTAACAAAATCCGCACACTTTCTGCCAATCAAAGAGAAAGATAGCACGAGCAAACTTGCGGAAATTTACATGAGAGAGATCGTCGCACGTCACGGAGTGCCTCTCTCGATCATCTCTGATAGAGACGGAAGGTTTGTGTCAAGGATATGGCAATCCTTCCAAGAAGCCTTTGGCTCACAATTAAATCTGAGTACTGCGTTCCATCCGCAAACTGACGGCCAGAGCGAGCGAACGATACAAACTTTGGAAGACATGCTGAGGGCATGTGTTATGGATTTGGGCGGTAGCTGGGATAAACACTTACCTATGGTCGAATTTTCATACAACAACAGCTACCACACCAGTATTGGTGTCGCGCCATTTGAGGCCCTATACGGACGCAAGTGCCGATCACCACTATGTTGGTCTGACGCAGGTGATAGACAGCTTGCTGGTCCCGAAATCGTCCAAGAGACGATAGACAAGATTGCGCAAATACTTAAACGCATCGAAGCAGCTCGCCACAGACAAAAGGCCTACGCGGATCCAAACCGGAAACATGTGGATTTCCAAGTTGGAGAAATGGTGTTATTGAAAGTTTCACCCTGGAAGGGGGTGGCACGCTTTGGAAAGCGTGGGAAGTTAAATCCGCGCTACATTGGTCCTTTCAGAATTCTGGAAAGAATTGGGACAGCAGCATACAAGTTGGACCTACCTGCTGAACTGAATGGTGTTCACGATACATTTCATGTATCCAATTTAAAGAAAAGTCCAACTCAAATTGACGTTGCCATTCCTATCGACGAGATTCATATTGACGACACGCTCCACTTCGTTGAAGAACCTGTTGAGGTCACGGATTGGAAAGTTAACAAGACCCGCCGGAGCAGTGTCAAGCTCGTCAAGGTTCGTTGGAATGCCAGACATGGTCCTGAATACACCTGGGAACGTGAGGACCGGATGAAAGAGAAATACCCCCACTTATTTCCTAAGAACTCTGCATCTACAAGCAGAACTTAAATTTCGGGACGAAATTTATTTAACAGGGGGAGAATGTGACAACCCGCACTAAACCAGGTATCCGTACAACTTAATTAATGATTAATTACTACTTGATTACTGTGCTTGTTTGAACTAGCTGATAAACTGCTACCTGCATACTGATACATGCACTTACTTGCATCATACTTTATTTGCTGTCACTACATTAATTACATACTGAACCCTAGTGACAAACATGATGCACAAAAAGCACAGTAGCACTAAACGGATACACGGCGAACATGCTGATATGACCAGCATCAGGCAGACACTGCCTCTAAGGCCTGTTAAGAGCCTCATATATTTTGGCTACACTGGTAGTGAGTGTAGGGATATAAGGGTTGTGGTACCGCGTCTCTAGGAATAAGATACACTGATTCGGATGTGCCTAAAACGTACTTTAAGTACAAAACACAGCACTTTAATAATTTAACCAGCTTCTAGCTGACTAGTAAAGTGCCAAAATATGGGAAAAATATCACTAGACACTTTCTACAGTGTCGGGAAAACAAATTGTGTCACTAAAAATAATATTAACGACACTTTAAATAATTAATTAGCACTTTAACGGAGTAATATCCAACCGTACAACCGGACTTAACCCGAGACATAAAAATATTGACACTGACACTATTTTTCCTTTTCTGAGCCAGTTAGGGTCCCCGAGTACCCTAACACCCGTTATAAATTACAAACCACTTAATACACTAATTAAACACCTAAACTAAACTAACTAGATAGTTCCAAACAAACTAAAACCCTCTCCCCCAATACGATCGGGTTTCCCCCTAGGGAACACCCACCCCATTTGTTGAATATTTAATTGTTGGATGTCTACTATCACCATTACATAATACCTTGTGGATTATGAGATTGCATGACTTATAAATTTGACCAAAGGATTAGACTCTCATACATACACACCAACACTTTACAAAAATCTCATCATTCTCCTCTCAACACTCTCGGCCGAACCCCCTAACAACTCCCCACCATTTTCAAGTTTGTATTAAGCCACATTATTTACATACAAAGGAGAAGGGTCACGTATAAGGAGACCCGGTGCTTGCGGAATCGTGAGGACCTCACTACAACGCTATTAACCGCCTATTTTTCGTCTAGTTTCGTCCCTAGCCTCGAGCTAGTAGTAAGTGACTCTAAACGCCTTTTTGTTCATATCTAAAGTGGTTAATAAGAATTTTGTCGGTTGAAGTTTATGAACATGTTAAGAAAAAAAAAATTTAAAAGTCTACTAAAACTACTTAAAATGGTGGTTAATAACATATAACTTGTGTAAAAGTTGTAGGACTTGAAAATTGTTATTTTTGAGACCCGATCTATGATGTGGTAGCTCGGATCATCGTTTAACCCGACTTTGTAAGATCATGGATCTTCACATAAGCTCGTTTTTGACTAAATACAAGGGTTAAAGGTGAAATTCTACCACACTTAAAGCATAAACTTGTGTAAGAATATTTTACTTGTGTAAAAGTGATTTGACATGTACAAAGGTGTTTAAAACTAGCGGATCTACGTATCTGCAAGTGGTATTTTTGAAGGACCACACTTTACAAGAATCGTTTTTTCTAAAGAATAAATCTTGTGCTACTAAACATGATTTTACGAACCACAAGTGTGTAAACACTTGTGAAATGATAAGATTTCGACAAAATAACTATTTTTGGGAAAAATGACTAGAAGTTGTAAAGACGGATTTCTCTAAAAACGGGGTTTTCACCAAAACGGATTATTTACACACAAGATCCACCAAAAGTAAAGAGATTTACTACTTATTTTTAGACAAACCACAAGTTTGTGTATTTTGACGAATATGTCCATATTTGACTAATTAAAATGTTGAAAGGTTGTTTGAAATTGTTGGGAACAAGTGTTGATTGATTTGTAAAAGAAAATGATACGCTTGAAAGCGTGGCCACCTCCAGTTACAGGGGAAACTCTGGCGAAATTTTCTTAGAAACCTAACACTTAAACTTGTCTACATTACAAGTGTTAGAATCATTTTTGACATGATATCAAAACATAAAATTTCGCCATGACTTTATTTACTAAATATTCGGAGGTGGGATTTTCACAAAATATTAACGTGATAAATATATATTTTCACACACTGTTTATGATTATTTTGTGAAATACATAAATATTATTTTTAGAGTAAAAATAATGTTTACGAATGATAACGACTCCAAAATAATACAAACGCATTCACCATAAATATATAAGTTACACCGGTAATTTTATTACCACTCGTATGTTAAAACGTAACTTACACGATTACGGGAATATTTATGAACGCGTACTTTAACAACGTATTTTGGATAAATACTTATACCTTGGAGTTGGAAATATATAAAGATTAAGTGAGACTTAATGATGAAATTTGTAAGCACATGTATTGAATCCCCCATCCTTGGGAAGGAGATTAACTACCGAGTATTTACAAAATGTAACACGAAATAGTTGTCTAACTATTTCCCGCGAACATAAACTGTAAAGCTAAGGCACGGCCGTCCGTCTAATAGAATTAGCACTTGTAGGTCGTTGCACAGCTTACTGTATTGGAGACACTTGGTAGAGACGCGCATTCACTGTGAGTTCATGTCCCCCTTTTCTCTAACTGTTTTCAGTTTACTTAACTGCGGGGGTGAAATACATGTTACTATGATTTACGAGTACTTTACAACGATATGTTTAACGTAAGGAGGTGTTATACGATCATGTGAGTGGATAGGAACAACATGGGGCCATTAGTCCTCATGGAGGGACCGAGGGACAGGAGCGGTAGATCTATCTGGGTGTAGCGAGCCCAGCCCCCGGCCAAACTAGAAACGGACCGTGGGGTGACTTTGTCCACATACTTTGCCGTGGCGAAATCTGCTAGGTTTGAGTCTCCCTATTTGCACTTCACATATGTCAGTGGCCTTGCAAACCATTGGTGATCACAAGTCCTCTTACACTGCTACATACCACAACTATTTTTATACTCACAAGTGTTTTACATACTCACTTACACATGAACTCGCTCAACATTATTGTTGATTTTTCAACTCACATGTATTTCAGGAAATTAAAACGGATCTGGCACGGTATAGAACGTTTTCCGCTGCACTTGTCATGGAGTCATCAGGGTTTAGGGGATGTGTCTCTTTCCTGGACAAGACACAGTCCTTAACCCACGTTTATGTTATGTTATAAGTTGTAATGTCTACTGAACAAGGTTATGGTTGTATGTTAAAACAATGGTAATGTGTTTGATTTTCAAAACTTAATGGATGACTTGCATGTTTTTTAAATTCATATAGCTTGTTATGGTTAAGCTATGGTATTAAGAAGTCACACCAAAGTTAACCACGCTTCCGCAAAGCCAGGGTGTGACAAAATTCTAACTCATTGGGCCGATTATTGAGACCTATTTGATGCCACCACTGGGCCCGGTTTGATCCAAGCCTATGCGGCTAAGTTGGGCTTGGTTGTGTTTGTTCGGGCCGGAATAAAGTGTAACACCATCGCTAACGCGGCCCGATAGCTTGCGGCCCAAACGCGGTGCTAATAATGTTGGTTCGGTAAAATTGTCATGCACCCTAAGTAGATTAATAGGCAAACACAAACGCGGAACATAACGTATAACACATCCGGAGAGGAATAATAAAGAGTGTTATGTAGAGAGTTAGACGTTACTAACCTTAAAGGTTCGGGTTGTCACATCATCCCAAACTTGAAAGAAATTTTGTCCCGAAATTTAACAAGCAGTAGAAAGGAGTGGGAGCAGAAATCAAGATTGCTGCTGGTTTTTTTTTTTTTTTCTCAGGTGTCACATCATCCCCAACTTGAAAGGAATTTCGTCCCGAAATTCACCAGTGATATCAGATTGGTCATCAGGAAGAAGTTGAGGATACTTGGGTTTCATTTGATCTTCACATTCCCACGTGAACTCCAGTCTTCGTATTGAGTTCTAACGAACCCTCTCGATTGAAATTCTACTAGGTTTACGAACCTTGACTTCCTGGTCCATGTGTTCGATAAATTCCTCTAGTAAAGGTATCGCACGAGTTTCACCAGACAACCATTGTCTTTGATCCGAAATATAAATGACATCGCGTACGTTACCCGATTCGTCGGGTAACTCGAGTTTGTAGGTCACGCTACCGATTCCTCCCAGACCGTTGGATGGTCTATCGTGACGTCAGTTAAGCTCACCATGCTTCCCAAGCATCCCACACCCTCCCAGGGTGAGACTTTCAACACAATATCATCGCCTACAGCGATCTTCCACCGTCCCCAAGTTTATCGGCTTCCCTGACGGTCACGCGTTACCGCCAATCGAATCCCGATCCAAACAACCTTCCCAAGGGTTTCGAGCACCAGTCCTGGACCAGTAATTAAGTTGTCAACCATTCCAGTCTATCAAGAAAGTTGGCATTATTGACTTATGTAATGCCTCAAGATGATCACTGCCGCAGTATTACTCAACCATAGGTAAGAGTCCTTCCAATTTGCACCAAAGTCAGTCACACACATGCTCGAAACATGTATTCGAGTGACAGGAGAGTTTGTTTTCTCTGATCGTTTGCCCAACGGCGATAAGCAATGCTCTGGTCCTGACGTGAGCCAAGGGTGTTGTGTATTTCTTGACATAAATCATGCATAGATCAAATTCAGAAGTAACAGGAGTTGGCACCTCGTGCCTAAAAGCCGCCTCTCTCAGGGGAACATTCACAACAGTGAAGATTCGTCAGTTTTCTTTTCGAGTTGTAAGTATACCAGTGGTAAAAGCCATGGCAGTCTGTTCCCAATTCCATATATGTGTTTCTGGTCACTAAAATCCCACCTTGACTTTCCCACAAGTCAAGCATCGTTCTCATACGTTGCTATGGGGACCTTCAGGTCCGGTCACTCATACATGGTCTTCAGGTTTTAATACGTCTTATCAAAACTCAAATGGTTAGGGTATTCGAGACTCGTGTGCTTTGCCTGCACCAGCTTCCTTCGGTTGCTGCATAGTGAGGTCCATATTCGTTGCATGAAGTAGCAAATATCGTCTGACCTGCCAAAGGTTGCTTCCCCATGCCCCGCATGGGTCAATCTTGAGAGCTCTCTTCCTTCAATTCTTCAATTTGAATAAGGCGAGTCTGATCAGGTATGTTAAAGTCGATAGCGAGCTGCAAAACTCGTGCACGTCCAGGTGTCGCGGTCGTATTCATTCAAATGGTCCACCCAATGTTGCCATCACATGTTTAGCTCTCTTGAAACAAGGGTACACAGGAGGCCCTTGTGATCGGTCTAAGTGGTGCATTCGGTACCGTCCAAGAAATGCCTCCAATTCAAATCCAAAGTCTACGGCTTCCTCCGCAGGTCGTGACTCGTGCAGTTCTTCCTGTAAATCCACCACGAGGTCCATCTCCTTCTCGTGTTGCATCGATGTGTAACTCGGACTCTGATTCGAACCATCATGGTATACCGCCAGATCATCGGTCCCTTCGGATAGAAGTGATGCTCAGTGCGTTGCAGCGTTGGGTTTCAAAAGTTGAAAAGACGTTCCCCTGTTTTATTTCCCATGAATTCACAGCTCCTCGCTGTGCTGAGAGGGTTGAAGTTGTGCAATCTTCGAAAATCCCTGGATGGATCTGCAATAGCATCCAGCGAATCCAAGGGATTGTTGTATCCCAGAAGGAATCTGAAATTGCATAAAGTCAATCTGAAATGCCACCGGACGATTGTGGAAGTAAACCAGGTAACTCTTCAGAAAACACGTTAGAAAATTCACGAATAACTGGAAGATCCTCGATCTTCCTTTCTTTAGGTTGCGAATCGGTGACGAGAGCTAGAATAGCAGGGTAACCTTTTCGTAGACACTTCTGGGCTTTCATGGCTGAGATGATGCCAACCATGGCATCACTACGATGACCTTGAGCTGATAAGGATTCCCCACTAGGGAGAGGGATACGCACGATTTTCTCTTTTCAGAGAATTTCTGCTTGATGCATAGATAACCAAATCCATGTCAACGACCACGTCAAAACTTACAAGAATATCGGGAAGTAGGTCAATGTCGAACACTTGACCCATAAGATCAAGTTTACAACCAAAAAGAACATGAGAAGCTTCTATCGATTTACTATCAGTTAATACTACTACATGCCTATTTACAAGAGGGATGGGAGTCAGGCCTAACTGGCATCTGAACCCCAAGGACACACAATCCCAATCGGCACCAGAGTCGAATAAAACAGAAACAAAAGATAATTCAAAGAAGACGTCCCTGTAGTTTCATTTTGTTCGAAAATGGTCCCTCATCTTTCAAAAAGTTGCAATAACAGCCCCTATACTTTCATATAAAACGCATAGTTGGTCCCTGAAGTTTCACAAAATGACATAAATGGTCCTTGTAATAGTCAGTTAGTTTAACTAACTAGGTTAGTGTTTAAAGAAAAATTTATTATAAAGGGACTAACTTAGTTAACATATTTTAGTTAAAATGAGTTTAAGAAGATCAACTTTAGTCCCTAGAGTTTAAGTTTGAAAGAATGACCAATTGAACCTTAGACTTTTATAATTAAAATAAATTATATTTATTTCTTTTATAAATAGGTTTCCAAAAATGACCAAAAGGACCCTAAACTTGTAGTTTGAAATAATTGTACCTTTAACCCTTGTACTTATATAGTTTCAAAGGATGTCAAATAGGTACCTCAACCTATTGTTTGTCTATGTGTTGGCATTGTCAGCATGTTTCTAAGTTATCCATTCACTGTGCTAACTGTGTTTTGTGCATCAAGTTTATCAATCACTAAAGCTTGTGTGTAATAAATGGAGTGACAGTATGAATGTGATGCATATGTATCTATGATGCAGAACTCATAAAGCAGTTTAATTCAACAGTCGTAGTCAAGCACAGTCATTAAGCACATAATTTAATATTAGTTAATTGTATGGATACCTATAATTGTGAGGGTTGTCACAGCTAATACCTTAACCGACGAACTGGTACGCACGCAAGATGAAAACAGGAAGAAGGAACTGGCTCAGAAAATTACCCAAGGATTTCGTATGGGTAATAATAACAGCTTCAAGAAAAGAGGAACAGGGCAATCTTCAAATCCGCCGTTTTGCAGGAATTGCAGAAAGAAACATTTTGGAAGATGTAATGTAACCTGCAATTTTTGTAAAATGGTAGGACATCATGAAGAGGAATGCAGAAAGAAAACAAGAGTCTGCTATAATTGCGGAGAAACAGGACATTTAGACCAGAATGTCCTAAATTAATCAAACCAGCAGACAACAAAGCCAAGACAACCGATGGAGCTACTAAGAAGAATGTCCGAGCCTTTCAGTTAACTACTCAGGAAGCCGAGATGATTCCTGATGTGATAGCCGGTACGTTTCTAGTTCACAACATTTACGCCAAAGTATTATTTGACTCTGGTGCGAACCAAAGTTTTAACAATACTTTATTCTGCCAAGCTCTTAATATACCTTTAACCAACATTAGGCAGATTTTTACAGTCGAAACGGCTGATGGAAATTCAGTTAAAATAGATAAGGTTTTGCAAAATATAGAAATAGGACTTTTAGGTCATAAATTTTCTGCAAATCTGTTACCTATGAAATTAGCCGAATTCGATGTTGTGTTAGGAATGGATTGGTTAATAACCAACCATGCTCGAATTCTCTGTGATAAGAATTCCATAGAAATTCAAGCACCTACTGGTGAAATAATCATGATTACAGGAGATAAACCACGTAAGCCTATGAAGTTCATATCAGTAATGAAAGTTGCTAATTATGAACGAAAACAAGGAATAGTATATATGATTTCGGTAATCATTAGCACTAAGGATAAAGAACTTAAGGAAATACCGGTAGTTTCAGAATATCCAGATATATTCCCAGAAGAATTACCAGGGTTACCACCAGATAGGGAGGTAGAGTTTAGGATTCATCTAATCCCTGGAACTACACCGATAGCCAAGGCACCTTATCGGTTAGCACCCACAGAAATGTTAGAACTGAAAAAGCAATTAGATGAATTACTAAATAAAGGATTCATACAACCTAGTTCATCTCCTTTGGGAGCACCAGTGTTGTTTGTTAAGAAAAAGGATGGTTCGATGAGAATGTGTATTGATTATAGAGAATTGAATAAAGTTACTATTAAGAATCGATACCCATTACCTAGGATTGATGATCTTTTCGATCAACTTCATGGAGCTAGATATTTTTCTAAGATAGATTTACGCTCCGGATATCATCAATTAAAGGTACAAGAAGAAGATATACCTAAGACTGCTTTCAGAACTAGGTATGGTCATTACGAGTTTACAGTCATGCCCTTCGGGTTAACGAATGCACCTGCAGCGTTCATGGACATGATGAATAGGATCTGTAAACCGTATTTGGATAAATTTGTAATTGTCTTCATAGATGATATACTTATTTATTCAAAAAGTCAGGACGAACATTGTCAGCACTTGCACTCTTAACTTTGTTAAGAAAAGAAAAGCTTTATGCCAAATTCTCGAAGTGTGAATTTTGGTTGCAAGAAGTACAATTCTTAGGACATATGGTAAATCACGAAGGTATTCACGTAGATCCCTCTAAAATAGAGGCAATTACCAATTGGAAGGTTCCACAAACTGCAATGGAAATTAGAAGTTTTATAGGTTTAGCTGGCTATTATAGACGGTTTATTAAGGATTTTTCCAAGATAGTTGTTCCATTAACTAAGCTAACCTGTAAAGCGGTTAAGTTTGAATGGGGATCAAAGCAAGAAGAAGCCTTTAGAATATTGAAGCAGAAATTAACAAATGCACCAATCTTAGCCTTACCAGAAGGAACTGAAGATTTTGAAGTATATTGTGATGCTTCAAAATTAGGATTTGGGTGTGTGTTAATGCAACGCAAGAAGGTAATTGCGTATGCTTCAAGACAGTTAAAAAAGCACGAAGAAAATTATACGACTCATGATTTAGAATTAGGAGCCGTAATTTTTGCCCTTAAGATCTGGAGACATTATCTGTAAGGAAGTAAATTTACTGTCTATACAGATCATAAAAGTTTAAGATATATATTTGGGCAAAAAGAGTTAAATATGAGGCAAAGGAGATGGATGGAAATCTTAAGTGACTACGACTGTGATATTCAATATCACGAAGGAAAGGCAAATGTAGTTGCAGATGCCTTAAGTCGTAAGTATTATGAGAAACAACGACGGGTTTGTGGTCTCAGATTAAATCTACAAATAGATTTAATGGAACAATTGAAGAATGTTCAAACTACAGCAATTAAGGATGATGCTGAAGGAATGAAAGGACGAATAAAGGAATTAGAACAAGGAGCAGGTAGAATTTGGAGATTCCACAAAAGTAGAATTTGGGTACCTAAGCAAGGAGACTTAAGACTTAAGACCTAAGATTTTAGAAGAAGCCCATAAATCTAGGTATACTATGCACCCAGGAAACAATAAGATGTACCAAGATTTAAGAAAGAACTTCTGGTGGATAGGAATGAAAAAGGATATAGCGCGATATGTGTCTAAATGTCTTACTTGTTCACAAGTTAAGGCAGAACATCAGAAACCTTCAGATCTGCTACAACAAGTTTCTTATTACAACATAGGGTTAAACCCTCTTTTATTGAGTTTAAAACTTCGTATTTTAGATAACTTTTATAGCCACAGTTTTACAAGCCGTCCGTGCTCTCGAGCTGGCTTTTTACTACTTGGCTTTCACATTGTGTTACCTGAAACATGTGTTTAAAAACATTTGTCAGTGGGAAATACTGGTGAGTGAATCCCAGTTTAATCAAGAAACATTTTATCAATTAAAACAGTATTGAGAGCGATCACATTGTTTATTTCTACACAATTACTCATTCAGTATTGTCAATCCTGACTTTTAGGTCATGTTACACATTGGCTAACTCGTTGTCCAACGGTAACGTACTGTCATCCCCAACTTACTACTCGGGGTAGTAAATTTTGTATATAAAACCCCAACATACCGGCAGTAATTGAAGAACTACAAAGACTCAATCACTGCTTAATTACCTTATTAAGCATTTAAGGTTTTGTAAAACAGTTCACAAAAAGGTTAACAAAAAGAGGATAAACTCGCATTGCTATCTTAGACTTCGCGTAAGGGTTTCCTGGGAATAATTTACACAAATGTACATAGGTTAGTATCATAACCCATTGAAAATATTAATGATACCCTCCCCGAGATGGTATTCCAACAACTACGTCGGGCAGAACCACGACAGTTGTTACGGAACCCTAAATCAATCGGGCAGCGTATCCATTACAAAACTGGGGTTATAATACTTACAACGGAGCAGAACCTCGCTAATTAGGGGGTATAATACCCGAGTATAATAACTCTAATTCAGAATTTGTGATTGAGAAACGAAGAATGAACGAATTCAACTGAGATCCGATGCGTTCTATTTATAGTTGCTGATCTTGACTCTCTCGCGGCTCGCGTAACATGAGAGCAGGGCTTACGTGGCCCGCGTTGACCCCAGGTCAACGTATAGCTAGCCTGAGTCGATGTGTAGGCTTGAAGGGTGTTGGGCCAGGTGGCGGCCCAGGGCTGCGCCACATTTTGGGACTCTAGCGGCCCGCGTAAGTGTTAAGGGTAGCTTACGCGGCCCGCCTTAACTTAAAAATCAATGAAATCTGATTTAAACCTCTATACCGCCCGCGTAAGGTTGGGGTGAGGTCTATGCGGCCCGCCTTAACTTAATATTTCTTGTTTTTCATTTATTTTTAATGCTATATTGTATTTCGGGCTCGGTTTTCACATACGGGTGTATTTAAAAACATATAGGGGTATTCTAAATATATTAGGGGTGTCAGAAATATTTTGGAGGGTTGATATATCTTGGTATAATTCCTGGATTATTTAATAGAATATATAGTGCACTCACACTTAAGTATAGTAACCCAATTCTACTTTATCCTTACGTCTCGAGACAGAACCCCAACGAATTTAGGCAGAGCCTTGACATACGTTATGGGGCCCTACGTCATTTGGACAGGGTATCGGTGATCAGGGGTTACAACACTTAAAACGGGGCAGAGCTTTTGAAGTATTTATAAGTGAAATACTTAAATAAACTAATAGATTAGAAGAGACAGAAGGAGAGGTCGAGAGGAAGGAATTGGCAAATGAAAATGAGAAGACATGGCTTCTATATATACTATCTTTGGAAAAATTGGATTGCACGTAACTCTTGGCCACGTACACCTTTCCATCATTGACTTTCTTCGTATCCATGCAATTCTATCAAACTTTAAGTTCTATCATTTGATTTTAGTAATACACGTAACCCTATTCCTAATATAAATTTTCGATTCTTTCATTTAAATTATACATGCATACGTAGGCATGTAATTCACAAATGATTTTAAATTGTAAGTTTAGATTAATATATTATTATAATTAATTTAACTACTTCACTCATTTGGCGCGTATAACTTCTAAAATATAACGTTTTATAAAATAATAAATATGCCATTAGAATGAGAATAATTTTATCTACATTTTGAACCAAGTTTCATTAAAAATAGAGTAGGTTCAAATACAATGTATTTTTATAATTTAATTATTTAAATGGTTTCTATGTTTTGCCAAATCTTCTTAAATTTCTATTGGTCAATTTACCCTTGATGCATCCTTTTAATAACATAAGTTTATATATATATATATATATATATATATATATATATATATATATATATATATATTTGGGGAATGTTACATCATCCCCACCTTGTTTTAAATCTCGTCCTCGAGATTCCGTGAAATATGGATGAATATTTTTAGTTAGTTTAGTTTCTAGGTATATTATGGTCCTTGTTTTGAATTTCACTTTACTTTGATCAGAACTATTCTCTATGAGATTCTTATTCTTGACTGAAATATGTTTTGTATTTTAACACAGCTTTTAGTTACAGGTTTCCTAATACGTTAATAATTGCAAAGGAGATTCTATACTTTTGAGGGCATCCCAACTTAAAAAGTTTCTGTCGTTCATCTTGTCGCACAAGTTACGAGACTGATGATCAAACGAAATAGTGTTTGATATCGAAATTCTAGAAGTATACGGGAGATTCCTAATAAATAAGTCTAAAATTATCATTGACACACTTGTTCGTGATTTATTCCTAATTTTCAATCATTATGGTTTTTGAATTTCCTCATAGATATACATATCTATAAAATCAGATATTTTACATATTGTAATATACACACCATTCATAAGGACAATGTATTTAACATATTCACAAGTCAGACATCAGGTCATGGTACTATTTAGGGAATTTCATAACACATACCCTATTTTATTCGGTCTTGCCGGAGAGGTAACCCCATCTCACCCGGAAAAGCTGGGGAGTCTACCATACCATACCCAGTTTTGCCGGAGAGGTAACCACATCTTACCCGGACAAGCTGGAGAGTCGGGAATCTCGAGGACGAGATTTAAAACAAGGTGGGGAGGATGTAACATTCCCAAAATTTATATTTATATATATATATATATATATATATTTTGGGAATGTTACAACTTAATCAAATAGCTTATTTCTAAACAACTTTTAAGGTCGTTTCGCCCGATATACCCATCAAGGGCGTTTTGGTCAACATTAGTTTTGTCCTTTACAACGAAGGACTTCATTACATATTTAACCAATCCCATGACTTAACTACAACCGTAATCACACATACCTGGCTCGAGTCAAGGCTATGACCCTTTTTAATACTTCATCCACTAAGTTGCTCGTTAATAGCAACACAAATCCTTTCGCTATTCATCCTGTGAATTCATAATACTTGACAATACTATCATTAGTCGACATTGCCAAATGGTGATATCTTCACCATTTGACCGATTTGGTCTAAAAGACCATTTTGTCCTTGTGGGATTGTAATTATTTATTATCCCCTCAATATAACATGTTCCTTCGTTAATTCGTAATCAAAATTACCATAATACCCATTTACCCCTTTTAACCATCATACTTCATATATTAGTTTATCATGTTCGTAATCAATACGATGAATATATATATTCTACAAAAAGGGTGTAAGCTTAACTTACCTCGCATCCAAATATGCTTCCCATGTGTATGTGTTCCGTTCGACCCGCTTCTTTCCCAAGCTTCCACACTGCTTATCAAGCATCAAACTATCATATATTATTTTCAAGATAGTTAGCTTATTCATCGTTTATCACGATCCATTCCATCTCACAGATCTTATATCGAAATTATCATTCGACCTTATAACATGCTAATCTATCAAATCTTAGCCGAATTCTTTAAGCATTCACACATATACGATTTCAAACATCATTAACATGAGCATATGATCATTTTTATCATATTACACAAAACCCACTTCATAACTACTTTGTTAATCACTTACAAGTGATCTAATCTCAATTACCTCATAATTTCATCATATACTTAGTGTGTATACTACCTCCTAAGCATAATGTACAACTAATTTATGCATATTCTTCTAATCTCATACATAATTCATCCAAACCTCCTACTAATCGGCACGCATCATTCACACATAATCATCAAACATATTAGCATCACATTTCTTTCAATTCCTCTAACAAGAATACATCATACATATCAAAATTCATCTATATTAAACAAGAATTGGATATGGGTGACTATTCAAGTCATCATTCTTATCATAACAAATGGGTTTCACCCCAAAACATCAAATTCACCTGAATCATGCATAACCCATGTTCTATATGATAATTCTAGCACATGCTCATACTCAATTTCATACAATTTCGCGAATCATAACATAACCCACTTCGTACAAGATCACCAATCTAGTTTTTAAAACATACCTTATGATCCCCTTGTGAAGGTGATCATTAATTCATGTCCGGTTACGAATTTAAGCTTCGTTTAGCCTTCCAATTTGATGAATTAGATGAAAGTTAGGGTTTTTGGCTCCATGGGAGCCTCCTGCTCTTTCTCGAACACACTATGTGTGTTTGTGTGTGTGTGTTTTGTTATTTAGTAACTCAACTTTCATCTTATTCCATTTAGCCCCTCCGTGTTTGCCACTAAAACATGATTGGCACAACTTTCATCTTTTAAATAGTTTTTACCATACACTTTACTAGGTTAAATAGTCTAGTCATTTATTTCATGATATGTCATATAGGAACATATGGCAAATATAAACATTCGGGTTTTGGGGTGTTACAGGTCTACCCCCCCTTAAAAGAGGTTTCGTCCCCGAAACCTTTCTCATTCCCATAAAGACTAATTATCTTTCCTTCCCGGCCCATGAACAAGACCACGAGCCCATCTAATGACGACCTTCTATCTTCAAGAACCCGTCCCAGAGTTCTTATTAGTGTCACTTTCACTAAATATTGCTAACGTCTATCGCGTTTCATAGCTAGCAGTTTATTCATCATTCCAATACTCATATAACGTGTACAATATACAATTTTGTTTACTTGAAACAATTCCATTAGTAACATTCCTTTTCGTTCATTTCCAATACTCATAATATTTTCGTCGACTATACGATCTTACTTCGTAATTTATACATATGTCATATAACATTTAATTGTTGTTTTGTTATTGCAACGAGGCTACTATTTCATAGTCACACAAACGTGCTTAACTGAAAAGTTAACATCATTCTACATTTCTGTAGTTTCTTGTACCATGCATACCTTTACGTTACTTTCAAATCATCTCATTCATTTTACATTACTATTTCTCTCACTTCATGCATTACTTAATTTGCATGAGTATGCGTGTGGCGCACGTTCATCGTATGAGAGTTTAATCAATACCCGAAATTTTTACTCAAAACCTTTGAGATTTACTTCTTGATGACATAGTTTACTTCTTTATGTCAACTGTTAAAAGTCAAACATTTCGTACCATACCATGCCTATTCTATCATTTGTTTGTAGGTCTTTTTCAATTTGCTAATTCATACCTATTCGAAATAAGTTAAACATTTTACTAACCTCTTTTTCAGTTCATAAATCAGCGACCCGTAAACCAGATCAATCCGCCCCTTCACGAGTACTAACCGTACCAGGCCAGATTTCATCCATCCGTGTACTGGGCTTCGACTCGTGCACATTCTTTCACCGATTCAATTAGCTTCATCACATTAAGAGTTCTACCATTAACATCTACAAAATCGGCGGTTAGCACATTTCATTCAAACATTCATTATACTAGGTGATTACCCACCTATAATCCTTTTTTACATTTTCCTGCATACATGCTATAACACATCCCACATTTCATCCCTTACATGTAATTATTTTATTCTGATTACTTATTTCGTCAACCTTTGCAGTTTGACTTTTCGAGGTCAAACTGACATTTCTTACTTATCATAGATGTATTGAAGTACACGTTCTTACTTCTTTCCTTTCATGCTTACTTGCCAAGACATTCATTACATCATTTCAGTATTCTTGCCAAAACTTACCCTTCTCAATCATACTTAAATTATTGTCTGACTCATAACCCGTCATACATTATGACTCCTAAGAGTCAATTTCTAACACATCTGACACATAACATGTTCAAAACTTATTTCTTTCGTCAAAATTTAGGTTTGCGTGCCAAACACTATGCTCACCTATAAGTATAAAACTTAACAAATCAAAACATTAAATATATCGGGCTAAAATGGCGATTACCATTTGACCCGCTTCTTTCCCAAGCTTCCATCAAACTATCATATATTATTTTCAAGATAGTTAGCTTATTCATCGTTTATCACGATCCATTCCATCTCACGGATCTTATATCGAAATTATCATTCGACCTTATAACATGCTAATCTATCAAATCTTAGCTGAATTCTTTAAACATTCACACATATACGATTTCAAACATCATTAACATGAGCATATGATCATTTTTATCATATTACATAAAACCCACTTCATAACTACTTTGTTAATCACCTACAAGTGATCTAATCTCAATTACCTCATAATTTCATCATATACTTAGTGTGTATACTACCTCCTAAGCATAATGTACAACTAATTTATGCATATTCTTCTAATCTCATACATAATTCCTCCAATCCTCCTACTAATCAACATGCATCATTCACACATAATCATCAAACATATTAGCATCACATTTCTTTCAATTCCTCTAACAAGAATACATCATATATATCAAAATTCATCTATATTAAACAAGAATTGGACATGGGTGATTATTCAAGTCATCATTCTTATCATAACAAATGGGTTTCACCCCAAAACATCAAATTCACCCGAATCATGCATAACCCATGTTCTATATGATAATTCTAGCACATGCTCATACTCAATTTCATACAATTTCGCGAATCACAACATAACCCACTTCGTACAAGATCACCAATCTAGTTTTTAAAACATACCTTATGATCCCCTTATGAAGGTGATCATTAATTCATGTCCGGTTATGAATTTAAGCTTCGTTTAGCCTTCTAATTTGATGAATTAGATGAAAGTTAGGGTTTTTGGCTCCATGGGAGCCTCCTGCTCTTTCTCGAACACACTATGTGTGTTTGTGTGTGTGTTTTGTTATTTAGTAACTCAACTTTCATCTTATTCCATTTAGCCCCTCCGTGTTTGCCACTAAAACATGATTGGCACAACTTTCATCTTTTAAATAGTTTTTACCATACACTTTACTAGGTTAAATAGTCTATTCATTTATTTCATGATGTGTCATATAGGAACATACGGCAAATATAAACATTCGGGTTTTGGGGTGTTACAACATTTCACTAGATTCAAGGCTATTTTCGTAAGTTTTCTTCCTAAATCTTGTACTTCTATCATCAATACACACTTTCTCATCATCTTCTCCATCAAATCTTACATTTTCACCACGAAATCACCTGATTTGGACTACTTAAATATGACGTCATCACAGGTTCTTATGCAAACTGTTGAATGGCATCATCTCATCAAGATACGTTCAAATCTAACGGATTTCTACACTATTTTACATAAATCTCAACCAGATCCAAACATTTTCCAACTGTTTTCAAACTTTCTTTCAACTCATTTACACTCTCATACTCAAAACCGGTGGAATCTAGACTCATTTAGGCTCTCTACTCATTCTCTAGTTGAGAACCGGTCTGAGAACGAATTTCCACTGAAGAGACGACCGATTCACGGGTTGAGCATGAAACCCCGTCAAGAACAGTTAGTCTGTTCGACTAGGGTGGTTCCCATCCGATCGGATGACCTGGGCATGATATGGATTTCCGTTGTTTGACACGTCATCACGCCATCTCCGTAAATCGCAAACTTTTAACTTGGAAACTTGTAAAATTTTCAAACAAACACGACGCCACTCGAATGGCCATCCGACCGGATCACCATTCGGTCAGGTGACTTGTTCCTTACAACATTTCAACACTTAATCAATTTGGTCAAAACTTCAAAGAATATCAACTTTCAGTCGAATAGCCATCCGATCGAATGGCCATTCGTCCAGATAACCATCCGACCGGATGACTTGACATCTAGAGATACTTCACATTTTCCAAAATGCTACAACGAAAACTTCAAAGTTCCAACACTTTACAAACACTCACCTGATCGAATGACCAACCGTCCGAATAGTCATCCGTTCGGATGACCATCCGTCCAGATGGCCATCCGCTCGACTCACCATTCGACGCTCAGCTCACTGTTTACACGATGTTCAACGCTTACGCTATCGTTCTGTCCTCAGGCTAATCTCTAAGCGCTCCCTTAAATCCAAGGCTGTGTTTATTTACTAAACACATACTGTGAGTATACTCGAACCCATTTTCTTTAACGCACTTTGGGTGTTACATACGTTTCTATATCAAATCACACCGAACACACAACGCAAATACTTCTAACGCTAACCGCTCTCGCATGTTATACGTGACTCGATGAATGCTTGTATGTTATGTTTACACAGTGATTGTTTTCCTGACACCTTAGCAACGATAGTACTATAATTTGGACTCAGCACCTGTCGTGGACAGGGGTTGTTAAGGGTTTTACTTCACATGGTCACAGTGGTGATAATGTGTTGCGCATTCTACAACTCGCAGTCATGTCGGTCGCATACTTCATTGTCGATAGCTTACTTGATTCACATTTCTACGTGTTACATGCTGGTTATGTGTAAACGCTTTCGCTATACTATATACTATGCAAACTTGTGTACTCACCTTTACACCCTGTGTATTGACTTTATTTTAACGTATGTGACAGGTTGATTAGGATGCTTTGCTCGCTATGCTAATCTTTTGAGGAATCAAGATAGGTAGTTTGGAAACAACATCAATAGAAATCTAGGTTGTCTGACTTGTTTTGATCGAGAGAAACTCGTTATCTGTAATAATTACTTGTCGAATATTTGTTGATTGGTATAGGACAATTGACCTTTAAAATATAGGTAACATTTAGTTGTTATGGATCTCTTGAGCAATCTGGTTCGCCTAGTGCCGCGCCCCAATATTTCCGTCATTGGTTGGGGTGTGACAGATTGTCCAAATATATAACAAATATAAATCATCTAATATTGTTAACATGTGAAACGTGACAAGGTAACCCTTTAGTAAAGATGTTTGTATATTGATCATCGGTCAGAATATGTAAAACTCAAACATAACCCACTTTGACTTTTTCTCTAATAAAATGAATGCCAATCTCCACATGTTTTGTTTGTTAATGTTGGACCGGATTTTGGGATAAGTACACTGCAGAAATGTTATCACAGTGTATGACAAAAGATCAAATACAAATAACTTTAACGTACGAAGTGAAGGTTTTGCTGAAAAAAATGTTGTGGCATTTTCGTAATTATCAAAATTACTCTACAAGTGATCCTGTAGAGTAATTTTGATCTTGTAGGGTAATTTTGTAAAATGTTTTTGTAGAGTAATTTTGATCTTGTATGGTAATTATCAAAATTACTCTACAAGTATATCAAAATTACTCTGCATCAAAATTACTCTACAAGTGAATCAAAATTACTCTGCAAGTTTATCAAAATTACTCTAAAATTACTCTACAAATGATCCTGTAGAGTAATTTTGATCTTGTAGAGTAGTTTTGTAAAATGTTATTTTGTAACACCCCGAAAATATGAATTCTTATAATACAATAAAGTTGTAAATAAATAAGAAAAGTAAAAGTTTACTAGGAATGATATTAACCTAGTTAGATAATGAGTTATGAGTAGTTAAGAGGTTAAAACAAAATAAAAACGAAAGTTGAGGGGCCAAAAGTGTTTAAGTTGAAACTAATATAGATAAAAAAAAATTAAAAACTCAAACACACTTAATGTGCTGAGATCGAACCAGAGAAGAGGGAGGGGCGACCAGGTTCACCAAAACCCTAACATCCACAAAACTCATCAATTGAAGGTTCAAATCTGATCCAAAACGAAATCCGAGCTAAGTTTAGTGATCCTCATTGCAAGAGGGTTATAAGGTATGTAAAATTTGATGAAAATTCTCTACTTGAAATTCTCATGAATTTGGGAAATCCGAAATTTGATGATGCATGTTTGTTAATTGGATAGTATAGGAATGATATAGTGTCTAGGAGTAAAACCTAGATAACAACATGTGAAGTCGTGTCTAAATTCTGGAAATTTCATGAAAACATTGAAGGTGATTCATGGGTTTTGTGAGAAATTGATAAACACTAAGGTTTTGAGCATTATTCTAGTGTAATATGGTTCATAGAAAGAGATTACTGAAATATGAATGTTAAATTTTATATATGAAAGCTTGATTGATGTAAATTCGGGCAAAATGATAAGTTAGGGACTTGTTATATAATCATGTAAAAATCTACCCTTAAAGTGTTCGTAGAAATGCCTCAAAGAAGGCTTGAAATTGAAAGTTAAAGTTAAAACGCATAATTGTGATGTTTGGACAAATTATGCGACATATGATTTAAAAGGAGTTCTAAACGTATCATGATTGAACTCTATAGGAAAGGATACCGGAGCATCGAGTGGACAAGCCGGTGGCGACTTGCGTTTGAAGGGCGTGCATTGAAGGTATGTAACTTGATTCGTTACATTGGGTAAATTTTGATAATTAGCACATGTGTAGTTGAGTTGTAGAATAAAGGTTGTGTTGATTTAAAGCGATAATGTTCGTTACTTAAATCAATAGGTTAAGATTCGGTTAAAAGCCGTTTGGTAGTCATCATAGTGGAGGATTCCGTAGATGAGCCAAACGGGTCGAATAATCAATTAATGTGTGGCTAATGCTTCGTAATATGGTTATTCGGTCTTTGTTATTGTTAATAAATGACATATTAGAATACGAGAATTTAGCATGTTGGTTTGTTAGAATGATGAAGTCCATAAGGGTAAACTAAACGGGTCATTAAGAGAAGGTATGAATCGAATAACGGTAGTACCTTACTTGCAGATTTTGAGCCCGAGTGACGGGTAGCGAATTACTAAATACGCAAACCGGTGAGAGGAGCGTGGGTGTTGAAAATGAGAAATCCGAGGATTTGGGTTTGGGTGAAATGAATAAATGGGACAAACAGCAAAGTTACAGAGTCCACCGTAACTTACGGTAGAGAACAAAAACGTTACGGCAGTTCTATACTGCCTTACGGCAGACCAAAGTGATCCAGCGTCTACCGTAACTTACGGTGGCTACCGTAAGTTACGGTAGAGCCCTGACCTTTATGTTAAATTTTGCATATCCTTGTTAATCGAATCTGTTTTGAGCGTAGTTTCGATTATGTAATATTTCTAAGAACTCTAATACTAATTTTTGTTAAAAATTCCAGTTTCTAGGTATTGCAAGTATGTGGATGACGATCAAGATGATGTTTCAAGAACCGAACACAAAATTTTGGATGCTTCCGCTTTAATCTGATCTAGTTAAACTATGTAGTTTTGTAGACACTTCTGAATGATCTATGTTTGAAACCAGTTATTTTACTATGTTAAATACTATGATGAAGTGTAATTCACTTTACTAACTAAGTTTTTGTTAGTTATAAAGTTTCTTTTTACAACTACCGCAATTCTTTTGAAAATTAAAAGTCGGGTGTTACAAGTTGGTAATCAGAGCTTAAGGTTATCAACAAGTGTTCGGTTCAAGCTTAATCGATCGTCCGGTAAGAAGTAATTAATTATTTTAGTAGATCTTATCTTATGTGAGAAGTGAGATACGAATTAATGTGCATGGGAAGAGCGTGTTAACACACTCAAACCCGGAAAGTGCACCAAAAGCGAACGGTTAAAGCAAGTTATGAACTTGGCTAAACCAAAGCAAATAAAGCTATGTTATAAATGAAATGTTTAATGTTTAATATAAACATTTCAGTTTCAAGATGTCGAAAGGAAACGATAATGATCCGGTGCCGACAAGCACCGAACAAATGAAAGAGATAATTGTCGAAGAAGTGGGGAAGGCAATTGAAGGTAGTCTATCCGGGTTTATAGACAAAATTCAAAACACGGTGTTGTCACTTGTCGAAGAACGAGTCAAAAGGTTGGAAGATAGTGTCAACCTTATGAAAGAGAAATCGGGAGAACGTAAGGGATGTTCGTACAAAGAGTTTATGGCGTGTAAATCGCCAATCTAAAATGGGGAGGTTGACCCGATAATATGCCAGAGATGGTTAAGCGATGTTGAAGGAGTGTTTGAAAGGACCCATTGTAACGAAAGTGACTTTGTTGCTTACGGAACGGGTCAGTTGAGGGGTCAAGCCAAAGATTGGTGGGACAATAAAAAGAAGGAAATAGGAGCCGAAGCGGCGAGGGCCATGACATGGGAGGAGTTTAAGACGCCGTTTCTTAAACATCATAGTCCTAAGGCGGTCATTAATAAAATCAAGGAAGAGTTCATGCAACTTAGACACAAGGGCGAGACCATAGACAAGTTCACGGCGACGTTTATGGATAAAATGAAGTTTTGCAATGAATTGGTGACGAATGAAGAACAGAAGATATACTACTACTATAACATGTTGAGCACCGAGTATAGGGAGTTTATGACTCCTTCAAAATACGAGACCCTTACCGAGATCATAAACGTTGCTCAGGAACGGGAAATTGAATTGAAGAAACAAGTTGAAAGGGGTGAACGAAGGGCACAAGATGTGAATCCAAGCCCTACAAAGAAAGCTCGAATTGTGGAATCAGGAAAGAAAGTGGATGCTAAAGGCGGGTCGCCAAGTTGCAAGGTGTGTGGAAAGGGGTACAAGGGTGAGTGTCGCTTCAAAGACAAGTCGTGTCCGGTATGTGGGAAGACGGGACACACCGCATCGTTATGTCCCGGAAAGGTTTCTGTTTGCTATAAATGTTATCAGCCCGGCCACAAAAAGTCTGAATGCCCAGAATTGTCTGGAAAGAGAGACACTGAAGAATCTCCAACGGAAGCTCCAAAGGCGAAAGCTAGGTCCTTCCAACTTACAGCAGTCGAAGCAAAGACAGAACCCGATGTGGTCTCAGGTACATTCGCAATAAATTCGATCCCCGCACGTGTATTGGTTGATACGGGTGCGAATAAATCCTTTTTTCACATGGATTTATTCGACATCCTTCATTTGTGTTGACAAAATTACCTATTCCTTTAGAGGTTGAAATAGGAGATAACAAAAGTTTCATAGTATGTGATATCTGTCAAAGCTGCAAATTAAGCATCGATGATGAAGAATACTTGATAGACCTAATCCCGATGTCAATGGGAGAATTTCAAGTGGTTGTAGGAATGTATTGGCTATCTCGACACCACGCAAAGGTCGTGTGTTTCCGTAAGGAGATAAAGCTAACATCTCCGAGCGGAAAACACGTCACAATCTATGGCAAAAAAGGAGGCAATCCTATAATATGCTCGATGATAAAAGATCACAAGCTCATGAGGCATGGATGTAAAGCATTTATGATATACGCGAACGAGCCCGAGAAAGGATTACCGAAGATTGGAGACGTACCCGTAGTACGTGACTTTGAAGATGTATTTCCGGATGATTTACCGGGAATGCCGCCCGAGCGGGAGGTAGAGTTCGGAATTGAATTAGTTCCGGGCGCGAAACCCGTAGCAAAAGCACCATACCGACTTGCACCATCGGAATTACAAGAATTAATGTCGCAGATTCAAGACTCGCTCGATAAAGGGTTCATAAGGCCGAGTGTGTCTCCTTGGGGCGCGCCCGTGCTATTTGTGAAAAAGAAGGACGGAAGCATGCGCATGTGTATCGATTATCGAGAGTTAAATAAACTCACGGTAAAGAATCGATACCCGCTTCCGAGAATAGATGATCTATTCGACCAATTACAAGGTGCGAACTGGTTTTCAAAAATTGACCTTAGATCGGGGTATCACCAACTAAAGGTCAAGGAGGAAGATGTGCCGAAGACGGCTTTCCGCACGCGATACGGACATTACGAGTTCCTCGTGATGTCATTCGGACTGACAAATGCACCCGCGGCTTTTATGGACCTCATGAACCGGGTTTGCAAGCCGATGTTGGATAAATCGGTAATCGTGTTTATTGACGATATTCTGGTATACTCAAAAAATGAAGCAGAACATGCACGCCACTTACAAGAGGTGTTAGAGACACTTAGACGAGAAAGTTTGTATGCGAAATTCTCTAAATGCGCCTTTTGGTTACGAGAGGTGCAATTTCTCGGCCACATCATAAGTGCCGATGGAATATTGGTAGATCCGTCAAAGATCGAGGCCGTGTCAAAATGGAGTCCTCCGAAGAATCCTTCGGAGATTAGAAGCTTCTTAGGGCTTGCGGGATACTATAGGAGGTTCATTCAAGATTTCTCAAATTAGCTGCGGTGGTGTTTGCGTTAAAAACGTTACGGCAGTTCTATACTGCCTTATGGCAGACCAAAGTGATCCAGCGTCTACCGTAACTTACGGTGGCTACCGTAAGTTACGGTAGAGCCCTGACCTTTATGTTAAATTTTGCATATCCTTGTTAATCGAATCCGTTTTGAGCGTAGTTTCGATTATGTAATATTTCTAAGAACTCTAATACTAATTTTTGTTAAAAATTTCCAGTTTCTAGGTATTGCAAGTATGTGGATGACGATCAAGATGATGTTTCAAGAACCGAACACAAAATTTTGGATGCTTCCGCTTTAATCTGATCTAGTTAAACTATGTAGTTTTGTAGACACTTCTGAATGATCTATGTTTGAAACCAGTTATTTTACTATGTTAAATACTATGATGAAGTGTAATTCACTTTACTAACTAAGTTTTTGTTAGTTATAAAGTTTCTTTTTACAACTACCGCAATTATTTTGAAAATTAAAAGACGGGTGTTACATATTTTAGAGTAATTTTGCTTTTGTAGAGTAATTTTGTAAAAAAATTTAGCAGGTTTTTGGGGGGTTTTTTTTGTGAGGTATAGTTTTTTTATCAAAATTACTCTACAAGAACATTTTACAAAATTACTCTACAAGATCAAAATTAGTCTACAAAAATATTTTACAAAGTTACTCTACAAGATCAAAATTACTCTACAGGATCATTTGTAGAGTAATTTTGATAATTACCCTACGAGCAAATAATTACGAAAATGTCATCGCGTTTTTTTGCCTTTTTCATGCTATTTGTACGTTTACTACGTTAAAGTTATTTGTACAGGAACTTTACTTATTATTGTGGCATAATGAACTGGAACATATAACTTGTTTTGGTCAAAAATTGCCTAAGCAATTAATTGTTCAAATTCGTTATGTGTGGTAGTGTGCTAGATTGTAATTGATTAAGAATTTCGTTAAAAAAAGTGTAATTAATACGTTGGACAAAGATGCTAAGAGTTTGTAATAGAATATCGTTTGACATGCTAAAAATACTGCTCGGAATACTAGAATATGGCTTAGGATATTGACAATGAGACTAAGTAATGTAGTACTAAGAACACAATGAATTACGAGGAAAGCCCTAGATCAATGTAGATCGTCGGCGCAAAACCTCGGGAGACGGCTGTAAAGTCGTCTGCCACAATCAATAGTATTGCAACAAGAAATAGAAGTACAACTCGAGAACCAACGTGATCGATGGTACAATGATTGCTAAAATGTAAATGATTATGTGTTAAGAGGTGTGTAATCTGCAAAGAAGAGTGTTAGAGCATGCGAGTGTGTGTTAGTGGTGTTCGTAAGGTTCTAATCGATCACTTGGCCTCTTTATTTATAAGACAAATGCCTAACTATAAGTCCGATATTCCAGGGATGCTCTAGCATATGCTTTTCCGAACGTTGGAGTCCAGGTTGTCGAGTCCAACGGTCGATTCCATTAACTAAGTCAGCGAAAAGTATGCTAAGACTTGGTCTCTTATCGATAGACCAGCACTTAATAAATAACACGTGCAAAAATATATATGTTTGAAAATAAAGAACAAGTTCAGAATATATAACCTGTCAATTATCCCGGATGGTCAATCATGATCCAAAATATTAGTCGAAATATTCACCCATGACATAACTCAAGCGAAAATTCCTTATCCGGCTTGTTTTGGTTAACCTGTTCGCCACTCCCTGGTATCCGGCCTCAACACTAGAACGAGAAATAGGTTGGCGTTTAGAAAACCAAGAGTTTTGATTTTATCCTAATAGAACACCGCCTGAGACGTGGACCGTCTTAAATCTAGACCCCCCATCCCAGTCGACGTTGATATAAGTTATACATTTTGTATAGTGAGGCCGAATACCATGGCACCAGCCATAATTCAGAATTCGACCACCTCCAACCACTACATAGGGGGGCACCAGCCAGACTTCATCCCCCCCCCCCCCCCCCTCAAGTTTTCGGGTAGACCTTGAGTTTTCTCATTGACGTCGATTGTGATGGGGAAAATTAGGTGGCCGGAAATTTTAATTGTGATGGGGGAAAATTAGGTGGTCGGCGCCTTCGATTCTGGTGTAACCGGTTGACAGAGACAGATCTGGCGCCGGTGGAGGTGACAGAGAAGATCCCATTGACGGTAATATGGCAGAGCGGAGCAGTGGTTAACTGTCATTGTTGGTGAGTTGAAGGTGGAAGTTGTGAAAGTATTGATATTGTTTTGTCAATTTTTAAACTAATGGACTGTAATAGTTATTTTCAACAAACCACATGGACAAATTAATTTTTCAATTTTAATAACAAGGACATTATAGTCATTTCAAATAAACTAACATAAAAATTGGATGGGGTTAGTGAGAATGGATTGTAATTGTTACAAAAGTGAAAGTACTGGTACTTGGTACTGTTTTAGCAATTTTACTAATGAACTGTAATGGTTATTGTCAACAAAACATAATTAACTCTTTACAAATAGAGGTGCACAAATCCCGTGCGGCCCAAAAAAGTCGGCAACAATTTTTGGGGGGATAGTTCGACCAATTTGAGGCTGGGTTTTAACCAGTTTTGTTCGAGTTTGGCCGGTTTCAAAATATGGGGTTACAAACCGATTTCAACCCTACGGGTTGGTTCAAGTCCAAACTGGTTTCCAAATCGGGTTCAGTTCTGTTTCTTTGTTCAACTCTAGCTTACAAACTGATCTATAAAGTAACTTAAGAAACCAAAACTGTTAAGCCACGTTAACACATTTACCTGTTTCTTTTACTTCGATAGATAAGTAATGGAAGTGTAACCAAATACATAATCGTCACTAGACCATGACATTATCGTTATCGTTCGTATCCTATCCTTTCAAAAGTAATCTCTATACATCTTTTGAGATTCTTGATCCAAAAATTTACACTCCTAGGGTACAAAATCTTCAGTCGTCATAAAACCGTCAATGAAACAGCCGCTGAGCGAAGCTTTACACCATCATCCACCCATTTAGACTGAGGTGCGATCACTCCAGCAATAATTGTCTGCAGAATGAACACACTGCCTATCAAATCTTTTTTCCATAACCATAGTAGATGTTCTAATATCATTTTCATAGAGGTCACAACTTCAAACCATTCACTTATTAACGCGTCAATTTGATTTATGTTGTATCTCTAACGGTAACGGGTCGAACGGATAATGTACTAAACTCTTAGCTTTTAAGAAAACAGATTAAACAGATCCAGTAGGAAGTAAACATACTTTTCCACTATTGACGGCAGCTACTAAAGCAGCATGCTGATCATCGTTCCCAAATTCGTAGAAATAGTAGGTCCTGAAGAAAATTAAATCAAGATTAAAAAAATCAAGTCATATTTTTTTAAAATACGACTAAAAGCCATGTATCTTAATTGAAGAATAAACACGGAACTATTAATAATTTTCTCAACCATTGAGGAAACTTGGGTTTGAGCGTTATAGCTGCAATTTAGAAAACATCAAACATTGTTTTCTAGACTTTCCCTTTATAACCCTGGTTACTATTTCCCTTTAAAGTTAATTAGGAAGGCACCATGCCCACAGGTAGGGGTGATCATCAGGTTTGGGTTTTCGGGTTGGGTTGTTTGGGTATTTGGCTAGGAAAAAGTGACCCGATAACCGACCTATTTAAAGTTCGGGTTGGTCGGGTGCAGGTCGGGTTGTGAGGTTTACGGGTTTAGATGTAAAATGAAAATATGTTTTTCTTATTACAAAATCTCATCAAAATTATTGCTACTACAGAAATATCATCAGAATTCAAACATCATTGTCCCAAAACTTCATGTTCCAAATGGAGACTCCAAACCAAAAGACATCTATAAAAGAAACAATTAATGTTCGGGTTTCGTGTTTCGGGTTTTTGGGTGGGAAAAAGTGACCCGATAACTAACCCATATAAAGTTCGGGTTGGTCGGGCTCGGGTTTTTCAGGTATTCTCTAATTCTGGTTCAGGTGGCTTGACGTCGGGTTGGGTTTTGGATAAACAAGGAATGGGTTCCACACATTATGCCAAGTGAAAAAAGCCACATGCTATACCAGCACTTTCTGTACACGTTTCATGTGCGAGTTTGCTTAGGGTCCTATTGGTACATTGCCAGACCTAGGAACTGTTAGGAAATCATGGAATGTATATAGCTAGCTTTGAGTTGGTTTGTTTGTTTATTCATAATTGTCTACGTTATTGGACACTTGCTAAGGATTGATATCATTAAATTTACAACTAGTGAAAGACTGAAAGGTGAGTTCGTGCAGATTTACAAAGTTGGATATACATCAACGCCTGAATTATGCAAAAGGTTTTATAATAATTGTTTTTGCTTAAAATCATTGTGCCATGCTTATAGTTGTTCACATATGTATATTGATTTATTTCAAGGTTAATAAAGATTGGCTATTTCTGGAATGGTTTGGAATTTCTGTCATAAAAGGGCTTACCTTAAGATAAAGATTTGGAGTACCATGCTCAATTTAAATGCACAACGGTTAAACGTTTGCATGTTTCGAAAAAAGGTTTGAAATTATCTTGTACTTATCCAACTTGTACTTGTTCAAATCTTTTTTTACCAAGGACTTGCTAGCGGTATCAAGGTGAGTATTAACGTGTTTGTATAGTGTTAAGTCTCACTTGAGACAAATGTGTAGAACTTAAGATGTGTGTGATTTTGTTGCAAAATAATATAAGCTTTTCAAAGTCATTTGTAATGCTAGCAGACTAACACATGAATTCACTAGCCATAAAGGCTTATGTGTTGTAATTATATTCGGGATATAGCACACTAGCTTTTGCTATAAGTGGGATTTTACTGGCTACGTCTGTTTGTTTGTTTGTTTGTTTTGTTTAGAAACTAAGACTATGTCGTAAAAAATAAAACTTACCTATAACCTTCATCTTCCTTTATTTTTATGGCACGTGCAGAGTATAAATCTGTTCCACCTAAAAACATACATAACTATTAAAGTTATATCAAACTTTAATAGGTAGGAAAAAGAAGTTCAAAATAATTCAACTATAATTTCATAGAAGCAAACACTCTATGCTATGAACCAGTCGACAGCAGCGTGCTGTGAATAATGGATCAACGTGAGAAAAATCAAATGGATTGGGTTGACCCAACAACATTTATCTGTGTTTTTTTATAAGTTTGATGAAAAAATTAATATATTAAATGACCCCCCAAGCTTTTATCAAAACACTGACCCAAGTTTTCTGATTAGAGCACGTTAGGAGGCTGTAAAAACTTTACTAATGCCAGTTTCTCCAGTTAACAATAAAAAATGACGCATATTTACTTGTATTTTAACTAACATTTACCAGGAACAAAAATCTTCTTTGCTTCCTTGAGTGTTCCCAGATCAGAAACGTCTTTTGCCTGTAAAACATACAATGTGACTACCATTATAAAACCTCTTGAAGGAACATATGCAATTCTATATATTATATAATATAATATGCTCTTTTGTTTCAATAAAGACAGAATTCACATAAAATTCACTAGCTTTGCTTGTTGTCATTGTTATAAGTAACTAACTTGGCGTTTCTCTGTTTTAGTCCACAAGAATCACTACCTTGTCATTTATTGAAGGGTATGATAGACATCTGATTAATAATCAAACATTACACTGAATTACATTTATACTACATTGCTAAAGGACTATAACACTCTAAAAGCTTATATGTTCATTGCTAAAGGACTATAATACTCTAAAAGCTTAATGTTCATTGCTAAAGGACTATAATACTCTAAAAGCTTTATATGAAGCAACACTTAATGCAGTTTGCACGTAACTATGAGAAAAATCATATAGCACCACCATTCCCTTCATTGGACATATTTATCTTTGAGTTAACTGCCATTTTCGTCCCTGTGGTTTAGTGGAAAATGCCACTTCAGTCCAAAAAAAAATATGTGCCAGTTCCGTCCTGACGTGCTCAACATTTTTGAAACGTGCCACTTCAATCCAAAAAGATAATGTGCCGTTAAAAACGTTGAGGACGGAACTGGCGCAAGACGTTATCTTTTTGGACTGAAGTGGCACGTTTCAAAAATGTTGAGGACGGAACTGGCGCTTTTTTTTTTTTGCACTGAAGTGGCATTTTCCACCAAACCACAAGGACGAAAATGGCAGTTAACTCTTTATCTTTATATACATTCATGTGAAAAGTTACTTTTTAAGAGTTACATTAGTTCTTCAATTGAAACAGAAGATCATCACAATATTGCATCGCTATGACTATGATATCAGCAAACAAACCTCTAAAAATGTGATCTTGAGTTGATTTGACGGGCGGATTACAACGCTTAAAACTTCGGATCTGTATTAATTGCTAACCAGATGAGACTGCAGAATCATATAGTGAAAAAAGGGCAATGATTTAACAGCAATCACATGCATCTGGATATAAGACTACACTATATTTCTAAAGTTTGCAACTTTAAACCAAAAGCACCAAGAATGTGATAGTGTAATACTTCCAAAATCAGACTCCTATGAAGTGTTTGTTTGTTCTGTATACTAGAGGTGGCAAAATCCACAACTGATAGTGGGGTTAGGCAACAAGCAGTCACAGATAATTTCCAATATGGTTTTGTTATCTGCTAACGCTTTCGCCATTTAAATAAAGAACACAATGAAAATAATGCTGTACACATGATAAAAAATTAAAAAGCACTACACTTTTACAACGGTAACCTATTTTTCTTTAAAAGAGTACATTTCTGGCCGACTTTCAACACATTCTGATCCATTTCATATTTAGCTAAGCTTTTCTTTTTTTTTTTTTCCCATTTGACCCATTGCCAGTTTTAGACAATGGCTCGAAATCGATGTCTCCAAAGATAAATAATGGGAGTTAAGTTTCCACAAATGCACATAAGGAAAGCATATCATTCACTAAAATTAAACAATACAATGATAAAACTTGGATTGCAGTTTACCCATCAGGCGTAGCAAACCGTGCTGCAAATGTCTTTGGTTTAGCTTTGTCTCCATAAAGAGATAAACCAGCATTGTAGTCCTGCATAAACAAAACCAGCAACGGCATACCATTAATGCCCCGTATATGGTACATTTTAATTTCTTGGCGGAACTAAAAAACGGAAGCTAATCAACTTTATAAGAGAGAACATCCAAAAAACTGGCGCTCTTATAATGACAGATTATCACTTTCACCACATTTCTGATTTGATCTTTTGAATTTTAAAAACTGTTACAAAAACCATTCTTCTTTTAAAGTTAATTATTATAGGTGATTTTGACCAAGAAACCTGTAAAGTGCTTATGAAGTTAAAATTTTCTTCTACAGTTCGCAGAGTTTTAAAAACGGCTTACAAAAACTGAATGGTCTATACAGTAATGAACAAACTAGTGTACACATAGAGTTTGCTTCATATTGTACACCGAGAACAACTTCATGGTGCTATAAGCAAAAGCTAATCAGTTTATCTTATTTCATCAGTCTAAATAACCACATAAGGCCCTAGTTGTTAAAAGCCATCGCCTCTTGCGCCTAGGCCCATTTTCCAGGCGAGGCAATTGCGCTTTAATTCTCCAGGTGATGGTTCACGCGCAGATTTCAACTAGATTTTCTAGATTTCCGATATTTTCCGGCCAAATTCTCTAAATTCCGGCAAAATTCTAGCTAGGTTCTACTTTTATATAAGGGAAACTGCTTTTCTACTACGATGACGGTACATTTTAGAACTTTTGGTACTAAATATATGATATTAAATGTTACATAATAGCTTTTGTTTATTTTATTTGAAGAATATTTTTATTTTTCTAATACATAATATACTTTTCATAAACAAAATTAAAAAAGAAAAAAAAGGATTCTAACCTCAGGCTCCATAATATCTTCAAAATCAGGAGGAACCCTAATGGCGAAGCCATCACCAAAGAATCTAAACCATGATTTAGTGCTGGTAATACCTGAAAGAATGGTTTTGGAAGAAGAAGAAGAGGAGGATGTTTGAGCTATGAGATATGGGGGTTGAACAAGGGCTATGAGAGATGATAGAGTGGAAACAGAGACAAATGCTCTTCTGGAAGTGGAATGTTCAGATATAGAGTTTAAAATGGGGTGGAAGGAAGGTTTAGGGGGGTGTGATTGTGAGGTGAGAGAGAGAATTCTGGCCATGAAAATGGAAGCAAAACTAGGGTTAGGGTTTACTTCAGAAGACCAGAAGATGATGATGATGATGATGATGATGATGATTCATTGTTGGAGATGAAGGGGCTGTTTGGCTAAACTTATTTTAGTGACTTATTTACTTATTTACTTTTTGAAAAGTTAAAAGGTGTTTGGGTTAGCTTATTATGTGAGAGGAATAAGTAAATAAGTCATTCCATTATGACTTATTTGCTTTTCAAATAAGCAAATAAGTAAATAAGTAAAAAAAATAAGCTTAGCCAAACAGCCCCGAAGATGGATAAGAAGCTTGTATGTTTGCCTGGTCTAACAGAATTCAATATTTATTTTTCTGTATTAAACTAACTTTTTTTTTAATAAAGAGAAAAATGCCCGGACAGTCCCCGTGATTTGTCAATTTTTCACCTTTAGTCCTTAATTTTCTAAAATTACAGCTATAGTCCCTAACTTTTGCAATTTCGTACCCGGATAGTCCCTGACGCGGATGGGGTTAGTTTTCTTGTGTTAGTTTGATGCGAAATGACTAAAATACCCTCAATATTAAACAAAATAAATTAAAATAGAAATATAACTTTTATTAATTAATAATCCAAGTGGACCCCACATTTTTTATTTAAATACAATAAAACTTAAACCACTCCCATCCCTTTCTTCTCCGACGTGAAAACCACCGCCACTCGTTATTCCGGCGACCATTTCACCCTTTTCATTTAACACCAAAAGTATCAGTCCATTATCGTCGTCATCACTCAAGAAGGATGGTGAACAGGGACTAATTACAAAAGGGAAAGATCCACCGAGTTTAACGCAGTCACTTACGGGTGGACTGAATGCATTGCCGGACTTTGTTTCTCTCCACTCACTTACTGGCTCTGCGTTCAAATACAAGCTACCGGATGGTGAATATCAGGGCCCGCTTCCCGGAAAGGCTAACGATGTTGAAAATCGTAGTCAAACTATGCCTGTTCACAGGGGCGCAGCATGTGAGGGGCGGGGGGGTCGCCCGACCCTCCGAACTTTTCGGTTAGTAGTGTTACGTATATGTTTTTCGTATAGAAATTTTTAGGGATATACGTCTTAGACCCCCCGATTTAAAAAAAAAAATTATGTATATACGTGTTAGACCCCCCGGGTTTCTAAAAAAAAAAATTATGTATATACGTGTTCGACCCCTCCGGTTTTCTAAAAAATAAATTATATAACCCAAACAAAATACCCCAAATAAAAGAGTGTGTTATTAACTTATTATGTATGTCAGTTATCATAAGCCCAAACATCCCTACCCAAATCAAAAGTAATGGCCCATTTATGAAATTTGACCCAATATGAAACTAATTAACTAAACCCAATATCAAACTCATATGTGCAGAAAAAGAAACAGAAGAAAAAACGCAGGTCTGGGGGGAAACTGGCGACTGGGCTGCTGCTGCTTGTTCGACGGGCTGCTGCTTGTTCGAGAGTCGAGACTTCAATTCGAGATTCCTTGTTCGAGACTTCTTGTTCACTTGTTCAATCATCCTCACAGGTATGTTAATTTTTATGTTTAGATTTGATTTAGGGCTCCAATTTATATGAATTAGGTTGAAATAAGGTGTGAGTTTTAGCTCTAAACTTGTTGAATTTTTATGTTTAGGTTTGATTTAGGGCTTCAATTTATATTAATTTTTATGTTTAGGTTTGATTTAGGGCTCCATGGGGAAGAAGAATAAATGCATAACCTCTTTTTTCAAAAGAAAGAATGAAAATGAAGAACAAGTAGAGGGAATTGTTGATGGAAACAATGAGAACAAACGTCAAAAAGCTTCACCAAGTGAACCGGTTAGTGAAGTGAACAATGAGGCGAATCAAAACATTCCACCGGTTAATGAAGCAAATAATGAGGCGAATCAAAACATTCCTCAAAATCCTACTAACGTCAATGAAGTGGATGTTAGTAGTCTAGAAAGAGATCCCGCTAAGCGACTCCCAATGTGGAAATATCCAGTTAATATACGGGAACAAGTAAGACTAGCTTATATATCATTAGGAGCGTATCAAATAAAGCTAGATGAGTATAAGCCTAGGGGTCCAAAGACTAGCTTATATATCTCAACGTGGAGATGCTAATATAGCTTACGGTTACTTGCAAACATTTGAGTTTGTGCTTGTTCTTCACTTGATGAAAGAAGTAATGGCAAAAACTGATACGCTTTGTCAAGCATTACAAAAGAAATCCCAAGACATCCTTAATGCAATGGAGTTAGTTTCAGCAACAAAGGCTAGTCTAACTAATTTTAGAAACAACGGATGGGATTCTTTATTTGAAAAGGTTCGTTTTTTTTTGTGAAAGGCATGACATAGATATGCCTGATATGAGTGCTCCATATACTTCTACTCGGTATCGGCCTCGTAAAAAAGATCTTCATGTTACATTCGAACATTATTATCGGGTAGATTTGTTTACAGAGACATTGGATAAACAACTACATGAGCTGGATAGTAGATTCAATGAGCAAGCGACAGAGTTGTTATCTCTTAGTGCGACTTTATGTTCAAAAAAGATTAATATTGATCAGATTGTTCTTCTTGTTGAGAAATATTATCCTAAAGATTTTACAGAGCAAGAGAGGGAGCAGTTACGTGGTCAGTTGGATAATTTTCAAGTTGAAAGGATAAATAATCCTACGCTAAGTGGGGTATCAACTCTTTCTGAACTTTGCAAAACTATTGTGGAATGTCAGAAAAATAACATGTACAAATTAGTTGAAAGAGTGTGTCGGGTAATCTTAACACTTCCAGTTTCGACTGCAATAACGGAAAGAGGATTTTCAGCAATGAAAATATTTAAGAATCTCCTTCGCAATAAGATGTCCGATCAGTATCTAGCAAACAGTATGGTGATTTACATAGAAAAGGAGATTGCTGAGAACTTTGATTCGGAGTCCATAATTGAAGAATTCAAAAATCTTAAAGGAAGACGAGCAGAACTATAATTCTTCATCCAACTAAACCGGGTACCCACCTTCCTCTTCTTTTTAATGTTTTGGTATCTTTATTCAATTGTTTGTTAAACAATGTTTACGTTTTAATGTTTGAGAACGGCTTTTAATTTGATATTAATGTTTGACCCGACCCGAATCACCGACACCCTACCCGACCCGACCCGAATCGAATCACCGTTGCCCGACCGAACATAGAAATTTTTTTTAGGTCTAATGCCTCCCGACCCCTCGAATGTTTAGAGGTTAGTGGGAATGGAAAGCTAGAGGAAGATGCTAGTAAACTGGAACCTCAGGTAATGGTAAATAAATATAATTTAATCACACTAAAACTTTCAATATCTGATTTCTTCTATCTCATTGTTAACAGGGTTTAACCAGCTCAGAGATGCACCGAGTGGCAGTGGTTTTAACGCCGGAGAAGAAAGGGATGAGAGTGGTTTAAGTTTTATTGTATTTAAATAAAAAATGTGGGGTCCACTTAGATTATTAATTAATAAAAGTTATATTTCTATTTTAATTTATTTTGTTTAATATTGAGGGTATTTTAGACATTTCGCATCAAACTAACACCAAAAACTAACCCTCATCCACGTCAGGGACTATCCGGGAACGAAATTGCAAAAGTTGGGGACTATAGTTGTAATTTTAGAAAGTTAGGGACTAAAGGTGAAAATTTGACAAACCACAGGGACTATCCGGGCATTTTTCTCTTTAATAAATTTTCAAAATCGTTCACGAGGCCATTGTCAAAATCGTTCACGAGGCCTGAGTATTTTTGTCTGTTTCATTCAAAACAACTTTTTCATATCAAATTGTCCTTCACTTTTGGGATTTTTTGTCATTTTCATCCAAACGCCAAATTTGCTTTATTTTATTTATTTATTTATTTATTTTTGTCAGACATTTAGATGAAAATGGTAAAAAAAATCCGAATCTCACAGAAGATTTTGGCAATAAAAAAAAGTTAGAGGTTTGGATAAAAATGTCAAAAAAATCCCAAAAGTGAAGGATAATATGGTAAAAAAAAATTGTTTTAGATGAAACTGATAAATATGTCCAAACCTCAGGAACGATTTCGGCAATTTACTCATTTTTATTGAAAACATTTTTTAGATGAAAATGTATCAAACTTGTAAAAATAGTATGTTTTTAGACTTTTAAGGGGAAAAACTTTAGGCTTATCTGTGAGGGCAGGGGCGGACCTACCTCTTTGGTAGGGGTAACCCCCGCTACCCCTTGGTCGGAAAAAATTTGGAAAAATTAGTGTAAATTTTGGAAAAATTTGACCTTTTTTCGATTTCGTTACGGCTTATTTATAACACGTTACCCCTTGGTCGGAATCCTAGATCCGCCACTGTGTGAGGGGTAACGCCTCTAGCCACCTCAGCTAGGTAGTGACGAGTGTTAAAAAGGGAAGAAGGTGGGGACAGCCAATCGGATTTGGTTTTTTTTTTAATTTCTTTTTTTAATATAGTTAAGAATGGGGAGTTATTCAGAATCATGCAAGTTAACGATACCACCCCCTACGTGTCATCTATGTGTCGCTTACATGGCGTGATAACTATGAGCTTTATCCACACCATATAGCCTTTTTTGAACGGCAAGGTACGACGTGCCAACCACCGTAACACCGAGCGATGTGGCCAAGGTCGACTACTCACTACTCGACCGCCGCCAGCCCCTTGGCTTTCCCCAGATGCGCGGAAACCCGACCTCCACCCGCTCGAAGGCACGACAGTGGAATAATCGGTAAAACCTCGTCTTCCATCTAAGTCGAACCGGCGCCACCCGTATTCGCTCTTCACCTGGATGCCACAGAAAATAATGAGAAGAGTGGGAATCAAACCTATGTCACAAAGAACACCAATTATTTCACCAACTACTCCACCACTACCTGATTGGCACCATCTAAAGTCAAAGTCAGGATCAATTTGTTAAAATGGTCTCTAAGGTTTGCTCACTTTTGGTCCCTGAGGTTTGCTAAAATGGTCCCTGAGGCTTGCTCACTTTTACCACTTTAGTCCAAACTCAAATCTTTTGAATCTGGGTCCCTCTGGTTTCAATTTTGTTATCATTTTCATCCAAAATCAAAATCTAGTCTGATTTTTCAGTTAACATCCAGTTTTTTTTTTTTTTTTATCTTTTTCCTCTCTTTTAATGAAGTGCAAAATGGTTTTTTAGCGTTTTATTATAACAAATTAAAAAATCTGACCATTTTGCCTTTTGTGGATGGGTGTGTGTGTGGGTGGGTGGGTGGGTGTGTGTGTGGATAATGAGCACACCATGGTGTTGCATATGCTCGCCGACACCGCCCCTGCTTGTGGAGTTTTAGGGGGTGTTTGTTTTTTGTGAAAAGCTATTCAGGACCTCTTATGTCTGCCCCACGCAGACCACGCGTAGACGTTTGAGTCTGCAGTGTGTTTGTTTTCTCGAAGACCTTTTATTAAAAAAGGTCTGCGAGACCTCTTCTTGGTGCAGACTTGGGTCTATGTCTTCTAACCTCTTCTCCCCTCTTTCATTTTGCCAGATACCACAAACAAAACACCCCCAAAGAAAACCCTAGCTCCTTCTCATCTCCTCTCTTCTCCCCTCTACATAGCTGCCGCCGTGCCGTAGCTCCTCCGCCTCTTCTCCACGCCGCTGATCTCCTCCCTTCTCCCCTGCTCCTGCCCGTGATTCCATGCTCACCGGAATGAGCGAGGGTGCGTTTCTTGAAATTGTGTCGGAAATCATGAATTTTGAACTCGACAATATACGTGTTTAAGGCTAGGCTCGTTCGTATAGGTATACGCGTATCGTGTATGTATGTAATTGATCTGGTTTGGATAAAAAACAGTTTGTTAATTTGTGACTTCTAGTTTTATTCTTCAGAAGAATAAAAGTTTGTTAATGGTCAGCAATGGTGTTATTTAGATCAACTTGCTGAATTTGGCTTTTCTATTTACATGTTTTGTAATATGATTAAGGAAAAATTACAAGTTTTGTCATTTATCTTTATACCACTTTTCAGGCGGTGTCCTTTTTAACGAATGTTGACAGACGGTGTCCTTTACTAGGTATTTTGTTGCAAGTTTAGTCCTTTACACCAAACCCAGTTAAAAAACCATGTTAATTGTTGGGTGTAAAGGACTAAACTTGCAACAAAATACCTAGGTAAAGGACTAAACTTGCAACAAAATACCTAGTAAAGGACACCGCCTGTCAACAAATAACAGAGTTTTTTAACTGGGTTGGGTGTAAAGGACTAAACTTGCAACAAAATACCTAGTAAAGGACACCGCCTGTCAACATTCGTTAAAAAGGACACCGCCTGAAAATGGTATAAAGATAAAGGACAAAACTTGTAATTTTTCCTATGATTAATTGTAAACATATAATATCCAATAAATATATTATGTAAAACTGTAAATTTAATATAAGAAACATTAAACTGCTTGTTAGTTAACTTCAAATTACATAATCACAAACATGTTTCAAAACCATCAATGAGCATATATCATAGGGTGGTTTGTCTTCTTGATTTTTGACAGGTGCTGTTGATTTTTTAGTTGCATGAACTTTATAGAAGTGTATAGTTATGTTACATAAATAGATACTTAATAACAAATTTTAGTTGCATGAACTTTATAGAATTGTATAGTTATGTTACATAAATAGATTGTTTTATTAGAGTTTTTGTGTTGATTAATAGAGATGAGAGAGAAACAACAATGGTTAATTGAGCATGGAATAAATGATTTAAAAAATTGTTATTGTCTTTTTATGAATATTATTTCATTATTGTATAACTATTATTTATGTTTGAATGTTGAAAAAATTCTTTTAAGTTAAATAAAACCAACTTATTTATATTTCAGCAGTTTGCAGAAGTTAAAAAACAAACAGTCTTCTTCTTGCAGACTATAGAGGTTTGGTCCACCTCTTCAGCTACAGATGTCTGCAGATGTGGTCCGCAGACTGCAGACGTTTTACCTCTGAAAAAACAAACAACACCTTAGAGGATATTTTGTTTATTAATTTATAAAGTGTTATGATATCAACTATAAATATATTTTTAAAGAAATTGAACAAATGAGTGTTATAATGAAACTTAGATATAATTTTAAGACATGTAACAATTTTAACAATCACATATATAGATATAACTAAGACATGTGCTAACCAATCACATAAAGTTAAATTAATTTTTTTTCTTTATGAAAATGAGTTAATTACATAGTTAGTCCTTGTGGTTTGCACAAAATAACATACTTATGTACTAATAGTTTAAAATCACATTCTAGAGTATTAACTTTTCATTTTTTAACGTTTGGAGGTATTAACGTTATTTATAGGTTTAAAATCACATTCTATTAGTACCTAAGTATGTTATATTGTGCAAACCACAGGGACTCACTATGTTAATACCCTAGAAGTTAATACCTCCAAACGTTACAAAATGAAAAGTTAATACCCTAGAATGTGATTTTAAACTATTAGTACCTAAGTATGTAATTTTGTGCAAACTACATGGACTAACTATGTAATTAACTCTTATGAAAATAGACTCATCATATACTCATGTCATGTTGATGAAGCATAGAGAAAAGTGATTATGTAACAAAGATTTTTTACTATAATTAGAAGTTACTTAAGCAAGAAACACATAAATCAACCATATTGTTATATATTCAATTGAAGGGTAGTCATTAAATGTCTAACAGCCATGACTAAAACACACCCTACCAAAAAGTCCCAGGTTAGTTGACAACAAAACAGAACTACCCACCCTTGACTACTTAACTAACAAGGACAGTTTAGTAATTTTACTTAAGTAGTGACCTCAAAGCAAACGTCGCTTACAAACAACAGCATCCATCCCAACACTCCTTCAAATATCCCCACCAAAAGTTAAATCCATACCCCCCCCCCCCCCCCCCACACACACACACACACACACACATACGGCAGATATGAAACACCATTGTGTGCTCATCATCTTCTGCATAGCATATGCAACTAATGCCATTGAATTCAACTATCCAGCAGTTTTCAACTTTGGAGACTCGAATTCCGACACTGGAGACTTGGTCGCCGGTGTCGGTGAACATCTCGACCCTCCCAACGGTCAAACTTATTTCAAGGGACCGTCTGGGAGGTTCTCTGATGGCCGCCTTATCATAGATTTCTTAAGTTAGTTTTTTTCTCTCTCTTTATTTTTTTTTTTTCTGTACGCTACTAGAAAACTGACTTTTAGCCGTAAAAATATCAAAATCACCGAAGAATCATTTCTTCGCCATCGCCGTCAATAATTTTGCATTTGTGTACTAAAATGTACATTTTTTTTGTAGTGGATGCAATGGACTTGCCTTTCCTAAATGCGTACTTGGAAGCTCTTGGTGTCCCGAATTTTCGTAAAGGGTGCAATTTCGCAGCGGCCGGATCTACCATATTGCCGTCGGGTCCAAACTCCGTTAGCCCGTTCTCGTTCGGGGTTCAAGTGGCTCAGTTTTTTCGATTCAAGTCACGTGTTCTTCAGTTGCAAGCTAAGTGTATGTCATTCTGTACCCTTACTGTTCAAACATACTTATATGATTACTCTTTCATGACCAAACTTCAAAGGGACCGCAACCCGCATTGAACTAAGGGCCCTGGATTACATGGGTCATCGTTTTCCGTAACCCAGGACCCTTGGAGGGTTGCGGTTTTATTAACTTGACAAATGTCTACGTTTGCAACAGCAAGAAGGTTCAACAAGTACTTACCTGATGAAGATTACTTTAGCAAGGGGCTATACATGTTTGATATAGGCCAAAATGATCTTGCTGGTGCATTTTACTCAAAATCTTTTGACCAAATCGTCGCTTCGATTCCACTAGTTTTAGTCGAATTTGAAACCAGAATCAAGGTTAGATTTACTTTCTTTACTTAAAGTTTACTCTTTAGCTTAGCTGAGTTTATTATCTATTATAGTGGATTAGGATCAAATACAAAGGCTCCTTAAGATAAGAACGTAAATTGTAACAAAATTTTTAAAACTTTTCAGTTATTATACGATCAAGGTGCAAGAAACTTTTGGATTCATAACACGGGTCCGCTCGGGTGCCTGCCACAAAACATTGCAAAGTTTGGGACGGATCCCACAAAGCTTGATGCCCAAGGTTGTGTTTCTGCACACAACCAAGCAGCTAATCTTTTCAACATACAACTACACGCACTTGTCGCGAAGTTGCAGGCTCAGTTTTCCGATGCCAATGTAACGCATATTGACGTCTTCACAATAAAATCTAATCTTATCGCGAATTACTCGAAATACGGTTAGTACTTCTTGTTTTCAGTTCTCCTTCACTCTAACATAACTTAATGAAATTTAGTATGTTGATGTAGAACCCTTAGACTAGTAACCATTTTGAAACTTAAAGTTACATATTTAAATCATGAAAACTAGTGGTGAAATAGAATTTTTTAATCGGGGTTATCATAAGGTTCTCTGCTCTACCGGTTAGGGAGGCCAACTCATATTATTCTTAATAAAAAAAAACTTAGATTTTATTTATAAAAAAATCCAACAAATTCTGATGACCATCAAGTCAGATCCTCTTGGCCTCCATTGGTTTAATGGTTCTGCCTCTGACGAAAACGATGCTTTAGCCTGGGAAACCTTTGTTGTCAAGGCTCACCCAGGCGCGCGCCTAGGCCCGCTTTTCAGGCCCAACCCAGCCTTCTCACTTCACTTCAAAAGCCCCACTTTCCGGCGCATTCTCAGACCAAATTCTAACGAAATTCCGGTCAAAAATCGTTTGAACCTCTGTTGCCAAGGCTCACCCTGGTGCACGCCTAGGCCCGCTTTTCAGGCCCAACCCAGTCTTCTCACTTCGTTTCAAAAGCCCCACTTTCAGGCCCTCAGGCGCATTTTCAGACCAAATTCTAACGAAATTCCGGTCAAAAATCGTTTGAACCTCTGTTGCAAGGCTCACTCAGGCGCACGCCTAGGCCTGCTTTTCAGGCCCAACCCAGTCTTCTCTCTTCGTTTCAAAAGCCCCACTTACAGGCCCTCAGGCGCATTTTCAGACCAAACTCTAACGAAATTCTGGTCAAAAATCGTTTGAACCTTTGTTGCAAGGCTCACCCAGGCGCACGCCTAGGCCCGCTTTTCAGGCCCAACCCAACCTTCTCTCTTTGCTTCAAAAGCCCCACTTTCAAGCCCTCAGGCGCATTTTCAGACCAAATTCTAACGAAATTCCGGTCAAAAAATCGTTTGAACAGGTTTAAACATGTTTGAAACAATTATAAGAACCTTAAACAAGCCTGGAAACAACCTAAACCAACTTAAACTAGCCCTAAAGTAGCCTAAAACGTGCCTAAAATCCTTAAAACTGTATTTTTATACTTAACGACTTACCTAAAAAAGCCATTGCTTTTTAAGCAGCTTGATTTTTTTTTTTTTCGCATAAGGTGGGATTGTAGGCAATGTTTAATCACATGGGGTAACAAAATTGGTCATTAGCTAATGTTACTGACCACCTTTCCCTCCACTTACAAAGGGAGCAACTAACTGGTGGGTCTAGAGTGGAGGGAGAGCTTCGTGATCATTACCAAGTTTGATACCTTGTAAACATTGCCTACAATACCTCCTTATGCAAAAACAAATTCGGGAAACTCGAATAAATTTGTGTTTCTATTGCAGGCTGTTAATATCAAGAACTAATGTTTGGTTACCTAAGAAACATGTCTCTTCTAACGTATTAAATATTAAAACTATGGCTTCTAGCTTACAAGAAATCTCATGTTTTGCCTTAGATCAAACTTACAATTCGAAATGCACGCCAAAGCTATTTATAAAATTCACGCTCTTCTCCTTGCTAATTAAACATGACTAAACATACGTATGTGTCATTCGTTAACAAATGCGTCGTCTCGTATCAATGAACACATATGTAAATTTCTCTTTCGTCTCCATTTGTTCACGCATTTTCTTGTTGGATCATAATTTTTTAAATTAAATTTTGGATACATTTTTTAGTTTGGTGAAACCTCTTCACCATCCTTGGCTCGCCATCCACAACGCCAACCCAAAGATTTTAATGAGTTGGGTGTGTGTATGATCCCTAGCAGTGGCGAAGCTTAAGATTTCCAACTGGATGGTCAAAAACGTATATACCTAAAAAATTATAAAACCGGGGGGTCGAAAACGTATATACCTCAAAAATTCTATACGAAAACTGTATACCAGACACTACTGAGCAAAAAGTTCGGAGGGTCGGGCGCCCCCCGGCCCCACAAAGCTGCGCCCCTTATCCCTAGGTTAAATCAATACGGATGAAAATAGCACGCTATTTGATAATCCTAGTTTCATACTTTTAGTTCTAAAGCCATACATACTTTTATAGTTTTATTGTTATTTTGAGCTCATATCAATCAAGAAAATTCTCCCCATGTGGGATGAGATTTATGCACGCTACAAAACAAGTATAGGAAGTCACATGTGATGATGTGAACAAAAAAGGAAAAAGGACACACATGTGATATGATTTAGATTTTCTAGACTATGAGACATGGTTGGTATGGAAAATAATATATTTTTCACTTATGTTTTAACAAAATCATGATATTCATTATTTTTATTCTCTTATTTTTTTTTAAATCATAAAAATAAAAATAACATGCTCCTTTTTCTGATATCTAGAAAGAAAAATTAGAGTAAACTGTCAAAATGGTCCCTGAGGTTTGTTCACTTTTGCTACTTTAGTCCAAAACTCAGAACTTTTGAATCCGGATCCCTATGGTTCAATGTTGTTGACATTTTCATCAAAAATCAAAATTTGGTCAGATTTTTTAGTTAACATCCAGTTTTTTCCTCCCTTTTAATGAAGGTCAAAATAGTCAATTTTTTTAATTTGTTATAATAGAACGTTAAAAGATCATTTTGCCCTTCATTAAAATAAAGAAAAAAGACAAAAAAAAGGATGTTAATTGAAATTTTTTACCAATTTTGATTTTGGATAAAAATGACAACAAAATTGAAACCACGGGGACCCAGATTCCAAAGTTTTGAGTTTTGCACTAAAGTGGCAAAAGTGACCAAACCTCAAAGACCATTTTGGCAGTTTACTCGAAAAATTAAGATCTAAGAGTAATAACAAATATTTACTTCAATTTAGCTCAATGCTAAACTTAGTAAATTAAAGTTTATTATTACATCACTGAATTGTTAGTTTTAGTGGGGTTGATCTTTAAATTGTAAAATCTTTATTATTTAAACCTATACGAGTTTTTAGGACCCGCACGCTGCTGCGGGATCGTTAAACCAAACAAAGAATAGACATAATGTCGTTGAACTACGCACCCGCTTTGCGAAGAGTTAACTCGTCAAATTTAGATGGAATCATAAAACACTATCGTAAGAAAGAATAAAAAAGTCAAGATGATAATAAATACTGACACACATTAGGGTGAAAGGGGTGGGTGCGGGGAGTAATGCAGCAAAGTAGTTTGCCTCGCGGGAACACCGTCGCCGTCAACCAAGTCACCGCACGGTGACTATGAATTCGGTGATTGTTACCGCACAAGGGGAGAGGAGGGAAGAGGAGAGATGGGTGTATAGTGGGCTCCAGTCACTTCCAACCAATCATACATTTTTCTTTTTAAAAAAATGGTTTGGGTGAACCATCCCTTGTGATTAAGGGCAAGAAAGAAGTTGGAGAGGAAAGTTGACATAGCAAGAAATCATTGGCAATAACTTACCCTCAAAAGGTAACCACCCCTCTAAGCCTTGTAGTCTACAAAACTAAAGAAGTAATTCTTACTAAAAGTTCAGTATTATAAATATCTTCCATCCTCCTTACTTGTTTCTCTTAGTATACATACTCTAAGCAATTTATTCAAATTGGTTGTAGAATAAAAAAGAAATACGAATATTATTAATTCTTAAACCACACTCTAATTTTACCTATAAATGTCTTGATACAAAAAATCCTTGGTTAATTAAAACCTCAAAACTCAGCATTTCAGTTAAATATTTAAAAAAAATCAGTTAGAGAAGTTGAAAAATAAAATAATTTTAGCTAGAAATGTAGCTAGATTCTATATTATTAAAAACAACTAAAAATAAATATAAATCCTTAAATAAAAGGTGAGGTTACGGTGAAGAGAGAGAAATGGCAAAGAGGAAAATGAACATATAACAACATGTGACAAGAGTTACATGTGGACAAATAGAATTCTACCAAATTATAAAGAGTATTTTTTTTTAACGGTTAACAAATTGAAGAGTATTACTTCTCACAAACAAAAGTTGTAATATTATATATAGGAAATAATGTAGATATTTAATTTGCTTAAAAGGTAAATTACAACTAATAATAATACATCGTATAGTTAACAAAATCAATTATTTAATAAATAATGTTCAAATACGTATATATAAATTTGGATTTATACACTTTGCGCAAAATAAATAATCCTAGATGATCTTTTTGAATCGTTTTTATCACTTTAGACAAAAGTATTTCGGTGGGTCACTCCAAACATCAATCGGATGATTATAAAAAAAAAAAAAAAAAAAAAAAAAAAAAAAACTAGTATGCACGTTTCCGTTGTGAAACTGTGACTTAAAATAGACCAAAGCTAACATCACAAGCAAATAGTAAATTTGAGATCAAATCCAGAAGAGCACGATTTATGTAATTTACTTTATTTAAACTGCTCCTTCTCTAAATTCATGTATTTTACATTTAAATGTCACACCTTAAATATTTCCATACTAGCTTGGGTGTAACATGAAACATAACATCTTTCGATAATTATTAATTAAGTTAAAATAATTCTAAACTAATTAAAATAATTTAAAGTAAATAAAAGGTAATGTTAATTTCATACACATAATGGTCTAACTGATATATAAATTTGATTTATACACATTAGTACATTACACAAAATAAAATTTCGAGAAAAATAGCGTGTAGGTTATATATTAGGTAATGTCCTAGATGATCTAGTTGAATTGTTTCTATCACTTTCAGATTGAATTATTTCAACGGGTCACAATCATATAATTAAGAAAGTATGCATGTTTCCATTGCTACACTGTGGCAGATTTGATAACCCCAAAATCACCAACAAAACAAATTGCAGGGTTTGAACAACCAACCTCAGCTTGTTGCGGGTACGGAGGTCCGCCATTGAACTACAACAGCCTATTGAGTTGTGGGCAAGTGAAGATCATAAATGGCAGTTCCATTACAACCACTGTATGCAATGACACAACTGAATATGTGAATTGGGATGGAATACATTACACAGAGGCTGCAAACCAGCATATTGCTTCTCAAATACTCACCGGAAAGTTTTCTGATCCGCCGTTTGCAGACAAGATGCCCTTTCTTCTTAATCTTAAGTTCTAACCACACCTAATTAATTATATGTATTCATTCTTTCAGTTTTCTAGTGAACCCTTACATAAGATGATATTATATCACTCCTATTTCTATTCAAACTTGATTGAATGTTGTTATTCAACACAATAATAATCATACATACATGTATGTGTAGTATCTATTAATCTTGTTTCCATCCAAAGTCCAAACTTGAAACTTATTGAACACAAAAATCATGCATACATGCATATATGCATACATATACACTTGCATGCTTTCACATAGATACATGTATGGATACATTTTACATGTGTGTATTTGTATGTGTGATGTATTCCTAAAGATTTGAAGTTGATACTTATTGATGGTATTTTGTGTAACAAAATAAAATCATTATATATTAAAATTTAAATGTACCAAACCTCTAAAATTTATTAGGTCGACTTGAACATGTCACAAGCTTTTATTTTTTATATATTTATTTCACTTATGAAATGTTTAAAAAGAATAAAGACATCATTAATAAAATCAATAAAACAAGAGTAAAAAATTATAAAAAATCGTCATTTATGTTTGTATCGGATTGCAAAGTATGTCATTTGTTTTCAATAATTACAGTAAACCTATGTTTACAAACCCTTGCACAGTTCGTCCTTTACCATAAACCCAGTATATTTTCATGATTAAATCTGATCAAGTGAACCCCATTCACATCATCCACCGTCAATCGCAACCCAATATAATTCATTTCCACAATCTCAAACCCAAACCCGTTCATCTCCACATTTGCCACACGTCCCCTATTCAACTAAGTTTCAGTTTAGTTAAGTACTAACTTCCCCACCCATTAACCCGTTATAGAAATATAACTCAAATCAACTCATTTGTGTATGGGTTGAAATTATCACATCTACAAAGTAGTTGTATGAAACCACCCGAATCATAAAACCGAACGAAACAACATATTTCCTGGAAACATAGATAGGCATAATATTGTGCCATTAGTTAGTTGAAACATAAAAAAGCTGTTTTGAAGTTCATTTTTAATTACATTGCCGGTGACAGGGGTACGGGTCTTAACTACTTTTTGGAGACATAGGCATAGTATTGTGCCATGGGGACAACGAAAGCAATAACCAACAAACCTCCGACAACAACTGTAAACTGATCTCGTTTCTCAGCCGTCTCTTCCTTAGTTTTGAAGTTGGATTCCCTTTTGGTGTCTTTAGATTGCGGGCCACCAGGATCAGGTAGACCGTCAATCGCTGCAGCGAGTCGTTTAGCACTACTATAAAGTGCTTCATTATACTTCTCGTCTACCGCCAACACTGGAGTAATACACACAACCAAGAGATATTATTTTTCTCATTGATCCTGTTGTCTAACCAAAATATAAACCTTTAAACAATTTGACATTGTAAAGACGATATTTTGTTCATTCTCGCTAAGGCAAAATATCTTCAGAAGCATTTGTATTTGGTGAATAGAAGATTATCATATGCAGTGGAAAAGAGAAAGAGAGACGGTTAAAAACGATCTATCACATTTAAAGTAATAGGTGTAACTGTGTAAGTGTCCATGTGGTTCCTTGTTAATTTATAGCATAATGAAGATACGGTTTGAAGGGGATGATAGATGATTACCAGGAAGGTTCTGGGATACAACGGCATCAAGAACAGTATCACCAACAGCCTGGATGAATGCAGGGCCCCCGGTCACTGCCCCTTCTTTTTGACTGGTCACCAGTACCACTATCCCTTTGTTGTTTCCCTCTTCAAGTGTCGGGTACCAACGCTCCAATACTTGGTCTGCATACTCGAACGCATCAGCTTTACTCTGCAAGCCCCATGTTCATGGTCAAATAAATATTTCATTCCCCTGCCTGTTTAGTTTACACATTTATCGTATTTTATATTTATCACAGACAAACGGTCACATTTATAAAAATCAAAAGGACACTATATGAGTATGGATCTTGTTGAACCATACACAAAATAAACAACCCTTTTCACCAAAAAAACTATACACTATTGTCTACTGTCATAATGTTAGCTTGATTGCAAGTTCTAATTCTCTTTTATAATATTATTTATAAGAAATAAAAAAAAAAAAAAATCCTATATTAAAGATGAAAATTAGGCTTGACTATACTAGATAAGATTAAGGGTATGTTTGGCATGGAGCTTCTAGGAGCTTTTAGGAGCTTCTAGCTTTAAGCTTTTAAGAAAAAGCTCCTACTCAATAAAAAGCATTGTTTGGTTGAAGGAGCTTGAAGCTTAGGAGCTTGAAGCTTTTGGTTGAACGCTCCTACTAGTAGCATTTAGAAGGAGCTACAAGCTTTTAGACAAAAAATGACTATTTTAACCTCTAAAGATAATTTACTTTTTAATGCACAAACTTTTTGAATTTTTAGTTATGTCCATTTTGGTCATTTTATACATTTTAATAAAAGCTCCAGCTACTCTGTCAAACACCAAATATATCTAAAAAGCTACAGCTACAACTACCAACTTCCAGCTATCAGGTACCAACTTTCAGCCACCAGCTACTTTTGCCAAACATACCCCTAAAATACTTACATATAAGCATTTTTCTCATGCCTTTTTCTCATATTTATTGAACTTCTTCTTACTAAAATACTTGCATATAAGCATTAAATAAATAAAGTTATTGTTATTTAAATAATGAATGTACTAAAGCACTCCCTCTATTTCAAAATAATGTAAATCTTTTTATTTTTTGGTAATCGTGAGAACCCGTTACCGGAAGACCCACCCATGCCCTGCTAACCAATGGAATCGAGTAAAACACAGTTTGCGTCGGGCGTGTGGCCTTCAAGATTGTTAAAAGGCAAAAAACAATGGAAGATGGATTCGGACCTAAGACCCTGCTAGAAGGACTCGGGATAATTCAAGTTACTCATTTTACTCTTAATCACTAAATTACATTACCTGCATATTTCTAAAACCATATGCAATTTATACGGGCAAACCTGGAGTTTAGCTATCATACAATGCATTAATCATATCTTTCTATAATCTGGTCTAGTTCACACTTATTTTGGGACGGATGGAGTGTTAAAATAATTCACATATAACGAATGACATTTCTAACTTTGTAAATTTAACTGTGTATATTGAAAAAAAAATGTTTGCTTGCGGAGAACGTCCAGATGTTATATATAAACTTATTAAATAATCTACTTTAATTAAGTTAGAAGCTTCCCTAAGGGCTTCCTTCAAGTTAAAACCTTATGTTGGTTTCTATAAAGATTTGTCATGAAATCTAAGAATGTTTACACTTCAAATAAAAGCCGATTATTTTAATATTAAGAGTAAATTGCCAAAATCGTCGTTTGGGCATGTTTGCCATTTTCATCCAAAACAACTTTTTTTGTACAATATAGTTCTTCACTTTGGTATTTTTTGCCATTTTCATCCAAATGTTTAATTTGCTTTATTTTTTCTATCAAACATTTGGATGAAAATGGCAAAAAATCACAAATCTCAGGGATGATTTTGGCAAAAAAGTCAGACGTTTGGATGAAAATGACAAAAAATCCCAAAAGTGAAGGACTAATGGTAAAAAATGTTGTTTTGGATGAAAATGACAAATATGCCCAAATCCAGGGACGATTTTGGCAATTTACTCTTTTTTTTTTTTTTTGAACGGCAAATTTGGATCACTGACGGACCACTGGAGTATCATCGTGCCACCAGAGGAACCACCCGATCATATCCATCTCCACTAGGCATAATGCCACACCAATTCAGGAGGAAACCCAATAAACATGGAAAATTTACTCTAATATTAAAGTTACAAACTTACCAAACCATAAGTTTTCTATCTAAACTAGTATTTCTTGCTTCCTCAAATTGCAATAATAAGTGTAAAATGTTTGGTAAAAACCTATTAACGCAAAATAACACCACCAAACTATTGAAAGTAAAAACTAAAAACCAATAATGACATATAATCAAACAATTGGTGTGCAACTAACCGTGAGCTTCCGAACAGTGACAAAATTAATCCGAATTTTCTTCCGGTACTCCAAATCCGACAACAAATTCTTCAAATCCGAGCGTGTAACCCGGCTAAGAACACCAGCATCATCCACCACATAGCTTTCTTTCGGGGGGCCATCATTGAGCACATCAAATTCGGATGCAAATGCGGAGCCAACTGGAGTGAAACTGAGTGCTAAGGAGATAGCCAAAGCAGCTAACCCATGTGAAAACCAACTTGGGTTGGTGGGAATTGCTGAAAAAGATTGAAAGAATGAATCTTTTTTGAGATTACAGCAAAGGGGTTTGGGGTTTGGGAGAGTGAGGGTGTTTGATGATCTGGTGGGATTTTGTTGGAGTGTGGATTTAAGATTGAAAAGAGAAGATAAAGATCTTGGAGCTAAAATGGTTTCCATTTGCAGCAGGGATTTGATGATGAACATGCGATTGTTGTTCTCATGGTGTTTGGATGTGTAGTAGTGGAACGAGTTATTATGAGTGGTTTGGATTGGCCGCTTCAGTTTTGTGGATAATGTGTTATCTATTTTAAATAGGGGTTTCTATTGGCACATCGGGATATTTATTCGTACACTTTGACACTTCAACAAAGATTGTATAAGTTTATACGAGCCGTATTGAATAAAGTTAAGACATGACAGACTAACAGGTGCAGAGGATGTCTGTTGGCTGGCTTATACGTATCGTATAGGTCTATACGATGCGTATTAACAGTGACGGATCTATAAAACTTTCATAGGGGTAACGTCTTAAAAGAAATGGGTAACGAAATCGAAAAAACGTTAAAAAAATGTCAAATTTTTCTAAAATTTACACTACCGCCGGAGCGCCAAGGGGTAGCGGAGGCTACCCCTTCTCATATGGTACATCCGCCACTGCGTATTAAGGCCCTGATTTATTGTTGATTATTTTTGTTTTAATGATTTTTAAAATCTTTATTTTTTATCGTTACGTATCGTATTATAGCGTATCGTATCACATTTTTAACTTTTTAATATTTCATCGTGACGTATCGTATCGTAGTTGTATTTTGTATTTTTTTTTTATGTTGACGTATTCACGACGTGTGATATTATACATTATATGTAACCAAGCAAACCAATCTAAACAGTCAAAATAAACAATCACAAATACAAATAAAACTACAAATTTAATTACATAATAAGTTTGTATATACATGACATCGTCCAAAATACATAAACAGTCAAAACACAAAAAAGTACAACGATCCTAAACCGTTGGATCCGCATCCTGACCCTCCTGAGTCGTGCCTGAGGGCCCCGCCCCCTGATCCGCATCCTGTCCAGGGCAAGGCGGCAACTTCGGTATCGGCAATGGGGTCTGACCACGGTCAATAGCCGCCTGTATATCGCCCTGGATCGCCTGCATGAGAAGGGCCTCAGTACGGGTATGATGGGTGTCAACATGGTCGGCTCAACCGTGCCCCCTCGGTGAACTGTGGCTCCTGATGGGGAACGAGGCAGCCCCCCCCCCCCCCCCCCGTACAACAGAGACCTGTCCTGCCGGTGGTGCGCCGCAGCAAACCACTGGGCTAGGTAGCGATGGAGGGCGCACGTCTCCCCCCATATAAGACCTCATCATCATCATCATACTCAGTAAATCCCACTAATAGCAAAGCTAAGGTAGCGTCTGAGGATGGTAAGATGTAGATAACCTTATCTCTACCCCGTAGGAATAGAGAGGCTGCTTCTAGTGAGACCCCCAGCTCGATAGTAGTTTTGCATCAACAATCGGGACAAAGGCCGATTAGTGCATGTACCCTTTTGTCTTTCGGCTATCAATGCCACCATATGATGCGTGATTAACCATCCACCACTTTTAACTTTATTTTCACGAAATTAGTAAAATAACGTTAAAATTAATGCAATTTCACTTTTGCCCCCGAGGGCCCACACACATATACATTATAAGACAGACCCCATATAAGACAATACAGATAAAACAGACCCCCCTGACTACACCACTCGCGACTCTACTCCCCGTGGTGCAATAGATGTGGCAATAAAACAGATCCCCCTGATTGTCTTTGAACTCGAATACGACACCGTATCTTGACCGTATATTCTTCACCGTATGTGTGTATATTTGTGTGTATTGGATCGTATTGGAATACTAACCCCTTGTTAATCAGTGAGTTATATCGTTTTGGTCTTTAATACGCATCGTATAGGCCTATACGATGCGTATTACCCCCCCCCCCCTATTTTTTTTTTTTTGAAAATTCAGGGGGTAACACGCATCGTAAAGACCAATACGATGTGTATTACTGTCGCAGCCCCCGACCCCTACCCCGGGAGCGGGCGCCACGAGACATAGAGCTGGTGGTATCGGTGTTTGTTAATTTGGCAGTGGAATTTAAAACATCAGGATCGTAGTTAGGAAATAAATCTCGGAGTTTTAAAACACTAAACATTTATAATAAATAAATGGGATAAAACCCTTGTTCCATTGATAATACATTTATAGGGATAAACCCTACTTATTGAAAACATAATCTTCTTTTATTTAGGTAACTTTTATAGCCACTTCTTTAAGCTTTCAGTGCTCCATAGCTGGCTTCTTATAGCTTCACATTAAGTTACCTGAAACGCGTTTTAAAAAGATTTTATCAACAAAAAATACTGGCGAGTGCATCCCAGTCTAATCAAAACAAGCTTTTATAACTTTACAGTATTGAGAGCGATTACAATGTTTATATCTACCAATATACTCATTCAGTACTTGTCACTAGACCGGATCAGTGACTATGGTCATATCACACATTGGCTAACCCGTTGTCCAATGGTGACGCTTATCAAGTAATGTATACAAAACCCCATAATACCGGCAACAATTGTAGAATACAAAGACTCAATCACTGTAAATATAACTGAACATATTTGAGGTTTTGGTAAAACAGTTTGGTAGAAAAAAGAGAATGACTCACTTTGTAGACTTAGATAATTCTATAGCTTCCTTTTTCTTTTTCCTGATTATTTTCTATTAAAAATAAACAATGTACGCGTGTTAGTAAGATAACCCAAATCACATTAGCCATACAACATGAGACAGAACTCCAACGAACTTAGTCAGGCAGAGCCTCGACATGCGTTACGGAGTCCTAGATCAATCGGGTAGGGTAACGAATTAGTGATTGGGGGTTAAAATACTTACAACGAGGCAGAGCTTTGTGTTTTAGAGGTATAATATCGAGCAACGTTTAGCTATTATAGGGGCTGAGAGAGAAAAGAAAATTGAACGAAGAAGACTGAAGCTGAAAGGCTTCTTATATAGGCTGAAATCGGAGGCCCTCGCGCCCCGCGACCCGTCTCTTCGATCCTTTCGTGCCCCGCGAGGCAGCCTAGCTACGGCTAGGTCTGGTTACTCACCAGCCTAGCTCTGTCGCGTGTCGTGCCACGTGGCACGTTGGGTGTTCGCCAGGTATGACTCGGTAGCGCCCCACGAACCACAGGGATAATCCTGTCGCAGCCCGCGAGTCACCCCAAAAATTTGTTTTATTTGATTTTTATAAATATTAAAGTTAAACGGGTCCAGTTCTCGTATACGGGGTGTATTTAGGGAGTTTTTATGCAGGTTATTATATCCTCCCCACCTTGTTTTAAATCTCGTCCTCGATATTCACTGGACCATGTGTGGATATTTCCGTTGCATTTCTGACTCGAGCTCCCATGTATATTCTGGTCCTCTCTAGGAATCCCATTTCACTTTGACCAGAACTAATCACTTGTGTTTGAGATTCTTGATCTTTCTATCTTCAATCTGTAGTGGTTTCTCTACAAACTTAAGTTTCTCATTTACCTCTATGTCCTGAAGAGGTACCACTAATGATTCGTCTGCTAAGCATTTCTTGAGATTACATACATGAAATACATCATGTATTCCTGCCATTTCCTCTGGCAATTTTAGCTGATAAGCTACTGGTCCTATTCTTTTGATAATCTCAAAAGGTCCAACATACCTTGGGCTTAGCTTTCCTCTTTTAACGAATCTGACCACTCCTTTGCATGGAGAAACTTTTAACAATACCTTGTCTCCAACTTGAAATTCCAATGGTTTTCGTCTGTTATCTGCATAACTCTTTTGACGATCTTGTGCTGCTTTTAGTCTTTCCTTGACTTGAATAATTTTGTCTGTTGTTTCTTGCACTATCTCTGGTCCAGATAGTTGCTTTTCTCCAATCTCTACCCAACAGACTGGAGTTCGGCATTTGCGTCCATAAAGGGCTTCAAATGGTGCAGCATTGATGCTGGTATGATAGCTGTTGTAAGAAAATTCTATTAATGATAAATGATCGTCCCAATTTCCTCCAAAGTCAATTACACAGGCTCTAAGCATATCTTCCATTGTCTGAATTGTCCTTTCGCTTTGTATGTCCGTTTGAGGATGATAAGTTGTGCTTAGATTTAACCTGGTACCCATTGCTTTTTGGAAACTTGTCCAAAAATGAGATGTAAAAAGGCTATCTCTGTCAGACACAATAGATAAAGGAATTCCATGTAATGAAACTATTTCATTTACATATAACCTGGCTAACTGTTCCATACTGAAAGTTTCCTTCATTGGTAAGAAATGAGCAGATTTGGTCAATCTGTCGATAATCACCCAGATTGTATCATTACCTTTTCGTGTCTTGGGTAATTTGGTAACAAAGTCCATTGTTATCAATTCCCATTTCCAGATTGGCATCTCTAATTTCTGTAATAACCCTGAAGGTTTCTGATGTTCAGCTTTAACCTGTGAACAGGTTAGACATTTAGAAACATAGTTTGCTATATTTTTTCATTCCTATCCACCGGGAATTTTTTTTCTTTAATCTTGATACATCTTATCACTACCAGGATGTATCGTATACTTAGACTTATGGGCTTCTTCTAAAATTTGGTTTCGTAGGTTTCCTTGAATAGGTATCCAGATCCTTTTCTTATGGAATCTCCAAATTCCATCTGCTCCTTGTTCTAATTTCTTAATCATTCCTTTTAAACCTTCAGCATCGTCCTTGATTGTTGTTTCCTGTATCTCTCTAATTTGCTCATTTAAATCTATCTGCAGATTTAGTCCGAGAGAGCGTACTCGTTTTGGCTTTTCATGATACTTTCGACTTAAAGCATCAGCTACTACATTAGCTTTTCCTGCATGATACTGGATATCACAATCATAATCACTAAGAATCTCCATCCAACGTCTCTATCTCATATTTAATTCCTTTTGCCCAAAAACATATCTTAAACTCTTATGATCTGTGAATACAACGAACTTACTACCGTAAAGATAGTGTCTCCAAATCTTAAGGGCAAAAATTATGGCTCCTAACTCTAGATCATGGGTTGTATAATTCTCTTCATGCTTCTTAAGCTGTCTAGAAGCATAAGCTATAACCTTTTGACGTTGCATCAGCACACATCCGTATCCTAACTTAGACACATCACAGTAGACTACAAAGTCCTCAGTTCCTTCTTGCAACGCGAGTATCGGTGCATTGATTAACCTTTGCTTTAAAATCCTAAACGCTTCCTCCTGCTTTGGTCCCCATTCAAACTTAACTAATTTGCAAGTCAGTTTGGTTAATGGAATGGCTATTCTAGGAAAATCTTGAATAAAACGTCTATAATATCCTGCCAGTCCAAGAAAACTTCTTACTTCCGCTGGTGACTTAGGGACCTTCCATTTGGTAATCACCTCGATCTTTCTGGGATTGTCACACCCCGATATTTCAACGTATTACCGGTGGGCCCGGTGGGGAGTATCGTGACGTAGTTGATATCATCATGGTCAAATAATCACAGTTTAATGCACAACGGAAGTATAAAATAATAATACAAACCGAATTGAAAGTATAATAAAATATTACACAACGGTTGTAAGTGGATCCACAGGCGGATCTACAACAGAAAGAAAGTATTGTTCAACAGACTTTAAGTATTAAAAGTTTGCAAAACTCTTTATTTAATACTCAAGAGTTTCCAGCCTATTACGTGTACTACCTGCACTTAATCTTGTTGAAAAATACGTCAGTTTACACTTGTAAATACAATTAACTGACTCTTTTTTAAAAGTATTTATAAACTTGGTTTGGTTGCACAAGGCATAAAATCTTGTATAACTTGGGACAATTATTTAAGAATAATGTTGTATACAGATTTATATATTTGTCGTCTGTTCAGGACCGGAATAAAAGAGCCGGTATAAGATTAATAGACACGCCACAAGTATAGGCCCACAAGGAGTTTTCTCATGAGTGAGATACTGTTTATACATACGCAACTGTCAGCTGTATGCCTACACCCCGTGCTTAAGTCATGGCCATTTCAAATGAATGAGCCGAGGATATCCAGGACACGGTCATTAACCCCCCAAAGGCTTTGTATCAAACAAAACAGATTAAAACGGGTTATGGAAATTTATTAATCACAACCCGATTAAATGATTTCATACCCGACCAAGCGGTATTATTATAATATCGTATCCCAAGCTCGTATAACGGAAAATAAGTTAAAAGTATTTACCTGAGCAAAAATGTAATTTTTATTCTCAGCCGTATTTCAAATCAGCAAGTACAAGTAGCTTTTACTGGGCTCCTAATCTGGAACGAAGGTTTTAATAACCTATTAGATTCCTAACGGGCCTTATTTAAGTTTTAACTTAGACCGGTTAGTATTAATGAAAGGTTTACGGTTGAAAACACAAGTTTAAGCGAAGACCGGATTAGAATGTGATTTAGACCCAACAAGTATGAAGACTTGTATAAAATGGGTAAACTAAATACATTCTGGATTTTGAAGTAAAAATGATAAGGTTTGACCCGTTTCGGTTAATTTATGCAAACTAGTTACATAAACCGTACCGAACGCGTATATGCATAACGGGTAACCGAATGAGTCATGTACAAGTTCCATAAGTTATTATGCTTAAATTATGTTGTGATATCAGTAGGATATCTTCCATTATGCCCAAAACGAATTTAAAACCAATTTAAGCCCCGTAAGGGTACTTTGGTCATTTTAAAGTTTATAAAAGAGGTTAAATAGCAATCTGAGGTTCTGGTCTAAAACAATCAGTGAAAATATTTGTTTTAACAAGTTATATAAGTAAGATATCATACATAGGTGAAATTTATCATTTATGGCCAAACTATGCACCGAAGGGGCATTTTGGTCATTTCACATATGCTTTAAGGGTCAAATTTGGAAATCTGAGTTCAAGACTTAAACTTACTGTTAAAGTATAAAAATGTATTTTTAAAATCAGTAGGTAACAAGTCTTAGGTGAAAAATATGGTTTTAAACCATACTATGCGCCTAAATCGCATAAAAGTCGATATTTGATATGTTTAATGAAATCTGAGAATTTGATCAGTCTTAACTGCCCAAAATATTTTATTTAATATATAAAATCAGTAGGAAAAGGTTTGGTATCAAAATGATATGTAAAACTCATTTTATTAACAAAAGGGCATTATCGTCATTTACCGAATTTATGCTAGAACTCTATGCTATGGTCAGTATAAAATTTGACAAAAATTTCCAAAAATCCCTAAATATTATATCATATCAGTGAGTAGAAAGTTTGGTGCCAAAATTTGGGTTTAAATATGATTTATGCCAAAAATGCCATTTAATTATCAAAAAGCTTTCGTTTTACGATATCTTGCATAACTTTCATTTTAGACCAGAAACTGATGTCAAACTTTTAGGACATACTTATATATTAGTAATAAAGATTTTTGTCCTCTCACATTTTCAAAAATCTCATTTTTTATAACATAAGGGCAAAATGGTCAACTTTTAAGCATTTAATGGAAACATGTAAATGATTCAGATTTCTAAAGGACCATGTAGTATAACCTCAGAGGGTTATCCTAACATATAATATGGTCACAAAGGAACCCTAAGGCATGACTAAAACTAAGCTAATTCGGGTCAGAACTGAAAGTCAAAGCAAAAGTCTACTTTTGCGACTTTCGGTTGGGAACCGAGCCTAAACTCAGGATTGTCGGGTTGAACATGCCTAATCATGTTCTTATATTATTTACCAAGTTATTTAAGTGTTAAAACATGTTTCATAACTTCTGCATTATCAGTTATGAATTATTTTGTAAAAACTGACCCATTTGACTTTTTGTTCATAATTTTGACCCGACAATTTACTGAGATAACGTGATAATTAGAAGGTGCCCTTTAAGGGTTTATCACCTACATAATTACCAACACATAGCCACTTTCAATTCAAATAATGGCTGGACCGTTAGTGATTAATCACCAAGTCAAAGCTTAATTACGATATCTTTGACTTTCGGTCATTAAGCTAATAAAACCTTAACTATAGAAGCTAAGAACACTTACAAGAGTACTTAGCATGAATATTATACTGGAGAAAGCTTCCTTGAACACCAGGGTGCTTCAGAGAGTGAGTATAAATGAAAATTTTTGAAGTGCAAGTTCAAGTCCTCACAAATGAGAGCTATTTATAAGAGTTTTAAGGTTGCCAAGATCATTCCAGCTGTAAATAGGAGGTAACCAGATGATCACAGGTGTCTAGGTGTCAGGGAAAACCATCAACACAGTCCCTGTAATCGAAAACTAGCATGCAAAGGCGGTGGAATGGCTGCAACATGCAGCTGTGCAGAAAATTGTCGCTGGTGACTCTGTCGCGGCCCGCATAGACCTTAGAGGGAGTCTACGCGGCCCGCGAGGACCTGATAATCCGGTAAAAAGTTTCCCAGCTTTGCAATTTCAGTCCCTGGTCCATTTTAAGTTTAAATAACTTTCTTTTATTGAACTATGGACCCCCATAGTTAACTATCAAGTGCCTTAGGTCATAAACTAACTTCGTTAAGCTCCCGGTTAGTTGTGAGATCACCCGAAAAGTCTTGTTTTCACTGAAATTTCATGAAATTACTATCCGATATTTGTGAGAGCAATTATAAAAATATTACAATGCTTTTGGGATCGTTAAAAGGTCACTCAGAGGTAACATTTAACATGTTGACACATTTAACCCCTATGCTTTGTAAAAATTTTCAATTTAAGCACAAACGGCTTCCTATGTCCGTAAACTTATTCATTCATGAATACGAACATCTTATGATAGAGGTGTGCAAAAAAACCGGTTTTAGAATCGAAACCGGGAAAAAAAACCGAAACCGGTTTTTTTATAACCGAACCAGTTTTATAACTGAACCGCCGGTTATAGACCAGCTAGGATTCTTGGTATGAAAAACCGGTTTTTTGGCAAAAACCGGTTAAAAACTGATCCCAACCGGTTACACCGGTTATTGTTTTGGACATGAAAAACCGGTTAGTAACCGAAACCGGTTTTTAAAAAAACTGGTTTTCATTTTGGATGAAAAAACCGGTTCGGTTAATAACCGAAACAAATTTTTGAAAAAAACCGATTTGTACACCTCTAATCTTATGAGGTCATTCAGAGGCACGAGTTTGGAATTTTGACACATTTGATCCTTCCATACACATACTTTCTTTGTTTGTCAACTTTAGTCCCTCGAAAACAATTCGTTATGCGTTTAAAGTCTATGACACGTGTCTTCAATATATTGGACATGATTTTGGGAGGTGTTACAGGGATCCACATGAATTCCTTCATGATTAACCAGATGTCCAAGGAATTGCACTTCTTGCAACCATAATTCGCATTTTGAGAATTTAGCATAAAGTTTTTCTTTTCTCAACAAGGTCAAAAGTATATGCAAATGTTATGCATGATTTTCCTTACTCTTAGAGTAAATTAGAATATCATCTATAAAAATAGTTATGAATTTATCCAGGTACGGCTTACATATCCTGTTCATCATGTCCATAAATGCGGTTGGGCATTGGTTAAACCAAATGACATGACTGTAAATTCATAATGATTGTACCTTGTTCTGAAAGCAGTTTTAGGAATGTCCTCTTCCTGTACTTTCAATTGATGATATCCTGAGCGTAAGTCTATCTTAGAAAAGAATCGAGCTCCTTGAAGTTGGTCGAATAGGTCATTGATTCTCGGTAGTGGGTACCGATTTTTAATCGTAACCTTATTCAATTCCCGGTAATCAATGCACATACGCATTGATCCATCATTCTTCTTGACAAATAACACCGGTGCTTCCCATGGTGATGAACTAGGCTGTATAAAATCTTTTTCAATTAGTTCGTCCAACTGTTTCTTCAGTTCCTGCATCTCCGTAGGTGCTAGTCGATATAGTGCTTTGGCAATTGGTGTCGTTCCGGGTATTAGGTGAATTCTAAATTCAACCTCTCGATCTGGCGGTAATCCAGGTAACTCTTCTGGAAAGACGTCTGAGAATTTAGATACTACAGGAATATCTTTTAAGTCTTTTCCTTTAGTGTTAATGATTATAGAAATCATATATACCATTCCTCTTTTCCTTGCACAACTTGCAGCTTTCATCACAGAGATGAATTTTGTGGTTTTCGTTGGTTTTTGTCCTTTAGTTGTGATCTTTTCACCAATTGGTGTACTTACTTGCACAGACTTTTGATCACATAAAATATTGGCATAATTGGCTACCAACAAATCCATTCCTAGCACTACATCAAATCCAGCTAGATTCATTGGAAAAAGATTAGCAGTAAACTTATGGTTTAGAATTTCTATCCTGGCTCCTTGCAGGATTTTGCTTATCTTGATAGAATCTTCATTTGCTGTCTCCACTAGACAGTCTTGTTGAAGTTTAGTTAATAGTTGATTTAGAAGTTTGTAGAAAAAAGTATTGATAAAACTTTGGGTTGCACCAGAGTCAAATAATACTTTGGCAAAAATATCATTAACTAAAAACGTACCGGCAATCACATCCGGAATCATCTTGGCTTCTTCAGCTGTTAGAACGAATGCTCTGGCATTTTTCTTGGGTCCTTCAGTTGCCTTAGCTTTGCTGGTTGTCGCTAGAGCTTGTTTCGGACAGTTCGACTTGATATCACCAGCTTCTCCACAATTGTAGCATAATCTATTGCTGGCTTTCTTCCTGCAGTCTTCTTCCTTATGTCCAGACATTTTGCAGAAGTTGCAGTGTATTGAGCACCTTCCTGAGTGCTTCCTTTTGCAATACTTGCAGTTGGGTGATGAGGAAGAACCTGTCCTTTTTCCACGGTAGGAATTACCATAACGTAATTCTTGGGTAAGCTTTTGAGCTAGGTTCTTTCTCTGGTTTTCCTCTTGCGTATGTTATTAAAAGTAAATATAATAATAAACTATTATAAATATATTAATAAAATAATAACAAAAAGATATATATTATTATAAAAATAAAGATACTATTCATCGTCCATCATCAACAATATATATATAATATAAATATAATATTAAGAGTTAATTGCCAAAATCGTCCCTGAGGTTTCGGCACGTTTGCCATTTTCGTCCAAAATGACATTTTTGTACCAAATTGCCCCCAACGTTTGTAACTTTTTGCCATTTTCATCCAAACCACTAACTTAGTTTATTTTTTCTGTTAAGTTGGGGATATTTTGATGAAATTGGCAAATATAAAACCACATGGATGATTTTGGCAATTTACTCAAACCCTTTTTAATTTTTTTTATTTAATTATTTTTGTTACATATATAATAAAAAAGAATAAATGGAGTTTTTAGAAAAAAAATTAATAGTTTTGTCACATAATTTTTATAAATTTCATCCAAATCACCAACTCAATTTATTTTTTCTGTTAAGGTGAAGGATCTTTTAAATTTTATAAATTAAGACAGAAATTAATTTACAGCTTCTTTATATAAATCAGTTTTATAAAGAGAAAACTTCATTGGTGTGCAACACATAACAATCGATTACGACTTTTAGTATTTATCAGTTGTAGAGATAGAAAAAAATTGTAAAACGTTACATATTTTTTAAATGTGTTGAGCACCTAGAAATATGTTGGTAGAAATAAAATATTTATTTAATTAAGATTATGAGGGCAACTAACTAATACTTATTCTGAGTGACTTGAGTAAAAAAAAATTTTGGTTCATAGCATTATAATTACAATTTGGTGGGTAATTTTAAGGTTTTGTAATGATACGTTGTTTGATTGAGGGGGGGGGGGGCACTGCCTTCTGTTTTTCCTTAGGAGCGAATTTAAAGGAGTAGAAGATGAATTACAAACTTGGTACATATGATAAGATTTTTTTTATTTGACCTTTTTCAATAAGGTCACCAGCATTTTAGTTTTATAAAATTTAGAGGTTTGAATAGATTTTATTTTTATAAAACTGACCTAATAAAAAATTAAAAATTAATTTCTGTCTTAGTTTATAAACATCCTTCGCCTTAATTTAAAAATTAACTTAGTTAGTGGTTTGATGAAAATTTATAAAAATTATGTGACAAAGCTATTATTTTTTTTTCATATAAAAATTGCATGTATATTCTTTTTATTATATATGTCACAAAATTAATTAAATAAAAGAAATTTAAAAGAATTTGAGTAAATTGCCAAAATCGTCCCTGTGGTTTTATATTTGCCAGTTTCATCCAAATATCCTTAACTTAACAGAAAAAATAAACTAAGTTAGTGATTTGGATAAAAATGGCAAAAAGTTACAAACGTTGGGGGCAATTTGGTACAAAAGTGTCATTTTGGACGAAAATGGCAAACCTGCCCAAACCTCAGGGACGATTTTGGCAACCAACTCTAATATTAAATAAAAAATAATAATAATAAGCTTTATATTATTATAAAAATAAAGTTACTATTTTTGGCGTTTATGGCGTTCGCAAATTCATTAAAATGAATTAATAATTCAAACATCTCGGCGTCCACGACGTTCCCAAATTCATTATATACCTTTAATAATTTAAACATTACAATTTTTTGGCGTTTTTGTACATCTGACCACTTGAATTAATCCCTTATATCTTATAAAGGTAAATATCTTGGCGTTCATGGCGTTCTTAAATTCATTATAATTCATTAATAATTCAAAACATTACAACTAAGACGAAATCAAACTAAACCAATAGTCTTCTGTTGATGGTATTACATCAGAGATGTACCCATCGCTTTGGTCATCACTTTCTTCAGACGCATCATCATCATCTTGTTCATTGGTGTATAACGCCATAACCTCGTTTAGTCTTTGTTGCATCCTATATTTAAATATCATCACAGCCCTGGATGTTGCATCGTTCGAATGTGCTAAATCACATAGTTGTTCAAGAATGTGTATTCTATCTGTGTTCAGCACTTCGTCCATCTTCAATGAATAATCCAGCCTGTGTTGATAAGTCACTTTCACCATTCTTGATTGTTCATCCAAACTCCAACTGGTAACTGTTGGTAGATCAGTATCGTCATCATCATCATCATCTGCTGGAAATTTTCTCTTCAATCTTCTTATTACCATTTGAGACCTTTCACAATTGTCGGCCCTTGGAACCCCAAGGGCCAGAATATCCCTCTAATTGCTTCATCCATCCAAAGTATGACCTTGATGGTCTTGACCTTCACCCTTTTCCTGTCAGAGAACTTTAGGACGAAACGTCTCTCCGACCTCTCAAACCTCCATGCAACCTGAGCCATTTTTTTTAAGTTGTATGGCGTTTTAGACAATGTGTGGTGTGTTTAGACAATCTACGGAGTGTTAAGTTTGTTTACCTGTTCTACTTATATAATCACATTTTTTTGGCGAGAGGTAGATATATGTTTTTGGCGCTAAAAACAATAGTAATTATATTTTTTTTATTTGTATTTTTTTGTATCTTTTGTCGTGCGATGTAGGATGCAGACCTATAATGTGACATGTAGTTATGGCGTTAAGAAAATATAAAAAAGTTCAATTGCCATGGCGTGGTTTTTAATAGGCGAATTGGAAATAAATAATCCCACCTAACTCAATTTGGCCGATAATAATCTCAAGTCAGTTATTGGCCGATAATAATCCGAACTGGTTAATTTTTTTTTGTAAAATAGTCCGCCATTAAAATAGCTTAACGTAGTAAAGTTTTTTTCGAATTACAAACCGATGTTTTAGGACTTTTGATCAGAACGAGGATTCGAGTCGATTGATGTAAAACTTACCTCGAAATATTGTCCTAACCCACGAAGACGGTGCTTCAATTCGGGTGTTTGAACTTCCAATTAACAAAAATCAAGCCATTTCGAGCACAATTTCGTAGTAAGTTTTATATCAATCGACTCGTATCCTCGTTCTGATCAAAAGCCCTAAAACATCGGTTTGTAATTCGGAAAAAAAACTTAACTTCGTAAAGCTATTTTAACGGCGGACTATTTTACAAAAAAAAATTGAATAGTTCGGATTATTATCGGCCAATAACTGACTTGGGATTATTATCGGCCAAATTGAGTTCGGTGAGATTATTTATTTCCAATTTGCCTTTTTAATATAATAAATGTTAGTAATAAAGTTTCCATCATTTCAGTTACTTTTTGTAGTTACTGTTTGTTCCGCTTTATCTGTTAAGGCTGTAACACGTCCCATCTTTTAGGTTTTGGCGTTTTGTATTTAATGGCGTTTAGATAAAGATGGCAAAATAAAACTTTTCTAAGACATCCTTTTGTTCTATTCTCTTACACATTGTTTTATATATTTCAGTAAATTTTGGGAGTTTTTTAATAATACTTGTTTAAAGTAAATTTATTATAGTTTTGGCGTTTAGCGTTAGTGGCATCTAGGCGTTTTATAAGCAATTTACAGAAATAATGTATTTTATTAGCGGAAAATTAGATAACAAACCAAAGAAAATGACACAAAAATAGAAAAATAAAAAAAATTAAAAATCCTAATCCAATTTTCACTGTCATCAGTCTCTTCTTCTTGAATTTTTTGTGCCTTGAACATTTGAATACCTTACATAGATGCGGATTTCCCTACATAGCTGAAACGCTCGGCTCTAGACGAAGCTGATCAGTCAATAAAATATGGCGTTTTGGTTGTTGGTGTGATCTATTGTTGTTCATTGTTGAAGTGGTTTTGTAGATTTTGGAGACATAGATCGATGCCGTATGTGTGGATGATATTTTCTGGGTGTGATTGTGAGTGGGTTTTTCGCTTGGTTGATCTTTGGCCGTCATCTTCATATTCATCCCACTCTTCATCATTTAAAAATGGAGTCTAAAATAGCATTTACACTGGCATCGGTCTCTTCTTCTCATCCAATCCTTCTTCAAGAACAAAGCACACAAAATGACATATCACTGTCATCAGTCTCTTTTTCTTGAAGATTTGTCCATCTCATTCAGCAAAATCTTATTGAGTTACCCCCTCACCTAAGAATCCATTCAGTGAAACTTCATGTAGAACAATACTGAATATCCAAGAAACGACTTTTGCCATCTGTGGTTTGTTTAACTTTTTTGGCGTTTTAAAGTGAGTGGTATTTAGGAAACATGGCGTTTGTTTTTTGGGCGTGATCAATAGAAGGTCCTGAGATGTTTGTTTATCTAAGGTGTTTTTGGCGCGTAGTGTAGGCGGGATTTTATTATAATAAATGTTAGTAATAAAGTATCCGTCGTTTCAGTTACTGTTTGTAGTTACTTTTTGTTCAACTTTATTTGTTAAGACTATAACACATCCCATCTTTCAAGTTTGGCGTTTTGTATTTAATGGCGTTTTGTAGATAAAGATGATAAAATACACTAATTAACTTTTTGTGTCTGGCCTTTGTGACATTTTGGCGTTTTATAACTAATGAGAGAAATATTGTATTTTATTATTTGAAAAGTACATAATAAACACAGAAAAAACTACACAAAAGAAAAAAAAGAAAAAAAAAATTAAAACTCCTCGTCAAAAGGGACTTTGTCTGAGAAGTATCCATCACTCCCATTGTCTTCTTCTTCAGATTCTTCTTCCAGTTTCTCATCCAAGTCATTACTTTTGCTTTCGTTATCCTCTTGTTCTTAAAGATTTTGAAGCCTCCATTTGAACATGTCTTGCAACAACGCCAATTTTATGTTCATGTCTGTGTTTAAACATGTTGCGTTGTGTAACTCCTCTAGGAACCCAAGACCCTGCTTGGTCATCATATTTTCAAGCATGTAGTCTTCCTGCTCTCCGTTGTCACGATATTTTCAAAGCAAATGCAAAAATGGTGACCATGTCTATGTCTTCATCAAAACGTCATGATCTGATGACTGGGTCCATTTTTGCATTTGCCTTGTATGGTCCAAATTTTATGGTTAATCTTATTAAAACCGTATGTGTTTCATCACAGTAGTTAACAAGAGGGACGCCAAGTGCTAGGATCCCCCTCTGTACTTCTTCTTCCATGTTCACTATGCCTTTGATTGTTTTAACAAACACTCTTCTTTTGTTGTCAAAACGAATCATGAATCTTCTGATTCTGAGGGTGTACCACCTGCCGTTAATCGAATTCTCCTACAACAACAGCTACTATACCAGCATTAAGGCTGCGTCTTTCGAGGCATTATACGGTAGAAAGTGTAGAACGCCCGTTTGTTGGGTGGAAGTTGGAGATGTCCAATTATCAGGACCAGAGATAGTCTTTGAAACGACGGACAAGATTGTCCAGATTCGTGACCGTCTCAAAGCTGCCCGAGATAGGCAGAAGAGTTACGCAGATCCAAAGCGTAAACCTATGAAATTCGAAGTAGGTGACAAAGTGTTGCTTAAAGTATCACCCTGGAAGGGAGTGATGCGATTTGGTAAGAAAGGCAAGCTAAGCCCGAGATACATAGGACCTTTCGAGGTCATCGAACGTGTCGGATCAGTTGCCTATAAGTTGAACTTACCTGAAGAGCTCAGTGGTATTCACAATGTATTCCACATCTGCAATCTGAAGAAGTGTTTCACTGATGAATCACTGGTAATACCACATACAGATGTGCATATAGAAGAGAGCTTAAAGTTTGTTGAAAAACCTGTGTCGATCGAGGATCGACAGGTTAAGAAGCTTCGAAGGAAGCATGTACCTATTGTAAAGGTTAAATGGGATGCCCGTAGAGGTCCCGAATACACGTGGGAGGTTGAATCCACAATGAAAGAAAAGTACCCTCATTTGTTTCAATAAATCTCGAGGTCGAGATTTCTTTTAAGGGGGTGAGGATGTAACACCTCGAAAATTCACGTCCTATAATGTGTTGACACGTGTCATATGTTTGAACGTGTGAAAGAATGTTCTTGAAGGACTAAAGTTGACAAACATGGAAAGCATGTGAATATAAGGGTGCAAAATGTCAACAATGGGTAATTATACTTTACAATAACCCTACATGATGCTCATACCTTCAAACGAATAAATCATGGATCATACGAAGCTAAATATGAAAGAAAGTGAGAGATTACAAACTACAGGGGTTAAATGTGTCAACATGTTTAAAGTATATCTCTGAGTGACCTTTTAGCAAACCCGAAGCTTTGTAACGGTTAAGTATGCTCACTAGAATGCACGATATAAATTTCATAAAGTTTCGTTATCGTATGAGAAAGTTATGATCAAATTCGTATACGAGGGGTTAAAAGCGTCAAAGATGAAGTTTAGGACTTATCGGGTGACAATAAAGTTAACCGAGGACTAAACAAAGTGGGAATATGTCTTGAAGTCCCTATAAATCAATTTGGAGGGTTCAAGATGCAAGAAACAAAAGTCGAAACAAAGTTTTGAAGAGCCAAGGACCAATGCATAAAAATCAAAACGTTGGATTCTGATCAGATGGGGCGTCGCGCCATGCGAAGGCCCTGGGGGGGGGGTCTACGCGTGCCGCGAGGGGCCTTCTGCTCCGAAATTCTTGGGTTATGGTCTGCTAGGTGCTTTGTAATTGACTTTAATCTGATTTTCCTCATCTTGCACGACCCCTAAACAACCCCTAGACACTTAGGGACATCTGGAAGTGATCCATGGCCATTGTTAGGCTTGTGTGTCAACATTCCATGAAGTTTTGAGCACTATAAAAGGCCACAAGGTTGCAACATTATGCTCACACCTTCCTTCAGCATTTCTGATCATTTCTGGAGCTCCAAAGCAGACTCAAGTGATCACATTTCGTGCATAGGACTTCAGTAAGTATGCCTAACCTTTCTTAGTTAAGTTTTTGCTTAGTTTTAGCTTAAAAGTCAAACCGTCGTAATTAACGGTTGACTTAACGATTAATCACTAATGCTCCAGTGATTAGTCGAATTGAAAGTAGTTATAAGTGGGTAATTATGTGGGCAATAAACCCTTAAAAGGGCACCCTCTGATTCCCACTCTAACTAGGTCAAATGTCGGGTCAAACTTGTTATTAAAAAGTCAACAGAATACTTATTTTCCAATTTATGCATAATTAGCAATGTAGAACCCATACAACCTGTTTGATCATTAATATAACTTGGTAATTTGTGTAAGAACATGTCTAAACATGTTCAACCCGACAATTTTCTGTTTAGACCCGGTTCGGAACCGAAAGTCGCAAAACTTTGACTTTTGCTTTGACTTCAGTTCTGACCCGATTTAGATAGGTTTAGAAATTCCTTAGGGCTTCCTTAGGACCAGGTTACATGTTGGTATAACCCTCTGTGCTTGGTTCATTGTTTGCCCCTTTCGTTTACACGTTTCCGTTAATTGCCTAAACGTTGACCATAATACCCTTTTCGGTCATAAAATGAGTTTTACAAGCCCTTTTGATACCAATCCAATTGCTACTGATTTTATATAATAAATAAAGTATTTTGAACTTTAAAACCTGATCAGAAAACTCAGATTTCCGGTATAACCCGGAAATCGCTTAAAATGGCTTTTTAAGCGTATTAAACGCATAGTTTGGGTTTAATACCATTTTTCCATATAAGACTTATTACCAATTGATATAACCTATTAAAATAAGTTATTTTACTGATGTATTCGGACCCGAATCTCAGAACTTCATTTAAACTCTTTTATAACCTTTAAAATGACCAAAATACCCCTACGGGGCTTATTTTGAGATTTAACTCGTTTTGGGCATAATGGAAGATATCATACTGATATCACAACATATCTAAGGCATATTAACTTAGGAAACCTGTATATGATTCATTTGGTTACTCGTTACGCACTTTCGCGTTCGGATCGGCTTATGTAACTAGTTTACATATATTAGCCGAAACGGGTCAAACCATATCGTTTTTATCTCAAAGTCCAGAGTGTGTTTAAGTTACCCACATTAGACAAGCATGCAAGCTTGTTGGGTCAAAACCACATTCTAAACCGGTCTTCGCTTCTTCATGCGTTTGAACCGTGTCTTCCTTTTAAAACTAACCGGTCTAAGCTTAGGCTTAATTAAAGACCCGTTAGAAATCTAATAGGTTATTATAAACCTTCATTCCAGATTAGGAGCCCAGTAAAAGTAATTGAATTTGCTGTATTTGATTGATACTTTGCTCAGGTAAATACTCTTAACTTATTTCCCTATACGGGCTTGGGATAGGGTACTATAAAAGTACCGCTTGGTCGGGTGTGTGTAGTCATTTAAATCGGATTGTGATTAATGTATTTGCATGACCCGTTTAATATGTATTATTTGGTGTATGGCTTTTGGGGGTTAAATGACCATGTCCCGGATATCCTTGGCATCATTTTACGAAATGGCCACGACCTAAGCACGGGGTGTAGGCGTACACCTGACAGATGCATTATGTAAACACTGGTAATCCACTAAAGGAATAAACCTTGTGGGCATTATACCTGTGGCGTGTCAGTTAATCTTGTCCGGCTCTTCTAACCGGCCCTGATGGACGACAAATAAGTAAAATTGTATACATGATTATTTAATAATTGTCCCAAGTTATAAAAGATATTTTTGCCGAAGTGCATTCAAATCAATTTTCAAACTCTTTTCTAAATGAGTCAGTTGAGTTGTATTTACCAGTGTAAACTAACGTATTTTCCAAAAAGGCTAAGTGCAGGTGCTAGACGAAATAGGCTGGCTACTCCAGGCATCATTACTCAAGTCTCGCAAGCTCTAGATGTCAAAGTCTGTTGAACAGTTTTCATTTTATTTTGATCCGCATGTGGATCCTTTACTTTCCGTTGTAATACTGGATATTACTTTATATTCGGATTGTAATATATTTATCCTTTGCTTCCGCTGTGCATATTAAATATTATGTTGTTTGACTATTACGTTGCCAACGACGTCACGATACTCCCCCACCGGTGACACGTGGAATTCGGGGTGTGACATCTTGTCACCAAATTTACATACTTGTCATACAACCGGGAACCAGAGATCAGAGCCGGTCATTTAATATGATTAAGGTACACACCAAAGTTGAATAAAATGTGTCTTACAGTCGGTATGCCTACCCCTGCACGCTATTCCGTATGGCCATAATAGTCAATGAGTCGGGACGTCCGGACACGGTACCAATAACCCCCAATTGTTTCAGTTATCAAGTAAAACGGATTAAACCAGATTCTTACATTTATGCGCAACATAGACGACCCATTTATGTAATACCCGCTCCAAGTGGCTTATTCGCGATCCCAAGTTTAAAAACTAAAATAAGTTAAAAGTATTTACCTTTTTGCTAGCTTCAAATCAATATGATTATAATTTAGCAAAAAGCCGCAAGTCTAAGTATTATTAACCCAATTCCAATTATCTGGGGGGTTCAATAGTCTGGAATGAACATATTTATTATCTGTTAAAATGTATATGGGTCAAAGGTTCGTCATTTTAGATATGACCCGTTACTTAAGAATAGGTTCGCTAGATTAAGCGTAAATCGAATAAAATGTGGTTTATACTTATCCGAGTGTAATGACTCATTGTATAAAGATTATTTAACCAAGCATTCTGATTTGGAGAGGTTTTGAAATATATAGACCCGTTACGCCTAAATTATACGAACTAGGTTTGCATAACTAGTAATGCGCATAAAGACGGGTTTTGATGGTCGGAAGGGCATACGACAAGTCTGGGCATACAACAAGTCCAAGTAGTAAACTAATATAAAGTCAAAACTTCAAGTTTTAATAGTTAGAAGCTTGATTAACGTAATTTGCAAAGTTTACGTTTTTGACCGTTTGTTCAATATAAAGTAGACTCGTCATTTCGACAACTTAACGTGATCTTTAGAAGGTATAATCCCAGGGGATTATAACCTTCATTATTACGATCACATAGCCATGTTCGAATCGAGCATTTTCTTGACCATAATGGTCATAACCGAAAGTCAAACAGAAAGTCAAACTGTTTGACTTTTGGCTAATAACTAGCCTATAAAATGAAATAGACTATGAAAGAACACTTACTTGTGTTCTAGGAGAAGATGAACTTCTGTAGAAGGCTTCCTTGAATTAGGAAACAACTCCAATGGATATTAGAGAAAGAAAAGCAAGTTGGAAATGTGAAAGTATGAAGCTATGAAGCTATTTATAGTTGAACATGGATCATAGGATGATGCCATGTGTTAGAAGGTGTTTCGGGATGATTGCAAGTGTGAATTGATCTGTCATGACCAGGGAAGAAGTGGAAATAATGAACTAGATGTCAAGTTGTGCATAAAAGCCTTGGAGAACAAGCATAAACTGCCAGAGAGCACCCTTACAAACCGTAAGGGTTCACCGCTTACGGTTCGTAAGGACCTTCAGCGCGCACCAGGATTTAAACACCCTTGCGGTTCATAAGGGACCTCCAGAAGCCAATTTTTAATATTTTTACATCTCTAGACTCTAGACTTTGATTCTTTAGCCATTTGGCAATTATAGTCTCTCTCCTTCCCTGAGTCGAGATTAGTCGGAGATCCGGGACGCGTTTTAATTAACGCATAGTAATAATTTCTCTCCTCCCCAGAATTGGGATCAGTCGAACACATGGAACACATTTCAATGAACGCATAATATAATTCCTTCCTCCTTCCACGTGGTCAGGATTAATTGGAGGTTTGGATATGTATCGCTACATAGTTGAACGATATCTTCCCTTTCCTTAGTTGGAAATTCAGGACACGTATTGCCTCACAATTGGACGAAAATTTACGGGTGTTACATCCTCACCCCCTTAAAGGAAATCTCGTCCTCGAGATTTGTTTAAAGTAATATGGTTAGTTCTGTTTCATTTTAGATTTCAACCTCTCAAGTGTATTCTGATCCACAATGGGAATCCTATTTCACTTTGACGAGGAAACTTATTTTCAACGGAGCTTTTAAATTTTTTGGTCCATAATGGACAAGGTTATTCAATAAACCTTAAGCTCTCGTTTAAACGTCATGGCGAGACATGACAAGTGCTATCGACTAAGCACTTTTCAGATTTAGAGATATGGAATATATATGGATTCCACTCAGCTCTATTAGTAGCTTAAAACTAGGAGCTACTGAACCGAACATTCTGTTATCTCGAATGGTCAATGTATCTAGGGCTCAGTTGCCCTTATTCAGTAAACTATTATTTTCGAGGCTTTCGCATTTTATCAACATAATTCTTCTGCCTATCATGGGCAGCCTTGAGCATATCTCAAATTCATAAGATTCTTTTAGTTAGGACAATCTAGGGGGTATTCCACGGTCCTCCCAATTACTGGAGTGATCACACTCCACAAGCTAGCTTAGCCTCATAGCTGCCTGGGGCTGAATACCCAACCAAGAGCGAAGAGCTTGGCCATGGGTATGCGAACACCAAGATTCGAACCCGGGACCTCTAGGGAGAGGGTGGGTGAGGCTGGCCAACTGGGCTACCCCAGAAGGTTTAGTTAGGACAATCTATGGTTCAGAGAGTTGGTTTCTACCAACTTTAGTCCAACAAACAGGTGTTTAACACTTTCTTGTGTATTATACATGCACGTAGCATGTTCTCCAGAGTTTGGATGGTATGCTCACTCTACCCATCAGTCTGGGTAGTAAGGCCTACAAAATTTAAGAACGTACTAAGCACTTTGCTTGATTTTTTTTTTCCAAAAATAAGAACATATTTAGTCTCTAAATCCGATACTATAGACAACGATACTCCATAAGGAGACTCGATGTTGTCTTTATATAGCTTAACTTGTCGGAATTATAAGTTTTCCTTAATTGACAAGAAGCACCGAATTAGTCAAACTGTCGACTATAACTCACATCGTGTCATTGCCACGATTGATCCTAGGTAACATGGAAATTAGATCCATTGTTACCATTTCCCATATATATGTGGGAATTTCAAGTTTATTGATGTAGACCAGACGGTCTATGATGTTCGACTCACTTGCGAACATTTTAGGCATTTTGCTTCATAGGTGGCTATGGACTTCTCATGTCCATCCACCATAAGTCTTCAGCCTTCGACTCCAGTTCATCAAAAGTTACTTGTGTCATGTAGATGACACATTCCCTTTTTAATTACTTGGATGCCTTAAGCATAAATGCTTTCTCGGGAAATCAATAGTATTGATCTTCCACAATAGTGAATATATCACTAGATGGGGATTTAGTTTCGAAAAGTTTCTTATTGCAGGCAATGAGGATTTGGTTCTTAGACTAACCAATCCTTTTTCTAAACTACATCGAATCCCACAAGATTTATAGATAAAATTTTAACAGAGATAGATTAGTCCTTAATGAGTATATATATCTATCGAGAATTGTGGAAACTATTACCATTGGCCATTCGACCTTATAAACAATATTTAAGCCTCAAAAAGGGTAGATTCAAAATTTATTAGATTTATAGTCGATGAAGCTTTTACTAGCTCCAGAGTTTAAAATAAGTTTCTAGTAAATTAATCATTTACGGGAAACAGATCCGTAATGATATTTATGTCTTTAACTGCTTCTCCTGCAGCTAATTGAAAGGCTTCAAGCATTGCCTTTGTTGCCATCAGTTGTCACACCCTGGCTTTTGCGGAAGCGTGGGTTTAATTGGTGTGACTTCTTAATACCATAGCAACAATCACAACAATGCTATATGATAAAATACGGGATGTTCATCCATTAAAATAGTTTAGAAAATGAGGAACATATTGTTTTAAAATAACAATCCCAAAACAAATTACAAAACATGACTTGTTTAAAATGAGTTCATAAGACTCAACGAAGAACTACCAACAAAATGAGGATTTAAGACATGCAACTCGTCCAGGAATGAGTCGCACTTCCAAAACCCTATGACCCTGGATGACATCCTTATCTAGTACGCAACTAACATGCATCACCTGCCAGATCCTATTCATTCCCTGAAATACATGTAATTTGAAAAAGTCAACAAAAAGTTGAGCGAGTTCATGTGTAAGTGAGTATATAAAAGCCTTTAAAATGTCTATATAAGTAAAAGTCCCTGGTACGTAGCAATTAAGGAAAAACCTGATCACCATTGGGTTGCAAAACCAATAGTATGTGTGAAATGATGCAGGAAGACTCAAACCTAGCAAATTTGTCTCCGGTATGAAGACATAGTCACCACTATGGGCCGCCCCGGCCTCATGGGTGTGGGCTCGCTACACCCAAATAGATCTATCACTCATGTCCCGTGGTCCTACAATGAGGATTAATGGCCTTAAGTGTTGTACCCACCACTCACATGATCGCGTAGTAAAAACCCTCCTTAAGCTAACCATACCATAATAAAAGTCTGTAAATGTCTGTAACATGTATTTCACCCCCGAAAAGTAAAACTGAAAATAGTTAAGAGAAAAGGGGGACATGAACTCACTGTAGTGCGTCTTGTACCGAATCTCAAACTCTGACTGCTACACGACAACCTACACGTACTAATGTCTATTAGACGAACGGGCCGTGCCTTGGCTTAGGGTTTAGTATTTTGAGTCACGTTTCTTATATTGTTTCGCGTGATAAATATTTGTTCGTTCAAAGTTCTAGCAAATTTTAGTCTTAGAAAGCAAATATTTACTAAGTGTTATAATTTTCGGAAAATTTCGCCATAGCCTCCTCTGTAAATAGAGGTGTCCATGCTTAAAAGCATATTATTTTCTTTAATATAAATCCCATAGAGTGTTCCCACATAGCCAACCCGACAATCATACATGCAATGCCCTAATTACGTCTTTTCAGCTTTATTAAACCAAACTGGACTGTTTTCGAGCATTTAAATAAAATAGTTAACCTTTTCCAAAAATTCTCAAATTTTTACAGAATGTCATATATAATCCAAAATTTATTGTGTAAAAATTTCAGAGACCAGTTCATTACCAATTTTATATAAAATTCTTTTACCCGACTAAAATCAGATTTGTTACTTTCTGATTGCAGTTTTACGGAAAAATTCACTAAAAATCAATCGCAAGTCCGATCGACGAAATTCCAGTTGGAGGGTCACGGAAACAACCGTGACCATCTACAGTAAAAATTCCATGAGCTGATTCTGCTCAGGTTTCAAGTTTTGACTCTGATTACAACATGCTTTTTCAGCAGAAATATTTCAGCTTGAGCTGCTGTCTAAAAATAATTCTTTAAAAATAGCAAACGATCTCAAAAAATTACGATTCCAGTGCCATTTGTTCGGTTGTTCAAAATTACACAATTTAGACTCCAGAAATTCAGTTTTTCGATTAAAAATGACCCTGTTACAGCCTGTTGAAGTTGGCTGGAAATTTCAATCAGCATGTTTATTTCAGGTTTAATGATTCTAAAAACATATTAACGAGTGTCCTAAACTTGATTTGTTAACAACTTAATGATCAAACATTGTGCATGTATTATCCAAACTCAAACCAACCTGATTTTAACCTCATACAAACTTTTTATGTAGGGTTTTCATGCAGAATTTCATGTTCATCTTTTTAGTGTTCAATTTCTTGTGTTACATGATTATCATCCTCCTACTAAGTATCATAACAAAGAACAAGTTGTAACAATGGTGTGAAGGGACTTACTACTAGCACAAGGCTAGGGTTAGAAATCTCAATGCAAGGTTGATGAAGGAATGGTGGTGCTAGAGACTTGAACAAAGCTTCTTCGCGAGCCCTTCAACTTGTATCTACTTTGAATGTTCTTCAAGCTTGGAGAGGACTTGTTAGTAAAGAAGATGAGAGTATGAGAGAGGGTGATGGTGATTTTCGGTTATGGGGGAGGGGGGAGCCGAAAATAAGGGGAGGGGGGGTGAGGTTGAGTGTAGGTTTGATGGTGATGATGAGTTTCCTTGGAAATATGAGCAACCTAGAATCTAGTGTCATCATGCATAATATTTTTGGCCAATAAAAGCTAAGATTACCTTTACAAAAATCTAAACAAAATATATATGTAATCATGGGCAGATTTTCGGTTGGGGGGGGGTAAAATGAAAATTTTGGTAATTAGTGGGTATTTAATTAGAAGGTTAAGGGTATTTTCAAGTATAGTGGGTGTATGCCATATTTCTATAGTGTATGGGGATTTTTGGTGACCGTAAATAATTAAGAATGATAAAATAATATTTCTGACAATATTTTTGTGTCTCGGGTAATGTCTGGTTGTTCGGTTACGTATTGTTCCGTTAAAGCGTTTAATTGTACCGTATAGTGTCTTTTGTGCATCTTTTTGTAACGAAAACATTCCTGGCACTTAGGAAAGTATACAGGACCACTCTGCTATATTTGTATATTCTACTGGTATAATAAAATGCTGAATTTAATAAAAGGAAGCAGAATTCTGTATTTAAAGTGTGTTTTAGGCACTTCCCGGCATTATATCTATCCCCTAATGACGCAGTCTTATGGTCCTCACTTCCCTACGCTACAAACCAGTGTAGTACTCTATCCCTGGCTCATACTGGCCATAATAATATTGTCTGTCTAAGTGCTGGTATTGTCAGCATTATTTCTGTATCAACCGTTCAGTGTGTCAACTGTGCTGAGTGCATCAAGTATGTCACTAATGTAGGTGTGTAATGAATGGAGTGACTGTATAAAAATGTGATGCATGTATATATGATATAGAATCATAGAGCAGTTTAAATTATCAGTTGTAATCAAGCACGCAATTAAGATTAATTAATTTGTACAGTACCTGAAATTTTGAGGGTTGTCACATTCTCCCCCCGTTAAGAAAATTTCGTCCCGAAATTTTAGGTCCTACGCCTAGTTGCAGGGGTCTTAGGAAATAAATGTGGGTACTTGGCCTTCATACGATCCTCACGTTCCCACGTGAATTCTGGCCCATGTCTAGCGTTCCATCGGACCTTGACGAGCTTGACACTGCTCCTGCGTGTCTTGTTAATCTTCCAATCAGTGACCTCGACAGGTTCTTCAACAAAGTGGAGTGTGTCGTCGATGTGAACTTCGTCCGCAGGAATGACAACGGTGTGTTGAGTTGGACTCTTTTTCAGGTTCGATACATGGAAGGTATCATGAACACCATTGAGTTCAGCAGGCAGGTCCAACTTGTATGCTACAAGCCCAATCCTTTGCAGGATTTTGAAAGGGCCAATGTAACGCGGATTCAATTTCCCACGCTTCCCAAAGCGTGTCACACCCTTCCAGGGTGAAACCTTTAACAAAACCATATCCCCAACTTGATACTCCACGGGCTTCTTGTTTGGATTTGCATAGGCTTTTTGTCTGTCGCGAGCCGCCTCGATGCGTTTTCGAATTTGCGCAATGTTGTCTGTCGTCTCTTGGATGATTTCGGGACCAGCGAGCTGCCTATCACCTGCATCAGCCCAGCATAGTGGTGATCGACACTTGCGTCCGTAAAGAGCTTTAAATGGTGCGGCTCCAATACTTGTGTGCTAGCTGTTGTTGTACGAAAATTCGACCAATGGTAAGTGATTATCCCAGCTACCACCTAGATTCATTACGCATGCTCTCAGCATGTCCTCCAATGTCTGAATAGTTCTTTCACTTTGGCCATCAGTTTGCGGATGAAATGCAGTGCTCAGATTCAACTGCGATCCAAAAGATTCTTGGAAGGATTGCCAAACCCTCGATACAAATCTCCCATCTCTATCTGAGATAATTGAGAGAGGCACTCCATGACGTGCCATGATCTCTCGCATGTAAATCTCCTCAAGTTTACTCGTGTTGTCTTTTTCTTTGATCTGCAAGAAGTGTGCAGACTTTGTTAGACGGTCTACTATTACCCAGATCGTGTCATGGCCCTTGGGTGTCTTCGGCAGTTTCGTTATGAAGTCCATAGAAATTTGTTCCCATTTCCATTTGGGTATTTCAGGTTGCTGCAGGAGACCTGAAGGCTTTTGGTATTCGGCCTTTACCTTGGCGCACGTTAAGCACTTGCTAACATATACCGCAACATCGCCTTTCATCCTTGGCCACCAATAGAAATCCTTAAGATCTTGGTACATTTTATCCGCTCCTGGATGAATTGAGTACCGTGACTTGTGAGCTTCTTCGAAAATAACCTTCCTCAATCCACCAAACAGAGGAACCCAAATTCGTTTCATGAAGCACAAGGTTCCTTCCTCGTTTGGTACCAACTGCTTCTCCATCCCATGGAGATATTCATCCTCGATATTCCTTTCTTTGAGAGCTTCTCTCTGCGCGGCACGAATGCGCAAGGAGAGGTCCGTCTGGATGATCATTTCCAAAGCCCTAACCCTTATGGGCTTGATCCTCTCTTTTCGACTTAGGGCATCGGCGACCACATTCGCCTTCCCTGGATGATACTTGATTTCAAAATCGTAGTCGTTCAACAGTTCAACCCAACGTCTTTGCCTCATGTTAAGCTCCTTCTGATTGAATATGTGCTGCAGGCTCTTATGATCAGTGAAGATCGTACATCGTGTGTCGTATAAATAATGTCGCCAAATCTTTAATGCAAACACCACCGTGCCCAATTCCAAATCATGGGTGGTGTAATTTTTCTCGTGTATCTTCAGTTGGCGTGAGGCATAGGCTATAACTTTCTGGCGTTGCATCAACACGCAACCCAAACCTTGACGCGAGGCGTCACAATATACCACGAAGTCTTCCGTGCCTTCGGGTAAAGATAGAATCGGTGCGTCACCAAGCTTGTTCTTCAACAACTGAAACGCTTCTTCTTGCTTGTCACTCCAATCAAACTTCTTGTCTTTCTGTGTGAGTGTGGTCAGGGGTTGAGCTATCTTTTAGAAATCCTCAATAAACCTTCGATAATAGCCAGCCAATCCTAAGAACTGTCGAATCTCAGTTGGCGTCTTTGGAGTCTCCCAATCCTTGATTGCCTCGATCTTTGTGGGATCAACATGAATTCGATTTCCATTTACCACGTGACCCAGAAACTGGACTTCACGTAGCCAAAACTCACACTTTGAGAACTTCGCGTATAACTTCTCCTTCTTAAGCAGCTCTAGAATAGCCCTTAAGTGCTGTTCGTGCTCGTCCTTCGTCTTCGAGTAGATTAGAATGTCATCGATAAACACGATCACAAACTTATCCAAGTACGGCTTGCAGACTCGGTTCATCAGGTCCATGAAAACTGCCGGTGCGTTTGTCAATCCAAATGGCATAACCAAGAACTCGTAATGTCCATAACGAGTCCTAAAGGCCGTCTTCGGAATACTTTCCTCTTGTATCCTTAGTTGATGGTACCCTGAGCGAAGATCGATCTTTAAATAGAAGCTTGAACCTTGCAGCTGATCAAATAAGTCATCAATCCTCGGCAAAGGATAACGGTTCTTGATAGTCAACTTGTTGAGCTCGCGGTAGTCTATACACATACGAAAGCTACCATCCTTCTTTTTAACGAATAGAACCGGAGCTCCCCAAGGTGAGAAGCTTGGTCTGATGAATCCTTTATCCAATAGCTCCTGGAGTTGTGTTGACAACTCCTGCATCTCCGACGGTGCAAGTCTATAGGGTGCCTTGGCTACAGGCGCGGCGCCTGGAACCAAGTCGATGTGGAACTCGACTTGTCGTTGTGGCGGCAACCCTGGCAAGTCTTCTGGAAAGACTTCAGGATATTCTCTTACGATCGGAATGTCTTCAATCCTGGGCTCAGCAGCTTCTTTATCCAGGATGTGTGCCAAAAAGGCAACACACCCCTTCCGTAAACACTTTCTAGCTTTCAGACAGCTAATGATTCTCAACGGCGTATCGCGCTTCTCTCCGTGTACTACGATCGTCTCTTCATCCGTCATTGGGATGCGGATGGTCTTCTCGTGACAAACGATCTCGGCCTTGTTGCTCGATAACCAATCCATTCCCACTACTACGTCGAAGCTTCCCAACTCGACTGGTAGTAGATCTAGTGCAAATTCGTGTCCTCCCAGTTCTATCATACATCCTCTGATGACTTCTCCCGTTTCAATTAGTTTCCCATTTGCTAATTCAATCGAGTATGGAACGTCTAACTTACTAGTGGCCAACCCAAGTATATCTTTAAACTCTAACGATACGAAACTATAATCGGCACCGGTATCAAAAAGAACAGATGCAAAGCGTTGGTTTATAGGGAACGTACCGGTGACAACGTTTGGATCTTGGCGTGCCTCCCTCGCACCAATGTTAAAGATTCGGCCTTGCGTCTGATTAAGCTTTGGGCATTCTCTTTTGAAGTGCCCAATGTCACCACAGTTGAAGCATCCTGGCCCCCGGCTATTTCCATTTCCATTCCCTCCTCGATTCCCGTAGGTTCCTCGATTTCCAGCTTGATTGGCGACATTCCCACGATTACCATTTCCCCCATTATTCCCTTGTGGCCGGTTTCCATTACCACGGTTGTTGTTATTGAAGCCCCTTTGGCCGCCCTGGCCTGATCCAACCCAACATGTTTCCTTTGAATGGCCCGTCTTCCCGCAAGATTCACATTTTCTAAGTCGGCATGGACCGAGGTGATGGAACTGGCAAATACCACACTTGGGCAGAGTGCCCATGTAACCCTTTCCTCTGTTTTCATCACCGGTTTTGGCTCTGGCCGGTGTGCTCGACTCGCCCCTCTTACTCACATGGCTTGTACCCTGCTTGAAGTTGGAAAACTTCCGTTTGTTATCACCAGCCGACTCCACATAAGTCTCTTTCTTCTTGGGTTCATAGATTGAGAACTTGCCCAACCTTACGGCCTCCTCCGTAAGTGCCACACTAACGTCGATTGCTTCCGTAATTGTTGCCGGTTTGGATGTGGTAACCATACTCAGGATTTGGGGTGCCAATCCCCAGATAAAGCGCTCAATCCGTTTGAATTCCGGCGTAACCATATAAGGGACCACATGTGACAAGTCGTGGAATCTCTGAACATATTCCAGGATTTTGGGACCGTCCATCTTTAAATGCCAAAACTCTGTTTCCAATTTCTGGATCTCAGCTCTGGAGCAATACTTCCTGCACATCAGCTCTTTCAGTTCAGCCCAAGTCATGGCATACGCTGCAGCCTCTCCTAGGGTTTGAACTTGGAGATTCCACCATGAGAGGGCACCGTCAGTGAAGAGCCCAGAGATGTATGTAACTTGTTGTCCCGGCGCACATTTGCTCATCCTTATTGTTGTTTCAGTCTTCTCAGTCCAGCGGGTAAAAGCCACGGCACCTCCAGTGCCATCAAAGTTTAGTGGCTTGCAATCTAAGAATTGCTTGAAAGTACACCCTGTACAAGCAATGTCATTATTAGTAGTCGCACATGAATCATCCAAATATAGTGTAATGTGTCTCCTATGACTGATCATTACCATTCGGAGGGTTGTTGTTGTTGTTGTTCGAAATGTTTCCACTTGATTGTCCTTGAGAAGCAGCATATTATGCAATAGCAGCCGCGATGATCCCTTGTAATTCTGCCTGGGTAGTCGGCATGCATGCTTCGCGTCGTGGAGGCATTTTCTATAGGATGTTTCACGTTGGTCAGGTCATAATAGGTAAAAATACGTATGTACTCAACAATATCCACACATAACATCTCATGTTATAAATAAATCAACTACATAACATCTCATGTTATAGAACATAAACAAACAACTTTAACAAAGCATCTAATGAGAATACTGCAATTGGGCTTTTATAAAATCAAGACCACCATACATTGTTTACAAATTTTCCAAATGTACATACATCCAAAAAGACTAAGGGTCAAAATGCCCTTGTCTGAACTGTTTAGACCAATACAACAACAAAAAAAAAATCACATAACCAAAGTCATCTTGTCAAAATGTGGTCTTCAGAATACCGCATAGTCTGGCCCAAATGATGTCTTCTCTTCAAAAGTACCCACTACCGGCAAAAGACTAAGGTAGCTAAGCTGACGGCGGTGGAGGAGGTGGAGGAAAATGAGAGAAGAGTAAACGGCGCATATGCAGCCAATCCTCCTCCATGGCGCGGTGTGCTCTCTCCAGCTCTAGCACGCGCTGGATAAGCGCCTCCTGCTGCATCATAAATGAAACAAAAACATCCTCGGTAGAAGTCCCGACATGATAGGGGTGGTATGGATCTGTGGGGGGCATAGTAGGTGGCGTGGTCCAGAGAAAAGGCTCACCAGATGGAGCAAAAGATGGCACGGCAACTGGTGCGACAGTGGATGCAACAGAGGAAAACTGGGGTAAGACTGGAACAAATGTCGGTACATGACCAACGGGATGTGCTGAAGAACCCTCCCCCGGACGTGAGGGCGGAACAAACTGTAGGAACGAAACAGGAGAGCCTGTGTGATGAGCGTCTGTGGTGTGAGGGGGAAAAAGTGGGGTACCAGAAGTATGTGGGTGGGTAGATGGGATATCGAGTGGTGCAGTAACAGGTGCAGTATGGGGAGTAACTGGGGTCACATATGGAGGGTAGTCGTCCTCCTCGATCCACCCATTCTGGGTGTCAGCGTATCTCGGGTCGATATGGGTAGCAAACGGTGCCAGGTCACCAAAAATGGGGTCAGGTATGGGTGCTACATCTGGGGTCTCAGCAGCTGGTGGTGCAATGACAGGTGCATCAGTGACAGGTGGTGCAACAACTGGTGTATCCTCTGGAATAGGGTCCAAAGCAAGAACGGGCTCTGGAATGACGGGAGCAGGCGGACGATCAGCAGGCATAGCAGGATCCTGATCATCCGGGAGAACAGGAGCCTCAGCAGGCTGCTCTGCAGGAACCAACTCATCCTCCATATCTGTCTCCTCATCGTAGTTAATACGAGGGAAGTTACCAAATCCCAAGGGTGGGTAAGAGGAAGCTACTGACTCAACGGAATCTGAGGCTGACGAATCGGAATGAACCTCCATGTCAGGAAGCTCAACCATGGGAATAACGGGGTCAACAACTGGGATATCAGCATGCGGAGCATCGTCCTCCATCGGGGCCCCACCATCTTGGTCTCCCTCCGGGGGACCCTCGATGAATAGACCGATGTCACCATCGGGTAATGCGTCGAGAGGTTGTTCCTCAAAGGGAACTGCAGCAAATGGGAGAGGAGCAGGGATCGGAACAAGGGATAGATCCTCTCCTGGCGGGCCATCAGCTAAGGGCATGTCGTCCCCGAAGTCCGGTAGGGCGAAAGGCTGAAAATCGTCTTCATTGGTGCTCGTGTAGTCTGAAGTGTAAACTCCCGAGTCTGTGGCCATCTCGTCATCAGAAGTAAAGGCCATCGGGTCGCTCGTGTTGGATACTCCACTGCCAGAAGATGCCATGGTGTCTGTAACACATCCACAACATATGCACATAAATCAGGTAAGCATGTAAACAAATAACAATGTAATCATGTATGTATCCTAGTCTTCCCAGGCTATCCCTCCCCATTTCTAAGACTGAACTCCCTAGTCTCTCAGACTACCCTGGTCTCTAAGACCAACCTCCCAGACTCTAAGACTAATTCTTTCCCAATCTCTAAGATTGAACTCCCTCAGTCTCTAAGACCGAACTCCCTCAGTCTCTAAGACCGAAATATAATTTTTGAGAAGTGTATTTGTGCCTTTTTGTTTGTAAAAATGTTTATGCCCTGGATCTGGACGTTTAGTGCATGCAATGTAAAAGGTTTGAAAACATTTTCGTGAGAGCCCTAGTGAATCATAGTCTAGACTCGAGAATGAATCCTAGTTCGCTATGATCGAGGCTCTGATACCAAGCTGTCACACCCTGGCTTTTGCGGAAGCGTGGGTTTAATTGGTGTGACTTCTTAATACCATAGCAACAATCACAACAATGCTATATGATAAAATACGGGATGTTCATCCATTAAAATAGTTTACAAAATGCGGAACATATTGTTTTAAAATAACAATCCCAAAACAAATTACAAAACATGACTTGTTTAAAATGAGTTCATAAGACTCAACGAAGAACTACCAACAAAATGAGGATTTAAGACATGCAACTCGTCCAGGAATGAGTCGCACTTCCAAAACCCTATGACCCTGGATGACATCCTTATCTAGTACGCAGCTAACATGCATCACCTGCCAGATCCTATTCATTCCCTGAAATACATGTAATTTGAAAAAGTCAACAAAAAGTTGAGCGAGTTCATGTGTAAGTGAGTATATAAAAGCCTTTAAAATGTCTGTATAAGTAAAAGTCCCTGGTACATAGCAATTAAGGAAAAACCTGATCACCATTGGGTTGCAAAACCAATAGTATGTGTGAAATGATGCAGGAAGACTCAAACCTAGCAAATTTGTCTCCGGTATGAAGACATAGTCACCACTATGGGCCGCCCCAGCCTCATGGGTGTGGGCTCGCTACACCCAAATAGATCTATCACTCATGTCCCGTGGTCCTACAATGAGGATTAATGGCCTTAAGTGTTGTACCCACCACTCACATGATCGCGTAGTAAAAACCCTCCTTAAGCTAACCATACCATAATAAAAGTCTGTAAATGTCTGTAACATGCATTTCACCCCCGAAAAGTAAAACTGAAAATAGTTAAGAGAAAAGGGGGACATGAACTCACTGTAGTGCGTCTTGTACCGAATCTCAAACTCTGACTGCTACACGACAACCTACACGTACTAATGTCTATTAGACGAACGGGCCGTGCCTTGGCTTAGGGTTTAGTATTTTGAGTCACGTTTCTTATGTTGTTTCGCGTGATAAATATTTGTTCGTTCAAAGTTCTAGCAAATTTTAGTCTTAGAAAGCAAATATTTACTAAGTGTTTTAATTTTCGGAAAATTTCGCCATAGCCTCCTCTGTAAATAGAGGTGTCCATGCTTAAAAGCATATTATTTTCTTTAATATAAATCCCGTAGAGTGTTCCCACATAGCCAACCCCAACAATCATACATGCAATGCCCTAATTACGTCTTTTCAGCTTTATTAAACCAAACTGGACTGTTTTCGAGCATTTAAATAAAATAGTTAACCTTTTCCAAAAATTCTCAAATTTTTACAGAATGTCATATATAATCCAAAATTTATTGTGTAAAATTTTCGGAGACCAGTTCATTACCAATTTTATATAAAATTCTTTTACCCGACTGCAATCAGATTTGTTACTTTCTGATTGCAGTTTTACGGAAAAATTCACTAAAAATCAATCGCAAGTCCGATCGACGAAATTCCAGTTGGAGGGTCACGGAAACAACCGTGACCATCTACAGTAAAAATTCCATGAGCTGATTCTGCTCAGGTTTCAAGGTTTGACTATGATTACAACACGCTTTTTCAGCAGAAATATTTCAGCTTGAGCTGCTGTCTAAAAATAATTCTTTAAAAATAGCAAACGATCTCGAAAAATTACGATTCTAGTGCCATTTGTTCGGTTGTTCAAAATTACACAATTTAGACTCCAGAAATTCAGTTTTTCGATTAAAAATGACCCTGTTACAGCCTGTTGAAGTTGGCTGGAAATTTCAATCAGCATGTTTATTTCAGGTTTAATGATTCTAAAAACATATTAACGAGTGTCCTAACCTTGATTTGTTAACAACTTAATGATCAAACATTGTGCATGTATTATCCAAACTCAAACCAACCTGATTTTAACCTCATACAAACTTTTTATGTAGGGTTTTCATGCAGAATTTCATGTTCATCTTTTTAGTGTTCAATTTCTTGTGTTACATGATTATCATCCTCCTACTAAGTATCATAACAAAGAACAAGTTGTAACAATGGTGTGAAGGGACTTACTACTAGCACAAGGCTAGGGTTAGAAATCTCAATGCAAGGTTGATGAAGGAATGGTGGTGCTTGAGACTTGAACAAAGCTTCTTCGCGAGCCCTTCAACTTGTATCTACTTTGAATGTTCTTCAAGCTTGGAGAGGACTAGTTAGTGAAGAAGATGAGAGTATGAGAGAGGGTGATGGTGATTTTCAGTTATGGGGGAGGGGGAGCCGAAAATAAGGGGAGGGGGGTGAGGTTGAGTGTAGGTTTGATGGTGATGATGAGTTTCCTTGGAAATATGAGCAACCTAGAATCTAGTGTCATCATGCATAATATTTTTGGCCAATAAAAGCTAAGATTACCTTTACAAAAATCTAAACAAAATATATATGTAATCATGGGCAAATTTTCGGTTGGGGGGGGGGGTAAAATGAAAATTTTGGTAATTAGTGGGTATTTAATTAGAAGGTTAAGGGTATTTTCAAGTATAGTGGGTGTATGCCATATTTCTATAGTGTATGGGGATTTTTGGTGACCGTAAATAATTAAGAATGATAAAATAATATTTCTGACAATATTTTTGTGTCTCGGGTAATGTCTGGTTGTTCGGTTACGTATTGTTCCGTTAAAGCGTTTAATTGTACCGTAGAGTGTCTTTTGTGCATCTTTTTGTAACGAAAACATTCCTGGCACTTAGGAAAGTATACAGGACCACTCTGTTATATTTGTATATTCTACTGGTATAATAAAATGCTGAATTTAATAAAAGGAAGCAGAATTCTGTATTTAAAGGGTGTTTTAGGCACTTCCCGACATTATATCTATCCCCTAATGACGCAGTCTTATGGTCCTCACTTCCCTACGCTACAAACCAGTGTAGTACTCTATCCTTGGCTCATACTGGCCATAATAATATTGTCTGTCTAAGTGCTGGTATTGTCAGCATTATTTATGTATCAACCGTTCAGTGTGTCAACTGTGCTGAGTGCATAAAGTATGTCACTAATGTTGGTGTGTAATGAATGGAGTGACTATAAAAATGTGATGCATGTATATATGATATAGAATCATAGAGCAGTTTAAATTATCAGTTGTAATCAAGCACGTAATTAAGATTAATTAATTTGTACAGTACCTGAAATTCTGAGGGTTGTCACATCAGTGGACTTGTTCTTCCCGCCAATTGCCCTCTTCGAGCAGTGGTCTTTATATGCCCTTTCTCGCCACATCCATAGCAGATTGCGTCCTTTAAGTTCTTGCATTCATGAGACTTGTGGTCCATCTGCTTACAGATGCCACAACCTTTTGGTTGCTCATGGAAACATCTTCCAAAGTGTTGCTTCCCGCAGGTTTTACATTTGGGTTTTGCCTCATTCGGCTTGGACTGGTGATAAATCAAACCAGTCTTACTCTTTTTAAAATCCTTACTAGGGGTATCATCATGCTTTCACTTGTGATCCTCCTCGGCCTTAGCCGCTTTTACTCTTATCTCATCTTCAGTAAGAGATAAGGCCAGATCCACAGCGGATCTAAAAGTTGTAGGTTTGGAGGATTTAACCATCCCATTGATTTCTGAAGCGAGTCCTCCAATAAATCGCGCAATGCGCTTGTACTCAGGGGTAATTAGATAAGGTACAGTCTTGATAAAGAGTTGTATTTAGATACGTAGGCTCGACAATCGAGGCCTTTCATAGTCAGCTTCAGAAAGTCAGATTCAACTTTCTCCACCTTGTGAGGTGGGCAATAGGTCTCGCGGATAAGTTCCACGAATTTAGACCAACTCAAGTTGTACAGTGCAACCTTGCCAGTGGATTGGATCAGTGCCTTCCACCAAGTTAGAGCATCCTCCTTGAAGGATTGAGACACATATTTGTCACACCCCGATTTTTCCACGTGTCACCGGTGGGCCCGGTGGGGAGTATAGTGACGTAGTTGATATCATCATAGTCAAACAACACAATATTTAAATACACAGCGGAAGCAAAAGGATAAATATATTACAAACCGATATAAAGTAATATCAAGTATTACAAACGGAATGTAAAGGATCCACAGGCGGATCAAAAAAAATAAAAAAAATAAAAACATTTGTTCAACAGACTTTAAGGCATCCAAGCTTGCGAGACTTATTGTGGACGCTAGAAGACAGCCAGCCTATTACGAGTAGTACCTGCACTTAACCTTTTGGAAAATACGTCAGTTTACACTGGTAAATACAATTTAACTGACTCATTTTGAAAAGGGTTAAAAATTTATTTGAATGCACGTGGCACAAAACATTTTATAACTTGGGATAATTATTTAATATTATAATCTTGTGAACGAATTACATGTTACTTGTGCGTTCAGTAGCCCGGATCTTGTCCGGGTTAAAGATCAATAGACCCACCACAATATAGAGTTATACACTGACAGGTGTACGCCTACACGAACGGACGCGAAAAACGGTCCAAATTACGCGATGAATGAAATTTTATCAAGGCGATCACTAAAATAAAATATTTTAGTGCTTACATAAATTTTTGGATGTCCGGAGATACACAGAATGCGAGATATGTGCAAAAGTGCAAACTTATGCACTTTTTGACACTTTTAGTCCCTGCATGACATAAAAGTTTATTTTTGCGCATGAAACACCTCTAAGCCTATATCTAAGCTATATAAAGAATAAATAGGGTATATTTAACTCATGGAAATATTCCGAAATATCCGTTACCATACGAATCGGCATACTTTTGCCGTTTGACGCAAATAGTCCTTTAATTGCGCAAAGTAGCGCGAAATGCTGTTTAATGATAGTAAAGCCTTCCATGGCCCATATTGATAATTCCCAAGCATATACATACATGTTACTACGCTCCCGTTCGCTTAAATGGTCACCGAAGGGCGTAGATTCAAAAGTTGACGCTTTAGGTCCCTCTATTGGGCAAACTTGCGCATTTCATCATCTAATAGCATTGAAGCCTCATCTAACCCATATTAGGCATTCTTGAAAGTATTATTAATCATCACGATGCTTCGGGTTTGCTAAAAGGTCATTTAGAGGTATAATTAAACATATTGACACTTTTAGTCCCTCTAACTTGCAAAGTTGCGCGTAACTTTACTTATAGGCATAAAAACCTTAGATGGCCATTATTTGGCATTCCCGATAGTATAATTAAATATTATGAAGCCCCCGGTTTGTTAAAAAGGTCACTCAGAGGTAGGAATTAACATGTTGACGCTTTTAACCCCTTTATTGCGCAAACTTTCAATTAATTACGCAAACGGCTACACTTATTCATCAAGTGGCACATTTGTGAATATAAACATCATAAGAAACTTATTTTTAGGTATGTTATCACTTCCAGTCCTTTCATAATCAAAGTTTTCGATTTTTCGAAAAATTAGTCCCTCAATTTCAGTGTTTGACTTCATTAGGGTTTATTACACGTGTCAATACATCATTGGACGTGATTTTACGAGGTGTTACATCCTCACCCCCTTAAAAGAAAGCTCGACCTCGAGATTTGCTAAAATGCTGGAAGTACTTTTGTCACATGACGGACTTAACTTCTATAGCATATATGGAGTCTCTCCAAGCTCCCAAAGTGACCTTTATATTTGGTACATGTATCCTTTTGGAGCTTCTTAACCTGTCGATCCTTAATCGATATAGGTTGCTCATCATATCATAAATCTGCATATCGATATGTGATAATGCTTCTTGACTTATTGGTGAAACACATCCTCAAATCATTAGTGTATATTGCATTGCATGCTCTGCCAAGCTCCTTAAATAGGTTTTAGCTTATAAGCTATTTGATCCTGTTACATTCGATTCCTTCGAATGATTCTACATATTCAGAGCTCAACTAGCCTAATAATTAACAAATTGGTGCACCCTTCCAGGGCGATATCTTTGTTAAACCTTATTCCTTAACAAGAACTTAGGAGGTTTGCTATTTCCATTAATCTTGATTTTCTGCCAAATACTGGCATCTAACAGATGATTATGGATTTGTATGATCTTATTCGTTGTTTCCAGGGAAACTTTCAGATCCTGATATTTGGACTTACCAATCTTCTGTCTAACAATAGATGTTTAACATTCCATCTATACAAGGTCTCCAAAAGAGCAGCCTTGATACTTATATATCAACTATTATAGAAAAGCTTAATTTAAGGTGAGATGGTTATTCCAACCATTGCTTAAAACTAATCTTAAGGAATTAGCTAATCCTTGCCGTTAGTCGAACAAATCGACGATCCTGGGCAGCTGATGGAAATTCTTAATTGTTGCCTAATTTGGGTTGCGGTAATCAATGCATAAGCAAAATGAACCTTCTTTCTTAATTAACAATACCGAATTCTTAGAATATAGGGTTAGGCTATATGAATTCTTTATTTCAAAACTTATTTAATTAGGGTTTTGATTCTTCCAATAATGGCACTAGCCGTCTTGGAGATTTCATAATGATACAGCCCTAATGGGATATAAATCTTAATTCTACCTGCCTTTCAGGGGTAAACAGGGTAATCTTAGGAGAAGATAATCAAGTTATAAGGAGGTTACAGAGATTTTCCAAATCTCAGGCTCCAGTTCATCCATCACTGCTCGTGTCAAATGAGTGACACATATATGTTACGAGTCCATGAATTTCTTAATTGAAGACACTTACTTGGACAATTCCATTTTGGATATCTTCTTTGAATACCATTAGTTGACTTTAGTACCATATGACTATTAGAATATCCTTGCGGTTCCATGTATTAAACCTCCATACTGATCAGGCATGGAAGCAATCTATGGAACTTATTAAGATACATCAATCCTCATATGGCGCTTTTATCATACTGTCTGGTTTTCGCAATCGATAGAGATCAAGGAGATATCAACTATATATGCTGACGCACATCTTCTAGAGAGAGGATACTTCTAGAATTCCATAATTAGAGATTTCTAACAGGAACAGAAGAAATGGTTCTTATGATTTCGCCTGTAAGTTTTACCTTACACTTAATATCTGGGGTTCTTACGGGAAAGATTTCTAAAAATTTGTTAAGCTTATGGTTTTATGAGAGACTTAGCAGTACCTGAAACCAAACGTAACTCCTAGCCATAAAATCACCATAAGGAATTTATCTGGTGTCATTTATTTATGTGAGCTGACTCTAATCATTCATCAGGAGGGTTAAACGCCTCCATTCTTAATCCTTCTAAACTTAGCTGCAAAATCTTTGACAAAATTTAGGGCAGTCTCAGCTTTGACTGGTCGTTTCTTAACCTATATAACGTGAGTAGCTGAGGTAGATCCATAATGGATTCTTAATAAGCAGGCTTTGAAACCTTAATGTGCCCTCTTATTGCCGATGCTAAATCATAATATATATATATATATATATATATATATATATATATAGTGCATTATGCTTAAATTCTAGGTTAACCGAATAAGGGCACTATTTCCATCAATGAACCAAGGTCTGCAGCACACTGCCGATAGTTTATAAATCTTATGGGGGAGTCGGAAAATTATTACTCAATCTTTTCCTATTCCGTGACGCGTATAATAGGTTTTCTAATAAGGTCCTTAAAACTTGGACCATCCCATAATGTATAAGAGGATCTTTCTTGTGGATTTCATTAATGTCCTCACTAATCAAGGGAAAATAAGTTAAAAGTATTTACCTGAGCTAAATATAAATTCAATCCCAGCCGTATATCAATTCAGCAAGTACAGATAGCTTTTACTGGGCTCCTAAATCTGGAATGAAGGTTTAATAACCTATTAGATTCCTAACGGGTCTTTAATTAAGCCTAAGCTTAGACCGGTTAGTTTTAAATGAGGATACGGTTCAAAACGCGTGATAAAGCGAAGACCGGTTTAGAATGTGGTTTTGACCCTACAAGCTTGTATGCTTGTTTAATATGGGTAACTTAAACACATTCTGAATTTTGAGACAAAACCGATATGGTTTGACCCGTTTCGGCTAATATATGCAAACTAGTTACATACGCCGATCCGAACGCGAAAAGTGCGTAACGAGTAACCAAAAGAGTCATATACAAGTTTCCTAAGTTAATATGCCCCAAATATGTTGTGATATCAGTAGGATACCTTCCATTATGCCCAAAAACGAGTTTAAGACCAATTTATGCCCCGTAGGGGTATTTTGGTCATTTTAAAGATTATAAGAGAGTTTAAATATCATTCTGAGTTACAGGTCTGATTAAATCAGTAATTATACTTAATTTAATAAGTCATATCAGTAGGGTATCATATATATGTGAAATTTATTAATTATAACCATACTATGCACCGTAGGGGCATTTTGGTAATTCCACATAGGCTTAAAAAGGGCAAAACAGAGAATCTGAGTTTAAAACTTTTGCTTACTGTTAAAATATAGAAATTTACTAAAAATATCAGTAGGCATCAACCCTTATATATTTAAACTAGTTTCGATACATACTATGCGTTAAAAACGCTTAAAAAGGCGATTTGGAGCCATTTCCGGGTTTTGTATAGAAAGCTGATATTTTTATTATTACAGAAGGCTCAAAATATTTTATTTATCATATTAGATCAGTAGAAAAAGGTTTGGGGTCAAAAGGATTTGTAAAACTCATTTTATAGCCCAAAAGGGCAAAACCGGCAATTACCGAATCAAGCCTAGAACCCTATGTTATGCTCAGCCTAAAAATAAATAAAAATCTTTAAAAATCCCAAAATATTATTTTATATCAGTAGGTAAAAAGTTTGGTATCAAAAATTGGGTTTAGATAGGATATACGCTAATTACGCCGTTTAATTAATAAAAGGCTTTCTAATTACGCTATTGAGCATAACTCCTAATCTAGACCTCAAACTGATGTCAAATTTTAGGGACAAGTTTATAAATCAGTAACTAAGGTTTCTACTCTTTCACATTTTCAAAAATCATGTTTTAAGGTCAAAAGGGCATAACGGTCAACATTTAGGCATTTAACGGAAACATGCATGAACTATGATTTCTATGGAACCAAGTTGTATAACCTCGGAGGGTTATACTAACTTATAATATGGTCCTAATGGAATCCTAAGGCATATTTAAACTAAGCTAAATCGGGTCAGAACTGAAAGTCAAAGCAAAAGTCAACTTTTGCGACTTTCGGTTCCGAACTGAGCCTATACTTAGAATTGTCGGGTTGAACATGCTTAGACATGTTCAATTAATAATTACCAAGTTATTAATATGAGAAAACTGATTTTATGGCTTCTATATTAATAGTTATGTATTTATTTAAAACTAACCCGTTTGACTTTCATTTGACCCGACAATTTAACTAAGTAATCGTGGTAATTAGGAGGCGCCCTTTTGAGGGTTAATTACCTACCTAATTACGGTCACGTAGCCATGTTCGTTACGAACCATGGCTTAGCCGTTTAAAAGTCAAAGCGTTTATCGAAACGCTTGACTTTTCGGCTTTAACCGCTAAATAATTAAACTAAACACGAAAGGGGACTTACAAAGGGTCCAAGGGACTCAAGGAGGTTCTCAAAAAGGTTCAAGATCCTCACAACTCAGAGAATAGATCAGATTAGAAGGAGATGTGCAAATGAGAGCCAAACATTCAATGGGTATTTATAGGATTTAGAGGACCGTTAGGATCGTTCCTCGATAAATGTGATCAAATCTGGACCGTACACCTTTACCCCTTGTTTTAGCAATCTATGGGCTGCCCAAGGACTGAAGAAAACCATTTTCAATTGATTAAAACAGCTGTAACAGCTGGTAACAGCTGGAAATCAAGTTTCAGAAATGGCTGTTTTGGTCCCTGCATGCTTCTAGCCCCTTTCTGATGCGTTTGAGGCCCGTTAAACCATTTTTAAGCCTCTACAATGATGCCTAAACATGAGGGACATGAAACATGCTCAAAAACATGTCAGATGTCGGTCCGTTTGGCCGTACGGTCACGTTGTTCGTCTAATTACGACGAAACACGAACGGACGCGAAAAACGGTCCAAATTACGCGACGAATGAAATTTTATCAAGGCGATCACTAAAATAAAATATTTTAGTGCTTACATAAATTTTTGGGTGTCCGGAGATACACAGAATGCGAGATATGTGCAAAAGTGCAAACTTGTGCACTTTTTGACACTTTTAGTCCCTGCATGACATAAAAGTTTATTTTTGCGCATGAAACACCTCTAAGCCTATATCTAAGCTATATAAATAATAAATAGGGTATATTTAACTCATGGACATATTCCGAAATATCCGTTACCATACGAATCGGCATACTTTTGCCGTTTGACGCAAATAGTCCTTTAATTACGCAAAGTAGCGCGAAATGCTGTTTAATGATACTAAAGCCTTCCATGGCCCATATTGATCATTCCCAAGCATATACATACATGTTACTACGCTCCCGTTCGCTTAAATGGTCACCGAAGGGCGTAGATTCAAAAGTTGACGCTTTAGGTCCCTCTATTGGGCAAACTTGCGCATTTCATCATCTAATAGCATTGAAGCCTCATCTAACCCATATTAGGCATTCTTGAAAGTATTATTAATCATCACGATGCTTCGGGTTTGCTAAAAGGTCATTTAGAGGTATAATTAAACATATTGACACTTTTAGTCCCTCTAACTTGCAAAGTTGCGCGTAACTTTACTTATAGGCATAAAAACCTTAGATGGCCATTATTTGGCATTCCCGATAGTATAATTAAATATTATGAAGCCCCCGGTTTGTTAAAAAGGTCACTCAGAGGTAGGAATTAACATGTTGACGCTTTTAACCCCTTTATTGCGCAAACTTTCAATTAATTACGCAAACGGCTACACTTATTCATCAAGTGGCACATTTGTGAATATAAACATCATAAGAAACTTATTTTTAGGTATGTTATCACTTCCAGTCCTTTCATAATCAAAGTTTTCGATTTTTCGAAAAATTAGTCCCTCAAATTCAGTGTTTGACTTCATTAGGGTTTATTACACGTGTCAATACATCATTGGACGTGATTTTACGAGGTGTTACAATATTTAACAGTGTCCCTAGTGGCACAACCGCTTATATCAATAACAGTTTCCATTTCATCTAGCCACTTTAGAGCATCAATGGCTCCATTCTCACCTGTAAAGTCACGGGGTTTACAAGAAATAAAGTACTTATAAGTACGCCCCTTCTTAGAGTCATGAGGCTCAGTTCTAACGATACTCTTGATACTTTGCTCACTCTTAGTTGAGGAGCGATAAGACTTTTCAGTCTTTTGAGTAGTAGAACAGGGTTTAGAAACAGAGTCCTGTTTTTTTACTGATGGCTCTTGCCCTTTAAGTGTGGCCATAAATCCAGCCAGGGCTTTACCGACTTCATCGGCAATCAGAGATCGAAGATTATTCTCTTCGTCCTTATGGTTTTGGTGCTCTAAGTCGTCACCACCGTTTTTCTTAGCCGCATCGCCAATATTTAGGCTTGCCATAAATTCAACTGGGAGATATATGGCCATCAGTTAAATTTTGAGAACTCAATAGCAAATCGATTTATTTGCATTAGATCTTGCAGATCTATACATATCAGATTTACTAGCCTCACTTACCGTAGTTGGTAATGGGCTTTCATATATACTTAGCTATATAGTTCTAGAGATTTTTAGTCCCACTCCTTCCGCACAGCTTGGATTATTTGGAGGTTAGGGACACGTTTTAGTCAACGTAATCAATATAGATACGTATTCAACGTATTCGGAATAAGTAATGTCACAGAGTTGGACTAAGATTTTCTCCCTTCCAAATAGTCGGGAATTAGATGGAGATTTGAGATACGTTTTAGTCAATGTATTATAGGTTCCTCTCCTTCCACATAGTTGGAGATTTGGAACAAGCATCGTTACATAGTTGGACGAGAATTTTCTCCTTTCCACACAGTTGGGAATTAGCTGGAGATTTAAGATACGTTTCAGTCAACGTGTTTAATAGTGGTCCCTCTCCTCAGTTGGAGATTTGGGACAATTAATATCACATAGTTGGATGAAAATTTTTATCTCCTTACCTCATAGTCGGGAATTAGTTGGAGATTTAAGATATGTTTCAGTAAACGTATTTAATATTGGTCCCTCTTTTGGGACAATTAACATCACATAGTTGGATGAAAATTTTATCTCATTACCTCATAGTCGGGAATTAGTTGGAGATTTAAGATATGTTTCAGTCAACGTATTTAATATTGGTCCCTCTCCTGAGTTGGAGATTTGGGACAATTAACATCACATAGTTAGATGAAAATTTTATCTCCTTTCCTCATAGTCGGGAATTAGTTGGAGATTTGAGATACGTTTCAGTCAACGTATTTAATATTGGTCACTCTCCTCAGTTGGAGATTTAGGACAATTAACATCACATAGTTGGATGAATCTTTCATCTCCTTTCCTCATAGTCGGGAATTAGTTGGAGATTTAAGATAAGTGTCGTCACATAGTTGGACGAAAATCACTTATAGACTTTTAAGATTATATTGGTGTGAGGGAAATAGTTATCCACTATTATCACTTTTTCAACCACTACCATTGGTGGGAATATATGTTTAAGACAAAGTCTTTATCATGGTCTGTTTACTAGTCTTAATTACGTAAGAACTAGTAGACCGAATAAATTTAAAAGGAAATATTTTTGCTTGATTGCTTGCGGGCTTCCGACCAATTTGTCTTACCCTATAGATTTGGCATTTTTTAATCATTCTCTTTCCACATAGTTGGGATTAGTTAAAGATTCCAGGACACGTCTCAGTCGACGTATTTAATATAGGTCATTCTCCTCGGTTGGAGATTTGGGACATGTCATCTCGTAGTTAGACGAAAATTTTATCTCCTTTCCACATAGTCGGGAATTAGTTGGAGATTTAATATACGTTTCAGTCAACGTATTTAATATTGGTCCCTCTCCTCGGTTGGAGATTTGGGACATGTCTTAGTCGATGTATTTAATATAGGTCCTCTCCTCAGTTAGAGATTTGGGACATGTCGTCTCATAGTTGGACGGAAATTTTATCTCCTTTCCACATAGTCGGGAATTAGTTGGAGATTTAATATACGTTTCAGTGAACGTATTTAATATTGATCCATCTCCTCAGTTGGAGATTTGGGACACGTCTCAGTCGACGTATTTAATATAGGTCCCTCTCCTCAGTTGGAGATTTGGGACATGTCGTCTCATAGTTGGACGAAAATTTTATCTCCTTTCCTCATAGTCGGGAATTAGTTGGAGATTTAATATATGTTTCAGTAAACGTATTTAATATTGGTCCCTCTTCTCAGTTGGAGATTTGGGACACGTCTCAGTAGACGTATTCAATATTGGTCCCTCTCCTTAGTTGGAGATTTGGGACACATATCGTCTCATAGTTGGACGAAATTTACACTTTCTCAACCACTCATTGGTGGGAACATGTGCTTTTAGCCTTCGTCTATTGAGCAATCAAGAGATTTGTTTGATATGGTAGGAGCAATAATTGTGACCTTCATAACATTTGAAGGAAAATAATAAAATGGGCTCCATAAAACCAATGATCATTATTATGGCAGTAGTATCGCCAAGATATATTTAGATGCTTACTATTTGATGATATTAGTACAATAATTGATCGTTGGGAGATCTTAGAGGTTCCATGCATTAAACCTTCATACTGGCCAGGCATGAAAGCAATCTGTAGGACACACTAAGATACTGCCAACCACCATATGGTATTTTATCATACTAAGTTTGGCATTTTGACGTGATGTCGTGGTCACAATCAAATTTAATCCAAATACTACTAATAGACAGCGGTAAGTGGGTATCGAACACAGGGAGTTTGTGGAATATGTGTTATTTAAAAGACTATCCAACTTAACTAAACTAGACTAATTGCGAGAAAATAAAATTCAAGAGTTGGTTTGATTGGATTGGTTTCTTTTCGAACTAAGATTACTAATTAATTTGCGAAATGAGAATTAAGTTTGTAAGCAATTTAGAGAAAAATGACCATCCTAAGTTTCCGGTTTGCTTCAACAATTGTGCTATCATTTACTAGAAAGAACTACATAGACATAGTTCATGTGCAATTACTTGTTGTGATAAAAGGGAACTAAGTACTCAGATTCCTAGAACGTGAGGTTGTTACCCGATGACCAATTGACCCTTACCCAATTCTAATTCTACCCATGATATCTCGATTGCCAACGGCACCAAGAACGTATGGTTTCAAAGAAGAATAATTATAAGCATCAACAATTTACAAACAAACAAGAACACACCATGATAAACAAAACATAAGTTCAATTCATCATTCTAGAAATATAAAAACAAGCACAATAGTTTCCACAAACCTTCAACCTAAGATGACCATAGAATGTTTAGCCACGCATGGCTTGAAGCGACATCATAATGCAAATAAAAGATAATATTGTTCAACACAATCACCAGCCACAAAGATTAGATGAAAAGATTAATAAAAAAGAAGATGTTCTTCACTCCCAAGTGTCTAGATATACTCCCAATCTCGTTTTCCTCAAGTAGTAACCGAAAACCAATCATTAACCACCTTAAAACTCCATCAAAAGAGAAATAAATGTGGAAGTTACACTTGAAACCCAGTCGGTGCCGTAACCTACGGCTCCTAGCCGTAGGTTACAGTGGTCAGCAAATCCAGGGTCAACATAAAGCGCCGTAACCTACGGCTGGGAGCCGTAGGTTACGGTTCTGACTGGTTCTTTACGGCTTGCGTCTCCTGCTTTACGTCAGTGCACCCGGACATATATGAGGAGCCGTAACCTACGGCTGGGTGCCGTAGGTTACGGTGATGAGTGAATTTTCTACTTTATTTCCTTTGTAAAATTCCCCATGCTCCATTTGATCTCATTCATCATATAACTCCCATCCAAACTTCACAAAAACCACTTATTAAGCACATTAATACCTGCAACATCAAGCATCTAGTGATTACCATGTTCAAGCAATTAACCATGTATAGCATGGGATTTTAATCATTTTATGGCTCTTAAGGGTTGTCCTACGGACCACCCGTCACATCCCCACACTTACCCGTTGCTTGTCCCAAGCAACCCATTCAAAACTATTCACAACTACAAGCGATCGATTATGCAAACCAAGCTAAAATGTGCCGTCCTTTTACTAACTTTCAATCGTACCACAAGACACCCCCCTCAAAAAAATATCTCGGTGATAAGAATTACTAGCATGTAATGCAAAACCACTCAATGTGTGTGTGTGTGTGTGCGACAATAAGCTTGTATAAGAATCAAGTTTCCTCCTAACACATATCTAGCATGCTTAAGAATCAAAGAGACTTGCGGGTTGTAACGGGGCTAGGTGCAAAGGTAGGAAATGGTGAAATACATATGAAAGAGCTAATTGATTTGACCCGATTTTATTTTTACAACTAAACAAAGCAACATCAACTATATACAAGACATCTTCAAATTTTCAACTGCTAATCACAACTAAATTCTTCTTTTTGTATTTTTCTCATTTTTTTCTCATTTTTTTTACATAAACTTCAATAATATATACAGCACTACATACTAAATTTCCTAAACCGGGTCATCTCAATAGGTAAAATTTATATAGGAAGTAGGCTTGGGTCACAACCGAATGGTTTAAGGCTCAAACATGGCTTTCTAAGGACCAAACCCCCACCCCTCACAATACCAAGCTCATATATGTAAAGTATGAGGTCCAACCCACCAATCCCACACTCTCACACATCTAGACGAGGCTACCTAAAAGTCCCCTATCATTTTCACAAGCATGCTAACTCTAGGATTTAACAAGAATTCATACACAAATTCTATTAACACACAATACACACCGCCACTCAAACAATGAAATATCAATAACAATCATGTGTGGCTCAAATCCTCACTAAGAAAAAACTAGGAATGGGTGTCGGTGTGTCAAGTGGAACCATATCAAGTTTTCAAATTTTTTGACAATTTCCGCTTGGATTTACAAAAATTTTAAAATTCTCAAAAATTTCCCCCATCCCCACACTTGGGATACATTGTCCCAATGTATGGATTTGAGGGAAAGATCGCTTTAACCAAAAACATCAACAATTGCTTATACTCTCAAACCCCAAGTTTCTTTTTGTATTTTTTTTAACTAACAACACCACCAACTAACACTTCCCAAGACAAACACATCAACATCAAAACACCACCCTACTTCCCATTAAAAACCCGTGTTGTCCTCAACACTATGTTCGGGAAATCCGTAAAAATTTCTCCACACTTGTTTCGAACACCGGTTTAAACGGAACTTATTCAAACCAAAATAAACTAAACTAAATATTTACAAACACCAAACCTGGGCCTCTTTCACGTTTCTTCGTCATCCACTGGGCGTAAAATGTAACCCACTTTGTCGAGCTCGAGATTGTTGATATCGTTACCTTCCAAGTACGGTTTGAGCCGATGCCCATTCATCGTTTGTTGTTTATTTGTTTGTTCATCTCGTATATCAACATCTCCAAACCTCCCCACTCTTCGAATGACGTAAGGACCCATCCACTTGCTTTTGAGTTTTCCCGCGAACATTTTCAACCTTGAATTGTACAACCACACCTTTTGACCCACTTCGAAGTTCTTTTTCTTTATTTTTGCATCATGAACTTTCTTCAGTTTGTCTTTGTATGCGGATGCACATTCATAGGCTTGATCCCTTATTTCCTCAATCTCGTTCAATTGTAACTTTCTCGCCCGACCCGCTTCGTCATAGTTTGCATTCACCATTTTAATCCCCCAATATGCCCGATGTGCTAACTCCATAGGTAAATGACACCCTTTTCCGTACACCATTCGATAAGGAGTGGTATCAAGTGGAGTTTTGTAGGCCGTTCGATAAGCCCACAATGCATCATCCAGTTTACTTGACCAATCTTTCCGATCTGTTCTTACCGTCTTCATTAAAATCTCTTTAATTTGCCGGTTAGACACTTCCACTTGACCACTCGTTTGCGGATGGTATGGTGTAGCAACGCGGTGGTTCATATTGTATCTTTTTAACAATTTGCCAAAGTTGAAATTCTTGAAATGTGAACCACCATCACTTATTATTACCCTAGGCACACCGAATCGAGCAAAAATATTGGATTGCACAAACTTACATACAACGGAGTGATCGTTAGTCCTCGTAGCGATAGCTTCAATCCATTTGGAAACGTAGTCAACCGCAACCAATATGTACAAAAACCCATTTGAATTTGGAAACAGACCCATGAAGTCTATTCCCCAAACATCAAACACTTCCACTACCAAGATTGGTTGTAACGGCATTTCATCCCGCTTCGAAATGCTTCCCACTCGTTGACAATTGATACAATTTCGGGCATACTCGCATGAATCCTTGAAAATCGTGGGCCAATAAAACCCACTAGATAACACCCGATAACCCGTCTTGTTCCCACTAAAATTCCCTCCACATGACGATGAATGAGCATGGGTCAAAATCTCTAAAACTTCAGTTTCGGGAACACATCTTCGTATCACTTGATTGGGTCCAATTTTGAACAAGTCCGGTTCATCCCAAATATACTGTTTCACTTGACTAAGAAATTGTTGTCGTCTGTTCTTCGTCCAATGATTCGGAATTGCACCCTTGGCCAAGTAGTTCACATAGTGGGCATACCAAGGTGCAACAAAAGTAGATACGGCTAATAATTGCTCGTCAGGAAACCGTTCATTGATTTCACTCGGGTCATCAACACCTTCCAATGGGATCCGAGACAAATGATCCGCAACAACATTTTCACACCCCTTTTTGTCTCGAATCTCTAGATCGAACTCTTGCAACAAAAGCACCCAACGAATCAACCGGGGCTTTGCATCTTTCTTTTCCATTAGATATCGGACCGCACTATGATCCGAATACACGATCACCTTGCTCCCCCAAATGTAAGCTCTAAACTTGTCCAAGGCATACACCACCGCTAATAATTCTTTCTCGGTTGTGGTGTAATTCAGTTGCGCCTCGGACAAAGTTTTACTTGCATAATAGATTACCACCGGCTTCTTATCGACTCTTTGACCCAAAACCGCACCAATGGTCATGTCGCTAGCATCACACATAATCTCGAACGGCTTCGACCAATCCGGTGGTTGCAGAATAGGAGCCTTCACCAACTGTTCCTTCAACACATGAAACGCTTGCAAACATTCGTCAGTAAAATCAAAGGGAACATCTTTCAATAATAAGTTACATAAAGGTTTTGTAATTACACTAAAGCCCTTAATAAACCTTCTATAAAACCCCGCATGTCCCAAAAATGATCTCACCCCCTTTACATTCTTTGGTGGAGGTAGAGACGAAATTACCCGAATTTTAGCTTTGTTTACCTCCATTCCCCGGTCCGATATCACATGCCCCAACACAACACAATACCCTCCTGAACCATAAAATGGCTCTTTTCCCAACTTAGCACCAAGTTTGTCTCAACACACCTTTTTAAAACTTTTTCCATTTCGTCAAGACAAGAATCGAAACTTGGGCCAAAAATGGAAAAATCATCCATAAACCCTTCAAGAGATTCCCCGACCATGTCTGAAAATATACTCATCATACATCTTTGAAATGTGGCCGGGGTGTTACATGGTCCAAATGGCATTCGCCGAAAGGCAAATGTACCATATGGACATGTAAACGTGGTTTTGTGTTGATCGTCCGGGTGAATAGCAATTTGGTTATATCCCGAGTACCCATCCAAAAAACAATAGTACTTCTGACCGGAAAGTTTTTCAATTATTTGGTCAATGAAGGGTAATGGGAAATGGTCTTTGGAGGTAGCGGCGTTTAACTTTCTATAATCAATGTAAACTCGCCACCCGGTTACCGGGCGGGTGGCAATTTGCTCACCTTGCTCATCTTTTATTACCTGGATGCCGGATTTCTTAGGCACTACCTGAGTCGGACTTACCCACGCACTGTCCGAAATGGGATAAATGATCCCCTCATCCAACCACTTGATTACTTCCTTCTTGACCACCTCTCTCAGATTCGGGTTCAACCTTCTTTGTGTTTCACGGGTCGGCTTTGCATCCTCACTTGTAATAATTTTATGCATTACAATGGAAGGACTAATACCCTTTAAGTCGGCTATCGTCCACCCAATTGCCGCCTTGTGAGCCTTCAACACCCGTACCAACTCCTCTTCTTGAGTTACCGCCAAATTAGAAGCAATGATCACCGGTAAGGTGTCATTCTTCCCTAAGAATACATACTTCAAATGCCTCGGTAGCTCTTTCAATTCCACGCTTGGTGGACATTCCAAGGAAGGCTTTGTACCCAAAAACTCTTCCTCGAACTCCTTTGGGTCGTATCCATCTATGAAATCTGCTACAAAACACTCATCACCATAAATGTTAGTACCATTAGTAAAAACATTTAATCTCATCTTTCTATTACCGAATGTCATGTCGACCGTACCATATCGACAATCAATAACGGCATGTGCGGTATTTAAAAACGGCCGACCCAAAATAACATTTTGTTGCTGAATTGGGTCCGCGGATGAGTAATATAGCACAAGAAAATCCACGGGATAATAAAACTCATCAACCTTAACTATAACATCCCGTACAATACCCCGAGGGAGTTTATGAGATAAATCGGCTAATACCACCGTTGTCTCAACCCATTTCAATGGACCAAAATCGTATTGGTCGTATAACCCCCCCCCCCCCCCGGTAAGATACTTACTCCGGCTCCAAGATCCAATAACGCCCTTGCGGTTTGAAAATTTCCTACTTGAATATTTATAAGAGGCGTTCCCGGATCTTGTAGCTTAGGAGGAAGATCTCCTTTCAAAACCGCGCTTACCCGCTCCGTCAAGTCAACCAATTTAGGCACTTTTTGTTGCCTCTTTTGAGTACATAATTCTTTTAAAAACTTGGCGTAAGCGGGTACCTGTTTTATTGCTTCAAGTAGAGGAAGATTGATTTTAACTTGTTTGAAAACCTCCCACATTTCCTCTTTTTGAGGCCCCCATTTTGAAATGAAATTTTTCTTACCCGGATCTAATAAAGCCGAGGGAAATGGTACTTGACTAGATCCCTCACCCTCATTTTTCTTTTCATTTTCTTTATTAATTTCGGGTTTTTCAAAATTGGTTTTTTTAGAAGAATTAGTAGGTGGTTCATTTTCTTCCTCACTATCTTGACCCGTTATATCTTCAACCACCCCATCAACCAAATCCGGTGAAGGATTGGTTTTATACTCTTTCCCACTTCTCAAAACACTTACATGGTGAATATTAACATTATTACCTCTAGAAGTACTATGAGACGGGTTTACCTTAGTGTCGCTTGGTAATTGACCTTTGCTTTTCTTCAAATCCGACACTTCAGTTGCGAGTTGACCCATTTGGGTGGTCAAAGTTTGAATTGCTTTGTCTCGGGCCTCATCCTTTTGTATGCGAGCATCATCCATTTGGTTCCTCTTTTGCATCTCTGCTTGCATGCTCTTCAACATATCCATCATCTCGTTTCCACCCGAAGACCCCCCTTGTTCTTGACCCGCTTGATATTGCCTTTGGTATCCTTGGTTGTTCCCACCTCTATATCCACTTTGGTTATTGTAAGGTTGGCGCGAACCATAGTTACCTTGGTTACCTTGGAAATTCAGGTTTGCTTGATTTGAAGGGTTCCCATAACGAAAGTTTGGGTGGTTCCTCAACCCGGGGTGGTAAGTGTTGGAATTCATGTTATAGTTTCTACCACCCCCTCCTTGACCTTGCACCGCATGAACTTCTTCATATTGCCCTTCTACCATTCCTTGGCAATTTTCAGCCACATGACCTATTTCATTGCAAGTAGCACAAACATCATAAATTTGATTAGAGGTTTGAACATTACCATCGTCAACCGCATGCGCTTGTGTTCGGGTAACAGCCGGTCGTGCTCTCCTAGATGCTTGAGCTTTCCTCTTTGATGTAATTGCCATTTTCTCCAAAGACTCCCAATCGTCTTGCTCATAGTTCGTACCAAAAGTGCCACCGGTAATAGACATTAAGTTGCGAGCGTCTTCGGCACTCAACCCCTCATGAAAAGCGTTCATCAATTCCCAAAGTTCAATCCCATGGTGAGGACAATTCTTAATCATCATGTTGAAACGCTCAAAGGCCTCATGGAACATCTCACCTTGTTGTTGTTGAAAACTCCTCAACCCCTTCCTAGCATCATTGGTCTTTTGGGCGGTGTAAAACTCATCTAAGAAAATTTGTTGCATTTTTGCCCAAGTGTAAATGGATGCTGAAGGCAAAGTGTAGAACCACTTCTTTGCCTTATCCTCCAAAGAAAATTGAAATAGTACCAACTTGACATCATCGGCCGAAAAACCTTGACTCCCAAGAGTATTGCAAATTGAGTCATAGGCCTCCAAATGAAAGTAGGGTTCCTCCGTTGCTAGACCCTTATATTTCGGTAAACTTTGCAAAGAATTGGTTCTCACTTCAAAAGTTCTTCCTTGATTGTTGTGGGGGATAACCACCGGTGAAGGGTTGTGAGTAATTATTGGCCTAAAATGCGCTTCAATGCCTCTCGCATGTTCTCTAAGATGTCTTCTTGGGACGCCCAACCGACCCCTTGGACGAATAGGACCCATTGGTCTTGGTATATGCCCTTGTGGTGCGAATGGTTGTTGAAATTGTTGTTGTGGCATCGGTGGGTGTTGAATTGGCCTTTGGAATTGTGGTTGTACATGTTGTGGTCGAACTTGTTGCAATGGTATAGGGCGTTGCATTGGTGGCCCTTGTGGCCTTGGCCTAATGTGTTGTGGTATGAGTTGTTGTTGTTGTGGCATTCCACCAACACTTGCCATTCCTTGAGATTGGCCATGCACATAAGCAAACTCCCCTTGATCACCATCACCCCCATAAGCGTAAGCATACCCGTCTTCATCATAACCCTCAAAATCCTCATATCCCTCCTCATATCCATCTCCCCATATTCCCGAAGATTGCCCAAATGGAAGGGTCGAGTATTGAAAACTCGATTGGTTCAATGGTCTAACTGTAGAAGTAGCATGAACAACAGTTGAACCTTGTGGTAATGTATAGGTTGAAGATGATTGACCTGAAACTGGGAAGAAATGAGTAAATGGTGGAATTGTAGTAGAAGGGTTAAAGGAAAGTGAAGGTTCTTCTTGAGTGGTAATGGGTTGGGTGGTGTTGGTTGGTGTAACATTGTGAGGTTGCATAGGATTGGTAGTGGTGTTTGGTATGGTAGTGTTTGGTGAAGGTTGAGTGGATGATGGTATGAAAGGTGGTATAACTTCACCCGTAGTGGGTGGTGGTTGTGGTGGATCCATGTATCGAATTGGTGTGATTGGTGTAGTTGGTGTTGTTGGTGAACCACTAAACTTGTTTTCTCGTAACAAAATCCTGTTTCCTCTTAAAGTTCGCTCAATTTCCGGATCAAATGCCAATGGTGAAAGCTTGTGAGAGCTTCTAGTACGCATGCACCTGTAAATACCTGCACACTAACACACCCAGCGTAAACCAGAAAAATAACAAACTAAAAAGGATAAAAAATAACACACGTTGCGCACTACTCCCCGGCAACGGCGCCAAAATTTGACGTGATGTTGTGGTCACAATCAAATTTAATCCAAATACTACTAATAGACAGCGGTAAGTGGGTATCGAACACAGGGATTTTATGGAATATGTGTTATTTAAAAGACTATCTAACTTAACTAAACTAGACTAATTGCGAGAAAATAAAATTCAAGAGTTGGTTTGATTGGATTGGTTTCTTTTCGAACTAAGATTACTAATTAATTTGCGAAATGAGAATTAAGTTTGTAAGCAATTTAGAGACAAATGACCATCCTAAGTTTCCGGTTTGCTTCAACAATTGTGCTATCATTTACTAGAAAGAACTACATAGACATAGTTCATGTGCAATTACTTGTTGTGATAAAAGGAAACTAAGTACTCAGATTCCTAGAACGTGAGGTTGTTACCCGATGACCAATTGACCCTTACCCAATTCTAATTCTACCCATGATATCTCGATTGCCAACGGCACCAAGAACGTATGGTTTCAAAGAAGAATAATTATAAGCATCAACAATTTACAAACAAACAAGAACACACCATGATAAACAAAACATAAGTTCAATTCATCATTCTAGAAATATAAAAACAAGCACAATAGTTTCCACAAACCTTCAACCTAAGATGACCATAGAATGTTTAGCCACGCATGGCTTGAAGCGACATCATAATGCAAATAAAAGATAATATTGTTCAACACAATCACCAGCCACAAAGATTAGATGAAAAGATTAATCAAAAAGAAGATGTTCTTCACTCCCAAGTGTCTAGATATACTCCCAATCTCGTTTTCCTCAAGTAGTAACCGAAAACCAATCATTAACCACCTTAAAACTCCATCAAAAGAGAAATAAATGCGGAAGATACACTTGAAACCCAGTCGGTGCCGTAACCTACGGCTCCTAGCCGTAGGTTACGGCGGTCAGCAAATCCAAGGTCAACATAAAGCGCTGTAACCTACGGCTGGGAGCCGTAGGTTACGGTTCTGACTGGTTCTTTACGGCTTGCGTCTCCTGCTTTATGGCAGTACACCCGGACATATATGAGGAGCCGTAACCTACGGCTGGGTGCCGTAGGTTACGGTGATGAGTGAATTTTCTACTTTATTTCCTTTGTAAAATTCCCCATGCTCCATTTGATCCCATTCATCATATAACTCCCATCCAAACTTCACAAAAACCACTTATTAAGCACTTTAATACCTGCAACATCAAGTATCTAGTGATTACCATGTTCAAGCAATTAACCATGTATAGCGTGGGATTTTAATCATTTTATGGCTCTTAAGGGTTGTCATACGGACCACCCGTCACATTTATAGTTGTTAAAAATCATTGAAATAAAATCAATGTCATACTCCAGATGGAGAACTTACTGGCGAGATTTGCCATATTCATATAATATAATATAATATACCCAAATGGGTTTGAATAATCGAGTTCCAAGACTCAAGATTATATGCTTTAAGCAAGAACCAGAAAAAATGATTCCTTTTTCTGCTTATTCTCTTGAATAAGAGAACATTTGAATCAAAGAATAGAATTTTGTGCTAAAGTGCATAGATATCCTTGCCATGATGCAGCTTTCCATAGTCGTTGCTGATTTACTCAGCTGGTGAGATATCACCGGAATGTCTATCAAATACGATAGACTTTAGATAAATGATATTAGGTTATCACAGGATTATCAAAAGAAATAGTATCTGGTGACGAGGTTTAGCATCCTCATATCGGAGTCATAATCTCCAAAACAGTGTAGTGCACCATATGGAACTTCAAGCTACTCAATGGTAGAGACTATCGAGTCCATGGCCCATCATAGATTCTCCATCTCATTCGCGACATTTTGGCGGCATTTGCAGAGTATTCATAAAATCAATAACTACTATATATATAAATAAGAGTAGTCTTATGTTCGGGTCTAGACTCAGAGTTTCTTAAGGAATCTGCATTTGTGATATATGAGATTAGACACAAAATGTTAATGTCTAATTCACTCAAATTGTAGCTCTGATACCAACCTGTCACACTCCGATTCCCGGTTGGCCCGGATGGGTCGTGACGGTTGGATAACAGTATCACAATATAATAATATGCAGCGGAAGTATTGGAGTAAAAATATTAAATTCAATAAAGCTGAGTATATAATAAAAGTCATACAATTGTTTTAGTACAAGCCCACAGGAGGGATCTAATAAACAGAGCTATAGACATCATAGGCCTTAAGCTTCAGGAGTTGCAAATTCCTTAGCCTTCATTCTAGCCGACCCGGATTCCCAGCCTATAATAAGGTTCGGTACCTGCGGTTTAATCTTTTGAAAATACGTCAGCTTTCGCTGGTAAATACCATTAACTGACTCGTTTTGAAAACGGTTTTTCAAAAAAGAGTTTTATATATAGAGAAAACCCGTAGGTAATCTTTTAATATTTCTTGGGATTTATTCTTGTCACTAGATTTACATACTTGTCATACAACTGGGAACCAGATATCAGAGCCGGTCATTTAATATGATTAAGGTACACACCAAAGTTGAATAAAACGTGTCTTACAGTCGGTATGCCTACCCCTGCACGCTATTCCATGTGGCCATAATAGTCAATGAGTTGGGACGTCCGTACACGGTACCAATAACCCCCAATCGTTTCAGTTATCAAGTAAAACGGATTAAACCGGATTCTTACATTTATGCGCAACATAGACGACCCATTTATGTAATACCCTCTCCAAGGGGCTTATTCGCCATCCCAAGTTTAAAAACTAAAATAAGTTAAGAGTATTTACCTTTTTGCTAGCTTCCAATCAATATGATTATAATTTAGCAAAAAGCCGCAAGTCTAAGTATTATTGACCCAAGTCCGATTATTTGGAGGGTTCTATAGTTTGGAATGAACAAATTTATTATTTGTCAGAATGTATACGGGTCAAAGGTTAGTCCTTTTAGATATGACCCGTTATGTCACACCCCAACCGATGGCGGAATCATCGGGGCGTGGCACTGAGCGAAACAGATTGTCCAGAAGTTTCCATAACAACTATCATTACCATTCAATTAAAGCAACACATCCCATACCGTATCTCAAATAGTTAAATAATTATTACAGACAAGCATCAAGACAAGTATTCTGTTCCGACAACTCAGAGTTAAACATAGCTAATTTATTTGTTGGTTTCTAGGACTCCTTCCCTAGCCTCAATTTCATCACCAGCAAGTTAAGCACAGAAACAACCTAAGCACCTGTCACATACATTAAAATAAAGTCAATACATATAATGTAAAGGTGAGCATACAAGTTTGATAATAACATATAGAGTTCGAATTCGTTTACGCATAACCAGCACGTACACATAGTGAAATGAAGCACGTTAGTTATCGACATAGATCCATCGATACCAATGACTGCGGATTGACTGCCCGAGGCAGTTCGCAATACATGATTACCACCGTAATCCATGCAAGTAAAAGATCCTTAACAACCCCCGTGTGAACGGGTGCTGAGTCCAAACTATAGTACTATCGTTGCTAAGGCAGGTAGACAGCATTCCAAGTGTAAACATAACAAACAAGCATTCATAAGCCACGTATAACATGCGTAAATGGTTTAGCGTTAAAATAGCTTGAGTAGTGTGATAGTTGTAGTTTGAATATTCGTAACGTATGTAACACCCAAAAGTGCTAAAAGCAAAAAAGGGTTCGAGTATACTCACAGCGATTATGGATTGAAGGGAGCGCTTTTCAGCGAGTACGGTTAGCCTGAATAGATTCGATAACGTAACGATAAGTGGCGCGTAAGACAGTACAAAGTGAGAGCGGGTAGGATAGCTGATCGTGCGGATTAACTATCCGTGCGAGTAAGTTATTCGTGCGAGTAAACTATCCGTGCGGATGGTAATCCGTGCGGATGGTGATCCATCCGGATAAACTATCCGTGCGAGTGGTAATCCACCCGGATAAACTATCCGTGCGAGTAACTATCCGTGCGGATGGTAATCCGTGCGGATGGTGATCCATCCGGATAAACTATCCGTGTGAGTGGTAATCCACCCGGATAAACTATCCGTGCGAGTAACTATCCGTGCGGAAGGTAATCCGTGCGGGTGGTAATCCATCCGGATTAGTCACTCGTGCGGATTGTTTATCCGTGCGGACAAGTAGTCCGTGTGGATTATTATTCGAGTGGATTGTTTCTTCCCAAGAATATGTTTGTGTATGATGGCTTGTGCTTTGAAGTTTTCATTGTAGCATTTAGAAAACATCTAAGTATCTCTACCCTTCAAGCCGGTCGCGCGGACCACAATCCGTCCGGGTGGAAATCCGTGCGGACACGTCTCTAAGGCTGAGTCACTTGATGAAATTTGTGGAACCCGTCCGGATGGTAATCCGTGCGGACAGTAGTAATCCGTCCAGATAGTTCGTTCGTGCGGACAAGGACAATCCGTCCGGACCGTCTGTCCGGGCGGACAACTTATCCGTGCGGATGAACATTGTTTGGAATTGTTTAAGGTCTTAGTATCTCATGATCCGAAGAGTAATCCATTCAGAGGTCGTCCGTCTGGATTGTTCATTCGTCGATACTCAAACCTCGTTTTGAATGTGGGTCCCAAGTGTAGCTCGCCCGGGTGACAACCCGTCCGGATCGTCTGTCCGTGCGGGCAGCTTGTCCGTGCGGACAGCTTGTCCGTGCGGACAGCTTGTCCGTGCGGACAGCTTGTCCGTGCGGACAACTTACTCTTGCGGACAACTTCCTCGTCCTGATTGTTTCGTCCGGTTACCCTTGGTCGCCTTTGTCGTCTATCGAGACGTTCCGATTACGTGTCAACCATTTGGAATCGCATCCTTACCCGTATGACCAAGCCGGCCAGGAATCACCCTAACTCGGCCTGTCAGCGGTTTAGAACGGTCATCCCGGTCTAACTCGAAATCAGGTGTCTTGCGGGTAGAATCTAGATCTAGGACTAGTGCATCACTATCATTAAGTAGGAGACTAGAACGGATCCAATTCCTACCGCTTTTTTAGGGTAAAAGAAGGAGAAAACTTGTTTATTTCTTTCAACCCTTTTATCCTTTAGAAAAGTTTAGATTTAGGTGAAGTTGTTGTGAAATCTTGTAGAAATCGTTCAGATCTGAGTTATTCTTGGTGGAATGAGGTCACACTTGAAGTTCATGAGAACTTCATGATGACGTCACCCTAGAATACCTCAAATCTTGATGATTTCATGGTTAGAAGTTGAGATGTGAAAGATAGAAAGGTGTAGATGTGTGTATAGATCAAGAACGTACAAGAATTAGGGCGAGATCTTACCTGGATTGAGAGAAATCGGAGAAAAGGTGAAGAATGCGTGCTGTTCGGACGTCACTTGCCAAAAGTGGAAAGTTGGGAGAGTGACCCGGGTATTTATAGGTTGCTAAAAGGGTGATCCGTGCGGATTGCAGGTCACCCGGATGGGTTATCCATGCGGACTGGTCACCCGTGCGGATTGGCAATACGTGCGGATTGGCAATCCGTGCGGATTGGCAATCCGTGCGGATTGGACCATCCGTGCGGATGGACCATCCGTCCGGATGTCGACTAAAAGGTGCGTTCGGGTGCGATGGCGATTCGGTTTCGATTGCGAGCGATTCGATAGGGTTTCCTAGTCAAATTACTTTTAGTCCCAACTACTTCGTATATGATACGGTTCGATTCGGAATTCGGGTTCGAGTTCGATTACCTTCGAGTTAGACTTCGAGTTCGATTAAGTTCGCTTGATTTCCACAATAAACATAAATAAACATGCACAGGTAACATGTAAGGCACACACACACGTATAATTGACAAGTAAAATACATAGCTCAAGTTACGATTTGATGTCGATTTGATTAACATAGCTTGATTCTCGGTTGATTAACTTTATCGCATTGTTGCTTCCTATAGTTCACAGTTGCGAGTCGATTGAAATACGGTTAACATGATTCGATTATTGCAATGTACGACACTTACTCCACATAATATAATTAAAATAAAAACATTTCTACGAGTCAAGTTGCGCGAAATCGGTCGTTGACTTTGACCTTGATTTTGACTTTCACTTATGAAAACACGGGGTGTTACAGCCTCCCCTTGTTTAGAGAATTTCGTCCCGAAATTAAGCTGAAAGCCGTAACAAAGCCGTGAATCACGTGTGAGAGCCCTTTTCGTTTGGAACGATTTTGACTTGCAACGTGCGGAATCCGTGCACGATCGTGACCAAACACAATTGCAACGGAGTCGAAACCGGGACCTACAACTGATATCTAAGCAGGTTCTCGATTTCACAGATCAAACGCACTAGAATGTAATATAATCGCGATCCTATTAATCAGATCTGAAATCGTACAAGAACTTGAATCACGTGAAGCACTTTCTCTCTCTAGCTCTAGATCTCCAAGACTCCTAATTGCCAAAAGAGCAAAAGTCCCTAATTGAAACCCTAAGGCTCCTATTTATAGGCCAAGGGAATAAGGAATCTTTCCTTATTTACAATTATGCCACCTTGCCTTTCTTAACCAGATATTACTTACTCATTAAACAACTGTGGATACTTTGTCTTCATGTCGCTTTCGAGTTCCCAAGTGAACTCCGCGCCGCGTTTGCCTTCCCATCGGACCTTCACAATAGGAATGCGTGAGCGCCTGAGCTGCTTGGTTTGGTGATCCATGATTTCGACAGGTTTTTCCACAAAGTGTAATGTTTCGTTCCCTTGTAGATCGTCTAGAGAGACATGTAAATCGTGGTCGGTGATGCACTTTCGGAGGTTTGACACGTGGAAAGTCGGGTGGACATTGCTCAGTTCCTTCGGTAATTCGAGTCTGTAGGCGACTTTTCCGATCCTCTCCAGAATCTTAAAAGGTCCAACATATCGAGGCGCGAGTTTTCCCTTCTTGCCGAATCGGACTACACCCTTCCAAGGTGATACCTTTAGGAGTACGTAGTCACCAACGCCAAATTCGCGGGGCTTGCGCTTTTTATCGGCGTAAACTTTCTGTCGATCCCGAGCTTTCGCTAGGTTGTCTCGAATTTGGAAAATTTTGTCTGTCGTTTCTTGTAGCAGCTCCGGACCGGTTAGTTGCGAGTGACCGATCTCGTGCCACACAATAGGCGATCGACATCTTCTTCCGTATAAGGCCTCGAAAGGTGCCATCTGGATACTAGCCTGGTAGCTGTTGTTATACGAGAATTCGACTAACGGCAGGTGTTTATCCCAATTACCACCGAAGTCTAGAACACACGAACGGAGCATGTCTTCAAGAGTACGAATCGTTCTTTCAGTCTGACCGTCGGTTTGTGGGTGGAAAGCGGTACTTAGATTTAGCGTTGTACCGAGTGCTGTTTGAAATGTTTCCCACAATCGTGACGTAAACCGAGCATCACGGTCAGAGATGATATCACGAGGCGTCCCATGTCTACAAATGATCTCGTCGGTGTAGATTCGGGCTAATCGTTCCACCTTGTAGTCTCCTCGTATTGGCAGAAAGTGAGCTGATTTAGTCAAACGGTCAACAACAACCCAAATGCTGTCGTGACCTGATGACGTGGTTGGAAGCTTGGTTACGAAATCCATGGCTATGCTCTCCCATTTCCACATAGGAATTGGTGGTTGTTCGAGCAAGCCAGAGGGTCTTTGATGTTCAGCCTTGATTCTAGCACAGGTTAGGCATTTTTCGACGTAGAGAGCGATATCCCTTTTCATACCCGACCACTAATACCTATAGCGAAGATCCTGGTACATCTTGTCAGCTCCGGGATGAATAGAATAGCGGGATTTGTGGGCTTCGTCCATGATAATCTGTCGTAAATCGGTTCGCTTGGGAATCCAAATTCGGTCTAAAAAGTGGAATATCCCGTTCGATTTGCTCACAAGCTGGGCTCCATCGTGGTAGATTCGTTCTTTCTTCAAAGTGCGTTCGTTGAAACACGCATGTTGGGCGTCGCGGATGAGAGTTTCGAGGTTGTGCTGGGCTTGAACATTACGAGTGCTAAGCAGATAGCTCCGCCTGCTAAGTGCGTCGGCTACAACATTTGCTTTGCCTGGGTGATAACGAATCTCACAGTCGTAATCGTTGAGAAGTTCTACCCATCGGTGTTGACGCATATTTAGTTCCCTCTGATTAAAGATGTGTTGTAGGCTTCTATGATCGGTGAAGATCGTACACTTAGTACCATACAGGTAGTGTCGCCAAATCTTTAATGCAAAAACAACCGCGCCTAGCTCGAGATCATGGGTTGTATAGTTCTTCTCGTGGATTTTGAGCTGTCGAGATGCGTAAGCTATGACCTTGTCCCGTTGCATGAGGACACAGCCAAGACCAAGGTTGGAAGCATCACAGTAGACAATGAAATCATTGTTTTCGTCGGGTAGTGTGAGAACAGGAGCATTGCAAAGCATGTGTTTAAGGGTTAGAAAGGCAGACTCTTGTTTGGTTCCCCAGACAAAAGGCTGGTCCTTATGCGTGAGAAAGGTAAGTGGTACAACAATCTTCGAGAATCCTTCGATAAATCGTCGATAATAGCCCGCTAGACCGAGAAAGGATCGGACTTCAGACGGGTTCTTAGGCGTAACCCAGCTCTTAACAGCTTCAATCTTCGCAGGATCGACGTGAATACCCTGACTATTTACAATGTGACCCAGAAACTGAACCTCCCCCGACCAAAATTCGCACTTGGAGAATTTGGCGTAGAGTTGGTTCCCCTGGAGTAACTCGAGAACCAAACGTAGATGTTGCGCGTGTTCGGCTCTCGACTTGGAATAGATCAAGACATCGTCGATGAACACGATGACGAAACGGTCGAGATATGGTTTACACACACGATTCATCAGATCCATGAAAACCGCTGGTGCGTTGGTTAGGCCAAAAGGCATGACAACGAATTCGTAATGGCCGTAACGGGTTTGAAATGCAGTTTTGGGTATATCCTCCTCTTGTATACGCAGCTGATGATATCCGGAACGTAGATCGATCTTCGAAAAACACGTAGCGCCTTGTAGTTGATCAAACAAATCGTCGATTCGAGGCAGAGGATAGCGGTTCTTGATAGTCAACTTATTCAATTCCTGGTAGTCGATGCACATCCGGAACGACCCATCCTTCTTTTTGACGAAAAGGACTGGTGCGCCCCAAGGAGAGGTGCTCGGGCGAATGAAGCCTTTTTCAAGCAATTCCTGGAGTTGGGTTGAGAGTTCGCGCATTTCGGACGGTGCGAGTCGATAAGGAGCTCTAGCGATAGGATTAGCTCCAGGAATGAGATCAATGCGAAAATCAATATCCCGTTTTGGAGGTAGTCCGGGAAGATCCTCTGGAAAAACATTAGGAAATTCTCGAACCACAGGTACGTCTTTCACTTCCTTCTTCTCTTTCTTTTCCTTCTCCGCTGCAACAACGTTAGCCAAGAAAGCCCTGTATTCCTTGCGGAGATACTTGCTAGCTTGGAGGCATGACATAAGTTTGAGACCCTTCGAAGTAGTATCACCATAAACGCGCAATGAATCACCGTTTGCGAGCGAAAAACGAATCATCTTATCGAAGCACACAACTTCGGCATGGTTTTCTCGAAGAAAGTCCATGCCTACTATGATATCAAAGCTTCCGAGTTGCATTGGAATAAGGTCGATCGAGAAGATGTGGTTGTTAAGCTCAAGAGTACAATCACGGATAACGGAATTAACAGCGACGGTTCTTCCGGTAGCGACTTCAACTTCGAATGCCGAGGAGAGTTTGGAACGTCTACGACTAAGGAGTTTCTCAAAATCGAACGACACAAAGCAATTATCCGCTCCAGTATCAAACAAACATGAAGCATAAATACCATTCACAAGGAACGTACCATTGACCACGTTGTTGTCGGCCTGGGCTTGTCGCACGTTGAGATTGAAAGTTCTGGCGCGTGCGGCCTATTGTTGCTGCTGCTGTTGTTGTTGCTGTTGTGGCTGCTGCTGTTGCAGTTCTTGTTTCACTACCCTGTTTGGGCACACGTTGGCGAAATGGTTCGGGTCGCCACATGAGAAATAGGCTCTGGCTTTGACTGCGGGTGCCGGAGGAGCTTGTTGACCCTATGGGGCAGTAAGTAGAGCTTGATTGGCAGGAGCTTGACGAATACGGCAGTTGGCAGTGAAGTGGCCGTATACATTGCAGTGAGCACAGAAGCGGCATTGAATAGCTGCCGGGTGATGATAGGTGCAAGTAGGGCAGAGCGGGTGCGGCCCAGTATATGCACGCTTCGCAGGCGGTGCATTGGCCACAGGCGCCGCTACTTGACGTTGTTGGGCAGGCACAACTTGAATTGGTGCAGCAGTAATCGCACAGTTCTTGTTGGTGGAGTTGTTCTTTCTCTTGTTCTTTCTCTTGCTGCTTGATGAGGTAGGTTCAACAGTTGGTGCGGTAGTGGTAGCTTGATGCAGATGCTTGGAGGTTTTATCCCACACCCCAGCCTTAACCCTTTTGTCATTGATTTTAGCGGCTAGCAGATAGGTTTCCTCGATCGTGGTAGTCTTAGCCGCTTGCACGAAATCAGCAACGCAGTCGGGCAAAGCTCGGATGTACTTCTTGATGGTCATCTCAGGAGTCTTGACCTGGTCGGGACAGATAATGCTGAGCTGTTTGAAGCGAGCAGTGAGTCCAGCATTGTCTCCATCCTTCTGATGTATGTGCCAAAATTCATCTTCAAGCTTTTGACGTTCGTGAGGAGGGCATAATTCCTCTAGCATGACTTCCTTGAGCCCATCCCATGACAGACCGTAGGCTGCATCATTCCCTCGCTTGTTCCTCTCGGCCGTCCACCAGTCTAGAGCACGGGACTGGAAGACGCCGGTAACGTTCAGAGTTCGAAGGTCATCAGGGCAACCACTTTGTCGCAGAGTAACCTCGATAGAGTCAAACAAGTGGAATAGTGCAGTAGGACCTCCTTCGCCTGTGAATTCTTTCGGCCCACATGACTTGAATTGCTTAAAACTGAAGGGCCTTGCGTTGGCTTTGGGAGCTTCGATTCTCGATTCCTCGGATGATTTGCTAGCATTCTCATACGCATCACTCACGGCCTTAGCTACACTCTTCGTGATGATGGAAGCAAGGCGTTTATCTCTCTTTTCCTGACGAGAAAGAGGCGTGCGACGGGATCCTGACTATGGTCCAGTAGACATTGTCTACAATAGACATCGCCACGATACTCAACACATGTATTCGAATCTCACCTCACACGTCTACTACTTCTAAAGCTCAGTAACACGTACTTTCACGTAACAGCGTAACACACAGTGCATAATCACATAAGCATGTAAGCACATAATCACATAATTCCTAAGCATTCAGAGCACAGAAGCAAGGGAAAACACATATGCTTTTAGTCACTAGGGGTATATAGGAGCATACAGAGCATTCTGAATGCGTCTATTGTCGATTTGTTAACGTTTTGAGGTAGAATTGCAGTGCGAGTCGTGTGTGTTGATCGAAAAGAGTAAATTTTCAAAAACTTAAACACATAGATAGGAAAAGGCACATAAAACACATAAAATCGACAATTCATCAGAGTCAGCAGTGGCGACTTCAGATTTGTGACACATAAAATCGAGAGAGGTAGATTGTCTGCGGCTATTTAGACTTCGACTAACCAAAGTGGTTCGACTATTCACAAGGATCCTGTGTGCACAATTACCTTCAGGACTATGCCTTTGCCTCGATCCTTGGGCGTTGGCGCAATTCCCATTGGTTATATTGTGTCTTCAGATCGTTGGAGTCCATCGAAACTTTGGTGGGAGTTTTGTATAAAAGCAGGACAAGTCGTCAAGGTTAGGGTTTCACCCCTATCTTACAACTTCGTCCTTGTTCTTAATAAAATTGAGGAGATTATTCATCAAAATATGGATTTCACTCCTAATTTGGTATGATTCTCCTCGTTTGTAGCTAAAACGCAAGCTGATTAGGCAACTTTAGTCGAGAGTTTGCGGTTTTCACACTTATTCTCGGCCTCATTACCCGTTCATAACTTGAAAATTCGAGTGTAGTGATAGTGTAGGTAAATGAAAATAGTGAGGAATAAGCTCGTACACTATCCAGTAGGGATGTACTCGCGTCGGTCTGCTGGTTCCTGACTATAGACTAGGTCTCTAAGACTTCGACCCGGACTAGGTCGAGTCTTGCCTAATTCCCTATAGTTATGGCTCTGATACCAATCTGTCACACCCCAACCGATGGCGGAATCATCGGGGCGTGGCACTGAGCGAAACAGATTGTCCAGAAGTTTCCATAACAACTATCATTACCATTCAATTAAAGCAATGCGTCCCATACCGTATCTCAAATAGTTAAATAATTATTACAGACAAGCATCAAGACAAGTATTCTGTTCCGACAACTCAGAGTTAAACATAGCTAATTTATTTGTTGGTTTCTAGGACTCCTTCCCTAGCCTCAATTTCATCACCAGCAAGTTAAGCACAGAAACAACCTAAGCACCTGTCACATACGTTAAAATAAAGTCAATACATATAATGTAAAGGTGAGCATACAAGTTTGATAATAACATATAGAGTTCGAATTCGTTTACGCATAACCAGCACGTACACATAGTGAAATGAAGCACGTTAGTTATCGACATAGATCCATCGATACCAATGACTGCGGATTGACTGCCCGAGGCAGTTCGCAATACATGATTACCACCGTAATCCATGCAAGTAAAAGATCCTTAACAACCCCCGTGTGAACGGGTGCTGAGTCCAAACTATAGTACTATCGTTGCTAAGGCAGGTAGACAGCATTCCATGTGTAAACATAACAAACAAGCATTCATAAGCCACGTATAACATGCGTAAATGGTTTAGCGTTAAAATAGCTTGAGTAGTGTGATAGTTGTAGTTTGAATATTCGTAACGTATGTAACACCCAAAAGTGCTAAAAGCAAAAAGGGTTCGAGTATACTCACAGCGATTATGGATTGAAGGGAGCGCTTTTCAGCGAGTACGGTTAGCCTGAATAGATTCGATAACGTAACGATAAGTGGCGCGTAAGACAGTACAAAGTGAGAGCGGGTAGGATAGCTGATCGTGCGGATTAACTATCCGTGCGAGTAAGTTATTCGTGCGAGTGGTAATCCACCCGGATAAACTATCCGTGCGAGTAACTATCCGTGCGGATGGTAATCCGTGCGGATGGTGATCCATCCGGATAAACTATCCGTGCGAGTGGTAATCCACCCGGATAAACTATCCGTGCGAGTAACTATCCGTGCGGATGGTAATCCGTGCGGATGGTGATCCATCCGGATAAACTGTCCGTGCGAGTGGTAATCCACCCGGATAAACTATCCGTGCGAGTAACTATCTGTGCGGATGGTAATCCGTGCGGGTGGTAATCCATCCGGATTAGTCACTCGTACGGATTGTTTATCCGTGCGGACAAGTAGTCCGTGTGGATTACTATTCGAGTGGATTGTTTCTTCCCAAGAATGTGTTTGTGTATGATGGCTTGTGCTTTGAAGTTTTCGTTGTAGCATTTAGAAAACATCTAAGTATCTCTACCCTTCAAGCCGGTCGCGCGGACCACAATCCGTCCGGGTGGAAATCCGTGCGGACACGTCTCTAAGGCTGAGTCACTTGATGAAATTTGTGGAACCCGTCCGGATGGTAATCCGTGCGGACAGTAGTAATCCGTCCGGATAGTTCGTTCGTGCGGACAAGGACAATCCGTCCGGACCGTCTGTCCAGGCGGACAACTTATCCGTGCGGATGAACATTGTTTGGAATTGTTTAAGGTCTTAGTATCTCATGATCCGAAGAGTAATCCATTCAGAGGTCGTCCGTCCGGATTGTTCATTCGTCGATACTCAAACCTCATTTTGAATGTGGGTCCCAAGTGTAGCTCGCCCGGGTGACAACCCGTCCGGATCGTCTGTCCGTGCGGGCAGCTTGTTCGTGCGGACAGCTTGTCCGTGCGGACACCTTACTCGTGCGGACAACTTCCTCGTCCTGATTGTTCCGTCCGGTTACCCTTGGTCGCCTTTGTCGTCTATCGAGACGTTCCGATTATGTGTCAACCATTTGGAATCGCATCCTTACCCGTATGACCAAGCCGGCCAGGAATCACCCTAACTCGGCCTGTCAGCGGTTTAGAACGGTCATCCCGGTCTAACCCGAAATCAGGTGTCTTGCGGGTAGAATCCAGATCTAGGACTAGTGCATCACTATCATTAAGTAGGAGACTAGAACGGATCCGATTCCTACCGCTTTTTGAGGGTAAAAGAAGGAGAAAACTTGTTTATTTCTTTCAACCCTTTTATCCTTTAGAAAAGTTTAGATTTAGGTGAAGGTGTTGTGAAATCTTGTGGAAATCGTTCAGATCTGAGTTATTCTTGGTGGAATGAGGTCACACTTGAAGTTCATGATGAAGTCACCCTAGAATACCTCAAATCTTGATGATTTCATGGTTAGAAGTTGAGATGTGAAAGATAGAAAGGTGTAGATGTGTGTATAGATCAAGAACGTACAAGAATTAGGGCGAGATCTTACCTGGATTGAGAGAAATCGGAGAAAAGGTGAAGAATGCGTGCTGGTCGGACGTCACTTGCCAAAAGTGGAAAGTTGGGAGAGTGACCCGGGTATTTATAGGATGCTAAAAGGGGAAAGGGTGATCCGTGCGGATTGCAGGTCACCCGGATGGGTTATCCGTGCGGACTGGTCACCCGTGCGGATTGGCAATCCGTGCGGATTGGCAATCCGTGCGGATGGACCATCCGTCCGGATGTCGACTGAAGGGTGCGTTCGGGTGCGATGGCGATTCGGTTTCGATTGCGAGCGATTCGATAGGGTTTCCTAGTCAAATTACTTTTAGTCCCAACTACTTCGTATATGATACGGTTCGATTCGGAATTCGGGTTCGAGTTCGATTACCTTCGAGTTAGACTTCGAGTTCGATTAAGTTCGCTTGATTTCCACAATAAACATAAATAAACATGCACAGGTAACATGTAAGGCACACACACACGTATAATTGACAAGTAAAATACATAGCTCAAGTTACGATTTGATGTCGATTTGATTAACATAGCTTGATTCTCGGTTGATTAACTTTATCGCATTGTTACTTCCTATAGTTCACAGTTGCGAGTCGATTGAAATACGGTTAACATGATTCGATTATTGCAATGTACGACACTTACTCCACATAATATAATTAAAATAAAAACATTTCTACGAGTCAAGTTGCGCGAAATCGGTCGTTGACTTTGACCTTGATTTTGACTTTCACTTATGAAAACACGGGGTGTTACACGTTACTTAAGAAAAGGTTCGCTAGATTAATCGTAAATCGAATAGAATGTGGTTTATACCTATCCGAGTGTAATGACTCATTGGATAAAGATTATTTAACCAAGCATTCTGATTTGGAGAGGTTTTGAAATATATAGACCCATTACGCCTAAATTATACGAACTAGGTTCGCATGACTAGTTATGCGAATAAAGACGGGTTTTGAAGGTCGGAAGGGCATACGACAAGTCTAAGTAGTGAATTACATTTTTAGTTGAAGTATCTACTGACTTAAAGCCAGATTATAAGTTTGGTTTAGTTTAAAATCATTCAATTAGCAACTTTGACCATACAAGGGGCATTGTAGTCATTTTCGATAATAATTTCAAGACTTGTCGTTCAACCCGTCAAACAGACTGACCATGTGGTATAACTTCAGAGATTTGTACTCAACAATATCATGGTCCTAAAACTAATTTAAAACAGTCCTAAATGTTGACCAAACAGGTCAGAATCGAAAGTCAAAGCAAAAGTCAAATTGCTTGACTTTCGACATAGTATTAATCTCTAAACAAGGAATGACGAGTTGGACATGTTTAGACATGTCCTAATATGTTTTATAAACTGATATAATGTTAAAACTTCAAGTTTTAATAGTTAGAAGCTTGATTAACGTAATTTGCAAAGTTTATGTTTTTGACCGTTTATTTAATATAAAGTTGACTCGTCATTTCGCCTACTTAACGTAATATTTAGAAGGTATAATCCTAGCGGATTATAACCTTCATTATTAGGATCTCATAGCCATGTTCTAATCGAACATTTGCTTGACCATAATGGTCATAACCGAAAGTCAAACAGAAAGTCAAACTGTTTGACTTTTGGCTAATAACTAGCCTATAAAATGAAATAGACTATGAAAGAACACTTACTTGTGTTCTTGGAGAAGATGAAATTCAGTAGGAGGCTTCCTTGAATCAGGAAACAACTGCAATGGAGATTAGAGAAATAAAAGAGGAATGAGCAAGTTGGAAATGTGAAAGTATGAAGCTATTTATAGTTAAACATGGATCATAGGATGATGCCATGTGTTAGAAGGTGTTTTGGGATGATTGCAAGTGTGCATTGATGTGTCAAGACCAGGGAAGATGTGGCAATAATGAGATACATGTCAAGTTGTGCATAAAAGCCTTGAAGTACAAGCATAAACTGCCAGAGAGCTCCCTTACAGACCGTAAGGGTTCACCGCTTACGGTCCCTAAGGACCTTCAGCGCGCACCAGGATTCAAACACCCTTGCGGACCGTAAGGACTAAGCCTTGCGGTCCGTAAGGGACCTCAAGAAGCCAATTTTTGAGATTTTTACATCTCTAGCCCTTGGACTTTGATTCTTTAGCCATTTGGCAATTATAGTCCCTCTCCTTCCCTGAGTCAGGATTAGTTGGAGATCCGGGACGCGTTTTAGTTAACGCATAGTAATAATTTCTCTCCTTCCCAGAATCGGGATCAGTCGGAGACATGGAACACATTTCAATGAACGTAGAATATAATTCCTTCCTCCTTCCACATAGTCGGGATTAATTGGAGGTTTGGATATGTATCTCTACATAGTTGAATGATATCTTCCCTTTCCTTAGTTGGAAATTCGGGACACGTGTTGCCTCACAATTGGAAAAAAAAATTCGGGTGTTATAATGGCAATTTGGGACAAACCTCAGGGACTAAAATGACAATTTACTCAAACAAGAAAAAATGGAGACTATATTCCATTTAATTTAATAAGGTTTAAGTTTTTTAAAGTACGCGCCTTCATGCCTTGCTACTTCATTTACCACAATACATATTGATTATTTTCCAAATAAAAAAATATATGATGTTAATATTTTTAATAAAACAATATGCATTTGAACATGATTTTTTGAATTATGTAACACACGCTTTAAAAATTGTACATTCCTTTTGCAACCGTATAACTGCATGGCCACAATTGACCCATCAACTAATAAGGTGACTCCACTTGTCTCACTACAACAGAATTCGTTTTGCTTCTTCATCCTCCTACAACATAATTTCACCTCAGTTTACTAACCTTCGTCTCTCTCCCTTCCATACACACTCGATAAAACCTAAAATCTGATCAAACTGTTTCGTTATGCATAATGGAAACTTTGTTTGCTCGGTGAGTTTCATCAGCTTCGATTGATACTGTTTTTTTCTCAGTGATTTGTGTATTTTATTGTGAATGTAGGCGATTTGTTTTGATATTCCAGTTTACTTGTGTTTCTGAATGTAACTGTACATGTTTGTCGCAGATAATGAGTTCAGATTATTAGCTCTTGCATTGTCTTCTAGTGGAGTTCAGATAATGCAATCCAAGGATTCTCCTGTCTTCAAGGAAGGATCTAAAAATGCAGTCCAGGTTTTTTCTTTCTTCAAGGGAAGGACTAATAATGTAGTCCAGGGACTCTTTCTCCTTCGAGGAAGGAGCCAAATACGCGGCCCAGGCTTTTCCTTTCTTCAAGGGAAGGACTAATAATGTAGTTTAAGGATTCTTCTGCCTTCAAGGAAGGAGCTAAACATGAAATCTAGGTTTTTCTCTTCTTCGAGGGAAGGACTAATAATGCAGTCCAAGGATTCTTTCGCCATCAAGGAGGAGCCAAATATGCAGCCCATGCCCTTTTTTTTCTTTAAGAGAAAGTATAAGTATCGATATTTCTTCGTAAAGAGAGTCCTCATTTATATAAAATTTTGGAAGGAGGTTCTTCTCTCCTTTCTTTTTTATTGTAGAGATATTCAAACATGAGAACTTATGGAGGGGGCTTAATAAATCCTTGGGGAGACAGTACAAATATGAAGATCCTTTCTTTTATAGAGGTCTTCAGTATAGAACGTGATGATGTTATACCATGCTAGCTTCCCAGTTTAGTATTGTCAAACCTAATTGGTAATACTGAACTTACAAAATAATTTTTCCTTTAGCCCGACCGTCTAAATAATCGGTTGTGATTCTTGTTGAGCGAGAATAACCACAGGTTAGCAAAAAAAACTCGGGTGAACAACTTCAGCCCCAGTTCAGTTGTTGCGTAAAGGCTTTTCTTGCTTTCACTAATGTTGTGTCACTTTACTCCAAGGTGAAGCTTTATCCTTGTTTAAGGACGTTTGAGGTGGTCACTATTCTTCAGCACCTTGTCAAAGATCATGCCTTATTTCTCGGGTGCACATCATCAGCTCCAATATTAGTTTTTGTCGACCGACCCTGTAAGTCATGACTAATAGCTTCTTGTTTTGTTTAAGTTCATGATTCAATACTTAACAACGTTGTAATGGGAACAATAAATTTGTGTCTAGAAGTGGCACATGACGCAAGACATCGTAGGAGGGCCTTACGTAAGTGTTTTTGGAAGGATCTAGAAAAGGACCTTGCGGAAGAGCTCCAGGACGGGAGCTGTGGAAGAGACTCGTGGAAAGGACCTGTGGAAGGACCTTGTGGAAGGGACCTGTGGAAGGACCTTGTAGAAGGGACTCGTGGAAGCCTAGAAGGGACCTATGGAAGGACCTTGTGGAAGGGACTCGTGGAGGCCTGGAAGGACCTTGCGGAAGGGACCTATGGAAGGGACTCGTGGAAGCCTGGAAGTAGGGCTGGCAAATCGTGTCTTATTGGGTTTAACAGGTCTCTGACGACGCGAATAACACAAGTATTAAACATGAATACAACTTGTTTAATTACTTTATATCTCATGTCTATAACACAGTTATACGTTTAATGTACCAAGGAGAAGAAATGATGGATCATAACCTCCTAATTCTATTTATTTTTAAAAAAAGTAAAAAAAAAAAAAACAAGTAGTGTACTTTTTCTGTAAACAGGTTTAATCGTGTCTTATACATATATCTATTGCCACCATTACCTGGAAGGGACCTGTGGAAGGACCTGGTGGAAGGACCTTGTGGAAGGAACCTCTAGAAGGACCTTGTGGAAGGGACTCGTGGAGGCATGGAAGGGACTCGTGGAAGGGACCTGTGGAAGGGACCTTGTAGAATGGACCTATGGAAGGGACTCGTGAAAGCCTGGAAGGGAGCTGTGGAAGGACCTGGTGGAAGTACCTTGTGGAAGGGACCTCTGGAAGGACCTTATGGAAGAACCTGGTGAAAGGACCTGGTGGAAGGGCCTTGTACTAGTTCTATCAGTCTCCATAAAAGTCAAAGTACCCTTCTTTATATAAGAGAATCTTATCTCATTGGTAAGAGTAAAATATCATTACCTTTTTTAAAAAGTAAGGTCACATCACCTTGAGAAGACAAGGGATTAACTTTTTCCTTCCCTTTTTTTATTTATCAGAAAAGTTGCAAGAGTAAAACATGTTTCCAAGAAAAAAGGTAACTTATGCATTAAGAGTTTGTGCCTTATATATATGAGTTATACCATGCATATCAATTTTCAATGACTTCCTTATTAATTGTACTTTTTAATTTGTGTAAAAAGAAAAATTAAAATAGTTGTTGACAGTTCATGTCAAAGCTTTATCACATTACTTTTTTGTACTTTCCATAACTTTGTTTTCAAGAAAAAGACACATGTATGATATGGGTTGTACCATATGCAATGTGTGTGGTATTTCTCTCTCTCTTTTTTATATATATATATCTAGATATATGTGGTCACTTCAATCCATTTTCATATTTTAACCAATGCATTAACTATGTGTACCACAAGTAGTAAAACTTATAACTTTACTATTTAAACAAGAAAAATATATGGTGCCTTCGAAGTATCCATATCGTTGGACTACGGAGTAATGGCATGGTTAACCTTTATCCAATTATTAATGCTACATGCATTACCTACTTGTACTTTACACATGAGTATTTACCCTTTCTATTTTTCAAGGGGTGAAGACAATCTACTGACTTTGCTTCCTCTCGAAGCTTTGCTTTTTTTTTTCAATCATATAATGTGAAGGTTTTTAAAGGTCTTTAGATCTGAGTTTTTTGCAACAAGATTTACAATCTAGCTTTGACTTTAAGAATTATGAGTATATGTCATGCTCAAGAATGTGCTTATACATACACCGTCTACATCCCTCAGTTTCAAGCATAGAAACATGATCTTCATGTAATTTCATATACTGTTCATATAAGAGATCTGAAACAAGAAGGCGGAACCTGTTAACCGGGGTTAAGAATGTAGATCTGAACATCACGTAAGGTAAGCGGGGAGAACAGATCTAGCCGTTTACATGAAGAGACCGAGGCATGCTTGCACTTGGTCCACGGATGGTGCCAATGTCGAATCCAAGGCTGAGAAGTGGCATTACTAACCTTAGATTCGGCGAGATCTGGTTCAGATTCCTCCTCTTGTCGTCACGGTGACGGTTCCTCTTGCGGGGTGTCGGGTCTTAGGCTGCAGCCACATGAAAATCTAGTTAGAGGGCCCGGGAGGTTTGCCCCGAGGGCACTTCGACGCTCAAGTCAGTATCATGTATGACAATGATAATTATAGGAGAGAATGTGGGGCACAAATTTAAGTTGTAAGAAGGGAGAGATGATGAGGGAAGAAGGAGCCCCCAAATGAGGGGAGAAATCACATGCCTCTCTTGAGAAGAAGGAACTTCCTTTTTATAGCAAGATTTTTGGGCCATAACCCTAATGGGCTGGCCTAAGAATGGGCTTATCAAGACTAGGCCCACTGAAACCAACTAAGCATGCTGAGAAAGACCAAATGGGCTCAGGCCCAGTCATCACTCAAACGGATTGAGTCCAGACGAGGAGCCCAGACAGGGGCCCTCGTCGACAGAGAGTTATAACAATAAGGTCAGATACAGTAAAATAGAACTCGTTAGAAATATAAAATTCATGGGGTGACATGTTTGCTTGAACAATGAAGATGATTGAAACTGAAATGAAAGTGTAAATTTGAAAGAATTGAACCAAAGGATCATCCTGAATCTTCCACTCCATCCTAGGGGTGCTAAACGGGTCGTGTTCGCGGGTTGGTGGGTTCAACCCGACCCGAACCCGAAAAGTTTAAACGAACCCGAACCCGAAAATTGTGTCATACATATGAACCCGAACCGAATATTCTCAGGCTGACCCGAACCCGACCCATTTAACCCAAAAATTTTTTTTTCAGCAAATTAATATATTAAAATTAACATCTACTACAAAAAAAACACAAATTTATATAATAAGAACACATTAAAATCATAAAATCTTATGTCAATTTCCCTTTTTAAGTTATAATTATGACATAAAATTACACTCCTAATTAAATTTATGACATAAAACATATTGTAAAAATATAATTTTAATATAAACGGGTTAAACGGGTCAACCCGTCAACCCGACCAGGTTGACCCGAACCTGACCCGTTTAGCTAAACGGGTTCGCGGGTTCAACCTGAAACTGACCCGAACCCGTTTAGACTAAACCCAAACCCGCGAATTTCGTGTTAGGTTCGTGTCATGTTTTCAGATCGTGTCAGAAATTCACACCCCTACTCCATCCCCCCTCTCCCTCATTTACGTTCAAGTGAAATTCTTTCAATTAATATTAACTAAATATCTTATAACATAAATTGATTTCTATATCAAAAATTCAATAAATAAATTTAAAAATAGTAAATAACAATCTAGTATCTTGAAATTTATAGAGGGCTAACATGAAGCCCAACTGTTTCAAAATTGTGTTGATGTTGTTAATACTTCTTAACTAATGGGATGATGAGGCCTAATCATGGGGGCCCTATGAGAAATAACATTTTCTATTTCTATAGATATTTATCAACACTAATGGGCTTTTGTTCAGTGGGTCTTAACCAGTGGCGGACCCAGGATTTTATTTCAATGGGGTCCATTTTCGGGTCGGTCCTCGTTCGGATCGAGTTAAAGTGAGGTTTGAACTAGATTTTAAAAAAAAAATAAGAAAAATGAGCTTATCAAGGATTGAACCCATGACCTCTTGGTGGAAAAGAGAGAGATTTACCACTACACCAACTTTCTTTTTATTTTTATGGTGTCCACCTAATTGTATTTATGGGGTCCATATACAATTTAATATACCGAATCTACTATTTTTTTTTAAAGATTGGGGTCCGGGGACCCCGGTGGCACCAATGTGGGTCCGCCCCTGGTCTTAACCACTCACTCAGCAGTACCAAAGGTCCATCAAGATCACTCCAAGAATCATGATTAAGAATTGTTTGATTGTCTCTCCATTTTGTATAGTAAGAAACTACTACTACTACATCAACAAAAGTGAGACGATCAAGTGGGTGTATCAGTGTACCACAAGCCTTATGTGGGCTCTTCAGCTTTCAACTCCAAAACGAGAACAAATTGTACCCACAATCAATTCAGAGCTCAATTCAGTTAATTATTATCAGTGGAAGTGTGCCAAAAAAAAAAAACACCATTGACTAGGGTCAAGTTATTCTACAAAGGCTTCTAATTGTAAGAAGTGTAAGAAGGATTTATCCAATAACCTAAAACTAAACCCACTACATCACCACAAAAAACCTAAACACCCACCCCCACCCCACCACCACCCAAAAACCTAAACCCCCCCCCCCCCCCCCCCCCCCGCAAAAAAAAACAAAAAAAAAAAACTATACCTCACCAAAAAAACCTTCAAAAAACCTAACCCCCCACCCCCAAAAACCTAAAAAAAAACCTACCCCCACCCCCCAAAAACCTAAAAAAAAAAATATAAAAAAAACTAAACACCCACCCCCACCACCACCCAAAAACCTAAACCCCCACCCCCTCGGCAAAAAAAAAAAAATTTTTTTGGGTGGGTGATGTGGGGGGTGGGGGGGTGGGGGTTTTTGGTGGTGGTGGATGTTTAAGTTTTTTTTTTAGTGGGTTTTTTTAGGTTATTGGACACTTGTCACTCTATAAATCCTTCTTACACTTCTTACAATTAGGATCCTTTGTATTTGATCCTAATCCCCATTGACTATTAGCTAACTTCAACAGTTAATATGATAATCTTTCCTACTATCTTATTTTCTAGAGTGAATTTCAAGTTTTGTCTTTTATCTTTATAGTGAATTTTAGGCGGTGTCCTTTATCTTTCAAATTGACGAGTCTTGTACTTAATGTTTTAAAATCTTGCACGTTATGTCATTTAGCCCTAACCCAGTTAGATTTTTCTGTTAAATCTGGTCATGTGACTTGCACATGAGGGTATTATTGTCATTTCACTTTTCAGGGACTAGTTGTGTAAATAAATTAAATACCTAACCATTAAAAAATAAAAAATAAAAAATTAGATATATCTCTCACCTCTCTCTCCCATTTACCACTAACATCCACCATCTACCATCACCACCACCATCCACCTCACATCACCTGCTGCCATCACCACCACCACCCACCGCACACCACCTATCTCTCATCACACCAAAACCCAAAAAACCAAAATCCACCATTAACTCCACCATTTGCTTTCTCTCTCTCTCGTCCATGAATACAAAAAAACCAGAACTCACCGCTCTCAACTAGCACCGGCAAACACCATCGTTTGCAACCCATCCAACACCGTCACAACCATCCGCACCATCATTCTCGTAAACCACCAGACCATAACCAACACTCACCTCCATCTACATGATGTGATATATTCAAGAAAGAAAAGAACCTTGAGTATGCATATATGATGAAATCTGCAAGACTAAAAATTGTAGAAATTTTAATATTCCATAAATAAAATAGATGTTTAGCTTAACTCCAGTGTTATACATCTAACAAAAATCATACATATCTGAAACCTAAATCCACCGTCACCCCCGATCTAAAACCCACCACAACCCCTCTCCACCTTCAACCTCTAAAACCATGGTTGCACCATCGTACCTCCGTCTCATGACCATTGATGGTGTGTTCTTGGTAATCCATATATATATATAATACATTTTACAAAAACTTTTTAATTTTTAAGTAATACAATGTCACACCCCAATTTCCACGTGTCACCGGTGGGCCCGGTGGGGAGTATCGTGACGTGGTTGGCAACATAATAGTCAAACAACACAATATTTAATATGCACAGCGGAAGCAATTTAAAAGATATAATACAACCGAATTTAATATTGTAATATCAAATGTCACAATATTCGGAAGTTTGTCCACAGAAGGATCGGAAACAAAATGGAAACAATAGTTCAACAGACTTTAGGCATCTTAAGCTTGCGAGACTTCTAGTGATGCTTAAGGAGAAATCCCAGCCAATTTCGCTTAGTACCTGCATTTAGTCTTTTTGGGAAAATACGTCAGTTTACACTGGTAAATACAATCAACTGACTCATTTTGGAAAATGATTGAAAATTGGTTTGGATGCACGTGGCATAAACATTTTATTTAACTTGGGAGAATTATTTAAATATATAATCTTGTGAACGAATTACATGTTCCTTGTGCGTTCAGTAGCCCGGATCAAGTCCGGGTTAAAGATCAATAGACACACCACATTATTCTTTTGTGCACTGACGGGTGTACGCCTACACCCCGCGCTTAAGTCGTGGCCATTTCGTAAAATGATGCCAAGGATATTCGGGACATGGTCATTAACCCCCCAAAGGCTTTAAGTAACAAGACTGTTTAAACGAGACGATCAAATTATTCAATTAACCACCCAACGATGGAAGATTTGATGCCCGATCAAGCGGTATGCTATATACCATAACCCAAGCCCGTATAGGGAAAATAAGTTAAAAGTATTTACCTGAGCAATGTATAAATCACAATAAGCAAAGGCACGTAGCTTTTACTGGTACTCCTAATCTGGAACGAAGGTTTATAATAACCTATTAGAATCCTAACGGGTCTTTAGTTAAGCTTAAGCTTAGACCAGTTAGTTTCAAAGACACGGTTTGTACGCACGATTAAGCGAAGACCGGATAGAATGTGATTTAGACCCGACAAGTTCAGAGACTTGCTTAATATGGGTATTTCATTCACATTCTGGATTTTGAGATAAAACCGATAAGGTTTGACCCGTTTAGGCTAATTTATGTAAACTAGTTACATAAACCGAACCGAACGCGTAATAAGCGTAACGGGTAATAATGAGAGCCATTTACAGGTTTCCTAAGTTAATATGTTTCATATATGTTGTGACATCAGTAAGATGTCCTTTATTATGCCCGAAATGAATTTAATCACAAACTATGCCCCGTAGGGGTAGTTTGGTCATTTTAAAGGTTGTAAAAGAGTTTAAGTGTCAACCTGAGTTACAGGCCTGATGTAATCAGCAAATATACTCAGTTTGCTAAGTTATATCAGTAGGTTAAAGTATATAAGTGAAATTTATCAATTATAACCAAACTATGCCCCGTAGGGGTATTTTGGCAATTTCACATAAGCCGAAAAGCTCAAAACTGAAGTCTAAGTTTAACAACCTTTGCTTACTGTTAAGATATTATAATTTGCCCCAAATATATGTAGGTATCAACCCTTGTATGTTTAAAATAGTTTTAGTACATACTATGCGTTAAAAACGCTTAAAAAGGCCATTAGAGGCCATTTCCGGTTTTGATACATAAATCTGATATTTTTTTCTTTCCAGAAGGCTTAAAATAATTTATTTATCATGTGTGATCAGTAGCAAAAGGTTTGGAGTCGTTTAGATATGTAAAACTCATTTTATAGCCCGTAAGGGCAAAACCGACAATTACCGGATTAAGCCTACGACTATAAGTTATGCTCAGTCTAAAATTAATTAAAAATCTTTAAAATCCCAAAATAATATATTACATCAGTGGGTATTAAGTTTGGTATCAAAAAGTATGTTTAAGTAGGCTATACGCTAAATACGCCGTTTAATTAACATAAAGCTTTAATTTTACGCTAACGAGCATAACTCTTAACCTACACCTCAAACTGATGTCAAATTTTGTATGCAAGTTTATATATCAGTAATTAAGGTTTCTACTCTTTTATATTTCCAAAGATCACGTTTTAAGGTGAAAAGGGCATAATGGTCAACATATGAGCAATTAACGGAATCATGCGTATTAATCGGTTAACTAATGAACCATAGTGTATAATCACAGAGGGTTATACTAGCATGTAACCTGGTCCAAATGAAGCTCTTAGGTATTTCTAAATCATACCAAAACGGGTCAGAACTGAAAGTCAAAGTATAAGTCAAACTATGCGACTTTCGGTTCCGAACCGAGTCTAAACAGGAAATTGTCGGGTTGAACATGTTTAGACATGTCCTTACACTAATTACCAAGTTATATTAATGATCAAACAGGTTGTATGTGCTCTACATTGCTAATCATGCATAAATTGCAATTTAAACATTCTGTTGACTTTTTAAATACAAGTTTGACCCGACATTTGACCTGGTTAGAGTGGGAATCAGGGGGAACCCTTTTGAGGGTTTATTATCCACATAATTACCAACTTATAACTACTTTTAATTCGAGATTTGACTGAGCCATTATTAATTAATCTCGAAGTCAAACCGTAATTACGACGGTTTGACTTTTAGCTAAATAACTAAGCTAAACTCAATTAAAGAAGGTTAAGCAAACTTACAAAAGTCCTAAACTTGATTAGTGATCACTTGAGAGTACCTTGGAGCTCCAGAAATGATCAGATTGCAAGAGGAAGGTGTGAAGAACAATGGTTGCACATCATGGCCTTTTATAGTGAATTAATCACCACAAATCTTTGACACATGAGTCTACAACCCACCACAACTGATTAACAAGTGTTCCTAGTGCTTAGGGGGTGCCTAGGGGTCGTCCAAGATGAGGAAAATCGGTTAAAGTCGCGCATAAAGGCCATGGCAGACAACAGCCCAAGGTTTTCGGAGCTGGGAGTCCCTCGCGTGGCGCGAGGGCCCCTCGCGTGGCGCGACGGTCGTCTGCAGAAAATCTGCATTTTTTTATTTTTACTATTTGATCATTGGCTCTTCAAACTTCGTTTAGACACTTGTTTCTTGCATCTTGAACCCTCCAAATTGATTTATAAGGGATTTAAAACATATACCCACTTTGTTAAGTCCCCGGTTAACTTTATTGTTACCCGAAAAGTCCTAACTTTCAACGTTTACGCTTTAACCCTTCGCACACGAATTTGATCATAACTTTCTCATACGATAACGAAACTTTACGAAATTTATATCGTGCATTCTAGTGAGCATAATTAACAGTTACAAAGCTTCGGGTTTGTCAAAAGGTCACTCAGAGGTATATCTTTAAACATGTTGACACATTTAACCCCTGTAGTTTGTAAGCTCTCACTTTTAGCTTCGCATGATCCATGATTTATTCGTTTGATATTATAAACATCATGTAGGGTTATTATGAAGTATATTTATTCACTGTTGACATTTAGAACCCGTATAATCACATACTTTCCATGTTTGTCAACTTTAGTCCTTTTATAACATTCTTTCACACGTTTTAAACATATGACACGTGTCAACACATTATAGGACATGAATTTTCGAGGTGTTACATCCTCACCCCCTTAAAATAAATCTCGACCCGAGATTTACTGAAATAAATAAGGGTACTTTTCTTTCATCGTGGATTCAACCTCCCACGTGTATTCGGGACCTTTACGGGCATCGCATTTGACCTTTACAATAGGTACATGCTTCCTTCGAAGCTTCTTAACCTGTCGATCTTCAATCGACAAAGGTTTTTCCACAAATTTTAAGCTCTCATCTATATGCACATCTGAATGCGGTATTACCAGTGATTCATCAGCGAAGCACTTCTTCAGATTGCAGATGTGGAACACATTGTGAATTCCACTGAGCTCTTCCGGTAAGTTTAATTTATAGGCAACTGACCCGACACATTCGATAACCTCGAAAGGTCCTATGTATCTCGGGGTTAGCTTGCCTTTCTTACCAAATCGCATCACCCCCTTCCAGGGTGATACTTTTAGCAATACTTTGTCACCTACTTCGAAGTGAAAAGCTTTACGCTTCGGATCTGCGTAGCTCTTCTGCCTATCTCAGGTAGCTTTGAGATGGTCACGAATCTGGACAATCTTGTCCGTCGTTTCAAAGACTATCTCTGGTCCTGATAATTGGACATCTCCAACTTCCGCCCAATAAACGGGCGATCTACACTTTCTACCGTATAATGCCTCGAAGGGCGCAGCCTTAATGCTGGTATGGTAGCTATTGTTGTAGGAGAATTCGATTAATGGTAGGTTCTTATCCCAACTACCACCCAAATCGATCGCACATGCACGTAGCATGTCTTCCAACGTTTGAATAGTACACTCACTTTGACCGTCAGTCTGAGGATGATAAGCCGTACTAAAATTCAAGCGTGTGCCCAAAGATTGTTGGAAACTCTTCCAAAAATGTGACGTGTATCTAGTATCTCGGTCAGAGATAATAGACACAGGTATGCCATGTAAGGCTACAATCTTATCAACGTATAACTGGGCTAACATGTCGGAGCTATAAGTCTCCTTGATGGGTAAGAAATGTGCTGACTTAGTCAGTCTATCAACTATAACCCATATTGTATCATTTCCTTTCCTTGTTTTGGGTAACTTGGTAATAAAATCCATAGTTACCATTTCCCACTTCCACGTAGGAAGTTCAGGCTGTTGTAGCAAGCCTGACGGCTTTTGATGCTCGACTTTGACTTGCGCACATGTCAAGCATTTAGCTACATAGGTGGCTACAGACTTCTTCAAGCCTATCCACCAATAATTTGCCCTTAGATCCTGGTACATCTTATCAGCTCCAGGATGAACGGAGTATTTGGAACTGTGGGCTTCCTGGAGGATAACTTCACGAAGTCCTCCAAAAATTGGAACCCATATTCGTCCATTCATTCTTAGAATCCCGTCCTTGCTAAGAGATAACTGCTCCTCAGTTACTCCTAACTTTTCATTAGGATAGTTAGCTTCCAACACAGCTTCCTTCTGTGCAGCTAACAACCTTTCAATCAAATTATTCTTTATTTCAATGCTCTTGGCATTGATTCGGATGGGTTTCACCCTTTCCTTTCGACTCAAGGCATCAGCGACTACATTCGCCTTGCCGGGATGGTACTTGATTTCACAATCATAATCATTCAAAGTCTCCATCCAACGGCGTTGCCTCATGTTTAACTCTTTCTGATTAAACAAGTGCTGGAGGCTCTTGTGATCGGAATAGATCACACACTTGATTCCATAAAGATAATGCCTCCATAGTTTTAGTGCGAATACAACGGCACCCAACTCCAAGTCGTGGGTGGTGTAATTCTTTTCGTGCACCTTTAACTGTCGTGATGCATAGGCAATAACTTTGCCTTTCTGCATAAGCACACACCCCATGCCAGTGTGTGAAGCATCGCAGTAAACCACAAAATCTTCTATTCCATCTGGTAATGTCAGTACTGGGGCGTTGCTCAACTTCTGCTTTAGGATATCAAAGGATTCTTGCTGTTTAGGGCCCCAAACGAACTTTACTTTCTTCTTGGTTAAGGAAGTTAGGGGTGCAGCAATCCTTGAAAATTTTTAAATGAAACGCCGGTAATATCCTGCCAATCCCAGGAAGCTACGAATCTCTGTAGGCGTCTTTGGCTCTTGCCAGTTCATAACAGCTTCAACTTTAGCGGGATCCACTTGGATACCAAGCTCGCTAACCACATGTCCAAGAAATTGGACTTCCCAAAGCCAAAATTCGCACTTGGAAAATTTGGCGTAGAGTTTCTCCTGATGCAGGAGTTTGAGAATACATCGAAGGTGTTTCTCATGGTCAGCTTGATTCTTCGAATAGATAAGAATGTCGTCGATGAAAACGATGACGAATTTATCTAAGTATGGCTTGCAAACGCGATTCATGAGGTCCATGAACGCGGCAGGTGCATTAGTGAGCCCAAAAGGCATCACTAGGAACTCGTAATGACCATAACGAGTCCTAAATGCTGTTTTATGCACGTCTTCATCTCTAACCTTCAGTTGATGGTAACCTGACCTCAAATCAATCTTCGAGAAATAACTTGCCCCTTGTAACTGATCGAACAAATCATCGATCCTGGGCAAAGGATACCTATTCTTGATCGTGACCTTATTAAGCTCACGATAGTCGATGCACAAACGCATCGATCCATCCTTCTTCTTCACAAAAACAGGACTGACGCTCCCCAAGGAGACGAACTAGGTTTAATGAAACCCTTGGCTAGCAATTCGTCTAGCTGTGTCCTCGATTCTTTCATCTCTGTGGGCGCCAACCTATAAGGTGCTCTAGCAACAGGTGCTGCTCCGGGGATGATATCAATCCTGAATTCCACTTGCCTATCTGGTGGCAAACCAGGTAGTTCTTCCGGAAAAACTTCTGGGTACTCAGATATGATGGGGATGTCTTCAATCTTCGGTTTAGGCTCATCAATAATCACTTGTGCCATGTAGATGACACAACCCTTCGTTAAACACTTGGAAGCCTTAAGCATAGTCACCTGCTCAGGCAGTCCATACTGGGTATCTCCCCGAATGGTAAGTGATTCACCAGACGGAGTCTTTATCACAACCTGTTTCTTGTTGCAGACAATTTGGGCCTGGTTATGAGATAACCAGTCCATACCCAATACTATGTCAAAACCGGCCAACTTAAAGGGAAGTAGAGACAGAGGAAAAGAATGGTTCTTAATGGATATAACACATCCATCTAACACAGTTGAGACGGTTTCTATGGTACCATCTGCTAACTCTACCTCATAGTTTACGCTTAAGGTTTTGACAGGTAAATTCAGCAATTTACAAAACTTATGATCTACAAACGACTTATCAGCGCCTGAATCAAATAGTACTCTAGCATAGACGTCATTTACAAGGAAAGTACCTGTAATAACGTTGTCGTCTAGAACCGATTCCTTTGCGTCCATTCTGAAGACTCTAGCATTAGTCTTCTTGGCCTCTTCAGGCTTCTTGGTGTATTTAGGGCAGTTGGTTTTAATGTGCCCCTTTTCATTGCAACGGTAGCACGTTGCGTCTTTCATCTTCTTGCAATCCAAGGTTTTGTGATCCGTGGACTTGCATATACCACAAGCATAGGTTTTTTACTGAGTCTGTGAGTTCGACTCAAGTCTGCACTTTCCAAAGTGCTGTTTCTTGCAAATTTTGCATTTGGGCTTCTCACCAGAATGATGCCCATCTTTCCTTGACTCAGGTCCTTTCTTGTTGTCACCGTTCCCACGGTGCTTCTTGTTCGACTTCCGTGAACTATCATCTTCGCGTTTTCTCTTCTCAGCCTCCTTATTCCTCAGCGATCTCTGCCTGACCGCATCCAAAGTGAGGGACAAGGAAATGTCAGCTACAGATCTAAAAGTAGCTGGGCGAGAAGCCTTAACGCTTGCCTTGATCTCGGGGGCTAAACCACCGATAAAACGAGCTATCCTCTTTGGTTCCGGGGTTACCAGATATGGAACCAACCGGGACATCGTGTTGAAGCTCGTTAGGTAACCTTGACAGTCGAGGTTTGTCATCACCAATGATAGAAAATCAGACTCTATCTTCTCCACCTCATGCTGAGGGCAGTAATTTTCCCTGATAAGGGCAACAAATTGATCCCAAGACATGCTGTACAATGGGATTTTCCCGGTGGCTTGAATCAGTGATCTCCACCATGCTAAAGCTTCACCCTTAAAAAACTGCGACACAAACTTGACCACGTCTCTCTCAGCGCACCCGCTGATATCCACAACCGTATCCATCTCATCCAGCCACGTCATACAGTCAATGGCTCCTTTCTCCCCAGTGAAATCCCGGGGTTTGCAGGAAACAAAATATTTATAAGAGCAACCCTTGTCACGGAGTCCTTGGTTCAATACAATATGTTGAGATGGATTACTGTGGTGGTTTGAGGAGTGTCGATCATCATCCTTCTTGGGTCCTTCCTTTTTGGACGGTGGCTTTGAAGGCTGTGTAGATAGGGTCCTACTACGAGTCCCACTATACTCTTCGTACTGCCTTTCCAATGCCTTAGTAACTGCGTCGTCGACCAACGCTTTCAATTCAGCACCCGTTAAATTAACCCGGGCGTTATCAATGTTCTCCACTGGATGACTATTTATCTCGTCTGAGTTAGCCATTTTAATTGAACTGTTACAGAAAACAAGGACAATAGTTTATTTGGGAGTTTATTATGGAATTGCCCCTTAGGGAAATTCATTAACCATGGTAAACAGAGACCATATTTGGTTAATTTATTAATCGTATTTTTTTTAATTAGGATTTCAATTATAATTTATCCTAATTATAAACAATATCAATATATATTAGCACATAAGGCTTAGTCACATGGACAATTTAAATTATAAGCTATGATTTCAGAGAGTCAAAGCTTTTAAGGTTTGAATATAGTTCATTACCTTTATCAGACAGGGAGTCATAGCTACCACTGTCTTTTGGCTCATATGGAAACGAGCAGGGCCCGTAGGCACGTATTACCACGTATGGTAAAAATATGATCATCTTAGTTGATGATTTAACCCATGATTCAGAGATCATTTAGTTGGGTTTGAATCTTTGAAAAGATCCTTATATAATAATGACGTGTGTGATTTTAATGAATCACGTCTGCCAGGAGCGTTAACATGTTTACAGATGTTAACAGGGATTTGAATCTTTTTGAACAGGTCTTACCATCTTGGCCCGGCCTTATAATGACCCGAAGGCTAGGTTTCACTCTTTAAGATCCTTATTTAAAATTTACATAGGCAGATTTTTATTAAAAGGAATGATTTTTAATTCATTTATTTCATATATAAATTATTTATGCACATAAGGCAAACATGAAATTTATAAACTTTCATTCCATTAATTTATTAAAATATTACATGTTGCCCGAAACGGGACTTTTCAGCAAACAAACTTACCCACACAGGGGTTTAAACAAGTACTTACCCACGCAGGGGCTTAATAACACACATACCCATGCAGGGGCTTAATAACAAACATACCCACGCAGGGGCTTAATAATATAATAGTCCACGCAGGGACGTACACAAATAACATACCCTCGTAGGGGTTTACAGAAAGATAGACCCACGCAGGGGTCAAAATAAACAACATACATACCCACGCAGGGCTTATACAACAATTGGAAGGATTCAGTGGTCCTTCTTGCTCTTCCCTTTGATCAAGCTTGTCAATCCTTGGAAAAAGCTCTGCCTCTCCCTGCGGTCGCGGTGGAAGTCTCGCTCAACCTGATCCAGCCTCTGAAGAATTTCCTCCCGTTCTGGGGGAGAAAACCGCGACGGCTGCGATTGCGTCCATATAATAGGTCCGGGAGGTATCTGGTACCCATGTGTTGGGTAACCTACTCCCCATGGTGCTCCGTATGGTCCTTCCGGGTGCAGGGCGTTGTAATTGGCCGCGACCATGTAAGGGTCGGCCTCTGCGTAACCGTAGTTGTTGTGAACCGGTGGCTCAAACGGATTGTATGCCATAGAACCCGTGTATGCTGGAATTGGGTTATCAAAACCCATCGGTGGTGGCTGCTGTACAGCTGGGTTAGATGGTCCACCCATTTGTGGGTCCTCCTGATGTGGCGGATAGTGACTGCCACTGGATTGACGAGGAGAGCTAAAATGAAAGTCCCCTCCCCGTGTAGACATACGCGGTCCAGATCTCCTACGCCTCGGCGGCTGCGGAGGTGCCGGTTGAACTGGTGGCGGTGGAGGTGGTGGCGTGACTGCCACAAATCTTGGATCCTCAGAGGGATCCCGTTGTTGCTGCTGCTGCTGAGGAGGTGAATGGCGAGGAGGTGTATAATACCATTCGTGCCGGGTAAACATAGCTTGAAAGCTATCTGGACCAACATAGGGTGATCCGTGGAATGAAGATCCATCAGAGATTTCTATTGGGTGGTTTGGCGTACCACTGGCAGGCTCGACGGGGTCCGTGTCCTCGTCCATATCCTCCGCGTTGTCTCCCGAGAAGTGGTCCTCTGGGCTCAATGGGTTAAAACCCACTGGTTCTTGTATATAATTGGCCGGGTTAAACCGGCCCCTGAAGACAGGTGTGGGGTCACCAAAGGAGTTGTGCGATAGAGATCGCTGTAAAGGTATGTATGAGGGTTGAGGGTTGTTGGGCTCATACTCCGGCTGTAGCCCATAAGGGTTAGGAGGTGTTGAACTGTGTGATACCGACCGTCTAGCCGGCTCAAAGAGGTTCCTCCGGTTCTGCCGGGGATCGTCACTCTCCGTGGTAGATGGAGCTCGCATATACGAAGGTCCAGCTTCATTATCATTGGGGGCGGTGACTGGCCCCTTACCTCTTCCTCTCCTCCTGAAGAATCTTGGCGGCATTTTCAAATCCTGTCATTATAATATGAGATAACAACAACAATATATATAAATCAAAGGACAAAACAAAAACCAAACAGGGTAGAATTTGTCCTATGTTATTTGTCTAGACTCGAAAGTTTAGATTTGTGCAATTGTGTAACTGAGATTAAACACAAAAGGCTAGTGTTTAATTCACTCAGTGTTGGCTCTGATACCAACCTGTCACACCCCGATTTCCACGTGTCACCGGTGGGCCCGGTGGGGAGTATCGTGACGTGGTTGGCAACATAATAGTCAAACAACACAATATTTAATATGCACAGCGGAAGCAATTTAAAAGATATAATACAACCGAATTTAATATTGTAATATCAAATGTCACAATATTCGGAAGTTTATCCACAGAAGGATTGGAAACAAAATGGAAACAATAGTTCAACAGACTTTAGGCATCTTAAGCTTGCGAGACTTCTAGTGATGCTTAAGGAGAAATCCCAGCCAATTTCGCTTAGTACCTGCATTTAGTCTTTTTGGGAAAATACGTCAGTTTACACTGGTAAATACAATCAACTGACTCATTTTGGAAAATGATTGAAAATTGGTTTGGATGCACGTGGCATAAACATTTTATTTAACTTGGGAGAATTATTTAAATATATAATCTTGTGAACGAATTACATGTTCCTTGTGTGTTCAGTAGCCCGGATCAAGTCCGGGTTAAAGATCAATAGACACACCACATTATTCTTTTGTGCACTGACGGGTGTACGCCTACACCCCGCGCTTAAGTCGTGGCCATTTCGTAAAATGATGCCAAGGATATCCGGGACATGGTCATTAATCCCCCAAAGGCTTTAAGTAACAAGACTGTTTAAACGAGACGATCAAATTATTCAATTAACCACCCAACGATGGAAGATTTGATGCCCGATCAAGCGGTATGCTATATACCATAACCCAAGCCCGTATAGGGAAAATAAGTTAAAAGTATTTACCTGAGCAATGTATAAATCACAATAAGCAAAGGCACGTAGCTTTTACTGGTACTCCTAATCTGGAACGAAGGTTTATAATAACCTATTAGAATCCTAACGGGTCTTTAGTTAAGCTTAAGCTTAGACCGGTTAGTTTCAAAGACACGGTTTGTACGCACGATTAAGCGAAGACCGGATAGAATGTGATTTAGACCCGACAAGTTCAGAGACTTTCTTAATATGGGTATTTCATTCACATTCTGGATTTTGAGATAAAACCGATAAGGTTTGACCCGTTTAGGCTAATTTATGTAAACTAGTTACATAAACCGAACCGAACGCGTAATAAGCGTAACGGGTAATAATGAGAGCCATTTACAGGTTTCCTAAGTTAATATGTTTCATATATGTTGTGACATCAGTAAGATGTCCTTTATTATGCCCGAAATGAATTTAATCATAAACTATGCCCCGTAGGGGTAGTTTGGTCATTTTAAAGGTTGTAAAAGAGTTTAAGTGTCAACCTGAGTTACAGGCCTGATGTAATCAGCAAATATACTCAGTTTGCTAAGTTATATCAGTAGGTTAAAGTATATAAGTGAAATTTATCAATTATAACCAAACTATGCCCCGTAGGGGTATTTTGGCAATTTCACAGAAGCCGAAAAGCTCAAAACTGAAGTCTGAGTTTAACAACCTTTGCTTACTGTTAAGATATTATAATTTGCCTCAAATATCAGTAGGTATCAACCCTTGTATGTTTAAAATAGTTTTAGTACATACTATGCGTTAAAAACGCTTAAAAAGGCCATTAGAGGCCATTTCCGGTTTTGATACATAAATCTGATATTTTTATATTTCCAGAAGGATTAAAATAATTTATTTATCATGTGTGATCAGTAGCAAAAGGTTTGGAGTCGTTTAGATATGTAAAACTCATTTTATAGCCCGTAAGGGCAAAACCGACAATTACCGGATTAAGCCTACGACTATAAGTTATGCTCAGCCTAAAATTAATTAAAAATCTTTAAAAATCCCAAAATAATATATTACATCAGTGGGTATTAATTTTGGTATCAAAAAGTATGTTTAAGTAGGCTATACGCTAAATACGCCGTTTAATTAACATAAAGCTTTAATTTTACGCTAACGAGCATAACTCTTAACCTACACCTCAAACTGATGTCAAATTTTGTATGCAAGTTTATATATCAGTAATTAAGGTTTCTACTCTTTTATATTTCCAAAGATCACGTTTTAAGGTGAAAAGGGCATAATGGTCAACATATGAGCAATTAACGGAATCATTGGTATTAATCGGTTAACTAATGAACCATAGTGTATAATCACAGAGGGTTATACTAGCATGTAACCTGGTCCAAATGAAGCTCTTAGGTATTTCTAAATCATACCAAAACGGGTCAGAACTGAAAGTCAAAGTATAAGTCAAACTATGCGACTTTCGGTTCTGAACCGGGTCTAAACAGGAAATTGTCGGGTTGAACATGTTTAGACATGTCCTTACACTAATTACCAAGTTATATTAATGATCAAACAGGTTGTATGTGCTCTACATTGCTAATCATGCATAAATTGCAATTTAAACATTCTGTTGACTTTTTAAATACAAGTTTGACTCGACATTTGACCTGGTTAGAGTGGGAATCAGGGGGAACCCTTTTGAGGGTTTATTATCCACATAATTACCAACTTATAACTACTTTTAATTCGAGATTTGACTGAGCCATTATTAATTAATCTCGAAGTCAAACCGTAATTACGACGGTTTGACTTTTAGCTAAATAACTAAGCTAAACTCAATTAAAGAAGGTTAAGCAAACTTACAAAAGTCCTAAACTTGATTAGTGATCACTTGAGAGTACCTTGGAGCTCCAGAAATGATCAGATTGCAAGAGGAAGGTGTGAAGAACAATGGTTGCACATCATGGCCTTTTATAGTGAATTAATCACCACAAATCTTTGACACATGAGTCTACAACCCACCACAACTGATTAACAAGTGTTCCTAGTGCTTAGGGGGTGCCTAGGGGTCGTCCAAGATGAGGAAAATCGATTAAAGTCGCGCATAAAGGCCATGGCAGACAACAGCCCAAGGTTTTCGGAGCTGGGAGTCCCTCGCGTGGCGCGAGGGCCCCTCGCGTGGCGCGACGGTCGTCTGCAGAAAATCTGCATTTTTTTTATTTTTGCTATTTGATCCTTGGCTCTTCAAACTTCGTTTAGACACTTGTTTCTTGCATCTTGAACCCTCCAAATTGATTTATAAGGGCTTTAAAACATATACCCACTTTGTTAAGTCCCCGGTTAACTTTATTGTTACCCGAAAAGTCCTAACTTTCAACGTTTACGCTTTAACCCTTCGCACACGAATTTGATCATAACTTTCTCATACGATAACGAAACTTTACGAAATTTATATCGTGCATTCTAGTGAGCATAATTAACAGTTACAAAGCTTCGGGTTTGTCAAAAGGTCACTCAGAGGTATATCTTTAAACATGTTGACACATTTAACCCCTGTAGTTTGTAAGCTCTCACTTTTAGCTTCGCATGATCCATGATTTATTCGTTTGATATTATAAACATCATGTAGGGTTATTATGAAGTATATTTATTCACTGTTGACATTTAGAACCCGTATAATCACATACTTTCCATGTTTGTCAACTTTAGTCCTTTTATAACATTCTTTCACACGTTTTAAACATATGACATGTGTCAACACATTATAGGACGTGAATTTTCGAGGTGTTACATACAAGTATCATTTCTTAAGTTATAACACTTAATGCATATGTTAAAAAAAATAGGGGGGAATTTGTCCGTTAACTTTACTTAACTTCTGGTTATTTTTATTTTGTTTAGAGTAAATTACATTTTGAGTCCTTATGTTTTAGCGGTTTTAACCATTTGAGTCCAAAGTCAAAAAGTTTAACGTCCTGAGTCCCTAGACGTTTTTATAACCTTTTGAGTCGAATCTTTTAACCTTTTGAGTCCAATTTGTTTTAACAAAACTGGACTCAAAACGTTATAAAATGAACAAAATTGGACTCAAAACGTTATAAAATGAACGGTTAGGGACTTAGGGCGTTAAACTTTTTGACTTTGGACTCAAGTGGTTAAAACCACTAAAACATAGAGACTCGGATTTTGTTTAATTTGAGTATAGTATTACTATAGTTTTTTTTTAATTTAACAAAAAATGATATGGTATGTGATTAACACTGTGTAGGGGTGAGCCGGAAACTAAATAGAAAACAAACGAAATCGAAGCCCAAATTAACCAAAAACTGATTAATTGAAAGTTAGTTATCATCTGCTTTTTTAGTACCCTCGGTTAGCAAAAATCAAACGAACCGTACCAAACCATTAATATATTCATATATTTATAGCTTTTGTGCCTCCATATCATTTATTTCATGTCTTATACCTCCATTTCATATATTTCTAAGAAATAATTTTAGCCAAGTTTGGACCGAAATAAATCGAACCGAAAACCGACAACCTAATTGAATAAACCGATTAACCAAAAATCGATTGGTTAATAATATAGGTTAACCAATGATTTTGATTTCGGTTGAAGCTAATAACCAAACCTAATCAAACAGCGCATACCCCCAACCATGTTTGTGTTCTCCGCCGCATCACGCGGGCACCCTCTAGTATATATGTATATATAACATACATGTTTCACATTCAAGCCCACGTTCATATAATAAGAACCGTGTTATCTAACCCATGTTGTGTTTCGTCTTGTCAAGTAAGTAAATATACTTTATATATTTATTTTTAGGCAAAATACTTCCCAGGTGTGATTATAAAAATACTTTTATGTGTCAGGGTGGGGTTCTAGAGTGAACATTGGTGTATTTGCGAACTGAGTGAACAAATCTTGGCCATTGATTTACACACGTGTGACGTGGATGGCTAGAATTTCATCATCAAATCCATGCCATTGATCTACACACATGTATGGCAATGATTAGTTCGCTGAGTTGCAAACTACATTAGTGTTCACTCTTGAACCTAATCTTTATTATAGGTTTGTTGAAAATGAAAGCGCAACAAAAATACAAGGGATGTACATGTAAATGAAATAATCAAAATTTTCCCCTGAACAAAACCTCCTCCTTAAACCCTTCCTTGTTTACAGACAGCTTCGTTCGTTCGTGAGATCGATCGATCGATCGATGATGGCATTGAGACGTCTACAAAACGCTCGAAATCTTTATCAAACTCTGGAGATTCGAAAACCGTCAGTATTCATTCTATCTTATTAATCGCTTCCGATTAGGTCTGTACATACACACACACACACGAAGGTTATTGTTGTATAATGATTGTGTTTTCAGGTTTGGAAACTGGAGGACCTACTCGAATGTTGCAGCGGAAGGTAATTCCTCAGCTAATGCTGCTGCTGCTGCTGCGTTTTTTTTTTTTTTTTTTTTTTTTTTTTTGTTTCTAGTTTTATTGCATTTAGGGGATATAGGTAGGGCTTAGTTTTGCTAAAAAAACATGTTGATGGCGGTGACATGATAGTTAAACAATGGTTGTCGGTACTGTAAATGCCAACTTTGGAAGGAACATAGCCAAACCAGATGTAATGAATTTAGGTTTCTTCTTATTTGGATTGGAATTGCTAATGCATGGAGAACTGTATATGCACATTCATGAAGAAGAGGATACTAGATATGTGAAATGAGATGATGGATTCAAACACGTTTGCTAGTAGTAGAGTAGGAACACTTTTGAGTTTGAGCTATTGTTTTTTATTTGCATATATGGATGATTCATGATTCCATTCTACTCTAGTGATAGCCTTGCTTGCAATGAAATGAAGTTAGGGGTTTTAGTGTCTGTCTGGAAGATTTTATGAATATGGCACCAATAGATAACAACTGTCTCAGCCATTCTATGTACGGGATGCCAAAATGGGCTGCTTGGCTACCATGTTAAATTGGATTCGGTTGGGTTGGGTTGCCAACAATCTTTTGAGCGTTTGTATTTTTGAGGATTATTTTAGTAATCAATTTTCTAGATATGATCACAAAGATCAGTGATCCAGTTTTGAGCAATGGTACTAGACACTTGATTATACTTGAGCAATTTTTAACCCTGTTTTCTGTTTAATAATTTTTGTTTCTAAAATTTCCCCTTTTGACCCTTTATTAGTAAAATTTTCCCAGAATAGTCCGTCTTCATATAAACGGGTTACAGTAACATTGCTTTTCAGTACTTAGCTTCCAAGTTTAAAATGCATTTTGTGAATAATGCTAGGAAGCTTTATAATAGACTAGTACTTTCTAGAGAAGTTTAATTCTAAGATTCTATTTAAGACTAAATGACTAATGCATAAGTATTTTTCATTCTATGTAATTAGGTCACAAGGTGGTTAGCGGAAGAAACTGCCATTGCTTCTACAAGGGCTCCAATTGTCATCCTTTCACTCGTGGTGATAATAAAATACTTCGTACTGCAGCGGTAACAACCACCTATATTGAAACACCAATAGAAAGTTTATATATCTTTTTTGATAACTCAATTCTGATTGCTTCTCTCGCCACTTTTCTCATCATCACTTGTACAGGATTTACATCTTGAGTACTTTCTTACAGTAAAGTACTAAGAATTCAATGTGATATGATATTATTGCACTAAACACAGCCATTATTTTGTGTGTAGGTTGCTGAATTATCAAGTTTTCTAAATGGGTCACGAAGCTTATCTACACAAGTTAAAGCCCCTGCCCAGGCACGGCAAATGGTATGACCGTTTTTGCTGTTTGACTTGGTCAACTCCAGAGCTATATGTATAGTTTGTTCTCCTTACCACCGTTGTGTGTATAGTTGTTTAAGTTATATAGAAGTAAGGGTACCAAATCATTTATGAAAGTTGTCACTGATAGTTTAAAGTCTAGTATAGCTCTTTTAATTGTAAAATAACATAACTATATAAAAATAAGCCTTTTTATAGAAACAACAGTTAAATGGATCTGGCACATACAAAGTCATATGCTTCTATTCATCAATATTTTCTCTTCTTTATAGAGTTATACACATGCTCATACCTGAAAAGGTTTCTTGTTTAGTCACAATTTCATTTTTACTCTTATTTAAAAGGCCTTAGTTTGTTATCCTTTCGTTATATTTTCCATTAATATTAATATTACATATTTTTTCTTTGAACAAAGTATGAAGTGAGCCATCTGTATGCTATTTTGAAACTGGCAGAGGCTTTAAGCGTATGCTAATTTAATTTAGTAGTTAGTTATTTGGATTATTAGTGTTCACTATTCGGATGTAACGTAAACATAATTACTATTTTTGTTTTTGGTTTGGATCTGGTTATTATCATATGAACTGAATAATTCATATAAACCAAATAGTGATATGCTTTTTTTCTTACTATGTATAAGTGTTTGTGTATATACACACATACACAATTTATCTACTTTATTTACATATTTAGCTTTTTTTATTGTACTTATTTTGATTTGTACTTCAGAAATGTTTCAGTTGAAAACACAGCATGAGTTTGTTTGTTTTTTTTTTATTGAAGATTACAATTTACGTATTTAGTTTTCTTTTCTGCTTTATGTATTTATCATTTTTTATGAGGAAGATGCCAATGGTTTTGGACATATGATTGGAATATCACAAACTATTTTTTTTGTTAGGTCAAGATTCAAGAAATGCTATAACTATATGGATCAAGCTCTTTTTTTTCTTTCTTTTTTCAGTTTATAGATAGAGTAGTGTGTACTGTAGTTTATGAAAATGCACAACCGAATATATTTAATATTTTATACATTTTTCAATGAGCATTTATATTAAGTGTGAAATCGAATGAACTGAAGTGTAATTTGGTTTGGTTCGGCTTTTGAGATAGTTTGGATGGCTCTTCTTTTTTGCAAACAGAGAACGATTTGTTTCTTCTAATTGGGTTAGTTACTTTAAACCGATCCGACCAAACTAACACCCCTAATTGGGATGCTCTTTTATATCTGCAGGGGGCTTTGAAAGTTGCCATGCTTAGTCCTGGAATCGTATATGAGCCATATGGTCCCCGTGAGCCCATCTCTTTTTTGCGAAGGTTAGATTTTTTAAAATCTTGTTTCAACATTGAACTCTGAATGATAGTCTTAAAATTGTAGACTCACGAACTTTTGGTATCAATGTATCATATGTAGGTGGTTTACAAGAAATGGATGGAGAAGAACAAAAGATGACATCTTTCTAGAGGTTGCACCTTGTTCTTTATTACCAAATTCATGAGTAATATGCATATTTATTTTGATCTGTTCGATGATCCCTACTTTCTTTGGGTTTACATGCAGCTAAAGAATGCCTATGCTATTGCTAAATTGCGAAAATCTGGTTACTCAAAAACAAAATTCTACACCGAGGCTGTAAACTTATATAAAGAGGTACACTTTTTATTTTAAATCACTGTGAAAGTTAATCATCTTTGGATGCCTTTTATCTGTAATATAATAATGCATGTAATTTTGTATTCTTTTAAAAAATTATATGAAAAGTCAATGTAATTAGTGATCTCTTTTACAGATAAACATGTTAATGGCTCTTGGTGACAAAACGTCGCTGCGAAAAATGGTTACCGAGCAAATGTACTCTGTATGTCATTATATCCGTTTATTTTCATTCATGGGACCATGGTGGAAGTGGAATATATATATTATGTTTTTCATGCTTTCTATGTGCTTTTCTGCCACACAGGCACTCAAAAGTGAAATTAAGCTAAGAGAATCTAGATGGAGTAGTGTTTACTGGGAACTGATAGAGCCAGTCATTAAAATTCGAACTCTACGTGCTCGAATGGCAAGTATCATTTCATATGACACATGTTTGTTCTTTTGCTTATCTTAAAAAAATGTATGGGACACAAATGCTACATATGTATTTAGGCGTTTTAAGGATCCATAAGCCATTCAATTATAACACTGCAGTTTGATAAGAGCATTCATTTTGAAAACCAAAATTATTGTTAATTTTTTCATTGTTTTTTCTTCTTTAGATTGGAGTTGACAAAGATGACCTGAGTAAAGTATTCATACAGCTCACGCTTGAGTTTCTCTCTAAACAGGTACACTAACTACATCTTAATTTTATTTGTAAGTTGACTTAATAATGGAAAAAGTATGTTGGTTTTCTATAGTATCAAGTCATATTTGTAACATTAAAGTTTTAGTTCAGCAACATTCAAACTTCAATTTATGCGAATGATCAACATGAAAACACTTGAAATTGGCATTTACATTTTTACTTCTGCTAAAACGTAGATTATCCATGTGTTTGTTACGTTTCATTTGTCATATGTATTTTTCTTCTCTGATGTTGAAATTTTTTCATTACATCGTATCACTTGATACAGAAGTTCGAGGCCTATGATGCAAAAGGGGCTGTGGTTGCTGGAAACAAAGATAAGGAGGTATTAAATTGATGCACTTTGAATGAATATTTTATGACTGTCATTACAATCTAATACATATTATATATACTGACGGGTTGTTTGGTTAGGTTCTCGTTCGTGATATATGGGTTTTTGAAAAGTCTCAGTTTCACCCGGGTGCTTATTGGCGTCTCTGTGGCAGAATTCCTGTAAAACCAGGTGATATATAGCTAAAATTTAATCGTTTTCTGCCAGACCCCAAGTCCTATGTAATACTTGCTTTAGGCACCGGACATTTTCTGTCAAACATGTAAAACATTCTGAGTTTAAGAATTTTTGTACGAGGTACAGGCTTTTACATGAATGGATCTTTATGATCCATAACGTAGTTTAAACCATCATGATTTTTGTATCCTCGACAATAAATAAAAAAATACACAACTTTAAAGCCATAACCTTGGATATATATTCATTTTTCCTTATTTTTAGGCTTTTATATATATTCATTTTATTTTGATGTAATCTTATAAATTTATAATGGGCATGTTTGGGTAAGCTTTTTGAAACAACTTATTGACTTATTGGCTTTTTGAAAAGTCATAAGCTCTAAAATGATGTTTGGCAAAGAGGGTGTATGTGAGGGGAAGAAACCAATAAGTCACAAAATCCTGACTTTTCCAAGAAGCCAATAAGTCAATAAGTTGTTTCTAAAAGCTTACCCAAACATGCCCAATGTGTGAAACCATGTGTTTTTGTTTATTACTTGTTAGCTTAAGTAGGTATTATTTGAATTTTGATGTTTGGCCTAACGGTGTAGCATGGTGATTTTATATACGAGCCGTTTCATGTGTAATTAATTTGTATAAGATATAAGATTACTTTTTCTAATGCATCCAGCCTGCTAACACCATTGGGCGATTAACAACACTATAGGACATTTTTTGACAATTTTGTTACATTTACATGCCTTTCATTTGCCTCTAAGAAACAAAAGAAAGTGATGCAAAGACTAGCGTTGTAATTTTATATACGACTCATTTCACATGTAGAAAATTCATTTAAGATAATTTTTTAACGCATTCAACCTGCTAACGCAATAGGGTGATTACCGGAAACTATAAGGCCCTGGCATGAAAGGACAATTTTGACAGTTTGATACATTTACATGCCTTTCTTTTGCTTCTAAGACACAAAAGCAAATACTTATCTTCCAAGCAAAGCAAAGAAAGAGTGTTTCTGAAGCAACCCTTATTCATCCTTGTACATCTTCAACACTAGCGAGTCGTCAAAGTGAAAGCAACCTTTAACTCACATGAAAGGAATAACCTGAACCTCAAGTTCAAAGATATCTTTTTAGGTTGGTAACATGAAACCTACACCGACCCGTCTCGTTTTGTCCATCAACAATGTTATTCTGCAAACAATCTTAAAACTCCCAAAATAGGGGAAAAAAACATATTTATAAAACATCATGGTTTCGGGATGTCTTGTGTGCAACAACTTGTTCCTATACCGCTATATCAGCACAAACAAAAGATGCCCATTTTGTTATCTTGCGACTACTAGTCATTTGGTGTATGAGTCATTGGTACAACTGTTTAGAGGCCATGCTACAAAGACTGTTGTTTTGGGTGCACGCTCAATCCCGGTCATAGAAGATAAACATGACACTTATGGACCCATGGTTCAAGCCAAGGCGCATGGTGTGGCTAAACCATTGTCTTGGGGCGAGGAAGGCGAAAAGGGGACAGGGGAGGTGGCTAAACCGAAGAAGGCACGAAAAACGGTTAGTATCAACCACGAAGTCGAGTATATAGAGGACTATTCAAGCAACAAGAAGAGAAAGAAGGTGTTGGAGCAATGGCCTTCAATGGAGATTGAAGGGGATGAGAGAAAGCCATTGAAGTCTATTCTGAAAGTGGGTTCTATGCAAATAAATGGTTGATGGCTCATGGAAAATAAATTGTGAAGAACAGGGATGGCATTGGGATTGTAATGTATTGTTCGATAATTATAATAAATTATAGTCTTATTTAAAGTTCGGCTTTTGTTTTCTATGGTAAGGCAAAATACAATATGTGAAAATAATAATGAACATATAAATTTCTAGGGGTAATTGGGTCGAGTTATTGCTCAACTAACCTTGAATTTGGCTCGTTTAATTGAAGAAAAAGAGTGAGCATTTAATTTGCCTTGTTTTAAACTATTTTTTTGTGATATTTTAGTTATAGTTTTATGAGTAAAATGCACGGATAGTCCCTGTGGTTTTGCAAAGTTTCAGCTATAGTCCCCAGATTTTGGAAATTACACTCATAGTCCCTGTGGTTTGACAGTTTGTTACGCTAATAGTCCCTGGAGTGGATGTGGGTTAGTTTTCTCAGTTAAGTTGGTGTGAAATGACAAAAATGCCCTTAATATACAGGCTTGGAGTACAGAGGGTTGTGACGGCAACACTAATCTTCGACGGCGGAGTCTCAGATGATTACTGCTTTGAACAGGTATTCCTCTGCTTCATCGACATATCAGTCCCTAGTGGTGATGAGTCAGTGGATTTGTGAAAGATTTTAGAGATTGATAAAGATTTGGGGTTTAATTGAGGTGGGTTTTTTATGTCGCAAAGTATTAAGATGGAGATGGGTGTTTTGATTCAGATTGTTGTTTCGATATACGGTTGGTGAATTTTGAAGATATGTTCTTAGAATTGGATTTTTGGATGAATGATTAATGTGTTCTTGCTAAGATGAGTGAACTGATGAATGAGTCTGTTGAATGATGATGATGTTGATGAATATAATAAAAGCAAGGGTAATTTTGTAATTTCACATGGACTTAACGGAGAAAACTAACCCACATCCACTCCAGGGACTATCAGCGTAACAAACTGTCAAACCACAGGGACTATGAGTGTAATTTCCAAAATCTGGGGACTATAGCTGAAACTTTGCAAAACCACAGGGACTATCCGTGCATTTTACTCTAGTTTTATTTATAACTAGGATTTTGACCCGTCAAAAGTTATAGTAACTCGGAATTATAAGCTATATTCGACACGACTTATTTTTGAAAATCCTTAAGTGCATCTTTAAACTTCCCCATTGAAAGATACGCAGCACCACGCCGATAATAACCCTAAACCCACCAAAAAAATTCAAACTTTTACAACTCATAAACTTTCTACTCAAAATCAAGAAACATAAACAAACCTTTGAATACTTAGGGTCAATCTCAATAGCCCTAGAATAGAGGTGCACAAAATAACCGGTTAATTAACCGTAACCGGTTATTAACCGAAACCGTAACCGGTTAATAACCGATTTAGGAATAACCGGTTCAATAGGTTATTTAACCGTAGGTTAGTAACCGGTTATAAGTGTTTAGTATAATAACCGGTTTTTTAAACCGGTTTTTTAACCGATAGACTGGTTAACCGAAAAAATAACCGAAAAATTCAAAAAAAAGGCAAAAAAAAACCGGTTAATTAACCGAACCGGTTAAAGTAATTAACCGGACCAGTTAAAAAAATAACCGGTTAAAGTAATAACCGGTTAAAGCATTAACCGGTTAAAGTCAAAAAGTCAAATTAACCGGTATAACTGGTTAACCGAACCGGTTATTAAAATTAACCGGTTTGTGCACCTTTACCCTAGAAGCATCCTGAATAGCACTACCATATTCCTCCAATTTAGTATGAGAAAAAGCCCGATTTGCCCAATACACAGCATTTTGATCATTCAATTCAATCGCTTTTGTATACAAATCAATCGCTTGTGAAAACTTATTAGCTGACAAAACCTAACATAGAGTGCACATCAAACATCATATAAATATATAATACAGTAAAAAAATGGATCAATTGAAGCTAATAGAACTTATAGGTTACCTTTAAAAGCTTCATTAGCTGCTTGTTTGATTTGTTCGGCCAATAAAACGTCAGATTTTTCAGCAGCCATAGTGGGCATAATAAATAGGACCGATAAAAAGTTTGGTTTTGTGTTGGAATTAGATGAAAACGTGTGTAGATTGCATGCCAATTGTTCCTTTTTCTCATTGTCAACACCTTCGTGTTGATTGTAGCTACGGAGATTGATGATTGTTGTTGCAGAGTTTTGCCCTATCCATCATGGCTGCAACACCGGTTGCATCTCACATACCATCCGGGTTGCCCCGCCAAGATACGGGCCGGATCTAACCCTAAGCCCGATTATGATGTTCGGAAAATAATCCATACAGAAATAAACATCATCGCCATAAAGCACCTGTAAATGCATTATATATGTCATAACCAATAACAAAATTTTGGATCCATAATTTTCAAAGGTCAGAGCTATACAAACACCACTCGCACACTATCCAAACACCACCAAGTGTCATACGGGCTATATGATCATATGAGCCGTATGACATGCAAGAAATGGTCATATGGATTGTATGAGAGACCATATGAGGTTGTGCTCGCCAAATCATACAGTCTGAATGATGTGTTTGATTACCACAAAAATGACAATTTGACACTAAGGCACTGACAAAGTCATGAACCGTATGACCATTTTTTGCCCTATCATATGACCCGTATGATGTGACCGGCTCCGAGGTGCACCTAGGCAAAATTCCTTTGGGCACGCACCTAGACCCCTCAAGGCCTCAAGCGAGGCGAGGCGCAGGGAAATCGGCTTGCTGCCATCCAGGCACTTTGGCGATCTTCAAGTGATGCTTATCGTGGGCCCTTGCCTTTTAAGTGCAACAACTGCTGGTGTAGACTTTTGGGACTGGTGTTTGTATATTCCTCCTCACCCTTACGAAATTTACAGTCGTCTAATGGGAACAGATACACTTAATTCCAAACTTAATTCTCTCCAACTTCAAAATTCATATTGTTTTTCGGCACAATTACACAAAACAAACATCACATCACGATGATGTTAACTATGAGATCCTTCCTAACCATAAATTTTTCTCAAACAGATCTAAAAGTTAAAAACAGAGACCTAATTTCTGACAGAAGATGATAACATATTTTCGCGGTGTAACAATGAAACCCTAAACATAAGCAGGAATTCATAAAAGAAGAGATGTGACCTCGTTAGTGGGGGCGAACCAGGAATGAAGGTAGGACTCATCGGCCCAGTAGGGTAAATCGCCAATCCAGAGGGTACGGATTTCTTCGTGAGACGTCGGTTGGTGGTAGGGTTGCGACGGAGGCGGCGGCGGTGCTCCGTAAGCGTACTGTGGTTGCGGTTGTGCGCTCATCATCCATGGCTGCTGCGCACCCTGTGCTTCCATCGTCGTAGATTTCGTCCAAACGTTCTGCTGCTTTCGATCGAAGGATGAGAGAGCAACAACCCTTTTGTAAACCAGTGAAGAGAAAGGGTTTAAATAAGAAAAATGAGGGGCAGGTATGTCATTTGGTCTACCCACCGACCTTTATGTTTAAGATTATATAAATATATACATATAGGTTAGGATCATGTGAGAAGCACTAGGCTAATTGTAAAACTTGAGAAACATTCTAGAACACACATTTTCTCTAAAATTTTCGTAATATACACATATGTATAGTTTAAAATTGACTATATACATATGTGTATAATTCAAGATTTGACAATATACATATATGTATATAGTCAATTTTAAACTATACATGTGTATATTACGAAAACCTTAGGGCAATGTGTGGTCCAGAATGCTTCTCAAGTTTCTCAAAGGGGAGGGTTTAAATGAGAACGCTAAATATTGCGAGAACCGTGAGAACGAATGAAAAAACCCACGAGAACTTGGTCAAAAACAATTCAAATTCAAAATTTTTTCTACACCTATCATTATTATTCGAATACAATATTAGAAATTAAATTTACACGTTTAAATTTACATGAATTCGTATATAAAGAAAATTTACACATGTGTAAGTTTGTCATTTACACATCTTTAAATTTGTTATATTTACACATGTGTAAAAAATCTAATAAGAGTGATTTTGAGAGGAGAAATGAATTATTTGATGTAGTAAATTCTTCTTTTAATGTTGTATCTTAATTACATTGAGGTTTGTAAAAAATAATTGGCTTTGAATGGTTTTTTCATTCGTTCTCATGGTTCTCGCAATATTTAGTGTTCTCAAGATAACTCTCCCCTATAGGATCAAGATCAAGGGGAAACTCCTATGAGTTGTGAGAACTTAAAGAACTCGGCCTTCTCGTGCGAGTTTCAACCCCATTTTTTTACACCCCTAGTTTAAGATGTTCCAAAGCCGGCTGTAAAAAAATAAAGGGTTATTGGATTTTATCACCCTTAACTATTGGTCATTGGCCGCTGCCACCCCCAACTATCACTTTGACGCCCGCCACCCCCAACTTAATACTTAGTGTATTATGTTACCAGATCACTAACTTTTGATCCTGTTACTATACTTTTGGGGGTGTCCTAAGATCCCTAAAACCTTCCCAAGATTCGTATGACACCCCAAAAAGTGTAGTAACAGGATCAAAAATTTGTGGTCAGTTAACGACATGGTGACAGAACATATTAAAGTGTTAAGTTGGGGGTGACGGGCGTCAAAGTGATAGTTGAGGGTGGCAGCGGCCAATAGCCAATAGTTGGGGGTGATAAAATCTAATAACCCAAAAATAAAATTCGAAGTGGTGTTTTTGGCCCCTTACGGCAGTTGTAAAAAAACTGATGATATAAGAATGACATCACCCTTTTATAGCATTTACGACTGCGGTAAATTTAAAACAAAACGGACTTTTTTTTTTGGAAAAGTTGATTTTTTTAGGAATTTTTTTTTTGAAAAAACCTTTCGTAAGGCCGAGTTCTCTAAGTTCTCGCAATTCGTATGAGTTTTCATTTTACGCTAACCCTGTATGTATGTATGTATGTATGTATGTATGTATGTATGTATGTATGTATGTATGTATGTATGTATGTATGTATGTATGTATGTATGTATGTATGTATGTATATGTATAGGTAAAGTGTAGGATACAAATTCCCTAATCGTACATTACATATGCGACTTGATTGGCCGTACACGTGTCCTGATTCATTTTTCTTTGATAAGGTTAAATCAGACAATTAATTCAATCATCTGAGGGCAAATTCGTCTCTTCATTCAATCAGCGAGAAGTTCGTTACACTAATATCCCGGTAATTATTATTCGAATCAGTTTCAAATTTTTCATAATTCTCAAATTGCAGTTTTCGTTCTTCTGCTTTAGGGTTTGATTCAATTGTTTTTTTCGATGAATCCACAGAGCAGCACCGGACGAACCACAGATGTTGATTTTGAAGAAGCTCGACCGATCGGTGATCATGCTCAATTATCTGCGTATCAGAGAGTTTCGATTGAGGATGTTTTAAATCCAGAACCTGCAAATCCAAATCGAAATGCAAGTACAAGTGGTGTAAATGAGTGTTCTAATGGTAATTATGTTAATGCAGATATTTAAATTGTTCGTAGACTTGTTTTGTTTAATTGTAGCAATGATTTTGCATTGTTGTATCTGTTTTTGAAGTTTGAATGTTGAGTATATTTGATATGAAAGCAACATGTATAATTTCGCATGTTATGAGTCTTGCAATTCGCATGTGATGATTTGATATAATACTGGTTGAGTATATTCTAAATACTGGTTTTCGCATGTTATGATATAATAAATCGCATGTGTAAAACATATTTATCGAAATCATCATTTTCGCATGTTATGGTTCATACAATTCGCACGTGTTGTGTGTTCTTATGATGAAATTATGCAGTTATTAATATATCGCATGTAACGAGTCCGATAATTCGCATGTGTTTTTGTTTTTTTGATTTGATTTATGTAGATGAAAGGGTTTACACGCCGGAGGTTCAAGCATCAGCTACACCTGTGGTTGGAATGCAATTTATCTCTATTGAACAAGCATATGCGTTTTACCAATCATATGCTAAGTTAGCTGGTTTTTCTATTCGAAAAGGTGGTGAAGTACACAGTGGTGGTATAATCAAAACTAAGTATTTTGTTTGTTCTAAAGAGGGACATAATCCATTGTGTATTGACGATCGTTATTCGAAGTAAAAAAAGCCATTCAAATCAAGGAACAGGGGAACCATTAGAACTGGATGCAAAGCTCAACTTATGATTTGCACGGTTAATGGTAGATTATATACAGTAAAGAGATTTGTTGATGGGCATAATCATAAGTTTGTATGTCCACATGATATTCATATGCTGCCAGCGTACAGACAATTATCAGATGCCCAGGAGGAGATGATATGGGAACTAGGCACTTTAAACCTTGGTCCTGTCAAAGCTTTCCATATAATGAGGAAACGTTACGGTGGTTTCGAGAACGTTGGTGCCACGGTTGATGATTGCAAAAATTTTAGGAATCGAATTAACAGCTATATAGGAGAATATGATGCTGACGTGGTGATTAATAGGTTGACTGACAAAAAACAGTATTTAGGTGATTATTCGTTTTAATATTCTGTTGATGATGACAAACGGTTAACTGGTTTGTTTTGGGCCGATGGGTTGTGCAAGCGTAACTTTATGGAGTTCGGGGATGTGATATCGTTCGATGCAACTTTCAAGACAAATAGGTAAGTGTTACATAAAATGGGTTTTATTTATTTTCGCATGTTATATGATTTCCTAAACTTTGCAATATCGCATGTTAATATACATTGAAGAGTAGGTGTTGAATGTATCGCATGTTATACTGTTTGTTTTCGCATGTGATATTTTGTCTATTTCGCATGTTACAATGTGTTTTTCGCATGTGTTTGTTCAGGTACAAGATGGTGTTTGTTCCGTTCACTGGGATTGACAATCACTATCGAAACGTAACCCTTGGAGCTGGGTTGTTGGCATCGGAGAGCATTGAATCCTATAAATGGCTTCTGAATTCATTCGTAAAGTCATTTGGTCGGCAGCCAAAGGTTGTAGTGACGGACCAAGACCCTGCTATGAAACAGGTTATTTAGGAGGTTTTTCTACCAGCAGACACCGATTGTGCATGTGGCACATAATGAAAATAGTGGCAGATAAGGTATAGCATGCTATATTGTCTTTCGTTAGCATTTTTTTATAATATAGATTTTGTTATAGGCTGGTATAAAAAGCATTTATCGGTATAGGTTGGACACGAGTTGTGCAATAATGATGAGTTTAAAAGGAGGATGTGCGATATTGTATGGACTGATTCCATTGAGCCTGAAGAATTCGAGAGACAGTGGAAGTTGGTGATGATTGAGTTCGGTCCCACTAAAAACAAATGGATTGATGATATGTTTTCTATGAGATACATGTGGATTCCGGCTTTTTACCGGCATGAGCCCATGTCTGGTCTCATGCGAACAACTTCGAGATCAAAGAGCGAAAATCATTTTTTTGCCAGGTGTCAAATTCATAACTCACTCTTGTAGAGTTTATGAATCATTTTGACGGTGCAATGAATGTCCAAAGGTTCAATCACAGAAAGATTGATCATATTTCAAGATATACTGAGCCTAGTGATTGGAGCGAAACTACTTTGGAAAAAGATGCTGCTAAGATATACACGAGGTCTATATTCTTTGATCAGCAAATAGAGATATATGGAACCATTACCGAATGTCTGCCGATGGACAGTAAAATCGAGGGTCCACAGATCAAGATATCGTTGAAAGACTTTAAAGCTCATGGAGATGGGTTATTAGAGGTATTATTGCATATATATTTAAAACATGTGTAACACCCAGCTTAAATAATGAGATTAATGATACCAGACAAGAATTTAGTACTAAAATATCGAGTTTACAAAAGCTTTTATGATTTTAAGACCATATATGATCATAATATTCAAGTTAAAAACCTACCAATTAAGCATACAAAACATAACTTCAACTGTCTACTAGATAACTTTTAAAAACATAGTTTCAAGTGTCTACATATTACTAAAACAAAATAGATCGAGTACAGAAGCTTTGTTTAGTGCGTTCGGTTCTTGTCAATTGCTTGATCGCCATCCGGATTTAATCCGTCATCACCTACGGTCAAAACCATGAAAATAATTAGTTTTGACACTTTAAAATTCGAGTAAAAACAAGTTCCATGTTCAAACATATAAAAAACAAACAAAATTCACGATCTGATACGGTCGCGCCACGCGACGAGGTTAAGGTGTAACGCCCGGCTTTTTTGTACTTTCCATTTATAGAAAGTTTTGTTCGTATTTCTATTTTTGGAAACCTTGTATTCTTGTAATCATTTCCTCCTTTGTAATCATTGTAAAACTGAGACTTGGATCATTAATGAAACTCGTATTTTGTTACAAATATGTTATACACACTTTATATATGCTCGTATGTTCGATTTTGTGAATCAATTGATGTTTAAACGATATTCTCGGAAACTATGTGCTAAACTTGTAATTAAACTAAACGTATGCACGAAACGTGTTCTGAATGAAAACAATACTTGATTATGACATTTATACGCTCAATTATACTTTGACTATGATCGCCATGCTTGACTATGCCTTATACTATGCTTTTATGTCCAAACAAGTCCCTAAACTATCAAAAAGGCATCACAAGGGACTCAAACCTAAACTACAGGGACCAAAGTGCAACAAATCCAAACTTGTCGGAACTAGGGCGCCGCGTGACGCCAAGCCCCCTCGCGTCATGCTAGGCCCCTGTTTCGACAGCAAGTGTGTTTCTTCAGCTGATATGCACGAAATCCCAAGTTCTAGTCTCACCCAATCCCCTTTAATCCACCTCTAATCACCTCCAATCACCTCTAAACTCTTCCACTATAAATACACACCTTCTACAACCCATTTTACACTTTCACAACTCATTACACTCCATAAATTCACTCTCAATCTGTCACACCCCGACCACGTAGAACATCCAGACGTGGCGGAAACGTCGGGGAGTGTTGTAACAGAATCATTGTTTCATAACCATGGAATAAATAAATTCTGTTTTATTGAATAAATGAACTCATTGTTTTAATACAATCAAATAAGTACAACTATGATCTTCCAAGTTTTAAAGTTGCTAAGGCACGAGTCCATCCTAAATGTAGCATGTATCAACAATCATTGCAAAGCAGTACCTGAAACATGTGTAAAAATAGGTACGTCAGCATAAAAATGCCTGTGAGATACATAGGTTTCGTGAGTATAGGATTTATGACTTATAAGTTTAGAAAGAGTTGTTTAACAAAAGTCAGTCATGATCCTTGTAAAATGTTTTGTTTTATAAATTATTTGAAAAACAATAAGTTCAGATGATATGTATTAATAAGAGAATATTGTATGGTTAAATGAATAACCATGTAAAATGAGTTTGTATAAGATAAGTTGTTGTAAAACAATGTCTTATGAAAAGTATGTTATTTGTATAAAATGTTATATGACTTAAGTTGAAATGATTCAAATAACGCTACGATATGTAATACCATACAAACACTTATATATAGGAAGTACCAGCGGCGTATCCACCATGCTTGTATCATATTACATACGCCTCGTTACTTAAGTCACTTACTCAAACCAACCACCAATATAGAATGTTCATGTTTAAACAAATAGTCCAATGTTATTGTATAACTCAAGTTAAATGTAAACCATGTAATGTGTAAACAAAAGTTATGTATGGTAAGTAAAATGAGATATCTTAAACCACAAGTAAAAATGTACAAAACAAAGTGTTTGAATAAATCAAAAGTTATGCTTTGTAAAATAATGTAAGGTTAAACGAATAACCTTATAGTAGCATATTAAAAGTATACTTTTGGATGTGATAAATAACATATTAAACTATGTTTTGGTTTTTGTAAATAACATATCACAATATGCTTTGGATGATTAACAAAATATATGTTGGTTTTGTACAATACCACACATGAGAGTATATCAAACTACACTTTTGGGAGTATATCAAAATATACTTTAAATGTGTGATTTAAGAATTCATTCAGACCTAGTGCATCAAACTACACCTTTGAGACTATAAGGATACCACAAAGGCAATCCCTATTTGGATGGAGAAACAAATTGGTTTCAGACATTCCATGACAACAGGAATGGGGTGTCTAATCCTATAGCGCTATATCATACTACCAATCGGTCTGGTGAACATAAAATAAGTACAATTCAGCATTTTATTTTATGTTCTTTGAGAAATCAGTGTTTAAACCATAGATAGTCATTTAGTTTGTCAAATGATAAGTAATAACATGTATAATCAATTATACTTTGAAGTCATGAAAATAACAGATAGGTACACATGCTTCACCCCAAAACAGTTTGGAAAACAGTAAAATAGGGGAACTATGTACTCACTTGAGATTGCTCAGAAGTCCTAAGATAACCACCAAGCAATGCTAGAGATCACGGAATCAAACGTCACCTAATATAGGTAACTATGTTAATAAACCGGACCTAAGTCGGAGGATCGGATAGAATGAGGGCTTGTAAACCAAATGAGTATGGGAACTCATGTAATATGGTTTAACAAAGCCTACATACTAAATCGGAACCTAACCTAAGTGCTTACGACCCATTACGACCCGTTTAGGTAGCTTATGCTACTTTAACGCGTCGTTCGCGTGAAACGCGTTCGGACCGCCTAACTAGTCCTATGATAAGTAACATATGCCTTAACATGTCTAATATTGTTGTCAAATCAGTTTAGATGTCAAAAGTTATGTTACATATGTTTAAAATGAATTTTGGCATCAAAGGGGTATTTTGGTAATTTACCTAAGGCATATAAACTACCTATCATACAACTACTTAAACGAAGCGACCATAAGGTATAACCTCAGAAGGTTATTCCCTATATGCTATGGTCACCTAATGTGTTTGGTCGGATCCTAATGATCGACCAAATGGGTCGGGTTCGAAGGTATAGGCGATTTATTAGATCGCTTACCCTTACGACCCTAGACAACGTGGTAATCAGTAGGCATAGTCACAAGGGACTATAACCATCGTGATTACAATCACGTTGCGAAGTTCAAACGAACTTCGCATTGACCATAAACTGGTCAATGCAGAAAGTCAAACAAAGTTTGACTTTCGGACTCGAAAGCAATAAAAGAACGAAGGAACACTTACAAAGGGTCCCCGAATGCTAATCTAGATCAAAATAGCTCAGGTATGAAACAAAGGTTTCAACTTAGAGCACATTAGAACAGATTCTTGTGAGGAATGAGTGAACATAAGGTGGGTATTTATAGTTTTCGGTTCACTGTTAGGATCGTTTCTTGGAAAAGAGGGAATGATCTCACCCGTACACTTGTCGGAATGTTGTGGTAACTCATATTGCTCCACCACAAGAGTTTGACACTTGGCCTTGGCCTTTGGAGGGGTTAAAGGCTGTTAACAGCTGAGAAAAACAAGTTTCTGCATATCTGACCCCTGCTTGCGCACCGCAACACTCAGAGTGTTGAGGTGCGCAAGGGACCTGCAGACCAGAACTTTGAAAAATGGCAAAGCAGGCCCCTGCAGCTCCAAACTTGGTTTTCGATGAATTTTTGACACGTTTAAGCCCCGTTAACCCCGTTTCAAAGATATAAAATGAAGTTAAAGTATAGGGAACTTAAAATATGCTTGATAATATCACTGATGTCGGTTCGTTTGGCCGTACGATTGCGATGTTCGGTTAATTACGACGGAATGCGCATAAGCGCGAAAAACGATCCAAATGGCGCGACGAATGGATTTTTCTTATGCCAAACACTAAAATAAAATATTTTAGTGCTTACATAAATTTTTGGATGTCCGGATGTATTCAGAACGTAAGTTATGCGCGAAAATGCAAACTTATGCACTTTTTGACACTTTTAGTCCCTGAATGACCCAAAAGTTTATTTTAGCACACCGAACCCCTCAAAGCCTATTTCTAAGCTATATAAAGGATATTTAAGGTGTGTTTAACTTATGGTCATGTTCCAGAATGTCTGTTACAGTTCAAATTGGCATACTTTCACAGTTTGTCAAGTTTAGTCCCTGTAAGCGAATTAACTTGTTTTTGCCATATGTAAAGGTTATTTAAGGTATGTTAAGCCTATTTCACTATTCCGGAGTGTTCATTGGATTAAACTGGTTATATTTACGCATCAGAGCGCGTATAACCCTCCAGAAAGCGATTTAAAGCTTAAAATCGAACAAGAGTTGATATGTGCAAACGATACACATATTTTTACAAATCCCAAGTATGAAATACAATATTTCATTGGTTTAGCATTTTTTTGATGGTTGAAGTGACACAGGTGTCACAGTCTCCCCTACTTTAGGAAATTTCGTCCCGAAATTTAATTCTAGAGGAAACTTGTGAAGACAGCTGTGACGGTTTCGCCTTCTAATAGATCCATTGAACCCTTAAGTAAAACTCTGGGCCATGTTAGGACTCTTAGCGAATTTGTTAACCCTCAAAGTGAATTCCTTGTAATAGTAAAACATGGAATTTTGAACTACGGACAGAAGAACGTTTCTTATGAAGACTTATCATAGGAAACTTGGTGTGTGATTGAGATCAGAATTGGGGAGTGTGAGAATAAATGACATTGGTCGAGGTCCAAGACTTCTCCCGTATCATTATTCTTGTCACTATAGGTCTTAACACATGACAAAGCTTCCTGTGGTTTCTGTGCACTGAATTCCATAATTATGTAGGCCTCCATAATTACGTAATCCCTTCCACAGTCCGCACAGTTCATTTCATAATGCGTAGAGGAAAAATCAATTGAATAAACATGAAGCGACCTGACTAGACCACCAAAGGATCTTTTCAACTAGATCAACGAACAATCTTTTTAACTAGATCAACACATGATCTTCTTAACTAGACCGTCGTACGATCTCCTTAAATAGACCACTTAAGGGATCTTTTTAATTATATCATCACATGATATTTCTAATCAGATTTTCAAGATCAATCTGTTTAACCAGACCATTCAAGAGGTTCAATTATAGAATAGTACTTTATAACCCAAGGGACTTAACTACAATGTTGAAGTCCCTTAAGGATTTAAGATAGTATCTTTGGATATCCTATTATGAATCTCTCGTATGAGATATGGAAGATTCTATGAGGATTTGGATGGATCACATACAACCACAAAGCATGTAAGAAAACACATAAGCACAAAATTAGTTAACTTGATTTTTTTTAATTTGTTGTCTTTGAGCATGGATAATTAAAGCATGCTAGGAATCCAATCCATGGATTTCATTTGGCACTTTAATGATTTTCAAGGATCCATCTATAAAGATAGAAGGATTTTCAATAAGAGTTTGGCTTTGTTTCTTAAAAGAAACGAGTGTTTAAGGTTCTTGGGGAGATCACAAGTGATCATAAAATGACAGAACCACAGGAGTAGTTTGTATTTGGGTTGACATCATAAGGTTGCATCAAACATTCATATAAATGCATAAATTTTGCAGAAATAAGAACAACAAATCTTTATTTATGTAACAACCGAATTGTCTTGAAGTGTCAAAAGATAACAACCATGGAAATACAAAACACTAATTGTTCACTGCTGCATCATCGTTTCCGTTTACCTCATTGATGTTAAATGCTCGTCCTCGCGCTGGAGGTGCGTTAACAAGTCTTGGGCAATTGTTTCTGTAGTGAGTAAGGTCACCACAATTATAACATGACCCCGGAGGGAACCGTGCTTGAACAGTAGCAGGGTTTGCAGCAGCTTGATTTGCATTACGACAGACATTGATCAAATGTCCCAACCGCCCACAATGGGTACATTTGTGACACTGCTCTTGCTCTAGATGATGATGGTTGCACTTGTTGCACAGAGGTGCAGTACCAACATAGTTTTGCCTTTTGCGAGGTTGTGCTGGCTGGTTTGGTGCAACCTGTTTGTCTTGAGCAGTTACAGCGTAGTTTTGAGACTCTTTGCGCTTCTTCTTCTTGGATACCTCATCCTGTTTTTCCTTTGGTTCCTCTTGAGCAGTCTTGTCAGATGGTCTTGAGTCGCCCTTCCGAAATAGCTTGCGCTTCCTGATATGGGATTCAGTCAGAGTGGCAGACAATTCAATGGCTTGTCTGGCAGTAGTAGGGTTGCTGCCAGTAACGATATCCTGAATTACGTCAGGAAGACCATCAATGTATTTCTCAATCGCCTTATCCAGAGGCGTAACCATAGTAGGGCATAACAAGCTCAATTCCTCATAGCGGCCAGTATAGGCTCGATGTTCCCCACTGTCTTGCTTCAAATCATCAAATTCCCTTTCTAGAGCCCTTAGCTCATGACGAGGACAGAATTCCTTCATCATAAGAGCCCTAAGCTCAGCCCAAGTCTGTGCTAATGCAACCTCAGCACCGCGGTCTCTCATCACCCCGTTCCACCACGTAAGAGCCCTCTTCTGAAACACACTCGAAGAAAACTCAACCTTGCGATTTTCAGGACACTGAACGTGATGGAAAGTATTCTCAATGCTCTCGAACCATTGAAGAAGCCCAGTTGCTCCCTCAGAACCACTAAACTTGAGCGGTTTAGCTGAGTTAAAATTCTTGAAATTGCATGGAGCATTGTTGTTGTTGATGGCTTGCATCATTTGAGCATAAAGATTTGGGAAGGCAGCAGCCATTTGCTGCGCGATGATTTCCGCCAGTTCGGCATTCGCCATCTGATTGTCGCGTCGAGGAGGCATTCTAAAAGAGGAACATGAAAGGAAACGAGTGAGAGATATAGACGAAAAGAATGAGATGAAACAAATCTGATGAAAGCAAGGATAGTGGTCATTTGTTTGTTACTACAAAGCAACAAACGACCCCGGTGATTAATCAAAGTAAATAGGTCAAAAATAATGTATCGCTAAGACATGCTCGCCTATAAGTGGACACTCACCCCAAGAGTTCCCAGGTAAGAGTGAGTGGTCCGATTATGTGGATTTGTACGAACACTCTAGCCTTAGACAGAAAACTCAGGGTACATGCACCCACCCTTCCAGTTTGCACGTGTTCACATTATTTAGACCAACTTTGACGGGATTTGAAAACTTAGAGGGTTCAAAACCATATAATAAATCATCCTAGAACAGATGATTAGTTTTCAAAGCGGGATAGAAATTTATGTTCTTATTGTGGTTGTCACCTAAGAATAAGTGACGGTTTTGTTTTAAAACTAAACACAAGAAAACTTGTGTTAGGGTCCTAGGAAGGTTATAGTCTAGGTCAAAGCATTACTAATAACCTAATTCCCTATAACCATTGGCTCTGATACCAACTTTTCTGTCACACCCTGACCACGTAGAACAACCAGACGTGGCGGAAACGTCGGGGAGTGTTGTAACAGAATCATTGTTTCATAACCATGGAATAAATAAATTCTGTTTTATTGAATAAATGAACTCATTGTTTTAATACAATCAAATAAGTACAACTATGATCTTCCAAGTTTTAAAGTTGCTAAGGCACGAGTCCATCCTAAATGTAGCATGTATCAACAATCATTGCAAAGCAGTACCTGAAACATGTGTAAAAATAGGTACGTCAGTGTTAGGGGTCATTTTCTTAACATATGTATCCTGACCAATATCCTGCCTATGTTTGTTTATTTGTGACCAGGATGCTGGGAGAGGATATTGCTAACATCTTGGGCGATATCCTGAGACTTATTGAATTAACCACGTGCAGGTTAAGGGCAGAGGCTTGCTAACGGTCAATTGGACTTCTTCTCCTTAAGACTCGGACGAATTTGTTGAGAAAGAGACGTTGGGCCCGAAAGACCAGCTCTACAACGTTCCAAGAAGGAATATTCGGTGGATCCCGCAAGTTTAGGGTAGTTAGTTATTTTATCTTTACTATAAATAGATGAGGTCGGATCAACTTAGAACACATCAATTCACACTTACACTCTCGAACACAATCACTCTCTAGCTGATAGCAAACACTACACTTGTATTTCATTTCCGTTGTAACACTTAGTCGATCCGTACCACATCCTGCACTGTATCCTGATTTTTGAAGCAATTGAAGAACAAGGCAGCTGCGATTGTCAGCTCCCGAGGTTTTATGCCGGCGATCTAGATTGATCAAGGGCTTTCCTCGTACATCTCGTGTCACTTCCTTTACTTTTCGCTCATTGTTTGCTCATTGTTTGATCGTCGATACAGCTCAATATCCCGAGCCGTATCCTGAAACTGTTTTTGCAAGTAATTTAATTAACACATTTTTGACACTTACTTCTAGCACACTACCTCACTTAACTAATTTGATCACTTAATTACTTCGGTAATTTTTGACCAAAACAATTTGGCGCCCACCGTGGGGCAAGTGGTGCTCTTTTTACTAAAACTTTTTGTCAAATCGCTAATCGGTTTTCTATTTTCAAAACTTTTTGCCACATTATCTATAATGGCCTCGAGATCAAACATGAGTTCCTCTACTGTGTCTGCTATGACTTCTGCTACTACCGGTTCGGTGCTTCCACCACCTCCTCCAAGGATGCCAGCCTCTACACAATCTCAAGATGTTATCCCAACTCGGAGTGTCCAGGGATCTGCTACCGTTTTAGCTTCTAATGATGAAATTTTAACCTTATTTGGAAGTGTGCAGGAACTAATGAGGCAGCAACAGGAAACAAACCAAATGCTTTTGAGGGAGATACAACTCCTGAAGGCTGGCTCGAGCAGATCTGCGGAGGAAAATGTCACTCCGTTACACCCCAGAGCGTTGAACTTTAGCTCAGCTGTGTATACCGAGGATAATAGGGGGAATATCGTGCCCAGTCTTCCTCAGAATCATACTCCTGAAATACCCTCCTTGGTCCGGATGTCAACCATAAGGAGCTCAGGATATGCTTCAGGATATGGGCAGAATCCTCCAACTGGTAACGTGTCTAATAATAATAATACTCATGCTACTAACAGTGGTGGATCTTTGCAGGATACAGGTGTAACATCAGCACTTACCAGGGAACTTCAGAAGTTGAAAGACATGATATCTAGTGTACCTGGGGTGGTCCAGCCGATCCCGGAAGTATCTCAAGATAGCCACAAGATATCTCGTTTTGCATACCCTATATGTGATGCTGAGATCCCAAAGAGATTCCAAACTCCCAACATGAAGCTTTATGATGGGACTACGGATCCTGAGGAGCATATTGCCCAGTATAGGGAAAGAATGGAGATTAACCCTATCCCTCCGGAGCTCAAGGAAGCGTGCTTGTGCAAGGGATTTGGTTCTACTCTAACAGGATCAGCCTTAAAATGGCTGTTAAACGTTCCTCCTCACTCAATTACTTCATTTGCTCATTTGGTTAATTTATTTAACAGTCAATTTTCTTGTAGTCGGAGTTTTGAGAAACTAACCAGTGATCTTTACAGGATAACTCAAGGGCCTCAGGAATCCTTGAGGGATTATGTGAACAAATTTAGTCGAGAATCCTTGGATATCCCACATCTTGATGTTGCAACAGCTGTGCAAGCTTTTAAGATGGGATTACAAAAGGATTCTCAGTTTTATCAGGATCTTGTAATGAATCCCTGCAGGAATCTCGATGAAGCTCGTAACAGGGCCTTGAGATATATCCGTCTGGAAGATGACAAGAAGATGCAAGAAAGGATGAACTCATCCAACACTTATGAATCAACTAATAGGAAGTCAGAATCCTCATTTAAGTCATATCGGCCTAAGCCATATGGTAGAAATGAAAACAAGAAAGTGAATGCTGTCGAAGATGAGGATCCTGAAGAGCATCCTGAGTTGTCTGAATATTGCTTTTCTGTTAATATTCCTGAATTGATGTATGCTATGCAGGGTCTAGGAGACAAGGCTAGATGGCCTCGAAAGAATCAACAAAAGGCTGACTGGAAAGATAAGTCGAAATGGTGTGCTTTCCACGAAGATTTCGGACATATGACTGAGGATTGCATTGCTTTAAGGAAAGAAATAAGCTATCTTCTAAGCAAGGGATATCTGAAAGATCTATTAGGAAAGAAGAAGAATAAGGGTCAGGATACTGAGAAGGATCCTGAATGAGCAGCATCACCTCCTGCGGATGCCAAGATAATCAACTTCATCTCGGGGGGATCCGACATTTGTGGAACTTCGTATTCGGCAGCAAAGAGACATGCAAAGGAAGCCAAAGCCGAAAGGGGAGACAAACCTGTCAGGATGACTACACTCACAACTGACAAAGTGATCACATTTGATGCTGATGACAGGGATACTGTCCAGGATCCTCACCATGATGCTCTGGTAATAACGTTATATGTGGCTAACCATTTTGTACGCAGGATATTGGTTGATAATGGCAGCTCCGTCAACATAATCCAGCTAGAGACACTTAAAAGAATGAATGTATCTCCAATGGATATAACTTCGAAGTCCACCGTGCTTGTTGGGTTCAGCGGAGAGGCCAGAAACACAGTGGGAGAGATAAAGTTGCCGGTATACGTTGAAGGAGTCAACTCGATACAACGTTTCTGTGTGATGGACTCTCTATCCTGCTATAACATTATAATGGGAAGACCATGGATTCACGATATGAAGGCCGTGCCATCAACATATCACCAATGCATCAAGATACCTACCCCTTGGGGAGTTGTTAAAGTTGATAGCGATCAGCAGGAGGCGAAAGAATGCTACTCCTCCTCGATGAAATCCTCAGCCAAAACTAGTGCAGCATAGCAATTAAAGACGCGGGCCCAGGATATCGTGGAAGATCCGGAGCAGGATGTGAAGAAAGTTATCCTGGACCAGGATAACCCCGATACTTCGGTGCTCGTAGGGACCAATATCCCTCACGATATTGAGGAACAATTAATTAACTTTTTGAAATGCAGGATGTCTACGTTTGCATGGAGGCATGAGGATATGACTGGCATATCCAAAGATATCATCACTCACAAGCTTGGAATTGATAAGTCGTTCAAGCCTGTGCAACAAAAAAGAAGGAAGTTTGCTCCTGAGCGGAACACGATTATTCAAGAGGAAGTTGAAAGATTATTAAAGTCAAGAATGATCAGAGAGGTCAAGTTCCCAAGGTGGCTAGCAAACGTGGTTGTAGTACAGAAGAAGAATGGGAAATGGAGAGTTTGTGTAGACTACACAGACTTGAACAAAGCTTGTCCTAAAGACCCATTTCCTCTCCCCCATATTGATGCAATGGTAGATGCCACTGCCGGGCATGAAATGCTGACCTTCATGGACGCATCCTCAGGATTTCAACAAATCCAAATGGAGCCTTCTGACCAGGAGGATACCGCCTTCATGACGCCAACAGGTATTTATTGTTATACGGCTATGCCTTTTGGTTTGAAAAATGCAGGTGCAACATACCAAAGATTGGTAAACATGATGTTTAAAGATAAACTGGGGGACACCATGGAGGTGTATATTGACGATATGGTGGTAAAATCAAAGAAAGCTCAGGATCACCTCCAGCATATTAAAGGAGCATTTGACATCCTGGATCAATACAACATGAAGCTGAATCCTGCTAAATGCCATTTCGGAGTGGGGGCAGGAAAGTTTCTTGGGTATATGGTAACGAAAAGGGGGATAGAGGCAAGCCCGGAGCAGATTAAAGCTATCCTGGATATAAAATCACCCTCGAATATGAAGGATGTACAAAGATTAACAGGTCGAGTAGCAGCTCTAAACAGATTTATCTCAAGATCCTCAGAGAAATGCAAAGACTTCTATGATATCCTAAAGAAGAACAAAAGATTCGAATGGGGGGAAAAGCATGAAGCAGCCCTACAGGATTTGAAACGGTATCTCTCAACCGCACCTCTATTGATGAAGCCGGAAAATGGTGAACCACTATCCCTGTACCTTGCTGTATCAGGGAATGCTGTAAGTGCCGTTCTTATAAAAGACCATGAAGGTCTGCAGTATCCTGTTTATTATGTTAGTAAAAGTTTGTTAGATGCTGAAACTAGATATTCTCATTTAGAAAAATTGATACTAGCATTAATTATGGCTTCAACGAAACTTAGGCATTATTTCGAGACACATAGGATACATGTTAAAACAAATTATCCTATTAAAAATGTGCTTAGGAAACCAGAGATGTCAGGCAGGATGGCCAAGTGGTCAGTAAAGTTGAGTGCTTATGATTTAGTATATGAACCTAGGAATGCCATAAAGTCTCAGGCTTTAGCTGACTTTGTGGCTGACTTTAGTAGTGACATTCAGGATGAGGTAGATCTAGAAGTTCAACAGCTAGGAGAATCCTCAGGATCCTGGACATTATATACTGATGGTGCATCTAATGTAAGAGGAGTAGGATTAGGAATACTACTAAAATCGCCACAGGGGGACATATTACCCCAGGCTATTAGGTGTGAATTTCCTGCTACTAATAATGAAGCAGAGTATGAGGCTTTAATTGCAGGATTAGAGTTGGCTAAGAGCATGAGTATCAAAAATTTGCAAGTATATGTCGACTCTCTGTTAATTACTAACCATTTTAATGGATCCTATGCAGTTAAGGGAGAGAAATTAATCGAATATCTCGATATTCTCAAAAAATTAGCAGGATATTTCGATGTTTTTATACTTGAACAGGTACCAAGGGAAGATAATGCTGAAGCAGATGCCTTAGCAAATCTGGGATCATCGGTCAGGATACCTGAAGGGACACAAATACCAATAGTACATGTCTTATATCCTGCAACGAATCCTCAGGATAAAGAAGTAGCTGGTATTCAGGATCCTGGGACAGAATATCCTGAAGAGAATCCTAAAACCTGGACGGCTCCAATCATGAAATATCTCAAAGAAGGACACATTCCTGGAGATGAAAATCCTAAGGCATTTAGGATGAAGGTATCACGATTCACTATTATAAATAATATTTTATACAAGAAATCTCTTGCAGGACCGTATTTGAGATGCTTGGAGGATCTTGAAGCCAAAGAAGTCCTTCAGGATATACATGAAGGGGATTGTGGTAACCATGCTGGGGGCAGATCGTTATTCTCAAAAGTATTAAGAACATGATATTATTGGCCAACAATGAGAAAAGATGCCGCAGAATATGCTCGAAGATGTGACTCATGTCAAAGACATAGTAACATACTGCATCAACCGGCTGAACCATTATATCCTATTGTTTCCCCTTGGCCATTTATGAAGTGGGGTATGGATATAGTGGGAAAGCTACCAAAAGCTCCGGGAGGAAAAGTCTTTATGCTAGCAATGACGGATTATTTCTCTAAGTGGGTTGAAGCTGAAGCATCTGTTCAAGTTAGAGACCAAGAAGTAGTATCCTTCATAAAGAGGAATATCCTGACCAGATTTGGAGTACCAGCTGAGATAATCTGTGACAATGGTTCTCAGTTCATAAGTAGGAGGACTACAGACTTTTGCAAGAGTTGGGGAATCAAAATGATCACATCTACTCCGGTACATCCTCAAGCAAATGGACAAGCAGAATCCTCTAACAAGATAATTGTCAACAACTTAAAGAAAAGGCTTGGAGCCAAAAAAGGAAGATGGGCAGAAGAATTACCCTTTGTTTTATGGGCTGATAGGACAACGGTAAAGAATGCAACAGGTCAAACCCCATTTTCGTTGGTGTTTGGAGCAGAAGCAGTGATTCCAACGGAGATGACAATACCTACTGCAAGATTTATCTTAAGTGATCCTGAGAAGAATCCTGAAGCCTTGAGTCAGGATTTAGATACTATAGATGAAAAGAGAGATGCGGCAAGGCTAAGGATGGCAGCATATCAACAGAGAATATCCAGGGCATATAACAAGAATATTAGAACCAGAAGATTTAAGGTTGGAGATTGGGTATTAAGAAAGGCTTTCCAAAATACTACTAATCCTGCCGATGGCAAGTTAGCTCCAAAATGGGAAGGACCATATGAAGTTGAATCAGAAGCAGGGAAAGGAGCATATAGACTCAAGGATATGGAGGGAGATATGCTACCGAGATCTTGGAATGCTATACACCTTAAGCTCTATTTCAAGTGAGTCTAGAATTTAATTTCTAACTCAAGATGGTATGAATTCTTACTTCTTTTAAATGTGTTTGGTGTAATTTGTTTTTTATAACCTGATACTGACTTAAGCATCGGAGGGGTGTTAGCCAAGCTAACACCCACCTTAGTTTACATTTGTTTTGCAAGATATGTTTCAGGATATAGCTCCAGAATATGCACTCGGGATAACTCAGAAGATTAGAGGATTGGCCCCCTCTCTCACGTTTAAGGGATACTGATCTCTTCACAGGTTTAAAGGTATTCACCTTTCTTCCGAATTGGGTTTAAACACCCCGCCTGGAGCGCAAGTTATTCAGGGATAGTTCAAGGTGGCGGGACCAGTCCATGTAAAAGTGGCTGACAATTTCGTTACCATTGGCTATATCCTGAATCCTAACGGTATATGAGGATTGATCACCCTCTCTCACGAAAGGGTATTTTCATACTCTCTAAGGTTTAAAGGTTTTCACCTTTCTAAGTCTTGGAGTTTATACACTCCCGCCTGTAGCGCATGAAAAATTGGGATTTTTCCCAGGATACAAAGGATTTATCTCCAGTACATCCTTGGGTTATACCCCCGGAACGAGAAAAATTGCTTATGCCATGGAAACTGACATTAAATAGATTTCTAAGATACTTGAAGACATTGTACACAGGGGACATCCCTGCCAAGATGGTGGTGTAAAGCTAAAAGAATGAAGTTTGCGACTAATGCATTAAGTACCTTGCACTGGGGACATCTTCATCGGAAGAATTGCAAAGGGATTGGAGTTTGGTAATAGGTTTATATCCTATGTCTGGTATGATCTTTCCTTTGCAAGCCTCATTTAAATTTTTGATAACATCATGTTAAGTGTCTTGACATATATCCTCAAAGTCCTTTTAAGGATATTTGATTGGGATGTTTGAAACTAGTATTGGCTTGAAACTTTGATCATCATCAAAACTTGGTTTTGAAAAGATAAACTATTTTTTACTTTCTAAAGAAATTTTTACAAAATTGAAAGAACGTTTGGAAGATCCATTTAAAAGGCTTCTGCAGTATGTTTCTAAGCATACTGGTCAAGATATTTTGTAAAATAACAGTATGAAATTTTTACAAAGCTAAAATTTACACTAAACAATGCAAGGTAACAAAAAATAAGTCAAAAGATAATTATATTATTAACAAGCCAAAAGTTGTGCTCTTGGTTTCACCTTAAACTAAGGCCCATCCGCCAAAAGCACAATTAGTTGTTACCATAATTTTGTAACGGTTGCAGGATCTGTCTCAAAACAGGACCCGTTCACCTACAACCGTTACTATGTTCAAAACAAATTATACTAATTGATGACCAAGGGCTTCATCCTAAAACCTAGGACCCATTCACCTTTGGTCATCACATTGTTCTAGTGCAGGAAAAGTAAATTGTTCAAGGACAGGAAAAGTAAATTGTTTATGCGACCACAACCATGAAATTAAAAAGTGGGCTCCGGCCTTGGCACGTATATCCATCATCGCCCACTCTGCTGCCTAAGGGGCAGCACCTTCTTGAACAGCAAGCTCCTTGCCAGCATCTGCCCCAGCATCACCCTCAGGATTCTTCTCAGCACCATCATCAGCATTGGCCACCTCCTCTGCCACCTTAGAAGGCTCTTCACCAGTATGTTTTGCAGGATGAGCAACGGGATGACCTCCGAGGCCCTGTAGTTTCTCCTCCCAAGCCTTTACATTCCAGGAAGGGCATTCAAAACCCAGATCCATGGCCTCATAAGCCATCCTTATCCTGGCTTGGAGAAGAGAGACGACCACCGAAGCTTTTAGGCTATCCCGGTATGAGCTCATATTCTGCTGATATTGGAGAAGAGCGGCGTCTAGCTTGGCTTGAGCATCCTCATTAGCTTTATGGAGGGCGGCTTGATGTTCCTGAGTCATTGCCTTGTATTTGTCTTCATAGTGCTGGGATTTGGCAGCTGCAATGGTTCCTTGATCAGCTATGGTGGCTTGAGCTTTCTCCAGTTGAATCTGCAACATCTTGTTAAGACCGCTAGCATCTTCGTATAAATGCATGAGGCGATCTAGACCCTGTCGATAAAGACACAGGTATTAATGTGAAAAATAAGCAGGATAAAGACTAACATACTTATACAGGATATCGGAAAGAAAATTTTACCTGTTTGAGAAATGAGGTGGCGTCATTGAACCCGTGATTCTCAAGAGAGAATGTTTCAGAAACAGCCGGGAGTCAGTCTCCTTTCTCTTTTGAGAGCTGGATGCCCTGGTCCTGGATGCCGGAGGGCCTTTGGGAGCAGAAACAGTTTTCGAGGGGGTAGGCTTTGGTGTAGCAGACGATTTTGGCTTGGATTCTTGCTTGGCAGGTTCAAGGCTGGAATAGCAATCCAGCTCATCGAGTTCGAAAGCTTCAAGGTTGACGACTGGTACTACATAAGGGAAGGGAAAAAGTTCTTTCACTGACAGGAAGACGGTAGATTTCCTTGATCTTGGATTCGGATTCTGCGCTAGGAGGCACTAAATCTCTGAAATTCGCTGCATAAAAACATCAGAATATAAGTCCGGGATACAGTTTGAAGATATGATTGGGGATATTCCTAAAACCCTAAATCCTACCCTTGGTTAACCATTTAACCGGTAGATCGAAACCCTTATCAATGAAGTCTCTTTTGACGAAAAAGAATTTTCGTCGCCATCGATCCTCATTCTTGGTGGCTTTAAGGACCAAAGGGCTCTTGATGGAGAACAGAAGATAACGGTGATTGCCGTGAGATCTTAACCGGTATGCTACGGGAAGGTCCTCAACAAGTAGGTTAGGATAATGGCGAGATTTGATTTGATCCAACACTATCAAGATTCGCCAAACCATTGGCATAACTTGGGCATAACTAAGGCCGGTGAGGTCGAAGAAACTGGAGATAAAGGGTGGAAATGGATACCGGAGTCCAAGGGAGAAAGGATAAGCGAAAAAACAAACCCACTCGTCGGATGATGCGTCCGATCGGACTTCCTTGTCAAAGGGGCGAAAGACCGTTCCGGTGGGAAAGGCACCGGAGTCTTTGAGAGCAGCAATATCAGCATTATTGAAACAGCAAATCTCCTTTGCTGGATCGGTGATAAAGTTTTGACTTATGAGGGTTGAGGCTGACCGGTCTGAGCGGGATTTCGTTCGTGGTGCCATTGAGCAAATTATGAAAAATTAAAGAGAGAAGATTAGAAGAGAAGATACCTGATGCTTGCTTGAAGATAAGGGTAACCGAGACAAGGAGTCCCTCGGTTAATATAGGATGAATATAGGGGGGTAAAAAGTAAATAATGCCTTGGAAGTTGCACCGCTGTCATTTCAAGAGTCTAGTCATATTAATTGCCTTGAATTATGAAGTAAAATTTTGAAATATATCCGTTGGATTGGTATCCCAACCGATATATTTGGGGACAATTGTTAGGGGTCATTTTCTTAACATATGTATCCTGACCAATATCCTGCCTATGTTTGTTTATTTGTGACCAGGATGCTGGGAGAGGATATTGCTAACATCTTGGGCGATATCCTGAGACATATTGAATTAACCACGTGCAGGTTAAGGGCAGAGGCTTGCTAACGGTCAATTGGACTTCTTCTCCTTAAGACTCGGACGAATTTGTTGAGAAAGAGACGTTGGGCCCGAAAGACCAGCTCTACAACGTTCCAAGAAGGAATATTCGGTGGATCCCGCAAGTTTAGGGTAGTTAGTTATTTTATCTTTACTATAAATAGATGAGGTCGGATCAACTTAGAACACATCAATTCACACTTACACTCTCGAACACAATCACTCTCTAGCTGATAGCAAACACTACACTTGTATTTCATTTCCGTTGTAACACTTAGTCGATCCGTACCACATCCTGCACTGTATCCTGATTTTTGAAGCAATTGAAGAACAAGGCAGCTGCGATTGTCAGCTCCCGAGGTTTTATGCCGGCGATCTAGATTGATCAAGGGCTTTCCTCGTACATCTCGTGTCACTTCCTTTACTTTTCGCTCATTGTTTGCTCATTGTTTGATCGTCGATACAGCTCAATATCCCGAGCCGTATCCTGAAACTGTTTTTGCAAGTAATTTAATTAACACATTTTTGACACTTACTTCTAGCACACTACCTCACTTAACTAATTTGATCACTTAATTACTTCGGTAATTTTTGACCAAAACAGTCAGCATAAAAATGCATGTGAGATACATAGGTTTCGTGAGTATAGGATTTATGACTTATAAGTTTAGAAAGAGTTGTTTAACAAAAGTCAGTCATGATCCTTGTAAAATGTTTTGTTTTATAAATTATTTGAAAAACAATAAGTTCAGATGATATGTATTAATAAGAGAATATTGTATGGTTAAATGAATAACCATGTAAAATGAGTTTGTATAAGATAAGTTGTTGTAAAACAATGTCTTATGAAAAGTATGTTATTTGTATAAAATGTTATATGACTTAAATTGAAATGATTCAAATAACGCTACGATATGTAATACCATACAAACACTTATATATAGGAAGTACCAGCGGCGTATCCACCATGCTTGTATCATATTACATACGCCTCGTTACTTAAGTCACTTACTCAAACCAACCACCAATATAGAATGTTCATGTTTAAACAAATAGTCCAATGTTATTGTATAACTCAAGTTAAATGTAAACCATGTAATGTGTAAACAAAAGTTATGTATGGTAAGTAAAATGAGATATCTTAAACCACAAGTAAAAATGTACAAAACAAAGTGTTTGAATAAATCAAAAGTTATGCTTTGTAAAATAATGTAAGGTTAAACGAATAACCTTATAGTAGCATATTAAAAGTATACTTTTGGATGTGATAAATAACATATTAAACTATGTTTTGATTTTTGTAAATAACATATCACAATATGCTTTGGATGATTAACAAAATATATGTTGGTTTTGTACAATACCACACATGAGAGTATATCAAACTACACTTTTGGGAGTATATCAAAATATACTTTAAATGTGTGATTTAAGAATTCATTCAGACCTAGTGCATCAAACTACACCTTTGAGACTATAAGGATACCACAAAGGCAATCCCTATTTGGATGGAGAAACAAATTGGTTTCAGACATTCCATGACAACAGGAATGGGGTGTCTAATCCTATAGCGCTATATCATACTACCAATCGGTTTGGTGAACATAAAATAAGTACAATTCAACATTTTATTTTATGTTCTTTGAGAAATCAGTGTTTAAACCATAGATAGTCATTTAGTTTGTCAAATGATAAGTAATAACATGTATAATCAATTATACTTTGAAATCATGAAAATAACAGATAGGTACACATGCTTCACCCCAAAACAGTTTGGAAAACAGTAAAATAGGGGAACTATGTACTCACTTGAGATTGCTCAGAAGTCCTAAGATAACCACCAAGCAATGCTAGAGATCACGGAATCAAACGGCACCTAATATAGGTAACTATGTTAATAAACCGGACCTAAGTCGGAGGATCGGGTAGAATGAGGGTTTGTAAACCAAATGAGTATGGGAACTCATGTAATATGGTTTAACAAAGCCTACATACTAAATCGGAACCTAACCTAAGTGCTTACGACCCATTACGACCCGTTTAGGTAGCTTATGCTACTTTAACGCGTCGTTCGTGTGAAACGCGTTCGGACCGCCTAACTAGTCCTATGATAAGTAACATATGCCTTAACATGTCTAATATTGTTGTCAAATCAGTTTAGATGTCAAAAGTTATGTTACATATGTTTAAAATGAATTTTGGCATCAAAGGGGTATTTTGGTAATTTACCTAAGGCATATAAACTACCTATCATACAACTACTTAAACGAAGCGACCATAAGGTATAACCTCGGAAGGTTATTCCCTATATGCTATGGTCACCTAATGTGTTTGGTCGGATCCTAATGATCGACCAAATGGGTCGGGTTCGAAGGTATAAGCGATTTATTAGATCGCTTACCCTTACGACCCTAGACAACGTGGTAATCAGTAGGCATAGTCACAAGGGACTATAACCATCGTGATTACAATCACGTTGCGAAGTTCAAATGAACTTCGCATTGACCATAAACTGGTCAATGCAGAAAGTCAAACAAAGTTTGACTTTCGGACTCGAAAGCAATAAAAGAACGAAGGAACACTTACAAAGGGTCCCCGAATGCTAATCTAGATCAAAATAGCTCAGGTATGAAACAAAGGTTTCAACTTAGAGCACATTAGATCAGATTCTTGTGAGGAATGAGTGAACATAAGGTGGGTATTTATAGTTTTTGGTTCACCGCTAGGATCGTTTCTTGGAAAAGAGGGAATGATCTCACCCGTACACTTGTCGGAATGTTGTGGTAACTCATATTGCTCCACCACAAGAGTTTGACACTTGGCCTTGGCCTTTGGAGGGGTTAAAGGCTGTTAACAGCTGAGAAAAACAAGTTTCCGCATATTTGACCCCTGCTTGCGCACCTCAACACTCTTCGCAAGGGACCTGCAGACCAGAACTTTGAAAAATGGCAAAACAGGCCCCTGCAGCTCCAAACTTGGTTTTCGATGCATTTTTGACACGTTTAAGCCCCGTTAACCCCGTTTCAAAGCTCTAAAATGAAGTTAAAGTATAGGGAACTTAAAATATGCTTGATAATATCACTGATGTCGGTTCGTTTGGCCGTACGATCGCGATGTTCGGTTAATTACGACGGAATGCGCATAAGCGCGAAAAACGATCCAAATGGCGCGATGAATGGATTTTTCTTATTCCAAACACTAAAATAAAATATTTTAGTGCTTACATAAATTTTTGGATGTCCGGATGTATTCAGAACGTAAGTTATGCACGAAAATGCAAACTTATGCACTTTTTGACACTTTTAGTCCCTGAATGACCCAAAAGTTTATTTTAGCACACTGAACCCCTCAAAGCCTATTTCTAAGCTATATAAAGGATATTTAAGGTGTGTTTAACTTATGGTCATGTTCCAGAATGTCTGTTACAGTTCAAATTGGCATACTTTCGTAGTTTGTCAAGTTTAGTCCCTGTAAGCGAATTAACTTGTTTTTGCCATACCAAATCCTTTAAAACTTATTTCTAAGTTATGTAAAGGTTATTTAAGGTATGTTAAGCCTATTTCACTATTCTGGAGTGTTCGTTGGATTAAACTGGTTATATTTACGCATCAGAGCGCGTATAACCCTCCAGAAAGCGATTTAAAGCTTAAAATCGAACAAGAGTTGATATGTGCAAACGATACACATATTTTTACAAATCCCAAGTATGAAATACAATATTTCATTGGTTTGGAATTTGTTTGATGGTTGAAGTGACACAGGTGTCACACAATCTGTTGCAAATCAGAGTTCTTGGACAGATTCTTACATCTTAACAAAAGTGAGTGTAACTTGCTTGTTTTCACTCCAAATCACTTGATTCTTTCTTCTATTGCTTTGTTATGTTCTTGGATTTGATTCCTTGGTTTTTCCCTGGAAAAATCATGTTTGGAATTGCCCTAAAAAGGACCAAAACTTTCTGTTTTGTTGTAAGTTATTCAAAGACTTGTTTAAACTTATCATACTTGTGTCTAACACATCTCAAACCTATGTCCTAATGCTTATAACCTCACCCATGGTTAGTTAAGCTTAAAAACAAGGTTGAGACATGCCAAATCAGAGGTTAAACCCTCAAATATTTTCTGTTTTGTTTAGGGTATTTCGCCCATAAGTCATGTTCAAGCTTAGATCTTGATGTAGAGTGATTGTGGAACAACTTGGGTTGTTCCAACATAAAATCCTCACATGATTTGATGATTTCTCCTTAGTTAGGTTGTTTATATTATTATACTAATCCTAGTTCTTGAACCTCCTTGGTTTTCTTTACATCAAGTGAAGTGGTGAACATTCAAGGGGTCCCTAAATGGAAGCTTGTTCTTCCTACCCCATACATGACATCCATGATAACTCGAGGTGCCTAAATGAAGGTCCTAACCTTCTACCTCCTACATGAATTATTGGACTAAATAATATGTAACCTAGATATATATATCTATACTCATTCGAACCTTTAACGTTGAACTTGTGTTTATATGTTAAAGTAGTAGAATATCATCTAAGACTTAAAACCTTGATATGATTCTAATGGGTGTACTACCCATGAAATACAATATAACCCTAGTGGTTACATAGTGTCATATAAGAGTTATAAGTTAAGGATGATTATTTTTATATTGTACTTTATGCTATGTTAAATCCGAATTCATAATCTTCCGTTAAACGCCAAACTCACACACCTATGTTTCCTCGTGTAGAAGGACTAGGTGTTCCAACTTAATCCATCCACCAACTCACTCGCGGGATTTCAAGTAGGAAAGCTTGCAACCACCGCGAGTATACTCGATCCCTTTTTCCCCTTTATACTTTGGGATGCAACATGTATAACTATGCAAACAACTTTTAAACTAAACATACTCGATCCTTGATCAAGCATGAAACTAATGTGACTTACTTGTTATTCTCGTATGCTATGTGAACGATTTGGAACGTTATATGCTCATTAACTTTGCTCGCCCACCTTAACAATTATAGCGCTATAGGATTAACGCCCCGCCCGCTATTCTATTGGGTATTGTTAAGTTACCACCCCGTTAAACTATTGGGATTAGGCTATTTTATGCGTTGTATTCTAGGGTTTGATCATATTGTACGCCAAAATTGCATACTAGTAATCACATATTATGAATCATGTTGGATTTGAGTTTTTATTCTATTATGCTATGTAAACAAACTTGTACACTCGCCATTTCTTTTGCATTGAAACTCTACTTTAATACATGTTGCAGGTTGATTATTGAAGTATGGATGAATGATGAAACAAGTTTAGGGTGGACTAGATACACACCTTTAATCTATTTACCTTTTGATGTCATGTTGAAATTTGAACAATATTGTTATTTCTATTTTAAATGTTGTATGACAATTTAGTACTTGCAATGAAATTTGAATTTAATTAAATATTGTCACATAGTGTTATGAAGTCTCTAGCAATCTATACACACTTCGTCTCATCCCGATGTTTCCGCCATCGGTTGGGGTGTGACAGATTGGTATCAGAGCCATAACTATAGGGAATTAGGAAAAATTGCCATGCTTTTGCCCTAATCTATAGTTTTAGGAATTTTGCCTCTTATGTGTTGTTTAAAACTTTTGTACTCTACCATGCATGCTTCCTAGCTATACTTCTTGTTGATTAAATTTATATGCCTTTCCTAAGGTTAACATGAATACACTTTTGTTTATTTGCATACTCTTGTATCACAAACGAGACAACTTTACCAAAATAGGCGTGAAACCCACAATTTGGTAAACGACTCTCATTCTACCTTAAACTATTTTGCACGAAATTCCACCGTTAAGCTAGGAGTGAAATCCACAACTTAATGGTAATTTCCATTTCAACTCTAGTGGACCCTTGTCATAGTGTCGAAATTTTATTTTGACCCGACAAGTACCAACCACATTTAGGGTACGAAATCGTCAAGATAGGGGTGAAACCCGCAACTCGTCGATTAAGTCCCATTCCTCGATTTTCAATCTCGCCAAAGTCCCGATTGTTTCAATCAATTAGAGATGTGTAGTAACCGGAAGTGTAAGATACCGTTAATCGCTTCTCGACGAGAGTATCTTACCTATAGGCCAAAGCACGTTTTCTCTAATTCGAAATAACTTTCGACCCACTTTGGAATAGTCGACGTTTCTCTACCCGAAACAATCCTATGTTTTATTGAGCCTCTCTTTTATGTATCTCAATTTATATGTGATTTTATACTTGAACGTTCGTTCATTTCAAAAAAAAAAAAAGAATTTCGTTTTAATCGTTTAGCACGTTATCGCAATCACAAACAATAATAATCCCTCGTGAACAAACTAAATTTACAAATGCTTTCATTTATCCATGTTATGCTATGTTGAACTCATGACTATGCTTTATGTGACGTTTAAACCCTTTACGCTATGTGAATTAATTTGAACCCTTATGCTATGTGAATCAATTTATGCAAACAATTTTCTTAAACAAACATTATGATCAAGTCTCACCTATTCGTTCTTTTGAATCTTAGATGTCTTCTCGTCACTCCAACTCGTCTAAGAAGTCAAAGTCCCGTGCTACGAAGAAGATGATGGCTTTCATGGCCGATCAATTTGCGCGCGTCGTTCCAAAGGTCATTACCGAGATTCGAGCTTCTGAAACTCCTCACTCTTCCTTCAACTCTAAGGTCGAAGTACGCAAGCCCGCTTCGTTCAACTTCAAAGCACTTTTCATCGTGCAATCCCAAGCCATTCACCGGCAATGATGGGGTGACCGCCATGCTCGAGTGGTTTGATGGTATGGAGGTCACGTTCATCAACAGTGATTACCCCAATGAGCTCAAAACGCGTAGTGCGACTGGGGTATTCCAAGCCCGAGCTCTCGAATGGTGGACGAACGAAAGGAACATTCGTTCGAACGAACTGGCATATGCGTTGGCATGGGAAGAAGTAAAGGCCCTGATGATGGATGAGTTTTGTCCTCCGTATGAGCAACAAAAGTTGGAGGAAGAATTTTGGGCACTAAAGCAAGTGGGAGATGAGAACCTAGCTTACACCACCCGTTTCAAACAACTTAGCTTCATTGTCCCCCACCTTGTCATGACCACTGCGCGCAAGATAAGTAAATACATCAATGGGTTACCCTCTGCTATGCGCGATACTATCGAGGCTGCCAAACTCGACAATATCGAAGCTGTATACCGTTTGGCCGCTTCCCTAAACAACAATCGCATTCGCGATAAGCAAGCCGCAAACCCCGTTTCATTCAAGCCAGCCAACCAAATTACCCAACAGTCGAGTAGCAATAGGGGGAAGAAGCGAAAGCAATCTAACCCCGTTTGCAACGCGATTGTGCCTCCCGTTAACCCAAACCCTGTTGCTCCTGATAACACCCAGAAGTCGTACACTGGGATTCATCCCAAGTGTGCCACTTGTAATTACCATCATCCCGCCAATGCCAGGTGTCGTCGTTGTGGCATTTGCAACCGTTATGGACATGACACCGCCTTTTGTCGCTTCAATCAACCACAACAAGCACCACAAGCTCAACAAGCTCCACCTGCTCCTCAAAACGCAAGACCAGCTAGGGCTTGTTTCAAATGTGGGGATACTAATCATCTTCGTCCTCAATGCCCACAATGGAATCAAGAACAGCAACAACCTCCTCGTGGGCGCGCTTTCAATCTGAACGCAAATCAAGCGCGCAACGACAATGACGTCGTTAACGGTACGTTTCTTGTTAACCATCTTTATGCTTCGATACTGTTTGATACTGGTGCGGACAAAAGCTTTGTGTCCTTAGAATTCGAATCGTTGTTAAATTGCACACGCTCTAAGCTACCTAAGTCATTTTCCGTTGAAGTCGCCAATGGCAAATCCATCTCAGTCGATTCCGTCCTTTGAGATTGTCGTCTTACTCTTAACGAACACGTCTTCCCTATCGACCTCATACCCATGCAATTGGGTAGTTTCGACGTCATCATAGGCATGGATTGGCTTCAAAAGAACCATGCTGAAATCGCTTGTCACGAGTAATACGTTCGTTTACCCCTTCCATCTGGCGATGTTTTGCACGTCTATGGAGACCGACCTTCAAAGGGACTGAAGTTGATGTCCTGCACACAAGCGAACAAATACTTACGCAAACAGTACCTTGCCTTTTTAGCCCACGTTGTGGAAGAAAAGGGCAAGGGAAAGAGTTTAAGTGATGTTCCAGTGGTGCGCGACTTCCCTAACGTCTTTCCTGAGGATTTACCTGGTCCTCCTCCACCTCGATCTGTCGACTTTCGTATTGATCTCGTACCTGGTGCGACTCCTGTTGCTAAAGCTCCTTATCGTCTTGCACCTTCTGAGATGCAAGAATTATCTACGCAACTTCAAGAACTCCTTGATTGTGCTCTTCGTCAAAAAGAAGGATGGCTCTTTCCGCATGTGCATCGATTATCGTGAGCTTAACAAACTCATCATCAAGAACCGTTACCCTCTTCCGCGTATTGACGATATCTTTGATCAACTTCAAGGCGCTACCTGTTTCTCCAAGATCGATCTTCGTTTTGGTTATCACCAACTTCGTGTTCTCGATGAGGACATCCCCAAAACCGCTTTTCGCACTCGCTATGGGCACTACGAGTTCGTGGTTATGCCTTTTGGCTTGACCAACGCACCCGCTGTGTTCATGGATCTCAGGAATCGTGTTTGCAAGCCCTACTTGGATCGTTTTGTGATCGTCTTCATTGAAGATATTCTCATTTATTCTAAATCTCGAGCCGATCATGAACGTCATCTTCGTCTTATACTCGAGCTCTTACGTATTGAACGTTTATACGCTAAGTTCTCTAAGTGCGAGTTTTGGATTAAAGAAGTCCAATTCCTTGGACACGTTGTTAGTGAAAAAGGAATCCACGTTGACCCTGCAAAGATCGAAGCCGTAAAGAATTGGACCGCGCCTAAATCTCCTTCTGAAATCCGTTCCTTCTTAGGATTGGCGGGTTATTACCGCTGATTCATCTCGAATTTTTCAAAAATCGTCGTTCTTCTCACTTCGTTAACTCAAAAAGAGAAACCTTTTGCTTGGGGTCCTGAGCAAGAGGAATCTTTTCGGACTCTCAAAAATTTGCTTTGCAACGCTCCTATTCTCGCCCTTCCTGATGGGAATGATGATTTCGTGGTGTATTGCGATGCCTCAAGCCGTGGTCTTGGTTGCGTTCTCATGAAACGGGGCAAGGTCATCACTTATGCATCTCACCAACTCAAAATACATGAGAAGAATTATACTACCCATGACCTTGAACTTGGCGCAGTTGTTTTTGCGTTGAAAATTTGGCGACACTACCTTTATGGTACTAAGTGTGTGGTTTTCACTGGCCACAAGAGCCTTCAACATATATTCGACCAAAAGGAACTGAACATGCGTCAACGTCGTTGGGTGGAACTGTTAAACGACTACGACTGCGAAATCAAATACCATCCAGGTAAAGCGAATGTCGTGGCCGATGCACTTAGTCGTAAGAGTCATGTAGATTACATTCGTTGTTTTCATATCTCGAGCGATCTTCACAATTGCATTCGTGAGGCACGGTACTCATCTATCAACGAAGGTACCATGTCTGTAGAAATACGTGGAGCTTCTGAAGACCTACTCACTTCGAAATCTGACGGCCTACTCTACTGTCGTGATCGCATCTGGGTACCAGATCGCGAAAATCTTCGTGATCTCATTATGAACGAGGCACACAAATCCAAGTACTCAATTCATCCTGGTGCCGACAAGATGTACCATAATCTACGTACATCTTATTGGAGGCCTGGTATGAAGAGAGACATTGCCGTGTACGTTTCTAAGTGTCTTACCTGTTCGAAAGTCAAAGCCGAGCATCAACGACCTTCCGGTCTACTCGAACAACCTGAAATCCCCGTTTGGAAATGGGATAGCATTGCGATGGACTTCATAACTAAACTCCCTCGTACCCCCTCTGGTCATGATAGCATTTGGGTGATCATCGATCGTTTGACCAAGTCCGCTCAATTCATACCTATTCGTGAAGATTTCAAGGTTGAACGAATTGCTCACATCTATACCGATGAAGTCATACGCCATCATGGTATTCCTCTCGACATCATTTTTGATCGCGATGGTCGATTTACTTCGCGTCTCTGGCAAACCTTTCAGTCCGCTATGGGTACTCATTTGAATCTCAGTACGGCTTTTCATCCTCAAACGGATGGACAGACTGAACGTACTATCCAAACCCTAGAGGACATGCTCCGTTCTTGTGTCATCGACTTTGGTGGTAGTTGGGATGTGCATTTACCTTTGGTCGAGTTCTCGTACAACAATAGCTACCACTCCAGTATTAAAATGGCTCCATTCGAGGCATTGTATGGTCGCAAATGCTGATCTCCTTTGAACTGGCACGAGATTGGAGACAAACATTTTACTGGCCCTGAAATCATACAAGAAGCAACGGATAAGATTCACCAAATCCATGATAATCTACTCAAGGCTCGAAATCGTCAAAAGGTCTATGCTGATAAGGGACGCAAACCGACGGAATTCAACGTTGGGGATCACGTTTTACTCAAAGTGTCTCCTTGGAAAGGAGTGGTTCGTTTTGGTAAAAAGGGGAAGCTTGCCCCTCGCTATGTTAGTCCTTTCAAGATACTCGAAAGGATTGGTGCGGTGGCTTATCGACTCGATTTACCTCAAGAACTCAACAACGTTCATCCAACGTTTCATGTCTCAAATCTAAAGAAGTGTCACGCTGAAGAAGGACTTCAAGTCCCTCTCGAAGATCTCCAAATAAACGACACTTTGCATTTTGTGGAGAAACCCGTCGAAATCATGGATCAAGGGGTCAAGTTATTGAGGCGCAGTAAAATTCCTACCGTCAAGGTTCGATGGGAAGGTAAACGTGGCGCTGAATTCACTTGGGAACTCAAGAGCGATATGAAGAAGAAGTACCTGTTGGTGCATGTTTGTGACAACAGCTTAGATTTGGTCTTTGGATTTCTTGTAATTAGTTAAACGATAAACAGTTAGCGGGTTTAGCTTTGTATTAGTGAGTTGTAATGTTTGGGCTAACCAAACCCATACTTATGGGGATGTGGGGCGAATTGGGCTTGTCCAATTCGCAGTCCATGTTGGAAGCCTTGGCCCAAGTAGCAAACCTTGTGTTATATAAACAAGGTTAGGCTTTAGGGTTGAGGTTAATCAGCCAAAATAGTTTGAGAGAGCAATTTCGTGAGAGTATTAGTGCTTGGACGAAATTGGTGTTGGTTAGGGATCTTGATTGATTGTAATCACTTTGATAGATAATCAATAAAGATCCAGTTTGAAAGTGATTTGCTGTTTCTGTTTTCTACTTGTTTCTGTGATATTCTGATCAAGAGGATTCCGCACTCTTGATTGGAAAGACAATTCTGTGAAGATCCATACGAATAGGGGACCTACAATTGGTATCAGAGCATTAGGCTCTTGAAGGCTCGGTTCAGAATTGTTGCTGCAGAAAAGGGTTGATTTTCGGGTTGTTTTGGAAATTTTCGAAAATTTTAAGTTTTTAAGACCTAGGGTTTCGAAATATTGGTGGCTGATTTTCGAAATTTTTGAAGTGTTTGATCTGTTTGCATATTTAATTTTGCTGTATTAGTGTTTTTGGTTGCAGGTTTGGTTGATTCTTGAAGAATTTTGGCTGAAAAGGCTTGAAGATTCGAAGATTGTTCTTCGTGTTCTTCATCAAGTTCATCATTTTTTTGACAAAAGTTGCTGATTTGCTTGTTTGATCTTGCAGGAAATTGATACGAAATCAGGATAAAATCTGCAAAATTCAGAAAAGATTGAATTTCCAAACTTAAAGACCAGCGAAATTAACTGTGCTAGCGAATTTAACTGATCTGCGAAGTTGTTGGCGAAATTAAAATCCAAAGGCGACTTTGGTAACCGTGTAATTGTCCACAGCGAAATTACCACGGTTTTCGGCAACTTTACTGGTCGTCGTAATAGCGAAATTGTTCAGCGAACTTGTCAGCAAATTTAATCTGTCAGCGAAATAGACCAGCATAATTAAGCAGTACCAGCGAAATTGAACAAGTAACAGATCAGCGAATTTGGACAATTAAGTAACCAGCGAAATTAACTGACTGAGCAGCGAAATTAACTGAGACCCAGCGAAATTATCTGATTGACCAGCGAATTTAGCAGCAAATTTAAAAGGGTGGAATATTTTCTGGCAAGCGTCGATAAAATTTCAGAGTTTTGCAAATAGAAATTGAGCCGTAGCTCGTTAGACAGAACCGTTTGGACCGTTGAATTCCTTTGATTTTTAGGGTAAAAAAAACAAAAAAAAAAACCCTCTGGAAAATCCCGAATACGGTTTTTGACATTATATATCATTGGATTTGTCTTTTCGAAACGATTCTAAAAGTGTAATTTGGTAACCACTGTTTTCGGAGATATTGTGTACGGTTTTACCAGTCTGTTTGCGTTAAAATGTCAAACATGACAAAATTGAATGCACCTAAGATGATGAAGGTGGAGAATTATCTTACATGGAAGGACAACTTCAAATCTTTCATTGAATCTCAGGATGCACGCATGTGGATCTGCATTGAAGATGGGTACATAAACCCAACACACGATTTTGAGGGCAGACAACGTAGAACAGACTATGTGAACATGAAAGAGGATGATAAAAGGAAGTATGACGCTGAAAAGAGAGCATTGGCTGCAATTAAAATGTCCTTACCTGATAGCATCAAGCATACCTTCAAAAAGTACAATAATTCAAAGGATATGTGGGATGCATTACAAAAGCGATATCAGGGAAATGAGAGTGCCACTCAGGCATTCATGGCAGAGATAGTTCAAGTTGATGAGGCTGAAACTAGTGTGAGTGATGCTGAATCTGAAGTGAAGAATGCTGAAGCAAAAGTGGATGCTGAAGTAGGGAAAGAGAGTGAAGCTGAACAGGTTGTTGTTGATGAAATCTCAAAAGTTCATGAGAAAGAGGTACAATCTAATTCAGTATGTTTGAGATGTCGTGAACTACAGGGTGAGGTTGCCAGGTTGACAACACAAAACCAAAGTCTGGTAAGTGAGATGTCTAACATAAAAGAAGCAAACTTTTTTGTTAAAAGAAATGAATCGTCATACTTGAAGAAAATTAAAGGTTGTGAAGCTGAAATTGAAGCTTTAACTTGCAAATTAAATGAAAAACTTCAAGTAATTGACTTAGCTCATGACATGATGGCTGAGAAAACAAAAGAGATTTCTGATAAATGCAAAGAGTTGTCAGATGCACAACTCAAAATTGTTGAACTTGAAAAGAAATTGAGTCAATTCAGAGATTCATCTTTTGTAATGAAACACATGATGGGTGGGTTAAAGAAGAGTAATGACAAGACAAGTGTGGGCTTCCAAGGCTTTAATGAAGTTCCACCTCCTCTTAGTCATGACTATTCATTCCTGCCTAGTGAAAATGAGCTAGCAGACTTTATGGCATCTACACCTAGTAGTTTCGCATCCACATCAAGTCAAGGTGATGGATCTGAGAGTGATGATGCTAAGAAGAATAATAACAGCAAACCAGTTTTGAAAAATAAAACTTCACATCCTAAGAATAAGAATCCAACTGTTGTTAAACAGATTACTTTTGTTCAAGGAAGTGACATGAAAAACGAAACCGCTGTTATTGAAAATGAATCTAATGTAGAGTTTGCTAAAAATAAAAACAAAGAAAAATTTGAATCCAAGCAAACTGAACAAGGTTCATCCAAGGGATCATCACCATCTGATAAGGGATCTACCTCAGAGACTCCAGCTAAGAAGTCTTCGAGAAAGAGATCGTGCTTCAAATGTCACGTCAAGGGACATGTAGCAAGCTGCTGTCCTAACAAAAAGAGTGAAGCACAACTTAGTGAAAAACAGAGAGGGAAATTACCAGTGAAGGAAGGTGATAGTGAGGAGAAAGGATCAAATTCTCAAAAGAAATCTGCTCCTAAGCAACCAGAAGATGTTGCTGTTGGTGTAGATAAGGCTGGAACAGGAACTTCACAAGTTCCACGTTTTCAAAGAAATCAACCAAGATTTCAGCCTAGATCTCCACCAGGCAGATATGAGAGACCTAGAAGCAGTTCACCTAGAATGAACAATTTCAATGGAAATACAAATAATTTCAGAAGTCAAGGTCAATATCAAAATCGATACCAAAATAATGGTTGTCGAAATTATTATAACAATGGCTTTAGAAATTATAACAATAATGCTTCTTGGAATCAAAATTCAAGGTATCAAAATCAAAATTTTCAAAGGTCAAATAGTCCAAACACGTATAGGAATCCTCAGGACCAGAGACCTTATGGAAAACAAACCCCATTTCCATCAACAGGTCTGAGATCCAAGACTCCAGTTAGGAGTAATGGATATTGGATGGATGTTCCAGTAGTTGGTGAATTTGGACGACCCAAGACCATTAAGGCTTGGGTCCCCCAATCTAACTAATTTCTTAGTTGGTGTGTGCAGGAGCTGCTAAGGAGGATTATCCACTTATGTTGATAGTGGCTGCTCTAGGCACGTGAAGGGGGATGTGAGATTGTTGATATATATATATTGATTGATTTGAATTGAAGTTCAAAGTGCTGAGTCGACACACTAGATAACCTGGCAGATCTTTATACTAAAGCTTTTGACAGGGCTCGCTTTGAACATTTAGTCGAACTCAACGGGATGAGGAATCCTGAATAACTGGTTTTTCATAAGAATTTTTGTAAATAGTTTACTGCTTTTCTTAAAAATAAAAAATACAAAAACTTTGAGATCAAAAACATAAAAAAAAATAGAAAATCAAAAATGAGTTATCACTGTGTGAAAAAGGAGAAATGATAGTACATCGGCAAGTTAGTCTGTCACACTGAAACTGAAATTAAATTGCTTAAGTGTGATAGCAGCTTCATTATATGATGTACCAGTAGGCAAAAAGCATGAAATAATCAACTTACCAATGTGATATAAACCTAAATAAAGTGAATATGAGTGGGGAACACATCAGTGGTGTATGGTTTAATGACCTTAAATCTTGCGTTGATAGATTGCCAAAATCTGAAGTTTTGGGTCTTTATACTGTTATTTCATCTGGGGATATCTTGACTGTCTTTCTGTTCAGAACTAAAATTGTACATGACCCCAGGAAAGAAAGTCACTTGGAATTAGCACATTTCTATTTGAATGTCTGTATGTTGTCCCGATACACACAATTTTGATCTGATTCTGAAATCTTCTCTGAAAAAAATCGTGTACCTCCTCTGCTGCATCCAGATATATGCTGACCTGGAGGTGCTAGGCAACGACAGCTTCTGCTGCATCCAGATACATGCTGACCTAGCTGTACGTTGTCGCGCTATAGATCTAATACACCCGAAAGAGGCCCTCAAGTGCCCAAAAGAAACCCAATAAACCTATATCAAATTGATAAAACTCATTTGATCTGTATATTATACCATCTCTCCTAAAGATCTATTATGTTCTCTTCTCAACCTATTCCCAGTTAAGATTTCAGAAATCTGGATTGGACTTGTGAAATATGTGGTAGGGAAGATACTTGCATGATAGAGTGTGTTGTTTATATTTCCAGGATTTGATTAGTATTTATTTGGGTGTTCATAGTTAAGCAATCAAAACATGATAAAACAGATTATATGCAGACCTAGACATTGTCAGTATATCTTAAAGGATGACTTCAGTATACTCACCTACTACGATGAATCTTTGTGCATACCTTGATCGCGGGAGTATATCCTGAAGTGGGACACGCTAATATATCAGAAATAATATTACCTTAACGTATCATATGGTAATGGTACTTGAAATGTTCATGCATTTTGTTTAAGTGGACAAACATACTGGTAATCGTCTTGGACTGCTTTTCACGAAAAATTAAATAAAGAATTATATAATTGTGTGAAACAGTTTGATTGTGCTGATATGATCTTCTTACCAGTGATTCTCACAAAAATAGAGTGTTTATTGCTTTTGTTATTTACTTGCTTTCAGAAAAATATAAAAATCCAAAAATAGTGTCTTTTTCTGTTTAAAATTCTTAACGTACGGAAAACTGTTATTCTTGGAGGAATTGTTACTGATAGGGGGAGACGGTGTTGGAAAGTGAGTTCAAAATTTTTAAATCATGCGGGTTCTAGGGTGTGATTAAAAGGTTTTGCTTGTTGGTGAAGGAATTGAGAATGCTTAATCTGTGATACAATCTCTTGAAAAATAATAATTTGTTTAACTTTGTTGAAAAATTCTTATGGTTTCTCGAGATGTTTGTTTTATAGTAAACAGATTGAAGCAGTGTGTTGCTGAGAAGTTATTGTGTTGCTGAGTTGCTGTGAAGAGATGAGAGTTTGTTTGGATGCATGGTAGAACCTCCTTTCTACATTGCAGACAAGTTGAAGAGTTTGAAGATTGCTATACATATGCTGAACTAGAGTTTACTCAAACGCTAAAGTTTTGAAGATTTGGTGATTGGATACATCAGCTTAGGGGGAGTCTGTTGCTGACAGAAGCTGTTGAAGCTGAAGCTATCCAAAGACCAAAGACAGTGCAAGATTACATGAAGATTGCAAGATGACTGAAGACAAAGTTATTTTATGAAGCTATTGTCAAGGGGGAGTTTGTTGGTGCATGTTTGTGACAACAGCTTAGATTTGGTCTTTGGATTTCTTGTAATTAGTTAAACGATAAACAGTTAGCGGGTTTAGCTTTGTATTAGTGAGTTGTAATGTTTGGGCTAAACAAACCCATACTTATGGGGATGTGGGGCGAATTGGGCTTGTCCAATTCGCAGTCCATGATGTTTAACCTTGGCCCAAGTAGTAACCTTGTGTTATATAAACAAGGTTAGGCTTTAGGGTTTAGGTTAATCAGCCAGAACATTGTGAGAGAGCAATTTCGTGATAGCATCTAGGGCTTGGACGAAATTGAGAGTTGTGAGGGTTTAGATTGATTGTAATTCAGTTTGATTGATAATCAATAGTAAACCCGGATTGAAAGTGTCTTGCTGTTTCTGTTCTTCTACTTGTTTCTGTGATATTCTGATCAGGAGGATTCCGCACTCTTGATTGGAAAGACAATTCTGTGAAAGATCCATACGAAAAGGGGACCTACAGTACCCTCATCTTTTCCCTACGTCTTCCTAAATTTCGGGACGAAATTTCCTAAAGGAGGGGAGACTGTAACGACCGGCTCTTTTGTACTTTCCATTTATAGAAAGTTTTGTTCGTATTTCTATTTTTGGAAACCTTGTATTCTTGTAATCATTTCCTCCTTTGTAATCATTGTAAAACCGAGACTTGGATCATTAATGAAACTCATATTTTGTTACAAATATGTTATACACACTTTATATATGCTCGTATGTTCGATTTTGTGAATCAATTGATGTTTAAACGATATTCTCGGAAACTATGTGCTAAACTTGTAATTAAACTAAATGTATGCACGAAACGTGTTCTGAACGAAAACAATACTTGATTATCACATTTATATGCTCAATTATACTTTGACTATGATCGTCATGCTTGACTATGCCTTATACTATGCTTTTATGTCCAAACAAGTCCCTAAACAATCAAAAAGGCATCAAAGGGGACTCAAACCTAAACTACAGGGACCAAAGTGCAACAAATCCAAACTTGTCGGAACTAGGGCGCCGCGTGATGCCAAGCCCCCTCGCGTCACGCTAGGCCCCTGTTTCGACAGCAAGTGTGTTTCTTCAGCTGATATGCACGAAATCCCAAGTTCTAGTCTCACCCAATCCCCTTTAATCCACCTCTAATCACCCCCAATCACCTCTAAACTCTTCCACTATAAATACACACCTTCTACAACCCATTTTACACTTTCACAACTCATTACACTCCACAAATTCACTCTCAATCTGTTGCAAATCAGAGTTCTTGGACAGATTCTTACATCTTAACAAAAGTGAGTGTAACTTGCTTGTTTTCACTCCAAATCACTTGATTCTTTCTTCTATTGCTTTGTTATGTTCTTGGGTTTGATTCCTTGGTTTTTCCCTGGAAAAATCATGTTTGGAATTGCCCTAAAAAGGACCAAAACTTTCTGTTTTGTTGTAAGTTATTCAAAGACTTGTTTAAACTTATCATACTTGTGTCTAACACATCTCAAACCTATGTCCTAATGCTTATAACCTCACCCGTGGTTAGTTAAGCTTAAAAACAAGGTTGAGACATGCCAAATCAGAGGTTAAACCCTCAAATATTTTCTGTTTTGTTTAGGGTATTTCGCCCATAAGTCATGTTCAAGCTTAGATCTTGATGTAGAGTGATTGTGGAACAACTTGGGTTGTTCCAACATAAAATCCTCACATGATTTGATGATTTCTCCTTAGTTAGGTTGTTTATATTATTATACTAATCCTAGTTCTTGAACCTCCTTGGTTTTCTTTACATCAAGTGAAGTGGTGAACATTCAAGGGGTCCCTAAATGGAAGCTTGTTCTTCCTACCCCATACATGACATCCATGATAACTCGAGGTGCCTAAATGAAGGTCCTAACCTTCTACATGAATTATTGGACTAAATAATATGTAACCTAGATATATATCTATACTCATTCAAACCTTTAACGTTGAACTTGTGTTTATATGTTAAAGTAGTATAATATCATCTAAGACTTAAAACCTTGATATGATTCTAATGGGTGTACTACCCATGAAATACAATATAACCCTAGTGGTTACATAGTGTCATATAAGAGTTATAAGTTAAGGATGATTATTTTTATATTGTACTTTATGCTATGTTAAATCCGAATTCATAATCTTCCGTTAAACGCCAAACTCACACACCTATGTTTCCTCGTGTAGAAGGACTAGGTGTTCCAACTTAATCCATCCACCAACTCACTCACGGGATTTCAAGTAGGAAAGCTTGCAACCACCGTGAGTATACTCGATCCCTTTTTCCCCTTTATACTTTGGGATGCAACATGTATAACTATGCAAACAACTTTTAAACTAAACATACTCAATCCTTGATCAAGCATGAAACTAATGTGACTTACTTGTTATTCTCGTATGCTATGTGAACGATTTGGAACGTTATATGCTCATTAACTTTGCTCGCCCACCTTAACAATTATAGCGCTATAGGATTAACGCCCCGCCCGCTATTCTATTGGGTATTGTTAAGTTACCACCCCGCTAAACTATTGGGATTAGGCTATTTTATGCGTTGTATTCTAGAGTTTGATCATATTGTACGCCAAAATTGCATACTAGTAATCACATATTATGAATCATGTTGGATTTGAGTTTTTATTCTATTATGCTATGTAAACAAACTTGTATACTCGCCATTGCTTTTGCATTGAAACTCTACTTTAATACATGTTACAGGTTGATTATTGAAGTATGGATGAATGATGAAACAAGTTTAGGGTGGACTAGATACACACCTTTAATCTATTTACCTTTTGATGTTATGTTGAAATTTGAACAATGTTGTTATTTCTATTTTAAATGTTGTATGACAATTTAGTACTTGCAATGAAATTTGAATTTAATTAAATATTGTCACATAGTGTTATGAAGTCTCTAGCAATCTATACACACTTCGTCTCATCCCGATGTTTCCGCCATCGGTTGGGGTGTGACATAATGATCGGCCGTCGCGGCCCGCCACCACCGTGGCGTCGCGCGACGGTGACCTGGTTTGTCCGTGGCGTGGCGCTACGGGGTAATTTTGACAGAATGTTGTTATTTGGAGCTGCGAATTCAGCCCAACACCATTTTTCTCAATTCCAAACTTTACATCGGCATAACTTTTTGTAGGATCGAATTCGACCTAAACGAGTCGTTCGGAAGAGCTCAAATCCGTTTCAGAGGCGGAAACAAAGAAACGGACGTGTACACAGCTAGAATCACACTTTAAATCTCTTGTATATTGATTTTACAGCGTTTACATTGACAAGGAACACCGGCAATACCTCGGTATCAGATCTGAACAACGTTACAAATGAAACACAACAACAGCCTATATATAGTGTGTGTGGTCCGCTTATGTGGACTGCCATAAAAGCGAACCAGCCCACTTGACACATAAGCGAACCAGCCCTAATGACCTATGAGCGAACCTAACATGACCCTATGAGCGAACCTGACCTAACACATGTAAACGAAAACATATGAAAAACTTTAACCGAACTCATTATCTAACATCATTAATGCTTTTGTCTCTTGTGAGGATGTCATTGATGACATCACTATGATGATGTCATGATGACATCATGCTTGACCATCTTCGCAACGAACCGAGACACGACTGAAGACGTAGACGACAGACGGATGCACCAACAAACTCCCCCTCGGATGTTGACGGAGTCTTCAGTGTTGAGTCTTTGCATCTTTAGTCTTTATCAGTCTTTGAGCTTCCTTCTGGATCTCTATCTGTCTCTATCCTGTCTCCAATTCTCTTTCAGGATCTCTGGCTCTTAGCTCTTGCATCTTCAGACTTTCTTTCTCTAACATACTCCTCCTCAACTTGTACTGGGATCATAGTCTGACTTTCACAGGTTCAGGTATCGTAACCTGACTCACCTGCATATTCTCTACCCAAAACATAAGTTTCATAAAAGTAAGATATAACAAATTTAGAAACTTTGCTAATCACTTGAAGACACAAACCTGAATACATCATTTTCAAATATCAAACAAAATGATTTAACATGTCAATTTCTGATGAACCACTTGAATGATTATCATTATCATTTCAAATATTTTCAAACACACTTTCCCAAACCTGTTCGTCATGTTCAGCACTCGGAATTTTGAAAATCAGCTTTTCAACATCAGTTGTCGAAAATCTTTTTGACGTTTTCAAAAATTTATGCTAAAACACACTGAAAATCTTTTTGGATTTTTGACATAAGAGAAATAAAATGCAGCAAAGAAATATTTACATACAATATTTTTGTGAGATTGTTTAAGAGGATCATATCAGTTTTTGAGACAAATCACCAACACCGTTAAGCTTCATTTCATTTTAAGCTCTAAACGATTCACCTAGATTGTCAGTATATTGATCCACTTAAATTTTCACACAAAGTTCAATTGATCCGAGATATGAGGTTAATGTTTTAAGCTCTTGAACTTATTCGTGTGTCCCACTACTTGAATATACTCCCGTATCCAGATCCCAATATTCAGTCTTACATGTGAGTATACCACAGATGATATCTGTCAGGGGAATAAATTATAGTACGAGGGCCGTGAGAGCTCAGGTCGATCTTTCGATACGCAGAGAGATGACGGCTTCGACTTTTGGTGTGTCCCCTTTAGAGGATCTTTTGCATTACAACAGCAGCGACTATCAATTTTATTGTTTCATCAGCTTGCTGAGGGGGATGCTATGTTTCAAGCATTTGCAGAAAGCATTATCTGGGGACTAGGTCAGAAATTTCTTTCAGCAGAAGTCCCGGGATAATACCCCAGATATCACTGAGCATAAAGACCTAGTATCTCAGAATAACGGACCTTTCAAACAAGATTTCAGGGGTTACCTATATATCCAAGTTTGTGTTAACCCACAGAACAAGCAAGTTTGAAATTTAGGTTTATATCTCGTCACAATCTACTAAATGTGCAAAAACCTACTGACACATCATCAGTGAGACCGTTTATCACTATTTAACTTTCCATTTCTTTAGCATGCCGTGATCGTCCACTGATGTACTATCATTTCCTCTTTTTTACAACAAAACTCATTTTTCATTTTATCATGTTTTTGGCTTTTTCAAATTTTCAAATGTTTTTGGATTTTCTGAAAATTTTTACTCCCCCTAAAATGCAAACACATTTTAGGAAATTTGAAAATAAACTGTACAATAAAGTGACAACTGATATCAAATCACTTCAAATCGCCATCCACTTGGCATAAACAATCAGAACTCCCCCTTACAACAAACTATTTTCCCATTGTGATTTCAAAACACTTAAGTTTGTTTTAATCAAATGGTTTTTCCGGAAAATTAGTTTTGTTGATTTTACCACTTGTAAAGTTAGGGGTTCATCATGTTGTTTTTCCAAACAATCATTTGTAAATATGGTCCAATCAAGTTCAACTAAATGACCTTGATTAACCACTTGTCAGTGAAAACCTTCAACAACTACTAGCAGGTTCACTTTACCAACCATAACCACTTGCACATCAAAATATAACAATTCAAAAATACCACCTGTACTTTACCAATTGTACCAATTGTAGGATCATTTGCTAAGAAAGATGCCGATTCCTGCTCCACTCTTACCAACCTGGGAGCTCCGGCAAGTCCGGTTTTTACTCAAACATTATGTCCACCCAGGCCTCACCAGCCTTGAGTGATTTTGGAACACATCTATTCCACCAACACTTTGATTTGTAAAAATCTTTAGCATCCTTTACCTTCCTGTCTACCATCTTACCAAAAATATGTTTGACTTTCCCGTTGAAAGCCTTCTCAACATCAAATTCTCCCTCATCAGCGAAGAATTGATTTGAGATCTCTACCTTTCCCACTTTCTTCATCAAATTTTCTTTTGACAATTTAGGAAAATTCTCATCGTTCACTTCTGGAACGGAATTCACAATCTTTTTCTCAACAGATGACTCCTCTGATTTTATGGAATCAGATTCATTGTCAGAATTACCCTCAGATTTAACCACCCACTTTTGTTTACTCAAATCACCTTTTCTTTTGTAAAACCGTTTTGAACTTTCTCCTTCCTCAGAAGTAGAATTTTCAAACTTTTTAACAATTTTTACAGGTTGTTCTTTCTTATCAACACAAGTCTTTCTCAAAACAGAGTTAGAAGAAACTTCCTGTTTTTGGTAGTTGGTCTTGGGGCAATTCCAAGCTATGTGTCCAACTTCCTGACATTTAAAACATGTTCTTCTATCAACTTTTTCAGCAAACCTTCTCACATTCTTCTTCACTTCAGCAAGAAACTCCTGGTTTGACTGCTTCCAGAACGGTTTCTTCTGTTCATCCTCTGAACTTCCTCCTGAAACAAATTTTGTTTTTGGTTTATAAGTTTTCTGATTTTTATAATTTTCTGAAGAATTAAAACCAAGACCTTGTTTTTTGAAATTACGGTTGTGGTTTGGTTTCTTTCGATAACCTGAACCATAACTGTAACCCTTTTTCTTGTTCAATCTCTGTTGAACTCTTGAAGTGTACTTTTTAGGTTTTTCAGCAAGATTTAAATCTTTTATTTCAGAAATATTAATTTCTGTTAATTTGAAAACCTGTTTGATCATTTCAGTTTTGACACTTCTTATTGGAAATTCCTCATCGGAATATAATTTGTCTGAATCATACAAAGTATAAGCCACTTTGATTGATCCATCATTCAAATTAGATTTTGATAGAAGAAATTCATTATCATAAACCCTTTTGACCGGCGAACTCGGACTCCTTTCTGACGAACTCTCACTTTCAGACTTAGACTCCGACTTTGACTCTTCATCCGTATCTAACACCTGATTGACAACTTTCTTTACTAACTCAGATTCATGATCAGTGTCAGACGCTGTGAATGTAACATCAATATTGTCTGGTAATTCATCAATGATTTCAGACTTTAACTTGATGTTGACTGCTTTTTTTAGACGCTCATCATTAGGATTCCTGGGAGAATAAGTTTCATGGATCGGGGGTGGACATCTGTTATACTTGACACTTGGTTTCTTACCAGTATCAGTATCTTCAGTCTTTTTATCCATGAACGCTTCAAGACCTGCAACAGTAGGATAAACACGATCAATCAAATAATCACAAGTAGTGTAACTCAACAATAATCGTTTAATCCTTTCACTCTCAATCTTCTCAAGTTCCACTTCTTTCTTTAGCTTTGCACAATCTTCGATGTACTCATTGATTACACTTTGCTTCATCATTAACGTTCCACTCATCTTTTCATTTGCTTTCTCAATTTCAGCATTCGTTCTTTTCAACCCATCAACTGTCCTATTCAGTACATCGTATGACTCTTTCACATACTTCACATCAGACAGTAAATCTTCCTTAATCTTCTCTAAATCAGCAATCTTTTTATCTTTTTCTTCACAAACTTTGCAAGACTCAGAACATTTCTCACAAGGCTTCATGACTTCAACTACCTTTTCAACTATCTTTTCAACTTCGACAGTCTTTTCAACTTCAACAATCTTCTCGATTTCGACAATCTTTTCTATTTCGACAATCTTTTCAACAATTTTTTCAACTTCCACGAGTTTCTCGACTTCAACAATTTTCTCCACTACTTTCTCTACTTCAACAATCTTCTCTATTGCAATCTCAGCAGTTGCTTCATCTTTTGTTTCTACAGCTTCAGTCTTCGCCTTTTCATCAGCGAGTAGCTTTGCTGCTTCTAGCTCTCTCTGCAATCGAGCAATCTTCTTCTGATTCAGTATCTCAACTTTATCTGCATAGAAAAAATTAAAACTGTCAGGATCAATGCTTTTTCTACATTTGTTAAGATACTCTTCCTCATCATCCGTATCAACATCACTTCCAAGATCTGGAAATATCGGAATTCTTTTCTGACAATCTTCATTTTGATCCAGAATCCTGGTAACAAGTGCCTCATTAGATTTAGTTTCACTAGGTATATACTTGTCCCAGGTAAATCCCTTTGCAACAACCTCATCATTCTGATCAATTATCCCATAATAAGCTTTCCTATTGGCTTCTTCAATCATTCTCCCATGAGCAGTTTGTGGTTCCTTTTGTTGAGGTTTTTGATCAATTTGATGAAAGATTGATTTCTGATAATAATTGCTCTTTTCTTGACTTCCAGTTGACTCTTGGTTTTTACATTCTCGTTTAAAGTGACCTTTTCCTTTACATCGGAAACAGGTAACTTTTGACTTGTCAAAGCCAAGTGGAGAAGCAGCCATTCCTCGGAACTCGTCTCTGCCAGTAATTTGTTGAAATTTTTCAGCTCTCCTACAGGCACTAGCTAAGCACCACTTCACATCCATCAGCTCAAGCTCTTCTGCATCAATTTGGTCGTAATCTTCTTTTGTAAGCATCGGATTACCAATTCTTCCGGCAATCAGGCCTTCATACGACTCTAACATGGCGACAAGAGATGCCATGTGTTGCTTTGCCACCTCAGGAGAAAGAGCTTGACCATTCTGGATGTTCAGTGTCACATTGCACTGCAGATTTGTAGAATTTTGATTTTGAGGGCTAGGTGTATTGTTGTTTGGATCAAAGCTTGAGAATGATGAAGTAGATCCACCACTTTGAGTTGTAGTACTTGCATTTGGACTTGCAGAACCATCAGCACTGAATGCGGTACTAATCTTTGGACTTTGATTATGAGTGGTCTCAAACTTGTTCCCTCGATAGTATAAACTGACATCTTGCTTTGCATTTGGATTGGTCATGATAGCTGTCTTTTGAATATCCAGTTCCTGCTCTTCGATTTTCTGAATAAACTGCGCCAAATTCATACTCTCATACTTTCTCATAAGTTTCACAACCATCAAATATGTTCCCCACTTGTGCTGTGGTAACGCCTCAGCTAGTTTGTCAACCCACTCATCGTCCTCTTACTTGATATCCAACCTACCCATTTCCAAAACTAAATGACAGTATCTATCTATAGTCTGTTTGGTTGTTTCATGATCAAATGCAGTAAACATGTCAAATGATTTCTTCAATAATGCCTTCTTGTTTTTGATCATATCAGCACTCCCTCTGAATTTCTGAATCAAAGCTTCCCAGATGGATCTAGCAGTTCCGTTATGTTGAAGTAAGACAAAGATGTCTTCTTTAACAGCTTGCTGAAGGATGCTGATCATCATCTTCTCACTAGTGTACTTCAACTTGTCAGCTTCTGTAAAATCATTGAAACCCTTATCCAAACCACGTTCATTCTTTGGCTTCTCATAATCTTTCAGTAAAGAACACCATGCTTCGAATCTGTAAGCTTGAACCCAGTTCTCGAATCGGTTCTTCCAACCCTGAAAATCTTCAATATACATGAGTTTCGGCGGTTTTTGATGAGTGCCTGTCTCATTCTCATTATACAACGCTTCAGCAGGAGTTATAGGGGCAACGGGTGTCGCGAATGCATTGTAGAACTCTTCAGCCATGTCTCAAAATGCAGATGATGCTTCGGGAAATACCTCGGTTAGTACCTGACAATCCCAACAGAACAAACAACAATCAGTTTAAAGACTTATCAATTAACTGAAACAAACTAGTACTCGAACTGATGATTTTCTGTGCGGACTGAACGTTGACCAACTGTGCGGACTTCTAGGACCCGAATCAAGTGACTTGACTCTTTGAAACCTTTGAACTCTGAACCGTACAAACTGACAATTTCACTCTAACTGACCACACTAAACAAGCTGACTGTTCAAACAATCTTGATCAATCCGTGCAAACTTGAATAACCTTTGAGACTTGACGATTTCCAAACAACAAATTTGAACCGTTTTTGTAATACTTGCAATCTGATCACATGAGATGAACTTTGAACCGAATATATGAGTTGACAAACCGATTATAACAACACAAAATGATTTGTCTACACACTTATATTTGATCACAACTATATCAAAACACTATCACATGTATATCAAACAGAATCAATCAAATATTATCAAACAAAATATCAAAACAAATCGAATCAATTTAATATTTCTTAAATCTCATTTGACCAACATCTATATAACCGTCAACACATGTTATATCTTTTTCAATACAATTTGATTTATATGATCGAGAATTATAGTTGAATGACACTTTTGTTTTTTTATGTTCACATGCAATTTTAGAAAGCCATCACATGTATCCTGACAAATCACGTGAACTTATATTTTCAAGACAATATTATTCGACCACAACATCCACTAAACCAATACCATCTGATTAATAATAACATGCAATTCTAGAACTTCACACCCACATGTGACAGACATAATTCAGATCCATAAAACTCACATAATTCGATGAACTATCACATGCAAACTGATTAACATACATGCAAAACGACAATTTAGATTTATGTATCACACAATTCAAAGCACATTTAAACAGTTCACACTACTCAATGTTCAAACACATGAATTAAACGGTGCACCAGATCACATGATTACACTGTTCTATGACCTTAGTTGTCACAAAGTCGAAATCACTCTTGGTCACAAAAGCGGAACCCAACTGTTCAAATGAGCGGACCAGATGAGCGGACCAGATAATGTCCGGATAAGCGGACCAGGTATTGTCCGAATGAGCGAACCAGGTATTGTCTGTATGAGCGGACCAGGTATTGTCCGAATGAGCGGACCAGATGTTAATTTTTTTTTTGGAGCGGATCTATGTGACGTCAGCAAAACACGAACCGAATGCAAGCAAAAAACTCAATTTGAACCAATTTTAGGCCGATTTAAGTTCTGAAAACTTCCAGGTTTTGTTAATTCATGATTACGCACACACTGTGTGAATTTTAAGCGATTTTGACCGTAAAAAGTTCTGTTTTTTTTTTTAAAAGAAAGGTGTAGAAGCAGAAAAAATGATGAAAACGAGCTGTATATGCGAGATCTCCTCCTCCTTGGCTCTGATACCAATTGTAGGATCGAATTCGACCTAAACGAGTCGTTCGGAAGAGCTCAAATTCGTTTCAGAGGCGGAAACAAAGAAACGGACGTGTACACAGCTAGAATCACACTTTAAATCTCTTGTATATTGATTTTACAGCGTTTACATTGACAAGGAACACCGGCAATACCTCGGTATCAGATCTGAACAACGTTACAAATGAAACACAACAACAGCCTATATATAGTGTGTGTGGTCCGCTTATGTGGACTGCCATAAAAGCGAACCAGCCCACTTGACACATAAGCGAACCAGCCCTAATGACCTATGAGCGAACCTAACATGACCCTATGAGCGAACCTGACCTAACACATGTAAACGAAAACATATGAAAAACTTTAACCGAACTCATTATCTAACATCATTAATGCTTTTGTCTCTTGTGAGGATGTCATTGATGACATCACTATGATGATGTCATGATGACATCATGCTTGACCATCTTCGCAACGAACCGAGACACGACTGAAGATGTAGACGACAGACGGATGCACCAACACTTTTGACTCGGGCGTCCGTTTTAGCCGATTCTTTTTCCTACGCGGCCGTAATTTAATTACGGACGCGTTTATTGACACCATTTACATAAAATTTCAGTTTTATAGCTACTGTCCTTTAATTCGGCTCCTTGTTTATTCAACCCGTTTGTTTACAAGTTCAACAACTTGTTTTATTGTCAACACATGTTTACAACCAATTTACCCCAAACCCGGGTTTTCCGACTAAGACGTTTCACTTCCCTCCCAAGGGTTGCTTACGCAATAATCGTCACGCTTGTTCAAGTATTTTAAACATGCTTTTTAACACGATTTGACAAGAATAAATTTCAACTTGCTTTGACCCGTTTTGATTGTCTATGGCACTTCACCACTTCCATGATTTAACGGGTTTCCTTGTTTGCCAAATTTCAATGTAGCAAGCTAAATCTAACATTTAAACTTAATGTAACGAAACCATAAGTCGCGTACCTTTCAAGTGCACCCTTCAAGCGTGTATCACCTCCGGCTTGTCCACTTGACGATCCAGATTCTTTACCTAAAGAGTTCCATTCACAACCAATTTAGAACTCTTTTATAATCAATAACGGACAATTCATTATGACATTCAAATCTGCGTTTTTGTCCGATTTTTAACATTTTACTCCTCACTTAGGCGTTTCAACAAACACCTAGCGGGGTCAGATTCTTACATAATCATTACTAGGTACTTGATATGTTATTTTCATCTACATTCACTTCGATTAGGCGATTTGCACAAAATTTCAACATCAATAATACTGAATTTAACACATGAATTCAGTTTTCACTAGAATAGTATTCACAATCCTAGTGCTTATCTAGTCTCTACAAACCCAATAATCACCTACAATGGTGATTATAACCTCTAGAATTAGCATACTAAATTTCAACAAGAATTCATCTAGGGTTTTATCCCTAAACATCATGTTACTTCTAAATTCATCCATGCAACATATATTCAAGCTCAATTTTTTATTTTCTCAATTAACCTAAAACTGAACAAGAATCAAAATACCAAAATTTTGCATGCCTTTTGATCCCTGCAACGAGGTGATCACTAATTCGTGTTTGAAACTTGATTTAGAGCTGATTATGGTCTTCAATTTGTGAGTTTTTGTGAGAATTATGGTTTGAAGGGGAAACCCCTGATCGCCCCCTTGTTCTGATCGACCCAGACACTCACACATGTGTGTGTTTGGTGTGTTAATTGTTATTTTACCATTCAAGTTTCCTTCTTTACAAGTTTGGTCCCTTAGATTTATTTAACTTATAATCTAGATGTTTTAACCTTATTATATGCCTCTACAAGGCTCGTAACTAACTGGGTTGTAATTTCCTAGTTAGCTGGTTCTTGTTTAATTCATACTTTATAATTCTGATTTAAAGTTTTATAAATTCCGGGTTGTTACAAGTCCACTCCCCTTAAAAGGGTTTCGTCCCCGAAACCTGATTATGTACCGAATAACGTAGGGTAGAGTCGTTGCATCTCCTCCTCGGATTCCCATGTGGTATCCGAACCCTTCCGGTGTTCCCATTTGACCCTTACTTGATTGATTTCTTTGTTCCTTAAGATTTTCACCTTACGATCCAAAATCGCAATGGGCTTCACCACATAGTTAAGTCTATCATCCACCTCGATGTCATCGTAGTGGATATAGGTTGTTTCATCCGTTAAACATTTCGAAGATGTGACACATGAAATGTGCTATGAATTCCGCTTAATTCCTTTGGTAGTTCAAGGTGGTATGCTACCTTTCCTACTCGTTCGACAATCGTAAATGGCCCAATAAATCTCGGGATTAATTTTCCTCTCTTTCTAAAGCGGATAACCCCCTTCCATGGGGATACCTTTAGCATGACCTTGTCGCCCACCTGAAACTCGATCGGCCTCCTCCTTTTATCCGCATATGACTGTTGTCTATCTTGAGCCGCTTTCAAGTGTGCTCGAACCACATCTATCTTTTCGTTAGTGGCTCGTACTATATCTTTATGGGCGAGTTCACGTGGACCCACCTCACCCCAACACACCGGGGTCCGGCACTTCCTACCGTAAAGCATTTCATACGGTGCCATCCCGATACTAGCATGGTAGCTGTTATTATATGAAAATTCGACCAATGGTAGATAAACATCCCAACTACCTCCGAAGTCAATAATACATGCTCGTAGCATGTCCTACAATGTTTGTATTGTTCTTTCACTCTGTCCATTCGTCTAAGGATGGTACGCAGTGCTGATGAACAATTTGGTTCCCATTTGCTCTTGGAAATCTCGCCAGAAATTTGAAGTGAACCGGGTATCCCTATCGGACACGATGGATACCGGTACTCCGTGGCGTGCCACTATCTCATTAGTGTAAACTTCAGACATCTTTTCGGACGTATATGTTTCACGTATCGGGATAAAATGAGCACTCTTGGTCAATCTATCTACAACTACCCATATAGCATCAAACCCGCGTTCGTCTTTGGTAGTTTGGTTAATAGGTCCATTGTAACATGTTCCCATTTCCAAACCGGAATTTCCAACGGTTGGAATTTACCGTATGGTTTTTGGTGTTCTGCCTTGACTTGTAGGCATGTCAGGCACTTCTCCACGTATTTCACTACATCCCTTTTTCATTCTGGGCCACCAATAGTTTTGTTTCAAGTCGTTATACATCTTGGTCGCCCCCGGATGAATGGAATAACGGGATTTGTGAGCTTCATCGAGTAGGAGCTTTTTAACTCCACATGTGTTAGGAACCCAAATTCTATTGAAACGTGTTTTCAATCCGTGGTTGCCTTCTTCGAGATCCTTGAATTGGCCAACAATTATTTCCTTTTTCCAGTTCTCCACCTTTACTGCTTCAACTTGTGCTCCTCGGATTCGTTCTAGTAAGCCCGAGGTCACAATAAGCTGCATTGATTGTACCCTTATCGGGGCATAATCTGCCTTTCGGCTCAACGCATCTGCCACTACATTGGCTTTCCCGGGGTGGTAGTGTATATCACAATCGTAATCCTTGACCGTTTTCAACCACCGCCTTTGCCTCATGTTTAATTCCTTCTGATCAAAGAAATATTTCAAACTTTTATGGTCAGTAAAGATAGTACATTTTACCCCATACAAATAATGTCTCCATATTTCTAAGGCAAAAACCACTGCTGCCAGCTCCAAGTCATGAGTCGGGTATTTCTTTTCATGGATCTTTAGTTGCCTCGAGGCATAGGCTATGACCTTTCCTCGTTGCATTAAAACAAATCCAAGCCCCGATTGCGACGCATCCGAATAAACCACCATGTCCTCAACCCCTTCCGGTAATGTTAACACCGGAGCGTGAGTTAACTTTTCTTTGAGTGTTTGGAAAGCTTTCTCTTGTTCAACGCCCCATACAAATCTTTCCTCCTTGCGAGTCAATTTGGTTAATGGTAAGGCAATTTTGGAGAAATCTTGTATGAATCTCCGATAATATCCCACGAGCCCTAAAAAGCTTCGGATTTCTGAGGGATTCTTTGGAGTGTTCCATTTTGACACGGCTTCTACTTTCGACGGATCCACTAGTACCCCGTCGGCACTAATGATATGCCCAAGAAATTACACCTCTCGTAACCAGAAGGCGCACTTTGAGAATTTTGCATACAACTTTTCTCGTCTGAGTGTTTCTAGCACTTCTTGCAAATGAAACACATGCTCAGCTTCATCCTTCGAATACACTAAAATGTCATCGATAAATACGATTACCGACTTATCCAGCATAGGTTTGCAAACCCGGTTCATGAGATCCATGAAAGCCGCGGGTGCATTAGTCAACCCAAAGGGCATCACGAGGAACTCATAGTGTCCGTATCGCGTACGAAAGGCCGTCTTCGGTACGTCTTCCTCCTTGACTTTCAACTGGTGATAACCCGATCTGAGATTAATCTTTGAGAACCAACTCGCTCCTTGTAGCTAGTCAAACAAGTCATCAATTCTTGGAAGTGGGTATCGATTTTTCACCGTGAGTTTGTTTAACTCCCGGTAGTCGATACACATACGCATACTACCATCCTTCTTTTTCACAAATAGCACTGGTGCGCCCCACGGGGATACACTCGGTCGGATAAACCCTTTGTTGAGCAGTTCTTGGATTTGAGACATCAATTCTTGTAGCTCCGACGGCGCGAGCCGATACGGTGCCTTGGCCACAGGTTTCGCACCCAGAATCAATTCGATTCCGAACTCTACCTCCCGTTCTGGTGGTATTCCTGGTAAATCTTCAGGGAACACATCTTTATAATCGCATACCACCGGTACGTCTCCGATTTTGAGGGATTCTTTCTCCGACTCATTTGCGTATACCATATATGCCTTGCATCCATGTTTCATAAGTTTGTGAGCTTCTAGCATTGTGCATACCACCGGGTTACCCCCTTTTTCACCGTATATCGTAACTTGCTTTCCGCTAGGAGATGTCATTTTTATTTCCTTTCGGAAACATGCCACCTTTGCGTGGTATCGGGACAACCAATCCATACCCACGATCACTTGAAATTCTCCCATCAACATTGGGATCAAGTCTATTGTGTATTCTTCGTCGTCAATGCTCAATTTACAATTTTCACATACATCACAAATGATAAAACTCTTGTTATTACCTATCTCTACTTCTAAAGGCATAGGTAATTTTGTTAGAACAAATTAAGGGTGTCGAATAAACCCATATGAAATAAAGGATTTATTCGCACCCGTATCAAATAATATACGTGCAGGAATCGAATTTACAGCAAATATACCAGAAACCACTTCGGGTTCAACTTTTGCTTCTGCGACAGTCAAGTGGAAAGATCTAGCCTTTGCCTTCGGGGCTTCACCTTTCGTGTCTTGCCCGTCTTTCTTTCCCACTAGTTCCGAGTATTCCGATTTCTTGTGACCATGTCGATAACAATTGTAGCAAACCGTCACTTTTTCCGGGCATGATGAAGCCATATGCCCCGTTTTCCGACATATGGGGCAAGGTTTATCCTTGAAGCGACATTCGCCCCTATGACCCTTTCCACAGATTTTGCAATTTGGCGACCCGCCTTTTGCATCCGATTTCTTCACTGTTTCGTTCGCGCTTTCTTGGTAGGGCTTGTATTAACATCATGTGCCCTTCGTTCGCCCCGTTCAACTTGCTTTTTCAATTCAATCTCCCGTTCCCGAGCAACATTTATGATCTCGGTAAGGGTCTCATACTTTGAAGGAGTCATAAACTCCCTATACTCGGCGCTCAACATATTGTAATAATAATATATCTTATGTTCTTCATTCGTTATCAGTTTATCACAAAACTTCATTTTATCCATGAACGTTCCCGTGATTTTGTCAATGGACTCACCCTTGTGTCTAAGCTGAATTCTTCTTTGATCCTATTAACAACCGCCTTAGGACTATGATGTTTAAGAAACGGTGTCTTAAATTCATCCCATGTCATAGCCTTAGCCGCTTCACTTCCAATTTCTTTCTTCTTGTTATCCCACCAGTTTTTCGCTTGACCCCTTAACTGACCCGTACCATAGGCTACGTAGTCATCTTCATCACAATGGGTCCTTTCAAACACTCCTTCGATGTCGCTTAGCCATTGTTGGCATATTATCGGGTCAACCTCCCTGTTAAAGACTGGTAGTTTACATGCCATGAATTCTTTGTATGAACAAGGCTTTCGTCCTCCGGACTTCTCCATCGTTATATTGGCATTATCTTCCAATTTCTTGATTCTTTCATCAACCACTAATAGTACCGTGTTCTGGATCTTATCGATGAAACCAGACAAACTATTTTCGATTGCCTTTCCAACCTCCTCGGCAGTCACTTCTCTCATTTGCTCGGTGACTCTCGGCACCGCATCATCGTTACTTTCATCCGCCATCTTTAATACTGAAATGTTTACATTAACCGTTAAACATTTCATATATAACATATGATTTACTTGTTTTGGTTTAATCAAGTTCATAACTTGATTCAGCCGTTCTTGTTTCGTGCATTTCCTGTGTTTGAGTGAGCTTACACACTCTTTTTGTGCATATTAGTTCATGTTTCATTTCTATATTCTCTAAATCTACTTAAAACAATTAACTCTTACCGGATACTTGATCAAGCTTGAACCGAACACACTTTATTGACAACCCTTAGCTCTGATTACCAACTTGTAACACCCAGCTTAAATAACGAGATTAATGATACAAGACAAGCATTTAGTACTAAAATATCGAGTTTACAAAAGCTTTCATGATTTTAAGACCATATATGATCATAATATTCAATTTAAAAACCTACCAATTAAGCATACAAAACATAACTTCAAGTGTCTACTAGATAACTTTTAAAAACATAGTTTCAAGTGTCTACATATTACTAAAACAAAATAGATCAAGTGCGGAAGCTTTGTTTAGTGCGTTCGGTTCTTGTCAATTGCTTGATCGCCATCCGGATTTAGTCTGTCATCACCTATGGTCAAAACCATGAAAATAATTAGTTTTGACACTTTAAAATTCGAGTAAAAACAAGTTCCATGTTCAAACATATCAAAAACAAGCAAAATTCACGATCTGATACGGTCGCGCCGCGCGACGAGGTTAAGGATCGGCCGTTGCGGCCCGCCATGACGGGTGGTCCACGGGACAACCCTTAAGTGTGTTAAAAGATAAGTTAATCCCCCATTTGATCATGTAATTGTCTTGAATTAGATGACTACGTTTGCTTGTGTTTCAGGTACGTTTGGGGCTTAAAAGTGTGGAAATTAAGCTTCGAATAGGCGCGACTTGATTGGAGGATTGAAGATGGAGAATAAATGAAAAAACTCAATTATTGGAATTGAAGAATTAAGAGGATATCATTATAGAGGACGAAATTACGAGAACGTAGGCGAAAACGGTGAAGAAAATGGAGTTGAAACGAGAAAGTTATGAAGAAAACAAAAATTGATTGCTGAAGCCTACCGTAAATTACGGTACCGTAATTTACGGTAGACTCTGACAAAAATTGATGCCGTAACTCAGTTTAACTCCACCGTAAACCATTTTAAGCCACCGTAACTTACGGTGGTACCGTAATTTACGGTGGAGGCCAGCGTGAAACTTGTAACTCCCTCATTTAAGGTTGTTTGTGGTGCCTTTTCATCGGCTAATCATTCCCATTCGTTTTGTAACTACTAAGGGGCGAATTTGGGGTGTTCTAAGGTGTTCTTGAGTGATCTAAACATGAAGACTTTGTTTTTGATTCCAATGGACAAAGGTTCGATTGTGATGATGGTTCATAACACTATGAGCGGCTAAGTTTGCTTGGTGATCGTCTCGGATGTAAGGTTTTATTTGTGACAATTATGCTTGTTCTTTAATTTCTGGAATATTAGACTGTGCATGTGTTGTTAGTTTATTATGGTGTTTGATTGGTTGTTTGTAAATTGTTGATGTATGTTTGATCATAGTTCTAAACCATACGTTCTTGGTGCCGTTGGCAATCGAGATATCATGGGAGGGATTAGGGTTGGATATGTGTTGATTGGTCATCGGGTAACAACCTCGCGTTTATATAATCCGAGTACTTTGTTCCCTTTTATCACTTCAATTTTCTATACACGAGTTATATCTATGTAACTCTTTCTAGTTGGAATTACACACAATTGTTTAAAGAAACTGAATCCTAAGATGGTCATTGTTCTCTCCTAATCTGTTTTACAACCAACATTTGATTTGCAATTAGTTTCTAATTAAGTGCAAAGCTATAAAATCAACACACTTTCCACATACTCCCTGAGTTCGATACCCTCTTACCACTATCTATATAGTTGTTATTGGGATTAAATTTGCGTGACCACGACAATCACGTCAAATTTTGGCGCCGTTGCCGGGGAGTAGTGCGCAACGTGTGTTATCTTGTGTATTAGTTTGAAAAAAAAATTAATCAAAATTAAAAAAAAACCAAAAAGATTTCTTTTATGTTCATGATTTACACTTGGTAGTTGAGTTGTGTTGTGCAGGATGACAGGGCATTACACAAATTTCAGCTTATTTAGGTGTAGATTGTGCGGGGGTCCACGACATCCATGTATTGGTTGCCACGAGGCTCACTACAGGAGGGCACATAAAAAACCGGTGTCTTATGTTTCACAGCTTCCACCTCCATCATACGTTGACGATTATGAATCAGAAATGGAGGATGACTATTATTCATATGGATACGATCGGGACGAGGAAGTTTATTATGAGGCAAGGATGGATGGTCTATGTTTTTGTTGCGGTCGCGATCACACTTATGATTATGATGTGTGCCCGGTGTATTCGGAAAACCCGAAGTATTGGAATAAAAAGATGATGGAAGCGCGCATCTATAGACCGTATCAGGGATATCGACAATATCATCCCGAAGAATATTCTGAGCCCGAGGGTGTTTATGTTTATGAGACCGAGGAGGAAAAAGAGCTTGCTGTATTGGAAGTAACTTTGTCCAAACTCGAGCAATCTTTAGCAACACCCAACTTGTCCGATGAAGACCGAATCAGCTGCTTAGTCTCTAAGTGTCATACTTTAAAATTGAAGATAGAGATAGAAGAACGCCTCTCACCATTACCTGACGATATTAGAGATTATTCTCACATGAAGGAGGAGGTTGTGGAGGATAATACCACACCAATGAGTCCTTTATCTGATGAAGAGTCACTTGTAGATCAGATGATGTGTGCAGATTATGAGGTAGAGCAGGCTGATGGGATGGATATGTGTACCGAACCTCTTCCCATATCAATGATTCAAATTAACAAGTGTGGGGAAGAGGGTTCGAGGAACAAGATGAGAAGGGTGAAACTACCAGACATTAACGTATGTGTCATGAAGTGGACTAGCAAAGCCCGTAGGAGCAGCTTTAACATGCCAAATATACTGACAAATCTATGGAGATGGCATGTAAATTTCTGGGCATTTGTTGGAAATGTTGCGGGTAAGTGTGCATTAAGACCACCATAACGCATATCAGGTATGGTCTGGCTGAAGACCTTTAAACTTAGCGCTCTCGGGAGGCAGCCCGAGGATGTAGAGTATTGTATTTGTGTTTTGTTTTGTTTTGTTTTGCTTTGTTTGGTTTTGTTTTGGTGTTGTGTTTGTGTTTTCGCAGGTTATTACGTTTCAACCCTCGCGGATGCAATGATTCAAGTGTGGGGATGTTTGGCAACATCCCCGTTGAGATATCGGCGAATCCAAGAGATGTTTATGAACCTGTCTGATTACCGCAACTGCATCACTACCAACACTGCTGATTTACTAATCAGGTTGTGTCTTGTTCTCATTTTGTGCACCTTTGTATATATTCATGTTTAAGTTCATGGTTGGGCGGATGGGTGGTGTTTAATGTGTTTGATGTGTTTATGGGTTGTGAAAGTTGGTGGTGTTTTTAGTTATATATATAAAAACCAAAAAGAAATTTGTGGTTTGAGTTGAAGAGCTTTTGGGTGATGTTAAAGAGTTAAGCGATCAAATCTTCCCAAAACCGTACATTGGGGTCAATGTATCCCAAGTGTGGGGATGGGGAGAAAGTTTGAGGTTTTTGAAAATTTTTAAATCAAGCTAAACAATGTGAGAATTTGAACACCGTGGATTAACCCCAAATGATGCACCGGCAACCCTTAATACCCTTTGTTCTTGGTGAGAGTTGAAGCCACACATGTAAATAAATAATACTTGTCTTGATGAGAGTGGTAACGGGTGGGGGTGGATTAGAACTTGTGCCTTAATACGGTTTGAGTCCTTAGTTGAATATGAATGTAAAAAGGATAAGGGCAATTAGGTAGCCTCGTCTTGGTGAGTGCGAGTGTGGGATTTGGGGGGTTGGACCTCATTAATTATATATGAGCATGGTTGCGAGAGGGGCGGGGGTTTGGACATTTAGTTGCCCAATTTTGTGCCTAAAAGCCTATCAGTTGTTACCCCTAGCTACTTACTTAAAAACTTACCCAAATTTGACCCGGTCTTATAGTGTTAGTAGTTGTTATAGTTGTGTTTAGATATGTTTTGTTGAATGTTTCTCTATGCTAAAAAAAAGGAAAAAAAAGAGAAAAAAAAAGAGAAAAATATGAGAAAAATACAAAAAGAAGTGATTGGTTGCAATAGTAGTTGAAAATGTTGAAGAAGTTGTGTATATATTTGATGGTTGCTTTGTTTAGTGGTAGAAATAAAAACCGGGTCAAATCAATTAGCTCTTTCATATGTATTCTACTATTTTCCTACCTTTACACCTAGCCCCGTTGCAACCCGCAAGTCCCTTTGATTCTAAAGCATGTTAGATATTTGTTAGGAGGAAACTTGATTTGTATACAAGCTTATTGTCGCACACACACACACACGCATTGAGTGGTTTAGCATTATGCTAATAATTCTTGTAACCGAGAGATTTTTTGTGAGGGGTGTGTCTTGTGGTATGATTGGAAGTTAGTAAAAGGACGGCACATTTAGCTTGGTTTACATTGATCGCATCGCTTGAGTTGAAATTGATTTAATGAGTTGCTTGGGACAAGCAACGGGTAAGTGTGGGGATGTGACGGGTGATCTGTTGGACAACCCTTAAATGGTTTAAAAAGATTAAAATTCCATGCTTTACTTGGTTATTTGCTTGAATATAGTAACTACGAGTGTTTGTGTCTTTTGTAGGTAAAATGCATAATTCGGTGATGTTAAGTATGTGGAAGCGAGAGGAATGATCGAGGATGATTATTGAGAGAGATCGAAGTCAACAAGGGTGGAAGACTTTTTGGCACAAGTCACATGAACAAAAGTCCATCAACACATAAAATCATCATCATCTTGGGTTTAAAAACATAAATAAAGGCACATGTGGGCTGGAGACATTGGGCCGCACATGGGCGGCAGACATCGAAGAACAAGATTCAACATCAATATCATCATCATTTGTAGTCGGCAGATTGGGCTTGGAGAATTGTGGATGAACATCACATGTGGGCTGACACTAACAAAGGTACCACGTGAAGACTTGGGGAAAGGAATTAAATAGTCAACAATAATATAATCATCATCAATTTAGGCAGCCAAAGAAAGTCAACAGATGTGAGAAGTGGGCCGACATTTGAAGGGAGACACGTGAACTTTGGAGGAGATTTGTGGACTCTTTGCATTGGGCCGCCACACAAAGGAGATTGGGGGCGGCTGTGATTAACACACATACATTGAAAGGTTGACAAAGGAGCACACGTGATTTTAGAGGGCAGCATGTGAGTTTAATCAAAACAATACACACAACATATACATTCACACACAAAGAGGAGGTGACGGCTGACATATGAGAAGGAATCACATTAACAACATCATCATTATCTTTTGGGCGGCTGACTTTGGTCTTCTTGGGAGGCACAAGCATCAAGGAATAATATCACATATTATTACCATCACTTGACGGCAGAAAAGAGAACCACAAAAGGTCAACATCGATTGTAGTGTTTGAAGAAAACATAATCATCATCACATTGACTGCAGACTTGAGGGTTTTATTGTTGGCAGAGGTATCACGTGAACAAGGAATAACAATCAGGTTGTCACCGTAATTTATGGTCTCACCGTAAATTACGGTGGACCTGAATTCCACCATTTTCCCATCGTAAATCAGACTACTTTCACCGTAACACATTGAAGACCACCGTAAATTACGGTGAGACCGTAATTTACGGTGGAGTCTGCGGATTTTATGTAACTGCCACATTAAGTCGGTTTTTATGATGTCTTTTGGGTTATTCTCATCATTGTCGGTTTGGAGACACAAGGGGCGATTTGGCTTGTTCTTACTTGGTTGCAAACAATTTCTAACATTCGGTTTGTGTTTTTGATTTGTATGAACATTGAATTGCTTGTTATGATGATTCACCAAGCTATGTGTGGCTAAACCTTTCGGTGATCATCTTAGGTGAAGGTTTCTATTGAACTTTTGTGTGTTTATTTCTGAATTTCTAGAATAATAACTTGTGTTGCTTGAATATCATGGTGTATGTTTAATTGTTTGTAGCTTGTTAATCGATATTGCAATTTCTAGTCTCAATCGTACGTTCTTGGTGCCGTTGGCAATCGAGATATCACGGGAAGGGTTAGGGTTGGTTATTGATTAATTGGTCATCGGGAAACAACCTCGCGTTTATATAATCCGAGTACTTTGTTCCCTTTTATCACTTCAATTTTCTATACACGAGTTATGTCTATGTAACTCTTTCTAGTTGGAATTACACACAATTGTTTAAAGAAACTGAATCCTAAGATGGTCATTGTTCTCTCCTAATTTGTTTTACAACCAACATTTGATTTGCAATTAGTTTCTAATTTAGTATTCTAAAACAACAATCCAAACCATTGATCTTTATTTTTCTGCAATTTTAGTTTAATATTAGTTTAAGTGCAAAGCTATAAAATCAACACACTTTCCACATACTCCCTGAGTTCGATACCCTCTTACCACTATCTATATAGTTGTTATTGGGATTAAATTTGCGTGACCACGGCAATCACGTCAAATTAGAAACTAATTGCAAATCAAATGTTGGTTGTAAAACAGATTAGGAGAGAACAATGACCATCTTAGGATTCAGTTTCTTTAAACAATTGTGTGTAATTCCAACTAGAAAGAGTTACATAGACATAACTCGTGTATAGAAAATTGAAGTGATAAAAGGGAACAAAGTACTCGGATTATATAAACGCGAGGTTGTTTCCCGATGACCAATTAATCAATAACCAACCCTAACCCTTCCCGTGATATCTCGATTGCCAACGGCACCAAGAACGTACGATTGAGACTAGAAATTGCAATATCGATTAACAAGCTACAAACAATTAAACATACACCATGATATTCAAGCAACGCAAGTTATCATTCTAGAAATTCAGAAAAAAACACACAAAAGTTCAATAGAAACCTTCACCTAAGATGATCACCGAAAGGTTTAGCCACACATAGCTTGGTGAATCATCATAACAAGCAATTCAATGTTCATACAAATCAAAAACACAAACCGAATGTTAGAAATTGTTTGCAACCAAGTAAGAACAAGCCAAATCGCCCCTTGTGTCTCCAAACCGACAATGATGAGAATAACCCAAAAGACATCATAAAAACCGACTTAATGTGGCAGTTACATAAAATCCGCAGACTACACCGTAAATTACGGTCTCACCGTAATTTACGGTGGTCTTCAATGTGTTACGTTGAAAGTAGTCTGATTTACGATGGGAAAATGGTGGAATTCAGGTCCACCGTAATTTACGGTGAGACCATAAATTACGGTGACAACCTGATTGTTATTCCTTGTTCACGTGATACCTCTGCCAACAATAAAACCCTCAAGTCTGCAGTCAATGTGATGATGATTATGTTTTCTTCAAACACTACAATCGATGTTGACCTTTTGTGGTTCTCTTTTCTGCCGTCAAGTGATGGTAATAATATGTGATATTATTCCTTGATGCTTGTGCCTCCCAAGAAGACCAAAGTCAGCCGCCCAAAAGATAATGATGATGTTGTTAATGTGATTCCTTCTCATATGTCAGCCGTCACCTCCTCTTTGTGTGTGAATGTATATGTTGTGTGTATTGTTTTGATTAAACTCACATGCTGCCCTCTAAAATCACGTGTGCTCCTTTGTCAACCTTTCAATGTATGCGTGTTAATCACAGCCGCCCCCAATCTCCTTTGTGTGGCGGCCCAATGCAAAGAGTCCACAAATCTCCTCCAAAGTTCACGTGTCTCCCTTCAAATGTCGGCCCACTTCTCACATCTGTTGACTTTCTTTGGCTGCCTAAATTGATGATGATTATATTATTGTTGACTATTTAATTCCTTTCCCCAAGTCTTCACGTGGTACCTTTGTTAGTGTCAGCCCACATGTGATGTTCATCCACAATTCTCCAAGCCCAATCTGCCGACTACAAATGATGATGATATTGATGTTGAATCTTGTTCTTCGATGTCTGCCGCCCATGTGCGGCCCAATGTCTCCAGCCCACATGTGCCTTTATTTATGTTTTTAAACCCAAGATGATGATGATTTTATGTGTTGATGGACTTTTGTTCATGTGACTTGTGCCAAAAAGTCTTCCACCCTTGTTGACTTCGATCTCTCTCAATAATCATCCTCGATCATTCCTCTCGCTTCCACATACTTAACATCACCGAATTATGCATTTTACCTACAAAAGACACAAACACTCGTAGTTACTATATTCAAGCAAATAACCAAGTAAAGCATGGAATTTTAATCTTTTTAAACCATTTAAGGGTTGTCCAACGGATCACCCGTCACATCCCCACACTTACCCGTTGCTTGTCCCAAGCAACTCATTAAATCAATTTCAACTCAAGCGATGCGATCAATGTAAACCAAGCTAAATGTGCCGTCCTTTTACTAACTTCCAATCATACCACAAGACACACCCCTCACAAAAAATCTCTCGGTTACAAGAATTATTAGCATAATGCTAAACCACTCAATGCGTGTGTGTGTGTGTGTGCGACAATAAGCTTGTATACAAATCAAGTTTCCTCCTAACAAATATCTAACATGCTTTAGAATCAAAGGGACTTGCGGGTTGCAACGGGGCTAGGTGTAAAGGTAGGAAAATAGTAGAATACATATGAAAGAGCTAATTGATTTGACCCGGTTTTTATTTCTACCACTAAACAAAGCAACCATCAAATATATACACAACTTCTTCAACATTTTCAACTACTATTGCAACCAATCACTTCTTTTTGTATTTTTCTCATATTTTTCTCTTTTTTTTTCTTTTCTCTCTCTTTTTTTTTCATAACACATCAAACTCAACAATATATACAAGAACATCAATACTACAAACTAAATCTCCTAAACCGGGTCATCTCAAAAGGTAAAATTTTTGTAGGAAGTAGGCTCGGGTCACAATCGAATGGTCTAAGGCTCAACATGGCTTTCTAAGGACCAAACCCCCACCCCTCACAATACCAAGCTCATATATGTAACGTATGAGGTCCAACCCACCAATCCCGCACTCTCACACATCTAGACGAGGCTTCCTAAAAGTCCCCCTATCATTTTCAAAAGCATGCTAATTCTAGGATTTAACAAGTATTCACACACAAGTTCTATTAACACACAACACACACCGCCACTCAAACAATGAAATATCAATAACAATCATGTGTGGCTCAAATCCTCACCAAGAAAAAACTAGGAATAGGTGTCGGTGTGTCAAATGGCACAATATCAAGTTTTCAAATTTTAACAATTTTCGCTCGGATTTACAAAATTTTTAAAACTCTCAAAAATTTCCCCCATCCCCACACTTGGGATACATTGTCCCAATGTATGGTTTTGAGGGAATGATCGCTTTTAACCAACAACATTAGCCTTTGCTTAAATTCTCAAACCCCAAATTTCTTTTTGGATTTTTTTTTTATAAACAAAAGCAAACTAACAAACTAACAATATTTCAAAGCTAAAGAACATGACAAGTCTAAGGAAAAAGTACATTGACCTGGTAAAGTTTGGCACAACAGATATTGTAAATGATCCAATTTCCTTTCACCACCTTTACACAAATATCCGCACATGTTCCCCACACTTGAGTGTTGCCATGGCCCTGAAACATAGAAAAAACTAAAGAAATAACAAGATCAGTGAAAAACCTCGGGTTGCCTCCCGATCAGCGCTAAGTTTTCAGGTCTTCAGCCAGACCGTACCACCCCCATTTATGGTGGCTCAAAGAACCGGTTCCTATCACTTCCATCACTACATTGTGCCATTGAGCAAAATGCATCTATCTTGTTTTGACTCGGTGGGTAATCAAATACACTCTTGCTCGCACCCATATATGTTTCTTCACGGTCCGGTGGGTGCTTTTTTCTCATTCGTTGTAACACATTTTTCATACAATCACTAGACTCACCACTCTTCCTCTCAATGGACTCATAACTAATCCCTCTAGTTTGAACATCAAAGTACAACCTACGGTTCTTTTCGGTCATGGTAATAATCTCGTCTCTACAATTAATTTGAGCATTTGCAGTATATAGAAACGGTCGACCTAAAATTACCCTTTGTTGTGATGCCATGTTGGTAGAAGCATAGTCCAAAACTAGAAAATCCACCGGGTATTCAAATTCTCCCAACTGAATCTTAACATTCCTAACCATTCCCCGTGGACGCCTCCAACTTCCATCCGCCAAGCTCACCATGGTGTCTATACCTTCAAGTGGACCAAAGTCGTACATATCGTATAGATCACTTGGTAGCACACTCATGCTTGCCCCGTAATCCAACAATGCGTGAGGGATTTTTAATTTTCCCACACGGATAGGCACGATTGGCGCTTCACACTCTTTATCATTCTCGACTTCGGCATCTTTTTCCAAACCTGCATTCACTTGATACGAAGAAGTTAGCAATGTTTCATTAAATTTAGTATTTGGAACGGTGCTTACCACATTGATGTTAATGCTTTTTGTGTTCTTGGGATTTGTCACCGTGTCACTTGGTAATTGACCTTTTGCTTTCTTCAATATCGCCACATCATTTTCAAGTTGACCCATTTGAGTGGTCAACGATTGGATGCTTTTGTCACGAACCTCGTCCTTTTGCATCCGAACCTCATCACGTTGGTTCATTCGTTGCATTTCACTTTGCATCGCCTTCAACATCTCCATCATCTCATTTCCACCCGAAGAGCTTTGACCCGTTTGATATTGCCTTTGAAATCCTTGGTTTCCTTGGAAATTCGGGTTAGCTTGATTTGAAGGGTTCCTATATCGAAAGTTTGGGTGGTTCCTCAACCCGGGGTGGTAAGTATTAGAGTTCATGTTGTTGTAGTTTCTACCACCCCCTCCTTGACCTTGACCTTGAATAGCATGAACCTCTTCATATTGCCCTTCCACCATTCCTTGGCAATTCTCAGCCGCATGACCTATTTCATTACACAATGCACACACATCATAAATTTGGTTAGTAGTTTGAACATTACCGTCATCTATGGCGTGCACTTGAGGTCGGGCAATGGCCGGTCGAGCTCTCCTCGATGCTTGAGCCTTTCTCTTTGATGTAGTTGCCATGTTCTCCAAAAACTCCCAATCTTCATTCTCATAGTTTGTGCCAAAAGTCCCACCGGTAATGGACATCAAATCACGAGCATCTTCGGCACTCAACCCCTCGTGGAAGGCATTCATCAACTCCCAAAGTTCAATCCCATGGTGAGGGCAATTTTTAATCATCATATTAAATCGTTCGAATGCCTCATGGAACATCTCACCATGTTGTTGTTGGAAGCTCCTTAACCCCTTTCTAGCATCGTTGGTCTTTTGGGCGGTATAGAATTCGTCTAGAAAAATTTGTTGCATCTCCGCCCATGTATAAATAGATGTTGAAGGCAAAGTGTAGAACCACTTCTTTGCCTTGTCCTCCAAAGAAAACTGAAATAGGACCAACTTGACATCATCGGCCGAAAAACCTTGACTCCCAAAAGTATTGCAAATTGAGTCATAGGCCTCTAAATGGAAATACGGCTCCTCCGTTGCTAGCCCTTTGTATTTCGGAAAACTTTGTAAAGAATTAGTTCTTACTTCAAAGGTTCTCCCTTGGTTGTTGTGAGGGATAACCACCGGTGAAGGATTTTGAGTAATGATTGGCCTGAAATGCGCTTCTATTCCCCGTGCTTGTTCCCTAAGATGCCTTCTTGGAACACCCAATCGACCCCTTGGACGAATAGGACCCATAGGTCTTGGTATATGCCCTTGTGGTGCGATTGGTTGTTGAAATTGTTGTTGTGGCACCGGTGGGTATTGAATCGGCCTTTGGAATTGAGGTTGTACGTTTTATGGCCGAACTTGTTGCAATGGAATAGGGCGTTGCATTGGTGGCCCTTGTGGTCTTGGCCGAATATGTTGCGATATGAGTTGTTGTTGTGACATCCCACCAACATTTGACATTCCTTGAGTTTGACCAGGCACATAAGTCAACTCTCCTTGATCACCATAATCTCCATAAACATATCCCTCTTCCTCATAACCTTCAAAGTCTTCGTATCCTTCCTCATATCCATCTCCCCCTATACCCGAAGTTTGCCCAAATGGAATATTCGAGTATTGAAAACCCGACTGGTTTGATGGTCTAAATGTAGAGGTAGTATGGACAACAGTTGAACCTTGCGGTACTGTGTAAGTTGAGGATGATTGCCCTGAAGCTGGGAAGAAGTGAGTGAGTGGTGGAATCGTGGTAGATGGGCTAAAGGTAAGATTGGGTTCGACTTGAGTAGTGTTCGGTTGTGTGGTGTTGGTATTGGTTGGTGTAGTATCATGAAGTGGAGTAGGCATTGTGGTGATGTTTGGAATAGTGGTGTTTGGTGATGGTTGTGTGGAAGTAGGTATAAAAGTTGAGGTCGTTTGACCCGTTGTGGGTGGTACTTGTGTTTCGTCCATAATGTTTCTTGGTGTAATGGGTGAAGTAGGTGAACCAATGATTCTGTTTTCGCGTAGTAGAACTCGGTTTTGCCTTAACGTTCTTTCGATTTCCGGATCAAATGACAATGGTGACGCTTTGTGAGAGCCTCTAGTATGCATGCACCTGTAAAACCTGCACACTAAACACACCAGTGTAAACCCAAAAATAACAAAGCAAAACTAACAACTGACACACGTTGCGCACTACTCCCCGGCAACGGCGCCAAAATTTGACGTGATCTTATAGTGTTAGTAGTTGTTATAGTTGTGTTTAGATATGTTTTGTTGAATGTTTCTCTATGCTAAAAAAAGGAAAAAAAAAAGAGAAAAAAAAGCAATGAAAAAAAGAAAAAGAAAAAAGCAATGAAAAAGAAAAAAAAGTGATGTTGAGTTGTCTTGTATATAGAAGTTATGTCATGTTTATTGTTTGTTTCATTGTGTAATAAAAAGACCGGGTTAAATTTTCGTTACTTCATATATATTCCATTTCCTACCCATACACCTAGCCACGTTACAGCCTTGAAAGTCCCTTTGATTTGCATTCATGTTTGGCACTTGTTAGGAGAAGGATCGATTTAGGTACAAGCCTATAATTGTGTAACCGCCCGTTAGTCTTTGTGTGTCTAGCTCATATTGCTAGTGCTTACTTGTTACCGAGAGGAGAGACATAGTGAGGGGTGCATTGTTTTGGGTGTTAAAAAGGGGTTAGTAAAAGGATTGCAAGTTTTTGCTTGATTTGTGTTGATCGCTTGTGAACTTGGAAATGGTTGTTGATGGGTTGCTTGGGGGCAAGCAACGGTTAAGTGTGGGGATGTGACAGGTGGTCCACGGGACAACCCTTAAGTGTGTTAAAAGATAAGTTAATCCCCCATTTGATCATGTAATTGTCTTGAATTAGATGACTACGTTTGCTTGTGTTTCAGGTACGTTTGGGGCTTAAAAGTGTGGAAATTAAGCTTCGAATAGGCGCGACTTGATTGGTGGATTGAAGATGGAGAATAAATGAAAAAACTCAATTATTGGAATTGAAGAATTAAGAGGATAGCATTATAGAGGACGAAATTACGAGAACGTAGGCGAAAACGGTGAAGAAAACGGAGTTGAAACTAGAAAGTTATGAAGAAAACAAAAATTGATTGCTGAAGCCTACCGTAAATTACGGTGGCCGTAATTTACGGTAGGCTCTGACAAAAATTGATGCCGTAACTCAGTTTAACTCCACCGTAAACCATTTTAAGCCACCGTAACTTACGGTGGTACCGTAATTTACAGTGGAGGCTAGCGTGAAACTTGTAACTCCCTCATTTAAGGTTGTTTATGGTGCCTTTTCATCGGCTAATCATTCCCATTCGTTTTGTAACTACTAAGGGGCGAATTTGGGGTGTTCTAAGGTGTTCTTGAGTGATCTAAACATGAAGACTTTGTTTTTGATTCCAATGGACAAAGGTTCGATTGTGATGATGGTTCATAACACTATGAGCGGCTAAGTTTGCTTGGTGATCGTCTCGGATGTAAGGTTTTATTTGTGACAATTATGCTTGTTCTTTAATTTCTGGAATATTAGACTGTGCATGTGTTGTTAGTTTATTATGGTGTTTGATTGGTTGTTTGTAAATTGTTGATGTATGTTTGATCATAGTTCTAAACCATACGTTCTTGGTGCCGTTGGCAATCGAGATATCATGGGAGGGATTAGGGTTGGATATGTGTTGATTGGTCATCGGGTAACAACCTCGCGTTCTAGGAATCCGAGTACTTAGTTCCCTTTCATCACAAACAATTGATCTTACATGAGCCATGTCTATGTGGTTCTTTCCAGTTGAACATGAACGTTAGTTGTCACTTAAAACCTGAAACTCGGGATGATCACTATCCTCTTATCTTGTTACAAAACTTAACCTTGATTTGTAATCTAATTTAGTTTAATTCTAGATAATTAAAACCAATCAACCCAAACATTGAAATTTACATTTCTTGCAATTTAGATTAATCTAGTTAGTTAGACATACATTGAGATAACACATATTCCACAAACTCCCTGTGTTCGATACCCACTTACCGCTAGCTATTAGTAGTAATTGGATTAAATTTGATTGTGACCACGACATCACGTCACGCCACCACCGTGGCGTCGTGCGACGGTGACCTGGTTTGTCCATGGCGTGGCGCTACGGGGTAATTTTGACAGAATGTTGTTATTTGGAGCTGCAAATTCAGCCCAGCACCATTTTTCTCAATTCCAAACTTTAAATCGGCATAACTTTTCACTCGGACATCCGTTTTAGCCAATTCTTTTTCCTACGCGGCCGTAATTTAATTACGGACGCGTTTATTAACACCATTTACATAAAATTTCAGTTTTATAGCTATTGGCCTTTAATTCGGCTCATTGTTTATTCAACTCGTTTGTTTACAAGTTCAACAACTTGTTTTATTGTCAACACATGTTTACAACCAATTTACCCCAAACCCGGGTTTTCCGACTAAGAAGTTTCACTTCCCTCCCGAGGGTTGCTTACGTAATAATCTTCATGCTTGTTCAAGGATTTTAATCATGCTTTTTAACACGATTTGACAAGAATAAATTTCAACTTGCTTTGACCCGTTTTGATTGTCTATGGAACTTCGCCACTTCCATGATTTAACGGGTTTCCTTGTTTGCCAAATTTCAATGTAGCAAGCTAAATCTAACATTTAAACATAATGTAACGAAACCATAAGTCGCGTACCTTTAAAGTGCACCCTTCAAGCGTGTATCACCTCCGGCTTGTCCACTTAACGATCTGGATTCTTTACCTAAAGAGTTCCATTCACAACCAATTTAGAACTATTTTATAATCAATAACAGACAATTCATCATGACATTCAAATCTGCGTTTTTATCCGATTTTTAACATTTTACTCCTCACTTAGGCGTTTCAACAAACACCTAGCGGGTCAGATTCTTACATAATCATTACTAGGTACTTGATATGATATTTTCATCTACATTCACTTCGATTAGGCGATTTGCACAAAATTTCAACATCAATAATACTGAATTTAACACATGAATCCAGTTTTCACTAGAATAGTATTCACAATCCTAGTGCTTATCTAGTCTCTACAAACCCAATAATCACCTACAATGGGGATTATAACCTCGAGAATTATCATACTAAATTTCAACAAGAATTCATCTAGGGTTTTATCCCTAAACATCATTGATGCGTGTGGTGTGTTATATAAGTTTAATTATATTTTAAGCCCTTTTTACACGTTAGTCAAGTTTTAAATTTATAAAACACGATATTTTACTAACACCAAACACACATATGGGCAAGTGCACCCATCGTGAGCGTAGTATAGTGTTGGCAAGATACCGAGGTCGTCCAAGGACACAAGAGCTTTTGGTACCGGTTTATCCTCAACGTCTAATCAAATCAAAAGTTTAGAAAAAGGTTTTAAACAAGAAAAATAAAAACTAACTAAAATGCTGAAAAATAAAAATAAAAACAGATAGACAAGATGAATCACTTGGCTCCGACTCGTGTATAGTGTAACCTTTGATTATTTCCGCACTTTTGCACTTTTTAAGAGATTATCTTAGTTATTGTAGTAGGCCCCTCTTTTGAAGGTGACGTTACCCTCAACCCAGTAGTTTGAGTCAGCAAGGATACAATCCTAAAGGGTCGGATTATTGAAAGATAATTAATTAAGTTATTAATGCATATTATGGTAGGCCCCTCTTTTGAAGGTGACGTTACCCTCGGCTAAGTAGTCTGAGTCAGCAGGGATACAGTCCTAAGTAGCCGGGTTAAAGTATTAATAGTAGCTTACATATGAGGGGATCAAAGAGTTTGGAACCCCGCCATCCAATACCGGTGGGTATTGAAGGAGGTCCTACTAAATTTGACCCAGGTCCTTGCAGGATCTATACACTGAACAAGGCAAGACTCTTACCAAACATTTCCCTTAACCCCCGACCAGGTAGCCAACATACCTCCATATAGACCGTGGAGATATGAATGGTGAAAATCTTTTATTTTATATAGACAGTAAAATAATGCCAAGACACCACGGAGAAACGATAAGGAAGAATCACTTTCAACATAAGAAACTAGTTATTAAAGTCATTAATACATAACCAAGTAAAAAGTGTGAAAAGATTAAAAATAAAAAGTATTACACTAGACACTTGTCTTCACCAAGTGATGTAAGAGACTTAGGCAAACATGGACTTTGATTGTCAAGAACTCTTACGATCAATCTTGGATCCCGAGACGACTCACACACTCTATGATGGACAATGGATGATGGTGGTGGATGATGGTGTTGTGATGGTGGTGGGTGGTGGGTGAAGTGTGAGAGAGGTGGTGTGCCAAGGGAGGGTTTGCAAATGAGCCAAGCACCCCTATTTATAGCCTGAACAACAGCTCGGGCACGGCCCCGTGTCCATCCTCTTCTCTTCCTTCATTAATTGCAGTTTGTCTGCATTAGTTGACCACGCCTCCGTGTTCGCTGGGCACGCCCCCGTGTGCAGAAGCATATCTGTACTATCAAGATTTCCTCAGATTCTGCGAATCTTAGAGTTGACCACGGCCCCGTGTCCGCTGGGCACGCCCCCGTGGTGGGTGATAGAAGCTTCTATAGCTTTGTCTTTTATGCTGGCACTTGGGCACGCCCCCGTGTTCACTGAGCACGGGGCGTGTTCAGTCTTCTGTCTTCTTGATTTTGCTTGGGAAGATGCTGTCGGGGGGTCGGGCATGCCACGTTTGTTCCTTTTCTTGTATTTATGTTAGATTTAGCTGCCTTTTTGCTTCTTTTGTTAATTTGAGCTCATTTAATCCTGAAAATACAAAAGGAAGACAAAAACACACTTTTTCCAACATTAGTACTAAAAAAGAGTTAGTTTTATGCCACAATTGATGTAATTTATATGTTGCATTTTGTGCACATCAATCATGTTACTTCTAAATTCATCCGTGCAACATATATTCAAGCTCAATTTTTGATTTTCTCAATTAACCTAAAACTGAACAAGAATCAAAATACCAAAATTTTGCATACCTTTTGATCCCTGCAACGAGGTGATCACTAATTCGTGTTTGAAACTTGATTTAGAGCTAATTATGGTCTTCAATTTGTGAGTTTTTGTGAGAATTATGGTTTGAAGGGGAAACCCCTGATCGCCCCCTTGTTCTGATCGACCCATACACGCACACATGTGTACGTTTGGTGTGTTAATTGTTATTTTACCATTCAAGTTTCCTTGTTTACAAGTTTGGTCCCTTAGCTTTATTTAACTTATAATCTAGATGTTTTAACCTTATTATATGCCTCTACAAGGCTCGTAACTAACTGGGTTGTAATTTCCTAGTTAGCTGGTTCTTGTTTAATTCATACTTTATAATTCTGATTTAAAGTTTTATAAATTCCGGGTTGTTACAACATGCGATTTTGAAAACCTACATGCGAATTTCTTTCAGAACATGATTTTGCAATATGTGATTTTGATGTACGCATGCGATTTTAAATTAGTACAATTATATATTTTTTACACATGCGAAATTGTTAATTTACACATGCGATTTTTAAATTTAATATATATTTTTTTTGGTTTTCTTAGCTGTGGTTCAAGAATCTTGAAAATGATGTAACTGCTCAGTGTAGCTGTTTGCGTTTTGAGCAGTATGGGCTGCTATGTAAACACATCTATTTTCTTTTCAAGATGTTTGGTGTTAAAGAAATACCAAACAAATATGTTATGAAGAGATGGACAAAGGATGCGGTCCCGAATGAATTAAACGCGACGTTGGATGTAAATGTGGGTGATAAGGATGAGCAACAGAAGGCTAAACAGATTGCTCGTGAAATCATCTAAACAGGGGAGTATTTGGTTAGAAATTTGATTTCCGACCTTGATCAACTTGTTTTAGTGAGGGATCAAATGAAGCAGCTTAAAGAGAAAGTTGATCAGAGTCGTATAACCAAGCAGCTTGATCCAAAGTTTGACCGGTTTTCAAAGTTGATTGGTTACCAACAACCAGTAACTAATGCACCTCCTACTGTCCGTGTGACGGCTGGTATAAGAAACAAAGGTCGTGGCTCGCATAAAAGGATTAAATCGAAGAAGGAACAAATGATCAGCCGCAAAGGAAAAAGGTCAAGGACATGTAGTGTGTGCAACGATTAAGGTCATGATATTCGTACTTGCGAGATACTGAAAGGCAAACAACAAGGCAAACAACAAAAGAAGATGAAGGGAGTTCAGATTGAAAAAGACCCCAGACACAAAGCCAACGACGTCGAAGACGATGAAGAGGAAGATGAGTTTGAAGATTACAGTGGAAGTAGTGAAGATGGCACTGAAGAAGAAGAAGAAGAAGATCAATGGGAGGAGGTTTCAGATGAGGAAGATTAATTTTTTTAATATACATGCGATTTTACAAGGAAAACATGTGATTTCATACATATGAGTATATTTTATATTATCATGCGATTTTAGTTTGTGAACATGCGATTTTCATATGAATCGGTATATAAGTAAGTTACATGCGATTTTCACTTTGTTTCATTTCAGTACATGCGATTTTGAGTTATCTTGTTTGTTTTTTTGTGACAAAGATGTCTAAGTCATTCATGCGATTTATATTATAACCAAACATAATATGTATTCAAAACATCTACCCAAAACATAAAAATAAAGTCGTTGTTATTGTCTTACACAGCTAAAACCATAAAACTATTAAACAGAAATTTAGTTACTTGAAGCAAAGATTTTGTCACGTTCAGCCGAGCTGAACTCCATCTTCTCCTTCACAATGTTTAGAGCATCTTTCAGAAAAGAGAAGGCTAAGTCATCAGCTCGAGACTGTTCCTTTATGTGATCCAAAGATGCGTCTCTGAAGCTTGATGGTGGTTCTTCAAGTAGTCTCTCCCACATTTCTTGGTTTTTCTTGATTTCTTCAAGAATCTTCCCCTGCACATCAAGAATCAGATGAGAAGAGGTGACATCGGTGCTTATTTATGTCAACGTGCGAGTTGACAATAGTTCTTTTATTGCAATGTTTTTTATTTTTTCTGAATCTTCAGATGCCATTTTTGTTGGTCTGTTCTGTGTGTTTTTGTGTTCTATGTCTTAATATGGAAGGTAGTTATATCTGAGTTTTTATATTAAAATAGTTAATTTATTATGTAGGTAGGGTGGTAAGTTCAGTAGTATTTATGTTAAAATTGATCATTACATGTCAAATTACAGTCACATCGGTAATAAATTCATTTTTTTATATAAAATAGTTAATTTTTATTTATATTAGATATTAGTTCATAATTTTTTTTGTGCATTTTAGGACAAATTTACATGAAAGTATTAGCAAAAAAAATTTCAAAATCGCAAAAAAAAAATTCAAAATCGCATATGATTCGAAAACGAATTCGCAAACTATAAGAAATCTTAAACATTATTAAGTTTTTTGGTGATATCGCATGTGTATAAATCATGAATTCGCAAACTATAAGAGATGATAAAACATTATTAACTTCTTTGAAATCGCATGTGTATAATCATGAATTCGCACACTATAAGACATCTTAAACATTATTGTTTTTTTTAAATCACATGTTATAATATGTTATTTCGCACACTTTACAAAAACACACCCTTTCTTTTTGTCTGCAATGTTTTTTCGCACGTTTTATTTGTATTTAGCATATTTTTATAATTTTCATCCTGGATTATCTTCTTCGATAGACGGTCTATCGATTTGTTGTTTGCCTGAACTTCCAAAATCATCAGATAATGAAATCGCAGAAGGAGTTGGTGAATAGATCAATTTTTGATTACTTGTTTAATTTTCGAATACGATTTTGAATAAGAATAGATCGATTGTGAGTTTTTGTTTGCTGATTATCAGGGGTTTTTGATTTCGTAATGGACGATTTTAACCTTGGCGGTTTCATATATATATTTTAATTTGATTAATTTAATTTGATTAATTTAATAGTTAAGCAGGGGGTTTAAATGAGATGATCTGACGGTTGTGGTTATAGCGTACATAATGTACGATTAGGCATATTGTATGATAACCGGCCTCTCTCTCTCTCTCTCTCTATATATATATATAGGTAAAGGGTACTGTACAAATTCCCTTATCGTACATTACGTACGTTACAATCTCAGCCGTCAGATCATCTTCCCGCAATGAAAATCGCATGTTGTTTTTTTTTGTAATAATTTCGCATGTGATAATTTTGATGAAATAGCAGGTTGTTTTTTTTGTAACAATTTCGCATGTGGTAATTCAATTTCGCATGTGATAATTTTGATGAAATAGCAGGTTGTTTTTTTGTAACAATTTCGCATGTTGTAATTCAATTTTCGCATGTGATAATTTTGATGAAATAGCAGGTTGTTTTTTTGTAACAATTTCGCATGTGGTAATTCAATTTCGCATGTGATAATTTTTATGAAATAACATGTTGGTTTTTTATAACAATTTCGCATGTGGTAATTTTGATGAAATCGCATGTTAAAAAATCAACATGCGAAATTGTTACAAAAAAGCAACATGCGATTTTCAATGCGGGAAGATGATCTGACGGCTGAGATTGTAGCATACGTAATGTACGATAAACGCATTTGTACGTTAACTAGCCCCTATATATATATATATATATATATAGGACCCTTTTAGGCTTGCTAGTCTAATCAAGCCGAATTTTTCAAACTAACACACTCTTAAAATACTCCTAAACCTGCAACTTGCAGGATTTAATCCCTCCGCTCTTAGATGGAGGGGATGTATCTTACCACCATACTAGTACGGGCTTGAGTTCATTTATTAAAATGAGCTTCAATTTAGATGTTAGTTTATTTAAGCTCGAATGAGTTCTTTCAGTAAATCAATCTCGAAGTACTCGCAAACAATAAAACTTTTTATACCCCAAAGTTTTTCATACAAATCAATAAGAGCTGTCTTTGATCCTTGAAAATTTGTGGGCCTTAGGCGAATAGATAATACTGTAACACCCCGAATTTCGTACGCCGCAATATAATATTAAAATTTTATTAATAAGACATGGTAAATATTGAATTACTTTACCATTCCCTAAGTTTTACAAGTTATGGAAATTCTAAAACTTATGTGGCCATGAGATTAACCAAGTTAGTATGTGAAAGGAAATAAAGGACATGTTTTGAAAGATGGGGGGGTTAAAAGGGAAAAGTGTTTTAAATAAAACACTTGACAAAAAATAAGTCAGTGTTTGTTTGTTTAGGGCGTGCGATCGAGAACAGGGGGCCAAGGAAGAGCCAAAACCCTAACATCCTAAAACCAGTAAATTGAGAAGGAAATCAAGGGCTAATCGATTGCATGTGATCAATTCCTCGTTCATCTAAGGGTTTTCCAACATGGGGTAAGTTGAATTATGCAATTTGTCGATAGTTAATAAAAAGGGTTTTGATTAATCTATGAAAAAGTATGAAATTGAACTTGTCAATGGTTTAGAATCATCAAATAGAAGGTGTTTTATGCATGATACTGATTAGGTTGGAAGTTTGGGTAGAAACCCATTTGATTTAGTTGTATGGTGAACTTGTAGTGAATAAATCAAGAGTTTTGGATGGGTGAATGTTTATATGCAAAAATACCAATAGATTAGTATGTTGTAGAATGAATGAGTTATGTGAATTTAGTTGATTTAATGAGTTATGAAGATTAATAGTGAAATTGTGCATTGAATACTTGTACATTGTGCCTTGTTTGTAGTACGCACATCAAGTGCTCAATAAAATGCCTAAGTGACAATTTTATGTGAAACTGTATGCAAGAAAGTGGTAATTAGATATGTAATATGATAAAGAGGCGTAGTAAATTAACATGAGAATTGAGTTTAGATATAGTTCGTTGTTAAGTATAGATCATGGCGCAAGTGTAGAATTTTGGAGGTTTCTAGTATGGTGTGTACATGTAAACAAGTGATCATGTGATTAAATGAGTATCTCACCATGAGTGTACCATATGCATGTTGAAATGATTAACGGAAGCCGAATATGAAATGTGAATTAATAGGGTCGTTCTTATGTATAATTTCATATGCTAACAAGAACGTGAATGTAATGAAACGAAAGTATATGTAAGTAAATGTGTATGCGTGTATGATTATGTGATCATGTGGTTGTAAGTACATTTGCATCATAAGTATGAAACGTATATAGTGTCATATGGTATGTGTTAAATTAATATGTGTTTTATGCGTTAACATGATGGATTGTATGAGTTTGAAAAGATGTGATTTTGGATGTATGCCTTATGTTTATTAGACTTGACTATGAAAGTCAAATGTGAGTTATGCATTCGATATGATCTTTTATATGTAAAATCATGTACACTAACAACGATGTGATTGCGGTGACACGAAAGCATTAGGGATCATGTGGAAATGGACTCAAGCAAGAAAGACTAACGAGTCAAGAGGGGACAAGGAAGCCAATGCGAAAACGGACGCTCAAGGTAAGTGAATTTCGATTCACTTCTTAGTAATTATAATGAATTTTTAATGTTTATGAATACGGCGTATCACAAAAGATTTTGTAATAATCAGGAGTACTAAGTTAAGTATTATTTTAGTAGGATAAATGTTGTTGATTAAATAAAAAGCAAATTGGTGGAATTAAACGGGTCGAATAAATGTGCATAGGTAATGTAGCGATATGTATTTCGTAAAGATTAAGGACCCGGGGTAAGGATTTTAGCCAATTATGTAAGGGAAATGTATTACGGATAATTAGAATCATGTTTCAAGTGTTTCGGACGTGAATTGGTTAAGATATAATAGTTTTAGTAATTAAAATAAAAACTGAACAGGGCACTACCGTAGCTTACGGTAGCCACCGTAAGCTACGGTAGGTACTGAAGACCTTATGGCCACCGTAAGGCAGTAGATTGTCACCGTAAAGATTTTATGTCCACCGTAAGCTACGGTAGCCACCGTAGCTTACGATGGAGCTGTCGCGCCTCGCGAAATAGTAAGCCATGGCTTACGCGGTCCGCGAGGGACCGTGCTGCTGGCTTTTTGCTGAATTTTTGATGTTTTGAGCATGGGACTTGACTAAAAATGGTTTTCCAAGGCCTTATACATTATTTTAAGAATGGTTTTGAATTTAAATGATGTTAAAGGTCGTCGGTTAGTGAATGAACGGATTGTTTCGTGTTAGTGTAGGAAATTTTATAAGCATATATGTATAGGAATCAAGAAGGCACGTAGGTTGATTTATATATCGTCTATACTATGTAAAGTTGTGAATATGTCATTCTGGCATAAACCTATGTGTAAGAAATGGTAAACAGGAGCTTGTGTATATATTCGTGAATAATTGTTTGTGCGTAGGGAGGGACGTTGGCATGTATGAAGTTACGTATGTATATATGTATATAAATGTATTTATTATAATAAGTGCGTAGGTGTGAATGTATGTGTGAATGAATGTACAATGCTAGAGACATATGTAAGAACGTTATCAAGGCGTTTGAGTATTTACGATTACTAATGATGTGCTTGAGTTGGAATGTAGTGCAGGTATGAGATTGTCAGATTCATGAAAGAATGAACCGGACTTGGATAAAGAGTACTTAAGAAAGTGCTTGGACAATTCCACGTTTACTTCATGGAATACTTTGTGAACTTCTATTACATAGTTTGATGTTGTGCGATGTATTAATGGCTAATGGTTAAGTTGTATGTGGTGTCCACAGGTATCGTACGGGATTTCTCTACCACTAGCGAAGTGAAGCAGACATAGATCGAGTTGAGAGCAAGGATTGTACGGGAAAGAAAGGTCGCATAGTTATTTTAAATAGGTCATGAATGTACTACAATTTGTAATTGGGTCTTCATGTAGTTAATATGATTTTTTTTTAGAACGAAATTTGTGGGCTCATAATTTCCGTTGTGTCTCGCATTTAAGTTCTTACAAGTTGGTCATACAGGGAATTGTTCATAATATGAACGGGTCATGCCCGAATTTTGTTAAATAATAGTATGATAATATTACTTTTCGGATTAGGAAATCTGGGCGTTACAAATACGGGCCCCTAAAATATAAATTTTTAAAGAATATATAAAAAAAAACTTAAAATATATGAAGATGAATTAGAAACTAGTGGGAATCACCTGCATTTTGCGATGGCCCAATGTAAACTAAATTTTATGTGGAATTGTAAATAAAAAACACATCAAACGTGCGTTTGCACATCGAAACGCGGAAAGAAAACATGTTGTAATGGGTGTATTCAGAAAATACAAAAAAATTACGTCGTAATTTTATAAAAAAAAATCGTATTTTAAGATGATGTAAAACCACCGTAATCTATTCACATTTATTTAAAAAAAAATAGAGTTGAAAGAAAAAAATATTCTTTTTATAAGAAAATATATATTTTTGGAACATGCAAAACTCACTATAGAATACAGATTGAATAATGTTTCAAGAATTAATTTAAGTAATTATTTTCAGCTAAGTTTAGGAATTAATTTATTAATTAAATGGAAAAATGTAGTTGACAAAATTATGCATTAAGCCATTTGCAGAACAAAAAAAAAACCAAAAAGTTAAGCTAAACTAGAAAATATGTAGACACCTGGATTAGAACTTGCATCTCCTTTGTTGATAAAGCAACGAAATAACCACTAGGACAAGGGATCGATTGTGATTTCTACCGATTCAATGCATATATATTCTACGTTATACAACGTGAAATCTATACAAAATTTAAAAAAAATTGCCCCCCCCCCCCCCCCCCCCAGAGAGTTTGGGCCATTGTGCCATCACCCACACCGCCCCCTCTGGGCCAACCCTGAATTCGCACACAAGCCTTCGATCAAAAAACTTCACGGCTTCTAAGACTTTACAACTTCCACACAGAAAACTTGGTGGCTTCGATTACTTCTTCTCAACTCGTCTCAATCTTCAACTCTTGATCTTGATTTTAGCCTCAGCTTTGATACCAATTGTTGGAGACAATTGGATCGATCGCAACACTCAACTCACAAACACTCATATGAATACGTGAACAAGAATGAATAACCGAGAATATTAGACACAGTCTTTTCTGTTAATCAAAACCACCAATAAAACATTAACCCTGTCAATCTTTTTATACTAATCTAATAACTTGGAAAAGAAGCTATCCTAAACCAATACCAACTCAAACAAAATTAAATAAAAAAAATTTAATTAAACTAACATTTATCCCTAATTTAATTCATCTAGAATTACCATAAACGACCCTTCAACTTTTGCCACCTTTCACTTTTAACCAAACTTAGGATTAAAACCAACAATCTCTTCGTGCGACCATACCACCATGCCTTAGGATTTATTGTCCATTATGTTTTAATAAAGTACTCATATAAATATGTTAAGTTTTAGATCGTAGAGATTCTATTTCACTTATGTCATGTTGAAGCTCTTAACGTGTAGAACTTTAAAATCTTAAGCTCCAAAAGCCCATAACATGTGCACATTAAACATGTGGAGATTGACTTCCACTTTGTTTTGGGATACAATAACACTCGAGACTCGAGGAACTCCTAGTCCATTTTGTTTTAACTAAGGACCAGCTTGTTAACCTTTTAATTAAGCCTCTTCTTAGACCTAAAATACCATCATTATGGTTCGAGCTTCTTTTATCTGGTAAGTGCTTATCAGTGTGTAAATAACTTATGGATTATGAATGTGTAAATATGTGGCATGTTTAGGCCAAACTTTATATTATAGCTTTAGGCATTCGTTAGTCCATGGTTACCAGCTAATATATAATACTAATTAAAGGTAATATTTTCATAACCGACAAGCGTAGTTCAATACTTCAATGGTCCTTGAGATTAGACCACTTTTGTCACTTCAGTCCAAACATGAATCTTTTTGTATCCGGATCCCTGAGGTTTCATTTTTATTGCCATTTTTATCCAATTGGCAAACTGGGTTAGATATTTCTGTTAACTTCTCATTTTTCTGTCGTTTTCCTCATTTAATTAAAATATTTTATGACATAAAATGATGATTATACCATTCATTTGAATGAGGAAAACGACGAGAAAAACGAGGAAGTTAACAGAAAATTCTAACACAGTTTGCCAATTGGATGAAAATCACAACAAAAATGAACCCCCAGAGACCTAGATACAAAAAAATCATTTTTGAACTGAAATGACAAAAGTGACCTAACCTCAAGGAACATTTTGGCATTTTACTCTAAATTTAAAGGTAAAATATAAACATAAATATAAAATTAACTAATTTATCTTTTTGTGTAGATTTGCAATATTAATAAAACATAAAGCTCTTAATTAACAAGCTGTAGTATAAAAAAGGAAAAGATTCAAATTAAAAATTGCCTTGAAGGAGGCAGTTGGCCGGTCCAAATGAAGGCGGTACAGATAAGACTCAACCAGGCAAATCCGGTTGGTCCAGTTTTAATAGGCTTCGGACAGATATAGGATTTAACAATTCTTATTTAAAATAGAAAAGATACGACTTCAAAAGTTAACGATCACCCTCAGGCATCAAAAATTACAAAGCATGGAGAACACAAACCATATTTACATAACACCCAAAAAATATATATATGTATACAAATTATTGTTTCACTCCCTTTTTTCCTATTATATACTCATTTTATAAACATGGGAGGTGGTTGAAACAACTGACTTAAATATTGCCTGGCTGATCAATTTGTGATGAAGCTGCCAGCCGCTGCAATGGCTTCAGAGCTACTGTTAGTTGGGCAAACGAAGGCCTTAAATTCGGGTCCCTGTGAGTAAAACAAAGAGGAGTCAGTAAAGCAAAGCCGGATCTAGAGGTAGCAAAACGAGTAGGTTTGGTAGCATGTTCCTTTTTAAAATTTAAAATATAAATGATGATTTCATCAAAACGATGATTTAATATTTAGACATAAGAGTTTAGGTGGTTCTAATGAGATGTTGAAAAAAGAAGGGGACACATACGTTTGCCAGCACTCCCAGATTATTCTTCCGACCAATGGGTCGACATCCTTGGGGATGTCCAAGCGGCGATTTTGGAAGCCAACAGCACCCACAACCTGCATTGGGTTCATTCCGCTCCAAGGCAGTCTTAGGGTTGCAAGTTCCCACAGTATAACGCCAAAGCTATACACATCACACCTGTGTCCGCATGCATGTATGTATTCATATATAAATATGTTCTTTGCATTTCTTAATAAAAACCAAAAGCTTTCATTTTTGGTAACATGTTTGCCTGTCAAAAACTAGGTAGGAATACTATATTGAAGGGTATTTTAGTCTAAAAGTGACCAAACTTACTTTTCATTTGAATTTTCATTCCGTAGAACTTCAGGTGCCATCCACTCAGGCTATAATAACATCAAAGATAAGGGAAAAATGACGAAGAAAGCAAATTAAACCGGAAACTGACTAAAAATAATCAAGCTTCTCACCGTTCCCGCTGTTGACTTGGATGATAAAAATGTGTTATGCTTCAAGCGTGACAACCCAAAATCGCATACCTGCAACATTTAAACTCTTGTTCTTACTAATACGAACAAGACAAACAAAACTATAGAAGTATAGATACAAACATATCTTACAAATATCAACAAAGTATATCCCTCGTCTAGTAATTTGGAACACTACTGTTAGAAACCATACATCATGTCTGAAGAGACAGATATATTATTACTTAGTGTTATAACCCAACTAAGAACAGATCTAGCTAACAACTTTTTTTCAAAAAATTATAACTAATTCATTAAGTAGAATTTGTCTATAATAGAAAGTGGTGATATAGTGTTTGGTATAAAGAAGAAGAAGAAGGAGGAGGAGAAGAAGAAGAGGGAAATGTATTACCTTGACATTCCAATCCTCATCAACCAACAAATTTGGTGACTTCAAGTCACGGTGAACTATAGTTGGAACGCTTGTATGCAAGCAATTCATCCCTTTTGCCTACAGAAGGAGCATTTCAAACAATGACAAGGCACAAAGTTATATAAGCTAAACAGGTACGTAAGCTTCTTACCACATCAAGAGCCATTTTGATTCTACGCTTTTCATCAATTTGGCACTGTGGGCGATGAATGATCCGGTATAAGCTTCCTCTGAAAAGAAAAAAAGGTTGTGTATTTTAACTGTGTTGGCATAGGTGCATTATACATAATACATCCAAATGCGTCTATGAGTGGTCCACATATGCATGGTGTATTTATGACAAGTAGTAAACGAAGGTATTAATATGTTGACTACACACAGATTATAGATTTAGATTATGTGGTCTGTGTAATGCCTGGTTAGAACATTGTACAAGTTTGCTCCATATTAGCAAAAGAATATCATAATCCGTAAACAATGATTTAGTATTTCCAAATTGTCAATCTTAGGCTTTGCCATGGTCATTTATATGTAAAGATTATATTCAAATTTCAGATCTCGAGTAGAACATATATTAAGTCACATTCCAGAAAAGAGACATGGATATTCTCTCAAAAACAAGTATAAAAAACTCAAAAAATAAAACCTACCTGGGCAGAAACTCAGTGATGATTGAAAGATTTGGAGGGCGAGTAACAGCGCCCATAAAAAGCACAACATTCGGATGGCGTAACCTCTGCATAATGCGCACCTGTGATGGAAGTACACACGCTTAAAACAAAAGTATACCTTACATGGACATTTCATACTTTACTTACTAAGGCACTTTACTTACTTCTCTCCTGAACTCCGCTAAAGCCGCACCTGAAAAATCCTGATCAAGGAACTTCTTCACTGCCACTTCCTGTTTACAGCAATATCAATTAATTACGCACCACAGTAGTCTCATTCAGCATTAAACGTGTTCTAGATGTTTGAAAAATTTCTCTTTCACTACCACAAATTCATTTTTAGTAAAAAAATAACCAAAACTTACAGTGCCATTCCAATCAGCATTATAAACCTCACCATACGAGCCTGCATAGAGAAATTAATGTAAAAGTGTACAAAAAGGGAAACTAAAACTCAGAAGAAATTAGGGGTGTTCAAAGAGCTCGCGGCTCGCTCGAAAAAAGCTCGGTTGCAAACGAGCTGGCTTGGCTTGGCTCGGCTCGATTTGTAAACGAACCGAGCTCAAGCTAGGCTTGGCTCGGCTCGGCTCGTGAGCCAGCTCAAACTATTTTATTTATATAGATTAATAAATTTTAAGGGTAAATTACACTTTTTGTCCTTTATGTTTGTATCGGATTGCAATGGATAGCATTTAACTTCAATTACGTCCTTTAGCAGTAACAAGGTTAAATTTTTTAGTTAAGTCTAGTCATGTGACTTGAATATGAGGGCAGATTGGTAATTTTACTCATTTATTCAAAAAAAGAAAAAAAAATTATATATGTATACACATAAATCCAGTTAATTCTGGTCACCTTCTTCCTCTCTTCAACCAACCTCCACCACCACCACCATATCCCAGCCACCACCACCGAATCGAGCCCCACCACCACCACCGACGTATACCAGAACAACCGAATCAATCCCCACCGCCATATGTCATTTTCTTTCTCTCTACTCTGCCTAAACCTGCCATTTTCTTTCTCTTTGTACCATCCAAAACACCACTGCCACTATTTTCTTTCTCTCTCTCTCTCACACGCTCTCTCTCTCCCCCTTCATCTTCACCACAATCCCCACTAACCTAATCCAAAACCCCCCAAATCCCCAAACCAAACCCTAAATCAAAACAGGTTGCATCATCTCTTTGTCTCCGGCTGAAAAAAAAAACGTGTTTGTAGTTGTGGAGACAACCTGCCGGGAAAGGTTGTGACTTGTGGGTCACCGGAGACAACCGGCTGCATCTTCTCGAAACCTCACACCAAAGAGTTAAGTCAGATGAAGAATCTGTGTTCTAACATTTACGTGATGATGTCTAATTACGCTGGGGATAAACAGTCAGAAGGAAGCAGTTCACAGCAGGAAGTGAGGAAGACGATTGAACCGCTACATCTGTTACCATTGAAGCGGTTAGCAGAGGAGTGTATAGGCAACAGCAACACCACCTGTGGAAGTAATGGTGTAGAAGAGACAGATGAGTTGATGAACCCTAGATTATTTGGTGTAACAATAGGGATGAAACGGTGGAGGGATGGCGGGTCGGATCCGTATAATGATCTGCAGCTACAACAGCCTGGAGGAGACGTTAAATCTGAGCCGTTGGATCGTAACGAGAGTGGTAGCAGCAATGGTGATAATAATTAATATTTAATTTTTGAAAAACACCCCATGCATAGGGTACAACAATATGAAGCAACCACATGTTGCTAATTTATAGTGTGGAAATATTTAATGTTTAATAACTGATAATCATTGATCTACGTGGAGGATGAAGCAATCTGAGCGGTCAGACCGGTATGTAGGTAGATTGAGGTTTAAAAATCGAAGCAGCTTTATTAAGAAACATTTAAATAAAAGCGTGAAATGACTAGAATACCCTTATGTGACTAGACTTAACTTAAAATTTTAACGTGGTTAGTGCTAAAGGACGTAAGGTGTGGTGAGTTTTCCAAATAAAGGACCGTGGCTGTAATTTTTGAAGTTAAAAGCTATCCATTGCAATCCGGTACAAACATAAAGGACGAAAAGTGTAATTTACCCTAATTTTAATTTTAAGTGTATTAAAATAAAAAATATGTGGCAAGTGGTTGAAGTGTTAACATTTTAAGTTTAATTAACCAATAACATAAAAATATGGGAAAATAAACAAAAATCATACGTATAATACTTTTAATATGCCTTTTGGTCTTTAAAATATTAGAAAAAAAAAATACATGGAGATATATGTGTAATTTTTATATGTTTTTTAAGTTATCAATATCTGTGGAAAAAAATTAAAAAATAGAAGTTCAAAAAATTAAAGAGTCGGCTCGATTTGGCTCGAACATTTTACGAGCTGAGCTCGCGCTCGACTTGGCGGCTCGATTAAATAAACGAGCCGAGCCAAGCTGGCTCCTTTAAGTTCGAGCTCTAGCTAGAGCTTAACCTCGCTTGGCTCGACTACAGCCCAATACATCCTGAATCTGACAGGTAGCTATATCAGGATTGTAAAAGGCAAACATTTGCAGGTTTGAATGTAGAAACTCCTAAACCAATAAACTTATGGTACGAAGCAAGGAATAAAACAATATAATATCATCATCATCATACTCAGTATATCCCACCAATAGCAAAGCTAAGGTAGGTTCTGAGGAGGGTAAGATGTAGAGTTGTAGACAGCCTTACCTCTACCCCGTAGGAATAGAGAGGCTGCTTCCAGTGAGACCCCCGGCTCAGGAGTAGTTTTGCATCAAGCCTTGGACATAAGGCACATAACACTCAGCAATTGGGACAAAAGCCGATTAGAGCATGTACCCCCCCTGTCTTTCGGCTATCAACGCCACATCATGATGCATGATTAACCGTCCCTCGCTTTTTAACGTTATTTTCACGAAATTAGTAAAATAACGTTAAAATTAGTGCACTTTCACTTTTGCCCCCCAAGGGCCCACACATATATACATTATACGCGCATACCGCAAGCGAGGCGTAATAAAACAATATAATATAATATACTATACTATAATATAATATAATATAATATAATATAATATAATATAATAGTCATACTGTTTTATTATGTTACCTAGTCCAATTCTTTCACCAATAACCAGATCTTCCCATGGAATTTCACAGTCTCCAACATCATCTATAACAGGATCAATCTGAGGTGGAACCGATGAGGTTGAGCTTTCAGGTATTGCCAACGTTTGGTTGTTTAGATATTCCGAGGTCTTTTTAACGTCTTGCCCGCTGATCGCATGCACTTTCTCCTGGTCCAACCTCTTATTCCTGGGGAACACATTGCTATTATTACCTACCACCTCTAAAGACAATCTATAGTTTTTCCACTCAGCCCATGCAGCTTCAGACTCAGATGCATTTGAAGAAACACTCTCATTATTTTCACTGGTGGAGGCCGGCATGGTAAAATCATTAGTTACACGTTTGTATTCTTCATGCTCCTTTTTCCTTGGTGCTTCGTTAATAGCATGACGGTTCCTCCACATTAATGGTACAGGAGGTCGACCGGAGACTTGATTGTTTTTTGTCCTCTCGTTTTTATTTTCAGCAGAATTATTCTGCATCGAAGCCTTCCCGGAACCTTTAATCTGGAACGGATTAAGCTCTGTGAAAAGGTTTTTATTATCCTCCACACTGCTCTGAGTATTATTATTATATGGGACGATATTAACATTCATTCTTAAGCCACCACCAGCTGCATTCGGCCCACGGCCGCCTTTATACAGAGAACTGCCAATTGCTGATGAGGGAATATGATCCAACTGACTAGAAGGCGACACTCTTTTCCCTGCTGCTGGATTCGCACCAACAACGGTGTCGCTAGTGCTTGTCAATGATATCAAAGGTTCTTCAACAGCACCATTTTGCATCTCAATGTTTTGACCATTTTTAAAATGGTTTGAAGTAAGCCCAAAATCTGGAAGTTTGTTGGATTTTGGCATGTATGATTTCAAGGAAGAATCCTTAGAGGCACTGAATATATCTGCAGGTATAAGTGTTCCAGGGGCTGCCATCAGATCAACCAGAAATTCCCTGAAGGTAAGAGAAGACCTTTATTTAGAAGCAGGAAAGGTGTATAATAAGTTCATAACATATAGGCATAATAATCATGCATTCATGCAGTACAACACGATCACTAATTCATTGAGCTATTGTGTAGAATGTTAATATTCTCAGAAAATGTTAAGTTGGATTAGGTGCATGACAATTTTAAGTGATAGACACATATGGTTACATGGCAGCAAAAAGTGAAAGAAATTAGCACGTAAAATTATAAAAAGATGTATGAGAACAGTTGAAAATGATATAAAGTTGATGATAATCTTGTAGAGGAAATATAACAGAACTTCAAGATAACTGTTTTACAACGGTCTGACACATCTAAGATAAGTTACTGCGAGTTTCATTGCTAAAAGCAAAAGTTCTATCATGGACCACTAACTGAAATTGGTGTACTACTTGGATCAGCTGTATTTCTAAACAAGGAAAATACCTAATAAATTTCTGAAATGGAATAGAGGAAACATGAGCTAAACTTAGTGCTGACTGTTATGGCATTGATGTGAAGATAAAGTTAGAAAGTAAAAGTAATCCTGAAAAAGTAAATTACTGGAGAGAAAGAGGAAATGTGAAAGGACCGCATGTTACCTTTCATTATCCAACTTGATAATGTTGACTGCGTCATCCTCAACACCAGTATAGTGACTACCCTTGACAAGCCTACAGGTTATTCCAACACTTTCAGCCAGTACCTGCAATTCACAGGAATAAAAGGATAAGATAAAAGTAAATGCCACCCCCATGCCTATAAAGTTTAAGATAAAACAGCCAACTTATATGTAAGTAGCTGAAACCATATAATGGCTGGATCAAAGACAAAAGAATGAAAATAACAGCTCACCTTAAAAAGCAAAGCGCGATGACGTGACAAGCCAACTCTTAAGGATCCAATAGGGTATATACTGGTATGAAGAGACGTCCTCAACTCTGTGCTTCTTTCAATCCATCTTGCCAAAATGATATTAGCATCTCGCACTGGCCCACCCATGTGTTCTGTCACAAGTTCAGCGAGCCTCTGCACTAAAAGATTTACCTCAGCAGGAGGGCAGTCTAATGCAATACAGTGAGCAACCTGCAACAGCTCTTCTAAGGCCGGATCAACTGTTTTGTTAACTACGATTACTTCGAAACCTGAACTACCAGCGTCTGTTTCAAGATCCAACAGTGATGGCATTTTCCCTGTTTCCGTTGAATGCCCATATACGTCATAGAAACCGTCCACTACTTTCTCCTCATAATCAAGGAGGCCGTAATCCTAGTTAACAGAAAAACACAAGTCAAAGCATGTAAAAAAAAAACTTTAAAATGAATCATAACAGATTAAGATTAACTCATACAAGTGCAAAACATATTTGTGTCTTCCTCAGCTTATATACTAATTCAAACTGTCAAGCGTGCAACTCTTGATCACAAAATATATGAAGAGTGTTCTTTTATTATATAGGACAACCAGATTTAAGTATTTCTCACATGATATAATTACAACCTTAACTGTGACTTTATACAACCATGGTGAACATGCTTCTTATTTGTTATTTTTCCCTGAACAGTTCTTGTTCTTTAATGTGCATTGACATAGAATAGTTCAGACGACGAAGCCTCATAATACCACTAGTGATTACTGATTGGTGTACTAAAGGGATGGCAGTGGCATCACACCAATGTAACCAAATGTTTAAATTAGGAATAGAATAATCAATCTAAAGTTCTAAACACTATGGAAAAAATGATACAGACATTTTGAGTAGAAACAGCACAGATGATAATTTATTCATCAAATTAAAACTGCTCTCATGTTACTCTACGGTTTTAGCTTCATTCAAATTTCAACTAACTTGATTACTCAACTCAGATACATTGATGGTGTAAGAGAATATTACACAAAACTAGTCAAGGTAATAATCAGATAAATGACACCTCATTAACCGAAACTGTATCATCTCAGTAACACATGTGTTCCATTAACCTATCTAAATCCTTTAAATTAGCCTATGTAAAACTCTCTAATGCTAATAAGCAGTTAGTCCCTATATTAATAAGCATAAAACCTCAAATTCAGTGTGTAAATGTATTTAAGCTAGAAACATAATCATCATCATTAAACAATCACAATCAAAAGGAGTTAATCGACTACCGAACAACGATTGCATCAATTAACAACACTCAACTCACCCAATACTGCCGAGACAGCTTATCAGCAGCACCATCACCTCTCTCAACCACATGACCACCACTATTATGCTGCCCTAAACTCAACAACTTCGCCGCACGGATCTGATCACTATCCGAATAATCACCTCTGGACTCCGAATTGGACACGCTCAAAGCTAGGGCTAGCTGGACTTGATACTCCTCTTCGGAGGAATAATAATCCTGCGGTTGACGAGTCGTAACACTGACGGTAGGAGACGCCGGCGGAGGACTTGCGGCAGCAGACGGCGACTGAAGGGAGGGTTGACCGGTGGCAGTTGACGATGTACGGTGGTCGGCGGTGGCGTAAGATGATGATGATGATGATGATGCGGTTGTTGATGATTGTGGTGAATCGTTTGATGATCGATTTGGATCGTGATTGGTGCCTATGTGAAGCTTCTTGAAGATGTTCTTCATGCCTTTCTTCTTCTCCATTGTTGTTCTGGGTGAGTTTGGTACCAGCGAGGGAAAACTCAACACTGTGGAGGGGATATTTATTTATTTATTTATTACGTGGTTATTTCCAAGTAATTTCTTCTATCTAGCTTTTCATTTAGCAAGTAATTTCTTCCATGTAGCCTTTTATTTAGCCAATTAGACGCGGAGTGATTGGGAAAAAGATTTGGGTAGCGTTTGGTATGCAGGAATGAGAGGTGGAATGGAATGGACCATTGCGAGGGAATGAAGAAAAGAGTGTTTGGTTGGTCGATGGAATGGAATCGTCCATTCCAAAATGCATTCCATTCCCTCAAAATCATTCCATCTGTCCCCCCTGTTTTTTTTCCATTCCACTCCCTCTTCACTCTTCGTTAACAACACCACAACCCACCACCGTTGCTACCACACCACCACCACCACCGTCATCCGCCGCCGTAACCCACCTCCGCCGCCACCGCCACCGCCGCCGCCACCACCTACCGCCGCCACTCACCTTCGTCCTCGCCACCGCCGTCGCCGCCACCCACCGTCGCCACTGCCACCTCCAATCATCGCCACCACCCACCTTCGATCATCGCCGCCACCATTGCCACTGCCACCTCCGGTCACCGCGCCACCGCTATCAACCGCCACCTCCGACCACCGTCGCCGCTGCTACCACCTCTGACCACCCCTGCCAGTCTGCCACCACCATCGCCACCGCCGCCACCTACCTCCACCGTCATCCACCACCACCACCGTTGTCACCATCCGTCGTCGTCTCCACCCACCACCACCGCCAACCGCCGCCGCTACAACTGACACCTAGCACCACGCCCCTTCATCGCCCATCACTGACCACCGCCTTGTGATTTTATTCCTTCGTTTTTTTTCGCATACCAAACAACAAAAAATAATTGTTCATTCCATTCACACATGGTAACCAAACAAAACATGGAATGATAATGATCAATTCCATTACCTCATCCATTCCATTACCTCGTCCATTCCATTCCCCCGTCCATTCCATTACCCCATACCAAACAGACCCTTGATGTTTCTTGTGATCCAGTGTTATCTCTCCCATTCTCTCCATTATTTTCTGCGATATTTAGGTGAAGGGCGAATACCGGTGGTACCGGTTCGTCTTGGATGGGATGCGAGGTTTTACTGATTATTCCACTATCGTGCCTTCAGGCGGGTGGAGGTCGGGTTTCCCCGCATCTGGGAGAGCCAAGAGGCTGACGGCGGTCGAGTAGTCGACCTTGGTTACGACGTCCGGTGTCATGGTGGTTGACACGTCGTTACTTGTCGTTAAAAAAAGCAATATGTTGTTATAAGTTGTAAATAAACAAATGTTTTATTATTATTATTATTATTTGTATTATCTTTTGAGTTAATTACACAGATAGACCCTATGTTTTATAGCTACTTTCACCTTTGAGTACTAACTTTGTAACACATTTGGGTACTAACACTTAATTTTATTTAAGTTTAAATCAATTTTACAAAATCTATTTATTTTTTTCATCTTTTTATTATATCTCTTAACTAACATAAAATCTATTTATTCTTTTTTTATTTTCATCTTTTTATTAAATTTCTTATTTAACATAAAATCTATTAGTTACACCAGTATTTTTTTAAATATATTTTTTAAATAAAATCTACTAGCTATATAGTTTTATGTAAATTAAATATCTTACGTTTTAAATAATATAAACCTTACTCGTTTTTAATTTTGGATAGATATGATAGATAATGATAAATATCTTTCATGTAAATTAAAAAATAGACATGTATAAAGCTGTTAGTTTTAAATAATGTAAACCTTAGTCTTTTTCAATTTTGGATTCAACTAACATGTATCGAGTAAACTTTTCAACTGTGTATTTAATTTTTTTAGAACATAATTGTGCAAATAATTAGTTTTATATTAATATGTATTTTATATCTCAGTGATCAATATAATAATTATAGAAACTGTATAAGTTCTAAAATAGTAAAATGTAAATGGACAAAATATATACCGGTGTAACTAGTAGATTTTATGTTAAATAAGAAATTTAATAAAAAGATGAAAATAAAAAAAATGTAAAATGGATTTAAACTTAAATAAAATTAGATATTAATACCCAAAGGTGTTACATTGATAAAATTAAAAAAAATAGAAGGGTATTTTAGTCATTATATTGATAAAATTAACGAATTTGATGTTAGTACCCAAATGTGTTACAAAATTGAAACCATAAAACTTAACCTGTAAAAAATAGTTAGTATCCAAAGATGAAACTAGCTATAAACCATAGGGTCTATCTTTTTAATTAACTCTTATATTTTTTACTATTTTAAGTAGGGAAAAGCATGAAAACCTAATAAAGGAAGTCAGGTCAAAATCGATGGTTCGGTTAATCATTTTCAAGTAACCAATTATTGTAGGTCAGTTTTGGTTATGATCTATTGTAACCGAATTAACTTAACTGAGCCTGATGTCTCTAGGTTGACACGTTCCTTTGGATTTGTGCTTTATTCCACCAAGACTCGGACACCGAAGAAACTCAAATAAGTTCTTTTACTCAAGCATGATGCATTGGTGGAAGATAAACACTGTATAATGGTTATCTGTTTATCATATTGAATGATTTATATAGAGTACATTACATATATATGTTCAAATACAATGATGATCTAAAATTCCTCCGCAAGCTAAGGACGAGAACCAACATGTAGCTTGGAACGTAAAAAATATAAATATTTGATTCGGAAATGGTTTTGTGAACTTTGCAATCTGATCACCTCGTGAAGTTTCCCTTGCGCCCCTTCTCTCTAATAAAATGAAAATCAACTTCAACATGCTTTGTCTAAGCATGAAATCTAGGGTTAACTGAGAGATAAGCGCACCTAGATTATCACACCAGAGAATAAGTAGGAACACCTGTTGTATCTACACCAAGTGCTCGAAGGAGAGCTTCTAACCAATTTAATTCAGCAATTGTATCGAGGAAAGCTTTGTATACAGACTCAACGGAGCGGATGATCGGTAAAATTTGTGTTGTTTTCTAGTGGTTCGTGAAATAAGGTTAGATACCCAAATAAAAGGCATATCCTCCTGTGGACCAATGGTCATCCAGGAACCTAGCCCGCCCAATCGGCATCAAAGAAGGCTCGAGGAGAGCAATCAACCCGTGAGAAGGTGCCTTGGCAGTGAACACTTGAAGATTGGGATCCTGAAGCACGTCAAATGAGTAGACTGTGATTAACACTGCCTTTTTAAATGTTGTAAAAGTCGTTTAACTGTAAACCAATGATTTCGTATTGGGGGATGCATGAACTAACACACTTTATATTACATATCGAAAGGTACCAACAACTTGTCAATATTTGAAAGGTTCAGAAAATAGATTGTTGTCACGAAGAGATAAAGTATGCAAAGTTCTCATTGATGAAGAAATCAACTTTGAATATGAGAACCTGACTCTTTGAAGAACTTTGAAATACAAATTTGTTATAAAAGAATGTCGCACACCTGTGAGACAATTTCAATGCCCAAATAAATAATCAGGAAGCCAAGATCCTTTAAGGAAAATTTTGTACCAAGTTGCTTAATGATCTTCTTGACAACTTTGGTGTTGTTTCTAGTGACAATGATGTCATCCACGTAAACTAAAATGTATACGATGGTCGTCCCTGATTCATAAATGAATGGAGAAGGATCTGTGTGTTTGAACCTGTGAAACCCAACACATGGAGAGCATGTGACAGGTGATGAAACCATGCTCAAGGGAACTACTTTAGGCTATAGATAGCGTTGTGAAGCGAACAAACATGATTCGGATAATTGGGATCAACAAAGTAAGGTGGTTGTTGGATGTAAATTGTTTTTGTTGGATCACCATGCAAAAAATGTGTTTTCAACATCTAACTTATGTAGTGGCCATTGGTTTATGATAGCAAGATACAAAAATACATACCTGGATGGTAGTGGACTTGATGATTGGATTAAAAGTCTCGTGAAAGTCAACACCCAGCTGTTGCTGAAAACCTTTTGCTACAACACTACTAGAAAAGTGGTCATTTTGCTACGAAAATTTCCTACGCAAAAAAATGCGTCGCAAATTTTGACACATTTACTACGCATTTCCTACGGAAAAAAGACCTTGATTTTTTTGGCCAATTTGCGACACAATAGTGACAAAAATACTAATTCTAAGTATTGTGTCGGAAATGCGTAGCAACTTGCTACGCTTTTACGACGGATGAATTATATTTGTATTTGAATTATATTTAAACGTTTAATTATTATTATTATTAACTATTGCGTCGGAAATGCGTAGTAACTTGCTACGCATTTTCGACGGAACTATTATTTATTTGTTAGAATTAGATTTATATGTTAAATTCATTTAAATATTAATTGTTGCGTCAGAAATGCGTAGCAACTTGCTACGCATTTATGACGAAATATTTCTTATTATACTTGGATTATATTTTAATGTTTAATCAGCATTATTATTAATTATTGCGTAGGAAATGTGTAGCAACTTGCTACGCATTTGTGATAGAAAATTTATTACCATATTTTATTATTACCATACATCTCTTAATGCCCTTTCAATCATTACTATCCAATTCATTTGCTCATCATTTGGCGTTATAATATAAATGCCCTTTCAAAAATATATTGATAATTTATGTGCAACAATAATAAAACTCATAGATTCCAATTTTCAACTAAAAAGAATGTGATGGAGGCATGTGGTAAATAAATCACTTTCAAATATAAACACGTGAGCCAATCAAAATGCTGTGACAATCGGTAATTTACGGCTCTTAATTTCTCGCAAAACAAGCATTAGAACGATAATAAATAGTGTTTAAGGCGAACCTTACCTCCGTTCATGTTCTTTTATAAACTGTTCGCCGAACGTTTGGTTCGTTTGCAGCCCTAATTATTATATAACTATAATACATTTAATTGTTGTAAGTATGTTTTGGAATTAATAATTAAATCTTATTTGATAGTTGTAAATAAAAAGAATAACGAAACATATTTATACATTATAAATTAGGGGTAATTTCATAGAAATGTAACCAACTTTGAAAAGTGTTCCAATTAAGTCATTGAAACTTTTTTTGCCTCTATCACTACTAGAAAATAAGGTTTTTGCCACCGGATCATAGGTCATAAAATGGTCACAATTACCATGTTGCCACCGTTTTGCAACCGAAAGTGCCATGGCAAAAACACCCGTGTCAATTGCCCTGTTGCCACCATATAGCCACCACTTTCATATTTTGCCACTAGATTTTTGCCACCACAAAAATGGTCAAAAGAATTTGTGACCGCTCCTTGTTTGCTACATGACGTGACTTTTTGCTACCGAGTTGCCACGGTTGTTTTGCCATCGTTTTGATACCATTTAGCCACCAATATTGCCACAATTTAGCCACCAATTTGCTACCACCATTTAGTTGTAGTATTGAACATTTGTCACCAGTTACCCACCACTTGCATTCAATATTTACTACCATTTTGCAACCACATTGAATATTTGCTACCACATATGTTTCCGTGTTTCCACATTTCCCATTGTTTCCCTGCTTTTTTCATCACACTTACTTTTCAATAAAATTGCAAAATTATATAAACACTGCAATAAAATTATTAAATCCCAAAATTATACAAAACATTTTTGTTATAGTTTTTCCTGTTTCGAAATCATATGAAACATTCTAATTACAAACACCAACTAAAACATCAAATAACCTAAATTATCCTAATACGATAAATATCAAAACATTTTGGCCCATCTTAGAACAATAGTTGTTATCATAGCTTCAGTTTGTCACATCTTATTAAGCATCGTATCTTTATCCACCATATTCTTTTCTTTTTCAACCAACGACCCTGCAATAATTCCATTTTACTTTTATTTTTCTTCATCCTTTTCCTCAACGAGCTCCTTGATAACCAAGTTTACCTTTTCAATCTACAAAACAACTAATAAAGAGAATTCAAAAGTCAGGATTAAAGAAAACTGGTAACGGGTCAAGTTGGTTGACGAAGAACAAAATCCAATCTTAGCCTATATAACTAGTTTATCAAATTCATAAAGAGAAGTACAAATTATTTAAATATTATTTAATTTAATTCAACCCAACCAAGCCCGTATAACATACTCTATTGATCAACTACTATATTTTTGTATCATTCAACATTAGAGAAACTAAGTAGCATATAGTGAAATTTTTTTCTAAATGTTTCAACTTACACAACAAATAAACTAACATACCCATTATAATACTATGTAATTATCAGGTTACCAGATTAATGACATGGATTTTTCTCTAAAAAAAATTGAAAAATCATTTTTTATTCTAAAATTAATAAAATATACAGTGTTACGATTGAGTTTTTTTAAAGCAAAAAAAATATACTTTTTGAATGAGTAACAAAAATTGTTACGATTGAGGTTTTTTTTTTTTTAAATCGTATTGGTAAGATGATGAGGCATATTAATAATAATAATATTTTTTCATTAATAAACTAGTTAATAATAATACAAGTAATAGATTTCAATTTTTTAACTTATGAAAAGGATAATGGAGGCATAATGTTTTACACATAATTGAGCCAATCAAAAGCTTTAGTTAAACTTCACACGGATCACCATCCTACGGTCCATTGTTCACCTAATTTTCAATCCAACGGTTTAAAATAACCTCTAGAAACACAAAATCCTCAAGACCCATCCCTTCTACTTCTTTTCTCTATTGCTTATCCCCACAAGAAGAAACTCTGTCTTCTACCCCCTCCTTTCAATCACCACTTGCAGACACAAGGGAAAAGCCAAACACACTCTCACACATACTCCCTCTCCTCTCTAGCCGGTGATCGTAGCCGCCGTTCCGGCTGACCGACGCCGTAATTCCGGCAACACAAACCCACCGAACACCCTTCTTCTTCAATCACCCCCCCTGACACCCACTTCATCTTACACACCGCTCACCCCTGCCCCTCCCTCGTTTCTCCGGTGGTTTCAGCGTCTACAGCGGCGGCGGTGCCTCGGTGCTGTACGGACAGTAGGTAACAATCATCTTCTTCTCTTTTCTTTAAAATCTATCTTCTCCGGTCTGTTGTGGTTATCGTTTTCAGATTGATATGCTTCTTTTCTAGCGATTAAATGGTAAGGCGTGAAGGCAAAGTGGAAGCCATATTTGGCAGTTGGGACCCTTTGACTAGCTACTGCAAAGAGAGAAGCGCTCAGGCCGATGATGGTGTGTTTAGCAGATTTTACACGGTGTAGTTGGTTATGTCAAAAGCATAGGTGGGATCCTTAGTTTTGTGTAGTGCTACACAGTGGCGGAGGAAGTGTGTTGCTAGATTTTATACATTTTTTCTTTATGTTTGTAGATTTTAAAGAAAACATGACGACAAAACAAGCTTCCAATGAATATGTAATTTTATTTTCTTTATGTTTGTAGATTTTATACATTTTTTGTTTGTAAATTTGTATAATTTTATGATTAATGTTATTGAATTTGTATAGTTTTTAGTTTTATTTGCTTTTGTATAGAATAAAACTATAAAAAAAAACATTTTCTTTAAACAAAACATATTTTTACTAACGGGTTTGTGACACAAAATCCATTGCTAAAAACCTTTTATTTTTTCATTTTATTTATTACAAATTCGTCAGAAATACGTAGTAAACAGGTAGTAGGAAAATGCGTAGAAAATGTGTAGCAATGGATTTTCGTAACAATTGTGTAGCAAAAATTAAAAATTAAATTTCGTGACAATTGTGTAGCAAAAATTAAAAATTAACTTCCGTTAAATGGGTAGGAAAATGCGTAGAAAATGTGTAGCAATTTGTGACAGCCCTTTTTCTGTCAGAAATGGGTAGGAAAATGCGTAGAAAATGCGTAAGAAACCAGTTTCCTACGAGTGGTTTTCCTACATATGCATTTTGTCACAAATTCGTAGAAAATCGCGAGTTGTGACGCATTTCCTACGGAAAATGGTGTCAGAAATTTTAATTTTTCTAGTAGTGCAAGTCGGGCCTTGTAGTAAGTGATAACACCATTCTAATATTCTTTAACCTGTAAACTTGCTTGCAATCAATGACATTAGCATTTGGTATGTTTGGAACTTAAGACCAAGTATCATTTTAAACAAGTGCTGAAAATTCTTTGGTAATGGCTTGATGCCACTCCAGATGTTTATTTGCAATGAAAAGGAGGTTGGCTTGGTGGGTAACTGTAACACCTCGTAAAAATCATGTCCAATTATACAAAGACACATGTCCTAAACTCTAACCGTGTAACGGATTTATTTCAAAGGACTAAATTCGACAACATTTAATTTTCGTATACGAAGGGACTAAAAGTGTCAACATGCTAATTTATGCCTCTGAGTGACCTTTTATTTAAAACCGAGACTTTATAATGTCAAAACAAGCTCTCAGAAATGATAAATGATGACTATAAAAGTTGAAGGACTAAAGGTGTCAAGTTTAAAAGATTTCATATTTCTGATCAATCTCTTACGGACCGCAAGGACCCAGGGTTACGGACTGTAAGGAGGGTACCTGGGCGATACAAAATTAATTTGGTTACGGACCGTAAGGGGTCAGGCTTACGGTCCGTAAAGCCTGTATCTGGGCAGAAAAATTTGGACAGCTGCAGTTTTCACCTTAAACCGACTCAAACACTTAGAACTCGAAACTAGGAGCTTGTTGATGGTTTCTAAAACCACCAAGGACACCTGTGATGATCCTAGACACTCCATAACACCTGTGATGATTTTGGATCATGCTCTTCAACTATAAATAGGAGCTCTAGTGTTCCATTTTCTTTGCTCACTTCAAAATCTTCACTTCTCACTCTTGCTTGGAGATTCCTGATAAAGGAGACTCCCTCTAAGTCTAAAAGATTCAAGCTAGGACCCTTTGTAAGTGTTCCTAGCCACTTTAGTTCAGTTTTATAGGTTTTATGACCCAGAGTCAAAGTTGTCGTAAAATGACTTTGACCTTTGGTTAAAACCCAGATGGTCCAGCCATTGTTCGAGATGAATGTGGCTATGTAACCATAATTAGGTAGGTGTTAATCCCTCAAAAGGGCACCTCCTAATTTTCTCGTGTGCTTAGTTAATTGTCGGGTTAAACTAATTAATTAAAAAGTCAAACGGGTCAGATTTGTAAATAATAATCAAAACTGATAATGTATGTATTATGAATCATATTTTGTCACTTAAATAACTAGGTAAATATTATTAGAACATGTCTAAGCATGTTCAACTCGACAATTCTGAGTTTAAGCCCAGTTCACAACCGAAAGTCGCAAAAGCTTGACTTTTGCTTTGACTTTTAGTTCTGACCCGATTAAGCGTAATTCCTTTGTGTTTTAAGTTTTCATTGTGACTATTTAATATTGTAGTATAATCCTCTGAGGTTATATTACATGGTCACTAATTATTTTGAATCATATGCCTGTTTATGTTATTATGCTCATAGTTGACAATTATGCCCTTATGATAAAAAAAATTAAGATTTTTGAGTAAATGGTCATGCAAATAACTTAAGTACTGATATATGAACATGTCTAAATTATTTCGACATTATATTCTGGTCACAAATTGATATTATGCATGATATCGTAAATTTTGCTTTTATAAAGTCTAAATTACCCTTTTTATGCATAAATCATGTTTAAACATAAATTTTGACACAAAACTCTTAGCCTACTGTTATGATATCATTTTTAGGAATTTTTGGAATGATAGGTCAGATTAGATGCTGACCTTAACATTGAGTTCTCGTATAAATTATACAATTGACGATAATACCCTTTTTGCAAATAAAATGTGTTTTATATATGATTATCATGCAACACCTTTTCCTACTGATATAATATAATAAATAAAATATTTTGACCATCCTAGGCTGGTTAAAATCTTAGATTTACATAAACATTTCAAATATCGTCAATTATCGACTTTTACGCTAATTAGGTGCATGGTATGGTTTAAACCATATTTAGCACCCAAGACTTGTTACCTACTGAAATTATAAACAAATTTTAATATTTTTACAGTAGGTATAAGTCATGAACTCAGACTTCCAATTATGTCCTTAAAAGCATATGTGAAATGACCAAAATGCCCTTTCGGGGCATAGTTTGGCCATAAATGGTATACCACACATATGTACGATATCCTACTGTTGAAACACCATAAAATAAATATTTTTACAGAATGTTTTTTTACCAGAACCTCAGTTTACCTTTAAACCTCTTTTATAAATCTTAAATGACCAAAATGCCCTTACGGGACTTAATTCGGTTTTAAATACTTTTTGGGCATATATGTTGACATCCTACTGATGTCTTAACACATTTTAAGCATAATAATATTTGGAACTTGTATATGATTCATTAGGCTACTCGTTATGCTTATACGCGTTCTGTTCGGTTTATGTAACTAATTTACATAAATTAGCCGAAACGGGTCAAAGCTTATCATTTAAACTTCAAATTCCAGAATGTGTTTAGTTTACCCATATTATACAAGTATTCAAACTTGTCGGGTCTAAATCACATTCCATTCCGGTCTCCGCTTAATCTAGCGTTTCGAACCGTAAAACATCTTTGTAACTAACCGGTCTAAGTCTTTGACTTAAATAAGACCCGTTAGTATCCTAATAGGTTAATAAACCTTCCATACAGATTAAGTAGCTTCGGTAGAAGATATTTGCATAAGGTCTTAGGAAATCTACGGCTGAGTAACATCTTTGCACAACTAGCTAGGGTAAATACTTTTAACTTATTTTCCCTATACGGGCTTGGGATACGGTAAATTATTACCGCTTGGTCGGGTATGAGATCATTTAATTGGATTGTGATTTAATAAATCTGCATAACCCGTTTTAATCTGTATTGTTTGATAACATAAAAATTGGGGGTTAACGACCGTATCCTGGATATCCTCGGCTCATTTAAATTATAAATGGCCACGACCTATGCACGGGGTGTAGGCATACACCTGACAGATGCAAATGCTAAATATTAAATAACCCACATGTTGGGGATAACTCCTTTGTGGGTTTTATAAGTGGTGAGTCGGTTAATCATGACCGGCTTCCAAACCGACCCCAATTGTATGACAAACATGTAAATATGTATACAAGATTTTAATAAAGATTATCCCAAGTTATAAAGGATTTTACGCCATGTGCACCTAAACCAATTTTCATAAGCTCTTTTCAAATGAGTCGGTTAATTGTATTTACCAGTGAAAACTGACGTATTTTCCATAGACTAAGTGACAGGTACCTCTCGAAACTAGGCTGGAGCTACTTGGTGTCAAATAAGAGGATCTTGCAAATCCTTAGATGCCCGAAGTCTGTTTAAACTTTGTTTTATATATGTGTTTTCATGATCGGCATGTGGCTCTCTATTACAATCAGTCTGTACATTCTTTTATTTTGAACTCTCGGACACTATGGATTGTAATAGTAGTTGATCTACCAAGCCTTCCGCTGAGCTATAATTGTGTTAATTGTCTATGATGATATCAACTACGTCACGATACTCCCCACCGGGCCCACCGGTAATATGTGGAAATATCGGGGTGTGATAGTAACGTAGAAGATTTGGTGACATGGTAGGAGGAAGGATTGTAGGGAACCCGTGCTTTGGGACCCTAGTGTGAAGGACGTGCATGAGGTGGTGACAAAGGTGGTGGAGGAGGTGGTGGAATTGAGTGTGGCATCGGTTATGGCGACGCTGATGAGGAGGGTGGCGTGGACGTGGTGACGAGGATGTGAATGATGGCATTGAGTGTGGCAACAATTGAGGGGAAGTAGGTGGTGTGAAAGTGGGATTAGGGATAAAAGGTGTGGGATAAGTAGGATATGAAGATAGTGTAGTGTGGATGGAAAAATGAAAATGGTCCTCGTTAAAATGAACATGTCGAGTAATATAAAGACGATCACTAGTCATGCCAAGTCATCGATAACCATAATGAATAAGGCTATAGCCAAGAAAGGCACATGGTCTGCATAAAAAATCCATCTTATTATGATTGTATGAACGAAGATGTGGAACACATTTAAAACTGAAGACCCATAGAAAATAGTACTCATGAGATCGCTTGAATACATGTTCATAGGATGGTAGTCGATATGCGATAAGGTACAGTTCTATCAAAAGCAAAATGCCAAAATCGTCGAGGGACGAAAGTAGGTGTTACACACCGCCAAGGCGGAAACGCAAAGTGTAATGATCATGGTTTTCATAGGAATTGGTTACATGAACACTTATATGTAAGAAACACATCCGAATTGTTTGACAATGTAACTACATGATAATTGTTTGAAGTACAAAACCAAGATTCATAAATACGGCCTAACAACAAAGGCTATACTACAAAATCTTCCAAAATTACTCCTATCATGCATGCATCCAAAAGGTTTGTAAAGCCCAGTGCTTAATTGTTTGTGTCACCTGAAAAACATGATTAAAAAGTGTCAACCAAACAGGATGAGTGAGTTTGTAGGTATTATATTATGATTTGTATAGTTGATACATCAATACCACGATTGTAATGAATTACCATGAGCAACATAACCAACCCGAGTGATTGTCTTGCCCCAACAATGTTCCACCGGGACATTGTATGTTTGTAGATAATATACAATCGTTTGGTCGCAACCGAGGTTAGCGTTACTAACCACGAAAGGGGGTGTCAACCCAAATAGTGTTATCAACATTAATCCAATGCTTATCAAAGTTAATGGTCATTTTTAAATGCAGGGACTTATGCGTGATGGCAAAGCAACAACTCATGTAATATCATATGTTATGGAAAGCAAGTATCAAAATGTAATGTTTTGCATGTTTTGTCCCAAAAGTATAAAACAATAAAATAGAGGCCGTAAGACTCATTATTCAGTTTATGCTTCTACTTGAAGACTTCGGTACGGTGTGTGTGCGCTACTTGTCCCCTACAAGGGGATATGCACTATAAGACTCTAGATCTAATCCAAATGATACATGACTGGGAATTCCCCCTAAACCGAGTATATATATATAGAGTGGGGATCCTGCGGAAAGTGTGTTTTTCCTAGAAAGTGTAGGAAGCGATCTAGGCCATCAGATGAGTGTGTTTAATGGTTGAGATCATTTTGGTAATATATGTGTCTTTAAAATAGGCTAATTTAATTGATTTGGGGTAAATGTGTCATTTAAGTTGTTTTAAATAAAGAAATAACTACCAATTATAAAACCACCTCCAAAAATGTCGCGATTTTTTTTCTCTCTCTAATCCCTCACATTTGAAAACAAAATAACGATAAATCAGATCTAGATATGTTCATAGTAGTGTGGTTTAGCGATGAAACACATTGTGACGAACTAGTGACTGACTGCTAAAACACAACATCAAGAATGCCAAAATCATATCAACCAGTAACTGATAAAACACATTGTGATGAAACCAGTAACTGATAAAACACAACATCAAGAATGCAAAAATCATATCAACCATTAACTGATAAAACACATTGCGATGAAACAGTAGATAAAATACAAAAAGAACATCCATTCATGAATCATAACGGGCATAACACATTGTGATGAAACCGGTAATTGATAAAACACAACATCAAGAATGCCAAAAATCATATCAATCAGTAACTGATAAAACACATTGTGATGAAACAGTAATTGAAATCAGTAACTGCTAAAACACATTGTGATGAAACCACTAACTGCTAAAACACAACATCAAGAATGCCAAAATCATATTAACCAGTAACTGATAAAACACATTGTAATGAAACAGTAACTGGAACCAGTAACTGATAAAACACATTGTGATGAAACCAGTAACTGATAAAACACAACATCAAGAATGCCAAAATCACATCAACCAGTAACTGATGAAACACATTGTGATGAAACCAGTAACTTATAAAACACAACGTGAATCAATAACTGATAAAACACATCATCAAGAATGCCAAAAATCACCCAGTAACTGATAAAACACAACATGAAGAAATTGTTAATGATTTGAACTTCGTAATTTAAAGTAACTGCCCTTTTGAAATCGTAATGATTTGAAATTGTCAAATAGATATATGTTTCCATAAAAACCTAGATAGTTTAGGATATATAATATTTCAAAATTAAATTAATAATCAAATTACCATCATCCCCTTTTGAATAAAAAAACTAAAAGCCACATGTCACGTCCCTGTTGCTTCCTAGACTTTATAGGAAACTTAGGCTTTCTAGCCAACTCCCACTATATATATATATATATATTGTTGATGAGACTAGTGGTTGGTGTAAGTCTTGAAAACGGAAATGGTTTATCGATTATTTCCAAAACTAGGGTTTTACTTTTTTTCACACTTAATGACTTTCAAAGAGTTGTGATACCTAATATTTTATACCAAGTCAGATCTAGAATGTGGAAAAGTATTTATAAAATCATGACAAGCTTCGGGGCTTGTTGGTTACGTTCCTGACGCGTGTTGGTTTTCACGTAACCTACCATTTATTACTGATTTTAGCCAAAATGGTCCCAAAACTCTAATATTATTTTTAAGCAGATTTAAGAACATCAAAGTAAGTTATTTTGAACTTATCTGTAGGATTTTACCCATTTTTAAAAGTGTTGATTTTAAAGCCTGTTTATAAACTAAGTTGCCTATAATTCACACAAATAACCATATAATTTCACAAAAATATCTAAACCAAGTATGACCCTCCAGGTTTCTGGAAAATATTATTTTTCATATTTATCATTAGTTTTTTGTGAAAATCTAAATAAAAGCCTTTAAATTTTATTTTAAAGCTGCTATTCAAAATCATAGTTCCACAACTCCAAATATTTTGAAATTTAGTTTATGAGCTTCATATGACTCATAAACATTTCTGTAAAAAGTTTAGAATTTTCTAGAAACCCTAAGTATTTTATTTATTTATGGTGGTTATTTATGCCAAAAAATTACTAAAAATAGCTAGACACTCAAAGATTCATGATTTTTAGATGGTCACCTTCTTTAAATATCGTAAGACTACTGTATAAAGTTTGGAAATTTTGAGGTCCATAGGTATGGTTCCTACATGTGGGGTTTTCTTTTTGGTTTTTCGGTCTTGATTTTCTATCTACTACTTGTAGCAAATTTGTCACCACTTTTTTCTCGTTAAACACTTACCCTAACCTAGTTTAGGTATGAAAATTGTAGATCCATCAAAACTTAGTGGATCTAATCCCTTTAGAACATATCTTGTAGCCTTGTGCTTATTTCAAGCTTATGTTTAACACCTTTTGTTTCCGTATATTATTTTCCAACTTTTTGAAGTCCATTTTCATAAATAATCATATGTTTAATGTTTATGATATTAACAACTTATCGGTGATATTAGTTCAAAAATCTTACAAAATTGTTAATCTTAACACAAGATGTGATACAAACATATTAGTTTTAATGTGTTGAATGTATTTTCATGTTTTGGGTGAATCATTGAGCAAAATCCTTGCACATACACAAGTATGACGGATGATCCTCTATCACCACATGAAGATCTTATATTTGTTCACTAAAACCTAACATTGTCCAACAAACTCACCTACTTGAATCCATACACAACATTGTGCCTTCCAAGTGTGATTTCTTTGTTGTCTTGAAGCATGATCAAGATCTATCATTGATTGAAAGCTTAAAAAATGCTTCATAGAAGACATGAACTGTAACACCTCGGAAATTTGTATCGAATCGTATGGTATGGCAACACGTGTCCAATCAACTCTTAAATATGCCAAATTGTTTGGACGAGAGGGACTAAATATGTTAAATTGTGGAAGATTAGATGTGGAGGGACCAATTATGATAAAATGCCAAATTTATGGCTTCTGGGTGATCCTTACGGACCGTAAGGCATTTATTAACATTATCCCTGACAGTCCCTTACGGACCGCAAGACCTATGTCTTACGAACTGTAAGGATATTTGAAACTATGGGCGCGCTAGGTCCTTACGGGTTGTAAGCCACCACCCTTTACGGTCCGTAAGGGGTGCAGCTGGTAGTTTTGGCAGACTACCATGGCAACATGCATCTCTTGGCACCTACTTCGCGAAATGCCACTCTTATTCTGCTTCAAACACATCACTAAGCACATGTTAACATCTGAGAATCAATGCCAACACTTGGCATGATCCTATGATCAATTTGCAACTATAAATAGCTCCATGGTTTCACCATTTTTCCTTGCACCTCATCAATTCTCTCTCTATCACTCTTGGAGTTGCTTCTGATCTATAGAGGCCTCCTACTGAGTTCAATATTCTCCTAGAACACTCGTAAGTGTTCTTTCATAGTTCTTTTTCATTCTTAGGCTAAGTTATTAGCCGAAAGTCAAGCAATTTGACTTTTGCTTTGACTTTCGGTTATGACCATTATGGTCAAGCCAATGTTTGAATCGAACATGGCTACATGATCGTAATAAGGTAGGTGATAATCCCCTATGAGGGCGTCTCCTGAAGATCACGTTAAGTTTGTCAAATGACGGGTCAAAGTTATATTAAAATAAAAGTCAAAACACAGATTTTCTGAAAAATGTATAAAATGAACTTATAAACATCTAAACACCAATTTTTGACATTATATCAGTTGGTATAACATATTAGGACATGTTAGATCATGCCCAACCCGTCATTTCCTGCTTATAGCTCGGTTCGCAACCGAAAGTCAAGCAGTTTGACTTCTTCTTTGACTTTCTATTCCGACCCGTTTAAGCTAGGATAGCTACTGATTTGAAGTTGTGTTATGATAATATTAATGTATGGAATAACCCTCTGAGGTTATACCATTTGATCATAATCATTTGTCGGGTTTTATGCAAGTTCTTATAATATGCCTTAAAAATGCCGTTTATGCTCTTTTGAGCATAACATGGTTTTTGAAACATATTGAATATATAAATTGAAATACCTACTGATGTGGTAATATAATACACATGTTTTGGCATAAAGAACTTGACATTGACTCATCCGATCACCCGATGCCGCCTATGCGCGTACGGTTGACTTATATAGCTTAGTTTATATAAGATAACCGAATTGGGCCAAATTCCTTCATAATCATTTATAATCAGAATGTGTTATTGTTTGACCCATATTATACAAGTCATAGTACTAGTGAGGGTACAAGCCACATTCTATCCGGTCTCCGCTTAATCTAGCGAACCGTACCGATTTTATTATTAGTTAACCAGTCCAAGTCATATGACTTGAATAAAGACCCATTAACATTCTAATGGATCATTATTCCATTCATTCCAGACTAAGAGCATCCAGTAAATTGCAACCTTGTTAGTTGATTTGTTTAAACGGTTGTGCTTACATTATCTTTGGATTGTAAAGATTTAAGCTCAGGTAAATACTCTTAACATATTTTCTCTATACGGGTTTGGGATACTGTAAATTATTACGTATTGGTCGGGTATGAGATCAATGACCTATGTGTCCAAAATCCAAATAACCCGTTTTAATTCGTATTGCTTGATAACTTAAACATTGGGGGTTAATGCGACCGTGTCCTGGATATACTCGGCTCATTTAATTGAAAATGGTCACAACCTAAGCACGAGGTGTAGGCATACACCCGACAGATGCTAATGCTTTGATAAAATATTTTTCTTACCCAATATGGGGATTAAAGTGGTGTGTCGGTTAATCATGTCTCGGAGTTTAGTTCCGGGCCCCATATGTATTGACAAGCATGTAATACTGATAACAAGAGATATAGTTTGTCCCAAGTTATTTATGAAAATTAATATATACCAAATGGTATACAAAACGATTTTGAAATATTTTCAAAATTTTTCAGTTATTGTATTTACCAGTGAAAACTGACGTATTTTCAAAAGACTAGGCTCAGGTTTGCAAAATACGTAATAGGCTGGAAGCTGGCCGGTAATTGCTTAGTGGAATTTGCAACTCCATGCAAGAAGCCTAGTAATCTCTTATGTAATCATTTGGTATTCGATCAGCATGTGGATCTTTTAGTACACTCTCGGCTGTATATTATTTTGAACTTTGAACATTTGTACTTTGTAATAATTATTTGAGTAAACTTCCGTTTTGCTCCCTGTGGTTTGGTCATTTTAACGGTTTTGCTCCAATAGTTTAAAAATAGCCATTTTCCTCCCTGAACTTTCGAGTTTGTCGCCAGTTTCCTCCCTGATGGAGTTAGATGCTGGGAGCAAAATGAAGATAAGTTAGAAAAATCAGGGAGGAAAATGGCTATTTTTAAACTATTGGAGCAAAACCGTTAAAATGACCAAACCACAGGGAGCAAAACGGAAGTTTACTCTAATTATTTTTATACTCCCAAGACTTCTGTTGCGTTAATGTGAATATCTATATCAATTTGTCATGCATATACCCCAAGTCCGGGCCCACCGGGAAATCAGGGTGTGACATGAACACCAGGGTTTTGTTTGTTGCTTGAAGCATGATCAAGATCTTTCATTGCTTGAAAGCTTGAAAAATGATTTATAGAAGACATGAACACTAGGGTTTTCTAGAGAGAATGTTGAGAGATTACTTGGATTCCTTGAGAGAGTTTAAGCGTTGTTTAAATTGTTGGTGTGGTGGAATGGTGGTGGGTAGGGTGAGAGTGGGGTGGTGTGTGACATGATTGCTTGTGTCTTGAGTGGATGGTTTAGGTTCTTAGGCCATAAGGCCCTAGATACCCTCCTAAACAACACATGTCTATAATGGTATTAAGCATGGTTGTAAAACAACGTTTCCAAGTCCGAGTACTTTCCGAGTAATCGCTCTAAGGTAAGATGTCAAGACGACTTTCATCAACTCTGCCTAATTACTCAAAATCGATCAAACGCAGTTATTATGTTGAGTTATTTTGCCAGTCTAAAACTTTTAAGTACAAAATCAATAATATATGATTAACCGATATAACTGAATCAAACTAATGTCCAAAGTCAATTGACTGAAACTGATTTAACCGAAAATCAATCTATTATCATTTTCCCATCAATCAAAATTTTCTTTTTGGTTCATATAGCATCCAAAACCACTTATGTGCTCCTTTACTTGTATGACATTATTTGTAATTAAGTACACAGATGGTCCATGTGGTTTACTTATTTTTTGAAAATTATACATATTTGTAATGTAATTAAGTACACCAATTGTCCATGTGATTTACCTTTTTTTTTTTTTTTTTTGAAAATGATACATATTAATAAAAATTACACCTTTAGACCAATGTGTTAAAAAAGGTCACATATTCAATCCTAGGACACAAATGGCCTCACTCTCACCTTCTTCATCCTAACATTTCCCCCAACATCGCCCATATTTTTTATTCTCCCATGGTAGTTGCTTCCAGCAACCCATCACCGGAAAAACACACCGCTATAAAATACAACAACCGGAAAATCATGAACGACCCCCTCTGAGTAGATCAGAACCACTACCCATCGGTGTTAGGGTTTCTCTCTCTCTCTCAAACACACACCCACACCCACACCAAAACCGCCTGCCAATGAGATGACTAGACATAAAACTTTTAATTTTAACTAATTTGTGCTCTAGGTTTTTTTCCCTTTTTTTATTTACCCCTTTTGGCCGGTTTGGTTGACCCAGCCAACCCGGTTTTCGCCTAGAACTCCTGAACCGTGTACATCCTTATTGTTAATGTAACAAGGCCATCCATTCCATTTCGGGTTGATATGGGTATTTTAAATTTTAAGATGGGTTAAGATGGGCCAAACAAAATTAGTCACTAAGTTAGGATAGGTTGTGAAGTGCTGGATAAAAAAAGTGAGTAGGTCAGGATGGGTACGAGATAAAACTCAAGTGAACCAGGATGCGTTAAAATCACTTAATTAAGTAGTAGGATGAGTTTTAAGATAGGCATATCAATGGATGGATATGGATTGGAACATTTTCTGATCCATTGATGATCCAAATTAAATGGATCATGTTCCGATCCATGATCCAACAAATGGATCGTAATCCGATTCATATCCAAATAATTTTAAATGGATGGATCACTATCCGGATCTTTAACCTAAATCAAACCAAAAAACAGACAATATCGAACTGAAATCAACCAAAAACCGAATTAACTGAAAAATGAAAACCAAATTAACCAAAAACCGGTCATCAGTTTTTTTGTACTCTCGTTTAACCTAAATTAGCTGAATTGAAGCGAATAATTCATATTTTCATATATTTCTAGCTTTTATACATCCATTTCATAATTTATATCTCTATTTTATATATTTATACTTTAATTTCATGTATATATATACCTCAATTTCATATATTTCTAAGCAAAAGTTTTAGCCAAAGTTTAGTTTTTGCTATTAAATGAAATTAAATTAAATTAAATGAACCAAACCAAAAACCGTCAATCTAACCGAATAAAACAAAGTGATTAACCGAAAACTGATTGGTTAATAAAATAGACTAACCGATGACTATGGTTTTAGCTTCGGTTGAGGATAATAACCAAACCATGCACAACAAAATGAAACAGATTACCCGATTACTTCGCTTTTGATGTATATCTATCACAATGATGCTACAATAAATATTATATGAATAAAAAAACTACAAAAAACGAGTATCGCAATGTGATGTGTCGCTCCTACCGCATCGTGCGGGCATTATGCTAGTATATTTAAAACATACATACCTGCTTAATTGGCTTTTTTTTTTCCTTAGAATTAAACCCATGAAATCTCTCTCCATATTCCATTGTTTTCATATAAAGGTAGTTAAAATTCCAAACAGCCTACACTTCCACATGTATTTACACTTAGCACAAAAATTATGCCCTAAATTTTAAAAACATTGAAGCAAATGCAAATATTAAAGTAGATTAAAGTTAAAAACCGGCCATGTTTCTCACCTCTGCTCATACGCAACATCCTTTGCTGAAGAGAAAACCCTAACGGATTAAACCACCTGCAATGAGATAAAAACAACTCATAAAAATTAGGGTTTCTTAGTAATTCACTGACATTCGATTCAATGAAAAAGAAACACCTGACAATCACATACAATCATCGTCGTTCTCTAGTGAAGAGGAACTGAACAAACGACTATCGATTGACGATCCTGTAATGCAAAATCAGCCACTGAATCACCATATAAACAAATGATTGTCGCAAAAACGAAGAACACAACCATCATCCCTTTGATTCCTCGTCGTGCTCGTCGGCAACGATGGACGCTTCTATAGCTTCTTTGTGTTGACAGAGAGAATAGAAAGGGTTTTGGGGGGGAAGAAGATATGATGTGGTGTTTTGGGGAAGGAGAGATGTTGCAGTGTTTGGCACGTGTATGAAGCAGAACCACATATCCAATTTTTATTTTTTTAAAAAGCACCCAAAGTCAAGGGTACAACTACCCAAGCTTAAAGTTGTTGCTTATTTATAGTATTTAATTATAGTATTCAATATTTAATTAATTATATATAAAAAAATCTATCATTTCACTAGTGCAGCTTCTATGATATATAAATATCTATAAAACTGAACAAAATAGACATAAATAAATAAATAAATAAATAACACAAGTATTAATGGGTCAACTCAACCCACTGAAAGTTGCATGTTTTGAAACTGACCTGTTAGTAGATCCATTGTAGCACTTCTAAGTTCTAACAACTAAATTGAATGTCAATGTCAATGTAACAGAGTTTTTTCTCAAAAGGGTGTTGGTGGAAAAGTTATTTACCAAAATGGGTGATTTGAAAAATAATTACCAAAATGGGGGTTTTTTCTATATTTCTTTATTTTTTTAACTAATCTGTTATAATTCTTCTATTTTTATTTAATCAACCTATCACATTTATATTCTTTTCTTCCATCTAACTCATTATATAGATTTTTTTGACTAACTTATTAATTATTATATATATTTTTTTCTTTTTTTATAATGAAACCCGTGTTAAAACAAACTGAGTGCTAATACCTCTCATCTACTGTTTTAACTTAATTTTTTTGAGATTAATTTTTTATTTACTATTGTTCGTGTAGTTGATTACCAATTCAAATGAAAACCCATAATATAGTATTTCCTAAAGTTACATAAATTTTATTAACAATCAGTGGGCAAAATATTTACGTAGATTGATTGGTTCGTAATTTTATTGGCCAACTCGGTACTTATTATTATTTTTTATTATCAACTTATTTTTTAATAGTCACGAACAACATTTATTTCATTCAGTTGATGTAAACATGAACACATGTCTCGTTTACAAAAAAGAAAACCATGTTTGTGTTTGATTGTTTGTTCGATTAAAGTTAAATAAATGAACGTGCTACTTTAGTGATCGTTTACATCTCTAAAATTAGAATGATTTAGCTTACATAAAGTTAAAAGGAAATAAAAGAAAAAAATGTTATGAAAAAAGAATTATATTTTGGTCGGTTGAAAAGTAAATACAATATAAAGAGTAATTGTTTGGAGAAAATAAATTAAAAACATATAAGGTTAATTGAAAAAAAGAAAAAAATATAATAGATTAGTTAATAATAAAGAAATAAGAAATAACACTCATTTTAATAATTTTTTTAAAAATCACCTATTTTGGTAAATATTTTTTCCACCCTCACCAATTTGGGAAAAAAGTCATTGCAAAACATCTATTTTGGTAATTATTTTTCAAATCACCCATTTTGGTAAATAATTTTTCCACCTACACTCTTTTGGGAAAAAACTCAATTTAACATATACCACGATCTTATTACTCTAAAAACAACAAAACTAAAACTAAACTGAAACATGAATTTGAGCTATAATTAGAAAACCCAATGGCTATATCTACAGTGAACTAACGAATTTCAGGTCACAAAGAGAAAAGACTTGTTTGTACATCCGAAGGATTGGCTAACCACCGGCAGAACAACCATGCTGCACCCACCACCGATATAAGGGAAAGCGTGGCCAAAAATCCAAAATGTGATACGTCATTTGCAATTATAACAACACCCAATATTATTGACTCTGCTAAGCTGGCAATGGAAACCTCGGTTGCCCCGATAAGATTTGCTTTAGAAGGCGGGATCCCGGTTTGTAGAATCTGTGACCCGATTACTTCATACGACATGTGTCCCAGTCTTGATAACACCTGTATATTGAGTTGTTTTTTTATATATAACCATTTTAGAGATTTGATAATGGTAGCTTATTAAAATGCCAATGTCACACAAAATGATAGCATAATTAATGGGCTTTTTTTCTGATGCTAAAAAGATCACAGCTTCCATTAGAGATGGCAATTTTAAGGTCTTAATATGAAACTGGCCAAGGATATAAATTACTAATAACAGGTCAAACGGGTCAATAGCCGATGGAAAGGTGTTTACAATCTCCTATATTGAGCTGGGTCGCAATTTCATTAGTATTATATTTAATGTATTAATATCACTGTTATTAGAAAAAGTACAAAAACAATGTTGGTAGGTCAATCTAACTTGTTTGACACATTACCCAGCACGACCAACTTGTCTTTTATGCCAACTGTAAAATCCATATGTTTGTGTGTGTGTGTGTGTAGATATAAGAAAAGTAGACTTACAATAAAACCAAGAAAAAACAGAAGTGCAGTCTGATTTGTAAGAGCTCCACTCCAATAGACGCCGACCGCCATTGTAAGAACTGAAGCTTGCAATATGAGTCCAGCTGCTCCAGCCTACAACAAGAAATTCATTACAACTTCGTAGCAATTTCATCTTTCACAATTATATTGTATTAAGGAAATGATTCAATAAATGGATCAACTTTAGTTATGTTTTTATCTCTAAAGGGTCAAATAGGTTAATCAAAAAGAGCCAGCGGGTCAGCCCAACGGCCCCAACCTGACCCAACCCATTTTGATGAACCTATACAAAACCCACCCGTTTTGCTACCTCTAGTTTAGAATTTGGGATGTCCTCAGAAATGTACGAAGCCTGGGAATATAAGTATACAATAAGTAAAAAAGAAGCCTACCTTTAAAATACCAAGGTGCTTGACCATTTGAGCAGACATGAATGTTGCTCCAACACCCATAAAAGCACATAAGCAACTAAAGCCTCCAATAAGAGATGGACTTAAACCTTTAAAAAAAAAAACTTATCGTGTTAAAACCGTCATATGGCCTGTTTTCAGTTTTTATTCTTTTTAGATTCTGCTTCCAATTGCATAACATACCATGCTGTGTGAGGAAAGCTGTCATTAGACCACCTGGGGCAAGAACAGCATTAAAGCAAAGAAGTACATAAGCTAGGCTAGCTGGAAGAACAGGCTGCTTCATGTATTCATCCAACCCGTGTTTAATAGAAGCCATACTCATATCCACTGATCACCAGATAGCACAAGATAAGTAAGAAAAACATGACGTTATTGATATTACTATATTAGTATCATATTCACCTAAACTATCAACATGTGGCTCAGGTTCTCCAGAGGAGGTTCTGCAGCATGTTTGTGTACATTTAGCACGCTCAAGAACACCATAGGAAAGCTTGTTGGTTAACCACGTAAGACCAATCTAAGAATATTCAGAGTAAAGCCCATTATTCAAATATAACTATACAATATATGACTACTATAAACAGAAAAATCATACTTCATTACCACAACAGGCAATGCCCACATCATTAACGCAGCAGCAAGCTTCAAGCATGTTACGGTTTCATATTTGGATAGAAGAATGCCAAACAGTGATGCTCCAGCAATCTGCAATCAGTGTAAAGTTCAAAAGCTTTTATTAATAAGCTAAATTTCAGAAGCTGCATCAATCATATACAACAAATAATACATATAACAAGACGGCTGTAGCAAGTTATTATTTCTTTTGCAAGAGAAGAAATAAAGAAAAATTTATCAGAGAATAGGACCACAATCACCTCACAAAGGAGATCAATACGACTAAGAATAGCATTCGCTTGAGCAAGAGCAATTGGCCTGTTCGTTCCTGCTAACTGAACATAATGTTTTTACATTGAAAACATATGAGCAACCACCACATAACCGTATCTATAGGACAATGGGAAAAAAAAGAAGTAAAGGATAAATACCAGAACGACCCAATCACGTTCGACTGCAACCCCAAGAGCGAGTCCAGATAGCCTCTCAACAGCCCCTGCTAATACTAATATGATAAACCAGGGACGCATGAGTACAGAGGTTTCAAGTGAAGCATGTACCATATGCGCTTGCATAATCATCGCAGCTGATAACAGTTGAGCAGATGCCTGATATACCCCCAAACAGGTTACTATTAATTTCAAAGAATTTTTATGCCAAATATGACTATATATGTTCAATTATGGAATAACCTGAACAGTAGTCAAAAAATTGTATGCAGGTACACGGGGATATTGATCCATAAGTCTGCCAACTAACGGGCCTCCAGCAATAACAGCAACCTGTTGCAAAAGAAACATAGAGGAAGATAAGGTGAAAGGTCTTTTCATTTGGAATTGATAACAAGAACTATACATATACATAACATGTATACACACATACATGTAGAGGGTCGCGTTCATTTTAGAACCAATATTATGGAGTACCACCGAGAACTGGATAAGCAAGCGTATCACATAGCATTTAAATTGAAAAGGGTAAATTGAAGAAAAAAATGGTTTATTTATCTCTCCTCGCTCCTTTGATTTTATCCCCTCTCTGGAACTTAAAAATATATATACATAAAAATGTGCACATATAGTGTTTCCATACATGTGCATATAGTGCATATACACTATACACATGTGCATTAAGACAAAAGACTATCATACCATATATTTTTTTAAATAAATCTTAAACATATTCAAATATACATGCATCATAGTCAATTTATATAATAAACAATACAATGGTTAAAGTGGTTCGCACAACTCTCATCATATTAATGATCCTGAAATGAACGCCCCTGCCCCCTCAATATGCGTGGGTGTATATGTGTGTGTGTTGCAGCTCATATGAGTTGATGAAACCTTGGTGCAGAAACCCATGACTGCAACTGGAAGAAGGCTCGGATGAAGCAAAGCAATAGCAGCAGGCCAAGCAAAATTCCATAGCTGTTCCACCAAGTTCCCAGCTAGGCAACTAGCATATAATGCTGATAATCATATATCAACATCATGTTAGGAAAAGATGATGTGATCTTGGTTTAAAAAAGCGTGCCTTAAGTGCGCTTAAGCACAAAGCGACCCTAGGCGTAAAGAGTTGTGCCTTGTGTGACATAAGGCGAGATTTGTACAAAAAGTGCACAAAAAGCGAGCTTTTTTGGGAAAAATCCCACTGAGGCGCACACTTCTTGTACAGAAGGTGTTTTTGTGCTTTAAACTGTTACACATGTAGCTAAAATGGTTGTACATTTAAGTGATTTATACATTAAATCATATTTAAACCTTATTTATAACTATATTTTGGGTAATGGATGCTAAAAACCTATAGGATATGAATATATATATATATATAACCACCTTGCGCCTCACGTACGAAAAGCCCTCCGCTTTTGCGATTTGCGCTTTGATTTTAGACCTTGCCGCTTTTGTGCGCTTCACACTTTTTTAAACCAAGGATGTGATATAAATACAAGTCTATGCTACATAAGCTTTTTTTTGTCAAAGAAATCTAAATAAAAGATCTTCAATAAATACTCACTCTAACCAGTTTATAATACATAATGATTAGCTTACCATATAGCCCTGCTGGATGAGCAGGTGTTGCAGCAATGACATCCTGTTCTTCCTCTGAAAGAATCTGAAGAGGAAAGTGAACACTAAAATATATAAAAACCAAGGAAAATAGATAAGAAAGCACGAAGGCAATAAATATGATGTTACCGGCAATGTTGTCAAAATCATGTCTACAAAAGTGTCTTCCACCAGTAAGTTTGTTGATTCGGTATCATGGATTTCCGAATCAAGATGGACAATGGGAACTGAACAACTTGATGCTTCCGATGAAGCATCATGATCAACTTCTTCAGTCACAATGTTATTCAAGACTTCAATATTTGACAAAGAACATCTTGTATACAATCTGTTCAGCCTGTAGAAGAAAGTTGATGAATTATACAAATTGTACATTCAAAATACACGTAATAACCAAGAATTCCATATTTCTGGTTTCATTATATATTTCTACCTCCTAGTCGCGAGAAGTCGATTAATTAACACTTCCAATACTTAAATACTTTTGTTTGTTTGTTTGTTTTATAAGGGGATACGCACAATCTATCACTGTAATCATTTCCTTTATGCATTCTACTTTATTCTAAAGTGTTTTATTTTAATTTTACGAAATGCTTCCTACACATATCATGATTAAACTAACCTAACCTAACTCGAGAACAAAAAGCATCTAGAATGAACATAAAATCAAATTGATAAACCCTAAAATCAAAAAACAAAGAAAACTACCTCAAATTAGGGGAGCGTTGGATGAATCGCCGATGAGAAGAACGTAACGAAGTAGACGAACAACAACTATAACAATCGAATTGACGAGGAGAAAAAGAAGAAAAGGAGCTAATTGAAGATAGAGTTGTCGTCGTCGGAGTAAGAAACACCGATGCCATGACTGATTTGACCTGTAAAATACTGCTTTGGCCTTGAAGCAGCTCGTATTTTCCGTTGGCAGTTGAATCAGTTGACAATTCATGCAGCTGAAGTTGTAGATTGATGCAGTTTTAGCGACGAAAATATCATGGACGAACTGAAATTGGGGAATATGAATTAGCGACGGTCGCAATCAATCTTATCTTTGGTGTGTATTGAGTTTGAGGCGGATTAAGCGACGGAATATTAACCAAAATGTTGAAAGTGTGACGTGCCGTCTTATTTGCCAGGATTATTATATAGATGCTTTTTGTTTAGACTTTTCCAATTATATCCACGTCACCAAATAATATTCCCCACAAAAATAAAAATTAGGTATCGCATGTTGACGAATGACATGAACAAAGATAGCGTTACTTAATCTTATGCAAGATAGAGTAAGAGTAACTAAGTTTGTCATGTCAAAGATAGCTTTAGCTAATCTAGTTAATTGAGATTAGATAAGTTCGTCACACCCAAGGTAAGATTGTTTAATCTTACTTGAAAAAAGTTGCTTCGTAAGAACTTTTTGATAATGGCAATATAAAACAAAGCTTAATAAAGCAAGTTAGCCCTAACAACAAAACAGGTGATTACATGTGTAACACATTGGAAATTTCATCGAAATATATATCAACACGTGTCCACTCTCAAATATGCCTAATAAATTGGACGAGAGGGACTATTTTTGCCAATATTGGAAAGTATGAATGTGGAGGTACTAAATATCAGAAATATCAAATTTTTTGGTTCCTGATGATTGTATACGGACCGCAAGAGCTTAAGGCTTACCGTCCGTAAGGCTGTTGTTTATTTTTGCACGCATAAGGTCCTTACGGACCGCAAGGACTTATCCCTTACGGTCCGTAAGGGACTGCCAGTGGCAGATTTTTGTTTGGAGGCCAAGCAAGTCTACCATGCTGCCACATCTTGCAATTTTGCCACCCTTCTTCAGTGTTTGCCACCTCCATGGACAATTGTATTGATCCTAGAACATGTTCTAACACCTGGATCACTCTTGTGCACAATCAATTAGTACAAATAGGACGTTCATTCAACACTCATTCCTTGCACCTTTCTCATTTCACTTCTATCTACTCTATCTGGAAGTTCCTGATCTTAAAGGAGCATCCCCTGAGTTCTAAATATTTCAAGGACCACAAGTAAGGGTTCCTTTCCAGCTCTTTACATTTTTATAGGCTTTTATTAGGCGAAAGTCAAGCAAATTGACTTTTGCTTTGACTTTGGGTTTAGACTATTGTGGTCCGGCCATTGTTCGAATCGAACATGGCTACATGATTGTAATAAGGTAGGCGTTAATCCCTCAAAAGGGCACCTCCTGGAAATCACGTTAAGTTGGTCAAATGACGGGTCAAAGTTATGTTTAATAAAAAGTCAAACGACAGATTTTCGAAAAACTTATAAAATGAAGTTGTAAACTTTTTAACTCATGTTTTTAATACCATATCAGTTGGTAACAAATATTAGAACATGTATAAACATGTTCAGCCTGTCATTTTCAGTTTATGTGTCGGTTCGCAACCTAAAGTCAAGCAGTTTGAGTTATACTTTGACTTTCGATTCTGACCCGATGTACCAACTTTAGCTATTGATTCTAAGTTGCATTATGATCATGTTATAGTGTAGAATAACCCTCTGTGGTTATACTACTTGATCATAATCAATTTCTGAGTTTTTACACAAGTTCTTATAATATGCCTATTATTGACCAAAATGTCCTTTTTGTGCAAAACTTGGTTTTAATCAATAAGAACTTATGAAATGGACAACCTACTGATATGGCAATACAATTGACATGTTTTGACATAATGAACATGTTCATAACATAAGTTTTTATACAAGTTCATGAATTATGCTAAAGATCAGGACATGGTCAGGAAAAATAGATTTCACTGTAGCACCCCTTGACACCTACGACATCGTCCTCGGAATGGAGTTCTTCCGTTAGACCAGAGCCATGCCAGTACCATTTCTGAACGCAATGTATCTTGTCAAAGGAAAATAGGTACACACCGCAACTTTAAAGGCCAAAGCAATACAACAAGGAAAGACAATATCCACTCTATAACTCTTTTGATATCACAACCAAAGACTTCTCCTACCATACTTTACCAAACCCAACTAAAAGGTTTGACTAAGAAGTATTCTAGGTGTCGCACGAGAGTTAAAGAATCATTACGTGACAAGTGGTATCAGAGCCACGTTCGATCCGGTGGAGATGTCTGAATTAGAAAAGATACAACACACAACCACGGGCGCTGGAGATGAAACCCGGGGACGCGACGACACTCGTAAAGGTGGAAGAAAGACTCGAGAAATGTCCAAAGACTTGGTTGCAAGTCTAGACAAACGTATTGAAGATGTTAAAACATCAATAGGCATAGCTCAATACACCACCAATGTCGAAGCAGTAAAAGCTGGACCCGACAATCCGACACCTACAACGAACACGTCAATGAATCACTACAATGTTAGCATATTATGACTTTTTTTTAATCTTTTGGTTTTATTAATATTATTTTTAACATATTATGATTTTTTTTAATTTTTGGTTTGTATACCGAGTGCTTGTTTCACAGATACCGACATCAGTAGTAGTATCAGTATTATCGAAACCGGCACCGTTATTTGTGTTTACAATATTTAATCGATGTAAAACTGCCGTTATCATGATCTTTTTTTTTGGGGGGGGGGGGGGGTTATCTCTTTCGGTTGCCATTCCGAATACCACATTGTATTGATACCATAAAAAAGTCGAACTGATACCTACTATATCCCCATATGTAATGAATCAAACCGATACCGAAGAAATTCCCGCAACATCACGCAGGGTTACCACTAGTTTTTATAAATATTAAACATTAACTTATAAATAAAAACTAGTAATTTTTACCCGTGCGTTGCAGTGTGAGTCGATTTGGTTCGTCAAACTAGCAAGAAAAATACCAAAACAAATAAAAGTAGAGAGGCTAAACATTTATATTAGGAAACTTAAAGTAAATAGACTAAACATGTATAATAGTAAAGTTAAAGATGTAAAAGTAAAAGACAAAAAAAAAACTTTAAAAAGGGAAAAAAAGAGGTTGCCACATGATTGATTACAATGAATAGTGAACCATTTGCCTTTTAATATATAACTAGAATTGAGACCCACCGCAATGCGGCGGGGATTCTTTAGTTATAGCTAAGTCGGTATAGGACCCGCACGTTATGTTAAACCTGTCAAACAGGAAAAAATAGATGATGAAAAAACGTTCACCCATACACGCACGTTGCGTCATGTTTAACTCGCAAAATTTAGAACGAAACGTAAAAACGTTAAACCAAAGACGCACGTCGATGTGTTAAGTCACAAAATTTAGAACCATACATAAAACGGAAAATTTGCGAAAAATGAAAACTATAAAGGATCAAAGTTGAAAGTAAAAAAAGTTGTGAGGATAGATTGCAAAAGATAAAAAGTTTTGGGTTAAAAGTAAAAAAAACAAATAGTATTTCGTTAAAAGTAATTTATGAAATACTTTTGGGTGAAAAGTAAAAAAATAAATTTTTTTAAACCCCTAAAGCCAAGGTTACGACAACCATATGCATAACCATTTTTTCTTTGTAAGAGCCCCAAAGCACACCCCGCGTTGCGGCGGGGCATAAAACGGTGTCAAATAGTACTAATGTTACAGCATCTGCTGTAATGACAGCAGTGATTGAGACACCAGTTGTTTCAACCACTGTCAGTCAATCACAATCACAAACCACTGCCACTCATATTCAAACCACTGATCCACCAATGACATCATCAGCCTCTCCTACAATAAAAAGGAGAAGGATTCTCGTATCTGATGATTCACCACCACCATCACCACCATCAAAAACTACTTCACCACTTCCATCCCCTGCTCAAAAGCAGAAGACATCTGCTGACATATCAGCAGTTGTAATGGCAACAGATGTTGAGACACCAGTTGTTTTAACAACTGTTAGTCAGTCATTTTCCACTATTTCCACCAGTCTCACATCAAAACCAACAAAGCTCTACACCAGAAAAAGAAAACTTACTCAGCCAGATGAGGACCAATATGATCCCACTGCTGCAAGATATCCTTTAGAACTGGAAGCTATAAAAAATGAGATGAGGCAATTCTACACTGATGATGATCCTTCAAACAGAAGATTTTCTTCACTCGTTGGCTTCATGGTTCCAGAAGACATGGATGAATATCTTGAACTCAAAGTAAGACAGGCTAAGATAAGAGCCAAGGTTGAATGTAAAGGTCAATGTGATGAAGCCATTGCTGAAAGATTGGATTTTCTGCTCACAAAGGTCAAACAAATAAAAGATTTTGCACAAGAGCTGAGTAAAGAAAAGGCAGAACAACGAAAAGAGATGAGAGGAAAACTTCTTGCATACATAATGCAAGAAAAAATTTATCCTACTGAAGTAAGCCAATTTGAAGAATGGCCAATAGTGGCTTTAAAACATGAAGCTGATAGGATTGATAGAATCAAGAATGATCCTAGAAAGAAGAAAAATGCTCCAAATTGGAGTAAATACAAAAAGCTCATCTCTAACCTAACAGCTGAGTATAAAAGAAAGAAACAGGAGCTTGTGAATGCAAAAGTGGACACCGCAAATGCCATATCAAAATGGTCAAAGCAGCAAACTGATGAAGCCTATGAAAGGCTAAAGAAAAGAAAGATAATTGTTTCAGGCACTTCAAAGAAGCATGAACAAATGATGAAGCTTGAACAGCAGATAGAAAACGTCAAAACACTGTTCCGATCTACTCTTGTGACAAACCAAGAAGAAGGAGAACAACTGAACAGTGAAGAGGAAAAGGAAAAGGAAGTTGAGTTCTTCAAAGAAACCATCATGAAAATGGGTCTAAAAGAAGAGAATTCAGAAAAACTTCAAAACCTTTTTAAGAAGGTGTTAACTAAGCCTGCATCACCAAATACTTCAGAAATTTCAGACATTGAGCCAGATCAACAAAAGAGACAAGAGCAGATAGAAAAAGAGACTGCAGAAGACATAGCTGCAGCAAACAATGTCATTAAAATGGCCTTCAAAAGAATGTCTGAAAGTCTGCAAGTTTTCACAAGGCCAACATCTCCCAACTCATCATTGAATAAATCTCTCCCAAGAAACCCATTGGGTTTAAAAGTACTAAAGTGGATGTCTGATGAAAAGACCCACGTATTGACCCTGGTCAGATCCAATGGCGAAGTGAAGTACATATCAAGGAAAGAAGCACTAGGCCTTAGTGTTGAAGATTTGCAGGATCTCCTTGAACTTACACTGTGCCGGGATGAAGATGACACAAGTTCAAAAGAATTTGAAGAAGAATTCAAGAGAAAAGCAAGGGAACTTCTGATGAGTAATAAAGATCCAAAATAATGACAGGTTTTGGCATTATCTGTTCCAAGGGGAGATTGTTGGGATTGAACCCTACCAGAGGAACAGATAATGAAAGCCAAAACCAGGTCACAACAGTGGATTCACAATAAGCAGTTGATTACACTAAGTCTTCTCCCTTGAAAGTGATTAAAACTGCTGAAGGTCTTATATCCACTGCCCGCCCATAACTGCTGCTGTTTTGCCTAACTACTGATGAAGCCTAGAAGACTGCTGGATACTAAGCACTGCTGGTACAAACTGCTGATGACAAAGCACTGCCCAATCAAGGACTGGTCAACCTTGAGGAAAGCACTGATGATAAGGAAGAGCAGTAGTTTAGTATATCATCTGATTCATGTATAGTCAGTTGTTAGGTTTAGCAGTGATTGTATGAAGACAGTAGATATAGGTTGTTAGGTTGTTAAACGTCACTTTCATGGTGACGTCAGCTGAGATGCCTCAGCGGTTTGGTTTGTCTATAAATGGAGCAGTACTCTGTACTGTTACATTTGATTCGTTTTGAGAGAGTTCTTCTCCTCAATTCAATCCTTTCATCTTGTGCAATCCAACCTTGGGGCATCTGGCTGAGGGGGAGCTTAGTATGTAAGCATATCTGTAATCATTTGATTCTTATTATAAATCTTTTGACTAAATGAATTGCGTATGCTTTCTCAAAACTATTTTCTCCTTTGATTGTGTTTACAAAGTTTGCTATTCATTTCCGCTGTACTTTACATTGTTTCATATTTATTCATTGTTCAATTTACACAAACAAACACTATCATGAGGGCCTCCGATCCTAACACACGTTCAAGTAATAAACTTGATGTTATATATGAAAACGCCACCGCGCCAATCTAGTCCATAGATTGTTTTGATCTGACGATCCGTAAGCGTTCTCACCGTTCTCACACTTTTCATCGTTTTCCCTAAATCCTGACCCTATATATATGTGTGTGTGTGTGTGCGCGCGCGTACGCACAGATATTTCCTACTTTGTATGTTGATGACTATGTATTTAATATATATAAAACTATATCTTAAATATATAGAGATAGGGGTAAAGTCTACCTACATCACACCCTCCCAAGATCCTATCAAAAGGTTTGTTATGGGTGATATTAATCGAGTTCACTTGTTGTTATCTTCAACTTTACCATACCATTCTTACACATCAACCCATGTCAACCATTTGTGATTTGTTTTATCATTTTATTATAAGTTATCAACCCGTTTACAACTTGATTATAATATATAATTCATTTATAAACCGTTAACCCTTTTGAGTCGTTCAAATAAACGAGTTAAACATGAAAGGTACACTGTTGTAAATCAAACCGACTCAGCCCATCAAAAGGAGGATATTAGCGACCCACTTAACAAAAACATGGGGAAGGAAACAACTAATCCAAATAAAGAAGTTAAGGAAGTTGGTCAAGGCGGGTCAACGAGGAGCATCAGGAATCCAATGATACCTAGTAAATTAAGGGATTACATCGTAAATTAGATTATTTAGAATTCTATATAAGAATATGAAGGATTGTTTATAGATATGTGTTTATCTCAAAACTTTTGAAGTCAAAAGAAAAGAGCATAAACTTAAAACACTCTCGAGTCAGAGTTTAGGGTAATAATAGTCATTAAGCAACTGTGTGCATTTATCTATTCACGAAAAGGTTCAGGTAAAAATGGAATTTCCGGTGAATGAACTTCAAAGAGAAATAGACAATTCTTCAAAATCATCACATGGTTATCAAAAACTCATGTGTACATGTTTTCTCAATTCTGTTGTCAATCAATTAACAAGAAAATGGTACTAAACAGTGGTCAAAATATATTTGAAATTTCATACGACTGATTGTCAAACCGCTGACCATTTTCATAAACTTGAGAATGATATGATTAAGTATTTTATTGATATTATACCAGATCCTTTTTTTATGCTATTTTAAGAGAATCCTTTATCCATTTTTTTCCCAAAGGATTTCCTCTAAATAACCAGGATATATTATTCGTTTTTTTAAGAATAATATATTTTGAACTTTTGCTGGTTTTTGTTGGCAATAGTTTAAATTTCCTGTCAGGATATGGTACCTTATTTTTCTTGGTATTTCTGTCCTCATAAATGGGTCAAAAAGAAATGGTGCATATGTCAAAGGTCATGTCATACTCAGGGTTGTTTTAAACAAAATCAAAGGTTGATTGCTAAACAGTGTTTAAACTACTGTGGCACTTATGTTTTAATTTAGATATTAAACGAAAAAGAGTTGCCTTAGTAAAAAGTTCTCATCATCCGGGGTACAAAACCACTGTCAGAAATTCGTAAGAATTCTAATAGGAAATTGACATGTGGCAAAACCTTGAATGAAAATCTCTGTAAAAAGTTGCTGAATATGAACTTTCAAACCATTGCTCTTATTTTCACCCTAACCTCTGTTTTGCTCCAACGTCTGCTTCCTAATTACTATCCACTGCTGAAAGTCAACCACTGATCCTCATTTTGCTTGGCAAGCACTGATGCTCAAAATCAATGTCTTATCCACTGATATGGTATCCACTGATAGTAAAAATCTTTCACTGTCATCACATTATGACCGTTGTAACTGCTGATGCTTGATACATCAGTGGTTCTTAAATCAACTGTCCTCCATTTTTCATCCATATCATCAGAGGTTGACACGTGGTCAGTTTTTAGCCTTCAGATCTTAATAACCGTTGCCACATCAGCGATCACTTTTTCCCTAAATAAAACCCTGATCAAAACCCCCAAACAGGGTTTTATACTGTCGAATTGAATTCCAAAGTTCTCTTCTCAAAGCAGTTTCCAACTTGTCTTCCCAAATCACTCTCCGATTCTTCTTCATCAAAATGACGAAGTCAAAATAAAAATCAAAATCTAAACCAAAATCACCATCATCTTCAAAAGAGGTCGCTCAAACGGCCGAAGAAACCATCGAAATCCCATACAAATCACCGCACAACTACTTGGGTCTCCTCACAAAACCCTCAAACAACCGCACCTTCGATTCCTTCATTGACACACTCTCTGAATCAAAGTACAAAACTTTGTTGACAGCAGATACTCCCATTTACTTGCAAACCCAGAGAGAGTTCTGGAAAAATACTACGCTTGAAAAACAAGACGGAAGAGTTGTAGCCATTAACTCCTCTATACAGGGTAAAGCGGTTCAAATCACTCCGCAATCAATCTCAGAAGTCTTCAAACTCGATGATCAAAAAGGTAAAACTTCTTTTGATAAAAACGAGTTAAAAGCTGATTTTCTGAAAAGGGGATATGCAGAACAATCAAAGGTAGATACTTTACAAAAAGGTTATTTCCCGTCTGCACCCAGATTTTTATTCCACACACTTTTGTCGTGTGTTTCAAATAAAACAACAGCTTTTAACGAAATACCATTGAAGATTCAATGCCTGGGGTATGCCATTTTAAATAATAAAGATTACAATTATTCCCAGGAAATCTTCAATGACTTGGTAAAGAATGCTGATAGCAAAGCATTTTTACTCTTTCCAAGATTTCTAAGCTATTATTTTAAACAAAAATTTGAAAAAGAAAATGAAAATGTGCCAAAACAAGGTGTTTATTTTCAAATAAAAAGTTTAACACCTGAAACACTCACTAGAATGTTGGCACCAATAAAAACAAAAGCAGAGGTGTCCGAGCAGAATTTAGCAGTTACCACTGCTCCTCAGACATCTGCTGCTGAGCCTACTGCTCCAGGTGATCAGAGCAGCACTACCACTGCTTTGAAACCCACACCTGACATTACCAAAAAGACCAAAAGAAAAACATCCAAAAAACCCACCAAACCCAAAACAAAGGCAACTCTGGAAGATGAGATCTCAGAGCAACTGCCTGTGACAAAACAGATGTCACCACAAACCACTGCTGCTACTTCCTCACAGCAGTTGGAAGAAAGATCTCAACCATTGCCTAAAACTCCTCCTGCTTCCTCACAAAAGGATCAGGTTGTAAGCACAGGGACCCCACAATATGAAGCTCTGAATCCACTCAGATCCATCTTCCTCAGTCCTGATCCCAAGGACATGTCTCTTTCAACTCCCATACCCTCACCAATAATATTACCTCAATCCATGCTACCTTTGTTGCATGCAGTTGTTGTAGCTCAGACACAAACCAGTTCCTCTCTATCACCTGTCACTGAGAGTATACCCCCACAAGTGACTGGGTCTGATGTTTATACCTCTGCTATCCCAGCAACAACTGAGGAGGTTACACCCCCTGAGTTACAAGTAACTCTCGGTGGTAGTTCAAGTGGAGCAGCAACTACAACTGATGGATCAACAGATCTTCAGTTGGACAGTTGTTTCATTAGTAAGACTCCCTTGAAGGCAATTTCTTCAATAGCACCATCGGTAACCACCAGTGAGTTGGTTCTAACCACTGGTACCATCAAAGGTTTATCAAGTGCTGAAGAAAGAAGTCCCCAGTACCAAGAACAAGGGGCATCAATGGGTGATTTTTGGGACTCAGTTCCTAAGTCAAACATTGATATAACCACTACAGGTGGGGATTCGGATGATCCCATTAAAGTGGGTGATGATTCAAAATACCAGGAATTGACGGGAAGAGTTGAAAAACTTGAAACCTCAGTTGCTGAAATAAAGGAGATGGTGCAAGAGATTTTAAAAGCTCAAAAAGCACAATCCACTGCTGCCCCACCACAAGCACCTGTTCCAACTCAAGCATCTGCTCCACCACAAGCAGTTGCTGCAAATGAGCTCTGGAATATCTTTCAACCCATGCTGGAGAAACATAAACAGATGGCTGATCAACAGCATGAAATGCATGTAAAAATGCTGACAAACATGGTGGAGTCAAGATTCAAAGATACTCAAGCAGACATCAAGGCTATAAAGACCAACATACAAAAGACTGCCCATGGTGAAAAAGTTCCCTCCACTATCCTTTTTATGGATAACCCCCTTGCAGATAATGCCAAAAAGGGGGAGAATATCAAGAAGATGAAGAAAAAAGGAATTGAAGATGGACTGTATGTTGAACCAGAGCAAGAAAAACAGCCATCTAAAATCTCAAAAGATTCAACATCTAAAACCTCTATCCAAATAGCTGATACAGCAGCGGTTAAAAAAACTGCTGTCAGTAGCCAAACAGCTGCCATTCCATCAACACACACCATCACAACCACTGTTCTACCACCATCTTCATCTACAATCACATCACCATCACTGCCTCCTGCCATAAAGCAGAAGACAACAGATGTTACAGCATTTGCTGTAATGACAGCAGTGATTGAGACACCAGTTGTTTCAACCACTGTCAGTCAATCACAATCACAAACCACTGCCACTCATATTCAAACCACTGATCCACCAATGACATCATCAGCCTATCCTACAATAAAAAGGAGAAGGATTCTCGTATCTGATGATTCACCACCACCACCACCATCACCACCATCAAAAACTACTTCACCACTTCCATCCCCTGCTCAAAAGAAGAAGACATCTGCTGACATATCAGCAGTTGTAATGGCAACAGATGTTGAGACACCAGTTGTTTTAACAGCTGTTAGTCAGTCATTTTCCACTATTTCCACCAGTCTCACATCAAAACCAACAAAGCTCTACACCAGAAAAAGAAAACTTACTCAGCCAGATGAGGACCAATATGATCCCACTGCTGCAAGATATCCTTTAGAACTGGAAGCTATAAAAATGAGATGAGGCAATTCTACACTGATGATGATCCTTCAAACAGAAGATTTTCTTCACTCGTTGGCTTCATGGTTCCAGAAGACATGGATGAATATCTTGAACTCAAAGTAAGACAGGCTAAGATAAGAGCCAAGGTTGAATGTAAAGGTCAAGGTGATGAAGCCATTGCTGAAAGATTGGATTTTCTGCTCACAAAGGTCAAACAAATAAAAGATTTTGCACAAGAGCTGAGTAAAGAAAAGGCAGAACAACGAAAAGAGATGAGAGGAAAACTTCTTGCATACATAATGCAAGAAAATTTTTATCATGCTGAAGTAAGCCAATTTGAAGAATGGCCAATAGTGGCTTTAAAACATGAAGCTGATAGGATTGATAGAATCAAGAATGATCCTAGAAAGAAGAAAAATGCTCCAAATTGGAGTAAATACAAAAAGCTCATCTCTGACCTAACAACTGAGTATAAAAGAAAGAAACAGGAGCTGGTGAATGCAAAAGTGGACACTGCAAATGCCATATCAAAATGGTCAAAGCAGCAAACTAATGAAGCCTATGAAAGGCTGAAGAAAAGAAAGATAACTGTTTCAGGCACTTCAAAGAAGCATGAACAAATGATGAAGCTTGAACAGCAGATAGAAAACCTCAAAACATTGTTCCGATCTACTCTTGTGACAAACCAAGAAGAAGGAGAACAACTGAACAGTGAAGAGGAAATGAAAAAGGAAGTTGAGTTCTTCAAAGAAACCATCATGAAAATGGGTCTAAAAGAAGAGAATTCAGAAAAACTTCAAAACCTTTTTAAGAAGGTGTTAACTAAGCCTGCATCACCAAATACTTCAGAAATTTCAGACATTGAGCCAGATCAACAAAAGAGACAAGAGCAGATAGAAAAAGAGAATGCAGAAGACATAGCTGCAGCAAACAATGTCATTGAAATGGCCTTCAAAAGAATGTCTGAAAGTCTGCAAGTTTTCACAAGGCCAACATCTCCCAACTCATCATTGAATAAATCTCTCCCAAGAAACCCATTGGGTTTAAAAGTACTAAAGTGGATGTCTGATCAAAAGACCCACGTATTGACCCAGGTCAGATCCAATGGCGAAGTGAAGTACATATCAAGGAAAGAAGCACTAGGCCTTAGTGTTGAAGATTTGCAGGATCTCCTTGAACTTACACTGTGCCGGGATGAAGATGACACAAGTTCAAAAGAATTTGAAGAAGAATTCAAGAGAAAAGCAAGGGAACTTCTGATGAGTAATAAAGATCCAGAATAATGACAGGTTTTGGCATTATCTGTTCCAGGGGGAGATTGTTGGGATTGAACCCTACCAGAGGAACAGATAATGAAAGCCAAAACCAGGTCACAACAGTGGATTCACAATAAGCAGTTGATTACACTAAGTCTTCTCTCTTGAAAGTGATTAAAACTGCTGAAGGTCTTATATCCACTGCCCGCCCATAACTGCTGCTGTTTTGCCTAACTACTGATGAAGCCTAGAAGACTGCTGGATACTAAGCACTGCTGGTACAAACTGCTGATGATAAAGCACTGCCCAATCAAGGACTGATCAACCTTGAGGAAAGCACTGATGATAAGGAAGAGCAGTAGTTTAGTATATCATCTGATTCATGTATAGTCAGTTGTTAGGTTTAGCAGTGATTGTATGAAGACAGTAGATACAGGTTGTTAGGTTGTTAAACGTCACTTTCATGGTGACGTTAGCTGAGATGCCTCAGCGGTTTGGTTTGTCTATAAATGGAGCAGTACTCTGTACTGTTACATTTGATTCGTTTTGAGAGAGTTCTTCTCCTCAATTCAATCCTTTCATCTTGTGCAATCCAACCTTGGGGCATCTGGCTGAGGGGGAGCTTAGTATGTAAGCATATCTGTAATCATTTGATTCTTATTATAAATCATTTGACTAAATGAATTGCATATGCTTTCTCAAAACTATTTTCTCCTTTGATTGTGTTTACAAAGTTTGTTATTCATTTCCGCTGTACTTTACATTGTTTCATATTTATTCATTGTTCAATTTACAGAAACAAACACTATCATGAGTGCCTCCGATCCTAACACACGTTCAAGTAATAAACTTGATGTTATATATGAAAACGCCACCGCGCCAATCCTGACCCTATATATGTGTGTGTGTGTGTGTGTGTGTGCGCGCACACGTACGCACGGATATTTCCTACTTTGTATGTTGATGACTATGTATTTAATATATATAAAACTATATCTTAAATATATAGAGATAGGGGTAAAGTCTACCTACATCACACCCTCCCAAGATCCTATCAAAAGGTTTGTTATGGGTGATATTAATAGAGTTCACTTGTTGTTATCTTCAACTTTACCATACCATTCTTACACATCAACCCATGTCAACCATTTGTGATTTGTTTTATCATTTTATTATAAGTTATCAACCCGTTTACAACTTGATTATAATATACAATTCATTTATAAACCGTTAACCCTTTTGAGTCGTTCAAATAAACGAGTTAAACATGAAAGGTACACTGTTGTAAATCAAACCGACTCAGCCCATCAAAAGGAGGATATTAGCGACCCACTTAACAAAAAACATGGGGAAGGAAACAACTAATCCAAATAAAGAAGTTAAGGAAGTTGGTCAAGGCGGGTCAACGAGGAGCGTCAGGAATCCAATGATACCTAGTAAATTAAGGGATTACATCGTAAATTAGATTATTTAGAATTCTATATAAGAATATGAAGGATTGTTTAGAGATATGAAAAAATCGTATGTTTTTGTGGATTCTACTTCTCACCCAATTTCTATAATCTCTTATTCTCAGCATCTTCTTGATTAATATCAAATTGTTCACCTATTCTATCATATTGTTCTTCTATAACACTCCATATACACTTTTAATTGTGCTCGGGTCAAATATCATTAACACAAATAAACAAACACAACAACTCAACACGTTAATCTAAAACATACTAATAATAAAAGTCTCTCATGTCCTCCTAGTCCCCTGCCCGAATAAACAAATAATAGAGTGGCGGCCTTGATGGTGTGCGGGAAGGACCTCCGCATAAGGCCCGTGATTTCGAGGGGCACGTAATTTATATATATATTTAGGACAAAGATCCGTTAGGAACCACCTCTTATTGCGAGAACCGCGAGAACCAATGTGAACGCAACAAAAAATGCTTAAAAATAGCTAAAAATCACACAAATTTTTTTTTAATATTTTTTATAACAAAATCGCTACTTTTCGTAGCAAAAAAAAAAAAATTAAATTTTTTTTTTTTGCTTCTAAAAGTAGCGATTTTAACATAAAAATATTAAAAAAAAAAAAAAAAATGTTTAGATTTTTTTTTTGATTTTTTAGGTTTTTTTAGGTTTTTTGGGGGTTTAGTTTTTAGCCTTTTAGCTGGGGGGGGGGGGGGGTTAGGTTTTTTTGGGGGGGGGGGGGTTAGGTTTTTTTAAGTTTTTTTAGCTATTTTAGGTTGTGTTCACATTGGTTTTTGATGTGCGGTAAAGTGTTACTTATTTTAGGTGTATATTTTAAGCCCTTTTTAACACTTATTTTAGCCAAGTTTTAAATTTATAAAACACGATATTTCACTAACACTAAACACACATATGGGCAAGTGCACCCATCGTTGAGTGTAGTATAGCGTTGGTAAGATACCGAGGTCGTCCAAGGACACAAGAGCTTTTAGTACCGGTTTATCCTCAACGTCTAACCAAAATAAAAGTTTAGAAAAATGTTTTAAACTAAGAAAATTAAAAACTAACTAAAATGCTGAAAATAAAAATAAAAGAAAAAACAGATAGACAAGATGAATCACTTGGTTCCGACTCGTATCTAGTATAACCTTTGATTATTTCCGCACTTTTGCACATAATTAAGAGATTATCTTAGTTATTGTAGTAGGCCCCTCTTTTGAAGGTGACGTTACCCTCACCCCAGTAGTTTGAGTCAGCAGGGATACAATCCTAAAAGGGTGGATTATTGGAAGATAATGAATTAAGTTATTAATGCAGTATTGTGGTAGGCCCCGCTTTTGGCGGTGACGTTACCCTCGGCTAAGTAGTCTGAGTCAGCAGGGATACAGTCCTAAATAGCCGGGTTATAGTATTAATAGTAGTTAACTTTTGAGGGGATCAAAGAGTTTGGACCCCCGCCATCCAATACCGTGAAGTATTGAAGGAGGTCCTACTAAATTTGACCCAGGTCCATTGCAGGACCTCTAAACGCTGAACAATGGCAAGACCTTTACCAAACCGTTCCCTTAACCCCCAACCAGGTAGCCAACATATCTCCATATAGACCGTGGAGATATGAATGGTGAAAATCCTTTATTTTATATAGACAGTAAAATAATGCCAAGACACCACGGACAAACGATAAGGAAAGATCACCTTCAACATAAGTAACTAGTTATTAAAGTCATTAGTACAAAACCAAATAAAAAGTGCAAAATATTAGAAATAAAAAGTATTATACTAGACACTTTGTCTTCACCAAGTGATGTAAGAGACTTAGGCAAACATGGCCTTGATTGTCAAGAACTCTTACGATCAATCTTGGATCCCGAGACGACTCACACACTCTACGATGGACAATGGATGATGGTGGTGGATGATGGTGTTGTGATGGTGGTGGGTGGTGGATGAAGTGTGAGAGAGGTGGTGTGCCAAGGGATGGTTTGAGCTTGAGCCAAGCACTCCTATTTATAGCCTGTACAGAAACCTGGACACGGCCCCGTGTCCGCTGGACACGGCCCCGTGTCCGCTGGACACGGCCCCGTGTCCACCCTTTTCTCTTTCTTCATTAATACAGTTTGTCTTTATTAGCTCCACACGCCCCCGTGTCCGCTGGGCACGCCCCCGTGCTTGTCTGACATTCTCTCTCTTCATTAATTGTAATTCGCAATTACAATTAATGCGCCTGCTGTACTTTCGCCACGCCCCCGTGTTCACTGGACACGGCCCCGTGGTGGGCAATAGAAGCTTCTACAACTTTGTCTTTTCTGCAGACAGTTGAGCACGCCCCATGTCCGCTGGACACGCCCCGTGTTGGCTGGACACGCCCCGTGTTGAGCTGAGCACGCCCCGTGCTCAGCTGGGCACAGCCCCATGCTCAGCTGGGCACAGCCCCATGCTCAGCTGGGCACAACCACATGCTCAGCTTTCTTCTTGTTTTTGCTTTGGGAGATGCTGTCGAGGAGTCGGGCATGCCACGTTTCTTCCTTTTCTTTGTATTTATGTTGGTTTTGGCTGTATATTTGTTCCTTTTGTTCGTTTAAGCTCATTTGATCCTGAAAATACAAAAGGAAGACAAAAGCACACTTTTTCCAACATTAGTACTAAAAAGGGGTTAGTTTTATGCCTTATTTGATGTAATTTATATGTTGCATTTTGCACACATCAGTTTTCGCGGTTCTCGCAATAAAGGTGGTTCCCGCATGAACCTTACCCTATATATATATATATATATATATATATATATAGGGTGGGGTTCTAGAGTGAACACTAATGTATTTGCGAACTGAGTGAACAAATATTGGCCACTGATTTACACACGTGGATGGCTAGGATTTCATCATCAAATCGTAAAATACACTAGTGTATTTCATCATCAAATCCTGACCATTGATTCACACACATGTATGACCAGGATTAGTTCGCTCAGTTCGCAAACTACACTAGTGTATATATAGGGTTAGGTTAACGTACAAGAGCCCTTATCCTACATTACGTACGCGATCATCTCAGCCGTCAGATCTTCATCCCACATTGAAAGCGCATGTTGGTTTTTTGTAACAATTTCACATGTTGGTTTTTTAACATGCGATTTCATCAAAATAACCATATGCGAAACTGTTACAAAAAACCAACATGTGATTTCATTAAAATTATCACATGTGAAATTGTTACAAAAAACCAACATGCGATTTTATCAAAATTATCACATGTGATTTCATCCATGCTATTTTATAACATGCGATTTCACATCGCGTACATTAAGTCATTTTGTACAATACACTTTCTCTCTCTCTCTCTCTCTATATATATATATATATAGGAAAGCTTAACGTACATCATGTATGACAACGTGCGTGATTATGTATATAACGTGCGTGATTAATGTTTTCCAACATGCGTGATTTGGGTTTTTTAGTTTATAACGTGCGTGATTTTCAAATGAACGTGCGTAATTAGCTGTCGTACTTGTTGTACGTTAAGTCGTATTGTACGTTAACTGGCCTATATATATATATATATGTTATTTTTTTTAAAGAGTAAACATATTCCAATTCCAATATAGCCCATTTACAAATCATATTTTATGGTTTAGAAGTTAGCCCACTTGGCATTAGGTTTATTGAGCCCCATACTAGTTTGATTTTTTTAAATAATAATTAAACATTACAGAATGACACATTTTTTAAAACACGAACAAGGTACGTGAATTCTCAGAGACTCCTATGAAAAAATCCAACAAGACACACATCCGATCCACAAAACTTGAAACAAAGAGAGTTTAAAGGACTAGTTTTGCCACACTACCAATAGTCTAGCAATCGATTAGCAATCCCCAAAAACTTTTTAAACCATAACTTCACCAACACTTGATCCACAAAAACTCACACTCTCCCTCCCCGCCACACACACACACACACATACACAATGTCCATCAAACTGTTAGCAAATCCGCTTCATTCATCTAAAATCACGACATTGTTATCGACCTCAAGAAGCTTCAGTAAACCTAATATTTATCTCCGATGTCACTCTAAATTGATTCTACTCTCGCGTAGTGGAACCGGCAGGTCCGGATTGACGGTTAGGGCAAGTGTGAAGGAAGATATGGATGTGGAGGCGAAAGTGAGAAGTGAGTGGGCGAAGGTGTCTGCGGTTTTGTTCGATATGGATGGCGTGTTGTGCAACAGTGAAGAGGCTTCAAGGCTGGCTGCCGTTGATGTGTTTGCGGAAATGGGGGTTCAGGTTACTGTTGAAGATTTTGTTCCCTTTATGGGCACTGGTATGCTTTTTTTTTTTTTATATTTGTACTAGGTTCGAACCCGTGTATTACACGGGTTGATTAAATATATTTTTATATAATAAAAAAGTTACATCTTTGATTACCTTTGTATAACATGAGTTGAATAAGCACGTGTACTACACGGCTTGAATAAATATAATGTAATCAGTTAACACACACAGTCGTCAAAGTCAAAATACGTTTTTGATAAAGAGAACTTTGATATACTATTTACATATTAGAACATTTTACTTTGTTTTTTTTTATTTTTCTATAATTAGGTTATAAACTTGTGTATTACAAAAGTCCATTAAATCCACATATTTCTTCTTTCCCCATTCATGACCCATTGTTGTACCTAAATATTAGTTTTTATTCTTCCCTACTTAATACATGTAATCTCAATCAAGTAATCAAAACTAAAGGGGAAAACAATTACAAAAAAATGATATGCACTTTTCAATTTGAATTCACATACAGAACTAACATGAGGCTATCAACCTGCAAATATGGCTTGTTTGGCATTTAGTCAGGGAAACGCGGGCTGGATCTTTCCTCCGAGTGGATGTTGATAGCTCGGAATGAAAAGGGGCTTGCTCCATGTGAATGGCCCCATAAATTTAAGAGATCCAATTGTGTTTGGACTACATCTCCGGTGAAAACAGAGACAATTTTGCGTTTGCACCACATCCCCATTCCATTTTGCGAGTCAGTTGATGTCGGTCATCAAACGATAGTGGGATCCTCACATGTTAGGCATGTGAGGGAAATAAACTGAGATAAGACAATAATTATATTCATCTGTTGGTATAACGGTTAATTTGTTAAAACTTAGCATTGGGATTTTTAGTTAGGATTCTTACTTTTTTAGGTTTATTTTTAATGAAAATAGAAATATAAATTAGAAATTAGCGGATTATTCTATTAGAAATATACATTTGGTTCCCTAGCCCCATAGGCCCGTGGAATTCCTAAACAGGGTCCAACGGGTTGTGAATAGTAATCTCTCAACCTTTAAGGGTCGTTTCGTCTTTAGTAGGATTGGTTTTGCAATTCAAAAGGGGGTTGTGGCGCAGCTTGTTGCCCGTTTAACTGCCACTTGTTTGTAATTTGTTACTTTGGCATTTTAATGAAAATGATATTATTTTTTGAAAAAAAAATTCTATTAGTTAATGACAAATGAAACTATAAATGAAAAGAAAATGTTTACAAATATGGTTTGGGTAAGTATGGCAATCACTAATACCATACCTGTACTACGCAACAATGTTTTAAAAACCGGTTTTTAAATCGTACCAGGTTAGGCTCAGAAATGGTTTAACCGGTTGAACCGGGTTGAATGGGGCGGTTCAAATGGGTTGACTAATTAACCCTATAAATCCATAAATAGAATTTTTACTCAAAAAATAATTCAAAACTACATCATTTCATGATAAAAAAATATTCCAAAAGTTAATCCATAATAAAAAATAATCCAAAAATACACTATTGGTACCTTTTTGGGCGCTAGGTTTTACTAGGAAAGTTAATCGTCATTTTTGGGCCTATAAAAGATTAAAAGTCCAAATTTTAATCTTTCACCCGGTACTGGTATACCGGTTTAAACCCAATTTACCGGTGGTACAACTTCTTTGTCGTTCCCTCAGTTTACCGGTATGATTCGTGCTGGCCAAGCTTCCGGCATCCGGTTTAACTGGTTCAACCGGCCGGTATAAACCGGTTTTAAGTCATTGCTATACAATCTATACCTGTGACTTTTTTTGAAACTAGTTCCATGCTAAATACCCGTCGTCCCATTACCAGTCCTAAGAGTTTCTGGTTTTGGGTTTGTTTGCCATCCTTATGTACTATGTATGTATGTTTCGGGTAATTGGTCTCATTTTTACTAATACCATACATGTACTATATCTGTGAAATTTTTTGAAACTAGTCTCGTACTGAATACCCGTCCCATTAATGGTCCTGAGAGTTTCTGGTTTCGGGTTTTCCATTGGGTTTTTTTGCTGTCTCTATATGGATTTAGATGGTTATTCTCTATGTACCGTATCAGAACTGTCAGCTTTTCGAACACATCACTGGTTTTCTTTTTGTCTAGTTAGCTGAAATTAATATTGAAGAGTACACTGGTTAAAATATTAAAAGTCAAGCTAATGGAGTGAAAATATGTTGCTATTTAGAAGCATTTTCTCTTTGTTCCTCATTTGACAAAATCTCGAGTTCAGATTGATTTTTCGTTCATTGGAATAATCAGAATTTATTAACTTTTTGATCCAAACATTTTGTAATAATCAGCCAAACCCTTATACAAAGTTGTATGGGCAGTCAAGTTCTTTGTTAATTATATTATGAAGAAGCGTAATATCTACATTGGCTGACAGCCTGAAAAACAATCAAGGATTCTAGCACCTACATTATACCGGGATGTAAGGGGTGATGCTTTCTTTTTGGTATAATTTTCCTAACAGACACTTAGGTGGCTATGACTTAAGCCATCAAGCATGCTTCTTTTGGCTTTAGAGATAACAAAGATCAACAAGACAGTAGCTGGATTAAAATGTACAAGTATTGCACAGTAGAAAAAAGTATGGGTACTGAAAAATGTGATAGTATATATTTATTTGAAATGGAAAGCACCAGATTTAAAGTCTTTTGCTTTGCGATAATTATGTTTTTTGTTGTACTCATATTAGATCCATTAATCCTTAATTTGTCTTTTACAATCCCACACTTCTGATCCATATTTGAGTATTTTAAATTTTGGAGCAGGTGAAGCAAACTTTCTTGGTGGAGTTGCTAAAGTAAAGGGTGTTGCAGATTTTAATCCTGAGGCGGCTAAGAAGCGGTTTTTTGAGATATATCTCGATAAGGTGATTCAACTGCTGCATTTCCCCTCTTTTAAGATGGATATATCTAGATAAGACCTTCAATTCGTATATGTTAGTTTGCATGAGAAGATTTTGTACTTTCTCGTCCAAAAGTGAATGTTTTCGTTTTGGATGCTGCTTAGCTAATGTTGAGTTTTGATATCTTATGCAGTATGCAAAACCAAATTCTGGAATAGGTTTTCCTGGTGCACTTGAACTTATTACTGAGGTATTCCTGGACCAACAAATACAAGTTTGATATTTTTACTTTTTACTTCAGTGATATATCTTCTTATTATGATATTTACAGTGTAAAAAAAGTGGCCTCAAAGTAGCGGTAGCATCTAGTGCTGACAGGATCAAAGTTGACGCAAACTTAGCTGCTGCTGGCTTATCATTGTCAATGTAGGTTTTTGTCATTAAAACTGACCGTTTTGACTTAAGTTTTACTTTTACCAGCTCATCTTAGTTTCACCATTTCAGGTTTGATGCGATTGTGTCTGCTGATGCTTTTGAAAACTTGAAACCTGCTCCTGACATATTCATAGCTGCCTCGAAGATTTTGAATGTCCCCCCAAGTGAGGTAAACTTGTGTTTTAGGCAATTTATCTTTTTATTTCTTCATGGTATCAATTCAGGTTATAATATTCTATTCCCTTATGAGTTTTTAACAAATCCCTTACTTAAGTTCGAAAGTTTGGATTGATATATATGATGGTCATATATCTAATAATATCTCATAGTTGTTAATAGTGAGCATAGTGCTCCCTATAGCGAATAGTGTAGCGAAGCGGGAGTATGTCGCTATATGATGGTTAGCAACTAAATAGCGGATTTAGGTTTTTTTATAAATATAGATAGAGATTGAAAAAAGAAGCGTATTTAGGGTTTTTTGTTTCAGGATTGAAAAAAGAAGCGTATTCTCTTCCATATTTACCGGATTTTTGATAAAATATACACGTAAAATATCTCTAATTTTTTTTCTAGTGTATCACTAAACAAGAAATAGCGCCTACAATTTCATCGCTATTGTCTGCTATTCGCTATTGATAACTATGATATATCTTCGTAATTACATGCTTTGACTTGAAAAATTCCAGTATTTTACATATTCTTTTCCCATGTAAGCTTTAATGTAGGGTAAAATTTTTTGCCTAGAAAATTGAGTTGAAGTTCATCATTTAAGCACATTGATATTTTTATCCTTGCTCAAATAAAGGTTTGCTTTCTTCAATCTTTTTACTATTCTCACTGATTATTTCAGTGTCTTGTAATTGAAGATGCACTAGCTGGAGTGCAAGCTGCCCAAGCTGCACAAATGAGGTAAAGTGTGATCGTTTTTCATTTCAAGTTATTAAGTTGATTGCCAGTACATATTCACTTAACATGCCCTTAATTTGATTTGGAATGACCGCATAATTTCTACTTAAATACTCTTAGTTTACGTTGTCTCCTAGATGCATGGAATGACCCGTTTATCTAATATTGATCGATTTATGTTCTATTTTCTCAGCAATCAGTTAAACAGGTTGAATGAGTCAAGTGTATTTGAATGCTTTAACCTCAAAAATTAAACTTTAATTTCGATAGTATAGTTTTTGCAATTATATTAATATATTAATTACTCTTGGAAACTAAAAGAAGAAAAACAAGTGTTGATGAACCAAGCCATACCGTGTATAATTTTCCTGTTCTGACCCATTATCGTTAATGCATATTTGTGTGTCGGTTACTGTACGAATAGGCTAGATTGAGTCTGTAATGAAGTAATCGATTGAACATGGTTCAAACGGATGAGACATTTGTTTGACTGCTGTCAAACGAATGTGACAATCGTTTGAAAGGGCCAATCAAATGTATCCCATTCGTTTGAAAGGTTCAAACAAATGGTAAGGCCTATAAATACATGTTCAATCGTATGAGTCATTAAGTATTGAGAGAGAGGAGAAATCACTCTTGATTTCTCTCGGTCTAAACGATGTAAACTCTTTCGGTATGAATATAATCGGTGCCGGTGCGTGCGTATCACGTTTATTCTATCAATTTGAGTTACCTATCTCGAAACGTCCGTCTTTGAACTAGATCAAACACTAATCTTAGGTTTTCGATCCGAACCGCGTTTCTAGAATTATCTATCTAACCCACCCATATTCCCATCTAGGGCTGCAAACGAACCGAATGAACACGAACAAGACCTTGTTCGTGTTCGTTTGTTAAGAAATATATGTGTTTGCGAACCGTTCATGAACACTTATTGAACGAGATTTTATGTTTGTGTTCGTTTGTTAAGGAAATGAACTTGTTCGTGTTTGTTTTTGTTTGTGTTTGTTTGTTAATTTTAGGCAACGGACAAAAACGAATGTTGACGAACACAAATGAGCACAAACTAATGTTTACGAACACAAATGGAAACAAACGAACTCAAACAATCGTTCATGAACAAAATATATAATACATCAACCCTTATTAGATATTTAATTTCTCGGAATTTTGAAGTATTTAAATAAGTATAAAAACTAAACACACTAATGAACTCTCGAACACAAACGAACACGTTACCGAACGTTCACGAACATAAACGAATGAACACGACCTCTGTTCATGTTTGTTCATTTAACTAAACGAACGAAATTTCTTGTTTGTGTTCATTTGTTTAATAAACTAATGAACACAAACGAACTTCCCGCCGAACGGTTCACGAACTGTTTGCCGAACGTTTGGTTCGTTTGCATTTATGTCTCTTGTATATATAAGCATAACCTTGAGGGCTTATTCTTATTGCAGATGCATAGCTGTGACAACAACATTGTCTGAAGATACCTTAAAGGAAGCTAAACCATCATTAATCAGAAAGAATATAGGAAATATTTCACTTGAAGATATTCTTGATGGTGGCTCTAGTTACAGTAGTATGTAGTTCTGAAAATGATATTGTAACTTCATTTTCATTCAAATCATTAATGCTACTTTTTCAATGTTGATGCTACTTTTCATTCAGTAAACAAGACTTGTTTATGTTTTGTAATGGATGTTCCTTACATTTGATGTTTTCTTCTTTTCTGCTTAACTAACCTGAGGATTGCATGATCAGTTATTTGTATGTTTGCTCTGTGATTTGATGATTTTATTTTCTAGTTATTAGTATTGATATACAATCAATAGTTTGATTAATTATTTGGCCTTATGTGGTCCCTGATGACTGTACATTGCAGAAACATCATCTGTGCTCAAGACAAATACAGAGGGTGGCTCATTTCAAGATGCATATTCTACCAATGATACGGTTTCCTCTGTTGGCAGGTAAGACGGTTCCATAAAAAATAAAACGAGTAAAATGCCATTTTGTTTGACCAGTTTTGTGACTATCATCCAAAGGTTTATTTTTCTGCATCTGGATCCAAAAGGTTTGAAATCTTGCCATTTTCGCCCAGCTCGTTAACTCCATCCATTTTTCTCCGTTAATTCAGGGGTATTTTTGCCTTTTGTTAACTTAAAGGGCAATTCGGTCTTTTTCATATTATGTACAAGCATTTAGCATATAATGTACAAGTATTTAAAATACCGAATTGCCCTTTAAGTTAACTTAAAAGACGAAAATACCCCTGACTTACGGAGAAAAATGGACGGAGTTAACGAGCTGGATGAAAATGGCAAGATTTCAAACCTTTTGGATCCAGATGCGGAAAAACAAACCTTTGGACGAAAGTCGCAAAACTGGCCAAACCTCAGGGACGAAAAATGTCATTTTACTCAATGTAAAACTCTAATGGGTCAATTTATGATGCTTTTAAATGAACATGCGTTCATTTCGGATAAAAAGATCTATTATCTTCACTTCTTTTTTAAATTTTTATTGAAGTGCGTATATTAAGCCAGCGATTCTGACAAGCGGCTTTAGTTATGGAAGTTGTGTTGCTTCTGTTAGTTGTTTGATTTATGCTAAAGGCTATTCAATATAGCTGCTGCAGAACTAATCCATAAACAGGTTGCAGGGTTCTCGGCGGCAAATTATAAGATATGGAAGCCTGGGAATCGCACTATCCTGTCTCTATTTTACAGCTACAAACATGAAGGTAGGAGTTACGAAGGGAGAAACCAAACTTAGAAGTCTATGTGGCGGTTTTGACACATGAATGAGTCAATTTAGGTTGTGTTTTATCTCTAACTGGAAACTGGTTAACCTAAAAGATTAACTATGAAGGAAATGGGTCAACAAGCTGAAAGTCATCCAAAGTGTAAATCAATGCATAAAACTAGGGGTGTTCAGAATTCGATTCGGATACGAAAAATTCGAAATTCGACTCATTTCGATTTCGATAATCAAGGTTCTAATTCGAGTTGATTCGTATTCGAGTCTAGTAATCGAATTAGAATCGAATACGAGTTTATGATTTTCGATTCGAAATTCGAATTCAGTTTATATATACTTTTTAATATATATATAGACACACACACATATAACTTCTAAATTTGGGCCAAAGTATGAATGACATCCATAAGTGATAAGTTTATTATTCGTAACATTAGCAAACCTAATGACAAATAGCCCATACTACTTCTTTCTAAATTTTTACCTAACTTAAATCGCTACCAGTAACCAACCTATCTTCTAATTTTGGTGTTTTGACATATTGATAGTTAATTAATTTTGCAGATTATTATATTTTATGTTAAATATAATTAGTTTGGAGTAGTTTTAAAAAATTAAAGTAAAATAATTTATTGTTTAGGGTGAATTTGAATTAAATCGAATTTATTCAAATTCGAGTTTAGAATACAAATCGAATCGAATACGAATTCAGGTAATAAAAATTCGACAAATTCGATTCGATTAATTCGAAAATTCGTTATTCGATTCGATAAACACCCCTAGTGTGCACCGTTCGGTTCGGTTATTAGCATTAACCGAAACCGAAACTAAAACCAAAGTCATTGGTTAATCTATTTTATTAACCATTCAGTTTCCGGTTAATCGGGTTTATTCGGTTTTTGGTTTGATTTGGTTATTTTGGTTAATAACCGAAACCAAACTTGGGCTAATTTTTTTGCTTAGAAATACATGTAATGGAGGTATGAGTATATGAAATAGATGTATAAATACATGAAATGGAGGTATAAATAATTGAAATGGAAGTATAAATACATTAAATGTAGGTACAAAACATGAAATGGAGGTATAAAATTCGGTTATTGCTCACCCCTGGCAGCTAGATGGTTATTAGAAGAATATATTTTTTTGCTAATCGTATTTAACACATTAATTATTTAAGTATAATTTTTATAGAAAACATGTGTTTGTGGGATCGTTCCAACCCACGCCGACCTGTTTTTTTTTTATTTCAACTAAAAATGACCTTTTACCAATCTGCCCATTTTGCCACTACTATTTCGGAGGTTCACAATCTCCGGAACTGTTTTATAACTTTGGGTTATCGCAGGCTATGCAATATGCATCTCCGAAGGCTATATGGAACTTGTTATTTGGGAGCAGTAGCCCACCCTTTGGACAGAGCGAAGGTTTGAATCTGTTGATCGTATGGATCGTTTTTTGGTTATATTTAATGTTGTGATATTAGTGCATTCACAATCTGATAAAACATAATGCAGAAATGCATATTGCGTTAATTTCCGAGTTGGTTTATGTTGGTATGCAGATGGAACTCGTTCCTCAAGAATCCAGCAATTTATCAATTATATAGCAGATGTAGAAAGCAAGTAAATAAGAATCCCTTTTGCTTGCTTGGATGCTTTTCATTAATTATTAGAGCTTCCACATTCTAAATTTTCCAAATGCTGAGCTTTTTTGTGTGTTGAAACTTGAAAGGGGAAACACGACACAAGTCCCAGAGTTTCCATCGAAACTTGATTGGCTAAACACAGCTCCTCTTCAGCTACGTAGGGTAATATATATCACATGGATCTATTCAGTTTTTATGTATTTGATAAGTATATTAAAACATATAGGTACTAAGAATCTTTCGACAAAGCTATATGCTAAATGTGAAACCTTTCCTTCTTTGTTCTTGTATATAATATTCAAGATGCAATTTTATGCTTAAAGTGAAAAAGCCCGATTAGTTACTTTTCCGATGAGAGTCTATGTAGTCACAATATTAGAAGCACAAGTGTTATGTACAAATGTTAAAGGTGTGTTGTTTTTTTAACAGGAGTTGAAAGGAAAGGTGGTTCTGCTGGACTTTTGGACCTATTGTTGTATAAATTGTATGCACGTGCTCCCCGATCTGGAGTTTTTGGAAAAGAAGTACAAAGACATGCCAGTAAGTTATGTCAAATTTTTAGTGTGAGAAAATAATATATATATAGAGAGAGAGGCCGGTTATTGTACAATATCCCTTAATGTACATTGCGTACGCGATTTGTATATAACATGCGAACAATCAGTTTTTGGGGAGTCCGAGTTTAAGAGCCATGCGAGTTTATACACATGTCCGGGTTTGTCAGCCATGCGATTTTGATATATAAGGTGCGATTATGATATGTCCGAGTTTGGAAATCATGCAATTAAGACATGTCCGGGTTTGTGTATAACATGCGATTTCTAATCGCATACGCAATGTACGTTAAGGCATTTTGTACGATACACTTTTTCTATATATGTATATAGTTACATAATTATTAACATTTTTTTTTTTGCAGTTTACTGTCGTTGGAGTGCATTCTGCCAAGTTTGACAATGAGAAAGACTTGGAAGCAATCCGGAATGCTGTACTACGATATGGAATAACTCATCCAGTAAGCTATTAGATTGAATTTGGTAATGCAGTACATCATTTTCAGTAATCATTATTGCAAGTAAATCTGCTACTATCGTATTGAACCAGGTTGTTAATGACGGAGACATGTATATGTGGAGAGAATTAGGTATAAATTCATGGCCGACATTTGCTATTATTGGGCCAACTGGTAAACTCCTTGCACAGCTGGCAGGTGAAGGCCGACGCAAGGTATTGACTTCTTGTGATATTACATACATACATTTTCAGTATCCTCATTGTCATGTTTGGGTGTTTAAAATATTCAGTTTCTTTAATGGTGCCTTTTTGTGTTTACGCAATCGATCTATATTTACCTTCACTCCCATCTTTGTTACCCATCTATATTAGTATATTTTAAGACATTCTGCCATAAATGAACCTAAAAATAAGAACCTCCTTCGCTTTATTGCCGTTAAAAAACTCTAAAGTTAGATATTTACATAGATTAGCTTCCATAACATGAACAAATAAGATATGTTTTTGAACTTTGAAGTGGTAATTTTATCTTTCATTATGTTTACATGATCCGACCCCAAAAGGATCTTGATGATTTGGTGGAGGCAGCTCTATTATATTACGGCAAACGAAAGTTATTGGACAGCACACCAATTCCTCTGAATTTGGAAAAGGACAATGATCCTAGGTTGTTAAAGTCACCACTAAAGTTTCCCGGCAAGCTGGCGGTTGACGTATTCAACAAACGCCTCTTCATTTCAGACAGTAACCATAACCGAATAGTAGGTTACCTTTCTCTGTCTATACCATTGTTGTAAGAATCGCTAGGCGCTAGTCGGCCGGTGGGGTACAGACTAGTGATTAATTGGGATCAATCAAGATTAATCAGATTAACCGGATTGAGATTTTTCTATGTAATCTTCAATTTTATATATATAAGCACACATTTTTATGTGTAATTTTTTTTAGCAAGACAAGTTTTAACCCCTCATTAGCTTATTTTTTTTAAGTAAACAAGATTAATCACCGAGATTTACAAGATTTGACCGGAAAATGGCCGGAACCGCCGGTTTTTAGCCGATTAGGACTGTCTAGGGCCGCCGTTGACCGTCTAGCGATTAATTGGCCGAGTAAAGGAAATTTACTCGGTGAACCTCCGACTAGCAATTAATCGGATGCTAGTCGGGATTTTTACAACCATGGTCTATACCAGTGATTGTGCATTTGGATATATCTTCAAATTAACATGTAATTTGGACTGAAATCCAGGTGGTAACTGATCTGGATGGGAATTTTCTAGTTCAAGTTGGGAGCACCGGAGAAGAAGGTCTGCGTGATGGCAACTTTGACACTGCAATTTTCAACCGCCCGCAGGTCAACCTCACACACATGACACAACATTACACTTTCTTTTAATTTCTTTAATTGGCTGTGGTTTAATCAATGTATTTCGCTTTCATATATCACCATGTTTTTGTTGATGCGAAAAGAGTAATTGCTTTTGTTTCCATGTTTCTGTAGGGTCTGGCATACAACGCCACTAAAAATCTACTATATGTTGCAGATACGGAGAACCATGCTTTGAGGTAGTATAATAAACTAGTTGTACCTTCATTTTTTCTTTTCTTTTTTGGTCAACTTTCAGTTTGGAATCTGCTATATCATGGAAGAGTGCCTTGAAACTTAGTCTGCCCTTACTTTAAGCTTTCTGTCTGCGCGTCATCACTATATATGTGTTGAAAACTCTATCTTTGTTAGAAAACTCGAGAAAACTCTATCAAATGATTGATATTTGTGTTGAATTTTTTCTGCGGTTCAGTTATTAGGGTTTAGGGTTTATTTCTTAGGGATTAGGGTTTAGTAATGGTTAGATAAAGTTTTCTCACATAGAGAAGTTTCTCATGATCCCTCCCCTATATATGTGTGTGTGTATTAAATGGATACCATCATTAAGGGATCATGTTGCATACTTTAATTTAAAGACAAAATATTTGTTGCTACTGAATACCACATATTTTTGGTTTTGTAGGGTGATTGATTTTGTGAACGAGAGTGTGCAGACTCTGGCTGGAAACGGTACCAAAGGTTCAGATTATAAAGGGGGAGGAAAAGGAACCAGTCAGGCAAGATTAATGAGCATTAGTCTTATCATAATCACACATTTTAATAATTAAGTTATAGAAATAATAATAATTAATTTGGGGTCTTATCAGTAACATGTCATCTGTAATACGTGAAAGCGCCAGTATTATAACTAGTGGATACATATAGGCATGCTCTTAAGCTAAATATGATGATGATTTTCAGCTCTTGAACTCTCCTTGGGATGTGTGCTTTGAGCCTGCAAACCAGACTGTGTACATTGCAATGGCTGGGCAACATCAGATCTGGGTGCATAGTACACTAGATGGAGTTACACGCGCTTTTAGTGGTGATGGTTATGAGAGAAACTTAAACGGGTCAAGGTAATATATAGAGTACACGTGGGGGTGTATAGTCCTCAGTTATGCATCATCTGGGCATACCTATTTGTTAGAGGTGGCAAAATGGATGGACCTTTTGAAACACATTTCGTCCAATATCTTCTTAATTCGTTTATAAAAAATTAGTGCATCAAATATGCTTCCAAAAATATATCATTATTCCAGTAATGATCTAATTTTTAACAAAATGATCAGGAGATTCTATGCATCAAAAACACTTTAGGCCTCCCTTCACCAGTTTGACCTTGTTGACTGGTTTCCTTTTAAGTTTTAAGATAATTTTTATAATTCACCTGTTAGCTCGTTAGAGATAAAATGTAACCTAATTTGACCCGTTCAATCGTTCATAAGTTAATGCGTTGAAATTGCCACCTCACCTGCTTCACTTATTCAACTTATCCACATTTTTTTCTTTGTTTTTTTTCTCTTCCTTCTCTTATTATTTACAGTTGCTTTTCTTTTTATTTTTTCTTTCAATTGAGACAGCTCTTCGACAACATCATTTGCACAGCCATCTGGACTGTCGTTATCTCCGGGTAATTATTTACTATATATTCAATTTATAGGTTTTTGCAAAGATTCTCAGCCTGAATTGTGGGTTAACTGTTTCTATTGTAGATGTGAAAGAGGCATATATTGCGGACAGTGAGAGTAGCTCCATTCGGGCACTCAATCTTCAAACAGGTGGATCAAGACTACTTGTTGGTGGTGATCCAGTATTTTCAGACAATTTGTTCAAGGTATATCTTCAATGCACTATGGGTGCATAGTTGTCAATAGCGAGCGTAGCGATCTCTATAGCGCGCTACGTAGCGTATAGGTCTAGGCTCGCTATTAGGGTTGTAGCGATAGATAGCGATGGTTTATTTATTTTTATTGTTTTTTTAATATAAATAGCAATTAAATATAGCTATAAAATAGCTGGATTTTAGGTTTTTGTTAATATACATGTAAAATAGCATATATAACAGGCAATTTTTATATAATATACATATAAAATTTTTTTAAAATTTCTTTTCTAGTGTATCGCTATTTATAAAATAGCCGCCCGCTATTTACCTGTATTCGCTATGTAGCATATAAGTACCTAATCGCTATTTGTTGCTATTCGCCATTAACAACTGTGTATGGGTGTCACATGTTGACGGGTCAGTATAGGGCCCGGTTGAAACGGGGCCGGTTTATTAAACCAGAAAATACTTTTCTCTCTTGTTTTTTCAAATATATCAAATATGATTACAAAAACTATTTAGAGGTTATAGCAGTTTATGCTGTGGAGTGTGGACCTATGTAGCACGGGGACTCCATTTATGTGGCCGTACCCGTCTCGGGTACTTGTCGGGGACGGAAACACCATGGGTACTCGTCGGGGACGTATCTGGTAGAAGTATCCAGCCCGTTTCCATTTATTTTTAGGGTTTTTACCCTTTCAAATTCCACAACCGGCCACTAAATAAATAGACCTATCATGTTCGGCTTCTCTAATCTCTAAACTCTCAAGTCTCATCATCTCTAATTCTCTATCGATTGCCGATCTTTCACTAGATGAACCGGAATTTGAAAATGATTTGATTATTGATAATTAATTACCTTTGGAAGATGTAGTATTTTTGGAATTTGTTTAATGTATTTTTATTTTTTTATATTTTTTATTGCCGTACCCGTATCTTGGAATTTTGAGTTTTGCCGTTCCTCGTTCCCGTATCGTCCCCGTACCCCGATCCCGTACCCGTTCCAGTGCTACTTAGGTGTGGACCTTCTAACCTATTTGACCTGTTTTCTTGTTATGTTTTTTAATTTGATTTTACTTTTAATATTAATGGTTTAAAAACCAAATTGATCCATCTGTACATCTAGATTATGTGGCCCTAGCATATGCATTGCTACTGATTATTATAAACTTTATTTCTTTTATAGTTTGGAGATCATGACGGAGTTGGTTCTGAAGTGCTTCTTCAACACCCGTTAGGAGTCTTATGTGGAAAAGATGGTCAAATTTATGTGGCAGATTCGTATAACCACAAGGTACGTGCAACTTAAAGGACATGATAAACTGTTTAAATGGTATATTTGCCACTACAGCTGTTCCATCTCTTGCACCTTTGACTTTTGTAGTCAAAGAAGCTACATTTTAACTTTAAAATTGAATATATGATAGAAATACTGCCAAATAAATTATATTTTTATGAACATCTAAATAGTTTGGACTTGATAGTTTAAAGTTGGAGAGCTACTGTTTTCAAATGGTGAGTAAATTTGTATACAAAAAGCCTTTTGTCATCGGCAGTTACTTTCAATAATGCAAAATCATTTGTTTACTAAAGTTGAAGTGGTACGCTAAGCCGGAAAACAATACTATATACGCTGTTCGTAATAAAGTCAGTATTTATTTACGTATAATGATTTTGGCTGTCATAATATACGTTACATGAATCCAATTGTCCTTTTGCCAACACCATCAATGAAACTTGTGAAGTTCACTATTGTATTTTTTATCTGTCAAATGGCACCATGAACAAATGATTTAGTTCAGGCTGCGAATGTTCACATGATTGTAGATAAAAAAGCTAGATCCAGCTACCAAAAAGGTAAGTACAATAGCAGGCACCGGGAAAGCTGGCTTTAAAGACGGAGCAGCTTTATCAGCTCAGGTTAGTAAACAAGTGCTTATATAAACCTCACACATTATTATTGCATAAAGTTTATAATGAAAGGCACAGTTAGGCTTACGCTTCCCGAAATGTATTTTCTTATATGGGCCAGGTTGGATTGATCGCCAACAGATGCTGTCTTTTAAAATAAGTTTAATAATTATTGTGTCATGTATGTTTACAAGAATATACCATTAAAATAATTATCCTTTTTAGTAGATCTTTTTAAGAGTTTGTTAGCATTTGAATACACTTCCGGTGACTTATGACCCACTTTTAAGTTGAAGCAAGCTTTTATATTTACGCACTGGACTTGTTGGTGATCATATATGTAGCACAAATAAACCGTATAAGGTTAATGGGTCAAAATTATCACTTTCAGTTTACATTTAACTTCAGGTAAAGGCAGAATTATAACCCATGTTTATTATTTTTTTGTCAATGTTTGTTAAGATTAAGATAAACTGCAGACGATGGCAACTTTACTTTCATTACTATTTATAGCAACATACTTATTTTTTAATGAAAAATTGCAAGCTACTTCCGTTTTATTCTTGTTTATAGCAACCTCTTACCTGAAACCTGTAAAAACCTTGATGTAGCAACTGTTAATGCCTTGTTATCAGTCACGAATAGAAAATGAATTTGATTTAACTAAAATTATACTTTCTGTTATTATATCATGCTTATGTTAAAATTCCTGCAGCTACTTTAATTTTTATATTACATTAATTATTTGTTTGTTGTATTTTGTAGCTGTCAGAACCAGCTGGACTTGTGGAAGATGATACAGGTGACATGTTCCTCCAAATCTTCAAAAACTTGCGTGACATTGTATTTATGTCCGGGAGTGCATCATGTTTTGGTGAATCGTAACCAAATATAACGTAACTAGATCATGATATGTTGAGATAAAAGACATGATACAAGCGTTCTTGGTCATTTCTTGTTTCATGCTTCTATATAGTGGTTGAAATATTTTAGATGCAACTTCAACAACAAGAGGTTAACCGTTAACCTTTTGTTTTTTCTTCTTCTTACAACTCTCAGGGAGACTATATATAGCTGATACAAACAACAGTCTGATTAGATATTTGGATCTCAACAAAAAAGACTCACAAGTTGTTACACTTGAGTTAAAAGGAGTTCAGCCTCCTGCACTAAAATCTAGATCTCCAAGGCGCCTTAGAAAGCGAACTTCAGCTGACACGGAAACAGTTGTAGTTGATGGCGGTTCATCCAACGAGGCTAACTTAAATCTTACAATATCCGTACCAGAAGGCTATCATTTCTCAAAGGTTCTCTCTTTTAATGGTTCATAAGTAAATTGACATTCATAAGAAATCATATTAACTTTCAGTGGTTCCTATAACGCATAACAAATCATATTTACTCTTAGTGCGTCAATTTAACTTTTAATTAATATGCAGGAAGCACGCTCCAAATTTAGCGTGGATATTGATCCTGAAAATGCAGCGGTTGTTGAGCCTTTGGATGGGAATCTCGGTCCAGACGGAACTGCCATTCTACGTATTAAACGATCATCTCCATCACCTATCACGAGTAGGGTTAGTTGTAAGGTATGCACTCTCCTAGAAAACAATATCTTTCGCATCACAGTTGTTTGTTACTCTATTGAAGTTGCAGAGTTTGACTTGAAACAGTTTAACATAATGTTTGCTACATAGGCCTAAGTTTATGAAAAAGTAATATTAATATTTATCTAATTAACACGGATATATGTGCTCGTGCAGATATACTACTGCAAAGAAGATGAGGTTTGTTTATATCAGTCTCTTGTTTTTGAAGTACCTTTTAAAGAGGCATCTCCGGAAAATACACCACAAGAAATCAAACTTCCGTTTGTTGTGAAGCCAAAATCACCAGAAAGTAGCTTACAGCTGCCGGTTGCTCGATGATTCATAAATGTAATATTCTCTCATACTTGATAAGTTGTGTATAGCTAGCTATAAACATGTCTGCAAGTACATTTGGAAGAATCAATGAACGTCTATATACATATATGTATAAAAATTAGGATCTCACTGTATAGATTTACATTACAGTAACAACAATATCTGCAGTCTCTTGTTTCGCATCTAGTAAACAAGCGTGCTCAACCATATAGTGGTATTCTAATTGGTTGGTAGCAGCACACACAACACACACCTTTAATACGCCTTTTGTCTCCAATGGGGCTTGAACCCACGACCTCTTAGTTGTAGGGCTGTCGTTCAAAGCCCGCACGCGATCATGGTCTTAAGATGTTTCCAGTGATAACCCAAGCATAAAAGAGTGGAGGGATACTTTTAACACCTTCATTGAGTCGGTTTACATTTTTTACCATACCTATCTTACAACATGCACTCGTTTTAACTTCCATGTAAACATTGTGGCTGATAAAATTGCTCGTGACTTGAAGCTCACTCGAAACTTGCTAGTAAATAAATGAGTTGAGTTGGCTCGTTTGAATTTCAAGTCAAGGTGACCTCGCTCAAGTTAAGTAGTCCATTTAAGAAGCCTAACTTTTATAGGAAAAATTCATCCAACTTTTTTTTTGTTATATCTATCCATACGTGTAAGACATATAAAATCTTCAAAATTTCAAAAATAAACAAGTTGGATCGAGCTCAAATTTTAGATCTTTAAGTGATTTTGAGCCAAGTTGAATTGGCTCGTTTGATTTCGTGCTCGGGCTGTAGCTTGCTCAGCTCATCTCGCCCTCTTGAGTAACCCACAATAAACATAACCCTTCTGAGTTCTTAAGGATTGTTTGGGTTTCAGATACGAACTCCAGTCACCTGAGCATTGAAATGGGAAAACAACCATTTTAAATAATGGTTACATACTTTATTAGAGGGTCTTTGGGGTTGAGTTTTGAAAATAGATTATGCGTTTTGAATAATCAGAATTAGATAATTAACTGTAACAAAACGTGGTGTTGAAAGATAGTGTTTAGATTTGATTATGTTGCTTGATATCACAATAATCAGATAATCAACTATTTGAGTGTTTCGCAAATATATACTTAAAAAAATAAACAAGTGAAAATCTTTTTCTAAACGCAAATAATCAATTTTTGGAAAACTGCGTTTTGTTGCAGTAGGGGGGAGCTGCTTTTGGAAAACTGCGTTTTGTAACTTTCTAAACGCAAATAATCAATTTTTTAATTTTTTTACCCAAACACTCAAAACTGATTATTTACGATTTCAAAACTCAATAATCTAAAAATCTCCTACAAAATTCAACCCCAAACACCCTCTTATTGTTCATTACTATGGCAGACCCAATTTAGAGGTGCACAAACCGGTTTTTCTTTTTCACCCACACCGGTTCGGGTTAAAACCGGTTCCGCTTTGGGTGAAAAAAGTCAAAACCGGTTTTTGTTGAACCGATTCAGGTTGGTTGAAGGAAGTCAAAAGATTGGGTTTGACCGGTTCCAGTCAGGTTTGACCAAGTTCAAACTTGTTTCAAAGAGGATGGTGGGGCCCATTGATGTGAGAACCAATCACATGGCACATTTATTTTCTTTTTTCGTTTTTTGTTTCGTTAATGGTATTGGGTGTTTAGTTAACCGTAGGGCTGGCAATTCTGACACGAACACGATAACACGGCACAAACCTACACGAAGTTAACAGGTTTCGTGTCTATAACAGGTCGACACGATAAGACCTGTTTAATTTCGTGTCGTGTTCGTGTTTACCTATTTCGTGTTCGTGTCTTAACAGGTCATGTCAGACACGATATGACCTGTTAAGACTTAAGACAATTATATAATACCTTTTAAGACCTGTAAATGGCTAAATATCAAACATGTAGTAACAGATCGTGTTCATGTCTTAGCATGTCGTGTTCGTGTCTTAACAGGTTGTATGATACGCTGATAAATTTCCCGTGTCTTAACAGGTCGTTCCATGTAACCTATTTATTATCAGGTTTGTGTTTGTGTTTGGAAAATCTGACACGATAAAATTTCATGTCGTGTTTACCTGTTTCGGGTTCGTGTCTTATCGTGTTTGGGTCTTAACAGGTCGGGTTGACACGATATGCCAGCCCTAACACACAACACATTGTTAACGGGTATTTAGTTAATGGTCAAGTTGTGACGTGATGGTGATGTGGCAATGGATTAACGGATATTTAGTTAACTCACAACATATAGTCTTAGACACTTTAAGTCTAGTTGTGTCTCAACAATTTAAAACTCTTATAAACTCGTAAAACATTATTACTATTTATTCATCTATGAAGCACGGGGACGGCTTGAGCCATGGGTACCCATTCTGGGGATGGTTTGTGGACGGAAACGCAATGAGGACGTCCCCCAAATGTTTTCGGGAATATGGAGTCGGCATCGAAATGCTTCCGGGAAATTGAGGAGGTTTCCTTCAGGGCCGGCCCTGAGCAAGTTGAAAGAAAGATAGAAGAGTTAAGGTAACGTGACCGCATTTTTCTCCGGCGAACATCGATGGCTCCTCTGGTGGGTGGTGTTTTAGGTCAGTTCCTATCTATTCTATTTTATTACCCGGGCCTTTTGAAGTGCATGTCCTATCTGTTATTTTTTATTAGCCGGGCCTTTTAAAGTTTAGTCTAGTGGGCCGGCCAAATCAAAGTCTAATACAAAGTTAGAAACCTATCCTTTTAGACGTAGAAATTTACTTTGTGCAAGCAGGGCCGGCCCGTTAAGCTTTCCATCATACGCACGGGCCTAGGGCCACCAAAGAATAAGGGACTCTTTTTAAGTAAGTTATTATATATAGTATGTGTGTTAAGGCCCAAATTAGAGATGAGCAAATCGGGTATTTTTTATACCTGGAACCGGTTCCTAACCGTACCCGGTTCTTGAATGAGTGTGAATGGAACCGATTCTTGTAGCAATCGGTTCCAGTTCCTCCCCGGTTTTAAACCAAAAATACTGGAACCGATACTAACCGATTCCAGGTAGAGTTGTAACCAGTTCCTCGGTGGAACCGGTTCCTTCGGGTAATTTACAGAAAAAGCCGCAACACTTGTTGGAATCGATTCCAACGGCTATAATGCCGTTAGAAATCAATTTATGGCCATTTAAATCGGTTTCAAGTATATATATACATATCACCTTCAGACATAATCCTACTAAAAAAATACATAAATCGGTTTCAAGTTACACCTTCTAATCTATATCTTCAAAACTCGTTATGGCGTGCAACGATAAAGTAGTCATGGTTTTGGAAACCAAAAGAAACCCTCAAGTTTGGAAGCACTTTGATTTGTGCTTAATGAGCGATAGCCATGAGATGGCACGGTGGTGCAAAGCTTGCGGCAAGTTCATGAAGGCTATGGCCAACTCGATGCTAAAAAAACACACTGATCGTCATTGTCCGGTTACAAAGGCGAAGAAAAATGAAGCCAATGAAGCATCCGGAACCGGTTCTTCGAATGTTTAGTGTTTTATGTAATGTTAGATTTGTAGGATTTAGTGTGTTTTATGTTAAATAAATGTTTAGTGTTATAATGTAATGTAACCGGTTTTAATAAAAACTTTGTGTTGTATGAAAAGCTTGGTTGGAATGGCTAGGAATCGATTCCACCGTAACATCGTCTAGAATTTAATGCATCGTGTCTCAATTGGTTACGGAGGAACCGGTTCCGGGTAGGAACCGGGTACGCATCAATTTTTTTTATAAAAAGTGAAACCGGGTAAGAACCTACGGGTATTTTTAACCCGGAACCGGTTCTTCAATAAGGCAGGTAGGAACTGGAACCGGTTCCAGGTCGGGTCTACCGGGTCGGGTTTGAAACCGGTTATTATGCCCATCTCTAGCCCAGATTAACAAATTAATTGCAAAATAAAACCAGTTTTCTATTTAAAAAACGGCCCACTTTTTAACTAAAAACTCCAGCTAAGCTAACATGCATAATTGCATACATCGACGTGTTAGTTATTCATTATAAAATCTCTCAACTAGAGCCGCCATTATTGTTCTTATTTCTCATTTGTATGCTGCCAGCGAATCGCTGACCATTACGACTTATTGTGATTTACGTTTATATTCTTAGATGCATGTTCTTTTTTTGTGAAATTATACAAATTTAAAGGTCCCCACTTTGTATTTCGCTTAGAGCTTCCAAATTGAAACGGCTCTGTGTGCAAGTGTGTAATATTTTAGTTAATATGGTAAGTCATATAAGTTTATTAATTTGGCTCGGTTAAGCAGATAAAATTATATTATTAATTGAAAAATTGAATACTACTTGAAACATTAAACATATTATATTTTATAAACTTAATAATAAAAGATATTTTTAAAATTTGGAGTTAACACTTTACATCAATATATATCTATTTTGGACTTTGTTCTTATATATTTTTATTATTCTATATTTTTTTTGCCGTACATGTATCTTGGATTTTTGAGTTTTGCCGTTCCCCGTATCGTCCCCGTACCCTAGTCGCGTACCTATTCCCGTGCTACATAGTTATTCATAAAGATATTGCACGCGCTTTGTTTAATATCGTTTTGTTTTTGCTATATCCATTTGTTCTTGGTCACATTCTATTATTCGTGATAGATCATGGGAATTGTGGTCTAGAAGTAGCATGAAAAGAGAAACATGGGTTTACAGGTTTAAATCATCATGGCTCAAACTATCTACTTGGTGTGTACATAGCCAACCCAAAAATGTGTTTTTTATCCTATGTGCATACCCTGCAGTGTCGAGCTGTGGCCAAAGCGCGGCGTTTTGGTCCGATCAACCAGACAAAGACTGACGGGTGTCTGACGGGTCTGTTGACCGGACCAAAACGCCAAGCTTTGGCCACGTTTTGGTCCTGTCAACCAGACCGGGTGTCAGTCTTTTGTCTGGTTGACAGGACCAAAACGTGACCAAAGCTCGGCGTTTTGGTCCGGTCAACAGACCCGTCAGTCTTTGTCTGGTTGACCGGACCAAAACGCCACGCTTTGGCCACAGCTCGACACTGCAGGGTGTGCATATAAGACAAAAAAACATTTTTGGTGTGCCAATAGGCAAATAGGTGTGCAAATAGGTACACCCTTTATATACCATTAAAGATGGAACTTATTGAAAACTAGTAGAGGCCCCACCCGCGTTGCGGGGCGATTGCCGAATAATTCTCAATCAATTAAAAAAAAGACTACTATAATTTTGCTATGAAAAAAAACGATGATAAGACCGTAATTTTGGGCTCAGGGCAAAACTGTAATTTTTCAGGACTAATGAGCCAGTGTTAGGCAGCTAGAGTTATGCGCCGCCCGCGTTGCGGGGCGCTAAACCGAGTATTTCTTAGGTTAATAACATGTACGCCTTTATGTTGGTTAGTTATACATGCTACCTATAACACGATATCAAAAAAGATACATCAAGTTAACCAATTAAAGAAAAACAGTACCATAGTTATGATAAAAAAAATTAACTAAAACGATGACAAGCGTGTAATTTAAAGTTGGGGGCAAAACAATAACTTGTCAGGACCAATTAGCGAGTGCTAGGCAGCTGTTTGGCGTGAATAAAAACAAAATTAAGTCAACAAAGTAAAATAAAACACTACCATGGTTTTGCCAAAGAAAAAAAAAAAACGATGACAAGATTGCAATTTTTAGCGGAGGTAAAATCGTAATTTTAAAATGGAGGTAAAATAATATTTTGAACTGAGGGCAAAACCATTTTTTTTAATTTTGAAATGGGGGCAAAATCGTAATATTTTAGCTGCGGGCAAAATCGTAATTTTTAGCTGGGGGCAAAATCGTAATTTTAAACTGGGAACCAAATCGTAATTTGGCAGGACTCTAGCTGAGGGCAAAACCATAATTTTATTTTGAACTGGGGGCAAAATTGTATTTTTTAACTGAGGGCAAAATCGTAAATTTAAGCAAGAGGCAAAAGCAAAACTTTATTTCGATTCGAGGGCGAAATCGTAATTTTACACCTGGGATAAAATTGTAATTTGGCAACACCTATAAATAACTATTATATGAAAAAAGAAAAAAAAAACAAAAGTCAACATGGCCGCCAAAAGTGGCCAACCAGTTGAAAAAACTATTACCGGCTGACGTAAGCATCTTGTAAATGTTAATATGTATAATAAAATCAAAAGTGAAAGTCAAGCTATAAGCATTTGTCGTATTTGATTATGTAATTGTGTCACGTGAACCCTTGCTAAAAGTCCTTTGCGACGGTTTTGGCCAAGAGAAAAACTTGTCGACGGCCTTGCACGCACTAATCCTAACATGATCAACATTCTTATAAACCTTAACCGCTCACAATAGAAATCAGAAACCCAGTTGCCATCGCGGACTGCTGCCAAATCCTACCTGAAATAACAAACTCCTACATCTCACTATTTACAAGTCATCCTTGGCTTGTGAGGGCATATTAAACTAGTAATGTAGATTGTCACACCCCCAAAATACCACATGCGGAAACACCGCGGGATGTGTGACGTACCAGGATCCAGCCACTAATCACACCGAACTATAACAACATATAAAACAAAAGATTCCATTTATTTCAAAATATAGTTTCAAATCATAGCATAATCCAAACGTCAACTGTTTCAAAACAATTATACGAAACCAATGAACATGTATCTAAGAGTCACGACCCATGACCACACCAGCACTCCCAGATAGCAAGTCCCATCCATAAATCTAACGACCTGCAAGCATGCAGACAAGTGTGTCAGACGACGCTGGTGAGTTCAAAGTTTGGTAACACGTTTTAGTTACCAGATATAAGTATAAAACATTTCAGAGATTTGATGTTGTTAATAACTCGATTACCGCAGATGGCTCCAGATTATTTGCCCTTCCCCAATGCTCTATCAAACATTGGTCAAGTGGTTAAGGTAATTAGTTCACAACCGTCCTCCCCGGTACGGTGTGAGGGTGCCAAACCTAATAGCGCTATCAACTAATAACCCTGTTGCCTCCCCGGCAACCTATTCGGTATATGATGGGACTTAAATGATAGATATGAGTGTATTAGCCAACATCCCGAGTTTAAAATTCCAGTCAAACCCATTACCAAATATTCCTCCCCGGAATATTTACCCGATGTCCCTCCCCGGGGCGCATGCTTGAAAAAGAGCAGTGAACTCACCTTAGATTTGCTCGGTTTATTTAGTTACCCTTTCCAGTTAATCAACCAATCCTACCGTGGTTAATAATACAATCAGTTTCATAATAACCAAGTCACATATTCCACACTGTATAACATATAGCAATTGTTCATAATCACACCCAACCACATCCCATGTGCATATCACGCAATAGCATTCAACAGTTGAATTGGTCATTCACATTTGTCAATTCACATTAGTCAATACAAGTTTCTCATTTCTATTTAATGTTGTTAACATGCAACAAACGTTCTTGTGTAACCAAAACATTCAACCTCAAGCATCATGAACTATTCGAACTCTATGTTATGTGAACACATCCATTGTTCACACTGTTCTGTTTGTTTTATCCACGACGAAGGACCCTTTCGGCGAACTATCGTTCTTCGTCAACCATGGGTGTGACGAAGAACCACAATGGCGAAGAATTGTTCTTCGTCAGAAAGGGACTTCGGCGAAGAACCCTAGTGTTTCGTCGAAGGCCAGCCACCGAAGAATTACATTCTTCGTCGCTGCACATGCACAGACAGTGATGGTTTCCTACAAACCCTAATCATGGCAGTTTCACGTATCATCATACAATTGTTAAACGATTTCCTATTAACACTAGTTCATCGAACAGAATTAGCAAACCACATAATGAATGTAAACATACACAGATCATCGAACCTCTATCATACATGTTCTAATTCCTATGATTCAATATCAAGACATCAAAACCCTTTTTACCGACTAACCCTACTCATACTCTCACTGTTCGAATCTAATCAGTTTGTTATTGCAAGTCATTCATCAAAACCTGTTATCATGCAATCCTAAATATTAATCATCATTCATATCGAATTACTAACTAAACATTAGATCGTGCATTCATTCTCCTTCACCACAATAACAAATCAAGTACATATGAACAAGGATCACATGGATGTTTATTCAAATCATGAGAGTGTTACTAACCGTACAATGGTTTGTGCACAAGGAAAGATCGATTGAAGACTCCAAACCAAGGAGAATGGCTGCCGTCTAACAGAGAGAGAACAGTAGGGTTTTGTGTTTACGGTTATGATTATGAGAGGTTATACAATCTGAAAGTTATGGGCCACAAGTGGACCTGGGCCGAAGGTCTTGACGAAGGACCTTCTTCGTCGTGTAGGGTGATGACGAAGGTTCTAAGTTTCGTCGAGAATAGCAATGACGAAGGATCTGTACTTCGTCGGGTTTGATGTCGACGTCTTCGTCGAGGGTTTATGACGAAGAATCTTAGCTATGAAACATGCACAATACAATCATACATAACACAGTAATCATTTATCAAACATGCAACATTAATCAGTTATCAAAACAGAGTTGTGAAACAAGTAATTGCGTAGGGGCAAGACCTTGAAATCTTGGGTTGTCACATTATCCCCAACTTGAAAGAAATTTCGTCCCGAAATTTGATAAGCAATCCAAAACGGCACGTTGTTAGGTCAGGATGACTGTGGATCTTCCCCAGGTGCCACATAGATTGTCTAAGAATTATATCGTGTAATATCATCAAACACACCCTCTAAACAAGTGTAATGTCATCATTTTTTTTGTGATAATAACAGCGCATCTTATCTAGTTTTCAACTAAACCTAATGCGTTAATGCTTTCGTTCATGTATAAAGATTGTGAAGGAATGTGATGATGCATAGATTGCTTATAGTCATTTGTTTGTTCCCCTATGCATGGGATATGATACTCGAATGTAGTCTTATTTATCAGTGAACAATACACATCAGACTCCACATAAGAATTAGTGGGACTAGAACCCTCTAACTTAGAAACAAATAATATGTTGATGGTTAATCAAAAAGTCAACTGCAAAATACAAAACGGACCAAAAGCCTGGCTCAAACGAGCAGTATGACAAAGGCTATATCGCGGTTATCAAATTACATAAATGGTAAATCATGAAGAAGAGAAAAACACACTAATTCAAATAATACCAACCAAATAAAACAAGAATTATACACAATACCATATGCTAGTGTTTCAAGTAAACAGAAGCATTTGGTTTATGATATGCATACGCAACCTATGAAAACCAAACCAAGAACCGCCCGTTCTCTGGCCCAAAAATTCATCTAAAAACAAGAACGAAACTGATGTACAGTTCTGACAAGTAACGGGGACAGCATCTTGACGGCATAATCATGGTCAAACACCATGAGATGGCCCTGTACACTAGTATTGTATGTCGGCATATAGAGAATTATACCCCCATGAGTCAGGATCATGTTGTTCCAAGTGGCGTGATAATATGCAATCTACCCATCATGCTGATACAACTGATCAATATCCCAAGATGGCTGGCGAGTGAAGGATGATGGGTCATTTTACAATATGCCGTTTAAAACTCTCTGATAGTAGTCGTATTGCCGTGTTCTCCATGCATCTAAGCTGCTACTAATCAGGGAAAGCACCAGGGACACGCATTGCTGAGAAAACAAAGAAGAATAATAGATTTAGGGAAAGTACACCTTGAGAGTATGCTGTGTGAATATAAACTAACCTCTTCGGTCAAACTTAAGTGAAATCGTTTTCTTAAGTTCTGTATTGTCCGAGGACCGCCTTTGAAACATGGGAAACCAGAGTCCTGATGAAAGATGATAACAAAAATTAAAACATACATTAGGTGACCATAAACACAATATGTTTCCTTTACCTGCAACATCTCAACAAGTAGAATAATCCGCTCTGCATGCTTCCGACATGTTAGGAAGCCTTGAATGCACAAAACCTGAATCACGAGACGAGACGAGATGAGCAAAAAACCATGCATATGCATACCTAAATGTTAAAAGTCGAAGAATGACAAATACTTTGAAGTAGTCAAAGAACTCGCTTGGAACCCCCTCGGCATCAGAATCCATAACCTAGAACAAAACATGTTTCAGTTAACTGTATTTGTTAAATGAATCTTAGTACAATTAATGTATTACTTGCCTCAAGAAGTTCACGGGTTAACTTGAACGGTGCACTCTCAAAATTAACTCCCCCAGGAGAATTAGATAGCATGAAGCCAAAATCAATGTGTATGATATGCCCATCTTCATCTAGTAACAGGTTGCCATTGTGTCTATCTTTCACCTACACAAAATTCATCAAAATTTTAGACATGAAGTGTCTAACTAATACATATATTTTACGGATTCATCAAAGTTAAGTCTGAAGAAGTAGACATAAAGCAGACATGACAACTCAACCATTATGTTTAACTCCTATTCCACAAACAAAATAAAAAAAATAAACTAAATTGGGTTCACAAGTGCAGCACCAGAACTGAGTTTTAGACATGAAGTGTCATACATACAGAGAGGTAAATCCAGAAATTCCATTCAGAATGTCACACACGGGATATAAAAGTCAAAACCGCTATTGTGAGTGTTGACTTCAATTGTACTACAAACAAAATGCTTTGCCAAAGTAACTGACAGATTTATGAGATCTAACCAAAAACTAATCAGTTGGACACAGGACCGGCTCTAACGTCTCTTTATGCTTATAAAGTCAAAAATGTTAAGACAATAGCACAAACCATTTTTACGTGTAGCCAAACTTAGGGCAATGTCTGTGGGGTTGAGTCCGCATTAAGTAACATGAATATGGTGGTGATACACTGATACCAGCCAATTTACAGATAAACCTGTCGACTTATGTTATGTTTTAATCCTAACAAGTCACAAAAAACAAAGCAAAAAATCACCTAGAAAAGGAACAGGTTGAAAGCTCAAACAGATTGAAAGTTGTCCAAGTACACAACCTCCTAAATCGTTTTATTTGCAACAATTGGATAATTATCAGAATAATCATATATAAAGCAGCTTGGGCAAAAAAGAACGAAGTAGCTTAGACAAATCATGACAAAAGAGTGTTTCAGGTCAACTGGATAGCCTTCAACCCCTACTAAGAAATTACTCATAAGTAGCTTTAACAACCTTATCGCTAAACACGAAATAGCGGGTGCTATCGATAACTAACTATGGTACATGAAAGGGAAAAGTTTCGTGGGACTATTTGTGTGCATTGTACATGAAAGGGAGAGAGAAACCTGTAAGAGATAGCAAACAAGGGAGTATCCAGCCATACTTTCCACAAAGTTCCTCTGCAACAAAAAAAATCAGTATTAGAATCCAGAGGCAGAGACACTTGAGGATGAAATGTATAGGTAGAAGGATTTTGATTTTAGGTCCCATTTCCTTTTTATTAATGTCTGTAGACAAGTTTTGTTACAGAAAACTAGATAGACGGGGACATATCTAGTGTAACTCATTGGGGTTTAATTCAGGCAATAAAATTTTAATATTTAAGAGTTTAAAAAACTTGTACTTCTAGTCTTCTACTTATCTCAGGTTTGGAGCATTTACGTATTGAACAAATTAAAGAACATGCCTGCGTTTCTAATTTTCATAAGTTCATTCTTTTTCCATATTATAACATGCATATATGGAAGCAGTTCAGGTCACCTACTGCAAGTCCGTAACAATTGTCAATTCACAAATATTGTGTAATAAATAAGAAACAACGTGAAGAGTCCTATGTTTGTATGGACCCATGGACTAGTTAGGCTGATGCAATCATATAATGTGGTTATCTAACAAAAAGATAGCTGTGACACATGCAAAAAAACTAGACAACATGACCCAGAAAAGATGTATAAATGTTGTATATGGGTCAATGATAACAGTAGTTACATAAGAATCCAAAAATCATTCGAATTACAGCTCGTGAAGAAGTATGCACAAGGGAAACACATAAGATACTCCCTCTCAACTGCCATTTACCTGTGCAAGTTTATATGTTGATGAATTTTCTTGATATTTGGCAATGAAAAAGTCACGCAAGCTAGTGACACTGGGGAATCTACTTTTGATAGAATGAAGTGACGCCTACAAGGAACCCAAGAACGGTGTATATATTAGAGATAGAGATCATTCATTATACATGAGAGATGGAAAAGATCAGATGCAGTAACATACTGTATCTGGGATTGTTTCAATTAGAGCTGTGTAAGAAGATGTGACAAGGACTTCATAAGGGCGCAACCAAAGAGGTAGTCCAGCTTCTTGGAATATATCTGCCATGATAAAATAAATAATCATCATTGACCGTACCAGCTTGTAAGAGTATGTGTCCTATATGCAATTATAGTACTGACATCGAAAATCTGTATTAAACTAAAGCTACACTTATTCACATAATGAAATTAATTATGTGGTTTTAAGTTTTTCACTGTTAATCACTTAATCTACACTTGGTTATGCATGCATCAGTGGTATGGACTAATAAAACTGATTGAAATAGAAGCAATTTACAAGAAGATTCAAAACTGTTTTTTATAGAAAAAGTGGGTTTGTCTTATAGTCTCTTAAACAAAGCGTTTTCAATATAATGGTGTGACAATCCAATAATTATACATGAAAAAAAATCTATTTAGTATCGTATATGTTGCCAGAAAATGAAGATGTAGGCAAGCAGAATCATAATCCATGGTTTGCCCTACTATATAAACTACACATTGATATCCTGGTTATTTGTTTTTAATTAGACCCATACTGTAGATCAAGCAAGAGTGGACATTTTCTGCAAGCTTCCACACAAAAAGTTCGTTTAAGTGTGACAATGGCACAAAAATCGATAGAAATGGAATTATATTACTTTTGTTAATGCATATGTGAATGTAAAAGCATGTGCCACATGGATTGAAAAACACTTATCTGGGAAAATAGAACAATTTTTTGGTCTTAAATATAAAGGAAGACTGTAAACACTCAAAACTGTGAATGCCATTGCACCGTGTAATGGGAAGTAATATTTACCGAACAAAGATGAGTTAGTACACTTCCTTAAACAGAGTTAAATATGTTTTTACAACAAAGCCCTTATGATGTTCGAGTGTTCAACAATAAGCATCATGTTAGAAAATCTAATGAGTAAAGAATATCATACCGTAAAAGTGAGAGATAAGTTGCACTGCAAGATGTTCCTGCCTACAATCATCACCACTTTTCACAATAACCTGAAAAAGATAGTTATAATAAAAAGAAAATTTAACATCATCAAAAATAGTTGAACTGTGACAGATAGGTAGGTGTGCTTTTATATAATCTTATAAACTAGTCACAAAAGTAGCATCAAAATAATGTTACCTTTCCTCATCTTTAAGTGGGTCACAACTCTCAAATACCAACAAATATGTAAGAACATTGTACTAAAAAAATTCTCACATGACAATTTAACATCATATCAGCAGTTGTAGCTTGGCAACAAGCATCTGTTCATGGCCTTGAAATTATTAGCATTGACTACTTACTAACCACACTAAACGAACCATCTTGAGCGCTCGACCACATAGAGGAACCTATTGGTTGTTTCATTAACAAACTTTGATTCTTAATAAAAACTTCTCGTCGATGAGGGTATCTTTATAGCATTACTCTAATTGCCATTTCTTTAATTGTAATACCAGGAAAACAGTTCAGCTATGATGATTTAAAGCAAGTAACAGGTTATTTAGGGTAAGTGGTCGCTCGACTGTATATTCCTATTTAGCAAGTTCAATTGATAAAAAAATAGAGTAAATTGCCAAAATCGTCCCTGAGGTTTAGGCCTGTTTGCCAGTTTCATCCAAAATGGCTTTTTTGTGCCAAACAGCCCTTCACCTTTGGCATTTTTTGCCATTTTCATCCAAACCACTAACTTAGTTTACTTTTTATGTTAAGTTGAAGGATATTTGGATGAAACTGGCAAATATAAAACCTCAGGGATGATTTTGGCAATTTACTCAAACTCTTTTTAATTTCTTTTATTTAATTAATTTCGTCACATATATATAACACAGAATATTCATGCAGTTTTTATAAATAAAATTAATAGTTTTGTCACATAACTTTTATAAATTTTCATCCAAACCACTAACTCGGTTTATTTTTTTCTGTTACGGTGAGGGATGTTTTAAATTCTATAAATTAAGACAGAAATTAATATCCAGTTTTTTTATATAGATCAGTTTTATAAAAGAGAAAACGATATATAAAATAAATATCAATGGTGTGCAGCAGCAGCACATAACAATCGATTAAAACTTTTAGTATTTAATCAAGTGTAGAGATAGAAAAAAATTGTAAAACGTTACATATATTTAAATGTGTTGAGCACCTAAGATATATGTTGGTAGAAATAAAATATTTATCTAATTAAGATTATGAGGGTAACTAACTAATATTTATTCCGAGTGGTTTGAGTAAAGAAACTTTTGGTTCATGGCATTATACTTACTATTTGGTGGGTAATTTTAAGGTTTGGTAACGATATGTTGTTTGATAAGTGTGTGTGTGTGTGTGTGGGGGGGGGGGGGGGGGGGGGGCTTCTGTTTTTTGTTAGGAGCAAATTTAAAAGAGTAGAAGATGAATTACAAACTTGGTACATATGATAGATTTGTTTATTTGACCTTTTTCTATAAGGTCACTAGCATTTTAGTTTTATAAAATTTACAGGTTGAAGTAGATTTTATTTTTATAATACTGATGTATATAAAAAAATTGGAAATTAATTTTTGTCTTACTGTATAAAATTTAAAATATCCTTCACCTTAATAGAAAAAAAATAACTGAGTTAGTGGTTGGATGAAAATTTATAAAAAATATTATGTGACCAAACTATTAATTTTTTTTATAAGAACTGCATGTATATTCTGTTTTATATATACGTGACAAAATTAATTAAATAAAAGAATTTAAGTAAATTGCCAAAATCGTCCCTGAGGTTTTATATTTGCCAGTTTCATCCAAATATCCTTCAACTTATAACAGAAAAAGTAAACTAAGTTAGTGGTTTGGATGAAAATGGCAAAAAATGCCAAAGGTGAAGGGCTATTTGGCACAAAAAAAGTCATTTTGGATGAAACTGGCAAACAGACCTAAACCTCAGGGACGATTGTGGCAATTTACTCAATTAAATAATGAACTATACGTCTTGCTTGGTTCCTATATAAAAAATCCCACACAACAGAAAAAAAAAAGAATATGAACGGGAAACAGTTTGATAAGTAAGAAAGGTGGTAAGCAGATGCAAGACTTACAGAGCACAGGTCCCAACCAGGAAGCTTTCCAAACTCTGAAGCCTGGCGTATTCTATCTTTTTTGGCTTGCCAAAGTTCCCCAGATAATGCATCACTTGCCTTTGGAGTTGCACCGTCTATGTCCTATTTCAAATGAAACATGTCTCAGAGGTTACATGCCTAGAAAAGATAAAAATATATTCATCACTTTGCTAGTGTTCACCTTCTGTTGTGCATCTGATGAAGCTTGACCAGACCCCTTTACAGGAAGTCCAGGAGGTGCTTCTCCCTTTAATGCAGCAGCCTGCATAAGCATACAAAATTAGTGCTATCACTGAATACTAGCACCAAATCCTCCTTTACCACAACCATAATCAATTAAACCAATAGTTTAGGTAGCACCACTCAGTCAGCAAATACTTGGTCCAAGAATAAACACCTATTGCACATACTCCGATTGAACTTCTCTAAGGAAAATAAATACAGCTTCTCATAAGTTAACATCTATCTCTATCTTGTTAGACTTAACTATAAGCACCCACATGATGCGATCAAAAGCATTAAACTATAAACTAATTATAGCCATAATAATGTAACAATAATTTAATGAATACAGCAACATAGTCCAGACAACTGTGATCAAATGCCTTTGTCCTTACTTTTTAAGAAGTATACAGTTTTTATGATATATGTATTATGCATGCATAAATCTGCTTGCTCATGACTCATTTACAAGGCTGGAAAGTAAGAAAAACTGCAACATGTGCGAAACTGATGCAGGAGCATCCGGATGCAAGCACAAACAATTTTAATATTTTATTATTTTAATTTTAGTCTTTTATTTAGTTGCCTATTTTGTGGGGATTTTAATTTTCTAGTTTATCTCTTTTTTATTCCCTATAAATTAGGATCTAGGGTTTATGTTTTAATCAGTTTTTGATTGAATTTTAATAGAAAAGAACATTGTTCTTGAACCTATCGGTTCGTTATGAGACTTTGATTAACGAAGTGATCTTGAGCTATTTGATTGCACGCGGAACTGCATCAGAAACAGTACTTAATAGTCAGAAAACAGTCAAACACGGAACGTACCTTCACTTCCTCGAAAGCTATGGTACTTGGAACACGACGGTGCTCCCTCCTTCGAGGTGGTTCCTGAACCTCTATATCATCCATGCGAACCCCCGAATCTGCAGTCAACACTACTCTCACCCATTCTAAATCACTGCCATCTGGTCGACAACTGGAAGTGGAACACTCTCTACCTTGACAATGATGAGGATCAAAACCTGAATTGGATCCTTCAAAATTGTTCGAACAGCAGGGAGATGAATTGTCGACAACAAGACGCACGTTAACAAACTTTGCTTTTGAGTCCCACAACTGACCCATTGCTTGATCAATTGCATCAGAAGCAGATCTCGACATCCTATCGTGACCAGAATGGTAAAGATCTTGCCCGTTTGACAACGGATAGGCCCATGGAGGAGGTTTCGGTATAAACGCGTCTCCATTAGCCAATGGGATTCCGCCCCTTGAAAGTTTATGAGAAGTAGAACCATCCTTCACAGTGCTATTTAACAAAAACAGTAACAAAGTGAGAAAACAATTAATACATAGGTAGTCCATGTCAGCAGTTCATGTAAATATGTGATTACCTCACGGTTTCACTTTTCAATACTTCAACACATATTAGATAAGGTGCTTTCTCCCTGGAGTTAAGAAGAACAGCTTCGTCTTCTGGTATATGAACCACACGATACATCCCCTTCCCCATTGGAAAGCACACGCCTATCATGTAACCAAAACAGATTCTCAAAACGAGACAGCTGAACAGAATATGGTCTATTACAACACAGATAACCAAGTAAACTCACTTCAACAAATGACAATAAAGAAATTGCAGAGGGTTATAGTCCGCAATCATGAACGTGCTATAAAAATAATAAGAGTAAAGTACACGGATAGTCCTTGTGGTTTACTAAAATTTTGGATTTGGTCCCTAGCTTTCCAAAAGTACGCGGATGGTCCCTGTGGTTTGCACTTCGTAACGCATTTAGTCCCTAAATGGGACCTGCCAAAACCTTTAGATTTGTTGGTTGGGGACTAATGCGTTACAAAGTGCAAACCACAGGGACTATCCGTGTACTTTTAGAAAGCTAGGAACCAAATCCAAAATTTTGGTAAACCGCAGGGACCATCTATGTACTTTACTCAAATAATAATGTGCATATCATGTATAAAACAAATACACATATTTATAGCATGATAATCCACACCCAACTAAAGTATACTAAACCAATTTACATATGCATATAAGAAGACACACTACTGTAAAATATACGCACACACGCATAGAGGGGGAGAGAGAGAGACCTCCACTACTTTGGGCTGCAGCGACATGCACGTTGATCTCGGTGAGCGACTACAAAGACATGAATCACAGATTCAGTAAAGACAAATTACAATTTGTTCACCCACACAGACAATATAGACTTAACTTGATATGGAGAAAAAAGACAAGCACAACCTCACAAAGCGCACTTTTGCGATCCTCAACAGGAAAAACATCAACTAAGCCATATGAAGTCTCACATAATGAGTGAACAAAGTCAAGTGACTCATGATATGTCCCTTTACGAAACTGTGATGCAGTCGAATTTGGTAATGGTGGCTTAAGACTGGAATTCTCATTTCTTTGCTTCTGCCAAAAGAGATATTGTTAATAAGAATAACACAGAGATAGTCAGGCTACTTTTTCCAAACATTTCATCACACCACAATAGAACAAGCATTCAAAACTACCAAAATATGTCTACTATCGCCTGTTAAGATTGTGTAGGGAGTTAATCAACACAACGAGATAAGCTTATAACTAACGTGCTTGCACAGTGAATAGGAAACATAATAGTAATTACTCCACTTAGAGGTTTTGATATTATTTGAACACTAAGATTCATTTGATTTCAAGTTAATATATTACCTGTTTAAGTATGTTTAGGTGATCAGTGTGATACGATATTTCTCGAGACACTAATATATGTTAAGAATAAAGCGATGATCATATGTAAGAGTCGCCACCAACGTGGGCCGTGAGACTGATTTAACTTCCATATAGGCAACTCACCAAATAAAAAGCATCTTATATGGTCCTAAATATATTTGTTAAGTCCATTAATACTTTATCAAGTAATATCACCAAAATGCTAAATCATATATAAATAAGGCATAATCCAAATATCTATTTTGTTTAGATCATGAACAAATTAGTTCACCACTAAATCAAATTTTTTAACAGGCCGGCGGATATTGAACAATTTTGCAATAAAGGAAAACGAACTTGGATATATGCATCTTAACTGTACTAGCTAAGAGTATGAATCAGTAGTATGTAGCTGCAAGTATCAACCAAAATGGTCAGAAACACAGAACTTTATGAATAGAGCTAAAAGACTACCAAAAAACAAGCAGTCACAATTATATTTACTAACCTCTTTGTTCTTTTTCGATCCATAAAGTTCTGAATCTTCCACAGAACGATCACGGTCTCTGAATAACTTGCGGAAAAAAATTTCTGTTCCTGGACTGCTTTCAGGTGCACCACCATTGATGCTTTCATTTGCTGGTACTGATTTCGTATCATCAGATTGCGAACGAAAGAATCTGCGAAACAAAGGGAAGTCTGAAGATTCTTCTTCCACACCATTCGCATACCCATTGCTTTCCTCATTAGCAGCTTCATCTTTCTTGTCTTCAGTTTTTTCTTTAAAAATTTTCCTAAAGAAACCTTCTTTCTCATCATCTTCAGCGGAATTTGTCACTTTCTCTTCTTCTTCACCTTTATCCCTGAAAAGCTTCCGAAAGAACCCATCCTTATCATCACCTTCAACAGATTTCGAAACAGATTTTTCTTCCATATCCCCTTTATTATCACGAAATAGCCGTTTAAAGAATTTATTATCTGAGCTGGACGTGACATCATCTTCGTCTTTACTATCTTTAAGAAGCCTACGGAAAAATCCATCCTTCTCTTTGTCCTCATCGTCTCTCTCAACAGATTTCCGCACGTCTTCATCTTTAGAATCTCTTAAAAGCCTCTTAAAGAAATTATCCTTGTCTTGTTCATCATCATCCTTACCATCTCTTAACAGTCGTTTGAAAAAACTCTCTTTATCCGGTTCATCATCTTCCTTACCATCTCTTAACAGCCTCTTAAAGAACCCTTCCTTATCAGGCTCCTTGTCAGGTTCCTCATCATCTTTATCAACAGATTTCCTAAAAAGAAACGCATTCCGTACCTTTGGACTGGGAATAAATTTTTTAAATATCGTGTTATCATCCGGCGACCCCTTGCTACTACCTTCCTCTTGTAAAGGGTTCGTCACAGAGGGAGAGAACGAAAACGACTTCTGAGGTGGCGACGTTGCTAAAGACAACAACCGTTGTTTCGAAGATAACAACCTAGTAAGAACCTGGTTCTTACCAGCATTGGTTGCAGGCTCACTTTGCGGTTTAATCAAAGGCGCCCACTCTCCCATCAACGTAGCAGCAATCTGACACTTGTCTTGAATCCTACTAATCCCCTCGTTATCATCCGAATCCTCAAGCTCGGCCATCAAAAACCATTGCACTTTCAACGCAATCTTAAGCGACTTGGAGCAAATATCAATAACAAACTTATCCAACGACGGACTGGGCTTATGAACAAGCATATAACATATCTGAAACAAGTAACTCTCGATACCGGACAACGGGAGAGTATACATCCGGTTACACAAATAATCCCTAACCCCTGGATGATCATGCTTATACAAATAACTAACCGCAATCCACTCGCAAAAGAAAGCCGAATCGAAAAACCTAATCAACCAGCCACTCTCTCCTCCACTCTCACTCAACAAATTGTTGCGCGTGATCTCCCTCGGCGACTCGTCCTCTCCGCGAGTCAACCCTAGAATCCTCACCACCATTATTACGACATTAATTTAACATACTCCTAAACCTAGTTCACAAAACGACACCGTTTCTGTAATCTAAAAACCCTAGGGTTCTCGAAACAACTTCAATTACACAATCAGTGACAGAGTGAGCCGAAATTGGAATAAAACCCTAAGGTGAAAGAGGTGTATCGATCTAAGCTATAGAGGCTATAGTTGAAGATGAGAGATTTGAAATTGAGATCAAGATCTGATGAAGAATCTTACAATCGGAGTTGGTTATGCTGGAGATTTGATCGGAATGAGCTTCGGCGGTGTAGGTGATCGTCGCTCGTCGTCGTCGTCGTCCGCAGAGGAGTGAAAGCACAAACTCCCGATTTGATTGCGTTCTGATTGTGTCACCTGTTGGTGGTGGTGATGGTGGTGTTGTTTTTACTATAAAACTTGTTTTACCTTTTTTGAGTTTTATATTCTATCATGCCAATAAACAAATTTTGAATTTGCATCTTTACTTTCATCACACCAATAATATGTTATTTTATGGTTCAACACATCATAGTTATTTTATTCTTGTTATTAGGGTAATGTTCAAATACATACTCTTCTAAACATAAAAAGTATTGACTTTATTCAAAACGGTATTGGAACTGTTGAACTCTACGATATGAGATTTTATGTTTTCGATTTTAGAGTTTTAGCTTGTGGATTTTCGAATATTTGTTTATATCATTGTGTCTTTTTAATTAGTAGGATTTATTTTCTTTGTCTGTGTCATTGTTTCTTTTTACGACTCACTTTGTGTTCTTTTTGTTAATGTTGTGTTATATTTTTTGGGATTGTGTTGTATTTTGTTCGACATTGTTTAATATTTGGCGATTTATTATATCTTTGTACATTTACTAAAGTTATGGGACTTTATAGGATAACTATACTCTATTATATAATATTATAATTTAAATTTATTTATTATATATATTTGTAGTGAAATATAGTAATAATGTATTAAAACACGAATTTGTTAAATAAATAATCGTTTTTTTCCTTTAAAAAGCATTGAATTCATCAAATCTCCATGAAATATATATGTGGACTATTATTCAAATTTCTTTTTTGTCTCCACTTTCAAGGCATTTGAATTTTCAAATCAAATGGATAATTTAATAAATAATTTTGTTTTCACATTGATCTAATGTTGAGATACTTCTTCTTTTCTCTGTCTTTGTGTATTATTGAATTTTGATATTGATGATTGATGATATTGATATTGGTTACAATTACAATATTATATTATAATGAATTGTAATTTTTGTTTAATAAATATTTTTGTTTTCACATTGATCTAAGTTGTTGAGATACTTCTTTTCTATTTCTTTGTGTATTATTGAATATTGATGATATTGATGTTGATTACAATTACAATATTATATTATAATGAATTTTTGTTGTGTTTGAAAATTAAGCTAAGGTTGAAACTTTTAAAGTTGTAAGCTCATATATAAAATAGAAAGATATGTTGGATGAAATGGATTATTTGAATAGAATCCATAAACATCCTTCAAAATATGTTGGCAAAGATATAAAAAACTTACCAATAATACTATTGTTGTTTCACGTTTTTAAGCGGGATTACAAGTTGTCAGAATCATAGTCACTCGTAAGAAAATCAAAATGCTTTAGGAAAGATTGTATAAATATGTACTAGAAAGACAACAAAAATTTTGTCAAGACCTCTACGGTCAAACGCTTATATAGTGCATCAAAGTAAATGGGTCATGTGTAATTTTCTCTCTAAAATTGTGTTTATTATAATATAATTATAATATATTAGTATAAAATAGTAAAGTAATAGTAATATATTAAAACACAAACACCTTGCAAGATATGTAAAGTTTTATTCAATTTTTTAACAGTATTCAATTTTTTATATCTACACTTTCAGTCTATTTGAATTTTCAAATCAAACTTAATTATTTAATATGTATTTTTAATTTCACCTTGGTCTAAGTTGTTATTGTACTTCTTATTTTTCATGTCATTATATATTTTTGTTAAATATCGAGCTGGCTCTGGGTGGGTGACCACTTAGAGCCCGGTTTCCTAGGGTGCCCGTATTTTTCTTTAAAAATATTAGAGTAAATTATAAGTTTTGTCTTTTATGTTTACACCAAATTGCAGGCGCTATCCTTTAGCACAAAAGTTGACAATTTTTGTACTTAATTTTCCAAAATCTTGCACGTATGTCCTTTAGGCCAAATCTAGTTAGATTTTTTGGTCAAATCAAATTACAAAAAGGTATTTTAGTCTTTTTGCCCAGTTATTGAATATTAAAAAAAACATCATCAATCCCAGCAAACGGCAACACCTTCTTGGGCACTTTGGCAACCACAATCCCGGCCCCACGAGGTGCCGGAACCAACCTAACCGTAACCGACCCACACTTCCCCGTCACCTTAGTCGGCACCGTATGCACCTTCCCAGTCTTATTCCCCCAATACCCTCTCCTCACCGGAATCACCGACAACTTCGCCAGAATAATCGCACCCCTAATCGCAGTCGCAACCTCCTTCGAACACTTCACCCCCATACCCACGTGCCCATTCCCGTCACCCACCACCACAAACACCTTGAACCGGGTTCGTTGACCGGTCCAGGTTTGTTTCTGGACCGGCATGATTTTCATGACCTCGTCTTTGAGGCCTGGGAGGATTTGGTCGATGATTTAGTACTCTTTGATTGGGAGAGAATGGAGGTAGATCTCTTCAAGTTTTGTGATCCTTCCATCCTTAACCAATCGACTCAGTTTGGTAACTGGTACCCATTTTTCTTTTTTGCTTAGATCTGTTATCGTCACATCCCCCAAATCGATGAAGTTCTTGTTGATCGAGTCCTAAATCGATTGCGTCGGACTTCGTTGTTCAACCATCTGCGCCGACAAGCACTTTCGATTTAGGTCCTGGTTTAATGATTAGCGGCGATGATAGTAGGTGGAGTGGGAGAGGAGTGCGCCGAAAAGAGGGAAAGGAATCTAAACAAAGGGGTTCACAACGAAGAATGAACGAGAAAGGGGTGAAATTTGATTGGTTTTGTTCAGGTGGCCGGAAGTTGCAGGAGGTGATGGTGATGGTGGTTGTGGTGGCTGGGAGTGTCACACCCCAACCGATGGCGGAAACATCGGGGCGCGGCACTGAGCAAAACAGATTGTCCATGAGTATCCATAACAACTATTAATTACCAGATATTTAAACGCCACGTCCCACACCATAACATATCCAAATAAAACAATTATTACAAATAATTGTCTCAAAAACAACACAGTTCCGACAACTCAGATTTAGTGTGACATAACTAGACCCCTAGCTTGATTCACCAAAGCACAACATTCCTAGCGTCTTAAGCACCTGTCACATACGTTAAAATAGGGGTCAATACACATAGTGTAAAGGTGAGCATACAAGTTTAATAGTATAGTAGTAGTAAAAACGAGTTTACGCATAACCAGCATGTAACATGTATAATGTGAAGCAAGTAAGTTATCGACAATGAAATATGCTTAGACGTGACTGCGAGTTGTAGAATGCGCAACACATATCACCACCGTGACATGCGAGAAAAGCCCTTAACAACCCCTGTCCACGACAGGTGCTGAGTCCAAACTATAGTACTATCGTTGCTAAGGTGTCAGGCAGCAATCACTGTGTAAACATAACATACAAGCATTCATCGAGTAACACGTATAACATGCAGTAACGGTTAGCCTATAAAAGTGTTTGCATTGTGTGATCAATGTGATTTGATATAAGTAACGTATGTAACACCTAAAAGTGCTTAAAGCAAAAATGGATCGAGTATACTCACAGATAGCGTTTAGTAACTAAACACTCTCTTGGATTGAAGGGAGAGCTGAGGGATTAGCCTGAACAGTTAACGATAGCATAAGCGAAGAACGACGCGTAAAACGGTGAAGAGTGAACCAAGTGACGAATGGTCATCCGATCGGATGACAATCCGAACGGATGGTCATTCGATCGGATGACAATCCGTTCGGATGGTCATCCGTTTGAATGGCCATTCGGTCGGATTGACATTCGTTTGGGATGGATGTGTTTGTGTATGATGTGACTTTGAAGTCTTCGTTGTAGCATTTTGAAAACAAAGAAGTATCTCTACCTTTTAGGTCGCCCGGTCGAATGTTTGTTCGATCGGATGGCGATCCGTCGGTTAGACATTCTCTGAGAACAAGTCCACAGTAGGATTGTTATTCGATCGGATGGTCTTCCGATCGGATGGCAATCCGTCAGAACTGATGCTCCTTGAAAATTGTTAAAAGTTTAAGTGTTGAAGAGTATGTGCAATCCAATCGGATTGTCGTTCAATCGGATGGCAATCCGATCGGACGACAATCCGATCGGACGGTAATCCGTTCGACAGCCTGTTCATTTTGAAACTTGAATATTTTGTTAAGTTTGAAAAGTTTGCGGTTTGCTCAAGATGGTATGATGACGTGTTAAACAACGGGAACCCCACCAAGTCCAGACTATCTTCGTGACGGTTTGTTCATGTTCAACCCGAAATCGGTTATCTCTTTGATAGGAATCAGATCTCAGACCGACACTTCACTAGTAAATGAGTAGAAGACCTGAACGAGCTCCGATTCTATCGGTTTTGAAGGCATTGAGTGTAAAGGAGTTGAGAGAAAGTTGTGAAACCATCTTTTAATCCTTCTACTCATGAAAATGTTTAGATCTATGCGAAAAATAGTGTTAAAACATGTGGGAATCATGTAGTTCTGAGTTGTTCTTGGTGCAATGAGGCCAAAGCTTGAAGTTCATAAGAACCCATGATGGCATCATCCTAGAACACCTCAAATCGACTGATTTCACGGTTAAAAGTGAAGATTCAAAGGTGAAAATGATGAAGAAGTGTGTATAGATCATAGAAGTACAAGATTTGAGTTGAAAACTTACAAGAATCGTGAGAAATCGAGAGAAAAGAGAGCTTGAGCGTGCTGGTCAGAAGAGAGGGCTGTCACATCACTGTTTGTGATGTGACAGGGGTATTTATAGGTTGCCAAAAGAGGAAAGTGCGCATATGTGACGGATCGGATGGCACATCGATCGGATGGCCATCCGATCGGATGGTGACCATTCGATCGAAGTGGTCCTGCGAGTTAGGTTTCGGCATTTCGTTTTGCGTGTTGAGCGTTGCGATGCGTTTCGAGTGAGCGATGCGATAGTATTACTCATTAGTTATACAAATAACCTAACTACTATGTGTAACATACAATCAACACAAATCACTTGCGTTTAGCGTTTGCGATTTAGATTGCGTTGCGATAGAGTTGCGATTGTGTTTGCGATTAATCACCTCAACATAAACATAACATGCACAAGTAACACATAATAGCACACACACGTAAAACAATATCCATAACCTATAATTCGAGTTGCGAATGCGATGCGATTAGCGATAAGTCGATTAGCGATTAAGCTACGATTAAAAGCGATTTGTTAACAGGTACTACACCTAATACAACTAAAGCAAATGAAAATAGAATATCGATTACAAGTCGTGAAGTACAATTCAATAATTAAGAAAGGAGTGACAGATCGCAATTAGCGATCTTTTCTTCCTTTGACTTGTACTTTGACTTAAAAATTCGGGTTGTTACAGGGAGAACGAGGATAGAAATCATATTAGAAAGAGAAGAGAGAGAGAGTTTATATATATTTTTTAGTTTTGTACAATATAGTCCCTGAATATAAGTTTTTTTACATAATAGCCCTTGGAAAGGTGAAATAACAAGAACGCCCTCATGTGCAAGGCACGTGATCATACTTAACCAAAAAATCTAACTAGGTTTGGTCTAAAGGGGGACGTGCAAGATTTTAGAACATTAAGTACAAAACTTGTCAACTTTTGCGCTAAATGACATCGTCTGTAATTTGGTGTAAACATAAAGAACAAAACTTGTAATTTACTCAAAATATTATATCTATACTTACTAATATTTAGTAAAGTTATTCTATCCCTGGCGAGTGTCGCCTGGCTGACCACCCAGCTCAATTTCAGTTTTTGGCAAGAATGGCCCCTGCAGTTTGGTTTTTGGAGTATATTGTGGTACTTCTCGCATATTTAACATGTAAATGAGTAGGAGTTAAGTATAAAAGTATAATTTAAGTATTGTGAATATAAAATAATGTATTTGCATGTATCAAATGTATGAAATACGTATTCACGATCGTTTGTGTGTAAAATAAGCATGTGTTTACGAGAATAGCGAATATGCATCAAGTGTGCTCATGAATTAAATGTACAAGCAAAGATAAATAAACAAAGTATATTTCACGTAAAATGATCAAGTTTTATCACAATGTAAGTGTCGGTTTGTACTGATTCTCAATGGAATACGGTTATGAAGGAATATGAGTTTCCAAAAGTGGAATATGAAGCGAGCTTTCTAAATAAAGGAAGTTATATAAAGCGAGGCCTTACAATATGTGTAGCATTGGTTATACTAGATGTGTTTGGTTCTTGAATTTAGGCTATTATGATGATCGTTTAAGGTTGGTGGCTGAGATGGCTTTCGAAAAGCAACCACGGATCCTTTTGTCGAGCCTACACTTATGATTGTATACAAATGTTGATAATTGATCTTATATAAATATTCAACCTTTCTATGCATTTGGTGTTTCTGCACATTGTCCGCTTCTTTAAAAATTGTGTATCATATCAATTATCTACATTGATATGCATAAGGTGCATATACTCTTTGCATTTGTTTTAATTGGATTTGATATGTTGTAGGCTGGGCTTTTGTGTTTGCTTAAATGTTTTATTTGTTCCGGCTCTCAGCTTGACCTCCACGTGTTTATATATAAAAAGGGTTTCAAGGCAATGACGATGAAAGATGCTTGGTCGTTATTGATATGGCTTGGTGAATGTCTTTCATTCGCAACCACAATCACCAACCTATTTTGAGCATGATGCTAATATGAACTGAAACTATAATGCGCAATGTCTTTACCTGGTGTGGCACTCAGTTGTAGCTATAGAAGAGATTTTTAAGGGCTATTGGTAACATTTCACGCCATCAACGATGTTAGCTAAGCCATTTATGATTTCAAAAAATATAAAATGATATTCGTTTTGCTTTATAAGACTTTTTGGTGATTTTGTTTATAGTCTTCAACATGGCAAGCGGAAATAAGGCGCAACTTCTAGCACGCCTGTAGAAATTGATTGACGAGGTTATCGCTTATGATCAACGGATAACTGAGAAGTTGGCGGATCTTACTAGGAGGGTCGTAGAACTTCATCACAAGCAATTGGAGTTACGGTCTGCAATTGACGCGTTGTATGTGCACTATGAAGGTGCGGAGAAATTGGAACAAGTAGATTAGTTTTTTGGTTTAGCTTTATGTTATTATTAGGGGTGCTAAACGGGTCGTGTTCGTGGGTTGGCGGGTTCAACCCGACCCGAACCCGAAAATCGTATCATACATATGAACCCGAACACGACCCGAAGTTTCATGTGTTGACCCGAACATGACCCGTTTAACCCGAATTTTTTTAATTTTTTTTTCTGAAATTTATATATTAAAATTACAATTTACTTAAAAACAAAAATGTATATAATACTATCATATTTAAATTATAAATCTATGTTAATTTCTCTTTTTAAGTTATAATCACGGTATAAAATACACACCCCATTTAATTTATAACATAAAATATATTGTAAAATATACTGTATAAATGTGTTAAACGGGTCAACCTGCCAACCCGACCAAGTTGACCCGAACCCGACCCGCTAACCTAAACGGGTTTGTGGGTCCAACCTGAAACTGACCCGAACCCGTTTAGACTAAACCTAAACCCGCGAATTTCGTATTAGGTTCGTGTCGGGTTTTCGGGTCGTGTCAGAAATTCACACCCCTAGTTATTATGTATGATATGTAAGTATAATTGATTGTAAGTTTTGTTAGCCACTAATCAATTGAAAGCTTATTTAGTCTTAAATACATACCATACTACGTATGTTGTTAAACATGATGGTCACGTGTAACACCTCGGAAAAATCATGTCCAATGTAGTAACGACACGTGTCATAAGCTTTAAACGTGTAAAGAATTGAGTTCGAAGGACTAAAGTCAACAAACGGAGAAAGTATATATGTGAAAGGATCCAAAGTGTCAACATTTGAAAATTTTGCCTTTCGACGACCCTACACGATGTTTACCCTTAAACGAAGAATTGGGAAACGTATGAAGCCGTTTGTGAAAGAAAGTGAAAGTTTACAAGACGCGAGGGTTAAATGTGTCAACATGTTAAATTAATACCTCTGAGTGACCTTTTATCAAGCCCGGAGCTTTGTAACGATTAATTATACTCTCAAGATCAAGTGACGAAAAATTCACGAGGTTTCGATATCGTTTGATATTAAATTCATTAACTTTCGTAAATAAAGGGTTAAAAGCGTCAACGAGGCAAAACTTGTGTTTTCGGTTATCATTTAACGAAACCGGACCTAACGATGTTTGGTTATATTCTAAGGATCATCAAAATATAAATTTTATGGGTTAAATGTGCTTGAAATGAAAGTTATTACGTTTTAAAAAGTCCAGGGGGTGAAACTGCCAAGTTTGAAACTTGTTTGGCTGGTAACCCTTGTGGTGGCGTCGCGTCACACCAACACCCATATGCCGTCGCGCGACACGACGGCCTGAACTAGGCAGAATCCCTGCACATGTGCAGGTTTCAGCATGTTTTCTTCTCCAAACCACTTCCACACTCACATAACTCGAAACCTAGGGCTGTTTGATGGTTTTAAAAACCACTTGGACACTTGTGAGAATCATAATTCACCTGGGGACACTTGTAATGATCCAAAGAAGGTTCCATGCACTATATAAAGGCTCTTGATGCAGCCACAATCTTTGCTCATTCAAGTTTTCTTTCACTCATTCTCTATTGCTCTAGCTTTGGAGCATCTCTGAAGCATCCTGGATATCTAGGAAGCTTTCTCTAGTTGAATTTTCATGCTAAGGACTATTGTAAGTGTTCTTAGCCTCTATAGTTAACTTTTCATTAGTGTAATGACCGAAAGTCAAATATATCGTAATTACGCTTTGACTTTGTGATTAATCACTAACGGTCCAGCCATTATTCGAATTGAAAGTGGCTATATGTTGGTAATTATGTAGGTGTTAAACCCTTAAAAGGGAACCTTCAAATTATCACGTTATCTCAGTCAATTGTCGGGTCAAACTACATAACAGAAAAGTCAAACGAGTCAGTTTTTGCAAAACAAATCATAACTGATAGTGTAGGAGCTATAAAATACGTTTTAACACTTAAATAACTTGGTAAATAATATAAGAACATGTTTAGGCATGTTCAACCCGACAACTCTGAGTATTAGGCTCGGTTCGCAACCGAAAGTCGCAAAAGTAGACTTTTGCTTTGACTTTCAGTTTTGACCCGAATTAGCTTAGTGTAGTTATGCCTTAGGGTTCCTTTGTGACCATAATATATGTAAGTATGACCCTCTGAGGTTATACATCATGGTCCCATAGAAATCATAGTTCATTGCATGTTTCCGTTAAATGCTTAAAATTGACCATTATGCCCTTTTTATAAAAAAATGAGATTTTTGAAAATGTGAGAGGACAAAAATCTTTATTACTGATTTATAAGCATGTCCTAAAAATTTGACATCAGTTTATGGTCTAAAATTTAAGTTATGCAAGATATCGTAAAACTAAAGCTTTTTGTTAATTAAACTGCATTTTTAGTATAAATCATGTTTAAACCCAATTTTTGGCACCAAACTTGCTACCCACTGTTATGATATAATATTTAGGGATTTTTGGAAATTTTTGTCAAATTTTATACTGACCATAACATAGAGTTCTAGCATAAATTTAGTAAATGACGGTAATGCCCTTTTTATTAATAAAATGAGTTTAACATATGATTTGAGTACCAAACCTTTTCCTACTGATATCATATGTTAAATAAAATACTTTAAACTTTAGAGACTGATCAAAACTTCAGAATTCTATAAACATCTTGAATACCGTCAATTACCGACTTTTACGCTTATTAAGTGCATAGTATGGTTTAAAACCATATTTAACTCTTAAGACTTGTTACCTACTGATTTTATAAATAAATTCTTATACTTTAACAGTAAGTATAAGTCTTGAACTCAGATTTCCAAATTTGACCTTAAAAGCATATGTGAAATGACCAAAATGCCCCTACGGTGCATAGTTTAGCCATAAATAATAAACCTCACATATGTGTGATATCTTACTGATGTAACTTGATAAAATTAATATTTTTACTGTATATTTAAGACCAGAACCTCAGTTTGCTATTTAACCTCTTTTATAAACTTTAAAATGACCAAAATACCCTTACGAGGCTTAAATTGGTTTTAAATTCGTTTTGGGCATAATGGAAGATATCCTACTGATGTCATATCATGTTTAAAGCATATTAACTTGTGGAACTTGTACATGACTCTTTCGGTTACCCGTTACGCATATACGCGTTCGGTACGGTTTATGTAACTACTTTGCATAAATTAGCAGAAACGGGTCAAACCTTATCATTTTTACTTCAAAATCCAGAATGTATTTAGTTTACCCATTATATACAAGTCTTCATACTTGTCGGGTCTAAATCACATTCTAATCCGGTCACCGCTTAATCTTGCGTTTTGTACCGTAAACTTTCCTTTAAAACTAACTGGTCAAAGTTACAACTTAAATAAGACCCGTTAGGAATCTAATAGGTTATTAAAACCTTCGTTCCATATTAGGAGCCCAGTAACGGTATCTCACTCGTAAGGAAACTTCTTGTGGGCCTATACTTGTGGTGTGTCTATTAATCTTGTCTCGGTTTCTATATCGGGTCCTGAACGTACGACAAACATATAAATCTGTATACAAGATTATTTTTAATAATTGTCCTAAGTTATAAAAGATTTATGCCTTGTTCATCCAAACCAATTTTATAAACACTTTTCAAAAGAGTCAGTTAATTGTATTTTCCAGTGTAAACTGATGTATTTTTCAAAAAATTAAGTACAGGTACTACACGAAATGGGCTGGAAGCTCCTGAGTATTAGTTAAAGAGTCTTGCAAGCTTTTAATACTTTAAGTCTGTTGAACAATATTTACTTTATGTTTTAGATCCGCCTGTGGATCCACTTATCGACCGTTTGTATAATATTTTATTGTACTTTCAATTCGGTTTGTAATATTACTTTTAGTCTTCCGCTGTGCATTAAACTGTGATCACTTGTCTTTGATGATACCAACTACGTCATGATTCTCCCCACCGGGCCCACCGGTAATACGTGGAAATATCAGGGTGTGACAGGTTGGTATCAGAGCCAACATTGAGGGAATTAAACACTAGCCTTTTGTGTTTAATCTCAATGACACAGTTGCACATTTCTCGACTTCCGAGTCTAGACATGAACTAGGAATAATCCCATCCCTAATAAGTATACACTGTTTTCGATATTTATGTATTTCAGGAACATGTTGCCGAGTAAAGCTGCCATTGGTGGAAGCTCTCCAAACCCGAAGTATAAGAATGTTAAGCTTCGTACCACAGCTCGAATAAGCGTACGACCAGTATGGAGAAAGGACCTTTTTGGACCCATTCCCAAAACCAAACCAGTTGAAACCATTAACCATATTTCAGATTCTGTACCACAGACTTTTAAAACTTCAAATGAGAAGCCAACATCGGAGGAGTCCATACCAACAGTCCCTGAGGCTCCCACTCCAAAGATGATACCTATGGACTCAAATGATCCACATTTCTTACCTCCAAGTCTTGGAATCCCAAACTTGGATTATACCTGTCCTAACCCTATTCATGACCCATATTATTCTTTAACCATATGTAACACCCCGAAAATATAAAACTTTATATTAGAATTATAAAGTATAAATAAATGAGAATTTACTAACTAGGAATTTTAACCTAGTTAGTTACAAGTCTAGAAATAGCTTATGATAGGGTTAAAAGCAACTAAACTATAAGTTGAACATAGTGGAAGGGCCTAAGTTGCAAGAAATTGAAACTATATTATTAATTTTAATAAAAATCAAAACCAAACACCCATTTGAGGATGTCTGGTCGTACAGGAGAAGGCAGGGGCGACTCCCCACTCTCAAAAACCTAGAAATAACTAAAACTCTCAAATTGAAGGCTCAATCAAAGCTGAAATTGAAATTAAAGCATAGATTATTGATCCTCATCGCAAGAGGATTCCAAGGTATGTAAAATTTAAGGAAAACTCTCAACTTGAAATTCTCATGAAATTGGGAAAATCTGAAATTATGGTTGCATGTGTGTATTATGATGATTTAGGAACAACTATAGTGTCTAGGGACAAACCCTAGACAAATACAAGTTGAAATCATGTGAAATTTTAGTAAAAATCCATGAGCACCATTGTAGGTGATTAGTGGGTTATGTAGAATTTGATAATCACTAGGAGATTGGGTGTTATTCTAGTGTAATTTGACAATTGTGAGGTAACTTCAGAATTATAGAAGCTAACAATTGTGTAAAATGGTTGAATGATGTGAAATTAGGGCTAAGTGATAAGCTAGAGACTTGATATTTAATCATGTAAAATCTGCCCTTAAAGTGTTTGTGAAAATGCCTCTAAGAAGGCTTAAAACTGAAATTCCAAGTTTAAACGCATAATTATGATGTTTCGGTGTATTATGCGAATTATGATTTAAAGAGAGTTCTAAACATATCATAAATGAACTCTATAGGAACGGGCGCAGGAGCGTCAAGCGGACAAGCGGGTGGCGAACCACGTTTGAAAGGCCTACTTTGAAGGTATGTAACTTGATCCGTTACATTTGATGAATTGTTGTTAAACTATGTGTTGTTGATAAAAATTGTGTTGGTTGTAGCAATCATGTATGTTACTTTAATCCGTAGGTTAAGAATTGGTTTGAACTCGTTTGGTAGTCATCAAAATGGAGGATTTTCCGTAGATGGACCAAACGGGTCGAATAATGATACTTTATAGTATTAATATTGTAAGTAGAAAGAAGTGGCGGAAATGGCCACAAGAGCACGAAGCCATAGGTTTGGTAATGAAGTGCCAGTGATAATAAGCCCCGGAGTTTGGGTAATAATCGCCTTAGGTTTAATAGTTAAATGGTAGTAAAATGGCTAAGTTAGAATGGGTCGAATATTTGCATATGGACTTATAGTCTTTCGGTCCGTAAGCATATTTTTGGGTATGAAATTTGTAATAGGCATGTCGGTAATGAATTTACAGACGCATAGGAAAAAGAATCACCTAAAACGGACTTGCGAGTCAAAAGTTATGGCCATTTTAAGTTGGGACTTGAATAAACATGGAGCTGGGTTGTTCAGCATCAGCAAAAAGCAAGAGTCTGTTGAAATAGGGGCTAGGCGTCACGCGAGCCCCCTTGGCGTCGCGCGACGCCCTCATTCCGGAATTTTATTTTTTTTCTTTAATGTTGACCCATGGAACTTGTTTGTATACATTTTAACTTGATCAAAACTAACTTTTGTTGTGGTTTTGATCTTAGGTGATGATGAAAACTAACCGAAAGATGATCGAGCAAACTTTTGAAGAACCGAACACTACTTACAAGCTTCCGCAATGTTTTAAATCTTTAATAGACTTTGTTTATGGGTTGTAAACAATTGTTAAACAACTTTTGAAATGTTTTAACTTAGTCGTTAGTTGACTAAGGTTTATGCTACTTATGAACTTCTTTTATGAAAGTTATGTTAATTAAGCAACTATTATTTGCAATGGTATAATCTATTATTAAAATCAAGTAAAATTAGACGGGTGTTACACCATAGAATCCTTGAATTCCACTTTTGCAAAGGTTCCTAATAGGGAAGATTTCAACTATCCACCAAAACCTTCAGTATCCGTACCGCACACAGTGAACCAAGGAGAAAACTATCAGAAATGAAATAAAGAAGAAACTCCTTTTTATTGTATTTCATTTCTCTAGTAGTCCCTATAAGGACATATTTATCTTTTAAGTCCCTGCGTGGACAAACTTGTTTGTTTAAGACCCGTTTAGGGCAATTCTTGTAATAATTAGAACTTTTTATGAAAAGTTTCTTTTTGAAATTTACTTTGGCAATAAATATATACATATGTATTATGTCCTAAATCAAAACATTATTTCAATTTATGATTGATCTGCCATTAAATATCAAAAGAAAATCTTGAAGGTGTAACCTAGCCTATATGTCATTTTAGACAGGCCATGATGGTAAATCATTTTTAAGATAATAAATCCTTATTAACACCTGAGAATGTGTTAGCACTCTTGGCAAACGTGATTCGATAAAGTCACACATGTCATTTTTATATTGGATTCTTCCAAATTCTTTATCTAGCCTAATGATCTAGGAATCATGGCTTAAATCATCAAATAAGATGATCATATTATTAAACATCCATTAGTGATGAAGTGCCTGCGGGCCATATTTATTGTCCTTTAAAGACAAATGGTAGTTGTAGTCTACGACTCCCTGTAAAGAAAGGTAATTAACTATGTTCAAACCTTAATGCCTCGATCTTGTAAGATCATGGCTTGTCCTCGTGACTTGGCCTTTTGTGCCAACATCAATATCCATTAATAGTTATAACTGGGATTAATTATAAGTTAAAATTTTAAAATAAACTGATAATAAATTAACCACTATGGTCTATGCTTACCATGGTTAATGAATCACCAAAAATGATGAATCCATAATAAACCTCTGAGCAAACTATTATCAATTTGTTTTATAGCAATCAAGCTTCAGCATGTCTGAATCAGAAGAGGTTAACAGTCATCCGATGGAGAGAAATGACACCACCAGAATAAATGTAGCTGGTGCAGATCTTCAAGCATTGATAGACAATGTTGTTACTAGAGCTATTGACAGACAGTTCAAAGAACCAAGTAATACACAATGACTCAATCTGTGGCTCATAGTAAGCCCCCTTCAAAAACACATGGGTCAAATAAGGACAACTCTCGTCACTCATCGAATCAGAAGAGTCTCCCATCCAAACAGATTGTGTTTAATCAGGAGTCACGTGTCAAAACCTGTTCTTACAAATACTTTGTGTCTTGCAAGCCAATGGACTTCACAGGAGAAAAAGGGGCCATTGACTGTATGACATGGCTTGATGAGATGGAAACTGTAGTTGATATCAGTGGTTGTGCAGAACAGGATATTGTGAAGTTTGTTTCACAATCATTTAAAGGTGAAGCTTTGGCTTGGTGGAGGTCATTAGTCCAAGTCATAGGGAAGATCCCATTGTATAACTTGTCTTGGGATCAATTTGTTGCACTGATCAAGGAAAACTTCTGTCCTCGGCACGAGGTAGAGAAAATCGAGACTGACTTCTTGACTCTGGTCATGAAGAATTTAGACTGTCAGGCGTATGTTACAAGCTTCAATACCATGTCCCGATTGGTTCCTTATTTGGTCACACCGGAACCAAAACGCATAGCACGTTTTATTGGAGGTCTAGCTCCAGAAATCAAGGGAAATGTGAAAGCATCCAGACCTACCACATATAGTTCAGTGGTGGATATGTCTCTATCACTCACACTTGATGCAGTCAGAAACAAGTCTATCAAAGCTTCTGATGATGGAAAGCGGATTCGGGAGGATGAGAGTTCTCATCGCTTCGACAAGAAAAGGAAGGGCAACTCTGATCATAAGAAAGGTAGTTATGAGCATAAAAGAATTCTGGGTTTAAAAAGGGCTCCCAGCAGTCAGGTGAAAGGACCAGGTGCAAAACCTGTAAGAAATACCACCTGGGGAAATGCAGATTTGATTCTCAGCCTCTACCTTGTGGGATCTGCAAATCTAAGGATCATAAAACTTGGGATTGCAAGAAAATGAAGGATGCAACCTGTTATGGTTGCAACGAGAAGGGGCACATAAAAACTAACTGCCCGAAAAATCCAAAGAAACCTGAGGAGGCTAAAAAGACCAATGCCCGAGTCTTCCAGATGAATGCGCAAGAGGCAGTTCAGAATGACAATGTTATAACAGGTACATTCCTTATCAATGACGTTTACGCTAGAGTTTTGTTTGATTCGGGTGCAGCATGTCTTTTGTAGACAATAAATTTTGTAAATTGTTAAATCTACCTGTTAAAACTCTAAACATAAAGTATGAAGTAGAATTGGCCGATGGTATGATAGAGACTGCTTCAACGATATTAAATGGATGTTTCATATCCATTAGGAATCACTCTTTTCCACTGTCTTTGCTTCCGTTGAAATTGGCAGGATTCGATATAGTGATAGGCATGGATTGGTTATCTTTTAACCAAGCCCAAATTGTTTGTGATAAGAAGCAAGTGGTTATCAAGACTCCTCATGGTGAACCACTTACAATTCAAGTAGATACACAGTATGGATTTGTAACACCCGTCTTAATTACTACTTGAAATTAGGAATAATTCACAAGAGTTTATATAAGAGATGTCTAGGTTAATACATAAGTTCCAAAAACCAAGTTCTAAGATAACAAACATTTGTCAACTACTAACTAATTTAAGCATTAAAAGTTATTTAGCAAACTGATTCATAGTAACATTGTCTAAACAAAATAAATCAACGCGGAAGCTTCAAAAAGTTTGTGTTCGGTTCTTCAAAAGTTGGCTTGACCGTCATCCGTAATCCTTGGATACCTAAAAACTGAAATGTTTACATTAAACATTAGTATTAAAATACTTAGAAATAATACATAATCGAAACTACGTTTAAAACGGATTCGATTTAGCAAAGAAATACAAAAATTTTCATAAATTCTAAGCTCTACCGTAACTTACGGTAGATACCGTAAGTTACGGTAGCTCCTGGGAAATTTTGGTTCCACCGTAACACAGGGGGAATCCACCGTAACCTTTTGGTCTCTTTCGTAAATTACGGTATATACCGTAATTTACGGTAGACTCTGGAATGTTATGTTTTGTTTGATTTGTTTATTTACTTAAGTCAAGTTCTCGGATTTCAATCCTACAAACCAACATGTTTAATCCTCGTATTTCTAATATGTCATTTGTTGATGATAACAAAAGACCAATCAATCATATTACGAAACAATATCCATGCTTTAATTGATTATTCGACCCGTTTGGCTCATCTACGAAATCTTCCAATATGATGACTACCAACGAGATCTTATCCATCCTTGATCCATTATTCAATTTAGCGAATATCATCGCTTTTAAATTTACACAACTTATTTTCTACAATACGACTATACGTAATTTAACAAAATTTCACTTAAGTAACGGTCAAGTTACATACCTTCAAAGTAAGCCCTTCAAACGCGATTCGCCACCTGCTTGCCCGCTTGACGCTCCTGCGTCCTTTCCTATAGAGTCCATTTATATCATGTTTAGAACTCCCTTTAAACCATATATCATGTGATACACTGAAACATCAAAATTATGCGTTTCAACTTTGAATTTCAGTTTTAAGCCTTCTTTGAGGCATTTCCACAAACACTATAAGGGCAGAATTTTATATCATTCATATTCAAGTTCATATTTTGCTATTTAGCTAAACTTAACATCAATAAAGCTTTCATATAGCATTTAAACATCATACTTTTCTGAAATCACTTTCTATGATCAAATTACACTAGAATAATCATTCTAAACCCTAGTGTTCATCATTATCTTGTAAAACCCATAACCCACCTTCAATGTGTTCATGGAATTTCCTGAATTTGGACATGATTTCACATGTAGTTGTCTAGGTTTTACTTCTAGACACTATATCATCCCTAATCTAACCAAATTACAAACATGCATCATCAATTTTTGAATCTCCCAAATTCATAAGAATTTCAAACAGAGAAATTTCATACCTTACAACCCCCTTGTGATGGGGATCATGAATCTATGCTCGATTTTCGTTTTGGACTGAGTTTGATCCTTCAATTTAGGGATTTTGTGAAACTTAGGGTTTTGGAGAAGCTTGGTCGCCCCCCTTGTTCCTGGTCGATCACCGTACTCAATTTTGAGTAGGTGTTTTAATGAAAATGTTTTTATTAAAATTATTTTCAAGTTTAACACTTTTGGTCCCTCTAGTTTCTTTTACTTTCTTTCTATGTCTTAAACTATTCATAAGTAATAAACTAACTAGGTTAGTGTCATTACTAATTAGATTATTTTACTAATTTATTCACAACTTAATTGCAAATTTAAAAATTAGTATTTTCGGGATGTTACAGGATTGCCTAAGCAAGTATCTATGCTTAAGGCGTCGAAGTGTTTGAAGAAAGGTTGTGTCATTTACATGGCACAAGTAACCATTGATGAACCAAAGCCCAAGATCGAAGACATCCCTGTTATTTCTGAATATCCAGACGTTTTTCCTGAAGAACTACCTGGTTTACCTCCAAATAGGCATGCGGAGTTCAGGATCGATATTATTCCTAGAGCAGCACCTGTTGCAAGAGCACCTTATCGGCTAGCACCGACAGAAATGAAGGAATTAAGAATACAATTGGATGATTTATTAGAGAAAGGTTTTATTCAACCAAGCTCATCTCCTTGGGGAGCGCCCATTCTATTCGTAAAGAAGAAAGATGGCTCGATGCGTCTATGCATCGATTATCGCGAGCTGGACAAAGTCACAATCAAGAATAGGTATCCATTGCCCAGGATCGACGATTTGTTTGACCAGCTTCAAGGAGCAAGTTACTTCTCCAAGATTGATCTAAGGTCAGGTTATATCATCAGTTGAAGGTCTGAACCGAAGACGTGCACAAGACCGCATTCAGAACATGATATGGACACTACGAGTTCTTGGTGATGCCTTTCGGGCTCACTAATGCACATGCAGCATTCATGGATCTCATGAATCGCGTTTGCAAGTCGTATCTAGACAAGTTTGTCATTGTCTTCATTGATGACATTCTTATTTACTCAAAGAGTCAAGCCGATCATGAAAAAATCTCCAGTGTATCCTTAAACTTCTACAGCAAGAGAAGATCTATGCCAAGTTTTCCAAATGTGAGTTTTGGCTTCGTGAAGTCCAATTTCTTGGACATATGGTAAGTGAGCATGGTATCCAGGTGGATCCCGCTAAGATTGAAGCGATTATGAATTGGCAAGCGCCTAAAACACCTACAGAAATTCGCAGCTTCTTGGGTCTAGCAGGTTACTATAGACGTTTCATTGAAAACTTTTCAAGGATTGCGGCACCTCTAACTTCGTTAACTCGCAAGAATGTAAAGTTTGACTGGGGTCCCAAGCAACAAGAATCCTTGGAGCTTCTTAAGCAGAAATTAAGCAATGCTCCTGTGTTGACATTGCCAGAAGGGATTGAAGAGTTTGTGGTTTATTGCGACGCATCGCATACATGTATGGGTTGTGTGCTTATGCAGAGAGGCAAGGTCATTGCCTATGCATCCCGTCGATTAAAAGTGCACGAAAAGAACTACACCACCCATGATTTGGAATTGGGTGCCGTTGTATTTGCACTAAAGCTTTGGAGGCACTATCTATATGGAACCAAGTGCGTGATCTATTCTGATCATAAGAGCCTTCAACATCTGTTTAATCAGAAGTATCTTAACATGAGGCAACGTCGTTGGATGGAGACACTAAACGATTATAATTATGAAATCCGATATCATCCAGGCAAAGCAAATGTTGTCGCTGATGCCTTGAGCAGAAAAGAAAGGGTTAAACCAATAAGGATTAACGCTAAAAGCATTGAATTAAAGAACAGCTTGAATGAAAAGTTGTTAGCCGCTCAAAAGGAAGCTATTTTAGAATCTAACTTTCCTAATGAGAAGTTAGGCGTAACTGCTGATCAATTATCATATGGCAAGGATGGAATCCTCAGATTAAATGGTCGAATCTGGGTTCCAATCCATGGAGGACTAAGAGATGTGATTCTTCAAGAAGCTCATAGTTCAAAATATTCAGTCCATCTAGGCAGTGATAAGATGTACCAGGATTTAAAGGCAAATTATTGGTGGATAGGTTTGAAGAAATCTATAGCCACTTATGTGGCTAAATGTCTGTTATGCACACAGGTTAAAGCCGAACATAAAAAACCGCCAGGTTTGCTACAACAGCCTGAACTTCCCACCTGGAAGTGGGAAATGGTAACTATGGATTTTATTACTAAGTTACCAAAGACAAAACGTGGGAATGATACAATTTGGGTTATAGTCGACAGGCTGACCAAGTCAGCTCACTTCTTACCTATTAAAGAAACACACAGCTCTGATAAGCTAGCTCAACTGTATGTGGATGAGATAGTATCTCTCCACGGTGTGCCAGTATCTATTATCTCTGATAGGGATACAAGATACACATCTCATTTTTGGAAAAGCTTTCAGCAATCTTTAGGCACTCGTTTAAATTTCAGCACTGCATATCATACTCAGACAGATGGCCAAAGTGAGCGTACGATCCAAACGCTTGAGGATATGCTCAGGGCTTGTGTTATTGACTTAGGTAGAAATTGGGATGACCATCTTCCTTTGATTGAATTTTCGTACACTAATAGTTATCATTCGAGCATTCAAGTCACGCCTTTGAGGCCTTGTACGGAAGGAAGTGCAGAACGCCAGTTTATTGGGCGGAGGTTGGAGAAACCCAACTGTCAGGACCTGATATAGTCCTCGAGACGACGGATAAGATTGTCCAAATCCGTGATCATCTGAAAGCTGCCAGGGATAGGCAGAAAAGTTATGCTGATATGAGGCTCAAACCTCTAAAATTCGAAGTTGGTGATAAAGTGCTACTCAAGGTGTCACCCTGGAAAGGGGTGATGCGTTTTGGCAAAAAGGGCAAGCTGAGTCCAAGATACATAGGACCATTCGAGATCATCAAATGTGTCAGAACTGTAGCCTACAAGCTAAATCTACCTGAAGAACTCAGTGGCATTCACAATGTGTTCCACATCTGCAACTTAAAGAAATGTCTAGCCGATGAGTCGCTAGCAATGTCTCATAAGGACGTGCAGATTGATGAGAGCTTGAAGTTCGTTGAAAAACCTTTGTCGATTGAGGATCGACAGGTTAAGAAGCTTTGAAGAAGGCATGTGCCGATCGTAAAAGTGAAATGGGATGCCCGTAGAGGCCCAGAATACACGTGGGAGGTTGAATCCACGGTGAAACAAAAATACCCTCATTTATTTCAGTAAATCTCGAGGTTGAGATTTCTTTTAAGGGGGTGACGATGTTACACCTCGGAAAAATCATGTCCAATGCAGTAACGACGCGTGTCATAAGCTTTAAACGTGTAAAGAATTGAGTTCGAAGGACTAAAGTCGACAAACGGAGAAAGTATATATGTGAAAGGATCCAAAGTGTCAACATTTGAAAATTTTGCCTTTCGACGACCCTACACGATGTTTATACCTTAAACGAAAGAATTGGGAAACGTATGAAGCCGTTTGTGAAAGAAAGTGAAAGTTTACAAGACGCGAGGGTTAAATGTGTCAACATGTTAAATTCATACCTCTGAGTGACCTTTTATCAAACCCGGAGCTTTGTAACGATTAATTATACTCTCAAGATCAAGTGACGAAAAATTCACAAGGTTTCGATATCGTTTGATATTAAATTCATTAACTTTAGTAAATAATGGTTAAAAGCGTCAACGAGGCAAAACTTGTGTTTTTGGTTATCATTATAACGATGTTTGGTTATATTCTAAGGATCATCAAAATATAAATTTTATGGGTTAAATGTGCTTGAAATGAAAGTTATTACGTTTTAAAAGGTCCAGGGGGTGAAACTGCCAAGTTTGAAACTTGTTTGGCTGGTGACCCTTGTGGTGGCGTCGCGCCACACCAAAACCCATATGCCGTCGCGCGACGCGACGGCCTGAACTGGGCAGAATCCGTGCACAGGTGCAGGTTTCAGTATGTTTTCTTCTCAAAACCACTTCCACACTCACATAACTTGAAACCTAGGGCTGTTTGATGGTTTTAAAAACCACTTGGACACTTGTGAGCATCAGAATTCACCTGGGGACACTTGTAATGATCCAAAGAAGGCTCCTTGCACTATATAAAGGCCTTTGATGCAGCCACAATCTTTGCTCATTCAAGTTTTCTTTCACTCATTCTCTATTGCTCTAGCTTTGGAGCATCTCTGAAGCATCCTGGATATCTAGGAAGCTTTCTCTAGTTGAATTTTCATGCTAAGGACTATTGTAAGTGTTCTTAGCCTCTATAGTTAAGTTTTCATTAGTGTAATGACCGAAAGTCAAAGATATCGTAATTACACTTTGACTTTATGATTAATCACTAATGGTCCTGCCATTATTCGAATTGAAAGTTGCTATGTGTTGGTAATTTTGTAGGTGTTAAACCCTTAAAAGGGCATCTTCAAATTGTCACGTTATCTTAGTCAATTGTCGGGTCAAACTACATAACAGAAAAGTCAAACGAGTCAGTTTTTGCAAAACAAATCATAACTGATAGTGTAGGAGCTATAAAATATGTTTTAACACTTAAATAACTTGGTAAATAATATAAGAACATGTTTAGGCATGTTCAACCTGACAACTCTGAGTATTAGGCTCGGTTCGCAACCGAAAGTCGCAAAAGTAGACTTTTGCTTTGACTTTCAGTTTTGACCCGAATTAGCTTAGTGTAGTTATGCCTTAGGGTTCCTTTGTGACCATAATATATGTAAGTATGACCCTCTGAGGTTATACATCATGGTCCCATAGAAATCATAGTTCATTGCATGTTTTCGTTAAATGCTTAAAATTGACCATTATGCCCTTTTTATAAAAAAATGAGATTTTTGAAAATGTGAGAGGACAAAAATCTTTATTACTGATTTATAAGCATGTCCTAAAAATTTGACATCAGTTTATGGTCTAAAATTTAAGTTATGCAAGATATCGTAAAACTAAAGCTTTTTGTTAATTAAACTGCATTTTTAGTATAAATCATGTTTAAACCCAATTTTTGGCACCAAACTTGCTACCCACTGTTATGATATAATATTTAGGGATTTTTGGAAATTTTTGTCAAATTTTATACTGACCATAACATAGAGTTCTAGCATAAATTTAGTAAATGACGGTAATGCCCTTTTTATTAATAAAATGAGTTTAACATATGATTTGAGTACCAAACCTTTTCCTACTGATATCATATGTTAAATAAAATACTTTAAACTTTAGAGACTGATCAAAACTTCAGAATTCTATAAACATCTTGAATACCGTCAATTACCGACTTTTACGCTTATTAAGTGCATAGTATGGTTTAAAACCATATTTAACGCTTAAGACTTGTTACCTACTGATTTTATAAATAAATTCTTATAATTTAACAGTAAGTATAAGTCTTGAACTCAGATTTCCAAATTTGACCTTAAAAGCATATGTGAAATGACCAAAATGCCCCTACGGTGCATAGTTTGGCCATAAATAATAAACCTCACATATGTGTGATATCTTACTGATGTAACTTGATAAAATTAATATTTTTACTGTATATTTAAGACCATAACCTCAGTTTGCTATTTAACCTCTTTTATAAACTTTAAAATGACCAAAATACCCTTACGGGGCTTAAATTGGTTTTAAATTCGTTTTGGGCATAATGGAAGTTATCCTACTGATATCATATCATGTTTAAAGCATATTAACTTGTGGAACTTGTACATGACTCTTTCGATTACCCGTTACGCATATACGCGTTCGGTACAGTTTATGTAACTAGTTTGCATAAATTAGCCGAAACGGGTCAAACCTTATCAGTTTTACTTCAAAATCCAGAATGTATTTAGTTTACCCATTATATACAAGTCTTCATACTTGTCGGGTCTAAATCACATTCTAACCCGGTCACTGCTTAATCTTGCGTTTTGTACCGTAAACTTTCCTTTAAAACTAACCGGTCAAAGTTATAACTTAAATAAGACCCGTTAGGAATCTAATAGGTTATTAAAACCTTCATTCCAGATTAGGAGCCCAGTAAAAGCTCCCTGTACTTGCTGATTTGAAAATATGACTGAGAATAAATTACTTTAGCTCAAGTAAATACTTTTAACTTATTTTCCCTTATACGGGCTTGGGATACGGTAAATTATTACCGCTTGGTCGGGTATTGAATTTTTAATCGATTAGTGGTTAAATCATTGAGATAACCCGTTTTAATCTCTTTTGTTTGATACAAAGCCTTTGGGGGTTAATATGATCGTGTCCTGGATATCCTCAGCTCATTCATTTGAAATGGCCACGTCTTAAGCACGGGGTGTAGGCATACACCTGACTGTGCGTATGAAAAATGGTATCTCACTCGTAAGGAAACTTCTTGTGGGCCTATACTTGTGGTGTGTCTATTAATCTTGTCTCGGTTTCTATATCGGGTCTTGAACGTACGACAAACATATAAATTTGTATACAAGATTATTTTTAATAATTGTCCCAAGTTATAAAAGATTTATGCCTTGTGCATCCAAACCAATTTTATAAACACTTTTCAAAAGAGTCAGTTAATTGTATTTACCAGTGTAAACTGACGTATTTTTCAAAAAGATTAAGTGCAGGTACTACACGAAATGGGCTGGAAGCTCCTGAGTATTAGTTAAAGAGTCTTGCAAGCTCTTAATACTTTAAGTCTGTTGAACAATATTTACTTTATGTTTTAGATCCGCCTGTGGATCCACTTATCGACCGTTTGTATAATATTTTATTATACTTTCAATTCGGTTTGTAATATTACTTTTAGTCTTCCGCTGTGCATTAAACTGTGATCACTTGTCTATGATGATACCAACTACGTCACGATACTCCCCACCGGGCCCACCGGTAATACGTGGAAATATCGGGGTGTGATATCATGCGACAATGCACACTATCATCCATCTAGTTTAAATAAAAACATATAATGTAGTTAGATGAGATAGTGCTTACCACTTTATTGTTATTTTTTTCTTCTTCTAAATTATCGCCACTCGTAAAAACATATGTAGGGATGGTAAAAGAAGAATATGTGCACCTATCGTGAGATGATATTGCAACAAAAAATAATTTGTTAGACCAGGCGGTGTGATCACGCCCCTACCAAATGACCCTCAATAGTGTCCTATGGCGCCTCTCTTCCCATTTCCTGGGTGCCAAAGGGGGGCGCCATAGATGGCTTCGCCATGGGTTTGGCGAGCCATACACATTTTTTTCTCTCTTTTTTCTTTTTTATTTATTAATAGGTAAGGGGTTTTATCTTATTGAATGGTAGTTAGCTATAAAACCTCTGTCTATGTGGCATATATGTGGCGCTAACGTGACATGATAAAGGCCCCAAGGACTTTATACCACACCACCCATCCTTAAAAAAAGAAAAGATTACACGACATACTTTACACGATACAATATATCATAATGAATACATTAATTAAATATGAAATTACTATGCCCTAATTCTATAAGCTATGTTGTCACCGATATCTTGAACGTCCCGCGTATTCTATGTTACTGGGTTACGTTTCATATAAAACAATTTTTAGATCTAATTGGTTATATGTAAGTTAATTTTTGTAAGTACACATTCCTTTATTTCTCCAACACATATTGTGATCCATAAGTTGCAATTTAGCTAAAAGAGATTTCATGTACATTTAAAACATTTAAAAACTCATCCTAAGTTGTTATAAAAACTAAGTGCAATTCCAATAAGAGACTATTTGTTTGCGTAGTTGATTACTTTCCCTGTATGAATTGGCAAGTTTCTTGTAAGACTCAGATTTACTGTTTAATTTTGCTTTGATTCTATTGGTCCACTTGTTCAATTTCTTTCACCTATTTGTCCATTCAGTCCGTATCTTTTTTTTTTATTTCGAAAACATGGTAAAGCCAAAACCACCAGCTCCACCACCTTGCTGTAAAAACAAAAGCACCTATTTGTCCATAGTTGCTTCGTGGCAGTGGTGACGAACTTCGTTTGGATCCAGTGGCGAATATTGAGATTTCCGACGGGGGGTCGAAAACGTATATACCCAAAAAAAATTATAGAACCGGGGGTCGAAAAAATATATATAAACAAAAATTTCTATAAAAGTTACATATATAACACTACCGAGCGAAAAGTTCGGGGGTCGCCCCCTCCCCCGACCCCTTCTAACCTGCGCCCCTGTTTGGATCGGCTGAATCGAGAAAGGTTCTTCGGTTCTTCATTGATAAATTTATTTTACATGAAGTTGGAATCTACTTTTAATTGGTTCTTCTAAACTTGTTACGTGCATTGAACGTTATTATGAACAATTAATGAAAGTTTATGATACATGCCCATCTCTTGAGTTCCCTATTGTACATGTTGCTACTCCAAGTTGCCATTATAGTTCCTTTTTGTTCTCTTCCATATTTAATAGAAAGAATAACAAATCTTAAATATCTGAGCATGCGTTTGAATAGGTGATGGCACTTGAATGAATGTATATATATTAGCCGAGATCGCTTTCTCTCTAAAAATATAGTTTTAGAATTTATAGAGTTAATATCTCTAATATATCATTTCCAATTTTAGTGTCAGATTGAAATATTTCGATAGCACTCTTAATAGATCAATTGGTTAATTCGTAGAGAATATAAGAAGAACACTTTTATAGTTTGAGAACCATTACAACGACTCATTGAATTATGTATTGTGGATTAACTAAAAATTGCAAAAACAACTGCCACGTAGGGAGAGAGGTTGCATTCATTTAACTAAAACAAAATTCATTTTTAATCCTTTTCTTTTTATAAAAATGGAAGAACACTGTTTGATCGGTTAGATTGTGACTTAGACCTGCACCCAAAGCCCTTAACGCTTGTTAATAGGATAACAAACAAGGGGGAGTGAAACCTTGGCGCCCCTCTCAAATTGGTTAGCAATGGTGATGGGCTAAATATGGTCTATAGAAACTAACTAATTTAAACCTAACCTAGACACTCTAAGTTTTAAATCTATAAACTAAGACTCTCTAAAATCTAGACCACACAGATGGCAAAGGGTATCGGTCAATGCAGTAAAGCTAAGTAAGTTCGAGTATCGAACTCACGAGACTCTACTAATTACGTTTACTAAACTAGATTATTAATTACTACTGACTTGACTACCTTGTTTTGTTGTTCAGGGGGGAGGGGGTGTTATAACAAACTACTAAGATTAACTAAATTAATTAAAATTAACTAAAACTGATGAAGACACGAATTGACTAATGATGTGATCAAATGATGGGAAATACACTACCCAGGTCTGAATCCTACACACGCATGACACGTTCTAACGATTTTGGAACTAATGTGGAAACTGGTATCTTAAGATACTAAACTTACAGATTTACCTATAAGACCCTCGACCCTTCTCGAGAAGACACCTATGGCAAATGGCAATCTAATTAGTTGTTGATTTACTGGTTTGTAGGACTCCTTCATATGCTATCCTATTCTAATAATAAAATACCCTTAGACACTCTACCTCACAGAAGGGAAATCCAGGGAAACTAAGGTTTATGATCAAAATCAACTAGCAAACACAGACCGTGAACTAAGGGATCATCTCACGAAGAATCTAACCTTGGAACCTAATCACTCAAGACTAACTGACAACCTCTCACCTCATGACTATTGAAATTGGTAGAACACTTAAACCTAGTCAAATCCTGATAATCACTCCTATGGTAATCGTGCACAATTAACCACAAACTAATAAAAAACACACAATTGATCTAACATGAACCAATCCGATGAAAGACATTCAACAAGGATCATGTGGAGTACTTAACAATCAATGAGCAAGTCTAAGCATGCAAACACATAAGATCATGAAAACCAAAGTTATTACTTCATAATTGTCACACCCCAACCGATGGCGGAAACATCGGGGCGCGACACTGAGTGATACAGATTGTCCAAAAGAATCCATAACAGCTATAATTACCAAATATTTAACGATACGTCCCATACCATAACATATCAAGCAAAATAGTTATTACAGACATAGTTTCTCAAAGACAATTTGTCGCAACCCCCGACCCCTACCAGGGAGCGGGCGGCCGCGAGCCTCAGAGCGGGTGGTATCGGTGTTTATTAATTTGGCAGCGGAATACATCAAGACCGTAGTTAGGAAATATTTTTATCAGAGTAAAACACCAAACTTTTATAAGAATAATTTATGGGAATAAAACCCAAGTTCATTTGATAATACATTATTAGGGATTAACCCTAATTATTGAAAACAAAATATCTTGTTTATTTAGGTAACTTTTAGAGCCACTATTCCAAGCCTTCAGTGCTCTCCAGCTGGCTTCTATTGGGCTTTCATATTACGTTACCTGAAACGCGTTTTAAAAATATTTTGTCAGCAAGAAATACTGGTGAGTGCATCCAAATTTAATCAAAATAGTTTTAACATTTTAACAGAATTGAGGGCAACCCGCAATTACATTTGTTTATATCTAATCAATTACTCAATCAGTACTGTCAAACCCTGACTTGGGGGTTATATTATCCATTGGCTAACTCTTTGTCCAATGATAACGTTTTTCCATATTTTGTATACAAAACCCCGACATACCGGCAGTAATTGTAGAATCACAAATACTCAATTACTATTAAGTGTACATTAAAACATTTGAGGTTTTAAACATTTTGACTCACAAAAAGATTTATAAAAAGAGAATGTACTCACATTGCAAGTTTAGATAATACTAAGGCGTCCTGAGAATCTCCTGGTTATTATCTATTAAGTCAAATAATGCACACGTGTTAGTAAAATAACCCAATTCAATTTAACCGTACAACTCGAGACAGAATTCCAATGACTGAGTCGGGCCGAGCCGACATGCATTACGGAAATTCTAAATCAATCGGGTGTACACACGAGACAGAATTACAATGACTGAGTCGGGCAGAGCCGGCATGCATTACGGAATCCTAAATCGATCGTGCAGGGAAATAGTAGGGTTATAGTACTTACAACGAGGCAAAGCTTTGCTAAATAGTGGTTATTATGCTCGGGCAGAAGTTCTACTACTAGAGAATTTAGAGAGAGAATCGGGAATTGAACGACTGAACAAATGAACTCGAGACCTCCATTTATAGGCTGATTTGGGGGTGTGTTGCGCCCCCCGACAGCCAAGGCTCAGGCCTTCGTGGCCCGCGAGAGCCTGAAAGGCGGCTGTAGCCTTGCTGAGTCATCGAGTAGGTATGCTGAGTCAGGTGCCACGTGGCACCATTACTTGCCCGTCACACAATAGCCGTCGCTCCCCGCGACAGACCATAGGGTCTCCGTCGCGGCCCGCGAGCGACACCCAAACTTGGTTTTTGTTGTTTTTTATAAGTATAGGTCATTCCGGGGTCCGTTTCTCGTGTACGGGGTATATTTAGGGACATTTAGGGTGTCCAAAATATTTTAGGTGGGTTGTTATATCCTCCCCACCTTGTTTTGGATCTCGTCCTCGAGATCTACTGGAACAGGTGTGGGTATTTTCTTTGCATTTCCGATTCGAGTTCCCAAGTGTATTCTGGTCCTCTTTTGGAATCCCATTTCACTTTGACCAGAACTAATCTTTTATGTTTCAGATTCTTGATCTTTCTATCTTCAATCTGAACGGGTTTCTCGATAAACTTGAGTTTTTCATTTACCTCTATATCCTTAAGAGGTATCACTAGTGATTCGTCTGCTAAACACCTTTTGAGATTACATACATGAAATACATCATGTATTCCTGCCATTTCCTCTGGCAGTTGTAGCTGATAAGCTACAGGTCCTATTCTTCTAATAATCTTAAAAGGTCCAACATACCTAGGGCTTAGTTTTCCTCTTTTAACGAATCTAACTACTCCTTTCCATGGAGAAACTTTTAATAATACTTTATCTCCTACTTGGAATTCCAGTGGTTCTCGTCTGTTGTTAGCATAACTCTTTTGACGATCTCGTGCTACTTTTAGTATTTCCTTGACTTAAATGATCTTATCTGTTGTTTCTTGTACTATTTCTGGTCCGGTGAAACAATTGTCTAATTTCTAATCGAATTTAATGAAAATACGCATGATTTTATATAAAATAGTACCTTACTTCAAAACAAGTACAAAATTTAAGTTTTAAGGTGATCACCTACTAGTTGACTACTAAACTAGTTCCAACATTCAAAACATGATTAGTAAATTGTTTACATTATAGACATTGTCTAAAACAAAGTTAATCTAATGCGGAAGCTTCAAAAGTTCGTGTTCGGTTCTTCAAAACATGCTTGATCGCCATCCGGAAAGTCCCCATCATCACCTAAAGTCAAAACCACTTAAAATGTTAGTTTTGACATTGATATAGTGCGTATAAACAAGTTCCAGCATCGAATCATTAAAAATAAAATAAAAATTCAGGATTTGATCTGTCGCGTGTCGCGCCAGACATCATTCATTCTGTCGCGTGCCGCGATGGCTCTCGCGTGTCGCGCCGGATCTAGGTGATCCTGTCGCGTGGTGTGGGGGATACCATTTTCTAGCAGGTGCAGGTTTTTGACCTGCATTTCCTGCCAACTCCGAATTCACCAATTTTAACTTCAAATGCCCATAACTTTTGATCCGTAGGTCCATTTTAAGTGATTCTTTTTCCTATACGTCTGTAATTTCATTACCGACGTGCCTATAACATTTATTATTCCAGAAATTCGGGTTACGGACCGAATGACTGAAATCACTTTGTAATTATTCAACCCACCAAGTTTATACCAATTTTTGTACGAATGAGATAGCAACCTTAAGGCGTTTTCACCCAACATCCGGGGCTTAATATCACCGGAATTTCATTACCAATCTTATGGCTTCATGCTCTCGTGATTGTCGACGCCAAAAGCTAACTATCAAACACTAACATTACTAACTACCCAATTATTCGACCCGTTTGGCTCAATTATGGAATCCTCCATTTATATTGACTACCAAACACTTCCTAGTCGAATCTTAACCTATTAATTCAAGTGGTGAACATTGTCACCTTAATCAACACAAGCTTTCATTCTAAAACACAACTTTACAAGTTCAAATACCAAAATTTACTTAATGTAACGAATCAAGTTACATACCTTCAAAGCAAACCCTTCAAACGCGCGTCACCACCGGCTTGTCCACTAGACGCTCCGGCTTCCTTTCCTATAGAGTTCAACCATAGCATGTTTAGAAATCTTTTCTTAACATATGTCGCATAGTTTGCCGAAACATTACAAATATGCGTTTTAACTTGAATTTCTGTTTTAAGCCTTCTTTGAGGCATTTTTACAAACACTTTAAGGGCAGAATTTTACACAATTCCTTATCAAGTTCGTGACTTGTTATGTGGCCACAATTAACATCAATCGGACAATCACATATAAATTTCGACATCAATAATCCAGAATTTACTTCTATGAACCAGATTACACTAGAATAACAATCAAAACCCTAGTGTTTATTATGTTCTCAGAAAACCCATGAATCACCTTCAATGGTGTTCATGAAATTCTCAGAAATTAAACATGATTTCACATATTATTGTCTAGGGTTTACTCCTAGACACTATATTGTTCCTATTCTATCCATATAACAATCATGCATCAACAATTTTCGAATCCCCTAAGTTCATGAGAATTTCAAGTAGAGATTTCTATCAAATTTCACATACCTTACGATCCATTTACAATGGAGATCACTAATCCAGGCTCGGATTTCGTTTTGGAACTGATTTCAACCTTCAATTTGTGGGATTTATGTGAGTTAGGGTTTGATGTGGGTTCCTGGTCGCTCCCCTGCATTTTGTACGAGCCAGACACACACTTGTGTGTGTGTTTGGTGTATTTTTGTTATTAATATGTCAAGTTTCACACTTGACAACTTTAGTCCCTCCATATTCGTTTTTATTTTATTTTAAGTGTTTAACCCACACATAAGTCACTATCTAACTAGGTTAGTGTTATTCCTAGTTAGTTTATTTTGCTTATTTACCGACAACTTATTTGTAATAAAAGATTTATATTTTCGGGGTGTTACAAGTCCACCCCCCTTAAAAGGGTTTCGTCCTCGAAACCGGAAATACGTACCAAATAATGCCAGGTAGAGACGCCGCATCTCCTCTTCGGACTCCCATGTTGTGTTCGAACCCTTTCTATGCTCCCACTTGACCTTAACTTGATTAATCTTCTTATTCCTTAAATATTTAATCTTCCGGTCAAGAATCTCAATTGATCTTTCCGCATAATTAAGGCTGTTGTCCACCTCGATATCATCGTAGTGGATATAAGCCGTTTCCTCAGCTAAGCACTTACGGAGTTGTGACACATGAAACGTGCCATGAATTCCGCTCAATTCTTCCGGTAACTCAAGGCGATATGCCACCTTGCCAACCCGTTCGATGATTTTAAATGGCCCAATAAATCTTGGGCTTAGTTTCCCTCTTTTTCTAAATCGGATGACGCCCTTCCATGGTGAAACCTTTAACATAACCATGTCGCCCACCTGAAATTCAATCGGTTTCCGTCTTTTGTCAGCATAAGACTTTTGTCTGTCTTGGGCCGCTTTCAAATTAGCTCGTACCACGTCGATTTTCTCATTAGTGGCCTGAACTACATCTTTATGGGCCAGTTCACGTGGACCCACTTCACCCCAACACACCGGGGTTCTACATTTCCTACCATATAGCATCTCGCACGGAGCCATACTGATGCTTGCATGGTAACTATTATTATACAAAAATTCGACCAATGGTAGATAAACATCCCAACTTCCCCCGAAGTCGATGATACATGCTCGTAACATATCCTCCAACGTCTGTATTGTTTTTTCACTCTGCCCATCCGTCTGAGGATGGTATGTGGTGCTGATAAAAAGTTTCGTCCCCATCTATTCTTGGAAATCTCACCAGAAGTTTGAAGTAAACCGGGTATCTCTGTCTGACACAATGGATACCGATACTCCGTGACGTGCCACTACTTCGTTTGTATATACCTCAGACATCTTTTTCGAAGTATATGTCTTGCGTATAGGAATGAAATGAGCACTCTTCGTCAATCTATCCACAACCACCCATATAGCATCGAATCCTGGGCTCGTTCTAGGCAGTTTGGTCAACAGGTCCATGGTGATATGTTCCCATTTCCAAACCGGGATTTCCAATGGTTGCAGTTTCCCATATGGTTTCTGGTGTTCCGCCTTGACTTGTAAACAAGTCAAGCACTTCTCCACATACTTTACTACATCCCTCTTCATTCCGGGCCACCAATAGTTTTGCTTCAGATCGTTGTACATCTTGGTTTCACCTTGATGAATAGAATAACGGGATTTATGAGCTTCATTGAGTAGAAGCGTCTTAACTCCACAAGAATTTGGGACCCATATTCTTCCGAATCGGGTCTTCAACCCGTTGTTACCATTTGCCAAATCCTTCAGCTGACCGACTATCCTTTCTTTTTTCAAGTTTTCCTCTTTCACTGCCTCGACTTGTGCTTCTCGGATACGTTCAAGTAAACCCCGAAGTTACAACAAGCTGCATCGACCTCACTCGTATTGGGACATAATCCGATTTTCTGCTCAAGGCATCCGCCACGACATTAGCCCTTCCGGGGTGGTAATGTATTTCGCAGTCATAGTGTTTTACCATTTCTAACCATCGTCTTTGTCGCATATTTAACTCCTTCTGATCGAAGAAGTATTTCAAGCTTTTGTGGTCAGTAAATATGGTGCACTTTACTCCGTATAAATAGTGCCTCCATATTTTTAATGCAAACACCACTGCCGCCAATTCGAGATCGTGCGTGGGATATTTCTTTTCATGCACCTTTAATTGCCTCGAGGCATAAGCTATTACCTTGCCTCGCTGCATTAAAACACATCCGAGCCCAGAAAGTGACGCATCTGAGTAGACTACCAAGTCTTCGACCCCGTCTGGCAACGTTAATACCGGAGCTTGAGTTAACTTCTCTTTTAGCGTTTGGAACGGTCTTTCTTGTTCGACACCCCAAATGAATTTCTCCTCTTTCCGAGTTAACTTAGTTAGTGGTGACACAATCTTGGAGAAATCTTGAATGAATCTCGTGTAATATCCCATGAGCCCTAAGAAGCTTCTAATTTCTGAAGGATTCTTTGGAGGGCTCCATTTCGACATGATCTCTATCTTTGACGAATCTACCAATATTCCATCGGCACTTATGATGTGGCCAAGGAATTGCACCTCTCGTAACCAAAAGGCGCACTTTGAGAATTTTGCATACAACCTTTCTCGTCTGAGTGTCTCTAACACCTCCTGTAAATGATGCGCATGATCTGCTTCACTTTTCGAGTACACCAGAATGTCGTCGATAAACACGATTACCGACTTATCCAACATCGGCTTGTAAACCCGGTTCATGAGGTCCATGAAATGAATTTGTCAGCCCGAATGACATCACGAGGAACTCGTAATGTCCGTATCGCGTGCAGAAAGCCGTCTTCGGTACATCCTCTTCCTTGACCTTTAATTGGTGATATCCCGATCTAAGGTCGATTTTCGAAAACCAATTCGCACCTTGTAATTGGTCGAATAGATCGTCTATTCTCGAAAGCGTGTATCGATTCTTTACCGTGAGTTTGTTTAACTCCCGGTAGTCGATACACATTTGCATGCTTCCGTCCTTCTTTTTCACAAATAGTACCGGCGCGCCCCAAGGAGACACGCTCGGCCTTATAAATCCTTTATCAAGAAAGTCTTGAATTTGCGACATTAGTTCTTGTAATTCTGACGGCGCGAGTCGGTACGGTGCTTTAGCTACGGGTTTCGTGCCCGGAACCAATTCGATTCCGAACTCTACCTCCCGTTCAGGCGGTATCCCCGGTAGATCTTCTGGAAACACATCTTCGAATTCACGTACTACCGGCACGTCTCCAATCTTCGGTGATTCTTTCTCGGGCTCATTCGCGTATATCATAAACGCTCTACATCCATGCTTCATGAGCTTGTGAGCTTCCAACATCGAACATATTATAGGATTGCCTCCTTTCTCGCCATAAATTGTAACGTGTTTTCCGCTCGGAGATGTTAGTTTTATCTCTTTACGGAAACACATGACTTTCGCGTGGTGTCGGGATAACCAATCCATCCCAACAACTACTTGAAACTCTACCATCGACATCGGGATTAGATCTATCAAGTACTCCTCATCATCAATACTTAATTTACAGCCTTGACAAACATCACAAACTATGAAACTTTTTTTGTCCCCTATTTCAACTTCTAAGGGCACAAATAATTTCGTCAATACAAATGAAGGATGTCGAATAAATCCATGTGAAATAAAGGATTTATTTGCACCCGTATCAAATAATACACGTGCAGGAATCGAGTTTATTGCGAATATACCTGAGACCACATCGGGTTCTGTTTTCGCTTCAGCCGCTGTTAGTTGGAAGGACCTGGCCTTCGCCTTTGGAGATTCTCTTGGAGATTCTTTGGTGTCTTTCTTTCCAACTAAGTCTGGGCATTCAGACTTTTTGTGACCGGGCTGATAGCATTTGTAACAAACTGAGACTTTACCCGGACAAAGTGATGCCCTGTGCCCCGTTTTCTCACATATGGGAAAAGGTTTGTCCTTGAAGCGGCACTCACCCTTGTGCCCTTTTCCACAAACTTTACAGCTTGGCGACCCGCCTTTCGCATCCGTCTTTCACGTCGATTCTGATGTTTTCGCCTTCTTTGCAGGGCTTGGGTTCATATCCTGCCCTTCGTTCGCCCCTCTCAATCTGTTTCTTCAGCTCGATCTTCCGCTCCCGGGCGGTGTTAATGATTTCCGTGAGGGTTTCATACTTTGAGGGAGTCATAAACTCCCGGTATTCAGCGCTCAACATGTTGTAATAGTAGTATATCTTCTGCTTTTCAGTGGTCACTAACTCATCGCAGAATCTCAGCTTATCCATAAAAATGCCCGTGATTTTATCGATTGTTTCACCCTTTTGTCTTAACCGGAAGAACTCCTCCTTGATCCTGTTGATGACTGCCTTGGGACTATGATGTTTAAGGAATGGTACCTTAAACTCATCCCATGTCATGACCCTTTCCACTTCGGCTCCTATCTCCTTCTTTTTGTTGTCCCACCAATCCTTGGCTTGACCCCTCAACTGACCCGTTCCGTAAGGCACAAAATCGATTACGTCACAGTGGGTCCTTTCAAACACCCCTTCGACGTCACTTAGCCATCTTTGGCATATTATCAGGTCAACCTCCCCGTTGTAAATCGGCGGTTTACACGCTATGAACTCCTTATACGAACATCCCTTACGTTCTCCATATTTCTCTCTCATAAGGTTGACATTATCTTCCAACCTTTGAACTCATTCTTCGACTAACGATAACACCGTGTTTTGAATTTTGTCTATGAAACCGGATAGACTACCCTCAATTGCCTTTCCCAATTCTTCGGCAATTATTTCTTTCATTTGTTCAGTGCTTGTCAGCACCGCATCATTGTCATTCCTTTCCGTCATCTTGAAACTGAAATGTTTACATCAATTATTAAACATTTCATTTATAACATAGCTTTAATTACTTCGGTTTAGCCAAGTTTGTAACTTGCTTTGACCGTTCTCATTTAGTGCACTTTCCGGGTTTGAGTGTGTTAACACACTCTTCCCGTGCACATTAATTCCCATCTCTTTTACTTACATAGGATAAGATCTACTAAAATAAATAATTAATCCTTACCGGACGATCGATCAAGCTTAAATCGAACACTTTATTGACAACCTTGAGCTCTGATTACCAACTTGTAACAACCGTCTAATTTCTAATCGAATTTAATGAAAATACGCATGATTTTATATAAAATAGTACTTTACTTCAAAACAAGTACAAAATTTAAGTTTTAAGGTGATCACCTACTAGTTGACTACTAAACTAGTTCCAATATTCAAAACATGATTAGTAAATTGTTTACAATATAGACATTGTCTAAAACAAAGTTAATCTAATGCGGGAGCTTCAAAATGCGTGTTCGGTTCTTCAAAACATGCTTGATCGCCATCTGGAAAGTCCCCATCATCACCTAAAGTCAAAACCACTTAAAATGTTAGTTTTGACATTGATATAGTGCGTATAAACAAGTTCCAGCATCGAATCATTAAAAATAAAATAAAAATTCAGAATTTGATCTGTCATGTGTCGCGCCAGACATCATTCATCCTGTCGCGTGCCGCGACGGCTCTCGCGTGTCGCGCCGGATCTAGGTGATCCCGTCGCGTGGCGCAGGGGATACCATTTTCCAGCAGGTGCAGGTTTTTGACCTGCATTTCCCGCCAGCTCCGAAATTCACCAATTTTAACTTCAAATGCCCATAACTTTTGATCCGTAGGTCCGTTTTAAGTGATTCTTTTTCCTATACGTCTGTAATTTCATTACTGACGTGCCTATAACATTTATTATTCCAGAAATTCGGGTTACGGACCGAATGACTGAAATCACTTTGTAATTATTCAACCCACCAAGTTTATACCAATTTTTGTACGAATGAGATAGCAACCTTAAGGCGTTTTCACCCAACATCCGGGGCTTAATATCTCCGGAATTTCATTACCAATCTTATGGCTTCATGCTCTCATGATTGTCGACGTCAAAAGCTAACTATCAAACACTAACATTACTAACTACCCAATTATTCGACCCGTTTGGCTCAATTATGGAATCCTCCATTTATATTGACTACTAAACACTTCCTGGTCGAATCCTAACCTATTAATTTAAGTGGTGAACGTTGTCACCTTAATCAACACAAGCTTTCATTCTAAAACACAACTTTACAAGTTCAAATACCAAAATTTACTTAATGTAACGAATCAAGTTACATACCTTCAAAGCAAACCCTTCAAACGCGCGTCACCACCGGCTTGTCCACTAGACGCTCCGGCTTCCTTTCCTATAGAGTTCAACCATAGCATGTTTAGAACTCTTTTCTTAACATATGTCGTATAGTTTATCGAAACATTACAAACATGCGTTTTAACTTGAATTTCAGTTTTAAGCCTTCTTTGAGGCATTTTTACAAACACTTTAAGGGCATAATTTTATACAATTCCTTATCAAGTTTGTAACTTGTTATGTGGCCACAATTAACATCAATTGGACAATCACATATAAATTTCAACATCAATAATCCAGAATTTACTTTCTATGAACCAGATTACACTAGAATAACAATCAAAACCCTATTGTTTATTAAGTTCTCACAAAACCCATGAATCACCTTGAATGGTGTTCATGAAATTCTCAGAAATTAAACATGATTTCACATATTATTGTCTAGGGTTTACTCCTAGACACTATATTGTTCCTATTCTATCCATATAACAATCATGCATCAACAATTTTCGAATCCCCTAAGTTCATGAGAATTTCAAGTAGAGATCTATCAAATTTCACATACCTTACGATCCCTTTACAATGGAGATCAATAATCCAGGCTCGGATTTCGTTTTGGAACTGATTTCAACCTTCAATTTGTGGGATATATGTGAGTTAGGGTTTGATGTGGGTTCCTGGTCGCTCCCCTGCGTGTACGAGCCAGACACACACTTATGTGTGTGTTTGGTGTATTTTTGTTATTAATATGTCAAGTTTCACACTTGACAACTTTAGTCCCTCCATATTCATTTTTATTTTATTTTAAGTGTTTAACCCACACATAAGTCACTATCTAACTAGGTTAGTGTTATTCCTAGTTAGTTTATTTTACTTATTTACCGACAACTTATTTGTAATAAAAGATTTATATTTTCAGGGTGTTACATCCGTATAATTGTTTTTCTCCAATCACTGCCCAGCAGACTGGAGTTCTGCACTTTCGTCCATAAAGTGCTTTAAATGGTGCAGCATTAATGCTAGTATGATAGCTGTTATTATAGGAAAATTCTATTAATGGTAAATAATCGTCCCAATTTCCTTCGAAATCAATTACACAGGCTCTAAGCATATCTTCCATAGTCTGGATTGTCCTTTCGCTTTGTCCGTCCGTTTGTGGACGATAAGTTGTGCTTAGATTCAACCTGGTTCCCATTGCATTTTGGAAACTTGTCCAAAAATGAGAAGTAAAACGGCTATCTCTATCGGATACGATAGATAAAGGAATCCCATGTAATGAAACTACTTCATTTACTTATAGCTTGGCTAATTGTTCCATACTGAAAGTTTCCTTCATGGGTAAGAAATGAGCAGATTTGGTCAATCTGTCTACAATCACCCAGATTGTGTCATTTCCTTTTCTTGTTTTGGGTAATTTGATAACAAAATCCATTGTTATCAATTCCCATTTCCATATGGGCATTTCTAATTGTTGCAATAATCCTGAGGGTTTTTTATGCTCAGCTTTAACTTGAGAACAAGGTAGACATTTAGCAACATAATTAGCTATATCCTTTTTCATTCCGATCCACCAGAAATTCATTCGTAGATCTTGAAACATCTTATCACTTCCAGGATGTACCGTATACTTAGATTTATGAGCTTCTTCTAGAATTCTATGACGTAGGTTTCCTTGTTTAGGTTTCCATATCCTTTTCTTATGGAACTTCCAAATTTCATCTGTTTCTTGTTCTAATTCCTTAATCATTCCTTTCAATCTTTCAGCATCGTCCTTGATTGCTGACTCTTGCACTTCTCTAATTTGTTCATTTAAATCTACTTGTAGATTTAATTTGAGAGAACGTACTCGCTTTGGTTTTTCAAGATACTTTCGACTTAAAGCATCTGCTACTACATTGGCTTTCCCAGCGTGATACTGGATATCACAATCATAAGAACTTTCATCCAGCGTCTCTGTCTCATATTTAACTCTTTTTGCCCGAAAATATATCTTAAACTTTTATGATCAGTGAAGACAACAAATTTATTTTCATATAAATAGTGTCTCCAAATTTTAAGGGCAAAAACTATGGCTCCTAATTCTAGATCATGGGTGGTGTAATTCTCTTCATGTTTCTTAAGTTGTCTAGAGGCATAGGCTATAACCTTTTGACGTTGCATCAACACACATCCATATCCTAACTTAGATGCATCACAGTAGACTATAAAGTCTTCAGTTCCTTCTGGTAATGCAAGTATGGGTGCGCTGGTTAACCTCTGCTTAAGGATCTTAAAAGCTTCCTCCTGTTTTGGTCCATATTCAAACTTAACTGATTTGCAGGTCAGTTTAGTTAATGGAATGGCTATTCTAGAGAAATCACAGATAAACCATCTATAATATCCTGCCTGTCCAAGAAAACTTCGTACTTCTGTTGGTGATTCACGGACTTTCCATTTAGTAATCGCCTTGATCTTTGGGGGATCCACATGAATTCCTTCATGATTGACCAGATGTCCAAGGAATTGTACTTCTTGTAACCAAAATTCACATTTTGAGAATTTAGCATAAAGTTTCTCTTTTCTCAACAATGTGAGGAGTGTATGCAGGTGGGCTGCATGGTCCTCTTTACTCTTAGAGTAAATTAAAATATCATCTATAAAGACAATTATGAATTTATCCAGGTAGGGATGCAAACGAGCCGAGCCGAGCCCGAGCTCGGCCAGGCTCGAGCTCGGGCTCGAGCTTGGCTTGATTCGAGCTTTGTTTTCAAAGCTTGAGCTCGGCTCGTTTGTATTTTATCAAGCTCGAGCTCGGCTCGGGCTCGGCTCGTTTATTATCTATTAATTAGTATATTAAATAAAATAATATAAATAATAGACTTTTTAGGCTTGCGAGCTCGATAAGTAAAGCTCGGGCTCAGGCTTGTTTACTAAATAAGCTTATTTTTAGGTTCGAGGTCGGCTTGTAAACAAGTTTAAATAAGCTCGACTCAACTCGGCTCGTTTACACTAAGGCTCGATAAGGCTCGACGAGCCAAACGAGCTTCACATGTGAGGCTCGAGCTTGGGCTCGATAAACAAACGAGCTTTGTTTTGAGGCTCAAGCTCGGCTCGGGCTCGATTAGGCTCGGCTCGTTTCGAGCTTTTTCTCGAGCCGATCTCGAGTAGCTCGCGAGCCTCTCGGCTCGTTTGCACCCCTATATCCAGGTATGGTTTACATATCCTGTTCATCATGTCCATAAATACAGCTGGGGCATTGGTTTAACCAAATGGCATGACAGTAAATTCATAATGACCGTATCTCGTTCTGATAGCAGTTTTAGGAATATCCTCTTCCTTTACTTTCAGTTGATGATATCCAGAGCGTAAATCGATCTTAGAAAAGAATCGAGCTCCTTGAAGTTGATCGAACAGATCATCGATTCTCGGTAGTGGGTACCGATTCTTAATCATGACTTTGTTCAATTCTCGATAGTCAATGCACATACGTATCGATCCATCTTTCTTCTTAACGAACAACACCGGTGCTTCCCATGGTGATGAACTTGGTTGTATAAAACCTTTGTTAAGAAGTTCGTTCAATTGCTTCTTTAGTTCCTTCATTTTCGTTGGTGCTAATCGATATGGTGCTTTGGCAATTGGTGTCGTCCCTGGTATTAGGCGAATTCTAAATTCAACTTCTCTATCAGGCGGTAATCCTGGTAACTCTTGTGACAACTTGAACTTTCAAGGTTAGTATCTTTCAGCTTTACGATTCTGATCCCTCATTACTACTTCTTTGCACGTTCATTTCTTTAGAGAGTCTATCTAACGCTCGTGCCTTTAATAATATTTGATTAACGTAGTGTGTAAGTGGGATTATAATGTGTTTTGTAAGTCTTGGACTGAACCGATCGTAAGTCACATTGGGCCGCTACTGTTTTCACCCACACTCGGCCCAATCCACCTATTGATATGAAACTCGGCCCAAACTCAATGAAACTTGGCCCAAAACCCCCTCTTGCTATGTATACGTAAATACATAGACATATTGCACAACCCCTGCCATATTGCAAACCCTAAAACGTGTTTCCCTTCTCTGATTCGTGACGGCAGACCCCCCCCCCCTTCGAGGCATCGTTCCAGCTGGTTGGCTTGTGGTTAGTGACTTCATGTTCGTATTAATCCTACTTATTTGATCTTGTTTATGTGGGTACTTGATTAGCAAAGTATGTGTACGTATGTATGTTACTATTATGATGATTATTGTGGGCCGATTAGCATGATTAATAGGTGGTAGTGTTATATATGTGTAATGAATAGATTCGGGTATTTTGTATGTGATCGGTTATATTATGTTTTTGATTTAGGGTATCATTTAGATGTTGGTTAATCTTGATTGATTATTAATGATGGATTTCATGTTAAGTGTGGTTGTTCGATGTGATGAACTGTTACGTTTCTGTATGAGTAATGATCTATAAGTAGCATACATGATCATCGTTTAATCTATTGTTAGATCTGTAGGGAAATTGATGAACTGTTATCAGCTGTAGAACGTGATTAGGGTTTGTACGATGTAGATGATAACTGTTCCTCGACAAAACTTAGTGGTATTTCGTCACAAACTGATCACGACGAAACATTGATGTTTCATCACAAGATGGCTTCGACGAAACATGAGAGTTTCGTCACATATGGGCTCCAACGAAACATGGGTATTTCGCCATGTATAGTTGTGGTTAGAACCGTGGATTGTGGTGATGTGTAAAAGTATAAAGTTGACTGATCTTAGTTGGTCCAATTGAATTCATATTAGTAGCAGTATTGACAAAATCATTTAAAGGCTGTCGGCCATAGTTTTGATATAATCCAAATGGTTGAATCGGTCCAATTAGATACCTATTAAGTGGAGCAGCCCATGTGCTAAAAAGAATATGCCTCGTGAAGCTTGATCAAGTGGCTGCTTGGTTCAATACTTGATAGCAGTAACAATTCCATGTGACAACTTAATGATCGGCCCAATCATATATCTTTAGCGGTTAAATTATACTTGTGATTGTCAGAAGAGTTTATCAAGGTTGCATGTAAAGATCTACTATACACATTAATCCTTGTCGGCCATTGACTACATATTCCTTGTGCATTTAGTTGTGAAGTTAATTTTGTTGTTGAATGATTATTGTCTGCCTGTTAACGATGTTAATTATGATTGAGGAAACATGACTTTCTTGTGATGAATATCTTACTTAACTGTTAAGCACTATCATGAAACATGTATGTGACTAGTGAACTTATCTGTTATGTGTGTTATGAATGATTGCTATCTGTTGTGCGATAATCCTTGCTACGATTACACACTATGAACATACGTGAACGTAAACTGATTCCATGTACATGAACATCATAGGCATTGACTGATTATGTGTGAACAAGTAACTAATCCTGCCGAGCAAACCAAGGTGAGTTCACTGCTCTTTTTCCAAGCGTGCGTCCCGGGGAGGGACATCTGGTAAACGTTCCAGGGAGGAATGCTGGGTTATTGGGATGTTTGTTAATACTCGCATATCTATCAACTAAGTCCCATCTACCGATTGTTGCCGGGGAGGCAACGGGGTATTAGTTAATAGCGCTATTAAGGTTTGGCAACCTCACACCGCACCGGGGAGGTCGGGAGTGAACTAATGATCCCAGTCTTGACCATTGCTTTGATAGAGGTAATGGGGTTTGGGCAAAACAACTTTAAGCCATCAGCGGTAAACGAGTTATTACAACATCAAATCAAATCATTGAACTGTTTTATACTCATATCTGGTAACTAAACGCGTTAACAAAACTTTGAACTCACCAGCGTCGTCTGACACACTTGTCTGCATGCTTGCAGGTCTATAGGGTTGTAGCATTGGGAACTTGCTGTCTGGAAGGCTGGAGTGCTCATGGGTCGAGATACATGGTATCGCAATACAACTCTAATGGGTTTTGTACATGAGGTTTATAAAACACTTGGCAAATGAGTTATGCTTCCGCTGTATACAATGAATTATATGTAACGACTTGTAACACTTTATGTTAATGAATGAAAGTTTTATTTTGAAATATTAGTATGAGTTCAATGTGATTGGTGGCTAGATCCTGGTACGTCACACGCCTCGCGGGGGTTTCCGCATGGGGTATTTTGGGGGTGTGACAACTCTTCTGGAAAAACATCTGCGAATTTAGACATTACAGGAATATCTTTTAATTCTTTTCCTTTAGTATTAATGATTATAGAAATCATATATACCATTCCTCCCTTCCTTTCATAACTGGCGGCTTTCATCACAGAGATGAATTTCGTCGATCTAGTTGGCTTATCTCCTTTAATTGTGATCTTTTCACCACTTGGTGTACTTACTTGTACTAACTTTTGATCACATAAAATACTGGCACGATTGGCTACCAACCAATCCATTCCTAATATAACATCGAAACCAGCCAGATTCATTGGGTAAAGGTTAGCAAAGAAATGATGGTTTAGGATTTCTATTCTTGCTCCCTGCAAGATTTCACTTATCTTAACAGATTCTCCATTGGCCGTTTCTACCAGACAATCTTGTTGAAGTTTGACTAAGGGTTGGTCAAGAAATTGGTAGAAAGAAGTATTGATAAAACTTTGGTTTGCACCAGAGTCAAACAATACCTTGGCAAATATGTCATTAACTAAAAACGTACCGGCGACTACATATGGAATCATCTTGGCTTCTTCAGCTGTCAGAACAAAGGCTCTAGCATTTTTCTTAGGTGCTTCTGTTGTCTTAGTCTTATTGGGCATGGCTAGAGCTAGCTTCGGACAGTTTGGTCTAATGTGTCCCTTTTCTCAACAATTAAATCCCATTACCAGGTTTCTTCCTACAGTCTTCTTCCTTGTGTCCAGAGATTTTGCAAAAGTTGCAATATGTAGAGCATCTTCCCGAATGCTTTCTTTTGCAGTTCTTACAGTAGGGTGAAGAAGAACCTGTTCCATTTCCATGGTAGGAATTACTAGAATGGAATTCCTGTGTAAGCTTTTGAGCTAGGTTTTTCATCTGGTTTTCTTCTTGTGTACGTACCAGTTCGTCACTCAAGGTATTGGCTAATTCTACTACTTCTTCTATGGTTTGCGGTCTAGCTGCCTTAACTACATGTCAAATCTCACTAATTAATCCCCAAATATAACGGGAGATTAATACTAGTTCGGGTGAGGCTAAGGATGGTACTATCCTAGCATATTCGAAGAATATGGTAGTGTAACCCTTGTAGTCTATTCCAGTCATTCTGAGATTTAGGAACTTATTGGCTATTTGTTCCTTCTCATTTGGAGGACAAAATTTTCTTTCAACCATTTCCTTAAAGTTGATCCATTCCATATTATAAACTCTGTCACTTCCCTTAGACTGGAGAATAGTATTCCACCATTCTAAGGCTGCATTTTTTAAAAGATTCGAAGCAAACATAATCTTATCTTCGTCTGCGAATTTACTTATTTTATGACTGCTTCTGTCTTTTCTATCCAACGTAAGGATGCATTGGCTCCTTCATTGCCGGAGAATTCTATTGGTTTGCAGGCCAAGAATTCTTTAAAAGAACAACCGTATGGAGCAGATATTCTTATTTTAGGAATTGGAGCTTGGATGATAGGTCCATTGTCATTATTCACACTGTGACTTGGTTCAGTATGTGGACGTTTACAGCCATTTGCAGATCTATCTGCTTCTTTAACAGCCTTGATAATATAAGGCATGGCATCTATAATTCCTTGTGCCACTATATGTTGAATGGCACTATTATCTATTTGGTTTCCGTTATTCTCATTATTCTGGTTTTCCTAATTTACTTCGTGCGACATCTGAATTGTAAACATTTATCAGGTATTAATTATCACAAAATGGAATTGAATACAATTATTTATACACAATCACATGAACAAGTTGGTCAAGAACGTCGATCATTGCGACATTTACTCTTTTCCATATATATATACACATCTATTACAAATTACAACTGAAAATTAAAGATACTATGCATCCGTACTTATATATATGGATATATATATATATATATATATATATTATAGTACAAAATTACACGTATATCTAGTTATGGATCCAATCATGTATGTCACGCACGACCTGTTTCCACATAAGTTTTTCTCCTATTATTCGTATTCTATTTCCTTCTTCTACTAATTCATCACCTAATGAGCGAAGTTCCTCCAAATTTTCCTGGCTCATAGGTGGCATGGGTGCTGGTACAGGGTCAGGGTGTTGAGGGATAGGTTGTCCATAAGGGTATGGGTTTCTTATTACACTCTGCGTCCACCATTCGCTACTCCAAAAGGGATCTAAAGGATTAAGGTCAGTGTACTGGGCTATGGGGTTTGGTGGGGGAATCCTGGGAATCTCATAAGAGTCTACATCAGGGATTGGAAATGGCTCTTCTTGGTTAGGTTCTAGCATCTGTTGGTCTGGGAACAAAGGTAACAGTGGAGGTTTGGCTACTTGATTTTGTTTAGTATCTACGGCTGTAGTGGCTAACATGTGGAAATTGGCCAATTATCTATCTAATTCTTCTTCCCAAGGTTGGCTACTAGTTACTTCCTGAATTTGTGCGTCTGCCTCCCTATTGGCCCTGACTATTGCTCTCTGTTGCTGTAACTTCTTCATTCTTTTTCTCCTCTCATGAGCCCCTCTATTAAACCAACCTCTTTTCTTAGTAGTAAAAGGTTCCTCCGGTTGTGCCTTGAAAATAAATATTCCCTCTTCTGTATCGGCTGAATATCCTGAGGGATCAGGCTGAGATGATGTTCCCTCATTTTTCTGTGGACTATCTAAATGACGATAAGCGTCCGATGTTTCTTGATCACTCATACTGTAAACTAACATATAGTCACATAACACATAATTACATAAATTATTTCCTAACACAGAATTTAAAATTCCAGTGTTAGTAGAACACTTCTTTGGCTTAAATCAGTGACTATAGCTCTGATATCACCTTCTGTCGCAACCCCCGACCCCTACCCCGGAGCTGGCGGCCGGGAGCCTCAGAGCGGGTGGTATCGGTGTTTATTAATTTGGCAGCGGAATACATCAGGACCGTAGTTAGGAAATATTTTTATCAGAGTAAAACACCAAACTTTTATAAGAATAATTTATGGGAATAAAACCCAAGTTCATTTGATAATACATTATTAGGGATAAACCCTAATTATTGAAAATAAAATGTCTTGTTTATTTAAGTAACTTTTATAGCCACTATTCTAAGCCTTCAGTGCTCTCCAACTGGCTTCTATTGGGCTTTCACATTACGTTACCTGAAACGCGTTTTAAAAATATTTTGTCAGCAAGAAATACTGGTGAGTGCATCCCAGTTTAATCAAAAGAGTTTTAACATTTTAACAGAATTGAGGGCAACTCACAATTATATTTGTTTATATCTATTCAATTACTCAATCAGTACTGTCAAACCCTGACTTGTGGGTCATATTATCCATTGGCTAACTCTTTGTCCAATGATAACATTTTTCCATATTTTGTATACAAAACCCCAACATACCGGCAGTAATTGTAGAATCACAAATACTCAATTACTATTAAGCGTACATTAAAACATTTGAGGTTTTGGTAAACATTTTGACTCACAAAAAGATTTATAAAAAGAGAATGTACTCACATTGCAAGTTTAGATAATACTAAGGCGTCCTGAGAATCTCCTGGTTATTATCTATTAAGTCAAATAATGCACACGTGTTAGTAAAATAACCCAATTCAATTTAGCCGTACAACTCGAGACAGAATTCCAATGATTGAGTCGGGCAGAGCCGACATGCATTACGGAAATTCTAAATTAGTCGGGTGTACACACGAGACAGAATTCCAATGACTGAGTCGGGCAGAGCCGACATGCATTACGGAATCCTAAATCGATCGTGCAGGGAAATAGTAGGGTTATAGTACTTACAACGAGGCACATCTTTGCTAAATAGTGGTTATTATGCTTGGGCAGAATTTCTACTACTAGAGAATTTAGAGAGAGAATCTGGAATTGAATGACTGAACAAATGAACTCGAGACCTCCATTCATAGGCTGATTCGGGGGTCTGTCGCGCCCCGCGACAGCCAAGGCTCAGGCCTTCACTGCCCGCGAGAGCCTGAAAGGCGGCTATAGCCTTGATGAGTCATCAAGTAAGTATGCTGAGTCAGGTGCCACGTGGCACCATTACTTGCACGTCACACAATAGCCGTCGCGCCCCGCGACAGACCATAGGGGTCTCCGTCGCGGCCCGCGAGCGACACCCAAACTTGGTTTTTGTTGTTTTTTTATAAGTATAGGGTCATTCTGGGGTCCGTTTCTCGCGTACGGGGTATATTTGGGGACATTAAGGGTGTCTAAAATATTTTAGGAGGGTTGTTATACGATTAAATTATTCCGACAACTTAGATTTAAAGGTGACATTTCTAGACCTCCTAACTTGATTCCATAACAACAAGCATAACATAACATCCTAAACACCTGTCACATACGTTAAAATAAAAGTCAATACACATAGTGTAAAGGTGAGCATACAAGTTTAATAGCTTAATAGTAGCGAAAGCGTTTTATGCATAACCAACATGTAACACGTAGAAATGTGAAGCAGGTAAGTTATCGACAATGAAATATACATAGACATGACTGCGAGTTGTAGAATGCACAACACATATCACCACTGTGACACGTGAATAAAAGCCCTCAACAACCCCTGTCCAGGACAGGTGCTGAGTCCAAACTATAGTACTAACATTGCTAAGGTGTCAGGCAACAATCACTGTGTAAACATAACATACTAGCATTCATCGAATAACACGTATAACATGCGAGAATGGTTAGCTTATAAAAATTGTTTGCGTTGTGTGTCGATTCTGATTTGATAAAAGTAACGTATGTAACACCCAAAAGTGCGTTAAGCAAAAAAGGATCGAGTATACTCACAGTTTGTGTTTAGTAAATAAACACAAGCTTGGATTGAAAGGAGCGCTGGAGAGTTAGCCTGATCAGAGAACAACAATATAAGCGATGAATGGTGCATAAAACAACGTGTCGGTGAGATGAGAGACGGATGGTGATCCGATCAGACGACCGTCCAGACGGATGGTCATCCGGATGGATGACCATTCGGTCGGAGGGTTATTCGTTTGGGAAGGATGTGTTTGTGTAATGTTTGAACTTTGAAGTTTTCGTTGTAGCATTTTAAAAGTTTTGAAGTGTTTCTACACATCTGGTCGTCTGGTCGGACGGTCATCCGGACGGATGGCCGTCCGCTTGGATGGTGATCTGAGTGGAACTGATATGCCTTGTAGTTTTGAAAATTGGTTAAGTCTTGAAATCACAAGTCACCGGGTCGAATAGTCGTTAGATCGGATGGTCGTCCGATCGGACGGCTATTCATTCGGGTGACTGATTCGTTTGAAAACTTGTTAAAATCAGTTAAGTTGAAAGGTTTAACCGAGACAGTTTGACAACGTGTCAAACAACGGAAACCACATCAAGCCCAACCCATCCGATTGGACGGGAATCACCCCGTTCGACCAGACTTAACTGTTCTTGATGGAGTTTCATGTTCAACCCATGAATCGGTCGTCTCTTTGATTTCAACTACATCTACACGTTTTTACATGGATTTCAACTCCTTCTCAGTCCGGGTCTCCACTAGAGAAGGAGTAGTGACCCGAACGAGTCTAGATTCTAATTGTTTTGAGCGAAAAGTTAAGAATGTTTAAGAAAAGTTTGAAACACTTTGATTATGCATAGATGTAGTTGAAATCCATGTAAAAACGTGTAGAAATCCATCAGATCTGAACAGTTCTAGATAAGATGAGGTCACACTTCAATGTTCATAAGAACTCCATGATGACATCACCTTAGAACAGCCCAAATCCGAAGATTTCACGGTTAAAAGTTGTGATTTGATTGTGAAAATGATGAGGAAGTGGGTATTAATGAAGAAAGTTCAAGATTTAGAGTGAAAACTTACAGGAATCGAGAGAAAAGAGGTTGAGAGCGTGCTGGTCGGAGGGAGCTGTCACATCAGTGAATAGTGATGTGATAGGTAGGGTATTTATAGTGTTAGAGAAGAAAAGGCGGTGGAGGTTAAACAGTCGGATGGCCTTTCGATCGGATGGCCATCCGATCTGATGGCATCCGGTCGGATGTCCATTTGATCGAATGGTCTTCCGGTCGGAGGGCCTTTGCGAGTTAGTTTTCCGACTTGTTTCGTACGTTGAGCGTTGCGTTGTGTTTAAGCGAGTTGCGAGTAAGCGATGCGATAGTATTACACATTAGTTACACAAATAACATAACCAACCTAACAATCATAAAAGTACATTGCGTTTCGGGTTGCGATGCAATGCGATAGAGCTGCGATTGCGTTTGCGAATAACATCCAACACCATATAAGCATACACAAGTAAAGCACATAATAACATACACAAGTAAAACAATATCCATAACCTGCTGTTCGAATTGCGATGCGGTAGCGATGTGATAGCGTTTAGTAGTATAGCTTTTAGTTACGTTTATCGCATTGTTACTTGACATATTAATAAATCGTTAAACAAAATAGCGTCAAGCAAAGTATCGATTATCGAGTCAAAGAGTACAAGCAATAATTAAGTCAGAAATGATAGATCTGATTAGAAATCTTTTCTTCCTTTGACTTTGACTTTGACTTGTACTTTGACTTTAAAAGTCGGGTTGTTACAGCCTCCCATACTTTAGGGAATTTCGTCCCGAAATTAAGGCGCATGTGTAACGAATAGCTGTGGGTACTTAGCCTTCATATCACTTTCGAGTTCCCAGGTGAACTCGGCGCCGCGTTTGCCTTCCCAACGAACCTTCACTATGGGAATGCGTGAGCGTCGAAGTTTCTTGGTCTCTCGGTCCATGATCTCGACTGGCTTTTCCACGAAGTGTAATGTTTCGTCCACTTTTAAATCCTCAAGAGGGACATGTAAATTCTGGTCGGACCACCCCCTTCCAAGGTGCAACCTTCAGGAGTACGTGATCACCAACGTCAAATTCAAGGGGCTTGCGACATTTATCGGCGTAACTCTTTTGACGACTCCGAGCTTTCAATAGATTCTCTCGTATCTGGAGGATCTTGTCAGTCGTTTCTTGCAATAACTCAGGACCGGTAATTTGCGCATCCCCGATCTCGTGCCATACAATAGGTGATTGACATTTTCTTCCATATAATGCCTCAAATGGTGCCATTTGAATGCTAGAGTGATAACTGTTGTTGTACGAGAATTCGACTAAAGGTAAATGCGAATCCCAATTACCACCGAAATCTATAACACACGAGCGAAGCATGTCTTCAAGGGTGCGAATCGTGCGTTCAGTCTGACCGTCGGTCTGGGGATGGAAAGCAGTACTAAGATTGAGAGTAGTACAGAGAGCAGATTGAAAAGTTTCCCAGAGGCGCGAAGTGAATCGACCATCGCGGTCAGAGATGATGTCACGAGGAGTCCCGTGTCGACAAATGACTTCGTCGGTGTAGATTCGTGCTAATCGTTCAACCTTAAAGTCTTCCTGTATCAGCAGAAAGAGGGCGGATTTAGTGAGATGATCAACGATAACCCAAATGCTATCGTGACCTGATGGCGTGCGGGGGAGTTTCGTAATGAAATCCATAGCTATACTCTCCTATTTCCACATAGGGATCTTGGGTTACACGAGTAAGCCAGAGGGTCGTTGTTGTTCAGCCTTGACCTTCGAGCAGGTCAGGTATTTCGAAACATAGATACCGATATCCTTCTTCATTCCTGGCCACCAATACCTGGCACACAGGTGCTGGTACATCTTGTCGGCACCGGGATGAATGGAATATCGAGACTTGTGGGCTTCAGTCAATAATATCTCCCGAAGGTTATTGCAACTAGGGATCCAGATGCGATCGAGATAGTAGTAGATACCGTTCGATTTGGTGACAAGTTGGGTTTCAGCACAACATTTCTTCATTTCCTCTCTCATGGTATTCTCAATGAAGCATGCGTGCTGAGTGTCACGGATTAGAGCTTCGAGGTCGTGTTGGGCTTGAGTATTACGAAATCTATGCAAATAGCTTCGTCGACTGAGAGCATCGGCCATGACATTTTCTTTGCCTGGATGGTAGCGAATCTCACAGTCGTAATCGTTGAGAAGTTCAACCCATCTGGTTGGCGCATGTTCAGCTCTTTCTGGTTCAAGATGTGTTGTAGGCTCTTATGGTCGGTGAAGACCGTACACTTGGTACCATAAAGGTAGTGTCGCCAAATCTTTAACGCAAAAACAACTGCACCAAGCTCGAGGTCGGGGGTTGTATAGTTCTTCTCGTGGATCTTAAGCTGACGAGAGGCGTAGCGATAACCTTGTCCCTTTGCATGAGAACACAACCGAGGCCGAGGTTAGAAGCATCACAGTAGACTACAAAGTCATCGTTTCCGTCAGGTAATGCGAGTACAGGAGCGTTGCAGAACATGACTTTGAGGGTTTGAAAGGCTTCCTCTTGTTCGGTTCCCCAAACAAAAGGTTTGTCCTTATGCGTCAGAGAGGTGAGAGGGACGTCGATTTTTGAGAAATCAGCAATGAATTGGCGATAATAACCCGCCAATCCGAGAAAAGAACGAACTTCAGACGGGTTCTTTGGTGTAATCTAACTCTTAACTACTTCAATCTTCGTGGGGTCGACGTGAATACCTTGACTATTAACAATGTGACCGAGAAATTGAACCTCCTCAAGCCAAAATTCACACTTGGAGAACTTGGCGTAGAGGCAATTTCCTTGGAGTGGTTCAAGAACCAAATGGAGGCGTTGCACGTGTTCGGCTTTTGACTTTGAATAGATCAGGATATCATCGATAAACACGATGACTAAGCGGTCGAGAAAGGGTTTTCACACGCGATTCATTAGATCCATGAAAACTGCGGGGGCGTTAGTGAGACCAAAGGGCATAACAACAAATTCGTAGTGGCCGTATCGGGTTCGAAAAGCGGTTTTGGGGATATCTTCCTCCTGAATTCGTAGCTGATGATAGCCAGAGCGTAAATCGATCTTGGAAAAACATGTAGCACCTTGCAATTGATTAAACAAATCATCGATTCGAGGTAAAGGATAACGATTCTTGATAGTCAGCTTATTGAGTTCCCTGTAATCGATGCACATTCGGAATGATCCATCCTTCTTTTTAACAAAAAGGACAGGTGCGCCCCAATGAGATGTGCTAGGGCGAATGAAGCCTTTATCAAGCAGTTCCTGGAGTTGACTGGAGAGTTCATACATTACAGATGGAGTGAGACGATAAGGCGATTTAGCGACAGGATTAGCTCCAGGAATGAGGTCAATTCGAAAATCGATATCACGAGATAGCGGTAGACCAGGTAAATCATCAGGAAAGACGTTAGGAAAATCACGAACCACGAGCACCTTTTCCATTGCCTTCTCTTTCTTTTCCTTTTCCGCTACGATGTGCGCCAAGAAAGCTTTGTATTCCTTATGGAGATACTTGCTTGCTTGGACACACGACATGAGTTTCAGTTCCTTCGAAGCGACTTCGCCATAGATGCACAATTGATCATCGTTTGAAAGAGGGAAACATAGCATCTTTTCAAAACAAACAATTTCAGCACGATTCTCACGAAGAAAACCCATGCCTACTATGACGTCAAAACTACCAAGCTGCATGGGGATAAGGTCGATCAGGAAAACGTGATTGTTGAGGTCGAGAGTACAATCACGTAGAACGGAATTAACAGTGACGGTTCTTCCAGTGGCAATTTCTACGTCGAACGTCGATGGGAGGTTAGCGCATGTACGGTTTAGGAGCCTTTCGAATTCGAACGATACAAAACAGTTATCTGCTCCGGTATCAAATAAACATGAAGCATAAATACCATTCACGAGAAATATACCGTTGACAACGTTGTTGTCGGCTTGGGCCTGGCGAGTGTTGATGTTAAAGACTCGCCCACGGGCTGCTTGTTGAGCTCGCTGCTGCTGTTGCTGAGGATGCTGCTGTTGATGTTGTTGCTGCACTGGTTGCTGCTATGGCTCTTGTTTTACCACTCGATTCGGGCAGACATTTGTGAAGTGGTTAGGACCACCACATGCATAGCAGGCTCTCGCATGAGCAAGAGCTGCTTGTTGTCCCTGGGGAGCGGGAAGTGGAGCTGGTAGAGCAGGAGGAGCTTGAACTTGAGCTTGACGGGGGCTAGTGCGGCAGTTTGCGGTAAAGTGTCCGTAAATGTTGCAATGGACACAAAAGCGGCAAGCGATCCCCACTGGATTGTGGTAAGTACAAGTAGGGCACAGTGGGTGAGGACCAGTGTACGCACATTTTGCAGGAGGTGCGTTGGTCACGGGTGAAGCTACTTAGCAGTTCTGGTTTTGAGGTTGAGCAGGGATAGCATTGAGTGGAGCGGCAGCTATCACTGCACAGTTCTTCTTGTTGTTGTTGTTGCTCTTGTGCTTGCAGCGTGATGACTTCGAAGCTTGAGGTGAGGCGGTTTTAGTAGCGGGAGTAGCAGAAGTAGCGGTGACTTGGTGAAGACTTTTGGCGGTGTTCTTGAAGTAACCAGCCCGAACTCGCTTGTCATTAATCTCTGCAGCGAGCAGGAAGGTCTCCTCAATGGTAGTAGTCTTGGCTGCTTGGACAAAATTGGCAACACAATCGGGTAAAGCGCGAATATATTTCTTGATTGTGATGTCGGGAGTTGAGACTTGGCCAGGGCAGATGATGCTAAGCTGTTTAAAGCGAGCAGTAAGACCAGCATTGTCGCCACCCTCTTGCTTGATATGCCAGAACTCATCTTCCAGCTTCTGGAGTTCATGTGGGGGACATAATTCTTTCATCATAATTTCCTTCAATTCCTCCCAAGAAAGTCCATAGGGTGCGTCGTCCCCACGCCTGTTTCGCTCTGCTGTCCACCATTCCAGTGCCCTAGACTGGAAGACGCCAGTTGCGTTAACAGTGCGGAGGTTGTCTGGACATCGGCTTTGTTGAAGAGTGACTTCAATCGAGTCGAACCATTGAAACATTGTGTTCGGCCCATAATCCCCAATGAAGTCTTTGGGTCCACAAGCTTTAAATTGTTTGAAGCTGAAGGTCGCCTTCGGTGAGTCAGTCCTAGATTCCTCAGAGGACTTGCTAGCAATTCCATTAATTTCGCTGATGATTTGCGGAATGACCTTAGTCATTTGCTTGGCGACTAGCGAGGCGATGCGTTTGTCAGTGTGGTTGCGGCGGTTAGCGCGAAAAGTATGAGATCCGAATTATGACATTTTCTGCAATAGACATCGTCATAGGATTTAGACGATACACTCAATCTCGCCACACAATGCTTAACTAACATACTTATAAATCTCAGTAACACATCAAACACTTAGGCACGTAGTCACATAGGCACATAAATCACGTAGGCACATAAGCACGTAAGCACAGAAGCACGTAATCCACATAAGCACATATTCCATTATATTTTGCACGTATTCACCTACATATTTTGTGCTTATTCACCTATCTTTCAAAGTTGCAAAAAGCGATCGAGAGTTACGAATGCGAGTAGCGATGGCGAGTAACATAGTGTGCTGCGATTTGTTAACGTTTTGAGATGTAAATAAATGTACGTGTTATGCGTGTTTAAAGAGACGAGCGAAAAGTGCGAAGTTTCCAAAATCGAAACATATAAACATTTAAAGACCACATATAACACATAAAATCGTTGAGTCACAGAGTCAGCGATTGCGATCTCAGAATCGAAACACATAAAAGTGATAAAGCGTAAAATCAGCGATTGTAGCTTGAAAATGGAATGCCTCGGGTGTGCTAGACTTTGACTACCCAAGGTGATTCGACTATTCTCAAGCACTTCGAGTACACGTGCTGGCTTAATAGACTGTGCTCTCGCCTCAATCCGGGCGAACGGCACGCATCCTTTCGGCCATTACGCGACCCTAGTCGTTGGAACCCATCGAGACTTTGGTGAGAGTTTTGTAAAACCAAGATATAGAGCAGAATAAGTCATTAAGATGCGGGTTTCACCCCTAACTTAACAACTTCGTTCCTGGTTGTGTGATGTAATCTTGAGATAAATAGGGGGAATTTCGTCGAGGTATGGATTTCACTCCTTACTCAACGCAAATTCTCGTGTTTTATTAATAAAAATTGTGTGTCGAGTGAGTGATTTTATCAAGAGTTTATGGTTTTCACGCCTAATCCCGGCCAAATCACTCAAATGTTTTCGAAAATCGTGTGTGTTGTCAGCCTTAGGAAAGGCTGAGTGTCTGCACGAAGCTGTAGTATGCGATGTTCGTGCCAAGTTGGGAGTTAAGCGAGTACAAACGAGAGTATAAAGAGTAAGCTTGCGCATAACCCCTACCGGGTTCGCACAAGGCGGTCTGTTGGTGCTTAGACTATAGACTAGGTCAATTCTAAGACATCGACCCGGACTAGGACGAGTCTTGCCTAATTCCCTATAGTTATGGCTCTGATACCAATTTGTCACACCCCAACTGATGGCGGAAACATCGGGGCGCGGCACTGAGCGAAACAGATTGTCCAAGAGAATCCATAACAGCTATAATTACCAAATATTTAACGTTACATCCCATACCATTCCATAACATATCAAGCAAAATAGTTATTACAGACATAGTTTCTCAAAGACAATTAAATTGCTCCGACAACTCAGATTTAAATGTAACGTTTCTAGAGCTCCTAACTTGATTCCATAACAGCAAGTATAGCATAACATCCTAAACACCTGTCACATACATTAAAATAAAAGTCATTACACATAGTGTAAAGGTGAGCATACAGGTTTAATAGCATAATAGTAGTGAAAGCGTTTTACGCATAACCAGCATGTAACACGTAGAAATGTAAAGCAGGTAAGTTATCGACAATGAAATATGCACAGACATGACTGCGAGTTGTAGAATGCGCAACACATATCACCACTGTGACACGTGAAGAAAAGCCCTTAACAACCCCCGTCCACGACAGGTGCTGAGTCCAAACTATAGTACTATTGTTGCTAAGGTGTCAGGCAACAATCACTGTGTAAACATAACATACTTACATTCATCGAATAACACGTATAACATGCGAGAACGGTTAGCGTATAAAAAGTATTTGCATTGTGTGTCGATTGTGATTTGATATAAGTAACGTATGTAACACCCAAAAGTGCTTTAAGCAAAAAGGGATCGAGTATACTCACAGTTCGTGTTTAGTAAATAAACACAAGCTTGGATTGAAGGGAGCGCTGGCGAGTTAGCCTGATCAGAGAACGACAATATAAGCGATGAACAGTGCATAAAACAGCGTGTCGGTGAGATCAGAGAGGGATGGTGATCCGATCGGACGACCGTCCGGACGGATGGTCATCCGGACAGATGGTCATCCGGACGGATGACCATTCGGTCGGAGGGTTGTTCGTTTGGGAAGGATGTGTTTGTGTAATGTTTAAACTTTGAAGTTTTCGTTGTAGCATTTTAAAAGTTTTGAAGTGTTTCTACACATCAGGTCGTCCGGTCGTACGGTCATCCGGACAGATGGGCCATCCGCTCGGATGGTGATCCTAGTGGAACTGATATGCCTTGTAGTTTTGAAAATTGGTTAAGTATTGAAGTCACAAGTCATCTGGTCGAATAGTCGTCCGATCGGATGGTCGTCTGATCGGACGGCTATTCGTTCGGGCGACTGATTCTTTTGAAAACTTGTTAAAATCAGTTAAGTTGAAAGGTTTAACCGAGACGGTATGACAACGTGTCAAACAACGGAAACCACATCAAGCCCAACCCATCCGATCGGACGGGAATCACCCCGTTCGACCAGACTTAACTGTTCTTGACGGAGGTTCATGTTCAACCCGTGAATCGACCGTCTCTTTGATAGAAATCCATTCTCAGTCCGGGTCTCCACTAGAGAAGGAGTAGTGACCCGAACGAGTCCAGATTTTAACGGTTTTAAGCGAAAAGTTAAGAATGTTTAAGAAAAGTTTGAAACACTTTAATTATGCTTAGATTTAGTTGAAATCCATGTAAAAACGTGTAGAAATCCATCAAATCCGAACCGTTCTTGATAAGATGAGGTCACACTTCAATGTTCATAAGAACTCCATGATGATATCACCTTAGAACAGCTCAAATCCGAAGATTTCACGGTTAAAAGTTGTGATTTGATTGTGAAAATGATGAGGAAGTGTGTATTGATGAAGAAAGTTCAAGATTTAGAGTGAAAACTTATAAGAATCGCGAGGAATCGAGAGAAAGAGGCTGGGAGCGTGCTGGTCGGAGGGAGCTGTCACATCAGTGAATAGTGATGTGATATGTGGGGTATTTATAGTGTGAGAGAAGAAAAGGCGGTGGTGGCTAAACGGTCGGATGGCCTTTCGATCAGATGGCCATCCGATTGGATGGTCATCCGGTCGGATGTCCATTCGATCGAATGGTCTTTCGGTCAGAGGGCCTTTGCGAGTTGGTTTTCCGACTTTCGTTTCGTGCGTTGAGCGTTGCGTTGTGTTTAAGCGAGTTGCGAGTAAGCGATGCGATAGTATTACACATTAGTTACACAAATAACATAACCAACCTAACAATCATAAAAGTACACTGCGTTTCGGTTGCGATGCGATGCGATAGAGTTGCGATTGCGTTTGCGAATAACATCCAACAACATATAAGCACACACAAGTAAAACAGATAATAACATACACACGTAAAACAATATCCATAACCTGCGGTTCGAATTGCGATGCGGTAGCGTTGTGATAGCGTTTAGTAGTATAGCGTTTAATTACGTTTATCGCATTGTTACTTCACATATTAATAAATCGTAAAACAAAATAGCGTCAAGCAAAGTATCGATTATCGAGTCAAAGAGTACAAGCAATAATTAAGTCAGAAATGACAGATCTGATTAGAAATCTTTTCTTCCTTTGACTTTAAAAGTCGGGTTGTTACAATAATCAAATCCATAAACATGTCCAAGAACCGAAAGAAACGTAATCAAACAAGTGTAATCATCTTAACCTTGGTAGTGTATCAAAAATTTAGCCTAGCATAATCAAGTTCATAACAATCATCAAGTTAGGTTCACAAAACATGATTGAATCAATTAAGACAAGGAAAACAAAGAAACCGAATGATGAAACCCGATAAATCTACGATCCTAATGCTTAAAGTCTTCAACTTTTGGTGTCTTGATCTCCAAAATCACTTTCTATTAGATGTAAAATCGTCTAGGGTTGTGGAAGTCCTGATTTTTATGATTAATATTCGTTTATATAACAATTCATAATAATACCTGAACCCTAATCAACTTTAGCATGAATTAAAGCCCGTCACGCCATGCGACGGACCTTTCTCTCCCTCTCGTGTAGCGTGGCAGGGTATATTTTCTCGATTTTCGTTTCGTTTGATCCCCGTTTCACGTGTGACTCATCTGGAGGCTCGGTTTTCTTCATATTAGCTCGTTTATTTCTGATTTTGTCGATGGTTACATGCAAAAAAAAAAAAAAAGAAAGATGGAAGTGGTCTGAAGATAAAATGGAGAAGAAGATGGGTATTTTTGTCTCCATCTATAAAGTTGTCACACCCCGACCCACAGTGGAAAGGTACGGGGCATGATGATTGCCCATAACTTATGACACTATTATAAGTTTAGATATTTAAAGTTACCAAATTAAAGTTGTCACATATAATCATAGAAAACATTTAACATAATTCATACATTATTTAAAATATAAATAGTTATGAACAAAGGTCCAATTTATTACTAAGGCATGTCCTACGTGTCTTTGCCTTCAACTCTAACTCCTACTTGAGTACCTGCATCATGCGTAAAAAGGTTTTGGGTCAACAAAATGTTGGTGAATAGATCAAAATTTTAATTAAAATGTTTTGCTTTATTATTTGATTTATTTTACTTAGAAAACTTAAAAAAACTATATATATATAACATGCAATATCATGTGTTGTATAAACATCCATAATCACAACAACAATCAACAAACCACCACACTCACAATATAGATACAATAGAAACAATAAGACTCAAAGACTATAGCATGTTAAAGCACCGAAGAGCGAGTCTAATACTGGTGGTGATACTAGGCTACAACCCATGGCCGTGGGGAATCTAGTTAGACAGGTGGATCCACGCGAAACATGTGACACAAAGCTAGTAAACACATAAATACACACAAATGCAATGATAGATACTAGAATTAATAGAAACAATGAACACATTATATAACTCTTAAAAACAAAGGTCGGTGCTACAGTAGCATTGACACGTGTCATCATCTGAACGACTATAACTAAAGGAGCACAAGGTACAACATGGGAATTCACAACCAATCTGTGATTGGTACATAACCAAGGGATCGACGCGAAACATGTGACACAAAGCTAGTAAACACATAAATAAACACAAATGCAATGATAGATACTAGACTTAATAGAAACAATGAACACGTTATATAACTCTTAAAAACAAAGGTCGGTGCTACAGTAGCATGAGAAAAGCAATGCTGGAGAGAGAGTGAGACCGAGAGAAAGAGGAAGCCAACCGGCGACGATGATGGTGGCAACACAACATCCAACAGAGATCCGGTGGGATAAGAAGCGAGGAAGGAGGAGATGTAGTCAGTTGTCGTTGATGAAATCGAGATCGTCGGCAGTGTGTGGTGACCGGCGACTGGAAATGGAGAGTAGAAGAATAGGGTTTGGCAGATCTTAATTCTTAAACCAACCGACAATGACGGTTCACCGGCGGCGAGAGTAGGGGTCACCTCCTGTCACCGGAGAAACATCCAGCACAATTGTTGGCGGCTGGTGAGGAAAAGAACGAGTTGTGGTTAGATGAGATGAGAGGGGATTGACAAAATGTTGAAACAGAGCATAAAGAGGATCATTAACTAAAAGAACGAGTTGTGGTTAGATGAGAGGGGATGAACATAATTTAAGTTTAATAACTATCAATAATTTTAATGCTGGTACATCGAGGTGATATCAAATTTCATAGATCAATATCAAATTGAGACATCGGATTGTTATGAGATTTTAAATGTATAAGCCTTTTTATTTGATTTGATTGTATGTACGGATTCTTGAAAATAATGTTCTTTTCAGCTTCAAATAAAAAAGGTAAGTTCGTTTCAGATAAAAAAGGTACTGCATACGACGATTGGAGAAACAACAAACCAATGCATATAGATACGGTTTGGTCATATCACCACTATAGTCTTTTGGTTTTCTTTTCGCTTGCTATAACGTATGCGTTATCATAACGAACTGAACCAAATCGAACAGAAATCCCGCTCTGTCCCTAGGCCAACACGCAAGTATATACTTAAAAAGAAAGGTTGGTGGCAAAGCCACCTACCCATTCCACCCCCAAACTTTGCTATAATGGCAAAAGTAACCCTCTAACTCTGTAAATGTCACTTTGACTCCCTCAAGTTTCTAAATTTTCGAGTTTACCCAAAAACTAATTACTTTCGTTTTTATTTTTATGTACGTTTCGGTATAAATTCGAGTTCGCATACGCTTTAACATATTTTTTGTTTAGAACGAGTCCGGTCAATTATAAGATGTTTTATTTTTATATACTTTTTGAGTTGGACTACTTTTTGACGTAAATTTTGTTTGGAAACAAATCGGATCAAATATAATACGTTTTTATTCGATGATATAAATTTAAGTTACTATACGTTCGATGTAAATTTAGTTTGGAAACGACTCAGGTCGATTGTAGTCTATACTTTATCACGCCGCATATGATGCCACCGCACGTGTTTATTTTATGTACGTTGTGAGTTGGTCTACGTTTCGACATAAATTTTGTTTGGAAACAAATTGGGTCAAATAAATTTAGTTCAAAAAACGAGTCGGGGTGATTGTGGTCCATAATTTATCACGTCGCGTATGGCGCCGCCGCAACGCGCGGCGGATAAAAAAACTAGTACACATAGTGAGCCATTGACTTTGCATGTTATTTAATCAAATAGAAATGAATAGAAAACAAGACATGTGATACACCCCAAAAATATTTAATGACTAAAAAGGGGGAGAGAAATAGATCTACTAACTGGTTACGAAGATATAATCCATGAGAATTACCGCACGGAAAGGAAATGGATAATATCTAAAACAACAATCACCCTAAAAAAATATCAATAAACAAGGTACCAAACGAGCGAATAAACAAATACGATGAGACAATGATTTCTAGGTTCATATGATTTGGGGATTTTCTTGTTTAAATGATAAAACGATTTAAATGACTAAAATATATAAGTACAAATAATACAATTCGTATTTATATATGATAGTAAAAATATGATCGAAGTGCAATTTTACCACGAAAGGGTAGCACCCGCCACCCCTTAACTTTTCCACAAAGTGCAATTTTTTTCTTTTTTACCTTTTTTTTTGTATTTCGCTACCCCTTGAAAAGAATTACGTTACCTCTGAACTTGTCCTCTGAGCTTGTGTGAAGGGGTAGCACCCGCCAGCCCATAACTTTTACCACGAAGTGCAATTTTTTTTCTTTTTTTAACCTTTTTTTTGTATTTCGTTACCTCTTTAAAAGAATTACGTTACCTCTGAACTTGTCGGATCATGGGTGGAACCAAAGTGTAAAAAACACCGGAATTTATTTCTGATTTTGTCGATGGTTACCTGCAAAAAAAGATGGAAGTGGTCTAAGATAAAATGAGAAGAAGATGATTATTTTTCTCCATCAATAAATTTGTGTTAGTGTAATTCTTTAAAATAGTAATGTCAGTAGTATAATGGATACTTTTCTTTACAATTGTTTTGACTTGTTTTTGAATATATATTGTGATGTTAAAAAGAAAATAATCTAAATATTAATAAAAGACTCCAATCAATGCCATATGCTAATCTCTTCTTCAATCTTATAATTTTATTTTTATTTTATTTAAAAATAATTTTGTTATCCTTATTATTATTTATTAGAAATTCTCTCAATTTTAATTTTAATATTATCTAATCTTCTATCTAAACTCAAATAAACAATTCCAATAAATGCCACATGACAATTCCTTATGCTACCTAAATATAATATTAATTCATATTCTATTTTTATATTTAAAATACTTTACGGATAACTAATTAAAAATATTATATGGATAACTACAATTACAATATTTTACTACAACTTCTATTTTGTTTAACTGTTATTGTGTTTAACTACAATTACCACATGACAATTTTCCGTTCAATTTAGTTATCATTAACAAATAAATATATTTTACTACAATTTAAAATTTCTACAATTTAACTACAATTACCATATGACAAATTTTCGTTCAATTTTGTTATCATTAACAAACAAATATATTTTACTACAATTAAAAATATTCTACAATATAGATAGCGATTAAACATAACAAAATATAGATACTATTAAACATAATAAGATATAGTCAAATATGTCGTAGATTCTCCGATGTATTTAATGAAAATTATTTCTTTACTTCGTTACCTCATTGGCTGACGGTGTAAAAATAATTAAAAAGTTTTCTAAAGAATTGATGACTGTGACAAGCACTTTAAAAGTGGGTTGAGAGTAAAAGATTATAAACTTTTGGAATAACCATCATGTACGTTGACGACGAGGGTCCCCGCTTGGGCTCCTCGTCTAGGCTTACCGCCTTAGATTGATGACTGGTCTCCAGCCCACTTGGGTCTTTCTCGATATGTTTAGATTAGTTCGAGTGGGCCATGTCTTGATAAGCCCATTCTTGGGTCGGCCCATTAGGGTTATGGCCCAAGTGTGTTGTTATAAAAGGAAGCCCTCCTCCTCCTCCTCCTCCTAAGAAAGGCATACTACATCTCCCCCAATCAAAGGTTACCCTCTCCTCCATCTCCTTTACATTTCCTGCCCCTTTACTCTCTCTCTAAAATATACATTTTACTTGCACTTATAATTATCTTATCCATACAAGATACTGACTTGAGCGTCGGAGTGCCCTCGGGGTAAACCCCCTTGGGCCCTCTAACTAGATTTTCGTGTGGCTGCAGTTCGAGACCCGATGCCCCGCAAGAGGAACCGTCACAATGACGACAATATGAGGAACCTGAACCGGAACCCACCGAATCTGAAGTTAGTAAAGCCGAGCCATTTCAACCATGGATTCGACATTGACGCCATCCGTGGGACCGAGTACAAACGTGTCTTGGTCTCTTCATACAAACGGCCAGATCTGTCTTCTTCGTGTATTTTATACAAGGTTCAGATCTACAAGTTTGTCTCCGGTCAAACAGGTTCTAAATCTCTAAACTTCCTCCATCTATCTGTTAAAGACATTTGAACCGATATAACGTACGGATCTGGGAATTATTGGAAAGCAACACATGTTTTGTATCCAAACTTTTCATCTCCTTTCCAAGAAAAAAGGTAAACCACGGATCCGTAGAACTATATGCATTTTTCGTCTATATACTCTTGTATAATTATGAGCTCATATAAAATGATACATAATGAATTCATATAAAATGCATATGAGAGTTAGGTACACGTGTTGACATGTACACTACAAATAGGCAAAAAAGAAATTGTCAAATCATCTTTTGGATTTGTGCACTAACACCCTTCAAGTTTGATAAAACGCTAGAACCCAGGGTATGTGATACTGTTAGAAAATTATGATGTGCAAATGTTTATGTAAATTATACAAGTGCATAAGGCATATCCCTATATCTAAAAAAAGAAGGGGGAGAATAAGATATAAACAGTGAATCGAGAAAAACTTGATTATGAAAGGATTGAGTACTCATGCTTATGCCTAAAGTACAAGTACACATAGCGCATTAGACATGATTATACGAAAAAAAAATGAGGTTCATTAACAAATGCTTAACGTACAAGCATTGTAAACACCATAGGAATACAAGTATACTTATGGAGAAAATAATTCCAAAGTCTTCTATAATGGGTATTAACATGACAACTTGGTCATTAGTTTTCAGTCATAATTAACTTGTTGAAAAAATAATAAGATGGGATACCTTTATTTGACTTGACAGGAGTTAAAAGAACTTTTTTTATATGAACAGATCCTTGTGTGAGAGTTTAAAGGATTATTTACTCTTATGAAAGGAACACATGCCCTCGTTACAGGGTAATGGAGTATTAGATTACATTCTACCATATATTATTTTAACAGTGTTTTAAGGTGATTTGCATGAGTCAGCAACCATTTAAGTCACACTAAAATGATTTTTTTAATAAATCATGGTGATCTTGTTAGGACATGATGACAAAAGTCAAGGTTCGTCATATTAGAAAGTTGGATTCTAAATATTAGTCAAAAGGTAAAACTTCTTGCCCACTTTGGAAAGTACAAAAAAAGTAATGTGGTAAAGCTTGACATGAGCTGTCAACAACTCTTTTAATTTTTCATATACAAATTAAAATATACAATTGATAAGAAAGTTTTTAATTACCTTAGATTCATTTGACTTTTGCTATCCTGACAACTAAAAAAGAGGAAGGAAAGAAGCTAAACTTTTATCTTCCCAAGGTGATGTGACCTTACTTTTTGAAAAAAGAAAAAAGAGTAATGATGTCTCACTCTTATCAAGGTAATATAATAATATTTTACTAGTACCAGCTCCTTCCAACAGGTCCTTTCGCAGGGTCCTTCCTCAGGCCCTTCAGCCAAGGTCCTTGCCCAGGACCTTCCTCAGGTCCTTTCGCGGGGCCCCTTCCCCTGGCCCCTTCCTCAGGCCCTTCAGACAAGGTCCTTCCCCAGGACCTTCCTCAGGTCCTTTCGCAGGGTCCTTCCTCAGGCCCTTTAGCCAAGGTCCTTCCCCAGGACCTTCCTCAGGTCCTTTCGCAGGGTCCTTCCTCAGGCCCTTCAGCCAAGGTCCTTGCCCAGGACCTTCCTTAGGTCCTCTCGCGGGGTCCCTTCCCCTGGCTCCTTCCTCAGGCCCTTCAGCCAAGGTCCTTACCCAAGACCTTCCTCAGGTCCTTTCGCAGGGTCCTTCCTTAGGCCCTTCAGCCAAGGTCCTTCCCTAGGACCAACCTCAGGCCCTTCTACCAAGGTCCTTCCCCAGGACCTCCCTCAGGCCCTTCTACCAAGGTCCTTCCCCAGGACCTTCCTCAGGTCCTTTCGCGGGGTCCCTTCCCCTGGCCCCTTCCTCAGGTCTTTTCACATAGCCCCTTTTACAGGTCCTTCCTCAGGTCCTTTCGCAGGGTCCTCCCTCAGGCCCTGCCGCCAGGTCCTTTTCTAGATCCTAACACATAACACTTACGTAAGGCCCTTCTTCGAGGTCTTGCGTCGTGCGCCACTTCTAGACACAAATTTATTTTTCCCATTACAACGTTGTTAGGGTACATAGGCTACCCCCTTAATGATATGATGGCAACACATCTTCACAAATAAAACATAAGGCACAAGTGCTTGTACACACAACGCAACATGTTTAACACATAAAGAAATTGATCTTTGGTATGAATTACCTCTTTGAAAGTGTTTTCGTGGCAAGTATCGAAGCATGAACATGAACAACATAAGAAGCTGTTAGCCACGACCTACGGGATAGGTCGACAAAGGCTAATATTGGACTGAATGATGTGCACCCGAGGAACAAGACATGATCTTTGAAAAGATACTAAAGAATAGTGATCACCTTAAACATCCTTAAAACAAGGATATAGCTTCGGTTAGGAGGAAAGTAACATAACATTAGTGAAAGCAAGAAATACCTTTGTGCAACATTGAACTGGGGCTGGTATGATACAACACCATCATTACATGACATCTATTGAACATTTATCGACGTCCTCACATCAAGTGGTTGATCAGAAATATGGGATCTATGTTTCTCGCGGACATTGTTCACAAGAGTTTTTTGCTAACCTGTGGTTATTCTCGTTCAACAAGAGTCACAACCGACAGACGGGCTCAAGGACAACTTATTTTCAGTATTACCAACTACGCTTGACAACACTGAATTGGGAAGCTAGCATGGTATAAACCCATTGGGTTCTACATTGAAGACTTTTAGAAAGGATCTTTATTTTTGTATTGCCTCCTCCAGAAAGGATTAAGCCTCCTCCATAAGTTCTCATGGTCGAAGATCACTACAAAAAAAAGGAGGAAGGAGGGGGAAGGGGCATGGTTGTTTATTTGGCTTACTAATTCCTCCCTTGAAGAAAGGAAAATCCTGGGCTATGTATTTTGGCTCCTTCCTTGAAGAAAAAAGAATCAGAGGACTACGTTATCAATCCTTCACTTGAAGAAATAAGGAGTCTGGGCTACGTAGTTGGCTCCCCTCCTGAAGGCGAAAGAATCGTCGGACTACGTTAGTAGTCCTTAAGGAAAATCCAGACGCTCTCTCCTTGAAGATAGAAGACTCCTTGGACTAAGTTGTTAGTCCTTAAGGAAACCCTGGACGGTCCTTCCTTGAAAGAGGAAGAATCCTTGAGCTGCATTATTAGTCCCTCTCTTGAAGAAGGAAAGAACCTGAGCAGGACAATACGTGAGATAAGTTCCCAACACTAATATTCTATACTTTAGATGGAAATGAGCTCCTTCCATCAGCTCCCATTCCCAAAGATTCCACAGGGAAAAAGAAAGAGAGGGAAACCTTAATAGGTGCATCTTCGCTTTAAAGGGAAAGTGAAGTCTTTCTACGGTTTTTCGTGCTCAAGAAACCCTTATCTGCCGGAACAAAACGATATCCTCCCCTAAAGGCTAAAGCGTTTCAATAGTTACTTCCATCAACAAGAAAATCCCCACTTCTGTGGGATAAGGCATGTCACACCCCAACCGATGGCGGAAACATCGGGGCGTGGCACTGAGCGAAACAGATTGTCCAGAAGTTTCCATAACAACTATAATTACCAATTATTTAAAGCAACATGTCCCATACCATGTCATAAAAGATAACATAATTATTACAGGCAAGATCTAGTCAAATTGTTCTGTTCCGACAACTCAGATTTTTGTTACAGACAATTGTTTATTGTTCTAGGTCTTTCCTAGCCTCGATTTCACAGCAAGCTAAGCAAATAAGCATCCTAAGCACCTGTCACATACGTTAAAGTAAAAGTCAATACACATAGTGTAAAGGTGAGCATACAAGTTTGATAATAGCATATAAAGTTCGAAATCTTTACGCATAACCAGCACGTACACAGTGTAAAATGAGTCATGTTAGTTATCGACATGAACCTATCAATACCAATGACTGCGAGTTGACTGCCCAAGGCAGTTCATATTGCATGATCACCACTGTGACCCATGTAATTAATTGTCCTTAACAACCCCTGAGTGAACAGGTGCTGAGTCCAAACAAATAGTACTACCGTTGCTAAGGCAGGTAGACAACATTCCATGTGTAAACATAACAAACAAGCATTCATTAAGTCACGTATAACATGCGGTAATTGGTTAGCGATTAAAGTATTGCGTTGTGTGTTGATGTGATTTAGAATAAGTAACGTATGTAACACCCAAAAGTGCATAAAGCAAAAAGGGATCGAGTATACTCACAGCGATTGGTGGATTGAAGGGAGCGCTAGAGAGTGGGGTTAGCCTGAACAGATTGATAGCATAACGATAAGCGATGCATAAAACGAAACAAGTGACAGTAGGTCGAACAACAGTTCGATCAGATCGTAGTCTGATCGGACAGCCGATCATTCGAGTATCAGTCCGCTCGGATGGTCATCCGATCGGGTGACCTTTCGAGTGGATTATTTCTTCCTTTGTGAAGGATGCGTTTGTGTATGATGGTTTGACTTTTAAAGTTTTCGTTGTAGCATTTTGAAAACATGGAAGTATCACTACCTTTTAGGTCAATCGATCGGTAGGACGTTCGATCGGACGACAACCCGATCGGTTGTGATACTTTAGTGAGAACAAGTTCACAGTAGTTTGTCACTCGATCGGATGGTAGTCCAACCGGGTGGCAACCTTTGTGCATTGAACATGTTGAAAATTGTTTAAGTGCTGAAGTCAGAACATTACATGGCCGAGTGACAATCCGATCGGGTGGTAATCCGATCGGACAGTAGTTCGTTCAATGTTCACAACTTCAAATGGAAATAGATGTTAAGTGTGGGGCCAAAGTGCAAGTCGATCGGGTGACCACCCGATCGGGTGACAATCCGATCGGGCGGCACTCCGTTCTGGTGTCCCGGTCGTCTTCTTCCTTGGTTATTTTGATAGTTTGTCAATTTATCGAGATGTTTTGACAACGTATTAGACAACAGAAACCTCGTCAATACTTGGTACTCCTGATCGGACAGGAATCACCCAAATCCGACCAGTTAACTGTTCGAGACGGTGTTCCATGTTTAACCCGAAATCGGTAATCTCGTGGATAGAATCCAGATCTTGAACCGACGCATCAACAAGCAAGAGTAGAAGGTTAGAACAAGCTCCGATTCTATCGGTTTTGAGTGCATTGAGTGTAAAAGAGTTGAAAGAAAGTTGGAAAACCATCTTTCAATCCTTTTCACCGTGAATATGTTTAGATCTATGAAAGATCCTTGTTTATTCGTGTGGAAATCGTTTAAATCCAAGTTGTTCTTGGTGGATTGAGGCCAAAACATGAAGTTCCTAAGAACACCATGATGACATCATCCTAGAACACCTCAAATCTAGTGATTTCATGGTTAAAAGTTAAGATTCGAAAGATAGAAAGGTGTAGGAGTGCGTGTAGATTAAGGAAGTACAAGATTTAGTGTTGAAATCTTACCGGAATCACGAGGAATCGAAGGAAAAGTGGGATTGGAGCACTGGTCGGACATGAGTGTGCAAAAGTGGTAAGTTTGATGTGGACAAGGGGTATTTATAGGGTTTCCTAAAGTGGAAAGGGCTGGCCGATCGAGCGGCAGCCCGATCGAGTGGCTGGCCGATCGAGCGGCAGCTCGATCGAACGACTGGTCACTTGGTCGATCAGTCACTTGGTTCGAGTGTTCGGTGCGACGAGTTTTGCCTGTTTCGACTGCGATTGCGATCGTTGCGATGCGATAGAGTTTCCTAGTCAAATTACTTTTAATCCCAACTACTATATCAACATACAATCATCCTTAATTCATATTTGTTTAATATTTGCGATTCGATTGCGATTGAGTTTCGACTGCGTTTCGATTGATCACCACAACATCACATAATTAAACATGCAAAAGTAACACATAAGGCACACACACACATAGAACGGTAACCAGATTGCGTAATTCGAGCTGCGAGTGCGATAGCGATAAAGCGATAAATATCGAATAAACCTCGATTATTAATAAGTACTCCACATAATACAACTAACGTAAAACATAAAATAGACTAACTACAAGTCAAAGAAGTCAAAACCAGAATTGAGCAAGGAGTGACAGATCGCAATTAGCATTCTTGTCTTCCTTTGACTTCAATATTGACTTTGACTTTGACTTTCGAAACACAGGGTGTTACAAGGCACCTCAGCAGTCCCTTCCAAGAACAGGAGCCCATCCTCTCCATGGAATCAACCCCAGGAAGAGCTCCTTCCAAAAAGTGAAGAATATCCCATTCTCCGGGATCAAGCATTTTAGAGGTTCCCTCCGTAAAACAGGAACATACCCCTCCCTCGGGATTCAGCCTTGAAGAAACTCCTTCCAAGAATAGGAAGGTATTCCATCCTACGCAATTAGACATTTCAGAAATTCTTCCTTAGACAGAAACACATCCTTGCTGAGAAGAGAAGACTATCCGATCCTATGGGATCAAATGCCTCAGAAGTTCCTCCCTCGAACAAGAACATATCTAATAGAGAGTGTGAAATACGGTTTAATTGCTTAATTCGGTGAAGTTAAGGAGTTTAGAGAAGAAGCGGAACAGAAGAAAATGATAAACGAGGTAAACAAGATTGTTTGGATGCGTTTCGGGTCGAGTTGATGGTTTGAATATGCAAGTAATATGAAATGATGAAGTACAAGCGCCGTTCGGTTATTAATCAAAAGTTGAATTGAATGAAAATACAAGAGGAATGTGAAGTAAATAAGTTGGAGGTCCAATGTGTCATTATTTGAAACTTAAATGTGTGAGGTGACCGAAGTGGGAGTTTCACGATGGGGATTAATATCCCTGGGGATTAAGTCTTGGAGAAGTCGCTTCTGAAAAAATGAAGATTTCCCATCCTATGTGATTAGGGGTCTTATAAGTCTCTTCAATGAACAGGAACAAGTTTCTCCTAAGAAAAGGAGGGTATCCCCTCCCGTGGGATTAAGTATTTCAGAAGTCTCTTCCGCGAACAGAAGTGCACCCGGCTACAGGATCAAATATTGGTGAAGTTCCTTCTAAGGACGGGAAAGTACCCCCGTCCCTGGGATTTGATATCTGAGAAAAATCCTCCTTGAGATTTCGCACCTGAACAACTTATTCACAAAAAAGGATGATTCCTAATGGATATAAAACATCCTAATGGATATAAAACATCCATCTAATATTGCTGTAGCAGTCTTTGAGGTACCATTGGCCAATTCTACTTCATACTTAACGCTTAGAGTTTTATCAGGCAGATTTAATAATTTACAAAATCTATTGTCTACTAAAGACTTATCTGCACCCGAATCAAATAATACTCTAGCATAAACGTCATTGATAAGGAAAGTACCTGTTGTGACATTGTCATCCTGAATGGCCTCTTGAGCATTCATTTGAGAGCCCCCAGCTTTGGTCTTCTTAGCCTCCCCAAGCTTCTTGGTTTTATTTGGGCAATTAGTTTTGATGTGCCCTATTTCATTACAACCATAGCAGGTTGCGTCCTTTATGTCTTGGCACTCCAAAGTTTTGTGACCTTCTTCATTACAGATTCCACAAGGCTTAGCTTGTGACTCTAAAGTGCATTTTCCTTTAGTCGCCTTCTTTGGGCAGCGGGTCTTTATGTGCCCCTTCTCGCCACAACCATAGCACGTGGCGTCCTTCAAGTCCTTGCATTCATGAGTCTTGTGATCCATTTCCTTACAGATGCCACATCCCCTGGTCTGTTCACGGAAACATTTTTCGAAGTGCTGCTTCCCGCAGGTTTTACATTTGGGTTTTGCCTCATTTGGCTTGGACTGGTTTGAACCAGCCTTACTCTTTTTGTAACCCTTATTTGGGGTATTATCGCACTTTCGCTTATGATTCTTTAATACTCGGTCCACGGTTTTGTTTACGGCTGTATCTATCATAGCCTGTAACTCGGTGCCCGTTAGGTTCAGTTTTGCATTATTATTTTGATCAACTGGATGATTGTGAGCTTTAGATGAGTCAGCCATGGTGAAGCTTTGAAGGCTACAGACCAAGTAGTAAATTTTTTTTTAATTATATAGTGAATTGTCGAATTTTGATGATTAAATAGCCATGGTGCAAATAAACCATATAGGCCAATAGATAGTATTAAATTTATTTGATTATGTTTTGCCTAGGTTTTTAAATAAACCATCTTTGGCGTTTTAACGGAATATAATCCTTCATATCTATTAGACAGGGGACATAAGTCACGACTGTCAATGTCATACCGACATTTTATATAGCACAAGGGCTTGTTCCAAATGACTTTTTGATGGCACAGAGGCCTTGTCGCCAGGGAAATTTTTTTTAAACATAATCAATGATCCTTTGGTTCGGAAAATTTAATAGTTCATTGTCTTGACAAGAAGTTATGAAATAAAACTATCTTCATCATGAATACATCGTAGGCGTACATCTTAAATGGATGTTTTGATGTATACATCATGTTCGACGTTTATAAGCCATGATTCCTCTTGATCATTTACGCTAAATAAGGGGGTTTGGGAATTTCCCATATAAAGATGACAGTGTGATTTTTATCGTATCATTGTTGTCAGGAGTGTTAACATGTTTTTAGATGTTAACAAGGATCTGAATCTCTTTTAAACAGGTTTTACCATCATAGCTAGGTCTTTAATGACATTTAAGCTAGGTTATACATTTTAAGATTCTTTTTAATATATATACTGGCAGAAAAGGAATGATATTTATTTTATTCAGGATTATAATTATCCTAAACTTAATTAAAATATAACTATGGCACAAAAGGCCAAGTCACAAGGATAACTTTAATCTATAAGCCATGATTTTTGTAGAATCAAGGTATTTAGGCTTGAACGTTGTTCATTGCCTTTTCTTGACAGGGAGTTGTAGGCTACGACTGTCTTTTGTCTTATATGACAATGAATATGGCCCGTAAGCATTACATCCCTAATGGATGCTTAATTCACAAAATAAGAAAGGATTTCGGGAGAATCCAATATAAGGATGGTTTATGCGATTTTATCGAATCACATTTGCCAGGAATGTTAACATGTTTACAGATGTTAACAAGGATTTGAATCTTTTGAATAGGTTCTACCATCTTGGCCATGTCTGAAATGACATATAGGCTAGGTTATACCTTTAAGATTCTTTTTAATATTTAAGGCAGAGCAATCCTAAATTGAGATGTTAATAAGGATCTGAATCTAATTGAGGAACTACCATCTTGGCCCTTTCTTAAAATGACACATGGGCTAGGTCTTGTCCTATTTAGATTTTACCATTTTATTATAATGGTAGATCTTATAAAAGGAATGTTATTTTAAATTTATTTCATATATTATATTCATATACACTGATATAAATGAAATTTAGATAAAACATTCCAATGATTTTTAAAAGAGGTACAGGATTGCCCTAAACGGGGCCTGAAAGAAATAATGTTATCCACGAAGGGACTGAAAGATAAGTATGCCCTTATAAGGACCTTACTAAGGAAACAAACTTCAGTAAAAGGAGTTTCTTCTTCATTTTATTTCTGAATGTTTTCTCCTTGGTTGCACGTTTATCCTAGTCGCAGTACAAAGCTCCGCATTCCTAGGCTTCGGATGGGGAGGATTTCCATTACGGCTTCTTTGCTTGGCAACGTATTAAAATATATAGAATTGAAAGCAATAATTCTCCGAATAGAGATGAGAGTATTCCTAAGTTAAGTCTAGACTCAGAAGGTCAAGGAATGTGCTACTGTGTCATTGAGATTTAAACTCAAAAGGCTAGTGTTTAATTCACTCAATGTTGGCTCTGATACCAACCTGTCACACCCCGAATTTCCACGTATTACCGGTGGGCCCGGTGGGGAGTATCGTGACGTAGTTGATATCATCATAGTCAAACAACACAATTTAAATGCACAACGGAAGCAAAAGATGAATCACATTACAAACCGATATAAAGTAATATCAAAGTATTACAAACGAAATGTAAAAGATCCACAGGCGGATCAAATAAATGGTAATTGTTCAACAGACTTTAACATTTAAGCTTGCAAGACTCTTTATTGATGCTAGGAGTAGCCAGCCTATTTCGTCTAGTACCTGCACTTAGCCTTTTTGGAAAATACGTCAGTTTACACTGGTAAATACAATTAACTGACTCATTTTGAAAATGTTTTAGAAAATTGATTTGAATGTACATGGCACAAAACTTTTTATAACATGGGATAATTATTTATATATAAACTTGTAAAAGAATTATATGTTTCTTATACGTTCAGTAGTCCGGGTTGACACCAGGTTAAAGATTAATAGACACACCACATGATATAGTCCCGCGGCGAGTTATTCTCGAAACCGACGGTTATACCTTTTTATTTATATATGCACAGGCGGGTGTATGCCTACACCCCGTGCTTAGGTCGTGGCCATTTCTATGAATGATGCCAAGGATATTCGGGACATGGTCATTAACCCCCCAAAGGCTTTAAGAAAACAAAACAATTTAAACGGGACATTTCAATAAATTAACCTTCATACAATTAAAAATTCAATGCCCGACCAAGCGGTATTTTATATACCGTACCCCAAGCCCGTATAGGGAAAATAAGTTAAAAGTATTTACCTGAGCATTTTATACAATTTATCCCAGCCGTATACCACCAAGCAAGTACAGGTAGCTTTTTCTGGGCTCCTAAATCTGGAACGAAGGTTTTAATAACATATTAGATTCCTAACGGGTCTTAATTAAGCCTATGCTTAGACCTGTTAGTTTTAAAGGAGGATATACGGTTCAGACGCAAGATTAAGCGAAGACCGGATTAGAATGTGATTTAGACCCGACAAGTTTGTATACTTGTTTAATATGGGTAAGCTAAACACATTCTGGATTTTGAGATAAAAATGATAAGGTTTAACCCGTTTTGGCTAATTTATGCAAACTAGTTGCATAACCCGATTCGAATGCGAGACGAGCGTAACGGGTAACCAAATGAGTCATGAACATGTTTCCTAAGTTAATATGCCCTAAATATGTTGTGATATCAGTAGGATACCATCCATTATGCCCAAAATGAATTTAAACTCAAACTATGCCCTTAGGGGTATTTTGGTCATTTTAAAGGTTATAAAAAAGTTTAAATATTAATCTGAGGTTTAGGTCTGATATAATTAGTAAAAATACTTAATTTAATAAGTTATATCAGTAGGGTATTGCCTATGTGTGGAATTTATCACTTTTAACCCAACTATGCACCGAAGGGGCATTTTGGTAATTTCACATAGGCTTAGGTATTAAGTCTTATATGTTAAAAATAGTTTTAACTCATCCTATGCGTTTAAAACGCGTAAAAAGATGGTTTTAAGCGATTTCCGGGTTTTATAAGAAAAAATGATATTTTTATTATTCCAGAAGGCTTAAAATATTTTATTTATCATATAAGATCAGTAGAAATGGTTTGGTATCAAAATGATTTGTAAAATTCATTTTATAGGCCAAAAGGGCAAAACCGACAATTACCGAATCAAAGCTAGAACTCTATGTTATGCTCAGCCTAAAAATAAATAAAAATCTTCAAAAATACCAAAATATTATTTTACATCAGTGGGTAAAAAGTTTGGTATTAAAATTTGTGTTTAGATAGGCTATATGCTAATTATGCCGTTTAATTAATAAAAAGCTTTTCATTTACGCTAATAAGCATAACTCCTAACCTAGACCTCAAACTGATATCAAATTTTTAGGGCAAGTTTATAAATCAGTAATGAAGGTTTCTATCCTCTCACATTTTCAAAAATCTCGTTTTAAGGTCAAAAGGGCATAATGGTCAACATTTAAGCATATAACGGAAACTTGCAAATGAATAGGATAACTAAGGAACCAAGTTGTATAACCTCGGAGGGTTACACTAACCTATAACCTGGTCCTAATGGAATTCTAAGGCATGTCTAAACTAAGCTAAATCGGGTCAGAACTGAAAGTCAAAGTAAAAGTCTACTTTTGCGACTTTCGGTTCCGAACCAAGCCTATACTTAGAATTGTCGGGTTGAACATGCTTAAACATGTTCTTATGTTAATTACCAAGTTATTTAAGTGTTAAAACATGTTCCATAACTTCTGTATTATCAGTTATGAATTTATTAGTAAAAACTGACTCGTTTGACTTTTTATTAAGAAGTTTGACCCGACAATTGACTGAGTAAACGTGGTAATTAGGAGGTGCCCTTTTGAGGGTTTAACACCTACCTAATTACGGTCACGTAGCCATGTTCGTTGCGAACAATGGCTCAACCGTTTAAAAGTCAAAGCGTTTATCGCAAACGCTTGACTTTTCGGTTTTTAATCGCTAAACAATTAAACTAAGCACGAAAGGACACTTAAAAGAGGTCCTATGGACTGAAAGAGGTTCTCAAGAAGCTCAAGATCCTCCAAGAATTCAGAGAACAAGCAGAAAGGAATGAAGGTGCAAATGAAACCCAAAATCAATGGGGTATTTATAGGATTTAGAGGACCGTTAGGATCATTCCTCGATAAACGTGATTAGATCTGGACCGTACACATCCTACCCATTGTTTTGGAAATCTATGGGTGCCCACAACAGCCCCTAGATTGCTAAAGAAACCATTTGCAAACCAGTTTTGCTGAAAACCAGCAAAGAAAACCAGGATTCTGATGTTGTGCAGCCTACACGGCCCGTGTAAGAAACACAGGCAGTTTACGCGGCCCGCCTAACAGTCCAAACCAGCAACACATTTCCAGAATATGCAGTTTCAGTCCCTGAACTATGTTAAATGGTTTTTCTGATGCGTATAAGGCCCGTTAATCTCATTTCAAGGCTCCACCATGATGCCTAAACATAAGGAACATGAAACATGCTCAAAAATATGTCGGATGTCGGTTCGTTTGGCCATATGGTCACGTTGTTCGACGAATTACGACGAAACACGAACGGACGCTAAAAACGATCCAAATTACGCGACGAATGGAATTTTATCATTCCAAACACTAAAATAAAATATTTTAGTGCTTACATAAATTTTTGGGTGTCCGGATATATTCAGAACGCAAGATATGCGCGAAAATGCAAACTTGTACACTTTTTGACACTTTTAGTCCCTGCATGACTTAAAAGTTTATTTTTGCGCACCAAACACCTCTAAGCCTATATCTAAGCTACATAATGGATAATTAGGGCATGTTTAACTCATGGTCATATTCTGGAAGGTCCGTTACCATACGAATCGACATACTTTTGCAGTTTGACGCAATTAGTCCTTTAATCGCATAAAGTAGCGCGAAATGTCGTTTAATGACATCCAAGCCTTCCATGGCCCATAATGGGAATTCCCAAGCATGATTTTAATTATTTCTATTCTCTCGATCGCTTAAATGGTCACCAAAAGGCGTAGATTCAAAGGTTGACGCTTTAGGTCCCTCTAATGCGCAAACTTGCGTATATCATCGTTTAATAGCGTCGAAGCCTCATCTAATCCATATTAGGCATTCTTGAGGGTATTATTAAACATCACGATGCTTTGGGTTTGCTAAAAGGTCATTCAGAGGTATAATTAAACATATTGACACTTTTAGTCCCTCTAACTTGCAAAGTTGCGCGTAACTTCACTTATAGGCATAAAAACCTCAGACGGCCAATAATTTGCATTCCCGAGAGTGTAATCAAATATCATGAAGCTCCCAGTTTGTTAAAAGGTCACTCAGAGGTAAGAATTAACATGTTGACGCTTTTAACCCTTCATTGTGCAAACTTTCAATTAATTACGCAAACGGCTACACTCGATCATCAAGTAGCTCATTTGTGAATATAAACATCGTAAGAGGTTATTTAGAAACTTATTTTAGGTCTGCTAACACTTCCAGTCCTTTCATAATCAAAGTTTTCGATTTTTCAAAAAATTAGTCCCTAAATTTCAATGTTTGACTTCATTAGGGTTTATTACACGTGTCAATACATCATTGGACGTGATTTTACGAGGTGTTACATCCTCACCCCCTTAAAATAAATCTCGACCTCGAGATTTGCTAAAATGCTGGAAGTACTTTTTGTCGCATAATGGACTTAACTTCTATAGCATATCTGGAGCCTCTCCAAGCTCCCAAGTTGACCTTTATAATAGGTACATGTACCCTTTTTGGAGCTTCTTAACCTGTCGATCCTCAATCGATACAGGTTTCTCATCACATCATAAATCTGCATATCATTATGTGATAATGCTTGTCGACTTATTGGTGAAACACATCCTTAAATCATTAGTGTGTAATGCATTGCGAGCTCCGTCAAGCTTCCTTAAATAGGTTTTAGCTTATAAGCTATTTGATCTTGATACATTTGATTCCCTCAAATGATTCTATATATTCAGAGCTTAACTAGCCTGATAATTAACAAATCGGCACACCCTTCCAGGGTGATATCTTTTGTTGAACCTTATTCCTTAACAAGAACTTAGGAGGGTTGCTACTTTCATTAATCCTTGATTTTCTGCCGAATACTGGCAACTTGCAGAAGATTATGGATCTATATGATCTTATTCGTTGTTTCCAAGGCAACTTTCAGATCCTGATAATTGGACTTACCAATCTTGTCTAACAATAAACGTTTAACATTCCATCTATACAAGGTCTCCAAAGAAGCAGCCTTGATACTTATATAACAACTATTATAGAAAAGCTTATTTTAAGGTGAGATGGTTATTCCAACCATTGGTTAAAACTAATCTTAAGGAATAACTAATCCTCGCCGCTAGTCGAACAAATCGACGATCCTGGGCAGCTGATGGCAATTCTTAATTGTTGCCTAATTAGGGTTGCGGTAATCAATGCATAAGCAAAATGAACCGTCTTTCTTAATTAACTATACCGAATTCTCAGAATATTGAGTTAGGCTATGTGAATCCTCTATTTTAAAACTCACTTAATCAGGGCTTCGATTCTTCCAATGATGGTACTAGCCGTCTTGGAGATTTCATAATAATACAACCCTAATGGGATATAAATCTTAACTCTACTTGCCATTCAGGAGGTAAACAGGGTAGTCCTAGGAGAAGAAAATCAAGATACAAGGAGGTTACAGAGATTTTCCAAATCTCAGGCTCCAGTTCATCCATCATTGCTTGTGTCAAATAAGTGACACATTTATGTTACAAGTCCACGAATTCGTTAATCGGAGACATTTACTTGGACAATTCCATTCCAGATATCTTCTTTGAATACCATTAGCTGACTTTAGTACCATATGACCATTGGAATATCCTTGCGGTTCCATGCATTAAACCTCCATACTGATCAGGCATGGAAGCAATCTATGGAACTTATTAAGATACATCAATCCTCATGTGGCGCTTTTGTCATACCGTCTGGTATTCGCAATCGTTAGAGATTAAAGAGATATCAACTACATATGCTGGCGTACAACATCTAAAGAGAGGATGCTTCTAGAATTCTACGACTGAAGGTTTCTGATAGGAATAGAAGAAATGGTTCTTATGATTTCGCCTGTAAGTTTTACCTTACACTTAATTTTTGGGGTTCTTACGGAAAAATTTCTAAAAGTTTGCAAAGCTTATGGTCTTATGAGAGACTCAGCAGCCCCTGAAACCAAACGTATCTCCTAGCAATAAAATCACAATAAGGGATTTATCTGGTGTCATTATTAATGTGAACTGCCTCTAATCATTCATCAGGAGGGTTAAACGCCTCCATTATTAATCCTTTTAAACTTAGCTCTAAAATCTTTGAAAAAATTTAGGGCAGACTCAGCTTTGACAGGTTGTTTCTTAATTTATATAACGTGAGTAGCTGAGGTAGATCCATAATGGATTTATAATAAGCAGGCTTTGAAACCTTAATGTGCCCTCTTATTGCCGATACTAACCATCAATAATTATTTGCATTAAGCTTAGATTTTTGGGTAAACTGAATAGGGCACTATTTCCATTAAGGAGTTAAAGTTTGTAACATACTACTGACAATCTAGAACTTTTATGGTGAGAGTCAGAAAATTCTTATTCCATCTTTTTCCATTTCGTGAGGCGGATAATAGGTTTTTCTAATAAGGTCCTTAAAACTTGGACCATCCTATAATGTATAATATGATCTTTCTCGTGGACTTCATTAATGTCCTCACTAATTAAGGGTATTGCCATCGAATGACTGTGATGCATACCTCACCGTGTCCTTTCCAGCATAACTGCAGATACACCTAATGGTTTTTACTTCATCCAATAATTTCCTGCAATCGATGGCCCCTTTTTACTATTGAAGTCTCTTGACTTCCAAGAGACGAAGTACCTTTAAGTACATCCTAAAAGAATGGAGCTCCTTGCCATGTATGATTTTGTTTGGGTTATTCTTCGCATTTAAAGTATGAATAAAGCTCTTCTCATGAGCAGCGACATGTGTTTAGAGCAAGCAACATTCGGCTTCTTGAACCATTTTATGACTTTTCTCATAGCCTTTCTAACAGCTGCGTTAATTACCGTTTTGGAGATTAACTCCATCAACATTGAGGTTCACATTTGGTGCACCATTAACATTTGTCGCATCTCTAGCATTGCGAGTGTTGTTTGTCTCTTCTGAGTTTTCCATACTCGGAGCTTTGGTATTAAATACCAAATTCAACAAGTGCTTAGGCAATCCGTACCATGCGTCTCCTTGAATTGCCAAAGGCTTACCATAAGGAGTCTTGATAACTACTTGCTTCTTATCACACACAATATGGGCTTGGTTACAAGATAACCAATCCATTCCTATCGCTATATTGAGTCCCTCTAATTTTAACGGAAACAAGGACAGCGGAAAAGGATGATTCCTAATGGATATAAAACATCCATCTAATATTGCTGAAGCAGTCTCAGAGGTACCATTGGCCAATTCTACTTCATACTTAATGCTTAGAGTTTTATCAGGCAGATTTAATAATTTACAAAATCTATTGTCTACTAAAGACTTATCTGCACCCGAATCAAATAATACTCTAGCATAAACGTCATTGATAAGGAAAGTACCTGTTGTGACATTGTCATCCTGAACGACCTCTTGAGCATTCATTTGAGAGCTCCCATGTCACACCCCGATATTTCCACGTATTACCGGTGGGCCCGGTAGGGAGTATCGTGACGTAGTTGATATCATCATAGTCAAACAATACAATATTTAAATGCACAGCGGAAGCAAAAGATAGATTTATTTCAACCAAATAAATTGTAATATAAAGTATCACAATGTAGTTGAAACAGATCCACAGGCGGATCAAAATAAAGAGGAAAACTGTTCAACAGACTTTGACACCTAAAGCTTTGCGAGACTTGATTATTGATGTCTGGAGTATCCAGCCTATTACGTGTAGCACCTGCACTTAACCTCTTTGGAAAATACGTCAGTTTACACTGGTAAATACAACTTAACTGACTCATTTTGAAAAGAGTTTGAAAATTTATTTGAATGCACTTCGGCAAAAATATATTTTTATAACTTGGGACAATTATTAAATAATCATGTATACAGTTTTACTTATTTGTCGTCCATCAGGGCCGGTTGGTAGAGCCGGACAAGATTAACTGACACGCCACAGGTATAATACCCACAAGGTTAATTCCTTTAAGTGGGCTACCAGTTTTTACATATGCAACTGTCAGGTGTACGCCTACACCCCGTGCTTAGGTCGTGGCCATTTCGTAAAATGATGCCAAGGATATCCGGGACATGGTCATTTAACCCCCAAAGGCCATACACCAAATAATACAGATTAAACGAGTATGTAATTATATTAATCACAATCCGATTTAAATGATTACACACCAGACCAAGCGGTATTATTATAATACCGTATCCCAAGCCCGTATAGGGAAAAAGTCAAGAGTATTTACCTGAGCAATGTATAAGTCAAATACAGCAAGTACAGATGGCTTTTACTGGGCTCCTAATCTGGAATAAAAGTTTTTTTTATTATCCTATTAGAATCCTAACGGGTCTTTAATTAAGCTTAAGCTTAGACCGGTCAGTTTTAAAGGAAGATACGGTTCAAACGCACGATTAAGCGAAGACCGGACAGAATGTGATTTAGACCCGACAAGTTTGAAGACTTGTATAATATGGGTATACTAAACACATTCTGGATTTTGAGACAAAGATGATAAGGTTTGACCCGTTTCGGCTAATATATGCAAACTAGTTACATAAGCCGTTCCGAACGCGAAAAGCGCGTAACGGGTAACCAAAAGAGTCATATGCAAATTTCCCAAGTTAATATGCCTTAAATATGTTGTGACATCAGTAAGATATCTTCTATTATGCGCGTAATGGATTTAATACTCAAATTATGCCTTGTAAGGGCATTTTGGTCATTTAAAAGGTTATAAAAGAGTTTGATTAGGAATCTGAGTTACAGGTCTGATTCATTCAGTAAATACACTTAATTTAATAAGTTATATCAGTAAGGTATGACCTACATGTGGAATTTATCATTTAAAACCAAACTATGCATCTTAGGGGTATTTTGGTAATTTCACTTAGGCTTAAAAGGTCAAAACTGGAAACCTGAGTTTAAAAACTTTTACTTACTGTTAATATATAAAAATATACTTAAAATATCAGTAGGTATCAACCTTATATGTTTAATATAGCTTTAGTACATACTATGCGTTAAAAACGCTTAAAAAGGCGATTTGGAGCCATTTCCGGGTTTTCAAAGGAAAGCTGATATTTTTATAATTCCAGAAGGCTCAAAATATTTTATTTATCAAATAAAATCAGTAGAAAAAGGTTTGGGGTCAAAAGGATTTTTAAAACTCATTTTATGGCTTAAAAGGGCAAAACCAGCATTAACCGAATCAAACTTAGAGACCTATGTTATGCTCAGCCAAAAATTAAATAAAAATCTTCAAAAATCCCAAAATATTATATTACATCAGTGGGTAAAAAGTTTGATATCAAAAAGTGGGTTTAAATAGGCTATACACTAATTACGCCGTTTAATTAACATAAAGCTTTCAAATTACGCTAATGAGCATAACTCTTAATCTAGACCTCAAACTGATGTCAAATTTTAGGTGCAAGTTTATAAATCAGTAACTAAGGTTTCTACTCTTTTACTTTTTCAAAAATCACGTTTTATAGTCAAAAGGGCATAATAGTCAACATTTAAGCATTTAACGGAAACATGCATATGAATCGGATAACTAATGAACCAAGTTGTATAATCTCAGAGTGTTATACTTATATGAAACCTGGTCCAAATAAAGCTCTAAGGCCAATCTAAAACATGCTTAAACGGGTCAGAAGTGAAAGTCAAAGAACAAGTCAAATTATGCGACTTTCGGTTCCGATCCAGGTTTAAACTGAAAATTGTCGGGTTGAACATGGTTAGACATGTTCTTACATTAATTACCAAGTTATATTAATGATAAAACAGGTTGCATGCCTCCTACATTGCTAATTATGCATTAATTTGAAAATAAGCATTCTGTTGACTTTTTAATAACAAGTTTGACCCGACAATTGACCTAGTTAGAGTGGGAATCAGAGAGTACCCTTTTAAGGGTTTATTACCCACATAATTACCTACTTATAGGTACTTTCAATTCGAGAATTGACTGAACAGATTTTATTTAATTTCAAAGTCAAATGTTAATTACGACGGTTTGACTTTTAGCTAATTAACTAGGCTAAACTGAATTAGGAAGGGTTAAGAATACTTACAATAGTCCTATGCACGATTAGGGAGCCTAAGGAACTTGGTTGCTGATCAGGAGAGCTCCAAAAATGAGAATGCAAGTGAATGAACAAAAGTTGCAATAATGGGTGTTCTTATATACTTAATTTGATCCTTTAGGATGATGCCAAGATAGTCTATGAATGTTTCCAGATCAAGACAAGTGCCCCTATTGCATGTTAAACCATTGGAGCAGCCCCTGGAATGTAAAACAACCCATTAAAGTAGGTTTCAGAGCTGCAACAGGCAGCTGTGCGCAGATTCTGCGCTGGCAGATTGTACGCGGGCCGCGAAGACCCTCTCGCGGGGCGTCTAAAAGTGCGCAACAGGCCAAACAAGTTTCCATTTATTACATTTCAGTCCCTGGTCCTTTGTAACGGGGTTTTGATTGTTTTTCTTGCACTTTTGGCCCTCTAACTTGATTTTTAAGGGCCTTAAGACTTTTACAAACTTGGTTAAGTCCTTGGTTAACTTTGTGCTTACCCGAAAAGTCACAAATTTCAACGTTGACGCTTTTAACCCTTCGTACACGGATTTGATCATAACTTTCTCATACGATAACGAAACTTTATGAAATTTTTATCACACATTCTAGTGAGTATATTTTACCGTTACAAAGCTTCGGGCTTGCTAAAAGGTCACTCAGAGGTATACTTTCAACATGTTGACACATTTAACCCCTGTAGTTTGTAATTCCTCACTTTCTTTCATTTTCAGCTTCGTATGATCCATGATTTATTCGTTTAAGATTATAAACACCATGTAGGGTTATTGTAGGGCATATTTATCCATTGTTGACACTTTGGGCCCTTATATTCACATAGTTTCTCTGTTTGTCAACTTTAGTCCCTCTAAAGTACTTTTTCACATATTCAAAGCTTAGGACACGTGTCAATACATTATTGGACGTAAATTTTCGAGGTGTTACATCCTCACCCCCTTAAAAGAAATCTCGACCTCGAGATTTACTGAAACAAATGAGGGTACTTTTCTTTCATCGTGGACTCTACCTCCCATGTATATTCAGGACCTCTACGGGCATCCCATTTGACCTTTACAATAGGCCCATGCTTCCTTCGAAGCTTCTTTACCTGTCGATCTTCAATCGACAATGGTTTTTCCACAAATTTTAAACTCTCATCTATATGCACATATGTGTGCGGTATGACTAGCGAGTCATCAGCTAGACATTTCTTCAGGTTGCAGATGTGAAAAACATTGTGGATACCACTGAGCTCTTCAGGCAAGTTCAACTTATAAGCCACTGAACTAACACATTCGATAACCTCAAATGGTCCTATATACCTTGGGCTTAACTTACCTTTCTTACCAAATCGCATCACCCCTTTCCAGGGTGATACCTTAAGCAAAACTTTATCACCAACCTCAAACTTTAGAGGTTTACGCTTGGGATCTGCGTAGCTTTTCTGCCTATCTCTGGCAGCTTTCAAGCGATCGCGAATCTGGATAATTTTGTCTGTTGTTTCAAAGACCAGGTCAGGTCCGGATAATTGAACTTCTCCTACTTCTGCCCAACAAATAGGTGTTCTGCACTTTCTACCATATAATGCCTCAAAAGGCGCAGCCTTAATGCTGGTATGATAGCTATTGTTATAGGAGAATTCGATCAATGGTAGGTGGTTATCCCAACTACCACCTAAATCAATCACCCATGCACAAAGCATGTCTTCCAACGTTTGGATGGTACGCTCGCTCTGCCCGTCCGTCTGTGGATGGTAAGCCGTACTAAAATTTAAGCGCGTGCCCAAAGACTGTTGGAAACTTTTCCAAAAATGAGAGGTGTATCTCGTATCTCTGTCAGAGATAATTGACACTGGTACGCCATGCAGAGCTACAATCTTATCTACGTATAATTGAGCTAACATGTCAGAACTATAAGTTTCCTTAATGGGTAGGAAATGTGCTGACTTAGTCAGTCTATCTACTATCACCCATATAGTATCATTTCCTTCCTTGTCTTTGGCAACTTTGTGATGAAATCCATTTTCACCATCTCCCATTTCCAAGTGGGAAGTTCAGGCTGTTGTAGCAAACCTGACGGCTTCTGATGCTCAGCTTTGACTTGCGCACACGTCAAACATTTAGCTACATAGGCAGCTATAGACCTTTTCAAGCCTATCCACCAGTAGTTTGCCTTTAGATCCTGGTACATCTTATCAGCTCCAGGATGAACGGAATATTTAGAACTGTGGGCTTCCTGGAGGATAACATCTTGAAGTCCTCCATAAACTGGAACCCATATTCGTCCATTCAATCTCAGCACTCCATCTTTGTCATAGGATAACTGCTCCTCAGTTACTCCTAGCTTTTCTTCAGGATAGTTAGCTTCCAACACAGCTTCCTTCTGTGCAGCTAACAACCTTTCGTTCAAACTATTCTTTATTTCAATGCTCTTGGCATTGATTCTTATCGGCTTCACTCTTTCCTTCCTACTTAAGGCGTCAGCAACTACATTTGCTTTGCCTGGATGGTATCTTATCTCACAGTCATAGTCATTCAAAGTTTCCATCCAACGTCGTTGCCTCATGTTTAAATCTTTCTGATTAAACAAGTGTTGAAGGCTCTTGTGATCTGAATAGATCACACACTTGGTTCCATACAAGTAATGCCTCCACAGTTTTAGTGCAAATACAACGGCACCCAGTTCCAAGTCATGGGTGGTGTAGTTCTTCTCGTGTACCTTTATTTGTCGTGAAGCGTAGGCAATAACTTTGCCTTTCTGCATGAGCACACAGCCCATACCAGTGTGTGATACATCACAATACACCACGAATTCTTCTATTCCATCGGGCAATGTTAACACTGGTGCATTGCTCAACTTTTTCTTAAGAATATCAAAGGATTCCTGCTGCTTAGGGCCCCAATCAAACTTTATCTTCTTACATGTCAACGAAGTTAGGGGCGCAGCAATCCTTGAGAAGTTTTCGATAAATCGCCTATAGTATCTTGCTAATCCTAGAAAACTGCGAATCTCGGTAGGCGTCTTTGGCTCTTGCCAATTCATAACTGCTTCTACCTTAGCGGGATCCTCTTGGATACCACGCTCACTTACCAAATGTCCAAGGAATTGGACTTCTCGAAGCCAAAATTCGCACTTCGAAAATTTGGCGTAGAGTTTCTCATGATGTAGAAGTTTAAGAATACAGCGAAGATGTTTCTCGTGGTCAGCTTGGTTCTTCGAGTAGATAAGGATGTCGTCAATGAAGACGATGATAAATTTATCTAAGTAGGGCTTGCAGACGCGATTCATGAGGTCCATGAATGCGGCAGGAGCATTAGTAAGCCCAAAAGGCATCACTAGGAACTCGTAATGTCCATAACGAGTCCTAAATGCAGTCTTGTGTACATCTTCATCTTTAACCTTCAATTGATGATAGCCCGACCTCAAATCGATCTTAGAAAAGTAACTTGCCCCTTGAAGTTGATCGAACAAATCGTCGATCCTGGGCAAAGGATACCTATTTTTGATAGTGACCTTATTAAGCTCACGGTAATCGATGCACAGACGCATCGATCCATCCTTCTTCTTGACAAACAAGATCGGCGCTCCCCAAGGAGACGAACTAGGTCTAATGAAACCCTTGGCTAGTAGATCATCTAACTGCGTCCTTAACTCCTTCATCTCTGTTGGTGCCAACCTATAAGGCGCTCTTGCTACTGGTGCTGCACCAGGGATGATGTCAATTCGGAATTCCACTTGCCTATCTGGTGGTAAACCAGGTAGTTCTTCAGGAAAAACTTCAGGATATTCTGAAATGACGGGGATGTCTTCAATCTTAGGTTTCAGCTCATCAATAGTAACCTGTGCCATATAAATGACACAACCCTTCTTCAAGCATCTAGATGCCTTGAGCATAGACACTTGCTCAGGCAATCCATGCTGGGTATCCCCCTGAATGGTAAGTGACTCACCAGACGGAGTTTTGACTACCACTTGCTTTCTGTTGCACACAATCTGGGCTTGGTTATGCGATAACCAATCCATACCTATAACTATATCAAAACCGGCTAGCTTAAAGGGAAGTAAGGACAAAGGAAAAGAGTGGTTCCTAATGGATATAACACATCCATCTAAAATAGTTGAGGCGGTTTCTATGGTTCCATCAACTAATTCCACCTCATACTTCACACTTAAGGCTTTTACAGGCAATTTCAACAACTCACAAAATTTGTTATCCACAAAAACTTATCCGCTCCAGAATCAAACAATACTCTGGCATAAACATCATTTATGAGAAAAGTACCTGTGATTACGTTATCGTCCTGAACAGCTTCCTTTGCGTCCATCTTGAAGACCCTAGCATTGGTCTTCTTGACATCTTCCGGCTTCTTAGCGTATTTAGGGCAGTTGGTTTTAATGTGCCCTTTCTCATTGCAGTTGTAGCATGTGGCATCTTTAATCCTCTTGCAATCAACAGTCTTGTGCTCTTTAGACTTGCATAACCCACACGCAGGTGATCCTGACTTAGACTTGGACTCAAGCCGGCACTTTCCAAAGTGGCGTTTTTGGCAAGTCTTGCACTTTGGCTTTTCCTCAGCTTGCTGGCTACCCTTGTTGGATCCAGACTTCTTACTGGAGTCAGTATTACCCTTGTGTTTCTTCTCAGATCTCCGTGAGGTATCATCCTCACGCTTCCTCTTACCTTCTTCTGAATTCCTGAGCGATCTTAACCTGACCGCGTCCAAGGTAAGGGATAGGGATAGATCAGCTGTTGATCTGAAGGTAGCAGGTCTGGATGCCTTAACAATGGCTTTAATTTCTGGGGCTAAACCCCCAATGAAGCGAGCAATCCTTTTGGGTTCCGGGGTTACCAGATACGGAACCAACCTAGATAGAGTATTGAAACTGGTGATGTAAGCTTGACAATCTAAATTCTTCATTACCAACGATAAGAAATCTGATTCGATTCTTTCGACTTCGTGCTGTGGGCAATAATTCTCCTTAATGAGAGCAACGAACTGATCCCATGACAAGTTGTAGAGTGGGATCTTTCCAGCAGCTTGAATGAGAGACTTCCACCATGCCAGTGCCTCTCCCTTGAACGATTGGGATACATATTTCACTACGTCCCTTTCAGCACAACCGCTGATGTCAACTACCGTGTCCATTTCATCCAACCAGGTCATACAATCTATTGCTCCTTTCTCCCCAGTGAAATCCCGGGGTTTGCAAGAAACAAAGTACTTGTAGGTACAAGACTTGGTATGAGGTTTACCATCAAACACTATCCTTTTTGAGGGAACACTGTTTTGATTAGATGAATGTCGATCATCATCTTTCTTGGGTTCATCTTTCTTAGAGGGTGGTTTGCTATGACCTTCCGAGTGAGTCTTGGGCTTGGAATGTGGTGCGGACCGGGTCCTACTTCGAGTCCCGCTCGATTCACTAAACTGCCTATTTATTGCTTTGGTAACAGCATTATCTACTAATGCTTGCAGCTCCGCACCAGTTACAAGTATTTTAGCATTTTCAGGGTTTTCCACCGAACGACTGTTTACTTCTTCTGATTTAGTCATGTAGCCTTAATTGCTACATAAAGAAAATAAGGACAATGTTTATTTAGAAGCCTAAACAGTACTATCGTTCTTGACGATTTATTAACCATGATAATTAAATAGCTATACTTAATTAATTTATTAAGTAATTTCATTCGGGACTTTTATCAGTAGCCCTTAGTTCCAGAATGAAATATAATATTGGCGTAACAGGTCTAATCACGTGGAAAATTTCTAAATTATAAATTTAGATCTTATAGGATCTAATTATTAGGGTTTGAATTAAAAATTCATTACCTTTCTTGGCAGGGAGTCTATAAGCTACGGCTGCCTTTTGTCTTAGATGACATTAGTTATAGCCCGTAGGCATTACATCACAATCAGATGTTTAAATAATAATAAGAAATTTGGGTAATTATTAAAAGGGTGATAAGTGTGATTTTGCGGATCACACCAGCCAAGATTGTTAACATGTTTGCAGATGTTAACAGAGATTTGAATCTTTTTTAAGCAGGTTTTACCTTATTGGCCAGGTCTTATTATGACATACAAGCTAGGTTTTACCTTTTAAGATTCTTATTATTTTATTAAAATGGTAATTCTATAAAATGAATGTTATTTTTCATTTATTCACATATTATAATTATGCATATAAATGAAAAATAACATTTGAATTAACCATTCCATTAAAATTAAACTAGCACAAGTTTGCCCTAAACGGGACTTTTACATAAATAACATGCCCACCCAGGGGCGAAACAAAATAAACATACCCACGCAGGGGTCAACAGAATGACATGCCCACGCAGGGGCAGAACAGAAAAAATATGCCCTCGCAGGGGTAGAGTACAGAAACAAATGTCCTCGCAGGGACATGATTACAACTCTAAAATAAACAAACAAACAAAGGATTTAGTGATCCTTCTTGCTTTTTCCCTTGATCAAATCCACCATTTTCTTGAACATCCCTCGGTTATGCCTACGGTCTTCCCGCACCTCCTGCCGCACATCATTTATCCCTTGAAGGATTTCTTGATATTGTGGTGGTGACATCACCGGCGGCTGCGGGGGTTGTTGATAAAGCAGAGGTTGAGGAGGCGGTGGTTGCTGATACCCATATGGTGGGTATCCATAGGTCGGGTATCCCGTAGTCCAGGGACCTCCATAGGGACCTTCCGGATGGAGAGCGTTGTAGTTTGCAACTACCAAGTAAGGATCGGCCTCAGCATAGTTGTAATTTGTGTGGATCGGCTGCTCGAAGGGATTGTATGACGCCGCACCAGTGTACGTAGGAATTGGGTCTCCAAAACCCAGTGGTGGTGGCGCGACTGGCGCAGAGTTTACTTCTAAGACGGGGTGTGAAGATTCTCCCATCTCTGGTTCTTCATGAAGTGGCGAGTATCGACTGCCACTTGAAATTGGAGGGGTGTTGATACGCACTCCTCCTCGCGCGGATATCCGTGCATTCGTTCTTCTTCGCCTCGGGGGCTCCGGAGGCTGTTGTTGGGGTGGTGGTGGTGGTGGAGTGACCGCGATGAATCGAGAATCCTCGGAAGGATTCTGCTGCTGCTGATACTGATGCTGCTGTTGGGGAGAGTTATGGTAACTGGGAGTGAATGCCCAGTCAATCCGTCGGAACCTTTCTTCTTAACTATCGGGACCATTATAAGGTGATCCCACAAAAGGTGACCCATCTGAAATTTCGATGGGGTGGTTAGGGGTTCCTGATGGTGGCTCTGCAGGATCAGTGTCCTCATCAATATCCATCTCGTTGCCACCGGAAAAATGATCTTCAGGTCCAAGTGGGTTAAAACCCACTGGTTCTCCAAGGTAGTTGGCAGGGTTGAACTGACCCAGGAAAACAGGCGATAGGTGGTCGAAGGGTGAGTTGTGTCCTTTTAGAGGTATGTAGGATTGGTGGGTGTTGGTGCATTCATCTGTTGTCTTCGTCTTAAATCGAGTCTAGGTTGCATTGCAGTTCTGTACAAGTGTGATGTCATAAAGATGACATCATTACATGACATCATCACTTGAAATAGCTTGAACATGTGTGATAGCTTGAACATGTGTGATAGCTTGAACATGTCTGATAGCTTGAACCGTGTGTGTGTCATTTCAAGTTGTCTAGCATGTAGTATATATATAGGTTATGTGTTGTCATTTGAAGCTATCAAGGTAGAAAGTATAGATTCCATACCGAGGTGCTGCCGGTGTGAAGACTGATTGTAATTGCTATTATATCAATCAAATCAGTGTTTAAAGTGATAACCAAGCTGTTTCAAAGTCAGTTTCTTATTTTCCGCATCTGAAACTGATAAAATCTCTTCTGAACGACTCGTTTGGGTCACAAACCGATCCTACAGTGGGAGTTGTGGGGCTCATTTTCAGAGCTCAGGAGGAAGAGATCTTGCCAAAACAGCTTGTTTTCGTCACTTTTTCTGATTTCTACACCATTTTTTTTCAAATTTAAAAATTTTTCACGGTAAAAACGGTTCAAACTTTCACATATTGTGCGCATTCATGTATTAACAAATCCTGTAAAGTTTCAGAACTTAAATCGACTTAAAACCAGTTAAAATCAGTGTTTCGCTTGAAATTGGTTCGATTTTTGCTGACGTCATTGAATGTAACATCGTGAGTCAGCTTGAAACTGGCTTCTCGCTTGAAAATACACCTTGTCCGCTTGAAATTGACTGGTCGCTTGAAAAATCAACCTTGTTCGCTTGAAACCGGCAGCTCGCTTGAAAAAAATACGTCTGACCACTTGAAGCGACCGCTTGAAAACGTTGACCACTTGAATATAATGATCGCTTGAATTGTATTTTGGGTGATAAAGTGCATCGATTTGTGCTGAACATTTATTTAGTTGTCGGATTAATCAGATTGCATGTGATTGTTGTTATTTCAAGACTTATCAGCCCATTCACGTGACAATCATTCCCGAAGTGGTATTGTCTTTTATCTTCGGTTTGTGGGAAACTTCAAAGAGTTGTTGCCAGCTTTCATGTGTCAAGGTTTGCATGTGAACATCAGATGGTATCAACAGAGTTTGTCGGCCAGGACTTGAAACCCAAATAGTAAATTGTGTTGACTATTATTAATTGTTGATGACCCAAATCAATAGTTAAAATCATCGGCCCAATCAAAAAGATTTGAAGTTTAGATCAAGTTCTATTGGCCCAATCACATTTAACAATTATCGTCCAAAGTTACGGTCCATTCAGATTTTGATTAGTTCATTAACGGCCCAAGTTGCATCCTCATTAACGGGCCAATCGTTATTGTTTGTAATCGGCCCAAGTTTCATTATCATCAACCCAATCAGTGAAGGCCCATTCAGATTTAAGTGTTTGAACTGGCTGTGTTTGAAATATGGCAAAAATTTTTGATGAAAAAGAAAATGATCATATTGAACGATTAAATGATGGATATGGTTGGTATAGAGCAAGCAGTTATGAACAAGATGATAAACGGATTTGGATTATGCGACTTGAAAATTTTCTGTGTAAAAAGAATGAGACATTTGAGGAGTTGAAAAGCAGATTTAACTATTTACTGGAAAAATTGAAAATATATGAGATAAAGTTGTCAGATGCTGAACAAGTATCAAAGCTTGCAGATGCATTACCTGCAGAATGGGATGATTTTTAAAAAAAGTCTTAAAAGAGATTCTGGATTTTCTGAGTTCTCAAAATTACATCCAAAAGATTTTATCAAAAAACTCAAAGCATATGATTATGAAAATAACAAGAAAAAGAGAGAATTGATGGATAAAATAAAAGGAAATTTAGATAAAATGAGTTTGGATGTAATTGTAGAAATAGACAAAAGAGTTTGTGTGTGTCTTGCAGCAAAAAGTGTCATAAACTATGACATTAAGAGGGGTTGTTATATTGAAAAGAATATGAATCCTCTTGATTTCGTTAAAATTTTTTGTGCAGGAACATACAAGATAGAGGAAGAGAAAGTTTTAATGAAAGAAGAATCTGGTTCTGCATCAGTGTGCTCTAAATGTGATACACTTGAAGCTGACAATGGCAAACTCTTGAAAGATGTGGAAAGTTTGACATTGGAAGTCAAAAAGTTGAAGGATGAGAAGCAAACTGATGTTAAACAGATTTTTATTTTGCAGGAAATTTGTGAGAAGCAAAAATCTGAAAATGTTAAACTGTTAAATGAATTGAACAGTTTGACATCAGAAAACGAGAAGTTGAAAGAAAATGAAAATGTTTTGAAAAATCAAATACACAATTTGGAAAATGAAAAAGTAAAGTTTGAAAAAGATTTTCAAAATCAAATAAAAATTTTAGAAGATGAGAGAGTTTTGTTTAGTAAAAACAATCTTGAAAAACAAATTGCAATCAATTCTCATCTTGAAAAGATTATTCGACTTGAAAAAGAAACTGAATGTGCTCAAAAGAAAATCAAAGAGTTAGAAGGTAAAATCAGGGAATGGGAAGAAAAGTTGAAGGTTTTTGTGAATACTTCAGCTATTCCCTGTCCAAAACCTATTAATTCAGTTCCAATAAGTGACAATGTCACAAACTTTGACAATGTCAAAGTTGAAGATTGTGATGAGAAAACTGATGATGAAATTGAAAAAAGAAAATTATTTTTGAAATTAAATGAAATGTTTCAAAAAACTGTTTTACATTCTACTGAGAAAGGTGAATGCTCAACGCAAAAACCTGTAAAGAAGAATGTGGAACAGAAACAAAAAGATAAAAAGCCGAAAAATGTTCAAAAAGAAAATAAAAGCTCATCAGTTCAATCATCCAATCGCAATCAAAAATTACAAAAAGTAAAAAAATGAAAATTCAAAAATTGTTGGTAATGAGTGGTGCAGGTCGGACCACAGTGCTCAAAAGCCAAATCCAGCAAATAAGAGGAGGAAAGATTATCACCAAGCCAAACAGTGTTTTGATCTAAGTGTTTGGACTAAAAATGGTGATTGGTACGATAACAGAGTGTGTTACAGATGCGGTTATCAAGGACACATTGCTGTTAACTGCCAGAGTTGGAGTTTTGAGACGAGGAGATGCTTTAACTGCAACATGATTGGCCATATTGCTAGAGATTTCTCAATGAGATCAATGAGAAGATCGAGGGCTGAATCTCAGAAGCAGGTGAAGAAATCAGTCAATGTCAAAGCAAAGCCCAAAGAACAGAAAGTTCAAGAACCTAAAGTTAAAGAACCTAAAGTTCAAGAACAGAAAGTTCAAGAAAAGAAAGTTAATCTTTCTCAAGGGCAGAAAGATAGACTGGGGAAAAAGAGGAAGAAAGCGAGAGAATATCTTGAAAGGATTTTGTCCTCGGATACAACTGGTAAAACAGATAAAAGTTCTGATAAATCGTCTTGCTCACCAAAGAATGACAAATCAAGCAAAACGGATTCATCAGATACAAATCTGAGGATGAAAGAGGGAAAGAAGAAAAAGAAAGTTATTGGCAATGAATTTGTTTCTTCGGAAACAAAGGAGCCATGTGTTGGCGATGAATCTGGCTCATCAAAGTCAGACAAGCCACATTCAGGCAATGATTCTGGTTCGTTAAAACCAGAGGAGCCATTTGTTGAGGTAAAAGTTGAGAATTCTGGTCTAACAATGGATGATGCAAATTTTCCACCATTGTTGAACAAGAATTCAAAATCACCCAAGGACCGTCAGGCTTGGGTGAATCTGTTTAAATGAAAAACCTGACTTGTCGGAGCTCCCAAGTTGGTAATCGCGGAGCATGAATCGGCATCTTTCATTGTGTATGAAAATTGTTTTTGTATAAGTGTGAATTGCCGGAACTCCCAGGTTGGTAAGTGTGGAGTAGGAATCGGCACCTTGAGAATTCAACCAACAGATGATGTTTGGTTGAAAATGCTTGATTGGATTGATCTTACAAGTGGTAAATCAGGGACATTAAGTTGTATCTGATTTCCTACAAGTGGTTAAAAAACAATGTGATGAATCAAACCCCTAACCTACCAATGGTTTTACAAAATCAACAAAACGTATTTTCCGGAAAAACCATTTGATTAAAACAAACTTAAGTGTTTTGAAATCAATGGGAAAATAGTTTGTTGTGAGGGGGAGTTCTGATTGTTTATGCCAAGTGGATGGCGAATTGAAGCAATTTGATATCAGTTGTCAATTTGTTTGTATAGTTTGTTTTCATATTTCCTTTAAATGTGTTTGGATTTTAGGGGGAGTATAGTTTCAGAAAATCCAAAAACATTAGAAAATTTGAAAAAGCCAAAAACATGATAAAATGAAAAATGAGTTTTTGTTGTATAAAAGAGGAAATGATAGTACATCAGTGGACTGTCACGACATGCTAAAGAAATGGAAAGTCAAAATGTGATAAACGGTCTCACTAAAGATGTGACGATAGGCTCAGCTAGACTAGTAGATTTGCGATAACGATACAAACTTAAATGAAAAAGCCTAGTTCTAGTGGGAAACATAGTCGAAAGCATAGTACTTAGTTTTGTCCTTCTTGACTGTGTGCCTACTCAGTAATCGCTGATTGTCGAAAGACATAAAACTGGTTAAGTTTGTGAACTTTCACAACTTTGCTAAAAAGTCGCTGTGATTGTGCATTTCATTTTGCAAAGACTTAAACTTGTTTTATTTCTTTATTTTGTTTAAGCATCGGACATCCTCTGCGTATACGTGAGTATCGACCTGGATGTTGTTGCCTAAACGTTCTGCTTTATTTTCTTTGGTGTTTCGTTTAAGCTTTGGACCTCCTCTGCGTATACGGGAGTATCGACCTGGTGGTTAAAGCCTAAACAACTTCAACTTGTTTTTTTTTCTTATTTTGTTTAAACATTGGACTTTCTCTGCGTATACGGAAGTATCGACCTGATTGTTAATGTTTAAACATTCTGCTTTGTTTTCGCACAAATCACAGTTGATAAAAGTTTAAAGGCATTACTTGAGTCAGTGTATTGCATGATGAGGGGATATGCTGAGATCATGGGGTCCATAAGAATTTTGTGCAAAATTAATATACCTTAACGTATCGGTAAGCATTTCGAAAGTTTTAGATTGAGTTTAAGTGGACAACAATATCGTCAATCAATGTGAATCGTTTAGAGCTTAAAATGTTTAAAGCTTAACGGTGTTGGTGATTGATCTCATAAACTGATATGATCCTCTTGCACGAACTCACAAAATATTGTCTGTAAATATTTCTTTATTGCATTTCATTACAGTCAAAAATCCAAAAAGATTTTAAGTGTGTTTTAGCATAAATTTTGTAAAAATTCAAAAAGATTTTCGACAACTGATGTTGGAAAGCTGATATTCAAAATTTCAAGTGTTGAACATGATGAACAGGTTTGGGAGTGTGAGTTTAACATGAAGAAATTTTGATTTTGAGAAAGAAAGTTTGATTAGTTAATCAGGATCATTAATTTGAACTTGATGTAACTATTTCCAGTAAGTTTTTCTTATTGATTTAAGTAAAAACTTATGTGGTGGTAAGAAAATTTGTGCAGGAGATGAGCTTAAACATAGATAAAGCCAGGGATTGATCTCAAGGTGATAGCTAGGGGTGCAAACGAGCCAAGCCGAGCCCGAGCTTGACCAGGCTCGAGCTCGAGCTCGATTAACTTTATGTGAGCTCGGGCTCGAGCTCGGCTCGATTCGAGCTTTGTTTTCAAGGCTCGAGCTCAGCTCGTTTGTATTTTCTTAAGCTCGAGCTCGGCTCGGGCTCGGCTCGTTTATTATCTATTAATTAATATATTAAATAAAAATAATATAAATAATAGACTTTTTAGGCTCGTGAGCTCGATAAGTGAAGCTCGGGCTCGAGCTCGTTTACGAAATAAGCTTATTTTTAGGTTCGAGGTCGGCTTGTAAACAAGTTTGAATAAGCTCGGCTCGACTCGGCTCGTTTACACTAAGGCTCAATAAGGCTCGACGAGCCTAACGAGCTTCACATGCGAGGCTCGAGCTCGGGCTCGATAAACAGACGAGCTTTATTTTAGGCTCAAGCTCGGCTCGGGCTCGATAAGGCTCGGCTCGTTTCGAGCTTTTCTCGAGCCGATCTCGAGTAGCTCACGAGCTTGCTCGGCTCGTTTGGACCCCTAGTGATAGCTAATTCCAGACGGCGATCCCATCATGATGAGAGGGGGAGTCTGACGAGGTTAGAGCCAAAGAGAAGATCCTGGTACATGCTAAGAAAGAAAAGAGACTGATAAAGACTGAAGATGCGAAGACTCGACACTTAAGACTCGTCAACATCTGAGGGGAGTCTGTTGGTGCATTCATCTGTTGTCTTCGTCTTAAATCGAGTCTAGGTTGCATTGCAGTTCTGTACAAGTGTGATGTCATAAAGATGACATCATTACATGACATCATCACTTGAAATAGCTTGAACATGTGTGATAGCTTAAACATGTGTGATAGCTTGAACATGTCTGATAGCTTGAACCATGTGTGTGTCATTTCAAGCTGTCTAGCATGTAGTATATATATAGGTCATGTGTTGTCATTTGAAGCTATCAAGGTAGAAAGTATAGATTCCATACCGAGGTGCTGCCGGTGTGAAGACTGATTGTAATTGCTATTATATCAATCAAATCAGTGTTTAAAGTGATAACCAAGCTGTTTCAAAGTCAGTTTCTTATTTTCCGCATCTTAAACTGATAAAATCTCTTCTGAACGACTCGTTTGGGTCACAAACCGATCCTACAGTGGGAGTTGTGGGGCTCATTTTCAGAATGAGGCCCAAAAGAGTGTGGAATAGAAGGGGAGGTACTCAGTGAAACTGAGCGCCTAGCTGGTTCAATGTAGGTCCTCCAGGGTTCTTGAGGACCCGGGGTGTGGGGATCTGACGGTGTTCGCCGGTGCGAAGGTCCGGCCTCATGGTCATTTGGGGCGACGAGTGGCCCTTTTCCTCTTCCTCTCATCCTTGGTGGCATTTTGTCAACCTGCCAAAAACAAACAAGTGATACAACAAGAAAAATATATAAGACAAAGTTAGAAATAAAACAAATTTGGATAATTCCTAAGTTCTTTGTCTAGACTCGAGAATCGAGGAATGTGCAATTGTGTAACTGAGATTAAACACAAAAGGCTAGTGTTTAATTCACTCAGTGTTGGCTCTGATACCAACCTGTCACACCCCGATATTTCCACGTATTACCGATCGGCCCGGTGGGGAGTATCGTGACGTAGTTGATATCATCATAGTCAAACAACACAATATTTAAATGCACAGCGGAAGCAAAAGATAGATTTATTTCAACCAAATAAATTGTAATATAAAGTATCACAATGTAGTTGAAACAGATCCACAGGCGGATCAAAATAAAGAGGAAAACTGTTCAACAGACTTTGACACCTAAAGCTTTGCGAGACTTGATTATTGATGTCTGGAGTATCCAGCCTATTACGTGTAGCACCTGCACTTAACCTTTTTGGAAAATACGTCAGTTTACACTGGTAAATACAACTTAACTGACTCATTTTGAAAAGAGTTTGAAAATTTATTTGAATGCACTTCGGCAAAAATATATTTTTATAACTTGGGACAATTATTAAATAATCATGTATACAGTTTTACTTATTTGTCGTCCATCAGGGCCAGTTGGTAGAGCCGGACAAGATTAACTGACACGCCACAGGTATAATACCCACAAGGTTAATTCCTTTAAGTGGGCTACCAGTTTTTACATATGCAACTGTCAGGTGTACGCCTACACCCCGTGCTTAGGTCATGGCCATTTCGTAAAATGATGCCAAGGATATCCGGGACATGGTCATTTAACCCCCAAAGGCCATACACCAAATAATACATATTAAACGAGTATGTAATTATATTAATCACAATCCGATTTAAATGATTACACACCCGACCAAGCGGTATTATTATAATACCGTATCCCAATCCCGTATAGGGAAAAAGTCAAGAGTATTTACCTGAGCAATGTATAAGTCAAATACAGCAAGTACAGATGGCTTTTACTGGGCTCCTAATCTGGAACAAAAGTTTTTTTTTATTATCCTATTAGAATCCTAACGGGTCTTTAATTAAGCTTAAGCTTAGACCGGTCAGTTTTAAAGGAAGATACGGTTCAAACGCACGATTAAGCGAAGACCGGACAGAATGTGATTTAGACCCGACAAGTTTGAAGACTTGTATAATATGGGTATACTAAACACATTCTGGATTTTGAGACAAAGATGATAAGGTTTGACCCGTTTCGGCTAATATATGCAAACTAGTTACATAAGCCGTTCCGAACGCGAAAAGCGCGTAACGGGTAACCAAAAGAGTCATATGCAAATTTCCTAAGTTAATATGCCTTAAATATGTTGTGACATCAGTAAGATATCTTCTATTATGCCCGTAATGGATTTAATACTCAAATTATGCGTTGTAAGGGCATTTTGGTCATTTAAAAGGTTATAAAAGAGTTTGATTAGTAATCTGAGTTACAGGTCTGATTCATTCAGTAAATACACTTAATTTAATAAGTTATATCAGTAAGGTATGACCTACATGTGGAATTTATCATTTAAAACCAAACTATGCATCTTAGGGGTATTTTGGTAATTTCACTTAGGCTTAAAAGGTCAAAACTGGAAACCTGAGTTTAAAAACTTTTACTTACTATTAATATATAAAAATATACTAAAAATATCAGTTGGTATCAACCTTATATGTTTAATATAGCTTTAGTACATACTATGCGTTAAAAACGCTTAAAAAGGCGATTTGGAGCCATTTCCAGGTTTTCAAAGGAAAGCTGGTATTTTTATAATTCCAGAAGGCTCAAAATATTTTATTTATCAAATAAAATCAGTAGAAAAAGGTTTGGGGTCAAAAGGATTTGTAAAACTCATTTTATGGCTTAAAAGGGCAAAACCGGCATTAACCGAATCAAACTTAGAGACCTATGTTATGCTCAGCCAAAAATTAAATAAAAATCTTCAAAAATCCCAAAATATTATATTACATCAGTGGGTAAAAAATTTGATATCAAAAAGTGGGTTTAAATAGGCTATACGCTAATTACGCCGTTTAATTAACATAAAGCTTTCAAATTACGCTAATGAGCATAACTCTTAATCTAGACCTCAAACTGATGTCAAATTTTAGGTGCAAGTTTATAAATCAGTAACTAAGGTTTCTACTCTTTTACTTTCTCAAAAATCACGTTTTATAGTCAAAAGGGCATAATAGTCAACATTTAAGCATTTAACGGAAACATGCATATGAATCGGATAACTAATGAACCAAGTTGTATAATCTCAGAGAGTTATACTTATATGAAACCTGGTCCAAATAAAGCTCTAAAGCCAATCTAAAACATGCTTAAACGGGTCAGAACTGAAAGTCAAAGAACAAGTCAAATTATGCGACTTTCGGTTCCGATCCGGGTTTAAGCTGAAAATTGTCGGGTTGAACATGGTTAGACATGTTCTTACATTAATTACCAAGTTATATTAATGATAAAACAGGTTGCATGCCTCCTACATTGCTAATTATGCATTAATTTGAAAATAAGCATTCTGTTGACTTTTTAATAACAAGTTTGACCCGACAATTGACCTAGTTAGAGTGGGAATCAGAGAGTACCCTTTTAAGGGTTTATTACCCACATAATTACCTACTTATAGGTACTTTCAATTCGAGAATTGACTGAACATATTTTATTTAATTTCAAAGTCAAATGTTAATTACGACGGTTTGACTTTTAGCTAATTAACTAGGCTAAACTGAATTAGGAAGGGTTAAGAATACTTACAATAGTCCTATGCACGATTAGGGAGCCTAAGGAACTTGGTTGCTGATCAGGAGAGCTCAAAAAATGAGAATGCAAGTGAATGAACAAAAGTTGCAATAATGGGTGTTCTTATATACTTAATTTGATCCTTTAGGATGATGCCAAGATAGTCTATGAATGTTTCCAGATCAAGACAAGTGCCCCTATTGCATGTTAAACCATTGGAGCAGCCCCTGGAATGTAAAACAACCCATTAAAGTCGGTTTCAGAGATGCAACAGGCAGCTGTGCGCAGATTCTGTGCTGGCAGATTGTACGCGGGCCGCGAAGACCCTCTCGCGGGGCGTCTAAAAGTGCGCAACAGGCCAAACAAGTTTCCATTTATTACATTTCAGTCCCTGGTCCTTTATAACGTGGTTTTGATTGTTTTTCTTGCACTTTTGGCCCTCTAACTTGATTTTTAAGGGCCTTAAGACTTTTACAAACTTGGTTAAGTCCTTGGTTAACTTTGTGCTTACCCGAAAAGTCACAAATTTCAACGTTGACGCTTTTAACCCTTCGTACACGGATTTGATCATAACTTTCTCATACGATAACGAAACTTTATGAAATTTTTATCACACATTCTAGTGAGCATATTTTACCGTTACAAAGCTTCGGGCTTGCTAAAAGGTCACTCAGAGGTATACTTTCAACATGTTGACACATTTAACCCCTGTAGTTTGTAATTCCTCACTTTCTTTCATTTTCAGCTTCGTATGATCCATGATTTATTTGTTTAAGATTATAAACACCATGTAGGGTTATTGTAGGGCATATTTATCCATTGTTGACACTTTGGGCCCTTATATTCACATAGTTTCTCTGTTTGTCAACTTTAGTCCCTCTAAAGTACTTTTTCACATATTCAAAGCTTAGGACACGTGTCAATACATTATTGGATGTAAATTTTCGAGGTGTTACACCCCAGCTTTGGTCTTCTTAGCCTCCCCAAGCTTCTTGGTTTTATTTGGGTAATTAGTTTTGATGTGCCCTATTTCATTACAACCATAGCAGGTTGCGTCCTTTATGTCTTGGCACTCCAAAGTTTTGTGCCCTTCTTAATTACAGATTCCACAAGGCTTAGGTTGTGACTCTAAAGTGCATTTCCCTTTAGTCGCCTTCTTTGGGCAGCGGGTCTTTATGTACCCCTTCTCGCCACAACCATAGCACATGGCGTCCTTCAAGTCCTTGCATTCATGAGTCTTGTGATCCATTTCCTTACAGATGCCACATCCCCTGGTCTGTTCACGGAAACATTTTTCGAAGTGCTGCTTCCTGCAGGTTTTACATTTGGGTTTTGCCTCATTTGGCTTGGACTGGTTTGAACCAGCCTTACTCTTTTTGTAACCCTTATTTGGGGTATTATCGCACTTTCGCTTATGATTCTTTAATACTCGGTCCACGGCTTTGTTTACGGCTGTATCTATCATAGCCTGTAACTCGGTGCCCGTTAGGTTCAGTCTTGCATTATTATTTTGATCAACTGGATGATTGTGAGCTTCAGATGAGTCAGCCATGGTGAAGCTTTGAAGGCTACAGACCAAGTAGTAATAATTTTGTTTAATTATATAGTGAATTGTCGAATTTTGATGATTAAATAGCCATGGTGCAAATAAACCATATAGGCCAATAGATAGTATTAAATTTATTTGATTATGTTTTGCCTAGGTTTTTAAATAAACCATCTTTGGCGTTTTAACGGAATATAATCCTTTATATCTATTAGACAGGGGACATAAGTCACGACTGTCAATGTCGTACCGACATTTTATATAGCACAAGGGCTTGTTCCAAAGGACTTTTTGATGGCTCAGAGGCCTTGTCGCTCTGGAAATTTTTTTTAAACATAATCAATGATCCTTTGGATCGAAAAATTTCATAGTTCATTGTCTTGACAAGAAGTTGTGAAATAAAGCTATCTTCATCATGAATACATTGTAGGCGTACATCTTAAATGGATGTTTTGATGTATACATCATGTTCGACGTTTATTAGCCATGATTCCTCTTGATCATTTACGCTAAATAAGGGGGTTTGGGAATTTCCCATATAAAGATGACAGTGTGATTTTTATCGTATCACTGTTGTCAGGAGTGTTAACTTGTTTTCAGATGTTAACAAGGATCTGAATCTCTTTTAAACAGGTTTTACCATCATAGCTAGGTCTTTAATGATATTCAAGCTAGGTTATACCTTTTAAGATTCTTTTTAATATATATACTGGCAGAAAAGGAATGATATTTTTTTTATTCAGGATTATAATTATCCTAAACTTAATTAAAATATAACTATGGCACAAAAGGCCAAGTCACAAGGACAACTTTAATTTATAAGCCATGATTTTTGTAGAATCAAGGTATTTAGGCTTGAACGTTGTTCATTGCCTTTTCTTGACAGGGAGTTGTAGGCTACGACTGTCTTTTGTCTTATATGACAATGAATATGGCCCGTAAGCATTACATCCCTAATGGATGCTTAATTCACAAAATAAGAAAGGATTTCGGGAGAATCCAATATAAGGATGGTTTATGCGATTTTATCGAATCACATTTGCCAGGAATGTTAACATGTTTACAGATGTTAACAAGGATTTGAATCTTTTGAATAGGTTCTACCATATTGGCCTTGTCCGAAATGACATATAGGCTAGGTTATACCTTTAAGATTCTTTTTAATATTTAATGCAGAGCAATCCTAAATTGAGATGTTAATAAGGATCTGAATCTAATTGAGGAACTACCATCTTGGCCCTTTCTTAAAATGACACATGGGCTAGGTCTTGTCCTTTTTAGATTTTGCCATTTTATTATAATGGTAGATCTTACAAAAGGAATGTTATTTTAAATTTATTTCATATATTATATTCATATACACTGATATAAATGAAATTTAGATAAAACATTCCAATGATTTTTAAAAGAGGTACAGGTGTTACACCCCGATATTTCCACGTATTACCGGTGGGCCCGGTGGGGGAGTATCGTGACGTGGTTGGTAACATAATAGTCAAACAACACAATATTTAAATGCACAGCGGAAGCAAAGATAGATATATTTCAACCGAATATAATTGTAATATCAAGTAACACAAACAGTTGAAAATAATCCACAGGTTGATCAAAAATAAATATGAAACATTGTTCAACAGTTTTAACATCCAAGCTTGCGAGACTTATTGTGGACGCTATGAGAAAGCCAGCCTAGTTCGCGTAGTACCTACACTTAACCTTTTTGGGAAAATACGAATAACTGACTCAGTTGAAAAGGTTTAATAAAATTGATTTGAATGCACGTGGCACAAACTTTTTATAACTTGGGATAATTATTTGCATATAATCTTGTAAAAGAATTACATGTTCCTTATGCGTTCAGTAGCCCGATCCATAGACCGGGTTAAAGATCAATAGACACACCACATTATTTATTTATTTTGGCACTGACGGGTGTACGCCTACACCCCGTGCTTAGGTCGTGGCCATCTCGTGAGATGATGCCAAGGATATCCGGGACATGGTCATTAACCCCCCAAAGGCTTTAAGCAAACAAAACATTTCAAAACGGAACATATCAATGATTTAACCTCTATTCGATTAAAGATTCAATGTCCGATCAAACGGTATTTTATATACCATACCCCAAGCCCGTATAGGGAAAATAAGTTAAAAGTATTTACCTTTGCAAGTATCAATCACAAAATAGCAAGTGCGTGTAGCTTTTACCGGGTCTCCTATTCTGGAACGAAGGTTTATAATAACCTATTAGAATCCTAACGGGTCTTTAATTAAGTCTAAACTTAGACCGGTTAGTTTTAAATAAAGATACGGTTCAAACGCACGATTAAGCGAAGACCGGAATAGAATGTGATTTAGATCCAACAAGTTTGAAGACTTGTATAATATGGGTAATCTAACCACATTCTGGATTTTGAGACAAATACGATAATGTTTGACCCGTTTCGGCTAATTTATGCAAACTAGTTACATAAACCGAACCGAACGCGTAAGAAGCGTAACGGGTAACCATAAGAGTCATTTACAGGTTTTCTAAGTTAATATGCCTTAAATATGTTGTGATATCAGTAGGATACCTTTCATTATGCCCAAAACGAGTTTAATCTCAATTAAAGCCCCGTAGGGGTATTTTGGTCATTTTAAAGGTTATAAAAGAGATTAACTGAAATTCTGAGATTCGGGTCCGAATACATCAGTAAAATAACTTATTTTAATAGGTCATATCAGTTGGTAATAAGTCTTATATGGCGAAATGGTTTTAAACATAAACTATGCGTTTAATACGCTTAAAAAGCCATTTTAAGCGATTTCCGGGTTATACAGGAAATCTGAGTTTTCTGATCGGATTATAAAGTTCAAAATACTTTATTTATTATTTAAAATCAGTAGCAATTGGATTGGTGTCAAAATATTATGTAGAACTCATTTTATGACCGAAAAGGGTATAATCGGCATTTACCGAATCATTGTCATAACCTTAGGTTATGAGCAGGTTAAAAATAATTAAAAATCTTTAAAAATCTCAAAATATTATATTACATCAGTGGGTAAAAGTTTTGGTGTCAAAAATTGGGTTTAGATAGGCTTTATGCTAATGACGTCGTTTAATTACTAAAAAGCGTTATAATTACGTCATTGAGCATAACTCCTAATCTAGACCTCCAACTGATGTGAAAATTTAGGGACATGTTTATAAATCAGTAGCAAAGATTATTGTCCTTTTACATTTCCAAAATTCTTGTTTTATGGTCAAAAGGGCATTATGGTCAACTTTAAGCATTTAACGGAAACGTGTAAACGAACCGGGTAATCTATGAACCAACCACAGAGGGTTATACCAACATGTAACCTGGTCCTAAGGAAGTCCTAAGGCATTTCCAAACTCTACTAAAACGGGTCAGAACTGAAGTCAAAGCAAAAGTCAAAGTTTTGCAACTTTCGGTTCCGAACCGGGTCTAAACAGAAAATTGTCGGATCAAACAAGCTTAGACCATTTCTTATACTTATTACCAAGTTATATGAGTGATAAAATAGGTTACATGCCTTATACATTGTTAATTATGCGTTAATTCGAAGATTAGTATTCTGTTGACTTTTTCTAAACAACTTTGACCCGACATTTGATCTAGTTAGAGCGGGAATCAGAGGGTGCCCTTTTAAGGGTTTAATGCCCACATAATTACCAACTTATAACTACCTTCAATTCGACTAATCTCTGGACCATTAATGATTAATCGCTAAGTCAAACGGTAATTACGACGGTTTGACTTTTAAGCTAAAACTAAGTAAAAACTCAATTAAGAAAGGTCAAGGGTACTTACCAAAGTCCTATGCACGATTAGGGATGACTTGGGTCTGCTCTTATGCTCCAGGAAGCTCCACAAATGCAGATGGAAGGTGTGATCACAATGTTGCAACATGAGGGCCTTTTATAGTGCTTAAAGCTCACTAGATTGTTGACAACCAAGGCTACAACTGATCATGGATCACCCACAAGTGTCCCTAAGTGCCTAGGAATCATTAGGGGTCGCCCATGTAGTGAAAATATCTGTTTTAAGTCGGTTACATTGCACCTAGGAGACACTAGCCAAAGTTTTCGGTGTCAGAAGACCCCTCGCGGCAATGATTAGGGGTCGCCCATGTAGTGAAAATATCTGTTTTAAGTCGGTTACATTGCACCTAGGAGACACTAGCCAAAGTTTTCGGTGTCAGAAGATCCCTCGCGGCACGCGTAGGTCCCCTAGGGGGTCTACGCGTTGCGCGACGCCCCCTAAAATCAGAATTAAATTTTCAGATTTGCTGTTTAGGTCCTTGGTCCATGAAAAAGTTGTTTTGACATTATTTCTTGCATTATGGGCCTTCCAAATTGACGTAGAAGGGCTTCAAGACTTATACCCACTTTGTTAAGTCCTTGGTGAACTTTGTTATCACCCGAAAAGTCATAAACTTTATCGTTGACGCTTTTAACCCCTTGTATACGAATTTGATCATAACTTTCTCATACGATAATGAAACTTTATGAAAATTTTATCATGTATTCTAGTGAGCATAATTAATCGTTACAAAGCTTCGAGTTTGCTAAAAGGTCATTCAGAGGTAAACTTTAAACATTTTGACACATTTAACCCCTGTAGTTTGTAATCTCTCACTTTCTTTCATATTTAGCTTCGTATGATCCGTGATTTATTCGTTTGAGGGTATGAGCATCATGTAGGGTTACTGTAAAGTATATTTATCCCTTGTTGACATTTTGAACCCTTATATTCACATACTTTTCATGTTTGTCAACTTTAGTCCCTCTAGGGTATTCTTTCACACGTTTGAGCTTATGAAACGTGTCAATACATTATAGGACGTGAATTTTCGAGGTGTTACATCCTCACCCCCTTAAAAGAAATCTCGACCTCGAGATTTATCGAAACAAATGAGGGTACTTTTCTTTCATTGTGGACTCTACCTCCCACGTGTACTCGGGACCTCTACGGGCATCCCATTTAACCTTTACGATCGGTACATGCTTCCTTCGAAGCTTCTTAACCTGTCGATCATCGATCGACACAGGTTTTTCAACAAACTTCAAGCTCTCTTCTATGTGCACATCTGTATGTGGTATGACTAGTGATTCATCAGCGAAACACTTCTTCAGATTTCAGATGTGGAATACATTGTGAATACCACTGAGCTCTTCAGGTAAGTTTAACTTATAGGTAACTGATCCGACACGTTCGATGACCTCGAATGGTCCTATGTATCTCGGGCTGAACTTGCCTTTCTTACCAAATCGCATCACTCCCTTCCAGGGTGATACTTTAAGCAACACTTTGCCACCTACCTCGAAGTTAAAAGGTTTACGCTTTAAATCTGCGTAGCTTTTCTGCCTATCCCTGGCAGCTTTAAGTCGGTCACGAATCTGGACAATCTTGTCCGTCGTTTCAAAGATTATTTCAGGTCCTGACAGTTGGACATCTCCAACTTCCGCCCAACAAACGGGCGTTCTGCACTTTCTACCGTACAAGGCCTCGAAAGGCGCAGCCTTAATGCTGGTATGGTAGCTATTGTTATATGAGAACTCGATCAATGGCAGGTGGTTATCCCAACTACCACCTAAATCGATCACACATACACGAAGCATGTCTTCCAAAGTTTGGATAGTACGCTTACTCTGGCCGTCCGTCTGAGGATGGTAAGCCGTACTAAAATTTAAGCGCGTGCCCAAAGACTGTTGGAAACTTTTCCAAAAATGTGACGTGTATCTAGTATCTCTGTCAGAGATAATAGACACAGGCACGCCATGTAGATATACAATCTTATCTAGGTACAATTGGGCTAACATGTCGGAGCTATAGGTCTCCTTAATGGGTAGGAAATGTGCTGACTTAGTCAGTCTATGTGACACCTCGAAAATTCACGTCCTATAATGTGTAGACACGTGTCAAATGTTTAAACGTGTGAAAGAAATATTATAGAAGGACTAAAGTTGACAAACATGGAAAGTATGTGAATATACGTATTCTAAGTGTCAACGGTGAATAAATATAATGTATATTAACCCTACAAGATACTCATACCTTCAAACGAATAGATCATGGATCATACGAAACTAAAAGAGAGAGATTACAAACTACAAGGGCTAAATGAGTCAACATGTTTAAATTATACCTCTGAGTGACCTTTTAACAAACCCGAAGCTTTGTAACGGTTAATTATGCTCACTAGAATACACGGTTTAAATTTCGTAAAGTTTCGTTAACGTATGAGAAAGTTATGATCAAATTCGTGTGCGAAGGGTTAAAGTGTTAACGTTGAAAGTTAAGGCTTTTCGGGTTAATCGGAAGTGTACAAGGACTTGGCAAAGTGGGTATAAGTCCTAAAGTCTATGTGGGTATAGTATAAGGGGTCAAAATGCAAGTTAAAAGCCTAATTACCCTTTCAATTTAACCAAAGGTCAACTTGCAAAACAAGAAAAATCAAAAATCAGATTTAAGCAGGCCAGGCGGCCCGCTTTGGATTCGGTTAAACGGGACGCGGGCCGCGTCCAAGGCCCAGATACAGAAAATGGGGACAGACCCCTGTATTCACGGAAAATCGTCTTTAAACCGAATTTTTCACATGGTGGGCGACCCCTAACTATACTAGAGCACTAGGGACATGTGTATGGGAGTTGTGGTGAGTGCTAGACTTGGTTGTCAATCACTTATGGTGAGTGATTTCACTATAAAAGGCCATGTAGTGCAACATTCATGCTCACACCTTCATCTGCATTTGTGGATCATTTCTGGAGCTATCAAGCAGCCTCAAGTGATCATATCTCGTGCATAGGACTCTTGTAAGTCTGCTAGTTCTTGTTTAGTTGAGTTTAGCTTGGTTAATTAGCTAAAAGTCAAACCATCGTAATTACGGTTTGACTTCGAGATTAGTCAATAATGGCTCAGTCATATCTTGAATTAAAAGTGGTTATAAGTTGGTATTTATGTGGGTAATAAAACCTCAAAAGGGTTTCCCCTGATCACCACTCTAACCAGGTCAAAAGTCGGGTCAAACATATAATTAAAAAGTCAACAAGATGCTTAAAATGTCATTTATGCATAATTAGCTATCTAGAACATATATAACCTGTTTGATCATTGTTATAACTTAGTAATTAGTGTAAGAACATGTCCAAACATGTTCAACCCGACTATTTCCTGTTTAGACCCGGTTCGGAACCGAAAGTCACATAGTTTGACTTTCACTTTGACTTTCAGTTCTGACCCGTTTAGGCATGTTTTAGAAATGCCTCAGAGATTTAATTGGATTAGGTTACTTGTTAGAACAACCCTCTGTGATTATACACCTTGGTTCACTAGTTATCCAATTAATATGCATATTTCCGTTAATTGCTCATATGTTGACCATTATGCCCTTATTACCTTAAAACGTGATTTATGAAAATGTAAAAGTGTAGAAACCATAGTTACTGATATATAGACTTGTATGCAAAGTTTGACATCAGTTTGACTTGTAGATTAAGAGTTATGCTCATTATCGCAAAAGTAATGCTTTATGTTAATAAAATGGCGTAATTAGCATATAGCCTAGTTAAACATACTTTTTGGTGTCAAATCTTTTACCCACTGATGTAATATATTATTTTGGGATTTTTAAAGATTTTTAATTAGTTTTAGGCTGAGCATAACTCATAGTCGTAGGCTTAATTTGGTAAATGTCGGTTTTGCCCTTACGGGCCATAAAATGAGTTTTGCCTATCTAAACGACTCCAAACCTTTTGCTACTGATCACATATGATAATTTAATTATTTTAAGCCTTCTGGAAACACAAAAATATCAGATTTAAGTATCGAACCCGGAAATGGCCTTTAATCGCCTTATTTAGCGTTTTTAACGCATAGTATGTTTTAAAATCATATTGGACATACCCGGGTTGATACCTACTGATATTTTAGGCAAATTAGGATATTTTAAGAGTAAGCAAGGGTTGATAAACTCAGACCTCAGTTTTGAGCTTTTCGGCTTATGTGAAATTACCAAAATACCCCTACGGGGCATAGTTTGGATAAAAATGATAAATTTCACATATATGCTTTAGCCTACTGATATAACATATCAAATTGAGTATGTTTGCTGTTTACATCAGACCTGTAACTCAGTTAAACATGTAAACTCTTTTACAACCTTTAAAATGACCAAACTACCCCTACGGGGCATAGTTTGTGTTTAAATTCGTTTCGGGCATAATGAAAGACATCCTACTGATGTTACAACATATTTGAAGCATATTAACCTAGGAAACCTGTATATGGCTCTTACGGATACCTGTTACGCTTATTACGCGTACGGTTCGGTTTATGTAACAAGTTTACATAAATTAGCCGAAACGGATCAAACCTTAACGGTTTTATCTCAAAATCCAGAATGTGGATAATAAACCCATATTAAACAAGTCTTCAAACTTGTCGGGTCTGAATCACATTCTATCCGGTCTTCGCTTAATCGTGCGTACGAACCGTATCTTGAAACTAGCCGGTCTAAGCTTAAGCTTAAGAAAAGACCCGTTAGAATTCTAATAGGTTATTATAAACCTTCGTTCCAGATTAGGAGGACCAGTAAAAGCTACGTGCATTTTGCTTATTGTGATTAATACTTACTCAGGTAAATACTTTTAACTTATTTTCCCTATACGGGCTTGGGTTACGGTATATAGCATACCGCTTGATCGGGCATCAAATCTCCACATTAAGTGGGTAGTTGAATAATTTGATCGGCTCGTTTAAACAGTCTTGTTTACTTTACAGCGTTTGGGGGGTTAATGACCATGTCCCGGATATCCTTGGCATCATCTTACGCGATGGCCACGACCTAAGCACGGGGTGTAGGCGTACACCTGTCAGTGTATAACTCTATGATGTGGTGTGTTTATTGATCTTTAACCCGTACTAGATCCGGGCTACTGAACGCATAAGTAACATGTAATTCGTTCACAAGATTATAATATTAAATAATTCTCCCAAGTTAAATAAAAATGTTTATGCCATGTGCATCCAAACCAATTTTCAATCATTTTTCCAAAATGAGTCAGTTGAATGTATTTACCAGTGTAAACTGACGTATTTTCCCAAAAAGACTGAATGCAGGCACTAAACGAAATTGGCTGGATTGTCTCCTAAAGCATCAATAAAAAGTCTCGCAAGCTTAGGATGCCAGAAGTCTGTTGAACCATTAATATTATTTTGTTTCGATCCGTTCTGTGGATAAACTTCCGGATATTGTTACATTGATAAACAATATTAAATTCGGTTGTATCATATTTTTAAATTTGCTTCCGCTGTGCATAATAATATTGTGTTGTTTGACTATTACGTTGCCAATCACGTCACGATACTCCCCCACCGGGCCCACCGGTGACACGTGGAAATCGGGGTGTGACAGGTTGGTATCAGAGCCAACACTGAGTGAATTAAACACTAGCCTTTTGTGTTTAATCTCAGTTACACAATTGCACATATCTAAACCTTCGAGTCTAGACTTATAACATAGGACAAATTTCACCTTATTCGGGTTTTTGTTTTGTCCTTTGAATTTTATATTTTGTTATTGTTATCTCATGCTTTATTGACAGGAATATCAAAATGCCTCCAAGATTTTTCCGGATACGAGGATGAGGCAAGGGGCCAGTCACCGCCCCCAATGACCATGAAGCTGGACCGTCCAATGTACGAGCTCCACCTGCTACGGAGAGCGAAGATCCACGTCAGAACAGGAGAAACCTGTTCGAGCCGGCGAGACGATCCGTTTCGCACAGCTCTACACCTCCGGTCCACAATTCATACGGACCACATTCGGAAGACGAGCCCAACAACCCTCTGCCTTCCTACATACCGCTGCAGAGATCTTTGTCCCATCATTCCTATGGTGACCCTACACCAGTGTTCAGGGGCCGGTTCAACCCGACCAATTACATTCAAGAGCCCGTGGGTTTTAACCCACTGGGTCCAGATGACCATTTTTCAGGAGATCACGCAGATGACATGGACGAGGATACGGACCCCGTCATGCCGGCGAGTGGTACTCCGAACCACCCCATCGAAATCTCTGACAGATCGTCCTTCCACGGATCACCCTACGGTGGTCCAGACAGTTTCCAAGCCATGTTCACTCAGCACGAGTGGTATTATACACCTTCTCACCACTCGTCGCCTCATGAGCAGCAGCAGTCTCAGCAGCAGCAGCCACAGCAGCAGCAGCATCGTCAAGATTCCTCTGAGGATCACCGGTTTGTGGCAGTTACGCCACCACCTCCACCGCCACCAGTTCAGCCGGCACCTCCTCAACCGCCAAGGCGTAGGAGAACTGGTGCCCGCATGTCGGTACGACCAGGGGACTACCATTTCAGTTCCCCACGTCAGTCAAGTGCCAGCCACTACCCGCCACATCAGGAGGACCCACAAATGGGTGGACCTTCCAACCCCGCGATGCTACAGCCGCCGCCAATGGGTTTTGACAACCCAATCCCAGCTTATACAGGTTCCATGGCATACAACCCGTTCGATCCGCCAGTCCACAACAACTACGGGTATGCAGAGGCCGACCCTTACTTGATGGCAGCCAACTACAATGCCCTGCAACCAGAAGGACCATACGGAGCTCCATGGGGAGTTGGGTACCCAACACAAGGGTACCAGATACCACCTACGCCTATCATTCGGACTCAATCGCAGCCGCCTAGGTTCTCCCCACCTGAGCATGAGGAACTCCTTTAGAGGCTGGATCAGGTGGAACGGGAAGTGCACAGGGACCGTAGGGAAAGACAGAGTTTCTTCCAGGGATTAGTAGGATTGATCAAAGGGAAGAACAAAAAGGATCATTGAATCCTTCCATTTTCTGTAAGCCCCTGCGTGGGTGTATTTGGTTGTTAAGCCCCTATGAGGGTATGTGTTTTTGTATGTTTGTATTGAGCTCCTGCGTGGGCCTATCCTTCCATAAACCCCTACGTGGGTATGTATGTGTGATGATTTGACCCCTGCGTGGGTCTATTTTCCATTAACCCCTACGTGGGTATGATGTTTAATTGTTAAGGTCCCTGCGAGGACTAGTTTGTTGTTTAAAGCCCCTGCGTGGGCAAGTACTTGTTTAAAACCCCTGAGTGGGTAATGGCTTGTTTGAAAAGACCCGTTTAGGGCAACTTGTAACCTATGTATAATCAATGGAATGTTGTTTTTATAAATTTCATGTTTGCCATTTTGTGCATAAATAATATATAAATGAAATAAATAAATTAAAATCATTCCTTTTGAAATAATCTGCCTATGTAATTATTTAATTAAGAATCTTAAAGTGTGAAACCTAGCCTCGTGTCAAATATAAGACCGGGCCAAAATGGTAAGACCTGTTTAAAAGATTCAAATCCCTGTTAACATCTTAAAACATGTTAACACTCCTGGCAGAAGTGATTCGTTAAAATCACATGTCATTCTTATATGAATAAGGATTCTTTAGAAGATTCCAAACCCGGTTATATGATCTCTGAATCATGGGTTAAGATCATCAATTAAGATGATCATATTTTACCATACGTGGTAATATGATGCCTACGGGCCCAGCTCACTCCCATATGAGCCAAAAGACAGTGGTAGCTATGACTCCCTGTCTGATAAGGGTAATGAACTAGGTTCAAACCTTAAAAGTCTTGATTCTCTGAAATCATAGCTTATAATTTAAATTGTCCATGTGACTAAGCCTTATGTGCTAATATATATTGTTATTGTTTATGTTAAGGATAAATTTTAATTGAAATCCTAAATTAATACGATTAATAAGTTAACCAAATATGGTCTCTGTTTACCATGGTTAACGAATTACCCTAAGGGGTAATTCCATAATAAACTCCCAATTAAAATATTGACCTTGTTTTCTGCAACAGTTCAATTCAAATGGCTGACTCAAATGAAATCAATAGCCATCCTGTGGAGCAAAATGATAACGCCCAGATTACGTTAACGGGTGCTGAATTAAAAGCGATCATAGACGGCGCTGTTACACAAGCTTTGGATAGGCAATATGAGGAATACAGTGGTACTCGAAGTAGGACCCACTCTGCATCACATTCAAAGCCCAAGACACATTCTGAGGCTCATAGCAAGCCTCCTCCCAAAAAGAATGGACCCAAGAAAGATGGTGATGACCGTCAGTCCACCAACCATCAAAGTGTCCCATCTCAGCAATTAATACTGCATCAAGAACCCCGTAACAAGGGTTGCTCCTATAAGTACTTCGTGTCTTGTAAGCCCAGGGATTTTACTGGGGAAAAAGGAGCCGTCGACTGTATGACTTGGCTGGACGAGATGGACACAGTGGTAGATATCAGCGGGTGCGCTGAAAGGGATGTAGTTAAGTTTGTGTCACAGTCCTTCAAGGGTGAAGCGTTAGCATGGTGGAGATCTCTGATGGAGGCCTCCGGAAAGATCCCATTGTATAATATGTCGTGGGATCAATTCATTGCCTTAATCAAGGAAAATTTCTGCCCTCAACATGAGGTGGAGAAGATAGAATCTGACTTTCTATCGTTGGTGATGACGAACCTAGACTGTCAAGCTTACCTGACAAGCTTCAATACGTTGTCCCGGTTGGTTCCTTACCTGGTAACCCCGGAGCCAAAAAGAATCGCTCGCTTTATTGGTGGTTTAGCCCCCGAGATCAAGGCAAGCGTAAAAGCTTCTCGGCCAGCTACCTTCAGGTCAGTAATTGACATTTCCTTATCCCTCACTCTGGATGCGGTCAGGCAGAGATCGCTGAGGAATAAGGAGGCCAAGAAGAGAAAGCGTGAAGATGATGGTTCGCGAAAGTCGAACAAGAAGCACCGTGGGAGCAGTGACAACAAGAAAGGGTCGGAGTCAAGGAAGGATCGGCATAATTCTGGTGAAAAGCCCAAGTGTAAAATTTGCAAGAAGCAGCATTATGGAAAGTGAAGACTGGAGTCGAACTCTCAGACTCAGTCAAAACCCTTTGCTTGTGGAATTTGCAAGTCCACGGATCACAAAACCCTGGATTGCAAAAAGATAAAAGACGCAACGTGCTACCGTTGCAATGAAAAGGGGCACATCAAGACCAACTGCCCGAAATACAACAAGAAGCCTGAGGAGGCTAAGAAGACTAATGCCAGAGTCTTCAGAATGGACGCGAAAGAAGCTGTGCAAGACGATAATGTCATAACAGGTACTTTCCTTGTAAATGATGTCTTTGCAAGAGTACTTTTTAATTCAGGCACAGATAAGTCTTTCGTAGATCATAAGTTTTGTAAATTGTTGAATTTACCTGTCAAAACCCTAAGCGTAAACTATGAGGTAGAGTTAGCAGATGGTACCATAGAAACCGTCTCTACTGTGTTAGATAGATGTGTCATATCCATTAAGAACCATTCTTTTCCTCTGTCTCTACTTCCCTTTAAGTTGGCTGGTTTTGACATAGTTCTGGGTATGGACTGGTTATCTCATAACCAGGCCCAAATTGTCTGTAACCAGAAACAAGTGGTAATAAAGACTCCGTCTGGTGAATCACTTACCATTCGGGGAGATACCCAGTATGGGCTGCCTGAGCAGGTGACTATGCTCAAGGCTTCCAAGTGTTTGAAGAAGGGGTGTGTCATTTACATGGCGCAAGTGATTATTGATGAGCCTAAACCGAAGATAGAAGACATCCCTGTCATTTCTGAATACCCAGAAGTGTTTCCTGAAGATCTACCTGGCTTACCACCAGATAGACAAGTCGAATTCAGGATCGATATCATCCCCGGAGTGGCACCAGTTGCTAGAGCACCATACAGATTGGCACCCACAGAAATGAAGGAGTTGCGGACGCAGCTAGATGAATTACTGGCTAAAGGTTTTATTAGACCTAGTTCATCTCCTTGGGGAGCACCAATCTTGTTTGTCAAGAAGAAGGATGGGTCGATGCGTCTGTGCATCGACTATCGCGAGCTTAATAAAGTCACGATCAAGAATAGGTATCCTTTGCCCAGGATCGACGATTTGTTCGATCAGCTTCAAGGGGCAAGTTACTTTTCGAAGATTGATTTGAGGTCAGGCTACCATCAGTTGAAGGTAAAAGATGAAGACGTTCACAAGACTGCATTTAGGACTCGTTACGGTCACTACGAGTTCCTAGTGATGCCTTTTGGGCTCACTAATGCACCAGCCGCGTTCATGGGTCTCATGAATCGCGTCTGCAAGCCTTACTTGGATAAATTTGTCATCGTTTTCATCGACGACATTCTTATTTATTCTAAGAACCAAGCTGACCATGAGAAACACCTTCGTTGTATTCTCAAACTTCTACATCAGGAGAAGCTCTACGCCAAATTCTCTAAGTGTGAATTTTGGCTACGAGAAGTCCAATTTCTTGGACACGTGGTTAGTGAGCGTGGTATCCAGGTGGATCCCGCTAAGGTTGAAGCCGTAATGAACTGGCAAGAGCCAAAGACGCCTACAGAAATTCGTAGCTTCCTGGGATTGGCAGGATATTACAGGCGTTTCATTGAAAACTTTTCAAGGATTGCTGCACCCCTAACCTCCTTAACTAAGAAGAAGGTTAAGTTTGTTTGGGGCCCTAAGCAGCAAGAATCCTTTGATATTCTGAAGCAAAAGTTGAGCAACGCCCCGGTACTGACACTGCCAGATGGAATTGAAGACTTTGTGGTTTATTGTGATGCTTCGCACACTGGCATGGGGTGTGTGCTTATGCAGAAAGGCAAAGTTATTGCCTATGCTTCAAGACAATTGAAAGTGCATGAAAAGAATTACACCACCCATGACTTGGAGCTGGGTGCCGTTGTATTCGCACTAAAGCTATTGGAGGCACTATCTTTATGGTGTCAAATGTGTGATTTATTCTGATCACAAGAGCCTCCAACATCTGTTTAATCAGAAGGAATTAAACATGAGGCAACGCCGCTGGATGGAAACTTTAAATGATTATGATTGTGAAATCAAATACCATCCCGGCAAGGCGAATGTAGTCGCCGATGCCTTGAGTCGGAAAGAAAGGGTTAAGCCCATCCGAATTAACGCCAAGCGTATGGAGATAAAGAATAATTTGATGGAAAGGTTGTTAGCTGCACAGGAAGAAGCTGTGTTGGAAGCTAACTATCTTAATGAAAAGTTAGGAGTAACTGAGGAGCAGTTAACTCTCAGCAAGGACGGAATTTTACGGTTAAACGGACGAATATGGGTTCCAATTTATGGAGGACTTCGAGATGTCATCCTCCAGGAAGCCCATAGTTCCAAATACTCCGTTCATCCTGGAGCTGATAAGATGTACCAGGATTTAAAGGCAAATTATTGGTGGATAGGCTTGAAAAAGTCTGTAGCCGCCCATGTAGCAAAATGCTTTACATGTGCACAAGTCAAAGCCGAGCATTAGAAACCGTCAGGTTTGCTACAACAGCCTGAACTTCCTACGTGGAAGTGGGAAATGGTAACTATGGATTTTATTACCAAGTTACCCAAGACAAGGAAAGGAAATGATACGATATGGGTTATAGTTGACCGACTGACTAAGTCAGCTCATTTCTTACCCATCAAGGAGACTTATAGCTCCGATATGTTAGCCCAGTTATACGTTGATAAGATTGTAGCCTTACATGGCATACCTGTAGCTATTATCTCTGATAGGGATACTAGGTACACGTCACATTTTTGGAAGAGTTTCCAACAATCTTTGGGCACACGTTTGAATTTTAGTACGGCTTATCATCCTCAGACTGACGGTCAGAGTGAGCGTACTATTCAAACGTTGGAAGACATGCTACGTGCATGTGCGATCGATTTGGGAGGTAGCTGGGATAAGAACCTACCATTGATCGAATTCTCCTACAACAATAGCTACCATACCAGCATAAAGGCTGCGCCTTTTGAGGCATTATACGGTAGAAAGTGTAGATCGCCAGTTTGTTGGGCGGAAGTCGGAGAAGTCCAGTTATCAGGACCAGAAATCGTGTTCGAAACGAGGGACAAGATTGTCCAGATTCGTGGCAATCTCAAAGCTGCCCGGGATAGGCAGAAGAGTTACGCTGATCCAAATCGTAAGGATTTTCACTTCGAAGTAGGTGACAAAGTCCTACTTAAAGTGTCACCCTGGAAAGGAGTGATGCGGTTTGGTAAGAAAGGCAAACTAAGCCCGAGATACATAGGACCTTTCGAGGTTATCGAACGTGTCGGGTCAGTTGCCTATAAGTTAAACTTACCAGAAGAGCTCAGTGGAATTCACAATGTGTTCCACATCTGCAATCTGAAAAAGTGTTTCGCTAACGAATCACTGGTCATACCACACACAGATGTGCATATAGACAAGAGCTTGAAATTTGTTGAAAAACCTTTGTCGATTGAAGATCGACAGGTAAGGAAGCTTCGAAGGAAGCATATACCTTTTGTAAAGGTCAAATGGGATGCCCGTAAAGGTCCCGAATTCACGTGGGAGGTTGAATCCACGATGAAAGAAAAGTACCCTTACTTATTTCAGTAAATCTCGGGTCGAGATTTATTTTAAGGGGGTGAGGATGTGACACCTCGAAAATTCACGTCCTATAATGTGTAGACACGTGTCAAATGTTTAAACGTGTGAAAGAAATATTATAGAAGGACTAAAGTTGACAAACATGGAAAGTATGTGAATATACGTATTCTAAGTGTCAACAGTGAATAAATATAATGTATATTAACCCTACAAGATGCTCATACCTTCAAACGAATAGATCATGGATCATACGAAACTAAAAGAGAGAGATTACAAACTACAAGGGCTAAATGTGTCAACATGTTTAAATTATACCTCTGAGTGACCTTTTGACAAACCTAAAGCTTTGTAACGGTTAATTATGCTCACTAGAATACACGGTTTAAATTTCGTAAAGTTTCGTTAACGTATGAGAAAGTTATGATCAAATTCGTGTGCGAAGGGTTAAAGTGTTAACGTTGAAAGTTAAGGCTTTTCGGGTTAATCGGAAGTGTACAAGGACTTGGCAAAGTGGGTATAAGTCCTAAAGTCTATGTGGGTATAGTATAAGGGGTCAAAATGCAAGTTAAAAGCCTAATTACCCTTTCAATTTAACCAAAGGTCAACTTGCAAAACAAGAAAAATCAAAAATCAGATTTAAGCAGGCCAGGCGGCCCGCTTTGGATTCGGTTAAACGGGACGCGGGCCGCGTCCAAGGCCCAGATACAGAAAATGGGGACAGACCCCTGTATTCGCAGAAAATCGACTTTAAACCGAACTTTTCACATGGTGGGCGACCCCTAACTGTACTAGAGCACTAGGGACATGTGTATGGGAGTTGTGGTGAGTGCTAGACTTGGTTGTCAATCACTTATGGTGAGTGATTTCACTATAAAAGGCCATGTAGTGCAACATTCATGCTCACACCTTCATCTGCATTTGTGGATCATTTCTGGAGCTATCAAGCAGCCTCAAGTGATCATATCTCGTGCATAGGACTCTTGTAAGTCTGCTAGTTCTTGTTTAGTTGAGTTTAGCTTGGTTAATTAGCTAAAAGTCAAACCGTCGTAATTACGGTTTGACTTCGAGATTAGTCAATAATGGCTCAGTCATATCTCGAATTGAAAGTGGTTATAAGTTGGTATTTATGTGGGTAATAAAACCTCAAAAGGGTTTCCCCTGATCACCACTCTAACCAGGTCAAAAGTCGGGTCAAACATATAATTAAAAAGTCAACAGGATGCTTAAAATGTCATTTATGCATAATTAGCTATCTAGAACATATATAACCTGTTTGATCATTGTTATAACTTAGTAATTAGTGTAAGAACATGTCCAAACATGTTCAACCCGACTATTTCCTGTTTAGACCCGGTTCGGAACCGAAAGTCACATAGTTTGACTTTCACTTTGACTTTCAGTTCTGACCCGTTTAGGCATGTTTTAGAAATTCCTCAGAGCTTTAATTGGATTAGGTTACTTGTTAGAACAACCCTCTGTGACTATACACCTTGGTTCACTAGTTATCCAATTAATATGCATATTTCCGTTAATTGCTCATATGTTGACCATTATGCCCTTATTACCTTAAAACGTGATTTATGGAAATGTAAAAGTGTAGAAACCATAGTTACTGATATATAGACTTGTATGCAAAGTTTGACATCAGTTTGACTTGTAGATTAAGAGTTATGCTCATTATCGCAAAACTAATGCTTTATGTTAATAAAATGGCGTAATTAGCATATAGCCTAGTTAAACATACTTTTTGGTGTCAAATATTTTACCCACTGATGTAATATATTATTTTGGGATTTTTAAAGATTTTTAATTAGTTTTAGGCTGAGCATAACTCATAGTCGTAGGCTTAATTCGGTAAATGTCGGTTTTGCCCTTACGGGCCATAAAATGAGTTTTGCCTATCTAAACGACTCCAAACCTTTTGCTACTGATCACATATGATAAGTTAATTATTTTAAGCCTTCTGGAAACACAAAAATATCAGATTTAAGTATCGAACCCGGAAATGGCCTTTAATCGCCTTATTTAGCGTTTTAACGCATAGTATGTTTTAAAATCATATTGGACATACCCGGGTTGATACCTACTGATATTTTAGGCAAATTAGGATATTTTAACAGTAAGCAAGGGTTGATAAACTCAGACCTCAGTTTTGAGCTTTTCGGCTTATGTGAAATTACCAAAATACCCCTACGGGGCATAGTTTGGATAAAAATGATAAATTTCACATATATGCTTTAGCCTACTGATATAACATATCAAATTGAGTATGTTTGCTGTTTACATTAGACCTGTAACTCAGTTAAACATCTAAACTCTTTTACAACCTTTAAAATGACCAAACTACCCCTACGGGGCATAGTTTGTGTTTAAATTCGTTTCGGGCATAATGAAAGACATCCTACTGATGTTACAACATATTTGAAGCATATTAACCTAGGAAACCTGTATATGGCTCTTACGGATACCCGTTACGCTTATTACGCGTACGGTTCGGTTTATGTAACAAGTTTACATAAATTAGCCGAAACGGATCAAACCTTAACGGTTTTATCTCAAAATCCAGAATGTGGATAATAAACCCATATTAAACAAGTCTTCAAACTTGTTAGGTCTGAATCACATTCTATCCGGTCTTCGCTTAATCATGCGTACGAACCGTATCTTGAAACTAGCCGGTCTAAGCTTAAGCTTAATAAAAGACCCGTTAGAATTCTAATAGGTTATTATAAACCTTCGTTCCAGATTAGGAGGACCAGTAAAAGCTACGTGCATTTTGCTTATTGTGATTAATACTTACTCAGGTAAATACTTTTAACTTATTTTCCCTATACGGGCTTGGGTTACGGTATATAGCATACCGCTTGATCGGGCATCAAATCTCCACATTAAGTGGGTAGTTGAATAATTTGATCGGCTCGTTTAAACAGTCTTGTTTACTTTACAGCCTTTGGGGGGTTAATGACCATGTCCCGGATATCCTTGGCATCATCTTACGAGATGGCCACGACCTGAGCACGGGGTGTAGGCGTACACCTGTCAGTGTATAACTCTATGATGTGGTGTGTTTATTGATCTTTAACCCGGACTAGATCCGGGCTACTGAACGCATAAGTAACATGTAATTCGTTCACAAGATTATAATATTAAATAATTCTCCCAATTTAAATAAAAATGTTTATGCCATGTGCATCCAAACCAATTTTCAATCATTTTTCCAAAATGAGTCAGTTGAATGTATTTACCAGTGTAAACTGACGTATTTTCCCAAAAAGACTGAATACAGGTACTAAACGAAATTGGCTGGATTGTCTCCTAAAGCATCAATAAAAAGTCTCGCAAGCTTAGGATGCCAGAAGTCTGTTGAACCATTAATATTATTTTGTTTCGATCCGTTCTGTGGATAAACTTCCGGATATTGTTACATTGATAAACAATATTAAATTCGGTTGTATCATATTTTTAAATTTGCTTCCGCTGTGCATAATAATATTGTGTTGTTTGACTATTACGTTGCCAACCACGTCACGATACTCCCCCACCGGGCCCACCGGTGACACGTGGAAATCGGGGTGTGACAGTCTATCTACTATTACCCATATCGTATCATTTCCCTTCCTTGTCTTTGGTAACTTGGTGATGAAATCCATCGTCACCATTTCCCACTTCCACTTGGGAAGTTCAGGCTATTGCAGCAAACCTGACGGCTTCTGATGTTCAGCTTTTACTTGCGCACACGTCAAACATTTAGCTACATAGGTAGCTATAGACTTCTTCAAGCCTATCCACCAAAAGTTTGCTTTCAAATCCTGGTACATCTTGTGAGCTCTAGGATGAATGGAGTATTTAGAACTGTGGGCTTCTTGGAGGATAACATCTCGAAGTCCTCCATAAACTGGAACCCATATTCGTCCATTCAATCTCAGAATTCCGTCCTTGCCAAGAGATAACTGCTCCTTAGTTACTCCTAGCTTTTCATTAGGATAGTTAGCTTCCAACACAGCTTCCTTCTGTGCTGCTAATATCCTTTCGTTCAAACCATTCTTTATCTCAATGCTCTTGGCATTGATTCTTATAGGCTTCACTCTTTCCTTTCGACTCAAGGCATCGGCGACTACATTCGCCTTGCCAGGATGGTATCTTATCTCACAGTCGTAATCATTTAAGGTTTCCATCCAACGTCGTTGCCTCATGTTCAAATCCTTTTGGTTAAACAGGTGCTGGAGGCTCTTGTGATCAGAATAGATCACACACTTGATACCATATAAGTAGTGCCTCCATAGCTTCAGTGCAAATACAACGGCACCCAACTCCAAGTCATGGGTGGTGTAATTCTTTTCATGCACCTTTAACTGACGTGAAGCATAGGCAATAACTTTACCTTTCTGCATAAGCACACATCCCATCCCGGTGTGTGATGCATCACAATAAACCACGAATTCTTCGGTACCTTCAGGCAATGTCAGTACAGGAGCATTGCTCAACTTCTGCTTCCAAATATCGAAAGATTCTTGCTGCTTGGGTCCCCAGTTGAACTTAATATCCTTCCTAGTCAAGGAAGTTAGGGGTGCAGCAATCCTTGAAAAATTTTCAATAAAGCGCCTGTAGTATCCTGCCAATCCCAAGAAACTGCGAATTTCTGTGGGCGTCTTCGGCTCTTGCCAATTCATGACAGCTTCAACCTTAGCGGGATCTACCTGGATTCCACGCTCACTAACCATATGTCCAAGGAATTGGACTTCTCGAAGCCAAAATTCACACTTAGAGAATTTGGCGTAGAGCTTCTCCTGCTGAAGTAGTGAAAGAATACATCGAAGATGTTTCTCATGGTCGGCCTGATTCTTTGAATAAATCAGAATGTCGTCAATGAAGACGATAACAAATTTGTCCAAGTATGGTTTGCAGACACGGTTCATGAGATCCATGAATGCCGCTGGTGCATTAGTGAGCCCAAAAGGCATCACTAGGAACTCGTAATGACCATAACGAGTCCTAAATGCAGTCTTGTGAACGTCTTCATCTCTGACCTTCAGTTGATGATAACCTGACCTTAAATCAATCTTAGAGAAGTAACTTGCCCCTTGAAGTTGATCGAACAGATCGTCGATCCTGGGCAATGGATACCTATTCTTGATAGTGACCTTATTAAGCTCACGGTAGTCGATGCACAGACGCATCGATCCATCCTTCTTCTTGACAAATAAGATTGGTGCTCCCCAAGGAGACGAACTAGGTCTAATGAAACCTTTGGCTAGCAATTCATCTAGTTGTGTTCTCAATTCCTTCATCTCTGTTGGTGCCAACCTATAAGGCACCCTTGCTACTGGTGCTGCTCCAGGGATGATGTCAATTCTAAATTCCACTTGCCTATCTGGTGGTAATCCAGGTAGTTCTTCAGGAAAAACTTCGGGTATTCAGAAATGACAGAGATATCCTCGATCTTAAGCTTCGGCTCATCAATAGTCACTTGTGCCATGTAGATGACACAACCCTTCTTCAAACACTTAGAGGCCTTGAGCATAGTCACTTGCTCAGGCAGTCCATACTGGGTATCTCCTTGAATGGTAAGTGATTCACCAGACGGAGTCTTGATCACCACTTGCTTCTTATTGCAGACAATCTGGGCCTGGTTATGAGATAACCAGTCCATGCCTAGAACGATATCAAATTAGGCTAACTTCAAAGGAAGTAGGGACAAAGGAAAAGAGTGGTTCTTAATGGATATGAAACATCCATCTAATATGGTTGAGGCGGTTTCCAAGGTGCCATCTGCTAATTCCACCTCATACTTTACACTTAGGGTTTTAACGGGTAAATTCAGCAATTTACAAAACTTATTATCTATAAAAGATTTATCAGCTCCTGAATCAAATAGCACTCTCGCAAAAACATCATTTATAAGGAAGGTACCTGTGATCACATTGTCGTCCTGTACAGCTTCCTTTGCATCCATCCTGAAGACCCTAGCATTGGTCTTCTTTCCTTCATCAGCTTTCTTTGCATATTTTGGGCAATTTGTCTTAATGTGCCCTTTTTCGTTGCAACTGTAACACGTTGCGTCCTTCAGCTTCTTGCACTCTAGGGTTTTATGTTCCGAAGATTTGCAAATCCCACAAGGCCTTGGCTAAGATTGGGATTTTGAGTCAAGTCTGCACCTCCCAAAGTGGAGCTTCTGACAAATCTTACACTTGGGCTTATCTCCAGATTGATGCCCATCCTTCTTAGAACCAGACCCCTTCTTGTGGTCATTGTTTCCCCTGTGCTTCTTATCCGACCGTCGTGAGTTGTCATCCTCACGCTTTCTTTTCTCGGCATCCGTGTTCCTCAGCGATCTCTGTCTGACCGCGTCCAGTGTGAGGGACAAAGATATATCAGCTACAGATCTGAAGGTAGCTGGCCGAGAGGCTTTCACACTTGCCTTAATCTCTGGGGCTAAACCCCCAATGAAACGAGCTATTCTTTTGGGTTCCGGGGTCACCAGATAAGGAACCAACCTTGACATGGTATTAAAGCTCGTAAGGTAAGCTTGGCAATCCAGATTTTTCATTACCAGTGACAGAAAATCTGACTCAATCTTTTCAACCTCATGCTGAGGACAGTAGTTCTCCCTGATGAGGGCGATAAATTGTTCCCATGTCATATTGTACAGTGGAATCTTCCTTGTAGCTTGGATCAACGATCTCCACCAGGCTAAGGCCTCGCCTTTGAACGATTGAGACACAAACTTCACCACATCCCTCTCAGCGCACCCGCTGATATCAACCACGGTGTCCATCTCATCCAACCATGTCATACAGTCTATAGCTCCTTTCTCCCCAGTAAAATCCTTGGGTTTGCATGAAACAAAGTATTTGTAGGAGCAACCCTTATCACGGGGTCCTTGATTTAGTACGATCCTTTGAGATGGGACACTTTGCTGATTAGAAGAGTGACGATCGTCATCAACTTTCTTTGGTTCGTCCTTCTTAGAGGGTGGTGGCTTGCTGTGAGCCTCAGAATGAGTCTTAGGCTTTGAATGCGGTGTAGATAGGGTCCTACTTCGAGTCCTGCTATATTCCTGATACTGCCGCTCTATGGCTTTCGTAACAGCGTTGTCTATTAACGCTTGCAGTTCAGCACCCGCGATATTAATCCAGGCATCATCCTGATTCTCCTTAAGGTGACTGTTGATCTCGTCAGAATCAGCCATTTTGGTTTGAACTGTTACATAAGATAGTGACAATAATTTATTTGGGAGTTTATTATGGAATCGCCTTTTAGGGCAATTCATTAACCATGGTAAACATAGACCATATTTGGTTAATTTGTTACTCACATTTATTTAGGATTTCTATTATAATCTATCCTAATTATAAAACAATAACAGTATTATTAGTGGCACATAAGGCCTAGTCACATGGACATTTTAAATCATAAGCCATGATTTCAGAGAATCAAAGCATGAAGGTTTGAACATAGTTCTTTACCTTTTTCTGACAGGGAGTCGTAGACTACTACTGTCTTTTGTCTAATATGACAATGTTTATGGCCCGTAGGCACTATATTACCAATATATGGTCGACATATGATCATCTTAATTGATGATTTAAACTCAATGATTTATAGATCATTAAGTTAGGTTTAGGAAATCTTTTGAAGAATCCTAATATAAGAATGACGTGTGTGATTTTAACGAATCACGTCTGCCAGGAGCGTTAACATGTTTCCAGATGTTAACAGGGATCCGAATCTTTTAAACAGGTCTTACCATCTTGGCCAAGTATTAAAATGACATGCAGGCTAGGTTATACCTTTAAGATTCTTATTTAATCTTTAAATAGGCAGATATATATTTTTTTTAAAAGGAATGATTTTTTATTTATTTATTTCATGTATAAAATATTTATGCATATAATGGTAAAAATGAAATTTATAAACTTAACATTCCATTAAATATTTAAAAGGATTACACATTGCCCTAAACGGGACTTTTAATAGACAAATTACCCACGCAGGGGTTAAACCGACAACACAAGTCCACGCAGGGACCAAATACTAAATCAGATGTCCACGCAGGGACAAAAAGACAAGTCCACGCAGGGACGAAATACACAGATAAATGTCCACGCAGGGACGAAATACACAGATAAATGTCCACGCAGGGACAAAAAGACAAGTCCACGCAGGGACTAAATACAAGGATGAATGTCCACGCAAGGACTTGATTGAAATAGGAAATACAACTATACATATAGGGATTTAATGATCCCTCTTCTTCTTCCCCTTCAATAAGCTCGCTAGGCCCTTAAGGAACCCTCTGTTGTTCCTGCGTTCTTCTTGGAATTCATGTTCCACCCGACTTAGTCTTTGGAGGATTTCCTCCTGTTCTGGTGGGGAAAATCGTGGTGGTTGCGACTGCTGTCGAATCGGTGGTCGTGCCGGTACTTGATACCCATGAGTTGGATATCCCATTCCGCAAGGGTTTCCATATGGTCCTTCCGGATGAAGGGCGAGGTAGTTTGACGCCACTTGGTAAGGGTCTTCAGCATAGTTATAGTTTGTGTGAGCCGGCTGCTCAAACGGGTTGTACGCTGTTGAACCAGCGTACGTAGGAATCGGGTTACCAAAACCCATTGGTGGCGGCTGAGGTGCAACTGGTGCATAACTCACCTCTGGCACTGGGTTTGAAGGCCCACCCATCTGTGGGTCTTCATGCAGTGGCGGGTAGTGACTGGCACTTGAGTGATGAGGGGTGCTGAAGTGAAAATCCCCTCCTCGCGCAGATATACGTGCACCCGTTCTCTTACGCCTTGGCGGTTCTGGAGGTGCTTGATGAACTGGCGGCGGTGGAGGCGAAGGCGTGACTGCCACGAAACGTGAATCCCCAGAGGGATCCTGCTGCTGCTGCTGGTGGTGAGGTGATGAATGGTGAGAAGGTGTGAAGTACCATTCATGTTGGTTAAACCTTGCTTGGTAACTGTCCGGACCACCGTAGGGTGATCCGTGGAAGGATGAACCATCAGAGACCTCAATAGGATGGTTGGGGGTACCGCTTGCAGGTTCGACGGGATCCGTGTACTCGTCCATGTCCATTGCGTTGTCTTCCGAGAAATGATCCTCTGGTCCCAATGGGTTAAAACCCACTGGTTCTTGTATATAGTTCGCCGGGTTAAACCGGCCATGAAAAACAGGAGTGGGGTTGCCAAAGGAATTGTGCGAAAGGGATCGCTGGAGAGGTATGTATGAAGGTTGTGGGTTATCGGGCTCGTTTTCTGACTGTGGCCCATAGGAGTTACGATAGGGAGGCGTTGAACTGTGCGAGACAGACCGTCTAGCGGGCTCAAAAAGATTCCTCCTGTTTCCTTGCGGATCGGCAGTCACACCCCGACCACGTAAAACAACAAAGCGTGGCGGAAACGTCGGGGGGTGTTGTAACAGAATTATCGTTTCATAACCATGGATACAAAAGTGTTTCGTTTTATTGATAATATTAAACAATAACATTGTCTTAACACATAACAAACAAGTTTTATATCGACTATCATTGTTTTATGTCACTAAGGCCTCGTCCAGATCCTATGTACTCGCCAGCATTTCTTTGCTGACTTTGTTTTTTACATATGTTTCAGCTGTGGTTGCTTGATTGACGTTCTAGGACGCGATACCAACCTGTCACACCCCGATATTTCCACGTATTACCGGTGGGCCCGGTGCGGGAGTACCGTGACGTGGTTGGTAACATAATAGTCAAACAACACAATATTTAAATGCACAGCGGAAGCAAAGATAGATATATTTCAACCGAATATAATTGTAATATCAAGTATCACAAACAGTTGAAAATAATCCATAGGTGGGTAAAAAATAAATAGGAAACATTGTTCAACAGTTTTAACATCCAAGCTTGCGAGACTTATTGTGGACGCTAGGAGAAAGCCAGCCTAGTTCGCGTAGTACTTGCACTTAACCTTTTCGGAAAATATGAATAACTGACTCAGTTGAAAAGGTTTAATAAAATTGATTTGAATGCACGTGGCACAAACTTTTTATAACTTGGGATAATTATTTGCATATAATCTTGTAAAAGAATTACATGTTCCTTATGCGTTCAGTAGCCCGATCCGTAGACCGGGTTAAAGATCAATAGACACACCACATTATTTATTTATTTTGGCACTGACGGGTGTACGCCTACACCCCGTGCTTAGGTCGTGGCCATCTCGTGAGATGATGCCAAGGATATCCGGGACATGGTCATTAACCCCCCAAAGGCTTTAAGCAAACAAAACATTTCAAAACGGAACATATCAATGATTTAACCTCTATTCGATTAAAGATTCAATGTCCGACCAAGCGGTATTTTATATACCATACCCCAAGCCCGTATAGGGAAAATAAGTTAAAAGTATTTACCTTTGCAAGTATCAATCACAAAATAGCAAGTGCGTGTAGCTTTTACCGGGTCTCCTACTCTGGAACGAAGGTTTATAATAACCTATTAGAATCCTAACGGGTCTTTAATTAAGTCTAAACTTAGACCGGTTAGTTTTAAATAAAGATACGGTTCAAACGCACGATTAAGCGAAGCCCGGAATAGAATGTGATTTAGATCCAACAAGTTTGAAGACTTGTATAATATGGGTAATCTAACCACATTCTGGATTTTGAGACAAATACGATAATGTTTGACCCGTTTCGGCTAATTTATGCAAACTAGTTACATAAACCGAACTGAACGCGTAAGAAGCGTAACGGGTAACCATAAGAGTCATTTACAGGTTTCCTAAGTTAATATGCCTTAAATATGTTGTGATATCAGTAGGATACCTTTCATTATGCCCAAAACGAGTTTAATCTCAATTTAAGCCCCGTAGGGGTATTTTGGTCATTTTAAAGGTTATAAAAGAGATTAAGTGAAATTCTGAGATTCGGGTCCGAATACATCAGTAAAATAACTTATTTTAATAGGTCATATCAGTTGGTAATAAGTCTTATATGGCGAAATGGTTTTAAACATAAACTATGCGTTTAATACGCTTAAAAAGCCATTTTAAGCGATTTCCGGGTTATACAGGAAATCTGAGTTTTCTGATCAGATTATAAAGTTCAAAATACTTTATTTATTATTTAAAATCAGTAGCAATTGGATTGGTGTCAAAATATTATGTAGAACTCATTTTATGACCGAAAAGGGTATAATCGGTATTTACAGAATCAATGCCATAACCTTAGGTTATGAGCAGGTTAAAAATAATTAAAAATCTTTAAAAATCTCAAAATATTATATTACATCAGTGGGTAAAGGTTTTGGTGTCAAAAATTGGGTTTAGATAGGCTTTATGCTAATGACGTCGTTTAATTACTAAAAAGCGTTATAATTACGTCATTGAGCATAACTCCTAATCTAGACCTCCAACAGATGTGAAAATTTAGGGACATGTTTATAAATTAGTAGCAAAGATTATTGTCCTTTTACATTTCCAAAATTCTCGTTTTATGGTCAAAAGGGCATTATGGTCAACTTTAAGCATTTAACGGAAACGTTTAAACGAACCGGGTAATCTATGAACCAACCACAGAGGGTTATACCAACATGTAACCTGGTCCTAAGGAAGTCCTAAGGCATTTCCAAACTCTATTAAACGGGTCAGAACTGAAGTCAAAGCAAAAGTCAAAGTTTTGCGACTTTCGGTTCCGAACCGGGTCTAAACAGAAAATTGTCGGATCAAACAAGCTTAGACCATTTCTTATACTTATTACCAAGTTATATGAGTGATAAAATAGGTTACATGCCTTCTACATTGTTAATTATGCGTTAATTCGAAGATTAGCATTCTGTTGACTTTTTCTAAACAACTTTGACCCGACATTTGATCTAGTTAGAGCGGGAATCAGAGGGTGCCCTTTTAAGGGTTTAATGCCCACATAATTACCAACTTATAACTACCTTCAATTCGACTAATCTCTGGACCATTAATGATTAATCGCTAAGTCAAACAGTAATTACGACGGTTTGACTTTTAAGCTAAAACTAAGTAAAAACTCAATTAAGAAAGGTCAAGGGTACTTACCAAAGTCCTATGCACGATTAGGGATGACTTGGGTCTGCTCTTATGCTCCAGGAAGCTCCACAAATGCAGATGGAAGGTGTGATCACAATGTTGCAACATGAGGGCCTTTTATAGTGCTTAAAGCTCACTAGATTGTTGACAACCAAGGCTACAACTGATCATGGATCACCCACAAGTGTCCCTAAGTGCCTAGGAATTATTAGGGGTCGCCCATGTAGTGAAAATATCTATTTTCAGTCGGTTACATTGCACCTAGGAGACACTAGCCAAAGTTTTTGGTGTCAGAAGACCCCTCGCGGCACGCGTAGGTCCCCTAGGGGGTCTACGCGTCGCGCGACGCCCCCTAAAATCAGAATTAAATTTTCAGATTTGCTGTTTAGGTCCTTGGTCCATGAAAAAGTTGTTTTGACATTATTTCTTGCATTATGGGCCTTCCAAATTGACGTATAAGGGCTTGAAGACTTATACCCACTTTGTTAAGTCCTTGGTGAACTTTGTTATCACCCGAAAAGTCATAAACTTTATCGTTGACGCTTTTAACCCCTTGTATACGAATTTGATCATAACTTTCTCATACGATAACGAAACTTTATGAAATTTTTATCATGTATTCTAGTGAGCATAATTAATCGTTACAAAGCTTTGGGTTTGCTAAAAGGTCATTCAGAGGTAAACTTTAAACATGTTGACACATTTAACCCTGTAGTTTGTAATTTCTCACTTTCTTTCATATTTAGCTTCGTATGATCCGTGATTTATTCGTTTGAGGGTATGAGCATCATGTAGGGTTACTGTAAAGTATATTTATCCCTTGTTGACATTTTGAACCCTTATATTCACATACTTTTCATGTTTGTCAACTTTAGTCCCTCTAGGGTATTCTTTCACACGTTCGAGCTTATGACACGTGTCAATACATTAGAGGACGTGAATTTTCGAGGTGTTACAACAGGATTGCCCTAAACGGGGCCTGAAAGAAATAATGTTGTCCACGAAGGGGCTGAAAGATAAGTATGCCCTTAAAAGGACCTTACTAAGGAAACGAACTTCAGTAAAAGGAGTTTCTTCTTCATTTTATTTCTGAATGTTTTCTCCTTGGTTGCACGTTTATCCTAGTCGCAGTACAAAGCTCCGCATTCCTAGGCTTCGGATGGGGAGGATTTCCATTACGGCTTCTTTGCTTGGCGACGTATTAAAATATATAGAATTGAAAGCAACAATTCTCCGAATAAAGATGAGAGTATTCCTACGTTAAGTCTAGACTTAGAAGGTCAAGGAATGTGCTACTGTGTCATTGAGATTTAAACACAAAAGGCTAGTGTTTAATTCACTCAATGTTGGCTCTGATACCAACCTGTCACACCCCGAATTTTCACGTATTACCGGTGGGCCCGGTGGGGAGTATCGTGACGTAGTTGATATCGTCATAGTCAAACATCACAATTTAAATGCACAGCGGAAGCAAAAGATGAATCACATTACAAACCGACATAAAGTCATATCAAAGTATTACAAACGGAATGTAAAAGATCGACAGGCGGATCAAATAAAAGGTAATTGTTCAACAGACTTTAACATCTAAGCTTGCAAGACTCTTTATTGATGCTAGGAGTAGCCAGCCTATTCCGTCTAGTACCTGCACTTAGCCTTTTTGGAAAATACGTCAGTTTACACTGGTAAATACAATTAACTGACTCATTTTGAAAATGTTTTAGAAAATTGACTTGAATGCACATGGCACAAAACTTTTTATAACCTGGGATAATTATTTATATATAAACTTGTAAAAGAATTACATGTTTCTTATACGTTCAGTAGTCCTGGTTGACACCGGGTTAAAGATTAATAGACACACCACATGATATAGTCCCGCGGCGAGTTATTCTCGAAACCGGCGGTTATACCTTTTTATTTATATATGCACAGGCGGGTGTATGCCTACACCACGTGCTTAGGTCGTGGCCATTTCTATGAATGATGCCAAGGATATCCGGGACATGGTCATTAACCCCCCAAAGGCTTTAAGCAAACAAAACAATTTAAACAGGACATTTCAACAAATTAACCTTCATACAATTAAAAATTCAATGCCCGAACAAGCTGTATTTTATATACCGTACCCCAAGCCCGTATAGGGAAAATAAGTTAAAAGTATTTACCTGAGCAATTTATACAATTTATCCCAGCCGTATACCACCAAGCAAGTACATGTAGCTTTTACTGGGCTCCTAAATCTGGAATGAAGGTTTTAATAACCTATTAGATTCCTAACGGGTCTTAATTAAGCCTATGCTTAGACCGGTTAGTTTTAAAGGAGGATATACGGTTCAGACGCAAGATTAAGCGAAGACCGGATTAGAATGTGATTTAGACCCGACAAGTTTGTATACTTGTTTAATATGGGTAAGCTAAACACATTCTGGATTTTGAGATAAAAATGATAAGGTTTAACCCGTTTCGGCTAATTTATGCAAACTAGTTGCATAACCCGATCCGAATGCGAGAAGAGCGTAACGGGTAACCAAATGAGTCATGAACATGTTTTCTAAGTTAATATGCCCTAAATATGTTGTGATATCAGTAGGATACCTTCCATTATGCCCAAAACAAATTTAAACTCAAACTATGTCGTAGGGTTATTTTGGTCATTTTAAAGGTTATAAAAGAGTTTAAATATTAATCTGAGGTTTAGGTCTGATATAATCAGTAAAAATACTTAATTTAATAAGTTATATCAGTAGGGTATTGCCTATGTGTGGAATTTATCACTTTTAACCTAACTATGCACCGAAGGGGCATTTTGGTAATTTCACATAGGCTTTAAAAAGTCAAATCTGGAAATTTGGGTTCAATACTTTTGCTTACTATTAAATTATAAAAATTTACTTAAAACATCAGTAGGTATTAAGTCTTATATGTTAAAAATAGTTTTAACTCATCCTATGCGTTTAAAACGCGTAAAAAGACGGTTTGTAAGAAAAACTGATATTTTTATTATTCCAGAAGGCTTAAAATATTTTATTTATCATATTAGACCAGTAGAAAAAGGTTTTGTAAGAAAAAACTCATGGTCATATTCTGGAAGGTCCGTTACCATACGAATCGACATACTTTTGCAGTTTGACGCAATTAGTCCTTTAATCGCATAAAGTAGCGTGAAATGTCGTTTAATGACATCCAAGCCTTCCATGGCCCATAATGGGAATTCCAAAGCATGATTTTAATTATTGCTATTCTCTCGATATGGTCACCAAAAGGCGTAGATTCAAAAGTTGACGCTTTAGGTCCCTCTAATGCGCAAACTTGCGTATATCATCGTTTAATAGCGTCGAAGCCTCATCTAATCCATATTAGGCATTCTTGAGGGTATTATTAAACATCACGATGCTTTGGGTTTGCTAAAAGGTCATTCAGATGTATAATTAAACATATTGACACTTTTAGTCCCTCTAACTTGCAAAGTTGCGCGTAACTTCACTTATAGGCATAAAAACCTCAGACGGCCAATAATTGGAATTCCCGAGAGTGTAATCAAATATCATGAAGCTCCCGGTTTGTTAAAAGGTAACTCAGAGGTAAGAATTAACATGTTGACGCTTTTAACCCTTCATTGCGCAAACTTTCAATTAATTACGCAAACGGCTACACTCGATCATCAAGTAGCTCATTTGTGAATATAAACATCGTAAGAGGTTATTTAGAAACTTATTTTAGGTCTGCTAACACTTCCAGTCCTTTCATAATCAAAGTTTTCGATTTTTCAAAAAATTAGTCCCTAAATTTCAATGTTTGACTTCATTAGGGTTTATTACACGTGTCAATACATCATTGGACGTGATTTTACGAGGTGTTACATCCTCACCCCCTTAAAAGAAATCTCGACCTCGAGATTTGCTAAAATGCTGGAAGTACTTTTTGTCGCATAATGGACTTAACTTCTATAGCATATCTGGAGCCTCTCCAAGCTCCCAAGTTGACCTTTATAATAGGTACATGTACCCTTTTTGGAGCTTCTTAACCTGTCGATCCTCAATCGATACAGGTTTCTCATCACATCATAAATCTGCATATCATTATGTGATAATGCTTCTCGACTTATTGGTGAAACACATCCTTAAATCATTAGTGTGTAATGCATTGCGAGCTCCGTCAAGCTTCCTTAAATAGGTTTTAGCTTATAAGCTATTTGATCTTAATACATTTGATTCCCTCAAATGATTCTATATATTCAGAGCTTAACTAGCCTGATAATTAACAAATCGGCACACCCTTCCAGGGTGATATCTTTTGTTGAACCTTATTCCTTAACAAGAACTTAGGAGGGTTGCTACTTTCATTAATCCTTGATTTTCTGCCGAATACTGGCAACTTGCAGAAGATTATGGATCTATATGATCTTATTCGTTGTTTCCAAGGCAACTTTCAGATCCTGATAATTGGACTTACCAATCTTGTCTAACAATAAACGTTTATGTCACACCCCAACCAATGGCGGAAACATCGGGATGAGACGAAGTGTGAAGATTGCTAGAGACATCATAACGCTAATTGTGACAATATAATTAAAGATAAATTGTTTTCTTTCATAAATAAATGTTACAATACATGAAATTTGAAATACAATATGTTAAATATGAGAAAAGCAATATGACAACAAATATGACATTTATACAATGTATTTGACCTAAACGTCTATATGTGTATCTAGGCATCAACGCTACTTCATTTCATAGCATCATCATCCTCAACCTGTAACATGTTTAAAATACATTTCAATGCAAAAGCAATGGCGAGTATACAAGTTTGGTATGTACATAGCAAAAGATGAGTTTTAAACAATTCCTCATAGCAAGCATGTGATTCAAGATAAACAATAAATATGGCATGTGTCTAACATATCAAACCAAATGAGACGTAAGATGCTCATGACATAACCACAAGTCTACGGGCGGGTCGTCAATCCTATAGCGCTACATATGTCACGGTTAGGCTCGTACGAAGTTAATGATAAGTTTAACACATAATGTCCTCAACCCAAGTTTAAAGTATCAAGCAATCACGTATACAAGCATGTTATAGGAATGTTCATGTGTTTAAGCAAAAAGTTCATGTGTAAGTTGTTGATAAGTAAACATGTTACACCCCAAAAGTGGTAAAGTAAAAGGGGGAAATACGAGTATACTCACGATATTGCATATGCTTTCCGATTATCCAAGCGTTGACGAGTGTAAAAGATTAGGAGGTTGGAACAACGAGGTCACCCTATATGGGCAAACGATGGCGTATGAGTAAACGAAATTTCAAGAGAACGAGCGAGAGTGGGAAAGATTATCCTAGATATTTAACATCAACGATTTAGTTTATCAGTTAAATAAAAGTCCAAACTCTTGATTTTGCTTCCACCTATTAATCACATACTTATTTAGAATTATTCTTGTTAATATTTAGGTTATAAAAGAGATAAAAAAAAAGGATAACTTCCTGAATTAAAATATATTAGATGGAAAGAAAAGAAAAAATAAATAAATAAATAAATAATAAAAAAAATTAAATAAAAATATGAATCGGTCAAACTAGAGTTCGACCATGTGACCTTCGGTTTGTTGTTTCAGCAACTTACCAATAAACATTTTGCCTTCCTTTTTAAAAAAAAGGAAACCCAAATCCCAACTCACTTTCTTAAAAACGTTTATTTAATATGATTCTTATTCAATTTGTTTGTTTATTTCCTAGAACAAGAGGCTATCCTCTTTAATTAATAACAAAAGGAAACATCAACAGTAGGCTTTTTCTAACATTATAAGTTATCATCTTAATAAAAAGAAACATACAAGCAGAAGCATGAAAATAGAACTTGGCAAATGAAAAAGAAGGAAAATAAGGAGGTGGTTTCTTCATTATAAAACCATTCGAACAGAACTAATGTATTTCCTTATGTTTCATTTTTAGTTTTGAAAAGTATAAAAGTTCAACAAGTATTAAACAAGGGAATGAAATGGTAAGCGAGATATACCGAATGTGAATCGAGCTACACTCCGTTGTGAACTCCGACGTGTTCCTATGGGTTGGACTGGAACTGACCGGAACTCGAACCCGAGACCGGAACTGAACCACCGTCTCAGCCGACACCTTCTACCGCCGTGCGTCGGCTCCTGTTGCCGACGACGCCACCGTCGACTATCTCCGTCGTCCCTCTCTCTCTCTCTCTCTCCGCGTCGCCATGTGCCATCGCCGCCGCCACCAGACAGATGTGGTGGTCGGCCGTCCAGTAGCTCGAGGGAAGAAGTGGAGTTGAGGCAGGATGATACGTGAGGGAGGTGAGGATTATGTGATGATGAGGAGATGAGTTGGTTTTGGTGTGAATTCTAGAGTTGTAGAGGAATTAAAAGGAGAGGGGGATAAGGCTTTTGAGAAGAAGGATTATGGGAGGGAAAAGGATCGATGTATGCGGCTGAAGATTATGAACATATTAGGGTTATACTAGTCTTATGTAGGTAGGGTTTTGTTTAGTGGGTTTGGGTTCCAGGTTTGCATTAAATGGTAATTAGTTGGAGGGTTTAACAAATAAAAAAAATAAAAATAAAAAAAAAAACTAAATCAGCCCAATAGTTGTCCGTTAGAAAGGCTGTAAACATGTTATTTTATCTCTTTTTTTTTTAATCAAGTAAGTTATGTCTTATGCATGATATATTAGTTAAACATTTAACCTACATGTAAAACATCGTAAGTTTTAGTGTTTGAACAATTAAAAAAAATATATATAACAATTTAATAAGTTGGCAGTTGTAGGGGTGCAAATGAGCCGAGCCGGCTCGCGAGCTACTCGAGATCGGCTCGAGAAAAAGCTCGAAACGAGCCGAGCTTTATCGAGCCCGAGCCGAGCTTGAGCCTCAAAACAAAGCTCGTTTGTTTATCGAGCCCGAGCTCGAGCCTTGCATGTGAAGCTCGTTAGGCTCGTCGAGCCTTATCGAGCTTTAGTGTAAACGAGCCGAGTCGAGCCGAGCTTATTTAAACTTGTTTACAAGCCGACCTCGAACCTAAAAATAAGTTTATTTAGTAAACGAGCCCGAGCTTCACTTATCGAGCTCACGAGCCTAAAAAGTCTATTATTTATATTATTTTTATTTAATATAAAAATTAATAGATAATAAACGAGCCGAGCCCGAGCCGAGCTCGAGCTTGAGAAAATACAAACGAGCCGAGCTCGAGCCTTGAAAACAAAGCTCGAATCGAGCTCGAGCTCGAGCCCGAGCTCACATAAAGTTAATCGAGCTCGAGTCGAGCCTGGTCAAGCTCGGGCTCGGCTCGGCTCGTTTGCACCCCTAGGCAGTAGGGATCGCTGCGTTTGGCAGCCATAAGTTTCCATTATATATATATATATTTTTTTTGGCAATACAATACACATATTTTAACATCATATCAACTCTACGTTGATGTTGATGTGTTATTATTATTATTATTATTATTATTATTATTATTATTATTATTATTAGAATTTACTCACATAACTAATAGTTACCAAGCATGTATAAGTTATGAGTATCAGTATGTCATGTATCGATGTATCGGTTGCGCGTATGCATTCGAGATTGGTAACATATAACCCAAGTATTGCGACACGTATAAGCATGTCAAAAAAAAATAGTATTCCATATAAAAGATTTTTCTTTACGATCAAAGTCTCGGATTTAAAATGGCTCGAAACGAAATATGATAACAAAAAGGAACAAGCTTCCAAAATAGAAATACAAGACACGTTTTCAAATTAAGGAAGGTTACGAAAAAGCGGAGCGTTACAGTTTAACATTCCATCTATACAAGGTCTCCAAAGAAGCAGCCTTGATACTTATATAACAACTATTATAGAAAAGCTTATTTTAAGGTGAGATGGTTATTCCAACCATTGGTTAAAACTAATCTTAAAGAATAGCTAATCCTCGCCGCTAGTCGAACAAATCGACGATCCTGGGCAGCTGATGGCAATTCTTAATTGTTGCCTAATTAGGGTTGCGGTAATCAATGCATAAGCAAAATGAACCGTCTTTCTTAATTAACTATACCGAATTCTCAGAATATTGAGTTAGGCTATGTGAATCCTCTATTTTAAAACTCACTTAATCAGGGCTTCGATTCTTCCAATGATGGTACTAGCCGTCTTGGAGATTTCATAATAATACAACCCTAAATGGGATATAAATCTTAACTCTACTTGCCTTTCAGGAGGTAAACAGGGTAGTCCTAGGAGAAGAAAATCAAGATACAAGGAGGTTACAGAGATTTTCCAAATCTCAGGCTCCAGTTCATCCATCATTGCTTGTGTCAAATAAGTGACACGTTTATGTTACAAGTCCACGAATTCGTTAATCGGAGACATTTACTTGGACAATTCCATTCCAGATATCTTCTTTGAATACCATTAGCTGACTTTAGTACCATATGACCATTGGAATATCCTTGCGGTTCCATGCATTAAACCTCCATACTGATCAGGCATGGAAGCAAAAGGCGTAGATTCAAAAGTTGACGCTTTAGGTCCCTCTAATGCGCAAACTTGCGCATATCATCGTTTAATAGCATCGAAGCCTCATCTACTCCATATTAGGCATTCTTGAGGGTATTATTAAACATCACGATGCTTCAGGTTTGCAAAAGGTCATTCAGAGGTATAATTAAACATATTGACACTTTTAGTCCATCTAACTTGCAAAGTTGCGCGTAACTTCACTTATAGGCATAAAAACCTCAGACAGCCAATAATTGGCATTCCCGAGAGTGTAATCAAATATCATGAATCTCCCGGTTTGTTAAAAGGTCACTCAGAGGTAAGAATTAAAAAGTTGACGCTTTTAACCCTTCATTGCGCAAACTTTCAATTAATTACGCAAACAGCTACACTCGATCATCAAGTAGCTCATTTGTGAATATAAACATCGTAAGAGGTTATTTAGAAACTTATTTTAGGTCTGCTAACACTTCCAGTCCTTTCATAATCAAAGTTTTTGATTTTTCAAAACATTAGTCCCTAAATTTCAGTGTTTGACTTCATTAGGGTTTATTACACGTGTCAATACATCATTGGACGTGATTTTACGAGGTGTTACAAGAAGTCTCTCCAAGAGGAGAGGGTTGCACTTTCCATGGGAACCCATTCTTAGAGAATTACAACATATCTCCAGGGGAGGAAAGAGCCCATAATAAGGACTCACGTAGGAAGGTTCCTTCTACGCAACAAGTGTTTCTAAAGGGCTTACAAAACCTCTCCAAAAGGAGAAGATGCCACCCCTTCTCGAGGAACAAAAAAAAACCTGAACGGTTTAAAGACCCTGCTAACGGGTCAAACACGATCATTTAGGCAGACGTGCCGAACGATCTTACTACAAAATGAACATGTACATAGGCATACAAACATGCTGCCTTAGTCTAAACAAGGCAAAGCCCGGTCGTGGGGCTAGGACTAAGTCGACTACGTCCAACAAAACGCCGAAGCAAACATATGAAAACCCGAGTGGCCTGGACACCATTGGGTAAAAGGTCCATCAAAAGCTTTAACAACTCAAGCGAGTTACAAAGCAAACTTATAAAAAGCTTTAACAACTCAAGCGAGTTACAAAGCAAACTTATACAAAGCAAACTTATACAAAGCTTTAACAACTTAAACGAGTTACAAAGCGAACTTGTACAAAGCTTTAACAACTCAAGCGAGTTACAAAGCAAACTTATACAAAGCTTCAACAACTTAAACGAGTTACGGAGCGAACTTGTACAAAGTTTTAACAACTCAAGCAAGTTACAAAGCAAACTTATACAAAGCTTTAACAACTCAAACAAGTTACGAGGCAAACTTATAGAAAGCTCTAACAACTCAAGAAAGTTATGAAGCAAACTTATACAAAGCTTTAACAACTTAAACAAGTTGCAAAACGGGTCTATACAAAGCTTTAACAACTTAAAAAGTTACAAAGCGACCCATAGAAAACCTTAACGGCTCAAACAGGGTACAAAGCAAATTCATGAGAAAGTTTTAATAGCTTAGGCAAGACAAAAACCCTCGTCGGAGGAACGCCAAACGAAGAGTATGACACGGTAAAAAAGGCATCCCAGTCGATGCCCTTAGAGAAATTACTCTTGGACGAGTACCTTGATTGAAATGACTTATAAAGGGACATGGAAAGAAAGTCTAAATAGCGTAAACGCTCTCAAGAAAAGTATTCTCAGACAAGAACATAGGGTAAAGTGCCTCCAAGGAGGCATAGATTGAAGTACGGTACCGAGCTACCCTACTTGTGGTGTCGCCTTACTGTTTTGAATGCTGAATGCCAGGTCACCCCAAGGACAACAAAGTGGATTGGTTTGGCATAACGCGCCCTAGACTATATTACCCGACAGGTCAAGACGATGTATGAAGGGCGGATAGCGACCCGCCTAGATTTTCAGGGACTGGAACAAGTCCTGCACCCATTCATGAGTGAATAGGCTTGGACTAAGGATGACTTGACGACGAGGGTCCCCGCTTGGGCTCCTCGTCTGGGCTTACCGCCTTAGATTGATGACTGGGCTCGAGCCCACTTGGGTCTTTCTCGGTATGTTTAGATTGATTCGAGTGGGCCATGTCTTGATAAGCCCATTCTTGGGCCGGCCCGTTAGCGTTATGGCCCAAGTGTGTTGTTATAAAAGGAAGCCCTCCTCCTCCTAAGAAAGGCGGACTACAACTCCCCCAATAAGAGGTTACCCTCTCCTCCATCTCCTTTACATCTCCTGCCCCTTTACTCTCTCTCTAAAATATACATTTTACTTGCACTTATAATTATCTTCTCCATACAAGATACTGACTTGGGCGTCAGAGTGCCCTCGGGGTAAACCCCCTCGGGCCCTCTAACTAGATTTTCGTGTGGCTGCAGTTCGAGACCCGATGCCTCGCAAGAGGAACCGTCACCATGACGACAAGATGAGGAACCTGAACCGGAACCCACCGAATCTGAGGTTAGTAACGCCAAACCGTTTCAACCATGGATTCGACATACGTCTACTTGTCTTATTTACAAATAAACTATTTTTATTATTCAACACGTGTATAGCATAACCTAGTAATAATAATAATAATAATATAATAAAACGTAAGTCTATAATCTTATTATAGTATTATATTATAAACCTATAAATTAGCAACTTCTTTATGCATACATGTGTTGTACTTTTAGCTTTGGGAGTATTTAAAAAAAAATGACATTTTCCCTTTTTAACCCTAAAGTATCAATCTTTGACAATTTTAGTTTAAGGTTTTAATCTTTGGTAATTTAATAAATTAGCAAGTTCTTTATGCATACATGTGTTGTACTTTTAGCTTTGGGAGTATTTAAAAAAAATGGCATTTTCCCTTTTTAACCCTAAAGTATCAATCTTTGACAATTTTAGTTTAAGGCTTTAATCTTTGGTAATTTAACCCCCTTGATTAATTTGATTTTTCACTTCTACTTCAAAAGTTTCCGTCTTATACAATTTAACCCCTTTGATTAATTTGGACTCTCACTTCTAATTCAAAAATTTCCATCTTTTACGATTTAACCACTTTGATTTTTTTTTTACTTTTAACCTAAAGCTTTTCAACTTTTGCAACTTTGACCCCATATACTTTTCATCTATCGCAAGTTTTGTGTTTAACGTTTCGTTCTAGATTTTTCTGTTTAACATGCCACAACGTGCGTGTGGAGTTCAACATTTTTTCATCCACTCTATCCTGTTTGACAGGCCCGTCACAACGCGTCTATTTTTCTCCGTTTGATAGGTCTGTTGCAATGCATGGGTCATAGATCGGCTCAGTTATTATTTTCTATGTTTTACACACAGGCTCGCGGTTATGTAAGAAACATTTGCCTTTCATCTAATATGATATATAACTAACGCATCCCCGCCGCATTGCGGCGAGTGGTAATTCTAGTTTTTATTAATTTGACTTTGTTCGTTTATTAGATTAGATATAGCCGTCCTAAAAAATAGATCAAGATATTTAAATTTATCGATTTTTTTTTCTTCACATTTTTACTTGAGTAACATAACTATTAGTACGCATCAGTAATGTAAATTTACGTAACTACAATTTCTAGTTAGACGATTCCAATCACTTAATGCCCTTCTAGTTTCTTAAACTAGAACTGATTCCCGCAAATGGTTTTTTTAATATGATTTGAGAATGTTGAATTTTGTTGTTGTTGCTTATTGATTAAAATGTTCACGTTCATCAACTGAAAACGTTTATAAAAATATGCATGAACACATATTATTTATATCATTACTAATTAAATGTAAAGTAACTTGAATACCCTCAAATGAAAACTTATTATATTGGACTCGATTCTATTCCGAACAAAATTTAGGTTGAAATATATACCAACTGAAAACGCTAAAAAATAAGTACGAAAACGTATTATATTTGACATTACTCATGAAACGTAAAGTAACTCGAACTTATACCGTCTAATGAAAGCGTATTATATTTGACTCGACTCGTTTCCAAATAAAATTTACGTCTAAACGTAAACCAACTTGAATTCATCGACACGCACATAAAAACAAGCTCATAAATTCTCGAGGGGGTTAAAATAACGTTTTACAAAGTTTTTCTAAAGTTGAGGAGTGTAAGTGTCAATATTAAAAGTTGAAGAGTAAGGTTTATAAAAGAAAAAAAAATCAAGTTAAAAACCCAAAAGACAAAAAAACTAAAAATATCAAGGTGTTACTGTAGCTAACATGTTATACCTTTATGTATATGATAATAATGATAATTAGAAATGAATTGAAAAAAAATCTAAGTCGATATTTAGGGTGGACGGTATGGTTGTAGTGAGTTAGGGTGTTTGAGTTTTCTCTACTCAATAATCACATGCCATGTCAACTTCCCCATTCAGTCCTCATTTTCTACTCAAACACTAGGAATGGTTTAAACACTCACTCTTCTTCACTTTGATTGGTTGCCCATTCCTATCACCTCTCTCTCTCCTCTATCACTCTTCTTCACTTCGGTGAATACTCACCGGCCACACCCCTTATCTCTTACTCCGCGCTCACCGATCTACCACCGAAAATGGTTCATTGATCGGCAACCCCCCTCCCCGAAGCCATACCGACTACCGTTAGTATTTTTGATCAACTTTATTTTGTATTGTGATACTTAACGTACAACATTAATAAACAAATGTATTCTCGATGATTTTTTTTGTTTTTCTAATTTCATATTACAATATTTTAATAAAAAATATTTTATTTTTTTCTGGTTTGTATTTATATTAATAAAAAGTATGTTATCTTGAACTAATTTATAAACTTGTTATATTTATTTAGAGTAAACTGCCATTTTGGTCCCTGTGGTTTGGGCACTTTTGCCATTTTAGTCCAAATCTTAAACTTTTTACATCTGGGTCCCTGTGGTTTGCATTTTGTTGTCATTTTAGTCCAAAATTTAAAAACCCTATTTTTGACTGTTGCAACCTCCTATTTTGTCTTTTAGTTCAGGGGCATTTTGGTCATTTTGCTTTTCATTTAACATTTTCTTAATTCAAAAATTAATATATATATATATATTAGAGTTAATTGCTCGGATGGTCCCTGTGGTTTCAAGTTTTTTCACGTTTAGTCCCCATCTTTTGAAAATAGCAGGTATGCTCCCTATGGTTTATCATTTTGTTACTCGGATAGTCCCTGAGTAAATGTCAGTTAGTTTGAAATAGCATGTATGCTCCCTATGATTTGTCATTTTGTTACTCGGATAGTCCCCAGAGTAAATGTTGGGGGACTATCCGAGTAACAAAATGACAAACCATAAGGAGCATACATGCTATTTTCAAAAGGTGGGGACTAAACGTGAAAAAACGTGAAACCACAGGGACCATCCGAGCAATTAACTCTATATATTAATATACACACATACATAGCAGTTCATCTTCATCATCATCATCGACAACTTCAACTCTCTCTCTCTCTCTCTCTTCTCTGAACTACCACCACACCACCACCACCACCACCACCCCCACCACCGCATCATCCCCACCATCACCATCCCACTGCCGCCAACACCACCATCTCTCTCTAAAACCTGCACACACACACTCTCTCTTTCTCTCTCCAAACACCCATCTCTCTCTTCTCTCTCTCTGTAAAAAGATTTGTAAAAAGAAACGAGGCTCAGATCTGTAAAAAGAAACGAGGCTCCAACAACAAATCAAAACAAAAACCGATTTGTAAAAAGAAACGAGGCTCAGATCTGTTTTACAATGGGAACAAGGAGGAATAACCGCCATGGCTGCAAACAGAGGTTGCAAGCGCACTTGCCCTCCTCCGATTCTGCCACGCCAAGCTGCGGAAAATCTCAAATGTTGACCCAATTTTGACTCGGATTAGGTAAAATCATCACAGCCTCGTGGTGAATAAAAGGACTGGGTTCAAGTTTTGATCATCCTGTTTGTTACAAAATCACCCTCAACCACCTAAAACATTAACAAAATCACAGATCATCATCCGTCTCCCCTCCACAACAGTACACCCTCCACCACCGTCTCCCCTCCACCACCGTTCACCCTCCACCACCGTACACCCACCACCACCGTTCACCCTCCACCACCGTACACCCACCACCACCGTCTCCCCACCACCACCCTCCACCACCGTACACCCTGACAACCACCGCTTGCTTTTGCTCCAACCCATATTTAAACTGCCATTTTGTTCCGATTCCTCTTGCTCCAGCCCATATTTAACACCTCCATCAAAATCAAACCCCCAATAAATCTGCATCAAACGCGAATCGGAGATAGAAGAGAGAGAGAGATAGTTGTATGTTTGGGTGTAAATATGGGGAATCGTAGTCAGGGTGGTGGTGGTGCACGGTGGTGGTAGTTCAGATTGGAGGCGACGATTTTGGATTACAGAGATCTGGGTTTGATCTGGGTTTGATTACAGAGATAGAAGAGAGAGAGAGAGAGAGAGAGTTGTATGTCTGTTTGTGTGTGAATATATATATATAAATTTGAGTTATAATAAATCTAAATGACCAAAATACCCCTGAGGATAAAGACAAAATAAGGGGTTTAAGTTTAGGAATCTAGTCAAATTTGAAATTTGGACTAAAATGGCAACAAAATGCAAACCACAGGGACCCAGATGTAAAAAGTTTGAGATTTGGACTAAAATGACAAAAGTGCCCAAACCACAGAGACCAAAATGGCAGTTTACTCATTTATTTATAAGGTATCCACATTTATTTTTATCATCAACTTTTTTGGGTTCTTTAAGATTAACAAGTAAAGGTATGTAGCAATTTATAGTCCATTTAACTATTAGTATTAAATCAATTTAACTTAACCCGTTTAAAAGTTTTAAACATTTTTAATTATTAATATTTGGGGTTAGGATTAAATACAAATGATAAAATAAATAAGAAGGGTAAGAAGTTTTCTAGTCCATTGATATTAGATTTGGAGGGTTGAGATTAGTTGTAGAGAAAATAAGATAATAGAAGAGCATAAAGGAAATTCTATATTTATGGATTTTCTCTCTCCACATGCAAGGTACATGCCAATTCCCCCATCGATTTAAAACATCAATAACTTTTTCATACGACCTTTAAAAAAAATTCACCATAATAACGAGTGTTTTTTATCTTTAATATGAGTACCATATTATCATATAAAAAAATAAAGAAAAAATCATTTTTACTGGGTTTTTTCGCATTGTGTTAAAGGTTCAGTTCATTGTGTCTTTTAATTGAGTTTTGGTCATTACGTTTTAGTTGAGTTTCTATACATTGTGTTATTATCAAAACCTATAACACAATGTTAATTTGGGTTCTATCCATTGCGTTCTTATAAGAACCTATAACACAATATATGACACAATGAAGATGGTGTTATATCTGGGTTTTCTATAAATTGTGTTATTAGTTCAGGTCATTGTGTTTAATATGTTTTCCATTGTGTTTTAATAATTTGTTCATTTTTTTTATTATCTTGTTCATTGTGTTTTAGTATGTTGTGTATTGTGTTTTTAGTTTGTTTCCTATTGTATTTCTACTACTCTCCATTGTGTCTTTTATCTGCTGTCATTAATTGTGTCTTTTATCTGTTGTCATCAATTGTGTTTTTATTTTGTCTGATATTTATTGTGTTATATGTTATCGCCATTGTGTTATACGTTATGGTCATTGTATTGTTTTCCATTGTGTTTTAATAATTTGTTCAATTTTTTTATTATCTTGTTCATTGTGTTTTAGTTTGTTGTGTATTGTGTTTTTAGTTTGTTTTCTATTGTGTTTTCATTGCTCTTCATTGTGTCTTTTATCTGTTGTCATTAATTGTGTTTTTTATTTGTTGTCATCAATTGTGTTTTTATTTAGTCTGATATTTATTATGTTATATGTTATCGTCAGTGTGTTATACGTTATGGTCATTGTGTTTTAGTGTGTTGTCCATTGTGTCTTTATCTGTTGTCATTGATTGTGTTTTTGATCTACTTTACATTGTGTTTTACATCATGTCCATTGTGTAATATGTAACTGAGTTTTGGATTTTTTTTTTGAAAAATATAACAATATGATACTCATATTAAAGATAAAAAAAACGCTCGATTTTATGGTATAATTTTTTTAAAAAACAAATGATGTATAAAAAAAGTTACGGGCGTTTAAAAATTGGGGGGGGGGGGGGAATAGCATGTGACTTGCATGTGCATATTCTCTTTCCTCTTGTAGACAAAATTACCCTTTCCATTTAGTTACTCTTATGACACTTGTCACTTTCTGGTGGCTTCTTACCATTCTTATTTTTAAATCATCTATATAATCTATAAAAGGAGGTTAAATGCTGATGTAATTTTGCCTATGTGTCAACCATTCAGCTATGCCACATAGTCGAAGGTGATGTCATAAATCCGATTTTTATTAAGATAAATTACTGATTTTTTTAGGAGGGAATTTGAAAATCAAATTCAAAATTCAAATGGTTTTATTAAGTAAAAAGTTTAATCTTATTCTCTCTCAATCAAATCTCAATCAAATATACTCCAGCTCATTTTCAAAATTCAAAACCTTCACACCTCTCTCTCTCTCTCTCTTCAACTCATCAGAAGAACATCTTCGAGCAGATTCAGATCCAACGATGAACGATGCAGATGTCTTCGAGCAGTTCATCCGTCAAGAAGCCGATGAAATAGCTAACGAGATCTCCGTTTCAGCAGAAGAAGTAAGTCTCTGTTCAAATGAAGTCGGATTTTCGTCATTTCAGTTCGAATTTTATTAAAACCCTAACTTATCAACTGGAATGAAAACATAATAGCAAAAGTGAAACAACATTAACGGAGAATTCCACATTATAGATGGAGTAGTGTCAATTTTTACTACAACAGATGATAAAATTCGAACTGAAATGACGATTCCAGTTGATAAGTTAGGGTTTTTGTGGTTTAAACCCTAATTACTTGGACTGTATCTATCATTTGTTCCTTTTCCGGTTGATATGATGTGTATGCTTCATTGTAACACTTTTTTGGCTTTGTATTGGCACTGAAGATGGAAGATTGAGTTGTGGTTTCTCAAGTTTCAGAGGAAAAAGGGCAACCATCAAAGAACCGACTTGGAGTCTGAAAAGGATAACTCGAGTGATGATGGTTCTATTGCTTCAACTACAGTGACATAAACCAAATAGAAGTGATGAGAGGGGGAGAATTGAAAATGCTGGTGGGGTTGTCATGTGGGCAGGTAATTTTGGTTTTCTGTAAATGAATTGTGCCTTTTGTTATGTTCTTTGTATTGACTGAAAATATGGAAAAAATTAAACCTTTTGTTCTTTTTATGATAAATCTTGGTGTTTGACCATCGTGTTAATAGAATTGGTGATTTTAGATCTTCTTATCAACGATTGCTAAACCAATCATAAGTTTATTGATTTTGCATCGTGTTTTGGATGTTTTTCTATTTGGGGTTAAAAAAGATTTGATTTTTAATATGCCCATGGATTATTGTTTAGGTAAAGCTATGGCAATTGCTGTGCAGCCTGTTAAAGATCCGAGAACGAAGAAGAAAGAAGTGACGATGAAACGAACATTGGTGATTGGGCTGCCAATACTTTCCTACGGTAAATATTGTATTATATTGCTGCAATCTATTGTTATTAAAACTGTTATTAATTGTATTAAAACTCTCGTGTGCTATTAATTCTATTAAAACTGTTAAGAGGAGTTGTAAAGCCAGATTGGTTTAGTTCAGGATTCTGTAATTTTGTTGTGATTTGGTTGATTTTGGTTGAAATTTATTTATTGCATGTGGTGTTTTATTTTACTTTGAAGTTTGCTTTAGTTAAAAGCTTTATTTGTGGTAATTTGTTGTATTTTAGAAATTAGGGTTCTAATTTGGGGTTTTTCATTACATGTAGTGTTTTCATAGAGCTCTACAGTCAACTGTCTTCTATTAGGTACAAGATCTCTGTTTTAAAATTGCTGATAAAAATTGTTGATAATTTAAATTGTGTAGAGTTTAGGTCATGAAATTAGGTATTTAGGTAATTTAAAGATCCTTTCTATTTGCTCAAACTAATTGATGTCTCTTGCTAGGTACACTGTATCTGATGTAAGAATGTTCACCAACTTCGATTTCATCTTAAAGGTATGAACCATCACATTCAAAACACTAAATATTATTAATCTTGTGTTTTCTTGATTTTGACCATATTTGCCCTTTGAATCTAGCGATGGAGGTAGAAGACAGCTGTGTTATTACTCATGTTCAAGATAAGCTCTTTCGTGTTCATGTGAGCAAGAAGAGAGGAAGACACAAAGGAGGTGTGAAACATAGTTCAGATGATACAGGTTCAGGTGTCAAATCTGTATCATGTGAACTGTGTTTGACACATCCTTTGTGTCTTTCTCTCTTCTTGCTCACATGAACACGAAAGAGGTTATCTTGAACATGAGGTTATCTATTAAGGGAGCTTAGATGATGACATAGAATTGCCTACGTGTCAACTTCTCAGGTATGCCATGTAGTCCTCGCTGATGTCATAATTACAAAACGGTATCCTTTAGTGTTGTTTTCGCTAAAGTTTGAAACAGTATTGTTTAGTGTTACTTTACCTTCAAGGAAAGTCCAAGGAGCAGGTATAATTTTAAATTTTGCCTTCAAATTCTTTCTAACAAAACAATAGAAACGTTGTTGATTATTTGATTTTTTTTTTCATTTTTTGTAGATATGAGAAGGTTTAAAGCTATTGAATGGCTTGAAAGTGTAGTTAGGCCATTGGAGATACCAAAACAACCATCAAACTTTTTGATAGGTCAAAGCTTCATGTTTCCAACAACTAATGGTTGTTCTATCGTAAAGACTTCTGGTATGTATCTTAAGCATAAACTTTATATTGTCATTCATGGTGTAAAACAATGTGATTAGAGTAGAAGTTCAACGTTGCTATGTTGTAACTTAGTTTCAGTTTGAATCTGTTTGTGTTTCCGAGGGCTTTTTTAAGCAAGCCGCATAGTATAAACTCTAACTTTTAGGTGTTGTAGACTGTTTTAGGTTGATTTCTAGGATTATTTAGGTTGAAGGTAGCCTTCATTAGGGTTTTTATTGTCATCTTTTTGCTGAAAATTAGGACAAAAATCATCTTAAATGACTACACGGTTAGTTTTCTCATTTTACCTCAACATGGTTTCATAAAATTACTTTCTTGCCTGTTATACGTCTTTTTCCAATCTCAGGGCTATAAAATTATTTTCGTGTTCACCTTCGTTTGTTATCAAGATATGTTGTTAAATAAACGAACATATATTAAAAGATATAAACTTGAGTCTATAAGACTACCATATTGAGTGCTGCTGCCACTAATGGACCTTTCGACTTTAGCCCTAGAATATATACAACTACCAAACAATCTTAACATAATCCAAATTGAGATAAAAGTTACCCGGGTTTGTTGAAACTGTTTGGCTTCGAAAATTGTTAAAGGAGAAAATTAAATAAAGATTAAACATTGTTAAATCTAAAAGTCTAAAAAGAAGTAAAAATAAACTGTGATAAGAAAAATTAATACGATCATCCATATAAAGTATTTAAAAAGTAACAATTACATATAAAAAAGAAAACTAATCAGACACTTAAACTCTAATAGCAAGAATCAAGAAACTTTAACTTCAACTCCATGGAGCACTGAACTTCTCGATGTATGTCATTGATCTTTCTCATGAACTCTAGGTCTCTATCTCCACACTCTATATTACTCGCAATACACAGGTCACGAACGGAAGTAGTTGGCATCGCCCTCAGGTCTCTCGAAACCTGGTCTCTTGTCAGCAGACCAAGTTGTAGTCCGTTAAAACACCTCTTCAACTCTTGAATAGTAGACCTATCAGCCAAAACTTGCTCTTCGATTTGTTTAATAAAGCGTTGCTTGAAATCGTCAGAATATGACTCCATTTTAATGTATTTATAAGAACTAAAGCAAACAATAACAGTTGATCTTTGGCTTTCAGTGAATGAATCTGGGTATGATGAAACAACATTTGAATTGGCAATGGTATTATATAGAATTTGTAACAGCCCAAAGGTCAGATTTAAATGCAACCATTAAATAAAAATTTATATTTAAAAACCATGTACATTTAATGATTTAATGGGAAAACGTGTATAAATTTATATTTAAAAACCATGTACATTTAATGATTTAATGGGAAAGCAAGTAAAATTAAATATCTAGAAAACCAAAGAACAAAATTTAAACCTTCAAAAAAGGTTATCATAATTAGGAAACGTCTGTTCATTTACCCCATCAAACATTTTACACGCTATAAAGGATCATGATTAGTTTACTTGGAAACATCAACACTTCATTTTTAAAAAACCCTTCACCCTAAAACAAACTGTCCAAAAAACACTAACACTCTTTCTAAATGGCAAGCAAAAGCTTCTACCACTGGTCTAAAACTGCCGATCTTAAAATTGAATTTTCAAGATGGTCACTCGAAGAACAGAGAAAAGATGAAGAACTCAATAAAAAAGTTGCTATGGTGAGTGATAAATATTATAAGCAAACCTGTAGTAGCATTGCACTGCTGGATGAAGTGGTCTGTTCTCCTCCATCAGAGTTTAAAGAAAAAGCAGAAGAGTTTATCACACATCTGCTGAAACAGGATCAGAAGACCTGTGATATGCTTGCTGATCTGCAAATTAAAACAAATAATGAAATTGCATGGAAGAAGGCGAGAGTTATAGATATCCTAGGAAGTGTTTATTGTAATGTGTAATTTTTAATATTTTTCACAATCAGAATTTTGTAATACTATTTAATATCGAATGAAGAAAATTCAAAGTTTCAAAATCAGAATTTTGCAATTTCACTTTTACCAGTTTCAATAATAACAAAGTACAGCCAAAAAGTTGAACTTGAATGTGAACTTCATGAAAGGTATAGATCATGCTGATGACTCACTTCACAGGTACATAATTTCATATAATTTCAAATAATAAAAAATACTAAAATTGTTTATTATTATTTTTTTGGCAGTTACAAAGTGTTTATAAATCCAAGTGTGAGTGATGAGTTATGTACAGCAACAGCTGAAGCACTTGCACCCATCTTCCATTCTTTGTATGCCTTATGGAGAGAAACAGTCATCTTCCCCCTAAAAAGCAAAGAAAACATTAGGAAAAAGCATTATGATTGAGGATGACCTGAATCTACGTAAGTGGCAGGTTTATTATATTTACCGATTTCAAATTTTATTTCCAACCTTTCTGATTTAGGTTTTTTGCAGACACTCACAATGCAACAAAGCGCGCCACCAAAGCCAGAAACACTGGTTGGGTTTTCCTACGATATTGTACGAAAGGTTGATGCTAAGTATCCCAAACATCCCTGGATCTTGGCTGGAAAGTCATTAGGTTCAAGGTAATGGTTAGATTTTAAAACTGTTATTAATCATTACTAGAAAAGAGGGTTTTTGTCATGAAACTTTTGGTCACAAAACAGTAGCAATTTCCCTGTTGTCACCATTTTGCCACCGAAAATGTGGTGACAAAAACACCCGTGTCAATTGCCCTAATGCCACCAAATAGTGACCATTTTTATATTTTGCCATCTTTTTTGCCACCACAAAATTGGTCAAAATTATTTGCCACCGCTATTTGTTTGCTACGGTCCGCCTTGTTTGCTACGGAGTTGTGACGGATTTTTTGCCACTTTATTGCCACGGTTTGATATTGCCACCATTTAACCACCATTTTCATTGAAAATCGGTAGCATTTAACGAACTTGTTGAATTATTTGCTACCATTATTTGCTACCATTTTGTGATTGCTTAAATATTGGTTTTTGATTCAGATTGATTTTCCATTTTTCTCTGTTTTTTTCATAAAAATTACATATCAATAAAATTACAAAATTATTTTAAAGTCTTAATAAGATCACGAAAACCCAAAATTATATAAAACATCTCTGTATCAAAAGCAAATAAAATATCTTAATAGAAATACCAGCTAAAACATCAGATAACTAAAATTATCCTAATATGATAAACATCGAAACATTTAAAACCAAGTGTTTGTAGCCTATCTTCGAATTGTACTTGTTAACATAGCTTCAATTTGTGACATCCTATCGAGCATAGTATCTTTATCCACCTTATCTTTTTTCTTTTCCAGTCAACAACCCCGCAATAATCCCATTTAACCATTCCTTTTCTTTTTCTTCATCCTTTTCCTTAATGAGCTCCTTATAACTACGTTGAACTTTTCAATCTACAAAACAACCAATGAAATGAATCAAGAAGTCAGAATTAACAAAAATTAATAACGGGTCAAGTTGATTGCAAAGATAACAATATCCAATTGTGAGCTACAATTCAAGTGCTAGAAGCTAAAAAACATGATCCATTATGTTTACACTTAAGAATGAAATTCTACTTTATTTCAAAAGCAAATTTTTGTATTAAAAAACCTGTAGAGAAAGTGTAATCAACTCAATAAGAAATTCCTAAAATTCTCACTAAATTAAAAGCATCAATAAACTTATTCACATCTTTCCATTTCTGGTATCAATCGTAATTCCTGACAAAATGAGTTTTCAGGCTTACCATTTTCTTTTCTTCCTTTCATTAACAGTGGTGCGATCTGGGACACCAATCTCCCAAACTGTAGGGCCATTTCTTGTTGGTTTGTGCACAAGCAGACCCATTCTGATCTTACTTCCTGTTAACAGTTGAAACCTATAATTATGATAAAATTTCCATTAATAAATATGAAAAAAAGAGATAAAAATTATGAGATTAAGATTTAAGAACCTTTTAGGACATAAATAATGGATTGGTACATGTACTCGCCAATGTACCCGGGAACCCAAGCAATTCATAATCCATCACTTTCAGGTGAGAACATGACAAAACAAAAGAAAATGAGTTATAACCAAAACGCAAGAACAAGATTGTCAGTTTTCTCACCGTGATAAGGTCTTTGAACAGTTTGAAATGCACTATCACCAACTAAATCCAACAAATCACCAGCTATCTTCAAAACAGATATAACAGCATTAGAATAACTTAATATCCAAACAAGAAACCGTTTTATAAAATATACTTCAGAACTGACAAGATCACAGTACCTCATCACCAGCTTTCTCTTATTCAAGTACCCGACATATAGCCATTGCTAGTTCATCTTGAGGAAGCTGAAAAGCACTACCACTTACCATTCTACTGCATTCATCTCTTAACCATTCTAAATCAAATACTTTATTTGTGTTCTCACTATGATCATACCACTCACCATGGAGTGAGGTAGAAGTTACATTTGTACCCTCCCCCCACATTTCACGATCGTCAAAAGATGCATCAACCAAGAACTGGGTTGGGTGGTGAAAAACCAAATTTGCACCGAATTCTTGGCCATCATCATTCCCGTTTACTTGCCTTTCAAGTAAAGACTTTGAACGGCATTAACAACTTTCTGTAGCCCTCCAAATAAGTAAAAGAAACGTCATTATTTCAAACAAAGGGAATTACTACAGAACCATCAATGCCACACTCGATAAGCATAAACATAAGTTTGAAAGGGATTCCACCACCGGATAAACCGTAAACTTAGTTTTGTGGTCACATCTTGTATGCATATACAGCAAACTTCAATAAACTATACAGTTACCGTGAGACAATTCATAGTGTTCTGTATTTTTGTAAAGTTTTCAAGGTCACACCTAGCATTTTTACAAAGCAAATATCATAAAATCATAAGACTCCATACGTCGAGTCACTATGTTATCTAAAATTCTAACCTAATTACCACAACTTTCTCCTAAAATTTTCAGATTGATCTGTACAAAAGTTGAAAAAAGAGATCACATATTTAACATGCCACAACATATAAACGCGATATTATACAGCAATTCATGAACTAACAAGTACCTTCATCCTATATTGACTTGAAGTAACCTTTTTCGTCGGACATTCTTGGTTGAGGCATTTTCACAAGCATCTCATGTATTACATTAGTTCCAATCAGCTCTATATTTTCTTTTGGTTGAGGCATTTTCACAAGCATCTCATGGGCATATAGCTTAAAGTCAGAAATGGGAGCCGGAAGCTGGAATAGGAAGCAGCGGCTATGTTACTGATGTTGCAGACCTGGAAACCGGAACTGGTCGACTCATGTTGCAGAACTGGTGGAAGCTGGAACTGGAGGCCGTTCCCCGGAAGTTGTTGTCGCTGTGTTGATGTTGGCTGCTGTGATGTTGCAGCGAAGTATAATGTGTAGGACAAATTATAAGCAGTGTTTTCAAGGGGTAATCTGGTAAAAAAAAAATTAAAAGTTATAAGCTGCTTAAAAAGTCACAATATCCTGACGTCTCAAAAAATGACTTTTTCTCCTATTAAAGTCATTTTGAAAAGTATTTTTGGGTTTGCCACACATCAATTCTCCTTATTAGCTTTTTGTAAAAGTCAAAAGCTTAGCCAAACATGCCCTTAATTGCATAATGACTTAATTCCCTTTAACAATTTGCAATAGATATCATAGAATTTTACCTCTTCTTTGCATCATCCTAAAGGGAAAGGGGACTTTCTTCTGTTGTAACCGAGTTTAGATATATAAACACAGTTAAATAATGAACCGAGTAACTATTTTAATGTTTGAAAAAGACCCAATGTGAACTGAGCAATTATTTTCTTTTTTTCTTTAAACTTGGCTATTCTTTGTTTCCAAATAATTTCTTTATGTGTTATTCAAACATATGCTTAGAAATCTAAATAAGTGCTTACTGATGTCTTTTGCCTACACTAGAATAACCAGCAATATATTTAAAAGTAAACTATTTTTCTTAGTGATTACGGACATAAAAGAGAATGGAACCATCAAACAAAATTAACAAATAAGTGTCAGATATCAAATTCAAGAATATAGAATTTAAACCAACAAATAAAACAAAAATAATACATACAACTATTATTTAAATTCTTTGGTGATTTGAAGATATGTAGATAATGGGTGTATGTATTAATTCTTAGAAAAGGCAATGAAAAGAATTCAGTTGAATCATGATATTGCCGTCCACTCCACAAAGTTTTCAATAGATTCAAGTTTTCTAAGAATTCAACAAAAATAATACATTGTAGTGCAGTCCACTCCACAAAAATAATTTCCATTGCCGTCCACTCCACAAGACAATTGAAATTAGTTCTTAAAATCAATATGATTAAAAACTCATGGGAAATCAAGAATCATACCTTGAATTGGTGAAATAGTATAGCCCTAATGTGTGGATGGGATGCAGTCGATGGTTGCGTTCTTCGATTCAGACCTGGATCGGCTGGCTATGGAGCGGTTAATATCTTTTAGGAGTAAACTTTGAAAAAACCCTAATTTTTGGAAAGGCGAGGTTGTGAATCAGAGATAAAAACTAAAAAGTAATCCGCTGAAATTTCACAGGTCGCTAATATGGTGGCAAATTAACCACACAACAACATTATTTTATAAATTACTTTTTTTCTCACCAATTTTCCACCGAAAATAACCGGTGGCAAATTTTTTTGACCGCTTAGCTACCGAGCTTTAGCAAATACGCAAAATTCATACTGTAGTGTGAAATCGGTGGCTAAATTTGCTACGGTGACAAAATTTTGGTGACAATCGCCCATTTTTCTAGTAGTGAGCTAATTATAATTGTTCTGAAGTTAAACCTTTTAGTTATGTTCATTCTAAAATGAAATTCATCCCAACTGGTCGCTAAGAGTTTGTAGAATATAAACTGATAAGTTATGGAGATAATGCATCTCTATCATAGGGTACATGCTGAGATTATTGAATTTTGAGTGACATACCCCATATATAGCTTTAACATAGTTGATTATTATTATAAACATAGTTTAACATTAAGAATTGATTGGAGTGTTAAGTGTATTATTTTGAACTTTTTGAACAAGTTTTAACTGCAAAGGAGTAAAAAGAATGTTGGTTTTATTCGGTGTGTGTATTGTAGTTAACAGAAGAATAGGGAGATACTGTTGTTTTAGGCATTGAGCAAAGCAGCAGGGAAGGCTTTCAGCAACATGGTTATGGGCTATAACAATGTTGATGTCGATACAAGGTGTTGCTGTTTCAAACACACCTGTAAGTTTCGTTCTTCAGGTCAATATTAATGGTAAAACGACATTTTATTCTTTCATGTGCTAAAAACTTAGACTTTATTTGATGATGTTGATGTTGATGCAAAGGTGTTTTTACATTCAAGTGGACTTAAAAATCAAGTGCATAAAAATGGTCACTGTGGAATGGATTTGATATTGCTTGGTGCTTATTTGGACGAAAAAATCAACGTTTTTAAACAGGTAAATTTACAACTGCTTATTTATGATAGTTGTGACACTCTAGGTTTTCCCGAGCAAACACCTTGTAATTACTTAGTGCGTACATATAAATATATGTTATTAAATGAAAGTTGTGATTCTCCTTGTGCTATGTGTCGATAACGTGTATGTAATATATATGTGTATATAAAGATACTCGCGAACCGAAACCACGACTCGAGACCACCCGGTCTCGAGTAAATAGTGAACAGTTGGGCCGCTTGGGCCGCACCCCCATTCGGAAACCCATTAGGGTGCACTAACTTGGATTGAGTATAAAACCTCACTAACCCCCATTTGCACCAAACTTTCTCCCACACTCACCCACACTCTCCTACATTCACTAAACCCTAAAAGCTCCACCAACACTCTCCTTTTCTCTTCTCGGAACGACCATCGGCTAAGGAAGGAGCTATCGGATCTCGGTGAACCTCTACACACCTCCACACTTTGGAACCGGTTAGTGTGTTATTGTGTGTTATGTGTACTTAATAAACAAGATGCATAATTAAGTCTAAAGGTCTTGTTGCATGATTCTCGTATGATTAGTGAGTTGGTGATATGATGAATAAGGTGTGTGAGTTATTGTATGATCATACCTTGCTAAGGTGTTTTGTAGGATAAATGATTATGTTATCCGATTTATGTTAGATGTTTTGTTAAATGATTTTGCTATCCGGTTTGTGTTATCCGATTTATGTTATATGATTTTGTTATCCGATTTATGATTAGATGTTTTGGGAAAAATGTGTGTTCAATAAGATGATGCAAGATTTACTTGATCTTTGATCCTAATAGTTCATGCTTGAATGATCTCATGAAGAACCTTATGAATATGTGTTAAATGTGATATGTAGGATGAACATGATAATGAATGATGAAAACCTAAAGATGAAGAACAAGTTTGAATGTGATTATAAATATTTGAAATTTGGTTGTTTGATCTATTTTGCTTAGTAAATAGACAAGAAAACATGTTTAATGGAATAGTACACAATTTTCATGAAATGGCAATCCTATTGGATAGTACCATTAGACAGGTTCTGGAAGGTTTTCGGTCATCAGGTGTGCGAGTCGAGACCTCCTGTCTCGACTCGAGACTACGGAGATTGCTACTCGAGACCGCCAAGTGGACAACTCGAGACCAGGACATGCACCTCATGAGTCGAGACCAACACTGTTGCGACTCGAGATCTCCTGATCTCGAGTCAAGACTGAACTCGAGACCTTCGAGGTTGCGGCTCATGCGCGCACCACTCGAGATCTTCCGATTGCGACTCGAGACATTGCACTCTCGAGTCGAGACCACATGGTCTCGACTGGGCTGCCTGTTTTTGTTATTGGGCCAAAATGTACAAACTGTTCATGCTTGTTACTGTTAAAGTGCACTATGTGTTAACTGCTACTGTTGACTGTGCAATTATTAGTGCAGGCCCAGTACCCTTGTATGTTTTGTATGCTATGTGTTAGCTATGTGTAGATATACGTGATTACCTGTGCCCGAGCCTGACTTATACTGGTAACCGTTTAGGACGTGGTGACCAACATACCTAACCAAGTAAACTAACTGCCGAGCAACCCAAGGTGAGTTCACAACTATTAAAGCATGCGTTCCCGGTGGTTTTGGGAAACGGAAACTTAATCAACGCTATCCCTGCATAAGGGGTACAAACTTACTTTACTTCCCTTGTTACTGGGAACAAACTTACTTACTTCCCTTGATACTGGGAACTCTTGGTTAATTATTGTTTATACGGAATGCAACAAGCAACACTAAACGAAACTCTATCACTTAAGTCCCTACCACTTAATACCGATTAGTCGCCGGGGCCTGGCGAACGGGTTATTAGTTAATAGCGCTATTTAGGTGTAACCAGCCTCACACCGACCCTTGTTACTGGGAACGGGAATGAACTAATGAACTCTGGCAAACCGTCAATGATGATAGAACATTGACAACGGGGCACTACGGAAACGTACGGTTAAGTAAGTATTCGGTATTGGAAAAACAGTTTAGTCGCTTACTTATGGGGTAGCTCCCCATCGCATGTATAAACGAATAAATTAACTGGTGAAACAAGTTTTTGGTAAATTAAAACTGGACAACTCGTGGACTCGCCAACATTTTTGTTGATACCCTACTGCATGCTTTGCAGGTACCCAGTGACTCAGGAGCTTGCAGCTTGGGAATGTGTAGTGGTCGTCTAAACCATGTGTTGGGTTCTAAATAATCTTGAACCATGAACTTTGTTTTGAAACTGTTTGGTTTATGCTTCCGCTGTTTGTTTAAACTGTTATTTGAACTTAAACTTTTAGAATTTTAAAATATGGTGTCTACTAACTACTATGGTTGGTGAATACTTTTACTATTAATCAATGCTCAGTATAATTGGTGGCTGGATCCTGGTCAGTCACGCCTCCAAGCGGTAGTACTCCGCATGTGGATTTTGGGGGTGTGACAGATTGGTATCAGAGCCATTGGTTATAGTGAACTTGGTTTTAAAAAGAAAGTCTTTTTGAGAAAAACCAGACTATAACCCGTGACTCGTGACGACACTACACTCCAAGGGCAAGACTCAGCTTGTCAGACCTTATAGCTCGGACTTGTGTTTACTTGCTTGTTTATCTTATGTTGACTGCTCTACTATACATACTGGAGTGCCTAATTAGTTAGATACGCATCCCTCTTCTATCTCATTCTCGCTACATTACGACATCACACTCATACTGTGTTTTCTGGGTATGAAGACAATGAGTGGACGCGGAAAAGGAAACGTCAACATGACTCAGGCTCAGTTCACCAACTTGCTCAACACGGTGGCTGCAGCTTTCGCAGCTCACCCTGGAGGTAAACTCGTTACTTTAGGATGTTTAGATCCTACCCCCGCATCGTCTTTTCACCTCTAAGCCTATTCGATTTGCTTCTCACAATAGGTCAGCAAGCGCCTGCGCAACCACGTGTTTGTACTTTCAAAACCTTCATGGATGGCAAGCCTCTCCCTTTCAACGGCACTGAGGGTGCCATAGGCCTTCTACACTGGATTGAAAAGGCCGAAGTTGTCTTTGCTGTCTGCGAGTGTCCCCCTGCTAACTGGGTTAAATTCGCGACTGGTACGCTTGAAGGAAACGCGCTTTCATGGTGGAAGGCACAGATTCAGATGCTTGGTCTGGAAACTGCTAATGCTACTGCATGGGAAGATTTCAAGGACATGATCAAAGAGGAGTACTGTCACAGGGACGACATCCACAAACTCGAGAACGAGTACTATGCGCTCAAGATGGTTGGATCAGAGATTGAGACCTACACCAAGCAGTCCAACGACTATGCTACACTTTGCCCAAACATGTCCCAACCTATGTATCGAAGGATCGAATTGTACATCAAAGGCTTAGTCCCAGAAATTCGGAGCCATGTGACCTCAGCCAACCTCAATACCATACAGCCCGTGGTTCGTCTTGCTCACAAACTCACCAATCAGGCTGTGGAGGAGGGCAAGTTGCCCAAGAGGATCGGTACTACTGCTGGGACTTCTAGCGATAACAAACGAAAGTGGGATGGAAGTCAGGGAAAGGATGCTAACCCCACTCATGCCCCAGTTCAACAAAGGAAGACTGAAAACAACAAAGGCCCTCAGCAACAGGGTGGTTATCGAGGAAACAACCCTAAGTGTAACAAATGTAACCGACATCACAGTGGGCCATGTGGCAAAGGTCAATGTCAGCGATGCAACAAGATGGGGCATGAAGCCAAAGACTGCCGAAGCCAGTTCCCAGCTAGGCAGAATCCGCATCAACCACAGCAACAGCAACAGCAAGGAAACAATCGTGAATGCTACAAATGTGGGGCAATAGGGCACATGCGAAAGGATTGCCCTCAGCTGAACCAGAATCAGAACAACAACAATCAGGGTGCTGGGAACAATAACAACAATGCTGGAAATGGTGCAAGAGGAAGGGATTTTGTGATTGGAGCTGGAGAAGCAAGGAATGACCCCAACGTTGTGGCGGGTAAGTTCCTACTTAATGATCGTTATGTTTCCGTACTATTTGATTCCGGAGCAGATGCTAGTTATGTATCCCTACGTATTAGTAAGAAACTTAAGTCCACCCTTACGCCGTTAAGCTCTAAGCACATCGTCGAGATAGCTAATGGTAGAAACCTCGAGGCCTCACACGTAATACAAAACTGCAAATTAGAGTTGTCTGGTCAGACCTTCTGTATCGATCTCTTCCCCATCATTCTTGGAAGCTTCGACGTCATCATTGGTATGGATTGGTTATCCAAGCATCGAGCTGAAATCCTCTGCCAAGAGAAAGCTATTCGTATTCCCCATCCCCCTGGCAAACCTCTTATAGTTCAAGGCGACAAGAGCGGAGAAGTCACAGGCATCATTTCATTCTTAAAGGCCCAGAAGTGTCTACGAAAGGGGCACACCGCTATCTTAGCACTCATTGCCGACACATAGAAAATGGAAAACAGGATTGAAGATTTTCCAGTCGTACGCGACTATCCTGAGGTATTCCCGGAGGAACTACCTGGACTCCCTCCTCACCGTCAGGTCGAATTTCAAATCGAGCTAGCTCCCGGAGCAGCACCTATAGCTCGTGCACCTTATCGTCTAGCTCCCGCAGAACTCAAGGAACTTTCTACTCAACTACAAGAACTTTTGGACAAAGGTTTTATCCGTCCTAGTTCATCACCCTGGGGAGCCCCAGTGCTCTTCGTCAAAAAGAAAGATGGCACATTCCGAATGTGCATTGATTACCGCGAACTGAACAAGGTTACCATCAAGAATCGTTATCCACTTCCCCGTATCGACGACCTGTTCGACCAGCTGCAAGGGTCGAGCTATTATTCCAAGATCGATCTGCGATTGGGTTATTACCAGCTGAGAGTCCGCGATGAGGACATCTCTAAGACTGCTTTCAGAACCCGCTATGGTCACTACGAATTCCTTGTTATGCCTTTCGGAATGACCAACGCACCTGCGATCTTCATGGATCTCATGAACCGAGTATGCAAACCCTACCTCGACAAGTTCGTAATTGTGTTTATCGACGACATCTTAATCTACTCGAAGAGTCAAGAGGAGCATGAACAACACCTGCGTCTTACTCTCGAACTCCTTCGCAATGAGCAACTGTACGCCAAATTCTCGAAATGTGATTTCTGGCTTAGAGAAGTCCATTTCCTTGGGCACATCATCAATCAGGAAGGGATTCATGTTGACCCCGCTAAGGTCGAATCCATTAAGAATTGGCCCATACCTAAGACTCCGACCGAAGTTCGCCAATTCTTGGGATTGGCAGGATACTATCGAAGATTTATCAAGGGATTTTCTAAGATCGCTCAACCACTGACGACCCTCACTCAGAAGGGTGTTGCTTACAAATGGAGTGATGCTCAGGAATCTGCCTTCCAGGAACTAAAGAAGAACCTTTGTAGTGCTCCTATTCTTTCCTTACCTGAAGGTACCGACGACTTCGTCGTTTACTGCGACGCTTCTATTCAAGGACTTGGCTGCGTGTTGATGCAACGCGAGAAAGTTATTGCTTACGCCTCGCGACAACTCAAGATCCACGAACGGAACTACACGACGCATGACTTAGAATTTGGAGCTGTGGTCTTCGCGCTCAAGATTTGGAGACACTACTTGTACGGTACCAAGTGCACGATTTACACTGATCACAAGAGTCTCCAGCACATAATGGAACAAAAGGAGTTGAATATGCGGCAACGCCGATGGGTCGAACTCCTAAATGACTACGAGTGTGCAATTAAATATCATCCAGGCAAGGCTAATGTGGTGGCCGATGCCCTCAGCAGAGAGGAGACCAAACCCAAGCGTGTTCGTGCCTTACAACTCACTATCCACTCGAACCTCCCTAAGCAAATCCGAAACGCTCAGGTCGAAGCATTGAAAGCCGAGAACATCAGGGCTGAGTCCCTACGAGGATCGAGACAACGATTAGAACAAAAAGAAGATGGTGCTTACTACGTAAACGAACGTATATGGGTCCCACTTTATGGGAATTTGCGCGAGCTTGTAATGGATGAAGCCCATAAGTCCCGTTACTCAGTACATCCGGGTTCAGATAAGATGTATCACGACTTAAGGACTACCTATTGGTGGCCTGGCATGAAAGCCCACATAGCAACCTATGTCAGAAAATGTTTAACTTGTGCAAGAGTCAAGGCGGAGTATCAGAAACCATCAGGCCTACTCCAACAACCAGAGATCCCACAGTGGAAATGGGAGCAAATTTCCATGGACTTTGTTAGCGACTTGCCTAGGTCTCAACGCGGAAATAACACCATTTGGGTGATAGTAGATCGATTAACTAAATCTGCCCACTTCTTGGCTATTAAAGAGACAGACAAGTTCTCTACCCTAGCAGAGGTATACTTAAAGGAAGTGGTTTCGAAGCACGGAGTGCCAACCTCTATTATTTCCGATCGAGATGCACGTTTTACTTCTGAGTTGTGGCAAGCTATGCACAAAACTTTTGGCTCACGTTTAGACATGAGCACCGCTTACCACCCACAAACGGATGGGCAATCTGAACGCACCATCCAAACCCTCGAAGACATGCTTAGGGCATGTGTAATCGATTTTGGCAAGAATTGGGAGAAGCACCTACCGTTAGTGGAATTCTCCTACAACAACAGCTACCACACCAGCATTCAGGCGGCACCCTTTGAGGCATTGTACGGTCGTAAATGCCGATCGCCTCTCTGCTGGGCGGAGGTTGGTGACAGCCAGATCACAGGCCCGGAACATGTAGTAGACACTACAGAAAAGATTGCCCAGATTAGGCAACGCATGGCGGCAGCTCGTGACCGTCAGAAGAGATACGCGGATAAGGATAGGAAACCGCTAGAGTTCCAGGTTGGTGACCGGGCTCTACTCAAAGTCTCACCCTGGAAGGGTGTGGTTCGTTTTGGAAAACGGGGCAAGCTTAATCCGCGATATGTCAGACCCTTTGAAATTACCGAAAAGATTGGTAAGGTCGCCTACAGATTGAACATGCCTGAAGAACTGAGTGCTGTGTACAACGTCTTCCACGTGTCTAATCTGAAGAAGTGTCTGTCAGATGAAACACTCATCATTCCTTTCAAGGAACTTACTATTGACGAACAGTTACACTTTACTGAAGAACCGATTGAGATCACGGATCGTGAAATCAAAACCCTCAAACGTAGCCAGATACCCCTCGTACGAGTTCGTTGGAACTCGCGCCGTGGCCCAGAGTTCACCTGGGAGTGGGAAGACCAGATGAAGCACAAGTATCCCCAGTTGTTCCCAAATGAAACTCCCAGCACTGAAGCTACAACCGAATTTCGGGACGAAATTCCAAATTAACGGGGGGATGATGTGACACCCCGTTGAAACGTTCTCATTTACACTAGCTTGTCAGTGGCTGCCTTAACTTTCGGGACGAAAGTTCTTAAAACTCGGGGATAATGTGACACTCTAGGTTTTCCCGAGCAAACACCTTGTAATTACTTAGTGCGTACATATAAATATATGTTATTAAATGAAAGTTGTGATTCTCCTTGTGCTATGTGTCGATAACGTGTATGTAATATATATGTGTGTATAAAGATACTCGTGAACCGAAACCACGACTCGAGACTACCCGGTCTCGAGTAAATAATGAACAGTTGGGCCGCACCCCCATTCGGAAACCCATTAGGGTGCACTAACTTGGATTGAGTATAAAACCTCACTAACCACCATTTGCACCAAACTTTCTCCCACACTCACCCACACTCTCCTACATTCACTAAACCCTAAAAGCTCCACCAACACTCTCCTTTTCTCTTCTCGGAACGACCACGGCTAAGGAATGAGCTATCGGATCTCGGTGAACCTCTACACACCTCCACGCTTTGGAACCGGTTAGTGTGTTATTGTTTGTTATGTGTACTTAATAAACAAGATGCATAATTAAGTCTAAAGGTCTTGTTGCATGATTCTCGTATGATTAGTGAGTTGGTGATATGATGAATAAGGTGTGTGAGCTATTGTATGATCATACCTTGCTAAGGTGTTTTGTAGGATAAATGATTATGTTATCCGATTTATGTTAGATGTTTTGTTAAATGATTTTGCTATCCGGTTTGTGTTATTCGATTTATGTTATATGATTTTGTTATCCGATTTATGATTAGATGTTTTGGGACAAATGTGTGTTCAATAAGATGATGCAAGATTTACTTGATCTTTGATCCTAATAGTTCATGCTTGAATGATCTCATGAAGAACCTTATGAATATGTGTTAAATGTGATATGTAGGATGAACATGATAATGAATGATGAAAACCTAAAGATGAAGAACAAGTTTGAATGTGATTATAAATATTTGAAATTTGGTTGTTTGATCTATTTTGCTTAGTAAATAGACAAGAAAACATGTTTAATGGAATAGTACACAATTTTCATGAAATGGCAATCCTATTGGATAGTACCATTAGACAGGTTCTGGAAGGTTTTCGGTCATCAGGTGTGCGAGTCGAGACCTCCTGTCTCGACTCGAGACTACGGAGATTGCTACTCGAGACCGCCAAGTGGACAACTCGAGACCAGGACATGCACCTCATGAGTCGAGACCAACACTGTTGCGACTCGAGATCTCCTGATCTCGAGTCAAGACTGAACTCGAGACCTTCGAGGTTGTGGCTCATGCGCGCACCACTCGAGATCTTCCGGTTGCGACTCGAGACCTTGCACTCTCGAGTCGAGACCACATGGTCTCGACTGGGCTGCCTGTTTTCGTTATTGGGCCAAAATGTACAAACTGTTCATGCTTGTTACTGTTAAAGTGCACTATGTGTTAACTGCTACTGTTGACTGTGCAATTATTAGAGCAGGCCGGAGTACCCTTGTATGTTTTGTATGCTATGTGTTAGCTATGTGTAGATATACGTGATTACATGTGCCCGAGCCTGACTTATACTGGTAACCGTTTAGGACGTGGTGACCAACATACCTAACCAAGTAAACTAACTGCCGAGCAACCCAAGGTGAGTTCACAACTATTAAAGCATGCGTTCCCGGTGGTTTTGGGAAACGGAAACTTAATCAACGCTATCCCTGCATAAGGGGTACAAACTTACTTTACTTCCCTTGTTACTGGGAACAAACTTACTTACTTCCCTTGATACTGGGAACTCTTGGTTAATTATTGTTTATACGAAATGCAACAAGCAACACTAAACGAAACTCTATCACTTAAGTCCCTACCACTTAATACCGATTAGTCGCCGGGGCCTGGCGAACGGGTTATTAGTTAATAGCGCTATTTAGGTGTAACCAGCCTCACACCGACCCTTGTTACTGGGAACGGGAGTGAACTAATGAACTCTGGTAAACCGTCAATGATGATAGAACATTGACAACGGGGCACTACGGAAACGTACGGTTAAGTAAGTATTCGGTATTGGAAAAACAGTTTAGTCGCTTACTTATGGGGTAGCTCCCCATCGCATGTATAAACGAATAAATTAACTGGTGAAACAAGTTTTTGGTAAATTAAAACTGGACAACTCGTGGACTCGCCAACATTTTTGTTGATACCCTACTGCATGCTTTGCAGGTACCCAGTGACTCAGGAGCTTGCAGCTTGGGAATGTGTAGTGGTCGTCTAACCCATGTGTTGGGTTCTAAATAATCTTGAACCATGAACTTTGTTTTGAAACTGTTTGGTTTATGCTTCCGCTGTTTGTTTAAACTGTTATTTGAACTTAAACTTTTAGAATTTTAAAATATGGTGTCTACTAACTACTATGGTTGGTGAATACTTTTACTATTAATCAATGCTCAGTATAATTGGTGGCTGGATCCTGGTCAGTCACGCCTCCAAGTGGTAGTACTCCGCATGTGGATTTTGGGGGTGTGACAATAGTCTCTGGTAACTTGAGTTCGTATTTACGATTATATATTTTCTATTGAATTTACTCTATAGGTAATGCTGTAGTAAAAGGAGATTCAATTATAATTGAAAAACTAACATAAGGACTTTGTTATAAAAGTGCAGCGAACCAGACCACATTGGTTAGTAGGGGTAATGAGTACCATAACATAACAAGAAAAGGAATAGCAACAACATGCAATTAGGTACAGTTTTGGGGCTGCTAATGGTGTCTAAACAACCATTATAAGCGATGGTTGTGGCTGCCAAAATAGTTCAGAAACAGGATGCCATGCTTAAATGATTCAGGGTCGGTTTTCGGGTTGAATCATAGTTTACAAATTATGAGTTCGTAAGGTATTTTTAGGGTATGTTAAAGGTTATTTCTATTCCATGTTTTGTATATAGAGTCTAATTTGATATGTAATAGAAAAAAATACGCAAGTTTATAAACATGGAAGTGAAAACACCATGATCAATATTTCTCTTTTGTATGTGTTCGACTTCTTGACTTATTATTTAAGAGTTTGTTTTGATTTGTCAAATTTTGAAATTTTATACTTTATCAGAATTTTGGTCATTTTCTTCTTATTGGTGATACTGATGCTTATGGCCACACCTTATATCCCAGTTAGACATGAAAAAAAATAGAAACTCAGTTTAAGAAATATAATTGTTTTGCTTTACTTAGAATGCCAGTGTGTTTAAAAACGTAAAAGATAAAAGATGATGCATGAACTAAAGCAAAGGTTCCTTAAAATCTGCTTTGCCTTTGCTGCTCGATATGCAATCATGGTATCTATACTTTGGCAGGGCATTCCAAGTGGTTTTAGGCTATCGACGGCACAGTGGGCAATAAAATGACATTGCCTTTGCATACGTGTCTATATACAAGTATATGGCATGTTGTTCGGGTTATTTAGACACAAATGGTAAGAAAACATGAAGAAATGATTAATAATCTGATTTTTAGATACAAATGGTTAGAAAACATTTAGAAATGATTAATAATCGGATTTGTAGACAACATATTATCAATTACTTAGCTTATTTCTATATCAAACCTGAACTAATAATTTTTTGAGAAAAATGAATTCATAACACTTTGAGTCCCGCCGTCAGTGTTCTGCCTGTTTCACTGTTTGAGCCAGGGGTAAGACCATCTTTTGGCATATTTTAATAACACTTAGCGTCCCTATGGTATGAGTGAAATGTCAACCTGAGCCCCTAAATTATTTTCTTGCTTTTTTGTTAAGAAATCATTGATTTAATAATTCAAATTAACTCTTTTTAAATAAATGCAATCTAATAATTAAATCTTTTTAAATAAATGCAATCTAATAATTATGTGTATACTATATATAACAAATTATTAAAGCCTAAATTGTATATTAAATGTAAAGTTTTAATACATACAATACAGAGACAACACGTCATACCAACTTCATAGACTTGACAGGACTTACAGACTCGATAACAAAAGACCGTAACATACAATACAGAGACAAAACGTCATATGTCACACCCCGTTATTTCCACGTATTGCCGGTGGGCCCGGTGGGGAGTATCGTGACGTAGTTGAGATCATCATAGTCAAACAACACAATATATAAATGCACAGCGGAGGCAAAAGATAAATATATTACAATCCGAGTATAAAGTAATATCAAAATATTACAACGGAAAGTAAAGGATCCACAAGCGGATCAAATAAAAGGAAAAACTGTTCAACAGACTTTGGATGCCTAGAACTTGCAAGATTCCTTATTAACGCCCTGAGCTTCCAGTCAATTACATTCAGTACCTGTCACTTAACTTTTTTTTGGAAAATACGTCAGTTTACACTGGTAAATACAATTAACCGACTCATTTGAAAACATTTATAAAAATTGATTTGAATGCACAAGGCACAACATATCTTTTATAACTTGGGACAATTATATAATAATCTTGTATACAGATTTACATGTTCGTTATACGTTCACGGCCCGATGTAGAAACCGAGTCAAGATTAATAGACACGCCACAAGTATAGGCCCACATGAGAGTGAGATACCGTTTCCCTTATGCACTGTCAGGTGTATGCCTACACCCCGTGCTTAAGACGTGGCCATTTCATAATATAATGATGTCAAGGATATCCGGGACATGGTCATTAACCCCTAAAGGCTTTTATTTCAAACAATACAGATTAAAGCGGGTTACCTTAATAATTTAATCACAATACGACTAAACATTCAATACCCGACCAAGCGGTATTATTATAATACCGTATCCCAAGCCCGTATAGGGAAAATAAGTTAAGAGTATTTACTTGAGCTAGCAATGCAATTTATACTCAGCCGTATATTCTAATCAGCAAGCACAAGTACTTCTACTGGGGCTCTTAATCTGGAACGAAGGTTTTATTAACCTATTAGATTTCTAACGGGTCTTATTTAAGTCGTAACTTAGACCGGTTAGTATTTAGGAAAGGTTCACGGTTCAAAACACATGATTAAGCGAAGACCAGAATAGAATGTGATTTAGACCCGAAAAGTTTGGAGACTTGTATAATATGGGTAAACTAAACACATTCTGGATTTTAAGATAAAAACGGTAAGGTTTGACCCGTTTTGGCTATTTTATGTAAACTAGTTACATAAACCGAACCGAACGCGCAAGAGGCGTAACGGGTAACCATATGGGTCATATACAGGTTTCCTAAGTTAATATGCTTTAATTATGTTGTGATATCAGTAGGATACCTTCCATTATGCCCAAAACGAGTTTAATCTAAATATAAGTCCCGTAGGGGTATTTTGGTCATTTAAAAGATTATAAACGAGATCAATTTTAAATTCTGGGACTTGGGTCTGAAATAATCAGTGAAACAATTTAATTTAATAGGTTATATCAGTTGGTGATAAGTCTTATATGCCAAAATGGTTTTAAACCCATACTAGGTGTTTAATACGCGTAAAAAGCCGTTTTAAGCGATTTCCGGGTTATACAGGAAATCTGAGTTTTCTGATCAGGTTCTAAAGTTCAAAATACTTCATTTATTATATAAAATCAGTAGCAATTGAATTGGTGTCAAAATACTATGTAGAACTCATTTTATAACCAAAAAGGGTATAATCGGTATTTACCGAATCATGGCAATAACCTTAGGTTATGATCAGTTTAAAAATAATTAAAATCTTCAAAAATCTCAAAATATTATATTACATCAGTGGGTAAAAGGTTTGGTATTTACCGAATCATGGCAATAACCTTACCAATCTATTGTTCTGATAATAGATGTTTAACATTCCATCTATACAAGGTCCCCAAAGGAGTAGCCTTGATACTTACAGGATAATTGTTGTAGAAAAGCTTATTTTATTGGTGAGATGGTTATTCCAATCACTGCTTAAAACCAATCTTAAGGAATAGCTAATCCTCACAGCTAGTCGAATAAATTGACGATCCTGGGCAGCTGATGGTGAATTCTTAACTGTTGCCTAATTAGGGTTGCGGTAATCAATGCATAAGCAAAATGAACCGTCTTTCTTATTTAACAATATCAAACTCTCGGAATATAGAGTTAGGCTATATGAATCTTCTATTTTAAAACTTACTTAATCAGGGTTTTGATTTCTCCAATGATGGTACCAGCTGTTTAGGAAATTTCATAACGATACAACCCTAAATGGGATATAAATCTTAACTCTACTTGCTCCTCAGAAGGTAAACAAGGTAATCTCAGGAGAAAATCAAGGTACAAGGAGGTTACAGAGATTTTCCATATCTCAGGCTCCAATTCATCCACCATTGCTTGTGTCAATAAGTGACACATTTATGTTACAAGTCCACGAATTCCTTAATCGGAAACATTTACTTGGACAATTCTATTTTTAGATATCTTCTTTGAATATCATTAGCTGACTTTAGTACCATATGATCATTGGGATATCTTTGTGGTTCCATGCATTAAACCTCCATACTGATCAGGCATGGAAGCAATCTATGGAACATATTAAGATACACCAATCCTCATATGGCGCTTTTGTCATACCATTTGCTATTCGTAATCAATAGAGATCAAAGAGATATCAGTTTCATATGATGATGTACTTTATCTGGAGAGAGGGTACATTAGGACTTTATGATTGAAGATTTCTGACAGGAATAGAAGAAATGGTTCCTATGAATTTTCTATCTGTAAGTTTACCTTACACTTAATGTCTAGGATTCTTATGATAGATTTTTAAAAGTCTAATATACTTACAATTTATGAAGGATTGATTGGTATCCGATTCAAAGCAGAATTCTTAGCATTTTATTCTACTTCATATTTTATGCTTAAGGTTCTAACAGGCAGATTTAATAACTAAAAAAAATTTATTGCACAATTGACTTATCTGTACCTGAATCAAACAATACCCTTGCATATACATCATGGATAAGGACATATCGGTTATAACATTGTCATCTTGTATGGTCCCTTTTGCATCCATCTGAGAGGCCTTAGCGTCAGTCTTCTTATCTCCTTCAAGCTTCTTAGCATACTTTGGGCAATTGGATTTGATATGCCCTTTCTCGTTACAGTTGTAACTAGTCGCATCTCCTATCTTCTGGCATTCCAATGTTTTATGCTCACTAGATTTGCAGATCCCACAAGCCCTAGGCTGTGATTGGGATTTTGATTCGAACCTGCATTTCCCATAATGGCGCTTCTTGCAGGTCTTGCATACTGGTTTCTGGTTGGACTTTTGTTTGTTCTTCTTCTTAGAGCTCTGGGTGTTATCTTCCTCCCTTTTCCTTTTTAGCTTATCTTTTGCATTTGAGGCATGAACAAGATCCTCCTTATGAGTAAGGAAATGTGGTCCTAGATAAAATTTGGAGCGAGTAGCATGGGGCTCCTTGAACTTTTTTCACAGCCTTCTTCACAGCTTTTCCAACAGCTGCGTCTATCATAGTTTGAAGAACATCTTTGGAAATTCTAAGGTTCACAATTGTAGCATCATTGGCATGTGTCGCACCTTCTATAACACGATCAACGGCTGTCTTATTTGAGTTTGCCATACTCGATATTGGTTCCTAACACCAATAAAACGATTTCTTAGTTGCAATCCAACAACTGCTATTCTTCATCCTGATGGCCTTAACATATATTAACCATGGTATCAATAGACCATACAGGCTAATATAGTACTAACATTCTTAATGAATGTCATTTAATATATATCTATTATATTTAGCCTAGGTCACAAAAGACCATCAATGGCATTTAAGGTTTGGACCTAATCCATCATCTTCTTGACAGGGGATCAAAATGTCACACCTGTCTTTATTATATTGATGAATTTGGATAGCTTGAAAGCTTGCCATAAGGGTATCAGAAAAGAGTGATTCCTAATAGATATAAAATATCAATCTAAGATTTGTTGGAGCGTTTTCTCAAGTATCATCGGCCAGTTTCTACCTCGCATTAAATGACCGGAGTCCTAATCAGGCGGAGGCAACAGTTCTCAACATTTATCGTTCATTATAGAATCATATGTGCCAGTATCAAATAAATTTCTACATAAGTTGCTTGATAAGGAAAGGTACCTGCTATATAGTTATCATTCTGCACCATCTCCTGGGCGTTCATCTGGAAGACTCATGCGTTTATTTTCTTGGCCTCTTCGGGCTTCTTCTGATTCCTAGGGCAGTTGGTCTTGATATGCCCCTTCTCGTTGCAACCATAACAGGTTGCGTCTTTCAACTTCTTGCAATCCAAGGTTTTATGTTCCTTAGACTTGCAAATCCCACAAGGTAGAGGCTGAGATTTAAATCTGCATTTCTCGAGGTGGTATTTCCTACAGGTTTTGCACCTGGTCTTCTCACCCGACTGCTGGATGTCTTTCTTGAACCCGGAACTCTTCTTATCCTCAGAGTTCCTCTTTTTCTTCCTATCGGAGCGATGAGAATTCTCATCCTCCCTTTTACGTTTTCCATCTTCAGAGGCTTTGGCAGCCTTGTTTCTGACCACATCGAGTGTGAGAGATAGCGACAGATCTGCCGCTGACCTGAATGCAGTAGGTCTCGATGCTTTCACACTTGCCTTTATTTCTGGGGCTAGACCCCCAATAAAGTGAGCTATTCGCTTTGGTTCCGGTGTGATCAAGTAAGGAACCAATCGAGACATGGTATTGAAACTTGTAAGGTATGCTTGACAATCTAAGTTCTCCATGACTAATGTCAAGAATTCAGTCTCAATTTTCTCGACTTCATGTTGAGGACAGTAATTTTCTTTTATAAGAGCAGCGAACTGATCCCAAGTCAAGATGTACAAAGGAATCTTCCCTGTAGCTTGGATCAGTGACCTCCACCAAGCTAGAGCTTCTCCTTTAAAAGATGTGAAACAAACTTCACAATGTCTTGCTCTGCACATCCACTAATATCTACAACGGTGTCCATCTCATCGAGCCACGTCATGCAATCGATGGCCCATTTTTCTCCTGTAAAGTCTCTGGGCTTGCAGGAGACAAAATATTTATATGAGCAGGTCTTAACTGGTGCCTCTTGATGAAGCACCACCTGTCTAGACGGAACACTCCTTTGATTTGACGAGTTACGAACATCGTCTTCCCTTGACTCATGTGATTTAGAAAGGGGCTTACTACGAGCCACATATAGAGTCTTAGAGTGTGTATCACTTGATTCATCATACTGTCTGTCGAGAGCTCGTGTAACGGCATTATCTATTAATGCCTGCAGTTTCGCACCAGTTATATTAACTCTAGGAGCATCATTATTTTCCCTCAGGTGGCTGTTGACCTCATCTGATCCAGCCATGTAGCTTGATTGCTACATAAATATTGACGATGATTCATTCAGAGGTTATTATGGATCATCACTTTTGACGATTCATCAACCATGGTAATATAAACCATATTGGTTAATTTGTTAGTTATATTTAATTAGTATTTTCATTATAATTTATCCTAGTTATAAAACATTAAGGATATTAAGGTGGCGCAAAGGGCCTAGTCACAAGGACAGTTTTAAATTTACAAGCCATGATTTCAGAGAATCGAGGCATTAAGGTTTGAACATATTTCATTACCTTTTCTTGACAGAGAGTCAAAGACTTCAACTGTCTTTTGTCCCTTAGGACAATAAGCATGGCCCGTAGGCATTTCATCACTTATGGATGTTTATAATATGATCATCTTCATTTGATGATTTAAGCCATGATTCTAAATCACTAGGCTAGATAAGGGTTTGGAATTTCCCAATATAAAGATGACAAGTGTGATTTTATCGCATCACTGTTTTCAGGAGTGTTAACATGTTCTCGGATGTTAACAAGAATCTGAATCTCTTTTAAACAGGTTTTACCATCATAGCTAGGTCTTTAATGACATTCAAGCTAGGTTTTACCCTTTAAGATTCTTTCAATATATATATTGGTATATCAATTATGAAAAGGAATAATAATTTCATTTATTTCATATATTATATCCGTATAAAATGATTAAAAAAATGGAATTTAGATAAAATATTCAAATGATTTTTAAAAGGAGTATATAATTGCCCTAAACGGGACTTGAAAGGAATGATGTTGTCCATGAAGGGACTGAAGATAAGTATGCCCTTATAAGGACTTACCGAGGAAACGAACTTCAGCAAAAGGAGTTTTCTTCATTACTTTACTTCTGAATGCTTTCTCCTTGGATGCACGTTTCATCCTAGCCGCGGTACGAAGCTCGGCATATCAAGGCTCCGGATGTGGAGAAATTCCATTACGGCTTCTTTGTTTGGAGACATATTCAAAATATATAGATTCGGAAGCAATAGTTTTCAGATTAGGGTTGAGAGTATTCCTATGTTAAGTCTAGACTAAGAAGGTCAAGGAATGTGCTACTGTGTCATTGAGATTAAACACAAAAAGGCTAGTGTTTAATTCACTCAATGTTGGCTCTGATACCAACCTGTCACACCCCGTTATTTCCACGTATTACCGGTGGGCCCGGTGGGGAGTATCGTGACGTAGTTGAGATCATCATAGTCAAACAACACAATATATAAATGCACAGCGGAGGCAAAAGATAAATATATTACAATCCGAGTATAAAGTAATATCAAAGTATTACAACGGAAAGTAAAGGATCCACAGGCGGATCAAATAAAAGGAAAAACTGTTCAACAGACTTTGGACGCCTAGAACTTGCAAGATTCCTTATTAACGCCCTGAGCTTCCAGCCAATTACGTTCATTACCTGTCACTTAACTTTTTTTTTTTGGAAAATACATCAGTTTACACTGGTAAATACAATTAACCGACTCATTTGAAAACATTTATAAAAATTGATTTGAATGCACAAGGCACGACATATCTTTTATAACTTGGGACAATTATATAATAATCTTGTATACAGATTTACATGTTCGTTATACGTTCAGGGCCCGATGTATAAACCGAGTCAAGATTAACAGACACGCCACAAGTATAGGCCCACATGAGAGTGAGATACCGTTTCCCTTATGCACTGTCAGGTGTATGTCTACACCCCGTGCTTAAGACGTGGCCATTTTATAATATAATGATGTCAAGGATATCCGAGACATGGTCATTAACCCCTAAAGGATTTTATTTCAAACAATACAGATTAAAGCGGGTTACCTCAATAATTTAATCACAATACGACTAAACATTCAATACCCAACCAAGCGGTATTATTATAATATCGTATCCCAAGCCCGTATAGGGAAAATAAGTTAAGAGTATTTACCTGAGCTAGCAATACAATTTATACTCAGCTATATATTCTAATCAGCAAGCACAAGTACTTCTACTGGGGCACTTAATCTGGAACGAAGGTTTTATTAACCTATTAGATTCCTAACGGGTCTTATTTAAGTCGTAACTTAGACCGGTTAGTATTTAGGAAAGGTTCATAGTTCAAAACACATGATTAAGCGAAGACCGGAATAGAATGTGATTTAGACCCGATAAGTTTGGAGACTTGTATAATATGGGTAAACTAAACACATTCTGGATTTCAAAATAAAAACGGTAAGGTTTGACCCGTTTCGGCTATTTTATGTAAACTAGTTACATAAACCGAACCGAACGCGCAAGAGGCGTAACGGGTAACCATATGGGTCATATACAGGTTTCCTAAGTTAATATGCTTTAATTATGTTGTGATATCAGTAGGATACCTTCCATTATGCCCAAAACGAGTTTAATCTAAATATAAGTCCCGTAGGGGTATTTTGGTCATTTAAAAGATTATAAACGAGATCAATTTTAAATTCTGGGACTTGGGTCTGAAATAATCAGTGAAACAATTTAATTTAATAGGTTATATTAGTTGGTGATAAGTCTTATATCCCAAAATGGTTTTAAACCCATACTAGGTGTTTAATACGCGTAAAAAGCCGTTTTAAGCGATTTCCGGGTTATACAGGAAATCTGAGTTTTCTGATCAGGTTCTAAAGTTCCAAATACTTCATTTATTATATAAAATTAGTAGCAATTGGATTGGTGTCAAAATACTATGTAGAACTCATTTTATAACCAAAAAGGGTATAATCGGTATTTACCGAATCATGGCAATAACCTTAGGTTATGATCAGTTTAAAAATAATTAAAATCTTCAAAAATCTCAAAATATTATATTACATCAGTGGGTAAAAGGTTTGGTGTCAAAAATTGGGTTTAGATAGGCTTTACGCTAATTATGCCTTTTAATTAACAAAAAGCTTCCTAATTACGCTATTGAGCATAACTCCTAATCTAGAACTCCAACTGATATGAAATTTTAGGGACATGTTTATAAATCAGTAATAAAGATTATTGTCCTTTCACATTTCCAAAATTCTCGTTTTATGGTCAAAAGGGCATTATGGTCAACATTAAGCAATTAACGGAAACGTGTAAACGAATCGGACAATCAACGATCCAACCACAGAGGGTTATACTATTAAGTAACATGGTCCTAAGGAAACTCTAAGGCATCTCCAAACCCATCTAAATCGGGTCAGAACTAAAGTCAAAGAAAAAGTCAAAGTTTTGCGACTTTCGATTCCGAACCGAGCCTAAACAGAAAATTGTCGGATCAAACAAGTTAGACCAGTTCTTATACTTATTACCAAGTTATATGAGTGATCAAATAGGTTACACGCCTTCTACATTGCTAATTATGCGTTAATTCAAAAATTAGGATCATGTTGACTTTTTATAATAAACTTTGACCCGACAATTGATCTAGTTAGAGTGGGAATCAGAGGGTGCCCTTTTAAGGGTTTAATGCCCACATAATTACCAACTTATAACTACCTTAAGTTTGACTAAACACGGGACCATTAGTGCTTAATCGATAAGTCAAACCTTAATTACGACGGTTTGACTTTGAGCTAATTAACTAAGCAAAACTCAATTAAGGAAGGTCAAGGACACTTACCAAGGTCTAATGCACGGCCAGAGATGCTTAGGGAAAGGCCTTGAGCTCCAGAAATGATCAGAAGTGAAGTTGGGAATGAATGATCAAGCTTGCAAACAATGGGGCTTTATATAGTGATCTTGATCTCACTAGATCATGACAAACAATGCTATAACTGATCATGGATCATTCACAAGTGTCCCTAAGGTCTAAAAGCAAGCTTAGGCAGCTCCTGGAAGTGTAAAAGGGCAATATAAGTCGGTTACATGGGCTGAACAGCCAACTTACGAGTTTCTGCATCTGGCACATGCTTACGGACCGTAAGGTCCAGGTCTTACGGCCCGTAAGGACCTGGTCAGCATAGTAAAGTTTCAATTGTTGACAGGTTTAGCCCCTACACTTCCAAATGCCATTTTCGACACATCTAAGGCCCGTTAAACCATTTTTAGGGCTCTACCATGATGCCTAATCATAGGGAACATGAAACATGCTCAAAAATATGTTGGATGTCGGTTTGTTTGGTCGTACGGTCTCGTTGTTCGGCTAATTACGACGAAACACGGACGAACTCGAAAAACAATCCAAACGACGCGACGAATGGAATTTTATCAAGCCAAACACTAAAAAAAAATATTTTAGTGCTTACATAAATTTTTGGGTGTCTGGATATATTCAGATTGTGAGATATGCGCGAAAGTACAAACTTGTGCACTTTTTGACACTTTTAGTCCCCGCATGACTTAAAAGTTTATTTTTGCCCACCAAACACCTCTAAGCCTATATCTAAGCTATATTAAGGGTAAATAGGGTATGTTTAACTCCTGGTCATATTCCGGAAGGTCCGATAGCATACGAATCGGCATACTTTTGCAGTTCAACGCAAATAGTCCCTCTAACGCGCAAACTTGCGCATATCATCATTTAATAGTATCGAAGCCTTATCTAATCCATATTAGGCATTCTTGAAAGTATTATTAAACATCATAATGCTTTGGGCTCGATAAAAGGTCATTCAGAGGTATAATTAAACATATTGACACTTCTAGTCCCTTATATTTGCAAAGTTGCGCGTAACTTCACTTTTAGGCATAAAAGCCTTGGATGGCCAATGTTTGGCATTCCAGAGAGTATAATCAAATATCATGAGGCTCTCGGTTTGTTAAGAGGTCACTCAGAGGTAAGAATTAACATGTTGACGCTTTTAACCCCTTTATTGCACAAACTTTCAATTAATTACACAAACGGCTACACTTGATTAACAAGTGGCTCATTTGTGAATATAAAACCGTAAAAGGTTATTTAGAAACTTATTTTAGGTATGATAATACTTCTAGTTCTTTCATAATTAATAGGGGTGCAAACGAGCCGAGCCCGAGCTCGACCAGGCTCGAGCTCGAGCTCGTTTAACATATCAAAGCTCGAGCTCGAGCTCGAGCTCGGCCCGATTCGAACTTTATTTCTGAAGCTCGAGCTCGGCTCGAAGGTAATTTTTCAAGCTCGAGCTCGGCTCGGGCTCGACTCGTTTAGTATTTATTAATTAATTTATATTTATTATAATTATTATTATACTTATAATTTAGTTATTTATTTATATTTAGATAAATGATAATCATTATTATATAAATATATGTTTAATATATTAATAAAAATATATAAACAGAAAGCTCGATTAGGCTCGCGAGCCGGCTCGAGCTTGATAAGCGAAGCTCGGGCTCGGGCTCGTTTAGTAAACGAACTTGTTTTTAGGCTCGGGCTCAAGCTCGAGCTCGTTTAAGCTCGGCTCGTTCGAGCTTTTTTTCGAGCCGAGCTCGAGTAGCTCGCGAGTAGCTCGGCTCGTTTGCACCCCTAATAATTAATGCTTTTCGATTTTTCAAAAAATTAGTCTCTTATATTCAAGGTTTGACTTTACTAAGGTTTATTACACGTGTCAATACTTCATTGAACATGATTTTACGAGGTTTTACATCCTCACCCCCTTAAAATAAATCTCGACCTCGAGATTTGTTAAAATGCTGGAAGTACTTTTTGTCGTGTAATAGACTTAACTTCTATAGCATATCTGGAGTCTTTCCAAGCTCCCAAGTTGACCTCTATAATAGGTACATGTATCCTTTTTGGAGCTTCTTAACATGTCGATCCTCAATCGATACGGGTTTCTTGTCCAATCATAAAGTTTCATTAATCTGCCTATCATTACGTGATAATGTGTTTCGACTTATTGGCGAAACCTATCCTTAAATCATCAGTGTGGGTCGCATTGCGAGCTCCACTAAGCTCCTTATATAGGTTTTGGCTTATAGGTTATTGACCTTTGTCGCATTCGATTTCTCGAATGTTCCTATATATCCAGGGCTTAACTTACCCGGAGAAATTGGAATTTAGCACACCCTTCTTAGAGCGATACTTTCGATTAAACCTTATTCCTTATTAAGGACTTAAGAAGGTTGCGACTTTTATTAATCCTCAATTTTCTGCCGATTACTGGCAATCTTTAAGATGATTATGAATTCAGATGATCCTATTTGTTGTTTCCAATGAAATCTCCAGATCCTGATAATTGGACTTACCAATCTATTGTTCTGATAATAGATGTTTAACATTCCATCTATACAAGGTCCCCAAAGGAGTAGCCTTGATACTTACAGGATAATTGTTGTAGAAAAGCTTATTTTATTGGTGAGATGGTTATTCCAATCACTGCTTAAAACCAATCTTAAGGAATAGCTAATCCTCACAGCTAGTCGAATAAATTGACGATCCTGGGCAGCTGATGGTGAATTCTTAACTGTTGCCTAATTAGGGTTGCGGTAATCAATGCATAAGCAAAATGAACCGTCTTTCTTATTTAACAATATCAAACTCTCGGAATATAGAGTTAGGCTATATGAATCTTCTATTTTAAAACTTACTTAATCAGGGTTTTGATTTCTCCAATGATGGTACCAGCTGTTTAGGAAATTTCATAACGATACAACCCTAAATGGGATATAAATCTTAACTCTACTTGCTCCTCAGAAGGTAAACAAGGTAATCTCAGGAGAAAATCAAGGTACAAGGAGGTTACAGAGATTTTCCATATCTCAGGCTCCAATTCATCCACCATTGCTTGTGTCAATAAGTGACACATTTATGTTACAAGTCCACGAATTCCTTAATCGGAAACATTTACTTGGACAATTCTATTTTTAGATATCTTCTTTGAATATCATTAGCTGACTTTAGTACCATATGATCATTGGGATATCTTTGTGGTTCCATGCATTAAACCTCCATACTGATCAGGCATGGAAGCAATCTATGGAACATATTAAGATACACCAATCCTCATATGGCGCTTTTGTCATACCATTTGCTATTCGTAATCAATAGAGATCAAAGAGATATCAGTTTCATATGATGATGTACTTTATCTGGAGAGAGGGTACATTAGGACTTTATGATTGAAGATTTCTGACAGGAATAGAAGAAATGGTTCCTATGAATTTTCTATCTGTAAGTTTACCTTACACTTAATGTCTAGGATTCTTATGATAGATTTTTAAAAGTCTAATATACTTACAATTTATGAAGGATTGATTGGTATCCGATTCAAAGCAGAATTCTTAGCATTTTATTCTACTTCATATTTTATGCTTAAGGTTCTAACAGGCAGATTTAATAACTAAAAAAAATTTATTGCACAATTGACTTATCTGTACCTGAATCAAACAATACCCTTGCATATACATCATGGATAAGGACATATCGGTTATAACATTGTCATCTTGTATGGTCCCTTTTGCATCCATCTGAGAGGCCTTAGCGTCAGTCTTCTTATCTCCTTCAAGCTTCTTAGCATACTTTGGGCAATTGGATTTGATATGCCCTTTCTCGTTACAGTTGTAACTAGTCGCATCTCCTATCTTCTGGCATTCCAATGTTTTATGCTCACTAGATTTGCAGATCCCACAAGCCCTAGGCTGTGATTGGGATTTTGATTCGAACCTGCATTTCCCATAATGGCGCTTCTTGCAGGTCTTGCATACTGGTTTCTGGTTGGACTTTTGTTTGTTCTTCTTCTTAGAGCTCTGGGTGTTATCTTCCTCCCTTTTCCTTTTTAGCTTATCTTTTGCATTTGAGGCATGAACAAGATCCTCCTTATGAGTAAGGAAATGTGGTCCTAGATAAAATTTGGAGCGAGTAGCATGGGGCTCCTTGAACTTTTTTCACAGCCTTCTTCACAGCTTTTCCAACAGCTGCGTCTATCATAGTTTGAAGAACATCTTTGGAAATTCTAAGGTTCACAATTGTAGCATCATTGGCATGTGTCGCACCTTCTATAACACGATCAACGGCTGTCTTATTTGAGTTTGCCATACTCGATATTGGTTCCTAACACCAATAAAACGATTTCTTAGTTGCAATCCAACAACTGCTATTCTTCATCCTGATGGCCTTAACATATATTAACCATGGTATCAATAGACCATACAGGCTAATATAGTACTAACATTCTTAATGAATGTCATTTAATATATATCTATTATATTTAGCCTAGGTCACAAAAGACCATCAATGGCATTTAAGGTTTGGACCTAATCCATCATCTTCTTGACAGGGGATCAAAATGTCACACCTGTCTTTATTATATTGATGAATTTGGATAGCTTGAAAGCTTGCCATAAGGGTATCAGAAAAGAGTGATTCCTAATAGATATAAAATATCAATCTAAGATTTGTTGGAGCGTTTTCTCAAGTATCATCGGCCAGTTTCTACCTCGCATTAAATGACCGGAGTCCTAATCAGGCGGAGGCAACAGTTCTCAACATTTATCGTTCATTATAGAATCATATGTGCCAGTATCAAATAAATTTCTACATAAGTTGCTTGATAAGGAAAGGTACCTGCTATATAGTTATCATTCTGCACCATCTCCTGGGCGTTCATCTGGAAGACTCATGCGTTTATTTTCTTGGCCTCTTCGGGCTTCTTCTGATTCCTAGGGCAGTTGGTCTTGATATGCCCCTTCTCGTTGCAACCATAACAGGTTGCGTCTTTCAACTTCTTGCAATCCAAGGTTTTATGTTCCTTAGACTTGCAAATCCCACAAGGTAGAGGCTGAGATTTAAATCTGCATTTCTCGAGGTGGTATTTCCTACAGGTTTTGCACCTGGTCTTCTCACCCGACTGCTGGATGTCTTTCTTGAACCCGGAACTCTTCTTATCCTCAGAGTTCCTCTTTTTCTTCCTATCGGAGCGATGAGAATTCTCATCCTCCCTTTTACGTTTTCCATCTTCAGAGGCTTTGGCAGCCTTGTTTCTGACCACATCGAGTGTGAGAGATAGCGACAGATCTGCCGCTGACCTGAATGCAGTAGGTCTCGATGCTTTCACACTTGCCTTTATTTCTGGGGCTAGACCCCCAATAAAGTGAGCTATTCGCTTTGGTTCCGGTGTGATCAAGTAAGGAACCAATCGAGACATGGTATTGAAACTTGTAAGGTATGCTTGACAATCTAAGTTCTCCATGACTAATGTCAAGAATTCAGTCTCAATTTTCTCGACTTCATGTTGAGGACAGTAATTTTCTTTTATAAGAGCAGCGAACTGATCCCAAGTCAAGTTGTACAAAGGAATCTTCCCTGTAGCTTGGATCAGTGACCTCCACCAAGCTAGAGCTTCTCCTTTAAAAGATGTGAAACAAACTTCACAATGTCTTGCTCTGCACATCCACTAATATCTACAACGGTGTCCATCTCATCGAGCCACGCCATGCAATCGATGGCCCATTTTTCTCCTGTAAAGTCTCTGGGCTTGCAGGAGACAAAATATTTATATGAGCAGGTCTTAACTGGTGCCTCTTGATGAAGCACCACCTGTCTAGACGGAACACTCCTTTGATTTGACGAGTTACGAACATCGTCTTCCCTTGACTCATGTGATTTAGAAAGGGGCTTACTACGAGCCACATATAGAGTCTTAGAGTGTGTATCACTTGATTCATCATACTGTCTGTCGAGAGCTCGTGTAACGGCATTATCTATTAATGCCTGCAGTTTCGCACCAGTTATATTAACTCTAGGAGCATCATTATTTTCCCTCAGGTGGCTGTTGACCTCATCTGATCCAGCCATGTAGCTTGATTGCTACATAAATATTGACGATGATTCATTCAGAGGTTATTATGGATCATCACTTTTGACGATTCATCAACCATGGTAATATAAACCATATTGGTTAATTTGTTAGTTATATTTAATTAGTATTTTCATTATAATTTATCCTAGTTATAAAACATTAAGGATATTAAGGTGGCGCAAAGGGCCTAGTCACAAGGACAGTTTTAAATTTACAAGCCATGATTTCAGAGAATCGAGGCATTAAGGTTTGAACATATTTCATTACCTTTTCTTGACAGAGAGTCAAAGACTTCAACTGTCTTTTGTCCCTTAGGACAATAAGCATGGCCCGTAGGCATTTCATCACTTATGGATGTTTATAATATGATCATCTTCATTTGATGATTTAAGCCATGATTCTAAATCACTAGGCTAGATAAGGGTTTGGAATTTCCCAATATAAAGATGACAAGTGTGATTTTATCGCATCACTGTTTTCAGGAGTGTTAACATGTTCTCGGATGTTAACAAGAATCTGAATCTCTTTTAAACAGGTTTTACCATCATAGCTAGGTCTTTAATGACATTCAAGCTAGGTTTTACCCTTTAAGATTCTTTCAATATATATATTGGTATATCAATTATGAAAAGGAATAATAATTTCATTTATTTCATATATTATATCCGTATAAAATGATTAAAAAATGGAATTTAGATAAAATATTCAAATGATTTTTAAAAGGAGTATATAATTGCCCTAAACGGGACTTGAAAGGAATGATGTTGTCCATGAAGGGACTGAAGATAAGTATGCCCTTATAAGGACTTACCGAGGAAACGAACTTCAGCAAAAGGAGTTTTCTTCATTACTTTACTTCTGAATGCTTTCTCCTTGGATGCACGTTTCATCCTAGCCGCGGTACGAAGCTCGGCATATCAAGGCTCCGGATGTGGAGAAATTCCGTTACGGCTTCTTTGTTTGGAGACATATTCAAAATATATAGATTCGGAAGCAATAGTTTTCAGATTAGGGTTGAGAGTATTCCTATGTTAAGTCTAGACTAAGAAGGTCAAGGAATGTGCTACTGTGTCATTGAGATTAAACACAAAAAGGCTAGTGTTTAATTCACTCAATGTTGGCTCTGATACCAACCTGTCACACCCCGTTATTTCCACGTATTACCGGTGGGCCCGGTGGGGAGTATCGTGACGTAGTTGAGATCATCATAGTCAAACAACACAATATATAAATGCACAGCGGAGGCAAAAGATAAATATATTACAATCCGAGTATAAAGTAATATCAAAGTATTACAACGGAAAGTAAAGGATCCACAGGCGGATCAAATAAAAGGAAAAACTGTTCAACAGACTTTGGACGCCTAGAACTTGCAAGATTCCTTATTAACGCCCTGAGCTTCCAGCCAATTACGTTCATTACCTGTCACTTAACTTTTTTTTTTTGGAAAATACATCAGTTTACACTGGTAAATACAATTAACCGACTCATTTGAAAACATTTATAAAAATTGATTTGAATGCACAAGGCACGACATATCTTTTATAACTTGGGACAATTATATAATAATCTTGTATACAGATTTACATGTTCGTTATACGTTCAGGGCCCGATGTATAAACCGAGTCAAGATTAACAGACACGCCACAAGTATAGGCCCACATGAGAGTGAGATACCGTTTCCCTTATGCACTGTCAGGTGTATGTCTACACCCCGTGCTTAAGACGTGGCCATTTTATAATATAATGATGTCAAGGATATCCGAGACATGGTCATTAACCCCTAAAGGATTTTATTTCAAACAATACAGATTAAAGCGGGTTACCTCAATAATTTAATCACAATACGACTAAACATTCAATACCCAACCAAGCGGTATTATTATAATATCGTATCCCAAGCCCGTATAGGGAAAATAAGTTAAGAGTATTTACCTGAGCTAGCAATACAATTTATACTCAGCTATATATTCTAATCAGCAAGCACAAGTACTTCTACTGGGGCACTTAATCTGGAACGAAGGTTTTATTAACCTATTAGATTCCTAACGGGTCTTATTTAAGTCGTAACTTAGACCGGTTAGTATTTAGGAAAGGTTCATAGTTCAAAACACATGATTAAGCGAAGACCGGAATAGAATGTGATTTAGACCCGATAAGTTTGGAGACTTGTATAATATGGGTAAACTAAACACATTCTGGATTTCAAAATAAAAACGGTAAGGTTTGACCCGTTTCGGCTATTTTATGTAAACTAGTTACATAAACCGAACCGAACGCGCAAGAGGCGTAACGGGTAACCATATGGGTCATATACAGGTTTCCTAAGTTAATATGCTTTAATTATGTTGTGATATCAGTAGGATACCTTCCATTATGCCCAAAACGAGTTTAATCTAAATATAAGTCCCGTAGGGGTATTTTGGTCATTTAAAAGATTATAAACGAGATCAATTTTAAATTCTGGGACTTGGGTCTGAAATAATCAGTGAAACAATTTAATTTAATAGGTTATATTAGTTGGTGATAAGTCTTATATCCCAAAATGGTTTTAAACCCATACTAGGTGTTTAATACGCGTAAAAAGCCGTTTTAAGCGATTTCCGGGTTATACAGGAAATCTGAGTTTTCTGATCAGGTTCTAAAGTTCCAAATACTTCATTTATTATATAAAATTAGTAGCAATTGGATTGGTGTCAAAATACTATGTAGAACTCATTTTATAACCAAAAAGGGTATAATCGGTATTTACCGAATCATGGCAATAACCTTAGGTTATGATCAGTTTAAAAATAATTAAAATCTTCAAAAATCTCAAAATATTATATTACATCAGTGGGTAAAAGGTTTGGTGTCAAAAATTGGGTTTAGATAGGCTTTACGCTAATTATGCCTTTTAATTAACAAAAAGCTTCCTAATTACGCTATTGAGCATAACTCCTAATCTAGAACTCCAACTGATATGAAATTTTAGGGACATGTTTATAAATCAGTAATAAAGATTATTGTCCTTTCACATTTCCAAAATTCTCGTTTTATGGTCAAAAGGGCATTATGGTCAACATTAAGCAATTAACGGAAACGTGTAAACGAATCGGACAATCAACGATCCAACCACAGAGGGTTATACTATTAAGTAACATGGTCCTAAGGAAACTCTAAGGCATCTCCAAACCCATCTAAATCGGGTCAGAACTGAAGTCAAAGCAAAAGTCAAAGTTTTGCGACTTTCGATTCCGAACCGAGCCTAAACAGAAAATTGTCGGATCAAACAAGTTAGACCAGTTCTTATACTTATTACCAAGTTATATGAGTGATCAAATAGGTTACACGCCTTCTACATTGCTAATTATGCGTTAATTCAAAAATTAGGATCCTGTTGACTTTTTATAATAAACTTTGACCCGACAATTGATCTAGTTAGAGTGGGAATCAGAGGGTGCCCTTTTAAGGGTTTAATGCCCACATAATTACCAACTTATAACTACCTTAAGTTTGACTAAACACGGGACCATTAGTGCTTAATCGATAAGTCAAACCTTAATTACGACGGTTTGACTTTGAGCTAATTAACTAAGCAAAACTCAATTAAGGAAGGTCAAGGACACTTACCAAGGTCTAATGCACGGCCAGAGATGCTTAGGGAAAGGCCTTGAGCTCCAGAAATGATCAGAAGTGAAGTTGGGAATGAATGATCAAGCTTGCAAACAATGGGGCTTTATATAGTGATCTTGATCTCACTAGATCATGACAAACAATGCTATAACTGATCATGGATCATTCACAAGTGTCCCTAAGGTCTAAAAGCAAGCTTAGGCAGCTCCTGGAAGTGTAAAAGGGCAATATAAGTCGGTTACATGGGCTGAACAGCCAACTTACGAGTTTCTGCATCTGGCACATGCTTACGGACCGTAAGGTCCAGGTCTTACGGCCCGTAAGGACCTGGTCAGCATAGTAAAGTTTCAATTGTTGACAGGTTTAGCCCCTACACTTCCAAATGCCATTTTCGACACATCTAAGGCCCGTTAAACCATTTTTAGGGCTCTACCATGATGCCTAATCATAGGGAACATGAAACATGCTCAAAAATATGTTGGATGTCGGTTTGTTTGGTCGTACGGTCTCGTTGTTCGGCTAATTACGACGAAACACGGACGAACTCGAAAAACAATCCAAACGACGCGACGAATGGAATTTTATCAAGCCAAACACTAAAAAAAAATATTTTAGTGCTTACATAAATTTTTGGGTGTCTGGATATATTCAGATTGTGAGATATGCGCGAAAGTACAAACTTGTGCACTTTTTGACACTTTTAGTCCCCGCATGACTTAAAAGTTTATTTTTGCCCACCAAACACCTCTAAGCCTATATCTAAGCTATATTAAGGGTAAATAGGGTATGTTTAACTCCTGGTCATATTCCGGAAGGTCCGATAGCATACGAATCGGCATACTTTTGCAGTTCAACGCAAATAGTCCCTCTAACGCGCAAACTTGCGCATATCATCATTTAATAGTATCGAAGCCTTATCTAATCCATATTAGGCATTCTTGAAAGTATTATTAAACATCATAATGCTTTGGGCTCGATAAAAGGTCATTCAGAGGTATAATTAAACATATTGACACTTCTAGTCCCTTATATTTGCAAAGTTGCGCGTAACTTCACTTTTAGGCATAAAAGCCTTGGATGGCCAATGTTTGGCATTCCAGAGAGTATAATCAAATATCATGAGGCTCTCGGTTTGTTAAGAGGTCACTCAGAGGTAAGAATTAACATGTTGACGCTTTTAACCCCTTTATTGCACAAACTTTCAATTAATTACACAAACGGCTACACTTGATTAACAAGTGGCTCATTTGTGAATATAAAACCGTAAAAGGTTATTTAGAAACTTATTTTAGGTATGATAATACTTCTAGTTCTTTCATAATTAATAGGGGTGCAAACGAGCCGAGCCCGAGCTCGACCAGGCTCGAGCTCGAGCTCGTTTAACATATCAAAGCTCGAGCTCGAGCTCGAGCTCGGCCCGATTCGAACTTTATTTCTGAAGCTCGAGCTCGGCTCGAAGGTAATTTTTCAAGCTCGAGCTCGGCTCGGGCTCGACTCGTTTAGTATTTATTAATTAATTTATATTTATTATAATTATTATTATACTTATAATTTAGTTATTTATTTATATTTAGATAAATGATAATCATTATTATATAAATATATGTTTAATATATTAATAAAAATATATAAACAGAAAGCTCGATTAGGCTCGCGAGCCGGCTCGAGCTTGATAAGCGAAGCTCGGGCTCGGGCTCGTTTAGTAAACGAACTTGTTTTTAGGCTCGGGCTCAAGCTCGAGCTCGTTTAAGCTCGGCTCGTTCGAGCTTTTTTTCGAGCCGAGCTCGAGTAGCTCGCGAGTAGCTCGGCTCGTTTGCACCCCTAATAATTAATGCTTTTCGATTTTTCAAAAAATTAGTCTCTTATATTCAAGGTTTGACTTTACTAAGGTTTATTACACGTGTCAATACTTCATTGAACATGATTTTACGAGGTTTTACATCCTCACCCCCTTAAAATAAATCTCGACCTCGAGATTTGTTAAAATGCTGGAAGTACTTTTTGTCGTGTAATAGACTTAACTTCTATAGCATATCTGGAGTCTTTCCAAGCTCCCAAGTTGACCTCTATAATAGGTACATGTATCCTTTTTGGAGCTTCTTAACATGTCGATCCTCAATCGATACGGGTTTCTTGTCCAATCATAAAGTTTCATTAATCTGCCTATCATTACGTGATAATGTGTTTCGACTTATTGGCGAAACCTATCCTTAAATCATCAGTGTGGGTCGCATTGCGAGCTCCACTAAGCTCCTTATATAGGTTTTGGCTTATAGGTTATTGACCTTTGTCGCATTCGATTTCTCGAATGTTCCTATATATCCAGGGCTTAACTTACCCGGAGAAATTGGAATTTAGCACACCCTTCTTAGAGCGATACTTTCGATTAAACCTTATTCCTTATTAAGGACTTAAGAAGGTTGCGACTTTTATTAATCCTCAATTTTCTGCCGATTACTGGCAATCTTTAAGATGATTATGAATTCAGATGATCCTATTTGTTGTTTCCAATGAAATCTCCAGATCCTGATAATTGGACTTACCAATCTATTGTTCTGATAATAGATGTTTAACATTCCATCTATACAAGGTCCCCAAAGGAGTAGCCTTGATACTTACAGGATAATTGTTGTAGAAAAGCTTATTTTATTGGTGAGATGGTTATTCCAATCACTGCTTAAAACCAATCTTAAGGAATAGCTAATCCTCACAGCTAGTCGAATAAATTGACGATCCTGGGCAGCTGATGGTGAATTCTTAACTGTTGCCTAATTAGGGTTGCGGTAATCAATGCATAAGCAAAATGAACCGTCTTTCTTATTTAACAATATCAAACTCTCGGAATATAGAGTTAGGCTATATGAATCTTCTATTTTAAAACTTACTTAATCAGGGTTTTGATTTCTCCAATGATGGTACCAGCTGTTTAGGAAATTTCATAACGATACAACCCTAAATGGGATATAAATCTTAACTCTACTTGCTCCTCAGAAGGTAAACAAGGTAATCTCAGGAGAAAATCAAGGTACAAGGAGGTTACAGAGATTTTCCATATCTCAGGCTCCAATTCATCCACCATTGCTTGTGTCAATAAGTGACACATTTATGTTACAAGTCCACGAATTCCTTAATCGGAAACATTTACTTGGACAATTCTATTTTTAGATATCTTCTTTGAATATCATTAGCTGACTTTAGTACCATATGATCATTGGGATATCTTTGTGGTTCCATGCATTAAACCTCCATACTGATCAGGCATGGAAGCAATCTATGGAACATATTAAGATACACCAATCCTCATATGGCGCTTTTGTCATACCATTTGCTATTCGTAATCAATAGAGATCAAAGAGATATCAGTTTCATATGATGATGTACTTTATCTGGAGAGAGGGTACATTAGGACTTTATGATTGAAGATTTCTGACAGGAATAGAAGAAATGGTTCCTATGAATTTTCTATCTGTAAGTTTACCTTACACTTAATGTCTAGGATTCTTATGATAGATTTTTAAAAGTCTAATATACTTACAATTTATGAAGGATTGATTGGTATCCGATTCAAAGCAGAATTCTTAGCATTTTATTCTACTTCATATTTTATGCTTAAGGTTCTAACAGGCAGATTTAATAACTAAAAAAAATTTATTGCACAATTGACTTATCTGTACCTGAATCAAACAATACCCTTGCATATACATCATGGATAAGGACATATCGGTTATAACATTGTCATCTTGTATGGTCCCTTTTGCATCCATCTGAGAGGCCTTAGCGTCAGTCTTCTTATCTCCTTCAAGCTTCTTAGCATACTTTGGGCAATTGGATTTGATATGCCCTTTCTCGTTACAGTTGTAACTAGTCGCATCTCCTATCTTCTGGCATTCCAATGTTTTATGCTCACTAGATTTGCAGATCCCACAAGCCCTAGGCTGTGATTGGGATTTTGATTCGAACCTGCATTTCCCATAATGGCGCTTCTTGCAGGTCTTGCATACTGGTTTCTGGTTGGACTTTTGTTTGTTCTTCTTCTTAGAGCTCTGGGTGTTATCTTCCTCCCTTTTCCTTTTTAGCTTATCTTTTGCATTTGAGGCATGAACAAGATCCTCCTTATGAGTAAGGAAATGTGGTCCTAGATAAAATTTGGAGCGAGTAGCATGGGGCTCCTTGAACTTTTTTCACAACCTTCTTCACAGCTTTTCCAACAGCTGCGTCTATCATAGTTTGAAGAACATCTTTGGAAATTCTAAGGTTCACAATTGTAGCATCATTGGCATGTGTCGCACCTTCTATAACACGATCAACGGCTGTCTTATTTGAGTTTGCCATACTCGATATTGGTTCCTAACACCAATAAAACGATTTCTTAGTTGCAATCCAACAACTGCTATTCTTCATCCTGATGGCCTTAACATATATTAACCATGGTATCAATAGACCATACAGGCTAATATAGTACTAACATTCTTAATGAATGTCATTTAATATATATCTATTATATTTAGCCTAGGTCACAAAAGACCATCAATGGCATTTAAGGTTTGGACCTAATCCATCATCTTCTTGACAGGGGATCAAAATGTCACACCTGTCTTTATTATATTGATGAATTTGGATAGCTTGAAAGCTTGCCATAAGGGTATCAGAAAAGAGTGATTCCTAATAGATATAAAATATCAATCTAAGATTTGTTGGAGCGTTTTCTCAAGTATCATCGGCCAGTTTCTACCTCGCATTAAATGACCGGAGTCCTAATCAGGCGGAGGCAACAGTTCTCAACATTTATCGTTCATTATAGAATCATATGTGCCAGTATCAAATAAATTTCTACATAAGTTGCTTGATAAGGAAAGGTACCTGCTATATAGTTATCATTCTGCACCATCTCCTGGGCGTTCATCTGGAAGACTCATGCGTTTATTTTCTTGGCCTCTTCGGGCTTCTTCTGATTCCTAGGGCAGTTGGTCTTGATATGCCCCTTCTCGTTGCAACCATAACAGGTTGCGTCTTTCAACTTCTTGCAATCCAAGGTTTTATGTTCCTTAGACTTGCAAATCCCACAAGGTAGAGGCTGAGATTTAAATCTGCATTTCTCGAGGTGGTATTTCCTACAGGTTTTGCACCTGGTCTTCTCACCCGACTGCTGGATGTCTTTCTTGAACCCGGAACTCTTCTTATCCTCAGAGTTCCTCTTTTTCTTCCTATCGGAGCGATGAGAATTCTCATCCTCCCTTTTACGTTTTCCATCTTCAGAGGCTTTGGCAGCCTTGTTTCTGACCACATCGAGTGTGAGAGATAGCGACAGATCTGCCGCTGACCTGAATGCAGTAGGTCTCGATGCTTTCACACTTGCCTTTATTTCTGGGGCTAGACCCCCAATAAAGTGAGCTATTCGCTTTGGTTCCGGTGTGATCAAGTAAGGAACCAATCGAGACATGGTATTGAAACTTGTAAGGTATGCTTGACAATCTAAGTTCTCCATGACTAATGTCAAGAATTCAGTCTCAATTTTCTCGACTTCATGTTGAGGACAGTAATTTTCTTTTATAAGAGCAGCGAACTGATCCCAAGTCAAGTTGTACAAAGGAATCTTCCCTGTAGCTTGGATCAGTGACCTCCACCAAGCTAGAGCTTCTCCTTTAAAAGATGTGAAACAAACTTCACAATGTCTTGCTCTGCACATCCACTAATATCTACAACGGTGTCCATCTCATCGAGCCACGTCATGCAATCGATGGCCCATTTTTCTCCTGTAAAGTCTCTGGGCTTGCAGGAGACAAAATATTTATATGAGCAGGTCTTAACTGGTGCCTCTTGATGAAGCACCACCTGTCTAGACGGAACACTCCTTTGATTTGACGAGTTACGAACATCGTCTTCCCTTGACTCATGTGATTTAGAAAGGGGCTTACTACGAGCCACATATAGAGTCTTAGAGTGTGTATCACTTGATTCATCATACTGTCTGTCGAGAGCTCGTGTAACGGCATTATCTATTAATGCCTGCAGTTTCGCACCAGTTATATTAACTCTAGGAGCATCATTATTTTCCCTCAGGTGGCTGTTGACCTCATCTGATCCAGCCATGTAGCTTGATTGCTACATAAATATTGACGATGATTCATTCAGAGGTTATTATGGATCATCACTTTTGACGATTCATCAACCATGGTAATATAAACCATATTGGTTAATTTGTTAGTTATATTTAATTAGTATTTTCATTATAATTTATCCTAGTTATAAAACATTAAGGATATTAAGGTGGCGCAAAGGGCCTAGTCACAAGGACAGTTTTAAATTTACAAGCCATGATTTCAGAGAATCGAGGCATTAAGGTTTGAACATATTTCATTACCTTTTCTTGACAGAGAGTCAAAGACTTCAACTGTCTTTTGTCCCTTAGGACAATAAGCATGGCCCGTAGGCATTTCATCACTTATGGATGTTTATAATATGATCATCTTCATTTGATGATTTAAGCCATGATTCTAAATCACTAGGCTAGATAAGGGTTTGGAATTTCCCAATATAAAGATGACAAGTGTGATTTTATCGCATCACTGTTTTCAGGAGTGTTAACATGTTCTCGGATGTTAACAAGAATCTGAATCTCTTTTAAACAGGTTTTACCATCATAGCTAGGTCTTTAATGACATTCAAGCTAGGTTTTACCCTTTAAGATTCTTTCAATATATATATTGGTATATCAATTATGAAAAGGAATAATAATTTCATTTATTTCATATATTATATCCGTATAAAATGATTAAAAAAATGGAATTTAGATAAAATATTCAAATGATTTTTAAAAGGAGTATATAATTGCCCTAAACGGGACTTGAAAGGAATGATGTTGTCCATGAAGGGACTGAAGATAAGTATGCCCTTATAAGGACTTACCGAGGAAACGAACTTCAGCAAAAGGAGTTTTCTTCATTACTTTACTTCTGAATGCTTTCTCCTTGGATGCACGTTTCATCCTAGCCGCGGTACGAAGCTCGGCATATCAAGGCTCCGGATGTGGAGAAATTCCGTTACGGCTTCTTTGTTTGGAGACATATTCAAAATATATAGATTCGGAAGCAATAGTTTTCAGATTAGGGTTGAGAGTATTCCTATGTTAAGTCTAGACTAAGAAGGTCAAGGAATGTGCTACTGTGTCATTGAGATTAAACACAAAAAGGCTAGTGTTTAATTCACTCAATGTTGGCTCTGATACCAACCTGTCACACCCCGTTATTTCCACGTATTACCGGTGGGCCCGGTGGGGAGTATCGTGACGTAGTTGAGATCATCATAGTCAAACAACACAATATATAAATGCACAGCGGAGGCAAAAGATAAATATATTACAATCCGAGTATAAAGTAATATCAAAGTATTACAACGGAAAGTAAAGGATCCACAGGCGGATCAAATAAAAGGAAAAACTGTTCAACAGACTTTGGACGCCTAGAACTTGCAAGATTCCTTATTAACGCCCTGAGCTTCCAGCCAATTACGTTCATTACCTGTCACTTAACTTTTTTTTTTTGGAAAATACATCAGTTTACACTGGTAAATACAATTAACCGACTCATTTGAAAACATTTATAAAAATTGATTTGAATGCACAAGGCACGACATATCTTTTATAACTTGGGACAATTATATAATAATCTTGTATACAGATTTACATGTTCGTTATACGTTCAGGGCCCGATGTATAAACCGAGTCAAGATTAACAGACACGCCACAAGTATAGGCCCACATGAGAGTGAGATACCGTTTCCCTTATGCACTGTCAGGTGTATGTCTACACCCCGTGCTTAAGACGTGGCCATTTTATAATATAATGATGTCAAGGATATCCGAGACATGGTCATTAACCCCTAAAGGATTTTATTTCAAACAATACAGATTAAAGCGGGTTACCTCAATAATTTAATCACAATACGACTAAACATTCAATACCCAACCAAGCGGTATTATTATAATATCGTATCCCAAGCCCGTATAGGGAAAATAAGTTAAGAGTATTTACCTGAGCTAGCAATACAATTTATACTCAGCTATATATTCTAATCAGCAAGCACAAGTACTTCTACTGGGGCACTTAATCTGGAACGAAGGTTTTATTAACCTATTAGATTCCTAACGGGTCTTATTTAAGTCGTAACTTAGACCGGTTAGTATTTAGGAAAGGTTCATAGTTCAAAACACATGATTAAGCGAAGACCGGAATAGAATGTGATTTAGACCCGATAAGTTTGGAGACTTGTATAATATGGGTAAACTAAACACATTCTGGATTTCAAAATAAAAACGGTAAGGTTTGACCCGTTTCGGCTATTTTATGTAAACTAGTTACATAAACCGAACCGAACGCGCAAGAGGCGTAACGGGTAACCATATGGGTCATATACAGGTTTCCTAAGTTAATATGCTTTAATTATGTTGTGATATCAGTAGGATACCTTCCATTATGCCCAAAACGAGTTTAATCTAAATATAAGTCCCGTAGGGGTATTTTGGTCATTTAAAAGATTATAAACGAGATCAATTTTAAATTCTGGGACTTGGGTCTGAAATAATCAGTGAAACAATTTAATTTAATAGGTTATATTAGTTGGTGATAAGTCTTATATCCCAAAATGGTTTTAAACCCATACTAGGTGTTTAATACGCGTAAAAAGCCGTTTTAAGCGATTTCCGGGTTATACAGGAAATCTGAGTTTTCTGATCAGGTTCTAAAGTTCCAAATACTTCATTTATTATATAAAATTAGTAGCAATTGGATTGGTGTCAAAATACTATGTAGAACTCATTTTATAACCAAAAAGGGTATAATCGGTATTTACCGAATCATGGCAATAACCTTAGGTTATGATCAGTTTAAAAATAATTAAAATCTTCAAAAATCTCAAAATATTATATTACATCAGTGGGTAAAAGGTTTGGTGTCAAAAATTGGGTTTAGATAGGCTTTACGCTAATTATGCCTTTTAATTAACAAAAAGCTTCCTAATTACGCTATTGAGCATAACTCCTAATCTAGAACTCCAACTGATATGAAATTTTAGGGACATGTTTATAAATCAGTAATAAAGATTATTGTCCTTTCACATTTCCAAAATTCTCGTTTTATGGTCAAAAGGGCATTATGGTCAACATTAAGCAATTAACGGAAACGTGTAAACGAATCGGACAATCAACGATCCAACCACAGAGGGTTATACTATTAAGTAACATGGTCCTAAGGAAACTCTAAGGCATCTCCAAACCCATCTAAATCGGGTCAGAACTGAAGTCAAAGCAAAAGTCAAAGTTTTGCGACTTTCGATTCCGAACCGAGCCTAAACAGAAAATTGTCGGATCAAACAAGTTAGACCAGTTCTTATACTTATTACCAAGTTATATGAGTGATCAAATAGGTTACACGCCTTCTACATTGCTAATTATGCGTTAATTCAAAAATTAGGATCCTGTTGACTTTTTATAATAAACTTTGACCCGACAATTGATCTAGTTAGAGTGGGAATCAGAGGGTGCCCTTTTAAGGGTTTAATGCCCACATAATTACCAACTTATAACTACCTTAAGTTTGACTAAACACGGGACCATTAGTGCTTAATCGATAAGTCAAACCTTAATTACGACGGTTTGACTTTGAGCTAATTAACTAAGCAAAACTCAATTAAGGAAGGTCAAGGACACTTACCAAGGTCTAATGCACGACCAGAGATGCTTAGGGAAAGGCCTTGAGCTCCAGAAATGATCAGAAGTGAAGTTGGGAATGAATGATCAAGCTTGCAAACAATGGGGCTTTATATAGTGATCTTGATCTCACTAGATCATGACAAACAATGCTATAACTGATCATGGATCATTCACAAGTGTCCCTAAGGTCTAAAAGCAAGCTTAGGCAGCTCCTGGAAGTGTAAAAGGGCAATATAAGTCGGTTACATGGGCTGAACAGCCAACTTACGAGTTTCTGCATCTGGCACATGCTTACGGACCATAAGACCTTACGGTCCAGGTCTTACGGTCCGTAAGGACCTGGTCAGCATAGTAAAGTTTCAATTGTTGACAGGTTTAGCCCCTGCACTTCCAAAACGCTAATAATGAACCAGTTAATGAGGGTAATCAATCTGAGCAACAATCAGGGAATCAATATGTGACTAGGCAAGATATAGAAAATATTATTGCTCAAGAGATAGCCAACACTATTCCAGGAATAGTTGCTCAAGGGATAGCCAATGCTATTCCAGCAATCATTGCTGCTGTTAAAAATCCAATCGAACCGCAACAAGTTGTTCCTAGTAAACGCATTTCTGAAGATAATTTCAGTAATAGCGTAAATGGAGGTGATAATCATGTTAATCATGATAATGAACCACGGCAAGCTCCGCTCCCTAAGAAAAGGAAAGTTGCAACGCCTGGTTGCACTTACAAAGAATTTCTTGCTTGTAAACCCACTGAGTTTGCAGGCAATGAAGGAGCGACTGCAGCACTGCGTTGGTTAGAGAAAACCGAGGCAGTAATTGCCATAAGTAAATGTGCTCAGGATGATCAGGTTATGTATGCATCAAACCTTTTCAAAGAAGTAGCGCTAGAATGGTGGAATACGGTGTTACAAGCAAAAGGAAGAAGGATGGCGTATGCTATGAACTGGGAAGAATTTAAGGGTCTTGTAGAAAGAAAATTCTGTCCTGAGTATGAAAAAGATCAAATGGCAAATAAGTTTCTAACTCACCGGATGGTAGATGTAGATTGTCGAGGATATACTACGACATTCTTCGAATATGCTCGAGTGGTACCAACCCTGGCTTCGCCAGAACCGGTACTTATTTCTCGTTATATTTGGGGATTGATTTCCGAAATCCGTAATATTGTCAAAGCTGCGAAACCTCGCACGATTGATGATGCAGTAGAATTAGCTAATACTATGACTGATGAGCTAGTACGGACAAGAGAAGAAAATAGAAGGAAGGAAGTAGCCCAAAAGATTACCCAAGAATTCAGTTCGGGTAACCATAACCATTTCAAGAAAGGAGGGAATGGACAATCTTCTACTAGTCCATTTTGCAATTTTTGCAAAAGGAAGCATTTTGGAAGATGCAAAGGATATTGCAATTTTTGCAAGATTCCAGGGCATCAAGAAGAAGATTGTAGGAGGAAGAAATTTTCAGTTTGTTACAACTGTAGAGAAACTGGACATCTTAGGCCAGATTGTCCAAAACTGAATAAATCATTTGACAATCAAGCCAAACCGTCAGAAGGAGCAAAAAGGAATGCGAGAGCCTTTCAGCTGACTACTCAAGAAGCCGAGATGATTCCAGATGTGATAGCCGGTATGTTCTTAGCTTACAACATTTACCTAAAAGTATTATTTGACTCTGGTGCAAACCAAAGTTTTATAAATACTTTACTCTGCCAAACTCTTAACTTACCGTTAACCAGCATTAGATAAATTTCTATATTAGAAACGGCAGATAGGAATTCAGTTAAAATAAATAAGGTTATGCAGAACATAGAAATAAGTTATAAGTTTTCTGCAACCCTATTATCTATGAAATTAGTTGAATTCAATGTTGTGATCATTATCTGTGATCAGAATTTCTTATAAATTCAATCAACCATCGGAGAAGTAATTATGATTACAGAAAATAAACCATGTAAGCCTATGAAGTTCATATCAGTAATGGAAATTGCTAATTATGAACGAAAGCAAGGAATAGTATATATGATTTTAGTAATCATTAAATACTAAAGATACAGAATTTAAGGAAATTTCTGTAAATTCCGAATACCCAGATATATTTCCAGAAGATTTACCTGGATTACCACCAGATATAAAGATAGAATTTAAAATTCATCTAAATTCCAGGAATTTTACCGATAAGCCAAGGAACCTTATCGGTTAGCACAATATTGGTTGTTAAGAAAAAGAAAGACATTCGATGAGAATGAATATTGATTATAGGAAATTGAATAAGGTTATAACTAAGAATCGATACTCATAACTTAGAAATTAGGAGCCATAAATTTTTGCCTTAAGATTTGGAGATATTATCTGTATGGAAGTAAGGATACTATCTATATGGATTATAAGAAGTTAAGATATATATATTTAGGCAAAAAGAATTTGAGGCAAAGAAGATGAATGAAAATCCTAAGTGACTACGACTGTGATATTCAGTATCACGAAGGAAATGATGAAACGGCAAGAGATAGTCATAAGAATTATGCAGATACTAGATAAAAGCCGTTGGAGTTCGAGTTGGAGACAAAATATAATTGAAAGTATCTCCTTGGAAAGGAGTAAGAAAGGAAAACTAAGTCCAAATACATGTAGGATCATTTCCAGTAATTCAACATATTGGATTAGTTGTTTATAGTTTACAACTACCAGGAAGGTTAGTTGGAATACATGATATATTCCAATCTCAAGAAATGTCTATCAGACGAATCTTTGGTAGTACCTTTCTAAGATACAAAGATAAACAAATAGTGTTAAGTAAAGTAGGATTCAAAGACAGGATCCTAATATACTTGGGAACTGGAATCCAAAAAGGAAGAAAAAGTACTCTCAATTATTCCAGTAAATCTCGAGGACGAGATTTTTATTAAGTTGGGGAGAATGTAACGACTCTCATCAAAAGTCATAATTATTAAATTAATTTGACCAAAAGGAAACCCAAATTGAGACACCCAAGTAATTCTGCGCAAACCCTACAATTTTCATAATTTTCAGAATCAGGATTAGGGCCCCTAAAACTCAGGGGGGGCATTCCCTACTTGACGATTATCCGAATTACGTGCTCTCCAAGTTGAAATTTCAGAAAATGTCGACTCATCTGAGCTAGTCCCACACGTGGCAACAATATAGGCATTTTGTGAACCTTACGGACCGTAAGGTTATCAAGCTTACGGTCCGTAAGCTAAGCCAAAATCTTGTATAAATAGCAGGCTTTGGGACAGGCTTCTGGGCATTCGTTCGACGAAGAAATTCACAAAATACACCGAGTTCTGTCCTATTTACTTCAAATAAAACACCCTAAACCCTAATTAAGTATAACGGGGTGCTGCAGAACAGGGTATTAGCACAATCGCTGCTACGATTCACTGTCCGATTGATCTAAATATCCAATGAATGTTTAAGTGCTGCCCACATTAGGGTTATACTTTATCGTTCGTCATTAATTTGACGGATTGTCGTTAATTCGATAGGTAAAGTATTATACTTTATCGTTCGTTGTTAATTCAACGGATCATCGTTAATTCGATTGGGTAAAGTATTATACCTTGTCATTCGTTGTTAATTCAACGGATCATCGTTAATTCGATGGACAAAGTATTGCATTTTGACATTCATTGTGAGAATTTGATCTCGTAAGTTATCGTAAATGCTGGATTGATTACTAATTCCAAATTGTGTGCTTGTTATTGAAATTAGGATAAAAGGCTAATCAGTAGGCTAGGCTCTGCCTGTATAAATCTGCAATGTGAGTTATTCTCTCTTTTTTTCAAATTGCTTTATAAAACTTTTCTCACAGTTTGTGAGTCATTCTACTTTTCTCACAGTTTGTGAGTTATTCTCTCTTTTTTTCAAATTGCTTTATAAAACTTTTCTCACAGTTTGTGAGTCATTCTTCTTTTCTCACAGTTTGTGAGTTATTCTCTCTTTTTATCAAATTGCTTTATACAACTATTCTCACCGTTTGTGAGTTATTTTTATTAAATATTTTACAATACTCCAAATTATTTTCAAGGTTATAATTACAGGGACTAAGTCGTGGATATCTTGAATTATTGGTTAGTGGGGTATTGTGCACATTACTAATTTCTCCCAGTTAGGTTCATTGACCTACTCGGGATAATCACTGTTGGGTTCATTGACCTACAGCGATAATCGTCACTATTTAGGTTCATTGATCTAAATAGTGGTATGACCATCGTCACCATTGTGACTTGTCACCATTGTGACAGAATGCCAGATAAAAATAAGATAGAAGCCATTGTAATCGCTCTTATGCTGTAATTAATAACTATGCATCATTATGCAAAATAGAATGATTCACTCAGTATTTCCCGCTGACAAAACCTTTTTCAAACATGTTTCAGGTGATCTGTTGTAATTCAGGAAAAGTGCTGGGGAGCATTTCAAGCTTAAGATAGTGGCTCAATATAAAATAAAGAAATGATTTTGTAATATCACGCTTTTATAGTAAAAACCTACTATTGTAAATTATCGGGGTTTTATCCCGAATTGTGAAATAAAATAATCGGGGAAAAATTTTAGCTTTAAGCGATCCTGTTTCCGCTGTAAAACTCAATTAAATAAATACCGCAGTATTTTCTGCCGCGGCTCCTGAAACGGGTCAAACCGGGTCATGGGCCGTGACATATACCATGATGCCTAAGCATAGGGAACATGAAACATGCTCAAAAATATGTCGGATGTCGGTTCGTTTGGTCGTACGGTCTCGTTGTTCGGCTAATTACGACGAAACACGGACGGACGCGAAAAACAATCCAAACGACGCGACGAATGGAATTTTATCAAGCCAAACACTAAAATAAAATATTTTAGTGCTTACATAAATTTTTGGGTGTCCGGATATATTCAGATTGTGAGATATGCGCGAAAGTACAAACTTTTGCACTTTTTGACACTTTTAGTCCCCGCATGACTTAAAAGTTTATTTTTGCGCACCAAACACCTATAAGCCTATATCTAAGCTATGTAAAGGGTAAATAGGGTATGTTTAACTCCCGGTCATATTCCGGAAGGTCCGATAGCATACGAATCGGTATACTTTTGCAGTTCGACGCAAATAGTCCCTCTAACGCGCAAACTTGCGCATATCATCATTTAATAGTATTGAAGCCTTATCTAATCCATATTAGGCATTCTTGAAAGTATTATTAAACATCATAATGCTTCGGGCTCGATAAAAGGTCATTCAGAGGTATAATTAAACATATTGACACTTCTAGTCCCTTATACTTGCAAAGTTGCGTGTAACTTCACTTTTAGGCATAAAAGCCTTGGATGGCCAATGTTTGGCATTCCCGAGAGTATAATCAAATATCATGAGGCTCTCGGTTTGTTAAGAGGTCACTCAGAGGTAAGAATTAACATGTTGACGCTTTTAACCCCTTTATTGCACAAACTTTCAATTAATTACACAAACGGCTACACTTGATTAACAAGTGGCTCATTTGTGAATATAAAACCGTAAAAGGTTATTTAGAAACTTATTTTAGGTATGATAATACTTCCAGTTCTTTCATAATTAATGCTTTTTGATTTTTTGAAAAATTAGTCTCTTATATTCAAGGTTTAACTTTACTAAGGTTTATTACACGTGTCAATACTTCATTGAACGTGATTTTATGAGGTGTTACATCATATCACCACAAGCAATTGTGGATCTTTACTGACGGGTGCACTTCGGAATGTAGCAGATATGAATGAATATAACCCCAATGTAGCTAATTACATATCTGCCACTGGGGTTATATTCATTCATATGAATGAATATAACCCCAGTGTAGCTCTTCGATTTTCCTTGAAATTCCAGAGATCGCTAATTACATATCTGCCACTGGGGTTATATTCATTCATATACAATTGATCGTTCTGGTCAATTACTTCCTTATGTGCACCGCACCATCTTCTAGGAGGTTGTCAAGTGTTCTCGCCTTCGTACTTGGTTTTTTGCGTATCTTTACATCCGCAGCCATTCTGTACAATAAAACACATTCAAATGACCAATATAAACACATTCAAATGACCAATATGAGGAACCCATATCATCGAATCAAACCAAAAATCAATATGAGGAACACATCAATCCGAAACTGATCCGATCAGTTCATTTGTATAAAATTTAATTCTGATTTAGTTCATCTTTTTAAACAATTCTCAAACAACCAAAAATCAATTTTCACATTTCAAGTATCAATATTGATGTGTTCAAATAACTACACACTGATGCGCTTTTTCCCGCTGACAAAACCTTTTTCAAACATGTTTCAGGTGATCTGTTGTAATTCAGGAAAAGTGCTGGGGAGCATTTCAAGCTTAAGATAGTGGCTCAATATAAAATAAAGAAATGATTTTGTAATATCACGCTTTTATAGTAAAAACCTACTATTGTAAATTATCGGGGTTTTATCCCGAATTGTGAAATAAAATAATCGGGGAAAAATTTTAGCTTTAAGCGATCCTGTTTCCGCTGTAAAACTCAATTAAATAAATACCGCAGTATTTTCTGCCGCGGCTCCTGAAACGGGTCAAACCGGGTCATGGGCCGTGACAGAAAAAGGTGGTATCAGAGCCACTGGGTTAAGCTAATTAAGTATTTAGAAATACTTAATTTTTCCTGATTACTATTATATGATTATGTGTTTTATTAACTGGCTATTTGTTAATTTTAATATGGGCATATTTTTATATATATTATAATATTTGTTGCTCTATTATTGATAATTGAAAAACATTATATATTTGATTAATATATGGAATTACCTAATATAGTATTACTATATTGTGGTAAAGAAATTATATTTTTATGTTTGAAGTATACTCTTATTTAAAATTTTTGTTTAGTTATTTATCATTAATAATTTTATTATTAATAATAATATAATAGTAGTATTAAGATTATTTTTAAATACTAAGGTTATTATCAAAGGCAGATATTGGATAACCTAGCCTTAGTTAGGCATGGACTGATCACCTATGCTTAAACAAGGCAGCACTAACCAAATATCCACCATGATAATGACTAGTTAATATATATAAATTAAGTCATCATACTTATTTAGTATATAGATTTTGATATGTTAATCACTGTAAATAGTAATTATAAATCTTTAAATATTCCTATTTAAAGTTTAGTATTTTTATTATCTACAGTCTAGAAAATTTATAAATAAATTACAAATAAAACCTAGTATGTTTTAATTTTTTAGTTGTTTTGGTAATATGAAATACTATTTAAAAAGTTGTTCTATAAAATTTTAGTATGATTTAATAATTATGTGTATTTTGTTAAATAGCATGAGTGATTTGTCGGAAGCCCTTCAGAATTTAAATCTCTATCCAGTAAGAATAGAAGTTTCCAGAGATTTTAATAGGTATATTCCAGACATAGAAGGACCTATAGAATTTAACGCTTTGCCTCTCAAGAAACCTAAGCCTAAGAAAATGGAAATTGGGGAAAGCTCTAGGCAAATTGAAGAGTTACCATCTCAAGAAGAACTAGATTTTATAATGGCAAACGATGATACTATTGAACCTGTTAATAAAAATAATTTTATGAACTTAGAACCATCTATTCCAAACTCTTCAAATCACTGGAATATAGACGAATGGTTGGATAATGAAATACTGTTACAAAACCATCCCTATAGGCTTTTTCCTAAATACAATCCAGAACCTTTACCAAATTTACTAATAAGTAACAAGAATAGGACTGAACTTCATCATTTTGATAAAATGGATGCTGGGAATAGAATCCAAGAGATTTTGGGACAAATCTCCTGGAAATACGACGAGAAGAAACGCCGTTATTAGAACATCATCTGATAAAGGATAGGGGATTATGAAACGGTGGTTGTGTAAAAGTAATAGTAAAATCAGTATGTGTAAAATAAATAATAAAACAGGTGTATGTAGAAACATGATATAAGGAAATATTATTATTTTGTTTGTATATCCGTTTACGTGATTATGTGCAATTAAATTGTGACATAGAATTATTTCCTTTATACTAATTATGTATCTATAAAATAGATATCAGATGGAAAACGCTAATAATGAACCAGTTAATGAGGGTAATCAATCTGAGCAACAATCAGGGAATCAATATGTGACTAGGCAAGATATAGAAAATATTATTGCTCAAGAGATAGCCAACACTATTCCAGGAATAGTTGCTCAAGGGATAGCCAATGCTATTCCAGCAATCATTGCTGCTGTTAAAAATCCAATCGAACCGCAACAAGTTGTTCCTAGTAAACGCATTTCTGAAGATAATTTCAGTAATAGCGTAAATGGAGGTGATAATCATGTTAATCATGATAATGAACCACGGCAAGCTCCGCTCCCTAAGAAAAGGAAAGTTGCAACGCCTGGTTGCACTTACAAAGAATTTCTTGCTTGTAAACCCACTGAGTTTGCAGGCAATGAAGGAGCGACTGCAGCACTGCGTTGGTTAGAGAAAACCGAGGCAGTAATTGCCATAAGTAAATGTGCTCAGGATGATCAGGTTATGTATGCATCAAACCTTTTCAAAGAAGTAGCGCTAGAATGGTGGAATACGGTGTTACAAGCAAAAGGAAGAAGGATGGCGTATGCTATGAACTGGGAAGAATTTAAGGGTCTTGTAGAAAGAAAATTCTGTCCTGAGTATGAAAAAGATCAAATGGCAAATAAGTTTCTAACTCACCGGATGGTAGATGTAGATTGTCGAGGATATACTACGACATTCTTCGAATATGCTCGAGTGGTACCAACCCTGGCTTCGCCAGAACCGGTACTTATTTCTCGTTATATTTGGGGATTGATTTCCGAAATCCGTAATATTGTCAAAGCTGCGAAACCTCGCACGATTGATGATGCAGTAGAATTAGCTAATACTATGACTGATGAGCTAGTACGGACAAGAGAAGAAAATAGAAGGAAGGAAGTAGCCCAAAAGATTACCCAAGAATTCAGTTCGGGTAACCATAACCATTTCAAGAAAGGAGGGAATGGACAATCTTCTACTAGTCCATTTTGCAATTTTTGCAAAAGGAAGCATTTTGGAAGATGCAAAGGATATTGCAATTTTTGCAAGATTCCAGGGCATCAAGAAGAAGATTGTAGGAGGAAGAAATTTTCAGTTTGTTACAACTGTAGAGAAACTGGACATCTTAGGCCAGATTGTCCAAAACTGAATAAATCATTTGACAATCAAGCCAAACCGTCAGAAGGAGCAAAAAGGAATGCGAGAGCCTTTCAGCTGACTACTCAAGAAGCCGAGATGATTCCAGATGTGATAGCCGGTATGTTCTTAGCTTACAACATTTACCTAAAAGTATTATTTGACTCTGGTGCAAACCAAAGTTTTATAAATACTTTACTCTGCCAAACTCTTAACTTACCGTTAACCAGCATTAGATAAATTTCTATATTAGAAACGGCAGATAGGAATTCAGTTAAAATAAATAAGGTTATGCAGAACATAGAAATAAGTTATAAGTTTTCTGCAACCCTATTATCTATGAAATTAGTTGAATTCAATGTTGTGATCATTATCTGTGATCAGAATTTCTTAGAAATTCAATCAACCATCGGAGAAGTAATTATGATTACAGAAAATAAACCATGTAAGCCTATGAAGTTCATATCAGTAATGGAAATTGCTAATTATGAACGAAAGCAAGGAATAGTATATATGATTTTAGTAATCATTAAATACTAAAGATACAGAATTTAAGGAAATTTCTGTAAATTCCGAATACCCAGATATATTTCCAGAAGATTTACCTGGATTACCACCAGATATAAAGATAGAATTTAAAATTCATCTAAATTCCAGGAATTTTACCGATAAGCCAAGGAACCTTATCGGTTAGCACAATATTGGTTGTTAAGAAAAAGAAAGACATTCGATGAGAATGAATATTGATTATAGGAAATTGAATAAGGTTATAACTAAGAATCGATACTCATAACTTAGAAATTAGGAGCCATAAATTTTTGCCTTAAGATTTGGAGATATTATCCGTATGGAAGTAAGGATACTATCTATATGGATTATAAGAAGTTAAGATATATATATTTAGGCAAAAAGAATTTGAGGCAAAGAAGATGAATGAAAATCCTAAGTGACTACGACTGTGATATTCAGTATCACGAAGGAAATGATGAAACGGCAAGAGATAGTCATAAGAATTATGCAGATACTAGATAAAAGCCGTTGGAGTTCGAGTTGGAGACAAAATATAATTGAAAGTATCTCCTTGGAAAGGAGTAAGAAAGGAAAACTAAGTCCAAATACATGTAGGATCATTTCCAGTAATTCAACATATTGGATTAGTTGTTTATAGTTTACAACTACCAGGAAGGTTAGTTGGAATACATGATATATTCCAATCTCAAGAAATGTCTATCAGACGAATCTTTGGTAGTACCTTTCTAAGATACAAAGATAAACAAATAGTGTTAAGTAAAGTAGGATTCAAAGACAGGATCCTAATATACTTGGGAACTGGAATCCAAAAAGGAAGAAAAAGTACTCTCAATTATTCCAGTAAATCTCGAGGACGAGATTTTTATTAAGTTGGGGAGAATGTAACGACTCTCATCAAAAGTCATAATTATTAAATTAATTTGACCAAAAGGAAACCCAAATTGAGACACCCAAGTAATTCTGCGCAAACCCTACAATTTTCATAATTTTCAGAATCAGGATTAGGGCCCCTAAAACTCAGGGGGGGCATTCCCTACTTGACGATTATCCGAATTACGTGCTCTCCAAGTTGAAATTTCAGAAAATGTCGACTCATCTGAGCTAGTCCCACACGTGGCAACAATATAGGCATTTTGTGAACCTTACGGACCGTAAGGTTATCAAGCTTACGGTCCGTAAGCTAAGCCAAAATCTTGTATAAATAGCAGGCTTTGGGACAGGCTTCTGGGCATTCGTTCGACGAAGAAATTCACAAAATACACCGAGTTCTGTCCTATTTACTTCAAATAAAACACCCTAAACCCTAATTAAGTATAACGGGGTGCTGCAGAACAGGGTATTAGCACAATCGCTGCTACGATTCACTGTCCGATTGATCTAAATATCCAATGAATGTTTAAGTGCTGCCCACATTAGGGTTATACTTTATCGTTCGTCATTAATTTGACGGATTGTCGTTAATTCGATAGGTAAAGTATTATACTTTATCGTTCGTTGTTAATTCAACGGATCATCGTTAATTCGATTGGGTAAAGTATTATACCTTGTCATTCGTTGTTAATTCAACGGATCATCGTTAATTCGATGGACAAAGTATTGCATTTTGACATTCATTGTGAGAATTTGATCTCGTAAGTTATCGTAAATGCTGGATTGATTACTAATTCCAAATTGTGTGCTTGTTATTGAAATTAGGATAAAAGGCTAATCAGTAGGCTAGGCTCTGCCTGTATAAATCTGCAATGTGAGTTATTCTCTCTTTTTTTCAAATTGCTTTATAAAACTTTTCTCACAGTTTGTGAGTCATTCTACTTTTCTCACAGTTTGTGAGTTATTCTCTCTTTTTTTCAAATTGCTTTATAAAACTTTTCTCACAGTTTGTGAGTCATTCTTCTTTTCTCACAGTTTGTGAGTTATTCTCTCTTTTTATCAAATTGCTTTATACAACTATTCTCACCGTTTGTGAGTTATTTTTATTAAATATTTTACAATACTCCAAATTATTTTCAAGGTTATAATTACAGGGACTAAGTCGTGGATATCTTGAATTATTGGTTAGTGGGGTATTGTGCACATTACTAATTTCTCCCAGTTAGGTTCATTGACCTACTCGGGATAATCACTGTTGGGTTCATTGACCTACAGCGATAATCGTCACTATTTAGGTTCATTGATCTAAATAGTGGTATGACCATCGTCACCATTGTGACTTGTCACCATTGTGACAGAATGCCAGATAAAAATAAGATAGAAGCCATTGTAATCGCTCTTATGCTGTAATTAATAACTATGCATCATTATGCAAAATAGAATGATTCACTCAGTATTTCCCGCTGACAAAACCTTTTTCAAACATGTTTCAGGTGATCTGTTGTAATTCAGGAAAAGTGCTGGGGAGCATTTCAAGCTTAAGATAGTGGCTCAATATAAAATAAAGAAATGATTTTGTAATATCACGCTTTTATAGTAAAAACCTACTATTGTAAATTATCGGGGTTTTATCCCGAATTGTGAAATAAAATAATCGGGGAAAAATTTTAGCTTTAAGCGATCCTGTTTCCGCTGTAAAACTCAATTAAATAAATACCGCAGTATTTTCTGCCGCGGCTCCTGAAACGGGTCAAACCGGGTCATGGGCCGTGACATATACCATGATGCCTAAGCATAGGGAACATGAAACATGCTCAAAAATATGTCGGATGTCGGTTCGTTTGGTCGTACGGTCTCGTTGTTCGGCTAATTACGACGAAACACGGACGGACGCGAAAAACAATCCAAACGACGCGACGAATGGAATTTTATCAAGCCAAACACTAAAATAAAATATTTTAGTGCTTACATAAATTTTTGGGTGTCCGGATATATTCAGATTGTGAGATATGCGCGAAAGTACAAACTTTTGCACTTTTTGACACTTTTAGTCCCCGCATGACTTAAAAGTTTATTTTTGCGCACCAAACACCTATAAGCCTATATCTAAGCTATGTAAAGGGTAAATAGGGTATGTTTAACTCCCGGTCATATTCCGGAAGGTCCGATAGCATACGAATCGGTATACTTTTGCAGTTCGACGCAAATAGTCCCTCTAACGCGCAAACTTGCGCATATCATCATTTAATAGTATTGAAGCCTTATCTAATCCATATTAGGCATTCTTGAAAGTATTATTAAACATCATAATGCTTCGGGCTCGATAAAAGGTCATTCAGAGGTATAATTAAACATATTGACACTTCTAGTCCCTTATACTTGCAAAGTTGCGTGTAACTTCACTTTTAGGCATAAAAGCCTTGGATGGCCAATGTTTGGCATTCCCGAGAGTATAATCAAATATCATGAGGCTCTCGGTTTGTTAAGAGGTCACTCAGAGGTAAGAATTAACATGTTGACGCTTTTAACCCCTTTATTGCACAAACTTTCAATTAATTACACAAACGGCTACACTTGATTAACAAGTGGCTCATTTGTGAATATAAAACCGTAAAAGGTTATTTAGAAACTTATTTTAGGTATGATAATACTTCCAGTTCTTTCATAATTAATGCTTTTTGATTTTTTGAAAAATTAGTCTCTTATATTCAAGGTTTAACTTTACTAAGGTTTATTACACGTGTCAATACTTCATTGAACGTGATTTTATGAGGTGTTACATCATATCACCACAAGCAATTGTGGATCTTTACTGACGGGTGCACTTCGGAATGTAGCAGATATGAATGAATATAACCCCAATGTAGCTAATTACATATCTGCCACTGGGGTTATATTCATTCATATGAATGAATATAACCCCAGTGTAGCTCTTCGATTTTCCTTGAAATTCCAGAGATCGCTAATTACATATCTGCCACTGGGGTTATATTCATTCATATACAATTGATCGTTCTGGTCAATTACTTCCTTATGTGCACCGCACCATCTTCTAGGAGGTTGTCAAGTGTTCTCGCCTTCGTACTTGGTTTTTTGCGTATCTTTACATCCGCAGCCATTCTGTACAATAAAACACATTCAAATGACCAATATAAACACATTCAAATGACCAATATGAGGAACCCATATCATCGAATCAAACCAAAAATCAATATGAGGAACACATCAATCCGAAACTGATCCGATCAGTTCATTTGTATAAAATTTAATTCTGATTTAGTTCATCTTTTTAAACAATTCTCAAACAACCAAAAATCAATTTTCACATTTCAAGTATCAATATTGATGTGTTCAAATAACTACACACTGATGCGCTTTATCAATTTCCATCATTTGTTTCTTCGCATTTGATTCAGAAATTAAAACACACAAGTATCATAGTTTCAATAAACAACCTAGATCTGTACTCTAATTGTTTTTAGAGAAAAACACACAAGAATCAGCCAAATGATCATATGAGATCTGAAACTATAGAAATCAATGATACATTTTGAACAATATACTCAGTTGATACCCGAGACAAAAACCCACAAGAATCAAAACCAAAACACAGTTGATCTCATATGAGGAACCGAAAACACATTCAAAACCTCTGTTTTGCTACCCGAGACAAAAACCCACAAGAATCAAACAAAACCTCTGTTTTGATACCCGAGACAAAAACCCACAAGAATCAAACAATATTTTCACACAAAACCTGAAACAAACCTTCATAATAACCAAAACCCAAACCTCTGTTTTCATACCCGAGACAAAAACCCACAAAAATCAAACAATATTTTCACACAAAACCTGTTACATTCTAGCATATCAAAAACATAGTGTCGATCATGTTTTAGGTATGTGATTTTACCTTGGATTGTTATAGAAGATGAAGATGATGAAGATGAAGATGATGATCGGTGGAGATTACAGAAGAGGAAGATGATTCCGATGAAGATGATTTCGATGAAGATGAAGATGATTCCGATGAAGATGATTGAAGATGAAGATGAAGATCTGTGTTTTGGGACTTGAGAGAAGATGAAGATGATTTTATTGAGAAGTGTGATTGTTCTAATCATACATATATGTTTATCATTAAGATTTGAGGGTATAAAGGACACACAATTGTCAAACAGTCAAACAGGGTGATGTTTCTCACATACCACAGAGACGCAAATTGCGTTTTTCTCTAAATTTTTTGTAACATAGTAATGAAATTTTTATGTCCTAACACATACTGTCTTAACATTTGTTTTCGATCGTTATTAAACATACCCGTGTGTTCACACGGGTGTTACAACTAGTTTGCATTATAACTCAACCCTTAATATTTGAACTTAATTAAATTTTATGATGTGACTCAACCAGACTTGCCCCAAACTGATTTTTTAATCTTTAGCTTCAGATAACATACCTAAAAAATATTTTTACATTGTAAGAAAATACGGAAAAAAAATATCTTTAAACGTTACCTTTATAATTTTGTTCTAGATCCGTCACTAAAAGTTGAAAGTAGTTTAACATAATATAAATTTATACAATTGTTACGTATTAACTACGTATAAATTACGTTATTAAATCAAATCTTACGTATTAACTACGTATAAATTACGTTATTAAATCAAATCAAAATTTTAACTTTAAAATCATTATTTAAATTTAATAAAAGTTAACTTTAGTCATTTAGCATCCACTCGAGCTACCCTAGCAGGTTGCATGTTTTGGTCAACCGTTAAAACAATTTGTAACTCACGCATCAAAACTTGTACATTCGTTTATATTCATAACCGTAACACTCAATACAGTGACCAGAATCGGCAACCCCTCAACCTCTAAGATGATGCCACGTGTACTTTTTGTAACAGAATATGGTTCTTCTTCCTCCCGCCCCCAAATCATGAGAAAGTTTATGAAAATCTCATTTCACCCCAAAATCTAACCTCCGTTTCTCTCTCTCAATATCCATCGATAATCTCGTTCTTATTCTTGCAGACGATCGCCTAACAAGATCGTCGTTTCAAAATATCTGCATTCAGGTTATTATATTCAGTTTTATTCGATCCAAACTTCATTCTTTTTCTTATAATTTGTTATAAATTGCTAGATATCGAGTTGAAATCATCAATTTATACGTAATTTTTAGGTTTCTAGCTGTGTTTTTCAATTCGTAATGAGGATTTTGGATTAGGTTTTGCTGAATGTTAACTGGATTTTGAATGATTTCGCGCCGTTACATGCATTTGATTGTTAAAACCTAAATATCGAGTTGAATTCGTCAATATCTTCGCAATTCTCAGGAATTTAGCTTTGTTTTTGAATTCGTTATGGAGAATTTGGATTAGGTTTTGTTGAATGTAAACAGAGTATGAAACCTGAATGATTTCGCACCGTTTTTGTACATGCATTTGATCGTTAAAACCTAAAATCGGATTATGTGTTTCGTTATGTACAATCGAAGTTTTGTTTGAACGGTGAGTTTCGGTGTGTTCCGCACGTTTCTAACAGCTTTGATTGAGACTCTGTTTTTACTCGTTCGTTGATTTGTGAATTTAATCGTGAAAATGTGAACCCAGGGGATTTGTATAATCGGATTATGTTTCTGAAATACTGAACTGTACGTGCTTATTGCAGGATATGAGTTCAGATTAGTCGTTGCCTTATCTTCTAGCGGAACTCGTTTTCTCTCCTCTCTTCATCACGAAACCTAATTTCAGGTAATTAGTCTTGTTATCTGCAATCAAATCTGTTTTGATTTTCATGTTTACTACAATTCAAATGTGTTGATGAGGTTTTGTAATGTGTACTATATATAGAGTAAGAACATTTGATGTCCATTTTACCGTTAGAAACGATCAAACCGTTTAAACCAAAGCAAGTCGGCATGTTGTTTAGGCTTCGGTTCTAATTGTTTAACGGCCTAGCAAACAATTTAGAGCTTGGATCTAGCCATTTTACCTTTTTATTTATTTTTATTTTTGAAATATGTTGTTTTATATGTAATATAGTTATCAACAATCCTGGAATTCCAACTTTGATTAGATAGTTATAATGAATATGTTTGTGTAACTTTTAGTTTGAAACTATTCCAACTGAAATTGATTAAACCTAGCTGTTTGGATGTGTGACTTAGGAAAAGAGTATGAAGAAGTAAAAGGAGGAGAAAGATGGAAGAAGGCAGCGTGGGAAAGACAATAGGAAAGTCAACATCTTCGTCTTCCCATGGGACCGAGGGACCACAAGGGCTGACAAGGAGACCTTCCCGAAGCGCTGCCACTACCACCTTCTCCTTGGAGGTCTTTGATAACGAGGTTGTCCCCTCGTCCCTCCAACAGATTGCCCCCATTCTTCGTGTTGCAGCCGAGATCCAAAATGACCGACCTCGTGTTGCTTATCTTTGTAATTCCTTTCCTCACCTCTTTCCTTTTAATGCTTGGATTCATTCGCTTAAGTTCTAGTTATAACTACATCCTTATTTCTTGGTGAAGTAATTTAACTGTTTTGTTTTTATTTTATGTTGTTGTGTATGAAAAAAAAGGTCGGTTCTATGCATTTGAGAAAGCACATAGGTTGGATCAAAGCTCCAATGGTCGTGGTGTTCGACAATTTAAGACCGCTCTACTTCAACGACTAGATAGGGTATATTATCATCTTTCTCAAGTTCTCGCTAGTTGTTATTAAACTTTTACTTGCTTTTTAGTTTTTGATAAACAAATTTGAGACTTACAAACACCAAAATATCACACAAAAAGGGGCTAATACAAGTTAATACAAAGGCCTATAGCCAATGCTACACCATGACTTGGTACACAAACCGAATCTAGAACGCCTACCCCACCTATCCAGACCATATGGTGCAGTACCAAGTATAGCGTGAGCACTCAACTCTGAACAATTATACAACATCGAGTAAGGGCCTCGGACCTGAAAATCAAACATTAACCATCGGTACTTAGACTAATGGACAACGTGTCATGTTTTGATACGATGGATAACACTTCAGACTTCACTAATTTGTCCGACAAATAAACATACCATAACCTAAATCAATATAATAGATGAATACACAACCAAAGAAAACCGATAAAGTCTCAACAAACATGCTAAGTGTTAACCTATTTTATTAAACAATGCTCTTATCTTTAAATCTTAGTATGAACAATAACATAATATTGGTGTGGTGTGATGATAACATTAGCTAACATCAATTGAATTCACTTTCTAGCTCTTCTTTGTAAATAAAAATTATAGATTATAATTTTTAACTATCAAAGAGACTCATCGTAATTTCAAACAGACGGAGGTAATATCACTTTTATTAATAAGAAATTCTAGTTCTATGATATAATACTCAATGAAAATTATACTTTATTTTAATTTAATTATATTATCACATTATAAATAAGCAACATGTTATTGCTTCATATGGTTGTATACTATGCATTGGGCATTGGGTGCTTTTCAAAAAAAAAATTGAATTTTACGTATTACTTTAAATCCAAAAGTCTTTTACCTTTTACATTTTAACCCTATTGTTTTTTTTTTTTTACTTTTACCCAAAGCTTTTTAATCTTTTGCAATTTAACACAAACAATTTTTTTATGTTCAACTTTAGTCCCTCGTTTTTATTTATTTTTTTGTTATGAAATTTACCTTTCTCCTAACTGTATGCGTTAACATAAAAATATTTAACATAAATTTAGGTTTATGCATAGTTCAAACTTACCTCAAAATTCATATTATGGATCATTCCATTGCCGCAATACGCAAATATGAATCATGATGGAAACATAAGTATCCAATTGGGGATTAGGGCTCATAAGTCTTTCGACTAATTCTGGAATTAAATCTTGCAATATATGACAAGTAATCAGCTCATGGAAAAGGATTTGTCTTCCTAAGATTTGGTGTAAATTGCATCGTTCACTTCCAAATTTCTAAATTTTTGATATATCCAATAACGAATGCCTTGATTTTGGGAATGTTCGTCATCAGGACGATGCCCCCAGTGTGGCCGCTCGTGTTAAGAAGACAGATGCGCGGGAAATTGAGAGTTTCTACAAACAGTATTATGAAAACTATGTCAAGGCACTCGATCAGGGAGAAAAGGCAGACAGGTAATTAGAAAAGAAAAAAGAAAGATTGTACAGAAATTAAAACATTGATTCACATCTTCTACTTATTTTTTTTTTGTTACCAGAGCCCAACTGGGAAAAGCTTACCAGGTGGCTGGAGTGCTTTTTGAAGTCCTCTGCGCTGTTAACAAGTCTGAAAAGGCTGAAGAAGTTCCTGCTGATGTGAGCTCCTGCCTTTTTATAAAACTGGTTATTTTATGGTGTTATTCATTACTCAATGTACGTGTAGATCATTGCATCAGCAAGAGAGGTTGAAGCAAACCAGGTGTTATATGCTCCCTACAACATTCTGCCTCTTGATTCTGCAGGAGAATCACAATGCATCATGCAGTTTGAAGAGGTACCCCACCTTGTATAGTTTTATTTACTTTGATTTTCATGAGGAATTGAAGTTTGTACTTTTTAATTATCCATATTTGTGAAACCGCAGATTAAGGCAGCAGTGTCTGCTCTCCGGAACACGCGTGGCTTAAATTGGCCTCCCTCTGTTGATCAGCAACAGCAGAAGTCAGGAGAACTGGATCTTCTTGACTGGCTAAAGGCAATGTTTGGGTTTCAGGTATGTATTGTTTCAAGTAGGGGTATTCAGAATTGGTTTCGAATTCGAAAAATTCAAAATTCGATTATTAAGAACTGGTTTCTATTATCAAGAATTTGAATTCGAGTCCAGTAAATCGAATACGAATTTGTAATTTTAATTTCGATTCGAAATTCAAATTAAAACTATACATATTTATATATTATTTTTATATATAATACATATATAACTTTTATTAGGCTATAGCATAAATAAATAAATCTACAAATTTATTCTAAATATAAAAATAGACCGTTAACAAATCCATTACAAAACCTATAACTTAAATGAATTCATTACATATTCTAACTGATTTGAATCAAAACGAATTTATTCGAATTTGATTCGAATTTTTAAATCGAATTAGAATCGAATACGAATTGAGATTTTAATTCGAATACGAATTCGAATCGAATTGGCTGGTTCTTAATCGAATACGAATTCAAGCAAAAAAAAAAAATTTATTCGAAAAATTCGATTTGAGCAATTCGATATTCGATTCGATGAACACCCCGAGTTTCAAGATTAATTCTTTTACTAGAAGACCTGCTGTTGACTAGTTGTTTATCATATTTCATATTTTACTTCATGTTTGATCTTTTCCAGAAAGACAATGTTAGGAACCAGAGGGAACATTTGATTTTGCAACTTGCCCAGCCTCATGCAAGGCTGGTGCCTAAGCCTGAGCCGAGTAACAAGGCATGCACCTCATGTAAAACCTACTTCTATCCATTTTGAGAGAAACTTCTTGACTCTAGCACTTGTTTATGTATTTACTATGATATTATATTGCTTAAGTTTCCAACCACTCCCCTAATTCAGGGTCACTTTGTAACTTTTACGTAGTTGGTGAGGTCATGGGCCGTGGTGCCCATATGCATTAACTATGTTCTTATTCCTTGTTTATGAACTATCGTCACATTTTAGTCATCTTAAATTCTTCCTCTATATATCTATTTAGCATAAAGGTATACGTTTGACAATATAACTTCTAAAGTCACTGTGATGCAGCTTGATGATCGAGCTATTGATGTAGTTATGAACAAGCTCTTCAAAAATTACAAAACCTGGTGCAAGTTCTTGGAAAGAAAGCACAGCTTACGGTAAGCTGTACCATTCAGTAATGTTTTTCAATTCATTTTTTTCATGGTATTGATGCATCAAGATTTTTCTTTTCTATGCTTTAGAGGCTAAATAGTTTTTATTCTTTGCAGGCTGCCTCAAGGAAGTGAAGAAGGGAAACAGAGGAAACTACTCTACATGGGCCTCTATCTTCTTATCTGGGGTGAGGCTGCTAATGTACGCTTTTTACCTGAGTGTTTGTGTTACATCTTTCACAATGTAAGTTTCCCATCTATATTACAATTTTAAAGTGATATCTGATCATGACTATCATCCATGATATGAAACTGAATATTGCTATACATGTCATGACCCACTCATGCTGACGTTAGATGGCATACGAACTCCATGGCTTGCTGGCTGGAAATGTGAGCATTGTGACCGGAGAAAATATAAAGCCTTCTTATGGTGGGGATGATGAAGCCTTCCTTCGCAAAGTTATAACTCCAATATATCGAGTCATAGACAAGGTACTCCTGCTGCAACCCCAACTAAATATAGTCAAACACAATTTATTGCTTTTGTAGGAATGTGTGTAATTGTGCTTCATGTAATGATCAAGGAAACAAAGAGAAGCAAAAATGGAAAGGCTCCTCACTCTGCTTGGTGCAATTATGATGATCTTAATGAGTATTTCTGGTAATGTCTTGAAACAATTAGCAAGAAAAAAATATGGTCTCAACTCTCAAACATCCAATATGTTTTCTGAACAATATTTTTCTTTGTTATCATAGGTCAGCAGATTGTTTTGCTCTGGGTTGGCCTATGCGTGATGATGGCGATTTTTTTAGATCAACACGTGACATGGCGCAGGTTCTCTTCTGTATATAATTGCTGGTGGTAATACTTGAGGATTTTGTTACTGAAGTCATACGCATGTGATGACAGGGGAAACAGTCATCTAATAAGGCTGGGAGCCTTGGAAAATCATATTTTGTTGAGACGAGATCATTTTGGCATACATTTAGAAGTTTTGACCGTTTGTGGACATTTTTATTATTAGCTCTTCAGGTAAGAAGCAGATAAGCATACAATAACTCTCTCCTGAAATTGACATTTTGTGGAACTGAATCACTGAAATTGTACTGTTCAACTGCAGATTATGGTTATCCTTGCATGGAATGCTGTTCCAATATCAAATATTTTTGATAAGGAGGTGTTATACAAACTATCCAGTATTTTCATTACAGCAGCATTTCTCCGAGTCTTACAAAGTATGATCTTTTGTTTTTGTTCTTATTTTTGTATATATTGGTTTTCTATATGCTGGTAGTTTGAAGAATCAAATTGACTTTGTAGAAAAAATACTTCAAGTTGCTGGTAATGCAGGATATTCACGTATTCATAATTATCTTATGTTTGGTTATAGGTTTATTGGACATGATTCTGAACTTCCCTGGATATCATAGATGGAAGTTCACAGATGTATTTAGGAGCATTCTGAAAATCATTGTTAGCCTTGCATGGTCCATTGCTCTTCCACTATGTTATATACACCAAAATGACAACATCTCACTGCCCTTTGGGAAAGTAGAAGATATTCTTTCTTCCCTTAACCAATTTGAGAGAATTCCATCTTTATATCTCATGGCTGTGGCACTGTATTTGCTTCCGAATTTACTTTCAGCAGCGCTTTTCATTTTCCCTATGCTTCGACGTTGGATTGAAAACTCTGACTGGCTTATTGTAAGATTTCTTCTATGGTGGTCACAGGTACCAACTTTTTCCTATTATTCCTTTTCTTAAAGTTCCAATGCACACTTGTTTTTTACTAGTAATGTATGGTGCCATGATACCTACGTGAAAAGGCCAGCATGTATACCTGGCATGACAGTGCCATATGACCTGATCTTGGTCTTCAACTACTATGAAACATAGCATTGTCTTGAACTTCTAGCTTTCCAGTTGTCAATATTGTTAGTGCATTTAGAAAAAAAGTTTTTTTCAAGACAACTAGCCCTGCTCATGTACTACATATGATGATGCGTATCACTTCTGAAGTCATAAACTCATACTTCTACCCGAGATATCAAAGTGGCATTCATTTTCAAAAAAAAAAAATGAAAAATAAAATAATGTTATTGTACCTTTCATGTGACAATCTTTTTTCTTCCTCTTATTTTCCTCATTTCATGATGTGTAGTAAACTTACATGCTTGTTTAGGGTAATTCAAAGTATTTTTTTTTCTATTGATAATGTATCGATCCTGGATGGTTTGGAGGCCATATCCAAACCGGTATCTCTGGATCAGAGGGCTGAGAACATAGGGGTTTCCTTTGCAAACCCTATGGAAAATCATGGCAATATGAGTAAACCGGACCTAGTTCCTAACCTGGAAAAGTTTCAAACTTATGCTGAGAAAGTGCAAAATTCTGCTAGGCCTAAAAGAGAGGTTAATTTCCGTCAACTTGAATCTACTGAAACAGTAGAAGAGGCTGATGTGGTAATTCCGAAGGAAGCAGTTCGACAGGTTCAAAAAAAGTTTGAGAATGTTCTTTATGGATATTTTCTAGGTGATAGATTGCCTTTTCCAGTCGTTGAGTATTATGTCAAGAATGTTTGGTCGAAGTATGGATTCACAAAGCTGATGATGAATTCAGAAGGTTTCTTTTTCTTCAAATTTGAAACCAAGGAGGGTATGAACAAAGTTCTAGAGGGCGGTCCATGGTTGATCAGGAAGATGCCATTATTTCTGAATATATGGGGCCCCACAGTTAGTCTAAAGAAGGATGGTATCAAAACGGTTCCAGTTTGGGTTAAGTTTCATAACGTGCCGCTTGCTGCTTACACAGATGATGGCTTAAGTCTCCTTGCTTCAAAAGTTGGAGTTCCGAAGCGGCTAGATAGCTACACTGCTGATATGTGTATTGAAAATTGGGGGAGGACCAGCTATGCTCGAGCCATGGTAGAAATTAATGCAGACAAGGAATTAAAAAACCATGTGGTGGTTGCAATTCCAAAAATGGATGAAGAGGGATATGTTACTGAAAGAATCACAGTGGAATATGAATGGAAACCGCACCGATGTGAAGTTTGCTGCTTATTTGGTCACAACATTTCAACATGCCCCAAGTCTCTTAATGTGAAAGCAAAGCAGGTTGTTACTGACGAGGAGGGATTTATTACGTATAAGAGGAAAACAGCCAAACATGGTTTTCCCCAGAAAAAACAGAAGCCGAAATTCATATACAAGCCTAAAGCAAATTCGGTAGGGGCCAGTTCTTCGGGTGTAAAGGGCCATGCTGAATCTAAAGGGGAGCCGACTAATGTGAATGTGCAAAACAAATTTGAGGTCCTAGCTAAAGTTTCGAACAGTGTTACCGTAGGAAATGAGCAGCGTCCTATGGACGATCCAATTTCTGAAAAAGCGGATGGAGATGGGAACAAGTTATTATCTAAAAAAGCAAATCAGGCTGATGAGAATAATTCTGAGGAAGAGGGTTTTATTGACCCTCTCCAAACTGAAATTTCGTCTTTTATGAATGCGGATACGAAGATACGTGGTTCTGAGGGGGCAAGCACTCCCGTAGACATGGGTTTCTATGGATAGCATAGCATCTTGGAATATAAGAGGCTTGAACCGGCCCCTGAAACAAAGAGAGGTTCAGCAAATAGTTAGTGATAATCATCTCAGTGTCTGTGCCATTTTGGAATCTCATGTGGAGGTCTCAAAACTTTCTACGGTTTGTCGGGGTGTTTTTAAAAAATGGGAGTGGACGTCTAATGGAGGGGTCTGTAATAAAGGAACCAGAATTATTGTAGGGTGGAACGATGAGAATGTTGATCTTATGGTTTTAGCTCAGACGGATCAGGTTTTGCATGTCCAGACTAAGTCCAAGATTGACTCTAAACTCCTGCATGTTTCCTTTGTATACGCAAAGAATACATACCAGGAAAGGAGACTGTTATGGCATGACTTGTGCAAACATAAGCTGCTTACGAGAAATCAGCCATGGATTGTTATGGGAGATTTTAATTCAGCCCTCTATCTGGATGATTGTCTTCACGGATCCTCTACCCCTTCTATAGGTATGCGGGATTTTTTTGAATGTGTCCAACATAATGAGCTTTTAGATATTCCTGGCCATGGTCTTCATTTCACTTGGAACCAAAAGCCGAGGGAAGGGGTGGGTATTCTTAAGAAAATCGATCGGGTCATGGGGAATGTAAGTTTCTTAGATGTCTTTCCTAATGCTCATGTATTTTATCATCCCTATCGTATTTCGGATCATACGCCTTGTATCCTAAGAATGACGGGCGATATTCGAGTGAAGCCAAAACCTTTTAAGTTTGCTAACTTTATTGCTGAAAAAGATGAATTTAAAGATTGTGTGGCGACTGAATGGGGTAAAGAGGTGGAGGGCATCCCTATGTTGTCTGTAGTAAAAAGCTTCGAAACTTAAAGTCCCCTTTGAGGAAGCTCCTTCATCAACAAGGTAATTTGCACAATAAGGTGAAAGAATTAAGGCACAAGTTGGATGGAATTCAAAAGCAAATTGATTTGAACCCTTTAGATACATCTCTTCGGGAAATGGAGGCTAAGCTCATCAAGGATTTTCATACAGCAGCTTATGATGAGGAATCTTTCTTGAAGCAAAAGGCTAAGCTTGAATGGCTTTGTGCGGGAGATGGAAACACTACTTATTTTCATAATTATGTTAAAAACAGGAATGCAAGGAGTAAAATTCATAGCATCAAGGATGCTAATGGAAATCAGTTTAAGGGTTCGGGTGTTGAAGCTGCTCTAGTCGATCATTATGCGAATTTCCTGGGTAAAGAGGATAAGGTGGACGACTTGACCTTGGAGAACCTGTTTACTACTGTTATGGGTAGGGATGCAGCTGCCCATATGGTCCGCCAGGTCACTCGAGAAGAAATCAAAACAGCAATGTTCAGTATTGGTGAAAACAAGGCTCCTGGACCAGATGGTTATACGTCTCTATTTTTTAAGAAAGCCTGGGATATAGTTGGCGAGGAGGTGTCTGAAGCTATCCTGCAGTTTTTCGACAATGGGAAACTTCTCCAACAAGTGAACCACACTATTATTGCGCTTGTTCCGAAAGTCCCTACGCCGAGCTCGGTTCTTGAGTATAGACCTATCTCATGTTGCAATGTCATTTTTAAATGCATCAGCAAAATCTTGACGGATAGAATAAAAGGCAGTTTGGGTAACCTGGTTGATATAAATCAGTCTGCTTTTGTCCCTGGTCGGAAAATATCAGACAACATCCTTCTCACACAGGAACTAATGCATAATTATCACCTTAACAGAGGCAAACCAAGGTGTGCACTTAAAATTGATATTCAGAAAGCTTACGATACGGTTAGCTGGTCTTTTCTTAAATCTATCCTAATTGGCTTTGGGTTTCCTCAAAAAATGGTTGATTGGATCATGACTTGTGTAACCTCTGTGTCTTATTCGCTATGTATTAATGGAAATCTGAGTGGATATTTCAAAGGTAAACGGGGCTTAAGGCAGGGAGATCCTCTGTCTCCTTACCTATTCACGTTAGTAATGGAAGTCCTCTCTTTGCTTTTACATCAAGCTGCTGATCTAAACCCGGCTTTCAGATACCATGCTCAGTGCAAGCAACAGAAGATCATTAATGTTACTTTCGCCGATGACTTATTTTTGTTTGTGAATGCTGACTCGAGCTCAGTAAAAATCATGAGGGATGCTTTGGATTTGTTCACGCGAGTTTCAGGTTTAACACCGAACCTTGCAAAGAGTACGGCGTATTTTGGTAGCGTGTCTAATCAGGATAAACAGGAAATTCTAACTCTTATGCCGTTCAAAGAGGGAGATCTTCCAGTTCGGTATCTAGGCGTTCCTTTAATCTCATCCAAGCTTATGTATAAAGACTGCAGATTTCTTGTGGATCGAGTGGAAAAGAAGATTTACCATTGGATGAATAAGTGTCTTTCTTTCGCAGGTAGGCTTCAATTGATTAAATCTGTTATCTCGGCTATGCACATCTACTGGGCTTCTGTTTTTATGCTCCCGTCCAGTATTGTAGGAGATATTGAAAAAAGAATGCGAAATTTTCTGTGGAGTGGGGGCCCGATCATGGTTGCCAAACCAAAAGTTGCTTGGAAAAATGTTTGTTTACCTAAATATGAAGGAGGATTGGGGATTAGACGAGTATCTGATGTTAACAAAGCGTTACTCGCGAATCATATTTGGAGTATCCTGGTTAAGAGAGAGTCTCTTTGGGTTAAATGGGTGCATTCTTACAGGATTAAGGGCAGGAATTTCTGGGACATCCCCGGTCGAGGTAGCGTAAGTTGGGGATGGAGGAAAATCTTAGCTATTCGAGACTCGGTTCGTCCTTTCGTATGGTATTCTATTCGTGATGGGCGTAAAGCTAGTGCTTGGAATGATAACTGGTGTGCATGTAGTCCGCTTAGCAATTTCATCACTCCTAGACGCATTCATAGTGCGGGTTTTAATATGCAGTCTACTGTGTCAGAGCTTGTAGATGATCAGAACTCTTGGAAGTGGCCTGTTGCTTGGTATGATCTTTATCCGGTTCTGATTACCTTGACTCCTCCTATTATTGAACAGAATGTCGCAGACAAGCTGATTTGGAAGGATAGAGAGGGTAATTTAAGGAATTTTAGTGCTGGTGAGGTTTGGGAAAATATCCGCTCGCGGGGTGATGAGGTTCAATGGGTGGATTTAGTGTGGTTTGGTCAATGCATTCCTAGACATTCTTTCCATATGTGGCTGGTTATCAACAACAAGCTGAAAACTCAGGATCGCATGGGTGTTTGGGATGCGGGAAGTGCAACTAATTTAAATCTTATGTGTTGTCCGCTCTGCCGATATGATAAAGACTCTCGCGACCATCTGTTTTTTCATTGTCCTTTCGCGATGCAAGTTTGGAACCTCGTTAAAGACATGGCGTACATGGATACAGTGGACTCTACCTGGAACTCTATTATCACATGGTTTGGCCAGCGTACCAGATCAAAGTCTGCTGAAAGTGTGGTAAGTAAACTGGTCGTGGCAGCTTCTACCTACTACATTTGGCAAGAGCGGAACAATAGGCTTTTCTCACATAATCATCGTAATGCCACCACAATTGCCAATATTATTCTGCACACGGTGCGACTTAAGTTGATGACTTTCAAGGCGGGGAGGACTACAAAAAACCCTTTACAGCTAGAAAGGTGGAAGACCCAAGGGAAGACTATAAGCAACGATCCTGGCTAGTGTTTGAAGACTAGGTGTTTTATTTTGTTCGCCTTTGTTTCGGGCTTTGGGTAGTTTTTTTGGTTGTTTTTTGTTGAATGTTTTTGGAGTCGCTGTTTTGGTTTTGCTTAGTCTTGGTATGCCAAGTCTAGCTCTAGTGTGTCTCTCTGGCACACTCGTGTGATTCTTTTATTATTTATAAAATTCACCGGGGAAACCCTTTACCCAAAAAAAAAAGTATTTTTTTTTCATATATTGTGTGGCTCAACCTATTTTGAGGGCAAAAGCGAAATAAGAATTGGGGCCCTTTCTAAATATTAATGTTTTTAAGTGACCAAATACATACTTATGATTTTGATTTGACATAGAAATATGAAGCAATCAACTTTAAAAATTATTGAAACCCTAAACATATAGTCGACTAACACAATTAAACAAACATGAGCATATATGAACAATTGACGAGGATAGGTGGATTATTCATGAGCACATATAGGAAGCAATTAACAAAACAAACAAAAATAAGGAGTGATGAAGAATGGTACTGGAAGTTTGGAGCCGAACGTGCAACATTAAAATATAGGGTGGTAATACAAAATTATTATATTTGAAAGATGATATGAAAAAAACATAGTTTTAAACAAAACCATCCTAATAGAATTCTGAAGTATTTCATCCTCAACAAAACCATCCTAATAGAATTCAGAATTATTTCATCCTCAACAAAGCCCTGATTCTACGCTCAATTTTTTTTTTTTTTTTGGGCCTGGCCTGGTCAGTTAAAAAATGTTAAAAAACAGTTCCTTGGATTAGAACCAGAGTTTCCACTTAGACGGATTTGATTTCTCGACACTAAGCTACAGCAGCACTGTTCAGCTTTATCATCAATTTGGATATTAATATTCACATTAAAATTATATATAATTTTTTGTTTAATCAGAGGCCTCAAAATTTTGGGGGCCCAAAGCCCTTGCTTCACTTGAATGTCCCTTGGGCCGGGCCTGATTGTGTACATATATTTGCTATGTACTAATCCATATATGTATTACCTAAGTAACTGCAAAAGATATTTGGTCCATCCTTTTTTTTTTTTTTACAATAATCAAAGATTTCCTTTTGTTGCTATAGAAAGTTTCATTCATTGTTCAGCCAGTTAATAAAAGTAAATTTCAACCATCTGATAATTGATAATCGTAGATAATTAGCTCATGATATCAGAAATATATCTAATATGCACATATTAAAAATACTCAAAAAGCTGTAAATTAGCATTCCAGTGTCTCAAACACGATATTTGGTGTTTACTCCGATGCTTTAATGATTCTTGATTTTCTAATAGATTGTATGGTTCAAGGAGCCTCTTTTCTATAGCATATCTGTTAAATGCATTGTGAATATGTAATAATATACGAAGGTGAAAGTCTGGCAGGCATGCTATGCTATTATAAGAACATTCTATGTTTCTATGTCAATTTTTTTTTTTTTTGAAAAAGCTGATTTTCTAATAAGACAATTGGTTTACGTAGTTTATCTAGGACTCAATTGTGATTGTGCATACACATGTGTAGATTGGTAAAACAGACATAATGATTTGTACTCTTCAAAATGCTGTTGTATTTTTATTGCCTCCAATGCGCTCTAAATTATAACCTATGCAGTTAATGCGGTAAAATATCGGATATCGGTCAAGGACCGATATTTGAAATATAGGTTATCTCGGTGAGATATCGGTGGGATATCGGTAATTTGAATATAATGCAGAATTTATATATATAGCAATTTAACACCAATAATTCAGTGTTATATCAGTGATATATCGGTTAAATCGGTCAAATATCGGTGATATATCGGTCAAATATCGGTGATATATCGGTCAATATCACCGATAATATCGGTACCGATATTTGACACCGATATTTTACTAAGGGACCGATATAACCGATATATCACCGATATTAACTAGATTATAACGTAATCTAGTTAAGAAGCCTTACTCATTGCCTGAAGTATGCTACATGGATCCTTTTCTTTCGGTTGGTCTGATCTAAAGCAGCATAGTTTTCTAATCTGAAAACAACCATAAACACTTAGTTTTTCTGTCCTAGTTGGTTTGGGTTTTGCGACAGTCAAAATTGCCAAGATACTCGTATTATGTTCTTAAGATGGAAGACTCGGTAGTCTATGCTGTACATTTTTTAGTATATTTGGGCAACTTTCCGTAGCATCCCTCCATCTGGCTTGTGATTTCAATCCTTAAGTATTTTTTTGTGACCCGTTAGCAAACGGAACTGGCACACACAAATGTATGATGTATGTATGTGTAAAGAGAGAGAGAGAGAGCGTACACCATATATATAAGGAGAGAGGGAAGGACAATATTCTTTTCCAGTTCTATAGAGCATAACCTTTATTCTGAATTATATGGTTCTCTGCAGCCCAGAATTTATGTTGGAAGAGGAATGCATGAAAGTCAATTTTCCCTTCTAAAGTATGTTCAGTCATTGTTTTCACTGCATTTCATTTCGTAGACACTTATCTGAAATTTACTGCTACATCTTTTTGTCAATATCAGGTATACTTTCTTTTGGGTGCTTCTTCTCTGTTCAAAGTTTGCTTTCAGCTATTTTGTTCAGGTGTTTTCTCTCTCTCATTTATATTCCTTTAGCGGGAAATCAATGGAATAATGAATTTTGTTACATTTATATTTTTCCGCTTCACAGATAAAACCTTTAATCGCGCCAACAAAAGATATCATGAAAATCAAACGCGTACAGTATGCATGGCATGAATTCTTCCCAGATGGTTAGTGATTATCTAAAGATATATCTTTCGTTTTTTGCTATAAATTTTAATAATTTGCATAAAATATGCAGCTAAGAACAACTATGGAGCTATTGCTGCACTCTGGCTACCTGTTATTTTGGTGTGTGTTTACCTTATTATTTCTTTGCTTAATTTCAACAGTTAAAGCTTTCTTGTTTCTGTTCCTGTTCCTGTTCATTTTCCTTTTCTTACTTGTCATTGCTGACTTGCTGTTGCTGTACTATTTTCATCTTTGATCATCCACTGGGATGATGAGCTCCATATTTATTTCTCAGGTTTACTTTATGGACGCTCAAATATGGTATGCTATATTTTCAACTCTGTGCGGTGGTATTATTGGAGCCTTTGATCGTTTGGGAGAGGTACTCAGATATTTCTCCTTAAATATCCAATTATGTTTCTTTGTTATGAAGACATGCATTGCATAGCATAGCATAATGTCTTTATGTTAAATCTTAATTAGCTGAAAAAGGCGGAAAGAACAAATAATGGAATATTTTTTCTGCTTCAAATTAACATTGATCCCATAAACTGTCTTGGTTGTTCAGAGTGTTAACATCCCTTTCTATTGTGACAGATACGAACGTTGGGTATGCTAAGGTCCCGCTTCCAGTCTATACCTGGTGCATTCAGTGCGTGTTTGTTGCCATCTGAGAAGGCTAAGAGAAAGGGATTTTCCCTGTCTAAGGGATTCTCAGAGGTATTTGAAGTTATCTCAAGTGTATCATTGATTTTCAAGGAATGATTTATAGGAATGTTTTTTTTTTATCAAACGAATAGGTTACACCAAACAGGAGAACCGAAGCAGCAAAATTTGCTCAGTTGTGGAATGAAGTTGTATGTAGTTTCCGTGAAGAAGATTTCATAAGTGACAGGAAAGGCTGATCAACAAGCGTTTTGTTTTCTTTACCATCTCTTAGTTTTTGTCCAAAAATTTCAAACTTAGCTACGAATTTACCTACTGCAGGGAGATGGACTTGATGTTAGTTCCGTATTCTTCAGATCCTAGCCTTAACCTGATTCAGTGGCCACCATTTTTGCTTGCTAGCAAGGTTAGTTTCGCTTCCAACATACTCTTACTCTATCTAGGCGACACATCTTTTTCTGACTGTTACTGTTCTTTTTCAGGTTCCAATTGCACTTGACATGGCAGTTCAATTTCGATCCAAGGATACTGATCTTTGGAAGCGGATATGTGCTGATGAATATATGAAGTGTGCTGTCATTGAATGCTATGAGTCTTTCAAACTTGTCCTGAATGCTTTAGTTGTTGGACATACTGAGAAAAGGTTGTGTAAGCTCCTTTTCTGAAATCTTTTAAAATTTCTCCACCTTTCCTGTTTTTACCCCAAAATAGTTGATTAAGCTATAATGAGGTTAAACTCGATACAAGTTTATCTCATAGAAATTGCAACATCTCCTTTGACTGTATTATCTCTGTTTTAAGATATTTAAAAACATGTTTTAATATCTGTCATTGCATCTTGGATTTTTGCTATTATGACAGGATAATTGGTACTATAATTAAGGAAGTTGAAAGCCATGTTTCCAAAAACACATTCCTTACAAATTTCAGAATGGGCTATCTACCTACTCTACGCAACCAATTTGTGAAATTGGTGGAGATTCTAGTGAGTTTATAAGCAGAAGTTAGTGCTCATTACTAGCTTAGTTCTGATCATATTAACATGTAAAAACTTTCAATGTTGCAGAAAGAGGGTGATGAATCTAAGCACAACACTGTGGTTTTGTTGCTTCAGGATATGTTAGAAGTAGTTACCCGTGACATGATGATCAATGAAATTCGGTTTGTGATTTCAGCATTCTGTAGCTTGCAGTGATGGAAAATGACTAATAATACATACACCACCATCATCTATGAAATATTTTCAATAACTTTTTTCTGGTACATTCTACATACAGAATACTGATCTTGTACATGTTTGTTTCAGTGAGTTGGTAGAACTAGGACATGGTAGCAAGGATTCAGGAACACAGCTTTTTGAGAAAGCAACTGACTCAAGACCTTCTATTAAATTTCCTCCTCCGGTTACTGCTCAGTGGGAAGAACAGGTTATGCATATAGTTCTAGTGCATGAATTGTGTACAAAATGTGTATTACAAATGGATTGGTCATAACTGAATTGTTATCCTTACAGATAAAGCGCCTGTATCTTCTACTCACAGTAAATGAATCTGCCATGGATGTGCCTAAAAATCTTGAAGCACGGCGAAGGATCACATTCTTCACAAATTCATTGTTCATGGATATGCCACGTGCACCTCAAGTTCGTAAAATGCTATCATTCAGGTACAATAAATTTGCAAAAAGCTAAATATATTGTTACTGAAGATCTTGACAATACAGTTTGGACATAATTTACTACAATGTGTATTGTGATTTTGGCTGACAAGTGATTTTTTTTTTCTTATTACGCCTCTGGACTTTTTTGCACATAGAGGGCAGTCAGACCTTTAAGCCACTGGCAAATCTAACCATATGAATGTTATCTTAATGCTGCAGTTTTTAAGGGGATAAAGGATTAATGTACATACAATAGACATACAATTTTTTCTTATGTTAGCATAATATAGTCATAATTAATTGGAATTGCAGTGTCATGACCCCCTACTATAGTGAAGAAACTGTTTATTCAAAGAGTGACCTTGACATGGAAAATGAAGATGGTATATCTATCAAATACTACCTGCGAAAGATTTTCCCAGGTTCTAATAATCTAAATGTCACCTCTTTAATATCTATCAAATGCTTGTGCGCTTACCTGTAATTGGAAATATTGCTTTCTCAGATGAATGGGAGAACTTCATGGAACGCATCAACTGCAAAGAAGACGTTGATATTTTTGAAAATGATGAAAACATATTACAGCTCCGTCATTGGGTCTCCTTAAGAGGACAGACACTCTGCAGAACAGGTGATTCTATACTAATTTTCGTCCAATAATTCACTTACTTTATTTCAATCCTAATATATGTTGTCTTTCCAGTTAGAGGGATGATGTACTATAGAAGGGCATTGAAGCTTCAGGCGTTTCTTGACATGGCCACTGAAAAAGGTAAAGGACAAATCCTTAAGTATCGGCAATATCCTAATGGGTTTTTAAGTTGAGAAAATAGTATATAACTTTCTAAAAATAATATCCTGGCTTAATTCTTGATATGCAAACCATGCAGAAATATTGGAAGGTTATAAAGCTGTTACCATTCCATCAGAGGAGGACAAGAAAAACCAGAAATCCTTGTATGCTCGACTAGAGGCCGTGGCTGATTTGAAATTTACTTATGTTGCGACATGTCAAAATTATGGAAACCAAAAGCGTAGCGGTGATCGTCGTGCAACGGACATTCTAAATCTGATGGTTAAGTAAGTATTTCATGTAAAGATAGAGCTGTTCTCACATATATTCGTGATTTAACAATATACCGTCTCCCTCAATTGTTTGTGTACAGCAATCCAGGTCTTCGCGTGGCCTACATTGATGAAGTTGAAGAAAGAGAAGGAGCAAAATCACACAAGGCCTACTATTCTGTCTTAATTAAAGCTGCAGATAATCTTGATCAGGTAGTTAACCGTATTATTTTACCTAAAAAATTCATGATTTCCATTTGATCTTTCTCTACTAGACCAGAACATGATACTGGATTGAAGTGCTGACTGCATCTTGTTCTCGTTGAAAGGAAATTTACAGGATAAAGTTACCTGGCTCGGCAAAAATAGGAGAAGGGAAGCCCGAGAATCAAAACCATGCCGTAATATTCACAAGAGGGGAAGCTCTTCAGACTATTGACATGAACCAGGTATATCCCTATTAGTTATTCTTTTCACTTCAATTCAACAAAATATCTTTTTATTGTTTTTGATGTCATGTTGCAGGACAACTACTTGGAAGAAGCTTTCAAAATGCGTAACCTTCTTGAAGAATTTAATGAGGATCATGGAGTGAGACAACCAACTATTTTGGGTGTACGTGAACACATCTTTACAGGAAGGTTCAGTATTTAAACTGGCTTTACATTTCTGTTGGGGCTTGAACATAGACTCATATCTGGTATCATATTTTTGCTGCAGTGTTTCTTCTTTGGCATGGTTCATGTCAAATCAGGAAACAAGCTTTGTTACCATCGGTCAACGTGTACTTGCAAGGCCACTGAAGTACGTCATTTCTTTGAAACCTCATTAAAAGTAAACATATTACTTTTTATGATGCATTTTCTTGCTCATACTTGGGGTGCATTGTTTTGAAAAAAAGGTACAAGATTTATGCTCTATTAGATTCAGAAACAAGGGAAACATATAACCAGGGCGTCTAGTACTGTGATTGGCCTAGGGTAGTACTTTGAAGTAACCTAAGCCAGTACATAATATCTATCATCTTTTACATATCATTATATTTACATGATCTTTCCTGAACGAGAAAATTGTGCCCTTGTTCTTTTGATGCTGATAAAAGACATAAGAAGCTGCTATTTTGAACTACTTGTACATTCTTTCAGGGTTCGATTTCACTATGGGCATCCGGATGTATTTGATCGAATTTTCCACATCACACGAGGAGGTATTAGCAAAGCTTCAAAAGGCATTAACCTAAGCGAGGACATCTTTGCAGGTGTATATATTATCTTTGATGAACTTTCTATGGCTTATTCATTAGATATTCAACAACTGTATTGAGACTCATTGTGATATAGGGTTCAACTCAACACTAAGACGTGGTAACATAACTCACCATGAATACATACAAGTTGGTAAGGGAAGAGATGTTGGCCTCAACCAAATCTCACTCTTCGAAGCTAAAGTGGCATGCGGTAACGGGGAGCAAACTCTAAGTCGGGATATCTACAGATTAGGCCACCGCTTTGATTTTTTCCGGATGCTATCATGTTACTACACGACTACCGGCTTCTATGTTAGCTCCATGGTAAGCTTTTTAGCTGGATATGTTATGTAGGTTTAAAACAATCCACCACCCATCATAACTGTATGGATTGATAGCCAAGTACAAAATCTTTTTCCTCCTTCCCAACTTGTTCTATATGTGCCATGTTGTACCAAATTATATTCTCATTTTTTTAATTTTAGAAGTGAACTCAGCGCTAAATATACTTGTTTTAGAAATTAAAATAGCCAACTAAAAGTATGGTTAGCAAAATATTTAGATGTTGGTTTGGGGCTGACACGGGTTTTGTGTTGATAATACCATCCAGCTGGTGGTCCTTACGGTGTATGCATACTTGTATGGAAGACTGTACCTGTCTCTGAGTGGATTAGAGAAAGCAATAATGAAATCAGCAAGAATAAGGGGAGATACTGCTCTGAAAGCAGTGATGGCTTCTCAGTCTGTAGTTCAATTGGGTCTTTTAATGGCTTTGCCAATGGTCATGGAGATTGGACTAGAACGAGGTTTCAGAACAGCCATGGGTGACTTGATCATCATGCAGCTCCAGTTAGCAGCTGTTTTCTTTACATTCTCTCTTGGTACAAAGCTACACTATTTTGGACGCACTATTTTGCATGGTGGGGCCAAGTACAGAGCCACAGGGCGTGGTTTTGTTGTGAGACACGAGAAGTTTGCTGAAAACTACAGAATGTATTCAAGGAGCCATTTCACCAAAGCCATGGAGTTGTTCATTTTGCTAGTGGTTTATCAAGCATATGGGTCGGCAGCTACCAGCAGTACTGCCTACTTTTTTCTAACTGTTTCCATGTGGTTTCTGGTAGTATCGTGGTTATTTGCGCCATTCCTTTTCAACCCTTCAGGGTTTGAATGGCAGAAAATAGTGGAAGACTGGGAAGATTGGTCAACATGGATCAGCAACCGTGGTGGTATTGGTGTTCCGGCTAACAAGAGCTGGGAGTCCTGGTGGGAAGAGGAACACGAGCACCTCCAGTTCACCGGCCCTGTTGGACGTGTAATGGAACTAATTCTTTCTCTCAGATTCTTCGTCTACCAGTACGGGATTGTTTATCAGCTTAGAGTCAGCCAAAATGATAAAAGCATAATGGTACGTATTTCGACTCTTTTACTTACAAATAGGTCACTTTGGGTTGTGTTTTAGCTCAAACGGGTCAAAAACATCTCTTCATAATGCCATTTAAAGATTTTGATTATTATTGTAATAATGTTCTCTTCTATATTTATAATCATCTCATTGTTATTTTTTAAACGTGGAAAAAGGTGTTTGTGGGTCAGCACAAAATTGTTTTGACCAACTTGCGTATGATGCCACCTGTACTCCAAAATATATTTTTCAATCTAATCAGTTATGAGAGTTTTCTGTTGGAATGATTGCAGATCTACGGTCTATCTTGGCTCGTAATTCTTGCTGTTATAGTCATTTTGAAGGTCTGTTCCGAAACCAAATTCTTGCCATACTGCTTCCTTTACCCTTCTATCATATCATACGAAGTGATTTCATGTATTTGCAGATAGTATCCATGGGCCGGAAGAAGTTCAGTGCTGATTTCCAGCTAATGTTCCGACTGCTTAAGCTGTTCCTCTTTATTGGATTTGTCGTCACGCTTGTGATTCTCTTCCAGTTCCTTGGACTTACTGTCGGGGACATCTTTGCAAGCTTACTTGCATTCATGCCAACTGGATGGGCTATCTTGCAGGTACACATATATGCTCAGTTTTTGTAATCATATTAATTTATGACAATAGTTTAACAAATGAAATGATGATGAATGCAGATAGCACAAGCATGCAGATCAATAGTTAAGGCACTGGGAATGTGGGGTTCAGTGAAAGCACTGGGGAGAGGATACGAGTACATAATGGGCGTGATGATTTTCACTCCGGTTGCCATACTTGCATGGTTCCCGATGGTATACGACTTCCAAACTAGACTTCTTTTCAACCAGGCTTTTAGCAGAGGGCTACAGATCCAACGTATTCTAGCCGGTGGTAAGAAAAACAAGTAGGGCAAGTAAATGTAGAATATCAGAGTAGATTAATCAATCACTTGTTGTTAAACTGTAGCAATCATCAATAGCATAAATTTCTTAATTGGTTAATATGTGTTTCAATCCTTAACTTGTCCATGGTGTTAGGAAGTAGATTTCTGTTCTGGAAAATTAGCACATCTTGTTCACCGCACTGTGATATCGAATCTGGAAAGAGTAACGTACTTAAGTTTACCAACAACTTGTTTACAGTGGTGGATCCATAATTCTTTTTATGAGGGTGGAATTTTTTTGGGATCGATTGTGTTTCGCTATATATTAAAGTTTTCGGCCCAGTTTGGGTCAGGTAGGATTGTCACATAAGACACATAATAGCAAAACAATCAACAGTTTAAAGAAAAAAGTAATCATTAAATAAGTTGAAAATCTGATCAACTAAATAAATAAAAAAGAAATCATCAAATATCTCTGGATGAAGGTGCAAGAATTCAAGTATGCAATAAACAAATAAATTAAGAATCAAGGATTCAAGATAAAAGAATAGAAGTGGAACTTGTGATAATTTAGCAGCCAACAAGAAGGGCAGAAGGGCAGAAGGGCAGATGCCTACAACTCCATATCTGATTTTTTTGGTCTAGTTCAGATTGGGTCACATTTTTCTAAACATTACGACTAATGATCTAAATTCTAGACACACTTAGATGAAGCAAGACGAACTTTAAAATTTGAGTAATTTGGCAATTTAAGTGTTTGAATGACTAGGCAAACCTCTATATTTTTGGTGTATAACCTAAGACAAACCTCATGAAGGCATGCAATTATATATTTTTCTTATGATTGTCTTTCAAAATTCCACATATTATATAATGTTTATTTATCTATAGAGAGTGTATTGTACAATATCCATTCTTAACGTATGATGCGTTATAACATGCGATTTTGTACATTTTGGTTGTCCGAGTTTGTGAATCCGAGTTTATGACTATGCGATTTTGAGATATAACATGCGAACAACCATTTTTTTTGTGAGTCCGAGTTTGTGAGCCATGCGAGTTTATAACATGTCCGGGTTTGTGAGCGATGTGATTTTGTGAGCCATGCGAGTTTATAACATGTTCGGGTTTGTGAGTCATGCGATTTTTGATATATAACATGCGAACAACCAATTTGTGAGTCCGAGTTTGTGAAGCCATGCGATTATGACATGTCCGGGTTTGTGAAACAATGCGATTTCTAATTGCATACGCATCGTGCGTTAAGGCCAATTGTACGTTAACTGAACCCTATTTATCTAATATTGCTTTTACCTATTTGTATACAAATAAATATATGAAAAAAAAAGATAGGAAATAAAGTAAGAAACAAAAATTAAATAAAGTAATGAATTTTGAATCGAATAAAGTAATAAACCAATATAACCATATATAAAAGGGTTATTGGATTTTAATAATCCCAAGTTTCACCAGTTGGCTAATAATAATCCAAACTTTAAAAATTCCCTCCAATAATCCAAACTTGTAAAAGTTTGGCCGCCATTGACCCTTCTCTAACATAGGTGTACTTAAATCAATTAAGGAGTCTCTAGGTGTAATTGAATCTATTGAGGAGACCAAATTCTTATATGTTTGAAAATGATCAATGGCGGCCAAACATTTACAAGTTGGGATTATTGGGGGGAATTTTTAAAGTTGGGATTATTATCGGCCAACTGGTGAAACTTAGGATTATTAAAATCCAATAACCCTATATAAAACTTAAGCAATATTTTTTAAGTAATGAATAAATAAAAAATAAAAGTAATTCCTGGTACCAGTTTGCTACCGGTTTTTATCTCTATATACTGGTACCGTAACCGGTATTTTTGGTACCAGTACCGATTCGGTATCAGTTGCCACCGGGCTCATCCGTACCCCTGAAACTAAAAAAATGAAATCATTACAAGTTGAAGAAAATAAAAAAAAAAAATTGTACGATACGTTGTTGTTCGTACGTCACCCGTAATCAATGATGAACCAATGGTACCAGGTAGCATTTATCCCAAACCGTGATAAAAAAAATCATTAAAGTTAAGAAAAATAATAAAGGACATAATTATTATTTATAATATTAGAATAATAAAAGTGTTTAAAAAGCTATATATTATTATCAGAGTAAACTTCCGTTTTGCTCTCTGTGGTTTGGTCACTTTAACGGTTTTACCCCAAACCTTTAAAAATAGTCATTTTCCTCCAATAGTTTGCTATGGTTTTTCCATTTTGCTCCCCGCCTCTAACTCCATCCAAATTGTGTGTTTTTCCATTTTACTCCCCGCAGTGAGCAAAATAGAAAAACCATAGCAAACTATTGGAGGAAAATGACTATTTTTAAAGGTTTGGGGCAAAATCGTTAAAGTGATCAAACAACAGGGAGCAAAACGGAAGTTTACTCTTATAATAATAATAATAATAATAATAATAATAATAATAATAATAATAATAATAATAATAATAATAATAATAATAAAAACACTATTCATTGGGTTTGTTTATCTATATATATGAGCAAAATGCAAAAACCATAGCAAACTATTGGAGGAAAATGACTATTTTTAAAGGTTTTGGTCAAAATCGTTAAAGTGATCAAACAATAGGGAGCAAAACTTATAATAATAATAAAAACAGTATTCATTGGGTTTGTTTATTAACATATAAATATATATATAGGTAATAGATAATATTAGAATAATAAAAGTGTTTAAAAAAGCTATATATTATTATTATAATAAATTAATAATAATAAAAACACTATTCATTGGGTTTGTTTATTAATATGAGCAAAATAGAAAAATCATAGCAAACTATTAGAGGAAAATGACTATTTTTAAAGGTTTGGGGCAAAATCGTTAAAGTGATCAAACAACATGGAGCAAAACGGAAGTTTACTCTTATTATTATAATAATAAGGGTTATTGGATTTTATCACCCGCAACTATTGGCCTTTGGCCGATGACACCCGCAACTAACACTTTGACACCCGGCACCCCCAACTTGACTTTTTGTTTGTGCTGGCACCACTCTGTTAATTAAATACTAACTCAGTTAGTGTTTTTGCCTACGTGTCACCATCTTTCCTACATGGCTATGAGCCTATTATTACATGGCAATTACGTGGCAAATTATAAAACCCCACATCAACCCACCTCTCCCTTCTCTTTCTCCCTAGCTGAAACACCACCATCGCCACCAACCGCCACCATCATCATCATAAACCACCCACAACGACAGTCACCATCATCATTATCTCCACCAACCGCAATCAGCATCACCGAACAAAGTTGTCCACCATAATTACGGCACCACAAATGGCAACCATTATTCACACCAAAATCTAGCATAACAACCTCCAACACCACCACATCAACATAACCACAAGAATCCCCACCATCAGATAAGACCACAAAAAATCCCTAATCTAACCCTAACTACACTTAAAAGCCCTAATCTAAATGATCTGAACTTACCAAAGATTTGTTAGAAGCCCAAGTCATCGAAATATTTTCCTCAGGCCATAACCACCGCCGTCGTCTCTTCCATCATAACCCAACAGCACCGGTCACCACTATAATCACAACAACGACATCATCGGAACCCTAGATTACCTCCTATAATTTGTTCCAATGACTGCTTCGATTTCAAAACGAGAATATGTACGATTTGAGATTAGGAATTTAGAAGCTTCACACTTGATTCGTTGTTAAGATTGATTCGGGAAGACGGTGGTGAAGCAGGGTAGGACCAGAAACAAACTCAATTGGATCAGAAACAGAGAGAGAAAGAGAAGTGCCTGTGGATCAGAAACAGTTGGATGAGAAACTCAGTTGGCAGTGCCGGTGGTGGCATGAGGTAGAGGTGGTGATGTCTGTGGGAGGTGATGGTGGAGGTCGTGTTAGAGAGGGAGAGAAAGAGAGAGAGAGAGAGAGAGTGAGAGAAGTCAAGTTGGATAAGAAATAGAGAGAGAAGTCAAGTTTTATAAATATATATTACACCTCATCATCCACATCAGCATGTACAATCAGCATAATGGTGCCACGTCGGACAAATAACTAACCAAGTTAGAGAATATTTAATTGAGTGGTGCCAGTGCAAACAAAAAGACAAGTTGGGGGTGCCGGGTGTCAAAGTGTTAGTTGCGGGTGTCATCGGCCAAAGGCCAATAGTTGCGGGTGATAAAATCCAATAACCCTAATAATAATAATAAAAACACTATTCATTGGGTTTGTTTATCTATATATATGAGCAAAATGGAAAAACCATAGCAAACTATTAGAGGAAAATGACTATTTTTAAAGGTTTTGGACAAAATCGTTAAAGTGATCAAACAATAGGGAGCAAAACTTTTAATAATAAAAAAAACACTATTCATGGGGTTTGTTTATTAATATATAGACATAGGTAATAGATAATATTAGAATAATAAAAGTGTTTAAAAAAGCTATATATTATTATTATAATAATAATAAAAACACTATTCATTGGGTTTGTTTATTAATATATAGATAAGGGTTAGGATCAAAAGGGGGCCGCTAAAATGAAAACCACATCCAGTTGTAAGAACCGTGAGAACTACACCGTACGGGGCGAGGTGGACCAATTTTTTTTCATAAACGTAGATGCGTGTATTATAAACACATTTGTAAAAAAAAATTCAAAAAAAAATGTTGTGTGTGTAGTTTTGTTTGTGTTTATTGGTACCGTAAATTTTAAACAAAATTTACGGTACCCGTAAACGCAACACAAACGACATTTTTTTTTTGAGTTTTTTTTTTACAAATATGTTTATAATACACGTATCTACGTTTATGAAAAAAAATTTTGGTCCACCTCGCCCCGTACGGTGTAGTTCTCACGGTTCTTACAACTAGATGTGGTTTTCATTTTAGCGGTCCCTAGGATCAAATAGAAAGTTTATTTTGGCTAGGAATTATAGGAAGCAATAGGATTAGGACATGTGACAAAATTTAAAATAAAGATGAATGATATTTTAGTCAATCTTATCCTTTTCTTCTTCCTTCTTCTTCCCAGTAACATCAAAGCCCACCATTTTCAAAACCCACCATTTTCAACCATTTCTTCACTTTCTATCTCAATAATCACTACATTATAGTGTGATTTTCGTCACCAATCAATGATTCAAACACCCGATCAACGTGTTTTTCAGCTTTTTTGAAGAAAACCCAGTTTAATTTCATACAAAATCTCGTTTTTTTCGGGTGATTTTGAAGATAATCACTCGATCCGTTCGATTTGATCTCTGATAAGTGTTTCAATCATTCAAATTTCGTCAATCGTTGAAGAAACCGACTTCGATCCATGTAAGAAATTCTTTAATTTCATTTTTATTATCTGGGTTTTTGATTTAGTCATTGCGTTTTACGATCTTGATGGGGGTCTGGGGGCAGCGCCCCTGGTAGCAGGGTCCTAGGGGCGGCAGCCCCTGGCTGGGTCCAGGAGGCAGAGCCCCTGGCTGGGGTTGATAAAAATGCATTTTAGAAAAAAAAATGCATCAGAAAATTTAATTTTCCAGAAATTACCTCATTTCGAAGACAGTAATTCGTAGACAGTTTTTGATTTGCTACTCTCTGGTTCAGACAAATTCACAGACAGGTTAGCTTGTGTCCATTGCGTTTTAGAAATAAGAGAGTTTTATGTGTTTTCTGGCCATTGCGTTTTAGAAAAAAAAACACATTTTTGAAGTGTTTTTAGTTCATTGCGTTTTAGGTAAACACTTTTTTATTTGTTTTCAGTCCATTGCGTTTTAGAAAATACACTTTCTTTTGTGTTTTTAGGCCATTGCGTTTTAGAAATAAGACATTTTTATGTGTTTTTTGGCTATTGCGTTTTAGATAAACACATTTTTGAAGTGTTTTTAGTTATTGCGTTCTAGGTAAAACACATTTTTATGCTTTTTCAGTCTATTGCGTTTTAGAAAACAGACATTTTAAGTGTTTTCTGGCCATTGCGTTTTAGAAATAAGACATTTCTTTGTGTTTTTGGTGCATTGCGTTTTAGGTAAAAACACATTTTTATGTGTTTTCAGTCCATTGCGTTTTAGAAAGTACACTTTCTTTTGTGTTTTTAGGCTATTGCGTTTTACAAATAAGGCATTTCTTTGTGTTTTCTGGCTATTGCGTTTTACAAATAAGACATTTCTTTGTGTTTTTTGTGCATTGTGTTTTAGAAAAATGTCATTTTATAGTTTTTTTTTCATTGCGTTTTACGCAACTGAGTTTTTTCCATTGCGTTTTACGCAACTGGGTTTTAAATTTTTTTTAAAAAATATAGCAATAGTATACTCGTTTTAAAGATAAAAAACGCTCGTTTTTTTGGTGCAATTTTTATAAAAAAATAATGTCGTATGAAAGAGTTATTAACGTTTAAAAAATGAGGGGAATTGGAGGACAGAGAAACTATTGTTTTGAATTGACTAGAATGCCCCTAATTAACTAAATGGATGGTCAAGATTACTTCCCAGCCTTCTTTGTCAAATAAACTTCCTATTATATATCCTAACCCATATAGATAATATATAGATAATCGTTTATTAATATAGGATAATGCTTAGTAAGAAACCCCATATTCTTAGAAAACTTAGCAAACTATAATAGTGGCCATCAATTAGCCACGTAGCCCACTGCCACTTCTAGTTACTTTTTGATGGAAGGTTAAATATGTAATTTGAGTTAGGCAAGAGATTATGAGCTTGTTGAATTGACATCAGCATTTAATACACATCAACTCATCTTGTACAATGCACCCACCCCATATTTCTTTTATAATTTCTCATTTTATATATTCTTTCAACAGAATTACATATTCATCTTATACTCCCCTCTTCATTCCTCCATTAATATCCATGGAGACAAATCCACCAACCTCACAATCAATGTCGCCGGTCCATAGTTTCCCCAACCGGTTCTTTTGCAGCGACTTCCAAAATGATGAGGAATTTAATGCTCCAGGTTTGTCCATATATTTAATTTAACTGTTCACGAAGTCCTGTTTTTTTTTGTCTTTTACAACTTTTTAATCTAATAATCCAAACTATACTGCATGTCCATGTTCACTTGTTCCATTCGAAGCTTCTGTATACACTTATATGCATGTTGATTGTTCTCGGTCATCTGAAGCCCCTGTTAGATCCCCGGATGTTGTGATATCCAACAATTTCATGAACAGCGCGTTTAATGATGACCAGGTTATGGATAATGAAGAAGGTTTGTTTTTTCTATACTTTGGTTTTGTTTTTTTCTTCCCCAGATATGGCATTTTTCAAACATATTCCATAATGTTCACATGTAGCATCCCAAGATTCCCATATGCAGGACATGACTGTTGCTGTTTCTGGATCACCGTATGGTCCTTCTATGTTTGCTGAATCATCACGCGGCCAGTTAGACGGTTGTATATATTACATGGGAGCCCACTTTATTCTCATATCACAAATTTCTAATCTTTTGTCATGCCATGTATAGCAGATTCCTAACCTTTTTCGTTTTATGATGCAGGGCCATCGAATCCATACTTTGTTTTTGATACCCCTCAGGGAACCCATTATTGGATTCCTAATGTCGCTGATAAGTTCATACCAGTGTGTGGGAAATCTTATCCAACTTTTGCGGATGTTCTTTCGATGTATGAACTTTATGCGTTTGAAGCAGGTTTTTCTGTAAAAAAAGGGCAAACTAAAGTCTAGAATGGAATTCCCACACACAAGTATCTTCGATGCTCAAAATATGGAAAACCACAACCCAAGAGGAAATTTGACACCCTAGATGAATCTTCTGTTAAGCACCGGAGGACCAACTTCACATGGTGTGACTGTAAGGCAAGCATACTAGTCTCAATCTCGAATGATTCATACACACTTCTGAGTTTCAATGATATTCATAATCATGAACTTGTTGAGAGTTACAACCGTGATCTTAGCAAGATATCACGGAAGCTGTCATTCTCCACGAAACAATTCATTCACAATATGAGTCTAAACCGTATCGGACCAATGAGAGCTTATAGATGTCTTGTAGCTTTAAAAGGAGGGCATCACAATGTCAAAGGGACTCCGATGGATTTTAAAAACTGGAGCCACCAGTTGCGAATTTTTATTGGTGAACGCGACGCACAAGTTTTCCTTGAACGCCTGCGTGAGCGTTTTGACAACCTACCCAACTTCTATTTTGATTACACTGTATCAAATGGAAAGTTGTCTTCTGTATTCTGGGCTGATGAGATTTCAAAGCTAAACTACAAAGCTTTTGGTGATGTCCTCGCGTTTGACGCAACTTACAGCACTAACAGGTTAGTCAAACCCCCCCCCATTAACATGTGTTAGGCCTGACCCCCAAGTATACAACCCTAACCCAAAAAAGTTTTACATATTGTTAACATCAAATCAATTTTTTATTCATAGGTACAAGATGGTTTTTGTGCCATTCACGGGTGTGGATCATCATTTCCAATGTGTTACATTTGGAGCGGGATTGATATCAACCGAGTCCATTGAATCTTATGTATGGTTGCTTAAGGCTTTCTTGAAGGCACACGGTACTCAACCAACTCTCGTGCTGAGTGATCAAGACCCATCCATGCTACAAGCTGTTCCTATGGTCTTTACCGAATCACGACACCGTCTATGCATGTGGCATATAATGAAAAAACTACCCTCCAAGGTTAGCTTAATTTGTTAGCCCTTAACATGTGTTATCCAACATAACACATTTTTTATATGTCTTCTCAAACTGTTTTTAATCTAACTCATGTTAGTAACTATTAACTTTTTTCAGATTTCTGCCGACGTTCTCGATAACACTGATCTTCGGTCCTGCATTCACCGGTTGGTTTGGAATGTTTATATCAAACCTGAAACGTTTGAGTCCCGCTGGAATGACCTCCTACAAACATTTGGGCTTCAAGACCACAGCTGGTTGAACGACATGTACAACATCAAACATCTCTGGGTACCAGCCTACTTCAGGGAACTGCCCATGTGTTGCTTAATGAAGACCACTTCCCGCTGCGAAAGCTCTAACGCTGCCTTCAAGGTCAACTCAACAAGCGCAAACACCCTTGTACAATTTATGATGTGCTTTGAAAATAGGGTAGACAGCCAACGATATCGTCAACGTGTATCGGAGTACAAAACCTCATCCACGATGTTCACTGGCAATACTGATTTAGCGATAGAAAAGCACGCGTTCACCATTTACACAAACGCTGTTTTCGCGCAAGTTCAAAAAGAGATAATTAAAGGGAAGTTTTTATGCTACATCACAAACCAAACCGAGTCCAGCAATTCCAGTCTTCTGATAGACGTCACTCATTTGGATAAAAGGAACAACATCACAAACGTCTATCAGGTAACACATGTTAGGCAATTTCATTATTACACATCCGCTAACACATGTTAGATCTAAAGGGCTTTCTTTTTTTGCTGTCTATGCTCAAAACAGGTTACGTATAACACTGTAGACCAATCCGCCAGTTGCTCATGCAGGAATTTCACACGTATCGGATATCTGTGTCGCCATGTCTTTTGCGTCTATCGATTGAAAAATGTTGAAAGGATTCCACCACAATACATAAACGATAGGTGGCGTCGAGATGCCCTCCCCAAACAGGTTTTTTCAATTTCCAGCCGATACGGAGTCAACCCACACGCACCGTCCGTTATGCGGAATGAAATCCTCGACCTCGTTACTGAATGCGTTGATGTGGCCAGAACCGATGAGGATTCGTTGGCAAAATTGGTTGACCAACTTAGGGATTTCAAGATCAATGTGCTTTCCAAGCAACCATTGTCTACAATTCAAAATGAATCAAACGAGTGTCAAATGGAAGAAATAGTTGGACAGCCAATCAACATTCCAGTCGAAGTTGCTAATCCAGAAGTTGCACGCAATAAAGGATGTGGTACTCATACTCGCATTTCTGGGCCCGGTGAGAAGGCAAAGGCAAAACCACCAAAACGTCCAAAGCAGCTTCGTTTATGCAAGCGTTGTGGTCTGTATGTCGACGACCACGACTCACGCAACTGCCTTAAGGTGGCTGCAATGAAAGCAGCAAAGGCAGCTGCTGAACAACAAAGGCAGACCGCCTCTGGCGACTCACCCTCTGATTAAAATCTTTATTGTCGTTTTCTAGTACTATGTCATGGAAGACTCTCTTCATTTTGTCCTTCTTACACACATGTAACAGTCTTTTGACATCATGCTGCTCTTCTCTGTTACGTGTGTAAGAAGGTGGAACTATTTTGATCCCATTAACCATAATTAGGATTGTAAGAAACCCTACGGCCTTGGCCACTTTTGTGTTTGTAGCCCTACTTCTTTGGGGGACTCTATTTGCTATTAATGGGCATATCTAAATATTATCTGCATTTGATAATTGTGTTTTTGTGTTTTATTTTTTTACAATGGCATAAAAACAGATGCTTAACACATGTTAGCCCCCATAATGCTTGGTTCTTTTAACTTGAAAGGATCAAAACAATCTGTGTTAACCACACAAAAACAGGTTCTGGGCTGATGAGATTTCAAAGCTAAACTACAAAGCTTTTGGCGATGTCCTCGCGTTTGACGCAACTTACAGCACTAACAGGTTAGTCAAACCCACCCCCCCCATTAACATGTGTTAGGCCTAATCCCCAAGTATACAACCCTAACCCAAAAAAGATTTACATACTGTTAACATCAAATCAATTTTTTATTCGTCGGTACAAGATGGTTTTTGTGCCATTCACGGGTGTGGATCATCATTTCCAATGTGTTACATTTGATACCCATGGCTATGTGTTTTATTTTTTTACAATGGCATAAAAACAGATGCTTAACACATGTTAGCCCCCATAATGCTTGGTTCTTTTACCTTGAAAGGATCAAAACAATCTGTCTTACAGCACTAACAGCACTAACAGGTTAGTCAACCCCCCCCCCCCATTAACATGTGTTAGGCCTGATCCCCAAGTATACAACCCTAACCCAAAAAAGATTTACATACTGTTAACATCAAATCAATTTTTTATTCGTCGGTACAAGATGGTTTTTGTGCCATTCACGGGTGTGGATCATCATTTCCAATGTGTTACATTTGATACCCATGGCTATGTGTTTTATTTTTTTACAATGGCATAAAAACAGATGCTTAACACATGTTAGCCCCCCATAATGCTTGGTTCTTTTACCTTGAAAGGATCAAAACAATCTGTCTTACAGCACTAACAGCACTAACAGGTTAGTCAAACCCACCCCCCCATTAACATGTGTTAGGCCTGATCCCCAAGTATACAACCCTAACCCAAAAAAGATTTACATACCTTGAAAGGATCAAAACAATCTGTCTTAACCACACAAAAAAAACTTATATATTAAACCACGTCAGGTTATAGAATTAAACTTCACGTCTAGCCACCTTAAACACACATTCTACTAATAGGTTACACCCCCCCCCCCCCCCGCGTCTGGAACACATTGATTGCCAAAAAAAAAACATAATAAAATACCAAAAAAACGACATTGGTATGTCGTTTTTTTACAACATAGGGTCATCAGTGTAACACATCTTCAACCATTTTCAACATACTAACTACCCATTGTAATCCTCCATCTCTAACAAGCTTTTCATCATGGTGTGGGAAATTCCTCATCATGAAAGTACAGAGGAGAGGGGTTGCACTCACTCTCCCATGGGTCATGGTAACACCAGGACTGGATTGTTTCGGGCGAGTATGGACACAACGGGCAACCACATAATTCATGGTCTGGATCCGTAAGCAACCTAACCAACTCATCTGGTAGCCCCTTCAACTTTTCAGCTTCTGGAACAACGTGTTCCCTACGGCGTGACGTTTCTTGCGACACACCAGCTACATCAGTTACATTTTTGGTTCCGCTTTCTGCAACATCGTCACCAGATGCTACTCCAGTTTTCCCGTCTTCTCGATTTTTCTGAGACACTTTTCTTTCGTAGCACACCCCGTACTGGCCCTCACATGCTTCATTCCCCTTTTGCATCCGCTTCTCCATGCCTGGTTGGGTAGCCGTAACCTTACCTTTACACGGGTCCATGAGATTACACCACTTTGGAACCGGTAACAGTTTATGGTTAACTGAAGTGGTGAAGTATTACAGAATATGACTTTGGTTCTTTACCACAATACTTATAGAGGTTTGAACTGGGTACATTTAATATAGGTCTTTGTGACTTGACTTTGATGTGACCATAAGGGGCCAAAAAGCAATGGTTCCTTTCCCAATAAAGTTGTGGTATAGACACCAACCCCTATGTTTGTAGACTTCTGCCACCTACTTTCCCCAATTTCCAATATTCCTACTACATTTTTAGAAAGAGTGGTTCCCTTGGAAGCATCATTTTCTCATTTCCTATAATGTTACACGTACCTTTATATAATTTCAAACAACCTCATTTAAAACATTATCATCTACGTCAATCAACTAGATTAATAATATTCTAACACATCCAACAACACATCCATATTCTTTAGAGTATAGAATTACCAAGTTACTAAACATCAGATTGTATATAGATAGTCTATCCCCAAAAAGACATCGTGACGATGCCATACCCAACAAAACACCTACCCCGTCGTAAGTTTAAAGCAACATCCCCAAATCCATCAAAGTACATTACATGTTTCCAAAAACAAAGCTGGCGCAATTTAATGCACACTGGTGCTACAGTAACTACCATTTCACTCCCCTAACACGTGTTACTCTATTCGGCAATCCTGCTTGATTTTTGGCAGCAGCACATTCACCTCCGAACATAAGATGTGCGCAGCATACCTCTTTCTCAACTTTCGCACCTCCGCCATCTTCCTCGCCCCATTCATGCTGAACCCACAGTTAAAACTTTTGTATTTCCCCATGTAGCACTCCATGTGCCGCATCAAGAAGACCCCACAATCAGTTGTGTTTCCGGTGGTCGCCCAAGGAACCGGCATACGCTGGATGTTGCAGTACTCTATGTCATCGGCTCGCGGATTCCCAACCTCCCGAAGATATTGCACAAACATATCTTTCTGCATACACATATACAAGCCATGCTCAATAAAAAAGCAGTTGCTCAATATTATCACACTTATTTGTTCAACAATTGTCAGTTTATAAGAAACTTACGATCTTATACGCTGTGTCCTTGTGGAGGTAGTAGACACTATCTTCTATCAACTGACCTTGGCGGGCTTTGTCATTATCAACGACATAAATTCCCGGGTCGCGTAACTTAAACACTAGCAAGTAAAAGTGTTTGTGCTCCAATATCGAGAAGAAAACAATGTCGTGATTTCGAAAGTCAGGAACATTTTCACCGCCGTTAATCGCACCTTTTATGCCAAGCCGAAACTTGTGCATCCGTGCCTCGACTCCACCTTCGTTAGTTGTTAGCATCCACGGAAACTTTAACCACAACAGATAAATTAATAAGCTCAAAAAGTCGCCACACTGTAATCTCTATATACATGACACTCACCACAACTTTGGTACCAAAGAATTGCCTACTGTAAGCCCCCCGTGATTTCCGTTTCTCTTGGAAGTTTAGCACCTCCGCCCAACAGTCGATAATACCATCTGAGATCTCATTGCCAACGTTTAAACTCTTGAACATAGCCCGAGATGCTTCTACATGGGTAGGGCTTCTAAACAGCAACTCCCTGGTTTCAGATGTACAAATTATAAATTAAATTGCATACTTTAACACATGTTATTTATTATTTTACTAAATTTTGGTACGGTGACCCCCCTACTTACACTGCCATGTGTATCGGACTATCTACATCAACAACCGACGACGAACCCTGTTCCCTCCTGCGGAAAAAATCAAAATATAACGAATTATCTAGCGTGGAACTTGGTTCATGGTTTACCCTATTATTATAAAACAATAAACCACGTTGCAGTTCTACTTACACGTTTGCCTCCATTGACCGCTTCCTACGAGAATGCCCATTTAAAGAGTGCAATGGGCTTTCATCAGCGTATATGTACTCCCACAGATTTGCCTCCTTCTTAGTTATTGCCTGCCCCATGTCAACAGACCTTATATAGTAAGGTGATCTGTTTGCTTCCGCTTCCACTTTTTCTATGAAAGGGAGCTTTCGTTTTTGGGCCCGCAACTCATCCAACATACGCACACGGTTTGCAAGCGGGATATTGTCCTCCACATCATTCATATCACCCCCACAAAATTCCAGACCAGTTAGCCCTTGGTGGATTGCAAGTGCCGGGTCATAGGAGCTAACTGGTTCTACCATTAGAACCATACTCAAGTCCGTGGTAGCCTCCATATCGCCTAAAACATATAAAATAAATAACTCAGGTTACGCATTGAAGAATACAACACTTTTCACAGTAAATGAATGTATTTCAGCTCACCGGACGGCTCCAGCACTGTTTCTGTCCGAGAAATATCATCCACCTTCCCACTTGTGCACCCTGCACGTTTAATGCAAATAAGTATATTACAGATGACTCCTACTAACCCATCAATAGTGAGTTTCTTTAATGCTCTATCGTACCGATTTCCTGTGACACGTCCAATTCACCCCCAATTTGTGTCATTCCAAGACTCCAATTGGGGCCATCTAAATTCCGTTCATCAAAAATCGAATCGCCTTCGCACACTGTGTATATGATTAACACATGTTAACTAACTAAATGATACAGGCAGGGGAGCAGTTAACACATCTTAGAGCATGAAAAACTTTACCGTTCTTTTCCGGCTGACACACCTCCTGGGCCGCTTTCCTTTTACCCTCGACATCATGGTCCTTATCGAAAGCTGCGCCTGTGACAGAGTCTACCACCGCGCTACTGCACCCTTGCATATTTACATCAGTTGAATGCATCCCATCATGCTCAATCTTACCTTCTTCAGCTGCATAAAACATTCTTATCACATCTCATGCACAACTTAGTACCAGAAGCTGCATAATAATTACCCTTAAAATCACGGTCACACTCATCAACAGACCCCGTGCCTTTGCCATCCAGAACCACATGTTCGTCCTTATCATTAACAGCACCTTCCATAGATGCAAACATGACGCCACCACTCTCTTCTTTTCTTCCATCAGCTGCAGCCCTAATTTCATTCTCAATCTTACTATCTGTAGTTGCATAAACATTTTTCGAATAAATTAGACCTGCCTAAACATGGCTAATAAAATAAAACGGTTTCCGAAGACTGTGTATATGATTAACACATGTTAACTCACTAAATGATACAGGTAGTGGAGCAGTTAACACATGTTAGAGCATGAAAATCTTTACCGTTCTTTTCCAGCTGACACACCTCCTCAGCCGCTTTCCCTTTACCCTCGACATCCTGGTCCTTATCGAAAGCTACGCCTGTAACAGAGTCTACCACCGCGCTACTGCACCCTTGCATATTTACATCAGTTGAATGCATCCCATCATGCTCAATCTTACCTTCTTCAGCTGCATAAAACATTCTTATCACATCTTATGCACAACTTAGTACCAGGAGCTGCATAAATAATTACCCTTAATATCACGGTCACACTCATCAACAGCCCCCTTGCCTTTGCCATCCAGAACCACATGTTCGTCCTTATCATTAACAGCACCATGCACTTCTGCTGCTTTAATACGCATTATTGCACGCATTAAACCCAGCGGCTTATACAATTCTTCAGCATCACTTTTATCCACGCTTCCGGCTCCTTTATTTTGTTCGGCCCCACCAATACTACAGTCACCTCCACTTGAATTACCAGCATCATGAACACTCTTATCACCTTCGACGACTTCATTTGTTTCTTCCACAAAATCACTAAACCCCAGTTCTCTCTCTTCCAGTTGCTTCTCAGACTTGTTGAAGCCTATAACATCACAGAAATATTAAATGGGTTTCAGACACGTACGCATATTAGAGGGTAATAAATTTTAGCGAGCAACAAACTACGCGTCACCGTCAGCGTGTACTTCTAAATCTAAATGTATGATGAAACTGGTAACATATGTTACAGTTTACCTGATTCGAGTCCATCATCCGTTTTTTCCCGATCAATCTTTATATTTGTCTTCGGGCAATTCGGGGTCACAAAGCTTGCTTTCATTTCAGGAGCATCCTTTAACTTATTCAGACGGGGAGATCTCCTTACCCGCAACGACATACCACCTTCTTCCAGCGCTCCGGTACACTCAGTTCCATCAGCAACTACGCTTGATTCCCCCGCTCCATCTGCTGCAACCACAATAGAATGTTAAACTATACGATCAAAGTCACATTAACATGTGTTAGACAAAACATTTCATTCCATAACATATAGTACAGGTACATAAACTCTTTTCGCGCTATAAACGTACTCTTAAAATGGTAATACATGTAACAATTTACCTTTTCCTTTGCCACCATCCGTGTATTGTCCACCAAACTTCATATTTGTCTTTCTTCTTTTTGGGGTCACAACCCCTTCTTCTGTCTCACTAACATGCTTTAACTTCCCGATTCTTGCAGATCTCCTCACCTGACCCGACTTTCCACCATCTTCCATCTTTTCAGCATAGTCTTCTCCACCATCATCTACGATTGATTGGCCCGCAACATCAGCTGCAACCCCAAAAAAATTAGTCAATCAATACATGTTGCCACACCCATCAAATGTGTTACCGTGATCACTTTAAGAATGATAACCAACACAACAGGTATCACATTAACACGTGGTTCAGTGTTCATTTCATAAACATTGTCAGCACACCTTCTTGGGCATCAAAGTCTATTGCTGAAGATCCTACTGCTTTCAATCTACTTTTACTGATTTTTTTTGTTTCGCCGGATAAGCGACTTCCTGTACAAGCTTGCTATTGGTGACCCATCCGAATAATCGTCGTCCACGCCATCCCCTATGAAATCGTTTGCACAACGATAAATGGATTCCAAATTATTAAACTAAATAACACAAAGAATAACAGTTACTAACCAGCGTTCTCTCCTTCGTTGATGTGAAAGCTTTCATCATTTCTCAAATCTCCCAAGACCGAATTGATCTTGTGTGACGCTAAATCTACCGCGTCATCGTGATCCTCACTTTCACTAACTTTCTTCTCAAACATACTTTCAAACGTTGCCTTCAACGTTTGTACTTCTTCGTCTTCATGGCTCTCCACCAATAGCGATTCTAACATCCCCTCAATTTTGACTTTGTTCTTCTTTGTCACGTTTATTAACTGTCGTACTATCGTCAACCTCTCCTGTTGAAAATAGTTTTTCACCATTTTGATACTAACACTATATACTAATTGTAAAAAACACATGTTAGAGCATATAACTTTACCTCTTTACTTGCCCAGTGTTCCACGTTATAGTTTCTGGGACGTGTTAATCCTTTAAACCGTCCTAGTCCAAACCCACCAGCAAGTATTTCAAGCCTTTCTCTCTCTCGCAATCTTTTCAAGTTCCAAAAAGCTAAAGGACACACCGCACTGTCTACCTCCATCCCCGGGCACTCAATGCTATCAACGTACAACAACTACAAGAAACAACGATCCGTTCAGCCTGGAAATAATCAAGTATTCTAACACATGTTAATTATCTAAAATAATTAAAAGTGCACTTACCATCAGAATCGTTAGAGGACCGACGAAGAAACTTTGTGGGTCAAGCCGATTCCAGGTATCTTTGCAAGTTCTCAGCTTTTCTACAACAAGGTCACACCAGTCTATTGTTGCAAAGTCCATTTCGTCATCCAGATACTCTAAGATTTCTTCCCGTAAACAACTTTGTTTATGACAATCAACCAGCACTGCCACAAAACACATTACAAAATCCATCCTGAAATCAAAACTGTCTTCGCCATCGGACTCATCTATCAATTTCACCATCTTTGTTGGAGGCACCATTACACCCGGGTATCTCGCCCTCCAATCAGCAATGGCATCAATCAGCATGGGCAGCTTAGTAATCGAACTAATCTTTTGTCCACCAGTCGGAATCCCTAACAACTTATGTATCACTTTCCTGTTCACCTTGATATCCCCGGCAGGCGTACATATCACCATCTTATAGGGATAAAAATTGTCCACAACAAAATAAGCTAACTTAGCCGGCAAACCATCAACGCTGAAAGTTAGCAAACGACCAAAGCCCATTTGCCTGACTGCGTCACGTTGTTGTTCTGTCAATGCCCGTATACATTTATAAAACTGCAGTGGTGCAGATCTTGTCCTTATGCCTGGAAATTCATCCTTTTTTGCTCGCTTACGGGCTTTCTGAACCTTTTCCGGTTTGTTACCAACTACCTTTGGTTTCCCTGCTTTACCTTTCCCCTTGTCCTCCGAACCCTTCTTCTTTTTGGTCCTTAACGTCCCACCCTTCGATGTAGCCGTCACTTCTGCCCTACTTACTGAAACAACATTTTATACGAAACCACAACAACCCAAAAAATTAGTGTACTTTACAACCACCTATGACAACATGTAACAATTTTTCATTCGTAACATCCAAAAATTTTGAAGGGCTTAAAAAATAACTAACCACGGTTTTTCCGCATTACATTCCCAGACTTATCTTCGGCGCTGTTTCTTTCCCCTACTGATTATCACATGTTAATGAATTTTCGAGGTCATGCCCAATTAACACATGTTAAACAAAGCCAACAATATTTAACTAACCACGTTTTCTTTTATTTCCACACCCAGAACTATCCCCGACAATGCTTTTCTTCCCTACAGTTTCAAACATGTTACTCAGATTTAACTGGATACGCAATTAGTCACTATTGTAACAAAAGGAACTTTCCACACAACCTTCATTTAGCACCGATAGATTCGTAACGAAAACGATTAGCCCAACAAGACATTATACAAATTATAAACAATATTACTGGTTACCCGTTACCTGCTTTCCGTCTTTTCCCATGGCTTGGTGACACACTATCGGTATCATCATACACTGCAAGGCAGCCAACAAAATTCTGTTATGCACAATTTCTTATCCAACACACTATCCATATATAGATCACCTTGAACAATGTTAAGAGACATAAAAATTCTAACCTAACTCCCGTTGGGTCGCACCAAAGTCAGATTGTTGTTTGGAAGGTCCTGTCTTGGGTTCGTCGGATATAATCACAACTGTACGGCTCTCAGACCTTTTTTGCCCTAATCTGTGTTTCGAAGTCCTACATATATAAAAGAAAACAAACTCAGGTGCCATTTTCCGATAAATCGGTAGAACAAAACCACCTTTTACATGACCGATTACAACAAAACTAACCTTTTAATTGAACTCTGAATCTTCCTTAATCGTTTCATCTTCACGGACGACGACAATATTATGAACGAGTTCCTCATTGTCCACGTTGGTCACTATCGGCTTCTATGTGAGCGTTCCGGAACAGATGAGGTTCTGAGTATAATGTGAAAGAAGAAAAAATTTTGAATTTTGTTTGCTGTTCTTGATTAGACGGCTACTGCATGGCAGTGATTTCTGTTTTCCAATGTCTTTGTTGACTTCCGAAATTGCCCTTCAATGGTACTAAATGGCAGTACTTTTTATTTCTTTTTAATTTTATTCATACCAAAATAATCATAGCCATTGATCAAGTTTGATGTAAGCTAATCAATGGTTCACAATGGGTTTCCATAGTTTCCTTAAAAAGATAGAGTTTCCTATATAACCAAGCCCTATTAATATATAGATAATTTAAATTTCTCACATTTGCATGTTGGTTATTAACTTATTAAGGTGTTTTTACATTTGGCTATTAAGGTACATCTCTTTGCTTTGTGTTTACGAATTAAGATGACCCATCAGTTTCAAAGCCACCCTCCACTAATATACAATTCACTACAAAAGAGTAAAAATAAAGATCAAATATTAGACTAGTTTTTTTTTTTTTAATTCTTACTTGTTATTTCTTAACACTTCTTCTTCTTCAACTAAAACAAATAAGTGAATAACCATTCCTGCGATCAGAAAAAGAAGTTTTAACCTTCGAGTTCAGACTTCTGTTTTAGGTTAGTGTCAAAATTTCAAGAGGTCGGTAGAAACTCCATCGTATAAATACTACTAATTTTTTACCATGACCCCCCCCCCCCCCGGTGCGCCCTTTCTTGTTTACACCTAACCTCGATCAGAGAAGGCAACACACTTACGAGATATATTGTGTTAGATGTGGTCATAGGTAAGGGTTGAGGTGCACATAATCGGGTTTCTTAATACCCAGGTTCGGGTGTGGGCAGTGGCGGAACCAGAAGAAATATTCAGGGGTATCCCAATTTTTTTTAGCGTGTGTTTATATAATTTATAAAATGGAGAATTTTTTTTACCTATATTACGGGGCAGGGCCAATCTTGAAAATCAAGTGCACTGGTCGGGCCAAAAATAGACACTTAGGCCTTAAAGAATTAAATTTTATAAACTATTTTTTTTAATGTTATTAGTATTTAGGTTAATGAATCCATATTGAGCATTTCGCATTTGAGCTATGTTTTATGAATCAATATTGACAATAAGTTTTTAGGTTTTAGACCGGGCTAGATTTATTTTTTATTTTTACGTAAGGGGCCGATCGATTACGCAAAGAATGAAGACTCTGCGTTAGAGCAAGAAGATTGTAAACCGAATTTCGCTACAAGGCATACTAATTGTTTAATATAATGAAATTGCTTCTCAATATTTATACACAACACAAATCCCTTAAGACCATGTGTAGTGGTTTGGGTGAATAATGCCCCTACCCTTGGGCGTTTTCCGCCATGTGGCAGTACAGTCAGCAAGGGGCATTGTTGGGCGTTTTTCTAAAATGGGTGTAGTGGGGATGTGGGTATTATGTTAAAGGGTGTAAATAATTAAATAAAAATAAAAAAAAATCAACAAAAAAACCTATTGGATTAAAAAAGGGAATCTTAAATGCTATTGGCCAAACACATATGTTGAGGGCGTCGTTTAAAACACGCCAAGGGAAATTTTTTTCAAAAAAATCGCAAAAAAACGCCCCATGTAACGGGTCTTCGGCGTTATTAGGCGTTTTTTTTGAATTAAAAAAAAAGCCCCACTACACATGGTCTAATAGTCCATCCCCACCCCACCTAACAGGTTATATTAAATTGTTTCTTTTAAAGAAAGAATTAAAATGTATTTTTTGGAATTGAAAGGTAAATTAAATTAACTTTTGACTTTCAGACTTATCCTCCCAAGATGTACTCCTCAAGAAACCTTTCTTCCTTGTATCAAAACCTGCAACTTTTTTTTATTTCACTTCAACGCTAACAAAGAAACTTTACCAACTTCATCTTTCTTCTTTGTTTGAGGGGTGTCCTAGTTGTTGTTGAGGGGTGTCCTTAGTATAAAAATCGAAATTTTTTTTTTTACACTAACGGATAAAAGTTGAGCCGTAGCCCGGGCTACGCCTCGGACTACACTAGGTCCGCCCCTGGGTGTGGGTATTATCGAGTTTGGGTTTTCTGGGCATTGCCAATTCCTGGATTGGGTTCGGGTCCAGGTATTGGCTACAAAAAACCATACCTGGTGTAACCGGTTCCGGGTAGGACTCGGGTTCGAGTACCCCATACCTGGGTATAAAACTACCCTATTTTCAGGTATTAGAAAACCTGGTTTCCAGGGATAGGTCTGGTTTTTAGGTAGAGGTTGTTTTTTGGAATTGGGTAGAGCTGTAGGTAAGCTTTCTTTTGGTTTTAAATTCAATTTTTTTTTGGCATAAAACATACATTTATAAACCTTTTATTGCATAAAACATAGATTTACATAAATTTTTAATTAAAGAAAGTACAAAAACATAAATAAAAACACAGATAGCTTCGATTAACTTGTTTGTCTTCGTTTAGCGTTCGTCTCAAGATTGACAATTTTGCAAATGTTTTTTCAAAGTCGTTATGGAATTCGAGTTCAAGAAATAACTGCAATGAACACATGGGGCCTTGCTTGGACCGAATGACATTTTACATACTCGAAACGAGCCTAAATAGATGATAACTGAGTTTTAGAACCCGTGCCATTGGAATATTTGTAGGGATAATTAAGGATTTTTGATCTTTTTAAGTGTGTGACTAAACCAAACATCAAACATCTATTTATAGGTGTAGAAATACATTTTCAACAAAAAATGGTCAAAGATGGTCTCCTAAAGACTATATAAACGTTCCAAACGTACAAATCCCCCAAAAAAGGTCATACTCGGTGAAAACTCAGTCAAAACGTGGTTCGGGTATTGTAATACCATGTACGGGTATCAGGTAAGAAAACCTGGTCTGTGGATGGAATAAACCCCGGGTACGAGTATGGTAATAATCAGGTAATAATTGGGTATTAGGGGAAAGTCACTGGAAATGTGTGGTGGTGTGGTTGTAGAGAGAGAAAAGGCAGAGAAATATTTATGTTATTTAATTTTTTTAATAAGGCTTGTACATTTTTCTTAAAAACTTGTACACTAAGGAAAATGACTAAATACCTATCACGTGGATGGCACATGGTGCAAACTTAATGAGGTTTTAGGATAGGGTGGGTGTAACACCTCGAAAATTCACGTCCTATAATGTGTTGAAACGTGTCATAAAGTTTGAACATGTGAAAGAATGTTATAAAAGGACTAAAGTTGACAAACATGGAAAGTATGTGTTTATACGGATTCTAAGTGTCAACTGTGAATAAATATATTGTACATTAACCCTACATGATGCTCATACCTTCAAACGAATAAATCATGGATCATACGAAGCTAAAAGTGAGAGATTACAAACTACAGGGGCTAATTGTGTCAACATGTTTAAATTATACCTCTGAGTGACCTTTTGATGAACCCGAAGCTTTGTAACTGTTAATTATGCTCACTAGAATACACGACATAAATTTCATAAAGTTTCGTAATCGTATGAGAAAGTTATGATCAAACTCGTGTGCGAAGTGTTAAAGCGTAAACGTCGAAAGTTAGAACTTTTCGGGTAAGAACAAAGTTAACCGAGGACTGAACGAAGTGGGTATATATTTTAAAGCCCTTTTTGATCAAGGTTGAAGGATCATAATGCAAGAAATGCAAGGAACAAGAGCCTTTTCGAAGTTGGAAGAGACAAGGACTAAAATTGCAAATTAACGAAAGTTGTTTGGCTGACCCACTAGGGGGTCGCGTAGCGCGAGCCTGAAGGCTCTGACAGTGGCGCTACGCCACTGCCATGTCTGGGCAGAATCTGAACTTTACGCATAGGGGCCTGCTAGGTGCGTTTGTGGGCGACTTTAACTCGATTTTCCACTTCCCTTGACCCCTAAAACAACCCCTAAACACTAGAGACAAGTGTTGAGCAATTGTGGTTGATCCTAGACTTAGATGTCACTTAGTTGTGGTGGATCCAAATACTATATAAGGCCACATGATGCAACCACATTTCTTCACACTTGCATTTGATCTTTGGAGCATCCTGGAGCATAGGAACTCTCCCTTCTGATCATAAGTCGTGCATTGGACTATTGTAAGTCTACTAGTTCTTATTTGGTTGTGTTTAGCTTAGTTAATTAGCTAAAAGTCAAACCGTCGTAATTACGGTTTGACTTCGAGATTAGTCACTAATGACTCAGTCTTATCTCGAATTAAAAGTAGTTTTAGAATGGTATTTATGTGGGTAATAAAACCCCAAAAGGGTTTCCCCTGATCACCATCCTAACCAGGTCAAATGTCGGGTCAAACCTTTACTTAAAAAGTCAACATAATGCTTAGAATGTCATTTATGCATAAATAGCTATCTAGAACATATACAACCTGTTTGATCATAGTTATAACTTAGTAATAAGTGTAAGAACATGTCCAAACATGTTCAACCCGACTATTTCCTGTTTAGACCCGGTTCGGAACCGAAAGTCGCAAAGCTTTGACTTTTGCTTTGACTTCAGTTCTGACCCGTTTAGGTATGTTTTAGAAATACCTTAGAGCTTCATTTGGACCAGGTTACATGCAAGTATAACCCTCTGTGATTATACACCTCGGTTCATTAGTTATCCGATTAATAAGCATGATTCCGTTAATTGCTCATATGTTGACCATTATGCCCTTATAACCTTAAAACGTGATTTATGAAAATGTAAAAGTGTAGAAACCTTAGTTACTGATATATAGACTTATATGCAAAGTTTGACATCAGTTGGACTGGTAGATTAAGAGTTATGCTCATTGTCGCTAAATTAAAGCTTTATGTTAACAAAAGGGCGTAATTAGCGTATAGCGTAGTTAAACATACTTTTTGATATCAAATCTTTTACCCACTGATGTTATATATTATTTTGGGATTTTTAAAGATTTTTAATTAATTTTAGGCCGAGCATAACTAGTAGTCGTAGGCTTAATCCGGTAATTGTCGGTTTTGCCCTAACGGGCCATAAAATGAGTTTTACTTATCTAAACGACTCCAAACCTTTTGCTACCGATTACATATGTTAAACAAATTATTTTAAGCCTTCTGGAAATATAAAAATATCAGATTTAAGTATAGAACCCGGAAAGGGCCTTTAATCGCCATAATTGGCGTTTTTAACGCATAGTATGTCCTAAAATCATATTGGGCGTACCCGGGTTGATACCTACTGATATATGAGGCAAATTATGATATTTTAACAGTAAGCAAAGGTTGATTAACTCAGACTTCGTTTCTGAGCTTTTCGGCTTATGTGAGATTACCAAAATACCCCTACGGGGCATAGTTTGGTTAAAGATGATAAATTTCACATATATGCTTTAGCCTACTGTTATAACTCATCAAATTGAGTATGTTTGCTGTTTACATCAGACCTGTAACTCAGTTAAACATTTAAACTCTTTTACAACCTTTAAAATGACCAAACTACCCCTACGGGGCATAGTTTGTGTTTAAATTCGTTTCAAGCATAATGAAAGACATCTTACTGATGTCACAACATATTTGAGGCATAATTAACTTAGGAAACCTGTAGATGGCTCAAATGAATACCCGTTACGCTTGTTACGCGTTCGGTTCGGTTTATGTAACAAGTTTACATAAATTAGCCGAAACGGGTCAAACCTTATCGGTTTTATCTCAAAATCCAGAATGTGTTTAGTTACCCATATTATACAAATCTCCAAACTTGTCGGGTCTAAATCACATTCTATTACGGTCTTCGCATAATAGTGCGTACGAACCGTATCTTCCTGTAAGACTAACCGGTCTAAGCTTAATTAAAGACCCGTTAGCATTCTAATTAATTATTTATACCATCATTCCAGACTAGAGCCTTCCGGTAAATTGTACCTACGCTTACTTAAGTGACTACGGCTGAGTTATTAAATTCTTGCTATTTAAGACAGGAGCTAGCTCAGGTAAATACTCTTAACCTATTTTCCCTACACGGGCTTGGAATACGGTATAATGATACCGCTTGGTCGGGTATTGAATATTTAATCTTAATGAAGGTTAAATTATTGAGGTAACCTGGTTTAATCTGTATTGTTTGAAATAAAAGCCTTAGGGGTTAATGACCATGTCCCGGATATCCTTGACATCATTGTGTTATAAAATGGCCACGTCTTATGCACGGGGTGTAGGCGTACACCTGACAGTTGCATAAGGGAAACGGTATCTCACTCTCTTGTGGGCCTATACTTGTGGCGTGTCTGTTAATCTTGACTCGGTTTCTACATCGGGCCCTGAACGTACAACGAACATGTAAATCTGTATACAAGGTTATAACTATAATTGTTCCAAGTATAAAAAGATTAATTTTGCCTCTGTGCATTTTAATCAAAGTGTCAATATATTTTGTGCCATGTGCATCCAAACCAATTTTTAATCATTTTCCAAAATGAGTCGGTTGAGTGTATTTACCAGTGAAAACTGACGTATTTTCCAAAAGGGTTAAGTGACAGGTACTGAACATAATTGGCTGGAAGCTCAGGGCGCTATTAAGGAAATCTTGCAAGTTCTAGGTGTCTAAAGTCTGTTGAACAAATGATAGGTTTTAAGATCCGCCTGTGGATCCCTTACCTTCCGTTGTAATACTTTGACATTACTTACATTCGGAATGTAATAATAATTATCTTTTGCTTCCGCTGTGCATTTATATATTGTGTTGTTTGACTATTATGTTGCCAACCATGACGTCACGATACTCCCCACCGGGCCCACCGGTGACACGTGGAAATCGGGGTGTGACAGGTTGGTATCAGAGCCAACACTGAGTGAATTAAACACTAGCCTTTTGTGTTTAATCTCAGTTACACAATTGCACATATCTAAACTTCTGAGTCTAGACTTAACATAGGAATAATCTCAATCCTAATCTGGAAATTTCACTTCAAAATTTTTATTGGATACATCGCCAAGCAAAGAAGCTGTAATAAGAATTCTCCACATCTGGAGCCTGGAGATGCTGAGCTTTGTACCGCGACCAGGATGAAACGTGCAACCACGGAGAAAGCATTCAGGAATTGAATGAAGAAGAAACTCCTTTTGCTGAAGAACGTTTCCGTATATAGTCCTTATAAGGACATATTTATCATTCAGTCCCTCCAAGGACGACATTATTCTTTTGAAGTCCCATTTAGGGCAACCCTATATTTGTTTAAATTTCAAAGGAACGATTAAGTTTAAAAAATATCATTCCTATATTATAAGATCTACCATTATAATAAAATGGCAAAATCTAAAAGGACAGGACCTAGCTTCGGGTCATATTAAGACCGGCCAAGATGGCAGTTCCTCAATTTAGATTTTGATCCTTAATAACATTCCTTTTGCAAGATCTACCATTATAATAAAAAGGGCAAAATCTAAAAGGACAAGACCTAGCTTCGGGTCATATTAAGACCGGCCAAGATGGCAGTTCCTCAAGGTAGATTCAGATCCCTATTAACAGTTCAATTCAGAAATTTTTCTGCGTTAAATATTAATAAAAATCTTAAAAGTGAAACCTAGCCTTCGGGTCATTTTAAGACCGGGCCAAGATGGTAAGACCTGTTTAAAAGATTCGAATCCCTGTTAACATCTATAAATATGTTAACACTCCTGACAGACGTGATTCGTTGGGAATCACACACGTAATTAAGGATTCTTCAAAAGATTCCTAACCCAGTTTAATGATCCCTAAATCCTGGGTTTACATCATCAATTAAAATGATCATATTTTAACCATACGTGGTAATAAAATGCCTACGGGCCTTGCTCATTTCTACATGAGCCAAAGTACAGTGGTAGCAATGACTCCCTGTCAGAAAAAGGTAATGAACTAGGTTCAAACCTGCAGGCTTTGATTCTCTGAAATCATGGCTTATAAATTAAACTTGTCTACGTGACTAGGCCATTTGTGCTATTATTAAAACCTTAATGCCTCGATTCTCTGAAATCATGGCTTATAAATTAAAATTGTCTACGCGACTAGGCCATTTGTGCTATTATTAAAACCTTAATGCCTCGATTCTCTGAAATCATAGAGCAAAATTTATAAATGTCCTTGTGACCAGGCCTATTGTGCCAGTATACCTTAATGTTATGATTCCTTGAAATCATAGGTGAAATAAAAATGTCCACGAGACTAGGCCTTTTGTGCCACAAATAAAACTGTTATTGTTTTATAATTAGGATAAATCATTATAGAAATCCTAGATAAACATGATAAATAAATTAACCAAATATGGCCTCTGTTTACCATGGTTAACGAATTTCCCTAAGGGGCAATTCCATAATAAACTCCCAAATAAACTATTGCCCTTGTTTTCTGCAACAGTTAAATTGTAATGGCTAACTCAGACGAGGGTAATAGCCATCTAGTGGAGCCAAATGTGAACGCCCAGATTACGTTAACGGGTGCCGAATTAAAAGCGATCATAGACGACGCTGTTACACAGGCTTTGGATAGGCAATATGAGGAATACAGTGGTACTCGAAGTAGGACCCACTCTACACAGCATTCAAAGCCTAAAACACACTCTGAAGCTCACAACAAGCCGCCTCCCAAGAAAGATGATCCCAAGAATGGAGATGACGATTGTCGCTCCTCGAACCACCACAGTAATCCGTCTCAACAAATCATACTGAATAAAGGACCCCGTGATAAGGGTTGCTCCTACAAGTACTTTGTGTCATGTAAACCCCGGGATTTTACAGGGGAGAAAGGAGCCATTGACTGTATGACATGGCTGGACGAGATGGATGCTATTGTGGATATCAGCGGATGCACTGAGAGGGATGTAGTGAAGTATGCATCCCAATCATTCAAGGGAGAGGCACTAGCATGGTGGAAGTCTCTCATTCAAGCTACGGGGAAGATCCCTTTGTACGAGATGACTTGGGATCAGTTCGTTGCTCTTATCAAAGAAAATTACTGTCCTCAACATGAAGTTGAGAAGATTGAGACTGAATTCTTGACATTAGTCATGGAGAACTTAGATTGTCAAGCATACCTTACAAATTTCAATACCAAGTCTCGATTGGTTCCTTATTTGATCACACCGGAACCCAAGAGAATTGCTCGCTTCATTGGGGGTTTAGCCCCAGAAATAAAAGCCAGTGTTAAGGCTTCAAGACCTACTACATTCAGGTCAGTGGCAGATCTGTCACTATCTCTCACACTCGATGTGGTTAGAAACAAGGCTGCCAAAGTCTCGGAAGACGGAAAGCGTAAAAGGGAGGATGAGAATTCCCCTCACTCCGATAGGAAGAGGAACTCTGAAGATAAGAAGAGTTCCGGGTTTAAGAGAGACAGCCAGCAGTCGGGAGAGAAGACCAGGTGCGAAACCTGTAAGAAATACCATCTTGGGAAATGCAGATTTGAATCTCAGCCTTTACCGTGTGGAATTTGCAAGTCTAGGGAACATAAAACCCTGGATTGCAAGAAGTTGAAAGATGCAACCTGTTATGGTTGCAACGAGAAGGGGCATATCAAGACCAACTGCCCTAGGAATCAGGAGAAGCCCGAGTAGGCCAAGAGAACAAATGCACGAGATGTCAGGATGAACGCCCAAGAGACGGTGCATAATAATAATAGTATAATATGTACCCTTCCTTATCAAGCAGTTTATGCAGAAACTTATTTGATATTGGCACATATGAATATATTATTAATAATAAATGATGAGAACTGTTGTCTCCGTCTGATGAAGACTCCGGTAATTTAATACGATGTAGAAATTGGCCGATGATACTTTAGAAATTGCTCCAACAAATTCTATATTGATATTTAATATCTATTAGAAATCACTCTTTCTAATACCCTTATAGCAAACTTTTGGTTGCGTACATAAGGACTCAATATAGTGATAAAAATCGATGGTTGCCTCGAAAAATCAAGCCCATATCGTGGGTGATAAGAAGCAATCAATTATCAAGACTCCTTAAGAGACAACTCTCATAATTACAGGTATCTGTACGAGTGATTAATATTAAACATAAAAAAATGGTGGAACTGGCCGTCCCCGGATTCGAACCTGGGTCTAGGCCGGCCGCACCCTTTCGCGCGCCTAACCAACTGAGCTAGGTGCCTAGTTTGTGAAAATCTCCATTCTAATTAAATATAAACACTTGTACAATAAACTTCCTTATCATTTATCAATAATAATTTCTGCTAAGTGTCCTGTTTTTAATACAGGCAATAATAAATCTCCATGAACCATAAACTTAGCAAAATTTTTATTATCATCCACAAGGTATAACTTACCAAGGAAACCATAGTAACCGATTCTTCTAGTATCGGCAAGGAACCCTTCCGAAAAATCTAAGAGTACTCTTTCTTCGAATAGAGTACGACAAAATATGTTATTTTAATTATTTTTCTCATTGTTTTCTATCGCCTGCGAATACCAAACTATGTTTGATAAAAGTGTCATATGAGGATTGGCGTATCCTAGTGTGACCCATAGATTAATTCCATGTCTGATCAGCATGGAGGTTTAATACATGGAACCCTAAGATATCCCAATGATCATATTGTACTAAAGTCGACTAGTAGTATTCAAAGAAGATATCCAAAAATGGAAAAAAAATTTTCCAAGTAAATGTTCCCGATTAAGGAATTCGGGGACTTATAACATAAAGGTGTCACTCATTTGACACGAATAATGATGGATGAACTGGAGCCTGAGATATGGAAAATCTCTGTAGCCTCCTTGTATCTTAATTATCTTCTCAAAAGTTTTCCCTGCCTACCCCCTGGAAGACAGGTAGAATTAAGATTAACATCCCGCTGTGGGCTGGAGTATTATGGAAACTCCATATTGATTATGGAAAAATCGAAACCTTGATTTAGTAGGTTTTAAAACATAGGCACATAAAACCTGACTCAGTCTTCTGAGGGTTTTATATTATTAAATAAGAAAGACGGTTCATATTGCTTATGCATACATGCCGCAACTCCAATTAGGCAACGATTGAGAATTTGCCATCAGCTATCCAGCAATCCTTGAGCACACGTTTGAACTTTAGTACGGCTTACCATCCTCAGACGGACGGTCAGGGTGAGCGTACTATCCAAACGTTGGGAGACATGCTACGTGCATGTGCGATCGATTTGGGTGGTGGTTGGGATAAGAACCTACCATTAATCGAATTCTCCTACAACAATAGCTACCATACCAGTATTAAGGCTGTGCCTTTCGAGGCATTATACGGTAGAAAGTGTAGAACGCCAGTTTGTTGGGCGGAAGTTGGAGATGTCCAGTTATCAGGACCAGAGATAGTGTTCGAAACGATGGACAAGATTGTCCAGATTCGTGACCGTCTCAAAGCTGCCCGAGGTAGGCAGAAAAGTTACGCTGATCCTAAGCGTAAGGATTTTCACTTCGAAGTAGGTGACAAAGTCCTACTGAAAGTGTCACCCTGGAAGAGGGTGATGCGGTTTGGTAAGAAAGGCGAACTAAGCCCGAGATACATAGGACCTTTTGAGGTTATCAAACGTATCGGGTCAGTTGCCTATAAGTTAAACTTACCTGAAAAGCTCAGTGGAATACACAATGTGTTCCACATCTGCAATCTGAAGAAGTGCTTCGCTGATGAATCACTGGTTATACCACATACAGATGTGCATATAGATGAGAGCTTGAAGTTTGTAGAAAAAAAAAACCTTTGTCGATTTAGGATCGACAGGTAAAGAAGCTTCGAAGAAAGCATGTACCTATTGTTAAGATCAAATGGGATGCCCGTAGTGGTCCCGAATTCACGTGGGAGGTTGAATCCACGATGAAAGAAAAGTACCCTTACTTATTTCAGTAAATCTCGGGTCGAGATTTATTTTAAGGGGGTGAGGATGTAACACCTCGAAAATTCACGTCCTATAATGTGTTGACACGTGTCATAAAGTTTGAACATGTGAAAGAATGTTATAAAAGGACTAAAGTTGACAAACATGGAAAGTATGTGTTTATACGGATTCTAAGTGTCAACTGTGAATAAATATATTGTACATTAACCCTACATGATGCTCATACCTTCAAACGAATAAATCATGGATCATACGAAGCTAAAAGTGAGAGATTACAAACTACAGGGGCTAATTGTGTCAACATGTTCAAATTATACCTCTGAGTGACCTTTTGATGAACCCGAAGCTTTGTAACTGTTAATTATGCTCACTAGAATACACGACATAAATTTCATAAAGTTTCGTAATCGTATGAGAAAGTTATGATCAAACTCGTGTGCGAAGTGTTAAAGCGTAAACGTCGAAAGTTAGAACTTTTCGGGTAAGAACAAAGTTAACCGAGGACTGAACGAAGTGGGTATATATTTTAAAGCCCTTTTTGATCAAGGTTGAAGGATCATAATGCAAGAAATGCAAGGAACAAGAGCCTTTTCGAAGTTGGAAGAGACAAGGACTAAAATTGCAAATTAACGAAAGTTGTTTGGCTGACCCACTAGGGGGTCGCGTAGCGCGAGCCTGAAGGCTCTGGCAGTGGCGCTACGCCACTGCCATGTCTGGGCAGAATCTGAACTTTACGCATAGGGGCCTGCTAGGTGCGTTTGTGGGCGACTTTAACTCGATTTTCCACTTCCCTTGACCCCTAAAACAACCCCTAAACACTAGAGACAAGTGTTGAGCAATTGTGGTTGATCCTAGACTTAGATGTCACTTAGTTGTGGTGGATCCAAATACTATATAAGGCCACATGATGCAACCACATTTCTTCACACTTGCATTTGATCTTTGGAGCATCCTGGAGCATAGGAACTCTCCCTTCTGATCATAAGTCGTGCATTGGACTATTGTAAGTCTACTAGTTCTTATTTGGTTGTGTTTAGCTTAGTTAATTAGCTAAAAGTCAAACCGTCGTAATTACAGTTTGACTTCGAGATTAGTCACTAATGACTCAGTCTTATCTCGAATTAAAAGTATTTTTAGAATGGTATTTATGTGGGTAATAAAACCCCAAAAGGGTTTCCCCTGATCACCATCCTAACCAGGTCAAATGTCGGGTCAAACCTTTACTTAAAAAGTCAACATAATGCTTAGAATGTCATTTATGCATAAATAGCTATCTAGAACATATACAACCTGTTTGATCATAGTTATAACTTAGTAATAAGTGTAAGAACATGTCCAAACATGTTCAACCCGACTATTTCCTGTTTAGACCCGGTTCGGAACCGAAAGTCGCAAAGCTTTGACTTTTGCTTTGACTTCAGTTCTGACCCGTTTAGGTATGTTTTAGAAATACCTTAGAGCTTCATTTGGACCAGGTTACATGCAAGTATAACCCTCTGTGATTATACACCTCGGTTCATTAGTTATCCGATTAATAAGCATGATTCCGTTAATTGCTCATATGTTGACCATTATGCCCTTATAACCTTAAAACGTGATTTATGAAAATGTAAAAGTGTAGAAACCTTAGTTACTGATATATAGACTTATATGCAAAGTTTGACATCAGTTGGACTGGTAGATTAAGAGTTATGCTCATTGTCGCTAAATTAAAGCTTTATGTTAACAAAAGGGCGTAATTAGCGTATAGCCTAGTTAAACATACTTTTTGATATCAAATCTTTTACCCACTGATGTTATATATTATTTTGGGATTTTTAAAGATTTTTAATTAATTTTAGGCCGAGCATAACTAGTAGTCGTAGGCTTAATCCGGTAATTGTCGGTTTTGCCCTTACGGGCCATAAAATGAGTTTTACTTATCTAAACGACTCCAAACCTTTTGCTACCGATTACATATGTTAAACAAATTATTTTAAGCCTTCTGGAAATATAAAAATATCAGATTTAAGTATAGAACCCGGAAAGGGCCTTTAATCGCCATAATTGGCGTTTTTAACGCATAGTATGTCCTAAAATCATATTGGGCGTACCCGGGTTGATACCTACTGATATATGAGGCAAATTATGATATTTTAACAGTAAGCAAAGGTTGATTAACTCAGACTTCGTTTCTGAGCTTTTCGGCTTATGTGAGATTACCAAAATACCCATACGGGGCATAGTTTGGTTAAAGATGATAAATTTCACATATATGCTTTAGCCTACTGTTATAACTCATCAAATTGAGTATGTTTGCTGTTTACATCAGACCTGTAACTCAGTTAAACATTTAAACTCTTTTACAACCTTTAAAATGACCAAACTACCCCTACGGGGCATAGTTTGTGTTTAAATTCGTTTCAGGCATAATGAAAGACATCTTACTGATGTCACAACATATTTGAGGCATAATTAACTTAGGAAACCTGTAGATGGCTCAAATGAATACCCGTTACGCTTGTTACGCGTTCGGTTCGGTTTATGTAACAAGTTTACATAAATTAGCCGAAACGGGTCAAACCTTATCGGTTTTATCTCAAAATCCAGAATGTGTTTAGTTACCCATATTATACAAATCTCCAAACTTGTCGGGTCTAAATCACATTCTATTACGGTCTTCGCTTAATAGTGCGTACGAACCGTATCTTCCTGTAAGACTAACCGGTCTAAGCTTAATTAAAGACCCGTTAGCATTCTAATTAATTATTTATACCATCATTCCAGACTAGAGCCTTCCGGTAAATTGTACCTACGCTTACTTAAGTGACTACGGCTGAGTTATTAAATTCTTGCTATTTAAGACAGGAGCTAGCTCAGGTAAATACTCTTAACCTATTTTCCCTACACGGGCTTGGAATACGGTATAATGATACCGCTTGGTCGGGTATTGAATATTTAATCTTAATGAAGGTTAAATTATTGAGGTAACCCGGTTTAATCTGTATTGTTTGAAATAAAAGCCTTAGGGGTTAATGACCATGTCCCGGATATCCTTGACATCATTGTGTTATAAAATGGCCACGTCTTATGCACGAGGTGTAGGCGTACACCTGACAGTTGCATAAGGGAAACGGTATCTCACTCTCTTGTGGGCCTATACTTGTGGCGTGTCTGTTAATCTTGACTCGGTTTCTACATCGGGCCCTGAACGTACAACGAACATGTAAATCTGTATACAAGGTTATAACTATAATTGTTCCAAGTATAAAAAGATTAATTTTGCCTCTGTGCATTTTAATCAAAGTGTCAATATATTTTGTGCCATGTGCATCCAAACCAATTTTTAATCATTTTCCAAAATGAGTCGGTTGAGTGTATTTACCAGTGAAAACTGACGTATTTTCCAAAAGGGTTAAGTGACAGGTACTGAACATAATTGGCTGGAAGCTCAGGGCGCTATTAAGGAAATCTTGCAAGTTCTAGGTGTCTAAAGTCTGTTGAACAAATGATAGGTTTTAAGATCCGCCTGTGGATCCCTTACCTTCCGTTGTAATACTTTGACATTACTTACATTCGGAATGTAATAATAATTATCTTTTGCTTCCGCTGTGCATTTATATATTGTGTTGTTTGACTATTATGTTGCCAACCATGACGTCACGATACTCCCCACCGGGCCCACCGGTGACACGTGGAAATCGGGGTGTGACAGTGGGAAAAACAAATTGAAAATTTTCCAACGGCACAGCGGATGCGCACGACTATGCATCACCTTGGTCACGCCAGTGCGTACTTGGGCGAACAGTCTGTTAAATTAAGTTGAAATACGGCTTTTCAATTTTAAACACTTGCTTTTTTATCCCATTAAATCTAACCTTTTAAGTCAATGGATGGATGATATGAGAAGAATTTTAAATCACAATATGTTTTTGGAAATTTTCTCACAAAAGAATTAAAACAACAATTTGAACCAAATTTGGGGGGGACTAAAACAATATATTACTCTAATCATTTTGCTTTAAAAAGTAGTATTACATTTGTTCCAAGCTTATTTTAATGTTATATATTTTTTATTTCCTCATAAAGTTTAGTCCAAAATCTTCATATGATGGATTTTGTTCAAGCATATTCAAATAAAATGCAGAAAATGTAATACCAAAGTGTTCAATGTTGCAAACGAAGTTAATATTATTACTCAATGAATGAACTTAGGGGTAACCTCAATATATAGGAAACAAACCTTAATAAGACATAGAAACCTACTATGGGCCTATGGGCCATATACTAATAAAACATAATAATAACCAACACTTCTCCTCAACTTGGAGCACTAATGTTAATTATGCTTAGCTTGTTACAACAGGAACATAACCAAAAATAATACTAGGACAACAGGAAATATGATCAATATCAGGATTCTTGTAAGAACAAGATGGCAGATAGACAGACATCAGACAGGCAACAAGAACAAGACAACAAACATACAAAAACAGGAACAACAAGATACAACATCAGGTGTTGGATTAAAAAACGGTTCCAATCATTCATTTCATCCTTATTTTCAAAATGAGTTGTGTTGACTTGTGAATTGGGATCAGTCGAGATCAACAACTCTTGGATTCTATTACTCCTCCTAGCTAAGCATGTAAGTGGGAGCAACAATAGTCTGTCAGTATGGGGAAGTGGCTGAGATCCAGGAGGACGATTTAAGCAATTCCACTATGTGTGTCGCTCATGCCGACAAAAGTGACGTGTAATAACATTACTTTTTCCAACACCTTTCCTATAGGCCATTTGAGAGCCTAGTTCAGTACCCTTACCCATAGATACACTAGTAATTGTATGCATGGCAGATATGTCGGTAGATCCAACAACCATGTCAAAATAGTACATCTCTCATAGAAGATGATATGTGAATGCTACAGAGGAGATGGCAGTCGAGTTGCTCAGCAACATGGGTCGAGCAGTGGAGTACTTGGATGATAAACCAACAATGAACATCTTAACATCCATCTTAGTGTTGCGTTCCTCCTAAACCTTTAAGTCAGTAGTTGGAGGGTACAACACACGTAGATAGTTTTGAAGTGTTGAGAATTGGGTAAAGTAATCAATGAAAATAGAATCACCTTGCTCAACCCTACTGTCGGCTTGGACCATATAATATGCTTACGACAAAGATTCATTCATTGAGAAGGATGAAGAAAAATGGTCCCACATTCCCTTCACAATGGGAAATAGCGAGTATTTGTGGCTCCATAGAATTCCTTTCATAGTGGGAACATTTTGAGCAATAGTGAGTATCTGTGGCTTCATGAAGAAGATGTTAGAAGTAATATAGTTATAAGCTAGATATAATATTTTATGCTAGGTTAATATGTAACATTATTTTCTGTTTTATAATATAGATAGATAACATAGATATGGGCGGTTATCATAATCTGCCAACATGTATATATACATTGCTGTAACATTCCTGCAAGATTTACCAATTCAATATACGAACATTCATATCATCAAGAACCCTAATCTATACCAACAAAGTGGTATCAGAGCCACATCGATCCAAAATTCATTAGATCAAATCTCGGAACACATCAACATAATCGATCAAAATGACAACGACAAATGGAGGAATTCAAACTCAAATCCCTAAACTGTTGGGGCAAAATTACTTCCACTGGCATATTCAAATGAAAGTGTTATTAGAATCTCAAGACCTATGGACGATTATAGAAGAAGGATATAGAGAACCCGCCGCAGGAGCATCGGAGAGCGATCGAAATAATCACAAAGAAATCGTCAAGAAAGACAAGAAAGCGCTGCACATCATGTTTCAGGCGGTCAGTGACACAATATTTGAACGAATTGCAACAAGCAGAACTTCAAAGGAGGCATGGGAAATTCTGCATAAGGCTTACAGGGGAGAAAACAGAGTCAAGACGGTAAAACTCCAAACCTTACGTTGTGAATTTGATGCATTAAGGATGAAAGATAGCGAAACTATAGAAGAATATTTCAATAGAACAACAGTGATATTAAATCAATTACGCTTAAACGAAGAAAACATCACTGAACAACGTATTATTGAAAAATTACTTCGAAGTTTAACAAGAAAATATGAAGCGGTAGTCATAGCAGTAGAAGAATCCAAAGATTTGTCTGCCTTATCCACCGAAGAATTATTAGGAATATTGCAGTCTCATGAATTGAGACTCAAACAATATGATGATACTCCAATGGAACAAGCGTTCCAAATACAAAACACAGGTCAGGATCGGTCAAGACTTTTTCGATCAGATAATTACAGTAGAGGAAGAAGTAGGGGAAGAGGTAGAAACTATGGACAAATTCGATGCTACAATTGTCAAAAACTGGGGCACACAGCACGTTTTTGTCAGAAGAAGGATGAGGATGATAAGAATAATAGTGTACTAATGCATGAAGAAGACAATAATGATGGGAATGACGAAACGTTGTTTATGATTTTCAATATGGAAGAGATCACCAAAGAAGATTGCTGGTACTTAGATAGTGGATGTAGCAATCATATGACCGGAAATAAGGCGTTATTTACTACGCTAAACGAGTCAGAAAGAAGGGAAGTTAGAACCGGTGACAATAAGAGATTAGAAGTACTAGGGAGTGGTGATGTAACAATCAAAGTGAGAGGTGTAGAGAAGAAAGTACCTAATGTTTTCTATGTAGAAGGACTAAAACATAACCTCTTGAGCGTCGGTCAACTCGTTCAAAAGGGCTATGAGGTGAATTTTCATGATCGTTCCTGTGACATCAAAGATTCGACAGGAAAATGTATAGGAAGTGTTAAGATGACTGGTAATAAGATGTTTCCACTGAATTTGAATCATGATGTTATACCACGGGTATACAACATGATGATTCAAGAACCATCTCTACTGTGGCACAAAAGATACGGACATATCAATTTTGAAACACTCCATGATATGGGAACAAAGGAAGTAGTAACAGGGCTGCCTAAGATAAGTTCCAAGTCTCCTCAAAGTACATGCGAAGGATGTTTATTCGGAAAACATGCAAGAAAATCCATTCCGAAACGAACCACATGGCATGCAGACAAGCCTCTACAACTTGTGCATTCAGATATATGCGGCCCAATGAGAACGGTATCTATTGGAGGTTGTAAATATTTTATAACCTTTATAGATGACTTCTCAAGAAAAACTTGGGTTTAATTTTTTGAAGTTAAAAGCTGATGCCTTAGTCTACTTCAAGATATTCAAGAGCTTAGTAGAAAATCAAGCTGATTGTAAAATAAAAGCATTACGTACTGATAGAGGAGGAGAATATTGCAGTCATGACTTTCAAAGTTTTCTCAAAGAAAATGGAATTCGTCACCAACGCACCACGAGTTATACACCGCAACAAAATGGGGTTGCAGAACGGAAAAACAGAACACTCATGGAACTTAGCAGGAGTATGTTAAAGATGAAACAAATGTCACACATTTACTGGGCTGAAGCGGTGGCATGTGCCACATATCTCTTGAATCGGGCAACAACCAAAGGAATACAACACATGACACCACAAGAAGCATGGAGCGGAAGGAAACCCGATGTATCTCATCTACGGATATTTGGAAGTGTGGCTTATGCTCATGTACCCAAGCAACATAGAGGAAAATTAGATGACAAGATGGAGAAGGCAATAATGATAGGATATAGTGAACATAGCAAGGCATATAAGCTTCACAATCCAATAACAAACAAGATCATTGTTAGCCGAGATGTGTATTTCGATGAAAGTCAAGACTGGGAAAGCTCTCAAGGAAATGCAAGAGATTCAAGTTTACATATGAATCATCCCAACAATGATGAGACTGATGAAAGAACAAGTGATATAAGCAACACATCGGTTGCTGAAGAAAGTCAACAAGCCACTGATGCTCACACTATGGATCTGAATGAGCCACAGAATGAACAAGCTGCAGACATGAATGAATCAATCGAAGAACAAGGGGACGAAAGTCATAGCAATGGCCGAGAAGAGGAAGACTCAACTTCCTCTTCATCAGAGAATGAAGTATTAAGAACAAGGGATATCTCAAACATATATGAAGAAACACAGGAATTTACAAAAGAACAAGTGGATGATTTGTATAATGCACAACTGGCAATGAAAGATGCAGCAAATTTCATGTTATATGCGGATGCCGATCCAACATCATATGGGGAAGCCCATAGAGAAAGAAAATGGAGGGAAGCAATGGATAGGGAAATGGAATCAATATATCGAAATGAAACCTGGGAACTAGTAGAGCCACCTAAGAATAAAAAACCAATAGGAGTGAAATGGATTTTTAAGACTAAGTATGATGAATATGGAAATGTGAGCAAGTACAAAGCACGTTTAGTGGCAAAGGGTTACAATAAAAAATATGGCATCGACTATCTTGATGTATTTGCACCAGTGATCCGGTTTGACACTGTCAGACTAATCTTAGCATTAGTGGCTCGCCATAACTGGTACTTACATCAAATGGATGTAAAAACGATGTTTCTAAATGGTAACCTGAATGAGCAAGTCTTCACTGAGCAACCAGAAGGATATATTAAATCAGGGGAAGAACATAAGGTATGGCATCTAAAAAAGGCTCTATATGGGCTAAAACAAGCTCCAAGAGCATGGTACAGTAGAATAGATGAATTTTTAAGATCGAGCGGGTTTAAGAAATGTGTATATGAACACACCTTGTTCATAAAAAACACAGAAAGTTCAAAGATGATGGTGTGTCTCTATGTTGATGACCTTATCATAGCAAGTGACTCATTAGAGATGATAAATCAACGGAAAACATCATTGCGACATGAATTTGAAATGACAGACTTAGGGACACTACACTACTTCTTGGGTATGGAGGTTAAGTATGAAAATGGTAATATTCTAGTGTCTCAACAGAGATATGCAAAAGGATTACTCAAGAGGTCTAAGATGGAAAATTGCAATACAATCTCCACACCAATGGAATATGGTCAACGATTAACCAAAAATGATCCCGAAGAAGAAATAAATCAAAATATGTACAGAAGTCTTGTGGGAAGCCTGATGTACCTTACAAATACTCGTCCTGACATTATGTTCGCAGTAAGTAAAGTCAGCCGATTCATGGAAAGACCAAGGAAAAGTCACTGGGAAGCCGGTAAAAGAATTTTAAAATATATAAAAGGAACGATGGATCATGGGATAATCTACTCTAAAGGAAGTAAGGGAAAACTAGTGGGATATAGTGATAGTGACTATGCAGGAAATATAGACGATAGTAAAAGCACGTCCGGGTATATTTTCAACCTAGGATCTGGAGCAATTGCCTGGCAATCGAAGAAACAGAAGGTAGTTGCATTATCGTCAACCGAAGCAGAATATATATCGCTATCAATGGCTGGATGTCAAGCACTTTGGTTAAAGGGAATACTTAACGAACTACGTATGAATATGGACTGCCCTCCAACTATTTATTGTGACAACAAGTCAACAATATGCCTGGCCAAGGATCCAGTTTATCATGGGAAAAGTAAACATATTAGGGTTAAATATCACTTCATTCGAGATCTAATAAAAAACGATGAAGTTGAAGTTTGTTTTTGTTCAACAAAGGAGCAAGTTGCAGATATTCTTACTAAAGCATTACAGCCGAGAGACTTCAAGCGAATCAAAGAGCTGCTGCATGTGAATCCAATCTAGCTTACGGGAGGGAATGTTAGAAGTATTATAGTTATAAGCTAGATATAATATTTTATGCTAGGTTAATATGTAACATTATTTTATGTTTTATAATATAGATAGATAACATAGATATGGGCGGTTATCATAATCTGCCAACATGTATATATACATTGCTGTAACATTCCTGCAAGATTTACCAATTCAATATACGAACATTCATATCATCAAGAACCCTAATCTGTAAATCTGATCCAACAGAAGAATGGTCCCACATTCCCATTGTCATCAATACGCCACTCCCAAGTATTGGATCAGGAGGATATTTAGTCAAAATGGTCTTCCTTGACGACGCTTGCAAGACCTTTCTGAACCAAAAGGCTCCACGAACTCCAATTACTGGGTTCAAGTTTCACAAGGAGGCGTAAACATAAGCATAATTGATTATACTTGGAACAATAGTAGTCTTATTCTTCTTCTTGCGGTCTCTCTTTGAAACAAAAAATCTGAATAGATAGGAACATAACCAAAATACAAACCGAAAAAGATGGAAACTCAAAAAAGCTTTCCGGACCAGAAAACTAACACCACAGGGTTCAGACAAGAATTCTGACAGGTAAACAGTGCTAGCGTGAACAATACCACTGATGAACAGCAACACGATGAACACTACTCGCGGAGCAGTATCAGCGTACACGATGAACAATATGCGATTCGGAAGCAGAAAGTAGAAGTAGCGGCTAGGGTTTGTACCGAGAGCCTTAGCTCTGATACCATGTAAACGGAATTAATATTATTACTGAATGAATAAGCTATTAAGGGGAAACCTCAATATATAGGAAACAAATCCAAACAAGACCTAGAAACCTATTACGGGCCTAAGAGCGATAAAAAATAATAACCAACAAGTTTAAAACAAACCAACATTGTAGAAAAGTTCAATAGATGCAGAAGATGTCATAAATGTGAGTGATTGGGGGCTTTATCCCTTTAGTGCTCACTCATCTATTGTAGCAAACATATGTATTCTATTTGTATCTAACTTCACCTCAGGATGGTGTTTTCTTGAAGTTGGTTGATCCTAAAAAAGCCGAAAAATGCCAGCTATACTCCCCAACACGAACTCCTCGAAAAGTTTCAAATGCCGAATCCTAAACTCCAATATCCATCCTTGAGGATGAGGAAAACAAAGTAGATGAACTCGACGTCCCACAACCATTGTTGTTGGAGGCCGACTTGCTAAATATCGAGTCCATGTTAACCTCTGATTCATTATCATTAAATAAATCCAACTGATCTCCAAACTCCATACTCAAGCTCCAAGGATTATCTTGTTCAAATTGGAGATTTTGCATCTCAGACAACAACCCTTCATCTTCTTGTTCTTTGGATGTTATGGCATCATTTAGATTTTCTTTTGATGGTGCAGGTTTGATAGGAGAAGAATCCATGTTTTCAGAATAACGGTTGATATGAAAGTTGGTAACAGCAAATTCTCCTCGGTACTTTATTGCTGCCTTGTCATATGCTTTAGCAGCATCCTCTTCTGTGACTAAAACATGAATATAAAAAGTTAAAAATTGATTAATATCTTATGATGCACTAGAAAAAATATTTAAAAAATAAGTTCTTTTAAAAAGGCAAAAACACTATTTATTTTTGTAGAAAAAGTTTTTCTGTTCAACCTTTTTTTTATTAAGTTTATATATTATCCTTATCATATTTTGATATTGTTATAAATTGGCAAGATGTATTAGGTAAAGCTAAATTTATTGTGTAACAAAAATATGTTTATGATAAAGTTTGAATTGTGTACATTGGTGGTATGTAGTTTACAAAGAGCATAGTGATATGCAGTGGCGGATCTTGACCAAAAGTTTCGAGGGGGCGTAAAGTGATGAGACTCAATTTTTTTTTCCTATCGTTATGTTTCGGGTCGGGTTGGCTATTCGATTCAAGTCGGGTCAAATAATAATAGTTCCAAATAAAACAAAGTGTATATTTACCAAACTACCCATCATTTATATACAAAGTTTATAAATATTTAGGATATACAATTCAGGAAAAATAATCGGGGGACGATCCTATATAATTTTAAAATTTTCGGACGAAAAATCGGAACTTATACACTTCTAACGGAAACATTGGGGTGGACGGGTGCACCCCCGGGCACCCACTATACTTCGCCCCTGGTGATATGTATGGCTATATTAATGGTGATTACGGGGTGGTGGTCTCTGTGTTGGCGGGTTTGGAAAGCTAGGAACGAGGTCGTTTTCACGGGTAAGATTCCGAAGATCGAGGATGTTTTTAGTGATATTAGATCGCTCGGGTCCTTTGGTTTAAGTTTAGATCAAAGTATAGCGATTGTTCTTGGTTAGATTGGTGTAAGTTTGTAATTATGTAGGTTGTTTGTTGGTCGGTCGTCCGGTCTTCGGGCGGTCGTGTGTTTTTAATGAAGTTTTCCTTTAAAAAAAATATTGATGGTGATTAAATTAAAACCGATAGAAAAAAAATATATAATTCAAATTTTCATTTTCATTTACTAGTTTCAACAAGTACCCAAAATTTCAGATTATATTCACGATTCTTTTTGGATTAGGAGGTTTAGGAAAATCACTTGCAAATGTTATATATATACACACACATGCATATATTCAATAAATATACATACTAAAGATACTTAAGCTCATATATGACCATATGAGGATATTTTGGATTAAAAAATAGGGTTTCGAAATAAAGATAATATGTATCTTCCTCGTGGTTCCATATTTGGATACCAAAATTCTAGAAACTCATTTCTCCTCCAAAAGGTCATATAGGTTCTTTGGCTTCATTGTTCAGAACTCATGGGTGTATAGAAATCATATGCAATTCTCTCTAAGTCGTAGAATGTTTGTTGCATGTTTTAGGGTGTTTTACTTACATTATATTATATATACCTATTTAAGGGAACACTTGAGGAATAGTATTGGGTTTATCATTGGTGGAGGTAGGTGGCAACTTTCTTATATTTTATCATTATTTCGGTCTACATCTTTATATGTATAGAAACATAAAGGAAGGAAAATGTTATTTTATTTTATTGTTATACTATCTAAAATAATGTATTTTTTATGAAAATTTTGTGGAACATAATACAAATATTGCCAAGAGTTGTTAGCTAAAAATAAGAAAAAAAAAAAAAAAAAGAACCGTTGAAATGATTATTTTGAGTAAAGAAAATTCCAATGTAACAGGTGTATAACATTATCTTTATGACAATAACGTTTTGTAACATATGAAACTTTTTTTTATTCTTTTAATAAGTGTTTTTTTGTGCTCAAAACACTAAAAAACATGTATATTACATGTTCTAATTTCTTTACAAAAAGTACCTTGTTTTAGATAGTGAAACACATGTAGTGAGAGTTTTCAAAAATTTAAGCTAAGGTGGGTTTTCATTCTAGTTTTATTAATATTTTATGGGAGAAATGTTTTTAGGAAGTATTATTCCAAGTTCTCATACACAACTTTTACTTGGGTTGAAAGTCTAGCATCACTAGGATCCGGAGTGGATACTTGTAGAGGAAAGCTTCTTGGTTCGGTGATCTACATCACCAACTTCTGTTAATAACTAGTTTCAAAGTTTGCTAATTTCTTGAAATTTCTTATACTTGCATCATTTGTGGAGGATTTTAAAGGTGTTTAAAATCGTTGTATGTTTTTTTTTAAACTTTCATGCATTGAAAATAATATTCAAACAATTTTAATGCAATCATCGACATTTCAGTATTTCAGCATAGGTTAGATAGTTACAAAATCCTAGTAGTGGTATGTTGCATCATTTCTGCTAGGTAAACTTGCGTGTGATTCTAATTACTAAGATTTCTGAACTAAAATTATTGAAACTTGGGTAAGCATTATAATAAGAGAAATAAGTTTGTGTATTATGAATACGAAACATTATGCTCATTTCTTCAAATTATCCTTATAATCTATGTCTCATAAGAAAATACAATCATATTCTGGCTGGATTATCACTATAATTTATATTTAATGATGCACAATCCTCCACCTCCAATCAAATTCCTTCAATTTATTCAAGTAAGCTCATGGTCGGTGTGAATAAATCCATGTTCACCACGTATGGATTGAGAGGGGGTGGTTTACCACGCGAATCATGTCCCATGTGACAATCCATGACCCAAACCACCATCCCCACACCCCGCAACCTAAGTGAGTTTATGTTAATTCTCTTAAAATTATTGAAGTCTTAGATTAGAGTGGAATTTGCACCATGATGGGTAAGTAGACTTAAGTTAGCAATAGAAAGACCAAAAAATATATGTATATACATAATGTTAGTTTACTCACTGTCTCACTATCAAACAAAAATTAGTTTAAATATGCTATGTTATCATGTGTCACGTTAGTTAATGTTAGAAATAATATAGCCGGCCCTAATTTATGTTTACCTAATATAGATTAGGTCTAGAATTATCTATATATATCATTGTCATCTATTGTAATTCATCATTCAGAAATAATATTCCTATTACATTGGTCTGATATGGTATCAGAGCCAATCATTCCTAAACCCTAAAATCCTGCCGCCACCAATCAAAACAATCTCCGATCATTTTTTTTCTTTTCCTTGAACCTATCATCTCCGATCAACAATGGCGATGATTCAACCCTTCACCACAGTCGAAAAGACTGCACATAACTCCCATAAATTTGCTTTCAGCCTTTCCCCAACCAACTACGGGTACTGGAAAACTATGATTCAACCCTTTCTCATTACCAACAATTTATTTGGCTATGTGGATGGTACCATCAAATGTCCTCCTTCAAAAACAGCCGCCACCACTGACACCGCATCCGTTGATAATCCTAGTCATCGTCACTGGATTGCCAATGATGCCCACGTCCGAATGATCATCATCTCTACCATCTCAGAAGCATCATTCCAACATGTGCAAGGAACAACATCGCGTGAAGTCTGGCTCGCTTTGGCTCGTGCATACGCACCAACCAATCCTGCTCGTGAGTTTTCTCTTCGCTCTCAACTTCTCCGTATTGAACAAAAGGGAGATGAAACCACTGCTGCGTATCTTGCACGTGCTCAAGAGTATGCAACTGCGCTTGCAAATATCGATGAACCAATCAGAGACAAAGAACTTGTGATGCTTGTAATATCAGGCCTGCGTTCAGAGTATAACTCTCTGAAATCGGGTCTCCTCACCCGGGTTCCACCGGTTACATTTATCGAGTTACATGGCCTCATCAATGATCATGATTTCCTGTGCTCCCGTGCCACTCCTGCTGTCCCGCAAGTGTTCACTGCCGCCACCAGCCAGCATGAATCTTTAATCCGTCCAAATGCAATTCAGCCCTCTCAACTACAATCCTTGCAACAACTTGCATCGCAACTCGGGCTACAACTCAATCTCTCGGCTACACCCAACCAACAGCCGCAAGCTTTTTACTCAAACCGTGGTGGTGGAAATCGTGGTAATCGGCGTGGTTCTTATCGAGGTGGCAATAGCAATCGTGGAAATTTTTCTCGGAACCGCGATGAAAACTGGAATCGTCCACAACAGTTTGCTAGGGCTTCAACTCAAAACATGGTGTATGGCCACTGCAATCGATGTGGAATAGGGCATCTTCCGTCTCAATGTCCACATCAATCCGGTCACTTCTCGAGCCGATCTCAACCACAGGCCAACTATGTCTCGTTTTTGGACAGCGGCTCTCAGTCCAGTGGTGCTCCTTGGTTAACTGACACGGGGTCTAACAGTCATGTCACTCCAGATTTGACAAGCCTGGATAACTCTGAAGCATACCTTGGCAACGACTCGCTCCACGTTGGTGATGGTAATCCTCTTCCTATCTTTCATATAGGTTCTTCTCAAATCTAATCTCCAACCAAAACCTTAAATCTTTCCAATATTTTGCATGTTCCTCAAATTAAAAAGAACCTGTTATCTGTTCATAAATTTTGCACTGACAATGATGTTTTCTTTGAATTTCATTCGTCTTTTTTTGTTGTGAAGGACGAGTCTACACGACGTATCCTACTCACGGGTCCAAGTAAAGATGGTTTATACTCACTCCGCCTTCCCACCTTAAAGTCTATTCCACGTGTTTCATTCACTGCCACTAAAGCTTCATCAACCATCTGGCACAATCGACTTGGACATCCGCATGATCGTGTTTTCAACTCTATTGTTTCTTTTTTTTCATTACCAGTTTCAAATAAACTTTGTTCATCTTTATGTACTCCCTGTCAATTAGGGAAATCTTCTAAACTATCCTTGCATTTTTCCAATTTTCGTAGTAATAACATTTTGGATTTAATTTATTGTGATGTTTGGGGTCCCGCACCTGTTTTGTTGTATGATGGTTATCGCTATTTTTTATTATGTGTTGACCACCACTCTCGTTACATGTGGTATTTTCCACTTACCCAAAAATCTGATGTTTACCCCACCTTCCAGTCCTTTATCACCATGGTTGAACGCCAGTTTAATACCAAACTCAAAAGTGTTCAATCTGATTGGGGTGGTGAGTTTCGAAGCCTCTCAACACTTCTATCCTCGCTTGGCATTGTGCATCGGCATTCATGTCCTCACACAAGTGCCCAAAATGGCATTGGCGAACGCCGTCATCGCCACGTTGTGGAAACAGGTCTTGCCCTCCTTGCCTAGTCTCACCGTCCATAACGTTTTTGGCACTTTGCGTTTGAGACAACGGTATTCCTCATTAATCGGATGCCCTCCCGTTCTAATTCCAACACCTCTCCTTTTCAACACATTTTCCAACGTCCTCCCGATTATTCCTTCTTACGAGTATTCGGGTGCCAATGCTTTCCCTACCTACGACCCTATAATCCACACAAAATGGACTTTCGTTCTACCCCGTGCATTTTTCTTGGCTATAGCCCCATTCATCATGGTTATCGATGCCTCGACTTAGCCAATGATCGTGTTTACATTGCACGACATGTTCGTTTCAATGAAAATCACTTTCCGTTTAAACCAATACCACAACCCACTACTTCTCCCCAACCCGAACCATATTATTCTACCTACCCGAATCCCATTCCTATTTTTCCCAATCCTCCTCCGGGCTTTCCAGCTCATCCGGACCAACCACCTTCCTCTCTTTCACCCACTGCTCAAACTAACCCATCTCCTTCTCAGGCCCAACCACTACACAACCAGCCCATACCCACTACCTTTCCTACCCCAACAGCCCATAACCAATACACAACCAGCCCAAACACTACACAACCTGATCCTCCCCCCACCCAATCAGCCCCCACCGAACCCAATCCTCAACCGGCAGCCCCGCGAACCCGGCCTGCCAACCTACGGCCTAATCCAACTCCTACCCAAAGATATTCTCCTTCCTCGTATCACACTTCTCTTCACTCCTCACCTATTTCTGAGCCGTCCTCCTTTACCATTGCCAACAAATCTCCGGAGTGGCGTAACGCCATGGTCGAAGAGTTTACTGCGCTTGCTAAAAATGGTACATGGTCTCTTGTCCCTCCTGTCAAGAACTCAAACATTATTGATTCCAAATGGGTATACAGGTTGAAAAAGGATCAACATGGCAAGGTCACCCGTTTTAAAGCTCGTCTTGTGGCGAAAGGTTATCATCAACAGCTGGGTATTGATTATCAAGAGACTTTCAGTCCTGTTATTAAAGCAACTACTATACGGGTTCTTCTCTCCTTGGCAGTCACAAACTAGTGGCCATTGAGGCAATTAGATGTTCAAAATGCTTTTCTGCATGGTGACTTAGAGGAAACGGTCTACATGCGCCAACCACCCGACTTTGTTGACAAAGACAAGCCCGATCATGTGTGTTTACTCCACAAATCTTTATATGGGCTCAAGCAGGCGCCTCGGGAATGGTTCAATCGGCTCTCCTCTACACTCCAGACTCTTGGTTTCAATGGTTCTAAAACCGATCCCTCATTGTTTATCCTAAAGACCAACGAAGTTCTTCTATATGTGCTCGTTTACGTCGATGACATCATTGTCACCGGCAACAACCAAGATGCCATCAACAAGGTCATCGCCCAGCTTAGCTCTACTTTTGCGGTTAAGGATCTAGGGGATTTACATTATTTTTTGGGAATTGAAATAGTCCCACATGGCAAAAACATTATCTTGTCCCAGCGTAAGTACATTTCTGAGCTCATCGCCAAAGCAGGTTTATCGGATTGCAAATCTGTTCCTTCACCTATGAGCAGCTCGCAAACTTTATCCCTCGCTGACAGCGCCCCTTTGTCTGATGGAACAAAATTCAGACAAACGGTCGGGGCTCTTCAGTATGTGACTCTCTCACGTCCGGACATCACTTATGCTGTCAACAAAGTGTGTCAATACATGCATGCACCTACTGAAAATCATTGGTCGGCGGTCAAACGAATTCTTCGGTATCTCAAAGGAACTTCCCACTTTGGCCTCTTTATCCGTCATGACTCGGCTTCAACTCTTCATGCCTTCACTGACTCACAATGGCCTTCGTCGATTCAGGCATATTCCGATGCAGACTGGGCTGGTTGCCCAGACGACCGCCGATCCACCGGGGGATTTGCCATCTATTTTGGTTCAAACTTGATCTCTTGGAACGCTCGAAAGCAACGAACCGTTTCTCGGTCTTCCACCGAATCTGAATATAAGGCGCTTGCTGACACTGTTGCTGAACTCACATGGCTAGAAGCCCTGCTCCAAGAACTTGGGATTGTACCAAAATCGACTCCAACATTGTGGTGTGATAATCTTGGAGCTACATACCTCTCTGCCAACCCGGTATTTCATGCTAGAACAAAACATGTTGAGGTCGACTTTAATTTCGTTCGTGAAAAAGTAGCTCAAGGCAAGCTAAAGGTTCAGTTCATTTCAACTGCAGATCAAATTGCTGATGTGTTCACAAAACCGCTTCCTTCTCAACGATTTCTGGTTTTACGATCCAAGTTGCAGGTCGTTCCCCGCCCTCAACTTGCGAGGGAATGTTAGACATAATATAGCCGGCCCTAATTTATGTTTACCTAATATAGATTAGGTCTAGAATTATCTATATATATAATTGTCATCTATTGTAATTCATCATTCAGAAATAATATTCCTATTACATTGGTCTGATAGTTAAAAAGAAATGTTTGAAAAACAAATTTGGATCACTGACGTAACACTTGAGTATTATTGTGTCATCAACGGAACCACCCGATCACATCCATCTCCACTAGGCTATAATGCCTATACACCAATTCAGGAGGAAACCCAATAAATCTAGGAAAACCCCTTTGTGAAAATCAAACTCAGAACCCTGTGGTCTCTAAGACTTATCTCATCTCTAAAATGTCACATTAGTTAAAAGGAAATTTTTGAACAACAAATTTGGATCACTTGACGGAACACTAGAGTATTATCGTGTCATCAGCGGAACCACCCAATCATATCAATCTCCACTAGGCTATAATGTCTAAACATCAATTCATGAGAAAACCTAATAAATCTGGGAAACCCCTTTATAAAAATCAAACCCAGAATCTTATAGTCTTTAAGTTTTATCTCACCTTTAAAATATCATATTAGTTTAAATATGCTATGTAATCATGTCTCACATTAGTATTTCCAAAGTCATCATGAAAATTCTCTTTCTTTCAGGACCAATTAAAATATAATCTAATGTCTCAGAGACCAATTAATTCAAATAACAACTTTTCTTACAGTTGAAATTTATAAACTATAAAACGTTACATGTACCATTGATTCTATAGAGTCAATGTAAGAATATTATTCTAAATAAGTGACGACGGGCCAATGGGTTACCCCATTTACCCGTCTTGGGCTACTATCATGCAGGCCCAATATATAAGGCCCAGAAACGGTAATACTTGCCCACTAAGGTTTCTCTTTTATGAAAACGGGCGGGAAGAAAAGGGTCAGAGAACGCAGGGTGCATTTAATGAATGATATGAAGAGGATCTTTGGCTGACATCGTACTTCTAAGCCGGTATCATTAAATGAGGGGATAATCCTGCCGTTGGGGATCAGACACGTGTCTGAGCCCCCCAAAGACCGACAGAACCCGTTGGATCATCTCGGTATGATCCATTTGAAGAGATAAGGGATTCCGGCTATATAAGGAAGGTATTGGATGATCTTAAAGGCAGGTTCAAGGTATCACACTAAAGACTCTCACATTTATTCCGACCATAATTCCTCTACATTAAATACACACACATATTTATTAGATTCACACCATAGAGATTGTTCCGGTGAACACACTCACCGGGATAAGATACTCTCTCGCTCTCCGGCAAGTTTACTTATTCTCCGTGGCGAGGCTAAGGGTTTCCTTTTTTGTAACAAACGAACGCTGGGATATTCCGACGTCAGCGAAGACCCTTTGAACATCATCAGGGATTTGGGTATTCGACATTGGCGCCATCCGTGGGACTATTCAGTCTAACTGGTATTCTCACTCCAAAACACCGACGTTGTAATAACCCATTCAGAAAGAAGCAGCATGGCAACACCACCAAGTGCATGAACCATACAAACAGTACAAGACGACCATAACAGAGTCACAGTAGAAGACATTACTCATGAGGAAGAAAACAAGAAACCCACAAAAACCTCAGAAAAAGGAGAGGCCATCACCCCAGATTTCGTTGTCGTGCATAGAGAGACGCTGAAAAAGCACCTCGAGGACCTAGAAAGATAGGAGAGGCTCGACAGCCTCAGGGCCAGATTGTCTTTTGATACACCACCTCATCAGGAAGGGGTAGATTTGCAAAACAAAAATGAATGCACCGATCCTCTAGAAACTTTCATGACAGCCCTAAGGCAGATGACATCGGAAGAAAGGGAAGACCTTATCACAGGGAAAAATAGAAAGGAAAAGAAAAGGAAAAGGAAAATCAAAACAATGACGGTCTGGACCAGCCTTACCTTCCTCGAGATTTGGCCGAGATTTCAAAGTTCACTAGGAGGATTGCTGAAGCACTCATGCCCCCCAAGACTAAACTACCTCCGAACTTTGATAGGTATGACGGGACAAGAGATCCTGAGGATCACCTCCATGCTTTCAAGGGTGCAGGACAACTAGGACGGTGACCTATGCCCGTTTGGTGCCATATGTTTGTACAAACTTTGACGGAGGGAGCCAGGCTCTGGTTTGACAGCCTTCCCCCCGGTGGAATTGACAGCTACGAGGAATTAAGTGAAAAGTTCCTGAGGAATTTCGGTCAACAAAGAAAAGTAATCAAAAATCCAAATGAAATCATGCACAAAAGGCAAAGAGACAATGAACGGATAGATCAGTACATGGAGAGGTTCATCAAAGAAAGCATGAATATCAAGGACGTCCCAGAGGTCATGAAAATCAGCAGTTTCATCAACGGACTGAAGCATGCACAACTGTGTGAGAAGCTAGGAGAGGAGTTCCCACACTTATTTGACAATCTTATGGACAGGGTCAGGGCCTTTGTTAGGGGCAAAGAAACTGTCAGCAAAGCTAAGGAGATGGACATCCTGACTCGGAGAAGCAATCCTACCCCAAAACCCCCAGAAAAAGGTACGTCCTACTCACGAAAACCAGCTTTTGATAAGATGATGCATGACAGGGCAAGACACACATACTCCCCGTACAGACCCCGGGGTAGAGGTCTACCCCCTAACTCTGATAGCTTCACCCCTCTCACCAAAACCCCAAGTGAAATACTGGCTACTAGGAGGGTGAAGAGCTCTTTTCCAAGGCCACCACCCATAAAGCCGGGACCAAAGGCACAGCCGAACGAATACTGTGACTTCCACAGGGGCTTCGGCCATAAAACCGATGATTGCATGTACCTGAAAAGGGAAATAGAGGCCGCGGTAAAAACGGGTAAATTGGCTCACTTGGTTAAAGAAATTAAAGAAGGGGGAGGGGATCGCAAGGGAAAAGACGTAAGGGAGCCCAGAAGGGCAGATGTAGACATGATCAGGCGAAGGGATGAGCTTGACACTAACAGGAGTGTGAAAGCTAGGGTCCTGGGTCCCCCGGACCGCATGAGAGCTCCCATATTGATGCCACACCTGGAGGAAAAAGAGGTGCAGAGGCTCCTCCTCAACATTTCAGCCATAATAGCCGGACATAAGGTAGCCAGGATACACGTAGACGGGGGAAGTGGAGTAGAAGTAATATATGAACATTTTTTCCTAACGTTTGACAGGGATGTAAGGGACAGGCTGGAGGAAGACTCAATCCCCCTTGTTGGTTTCAAAAATAGTGTGTCGCACCCCCTGGGAAAAATCAGGCTCCCATTTACAGTCAGGGTAGGGGATCGTGTCCGAACCATAAATTTAACTTTCACGGTGGTCCGAGCACCTTCAAAATACAACGCAATCCTAGGAAGGCCCAGGATTGGTGATTTGCAGGCACAGGCATCAACCCCACATGGAGCTTTAGTATTCCAGACGCCAAAAGGCTTGGTTTGGGTAAAATCTTCGTACAAGGTGGTGTCTTCTATTTCTGAGGAGGAGGTGTTCGAGAAACCTCAAAAAGAAGGGGTAGAAGAATGGGTCCTTTGCGACAGGTTCCCGGAGCAGACGGTTAAGGTGGGAAGCCACCTGAGTGACAAATGTAAGAGTGCCCTCAAAGAGCTGCTTCTCTTCAACATAGACATGTTTGCATTTCAGCATGGAGACATGACAGGAATCCCAAGAAGTCTGACCGAGCATCGACTTAACACATACACCTGGGCAAGACCGGTGAAGCAAAAGAAACGAAGCATGGGTCCTAACAAGAGAAGGGCAGCCTGTGAGGAGACCAGGAAGCTGCTCAGAGCAGGGATAGTAAGAGAAGTGAAGTATCCATCCTAGGTTGCTAACCCGATCATGGTCAAGAAAAAAGACGCGCGGGGGGGGGGGGGGGGGGTAGAGGATGTGCATTGACTTTCAAGACCTGAATAAAGCATGCCCCAAGGACTGCTATCCCCTCCCGGATATAGACGTCCAAGTGGACTCCTTGTCTCAATAACCCCCTAAAATGCTTCTTGGATGCTTACAAAGGGTATCACCAAATACAAATGTCAATGGAAGACGAGGAGAAGACCGCCTTCATTACAGACGAGGGAACCTTTTGCTACACCAAAATGCCCTTCGGGCTAAAAAATGCCGGGGCCACTTATCAAAGGTTCATGAATACCCTCTTCAGAAAGCAGCGGGGACGGAATCTGGAAGTATACGTTGATGATATTGTTATAAAAATCTTAACTGAAATTGCTATGATAGACGATATAGCCGAAACCATCCAAGCTATGCAAGATGTGAACATGAAGTTGAACCCTGGGAAGTGTTGCTTCGGAGTAGAAGAAGGGAAATTCCTGGGAGTAGTGGTCACCAAGGGCGGGATCAAAGCTAATCCAGAGAAAACTCAAGCTGTAGCTGAAATGTGATCCCCCCGGTCCATAAAGGATATTCAACAACTGAACGGAAGGTTAATTGCCTTAAACCGTTTCCTCTCAAAGGTAGCCGATAGATCCCTCCCCTTCATGAAGGTGCTGAAGGATTATCTTCAGACAGACAAGTTCAGATGGACCCCAGAGGCGGAAACGACTTTCCAAGAAATGAAAGATTACATCTGTAAGCTCCCGACCTTAGCCACTCCAGTCCCCGGGGAGGATTTGCTTTTGTACCTGTCTGCCTAAAAAACAACCATAAGTGCGGTAATGATGGTGGAACGAGAGGGAAAACAGTTACCAATATACTTCATCAGCAGGACCCTCAAAGGTCCTGAGGAACGTTATATGCCCCTGGAAAAGTTAGCTCTGGCTCTTGTCTTTGCATCCCGAAGACTTAGAAGATACTTCCAAGCACACAAGGTCACCCTAATGACGAATCAACCCCTCCAAAAAGTCCTCAGGAGACCAGAACTATCAAGCCGATTGGCCAAATAGGTAGTTGAGTTGAGAGAACACTCCTTAGAATACAAAGCCAGAACTGCCATGAAGGGACAAATACTGGCTGACTTCTTGGCAGAGGTCCTGGAGGATGAAGAGAAAGAGCTTTTAAAGTGGGAAGCCCTGGAGAAGGAAGAAAAAGAGAAGGAGGATGAAGCAATATGGAAACTACTCACAGATGGGGCCTCCAGCGAAGAAGGCAGTGGAGCGGGCGTTACGTGATTAGTCCTGAGGGAGTTGAGCTAACCTATGCCATCAGACTAGACTTCGAGAATACCAAAAACACTGCAGAATACGAAGCCCTTTTGGCAGGGTTGAGACTAGCTAAAAAAATGAAAGCAAAAAATGTGGAAGCCAGTACTGACTCACAACTAGTGGTCAGGCAGTACCACGGGGAGTACGAGGCTAAGGACAGCATGATGGCTCAATACGTGGCGAAAGTGAAAGAGACAGCCAAGGCTTTCAAGACCTTCAAACTAGAATACATCCCCCGTGGGAGGAACAGGAAATCAGATGCTCTTAGCAAGCTGGCTTCCGTAGCATTTGACCACCTAGCCAGGGAGGTCAAGGTGGAGGTCTTAACCTCCCCCTCCCTTGACGCAGAGGAGGTAGCTGCGATTAAAAATGCACAGGAGACGTGAATGACATCAATTGTAAGATTCCTTAAAGATGGAACGCTACCTGAGGGAGACTGGGCAGCCTGGAAGATAAGGGTCAAAGCTTTGCAATACGAATTAAATGATGGAGAACTTTACCGAAGGTCATACCTGGGCCCATCTCTTAAATGCGTCGATAGTGAATAAGCAACATATGTGATTAGAGAAATACATGAAGGTATTTGTGTCATGCATTCTGGGCCAAGGACAGTAGTGGCAAAGGCGATGAACGCGGGATTATATTGGCCTAGAATGTATGAGACAACATCGGAAGAGATCAAGAGATGTGACAACTGCCAGGTCCATGCGCCCATGACACACCGCCATAAGCACCCAATGATACATGTGTCAACGTCTTGGCCCTTCCAGAAGTAGGCCATTGACATTATTGGGCCATTCCCAGAAGGCCCGGGGGGGGGGGGGTTAAGTATGTGGTGGTTGCCATCGATTATTTTACCAAGTTGATAGAGGCAAGGCCCTTGGCGAAGATAACCGGGGAACAAATGAGATGTTCTGTACTAGACAACATCATCTACAGATACGGGGTCCCAAAGGAACTGGTGAGTGACAATGGTGTCCAATTTGCTGGAAAACCCTTCAGGCCATGGTGCGAGCAGATGCACATACGCCAGGTGTTTACCTCCGTCACCCACGCCCAGAGCAATGGGTTAGTAGAAAGAGTAAATCAAAGCGTTATCAAGGGAATGAAGGGGAGACTCGGGAGGAAGCAAAAAGGATGGCTGGAGGAGCTGCCATTTGTTCTATGGGCATATAGGACCACTCCCAAGGACTGCAACGGAGAAACCCCCTTCAACTTAACTTATGGGACGGAGGCTGTCATCTCAGTTGAGAAAGGGTCCCCAACTGCAAGAATGAAGCTCAGAGAAGCCGAGAATAACAAGATCTCCGAATGAACCTAAAATTGCTCGAAGAGAGAAGGGAAATAGCAGCGGTCAGGGAAGCCAAGTATAAGAAGCAGCTCGAAAGCTACTATAATGCCAAGATGAAAAAGCTCAATCTTGTCCCTGGAGACTTGGTCCCGAGAGCAAATGAAGCTAGCTTGCAAGAGAGCACCGGCAAACTAGGGCCTAACTGGGAAGGGCCCTACCGGGTTACTTGGGCAAACGGTAAGGGAAGTTGCAAACTGGAAACACTTCAAGGCAAGGAAGTTCCAAGGACATGGAACCTTATACAACTCAGGAAATAACACATATGAAAACTGAAGATGCCTTCAAGGGAAAACGGCCAGGGGGCCACTTTTGTAAAAAAACTAACTGCTAGTTAAGGGATTATCCCAAGGAAAACCTTTTGTAAAACCTTTCGTAAAACCTTGTACTGGAGGACATAGTCCCCAAGGAATATATGGTAATGAACAGCTCACTTGTCCCTTTTGATAAAAACGCAGGTGTTGTGTCAGGGCAGACATGCCCAAAGAACAACAAACCTAATAACAAACAAGCACACGTGTAAAAGGTATACTCAACATACCAAAACGCCCGGTTGTGGGGCAATACAGGGCCTAGCTAGCCCAAAGGAAAATGGACAAACAGGCTAGAGAACATAATCCAACATTATAGACTCGTCCAAGAGATTGTCATCGAACAGACAATCCTGGTTTATGAAACAAACCACAAAAAGAAAACGGCACATTTTTGTAAGCAAACTACAAAAGGAGCCAACACATATACGTCAAGAAAAAGAAACTTTTTATGTATAAACTACAAAGTAAACATACATAAATACGACAGGGAATCTTACTAAACCGAAAGAAAGGCTAGTATACACATAAACAAACTAGAAAACCTAGTAAACAAACTAATGGAGTTTTTGCAAACATGCTACAAATAGCCAAAATCTCTAGAAAGGCATTGGGCTAGCTCCCGGTTAGAACACCTGCAAAAGAATAACACGCCAGAAATAACAAAAACAAGTCAACAATATAACAGTCAAAAGATGGCTAGCGGGCCATACGATAGATACCGGGAGAGCCCCGACACGAAGGCCCTCCCCCATACAAAAGTTAACAGTATCCTAAGGAGCATCATTGTTTAACTTACAACCATATCGAAATTGTTTGTGTTTTAAAACTATTGGGAATCACCCCCAGACAGAGACTTCGGAGAAGAGGGACCAGCGGGAGTCAGCAGGGCTTTCAACTCATCAATAGACATCATGGGGCGCTCAAGGATCTTCTCAAGAAGGGCAGGGGTCTTACCCCCAAACTCTTTATCCAGTTTAGATAGCCGCTTCTTGGACTTGGAATTATAAAGAGGGGTCTCCTTCCTGCCCAAGCCTTGAGCTGAGTAAGCATACCCATCCTTCAAACCTGCTTGATAGCCCACGTCCCGGTAAGCCCTGTAGACCTGTTCAAGACTGCTTTTAAACTCCTCCGACTGGGAGACAGCAGTAAGGAAGGCTCCAAACCCTTCAGTAATCAACCAATATTTCTCCTTAGCCAACTTCTGATTGTCATCAGAAGCCAGCCCCCAATCAGCATACATGGTGTTCAGCTGCTCTTGAGAAACGGAATCAACCTCCTTCAGATGCTTCAACTCCGCGGCTAGCTTCTCCTTCTCCTCAACCAAAGCTGCCATCTCCTTCTCCCAAGCTCGTTCTCTCTGCTCCAGCATGACACCAGCTCCCTGAGCAGAAGATGTTACAAAGGATTCAAAAAAGAGTCAAACAAAAAAAAAAGAGAGGGGAGGAAGATTGTGCACCTTCTCCTCCTGCAGTTTACGCTCAGCCTCAACCACCTGACACCGAAGCTTAGCAGCAACGGATTGAGAAGTCTTAAGGTCACTCCTGAGCCCCTCATTCTCTTTCCTCAGATCATCAACTCGTTGTAACATGCCAACACCCCTGAAAAGCCCTTCAGAGAGAGACATGCTATATTGATCATCAAAGAGATCATCTCTCAAAGCAGAATTGATAAACCTATGGGAGGGAGGAACAACATGAGTTAAGAAGTCCCGGGCAATTTCAGGGGTCCCCACCACTGAAGATTGAGTAATTTTCCACTTAGGAACGTAGGGGACCGGAAGAGCATCGGCAAACAAGGGAGCCAGAGGGGATCGAGAAGCAAAACCCTCAAAATGAGAAGGTTTGCTGGTCCCAGTGGCATGGAGAGGAGAGATCTCAAAAGCTGGGGTAATGCGAGCAACACTTACTTCAGGAGTCTTGTCCCTAACACGAGAAGAGGAAGGGGCAGTAGGGATCTCAATCGGAGCATGAAAGCTTCCCTGTTCCAAGCAGAGAAGGGAAAGGAAACATTAGAAATCTATCAAAACAAAGTAAATACAAGACAGAAGAAAAATAATGGGCTCACCAACAAAGGCTCTCTCACAAAGCTGGAGGATCGTAGATGCTTAGACAAAGAGCCTTTAACCCCGGTAGGAGGAAGCTCAGAAGCAGCTTTTGCCACAGGAGGAACCTTCTGACCACTGGCGCTCCGGAGCCTCAGCCGGATGCCATGTGGGGCGGGGACTTGTTTGAGACTAACAACCTTCCGCTTGCGAGCCAGACGGCTCTCCAGGTCTTCCTTGTCATCATGGCTAGAATCCTTCGCTTGAAGATAATCAGGGGAACTTTCCTCTCCATCAGAAGAAGCTCCCTAATCTCCCTCCACGGCAGCAGAGCCCCCTGCCTGAACGGATCCTCCGATAACCTTCATCTCAACACCCCGGTTCAACCTTATCATCAACCACAAATTTAACATATCTGGAATCCTCTTGAAGCAACCCCCATAAGGTCATCTCTACACAAAAGAAATACTAAAAATGACTACACAAGCCCCTAAAAATAAAGATAGGCACAACAAGCCAAGAACTAGAGAATACATTTTTTTGCCAAAAAAGGCCTTGTGTCGGACTGAGTAGAAGGGGCTCAGTCCTCCCATAGCCAGGATCCCTTCGGAGAAAGTAAAAGCTCTCGTCGGATTCTCGTACATGCGCTTTCATTGGACAATTTCATCAGCAGACAAGATATGAACGTTGTCTTCAATGGCAGCCTTGGCATCCATTAACGGTGGAGACTCTAGTATCATAGCAGCAGAAACGAAGATGAACTTGCTTTTCCATTCTTTATGGTAGGTGGAGGTCGGCATGAAGGAGTAACAAGGCTGAGACACATTATCCTTCCGTTTGACGAAGGTGAACCAGTCCCCATCTGAAATTAACTTATAAAACATGTAAAACAGGGGAATCGACGGCTCACCGGAAACCGCCGCACAGGATAACTCAAAATGCACAACCCTCATGAACCCTAGAGGGTGCAATTGGGAGAAATGAACTCTGATGTGGTGTAACAAGTCTATCTTGAAGGAAGAAAGGGGATACCGGACACCACAGGAAGAAAACTCCAAAGTATAGAGAACAATCCGATCTGGTGTGCACTCGGCCGAGTCATCAGGGCCCGGTAAAGTAGGGAAAAAACGTTCGGGTATCTTGTAAGTATCGACAAAGGACTCCAAATCCTTTGCTGTCAGAACGGAGCGGATCATGGAACGACCGGTACGACTCATGGTCAGGCAAAACAGTGATCAGAAAAATGTAATGGAAGAAAGAAGAGGGGAGAAGTGATGGAAGTTAAGAAAAATTCAAAAGGTTATGAGGGTACTTAAAGAGGGTAACTGACAAGCAAGGGAAAAACTGTCACATTACCCTCATTTCAAATTAAAACCGCCCTGCACGTGTATTGAGAAGATTAAACCCTCACCGTCAATTTTCGGCGATTAATGAACCTCGAAAAAGAAAAAGGGGCACATGATGATTAGCTGAGGATGGGCCCACATTCCTAGCCCAAGTAGACCACCCCCGTTAATAGTTGTGACTCAGCCCTGGAGTATAAGATTTGAGTCTCATAACCAGGGACTAAAGATGACTTGACGACGGGCCAATGGGTTACCCTATTTACCCGTCTTGGGCTACTGTCATGCAGGCCCAATATATAAGGACCAGAAACGGTAATACTTACCCACTAAGGTTTCTCTTTTATGAAAACGAGCGGGAAGAAAAGGGTCAGAGAACACAGGGTGCATTTAATGAATGATATGAAGAGGATCTTTGGCTGGCATCGTACTTCTACGCCGATATCATTAAATGAGGGGATAATCCTGCCGTTGGGGATCAGACACGTGTCTGAGCCCCCCAAAGACCAACAGAACCCGTTGGATCATCTCGGTATGATCCATTTGAAGAGATAAGGGCTTCCGGCTATATAAGGAAGGTATTGGATGATCTTAAAGGCAGGTTCAAGGTATCACACTAAAGACTCTCACATTTATTCCGACCATAATTCCTCTACATTAAATACACACACATATTTATTAGATTCACACCATAGAGATTGTTCCGGTGAACATTCACGCTGGAGCTTGGTCACGGATCCCCCCCCCCCCCCCCGGGGCCCTCCGTGGCGAGGCTAACGGTTTCCTTTTTTGTAGCAAACGAAGGCTGGGATATTCTGACGTCAGCGAAGACTCTTTGAACGTCATCAAGGATTTGGGTATTCGACAATAACGATGAGAAAATATACATACCGAAAGTTCCCAAGTATACGTATTTGTTTCCATTGACACGTCCTATCCGGGCTTCCCACTTTCCATTACTACCATGATGCCTACAAAAAGCAAAATATGTAATTTATTAGATTCGTGTTTCCTTAACCATTTTACTTTCCACATGATATGTTTATCTTTTGGGTGGTTTCTTTTAGTTTAGTAAGCATATTTTTGAATATCATACGTGAAATAACAAGCTTGACTCGGTGGACCATTGGAGATTTCGAAACAAAAATTGTTCGGTCGGCAAAATGAGTACAAAGAAAGTCTTTTTGATTCGGTTATTTCGATTTCTTTTCTTTGGTTTTCTTCTCGTAATTCCAAGTGCAGTTTTGATCCGGTAGGGAGCTTAAAAACCCATGTAACTTTCTTTGTTTTTTGGCGATTTGCTAATCAGGTTGGTTAATATATAGTTTGCCTTTCAAATAACAATAACAATAACAATATAACAATAGCAATAGCAATAGCAATAGCAATAGCAATAACAATAATAATAATATGCTCTGATATCCAATAAAATCGCTAGAATAATCCCAATCTAATTAGCCACGATTTAAAATTTTCATTTACAAGCATTAGCCTACATGTAAAATAACACTCTATATGTTCTGGTTGCATTGAATGCTCCTATTTAGAGAGATCATATTGTTGCGTGTTTTGTTTGCAACTCGTTTGTAGAAAGTTACTCTAGTTAGTTGTAAAAAGTTAGGATTATTAGACATTGTTTAAAGTGTGAGATATAGTAAGGTCAGATTCAATAAACTAGAACTCATTTGAAATATGGGATTCAAGAGATAACATGTTTATGTTTATTGAACAATGAAGAGAACTCAAACTGTAATGAATATTCCTCAAATTTCTTCAAGCATATGTATTCGATCAACATTTCATACATAATTTGAAGCAATTCAACCAAAGGAACTCAAATCTTGCTCTCCATCCCTCTCTCTCACCACCACAACAACCATCGTCGATGCCGCCATAACCACTTTTGTTACCCCTACCACTACTATCACCACCACCACCACCTTCCAATTTCTTTAACAACTTTACAAACTAAATAGGATATTTTGTCAAGAAAACACATCACATAACCATTTCCTTTTATGGGTTCAATTCCATTTTTTTTGTTGTATGTTTAGAATTGAGTGATTAGAAACCGTCTTCATACATGTGGTTGTGCTTAGACTATTGTTGTACTAACTTCTAGTCTATAAAAGTAATAAGATATATTCTATATCCTAACAATTTCAAAGGATTTGTACAGTAGGGTTTTTTTTTTTTTTTTTTTTTTTTTTTTTTTTTGACTCTCTTTTTTTTGTTTTTATTATTTTTCTTTAAACTTTTACCCCTTTAACTTTCAGTGTTAACAATTTCAACCTCTTAACTTTCTAAAAATTTTGTAATCAAGCTTTACGTGTTTATTTTTATGTACACGTTTCTATAAATTTAAATTGATTTACGTTTAGATGTAAATTTTTCCCGTTAATAAGTTGAGTCAAATATAATATATTCATTATGCTTATTATTATGTATATTTTCTGTTGGTTTACGTTTTGATGTAATTTTTTTCTATAAATGAGCCAGTTAAAATATAATATGTTTTCATGTTTATTTTTATGTACGCATTCAAATGGTCTACGTTTTGACGTAAATTTTTTGTTCGGAAACACGTCGAGTAAAATATAATACGTTTTCATTAAACGCTTTAAATTCGAGCCACTTTACGTTTCGGCACGCCGTAACTATTTTCTTACGTGCTTTTTTTTTATGCACGCGTCGGTATAAATTTAAGTTGGTTTATGATTCGATGTAAATTTTCTTCGAATGTGTCAAATATAATTCGTTTTCATGCTTATTTTTATGTATGTTTTCAATTGGTCTACGCTTTAATGCAAATTACAATTAACAAGTTATGTGGATAGTGTTTTTATCTTATTAACTTTTTTGTTTCTTTCTTGATTTTTTTTTTTTGGACTTTATTATTTTTATTTTTTAGTTTTCTTTATGTTTAGTGTTTTAGTTTTAGGTTTCTTTTCATTAAAGCTATATTTAAGATAACATTTATGTTTCCATTTACAATTAATTTAAAATCAATTCGTCCCGTTGTCCAATTTAAATTTAATTTTGTGGTTTTCGGTCGATGTAAAACATGTGTCGATATTCTTTTGAGCATATTTCTTTCGGTTGGTATACTAAACCAAAATAGATATCGACCGAAACCCCGCAGTGTAGCGCGGGTATTCCTACTAGTTAGTTATATTGACGACTTTTGGAAAGCTATGTGTATGCATAAGTTACCTAAGCATTATTTCCTGCAAGTTGTCCTTATAAAGGTTAGTGGTTGGGTATGTATTCATCAATGTATACAATAATTTGTCTTAAGTGTATACTAAACCAAAATAGATATCGACCGAAACCCCGCAGTGTAGCGCGGGTATTCCTACTAGTTAGTTATATTGACGACTTTTGGAAAGCAATGTGTATGCATAAGTTACCTAAGCATTATTTCCTGCAAGTTGTCCTTGTAAAGGTTAGTGGTTGGGTATGTATTCATCAATGTATACAATAATTTGTCTTAAGTGTATACTAAACCAAAATAGATAACGACCGAAACCCCGCAGTGTAGCGCGGGTATTCCTACTAGTTAGTTATATTGACGACTTTTGGAAAGCTATGTGTATGCATAAGTTACCTAAGCATTATTTCCTGCAAGTTGTCCTTGTAAAGGTTAGTGGTTGGGTATGTATTCATCAATGTATACAATAATTTGTCTTAAGTGTATATGAAGACTGACTTGTAAACGAATACTTGTGGCATAGTGGTAAGAGGCTTGAGTTTTCCAATAAAGACTTAAGTTTAATTCCCACTTGTGTCATATGGGGTGGATATAGGCAATGAATGATTTGAACTAGGCCTTGTGTGAGGTTGTCAGTTCGCTTCCCGAGCCCAACCGGGTTTTCGTTCCACCATGTGTTACGCCAGAGAGTTATGCTCTTGTGGTGGCACAACGACTGTCAAGTGGCAGCCAACGGTATGGTTTCCCGGGGGAATGCCCAACGTGGGCCCGGTTAAGACAACATAGTCTGGTCAGAGTGAAACAACACGGGGGCTCTCCGATTTAAAGAGTGTGTTAACATTATACATGAAGTTCACTGTTAAAAAAAACTAGAAGAACTATACTTAACTATTTATGCAAGTTAAAGGTTGGTGAATGGTTATTTTTTATTAACCTGCCTAGAAAAATATCATGGTATCTTACAAAATGATTGTGTAATGGGTTAGTGGATGCGAAGGTGTAACACCCCGAAAATATGAATCCTTATATTAAAATTCTAATGAAATAACAAACAAGAATTTACCAACTAGGAACTTAACCTAGTTAAAATCAAGTCTTGAAATAATTCATAACATGGTTAAAATACTTAAACTTAAAGGAAAATCATAGTTGAGGGTTTAAACTTGTCAAAAGTGAAAGATAATTACTAATAGTAACAAAACCAAACCAAACACACAAAAACTTGTGTGTCTGGTCGATCAAGAGAAAGGGGGCGACACAGGGGATTCTCCAACCCTAGCTTCACACCAAAATCTACTAAATTGAAGCCTCAAATCTGTTTCAAATCAAATTCTAAACATGAATTAGTGATCACCTCGTCATAGGGATCAAAAGGTATGTATAATTTTGATATTTTGATTCACCATAAATTCTAGGTTAATGGTGAATAACTGAAATTGAACCTAGATATGTCATGCATGAATGAATCTTGAAGTAATATGTTGTTTAGGATTAAACCCTAGATGATAAATTGTGAAAATCATTGCATGTTACTTGAAGAAATTACAATCACCATTTTAGGTGATTTATGATATTGTAAAGACTAGACAAGTACTAGGATTATGAATTTTAATCTAGAGAAAAGCTGAATGGTATGAGGAAATTCAGTAATTTGAATGTTTAAATGAGTACAAATTGCTTAATTAAAGTGAAATTAGATGTTAATTACAAACCATGAACTTGGTAATAATTATAGAAGAATCTGACCCGTTAGGTGTTTGTTGAAATGCCTAAGAGAGGATTTAAATGATAAAAATTATGATGAAAACGCAGATTTGATCATGTTTCACAATGATATGATTATGGTCATAAAAAGAATTCTAAACAAACTGTAAACTGAATCTTCTAGGCAAAGAGTCCGGATCATCAAGCGGACAAGCCGGAGGGAATTCACGGGGGAAAAACGTGCTCTAAAGGTACGAAATTACCGTTTCGTTACATTATGAATTATTTGTTAGTTTTATGTTGTAGTTTTGAAAACATGGTAAACAAGATAGATCAATACGTCACGGAAGTGACTATTCGTCTTAATCTAGTGAGACGGGTCAAAACAATTGTTAGAAATTGGATTTTTAAATGCCTTGTTTGATGCCTAACTCTTGGCATCCAAACGGGTTGAACAATCAAGTAAGGCATGATTAATGCTTCGGAATATGATAGATTGTTCTTTGATGATTGGTTAATATATATATCATATAAGAAATACGAAGTTTTAATGTTTCGGTATCATAGAAAAACAGAAATTCGAGAGTTAGAAACTTGGTGTAATAAACAAACAAAACAAAACTTGAAATTCCAGGTACTACCGTAAATTACGGTACCGTAATTTACGGTAGAAGTTAAATGTTTACGGTGGTATTCCCCTGGTTTACGGTGGACCAAATATCTTACCGTAATTTACGGTAAATCCAGAAAACTTTAAATTTTTTTTTAATTGATGATTGGATCATATGTTAAAGTCTTATGTACCAAAGTCAAAACTAATGTTTTAATGGTTTTGACCCTAGGTGGTTAGATGGACCTTACGGATGGTGGTCAAGCAACGTCGAAGAACCGAACACGACTTTTGAAGCTTCCGCTATGTGTTTAATCTTACTTAAATTTTTGTTCATGGGTTGTAAAAAAATTCTCATACAACTTTTGTATGTTCTAACTTAGTCATTGGTCGACTAAGGCTTATGATACTTCTGAAACTTATGTTAAACTATTATCTTTTGGTATAAATAAATGATTAATTCAAGTATAAATTTAAGGGTGTTACAGAAGGGCCGGCTTGGGCCAGGTGCAGAGTGGGCCACTGCATAGGGCTCACACACCCATGGGGCCCGTAACTTTATTTTTTTAGAGTAAAATGCACGGATAGTCCCTGTGGTTTTGCAAAGTTTCAGCTATAGTCCCCAGATTTTGGAAATTACACTCATAGTCCCTGTGGTTTGACAGTTTGTTACGCTGATAGTCCCTGGAGTGGATTTGGGTTAGTTTTCTCAGTTAAGTCCATGTGAAATTACAAAATTACCCTTGTTTTTATTATATTCATCAACATCATCATCATTCAACAGACTCATGTATCTCTCTTTCTACTCTCTCTCTCTCTCTCTCTCTCACTAAAAACTACCACCACCGTCACCTCCCCTGCCACCATCACCACTCCCCACCACCGCCATCCCCTTCCACCACCACACCTCCGCCTCCTAAACCCATACCCGCCTCCACCATCAACCACCCATCCCCAAATCAACCACCCGTCGGTTACATTGGTCAAAGTTCATCGTCATCTGAAGATCTCCCGAAAGCTGTTATGATGACCCTAAATCAGGGTTCTGCTGTTAACCGTAGCAAAATAAGAAACAATTTATCTGAATATGTTCCTGATTTTGAAGTATCAAGCATCGGAAGAGGTTTGCAGCAAGCCTGTTATTCGCATCTAAAGCGAATGACCTGCAGAATCGCACCTGTTCATCGCCAGTAAACCCTCACCTCTTCCAATCGACTCACCTCCTCAATCGCAGATCGATTCAATCTCAACGAATGACGGTTTCAAATAATCGCAGATCGGTTCTCTTAATCTCAGTGAACGATAGCTTCAATTCCTTCGCCCTTATCTCCCTACTCCTCCGGCGAACGGTTTCAAATAATCGCAGATCGGTAAATTCCACATATATATGTTGATATTGATATGTAAGCAATATATCTGTGGAATTTGTATCAGATAAGCACTATGTTCAATTGGAAATGAGAATATTTTTAGGTTAGTGATTGAATCTTATGGTCAGTCTCTTGAAATATCTCTCTACTCTGCTTAATTTAGTCCTTAACTATGGTGAGTCCACAATTCTACTTGATTCGCGTGTTATTATAATTAATTCGGATCCGGTTTATCTGATTCTGTTCATATTCACATTGTGATATTATCTGTTTTGCTGAGTGGTTTTTAGTGAGAGAGTGAGAGAGAGAGAGAGAGAGAGAGAGAGTAGAAAGAGAGATACATGAGTCTGTTGAATGATGATGATGTTGATGAATATAATAAAAGCAAGGGTAATTTTGTAATTTCACATGGACTTAACTGAGAAAACTAACCCAAATCCACTCCAGGGACTATCAGCGTAACAAACTATCAAACCACAGGGACTATGAGTGTAATTTCCAAAATCTGGGGACTATAGCTGAAACTTTGCAAAACCACAGGGACTATCCGTGCATTTTACTCATTTTTTTATATATGTTTTGTTTATATATAGGTTTTAGAAGCAATTTAAACACAAAAGGATTAATAGTCTATTGGCTTAGCGCAATTTATACAATAAAACAAACCAAAGTTCGAGACATGCTCAACACTCATTTTTTTCCGTTTCTTTACTTTAAGTCCTTGTCTACTTGTGTTTGGGCTTTGATGAACCCATTCATTTATGTTTTAATCCACCTTTTCTATTTCCAAGTAGCTTTCTTTTCTCTTTTCCTTTTCTTTGTGGCCCAATTCGACAATGTTTAGAAATTAACGTTTAGACTTTGATTATTTGAATGTATGAAGATTTGCGAATAGAGTCCAACATTTTTTTATCTCGCACAGGGCCAATTTATTTATTTATTTTTTTTTTTTTTTGTGATTTTCGGAGACGGCCCTGGATGTGCTAGTGGTTGGTTAGCATAGACAAGTTATTTGAAGTTTCTAAGGCATTAGTGCTCGTGGTAGAGAGTTAGAAGCTATACTTCATACATGTTGCCTATTAATAGTTAAAATATCAAAGTTAGATATTATATAGAGAAAGATGTATCTTGAGTATTTGACTACAAGGTACCCTACATGGATGAAGATCTCTTTAGAGATATAGAAGAGTTATGTTTTTCTTGATCATCAAAATCTTCTCTAACACGTGAGTTCGTATACTCAACATTCAACAATACAAAGATGAAGATCAGTTGGTAAACTAGCAAACAATTTCATCATAAAGGAGTTGGTTCATTCTATAATGATATACAACTATATTATAGTTTACCACTCATTGTTTAGTTTAAGTATTTGTCATTCTTTCTGCTAAATCCGCAAAACGGTAGGTCCATGTTGTAAGTTATGTTTAATTAATAAATCTTTAACCATTAAAATTGCAATTTGTGTTCTATTACGCAAGAAAGTGTATTCACCACCCTTTACACATTTAAGTTACAGTATTTGTTAATTTTAGACGATTACCTTTAAAAAACTGTGAATCGAAAAACTCCCGAGGGTTCTGAAACTTCTTTTTAATGGTTGGTAAAGAAAATCATGTGAATCGATCGAAAAAACTCCATAAGGTTCTGAAAAATCTTTTTAATCGTTGGTAAAGCAAATTGAAGAGGTATGTTCCCAATTTCTTGCCCACATGGTAAGGACCACACCACTTTTTCATCTTACATGGCGCCTACATCAGCAAAGCGAATCCAGAAGCTTCTGGATGACGGCAAGGTGGCACCAAAGATGCTCCCTCCGACAGAAAGGACAACACGTGTCACCATTCATCGAGCGCCATGTAGGCCTGCAGCAAATCGAGGAGCAAACCGACAACAGCGGTACGATGTTTCCAGCATGAACAAATATAGGTGCGCCACGTGTACCACTATCCTGACCACAGCAGAGGAGACCAAGAGGATATTCCCCTTGGTCGGACAGCTGGCGCCCTATAGCAGCTGGCAAGGTCGCTCCTCCCTCTCTCACCCTCCGGCTATAAATAGGACCCTTCACCATTCAGGTTAAGGTATTCGATTCCTCCCACTCTCACTCTCAACACACACTGTTTTATCCCTTAGAACAGTACTTATTCTCACGCCGGAGCCCGGTTAAGAGAGAAACCCCCATATTCCCCTCTTAACGAGCTAACGGTGTTGCTGTTTTGCAGGACCTGTCATTTGGCGAGTAACAAAGGAGATTGAACCCCACAAAAAAGACCACCAGGCTAGTTTCACCTTGGGTGTTAACCAGTGTTTCATCATTGGCGCCATCCGCAGTTTTTGCAAACCTTTTTCATCTCTTTTATGTTCAAAACACTCTTCAAAATGACTGAACCAACCCCTTCTCCTCAAATGGACGGAGAAGTCTCTTCCTTTGAACTCATCACGGACACCGCACGCGTCCAAAGAGTCCAGGAGAACGAGACCATCCAAGAAGGGCGAGTGAACAACGATTTTCCTGATATCTTCGGAAGTACATCCAGAGTGGTCAGCCAAACCACAAACGGAGCCACTTTCCAACCCCAAACCAGGATAATCAACCAAACGACAAACGAAGCCACTTTCCAAACCCCACCTGGAGTAGTTCTCCAAACACCCCCAGCAGTTCAAGCACCAAACCATGGAGCTGGCCCTTCAGCTCCATCAGAACAAACACAACTGAATTTTTTTCTGCACTTCTAGGGCTACCCGAAGGAAAAACTCTGGCTTCCTGGTATGCCGAACAAATGGCGTCTATAAACCTTGTTTATACACAACTCAACGCTCAACAGGCTTTGCTCCAAGCACAAGCCAACCAGTCCGCATTTGTTACCCCACCGCAAAGGTCTCTGAGCACTCACATGCCTCAGCAGGCCAATGCACGGAACATACGCCCCGAAAAACAACCTGTACCAAACATCAGAAGGCCGAGCGCGCAGGACACGCGCGATACTTACGGTGAGACAGAAAGCAATTACGTGTAGTATTCTCATCCACAAAGAAAGCCAGTACAGAGTCGTTTAGGTCCGCGCAACATAAACGACGAATGGGACAGTTATAAGGAAGAAGACGATGGGACGTACAAAGAAAGCATGGTATTCAGTAGGTTACCACCAGAACATGAGGCGTACATACCCCGCAAGCGCGCGGGGTACAATCAGAAGGCAGAACATGATTATACACTAAGCTATCGCCCAGATGGCATAGCTGAAAACTCAAAGTTCATCAAAGACATTGCAACAGCCGATATTGACAAGACAAAATTGCCACACAATGTGGGCAAATACAACGGCTCAACAGATCCTGATGATCACCTCCAAGTTTTCAATGGCGCAGGAGTAACAGGAGGATGGAATTTACCAACTTGGTGTCATCTCTTCGCTCAAACCTTTGTCGGCGCGGCGCGCGTCTAGTTTGACAGCCTACCAGCAGGAAGGATCAAGTCATGGATCGATTTTCGAGACAAGTTCCTCGCACACTTCTCCCAACAGCGCATGCACACTAGAGATCCAGCTGATTGCTTGAACATATGGAGGAAAAATCATGAAAGCGTAGAAGATTTCATTACCAGATACAACAAAGAATGTCTGGAAATTGGGGATGTAGGCGAAAAGATGATGCGCACACACTTCATGAGGGCAGTAAAGTGTGACGACCTGATCAAATGATTAAAAGGAAGAGACGGAGGCCCCAAAGATTGGGAAACCTTCATTGAGGCAGCAAAAACAATTGCGCGCATTGACAAGCAGTTGACCGGTAATGACAACCGTCAATACAATTACAACCACAACGATCGGCGCAACAAGAAAGGCAAAGGCCAATCATGGAAAACATCGGGTTACAAGGAAAGAAGCCCAGCAAGGGAAGACGCACGCAACACGATCAACCAGATCGCTCATCGCAAAGAAGTAAAGAGAGAAAATAGAGAAAAACAGTGGATGCCCCTAACAAAGACACCTTCTGAGGTCCTGTCAACTGAAAACCACCAATTCAAACCACCTCTACAAATGCGCAACAAAAGAGGCCAAGACCCAAATCTCTTCTGTGAATTCCACAAAGACACCGGTCACCTAACTGACGACTGCTTTAGCCTAAAGCAGGAGATAGAAAGAGCCCTAAGGGATGGAAGGCTCACATACCTGGTAAAAGGCGGAAAACGCGATAACCGTCAAATTCACAGAAGAGAGGAAGGGCCAGACAACAAGAAGCTTCGAAAGTTAGAAACTCATATGGTTCAAGGGGGACCACGGCGGCCAAGAAAGAATTACAACAAGCGCACACAAGATGACTCATGGCGCGAAAGACAAGTTGTTTTCCCCATAGTAAGAGGAGGTCCAAGAGAGAGAAGACCCATAGTCATATCCGGAGTAATCGGTCATTATCAAACCGACTACATCTTTATTGATCCAGGGAGCACCGCGGATATCATATACGAACAATGTTTCAACCAATTCGAGCAAGAAGACAAGGCGCGCTTGGAACCAGTTGACTACCCACTAACTGGTTTCTGCAACGAAGCCGTCTTTCCTCTCGGCCAGATATCATTCCCGGTGTTACTCTCAGATGGAAGAAATTCAAGAACAGAAGAAGTCACGTTCATGGTGCTGCCCGCACATTCGAGACACAATATCCTTCTGGGAAGAGAATCCCAAGGAGATTTTAGTATGATCTGCTCTGGACCACATTCAGCTGTTGGATTCCCAACAGAAACAGGGGTCGCAATAATCTATGCAAGCAAAGAAGTCTTAGCAACAGATGAAATCCGGCCAGCAAAGGCAAGCAAGAGCGCACCGCGCGCAGAAGCTGAAAAATGGGTGTTAAACAGCGCATACCCAGAACAAACGGTCACCTTGGGCCCTGCAATGTCTGATCTCACGCGCGCGGCGCTAAAAAAGTTGTTGTTTGAAAACATGGATGTATTCGCCTGGACACCAGCTGACATGGTGGGTGTTCCACGGCACATAGCAGAACACAGATTAAATGTCTCAGAAAGTGCAAAACCTGTGGTACATGCCAAACGCCACTTGGTAGACATAAAGCATGACGCTATGCAGGAGCAAGTCATGGAACTGTTGAACGCCGGTATCATCAGAGAAGTCCGATATCAAACTTGGGTGGTGAGCCCTGTAATGGTACAGAAACCAAATGGCAGTTGGAGAATGTGTGTAGATTACAAGGATTTAAACAAGGCATGCCCGCGCGACTGCTATGCCTTGCCGGATATTGATGAAAAGATTGATTCGTTAGCAACGTTCAGGTGGAAATGTTTCCTCGACTGCTATAAGGGATACCATCAGGTACAGATGGCCATCCAAGATGAAGATAAGACTGCGTTTCGAACGCCAACAGGGCTATACTGCTATACAAAAATGCCTTTTGGCTTAAAAAACGCAGGCGCAACTTAACAAAGATTGATGAACGAAACATTCAACGATGCTATTGGCAAATACATCGAAGTATACATGGATGACCTGGTCATCATGAGCAAAGAAGAAAGCATGATGTTGGTCAACATTCAAAAGACGTTCGACACACTGCGCGGAGTAAGTATCAAGCTAAACCCAGCAAAATGTTCTTTTGGCATGGAGGAAGGGAAGTTTCTGGGGTTCATCGTAACAAAAGATGGGTTTAAAGTCAATCCTGATAAGGTACAAGCGATCGAGCGGATGCCTTCTCCATCAACAATCAATGAGATGCAAAAATTGGTTGGACGGCTAGCAGCACTAAACCGTTTCCTAGCCAACCACGCAAAAAATTGGCTGGACGGCTAGCAGCACTAAACCGTTTATCAAAACACTCCGCAATTGCATGAAGAAAAGCCAATTTCAATGGACTCCAGAAGCCGAGAGCACATTCCGAGAGATGAAAGATTGTCTCATAAGACTGCCAACATTGACAGCGCCAGTAAAAGGAGAACCCCTAGTATTGTATCTGTCAGCATCTGATAAAGCAGTTGGAGCAGTTCTGCTTGTAGATCGCCAAGGTGTTCAAACACCAGTTTACTATGTGTCTCGCACTCTGAACGATCCAGAAACACGGTACGCCATAATGGAAAAACTAGTGCTAGCACTGATCCATGCATCAAGACGGTTGCGCAGGTACTTCGCCAACCACGTTATTCACGTATTAACAAACTACAACATCGGCAACATCCTCGCAAGGTCCGAGATATCCGAAAGATTAGCAAAATGGGCTATAGAGTTGGGAGGCCATAATGTGGTTTTCAGACCAAGGCCAGCAATCAAGGGCCAGGTGTTGGCCGATTTCATGACAGAAGTACCTGACGACCAAGATAGGGAGTGTACGGCAAAGGAGAAAGCTGAAAGGCAACATACGGAAGAGCCATGGCTATTGTACACAGTTGGCGCGTCCAATGAAGATGGCGCAGGCGCAGGACTTAGGCTGGTAAGTCCAGACCATAGTTGCAAAAGTCGCTAGGCGCTCCCTAGTCGGTCGACTGGGGAGTTGAGAGTACTCGGACTAGGCGGAGAGTACTCGGAGAGTACTCGAACATGTAAAATTATCAAGAAATTAGTTTTTGGAAATTAAATATATGTCAAATAACATAAATTTACTAATATGTATAATAAAATACGTGAAAATGGTATTCATTCTTTAATATGACAGGCATAGAAATTCTGTTTTATTATTTTTTAAGTCAAACTCGGCCCGAGTTGACCTACTAGATACGATTTTGGCTGAGGTTGACCGCGTTTGACCGATTCCGAGTAATTAGGCGGAGTCAAAGTAAGTCGCCTCGGCAACCTACCTTGTAGCGACTACTCGGGGAGTACTCGGCCTTAGAAACCATGTTTTACAACTCCAGACAAACATGAATTCACGTACGCCATCAGGCTGGACTTCAAAAGCACGAATAACGAACCCGAATACGAAGCTTTTCTTGCCGGTTTGAGATTGGCAATCAAGATGGGAGTCAAACACATTGAGGCGCATGTGGACTCCATGTTAGTAGCCGGGCAAATCAATGGCCAGTACGACGCCAAAGAAGACGTGATGACGCTCTACTTGAATCAAGCAAAAACATTGCTGCAAAACTTCTATTCCTACAAGGTGCACCACATCAACCGGAGCGAGAATAAACCAGCAGACGCATTAAGTAAACTCGCATCCACAAGTTTCCAGCACCTGGCCAAAGATGTGCGCATTGAAGTTTTAAGCAACCCATCGGTACCACTAAGAGAAGTGAGCGTTATTCAATTGGGAACACCGTCGTGGATGACCCCGATAATTATGTATCTCCAATCTGGCATACTTCCGGAGAACAAAGCCGAAGCAAGAAAAGTGCAATACAAATCCGAACACTACCAGATGGTCGATGGAATATTGTATCGAAAATCTTACTTAGGACCGTTGTTAAGATGCGTCGACCCAGAAGATGCAAACTACCTAATCCGAGAAGTACACGAGGGTATCTGCGGCATCCGTGCTGGCCCGAGGATGGTAGTAGCCAAAGTCATGAAGGCCGGATATTACTGGCCTGGAATGCATCTAGACACAGTGAAAATTCTGAGAAAATGCAGCGGCTGCCAGAGGCACGCCCCAAAAACGATGCGCCCCAAAAATGAACTGGTCCAAGTAACAACGGCGTGGCCGTTTCAACAATGGGGGATAGATATGGTTGGCCCTTTTCCGGAAGCCCCGGGCGCAGTGAAATTCATAATAGTCGCAGTCGACTATTTCACAAAATGGGTGGAAGCAAAAGCACTCGCGTCAACCACATCTACCGTAGTTAGAAGGTTCATCTGGGAGTAGATCATATGCCGTTTCGGGTTGCCACTGAGAATTGTCACTGACAATGGGACAAATTTCGCTGCCGACGACCTCCAACGCTGGTTCAAAGAACTACACATAGAGCATGCCTTTTCTTCGGTCGCACACCCGCAAGGGAACGGCCAAGTCGAAGCCGTTAACAAAAGCATAGTGGATGGTATCAAAGCACGGCTAGGAACGCAACGAAGAGGTTGGGTCGACGAACTACCAAGCATATTGTGGGCCCATAGAACAATGCCAAAGACAAGCAACGGAGAAACACCGTTCAGCTTAGTCTATGGGTCCGAAGCTGTGATACCAGCAGAGATCGGCCTACCATCCCCAAGAATGCTCTCCATGAACATGATTAACAATGAAGAAGAAAGAAGGTTGGATCTAGACCTTCTAGAAGAGAGAAGGGAGATGGCGGCAATCAACGAGGCGAAATACAAGACCAAGTTAGAAAAATATTACAACAGCAAGGTCCACATCTGCACGTTCAACTCCGGCGATTACGTCCTAAGGGACAATGAAGCGTCCAACGCCGAAAAACCAGGCAAATTAGCTCCCAAGTGAGAGGGGCCTTATGTTGTTGATGAAGTTTTGGGAAAAGGAGCGTACAAGCTACGCACATTGGAAAACAAAGAAGTTCCAAGAACCTGGAACGCTCAACAGTTAAGAAAGTGATATATGTAAAAGGTCGAAGTTTTTTACGTACCTGTAATGGCCGCGCCCCAACACATTTAACAGTAATACAAGATGTGTCTGGCTATCTTATCTAATGCAAATTTTTGTCACAACTGCTTATATTACTTTGGGCATACACGAAAACATCAATTCACTTTTATATACGATAAGAAATATTCACATCAACACTTTGCGTACTTGTAACGCCTCTTTATCAAATTTTAACTAATCTAAAAATAGATAATGAATCTTTTTGAACAAATTTCTTTTTAATTCCTGTCTTCTGTGAAATTTCTTTTTAATTCAGGTGTTTGAAAGCTTAACTTTGCCAATAAATCAACACTCCATTAATAAATAGATAATGAATTACATAAAAGTATCACAATCACGTGTAATTTAAACAATTTTTAATTTCTTTACCTCAAAAAATCTTACACTTCAAAGAAGTTTCAATAAAAAAGATTAATTCACTTTTTTTAACATGGATCTCACAACTTTATGTAATTATATTTAGCATAAAGGTAGGGGTTGGGGTCAAACTTGCAAAAACGTTTAACTAAGTAGGTTAAACATGCCAACCTATCATGTTAACGGGTTAAAATTTTATTTTAATTCACTTTTTTTTAAAAGATATTCTTGTATTTTCAAACTAATCTTATACACACATTCGTGTTTTGGTTATGAATTTGTATTTTTAAACTAGTAGTATGAAACGGATTTAGTTACCTTGCTACTCCTCGGTATTTGGATGTGCCTCTTGAAAATCCGCTACTTTTCCTTCTCAAAAAAGCTACGTATTCTTCATTGGACATCTTTTCCATTTCTTCCATTTCATTTTTGTAGTTATTCACCTACATTCAAAGTTTACAAGAAATTACAAAATAAATAATCTCCTTTAAATTACGGAATTCAGTAACTTTTATCTACAAGAAATTACAAAATAAATAATCCCTTTTAAATTACGGAATTCACTAACTATTATCTAAACTTAAATCAGACCTACATTATATATAATACATTAATACTAGCGTGAGTTCAGCGGAGAACTTCAAAAAAGTAAAAAACTAAATAACCACTAGTTTTAAAAATAAAAATTTATTAAAAAAACATTTTTAAACAGAAAAAAACACATTTACTTACGTTAAACAAAACTTTATAAACTTTGAACGACAATAAATGCAAATCATAAATTTTATATACGATACGAAATATTCACATCAGTACTTTGCGTACTTGTAACGCCTCTTTATCAAATTTTAACTAATCTAAAAATTGATAATGAATCTTTCTGAACAAATTTCTTTTTAATTCCTGTCTTCTGTGAAACTTAAACCCAAGACCTCCCATCTCAAATCCAGGTGTTTGAAAGCTTAACTTTGCCAATGAATCAACACTCCATTGGTAAATAGATAATGAATTACATAAAAGTATCACAATCACGTGTAATTTAAACAATTTTTAATTTCTTTACCTCAAAATTAAGGATGGTTTCAGGTCCCCAATACTTAAGAGCAGCAAGATCATGAGTACGAGCAGCGGCCTCTTCTTCAACATATGCCCCTGAATCAATACACATAGGAACATACTTAGGGGCCGTTTGGTAACATCTGAATGGTTAAGTGCTGAACCAGTAAGAGGTCTGAACCATTTAGTGTTGAACCAGTAAGAGGTCTGAACCATTAAGAGCATGTATAATGCTTAACCGTTCAAAGGCAAATGTGTGACCAATTCAGATTAGAGGTCTTAACCATTCAGACTCTATATAAATCTTAACCATTCAGAGGCAAATGTCTGAACCATTCAGACATCTGCTCGTGAAACAAACAGTCTGAACCATTAAGTGTTGAATCAGTAATAGGTCTGAACCATTAAGAGCCTCATTAAGAGGTAAGCCAACAACCCCTTAATGAATTTTGATAAATGTAAATATCTAGTGGATGCCCCGCCCGCGTTGCGGGGCGATGGCCGAATAATGAGCGAGTGTTAGGCAGCTCATTGACAATAAAAGCAATTAAATCGAGTCAACCAATTAAAACAAAACACTTTTATAGTTTTGATAAAAAAAACTAAAACAATGGCAATATTATAATTTTTAACTGAGGGAAAGTTGTATTTTTTGACTGGGGTAAAATCGTAATTTGCCAAAAGCTAAAGTGATGGCAGTACTGTAAATTTGAACCAGGGGCAAAATTGTAAATTTTCATTGGGGGCAAATTCGTATTTTTGAACTTGGGGTAACAGCGTAATATAAATTTGAACTAAGGGCACAATCGTAATTTTAAGCTGGAGGCAAACCCACAATTTTATTTTGAACCGAGGGCAAAATCGTAATTTTGAGTCGGGGGCAAAAGCATAATTTTATTTTGAACTGAGAGAAAAAACGTAATTTTAAACTGATGGCGAAATCATAATTTTTTAAACGGGGAAAATCTCATTTTTGAACAGAGGGCAAAATCGTAATTTTTAGCTTGGGGCAAAAACATAATTTTATTTTAAACTGGGGGGCGAAAAAGTAATTCTGAGCTGAGGGCAAAACCACAATTTTATAATCGAGGAAAAAATCGTAATTTTGAGCTGGGGACAAAAGCGTAATTTTATTTTGAGCTGTGGGCAAAAACGTAATTTTAAAATGGATATAAAATAATAAACTGGTTGGTCCAATGAGGGAGTGCCAGGCAAAATCGTAATTTTGAATTGAGGGCAAAATCGTAATTTTGAGATGAGGACAAAAGCGTAATTTTATTTTGAGCTGTGGGCAAAACGGTAATTTTAAACATGAGCAAAAACGTAATTTTAAAATTGATATAAAATAATAAACTGATTGGTCCAATGAAGAAGTGTCAGGCAGTCATTTGGTAAATGTAAGTATAGTAAATAAATAAATAATATTTGTTGCACGTCAGTATTAAATTATTAAATGAAGGGAACTGATTAACATATAATATAAAAAAATAATAAATATATGTACAAGTAGTTTACGTAAATAAGCACATGTCCAAAAGGCAAAAGCACATGATGTTAGACATTGAAAAAATAATAGTTTATACACATGGACACACACATTTTGAGCTTCTGACCAATTATATAATAACGAAGTCCAAAATGAAGTTCAGTACAAAATATATAATATACGTATAATTAATCTTTTGGGATAATAACGAAGGCCAAAATGAAGTTCAGTACAAAATATATAATCTATGTATAATTAATCTTTTGGGAGTAATTACTAATTTCATAGAAATGTCCAAGGGTAATTTGCTGATTTGATGTTTATTATATAATAATAACTTTGCTAGATTCTGATCAACTTACATAAAAGATTAAGTTGTTGTATAAATAAGGCTTAACAATACAAAATATTCTTAACTGAGAAATGAGTGATAGATTTTTTTTGAATTTTTATCCATCTTATTAATCATGTATTTTAATTTTAGAATAAAAAAATCATGATTTTACACTAGTAGAGTAATTATGTAATTTTTGTAAACTAATTATAATTACTTTTTTTATATTTTGCAATTAGACATTATATTTAAATAGATGATAAAAAATATTCAAAAAATAAAATAAAAAGAGATTCATTTACTTTTCACGTTAATAGTATTTTGTTTGTTAAGATCCATTCGTATTCGATCCTTATACCTTATGTAAAATTAGGAGAAATTGTATAAATAACCGCAAGTTTACAACCTGAAAAGTATAAACTATACTAACGTATAAAGAAATCACACTAATTTGTTTATATATATTTTTGCTGCATAAATCAATAACCGCAAGATAACTATCATTTTTGGTGCATAAATCAATAGTTTACATTTTTTTTAGTTATGACTACTTACATAAAGATATGTAGGTCATCTTCATGAAAGTTATCAAACTAATTTGTTTATATATATTTTTTAATCGTATACTTGTATATATAAGTAATAAAAATTATACATGTGTAAGTTATATACGTAAATGAACTTTCGAACTAGATCGTTCACACACATACATATATTAATATGTGTGTTTTTTATTTTAGGAGAGAGAAGTGATAAATGATTGTCATTACTTTTATATATTTTATTACAAATTTTTTTAAGATTGGGAAATTTATGGTTTATTTTTTTTCAAGGCGTTCTCATGATATATATGTGTAATATGTGGCACAAAATAAACTTTCGATCTTTGACATAAGTTTTATGAAATCACTTTTATGCAGCGGCGAAGCTTGAGATTTCTGACCCGATGAGGGGGGGGGGGGGGGGGTAGGGAAGTCACCGGATCTAAAAATTTCTATAAAACCGGGGGTCGAAAACGTTTATACCCAAAAATTTCTAAACAGAAACTACATACTCTCCAATACTGAGCGAAAAGTTCGAGGGGTCGGCCGCCCCCTCCCGCCCTTAAAAGCTTCGCCGATGCTTTTATGTCACGAAACCGAAAACGTCAAATTTTCACATTCTATTTTGGCCACATTATTAATGTTATATTTGTGATATAATAAATGTTGTAAATGCATAAACCTCATAATATAAATATATTGTGAAATCTGTGAGGTGAAAATCGAAGACACTCTTTAAACAATGAAAGGATCACGAGATGCAGCTTCTTTTGGAGTTTCACGAAACATTTTCTTTGAAGATTCACGGCGGTTGTAAATTGATATATTCATTGTGTTCAGATTGGAATATTATGAGATTGATAATGTAAAAAAAAATACATCACTTTTTTATTTATTCAGTTTCAGTAAATAAAGTGAATTTGTGAAATTTAATATTCATGTATATTTTAAAATGATTAGAAAATATTAAATGCAGACCGAGTAAATAAATTAATTATACATAATTGACTACAAAATAGAACGTGAATACACATTATAAACACACTCCATTAGGAAAGTTATTTCTAAGGCTGCGCAAAAACAAAGTTTTTTACACATGGAGAAAACTAGAAAAAATTAAACAAATAATAATATTGAGAATAAAATTATGACACCAATAAAAGTTTTTTAATCATTTTCATTAATTCAACAAAAAATGAAATCCAATTAAAAAAAAACATAAGAGAGTGATAGAATGCTTACCCAAATAAACTAGATCATCATTATCCGCAGCAACATCAGCATGGGAGAAACATGGATTGAAAAATCCCAAATTAAAAAAAAAAAAAAAAAAAAACATGGTCAGAAAATGCATAATTGAAGTAAACTAAAAATCAAGAAATAAAGAACACATAATGCAGATCATTTGCTTTGCTATTGGTGGGATTTACTGAGTATGATGATGATGATGATGATGATGATGATAATGCAGATCATTTGTCTCTTAATTAATTAAAATGGAAATTATACATCTTACCCTCCTCAGACCCTACCTTTGCTTTGCTATTGGTGGGATTTACTGAGTATGATGATGATGATGATGATGATGATAATGCAGATCATTTGTCTCTTAATTAATTAAAATGGAAATTATTATAAATATATTATAAAAAAACAAACCTTGTTTGCCCTTCTTGTTGATGTTCTCAGCTTTCTTGTCCCATATATGAGCTTCAAATTTTCCAGACATCCTATGCCTGTTTAATTTCCCATGCATGAAAATCAAATATTATAACAAATAAAAAAAAAAAAAAAAAAAAAAAAAACCCTATTGTATTCAAGAACATTGATCATCAAACTTTTTCAAATTCTATTTTTTTGAAGAAAATATTACTTGGTAACACCCCTGAAATTAGAGGTTCTGGGCACAGGAGTTTCTGTAGTAGAAGCAGATTGTTTCTTCTTCTTCTTTCTGGTTTTGGGGATCATGGGTGGCTGGTTGTTGATGCATTGATAAGATGAAGAAGATGATGATGCAAATTTTCTCTTCATTTTTTAAAGTTTTCTCGTAAGTTATATTTTTAGAGAGAGAGAAGAGAAGGTGAGTTTTAGAGAGAGAAAGGATTATGAAGAGGTTTATGAAAAAAGGTGGTGAAAAACCAGAATATTTAAAGGGGATGGGGGTTGGGGTGCTATAATAGTTAACTTGAGTTAAGTTGGATTTTAACCAAATTGAGTTTCATAGATTTTTGCATATGAAACCCTTAACTTTGATTGAGTGGTATTTTTAACTCCTTTTAATTTTTCATTTATGCTTTCTACTCATAATTGTGAACTAGGTGTAGTACCCGTGTAACCACACGGGTAGGTTTAGTAATGATCGAAATCAAATACTAAAAAACAGATTATAATATATCATTTAAATTTTGGTCTTTAGTTCTATATCTTTATAAAGTAATGTTGAAGACAGTATGTGTGACCACATGGGTAGTTTTAATAACAATCGAAATAGATTATAATACATCATTTAAATTGTTTGTATTTAGTTAATGTTTGATATAGAAATTAGCTAACTAACTCAAAATTTGTTGTCTAAACTGAAAGCATGACATAATTTTATATTGTCTAATAATTAAAGCCTGGCCTAATTTAAATAACCAAATGTTATTAAACAGTTCAATAAAGCCCCTTATATTTGATCCAATTAAGCTTACTAATGGATTAGATTTTGTAGGCTCGTTAAAACCCTTCTATCAAATATGGATTAGATTTGTTAAAGACATGTATCAAATGTCCTTAATACCCTTATCCCTTAATACCCGTAACATAGGCAGATTTACATCAGATTATAATATATCATTTAAATTTTGGTCTTTAGTTCTATTTATACTATTAGACCATGTTTTATAGATAAGTGTTATTTTAGTTTAATCTTTTCTAATTAATTTATATATAATCCTCCTACTAAATATTATTTAGTTTAATTTGTTATGGATAATTATTTTTTAGCTTAATCTCCTTGTCATCATTACACTTCACAAAAAATGCAACTTGACTGTTATAAAAGTTGTATGAAATGACTAACATCATCACCGATCATTATCATTATCACACTTCTCCAAAAATCTCCAAATATCTCTCTCAACTCTCAACAGTCAACACAGATTTTCATCATCTTCATCCAGCTTCATCATCTTCATCTTGAAATCAGAGGTTTGATTTTTGGTTCCATTCGATGATTTGAATGTGTTTATATTGTGAAAAAACAGAGGGTTGATTCTGGGTTTGATTTTGGGTTCCATTCGATGATTTTGGGTTGATTTTGATGATTTTGGGTTGGTTTTGAAAAAAACAGAGGGTTGATTTTAGGTTTGATTTTAGGTTCCATTCGATGATTTTGGGTTCCATTCGATGATTTTAGGTTGGTATTAAAAAAACAGAGGGTTGATTTTGGGTTTGATTTTGTGTTCCATTCGATGATTTTCGGTTTGATTTTGGGTTCCGTTCGATGATTTTGGGTTGATTTTGAAAAAACAGAGGGTTGATTTTGTTCATGATTTTGGGTTCCATCCGATGATTTTTGGTTGATTTTGAAAAAACCGAGGGTTGATTTTGTTCAAAATGCATCAAAACAGAGGTTTTGAATGTGTTTTGGTTTTGATTTTTGTGTTGGTTTAGGGTTTAGGGTATCAAAACAGAGGTTTTCAATGTGTTCCTGTTTTGATTGTTGTGGGTTTAGGGTTTAGGGTATCAAAACAGAGGTTTTGAATTTGTTCCTGTTTTGATTCTTGTGGGTTTAGGGTTTAGGCTATCAAAACAGAGGTTTTGAATGTGTTTTGGATTTGATTCAATGATTTGAATGTGTGATTTGAATGTGTTCCTCATTTTGATTTTTGGTTTCTGATGATAACAGTTATTTGGTTTTGGTTTAATTCGATGATAACAGTTATTTGGTTTTGGTTTGATTCGATGATAACAGTTATTTGGTTTTGGTTTGATTCGATGATAACAGTTATTTGGTTTTCTATTGATTCTATGTACAGAATGGCTGCGGATGTAAAGATACACAAAACACCAACTACAAAGGCGAGAACACTTGACAACCTCCTAGAAGATGCTATGCACATAAGGAAGTGATTGATATGAATGAATACAACCCCAGTGGAGCTCTTCGATTTTCCTTGAAATTCCAGAGCTCGCTAATTACATATCTACCACTTGGGTTATATTCATTCATATGAATGAATATAACCCCAGTGGCAGATATGTAATTACCTACACTGAGGTTATATTCATTCATATCTGCTACATTCCGAAGTGCACCCGTCAGTAACAATCCACAATTGCTTGTGGTAGTATGATGACGTTTTGTCTCTGTATTGTATGTGCAAAAACTTGGATTCCTTACAGTTACATCGCTTGCAAGCCTCCGCCTCTCCAGGATTTTCCGCTGTACGCCTATAAGATTCAACCAAAAAGTTAATCACCATTACGCTTAGCATATTGAAACACTATATTGGGTGAATCCAATAACGTTGTCATCAATTCTAACTTCACCTCTATTGTATGTCACAGTCTTTGTTATCGAGTCTGCAAGTTCCGTCAAGTTTACGAAGTTGGTATAACGTTTTGTCTCTGTATTGTATGTATTAAAAGTTTACCTTTAATATACAATTTAGGCTTTAATAATTTGTTATAAAAAATATTAACAATGCCAATACAACTTTCATTTTCACAACTCTCCTTAAATATCAGGTTATATGAATGATATGAGAGAACCAACTGGATCAACTTTTTATGTAATCAGCAACTCTTCCGGAAGATATCCTCCTTTCATCAACTACAATAAATAAAGCAACATTCAATGAATGATTAATAGTTATAAGAAAAGTTTATACAGCATACAGTTTGTAATATTTGTTAATGGGCTGCTCTCAATGTTATGATTTGTCCATTCAAGTTGTGTGATCATTGAAGATATAAACAATGATAGATTGGTGAATTATACTTAGTGTTGTTAAAACACTGTTTTGAAAACACTTTTGGCTCAAAATACTGGTTTCAAAAACTGTCCTTAAATCAACAGTAGTTTCAAACAGTGTTAACCCAAAACTGGTTTTAAAACATATCATTAAGGATTACACTATTATAACCGAACAGTCGTTTGAAACACTGCTAACCTTAACCACTGATTCTATACAATATAAATGACAAACTAAACTACTGTTTCTTCCTTCCATTGTTGCATGTCAATGTATGAAATGTTTGACACTCAGTGGTTTATTCAAAATTGTTGTACACAAGCAGCACTTAATGGACAGCAGTTGTAGTATACAAACAGTGGATGAGGGCCATCAGATGTTATAACCATTTTCAAGGGGAAAGTCTAATGCAAACAGCTGTTTATGATGAATTGGAATGAACAGTATTTAGAAAACAGATGTTTGAGCACAACAGTAGTTAGGGGTAAGGAAATGATAATGATTTGAAAAACTATTAAATCAGTAACTGTTTAAGATTATGTTTAGACACAAATTGTCAATATTTATATGCCACCAGTTTTTACATTCCGTTGCTTCATTCCAAGCAGGGCTTTGTTCTTTAGCAGCACTTATTTTAGGACAGTAGATTAAATAGCAGCACTTTGTCTGGAGCAGTTGTTGTACACAAGCAACACTTAATGGACAGCAGTTGTAGTATACAAACAATGGATATAGGCCATCAGATGTTATAACCACTTTCAAGGGGAAGGTGTAATGCAAACAGCTGCTTATGATGAATCCACTGATGTGGATCACTGTTATGTGGATCAATGTTTAATAATAATATTATGCTATTGAAAAATAAGATGGTGGTATCTCTTCAAGGGCAAATACACCCCAAATAGAACAAAAAACACAAACAAATTACACAGAAGCCTATACAAAGTCCAACTTTTACAAAATTCTGCTAGCAATAAACACTTCTTCATTCGATATTAAATAGTATTACAAAAATCTGAGTTTGAAAAATATTAAAAACTAAACATTACAATTAACACTTCATAGGATATCTATTTCTCTCACCTTCCTCCATGCAATTTCATTTTTTGTTTTAATTTGCAGATCTGCTAGCATATCACAGGTCTTCTGATCTTGTTTCAACAGATGTGTCAAAAACTCTTCGGCTTTTTCTTTAAACTCTGATGGAGGAGAAGAGACAACTTCATCCAGCAGTGCAATGCTACTCCACGTCTGCTTATAATATTTATCACTTACCAACGCAACTTTTTTGTTGACTTCTTCAGCTTTTCTCTGTTCATAGAGTGACCATCTTGAATATTCAATTTTAAGATCGGTATTATCCGACCAGTGGTAGAAGGTTTTGCTTGCCATTTAGAAAGAGTGTGGGTGCTTTTGGACGTTTTGTTTTAGGATGAAGGATTTTTTTTAAAAATGAAGTCTTGATGTTTTCAAGTAGAGCAATCATGATCCTTTATAGTGTTTGAAATATTTGATAGGATAAATGAAGAGACGTCTGCTAATAAAGATCATTTTTCAAAGGTTTTACATTAAAATGTTTGATAAGGTAAATGAAGAGACATGTTGGCTATATACACGTTTTTTATTATTAAATCATTACATGTATCAGGTTTTTAAATATAAATTTTTATTTAATGGTTGCATTTATACCTGACCTTTGGGCTGATAGATATCCTATATAATATCATTGAAAATTCAAACATTGTTTCATCATAACCAGATTCATTCAGTTAAATAGAAGAGCAACTCTTATTGTTTTGCCTTAGCTGTTATAAATACATTAAAATGGATTCACATACTGCTGCACAATCTGAGGATTTCAAGCAACACTTTATTAAAGAAATCGAAGAGCAAGTTTTTGCAGATAGGAGTACTCTTCAAGAGTTGAAGAGATGTTTTGACGGACTGCAACTTGGTCTGCTGACAAGAGACCAAGTTTCAAGAGACCTGAGGGCGATGCCGACTACTTCCGTTCGTGACCTGTGTGTTGCGAACAATATAGAATGTGGAGACAGAGACCTGGACTTCATGAGAAAGATCAATGACATACATCGAGAAGTGCAGTGCTCCATGGAGTTGAAGTTAAAATTTCTTCATTCTTGCTATTAGACTTTAAGTGTCTGATTACTTTTCTTTTTTTCATGTAATTGTAACTTTTTTTAATATTTATACAATAAACGATTTAATTTTTTTTATGACACTTTATTTTTGCTTCTGTTTCATTATAATTTTAGGTATGGTTTTGGGCTGACCAATTTTTTTGGGTTTGGTTTTAAATACTGATTCTTTGATGTGTTATAGGTTCTTCACTCGGAAACAATTTTTTTTTGGTTCTGTTTTAAGCGATACAAGTAAAACTCTAAAGCAGGTATGATATGAAACATATTTTTCTGGATTGTTAAAAGCAGGTAACGCTAAATCAGTGTAGTGAAAATGAAAAGGAAATAATACCTGATGAATGAACCGCACGGTCCGATTATAAAACACTGATCACCCTAAAAATAAACCACATACCAACAAACAATCACAAAACAAAACAAAACAAATTCAAGAATCAACTCTATAAATACAATCTTGTAGTATGGATTTTACCTACCTAAACAATGTATCATAAAATGCCATAAGACCGTTTTATCGAAAAATATAACTATAAGTCATTGATATAATAAAAATGTCACCATAAATAATTAATGAAAATGTAAATTAGAATACCTGTTAATGATGATTTATGAAACATCTTCAAGAATGCCATCCTTAACAAAATACGTTTAAGAAGCAAATTGTCAAGTATAATATGTCAGCAGTTTTTACATTCCACTGCTTAACAAAATGCCATCATTCCAAGCAGGTCTTTGGTCTTTAGCAGCATTTGACTGAGGGCAGTAGATTAAATAGCAGCACTTTGTCTTCAGCAATTGTTGTACACAAGCAGTACTTAATGGACAGCAGTTGTAGTATACAAACAGTGGATGAGGGCATCAGATGTTATAACCACTTTCAAGGGGAAAGTCTAATGCAAACAGCTGCTTATGATGAATAGCAGTGGACAGTATTTAGAAAACAGATGTTTGAGCACAAAAGTAGTTAGGGGTAAGGAAATGATAATGATTTGAAAGACTATTAAATCAGCAACTGTTAGTGCAACAGTGAATAAGCTTTTGACAAATGTTTTGAGCATCTACTGTTATGAAGAAAAGACTGATTTTGTCTTGCGTAACCACAAAATATCATGTCCAACATCTGTTGATGGTGATTTATGAAATATCTGCAAGAATGCCATCCTTAACAAAATACATTTTAGACACAAATTGTCAATCTTTATATATCAGCAGTTTTTACATTCCACTGCTTCATTCCAAGCAGGGATATGGTCTTTAGCAGCACTTAGCTTAGGGCAGTAGATTAAATAGCAGCACTTGGTCTGGTGTAGTTGTTGTACACAAGCAGTACTTAATGGACAGCAGTTGTTGTATACAAACAGTGGATGAGGGCCATCAAGTGTTATAACCACTTTCAAGGGGAAGGTGTAATGCAAACACCTGCTTATGATGAATCCGCTGATGTGAACCAGTCTTATTTGGAGTTAGACATGTCTGATTAGATTTCTTTTTTGTATGTAATTGCTACTTTCTTAATACTTCATATTTTAATCGTATTAATTTCTCAACAGTTTTTTAAATTCCACTGCTTCATTCCAGGCAGGGCTTTGCTATTTAGCAGCACTTGAGTTAGGACAGTAGATTAAGTAGCAGCACCTTGTCTTCAGCAGTTGTTGTACACAAGCAGTACTTAATGGACAGTAGTTGTAGTATACAAAGCCATCAGATGTTATAACCACTTTCAAGGGAGTAGTCTAATTCAAACAGCTGCTTATGATGAATCCACTGATGTGAACCAGTTTTGGCTCTTATTATCTGTTCCTCTGATAGCGTTCAATCCCAACAAAAGAGGCGTTTACAAAAGAGGCGCAACAAATTCAGATTATAATATACCATTTAAATTGTGGTCTTTAGTTCTATATCTTTATAAAATAATGTTAAATACAGTATGTATTAGTATTATAATAACCATAATGATAAAAGTTTTTGTATATGTAAATATGTAAACTATCATGTGAACAAATATTTGATGAATTGACATTCGCATAATTGTAAATATGTAAAGTTTATAATATTTTGGTGATAAAAGTTTTTGTATATGTAAATATGTAAACTATCCTTTGGTGCTTTGTATGTTTGTTACAAAAGGATTTTCTTTAGTGGATTAGATCAAAATACATCTAACATTCTATAAAAACATCATTAACAACACTATCTCGATGGTTAATAAAAATATTATGATATTGAAAAATAAGATGGTGGTACTTCTTCTTCTAATTTGAAAACTTTAATATTGAAATGCTGATGCAATTGTTCTTTTGCATAATTAATATAAAACTGCTATATTAGCCATAACATAAGAGCAAATACACCCCAAATAGAACAAAAGCAACAAACAAACTACAGAGAAGCCTATACAAAATCCAAGTTTTAAAAAATTGTTCCAGCTATCTAAGGTGAGATCCGCAATTTTTCTCCTTTTAACCATCCACCAGTATGATTTCATTCTGCCTTTATACTTGCCAGGAGAGGTGTTGATGTATCCATATACTTTAGTTCAAAAACCCTCTCGTCTCGGTTCTTCCAACAAAGCTCTAAAAACATTTCATAAATTCAGCCAATTTCACTACATACAGATAGAAAAAAACGTAAACGGAAAAAACTACATTGATATGAAACCACTAAATCACAAAACCACTTTATTACCCTTCGCTTCCACACTTTCAACACACCCAAACACTTTCAACACACATCCAAACAGTTGTTTCAACCATTGTTTTAACCCAACAATGGTTTCAAACCTCCGTTTTAACCGAACAGCAGTTTCAAGCAGTGGTTTGAACAAATATTATTTCATTTTTTAAACTCAACTAAAAGAAATTAATAACGTTAAAAATTACAATCATTAATATACCTTCACGATAATAGCATAAGCATGATTTTTCTTTGCGTTGTCCAATTCATCAAACATTAACACCTTGATAATATACAACGTTAAGAATCTATGTCTCAAATGCATTCCTTAAAATGTCAGGGGTCATGACCAATAGCTGTAAAAATGATGTATAACATATACGTGTATTCAGTTTAAATTGAAAAAATATAAACTACATGATATAACAAAGATAAAGAGTAAGACAATAAAAGTTTATTACTCAAGACTGCAATTGTCCGCCTCAGGGGTACTTTACGTATTTGATCATTAGTAAAAATTCTGATGAGATTGTATGCGGTCAACAAAAAAGTCAAATGTTGCCTTGTCATACCTGATTATGATCTCGTTGTTTCTTCCAATCAGCAGCATTCCAAAAATCAACACCTTTTTCACCCCAATACTCCACTTTCAAATCAACGTCCTTTCCCACATACTCCGCTTGCTAATAAGACAGACAAAGCTTCCATTAGTATGCTTTAACCACATGTTGAAAACATGTTCAACAAACAACTAAGTCAACCGACATACCTGATTGACCAATACAACAGTGGGTACCAACTACCGAGAACACAGCAATACACGGGAAGGGTTTTTTCAGCAGATAAGCATAGTGACGTAAAAGCATAGCGGCACGATCAACGTCTTGCCTGAGCCCCTCTCCAAGAACACTATAGTATTCTCCTTAATTACCTAAGCTAATGCTTCTATCTGATAACTGCCTTGTCATACCTGATTATGATCTCGTTGTTTCTTCCAATCAACAGCATTCCAAAAATCAACACCTTTTTCACCCCAATACTCCACTTTCAAATCAAGGTGCTTTCCCACATACTCCGCTTGCTAATAAGACAGACAAAGCTTCCATTAGTATGCTTTAACCACACGTTGAAAACATGTTCAAGAAACAACTAAGTCAACCGACATACCTGATTGACCAATACAACAGTGGGTACCAACTACCGAGAACACAGCAATACACGGGAAGGGTTTTTTCAGCAGATAAGCATAGTGACATAAAAGCATAGTGGTGCGATCAACGTCTTGCCTGAGCCCGTCTCCAATAACACTATAGTGTTCTCCTTAATTGCCTAAACTAATGCTTCTATCTGATAACTGCTATATTAGCCGTAACATAAGAACAAATACACCCCAAATAGAACAAAAACAACAAACAAACTACAGAGAAGCCTATACAAAATCCAACTTTTACAAAATTGTTCCAGCTATCTAAGGTGAGATCTGCAATTTTTCTCCTTTTAACCATCCACCGGTATGATTTCATTCTGTCTTTATACTTTCCAGGAGATGTGTTGATGTATCCATATACTTTAGTTCAAAAACCCTCTCGTCTCGGTTCTTCCAATAAAGCTCTAAAAAAATTCATAAATTCAGCCAATTTCACTACATATAAATAGAAAAAAACGTAAATGGAAAGAACTACATTGATACGAAACCACCAAATCACAAAACCACTATATTACCCTTCGCTTCCACACTTTCAACACATCCAAACACTTTCAACACACATCCAAACAGTGGTTTCAACCACTGTTTTAACCCAACAATGGTTTCAAACCTCCGTTTTAACGGAACAGTAGTTTCAAGCATTGGTTTGAACAAAACAGTGGTTTCAACCACCGTTTTAACCCCAACAGTGGTTTCAACCACCGTTTTAACCCAACACTGGTTTCAACCACCGTTTTAACCCAACAGTGGTTTGAACCACTATTTTCTACACAAAACACTGTTTAACCCAGAATCGTTTGAAACATCTGTTTTATATTCTAACATGAAATTAATTTGAACCAAAAATATGTGAGAGCACATACCTTAATTAAAACTTTTGGTTTACATTAATAAACTTAATTAAAAATCAAAATCCGTTGAATCAGTCGATTATTAGGCACAAATTATCACAAGTTCAAATCATAAACATAAAGCACAATCGGTTTAACAATTGTGAATACAATAAGTAATTTTATTTCAAGCCGCAAACCTTTGCAAAAGTCACCTACATCAACAACTACTGCTGCTGCTGAATCAACAACTGCTGCTGCTGAGCCTCACAAATTCAATCTTCATATTCCTGAACCTCACGAATTGAATCATTTTGGTTTAACAATGGTGAATACAATAAATAATATAATTTAATTCAGTCGATTATTAACTGAACCTCACAAATTCAATCTTCATATTCATGCATCAACAACTACTGCTGCTGAATTTTCCGTTGATCCGGCTGCAACACAACTGGAGCTAGAAACCCAACTCTCTATTTCTTCTATATTCATGGTGAAGTTGCAAAACATTTATATTTTCAGAGGGTCACGCTCAGATTAGGGGTCGGTGACATTGTCGAGGGTTGTCAGGAAATGCTATCACTTTGCATTTCCTGACAACCTAGACAACGTCACCGACCCCCTCCAAGTTTTCCACCAAAACACTCTCACTGCTTGTCATCAATTCTAACTTCACCTTTATAAGCAACCATAATATCTATATAAACCTGAAACTCATACCTGAAACTCTGCCAAACATTAATGCTTTTTAACCTAGTGAAATTAGCTCATAATACTCTGCCAAACATAAATGGTTTTTATCCCCTAGGTTATTAATGATATATGTTTGTAAAGATGATGAATAAACACTACATGAGGGCAAGATTTGGTGTAATATTCAACTACCTGTGCCCTGATGACTCTAAAAACCCTAATATTGTTCCGGTAAATAAAAACTAAGAAATCGAAAGAAAAGGCCAGAAAACCAAGATTGAATGTTAGCAAAGAGATGGAATTGTACCTTTGTGATGAAGATTTCGAAAGGCGGAAGGACGGCATAGAGAATTAGGACAGAAGATTTCGATATGAAGAAGAAATTGAGATAATTCTAGATTCTAGTCAAAGACTGTGAATTTTAGAGAGAGAGAGTTGAGAGAGAAATTGATTAGAGAGGGTAATTGATTGAAGAAGATTATAGGTTATATATCTGGAGCCATAATTTTGAATTTTGAATTTGGAGCCATAATTTTGATTTTGAATTTTGAATCATCAGTGGTTGATTATATATTTTTTTAAAAAGATTTATACATGCCCATGGCTTTATAGCCTAGTGGCATTCTGGGGGTGGGATAAGACTTTGAGACCTATAAGTCTTGGGTTCGATTCCCACAAGGGGGGTTTTCCCATATTTATTGGGTTTCCTCCTGAATTGGTGTATAGGCATTATGCCTAATGGGGATGGATATGATCGGGTGGTTCCGCTGGTGGTACGATGATACTCCAGTGGTCCGTCAGTGATCCAAATTAGCCGTTCAAAAAAAAAAGATTTATACATACATATCTAAATATATCTAAATTGTAAAGGGAATTATGACATCACCAACTCCATGTGGCATAGCTTAGAAGTTGACAAGTAAGCAGATTTACATCAGCTCATAATCTCTTATTATAGATAGTATAGATTACTTTACCTTCTTTTTAGATGACAAATTACATGTATGTTAATATGAGTTATAAACCTAAAGCCTTTTGATAAATGAATGTAAACACCAACATTGGTTAGTGCTAGGTTAATTGTCTAAGTTCAAATTATATTTTATACGAAAAACTGACAGAATAATGATGTTAATTTACTTTTATTTCATGTTGGTAAATATTCTTTGATTTCTATCAATTCGGTCATCAAAGTTAAAATAAGTGTTTCATAACTAAGTGTCCAATTCTAGGAATGATTTATACTTGTGTAGCATTTGTAGTTGTAATTTTTTACATCTTTTGTGTTGCTATGTGACATACATGTTTGTATAACTTATGTTGTTAATGTACTTCCTCAGTCACCAATCTACAAACATCTAAAATATACACAGTAAACTTTGCTAATTTGTCCTAAAATCAGTACTAGATGCTCTTCCGGTTTACTATATATCCCTTTATAAGGTTCCAGATTCGGTTATCGAAAAGATGGAGTCACTAAGGAAAAGGTTTTTTTTGAAGGATATGATGACAAGAATGTTACCCATTGGGTAAAATGGGAACAAGTAACAGCCTCAAAAAGGAAGGGAGGCTTAGGCTTCGGTGCACTTTGCGACACAAATTTAGGGCTAATGGCTAAATGGTTCTGGCGTTTTAAAACTGAGCAACACAGGATGTGGTAAAAAATTATTACGGCCCTCCATCACTCGGAATGGAACTCGGCCCAATTTCTGTGTAAACCAGGCGTTGGAGGGGACAGGAAAAACATTATGGGGGTTGAAAAGGACTTAAGAAATAATAATGTGCAGGTCAACTGGCTGATTAAAGGTGTAGCTGGCTGTGGGAATGTGATAAAATTCTAGATTGACACATGGATCGGGGACGAACTGCTGGAGTCACAGTTCCCAACACTCTTCATGTCATGGAAAGGATGAGAAGTCAAGACAATGAGGCAGAGTTTTCATGGGCATGGCGGAGGCAACCGAGCCTACCCGTAGAGAGAGCAGAGCTGGAATTATGTAAATCATTGTTGCAACAAGTTCAGCTGAATGGAGGGCAAGATAAATGGGCCTGGAGTGGGGAAACAAATGGTAAATTCTCGGTTTGGTATGTCCGTTCCATCCTAAATTCTAACCCCCTGGATGCCTCATCTACACCTACTCTTTGGAATAATTGGTTGCCTACAAAAGTTAATATATATGTCTGGAGGTTACTTAGAGGCAAAATCCCAACCAGAATGGCTCTACAAAGAAGGGTATTTCGGTCAACTCGACTTCTTTCCCCCTCTGTGGAGATGCGGATGAAATGATAGACCATATCTTCCTTTTTTTGTTTACTTACAACAGGAGTGTGGCAAGGTATATCAGCTTGGTGCAAGATTCCCCCATGTTTTGCTTCTCCATGAATGATTTACTTGAATATCACAGTAGCTTGAGAATGGGTACAATCAAAGCAAAAAATGTTTAGCCCAGTCTTAAAGATTTCTTGCTGGGCAGTTTGGAAGGCGCGAAACAATATGATTTTCAAAGGCACATAGTTCTTGGGCCCAAGAATTGTGGAAGAAACAAAGAGTGTTGGATTCCTATGGATTAAGAACCAAATGAAGCATCAGACTATGGATTGGCAAAGTTGGTGTGCATTCAGTTTTGATTTTGATGTACAGTTGTAATTTCATTTGCTAGCTCATGGCTAGTTTTGTACTAATATGTTAAAGATTTAATTAGATCGCCGCTTTTCATAAAAAAAAACATAGACCAAACTCTACACACAAGCATATGCAAAAAAAAATGATAAATAAATAAACCACATGGAAACCTATTGTTTGATCAAAAAGTGTACCTTGGAAACAAAATTTTTAAACGTGGGCCCCAAACTTGGAACCCAAATCGTCAATACACACTAAAATTGCAAAAAGGAACTACAATAAAAAATATGCATATAGTTAAATAGCAAATACATACCTCAAATCTTTCACAATGGTAAGAAGGCATAGTGGTAGTTCGCTCAACTAAATTAGTAAAACAACATGAACCCATACATAATGGAGGTGTAGAGGTAGTTCACTCAACTAAAGTAATGAAAAACATGAACCCATTCATAATAGAGGTGTTTTTGTCATAAAGAGTGACAACGAAAATAGCTAAAGAGATGGAGGTAGACAAATTGGGTTAAAGAAATATTAGTCTGGCTTAGGGTAAGAGTTTTGGAATTGTGGTATAATGATCAAAACCTTTCTAACATGACAAATTCACTCCAAATTACTTAATTAGTTTAATTTATAACCATCCTTTTAATCATTTACTTACGCACTAGACTGAGTTAGATGCTTAAATTCCACAAGTTTACAAATTTCAAACTAACTTTACTTGTTTCTTATGAAACCTTCAAATAAGTTTTATAACCTTCCCAATATTTTAGTGGCAAATCACTAGGGGACATATTTTAGGTCACTTAAAACCATGTGTTGTAGAACAGAACAAGAACAATTCAAGAATCAAATGCTTGATCTTTTATTATCAACGAACAATTACAAAGAAAGAAAAGTTTACAATGATAGAATCGAAAAATTGAGAGAGTGCCTAAACTAATGAGCAAGCAGCTCTTATATGCTATCTGTTCACCTAACAAACTTTAACAACAGATTAACCAAACTTAAGAAGGAAATTGACACATTACTCCCCTATACTTTAGAAAGAATCTAATAAGCCACCAGAACCTTTATTGACCACTATACCCTTACTAATTTGACTTTAATTCCAACAAACTCCACCTTAAAGTCAACATTATGACTTTAACTAATTCCCAATCCATCTACACAGTAATCAAACTTGGATCCAGGCAGAGTTTTAGTAAAAATATCTGCTATATTTTCATCTGTATCCACTCCTTGTACTGCAACTTCCTTAGAGTTTATCACATCTCATAATGTTGACTTTAAGGTGGAGTTTGTTGGAATTCAAGTCAAATTAGTAAGGGTATAGTGGTCAATAAAGGTTCTGGTGGCTTATTAGATTCTTTCTAAAGTACAGGGGAGTAATGTGTCAGTTTCCTTCTTAAGTTTGGTTAATCTGTTGTTAAAGTTTGTTAGGTGAACAGATAGCATATAAGAGCTGCTTGCTCATTAGTTTAGGCACTCTCTCAATTTTTCGATTCTATCATTGTAAACTTTTCTTTCTTTGTAATTGTTCGTTGATAATAAGAGATCAAGCATTTGATTCTTGAATTGTTCTTGTTCTGTTCTACAACAAGTGGTATCAGAGCCTGGTTAGGGCTCGATTGAAGAACAAATTCAAGGTTAATCAATTTGCGTTGAAGATGGTGTCAACTAAGTTCGAATTAGAGAAATTCGACGGAAGGAATGATTTTAGTCTCTGAAGATTGAAGATGCGAGCACTGTTGGTACATAATGGTGTGGTGGATGCATTGAAAGGGGAAGAACAACTTCCTGCGGATCTTACAGATAAAGAGAAAAAGGAAATGATGGAAAAGGCTCATAGTGTGATTATATTGAGTCTTGGGGATCGAGTTCTAAGAGAAGTATCCAAAGAAACTACTGCAGTCGGAGTTTGGTCAAAATTAGAAACCCTGTATATGACCAAATCACTTGCAAATCGGTTGTATCTTAAGAAGAGGTTGTACACTTTTCAAATGAGTTCAGGGAAGTCTCTTGAAGAACACATTGATGATTTCAATAAATTGATACTGGATCTTGAGAATATTGAAGTTGAAATTGAAGATGAGGACCAAGAAATCTTATTTTTGTCATCTCTTCCTCATTCATATGAGAATTTTGTGGATACACTTATGTATGCCAGAGAAACTCTCACGATGGAAGAGGTTCTTGCTGCCTTAAATTCAAGGGAATTGAAAAAGAAGACAGATGTAAAGGAAGAAGGTGGAGATGGTCTAGTCGTAAGAGGAAGGTCAGATCACAGAAGTGCAAAATCTTCAAGAAATTTAACACCAAGATCCAAATCAAAGTTCAGGAGAAAGTGTTTTGTCTGCAGTTCAGAAAAACACCTAAAGAAAGACTGTCCTGAATGGAAAAAGAAGAAAGGTGAAGCCAACAGTTCCAAGAATATAAGTCATAACTCTCAAGATGACCAGTCTGATGGTTATGAGAGTGCTGATGTCATGTGTGTTACAACTAAAGAGGTTAAAGACAAGTGGGTCATGGACTCAGGATGTTCATTCCATATGACTCCCGTGAAAGAGTTTTTTAAAGATCAAGTGTTTGAAGAAAGTGGATCTGTAAAACTTGGTGATGACAAGCCTTGCAAGATCCTTGGGGTAGGTACAATCACTTTCAAGATGCACAATGGTAGCATAGTTGATCTCAAGAATGTAAGGTATATTCCTAGTCTTAAAAGGAGTTTACTATCTTTGGGAACTTTTGAAAGGGATGGGTATCATGTTAGCCTAAAAGATGGTAAAGCGAAGGTCATAAAAGGCTCTTTAGTTGTGCTATCTGGAACTAGAAGAGATAATAATGTGTATTTGTTAGATGGAAATGTAGTTCATGGGGGCAGTTGCATCTATAGCATTAGATGGCAAAGATGATGAATTAGCTCTCTTATGGCATAGGAGACTAGGGCATATTAGCAGCCAAGGCTTAGTTGAGTTAAAGAAACAACAGGTTCTTGGTGATATTAAGAGTTGTGATGTAGATTTCTGTGAGATTTCCATAATGGGTAAACAAAAGAGGGTAAAGTTTGGAATAGGAAAACATACTACCAAAGGTATATTAGATTATGTTCATTCAGATTTGTGGGGTCCTGCAAGAGTTGATTCCTTAGGGGGTGCTAGGTACTTTATGTCCATTATAGATGATTTCTCTAGAAGGGTATGGGTGTTTATCATTAAAAACAAGAATGAAGCATTCAGTAAATTCAGAGAGTGGAAGATCTTAGTTGAAAACCAGACTGAAAGAAAGATCAAGAAACTAAGAACAGATAATGGATTAGAGTTCTGTAATAAGGAGTTTGATAAATTTTGTAGAGACTGTGGTATTGCTAGACATCTAACAGTACCTGGAACACCTCAGCAGAATGGGCTAGCTGAGAGAATGAATAGAACTTTATTGGAAAGGTTAAGGTGTATGAGGTTGAGTTCCGGTTTACGTAAGTGTTTTTGGGCAGAAATAGTCACAACAGTAGCTTATTTGATTAACAGAAGTCCTTCTAGAGTTTTAGCAATGAAAACTCCTTTAGAAGTGTGGTCAGGGCAAAAACCAGAGTATGAAGACCTCAGAGTGTTTCGCTCTTTAGCTTTTGCACACATCAGTCAAGATAAGCTAGACTCTAGAACACATAGATGTGTACTTCTGGGATACACAGAAGGGGTAAAGGGCTATAGACTGTGGAGGTTGGATGGTGGTAGTCCTAGAATAATCAAAAGTAGAAATGTTGAGTTCAATGAAGATCTGTTATACAAAGATGTGGTTGGTACAGATTTGGGAAACAGTTCAGGAAAAGCTCAAAAGCCAGTTCAGATTGAGGTGGAGCATAGTGGTGAAAATAGCAACTATGAACAGTCTGGTGATTCAGGTGGCGGTTAAGAAGGGTCATCTGGAAGTACAAGTACTTATTCCTTAGCCAGGGATAGGGAAAGAAGAAATATTGTGAAACCTTTTAGATTTAGAACCAATAGTGATCTGTCTGCTGTTGCATTTAATACAGCTGAACAAGAGAGCATCTATGAACCACTTACCTATCATGAAGCTGTAAATTCTGAGAATAAGGATAAGTGGTGTGCAGCCATGAATGAAGAAATGGATTCTTTAGTTAAAAATGGTACTTGGATTCTGGTTGAGAAGCCTAGAGATAAAAAGCTTGTATCATGCAAATGGATTTACAAGGTGAAAGAGGGAATGACAGAAAAAGAGAGTCCCAGATTCAAAGCTAGGCTTGTAGCTAAAGGGTTCACACAAAGGGCAGGTGTTGATTATACAGAAATTTTTCTCCTGTTGTAAAACATACCTCTATCAGAGTTCTGTTGTCATTAACAGCTGCATTGAATCTTGAATTAGAGCAATTAGATGTAAAAACGGCATTTTTGCATGGATTCCTGGAAGAAGACATATACATGGCACAACCTTTAGGTTTTGTGCAAAAGTGTGAAGAACATAAAGTGTGTTTACTAAAAAGGTCGCTCTATGGACTCAAACAATCTCCTAGACAATGGTATAAGAGATTTGATGAGTTTATGGTTACACATGGGTTTATGAGAAGTTCTTATGATTCCTGTGTATATTTCAGAGAGTATCAACCAGGATATTATGTGTATTTGCTTCTTTATGTGGATGATATGCTCGTTGCATGCAAACACAAAAAGGAGATTGAAAGAACAAAACACATGCTAAAGTCTGAATTTGAAATGAAAGAGCTTGGGATGGCTAGAAGAATTATGGGAATGGAGATTAGCATAAATAGAAGTAAGAAGGAGTTGAGGTTAACTCAAAGTTCTTATGTGCAGAAGATTCTCAAGAACTATGCAATGGAAGGTTGTAAGTCTGTTAATACACCTTTGTCACCTCATTTCAAATTGTCTATAAACGATGCTCCTAATACAGACGAAGAGAAACAGTATATGGACAAGGTTCCATATGCAAATGTAGTTGGAAGTATGATGTACTTGATGGTTTGTACAAGACCAGATTTGGGTTTTGCAGTAAGTTTAGTCAGTAGATACTTGGCAACACCTGGAAAGAACCATTGGGAAGCTGCCAAGTGGATTCTAAGGTACTTGAAAGGCACCAAAGATAAAGGTTTAGTGTTTAGTGATAAGTACAATGATCAAGTCAAGATAGAAGGTTTTGTTGATGCCGATTTTGCTAAAGACCGTGATAAGGGCAGGTCAATCACAGGATATGCATTCAAAGTTCTTGGTAATGTGGTGAGTTGGAAAGCGCAGTTGCAGCATGTTGTTGCACTGTCAACAACAGAGGCTGAATATATAGCTCTAACTGAGGCTGTTAAAGAAGCAGTTTGGTTAAAAGGGCTTGTTACTGAGTTGGGAATTAAAACAGGAAATCCTGTGTTTTTTTGTGATAATCAGGGGGCTATTCAATTGGCTAAGAACAGTGTGTTTCATGAAAGGACGAAACATATTAATGCTAGACTGCATTATATTAGAGATGTGATAAACTCTAAGGAAATTGCAGTACAAGGAGTGGATACAGATGAAAATATAGCAGATATTTTTACTAAAACTCTGCCTGGATCCAAGTTTGATTACTGTGTAGATGGATTGGGAATTAGTTAAAGTCAGAATGTTGACTTTAAGGTGGAGTTTGTTGGAATTAAAGTCAAATTAGTAAGGGTATAGTGGTCAATAAAGGTTCTGGTGGCTTATTAGATTCTTTGTAAAGTACAGGGGAGTAATGTGTCAATTTCCTTCTTAAGTTTGGTTAATCTATTGTTAAAGTTTGTTAGGTGAACAGATAGCATATAAGAGCTGCTTACTCATTAGTTTAGGCACTCTCTCAATTTTTTGATTCTATCATTGTAAACTTTTCTTTCTTTGTAATTGTTCGTTGATAATAAGAGATCAAGCATTTGATTCTTGAATTGTTCTTGTTCTGTTCTACAACACCATGGTTAACGAGATGTTCAATCATTTTCTTTAAATCTCATCTAACCGAACTAATATTAGAATTTTCGTCTAAATACACAAAGATGATTATAATTAGTATAAAAGCCATAACTAGGTTCATGATCACTTACATACAAGAACACAGCTGTTCTAGGTAGTTGGAGTGAAGTTAAGAATATCCAAGCTTTAATATTTATACAATCCAATTACTACATTCACAAATACTATATTGAAAACATATAAGTATGAATCTTATAATAAGGTGTACAAAACGACCACTTCCTAAAGCCTTCACTACTATGTATGCTAAAACAATTTGGGTCATAAAAATAATACCAATAATTGGTATGTACTTAAAATACGTAGAATTACCACCAAACATTGTTATGTACTTAAAATTCTAATAAAATATTCCAAAATGACACATTAACTTAGAATTAACACCAAACATTGGTATGTACTTAATTCATCATTATCATTATCTAAGTCTTGCCTTATAGTCAATCAACTCAACTCGTTTGTTGCGTTTTACCACTAATTTCTGAACATGACTTAAACTCAAATGATTATCAAGTGTGGAATATAACTTGCTTAAGTAGATTTTGACCTAATCATCGGTTAATAAAAGAAGCAACTCAGTTGTCACACCTTACTAATCTTGTTGAATCAAATAAATTCTCTAACAAGTTATTATCTTCATTGAGAACATTTCTAAGCTACTAGATATCACTATTCAGCCCAAAACAGAATTTCTTTTTTTGATATTAAACTCCAACTAATACTTTACGAATGAAAACTAGGGTGAGATACTACTTACAATGATGGTTTGATACAAAAGCCAATCAATTGAAACAACATAGGTTTCTAAAGTGACCTGCAATCACAATTTGGTATTTATCCATTCCTTCTTTCATGGATGTATTCTAAATTACACACAATGTCTTCGTATTCTTTTTCTACTTTGTAGCGACCCAGACAACCTGCTAAATGTTTCTAGATATGATTCTTGAGCTAAACCACACTTTAAAGCCTTGCATTTTTGTTTTTTAGCATTGCACTTTGTGCTATAATTGGTTATTTGAACTTTAACTCCACATTTTGACCCATATTGACATTTTAGTCCTACAAATGGCTCAATAAAATATGTAGTTTTTGAATTTTGGAATAGCATGATGTCACTATCAAAAACATGTTTTAATATGATTACTTTTATATTAAAACATCTTGATGCTACTATCAAAAGCTTTAATCGGATAATTCGAAGAGAAACAAGAACAACTATGTGTTTATAGTAAATAAACATGTAATGTAAGTGTGTGTATACATGAAATCATTATGAATGACTCATTAATAATATCTTATAGTCGAACACCGAATTTGTTGTTGATGCAAAGTTAGTTGCTTATCAATAATATCTTATAGTCGAACACCGAATTTGTTGTTGATGCAAAGTTAGTGAGGACTGCTTATTTACTGTTAATAGTTGTTGTTGATTGTTTCTACTGATGAACCAAACAACCATATCAGTTCTTGCTAATAAACTAGCCAAACAAACAATCTGGGCTTTTTTAAAGTTTCGGTAATGTTTATTCTTATATCCATTTGACATCAAGTAAATTCAACTAACTAAAAATGCCTCAATGGCACTAAAATAACCAACAAAATTCACCGTAACACATGACAAATATAAAACCTACATTGTTTTCATTAAACAATAATACAAAAATAATGCAGTCTAAAATTCGATGTTACAAATTGTCAAATGTGTTAATGATTAGTAAATGTGTGGAATAAGGCATTATATGGTGACCATGAAACATCAAGGATTAGTTGTGAAAAGTGGTGAAAGATGAATGACCAAAATATAATGAACGCTATTTACTAGTCGGTAATATTGGTGGAGTTTAGCATCCGAGAATGCTAGAAAACAATGAATAAAGGGTGACACGTGTTGAGACACAAATAACATAATGACACGGTTCTCAAGGTTTGTTATATTTACGAGTTTGCTCTAATAAGAATCTTCTAACATAATCAACTTTCTTTTGACTCATAAATATTCGTGCTGAGAAACATTTACTAACGTATAAACAAAATTCAACTAAATTATAAATTTAATTCAACAATATATAATGCACGATTAATGCATTTCTCTTTCTTCTATAAGCCTAATTTTACAAATAAATCAATCATATATTTGATTCATACCAACTAATACTTATATTTCATCTATTTATAGTAAGATAGCTTAAATCAAACTCAAATATATTTGATACTTGTTCAACTTAACTTAGGTGCAGTTTGTTTTTTAATAGGTAAAATGTCTACAGTCTGTGGACCACATCTGTAGAAGAAGAGGTGGACCAAACCTCTTCAGTCTGCAAGAAGAAATATGTTTGTTTTTTAATGTATGTAGATTTCTAAAATAAATTGGTAGTGGTGTATAAACGGTGGTGGACGTGGACGGTGAGTGGTGGTGGTGGACGGTGGTTGTAGACGGTGGTGGGTTGTGGGTGGTGGTGTTTAACCTTCTACAGACCTTAGAAGATCTTAAAAGTAGTTGGGCCAAGTATGCCATAAGAAGAGTTTGCGTAAACGTTTTTTTTAATGAAACGTCTTCGTTAAAACAAACAGTTTATAGATGGCAATGTCTGCGCGTGGTCTGCGCGGCGCAGATAGAAGAGCCTAGACAAATCTTTTAAAAAAACAAACACCACCTTGGTAAATGACGTGCCATCATTTACACACATTTTAAGCATATATATATATATATATATATATATATGACATCTTCAGGAGCATTTTCACGCAATAGGGTGCTTAAAAGCCTTCTTTGTGATTTTATAGTGACATTTGTCAATTTGGCGTTATGCATGCTTAAAACAGAAGAAGAATATAAGAAAATAGCCAAAAATTACCAAGCACGGCCATGCAAGACCATGCACACCCCTGCTCCCTAGAGATAGCCCAAAATCAGGAATATTGACGAAGCACAACCGTGCTACCATCATTTAAACAAGCACGCTTGTGCAAACAATGTTTGTGTGAACACACTCGTGCTTGTGCATCTACACGCCCGTGCTTGTATGATTTGTTAACTTTACACCAGTTGCGTGCGCGCATGCACAATTGTCCTCGATCAAATTTTCACACTATAAAAAGATTGATGGAGCTTCTCCACAACTTCAACATAACATTCCAGGGAGGAACCCCAATGGGTTTAATCCCTCATCTACTCGATTCTACCACATCCAAAAGGTTCTCTATTAGTTCAATATACTTTTGCTTTGGTTAATCACTAGTGATCATACCATTGTTAATCCACCGAGTGTTAGTTATTGAATCATGGCCACTTTGTGGCTAGACTTCTTGCATCATTTTGGTGTAATGAGACTTGATGTTAATTTATAATATTCGAAGTTATGTTTGATGTTGTGTTTGTACATTATGAAGTTTGTAACTAGGTTATCCTTTGTTGAATGTGAGTAGTATTTGGATGTGATGATGTATGAAATTACACTTTTTAGACTTCAGACTTTCTGTGTGAGTGTTTAAAGTGAGAGCTTAGAGAGAGAAAGTGTGGTTTAGATCTGTGTGATCTAAACTAGCTTGTCTAGAGGATGTGTACCCTTCGGTATTGTAAATTTGTGTTTATTGTATTATATTAAAAAGTTTCCTCTACACTTTCTATTGTGTCTTACGTTTTACGTCTTGATCAAGTGCAATGTTTTCGGTGTTTGTCATCGATGTTGTTGGACCTACAAAAGAACAGGCGATATCCAAAAGCCAAAGCATATCCACTGATCAAGAAATAAGCAAAAGATTAAACCAGACTTTCCCCAAAGATAGTGAATCTTGAACACCTGTTCAGAACATTTTTTTCAAGAGCATGGCTAACATCTGATGAAGACTTGGAACCGTTGTTCAAGAGTACAAGCATCTGTTGAAGACTAGCATCTGGTGAAGACCAAAGCCTTCGTTAAGTTAAGGTCTGTTGAAGAAGACCAAACATCTGTTAGGCCAAACAGATGTTTGGACAACTGCAACAGAGGATAATTTAGACAATGTTTTCTCAATGAAGCAGTACCTATTTCATAAATGTTTTAGTATAGCCAACATCAGATGATAAGATTTGCTCAGATGTTTGCAAACATCTGAGGAACTGTTAGGAATGTTAGATGTCACTATCAGGGTGACGTCAACTGATCTCATAACAGAGCTTTCGTACTTGTGTAAATTGATCACACATGTTAGTGATCTGTTTATCAAAATTTTGTTTCTAAAAATCAAGAAAAGATTGATAAGATCAACAAAACAAAAACTCTATTCAAAGGAGTTAAAACAACTGTTGGAGTGGTTCAAAAGTCTGTTCAAAGTGTGATAACCACTGTTCAAGGCAAAAGAAACATTGTTTTCAAAACCATTGTTTGACATTTAAAAGTCAAACAGAGCCACTTTTTCAATCCAAAACTCTGTTTAACCCAATAAAGGTTTCAAACAGATGTCTCAAAACACTAATCAAGTTATTTCTAAAGTCGGTTGAGCCCAACAGAGGTTTCAAACAGATATTTTGAAAAATGAATCTTTGGTATCTTCATCAGTGGGTTTTCTATGTAGGACCCACTTTCTAAACAGTGGTTTGCTATGACAAATAGCAACTGACCACCTGGACTAAAAGGTAACTTTAGTCCATGATGGCATCCCCATTCCATTAACTCTATAAAAACCCATGAGAATACAGAGTTTAATTCTGTCATCCATTATTGAAAATTTCAAAAGCATTTCAAAAGAGAAAACCTCCAAATTTGCTTTCATCAGACTCTGTTTCGATCAAAATATTTTCTGGATAAAAGACTTTCAAAAGATTTGAACAACAGTTCATCATGGATCTCGAAATCAAAACCCCACACAATTACTTGTCGTATCTTGTACAACATAGAAAAAATAAGGACTTCCACCCCATTATCGACATCATTAATTCATCAAAATAACTCTACATTCTCACCGCCGACGCGCCCATCTACATTTCCATACTTAGAGAATTTTGTGAAAATGCAAAATTATCCCTGCAAAACAAAAAACCATTTTTCATTACTTCCACCGTCAATAAAGAACATGTGGAAATCACCAAAGAATCCATCTCCACCATGTTCCATCAAGAGGGTATGACAGGTTTGGAAACTTACCCCAAAAATGAATTACAAGCTGAATTCATAGAAAGGGGCTATGAAGGTCAGATGGTGGGAGCAACACCTTTTAAACCAAAGTTACCACCTGAAATGAAATTCTTTTTCCATACTCTCTTGGTTTGCCTCTCTGCTAAAACCACTGCTTTTAATGAAATTCCCCTAAAAACTCAGTATTTGGGGTATGCTATTTTGAAGAATTCAAACCATAAGCTTTCTTAGACACTGTTTTTTTATTTGGTTGCAAATTTGAGGGCAATCAAGAGAGGTACTGGCAATCCTTTTCTTATCTATCCAAGTCTGTTGGGCTTTTACATGAAAAACGTTTTAAGAAAATAAATTTTTGAAAAAGGTGAAGCAATTCAACGCAACAGTCTTTCTAAAGAAACATTTACTCGCATGATGGCCAAAAGCCATGGAAATGTGGTGATTGAAAACGTTTTAGAAAACCAAGCAACAGATGTTACAACATCTGTTGCTGAGCCCACTGCTCCTGGTGACCATGGTGCAAATCCCAGCACTGTGGAACCCACACCAGACATTTCCAAACAAACCACATCCATTCCCATCCCCAAATCAAAAAGAAAATCCACAAAAAGGGTATCTCTGGGGGTTGAGACGTCAGAGATCCCTGTTGCAGCACAAAAGTAACAAACTCAAACATCTGTTGTTACTTCTTCACAATAGATGTAAACATCTCAACCAAGCCAAACTCTTCACTCCTCCTCACAAAAGGAAGGTGTTGTAAGCATAAGGGATACAAATCAAGGGGGAGATACATCATTTGATTATCTCTTCTCGAGCCTCTCTCCCAGGGCCGCTTATCCTTCATCACCACCACCTACTTCAATAGTCTGATCACCCTTACAAAAATTGCTTGATGCAATTGATACATCTGACTTGCAAATACCTAGTTCCTCTAAACAACAAATTAAAGATAGTTCACTCCAACAAGTGACTTGGGCATGTTCAGGGATTATTGCTATCCCATAAGCAAAGGAGGCTACACCTCCGGTATCCAAAGAGATACATGTTGGTATTTCAAGTGGGGCAGCTACTACAACTGTTGAGACAACATTCTATATTTGGACAGTGGTTACATTACTAAAACCCCCTTGAAGGCAACAACTCTTGAGACAATAATCTCTAAATCAGTTGGAAGTTCCTGTGACACCTGTTTCACTTCAACCATCATACAAATACTAAACCAATGAAATATTATATTTCATACTTTGGATTTGTATAAATATGTGTATCGTTTTCACATATCAATTCTTGTTCGATTTCGAGCTCTAAATCGCTTCCTAGAAAGTTATACGCGAACTGGTGCGTAAACATAATCAGTTTAACACGACAAACACTCCATAACAGTAACATGGGCTTAACATACCTTAAATAACCTTTACATAACTTAGAAATAAGTTTTGGATGGTTTGGTGTGTCGAAATCAAGTTTATTCGCTTACAGGGACTAATTTTGACAAACTGCGAAAGTATGCCAATTCGTACTGTAACGAACATTTCGGAACTTGATCATAAGTTAAACATGCCCTAAATATCCTTTACATAGCTTAGAAATAGGCTTTGAGGTGTTTGGTGCGCAAAAATAAACTTATTTGATCAACAGGGACTAAAAGCGTCAAAAAGTGCATAAGTTTGCATTTTCGCGCATATCTTACGTTCTGAATATATCCGGATATCCAAAAATTTATGTAATCATTAAAATACTTTATTTTAGTTTGGCATGATAAAATCCCATTCGTCACTTAATTTGGATCGTTTTTGCGTTCGTTACGACTTCCGTCGTAATTAACCGAACAACGCAACCGTGCGACCAAACGAACCGACATCCGAGATGTTTTTGAGCATATTTTAAGTTCCCTATACTTTAACTTCATTTTGAAAACCAATCATCTGTTCTAGGATGATTTATTATAAGGTTTTGAACCTTCAAAGTTTCCGAGATGATTTTGAAAATAATCACCCACCCTTCTGGATGATTCATTTTTGGCTTAGTGCCTTTTGAGTTTTCAAGATCTCATCAAAGTTTGGTCTTATAATGTGAACACGTGCAATCTGGAAGAGTGGATGCCTGTACTCTGAGCTTTCTGTCTAAGGCTAGAGTGTTCGTACAAATTCACATAATCGGACCAGTCACTCTTACCTGGGAACTCTTAGGGTGAGTGTCCACTTATAGGATAAAGCATGTCTTCGTGATACATTAATATGACCCACTTACTTTGATTAGTCACTGTCTCATTTGTTTGCCTTAGGTAACAAACAAATGATCACCATTTTATGCGTTGTCTTTTCGTTTTGATTATCTGAAATCATTTCACTTGTTTCCTCCCATGTCTTCCATTATCTTCATGATGCCTCTACATCGCAACAACACTCAAATGTCCGAACTTGGTGCTACAATCGCTCAACAAGTAGGCGTCGTACTCCAGAAGACCGTTGATTTAGCTATCACGATGACTCGCCTCAGGGATAAAGCCGTACAAGGGAACTGCTCCTTGGTGCAACCAATGCAACCTTCATCATCCGAATCAGATACCATGTCACAAATGTACCTACCATGGATGATGGGTACATTTGGTTGACGTGTGCCGCTTTGCTATCCAAAACAAAGTTGTTGCAAATCTTATTGCTGCTCAACCTCCTGCTAGGAAATCCTTATGTCGGTACTGCAGCGATATGCAACAAAGGTAATGCACCTCACCGAACTTACATGCAGTGTCATCTGTGGGCATCATGTGGACGACTCGGTTACCCGACAAATGCTTGTCAATTCAACCCAATCCAAGGTGGTCCAAACCAACCCCAAGTAAACCCTGCTCAAACTCTTTTACCGTCTGGTACTTGGTACAACTACGGCGAGACGGGTTATCTTAGGAATAAAAGCCCAAAGGTTGTCAATGCAAATCTGACCTACGGAAGAGCATTTGGCTGATTAGAAGATGCTGCTGCTTTGAATAATATGAATCTTACGCTTTTATTTCTTTTAAACTCTGGAACAATCGGTTTTGTTTATAAATAAAATCGTTGTTCGCAATTCTGATGTACAAGTGTAGTTACATGTGTGTATGGCATTCCCCTACAATACCTACACCTAAGAACTATGTTCTTTACAACTACTCTTGTAGAACTCCCATTCATGTGATCGCTCATGATTTCCTCGAAAAGTTCTAAGTACTCGTTTCCTTCTAAGAAACGAAGTATAGAAAATAAGTGACATTTTGAGTAATCACTTTAAATCCTTGGTTAGATAACTAACGGTAGTTTTCGATCTTATACCCAACCTCCAAGTTTTGCTTCATATGTCGCCTCGGCATATCTAGCACCTCAACTTCATGAGCATTCTACCTCGTGTATCGACTTAAGCACGTCTGGTGCAAGGTTTCGAAGCATCTCCCGCTTTTCAAATTCCAAACATCCATGTAGGATCTTCTTATCTTCACAATTAGATCCTTGAGGATGATTATCGCTCAAATCGAAGCCCTCGATTGGATTATTTGTACGTTTTAATACATACATTACGATCCAATAAGGACAAAGCCGAATTCCTATTAAGATCTTCCTATCTTCAAAGTTAGATTCTTGATATGTTTAAAGTGCCAAATGAAATCCACGGATTGGATTCCTGGTGTGCTTTAAATACCCGTGTCCAAAGATAACAAATTGAAGGTCAAAATTAAACAATTATGCGATTATGTGATTATGTGTTTATGTGTTTTCTTTTATGTTTTTGTGTGATCCGATTTTGTTGTTATCCAAATCCTTGTAGAATCTTCCATATCTTCATATGAGGGATTCATAGTAGGATATCCAAAGGTACTAGCTTAAATCCTTAATGGGCTTCTACGTAATAGTTAAGACCCTTGGATTATATAGTACCATTCCATAATTCGAAAGAGACCCCTTGAGTGGTCTAGTTAAAAAGATTGATTCAGAATCTGGTTAAGAATGACATGTGATGATATAGCTGGAAGGACTCCTTGGTGGTCTATTTAAAAAGATCATTTATTGATTTAATTTAAAGGACCCTATGGTGGTCTAGTCACACTCATCACATGTTTGTTCATTGGGTTTTCCCCTACACATTATCAAATGCACTGTGTGGACTATGCAAGGAATTATGTAATTATGGATGCATACATAATTATGAAATTCAGTGCATGGAAACCACAGTAAGATTTATCATGTGTAAGAACCGATAGTGACAACAATAACGAAACGTGAACAATGTAATGGACGTACGGTGGACGCACCAATGGCGCTTCATATACTTGTATATAAGTGTTCCTTATTACATTGCGAACGTAGCGTTATTTAAGTTACTAGAAGTCCTGGACCTTGACCAATGTCATTTTATCTTACAATCTCCGACTCCGATTTCGAGCACACACGAGTTTCCTATAATAGTCTACATATGAAACGTTCTTCTATCCGTAGTTCAAAACCTCATGTTTTGTTACTACAAGGACATCACTTTGACAGTTGACAAATTCGCTAAGAATCCAAACGTGGCCCATAGTTTTACTTAGGGTACGAAGGATTCATTCGAAAGTGAAACAATCACAGTTGTCTTCACAAGTTTCCTCTAAAATTAAATTTCGGGACGAAATTTCCTAAAGTAGGGGAGACTGTGACACCTGTGTCACTTCAACCATCATACAAGTACCAAACCAATGAAATATTGTATTTCATACTTGGGATTTGTATAAATATGTGTATCGTTTGCACATATCAATTCTTGTTTGATTTCGAGCTCTAAATCGCTTTCTGGAAAGTTATACGCGAACTGCTACGTAAACGTAATCAGTTTAATGTGAAAAACACTCCGGAACAGTAACATGGGCTTAACATACCTTAAATAACCTTTACATAACTTAGAAATAAGTTTTGGATGGTTTGGTTTGTCGAAATCAAGTTTATTCGCTTACAGGGACTAATTTCGACAAACTACGAAATTATGCCAATTCGTACTGTAACGAACATTCTGGAACTTTATCATAAGTTAAACATGCCCTAAATATCCTTTACATAGCTTAGAAATGGGCTTTGAGGTGTTTGGTGCGCAAAAATAAACTTATTTGATCAACAGGGACTAAAAGCGTCAAAAAGTGCATAAGTTTGCATTTTCATGCATATCTTACGTTCTGAATATATCCGGACATCCAAAAATTTATGTAATCATTAAAATACTTTATTTTAGTGATTTGCATGATAAAATCCCATTCGACGCTTAATTTGGATCGTTTTTTGCGTTCGTTACGACTTCCGTCGTAATTAACCGAACAACGCAACCGTGCGACCAAACGAATAGACATCTGAGATGTTTTTGAGCATATTTTAAGTTCCCTATACTTTAACTTCATTTTAGATCCTTAAAATGGGGTTAACGGGGCTTAAACGTGTCAAAAATGCATCGAAAACCAAGTTTTGGGCTTGCAGGGGCTAAAAGTGTCATTCTGCCAAACTTCTTACGCGGGGCGCGTAAGCCTAGCCTTAAAGCTACGCGGGGCGCGACAGACTTACAGATCAGAAACATTGAATCTGGACTTCCAGCTGGTTTTTGATGGTTTTATTCATGGTTTTTGGATACCATATGCTGAATTTTGATGGTTTATCATGTCCCATGGTATTTGAAAACCATTAGCCCCTTGGATGGCCAAGATTGATCCCTCTTTAGCAAGAAATGATCCTAACGGTTTACCGAAAACTATATATACCCATGCCCTCATTCCATTTTTTGCACCCTTGATCATTTTAATGCTCTAAGTTGAAGCCTTTGCTTCATACCTGAGTGTTATAGATCAAGTTCTCCCTAGCTTGGACCCTTTGTAAGCTTCTTTCGTTCTTTTAATGCTTTTCGAGCATGAAAGTCAAACAGTGTTTGACTTTCTGCTTTGACCAGTCTTTGGTCAACACAAAGTTCGTTTGAACTTTGCAACGTGAGTGTAATCACGATGGTTATAGTCCCTTGTGACTATACCTACTGATTACTACGTTGATTAGGCGTAGTGACGAGTCGTAGTTTCGGTCAAAATGCGTATTTATGCGTATTTTGTAACCAAACTACTCTTGGGTATCAAAACACTTTGTTTTGATATCAAAACTTGTTTTCTAACTTAGTTAAACATGTTCCAACATGTTTAGCTCGTCACTTTTAGTTTAGTGCTTGTGTAGAGTCGTAAGTCAAGCGCTCTTGACAACCGCTTAGACTTTTGAACTCGACCCGTTTGGTCGATCATTAGGATCCGACCAAGCACGTTTAGTGACCATAGTTGTATAGGGAATAACCTTCCGAGGTTATACCTTTTGGTCACCTAGTTTAAGTAGTTGTATGATAGGTAGTTTATATGCCATAGGAAAATGACCAAAATGCCCTTTTCATGCATAATTGGATTTTAAGCATATGTAACATAAACTTTTGTCACTTAACTGATTATGCAACATATTTACACATGTTTAGGCATATGATACCTGTCATAGGACTAGTTAGACGTCTCGAACGCGCATTTGCGCGAACGACGCGTTAAAGTAGCGTAAGCTACCTTAATGGGTCGTAACGGGTCGAAAGCATTTAGGATAGGTTTCGATTTAGTATGTAGGCTTTGTTAAACCATGTCATATGAGTTCCAATACTCATTTGGTTTACGAAACCTCATCCTATCCGATCTTCCGATTTAGGTCCGGTTTATTTACATAGTTACTTATATTAGGTGCCGATTGATTTCCGTGATTCCTCTAGCTTTGCTTGGTTGTTATTAAAGACTTCTAAGCATTCTCAAGTGAGTACATAGTCCCCTCTTTTACTGTTTTCAAATGTTTTGGGGTGAAATATGTGTACCTATTTGTTATTTTCATGATTTCAAAGTATAAATTGATTATACATGCTAGTACTTATCTTTTGACAAACTGAATGATTATCTATGGTTTAAACACTAATTTTTCAAAGATTATTAAATAAATTGTTAGATTGTACTTATTTTATACATTCACCAAACCGATTGGTAGTACGATATAGCGCTATAGGACTAGACACCCCATTCCTGTTGTATGGAATGTCAGAAACCAAATTTTATCCAAATAGAAATTGCCTTTGTGGTATTTCTGTAGTCTCTAAGGTGTAGTTTGATACACTAAGGTTTGAATGAATTCTAAATCACATTTTCTTTTGTATATTTTGATATACTTCCAAAGTATAGTTTGATATGCTCCCATATGTGATATTATTTACCAAAGTATAATTTGATATACTATGTACAAACCAACATATATTTTAATTGACCTTATTATTTACTAAAACATAGTTGATATGTTATTTTCAAACCAAAACATAGTTGATATGTTATTTTCAAAACCAAAGCATAATTTGATATGTTATTTACAAAATCAAAGTATAAATTAATTATACATGAACATTTTTACATTGGTGGTTTGTTTGGGTAAGGATTTAAATAACGAGGCGTGTGTAATATGATAAAAGCATGGTGGATACGCCGCTGGTACTTCTTATATATAAGTGATTTTATGATATTACATATCGTAGCGTTATTTAAACCATTTCAATTTTGACATATTACATTTTTTCACAATTATCATATCTTTACAAAATATTGTTTTACAAACAGCATATTTTATACAAACTCATTTTTACTTGATTATTTATTTAATCATGCATTATTCTTTCATAACATATATTTTCTTATCAATTTTAGTATGATTTCTAAAAGAAAATATTTTAAGGTTCATGACTATTTTTGTTAAACATTTTTCTTTAAACTTACAAGTCATGAATCCTATTTAAATAAAACCTATGTATCTCACAGGCATTTTTATGCTGACGTACCTATTTTCACATGTGTTTCAGGTGCTGTTATTAAATGATAATGATGCAAACATAGGATTGGACAAGGGCCTTAGTGACAATAAAAGATGCAAGACTAGTTAATTAAGTTGTGTTTCTTTGTTTATAAGACATTGTAACCTCTTTCAATTTAATAAAACAAAACTTCAACTTCCATGCGTTATGAAATAATGATTCTGGTACAACACTCCCCGACGTTTCCGCCGCGGTTTGTTGTTTTACGAGGTCGGGGTGTGACAGTTCCCAGTACCAAAAACAAGGGGCACTTGATATAAAACCAAGTATAACCACCTCTGGTGAGAATTCAGATGATCTTGTTAACTTAAGTGATGGATTAAACTATCAAAAATTAACGAAGAGGGTAACCAACTTAGAAACATATGTTGGGGAGATAAAGGACATGATGCAAATCTTACTCAAAAACTCCAAACCCAGACCAACAAATGCATAAATTGCAAAAGAAATGTGGGAACATGTTCAACCATACCTACATCTTTAGAAGCAAGCTGTTGAAGAACGATATACCATACAGGGGCTTGCCAGACAAACAGTGGATGCCAGATATCAAGATACACAGGCAGAAGTTAAAGCCATCAAATACTTTATCTTTGAAAACACTAGACAAGCTCTTACTCTCCCAATATATGATGATGCCAAAAAAAGGGGAGATAGAAGATTGCATGAGGAAGTTCCCACCCTTAGTTAAAAAGGCTGGTAAAAAGCCTGACACTGCTGCACTCAAAAGGGCAAGAAAAGAAGAATTTGACAAAGAAATTGTGAAGCAGAAAAGAAGGGGTACAAGGGTAGCTAACTTACAGATCATATTGCAGGTGATCATTAAAAGAAAGAAATCCAAGACAACCAAGGTTCTTCAACAAAGGTTCCAACAAAGGTCAGTCAAAGCACAGTTGTATCTGGTCAAACCACTGCTCCTAGGGTTGTAAACGAATCGAACGAACATGAGCAAGGCCTTGTTCGTGTTCGTTCGTTAAGGAAATAAAGGTGTTCACGATCGGTTCATGAACACTTACCGAATGAGATTTTATGTTCATGTTCGTTCATTAAGGAAATGCGTGTGTTCACGAACGGTTCTCGAACACAAATAAATTTGGCGAACGCGAAGAAGGATAAAGATGTATGTCCCAGAGAGTAGCACTGGAACTTGAATCCCTTATTCTGGACCGGGTGTTGATCTTATTCGTCGATGTAAATAATGAGAAAGGAAAGGGGAATGGTGTATAAACAAGGTGAAATATGGTTTTCTAATTTAATTTTTAGGGTAATAAAATTAATAAAAATTTAACAATATAAAAAGTAAAGATAAAATATATGAAAGTACAAAAATCTTTAATTAAAACACAAACAAATGAACGCAAATGAACAAATGTTCACGAACATCTTACCGAACGTTCACGAACACAATCAAACAAACGAGACCTCTGTTCATGTTCGTTCATTTAACTAACCAAACAAAGTTTATTTGTAATGCCCCGCGTTTTCATAACCTTCCTAACTTAGAAAGCGAGTCTTGAAAATCCTTTTTGAAACTTGTCCCTTCCGAAAAGCTTAATCGTCGAAAACCTTTATCTTTAATTTAAGCCATTATAAAAAATGGTTATTTATTTGCGGTTTAATTAATTAAGTAAATTAATTTTACTATTTAAAAGTTTATTTTTATAATAATCTAGTTAGTTTCGTTAGATTTTAAAGGTTAGTAAACCAACCTAGTTAGTTAAACTATAAAGGTTAGTTCTCTTTTAAAAATAACATTAGTTTTAATTAAAGTCGAGGGGTGTTAAGGTAAATAACCGAAACTTTAATTACAGGGACTGTTTGTGTAATTTGAGAGAAGTTCAATGTTTTTAAAAACAAAAAGAATTAAATAAAAAAATATATTACAGACCACAGGACTCGAACCCGGGTCAATACCCCCTCAAAACGCACACTTAACCACTCGGCTACAGTCCTCACATCGAAACAAACCCGACGTTAGTTACATTTAACATCTCGTTCCTTTGAGCCCTGGCGGCCCGTGATGAAGAAGCCCGTATACTTCGCGGCCCGCGACGGCCCATATCAGCAGCCGCGATCCAGCTTGTTTTAGCTCGTGTTTTAAGCGCGAATTTGATGTTTTATTTGATTTTTAAACTCATTTTAAGCATTAATGACGCAACTAACTTAACCCTAATGCTCTCCTATATAAACCAAGCCTAAATCAATCATTTTACACTTTACAAATCACTCCAAACTCCCTTAAATCCGTCTCCAAGCAGCTGCCAATCTGAAGTTCAAGTAGAATCACCTTCCTTCACTAAAACTAGCATAACTTCTTCATTTCTTATCCGATTCACTGGATTCTTTTTCCTACTTCTTTGGATTGATCTTAGCTACATTTCTAGAGGTTTTCCTTGGAAAACTAGAGCCTGGAACGTCACCAAAAAGGCTCCAAAGTAGGCTGTTCATTTCTGTTTTCATTTAATCTTTGTTAAACTTGTGTAAACTTGAGGAAACTCATCTCAAACCTATGTCCTTATGCTTATAACCACATCTATGGTTAGTTAGGCTTAAAAACAAGGTTGAGACATTCAAAATCAGAGGATTAATCCTCACAAACTTTCTGTTTTGTTCAAGGGTTTAACCCACAAGTGATGTTCAAGTTCAAGACTTGATGTATGTGTGATTTAGGATTAACTTGGGTTGTCCTACATAAAATCCACACATTGCTTGATGGTTTCTTATAGATTAGTGTTTAGTATTCTTGTATTACTTGTAGTTCATGACCCTCCTTGTATGTTCATAACATCAAGTGTAGTGGTGAACACTTAGTGGTGCCTAAATGGAAGACTTTACTTCCTACCTCCTACATGATTTTTATGACATTTGGAGGTACTTAAATGAAGATTTTAATCTTCTACCTCATGCTTGAAATATTAAACTATTGGACATATTAATATAACATTATATAATACTATTATATTACCCAAATAATCGAACCTTTGATGATGAATTAGTGTTCATATGTCAAGGTACTAGGTTATATCACCTTAGACTTTGATAACTTGTCACGATTCTAATGGGACCTTGTTACATGAAAGCATTTAAACTCCTTAGAGTTTCCTAGTGTCAACAACAAGTATCATATGTGTTAGATGACTATTTTCATATGCTTACTTTCATGTCCTTAAGCTTCGAATCCCTAAACCATATGTAACCACCTCTTAAACTCCAAATCGAACATCTTCAACCTTCTAATCCCAACAACTCCGTCACATTGGATAATCGGAAAGCATATGCAAATTTTGTGAGTATACTTGACCCATTTTACCGTTTTCACACTTTTGGGTGTAACATGTTTTATATACAAAACACACTTATTATACATATTCTTATGCAAATACATAAACAAACAATCCAATACATGCTTACTATTTGTTATGCTTGATTCGTGTTGACTTGTAAATTGCATGCCAGTTTAATACGTTAATCTTGATAACTAGGTTTGCCATGTGGATTGTTCCTTATCATTTGTATACTTATATACTACGCACCAAACTTGTATGCTCGCCAATACTTTTTGTATTGAACTACACTTTTTAAACATGTTGCAGGTTTAGCGATGATGTTGGTGATGCATGGAATCTATTAGGATGCTTAGATACACACTTTAAATTTGTATTCTTATTGTATTGTATTGTATTGTATTGTATTTCGTTACTCATGTTGAATTTATTTCAGATCTTTGTAATTGACTCTTTAGAAATGAAATGAAAATTTATTATTTAAATATTCTTCACAAATAGTGTTATGAAGTCTCTTATAATCTTGAACTAGTCCCACTCCGATGATTCCACCATTGGTTGGGGTGTGACAGATTGGTATCAGAGCCATAACTATAGGGAATTAGGAAAATTGCCATGCTTTTCACCTAGTCTATAGTTCTAGAGCCTTATTACTATTTTTTGCTTGAACCACTTGCATGATACTTTATTTCCTCCTTATTTATTTTCTTTTGACCTTTTAAATCATATATGTCACTTTTGTGTTAGTACTTGCTTTATTATTTGTTAATACTTGTCGTATTGTCCCATTCTTTATGTGCTATTCTTGAAATATCTTTTACGTGTTATTTTCTTGAGATGCTTTATGTGCTTATACTTATTATTAATTTGAACGTACGTCTTTTACGCGTTTATAAAAAAATCCAAACCACTCGTAATACACAAACGAGATGACTTCACCAAAATAGGCGTGAAACCCAGAATTTGGTGAACAACTCTCAATCCACCTACTTCCTTTTTACATGAAATTCACCATCAAGTTAGGAGTGAAATCCTCACCTTGACGGAGAAATTCAAATTTCAAAATTCTAGTGGACCCTCGTCAAAGTGTTGAAATTAAATTTTGACTCGACGAGTACCAACCACACTTAGGATACAAAATCGTCAAGTTAGGGGTGAAACCCGCACCTTGTCGACTAGTTCCACTCCTTGATTTTTTTATAAATCCCGCCAAGTCTCGAAATTTCGATTGATTTGGGACATGTAGTAACCAGAAGGGTAAATACCGTTAATCGACTTGTCGGCGAGAGTATTCCACCTATTAGGCCAAAGCATGCTCCTCAAATTCGAAATACTTTTCGACCACTTTGGTTAGTCAAAGTTCCGTTTGGAACCATCCAAATTTTAATCAAGCATGTGTTTCTGTTATTTATCTTATATGAAGCAATCTTTCAAATTCAAATTTACTTTCGATATTTTCTTCTCACACACACAACCTATTAAATCATTTCATGCATTTATACATATGCATGATTTCATAAAATCTTATTTATATTTCTTATAACAACAAATGGAGACATATCATCAAGATAGGAGTGAATTCCTTACCTTGACGATTAACTCCACTCCCTTTTTCATAAAACGACCTCACCAACGAGTTAGGGGTGATTCCCTTACCTAGGTGATCGTTACCAAAAATTTTCCTTCAAAATATCTTATATGCAAACCCGATCATGTTTTATACCTAAATCGTTCATCGTTATTCAAAGTACCTACTTATACCGATTTCAAAATACATTGTTTTATCAAGCGTACTTCTTATGCTACAATCTATTTTCATTCAACTTATATACACGAGATTCTTAATCATGTCTTAAAACGTTTTATTACCCAAATTTCAAAACCTTACGAGATGCTACTTATCATTTAATCGGTCCAATGAATCTCTTGCCCATGAACTTCATATTCGACTTAATCACTAAAACACACACTCACGTTATATCACCATACTAAAGACTTTTATTCCCAATCGGAATTCAAACCAACTTTCTTATATACTTATAAGATCTTATAGATATTATATGATCGTTTTACCAAGGACTCTTTTCAACATCAACGAATCATTTGTTAAAACTTTTTTTCAATAATCACTAAGTCCATTTTGCTAAATTTCTTTTCTAAGGATCAACGTTCTTATAAGAACCTCCAAAATTCAAAATGTCTTGCTTTGATGCAAATGAAACAAACCCGTTATTTTCAAAAACCTTTTCTATACCGCTTAATTCGTCGTTCAAATTTCAAAATACGTGGGCTAGAAGACTTCATGGGGACCGACAATCTTCAAACATACGTAAACTCTTTTAAAACAAAAGTATCATTTCATTCGTTACAAAATACGTTATGCATAACCAATGAGTACTTTATGTTCCTTTACATTTACAAACTATATTCTACCTTCCCAATCCAACTCAATCTATTTTTGATTCGATAAACTAGACGTTTCGCTTAAACCACTATACATGCATATCATCGTACACGTTTTAACCGATACCTCGAGACGAAATCGCTTATGTCACTCGTTTTACGTATTCAAATTTCTCAAACGTTTTATATGTCCAATTTCGTTATGCTCCAACATACACTATATACGTAAGTTTATTTTTTCGTACCTATGCTCACACTCATACGTTTTATGCTTATACTTATACTCATACGTTTCATGCTTATACTTATACTCATACTACTCATACGTTTTATGTCTATACTCATACTTACGTGAATAATCATACTTAAACTTATATCTATGCTCATACTTTCATTCATACTCATACATTCGTACCCGTACGCAGTGGAATCCGAGGGATTCGCTTACGTGAGTCCCATACATACTTAAGCATGGACTTACTTATATACTATATTCTTATACGTACACATTCTTATTTTTAAATTATGTATACCCTGATTCATACACAACTAGTACAAGCTATGCGGATCATACGACGATCAAAATAATCGCGGGTGCACACGGGATTATAGTGATTGGCGTATGAAAACCATAGCGTGTACTACTGCGTATGGTAAGACACGGAACGTAACATGACACCGAATACGAAACGGACGTAATGTGGTCGAAACATGGTGGATACGCCGCTGGTACTTCCTATATATAAGTGTTTTCATCATGTTACCAAACTTTCGTAAGACGTGCCATGAGAAATTCAGTGTTTTTACAGACCTATTAGACCTAATTCAAACTTTAAACAACTCACAAACGCATTATATCCGATTATCCATGACGAGACCTCATTCTTAACACAACACCTTCGTCTATCAAATACTTATGCTATTCTCATACTCGCATCCGTTATCAAGATCAAACATTCACTTTTATACTCCCCTTATCCCCCATTATACCTCGTTCATGTACGAGCCCCATTTACAATTGAGTCTGTTTAAACGTTCGAATCCTAACTTACCTTTAAAACAATCCTTCTATTCTTTATTCTTGAGCAAACGTAACTTGTATACCGTGGACTCTTTATTTAATATACCAACCTCCTCATTCCTCTCGATAAACGAGTCTAACTAATACGTGAATTTTACTATCCTTGAAAAAAAAAACCTTCCATACGAACTATCTCACTTTTCATCAAAATACAAACCATTTTGTACCAAGATTTTCCTCTTAACACGACACGTTCTATATGTATACGTCTCCAAATTGATTCAAAACTGCTTAAACTCACACACATGTATAGCTCCTACTTATGCTACATCTCGACTCTTTGCTTGTTTTCTAAAGTCTGCCTCTTAAATAAATTTCGGGACGAAATTTCCTAAAGGAGGGGGGACTGTAACGCCCCGCGTTTTCATAACCTTCCTAATTTAGAAAGCGAGTCTTGAAAATCCTTTTTGAAACTTGTCCCTTCCGAAAAGGTTAATCGTCGAAAACCTTTATCTTTAATTTAAGCCGTTATAAAAAAATGGTTATTTATTTGCGGTTTAATTAATTAAGTAAATTAATTTTACTATTTAAAAGTTTATTTTTATAATAATCTAGTTAGTTTCGTTAGATTTAAAGGTTAGTAAACCAACCTAGTTAGTTCTCTTTTAAAAATAACATTAGTTTTGATTAAAGTCGAGGGGTGTTAAGGTAAATAACCGAAACTTTAATTACAGGGACTGTTTGTGTAATTTCAGAGAAGTTCAATGTTTTTTAAAACAAAAAGAATTAAATAAAAAAAATATATTGCAGACCGCGGGACTCGAACCCGGGTCAATACCCCCACAAAAAGCACACTTAACCACTCGGCTACAGTCCTAACATCGAAACAAACCCGGCCTTAATTACATTTAACATCTCGTTCCTTTGAGCCCTGCGGCCCGCGATGAAGAAGCCCGTATACGTCGCGGCCCGCGGCGGCCCATATCAGCAGCCGCGATCCAGCTTGTTTCAGCTCGTGTTTTAAGCGTGAATTTGATGTTTTTTTTATTTTTAAACTCATTTTAAGCATTAATGACCCAACTAACTTAACCCTAATGCTCTCCTATATAAACCAAGCCTAACCAAAGCATTTTACACTTTACAAATCACTCCAAACTCCCTTAAATCCGTCTCCAAGCAGCTGCCAATCTGAAGTTCGAGTAGAATCACCTTCCTTCACTAAAACTAGCATAACTTTTTCATTTCTTATCTGATTCACTCGATTCTTTTTCCTACTTCTTTGGATTGATCTTAGCTACGTTTCCAGAGGTTTTCCTTGGAAAACCAGAGCCTAGAACGCCGCCAAAAAGGCTCCAAAGTAGGCTGTTCATTTCTGTTTTCATTTAATCTTTGTTAAACTTGTGTAAACTTGTGTAAACTTGAGGAAACTCATCTCAAACCTATGTCCTTATGCTTATAACCACATCTATGGTTAGTTAGGCTTAAAAACAAGGTTGAGACATTCAAAATCAGAGGATTAATCCTCACAAACTTTCTATTTTGTTTAAGGGTTTAACCCACAAGTGATGTTCAAGTTCAAGAGATGATGTATGTGTGATTTAGGATTAACTTGGGTTGTCCTACATAAAATCCACACATTGCTTGATGATTTCTTATAGATTAGTGTTTAGTATTCTTGTATTACTTGTAGTTCATGACCCTCCTTGTATGTTCATAACATCAAGTGTAGTGGTGAACACTTAGAGGTGCCTAAATGGAAGACTTTACTTCCTACGTCCTACATGATTTCTATGACATTTAGAGGTACTTAAATGAAGATTTTAATCTTCTACCTCATGCTTGAAATATTAAACTATTGGACATATTAATACAACATTATATAATACTATTATATTACCCAAATAATCGAACCTTTGATGATGAATTAGTGTTCATATGTCAAGGTACTAGGTTATATCATCTTAGACTTTGATAACTTGTCACGATTCCAATGGGACCTTGTTCCATGAAAACATTTAAACTCCTTAGAGTTTCCTAGTGTCAAGAACAAGTATCATATGTGTTAGATGACTATTTTCATATGCTTACTTTCATGTCCTTAAGCTTCGAATCCCTAAACCATATGTAACCACCTCTTAAACTCCAAATCGAACATCTTCAACCTTCTAATCCCAACAACTCCGTCACATTGGATAATCGGAAAGCATATGCAAATTTTATGAGTATACTTGACCCATTTTACCGTTTTCACACTTTTGGGTGTAACATGTTTTATATACAAAACACACTTATTATACATATTCTTATGCGAATACATAAACAAACAATCCAATACATGCTAACTATTTGTTATGCTTGATTCGTGTTTCCTGGGTGATTCTTATGTGATGAACTTGTCATTAGCTTCGTACAAGCCTGCACTGTAACACCTCGGAAATTCACGTCCTATAATGTGTTGACACGTGTCATAATGTTTAAACGTGTGAAAGAAATATTATAGAAGGACTAAAGTTGACAAACGTGGAAAGTATGTGAATATACGTATTCTAAGTGTCAACTGTGAATAAATTGTATATTAACCCTACGAGATGCTCATACCTTCAAACGAATAAATCATGGATCATACGAAGCGAAAAGTGAGTAAATACAAACTACAGGGGTTAAATGTGTCAACATGTTTAAAGATATACCTCTGAGTGACCTTTTGACAAACCCGAAGCTTTGAAAATGCTAATTGTGCTCACTAGGATGTACGATTAAAATTTCATAATATTTCGTTATCGTATGAGAAAGTTATGACCAAATTCGTGTGTGAAGGGTTAAAGTGCTAACGTTGAAAATTTAGGCTTTGCGGGTTAACCGGGAGTGTTCAGAGACTTGGCAAAGTGGGTATAAGTCCTAAAGCCTATGTGGGTATAGTATAAGGGGTCAAAATGCAAGATAAAAGCCCAATTACCCTTTCATTTTAGCCAAAGGTCAACTGCAAATCAAAAGAAATAGGAATTCTGATCTCGCAGGCCAAGGCGGCCCGCATTGGGTTCGGCCAAACACAAAGCGGGCTGCGTCCGATGCCCAGAACCGTAAAACATGGGTTGTTGTCTGCCAAGTGTTTTGTGCGCGACCTTTACCCGTTTTTCCACTTCTCCTGGCCCCTAAAACATCCCCTAAGCCTCTAGGACACCTGTTGATCGATTGTGGTGAGTACTAGACCTTGTTGTCAAGGATTTATGGTGAGAATTTTGCTATAAAAGGGCATTAGTTGCAACACAACTCCTCACACCATTCTATGCATTGTTGAATTGATTCTGGAGCTCAAGCTTGCTTCCTAGTGATCATATCTCGTGCATAGGACTTCAGTAAGTATTCTCCTCCTTCTCTAATTGAGTTTAGCTAGGATAATTAGCTAAAAGTCAAACCGTCGTAATTACGGTTTGACTTCGAGATTAGTCAGTAATGGCTCAGTCATATCTCGATTTAAAAGTAGTTATAGGATGGTATTTAGGTGGGTAATAAAACCCCAAAAGGGTTTCCCCTGATCACCATCCTAACCAGGTCAAATGTCGGGTCAAACCTTTAACTAAAAGGTCAACATAATGCTTAAAATGCCAATTATGCATAATTAGCTATCTAGAACTTATGTAACCTGTTTGATCATTGTTATAACTTAGTAATTAGTGTAAGAACATGTCCAAACCTGTTCAACCCGACTATTTCCTGTTTAGACCCGGTTCGGAACCGAAAGTCACGTAGTTTGACTTTCACTTTGACTTTCAGTTCTGACCCGTTTAGGCATATTTTAGAAATGCCTCAGAGCTTTAATTGGACTAGGATACATGTTAGAACAACCCCCTATGATTATACACTTTGGTTCATTAGTTATCCAATTAATATGCATGTTTCCGTTAATTGCTCATATGTTGACCGTTATGCCCTTATTACCTTAAAACGTGATTTATGAAAATGTAAAAGTGTAGAAACCTTTGTTACTGATATATAGACTTGTATGCAAAGTTTGACATCAGTTTGACTTGTAGATTAAGAGTTATGCTCATTATCGCAAAACTAATACTTTATGTTAATAAAATGGCGTAATTAGCATATGGCCTAGTTAAACATACTTTTTGGTATCAAATATTTTACCCACTGATGTAATATATTATTTTGGGATTTTTGAAGATTTTTAATTAATTTTAGGCTGAGCATAACTCATAGTCGTAGGATTAATTCGGTAATTGTCGGTTTTGCCCTTACGGGCCATAAAATGAGTTTTACACATCTAAACGATTCCAAACCTTTTGCTACTGATTAGTGATGATAAATAAATTATTTTAAGCCTTCTGGAAATATAAAAATATCAGCTTTAAGTATCGAACCCGGTAATGGCCTTTAATCGCCTTATTTAGCGTTTTAACGCATAGTATGTTTTAAAATCATATTGGACATACCCGGGTTGATACCTACTGATATAAGAGGAAAATTATCATATTTTAACAGTAAGCAAAGGTTGATAAACTCAGACTTCGGTTTTGAGCTTTTCGGCTTATGTGAAATTACCAAAATACCCCACGGGGCCTAGTTTGGTTAAAAATGATAAGTTTCACATACATGCTTTAACCTACTGATGTAACTTAGCAAATTGAGTATATTTGCTGATTACATCAGACCTGTAACTCAGGTTGTCGCTTAAACTCCTTTATAAACTTTTAAATGACCAAACTACCCCTACGGGGCCTAGTTTGTGTTTAGACACGTTTCGGGCATAACGAAAGACACCTTACTAATGTCACAACATATTTGAGACATAATTAACTTAGGGAACCTGTGTATAGCTCTCATAACTACCCGTCACGCTTATTACGCGTACGGTTCGGTTTATGTAACAAGTTTACATAAATTAGCCGAAACGGGTCAAACCTTAATGGTTTTATCTCAAAATCCAGAATGTGAATAATAAACCCATATTAAACAAGTCTCCAAACTTGTCGGGTCTGAATCACATTCTATCCGGTCTTCGCTTAATCGTGCGTACGAGCCGTATCTTGAAACTAGCCGGTCTAAGCTTAAGCTTAATAAAAGACCCGTTAGAATTCTAATAAGTTATATTAAACCTTCGTTCCAGATTAGGAGAAACAGTAAAAGCTACGTGCATTCTGCTATTTTTGATTTATACTTGCATCAGGTAAATACTTTTAACTTATTTTCCCTATACGGGCTTGGGTTACGGTACATAGCGTACCGCTTGATCGGGCATCAAATCTCCACGCTTAGTGGGTAGTTGAATAATTTGATCGGCTCGTTTAAACAGTTTTGTTTACTTTACAGCCTTTGGGGGGTTAATGACCATGTTCCGGATATCCCTGGCATCATCTTACGAGATGGCCACGACCTGAGCACGGGGTGTAGGCGTACTCCCGTGTATAACTCACTTAAAGTGGTGTGTCCATTGATCTTTAACCCGGATTTGATTCGGGCTACTGAACGCATAAGTAACATTTAATTCGTTCACAAGATTATAATATTAAATAATTCTCCCAAGTTAAATAAAAACGTTTATGCCACGTGCATCTAAACAAATTTTCAATCATTTTCCAAAATGAGTCAGTTGAATGTATTTACCAGTGTAAACTGACGTATTTTCCCAAAAAGACTGAATGCAGGTACTAAACGAAATTTGGCTGGATTGTCTCCTAAGCATCAATAAAAGTCTCGCAAGCTTAGGATGCCAGAAGTCTGTTGAACCATAAATGTTATTTTGTCTCGATCCGTTCTGTGGATAAACACCGGATATTGTGACTTTGATTACAATAAATAAATTCGGTTGTATCTTATTTTAAATTGCTTCCGCTGTGCATTATTATATTGTGTTGTTTGACTATTACGTTGCCAACCACGTCACGATACTCCCCCACCGGGCCCACCGGTGACACGTGGAAATCGGGGTGTGACAGGTTGGTATCAGAGCCAACTCTGAGTGAATTAAACACTAGTCTATTGTGTTTAATCTCAGTTACACAATTGCACATATCTAAACCTTCGAGTCTAGACTTATAACATAGGACAAATTCCACCTTATTTGGTTTTGTTTTTGTCCTTTAAATTTTATATTAGTTATTGTTAGCTCATGCCTTATTGACAGGAATAACAAAGATGCCTCCGAGATTCTTGCGTACACGAGGACGAGGAAAGGGGCCAGTTACAGCCCCCAACGACCATGAAGCAGGACCGTCTAATACACGAGCTCCAACCGCTACTGAGAGCGAGAATCCACGTCGGAACAGGAGAAACCTGTTCGAACCAGCGAGACGATCTGTTTCGCACAGCTCTACCCCTCCGGTCCACAACTTATATGGACCACAGTCGGAAGACGAGCCTAACAACCCTCTGCCGTCATACATACCACTTCAGAGATCCCTATCTCATCATTCATATGGAGACCCTAGACCTGTTTTTCGGGGACAGTTTAACCCGGTAGGATTCATACCAGAGCCCGTGGGTTTCAACCCACTGGGTCCAGAGGACCACTTTTCAGGAGATCACGCAGACGATATGGACGAGGATACGGACCCCGTCATGCCAGCAAGTGGTACTCCAAACCACCCGATAGAGATCTCGGACGGATCTTCGTTTCACGGATCACCCTATGGTGGTCCAGATAGTTTCCAAGCCTTCTTTAATCAGCACCAGTGGTATTATACACCATCACACCACTCGTCGTCTCATGGGCAGCATCTGCAGCAGCAGTCTCAGCAGCAGCAGGAGCCACAGCCACAGCCGCATCATCAAGATTCATCCGAGGATCACCGATTCGTGGCAGTTACGCCACCACCTCCACCGCCACCAGTTCAGCCGGCACCTCCTCAACCGCCAAGGCGTAGGAGAACCGGTGCCCGCATGTCGGTACGACCGGGGGGCTTCAATTTCAGTTCCCCACGGCAGTCAAGTGCTAGTCACTACCCGCCACACCAGGAGGACCCGCAATTTGGTGGACCCTCCAACCCTGCTGTACTACAGCCACCGCCGATGGGATTTGATAACCCAATCCCGGCGTATACGAGTGGCATGGGATACAACCCGTTTGAACCCCCAACGCATCACAACTATGGTTATGGAGAGGCTGATCCGTACATGGTAGCAACGAACTATAACACCCAAGGACCCTACGGGGATCCATGGGGGGTGAGTTACCCGACTCAGGGATACATGATACCTCCTAGACCCATTATCAGGTCGCAATCGCAGCCACCACGGTTTTCTCCCCCAGAAAGGGAGGAAATTCTGCATAGGTTGGAGCAAGTTGAACGGGAAGCTCACGAGGAACGTAGGGAGAGACAGACGTTCCTCCAAGGGTTGGTTAGTTTGGTCAAGGGAAAGAACAAGAAGAATCGTTGAATCCTTCCACAGTTATTTTCTCATGTATTTACTGTTGAGCCCCTGCGTGGGTGTATTTGTTTTGTTGCTTTGAGCCCCTGCGTGGGCATGCTTGTTTGTTTGAACCCCTACGTGGGTGTATTGTTAGTATGAGTCCCTGCGAGGACATGTGTGATATTTAGCCCCTGCGTGGGCATGTGTGTTATTTGACCCCTGCGAGGGTAAGTATCTGTTTCACCCCTTCGTGGGTAAATTTGTAATTTGAAAGACCCGTTTAGGGCAAGAGTGTAATGCTTTGAATGAATAAATGGAATGTTTGTCTTTATAAATTTCATGATTACCAATTGTGCATATATAACTTATAAATGAAATAAATAAATTAAATCATTTTTAATTAATCTGCCTATGTGATTATTTAAATAATGATCTTAAAGTGTGAAACCTAGCCTCGTGTCAAATATAAGACCGGGCCAAAATGGTAAGACCTGTTTAAAAGATTCAAATCTCTGTTAACATCTTAACACATGTTAACACTCCTGGCAGAAGTGATTCGTTAAAATCACATGTCAATTACATATGTATAAGGATTCTTTAGAAGATTCCAACCCAATTATATGATCTCTGAATCATGGGTTAAGATCATCAATTAAGATGATCATATTTTTACCATACGTGGTAATATGATGCCTACGGGCCCAGCTCACTTCCATATGAGCCAAAAGACAGAGGTAGCTACGACTCCCTGTCTGATAAGGGTAATGAACTAGATTCAAACCTTAAAAGTCTTGATTCTCTGAAATCATAGCTTATAATGTAAATTGTCCATGTGACCAAGCCTTATGTGCTAGTATATATATATTGTTATTATTATGTTTAGGATAAATTTTAATTGAAATCCTAAATAAATACGATTAATAAGTTAACCAAATATGGTCTTTGTTTACCATGGTTAACAAATTACCCTAAGGGGTAATTCCATAATAAACTCCCAATTAAAATATTGACCTTGTTTTCTGCAACAGTTCAATACACATGGCTAACTCAAGTGAAGTCAATAGCCATCCGGTGGAGCCAAATGAGAACGCCCAGGTTACGTTAACGGGTGCCGAACTGAAAGCGATCATAGACGGCGCTGTTACTCAGGCTTTGGATAGGCAGTATGAGGATTACAGTGGTACTCGAAGTAGGACCCACTCTGCATCACGTTCAAAGCCCAGGACACATTCTGAGGCTCATAGTAAGCCTCCTCCCAAAAAGGATGGACCCAAGAAAGATGGTGATGACCGTCAGTCCACCAACCATCAAAGTGTCCCATCTCAGCACATAGTACTGCATCAAGAACCCAGTAGCAAAGGTTGCTCCTACAAGTACTTCGTGTCTTGCAAACCCCGGGATTTTAATGGGGAGAAAGGAGTCGTCGATTGTATGACGTGGCTAGACGAGATGGACACGGTGGTGGATATCAATGGGTGCGCTGAAAGGGATATAGTTAAGTTCGTGTCACAGTCCTTCAAGGGTGAAGCGTTGGCATGGTGGAGATCTCTAATGGAGGCCTCCGGAAAGATCCCATTGTATAGTATGTCGTGGGATCAATTCATTGCCCTGATCAAGGAAAATTTCTGCCCTCAACATGAGGTGGAGAAGATAGAATCCGACTTTCTATCGTTGGTGATGAGGAACCTCGACTGTCAAGCTTACCTGACAAGCTTCAATACGCTGTCCCGGTTGGTTCCCTACCTAGTAACCCCGGAGCCAAAAAGAATCGCTCGCTTTATTGGCGGTTTAGAACCCGAGATCAAGGCCAGTGTAAAAGCTTCTCGGCCAGTTACCTTCAGGTCTGTGACTGACCTTTCCTTATCCCTCACTCTGGATGCGGTCAGACAGAGATCGCTGAGGAATAAGGCGGCCGAGAAGAGGAAGCGTGAAGATGATGGTTCGCGAAGGTCGAACAAGAAACACCGTGGGAACGGTGATAGCAAGAAGGGATCCGAGTCGAGGAAGGATGGGCATAGGTCTGATGAGAAGCCCAAGTGTAAAGTTAGAAGCAGCACTATGGAAAGTGCAGACTGGAGTCGAGCTCTCAGACCCAGTCAAAGTCCTTTGCTTGTGGAATTTGCAAGTCCACGGATCATAAAACCCTGGATTGCAAAAAGATAAAAGACGCAACGTGCTACTGTTGCAATGAGAAGGGGCACATCAAGACTAACTGCCCAAAATACAACAAGAAGCCTGAGGAGGCTAAGAAGACTAATGCCAGAGTCTTCAGAATGGATGCGAAAGAAGCTGTGCAAGACGATAATGTCATAACAGGTACATTCCTTGTAAATGATGTCTTTGCAAGAGTACTTTTTGATTCAGGCGCAGATAAGTCTTTCGTAGATCATAAGTTTTGTAAATTGCTGAATTTACCTGTCAAAACCCTAAGCGTAAACTATGAGGTAGAGTTAGCAGATGGTACCATAGAAACCGTCTCTACTGTGTTAGATGGATGTGTTATATCCATTAAGAACCATTCTTTTCCTCTGTCTCTACTTCCGTTTAAGTTAGCTGGTTTTGACATAGTTCTGGGGATGGACTGGTTATCTCATAACCAGGCCCAAATTGTCTGTAACATGAAGCAAGTAGTGATAAAGACTCCGTCTGGTGAGTCACTTACCATTCGGGGAGATACCCAGTATGGACTACCTGAACACGTGACTATGCTCAAGGCTTCCAAGTGCTTGAAGAAGGGATGTGTCATCTACATGGCGCAAGTGATTATCGATGAGCCTAAACCGAAGATAGAAGACATCCCTGTCATTTCTGAGTACCCAGAAGTATTTCCTGAAGATCTACCTGGTTTACCACCAGATAGACAAGTCGAGTTCAGGATCGATATCATCCCCGGAGCGGCACCAGTTGCTAGAGCACCATACAGATTGGCACCCACAGAAATGAAGGAGTTGCGGACGCAGCTAGATGAATTGCTGGCCAAAGGTTTTATTAGACCGAGTTCATCTCCTTGGGGAGCGCCAATCTTGTTTGTCAAGAAGAAGGATGGGTCGATGCGTCTGTGCATCGACTATCGCGAGCTTAATAAAGTCACGATCAAGAATAGGTATCCTCTGCCCAGAATCGACGATTTGTTCGATCAGCTTCAAGGGGCAAGTTACTTTTCGAAGATTGATTTGAGGTCAGGCTACCATCAGTTGAAGGTAAAAGATGAAGACGTTCACAAGACTACATTTAGGACTCGTTACGTTCACTACGAGTTCCTAGTGATGCCTTTTGGGCTCACTAATGCACCAGCCGCGTTCATGGATCTCATGAATCGCGTCTGCAAGCCTTACTTAGATAAATTTGTTATCGTCTTCATCGATGACATCCTTATTTATTCTAAGAATCAAGCTGACCATGAGAAACACCTTCGTTGTATTCTCAAACTTCTGCATCAGGAGAAGCTCTATGCCAAATTCTCTAAGTGTGAATTTTGGCTACGAGAAGTCCAATTTCTTGGACACGTGGTCAGTGAGCGTGGTATCCAAGTGGATCCCGCTAAAGTTGAAGCTGTTATGAATTGGCAAGAGCCAAAGACGCCTACGGAGATTCGTAGCTTCCTGGGATTGGCAGGTTATTACAGGCGTTTTATTGAAAATTTTTCAAGAATTGCTGCACCCCTAACTTCCTTGACCAAGAAGAAAGTAAAGTTCGTTTGGGGCCCTAAGCAGCAAGAGTCCTTCGATGTTTTGAAACAAAAGTTGAGCAACGCTCCTGTGCTTACTTTACCTGAAGGCGCTGAAGAATTTGTAGTTTATTGTGATGCATCACACACTGGCGTGGGGTGTGTGCTTATGCAGAAAGGCAAGGTTATTGCCTATGCATCACGACAGTTAAAGGTGCACGAAAAGAATTACACCACCCATGACTTGGAATTGGGTGCCGTTGTGTTCGCACTAAAACTGTGGAGGCATTATCTTTACGGAATCAAGTTTGTGATCTATTCTGATCACAAGAGCCTCCAGCATCTGTTTAATCAGAAAGAATTAAACATGAGGCAACGCCGTTGGATGGAGACCTTGAATGACTATGATTGTGAAATCAAGTACCATCCCGGCAAGGCGAGTGTAGTCGCTGATGCCTTGAGCAGAAAGGAAAGGGTCAAACCCATACGAATCAATGCCAAGCGCATGGAAATAAAGAACAGTTTGATAGAAAGGGTGTTAGCTGCATAGAAGGAAGCTGTGTTGGAAGCTAACTATCCTAATGAAAAGTTAGGAGTAACTGAGGAGCAGTTAACTCTTAGCAAGGACGGAATTCTGCGATTAAATGGACGAATATGGGTTCCAATTTTTGGAGGACTTCGTGATGTCATCCTCCAAGAAGCCCACAGTTCCAAATACTCCGTTCATCCTGGAGCCGATAAGATGTACCAGGATTTAAAGGCAAATTATTGGTGGATAGGCTTGAAAAAGTCTGTAGCCGCCCATGTAGCAAAATGCTTGACATGTGCGCAAGTCAAAGCCGAGCATCAGAAACCGTCAGGTTTGCTACAACAGCCTGAACTTCCTACGTGGAAGTGGGAAATGGTAACTATGGATTTTATTACCAAGTTACCCAAGACAAGGAAAGGAAATGATACGATATGGGTTATAGTTGACCGACTGACTAAGTCAGCTCATTTCTTACCCATCAAGGAGACTTATAGCTCCGATATGTTAGCCCAGTTATACGTTGATAAGATTGTAGCCCTACATGGCATACCTGTAGCTATTATCTCTGACCGGGATACTAGGTACACGTCACATTTCTGGAAGAGTTTCCAACAATCGTTGGGCACACGTTTAAATTTTAGTACGGCTTACCATCCTCAGACTGACGGTCAGAGTGAGCGTACTATTCAAACGTTGGAAGACATGCTACGCGCATGTGCGATCGATTTGGGAGGTAGCTGGGATAAGAACCTACCATTGATCGAATTCTCCTACAACAATAGCTACCATACCAGCATAAAGGCTGCGCCTTTTGAGGCATTATACGGTAGGAAGTGTAGATCGCCTGTTTGTTGGGCGGAAGTTGGAGAAGTCCAGTTATCAGGACCAGAGATCGTGTTCGAAACGACGGACAAGATTGTCCAGATTCGTAACAATCTCCAAGCTGCCCGGGATAGGCAGAAGAGTTACGCTGATCCAAGTCGTAAGGATTTTCACTTCGAAGTAGGTGACAAAGTCCTACTAAAAGTGTCACCCTGGAAAGGAGTGATGCGATTTGGTAAGAAAGGCAAACTAAGCCCGAGATACATAGGACCTTTCGAGGTTATCGAACGTGTCGGGTCAGTTGCCTATAAGTTGAACTTACCAGGAGAGCTCAGCGGAATTCACAACGTGTTCCACATCTGCAATCTAAAGAAGTGTTCCACTGACGAATCACATGTCATGCCACATACAGATGTGCATATAGACGCGAGCTTAAAATTTGTGGAAAAACCTTTGTCGATTGAAGATCGACAGGTAAGAAAGCTTCGAAGGAAGCATATACCTTTTGTAAAGGTCAAATGGGATGCCCGTAGAGGTCCCGATTTCACGTGGGAGGTTGAATCCACGATGAAAGAAAAGTACCCCTATTTGTTTCAGTAAATCTCGGGTCGAGATTTATTTTAAGGGGGTGAGGATGTAACACCTCGGAAATTCACGTCCTATAATGTGTTGACACGTGTCATAATGTTTAAACGTGTGAAAGAAATATTATAGAAGGACTAAAGTTGACAAACGTGGAAAGTATGTGAATATACGTATTCTAAGTGTCAACTGTGAATAAATTGTATATTAACCCTACGAGATGCTCATACCTTCAAACGAATAAATCATGGATCATACGAAGCGAAAAGTGAGTAAATACAAACTACAGGGGTTAAATGTGTCAACATGTTTAAAGATATACCTCTGAGTGACCTTTTGACAAACCCGAAGCTTTGTAAATGCTAATTGTGCTCACTAGGATGTACGATTAAAATTTCATAATATTTCGTTATCGTATGAGAAAGTTATGACCAAATTCGTGTGCGAAGAGTTAAAGTGCTAACGTTGAAAATTTAGGCTTTGCGGGTTAACCGGGAGTGTTCAGAGACTTGGCAAAGTGGGTATAAGTCCTAAAGCCTATGTGGGTATAGTATAAGGGGTCAAAATGCAAGATAAAAGCCCAATTACCCTTTCATTTTAGCCAAAGGTCAACTGCAAATCAAAAGAAATAGGAATTCTGATCTGGCAGGCCAAGGCGGCCCGCATTGGGTTCGGCCAAACACAAAGCGGGCCGCGTCCGATGCCCAGAACCGTAAAACATGGGCTGTTGTCTGCCAAGTGTTTTGTGCGCGACCTTTACCCGTTTTTCCACTTCTCCTGGCCCCTAAAACATCCCCTAAGCCTCTAGGACACCTGTTGATCGATTGTGGTGAGTCCTAGACCTTGTTGTCAAGGATTTATGGTGAGAATTTTGCTATAAAAGGGCATTAGTTGCAACACAACTCCTCACACCATTCTCCGCATTGTTGAATTGATTCTGGAGCTCAAGCTTGCTTCCTAGTGATCATATCTCGTGCATAGGACTTCAGTAAGTATTCTCCTCCTTCTCTAATTGAGTTTAGCTAGGATAATTAGCTAAAAGTCAAACCGTCGTAATTACGGTTTGACTTCGAGATTAGTCAGTAATGGCTCAGTCATATCTCGATTTAAAAGTAGTTATAGGATGGTATTTAAGTGGGTAATAAAACCCCAAAAGGGTTTCCCCTGATCACCATCCTAACCAGGTCAAATGTCGGGTCAAACCTTTAACTAAAAAGTCAACATAATGCTTAAAATGCCAATTATGCATAATTAGCTATCTAGAACTTATGTAACCTGTTTGATCATTGTTATAACTTAGTAATTAGTGTAAGAACATGTCCAAACCTGTTCAACCCGACTATTTCCTGTTTAGACCCGGTTCGGAACCGAAAGTCACGTAGTTTGACTTTCACTTTGACTTTCAGTTCTGACCCGTTTAGGCATATTTTAGAAATGCCTCAGAGCTTTAATTGGACTAGGATACATGTTAGAACAACCCCCTATGATTATACACTTTGGTTCATTAGTTATCCAATTAATATGCATGTTTCCGTTAATTGCTCATATGTTGACCGTTATGCCCTTATTACCTTAAAACGTGATTTATGAAAATGTAAAAGTGTAGAAACCTTTGTTACTGATATATAGACTTGTATGCAAAGTTTGACATCAGTTTGACTTGTAGATTAAGAGTTATGCTCATTATCGCAAAACTAATACTTTATGTTAATAAAATGGCGTAATTAGCATATGGCCTAGTTAAACATACTTTTTGGTATCAAATCTTTTACCCACTGATGTAATATATTATTTTGGGATTTTTAAAGATTTTTAATTAATTTTAGGCTGAGCATAACTCATAGTCGTAGGATTAATTCGGTAATTGTCAGTTTTGCCCTTACGGGCCATAAAATGAGTTTTACACATCTAAACGATTCCAAACCTTTTGCTACTGATTAGTGATGATAAATAAATTATTTTAAGCCTTCTGGAAATATAAAAATATCAGATTTAAGTATCGAACCCGGTAATGGCCTTTAATCGCCTTATTTAGCGTTTTAACGCATAGTATGTTTTAAAATCATATTGGACATACCCGGGTTGATACCTACTGATATAAGAGGCAAATTATCATATTTTAACAGTAAGCAAAGGTTGATAAACTCAGACTTCGGTTTTGAGCTTTTCGGCTTATGTGAAATTACCAAAATACCCCACGGGGCCTAGTTTGGTTAAAAATGATAAGTTTCACATACATGCTTTAACCTAATGATGTAACTTAGCAAATTGAGTATATTTGCTGATTACATCAGACCTGTAACTCAGGTTTTCGCTTAAACTCCTTTATAAACTTTTAAATGACCAAACTACCCCTACGGGGCCTAGTTTGTGTTTAGACACGTTTCGGGCATAACGAAAGACACCTTACTGATGTCACAACATATTTGAGACATAATTAACTTAGGGAACCTGTTTATAGCTCTCATAACTACCCGTCACGCTTATTACGCGTACGGTTCGGTTTATGTAACAAGTTTACATAAATTAGCCGAAACGGGTCAATCCTTAACGGTTTTATCTCAAAATCCAGAATGTGAATAATAAACCCATATTAAACAAGTCTCCAAACTTGTCGGGTCTGAATCACATTCTATCCGGTCTTCGCTTAATCGTGCGTACGAGCCGTATCTTGAAACTAGCCGGTCTAAGCTTAAGCTTAATAAAAGACCCGTTAGAATTCTAATAAGTTATATTAAACCTTCGTTCCAGATTAGGAGAAACAGTAAAAGCTACGTGCATTCTGCTATTTGTGATTTATACTTGCATCAGGTAAATACTTTTAACTTATTTTCCCTATACGGGCTTGGGTTACGGTACATAGCGTACCGCTTGATCGGGCATCAAATCTCCACGCTTAGTGGGTAGTTGAATAATTTGATCGGCTCGTTTAAACAGTTTTGTTTACTTTACAGCCTTTGGGGGTTAATGACCATGTCCCGGATATCCCTGGCATCATCTTACGAGATGGCCACAACCTGAGCACGGGGTGTAAGCGTACTCCCGTGTATAACTCACTTAAAGTGGTGTGTCCATTGATCTTTAACCTGGATTTGATTCGGGCTACTGAACGCATAAGTAACATGTAATTCGTTCACAAGATTATAATATTAAATAATTCTCCCAAGTTAAATAAAAACGTTTATGCCACGTGCATCTAAACAAATTTTCAATCATTTTCCAAAATGAGTCAGTTGAATGTATTTACCAGTGTAAACTGACGTATTTTCCCAAAAAGACTGAATGCAGGTACTAAACGAAATTTGGCTGGATTGTCTCCTAAGCATCAATAAAAGTCTCGCAAGCTTAGGATGCCAGAAGTCTGTTGAACCATAAATGTTATTTTGTCTCGATCCGTTCTGTGGATAAACACCGGATATTGTGACTTTGATTACAATAAATAAATTCGGTTGTATCTTATTTTAAATTGCTTCCGCTGTGCATTATTATATTGTGTTGTTTGACTATTACGTTGCCAACCACGTCACGATACTCCCCCACCGGGCCCACCGGTGACACGTGGAAATCGGGGTGTGACATGCACTTAACATGTATAGCGCTTTAGGAGTAACGTACTTTCACACCCCAACCGATGGCGGAAACATCGGGGTGCGAGCACTAAGCGTTCAGATTGCTCATGAGATTCCATAACACTAGATATTTCAATAGTATTTAGTAGATTGCATAAATAGATTGTCTAGAACCGAAACAAGTATTATCAAATTACATCACCAAATAATAGTTCAAATTGTTCAAAAACTAGGTTATCTAGGCGACGTTTCTAAGCATCTCCTAGCTTGATTTCCATGTTCCATAGCAACCTATCAGCCTGCAACAGGTATTAAAATATCAATACAAAAGTATTGGCGAGTATACAAGTTTGATAATAGAATAATAGATTAAGACAACTCATATCCACAATGTAAGTATAAAATAGTTTCAGCCGTGCTAGTGTCGCAGTCCACGCAGTGATAGCCCAAGTATCCCGATGCTTTAGTGCTTACCCAAGACTCAAGGTAAACTAGAATCCTCCTAACAATACCCCCCTGAGAATAATGGGAGAGGTGCACCCCCTAGAGCGTTACTATTGTTAAGGCGGAACTACACACCCTGGATTAAACGTCACATAGCACAAATATAATACTAGGATGCACAAGTTTTCACAACACATAGGATAGAGTTTAGATTGCAAAGATTAAAGTTTGTATAGAATACATGTTACACCCCAAAGTTTAAAAGTAAAAAGGGGATCGAGTATACTCACAGTGATTGCTTAACAGTTGCAACTGTTATTGGCTCAAAGGAAGCTCTTTTAAGGATTTAGCCTGATTAGATTACAATAGGATAAGAGTCGAGATTGCATAACGTGTTGGAAACTGTCACTGGATCGAATGGTTGTCCGATCGGATGGCGATCCGATCGGATTGCCAGTCGGCCGGGTGATGTACACGTGTGAGAGGACAAATGGCTGCCCGACCGGATGGCTATTGATGTGCGATAAAGTGTTATATATATTAGGTGTATATTTTAAGCCCTTTTTAACACTTATTTTAGCCAACTTTTAAATTTATAAAACACGATATTTCACTAACACTAAACACACATATGGGCAAGTGCACCCATCGTTGAGTGTAGTATAGCGTTGGTAAGATACCGAGGTCGTCCAAGGACACAAGAGCTTTTAGTACCGGTTTATCCTCAACGTCTAACCAAAATAAAAGTTTAGAAAAATGTTTTAAACTAAGAAAAATAAAAACTAACTAAAATGCTGAAAATAAAAATAAAAGAAAAAAAACAGATAGACAAGATGAATCACTTGGTTCCGACTCGTATCTAGTATAACCTTTGATTATTTCCGCACTTTTGCACATAATTAAGAGATTATCTTAGTTATTGTAGTAGGCCCCTCTTTTGAAGGCGACGTTACCCTCACCCCAGTAGTTTGAGTCAGCGGGGATACAATCCTAAAAGGGTGGATTATTGGAAGATAATGAATTAAGTTATTAATGCAGTATTGTGGTAGGCCCCGCTTTTGGCGGTGACGTTACCCTCGGCTAAGTAGTCTGAGTCAGCAGGGATACAGTCCTAAATAGCCGGGTTATAGTATTAATAGTAGTTAACTTATGAGGGGATCAAAGAGTTTGGACCCCCGCCATCCAATACCGTGAAGTATTGAAGGAGGTCCTACTAAATTTGACCCAGGTCCATTGCAGGACCTCTAAACGCTGAACAATGGCAAGACCTTTACCAAACCGTTCCCTTAACCCCCTACCAGGTAGCCAACATATCTCCATATAGACCGTGGAGATATGAATGGTGAAAATCCTTTATTTTATATAGACAGTAAAATAATGCCAAGACACCACGGACAAACGATAAGGAAAGATCACCTTCAACATAAGTAACTAGTTATTAAAGTCATTAATACAAAACCAAATAAAAAGTGCAAAAGATTAGAAATAAAAAGTATTATACTAGACACTTTGTCTTCACCAAGTGATGTAAGAGACTTAGGCAAACATGGCCTTGATTGTCAAGAACTCTTACGATCAATCTTGGATCCCGAGACGACTCACACACTCTACGATGGACAATGGATGATGGTGGTGGATGATGGTGTTGTGATGGTGGTGGATGAAGTGTGAGAGAGGTGGTGTGCCAAGGGATGAGATGAAATGAATCCAAGCACTCCTATTTATAGGCTGAACAGAGAGCTGGGCACGGCCCCGTGTCCGCTGGGCACGGCCCCGTGTCCGTCTGACAATCTCTCTCCTCATTAATTGTAATTCGCAATTACAATAAATGCGCCTGCTGTACTTTCGACACACCCCCGTGTCCGCTGAGCACGGCCCGTGGTGGGCAATAGAAGCTTCTATAGGTTTGTCTTTTCTGCTGCTTCTTGGGCACGGCCCCGTGCTGGCTGAGCACGGGGCGTGTTCAGTCTTCTGATTTCTCTATTTTGCTTTGGAAGGTGCCGTTGAGGGGTCGGGCAGTCCACTAATATTCCTTTTCTTGTATTTATGTTGGATTTAGCTGTCTTTTTGCTTCTTTTGCGTTTTTGAGCTCATTTAATCCTGAAAATACAAAAGGAAGACAAAAACACTCTTTTTCCAATATTAGTACTTAAAAAGGGTTAGTTTTAGGCCTCATTTGATGTAATTTATATGTTGCATTTTACATACATCAGCTATCCGATCGGGTTGCCACTTGATGAAAGGAGAATAGGATGGATGCCCGATCGGATGGCCATCCGATCGGGTTGCCACTTGACTTGCCATTTGAAAACTAGGGTGGCTGCCCGATCGGACGACTATTCGATCGGGTTGCCACTCGATCCGAATGGGAAGCACCCTGGGTTATCTCAATCGGATGGTTCTTCGATCGGACGGTTGTCCGATCGGATTGCCATTCGATCAAGACTTCCCAATTTTGAAAAGTTATTAAGTGTTGAAATATTTCAAGGGCAAGTGTCACCGGATAGGGTGGCTGTCCGATCGGACAGCTGTCTGATCGGTTGTCGCTCGATCGGGCGACCCTTGTTCTTGTCTACCATTTTTGTAAAAATTTCTAAGTTTCTAGTTTAACGGTGATAGTACGACACGTATTGAGACAACGGTAAACCTATCAGCTCACAACCGTTCTGATCGGTAGGAACCACCCCTGTCCGATCAGTCGTATGTCTCTAACGGGTTTATGTCAGAATCCATGCTTTGTTCGTCTTTTCCGGTAAGGATTTAGATCAACACCAACTCTAGACTATTCATCGGATCTACAGTTAGTGTAGACCCGGCTCCCACCGAATAAAGTAAAAGTTTGAGAAAAAAAGATGATGATATTCAAGTTTTATAGGAAAAAGTCTAGATTTAGCTTGGATTTAGTGTGAAAACGCATGACATAGCTTGGATCTGAGCTAGATCTTGCTCAGAATGACATCACATGGCAGTTTGTACAAACCCCCATGATGACATCACCCTCGAGAGCTCAGATCTGAGAGATTTCACAGTGAAAAGTGTGATTTCAAGTGAGAATCACGTAGAGAATGATGTGTAGAGCAAGAAAGTACAAAGATCTAGCTTGAAACGTACCGAAATCGATGAGAAAATGAAGGAATAAGAAGGTAGTGTGCCTGGTCGAGCAAAGCTGTCACATCACTGAAAATGGTGATGTGACAGGTCTATTTATAGGGGAAGAGTATGTGAAGGAGTCAAGTGTGCACGGGTCGGATGGTAGTCCGATCGGACGGTCATCCGATAGGGTGACAATCCGACCGGATGACAATCCGATCGGACGGCAATCCGATCGGATTGCCATTCTGGCCAATCCAATCTTTTCGCGTTTCCCGTTTTTGATTCGTTTTACGAGTTAGATTAGGTTGCGTATTATTTGAGTAATAGAATAACTAGATTACAATATACACGTCAGAAGTTTACAAAATTAATAGATTCCGCCAGTGACAAGGCTCTAGTCTCTCGTTAAACCAAGAATCAAGTTTCACGAGTCTAAAGAGTCAAGCACCAAATAGATTTAGACATTCCAAACATAGATTTAGGCATTCCATCATAGATTTAGACATTCCAAACATAGATTTAGGCATTCCAGATATAGAATTAGGCATTCTGAGCATATAGATATAGACATTCCCAAGATATAGACATTTCATACGTAGCTTTAGGCATTTCAAGTATATAACATAGACCTTCACACAGATTAGGGGCTTAGAATGACAAATAGACAAACTTTAGGGACTAATCTTGACATAGTCCTAAAGTTTAGGGACGCTGGGCGTTACAGTCTCCCCTCCTTTAGGAGATTTCGTCCCCGAAATCTTAAATGAAGACTGCTCGAAGAGCTGCGGATACTTAGCCTTCATATCACTTTTCAGCTCCCTAGTGAATTCGGCACCATGCTTTCCTTCCCATCGAACCTTAACAATGGGAATTTTGCTGCGCCTCAGACGCTTGACAGCTTGATCTATGATTTCGACCGCTTTCTCCACAAATTGAACAACTTCATTTATTTGTAAGTCTTCAAGGGGAACCTGAAGTTCCTCGTCAGCTAGGCATTTACGAAGATTAGACACGTGGAACACCGGGTGCACATTGCTTAGTTCTTGTGGCAAGTCGAGTCTGTATGCCACCTTGCCAATCCTTTCAAGTATCACGAAAGGACCCACATAGCGAGGAGCGAGCTTTCCCTTCTTACCAAAATGAACTACCCCTTTCCAGGGAGATACCTTCAGTAGAACTCGGTCACCAACAGCAAATTCCAGAGGCTTGCGCCTTTTATCAGCATAGCTCTTTTGTCTGCTCCTAGCCTTGATCAAGTTATCACGGATCTGAATAATCTTATCCGTTGTCTCTTGAATAATCTCAGGGCCAATGAACTGCTTTTCCCCAACCTTATGCCAGCTGAGAGGATATCGGCATTTTCGTCCATACAAAGCTTCGAAAGGGGCCTTCTGAATACTGGAATGATAGCTATTGTTGTACGAGAATTCTATCAATGGTAAATGTACATCCCAGTTACCACCAAAGTCGATAACACAAGAACGGAGCATGTCCTCTAGGGTTTGAATAGTACGCTCGGTCTGTCCATCCGTCTGAGGATGAAAGGCCGTACTAAGATTCAAATGCGAACCCATAGCGGACTGAAATGTTTGCCAAAGACGTGAAGTAAAGCGACCATCATGGTCAGAGATTATGTCAAGAGGAATGCCATGACGGCATATAATCTCATCGGTATAGATCCTAGCAAGTTTCTCCACTTTATAATCTTAGCGAATAGGAAGAAAGTGGGCTGATTTAGTCAAACGGTCAATGATCACCCATATACTGTCATGACCAACAGGTTTTCGAGGTAGCTTGGTAATAAAGACCATAGCGATGCTATCCCATTTCCAAACTGGGATTTCGGGCTACTCTAAGAGTCCAGAGGGACGCTTGTGTTCATTTTTCACCTTCAGACAGGTGAGGCATTTTGAAACATACACAGCAATGTCCCTTTTCATACCAGGCCACCAGTAGGTCGTACGCAAATCATGGTACATCTTATCAGCGCCTGGATGGATAGAATAACGGGATTTATGTGCCTCATTCATAATGAGCTCACGCAGATTATCGCGATCTGGCACCCAGATGCGATTTAGATAGTATTGCAGACCGTCAGGTTTAGTTTCGAGCTGATTGACGTTAGTACCAAGAACTTCAACAAATAGACTTCCTTCATTAGCTGACGAATATTGCGCCTCACGAATACAAGCATGAAGATCACTAGAGATACGGATAGCATTCACATGAGTTTTATGACTAAGAGCGTCGGCCACTACGTTCGCTTTGCCAGGATGATAGCGAATTTCACAGTCGTAGTCGTTAAGTAATTCCACCGAACGTCTCTGTCGCATGTTCAGTTCTTTTTGGTCAAAGATATGTTGAAGACTCCTATGGTCAGTGAAAACCACGCACTTTGTACCATACAGGTAGTGTCGCCAGATCTTTAACGCAAAAATAACCGCACCAGGCTCCAGATCGTGAGTAGAGTAGTTTTTCTCATGCACTTTGAGTTGACGAGAGGCGTATGCAATGACCTTGTCCTGCTGCATGAGCACACAGCCCAAACCTCGGTTCGAGGCATCGCAATATACCATGAAATCGTCATTCCCATCGGGTAGAGTTAAAACAGGAGCGTTACACAAAAGGTTCTTAAGAGTTTGAAAGGACTCCTCTTGTTCGGGACCCCAAACAAAAGGTTTCTCATTTTGGGTTAGAGTAGTAAGAGGAACAACGATTTTAGAAAAATCCGCGATGAATCGACGGTAATAACCCGCCAACCCTAAAAAAGAATGAATCTCAGACACGGACTTAGGTGTACACCAATTCTTCACTGCCTCGATCTTAGAAGGGTCAACATGAATACCCTGACTACTAACAATATGACCAAGAAACTGCACTTCATCAATCCAAAACTCACACTTAGAAAATTTAGCATACAGACGTTCACCACGTAACAGTTCGAGCATGAGACGTAGATGGCGAGCATGATCGGCTTTAGACTTAGAATAAATAAGAATATCATCAATAAAGACTATAATAAAACGGTCCAAATAAGGTTTACAAACACGGTTCATAAGGTCCATGAACACTGCAGGTGCGTTGGTCAAGCCAAAAGGCATGACTACGAACTCGTAGTGCCCATATCGAGTACGAAACACAGTTTTTGGGATATCATCTTCGAGAATCCGCAACTGATGATATCCAGATCGGAGATCGATTTTAGAGAAACAGGACGCGCCTTGTAGTTGGTCAAACAAATCATCAATGCGGGGTAGAGGGTAGCGATTCTTCACGGTAAGCTTATTAAGTTCACGGTAGTCGATACACATACGAAACGAACCATCCTTCTTCTTGATAAATAATACGAGAGCACCTCACGGGGAGGTACTCGGATGAACAACTCTCATCAAAACTATTATTTCTTATTATATTTTGTCCAATAGGAAACCCTAATTAAGACCCCCAGGTGATCCTGCATAAATCCTTAAATTTTCAGAACAATTGGAATCCGGATCACGGCCCCTAAAACTCAAGGGGGTATTCCCTAAATTATGTTTATCTGCTCAAAACGGTTCTAAAACATGTAATTTCGAATTTCGTCGACTCAGCAGGGCTAGGTAGGTGACAAAGCAGGCCTAGCCTATTTTGGGTTCCCCCGCGACACGCGACAGGGATGGGTGATCCTTTCGCGACACGCGGGAGGTCCAAATTTGGGCTATAAATTCAGTGGCTTGGGACTTGAACTGTTTGCATGTTTCGACGAAAAATTTCTTTACGTACACTAAGTTATACGCTGTTTACTACAAAACACACATTGTCTCGAAACTCTGCTGCGATAACAGGGTAATAACTCAATCGCTGCTACGATTCAATGTCCGATCGATTAAAACTATCCAATGGATGTTTAAGTGATGCCCACATTAGGGTTATGCTTTGTCATTCGATTGATGTTTAAGTATCGCGCTTTGTCATTCATTGTGAAGGATTAATCTCATGAGTTATCGTAAATGCTGTATTAGTTACTAACCTAGTTCGTGTGCACTGTTATTTGAATTAGGTTAACAGGCTTATCAGTAGGCTAAATTCTGCTCAATTAAACTTGCAATGTGAGTCATTCTCTTTTATCAAATGTTTTTACAATACTCCATTTTCAAATGTTATAATTATAGGGATTAAGTCGTGGTTATCTTAAATCACTGGCTAGTGGGGTATTGTGCACATTACTAATTTCTCACGGGTTAGGCTAATAAATCCTAACAGTGATAAAACGTCACTACTTGGGTGGGACCCAATAGTAGTATGACCATCGTCACACGGGTGACAAGGCGCCAGATAAAAATAAGATAGAAGCCATTGTAATTGCTCTTATGCTGTAAATTATAACTATGTGTCATTTTGTCAAAATGAATAATTCACCAGTATTTCCCCGCTGACAAAAATATTTTTAAAACATGTTTCAGGAGACCTGCTGTAAATCAAGGAAAACGTGCTACGGAGCACTAACAAGCTTGAAGAGGTGGCTCAGTTAAAATAAATAAACATGTTTTAAATAAATCAGGGAATTTCCTAGTAAAATTCCTCTATTGTAAATTACGGGGTTTATCCCGAAATATGAAAGAAAATAATCGGGCATTTTCAGCATTAAAAAGATCATGTTAAAAATATTCCGCTGTCGCATTATAAATACCACGGGTTCCTGTCCCGCGGCTCCTGACCGGGTCAAACCGGGGCTGGGGCCGTGACAGGAAAAGGTGGTATCAGAGCCACTGATTTAAGTCAATTAAGTATTTAGAAAATACTTAATTTTACTAATTGCTATTTTGGTAATTACGTGTTTTATTATTTGAACATTGTTTACAGTATGGGTAAACAAAGACTTTCGGACATCTATCATAAATTAGATACTACGCCGAAGGAAAAAGGATCATCCTCCTCAAAACACTCAGTAAATACTGAGGAAGGAATATTTGTTCGAAAGGCACAATATGAGGAACCACTTTCTCCTAATAAAAGAAGTTTGATTATTAGGAAAAGTCAAGAAAAACTAAAGAAGTCCAAAGAAGTGAGGGTTAACCAGGAAACCCAAAAACTAGACAATCACCCACCATGGGAAGACCAATTAGATGAAAAATGGGCTGATCTCTATATGTTAGCCACTGTAGCAGTAAATGCAAAATTTAAAAAAAAAAACCCTAACCCAGTATTAGCCCCCATATCGTCTACAATCCAGAAACTCTAAACTTTTCCCAGTAAATAAATAAGTTACAATAACCCTAGTATGTTCAACTTGTCAGTCGTCCTTTGTATTAAATTAGTTACACGGTATGAAATAATACTTGAATGTTTATTTGTGAAATTTTGTTATAAAATTTTAACTTAGCATTTTGTGTGCATTTTTGCATATATGCTAAACAGCATGAATGAGTTATCTGAAGCCCTTCAGAAACTCAATCTTTATCTGGTGAAAATAGAAGTTTCCAGAGACTTTACTGGTTACAAACCCGATATAGAAGAACCTATGGAATTCAACGCTTCACCACCGGAGAAATCAAAGCCTAAGAAAAGGAGAAGATTCGTAGGATGGAGGCGTGTGCGCAGGAGGAAACCCGCAACTAGAAAGGTTCCCAAAATAGAGAATCCCATAGATAAAGGAAAAGGAATTTTGATCGGGGAAGGTTCTAGACAAGTAGAAATGGAAATTGGGGAGAGTTCTAAACAAGTCGAGGAATTGCCACTACAAGAAGAATTGGATCGTATATTGGCAAGTTGTGATATCATTAGACCTATCAATACTAACCTTTACCCTTATCCTGCTGAAACTCAACTTCCAATAAATTTAGAACCAGCCATTCCAGTGCCTTTAATTCATACTCAACCTCTAGGAATGGACGAGTGGTGGACCAATTACTGGCAGTTTCAAAACCTCCTAAATAATCCTTATACCTTTTTCCCTCAGTTCGACCCAGAACCTATACCAAACCCACCAATGAGTAATGAAAACTTAGTTGAACTCCGTCATTTTGGCGAAGAGCTGATAGGTGCAGGGAAAAGGATTCGGGAGGTGGGAGAGCAAATCTCCTGGAAGTACGACGAGAGGGAACGTCGCTTCTAAGGTGCCCAGGGATAGATGGTTGTAAAGCTGTGATTGTATAATAGTAATAATAATAATAAAATAAGTCTGTAAAATAAACCACAAATAAAACCTTTGTAAAATAACAGTGTGTAATGATGCATAATATATATAAAATGGGAATCGAGAAATCGATAATTTTGGTTATATGTGTGTTGTGAAATTTGTATGATTGTTTTGTGTATAATTATTATTTACTCTATACTAATAAAATATATATATTAATTATCAGATGGAAAACGCTAATAATGAACCAGTTAACGAGGTTAACCAATCTGAGCAACACCCGGAGGATCAATTTATGACTAGGCAAGATATAGAAAATATCGTTGCTCAAGGAATAGCCAATGCTATTCCATAAATCCTTGCTGCTGCCCAGAAACCTGTTGAGTCTCAACAAATTATTCCTAGCAAACGTATTTCTGAAGATAACTTCAGTAATAGTATAAACGGAGGCGGTAATCATACTAACAATGATAATGAACCACGGCAGGCCCCGCTCCCTAAGAAAATGAAAGCTGCAACGCCTGGTTGCACTTACAAAGAATTCCTTGCCTGTAAACCTGCTGAATTCGCAGGTAATGAAGGGGCGACTGCGGCACTGCGTTGGTTGGAGAAAACCGAAGCAGTTCTTATGATAAGTAAATGTGCTGAAGAAGACAAGGTCATGTATGCGTCACATCTCTTTAAAGAAGGGGCGCTAGAATGGTGGAATACGATACTTCAAGCCAAAGGAAGAAATATGGCATATGCCATGAACTGGGAGGAATTTAAGCAGCTAATAGAAAGAAAATTCTGTCCTGAATACTAAAAAGAACAAATGGCGAATAAGTTCCTGAATCATCGGATGATGGGTGTAGATTGTCAAGGATATACTTCGACATTCTTCGAATATGCTAGAGTGGTACCAACACTGGCTTCGCCAGAACCGGTACTTATTTCTCGCTATATTTGGGGATTGATTGGTGAAATCCGTAATATCGTTAAAGCTGCAAGACCTCACACTATTGACGACGCGATAGAATTAGCTAACACCCTAACTGACGAACTGATACGCACAAGTGAAGAAAACTGAAAAAAGGAAGTAGCCCAAAAAATTACCCAAGGATTCCGTATGGGTAACCGTAGCAATTTCAAGAGAAAAGGAACTGGGCAATCTTCCACTATTCCATTCTGCAATGCTTGTAAAAGAAAGCATTTTGGAATATGCAAAGGGTATTGCAATTTCCGCAAAATTCCGGGTTATCAAGAAGAAGATTGCAGGAAGAAGAGAGCAACAGTCTGCTACAACTGTGGAGAAACTGGACACTTTAGGCCAGATTGCCCAAAATTGGTCAAACCAGCTGATAACAAAGCTAAACCTGCAGAAGGAGCTACTGAGAAGAATGTTCGAGCATTCCATTTAACTACTCAGGAAGCCGAGCTAATCCCTGACGTGATAGCTGGTACGTTCCTAGTTCACAACGTTTACGCAAAAGTATTATTTGACTCTGGTGCAAACCAAAGTTTTATAAATACTTCATTCTGCCAAGCACTTAATTTACCTTTAACCAACCTTAGGCAGATTTTTACAGTTGAAACGGCAGATGGAAATTCTGTTAAAATAGATAAGATTTTGCGAGAAGGAAATAAAGAACTTTCAGGTCATAAATTCTCTGCAAACCCGTTACCTATGAAGTTAGCTGAATTCGATGTGGTATTAGGAATGGATTGGTTAGTAGCCAACCATGCTCGAATCCTTTGTGATAAGAACTCTATAGAAATTCAGGCACCCACCGGAGAAATAATCATGATTACAGGAGATAAGCCGCGAAAACCCATGAAGTTCATTTCAGTAATGAAAGTTGCTAGTTATGAACGAAAGCAAGGAATAGTGTATATGATTTCGGTAATCATTAGCACTAAGGGTAAGGACCTTAAGGAAATTCCTGTAGTTTCAGAATACCCAGATGTATTCCCAGAAGAACTCCCAGGATTACCAACCGACAGGGAAGTAGAATTTAGGATTCATCTAATTCCTGGAACTACACCTGTAGCTAAAGCACACCTTATCGTTTAGCACCCACTGAAATGTTAGAACTGAAAAAGCAATTAGATGAATTGCTCAGTAAAGGATTAATACACCCTAGTTCATCCCTGTGGGGAGCACCAGTATTGTTTGTGAAAAAGAAAGATGGTTCGATGCGTGTGTGTATCGATTATAGAGAACTGAATAAGGTTACAATTAAGAATCGATACCCGTTACCTAGGATTGATGATCTTTTCGATCAACTTCAAGGAGCTAGGTACTTTTCTAAGATCGACTTACGCTCTGGATATCATCAATTGAAGGTGCAAGAAGAAGACATACCTAAGACTGCTTTTAGAACTAGGTATGGTCATTACGAGTTTACAGTCATGCCCTTCGGACTAACGAATGCACCTGCAGCATTCATGGACATGATGAATAGAATCTGTAAACCGTACTTGGATAAATTTGTAATTGTCTTTATCGACGATATACTTATTTATTCCAAAAGTCAGGAGGAACACTTCAGCACATGCATGCACTCTTAACATTGTTAAGAAAAGAAAAGCTTTACGCCAAATTCTCGAAGTGTGAATTTTGGCTACAAGAAGTGCAATTTTTAGGACACATGGTGAATCACGAAGGTATTCACGTAGATCCTGCTAAAATAGAAGCGATCACCAAATGAAAGGTTCCGCAATCAGCTATGGAAATTAGAAGTTTTCTAGGATTAGCTGGATACTATAGGCGCTTTATTAAGGATTTTTCCAAGATAGCTGTACCATTAACTAAGCTAACCTGTAAAGCGGTTAAGTTTGAATGGGGACCTAGACAAGAAGAAGCCTTTAGGATTCTAAAGCAAAAGTTAACAAACGCTCCAATTCTAGCCTTACCAGAAGGAACTGAAGATTTTGAAGTATATTGTGATGCTTCAAAGCTAGGATTAGGATGTGTGCTAATGCAACGCAAGAAGGTAATCGCGTATGCATCAAGACAATTGAAAAAGCACGAAGAAAACTATACGACTCATGACTTAGAGTTAGGAGCCATAATTTTTGCCCTTAAAATTTGGAGACATTATCTGTATGGAAATAAGTTTACTGTCTATACGGATCATAAAAGTTTAAAGTACATATTTGGGCAAAAAGAATTGAATATGAGGCAAAGGAGATGGATGGAAATACTAAGCGACTACGACTGTGATATTCGGTATCACGAAGGGAAAGCAAATGTAGTTGCCGATGCCTTAAGTCGTAAGTATCATGAGAAACAACGACAGGTTCGTGCTCTTAGATTAAATCTACAGTTAGATTTAATAGAACAACTGAGAAATGTCCAGGAAACAGCAATCAAGGATGATGCTGAAGGAATGAAAGGAAGGATAAAGGAAATGGAGCAAGGAGTTGATGGAATTTGGAGACTCCACAAGAAAAGAATTTGGGTACCTAAACAAGGAGAATTAAGAAATAAGATTTTAGAAGAAGCTCATAAATCTAGGTATACCATGCATCCAGGAAACAATAAAATGTACCAAGATTTAAGAAATAATTTCTAGTGGATAGGAATGAAAAAGGACATAGCTAGATATGTTTCTAAGTGTCTTACTTGTTCACAAGTTAAGGCAGAACATCAGAAACCTTCAGGTCTACTACAACAATTAGAAATGCCTGTATGGAAATGGGAACTCATAACAATGGATTTTGTTACTAAGTTACCCAAAACCAGAAAAGTTAATGATGCGATTTGGGTAATTGTGGATCGATTAACCAAATCAGCTCATTTTCTACCCACGAAGGAGACCTTTAGCATGGAAAGGTTAGCCAAATTGTATGTAGATGAAGTCGTATCCTTACATGGAGTTCCACTCTCCATTATATCAGATAGGGATAGTCGTTTCACTTCCCATTTCTGGAAAAGTTTCCAGGAAGCCATGGGAACCCGACTAAAGTTAAGTACGGCATATCATCCGCAAACAGATGGACAAAGTGAAAGGATAATCCAAACCCTAGAAGACATGCTCCGAGCATGTGTGATAGATTTCGGTGGAAACTGGGACGATCATCTACCTTTGATCGAATTCTCCTATAATAATAGTTATCATGCAAGCATCGAAGCTGCCCCATTCGAAGCACTGCATGGGCGAAAGTGCAGAACTCCAGTTTGCTGGGCAGAAATAGGAGAAAGTCAATTATCAGGTCCTGAAATAGTGCAAGAAACCACCGACAAGATCACTCAGATCAAGGAACGACTGAAAACAGCTCGAGATCGTCAAAAGAGTTATGCCGACAATCGACGCAAGCCACTAGAATTTCAAGTCGGAGATAAGGTACTTTTGAAAGTTTCTCCTTGGAAAGGAGTAGTTCGATTCGGTAATTAAGGAAAGCTAAGTCCAAGATACGTGGGACCATTTTCAGTGATCCAACGTATAGGACCAGTTGCCTATCGTTTACAACTACCAGAAGAGTTAGCTGAAGTACATGACGTATTTCATGTATCCAATCTCAAGAGATGTCTATCTGACGAATCCCTGGTAGTACCCCTTCAAGATGTCAGGGTAAACGAAAAACTAAAATTTATTGAGAAACCACTGCAAATAGAAGATCGAAAAATCAAATTTCTCAAGCACAAACGACTAGTGCTAGCCAAAGTCAAGTGGGACTCAAGGAGAGGACCCGAATACACTTGGGAGCTGGAATAAGAAATGAAGCAAAAGTACCCCTACTTGTTCCAGTAAATCTCGAGGACAAGATTTTTATTAAGGTGGGGAGGATGTAACAACTCTCATCAAAACTATTATTTCTTATTATATTTTGTCCAATAGGAAACCCTAATTAAGACCCCCAGGTGATCCTGCATAAATCCTAAAATTTTCAGAACAATTGGAATCAGGATCAGGGCCCCTACTCAAGGGGGTATTCCCTAAATTATGTTTATCTGCTCAAAACGGTTCTAAAACACGTAATTTCGAATTTCGTCGACTCAGCAGGGCTAGGTAGGTGACAAAGCAGGCCTAGCCTATTTTGGGTCCCCCCGCGACACGCGACAGGGATGGGTGATCCTGTCGCGACACGTGGGAGGTCCAAATTTGGGCTATAAATTCAGTGGCTTGGGACTTGAACTGTTTGCATGTTTCGACGAAAAATTTCTTTACGTACACTAAGTTATACGCTGTTTACTACAAAACACACACTGTCTCGAACCTCTGCTGCGATAACAGGATAATAACTCAATCGCTGCTATGATTCAATGTCCGATCGATTAAAACTATCCAATGGATGTTTAAGTGCTGCCCACATTAGGGTTATGCTTTGTCATTCGTCGTAAATTTGATGGATGTTTAAGTATCGCGCTTTGTCATTCATTGTGAAGGATTAATCTCGTGAGTTATCGTAAATGTTGTATTAGTTACTAACCTAGTTCGTGTGCACTGTTATTTGAATTAGGTTAACAGGCTTATCAGTAGGCTAAATTATGCTCAATTAAACTTGTAATGTGAGTCATTCTCTTTTATCAAATGTTTTTACAATACTCCATTTTCAAATGTTATAATTACAGGGATTAAGTCTTGGTTATCTTAAATCACTGGCTAGTGGGGTATTGTGCACATTACTAATTTCTCACATGTTAGGCTAATAAATCCTAACAGTGATAAAACGTCACTACTTAGGGTGGGACCCAATAGTGGTATGACCATCGTCACATGGGTGACAAGGCGCCAGATTAATTTGATCCTTGATTAATTTGAAATAGTTTAAGTGTGGGGCCCAAGTGCAACCCGACCGGATGGATGGTCGATTGGGTGGCAATTCGATCGGATGGCAATCCGTCCCGACTATCCGTTCATCTTGACACTTAACTCGTTTGAAGTCTTGTAGCATTTGAACGAGATATTTTGATAACATGCTGGAACAACAGAACCCTCAACCCGGCCCAAGTGACCCGACCGAACAGGAATCACCCTAGTCCGACCGGTTCTCGGTTCGAGTCGGTAGTCTATGTTAAAACCTGAAGTCAATACCTCTTGGATAGAATTCGGATATGGAACCGATACCTCACCAAGAATGGGTAGATGATCAGAACTAGCTCCGATTCCATCGGGTTTGAGTGCATTGAGTGTAAAAGAGTTGAAAGAAAGTTAGAAAACCATCTTTCAATCCTTTTCACCATGAATATGTTTAGATCTATGAAAGATCTTTGATAAATATTGTGGAAATCCTTCAGATCTAAGTTGTTCTTGGTGGAATGAAGCCAAACTTTGAAGTTCATAAGAACTTCATGATGACATCACCCTAGAACACCTCAAATCCGGTGATTTCACGGTTAAAAGTTAAGATTCAAAAGATAGAAAGGTGTAGGTGTGCGTGTAGATCAAGAAAGTACAAGATTTAGGTTGGAAACTTACAAGAATCGGAAGAAATAGAGGTTGGAGCGAGCTTGTCGAGTGAGAGCTGTCAACATCAAGTGATGTTGACATATGAGGGGTATTTATAGGTTTCCATAAAAGGAAAGGGGGAAAGTGGCTGGTCGATTGAGTGGCAGCCCGATCGGGTGGCAGCTCGATCGGGTGGCAACGCGATCGGTTGGCCACTTGATTGGAGTGTTTGGCACGACGAGTTTTGCGGTTTTGATTCGCGTGTGAGCGTTATGATGCGATGGAGTTCCTATTCATATTACTTTTAATCCCAACTACTATATCTAACATACAATAATCATAATTAACTTGCGTTTTGCGTTGTGATTCGATTCGATGCGATAGATTTGCGATTGCGATTATCACCTCAACATAAACATAACATGCACAGGTAACACATAATTAGCACACACACGTAAAACAATATCTAGTACACATAATTCGAGTTGCGAATGCGATAGCGATAAGCGATAAATCGATTAAACATGCGATTAATATGCAATTAAACCTCGATTAATAACAAGTACTTCACATAATACAACTAATACGATAACATAAATAGATTATCTACAAGTCAAAGAAGTCAAAACAGGAATTGAGCAAGGGAGACAGATCACAATTAGCAATCTTTTCTTCCTTTGACTTCAATCTTGACTTTGACTTTGACTTTCGAAACACGGGGTGTTACAGCCTCCCCTTCTTAAGGGAATTTCGTCCCGAAATTTGGCTGAAGCCGTAACAAACAACTGCGGGTACTTCGCCTTCATGTATCTTTCGAGTTCCCAAGTGAACTTTGCGCCTCGTTTGCCTTCCCAGCGAACTTTCACAATGGGAATGCGCGAGCGTCGGAGCTGCTTGGTTTGGCAGTCCATGATTTCGACAGGCTTTTCCACGAAGTGTTATGTTTCGTTTACTTGGAGATCCTCGAGGGGTACATGCAAATCATCATCAGTCAGGCACTTTCTAAGGTTCGAAACGTGGAAAGTCGGGTGAACGTTGTTAAGTTCCTCCGGTAGTTCGAGTCTGTAAGCCACTTTTCCGATCCCTTCCAGAATCTTAAAGGGTCCAACATATGGAGGCGCGAGCTTTACTCTCTTGCTGAATCTGACCACACCCTACCAAGGTGATACCTTTAGGAGTACATGGTTGCCAACGTTAAATTCAAGGGGCTTGCGTCGTCTATCGGCGTAACTTTTCTGACAACTCCGAGCTTTCAGTAGATTGCCTCGAATTTGGAGGATTTTGTCAGTCGTTTCTTATAATAGCTCAGGATCGGTTAATTGCGAGTGCCCGATCTCGTGCCATACAATAGGCGATCGACATCTTCTTCCATACAATGCCTCAAATGGTGCCATTTGAATGCTGGAATGATAGCTGTTATTGTACGAGAATTCGACCAAAGGTAAGTATGCGTCCCAATTACCACCGAAATCTATGACACACGAACGGAGAATGTCTTCAAGGGTATGGATCGTTCTTTCAGTCTGACCATCGGTTTGAGGGTGGAATGCGGTACTTAGATTAAGCGTAGTACCAAGAGCAGATTGCAATGTTTCCCAACAACGCGAGGTAAACCGAGCATCGTAGTCAGAGATGATGTCGCGAGGCGTCCCATGTCGACAAATGATTTCTTTGGTGTAGATTCGGGCTAATTTTTCTACCTTGTAGTCATCTCATATTGGCAGGAAGTGAGCAGATTTAGTCAAACGGTCAACAACAACCCAAATGCTATCGTGACCTGAGGGCGTACACGAAAGCTTTGTTACGAAATCCATGGCTATACTCTCCCACTTCCACACCGGGATCTCGAGTTGAACGAGTAAGCCAGAGGGTCTTTGATGCTCAGCCTTGACCTTTGAACAAGTCAGGCATTTCGAAACATAGAGGGCGATATCTCTCTTCATACCCGACCACCAGTACTTGTAGCGCAGGTCCTAGTACATCTTGTCGGCACCGGGATGAATAGAATATCGGGATTTGTGGGCTTCGTCCATAAAAATCTGTCGTAAATTGGTCCGTTTAGGGATCCAAATTCGGTCCAGATAATGGAATATCCCATTCGACTTATTCACTAGCCGGGCTCCATCGTTGAGAATCCTTTCCTTCTTCAAGGTGCGTTCATTAAAATAGGCATGTTGGGCTTCACGGATGAGAGTTTCAAGATCATATTGGGCTTGGATATTACGGACGCTGTGCAAATAACTCCGTCTGCTGAGAGCGTCGGCAACGACATTTGCTTTCCCAGGATGATAACGAATCTCACAGTCATAATCGTTGAGAAGTTCCACCCACCGGCGTTGACGCATGTTTAGTTCTTTCTGGTCAAAGATATGTTGTAGGCTCCTATGATCGGTGAAGATCGTACACTTGGTACCATAAAGGTAGTGTCGCCAGATCTTTAATGCAAAAACAACCGCGCCTAGCTCGAGGTCATGGGTTGTATAGTTCTTCTCGTGGATCTTGAACTGACGAGATGCGTAAGCAATAACCTTGTCTCGTTGCATGAGAACACAACCAAGACCAAGGTTCGAGGCATCACAATAGACAATAATGTCATCGTTTCCGTCAGGCAGAGTGAGAACAGGAGCATCGCAAAGCATGTACTTGAGGGTTTGGAAGGCAGTGTCTTGTTCAGTTCCCCAAACAAAAGGCTTGTCTTTGTGCGTGAGGGCAGTAAGCGGCACAGCGATTTTAGAGAACCCTTCGATAAATCGGCGATAGTAGCCTGCTAGTCCGAGAAAAGAACGGACTTCAGACGGGTTCTTGGGTGTAACCCAACTCTTGACAGCTTCAATCTTCGCGGGATCGACGTGAATACCTTGACTATTAACAATGTGTTCGAGGAATTGAACCTCTTCTAGCCAAAATTCACACTTAGAGAACTTGGCATAGAGTCGAATCCCTCGTAGTAGCTAGAGAAAGAAATGTAGATGTTGCGCGTGTTCGGCTTTCGACATGGAATAGATCAGGATATCATCGATAAACACGATGACGAAGCGGTCGAGAAAAGTTTACACACGCGATTCATCAGATCCATAAAAACCGCGGGTGCGTTGGTGAAGTGTGAAATATGTATTAATTAAATTCAACAAGTTTTAAAAATTGGAAAAACCCGTAAACCACACACTACCGGCAAGTGTACCGGTCGTAAGTAGTAAAACAAGTAAGTCCGAGTATCGAACCGTGGACACAATCTAGCGACTCTTGATGCTAATCCTCTATCAACCCCTAGCCTAATAAATTGGTTTAGTTTTGAGAAAAATATTTTTAAACTAAAAAGCAATTTAAATAAATAGACGACCAAACAGCAGCAAGCGCAGGCAACTAAAGACTGGACTGAAACTCAAGTATGAGAAAAATATGTTACCTAGGCAAGAATCCCTAGACTCATGAATAAAATCCTAACCTTGGTTCTGAATGAAGACTCTGCCTAACCCGATAAACCTCTGGAAGGTAAACCGAACCTGATAGTATGACAAGTGATGAAGTGCTAAAATGGACTGACTCGAGTTATCGACCACCAAGTCCCACAACTATCAGGTATAAAGTAATTTATTTACTAAAACCCTCAAATTATGAAGCAGAAATAACTAAGAACACCGAGACCCTAGGAAACTCTAGACGTGAATAAACAGATGAACCCGAGTTATCGGCCACCCAAACTGCCAAACAACGTCCAACTAATAACCTAGCAATTCTAGATTACATTTCCCACCTCTAGAAAAGATTGCACGTTTTAATTAATTGGTTTTAATAATTATTAAACTTGAATTAGATTTCTCACTTTCAAGGCCTAGACTGAAAGAATACAACCTAGACTGACTCCCGGCTCTAAAGTATATTTCTAAGTATCTAGAGCAATGGAACCAACAAATAAATTATTAAGCCAGTCAATACCAACACACAAATAATTAGAATCGAGTTCAAAAATTACGACATGTTAATCATCACATTCATTCAAAACCAAAAGTTAATCATTCAAACAAATCGTCTAGTTCATCAACCCTAGGCAACCATAAAAAGTTTAGCCACTCATAGTAAGAATCGAAACAAAAATAAATTTAAACCAAAACGATTCAGAAAACATGTCTATAATATTCAAGTTTAACAAACTGAAAACAACAAAAAATGTCTAACCGAAAGCTATGATTTTTAATTAAGTTTCTTCGATTCCAAGCTTCTTCTCCACCTTCAAGTCGTCTCCCTCTTGTGCTCTAGTTCGTATATTCTTTCTGTCGTCTGCCTCTTGTTCGTGTATATCCCCCTTTTTTTCAGCAGATTATCATGTAATTAAAACCTATATAAATTAGCAAGTTATATGTGCATTATCACTTGTACTCCATGCTTTGGGAGTGTTTCAAAAAAAAAACTTTGATTTTTCTTCTTCATCCTCTGTCCCCAATACAACAGGCTTCAATGTTTGTCACAGCTTTCATTTCTTCTGCTATTGGATGATAATGGGCGGTGGCTGACTATCTACTTCTTCAATGTTTTCCATCAAAACCCTCATGTCTCACCCACCACCGCCCTCATCTCTCACCTAACCACCACCATCGTCCTCCGCCAAGCCACACCAGTGGAGAAACCGTGACAACTAGATGAACGGTTGCTTCATATAAAGCAGCAGACGCGGCGGCAACTTTTAGGGTTCATGTGTGCATCTCCTTGTCGGGATTCAGTGCATTTTTGGTCAAGATTTTCTAGCTAGGTATGAATATTTTCTATATTTCTTGAATAATGTATGAATCTTTTCTTTATTTCTTGAACATTTTCGGATTTAAGATGATAGTGATATGAATCCTTTCTTGATTTTTTGAAAAATTATTAATCTTTTCTTGATTTTTTTGGGGGGATTTGGTGTGATGTATGGATAACTTGGGATTTGATGAGATGGGTGTTCAAATGAATTTGAGGTTACGAATGGTTAGCTTGTAGGAATGTTGTAATTTGTTGTTTATCTGTTCTCTTTGGGACTGCATCTTCCTTTTATTCTAGGATGCTCTAGATCCTTTGAACAAGTGAACAGATATATAGACTTCTCTTGGTGTTGTGGTTACTAAAAATAATCCAGACAAGGTAAATCTATTATCATTAATGATTCATAAACATATACACATACATACATATATATACACTATGCAGTTAATGCGGAAAAATATCGGTTATCGGTCAAGGACCGATATATGAGATATCGTTTATCGCGGTGAGATATCGGTAATTTCTAATATCATGCATAAATATATATATTTATATTTATATTCATATCTAGAGCCTATATATATACTAGAAGTCTAATATCATGCATAAATATATATATTTATATATATAAAAGAGGTGGTAGAAAGTCTAGGTGTGGGAATGAAAGTCTCAAAAGGTGGTAAATACTTTGTCCCACATTGGTGTGGGAACAAAGTGAGTGGGTGTTTATAAGGTAAAGCATTTACTACTCCATTATAGCTTTATGACATGTTTTACCACAAGTCCTACCCGCGCGCGCAGGGGGGGGGGTGCAAAAAATGGGTTTCTGAGCTGGAATTTGGTGAACTCGTGCGTGCCCGCGCATCCTGCGGACACGAATGCAGCTCCGACACCCCATGGGTCCGTGTGAGGTCGTTTTTTGCTGTGTTTCTTTATTTTTTTTGTGAAAAAATGGCCCACACACCGAAACGATTTTTTCAAGATATCGGCGATATTATCGTTGACCGAGATCTGAAACCGATATTTTGGTGAAGGGCCGATAACCGAGATATCGCCGAGATTAACTGCATAGTATATACATATATATGTATGTTCATTCCTCAACTTTTGTTTAATGGATACAAGTTTGAACAAGTAAATCCAATCGGATTTGGGGGAACTTTGTGAGTGCACATAATACTTCATTGAGCTCTATGAGTTTGGTAGCTGTAGTGAACAACTTTTTTAGTGTTAAATGTTAAAGACTGTTGTGAGAGGGTAATTGTAGTATTATAAAAATTTAGTCGGGTGAGCATGTGTGTATTCTTTACTACAAGCACATGATTATTTGAGAACACGCATCCAAACATCTTTTAATAATTAAATTTTAAAATAGTTTTGATTCATATGATGCAGACATATTCATGTTGTGAGAAGGTAATTGTAGTTTTGATGTCGATGGCTTTCATCCTCTCAACATTGGCAAACTTGCTATGAAAGGCAGAGACACTCTTTCTTCCCTGCACCCCAGAGGTAACATATGACTTTTTTTTCATAAATGTAGCATATTACATCTTTTTTCTTAGTGGGCTGGCATGACTCCAATCAGTTTGTTGTCCAAATTTTTATACTTTAAATACGTAGTTAGTGTCAAAATTGATCAAAGAAATTGTATTACATCAGTAATAATCTAGCTTGTGAAAAAATGATCTAAGAAATTTTATTCACTAATATACAATTTGGGCTACTTCCGACCCATATGGTCGTCATTCATTGGATTTTGTATTCTATGCTCGGGTGTGTTGACTTTTGTTTGTTTTGACTAATGAAGTTACGTTAATGATTAACTATATAATGTTAGATCCGCGAAACCATCTGTCTAATATCTAAACGGAAGTACCACTTTGCGCTTGGTTGCTCTCAATGGACATGTGTGTTGCATTCGGATCCTACTGTCTGATTATATCCCTAGCATTCCTACATTTTTTTAAAGTTTTCAATAAAAAATCAAGAATTTAAGGATTTGTGTCTGAATCCGTTGACCGATATGCTTCAAGAAACGTTGATTTATTGTGTATTAAGATTTGTGTCAGAATCGGCTAGGATCGATTATCTTAAAGACCTTAAATGTTGGGTTTGGGCTCGGTGTGTAAAAAACTTGAGCTGCCCGGCTTGATTTACAGAAGTAGACCTTTTGCAGCGACAACTGATCCGTTGGATGTCAGCTATATGGGAGCAGTAAGAAAAGGTATGAATTTTGTAAAGCTGTTCGGCTTGTAAAAAGATTGACTGGCTCGGCTGATCAATCAATTATCTTAGGTGTGTTTTGTTGCATCAATCCATGGCAGTTGCTTTAACAAACATCAAAGTAAATAAGCTGAACTTAGGTGTTCTTAATTTTTGATCTTTGTATGATATTTTATGGTTAGAGACTTAGGAGTGGGAGCCTTTAGATGTTGATCTGTGTGACATGTAGTTAACAAAATGATCACTTTGATTGATACAGATGAGATGAAGAGACAAACTGTGAAGTATATTGTGGACTTCATCCAATTAATACAGCTTATGTCTTTATGTTTGCTTATTCACTCTTAACAAATCGCCTAACGATTACAAAAATTGATACTTTTTAAGTCATTTATTGGGTATTTGATGTTAATCAAGAGTTCGTTCGATGTGTTTGAATTGTTCATGTAACATAAGAAATTACCCACAACGAAGTTAAAAGGTTCGTTTAATATCATACATTATAACGTGTCTTTCTATCTTCGTAGCCCGCACCGCAACGCGGGCGGGTCTAATTTCTAGTTATTCCATATATAAGTTTGCAAGTTTTTTGTGCATAAGAACTTGTACATTGTGCTTTGTGAGTTTTTCAAAAAAAAATGTTGATTTTTTTACTTTTAACCCAAAGGTTTTTATCTTTTTCAATTTTAACCCTACATAATTAGTTTTTTAACTTTAACCCATAACTTTTCATTATTTGCAATTTAACTTCGCAACTTTTGTCACTTATACTTTTCATCTTTCGCAAATTTTCGTTTTACGTGTAGTTCTAAATTTTTCGACTTAATACGACGCAACGTGCATGTGTGGTTCAATGTTTTTACCTCTATTTTTCCATGTTTGACAGGTTCGTCGCAACACGCATATCCTAGGTCGAGTCAGTGTTGGTGGTCGATGACGGTTGTGTGACATTAGTAATATTTGGCACCGTTTTACGCCCCGCCGCAACGCAGGGTGTGCTTTGGGGGGTTTTCAAAGAAAAAATGGTTACGCATATGGTTGTTGTAACGTTGGCTTTGGGGGTTTTTCAAAAAAAAATTGATTTTTTTTACTATTCACCCAAAAGTATTTCATAAATTACTTTTAACCTAAAACTATTTGTTTTCTACTTTTAACCCAAAACATTTTATCTTTTGCAATCTATCCTCTTAACTTTTTTTACTTTCAACTTTGTTCCTTTATAGTTTTCATTTTCCGCAAATTTTTCGTTTTATGATTGGTTCTAAATTTTGTGGCTTAACACATTGCAACGTGCGTCTTTGGTTTAACGTTTTTACGTTTCGTTCTAAATTTTGCGAGCTAACATGACGCAACGTGCGTGTGTGGGTGAACATTTTTACATGGTCTGTTTTTCCCCGTTTGATAGGTTTAATATAACGTGCAGGTCCTAGATCGACTTAGTTATAACTAAAGAATCCCCGCCGCATTGCGGCGGGTCGCAATCCTAGTTTATACTAAAAAATAGGTATTCCATCTGATGTGGAACACAATGTTCACGACATGGGGGCCCAAGCGAATCATGCAAGGCTTGAACAGGCCTGGTAATACACTTTAAAGTAGCCCAATTCTATAGTACAAGAAAAGTCCCACTTCTAAAATAATTCTCCTTTTGTGCCACTCGATTTGCGTCCGTACCATAACAAAAGATAACTTCCAGATACTTCAGTTCCCTTTATTATATCTAATCCTTTGTCTACAGCAACTCTCCCTTGGAACCTACTGATCATATGGAAATCCACTTTAAGGGGCTGTTTGTAGTCCATTAGAATTCTTTAACAATGACTATCCTATATAACAACAATTAATGAAACAACAAGTAATCCTATTAATTACAATTATGATATTATATATCTCGAGTCCAACGGCCATTTGGCAAAAACAATAATTTCATTCATTCAATGATCATTTAATTCACATTTTTATTCTAAGTCATCAATTTCAAATATGAATCAATTAGGAGTAGAATTTAATAAATATAACCCGCAAACTACCCAAAATTGTAGGAAATATTATATAAATATATGTATATTTTAGAGCACATCAGTTGGTTAAACCAAAAGGCATAACAACGAATTCATAATGGCCGTATCGAGTGCGAAAAGTGGTTTTGGGAATATCCTTCTCTTGTATGCGTAACTGGTGGTAGCCTGAGCGTAGATCGATCTTGGAGAAACACGTAGCGCCTTATAACTGGTCAAATAAATCATCGGTGCGAGGTAGAGGGTAACGGTTCTTGATTGTCAGCTTATTCAATTGATCAATTCCCGATAGTCGATGCACATCCGGAACGACCCATCCTTCCTTTTGACGAAAAGGACTGGCGCGCCCCAAGGAGAGGTGCTAGGGCGAATAAAGCATTTGTCAAGCAATTCCTGGAGCTGGCTTGAGAGTTCGCGCATTTCAGACGGCACAAGTCGATAAGGAGCTCTGGCAACGGGATTTGCTCCAGGAATGAGGTCGATGCGAAAGTCGATATCATGACTTGGTGGTAGATCAGGAAGATCTTCAAGAAAAACGTTTGGGAATTCACAAACAACGGGGACGTCTTTCACCTTCTTAACTTCCTTTTTCTCCGCTACTACAATGTGTGCCAAGAAAGCTTGGTATTCCTTGCGGAGATACTTGCTAGCCTGGACACATGACATGAGGTGGAGTTTCTTTGACGCGACTTCACCATAGACACATAATTGATCACCATTAGCGAGCGAGAATCGAATCATCTTATCGAAGCAAACAACTTCATCATGATTTTCACGAAGAAAGTCCATGCCTACTATGATGTCAAAACTTCCGAGTTGCATTGGAATAAGATCGATGGGGAAGATGTGATTGTTGAGCTCGAGAGTACAATCACGAAGAACAGAGTTGACGATTAAGGAGCTTTTCGAACTCAAACGATACAAAGCAGTTATCGGCTCCAGTATCAAACAAACACAAAGCATAAATACCATTCACAAGGAACGTACCAATGACCACGTTGTTGTCAGCCTGAGCCTGGCGCACATTGATGTTGAAAGTTCGAGCACGAGCGACTTGTTGCTGTTGTTGCTGAGGCTGCTGCTGCGGCTGCTGTTGTTGAGGCTCCTGCTTCACAACCCGATTGGGGCACATGTTTGCGAAGTGGTTGGGATCACCACACGCAAAGCAGACTCTGGCGTTGACCACGGGTGCCTGAGCTGCTTGTTGGCCTTGAGGGGCAGGGAGCAGAGCTTGATGAACAGTAGCTGGTGCTGGCGCTTGTCGAGGACCTGTACGGCAGTTGGCGGTAAAATGACCGTACATGTTGCAGTGTACACAAAATCTGCTGGCAATCCCCACTGGGTGATGATAGGTGCAAGTTGGGCAGGCAGGATGAGGACCAGTATAAGCACGCTTTGCAGGCGGTGCTTGAGTTACCGGTGCCGCAACCTGGCGGTGTTGAGCATGCTGCTGAGCTGGTACAGCTTGGAGTGGGGCAGCGGTGGTTACAGCGCAATTCTTGTTGCTGGAGCTGCTATTGTTCTTCCTATTGCGACGAGAGGCTTTTGAAGACTGAGAGGCGGCGGCGGTTTCAGCAGTTGGTGTGGTGGTAGCTTGATGCAGGTTCTTCGAAGCTTTATCCCAAAAACCAGCTTTGACTCGCTTGTCATTGATTTCAGCGGCAAGCAAGTAGGTTTCCTCGATTGTTGCTGGCTTTGAAGCATGCACAAAATCTGCAACACAATCTGGCAGAGCTCGGATATACTTCTTGATCGTCATATCAGCAGTCTTGACTTGATCAGGACATATAATACTGAGCTGCTTGAAGCGAGCGGCTAAAGCTGAATTGTCACCCTCCTTTTGCTTGATGTGCCAGAATTCGTCCTCCAACTTTTGGCGCTCATGGGGAGGGCAGAACTCTTCCAACATGACGTTCTTCAACTCATCCCACGTCAAACCATAAGCTGCGTCATTTCTGCGTTTGTTTCTCTCGGTCGTCCACAAGTCTAAAGCGCGGGACTGGAAGAAGCCGGTCGCATTCAGAGTGCGGAGTTCGTCAGGACAGCCACTCTGGCGCAAGGTGACCTCGATCGAATCAAACCATTGAAATAGGGTTGTAGGACCATCTTCGCCAGTAAATTCTTTCGGTCTACAAGCTTTAAACTGCTTGAAGCTAAAAGTAGCTTTGGGAGCATAGGTCCTTGACTCTTCGGAAGATTTGCTCGCATTCTCTTGTAGTTCACTCACGATCTAAGGGATAACCTTCGCCATTTGCTTAGTAATCATAGAGGCGAGGCGTTTGTCGGCCTGCTTTCGGCGAGCAAATTGGGTAGCGCGAGAACCGGATGACGACATTGTCTGCAACAGACATCGCCACAGGACTCAACACAATATAATCGAATCTCACCTCACACGCCTAGTACTACTAAAGCTCAGGAACACGTTCATGAAACACGTAATCACAGATTCACAGAAGCACAAAAGCACAGAAGCATATAAGCATGTAAAGCACGGAAACACATAAACACAAGAGGCAGTCAGAATACAGAAACCTAACTATATGTTGCATGTATTCCCTATCCTTCCCAGCGCGTACAGCGATTAATTACAGCGATTGCGAGTATCGAGCAGCGAATGCGAATAATAACCAGCGATTTGTGAGCGATTGTGTAGTGTGTTGTGCGTGTTGATCGGAGGCGAAAAGTGAACAAATCACCAAAATCAAAACATATAAACACATAAAACACATAAGTTCCACATAAAATCGACAAATATCAGAGTCAGCAGTTGCGGGCTCAGAATCGAAACACATAGAAATCGAGAATAGATTGTCTGCGGCTGAGATAGACGTCGACTATCCAAAGTGATTCGACTATTCACAAGGACCTTTGACTCACACTTTAGCCTTTGGGACTGTGCTCTCGCCTCGAATCTGGGCGAATGGCATGCATCCTTCCAGTTACGGTGTGACTTCAAATCGTTGGAGTCCGTCGAGGCTTTGGTGAGAGTTTTGTAAAACAAAAATAGAGGTCGGAACAAGTCGTCAAGGTTCAGGTTTCACCCCTGTCTTAACAACTTCGTCCCTGTTTTGATAGAATAAGGGAGAATTTATACGTCAAAGTATGGATTTCACTCCTGATTTAACGCAAATTCTCCTGTTTGTAGATAAAAATACGGGTTAACAAGCAATTCAGTTGAGAGTTTGCGGTTTTCACACCTAATCTCGACTTAGTCGCCCGTTTAGTTTTGAAAACTAGAGTGCAGTGATAGTGTAGTGTAGGCGAGAATAGCGAGATATAGCAAGTAAGCTAGTACATAACCCCTACAGGGCATGCACAAATTGGTCTGTTGGTACCTAACTATAGACTAGGTCGTTTCTAAGACATCAACCCGGACTAGGTCGAGTCTTGCCTAATTCCCTATAGTTATGGCTCTGATACCAATCTGTCACACCCCAACTGATGGCGGAATCATCGGGGAGTGGCACTGAGCGAAACAGATTGTTCAAAGAAATTCCATAACGACTAAATTACCAAATAGTTTAAATATTATGTCCCATATCATAACCCATAAGATAATCTAGTTATTACAGACAGAGATATTCTTCAAATAATAAGACATGTTCCGACAACTCAGATTTTCAAATAAAATAAATTGTCTTTGTTTCAAGACTCTTTCATAGCCTCGATTTCACAGCAAGCCAAACATTTTAACATCTTAAGAACCTGTCACATACGTTAAAGTAAAAGTCAATACACATAGTGTAAAGGTGAGCATACAAGTTTGATATATATAATAGAGTTCGAAATCGTTTACGCATAACCAGCACGTACACAGTGTAAAATGAAGCACGTAAGTTATAGACATGATTCTATCAATACCAATGACTGCGAGTTGACTGCGCAAGGCAGTTCGTAATACACACTCAGCACTGTGAGCCATGTAATTAATTGTCCTTAACAACCCCTGAGTGAACAGGTGCTGAGTCCAAACTATAGTACTATCGTTGCTAAGGCAGGTAGACAGCAATCCATGTGTAAACATAACAAACAAGCAATCATTGAGTCACGTATACATGCAGTAGCGGTTAGCATTAAAAGTATTATGTAGTGTGTTCGATGTGATTTAGTATAAGTAACGTATGTAACACCCAAAAGTGCATAAAGCAAAACGGGTTCGAGTATACTCACAGCGATTATGGATTGAAGGGAGCGCTAGAGTGAGATTAGCCTGAAAAGTTAACTATAGAATAAGCGGAAGTCGGCGCGTAAAACGATGAAGGTGAACCAAGGATCGGATGGTAATCCGATCGGGTGGCAATTCGATCGGATGGCCAGTCGATCGGGTGGCAATCCGTTCGGATGGTCACCCGATCGGGTGGCCATTCGATTGGATTGTCACCTCGTTTGGTGAAGATGTGTTTGTGTATGATGGTTTGCCTTTTGAAGTTTTCGTTGTGGCATTTTAAAAATAGGGAAGTATCTCTACCCTTCAGGTCGGTCGATCAGACGGTCGTCCGATCGGACAACAATCCGATTGGCGAGGCTTCTCAGTTTGAGAACAAATTCACAGCAGGTCGGTCACTCGATCGGATGGCTATCCGATTGGGTGGCAATCCGTTTGTATTAAACCTGTTGAAAATTGTCCAAGTCCCAAAACGTCACATGATCGGATGGCAATCCGATCGGGTGGCAATCCGTTTTAACATTTTGATCCTTGATTAATTTGAAATAGTTTAAGTGTGGGGCCCAAGTGCAACCCGATCGGATGGCCGGTCGATCGGGTGGCAATCCGATCAGGTGGCAATCCGATCGGACGACAATCCGTCCCGACTATCCGTTCATCTTGACACTTGACTCGTTTGAAGTCTTGTAGCGTTTGAACGAGATATTTTGATAACATGCTTGAACAACAGAACCCTCAACCCGGCCCAAGTGACCCGACCGAACAAGAATCACCCTAGTCCGACCGGTTCTCGATCCGAGTTGGTAGTTCATGTTCAAACCTGAAGTCAATACCTCTTGGATAGGATTCGGATCTGGAACAGATACCTCACCAAGAATGGGTAGAAGATCAGAACTAGCTCCGATTCCATCGGGTTTGAGTGCATTGAGTGTAAAAGAGTTGAAAGAAAGTTAGAAAACCATCTTTCAATCCTTTTCACCATGGATATGTTTAGATCTATGAAAGATCTTTGATAAATATTGTGGAAATCCTTCAGATCTGAGTTGTTCTTGGTGGAATGAAGCCAAACTTTGAAGTTTATAAGAACTTCATGATGACATCACCCTAGAACACCTCAAATCCGGTGATTTCACGGTTAAAAGTTAAGATTCAAAAGATAGAAAGGTGTAGGAGTGCGTGTAGATCAAGAAAGTACAAGATTTAGGTTGGAAACTTACAAGAATCGGAAGAAATAGAGGCTGGAGCGAGCTTGTCGAGTGAGAGCTGTCAACATCAAGTGATGTTGACATATGAGGGGTATTTATAGGGTTTCCATAAAAGGAAAGGGGGAAAGTGGCTGGTCGATCGAGTGGCAGCCCGATCGGGTGGCAGCTCGATCGGGTGGCACCTCGATCGGTTGGCCACTCGATTGGAGTGTTTGGCGCGACGAGTTTTGCGGTTTTGATTCGCGTGTGAGCGTTGCGATGCGATGGAGTTTCCTATTCATATTACTTTTAATCCCAACTACTATATCTAACATACAATCATCATAATAAACTTGCGTTTAGCGTTTTGATTCGATTCGATGCGATAGATTTGCGATTGCGATTATCACCTCAACATAAACATAACATGCACAGGTAACACATAATTAGCACACACACGTAAAACAATATCCAGTACACATAATTCGAGTTGTGAATGCGATAGCGATAAGCGATAAATCGATTAAACATGCGATTAATATGCGATTAAACCTCGATTATTAACAAGTACTCCACATAATACAACTAATGCGATAACATAAATAGATTATCTACAAGTCAAAGAAGTCAAAACAGGAATTGAGCAAGGGGAGACAGATCACAATTAGCAATCTTTTCTTCCTTTGACTTCAATCTTGACTTTGACTTTGACTTTCGAAACACGGGTGTTACAAGAAATATTTAGTTCAGAAGTATTGATTTATCAATAGTAGGGGTGAGCAAAAAACAGAATTAACCGAACCATAAGCGAATTAACCAACAAAACCGAACCAAAAAAAACGAACCAAATAAAAAACCGGTGGGTCGGTTAATGATTTTTTTAAAGTGAAAGTAGCGGGTCGGTTATGGCTTTCATTTTTTCCATACCCACCATAGCCGAACCGACATGTAATAAATCTTTGTAGGATTTAGGACTTTTCACCATAGTTTTAATATTTGATGTTTTTGACTGAAGATTTTTAGTACTTATGGGTTTTTCATATCATTTTGTGGTTTTGTTTGAATGTTTATTTGAATTTATGGAATGTATCATATCACTTTATTTGAATATTCGATAATAATTGATATTAATATTAGATTATATGTATTCTTTAATACTATGTAATATACTAATATATACAAATATGCAATAACAATTTGTTCCATGTTAAAAAAAGGTATTTTTAGCTAAGCTAAATACACGGACCATAACCGCCGCTATAACCATCAAAACCAAATAACCATAACCGCTCGGGTATGGTTATGGTTATCCAATAACCGACATCGCAGTTATGGTTATGGTTTTTTGAAAAAACCGACCCAAACCGACCCATGCACACCCCTAGTAAATAGTATTGAAAAGGTTAGAGGTATTAAATGTTCAGTAGTATTATGAGTTCATAAGTTTTATATGTTCAGAATTATTGAGTTTTCAGAAGTTGTTATTGTTCCGTAGTATCTTTAAATCTTAGTGTGAAGTCACGCTTTGATTGATACTTCGGAAAGCATTAATTCAGAAATTTGGATTACGGAAGTTAGTTTATTCCGAGGTTTACCAAAGACTTTAGAAGTTTGCTTGTTCCAAATACTGTTGGTTCTGAAGTTTTAACTAAAGTCCGGAAGTGTTGGATAGTTCGGAAAATTATATACATCACGTAGTGGTTCGGAGAACTCTGAGTGTTTAGAGTAATAGTGGTTTGTTCACTGTTAAGTTCCGGAGAAGTGTAGTTTAGGATTACTTGATGTTCTAAAGAAAAAGAGACTTGGACTTAGGAGTTTTTGCAAAGAAAAGGGGGAGTAATTTTTTTTAAATTATTTGTTTCTTTTCAAAAACAAAAAGCTTGCGGTGTATAATAGATACAAGTTCGTGTTGCAATCTTAAGATTAGCTAAGGATTGATCTTATAGGTGGCAAAATGTTTTTTACACGAGGCAATTATAAGCTCACATGGGTGATTGATTTTTATCAAGTATATCCATGTTTTAATCAAGTGTGTTCGTGATTAAGTTGATTTCTCGATTGACAATTAGTTGAAGGTTGAGCTTTTATCTTATGCCGATTAGAGTAGATAAGAATAGTATTATTGGTCCCTCTTCCAACATTCGGTGCTAGTCGGATTCTCAAAATAACTTGGAGGTTCTTACAATGAGGGGGAGATCGGAAATGAAAGCCATCAGGGATTTTTTGGATTCGTGAAGATATGAGATTGAATCATGAAGATACGTGGCGCAATGAGATCATACATTTAAGGTTGAAGACTTTGATCAAGCTTTGGTGGATGTGCGTTTTCGGATTTCAGTTTGTTATTCACTTGTCGAACGGAACTTAATGTTTTGTTGTGAAGTTTGAAGTATTTGATGTTGGGCATTGCAAATCCGTCGTTTCTATCTTTTGCCAGTTAACCTTGAAGATCACCAGATCGAGCGATGTTCTTACATTAGGTTGTAGGTTGGTTTGCGTTAGAATCTTATGTTCTGATGCGTGCTCTGCTGCACCGTCCTCTCTTCCTTTGGAGTCAGCTTTATTAGGGACGGATGTCCCTCAGGATATGGAAAGGGTTCATGGTTGTGCTTAGCTTTGTCAACCTTTAGAGTTCAAACCCGTGACCTCTTTCTGTGTGTCCCAATCAGTTGGAACTCGCAACCAGTTTTTCTTGTTCCGCTATATCTGACCGTGGTTGTTTGTGGCCGCCACAACTACATATAAACCATATTTTTAGGGACTCGTGGCTAGGGGCTCCCTCATACTTCGTGTGTTTGGTGACTATGGCGTACCCGTTGTCGCGTCCGACGGGTCTACACTAGTTCACCGAATCATCCACGTTATGGAATTTCCAATGAAACACTTTGGGGTTATAAAACAATTTTATTAAATGTACGACAAATTAATGTATATAAATAAATGTTATACCTATTCAGTTTTAAACTCACTAGGTTCGTCGTCACCTTTACCCCCGGACATCGATCCTCCATTACCAGGCGACGATTCTCCACTATCGGACGGTGGTGGATCACTTCCATGATAGTCACCTAACCCAAAATCGTTGGGATTTACTATAGCATTATTACCCTGATAGGCATCCAAACCCCACGGATCCTGACTAGAATCAGACACAAGACTTAGATCGAATGGAAGATTTAAATCAACCAACCTTGAATTGTCATTTTGATTCAAATCATATGTCGTCTGATTCGGCTCACTAGTCGAGTCTCCACCGAAAAAATATTTGTCGCCCCAAAATGACATTTTTAGCGTAATATAACATGAATACATAGAGAATATAGAAGAAACGAATAGAAGTTAATGAAAATGAATAAGATTATGATCGTTTATATAGTAAGTTTTTACGGAATATTACGTCTTGTCAAATTATTAACGCTCGCATCGATGAATATTACGTCGAATCAAATAACTCACATGAGAATCGAGGAATCTGACGTCAAATCAAGGAACCTTACATCGAGTCACACGTGTATCAAGGAATATTACATCGATTCATAGAATCTTACGTCGAGTCGCACACGTATCGTGGAATATTACATCGAATCAACAAATTAAAAGAAATAAAGCAATGAATACATGCCGTACAACGTTATACGACTCGTATACAGTGATCGTAAACAATGTATACGAACACCCCAAAATCTTATTTTCACACCCTGTATACGGGCCGTACCAGTAACGTTATACGACCCGTATACAAGGTGTGAAAATAAGATTTTAGGGTGTGGCTTTATTAACTCTCTTTATAAATGGGCTATGATAGAACGAAAAAAGAAAACAAAATCAATGTGACCTGAGGCTGATACGACATTCGAATTAAGATTAGTTCAAATTATACATTTCTAGATCCCCTTTTTAAAAATGAAAATATAACCAAAGGGACATTGCTTGAGTAGTATCTAGATAAATTTCTTTAGGGGAGGTCACGTGACAAAATGTGATACGCAAGTTAGGGGTGCGCATGGGTTGGTTTGGGTCGGTTTTGACCAAAAACTATAACCATAACCATAACCGTGGTGTCGGTTATTAAATAACCATAACCATAACCGATTGGTTATGGTGTTTATGGTTGTTTTGGTCAAAAATTACCTAAGCAATTTAGTGATCAAATTAGTTAAGTGAGGTAGTGTGCTAGAAATATGTGTGAAAAATATGCTTGTTAAGTTATTTAGAAAATCAGTATTCAGGATACGGCCCAGGATATAGAGCTGTATCTATGATCAAACTATGAGCAAAAGTAAAGTAAACGACACGAGATGTACGAGGAAAGCCCTTGATCAATCTAGATCGCCGGCATAAAACCTCGGGAGCTGACAATCGCAGCTGCCTTGTTCTTCTTATTACTTCAAACGACAGGATACAGTGCAGGATGTGGTGCGGATCGACTATGTGTTACAATGAAATTTGAATACAAGTGTGGTGTTTGCAATGAGCTAGAGAGTGAAAGTGTTCGAGAGTGTCAGTGAAAATTGTGTGCCTTAAACTGATCCGCCCCCATCTATTTATAGTAAAGATAATGTAACAAACTATCTGTAACAACTGTGCTTGTAATCACTATGAACAGTTCTATTATCAATAAAACAATGTTATTTGATCCCAATGTTTGTTTGATTGTGTTTTACATTTTTCATGTTTTGACTTTTATGTAATTTCAAACTCTATATCACTTTCTGGAGAGTTATACGCAAACTAGTGCGTAAACGTACTCAGTTTAATGCGACAAACACTCCGGAACATCAACATATACTCAACATACCTTGAATAACCTTTACATAACTTAGAAATAAGTTTTAAAGGCTTTGGTATGGCAAAAACAAGTTAATTCGCTTACAGGGACTAAACTTGACAAACTGCGAAAGTATGTCAATTTGAGCTGTAACGAACATTCCGGAACATGACCATAAATTAAACACACCTTAGATATCCTTTAAATAGCTTAGAAATAGGCTTTGAGGGGTTTGGTGTGCTAAAATAAACTTTTGGGACATTCAGGGACTAAAAGTGTCAGAAAGTGCACAAGTTTGCATTTTCGCGCATAACTTACGTTCTGAATACATCCGGACATCCAAAAATTTAGGAAAGCAGGACTACATTATATTTTAGTGTTCGCCATAAGAAAAATCCATTCGTTGCATCATTTGGATCGTTTTTCGCGCTTATGCGCATTTCGTCGTAATTAAGCGAACATCGCGTTCGTACGGCCAAACGAACCATCATCCGACATATTTTTGAACATGTTTCATGTCCACAATGTTTAGGCAACATTTTAGGGCCTTAAAGTTGGCTTTACGGGCCTTAGAAGTGTCGGAAAAGGGCTTAAACACGTGCAGGGACTGAAACTGTCACTTTTTAAGCATGTTTCTGATCTGTGACCCTCAGGCGGCCCGCATTGAGTTTACCTGATCCTGAAGCGGGCCGCGTCCGAGTATCAGACCAGATTAAATGTTTCTAACAGCTGTTTGCAGCTGTTTAGCACTTCCAAAACCCCTTCCACATGTCCAATCCTTATGGTGGTGAGCATTTTGAGGCACCATGACTTTCCGACAAGTGTACGGCCTTGATCGTGTTCCCTTTTCCAAGAAACGATCTTAACGGTTCACCGAAAACTATAAATACCCCAACACCCCCATTGCTAAAATCACAAGAAACAAGATTTGAGAAACTCTAAGTTGAAACATTTGTTTCATACCTGAGATTTTTGAATCGAGTTTAGCATTCGGGGACCCTTCGTAAGTATTCTTTCGTTCTTTTCCTTATTTTACTGCTTTTCGAGTCAGAAAGTCAAACTTTGTTTGACTTTCAGCGTTGACCAGTAATGGCCAATGCGAAGTTCGTAGGAACTTCGCAACGTGATTGTAATCACGATGGTCATAGTCCCTTGGGACTATGCCTACTGATTACCACGTTGTCTAGGGTCGTAGGGTAGGCGATCTAATAAATCGCCTATACCTTCGAACCCGACCCATTTGGTCGATCATTAGGATCCGACCAAACACATTAGGTGACCATAGTAGGTAGGGAATAACCTTCCGAGGTTATACCCTATGGTCACATCGTTTAAGTAGTTGTATGATAGGTAGTTTATATGCCTTAGGTAAATTACCAGAATACCCTTTTCATGTATAATTGGTAATTAAGCATATGTAACCTAAACCTTTGTCATATAACTGATTATATAACATGTATAGGCATATAACACTTGTCATAGGGCTAGTTAGGCGGTCCGAACGCGTTTCACGCGAACGACGCGTTAAAGTAGCATAAGCTACCTAAACGAGTCGTAATGGGTCGTAAACAATTAGGTTAAGTTCCGTTTTAGTATGTAGGGTTTGTTAAACCATATTACACGAGTTTCCATACTCGTTTGGTTTACGAAACCTCATTCTATCCGATCTTCCGATTCAGGTCCGGTTTATTAACATAGTTACCTATATTAGGTGCCGTTTGATTCCGAGATCTCTAGCATTACTTGGTGGTTATCTTTAGACATCTGAGCAATCTCAAGTGAGTACATAGACCCCTCTTTTACTGTTTTCCAAACATTTTGGGGTGAAACACATGTGCCTACTTGTTACTTTCATGTTTTCCTGTTTTCACACCATATACATGCTATGTTCGTTAGTACATTATAGTACATGATTTCATTACATCTTATGTTAGGTGTGCCCATTGTGTGCATTACCTAGTACATTGTTTTACATTACATTTCATGCTAGGTGTGCCCATTGTGTGCATTACTTAGTACATCGTTTTACATGACATTTCACGCTATGTATGTTCATTTGATTTCATACTTAGTGCATTGTTTTCACATGCTTACATTTTGGTATGACATTTGGTTTGTTTACATGGGACAATACATTCATTAACACCGATCATGCCGTTCGTTAGTAGGTAGTGGTACCATAGGAATTGACAACTCCCGTTCCGGACGTCCCAGGGAAAGGGGATGAAAGGAATGACCGAATTCGATGATATAAGACAGATAGACCTTTAATTTGTTTAAAGGGTTTATCACCACAGTCGCAAGGCTTGGATGTATGCATTTTCACAATACCGCATAAATGTTCATATTAAATAGTTGCATGCATTTACACAAAACATAGCTTTGATTTAAACCAAGTTTTACTTCAATACTTTGTTTTTGTGCATATGGTTTAGTTGAGACATTTCACTTGCCATACATGACATTTTGACATAGACATTTGACATGGATATTCGACATAGACATTTGACATGGATATTTGACATAGACATTTGACATGGATATTTGACATAGACATTTGACATGGATATTTGACAAAGACATTTGACATGATTTACATCTTGACATAAACACTTTGACATATTATTCAATACATTTGACAATTGGGTTAAACACAGACTTCTTACATTGGTTGGTTTGGTTTGATTAAGTGATTAAGTAACGATGCGTGTGTAATATGATACAAGCATGGTGGATACGCCGCTGGTACTTCCTATATATAAGTGTTTGTATGGTATTATATGTCGTAACGTTATTTCAATCATTTCAACATTTAGACATAGAACATTTTATACAAATAACATACTTTTCACAAGACATTGATTTACAAACAACTTATCTTATACAAACACATTTTTACATGGTTATTTATTTAACCTGACTTTTACTTATACATATCATCTGATCTTATTGTTTTCTAATGATTTACATGACAAAGCAAATTACAAGGTTCATGACTAAACATTTTTCTTAAACATAAGTCATGAATCCTATTTTCACAAAACCTATGTATCTCACAGGCATTTTTATGCTGACGTACCTATTTTCACATGTGTTTTCAGGTGCTTTTCCATAGGATGTTGACCATGACACTAGGGTGGACCTGTGCCTTAGAGACTTTAAAAGAAGATAGACTATGTTTAATTATGTTCTGAACTCGTTAATTTCCTGTTTGAAACAATGTAACACCTTTGTTTATAAATAAAATACAACTTGGTATGCCATGGTTATGAAACAATTAATTCTGTTACAACACGCCCCGATGTTTCCGCCGCGGTTTGTTGTTTTACGCGGTCGGGGTGTGACAGAAGAGTTGGTATCAGAGCCAATGGTTATAGGGAATTAGGTTATTAGTAATGCTTTGACCTAGACTATAACTTTTCTAGGAACCTAACACAAGTTATCTTGTGTTTAGATCTTAAAACATGTACATCACCTATCCTTAGGTGATTAACAAAACAAGGAACCAAAATTTTTTTTTTTCCGAAACGATTTTTGAAAAGCAATCATCTGTTTTTGAATAAATTTTTACAAGGTTTTGAACCCTCAATTGTAAGGTTTTGAACCCTCTGTTACATGGTTTTGAACCCTTTTCAGTATTGATTTTTGGCCTTGTGCCTTCAAATTTTCAAAATCCCGTCAAACGTTTTGGGTTTTAAATAATGTGAACATGTGCAAACTGGAAGGGTGAATGCCTGTATTCTGAGTTTTCTGTCTAGGCAAGCACTTCGTATACATCTCAACCAGACGCGAGACCAGTTGTGCTTACCTGGGAATTCTTGGGATGAGTGTTCACTTATAGGCGAGCATGTCTTCATTATACATTATTTTTGATCCATTTACTTTGATTAGTCACTGTGAGTCGTTTGTTTGCTTTGTGATACGGACGAATGACCACCATCTATGCTGTTGGCAATTCTTGTTTTTATCATCGCATTCTTTTCATCCAATCATCTCACTCGTTTCTTTTCATGTTTTCCTCATTTAGAATGCCTCCTCGACGCGAGAACCAGATAGCTACTGCCGAGCTGGCAGAAATTATTGCGCAGCAGATGGCTGCTCAATTCCCAAATCTCTTTGCTCAATGGAACCAGGCCAACAACAACAACAATGTTCCATGCAAATACAAGGATTTTAACCAGGCTAAACCACTCAAGTTTAGTGGTTCTGAAGGAGCGACTGGGCTTCTTCAGTGGTTCGAGAGTATAGAGAATACTTTTCGCCATGTGCAGTGTCAGGATAATCGCAAGGTCGAGTTCTCCTCGAGCGTATTTCAGAAGAGGGCTTTGACATGGTGGAACGGGGTTATGAGAGACCGGGGTGCAGAAGTTGCTCTCGCACAGACATGGGCTGAACTTAGAGCCCTTATGATAAGGGAATTCTGTCCTCGTCATGAGCAACGAGCGTTGGAGAAGGAGTTTGATGTGTTGAAGCAAGATAGTGGTGAGCACAGGGCTTATACTGATCGGTTTGAAGAATTGAGTCTGCTTTGCCCAACAATGGTCACCCCACTCGACAAGGCTATCGAGAGATACATCGATGGCCTACCTGACTCGGTACAAGACATTCTTACTGGTAGTAACCCTGCCACACTTCGTCAGGCGATCGAGTTATCTGCGACATTGACTGAGTCGCAGATCCGGAAGAACAAGTTACACCGGAAGGGTGACAAGGGCAAGAAACAGTCGGCAGATAAGGTGGATAGCAAGAAAAGTCAAAACGGGAGTGGAAAGAACTCTGGTTCTTCAAAGAGGGCGAAGAAGCGTAAGGCTTCCCAAAATTTTGCTATCACTGCTCAAGCTAACCAGGTAGCTCCCAACCAACCTGCACAGCCTCCAGCGAAGAAACCCTATTCAGGGAATGCACCTTTGTGCAATAGATGCAACAGTCACCACCAGCCACAACTTCCATGCCGTTTCTGTACTAACTGTGGGAAATCAGGCCATCTCGCCAATGTTTGTCGATCTGCTCAGAATCCCGCAGTTCAGAACCCGGCTCAACAATTTGCTCAGCCTCCTGCTCCGCAACAGGGTCAAGCTGCACGACCACAATACCCACCAGGTGCTTGTTACAATTGTGGGGATCTGACCCACTATAGAAATCGGTGCCCAAGACTGGCGAACCAGAACCAGAATCAGGCTCCGGCTCGAGGCCGAGTTTTTAACATGAATGCCTAAGAGGCACAGGCTGACGATAATGTGGTGAACGGTACGTTCTTTATTAATAATCAGCCTGCATCTGTTCTTTTCGATTCTGGTGCCGATAAGAGTTTCGTGTCTTTGTCTTTTGAACCAATGCTTCGAGTGTCTAGAACGAAACTAGGCAAATCTTTGACAGTAGAGGTTGCTAGTGGTGAACCCATTATTCTTGATTCTGTTCTACGCAACTGCCAGTTGAACCTAAATGATCATCTTTTCCCTATCGACCTCACGCCTATGCAACTCGGAAGCTTCGACGTTATTGTGGGAATGGATCGGTTATCCAAGCATCACGCAGAGATAGTTTGTTCTGAGAAGATTGTTCGTGTGCCGCTTTCGACAGGCGAGATCCTGCAGGTTCAAGGTGAGAAGCCTACCGGTGGTCTCAAACTCATGTTTTGTTTTAAAGCTCGGAAGTATCTGCAGAAGAACTATGTGGCTTTCTTAGCACATGTTACAGAAGATAAAGGCAAGGGTAAGTCTATTTCAGATATTCCTGTCGTTCGGGATTATTCTGAAGTGTTCCCTGAAGATTTACCTGGTCTACCTCCTGCACGCCAAGTCGAGTTCCGCATTGATCTCGTACCTGGTGCAAATCCCATAGCCAGAGCTCCATATCGTCTTGCACCGTCTGAGATGCAAGAGTTGTCTAAGCAGCTTCAGGAGCTCTCTGACAAAGGTTTTATCCGTCCTAGCTTTTCACCCTGGGGTGCTCCCGTTCTTTTTGTCAAGAAGAAGGATGGATCCTTTAGGATGTGTATCGATTATCGTGAGCTTAACAAGCTTACCATCAAGAATCGATATCCCCTACCTCGTATCGATGATCTCTTTGATCAGTTACAAGGTGCTTCTTATTTTTCAAAGATTGATCTACGTTCCGGATATCATCAACTTCGGGTGCAGGAAGAAGACATTCCGAAGACAGCGTTCCGTACTCGTTATGGGCATTATGAGTTCACAGTCATGCCATTCGGTGTGACTAATGCTCCTGCTGTTTTCATGGACTTAATGAATAGGGTCTGCAAACCTTATTTGGATCAGTTCGTCATTGTTTTTATCGATGACATCTTGATTTACTCTAAGACGCGAGCTGATCACGAGCAGCATCTTCGTCTTACTCTGGAACTCCTGAAGAAAGAGCAACTTTTCGCCAAATTCTCCAAGTGCGAATTTTGGCTTAAAGAAGTTCAATTTTTGGGACACATTATCAACGAACGAGGTGTTCATGTAGATCCCTCCAAGATCAGTGCGATTAAGGATTGGGATACACCTTCTACTCCTACTGAAGTTCGTTCATTTCTTGGTCTAGCGGGTTATTATCGCCGCTTCATTGAAAAATTCTCTAAGATTGCAGTTCCTCTAACTGCTCTAACTCAGAAGAAAATGCCCTTTTATTGGGGATTCAGACAAGAGGAAGCTTTTCAACACTTGAAGCAGAAGCTTTGCGATGCGCCTGTTCTATCATTGCCTGAGGGTGATGATGATTTTGTCGTGTATTGTGATGCATCGAAATTGGGTCTTGGCTGTGTTCTTATGCAAAGGAACAAAGTCATAGCCTATGCATCGAGGCAGTTGAAGATACATGAGAAGAACTACACCACTCATGATCTTGAGTTGGGTGCAGTTGTCTTTACTCTCAAGATCTGGAGACACTATTTGTATGGTACAAAATGTGTGGTTTTCACTGACCACAAAAGTCTTCAGCATATCTTCAACCAGAAAGAACTCAACATGAGACAGCGACGTTGGGTTGAGCTTTTAAACGACTATGACTGCGAAATTCGCTACCATCCTGGTAAGGCGAATGTAGTAGCTGATGCATTGAGTCGTAAAGAACGTACTAAGCTTCATTGTGTACGTGTTCAATCTGTTATGCAAGCTCAATCCGATATTCAAGCACGCTTTTCTCAAGCTCAACAATCTTGTGTTTCACAAGGTCTAATGGATAAGGAATTTCCCTATCACATAACACCTGCTCTGGAACTGAAGGACAATGGATCATATTACTTCATGGACCGTTTGTGGGTCCCAAGCCAGGATGATCTTCGTACCTTGCTTATGGATGAAGCCCATAAGTCTCGTTATTCTATTCATCCGGGCTCAGATAAGATGTATAAGGATCTTCGTATTCAGTATTGGTGGCCTGGTATGAAGAAAGACATTGCCTTATACGTATCAAAATGCCTTACTTGTCTAAAGGTTAAGGCTGAACATCAGCGTCCTTCGGGTTTATTGGAGCAACCAGAGATCCCAGTTTGGAAATGGGAAAACATTACTATGGATCTTGTTACCAAACTCCCGCGCACAAAGAAAGGTCATGATGCCATCTGGGTAGTCGTTGATCGTCTTACAAAGTCAGCACATTTCTTGCCAATCCGCGAGGATTTTCCTACTGACAGACTTGCTCAAATCTATGTAGATGAAATTGTGGCTCGACATGGTGTTCCTTTGAACATCATTTCTGACAGAGATGCTCGTTTCACTTCTCATTTTTGGAGAACCATGCAATCTGCTATGGGGACCCAACTTAATCTAAGAACAGCTTATCATCCGCAAACGGATGGTCAATCTGAGAGAACAATTCAGACTCTGGAGGATATGCTAAGAGCTTGTGTGATCGATTTTGGTGGTAGCTGGGATTCACATCTTAAATTGATTGAATTCTCCTACAACAACAGTTATCACACCAGCATCAAAATGGCTCCTTTCGAGGCTCTCTATGGTCGAAAATGTCGTTCACCAGTCTGCTGGAATGAGATTGGCGAGGCTCAACTTACTGGACCTGCCCTCATTTTAGAGACAACTGACAAGGTCAAGAAAGTTCGTGATAACCTTCAGGCAGCTAGAAGCCGTCAGAAGATTTACGCGGACCCAAAACGCAAAGCCTTGGAATTTCAAGTCGGTGATCGAGTATTACTTAAGGTCTCACCTTGGAAAGGTGTGATCAGATTTGGAAAGAAAGGAAAACTTGCACCTAGATACGTTGGACCATTCAAGATCGTCGAAAGAATCGGAAAGGTAGCCTACAGACTTGAGTTACCTCCTGAACTTGGAAATGTTCATCCAACTTTTCACGTGTCCAATCTCAAGAAGTGTACAGCTGATGAGAACTTCTCCATACCGCTTGACGAAATTCGTGTTGGCAAAACACTGAAATTTGTTGAGAAACCAGTGGAAATCTTGGAACGTGAAGTCAAGTGGCTTAAACGCAAGCGCATTCCTTTGGTCAAAGTTCGCTGGGAAGCTAAACGTGGACCTGAGTTTACTTGGGAACGCGAAGATCAAATGAAGGCGAAATATCCACATCTTTTTCCACGAGTTTCCTCTAAATAAATTTCGGGACGAAATTTCCACAAGTAGGGGAGACTGTAACAACTGTGCTTGTAATCACTATGAACAGTTCTATTATCAATAAAACAATGTTATTTGATCCCAATGTTTGTTTGATTGTGTTTTACATTTTTCATGTTTTGACTTTTATGTAATTTCAAACTCTATATCACTTTCTGGAGAGTTATACGCAAACTAGTGCGTAAACGTACTCAGTTTAATGCGACAAATACTCCGGAACATCAACATATACTCAACATACCTTGAATAACCTTTACATAACTTAGAAATAAGTTTTAAAGGCTTTGGTATGGCAAAAACAAGTTAATTCGCTTACAGGGACTAAACTTGACAAACTGCGAAAGTATGTCAATTTGAGCTGTAACGAACATTCCGGAACATGACCATAAATTAAACACACCTTAGATATCCTTTAAATAACTTAGAAATAGGCTTTGAGGGGTTTGGTGTGCTAAAATAAACTTTTGGGACATTCAGGGACTAAAAGTGTCAGAAAGTGCACAAGTTTGCATTTTCGCGCATAACTTACGTTCTGAATACATCCGGACATCCAAAAATTTAGGAAAGCATGACTACATTATATTTTAGTGTTCTCCATAAGAAAAATCCATTCGTTGCATCATTTGGATCGTTTTTCGCGCTTATGCGCATTTCGTCGTAATTAAGCGAACATCGCGTTCGTACGGCCAAACGAACCATCATCCGACATATTTTTGAACATGTTTCATGTCCACAATGTTTAGGCAACATTTTAGGGCCTTAAAGTTGGCTTTACGGGCCTTAGAAGTGTCGGAAAAGGGCTTAAACACGTGCAGGGACTGAAACTGTCACTTTTTAAGCATGTTTCTGATCTGTGACCCTCAGGCGGCCCGCATTGAGTTTACCTGATCCTGAAGCGGGCCGCGTCCGAGTATCAGACCAGATTAAATGTTTCTAACAGCTGTTTGCAGCTGTTTAGCACTTCCAAAACCCCTTCCACATGTCCAATCCTTATGGTGGTGAGCATTTTGAGGCACCATGACTTTCCGACAAGTGTACGGCCTTGATCGTGTTCCCTTTTCCAAGAAACGATCTTAACGGTTCACTGAAAACTATAAATACCCCAACACCCCCATTGCTAAAATCACAAGAAACAAGATTTGAGAAACTCTAAGTTGAAACATTTGTTTCATACCTGAGATTTTTGAATCGAGTTTAGCATTCGGGGACCCTTCGTAAGTATTCTTTCGTTCTTTTCCTTATTTTACTGCTTTTCGAGTCAGAAAGTCAAACTTTGTTTGACTTTCAGCGTTGACCAGTAATGGTCAATGGGAAGTTCGTAGGAACTTCGCAACGTGATTGTAATCACGATGGTCATAGTCCCTTGGGACTATGCCTACTGATTACCACGTTGTCTAGGGTCGTAGGGTAGGCGATCTAATAAATCGCCTATACCTTCGAACCCGACCCATTTGGTCGATCATTAGGATCCGACCAAACACATTAGGTGACCATAGTAGGTAGGGAATAACCTTCCGAGGTTATACCCTATGGTCACATCGTTTAAGTAGTTGTATGATAGGTAGTTTATATGCCTTAGGTAAATTACCAGAATACCCTTTTCATGTATAATTGGTAATTAAGCATATGTAACCTAAACCTTTGTCATATAACTGATTATATAACATGTATAGGCATATAACACTTGTCATAGGGCTAGTTAGGCGGTCCGAACGCGTTTCACGCGAACGACGCGTTAAAGTAGCATAAGCTACCTAAACGAGTCGTAATGGGTCGTAAACAATTAGGTTAAGTTCCGTTTTAGTATGTAGGGTTTGTTAAACCATATTACACGAGTTTCCATACTCGTTTGGTTTACGAAACCTCATTCTATCCGATCTTCCGATTCAGGTCCGGTTTATTAACATAGTTACCTATATTAGGTGCCGTTTGATTCCGAGATCTCTAGCATTACTTGGTGGTTATCTTTAGACATCTGAGCAATCTCAAGTGAGTACATAGACCCCTCTTTTACTGTTTTCCAAACATTTTGGGGTGAAACACATGTGCCTACTTGTTACTTTCATGTTTTCCTGTTTTCACACCATATACATGCTATGTTCGTTAGTACATTATAGTACATGATTTCATTACATCTTATGCTAGGTGTGCCCATTGTGTGCATTACCTAGTACATTGTTTTACATTACATTTCATGCTAGGTGTGCCCATTGTGTGCATTACTTAGTACATCGTTTTACATGACATTTCACGCTATGTATGTTCATTTGATTTCATACTTAGTGCATTGTTTTCACATGCTTACATTTTGGTATGACATTTGGTTTGTTTACATGGGACAATACATTCATTAACACCGATCATGCCGTTCGTTAGTAGGTAGTGGTACCATAGGAATTGACAACTCCCGTTCCGGACGTCCCAGGGAAAGGGGATGAAAGGAATGACCGAATTCGATGATATAAGACAGATAGACCTTTAATTTGTTTAAAGGGTTTATCACCACAGTCGCAAGGCTTGGATGTATGCATTTTCACAATACCGCATAAATGTTCATATTAAATAGTTGCATGCATTTACACAAAACATAGCTTTGATTTAAACCAAGTTTTACTTCAATACTTTGTTTTTGTGCATATGGTTTAGTTGAGACATTTCACTTACCATACATGACATTTTGACATAGACATTTGACATGGATATTCGACATAGACATTTGACATGGATATTTGACATAGACATTTGACATGGATATTTGACATAGACATTTGACATGGATATTTGACAAAGACATTTGACATGATTTACATCTTGACATAAACACTTTGACATATTATTCAATACATTTGACAATTGGGTTAAACACAGACTTCTTACATTGGTTGGTTTGGTTTGATTAAGTGATTAAGTAACGATGCGTGTGTAATATGATACAAGCATGGTGGATACGCCGCTGGTACTTCCTATATATAAGTGTTTGTATGGTATTATATGTCGTAACGTTATTTCAATCATTTCAACATTTAGACATAGAACATTTTATACAAATAACATACTTTTCACAAGACATTGATTTACAAACAACTTATCTTATACAAACACATTTTTACATGGTTATTTATTTAACCTAACTTTTACTTATACATATCATCTGATCTTATTGTTTTCTAATGATTTACATGACAAAGCAAATTACAAGGTTCATGACTAAACATTTTTCTTAAACATAAGTCATGAATCCTATTTTCACAAAACCTATGTATCTCACAGGCATTTTTATGCTGACGTACCTATTTTCACATGTGTTTTCAGGTGCTTTTCCATAGGATGTTGACCATGACACTAGGGTGGACCTGTGCCTTAGAGACTTTAAAAGAAGATAGACTATGTTTAATTATGTTCTGAACTCGTTAATTTCCTGTTTGAAACAATGTAACACCTTTGTTTATAAATAAAATACAACTTGGTATGCCATGGTTATGAAACAATTAATTCTGTTACAACACGCCCCGATGTTTCCGCCGCGGTTTGTTGTTTTACGCGATCGGGGTGTGACACTATCCTAAACTTCCGGGATCCAGCGAATATTCCCACTTGAACGTTGAGGACCAAGTCTTTCGGGTTCAACGGCTTCCTCATAACAAATACGCCCGAGTCTTGAGGTGAAGAAGTCCTGATGACCGTTAGTAACTTACAGCCATTAACCTGCACGTGTTTAATTCACTCAGACTTAGGATATCGCCCAAGATGTTAGCAATATCCTCGTCCAGTATCCTGGTCACAAATAAACAATAAAAATCGGGATATTAGTCAGGATATGTATACTCAGAAAATGACCCATAACAATTGTCCCCAAATATATCGGTTGGTATACCAATCCAACGGATATATTTCAAAAATCTTATCCCATAACTCAAGGCATTTAAAACGAAGCGACGGTCAAGATCACATCGTAACTTCCAACACGCTTTTTGCTCAATGGAGATCCACAATGCCCCTATATCCTCTCTTTTCTTGTTTGAAAAGCAGATATCTACAACAGAACCTTCAGGTAATTCTCCATTTCTGATTTACTTTCTATCAATTTACATCGCCTTACTTGCAATGGATGCCGAGACCTTCACCCAGCAGAATCTCCTTAAAAATCCCGAAAAGGAGATCTGTGCTTTTGACAACGCCGACATTGCAGCTTTAAGAGCCTCCGGCGCTTTCCCTGATAACACGGTCTTCAGACCATTCGATCGGTCAATCCGATCGGATGTTTCTTCCACTGAATGGGTTTGTTTTCCAGCATATCCTTTTTCGCTAGGTCTTCGATACCCTTTTCCTGAATTCATGATGCAATTCTTTCGAACCACCGGCATCTCTTTTGCTCAAACCATGCCCATGGTTTGGAGAGTACTAATTGTACTTAATCAAATCAAAAACCTCCATTGTTCCGACCTCCGCATCGAGGATTTGCCTATTGCTTATCGCCTCCGATCCCATGGCTCTAGCCAGTTCTTGCTCTTCTCGACCTCCAGCAAACCCCTAATTCTCAAAGCCACCAAAAACAAAGACGGATGGCAACGCAAATTTTTCTTTGTCAAACGAGACTCCATTGCTGAGGGTGCCAACCTTCCGGTGGAGTGGTTAACCACCGGTAGAGTCATGAATACTCTCTTAGACCATTTAATTCTCATCTTCTATTAATATCCTTCTTTTCGATCTTTATGCAGTGAACTTCAAGGAAGTCGCTCCCCCTACCGCCGAGTCAGAAGAGAGAATCAATACTGTTTACCAGTTACCTGCAATAGACAGGACTTTCACCACACACGTCCCGAGTTCCAGTCAATACTCGTCATCCGAAATGTCTGGTAAGGATTACTTTCAAAATAATTAGTCAAGGTAGTAAAATAGTAAAATAAAGAGTAAAACTTTTTCCTTTATGCAGCATCGGCCAAGATCCCTGAAGTCTTTGACCTCGATGAATTGGACAGTTATTCTGATCAGATCCAGGTCAAGAAAGAACCTAGCCCCAAGACCACAGCTACATCCAAACCCAGCAGCTCCAAAGCCATCATTATCCCTAAACCTTCACCGGCTACCAAGCCTCGGAGCTCAAGTTCCCGCAAAAGGAAAGAGCCTGACTCCCCTGTCATTTCTGACAAATTTCCTTATGAGAAACATGGGTTCATTGAAGCCAGCGGGTTTATGACTTCCTTTCTCAACCAGGTTAGTTTTCTCATATCACATCCTGCGGCTTACATTATTTTCAAAGATTTATCAATATTAATACCTGTCCTCTTACCTTTGTAGGGTCTTGAGCGTTTGGTTAACCTATATCAAGAATCCTGCAAGCTCAACAAGACGCTTGAAACCAAGCTAAAGGAAGCTGAAATCACAATCTCCGATCAAGGCATGATTGCAGCCGCCAAATCTCGTCATTACGAGCAGAAATTTAAAGCCATGACTCAAGAACACCAAACTGCTCTCAACAAAGCTACTTTTCAAGCCCAGACCGATCTTGAAGCTGCCCACGTGCAGTACGAATGGGATATGGTCAGCTATCGGGAAAGCCTCAAGAGTTCCGTCGTCATTTCTCTCCTTCAAGCCAGGTTGAAGATGGCCCATGAAGCCAAATCATTAGGCTTTGAATGCCCTTCTTGGGATGTTGGTGCCTGGGAGACCAAGCTAAAGAACCTCGGCGGCATTTCTTTCAAATCAGCGGTCGAAGAATCTTCCAAAGCAGTTGAAAAAACAACCGATGCTGAGAAGGATACTGAGGCGGATCCCAAGACGGATGCTGCTGAAATTACTATGGACGCAGAAGGAACTACCCCCTAAAGCTTATTTACCTTAAATCGTTTGAACAATTTTAGGTTTTTATGAACAATTTTTATTTCTGTATCGAAACAATTTGATAGCCGAAGGTGGATGGGTCCTGGGTTTCAGGATGAAACCTTCGGTTATCAACCAGTATTGATTGCTTCAAGAATAATTTCATCTTTTTATTTTTCTTTATTTTTATTGCCATTATCTTTCGTTTTTCCTAAGTATAATTCTTAGCCTTGCAAAAAATTTTGTATTGTCATCTTATGAAAATATCCTGATCAATATGCTCAGCAATATGTTACAAAAACTTTTTTATTAGATAGGACTCCCAAATGCTCGTTCAACTTTGTAGAAAGCTTTTGAAAAACAATCTATTTTTCCAAAACCAGTTTTCGATAATACTTAAACGATCAAAGTCCCAAACTAATACTAGTTTCAAACACCTTAACCAAATATCCTGAAAAGGACTTTGAGAATATATCAGGATACTTAACCTTTTATAAAACATAATGTTACTAAAAACTTAGACGATGTTTACAAAGGAAAGATCATACCCGGAGTAGTACATAACCCTATTACCAAGCCTCAATCTTTTTGCAACTTCTTCAATGAAGATGTCCCCTGTGCGAGGTACTTAGTGCATTAGTTCCGAGCCTTATCCTTTTAACTTTACATCACCATCTTGGCAGGGATGTCCCCTGTGTACAATGTCTTCAAATACTTTAGAAATCTACTGAATGTCAGTTTCCATTGTATAGGCAATTTTTTACGTCCCAAGGGTAAAACCCAAGGATGTACTGGAGATAAATCCCTTGTATCCTGGGGAAAATCCCGAATTTTCATGCGCTACAGGCGGGAGTGTATAAACTCAAGACTTAGAAAGGTGAAAACCTTTAAACCTTAGAGAGTATTAAAATACCCTTTCGTGAGAGAGGGTGATCAATCCTCATATACCTTTAGGATTCAGGATATAGCCAACAGTAACGAAATTGTCAGCCACTTTTACATGGACTGGTCCCGCCACCTTGAACTATCCCTGAATAACTTGCGCTCCAGGCGGGGTGTTTAAACCCAATTCGGAAGAAAGGTGAATACCTTTAAACCTGTGAAGGGATCAGGATCCCTTGTTCGTGAGAGAGGGGGCCAATCCTCTAATCTTCCGAAATATCCTGAGTGAGCATCCCGGAGCTATATCCCGAAGCATATACTGCAAAACATCCTTACACTAAGGTGGGTGTTAGCTTGGCTAACACCCCTCCGATGCTTAAGTCAGTATTGGGTTACAAAGAACAAATTAAACCAAACATATTTAAAAAAGGTAGAATTCATACCATCCTGAGTTAGAAATTAAATTCTAAACTCACTTGAAATAGAGCTTAAGGTGTATAGCATTCCAAGATCTCGGTAGCATATCCCCCTCCATATTCTTGAGTCTGTATGCTCCTTTCCCTGCTTCTGATTCAACTTCGTATGGTCCTTCCCATTTTGGAGCTAACTTGCCATCGGCAGGATTAGTAGTATTCTGAAAAGCCTTTCTTAACACCCAATCTCCAACCTTAAATCTTTTGGTCCTAATACTCTTGTTATATGCCCTGGATGTTCTCTGTTGATATGCTGCCATCCTTAGCCTTGCCGCATCTCTCTTCTCATCTATAGTGTCTAAATCCTGACTCAAGGCTTCAGGATTCTGCTCAGGATCACTTAGGGTAGATCTTGCAGTAGGTATTGTCATTTCCGTTGGAATCATTGCTTCTGCTCCAAATACCAAGGAAAATGGGGTTTGGCCTGTTGCATTCTTTACCGTTGTCCTATCAGCCCACAAAACAAAGGGTAATTCTTCTGCCCATCTTCCTTTTTTGGCTCCAAGCCTTTTCTTTAAGTTATTGACAATTATCTTGTTTGAGGATTCTGCTTGTCCATTCGCTTGAGGATGTACTGGAGTAGATGTTATCATTTTGATTCCCCAACTCTTGCAAAAGTCAGTAGTTCTCTTACTTATAAACTGAGAACCATTGTCACAGATTATCTCGGCTGGTACTCCAAATCTGGTCAGGATATTCCTTTTTATGAAGGATACTACTTCTTGGTCTCTAACTTGAACAAATGCTTCAGCTTCAACCCACTTAGAGAAATAATCCGTCATTGCTAGCATAAAGACTTTTCCTCCCGGAGCTTTTGGTAGCTTTCCTACTATATCCATACCCCACTTCATAAATGGCCAAGGGGAAACAATAGGATATAATGGTTCAGCAGGTTGATGCAGTATGTTACTATGTCTTTGACATGCGTCACATCTTCGAGCATATTCTGCGGCATATTTTCTCATTGTTGGCCAATAATATCCTGTCCTTAATACTTTTGAGAATAACGACCTGCCCCCAGTATGGTTACCACAATCCCCTTCATGTATATCCTGAAGTACTTCTTTGGCTTCAGGATCCTCCAAGCACCTCAAATACGGTCCTGCAAGAGATTTCTTATATAAAATATTATTTATAATAGTGAATCGTGATACCTTCATCCTAAATGCCTTAGGATTTTCATTTCCAGGGATGTGTCCTTCTTTGAGATATCTCATGATTGGAGCCGTCCAGGATTTAGGATCCTCTTCAGGATGCTCTGCTCCAGGATCCTGAATACCCGCTACTTCTTTATCCTGAGGATTCGTTGCAGGATATAAGACATGTAATATTGGTATTTGGGTCCCTTCAGGTATCCTGATCGATGATCCCAAATTTGCTAAGGCATCCGCTTCAGCATTATCCTCCCTTGGTACCTGTTCAAGTACAAAAACATCGAAATATCCTGCTAATTTTTTGAGAATATCGAGATATTCGATTAATTTCTCACCCTTAACTGCATATGATCCATTAAAATGGTTAGTAATTAACAAAGAGTCAACATATACTTGCAAATTTTTGATACCCATGCTCTTAGCCAACTCTAATCCTGCAATTAAAGCCTCATACTCTGCTTCATTATTAGTAGCAGGAAATTCACACCTAATAGTCTGGGGTAATATGTCCCCCTGTGGCGATTTTAGTAGTATTCCTAATCCTACTCCTCTTACATTAGATGCACCATCAGTATATAATGTCCAGGATCCTGAGGATTCTCCTAACTGTTGAACTTCTAGGTCTACCTCGTCCTGAATGTCACTACTAAAATCAGCCACAAAGTCAGCTAAAGCTTGAGACTTTATGGCATTTCTAGGTTCATATACTAAATCATAAGCACTTAACTTTACTGACCACTTGGCCATCCTGCCTGACATCTCTGGTTTCCTAAGCACATTTTTGACAGGATAATTTGTTTTAACATGTATCCTATGTGTCTCGAAATAATGTTTAAGCTTTGTCGATGCCATGACTAGAGCTAATATTAATTTTTCTAAATGAGAATACCTAGTTTCGGCATCTAACAAACTTTTACTAACATAATAAACAGGATATTGCTGACCTTCATGGTCTTTTATAAGAACGGCACTTACAGCATTCCCTGATACAGCAAGGTATAGGGATAGTGGTTCACCATTTTCAGGCTTCATCAATAGAGGTGCGGTTGAGAGATATCGTTTCAAATCCTGCAAGGCTGCTTCATGCTTCTCCCCCCATTCGAATCTTTTGTTCTTCTTCAGGATATCATAAAAATCTTTGCACTTCTCTGAGGATCTCGAGATAAACCTGTTTAAAGCTGCTACTCGGCCTGTCAATCTTTGTACGTCCTTCATATTTGAGGGTGATTTTATATCCAGGATAGCTTTGATCTGCTCTGGGCTTGCTTCTATCCCCCTTTTTGTCACCATATATCCAAGAAACTTTCCTGCCCCCACTCCGAAATGGCATTTAGCAGGGTTCAGCTTCATGTTGTATCGATCCAGGATATCAAATGCTCCCTTGATATCCTAGAGATGATCCTCAGCCCTTTTAGATTTCACCACCATATCATCGATATATACCTCCATGGTGTCCCCTAGTTTGTCTTTGAACATCATGTTTACCAATCTTTGGTATGTTGCACCTGCATTTTTTAAACCAAAAGGCATAGCTGTATAACAATAAATACCTGTTGGTGTCATGAAGGCAGTATCCTCCTGGTCAGAAGGCTCCATTTGGATCTGTTGAAATCCTGAGGATGCGTCCATGAAGGTCAGCATTTCATGCCCGGCAGTAGCATCTACCATTGCATCAATGTGGGGAAGAGGAAATGGGTCTTTAGGACAAGCTTTGTTCAAGTCTGTGTAGTCCACACAAACGTATACTGGCAACTTTATCTCTCCCACTGTGTTTCTAGCCTCTCCACTGAACCCAACAAGCACGGTAGACTTTGAAGTGATATCCATTGGAGATACATTCATTCTCTTCAGAGTTTCTAGTTGGATTATGTTGACGGAGCTGCCATTATCAACCAATATCCTGCGTACAAAATGGTTAGCCACATATAACGTTATTACCAGAGCATCATGGTGAGGATCCTGGACAGTATCCCTGTCATCAGCATCAAAAGTGATCACTTTGTCAGTTGTGAGGGTAGTCATCCTGACAGGTTTGTCTCCCCTTTCGGCCTTAGCTTCCTTTGCATGTCTCTTTGCTGCCGAATACGAAGTTCCACAAATGTCGGATCCTCCCGAAATGAAGTTGATTATCTTGGCATCCGCGGGAGGTGATGCTGCTCGCTCAGGATCCTTCTCAGTATCCTGACCCTTATTCTTCTTTCTTCCTAAGAGATCTTTCAGATATCCCTTGCTTAGAAGATAGCTTATTTCTTTCCTTAGAGCAATGCAATCCTCAGTTACATGTCCGAAATATTCGTGGAAAGCACACCATTTTGACTTATCTTTCCAGTCAGCCTTTTGTTGATTCTTTCGAGGCCACCTAGCCTTGTCTCCTAGACCCTGCATGGCATACATCAATTCAGGAATGTTAACAGAAAAGCAATATTCAGACAACTCAGGATACTCTTCAGGATCCTCATCTTCGACAGCGTTCACTCTCTTGTTTTCATTTCTACCATATGGCTTAGGCCGATATGACTTGAATGAGGATTCTGACTTCCTGTTAGTTGACTCATAAGTGTTAGATGAGTTCATCCTTTCTTGCATCTTCCTGTCATCTTCCAGACGGATATATCTCAAAGCCCTGTTACGAGCTTCGTCGAGATTCCTGCAGGGATTCATTACAAGATCCTGATAAAACTGAGAATCCTTTTGTAATCCCATCTTAAAAGCTTGCACAGCTGTTGCAACATCAAGATGTGGGATATCCAAGGATTCTCGACTGAATTTGTTCACATAATCCCTCAAGGATTCCTGAGGCCCTTGAGTTATCCTGTAAAGATCACTGGTTAGTTTCTCAAAACTCCGACTACAAGAAAATTGACTGTTAAATAAATTAACCAAATGAGCAAACGAAGTAATTGAGTGAGGAGGAACGTTTAACAGCCATTTTAAGGCTGATCCTGTTAGAGTAGAACCAAATCCCTTGCACAAGCACGCTTCCTTGAGCTCCGGAGGGATAGGGTTAATCTCCATCCTTTCCCTATACTGAGCAATATGCTCCTCAGGATCCGTAGTCCCATCATAAAGCTTCATGTTGGGGGTTTGGAATCTCTTTGGGATCTCAGCATCACAGATAGGATATGCAAAACGAGATATCTTGTGGCTGTCTTGGGACACTTCCGGGATCGGCTGGACCACCCCAGGTACACTAGATATCATGTCCTTCAACTTCTGAAGTTCCCTAGTAAGTGCTGATGTTACACCTGTATCCTGCAAAGATCCACTATTGTTAGTAGCATGAGTATTATTATTATTTGACACGTTACCCGTTGGAGGATTTTGCCCATATCCTGAAGCATATCCTGAGCTCCTCATGGTTGACATCCTGACCGAGGAGGGTATTTCAGGAGTATGATTCTGAGGAAGGCTGGGCACAATATTCCCCCTGTTATCCTCAGTATACACAGCTGAACTAAAGTTCAACGTTCTGGGATGTAATGGAGTGACATTATCCTCAGCAGATCTGCTCGAGCCAGACTTCAGGAGTTGTATTTCCCTTAAAAGCATTTGGTTTGTTTCCTGTTGCTGCCTCATTTGTTCCTGCACACTTCCAAATAAAGTAAGAATTTCATCATTAGAAGCTAGAACGGGAGCAGATTCCTGAACACTGCGAGTAGGGATAATATCCTGAGGTCGTGAAGAGGCTGGCATCCTTGGAGGAGGTGGTGGAAGCACCGAACCAGTAGTAGCAGAAGTCATAGCAGACACAGTAGAGGAACTCATGTTTGATCTTGAGGCCATTATGGACAATGTGGCAAAAAGTTTTGAAAATAGAAAGCCGATTAGCGATTTCACAAAAAAATTTAGTAAAGAGAGCACCACTTGCCCCACGGTGGGCGCCAAATTGTTTTGGTCAAAAATTACCTAAGCAATTTAGTGATCAAATTAGTTAAGTGAGGTAGTGTGCTAGAAATATGTGTGAAAAATATGCTTGTTAAGTTATTTAGAAAATCAGTATTCAGGATACGGCTCAGGATATAGAGCTGTATCTATGATCAAACTATGAGCAAAAGTAAAGTAAACGAAACGAGATGTACGAGGAAAGCCCTTGATCAATCTAGATCGCCGGCATAAAACCTCGTGAGCTGACAATCGCAGCTGCCTTGTTCTTCTTATTACTTCAAACGTCAGGATACAGTGCAGGATGTGGTGCGAATCGACTATGTGTTACAATGAAATTTGAATACAAGTGTGGTGTTAGCAATGAGCTAGAGAGTGAAAGTGTTCGAGAGTGTCAGTGAAAATTGTGTGCCTTAAACTGATCCGCCCCCATCTATTTATAGTAAAGATAATGTAACAAACTATCCTAAACTTCCGGGATCCAGCGAATATTCCCACTTGAACGTTGAGGACCAAGTCTTTTGGGTTCAACGGCTTCCTCATAACAAATACGCCCGAGTCTTGAGGAGAAGAAGTCCTGATGACCGTTAGTAACTTACAGCCATTAACCTGCACGTGTTTAATTCACTCAGACTTAGGATATCGCCCAAGATGTTAGCAATATCCTCGTCCAGTATCCTGGTCACAAATAAACAATAAAAATCGGGATATTAGTCAGGATATGTATACTCAGAAAATGACCCATAACAATGGTTATTTGGTTTTGATAGTTATAGCGGGTCGGTTATGAGTGATTAACCGTGTATTTAGCTTAGCTAAAAATAGTTTTTTTTAACATGAAATAAATTGTTATTGCATATTTGTATATATTAGTATACTAGTAAACATACCCGCGCGCGTTGCGGCGCGGGCACATCGCAAAAATCAAACGGATAACACGTATAGTACCTGTAACGACCCTCAAAAACAATAGAGAACCTGAACGCAATTGATTCTGCAACACAAAAAAAACATCTTGAAGATATGAAAGAGTAAGATATGAAAATCAAACATACGTACGAAAGTAGGCCGCCATTCATATAACAGATTTTGTAAAACCACATTAATCAAATAGATTTTGTACGAAAGTAGGCCACAAAAACGAAAGGTGTAATTTTTTATCAATACAACTAATTTAATTAATCTATTGCATTCTGTTTGAGCTCCAGGAGGAAAAAGACTTTCTAGTTGATAAATGATCCACAAAATCAAATAGCAAAGGAAAGAGAAGGGTGCCCCTTCAAGTGGATGGGGTGGTTTGCTGTGAGATGCTAGAGTATGCTTAACATGGCAACAGACAAAAAAGACACAACACAAATTATCTTAACATGTAAATGATATCATATTCTATGTTTGTTTTCAAATTATGTAATGACAATCAGTAGTGGAGTTTGAAAAAAATCATTGAGACCGGTGATAGAATCTTGTGAATAAACTTATGTAATTAGATTATAGTCTAAATCTTTGATATTAGGTTAGACTTAATCACAGGAAATCCTTTGTGTATATATGCATGTAAACATAATATTGAGAAAATCAATTCAACAGTTTATTTTATTCACATGGTATCAACCATATGGATGACCCTCCTCCTCTCTTCTCGCAATATCATTTTCCAGTGATTATCTTTTTTTTTTCAGCGACTGCCATGGCCGACGCAGCAACCACCACTATTGTCCCTCTCATACTCTCCTTCACCTTCTTTCGAACATGAGTATTTACAATTCTTAGCACTATATGAGTGGTAATTCTAACACCAAATTACCAAACTATATTAGACATGAGAAGCTACTGGGACAAAATACAGAAAATGGAGCATAATAGAGCAATGTATAACCAAATTGTCTAAGGGCATAGATCTACAACAATCAATTAACCACGGCACATATGTGACCTCCATAGTACAACAATTTAAAGTTAAAACCACAATGGAATCCAGTGTACCTTTATTCCACCAAAACCCTTCCGCTCGGGTGGTGCTCCACAAACGCCCCTTCTCCAACCGACAAACAATCAGCACCTACAAAATTGAAATCAGTTACAACTTTCATTTTATGCACTAATTAACCACTCAATTCAACGAACAAACAAACTAAGTGCCTAACTCTTACCTCTGTTCAATCGATCCGTGGTCTGAACATAATTTCGTAGAAATCGTAACTTTTCAAACAAAATTTCATCGATGTGTTTATATAACAATAAAAAACGACCTCACAATTTGTACACCTGAAACAAAATTCAAATTATTTCAATCGGAATTGCATCGATATGATCAAAATAACAAACAGGATGAGAATCCGTCATCCAAATCAATAAACCGATTACGTAACAGAAATCACTGAAACAAATTTCACAGTTCGTACAATTGAAACAAAATTCAAATTCGCAATTAGAGATCGATGATCAATATAATACCTTGAATGAAAACGATCGATCGATCGATCAATATCCGTGCAACCTGAAATCGAAAGAAAGGAGAATCCGAGTCACCGCCGTCGCTGCACTTGCCGCAAAATCCGAAATCCGAATCCCTAAATGACCGCCGTTTCGGGTTGTTTTGGTCGTCGTTGCTGCTTGCTCACTTCGTCGCGCTTCCGATGCTGATTTTGACAAACCTAAGACTGAATTTTTCGCCGTTCTGATTTGTAGAGGCTGATTCAAGGATAAAGGAATGTACGTGAAGAAAAGCCTATTAGGGTACATTTAGGGTTTAGTGCAGAAGAAGAGAAAGAGGTTTAGATCCCAGCCCTCCATGGTAATGGTTGTGTAACCCTATAAGATAATTGTTGTGCGTGAAGACAAAGGTTATTTGAAAGCCAAGAATGAAACACAGTGAAGAACAAAGGGGAAGCGCTGGAGGGCAGTTTTGTCTTTTGTCGGTGTCACCGACCTTTGTCTTTAAGAATATATAAATTACATAGTATTAAAGAATACATATAATCTATAATATTAATACCAATTATTATCGAATATTCAAATAAAGTGATATGATATATTCCATAAATTCAAATAAGCATTCAAACAAAACCACAAAATGATATGAAAAAACCCATAAGTACTAAAAATCTTCGGTCAAAAACATCAAATAACTAAAATATGGTGAAAAGTCCTAAATTCTACAAAGATTTATTACATGTCGGTTCGGTTATGGTGGGTATGGAAAAAATGATAACCATAACCGACCCACTACTTTCAGTTTTTAAAAAAATCATTAACCGACCCACCGGTTTTCTATTTGGTTCGTTTTTTCGGTTCGGTTTTGTCGGTTATGGTTCGGTTAATTCGGTTTTTTGCACACCCTAACGCAAGTCATGAGTTTTATCATAGTGAGCCTTCGAATGATGATAGACCGAGTCATCCGTACTGCGACACGAGCATAGGTGGCATTTTGCCTACACGTGTACCAGAGTGGTCGGGCAGATTAAAAAAAAGAATGAAATGAAAATATAAATAATAAGGGCTGTACATACATAGGTAGGTTGGGGTTTGGGATAATTTCCGTAATCCAAGGGAAAAGAAAGATGCGTGCAGCGGCCTTTGAAACCCCACCTCTCTCAACGCTCCGTCGTTCAACCATCATTCCGGCCACCGTCTGCGGCGGCAGCAGCAGCAGCTTCTTCAACTCATATAACAGTAAATGCGCTCTTACTATTTCACCTCCACCTTCTTACAGTTATCGCCACAAAAGCAAGCACTTGAATGTTAGGGTTAATGCTGCAAATGCCCCCTCCGATGATCCCTACAACTCTACTAACCAACTTGCTGTTCTTCTTGAAGTTGAAGGGTAATTCATTTCCTCAATTTTAACTTAGTTTCTTACTAGAAGAACTAAATTTATGAATTTTGCTGGTTAACCTAGGGCTTATAATATGCTTAGGGCATGTTTGGTTAGTTGTAGTTAATTTCATTAGAAAATGTGTTTGTATGAACCCTCCTTATATTGTTTCTACAGTTCTAGGGGTGATTATGTCAAAAAGAAGTAAATTTAAATTCCATTTCACTCTGCCAACCAAACAAGCAACACATTGTGCTTCATTCAAGTTCTAATTTCTTCAAATGTTCTTTAAATGTATATGTACATTGTTGTCGAATGCACAATCTAGTAAGTAACAACATAGGACTAGCTTACTGCCTTGGTTTTAAAATGCATGCATCAGGAGCACATAATGCGTGCATCACATAATGCGGCGCCTTATGCAATTGACTAGCATTTGAACAAAATTTATCGCGATGGAAATGAGTATGAGTTTTTATGATTCAGCAATGAGTTGAGCATTTGAACAACTTTGACTAGAGATGATGAAGATATCTTATATTTTAGTGTTTAAAAGTTGACGGATTAAAATATTATCTATAAATAATGCTTTAGTATGTTTAACAACAAACGCCGTGCTCGCATCATGCATTTGCTTTTGGGATCAAAATGCATCGGGTCACCACACGCTTTTTAAAACCAAGCTTACTACTAGCTTATATGTTTTAATTGATCTAGTTACATTAAGTGTAGTAAAGTTGGAGCTAATTTAGTGGTTACATTTTTCTCATTAAGTTGCAATTAGTTGATTTTAAGGTCGAGTTGTAAGGCTCCCTCATTGTGACCGGAGTGGAATCTTGTAAAAGCTAATTAACTTGTGGTTTTTCAATGATCTTTGACCATTTATCAGGGTTCTCATGGATGTATACCGTGATTGCCAGCGCGAGGCCTTTAATCTAGGTGAGTTGTAACAGTAAATTGATGGGGTGTTTTTTTTTGTTGTTTCTAAATATTATTTTGTATGATCCCACAGGAGTGGGTAGCAAGTTCATAAATTGACTTTTTGTGTTTCTTATTTGTCCAGCATTTAAGAACATGGGATTGGATTGTGCAAATTGGACAGAACCAATCTACTTAGATCTCGTAAGGTGTGATATCTATTAACTTCATATATGTGATTATTTTGTTGAATACTTAAACTGCAAAACCAGATGGCATGGCCATTCTAAAACATTCTTGCCATTTTTTGGGACAAAAGTACATAATGAATTTGTTTGGATCTTCCTGTATTCTCTATCTATTTGTTTTACTTCATTCCACTGTACTACTTCTGTGTTCCGTGTTTAACTTTTTCCGATAGTATTTATATTGAATGTTTTCGATTTTTCTAACGTGTATTGAAGATTAGGGTCTGTTAACTTGGATGCTAAGTAGTTAATGCAGGAAAATATCGGATATCGGTCAAGGACCGATATTTGAGATATCGGTCAAGGACCGATATTTGAGATATCGGTTATCGTGGTGGGATATCGGTAATTTTATTATCATGCTAAGTTTATATATATAGCAATTTAACACTAACGATTTAGTATACTCTCCTATCATTAACAAATTAACCCTTTGCAACTTGGAAAACACTAACAATTGTAGCAGGTAGGAACTGATTAAGACTTAAAACACTAACATTTAACACTAACAACTAACAATTAAGACTTAAACCACTAATAGAAATAATAAGAAGAAAGACGAATGGTAGAATTAAGAAGAAAGGTACTGATATCGGGGAAATCGGTGATATATCGGTCAATATTGCCTATATCATCGGTACCAATATTCAATATTTTGCACCGATATCTCACCAGGGGACCAATAACCGATTTATCACTGATATATCGGGATATTAACTACATAGCTTGGATGGTCTTTTGGCATTGTTTTTTTGGTATGGGACTAGCGTTAAAACCTTGAAGTTGTGTGTCGTGAGCAACTGTAGGCTGATCCTAGAAAGCATTATCATAGTTGTTAAACTTGTACAAGTTGTGCCAAAACACACGTAAAACATAGCAAATGGACACTTTTGACTCGCAAACAGACCTGACTTAGTGACTTGTACCTTGATTCATGATTTTTTTGGTTGACTCAGACCTAGTTGAGTCAACTCAACTCAACAAAGTAGTATCACATGTCCATCATTTCAAGGATATGAGGGTTCTTATTATGATTTTGCTCCTTGAACTGAGCCTTACCTTTTCGATTTTCAGTTGAGTTTGTTGCGAAAGATTTTCGTCTTAATCATTCTCAATTTCATATTATAAACAGTTGACAGCATTTGCTGGGTGCTGGTCATTTCTTTTGTATTAAAGGGTGTTTGGGGTTCGGGCATCTGAACTTAGTCTGTTCGCTTTCTTGGTGGAAAGATTATGTTTATGTTATGATTTGAAGATCAACCAAACCCTTGAGTGCATAACTTGTGAGGGAGAGTGAAATCAGGATCTAACTGTCCTTCACCACTTTGAACTCTATTATTAATTTGTATAATATATTAATATTACGGATTTCATTTAGACTTTAATTTTTGTTACAATATTAAGTATTAGGGGACATTGCATGTGTATTACACTTGCACACACTAGCTTATTTACCCGTGCATTACACAGGCAGATTAAGAAGAAAGTTAAAATTAATTATGAAATAACATTTAATGGTTATTAAGTAACAAACTAATAATAGTTGGAAGTTGTAAGTAAAAAAAAAAAAGGTAATTTATTAGAGAAGGATTTAATTTGCGTATATAAATTTGTAATTATATATGCTAGATAAATACAGATTATAAATTACAAATGTAATAAATGACAAATTTATTTCTAAGAATATTATGTATTACTTTCGTTTGTTTTGTAACTAGTTGATTATGGAAGAGGGTAACATAAAACTTTTGAAAATAATATAGTTTACATGCTTTGTTAATATATTTCGTCCTGAAAAATAATACCATAAGATAGCATAAAGTTTCAAAGAAAATGAAGTGCATGGTAGATGGAGAAAAAAACCACGTTGATTAATCTTGGAACCATAATTAGTCGTTTGAGTTGGAAAAAGAAAAGAGCATTAAAGTATTCTCCTTTAGTCTTTTTGTTTCATCTTTTTTTTTTCTTTTTTGCCATGAACTTACAAGAGAGGTTTTAATATCTTGTACTCCGTCACTTGGGTTTCTTTTCTCTAATATCTAAGAAACTTCAATTTTCATATGTGATCCAACTTGTCAATAACCATCAAACTTATGTGTTTGCTATTGGTGTTCTTACGTACCGCTTCACTTTGTAGGAAATGCTTTGGTGGTGAGGAGGAAATGCTAACATTGTACTTTAATAAGGTAATTTATTAAAAGTATGGCTAACATATATTGTCATTCCATGACATGCCGTTTGCTTTTGCTAATCCATCTCTCAGATAGGTTGGCCTACTTCACTCCCCACTAATGAAAAAGGAAGTTTCATGAAAAGAGTTCTGCGAGATAAGGTATGATTAACATTATTATTTTCTTCGGTTTCTTTTAGTTTTTAAAGTTTTTGTTAGTTAAAATATCATATCATTTATATGGCTTTTGATCATGTGTCATGTTTAGCGTAGTATAAAGCCTATAAGGATTATGCAGTTTGTAATCAACAGACCTTAAGTGCATGTATATGAGAGAATCACTTGACATGTGTCTAGTTAACTAGTATTGCTTCACAAATATCTAAGCAGATTGCGTATCTGCCTCTACCTAATAATATTAATTTATTATTCTTATAATTAATATCATCTGATTTTTTTATTATTATTACGATTACTGCTTTTCTTTTTTGTTGTTGATATGCCAAGACAATGGGACTTGTTGGCAGCAAAAAGCACTGGAAGATATTGTCAAGTCAAAATCTGTGCCTCTGAGACCTGGTGTTGAAGAGTGAGTTGTCTTAACACTTCTTTATAGATGATATTTATCTTTCAGTTCAGTGTGTACTTTTATATCATCAGTTCTTTTTTTTTAAATTTATGTCACATGCAATGATTATATCTCAATCATGTTTGCTTCAGTTATAGATGATGACCATGTTTCTTAATTTTTGCCATTGGCACATTACTGATTTTGTTTATCTCATGATTTACTTGATTTTCTTGTTCATACTCACAGTTGGTGAAATGTTCCCACTAGTTTATAATAATGTAGGTTGTGTATTGCTTTTTGAATGCAAGCATAGAAATTGATAGGAACTTGATAGAAATTGCATACTTAATAGTATATTGTAATTGTGAAGGGGGGGTTAGTGTAATTACTACTTCTATTAAGGCATTAGTCATTATAGAAAGTAGGAAGAGAATTGGTTAGCTGTTAAGGCTCATTGCCATGTGCATGAGAAGGGCGTAGCCCTGGGACCACTTGTGGTTGTTATCTTTTTCTTGTAGATCCTTTTGGATCATCTTCATCATTTCCACCATTGTTATATGTTTTAAGCTTTGATTAGTATCAATTCCTATATAGGTACTTTTAGATCATGATACTTAATCTGAGTCTTTAATGGGGAATTTCTTATAATGTTAGTCTACTAGTGTTGGGCGTATTGTGTGGAGGATTTGGCCTAGGGCAGCCGGTCCTAATACTCCAAATCAGTTAATTTGGCAGGTTGCCTAAATTAACGTTTCTTCTTCCTATAGTCTGTAACTCTAATCTAGTGGTTATAAATATAGATGTCTATGCATTGTAACCCATGTATTTAAACAAGTAACGTGTTGTAAATGGGTTGTCGTGTTGTGAACAGGTTGTAATTAATTGGTTATATGGGTTGTAAACGGGTTGGCTTGTGGACCTTATAAAATCTATATTTTTTTATACAGGTTGATAAGTCGATTTGTTTAATTAAACGGGTTAAAAAGATAAACCCGAACAAGTCCTGTACTCCTGTTTATTAAACAGGCTAGATATGACAACCGATAACTTATTATTTTTGTGTGGGGTTCTTGTCGTCTATTACTCCCTTGTTCATTCATATAGCTTTTTTATCAAACATTTGTTTTTCCATCTATTATATTGCAACGATAACTTTTCTTTCTAATATAACAATTACTTTTCTTCCATCATCAGATTTATTGATGAAGCGCATAACGATGGTGTTCCTGTGATCGTACTAGCCGCTTACAGTAGAAATGGCGAAAATGTAGCAATGTCAGTCATCGTATTCAAATTCATGTGACTGCGCCTATTATTTTCCAAGTTATAAAATAATTTACAGAGATTAAAATGAATTATATTGTAGAAAAAGTGACACGCAAGAGTATGATTTTTGTTACACAACACCTAAAATCCTATGAGGCTCATAAATCTTTTCTTGTTTAAATAATTTTCAGGCCCATTATTGAAAGACTAGGTGAAGATCGAACGTCAAAGATGAAAATTGTTGGGAAAGCGGAGGTGGAACAGAGTTTTTATGGGCAGCTCGTTCTTGGTAAAGGAGTTGCTTCCAGTTTGGATGAACAATTACTTAATGAAGCAAGAAAAGCTGGTAATCCTTAATTTCTTTTGCAATATGTATATGTTTATACACAAGTACACACCCGCGCGGGCACACGCATTTATTTATAGAAGCTTTGATGATGATGATGAAGTGTTTTTTAACAGCATCTACTGAAAAGCAAAAAATTGCTAAAGAGGTTGCATCGGTGCTTAAACTGAGTGTTGACATTGATACAACTTCAAGTGAAAAGTAGGTGTATCTTCACTTTTTACTATGTGTTTTTTGTGCCTATTCATTATTGGTATGGCTTATATAAAACCTTAGCAATTACACATAAATATGGTGTATCTATTCGTTCAGCTTGCAGAAAATTGTGGCTGCACTGAGAGCAGGAGCCGAATATGCAGAAGTACCTGTTCCCAATTGTGTTCTTGTTGCTGGAAGTCTTCCTGGAGTCGCTGCAGCTGAGCAAATTGGCATGCCATGCGTTGTTCTTCGCAGCAAGTATATATATATATATATATATTTTCTTACATTTATTGTATTTTGAGTAAAATACCATTTTCGTCCCTGAGGTTGGGCCAGTCTTGCGAGTTGCGACTTTCATTCAAAGGTTGTTTTTTTGTATCTGGATCCAAAAGGTTTGAAAACTTGCCATTTTCATCCGGCTCGTTAACTCCATCCATTTTTCTCCGTTAAATTAGGGGTATCTTCATCTTTTTTGTTATAAATTAAAGGGCAATTCGGTCTTCTTCACTTTATGGCATTTAGCAAAATTTACAAGTATTCTGTAAAGACGAAAACACCCCTAACTTAACGGAGAAAAATGGATGGAGTTAACGAGCCAAATGAAAATGGCAAGATTTCAAACCTTTTGGATCCAAATGCGAAAAAACAAACCTTTGGACGAAAGTCGCAAAACTGGCTAAACCTCAGGGACGAAAATGACATTTTACTCTTGTATTTTTTTTTTTATAAATAAAATTAAAGGAACCAACTTGATAAATAAAATAATACGATAGTAGTAATAGTAACTGCAATAATAAGAATATAATTTTTTTTTTATCAAATTCCGAAAGTGACCCTGGACTTTTTTTTGTTTCTGCTGTTTTGTGCTTATGTTACAGATTGACATCTAGGGCTGAGTTTCCTTCAGCGAAGGCTGTACTCGATAGTTTTGGTGCTCCGGATTTAACAATTTCAAGACTACGACGCTTGAGGTCTTCCTGAACGTTATTCAATTTTGTTTGGGCACTTGTGGAGATGAAATTAACCGTCGCGAGCTATATCCGATTGTCAGGAGATTGTGTTCTTGTGCATAGATTGTGTGTTTCACTTGCTGCTGTTCTAAGATGATTCATCAAACAAACTTTTATGGTGGTACTTTTATAAAAAAAATGGTAGCAAGTATGGAAAGTGAATTTATATACATGTGTTTGAGAGTCTAGTTGGTTAAAAGTTAAAATTGACCCGAGGTTAATGGAGTTGAGCTCCTCAAGCCTATATTGAAGCATACAAACACCTTTGATTAAGCTCGCCACCGAGTTTTTTTACTTGTATAAGTTGCAGGAAATGGAAAGTGTTGTTGAGTCTTATTTTTTTGTGTAGTTCTATTATACAAAGCTCTAAGTACTCACCTTTGTCAATGGTCAATCTAAGTTTGGCCCAATTAAAAACTTGATCAATTTTGCAATCCATCTTAACATAGTTTTTAGTTTTTACCATTAATGGGTCAAAACTTGATTTCTACCAAAAGCTCAAAATAAACCCATATGTATCACCTATAATTGATGCTGAAGTTAACTTTCAAAAACAAACCTCTTAAAGTGTTATGAATCTCTATTTTCTCTTCTCCTATTTCTTTCAATCAAATATCCCAAGTAAAAGGATTGAGTTTGAAAAAATAACTAGATACCCCTCAACTTATGTATATTTTACTTTTACATTTCTATCACAACTAGTATTAAGGACCCGTGCGTTGTGATGGGCCCGTAATTATATATGTAATTTAGGTATGCTACAGGGACCATTCGCTAATTAGTTCCAAAAAATAAGTTAGAAAGCAAATATATATGTTTAATATAATATAAATAACTCAAAACCCCATTCGTGTTTTTCAATGAAGGTGTAATATTATGTATGATAAAGAGGCAAAACTTTTATAAAATACACAATTTATTAATCAATTTTTAACTATAATAAAAGTTTAGATTTTTAAGAAAGATTAAACCCTAGAAAAAACTATCATATATCAAGAGATGAGGGATTAATATTGTCTATGAAGTAAAGTTAATTAAACCATAAACCATTTATAGTCTTATCATATATGTTGTTGTGTTGAATTTTTGCATACTTAGTAACGAAAATGTGAATTTATTCACATTTTGTAACGAAAATTTTGGAAGCCTTTCAAAAAAATATTATTTTGTAAGCCATCTGCATTGCATTTGTTAAAGTCCAGTCCCATTCAGAATCATGACCAATCAAAGGAAGGAGACCTTGAATCATGACCAATAAAAATAAATATAAATTGAACACTAATGTTGTGAGGGACTCAATTTTGTTAATTAATATAGAGGTAATTTTAAATTTATATCAAGCAACTTATAGAATGTAACATTTCTTATAAATATGATTTATCTAATCAGCTCATTCTTTGTTTAGTTCTGACTAGAAGGGTGTCCGCGCGATGTGGCGGGAAATACAACCACTGCTAGAGTGTGTATGTTCAGTGGGTTCGGCTACTATCCTCGACTGAAGCCGAAACTGAAGTCAGTCTATTTTACTAACCAATCGGTTTTGGTTAATCAGTTCGGTTTATTCGGTTAGATTGACGGTATTTGGTTCGGTTTGTTTAATTTTGGTTAACAGCCAAAACCAAACATGAGCTAAAACTTTTGCTTCGAAATACATACATTAAATTGATGTATAAATACATGAAATGGAGGTATAAAATATGAAATACACTAACTGGAGATATAAAAGCTAGAACCATATGAAAATATGACTGGTTTGGTTCATTTAATTTTGGTTAAACGAGGGTAAAAAACGATAACCAGTTTTTGGTTAATCTTTTTTTGTTAGTTAAGTCAGTTTTTGGTTGATTATGGTTTAATTTCGGTTAACAATTCAGTTATTCCTCACCCTAAACACTATTAATCACATTACATATCATTTTTTAATTAAAAAAATATAGAAATATGTGCTGAAATAAAAGAGAAAAAAATGCTCGTTTTATGTGGTATATTTTTTTGAAAAAAATATTAACATGCGAAATACATGAAATGAAGGTATAAAATATGAAATACACTAACTGGAGATATAAAAGCTAGAACCATATGAAAATATGACTGGTTTGGTTCATTTAATTTTGGTTAAACGAGGGTAAAAAACGATAACCAGTTTTTGGTTAATCTTTTTTTTAGTTAATTCAGTTTTTGGTTGATTATGGTTTAATTTCGGTTAACAATTCAGTTATTCCTCACCCTAAACACTATTAATCACATTACATACCATTTTTTAATTAAAAAAATATAGAAATATGTGCTGAAATAAAAGAGAAAAAAATGCTCGTTTTATGTGGTATATTTTTTTGAAAAAAATATTAACATGCGAAATAGTTATGGCCGTTTAAAAATTATGAAGCTGGTTAGTATTTTATAAGAGGATAGTTAGTATTTTATAAAAGGATTAAATGTAACTACCAACTAATTATTCATAACTTGAGGGAATTACAATGTTATTAAGATGAGAAGATTAAAGCGTAAGCACTATTTTTTGAAAGACTAATTTACCCTTATTTTAGATTGTATCTTATGTATTAAACTAAAAAATAATTTTAATTTTTAAGTATTTTAAAATGTCCTTTCCAAAAGCATTATAATATATTACTAGTGGGGTGCCCAAGCGTTGCAGCGGGAATCACAACACTTCGATTGGTGATTTTAATTATGTGCACAAGTTGTTGTTCAGTTTAGTTTTGAGCCACAAACACAACCATAACCAAAACTTTTAATTAAGGTATTTAAAAAACCGATGTCTATTAATAACCAAAAATTTAACTTCAGTTGAAGTATTTAAGAAGAACCCATTATTATTAATTTAAGGCATGCTAATATATATTAATAGTATAGTAGGTAAATATTAACATGGACTATAGGAGAGAGGAGGTAAATGGGGTGCCCACTCATTAGTATTTTATAAGAGCATTCCCATTGGACTGGATCCTTTATCTCCTTCTATATAAAAACACACCCTTTCTCTATATTTTGTTAATTTTTTTAAAAACATCTCACATCAACTCTATTTCTGTATCTATTTCTTACTCACAAACAATTATTTTTTCTCTTTTCTACACACTCATAATATAAATATAGAAGGTTAAATATAAACCTCTAAATATAGATGTGTACTTTACTTTTTATATATTTTTCTCTATTATTGAGATTCCAATGTTGTGGTGTTTTTATTGTTTCCTCTGTTATTTTTTCTATATTATATAGAATAGATGCTCCAATGTAAATGTTCTAATAATTTAAAGAAAACCAAATTATAATTCAAATAAATGATAAAATAATTATACTAATTAGATTTATTTGATTATTAACGTTTAGGGCTTTATCAAAATTAATTCAAACCTTAGTGCACATATTGTGAAGTACTTATAATCTAAGGGATGAAGTGGAAAATTTAGATTAATATTAGTAAACTTGTGACTTATTGGACCTTAAATTATTGATTAGTATAGCAAACAATTATATGTATTTTTGTTAATTCATAAATTGTGTTGGTTAGAATTTTACTTGTTGATTAGGGGATGTAGATAGTTAATATATTAAATGATATGAGGTTTTTTAATATCTTTAAATTACAACGTTTTGATTCGATTCAAATACTAAATCCTATTGTTTAAATAATATTAAATTTTGGCATACAATAATATATTTTTTTGGTTACGGTTTAATTTTAAACCAGTCCATACTTCTGTTTTGGCTCTAAAATAAACTATATATCTTGTAACTGAAAATTTGTTCCATATGTAGTTTTTATTTAATTTTTAATTTAAAGATTAGAAAAATTAGTCATTCTCATATAAATATGATTATAAATTGATATTTACAATATACATCACATGCAAATTTTATTTTTCAGCATGGGGCTTCATACACACACTAAAATTGGTCTACAATTAATTTGTGTCTGAAATTCTTAAGCCTTTACGTTTCCAACATCCAATAACTGTTTCTGGCACAAGAAAAGCTGTAAAAAATAGACATAACATATTCTTTCAAAACCCAACAAAATCATCTCAAAATGAACCATGCATTTGTGTAACAAATTCTCGTCAACCTAAATCCTCTAACTCGTTGACACCCATGGTTTATCATCTAAACTTTTAATTTCCCATTTTTAATAGTTCGACAATGAACTAATTAGTAAGATCATATAGATTTATTTTAAAATGCATTATATGTGAAGTTTTATTCTTTGGTCAGTTCTTCAAACAAATGACACTACTTCTGTTTTCTCAACAATCAATCACTCTGACCAATCTAGACAAAAACTTAATTATGAGCAAAGCAAAATTATAGACTTAAACATGATATGAAATTAAAAACACAAATATGTAACTGAATGAATTAAAAAACTTCTGTAAAGTAATCATCTTTGCTTGTGCACAAGTCTTGAATGGGATCATAAAAGTGCTATCACCTCCATTCATCACTGGATAGTTATTGTAAGCTTGCAGTTGGAATAAAAAATGAATCTGAATAATTTAAGCTACACAACTTCAAAAGCTCTCCAGATTGTTGCTTCAATGATGGATCATGATTCATCACACCCACCATGTATAAAAACATGGGGCTCACACACTCTTGCTTAAAGCGAGTTCACTTTCTAGGACAGTTTATAAAGCATCCAGGATGAAAATGTAACCCACGAGAATTGATGTGTGTTTTGATTATTATTATTATATTATTAAATGTGCATTGATGTGCAACCCATGGTTGCCTTAAAAAATATAATGTAGAGAAAAAAATAAAGTGAGTTATGGGTTTTAGTTAAATGATTATTAAATGTGCATTGATGTGTAACCCATGGTTGCCTTCAAAAATATAACGTACGGAAAAAATAAAGTGAGTTATGGGTTTTAATTAAATTAAATGATTACATTATACACACACTAATTGCTTATTTGAAACCCTCCATTCTCGTATGCAGTTACATACTTATATGTTTTTGCTAGTTCATATACCCTTTTAATAATAAAAGAAAAACTATTTTTTAATTTCCTTCATTGATCATAAAACTCTTGACTTCCTTTTGTATAAATTGGGTACGGATTAGCTTCCTCTGTAATAAATTCATGATGGTGTTAGAAAGACAAATTCATCCCTAAAATGTAATTAATATATGTATTAATATGTTGTATAATAAACAATTGTACTTGTACCTTTTAATTTTTAAGAAGTCCATATGGAAAAAAGACAACTTTACCCCCCAAACTTAATTAATCTATGCATTGTGTGTTGTATACTAAGCATTTCGTGCATTGATGTGCAACCCATGGTTGCCTTAAAAAATATAACGTAGAGAAAAAATAAAGTGAGTTATGGGTTTTAGTTAAATGATTATTAAATGTGCATTGATGTGTAACCCATGGTTGCCTTCAAAAATATAACGTACGGAAAAAATAAAGTGAGTTATGGGTTTTAATTAAATTAAATGATTACATTATACACACACTAATTGCTTATTTGAAACCCTCCATTCTCGTATGCAGTTACATATTTATATGTTTTTGCTAGTTCATATACCCTTTTAATAATAAAAGAAAAACTATTTTTTAATTTCCTTCATTGATCATAAAACTCTTGACTTCCTTTTGTATAAATTGGGTACGGATTAGCTTCCTCTGTAATAAATTCATGATGGTGTTAGAAAGACAAATTCATCCCTAAAATGTAATTAATATATGCATTAATATGTTGTATACTAAACAATTGTACTTGTACCTTTTAATTTTTAAGAAGTCCATATGGAAAAAAGACAACTTTACCCCCCAAACTTAATTAATCTATGCATTGTGTGTTGTATACTAAGCATTTCTTCTTGTACCTCTTAATTTTTAAGAAGTCCTTGGGGAAATGCTTTATTATAGTACAGATATAGCTAGATAGTATAGATAACTCACAACTTTCGTTAACAACCTCACATGTCAGCTTTGCACCAAGTCCCCTCTACTTTCTTACCCCTCAATTCAAATCATGTAGATCAAGGCTTCCCCAACCTTTTTGAGGGCCTAAAACGGGTTCTAAATTCAGGCCTAAATAAATCGGAAACTTACCGTAAAAAAATTCGCTTTGGATCCAATCCTAAGATGTGGAAATATAGTGACACACATTTTTTAGATACGATTATTAAAAGACGTACAATCATGCATATTATAGTTGGAGTGAGTTTTAGTGAAAAAAAAAAAAAAAAAACTCTTTAGCCATATAAGTTTGTTTTCTTTGTAAAAAAATGAAAATAAACTTACCCTCACACTTTCTAATACGTTGAAAAGAAAAAAATCGCAAGCAATGTTGAAAAGAAAAAAGTTGCATAGCAATATTCAGAAATCAGACCATCCGAAAACGATGAAAAAAATTAATATAATTTTACATTGACCGAAGACCATAAAAATGAATATGGGTACGGTTTACCGGTACCAATTTTGGTATTGGTCTGGTCGGTTTGGTTCGTTTTGCCATGATACAAATACAAGTTCGTTTTCAACAAAATATATACCGGAATGCTGAGGAAAAAAACTTAAAAAGTGGCGTATTCAAAACAAGGCAGCTTTTATTCACGTGACCCGATTTACCTTTATACTTTAAACTTGAAATTGCCCTTACAAATATACAAATACATGACTATCAAAAAGTAAACAAAATCGATGCAAAATAAACTTTCAAGGCTGTTAAAACAGCAACTTATATCTACATAATTGAATGTCCATGATCGTATTCTGACTGACCTGACAGACTGCAGTTTATTACATAAAAACAATAAGATCTTAACTGGTACGAGTTAACCCACTGGAGTCCTCCCAACTAGTAATGGTTTGAAATCAAAAACGGTTTGAACGTCAACAGAACTCCAATTCCCTCTATCACATTCAAGAGGAAAAATATCATTTGGTCGCCTGCAGTTAAACAAACCCGTAAAGCTAGTAAGGGGGTCGCATTGGTTGGGTAACAGTTCAAAGTGGGTTCAGACCGCTATTATGTAATGCAGGTCAGGTTGGGTTGGGTTTTACAGAACCATAAAAACTTGTTAAAAATATTCATTTTAAAGGTTTTATTTGATTGAACACTTGTCTTATTTTCAACACGTGTTGACACATTTGACCCTTTTCCTTTTCAGCTAGATCTTTTAGCTTAAACAATCTGATTTATTAGAAACAAATTATAACCCAACTCAATTAACTCATTTGTATAATATATCAACAGACGATTTTTTAATTTTGAAAGCATGTACCTGGAAGAAATGCTGCATTAAGTCTCTTTTGAGACCATGATAAACTGCAGAAAAAGACTGAAATAAGATTTCATGTGAGGTGACACAAAAATTGAAAAAATAAAAACAAATGAGTACTCACAGTGCTCCCCCACATGCAGGACCAATGGCTTTACTAATTGACATCAAAGTCATGGCAATACCATTGGCAGCACCTCTTTGGTGTTGATCCTGTTATACATGCACATTTGTTTTAATATAAACGTTGACCCTAATATGCCTAAACAATGTTGAAAGATAAAATAAAAACTTTAACAATTATGAATGTTACCACAGCTTTATTTTGCAGCATTAAGGTCCCAGTTGAGATGCACACCTGGTTAGAATAAGAATATATATATCATGTTATAATGCAGGTAAAAAAAGTTGATATTCAAATCTTTATATTTTGTAAGATCGATTCATATGATGTACCTTTTGGTAATTTATGTGGTTGACCAGTTTCAGTTTTACATAAAATTTTGAAGTTTACGCATTTCAAATTAAATGGTTGCAATTATCTCGTCTGCCTGTTTATGAGATCAGAAGTAAATACCACATACTCTTACCAAGTACGCCATCAATGTGTTCACAGTCACATCTTAGACCGTGGGGTATGGTGGGGCGGGGGTTTGGGGCGTGGCCCGACACGTGGCTTGGATGGGCTTCGCTGGGCTGACCCACATTGAAGACGATATGGTGGGGTGGGGGTTTGGGGCGTGGCCGGCCCAAACCTCCATATTTATATTTTTTATAAACAAATTTAAATTTTTTAATAAGGTTTTTTAAATAAAAACCGATTACATTTTAAAATAAAGGAAATTACATAAAAAAATTCCTAGTGCTTGGAATATTTTTTCTTTATCATCTCTTCTCTCGTCTCCAACATTAGTTCCAACTCTTCACCTGATAGGTGATCGATGGACTGGGCTAGGTATAGAATCATCGGTGTGAGGGAAGTTAGTATACAAACGATTCAAGATAAACGATGCGTAACCAGCCATATCCGGCATAGTGGAGTGTATTAAAAAGGGAGCAATTGGACGATTGGATGATGGGCTAGGTGTTTCTTGGTATGCCCACGGATTGTTCGGGTCAAAACCACGATTATGAGGATTCATTTTTCGTATTGTGGTTGGATGGGAATTTTTTTTAAAAATAGGGCATGTTTGGGGTTCCTTTTTTTGAGAAAAAAAGGACTTTTGAAAGGAAAAAGGACTTTTCCAAAGTGTTTGGCTTTCCTTTTGAAGGCCTTTTGAAGGCAAAAGTCCTTTGAAGTTTCCAAAAGTCAGGAAATCCTGACTTTTTTTTTGCCAAAAGTCCTTTTCAATAAGTTGAAAATAAGCTAAGCCAAACATGCACATAAGATAGAGATGATTATAGAAGAGGTGGAGTAGTTGTGGTAAAAAAATGAATAGAAGTGTGAGTATTTATAGTGAAATTTTTTTTTTTTTAAACACATAGCCGTTGGCCAATGGCTAGTCCAACGGCAAGCCCAAACGGCTACTTGTCTTGGCCAATGAGATCCCGCCATGTCATCTTGATAGCCCCGCCCAATGCCCAAGCTGAAACCCCCACCCAAGGGGCCACGCCGAAACCCAAGCCCACCCGGGGTGGTGACTTGGGCGTTTGTACCCAACCCACGCCACAACCCTCGCCCCATACCCCATAGTCTTAAATGAGGTACTAGATAGTATTTAATCACGTGATTCCATAAAGTAAACAATATAAAGCCACTAGAAACTTACTGACAGAACGCTTCTCACGATCGAAGCACAACTTAATGTAAAGAAGAGCATGAAGCCAGATAGCATCGCTATGTATGGATAACTTGCGAGTAGAGGTATAGACAAAACCTACACGAGAAATAGTTGTATTACATAGGATAGTATGCAAAGAGCAAAAACATGGCATCATGGAAACATGGGTGTGGATATCCGAATCGTATCAGACTACCAAAGTCAAAAGGTAGATAAATAACGAGTCAAGAGGAAGACTTACTCCTGACATGCGAACTACCATTATGGGCCCAAATCTCCTCTCTGCAATTGGATATAATGCCATTTGGAAAAGGAGAAGGCTTAACCCTACAACAAGTCTTGGTGATTAGTGGAGATTAGTGTAAAAAATGTATTTTAGTCAGATTTAAACTTTCAAATTTTGACATCTTGAAACGCTAGCGTATAATGAAGCTTCGACATCTTGAAAACAAACAAATATTCTAGTTCATCATAGTGGTGTCCCAAATTTAGTATAGAAACACAAATTAAGAAACTCCTCCAACACCTTCACATGTTAACTTATGTATTGCAGATTGTTTTGTCCAACACTAAAGAGTTCACCTGTGATAGATAGGACTGTGCCAACATCCTCAGTAGTATAACTAAGTCCCCCCAAACTCCTCGGGCTAACAGCCCATAATGAGAAAATCTGTGAACGATAAAAGTCAACGCCGTTTTGTAACTTATGATGGCTGAACTTAGACAAATGAATAGTAGAAATAATGGATTTCTAAGCCATATTACTTGACTGTATATCACCAACTAAAACCATTGATTTTTCAAATCAACCTCTAGGTTGAAGGAATGGTAGAAATTCCTCATTTATGATTTGAACTAAATTTTATAATCTACCTCCGAGTAAGCCATGTTCTGGAGAGAAAAAACACTATAGACAATGATAGAAGACATTAAAGGCCAGTTCTTAAGGAGGCTTATCAAAGTAGAATCTTTTTTCTCATCTGTATTTTCCTCGGCATCAACTGCATATGAAGTAGACTCCACCTCATTTTTTTGGTGAAAGTGTAGCGTTTCCTGCAGTTTAATAAAAAATTATCATGTTAAGTTCCAAAAAATAGAGATAGGTCAAATGTCTAACACCCTATATGACTCTTATGACATGTTAATATTTTTTTTGTTAAGTCCATGGTTATTGGGGCATTTGTTACAGCTCAGAGTTAGACATTCGATCTTCTTACCCAAAAAGATTTAACATTTGTCGACAACTATTTCAGTAGATCAAAATCATTCCTATTTTTCATTACAGTCTCATAATTAATTTTTTTTAATCATACTGGAGGTTGGCTTTACAGAAAATGGAGGCTTGAAAGTAGTTTTGATTCAAAACATTGAATGAATATCATGTTAAGATACACGCTAATGGAATTATTAAGGAAATATTAATTGCATAAAATTGTACCGGAAGCCATATTGCACCAATGGTCACAAAAAGTGCGAAAATAGAGATGCAAAGGCAAGGCAATAAGTATGGAAATCTGCATCACAAGTCACAGTTGCAATTTGTTGAATTTGCATAACTATAACAAGAATAATTTTTACTGATAATATCATCATTGTTGAAAGATAAATAAGTTAAAAATGGGTAACACTACCTCCCCAATAGAGAATCTGAAGATACTAGACTTGAAAATTTCTCTGCAGGCTTAATTTCAAAAGAAGCACACATTTGAAAGTAAATAGTAATATATTTAATAAATTAAGTAGCAAAATAATCTACTTTTTCCAATAAATATCACCATGAATGGTTTCTTTTTTATATCAATTTAAACAGTAAATAATCCATAGGGTGAAAGTTGTAATCTTTTTTGTCATTAAGAACACCTATCAACTGTCATTTTTCAAGTAAGACTTGTTATAGACCGGGTAAAAATGGAAATTATCTATCAAACAATCGATTTTAATTCAGGGCTTAATCCCTCTAAATCATACAAACCTCTCAAGTCATAAAACTGATTCAAAACAATTGATAAGAAAGTAATTGCCGCTTGTCATTATGAACAATTGTTTCACTCGCTATGCAGTATCCCAAAACCAAATTTCCTTCTAATAGACAATACAAGGAAACCTTGATTGTTCTCTTTATGATAATAGCATTTCCCTCATTAACATTTACACACACACACATTTATCTATGTGTGTATGGATCTATGTGCTTGTGTTAGTTGAAAAAACATCCACAAAATCGTTATTTGCAAAATACTCATAACATTTAAACTATATGCAAAATTATGAGAAGAAGATTGTGGCCCATGCTTAGTGAAGAAGTGAACTGGGCATAAATACAGTTCTTTCAATCAATTTTCAAGATATATAAAAAGCTATATAGCATATCAACATACAGTTGGAGATATAAACCTGTGCAAGGAAACCTCCCAAAGCTGGACCAATGACCAATCCTATCCCATATGATGTACTAATCTGAAATAGATCACTCAGTTCATAAATCTCCATGCGAAAAACACTAATGGAGTATAATAAACAATAACGACAATCCAAAAATGCAGCAACTTGAAGCTGATGCCATAAGAAATTATAGAAAAGAAAAGGGCCTGATTACTTACAGATGACAATCCTAAAGCTTGATGTTCCTCACGGAAAAGTTCACATGCATATGCCTGTTTATAGGAGCAGAGAATCAAAATTAATTACAAAATCTAAATGTCTATGAAATAAGATGTTAGATAAGGATTACCCTTATAGGTCCAAGTAGCCCATTTAAAAAGCCAAGAAGAAACCTTGTAATGATAGCCATCCAATAATTGACACTAAAACCGAAAAGTGTGTTGAAAATAACGCTGAAGGAGGAGAAATTTACAAGTTGTAAGAGAACAATGTATTCAAATATTAATGAAACGCAATGGGAAAAAGTAACGAACACAGTTGAAGTTCCTATAATAATAACCGGCTTTCGACCATATCGATCAGCACACATCCCCCAAAAGACAGATGTCAATGCTCTTCCAATCATATATGCAGACCCTTCAAATATTTGAGAAAAGAGACATGGTTTCAGTCAATGATCTATCAACCAATGCCATTATTCATTCATGAAAGCTACGAATTGTTCGTACATCTGGTTTATTCATCAAAACACCATTTTACACACGTAAGATAATGTGTTTGTGTTTGTAGCTCACTGTGTTTAGGTAGGTGGTGCAAGTCGAGAGTAGCCACACGAGTTTTGTGTGACAAGTGGTTCCTAGCAAAACATAGTGAAATTCTATAGGATCTCAATTCACCCAACTATGCTATTTGGAACCAATTGTTAAGCCAGCAAGAAGACTCGATCACGAAAGTCGGGGGTAGCATAAATGAGGATGCTAAGTGGATGAGTGGACACACAATGTTGGTTGGATAAGTAATGAAGTTTTTTTGGGATAACTGGTGTTGCACACAATGCGGATAAGATATGGGAGGGGAAGGGAGGGGAGGGGAAATTGAGATGGTTTGGGGATGTGCAAAGGAGATAGATGATGGCACCTGCAAGAAGCGTAGAGACTCTCACAGTGAAGTAGAGAGGGAGCACATATAGAGACTCAAAGTGATATGGGAAGAGCAGATTAAGAGGGGTTTGTTAGCCTTGCACCTCCTACTACTAGTATAGACTTTATGTTATTTGTATTTTTATAGTGTAAGATAAAAAAGAAAGAAAGGAATGTATCTTGAGTCGGGGATTTAGATAAGTAAGGTTTTTCATCTTCTCACCCTTTCAGACCCTACTCTCTGAGTGGGATATAATTTAGTACGTTTGTTTGTCAGGTACGAAATATCTCATAAACGCTTTCAAAACACATCTAAACACACCTATAATGAGAAAAATTTTCCTACCTACAAAACCAGCATAGTAGCTAATGTCTTCCTCTTTCTCTACAATATTAAAATCCCTTATCTACAATGTAATCAAGATAAAGAATTCCAAATGTTAAAATAGGGAAAATGGAAAACAAAGTAAATACATAACTGAACATACTAACCATGAAATAAAGAAACGGAAAGAGAGACGATATTGGCAGCGCTGAGAATGAATTACAGATACATGTCAGGTATGTAACATCAAGATAAATATATTATAAGTTCCACAAGTTGCAAGAAGCTGTTTTGGTTTAAGATAAAAAAAATTATATACCTCTTTCCTAGAACATCATAGTAAAACATATCTTTTATAATTCTCTATAGCTATTGTACATCATATATAAGCCATAGCTAAATTGCAAACAATTAAGCATAAAAACTATGTTTGCAATATTTTGAGCCAATCTTTATGGATGCGAGCAGAAAATGTATCTAACATCAAATAATACACGTAATAGAACATGATACTCGGGTTACAATTATCGTATTTGGGAGTTATATGTATCGCTCTTGAACTACTACACCACTACTACACCACTACCACTACCACTACCACTACCACTACCACTACCACTACTACCGTTAAACACTCTTTTTACCTGATAAGACAATGAAGAACAACTAATACAAACACGAGTTGCTTACCAACAAAAAGCATCACAATCCATATATAAAGCACCTAATTTATCCGCCACCTGTCATACCGATCCACATTACATTTGGGACAACTTCATAGTATACATTTCCCAAAAGTGGCTTCTTAAGACCCTATTTGGCCTCTAAACTCACGTTTTGGTCTTGTATAAAAGTCTTGTTTTTAGTTGAAAGAAAACAGAAAATGATTCAGGTATCTCAAGGCTACAAATATTACTATAAATGGAATGTCTCAGTTTGGCGGCTCAATAGAGAGAATGCATTATGCATCGGATGGATAGCTTTGGTTCTGTATATCAGGTGTAATGTAGGCATATTATCTAACACTTGGTAAGCAATCAACACGTTAACAAAAGCTATTATACATAACACGTGGCAGTCTCTAGGGGTTACACGTAACACGTCTGCAAAAAGTGTACACATGACTAAAGGAAGTCCATTCATTTGGATTTTATAGTTTTAACTAATGTGAGATTTCTTCCTATAATTGGTATATATATATATATATATATATATATATATATATATATATATATATATATATATATATATATATATATATATATATATATATATTTTGTTCAAGAGTAAATCACCCCCACTTGTGAGAACCCTAAAAACAAGTATTAACCAATTAGAAGTTGACACCTCATTAACCATATAAACGTATCTGAGAAAGGGTATATTGGTAATTTAACCCACCTAAAACCCCTAGAAATCACAACTCCCAATATACCCCATTCTTTCTCCTATTTTCCAAATTTTCAAATCTTCCACTCTCTCTCCTAAATCCTCTCCCCTCTTTCTCTTTACCTTTCTCTCTCCTTCTACCGCAAACACCCAAACCTCTTCCACCTCCATTGAAGACTACAACCCTACCACGTCTTCCACCTCCTCCCATCTCAAACGATGAACCAGAAACTCGTACTGTTATCCCCTTCAAAAAAATCGAGCGAAGATCCATCACCACTACCTCCCGACGACGTCTTCCATTCTCAACCAATGCAAACCACCACACACAATTGCAAACCATCTTTATTTGACAAGAAAATATATCAAAAACTTCAGATTTGAGAGAAAACAAGGGTGATTGGTGCTTGCCGAGGCCCTAAGCTTCAGATCTAAGCTAAATACGAAAATGATGTCAACAGTGCGTTGAAGGTGTTGACGATGATGGGTGTTCGGAAATGAAGATGGTGGGTGTTCGGGAAAGACGAAGATGCCGAGTTAAAGCCAACATAGGAGGAACTACATGCACCCAAAGATTTACCACCACAACTTTTTGTTCATCAGGTTAACTTATTCTCTTGAATCTTGTTGTTATCGTTTAGAATATTTTTACTTATGCTGACCTTTTAGTTTTACGTGAACATGAGTGTTGAAGGTGTTTCAAGTTGCTGGACGATGGTGATTCGGGTGAGATGATGGCTAGGGTTCCGATGACGGCCAGATCTTGTTGCAGGTGCTTTTGCGGCTGAAGATGTTACTGCACATCTGGTTGAAGATGTGTGTGCCGACAAGTAATTCTTCCTGTGAGTCTTTAGTTTATTCTGTCAAACCTTTGACTTCTTCTTTTATTTATGGGAGTTAATAATAACACATGGTAAAATCTTATTCTCACATGGTGTATACGGGCCGTATAAGGTTATACGTCCCGTGTAGAATAAGTTAAACTGAAAAAGGCTGTGGGCGCAACCTTTATCAGTTTATCTTATTCTTTACGGGTCGTATAACATTATACGGCCCTTATACACCATGTGAAAATAAACTTGGTCGTATACAATGTATACGATCGTTTTATACGGGAGGTATAATGATATACGACCCGTATACATCGCATTTCCTTTTTTTGGGAGTTAATATTCACACATTAGGGTTTTGATCTGGCAGTCTATATAGTATTCAGAACCATCAAATTGAACGGCTTGTGCCGTCCGATCACATTACCCTACCTCATCGGATTTCCGATGAGGTAGGGTAATGGTTCTGAACACTATATAGACTACCAGATCACACATTAGAGAGAACTAGCCATTCTCATCTTTCACCAACAAGATCCAAATAGTCTATGTTAAACACCAAATCTCATTTGACCAACAATCAAGATGGTGGATCGCAACACCCGGGTTCCACCAATTTCTCTTGCACCGACTGACGAAAGGCGACTTTTAACTATCAAGGAAAACTGGCTTCAGTTTTCTTTTTTACTTTGAAACAAATCCCATTTCATCAAAGAGAAAGAAAACTCAGGCAAACGACCAGTTGATACACATAAAGCAACAACAAAAGCAGTGGTGCATTTTTGTTACCACGAAGACGAAGAAACGAGGGTTTAACAACAACAAAAGAAGTTGATAAATATGAAGACAAAGAAACGAGGGTTTAACAACAACAAAAAACCCACAAATCACAGATCAACAAGCGAAAAACTCACTCACAATCACACCCAGAAAAAATCATCCACACATACGGCGTCGATCTATGTCTCCAACCCTCCACACAACCCATTCAACAATCAACAAGCATGGAAGACTCAGTAGCAACATTTGAATCATTATTATTATACAGTTTCAACCGTTCAACAATCAACAAGCATGGAAGACTCAATAGCAGCAGTTGAATCATTATTATTGTACAGTTTCAACCGTTCAAGAATCAACAAGCATGGAAGACTCAATGGCAGCAGTTGAATCATTATTATTGTACAGTTTCAACCGTTCATCAATCAACAAGCATGGAAAACTCAATAGCAGTAGTTGAATCATTATTATTGTACAGTTTCAACCGTTCAACAATCAACAAGCATGGAAGACTCAATAGCAGCAGTTGAATCATTATTATTGTACGCATTCTTCTTACACCGATGGTTTGTCATATTAGCGGCTGGAGTTATTAGTTAATCAAAGCTAAAACCTTCCTTTTCCTTCAATTTCCAGAACATTCTGCCAAACAAACCTTCATTGTCACCCAAATTCTTAACAGACCCAGAAAACTTTTACAAGGAACATATAACTCGATATCAGAACATCGTTTAAGCAAGAATCTAGGCTCCATGAGACCATACGCGACAAGGTGGTAGTTTTGGAGGGAAGAGATTCACAGTTACGAGATTTTAGTTGGGTTACAAATAGGCTGTATCGGTTATTCAGATCCTTTGGGATGGTAGGAGTCAGGTCAATGCTGGGTTTGCTTTTTTGAACTTTACAAATGCAAAAGCTGCTATCAAGTTTAAGGATGCATTCAACGGTAAACGATGGGCCTTCTCCGACAGTTCTCGATATTAGAACATCGTTGATAAATACAAGACATAGGAATTCGTGGATTTAGGTTGGCTATGATCTCTATTCGGTCATCTTTCCAAACTGCAACACACGAATATGTGGTTCCCCATTTGTAAGATATTATCACAAAGCCCATGTGTTTACATGCAGTGTACAGTGTTCTAATATCACCATATTGGTGTAATATTAACTAACTCAAACAAAGTTCGTAGTTCTAATCCTCAACGTTACTGCGTTTTTGTGAATTCCACATATACTAATTAAAAAAAAGTTGGTTAATTGTATACGGGTCGTATAACGTTATACGACCCGTATACAAGACATAAAACAGTGCTCATATATTGAGTATGCGAGCGAATAAAAAATTAACAAAGGTTGTATACGACCAGTATAACTTTATACGGGCCGTATATAATCAAAAAATGTTCGTATAACATGTCCATACATGCATTTAATTACCTAACATCATTACAAATTGTCAGAACATGAAATAAGATCAAGCTTAACTTAATGAAATAATGGATATGGTAACAACTACCAAGGGGATAATGGATATGGTAACAACTACCAAGGCGGGAGAGGACCGGGTAACTACTACCCACAATGGTTCTCCAATTCCAGATCAGTGTTGTTTATCACCCTGTGTGAGCATTGGAAGCCCGACAAACAGTCTTGCAATTAGTCAGCAGTCATTACTTCTTAATGAACTCGAATTCAGGAAATGACGAGGAATGTAAGGAGCAACGTTGGGAATCAAGGATTTAGACGCCATGTCGCGTGGGGATGGGTACAAAAACCACCAAAAAGGGGATAATGGATATTAAATAAATACTAAAAGCTTCAGCCATGACGGTTTGTTTTCCAGTAGAAGATTGTTGATTTTCTAGTGGAAGAAGGTGAAGAATGTAGGTGAAATAGTGTGCATGGATGGGTGGGTGGGTATATATGTGTAACAAAAGGGGGATGAGTTGTTACATGGCTCATGGACATTAATTAATGTTGAAATCATTTCCACCCAAGATTGGACTTCAAAACAAGGACTTTTCATAACAAGCAACCTTAAACACACCGTTTCAAAATAAAACATACCAAACCATAAGAAAGTCCTAATCATCAATTACAATTACTCAAACTTCAACCAAAAACTTGTTAATTAACATGGTTTCTAATGTTTCTTTCCTTTCTTACGCCCCTTCTTCTTCATCTTCTTGCTACCCGGTTTCATACCTAGTTCTCAAAGAATCTCGTTCCGTATTTTCTCCATTTCTAGTTCTAGAAGAATGTCATTCCGTATTCTCTCCTTTTCTAGTTCTCGAATAATCTCATTCCATATATAGATGTCAATCAAAGTTACACAAGGCAATTAAACCTTACAAACACTATCTAAAAACTTATATAATATTCTTCATATATTAAACATAAAATAAGTAAAATATATTCCTCCATTCATTGTTTCACTTGACCTAAAAGATGATAACTTTCAGCAAGGTGTTTATAATAAAACTTCAAACATTCTGAACCCTAGCTACAAACAACCCAACAAAGCCTAGCTAGAAACGGCTCCCATAAACCAACTTATACGCGATGAATCCTCTATTAATCAACTTATTTCCACCGATTCCCGTTCTTTTAGCACGTCTAATTCCGACGTAAAGTTCACCGTTATCTGCTCGCATGAACACGGTGGAATCACCAACAACAAGATTTTTTAGGTTCACGAAAGTACTCAATCCGGTAGATAACAAGGAACGTATAACTTGATATCAGAACATCGTTGATTAATACAAGATGCAATAATTCGTGGATTTAGGTTGGCTATGATCTCTATTCGGTCATCTTTCCAAACTGTAACACATGAATATGTGGTTCCAAATTTGTAAGATATCATCACAGAGCCCATGTGTTTACATGCAGTGTACAGTGTTCTAATATCACCATATTCAAGCATTCCGAACCCTAGCTACAAACAACCCAACGAACTCCGGATACTGAAAACCTTCAGCAATCATACTCTCAGTACTCTCACACAACCACCGTCGTCGCCAACCAACAAACTGTAGATACTTAAAATTCTATCTGAAGAATTACTAAAAAAAAACTTATATACGGATCTTATAGCATTATACGGCCCGTATACAGATCTTAAAAACCCAAAAATCTGATCAAACCACACAAAAATAAACATATTTGGCCGTATAACATTATATTGCTCGTATACAATTGTATACTACTCGTATAAGGTTCTACGGTCCGTATAAATGTAAAATAAAAAGAAGATTCCACTACATTTATTTCTGTGCAAAAGCATTCTATACAGGCTGTATAAGGTTATACGGCCCGTGTACACTAGGGATGTGAAAATAAGATTATAGGGGTGTGTGTATAGAAGGAGCCTTATTTATTTATGTTAGCATTTTGATTTTATAAAACATACTAGCATTTATACATTATATGATTCATTATACATATTAATTTAAACTATTGATGAATAGTGTTTCATAATTTTTAAGGATGTACTTTTATTTAATACTTATTTATCATTTTAGTGATTTATAGTAATAACCAGTTGATTTTCCGCCCGCGCGTTGCGGCGGAGACCTAATGTCTGCAAAACGCGTGTCGGAAACGACAATCAGATATCGAATATCAAAACATAAATAAAAATGACGTGGTAACGATAGTCACTCCGTCCTAAAAAAACGATTTTAAATAATCTAATATATAATAATAGGACCCACACGTCCTACACGTTGGAAATTCAGTTATTTTCAGTCTAGTTATTATGGTGCTAACACGTTAAAATATGGATGAGCTCGGTACCGGTAACGGCACCGAAAGTACCGAGCCAGAAAATCATCGAAATTAGGTACCGACACCAAAAATGCTCGGTATGATACGGTATGGTATGGTATGATATTTGAAGGTAAAAAACAGTAAATACAGGTATGGTGCTAGACTGGTGTCGAACAGAAAGTAACGATTATGAAAATGCCAAAAGGCGGGTACCAAATTGGTACCGAAAATGATTAGTATAGTAAATTTGGTACCGATACGATACTGGTTTGATTATAGGATTTGATACGATTTGCTAATCAATAATTTAAATATCCAAGTTAATTTTACATGCTACAATTCATACATTATAGAAAAAGATAAAAAAGAAAACAAAATATGTTGTTGTGTATATAAAACCCCATTCAAATGAAATACAGTTTAGTGTTTATGAAAAGTAATCTAAACGCTGCAATTACTTGCGTTGCTACGTTGCTACAGGATTTGATGAGCTCGGTACCAACCGGTACCGAAAATACAGTTACCGAAAATTCCCAAAAGTGGGTACCGGTACCGATTATACCTGGTACGGTACCGGTATTCGAGTGTAAAAAACAGTGAATACCGGTGCTAACCCAATACCGAAAATGTCAAAAGTCGGTATCGATTTGGTACCAAAAATGTAAGGACCTTCAAAAATATCCCAAAATGAACCATAAGTAGAAACCCGGACCCCTGAAATCCTAACGTGTATGAAAAACCAAGAAAACAAGAAAAATGAGTTTCAGGCGGGCCGCGTAAGGGTAAGCATAGCCTTACGCGGGCCGCGTCAACTTGAGGTTTGACCGGATAAGCATCCGGGCCACGTGTTGTCCACCTGGCACACCTACTCGTGACCCAGCAAGCCTACACGTAGACTAGGTGGCCACGCGGGCCGCGTAAGGGTGAGACTATGGCTTACGCGGGCCGCGAGAGACCCAGAAATCAGCTATAAATAGGACTGATCATGAGCAGTTCACTGGTGTCGACGAATCTTTCAAAATCAGTCATATTCTGCTCAAATTTCACTTTCAAAATAGTAAAGTGCTGCTATGATACAGGGTATTAACTTGATCGCTGCTACGATTCAATGTCTGATCGATTGAAACTATCCGATGAATGTTTAAGTGCTGCTCAAATTAGGGTTATACTTTGTCATTCGTCGTGAATACGATGGATGTTTAAGTATTGCACTTTGTCATTCATTGTGAGGGTTTTAGTATCGTGAGTTATCGTAAATGCTGTATTAGTTACTGACCTAGTTCGTGTGCATTGTTATTTAAATTAGGTTACAAGGCTAATTAGTAGGCTAAACTCTGCCCGTTTAAATCTGCAAAGTGAGTCATTCTCTTTTTATCAATAATGTTTTTACAATACTCCAAACATTTTCAAAAAGTTATAATTACAGGGATTAAGTCTTGGTTATCTTAATCACTGGCTAGTGGGGTATTGTGCACATTACTAATTTCTCACAGTTAGGCTAATAAATCCTAACAGTGATAATCATCACTACTTGGGGAAGGACCCAATAGTGGTATGACCATCGTCACCAGGAGGTGACATGGGGCCAGATAAAAATAAGATAAAAGCCATTGTAATTGCTCTTATGCTGTAAATTATAACTATGTGTCGTTTTGTGTAAAATGAATGATTCACCAGTATTTCCCAGCTGACAAAATTATTTTTAAAACATGTTTCAGGTAACTACTGCGAACCAAGGAACAGTGCTACGGAGTACTAACAAATCTTGAAGTAGTGGCTCAATTAAATAAATAAACATGTTTTGTAAATCAGGGAATTTCCTAGTAAAATTCCTCTATTGTAAATTATGGGGTTTATCCCGAATTATGAAATAAAATAATCGGGCAATTCAAGTTTAAAAGATCCTGCTAAAATCTTCCGCTGTCAACTCAAATTAATGAATACCACGGGTTTCTGTCCCGCGGCTCCTGGACCAGGTCAAACCGGGACGAGGGGCCGTGACAGAAAAAGGTTGTATCAGAACCACTGATTTAAGCCAATTAAGTATTTAGAAATACTTAATTTTATTGATTGCCATTCTGTGATTATGTGTTAATTGACTATTTGTTTACAGTATGGGTAAGCAAAGACTTTCGGATATTTATCGTCAATTAGATAGATCCCCAAAAGATAAGGGAACATCATCCTCAAGATACTCAGCAGATACCGAGGAAGGGATATTTGTTCGTAAGGCAGAGTTTGAGAAACCACTTACCCCTAAGAAAAGAAGTCGGATTATTAGAAAAAGTCAAGAGAAAATAAAGAAGTCACAACCAAAAGGAGTAAGGGTTAATAAGGAAACTCAGAAAATAGGCAATAACCCACCATGGGAAGATGAATTAGATGAAAAATGGGCAGATATTTATATGTTAGCCACTATAGCAGTAAATGCTAACTTTTAAATACCCTGACCCAGTACTAGCACCCATAACACCTACAAGCCAGAAACCTTAAAGAAACTTTTGCCCATTAGATAAATAATTTAGTAAGAGAAAATACAATAAATTATGAACCCACAAACCCTAGTATATTTTGAATTTCAGTTGTACTCTGTATTAGACATGTATATATAAGTCGCACTATGTGCAATAATATTTGAATAAGTTGTACTAAATATTAGTCTGTGAAATTTTTATTATAAAATTTTAACTTAGCTTTTTGTGTGCATTTTTACATATATGCTAAACAACATGAATGAGTTATCTGAAGCTCTTCAGAATCTCAATCTCTATTCTGTTAAGGTGGAAGTTTCCAAAGATTTTACCGGTTATTGTGCCGATATTGAGGAACCTATAGAATTCCAAGCTCAACCTCCGGAGAAACCCAAGCCAAAGAAAAGAAGAAGATTTGTAGGTTGGAGGCGTGTGCGCAAGAGGAAACCCGCAACTAGGAAAGCTGCCAAAACCCAGTAGATAAAGGAAAAGGAATAGAGATTGGAGAAAGTTCTAGGCAAGGCGAGGAATTACCACTGCAGGAGGAATTGGACACTATACTGGCAAGTTATGATATCCTTATGCCAGCCAATGAAAACCTCTTCACCTATCCTGCTGAAACCCAACTTCCCGTAAATTTGGAACCAGCCATCCCAGATCCCCTTATCCACTCCCAACCTCTACCAGCAGAACTGGAAGAATGGTGGACCAACGACTGGCAGTTTCAAAATCTCCTGAATAACCATGATACCTTTTTCCCTCAATTTGACCCGGAGCCTCCACTACACCCACCTATGAGCTCCGAGAACTTGGCTGAACTCCGCCAGTATGGCGAGGAGCTGATTGATGCAGGAACCGAATTAGGGATATAGGAGAAAAGATATCCTGGAAGTACGACGAGAGGGAGCGTCGCTTCTGAGATGCCAGCTGACGGGATGGTGTAACGGCATGGTTGTGGTTGTATAATAATAATAGTAGTAAAATACAATCCTGTGAAATAACTTAAAATAAAACTTTTGTAAGATAACAAGTGTGTACGGAAGCATAATATAATATATAAAAATGGAAGCCGAAAAATCGACAATTTTGGCTATACGTATTGATGTGATTATGTGCAATTGTGTTGGTATGTTTATTTGTTAATTATTTTCTGCTAATCACTTATATATATTAAATACCAGATGGAACACGCTGGTAATGAACCCGTTAACGAAGTTAATCAATCTGAACAAAACCACGAAGATCAATTTCTGAATAGGCAAGATATCGAGAATATCGTTGCTCAGGGAATAGCCAATGCTATTCCAGCAATTCTTGCTGCTGCCCGAAATCCAGTTGAACCTCAACAAATTATTCCTAGTAAACGTACTCATGAAGATAATTTCAGTAATAGTGTAAACGGAGGCGGCCACCATATTAATAACGACAACGATGGGATGCAAGCCCCACTCCTTAGGAAAATGAAAGCTGCAACGCCTGGTTGCACTTACAAGGAGTTTCTTGCTTGTAAACCAGTGGAATTTGCAGGCAACGAAGGGGCGACTGTTGCACTGCGTTGGTTAGAGAAAACCGAGGCAGTAATTAAAATAAGTAAATGTGCTGAGGAAGACAAGGTCATGTATGTGTCGCATCTTTTCAAAGAAGGGGAGCTAGAATGGTAGAATACAGTACTTCAAGCTAAAGGAAGCGATGTGGCCTATGCCATGAGCTGGGAAGAATTTAAGCGCCTAGTAGAAAGAAAATTCTGTCCTGAGTATGAGAAAGAACAAATGGCAAATAAATTTCTGAACCACCGAATGGTGGGTGTAGACTGTCGAGGGTATACTTCGAGTATGCTAGAGTTCTACCTACCCTGGCTTCGCCAGAGCCGGTGCTTATTTCCCGCTATATTTGGGGTTTGATCGGCGAAATTCGTAATATCGTTAAAGCTGCGAGACCTCACACTATTGACGATGCGGTAGAATTAGCTAACACCCTAACTGACGAGTTGGTACGCACAAGAGAAGAAAACCGGAAAAAGGAAGTGGCCCAAAAGATTACCCAAGGATTTCGTGTGGGTAACCGTAGTAATTTCAGGAAAAAGGGAACTGGGCAATCTTCCACTGTTCCATTTTGCAAAACCTGTAAAAGAAAGCATTTTGGTAGATGCAAAGGGTATTGCAATTTCTGCAAAATTCCAGGGCATCAAGAGGAAGACTGTAGGAAGAAGAAATCAACGATCTGCTACAACTGTGGAGAAGTTGGACATTTCAGGCCAGACTGCCCGAAATTGGTCAAACCAGCCGATAGCAAAGCCAAACCTGCAGAAGGAACTACCAAGAAAAACGTAAGAGCCTTCCAGTTAACTACTCAGGAAGCAGAGCTAATCCCTGATGTGATAGCTGGTACGTTCCTAGTTCACGACGTTTATGCAAAAGTATTATTTGACTCTGGTGCAAACCAAAGTTTTATAAATACTTCATTCTGCCAAGCTCTTAACTTACCCTTAACCAACCTTAGGCAGATTTTTACAGTCGAAACGGCAGAAGGGAATTCTGTTAAGATAGATAAAGTTTTGCGAGAAGAGAAGATAGAACTCTTAGGCTATAAATTCTCTGCAAACCTGTTACCTATGAATTTAGCCGGATTCAATGTAGTGTTAGGAATAGATTGGTTAGTAGCCAACCATGCTCGAATCCTATGTGATCGGAATTCCATAGAAATTCATACACCCACAGGAGAAGTAGTGGTGATTACAGGAGATAAGCCACGAAAACCACTGAAATTTATTTCAGTAATGAAGTTGGCCAGTTATTCAAGAAAACAAGAAATGGTGTATATGATTTCCGTAGTCATTAACACTAAAAATAAGAAACTTACAGAAATTCCTGCAGTAGCAGAATACCCAGATGTATTCCCAGAAGAACTTCCGGGATTACCACCCAACAGGGAGGTAAAATTTAGGATCCATCTAATTCCTGGTACTACACCAATAGCCAAAGCATCTTACCGGTTAGCACCCACCGAAATGTTAGAGCTCAAGAAACAATTAGATGAATTACTAAGTAAAGGATTCATACAACCGAGTTCATCCCCGTGGGGAGCTCCAGTGTTATTTGTGAAAAAGAAAGATGGTTTAATGAGAATGTGTATCAATTATAGGGAATTGAATAAGGTCACAATTAAGAACCGATACCCATTACCTAGGATTGATGATCTTTTTGATCAACTTCAAGGAGCTAGATACTTTTCTAAGATCGACTTACGCTCCGGATATCATCAATTGAAGGTACAAGAAGAAGACATACCTAAAACTGCTTTCAGAACTAGGTATGGTCATTATGAGTTTACAGTCATGCCCTTTGGATTAACAAATGCTCCGGCATCATTTATGGACATGATGAATAGAATCTGTAAACCGTATTTGGATAAATTCGTAATTGTCTTCATCGACGATATACTTATTTATTCCAAAAGCCAGGATGAACACTGTCAGCACCTGCATGCACTCTTGACTTTGTTAAGAAAGGAAAAGCTTTACGCCAAATTCTCGAAGTATGAATTTTGGCTACAGGAGGTGCAATTTTTAGGACACATGGTGAATCACGAAGGTATTCACGTAGATCCCTCTAAAATAGAAGCAATCACCAAATGGAAAGTCCCGCAGTCAGCTACAGAAATTAGAAGTTTTCTAGGATTAGCTGGTTACTATAGACGATTCATTAAGGATTTTTCCAAAATAGTTGTACCATTAACTAAGCTAACCTGTAAGGCAGTTAAGTTTGAATGGGGACCTAGGCAAGAAGAAGCCTTTAGGATTTTGAAGCAAAAGCTAACGAACGCCCCAATTCTAGCTTTGCCAGAGGGAACAGAAGATTTTGAAGTTTACTGTGATGCCTCTAAGCTAGGATTAGGATGCGTGTTAATGCAACGCAAGAAGGTAATTGCGTATGCCTCAAGGCAATTGAAAAAGCACGAGGAAAACTATACGACTCATGATTTAGAGTTAGGAGCCATAATTTTTGCCCTTAAGATTTGGAGACACTATTTGTACGGAAGTAAGTTTACTATCTATACAGATCATAAGAGTTTAAGATACATATTTGGGCAAAAAGAATTAAACATGAGACAAAGGAGATGGATGGAAATCCTGAGTGACTACGACTGTGATATTCAATATCACGAAGGAAAGGCAAACGTAGTTGCAGATGCCTTAAGTCGTAAGTATCATGAAAATCAAAAGCGAGTTCGTGCTCTCAGGTTAAATCTACAGTTAGATTTAATGGAACAACTGAAAAATATTCAAGAAACAGCAATCAAGGATGATGCGGAAGGAATGAAGGGACGAGTAAAAGAATTAGAGCAAGGAAGTGATGGAATTTGGAGATTACATAAGAAAAGGATTTGGGTACCTAAACAAGGAGATTTAAGAGATAAGATTTTAGAGGAAGCCCATAAATCTAGATATACCATGCATCCTGGTAACAATAAGATGTACCAAGATTTAAGAAATAATTTCTGGTGGATAGGAATGAAAAAGGACATAGCTAGATATGTTTCTAAGTGTCTTACTTGTTCACAAGTTAAGGTAGAACACCAGAAACCCTCAGGTCTACTACAACAATTAGAAAAGCATGTATGGAAATGGGAACTTATAACCATGGACTTTGTTACTAAGTTGCCCAAAACCAGAAAAGGTAATGACGCGATTTGGGTAATTGTGGACCGATTAACTAAATCAGCTCATTTTCTACCTATGAAAGAAACCTTTAGCATGGAAAGGTTAGCAAAGTTGTACGTAGACGAAGTAGTATCCTTACATGGAGTCCCACTCTCCATTGTATCAGATAGGGATAGTCGTTTCACGTCCCATTTCTGGACAAGTTTCCAGGAAGCAATGGGAACCCGACTAAATTTAAGCATTACATACCATCCTCAAATAGACGGACAAAATGAAAGGACGATCCAAACCCTGGAAGACATGCTTAGGGCGTGTGTGATAGATTTTGGTGGAAACTGGGACGACCACCTACCCTTAATTGAATTCTCCTACAATAATAGTTATCATACAAGCATAGAAGCTGCCCCATTCGAAGCATTATACGGACGTAAGTGCAGAACTCCAGTTTACTAGGCAGAAATAGGAGAAAGTCAACTATCAGGTCCTGAAATTGTGCAAGAGACCACCGACAAGATCACTCAAATCAAGGAAAGATTGAAAACGGCCCGAGACCGCCAGAAGAGTTATGCAGATAATCGACGCAGGCCGTTAGAATTCCAAGTTGGAGACAGAGTACTCTTAAAAGTTTCTCATTGGAAAGGAATAATCCGATTCGGTAAGAAAGGAAAGCTAAGCCCAAGATATGTAGGACCTTTCCCAGTAATACAGCGAATAGGACCAGTTGCCTACCGCTTGCAACTACCAGAGGAGTTAGCAGGGGTACATGATGTATTTCATGTATCCAACCTCAAGAAATGTCTATCTGACGAATCCTTGGTAGTACATCTTCAATATGTAGAGGTAAATGAGAAATTAAAATTTGTTGAGAAACCACTGCAAATAGAAGACAGAAAGATTAAATTTCTCAAACACAAAAGACTGGTACTGGTCAAAGTCAAATGGAATTCGAAAAGAGGACCCGAATACACTTGGGAGCTGGAATCGGAAATGAAGCGAAAGTATCCTTACTTATTTCAATAAATCTCGAGGAAGAGATTTTAAATAAGGTGGGGAGGATGTAAGGACCTTCAAAAATATCCCAAAACGACCCATAAGTAGAAACCCGGACCCTGAAATCCTAACGTGCATGAAAAACCAAGAAAAATGAGTTTCAGGCGGGCCGCGTAAGGGTAAGCATAGCTTACGCGGGCCGCGTCAACTTGAGGTTTGACCGGATAAGCATCCGGGCCACGTGTTGTCCACCTGGCACACCTACTCGTGACCCAGCAAGCCTACACGTAGACTAGGTGGCCACGCGGGCCGCGTAAGGGTGATACTATGGCTCACGCGGGCCGCGAGAGACCCATAAATCAGCTATAAATAGGACTGATCATGAGCAGATCACTGGTGTCGACGAAACTTTCAAAATCAATCATATTCTGCTCGAATTTCACTTTCAAAATAGTAAAGTGCTGCTACGATACAGGGTATTAACTCGGTCGCTGCTACGATTCAATGTCCGATCGATTGAAACTATCCGATGAATGTTTAAGTGCTGCTCAAATTAGGGTTATACTTTGTCATTCGTCGTGAATACAATGGATATTTAAGTATTGCACTTTGTCATTCATTGTGAGAGTTTTAGTCTCGTGAGTTATCGTAAATGCTGTATTAGTTACTGACCTAGTTCGTGTGCATTGTTATTTAAATTAGGTTACAAGGCTAATCAGTAGGCTAAACTCTGCCCGTTTAAATCTGCAAAGTGAGTCATTCTCTTTTTATCAATAATGTTTTTACAATACTCCAACCATTTTCAAAAAGTTATAATTACAGGGATTAAGTCTTGGTTATCTTAATCACCGGCTAGTGGGGTATTGTGCACATTACTAATTTCTCACAGTTAGGCTAATAAATCATAACAGTGATAATAATCACTACTTGGGGAAGGACCCAATAGTGGTATGACCATCGTCACCAGGAGGTGACACGGCGCCAGATAAAAATAAGATAAAAGCCATTGTAGTCGCTCTTATGCTGTAAATTATAACTATGTGTCGTTTTGTGTAAAATGAATGATTCACCAGTATTTCCCCGCTGACAAAATTATTTTTAAAACATGTTTCAGGTAACTACTGCGAACCAAGGAACAGTGCTACGGAGCACTAACAAAGCTTGAAGTAGTGGCTCAATTAAATAAATAAACATGTTTTGTAAATCAGGGAATTTCCTAGTAAAATTCCTCTATCGTAAATTACGGGGTTTATCCCGAATTATGAAATAAAATAATCGGGCAATTCAAGTTTAAAAGATCTTACTAAAATCTTCCGCTGTCAACTCAAATTAATGAATACCACGGGTTTCTGTCCCGCGGCTCCTGGACCGGGTCAACCGGGACGAGGGGCCGTGACAGAAAATATACCCGGTTTGGTAAATTTGATACTAGTACCGGTACTCGATACCATATGCTCATCCCCTTGATGATGTTACTATTCATTGGAATGTGTATGACAAGTAATCTAAACGGTGCAATTACTTGCGTTGCCACGTTGCTACAAGATTTGATGAGCTCGGTACCAACCGGTACCGAAAATCGCCAAAAGTGGGTACCGATACAGAATATACCTGGTATGGTACGGTTCGGTACCGGTCGGTACTGGTACGGTACCAGTATTTGAGGGTAAAAACCGCTAAATACCGGTGCCAAACCGATACCGAAAATGTCAAAAGTGGGTACCGATTCGGTAACGAAAATATACCCGTTTTGATAAATTTGATACCGAAACTGATACCCGATAGCATTTGCTCATGCCGATGATGATGTTACTATTCATTGTCTTGTAATTTTAATATACAGAGAATAACATAATTCATCATATTTAAGTATTTGCTTTCTTCAACTTTTATTATCTAATATTGTATTTTATTTTTGGTAATAACGTGCATTCGTTAACTTTTTTTTTAAATCTAAATCCGCAACATTTTTTTTATCATTCTAGGTTATCTGGTCGCATGTTGTGATGATACATTACGTCGGGCATTAGATCGGTATTGATTCGGTTAGTTACAAAACAGATACAATACATGCACTCGGTATAGTAATCAGCACGTGATTTATATTGACCGGAAACAATAAAATCGAACAAGGGCACTGACACCGATGTTCGAACGGTATCGATCGGTTCAGATTGTCACGATAATGTTTCGGATATTCATTCATCGTTGCAAACAAAGTTGTATAAACGAAATTTTTTTACATCGGTAACCATAAAATTAATTCTTGATGAACAGTATTTCATGATTTTTAAGGATTTATTTTTTATTAATACTTATTTATCATTTTATTTGATTTTTAATAATAAATGATAACCTATCATATTCAAGTATTTGTTTTTTTAACGTTATTATTTATTATTATATTTTATTTTTAGTAATAACTTGCATTCGTTAACATTTTTAAAAATCTAAATCCGTAACATTTATTTTTTATCATTCTAAGTTATCTGGTCGCACGTTGTGACGGTATGTTACGACGGGTATTAGATCGGTATCGATTCAGTTAGTTACAATACCAATACAATAGATGCACTCGGTATAGAAATCAACACGTGATTTATATTGATCGAAAACGATAAAATCGAACACTGGCACCGACACTGATGTTCGAACGGTATCGATCGGTTCAAATTGTCACGATACGATTTCCGATATTCATTTATCGTCGCAAACAAAGTTGTGTAAACGATCTTTTTATATCGATAACCATAAAAATAAATACAAGTACCATTTCTGATGTTATTCCGTACGATACGATACGGTAGCAATACGGTGTCAGTTTATCGAAAGAAAAGAATAAAAAATAGTATTACCGAAACCAATGTTGTTCGTTTAGTTCACTACGGTAGCGACACTGTATCCGTTATCAAATAGAAAACCATAAAAATGAATACATTCCGTGTTGATGTTGTCTAGTATGGTAAGGTAGCGATACAATGTTTGTTTATCGATAGCAAGAACAAAAATTTTAAGTACACATACCAACACATATGTTGTTCAGTTGGTTTCAGTTCGGTTTGATACGATAGTAGCACCCGCCGCGAAGCACGGGGGAATCTCACTTATATGGTGTAAGTTTATCAAAAGCAAAAGCAATAAAAAAAAACAAATACCGAAAACGATACATCAGTCGATTTCAGTTAGGTTTGGTATGATGGTGATATTCGTTTGCAATATGATTTATATCGCAATGTTGTAAAAAATAAACATAGAACACAAACAAACTAGCTAGCTAACTAACTAACTAACTGATATCAACTAAACAACATTATATTTGTTTTATTGTTTTTTATCAATGTAATGTTTTCTCTTTCTATTATTATAGTGAATGACTGTACCGTAACAATTCAAACAGATAACAAATAATTCTCGCCGCAAAGCGCGGAGGAAAACTCACTAGTTATCAATTCATATTAAGTGAAATTTTCGTAGGCATAATAAGAAAAGAAAAACATCATTTTTCATTGTTAAATGATAGAAATCTTATTTGTTTATTACATTCATTAAAAGTAGTGACTTTACTTTGAAAAAAAGCATATACTTGTGGATGATAACTTTTTTTTTAAGGGTGACTTTCTATGTACAGGACCTATTGGTCACCGGGTTCATGTCGATGACAATCCCCCATCAGCCCCGCTCTTCCGGACGTGATGTTCGATCGGGCCCCGGCCGTTGCGCAAGCTGACCTTCGCCCGAAACCATACTGCCCCCACATGAGAGACTCGCTGGGGTAACAGCTGGGTAAAACCGGGTTGCCCTCAAGACCGCACCATGCCTCGGTAGGAACGATCCATCATTGGGACGTCCTCCCCCCGAAAAGCCGCAGCCGGGTTTCGAACCTGTGACCTCCCAAAGGAAGACACAAGCCCAACCACATGGGACCAACTGGGCTGGGGAGAGGATAACTTAGTAAAAAAAAAAGAAGAAGCAAAAAGTAATGACTTATTTTTTTATGTTATCAATTTTAGTTAGAATGGTGATGACATGGGTGTTCGTTTCGTTTACTAATTTGACTAAAATATTTCAAGTAAAATGGACCAGACTCGTGTACTAGATTTCTTGACTTTTACACGAGCTTGGATTTCTTGTGGTTTGTGTAAGTGTAATTTTTTTTTAATTTAAATCCATCTAATGTTTTCGTTTTTTGGGATGGGTTAAATGAAAATGATGAATAGATGGGCGAGGTTACCCGGTACTTGGCCCCTCGTTTTTGTGACGGCACTGTAAAACATTCTATCAAGTTTTGACATCCTTGCAAAGAAAACACATCATTGTAAAATGGGTTGGTTTGTTCTAAATAGTGTAAAAATTTCGATAGGTGTGCTATTGTTTTGTTTAGGGTATTTGTCTAAGTTTTGTGGGGTCGTCTATGTTAGATATTATAGTGTAATTGAGATTGACTTGATGATCAAAGCGAATAATAATACACATTAAGCAAGTTAGGAGGTGCGGGAGTGCACACTTGTTTGAGTTGTTATAACTCGAAGTGTACGGGCGGAGCCCCGTTGGCGGGGGTTCGGGGGCAGCGCCCCTGGGAGCAGGGTCCAAGGGGCGGCAACCCCTGGCGGGGTCCAAAGGGCAGAGCCCCTGGCTGGGGCCGAGCTGTGACATTTTCGAAAGATCAAAAGTTATTTTAATTAAATTGCCTTACTAAAATTGCATCAGGAAAAATTATTTTTTGGAAAATGTGACATTTTCGAAACCGGGTTATTTTTGGTTAAACGAGAGTACCAATAAACCGATAACCGGGTTTTGGTTAATCAATTTTCTCAGTTGATTGAACTTTTGGTTGTTTTCTGTTTGGTTTCGTCTATTTTCAATTTAGTTTCGTCAGTTTCAGTTAACAAATCAATTGTTGCTTATTCATAGACACGGTTAATCACGTAACATATCAATTTTTTTAATTAAAAAAACAATAGCTATATTACACTCAAATTAAAGAGAATAAAATGTTTGTTTTAAAGGTGTAATTTTTCTTTAAATATTAATGTATGAAAAAATTATTGACATTTTAAAATCGCGGGGGTAGTTATTTTTTTATAAGGGGATAAAGCGTAACTACTAACTAATTGTCTATAATTTGATTAAAGATGAGAGAATTAAAGTGTAATTAAGATGAGACGATTAAATTGTAACTACTGTTTAAAAGACTAATTTACCCTCATTTTAGAGTTGTACATTATGCATTAAACTAAAAAAAATCTTAAATTTAAGGTATCTTAAAATGCACTTCCCTTATGCATTACAATAGTTAAAGACGAGGGAATTAAAGTGTAATTAAGATCAGGGGATTAAAGTGTAACTATTGTTTAAAAGACTAATTTACCCCCATTTTAGAGTTGTACAATATGCATTAAACTAAGAAATATCTTAATGTCACACCCCGAATTTATCAGAGCATTGGCGTGACTGGACTGGTATCGTCATTGCACAGCGGAAGCAAATAAGCTAAGTCTTTTAGAAAATGAACGCCCACTAAGTACTCGACTCCACATGGTTCTCCTATTCCAACCGTGCCTTGTCATAGAACTGTAACCTGAGAAAGAACATGCGAGAAAAATCAACAAAAAGTTGAGCGAGTTCATAGTTTGTTTGTAAAAGATTTGAAATAAATCTTTTGAGTTGTGAAAGGTTTGAGATAAATCCCTTGAGTTGTGAAAGATTTGAAATAAATCTTTGGAGTAACCGGTTTTTGAAGTAGTATTGAGAAAATGAATTTAAAAACCATTTTCTTGCAAAGTTATATGGAAACGTTGTGTTTGTAACACGTTATGTTCATAAAACCATGTTTTTGTAATGTTCGTATAATCATCAATGCCCACCCTGACTTTGACCCGCATAATCTTATGCCTTAAATTTTGTATAAAACATGGTATTTAATTTGTATGAACAAGTATGTTTCGTAAGTATAAAGTTCCTGGTATGTAGCAAATAACGGGACTTGTGATCACCAATGGTTTGCAAGGCCACTGATATATGTGAAGTGCAAATAGGAAGACTCAAACCTAGCAGATTTATGCGTTGGGCACAAAGTCACCCCGAGGTCCGTTCTGTTTGGGCCTGGGGCTGGGCTCGCTACACCCAGATAGATCTACCGCTCCTGTCCCTCGGTCCTACCCTGAGGATTAATGGCCTCAAGTTTCCGCCTACCCACTCACATGATCGGAATAATACACCTCCTTACGCTAACCATACCGTGTATAAAAATGTCTGTAATCATTGTACTTTACCCCAGTCTCTAAGACTGATCCTCCCCAGCCACTAAGGCTGATCCTCCCCAACCACAAAGGCTGGCTCCTCATTCTATATATATTATCACCAATTGATCCGTCTTTAGTCATGAAAACCATTCACATTTTGATAATACTCATTTGTTTTGTAAAAACCGGTATGTTTAGTATAAACCTTTCGTAAATCATTTGAGTTCCTCGAAATCCCTTCGTAATATGATTTAGAGATACGAGTTTTGCATTTGTTCTAAACTTTGTTTGCTTTTGCAAAACGTGCATGTCTTTCCACCCCGAAAACATTTATAAAAAATGTAAAGCCGTAAAAAGTGGGGTTATGAACTCACCTGAACATTCTTGTGCAAAGCGAGCTAATTACGACTGCGTGATGTCGTTTCCAAGATGAGACTCGCTAGTGTGCATTCTACAATATTCCTAACACGGAATATCTAATAAGTTTCTAAACAAAAGTGGTAACTAGTCTACGTGTCACCGAGCTCTACCGAATCGTTAGTCGAACGATTCGAGTAAGTTATTAACTTAATGAAAATAATTAAGTTATACTTGTTAAGTCTCGTTTAATGTCAGTAGCAGTTTAGTAAGTCTTGAAAAAGACTTAGTTTCCGAGAGACTTAAAATGAATAAATATTTATATAAAAATATAAATATATCGTCGTAAGTGTGTTAGCCGTCTCGAGTAGTCGTACGTGTACAAAAAGATTATTTGTATGAAAATATCATATAACCAACTCGTATTATATACCGCGTTTCGTATGATCTTTGTCAAAATATACGTATGTGCCGTTTAGGCGTATAAAATAAATATGAAGAATTATATTTATTTTATAAAGAATCCGTCGAGTTGTTATGTTTGAAAATAAATATAAACCATATTTATTTTTGTAAAAGATTTCGCGTTGTACGACATTCAGAATAAATATATAACTATATTTATTTTAGTAACACAATCGTAGTGTCGTTTGAATACGGAATAAATATATGAGCTATATTTATTTTGAAAAAGTATACGAGTTGACGACGTTCGAGATAAATATAATATTATATTTATTTGTAAAAGCGTTTGGAATTATCAAGGTTTGAAGTATTATAAACTCGAATTCCTTTAAGCGTCGTTTTTGAAACATAATACGTGTCGTGTTTAAGGGTTTTTCTCGAAAAACGGGCAGAGTTTCCTCTGTTTTTGGACGCCCCCGACAACACAAGTTGTCGTTATTTATCAAAATCAATCAACATTCAAACAATGTAATCAATATTTATATGAATCTTGACGAATAATTTAAGGTATGAACTAATAGTTAGTCGGTTTCGAGAGCTCGTTATCACGTGATATGTTAAAAGTATAAAACACGAAATAGTAACGCCGTTAAAATCTTTACCACTTCTTCGAGTCGAAAGTCGAGCTGACCGAGTCAACTCGCTGAGTTGACTGAGTTTGACTGAGTTTGACTGAGTTGACTGAGTTTGACTGAGTTGACTCGGGATGACCGAGTCAATCCCAACTGCACCGAACCTCAAATCTGATCGACTTAACCCGCTTCGACCATGGCTGACCGACATCCGAAGCTGACCCGAGACTCGAACCTGCTGACTCGAAACTGAGCCTGACCCTGTTTGACTTCTGTTGACTGAACCGAGGACCCGATGCGTGACCCGAACCTGAAACTGAACCACAGTGAATCTGGAGGTGACCCGAACAAAACCCGGTTCCCGAGCTGAAACCCGAGCCGAAACAGAACCCGAAACAACCACAGCCGTGGCTCCGGTCGCCGCCGGCCACCCTGTCAGCAAAATCATCATCATCTTCCTTGTCACTACCGGAGAAGAAAGGGGGGGGGGGGGCTGTTGTGTAGTGTGGTCGATCGGAGGGACATGTAGATGGCCAGAAATAAACGTACCAAGCATCCCAGCCTCCACCGCACGCGGCGGCGCCTTCACCGGAGCCGAAATCGCCCTCCACTGCCTGCTGCCGTGCCATTCTGCTGCCTGTTCTTTGTCATTCCTCCGCCGGTAAGAGGGGTTTTGGGGGTGTCGATTGCTTACTTAGGTACTAGGGTTCTCACAAAGTTGAAGATGAGGGATAGATAGAGTCTGTATTGTGTAACAGATGATTAAAGGAGGGTATTAGGGTTTTTGTTGTGAAGATGGGGATCTCTGTGTTTGCTTAATATAATCTCGAGAGAGAGAGAGATGTATTGCAAAATAAATTTGATGAATGAGGTGTTGTCTGTAGTATATATAGGTAAAATTGGATCTTTATAGATATGATAAGATCAGGGGAGATCTTATGTGTTCCAATTGGTGAGACAACAAATCTTTTGTAGAGATTTATAGGGATTTCGTGAATCTTATGAAGATTTTGGACAGATTTGTTAAGATTTGGTAAAATCTTATAGATTTTGATAGGATTTAGTAGGGTCTTGTAGGATTTGTAGAGATCTTGAGAGATCTAATATATTATGCGCGGGTTTAAGCTTGTGGGTGTTGGGCTTGGGCCCAGGGCCCACAAGCCCATCTCGTGTGTAAGTGGCCCGTAATTCCTACGAGACCCGTTGTCAAATCCTGAACTCCGTTTAACGTCAAAAATTAAAATACCCAAAAATACGGTCGGTAGTCGTTGTTTGCACGCCCGTTCGTCGATTACGGTAATAATCGCGAAAAATTGTATCGTTGCCGTCTTTAATCCGTTTTTCGATCCGGTTCCGACTGTAGTCACAAAAATTTAATTACGAAGCTCAAATATATCGTAAAAATTTAATATCAGTCGGCGTTGTCAGTATCCTATTCGGTTTCAATCCGTTGCCGTTTAACGTTTCGCCGGTTTCTCTGTAAACCACCGTTCGCGCACTGTAAAGACGGATAGACGTTCCCAGGCACTCCAAAGGCCTAATTAAGTTAATTTGCGTTGTAAACACTATTTATTATCGCGTTAATCACTTGTTAATCACGTAATTAAGAACCGTAAATTACGGGTTGTCACATTCTCCCCCTGTTACAGAAATTTCGTCCTCGAAATTTAGTCTATGTTATCTCCTCGGAATTGTGTTATTTGCAGGTAAGTCCGAATAATAACAAAGTGAATGATCGCGAAATCGAAACAAGATTTATTCGAATCATGTGAATTCAAGGACATTCCCTCACAATAGGAGTCCCAATGGTTTAAAAAATGTGTCTCGGTAATTGATGTTAAAAGAAACGAGACGTTTAGGTACAGTCACTAATGTGACTAAGTTAACAGGGATCCAACAGGAACTTCGACCAATCGAATTCCATAAGAACGTTCTCAATAAGTAACTGAGTTCTAGAAGCAATAACATCCACTGGATGAACTTAGAATCAACAATCTCAAATGTAACAGTTTGCATGAAACGTTCGATCGTGATCAGCGCAAGCTGCAAGTCATACCGTCGCCACAAGGTGTCGCAATGAATGAAACCATTTAATAATAGAGGTGATCGAACAAGTATCACCTGTGTTTTGCATAAAACGCTCAATCATAATTAGCACAAGCTACAAGTTTGTACTGACACCACAAGGTGTCGTAGTGATTGAAATAATTCAATACTAGCGGTGATCAAACAAATTCACCGTGTTTAAAGTCAATTGAAAGCGCAGTTAAGTAAATATGAATGTTTGTTCCTAAACAAACCTCAAAGAATTTTCAATTGAAGATGGAACATCAATGAAACAATGTTTTCGATCGATGGTGAAGAAACAATGGATGTCGCAAAGCATTCGATCGATGTTGAAAGAACCGTTATGAGGTACACCGGAATATGAAATGAATTTGTGTACCATTGTCTTAACACACAATTGTGTTAAGGCTGTTGTAATGTGATAATTCAAAGCGGATTTAATCTGAATCAATACATGAATAATTTAAATCCGTGCATAAGGTACGTAAACGAGTTTAGCGCAAGGTTCAAATAAGTGAAAACACCACCACAAGGTGTCGAAATCAACAATTTAATGGAGTCGAATACCAAACAAGTTTACCACGACTCGGAACAAATGAAGTGTTCGTTAAAAATTGATTTGAATATGATGCTCCCAATACATCATATGGTGTCTCGAATCGAATAAGTGTAATGAGCAAGTTCAAACAATTGAACTTGGTTTTAGCGTAATCAGACAATAGATATATGTATCGATAAGAAAACTTTTGGCATGGTCACAACGAAAAACCATGTATGTAACTTGTAAAGAAGTGATCGTAATACAATGACCATTAAGAGGAGTAGAGATACGAAAATCTACTCAGTAAGTGTGAAATTCGAAATTTCAGTAAAAGAAATTTGAGGACTTTACCTGGGGTTTCGTGTGACGACCAATTGTTAGGTGACATTACCATGGAATGTCGAACATAGCGTATTCGTTGTTGGTTAGGTAGGGGGAATGCGTAGACAATCGTCTTTTCCCTGACGTGATTCGTGTCGTTGCAGGATCGCGTGACAAGTTGTCGTTTCCTGATTGTTAGTTCTCCTGCTGACAGGAATCTAGCGTCGTCATTGAATTGCGCCATCGCGTCTTTTCAAAGGCCTCGCCTCGATGTGTCGTATTTCAACCTCCGTTGATGTATAGCTTATGTGTTCACGTATACCTGTGCACTAGCGTTACGTTCTGCGTAGAATGTGATGTACTCCGACATCCGTTGACGTGAAGTTTGAGTGCCATGTATTCTCATGTGCTAGCGTTTTGTTATGCGTAGGCTGCCTGCTCGGGAAGTTAAATATCATAGACAATATGGATAATAGCGTGTGCCCGAGTTAATATTCGCGGTTCCTACGTGATGACCGTTAATAAACACATGCACAAATAATCAATCATATAACCGAATGCGCATGTTAGTCACCAATAAGCAATCAAGTAATTCTCCTAGTTTCACTAGCCAATTTCTCCCAGTCTTTAAGACTGCTCTATCCTCCACCTCGACCTCTTAGATCGAGCCTCGGTCCCCTTGACCGAGCCTCAGCCTTCATGACTGAGCCTACTCTTCCTAGCCTCACTAGCCAACTACCTCGGTCACCTAGACCGAGCCTCGACCCTCCAGACCGAGCCTCAGCCCTCCAGGCTGAGCCTATAAATAATCAACGTGCTCAACTACCTCGGTCACCTAGACCGAGCCTCGATCCTCCAGACCGAGCCTATAAATAGTAAAATGTGCTCAACATTTGTTTGGATTTGTCTGTTTGCTTGTCGGCAACGGTTGGAGACCATATTTGAGTACTGGGCGTTCTGTATGTATTCAACGTCTTAATAGTCTAAGTTCCCAGAGGAAAGTGAGGTTAGAGCTTAGGTATCACAACAGGAACCTAATTCGCTGTAACCTATAGCTCTGATACCAATCTGTCACACCCCGAATTTATCAGAGCATTGGCGTGACTGGACTGGTATCGTCATTGCACAGCGGAAGCAAATAAGCTAAGTCTTTTAGAAAATGAACGCCCACTAAGTACTCGACTCCACATGGTTCTCCTATTCCAACCGTGCCTTGTCATAGAACTGTAACCTGAGAAAGAACATGCGAGAAAAATCAACAAAAAGTTGAGCGAGTTCATAGTTTGTTTGTAAAAGATTTGAAATAAATCTTTTGAGTTGTGAAAGGTTTGAGATAAATCCCTTGAGTTGTGAAAGATTTGAAATAAATCTTTGGAGTAACCGGTTTTTGAAGTAGTATTGAGAAAATGAATTTAAAAACCATTTTCTTGCAAAGTTATATGGAAACGTTGTGTTTGTAACACGTTATGTTCATAAAACCATGTTTTTGTAATGTTCGTATAATCATCAATGCCCACCCTGACTTTGACCCGCATAATCTTATGCCTTAAATTTTGTATAAAACATGGTATTTAATTTGTATGAACAAGTATGTTTCGTAAGTATAAAGTTCCTGGTATGTAGCAAATAACGGGACTTGTGATCACCAATGGTTTGCAAGGCCACTGATATATGTGAAGTGCAAATAGGAAGACTCAAACCTAGCAGATTTATGCGTTGGGCACAAAGTCACCCCGAGGTCCGTTCTGTTTGGGCCTGGGGCTGGGCTCGCTACACCCAGATAGATCTACCGCTCCTGTCCCTCGGTCCTACCCTGAGGATTAATGGCCTCAAGTTTCCGCCTACCCACTCACATGATCGGAATAATACACCTCCTTACGCTAACCATACCGTGTATAAAAATGTCTGTAATCATTGTACTTTACCCCAGTCTCTAAGACTGATCCTCCCCAGCCACTAAGGCTGATCCTCCCCAACCACAAAGGCTGGCTCCTCATTCTATATATATTATCACCAATTGATCCGTCTTTAGTCATGAAAACCATTCACATTTTGATAATACTCATTTGTTTTGTAAAAACCGGTATGTTTAGTATAAACCTTTCGTAAATCATTTGAGTTCCTCGAAATCCCTTCGTAATATGATTTAGAGATACGAGTTTTGCATTTGTTCTAAACTTTGTTTGCTTTTGCAAAACGTGCATGTCTTTCCACCCCGAAAACATTTATAAAAAATGTAAAGCCGTAAAAAGTGGGGTTATGAACTCACCTGAACATTCTTGTGCAAAGCGAGCTAATTACGACTGCGTGATGTCGTTTCCAAGATGAGACTCGCTAGTGTGCATTCTACAATATTCCTAACACGGAATATCTAATAAGTTTCTAAACAAAAGTGGTAACTAGTCTACGTGTCACCGAGCTCTACCGAATCGTTAGTCGAACGATTCGAGTAAGTTATTAACTTAATGAAAATAATTAAGTTATACTTGTTAAGTCTCGTTTAATGTCAGTAGCAGTTTAGTAAGTCTTGAAAAAGACTTAGTTTCCGAGAGACTTAAAATGAATAAATATTTATATAAAAATATAAATATATCGTCGTAAGTGTGTTAGCCGTCTCGAGTAGTCGTACGTGTACAAAAAGATTATTTGTATGAAAATATCATATAACCAACTCGTATTATATACCGCGTTTCGTATGATCTTTGTCAAAATATACGTATGTGCCGTTTAGGCGTATAAAATAAATATGAAGAATTATATTTATTTTATAAAGAATCCGTCGAGTTGTTATGTTTGAAAATAAATATAAACCATATTTATTTTTGTAAAAGATTTCGCGTTGTACGACATTCAGAATAAATATATAACTATATTTATTTTAGTAACACAATCGTAGTGTCGTTTGAATACGGAATAAATATATGAGCTATATTTATTTTGAAAAAGTATACGAGTTGACGACGTTCGAGATAAATATAATATTATATTTATTTGTAAAAGCGTTTGGAATTATCAAGGTTTGAAGTATTATAAACTCGAATTCCTTTAAGCGTCGTTTTTGAAACATAATACGTGTCGTGTTTAAGGGTTTTTCTCGAAAAACGGGCAGAGTTTCCTCTGTTTTTGGACGCCCCCGACAACACAAGTTGTCGTTATTTATCAAAATCAATCAACATTCAAACAATGTAATCAATATTTATATGAATCTTGACGAATAATTTAAGGTATGAACTAATAGTTAGTCGGTTTCGAGAGCTCGTTATCACGTGATATGTTAAAAGTATAAAACACGAAATAGTAACGCCGTTAAAATCTTTACCACTTCTTCGAGTCGAAAGTCGAGCTGACCGAGTCAACTCGCTGAGTTGACTGAGTTTGACTGAGTTTGACTGAGTTGACTGACTTGACTCGGGATGACCGAGTCAATCCCAACTGCACCGAACCTCAAATCTGATCGACTTAACCCGCTTCGACCATGGCTGACCGACATCCGAAGCTGACCCGAGACTCGAACCTGCTGACTCGAAACTGAGCCTGACCCTGTTTGACTTCTGTTGACTGAACCGAGGACCCGATGCGTGACCCGAACCTGAAACTGAACCACAGTGAATCTGGAGGTGACCCGAACAAAACCCGGTTCCCGAGCTGAAACCCGAGCCGAAACAGAACCCGAAACAACCACAGCCGTGGCTCCGGTCGCCGCCGGCCACCCTGTCAGCAAAATCATCATCATCTTCCTTGTCACTACCGGAGAAGAAAGGGGGGGGGGGGCTGTTGTGTAGTGTGGTCGATCGGAGGGACATGTAGATGGCCAGAAATAAACGTACCAAGCATCCCAGCCTCCACCGCACGCGGCGGCGCCTTCACCGGAGCCGAAATCGCCCTCCACTGCCTGCTGCCGTGCCATTCTGCTGCCTGTTCTTTGTCATTCCTCCGCCGGTAAGAGGGGTTTTGGGGGTGTCGATTGCTTACTTAGGTACTAGGGTTCTCACAAAGTTGAAGATGAGGGATAGATAGAGTCTGTATTGTGTAACAGATGATTAAAGGAGGGTATTAGGGTTTTTGTTGTGAAGATGGGGATCTCTGTGTTTGCTTAATATAATCTCGAGAGAGAGAGAGATGTATTGCAAAATAAATTTGATGAATGAGGTGTTGTCTGTAGTATATATAGGTAAAATTGGATCTTTATAGATATGATAAGATCAGGGGAGATCTTATGTGTTCCAATTGGTGAGACAACAAATCTTTTGTAGAGATTTATAGGGATTTCGTGAATCTTATGAAGATTTTGGACAGATTTGTTAAGATTTGGTAAAATCTTATAGATTTTGATAGGATTTAGTAGGGTCTTGTAGGATTTGTAGAGATCTTGAGAGATCTAATATATTATGCGCGGGTTTAAGCTTGTGGGTGTTGGGCTTGGGCCCAGGGCCCACAAGCCCATCTCGTGTGTAAGTGGCCCGTAATTCCTACGAGACCCGTTGTCAAATCCTGAACTCCGTTTAACGTCAAAAATTAAAATACCCAAAAATACGGTCGGTAGTCGTTGTTTGCACGCCCGTTCGTCGATTACGGTAATAATCGCGAAAAATTGTATCGTTGCCGTCTTTAATCCGTTTTTCGATCCGGTTCCGACTGTAGTCACAAAAATTTAATTACGAAGCTCAAATATATCGTAAAAATTTAATATCAGTCGGCGTTGTCAGTATCCTATTCGGTTTCAATCCGTTGCCGTTTAACGTTTCGCCGGTTTCTCTGTAAACCACCGTTCGCGCACTGTAAAGACGGATAGACGTTCCCAGGCACTCCAAAGGCCTAATTAAGTTGATTTGCGTTGTAAACACTATTTATTATCGCGTTAATCACTTGTTAATCACGTAATTAAGAACCGTAAATTACGGGTTGTCACACTTAACTCTATAGGTATCTTAAAATGCACTTCCCTTATAATAGTGCACGCGTGATGCGGTGGGAAACACATACACTATCGGGTTGTGCATTGTTTGTTTGGTTCGGTTGTTATCCTAAACCGAAACCGAAGTCATCGATTACTCTATTTAATTAATCAATCGGTTTTTGGTTAATTGGCTTGGTTTATTCGGTTAAATTGACAGTTTTTGTTTTGATTCGTTAAATTTTGGTTAATAGCCAAAACCAAACTTTGGTTAAAACTTTTGCTTAAAATACATAAAATTGAGGTATAAAATACATGAAAAGGATGTATAAATACATGAAATGGAAGTATAAATACATAAAATAGAGATTTAAATATGAAAAATATGAACTAAAGATATAAAAGTATAAATATATGAAAATATGAATGGTTTGGTTCGGTTCGATTAATTTTGGTTAAACAATGGTACAAAAAATCAATAACCAGTTTTGATTAATTCGAGTTTTGGTTAATCGATTTTTAGTTAATTCAGTTTTTGGTTGATTTCGGTAATCAATAACCAATTTTGATTGATTCGGGTTTTGGTTAATTGACTTTTAGTTAATTCAGTTTTTGGTTTATTTTTGTTCAGTTTCGTTTGTTTTTTATTCAGTTTTGGTTAATGATTAAATTATTGCTCAGCTTTAAACATTGTTAATCACATAATATATCAATTTTTTAATTAAAAAAACTATAATAATACTATCCTCAAATTAAAGAGTATTAAATACTCGTATTTATGGTGTTATTTAAAAAAAAAGAATATTAATGTACAAAAAGTTATGAATATTTAAAAATCGTGGGGTAGTTAGTTTTTTTATAAAGAGATAAAGTGTAACTACTAACTAATTATCTATAAATTTGTCAAAGATGGGGGATTAAAGTGTAATTAGTGTTTGAAAGATTAATTTACCCTTATTTTAGGTTGTAACTTATGCATTAAAGCTAAAATGAGTTCTTAACGTTTGGGTATCTTAAAATGCCCTTGCCATAAGCATTATATAATGTGGTTGGATCATGTACACGTACGAAGCATACGCGATTAGAAGAGGAGGACAAATGTCATTGGCTTGAAGGGTAATTTAGTGCTTTCTCACTTGAACAACTTCACCCCTTAATTTTCAAACGGCTATAACTTTTTCATATGTTAACATTTTCTAAAAAAATTATATCGTATTAACGAGCATTTCATTCTCTTTACTTCAAGCAGCCTATTACTATAGTTTCTCAAAAAAATAGAGTAAACTGCCAAAATGGTCCCTAAGGTTTGGTCACTTTTGCCACTTTAGTCCAAAACTTAATCCTTTTGAATCTGGTTCCATATGGTTTTAATTTTGTTGCCATTTTTATCCAAAAGCAAAATCTGGTTAGATTTTTCATTCAACATCCAACTTTTTGTCTTTTTCCTCCCTTTTAATGAAGAGCAAAATTGTCAGATTTTTTTTAGTTTGTTATAATGAAACAGGACCATTTTGCTCTTCATTAAAAGAGAGGAAAAAGACAAAAAAAGATGGATGTTAACTAGAAAATCTGACGAGATTTTGATTCGGATGAAAATGGTAACAAAACTGAAACCACATGACCTAGATTAAAAAAGTTTGAGTTTTGAACTAGAGTAGTAAAAGTGATCAAACCTCAGGGACCATTTTGGCAGTTTACTCAAAAGATTATAGGATTTTGAATACCCATTAGTCCATTACGTGATTTTGAATACCCAACACATGACTACGTGATTTTAAATATCCAGCATGTGATTACACATTCAACATAAACCATTACGTGATTACACATTCAATATAAATCCATTACTTATTCAATATGATTTATTATAACTGAGGTTAATATAATTAGAGTTAATAGCCAAAATGGTCCCTGAGGTTTGCTCACTTTTGCCACTTTAGTCCAAAATCCAAAAATTTTAAATCTGGGTCCCTGAGGTTTGCATTTTGTTGCCATTTTGGTCCAAAAACGAAATCAGGTCAGATTTTCAAAAAAGAACATGCTATTTTGTCTTTATGCTCAGGGGTATTTTAGTCATTCTGTCTCTCTCTCTTGAATAAAAACCTCTCTTCTTCTTTGCAACAAAACAACCTGTTCAAGTCTCTCTCTCTCACTAAAACACAGCATCCCCACCACCGCATCATCCCCACCACCACCCCCACCACCGCATCATTCCCACCACCACCATCCCACTGCCGCCAACACCACCATCCCACTGCCATCATCTCTCTCATCTCTCTCTCGAACACCACCGCCAACGAACTCCACCACCGCCGTCCACCACTGCCATCATCTCTCTCTAATTACCCAATATCAATCACTCCCTTTGTCAGTATCCATACTTTAAATCCCAAATTGGAACAACTAATCCACAAGTTCACCCAAAATCCCCTAATTTCTAGAGAGATAACTAATCTGACACAACCACAATCATCATCAATCTGCAATTAAACAAAAACCCACATGGCAGGGACCAACGGCGGCTCAGCCGAACCACCGCCGCCGCCGCAACGGTGAGCTTCTCTCCGATCAATACCCAGATGTTGATTGCCGGTCGTTTTCGCAGCTTCTCGCCGGAGCTATGGCTTCCCCTGTTTCAAAAATTTGACCGGCTAGTGTTGTTGAGGGGTTGAAACAGACGGATGAGAAGAAATCAGGGGTTTTAAGTCGAGATTCATCTTCATGGCCGGTTGCAAAGAAGAAGAGGGGTTTTGTGATCTGTGTTATATTTATATTAGAGAGAGATGATGGTAGTGGTGGACGGTGGTTTTGTGATCTGTGTTTTAGTGAGAGATGATGGCAGTGAGAGAGAGAACTGAATGATCTTTGTTTTAGTGAGAGAGAGATCTGAGAGAGAGAAAGACTTGAACAGGTGGTTTTGTTGCAAAGAAGAAGAGGTGTTTTTATTCAAGAGAGAGAGAGACATAATGACTAAAATACCCCTGAGGATAAAGACAAAATAGCAGGTTGTTTTTTGAAAATCTTACCTGATTTCGTTTTTGGACCAAAATGGCAACAAAATGCAAACCTCAGGGACCATTTTGGCTATTAACTCATACAATTATGTTTATTACGTGATTATACACATCAATAATAAAAATACTATAATGAAATCCATTATATGATTACACATTCAATACAAATTATTACGTGATTACATATTCAATATGATTTACTAATGTTATTACAATTATGTTTATTACGTGATTACACATTTCAATGATACATAGTCAACTATTGTTACGTAATTACGTAATCACTTAGTGGGATTTCACATGACTATGTGATTTTAAATATCCGTTATTACAACTATTGTTTCGTAACTCACGTAATTAGTATTCAAAATTTTGTATTCAAAATCACGTCATCACGTAGTCATATGCTGGGTATTCAAAATCACGTAATCACGTAATGGGTATTCATAATCCTGTAATTTTTTAAGAAAATTATAGCAATACGTTGCTCGAATTAATGAGAGTGAAATGCCGGTGTCACTTTTAAAAAAAAAGTATTAACGTATGAAAACGTTATAGCCATTTGAAAATCGGGAGGGGGGGGGGGGTTGTTCAAGTGAGAAAAGATCACAATACCCTTTCTCTATTTGTTTCTTCAATTGTAGAAGCCTCTTATTTACAAAATTGCCACTGGATCATTAAGAATCATTGATCATGAGAGATGAGATGGATGGCTGTGCTTTTTGTGTACACTTTGTACACAAAATGATATTGTAACCTCTCTCTATATATAGTAAATCTCGATATAATATGATGCACATGTGTAATACTATTTTTTTTAAATATTATCAATCTTGATTTTTAATAAAAAAATTGGTATGTTTTTTAAGATTATTTCAGTAGATTTTTAGTTTTCTCGTAATACTTTCCCTATGTGTTTACATAAGTATGTATATGTATAAATATTTACAATATGATAACAAACAAAATTACAGTTTTCATTGTTTATTCAATTCTTATATTTGTTTGTATATATTTAAAAACGCTATCTACAATTCATTAATAAACCTTTAGCAACTTATGAAAAAAAAAAATATTTTTTAAAGTAAATTACAAAACTCGTCATTTATGTTTATATCTGATTGCAAAGTGTGTACTTTGTCTTTAAAATATGTTCTTTAGCCCTAACTCTGTTAAATTTTAATGTTAAATCATGGTGTTAGTAATTTTACTAGCTTATTTAAAATATCTCCAATAAATAAAAAAACAAAAAAAGAAATTTGAAAATAAAAAAATATAAAAAGCCCCTTTTGAAACCATATATCAACCCATTAGTTATCCCCCAAGTAAACAACTCAGAAACCTCCACTCTCCACATCATCATCATCTTTATCGATCTTGGGTTTTAGTAAACCTACAATGCACAACAATGATCTACCTTCATCGTTCTCTACATCGAAATGGTAACAATTCTGTTACTCTTATTCAAAACACCACTCCGAAAGCTTCTGATAATCGGATTAGATCATGAGAAATACGGCAGAGCACTGCTGGTTATGAGATTCGTTGGCGCCACCGTGTTTGTGACCATGATGTACAACGTTTACAATGTAACAGAGATCCAGAGCCGTCCGACTAACGTCATTCGCCCTACCGATCATATTATTTTCGCTTACCACATGCTCGAAGTTTCTCTCATGGGTAACTTGGTTGTTCAGTTTTGAATTTGGTTGAATTATGTTGATCGGATTAATTTTGGCGTTATTTTGGAATAATTTTGGTTTGAATGTTAGTTTGACTGAAGTTCGGGTTTGTAGCTAGTGAAGTTAACCTAATTAGTAGAATCAGTAGAATGTTGTTGAGGTTTAACAATTGAGTAAGTTAACCATCAAGTTTAATAACGAAGGACACACTTTGCAATCCAATACAAGAGAAAGAATGATGTTTGTAATTTACTCATATTTTTATATGTTTACATATGAATATGCAGAGCAAACTCCACTTTTTGAGTTAAAAGAGCAAGCTTGGCTCAATATACATATATATTTGAACTTAGTAAGATAAAATGTTAGTTAATTCTATTTCAGTACTTCACAGATTCTTATATATATCAAGAGCAAAGTCCTAGTTATTACAAAACAAAACTCTTTTTGAGTTAGAAATAGAAATAGTGACTTCCTAACATTCCTATCATTTTAAAAGCATTATATTGGATCCATCATCTATATTCATATAACTATATTAAAAATTATTACATTTTCTCTCTTCTACTCACAACCACATTTAAAAATATTAAAAAATTATAAGCAGTGAGCCGTGTTTCACATATATTTACAGATAAACAGTTCTATTCTCATATTTTCTTTCTCCTCCACTCACAACCGCTTAAAACTATCCACAATCATTCCTTACCTTACTCACGTAAATATAAGGGTTCCGTTGTGAATGCTATAACCATTTTTATTCTAACCCTATTATATGTGTTAAAGAATCATAAGAAACTTTTTAAAGTTATGAGAAAAAAAAAGTCATTCTAGCCAATCATAGAATTAAAGATTTATTTATTTATTATATTTTTAGTCAAGAGATTTTTAGTAAAGTTATGAGAAAAAAAGTCATTCTAGCCAATCATAAAATTAAATATTTATTTACTTATTTATTATAGCTTTAGTCAAGAGATTTTTAGCAAAATTATGCCATTGTATTTTTGGTAGTTATCCTTCTAAATAGATTAAATCGATGCTTTCATCCCAGATTTTCCATGATGATCATTATGCTCATCCCCATCTACCCTCCTTCTGCGATCAATCATTTTGTTCGAAGACCACCTAGAGAAAAGGTTGTCGTTTACCAAATGAACCCCACAAACATAACGCCGAGTGTGGTATGTTGTGTGAACTCGTTTGCTTCTCGTATGCCAGTCGAAAGAGATTTTTTTAACGGAGTTGAAAAAGGATTTGAACTAGGAATTAGGGTCGATTGAAAAAATTAGTATTTAAATTACACATCACTAAAAAGCCAATTTAACAATATTTATTTTGTTGTTTCCTTTCTACTTAGGGGCTGTTTGGCAACATCTGAATGGTTAAGTGCTGAACCAGTAAGATGTCTGAACCATTAAGTGCTGAACCAGTAAGATGTCTGAACCATTAAGAGCCTGTATAATGCTTAACCGTGCAAAGGCAAATGTCTGACCAGTTCAGATTAGAGATCTTAACTATTCAGACTATGTATAAATCTTAACCATTCAGAGACAAATGTCTAAACCATTCAGACATCTACTCATGAAACAAACAGTCTGAACCATTAAGTGCTAAACCAGTAAAATGTCTGAACCATTAAGAGAATCGTTAAAAGGTAAACAAAAAGCCCCTTAACTAATTTAAATTAGAAAAAAAAATTTAAAATATTTATTTTGTTGTTTTCTTTTCACTTGCTTTTGTTGACTGACTACAAGAGCAATCAAAACACTTGGTATTGATTGGTACTAAAATATCATTTAATCAAAGGTTTTGTTGACTAATGCAGCAATCAAAACACTTGGTATTGATTGGTACTATAAATATTATTCAATCAAGGAATGGACATGATTTAATAATTCACTTGGCGATATAGTATCATTTAAATTTTAATCAAAGGCATCAAAGCATCTCTGGTCTAGCGGTATCAACATGTTAGATAAGATTTTTTTTTTTTTTTTTTTCAATCGGTGAGGGTTATATCCCCATGGTGGACAAATAGTTACAGTTTAGTAGTATAATTAAAGAGTGTGTGGGTTGACGTTCTGAAAAGAATTAATCAAATGCATTGCTGGGATCGATTAAAACAAGATTTTGATTTCAAGTTTACGTTTATGAAAACCACTTTTTATATATATGTAACTATGATTTGATCAATGCTTTTAGGAGTTACCTTCAAGTCAGTACGAGTGCAAAATTCATTATCTTTCAAGGTCTCTTGTGTTTTTTCATTTGTATGTAAATTGATCCGTTCAGATCCTATTCTACACATCTTCAAGTTCTCCACAAAAATACGACTGTTACTAACCTGATATAGACGATTAATTTAGGATTATTGGCGTAACAGAGTAGGAGCAAACATTTTCATTCAAAATAATAATAATAATAATAATAATAATAAAATAATAAAATAACAGAGCTAAGTGGATGGACTAGGATCTCAAAAATTTAGAGGGATTAATGGTAGATATACTCATATACATAATATAAAGTGTTTGTGTTATGCATACTTTTTTCGTTGATCAGTTCTTTCAAGATAACTGATTTGATGATGTAAATACCATCTTTATTTTTGTGTATTACATCTTTTTTTCTTTGACAACATAGTTACAAACATCATATTCTTATCATTTAAATTTTGTAATTTGCTATGATACAACAAGGTCAGAAAACTAAAGACGAGTAAATAACCAAATAAAAACATGAATAATATACTTACCAACACATAACGTCACGACCCATATAAAAACGAGTTGTTTGAGAGGTAGCCCGATTTGTGTTTGTTTATATTGATCCACTTTACAACCCGGACAATTCTCGTGAATTTTTTTCTCCAAAAGCCCGTCTTTCAGTTCATCGCGACTCGTCATCCTTTGGATTTAAAGTTAATGCTAATTCCTACTTTTTTATATCAAGAAAATCTCCAGGTTCAATACGAAATCGATCTTGGATTGTATCCTTTCTTCACTCAGTTGAAAAGGAGGGGATGAGAAGACTTAATGAGATCAAAGACAAGAAAACAGAGCTCCAAAATAATTTAATTATACTAAAAGAAAATTACAAGAATGGTCCATGAATTCTTATTAGGTTTTCAACTTTTGTCTTTAAAAAAGTAACATTTTATGTCCTTATATAGAACGAGAATATAGAACCCGTGTATTTCCGCGAGACCGTTAAACCAAACAAAAGTAGATATAAAAGAGTAAAAGCATTGAACAACAAATGTACATTGTCGTATGTTAACTTCTAAAATGTAGATCAATTAAACCAAAAAAGTACAGACGTAAAACCAATATAAAATGATATGTTCTTTTATCTTATTAACTTTACTCAATTATCTCTGGAAATATATTGTCTTTTATTGTGTTGAAGTACGTTCAGTTCATTTCGAAACCATGTTTTTGCTTACTAAACTCGCTAAATTACCTGTCTTCTTGGTATATAGTAAGTATAACTATTTTAGTTGAAATAAACATTACAAATATTTGAATATCGTCAGATACTTCTTCCTATTTATTGAAAAAACAATGACTTCACAATTTTTTGCATGTGCCTTAGATTGAGATGCAACTGAAATTAATTAGAAATACAACTTGAAATCCTCCGAAATGCAACCCAAATTAAAAAAAAGGAAAAAGAAAAAAATTCACCAAACTTTAATCCCCCACTCTACTTCACTGTCATATCGATCAGTTTCAATCAACCGCCACCACGATATCCCCTTCCCTCCGCACCGTGCATCGGACTACGAACAAACATATCCTTTAAGATTTGCTGCAAATCATCGATGAAGGATAGACGTCTGAAGATCAGAGAAGAATACACCTTTCCGGTAATGACTCAACACCGCTACCTGCATCTACCGCCCAGACATAGATCTGTCTCCACCGCCACCGCCGTAACAATCTCCGGGAACCCTTGGGTTTGAATCTCTCTCCTCCGGTATTGATTTGCACCGTCACAACACCACCACCGTCAACTGTTTCTTTCTGTGTCTAAAAAAACTAAACCCACCGCCTTCAACAACCAGAGCCGGTGGTGGACGCAATACATGCACCATGGGACTTCTTTGGTGGCTGGACGACCCTGCGGTGTTTTCAAAGACCAACAACAACTTGTTTCTTGGTGGTGGTGACCCTGATGATGGCTGTTGAGTGGATATCAGCAGAGAGAGAGAGAGAGAGAGAGATATGAGTGGGTGGTGGAGTAATTTAATATGGGCCCTAAACTTCAAAGTATGGATCACTTACAACCAATCAAAGCAAATAAAATTGAACAATATTAATGTGAGTAAGAGTAAATTTGTAAATTAATATAGGGGAAATGTTTATTGATTTAGATTTTGGTTCTAAGGTATGAAGATTTTTTAGGTCCAAACTAAATCGAACCAAATTCAAAGTTAGTAAAACGAATCAAAAAATGAATTTAAATTCGGTTATGTTTCGGGTTCAAACAGAAGAAATGGAGTTTAGCACAAAAGTACCAAAAAATCAAAATGTAATTCGGTTTCACATTTAGGTAGCAATCAAAATGGATCTGGATTTGGATTAAATGGGATTGAGTTGAAATGTAATTCAGGATCTTGGTTTTAACCGAATTAAGCTTCTTAGTATTGAAAACTTATTACCTAATTTGATAAACCTTAAAATCGAACCGGAAACAAAATATGTCATTCTCGGTTCCAATTTAAACGGTTTCGGTTTAGTTCAATTAGATCAGTTTTAAACGAATACTGAAAAACCTAGTTTGTTACAATGTAGCGATGGTTAATACTAGGATTAGATCGATATCGGGAATGAGAATACCAATACCGAATTTGAAGATAAGTGGATACCGGGTATCCTACTGAAAGCCCCTAAAATGGATACCACTACCGATATAATTCGGTCAGTGCCGATTCGGTATGGTGCTAGTACAATATCAGTACTAGGTGTTAGGGCCTAAATTTTATTTGTTATGGATCCCATATCCTGAGCCATATTCTGGATAAATTATCCTTAATGTGTAATACGGGACCTTAGAGGATCAAGGATCGTTAGTGTTTACTATGGTTACTAACGATTGTTCTTGATATTTTCTTATGTTTATATGCATGTGAACTAAGTGGTGGACTATGTCAAAGCAGGAATCTCGCTAAGAATTCGTTACAAGGTTGCACGTGCTTATTCCACAACGGTTATGGGAAGAGGAGCTGGGTCTAGCATGACTATCACACTTTGTTGTTATCTTTATTTTCAAAGGGGTTGATCAAGTCATATATATACGAATATATACACATATGTACACACACAGAACACACTCAACATCCACAACTTAACACTCTTGGCAAACACACATTCATCATTGTACCAAGCTTGATCAATTTCCGAAGTTGTATTTGATTTTATTAGCTAATATACTTGGTGGTTGATAGTTTTCACCACCCGAGGTTTTTATGTCGGCGATCTACTAGTGATCAAGAGCTTTTCCGTGTATAAATCCTTGTGTTTCATTTACATTTCAAGTTTTGCAATCATTGTATTCATACAAGCACTCTACCTCACAAACAGATTTGGTTACATTATCCTTAGATTGACTTTTGACCAAAACAATTTGGCGCCCACTGTGAGGCAAGTGGTGCTTCAATCCTAAAAATTCCTATCAAGTTCCAACATGTTTTTACCAATACCATAACCCTATGGCCTCTAAAGGAAAGTCTGTCTCAACTGCTATGCCAACGACAACTCTGTCCCTAAGCTCCATGCCGTTACCTCTTATTCCCCCACAGTTCCAAAAGAATAACGAGGTTGCTCAAAAGAAGCCAACTTCTCTTTTCCAAGGATCTAATCCTTCTGCTACTTCCTCTTCTATAAATACTGAAAATGATATTTATGATTTGTATTCGTAGATGAAGAGCTACATAGAGCAGTAAAACAAAACAAACAAGAAGATCCTTTGTGAAATCGAAGATATCAAGAAGCAAACGAAACCGGTGGAGGATCAATCTCCTTTGATGCCTAGGGTGCTAGATTTTGTCACTCCAACATCAACAACTCAACAGTCCAAAGGATCCTCATTTCAACCACAAGGATTCTTTATCCTTCAAGAAGGATCTATAGGGATGTCCTAGCCTCAAGGATCCTCTTTCCGTCTGGAAGGATCTGTGGAAATGTCCAGCCTCAAGGATCCTACTTCCTTCAACAAGGATCATCTGCTCAACCTCAAGGATCCTTAGATAATCAAGCAAGATCCTCAACACAGACCTTCCTTGGACCTAATGCCTTTCGGGGTCAAGGATCCTTAGGAAGGCAACCACCGAGAACTTCTGAAATCCACGAAGGAGACTTCATCTCTATACAGACCATTGCTTCTTCTGGCCCTACCATAACAACCGAGATGTCTTATCCTAAATTCACTTCTGGAATACCAAATTCGAATCAACAAGGAGGTAACAGCTTCAAAATATATCCTTAGATACTAATTATGGTTATGTGTAGGATACATGAATCAATCAGGCCATGGCCAGGGACTGCAGAAACTAAAGGATATGATATCCAGCGTTCCAGGAGTAGTCAAACTTATTCCTAAAATCCCAGATCGGAGTCATAGGATATCTTTTTTTGCTCCATCAATTTGTGATGCAGAGATACCCTAACGCTTTTAAACCCCCAATATGAAGCTATACAATGGCACAACCGATCCTGAGGAACATGTAGCCTAGTATAGAGAGAGGATGGAGATACACCCCATCCATGATAGACTCAAAGAAGCTTGCTTATGCAAGGGTTTTGGATCCACACTTAAATGGCTGCTAAGTTTTCCTCCTTACTCTATTACTTCCTTTTCACAATTAGTTAATCTTTTTAATAATCAGTTTTCTTGTTCTAGAACTTTCGAATGGTTAACTAGTGATTTGTATAGAATTGCCCAAGCTCATGATGAATCCCTTAAGGATTATGTCACTAAATTTGGGAGAGAATCCTTGGAAATCCCAAACCTTGATATTGCAACTGTTGTTGAAGCAATTAAGATGGGATTACAAAAGAATTTTCCGTTTGATGATGTTCCTGTGATGACTCCATGCAAAAACTTAGATGAAGTCAGGAATAGAGCCTTGAGGTTCATCAGGCTGGAGGATGATAAAAGGATCCAAGATATACTCAATGCCTCTACAAAATATGATCACTACGATAAGAAGCAATGACCCTCTTTCAAAAATAACAGATCTAAACCCTACTCGAGAACAGAACTAAACCCTACTCGAGAATAGAAAACCAAAATGTCCATGCAGTGGAACAAGATGAGGACGAAGAAGAGTATCCTAAGATATTTGAATATTGTTTCTCCGTTGATACTAGTGGATTAATGCCTGCCATGCAGAATTTAGGTGAGAAAGCAAGATGGTTGAGGAAGAATGATAAGTCAACCTCCTTCAAAGACAAATCCAAATGGTGTGTTTATCATGAAGATTTCGGCCACCTGACTGATGAATGCATTGCATTAAGAAGGGAGGTAGGCTACCTCCTCAGCAAAAAGGTCACTTAAAGGAGCTGCTAGGCAGGAAGAAATCAAGGATCCAGGGTCCTGAAAATGCACCAGAAAGAGCTGCTCCACCTCCACCAGACGCTCAAGTGATCAATTTCATTTCTATAGGATCTGATATCTGTGGCACTTCCTTCTCAACAGCAAAAAGACATGCTAAGGAGACCAAGTTAGAAAGTTGTGACAGACCTATTAGAACCTCCACCTTGACAAATCAAAGAATTATATCATTTGATGAAAATGATTGAGTTAATATCCATGATCCTCCTCATGACGGTTTGGTTATTACATTGTTTATTGCTAATCATTTTGTTCGCATGATTCTTATGGACGGAGGAAGTTCTGTGAATAATGTTCAGCTTAATGTACTCAAGAAGATGAACATTGTACCAAGATCCTCAGTCCTGGTCAGGTTCAGTGGTGAAATCAAGAACATGCTGGGGGACATCAAACTTCTAATATACATATAGGGAGTTAATTCTATTAATTTTTTTTATCGATAGTTTATCTTGTTGCAATGTAATTCTTGGCAGGCCTTGGATACAAGAGATGAAGGCTGTCCCTTCAACCTATCATCAATGTGTGAAGCTACCAACCCCTTGGGGAGTGGTGAAGATAGACATTGATCAGCAAGAGGATAAGAACTGCTACACTTGATCAGGCCTATCCATCAAAAGAGAAGGAAATTTGTATTTGAGAGAAATGTTATCATACAAGAAGAGGTAGACAAACTTCTAAAGGCAAGTATGATTAGAGAGGTAAAATATCCAAGATGGTTAGCCAATGTAGTGGTAGTACAAAAGAAAAATGGAAAGTGGAGGGTATGTGTCGATTTTACTGATTTAAATAAGGCATGTCCCAAGGATCCTTTCCCACTTCCACACATTGACTCCATGGTGGATGCAACAGCCGGTCATGAGTTGCATACCTTTATGAATGCTTCATCTGGATTTTAACAAATTCAGATGGAACCGTCTGATTAGGAGGATACTGCATTCATGACCCCTACTGGTATCTATTGTTATATTGCTCTGCCTTTTGGACTAAGAAATGCAGGTGCGACATATCAAAGATTGGTCCAGCTTGGTGATACCATGGAAGTCTACATAAACGATATGGTAGTCAAATAAAAAAGGCAGAGTATCGCCTCAAGGATTTTGAAGTAGCATTCAATATCCTTGACCAATACAATATGAAGCTCAATCCTTCAAAGTGCCACTTTGGTGTTAATGCTGGAAAATTTCTTGGATACATGGTGACCAATAGAGGGATAGAAGCTAGTCATGAACAAATTAAGGACATTATAAACTTAAAGTCCCCAACAAGTGCAAAGCATGTCCAAAGATTGACAGGGAGAATTGCAGCGTTAAAGAAGTTCATCTCTAAGTCTTCAGAGAAATGCAAAGACTTCTATGACATCCTGAGGAAAAACAAAAAGTTTGAATGGACCGTAAAGCATGAAGCCGCATTTAAAGCTCTTAAGGATTATTTATCCTCAACACCGCCGTTGATGAAGCCAGTGGATGGTGAACCCTTATCCCTATATCTAGTCGTCTCAGGTAATGCTGTAAGTGCCGTGTTGGTTAAGGATCATGAAGGACAACAACATCCTGTCTATTATGTAAGTAAGAGCCTTTCTTGATGCTGAAGCCAGATATTCTCACCTAGAAAAGTTAATCCATGCTTTAATTATGGATTTAACTACGTTAAGACATTATTTTGAGACTCATACTATTATTGTCAAAACTAACTTTCCAATTAAGAATGTTCTTAGAAAACCCGAGATGTCAGGTAGGATGGCTAAGTGGGCAGTGAAACTCAGTGCCTATGACATAAGATATGAGCCCAGGACCGCCATCAAATCGCAAGCACTTGCTGACTTTGTGGCAGATTTTAGTGATGACTTGCAGAAAGAGGCTAAACTTGAAGTCCAACAACTTGAAGAAACCAAGGATCCACTGGATACTCTTCACTGATGGATCATCAAACATTAAAGGAACAAGATTAGGCATAATACTAAAATCACCACAGGGGGATGTTAGGGGAGGATTTTCTAACAATTAGTGATCCTTATTCGTTATCCTAATTAGTGATCCTTACTGCTGTGACAGGTAGTGATCCTCAGAAGAGCTTCAGGATCAGGATCATGGATCACTTTAAGGATCCTCGTACTGACGATTGTTTACTTATGTTTTGTACTATCTCGCAGGGATAACAAGCTTGACCAAGTCTTGGCGACATTCCTGGAGAATATTCCCAAACTATTCTGCACGTGCTTGACCAAAAATAGACGTTGTGGAGAACGTGGAGGCATAGCACGAAAGTCGGATAGTTAGTTTGGTAGTTAGATTTCTATTTTAAAAGGGGTAACGAGCTAGTAGAAAAACACTTAGCCATTTTTTTGCAGCTACACACACTCGTATACTCGCACACTTGAAGCTCTCGACGAACACACATTCATTTTCACTCATTTATACACATTTCACGATAGTGATCCTTGTACCTAGCTCGTTATTATCCGAAGTTGTAAACATTTAATCATTTATTTGAGCTTGGTGATCGGTAGTTTCCATCACCCGGGGTTTTTTGTGCCGGAGTTCAACTCTTGGTCAAGGGCTTTTTCCCCGTATAAATCCTTGTGTTGTTTGTGCAAATCTACATTGAAGTGATCCTCATCACTATTACATATTTTAAGCATCATTCCCCGAAACAAAGAGTTTGGTTGCATATCATAAACATAATTTTTGACAAAAACAGTTTGGCGCCCACCGTGGGGCAATTGGTGCTTCGTCCTTAGAAAAATTCGCATTTCTGTGCTCATTTCGGTTCACTAAAACCAAGCAAATGGCTTCCTCAGCGAAGAATGCTTCAAATTTGATGCCTTCATTCACTTCTTCACAAGGCGTCCCTCCTTTGCCTCCACCACCTTCTGGATCCCAGAAGAATACCGAGAATGCTGCGAAGAAACCAACTCCCATTTTCTCAAAACCCCCAACTTCTTCTGCTTCTTACACTCCCACTACTAGTGACATGTTTACTTTGATTTTGCAGATGAAGGATCACATACGGCAACATGATAAGACCAATGAGAGGATTCTCAAAGAAATTGGAGATCTCAAGAAACAAAAGACAACGGCAGAGGATCATTCCCCACTGGTGCCGAAATCCCTGAATTTTGATACTCCAGTGATTACTTCTCAGCCATCAGTGGTCCCAGAAGTTCAATATGTGGGTGGACCAAAAGGAGTGCACTATGGAACAACAACAATGACCCAGGCATCAGGTTCATATTTCCAGCCAGCGGGACCCTACCCTCAGCATATGGGATCCCTCACGAATTCAGGAGGATATTCAGGAATGCAGCAGTTTCAAGGATCCTCCTTTGTTCCAGGATCATCCCAGGTTCAAGGATCCTCCTTCGTTCCAGGATCATCCTAGGTTCAAGGATCCTCCTTTGTTCCAGGATCATCCCAGATTCAAGGATCCTCCTTCGTTCCAGGATCGTCCCAGTTTCAAGGATCCTTCCAGATGCCAGGATCCTTGAGAGGTTTGCAAACAGGAAGTTCAGATGTCCATCAGGGAGATTTCATTCCAATGCAGACCAATGCTTCTACTGGTCCCTCGATCATTCCAGAGCCCCAACAATATGGATTAACATCCATTCTTCCTAACTTGAATCCAATGGGAGGTAATAATTTTGATAATTCTCATACTACTAACCATGGTTTTATGCAGGATCCAGGTATCAATCATGCCATGGCCAGAGAATTGCAAAAGCTAAAGGACATGATATCAAGTGTTCCAGGAGTGGTCAAACCTATCCCAGAGATTGCAGATGGGAGCCACAAGATATCTCGTTTCGCACCACCAATCTGTGATGCTGAGATACCCAAGAGGTTCCATGTGCCTACAATGAAACTGTATGATGGTTCGACAGATCCTGAGGAACACATAGCACAATACAGGGAGAGGATGGAGATCAATCCAATCCCAGAAAGGTTAAAGGAAGCATGCCTGTGCAAAGGATTCGGATCCACTGTTACTGGATCAGCTCTCATGAAGATTTTGGGCACCTCACAGAAGAATGCATTGCATTAAGAAAGGAAATTGGATACTTATTGAGCAAGGGGCACCTAAAAGAGTTGTTGGGAAGAAAAAAGTCAAGGACTCAGGATCCTGAAAGGATCCCTGAGAAGGCTCCAGCTCCTCCAGCAGACGCACAAGTGATAAACTTTATTTCTGGAGGATCCGACATTTGTGGCACATCCTTCTCAGCAGCTAAAAGGTATGCAAAGGAAACTAAAATGGATAATGGAGAAAGACCAGTTCGAACATCAAGTGTCTCCGAAGGAAAAGTCATAACCTTTGATGAAGAGGATCGTGTTGATATCCAGGATCCTCATCACGATGGTTTAGTTATTACTCTTTTCATATCTAACCATTTTGTCCGCAGGATCCTTATAGACGGAGGAAGTTCAGTGAACATTATCCAGCTTGATGTTCTAAAGAAAATGGGTATCCCTGAATCAGAGATCATACCAAGATCCTCCGTGCTCGTGGGATTTAGTGGCGAAACTAAGAACACACTGGGGGACATTAAACTCCCAATATATATTGAAGGCTTACACTCTTATCAAAAATTTTGTGTTATTGACTGTTTATCCTGTTGTAATGTTATCCTTGGCAGGCCCTGGATACACGATATGAAAGCAGTCCCATCTACTTACCATCAATGTGTGAAGCTCCCTAGTCCTTGGGGAATAGTAAAGATTGATAGTGATCAGCAGGAGGCTAAGAATTGCTACACTTCATCGATGAAACCAGCCTCGAAGTCAAGGGAGCAATAGCAATCAAGGTATCCTCCAAGGAATGTCTTGGAGGCCAGAGAGCAGGATGTGGTAGAAATCCTCATGGATCCCGATGATCCTGAATCCAAAATCTATATCGGATCAGGAATCCTTGGCGAAATGAAAGAAGACCTCATATCCTTCCTCAAAAGGAAAAAGACTACCTTTGCATGGAAACACGAAGACATGACTGGTATATCCAAAGATGTTATCACTCACAAACTCGGCATTGACAGATCCTTCAAACCGATCCATCAAAGGAGAAGAAAGTTTGCACCGGAAAGGAATGTCATTATCCAAGAAGAGGTAGAGAAATTGCTCCGGGCAGGTATGATTAGAGAGGTCAAGTATCCAAGATGGTTGGCCAATGTGGTTGTTGTTCAAAAGAAAAACGGAAAGTGGAGGGTATGTGTCGATTTTACCGATTTAAATAAGGCATGTCCCAAGGATCCTTTCCCTTTACCCCACATTGACTCCATGGTGGATGCAACTGCGGGTCATGAACTGTTAACTTTTATGGATGCTTCATCTGGATTCCAACAAATCCAAATGGAACCATCCGACCAAGAGGATACAGCCTTCATGACTCCAACTGGTATATACTGCTATATTGCTATGCCGTTCTGATTAAGAAATGCAGGTGCAACATATCAAAGGCTGGTGAATATGATGTTCAAGGATCAGATTGGACAAACTATGGAGGTTTACATAGATGATATGGTGGTAAAATCCTTAAAAGCTGAGGATCACCTAAGAGACTTGGAGGAAGCATTCGATATCCTTGACAAATATAACATGAAACTTAATCCTTCAAAATGTCACTTTGGTGTTAAAACAGGTAAATTCTTAGGATATATGGTGACAAAGAGAGGCATTGAAGATAGCCCGGAACAAATCAAAGCAATAGTGAACATCAAATCTCCGGCCAATGCTAAGGATGTTCAAAGGCTAACAGGAAGGATAGCAGCCTTGAACAGATTTATATCCAAGTCCTCCGAGAAGTGCAAAGAATTCTACGATATCCTAAGGAAGAACAAGAAATTTGAGTGGACGGAGAAGCATGAAAATGCTTTAAAAGCCCTCAAAGATTACCTATCCTCGGCCCTGGCTTTGATGAAACCAGAAAAAGGTGATGTGTTATCCTTGTATCTTGCAGTATCCTCAAAAGCAGTAAGTGCGGTCCTTGTTAAGGATCATCAAGGTACACAACATCCTGTCTATTATGTAAGTAAAAGTTTACTTGATGCCGAATCCAGGTACTCACACCTTGAAAAGCTTATTCTTGCATTAATTATGGCATCTACCAAGTTAAGACATTATTTTGAAACTCATGTTATCATTGTTAAAACTAATTTTCCAATTAAGAATGTCCTCAGGAAACCAGAGATGTCAGGAAGGATGGCTAAGTGGGCAGTGAAGCTGAGTGCATATGATATAAGATATGAGCCTAGGACAGCCATCAAATCCCAAGCATTAGCTGACTTTGTGGCTGATTTCAGTAGTGATTTACAAGAAGAAGCTGAGCTAGAAGTCCAGCAGCTAGAAGAGACAAAGGATCCTTGGATACTTTATACTGATGGATCCTCAAATGTCAAAGGCACAGGGCTTGGAATACTACTAAAATCGCCACAGGGGGACATAATACCCCATTCTATAGCTTGTGAATTCCAAACCACTAACAATGAGGCTGAATATGAAGCCTTAATTGCTGGTTTGCAAATTGCAAAGCATATGGGGATCAGGTATCTTGAGGTACACGTAGATTCTTTGTTGATTACAAACCACTTTAATGGATCATATTCTGTGAAAGGTGAAAAGCTAACCAAGTATTTGGAGATAGTCAAAAGTTTGGCACTCTCTTTTGTTTCCTTTAGTTTGTCACAGGTACCAAGGGAAGAAAATACAGAAGCTGATGCATTGGCTAACTTAGGATCATCCTTGAAGATCCCGGAGGATATCAAGATTCCTATTATCCATATCCTGACCCCGGCTATCGAGGATCACGAGGCTATGGAGATAGGAAATGATTCTGCAATTATCCCTTGTGAGGATACTCGATCCCATTCAGGATCAGGATCATGGATCTCACCAATTATGAGATACTTACAACATGGAGAGATTCCTACAGGAGAAAACCCTAGGGCTTTCAAATCTAAGGTATCTCAATTCACAATTATGAATAATGTGTTGTATAGACGATCTCTTGCAGGACCATACTTGAGATGCATTGAGGATCCTGAAGTTCAAGAAGTTTTAAAGGACTTCCATGAAGGAGATTGTGGAAACCACACTGGGGGCAGGGCATTATTCTCAAGGATCCTGAGGACAGGATACTACTGGCCAACCATGAAGAAGGATGCTGTGGAGTATGCCAGAAGATGTGATCCTTGCCAGAGACACAGCAATATCCTTCATCAACCAGCTGAATTATTGCATCCTATATCCTCCTCTTGGCCGTTTATGAGATGGGGTATGGATATAGTTGGTAAGCTCCCTAAGGCACCTGGTGGAAAAGTATTCATGCTAGCTATGACTGATTACTTCTCCAAGTGGATAGAGGCTGAAGCCTTTGCCCAAGTCAGAGAAAAGGAAGTTATATCCTTCATTAAAAGAAATATTATAACTAGATTTGGAATTCCTTCTGAGATTATATGTGATAATGGTTCCCAATTTATTGGGGGCAGAACCACTAACTTTTGTGACAGCTGGGGGATTAAGATGATAACATCAACACCAGTCCACCCACAAGCTAATGGCCAAGCAGAGTCATCTAACAAGATCATCATCAACAATTTGAAGAAGAAGCTTGGATCCAAGAAAGGGAAATAGGCAGAAGAACTACCTTATGTGCTTTGGGCTGACAGGACAACCCCTAAGAATGCTACTGGTCAAACACCATTCTCTTTGGTGTTTGGGGCAGAATCGGTGATCCCAACAGAAATGGTGGTTCCAACTGCTAGAACAAGTACTCGTGATCCTGAGGAAAATAATGAAAACTTGGCTCAAGACCTGGATACTATTGAAGAAATCAGGGAGATGGCTAGGATAAGGATGGCCAGTTATCAGCAAAGAATGGCTGGTGCTTACAACAAAAATGTCAGGATCAGGAGGTTTCAAGTTGGAGACATGGTATTAAGGAAAGCATTTCAGAATACCACCAATCCTGCTGATGGAAAGTTAGCTCCAAAATGGGAAGGCCCTTATTTGATTGAAGCTGAAGCAGGAAAGGGGGCATATAGATTGCTAACCATGGAAGGTGATTTGCTACCAAGAGATTGGAATGCTGTCCACTTGAAAAGATATTTCATGTGAGCAGGATCCTCATGGCAGAGATGATCCTAGCGAAAGGGATATCCTTAAAGGACCCTCAAATTATTGGTGATCCTTACTTAGGTAATATCCTAAACTTAAACTATTTCATTTCTTTATTTCCTCATATAAGGATAAGGATCATGTATCCTTTATCCGCCTCTCACGTGAGTTTAAGTTTTGAAAGTTCAGGTATCCTTAGCATAACATTGGTTATCCACTGAAGCAATCCGTTCCTTGGGTTTAACCTCAGTTATTTGGGCTTGACCCCAGTTCCGCCTGTAGCGCACGATGATCCTGGTGTAGTTCAAGGCTTTGGGACCAGTACTCGTTTTAGGGGCTGATAATTCCATTGTTCTGGCTATGCTTAGGATCCTACGTATAATGGTAGACGTACCATACATCCGTTCACAAGGTTTCTAACGTTTTCACGTTAGCTAAGGTTTCTAACGTTTTCACGTTAGCTAAGGTTTTGGCATTTTCATGCCACTAAGTTTGGATAGTCGCCAGTTAGGGCCATACTCCAGTTTACATACGATCCTTGGGCTTGTCCCCAGTTATCCTTGGGCTTGTCCCCAGTTATCCTTGGGCTTGTCCCCAGTTACTAACTCTTATATTATATTGGCTTAGTCCCAAGTTATGCTCTATTTCAGGTTCTTGAAGATAGGCAACTAGGGATCCTTGATCCTTACTTTATTCTAAGATTTATCTTATAAATATCCTTATTAAGGTTAGGATCCTAACTTGGATCCTCAGGTATGATCCTTAACTATTTTTAATTCTATTCATTATTTATTTGAATAACCCTTATACTTGACAACTGAACTTGTGATTTTTAAACCATATCACTTTTTAGAACTTATTGGTTATGGGATATGTGATCCTTGATCGTATCCTAAACTTTCTGGATATCTTTTCTAATTTTTCAAGGCTTGATAAGTATAAACAAAATGAACATTACAAAGTAAGATATTAAAAAGTATAACAACACGAGATAAGCGACAAAAGGTTAAGTTTTTATTTATAAAAACAAAAGACTAACCCTTAAAAGGTTGTCAAAATTACCTACCCGAGCTTCTACCAGCAAAACGTGGCCCGTCCGCTGGGGTAGGTAAAGGGTGTCCATGATAATAAGTTCAAAGATAGTGCAGGGATATAAAGGCGGCAGGATCACAATGGCTTCATCCCCCAAACAGAGGATCCCTCCACTAGTTGCAATCCTGCCTAATATCCTAAGGATCACACAAGATCCTTAATCCTAAAACCTATTGTTCAAAGTACAAACCATGAAATTGTTTTAAACATCACAACCACAAAAAACAAACTACCACCAGGTTTAAAAATTGGGCTCCGGCTACGTCTAGAAATGTCCTTCATTGCCCAATCATCCAGCCTAAGCCTTCGCTACATAGTCACCTCCAGCTCCACTTGTTTCACCACCTTCACCTTTGCCTCCAGCTTCGATTGTCAGGATCTCTTCAACCTCCTCAGCCTCTTCATCGTCCAGTTCAGCAAGCCTTGCCTTCCAACCTTCAATATCCCAGGTGCTCTTGTCAAAAGCAGGATCCTGAGCTTCCAAGGCCATTTGAAGCTTGGTCTTGTACATTGTAATGGCGGCAGAGATTTTGGCATCTTCGGTGATCTCACTCTTCTCATAGTCAACATTAACCAGCACCTTGGCCATCTGCTGTTTGGTATCCCGGACTTCCTTCTGAAGATCGGCAATTGTGAGATCCTTCAACACCGCAACCTGCTGGAGATCAGCAATCTTCCTATCCTGATCCTCAACGTGGCCTACATAGTCCTCAATCTCGGCGAATTTCTGTAAAAAGGATAGGGTCAGGATCAAGTAATAAGCAGGATATACCAGCAGGATATACCGGCAGGATATACCAGCAGGATATGTCAACAGGATAAACGAGCAAAGACATTGATCCTCACCTCATTAAAGTACTCAAGGAATTGATGACGGATCAGAGGCAGACCCTGCAGATCCCCAGCTTCAGAGGCTTTTCTCTTCTTGATTGCCTTCCATTTGAGGGGTGCTTTGGGGACCGAAGCTGTCGGACTAGTGGGAGCTTTCCTCTTGGAAGATCTGACAATGGTGAGATCAGCAACGTTGAACTTGGAAGCGGACATGGTAGATTTTCCAGCACCTACACAATCAAAACAAGATAAGTATCTTTTCTTAGTTCATATTTCACTATTTATTTAAATTTTAAACAAGGATACTTACTTGACATTGTGACAGAGCCTGAGGATACCTCCTGTGAATCTTGGGTTGTTGTCTTGAAAGTTCTTGTCTCAGGATCAAGTTTCTTGAAAGCAAGGAGCCTTTCCTTAGCAGCAGGGGACAGTTTGAGGTGTGAGACAGTGATGGCTGCATAACAAGAAAGCAAAAATATAAGTTATCCTTACATCAAAAGAAAGTGCCTAGTGATCCTTCTCAGGATCCTCCATCCTACCATGGGTAGCCCATTTTTTAGGAAGATCCTTTCCATCCTGGATGGAATCTCTCTTGACAAAAAAGAAGCGCCGTTTCCAATTAGCATCATTCTTGGTGGCTTTGAAGATCGGGTGTTCCTCACCGGGTTTACGTTTGAACAAATAACGGTGAGAGCCAAAGGTGGTAAGATCATACAGTTCTCCCAGCTCTGCCATTCCTAGATCTATTCTCTCCTGATCGATGATCCTTTCAAGGGTGTACAAAACCCTCCAAATCATCAGCATGGCTTGGATATAAGAGATGCCGGTTAGGGAAAAGAAAGATTGGGTGAAGGCTGGAAAAGGATATGTATAGCCTATGGTGAAAGGAGTGACGGGGAAAGCAACCCACTTATCGGAGGTATGATCGCTCAAGGCATTGGGATCAAAAGGCCTAAATTCGGTGTTCGCCGGGAAGCAGTGGCGGATCCTATCTATCTGAGCATCATTGAAGAAACAGCGTTCTTTAATGGAGTCTTCAATAATCCCCTGGCTTTTCGGAGGACTGTTCTTTGGGTGATCCTTGGCCGGAGAACTTCGTAGCAACATTTTCGAAGTGACGGAGATAAAGAAAGAAAAACAGAGTAAGAGAGGAAGAAAGAGGAGAAAGAAATACCTGGTTGATCGTCGACTGAGAATTTAAAGGGAGTTTCTTTCGAATTTGAATGCATAATGATCCTATCTATATCTCTATTTATAATTATGATTCTGCAGGATTGTCACTTCCGTGACGTCATCATCGCAACGGCTAGTTCTATTTTAACGGCTATATATCCGTTAGTTAGTTGCGGATAAGATCAAGAAAATATAACTCGCTAATTTTACGAATTACTCCTTATATTTTGGGGGCAATTGTTAGGGGAGGATTTTCTAACAATTAGTGATCCTTATTCGTTATCCTAATTAGTGATCCTTACTGCTGTGACAGGTAGTGATCCTCAGAAGAGCTTCAGGATCAGGATCATGGATCACTTTAAGGATCCTCGTACTGACGATTGTTTACTTATGTTTTGTACTATCTCGCAGGGATAACAAGCTTGACCAAGTCTTGGCGACATTCCTGGAGAATATTCCCAAACTATTCTGTACGTGCTTGACCAAAAATAGACGTTGTGGAGAACGTGGAGGCATGGCACGAAAGTCGGATAGTTAGTTTGGTAGTTAGATTTCTATTTTAAAAGGGGTAACGAGCTAGTAGAAAAACACTTAGCCATTTTTTTGCAGCTACACACACTCGTATACTCGCACACTTGAAGCTCTCGACGAACACACATTCATTTTCACTCATTTATACACATTTCACGATAGTGATCCTTGTATCTAGCTCGTTATTATCCGAAGTTGTAAACATTTAATCATTTATTTGAGCTTGGTGATCGGTAGTTTCCATCACCCGGGGTTTTTTGTGCCGGAGATCAACTCTTGGTCAAGGGCTTTTTCCCCGTATAAATCCTTGTGTTGTTTGTGCAAATCTACATTGAAGTGATCCTCATCGCTATTACATATTTTAAGCATCATTCCCCGAAACAAAGAGTTTGGTTGCATATCATAAACATAATTTTTGACCAAAACAGGGGACATAATACCTCAGTCTATAGCCTGTGAATTTCAGACTACTAAAAATGAAGCAGAATATGAAGCATTAATAGCAGGTTTGCAATTAGCCAGACGAATGAGGATCATGTATCTTCAGGTTTACATAGATTCATTGCTAACTACTAACCATTTTAATGGTTCATATGCTGTAAAAGGTGAAAAACTAATTAAGTATTTAGATGTAGTAAAGGAACTTGCAAAATCCTTCGATTCTTTTAGCATAATACAGGTACCAAGAGAGGAGAATGCAGGGGTAGACGCTTTAGCAATTTTAGGATCAACCCTGAAAATCCCAGAGGATATAAAGATACCTATCAGTCATATCCTCTTTCCTGCAATTGGAGAACATGAAGCAATGGAGGTAGAAAGGGATACTCCAGGAGAATATAAGGATCCTCAACTGGATTCAGGATCATGGATCCTTCCAATCATGAAACTCATTCAAAATAGAGAGATCACTTCGGGAGGAAATCCTAAAGCCTTCAGAGCCAAGGTATCCCAATTTATTATATTACAAGACACTTTATATAAAAAATCTCTTGCAGGTCCCTATCTACGATGTATTGAGTTCCTGAAATCAAAGAAGTATTAAAGGATTTCCACGAAGGAGATTGTGGAAACCATACAGGGGCAGGACATTGTTCTCTAGAATACTTAGGAGAGGTTACTTCTGGCCCACAATGAAGAAGGATGCTGCTAACTACTCAAGGAAATGTGATGCTTGTCAAAGGCACAACAACATTCTACACCAGCTAGCAGAACCTCTATATCCTATTATCTATCCTTGGCCATTAATGAAATGGGGAATGGATATAGTGGGAAAGTTACCAAAGGCACCAGGTGGAAAGGTCTTCATGCTTGTTATGCCTGATTACTTGTCCAAGTGGATCAAGGCAGAAGCATTCGTTCAAGTCAGGGAGAAGGAAGTGACATCCTTTATTAAAATAAATATTATTACTAGATTTGGTATTCCCTCCGAAATTATTTTTGACAATGGATCCCAATTTATTTAGAAAAGAACAACTAACTTTTGTGACAGTTGGGGAATAAGAATGATCACTTCTACACCAGTTCATCCACAAGCTAATGGCTAAGCGGAATCAAGCAATAAGATTATTATCAATAATTTGAGGAAGAAGCTAGGATCTAAGAAAGGGAAACGGGCTGAAGTGTCACACCCTAATCGACGGCTGAAATATCAGAGCGAGACGAAATAGATTGCTCATTACTCATAACACTAAATTCTGTCATGTATTTAATAATAAATTTCATTTCATTGCTAAAAGAATCAATTACATTGATTGAAATCGAATACAACAAGTTGAAACAAATGAATTACAATAAAACAAGTATTTAAAGTTTAAAATGTGTTTCTATGCATCCTACTAAGTTTTATGCATTATCATCATCATCACAATCCTGCAACATGTTTTAAAGTATAGTTCAATACAAAAGTATTGGCGAGTATACAAGTTTCGGAATACTAGCATATAAGTATAAAAGAATGTCTCAAATCCAACGTGGCAATTATTATATAAAGTTGAAGCTAGCATGCATAACTATAGGCCAAACCGGAGTGTCCACAAGAATAATGTGCATCTATCGCCACCAAAGTAAATGAGACCGTAATGTATAATAAAGTGCATCCCTCGACACTGAAGTAATCGAGACCGTAAAATATTAACTTAACAATACCCCGTCGGGTGGTGTGCTACTCCTATAGCGCTATAATTGTTAAGGTGGGCTAGCTAAGTTAATGACAAATAGAGTGCATGTATGTATTCTAGCATAAACAACCTAAGTATAACAAATAGCATGTATGGCAGATTGAGTGAGCGAATTAGTTTGTGTGAATTGTGTATTTTAATAAGTAAAACATGTTACACCCAAAAGTGCGTTAAACCATAAAAAGGGTCAAGTATACTCACAATATTGTAAAGCTTTCCGATTATCCGTGTATTGACGAGTTAATGAGAATATGGGAATGAATGCGTTCAGTGTTTGGAGTTTATGGAATGTTTGGATTCGAAATTAAGTATAAAAGTATATGTATGGAGTCTAGACACTCGTTTGGACACTAAGTTTTTAAAGTGTTCTCATGGGCCTTAACGTGTTCATTAGAATCACAAACGAGGAATAAAGAACAAAGATAATACAACTTATATTCGCGACGTATAATCATAATCTGATTAACATCAAGAATTCGGTTATGTTTATATTTATATGTTTTATAGTATAGTTATAATATTAACCTAAAACTAAGTCCATCATAGATATCATAGATTATCATGTAAGTTAAGCATGGAGGTTTAACCTCTTTGTATGATTCACCACTACACAAATCATCACAAGGATGATTCGGAGGTTCATGAATAACAAGAATTAAAAACTAACTAATGCATGCTTAAGTGACCAAGTAAATCCTAACACGGGTGAGCCAACGCGACATGGGAAGGTAATCCTAAGTGTCAGAGGCTAGGCGGGGCTATGTTACTTTGATACTAGGAAGTCACTTGAGTGTTTATACAAGAGTTCACAAGTGAATGAGTGGAACTATATTGGAAAGCCCAAGCTCCCATGGTTCACACTTCACAAGTCACAAGTTCATCATATGAAAGATGATGAATCATGCTTTCTTTCAACACTATAAACTAAAAATAAAGAGTTTTTGAACTCATAACTTGGTGGAAATCACCTCAACACAAACCCACAACTATAGACTAAGTAGTGAGCTTGGTGGGTACAAGATTCTACCAAGTTTTAGCAAAGAAACAAAAGCACATGAACATTGAATCAAAAGCAAAAAGTTTAGATGTGTTTACACCTCTTAAACTCATAAGAATCTATTCCTAACAAGTCTCATAGCCTTAGATAGGTTCAAGAACAAGTAGGCACAAGATAACATCAAGAAAACATAGTTTTATGAAAGCATAACAAGTATTCTTCCAAAACAGAAAGTTTGGACCTCAAAATTATGACATTTGTGCCTTTTTAATCTTTGTAAAACTCCAAACAACTTTGTATTAAATGAAACATTGTGTTATGATTCCAATATTTATAATTATTTATGACATTCGCAAATTTTCAATCCTTGTTCGATTTCGAACTCTCAAAAGCTTTTTTGGAAGTTATACGTAAACTGTTACGCAAACGTAATTAGTTTAACGCAATGTACACTTCGGAACAAGGACATAAGATAAACATACCTTACATACCCTTTAAATAACTAAGAAATAAGTTTTGAGGGGTTCGGTATGGCAAAAACATGCTTATTCGAGCTCATGGACTATTTGCGACAAACTGCTTAAGCCTGCCGATTCTCGTATTTTTGAATATGAAACCTGTACACACATCTAAATTTTGTAATCATTAAAACCTTGTATTTTATTGATAAGAATGCAAAAATATCAATCGTTGCGCAATTTCGGTCGTTTTTGTGTTCGTTATAGCGTTTTCCGTAATTAAGCGAAAAACATAACTGTACAACCGAACAAACCGACATCCACGATATTTTTGGGCATAATTCAAGTTACATATGCCTTAATACCCATATAGAGCCAAAAAATTAGGTTAAAAGGGTGTTAAAAGTGACAAAACGCGACAAAACAAGTCAATGGGACAAATCTGCAAATTTATGAAAGTTATGCTTGTTGCTGACCAGGCCACGCCATAGCTTACGGTTTGTGGACCATAACTTATGGTCTGGTCTGCCAGCTCTTGGACAGCCCATTGTTTTCTTTTCTTGGAGCCTAAGAACTCGAAATTTCTTGGTTTCTATCTGCACTTGACATGTGTTACACCTATCCTAAGATCATGACACCTCCTTGGACACTTGTAATCATCCTATGGCCTTCAAACAACTATAAATAGCAAGCATTTTCAGCCAAATTCTTTTCTCATTCATCTCTTCTTCTCCTATCTACTCAAAATTAGAGTTTGCTTCTCTTTAGAGGCCTCCAATTGAGTATTCTTGCCTTCCTAGAACACAAGTAAGTGTGATTCCTTAGTCTTGTTCATTATTTTAGCTTATTTTGAGCTAAAACTCAAACAGTTTGACTTTCTATTTGACTTTTGGTTCTGACCATAATTGGTTAAGTCAAAGTTCAATTGCACTTTGCAACGTGATCGTAATCACGAAGGTTATAATCCCTTTCGATTACACCTTCTGATTACCACGTTTACTAGTCAAAGTGACGAGCCAAAGTTTCGGTAAAAAATGCACATTTTGTGCATTTTACGATGGAACTATTTTCGAGTATCAAAACATCAAGTTTTGATACCAAAACAGTTTTATAACTTAGTTAGACATGTTTTCACATGTCTAACTCATCACTTCTAGTTTAGTGCTTATTTAGGGTCGTAAGTCGAGTGGTCTTGACCACCGCTTTGACTTTCGAATCCGACCCGTTTGGTCGATCTTAGGATCCAACCAAACACATATTTTTGACCATAGTTGTATAGGAAATAACCTACTGAGGTTATACCTTATGGTCACGTCATTTGGTTAGTGTTATGATAACTCGTTCTTATGTTCTTTAAAAATGACCAAAATGCCCTTTTTGTGCATAAATCCATTTTAAGCATATGTAACCAAATTTTTGACATATAAACTGATGTTGAAAGATTAGCAAACATGTTTTGACATGTAAGACTTATCATAGCACATATTTAACCATCCGATCACATATTTACCCAAACGACCCGTTAAAGTAGCGTAAACTACCTTAATGAGTCATATCAGGTCAAAAGCACTTAGGATCACTTTCAAATCAGAATGTTGTGTTTATTATATCATACCATGTGAGTTCCAACACTAATTTGATTTATAAAACTTCATTCTATCCGATCCGCCGATTAAAGTCCCAACATATTAACATAGTTATTCGATATTAGGACACACTTGATTACTTGATCTCTTGAGCTTTGTTTACACATTCATACAAGACTTATACGCAATCCCAAGTGAGTACATAGTTCCCCTATTTTACCTTTTTCAAATATTTTGGGGTGAAACATATGTGCATATCACTACTTTCTTGTTTTCATGACATTATACATGCTTTGTTCATCTAGTACATATAGTACATGATTTCAACGACATTTTGCTTCGTATGTTAACCTTGCATACCTAGTGTTTTGGTCAAAAATCACACAAGGATAATATAACCAAATCTGATTTTTGTGAGGTTGGATGCTTGGTTAAATGAACAAAAGTGTAATGTAAGGACCGTGTTTGTGACCTAGACGAGTCGGTTCAGAGGAATTCCATCAAATACAGGTGCGGAAAACAAGTATTTGACCTATAAACAGCTGAATCTTCACTTTAACACTGATTTGTATTGATATGAAAGTAATTACAATCAGTTCTCACACCCGCAGCACCTCGGTATGGAAATATCACAAAAAAAACTTATGATTTCGCTTGACCTTGACTTCCTATATATAGAGATTGAGATTTCGCTTCAGCATGATTCAAGCGAAATCTTAACATGTTGATTTCGCTTGAGCTGCTTCAAGCGAAATCCTTTACATACACATTCCTTCAAGCGAAATCTTGCTAACTCTCTCTCATTCTCTCGTTCTACGTGCCCTGATCTATTCTAACTAGTCTAAGACTCGATACAAGACGAAGTCGACCGATGTAGTGTACCAACAGACTCCCCCTCGGATGTTGACGAGTCGACTATCGAGTTACAACAATGCTGTGTCTTTATATCTTCAGTCTTGATCAGTCTCTGAGCTTTCTCTTCTCTCAATCTTCAGACTCCCCTTCTCGATTTACTGGCATTCTTTTGTTCTTCAGTAACATCTTCAGGATCGTTGTCTAATCTACACAGGCTTTTAGAATTGATTTTCAGGATCGAAACTTGGCTACCTGCACAATCTTAACCCAGATATAAATTTTCTAATTTTATCACAAATCAAATACCTGTGCACCAACAGATATAATTACAATATCTCAGGCTCTCTCTCAAATATCTATGATGAACCACTTGAAGAAGGTTAGATTTAACAAAAACAATTAGATTTACACAAACACTCCCCCTCAAATGCTGCTCATCATGTTTAGCACTTGGAATTTTGAAAATCAGTTTTCCAACATCAGTTGTCGAAAATCTTTTTAACTTTTTCAAAAATTATGCTAAAACACACACAAAATCTTTTTGGATTTTCTGAGAGACTAAAATGCAGAAATAAAATATTTACAGACAATATTTTTGTGAGTTTGTGCAAGAGGATCATATCAGTTTCTGAGACAAATCATCAACACCGTTAAGCTTTATTTCATTTTAAGTTCTAAACGATTCACCTAGATTGTCAGTATATTTTTCCACTTAAATTTTCACACAAAGTTCAACTGATCCGAGATACGATATTAATGTTTTAAGCACTTAAACTTATTCGTGTGTCCCACTACTTGAATATACTCCCGTATCCAGATCCCAATATTCAGTCTTACAGGTGAGTATACCACAGATGATATCTGTCAGGGGAATAAATTATAGTACGAGGGCCGTGAGAGCTCAGGTCGATCTTTCGATACGCAGAGAGATGACGGCTTCGACTTTTGGTGTGTCCCCTTTAGAGGATCTTTTGCATTACAACAGCAGCGACTATCAATATTATTGTTTCATCAGCTTGCTGAGGGCGATGCTATGTTTCAAGCATTTGCAGAAAGCATTATCCGGAGACTAGGTCAGAAATTTCTTTCAGCAGAAGTCCCGGGATAATACCCCAGATATCACTGAGCATAAAGACCTAGTATCTCAGAATAAGGGACCTTTCAAACAAGATTTCAGGGGTTACCTATATATCCAAGTTTGTGTTAACCCACAGAACAAGCAAGTTTGATTTTAGGTTTATATCTCGTCACAATTTACTAAATGTGCAAAAACCTACTGACATATCCGCAGTAAGATTGTTTATCACAATTTTCTTTCCAATTCTTTAGCATGTTGTGATCGTCCACTGATGTACTATCATTTCCTCTATATGCAACAAAAACTCATTTTTGAATTTTATCATGTTTTTGACTTTTTCAAATTTTCAAATGTTTTTGGATTTTCAGAAATTTTTACTCCCCCTAAAATGCAAACACATTTTAGGAAATTTGAAAACTAAAACTCTTGACACAATTAAAACATACAAACTGTACAGAAACTTGACAAAACTGATATCGAATCACATCAAATCGCCATCCACTCGGCATAAACAATCAGAACTCCCCCTATCACAAAACTATTTTCTCATTATGATTTCAAAACACTTAAGTTTGTTTTAACCAAAATGATTTTTCCGGAAAATAAGTTTTGATGATATAATCATTTGTAGGTTTGGGGTGTGGTTCATCACATTGTCTTTCAAAATATCAATTATAAGTATGGTCCAATCAAGTTCAACTTAATGACCTTGATTAACCTTTTTCATGTAAGCATTTTCTATACCAATTGTAAGAATTACCACATGTAGGAATGTTACGTCTACATCACCATTTTACCAATCATAATGCCAATTCCTGCTTCGCACTTACCAACCTGGAAGCTCCGGCGTGTCATACAACCTGTAAACATCCAACCACTATCAAAAACTTTCAAACAAAAAACTTCAAACATTAGAAAGATGCCGATTCCTGATCCACGATATAAACTTGGGATCTCCGGCATAGTCCTTAGACTATCATGGGAAACATACTTCCATCCAAGTCTTCTCAGACTTGATGGCTTTCAGTTCTTGCACAGTAGGGTTGTAAGTTGCCTTTTTAGTTGCATAAAATTCTTTAACCCCCTTAACTTTCCCATTCAACATTTTCCCAAAAATTTTCTTAACACTTCCATTGAATGTTTTCTCGATATCAAACTTAGTTTTCTCTGTGTAAAACTGATTCGAGATATCAACCTTACCCACTTTCTGTTTAACTTCTTCAAATTTCAGTGATGGAAACTCATCATCATTCACTGAAATTTTCACCTCAACCTGTGGCTCTTCTGGTTTTGTGGAACCAGATTCATTGCCATCATTCGCATCAATTTTCTTAACGACCCACACTTGGTTGTCATTCTCTTTCTTTTTATAAAAATTCTTTTTAGAACACTCACCAACCTCATAAGTTGAATTTTCAAAAATTTTAAGTCTGTCGGTTGGTGGTTCAACATCAACAACCTTTTGTTTCAATTTCTGAGAAACTCCCTGTTTTGTTTTGGCATTTTTTTTGGCAATTCCATGCAATGTGACCAGTTTCATTGCACAAGTAACAGGTACGAGTCTCTTTTTGATAAAACAATTCAGTTCCATTCTTCTTCTTTTCAGCAAGAAAATCTTGATTTGATTGTCTCCAGAATGGTTTCTTCTGTTCCTCTTCTGCACTTCCACCTGACACAAATTCTATTTTTGTTTTAGAATTTTTCAAATTTTTATGATTTTCTGGTGGAATAAAACCAAGACCTTTCTTTTTGTAGCTACGATTTTGGTTAGGTTTCTTTTGAAAACCAGAACCCAAATTGTAACCCTTTTTCTTGTTTAGACGTTGTTGAACTCTTGAAGTGTACTTTTTAGGTTTTTCAGTAAGATTTAAATCTTTTATTTCAGAAATATTAATTTCTGTCATTTTGAAAACCTTTTTGATCATGTCAAAACGAACACTTTTTATTGGAAACTCTTTGTCAGAGTATAATTTGTCCGAATCATTTAAAGTGTATGCAACTTCAAATGTTTCATCATCCAAATTTGCTTTTGATAACAAAAATTATTTACTATAAGACCGTTTAACCGACGACTGTGAACTGTTAACCGACGAACTCGAACTTTTGACAGACGAACTTGAACACCCAGACTCAGACTTTGACTCAGACTCCTCCTCAGTGTCTAACACCTGATCGACCACCTTTTTGATTAACTCAGACTCATGATCAGTATCGGATGAGGTAAATGTGACATCAATGTTATCTGGTAAAACGTCAGTTGTATCTGTTTTTAGCTTTATATTGACTGCTTTTTCAAGTTGCTCCTCGTTCGGTTTTCTAGGAGAGTACCCTTCCCAAATTGGAGGCGGACACTTGTTATATCTAACAGTCGGTTTCTTACCACTATCTTTCTTTTCCTTCTTTGGCTTATCGTCTTGAAAAGCTTCCATACCTGCAACAGTTGGGTAAATACGATCAATGAGATAATCAGAACTAGAATAACTTTGTAATAAACGTCTAATTCTCTCATTTTCAATCTTCTCTGTTTCCAACTCTTGCTTCCATTTAGCACTCTCTTCGATGTAAAAATTAATTGTTTTCTGCTTTGTCATCATCACAGCATTCATCATTGTTAGTGCTTGTTCTCTTTCTGAATTTGTCTTTTGAAGACCAGTTACTGTTTTGTTCAAGACATCATAAGATTCTTTCACATAATTGAGATTGAACAGTAACTGCTCTTTCTTCTTCTCATACTCAGCAATTATCTCGTCTTTTGCTGCACATTCCTTGCATGCTTCCAAACACTTCTCGCAAGGCTTTACAACTTCAACAATCTTCTCAACTTCGATTGTTTTAACTATCTCAATCACTTTTTCTACTTCAATCACCTTTTCTTCTTCTTTTTCAACCTCAGTAATCTTCTTAACAACACTTTCCACATTCTGAACATCACCATCAGATTCAGTTTGTTGTTCTTTAGCAGCTCTTTTCTCCTTTAGTTTCTCTACTCGATCTGCAAAATAGAAATGAAAACTTTCAGGAGAAAGATGAGATTTGGCAACATTAACATATTTTTCTTCCTCATCATCACTGCTGCTATCAACTGATGTTTGATCAAACTCTACAGATTTTCCAGAATCAGCATCTGATACACCAGAATCAGACGAAGTTTGATCAAATACAACTTCTTTTTCTGAAATAGTAACATTTTGAACACTCTCATCAGAATTTTGTAGACTTTCATCCGCATTTTCTGAAATTTCTCCAGATCTTTCTGAAAGTTTATCAGTACTATCTGACTCTTCATCTGTTGACACAGACTTTTCATCTTCACTTTTCACATTCTCTCCAATAGATCTCATCCAAGTAGCAAACAAATCTGGCTCTCGGATGATCTTGGCAATGAAAGCTTTGAAATCACCCTTTTCATCAACAAACATATCCCAGCTGAAGCCTTCAGGTAATCTCTCATCATCTTGATCAACTATGCATGCTTTCCTATCAGAAGATATGTAATTGTTCCAGTTGAAATCTACCGCACACGCTCTCTTGGAATCCTCAATCTTTCTACCATGAGCTGTATGTGAATCTTGTGATTGACCAACTTGCTGATAAATGGCTTTCCGGTAGTAATCATCTTTTCCAAACGGATTCTGAGCACCACTAGCTTCCCTGTTCTTGCACTCCCGCTTGAAATGGCCTTTTTCCCTGCATCTGAAACAAGTAACTTTAGATTTATCAAAACCTAAAGTAGATACACAAGCATCAAGAAAGTCATTTCTCCCGGTAATTGTTTTGAATTTCTCAGCTCGTCGAAGAACACTTGCGAGACACCATTTTATATCCATAAGTTCCATCTCTTCAGCGTCTATCTGATCGTAATCCTCTTTGGTAAGCATAGGATTGCCGATCCGACCAGCAACAAGACCTTCATAGGATAACAGAACTGAACCCAGAAGTGCCATATGGTCTTTAGCAGTGTCTTCAGAAAAACTTTGACCTTCTGGAAGATTGAGAGCTATGTTGCATTGAATCATGTATCCATTTCCTGTTTTTGTACTCTGAGACTGAAAACTTGTGTTAGTCTCTTTCGGATTCACACTCGGAAATGATGAAAACCCGCTGCTATTCTTGTTCAAACCCTGATCAGTTTTCTCAGATGAATCACCAACACTGAAAGCAGTTTGAATTTTCGGACTTCTCTCAGATTCTGAAACCGGAATGCTACCTTTGTAGTACATTTTAATATCCTGTTGACCACTCGGACTGTTCATCCTAGCTATTTTCTGTTGCTCCAGATCTTGACTTTCAATTTTCTCTATAAACTGTGAGATTGTCAATCCATCATACACACCAGTATTCTTCAAGATCATCAAATACGTTCCCCACTCCTTTTGAGGTAACGCGTCCGCCAATTTATCCACCCACTCCTCACGACCTTTTTCAACACCCAACATAGATAAAGATCGCACCAAATGACAGTATCTTTCGATTAGCTTTTTAGTATCCTCTCCCGGCAAACTACAAAACAAATCAAATTCTTTCTTTAGTAATGCTTTCTTGCTTTTGATCATGTTTTCGCTTCCCTCGAACTTGACCTTTAGTGCATCCCAAATTGACTTAGCAGTTTTGTCGTGCTGTAACAGAATGAATATATCTTCTTTTATCGCCTGCTGCAACAAACTAATCATCATTTTCTCAGCTCTATACATTGCTCGTTCTTGATCAGTGAACTCAGATATTTCTTTGATGACTTGCAAATCTGTTCGAGGCAATGTGTACTTCTTCAATATGCATTCCCACGATCTGAGATGATTTGCCTGAACCCAGTTTTCAAAGCGATCTTTCCACCCGTAGTATTCTTCAATACTCATCAGTTTCGGGGGTTTCTGAATGGTTCCCGTCTCATTTTCAAGATTCATGGCTTGAGCAATCGCAGCTGGTGATGACGGTGTTGCAAACGCATTATAGAACCCGGAATCCATACTGACTTAACACGTTAATCAATAACAGATTCTTTCAAGCGAACTGGTAACTTTGTGTCTTTCAAGCGAACTGATCAAGTGAACAGTCTTTGAAGCGAAATTGTCAAACTGGTTGAAGCGAAATCCTTGAAGCGAAATAGTTCAAGCGGAACTTTCAAGTGATAACTTTCTGAAGCGAAATCCTGAAGCGAAAACCTTGAAGCGAAATCGTTCAAGCGAAAACGTTCTGAAACAACTTTTCTGAAGCGAAAGACTTGAAGCGAAATCGTTCAAGCGAAAACGTTCTGAAACAACTTTTCTGAAGCGAAAGACTTGAAGCGAAATCCTTGAATCTGTTTGAAGCGAAATGTAAAGTCTCGCTTGAAATTTCAAGCGAAATCGTCCAATGAAGTTTTGTTCTTCAAGCGAAATCCATTAGAAAGTCGATTTTGATCACTTTTAGGTCGAATTTTACTGTGAAACTTTCAAGGGTTTGTTATCTTGTATTTTTAAACAATCTGTGAGAAATTGAACAGTTTTTTACCGTGAAAAATTTCTGAACTGATGAAAGAAGGTGTAGAAATAAGAGATATTGATTGATTTCGGCTGAATTTTGCAGAACTCCTCCTCCTGAGATCTGATACCAATTGTAAGGACCGTGTTTGTGACCTAGACGAGTCGGTTCAGAGGAATTCCATCAAATACAGGTGCGGAAAACAAGTATTTGACCTATAAACAGCTGAATCTTCACTTTAACACTGATTTGTATTGATATGAAAGTAATTACAATCAGTTCTCACACCGGCAGCACCTCGGTATGGAAATATCACAAAAAAAACTTATGATTTCGCTTGACCTTGACTTCCTATATATAGAGATTGAGATTTCGCTTCAGCATGATTCAAGCGAAATCTTAACATGTTGATTTCGCTTGAGCTGCTTCAAGCGAAATCCTTTACATACACATTCCTTCAAGCGAAATCTTGCTAACTCTCTCTCATTCTCTCGTTCTACGTGCCCTGATCTATTCTAACTAGTCTAAGACTCGATACAAGACGAAGTCGACAGATGTAGTGTACCAACATGTAAACAAAAAATGAATGAAAATGGTGATGAACACAAGGATTTATACGAGGAAAAAGCCCTTGATCAATGAATGATCTCCAACATAAAAAACCTCGGGTGATGGAAACTACCGATCACCAAGTATATTGCACAAACAATAATAATGATCCTTGTACAACTTCGGAAGACAACGAGCTCAATACACTGATTTGCTAAAGTGTGTGTTTTTCGCGATTGAGTATCAGAGTGTTTTGTGTTTTTGTGTGTTGTATTCGACTTCTACCTAAAATGAGCTCGTTTTCCCCTTTAAAGATAGAAAATATCACGTAACTAACTTTCCGAAAAATATGGAAGTCACCCATGTTCTCCAAAACAGTTATTTTCATCAAGCACGTGCTCTATATGAAGCATATTCGACGAGATTCCAGCAAAGACTAAGTCCATGTCATCCATTACCTGTGTATAAGTGTTTTGGTCAAAAATCACACAAGGATAATGTAACCAAATCTGATTTTTGTGAGGTTAGATGCTTGGTTAAATGAACAAATGAATGAATGAATAGAAATTGAAATCAACGATGAACACCGAGATTTATACGAGGAAAAAGCCCTTGATCAATGAATGATCTCTGGCATAAAAAACCTCGGGTGATGGAAACTACCGATCACCAAATGTATTGCAAAAACAATAATGATCCTTGTACAACTTCGGAAGAAAACAAGCTCAATACAATGGATTGCTAGTGTGAGTGTGTGTATTTTACCAATAACTTGCAGAGAGTTCGAGTGTTGTGTGTTTTTTCTGTGTTGTATTCGACTTATGCCTAAAAATGAGTTGTTTTCCCCTTTAAAGATAGAAAAAGTAACAAACTTTCCGAAAAAGGTGGAAGTCACCCATGTTCTCCAAAATGGTTATTTTTCATCAAGCACGTGCCTATATGAAGCATATTCTACGAGATTCCAGCAAAGACTAAGTCCATGTCGTCCATTACCTGCATTAAACATTAAAAACATGACAATTGTTACAAACATAAACAATAGTAAGGATCCTGGATCCTCAGACTCCCTGCATTATCCGTTCAGGATCCGTGATCCATGCCCAGTCTTAGGATAGATGATCCTTAGCATAAAATTCATGCCCTAGCAAATGCCCCCAATATGGAAGTTGTGATAAGGATTCACAGATGTCATATTTCTGTTAGAAGCGGGCTAGCCGTTGCTGCTGGTAACTAGTCGTTACACTGCCTGCCGTCACTGATAAGACCTGCTATAATCATCATTGCAATATATAGAGTTAGAGATAACTCCTCAAATGCCTTTATAGACAAGAAGATCCTTCTGTTTGTGGAGAATGAATCCTTCTACACCGTTCGCTATTAACCTTCCTACACTTTAATTTCTGCATAGACACTTTAACCGTTAGATAGCCCTGTCCAGCCTGGATGGATGGTCCACTGTTTTGCTGGTGAAATCTAGGCCATATGATTTTGATACATAATGAATGGGTAACAACATTAAACTTTTTTAGCTACATCTATTGTTGTTTCTTCTCTCTTTATTTTTCATGTATGCTTTCTATTTTCAAAGATATCATCGCCAAACAACTGGAAAGTTATTGGAAATCTGATGATAACGTTAAACTTTTAACAGAAAACTTGAAGTGTTCGAACAAATGTGGATCAATGATCCTTAACCAAAAAGAATAAGAGACAACTTGCAGCTTAGAAAAAGTTAGAATATAACATACCAGAGAATCCAAGTTAGGATTCTATATCCTTGTAAATTATTACTGAATAAACAAACTGTGATAAGTAAAGTTTCAATGATCCAGGATCCTTATTGTCAGAACTTGTATAACTTTAAAGCTCCAAGATCCTGTTAGAAAAACAAACTTGGGACCAAGCCAAATAATTGGGGATGAACCCATAATAACTGGGGGCAAGCCCACATAAACTGGGGATAAGCCCAAATAATCTGGGGACAAGCCCAACAAACTGGGGACAAGCCCAAATAACTGGGGATAAGCCCAAGTAAACGGGTGTAAACTGGGGTCAAGCCCAAATAAACTTGTGTAAACTGGAGTATGGCCCAAACTGACGACTATCCAAAGATGAGCGACATGAAAATGCCGAAACCTTAGCTAACGTGAAAACGTTAGAAACCTTAGGAACGGATGTATGGTACGTCTACCATTATACTTAGGATCCTAAATACAGCCAGTACAATGAAATTGTCAGCCCCTAAAACGAGTACTGGTCACATTGCCTTTAACTGCATTAGGATAATCGTGCGCAACTGGCGAAGGTGTAAGAACTTGATTCGTAGAAGGTAGTAGATACCTTAAACTGGGGACATGCCTAAAATTGGGGACAAGCCCAACAAACTGGGGACAAGCCCAAATAACTGGGGACAAGCCCAAATAAACTTTGGAGAGTTGGCCAACCACTTTGATCTTCTGTAAAATGATAACAACTCTGCAAAAGCTTAAACTTTATGAAAATAGATGTTAAATGTTTAACATCTTTGACTTATGATAAGTAATAAGTATAAAATGAATGAAAATGAAAGTAATGTGTTACCAAAGATAGAATCATACATCCTTTGAGGATCCCGAATCCTTAATCAGAATACTGGCATCGCTGAAGATCCCTGATCCTTCTTACTTTAAGTATTTTTTGTGATGAACAGCATTCCAAGCTCTTGGTAGGAGATCACCATCCATTGTTAACAAACGATATGCCCCTTTTCCTGCTTCAGCTTCAATTAGATAGGGCCTTCCCACTTTTGGTTGCCATCAGAAGGATTCGTGGTATTTTGGAATGCTTTCCTTAATACCAAGTCACCAACTTGAAACTTTCTGATCCTGACATTCTTATTGTATACTCCAGCCATTCTTTGTTGATAACTGGCCATCTGTCACAAAAGTTAGTAGTTTTACTCCCAATAAATTGGGATCCATTATCACAAACAATTTCAGAAGGTATGCCAAATCTAGTAATGATGTTTCTTTTAATGAAGGATATAACTTCATTTTCTCTGACTTGAGCAAAAGCTTCTACTTCTATCCATTTAGAGAAGTAGTTTGTCATGGCTAGCAAAAACACTTTTCCTCCTGGTGCCTTAGGAAGCTTGCCAACTATGTCCATTCCCCATCTCATGAATGGCCAAGAAGAGGATATAGGATGTGGAGGCCCTGCTGGTTGGTGTAGGATATTACTGTGTTTTTGACAAGCATCACATTTCTTTGCATATTCCACAACATCCTTCTTCATCGTGGGCCAATAATATCCAATTCTGAGGATCCTTAAAAATAGTGCTCTGCCCCTAGTGTGATTTCCACAGTCTACTTCGTGAAAATCCTTTAAGAGTTCTTGAATTTTTGGATCCTCAATGCACCTTAAGTATGGACCTGCAAGAGATATCTTATATAACATGTCATTTAGTATGGTGAATTAAGATACCTTAATCTTGAAGGTTCTGGGATTTTCCCCTGTGGGAATTTCTCCACTCTGGATATAGTTCAGAATTGGAAGGATCCAGGATCCTGAATTTGACTGCACATAATCACTAGGTACAATTGCAGCGTCCTCCACTATCTCCCTTACTTCAGTTTCCTCAATTGCAGGAGACAAAACATGGATGATAGGTATCTTCACATCCTCTGGCATCTTTAGGGATGATCCAAGGTTAGTTAAAGCGTCTGCTTCTGCATTCTCTTCTCTAGGTACCTGTGTTAAACTGAAAAAAGCAAAAGAATCTGGCAGTTTCCTGACTACCTCTAGGTATTTGATTAGTTTTTCACCTTTAACAGTATAGGAATCATTATAATGATTAGTAATTAATAGGGAATCTACGAATACTTGAAGATACCTGATCCTTATATTCTTAGCTAATTGCAAACCTGCTATCAAGGCTTCATACTCTGCCTCATTATTAGTGGTTTGGAATTCACATGCAATGGATTAGGGTATAATGTCCCCCTGTGGCGATTTTAGTAGTGTGCTTTGTCCAGTTCCTTTAACATTTGAATTTCCATCCGTGAAGAGTGTCCAAGGATCCTTGGTCTTCTCAAGTTGTTGAACTTCTAATTCAGCTCCCCTTTGTAGATCACTACTGGAATCAGCCACAAAGTCAGCTAAGGCTTGGGAATTGATGGCAGTCCTAGGTTCGTATTTAATGTCATATGCACTAAGCTTGACCGCCCATTTTGCCATCCTTCCTAACATTTGAAGTTTCCTAAGAACATTCTTGATAGGAAAGTTAGTTTTCACAATAATAGTGTGAGTTTCAAAATAATGTCTATGTTTAGCGGAAGCCATAATTAAATCAAGAATTAATTTCTCTAAATGAGAATACCTGGCCTCAGCATCAAGTAGACTTTTACTTACATAGTATACCAGATGTTGAGAGCCTTCATGATCCTTAACTAGGACCGCACTTACTGCTTTAGCTGAAACAGTTAAGTATAAGGATAATGATTCTTCATTTTCTGGTTTCATCAGGGCTGGTGCTGTGGATAGATAATCCTTAAGAGTCTTGAGTGTAGCTTCATGCTAATCAGTCCACTCAAACTTCTTATTCTTCCTCAATATGTCTTACCTGCCTTGAGCAATTTGTCTACCTCTTCTTGGATAATGGCATTTCTTTAGGGCACAAATTTCCTCCTTTTTGATGTATTGGCTTGAAAGACCTGTCAATATCAAGTTTGTGAGTAATAACATCCTTAGATATACCTGTCATGTCTTCATGTTTCCAAGCAAAGGTAGAATTTCTTCTTTTCAAGAAGGATATTAAATCCTGCTCAATGCTGTCTAGGATCCCGGATCCTATAAAAATTTTGGATTCAGGATCCTTTGGGTTCAACAGAATATCCTTGACGTCTTGCTCTCTTGCCTCCATAACGTCCATTGGAGGATACTTTAATTGCTATGTTTCCCTTGACTTGGAGGCCGGTTTCATTGAAGAAGTGTAACAGTTCTTTGTCTCTTGCTGATCACTCTCTATCTTCACCACACTCCATAGAGTTGGGAGCTTGACACATTGATGATATGTTGAGGGGACTGCATTCATATCGTGTATCCATGGCCTGCCAAGGATAACATTACGGCAAGATAAGCAATCAATGACATAAATTTTTTGAAAAGAATTAAATCCCTCAATGTAAATAGGAAGTTTAATGTCCCCCAATGTGTTCTTAGTTTCTCCACTAAATCCCACAAGAACTGATGATCTTGGGATAATTTCTGATTCAGGAATGTTCATTTTCTTGAGGACATCAAGTTGAATAATGTTCACTGAGCTTCCCCCATCTATGAGAATCCTGCGAACAAAATGGTTAGAAATAAACAATGTAATAACAAGACCATCATGATGAGGATCCTGAATATCCACACGATCGTCCTCATCAAAGGATATGACTTTCTCCTGTGTAAGGATTGAGGTTTGAATAGGCGTATCCCCATTCTCCATCTTTGTTTCTTTTGCATGTCTTTTAGCTGCTGAGAACCTCCGGAGATGAAATGGATGATTTGAGCATCAACTGGTGGAGGAGGAGCTTTTTCAGGAACTTTCTCAGGATCCTGGATCCTTGACTTTTTCATTCCAAGAAATTCCTTCAAGTGTCCTTTGCTTAAAAGATAACCTATCTCCTTCCTTAATGCTATGCACTTATCTGTGAGATGACCAAAATCCTCATGGTAAGCACACCATTTTGATTTGTCTTTGGTAGCAGGCGGTTTGTCATTCTTCCCTGGCCACCTAGCCTTGTCACCTTAATTCTGCATAGCAAGGATTAGTTCATTATTATCAATAGCAAAGCAATATTCAGAAATAGTAGGATAATCCTCATCATCTTCCTCTTGTTCCACAGCATGCACATTCTGGTTGTCATGCTTGGAGTATTGCTTGGATCAGTTATTCTTGAAATAGGATCCTTGTTTGTCTTGCTTTGAGGATCCTGACAACCTCTCCTGGATCCTTTTGTCATCCTCTAAACGGATGAACCTAAGGGCCCTGTTTCTTACTTCATCAAGGTTCCTGCAAGGTGTCATAACAAGATCATCATAGAATTGTGAATCCTTAAGTAAACCCATTTTAAAAGCCTCTACAGCTGTAGCAATATCTAAGTTAGGGATTTCTAAGGATTCTCTACTAAATTTAGTTATATAATCCCTTAATGATTCATTATGACCTTGGGTTACCTTATATAAATCACTAGTTAAACGTTCGAATCTCCTACTACATGAAAATTGGCTATTGAACAGATTAACTAGATTAGCAAATGAAGTAATAGAGTAGGGAGGAAAACTTAGTAGCCATTTAAGAGCTGATCCTGTCAGTGTGGATCCGAAACCCTTACACAGACATGCTTCTTTTAACCTTTCAAGAATGGGGTTGATCTCCATTCTCTCTCTGTATTGAGCCACATGCTCTTCTGGGTCAGTTGTGCCATCATACAGCTTCATGTTCGGTGTTTGAAACCTCTTTGGTATCTCTGCATCACAAATAGGTGGTGCAAAACGAGATATCCTGTGACTCCCATCCGGAATCTCAGGAATGGGCTTAACCACTCCTGGGACACTGGATATCATATCCTTGAGTTTTTGCAACTCTCTAGCCATGGCCTAGTTGATCCCTGGTTCCTGCACAAGACCATGGTTAGTATTGTAAGTTGTATTGAAAGTTTTACCTCCTGACTGATTTGAGATTGGAATTCCAGATGAATATCCAAAATGAGGCAATTCTGGTGCAACGGTGGGATCATATGAAGCGATAGTCTGCATGGGAATGAAGTCTCCCACTTGAATCTCAGAACTTCTGGGTTGTTGACTCCCCGAGGATCCTTGATCCTGAAAGATGTTGGATCCAGGATACATTGGAGCTGAAGGTCTTGGAGGATATTCCATGGATCCTTGAACCTACGATGAGGATCCTTGATGCTGAGGGTAGGATCCTTGAACTGTTAGCGTCCCCATGTATCCTCCCAAACTAAATAAGGATCCTTGATGCTGAGATGAGGATCCTTGAGGCTGAAAGAGGATCCTTGAGGCTGGAAGTAAGATCCTTAAGGCTGCGCTAACTCCAGTGATCCTTGCCGAAGGATAGAGGATCCTTGAATCTGGACACTGGATCCTTTGGAAAACTGGATTGTTGATGATGGAGTAGTAAAATCCAATGACCTGGGCATCAATGGGGAGTGATCCTCTGCTCATTTTTTCAATTTCTTGATTTCATCAATTTCGCGAAGGATCCTGCCATTAGTTTCGTCCTGCTGTTGCATGTATCCTCTCATTTGCAAAATCAAAGTATAAAGATCACTGTTAGTAGGTGTAGAGGAAGAAACAACAATTGGTTTTGTGAAAACGAGGGTTGTCTTCTTCAGAGCATTCTCAGCATTCTTCTGGAACGCAGGAGAAACAGGGGGCAAAGGTGGAATGCCCTGTGATGAGGTAACCGCTGACATGGAACTTGAAGTAGTTTTTCCCTGAGAAGACATGTGCTTGAAGGTAATGCACAAAAATGAATGAAATGAACGGATTTTTCAGAATGAAGCACCAATTGCCCCACGGTGGGTGCCAAACTGTTTTGGTCAAAAATCACACAAGGATAATGTAACCAAATCTGATTTTTGTGAGGTTAGATGCTTGGTTAAATGAACAAATGAATGAATGAATAGAAAATGAAATCAACGATGAACACCGAGATTTATACGAGGAAAAAGCCCTTGATCAATGAATGATCTTCGGCATAAAAAACCTCGGGTGATGGAAACTACCGATCACTAAATGTATTGCAAAAACAATAATGATCATTGTACAACTTCGGAATAAAACAAGCTCAACACAATGGATTGCTAGTGTGAGTGTGTGTATTTCGCCAATAACTTGCAGAGAGTTCGAGTGTTGTGTGTTTTTTCTGTGTTGTATTCGACTTATGCCTAAGACTATCCACTATCACAACCCAACCCAACCCAATCTTTCAATAAAATACTAATTTCTCTCTCTTCCACCTACACAACCCAACCCAATTCAATTTTTCACCCACATTCACAACCCAACCCAACCTAAACTAATATTTTATTATATAAATATGATTTATAATTATTATTTATTATATAAGTTATTAGAAATAAAAACAAATAATTACTTTAAAGATAAATAAAATTACAATAACATAAAAAACATTAGAAAAACACATAATAGTAAACATAATTAAACATAATCACGAGTACATAAAATAAAAACTATTTAATTATTCGTCATGAGAAATTTTTTGCCATATATGCTCAATCAGATCGTTTTTTAGAGCGTTATGAGCTTCTCTATTACGAAGTTGTTCCCTATTGTTCATATAATGTGATAGGCTTGCCATTCGTTCAGTAGAGTATTGAAATGGTTGTTCATCATCTTCAGCAAATCTTCTTCGTGGTTGATTTGTAGGCCTGTCACTTAGAAACTCAGACGGATCATAATAGTGAAGGTATGTGTCCCGTTCATCCTCAACAATCATATTATGAATGATTATACAAGCAATCATAATTTTACCCATCATATCTTTGTCCCACACAAGACATGGGTGTCGGAGAAAAGCAAAGCGGGCCTGTAGAACACCAAATGCTCGTTCAACATCTTTTCTAACGGCCTCTTGATGTTTAGCGAACAACTTGTGCTTTCGAAGTTGTGGAGAATTTATCGACTTAACAAAGGCAGCCCATGAAGGGTATATGCCATCAGTGAGATAGTATGCCCTATTATATTCTTGTCCATTCACGATGTAACTAACATTTGGTGCTCGACCTGACAATACATCATCAAACAGAGGAGATCGGTGGAGAACGTTAATGTCATTGCACGTACCTGGTGTTCCGAATAATGCGTGCCATATCCATAAGTCATACGATGCAACAGCTTCTAAAATGATTGTTGGTTTACCGCTTCTACCTGCATATTGCCCAGCCCAAGCGGTGGGACAATTTTTCCATTCCCAGTGCATACAATCAATGTTGCCTATCATTCCCGGAAACCCACGTTCTTCCCGAACATGGAGTAGTCTTGCTAAGTCATTCTCGTTGGGCATTCGTAGGTACTCTTGACCGAAGCATGAAATAACTCCTTCTATGAACTTTATAAGGGCAGTCCTTGTTGCTGTAGCACTCATTCTCAAATATTCATCATGCGCATCTGCGGATGTCCCATACGCTAACACCCGCATAGCTCCGGTACATTTCTGCAGTGGTGAAAGACCTTGTCTACCCGTGGCATCAGGTCTTTGTTGAAAATATATGTCATTGGTTGTAACAACAGCTACTATGCGAAGGAAAAGTGGTCTCCGCATTCGAAATCTACGCAGAAAAGTTGCTTGATCATATGTTGGATTTTCAACAAAGTAATCTTCCATCAAACGTGCGTCACCCTGCTCACGTTCTCGATCACAATACCTTCTTCTTGATGTGCCTGGCATGTTAATGAGTAATCTACACATGATGGCATCAAGTTGTAGATCTTCTTGAAAAACTTGTGCTTCCCATTCATTATACTCACTCGATGAATCAGAACTCTCAGATGAGTTTTCACTACTAGACATTTTAGAATGGAAGATTTCTGGATGCATAACAAAGCATATCATTACACTCATTTATAGAAAAAGAAGTTAGATAGTGTTGGATTTTTATAATATTAAATATAGATAATGTTATATTTTTTTATCTAAATGATATCTATGCATCCAATAAAAATTTGACAAATGGAACTTGTTGATAAAGTTAAATTTACTAGATAATATTACACATAAACCATAATGACATTACAAACCGAAACTTCAATATCTTACAAATGCAGTACAAATGTAAATTACAAGATAATATTACACATAACCCATAATGACATTACAAACCGAAACTTCAATATCTTACAAATGTAGTACAAATGAACTAAAAATAAAAATGCACCAAACTAGATTCAGTTCCCGTAGAACTTCGACAATAAAGAACGTTTGATTTCTTCTTCTTCAGGCAACAAATACTCCTTTTGTAGCATTGTGTTAAGACTCTGGAGTTCCATTTTCTTTTGCTCCCTTTCTTCCCCTTTTTTTCCTTTTCATTCCTATTTTGTTCTTTTTGTTGCTCGAACTCGAATTTTTCTTCATGAAATCAATTTGAATATTTCGGGTAAGCCTCATTGCACGAAGTTCGTCAACAATTTCATCGGAAACTTTATCTTTTCCTTTCTTTTTTTTCGCTTCATCTCTACCGACTGGACGTTGTAATGTTGATGAACCACCACTAATTGGCGATTCTTGGTTGGAATTCACACAATACTCACCTTCTTCTAAAGTCATTGTTCTTTTCGTACTACCACGAATTTCTTCATCATCCACTTCACGTTCACGTGTTATGCCACGAGGTATCTCTAAAGCCCATTTTGGGTTACACATAACTTCATTGAAAACAATAGAGTCGTTAAACTCTTTCCCACCTTTCTCGTAAATCTTATGAGCATCATTCTCAATATCTCTTTGAGACGTTCCACTTCTTGCTCGGCGATATGCTTCCCGGTACGCAGCAACCCATTTCCTGGCGTTTTCGTTGAGTCGATTATAACGACCTTTCATTTGGTCAACATTCCTCTCACCAAGTTTTTCCGGATTTTCTGCCCGGGTTGCATCATATATTTTCTTTATTTCTTTCCACAGTGACGTTTTCTTCTGGTTTTTTCCGCGAATGCTATCTCCACTAGCCATACACCATGCCGACATTAAAGCAACATCTTCAGCAGTCTCCCATTTAGTGGTTTGTGGTTGTTTTTCAGTATGTTGTGACGTTTGAGGATTTTGAGTGAAAGGAAGTTGACTTGAATTTGAAAAAAACAATGGGCTTTCATTGTATTGATTATTCTGATTATTTTCAGAATCATCAAGGTTCGTATAGAACGGATCCATTGTTTTACAAAATATGAAGAACAAAAGAGAGATTTAAAATCAGATTTGGATGTGCAAATTTATCATTATTCATATACTACTATATATAGATAAAAATCATGAATGTATTTTTTTTTACAGTTTTCTTTAATAAATATAAGATTTCTTGGATTAAAAAATCTAACTTAACTAGTAGTAGATTGACATATGGCATGGATAAGATAAGATAAGATTACATATTAATTTCTTTTTATAAAATAATGGAAGTTAAATAATAAAAAGAATAAAAAGAGTTAGATATTATAAAAAATAGGTTGAATAGTAGAGAAAAGAAAAAAAAAAGGATTAAATAATCTTTCCACAATTGGTTGCAAACTTGTTCGTGCAGACAATCTGGTCGTGCAAGACATTCACATATTTAATTAAAATTTTTACCTTTCATTTTGTCTTTTCCTTGACGTGGCAACCGGTTGGCTCAATGGGTCACCATAGTGTATAGTCTAAAAATGAGCTGTTTTCCCCTTTAAAGATAGAAAAATATCAAGTAACAAACTTTTCGAAAAAGGTGGAAGTGACCCATGTTCTCCAAAACGGTTATTTTTCATCAAGCACGTATCTATATGAAGCATATTCTACGAGATTCAGCAAAGACTAAGTCCATGTCGTCCATTACCTGCATTAAACATTAAAAACGTGACAATTGTTATAAACATAAACAATAGTAAGGATCCTGGATCCTCAGACTCCCTGCATTATTCGTTAAGGATCCGTGATCCTTGCCCAGTCTCAGGATAGATGATCCTTAGCATAAAATTCATGCCCTAACAATAAGCATTAAAAATGTGACAATTGTTAGAAATCATAAGTAATGTTAAGGATCCTTGATCCTCCGAGTTCCTACACCATCCGCTAAGGATAAGTGATCCAGGCTACACTTCGGGATACATGATCCATAACTATAAAAATCTATGCCCTAACAATTGCCCCCAATATGGCAGTTGTGATAAGGATTCACAGCTGTCATATTTCCGTTAGAAGCGGACTAGCCGTTGCTGCTGGTAACTAGTCGTTACATTGCCTGTCGTTACTGATAAGACCTGCTATAAACATCATTGCAAAATATAGAGTTAGAGATAACTCACTTTTCTTAGAAGATCAGAAAATCTTTCTGTTTGTGGAGGATGAAGCCTTTTACACCCTCCACTATTAACCTTCCTACAGTTTAATTTCTGCATAAACACCTTAACTGTTAGATAGCCCTATCCGGCCTGCGTGGATGATCCACGGTTTTGCTAGTGAAATCCAGGCTAGATGATTTTGATACATAGTGAATGGGTAATAACATTAAACTTTTTTAGCTACATTTGTTGTTGTTTCTTTCCTCTTTATATTTCATTTATGCTTTCTATATTCAAAGGTATCATCGCCAAATAACTAGAAAGTTATTGGAAATCTGATGATAATGTTAAACTTTTAACAGGAAACTTGAAGTGTTCGGACAAATATGGATCAATGATCCTTAACCAAAAAGGATAAGAGACAACTTGCAGCTTAGAAAAAGTTAGAATATAACATACCAGAGAATCCAAGTTAGGATTCTATATCCTTGTAAATTATTACTGAATAAACAAACTATGAAAAGTAAAGTTTCAATGATCCAGGATCCTTATTACCAGAACTTGTATACTTTAAAGCTCCAAGATCCTATTAGAAAAAAAAACTTGGGACCAAACCAAATAATTGGGAATGAACCCATAATAACTAGGGACAAGCCCAAATAAACTGGGGACAAGCCCAACAAACTGGGGACAAGCCCAAATAACTGGAGACAAGCCGAAATAACCGGGGACAAGCCCAAATAAACGGGTGTAAACTGGGCTCAATCCCAAATAAACTTGTGTAAACTGGAGTATGCCCCAAACTGGCGACTATCCCAACGTGAGCGACATGAAAATGCCGAAACCTTAGCTATCGTGAAAACGTTAGAAACCTTAGGAACGGATGTATGGTACGTCTACCATTATACTTAGGATCCTACATATAGCCAACAACAATGAAATTTTCAGCCCCTAAAGCGGGTACTGGTCCCATTGCCTCGAACTATACTTGGATAACGTGCGCAACTGGCGAGGGTGTCGAAACCCAATTCATGTGAAAGGTGAAGACCTTTAAACTGGGGACAAGCCCAAAAACTGGGGACAAGCCCAACAAACTGGTGACAAGCCCAAAAACTTTGGAGAGTTGGCCAACCACTTTGATCTTCTGTAAAATGATAACAACTCTGCAAAAGCTTAAACTTTATGAAAATAGATGTTAAATGTTTAACATCTTTGACTTATTATAAGTAACAAGTATAAAATGAATGAAAATGAAAGTAATGTGTTACCAAAGATAGAATCATATATCCTTTAAGGATCTCGGATCCTTAATCAGAATACTGGCATCGCTGAGGATCCCTGATCCTTCTTACATAAAGTACTTCTTTAAATGAACATCCTTCTAAGCTCTTGGTAAGAGGTCACCATCCATTGTTAACAAATGATATGCCCCCTTTCCCACCTCAACTTTGATTAGATAAGGGCCTTCCCATTTTGGTGCTAGCTTGCCATCAGCAGGATTTGTGGTATTTTGGAATGCCTTCCTCAACACCATGTCACCAACTTGAAACTTTCTGATCCTGACATTCTTGTTGTAGGCTCCAACCATTCTTTGTTGATAGCTAGCCAATTTTATCATTGCTAAATCCCCGAGTTCCTCTATTGTGTCCAAATCTTGAACCAAATTTTCAGCATTTCCTTCAGGATCACGGATGCTTGTTCTTGCAGTAGGGACTATAATCTCTGTAGGGATCACAGATTCAGCTCCAAAGACCAAAGAAAATGGAGTTTGACCAGTAGCATTATTGGGAGTTTTTCTATCAGCCCATAATACATAAGGTAGCTCTTCTGCCCATTTTCCTTTCTTGGATCCAAGCTTCTTCTTCAAGTTGTTGATGATGATCTTGTTGGATGATTCTGCTTGACCATTAGCTTGTGGGTGGACTGGTCTTGATGTTATCATCCTAATCCCCCAACTGCCACAAAAGTTAGTAGTTCGAGTCACAATGAATTGGGATCCATTATCACAAACAATTTCAGAAGGTATGCCAAATCTAGTAATGATGTTTCTTTTGATAAAGGATATAACTTCTTTCTCCCTAACTTATGCAAAGGCTTCAGCTTCTATCCACTTAGAGAAGTAATCAGCCATGGCCAACATAAATACTTTTCCTCCTGGTGCCTTAGGAAGTTTGCCAACTATGTCCATTCCCCATCTCATGAATGGCCATGAAGAGGATATAGGATGCAGAAGCTCTGCTGGTTGATGAAGGATATTGCTACGTCATTGGCAAGTTTGCATATTCCATAGCATCCCACTTCATTGTGGGCCAATAATATCCTATTCTAAGGATCCTTGAGAATAGTGCTCTGCCCCTAGTGTGGTTCCCACAATCTCCTTCGTGAAAATCCTTTAAAACTTCTTGAATTTATGGATCCTCAATGCACCTTAGATATGGACCTGCAAGAGATCGTTTATATAAGATGTTATTCAGTAATGTACATTGAGATACCTTGATTTTGAAAGCTCTAGGATTTTCTCCAGCGGGAATCTCTCCATGTTGTATATATCTCAGGATTGGAAGGATACGGGATCCCAAATTTGATTGTGAATCATCACTAGGTACAATTGCAGAATCCTCCACTATCTCCATGGCTATGTTATTGTAACGCCATGTGTCCCTGAACTTTTATCTTTTGTCAATTTTAGTCCCTATATAATGTGAAACTATATGAAACTTGGCTCTTTATGATACTTGAATCTTGAAACTTTGAATCTAGACTCTTGACTCTTGATGCTTGATACTTATTAAACACTATGAATCTTGAATCTTGAAACTTGATACTGGATACTAGATACTTGAAACTAGAAACTTGATTCTTGACTCTTGATACTTGATTTTTGACTATAGATACTTGTGGAACGAGAAACTTTGAGACTTTGAAACGTGACGCTTGACACTTATTAGTTAGTGTTAGGGCATGAATTTTATGCTAAGGATCATCTATCCTGAGTCTGGGCATGGATCACGGATCCTTAATGGATGATGCAGACAGTCTGAGGATCACGAGTCTGAGGATCACGAGTCTGAGGATCACGCGTCTGAGGATCACGAGTCTGAGGATCAGGATCCTTAACAGAACTTATGTTTTGCACGTTTTTAATGTGTAAATGCAGGTAATGGACGTAGTGGACCACTTCTTTGCTAGAATCTCGTGGAATATGCTTTTAGGCACGTGCATATTGAGGAGATAACCGTTAGTGGTGGTCATGGGTGACTTCCACCTTTTTCGGGAAGTTAGTTAGTTGTTTTTTCTTATCTTTTTAAGGGGAAACAAGCTCATTAGAGGCACAATTCGTACACAGCACAGGAAAATACACACAAAACTCGAATTCTCTGCAAACACTTAGCGAAAACACACACTTACACTAGAAATTCTTGTATCGAGCTTGTTTTCTTCCAAAGTTGTACAAGGATCACTATTGTTTCAGCAATATATTTGGTGATCGGTAGTTTCCATCACCCCGAGGTTTTTTATGCCGGAGATCTTCTAAAGATCAAGGGCTTTTTCCTCGTATAAATCTCGGTGTTCATCGTTGATTTCATATACTTGTCGTTCATACAATTAACCAAGCATCATTCCTCACAAAATCAGATTTGGTTGCATTATCCTTGTGTGATTTTTGACCAAAACAGTTAGCTTATGGAAACTTTTGTGTTAGTTATACAATCTAATCATGTGATGACGTTACACAATAGTACGCAACGCAACGCTTAATCCCGCTCGCTAAATCGAATCGAAAGCTGAAAACTAACCCATGTGAATCGGCTGTCCGAATGGCCATCCGCCCGGACCGCCATCTGATCCTGCGCACTACATTGCCTTTTCTCCCTCACACTATAAATACCCCTATCACATCACTTGATGTGACAGGCTCCTCCGACCAACACGTTCTCCGATGTTCTAAGGCACTTTTCTTCTAGTTTCAAGAGATTCTTGTAAGTTTTCCACTTGATTCTTGTACAACTTTCATCTAAACACATTTCCTCACATGATTCTTCATCAAAGTCACACTTTTCACCGTGAAATCACCCAGATTCGGACACTTGGAAGGTGACGTCATCATGGCTGATGTACGAACGGTTGTGTGATGTCATTTAGCCAAGGTTTAGTCCATATTTGTGGGATATCTACACGTTTTCTGCAAATCTAAACATAATCTAAACACTTTCGACTAATTACACACGACTTCTTCAAGTTTTTCTTAACTTTTACTAAAAATCGATGGAATCTGGATCCAAAACAGGCTTAGGACTTGTTCCTTGGTCTGGAGTCGGCTAGATAACGGATTCCCACCGGAGAAGATGAACGGATTACGGGTCAGACATGAAACCCAACCAAGAACAGTCGTCCGATCAAACGGGGTGATTCCCATCCAATCAGACGAGCTGAACCTTAGTGGGTTTCCGTTGTCTTGATACGTTACCATGTCGTCTCCGTTAAACTCCAACTTAGAAACTTTACGAAGGTTGCAAAAGGAACAAGATCACATCAGTCGAATGACCATCCGATCGGACAACCATCCGATCGAACGGTCCCCCATAACCTTCAACACTTAAACTGTTTGAATTAAAACTTTGAACTATGAAACTTTCACCCGAACAGTCATTCGATCGAATGGTCATCCATCCGGATGACCATCCGATTGAACGACTTAGATTTATACTACAACAAAAACTTCAAAAGTTGATACATTTTGGAAACTCACCTACCGATCGAATGACCATTCGATCGAATGGTGGTCCGTCTAAATCTAACAGGTCATCCGACCGGATGACCACACGTCCGGATGGCCATCCGATCAGGAACTTGGTCCGACACTTTGCACCTCTCGATATTCTGTTCGACGCTTATATGTTAAACTATAATCAGGCTAACTCCAGCGCTCCCTTCAATCCAATAGTAGGTGTCGATACTTAGCACCCACTGTGAGTATATTCGATCCCTTTTTATTTTAAACACTTTTGGGATGCAACATGTATTCTATAAACTTGACACTTGAAACTATTTGAAACTTACTCTATCTGCTGTAAACATGAAACTTGATACTTGGAAACTTGAGACTTGAGACTTTTATGCTATGTGAACGTTTAATCCTTGTGTGTAGTTCCGCCTTAACAATAGTAGCGTTATAGGAGTAATACACCTCCCCATTATTCTCGGGGGTATTGTTAGGAGGATATATTTATCTTCCCATTATTCTCGGGGAAGAGCTTTTAAACGCATTGGGATTCTTGGGCTATCGCTTGGACAACGTAAACTAGCATGGCTGAAACTTTTATATGTTTGCATGTCGGATATGAGGCTTTTAAACTATTATGATACTATATACTCAAACTTGTATACTCGCCAGTACATTATTGTATTGACATTATTTTAATACATGTTGCAGGCTGATAGGATGCTGGATCCAAGAAACAAGCTAGGATGACGCTTAGAAACTCGCCTAGTTAATTTAAGAAATTGAACAATGTTTATGTTATGTACTTGATACTAGTGATGCGTGGTTGATGTTTTAGATAATTTAATATGAATCTTGATTAATCTATATTGACACATTTAGTGTTGTGGAAACTTCTGAACAATCTAAATCACTTAGTGCCGCGCCCCGATGTTTTCGCCATCGGTTTGGGTATGACAGATTGGTATCAGAGCCATAACTATAGAGAATTAGAGAAAGTCGGAATGCTTTTCCTAGTCTATAGTTCTAGGAATCTTGACTCTTATCTGTTGTTTAAGACTTATGCATTCTACCGTACTTGCTTCCTAGCAACACATTTTCTGTTAAACTTACTTGCCTTTCCTAAGGCTGACACAATATACACTTGGATACTTTGGAAACGCTGATATGCAGTGTTTGTATTTTGCACGAGCTTGACCCTCAAGTTAGGAGTGACATCCGAACCTTAACGGGAAATTTCCATACTATAATCTAGTAGGTCTTATCTTTTGATAAGTACCGACATTATTAGGGTACGAAGTTGTCAAGCTAGAGCTGAAACTCCCATCTTGATAACTAGTCCCACTCTGTGATTTTTTTGTCTTGCCAAAGTCTCGAAATTCCCAATCAATTAGGAACGTGTATTGATCGATGTTAGGGGAGGATTTTCCAATCCTAAGGATCACGGATCCTCAAGTGCTACCAGGATCATGGATCCTCAATTCTGTTTGAATTAAGGATCCTCAGTAGATGTTGCAGGATCAGGATTCAGGATCCTTATTGTTATCCTTATACTAACAATTGTCTACCTTGTACGTAAACTTGTTTTGCTGGAGCAAAGGCATGGACCAAGTCTCATCGAAATTCCTGGAGCATATTCCTTCAATATTCCGCACGTGCTTGGCTCTTATGGACTTATGGAGATCGTGGGGAGCTTGCACGATTAGCGGATAGTTAGTTAGGGTGGTTATTTCTAATTTAAAATGGGGATAACAAGCTTGAGTTAGAACACTTAGCTAATTTTGGCATACACACACTCTCGTAACAGCTCTCAATCAGCTCTCAAACACTACTTGGCGATTTCATACATTTTTGCACATTGCACATTAGTGATCCTTGTAACAAGCTTGTTATCATCCCGAATTGTAAACTTCTTTTGTTTAATCTTAGTTGGTGATCGGTAGTTTCCATCACCCGAGGTTTTTTATGCCGGAGATCAACTCTTGATCAAGGGCTTTTTCCTCTTATAAATCCTTGTGTCATTTGTTCATTATATTTCTGAGTTATCCTTAACATTGTTCGTTGATTCAAGCATCATTCCTCACAACAAAGATTTGGTTGCATTATCTTAGCCCGATTTTTGACCAAAACAGTTTGGCGCCCACCGTGGGGCAATTGGTGCTTCATTCCTAAGAAATTCTTGTTTTTGTGATCATTCCGGTTCGTTACAACCAAGCAGGTGGCTTCTTCAGCAAAGAGCACTTCAAGTTCAATGCCGGCAATGAGTTCATCACAGGGCGTTCATCCTTTGCCTCCACCACCTTCTGGATCCTAGAAGAATGCTGAAAATGCTGCAAAGAGACAAAGCCCCATTTTTCCAAAACCACCAACTTCTTCTGTTTCCTCTAATCCTACTAATAGTGATCTTTTTACTTTGATTTTGCAGATGAGGGATCACATACAAGAGCAGGAAAAAACCAACGAAAGGATCCTCCGGGAGATCGGTGACATCAAGAAACAGAAGAGATTAGGGGAGGATCACTCTCCTCTGATACCAAGGTCACTGGATTTCGACACTCCAGCCATAACTGCCCAGCAATCTGCAGCTTTAGATATCCAGTACCAAACTGAACCATTGGGAAGGCATTATGGAACAACAACTATGAGTCAGGCTTTTGGGTCTCACTTCCAGCCTCAAGGATCCTGTTATCAGCCTTCGGGATCCTCTTCTCAGCATCAGGGATCCTTCGTTAGCTCAGGAGGATATTTGGGAATGCACACAGTCCAAGGATCCTCTCAGGTTCAATGATCCTCTAGGGTCCAAGGATCCTCCATGGTTCAAGGATCCTCTCAGGTTCATGGATCCTCATTTCAGGTCCAAGGATCCTCTCAGCCTCAGGGATCCTTTCAGGTTCAAGGATCCTCTCAACATCAAGGATCCAACATCTTTCAGGATCAAGGATTCTTGAGAAGTATACAACCCCCAAGCACAGATGTTCATCAAGGAGACTTCATTCCGATGCAGACCATTGCCTCTTCTGGTCCTTCAATCATACCAGAATCCCGTCAATATGGATTCACATCTGCAATTCCTAACTCAAATCCTATGGGAGGTAATACTTTCAATAATTCTTATAACACTAACCATGGCTCTATGCAGGATACATGTATCAATCAAGCTATGGCTAGGGAATTACAGAAGCTGAAGGATATGATATCCAGCGTTCCAGGAGTGGTTAAGCCCATCCCTGAAATTGCAGATGGGAGCCATAGGATATCTCGTTTTGCACAACCCATTTGTGATGCTGAGATACCCAAAAGGTTCCAAATACCAACTATGAAGCTGTATGATGGTTTAACGGATCCAGAAGAGCATGTAGCTCAATATAGAGAGAGGATGGAGATCAACCCCATCCCAGAGAGGTTAAAAGAAGCATGTCTATGCAAGGGTTTCGGATCCACACTCACAGGATCAGCTCTTAAATGGCTGCTAAGTCTTCCCCCTTACTCTATTACTTCATTTGCTAATCTAGTTAATCTGTTTAATAGTCAGTTCTCATGTAGCAGAAAATTTGAACGTTTAACTAGTGATCTATATAGGGTAACACAAGGTCAAAATGAATCACTTAGAGATTACATCACTAAGTTTAGTAAAGAATCCTTAGATATCCCTAATCTAGATATAGCCACGGCTGTAGAAGCCTTTAAAATGGGTTTGCTTAGGGATTCATTATTCTATGATGATCTTGTTATGACCCCACGTAGGAATCTTGATGAAGTAAGAACCAGGGCCCTTAGATTCATCCGATTAGAGGATGATAAAAGGATCCTGGAGAGATTGGCAGGATCCTCAAAACAGGAAAAGCAAGGATCCTACTTCAAGAATAACAAGTTCAAGTCCTACAACAAGTCTGATAACCAGAATGTGCATGCAGTAGAACAAGAAGAGGATGATGAGGATTATCCTCCAATTTCTGAATACTGTTTTTCTGTTGATAACAATGAACTAATTCTTGCAATGCAGAATTTAGGTGAGAAAGCAAGATGGCCAAGGAAAAGTGATAAACCAGCCGCAACAAAAGACAAGTCCAAATGGTGTGCATATCATGAGGATTTCGGACATCTCACTGAAGAGTGTATTGCACTTAGAAAAGAAATTGGTTACTTTTTAAGCAAGGGGCACTTGAAGGAGCTTTTGAGACGAAAGAAGTCAAGGATCCAGGATCCTGAAAGGATCCCAGAAAAGGCTCCTGCTCCTCTAGCAGATGCACAAGTTATAAACTTCATATCCGGTGGATCAGACATTTGTGGTACTTCCTTTTCAGCAGCCAAAAGACATGCCAAGGAAACCAAGATGGATAATGGAGACAGACCCATCCGGACTTCCACTGTTACCAAGGATAAAATTATAACTTTTGATGAGGATGATCGTGTTGATGTTCAGGATCCTCATCATGATGGTCTTGTTATTACTCTGTTTATTTCTAATCATTTTGTTCGCGGGATCCTAATCGATGGAGGAAGCTCGGTGAACATCATTCAGCTTGATGTCCTCAAGAAAATGAACATTCCTGAATCAGACATTGTACCAAGATCCTCAGTTCTTGTGGGATTCAGTGGAGAAACCAAGAACACAATGGGGGACATCAAACTCCCAATCTATATTGAAGGACTTCATTCTTACCAAAAATTTTGTGTTATAGATTGCTTATCCTGTTGTAATGTTATCCTTGGCAGGCCATGGATACATGACATGAAGGCAGTCCCATCTACCTATCATCAATGTGTGAAGCTTCCTAGTCCATGGGGAGTGGTGAAAATTGAGAGTGATCAACAAGAAGCTAAGAATTGCTACACGTCATCAATGAAGCCAGCCTCAAGACCAAGGGAACAATAGCAATTAAAGCATCCTCAAAGAGATGTCTTGGAGGTAAGAGAACAGGATGTGAAAGAAATCCTTATGGATCCTCATGATCCTGAATCCATAGTCTTCATAGGATCAGGGATCCTCAGCAACATTGAACAGGACCTAGTATCCTTCCTCAAAAGGAGAAAAACTACCTTTGCCTGGAAGCATGAGGACATGACAGGTATATCTAAAGATATAATTACTCATAAACTTGGCATTGACAGGTCATTCAAGCCAATTCATCAAAAAAGGAGGAAGTTTACACCTGAAAGGAATGCCATTATCCAGGAAGAAGTAGATAAACTACCCCGGGCAGGTATGATAAGAGAGGTTAAGTATCCAATGTGGTTAGCCAATGTGGTTGTTGTTCAAAAGAAAAATGGAAAGTGGAGGGTATGTGTCGATTTTACTAATTTAAACAAGGCATGTCCCAAGGATCCTTTCCCATTACCCCACATTGACTCCATGGTGGATGCTACCGCGGCTCATGAGTTGTTGACTTTTATGGATGCTTCATCTGGATTTCAACAAATTCAGATGGAACCATCTGATCAAGAGGATACAGCCTTTATGACCCCAACTGTTATATATTGTTATATTGCTATGCCATTCGGACTAAGGAATGCAGGTGCTACTTATCAAAGGCTAGTCAATATGATGTTCAAGGAACAAATTGGACACACTATGGAAGTCTATATAGATGACATGGTGGTTAAGTCCAAGAAAGCTGAGGATCACCTTAGAGACTTGGAGGAAGCATTCAATATCCTTGATAAATTTAATATGAAACTAAATCCTTCCAAGTGTCACTTTGGTGTTAAAACTAGTAAATTCCTAGGTTATATGGTGACAAAAAGAGGCATTGAAGCAAGTCCATAGCAAATTAAGGCTATTGTGAATATCAAATCTCCTGCCAATGCCAAGGATGTGCAAAGATTGACAGGAAGGATCGCAGCCTTGAACAGGTTCATATCCAAATCCTCAGAAAAATGCAAGGAATTCTATGACATTTTGAGGAAGAACAAGAAATTTGAGTGGACTGAAAAGCATGAAAATTCTCTCAAAGCTCTTAAGGATTACCTATCCTCAGCCCCTGCCTTGATGAAACCGGAAAAAGGGGATATATTATCCTTGTATTTGGCGGTATCCTCTAAAGCAGTAAGTGCGGTCCTTGTTAAGGATCATGAAGGTACACAACATCCTGTTTATTATGTAAGTAAGAGTTTGCTTGATGCTGAATCCAGGTATTCACATTTAAAAAAACTTATCCTTGCACTAATTATGGCATCTACTAAATTAAGACATTATTTTGAAACTCATGCCATTATTGTTAAGACTAATTTTCCAATTAAGAATGTTCTCAGGAAACCTGAAATGTCAGGAAGGATGGCTAAGTGGGCAGTGAAGCTCAGTGCTTATGATATAAGATATGAACCAAGGACTGCCATCAAATCCCAAGCCTTAGCTGACTTTGTGGCAGATTTTAGTAGTGACTTGCAAAAGGAAGTTGAGTTAGAAGTCCAATAGCTAGAAGAAACTAAGGATCCTTGGGTACTCTTCACTGATGGAGCCTCTAATGTCAAAGGGACATGACTTGGAATACTACTAAAATCGCCACAGGGGGACATAATACCCCACTCCATAGCTTGTGAGTTCCAAACTACTAATAATGAGGCTGAATATGAAGCCTTGATAGCTGGTTTGCAAATTGCCAAGCATATGAGGATCAGGTATCTTGAGGTACATGTAGATTCATTGTTAATTACTAATCACTTTAATGGATCCTATGCTGTTAAAGGTGAAAAGCTAATCAAATATTTAGAGATAGTCAAAGAATTGGCACTCTCTTTTGTTTCCTTTAGTTTGACACAGGTACCCAGAGAAGAGAATGCAGAAGCTGATGCATTGGCCAATCTAGGATCATCCTTGAAGATTCCAGAGGATATCAAGATCCCTATTATCCATATCCTAACCCCTGCTATTGAGGATCATGTAGCCATGGAGATAGGAGAGGATTCTGCAATCATCCCTAGTGATGATACACAGTCTCATTCAGGATCATGGATCCTTCCAATCATGAGATACATACAACATGGACAGATTCCTACAGGAGAAAACCCCAGGGCTTTCAAAATTAAGGTATCTCAATTTACAATATTGAATAACGTGTTATATAAACGATCTCTTGCAGGACCATATCTAAGATGCATTGAGGATCCTGAAATCCAAGAAGTCCTAAAGGATTTTCATGAAGGAGATTGTGGAAACCACACTGGGGGCAGGGCATTATTCTCAAGGATCCTGAGAACAGGATACTATTGGCCTACTATGAAGAAGGATGCTGTGGATTATGCCAAGAAGGGTGATCCTTGTCAGAGACATAGTAATATCCTTCATCAACCAGTAGAACTTTTGCATCCTATATCCTCTTCATTTCCATTTATGAGATGGGGAATGGATATAGTTGGTAAACTTCCTAAAGCACCTGGTGGAAAAGTATTCATGCTTGCCATGACTGATTACTTCTCCAAGTGGATAGAGGCTGAAGCCTTTGCTCAAGTCAAAGAAAAGGAAGTGATATCCTTTATTAAAAGAAACATTATTACTAGATTTGGTATCCCTTCTGAAATTGTTTGTGATAATGGATCCCAATTTATTGGGAGTAGAACTACTAACTTTTGTGACAGCTGGGGGATTAAGATGATAACATCAACACCAGTCCACCCACAAGCTAATGGTCAAGCAGAATCATCCAACAAGATCATCATCAACAACTTGAAGAAAAAGCTTGGATCCAAGAAAGGAAAATGGGCAGAAGAACTACCTTATGTACTATAGGCTGATAGGACAAGTCCCAAGAATGCTACTGGCCAAACTCCATTTTCTTTGGTATTTGGGGCGGAATCAGTGATCCCTACAGAGATGGTGGTTCCTACTGCAAGAACAAGCATCCATGATCCTGAAGGAAATGCTGAAAACTCGGTTCAAGATTTGGATAATATAGAAAGGATAAGGATGACTAGTTATCAATAAAGGATGGCTAGAGCCTACAACAAAAATGTCAGGATCAGGAAGTTCCAAGTTGGTGATATGGTATTAAGGAAGCATTTCAGAATACCACAAATCCTGCTGATGGAAAATTGGCACCAAAGTAGGAAGGCCCCTACCTGATTGAAGCTGAGGCAGGAAAGGGGGAATACAGACTGCTAACAATGGAAGTTGATTTGCTACCAAGAGCTTGGAATGTTGTCCACTTGAAGAAATACTTCATGTGATAAGGATCCATGATCCTTAGCCACTTTCATAACAAGTATCCTTGAAGGATCCTTAGAGGATGGAGGATCCTCATCCTGGTAATGATCTAATCTCAATCTATTTCATTCTTTAATTATTCTATATACAAGGATAAGGATCCTAGATCCTTTATCCTTCTTTCACTTGATTCTGAGTTTTGCAGAAGCTTTAGGTATCCTTAACAAAGGATTGAGTATCCACAGAAGTATCCAGTTATTTGGGCTTGACCCCAGTCTTTTGTGCCTGTCCCCAATATCGCCAGTAGCGCACGATGATCCTGGTACAGTTCATGGCAATGGGACCAGTACTCGCTTTAGGGGCTGACAATTTCATTGTACTGGCTGTATCCGGGATCCTACATATAATGGTAGACGTACCATACATCCATTCCTAAGGTTTCTAACGTTTTCACGTTAGCTAAGGTTTTGGCATTTTCATGCCACTAAGTTTGGATAGTCGCCAGTGAGGGCCATACTCCAGTTTACACAAGATCCTTTGGGCTTGTCCCCAGTTACCCTTTGGGCTTGTCCTCAGTTATCCTTTGGGCTTGTCCCCAGTTATCCTTTGGGCTTGTCCCCAGTATATTGGGCTTGTCCTAGAATTGTTGGGCTTGTCCCCAGTTACTAACTCTTCTTTTATATTGGCTTAGTCCCAAGTTATGTTCTGTTTCAGGATTTTGAAGTTAAACAGCTAAGGATTCCTGATCCTTACCTTTTACTAAGGTTTGTCTTTTGGTTATCCTGATTATAAATGTTAAAGGGTTAGGATCCTAACTTGGATTCTCAGGTATGATCCTTGATCACTTTGATTTTATTCATTATTTATAAGTGACCCTTATCCTTTGACAACAGAACTAATGATCCTTAAGATACATAACTCTTCTGAATTTGTTGACTATAGGATATTTGATCCTTGATCTTACCCTAGAACTTTTAAACATGATTTATTAAATCTTTGTTCTTTACTAACAAATTCAAAGAAAGTGAATAACAACAGTAAAAAAAATAAAGAATTCACAAGGATAACAACACGGCAAATAGCCAAAAAGTTAAAGTTTTATTTATTCATAAAAGTTAAACCCTTTTAAGGTTGTCAAAATTGCCAACCCAAGTTTCTACCAGCAATACGTGGCCCATCCACTTGAGTTGGCAAAGGGTGTCCATTGCTCACAGGTCTTGAAAGTGCAGGAAATAAAAGATGGCAGGATAACAAGTGGTTTCATCCCCCAAACAGAGGATCCCTCCACCACCTATTATCCTACCTATTGTCTAAGGATCCATGATCCACAACCCTAGAAACTATTGTTCAAAGTACAACCCAACATTGTTTCAAAACATTCCAACCAAAAAACTTTCAAATCCTAAAAAAAAATGGGCTCCGGCCGCGTCTAGAAATGTCCATCATCGCCCATTTCTGCAGCTCACACCTTGCCTGCATCACCACCAGCATCATCACCTCCAGCTTGATCCTTCCCGCTACCACTTGCCTCAATCGCCAAGACCTCGGTAGCCTCCTCCTCATCCTCTTGCTCAGCCAGCTTTGCCTTCCAGCCCTCCTTGTCCCAAGTGGTCCTATCGAAGTCAGGATCCTCAGCCTCCTGGGCCATTTGCAGCTTGATTTTGTTCATGGTGATGGCAGCAGAGATTTTAGCATCCTCCAGCAGCTCAACTTTCTCATGATCAACATTTATCTAGGCCATGACCACCTGCTTCTTCGCCAAATTGAGGTCCTTTTCAAGGGAGGAGATGGTTTGATCCTTAGCCAGGAAGAATTTTTGATACTCCAAATGCTTCTGCTCCGCCTCCTCAACATATGCATCAAACAACATCTCGACCTCAGCGAATTTCTACAAAAAAAGACAAGGTAAAGTTCAGGGTCCGTGATCCTCAAGTGGGCAGGATAATCAAGCAGAGTCAGTGATCCTTACATCAGCAAAGTATTCTTGGAACTGGTGGCGGATAAGAGGCAAGCCTTCAAGATTGTCAGCCTCAGAGGCCTTCCTCTTCTTTCCCCCTTTGGAGACGACAGGCTTGGGGACTACGGCACTCGGGCTAGCAGCAGTTTTCTTCCTCCCGGAACGAGGAGCCACAGTGCTGAGATCAGTGACACTGAAGCGGGTGGCCGACTTTGAGGATTTTCCAGCGCCTGTCAATCCAAAATAACAGATAAGTGTTCCTGTTTTATTTTCATTTAAACATTTAATTACATATAAACATGGATACTTACTTGACATCGTGACTGAGCCTGAGGATACTTCTTGAGAATCCTTGGTGATTGCTTGGAATGATCTTGTTGCAGGATCAAGATTCCAGAAGGCCTCGATCCTCTTTTTTCTAGCAAGTAATGAAATGATATGGGAAACAGAGATGACTACAAAACAGAAAAGATGTCAGTAATCCTCAATAAAAACAGGGGTATCCTATGATCCTTCTATAAGGATCCTCTATCCTACCATGGGTGGCCCATTTTCTTGGAAGATCCTTCCCATCCGGGACAGAATCTCTCCTGACAAAGAAAAACGCTTCTTCCACTTGGTGTCATTCTTGGTGATTTTCAGGATCGGATGAGGTTCACCGGGTTTGTGTTTGAATAGAAAGCAGTGTGAACCATGGCTCACAAGGTTGTACAGTTCAGCGAGTTCAGACATTCCTAACTCTATATCCTCCTGCTCTATAATCCTTTCTAGGGTGTACAAAACCCTCCACATCATAGGCATTGCCTGGATATAGGATATGCCGGTAAGAGAGAAGAAAGACTGGGTAAAAGCAGGAAAAGGATAGGAGTATCCTATCAGAAATGGGGTGACTGGAAATGCAACCCAGGTTTCAAAGATAAAGTCGCTTAAGACAGTAGAGTCAAAAGGTTTGAAAACAGTGTTCGTCGGAAAACAATGACGAATCCTGTCGATCTCAGGATCAGTGAAGCAGCAACGTTCCTTCGGAGAATCTTCGATGATCCCTTGGCTTTTTAAAGGACTATCCTTTTGGTGATCCTTGGCAGGGGACGATCTTAACTTCATTGTGATTTGAAGGTTTCGGAGAAGAACAGAGTAAGAAAGAGAAAAGAGAAAGGGGAGAGAAGTACCTGCTTGATCTTCGAATGAGGATTTAAAGGATGTAATGCATGAATTTAAATGCTTCCTAACCCTTATCTCTAACTTGAATTTATAATGATGATTCTGCAGGGATGTCGCTTCAATGACGTATGATCGGTAACGGCTAGTTAGATCCTAACGGCTATATATCCGTTAGTTTGTTGTGGATAAGATCAAGAAAATATAACTCAACAATTTACAATTTACACTTTACTCCTTATATTTTGGGGGCAATTGTTAGGGGAGGATTTTCCAATCCTAAGGATCACGGATCCTCAAGTGCTACCAGGATCATGGATCCTCAATTCTGTTTGAATTAAGGATCCTCAGTAGGTGTTGCAGGATCAGGATTCAGGATCCTTATTGTTATCCTTATACTAACAATTGTCTACCTTGTACGTAAACTTGTTTTGCAGGAGCAAAGGCATGGACAAAGTCTCATCGAAATTCCTAGAGCATATTCCCTCAATATTCCGCACGTGCTTGGCTCTTATGGACGTTATGGAGATCGTGGGGAGCTTGCACGATTAGCGGATAGTTAGTTAGGGTGGTTATTTTTAATTTAAAATGGGGATAACAAGCTTGAGTTAGAACACTTAGCTAATTTTGGCGTACACACACTCTCGTAACAGCTCTCAATCAGCTCTCAAACACTACTTGGCGATTTCATACATTTTTGCACATTGCACATTAGTGATCCTTGTAACAAGCTTGTTATCATCCTGAGTTGTAAACTTCTTTTGTTTAATCTTAGTTGGTGATCGGTAGTTTCCATCACCCGAGGTTTTTTGTGCCGGAGATCAACTCTTGATCAAGGGCTTTTTCCTCGTATAAATCCTTGTGTCATTTGTTCATTATATTTCTGAGTTATACTTAAAATTGTTCGTTGATTCAAGCGTCATTCCTCACAATAAAGATTTGGTTACATTATCTTAGCCTGATTTTTAACCAAAACAATCGAAAGGACAGATATCGTAGGCCTAACATCAATGACGTATTTGTCTAAGTAAGTTAAGACACGTTGCCTCAATTCAAAAGGGGTTCGATCCACTTTGGTTAGTCAACGTTCCTCTACTCGGAACAATCCTATGATTTATGAGCCTATATTTTATGCTATCTCAATTTTATATGTGGTTTTAAACTTGATTCTTCGTTCATTTTTAGATTTTTACACAAATCGCACGTTATTCGCAATCTAAAACAATGATCATAATCTCTCAGGATCGAACTAAATTTATGATTCTTTATTCATATTGGTAAACTACGTGGAATCTTCATTAAACTATAAGAAACATGATTGAACGTGATACTATGTGAAACTACTTGTTAATCTATGTGTTGTTGTGATAGCAAAACACTATACGTAACATGGCACTGAAGGACGAGACAGAAGTAACATGGATGAAACATGGTGGATACGCCGCTGGTACTTCCTATATATAAGTGTTTCCGACATGTTACCAACTTTCGTACCACGTGCCATGCAAAATCTAGTGTTTTGCAGGCCGGTGATGAGAATGTTGAACACTAAGCTATGTGAAGCTACTTGTTTAAATCTATGTGTGTGTTGTTGTGAGTGGCAAAATACGATACGTATCCTAGCACCGAAGATGAGACGGACGTGACATGTCCGAAACATGGTGGATACGCCGCTGGTACTTCCTATATATAAGTGTTTATGGCATGTTACCGAACTTCCGTACCACGTGCTATGTGAAATTCGTAGTTTTGCAGACTTGTGGGGGAATGTTGAATCTACTTAATTTATCTATGTGAAAATGATGGAATCTAATGTTATGGGTAGCGAAACATGACACCGACGACGAGACGGGCGTGGCGTGATCGAAACATGGTGGATACGCCGCTGGTACTTCCTATATATATATGTGTGTGTTTCTATCATGTTGCCAAACTTTTGTAACACATGCCATGTGGAAACTCGTTGTTTTATGGACTGTGGTGAGGATGTTGAACGATAAGCTATGTGAAACTATTTGATTAATCTATGTGTATGTGATGATGATGGATTATATTGTCATGGTTGGCAAAACGCGACACGTAACATGGCATCGAATACGAGGCGGGCGTGATATGCTCGAAACATGGTGGATACGCCGCTGGTACTTCCTATATATAAGTGTTTCTGACATGTTGCCAAACCTTCGTACCATGTGCCATGTGAAGGTCGTGGGTTTGCGGACTAGTGGTGAGTGTTGAATCTACGTGAAACTTGTTGAACATTTTGGTGAAACTTGAGTCTTATGCGAACATGGGTGAAACTATACCCTACGAGACTTTATGATCTAGACTTATACGATCCTTTTCTTGGAACTTTAGATGTCTTTCCATAAACTCTCTGATTCTATCAAGAGATCCAGGGCCAACTCTCAGAAGAAAATGATGTCTTAATGATGTCTTGCATGGCCGATCAGATCGCTCGCATCGTGCCTAAGATTGTCACTGAGATCCAGGGATCAAACACTCCACCCTCTTCTAGAGTGGTTCGATAGCATCGAGGTTACCTTCGCCCAGAACACTTAAAGACTAGGAGTGCAACTGGCATGTTTCAAGGAAGAGCTTTCGAGTGGTGGTCAAACGAGGGAAACATCCGCTCCAAAGAGGAGGCCTACGCTCTTCCATGGCCTGAGGTGCGAGAATTGATGATGCTCGAATTCTGCCCTCCCCATGAACAGCTAAAGCTCGAGGAAGAGTTCTGGCACCTCAAGCAGATTGGGGATGACAACTTGGCTTACACTACCCGTTTAAAACAATTCAGCTTAATCGTGCCTCATTTGGTTTCTACTCCTAAGCGTATGATAACCAAGTACATTAATGGGTTACCTCCTGCTATGTGAGATTCAATTGAAGCAGCTCGGCTCGAGACTATTGAAGAAGTTTATCGTCTGGCAACAAGTGTGAACACAATCTTGTACGTGATAAACAGTTTGGAAACTCCGCTCCCTCGAAATCAGCAAACCAAGTTACCCGGCAGTCCAGTGGCAACAGAAGCAAGAAACGAAAGTCTCAGGGTTCTGGCTATAATGAACATTGTCCCTGCTGCAAATGCAAACCCTGCAGGCAATTCTATGGTGCCTGCTGCTGCTGCTGCTGCTAACCCTCCTGCTCTGGAGAACAACAAGAAGCCGTACACTGGAGTGCATCCTAAGTGTGCGACTTGTAACTATCACCATCCTGTAGCCTCCGCATGCCATTTGTGTACCAACTGTAACTGCTATGGTCACACAGCTCCCTACTGCCGTCAAGTCAATCAAGCCCAGCAAGCACCGCCAGCCCAGGCAGCTCTACCAGCTCCCCCAGCTCCTCCGCATAATCCTAGACCAGTCAACGTTGTTCGTGCATACTACAAGTGTGGAGACACTACTCATCTCCATAACCAGTGTCCGCAGCTAAACCAGGAGCAACAGCGAGCCGCTCGTAGACGAGCGTTCAACCTCAATGCTAATCAGGCCCGTAACGACAATGAAGTCGTTAATGGTACGTTTCTTGTCAATAATCTTTATGCTTCAATACTATTTGATACTGGTGTCGATAGAAGCTTTGTGTTCGTGGAATTTGAATCTTTGCCAAATTGTGCACACTCGAAACTACCTAAGTCATTCTCGGTTGAGATTGCCGATGGTAAGTCTATTCTAGTTGATTCTATTCTCAGTGGTTGTTGGTTGACTATTAACAACCACGTTTTTACTATTGATCTCATACCCATGAAATTGGGTAGTTTTGACATCATAATCGGCATGGATTGGTTGCGAAGGAACCATGCTGAGATCGCTTATCAAGAGAAATACATTCGTCTGCCTCTTCTGTCCGGTGAAACTTTACACGTTTATGGAGACCGACCTTCTAGAGGACTGAAGCTGATGTCATGTACTCAGGCGAACAGATGCTTACGCAAACCGTACTTTGCCTTCTTGGCCCACATAGTGGTACAAAAGGGCAAGGGAAAGAACATAAGCAATGTTCCAGTAGTGTGTGATTTCCCTGACGTCTTTCCTGAAGATCTTCCTGGTCTTCCTCCTCCTTGATCTGTTGATTTTCGTATTGATCTCATACCTGGCTCGACTCCTATCGCCAAGGCTCCTTACCGACTTGCACCCTCTGAGATGCAAGAATTATCTAGTCAACTGCAAGAACTGCTCGACAAAGGCTTTATACGTCCGAGTACCTCTCCGTGGGGTGTTCCTGTCCTATTCGTTAAGAAGAAAGATGGTTCGTTTCGTATGTGTATCGACTACCATGAACTTAATAAACTCACCGTTGAGAATCGTTATCCTCTTCCTCATATCGATGATTTGTTTGACCAACTACAAGGCGCGTCCTGTTTTTCAAAAATCGACCTTCGATCTGGTTATCATCAACTCCGTGTTCTCGAAGAAGATGTTCCCAAAACCGTATTTCGCACTCGATATGGGCACTACGAGTTCGTGGTCATGCCTTTTGGCCTGACCAACGCACCCGCCATGTTCATGGATCTTATGAATCGTGTTTGTAAACCTTATTTGGACCGTTTTGTGAAAGTCTTTATTGATGATATACTTATTTATTCTAAAACTAGAGCTGGTCATGAACGCCGTCTACGTCTTATGTTAGAACTATTAGGTGGTGAACGCTTATACGCAAAGTTTTCTAAGTGTGAGTTTTGGATCAATGAAGTAGAATTTCTCGGGCACGTTGTTAGTAAACAAGGAATTCATGTTGACCCTTCTAAAATCGACGCTATAAAGAACTGGAGTACGCCTAAATCTGCATCTGAGATTCATTCCTTCCTAAGATTGGCGGGTTATTACCGTCGATTCATCTTAGACTTTTCTAAGATCGTCGTTCCTCTTACTTCTTTGACTCAGAAAGAGAAACCTTTTGCTTGGGGTCCCGAGCAAGAGGAATCCTTTCAAACTCTGAAGAATCTCCTCTGTAACGCTCCTATCCTCGCTCTCCCTGATGGGAATGATGATTTTGTGGTATACTGTGATGCCTCGAACCGTGGCTTGGGCTGTGTGCTCATGCAGCGGGACAAAGTCATTGCTTATGCCTCTCGCCAACTCAAAATACATGAGAAAAACTATACCACCCACGACCTTGAGCTTGGTGCAGTTGTTTTTGCGTTAAAGATCTGGCGACACTACCTATATGGTACTAAGTGTGTGATTTTCACTGACCATAAGAGCCTGCAGCACATCTTTAATCAAAAGGAACTGAATATGCGTCAGCGACGATGGGTAGAATTTCTTAACGACTACGACTGCGAGATTCGCTATCATCCTGGCAAGGCGAATGTCGTGGCCGACGCTCTTAGTCGTAAGGCTCATGTTAGTAACATTCTCTATTCTCATGTCACTAGTAGTCTACATACTTGCATCCGTGAAGCACAATACTCGTCAACAAACGAAGGAAGTCTAGAAGTGGAAATCCGAGGCGCTACAATTGATCAACTTGAAACAAAGTCTGATGGACTTCAATACTACCTCAATCGCATCTAGGTGCCAGATCGCGATAACCTTCGGGAGCTCATTATGAATGAGGCTCACAAATCTCGATACTCTATTCATACTGGTGCTGATGAGATGTACCATGACTTCCGTATGACTCATTGGTGGCCGGGCATGAAGAAAGATATCGCTGCCTACGTTTCTAAGTGTCTTACTTATTCAAAAGTGAAAGCTGAACATCAACGTCCTTCAGGTCTTCTTGAACAACCCGAAATCCCTGTTTGGAAATGGGATAGTATCGCTATGGACTTTATAACTACACCACCCTGTACCCCTGCTAGTCATGATAGTATATGGGTTATCATTGATCGTTTGACTAAATCAGCCCACTTTCTTCTGATTCGTGAAGATTTCAAAGTGTAGAAACTCGTTCGAATCTATACCGATGAAATCATATGTCGTCATGGTATACCCATTGACATTATCTCCGACCGCGATGGTCGATTCACTTCACGCCTCTGGCAAACTTTCCAGTCCGCTATGGGTTCCGTCTTGAATCTTAGTACAACCTTTCATCCTCAAACGGATGGACAGACTGAACGCACTATACAAACCCTAGAGGATATGCTTCGTTCCTGTGTCATCGACTTTGGTGGTAACTGTGATGTACATTTACCATTGATTGAGTTCTCGTATAACAACAGCTATCATTCCAGTATTCATATGGCTCCTTTCGAAGCTTTATATGGTCGCAAGTGCCGATCTCCTCTCAGCTGGCATGAGGTTGGTGACAAGCAACTTACTGGCCCTGAAATCATTCAAGAGATGACAGATAAGATTCTTCAGATCCACGATAACTTGATCAAGGCTAGGAGCAAACAAAAGAGCTATGCTGATAAAAGGCGTAAGCCACTGGAATTTGATGTTGGAGATCGAGTACTGCTTAAGGTATCCCCCTGGAAGGGAGTGGTTTGTTTTGGTAAGAAGGGAAAGCTCGCCCCTCGCTATGTGGGTCCTTTCACGATACTCGAAAGGATCGGTATGGTGGCGTACCGACTCGACCTGCCACAGGAACTTAACAGTGTCCATCCGGTATTCCACGTATCCAATCTCAGGAAATACTTAGCCGATAAAGAGCTTCAGGTTCCCATCGAAGACTTGCAAATAAATGAGGCTTTACACTTTGTGGAGAAACCGGTCGAAATGATGGATCGAGGTGTCAAGCGATTGAGGCGCAGCAAAATTTCCATAGTCAAGGTTCGATGGGAAGGAAAGCGTCGCGCCGAATTCACTTGGGAACTCGAGAGTGAGATGAAGGCCAAGTATCCGCAACTCTTTGAGCAGTCTTCCTCTTAGATTTCGGGGACGAAATCCCCTAAAGGAGGGGAAACTGTAACGCCCTGCGTCCCTGAACTTTTATCTTTTATCAATTTTAGTCCCTATACAATGTGAAACTATGTGAGACTTGGCTCTTTATGATACTTGAATCTTGAAACTTTGAATCTAGACTCTTGACTCTTGATGCTTGATACTTGTTAAACACTATGAATCTCGAATCTTGAAACTTGATACTGGATACTAGATACTTGAAACTAGAAACTTGATTGTTGACACTTGATACTTGATTCTTGACTCTTGATACTTGTGGAACGAGAAACTTTGAGACTTTGAAACTTGAAACTTGACACTTATTAGTTAGCCTATGGAAACTTTTGTGTTAGTTATACAATCTAATCATGTGATGATGTTACACAATAGTACGCAAGGCAACGCTTAATCCCGCTCGCTAAATCGAATCGAAAGCTGAAAACTAACCCGCGTGAATCGGCTGTTCGGATGGACATCTGATCGGATGGCAATCCATCTGGATGACCATCCGATCGAATGGCCATCCGTCCGGACCGCCATCCGATCCCGCACACTACACCGCCTTTTCTCCCTCACACTATAAATACCGCTGTCACATCACTTGATGTGACAGGCTCCTCCGACCAGCACGCTCTCCGACGTTCTAAGGCACTTTTCTTCCAGTTTCAAGCGATTCTTGTAAGTTTTCCACTTGATTCTTGTACAACTTTCATCTAAACACATTTCGTCACATGATTCTTCATCAAAGTCACACTTTTCACCGTGAAATCACCCAGATTTGGACACTTAGAAGGTGACGTCATCATGGCTGCTGTACGAACGGCTATGTGATGTCATTCAGCCAAGGTTTAGTCCAGATCTGTGGGATATCGAAACGTTTTCTGCAAATCTAAACATAATCTAAACACTTTCGACTAATTACACACGATTTCTTCAAGTTTTTCTTATCTTTTACTAAAAATCGGTGGAATCTGGATCCAAAACAGGCTTAGGACTTGTTCCTTGGTCTGGAGTCGGCTCGATAACGGATTACCACTGGAGAAGATGACCTGATTACGGGTCAGACATGAAACCCAGCTAAGAACAGTCGTCCGATCGAACTGGGTGATTCCCATCCGATCAGACGAGCTGAACCTTAGTGGGTTTCCGTTGTCTTGATACGTTACCATGCCATCTGTTGGTGCATACGTCTGTCGACTTCGTCTTGTATCGATTCTTGTATTGTATTAGATAGATTAGGGCACGCAAAACGAGAAATGTGGGTGTGATGGTATTTCGCATGAAATAGCAACCAGCTATTTCGTACGAAATTAAACAGGTATTTCGCATGAAATTACTATTTCGCATGAAAGTAATTTCGTTTGTATAATTCCATGCGAAATTACCTGCCCTATAAATACCCATCATATGATTTCGTTTGAAATAGTCCCAACTTTCCGGTTTCAGTACCGAACTGCTGCCGAAGTGTCTACTCGCTATAAATCTTTGTCAAATCAATCAAAAGACAGTTTAAAGTGAATATCTAGCTGAATTGGACTTGATACGTTTGTTTCCGCCTCTCGTATTGAGCAAAAACTCTTCTGAACGACTTGTTTGGTCGGTAAAACGATCCTACAAGTGGTATCAGAGCTCAGGAGGAAGAGTTCATACCAATTCAGCTGCAAAATCTGATTTCTACACCTTCTTTTTCACAATTAACAAGTTTTCACGGACAAAATGACTTGAATTTTACACATAATGTGCGAAACAGTGTTTTAATAAACCCTTGAAAGTTTCAGACTTAAAATCAGACAAAAACCTGATCAATTTTGGCAAAAAACAGCTCGAGATGATGACATCAGCAGTATTTCACACGAAATAAGGATCTAATTTCGCATGAAATTAGATTCCGTTTGTGAGTTTCACACGAAATCAGTTATTTCGCATCAAATTGGAATTTCGTTGGAGTATTTAATACGAAATTACCTATTTCGTTTGAAAGGGTGATTTCGCACCAAAGCTGATTTCGTGTGAGTTGCTATTTCGTTTGAACAGGTTATTTCGCTTTAAGATTTCGTTTGGAACTGTCTAATTTCGTTTGAAAGTGTCTGTTCTTGAAAAACTTGTTACCGAATCATGGAAGAGGAATTCTATAACGCATTTGCTACAACCCCGACTACTCCGGCTACCATTGCTCAAAGCATGAACATGGAAAATGAGACTGGAACTTTACAAAAACCCCCGAAGCTAATGGGCATTGAAGAGTATTATGGTTGGAAATATCGTTTTGAAAACTGGGTTCAAGCTAACCATTTGAGATCTTGGGAATGTATCGAGAAAAAGTATGTGAAGCCTCGTACGGATTTGGGAGTTATCAAAACATTTTCTGAATTGACGGACAAAGAACGAGACATGTACAAAGCCGAAAAGATGATGATCAGTTTACTCCAGCAAGCTATAAAAGAAGACATCTTTATTTTGCTACAACATGACAATACTTCACGATCGATCTGGGATGCGCTTAAGATTAAGTTTGAGGGTAGTGAGAAGATGATCAGGAGCAAGAAAGCATTGCTAAAGAAAGAATTTGATTTGTTTTCGAGTTTGCCTGGAGAATCATCAAAGAAGCTAATTGAAAGATATTGCCACTTAGTGCGATCTATGTCTTTGTTATAAATTGTCAAAGATCAAGAAGAATGGGTCGATAAGTTAGCTGATGCTTTACCTCAAAAAGAATGGGGTACATATTTGATGATCTTAAAGAATATTGGAGAATATGACAAGTTGACTATTTCCCAGTTCATTGAAAAGATTGAGGGTCAAGATCTGGAACAGCAAAAGATTGCAAGAATGAACAGTCCAAGTGGTCAACAAGATGTCAAAATGTATTACAAAGGAAGTGTTCAAGAGGTTAAAGCAAGTCCGAAAGTTCAAACTGCTTTTAGTGCTGAAAATTCATCTGGTTCAGTAAATCAAAGTCCAAACAGCAGCAGTGGATTTTCATCATATCCAAGTGTTAATCTAAAGAGTTCAACTTCAAGTCATCAGTTTCAAAGCTCAAACAGCAGTAATGGTCAAGTGTTGAATTGCAATATCGCGTTGCATCTTCAGAATGGTCAAAATTTTTCTGAAGAGATTGCCAAAAGTCACATATCGTTACTTGCTATAGTGTTGGAATCTTATGAGGGATTGGTTGCAGGAAGGATCGGAAATCCTATGTTAACAAAAGAGGATTACGATCAGATCGATGTAGAAGAAATGGAGCTCATGGAAATCAAATGGTGTTTAGCTAGTGTTTTGAGAAGAGCTGAAAAATTCAAAATGATTACAGGAAGAGATGATTTTCTGGATGCAAATGTTTCTACTCTGGGTTTTGATAAATCTAAAGTTACTTGTTTTCGATGCAGGGAGGAAGAACATTTCAAGAGGGAATGTAAAATCAAGAAGCAAGTGGAGCACAGAATCCGTTTGGAAAAGATGATTACTATCGGAAAGCCATATACCAACAAGTTGCTGATCAACCGTACAAACAAAAAGAACCACAAACTGCTCATGCCAAAATGATCGTAGAAGCAAATAAGAAAGCTTATTTTGGTATCATTGATCAAGATGATGAAAAAGTGGTAGAGGGTTTCAGTTGGGATAAATACATTCCACCTGATTCAAAAGTAGTAGCTCTCACTGCAAAAATCATCCAAGAGCCAGTGTTTGATCAATCATCATCTGATGATAGTGATGATGAAGAGGAGACACAAATTAATATTGGAAAATCTATGTTATCTCCTGAAAGTTTTCAATTTTATTTTGCAGATAGATTGGTGAAGCTTAAGGAAAGACGAGCAGCAAAAGAACAGAGGAGGATGAAATGTGAAAGCGTTGCTCAAAAAGAGAAATCTGAACAAAATGAAGAAGTTAAAATCGATGAGAAGATAGTTGAATCAGAAAAGTTGTTGAAGTTGAAAAAATAGTAGAAGTTGAAAAAATCGTTGAGGTGATTAAACCGCGTTTTAAGTGTTTGGAATCTTGTAAGCAGTGTGAAGAAAAAGATGAAAAGTTGAGTGAGCAAGATAAGATGAAAGAAAAATTACTGTTCGATCTCAATTATGTGAAGGAATCGTACGGTGTATTGAACAGAACAGTAACTGGTCTGCAAAAGACAAATTCTGAAAGAGAAGATGCATTGACAATGATGAATGTTGTAATGATGTCAAAGCAGAAAGCTATCAATTTTTACATTGAAGAAAGTGCAAAGTGGAAGCAAGAGTTGGAGACAGAAAAGATAGAGAATGAAAGAATCAGATGGTTATTACAGAGTTATTCTAGTTCTGATTATTTGATTGACAGAATTTATCCAACTGTTGCAGGTCTTGAAGCCTTTCAAGATGAGAAGCCAAAAGAGAAGGATAATGGTAAGAAACAAAGTGCAAATTATAACAAGTGTCCGCCTCCAATATGGGAAGGTTATTCTCCCAGAAAACCGAATGAGGAGCAAGTCAAAAAGGCTGTCAATATAAAGTTAAAATCCGAAACAACTGATGATTTACCAGAAAACATTGACGTTACATTCACATCGTCTGACACTGATCACGAGTCTGAGTTAATAAAAAAGGTGGTCGATCAGGTGTTGGATAAAGATGAGGAGTCGGAGTCAAAGTCTGAGTCTGAAAGTTCGAGAACATCATCAGTTGAAAATCCAAAGTCGTCGGTTAAAATGGTTTACAATAAAGAATTCTTGTTATCAAAATCTAATTTGAATGACGAACCAATCAAAGTGGCATATACTTTGAATGATTCAGACAAATTATATTCTGATGAGGAATTTCCAATAAGAGGTGTTAAACCAGAAATGATAAAAAAAAGGTTTTCAAACTAACAGAAATTAACATTTCTGAAATAAAAGATGTAAATCTTTCTGAAAAACCTAAACCTTACACCTCAAGAGTTCAACAAAGATTAAACAAGAAAAGGGGTTACAGTTCTGGTTCAGGTTATCGAAAGAAACCAAACCATAACGGTAATTTCAAAAAGAAAGGTCTTGGTTTTATTCCACCGAAAAATCATAAAAATGAGAAAACTTATAAACCAAAAACTGTATTTGTTTCAGGAGAAAGCTCAGAAGAGGAAGAAAAGAGCTCATTTTGGAAGCAATCAAACAGAGAATTCCTTGCTAAGAAGCAAGAAGAAATGAAGAATGGAGCATATCAAAGAAAGGAAACAAGAACCTGTTACAGATGTCAAGAAGTTGGTCATATTGCTTGGAATTGTCCTAAAGCAACCAACATCAAATAGGAAGTTGTTTCTAAACTTAAAGGAAAGATTGTTGAGAAAAATGAACCACCAACTGAAAAATTCAAATTTTTAAAAATTCAACATATGAAGTTGGTGAATGTTCGAAGAAAAGATTTTACAAAAGAAGAGTAAATCTTGACAACCAAATGTGGGTTGTGAAGAAATCTGAGGTGAAATCTGGCGATGAATCTGATTCCATAAAATCAGAGGAGCCACAAGTTGAGGTAAAAGATGAGAAATTAGTTCCTCCAATGGATGATGAGAACTTTCCACCATTGAGGACTGAAAATTTCAAACAAAAAGTTGGCAATGTTGAAATCTCGAATCAATTCTATTCTGAGAAGAAAGAATTTGATGTCGAGAAAGCGTTCAATGGGAAAGTAAAACATATTTTTGGGAAAATGGTCAATGGGAAGGCCAAAGGGGTGAAAGAATTTTATGAAGAAAAAAGAAATGTTCAAACCCCAGGTGAAGATGAGAAGGTTACACTCAAAGCTGGTCAGGCTTCGGTGTCTGTGTTCTTTACTTAAAAATTCTGACTTGCCGGAGCTCCCAAGTTGGTAATCGTGGAGCATGAATCGGCATCATTCTTAATATTTGTACTTGTAAAATTGTTAAATTCTACAGGTGGTGGAATTGCCGGAACTCCCAGGTTGGTAAGTGTGGAGTAGGAATCGGCATCTTTCTTACAAGTGGTTTTTCAGTTTGGAAGTGGTAGTTGTTCTTAAAATTGTCATATGTCATTTTACATCTGGTAAAGTTGAACGTACAAGTGGTTAATCAAGGTCATTCATTTGAACTTAATTTAATCTTTATTCAAAGAGTTTTGAATGGGGATAAACTCATAATCTGAAAATAGAACAAAATGATGAACCGAACCTCATTTTTACAAGTGGTAAAATCAACAAAACTTATTTTCCAAAAAAACCATTTTTGATTAAAACAAACTTAAGTGTTTTGAAATCTTAATGGGAAAATAGTTTGTTGTAAGGGGGAGTTTTGATTGTTTATGCCAAGTGGATGGCGAATTGAAGCAATTCACAACAGTTGTCACTTTACCATGTATAGTTTGTTTTCAAAGTTTCTTTAAATGTTTTTGAATTTTAGGGGGAGTAAGACATTTCAGAAAATCCAAAAACATTAGAAAATTTGAAAAATCCAAAAACATGATAAAATCAAAAATGAGTTTTGTTGTGAAAAAGAGGAAATAATAGTACATCAGTGGACTATCACAGCACGCTAAAGAATTGGAAAGTTTAAAAGTGATAAACGGTCTTACTGATGATGTGCCAGTAGGTTTTCGCACGCTTAGTAGATTGTGTTTGAGATATAAACCTAAATTTCAAACTTACTTATCTCGTGGGGAACATCTCTCGGATATGTGGGTAACCCCCGAAATCTTGTTTGAAAGGCCCCTCTTTCTGAGATACTAGGTCTTTATGCTTAGTGATATATGGGGTATTATCCCGGGACTTCTGATTTTGCGGAAGCAATGGCGTAGTCCCCGGATAATACTTTACTCTGCTTGAAATAAAAGCCCACCCTCAGCATAAAAAATGATGAAACATTGCAAAATGCTAATCATGTGCTGTTGAAGAAAAGATTCTCTAAAGGGAACCCACCAAAAGTCGAAGCTGTCATCTCTCTGATTTTGCGGAAGCAATAGCCTGAGCTCTCATGGCCCTCGCATTTAACCCTTTACAGATATCATCTAGGTATACTCACCTGTAAGACCGAAATTGGGATCTGGATACGGGAGTATATTCTGAGGTGGGATACGCGTATAAGTTTAAGTATCTAAAACATTAATCTCGTATCTCGAAACAGTTGAACTTTGTGTGAAAATTTAAGTGGATCAGTATACTGACAATCTAAGTGAATCGTTTAGAACTTAAAATGTTTAAAGCTTAACGGTGTTGATGATTTGTCTCAAAAACTGATATGATCCTCTTACACAAACTCACAAAAATATTGTTTGTAAATATTTCTTTACTGCATTTCCTTTAAATTCAAAAATTTAAAAAAAAAATTTAGTGTGTTTTAGCATAAATTTTGAAAAATCCAAAAGATTTTCGACAACTGATGTTGAAGAGCTGATTTTCAAAATTCCGAGTGCTAAACATGATGAACATTTCGTGAAGAGGAGTTTGTTTAAAATGAATAAAACTAAATGTTTTGTCTACAAATGGTTCATCAGATATTAACATTGTGAAATCATTTATTAATTGATTAATACCTGCAAGTGATATATAAATTTGTCAAATTTTAAATTTGTGAAATTTATTGTGAGGTAGAGATGTGTGCAGGTTAGCCAGGTTTTTGATCCTGAGCAGAATGTGAAGCCAGGTTATGATTTTGATATTGCTGATGCTAAAGAACTTAAGGAATCAAGAGATCTGATAAAGAGAATGTAAGAGCCAGCTTCAGATCCTGGTGAAAGAGAGAAAGAAAAAGAGAGAAGACTGAGATTGATTTACACTGTCATATACTTCAGGAAGAGTAAAAGACTGATAAAGACTGAAGACGTTGAAGACTCGACACTTAAGACTCGTCAACATCCGAGGGGGAGTCTGTTGGTGCATACGTCTATCGACTTCGTCTTGTATCGAGTCTTGTATTGTATTAGATAGATTAGGGCACGCAAAACGAGAAATGTGGGTGTGATGGTATTTCGCACGAAATAGCAACCAGCTATTTCGTACGAAATTAAACAGGTATTTCGCATGAAATTACTATTTCGCATGAAAGTAATTTCGTTTGTATAATTCCATGCGAAATTACCTGCCCTATAAATACCCATCATATGATTTCGTTTGAAGTAGTCCCAACTTTCCGGTTTCAGTACCGAACTGCTGTCGAAGTGTCTACTCGTTGTAAATCTTTGTCAAATCAATCAAAAGACAGTTTAAAGTGAATATCTAGCTGAATTGGACTTTATACGTTTGTTTCCGCCTCTTGTATTGAGCAAAAACTCTTCTGAACGACTCGTTTGGTCGGTAAAACGATCCTACACCATCTCCGTTAAACTCCAACTTAGAAACTTTACGAAGGTTGTAAAAGGAACAAGATCACATCAGTCGAATGGCCATCCGATCGGACGACCATCCAATCGAATGGTCATCCAACCGAACGACCTGTTCCCCATAACCTTCAAAACTTAAACTATTTGAATCAAAACTTTGAACTATGAAACTTTCACCCGAACAGTCATTCGATGGAACGGTCATCCATTCGGATGACCATCCGATCGAACGACTTAGATTTATACTACAACAAAAACTTCAAAAGTTGATACATTTTGGAAACTCACCTACCGATCGAATGACCATTTGATCGAATGGTCATCCGTCCGGATGACCATCTGATCGGAAGGTGGTCCATCTAAATCTAACAGGTCATCCGACCGGATGACCATCCGTCCGGATGGCCATCCGATCAAGAACCTGGTCCGACACTTTGCACTTCTCAATATTCTGTTTGACACTTATCTGTTAAACTATAATCAGGCTAACTCCAGCGCTCCCTTCAATCCAATAGTAGGTGTCGATACTTAGCACCCATTGTGAGTATACTCGATCCCTTTTTGTTTTAATCACTTTTGGGATGCAACATGTATTCTATAAACTTGACATTTGACACTTGAAACTATTTGAAACTTACTCTATCCACTGTAAACATGAAACTTGATACTTGGAAACTTAAGACTTGAGACTTTTATGCTATGTGATCGTTTAATCCTTGTGTGTAGTTCAGCCTTAACAATAGTAGCGCTATAGGAGTAATACACCTCCCCATTATTCTCGGGGGTATTGTTAGGAAGAGACATTTATCTTCCCATTATTCTTGGGGAAGAGCTTTTAAACGCATTGGGATTCTTGGGCTATCGCTTGGACTGCGTAAACTAGCATGGCTGAAACTTTTATATGTTTGCATGTCAGATATGAGGCTTTTTAAACTATTATGATACTATATACTCAAACTTGTATACTCACCAGTACATTATTGTATTAACATTATTTTAATACATGTTGCAGGCTGATAGGATGCTGGATCCAAGAAACAAGCTAGGATGACGCTTAGAAACTCACCTAGTTAATTTAAGAAATTGAACAATGTTTGATGCTATGTACTTGATACTACTGATGCGTGGTTGATGTTTTAGACATTTTAATATGAATCTTGATTAATCTATATTGACACATTTAGTGTTGTGGAAACTTCTAAACAATCTGAATCGCTTAGTGTCGCGCCCCGATGTTTCCATCATCGGTTGGGGTGTGACAGTTATCCTCAATAGCAGGGGTTAAGATGTGGATAATGGGTATCTTCACATCCTCTGGAATCTTCAAAGATGATCTAAGGTTAGCTAAGGCATCAGCTTCTGCATTTTCTTCCTTGGGTACTAAAAGAAGCAAAAGAGTCTGCCAATTTCTTGACTATCTCAAGATATTTGAATAGCCTTTCACCTTTGACAGCATAAGAACCATTATAATGGTTAGTAGTTAATAAAGAATCTACGTGTACCTCAAGATACCTGATCCTCATATGCTTGGCAATTTGCAAACCTGCTATTAAGGCTTCATATTCAGCCTCATTATTAGTGGTTTGGAACTCACAGGCAATTGATTGGGGTATAATGTCCCCCTGTGGCGATTTTAGTAGTGTGCCTAGTCTAGTTCCCTTGACATTTGAAGCTCCATCTGTGAAGAGTATCCAAGGATCCTTTGTCTCTTCAAGTTGTTGAACTTCCAATTCAGCTTCCCTTTGTTGATCACTACTGAAATCAGCCACAAAGTCAGCTAAGGCTTGGGATTTGATGACAGTTCTTCGTTCTTATTTAATGTCATATGCACTAAGCTTGACTGCCTATTTTGCCATCCTCCCTGACATTTCAGGTTTCCTAAGTACATTCTGGACTCAGAATCAAGTAGACTTTTACCTACATAGTATACTGGATGTTGAGAACCTTCATGATCCTTAACAAGGACTGAACTTACTGCCTTAGTAGAAACAGCTAAGTATAAGGATAATGTTTCCCCATTTTCTGGTTTCATTAAAGCTGGAGCTGAGGATAAGTAATCCTTGAGGGCCTTGAGGGCATTCTCATGCTTTTCAGTCCATTCAAACTTTTTATTCTTTCTCAGGATATCATAGAACTCTTTGCATTTCTCTGATGACTTTGAGATGAATTTGTTCAAGGTTGCAATTCTTCCTGTCAACATTTGCACATCTTTAGCATTGGCAGGAGACTTGATGTTCACAATGGCCTTGATTTGTTCTGGACTTGCCTCTATCCCCCTCTTTGTCACCATGTAACCTAAGAATTTACCAGCTTTTACACCAAAGTGGCATTTGGAGGGATTGAATTTCATGTTGTATCTATCAAGGATATCAAATGCTTCTTCCAAATCCTTAAGGTGATCCTCAGCTCTTTTGGACTTAACCACCATGTTATCTATATAGACTTCCATTGTGTGTCCAATCTGTTCTTTAAACATCATATTTGCTAGCCTTTGGTATGTAGCACCTGCATTTCTTAGTCCAAAGGGCATAACAATATAACAATAGATACCAGTAAGGGTCATAAAAGTTGTATCCTCTTGATCAGATGGTTCCATCTGAATTTGTTGGAATCCAGATGAAGCATCCATAAAACTTAACAACTCATGACCCGCTGTAGCATCCACCATGGAGTCAATGTGGGGTAGAGGGAAAGGATCCTTGGGACATGCTTTGTTTAAATCAGTAAAATCAACGCAGACCCTCCACTTTCCATTCTTTTTCTGAACAACTACCACATTGGCTAACCATCTTGGATACTTTACTTCTCTAATCACACCTGCCTTGAGCAATTTGTCTACCTATTCTTGGATAATGGCATTTCTTTCAGGTGCAAACTTCCTCCTTTTCTGATGGATTGGCTTGAAGGACCTGTCAATACCAAGTTTATGAGTAATTACATTATTAGAAATACCTGTCATGTCTTCATGTTTCCAAGCAAAGGTAGTTTTTCTTCTTTTCAAGAAGGATATTAAATCCTGTTCAATATTGTCAAGGATCCCGAATCCTATAAAAATCTAGGATTCAGGATCCTTCGGGTTCAGCAGAATATCCTTCACGTCTTGTTCTCTTACCTCCAGGACACTTCTTGGAGGGCACTTTAATTGCTATGCCTCCCTAGGCTTTGAGGTTGGCTTCATTGATGATGTATAGCAATTCTTGGCTTCTTACTGATCACTTTCAATTTTCACCACACCCCATGGAGTAGGGAGTTTCACACATTGATGATATGTTGAGGGGACTGCTTTCATATCATGTATCCATGGCCTGCCAAGGATAACATTACAGCAAGATAAGCAATCTATGACACAAAACTTTTGAACAAAATTTACTCCCTCTATGTAAATCGGAAGTTTGATGTCCCCCAATGTATTCTTGGTCTCTCCATTGAATCCCACAAGGACAGACGATCTTGGAACGATATCGGATTCGGGAATGTTCATTCTTTTGAGGACATCTAGTTGGATAATGTTCACCGAGCTTCCCCCATCAATGAGAATCCTGTGAACAAAATGGTTAGAGATAAATAATGTAATAACAAGACCATCATGATGAGGATCCTGTATATCCACACGGTCATTTTCATCAAAGGATATGACTTTTTCCTGTGTAAGGATGGAAGTTCGAATAGGTTTATCCCCATTCTCCATCTTCGTCTCCTCTGCATGCCTCTTAGCTGCTGAGAATGAAGTGCCACATATGTCAGATCCACCGGAGATGAAATGAATAATCTGAGCATCAACTGGTGGAGCAGGAGCCTTTTCAGGAATTTTCTCAGGATCCTGTATCCTTGATTTCTTCCTTCCGAATAGCTCTTTCAAGTATCCTTTGCTCAAAAGGTAACCAATGTCTTTCCTTAGTGCTATGCACTCATCTGTGAGATGCCCAAAGTCTTTATGATAAGCACACCACTTTGATTTGTCTTTGGTAGCAGCTGGCTTGTCATTCTTTCTCGGCCATCTAGCTTTAGCACCTAAATTCTGCATAGCAAGGATTAGTTCACTATTATCAACAGCAAAGCAATACTCAGAAATAGGAGGATAATCTTCATCATCTTCCTCTTGTTCCACAACATGCACATTCTGATTGTCAGACTTATTGTATGACTTGGAATTGTTATTCCTGAAATAGGATCCTTGCTTGTCCTGCTTTGAGGATCCTGACAGCCTCTCCTGGATCCTTTTGTCATCATCTAAACGGGTGAACCTAAGGGTCCTGTTTCTTACCTCATCAAGGTTCCTACAAGGTGTCATAACAAGATTATCATAGAATTGTGAACCCTTAAGTAAACCCATTTTAAAAGCTTCAACCGCTGTAGCAATATCTAAGTTAGGAATTTCTAAGGATTCTCTATTGAATTTAGTTATGTAATCCCTTAATGATTCATTATGACCTTGGGTTACCCTATATAAATCACTAGTTAACCGTTCAAACCTCCTACTACATGAAAATTGACTATTGAATAAGTTAACCAGATTAGAAAATGAAGTAATTGAATAAGGAGGAAGACTTAGCAGCCATTTCAGAGCTGATCCTGTTAATGTGGATCCGAAACCCTTACAAAGACATGCTTCCTTTAACCTTTTTGGAATGGGGTTGATCTCCATTCTCTCCCTGTATTGGGCTACATGCTCTTCTGGATCAGTTGTACCATCATAGAGCTTCATATTTGGTGTTTGAAAGCTCTTTGGTATCTCTGCATTACATATAGGTGGTGCAAAGCGAGACACCTTATGACTCTCGTCTGGAATCTCAGGAATGGGTTTAACCACTCCTGGGACACTGGATATCATATCCTTAAGTTTTTGTAACTCCCTAGCCATAGCTTGGTTGATCCCTGGTTCCTGCACAAAACCATGGTTAGTATTGTAAGATGTATTGAAAGTGTTACCTCCCGAATGGTTCGAAGTTGGGATTCTAGATGTGAATCCAAATTGTGGAAGCTCTGGTGCAATTGTGGGACCGGATGAAGCAATAGTCTACATAGGGATGAAGTCTCCCACATGAATCTCAGAACTTCTGGGTTGTTGGCTCCCTAAGGATCCTTGATCCTGAAAGATATTTGATCTAGTATACATCAGAGCTGAAGGTCTTGGAGGATACTCCATGGATCCTTGAACTTACCATGAGGATCCTTGAACCTGTGAAGAGGATCCTAGATGATGAGGATAGGATCCTTGAACTAACAGCGTCCCCATGTATCCTCCCGAACTAGAAAAGGATCCTTGATGCTGGAAAGAGGATCCTTGAGGCTGAAGGGAGGATCCTGAAGGCTGGAAGTAGGATCCTTGAGCCTGTGTCAAAGCTGATAATCCATACTGCATACTTGATGATCCTCCATGATATTGGGCACCTGATGTCTTAAAATTTTGAACGGTTGTTGCTGGAGTAGTGAAATCCAATGATCTGGGCACCAATGGAGAGCGATCCTCTGCTGATTTCTTCAATTTCTTGATTTCATCAATCTCACGAAGGATCCTGTCATTAGTTTTATCTTGCTGTTGCATGTAATCTTTCATCTGCAAAATCAAAGAATAAAGATCATTGTTAGTAGGAGCAGAAGAAACAACAGTAGTTGCTTTTATGAAAACGGAGGTTGTCTTCTTCACAGCATTCTCGGCATTCTTCTGGGATCCAGAAGAAACAGGAGGCAAAGGTGGAATGCCCTATGATGAGGTGATCGTTGACATAGAAATCGAAGTGTTTTTCCCTTGAGAAGCGATGTGGTTAAAAGCAATTAACAGAAATGGATGAAATGAACAAGTTTTTCAAAGATGAAGCACCAATTGCCCCACGGTGGGCGCCAAACTGTTTTGGTCAAAAATCACACAAGGATAATGTAACCAAATCTGATTTTTGTGAGGTTGGATGCTTGGTTAAATGAACAAAAGTGTAAACAAAAAATGAATGAAAATGGTGATGAACACAAGGATTTATACGAGGAAAAAGCCCTTAATCAATGAATGATCTCCGGCATAAAAAACCTTGGGTGATGGAAACTACCGATCACCAAGTATATTGCACAAACAATAATAATGATCCTTGTACAACTTCGGAAGACAACACGCTCAATACAATGATTTGGTAAAGTGTGTGTTTTTTGCGATTGAGTATCAGAGTGTTATGTGTATTTGTGTGTTGTATTCAACTTCTACCTAAAATGAGCTCGTTTTCCCCTTTAAAGATAGAAAATATCACGTAACTAACTTTCCAAAAAATATGGAAGTCACCCATGTTCTCCAAAACGGTTATTTTTCATCAAGCACGTGCTCTATATGAAGCCTATTCGACGAGATTCCAGCAAAGACTAAGTCCATGTCGTCCATTACCTGGGTATAAGCATTAAAAACGTGACAATTGTTAGAAATCATAAGTAATGTTAAGGATCCTTGATCCTTCGAGTACCTGCACCATCCGCTAAGGATAAGTGATCCAGGCTACACTTCAGGATACATGATCCATAACTATAAAAATCTATGCCCTAACACCTAACACATTGATTTCTAAGACATTTTGCTTCGTATGTTGACCTAGTATATTGATTTCAAAGACATTTTTGCTTCGTACGTTGACCTAGCATACCTAGCACATTGATTTCCAAGACATTTTGCTTCATATGTTGAGCTAGCATACCTAGTACATGATTTCAAAGACATTTTTGCTTTGTATGTTGACCTAGCATACCTTGTACATGGTTTTCAAGACATTTTCATGACATGCTTACATTGTTTAAGACATTTAGTGCGTTGAACTCGACAATGATACATTCATTAACATTGATCACGCCGACCAGTAGTATGTAATGGTACCATAGGATTGACAATCCCGTTCCCGCTTCCTAGGTTTGTTTGGAAGTGACCTTAGGGAACGATAGAATCCGATGAACATTGATAAACCTTTGACCTGATAAGGGTTTATCCGACAGTCAACAAGGCTTGAATGTATTCGCCAACAAACCTAATAAATGTTTACGTAATAAAAGCAATGATTTATAAAACAAAACCTTTACTTAAACAAAACTCTTGTTCATTCAAAAAAAAAAATGTTTTATACAAGACATTTTGGTTACACAAAACATTTTGGTTATACAAGACATTATTTCATGTGGTTTAAGCAAAGTCTTTTTGCTTACTATACAAGACATTGGTTTATACATGACATTTGATTACACAAGACATCTTTTATACATGACATTTGTTTACACAAGACATTGTTTATACTTGACATTTGGTTATTAAGACATTGGTTTAAACAATACATTTCATTTGATGGTTTATGGTAAGTGATTTAAATAACGAGACGTGTGTAATGTGATAAAAGCATGGTGGATACGCCACTGGTACTTCCTATATATAAGTGCTTTTATTATATTATCGTAGCGTTGTCTAAATCACTTCGAACAAAGACAAGTCATGACATCTTTTACACAAAACACGACATCTTTTATACAAGACATGACATTTTTATACAAGACTTGTCATATTTTATTCAAGTTATTTTCATTTGGTTATTTACTTAACCATGCATCATTTCTTTTAAATCATTTGATTTTCATATAATTTTATAAAAGAAAACATTTTTGTAAAGGTTCATGGCTACTTTTTAGTTAAACATTTCTTTTAACATTCAAAGCCATGAATTTTCATCACAAAACCTATGTTAGTCACAGATATTTTTATGCTGATGTATTTACTTTCACATATGTTTCAGGAGCGAATGTTTGATGTTGAGCTTGCTTCACATAGGGCGGACTTGGGCCTTAGTGACTTAAAAACATGAAAGACAATTTATTTTATGTTATGTTTCCGTTTAATCTAAGACAATGTAAAATTTCATTTAATAATACCTAATTTTGAATACCATGTGTTATGAAATAGTGATTCTGTGTCATGACTCCCCGATGTTTCCACCGCGGTTTGTTGTTTTACGCGGTCGGGGTGTTACAAAAAAAGTTGGTATCAGAGCCATGGTTATAGGGAATTAGGTTATTAGTAATACTTTGACCTAGACTATAACCTTTCTAGGACCCTAACACAAGTTATCTTGTGTTTAGATCTTAAAACAATAACATCACCTATCCTTAGGTGATTACCAAAGCAGGCACACAAATTTCAAAACGACTTTGAAAATAATCATCTATTCTTTAGATGATTCATTTTTGGCTTTAAGCCTTCAAAGTTTTCAAAATCTCGTCAAAGTTTGGGTTTGAATAATGTGAACACATGCAATCTGGAAGGGTGGATGCCTGTACCCTGAGTTTTCTGATTAAGGCTAGAGTGTTTGTACAAATCCTCATTATCGGACCAGTCACTCTTACCTGGGAACTCTTGGGGTGAGTGTCCACTTATAGGCTAAAGCATGTCTTCATGATGCATTAAAAAGACCCATTTACTTTGATTAGTCACCGTGTGTTGTTTGATTGTTTCAAGTAACGAACAAATGACCACCATCCTTACATTTCGTCAATATTATAACATCTCATTTTGATTATCCAATATCATCTCACTCATTTTCTCTCATGTTTTTCCTCTCTTTTAGAATGCCTCCTCGTTGAAACATGGCTCAGGACGCTGACATGGCGACTATGATAGCTCAGCAGATTGCTGCTGTGCTACCCAATCTCATAACTCAAATAAACCAAGCCAACAATAACAACAATAATGCACCTGCTCCATGCAATTATAAACAATTTAATTCGGCTAAACCGCTCAAGTTTAGTGGTTCTGAGGGAGCAACTCGGCTCCTATAATGGTTCAAGAGTCTTGAAAGTACATTCCGCCATGTCCAATTTCCAAACGAGCGCAAAGTCAAGTTTGCTTCGAGCGTGTTCCAAAAGAGGGCGCTCACGTGGTGGAACGGAGTGGTGAGAGATCGGGGTGCTGATGTTGCCATGGGTGAAACGTAGGAAGAGCTTTTACTTCTTATGATGAAAGAGTTCTGCCCACGTCATGAACAGAGGGCACTTGAGAACGAGTTCCATGACCTGAAACAAGACAGTGGAGAACATCATGTCTACACTGACCGGTATGAGGTGTTAAGTCTGCTTTGTCCAACGATGATTACGCCTTTGGATAAGGCGGTTGAAAGGTACATTGATGGTCTACCAGATACTGTTCAGGATATCGTCACTGGTAGCAATCTACTACCGTCCGACAAGCCATAGAACTAGAAGCTACCTTGACTGACTCATAAGTCAAGAAAGGTAAACTCCACCGCAAGGGTGACAAGAAGCCGTCTGCCATGACTGAGAAACAGAAGGGAAACAAGGCCGAAACCTCAAAGAAGTCTAGGAAGCATAAGGCTTCCAAGAACTTCGTCGTTGTTGCACAATAGAACCAGTCCGCTAATAACCAGCCTGCACAACCTCCCAGTTAGAAACAATATGCTGGTACTGCACCTTTGTGCAACAAGTGCAATTGTCATCACCAACCCCATCAACAGCGTCGCCATTGCACCAACTGTGGAAGATCTGGCCATTTGGCCAACACATGACGCTCTCCTCCTGCTCCGAATCAAGTGGTTCAAAACCCTGCTCAACAACCAGCAAATCCTGCACGACCTCATTATCCACCTGGGTCTTGATACAATTGAAGGGATCTTACCGACTACAGAAACAATTGCCCGAATTTGGCAAATGCAAACCCCGCTCGTGGACGAGCATTCAATATCAATGCTAATGAGGCGCGTGACAACAATGAAGTGGTTAACGGTACGTTCTTTGTTAACAACCAACCTGCTTCTATTCTTTTCGATTCGGGTGCCGACAAAAGTTTTGTATCCCTAGCCTTTGAACCTTTGCTTTCAATGCCTAAAACAAAACTAGGAAAGCCCTTGATAGTTGAGATCGCTAGTGGTGAACCCCTTGTACTTAATTCCGTCATTCGAAATTGTCAGTTGAACCTCAATAACGACCTTTTTCCCATTGACCTCACACCAATGCAACTTGGAAGCTTTGACGTCATAGTAGGAATGGATTGGTTGACCAAATACCATGTAGAGGTGATTTTTTTTACAAGATTGTTCGTGTGCCGCTTTCGACTGGTGAGATCTTAGAGGTTCGTGGAAAGAAACCCACTAATAGCCTCAAACTCATGACATGTACCCAAGCCCAAAAATACCTACGAAAGGATTATGTGGCCTTCTTGGCACATGTCGTAGAGGAGAAAGGCAAGGGTAAGACTGTACAAGACATCCCCGTTGCTCGAGATTATCCCGAGGTATTTCTTGAAGAGTTACCTGGCTTACCCTCATCACATCAAGTTAAGTTTCGTATCGATCTTGTACCTGGTGCCAACCCGATAGCCAAATCACCTTACCGTCTTCCACCGTCTGAGATGCAAGAGTTATCAAAACAACTTCAGGAGTTATCTGACAAAGGATTTATTCGTCCGAGCTTTTCACCTAGGGGCACTCCAGTCCTTTTTGTGAAAAAGAACGATGGATCTTTCCGTATGTGTATCGATTATCGTGAGCTCAACAAACTCACCATCAAGAATCGATATCCCCTACTTCGCATTGATGATCTCTTTGATCAGCTACAGGGTGCTACTTGCTTTTCGAAGATTTATCTACGTTCTGGGTATTATCAACTTCGTGTACTCGAATAAGATATTCCAAGATTGCCTTTCGCACACGATACGACCATTATGAGTTCACTGTCATGCCCTTTGGTTTGACGAATGCTCCTACAGTTTTTATGGACTTGATGAATAGGGTTTGTAAGCCTTATTTGGACAAGTTCATCATTGTTTTCATTGATGATATTCTGATCTATTAAAAGACACGAGCTAACCATGAACAACATTTCTCTCTAACGATGGAACTCCTAAAGATGGAATAATTTTTTTCCAAATTCTCCAAGTGTGAATTTTGGATTAAGGAAGTTCAATTTTTGGGACACATTGTCAACAAACAAGGAATACATGTAGATCCTGCCAAAATCAGTACGATTAAGGAATGGGATACACCTACTACTCCTACCGAGGTTCGTTCATTTCTGGGTCTCATGGGTTATTACCGCTGCTTTACCACAAACTTCTCCAAAATTGCGGTTCCCCTCACTGCTTTAACTCAAAAGAATAAACCTTTTGAGTGGGGATCCAAACAAGAAGAAGCTTTTCAGACCCTGAAACAAAAGCTCTGTGATGCACCTATTTTTTCTTTACCTGATGGCAACGACGACTTTGTCGTATATTGTGGTGCGTCCAACTTAGGCCTTGGCTGTGTTCTCATGCAAAAAGACAAAGTCATAGCCTATGCATAAAGACAGTTGAAGATCCATGAGAATAACTACACGACTCATGATCTTGAGTTAGGCGCTGTAGTTTTTGCTCTCAAGATTTAGAGACACTATCTTTACGGTACTAAATGTGTGGTTTTCACATACCACAAAAGTCTCCAAGACATTTTCAATCAGAAAAAGCTAAACATGAGGCAACGACGTTGGGTTGAACTTCTAAATGACTATGACTGCGAAATTCACTACCATCCTAGTAAGGCGAATGTCGTGGCCGATGCGCTTAGTCGAAAGGAATGCGTCAAGCTCCATTGTGTTCAAGCTCGATATGATATTCAAACCTACATCTCCCAAGATCAACGTACTTGTATTACACAAGGCATGATGGGTAAGGAATTACCACATCATCTTGAGCTTCAACTTGTAACAAAGGACAATGGATTATTCTACTACATGAACCGTTTGTGGGTTCCAAGTTAAGACAATCTCTGCACCTTATTGATAGATGAGGCTCACAAGTCTCGTTATTCAATCCACCCTGGTGCAGACAAAATGTATAAGGTTCTTCGAACCCAGTATTGGTGGCCGGGTATGAAGAAAGACATTGCCTTATACGTATCCAAGTGCCTTACTTATCTCAAGGTAAAGGCAGAACATCAACATCCTTCTTGTTTACTTGAGCAACCAGAGATACTGGTTTGGAAATGGGAAAACATTGCTATGGATCTCATTACCAAATTACCACGCACATCTAGAGGTCATGATGCCATTTGGGTAGTCGTTGATCGTCTAACAAAGTCAGCACACTTCTTGCCGATTCGTGAGGACTTATCTGCTGACAAACTTGCCAAGATCTATGTAGATGAGATTCTATCCTGACATTGTGTTACTTTGAACATCATATCTGACCGAGATGCTCTATTCTCATCTCACTTTTGGAAGACCATGCAATCTGCCATGGGAACCAAACTCAGTTTAAGCATAGCTTATCATCCTCAAACGGATGGACAATCTGAAAGAACAATCCAGACACTGGAGGATATGCTTACAGCTTATGTGATCTATTTTGGTGGTAGTTGGGATTTGCATCTACCGTTGATCGAATTCTCCTACAATAATAGTTATCACTCCAGCATCAACGTGGCACCTTTCGAAGCTCTATACGGTCGAAAATGTCATTCACCAGTCTTCTGGAATGAGGTTAGTGAAGCTCAGCTCACTGGACCTGAACTCATTCTAGAGACTACAGACAAAGTCAAGAAAATTCACGATAACCTCTTGGCAGCTAGAAGCCGTCAAAAGAATTATGCGGATAGACGACGCAAGCCCTTGGAATTCTAAGTCGGTGATCACGTCCTTCTCAAGGTATCCACTTGGAACGGTGTGATTAGATTTGGAAAGATAGGAAAACTTGCACCACGATATGTTGGACCATTTAAGATTGTTGAGAGAATCAGAAAAGTGGCATACAGACTTGAGCTGCCTCCTGAACTTGGAAATGTTCATCCAACTTTCCACGTGTCCAATCTGAAAAATTGTTTGGCTGATGAAAACCTTCACATCCCTCTTGATGAAATTCGTGTTGATAACACGATGCACTTTGTCGAGAAACTCGTGGAAATATTGGACCTTGAAGTCAAGAAGCTCAAACGGAAACACATACCAATTGTCAAAATTAGCTGGGAATTCAAACATGGCCCATAATTTACTTGGGAACGAGAGGATCAAATGAAGTCAAAATATCCACATCTATTCTCACAAGTTTCCTCTAATTAAATTTCGTGACGAAATTTCCTAAACTAGGGGAGACTGTGACACTTGTGCCTTTTTAATCTTTGTACAACTCCAAGAAACTTTGTATTAAATGAAACATTGTGTTATGATTCCAATATTTTATAATTATTTATGACATTTGCAAATTTTCAATCCTTGTTCGATTTCGAACTCTCAAAAGTTTTTCTGGAAGTTATACGTAAACTGTTATGCAAACGTAATTAGTTTAACGCAACATACACTTGGGAACAATGACATAAGCTAAACATACCTTAAATACCCTTTACATAACTTAGAAATAAGTTTTGAGGGGTTCGGTATGGCAAAAACATGCTTATTCAAGCTCAGGGACTATTTACGACAAACTGCGTAAGTCTGCTGATTCTCGTATTTTTGAATACGAACCCTGTACACACATCTAAAAAAATTTTTAATCATTAAAATCTTATATTTTATTGATAAGAATGCAATAATATCAATCGTTGCGCAATTTCGATCATTTTCGTGTTCGTTTTAGCGTTTTCCATAATTAAGCGAAAAACGTAACCATACAACCTTATAGAGCCTAAAAATTGGGTTAAACTGGTGTTGTGGAAAAGCGTGACAAAACAAGTCCAGGGGCCAAATCTACAAATTTGTGAAAGTTATGCTTGTTGCTGACCAGGCCACGCCGTAGCTTACGGTTTGTGGACCATAACTTACGGTCTGGTCTGCCAGCTCTTGGAAAGCCCATTGTTTTCTTTGCTTGGTGCCCAAGAACTCGAAATTTCTTGGTTTCTACCTGCACTTGACATGTGTTACACCTATCCTAAGATCATGACACTTCCTTGGACACTTGTAATCATCCCATGGCCTTCAAACAACTATAAATAGCAAGCACTTTCAACCAAATTCTTTGCTCATTCATCTCTTCTTCTCCTATCTGCTCAAAATTGAAGTTCACTTCCCTTTAGAGGCCTCCAACTAAGTATTCTTGCCTTCCTAGAACACAAGTAAGTGTTCTTCCTTAGTCTTGTTCATTATTTTAGCTTATTTTGAGCTAAAAGTCAAACAATTTGACTTTCTGTTTGACTTTTGGTTCTGGCCATAATTGGTCAAGTCAATGTTCAATTGAACTTTGCAACGTGATCATAATCACAAAGGTTATAATCCCTTGCAATTAAACCTTCTGATTACCATGTTTACTAATCGAAGTGACGAGTCAAAGTTTCGGTCAAAAATGCACATTTTGTGCATTTTACGACGGAACTATTTTCGGGTATCAAAACATCAAGTTTTGATACCAAATCAGTTTTATAACTTAGTTAGACATGTTTTGACATGTCTAACCCGTCACTTCTAGTTTAGTGCTTATTTAGGGTCGTAAGTCGAGCGGTCTTGACCACCGCTTTGATTTTCGAATTCGACCCTTTTGGTCTATCTTAGGATCCATCCAAACACATATTTGTGACCATAGTTATATATGGAATAACCTACTGAGGTTATACCTTATGGTCACGTCGTTTGGTTAGTGTTATGATAACTCGTTCTTATGTTTTTTGAAAATGACCAAAATGCCCTTTTTGCGCATAAATCCACTTTAAGCATATGTAACAAAATTTTTGACATATAAACTGATATTACAACATTATCGAACATGTTTTGACATGTTAGACTTATCATAGCACATATTTAACCATCCGATCACATATTTACGCAAATGACCCGTTAAAGTAGCGTAAACTACCTTAACGAGTCATAACGGGTCAAAAGCACCTAGGATCACTTTCACATCAGAATGTTGAGTTTATTAAATCATACCATATTAGTTCCAACACTCATTTGATTTATAAAACTTCATTCTATCTGATTCGCCGATTAAAGTCCCAACATATTAACATAGTTATCCAATGTTAGGACACACTTGATTACTTGATCTCTTGAGCTTTTTTTACACATTCATACAAGAGTTATACGCAATCCCAAGTGAGTACATAGTTCCCCTATTTTCCTTTTTCAAATATTTTAGGGTGAAGCATATGTGCATATCACTACTTTCTTGTTTTCATGACATTATACATGCTTTGTTCATCTAGTACATATAGTACGTGATTTCAACGACATTTTGCTTTGTATGTTGACCTAGCATACCTAGCACATTGATTTCTAAGACATTTTGCTTCGTATGTTGACCTAGTAAAACAACAAACTGCGAGGCATTACATGAATCATTGATTTATTACGATTAACGTTGCGAATTACGAAACTGAGAGTGAAATACGGATACGATAAGGATATAAGTTTCCAAAAATAGGAACGTAAATAATCTTTCTACTTAAGTTAAGTTTCAAAAAGCGAGGCGTTACATGAAGAATTACCATATGTTCTCTGGGCTTATTTAACAACTCCAAAGAATGCCACAAGCCAAACATCATTTTCTTTAGTCTTTAGAGCTGAAGCTGTAATCCTTATAGAAATGGTGGTTCCCACGGCCAGAACAAGCATCCGTGACCCTCAATCAAATAGTGAAAATCTGATCCAGGATTTCGATACTGTTGATGAACTTAGAGACCTAACAAGTATAAGAATGGCTAGCTGCCAACAAAGGATGGCTGGGGCATACAATAAGAATGTTAGACTAAGAAGGTTTCAAGTAGGAGATTTGGTATTAAGGAAAGCATTCCAAAACACTACTAACCCGACAGATGGCAAGTTACCACCTAAATGGGAAGGTCCCTACTTGGTTGAATTAGAAACTGCAAAGGGGGCATATTGTTTGTTAAATATGGAAGGTGATCTAATACCTAATGTAAGTAACATTTAATTTTATTGTTTATTTCGTTTCATAGTTTGCTTATTTACTGTCAAATAAGGATGTAAATATGTTTAACATCTACTTTCACCAAACTTTAAGTTCTTACAGAAGTTATTGGCATAGAGTGGTTAAGGTTAAAGGGGTTGGCCACCTCTCTTATAGGTTTAACGTATCTAATACCTTCTAAGGTTTAAAGGTTTTCACCTTTCACACGAATTCGGTGTTGACACCCCGCCAGTTGCGCATGTTATCCAAGTGTGGTTCGAGGCAATGGGACCAGTACATGCTTACTGGCTGACAAATTCATTGATGTTGGCCATATGTAGGATCCTAACTATAATGGTAGACGTACCATACATCCGTTATCCTAAGGTTTCTAACATTTTCATGTTAGCTAAGGTTTTGGCATTTTCATGTCACTCAAGTTTGGATTTGTCGTAGTTTGAGCTTGTCCCCAGTATTTATGGGCTTATCCCAAGTATCTTTGGGCTTGTCTCCAGTTTGTTTGGCTTAGTCCCAAGTTGTTTTAACAGATTTATGAGAATACGGAAGGTTCACGAATCCTTTTGAGAGAATCAAGGATCCTAGAAATTTGCATTTCTATGCTTAATTTATCTACCGTGTAGTAATGATGTAAGGTGTTTAATCCTAACTTGGATTTCATGGTATGTCTTATGTTTACCTTGTTTCTTTTGTTAGCTAATTCCATTCTAAGCTTTTATTGATAAGAATCAATGATTCTTACATATTCACACAAACTTAATTTTATCAAACAGTATACTCATTTTTGAAAACCATACATATCAAACAGGATTTTGAAAAGAACAAGTAACACAAGGTATAGTTGAAAGTTTAATTTTATTAAACACCACCATAAGTACCAAAATCATCAGCCTGAGCTTCACCAGCAATACATGGACCATCCATCTGGGCTGAATTGGGTGTTACTAGTTGTTAATGTCTATGCGGGAAATAAAAAGGAGGGGTAATAAAGGCTTCATCCCCAAAACAGAGGATCCATCCACCTTTATCCCCCCTGTTCAAAGGATTAGGGATCCTTAACCTAACGACTATTGTTTAAAGTTATTATAGACCAAATGTTCATCAAAAAACACCAACAAAAAAAACATTAAAAAAGTGGGCTCAGACCTAGGCATCAACATGCTTCATCACCCACTGTTGAAGCATCACCACCTATTGCGTCACCATCACCGGTTCCACCATCAACCTCCTTGGCTCCACTCGTCCCAGCCTCGGCTGCCTTCTCCGCTCAGGCTCCAGCTATTCATCTCCACCAAGCTTTAAAAGGGTCTGTTCCCAAGAAGCCAGATCCTAGGCGGACTTGTCGAAGTTAGGATCACCGGCCTCCCTTGAGATCTTGATCCTTGCCTACAGCACTGTCCAAGCAGCACATATCTTCGCCTCATCTGTGGCCACTATGACAGCCTCCTGAAGAACCACCTTCGAGAAGTGTAGCTGCTCCTCAAGACCATTCTTCTCTTTCTCCAGCTTAGAGAGGGCCTTATCCTTGGAAGCAACGATGGACCTCATGCCAACTAGATTCTCTTCGAGCTCAGCTATCTTCTTCTAATAATGGGCCTTCACACAAGCAAAGCCCTGTATACAACAGAAAAGAAATCAAGATACAAGATCCTTGCAAAAAAGTAATATTACAGCCTCAGGATAAAGGATCCTTACCTCGGTTAAGGAGTCATGGAGTTGCCTCTCCACTTCGAAGGAATTTCCCTCGGGCTCAGCAGGCTTCTTCCTCTTAGACCCAGTTTTGGCCCTGGTGGTCACTGCCCGAGGCTCCAGGAAGCTTAGGCTCTTGGAGGGCTCCTTCTTGGCAATCCTGGGGGAAATATGATACATGGCTTTGGACTTCGGGGTCGGTGAACTTGCATATTTTTTATGAAGGATTCACCAGCAAGTTCTAGGACTTGATTTCATCATCCTTATTGGGGCTTACTCCGGGAGAGGACCGAGTACCTATTTTAGCCATAGATTCGAAGAAGAAACAGAAAACAAAGAAGAAAATAGAGAATAAGGGATAGAAGGATACCTAAATAATAATCGCCAAAGTGAAGATATATGTCGGATTTCTTGATCTTTAAAAAAGGAGAGTTATCTAGTCCCTAATATCGCAATGATGGTTATAGTCTGCCAAGTCCCATCGCTAGCTCATAACTGCTAGTTTGAAATTAAGGGCGATATGACAGTTGTGATCAATTATCACATCTTCCATACTGGGGGGCAATTGTTAGGGCCTAAGTTTTAGTTGTTATGGATCCCATATCCTGAGGCTTATTCTGGATAAATTATCCTTAATGTGTAATATGGGACCTCAAAGAATCAAGGATCCTTGATGTTTACTATGGTTACTAACGATTGTTCTCGACATTTTCTTATGCTTATACACAGGTGAACTAAGTGGTGGACGAAGTTAAAGCAGGAATCTCGCTAAGAATTCGTTACAAGGTTGCACGTGCTTATTCCACAACGGTTATGGGAAGAGGACGTGGGTCTAGCATGATTATCGCACTTTATTGTTATCTTTAAATTTTCAAAGGGGTTGATCAAGTCATATATACGAATATACACACATATGTACACACACAGAACACACTCAACATCCACAGCTTAACACTCTCGACAAACACACATTCATCATTGTACCAAGCTTGATCAATTTCTGAAGTTGTATTTGATTTTATTAGTTAATATACTTGGTGGTTGATAGTTTTCACCACCCGAGGTTTTTATGCCGTCGATCTACTAGTCATCAAGGGCTTTTCCTCATACAAATCCTTGTATTTCATCTACATTTCAAGTTTTGCAATCATTGTATTCATACAAGCACTCCATCTCACAAAATATTTGGTTGCATTATCCTTATATTGATTTTTAACCAAAACACTAGGTAACATATACTCATCCCTAGTTAATATTAGTACTAGGTAACGTCTAATGATTTAAATATGATTATAAAAATATCATCTTTTTTCTCAAAATATAAAAAAAAACATAATACCTTTATTATTTTTTATTAATTTTATAGTAAATAAAATAAGTTAATTAGTTATAACTTTGTAGAAATAAATAAAATTAAAATATTATATAAAACATATCAACTTCATAATGTTCTTATTTTAACTAAAACAAACTTTTATAACTCACTAATGTTATTTAAATTACTATAAAATAAATAAATAATATAATTAGTGTTTTACTTCTCTATAAAATACGAGACTCAAATATAACTGTTTATTTAAACCAAAATGATTTTTTATGTTGAATCATAAAATTCTAGAACCACAATACAAAATTACCATAAATTGGTATGGTACGCGATTAGGTTTGATTTTCTACATTCTTTGCATGAGGTTTTCTTTTACCTGATATGGTCCTTGATTACGAAACCATGATCTCCTGTCTATACTAAATAGACTAGGTAACCCGTGTTAACTAATTCATGTATTAAACTGTAAACAATAAGTACGTAATTCAAGTTTTTTTTTTCGAGTTAAAAATTATAATCACAATAACGATTCAACTTCCTAGTCGAATTGCTACATACCTATAACCCCGATGTAAACCTACAACTTTTATGTTGGCTGGAGTGTTTTTAACTTTTAAGGGTAAAAGAAATGTTGACTACCTTAATATAGAATTAAAATCATATTTTTATATATTACACAAGGAAGATAATATATGCTTGAGTGTAAAATCTATCATAATATATGCTTGAGTGTAAAATCTATCTAAATTTGTTATGTACCGAAGCCCAAGTCACCCTCCGACTCCGATACCGAGTCCAAAAGATGCATTTCAAGTGAAGCCCATGCACATGCGCATGGGTAAAGCACGTGTAGTCCAGCCACTCTATTTTGAATGTTTCAAGTTGTTTACTTTTTATTAGTCATGGTCGGATCAATGGTTTCAGGCTTCATTATGGCGGTTATGCAGTAGCAATTCCGAAAGAAAATTCGAGAGATTGAGACTTGAGGGAGTTATGATCAAAGAGAAAGAATCTAATGCGAATCATAAGTAGTCTAGCCTTGAGAAATTAACGGCACCAAGCTTTAACTTAATTTTTTTTTACAGAAGAACGCATGCATCACTATTTTCTTTCTTTCTATTTATCCAGTTATACAAATAACTAATATACTCGATATGAACAAAAAAGAATGCCTTTAAGATAAAAATCCAAATATGGTGATTAAAATGACCAAAAGGCTAAAGGGTGTGGTCATGACCCTCCACAAAGGTGCCATATCACCCACCTCTAATCCGCCATTAAAAATCAACTACTATAAGGGTGTGATCATGACCCAAACCACTATCCCCTTTATTTTTTTAATATGTTTTTGTCTGAACTGTGGTAAACGTGGTTAAATCCACACGAACCACAATCAATTAAGGAGGGGGCGGGTGGTTTGCCATTTGATTAACGGTCCTATGTGTCAAATAATGTCCCAACCCACGCCCCCCACACCCCATAGCCTAAGCGTCAATATGAAACAACTTTATGTGACCCTAATTACTAACCCAAAAATCCTTTATTTTCATAATATTTACAATTTCTCTTAGTTTTCATCTCCCAAAACACAGGGACAATTGGATTGCTTTTCTTGTCTTTTTTGTTTTTGTTTGCAATACATTTTCAGTCTCATATGCTTCATTTTTAGATGTGAAAGTTTTATTTTTATTTGGGGTTTTAAGTTTTAAGTTTTCACAATAAATTTGAGTTTGTCTACAACTCTATATTTTATGTAACTTCATCGTATAAGTTTGTGTTTGTGTATGTCTGCGTTTTACGTCACATATCGGTATAAATTCACGTTTTTGTTTTACAATTTTTTTCCGGTTTTGGTCGTTGTTTGCTTACTTACTACTTAGTATGGTTTTACGACCCCCGCATCCGCAATGCGGGGGTTAAACACTAGTTTACATATAATACTAAACTTGTATTAACCCTTACAAGTTACAAATACATGCCCAAAAACTAGACAAAATCAATACAACAATAAGCTAAAGGCCTTTTCAATGTTACAAACAACAACTTGTATTAACATTACTGTATGTCCATGAATGAATTGCGACCGATCGAGGGAGTACAGTTTTATTACACAAAAACAAAAGGATCTTAACCCATACGGGTCGAGTGACTTGAGTCCTCCCAACTAGTAATGGTTTGTAATCAAAAACGGTTTGAACGTCAACAGAACTCCAATTGCCTCTATCACATTCAAGAGGAAAAATACAATTTGGTCGCCTGCAGTTAAACAAACCCTTAAATCTAACGAATATCGAATGGGAGATTTTACATACAACATTCTCTTACAAGTTGTAAAGAGATTTTTTTCTACATATGGATGACAAACTGGGGGTCAGATGGGCTGGGGTTTACAAAACCATAAAAGCTTGTTTAAATATCCATTTTGATGATTATTAATGTGTACAGCACACTTAACAGTTAGATTGTTACAATATAATCTAAGTTTTTCTTTATTAAATGATTGTCAAAGGTCTTATTTATTTGAATAATTTTTGGATTATTTTCAGCACATTTTGACACATTTGACCCGTTTGTATGATATATCAACTGAGTGAGAGCATGTACCTGGAAGGAATGCTGCATTAAGTCTCTTCTGAGACCATGATAAACTGCAGAAAAAAAGACAGAAATATAAGATTTCATGCGATGTGACTCAAAAATTGAAAAAAAAAAAAATTAAAAAAAATGAGTACTCACAGTGCACCCCCGCATGCAGGACCAACTGCTTTACAAATTGACATAAAAGTCATGGCAATACCATTGGCTGCACCTCTTTGGCGTTGTTCCTGTCATCCATGTACAATTGATTTAACTTAAAAGTTAATCTATATGCTTGAACAATGTTGAAAAGTAAATTAAAAACTTTAGAAACCATGAATATTACCACAGCTTTATTTTGCAGCATTAAGGTCCCAGTTGTGATGGACACCTGGTTAAAATAAGAAACTATATCGTTATAACAAAGATAAAAGTTAATATTCAAATCTGTAAATTTTGAAAGATCGATTCATACGATGTACCTTTTGGTACAAGCTTCAAAAAATTGGTGATAATAATGTGTAAGCCAGCTTCCATAGACGCTTAAAACGGTTTTGGTAGAACAAATTTTTAACGATTTTGTGAATTCCATAAATATATAAAAAAATTATATATGATTGCAGAATTTGTGACCCAGTTTTTTAATAAATCAAAATTCATGTTGTTGAGCGGTTTCTATTTTACATAAGTTTATTGAGTTTTACAAATTTGAACTGTTGTCTATACAATATAGCTCTATCATCACATTTTCAAATTAAATGGTTAAAATTACCTGGTCAACCAATTTATGAGATCAAAACTGAATACCTCACAATTACATCTTAAGTGAAGTAATTAATGGTGGTTAATCGAGTAAATTAGATAAAGGAAACAATATTAAACACCAACAACTTACTGTGAAAATATTAATTACAATCGAAACACAACTTAATGTGAAGAAGAGCATGAAGCCAGATAGCATCGCTATGAACGGATAACTTGCGAGTAGAGGTATAGACAAAACCTACACGAGAAATAGTTGTGTTAACCGAATCATCTGATACTTATTAACCAAAAGTTTTGCTTCCAAAGTCAAAGGGAAGACAAGCAATAGATAGTAGAGGAAATGGTTGACAAAAAGTGAGTCAAAAGAAAGACTTACTCCTGACATGCGAACTACCATTATGGGCCCAAATATTCTCTCTGCCATTGGATATAATGTGGTTTGAAAAAAGAGAAGGCTCACCCCTACAACAAGTATAGCGATTAGTGGATATCAAAAGCGTAAAAAATGTTTTTAACTTACACTTAAGCTGTCAAATTGTGCCCGAAATAGCTTGCTATTGTAAACTAAGGTACTTTCTTTGAAATTTTTAGAAAAAAAAATAATGATTACGTTGTAGTAACAAGTCAAGTTACGATGGTTTCAAAAGTCAAACAGATATTCAAGTTCATAATAGTGGTGTCCTAAATTTAGCATAAAAACACAAATTATGAAATTCCCCTAACACCTTCACGTGTTAACTTATGTATTGCAGATTGTTTTGTCCAACTCTAAAGAGTTGATACTTAGCTTCTCACCTGTGATAGATAGGACTGTGCCAACATCCTCAGTAGTATAACTAAGTCCCCCCAAACTCCTCGGGCTAACAGCCCATAATGAGAAAATCTGTGATCAATAAAAGTCAACGCCGTTTTAGAACTTATAAACTTATACAAATGTATAGCAGAATCGCCATTTAAAAGCATGGTAAAATATATGAATAATAATGTTCAGACATATGCAACGAATTCTTTGTTTTTAGACTAACTGGTTTTCGAAGACATATTACTTGACTATACATCACCAAGTAAAAACATGGATTTTTCAAAAGAATAGTAGATATTGCTCATTTATGATTTGAAACTAAATCAGATTTTCTAATCTACCTCCGAGTAAGCCATATCCTCGAGAGCAAAAACACAATAGACAATGATAGAAGACATTAAAGGCCAGTTCTTGAAGAGGCTTATCAAATTAGAATCTTTTTTCGCATTTGTATTTTCTTCGGCATCAGGTACATATGAAGTAGACTCCACCTCAGTTTTTTTGTGAAAATGTAGCGTTTCCTGGAGTTTTAGAAAAAGTATACAAAAACAATTCATGTTAAGAACATGAAATTAAACAAGATGTAAGTACCCAAAAATAAAGAGAGGTCAAATGACAAACACCCTACATGATTCTTGTGATATCTTAATATTCAGTTTCTTGTTAAGTCCATGGTTTATCGGGCATTAGTTACAGCTCAGAGTTAGACACTCGTTCTTTTTACAGAAAAAACTAACATTTTATCCTCACCAAGTTCGTTAAATCAAAATCATTCATGTTTTTCTTTACGATCTCATAATTAATTTCTACTTATTTTTCTTCATCATATTGGAGAGTTGGCTTCACAGAAAATGGAGACTTATAAGTAGATTTGATTCAAAACAATGAATGGATATCATATTAAGATACACATTAATGGAATTATTAAGGAAATGTTAATTGCATGAAACTGTACCGGAAGCCAAATTGCACCAATGGTCACAAAAAGTGCAAAAGTAGAGATGGTAAGGCAAGGCAGTAAGTAAGGAAATCTGCATCACAAATCAAAGTTGCAAAATCTTAGATATTGCATAACTATAATAAAAATAATATTTGCAAAAATGAAGATAATATCACCAATGTGGAAAATAAAGAAGTTAAAAATGGTAATACTACCTCCCCAACAAAGAATCTGAAGATACTAGACTTGGAAATTTCTCTGCGGGCTTGATTTCAAAAGAAGCACAAAATTGAAAGGAAATAGTAAAAGATTCGATAAAAACAAAGCAAGTCTATTGTTTCCTTTCAAATAGAGCATATACAGTTGGAGATATAAACCTGTGCAAGGAAACCTCCCAAAGCTGGACCAATGATCATTCCTATCCCCCAAGATGTACTAATCTGAATTAGATCACTCAGTTCATAAATTTCTAGGTAAGAAAACTATGCAAAAAATAATAATGAAGTATAATAAACAATAACTACTATCTAAAAAATGCAGCAACTTGAAGCTAATGTCGTAGGAAATTATATAAAAGAAAAGGGCCTGATTGCTAACTGATGTCAATCCTAAAGCTTGATATTCCTCACGGAAAAGTTCACATGCATATGCCTGTTTATAAGAAACCAATCAGCAAAGAATCAAAATTAATAACACAATTTAAATGAGTATGGAATAAGATGCTAGATAAGGATTACCCTTATAGGTCCAAGTAGTCCATTTAAAGAGCCAAGAAGAAACCTTGTAGTGATAGCCATCAAATAGTTGACACTAAAACCGAAAAGTGTGTTGAAAATAACTCTGAAGAAGATGAAAGTTACAAGCTGTAAGAGAAAAATATACTCAAATGTTCACCAAGTAATAGGAAAGAAATAATTATTAAAGTAGTTACGAACACAGTTGAGGTTCCTATAAGAATAACTGGTTTTCGACCATATCGATCAGCACACAGTCCCCATAAGACAGATGTGAGTGCTCTCCCTATCATATATGCAGACCCTTCAATAATGAGTATCGTATGAGATATACTTTTAGTAGATGATCAATCAACGAATGCAGTTAATCATTCATGAAAGGTAGGTAGGGTTGTTCATGTATCTTGTTCATTCATCGGAACACTATCTTACACATAAACACACATACACTACTAGAATAATGGGCAATAGCCACCAAAATTTGCTACCCCAAACAACGGTAGCAAATTTTTGGTAATCTCATATCTCGCGCCCTAAATTAGCGTTACCCCCTAATTTCATTTAAACCCTTCGCCTTGAACGTACATCAGCCCCTCCGCTCGAACATCGCTAAAATCCATCCAATTGAAGCAGAGCTGCTACAAATCTCAATCTCAATTCAAACCCTAACGCTATCAACTCGCTCAAGTCGAAAAAGATTCAGTACACTTCTCTCTATGTTCGAGTTTTCTCACTCGATTCATCATTGACTCACGGATTCATATCAAAAACCTAATTCCTAATCTTCAAAAACGGTGAGATTATAGTATATTAACTTGATTCACAGTTTTATTCAATTTGTTTCAGATCCAGTTCAAATCCAATTTTCTCTCTCTACAATTCCACTGATTACCGTCTCGATCAACCGTCTCCGGCCATGGTAATCTATCCGAACAACATTATCTCTTACTTGTTTGCTTCGATTGAATTAATAGACGATATAACTGTAGCTTGTTGATTTTGTTTATAATTTTGGTTGAATTGTTATAATTTGGTTAAGTGTTTGTATCTGAATGCGTTGAATTGTGTTTTGTGTAGTGTAATTATTATGTTAGGTTTTGATTTGATGTGTAGTTTTTGATGAATTTGAAACCCTAGGGTTGTAGATGAGTAATTGGATCCAGATTTGTGTTTCTGGTGTTGGTTTATGAACTTAGATCTGGATTTTGGTGAAGTTTTGAGAGTTAAAGTTGTTGTTCTTGTTTATTTGGTGGATTAGGTAGGATACACGTGGATAATAAAGTGAATTTCACTTGTTTGTTTGCTAGTTTGTAGCTAAAAAGCCTAAAATATGTTGTTTGGTTGCATTTGTTATGGAATTGGAATGTAAAAAAAATGGATGATGATGTGGCGATGGTAGTCGATGCGGCCGGTGCAGGTGGTGGCAATGGTGACAGAGGTGGGTGGCGGCGGTCGGTGACGAGTGGCGGTGGATGCCGGTAGGTGGCGTGTGGTGATGAAATGGGTAGCGGGTGGTGGCCAAGGCTGGTGGTAACGGAGAACTTCAAGGTTATATCCAATTATACTTTTTTTTTTGTTCTTAATAGGATAAGAGTTTAGATTTAACCAATTGTGTCTTGATAATGTTAGACATTAGCCAATTGCAGAACGGAGGTGTGCAATGCTCTCGAAATACCGGAGGAGCCATGCGAATTGTCAATGGGCACGTCTGGTGACTTTGAGCTAGCTGTAAGTGGAACTTTGTGAGTTTTAGGTTTTTATTTTCTCACTCCATTCTGTTTCGATTACTTGATTACTTGTTGATGACTCATGACCATATCTAGGACAACCAGCATCAAAACTCTGGACGATAAAATTATATATATATCATACTATTAACTTAATGATCATGAGAAACATACTTAATAGTGCTTATATCCTGACATGTGCAGTGCAGCAGCATGTTCATTGGAGGATAAAAAACGCACATGAGATGATGATAATCGAAACCAAATCGTCACTGTGGAGCATTCAATTAATGATAACGGACGACCCTGTCCGTTAGCCACGCATTACTCTTTATATAAGATAAGTACAAATTTAGTCCCTCTGTTCACTATTTTGTTTTATAAGATCATATATTAGCCTAGATTTCGTTGAAATTAGAGCATCTCCGACGCAACCACTTTCAAACTCTCACAAATGCGCAACAGCGCAACTTTATATAGGCCCAGGTTCCCTGTCCCCGACCGATTTTTCGCTTGTAGTGTTAATAATAGGCTCAGGTATGACTTACGAAACTATTTTAATAATTTAATGGACGGCAAGTTGTGTTCAAAGTAAAAAGATTCTAATAGTCTATTGTATTCAGTTGTGTTAAGATGTGTTTTCTCTTGTATAAGGAGTAACCCAGTTGAATACAAATGGCATACATAGTTTAGGGTTCAAATTTTCACTTAATACAGGTTATAGAAAGGAATGATAGTTCTCTGTTGCCAGCCTTCATGAATCGAGTTATTTTGTAGCCTTTTGTAGATATATGGTTAAGCATAGTCGACAATACTTGGTGGGATTCTGGGCTTGCAACCAAAATTTTGGTGATAAAAAAGATATTGTTGCAAACATACAATTCGAACACATTTTGAGTAGCGGATTGTTTTGATGTACTGCCTAATGCGTTACAAAGCTGGTTACTTCATTAAACAACTAATGAAGCCTTAAATAGGCATACATGTTTTTAAATCTACCATAGCCGCATGTGAATATGTGAACTGGCTTAAGTTTTTTTTGCGAAAAAGTCAGATTGTGAGATGAATTTTTCCTTTTAGGAATATTAGACACCTGTTTCTGCAGAAGAATTATTTTAGGCTTTAGTATATAGTGTGACATCAGATTAGGCAATCTAAAATTAGTTTTAGTGGAATTAAACTCATGGTTAAGAAATAAGGTGTGAAATTGTAGTCAATTCCTTGCTCTATTGATCATGATAGTCAACTCATTTAGAAAAGCATCAGGACAACAGTTTTAGATGACTTAGGAAAAACATAAGCTTGGATTTAGAAGAATTATGTTTAATTTATGAAGTTTCTTTTTCTTTTTTTTTTTGTTTGGGTATTTTGAGTTTTCTTTCCTTTGTGATAAACTACAGTTTGATTTAATTCTCTTTTTTTTAAATACCAGCAAATAACTATTTATTAATATTTTAAAGTGGAACACAAGTGTGTGCGGATAACCCAGCCCGACATGTTTTGACTCGTTATCCAACCTATTGACTTCTCTTTAGTATATAGTTTAGCTTATCCTCTATGAGTTCTGTTCAGGATGCGCTTTATAAATTAATTAGAATAAGTATATGCTTTAATCAGTGAATGATGAACTTTTTGCAGTGTCGGCGGCAGCGGTCACGATGTTCCCTTCATCAAAACTAAAACACCAGAAAACCGCCAGTTTGGATGTTTGGATTTTGAAAATTGTATGCTAGTTTAGATGTTTGGATTTAGAAAATTTAATTTTAGTAATTTGATGTTTTGATTTGGATGTTTATTATGAGGAACATTGGATGTATAAATTTTTTCATTTCAATGGAATGGCAAGAAGCTATAAATTGTTATGTTTTTTATGAAATGGAATAGCCAATTTATAGAATGCAATACCATAAATGGTAGCAAAAAGGTGGCAAAATAGCGGTAGCAAAACGGTGGCAAAACAAAATGTGGTAGCAAAACGGTGACAAAAAGCGGTAGCAAAAAGGTGGCAAAAATAGCGGTAGCAAAACGGTGACAAAAAGCGGTAGCAAAACGGTGGCGAATCAACGGTAGCAAAATCGGTAGCAAAAAATAAAACGGTAGCAAATAGGTGGCAATAGGGCATTTGCTACGTGTGTTTTTGCCACCGAGTTTTTGGTGGCAAAGCGGTGGCAAAAGAGCAATTGCTACCGTTTTGCGACCGAAAATGTGGTAGCAAATACCTAATTCTCTAGTAGTGATACATATATATAAAACTATGTACAAGTTTTTATAGCTCACCACGTTCAAGTAGGTCGTGCAAGTCAAGAGCAGGCACATGAGTTTTGTGTAACCCCAAAACTTTTGATCTTTACTTTTATATTGATATAATTTGTAACACATGTATGCATTAAACTATTGTACATCATGCTTGATTGTTTTTTTTTCTTAATGGTATTGTACAGTGGTGTACGAACACTCCACTGTGCTTTATATTACCCAATACTAATTTGTAACATTTTTAGGCATAGAGGTGTTATACCTTATGTTTTGGGAATTTAAAAAAAAAAAATGATTTTTTTTACTTTTAACTCAAAACTATTTGATTCTTTACTTTTAACCCAAAACTATTTGATTTTTTTACTTTAACCCCAAACTTTTCATCTTTTGCAATTTTAACTCACAACTTTTTTACTTTTAACTTTGGTCCTCTATACTTTACATTTTTTGGAAAATTTTCGTTTTACGTTCCGTTCTAAATTTTGTGAGCTAACATGGCGCAACGTGCGTGTGTGGTTAAACGTTTTTACGTCCTTTATTTTTCCCGTTTGACATGTTCATCGTAACGTGCGGGTCCTATATCGACTTAATTATTTCTTTTATATGTTTTACGTTTCGGTTTAATTTCTTCGCATTAACACGACGCAACTTCAGTGTTGGTGGTCGCCGGCAGTAGTGTGGCATTGGTGTTTGCCCCCGCCACAACGCATGGGTGGTTAATACTAGTTATATTATTATACTGTAACATACAAAGAAAAAAGGAATGTTGGGGTCCCATAGGTTTTTTCCCCGTCTTACCCTCTCTAGACCCTGCTCTTCGAGTGGGATATTATTGAGTACGTTTGTTTGTTTGTTTGTTTGTCAAGTAAAAATATAACTTAAGCGCTTTCAAAACACATATCTAATTAACACCACCATAGTGAGCAAAATTTGCTTACCTACAAAACCAGCATAGTAGCTAATGTCTTCCTCTTTCTCTGCAATTTTAAAATCCCTTATCTACATTACAATTAAGATAAAGAATTCCAAACGTTAAAATATGGAAAACGGAAAACAAAGTATATACATAATTTAACATACTTACCATGAAATAAAGAAATGGAAAGAGGGACGTTATTGGTAGCGCTGAGAATGAATAAAGGGATGCATGTCAGGTATGTAACATCATGATAAATATATTACAAGCTCCACAAGTTGCAAGAAGTTGTTTTGGTTTAAGATAGAAAAAAATTCTATATTTCAAGAACATATATAATAGTACAACATATCTTCTACAATTCTTAGTAGGTATTGTACGTACATCATGTATAAGCCCATAACTATAAATGGCAAACAGGTACGAATAAAAATTATGTTTTCAATCTTTTGAACCAGTATTTATTGACGCAAGCAGAATAGTATACACAAATAAGTATCATCTAGTTGGTGCAAATATGTTATATAATTATGTTTTAATTTTCAAGAAATGTATCTCACAACAAATAAGACATGTATCTTACCTGATAAGACAATGAAACACAACTAATACAAACACAAGTTGCTTACCAACACAAAGCACCACAATCTAAATACAAGATAACAAGACACTTCTTTTATCAGCCTCCCGGTTTGCAGCTCCTTATACCAATTCACATTACACCTAGGACAACTTTGCTTTGGCTTCTAAATTTACATTACACTATTGTATAAAAGTCTTGTTTTTAGTTGAAAGAAAAAGAAAAATGATCCAGGGATCTCAAGACTCCATATATTACTATAATGCATCAGACAGATAGCTTTGGTTTTGTGTACCAGGTTTGATGTAGGCGTTTTATAGAACAATGGTTGTGCAATCAACACACATAACAAATCAAAAGATGACTATTGGGCTTTGGTTATATTAGCATATAGTTATTGTATAGTAAATATAGTCATATATTTGCAATTATATTTGTATTTATGATGAAGATAATCTCTCCAATAATAAAGGATACATAGCTTGTATATAAGACAAAGGTCTATGCAACAATATTCAAGGGAGTGATTTACCAATTCTTACTTGGTATCACGAGAATAATCTAACCACCACCCTCAACCCCTCTGCGTCTCCTCCTCCTTCCTAGGCCTTCAATATATTTTTTTTCTTCTTCTTTTCTGCAGCCTACTCCTCTCTATCATTCCAAATGGACTCAAAAAATTCATCGAGCAGTCACCGTAACAAACATCAAAGCCCTAATACCAATTACCCTAGAGATGGAATCTGCCCAATACGCTTCAATTCATCCAGCAGTCACCGTAACAAACATCAAAGCCCTAATACCTATTACCCTAGATATGGAATTGGTAAATCACTCCCTTGAATATTATTGCATAGACCTTTGCCTTATATACAACCTATGTATCCTCTATTAGTGGAGAGATTATCTCCATCATAAATACAAATATAATTGCAAATATATGACTATATTTACTATACAATAACTGTATGCTAATAGGTTACCATCTCCATAATATCGTCGTCTTCTCCTTTGTCTTTCAATTGATAAAGATTGCATTGCATGTGTGGAAAGAGATGAAGAACTAATACGAATAGAAGTTTCTTACCAACGCAGAGTGTCACCATTTAGCTTCTGTGATATATAATTATATATTTTGCAACTAAACTACTGACGAATTGTTGGAGTGTTTAAGGTCAAACGGTTTTTAGGTCAAATCGTGAGCCAAATTGACAGTAACGTCTTTTTGTTAATGAAAACCGAAAATGAATCATTGATATATTAGACCACATCAAACCAAACCATTACTAACGGTTTGATTCCGGCCTGTTTCACAATTTAGGCTCATTTTGCTTTATTACATGTCCAAATTAAGTTAGGAAATGTATAAAAAGTGTTGAAAACATAACCTTTTATGTCCAGCGTAAGCAACAAACACAACAAACTTATTTGATAGAGTAAATTCCTTTTTTGAGTCCCTAAGTTTTGGTGGGTTTAACTATTTGATAGTACAAAACCATTTTTTTAACTATATGAGCACCTAATTTTTTAATCTGTAACTATTTGAGTCCAATACACTAACGTCATCCACCATGTCTGATAGCTTGAAGGGCATTTCAATCACGTACCTATTTTATTATTATCTATTAATATCATATGTATTTTATTATTATATATAATATAGAGTAAAGTGCAATTTACGTATTAGAAACCAAATCCTAAGACCATGCGTAGTGGTTAGCTCAATAATGCCCCCACCATGGGGCGTTTTCTTCCATGTGGCAGTCCAGTCAGCATGGGGGCATTATTGGGCGTTATTGCAAAAGTGTCGTAGTTGGAATAATACCCAATAACGCCCCTTCCAATCATTACACAATTATTTTTTTTAATTAAAAACTTAAAATACTTTATTAAATTAAAAAAATACAATACTAGAAATAAAAAAACCTATTCAAAAGTAAAAAAAAATTACATTTCCAAAATCTAATTAAAACTTTAGGGACTGTATTGCAAAATCCTTTTTTAAAGACTTTTGAAATTAAAATCTTTTTTAAATATAATCAAAATGCAGGGACTAAAATGAAAAAGCTTCTTCTTCTTCCTTTCACCCACAAGAACAACAACCTGCAACTTTTCTTTTTAAATCACCTTCTAATTAAAACTAAGTATACACACATGGCAAGGTTCAATTGGGCAAAGAAATAGAGTTCCGGCGTTTTTCAAATCACGCCACATACAATTTTCTCAAAAATCATGCCCGAAAACGCCGGGGTGTAGTGGAGTCGGGGCGTGATTGGGCGTTTTTGTGCAAATTTTTTTATAAAACACGCCCCATTACGGGCGGTCTAAGTACATATTTTCAAAAAAAGGATATTTGAGTCTCTGGGATTTTTAATTCACTACAATCTGAGTCCCTGGCCGCTAGTTTTAGCCATTAAAAGTTAAGGAAATGGAAATAATATGGTCTTTTCACCCATCCACACAACCCTATCTCATTTACCCCCCCCCCCCCCCCCACCATTTGAGAACCCATCACTTTGTATCCCTATCATTTTCCACTTCCACAACCCGCGAATCTTCCTCTCCGGCGACTACTCAACCCGATCACAACCACCCCTCCTCCCTACATGTTTGTCAAATGTCATCGCTCCTGCTCCACTCCAACTATCAAGCATCCTTCCCTAAACTTTAAGACACGCACCTAAATCCACTATGCCATAAAGTCCTAACTCTTTGTCTTCTTCAATCCTCTAGGAACACTCCGTTTCATGAAAAACCAATGTACAACTTTGAAGTTACTAACATCAATTTCTTGATTTGGGACATGGGTTTGTCCTTAAATTAGTTGATTTCTACATTGGTGTTAAGAAATGAGTAAATTACGACAATGCTTGGAAAAACAAAGGAGGGTTGGTGTCAAAGCAGTTGACGTTTTTTCTTGTGTGTCGGTTGCTTCTTTGTCGCAATGCTCTTAGCTGACAGGTTTTCCACTGCCCTCAGTTACCACTTTAAAATAAAGACTAAATTGTATAAATCAACCTTTATGTTATACCTAATCTGCACTTCATACCCTTCACTATGAAATCGGCAAAACCCAACATTTATGTTCATGTTTTGTAACGTTCTATAACCTTTACACCTAACGTTGTCCAAAAACTCAGTTAAGTTACCCCACATGCTTTGCATGTGAGGGTACTATGGTCTTTGATTACATAAAGGTTGATTTGTGCAAAAATATTATTTATAACATAAAGGTTGATTTTTGCAAAAAAAAAAGTTATTATATATATAGTAAACTTATTTTTTTTTTTTTTGCAATGACATTATTATTTGTTAATTTTATATATATATATATATATAGAAAGTATAATGTACTTCACGGCTTAACGTACGCAACAAGAACACAACATGCGTGATTAATATAGATAACATGCGTGATTACATTTTGATCAATGTTCCATGCGTGATTATGCTCCCATGCGTGATTATTTATGCTCCCATGCGTGATTATCACAAAACAAACTGATCCATGCGTTATTAACTGTTCCATGCGTGATTATAGCCCTGATCTGATGGTTACGATTGTCGCGTACGTGAAGTATGATAAGGGCTTTTGTATGTTAACCGCTCTCACTCTCTCTCTCTCTCTCTCTCTCTATATATATATATATATATTACTTTTAAATTTACTTTATATAAATTTTGATTTTAATATTTTTATAAAGTAAATATTAATGACAAGATAAATTACTTTTTATATAAAGTATAAATAAAACAAAAATTCTTTTAAAGTAAAGTTATTATAATATCCGAATTTATAATTATAACGAATATTTTAAAGCAATTTGAATTACAAAAGAAAAATACAAAAAACTGTCTCTTTGGTCTCATACTGTTGTCTACTAATTCATCATAGATTTCATACTTTGTTCTTGAAGATGATTTATTCTGAGTTTTATCCGATTGAGAAATTCGAAGTGAACCATCAAACTGTTTTAGTCCGAAAGTGATTCACATAGCTCTCAGATTAAATGATTAATCCCTTGTTTGTTCGAAAAATCCAACATTTCTTTCGTTGCAAAGAAAAAACAATGAAGGGTCTTAGGGTTGTGTAAGATCCAGCAACTGATACACATGAGGTGTTGATCTGTACGTTGTTGGAGACTTGGGAGTACGGTTGGTCTCACTTTCTCTTGTTATATTGATATCAAGATTTTACAGAGGCGGCGGCTGTCGATCGATGGTTCAACAGTCTGATGCGATGATGGTGGTGATGTTTGACGACTACAATATCAGTTGGCGATGTTGTGTTCTTTGGTGCTGACCGGTTATAGATGACAAATATGAAAACATGGCCCGGTCGAGGTAAGACACAAATAGAGGTAAGGTTACTTAAAGGTTAGTATAAGCAGAAACTATATATGTAAAAAGGAACATTTTATTACGGATAAACAAATACAGGTTAATTCTATCTCTGGCAAAACTAGTCCAAGTTTTAAATTCGGATTCTGGGTCATCATGGGTAATTCTAGTTATATATGATCACTTTGGGCCACAATTATTTTTTAAGTGCATTGATATGGCCAATATGAGAAGCGAATTGATTCTGTTTTTTGTAAAATGGAATTGAAATCTGACCAGCATAACTGTTTTGCATATTGATGAATGTTCATCCAGTTTTGCATTTTGATGAATGTAAATATTCATATCTGATAATATATTATGGCTTGCCCTGATATATCATTTGCTGTTGTTATTGATTATTATTTGAATATAGATGTTGCTACTCTAAACGTGGGCTTTAGTATTCTTAACTCTAAACATAATGTTGTTATATAATATATTTGTGCATACGGAATATATTTACTGAAGTTTATTAAAGATTTTTTTAAACGTCAACTTAATTTATTAGTTTCTTTTATCGATATAAATTTGTCTAATATTTTTATTTTATAAACACATACTTATATATACATAAAAATACCTTTTAGTTTGAGTAGTTTTAAAACGTCCGTTATAATATATATAATTATAAAAATATTCCGAATATTACAATAGGGTAGGGTTCATGCGAGAACCACCTTTATTGCGAGAACCAATGTGAACACAAAAAAAAACCTAAAAAAATCCAAAAAACACACAATTTTTTTTTAATATTTTTCTAACAAAAATCGCTATATTTCGTTAACAGTTATGGATGGACATGTGCATATGTATCATTTCTTGGAATTCCGTAATATATTACCAGTAGTAGAAAAATGCACTTTCATTTACATTACCATCCGCAATACACTACTTTTTACATTACCAATATTAAGAATGCACATGTGCATCATTATGTATAACCATGATATAACCTGTTTTGTTACAAAAAAATTGTGATTTTAAATGATGAAGTAGGCCCATATACATGTGTTTTGGTTAGTTATATCTAGTGGTTGATGGTTTGATTATATTTGTCATTTCATGATGTAATATTTTGTTTGGATGGTATAAAGGGTATTAATGTACATATAATAAAGTGAAATATTGGTAATGTTATTGTATTATGGATGGTATGAGGCAATGGTATTGTATTACGGATGGTAGGAGGTAATGGTAGTGTATTATGGATGGTATGATAGATGAAAGGGAAAGTGTTTTCAAAGTGGTGTACCACGTTATAACATGTTCATACATATAGATGCACATGTGCATTTCTAGTGTTGTTAATGTTATAACAAGTTCATACATAAAGATGAACATGTGCATTTCTAATATTGTTAATGTAAAAGTAGTGTATTATGAATGGTAGTGTAAATGAAAGTGAAATTGCCCGATATTAGTAATGTATTACGGAATTTGTCAAAGAAATGATACATATGCACATGTGCATGGATAATTGTTATTCAAATTTTTTTTTTTTTTTGTGTGACGAAATATAGCGATTTTTTTTTTAATATTAGAATTTTTTTTTTGATTTTTTAGGTATTTTTTTGTTGTGTTCACACTTGGTTCTCGTAATAAAGGGTGGTTCCTAACGGATCCTTCTCTTATTACAATAACTTTATTTTAAGAGAATTTGTGTTTTAGTTATACTCTATATAAAAAATAATTTATCTTGTCATTATTATTTACTTTATAAAAATATTAAAATCAGAATTTTGTTAAAATAAATTTAAAACTATTTTTTATATATGTTTATATATATAAATATATAATTATTAACAAATAATAACGTTTTTACAAAAAAAAAAAAATTACTATATATATAATAACATTTTGCACAAATCAACCTTTATGTTATAAAAAACCATAGTACCCTCACATGCAAAGCATGTGAGTTAATTTAACTGAGTTTTTGGACAACGTTAGTTGTAAAGGTTATAGAACGTTACAAAACATGAACTTAAAGGTTGGGTTTTGCAGATTTCATAGTGAAATGTATGAAGTGCAGTTTAGGTATAGCATAAAAGTTGATTTATGCAATTTTGTCTAAAATAAATTGAGGGTTTAGGTTGGAATTATTAGGTACTAATGGGTTGCTTTTTTATAGTCTTTGTCAAATGATTATATAGTTTCTTACTGCTCTTGAGTTTTGTATGTTATGTTGATCTTGAAATGGGTTTGAAGGATTTGTTGCTCTGACGGTTTGTTTGGATGAAAAATCTTGAATCTTGAAAAAAAAAATATTGGTCTTGATATGTATTTGGATGAACTGGTGGTGGTGTTGTGTGGTGTGATGAATGGTGGTAGATCTAGGTTTATGTTATTTGACTCTCATACGGATTTTGTGTTGATATACATTTTTTGAGATCTATGGCAAAGAGATGGTTGGCAAAAACAAGTATGGGTGACTTGAAACCGCTTGTTACAGAGCTTAATCACTTTCCACTTTCTGGCGATTACAGAGCTTTCGGGCGATTACAGAGCTTTCGGGCGATTTTGTGTTAATATAGTGTTGGGTGTTTTGTTTTAAAAATGAGAATTACAGGCAATGATAGTGGTGGTGTGGTGGAGGTGATGGTGGATGGTGGTGTTGTGTGGTGTAATAGATGGTGGTAGGTGTTGCTTTTAAAAAAAAAAAAATAATAATAATAATAATAATAATAATAATAATAATAATAATAATAATAATAATAATAATAATTCACCTATTTTCAAATTGTCAAAAGGACGCAAACTGAAACGGATTGGAAACGACTCAAGTATCCCTTTTTTTTAAATAAGGACTTGGGTTCATTTTATGTGTATTTAATGTTATTGTAAGGGCATGTGGGTGAATTTACAAAATTAATCAACTTATTGTATTCCCCTAGATTAACTAACAAATTAAACTCATTACTATTATCAAAATATATTTTCTTTCAAAACAACTTAATTCATGGCGAAAGACATTTTTCAATATGTGTAGGAAAATTTTCAATACATGTAAGATAAAGCGTATGATAAGTTACAATACGTGTAGATTAACTTCGAAATGTATAGGATAAAGTGTTTTGTTTAGAGTAAATTTCTTTTTGAGTCCTTTTCTTTTAGTGGTTTTAACCACCCAAGTCCAAATAAAAAAAAATTAACTACCAGAGTACGAGTACATGACTTTTCACTTTGTAACCATTTAAGTCCAAGTTACAAACGTTGTTAACCAAGTCTGTTAACTATAGGATATTTCAGTACAATTGCATGATGTACAAGTTATAAGAATGATCAATAGGGGCCAAATTCTTACAAGTTGGGCTCGTTGGAGAGAATTTATAAAGTTAGGATTATTATCGGCCAACATATAAAATTTAGGATCATTAAAATCTAATAACCCTTTATTATTATTATTATTATTATTATTATTATTATTATTATATTTGTATATATACATACACAAAAAGATCTAATCTCTCTCTCTCTTCCTCATCCAAACCTTCCACCATTATCAGCACCACCACAATTACCACAAACACCCCACCACTACCATTACCACGACACCTCCATCACCAAACAATCACCTGCAGACCAACGTACACAACCCCACTCACTTGTCTTCCCCATCCCAACATATCGTACACACAATCACCATCCCCATCCAATGCCGGCCTGGAGGAGGTGCGGAGTGGGCGACGACACAAGGGCCAAACCCTCCGAGGGCCCAAATCTTTTTAGTTTTGATAGAATTTACTTTGTATAAGCTAGAATATATATCTAGTGAATCTACAGATGACACAAACAAGCTCTTGTCAGGGTGGTTATTGTCTTGCTTAAACAATAAGGATAAGCGTGTTCTAATCCTGGCATCTCCAAATTCTATATTTTAGCTTTTTTTTTTTTTTTTGGTTTTTTGTTAGCTGCATCATCATCATCATCATACTCAGTAAATCACACCAATAGCAAAGCTAAGGTAGCGTCTGAGTAGGGTAAGATGTAGACAGCTTTACCTCTACCCGTTAAGAATACAGATGCTGCCTCCGGTGAGACCCCTGGCTTGATAGTAGTTTTACATCAAGCCTTGGACATAAGGCACATAAAACTCAGCAATTAAGACAAAGGCCGATTAGTGCATGTACTCCCTTGTCTTTCGGCTATCAACGCCACCACATGATGCATGATTAACCATCCCCCTCTTTTAACGTTATTTTAATGAAATTAGTAAAATAACATTAAAATTAGTGCATTTTAACTTTTGCCCCCCGAGCGCCCACACATATATACATTATATGCGCATACCGCTAGCGGACCATTTTTGTTAGCTGCATATGGCATTTAATGACAAATTTTGTCAACTACATCTTTCCCTTTAATTAATAAATTACTACCTAAACTTAGCTAAAAATAACTATTCAAATTACTTTCACATAAAAGTGATTAAATAATTGATGAGTTTATAATACATGAAAATTTGCGAGCAGGGCCCAAAAACTTTTTCTCGCACATGGCCATTTTTTGTGATTTTCGAAGACGACCATGTCCCCATCAAACCTCCACCAACGCTGCACAACCATTTGCAAACCTACACACCCCCACTCACTTGTCTACCCCATCCTACCCCACCATACACAACCCCACCATCGACCACCGTAGACACCTCAACTACCACTGTACAAACACCGTACACATTGCCTCAAAAGCTTCAAATCTGGGGAGTAGGAGGGGAAAGATACGGGGATGAAAATGGTGGCGGCGATTTCCCCAACTGAAACACACAATAGCCACCAGTGGTGTTTTGTTTCTGGTGATGATGATGGTGGTTGGTAGTGGTGTTTTGTTTATGGCGATGGTGGTTGACGGCTGGAGATGGTGGCGGTGTTAACGACTGGAAGAGGGGTTTGTTGTTTTTATATTATAAAAAGTGGTTGTAAGTGGCTGTGAGTGAAGAATAGAGAAAATGTTATTGTTCATCTATATATTGAAGGGGGTACCGTTCACTCTCTATAATTTTTTAATATATTTTAAAATTGACTATGACTATGAGTGGAGAAGAGAGAAAATATAATAATAAAAGTATAAAAAAATTATTAAATAATTGAAAAAGAAAGAAAACGTAATGTTTTTTAGTGTAATTATAGGGGAAATATGGTGGACGGGATGTTAAATTGGCAGTGTTGACGACCGGAAGAGGGGTTTGTGTTTTTGAGCAGATCTGAAGAGGTTAGACCCAATCCACTGTGTTTTTTAGCAGAAAAAATGTAGGGAGTATATGAAGAAAAAAAGATGGTGGTGGTAAGATGGGTAGAGAGAGGCGGGAGACAGATTGAGTAGGTTTAGAGAGGGACATAGTGTAAGTTTATATATTATTTAATTTTTTTTATATAAATAGCAAGGGTAATTTTGTCTTTTCACAATATGTTAACATATAAGGCGTACATTAGAAGAAAAAAAAAAGTTCTTGCAAATTCTCACCACTCACCATAGTTCTTAATTTACCCTTCCCTATATATACAAGGGATTAACATCCATTCCATCAAATTCTTCTAGTGTTGTTTTTATATTATAAAAAGTGCGTGTAAGTGGTTGTGAGTGAAGAAGAGAGAAAATATTACTGTTTAGCTATATATTTAAGGGGACACTGTTCACTCTCTATAAATTTTAATATATTTTAAAACTGGTTGTGAGTGGAGGAGAGAGGAAATATAATAATAGAAGTATAAAAAAGTATTAATTAATTGAAAAAAAAAAGAGAAAACGTGATGTTTTTTAGTGTAATTATAGTATAAATATGGTGGACTGGATGTTAATTTACACATGATGTTTTACACTTGGCATGCCAATTTACACATAATGTTTTAACTTGAGCGCCAATTTACATTTTTGGCGTCAAAAATCAAATGACGTTTTAGTTTGTAATTATGTTTTATAATTGGTAAGTTAAATTTAAAATACTACTAAAACTCCATGTACCAAAATTTAGAACTCAGACATGGCGCAATGACATTCCTTCAATTTAACAAGATACAATGATGTTTTTTTAATGACGTATGGTTAGGATGTCGTTAACCGGATTACTAGTTAATATGTTAGTATCAAAGTTATTATTAAAATTCTCTCTTTTCTGGATTTGAACCCAAAACTTCCAAAAGAAACAAAACTTCACCCCTTCCTCCTTGACCACTAGGCCAAAAGATCATTGGTAGATATAGTGATGTTGCCTCGGATTCTTTCCTAGCATTCATAGCTTTTTTACCATTGGGAAACAAGAAAACTGATTCTAACCAATCATAGAATTTAAGATTTATTTATTTTTTACTTATTATAAAGAGTTTTTTTTAGTAAAATTATACCTAAATACGCATAAAAATATCTTGGTGGTGAGATAAAACTTATGATTTATGATCATTATGGGTTCGATTCCCACAAGTGAGTTTTTCCTAGATTTATTGAGTTTTCTCATGAATTGATGTATAGTAATTATTGCCTAGTAAAGATGGATATGATCGAGTGGTTCCGCTGATAACATGATGATACTACAGTGGTCCGTCAGTGATCCACATTTGTCGTTAAAAAAAATTGGTAGATCTTTTATTTAATCTCTTTCTAAATATGAGAAATGGATCCTTCTACGACCACAAATTGGTTTGAAGAAACTATTCAATAGAAAAAAAAAACGAAGAAGAGAAAAGTAAGACCACCGAAAAAGGTGTCTTATGAACTCGTTTGCTTTCGTATCCAAATGAAAAAGGATTTGATTTGAGAGCTAGGCTGGATCGATTAAAAATCCAATTTTAAATTACGCAATCACCAAATAGCCAATTTTAAAATATTTATTTTTGTTGTTTACTTTCTCATGTTTTGGTTGACTACTGTAGCAATAATGTATTTAAAATATTTGTTTTTTGTTGTTTTCTTTTCTCATAACGTAATCAAGGAGTGAACATCATTTAATAATTTCGGTTGGTAATATATCACCATCAGGTGCTGTTTGTTTTTTGGCCAGAAGCACTTCTGGCCACTTATGTCTGCGCCGCGCAGACGCGTGCAGACGTTTAGATGTTGCAGCTTGTTTGTTTTCTCGCAGACCTTTCATTAAAAAAGGTCTGCGAGACCTCTTCACCAGGCAGACATTGTCCCAAGTCTGTGCCACACAGACCTCTACCTCTTCACCGCATCCACCCCCACATCCCCGCCACCACCTCCACCTCCACCACCACATCTCCGCCACCACCGCCACCTGATACATCACCACCACCATCATCATCGGAGAGAGAGACCGTAGAGAGAGAGGGAAAGACCGGAGAGAGAGAGAGAAAGAAGAGAGAGAGAGAGAGAGAGATACCGTAGAGAGAGAGAAGGAGCGGCAGACCATCATCGTCGTCGGAGACCATCGAACAAAACCCCCAAAATCGAACAAAAAACCCCAAAATCGAACAAAAAACCCCCAAAATCGAAGGCGGTGGTGGTGGTTGCGACGAAGGCGGTGGTGGAACGACGATGATGGCGGTGGTAGAAGAAGGCGGTTGTGAAGTGGTGGCGGTGACCGTGGATCTGTTACAATCGGAGGCGGTTGTGAAGATGAAGGCGGTGGAACGACGATGGTGGTGGTGGTTGCATCATCGATCTGTTACAATCGGAGGTGGTGACCGTGGTGGTGATGATGGCGGTGGTGAAGTGGTGGCGGTGGTGAAGTGGTGGCGGTGGTGATGATGGCGGTGGTGCAGAATTGTAGAGAGAGAGTAGAGAGAGAGAGTAGAGAGAGAGTAGAGAGAGTACTGTGTGTTGGTGTGTGTTCTAGAAGAGGTTTTATATAATAAAAAAAACAAACCCTCTTCTCCTTGCAGACTGCAGACATTTGGTACACCTCTTCTCCTGCAGATGCCTGCAGATGTGGTCCGCAGACTGCAGACCTTTTCCTACAGAAAAAACAAACAGCACCTTAGTAAATCTCATCAATAGCAAAGGTAAAATAGGGTCTGAGGAGGATAGATGTAAACAGCCTTACCTCTACCCCCTACCCCGTAGGAATAGAGAGTCTGCTTCCAGTGAGACCCTCGACTTGATTGTAGTTTTGTATCAAGCCTTGGACCTAAGACACATAACACTCAAACAATCGGGACAGAGAATGATTGGTGCATGTACCCCCGTGTCTTTTAGCTATCAACGCCACCACATTATGCATGATTACCCATCCGCCACTTTTAACGCTATTCTCACGAAATTAGTAAAATAACGTTAAAGTTAGTACCATTTTGCTTTTGCCATCCGAGCGCCCACACATATATATATTATGTGTGCACACTGCAAGCGGGTCAAGGTGTTAATAAGGATTTAGATTTTAAATTGGTAAAGGTTAAATTCTTGTGGTGAACAAATAGAAGCTTAGTGGTAGAACTAGAGTGTGTGTGAATTTTCGTTCGAAAAAAAATAACACCTAAATGAAGCCATTGATGGGATATGTTAAATCAAGATTTTGATTTCATGTTTACATTTATGAAAAAACCCACATTTTATATATATGTAACTATGATTTTGATCAATACTTTTACGAGTTAGCTTCAAGTTAGTACTTGTGCATAATATAAAGTGTTTGTTGTATGTATAATTTGATGATGCAATTACCATCATTTTTTTTTTTTGTATTACATCTTGTTCTTTGATAACATAGTTACGAGCATCATATGCTTATTATGTAAATTTTTTAATGTGTTATTTGTTATAACACAAAAACAAGGTCAGAAAATTAGAGACGAGTAAATAACCAAATTAAAACATGAATAATATACTTACCAACACATAACATCACGACCCATATAAATATGAGTTGTTTGAGAGGTAGCCCGGTTTGTATTCGTTTTTGGCGATCCACTTTACAACCCGGACAGTTCTCGTGCTCCAAAAGCAGCTGATCGTGACTCGTCATTCTTTGGATTTAAACTTAACGTAATTCCTACTTATTTCCTGATAGAAAATCTTCAGATTTAAGAGATTGTTTGTTGAAAAGGAGTGGAGGAGAACGACTTTGTGAGATCTAAGACGACGAAAGAGAGCTCCAAAATAAGTTTAATAATGTACTAAAGAAAATTACAACAATGGTCCATGGATTCTTGTTAGGTTTCCAACTTTTCCCCTTAAAAAGTAACATGTAATAATAACTAGTTTTTTTTATATCGCGCGTTGCGATGAAACCGAGCAAATAATAATGTAAAATAAACGTGATTTGAAAATAAAGCATGTTGTTTATCATCGTACCGTTTTATAATACCAAATAAATAATTTATTTTGAATGTAACTCGTTTTAACAAAACTTATAACAGAATGTCTGGGAAAGAAATCAAGCACAACTACGTATTTCAGTTTTTAGAAAAAAGTCATAAACATAACTCATTAAAGAAGTATCAAATTAATCGATAAATTAATATATGTTAAAAAAACAAAAAAAAAACGATTATTAAAAAAAAGTAAAGTAAATAGATGTTTAAAAAAATATGTTATTAAAAGTAAATATAATAATAAACTATTATAATATATTAAATAATAAAATAATAAAAAATTATATATTATTATAAAAATAAAGTTGGCATGTTATTAAAAGTAAATATAATAATAAACTATTATAACATATTAAATAATAAAATAATAAAAAAAAACTATATATTATTATAAAAATAAAGTTACTATACATCATCCCTCGAAATCAGTATATAATATATAATTATTAAAAGTAAATATAATAATAAACTATTATAATATATTAAATAAATAAAATAATAAAAAACTATATATTATTATAAAAATAAAGTTACTATTCATCGGCCCTCGAAATCAATATATATATATATAATGGATTACTGACAAACTCAAAACCCTTTTTTTAAAGGAACAATGGATTTCAATAATACAAATTATTAGCTGTTGGCCGACAACGATTCTAACTTCAAAAATAACCAGTGATGCTTTCGACTGGTCACATATTTTAAACTAATGGACTTTTACTAAATAACCTTAATTTCTTTTTGTCCCCTTATACTTTTCGGTTTAGTAAATGTCCATTGATTTACAATATATGAAAAAGTGAGACCACCACTGGTTATTTTTTAAATTGTGACCGTTGCCGGCCAATGGCTAATAGTTAGGATTATTAAAATCCATTATTCCTTTTTTAAAAGGTGTTTGAGATAGTTGCTGACTGGAATGCTTATTTGTAACACCTCAAAAACGGGTTTGGTAATTGAACCACGTTAATATCGAAGAGGGGGTAAAATACCGTTAGTGGTAAAAGCTAACCCGGTAAACATTAGGATTTAATTAAATAAACCTAATGCTAAATAAAAGATAGATGAATGCCTTTTGAATAAAGTTTATAGAAAAAGCTTGAGGCTATCGGTACATGATCTAAGTCGGGTTGTAGCATCCCCGAACTTAGTAGATTAAATTATCGTGTTTATTGATAATTAACGAGGAGTAGTCAACTGGAAATAATTAACCTAGTTGATTAATTGTATTGTTAGTAATAAATATTGAATGATATCCATATATAATTAAAATCTCAAACTTGATGGGACAAAAAGGGAAATACTTAAAGTCTTGGTATATTAAGGAAACAAAACACAACACACACACTAAGTGCATGTGTGTGTGTCGATCAAGGATGGAGAAACAAGGGTGAACCCTTGCTCATCATAAATCACCAAATTGAAGGAAGATTCGGGTCTCAAATTCGTGCATGAACATGAATTATCGATCACCTAGACTAGGGGATCATAAGGTATGTTTAAGAACCTTGATTGGTGAAAGTTATAATTTGAGACAAGTAAAATACTTGCAATTAAATTGTTGGATTATGATCCAAAGATGAAATTAGGTGTAATTAGTTAGTTTTCTAGTTTTCTCATTTAGATGTAGTTTTCTCATCATCCTCTCCCTACGGATATAAATCGAGAATTTATTTACAGTGGAGTTAATGTGTTAGTTATAATAAGGCCATGCGTAGCATGTGTTGATTGCTTACCTTGGCCAAGTAAGTAGTAAACACATGATATCATGAACTTTTTATGATAAGCGCATATATGTCCGGTGTAATAAGGACGAGGCTAAACGCGTCAAGCAACATATAAAGTTTGATTGTTCATAAATTATGGATTTTACACGAACAAGTCAAACGGGTCAAACAAAATATAAAGTTTGATTGTTCATAAGTGATGGATTTCACACGAACAAGTCAAACGGGTCAATAGGGCTGAACTCTTGAAGAAGACGTGTGAGTGCCCCCCCCCCCTGCGATTCGCATGGGTAGCAAATGGCATAACTGTCGAGAAAACAGAGGGAGGAAAAAACTGCTAATAACTGCAATTTGTAATGCGGAAGTTATTCAATTATTCCAATTGTTGCGGAGATTATTTCGCCAATTGCATTAAAAAAGAGAGAGTGTAGAACTACCGCTAACTGCTGCTTTTTTCAGTTTTTTTTTATGAGTTTACATGGCTAAGATTAATCTCAGTTTGATCTAACAGCTAATATTCAATTTGACAGTGGTTACAAACCACGTTGTCTATAATATATATAATTCACATAATTATGTGTTCAGACGAAGGTTATTGAAAACCCCATTTGAATGTGTTAAGAAATCAGATAACAATCTCACAATCAAGGAATCCAAAATTTGTAATGGTGGTGCCCAGATTTGATCAAAGAAAATGTCAAATTTACATCACTTGATAGTGTTCTTGACCCCTTTGCCCCAATAGTTGGCGAGTGATAATAGTTGATTACCACATTGGGGTTGGTTTAGTAATTAATCGTCAATAACCATATCCGGGTTGGTTTAATCATTAACCAGGGCTAACCAAATTTTCTCTTTAAGTATGAAAGGTATCTTGGTTATTTCATACCAATGTAATTTTACAGAAGTTAGCGTTCAAAAAAAATATTTTATATTCATATCAACTCTTTAAGTATGAAAGGTATTTTGGTTATTTCATACCAATGTAATTTTACAGAAGTTAGCGTTCAAAAAAAATTATTTTATATTCATATCAAATAACTATTGTCCCAAAGATGATAACTTTCTAAAACCAGACACAAAAATGTAACTACATCCAAACCAAATTAAATTAACTATTAATTTGTATAATTCACGCTAAAATTAATCCAAGAAATAAAAAAAAATCAAAGTGTTTATATAATTTAACTTTTTTGTCCGCTTAACTTGCACACCTTCTTTGATATGATGCTACTTTTATATATACATTTTTGTGCAGTATGAAAACTTGAACCCTCAATCTTATGGGAATGAACAGTTTTTCTTCACACTATACTACATACCTTTGGTTTTTATCATTTTAACTAACTTAACTTTATACACATATTAATCCACAAACTTGCATAGCGGATTGCTTCAGACTTTTAGGATGATATGGATTAAAATGCATCTTTATAACAAGTACAAGCCTTTCTTTTTCAATTTAGGCTTTCAAATGATACGAAGTTGATGTGATAATTAAAACTTTTAATCTATGGTTCATGACATTTAGGGTGAAATGATCCATAAGAATGACAGCCTTAAGGTTTGGTCTCTCTAATTAACCTTACAAGGCGGCTTACGTTGATTGTAAATGTGCTTAAATGGGTATGAACGGAAACAAGAAAACGCTGCAGTCCATTTCACGGTTACAAGGACGACGAATATCAATGTTATTGAGTGTCTTTTAAATAGGATATTAGTATTGTATAATTAAGCTTTAGTTGTATATAACCAAAAATAGGTTTTTTAGGTTTCTTTCCTGTATATATTAAGGGTTACCCTCCATTATAAGTGATAGATTTAACTCAATCCAGTTTACAATGTCCATATGTGAATTGTTACTTAAATCATTTGAACAACCGACCACCCAACTAGAGTTATGGTACACAGGATCTTAAAGGTCCGTACGAATTGAGGGTTTAAGCTTTCATTTCAGGTGCTCGCAACTAATAATGGTTTGTAGTCAAAAATGGTTTGAATGTCAGCAGAACTCCAACTCCCCCGATCGCATTTAAGATAAAAAATATCATTTGGTCGCCTGTAAGTTAAATAAACCAGTAAATCTAATAAACTGTACAAGATGCAGTAAGATAACAATGAAGTAATATTACTGATTTGCAAATTAAAACATAGGGAAATTGGATTATAATAATCCTACCTAGAGGTGGTTAACCAATATTAGACCCACGTTTGAATATTGTCGCTGACAACCTCACCTTTTAAATATATTTTTTCTCAGTGCACCTCCGTTAAAAAAGTTCACTCCGTTAAGTTAATTTCTAACTGATGTTATAGGGTTTTTGATTATAATGAGGATACGAGTCGAGTGGACTGATGTAAAACTTACCTCAAAACGGTGCTTTAAAAGATGAAAACAGTGCTTCAATTTGGATGTTTAAACTTCCAATTAACAAAAATCAAGCCGTTTGAAGCAACGCTTCGAGGTAAGTTTTACATCAATCGACTCGTATCCTTATTCTAATCAAAAGCCCTAGAACATCAGTTTGAAATTCTTGAAATTCAGAAAAAAAAAAAAAAAAAAAAAACTTAACGGAGTTAAGTTTTTTTCTTAACGTAGCCATTAAGTTCTTTTAACTAAGGTGCAGTGACACAAAATTATTTAAACGGTGAGACTGCCAGTAACTATTCAAAAATCAAAAGTGGGTCTAATATTGGTCAACTACCTTTAGGTGGGATTACTAAAATCCAATTTCCCTTGTTGCTCATTCACCGGGTGGTCCCACGGTGTTTCTAGCAGGTTTAAACGGGTAACTTTAATGTGGGTCGGTTTAAAAGGTTCATTTAAAAAAACAGGAACACTGTTCCAATATAATCTAAGAGTTTATTGATAAAAAGATTTCAAAGGTTTTGTTCTATTCGAATATGTTTTGGATGACTTTCAACCCGTCTAAGCCGGTTCCCTTTTAGTTAATCTTTTACCTTAAACAATTTTCACCAACTGGAAACAAAAGAACCCCAAACAACTCATTGTGTATAAATGAAACACAGTGAAAGCATGTACCAGGAAGAAATGCTGCATGTTGTCTCTTTTGAGTCCATGATAAACTACAGAAAAAGACATGACATGATGTAACACCATGTGACACACAAATTGCAAAAAAAAAAAAAAATTAAAGTTGTGTGACGGGTGTGCGAGTCTTTGTGGTTCATGAAATAAATAAAGTGTACTCACAGTGCTCCGCCACATGCCGGACCAATAGCTTGAAATGCTGACTGCAAAGTCATGGCAATACCATTGGCCACGCCTCTTTGGTGTTGATCCTGGTATCCATGTACATTTGTTTCAATGTAGCTAATTTGTAAGGCTCTTAACACTTTAAAAGACAAAATTAAAAAATGGTAAACTATGAACATTACCACAGCTTTATTTTGCAGCATGAAGGTCCCAGTTATGATGGATTGCTGAATAGAACAAGATACTAAATTAGGAAGCTTAAAACGGTTCCATAGAACTGCACAAATTTTTTTATTCATTTTATGAATTCCATAAACATATTGAATATAATTGCAATGCAAAAAATGTTTGAATAATTTATGATCCATTTTTTTCTGTAAATCAAAACTTACCCGATCAAGAACACTTTGAGCTACATTAGACTACTTTTAACTCTCTGACCCATTTCTCTTTTACAAAAATGTCATGTATTACAAAAAGGAAAAATTACAAGTTTTGTCCTTTATCTTTATACCACTTTTCAGGCGGTGTCCTTTTTAATGAATGTTGACAGGCGATGTCCTTTACTAGGTATTTTGTTGCAAGTTTAGTCCTTTACACCCCACCCAATTAAAAAAACCCTGTTAATTGTTGGGTGTAAAGGACTAAACTTGCAACAAGATACTTAGGTAAAGGACTAAACTTGCAACAAAATACCTAGTAAAGGACACCGCCTGTCAACAATTAACAGGGTTTTTTAACTGGGTTGGGTGTAAAGGCCTAAACTTGCAATAAAATACCTAGTAAAGGACACCGACTGTCAACATTCGTTAAAAAGGACACCGCCTGAAAAGTGGTATAAAGATAAAGGACAAAAGTTGTAATTTTTCCATTACAAAAATTTGACCCGTTTTCAATAAATCTATCTCAATTTGGCATATTTTTAAATTAAATGATGTAAATTACCATGTTTACGTGTTCATATAAGAACAAAAAGTGCATTCATAATTTAAATTAAGTGATACACAGCAGTTAATGAAGTAAATCACATAAAGTAAAAATTATTCCGTTTAAAAACTTACTGATAAAACATTCTTCACAATCGATGCACAATTTAGTGTGAAGAAGAGCATGGAGCCATATAACATTGCTATGTAAGGATAACTTGAGAGTAGGGGTATAGACATAACCTACACAAGAAATAGTTGTGTTTACCTATGAAGCAACCAAATTATCTAATACTTAATATGAAATCCAGAATATCATTGACATAACATAGGACCATCCGTGTAATTTAGTCTAATTGATATGAATATATTTATTCTGCTTTGCAGAGATATATTATGAAATTATAAAAGACAACACTGTCTTAGACCAAGAAGAATCCGCATTATAAATGCAGAAAACAAATGTGACTCACAATTTTGTTAAACACAAGTTTGACTTCCAAAGTCAAAAGGAGGACTGCTTACCCCTGAGATGCGAGCTACCATTATGGGCCCAAATGTCCTCTCTGCAATTGGATACAATGCGGTTTGGAAAACGAGAAGGCCCACCCCTATAAAACAAATAAGTGATTAACAAGACTAGATTAACAATACTAAATTTTGATTTAATGCTAAAAATAGAATCAAATAAAAAGTAACCTCACCTGTAATAGATAGGACTGTGCCAACATCCTCAGTAGTATAACTAAGTCCCCCTAAACTCCTCGGGCTAACAGCCCATAATGAGAAAATCTGTGAATGATTAAAATCAACACTGTTCAGAAGTTATGATGGTTGAATCTATGTGAAGATATAGTAGAATCAGAGTTCTAGTTTCAGGACACTTGCAGTGAGTTCTTAGTTTGCATAATGGTTTGCCTTCCTAAGTCATAGTAGTTGACTATTTGTCACGAATTAAAAGTATTGCTTTTTTTTTTTTTTTTGCATAAATTGTTCATTTATGCAAAGGATTTGTTTGCAACTACTGTTGAATTGCAATTCAAAATTATATTTTAAAAAAATACCTCAGTGTAAGCCATGTTTTCAAGAGAGAAAACAGAATAGACAATGATAGAAGACATTAATGGCCAGTTCTTGAGAAGGCTCAATAAAGTAGAATCTTTTTTCTCAACATCAGGTACATTGGAAGCAGACTCCAACTCATTATTTTTATGAATGTGCAATGTTTCCTGCAATTTTAAAATAGATAAATTGCATAGTATGAAATCAAAACAAGATGTACACAATAATAAAGAGAGGCAATTTAAATTAAACGTTGGTTTGCTTCTAACATGGTATGTGGATCCAAATTCCTAAGGGGCAATATGGAACTAAAATTCATACCAGGGTATGCACTCTCAGTGTACTTTTTTTTCTAGAGGTTGCACTCCAATAATATTTTATTTTGTTCGCCATTCGTAAAATTATGAAAACGCTACAGAACCATGGAAGATATGCACTAGCATAACCCGTCTTCTATGCAGATCAGAAATTGGAAATTACAAATGAGAATGCACTAGTTTGAATGTAAAAAAATGGTGGTTCAAGTCAATTATATCCCAGTTGGTCAAATGTCAAACCCCATGTTCTACTCTTATGACATGTTAATATTAAATTTTTGGGTAATCCCATGGTTATTCAAGCATTAGTTACAATTCTCATGTTTTTACCAAACAGTTTAACATATCATTAATATCTTTAATTTCATTTTTTTTATCCCAGGGTTGGCTCCTCAGAAAATAGAGACTTAAACGAAGAATTTAAATCAAAATATTGAACAAATATCATATTAAGAGGCATCCTAAGTAAGTAGCAAGGAAATGTTAAATGCATAAAACTATACCGGAAGCCAAATTGCAACGATGGTCACGAAAAGTGCGAAAGTGGAGATGCAAAGACAAGGCAATAGGTATGGAAATCTGCATCACAAGTCATATTTTTTCACACTCAAAACTGAATCTGCATAACTATGACAACAATAATATTTGCAAATAATAATATCATTGCTATCTAAAAGCAAAGTAGCTAACAAAGGATTCACACTACCTCCCAAATAGAGAATCAGGAGATACTAGACTTGGAAATTTCTCTGCAGGCTAAATATCAGAACATTCAAGGAAAGAGTAAAAGAGAAAAGAAAGTTCATCAGAGTTTCGACAAAATAAAGTAGCAAGATAATTTTTTTTCCAATTAGTTTTACTATGAGTGCATTCTTTTATTTTAATTTAAGTTGTGATTATTTTGTGATAAATTTATTCAACTTACATTGCATTGTTTCATTTAAATAACCCTTACGGTGAAAGTTCTAATTTGTTTGTCGTTAAGAACAACCATTAATCAGTCATTTTCAAGTAAGCCAACACTTATCAAGTAATTTATTATAATTTTGCGCTTGATGCCTCTAAATCATGCAAACCCTGTATTCATAGAACGATTAATTCTTAAGTTTTAACAATCATTTTAAAGGTGACGATAAACGATGAATAAAAGTTTAACTGCCTTATGACATTCTAAACTCTAAATGCCTCACTCGCTATGCATTATCCCCAAATTTATTTCTAATACATGATATAAAATCTTTGAGCTTATTGCAAGATCCTTTTAGCATTTAAATTAAATGCATGATTCTGACAAAAGAAAATATTGCAACCCTTCTTCATGAAGTAGTGAATTGAAGATTGGATATATAAAAGGCGCATACTACATATCAAGACACAAATGGAGATAGAAACCTGTGCAAGGAAACCTCCCACAGCCGGACCAATGACCAGTCCTATCCCCCATGCTGTACTAATCTGAAATAGATCAATCAATTTATAAATCTCCAGGTAAGAAAATAATAAGATCTATATAATTTAGGAATTTGTATATCTTTAGGATCCTTTGTATTTATCAATATAAAGAAGATACTATCTCTAACTTAGAGATATTGATGTAATCGATATAAATATAAGGTAGATCAATGAAATTGCTTATCAGAAAATATTAAACCTTCATGGTATCAAGACCCCTACGGTCCTGACCTGTTTTCGATCACCCTTCGACCGCCTCCTATCCGATCGCCCTGTTTTCCGATCACAAGTCTTCTCCAATCACCCTCATTATTCTCACACTAATGGATTCCAAACTTCACGATCTAATATAAATAACTTTATCCCCATAACCCTTGAGGTTGAGACCACGCACTATGGATCTTGGTTGGAATTATTCAAGGTTCGGTACACGGCTTTCCAAGTCATTGACCACCTTGGTCCAAATCTGCGTCACCCGATGTCTCTTCTTCCGATGATGCCAAGGACACCTCCTTAACTGATGACTCTTGGAAACGTATTGATGCCATAGTACTCCAAGGGATCTATGGTGCCATCTCTACAGACTTGCTGCATACTATCCTCAAGCCTGTTCAACAACTTATGAGGCCTGGACCACACTTGAAAACCTTTTCCAGGACAACAAAAAACTAGGGTTGTGTACCTTGCTCAACAATTTTCCAATCTCCATCTTGACAATTTTTTTGGTATGACTGCATACTATCAAGAAGGAAAACTCCTAGCCGATCAGCTTGCTAGTGTTAGCGCTCACGTTTACAACCATAGGTTGGTCCTACAATTAATAACCGGTCTAAACGAGCAGTTTGAAGGTTTGCTACCATTCTTCAGCAATGCGAACCTCTACCGGAGTTTCAAGAGGCACCCTCTCGCCTCATCATGGAAGAAACCCGTAAGAAAAATCAGGTGTCTCTTGTGGCCCAAGCTTCCGCCACTGCCCCACCAGCCTCCACTTCCACTGGCAACCAGTCCACGCACAACCCTTCCTCTGATCGTACACGTAGTCATGGCAGTGACTGGGATCGGGGTAGGGGGCGCGACTTTGGTGGTCGTGGCTACAACTCACACTAGTCTAACACATACTACCCGAATAACTGGCCTTCCCTCCTTAAGTTGTGTATTACAATGGGTTTCCCTCTAATTGGCAGCCCATGATGGCCGATCCACCTTGCCCGTACCCATCTACCCCACGGCCCAACACTTCCCTGGTATACTTGGACTACAACCTAATCAGGCATATGCAACGGGTACACTCCTACATACATTGAGCAAGCATTATACACCATGTCTCTTAACCAGCAAGACCCACTTGGGTACATGGATATCGGTGCCACTGGACACATGATGAACCAAACAGGTAATTTCTTTTCATTTTCTTTTTATAGTTGCACTTCTACATGCATTTTTGCCGGTACTGGCACCACCATTCCAGTTGTTGGACAAGGCAACCAAATCCTCCCTCCTCCCTTCCCCCCTTCAAACTAAACAATGTCATATATGCACATTAATTAATCAAAAATCTTTTGTCTAAGCGTCGTCTTGCAATCGATAACTTATTTCAATTTAATTTGTCCCTTTCAGTTTTCTTGTGAAGGACCTCAAGACACGGGTAGCTATCATACGATACAATAGCACGGGCAACCTCTACCCCTTCACCACACTACTTCCAAGCACTTCTCCTTCAGCTTTTGCAACCATAACGTAAGACCGTTGGCATTAACGGCTTGGGCACCTGGGCAACAACTTATTGCGGTCCCTTAAATCTTCGTCTTTTATTAATTAAGGTCAATTAAATAAGTTTATTTTTCAACCTTGTGTTTTGAGGAAAAGTGTGAAACTCCTTTTTTTATTGTGTTAATCATACATTTATGTCGTTTGACATTATTCATAGTGATCTTTGGATCTCTCCGATTTTAAGTACCGGTGGGCACGGTTATTACATTGTGTTTCTTGATAACTTTTCCAATTTTATGTGGATATACCCTATTAGTAATAATTCACAAGTATACTCCATTTTTAATCGATTTTATAACCTTATTTACACTAATTTACACTAAATTTGAAAGCAAAATCAAAAAGTCTCAATGTGACAATGGAAAAGAATATGCTAACAATAACTTCTATAATTTTTGTCACCAAAAAGACATAGAGTTTCATTTCTCTTGCCCCTACACCTCCTTCCAAAACGGCAAAGCGGAGTGCAAAATAAGTTCTATTAATCTCAAGCGTCTCTCCCAAACACCTTTTAGCACCACGCTCTTGAGGTTGCCACCTACCTAATTAACATTTTACCTAGCAAAACTCACCATTTTCTCTCTCCCACCTCACTATTATAGAATCGTTCCCCCGTATATGATAAACTTCCTATATTTGGCTTCCTGTGCTACCCTCTTGCTCCCTCGACCACTATGACTATTGTTCCCAACCGTGTGTCCTTCTCGGTTACCCACCAAACCACACGAGTACAAATGTCTGGCATTCAAAATAATAAACTTATCATTTCTAGGCATGTCCACTTTGAGGAATCTATTTTTCCATATTCAATTCGATCACCCACTAAACCCAACTCTTATGACTTCTTATCTACCCCTTTACATCCTTACCTTTGGGAACATATCTCCTAGACCACTGCTACTATCAACCCCTCGGCCCATCCCCTTCAATCCTCGGCCCCAATCACATTCCCTTCAAACCTCAACCCACTCACCTTCCATCCCCTCAAGCTTGCCTCCTTCAAACCAGCCCATCCACTCTACCCAAACTAGCCCTTTCACCCATCTTTCAGCCTATCATTAACCTGGCCCAAATACCAGCCCATATACCGCAGCTACCCATCCATCGGCCCACACACTTACACAATTCGCCACCCAACCAATTACACCATTCGCACATACTTGATTCTGTTGTTCTAGACCACATCAATCCCCATCCCTACTTAACAACCACCCCACCCCTTACTCAACCACCGCCCCCATCACGTACCATTCGCACTCGTGTAATGGATGATATATCTAAACCAAAACAACCCTTTAATATCCATGCTTCTTTCCTCATATCCATACCTATAAACCCTTAACATGCCTTATCCATGCTTGATTAGTATAATGTCATGCACAATGAGTCTAGTGCACTTATTAAAAATGAGACCAGGGAGTCGGTACCTCATTTACCACACATGATCATTATACGTAGTATGTGGCTTTTCAAACAAAAATCTAAATTTGATGGGAGTCTAGAAAGATATAAAGCTTGTTTAGTTTGTGATGGCAGAAAACAACTGTTTGATATTGATTGTGGTGACACTTTTAGTCCGGTAGTAATACCGGCCACAATTCGAACTATTCTCACGTTGGCTTTGTCTCAGTCATGGCTGGTTCATCAACTTGATGTCACGAATGTGTTTCTCCATGGGAATTTGGCAGAAACAGTTTATATGTACCAACCCATGGGATTTCAACACTGTTATCCAGATCACGTCTGTTGCCTTAAGAAATCTTTATATGGCCTCAAACAAGCACCACGTGCTTGGGATCGGGCCGCTTCACATATTTCATTATCATCTGTGGCTTCGTTCAAAGTAGATGTGATAATTCTTTATTTACATATCACCATGGTACTGATATTGCATATTTGTTGATTTATATGGATGACATCATTCTCACCACTTCAACCGATTCTTTGAGGCAACGTTTTATGTTCATCTTGGTCAGTGAGTTTGCTATGAAGGATCCCTGCCCGTTGACATATGTTTTGGGTACTTCTGTCACCAGGAAAGGGGACTCCATTTTTTTTCTCAACAGGCTTACACGAAGGATATTATACATTGCACGCGTATGGATTCTTGCAACCCGGTATTCACTCCTGTTGATACTCAGTCTAAGTTGAGTGGTTCTACCAGTGCCTTATTTGAAGACCACCGATATATCGTAGTTTGGCCGGGGCACTTCAGTATATAACTTTCACCCATCCTAACATCTCCTACTGAGTTCAGCAAATTTGCATGCATATACATTCACCGAGAGTAGAGCACTGGAATGCTCTAAAATGCATAATTCGGTATCTTTGGGGCACTATTGTATACGGTTTATATCTTGGCTCTGCTCCCGTTTTATCTCTACTAGCTTACACTGATGCTGATTAGGCATGCTTCCTTGACACTCGATGATGGACCAGGTTATTGTGTGCATCTTGGAGATAATTTGATTTCTTGTTCTTCCAAGCGTGAGTCGACAATCTCTTGCTCTAATACAGAAGCTGAATATAGAGGTGTGGGAAATGTCGCAGCAGAGTTATGTTGGCTACCTAATCTCCTTTTGGAGCTTCATCGTCCCCTTCGTGCAACACTGATAATGTCAGCGCCACCTACTTGTCTGGCAACCCGGTACAACATCAGCATACGAAACATATTGAACTCGACATACATTTTGTTTCTTGAACAAGTTCAGCAGGGTCGTGTTCGGGTTCTACATGTTCCTTCTTGTTACCAAATATTAGACGTTTTTACAAAAGGCCTTCCCAGAATTCTTTTTGAATGCTCCAGTTTCAGCCTTCAGGCTCCTCCTATATCGACTGCGAGGTTATAATAGGATCTATACTATTTAGGAATTTGTATATCTTTAGGATCCTTTTTATTTATCTATAAGAAGTAGATATTTTCTCTAAACTTAAAGATATTGATGTAATTGATATAAATATAGGGTTGATCAACGTAATTGTTTATCAAAAAATATTTAAGCTTCAGAAAACATTATGAAAATATGAATGGATTAAAATAATCAATAACGATTATATCAAAATGCAACAACTTCAAGCTGATATCGTAGGAAATTAAAATCTAGAAAAGGGCATCTTTGTTGCTTACAGATGATAATGCTAAAGCGAAGTGCAAAACGGCAAAGCGGAGTGCAAAATAAGTTCTATTAATAATATGATACATACCCTATTGGCTCAAACGTCTCTCCAAACACCTTTTAGCACCACGCTCTTGAGGTTGCCACCTACCTAATTAACATTTTACCTAGCAAAACTCACCATTTTCGCTCTCCCACCTCACTATTATAGAATCGTTCCCTCGTATATGATAAGCTTCGTGTATTTGGCTTCCCGTGCTACCCTCTTGCTCCCTCGACCACTATGACTATTGTTCCCAACCGTGTGTTTTTCTTGGTTACCCACCAAACCACATGAGTACAAATTCCTGGCATTCAAATTATAAACTTATCATTTCTAGGTATGTCCACTTCGAGGAATCTATTTTTCCATACTCAATTCGATCACCCACTAAACCCAACTCTTATGACTTCTTATCTACCCCTTATCCTCGGCCCAATCACATTCCCCTCAAACCTCAGCCCACTCATCTTCCACCCCCTCAAGCCCGCCTCCTTCAAACCAGCCCATCCACTCTACCCAAACTAGCCCTTTCACCCCTCTTTCAGCCTATCATTAACTTGGCCCAAATACCATCCCATATACCGCAAGCCCGCAACTACCCATCCACAGGCCCACACACTTACACCATTCACCACCCAACCAATTACACCATTCGCACATACTTATTTATGTTGTTCTCGACCACATCAATCCCCACCTCTACTTAACAACCACCCCACCCCCTACTCAACCACCACCCCATCACGTACCATTTGCACTCGTGCAATGGATGATATATCTAAACCAAAACAACCCTTTAATATCCATGCTTATTTCCTCATCCCCATACCTATAAACCCTCAACATGCCTTATCCATATAATGTCATGCACGATGAGTCTAGTGCACTTATTAAAAATGAGACCAGGGAGTCGGTACCTCGTTTACCATGCATGAACATTATACGTAGTATGTGGATTTTCAAACAAAAATTTAAATCTGATGGGAGTCTTGAAAGATATAAAGGTTGTTTAGTTTGTGATGACACACACCCCGCTGCGGTGTGCACGTATAATGTATATATGTGTGGGTCCGGGGTGGGGGGGGGGGCAAAAGTGAAATTGCACTAATTTTAGCGTTATTTTACTAATATCTGGAAAATAATGTTAAAAGCGGCGGGTGGTTAATCATGCATCATGTAGTAGCGTTGATAGCCGAAAGACAAAAGGGTACATGCACAAATCGACCTTTGTCTCGATTGTTGAGTGTTATGTGGCTTATGTCTAAGGCTTGATGCAAAACTACTATCGAGCCAGGGGTCTCACTGGAAGCAGTCTCTCTATTCCACGTGGTAGAGGTAAGGCTGTCTACATCTTACCCACCTTAGACCCTACCTTAGCTTTGCTATTGGTGGGATTTACTGAGTATGATGATGATGATTACTTGTGATGGCAGAAAACAACGGTTTGGTATTGATTGTGGTGACACTGTTAGTTTGGTAGTAATACCGGCCACGATTCAAACTATTCTCACATTGCCTTTGTCTCAGTCATGGCCGGTTCATCAACTTAATGTCACAAATGTGTTTCTCTATGGGAATTTGGCAGAAACCATATATATGTACCAACCCATGGGATTTCAACACAGGGATTATCCAGATCACGTCCGTCACCTCAAACAAGCACCACGTGCTTGGGGTCAGGCCGCTTCACATATTTCATTATCATCCGTGGCTTCGTTCAAAATAGATGTGATAATTCTTTATTTACATATCACCATGGTACTGATATTGCATATTTTCTGATTTATGTGGATGACATCATTCTCACCACTTCAACCGATTCTTTGAGGCAACGTCTTAGGTTCATCTTGGCCAGTGAGTTTGCTATGAAGGATCTCGACCCGTTGACTTATGTTTTGGGTACTTCTGTCACCAGGAAAGGGGACTCCATTTTTTTCTCAACAGGCTTACACGAAGGATATTATACATTGCACGATTATGGATTCTTGCAACCCGGTAGGCCTGTAAATGAACCGAACGAACACGAACACAGGCATGTTCGTGTTCGTTCATTTAACTTTAACCGAACATGAACATGAACACGAACATATAATCGAACACATTTTTTTGTTCGTGTTCGTTCATTAAGAAATCGAGCATGTTCGTGTTCGTTTATGTTCGTTCGTTTAAAGCCTAAACGAACAGTTCACGAACATAAACGAACACAAACGAACATAAACAAAAAAATTTAAGTGAATGTATTTGAATAAACAAAAACAAACATAAATTAGCATGATTGAACAACAAGCGTAACGTATTACAATTCATCCGAAAACACATCTAAATTAGAGTTCATAGATATACTAATGAGTTATATTTATATAAGTAGTTAGAAAACCTAATATTTATATAAATATAACTATTTATGTATTTACTAAAAATTAAACGAACATAAACAAATGTATATAAGCGAACATTCACAAACATAAATGAACGAATGTTCATGAACATAAATGAACGAACACAAGGTGTGTTCATGTTCGTTCATTTAATTAAACGAACAAACTTTTATGTTCATGTTCGTTCATTTATTAAATAAACGAACATAAACGAACTTCCCGCCGAACAAGTTCATGAACAGTTCATGAACGTTCGGTTCGTTTACAGGCCTACAACCCGGTATTCACTCCTGTTGATTCTCAGTCTAAATTGAGTGGTTCTATCGATGCCTTATTTGACGACCCAACGATATATCGTAGTTGGCCGGGGCACTTCAGTATCTAACTTTCAACCGTCCTAACATCTCCTACTGAGTTAAGCAAATTTGCATGCATATACATTCACCTAGAGTAGAGCACTAGAATACTCTAAAATGCATAATTCGGTATCTTTGGGGCACTATTGTATACGGTTTACATCTTGGCTCTGCTCCCGCTTTATCTCTACTAACTTACACTGGTGTTGATTAGGCAAGTTTCCTTGACACTCGATGATTAGGTTATTGTGTGCATCTTGGAGATAATTTGATTTCTTGTTCTTCCAAGCGTCAGTAGACAATCTCTCGCTCTAATGCGAAGCTGAATATAGAGGTGTGGGAAATGTCGCAGCGGAGATATGTTGGCTACGTAATCTCCTTTTGGAGCTTCATCGTCACCTTTCTCATGCAACACTGGTCTACTGTGACAATGTCAGCGCCACCTACTCGTCTGGCGACCCGGTACAACATCAGCGTACGAAACATATTGAACTCGACATACATTTTGTTTTTTGAACAAGTTCAGCAGGGTCGTGTTCGGGTTCTACATGTTCCTTCTCGTTACCAAGTAGTAGACATTTTTTACTAAAGGCCTTCCCAGAATTCTTTTTGAATGCTCCAGTCTTAGCATTCGGCCTCCTCCTGTATCGACTGCGAGGGTGTAATAGGATCTATACAATTTAGGAATTTGTATATCTTTAGGATCCTTTGTATTTATCTATAAGAAGTAGATATTTTCTCTAAACTTAGAGATATTGATGTAATTGATATAAATATAGGGTTGATCAATGAAATTGATTATCAAAAAATATTTAACCTTCAGAAAACTTTATGAAAAATATGAATGGATTAAAATAATCAATAACGATTATATCAAAATGCAACAACTTCAAGCTGATGTCATAGGTACTAAAGTCTAGAAAAGGGCATCATTGAGCTTACAGATGACAATGCTAAAGCTCGATGTTCCTCACGCAAAAGTTCAGACGCATATGCCTGATTATAATAAAAGAAAGAGAAGCTAAATGAATCTACAACATCAACTTATAGCTGTAGGATGATATGTAAGAAAAGAATTACGTTTACAGTTCCAAGTAGCCCATTTAAAAAGCCAAGAAGAAACCTGGTAACAATAGCCATCCTATAGTTGACACTAAAACCGAAAAGTGTGTTGAAAATAACCCTGAAGAAGATTAAAATTACAAGATTTAAAAGAACCACTGATGTTAAGAATTTTATGAAGCATAATGACATAATAATAACTGTTGAAATAGTTACGAACACTGATGAAGTGCCCAAAAGAATAACTGGTTTTCGACCATATCGATCAGCAACCACTCCCCATAAGACAGATGTTAGTGCCCTTCCAATCATATATGTAGACGCTTCATAAAGTTGAGCATCATATGTGATATGTTTTCAGTAAACAACAATCAACTAAGAGGAAAACTTTTCTTACCTACATAGCCTGCATAGTAACTAATGTCCTCCTCTTCCTCTGCAATGTTAAAATCCCTTACCTACCATAGGATCAAGATAAAGAATTCCAAATGTCAAAATATACAAAATGGGTTACAAAGAAGATACAAAAGTGAACATACTTACCATAAAGTAAAGGAACGGAAAGAGAGACGATATTGGCAGTGCTGAGAAGGAATAATGGAAATACATGTCAGGGATGTAACATAAAGATAAATTAATTTCAAGCACTGTAAGAAATTAGATAGAAAATTTTATATTGCTTTATATTGAAAGGTGTAGAGAAACTATGGCTACAAAGTGCTCATTAAGGAATCCTAGTAACACAGTTTGATCAAAAAGTTAGTTCATCAAAGGCCAAGCGGAGTGATAACCACACACAGGACTAACTATTAGCTCTACAAAGTGCTTATCTAGGAATCCTAGTAACACAGTTTGATCAAAAAGTTAGTTCATCAAAGGCCAAGTGGAGTGATAACTACACACAGGACTAACTTATTAGCTCTACTACTCTATAGATTTTTCTGACGAATTTGATGCTGATTGTAGTAGGGGGTAGTTATAATACAAATATGAGTTGCTTACTAACGGAGAGCGTCACAATCCATATACAAAACACTTCCTTTATCGATAATCCGGTTTGCACCTCTTTCTTCTGATCAACACAGCACCCAGGACAACCTTTATAATACACTTTCTCCAAAAGTGGCTTCTTAAACTCATTGCCACCCATGCTATATGACTGACTTAAACAAATGCAAACTCAGTTCTAAATAATCTCAACAACCTGATTGTTATAAACATACAATCTTCCAAGTGGTCTAACTTTAATCAAGATAAAAAGAAAGCAATCTACAACTACACAGGACATCACTAATAATGTGAGCTAGTGGAGAACCAAATTCTATGCTATTCTCAACTTTAAAAGATTCTGTGTGTTTCAGACATTATATCGAACAGGTGTAACTACATCCAAACCAGAAGGTCTATTTGTATAATTAACTCTAAAATCAATCAAAGAAATAAAATAAATCAAAGTGTTTTTGTTATTTTAACTTTTTTATGACCGGCTAACTTACACATACCTACTCTGATACAATACGACTCTTATATCTACACTTTTGTGCTGTATAAAACGTGAACCCTCAACCTCATGAGAATAGACATCATTTCTTCACGCTATACTACAAGCCTATGGTTTTTTTTTTTTTTTTATCATTTTAACTAATTTAAATTTATACACATATTGATCCACAAACTTGCATATTGGATTGTTTTAGAGTTTTAGGATCAGGATGATACGGTTGAAAATCTTTCTATACTAATTAACGAAAATCTTTTTATACACGTGTCACTCTCTGGTGCCTTCTCACTTTTAATAATAATATAATATTAATTAATATAGTTAGAAAAAATGTATAAATTCAAATTTAATTAATAATTATCTACAACTAATATAATATAATATAATATAATATAATATAATATAATATAATATAATATAATATAATATAATATAATATAATATAATATAATATAATATAATATAATATAATATAATATAATATAATATAATATAATATAATATCTAACTATTAATAAAAGATTCCAAATAAATATATATTATATATTATGATATTATATAAATTAATAAATTTAAACGAATGTGGGAAATCAAGTTAATGTACGTAACTAAATTCAGATTAGGAAATGTATTTGTATGATTTATTATTATTATTATTATTATTATTGTTATTTTTAATTTATATATTTTTAATTTTTTTATATTTAAAAGTTCCAAGATCACATTAGTTTATTTATTTTACCTTTTTAGAACTTTTACAAAATTCTAAGTAGAGTGTTGCAACGTATTTATTTTAATCTATGTTTGATATAAGTTTTATTAAAAAGTTACTGTTAATTACATGGGTTATAAACTTGTGTATTACACGGGTTTGAGGATTAAAATTATATAATTTGATAATGTATGCACAAATTTACATAACTAAATTATTTTTAACCATGCAACTTAAGGGGCAATGGAGGTAGCAAATCATGGAACTTTATTTCTCGTCGTGACTTCATCTAAATCTTAATAAATGGTCAATGCAATTTCATAATTAACCACTTTGATGTTATGGTTTTTATATCTGAGAAAAAATAAAATATACTTATAAAAGGTTACAATAATATGTAAAGGTTATATATAACGAAAATATAACCAGAATCAAATCAAGTCATAAAAAAGCCAAGCTATGTAACAAAAAAGAGTAGGAGTAGAATAAATCAAACGTGTATCTACATTGGATTAACAACTCCATAATAGATTGGAAAGTAAGATGAGGACCAGTGGCGGATCTTGCCCGTTGAACGTGCCAGGGTCGAAAGACACGGGCACTAAAAAAAGTCCGGGCAAGCCCGGGCCAAACATAGTATATATATAAAATTTTGATCGAAATGCGAAAAATTAGCACTACGGCCGAAAAAATTGCCCGGGCCGTGGCCCTGCTGGCCTGCCATATGCCTACTAAGAACCGCCCTTGATGAGGACATAATTGTTATATCATGGATGACTAATTAAAAATGATTAGATATATTTATAAGAATGTTTCGTGAGCTAAAAATTAGAAACGTGCAAAATAGTTTAGAAATGCCAATAAAATCATATAATTAAGGAAATGAAATGGTTACAATAGTAAATATGGTATGGTTATTATGTCTTTGCAATATTTGATTAAAAAAAAGTAAATATGACACATATTTCAGTCGTGTATTATTAAATTATATAATTTTTATCCTCAAATCCGTGTAATACACGGGTCTATAATCTAGTGCATCTTTATAACAAGTACAAGCTTTTCTTTTTCAGTTTAGGCTTTCAAGTGGTTCGTGACATGTTAGGTTGAAATGATCAATAATAAGAATGACAACCTCAAGTTTAATTTGGTCTCTCAAGCCAGTGGTAAATACAAAAATTTTTGTAGAGGGCACAATGCGGGCCAGCTACAAATGGGACGGAAAAAGGAAAAAAGTAATTTAAAAAAATAATATACAAATATCTCGATTACAATTTTCATCTTTTGGAAAAACTCATTACACTTTCATTAGTAACATTGAGAAGTTTATCTCCTACAACACAAATTACACAAGTGTTCAAGAAATCATCACCAATACGATTACACAAATTAACTTTACATGTTACATCACTAGAAAACATCTCACAACAGAGACGGTTGTAAAAGGCAAAACCAATCCTAGCTTTATAGTCGATAGACCAAAGGCTATGATAGATGTTTCCTTGTCTTCACAATTGAGCTGTGCATTTTAGCTACATCTTATTAAATATTAATTATATTATAAATGCACTACTATTATTGTTAAATATATTAGTTTCGTTTTGTTAAATTTGGTAGATATATATTGTTAAATATATTAGTTTCGTTTTGTTAAATTTGGTAGATATATTATTGTAAAATATGTTAGTTTCGTTTGTTTTTATATTTGGTAGAGTGTTGAGAAAACAATCTAAGATTATGAACTAAGACGACGGAGTTTAAAGGAAATATCAAATAATATAAATAGTCAAATTATTAAATTATTTGTGTTCGTTCAAAAAAAAAGTTAATTGTTTGTGAAATTACATTGTGGTAGTTCAGAAAAAAGTTTATTGTTTGTGAAATTACATAAGGAAACGAAAGTAATGAAACTGGTGGTGTAATTGTGTTGGCGGTAATTCCCGACTCATCACAAGTCGGTGATGAGAAAAGTGATAAATGAGTTCAAATCACAAGCCGGTGAACTTGAGGGATCAATGTTGACAAGTTGGTCATAGTTGGTTAAGTTTCCTAATTATATTATAATTATATTTGGTAATGTTTTGGCCACCAAGTTAGTGGTCACTAGTGATAAAATTTCATCACTCACAACCTTTTTTAGTAGGGGTGATCATCACTCACCACCACACCCAACAATTTCCCCCCAACCAACAATTACCCTCACAAAATAATATCATCACGGCGTTGAAAAAATAACGAAATCGGAAACAGTGATTGTATCACGCGTTATACTTGGAGGTGGGGGTGGGAATTTGTGATGTTCCACGCGTTATACTTTGTTTTCGTGATACATTCACACACCGCCCCGGGCGGCCTTAGCATATATAAACTGTGTTAGGGTTAGACATTATTAAGAGAAGGGTTAGACATTATTAAGAGACAAGAGAAGAGATAAACCAAGTTATGGTTTATTAGTTATTGTAATCAAAATTTTTGAGTTATATTTTCTTGGTTATAATAAAAGTTTGTTTTTCTATTCGTTCATGTTCTTGTGTTTGATTATTCGATTAGGACTTGAATTGGTATGAGAGCTAAGTTCAATCATCATAATCAAAACAAGCAACCAAAGTTGAATTCTCATCGGGTTTCGGACTTGTTTATCGAAGCCTGTGTTTGAGAGTTCGTGATCGTGACCGAGTGAAGGGTTCGAGATCAGCGGCAGCTTAAACAGAACCAGCCGGTTCCGGCTTGCAATTAGCGGCTGTAATTAAAAGGGGACGGTGGCAGTTCTTGTTGATCACGTTCATGATTCGACTCGAAATTACAAGGCTATTTTTTCGCTACATGTTATCGGGATTTGAAAGAAAAAGTTTTTGTTACTGTGGTTATAGAAAAAAAGAAATCCTCGATTGACGTGGATTCAAAAAGGAAAAAAGTCAATTTAGCTGCTTTTACTTTTTGGGGAACAACGTTAGACTACTGGGAGTGGGGCGTTGGTTGGGGCGGGAGATGCCAGGCAACGCT